>BRXU01000001.1:0-4800000 GCA_030267565.1 Pleodorina starrii | reverse complement strand
GCACACTTGGATGCACCAAATCAAAACGAGCATACGCGAGCACTGCAGCGGCGCACCACCACCACCACCACTAAAACCACCGTCAGCAACAACGAAGTCACGACGGCAACAGCTGAGCATCACACACCTCAGCCGGACCCAGCCGCCGGGCCCAGAAGCTGCGTTATGAGGTGGTAACAACCCCCCGAACCAGTCCCACATGAGCATGCGACCGCGCAACATGAACACCGTAGCAGGCGGACATAACAAGAAGCACACGGATGGTGCTCCCGGCATGCAAACCTCCGCAACGCTCTTTTATCGTCATCTCTTGGCATTTGGAGGGACGACAACCCGCAGACACCGTGGCAATCGACCAACCACTTGTGACGATTACTGAAACCAAACTAAGACCCCCCGCGTTGAGGCCAGTGGGCCTGGAGGAACACAGGGCGGACGTAATACACCCATGACAAAGCAGCACCATCCAAGCCGTACAGTCATCACCTTGCAAGCCGTACAGTCCCGCCATATCACATAAAACCATGGCGCCACGACAAGCCCCACGCGTGCCGGTCGTCCGCTGATTTGGCCTACGGGCCCGACAGCCTCTGACATAGCACTCGGCCCACCCCCCCGCTCTCCCAAGCTCGTCTGCACCCTACTAGGGGAGGAGAACGGCCCACCATGCCGCTGTCACCGGGGATGCCCCGTTCAGGCGCGCGATTACTTCACACCGCCCCCATTGCGCCAGCCGCCATTTACACCGTTCCGGCCGCATCAAACAGGGCCGCATCGCCAGCAATTAATTCTCCCGCCCAACCGGCCCCCGACACCCATTCCTCCCCTCACTGTGCGGCAACCACCTCCTGGCCGGCGTGGTACGCTTCCCGCCCCTCTGCCGGCATCGTCAGCGACCCCTCCGCGTCCATCAAGTCCCGGTCGCCGTTGCTGGTGGCTGGCGACGCCGGTAGCGCCACCGAGCCTCCCGCCTCCTGCGTCACACAATGGGTCCCGCTGTTGTGCGACGACAGCGCCGACGCGGCCGAGGCCAGCAGCTCCACCGGCAGGGCCGCGTCTGAGGGGAGGTGGACCAGGCCCTTCCGCTCCCCGGCGCCCACGGAGGCCAGGGCGCCGAGCCCGGCCTCCGTTACATTGGCCACGCAGCTGGCAACCATCTGCCGGTCAATGTCGACCGGGAAGCGCTCCACGTCCATCGTCCCGTCCGGCATGGGCGTCAGCTCGATGAGCGTGTGGAGCGGCATGCTGAGGCGCGGAATGTCCTCCGGAGGCACGTTCATGAAGTAGCCGTACACCGCCCGCAGCACCGCCTGCAAGAATGGGGCGTAGCGGGGATGGTCGAGTAGGTCGATCCCACAATCACGCGACTGCAGCCAATGCTCCCGACCCAAATCACGAATTCAGCCTATACCGGCTTTCCACAGGCCCCGACGCGTCCCCGGCCCTCCCTCCTTCCCAGCGACACACCCTCCAGCCCGTGGCGACCCCCTTCAATCCGCCACGCCACGCCACCCACCTGGTGGGCCAGCACGAGGACGCTCTCCCGCTCGCGCTCCAGCTCAGCGATCACAGGCTCCACGCGCTGAATGACGTCCATGTACGACTCCCCCGCGGGATACCTGTAGGCCGGGACAGCAAGGGCGCGAGGTCAGGGCGTCCCTTCCTCCCGGGAATCCTTCCCAGCGGTAGCGCCCGAGGAGGCTGCTGACGTCAAGTCTCCCAAGCCTACCTGTACCGTAGCTTGTCCTTCTTGCGCGCCACGTACTCCTGCGGGTGCTTCTCAGCAATCTCCTCATACGTCATGCCATCGCAGATGCCCGCGTCAATCTCGTCCAAGGCCTTCCATCGCAGCTTGGGGAACGGCAGGAACCTGGCCGGGACATGGTTGCAGACTGTGAGCGGCCCCAGGACATACAGACGCGATACAACAGCAACAGTTTTCGGCTTCACCCCTGTGCGGCCCCAACAACGGCCATCTTAGTACCCCTGGAGTGCCTAAAACCTCGAGCTCTGCTCGCAGCGCATATCACGTCATCCGATATGGGTCTTGCCGCCAGACAGACGGAGCAAACAATACGAAGCCATTGTGCAGGCCAGCCCCCAAGAACCTACCGCGCGGTCTCAATGGTCCGTTTCAACGTCGAGGTCCACACCGCCACAGAAACCGGCTCGTCCTGTGTGTACAATCCACAGAGGAGCGCGTGCCAGCACGGATTATCCGCATGCACTGTAACGGGCCCGCCTAGTTCGGACCCGACGGCAGCTGTCTCGCTTACGTCATCAACAGCGCACTGACCAGCCAAATCACATCGCCGTTATCAATTAATTTTGGGCACTTTTGAATTTCTGCTCCCTGAACCCCTGAAGACGCCATTTACCAGCTTTCAAGACGCGAGAGCTTACCTGCGGCAGCCGCGAAATCAACGCCTCCGGAAGCGCCCGCGCATAGCGCTCGCCGCGTTCAGAGAGGGAGCTGTTGCCGCCGATGAGTCCCTTCTGGCTGCGCGATAAAACGCAACCGGTCACCGGTCATTGTCGTTGCCCCAGTCAAACCCGTCGCAGGCTGAAGTTCGTCCCACAGAAACTTACTTGTATTCAGACTCTCCGTGCCGGGAAAGCCATATCTTCCGCACGCTGGATATGCCAGATTTACATACCTGAACAATTGGGAAAACCGAGAAAGCAGGAACTTTTGTGCCCCGCTAACGGGCGCGTCCAGTAAAGGTCAATTGGCCACATGCCAAGGTGCAACCAGCAAAACAAGAAGAGCAGCTGACCGCAAGCCGACAACAAATGTTTGCACGTACATACCCTGGGCCTTTCGCTTTCGCCTCCAACTCCCATGACTTAGGCGCAAACACAGAATAATGTCGCTACGGAAAATTGGGGCAGCTCTTGCCGCTTGAAAAGGTACACGGCCAACGAAGCAACTGAGTAGTGTAAGCTCCCTAATGCTTTTGCAAAGGTTAAGATATGCGAACTTTCCCTAACTAAACTATGCATGTCGTGAAAAAACAAAGGCATGGAAAGAAAGCACGCCTATTGAATCCCGTTCCGTGCTGTACAACGCCCGCCATTACCCCATGTCTTTCCAAAGTCGCAGCCGAGGAGGCTTTCATGTAACGGATGCCCCATGCTAGATAAATTTTTGATATAAAAGTCTTTTACGCTACGCTATCCATGCCTTGGGAAATTTAGATGCGGCCGGGCACCGGGGGCACGCAACGGACTGAGTCGACGTCGAACCTCTTGACGAAATTCCGTTTCGCTCTACCTGCCTCCTCCTCGTCTTCGCGCCACTCTAATAGCAGGTAACAGTTACCGGAAATAAAAAAAATGCAGGAGCCCTTGAGTACCTCCAGGCCCCCCGGAGCCCCGGCATCCATGCACCAGTCCCGGCAGATGCTGTGCGCCGCGAGACACACCTGCCGCTGACCCGGCTCAATTTGGACGACCGTTTTGTATGTGCCCGCACTGCCTGCGGCCTCCGGTTCCGGGCCGTAGACCTGTAGGGGTTCCCACCGCCAGCAACATCGCCATGCCGGCACTCACGTCTTCCCTCCTCATCAGCACCCGCATCCCGATCTTTCCCCGGAGCGGGACCTGGAGCGCCTTCCCGAACGAGCAAGGCGGGAAAGCAACCACAACCAGGGTTTTGCTACCGGCAGCGAAACCCTGGCTGTGGTTGCTTTCCCGCCTCGCTCAGAGCTACGGTACCACGGCTGTCTCCCGTTAGCGACGCACGCCGCCGCACCCGGCCACCGCCCCTGCCCTCTTCCGATCTCATTGAATCCCTTTTAGCCTTCCAACAAGCCATGCAGCCAACCAGGGCTAGCTCAGCCCCTTGGGACGACGCATCCCAAGGCATGATGCAACTTACCTCTACAAGCAAACGCAGAGGTTGGGCAGATGGGCACCCTCGTCAGCTCCCGCCCCGCCCACATCCCTCGCCCACGCACCCATCCCGTTAATCCCCCCCACCCCCCCCCCCCACACACACATACATACACACACATATATACAGCCGAACAGCTTGCCTCTTTAAACTGTCGCAATGTGGACACCCCCTTCCCTCCCCGCCTCCCACCTCCCCACCCTCAACCCCACCTGCATGAGGAAGAAGACGATCTTCCCCGGCAGGTAGCCGCTGATGCGGTTGATATCCCTGGGGGTGGGGGTGGGGGCCCAGCACACAGGCGAGTCGGCACACACGATACCGCCCTCAGCCCTTTTCGCGGTCAGGCTTCTCAGCCCTCCCCTCCCCCCCCGCGCTCCCCTCATCCTGCCCCCCCCCCTTGTGGACCTCAGCCCTCCCCTCCCCGCCGCCCCCCGCACCCGTCCCCTACGTCCCTGGTATGCTGCGCTATCGTCCTCATTACCCTCCCCTCCCCCGGCCTATACGTGGATACACCCCCTCCCCCCCCCTCGCCGTCTCACATGTGGCCCCGGCCCGTGACCATGTCAATGAGCTTAATGTAGTGCAGGTTGCGGTCCTGGATGGGCTCGTACACCTCCTCGTACTTGGCGATACGAGCCAGGAAGTCCGTCACCGCCTGCACACCACCCAACCAGACAGCCAGCCAGCCAGCCAGACAGACAGACAGACAGACGGCCGGGCGGGCGGGCACACCAGGCGTTAGACGTTAGGCAGCACACGCACACACAAACAAGGCGGCGCTGTGCGGCACCATCCCGGCACATGCCGCGTCTGCACCGCATCAGCAAAGCTCAGCCACAGCCCGCAGACCCACCCTCCCTCGCTCCCTCCCTGCCTCCCTCCCTCCCTCCCTCCCTCGCTCGCTCCCTCCCTCCCTCGCTCGCTCCCCGCCCACCTGCTCAATATCCACCCCCTGGTAGTCGGGGCTGTACTTCATCTTGTTTCGGTAGTTCTGCTCCAGAACCGCCGGGTCGGAGCAGATCGTCTCAATGAACAGGTACTGCCACTGCCCGTGGAACTTGGAGCGCTGCACCCAGGTGGTGGGGGTGAGGGAGTGAGAGGTGCGGTGGGTGGGTGCGAGGTGCAGCAGCAGCAGCAGCAGAGCAACCGAAGTGACGGCAGCGAAGACCGTGGGTGTGTGGGGGGGGGAGGTGAGGTGGGTTGGGGACAGCGGGAGGTTGGGGGCGCAGGGCGGCTGCGACGCCACCAACACGAAACCGCAACGATGGAGCGGAGGCGATGTTGGCGCAAACCAGCACCCGGCACTCGAGTGCCCCCCGCTCCCGCCCCCGCCCCCGCCCCCTCTCACCAGGAAGTTTCGGCGCGACTCGGTCGTGTTGGTGGCATCAAACACCGCCACCTGACCCACATCTGCACCGGCACGTAACAGGGATGGAGGGGAGGGGGGCATGACGGGGGAGAGTGGTCAGTACCGGGGACGCGGGGAGGGGTGCCAGTCGGGTCGGGCGGAGTGGGGAGATGTAGTTGCGTTGGTTGTTCCTGTGGGTGGGTGGGTAGGTGGGTGGGTGGGTGGTTGTGTCTTGCCCCCGTGTCCCTCACCGCTCACCGCTTCGCAGCCAGGCCATGAGGTCGTCCAGGGCGGCGTTCAGCGCCCGGTGCCGAGCCTCCAGACCCGCCTGGGAGCGGAGGTGAGGAGGTGAGGAGGAGCGGAGGTGAAGAAGAGGTGAGGAGGAGCGGAGAAGGGGACGGATGGAGGGGCGGATGGAGGAACGAATGCCCCCATCAAAAGGACGGATAAAGGCGAGGTGGAGGCGGTCGGGGGAGAAGGGACATGCACGTTGCATGCGGGGGGGGGGGAAAGAGGCCGCGAGGGCCTCATCGAGTACTGCTCTGCAAACCACCAAACAAGGCGCCTGGCCGAGTCGCTCAGCCGGAGGCGCCTGGCCGCTGGATGCCCCCCATCCTGGTGCTCCCCCATCCATCCATCGATCCATCGATCCATCCATCCATCCATCCATCCATCCATCCATCCATCCAGCCTCATCTCCAGACCCACACCTCCCACCTCGTTCGTGTGGTCGAAGAACTCGGCGTCTTGCAGCTCGTCCGCCTGCTTCTGACGGCGGCGGTAGGACCCCACGTTGAAGTGCCGGGTGGCATGGCCCAGCCTGCGAGTGCAAGTGCGGGTTTGGGGGGTTTAGGGCAGACACCCACCGAAGGGGGAAGGGGAAACAGGGCGGGGGTCATTGCAACAACGCCATCCGGAAGCACCACACACGCGTTTGTGCCGGGCCGTGTCCGATCAGCATGCGGCAGCGGCGGCGATCTCTCCGGAGACAATCTGCCCCCCTGTCGACCCTGCGGGAGGTGCCGTACTGTCGTACTGCCGTATCTCCCGCCTCGTCCCTCCCCCCACCTCTCCCCGGCGCGCTGCGCTGCGGGGGCCCTCCCTCCCTCACCAGTTGAGGTAGCAGCAGAGCTTGTTGCACAAGAAAGTCTTGCCGCGGCCCGGCAGACCCACCTGGGTGCGGGGAGGGAGGAGAGGGGTAAAAAATGATACCGCAGCGGAGAGGGGAGGGGAGCGGAGGAGAGGGCGCCATCAGCCCCATCACCACATAAACCTCCGTTACAACCCAGTCATGACTCATATCAAGCCATGACTCAGAACCACTGCCCTCATTACCTCCTCCCGGCCCTCCTCCCCGCCCCAAAACCCAAAACCCAAAACCTCGAAAACCCTTCATAAAACCACCACCAACGCCCCCCAAGTACCTCCCGCCCCTTCACCCACCAGGATAATGACCAGCTTGTTCTTGCGGACCACCGCCCCGCTGGTGCGAATCACCCGGCTGCCGGTCGACGTGCCGCGACTGGGACCGGCACCCAGCCCCGCACCCGCATCCGCCGCTGCCGCCCTCGCAGGGCCCTCCAACGTGCCCACGCCGCCGCAAGCCCCCACGCCGCCTGCCGCCGCGCCGCTGCCGTCGTCGCCGGCGGCGCCGCCGCCGCCAGCCTCTCCCTCCCCGATCACCGCCGCCGCCGCTGCCGCCAGCGCCGCCGACGCCGCCGTGGATCCCGTCGCCGCGTCGGCGTCGGGCTCCTCTCCCCGCTGGTCAAGCGACTCCATAAGGCCCATGTCCCCCTCTAGCGGCTGCGGCATCAGCTCCACGTCGCGGAAGTTGACGGCGGCGCTCATTACCAGTCCCCGCAGACGCCGCGCCAGCTCCGCCGTCGAGGGGAGCAGCACCCCCGGGCGGCCGGGGGCGCCGGCGGCTGAGTGGAAGGACGTGCCGTGGAGGGGACCGCCGGCGTGGGGCGTGGCGGCGCTGTGGAAGAGCGCGTGGGAGGAGCTGGAGGCGGAGGCGCAGGCGGAGATGGGGGCGGAGCGGCAGGCCAGGGAGGGAAGCTGCTGCTGCGGCTGCTGCTGCGGCTGTTGCTGTGGAGGCGGCTCCAGGGGCTGCTGGTCGGCGGGCGGGCTGGCGGTGGAGGAGGTGGCGGCGCTTGCGGGAGGCGGCGCGACGGGGCCGCCTAGGGGGCAGGGGTCGCGCTGCGGAGGTCCGACCAGGGTCGCGGCGTGGGATGGCGTCGGGAAGGGCGGCTCGGATAGCGGCCGCGGCGCTTGCTGTGGCGCCTCGTTGGAGATCGTGGAAGAATCCATGACTGCAGAAGTATCCCGAATTTACTATGTTTTGTAAATGGCCTGCTCAACGGTCAAGGCGAACACCTCGCGATGGAGCTCGCCGGCGCTCGCGCCGGCGGGTCGCACTGACGTTTTTGAACAGGTTGTTCGCAGGGCTGGTGTTGCGTCTGCAGCTGCCGAATAAAATGACCTGCGCGCGTCACAGCCGTCAAGTTCGCGCTGGCAAGTTCCACGCTGACTGCTTTGCGTTCGCTGCTCGAGGTATTCTCTCGAGCTTCACAGAGCTTGTATTGTAGCTTGTTAAGAAGATGTCCTGGCCACGGAAACGGGTCGGAGTCGTGAAAGCCGTTAGAAGGTGACTCAGATGGCAGTCACACGGACAGGCGCTGTCAAGGCCTTGAAAAACTGCAAAATAGCATATCAGAAAAGTTCGCACGTGGCGTCGGGTACTTTAGCACGAAGGTCATCGGTTAACCGCGGACAACTGCCAGGGCCTTTCCTGCGGGCCCTGCCGCAGGCAAGCGCGGGCCAAAAACTCCGAGTGCATGTATCTTCACTCGCGAAGCAAATAGTTCGCGCCACAAAGACAATCTTGCAAGGCCAAGCTTCACCTGTTTAAGAATGTATGTGCAACGTTGGACGGGCTGGCGTTTAGCGTCTGCTCCAAACGCTGATCTCTCAGTCGCGATACTGCGCACATCAAAATGTACAACTATTAAGTACATAAGTGTTGCACATGTGTAGCGCCTCCATTCTTATAGATCTGTGCAATGGCAGTCGTGGACCACCCGCCCGTACCCGCCCGCCAGCCGTGCTTCGCCATTGTCGGTTACAAAAGTACAAACCATGCCTCGTAGAGTTCGAGGCGCTGCTCGCGGTACCGTACGACAAAATCCCCCCGGCCTTGGAGTGTCTTGTATCTCATGCACGCAGGCGCACGAGTCCGTTGCTACTCAGCCCGCAACGAACTCCCTCGCGCCCCTCCCGACCTAGGGCGGCCTGGACTGGATCTGCGCCTCGAGCCGTTACACGGCTGGCAGACCGAGCGAATCCTACCACAAACCACATCCTGGCAAACATCCTGAACACCGAACATTCAAGACCGACCCTCCGACACGGCGGGGAGAGTGACACCAGAACCAACAAACCCGAAACCGTATACACACAAAGGAAACCACCACTAAACCAGTGCACCCCGACAGCGGCCAACGTAGACCTGCATAGGAGGGCAGCACCGTGTCGTCATCTCGAGCCCAGGCCCCAAGGTGCTGCGTGTCACGTCCATTGCCTAAGGAGGCAACGCTGCGGCCGTGGCACAAGCACCCGCGGCAAAACCGACACGCGACCCATCTGATCTCCACGACGCCTCATCAGCCCACACTGAGGGGCACCACATCAGTCGTCCCGGCAGCCCCCTTCTCCTCGCCCCGGCAGACGCCCCGGCGGAAGCAATTAGGCTCCCACCCGCTGGTCGAGACTGGGCCCATGGGCCGAGGCTGGGCCCATGGGTCGAGGCTGGGCCCATGGGTCGAGGCTGGGCCCATGGGTCGAGGCTGGGCCCATGGGTCGAGGCTGGGCCCATGGGCCGAGGCTGGGCCCATGGGCCGAGGCTGGGCCCATGGGTCGAGGCTGGGCCCATGGGTCGAGGCTGGGCCCATGGGTCGAGGCTGGGCCCATGGGTCGAGGCTGGGCCCATGGGCCGAGGCTGGGCCCATGGGCCGAGGCTGGGCCCATGGGCCGAGGCTGGGCCCATGGGTCGAGGCTGGGCCCCTGGGCCGAGGCTGGGCCCCTGGGTCGAGGCTGGGCCGATGGGTCGAGGCTGGGCCGATGGGTCGAGGCTGGGCCGATGGGTCGAGGCTGGGCCCCTGGGTCGAGGCTGGGCCCATGGGTCGAGGCTGGGCCCATGGGTCGAGGCTGGGCCCATGGGTCGAGGCTGGGCCCACGGGTCGAGGCTGGGCCCATGGGTCGAGGCTGGGCCCATGGGTCGAGGCTGGGCCCATTGGTCGAGGCTGGGCCCATGGGTCGAGGCTGGGCCCATGGGTCGAGGCTGGGCCCATGGGCAGAGGCTGGGCCCATGGGCAGAGGCTGGGCCCATGGGCCGAGGCTGGGCCCATGGGTCGAGGCTGGGCCCATGGGCCGAGGCTGGGCCCATGGGTCGAGGCTGGGCCCATGGGTCGAGGCTGGGCCCATGGGCCGAGGCTGGGCCCATGGGCCGAGGCTGGGCCCATGGGCCGAGGCTGGGCCCATGGGCCGAGGCTGGGCCCATGGGCCGAGGCTGGGCCCATGGGTCGAGGCTGGGCCCATGGGTCGAGGCTGGGCCCATGGGTCGAGGCTGCGCCCATGAGTCGAGGCTGGGCCCCTGGGTCGAGGCTGGGCCCCTGGGTCGAGGCTGGGCCCATGGGTCGAGGCTGGGCCCATGGGTCGAGGCTGGGCCCATGGGTCGAGGCTGGGCCCATGGGTCGAGGCTGGGCCCATGTGTCGAGACTGGGCCCATGGGTCGAGACTGGGCCCATGGGTCGAGGCTGGGCCCATGGGTCGAGGCTGGGCCCATGGGTCGAGGCTGGGCCCATGGGTCGAGGCTGGGCCCATGGGTCGAGGCTGGGCCCATGGGTCGAGGCTGGGCCCATGGGTCGAGGCTGGGCCCATGGGTCGAGGCTGGGCCCATGGGTCGAGGCTGGGCCCATGGGCCGAGGCTGGGCCCATGGGCCGAGGCTGGGCCCATGGGTCGAGGCTGGGCCCATGGGTCGAGGCCGGGCCCATGGGTCGAGGCTGGGCCCATGGGCCGAGGCTGGGCCCATGGGCCGAGGCTGGGCCCATGGGTCGAGGCTGGGCCCATGGGTCGAGGCTGGGCCCATGGGCCGAGGCTGGGCCCATGGGCCGAGGCTGGGCCCATGGGCCGAGGCTGGGCCCATGGGTCGAGGCTGGGCCCATGGGTCGAGGCTGGGCCCATGGGTCGAGGCTGGGCCCATGGGCCGAGGCTGGGCCCATGGGTCGAGGCTGGGCCCCTGGGCCGAGGCTGGGCCCATGGGTCGAGGCTGGGCCCATGGGTCGAGGCTGGGCCCATGGGCCGAGGCTGGGCCCATGGGTCGAGGCTGGGCCCATGGGTCGAGGCTGGGCCCATGGGCCGAGGCTGGGCCCATGGGCCGAGGCTGGGCCCATGGGTCGAGGCTGGGCCCATGGGTCGAGGCTGGGCCCATGGGTCGAGGCTGGGCCCATGGGTCGAGGCTGGGCCCATGGGTCGAGACTGGGCCCATGGGCCGAGGCTGCGCCCATGGGCCGAGGCTGCGCCCATGGGTCGAGGCTGGGCCCATGGGCCGAGGCTGGGCCCATGGGCCGAGGCTGGGCCCATGGGTCGAGGCTGGGCCCATGGGCCGAGGCTGGGCCCATGGGTCGAGGCTGGGCCGATGGGTCGAGGCTGGGCCCCTGGGTCGAGGCTGGGCCCCTGGGTCGAGGCTGGGCCCATGGGTCGAGGCTGGGCCCATTGGTCGAGGCTGGGCCCATGGGTCGAGGCTGGGCCCACGGGTCGAGGCTGGGCCCATGGGTCGAGGCTGGGCCCATGGGTCGAGGCTGGGCCCACGGGTCGAGGCTGGGCCCATGGGTCGAGGCTGGGCCCATGGGCCGAGGCTGGGCCCATGGGCAGAGGCTGGGCCCATGGGCCGAGGCTGGGCCCATGGGTCGAGGCTGGGCCCATGGGCCGAGGCTGGGCCCATGGGCCGAGGCTGGGCCCATGGGTCGAGGCTGGGCCCATGGGTCGAGGCTGGGCCCATGGGCCGAGGCTGGGCCCATGGGCCGAGGCTGGGCCCATGGGCCGAGGCTGGGCCCATGGGCCGAGGCTGGGCCCATGGGCCGAGGCTGGGCCCATGGGTCGAGGCTGGGCCCATGGGTCGAGGCTGGGCCCATGGGTCGAGGCTGGGCCCATGGGTCGAGGCTGGGCCCATGGGTCGAGGCTGGGCCCATGGGCCGAGGCTGGGCCCATGGGCCGAGGCTGGGCCCATGGGCCGAGGCTGGGCCCATGGGCCGAGGCTGGGCCGCTGGGTCAAGGCTGGGCCCATGGGCCGAGGCTGGGCCCATGGGCCGAGGCTGGGCCCATGGGCCGAGGCTGGGCCCATGGGCCGAGGCTGGGCCGCTGGGTCAAGGCTGGGCCCATGGGTCGAGGCTGGGCCCATGGGTCGAGGCTGGGCCCATGGGTCGAGGCTGCGCCCATGAGTCGAGGCTGCGCCCATGGGTCGAGGCTGGGCCCATGGGCCGAGGCTGGGCCCCTGGGACGAGGCTGGGCCCCTGGGTCGAGGCTGGGCCCATGGGCCGAGGCTGGGCCCCTGGGTCGAGGCTGGGCCCCTGGGTCGAGGCTGGGCCCCTGGGTCGGACTGGGCCGATGGGTCGAGGCTGGGCCCCTGGGTCGAGACTGGGCCCCTGGGTCGAGACTGGGCCCCTGGGTCGAGGCTGGGCCCATGGGTCGAGGCTGGGCCCATGGGTCGAGGCTGGGCCCATGGGTCGAGACTGGGCCCATGGGTCGAGGCTGGGCCCATGGGTCGAGGCTGGGCCCATGGGTCGAGACTGGGCCCATGGGTCGAGGCTGGGCCAATGGGTCGAGGCTGGGCCCATGGGTCGAGGCTGGGCCCATGGGTCGAGGCTGCGCCCATGGGTCGAGGCTGGGCCCATGGGTCGAGGCTGCGCCCATGGGTCGAGGCTGCGCCCATGGGTCGAGGCTGGGCCCATGGGTCAAGGCTGGGCCCATGGGCCGAGGCTGGGCCCACGGGCCGAGGCCGGGCCCATGGGCCGAGGCTGGGCCCCTGGGACGAGGCTGGGCCCATGGGTCGAGGCTGGGCCCATGGGTCGAGGCTGGGCCCACGGGCCGAGGCTGGCCCCTTGGGCCGAGGCTGGGCCCATGGGTCGAGGCTGGGCCCATGGGTCGAGGCTGCGCCCATGAGTCGAGGCTGGGCCCCTGGGTCGAGGCTGGGCCCCTGGGTCGAGGCTGGGCCCATGGGTCGAGGCTGGGCCCATGGGTCGAGGCTGGGCCCATGGGTCGAGGCTGGGCCCATGGGTCGAGGCTGGGCCCATGTGTCGAGACTGGGCCCATGGGTCGAGACTGGGCCCATGGGTCGAGGCTGGGCCCATGGGTCGAGGCTGGGCCCCTGGGTCGAGGCTGGGCCCATGGGCCGAGGCTGGGCCCATGGGCCGAGGCTGGGCCCATGGGTCGAGGCTGGGCCCATGAGTCGAGGCTGGGCCCATGGGCCGAGGCTGGGCCCATGGGCCGAGGCTGGGCCCATGGGCCGAGGCTGGGCCCATGGGTCGAGGCTGGGCCCATGGGTCGAGGCTGGGCCCATGGGTCGAGGCTGGGCCCATGGGCCGAGGCTGGGCCCATGGGCCGAGGCTGGGCCCATGGGCCGAGGCTGGGCCCATGGGCCGAGGCTGGGCCCATGGGTCGAGGCTGGGCCCATGGGTCGAGGCTGGGCCCATGGGTCGAGGCTGGGCCCATGGGTCGAGGCTGGGCCCATGGGTCGAGGCTGGGCCCATGGGTCGAGGCTGGGCCCATGGGTCGAGGCTGGGCCCATGGGTCGAGGCTGGGCCCATGGGTCGAGGCTGGGCCCATGGGTCGAGGCTGGGCCCATGGGTCGAGGCTGGGCCCATGGGCCGAGGCTGGGCCCATGGGCCGAGGCTGGGCCCATGGGTCGAGGCTGGGCCCATGGGTCGAGGCCGGGCCCATGGGTCGAGGCTGGGCCCATGGGCCGAGGCTGGGCCCATGGGCCGAGGCTGGGCCCATGGGTCGAGGCTGGGCCCATGGGTCGAGGCTGGGCCCATGGGCCGAGGCTGGGCCCATGGGCCGAGGCTGGGCCCATGGGCCGAGGCTGGGCCCATGGGTCGAGGCTGGGCCCATGGGTCGAGGCTGGGCCCATGGGTCGAGGCTGGGCCCATGGGCCGAGGCTGGGCCCATGGGCCGAGGCTGGGCCCATGGGCCGAGGCTGGGCCCATGGGCCGAGGCTGGGCCCATGGGCCGAGGCTGGGCCCATGGGCCGAGGCTGGGCCCATGGGCCGAGGCTGGGCCGCTGGGTCAAGGCTGGGCCCATGGGTCGAGGCTGGGCCCATGGGTCGAGGCTGGGCCCATGGGTCGAGGCTGCGCCCATGAGTCGAGGCTGCGCCCATGGGTCGAGGCTGGGCCCATGGGCCGAGGCTGGGCCCCTGGGACGAGGCTGGGCCCCTGGGTCGAGGCTGGGCCCATGGGCCGAGGCTGGGCCCCTGGGTCGAGGCTGGGCCCCTGGGTCGAGGCTGGGCCCCTGGGTCGGACTGGGCCGATGGGTCGAGGCTGGGCCCCTGGGTCGAGACTGGGCCCCTGGGTCGAGACTGGGCCCCTGGGTCGAGGCTGGGCCCATGGGTCGAGGCTGGGCCCATGGGTCGAGGCTGGGCCCATGGGTCGAGACTGGGCCCATGGGTCGAGGCTGGGCCCATGGGTCGAGGCTGGGCCCATGGGTCGAGACTGGGCCCATGGGTCGAGGCTGGGCCAATGGGTCGAGGCTGGGCCCATGGGTCGAGGCTGGGCCCATGGGTCGAGGCTGCGCCCATGGGTCGAGGCTGGGCCCATGGGTCGAGGCTGCGCCCATGGGTCGAGGCTGCGCCCATGGGTCGAGGCTGGGCCCATGGGTCAAGGCTGGGCCCATGGGCCGAGGCTGGGCCCACGGGCCGAGGCCGGGCCCATGGGCCGAGGCTGGGCCCCTGGGACGAGGCTGGGCCCATGGGTCGAGGCTGGGCCCATGGGTCGAGGCTGGGCCCACGGGCCGAGGCTGGCCCCTTGGGCCGAGGCTGGGCCCATGGGTCGAGGCTGGGCCCATGGGTCGAGGCTGCGCCCATGAGTCGAGGCTGGGCCCCTGGGTCGAGGCTGGGCCCCTGGGTCGAGGCTGGGCCCATGGGTCGAGGCTGGGCCCATGGGTCGAGGCTGGGCCCATGGGTCGAGGCTGGGCCCATGGGTCGAGGCTGGGCCCATGTGTCGAGACTGGGCCCATGGGTCGAGACTGGGCCCATGGGTCGAGGCTGGGCCCATGGGTCGAGGCTGGGCCCCTGGGTCGAGGCTGGGCCCATGGGCCGAGGCTGGGCCCATGGGCCGAGGCTGGGCCCATGGGTCGAGGCTGGGCCCATGGGTCGAGGCTGGGCCCATGGGCCGAGGCTGGGCCCATGGGCCGAGGCTGGGCCCACGGGCCGAGGCCGGGCCCATGGGCCGAGGCTGGGCCCCTGGGACGAGGCTGGGCCCATGGGTCGAGGCTGGGCCCATGGGTCGAGGCTGGGCCCACGGGCCGAGGCTGGCCCCTTGGGCCGAGGCTGGGCCCATGGGTCGAGGCTGGGCCCATGGGTCGAGGCTGCGCCCATGAGTCGAGGCTGGGCCCCTGGGTCGAGGCTGGGCCCCTGGGTCGAGGCTGGGCCCATGGGTCGAGGCTGGGCCCATGGGTCGAGGCTGGGCCCATGGGTCGAGGCTGGGCCCATGGGTCGAGGCTGGGCCCATGTGTCGAGACTGGGCCCATGGGTCGAGACTGGGCCCATGGGTCGAGGCTGGGCCCATGGGTCGAGGCTGGGCCCCTGGGTCGAGGCTGGGCCCATGGGCCGAGGCTGGGCCCATGGGCCGAGGCTGGGCCCATGGGTCGAGGCTGGGCCCATGGGTCGAGGCTGGGCCCATGGGCCGAGGCTGGGCCCATGGGCCGAGGCTGGGCCCATGGGCCGAGGCTGGGCCCATGGGTCGAGGCTGGGCCCATGGGTCGAGGCTGGGCCCATGGGTCGAGGCTGGGCCCATGGGCCGAGGCTGGGCCCATGGGTCGAGGCTGGGCCCCTGGGCCGAGGCTGGGCCCATGGGTCGAGGCTGGGCCCATGGGTCGAGGCTGGGCCCATGGGCCGAGGCTGGGCCCATGGGTCGAGGCTGGGCCCATGGGTCGAGGCTGGGCCCATGGGCCGAGGCTGGGCCCATGGGCCGAGGCTGGGCCCATGGGTCGAGGCTGGGCCCATGGGTCGAGGCTGGGCCCATGGGTCGAGGCTGGGCCCATGGGTCGAGGCTGGGCCCATGGGTCGAGACTGGGCCCATGGGCCGAGGCTGCGCCCATGGGCCGAGGCTGCGCCCATGGGTCGAGGCTGGGCCCATGGGTCGAGGCTGCGCCCATGGGTCGAGGCTGGGCCCATGGGTCGAGGCTGGGCCCATGGGTCGAGGGTGGGCCCATGGGCCGAGGCTGGGCCCATGGGTCGAGGCTGGGCCCATGGGTCGAGGCTGGGCCCATGGGCCGAGGCTGGGCCCATGGGCCGAGGCTGGGCCCATGGGTCGAGGCTGGGCCCCTGGGCCGAGGCTGGGCCCCTGGGTTGAGGCTGGGCCCATGGGTCGAGGGTGGGCCCATGGGCCGAGGCTGGGCCCATGGGTCGAGGCTGGGCCCATGGGTCGAGGCTGGGCCCATGGGCCGAGGCTGGGCCCATGGGCCGAGGCTGGGCCCATGGGCCGAGGCTGGGCCCATGGGTCGAGGCTGGGCCCATGGGTCGAGGCTGGGCCCATGGGTCGAGGCTGGGCCCATGGGTCGAGGCTGGGCCCATGGGTCGAGGCTGGGCCCATGGGTCGAGGCTGGGCCCATGGGCCGAGGCTGGGCCCATGGGCCGAGGCTGGGCCCATGGGTCGAGTCTGGGCCCATGGGTCGTGGCCGGGCCCATGGGTCGATGCTGGGCCCATGGGCCGAGGCTGGGCCCATGGGCCGAGGCTGGGCCCATGGGTCGAGGCTGGGCCCATGGGTCGAGGCTGGGCCCATGGGCCGAGGCTGGGCCCATGGGCCGAGGCTGGGCCCATGGGCCGAGGCTGGGCCCATGGGTCGAGGCTGGGCCCATGGGTCGAGGCTGGGCCCATGGGTCGAGGCTGGGCCCATGGGCCGAGGCTGGGCCCATGGGTCGAGGCTGGGCCCCTGGGCCGAGGCTGGGCCCATGGGTCGAGGCTGGGCCCATGGGTCGAGGCTGGGCCCATGGGCCGAGGCTGGGCCCATGGGCCGAGGCTGGGCCCATGGGCCGAGGCTGGGCCCATGGGCCGAGGCTGGGCCCATGGGCCGAGGCTGGGCCCATGGGTCAAGGCTGGGCCCATGGGCCGAGGCTGGGCCCATGGGCCGAGGCTGGGCCCATGGGTCGAGGCTGGGCCCATGGGTCGAGGCTGGGCCCATGGGTCGAAGCTGGGCCCATGGGTCGAGGCTGGGCCCATGGGTCGAGGCTGGGCCCATGGGTCGAGGCTGGGCCCATGGGTCGAGGCTGCGCCCATGAGTCGAGGCTGGGCCCATGGGTCGAGGCTGGGCCCATGGGCCGAGGCTGGGCCCCTGGGACGAGGCTGGGCCCCTGGGTCGAGGCTGGGCCCATGGGCCGAGGCTGGGCCCCTGGGTCGAGGCTGGGCCCCTGGGTCGAGGCTGGGCCCCTGGGTCGGACTGGGCCGATGGGTCGAGGCTGGGCCCCTGGGTCGAGACTGGGCCCCTGGGTCGAGACTGGGCCCCTGGGTCGAGGCTGGGCCCATGGGTCGAGGCTGGGCCCATGGGTCGAGGCTGGGCCCATGGGTCGAGACTGGGCCCATGGGTCGAGGCTGGGCCCATGGGTCGAGGCTGGGCCCATGGGTCGAGACTGGGCCCATGGGTCGAGGCTGGGCCAATGGGTCGAGGCTGGGCCCATGGGTCGAGGCTGGGCCCATGGGTCGAGGCTGCGCCCATGGGTCGAGGCTGGGCCCATGGGTCGAGGCTGCGCCCATGGGTCGAGGCTGCGCCCATGGGTCGAGGCTGGGCCCATGGGTCAAGGCTGGGCCCATGGGCCGAGGCTGGGCCCACGGGCCGAGGCCGGGCCCATGGGCCGAGGCTGGGCCCCTGGGACGAGGCTGGGCCCATGGGTCGAGGCTGGGCCCATGGGTCGAGGCTGGGCCCACGGGCCGAGGCTGGCCCCTTGGGCCGAGGCTGGGCCCATGGGTCGAGGCTGGGCCCATGGGTCGAGGCTGCGCCCATGAGTCGAGGCTGGGCCCCTGGGTCGAGGCTGGGCCCCTGGGTCGAGGCTGGGCCCCTGGGTCGAGGCTGGGCCCATGGGTCGAGGCTGGGCCCATGGGTCGAGGCTGGGCCCATGGGTCGAGGCTGGGCCCATGGGTCGAGGCTGGGCCCATGTGTCGAGACTGGGCCCATGGGTCGAGACTGGGCCCATGGGTCGAGGCTGGGCCCCTGGGTCGAGGCTGGGCCCCTGGGTCGAGGCTGGGCCCATGGGTCGAGGCTGGGCCCATGGGCCGAGGCTGGGCCCATGGGTCGAGGCTGGGCCCATGGGTCGAGGCTGGGCCCCTGGGCCGAGGCTGCGCCCATGGGTCGAGGCTGCGCCCATGGGTCGAGGCTGGGCCCATGGGTCGAGGCTGCGCCCATGGGTCGAGGCTGGGCCCATGGGTCAAGGCTGGGCCCATGGGCCGAGGCTGGGCCCACGGGCCGAGGCTGGGCCCATGGGCCGAGGCTGGCCCCCTGGGTCGAGGCTGGGCCCATGGGTCGAGGCTGGGCCCATGGGTCGAGGCTGGGCCCCTAGGTCGAGGCTGGGCCCCTGGGTCGAGGCTGGGCCCATGGGTCGAGGCTGGGCCGATGGGTCGAGGCTGGGCCCCTGGGTCGAGGCTGGGCCCCTGGGTCGAGGCTGGGCCCCTGGGTCGAGGCTGGGCCCCTGGGTCGAGGCTGGGCCCCTGGGTCGAGGCTGGGCCCCTGGGTCGAGGCTGGGCCCATGGGTCCAGGCTGGGCCCATGGGTCGAGGCTGGGCCCATGGGCCGAGGCTGGGCCCATGGGCCGAGGCTGGGCCCATGGGTCGAGGCCGGGCCCATGGGTCGAGGCTGGGCCCATGGGCCGAGGCTGGGCCCATGGGCCGAGGCTGGGCCCATGGGTCGAGGCTGGGCCCATGGGTCGAGGCTGGGCCCATGGGCCGAGGCTGGGCCCATGGGCCGAGGCTGGGCCCATGGGCCGAGGCTGGGCCCATGGGTCGAGGCTGGGCCCATGGGTCGAGGCTGGGCCCTTGGGTCGAGGCTGGGCCCATGGGCCGAGGCTGGGCCCATGGGTCGAGGCTGGGCCCCTGGGCCGAGGCTGGGCCCATGGGTCGAGGCTGGGCCCATGGGTCGAGGCTGGGCCCATGGGCCGAGGCTGGGCCCATGGGCCGAGGCTGGGCCCATGGGCCGAGGCTGGGCCCATGGGCCGAGGCTGGGCCCATGGGCCGAGGCTGGGCCGCTGGGTCAAGGCTGGGCCCATGGGCCGAGGCTGGGCCCATGGGCCGAGGCTGGGCCCATGGGTCGAGGCTGGGCCCATGGGTCGAGGCTGGGCCCATGGGTCGAGGCTGGGCCCATGGGTCGAGGCTGGGCCCATGGGTCGAGGCTGGGCCCATGGGTCGAGGCTGGGCCCATGGGTCGAGGCTGCGCCCATGAGTCGAGGCTGGGCCCATGGGTCGAGGCTGGGCCCATGGGCCGAGGCTGGGCCCCTGGGACGAGGCTGGGCCCCTGGGTCGAGGCTGGGCCCATGGGCCGAGGCTGGGCCCCTGGGTCGAGGCTGGGCCCCTGGGTCGAGGCTGGGCCCCTGGGTCGGACTGGGCCGATGGGTCGAGGCTGGGCCCCTGGGTCGAGACTGGGCCCCTGGGTCGAGACTGGGCCCCTGGGTCGAGGCTGGGCCCATGGGTCGAGGCTGGGCCCATGGGTCGAGGCTGGGCCCATGGGTCGAGACTGGGCCCATGGGTCGAGGCTGGGCCCATGGGTCGAGGCTGGGCCCATGGGTCGAGACTGGGCCCATGGGTCGAGGCTGGGCCAATGGGTCGAGGCTGGGCCCATGGGTCGAGGCTGGGCCCATGGGTCGAGGCTGCGCCCATGGGTCGAGGCTGGGCCCATGGGTCGAGGCTGCGCCCATGGGTCGAGGCTGCGCCCATGGGTCGAGGCTGGGCCCATGGGTCAAGGCTGGGCCCATGGGCCGAGGCTGGGCCCACGGGCCGAGGCCGGGCCCATGGGCCGAGGCTGGGCCCCTGGGACGAGGCTGGGCCCATGGGTCGAGGCTGGGCCCATGGGTCGAGGCTGGGCCCACGGGCCGAGGCTGGCCCCTTGGGCCGAGGCTGGGCCCATGGGTCGAGGCTGGGCCCATGGGTCGAGGCTGCGCCCATGAGTCGAGGCTGGGCCCCTGGGTCGAGGCTGGGCCCCTGGGTCGAGGCTGGGCCCATGGGTCGAGGCTGGGCCCATGGGTCGAGGCTGGGCCCATGGGTCGAGGCTGGGCCCATGGGTCGAGGCTGGGCCCATGTGTCGAGACTGGGCCCATGGGTCGAGACTGGGCCCATGGGTCGAGGCTGGGCCCATGGGTCGAGGCTGGGCCCCTGGGTCGAGGCTGGGCCCATGGGTCGAGGCTGGGCCCCTAAGTCGAGGCTGGGCCCATGGGTCGAGGCTGGGCCCATGGGTCGAGGCTGGGCCCCTGGGCCGAGGCTGCGCCCATGGGTCGAGGCTGCGCCCATGGGTCGAGGCTGGGCCCATGGGTCGAGGCTGGGCCCATGGGTCGAGGCTGGGCCCATGGGTCAAGGCTGGGCCCATGGGCCGAGGCTGGGCCCACGGGCCGAGGCTGGGCCCATGGGCCGAGGCTGGCCCCCTGGGTCGAGGCTGGGCCCATGGGTCGAGGCTGGGCCCATGGGTCGAGGCTGGGCCCCTAGGTCGAGGCTGGGCCCCTGGGTCGAGGCTGGGCCCATGGGTCGAGGCTGGGCCGATGGGTCGAGGCTGGGCCCCTGGGTCGAGGCTGGGCCCCTGGGTCGAGGCTGGGCCCCTGGGTCGAGGCTGGGCCCCTGGGTCGAGGCTGGGCCCCTGGGTCGAGGCTGGGCCCCTGGGTCGAGGCTGGGCCCATGGGTCCAGGCTGGGCCCATGGGTCGAGGCTGGGCCCATGGGCCGAGGCTGGGCCCATGGGCCGAGGCTGGGCCCATGGGTCGAGGCTGGGCCCATGGGTCGAGGCTGGGCCCATGGGCCGAGGCTGGGCCCATGGGCCGAGGCTGGGCCCATGGGTCGAGGCTGGGCCCATGGGTCGAGGCTGGGCCCATGGGCCGAGGCTGGGCCCATGGGTCGAGGCTGGGCCCATGGGCCGAGGCTGGGCCCATGGGCCGAGGCTGGGCCCATGGGCCGAGGCTGGGCCCATGGGTCGAGGCTGGGCCCATGGGTCCAGGCTGGGCCCATGGGTACAGGCTGGGCCCATGGGTCGAGGCTGGGCCCATGGGTCGAGGCTGGGCCCATGGGTCGAGGCTGGGCCCATGGGTCGAGGCTGGGCCCATGGGTCGAGGCTGGGCCCATGGGTCGAGGCTGGGCCCATGGGTCGAGGCTGGGCCCATGGGTCGAGGCTGGGCCCATGGGTCGAGGCTGGGCCCATGGGTCGAGGCTGGGCCCATGGGCCGAGGCTGGGCCCATGGGCCGAGGCTGGGCCCATGGGCCGAGGCTGGGCCCATGGGCCGAGGCTGGGCCCATGGGTCGAGGCTGGGCCCATGGGCCGAGGCTGGGCCCATGGGTCGAGGCTGGGCCCATGGGTCGAGGCTGGGCCCATGGGCCGAGGCTGGGCCCCTGGGCCGAGGCTGGGCCCCTGGGCCGAGGCTGGGCCCATGGGTCGAGGCTGGGCCCATGGGTCGAGGCTGGGCCCATGGGCCGAGGCTGGGCCCATGGGCCGAGGCTGGGCCCATGGGCCGAGGCTGGGCCCATGGGCCGAGGCTGGGCCCATGGGCCGAGGCTGGGCCGCTGGGTCAAGGCTGGGCCCATGGGCCGAGGCTGGGCCCATGGGCCGAGGCTGGGCCCATGGGCCGAGGCTGGGCCCATGGGTCGAGGCTGGGCCCATGGGTCGAGGCTGGGCCCATGGGTCGAGGCTGGGCCCATGGGTCGAGGCTGGGCCCCTGGGCCGAGGCTGGGCCCATGGGTCGAGGCTGGGCCCATGGGCCGAGGCTGGGCCCATGGGCCGAGGCTGGGCCCATGGGCCGAGGCTGGGCCCATGGGTTGAGGCTGGGCCCATGGGTTGAGGCTGGGCCGATGGGTCGAGGCTGGGCCGATGGGTCGAGGCTGGGCCAACGGGCCGAGGCTGGGCCCACGGGCCGAGGCTGGGCCCATGGGTCGAGGCTGGGCCCATGGGTCGGGACTGGGCCCCTGGGTCGAGGCTGGGCCCATGGGTCGAGGCTGGGCCGATGGGTCGAGGCTGGGCCCCTGGGTCGAGGCTGGGCCCCTGGGTCGAGGCTGGGCCCCTGGGTCGAGGCTGGGCCCCTGGGTCGAGGCTGGGCCCCTGGGTCGAGGCTGGGCCCCTGGGTCGAGGCTGGGCCAATGGGTCGAGGCTTGGCCCATGGGTCGAGGCTGGGCCCATGGGCCGAGGCTGGGCCCATGGGCCGAGGCTGGGCCCATGGGTCGAGGCTGGGCCCATGGGTCGAGGCTGGGCCCATGGGCCGAGGCTGGGCCCATGGGCCGAGGCTGGGCCCATGGGTCGAGGCTGGGCCCATGGGTCGAGGCTGGGCCCATGGGCCGAGGCTGGGCCCATGGGCCGAGGCTGGGCCCATGGGTCGAGGCTGGGCCCATGGGTCCAGGCTGGGCCCATGGGTACAGGCTGGGCCCATGGGTCGAGGCTGGGCCCATGGGCCGAGGCTGGGCCCCTGGGTCGAGGCTGGGCCCCTGGGTCGAGGCTGGGCCCCTGGGTCGGACTGGGCCGATGGGTCGAGGCTGGGCCCCTGGGTCGAGACTGGGCCCCTGGGTCGAGACTGGGCCCCTGGGTCGAGGCTGGGCCCATGGGTCGAGGCTGGGCCCATGGGTCGAGGCTGGGCCCATGGGTCGAGACTGGGCCCATGGGTCGAGGCTGGGCCCATGGGTCGAGGCTGGGCCCATGGGTCGAGACTGGGCCCATGGGTCGAGGCTGGGCCAATGGGTCGAGGCTGGGCCCATGGGTCGAGGCTGGGCCCATGGGTCGAGGCTGCGCCCATGGGTCGAGGCTGGGCCCATGGGTCGAGGCTGCGCCCATGGGTCGAGGCTGCGCCCATGGGTCGAGGCTGGGCCCATGGGTCAAGGCTGGGCCCATGGGCCGAGGCTGGGCCCACGGGCCGAGGCCGGGCCCATGGGCCGAGGCTGGGCCCCTGGGACGAGGCTGGGCCCATGGGTCGAGGCTGGGCCCATGGGTCGAGGCTGGGCCCACGGGCCGAGGCTGGCCCCTTGGGCCGAGGCTGGGCCCATGGGTCGAGGCTGGGCCCATGGGTCGAGGCTGCGCCCATGAGTCGAGGCTGGGCCCCTGGGTCGAGGCTGGGCCCCTGGGTCGAGGCTGGGCCCATGGGTCGAGGCTGGGCCCATGGGTCGAGGCTGGGCCCATGGGTCGAGGCTGGGCCCATGGGTCGAGGCTGGGCCCATGTGTCGAGACTGGGCCCATGGGTCGAGACTGGGCCCATGGGTCGAGGCTGGGCCCATGGGTCGAGGCTGGGCCCATGGGCCGAGGCTGGGCCCATGGGTCGAGGCTGGGCCCCTGGGTCGAGGCTGGGCCCATGGGTCGAGGCTGGGCCCATGGGTCGAGGCTGGGCCCCTGGGCCGAGGCTGCGCCCATGGGTCGAGGCTGCGCCCATGGGTCGAGGCTGGGCCCATGGGTCGAGGCTGGGCCCATGGGTCGAGGCTGGGCCCATGGGTCAAGGCTGGGCCCATGGGCCGAGGCTGGGCCCACGGGCCGAGGCTGGGCCCATGGGCCGAGGCTGGCCCCCTGGGTCGAGGCTGGGCCCATGGGTCGAGGCTGGGCCCATGGGTCGAGGCTGGGCCCCTAGGTCGAGGCTGGGCCCCTGGGTCGAGGCTGGGCCCATGGGTCGAGGCTGGGCCGATGGGTCGAGGCTGGGCACCTGGGTCGAGGCTGGGCCCCTGGGTCGAGGCTGGGCCCCTGGGTCGAGGCTGGGCCCCTGGGTCGAGGCTGGGCCCCTGGGTCGAGGCTGGGCCCCTGGGTCGAGGCTGGGCCCATGGGTCCAGGCTGGGCCCATGGGTCGAGGCTGGGCCCATGGGCCGAGGCTGGGCCCATGGGCCGAGGCTGGGCCCATGGGTCGAGGCTGGGCCCATGGGTCGAGGCTGGGCCCATGGGCCGAGGCTGGGCCCATGGGCCGAGGCTGGGCCCATGGGTCGAGGCTGGGCCCATGGGTCGAGGCTGGGCCCATGGGCCGAGGCTGGGCCCATGGGTCGAGGCTGGGCCCATGGGCCGAGGCTGGGCCCATGGGCCGAGGCTGGGCCCATGGGACGAGGCTGGGCCCATGGGTCGAGGCTGGGCCCATGGGTCCAGGCTGGGCCCATGGGTACAGGCTGGGCCCATGGGTCGAGGCTGGGCCCATGGGTCGAGGCTGGGCCCATGGGTCGAGGCTGGGCCCATGGGTCGAGGCTGGGCCCATGGGTCGAGGCTGGGCCCATGGGTCGAGGCTGGGCCCATGGGTCGAGGCTGGGCCCATGGGTCGAGGCTGGGCCCATGGGTCGAGGCTGGGCCCATGGGTCGAGGCTGGGCCCATGGGTCGAGGCTGGGCCCATGGGTCGAGGCTGGGCCCATGGGCCGAGGCTGGGCCCATGGGCCGAGGCTGGGCCCATGGGCCGAGGCTGGGCCAATGGGCCGAGGCTGGGCCCATGGGTCGAGGCTGGGCCCATGGGCCGAGGCTGGGCCCATGGGTCGAGGCTGGGCCCATGGGTCGAGGCTGGGCCCATGGGCCGAGGCTGGGCCCCTGGGCCGAGGCTGGGCCCCTGGGCCGAGGCTGGGCCCATGGGTCGAGGCTGGGCCCATGGGTCGAGGCTGGGCCCATGGGCCGAGGCTGGGCCCATGGGCCGAGGCTGGGCCCATGGGCCGAGGCTGGGCCCATGGGCCGAGGCTGGGCCCATGGGCCGAGGCTGGGCCGCTGGGTCTAGGCTGGGCCCATGGGCCGAGGCTGGGCCCATGGGCCGAGGCTGCGCCCATGGGTCGAGGCTGCGCCCATGGGTCGAGGCTGGGCCCATGGGTCGAGGCTGGGCCCATGGGTCGAGGCTGGGCCCATGGGTCAAGGCTGGGCCCATGGGCCGAGGCTGGGCCCACGGGCCGAGGCTGGGCCCATGGGCCGAGGCTGGCCCCCTGGGTCGAGGCTGGGCCCATGGGTCGAGGCTGGGCCCATGGGTCGAGGCTGGGCCCCTAGGTCGAGGCTGGGCCCCTGGGTCGAGGCTGGGCCCATGGGTCGAGGCTGGGCCGATGGGTCGAGGCTGGGCACCTGGGTCGAGGCTGGGCCCCTGGGTCGAGGCTGGGCCCCTGGGTCGAGGCTGGGCCCCTGGGTCGAGGCTGGGCCCCTGGGTCGAGGCTGGGCCCCTGGGTCGAGGCTGGGCCCATGGGTCCAGGCTGGGCCCATGGGTCGAGGCTGGGCCCATGGGCCGAGGCTGGGCCCATGGGCCGAGGCTGGGCCCATGGGTCGAGGCTGGGCCCATGGGTCGAGGCTGGGCCCATGGGCCGAGGCTGGGCCCATGGGCCGAGGCTGGGCCCATGGGTCGAGGCTGGGCCCATGGGTCGAGGCTGGGCCCATGGGCCGAGGCTGGGCCCATGGGTCGAGGCTGGGCCCATGGGCCGAGGCTGGGCCCATGGGCCGAGGCTGGGCCCATGGGCCGAGGCTGGGCCCATGGGTCGAGGCTGGGCCCATGGGTCCAGGCTGGGCCCATGGGTCCAGGCTGGGCCCATGGGTCGAGGCTGGGCCCATGGGTCGAGGCTGGGCCCATGGGTCGAGGCTGGGCCCATGGGTCGAGGCTGGGCCCATGGGTCGAGGCTGGGCCCATGGGTCGAGGCTGGGCCCATGGGTCGAGGCTGGGCCCATGGGTCGAGGCTGGGCCCATGGGTCGAGGCTGGGCCCATGGGTCGAGGCTGGGCCCATGGGTCGAGGCTGGGCCCATGGGCCGAGGCTGGGCCCATGGGCCGAGGCTGGGCCCATGGGCCGAGGCTGGGCCCATGGGCCGAGGCTGGGCCCATGGGTCGAGGCTGGGCCCATGGGCCGAGGCTGGGCCCATGGGTCGAGGCTGGGCCCATGGGTCGAGGCTGGGCCCATGGGCCGAGGCTGGGCCCCTGGGCCGAGGCTGGGCCCCTGGGCCGAGGCTGGGCCCATGGGTCGAGGCTGGGCCCATGGGTCGAGGCTGGGCCCATGGGCCGAGGCTGGGCCCATGGGCCGAGGCTGGGCCCATGGGCCGAGGCTGGGCCCATGGGCCGAGGCTGGGCCCATGGGCCGAGGCTGGGCCCATGGGCCGAGGCTGGGCCGCTGGGTCAAGGCTGGGCCCATGGGCCGAGGCTGGGCCCATGGGCCGAGGCTGGGCCCATGGGCCGAGGCTGGGCCCATGGGTCGAGGCTGGGCCCATGGGTCGAGGCTGGGCCCATGGGTCGAGGCTGGGCCCATGGGTCGAGGCTGGGCCCCTGGGCCGAGGCTGGGCCCATGGGTCGAGGCTGGGCCCATGGGCCGAGGCTGGGCCCATGGGCCGAGGCTGGGCCCATGGGCCGAGGCTGGGCCCATGGGTTGAGGCTGGGCCCATGGGTTGAGGCTGGGCCGATGGGTCGAGGCTGGGCCGATGGGTCGAGGCTGGGCCAACGGGCCGAGGCTGGGCCCACGGGCCGAGGCTGGGCCCATGGGTCGAGGCTGGGCCCATGGGTCGGGACTGGGCCCCTGGGTCGAGGCTGGGCCCATGGGTCGAGGCTGGGCCGATGGGTCGAGGCTGGGCCCCTGGGTCGAGGCTGGGCCCCTGGGTCGAGGCTGGGCCCCTGGGTCGAGGCTGGGCCCCTGGGTCGAGGCTGGGCCCCTGGGTCGAGGCTGGGCCCCTGGGTCGAGGCTGGGCCAATGGGTCGAGGCTTGGCCCATGGGTCGAGGCTGGGCCCATGGGCCGAGGCTGGGCCCATGGGCCGAGGCTGGGCCCATGGGTCGAGGCTGGGCCCATGGGTCGAGGCTGGGCCCATGGGCCGAGGCTGGGCCCATGGGCCGAGGCTGGGCCCATGGGTCGAGGCTGGGCCCATGGGTCGAGGCTGGGCCCATGGGCCGAGGCTGGGCCCATGGGTCGAGGCTGGGCCCATGGGCCGAGGCTGGGCCCATGGGCCGAGGCTGGGCCCATGGGCCGAGGCTGGGCCCATGGGTCGAGGCTGGGCCCATGGGTCCAGGCTGGGCCCATGGGTACAGGCTGGGCCCCTGGGTCGAGGCTGGGCCCATGGGTCGAGGCTGGGCCCATGGGTCGAGGCTGGGCCCCTGGGTCGAGGCTGGGCCCCTGGGTCGAGGCTGGGCCCCTGGGTCGAGGCTGGGCCCATGGGTCGAGGCTGGGCCCATGGGTCGAGGCTGGGCCCATGGGTCGAGGCTGGGCCCATGGGTCGAGGCTGGGCCCATGGGTCGAGGCTGGGCCCATGGGCCGAGGCTGGGCCCATGGGCCGAGGCTGGGCCCATGGGCCGAGGCTGGGCCCATGGGCCGAGGCTGGGCCCATGGGCCGAGGCTGGGCCCATGGGTCGAGGCTGGGCCCATGGGTCGAGGCTGGGCCCCTGGGCCGAGGCTGGGCCCATGGGTCGAGGCTGGGCCCATGGGTCGAGGCTGGGCCCATGGGCCGAGGCTGGGCCCATGGGCCGAGGCTGGGCCCATGGGCCGAGGCTGGGCCCATGGGCCGAGGCTGGGCCCATGGGCCGAGGCTGGGCCGCTGGGTCAAGGCTGGGCCCATGGGCCGAGGCTGGGCCCATGGGCCGAGGCTGGGCCCATGGGTCGAGGCTGGGCCCATGGGTCGAGGCTGGGCCCATGGGTCGAAGCTGGGCCCATGGGTCGAGGCTGGGCCCATGGGTCGAGGCTGGGCCCATGGGTCCAGGCTGGGCCCATGGGTACAGGCTGGGCCCATGGGTCGAGGCTGGGCCCCTGGGTCGGACTGGGCCGATGGGTCGAGGCTGGGCCCCTGGGTCGAGACTGGGCCCCTGGGTCGAGACTGGGCCCCTGGGTCGAGGCTGGGCCCATGGGCCGAGGCTGGGCCCATGGGTCGAGGCTGGGCCCATGGGTCGGGACTGGGCCCCTGGGTCGAGGCTGGGCCCATGGGTCGAGGCTGGGCCGATGGGTCGAGGCTGGGCCCCTGGGTCGAGGCTGGGCCCCTGGGTCGAGGCTGGGCCCCTGGGTCGAGGCTGGGCCCCTGGGTCGAGGCTGGGCCCATGGGTCGAGGCTGGGCCCATGGGTCGAGGCTGGGCCCATGGGTCGAGGCTGGGCCCATGGGTCGAGGCTGGGCCCATGGGCCGAGGCTGGGCCCATGGGCCGAGGCTGGGCCCATGGGCCGAGGCTGGGCCCATGGGCCGAGGCTGGGCCCATGGGCCGAGGCTGGGCCCATGGGCCGAGGCTGGGCCCATGGGCCGAGGCTGGGCCCATGGGTCGAGGCTGGGCCCATGGGTCGAGGCTGGGCCCCTGGGCCGAGGCTGGGCCCATGGGTCGAGGCTGGGCCCATGGGTCGAGGCTGGGCCCATGGGCCGAGGCTGGGCCCATGGGCCGAGGCTGGGCCCATGGGCCGAGGCTGGGCCCATGGGCCGAGGCTGGGCCCATGGGCCGAGGCTGGGCCGCTGGGTCAAGGCTGGGCCCATGGGCCGAGGCTGGGCCCATGGGCCGAGGCTGGGCCCATGGGTCGAGGCTGGGCCCATGGGTCGAGGCTGGGCCCATGGGTCGAAGCTGGGCCCATGGGTCGAGGCTGGGCCCATGGGTCGAGGCTGGGCCCATGGGTCCAGGCTGGGCCCATGGGTACAGGCTGGGCCCATGGGTCGAGGCTGGGCCCCTGGGTCGGACTGGGCCGATGGGTCGAGGCTGGGCCCCTGGGTCGAGACTGGGCCCCTGGGTCGAGACTGGGCCCCTGGGTCGAGGCTGGGCCCATGGGTCGAGGCTGGGCCCATGGGTCGAGGCTGGGCCCATGGGTCGAGACTGGGCCCATGGGTCGAGGCTGGGCCCATGGGTCGAGGCTGGGCCCATGGGTCGAGACTGGGCCCATGGGTCGAGGCTGGGCCAATGGGTCGAGGCTGGGCCCATGGGTCGAGGCTGGGCCCATGGGTCGAGGCTGCGCCCATGGGTCGACTCTGGGCCCATGGGTCGAGGCTGCGCCCATGGGTCGAGGCTGCGCCCATGGGTCGAGGCTGGGCCCATGGGTCAAGGCTGGGCCCATGGGCCGAGGCTGGGCCCACGGGCCGAGGCCGGGCCCATGGGCCGAGGCTGGGCCCCTGGGACGAGGCTGGGCCCATGGGTCGAGGCTGGGCCCATGGGTCGAGGCTGGGCCCACGGGCCGAGGCTGGCCCCTTGGGCCGAGGCTGGGCCCATGGGTCGAGGCTGGGCCCATGGGTCGAGGCTGCGCCCATGAGTCGAGGCTGGGCCCCTGGGTCGAGGCTGGGCCCCTGGGTCGAGGCTGGGCCCATGGGTCGAGGCTGGGCCCATGGGTCGAGGCTGGGCCCATGGGTCGAGGCTGGGCCCATGGGTCGAGGCTGGGCCCATGTGTCGAGACTGGGCCCATGGGTCGAGACTGGGCCCATGGGTCGAGGCTGGGCCCATGGGTCGAGGCTGGGCCCCTGGGTCGAGGCTGGGCCCATGGGTTGAGGCTGGGCCCATGGGCCGAGGCTGGGCCCATGGGTCGAGGCTGGGCCCATGGGTCGAGGCTGGGCCCCTGGGCCGAGGCTGCGCCCATGGGTCGAGGCTGCGCCCATGGGTCGAGGCTGGGCCCATGGGTCGAGGCTGGGCCCATGGGTCGAGGCTGGGCCCATGGGTCAAGGCTGGGCCCATGGGCCGAGGCTGGGCCCACGGGCCGAGGCTGGGCCCATGGGCCGAGGCTGGCCCCCTGGGTCGAGGCTGGGCCCATGGGTCGAGGCTGGGCCCATGGGTCGAGGCTGGGCCCCTGGGTCGAGGCTGGGCCCCTGGGTCGAGGCTGGGCCCATGGGTCGAGGCTGGGCCGATGGGTCGAGGCTGGGCCCCTGGGTCGAGGCTGGGCCCCTGGGTCGAGGCTGGGCCCCTGGGTCGAGGCTGGGCCCATGGGTCGAGGCTGGGCCCCTGGGTCGAGGCTGGGCCCCTGGGTCGAGGCTGGGCCCATGGGTCCAGGCTGGGCCCATGGGTCGAGGCTGGGCCCATGGGCCGAGGCTGGGCCCATGGGCCGAGGCTGGGCCCATGGGTCGAGGCTGGGCCCATGGGTCGAGGCTGGGCCCATGGGCCGAGGCTGGGCCCATGGGCCGAGGCTGGGCCCATGGGTCGAGGCTGGGCCCATGGGTCGAGGCTGGGCCCATGGGCCGAGGCTGGGCCCATGGGTCGAGGCTGGGCCCATGGGCCGAGGCTGGGCCCATGGGCCGAGGCTGGGCCCAAGGGTCGAGGCTGGCCCCATGGGTCCAGGCTGGGCCCATGGGTCCAGGCTGGGCCCATGGGTACAGGCTGGGCCCATGGGTCGAGGCTGGGCCCATGGGTCGAGGCTGGGCCCATGGGTCGAGGCTGGGCCCATGGGTCGAGGCTGGGCCCATGGGTCGAGGCTGGGCCCATGGGTCGAGGCTGGGCCCATGGGTCGAGGCTGGGCCCATGGGTCGAGGCTGGGCCCATGGGTCGAGGCTGGGCCCATGGGTCGAGGCTGGGCCCATGGGTCGAGGCTGGGCCCATGGGCCGAGGCTGGGCCCATGGGCCGAGGCTGGGCCCATGGGCCGAGGCTGGGCCCATGGGCCGAGGCTGGGCCCATGGGCCGAGGCTGGGCCCATGGGCCGAGGCTGGGCCCATGGGTCGAGGCTGGGCCCATGGGTCGAGGCTGGGCCCATGGGCCGAGGCTGGGCCCCTGGGCCGAGGCTGGGCCCCTGGGCCGAGGCTGGGCCCATGGGTCGAGGCTGGGCCCATGGGTCGAGGCTGGGCCCATGGGCCGAGGCTGGGCCCATGGGCCGAGGCTGGGCCCATGGGCCGAGGCTGGGCCCATGGGCCGAGGCTGGGCCCATGGGTCGAGGCTGGGCCCATGGGTCGAGGCTGGGCCCATGGGTCGAGGCTGGGCCCATGGGTCGAGGCTGGGCCCCTGGGCCGAGGCTGGGCCCATGGGTCGAGGCTGGGCCCATGGGCCGAGGCTGGGCCCATGGGCCGAGGCTGGGCCCATGGGCCGAGGCTGGGCCCATGGGTTGAGGCTGGGCCCATGGGTTGAGGCTGGGCCGATGGGTCGAGGCTGGGCCGATGGGTCGAGGCTGGGCCAACGGGCCGAGGCTGGGCCCACGGGCCGAGGCTGGGCCCATGGGTCGAGGCTGGGCCCATGGGTCGGGACTGGGCCCCTGGGTCGAGGCTGGGCCCATGGGTCGAGGCTGGGCCGATGGGTCGAGGCTGGGCCCCTGGGTCGAGGCTGGGCCCCTGGGTCGAGGCTGGGCCCCTGGGTCGAGGCTGGGCCCCTGGGTCGAGGCTGGGCCCCTGGGTCGAGGCTGGGCCCCTGGGTCGAGGCTGGGCCCATGGGTTGAGGCTGGGCCCATGGGCCGAGGCTGGGCCCATGGGTCGAGGCTGGGCCCATGGGTCGAGGCTGGGCCCCTGGGCCGAGGCTGCGCCCATGGGTCGAGGCTGCGCCCATGGGTCGAGGCTGGGCCCATGGGTCGAGGCTGCGCCCATGGGTCGAGGCTGGGCCCATGGGTCAAGGCTGGGCCCATGGGCCGAGGCTGGGCCCACGGGCCGAGGCTGGGCCCATGGGCCGAGGCTGGCCCCCTGGGTCGAGGCTGGGCCCATGGGTCGAGGCTGGGCCCATGGGTCGAGGCTGGGCCCCTGGGTCGAGGCTGGGCCCCTGGGTCGAGGCTGGGCCCATGGGTCGAGGCTGGGCCGATGGGTCGAGGCTGGGCCCCTGGGTCGAGGCTGGGCCCCTGGGTCGAGGCTGGGCCCCTGGGTCGAGGCTGGGCCCCTGGGTCGAGGCTGGGCCCCTGGGTCGAGGCTGGGCCCCTGGGTCGAGGCTGGGCCCATGGGTCGAGGCTGGGCCCATGGGTCGAGGCTGGGCCCATGGGCCGAGGCTGGGCCCATGGGCCGAGGCTGGGCCCATGGGTCGAGGCTGGGCCCATGGGTCGAGGCTGGGCCCATGGGCCGAGGCTGGGCCCATGGGCCGAGGCTGGGCCCATGGGTCGAGGCTGGGCCCATGGGTCGAGGCTGGGCCCATGGGTCGAGGCTGGGCCCATGGGCCGAGGCTGGGCCCATGGGTCGAGGCTGGGCCCATGGGCCGAGGCTGGGCCCATGGGCCGAGGCTGGGCCCATGGGCCGAGGCTGGGCCCATGGGTCGAGGCTGGGCCCATGGGTCCAGGCTGGGCCCATGGGTACAGGCTGGGCCCATGGGTCGAGGCTGGGCCCATGGGTCGAGGCTGGGCCCATGGGTCGAGGCTGGGCCCATGGGCCGAGGCTGGGCCCCTGGGCCGAGGCTGGGCCCATGGGCCGAGGCTGGGCCCATGGGTCGAGGCTGGGCCCATGGGCCGAGGCTGGGCCCATGGGCCGAGGCTGGGCCCATGGGCCGAGGCTGGGCCCATGGGCCGAGGCTGGGCCCATGGGCCGAGGCTGGGCCGCTGGGTCAAGGCTGGGCCCATGGGCCGAGGCTGGGCCCATGGGCCGAGGCTGGGCCCATGGGCCGAGGCTGGGCCCATGGGTCAAGGCTGGGCCCATGGGTCGAGGCTGGGCCCATGGGTCGAGGCTGGGCCCATGGGTCGAGGCTGGGCCCCTGGGCCGAGGCTGGGCCCATGGGTCGAGGCTGGGCCCATGGGCCGAGGCTGGGCCCATGGGCCGAGGCTGGGCCCATGGGCCGAGGCTGGGCCCATGGGTTGAGGCTGGGCCCATGGGTTGAGGCTGGGCCGATGGGTCGAGGCTGGGCCGATGGGTCGAGGCTGGGCCAACGGGCCGAGGCTGGGCCCACGGGCCGAGGCTGGGCCCATGGGTCGAGGCTGGGCCCATGGGTCGGGACTGGGCCCCTGGGTCGAGGCTGGGCCCATGGGTCGAGGCTGGGCCGATGGGTCGAGGCTGGGCCCCTGGGTCGAGGCTGGGCCCCTGGGTCGAGGCTGGGCCCCTGGGTCGAGGCTGGGCCCCTGGGTCGAGGCTGGGCCCCTGGGTCGAGGCTGGGCCCCTGGGTCGAGGCTGGGCCCCTGGGTCGAGGCTGGGCCCATGGGTCGAGGCTGGGCCCATGGGCCGAGGCTGGGCCCATGGGCCGAGGCTGGGCCCATGGGTCGAGGCTGGGCCCATGGGTCGAGGCTGGGCCCATGGGTACAGGCTGGGCCCATGGGCCGAGGCTGGGCCCATGGGTCGAGGCTGGGCCCATGGGTCGAGGCTGGGCCCATGGGTCGAGGCTGGGCCCATGGGTCGAGGCTGGGCCCCTGGGCCGAGGCTGGGCCCATGGGTCGAGGCTGGGCCCATGGGCCGAGGCTGGGCCCATGGGCCGAGGCTGGGCCCATGGGCCGAGGCTGGGCCCATGGGTTGAGGCTGGGCCCATGGGTTGAGGCTGGGCCGATGGGTCGAGGCTGGGCCGATGGGTCGAGGCTGGGCCAACGGGCCGAGGCTGGGCCCACGGGCCGAGGCTGGGCCCATGGGTCGAGGCTGGGCCCATGGGTCGGGACTGGGCCCCTGGGTCGAGGCTGGGCCCATGGGTCGAGGCTGGGCCGATGGGTCGAGGCTGGGCCCCTGGGTCGAGGCTGGGCCCCTGGGTCGAGGCTGGGCCCCTGGGTCGAGGCTGGGCCCCTGGGTCGAGGCTGGGCCCCTGGGTCGAGGCTGGGCCCCTGGGTCGAGGCTGGGCCCATGGGTTGAGGCTGGGCCCATGGGCCGAGGCTGGGCCCATGGGTCGAGGCTGGGCCCATGGGTCGAGGCTGGGCCCCTGGGCCGAGGCTGCGCCCATGGGTCGAGGCTGCGCCCATGGGTCGAGGCTGGGCCCATGGGTCGAGGCTGCGCCCATGGGTCGAGGCTGGGCCCATGGGTCAAGGCTGGGCCCATGGGCCGAGGCTGGGCCCACGGGCCGAGGCTGGGCCCATGGGCCGAGGCTGGCCCCCTGGGTCGAGGCTGGGCCCATGGGTCGAGGCTGGGCCCATGGGTCGAGGCTGGGCCCCTGGGTCGAGGCTGGGCCCCTGGGTCGAGGCTGGGCCCATGGGTCGAGGCTGGGCCGATGGGTCGAGGCTGGGCCCCTGGGTCGAGGCTGGGCCCCTGGGTCGAGGCTGGGCCCCTGGGTCGAGGCTGGGCCCCTGGGTCGAGGCTGGGCCCCTGGGTCGAGGCTGGGCCCCTGGGTCGAGGCTGGGCCCATGGGTCCAGGCTGGGCCCATGGGTCGAGGCTGGGCCCATGGGCCGAGGCTGGGCCCATGGGCCGAGGCTGGGCCCATGGGTCGAGGCTGGGCCCATGGGTCGAGGCTGGGCCCATGGGCCGAGGCTGGGCCCATGGGCCGAGGCTGGGCCCATGGGTCGAGGCTGGGCCCATGGGTCGAGGCTGGGCCCATGGGTCGAGGCTGGGCCCATGGGCCGAGGCTGGGCCCATGGGTCGAGGCTGGGCCCATGGGCCGAGGCTGGGCCCATGGGCCGAGGCTGGGCCCATGGGCCGAGGCTGGGCCCATGGGTCGAGGCTGGGCCCATGGGTCCAGGCTGGGCCCATGGGTACAGGCTGGGCCCATGGGTCGAGGCTGGGCCCATGGGTCGAGGCTGGGCCCATGGGTCGAGGCTGGGCCCATGGGCCGAGGCTGGGCCCCTGGGCCGAGGCTGGGCCCATGGGCCGAGGCTGGGCCCATGGGTCGAGGCTGGGCCCATGGGCCGAGGCTGGGCCCATGGGCCGAGGCTGGGCCCATGGGCCGAGGCTGGGCCCATGGGCCGAGGCTGGGCCCATGGGCCGAGGCTGGGCCGCTGGGTCAAGGCTGGGCCCATGGGCCGAGGCTGGGCCCATGGGCCGAGGCTGGGCCCATGGGCCGAGGCTGGGCCCATGGGTCAAGGCTGGGCCCATGGGTCGAGGCTGGGCCCATGGGTCGAGGCTGGGCCCATGGGTCGAGGCTGGGCCCCTGGGCCGAGGCTGGGCCCATGGGTCGAGGCTGGGCCCATGGGCCGAGGCTGGGCCCATGGGCCGAGGCTGGGCCCATGGGCCGAGGCTGGGCCCATGGGTTGAGGCTGGGCCCATGGGTTGAGGCTGGGCCGATGGGTCGAGGCTGGGCCGATGGGTCGAGGCTGGGCCAACGGGCCGAGGCTGGGCCCACGGGCCGAGGCTGGGCCCATGGGTCGAGGCTGGGCCCATGGGTCGGGACTGGGCCCCTGGGTCGAGGCTGGGCCCATGGGTCGAGGCTGGGCCGATGGGTCGAGGCTGGGCCCCTGGGTCGAGGCTGGGCCCCTGGGTCGAGGCTGGGCCCCTGGGTCGAGGCTGGGCCCCTGGGTCGAGGCTGGGCCCCTGGGTCGAGGCTGGGCCCCTGGGTCGAGGCTGGGCCCCTGGGTCGAGGCTGGGCCCATGGGTCGAGGCTGGGCCCATGGGCCGAGGCTGGGCCCATGGGCCGAGGCTGGGCCCATGGGTCGAGGCTGGGCCCATGGGTCGAGGCTGGGCCCATGGGTACAGGCTGGGCCCATGGGCCGAGGCTGGGCCCATGGGTCGAGGCTGGGCCCATGGGTCGAGGCTGGGCCCATGGGCCGAGGCTGGGCCCATGGGTCGAGGCTGGGCCCATGGGCCGAGGCTGGGCCCATGGGCCGAGGCTGGGCCCATGGGCCGAGGCTGGGCCCATGGGCCGAGGCTGGGCCCATGGGTCGAGGCTGGGCCCATGGGTCCAGGCTGGGCCCATGGGTACAGGCTGGGCCCATGGGTCGAGGCTGGGCCCATGGGTCGAGGCTGGGCCCATGGGTCGAGGCTGGGCCCCTGGGTCGAGGCTGGGCCCCTGGGTCGAGGCTGGGCCCATGGGTCGAGGCTGGGCCCATGGGTCGAGGCTGGGCCCATGGGTCGAGGCTGGGCCCATGGGTCGAGGCTGGGCCCATGGGTCGAGGCTGGGCCCATGGGCCGAGGCTGGGCCCATGGGCCGAGGCTGGGCCCATGGGCCGAGGCTGGGCCCATGGGCCGAGGCTGGGCCCATGGGTCGAGGCTGGGCCCATGGGCCGAGGCTGGGCCCATGGGCCGAGGCTGGGCCCCTGGGCCGAGGCTGGGCCCCTGGGCCGAGGCTGGGCCCATGGGTCGAGGCTGGGCCCATGGGTCGAGGCTGGGCCCATGGGCCGAGGCTGGGCCCATGGGCCGAGGCTGGGCCCATGGGCCGAGGCTGGGCCCATGGGCCGAGGCTGGGCCGCTGGGTCAAGGCTGGGCCCATGGGCCGAGGCTGGGCCCATGGGCCGAGGCTGGGCCCATGGGTCGAGGCTGGGCCCATGGGTCGAGGCTGGGCCCCTGGGTCGAGGCTGGGCCCCTGGGTCGAGGCTGGGCCCCTGGGTCGAGGCTGGGCCCCTGGGTCGAGGCTGGGCCCATGGGTTGAGGCTGGGCCCATGGGCCGAGGCTGGGCCCATGGGTCGAGGCTGGGCCCATGGGTCGAGGCTGGGCCCCTGGGCCGAGGCTGCGCCCATGGGTCGAGGCTGCGCCCATGGGTCGAGGCTGAGCCCATGGGTCGAGGCTGCGCCCATGGGTCGAGGCTGGGCCCATGGGTCAAGGCTGGGCCCATGGGCCGAGGCTGGGCCCACGGGCCGAGGCTGGGCCCATGGGCCGAGGCTGGCCCCCTGGGTCGAGGCTGGGCCCATGGGTCGAGGCTGGGCCCATGGGTCGAGGCTGGGCCCCTGGGTCGAGGCTGGGCCCCTGGGTCGAGGCTGGGCCCATGGGTCGAGGCTGGGCCGATGGGTCGAGGCTGGGCCCCTGGGTCGAGGCTGGGCCCCTGGGTCGAGGCTGGGCCCATGGGTCGAGGCTGGGCCCCTGGGTCGAGGCTGGGCCCCTGGGTCGAGGCTGGGCCCCTGGGTCGAGGCTGGGCCCATGGGTCCAGGCTGGGCCCATGGGTCGAGGCTGGGCCCATGGGCCGAGGCTGGGCCCCTGGGCCGAGGCTGGGCCCATGGGTCGAGGCTGGGCCCATGGGCCGAGGCTGGGCCCATGGGCCGAGGCTGGGCCCATGGGTCGAGGCTGGGCCCATGGGTCGAGGCTGGGCCCATGGGCCGAGGCTGGGCCCATGGGTCGAGGCTGGGCCCATGGGCCGAGGCTGGGCCCATGGGCCGAGGCTGGGCCCATGGGCCGAGGCTGGGCCCATGGGACCAGGCTGGGCCCATGGGTCCAGGCTGGGCCCATGGGTACAGGCTGGGCCCATGGGTCGAGGCTGGGCCCATGGGTCGAGGCTGGGCCCATGGGTAGAGGCTGGGCCCATGGGTCGAGGCTGGGCCCATGGGTCGAGGCTGGGCCCATGGGTCGAGGCTGGGCCCATGGGTCGAGGCTGGGCCCATGGGTCGAGGCTGGGCCCATGGGTCGAGGCTGGGCCCATGGGTCGAGGCTGGGCCCATGGGCCGAGGCTGGGCCCATGGGCCGAGGCTGGGCCCATGGGCCGAGGCTGGGCCCATGGGCCGAGGCTGGGCCCATGGGCCGAGGCTGGGCCCATGGGCCGAGGCTGGGCCCATGGGTCGAGGCTGGGCCCATGGGTCGAGGCTGGGCCCCTGGGCCGAGGCTGGGCCCCTGGGCCGAGGCTGGGCCCCTGGGCCGAGGCTGGGCCCATGGGCCGAGGCTGGGCCCATGGGTCGAGGCTGGGCCCATGGGCCGAGGCTGGGCCCATGGGCCGAGGCTGGGCCCATGGGCCGAGGCTGGGCCCATGGGCCGAGGCTGGGCCCATGGGCCGAGGCTGGGCCGCTGGGTCAAGGCTGGGCCCATGGGCCGAGGCTGGGCCCATGGGCCGAGGCTGGGCCCATGGGCCGAGGCTGGGCCCATGGGTCGAGGCTGGGCCCATGGGTCGAGGCTGGGCCCATGGGTCGAGGCTGGGCCCATGGGTCGAGGCTGGGCCCCTGGGCCGAGGCTGGGCCCATGGGTCGAGGCTGGGCCCATGGGCCGAGGCTGGGCCCATGGGCCGAGGCTGGGCCCATGGGCCGAGGCTGGGCCCATGGGTTGAGGCTGGGCCCATGGGTTGAGGCTGGGCCGATGGGTCGAGGCTGGGCCGATGGGTCGAGGCTGGGCCAACGGGCCGAGGCTGGGCCCACGGGCCGAGGCTGGGCCCATGGGTCGAGGCTGGGCCCATGGGTCGGGACTGGGCCCCTGGGTCGAGGCTGGGCCCATGGGTCGAGGCTGGGCCGATGGGTCGAGGCTGGGCCCCTGGGTCGAGGCTGGGCCCCTGGGTCGAGGCTGGGCCCCTGGGTCGAGGCTGGGCCCCTGGGTCGAGGCTGGGCCCCTGGGTCGAGGCTGGGCCCCTGGGTCGAGGCTGGGCCCATGGGTCGAGGCTGGGCCCATGGGTCGAGGCTGGGCCCATGGGCCGAGGCTGGGCCCATGGGCCGAGGCTGGGCCCATGGGTCGAGGCTGGGCCCATGGGTCGAGGCTGGGCCCATGGGTACAGGCTGGGCCCATGGGCCGAGGCTGGGCCCATGGGTCGAGGCTGGGCCCATGGGTCGAGGCTGGGCCCATGGGCCGAGGCTGGGCCCATGGGTCGAGGCTGGGCCCATGGGCCGAGGCTGGGCCCATGGGCCGAGGCTGGGCCCATGGGCCGAGGCTGGGCCCATGGGTCGAGGCTGGGCCCATGGGTCCAGGCTGGGCCCATGGGTACAGGCTGGGCCCATGGGTCGAGGCTGGGCCCATGGGTCGAGGCTGGGCCCATGGGTCGAGGCTGGGCCCCTGGGTCGAGGCTGGGCCCCTGGGTCGAGGCTGGGCCCCTGGGTCGAGGCTGGGCCCATGGGTCGAGGCTGGGCCCATGGGTCGAGGCTGGGCCCATGGGTCGAGGCTGGGCCCCTGGGTCGAGGCTGGGCCCATGGGTCGAGGCTGGGCCCATGGGCCGAGGCTGGGCCCATGGGCCGAGGCTGGGCCCATGGGCCGAGGCTGGGCCCATGGGCCGAGGCTGGGCCCATGGGTCGAGGCTGGGCCCATGGGCCGAGGCTGGGCCCATGGGCCGAGGCTGGGCCCCTGGGCCGAGGCTGGGCCCCTGGGCCGAGGCTGGGCCCATGGGTCGAGGCTGGGCCCATGGGTCGAGGCTGGGCCCATGGGCCGAGGCTGGGCCCATGGGCCGAGGCTGGGCCCATGGGCCGAGGCTGGGCCCATGGGCCGAGGCTGGGCCGCTGGGTCAAGGCTGGGCCCATGGGCCGAGGCTGGGCCCATGGGCCGAGGCTGGGCCCATGGGTCGAGGCTGGGCCCATGGGTCGAGGCTGGGCCCATGGGTCGAGGCTGGGCCCATGGGTCGAGGCTGGGCCCATGGGTCGAGGCTGGGCCCCTGGGTCGAGGCTGGGCCCATGGGCCGAGGCTGGGCCCATGGGCCGAGGCTGGGCCCATGGGTCGAGGCTGGGCCCATGGGTCGAGGCTGGGCCCATGGGTCGAGGCTGGGCCCATGGGTCGAGGCTGGGCCCATGGGTCGAGGCTGGGCCCATGGGTTGAGGCTGGGCCGATGGGTCGAGGCTGGGCCGATGGGTCGAGGCTGGGCCAACGGGCCGAGGCTGGGCCCACGGGCCGAGGCTGGGCCCATGGGTCGAGGCTGGGCCCATGGGTCGGGACTGGGCCCATGGGTCGAAGCTGGGCCCATGGGTCGAAGCACTTCGCACCCACAAACGAAGCGACGTTACGGGGCTGGGGACCCCGCGGTGAGATGTTCTAAGTTTACACGCAAGGCAAGGCAAGGCAACGCAGCACGAAGTGGCGAAACGGCTGCAGGTGGCTTCGCTGCAAAGCCCTCCCGGCTGGCGGGGAGGGAGCATCCCTGCAATCCCTCCCCGTGGCGATACAGCGTCATTCCCGTTACCAACCCCCACCAGCTCTCTTGAACAACAACGGCTCTTTGACGCCTCTGCACTCTCCAGCTGCTGCCGGCGGCGCAATCCCTCTTCCTCATTCACCACCACCTCATTCCCGACCTCCACCTCCACTCCCGGATGCACCATCCCGCCCACCAGCCCGAGAACACGCCGATTGAGGCACAATCAGCAGCAGCGGAACAGACAAAGCAAACGAGACGGAAGTCAAAGCAAATAGACGGAGGGTAAAGCAAAGAAAACTCGGAAACCAAACGCCTTTAAACCCTAAAACCCTAAAAATCACAAACCAACGCATGATGTCAAATCACCTCAGATGTCACCACTAACAAAGCCACGGGACACCGGTGGCGGTCCAGCCGGCTGGTGGAACCCTGGGCTGCACGCCTGACACCGCCGCGCCGTCGCTGCAGCCACCGCCGCATTGTGCTCCACAAACGGGTTTGTCAGGGGCAGCAACCACAACACCCGTCCCTCCTCCTCGTCACCACCCACTCACGAGCCCTTCCCTGCCCCGCCCGGAGACCGTGTGCTTTGCCGCCCGAGGACGCCCAATGCCGCAGACAAGGGCAGCACAAAGGCGCCGCCGCGGCATGGCAACGCGCTTGGGACGAGCGAGCGATAGCAAACAGGAAACACCGGGCGAGCGAGCAAGCGAGCGAAAATGGGGAGAGGGACAACATGCAAATCAAGCGGGCACCGGCGGCACACAAAACGCACACACACATGAACCAAAAGGCTGTACTACTTCAGTTTCGTATAAACCACCAAGCACCAACCGTTAAACCGTACAACGGTCCGTTGCCCGCCGAGTGCCGTACCTGCAAGCATTCCTCGTTTCGCTGCCCGCTGCTGGCGCGGCGTGTTTGAGGCACTGCAGCGCTTCTCGCCTTCACGTCCAACGGCCCGAGTCCGTAAAACACACAGCATCCGAAGAATGAACTTGCAGAAATCCCAAACAGCGAAACACGACTGCAGGACGACTCGAAGAACAGGATATCCAAAGAGACTCGTCTCGGCGACGAAGCCTAGTGGGCTGTCGCCGCCGCCGGTCCGCCACCGCCACTGCCGCTGCTATTGCATCACAAGAGCTGCGCGCCCAGCGCTAAGCCCTCTATGAAGGACTATACCGGCAACAACCTCAACGGCATCCTCACCCGCTAGCCACCCACGGGCTGCACCAACAAATCAACGTCCAAATAGACTCGGGGAGCAGAACTCGAAGCGCAACGTGGCGTGACAAAGACCACAACCCTCCTTTATCGGCATTCGTAAGTTAACGTCCAAATAGGGTTTGCGTTCCTGACTGCACGGCCGCTGGCCCGCCGCCGCCGCCGCCGCCCGCAGTCCTCCCACCCCACGCCACGCCACGCAGCGCATGACGGTCCGGACGGCGGGGGCAAAACGGCGCGGCACGGCGCGGGCGCGCCTACCGGTAGGTCCGTTGAGCGTTCCCGCAAAGAATGAAATCGAACTCCCCCTTACGGGGAAGAGGAGTTTCCGGGTGTTCTAGGGTAATGGGCAGGAGAAAGGAGGTAGCAACGGGAAGCCGCGCGGAGTCACTCGAATTCCGCGCGCCGGTGTGCCCACCGCCCACCGCCCCCGCCGCCTGTCCCGCTTGGGATTCATGCCCCTGCCCCCCTGCCGCATGCTTCCGCGCATTGCCACCCCGCGCGCTGTCCCATCCGCCGCCGAGTTGGGCCGGAATGGGCCACTCCTGCCACCGCCGGCGGCTCACCTCTCAAGGGCCTAAACCTCGCACACAACTTTCTGGAGTATGACTTCTGGTTGGCTTCTCCTCCAGCCCTGCAGCGCTGCGCTGAGTACGGTACCCACACCCGAATCAGCGGCGCCATGCGAATGCATTCTTTCTTTCTTTCTTTCAAGCCAAAGATAAGCCGCTCGGTGAGTGACGGAGGTACACCGTCAGTAATAAGTTGCGCCCCCGGCCCTGCCTTCCCTTCCCTCCCCACACTTGCCCGACTGCCAGCTCCCGCTCCCGCTCCCGCTTCCGCTCCCGCTTCCGCTCCCGCTTCCGCTCCCGCTTCCGCTTCCGCTTCCGCTTCCGCTTCCGCTTCCGCTCCCGCCCGCTGCCTTAGCGCGCGCTCGCAGAGCAGATACCACCCGACCCACCCTCCAGCTCCCGAACCCACCCTCGACACCGCAACGACAACCAACCAACGCCACCCCTGCCGCCGCCGCCGCCGCCGCCGAGCTGCTGCTGCTACAGGCGCACCGCCGCCTCCGCTTTACCGCCGCCTACCCCCGGCTACTGCAGCAGCGCCTGCCGCAACTCCGCCTTCTGCGCGGGGGTCAGATCGGCGGGGAAGGAAACCTCGAAGCGCACGTGCAGGTCGCCGCGCGGCGACGGCGGCGGAGCCGCCGCTGCCGAAGGCGGCGCCGAAGGCGGCGCCGCGGCGGCGGAGCCGCCGCCGCCGCCGCCACCGCCGGCGCGCGCTCCGCGCGCCTTGCCCGGCGGAATCGGCATGCCCTCTCCCTTGAGTACGCACTGACTGAAGGGCTGTAGGCAGGAGGGCCCCAGCGGCAGCACCAGGCGGCGGCCGTCCAGGGTGGTGAGGGCGGTGTCGCCGCCCGTCAGCGCATCCACCAGCGGCACCACCACCACCGTGTGGAGGTCGTTGCCGCGGCGCTCGTAGCGGCAGTGCGCCGCCTGGCTCACCACAAGCACCATGTCGCCCCGGGAGCCGCAGGGAAGCTCGTCGCCCTTGCCTGAGGAGGAGGGGCGGGTGGAGGGGCGGGTGGAGGGGCGGGTGGTGGGATGTGGGAGGTGAGAGAGAGCGCGCGCGGAAATCATGGGGCGGAATTCACGGGCTGGGAGGGAGGCGCGTGGGGGAGTGGAAAGACCGGGGCGGAGGCGACGGGCGGGAAGCAGGGTTTGGAAGCGGTGGAGGGAGGCGAGCACCACCAGCCCGAGTGAGTTGCGGAAACATGCGCGGGGCGGGGCGGGGCGGGGCGGCCTTCAAGCACACGTCGTCGCCGCTCACTGGACCCCCCTTCATGCACCAGGGCCGCCCAATCGACTGACCCAATCGGAAATACCGGTATGCACGATGCGGTGCAGTCCACCAAGCCCTTCCGCGGGGCAGCCAGTGCCGCTCCCCGGCACCAGCCCAGCCCAACCCCAACCCAGCCAAACGCAACCCTCTTAAGTCCCCAATCCAACCCAGACCACCCCAACCCCAGCCCCAGCCAAACGCAACCCTCAATAGTCCCCAGCCCGAGTGCCCGACCCACCTGGGAATGTAACCTTGGTGCCCTCCCGCCACCCCGGCTGCACCACCACACGAAACAGCTCCTCCACCCGCCAGCAGCTGTGACTGGACCCGGCGTCCCAATCAGCTTGTGCCGGCTGCTGCCCCGGCTGCTGCCCCGGCTGAGGAGGCAAGTCGGCCTGCAGCAGCAGCGTTGCCCCCGGCGGCGAAGACGACAGCTCATCCGCCGGCCGATACACCCGTCGCGCCAGGCGCAGCTGCTTCACACAACCGCTGTACATCTCCTCTAAGGTCAGCAACAGGCGGTGGTGCACGTCGGCGGCGCCAGACCGGCGGCCGGCGGCGGCGGCGGCGGCGGCGGTGCACGCCGCCGCCGTGGGGCTCCTGCAGACGCTCCCGCCGCCAGGCGCATCCCGCATCGGCGGCTGTGGCTGCGGCGACTGCGGGTGCGGGTGTGGGAAGGGGTGGGGAAGCTGGTGCTGGTGGTGGTGGTGCTGCTGTTCCGAGTCATCGGCCCCCGGGGTGCGCCGCTTCCCGAGCAGCGTTCCCGGACTTGAGACGGGGCTGCGGCCGCCGCCGCCAGCCGAGGAGGCGGAAGGGGCGCCGGCGGCGTGCGGCGAGGGGGGCGGCCCTCCGCCGGGCTCTGCCGGGGTCGGCAACTTGAGCTCGGGCGGAAGGAAGGGCCGCCGGTCCTGCTGCTGGTGCTGGTGCTGGTGGTGGTGTTGAAGGTGCAGGTGAGGGTGTGGCTGCGGCTGCAGGCTGCTGGCATGTGGGCCTGGGTACCCGGGTGCGGGTGCGGCCTCCACAGCGGCCGCCGCCGAGGCGCCCTCCAGCGGTGCAGGGCCGCATACACCGCTTTGAGCCTGGCTGCTGCTGCCGCCGCCGCTGCTGGTCGCCGTGGCGGGGTCGCCGCACGCCGCCGCGAGGCCGCCGGCGGGGTTGCCGGGGCCCAAGCTCGTCATTCCGGTTGCGTCGGCAGGGCTGGAGCTGAGGTGCGTGTCGGAGGATGGACACGGTGACAAGCGGGTTGCGGAGGCGAACGAGGAGGTGCCCCAGGAGTGCAGCGTCTCGCCTGAGCTGCTCCGAGACCAGAGCCCACCGCCCAGGTCCGAGGTGACGGCGCTGCGGCGCTGGGACCCGGTAGCCGGCATGGGCACGGGGCATGATGACGTGAGTTCCGCCAGCGCCGCAAAAGACCCCACAAAATCATAAAGGCAGCGCTTCTCGGGGCATGATAGTGTCTCATAAGCCTCCTGGATGCGTCTGTACAGCTCGTCCGCGACGGCATCGGGTGTTCGCCGCTTGTCGGGGTGGTACTGGAGTAACAGTGTTCGGTAGGCGCGGCGGATTTCGCCATCAGTTGCTGTGGCATGAATGCCCAGCAGCTGGTAGTAATTCACCCCCGACATTCAGATTCAAGCGGTCCGGAACCTTCCAGCACTCGCACTGCGATTCCCAAGTGCACGCTCCTCGCGCCTGCCCTTGCTACAGTTTGCTAGGATTGCGGTTCCTGCACATAGTGGCATCGATTGGGTTTCCAATGCGGCCGCACGAACAGACCTAGCGGGCGCATGGATTCTCGCGCAAGGATACTAAAGGTCGACCATCTGCGGCAGAATAACTTAAACATGGTATAAATGTATGATTAAGGAAAATCAAGCGGCACACGGGGTGAGCAGTTACAGAATCGCGACTTGATACGACACGGGGAAGTCGGGAGAGTTCTAAGTACTAAGATCATGCACGGATGGTTCCAAACCGATCGCAACGGGCTTCCGCGAACTCGCCCCCGGGGAGGCACCTGTGCAGTTGAAATAGACGCTGCACTGTGAAAGTCTTCTGGCCCACGAGCAAAGTTCACCACGCAAAACGCCCAGCCTGCTTGGGTGTTCGCGGACTTGCGCGCAAATTAAACCTGCTGAATCCCTGGCCTTTCTCGCTCGTCGAGAATCACAAAGCAATATTGAAGCAGATAAGGCATAAACCATGGACTTTTAACTCTGCACCTTTGCCAAACCCTACCTCTGCTTACGTCCGCAACCACCTCGCCCGCACCGCTCTCCCCACGTCTCACCTCCCAGCAAAGGCGCCCGCTAGACTGGTGGCTTGCCCCACACACCTTGCACCTCAGCAAGCCCACCATTCAAATCCATCCCATTCTCCTGGTACCCAAAAGCTGGCCCTAGCAGCGGTTGCTGCTGCTGCTGCTGCTGCGGTTGCTGCTGCTGAGCCGGTTGCGGCCCGCTTCCCCAGAACCCCTCCGAAGACGCGGCCGCGCTGCTGCTGTGCGCTGGCGCACCGCTGAACCCTGCTGCGTCCTGCCGTCCTGCCGTACTGCCTGCTGCCGTGCTCGCAGCCAGCCCAACGGAACCCCCCAGCCCCAGCGCTGGTCCTCCAGTGCCCCTCCATGACGCCGCTTCGGCCCTTGCTGCACCCACACCCACACCCACTCCCACACCCGCTCCGCCCCATCCGCTCGGACCCCCTCCGCACGCCCCCAACCCCGCCCCCGCCAACCACTCCGCCGGCTCTTGACCAATCGACCGGCGGTCCGCGCCCGCTGTGGCCCCGCCCGCCAGCTGCCCACCTGGCCACTGCTCCTCCGCTGTCGCCGCCGCACCGCCCGCCCCTCCACTGCTGCTCGCATCTCCCGCCCCATCGCACGATGCTGCTCCCCCTCCCCCCTGCACCCTCCGCCCGCCTTCTGCCCCCGACATCACCACCGCCGCCCCCGTCCCCGGCCCGGCCCCCGCAGCACTCCCCGTCTCGGCCCCGATCTCGGTCCCCGCTGCAGGCGGCGGTGGCCGTGGGCCCGCAGCTGCGAGCCCAGCTCCCGGGTGAGCAATCGGATTCGGCACCGGATGTGGGGGCACGGTCGTGTGGTGTGGCGGCTTGGGGTGCGGTGGCGGTGTCATGTGCTGCTGCGCCTGCTGCTGCGCCTGCTGATGTTGTTGTGGCTGTGGCTGTGGCTGCTGCTGCAGCTGTGGCTCAACGTTGGGAATCGCCACCAACGCCGGCGGCGGCGGCGGCGGTGCCGGCGGTGCCGGCACGGCTGTGGGGGTAGCGGAGTACGCCGACGCCGGCGGCGGTGGTGGTGGCGGTGCGGCCGCCGCAACGGCTGTGACACGGTTCACCAGCGGACCGCGCTCCGCCGCGCGTGCGGCAAACGCACCAGCACCCCGGCCGCTACCCCCACGGCCCCATCGCCCCCCGCCCTGCTCATCAACCTCCAGCTCCGCCGCAGAAGACGACAGCGGCAACGCCGAATGGTCGCAGCTGCTGCTGCTGTCACCGCCGCCGCCGCCGCCATCACACGCCGCCAACAGCCGTACCTTGGCCAGCCGCCGCTCCTCCCGGCGGAGAGCCGCCACCGCCGCCACCGTATCCGCCGCCGGGGGTTGCGGCGGCGGGGTCGGCGGCTGCGCGCTGCCTTCGGACCGCGACGGCGGCGACGGCGGCGGCAGCACCACCGTAATCCCGCCGCCCTCACCGCCGCCGCCGTCACCGTCACCGCCAGCTGCTGCGGCTGCGGCGCTGGCCCTCTCCGCCGCCTGCGCCTGCAGCGCCTCGTTGCTGCGTGCCAGTCGTGTCTGCATGGCCGCCTCGTCTCTCCGCATGCAGCAGGCCAGTGCGGACAACATGAGGCCGCAGGGGATCCAGCCCGCGGTGGCAACATTGAAGGCACCCTGGGGGGGTATCCACGTATAGGCCGGGGGGGGGCCGGCGGGCGGGAGGCTAAGTCCCATCTATCCATCCATCCCTCTTTATATCTATCCTTCTATCTATCTACCTATCTATCTACCTATCTATCTACCTACCTATCTACCTACCTATCTATCTATCCGTGGAATGTGTATTTGGTACGGGTTGCAGCAACCGGTAAAAGGCGGCATTCCTTGCAGCCCAGCCCAGCCCTGGGAGCCCCGGTGTCATCGGATGGGCGGGAGGTGCGGAGGGCGGGCAGCAGGGGTGTGTGTGTGTCTGTCTGTTTGTGTGTGTGTGCACGCGGAGGGCGGGGAAGGAGAAGGAGCCGCCCGGTCTGCCCGCCCCTCCCGGGTCCCGGCCCTTGCATCGCTCCGGCTTCAAATACCGGTACTTCTTTCCCAGCCCGCCCGCCCGCCCGCCCGCCCGCTCGGGTCCCACCCACCCACCTCCCTGCCCAGTGCGTGTATGAGTCCCGCCACCAGTACCGGGCCCAGCCCCTTGCCCAGGTCGTCAGTCATGGACTGCGGAACACGGCAGGAGGGAAGGCAAGGGGGGGGAAGGGAAGGAGGGCAGGGCAGGGCAGGGCGGGAGCGGGTAGAGAGTGGCATGCGGTGCTGGGGGCAAGGAGGCGGGGATGAGGGCGGCAGGAAGGAGGGGGCGGAGAGGGGCGAAAGGACAGGACCTGAAGGGGAGGGGGGGGCAGCAGAGGACAGCGCAGGCAGGCAGACAGGGCCCGAGGCCACGCTCCGGGAAAGGATCCGTGCAGGCAGGCAGGCAGGCAAGTCCACAGAGGCATCTCCCATCCATCCATCCTTGATTACGGCAGGCCCCCAGCTACCGTACTCCCCGTCCCCTCCCCCTCCCCTCAAACCGGACTACAACGTCCGCAGGACTTTTTGTTTAGTTCTTGCAAATTCACTCTTCAAACTCCCCCCCCCCAACGCCCCCACCTGCAGCGCCAGCGCCACCCCCCTGGTCTCCGGCTCGTTGACATTGAGCATGACGGAGCGCAGGTTGGGTCCCGCCACGGAGGCCACCGCACCGCCCAGTGCAGCCAGGAAGCAGGTGGCGCCCAGACCCAGGCGCTGCAGGTCTGCAGGGGGGGGGCAGGACGAGGACGAGGACGAGGACAGGGCAGAGGATGGGTGGTTGGGTGGGTAGCAGCGGGCTGAGCCCGGGGCCATAGACACAGCACGTCAAGAGAGAGAGAGAGGGAGAGAGAGAGAGGGAGAGAGAGAGGGAGAGAGAGAGAGGTGCATGAGCCGATACGATACGATACGACACTATACAAGGTGTGGCACGGGAGAAGAGGAGGGGATGGGTGTGAGTGTGGGGAGTTGCGCGCGGCAGCTGTCGAGTACCGTATGCAGCGCCAGCTCACCAGTCGACACGCACCCGTTCCCGTTCCCGATCCCCGTTCCCCGCCCGGCGCTGTGCAGCCCAGCCATCCTCCTCCTCCCTCTCCTCCTCCTCCTCCTGGGAGCTAGCCAGGGCCCACCGACCCACGGGACACAGCCACGCACCCACCCACCACCCATCACCTTGATTACCACCCGCCCTTCCTTCCCTCGCTGCGGTTTCGTCCCCACCCACCCACCCACCCACCCACCCACCCGCGTTGATGAGGACGTACAGGGGGGCAATGCCCAGCAGCACACAGCCGCCCGCCAGCAGGGCCTGGTACTCCTGGAGGGGGGGAGTGGAGGGGGAACGAGGGGAGCAGAGGCAGAGGCAGGCAGGCAGGCAAAGGCGGCTTGAAGGGGTTTCGTGGCTTCCTCCTCGGGGGGAGGGGGGTGGAGAAGGGAGGTGGGGCCCCAGTGACGGAGGGCCGGCGAGGACGCGCACAGCAAACAGGCCAGGCTAGGGATCAATACCGCGACAGCGATACTGCCACAGGCGGGAGGGGCGGGAGGGAAGGGAGGGGCTGCTGCGAACGCGCCGGCAATCGCCGTGCAACCGGGGGTCCACACGTCTGGGGCCCTAACCGGCCACCAATGCCCCGCCCCACCCCGGCCCGTGCCCCGGCCCCTCCCGCCTCGCCCCCCCCCCCCCGGGGTCCAGGGCCCCCTCTCGCGCCGCCCAGCGGCCCGCACCTTGCGCTTGTTGTAGAGCCACTGCCCGCCCGCCCCGCCACCGATGACGCCCAGTGCGCCACCTCCCCCGAAGAACAGCAGCACACCCGTGGCGGCCTGGGGGGGGGGATGGGGGGGAGCAGGAGGGCGGGTAGGGCGGAGAGGACCAGGCAGGCCGGGGGGCGGAGGGGGAGAGGGAGGTCCACCGGGAACGGACAGTTGAAGTGGTACCAGTGGGCAGTCAGGGAAAGAGAAGGCGAGGCAAGTGTCGGGTCGCACACACCCCATCCCACCCCACCCCACCCCCGCTCAGTTCCGCATCCCCTTGGTCCCTCCCACAACCTCACGCCCCAGCCCCCGCCCCCACCTGCACCGTGAATCCCTTTTGCTGCGCCAGGAAGTCGTTGAAGTAAGTGAGCACCATTCCCCAGGGCAGGCTGCCCGGCAGGCCCTGGCCTATGACGATCACATTGGAGGGGCAGCGCAGCAGCGCCGCCAGTTTGGACCAACTGATGGAGCCCTCGTAGGAGCCAAGACCCTCGGAGTACCTAGGGGGAGGGGGGCAGCAGAGGGGGAGGGGGGGTAAAAGATAAAGAAAACGGCCCGGGACGAGGGAACGCAACGGGAGGTGGGGGGGGCAAGGGGTGGGGAGGATCCTCCTGGATGGAAAGGGTCCTTGTTTCCCCCCTTCTGGAGTGGGCCCTTGCCCGCGCTGCTGCTGCTGCTGCTGCCCCTGCCCCTGCCCCGCCTCCCTCACCGCTCCCTCAGCGCCTCTTCAAACGCCCCCCGGGGTGGCTCCCACGTGGTCAGCAGCATCAGCAGCGCCACCGCCAGGGAGGGGGCGGCCACCACCACGAAGGGAAGGCGCCAGTTGGTGGCGGGGCCGATGGAGCCGCTCAGGGCCTGACGGGGGCGAGGGTGGAGGGGTGTAGAAGGGTCGGGTCGAGTGGGGTCGGGTCGAGTGGGGTAGGGTGGCTTGGTGAGGCTGCCGGGTAGGCGAGGAGAGGAGAGGGAGAGGAGAGAGGAGAGGAGGGCCACCGGGTAGGGGAGCTGGTTGCAGGGTGCTGATTGGCGGGGCGGGTACCGGGCGGGTGGCGGGCGGGGAGCTCTCCGCCCCGCCGAGCCGCCGTCCACCCGACGCTCCCCAACCCAATACCCGCCTCAACCCGCCCTTTCCCCCCCCCTGTGGACCATTCCCTTCGTTCCGCTGTGAGCACCAACTGGACCCGGATCGGCCCCAACAGCCCTCACTTCTCCCACCATTATTATCATTCCCGCTCCTGCCCGCCCCACTGCACGCCCGCAACCTCCACTCAGTCGGCCGCCCCACTCCACTCTGGGCCTGGGCCCGCCAGCGTCGCCTCCGTCCCACCGCTGCGGTCTCATCTTCACCACCCCCACTCCAGCCCCCTCCCCTCCCCCCAGCCCCCAGCCCCCTCTCCCCAGTCCCCACCTGCCCCGCCGCCAGCCCGATGCCTGTGGCGATCTGCACCACCGCGCTGACCGCCACCCTCCTCCCGGGCGGGTAAAGGTCCCCCAGCAGTGAGAACACGAGGGGGAAGCAGCCGCCCACCGCCACACCCGTCAGCGCGCGCAGCAGAAAGAACTGCCAATAGGACCTGACCTGCGGAGTAGGGCAGGGGGAGAGGGGGGGAGGGGGCAGGGTAGACGGAGAGACAGGGAGGGGTTCGGTGGGAGTCGCGGCCGCCAGGAGCCAGAAAAGGCTGGACACGGCTACGGTGGTTCTGTCTCCCTCCCTTCCCCACACGCCCGGCTCGACGCGGCAAAGCATGTCAGAGCCGCCCAGCGGCCCCACCTGCCTCCACTGGCAGCCCGGCGGCTTCTCCGCTCACCTGCTCCACCCACCCACCCACCCACCCACCCACGCCTGCCTCCACTGCTCCACCCCGGCTCCCCCGCTGCCCACTGTCTCCTCCCTCGCCTCGCCTCCCCTTCCCCCCCACACCCACCCCGGCTCAGCTTACCCAGTATGTGAGCAGGCAGGGCGTCTCCCCCACCACCACCACCCAGAACAGCAGCGTGCGCCGGTTGATGTCACCTCGGTCGGTCAGCCAGCCAACCTGCGCAGCAGCTCTGTGTGGTAAGCACTGCTGCTGGGGTAGGGTAATGGGTCCGTCCGCAAACGCCGCCTCCATTCCTCCGTTGGCTGCGTTTGCGCCCGTATTCATCCAGGCTCTCGTATCCACCCACCCCCCCTCCCCCACTCACCAGCAGTGCCGCGGGCGCCCCCACCGCAAAGAACGCCGCCATCAGCGCCCCGCCCAGCAGCGTGTCCTTCTGCCGCTCACTCAGTCCGAAGTAGTGGGCGGCGGCAGTCAGCTGCCCGGGGAGAGGGCAGGCGGGGCGGGGGCGAGGGCGAGGCGAGGTGAGGCGAGGCGGGGGAGCATCAAACGGACGCAGCGGCAGTGGCCGTTGCGCGAAGCAGGCAGACAGACAGACGACCCCCCTCACAGGGGAGCAGCCTACAGAGGAACGTGCCGTACGTCTTCTGACGGGGCGGGTCATCGTCCGCGCATCGGATGGCGATTTCGAGTCCGATCGTTCGGACCCGTTCGACCCCTGTTCCCGCCACCCTGCCCCTCGCCCTCGCCCTGCCCTCCCCTGCCCCTCCCCCTCCCCTCACGTTTGGCGCCAGCAGGTTCTGGTCGGCGAACAGCAGCGCAGCCACCAGACAGAACATGAACACCATCCACCGCCGCCGGGGAAGAGAGATGGGGTGCTCGAACGGCACGGGCGGCTGGAGCGGCAGCAGTGCTGGGAGGGCGAGAGGAGTGGAGGGGCGGGGGAAGGTGGGGGCGCGGCGCGGGTTGTGGCGGGGCGGGGTGTTTGTGGGTTGGGGCACAGCTGAGGGGTGTTGTTCGCGGCGGGAGGAAGCGGCTGGCGGGGGTGTGCTCCGGAGCCGGGACCCGAAGGAGAGGTTTCGGAGCAGTGGAAGGACAGCAGCAGCATCGCTCACAGCTGCACGAGGGTACAGGAGGGTCGTGACGTGGCCGGCCCCGCCCCTAACTCGTCCGGGATCCGGGTCCTACAAAGCTCAACCAGGCTCCAGATCTCACCCACCCTCCTGGATCTCCATGGCTGCGATGGCGCTGCTGTCGCCGGCACTGGGTAGCGGGGCCCGGGGGCTGGAGTGCAGCTCGGCCGGTGCAGCAGCTGTTGCTGCAGCAGCAGCAGGCCCGGGACCGGGACCGGGTGCCGCCGACGACATCGACCCAATTGCAACGGCTCCCTTGCTGCTTGCAAGGCTGCCATCCCGCGTAGAATCGTCCCCGTTGCCAACGGTGTCGACGACCGCCGATGGAGGGGCCGTCCGATCGGTGGACGGCATGGTGCCGGGGAGGGGCAGCTCATACCGCGGAAAGCTGTGAATGGGAGAGCATGAGGGTTCCTTATCAGAGCCGTTCTGGGGTACCAGCTGCTCCCGCACGTCGTTGCGACGCGCCATGGGCTACTGCACCGCACAAGACTTATCAATCGCCGGAATTTATGCCATGTAAATTTAATGAAAGAATTTCAAAACTGGTAGCCCTTGAGTTCACGCGCAGCGCGTGCACAGAAAGCAATTTGCGTCTCGAGGCCTTGCACAGTTCTTGGATTATGATACTAGCAAATGACAAATGTGAAATGTTGCTTAAATTGAGCTTCAATAAGAACAGAACCTGAGTAAACAGCCCTCTACTGCAACTCTCTCCGCGGGAACAGCGCTGGAGCATGCGTGCCGTACTATTTTCCAAAATAGTACGACCTACAAGCGCACCGGTCCCTGTGCTTGAGGAAGATATCAAATCGTGGTTGGAAACAGATCATTCAGCCACGCACGAATATTTTTGGGCGGGTAAGGTGCTCCGGATTTTCGAGACTCTCGGATTTGACTACAGGCAACATGTACCCGTGGGTCTTAGCAATGAAGAGAAGGCAAAGGCGATCTTGGGCCTGGAGATCCCGTTTGACAATTTACTGGCCGAGTTCAGACGTCGCCTTCTGTTGGATTGGAGCTCGGGTAGCCTCGATAGGGACCCGCGGAATTTCCCAGAGTATGAGGAAGGGGGTGTGGGACGGGGAGCACCCGGGGTTACCGCGTGTCGGTACCTGAAATGGATGGGTGTGGCGTATTCGTTCTCGGACCACAAACGAACATTGGATCACTTGAGGGTGTGTATGCCGAGAAAGCACCACACGGCCCTGATGCGTTTTCGGCTGGGACGTTGGGACTTGGATGTGTCAAGGTTTGCACGGGGACCGGGTCGGAAACCGCGCGCGGAGAGGATATGTCGGGTGTGCCACGGCGGGTCGGTAGAAGACGAGTTGCACGTATTGATGGAATGTCCGGGCTATACGCCAATACGAGAGGCAATAGGCTTCCCTATGGGTAGCAGCATGGTGGATGTGATGGGGACCTTTGACCCGGCGAAACTGGGCAGTCTCTTATCCCAGATTCAGAAAGCGCGTACCGAGCTGCGTGGTAGCTAACCATACGGCTTATGTTGTCTTAAAGTGCGCCCCTTGACGGATAACCGTTGTGGGGGGACGCATGTTACCAGCCATTTTGGCTCGTACACATGTAATGCCTCATGCCTCATACCGGTCCCTCACCACGGTCGGCACGGCACTCCCGAATGAGTTTCTCTGTCGGCTAGTTCTAATAAGCAGCTATATCGCTTCAATAAGAACAGAACCTGAATAAACAGCCCCCTACTGCAACTCTCTCCTCGGGAACAGCGCTGGAGCATGCGTGCCGTACTATTTTCCAAAATAGTACGACCTACAAGCGCACCGGTCCCTCACCACGGTCGGCACGGCACTCCCGAATGAGTTTCTCTGCCGGCTAGTTCTAATAAGCAGCTATATCGCTGTATAGCCGCTCACAACGAAGAGGGACGGTCGGACGCACAGCACGATAAATCCAAATGCATAATTGCGCACCTCGAAAAGGCGAGCCGTGCCATAATCGAGCGAGTCTGCCATGGCACGTGGGCCAAAACAAAAATTAGTTAGGGGTCTGCTTTGATTTTCTTTCCCCGAGTCACATCTAGTAGAAGTGACATTCTGCCCGGCTTGTGGTTTCGGGCTCGGTCCCTGTCTAAACAAGGACGTATCCCATCTAACTTGACTACTCTTTGCTTGCTTACTGGAACGGGCAAGCGGATAGTGTGCTGGACGGGCGCCGCGTGCGCCCGACAGAGGGCTGCAGCGGCTGCGTAGAACACGAATACGCACACGATGGCGGCGTATACAGAAGAGAGTGACGAGGATGCGGGAGAGGGCGTATCGGCGGACGAGTTTGCGTATGGAACGCCACCGACACGGTCGGCGATGAAACTGGCGCTCCGAACGCGTAGCACAGGCGAGTCTTGTTGCATTTATGGAATATCCCCTCGTGTGCTTGTGCACATCCATCTCGCTTGTCGCGGAAGTGCATCTGCGACTTGATGTCAGTGCCCTTGTGGAAAACCGGGCATGTAAGCTGCAATCCGTGTTTCAATGCTGCGATGAGAATGGTCCTAGTAACTCGAGCCAGTAACCCGGCGACTCGGAGCGGACGGCGGCCATTTATACGCTGGCCCCGCGCCATGCTGCTGGAAGCTGCGGCGGGGGGCCTGCCCGGGCCTCCGAGCGGACCCGAGCAGCTGTGCCTTGCGGCCCCTCGCCCCGCCCTAGTTCACTGCGTTGCCGTCTTTGGCAGCTCTTGTTGTGCACTCGTTTCAACCGGAGGCTTGCACGGCTCCCCCGCTCTGAGATGGGTCGCACGCCAGCCCGCCCCAAAGCAAGCCGCGCGGCCGCCATACCCGCCGCTGGACTCAGGCCACCCTACCCGCCTGCCGCACAGGTGCCAAATCGGACGGCAAGCGCTCGGGGTCCGGGAAGCCGAGCCGCGTGGCTTCGTCAAAGGTGGGAGGGCCGGCAGCCGGTCACGGGGGGTTGTGGTGGGCGGGTGGGGCCGTTTCCAAGCGCGGCGTGGCCCTGCTGCCGGTCCCCCCGGGCGTCTCTCCACTCCAACCATGCAAGTGCAAGCCCCCACAGCCCACACCCAGACCCCAAGCCCATTTCCCCTTGGCTGCCCGGCCCCGCCCCCGCCCCCGCATCATCGCCCACCCACCCACCCCCCTTGGCTGGCCGCATTCCTCTCTCACCCCCCCCCTCCCCCTCCCCCTCCCAGGCTCTTGACACCGCAGCGGCGGTGGCCCGGCAGGGTCGCACCATGAGCAGCTCGCGGCGGGAGTCCAAGGACAGGCGGCAGAAGGCCCGGCAGCAGGCCCGCTTCTTCAAGGTGGGGTCGGGGAGGCGGCGGGGTACAGGGCAGGGCAGGGCAGGGGGACCCCGGGGAGGCCGGGGGGGGCGAGTGGCCCGAGGGGCCGGATCTGGGGGTTGGGTTTAGGGTTGTTTTCAGGACTTTCGGGTGGAACCTCCTGAGCGGCGGGCACGTCGGCGGCGGCAGTCCAGTACCATGTACCGATAATCAGTAGCTCCCCCTTCTCCTCTTCTCCCCTCTCCCCTCCCCTCTCCCCTCACGTCTCGTCTCATTCGCTGCTCCTGCACCTCCACCCCCACCTCCACCTCAACCCCCCCCCCGCTCAGGAGATTGACACCACTTTAGAGGCGCTGGGCATCGGGACCTCGGCCGACCCGGGGGTCCTCCCCACCGGCGGCAGCAGCAGCATCTCCGGACTGCCCCCCAGCCCCGTCAGCAGCACCCTCAGTCTCAGCCTGGCGCTCTCATCGTCGGATGCGCAGCTGGCGGCTCTCGCCACACCCACGGCCTTGTCCAGCAGGGCGGGCACACCGCCGCCGGGGGCAGCGGCGCCAGGGGGGATGCTGGCGGCGGCGGGATCGGGGGCGGCGGGGGCAGCGGCGGGGGCAGCGGCGGGCAGTTTGAGTCGGAGGGTGACGAGTGAGCTGTCCCTCAGATTGTGAGTGTGCGGCGGACGTTGTTTGGGGGAGGGAGGGGTGGTTCTGGAGCTACGGAGGTGGGCCGCCCTCCGGAGGGGTGGGGTGGGAGCTGGGAGCCCTGCGCGAGGGGGTGATGCGGCGCGAGAGGGTGGTTGGAGCTCGTGGGGAGGGAGGGGGCGATCGAGGAGGGGAGGGGAGGGCAGGAGCGGATCTGAGAGGGGGCTTCCGGAGCGGGGAAAGCACGCGCTTGGTATCCCGCTTCCCTCCCTCCCGCCCCCCCCCCCCCCCGATAGGTCCGGCGGGACCGTGACCGATACACCCCATCCCCCTCCCTGACCGCAGCGCCGATCTGGCCTCGGGCTACGCCACATCGGAGGGCCTCCCGTCCACGGCGGGGGTGGCGGGGGTGGGCGTGCCGCCGCCGCTGCCCCCCCGGAGTCCCGCGGTGGCCGTGCCGCTGCCGCCCGCACACGCAGCGGTCGTACCCTGGCAGCAGCAGCGGCAGCAGCAGCAGCAGCCAGTGGACAGACGACGCACCGTTCCCCACACTGCCACAGCCGCTCCCGCCGCCGCCGCCGCCGCCGGCAGCAATGTTGTATCAGCTGCCAAGCGACAGTCGCACCGCCGGAGCGCCAGCTACGAAGGAGAGCGGGCGGCGGCGGCGGCGGCGACGGCGGCGGCGGGGCCTGTGCCGTACCATCCGACGCCGCTGCGCGGCGGCTGGGCGGCGGTTGTGATGGCGCCTCCGCCGCAGCTGTCGGCCGCGTTCGGGTCCCCCAGCTACGTGGTTTCGGAGGCGGCTCCCTCTGCGATGACGGTGACGGCGGTGGGAGCCAGAAACTATTCGGCGCTGGAGGACAGGTATGGGCTGAGGACAGTGGGGGGCACTCGGGGCGCCAGACTAACCCACCAACCCACTAGTCAACCAACCAACCAAACACAGTTGCGCTGCGCTGCGCTCGCCGCCGCCGCCACCGCAGCACACCCTTCCACGTCCTTCCCCATCCCCAACCTCCCCTCCCCCGATCCGTGCGTCTCCCCGCTTACCTCAGCTCTCGTTCCCTCCTCCCGCCCGCCCTCACCTCCCGCCCTCCCGCCCTCACCTCCCCCCCCGCCCGCCCTCACCTTCCTCCCGCCCTCAGGGACGCGTTCCGTCGCCAGTTGGGTTCTGTGTTGGTGGGTGCCGGCATGTCGGGGGAGGAGCTTCAGGCGCAGGTTGAGGAGGCGGAGGAGCGGGGGGAGGGGCTGGAGGAGCAGATGGGGGCCCTGATGGAGGCGGCGGCGAGGATGGAGGAGGAGGCGGGGCTGGCGCCGTCCTTGCCGGGTGGGTAGGAGGAGGAGGGGGAGGGGAGGGGAGGAGCACTCGGCCTTGTCTCCCGGATTGCTGGATTCATTCTGTTGTTGGTCAGCTCCGACGTCGCTGGGTCTGTTGGGCCTTTTTTTTCCGCCGACCCACATTCCGTGATAGCCCCCGCCGCACTGACATCCGCACCGCACCCCATCGTCCCCCACCGCACTGCCATCCGCGCCCCCCCCCCACCGCGCCGTCCTGCGCACCGCCAACCCGCCGAACCCGCAGGCGGCCGCGTCTCGGCCTTCTCCTGGTCCGAGCTGTCCGACCACGTGACCTCGTTGGACGATATGTACCGCAAGGTCAAAGACTTGCTGCGGAAGGCCAAGCCGCTCAGGCAGGCGGGCGGGTGGGGCCGGATCTCACGGTGACCCGTGGGTCGGTGGGCGATTGGGCTCGCGGCGGCCCTGTGGTTGCGCGCTCCAGGGGGGAGGTCCCTCAACGCGGGGCGGTGTGACCAGCCTGCACCTTCCTCCGACCCTCACTCCGTCACTGCACCCCAGCCCCCGTGCGGTGCCGTGCCCGCGGCTTGGCCCCGCCGCACCCCCGCGCCCCTCCCTGCGCAGTTGTACCGGTCTCTTGCAACTCGCTGACAACCCCCTCCGATACCCCCCGCCCGCCGCCCTCTCGTTATCGTCTTTATTCTGCCCGCTCCTTGACCGCTCAGGTCCCAGGTTGGCGAGGACCCCGACCTGCTGCCCCGCCTTCACGACCTGGCGCTGAGGCTGCTGGGGGGCCTGGTGGAGGCGGCGGAGGCGCTGGGCCGGGCCATTTGCTGCGGACTGAGGGGGCCGGGGGGCGGAGGCGGCGGAGGGCAGCAGCAGGGGGCAGCGGGGGCGGGAGGAGCAGGAGGAGGCGGGGTCTGGTCCGCGGCTGGTGTTGTTCGTCTGGGTGGTGAGGAGGAGGTTCGTGCGGGTGGTCGGGTGGTGAGGAGGCTGCTGGATGCGTTGGACCACATCACCAAGAAGATCAGGTGGGGAGGGGTGGCTGATGGTGGGTGGGTGAGGGAGGATGGGTGGCTGAGGGTGGCTGAGGGAGGTTGGGTGAGGGTGGGTGGGTGGGTGGCACGATTCGCCCACTCCCGCCCTCCTCCCCCTGCGCACACATTCATCTTGTTCGACTCCAGTCCCACTCTACCTTTTTTCACACCAGTCGGCCTTGGGCGCTCGGTCCCCCTCCCGCGTCTCCCCCTTTCGCCCTATCCGTCTTCTGAGTCGTCGTCTGGTCTCTGCAGTGTCTACCCCCTACCCCCTACCCCCTGCTCTCCACTCGATCTGCAGTCACCGCATGTCTTTCCCAGCCTGCCAGCTCTGACGAAGACTCGCCTCGCCTCGCCTCTCCTCTCTCCCCCTGCCGCGCACCTCACCTCCCTCCCGCCTTCCCCCTGCCCCCCTCCCCTCCCTCCCCTCCCACTTCCCTCCCCTCCCTGCAGTGATGACCTGGGTGGCAAGAACAGCAATGAGGCCCGGGAGATGCTCAACAGCTGCCAGGTGGGGGGGGTGGGGGGGGTGGCCGAGGGTGGATGGGTAGCCGGGTGGGTTTCTGGGGAGGGGAGGAGAGGACACTGACCGAGCGCTGCGGGGTGCCCGACCCCCTTGACTCGCCAGCCCCCAGACTCGCGCCCGCCCTGGCTGCCGTACCGTACCACACCGTGTCTTGCGGCCGCAGGCGGTCTCCCAGGAGCTGGCCCGTGCGGGCATCTTTGCCGCTGATGCTGCCGCCCCCGGGCTGCTGATCCACGGGTCGCTCGCGCCCAACAGCTTTGCGCACGAGAAGAGCAGTCAGGTGGGTCAGGATGCAAGTAGCGAGAGACGGAGCTGTGTTATCACCGGGCGAGACCGGAATTCTGTTTGGATGCCGTTGGGGTGGATGGCGACTCTTGAACCTGCGGGGGCTGCTGCCGCTGCTGCTGAGGGGACAGCGCCCCCGGGTCCGCGGCGGGCTGCTGCTGCTGCTGAAGCTGCTGGTGATGAAGCTGCTGCTGCTGCTGCTGCCCCCAACCCCATCGGTTCGCGCAGGCCAAGAGGCTGGTCGCGCTCTGGGAGGAGGCGGCGAGGCAGGTGGGCGGCCGATCCGACCCGTGGGTCATTGGGGCACGTGGGGCTGTGTCGTGTGGGGCGAGTGGGTGGGGCGAGTGGGTGGGTCGGGTTTGGGCGGGTCTCAAGAAGCAACGAGCCGGTGCTGGAGCTGGAGGTCCGGGGTACAGGGGCGTTTTAAGGGCGATGCATCAGGTCGAGGAGGGCGAGTGCTGTTGGCGGTGGTGGGGGTTCAGGGAGTGATATGCTCCTTTATAAAAGAATGAGTCACTGCGGATGTTGTTGATCAAGCTGCTCCGGCCGCTGAACCTCCGAAACTGTTAGCTGTAACCCACCCATTCCCATACGTTACCGACATTGATGCTTGACCAGTGGTAGCGCCGACCCGTCGTCTGGACGGTCTCGTAAGTCGCTTTGGACGACGTCGCATGTCGTAAGACGTCTCGGACGAAGTCGCGCCGCAGTTCGTGCGGTGCGATGTTGTAGATATGTACCAAACGTAAAATTAGCGAAGTAGAAGCGTCCGAAACTGACTGTAAAGCTGGCATGCGCGTGCTTGCTCTAAATTCCCCGAAATCCCACCCTCTAAGCTGTAAGAACTGGCAATGTCAACATCTATCGGAAAGGAGGATGCTTACCTGTGCGGCAGACCAGTGCGGTAGCGATGGCGATCCGTCGATGCGTGATGGGCAGGGGCAACGTGGCGTAATGGTGAGCAACGTTGCAAAATTGCTGAGGGAGCATGGCGTGATATGCGGTGCGATACTAAGAAAGGTGCCTATGGAAAAGAGAAAAAAGATGAAGGATGCAAAAGGAAGCTGCGTATTTGAACACTCAGCGGTAACGTGCCGTACAGATGTACGGCGCGTTACAGTTGGGCGTTTTGCATATGGGGGTGGTGGGGGGGCTACAGAGGGGCGGAGTGGAGGGAGAGGCTCACCGGGGAGGGGGAGGAGGTGTGGACTGGCCGGCTAATGTCCAGACGCGCCGCTCGGGGCCCCCCGGTGGCCACCCCCCGCCGGGGTCTTGGGCTCAGCGCAAGAGTGACACATCCGTAAGATGAAAAGGAAAGAAGCCAACAAAATGCCGTACTATGCCGTACCTTGCTGCGTCTTCGAACCGCCGCAGACCGACCGCATTGCCAAGCGCTACAGCCACCATCGGATGTCGTTGTACGGCGAGCTGTGCGACGCTTACGAGAAGGCGGGCCTGCTGGCGCTGGAGATGACCCGTGGGTCGGTGCTGGGTCAGGCGGGGGAGGAGGACGGCAGCGGAGGTGCGCCCGGGGCTGGGCGGGGCTGGGCTGGGGGGCTGGGTGAGGCGGGTCCGGGCTCCGGGATCTGCGCTGCTTCGGGTTTCTTGGTCTGTGTTTCAATGCTCCCCTCTCCCTACGAGACCACCTAGAGACACACACACATACACACACTGGCGACATGTCAGGCAAGCGCCCACACAGACACACACTCGCGTACGCGTATGCACATGCGCTTAACCTCCCAGCCGCTCATTGCGACCTCAATGCGACCTCATCTGATCCCTTCCGCGCCTCTTCCCCGCCCTGCCGTGCTGTCACCCTGCCCGACCCGGCCCTGATACCCGTCCTGAAACCGGCCCTCCCCGCCCGCACGCCTCAGACGAATTTACGACGGAGGACCCCAACAGCGGCGACGAAGGCGGCGGCACAGGGACCTACTCATCAGAGTACGACAGTGATGACGCCGGGAGCGGCGGAGCCGGCGGCGGCGGCGGCGGGGCCGCAGCCGCGTGGGGCGGCGGCGCCGCCGGGGCGTGGGGCGGCGGCCGTGGTGGGGGTCGGCGGCGGCGGGGCGCCTCTGCCCGGGAGATCCAGTCACAAGCCTGGATGCCGGGGCTGCTGCAGGTGGTGGGGGGGGGGAGAGCGGGGAGGGGGGCTGGTGGGGAGGTATGGGAGTTATCCACGGATAGGCCAGTGAACGGTAAAGAGGTTTCAGGGTTTATTTGTCCCGTCACGCCCCGTCCCGTCCCGTCTCTGTTGCGGTTGCGGTTGCGGCTGGAGTCAAAGCGGCTCCTGGGACCCTCTGCTTGTACTGCGACCCTCCCTGGAATGTCGTACTCGACTGCCCCGCCCCCCCTCCTCCGTTTCTGCCTGCTGGCTGCTGCCGCTGCAACCAGTACCAACTAACTCCGCGTGTCACTCATCGAACATACCCTCCCGTCCCTCCCCCTCCTCCTCCTCCCCCCTCCTCCCCCTCCTCTCCCTCCCCCCCGCTGTCAGGTGCTGCTCATTCGCGCGTGTGAGGCCCACCGCAAATTGCGAGAGGAGCTGGACGCGGCGGATCGGGCCATGGGCGGGGCCGGCGGCGAGGAGGCAGCGGCGGGGGGGCCGGGTGCGGGTGCGGGAGCCCCTCCGGACCTGCTCGGCTCTGGAGGGGGCGCGGCGGGCTCGCAGTGGACGGTCGCTGCTGCCGGTGCCTGTGTGGGTGCCGGTGTCGGTGTCGGTGTGGGTGCCGGCGAGGTGGCGGCGTCAGAGGAGCAGCTTGAGGAGTTGTGGGGCCTGTTGGATGAGATGCAGCAGACGTTTGCGGAGCTGTGTCTGGCGGACCTGTCGCGGACTGTGCGGCTGTGCGCGGGTGGGTTGGGTTGGGTGGGTGGGTGGGTGGGTGGGGGGTTGGCTAGGGTTGGGGTGGGGGGGTGGGAGAGGGAACGGGAGGAGGGGAGAGAGGCACTGGCGGAGGCGGGCGGGGAGGGCTAGGAGAAGGGGGGAGGCAAAGCAGCAGAAACCGTGGGGTCTGCGTGTTTCACGGCAGTGGAGGGCCGTTGCTGGAGGGGGCAGCTGCCCTGTCTTTAATAGTCCTCCTCCTCCGTCCGTCAGTGCGTCAGTCCGTCTGTCAGTCGGTCTGCTTACTTCGGCTGTTTCGACCTTCCTTGTCCCGTCCCGCGGCCCAACCCTATCCCCCCCCCACACCCAGGCGGCTCCGGCCCGCTTCCTCTGTGGGCTCTGGAGCTGGTTCGCGACGCTGCTGAGGCGGCTCTTCGTTTCGTGCACACCCACGAGCACTCGTCCATGGCGCTGGGGGATATGCTGGGGATGGTGGAGGAGCTGGGGGAGGAGACACGGGTGGGTGGGGGGGGGGGATGGGAGGGGGGTGGGCGGGGCCTGGGGGGTAAGGTTGGGGGGGCTGGGGGGGCGGTTGGGTAGGTGGTGGCTGGGTGGGTGTGTGGCTGGGCGGCAGATGGGGATGGGTTGCATGGGTTACACTGGGTTTGCGATCCGGGTCTCATCCCACTCTTAACCACCGACCGCCCCTCCTCCCCCCACAGCGGTGGCTCCAAAGCACCTGGAATGACTACACCAGCCTAACCCGCAAGGTCGTCGACGGACTGCTGTCCGTACGACGACAAATCAATGTACGGCGGAACGTGGCGTCGGGGTCCGGGCCGGTGTTCACCCGCTCGCACGCCGTCGGCCGGGGGGCGCCGCTCGCCGCCGCGCCGCGCGGGCCGGCGGCGGCGGCCGCAGGAGGGGGGTACGGCCGCGGCCGTCCCGCTGCGCTGGGCCTGCCGCCGACGGCGCCCGGACATCGAGCCGCAGTGCTGCCAACGACCCGCGGCTCGGCGCTGAGCACACCGTGGGGATTAGCGACGGCGGGCCCCGTCGCGGGAGCGCTTCCGGGTCCATCCGCCGCCGCCGCCGGTGGCGGTGGTGGTGGTGGCGGCGGCGGTCCGTCCGCGACGGCGCTGAGCGGCGTGCCTCCTGAATTGACGGCGGCATCGTCGAGCAGCATGGATCCGCCGGCTGCAGCCCCCGAACCTGCTGCTGCGGCAGGCAACAGCGGCGTCGGCGGCGCCGCCGCCGCCGCTGCCCCTGCCGCCGCTGGCACGAGCAGCTGGAAGACTGCGGTGTTGGCGCCGCCGCCGGCGGCGGCTGCCGCTGCAGCGGACTCCCGGACGGCCCGGAGCGGCCGCAGCAGCCTCGATACCGTGGGGCCGGGGCGGCCAGCGTCGCCGGCAACGGCGCCCGCCGCTGCGGCTGCCGGCGGCGGCGGCGGTCGCGGCACCTTGACTCCCTCCTCGTCGTCATCTCGTCTGTCGGTGACGCCGGGGCCCAACAGCGGCGCGCAGCGGCGGGTGGCGGCGGCGGGGAGGCGGCAGTCCCGGTCGGGGGTGAAGGGGAGAGGCGGCGCCGGCGAGTTGGGCCGCGGCGTCGGCGGCCGCGGCCACGGGCGGCTGTACGGCAGAGGCAGGTCGCGGCAGCGCGGGCGCGATGATGAGGAGGAGGCGACGGAGGCGCCCGCACCGCCGCCGCCGCCACCGCCGCCGCCGCCGTTGCCGTACGACGGGCAGGACGAGCTGCAGCCGGAGCTGGATCCCTGGCCGAGGTTGCGGCCGCAGGTCACGATGGACGCCGGCAGCGTTGGCGGCGGCGGCGGCGGAGGCGCGGCTATCGACGACAGCGCGTCGGATGTGTCGTCGGCTGCCGTCGCGGCGGCGGCGACGGCGGCGGCCGATGGTGCGGCGACGGCGCCGGCGGCAAGCAGCCCGGTCGCCATCCCCGGGGCCGTGGCGCAATGCCCCGCGTCGCCCGTCACGGCGGCTACGTCCGCGGCGGCGCCGTCGTCGCCACCCCTGCCGCCACCGCCACACCAGCAGGCGCCAGCTGTTGCTGCTGTTGCTGCTACGGCGGCGGCGGGCCTGTCGTGGGCGTCTGTAGCACGGGGCAGCGCCAGCGGGGCGCCGGTGGCAGCGGCGGCGGCGGCGGCGGCGGCGGCGGGGCAGCGTCCGTCCACCCCCACCGCCGCCGCCGGTTCCGGCCTCAGGTCGCCCTTCGCCTCCGGGGCGGCGCAGCGCGTCGCGACAGTGGCGGCGGGGCCCGCCACCACCACCGCCGCCACCGCTACCGCCGCCTCTACCGCCTCTACCGCCGGTGGCTTCATGGGTTCGCCCTTCAGGGCACTGGCCCAGCAGCTTCCGCCCGTCTCCCCGGGGAGGTCGCCCAACCCGTCGCCCCACCCCTCCGCGCCTTCCTCGCCAGAGCTACGGCCGGGCGCAGCAGCAGCAGCAGCAGGTGCAGGTGCAGCCGCTGGCGGATTCCAGGGAGGGGCACTGGGGGTTCACGCCTCGGGCGACCTCAATCGCCAACACCACCAACATCAGCAGCACACACAACAGCAGCAGCAGCAGGTTCCGCAGCAGCTCCGGCCCGCGTCGCCCTCAGCGCCGGTGGGGGTGGGGGTGGGGCTCGCGGGGCCGCAGTCGCCGGCGCGGGCCGCGGCCAGCAGCGGCGGAGGCGGAGGCGGAGGTGGCGCAGCGGCTCGCAGCGCCTCGTCGTCATTCCAGGTACGACGACACACACACACACACACACTCTCTCCGACACTCGTTGTTGTACCGTACGGCTTCCCGGGGCCACGAAATGCGGCGACGTAACTTTCTGTGCTTCGAGGGCGTTTTTGATTCGGTGCAATCCGCTGCTGGTGCTACCGCGCCGCATGTTTGCTGGGCTCCCTGGTTCCTGGCACTGCACCGCATTTCTGCAAGACCCGCAAACCCAACCCAACGACACCCAGCCCATCCGCCCACCCCCCCCCAACCCACTCATTGACTGCGCAGTTCGCTACGGGCCCGACGGGGGGAGGTGGCGACCGGTCCGCCAGCGCCGGAGGCAGCGGCGCCGTCAGCAGTAGCGGCAGCAGCAGCGGCGCCGGGGCCATTACCGGGGGGCGCGGCAGCGGCGCCGCCAGCGGTGGCCGACTGACGCCGCGGCTGGGCAGCTCGGGACCGGTCACACCGGCGGCGAACTCCAGGGGGGGAGGCGGTTCCGCTGCCGCCGCAGCCGCCGTCGCCACCGCCGTCGCCACCGCCGCCGCCGCGGCTCAGCAACTCAACGGTTCCGCCGCCAACGGCCTCAGTCACCAGCACAGCCACCAGAACGGCACCGCCGCCGTTCCGCCGAAGGCCCAGCAAAACGCTGGCGGCGGCGGCGGCGGCGGCGGCGGCGGCGCTTCGGCAATCACAAGCGCAGCGGCCGCTCCGGCCGGCGGCGCCGCCGCGGTCACCGGGGATACGGCAGCTGGCGGCGCAGCGATGGGGACCGCTCCGTCGTTGTCGACGGCGCTGTCGTTGGGTCTGGACGGCACCGGGCTTGCGCGGTACGAATCGTACGGCTTGCCGGCACTTCAGGGCGTCGACTCTGTCGGCGGTGGCGGCGGCGGCGGCGGCTCTCATCCTGACGAGAGCAGCCTGCTCGCAGATCCGGAGGTGGCGGCGCTGTTTCGGAGCATTGTCAACGACCCGTTCTGGTGGGTGGCTGGCTGGCTGGCTGGCTGGCTGGGTGGCTGGGGGGGGTGGGGGGGAGTGGCATGCGTTATTTGTGCGGGTGGGCACTGGTTGCAGCAACCATCCCCGAGGGCTGGCGGGTGGCTGGGGGTGGGGGCTCGGGTGGGGGTGGGGTTGAAGGGTGGATGGGCGGGGCCGGGTGCGGGTGGAAGCGGTACCGTCGGTAATTTAAACAGTTCCCCAGCCGCCGCTCCCCGACCGCCTCCTACCTGCCCCCGTGTCTCCCTCCCCTCCCCTCCCCTCCGCCCTGCCCCGCCTCAGGGACATTCGGTGGCGTGATCTGTCCCACGGACTGACCCACGGTCTGAGCAACATGGTGGGCAGTGGCAGCATCGGCCAGGTGTTTGCGGGCATGTATCTGCATGGGGAGGTGGCAATAAAGGTGAGGGGGAGGGAGCGGGGAGCGGGGGAGGGGGGGGTGAGGAGGCCGGATGGAGGAACGAGAGCTGCATGCGCCCCTCCCTGCACTGCACGGCCCCTGCACTGCCCCTGCACGGCCCCCAACTCTCCCAGCATGTGAGGTGAACCCTCTCCTCCAGCGCCTCTCTCCTTCCCTCCTGTCTATCTCCACTCTCGTGTACATTTATCCGTATTGGCGCTCTGCTCTCGTTCCGCGTCCCCCCACCCCCCTTGCCGCTGCCGGTGCCGCTGCTGCTGCCACTCGGGCTCCGCTGCTTTGGTGCTTCCTGCTTGCTGCTTGCTGCTACGGGCGCCAATCCCTGACCTTCCCTTCTGAGCTGTGTATGTGCGCTGCTGTACGACAACTGTGTGCTCGTCCAGGTGATCGGCATCAATCGGGAGATGAAGTACGACCTGCGGGTGAGACCTGCGGGCGGGCACCACCGGGGTGTGATGGGAGGTGTGGGGTGGTGGGGTGGTGGGAGGAGCCCTTCGGAGGGGGAGGGGCAGGGGGAGGGGGAGGGGGGGGGAGGGGCAGCAGGTCTGGGGGTTTCTGTGCGGGGATTCCGTCAGCTGGGGTTTTAGGGTTTTAGGGTTTTAGTTTGCGCCCAGTCGCTGACCGTCGTTATTGCGGTGTCCATCCAATCCGCTGCCCCGTGCGGTGCTGTCAGTCCGTGTCCGTGTGCCTGTCTGCCTGCTCCTGCTCCTCGTCCCGCTCCGCCCCGCCCCGTCCCTCGCGCCTCCCGACCCTCCAGAGGGGTCCAGGGCCCAGCTGACGGGCGGTCAGTGGGTCAACGTGTGCCGGCTGCCAACGTGTTTCTTGACCCACCTGCTGCCCGCATACGGTATCTGTCACCACCCCTGTCGCCACCAGGACCCACAACCCCCTCCTGACCCCCCACCTGGCCCCCCACCCCCGGTCTTCCCCCTCCCCTCCCCCTCGCCCCGCCTCAGGCCCTCCGCGCCTTCAAGCACGAGGTGGACCTCAACAAGCGCCTCAACCAACATCCAAACATAGTGCGATTCATTGGTGGGTGACTGGGAGGGAGGGAGGGTGGGAGGGAGGGTGGGTGTATTCGGGCGCCTTCCCATCTGCCCTGACCTGCCCTGACCTGCTGGCCCACCGGCCGGACGGGGCTCGGGCTAGCCAGGCCTCGACTGAACGGAGCTGGGCGGGTAGCTGGGCGGGTAGCTGGGCGGGTTGGCTGCCTACCGGGTGATGTCGTGCGGGCAACTGGGTCTGACTCCCCTAGGAGCAAGGACCCCTCTTTCCTTCAAAACCCCCCCGGATGCAAGCTCACTCTTCAAAACCCCCGTTCCCCACGCTTCAGGCGTGTGTGCCGAGTACATTCAGCATGCAGCGAGGCAGGCGGGGCTGCTGGAAGGCGCAGGGACGGAGGCGGACGGCCCGGCGGGGGCGGGGCCGGCGGCGGCGGCGGTGGGAGGTGGCGGCTTGTTCCCTGGCGGTCCCTCCGCCTCCGCCTCCGCCTCCCCCGCGGGCAGTCAGCCCATGCTTGCCATTGTGATGGAGTACTGCCCCATGGGGACACTGTACAGCATGATTGGGGAGGTGGGTGGGGGGGTGGCTGGGTGGGTGGGTGGGTGGGGGGGTGGGTGGGTGGGTGGGTGGGTGGGTGGGTGGGTGGGTGGGTGGGTGGGTGGGTGGGTGGGTGGGTGGGGGGGTGGGGGGGTGGGTGGGTGGGTGGGTGGGTGGGTGGGTGATCCAGCGCAGCTCTGGGCTCGGACCTCTGCTCAGCGCACCTCGCTTCACATCACATCACATGGTTCACATCACATCATATTATATCATCTTATTTTACCCCCCACACCCGCCCCCCACACCCGCCCCTCAGGCCCAGCAGGCCTCCCATGCTCAGCGGCCTCGCGGCCACGGCGCCGACTTCCTCCGGCGGTGGGAGCGGCGTCTGGAGGTTCTGCGGGGGGCCGCTGCCGGGCTGGAGTACATGCACCGCTGCAATGTCATACACCATGACTTCACGTCGTACAATCTGCTGCTGGAGGAGCGGGACGGCAAGTGGATCACCAAGGTGGGTGGTGGGAGGGGAGGGAGGTAGGGAAGGGAAGGGAGGGTAAGCTGCTGCTCACGTGCTTGGAAGGTCCCAGGCCGCTCAGACAGCAGGTCCGTACCCCTCTCCGATTCACCTCACACGTAACCCTCTTCCCCCCCTGTCCCCCCCTCCCTTCTGCAGGTGTGCGACTTCAACCTGAGTCGTGTGATGGCTCGCGGCTGTGCGGGTGCCTCCCTCACCGTCCCCCACTCGGGCTCCTACTGCTCCCCCCGCTGGCAGTCCCCCGAGTACCTGGCGGGGCAGGACTACGGATGGGCCACGGACGTGTTCTCATTCGCGGTGGTCATCTGGGAGGTGAGGGTGGGGGGGGTGAGGAAGGGGGTGAGGGAGAAGGGGGGAGGGGAAGGAGGAGGGAGGAGGGAGAGAGGATGGGGAAGGAGGGAGGGGGCCCGGCCCAACGTTCTGGATCCCGCCGAGGGTTGGATGTGGGTGTGATTCGAGGGGCTCCAGGTTGAGGTAGGGCGGGGAGGGCAGGGAGGGCGAGGGAGGGCGGGGAGGGCGAGGGAGGGCGGGGGAATAGCTCAAGGCCCACACCCCCGCACCCACACACACACGTTGACGCATCTCCGCACTCTCCCCACATCCTCCCCGCTCCGCTCCGCTCCCCGTTCGATCTACCCCCCATCTCCAGACACACACATTCGTTTCAGCAGGAGGAGGTCAAACCCCATGAACGCCTTCCTCCCCGCCCTCTTCCTCCTCTCCCTCCCTCCCTCCCTCCCACTCCCTCCCCCTCCCTCCCTCCCCCTCCCTCCCTCCCCCTCCCTCCCCCAAGGTGGTGACCCTCCAGCGGCCCTGGCAGACTGAGCTGATGGATGCCCGCTATGAGCCGGTGGCCATGCACAAGATGTACGCGGACGGCAAGAGACTGAGCTTCCCACAGCCCGAGAACATTCGGCCGCCACTGCCGGAGCTGCAGCAGGTGGGGGCTGGGGATGGGTGGGTGGGTGGTGGGCTTGAGGACTTGAAACCTCCCGTCGGTCCGCGTAGACAGCAGCAGCAGCGGCAGCTTCCTGACTCCCTGGAAGCCTTCCGAACGCCGCTTGACGCCCTCACATCCCATCCGCTCTGCCCCCCCCCCACTCCACTCCCCCCCCCCCGCACCCCAGCTCGTGGACCTGTGTCAGGCCTGCTGGCGGGAGGACCCCCGGGAGCGACCCGGTATGGGCGAGGTGGCGGAACAACTGATGCAGCTGCTCAGGGTGAGGTGTGTGTGTGCGTGTGTGGGGGGGTGAAGAGTGATTTTGCAAGTGTGTGTGGTGGGGGGGCGTGAGGGCGGGCGGGTGTGGACATCGCATGGGCGCCGGTGGCGGAGTGGAGAGGCGGAGGAAGCGCTCTCGAGCACCCCTCCCCCTTTCGCAGGGGTGCTCGCCTCCTCCTGCTGCTGCTGCGTTGGTCGGTCCCCCTCCCGGTCTCATCTGGCCCCCTCCCTCGCCCCTCGTCCCTCGTCCCCATTCCCTCCCTGGACTTGCGCTCCTCTCCCGCCTGTTGCCCACCCCCCACAGAGGGTACAGCGGCGGGAGAGGGCAGCGGCGGAGGCGGCGGCTCGCGCCGCAAGGTCAAAGCTCCGGACCGACCCGGCGCCTCCGCCTCCGCCTCATCATCATCATCATCAACAGCAGCACCTGATGGCCGCTGCACCTGATGGCGCAAATGCTGCGCCCGATGTAGGCCCCGCGGCGGCGGCGGCGGTGGCCGTGGCTCCAGTTGCGGCGGCCCCGCCCGTCGATGACCCGGGGTTACGGAACCCGACGGGCAGCCCCGCTCCCCCCCAGCCTCCACCCCAGGCGCACCAGCAGCCGCAGCCGCAGCCCCGGGCCTCGCCGTTCGCTGCCGCAGCGGCCGCACCTCGCCCGCCACCTCGCACCCCGTTGTCACCCTTTGCAGCAGCAGCCACCCCCCGCGCGCGCAGCCCCAGTCCCAGCCCCAGCCCCGGCAACAGCCCCAGGACCAATACGGGCCGCAACGCGGCCACCGGGCCAGCACCAGCACCAGCACCTGCACCCGCACCGGGGCCCAGTGCAGCGCCTGCCGCCAGACCCGCCCGCCCTTTGTCCCCTTTCCTGGCGTTACAGCAGGAGGGGGAATCTTGAGGAGCATCGCCTCCGACTCAATTTATTACTAGGCGCATAGGCGCATGAATTGGTTCTGCGGATCCGGATCCGGATCCGGATCCTGGCCCCGCCCCGCCCACTTGCCGACTAGCGGCTCCGTTGTGTGGCGGCGGTTGCGGCCAAGTGCGGGCGAGTGGCGGTGTGTTGCTAGGGCTGTGCAGCCAGACCAGGATTCGGGCCCCGGTTGGGGGGCCCCAATAGGATCCGGTTTCGGGGGCCGCCTGTGGGCCCGTGGGTCACCTCACATCACATGACACCACATGACACCACATGACGTCACACCACACCTGAGGCAGTGGAAAAGTCAGTCAGTGGGACGGTCGCGACCGGAAAGGGGGGACAGGGCCGCGTAGGGTCTAGGGTGCGGCGGAGGGTACACATGCAGCCAGGTGAGGTGGAAGAGGACGGGAAACCAAAAACATCGGAAACAGTTCATACCGCAATTCACATTGGGGGGCCCGCCTATCCAGTTCTTGCCGTGTCATCGACCCGGGTTCTCGGACTTTCATTTTGCGGCGACGCTGCCGAATTGTCAGAGGATTTGTGGGGGTTGGGGTGGGGGGCAGCACAGCGGGCTTCGCGAGTGCCCGACCGACTAGACTCAACTCCGTGCGCCGTCTTTCCGACGCGAGCATTTTGCATGGAGGTGGAGGTGGCAGTCAGTCGTACATTACGAGCCTTGGATTACGGGCCTTAGGGTTGTAGGGAAGCTGAGCGCTGCGCTGTTGAGATGCGGAGCGATGGACGGCTTGTGCAGCAGCAGCAGCAGCTGCCAATGGGGTTTATCGGTGGCTGTTACTTTCGATGTATTACGTCTTTTACAAAAAAAAACGTCGTGCGCGCGCAGTTGTGTTGTGTGTTGTGTGTGGGAGCTTGTTTTTGCTCGACCAGACGGGTTGGTGGAGTCGATGGGTGCTGGGTGCGGTGGGAGGGCTCGCTGGCTCGGGGGGTCGAGGGCAGTTGTTCGCGATGGGGGTGGTGGTGGTGGTGGTGGTGGCAGTTTGGCTGCCTGGTTATGGGACGACAGAATAGCGTGACTTGGGACTTGCTTGCAATCGGAGTTGCCTGATTAGGAACTGCCGAGGCGGCTAGCTGCTGTCGGGCGCATTGAAAATTTTATCGAAATTTAATTGTATGACATGACGCGCTGTGACCCACCGACCCTACCGGTATTGTCGTCCAGTCAAAACCCGCTACTGCCATGCGCGCCTTCCGTAGCAGTGCAGCACGAGGGTCCAGGACGGGGCCCGGGGCGAGTGAGGCCGCCTGTGACGCCATCTGTGACCGGACAGGCGACCGATGCCTGGAAAGGAAACACATCGTAAACATTATTTTTGCAGTGGTGAAGGGAACCCTTTATATTGGCGCAGGTGGGGCTTCACAGGTGCCAGGGGCGCTCGCAGCGAGGTCGGGCGGGACACGAACGGGGGTTTGAGATGGGCCGTGGGGCCCGGCGCTCCTACGTGTATGGCTTGCGCTTGGTTGGGCAGGGTTGGGCCATCGGACTTGTTGCCATCAACGGCTGCAGCTCTCGAGCTCCGTGTCATTCCTCTCCCCCCTCACCTCACCGAGGGGGGGCGACGATGCCGGTTGTCTGGAGTCCTTCGGGGAGCGGGGTGTGTGCAATGTTAGCATGTGCGGTGTATGTGTATCCGTGCGTGTGGGTGCGAGGGCGGGGTGCGATGTGCGATGTGCATCGGACTGACGATGTGGCACGCACACGGCGGCGGGGGGGAGAGGCGCCGCGAGCTTGGAAAGGCACCGACCCGTGGGTCCGGGTGGCGGAGTGAGTTGGACAGGGCCATCGCCGTCCTCGCGCGACTGGCGGGAGCTGCGGCAGTGGAGCGTCGCCTTTTGATGCGATGCGATGTGATGTGATGCGCGGAGAAGGTTGGAGGGCAGCAGCGGAGAGCGGAGCGAGAGAGCTGAGAGAACCGGACGGACGCGGCACTCAGTTGCAGTGCGGGTGTGTGTGAGTGAGTGAGTGTGTGTGTGTGTGTGTGAGCAGTGTGACACGGAAGGCACATGTGTAGTGTACCGGTGGGCGCCCCTCCCACGGAGGATGAATGGATGGATGGGGGAGGACGACTGGCAGGGCGCCTCTGTCGTAGGGCGTCAGGACGGCCAGGGAGCTCCGCACGCCGTTCAGACGGGCACGGCCGACGGGTTGCTGCAGGTGCCTTTGTTTCGCGAAAATTCAGGGTTGCTATTCCGGACTGCTTGATCTGGTCAGGCTGACTTTGCAGGAACAGCCATTACTAAGACCACGCCGTACGAAAACTGACAGGGTTTGTGAATTGAGGAGTCAATCACCTTGCTGTTCGTCCGAAATATATTTGTCAGTCCGTGTTTCAAATTTTACAACCTTTGGCCACTTAAACTAGCTAGAAGTCCCCGTCGATTCGCCCGCAATTTTTGAGACAGCTTGTTAATACTGTTCCTAATTACTGAATACATCACACTTGACTACGTTGTTGGCGGCACAGTGTGAACAGCCGTCTTGCAAGAAGGGAGAACTTACGGTACACATTTTTCGTGCACTGCCCCCGGACCTTACGCCTAGCTTTGTTCAAGTAGTGAAATGCCCAGCGTAAAAACCAAAAGCACGCCTGCGCCGGAGAAACGGCCGCCGCCAGCCCCGTCGGACAGCGACGACGATGCGCCCGAGGAATTCACGCAAGCCCAAGCGCGCGACCAGGCCCTCCGACAAAAGAAGGACGAGCGGCAGCAGCTGGAAGAGCAACGCCGCGCGCAGCGAGAGCTGCGTCGGAACCGCGAGCTGGCCCGAGCTGCCAGTGCCGCCGCAGCAGCAGAAGCGAAAGCTGCCCAGGGCGACGCACCTGACGATATTTCAGGGGACGGGGAGGACGACGGCGCCGAGGACGGGGATGACGACCGCGCGGGGCCGATGCAGGGGCCCCAGTCCAGCGACGGCGATGAGGCCGCCGACGACGACGACAACGTTGCGGCAGCGGGGCCCCCGGGCGACGACCCCGCGGAGGCCGACCTGCTGCCCGAGTCGGTGCTGGCGGCGGTGGCGGAGCGGGACGCGGCGGCGCAGCGCGCGGCGGAAGCCGCCGCGGAAGCGGCGGTGCTGAGCGCGCGCGCGCGGCGGCGCGCGGCCAAGCGGCAGCGCCTGCAGGAGGTGAAGCAGAGCCTGGTGGCGGTGGCGGTGCTGCCCAAGCTGCAGGGCCCGCCGCCCTCCAGAAACTTCGTCAAGGAGTCGCTGTACGGCAATCGCATCAGGCGATCCGCAGACATGCTGACCAAGGCCAAGAACCGGCCCGCGACCAAGTTTGTGTAGCTGGGGGGGTGGGTGGGGGTGGGCTGAGCTGAGCTGTTTTTTGTTGACTGACGGTGCTGTGATGGCTTCGGTTCAGAGCATGGCGGTGTGCGGCCGGTGGAGGTGAAGTGGTATCGTCGATGTTATTCGACTGGCTTGCCGGCCGGCCGGCGGGCCGGCGGTCCATTGGCCGGCGGAGGAACTGAACTGACAGTGGGGGAGGGGGAGGGGTTGACAGTCGTGTCTTGCGCGCGGTGGTGGTGGTGGTGGTATCAGCGGTCGATGGCGGAGGTGGTTGTCACAGTTGGCCACGTGGCCAAGGCGGGCGCAGCGGATCCGCGGATGCCGCTTGCCGGGGGGAAGGAGGGGAAGAGGGTCCTGTCCGGAGGCAGGTGAGAGGAGCGGTGCAAGGTGTGCAGAGGGGGGACAATCCGTTGGGGCCTAACGGTGCTACTGCGCTCTGTCCGATTCGGCCCAGTCAGCACCCGGGGTGCTGCTGCCGTGCCGGGCCACTTCCGATTGCGGCACCCGCTGTGTGTGTAAATCACGCTTACCGTGCGATTCCAAATTCCGTACATTGGGCGCTGGGCCGTATGATACTCGATCCGCCGGTTGTAGGCCGGACAGCATCCATGCAGCTACGGCGGCTGTAGTACTGGAGCAGTACTGTCGTACGGAGCCGCGCCAGGCGACCTTAAGGGCGTCGCACGCCGCCCCGCCGGGGCACATCTTCGCTGTTCGCAGCTCGCCCGCCCCTAGCGGCCCACCCAGGAGGGAATCCGCTTAAACCCCTAATGAACCCTAATGAACCCTGCGGGACGCCTCCCAACACCCTGCCATTCATCCAGAGCTGCAAGCCTGCAACGCTCTCACTAATACGAGGCGTGGGTTGTCGGGAATGGGCTTTCCGACTGTTCCGCTCTTCAGGGCTATATGCGGAGCCATCATCACCGCGCTTGGCGCTCGTCCACAAGGGTCAGCGCTCAGTGGGCCCTAGCCGCCGCCACAGTCTGTTGCGACGGGTGCAGGTGCCGAAGACTTCAAGATGCAGCAGCTTGGGACTGTTCCGGACCCGCAGCGCACGGTTTGGGATCACGGGAATTTAGGATTGTAGATCGGCCAGGTTCAGCCCTTGGGTTTAGTTCGGTTGGTCGTTATGGCCGTTCTCGTCGTTCGTTGGCTGCGCAACCTGGCAAGTGGGAACTGGCAATCAGCGACATGATTTAAATCTTGCTGTATTCTCAGTATGCGCTGCAAGAAATTCAGGCTTGGGGCTTGGGTTAAGTGGTAATCAAGTGCTGCTCTCGAGCTCAGCGTTGGCCTTCGGGCCTGATGCGGCCCTTAGTCCCAAGTACGCGACGTAGCACACGGTGTCAATTCCTTGATGGGTCGCTGTTGGCGTGCCGGACAATTGCTGTGATCAACGTGACTGCAACGACATGGGGGGCCGTACCGTAGTCGCTCCGGTCGTTGAGAACCCCTTGGCTTCAATTCATAGCGGTATTCCTAATTACGGCCTTGACTTGCAAGGCTACCCATTTGCAAGGCTACTCTTGAGTAAGGGAAGCGACTTTGGCAGGAAAAGCACCACGTGCTTGCGCCACCGGCGCCATCACGCGGCAACATGGTGCAACTCGGGCAGACAGTCAGCGTCTCCGGGCTGTTACTGTTTGGAACAACGACCTCTCTTCTTGCAAAGATTGGTGCGTGTGATTGGCCGCAAAAGGCGCGTCGTGGTGCGGTCCCGTGACTGAATGGGGTTCCTCCACGGTCGCTTGGCTTGCAGTGTATGAGCTCAAGAGCACCGGCAAGAATGGAGAGGAAAAGTATTTTCGTAAACCCTGGGCGATGACCTCCCTAATGTTCCTCGGTGAGTACTGGCGTCGCGAGTCATTGCGGAGTCGCTCCGCTGGCAACCATTTGCGCTCGTGCGCAGCCAGGCTGTTAACCCATACGCTACCGTAATAACCGCGTATACCGCAAAAATGAACCGATGTTGGCAGCTAGGAGCTGCACAACCCCGAGGCAACCGACAAACCCTTGTGGCGTTGTGGGTCCCCACCCCGTCGCCCTTCACTTGCGCCGATTTGTCCGGCTCGCAGGCATGTCGCTGTGCCTGCCGCTGGCCTACTACCAGGAGCGCCGCGCCAAGAAGCGCTCCGAAGCCGAGGACCCGCTGCTGTCCTTTGATGTACGTTATACGGAATGTTTTCCCCACGTGCCAGTTCGTCGGATGGGAGGAGGGGAGGGTGGGCCAACAGGACCGCGGGGAGAAGACGAGCAAGGAAGCGGTACAACTCCCCCCCCCCGCCCCCTCACCCCTGACCCCCCGAGGAAGGAATCCACTCCCAGGCCCTTCATCGCCTCAATGCGCCCCCAAATCCCAACCCCCAGACCGCCCCTGAAGGCTTGAACCCACAACTCCCCGAACCCGCCTCCCTCACATCACTCACCGCCCTTTCCCAATCCATCCGACATCCCCCCCCCACTCCCTCCTCCCCCCCGCCCCCCTCCCTCACCCCCGCGCCCTCTTGCCCCCCCGCAGCAGTACAGCGGCGTGTCTGGCCCCGGGGGCAAGCGGCGCTCCCAGCTGAAGGAGATCGCGCTGCTGTCTCTGCCCACCGCCTTCGACCTGGTGGCCACCGTGCTGATGAACGTGGGGCTGCTGTATGTCACTGCCAGTGTGTATCAGATGATGCGGGGGGCGGAGATGCTGTTCGCGGCGGCCTTCGCGATCTTGTTCCTGGGCAGGAAGCTCAACAGATACCATGCACTGGGCATCGTGTGCTGCGTGGTGGGTGGGGTGGGTGGGTGGGTGGGTGTACCTGCTGGGGGGGGGGCTGCGGCTGGGGGCGGCGGGGCGGGTGGGATGGGTGGGGCGGGCAGGTCTGAGCGGCGGCGTTGGTTGTAGGTTGGGGTTGATGAGGGGGGGGAAGGTGGCCGCGGGCGGGGCGCGTGCGTTCCCCCCCCGGGGAGTCCGGGTCCCTTTCTAATCGCGCCCTCCTCTGTTTGTCCGCCACCTGCCCCCTCCCTCCCTGGAGACCCTTTCCTTTACCGCCCCTTACTCCCTTCACATCCGCCCCTTCTCCCCCGCCGCCCTCCCGCCCCCCTCCCCAACACCCATACACACACCCCCACACCCACGCAGGTGGGTATCACCCTGGTGGGCACCTCGAGCATCTTGTCGGGTGAGGGCAGTTCCACCCACGTGGTCAGTACGGAGGAGATGCTGCTGGGCATGGGTCTCATTATCACATCACAGGTGAGGGGGGCCGGAGGGGGGGGCGGGCGTGTGTGTGCGTGTGTGTATGTGTATATGCCTGTTCCTCGGACATTGCGGGGCAGGGCAAGGTGCTGATCACGGGAGACGCGAGGGGAGTCCTCCGCCGTCGCTTTGCTGGCGGCGCATCGTACTGTACTGCACTGTACTGCACCGTACTGTACTGTACTGCACTGGGTTCGCCCGCTTGCCTTCCCGCCGCTCTCTCCCCCCCGCTGCCCTCCATCGTCGGCACAACCCCCCTTCCCAGCCCCAGCCCCAGGTGACGAGCCCACCCCCGACGCCGTCTCCTTCTCCGCTGCGGTTTTTCTTAATACAACCCACCCCCCCGCCCTTGCTCTTGCTCTTGCCCTAGCCCTTGCCGTGTGCCCCATCTTGCCCACTCCCACCCCTCTTGACTCCCCTCCCTTTTCCCCGTGTCTGCCGCCCCCCCCTCTTCCCTCCCCCTCCCCCCCCTCCCAGGCCGTCCAAGCCGCCCAGCTGACCTTCGAGGACTTCTTCATGGCGGACCTCAACATCCCGGGCATCAAGATCGTGGGCTACGAGGGCCTTATGGGGGCTCTGGGCTGCATCGCCGTCATGATGCCCATCGCCTACTACCTGCCGGGTGGGGGGCTGGGCTTGGATGCGCAACGTGCTCCGTCCGCATGTGCCGTACATAACCCCCTCTGCTTCCCCCTACCTTCCCCAACCCCCACTCCTATCCCTACCCCCCCCCCTGGTCGCCCTCTCCTCCCTCCCTCGCGTGCGGGTGGCCCCGCTCCCGCCTCCCGCCCCTCCCGCCGCCCGCCTCCCGCCCCTCCCGCCGCCCGCCTCCCGCCCCCAGGCCTCGAGGGGGAGGGCGTCCACGAGGACTTTGTCGACACCCTGGCGGTGAGACACACGGACAGCGAGCCAGCGAGCTCCAGAGCGACGGCACCACCACCACCACCACCATCACCGCCCTGCAGTGTCGCGCACCCCCTCAAACGCCCTGCATCTTGCGCCTCTCCCCCGCCCGCCCCCTCCCTCCCGCCCTCCCCTCCCTCCCCCCTCCCCGCCCTCCCCCCTCCCTCCCCCCCCCCGCAGATGATTTCCCACTCCCGGCTGCTCCAAGTGGTGTTGGGTGTTGACATGGCCGCACTGCTGCTGTACAACGTGTCCGGAATGGCGGTGACGGGGCACCTGGGGGCGGTGTTCAGAACGGTGCTGGAGACGATGCGAACACTGTTCGTGTGGCTGGTGGGTGGCGAGGAGGGAGGGAGGGAGGGGGGGAGGGAGGGAGGCAGGCAGGGGGCCGGGGGCTGGAGGCTGGGGGGGGGTGAGGGGGCTGGGGGGGGTGATTGGGGTCGGCCTGCGCGAGGATGCCCCCTGAGTCGTGATGTGTGTATGTGTGTGTGTATGTGTGTTGTGTTGGGGTTGTTCCGGGGGGGGGGGCGCGGGAGGGTGAAGGGGGGAAGCGTTGCGGTTGGGACGTGTGGAGGCGGGAGGCGCCTGCCATCGTTGTGCGTTGCGGGAGATGGAGAGGGAGAGGGACCGGGGTCGGTAGCTCGGTACCAACCGAGGGGGCAACCCTCATCCCCCTCGCCCCATGCAAGCGACTGCGACTGCGACTGCGGCACTGGCTGGCTGTGTGTATGCAGGTGGACCTGGCTCTGTTCTACCTGCACGTGGGTCAGCTGGGCGAGTCCTGGAGCGTATACTCGTGGCTGCAGGCGGCGGGCTTTGTGGTGCTGGTGGCGGGGACGCTGGTGTACAGGTGGGGGGGGGGGGCGGGGGGGGGGGCGGGTATGTGTGTGTGTGTGTGTTATTTATTGCAGTGGGGGCACAGAGCAGGGAACAAAAAGGGGGTTTCTCCCCCTTCTTGGGGGAGAGAGGATCATGGCGGCAAAGCTCCGACAGGTGCCCAATCCACCACCACAGCGATGGGACCGGGACGGGGAGGAGGGAGAGGTGGGGGTGAAAGCGGGGAAGGAGCCTTTGCATGTCCGGACACTGGCTTTCTCTACCCTCCCTCCCTCACACATATACACATACACACACACTCTCTCTCCCCCTCCCCCCCTCAGACACGGCGACCACGAGGCCAACCGGCGGCTGCTCGCTGAGGCGCTGGCGCTCCGGAACACGGAGGCACCCGCGGAGGCGGAGGCAGCAGAGTCGGGTGCGCTGTACGGCGTCACGGCGCCGCTGCTGACGTCATCAGCCGCTGCCGCCGCTGCCCCCGCGGTGTCCTCCCCTCTGGCAATGGCTGGCTACGGCTCCGTGCCCTCCGCCTCGCTGCCCATTGATGCGGTGGGGACCCCCACCAGCCGCATGTCCTTCAGGGCCACGCAAACCATCGTGTCAGGGTCGTACAGCAGGTACGACAGGGAAAGGAAGAAGGGCGGGGCGTGCGGGGCTCGCCTTTGTTGTCCTAAAGGGGGGGGTGGTGGTTGGTGGGAGCTGACGGGCAGGAGGGCGGGATGACGATGGGGCGCGCGCGGGAGGGGGGGTTGCGTGTGTGTGTGTGTGGATGGATGGATGGATGGATGGATGGATGGGGGGGTGCTCTTCTCCCTCCGGGGGCTCCTCGGCTGTCCCTCCGCCACCTGCCCACTGCTGCACCCCATACCCCACACCGCTGCACCCCACACCGCCCTCCCGCTCCTCAGGTCGCTCACGGGCTCCTACATGTCCCGCCCGCAATGGGCCAACGCCGCCAACGAAAACAACGACGGCAACCACCACTGAGCCACGGGGCGGGTTCCGTCGGGAGTTGGGCGCTGAGGATGGGGGAGGGGGAGGGGGAGGGGGTGGAGGGACGGACGGACGCCGACGTCGGGGATGCACCCAGTGCGGCCGCGGCGATACGGCGGTCAGTTGCCGTACCGCACCGTACCGTACCGTGTGGGAGCTGGCGGCGTACTGCCGTGCAGCGGGCAGCGCAGTGCAGTGCTGGGAGGGGCAGAGGGCCCGCAGTGGGCCCCCCTTCCCTCCCCTCCCCGGCGCATGTCGCCACCGCTACTGGGTGTTCTGTCAGTGCCGGTGCCCGCAGCCCCGCACACACACAGTCAAGGGCAGATGTTTGGTGTCCTGGGCCCCAAGAAAGGCGCAGCGGTCAGATTGTATACATCGGTGTAGCGATGCAACGACGGCGTTGGGCAGCAACGTCGTATGTTTCCCTCAGCCTAGCCGCACGGGTCAAGCAGAGCGACGGAGGGAGGGTGGGGGGAGCGGTGCACCTGGCAGGGCAGGAAGGCGGCGGCGGTGAGCGTTCGGGTGTGGAGGGGTAGGGAGGTGTAGGGGAGGTGTGGAGGGGTAGGGAGGTGGATGCGGGGTTAGCATTGCGTCGGGGGATGGTGAGCGACGTCGAGCGCAGCGGGAGTCGGATTGTTTTGGGACATTAGGGCCCCTTGAGGACCGCCCACGACCGGACACGGCGCGAGCGAGAGCGCGAGTGAGAGCGAGCGAGAGGGATATCGCATGTGAGCTGAGCTGAGCTGAGCTGGCGGTCGGTGGATGGCGGTCGGCTGGCTGCATCCACCAAGCCGTTGGCGGGAGGGCGGTGCCCTCCAGGGAGGGGGTCGTGGGGGGGGGGAGGGGGGAGACTCGGACCGCGGAGGGCCGCTGCGAGGCGGCTCGGTATGTGCCCCCCGGCAGGTGGGCGGGTGGGCAGGCGGGCAGGGGGGTTCTCTGCTTGTAACAACTCAGCAGCAGCGGTTGAGCCCCAGTGGTTGCTTGGGAGGGTGAACAGGCCCTGGGTGCTCTTGGTGGTGGTGGTGGTGGGGGGGGGGGTTGGCCGCAGCAGCGAGAGGCCACCCGTTATATGCCAGGGGCATTACTCGGGTGCAGCTGCCGTAGCCGGCTGGGTCCCGGCTGGGTCCCGGCTAATCGGGACACGTCAGTGCAGCTCCGCTGCTGCGCCCGTCCTCCAAAACACGCACACGCGCTTCGTGAGGAGTCACATCATGTCTGTAACGGCATCAAAGCAAGGTGTGTGTGTAGGTGCACGGTTTGTTGGTGTCCAGTCACGTGATCCGCGGCAAGGGGACAAGGGTATACCTCAAGTAGTTTAGGGTTGGGTGGGGAAAGCTCAGCAAGGCCGTCGTGTGCATATCGCCCCTTTCATTCGATGGAGAGAGTTCCGGTCCCGATTTCCGCGAGCTGGGGGTCGCTCCTGCATTGGGCTTCGAAAGCGCGTCAGGCCCTACGACATATATCGTGGCGGTCATTCCGGTCAACCCCGTTCCACGTGCGCGCCGATACGACAGTGCAACACCTTCCACACGTTACAGTATGGTATTGGTGCGACACCTGGTAAGCAATGCTGGAATCGCCGCATACTGTTCAGACTCGTGAAGGTCAGGGCGCGGTTTCGGAAGACATACAGTAGCCTGGCAAATGCAAACCGACGACACACATGCGAGCAGCTGTAAGTGGTTGTAGTCTTGCGCTATTTTATAATCTTACCCATCAAGATCACATAACGGCAGGCGACGCAATTGGAAGCTCAAAGTTGAGCACGACCGTGTGTACGCAGGCTTGCCTGCGAGCTTTTCCCCAACACTTTAGTTACTTGGGCCGTACCAAGATCTAATGGAAGCTTAAATGATACCACGTGGCCTGGCCTGTGTTGTAGGTCCGGTTATCACGAGGGCTCAGAAACAGGCTCGGTTAGAAGGTTATACGGTTACTACGGGCTTGCTACGGGGTTGCTTGCACCATTGTGCAGAATGATCCGAAGCACAAATAATACTGCTATGCGCGATTATGCACAACCCTGCGAGTGAAACTTTAGAGACTTCATGGGTTGTTTGGTCAGTGTTGAGGACAGGGCTCGAAGCCACAGCGCAACACATAACTCCACGCTCTTTGGACGGAGAGATGATGGACGCGCTTTCTCAGGTGGAAAACTCACGGCGCGCGCAGCCCTGCAAGCACCCGTTGCGACGAGCGACTGCCGTTTTGCTTGCACAGGCGCCGTGGGCTGGAAGCGAGGCGGACAAAGCCTAGTGAAACGTCGCAGAGGTCGCTGCAGTGATGACCTGTGCAGCCCCGTGGACGCCCTGCTGCGGCGCGCCGAGCCAGGTGCGTGTTCGCGGCGACGATGGCGACCGGCCGCGAAAAGGAAACCCGGAAGCCCGTTATGACCCGAAGCGGAGCAACCTTCTAACAAGTACCTACATACAGTTCCTTTAGCATCTACAGGCAGCGCGCTCACCGCGTGTCTACTTGATGCCCTTGAATATGTCCATGCAGGCGAGTTGGCCGTGTTGGACGAGCATCAGCTGCGCGCAGCCCTGCATCAGGCGCACCAGCCAGTCCTGGTTCTCACGGTGCCGGTGCTGGCGCCCGTCGGAGTGGACACGGAGCCCGCCTCGGCCCCTCTCGACACGCTACTCGCCACCCACGTCGCGCCGACCGCCTTTGACGCGCGCCTGGAGGAGTGCGCACCGACGGGCTCGGGTGTGGGCTCGGGCTCGGGTTCGGGTTGCTCCCCGAAGCTGTGTCTGTCTCCCGATGCCCCCGAGGAGGCCTCCCTGGTGTTGCACACGGAGCAGGGCCTCACCTCACTTCGCTGCGTGGTGGCCAACGGGGCGGCGCTGCGGGCGCTGGGGCTGGAGGAGGAGCAGGTGGGTCCTTGTGGTTGTTGTCCTTTTTGTGGTTGTTGTTGTTGCAGTAAGGGGATCCAGACGCGTGAAGGGCCAACGAACTGTCCAGCTGGCTGGCTGCGCATGAGCGGTGTGTGTGGAGTTGAGGGGGAGGAGTAATAATGGCGGGAGGGGTAAGGCACAAGGGTTGCACGAAGCGGGGCGGGGCATACCTGGGCGAATGGATGGGCGGGAGGGCGGGGCAGGTCAGAGGGTGGGGCAGGGCGGCGGGCGTTACACCCTGATCCACCCTGATTCGCCCACCTCCCGCTCCCGCCTCCCACCTTCCGCAGGCGGTGTTGGGTTTCCTGGCCCGCAGCTTCCGATCGGATCGCGGACTGGTGTCTCTGTTCCAGGACGCGGTCAAGTGGGTGGGGGCGGGGGTCAAGTGGGTGGGGGCGGGGGGCGGCTGAATGGGATGGCAGTGACCCGGAGGCAGGCGGGTGGGCGGGTGGGCGGGCTGGGGAGGGGGCCGGGCGGGCAGGAGTCGGGTTGGAACCGGGCAGACGAGGCTGGGCGGGAGGGCCTTACCGCGGCTGACGCACCGCCGCTTATGCCAATGCCGATGCCAGATGGGGGTTGGTATACACCGTGGACACCTGTTGCCCCCTGCATCTTGGTTCTCACCCCGACCGTTGTCCGTTGTCCGTTGTCTGGTGGTCCGGTTCCCCTCAGGCGGCTGCTGGATGGCCACCTGACGACCGCCAAGCATTTCGTGCCGGGGGACTTCGGGCGGGACCGCTACTTCCTGAGCTTGAGGGTGCGGGCTGATGGGGGTGCGGGCTGATGGGGGTGCGGGCTGATGGGGGTGCGGGCTGGGTTGGACTGGGCTGGGCGGGGCGGGGTGTGATCCTTGTCGGGCAGCTCGCAGGCAGCTGTTTGAGTTGCTCTTTGGCAGGGAGCCGTTATGGGCCTTATGGGCCTGGGGGCCGCTCGGACGGGCTCTGTTCCTGGGCCTGGGGCGGACTGATGGACGGATGGCGGAGGGTGCGCGCCGCGCGGTGATGAGAGGCGGAGCTCGCCGCTTCGCGTTATGTACACGGCACCCTCGGTGCATGACGTCACGTCACATGACGTCTAGGTGGTGCCGCTTCTGCTGCAGATCTCCCCCTTCGCCTTCCGGGCCACCCCTGGAGTGGCGGGTGGCCAAACCACACCCAGCGGCGGCGGCGGCGGCGGCAGTTCCATCTTCCCCGGGATGTTGTTGGAGCTCGATGTGCCGTACGAGGGCAAGGAGCTGGCGGCGCGCCTGCAGCGGGACTACATGATCCTATCCAACATCCCCTCCATGGTGACCATATTCGACCTCAACGGGTGAGAGAGGGGGCACCGTGTGTATTGTACGGCATGAGAGGGCGTGTGCGGGATGGGGCTGATGGGGCCGACTGTCTTGGCAGAGTGTGACGGTGTGTGGGCTCTGGGCTCGTGTGCAGTGCACCGGACTGCAGTGCAGTGTGGTGCAGTGCGGTGCAGGGAAGGAAAGGAAAGGGACCGCCCACCGCATTCGTGAGTGTGCAGAGCTCCCTTCCGGGGCATCAGAACAGCAGCTATACCGGTAAACGAACACGGAGCAACAACCCTAAGTTAAGAAACACCGGACTGCCGAATGCTGCTCCGGAATGCATTTGTTTTTACCGTACTTGCCTATCACCAAGCCCAGCGCCCAACCGGGCCACCCCACCGCTGCTGCTCCTGCCTCCCCCTCCCCCTCCCCCTCCCCCTCAGACACGTCCTCCATCAGAACCGCTCCTCCGTGGGTTACATGGGCCACCTGGTGGGGCAGGGCCTCAGCATGCGGCAAGCACTGCAGCACACAGACCGACAGACACAGCAGCAGCAGCAGAGGCAGCAGCAGAGGCAGTTGGGCCAACAGCAGGGCCAACAGCAGCAGGGGCAGCAGCAGGGGCAGCAGCAGGGGCAGCTCTCTTCTTGGCGCAGGCTGCGGGCGCTGGCAGTTGGACGGCGCAGTCGCTCCTCCACCTCCCCCCACACCTCCCCCGCCACAACGACACCGCCTCCCCCGAAGGGCGAGCGGGGGGCGGAGAGGTACGGGGAGGGGGCAGGCGCAGTCGAGCAGCAAAAGCAGCAGCCGGCGGTGGCGGTGGCGGCTGCAGGTGGTGGTGCGGCGCGCGGGGGCGGGGGAGAAGGTGGTCCCGGCCCCGCGGGTGGTGGCGGTTGGGGTGCTGGCGGGCAGTCAGTCGTCACGGACACGGTGGCGGCGGCGGCGGCGACGGCGGCGGCGATATCGGCTCTTCAGCGGTTGTTTCTGTTGGACCCGGGGAAGCTGGGGGATGTGATGGCAGCGCTGGCAGAGGGCAAGGTGAGTCTCCGTGACCCCTGGGTGCCTGTGTCCCCTGGGTCCTGGTGTCCCCTGGGTCTCTGTGCCCCGTGGCTCTGAATGACCCGTGGGTGCCCGTGCCCTTTGGGTTTGAAGGCTCCACCTGCGTTGCGGTGTCCCAATGTTTCGCTTGACCTGTCTCTCGTCTCTCGGGTCCAACGGAGCACCGGGTTGGCCATTTCCTTTGAGGAGCCGGAGGGTTGGCTGCGCACCGCTCGGCCGTCCATTCCCGACAGCCCTTCCCTTCCCGGGGGCCCAAACGCATCATTTCATGGATCGAGGAATGTAAACCTTTCAGCCCTTTACCTTCGCGCCTGTGCACCTTACAGGAATGGCGCGGCCTGGTACGCATGCCCCGGACGCTGCTTCCGAACCATGACCATGACGAGGAGGAGGACGAGGAGGAGGACGAGGAGGAGGACGAGGAGGAGGAGGGGGAGGAGGAGGACGAGGAGGAGGACGGCGGGGTCGCGGATGGGGAGATGATCCTCGAGGACGGAGACGGGGAGGGCGGTGGGCTGGGGTCACGGCCAAGGAGGGGTCCGGGCCTCCCTCCACGCCCACACCCATACCCAGGCCCGCAAGTGGAACCGCACTCGCACTCGCGCCCGCCAATACATTTTCCGGCGCCGGCGACGCAGCCGCTGGGGCGCGCCTCGGGGAGTGTCGGCGATGGGTCAGCCAGGGGGCCGGGGCTGCGGGCGGGAGCGCTGTTGCCCCTGCCGCCGCCGACCTTTGCGGCGCCGGCCACCCGACAGGCGTCGCAGCACGGCGCGGGTGCGTGCGCCTCCGCTCTGTCTTCGGGGAGGTCGGGCGTCGTGTCTGGGTCGTTATCGCACCCGCAGCACCCGCAGCAGCAGCAGCAGCACGGCGCGCCGGGGCCCCAGGGCGGCGATGGTGCGGCGGGGCAGCAGCAGCAGCAGCAGCAGCGGCGCCAATCGGCCGCGAACCGGCTGCGACAGAACCGCCGCAGCGGCCGCTCCTCAAGTACCAGCTCACTGCTACAGCAGCTGAGGGCAGCTGTACGGCAGCTACCGCCACCCATCCAGACGCAGCAGCAGCAACGACAACTGCCAGCGTCGCACCAGCAACCGCAGCCGCAACGTCAGGGGCAGCAGATCCGGAGGTCAGCCACGCAGGTCACGGATGCAAATGTGCCGCAGCTGTCTGAACTGCTTGCTGCTGTGGGCGGGCGGCACTGGAACCGACCGACCCGCGGGTCAGCTGGCGGCGTTGGCCGCGGCGGTACCTCGGCGCCGCCGGCTGCTGCCCTGGACGCGGTTCCGGAGCTCGCTGCCGACTCGGGGCCAGCTGCCCCGGAGCAACTGCAGTCGCCCGAGCCGGGCCATGCTTCCGCGAGGGGCCACACACCGCAGGACCCCACCCCGTTGCCGTCTCGGGGAGGGGTACCCCCGCTGACATCACCGGTCGCCGACGGGGCACAGCCGCGGGAGGCCTCCTCGGCGGCAGATGACCCGCGGGTCGTCGACGCTGCCTGTGTGAACCGGCAGTGTCAAGCCGAGGCCGAAGAGACAGATCGAGGCCCTGAGCCGACGGCCTCAGCAAGCGGTGCGCCGTGTGGTTTCGGAGGAGGGAGCGGCCGGGCGGTGTCGGAGGCGCCACAGCTGTGCCGACGATCTGTGGAAGGCGAGGAGGATTGGGAGGAGGAGGGCGAGGAGGAGGGCGAGGCGGAGGGCGAGGCGGAGGGCGAGGCGGAGAGTGATGGTGAGCAGAGGGAGGAGGAGGACGGCGAGGGAAGCTCGGGTGATGACGGCGACGAGGAGGGAGGCGGAGAGCGGCGGGCTGGCGGCTTGGTGGTGGACCTGGGCCTTACGTCGCAGCTGGCTGGAGGTGCGCGGGGGAGAGGGCGGCCCCCGGGCCCATGGCATCAGCGACATCAGCGACATCAGTCACTGATGGCACACCCCAATTGCGTCTCGACCCACATCAGCTCCAGCCCGCTTGCATCGAGTCACAGAAACCTCTGTTGTTGGAAATCAACTCCAACTCCCTCTGCGCCTGCTCCGTAGAGTGTACGTGTTGCTCTACCAGGGTTTTAGGGGCCAGAACAACAACCGGAGGACGTCATCAGCTCCTCGCCGCCCGAGCCCCCGTTTTGTGCATACTCGGGTCCCACGCCTTGGCCACCCCAGCACCCGACAAGCTCCGCTCTCTGAAAGCTGCTTTCAGTCATTCCAGCACCCGACCGCCCTGTTCCCCTCCTCCTCCTCCTCCTCCTCCTCGTCGTCGTCGTCCTCGTCCCCGTCCTCCTTTTAGGTCCAAACACAAACATGCACACGCACAAAGTTGCACGCTCCTGCCCTCTGTTGCCGCCCGCAGGTCGCTCCCTCTTCCAGCTCTTCACAGACACCTCAGTCGGCACCTCAGCCACCGCCACCGCCACCACCGCCACCGCTACGCCCTCGCTGAGTCAGGCAACGCCGCCTGAGCGCGAGGGGCGGGAGGAGGAAGGAGGGGGCGGATCCGGTTGCGGCGGCGGTGATGACACGGCGGGTGATGCAGCGATGGTTCGGGAGGCGGAAGTGACGACCGAACGAGGTCGGGACGGCGGCGGCGGCGGCGGCGACGGGGACAGCGGCGGCGGCCGCCGTGCGGTGTGTCTTGAGCAGGCGTCGGGGAGGGCGACGGTGCGGCTGCATTTGGAGGGCATGCAGCCGCCGCCAAAGCCCAGCCTACAGCAGCAACAGCAGCAGCAGGAGCAGCAGCTGAAACACCAGGAACACCCGGAACAGGGACAGCAGCAGGGGGAGGGGGAGGGGGAGCTGCAGCCCAAGCGGCAGTCAAGGCGGCAGGTGCAGCAGCAGCTTCTGAGCAGCGGCTTGGCGGCGGAGGGCTCACGTCGCACGTCACAGCGGGTGAGAGGGAGGAGGGGCGAGAGAGGGCAGGGGAGGGGAGGGCAGGGGAGGGGAGGGGAGGGGAGGGGAGGGGAGGGGAGGGGAGGGGAGGGGAGGGGAGGGGAGGGGAGGGGAGGGGAGGGGAGGGGAGGGGAGGGGAGGGGAGGGGAGGGGAGGGGAGGGGAGGGGAGGGGAGGGGAGGGGAGGGGAGGGGAGGGGAGGGCAGGGGAGGGGAGGGGAGGGGAGGGGAGGGGAGGGAGCGGTGTTCTGTTTGAGTGGGAGGGGGCCGCAGGTGGCAGCTGGGTACAGTTAGTGTGTTGGTGTGGAAGTGGGGCTTGTGAGAGCTGGGATGCAGCTGACTGTTGTGGGATGCAGCTGCCGGCGGTGAGCGGAAGCTCGACGGCAGCCGGAGGCAAATTGGGGGCGGGGCTAACCCGGATCCCACTGCGGGGCGGGGCGGGGTGGGGCCAGCAGGGCGTCTACCCCGGGGCGGTGTGGTCGGACGCGGGGGTGCGCTGGCCAACGGCGATCGAAAGACCGTGACGTGCCTCCTGGTGGGTTTCCCTGGGGTGTGTGTGTGATTGTGTTCACCATTTTTTTCGTTGCTCACCCATCCCCCCTGGCCCTCACCCCTGGCGGCCCCCCGCTGGAACGGGTGGCCGCCCGCCGGGAATCCTGGGTGCACTATGTGGACCCATTCGCCGCAGTCGTCCGCCGCAACCTCTGCCGTACTGGAAGCTTGGAATGAGGAGTTCCCCTCGACCCCCCTGGAGCTGGTACGACAGAGCAGCAAGCCGCTCAGCGACCGGCCGCCGCGCAGCCACCGAGCGGGGACGACGCACCGGCCTCGTCGCGCCAGCAACCTGGGTGAGCGAGCTGCTGCCCGATGTGGGGCGGTGCGGTGCGGTGCGGTGCCGTGGAGGGCAGCGCAGTGGGGCCGTGGCTCCTGCTCGTACAAGTAGACCCCTGCCCCGCCGCACCTGCCTGCTGGCCCTTTGACGCAAATGCCTGTGTGCAAATGCCCCCTCACACCCTAACACCACACCAACATCCGCAGTATCGTCTTAGGGTTTGTTCCCACGTCAGCATTCGCCGCCGCCGCCACACCGCAATGCGCCGCAATGCGCCCTGACACCCTCATCCCCACACCCCCTCATCCCAACACCACCACACCACCGCACGACAGGTCTGACGTACCCCTTGGCGCCGCCTATGGCTGAGCAGCGCTCCCAACGGCTCGGTGGTGGCGATCGCGACGAGGGTGGAGGCGACGGCGGTGAAGACGAGGACGACGACGACGAGGACGACGAGGACACGGAGCGGCCGTCGGTGCAGCGCTTGGATCCGCCTGGTGGCAGCACTGACGGCAGCAGCGATTATGGCGGTGGCTGCAGCGACAGCGCAGCCAGTGCAGTCGGGTTCAGTCGGTGCGGCGGCAGCGGCGGCGGCGGCGGCAGCGGCTCGGACGGCGGCGGCGCTGCAGCAGCAAACGAGAGTGACGAGGACGCTGCATTCGGGGCGGTCGACGCGGACCGACCCGGCGGCGGCAGCAGCAGTGGCAGTGGCAGCAGCCGCTTGCTGGCCGGTCCACCGACCCGGGGCTTTGGCCGCAGCAGCAGCGCCAACGGAGCAGCAGCCCCGTCCACTGCCTCACCCCCCCACCACCACCAGCAACAGCAGCAGCCGCAGCAGATCCCGGACCAGCCACAGCCCGAGCGGCCGACGCAGGGGCCCCTCAACGGCGGCGGCAACTGCAGTGTTCCGGCGGTGGGGCCACACAGTTCGGAGCCGCAGTCACCGCCGCCACCCCGACCCCGAGCGCCCGTGGTCCCCAGCTCCGGAACCCTGGGCCTCTCCACCTCCTTACTGCCCGACGCCGCGCCCACGCCCTCCCCCAGCCTTGCTGCCAGCGAGCCTTGCGGCGGCTTGGGTCCGGCGCGCGCCTCCCACACCCCCGACCAGCGCCTGCCCATCCCCCTGACCGCACCGGGGGTCAGCGAGACACCCAGCCTCAGCCTCAGCCTCAGCCTCAGCCCCAGCCTGGCGCCCTCGATTCGGCCGGGCTCCGTGGCGGCGGGGGGCTGGGGGGCGGCGGCGGCGGCAGCTGCAGCGCGCGCCTCTCACCTGTCTCAGCTGTCCCAATTAATGGAGAGCGGCTGCGGCGTCGGCGGCGTTGGTTCGGTGGGCGGCGATTCGGCGATATCGCGGCGGGACCTGCTGCTGCTGGCGACTGGCAGTGGGGAGACGGCGGTGGCGGCGGCGGCGATGATGACGACGACGGCGACGGCGATGATGATGATGAGCACTCAGGGCTCTGTGACCAATTACGCCTACCCGCCCGACGCGCTGCTCAGCACCGCAGCTCGCTCCGTGTCCTCGGGCTTGGAGCCGGGCCCACTGGCCGGGCTGCCGAATTACTGGCTGCAGGTGGGCAGTACGGCAGGTCTAACCGCCGCAGTCACAGCCGCCAGCGGCGGTGGTGCCGCGCGGAGCGCCTGTCAGCCGGCGGCGGCGGCGAGTCAGGCGGCGGCGGCGGGTCAGGCTGTGGGTCAGGTGGCTGGGGCTCCGGCGACGGCCTCTGCGGGAGTGGGAGCGGGAGGGAGCCTGGGCTCCTGGCAGCGGCCGCCCCACTCCCGTCTGCGCCAGTCTCAGCTGAGCGACGCACTGTCAGTGGCTCCAGGGGCAGCGGCGCCAGGGGCAGTGGTGCCGGGGGGCGAGCCACACAGCGCGGCCGCCGACACGGCAGCTGCGTCCTCTGCGCCGGGGTCCGGCGGTGGCGGCGGGCAAAGCCTGCAGCAGCAGCGTCAGGCGGCAGCGGCAGCGGCGGCGCCAGCTGCTGCTGCTGCTGCTGCGGCGGCGGCGGCTGCAGTTGGCGGCAGGGGGAGACCGGCGGTGTCCGCCCCGAGCTATCTGTCCCCCCGGCTGACCCGCCCCTCCTCCCCCTCCTCCCTGCTTGGAAGGGCACACTCGGACCTCAACAGCCGCACCCCCGGCGTGGCTCGCTGGGGGAACTGCTCCAGGGAGGGGGAGGGGGAGGGAGACTCACTGCGCCACATGTCCATATCCTCCTCCGCACGAACCGCCGCCGCCGCCGCAGCCGCCTCCACCTCCACCTCCACCGCCGCCGCGGCAGCGGCCGCAGCAGCAGCAGCCAAGGAAGTGGCCGCGTCAGTTGCCGCTGCCAGCGGCAGCGGCGGCGGCGGCGGCGGCGACATCATTGCTGTCCCAGTGAGCAGCGGCGGCGGCGGCGGCGGCGGCGGTGGTCGCACGCCGGTCAGCTCCGGACCGGACTGCATGGCGGCGGGGCCGGGGCCGGGGTCGTCGGGACCGTCGGGGCTGCTGGCGGCGCGGGGTCTGCTGTCGGCTGCTCCGCCGGCGACGACCTCGTGTGCGGAGCGCAGCCACGTGTCCATGTCGTACATGCCCCGGGGAGGATTCGCCCGCGCCAGCGGCTCCTTCCAGCGATCCCACTCCCAAGCCCAACCGTTTCAACCGTTTCAACCGCTCCAACCGCCCCAACCGCTCCAACCGCACCACCAGCTGCATCACCACCAGGACCCCCGCTCCCGGATGCGAGCCATGCTGCGTTCGGTGCTGGCGGCGGGGGGAGGCAGCAGCGGAGGCGCCGCCGCCGCCGCCGCCGCTGGCGTCAGCGGTGGCGTCGGCGGCGGCGTGGTGGGCGGGTCTCGCTCCCGCACCAGCTTCTCCTCTACATACAGCAGCCGCAGCCTGGGGACGCGGGGAGGAGGGGGAGGCGGCGGCGGTGGTTTCGGAGCGGTGGGTATGATGCTGGCTAGCTCTGTCCCGACGGGCGGCGGCGACGACCCGTCCTCTAGCTGGACAGACACCGCCGCCACCGCCGCCGTCGCTGCGGCGGCGCAGCACCACCTCTCCAGGGAGCCCTCCCTGCCTGGTTCCGGAGCCCGTGGCTCAAGTGGGGCCTTTGGGGACAGGTCCCTGTCTGGCTGGGCGCCGCCGCTGCCGCCCACCGTCAGTGAGCGGGGCGGTGGCGGCGGCGGCGGCGGTGGTGGTGGTGGTGGTGGTGGGGAGGTGGGGCTGCATTGCGCGCTGCTGGCCACGGGGTCGTACTCGCGGGGGGGCCCGGAGGCGTGGGCGGGTGCCGTACGGTGGCACGAGGTGCATGTCAAACCCGTGGATGACCCCATCAGCGGCGAGCGGGTCATTCTCATCATTCAGACGGACGTCAGCAACCAGGTGCGGAGGCGGGGGCGGGAGAGGGGCGGAGGGGGGAGAGGTGGGGCAGGGACGGGACTGCGGTTGCGGGCAGTAGGGGGCATTGAGGGGGGCAGGAGGGTACGGGCCGGTCGTCGACTCGACTGCCCCCCCGGGAGGTCCTTTGAGGTGGTGGGGTCCAGAGGGCGACTGCATGCACCCGACCCGACCCGACCCGTACAGACCGGGGGCTGGGACGGTACTGGTCGGGCCCGCCCCGCCCCGCCCCTCCCCGCCCTGCCGTGACCGTTGCTTCTGTTGGTCGTTATTCAGGTACGGGCGGAGGAGGTGCTGACGCGGGTGCTGGAGGCGGAGCAGCGGCTGTTGGCGGACATCTTCCCGCGTCACGTGGTACGGCACATGACGGCGGCTCGCAACGCGACGGCGGAGCGGCAACGCAACGGGCTGCAGCTGCTGAGACACATCCAGGTGGGGCGGGGGGGGCGGGGGTGGGGGGCGGAGAGTGCGCAGCCAGGGCATGGCGAGGGGCGGGGGGAAGGGGGCCCGGGGGCGGGGCTCTTCTGTGGGGTGGGGGCCAGAGGCACGTGGGGCCGCAGCCAGTCCGCCTCAGTCGCTCAGTCGCAGTGTGCGGACCAGATCACAACGCAACTCGTCGCTCCTCCCCTCCCCTCCCCCCGGTAACAATCCGCCCACTTCATTCCCCCTCCCCCCCCCTCGTGCCTCCCTCTCCGCCCCCCTCTCCTCCACAGGACCCCGCAGCGGTGGCCACCTCTCACGAGTGCATCACAGTGCTGTTCGCTGGTGAGGTGGGAGGGGGAGGGGGAGGGAGAGGGGGTGGGTGGAGGGAGGGGGACGAGCCGCAGTGAAGTGACGGCACTATTGCAGCGGGGCCCTGAAGGCGGTCTCCCACCGCTGTATCACTACATTCACATCTACCCCTGTACCTGTACCCAGACCCCACCCCACCTGCCTCCTCGTCCGGCTTGCGCTGTCCGCCCCCCCCCCAAGAGGATTGTTCTCTTCGGTGATGACCGCACCGCACCGCACCGCACTGCACCGCACCGCACCGCGCAACGAAGCCATCCGGTGAAGCAAAGCTTTGTTGATCCCCCGCCTCTCCTCCAACCCCCTCTCTACACCGCCTCTCCTCTCCTTCGCACCGCATATCGAATCCTGGGGTGGGATGGAGAAGGTACCCGGCAGTCACCCTCCCCCTGCCCCCCCCCTCCGGCCTATCCGTGGACCCCTCTCTCCCCCTCCCCCCCTCCTCCAGACATCAAGGGCTTCACGGAGATGTGTAAGGAGGTGGCCCCCGCCACTGTCATGACCTTTCTAAATGACCTCTACACCAGATTAGACAGGTGGGGTTGGGGGGGATGGGGGGTTGGGGGGGGGATGTTGCAGATCGGGGGTGGGGGAGGGGGAGGGGACGCGCAATGGAGCGAATAGGCGCCTAGTCTGGGCGTATGGATGGGTGGGTGACCCGACCCCACCCGACCCGACCGGATCTGCTGACCCGCCCTCAACCCCGCCCTCAACCCCGCCCTCACCCCACCCCACAGCCTGACGGACGTGTACGGCGTTTACAAGGTTGAGACTATCGGAGACTGCTACATGGTGCGGTTGGGGCGGTTGGTGGTTGACGCTGATCTGTTTTCGTCTTCCCGGGACCCATTAGAAGCTACAGCAGCCCCACCCACCCAACCACCCACCACGCAGCCGTCTGTCAGCTGCCTCCGCAAACCCACAGACTGGTCGGTACTGGGTTTTAGGGTTTTAGGGGTAGTGTGTCCCCTCTCCTCTCCTCTCCTACGACCGCATTCTGCACCCGCCCATCCCCCCCCACCCCACCCACCCCCGCAGGTCGCCGGTGGGCTGATGGCTCGGGACGAGGACGGCTACGGGGCGGCGGTGCGCAGTCGGGAGGACGCCGACCCGCTGCACGCCACCCGGACGGTGGCCTTTGCGCGGGCCATGCTCGGTGAGGCGGCCCGGGTGCGGCTGCCCAACACGGGTCGGAGGGTGCAGGTGCGGACAGCGGGGGGGGGGGGGGTTGGGGGGGAAGCGTGCGGCTGAGCGTCCGGGTGTGTGGGTGCGTGAGGCTCCAAGCCCCTAATAATGTGCGGTTACTTGCCGTACTGTAAGTTGGCTGGAAGTACGGCACGGAGTGGCAGGTCGGAGTGAGGCATGGTTTCCATAGTGGCCGCCCCCCGGCCTGGCCCCCGATCTCTATCTCGACCAAACCGCCGCTACCCCCGCTGCTTCCCCCGCTGCTGCTGCCGCTGCTGCTTCTGGTTGGCTTGCTGGGTAATTTCAGATGCGTATCGGCATCCACAGCGGCCCCGCCACTAGCGGAGTGGTGGGTCAGAAGATGCCCCGGTTCTGCCTCTTCGGCGACACCATCAACACCGCTAGCCGCATGGTGGGGCGGGGCGGGGCGGGGCGGGGTGGGGGGGGCGGGGCGGTGTGTGTGTGTTTTGGATTGCGTGCCTGGGTGCGGTGCATCAGCTGTCAACCGTACCGGTATTGTCTGGTCGGGCCATCTTCTTTTTCCGTTGCATCGACCCAAGCCTTGGGCTGCATATGACCGTCGTATAGGGCAGGACACGGGGCGACGGAAAGCAGTGCCGAAAGAAGGGAAGAAAGCACACATCCTTGTTTCCTGGATTGCCTGAACAGGCCAGCCACGACTGCCTCTCGGGGCATCCAACACTCCTCCCTCCCTCCCCCCTCCCCCCTCCCTCCCTGCAGGAGAGCACCGGTCGGCCGGGTTGCATTCACGTGTCTGCCTCCACGCGGTCATTGCTGCGGGCGGGGGAGGAGGAGATCGGCTGGGTGGCCACCGGGGGAGTGGAGGTGCGGGGGGCGGGGGGCGGGGAATGGAGGTGCGGGGCGGGGAGACTGGTGCTTAGGTCAGGTCGGGCCGGTTCAGACCCGGGGCCGAGGCGTGCAAGGAAGGGGTGGGGTTCGGCCCCGGCTGCCGTGTCGCCCACCCCCTTGCCTCCCTCCCTCCCTACCTACCTTTCCCCACCAGCACTGAGACCGCATTGCACTTTCGGAACACCCCTCGTCGCCCCTCGTTCCACGTTCCATACTACCTACGACCCCCACCCCACCCCACCCCTCCCCCCTCAGGTCAAGGGCAAGGGCCGAATGGACACCTTCCTGTGGGCCCCCCAATCGGAGGGAGCCACTCGCCAACGTCGCGACATGAAGCAGCGGGCCATGCTGCTGGGCACCCTCACCAACATCCACGAGGTGGCGGCGGCGTGTGCGGCGGAGGAGGCGGAGGCGGAGGCGGCGGCGATGGCGGCGATGGCGCAGGCGGCGGCCTCAAAGGCAAAGGCCGCGGAGGAGAGCGCCCCTGCCACCACAGGCGGGAGCAGAGGCGTCGGTGGCAGGGGGCTGTCGGTCATTAATGAGGCCGCGTCGAGCCGGGCGTCCGGGCTGCACGACACCAGCGGGACGGCGGCGGCGCAGCCGCCGCCGCCGTCAGCGCCGCCGAAGCGGTCCGACTGGCAGCGAGGTCAGCGCGGCGGCGGCGGCGGCGGCGGGTTTGCCCGGGAGGGTGGTGAGGGGTCCCGGCGGGGTAGCTCTCTGGTGCGGACTCACTCGACGTTGGAGAACATGTTGTTCGGGGGTGGGAATGGGAATTCGTCGCGGAGTGGGTCACGTCGACCCACGGGTCGGTAGCAGCAGCCGGCAGCGGCCTCTGTCCGACGAATTGGATGGATGGATGGATGGGTGGATAGATGGATGGGTGGATGGATGAATTGGATGGTGCAGGGCAGTGCAGTGCGGTGAAGGGGACATGCGCCGCACCACAATCGGCAGTCGGTGTTGGAAGTCGGCTGCAGACGACAAGCGGGCGGGGCGGGCGGAAGCGGGGCTGGGCAGCGAGGCAGTCACCTCTGTTGTGTTTCCTGCGCCGCAACGGCAGGTGGCGGTGCAGGTGGCGGTGGCGGTATGGGGTGCACACGTGTGGTCCGGCGGGATGAGTGCGGTGTGTTAGTAAAGGGTGGTGGGGGTGGGGGGGGTGGGGGTGGGGGGAGGGGAGGGGCTGCCCCCAACCAACCTTTGGGGTCCACCATTCGCAATCGGGTGCGTTTCCCCATCGTCCGTCTTCGCGGGCCTCTTCCTGGCTCGTGTTGACCGTCGTGTCGTATTTTTTGTCGTACGTCAGTGCGCAACGTTTTGTGCAGGCGCGCGGCGCGTGCTTGTGCTTGTGTGAGTGTGAGTTTGAGGTAGCCTTCGCATGTCGCTGCGTGTGACTGCGAGGAACTGCTGCGTTTTGTTGGGCTCTGTGGTGGGTGGAGAGCGGTGTGTGAGCTGTGAGGTTGAGGTAGCGATATGCTGTCCGCTCGTGGCTGGGTGGGTGGGTGCGCGTGGGGGCGGTGAGCATGTGTGTGAGTCGCCCATCAGAGAAGCGCTGTCCAGGGAGGGTAAACTGATGAAGAAGTTAGAAGATTTCTAATCACAGCAATGCAATGGAACGAATTGAGCGATGGAGCGAAGGGCATGTTGCGTCATACGTGTGTCGTGCCGTACATGTGCTGTACAAGGTTGAATAGACGCGAGGGAAACAAGGGGCGGGGAAGGAGACGGAGGGGATATGGTGAGCGACCGGATAGCAGCAGCGCGCAGGAGTGAGTATCAGACTGGTTGACTGCTGCTGGTGCCTCAATCACTGTTAGCAACCGTGTGCTGCTCGGAGGGGAAGAGGGATGGGGGGGAGGGGGAGGAGGGAGAGTGCGCTCGTGTGATGCGGCTTGATGACTATTTGTTGGACGGCTTAGAAACCCCCTCCCCCCGTATGGCTGTGGCGGCTTGGGTTGTTCAGCGCGACTGTGTGGGTGTCGTCGAGAGCGCATTGCGAAGGGGGCGACCCGCGGGTCGGTGACGGATTGCATGTGGGGGTTCCAACACATCGCGCGATTGGAACTGGCCCCTCCCCCCTTGCTGGGCCGACATGGCTGCTGGGGGCTGCAGGAGCCGGCATTGCAACTGCTGCCGTTGCTAGTTTGCTGTTGTTGTTTTTGTTGTTGTTGTTGTTGTCCCGTCCTGTCCCGTCGGGGGAATTATTGCTGGTGTTTGCTGGGAGGCAGCAAATCGATTGCGCCGCCTCTTGGGTCGTACGAGTGCCTCTGCGCGCCTCGGAAGGGACTCGTGCTGCCCAGGTGGCGCAAGGCCGGCACACCCACGCGGCTGCATCACGGACGCTGCAGAGGCGCAGCACACGCCCACGCCCCCACTTCGGCTGCTTCGCGCCCTCACCCCAAACCGAGGGAGGAGAGGCTTTGGGACGGTTTGGCCGGTCCCATGGTTCGGTGTATGGTTCGGCGACTTTGTACTTTCTCTTGGGAGGGCACCTGGGGCGTTGGCGGCAGCAGGGAGGGCGACCAGCTGGGTGCTACCTATGTGCCTGCTCTCGCCTGAGATCATAAATGTGGCGGGAAGAACGAGCACACTGTGGGAGTGGGAGTGGGAGTGGGAGGCTACCCAACTTGCCAGCTTCCCCCACCGATCCACCATCACCCACAAAACATTCCCCACCTGCCCGGCACCCCACCTGTAAGTAGGATGTCCTCTCCGGGAAGTGCTGAGAATTAGGGCACTGGATTTGTGAGCGGAAGGTCACCAGTTCGGTCCTGACCTTCACCGAGGGCTCTGCAACCCATGTGGGGGGTGTGGTGGGACGGACAGTAGGTCATATGCATAGCTTTTTAGCCATGTCCCAATCCCCTGCACTGGTAGAACCCATCACGGTTGAATGTCAAGCAACCAATGATGTGTCTGGCAAACCTGGGAAGAATGCGTGCGGGTACCCAGATGTGATTCGAGTGAGACGGAGCCCAGACACGGAGGAGTGGGAAAAGCAACCCGTCTTTCTCGAAAATGCGGTCAGCGCGGTAGTGGTCTGTACCCGCCGAAGAGGCAACAGTCTGCTCCGTTTACACACGCTAGGGCTTGAGGTCCAGCGTAAACAGGTCAGGTCAGGTCAGCTGTAGTCGCCAGTACGCATGCTCACGTGTCGGGGTCTCAACAGTGCGGAATGAATTACAGATTGTACAGATTGGCGTTTGGGCGAACAACGCAGCTGACCAACGGACCCGCGTGAGTGGCGCCCCTCAGTCCTCCAATGTCTGCCTTCACCGGCATAGTTACGACATTTGACCACACACAAAACGACTGGCAGCCGGGGGGGGGGGCTCGAAGAGCACGTCAACATGCCATCGACATGCCCGGGCCCCCGACCAGCGCACGGATACACTCCGTACTTAACGACGCGCGCTAAACCTACCATGCCAGATTCTTTTCAACCTTGTGTAAATTGCCAGATTGAAAATGGTTCAAGCGGGCGCCATCCACCACGGGCAGACACACTCGCCCGAACCGGACTGATTAAGGCAACGGCCGGCACACGCCATCTGCCGTACTTCCTCCTTCGTACCACCTACTTGTGAACAATCATCTCTGCCAGGAGGGGAGAATCTTTTAGGCCATATACACAGCACGTCGGACAAAGCCTTTATTTGAAAATGCCACAAATCTTTAACACACAAGTTTTGGTCGATCGGACCGCAAACAAGAACGCCTGAGCGACCACACGCCCGCCGTGCTGCCACACCGGCGTTCATACAAAGGCACGGCGCAATGGACACACGCACGTCACTTCATGTCCCTCCTCAGCATTACTGCTTATCGACCAGCAATGCTGCCAGATCAGCAGTCGCAGCAGCAGAGGGAGCAGCAGCCTGCGCCCTCCCACTGCAGACCGCCAGGGGGCCATCGGCGACCCCCAGCTGTCCATCTCGCGGTCCATTCTCTGCTGACCCGACCCCGCCCGCCATCCTCACCGGCAAGCCGCTTCCCCCCCCTCAGCCCCGCCACACAGCCAGCCTCCTGCTCAAGCACCTGCTGGTTGGCTGCCTCACATGAAGTACAGCACGTTGCCCAGCCCCTTGTTGATACCGGCGAACCTGGCGGGGCCGCTGGCGCCACCCGGGCCCTGCGCCCCGCGCACGGAGCCCGCCTCGCTGGCGCTGTCCGAAGCGGACGAGGAGGCGGCCTTAGGGGGGTGAGGGGGAAAGGGGGGGGAGGCAGTCAGGTAGGCAAACAGATGTGAAACCAGGTGGGGAGGGGAGGGTCAGGGGGCCCGGGGAAAGGGGGCGGCGGCAACGGGGCAGGTACAGTAGCGGGTCCGGGGAAGCAGGGCAAGCAAGGGAGACAGCCATCACCATCCAGGAATGGAAGGTGCACTGAATGAGGTGGAACGGGACAGCGCCAGAATGACCAAAAACGACAAACTGGAATGCACGCACGTTGGGAGCGAGCGGGGTGGGCGCGGCAGCGGCTCGGTAGCGTCTCGCAGCACGACACAACTAAACCGAAATCCAGGCAAGGGTCGACAGAGGGGCCCCGCCTTGCCGTATCCGGTATCACCCGGGCCGCCACCCCCCCCTCGGGGTCCTGCACTGGTGGGCTATCAATGCCGCCACTCACCAGCAGCGTGCGGCCGCGGAAGGCGGCGCGGTCCGCGTAGTAAGCGGGCGGGCAGTAGCTAACCGACCTGCGGGAGGGGGGTCAGGGCGGGGTTGGATGGAGGGTGGGGACCGCGAGGGCGGGGGTGGGGGAAGGCGCAGTTTAAGAGCAGGCAGGGACGGGGAGGAGCGGGAGTCCTCACGCCGCCGCCTTCAGTCACCCGCACAAGCCCTTTCCCTCCCGCGGGGTTCACAAGCAAGCGGCACACAATACACAACGGCAGCCCAGTCCCCTCCTGCGTCGCGCATGTGTCTCAAGTCCGCCCCCTTCCCTCCCTCCAGTGCAGTACGGTACCCCGAGGGCCACGACGTACTTGGTGGTGCGCTGGTAGAGGTAGCACATCCAGTAGGTGAGGATCTGCACTCCGTCCGCTCCGAAACCAATCTCGTCAATCAGCACGTGGTAGTGTGCTGGCTTGTTGGTTCCCTGCAGACACACGAGCAGCCGGTTGCCGAGTGAGGGGGGTCAGGCTCGGGATGCAGGTATCATTTGACGGGCTTCAAGCAGCGGGGGGGGGGGGGTGCGGGGCGAAAAGGTGCCAAACGCATCCGTTCTGTTCGCAAGCCGACATGGACCAGAGGGGGAGCCCGCCGGTAGGTCTGCACACCGCCACCACGTGGACCCACCGACAAACAACAACATCCCCAAGCTCCCCAAACCCCCCCCGAGACGAGACGAGACACGACACGACACGAGACGACACGCCAAAAATGATCAGATCTATCGGTGGAAAGGTCGCTCCCGGGGTGCGCCACGCCACTCCACTCCACACCGAGCGGCGGCGAACAGGTCCCCCAACCGCGCCGTCTGATCGGGGCTAGGCAAATTGCTGCAGACGCTGGGATTCCCAGCCCATCCCAGCCTGGCCCCCGCGTGCGATGCGGGTTCTGCAGTCGGCACCCACCTGCAGCCCGGCGTGCGAGTTGAGGTAAAAGTCGAAGCCGTCCGGAGAGACGATGCCCTTGTCCACCACCACGCCGGGCACCACGTTGCCCCTGAGGGTGCGAGTGGGGGTTGGGGGGCGGGGGGTGGGGGGTCTCACTGCCTCGTGGTGCGCCGCTAGTTGACACCCGCCGTGGTGGAGCGTGTTGAGGCAGGGGGGGCCGCGAGGTATGCTTGGGCGCTAGGCGGGAGGGGGCTCACAAACAGCAGGCGGGCGCCAGCAGCAGGCCAACGCTGGCTCGACGGACGAGCCACCAGATTCAGCCGCCGACCTGGAGCACACTTCACCACCCTTGCAGTTTCATATGTACTTCTTGGACCCCGTCCCGCCCCCCGTCCCGCCCCCCCCCCGGTCACACCCAGCGAGACCCCCTTCCCTTCCCTTCCCTTCCCCTGCTGCTGCTGCCGCCCTCACTTGTTGTCCGCGGCGGCTCCGTCGGCCGGCAGCAGCCGCGTGTTGTGGCGCTTCTGCACCACCACGAAGGTGATGGGCGGCCGGTAGCCCTCCTCCAGCTCCTTACAGGCCTGGGGGGGGGCGGGGACGAGGAGGGATGAAGGGATTAGCAAGGACCTGAGTGGTGCGAAGCGCAGTCCACGATCAACACATCCGTCCATCGACCCAGCCAAAGCTGCCACCCTCAGCCCCCCCTCCCCTCCCCCCAATACACTACGCACCTGGCGGATGGCCATGTATTCCTCCGCCAGCACCTGATCGAACTGCCCCTCCGAGACGCCGTCACGGTACATGACAATCCGCATGGGCTTGGCTTGCCTGAGGCGATGGGAGTCAGGCGATGGGTTTCAGAGTGCAAGGACTGGAGGAGGGGCATGGAGGTGCGCGGGGCGGTCGGGCTGTAGCGAGGGGACGCGGCGGCGGAGGAATGATGCCACCCCACCCCACCCCACCCCACCCCACCCCACCCCACCCAATACAAGGACCGTGATTTCAGCTGCCGACCACCCGACCCACCGACCCCCCCGCCCCACCACTCCCTCGCTCACCTGTTGGCCTTGTAGAACTCAAGCAGCAGCTCCTTGGTGGCAGTGGCCATGCCGGTGATCACCTCCTGCCGCCCCGTCTGCAGCAGCACGCGGGTGGCCCAGCGGCCCAGAGTGCTGTCCATAGAGGCCACCACGGCAGCCACGGAGGGGTCGCGCACGTCCGCGCGCGCCGCCGCCCCCGTGGGGTGCGTCACATCGGCGCCCATGATCATGAAGGGCGTGGCGCCCTGGCCGCCCAGCACCGGCAGATACCTGCGGAATGACGAGTGACGAGTGCGGTGTGCAGCAGCAGAGGCAGCAGCAGCAGCAGAGGCAGGCAGGAAGGTGAGTGAGTGAGTGAGTGAGTGGGTGGGTGGGTGAGTGAGTGGGTGATTCGTGGGTAGGTTCGTCCCCTCCGCCCTCCAGCCCTTTTGGCCAACTGCGCGAACACGGGATGCGCCATCCCAAACACGCGCACACACACACTCACCCACTGCCGGCCCCCGCGTGCCCTCCACCGCCTCATTCCTCCCTCCCTCCCTCCCTCCCTCCCCCCCTCCCTCCCTCCCCGCCCCACTTGAGTCCGCCCGACAGCGTCACATTGACTCCGCCCAGCTTGTTGTTGATCTTCATGGCCACGTTGGCGCAGTACTGCGGGCCGCCGCCCTTGGAGCCGGGGCGGGTGCCGACCTTGGCCTGCAGGGGGGGAGGGGGGAGGGTAGAGTATGACAGTCCAAAGAGGCGGAAGGAGGGAGGGAGAGAGGGAGGCACGGGGGCGGGGGCCCACACGTGTGGGTGAGAGCGAAGAGGAAGCAGCGCCTCACGCGACGCGCCAGGGGCCCCAATCTGCCGCCCATTGCCGCGCAGACCCCGCGAATAGATAGATCCTCCGACCCGCCGATATGCCTCTCCCTGTGCCTCTCACACCCCTCCCTCCCCCACCCCCTCGCCGCCGCCGCCGCCCCACCTTGCTCCCGGCAATCACTTGCGAGGGGATGCCGAGCTCAATGTCGGAGACGCGCTTGATCTCCTTGTACTCGTCGACCAACTGCCATCGTACAAGCGGGGAGGAGCACGGGGAGGAGGGGGAAGGGGGGAGGTGTTAATGGTTGCGGGGCTGAAAGAAGGATCCGTTGACATGGGGGAGGTTGTGTGAGAGATCTGTGAGGGGCGGCGCACACCGGCAGTGGAGCAATGACATCCGGTTGAAACAGGAATGAGGGGCTCAGCTTGGCCCAGCAGTGTACCGTAACCGTTTCGCGGAAGTGGAAGTGGAGGGCGCCGCCCCCCCCCTTATGGCATATGGACTGAAAAGCGTGTATACGGCCGGGCGGGCATCATCAGCTCGAGGGCCCCAACGGCAGCAACACGTTTTGTGCAGGTCGGTCGGTCAAGTGAAACAGCAATACACACATACCCTACCACGAGACACGCAGGGGTGCAACTCCGCTCCCCACCCCCCGTTAACCGCCCCGCCAGCCCCCACCTCCACCTCCACCTCCGCCTCCACACACCACCCACCTTCTCGGGCAGCACCACCAGCAACAGCTGCGCGGGCTTGCCGTACTTGGCCTTGGCGGCATCGGCGGCCGCCCGCATGGTCGCCTCGATGCCGCGTCCGCCGCCGCGTCCGCCGCCCTGCCACTCCACGGGGGGCGAGTCCTCGGAGCCGCGGCGCACGGGGTTGGCCTGCAAGCGGTCGACGGAGGCGGAGGCGGAAAAGGAAGCCAAAACAGAATTGGGACGTGGCAGGGCGGAGGAGGGAGGGAACATTTCTTTTCGGCCCGGCCAGGTTCAGAGGCGAAATAGTGTCCACGGGTCTCCTACCTCACTTCCGCCCCGCCCTGCCCCGCCCCGGCGTGCATCCCCCGACCAGCACTGCACCCCACCTCCCTTCCATTCCTCCCCCCCCGCCCCTACGCCCCCCCCTATCAAAGGGTCCCACGCCCTCCCTCCCTCCCTCCCTCCCTCCCTCACCCACCACTTTCATGCCACACAGCTCCATGTTGGCGCACAGGTCCACCAGGAAGTCCCACAGAGAGCCCTCGCCGTCGAAGTCCACGTACTGGAGGCGGAGGGGGAGGGGGAGGGGGGAGAGGGGGGAGAGGGGGGAGGAGCAGGGCAGGGCAGGGGAGGGGGGCCGGTTGGAACAGTCCGAAGGCTGACATACGTTTGGGGGCGAAACGCGACAGTACCCGTATGGAGGTGGAAACGGGGGCGTTGAGGGGGAGAGGGGGGAGAGGCGCACCAGGGGAGGAGCCAAGGAAAAACAAAACGGAGGGGGGGTGGGGTGGGAGAGGCCGAGGAGGGGTCCGAGGAGGAAATAGCGGACAGGGGGCAGAGGGGGTCAGGGGGGCGGAGGGGCACGGAGCCGCACTGCCGCAGAGAAGCCATTCGCTCGCACGCGGCCGAGGTAGAGGTAAGAGGCTGACAACGCCGCGGTCGCACAAGGGCTGTCAACCGAACCGTCGTCTGTCCCCCCCTCGCAGACAGCACACAGCACAGCACAGCGCTGATCAGCCCCTGGCCCCGCACCTCTCCCAGGTTTCAGCCCCCAGCCCCTCCCTCCCCCACCTCCTGCGGGATGAGCACCACCACCGCCCAGGAGTCCAGGTTGCGCGGATCCGCGAACTTGACGTTCCTGGGGGCGGCAGGGAGGGAGGGCGTGAGCGCACTATTCAGGCGCAGTGCAGTGCAGCGCGGATGGATGGATGGATGGATGGATGGATGGATGGAGGACGGGTGGACAAACAGACGGATCAAAGGCGGGTCGACGGGGCGTGAGTGTCGGGACTCAGGCCAGGTCCTCGGAAAACGGGCGATGCAGTGAAGGGGGGGGGAGGGCGGGAGAAACGTCAGACCGGCCTCACAGCTGCCATCGCTGCTGCCGGAAGCTTCCACAGAGCCCTTCGTAACACAACAGACTTGCCCCCGCCCTCATCCGCCGACAGCGCCATACCCACCTCCCCCTTCCCCCTTCCCCCCTCCTCTCCCCCCTTCCTCCCTCCCTCCCTCCCAGTCAGCCCCTCCCCATCCCTCATCCCTCATCCCTCCTCAGCGGCTGCTCACTTGAGGTTCCAAGAGCCCGTGGGGCCCACGTCAAAGGCGGGCGGGTTGCCGTACGCCAGCACCGGCGTCGGCAGCACGCGTCCCGTCAGCTTCCGGAGCTCCGTCGTGACCTTGAGGCCCCACTGGGCGTCCGTGCGGCCTTCGCCCAGAGTCGCCTGGACGCGGGTGGCCTGAGGGAAGAAAACAACAAGGGCGGCGTCCAAAGAGGCACGAGGGGCCACGGGGGGGGGGGCGGGGGGAAGCACACCTGGGAGCTCTGCCACTGATTGACTGACGAGGCATCACGTGGTCTCAGAGAGCAGCCATGCAAGACAGTGCAAGCACACAAGCACAGAACTGACCAGACGAGAGGGAAAGGCAATGGCTTCATCCCCCCGGGTGCAAGGCTATGGGTGGACATGCGGTGGGCGTTAGACCCGCCGCCCCGGCCCCCCCCCCCCGCTATGGCGCCTCTCAAGCTCCGTCACCCCCTCCCCTTCCGCCCCGCCCCGCCCCGCACCTGCTTCCTGACCGCCTCCGCCTTGGTCTGCGGGTCCTGCTTGGCCGCGGTGATCATTCCGTCATTCTGCCTGGCGTCCAGTTTCATCTTGCGCTGGCCCCCGATCACACTGGGGGAGGGCATACGGCATACGGACGGGGCGGAGGGCAGGGGTTTGAAGAGTGTAATGCAAGAACAACGAAACCGGGAATCCTGCGTTGACGTTGTAGCCCCGGGGGCGGGGGGACGGTGCGGGTAAGAAGTATGAAGCCTGCGTTGGTTCGACTGGAGCAGCGGGAGGGAGGAAGGGAGGAGCTCCCGGTACGACCCGTAACACCCCTCGACCCCAAACCCTGAACCCAGGCCCCAGGAGGGGAGCCGGTGGCCCGCGCCTCCCTCCAAACCTCCCTGCCTCCCTCCCTCCCTGCCTCACGTGCACAGCTCCGCGGGGATGTAGGTGGGGCGGTGGCGCTCGCCCACGTGGGCGCACGGCAGCGACGGGAAGCGCAGCGGGCGGCCAGTGTCCTTGAAGTACTGAGCGACACTCATCTCCCTGACCGGACCAGACCGGGGGGGGAGGGCGGGCGGGCCGGCGGGGGGTTGCGGGGAGAGAGAGAGAGAGAGAGAGAGAGAGAGAGAGAGAGAGAGAGAGAGAGGGAGAGGGAGAGAGAGGGGAAGCAGCATGAAAGGATGAGGGGAGAGGGGAGGGGCACGAGAGTAACCACCACGACGGTTGGGCCACAAGGCAGAGACACCCGGATGACCAAGACTAGCCAGCCCCAGTCCGCGAGGTGGTACGAGACAACACAGGCGGGGATCGGCCGGGGCTACAGCGAGCGCTCACTGCAAATCTGCAATGCAAGGCGGCGACAGCACACCCGGGCTGGCTGGCTGGCCGGCTGGCGGGTTGTGATGGAGATAATGCTCAGCGATGGCGGGTTTGTGGGTACTCAGAAGTGGAGGGGCTGCAACCCCTTCCAAAGCCTGCTACCCCAGAACCACACGGCACGGGTCCCGACGGCAAGGCAGCTCGGTGACTCCGGCCCAGCCCAGCCGAGGTGCGCGCGCCGCCCGAGTCCGTGCCTCCCCCTCTTCTCTCTTCGTTCCTGCCCCTTTTCGGCTGTTCACCCATCCGGGCTGTCCTACCTTCCCCCCACCTGCACACCCGCAGCAGCAGCAGCAGCCCCTCCCCCCCTGCAGGTGCAGCACTTCCCTCACCTGCCCGCCTGCTCATTCATGAACATGGTCTGGTCGGCGCCGCGCTCGCTGAGCCCGACGAGCATCTTCTTGCGCAGGAAGCCGCCCTTGATGGGGTACGACACCTGAAGGGTAGAGAGGACGAGTCCGTGCCCGCGTCCGTGCCGGTATCGCCCGAGGGAGGGAAAGGGAAGGGAAGGAGGAGGGGAGGAGTGATGGGAAGGGGGAAAAGTCCAGAAGCGGGAGGAAGGCGGCGGGAACCGGCGGGACCCCGGCTCACCCTGAAGCCCTTGAGGTTGCGCGCGGCGGCCCGCAGGCGGTGTGGGTCGACTCGCGACAGGTCGCGGCTGTTGCACATCTCCGCCAGCAGGTCGGGCAGGCTGCGCTCCGACATGAAGGCGGCGAAGGCCGAGTCCAGGTTCAGCATCATACCCGACTCCACCACCTTGAAGCTCTGTGGAGTGGAGTGGGGCAGCGGGAGCCAGTGCGGGAGTGGGGGGTGGGGGTGAGGCAGGACGGGGCGGACGGGGGGAGAGGCGGCGAGTGCGAATGATGCGTCACGGGCACTGCGGCATTGGCAGCAGCAGCAGCAGCAGCAGCAGGGGAACGGAACAATGTCCAAAGTGGAAGAAGCGAAGAAGCCGTTGGGCCCTGCATTGTGCATTGTCACGCCCTTGTCGCTCGAGTCAGGGATTTGGGAGGTGACTGCGTCTGCATTGGCGCCGCCGGGGACGGGGACGGGACGGGGGACGGGGGGAGAGGACGGGGCTGCACATGGAATGGAATGGAACGGAACGGAACGGACTGCGGTGGCTGACATGGAATGGGCTGACATGGAGACGCGGGCAGTGTGGCGCCCCCACTCCACTCCACTCCACCGCACACCTGCTGGAAGCCCGTCCAGATCTCCGCACCGCCCGGCAGCGACATCACGCCGTCCGCGCGGTAGTAGAAGCCGCGGCCCATCACCAGGCACTTGGGGTCCACGGAGAAGGCGTGGCGGATGACAATGTCCAGCACCTGAACAACAACCGAGCGAGGGAGGGAGGAGTGAGGAGGAGCGGTGAGGCGATACAGGGCCAGCCGGCCGGCCCTTTTCGTTGCCGTCCTCTCCCGAGGGTGACCCCTCCCCTCCCGCCCCTGCCTACCTGCATTGCGTCCCGCGGAATGATCTTCTGCTGCTTACTGAGGTAAGCCTGCAGACTGGTTAGGTCCACCACCGAGACGTGCTTGGTGGTCACCTGGGGGGGGGGGGAGGAACCGCCACAGGCCGTTCTTAGTGATTCGACAAGCGCCCCAGTCCGTCAGGCACTCAGTCACTCAGTTGCACATTCGGCAGTCGACTGCAATGCGGCCAGATGAAGTATAATAGCCACAACCCCAGCCACCGCCCCCCTTCAACCGTCGCTTCCAACCCGTCGACCCCGACCCCATCCCACCCTCACCCACCACGAACTTCTTCTCGCGCTCGCTCTTGTCTCCGGGCCGTGCAGCCAGAGTCACGGGCCAGTCGCGAACCTCGGGCGGAATGACCTGATCGACAAGGATTGAGAAAAGAGTCATTTGGGGGTTGAGGGCTCGTTTGAGTAGTTTGAGTGGCGAGACGGCGGAAAGCGCACATCGGGGGACACCATGTGTTAACGAAGTCGGGGGGGGCCCGAGGGGGGCAAGGCAGGTCAAACAGTCCCACACGCAGCCCCACATTGCCCACGAGGGGCCATACAGTGAGGGAAACGTCCACACACAAGGCCACGTGCGCGCGCAGAGTTGGGGACGCGGCGGAAGAGCCCGTCAGTGCTGTTGACGTCAGTGCTGCCGGCCAACGCCCACCAACCCCAGACGCGGCCGGGGCACCGCACAAAGCTTATACAATACAACACCACAGACCACACACAACGCACTCTCCCCGCCCAGAACCTCTCCCCCTCCCACATCCCCGCCCGCCCACCCACCCAGCCACCCACCCACCTGGCTCGGGAGGAACAGGTTCTTGCGGCCATCAAAGCGCCAGGCTCCGGCCGGCCACGAGTGCTGCTGCGCCGCCGACATCATGATGCGGTGCGCCAGTCGGGGCGGCAGGTCCACAGCCTCCTCGGGGGAGGCGCCCTCCTGCAAGCTCAGGCCGCCCATCTCGGCGGTAGGCGGAGCGGCACCGCCCCGGCCGCCGCCGCGGCCACCCCGGCCGCCACCCCGGCCGCCACCGCGGCCGCCACCGCCCCGGCCGCCGCCTGCAAGGGACAGTGAAACAAGAGCGCAGGGCCGGCGGTTTTCAATCTGGTTCGGGTGGGTTCGGGGGCCCAGTGTGTCCGTCCGACACATACACCGTGCGCGTGCATGCACACAGAGCACGGCCCGCGCATACAGCATTACACAGGGATGGATGGATGGATGGATGGACACCATAGCGCCCTGTACATCCATATGCACCACACGCCGTCGACAACACAAACCAACCAACCAACCAACCAAACCCGGAGAGGTTTTCCTTCCCCTCCCCCCTATTGGCGCCGATTGGCTCCCACCCTCAGACCGGCGCCCTCAGCTCACCGCCGCCGCCCTCAACCTCGACGGGGCGGATGGTGACGTCGTAGTGGAACGCCTGTTGTTGTGGTTGTTGTCGTTGTTGTTGTCGATGTCAGTCGTCGGACGGGGCAGGGCAGGGTAGGGCAGGGCGGCTCAGGGGTAGATGAGGCACAGAGGCCAAGGAATTTGGAACGCAGCGGACGCAGCAAGGGGGTGCAAGGCAGTGGAAGCAGCAACCGGTGGGCGCGCAACCGCCGGCCTGATGTCATGGCACCCCGCCCCGCCCCGCCTGCCTCACCGCGCGTGGGAATGCGGGGGTGGTCTGCAGCTGGAAGTAGTTGGCGAGCAGCTGCACCGCCTTGCCCAGCGTTCCCTCGTTGGGCCGCCGGGTGATGCTCATGGGCCGACCCTCCGAGTTGATGTCCACCTGCGATTACACATATACACACCGGACAGACAGACAGACGGACGACGGCGCCGTTAGGCAGGCAGTTAGGCAGGCAGACAGTCAGCAGGCACTGAGACGGACGGACGGACGGACCTCAATGAGATGAGACCACCGGGTACTGCTGACGTACCCCCGTGTACTGCTGCCAGGTACTCTTGATGTACCGTACCACCGTACATGTCGACATGTGTGCCGATGGCGGGTCCCCCAAGGCCTCGTGACGTGGCTGAGGCGGCACCACACCGACATATGCCACCGACATACCACCGGACGGAGGGACGAATCCCTCTTTGGACCCAAACGCTGTGACCCTAGCACCCTACCCTACCCCAGCCCTGCCCTGCCCGGCGCACATTGACCGGGGCCCGCATGTTGCGAGCCGAACGGACGATGGCATCCAGCATCTGGGCGCCCTGCGCGGGGTCCAGCACGCCGCCGCCGCCGCCACCTGCGGACCAGGGGGGAGTGGGATTGGCAAGGGCATGGCTGATTTGCGGCCGAGATAAGGGCACTGAAGATGGAACGCTTCAGCTTCCGCAATCAGGACACTCGGTTCATTCACGCGGTAACTCGCGTATGACGCTACGAGTGTGTGTGTGGGGGGGGGCACCAATGGGGGCCTTGGGCCTTACACGAGCGTCTTACCGCGTCCACCGCCGCCTCCACGTCCGCCCCCGCCGTAGCCGCCACCGCCGGGGCCTCCGCCTCCGCCACGGCCACCACCACCATAGCCACCACCGCCTCCGCCACCGCCGCCGTAGCCTCCGCCGCCTCCGCCACGGCCACCACCACCATAGCCACCACCGCCGCCCTCGTTCCGGTAGCCTCCGCCACCGCCTCCGCCACCGCCACGATAGCCACCTGACACGCGCACATGCGCGACAGCGGAAATTTCAAGTTCTCACTATGGCTAATATTAACAATAACGATGGCGCTCTGATGTTGCAGCCAGGCCTTCACAAGGTTGCGACTCCCCCGGGCAGCAAGGCAAAAGGATTAACTGAAGCCATTCTCGCAACTACCAAATGTATAGTGCTACAGGTTCTGCGCATAGCTGTCGGTGCTTGCCGGTGCTTGGGCCGGCACCCTAGATTACATTGACAGAAGCGGCATTTGTTGCGTCCAAGTCTCCAAAGCGTCACAACTTGAAACAGCGCTCGCAACGAAAACAACCGAATGCAAGGGATGATACGAGGTTGGGAAGGTGGAGATCACGACTGCTTTTAGGTCAGGTGACAGCACTCCTTTCCGCGGTCGCCGCCCACGGCTCACCTCCACCACCACCGTAGCCACCTCCACCACCTCCTTCGTAGAGTAGAAAAGGAAGGATTTAATACGGCAGCCAAGGTAAAGGGCAACAGTCAGGCAACCAGCTTCATGCAACCCACCTTGTCGGGACATTGTGGAAGTAGTAGTCCTAGAGAATTATCGAATTACAATGCAAGGGATTTGAATGGAAATATGAATAACACCCTGCGCTGAGCTTTTTGCTTTGGAACCGGACACGACCCGTGACCAGTGAAATGCAGCTCCGGAGCTAAGGAATGATGATGTTACAAGCTTTGAGCTCGTAAGGAAGGGGCTTTATGTCAGCTTGCTTGGACGAACCCAAACACTTCAGATATGAGCCGGGAAGGATTCTGCGTCCTGGCGAAGTCCTGTTCTTTAGTCGTTCATGCTGTGCGTACGGCGGACGGTTGCAGGAGTTGCATCCCCCAGCGCTCCATCGGGAAACCATGGAAGATCGATGGCCGTGACCACCTTGTAGTTGTAAGCTGGTCTCCGCCTCTCCCCGTTCGTAAAAATGGCATTCTCAGCAAAATGCAGTTGTTACAGTTGGGCTCAATTAGCTTGTAGTGCTGCGCGCGGCAGGGCGCGGCGGCCTTCCCGCACGCTTCCCGCACTACACTGTGGGCCCGATGGCGGGTTTAACCAGAGTGGGCGACTCAACCCGTGGGCTAGGGATGTCATCAAATGGGAAGCACATTTAGCTTATGTTTTGCATACGCGGTGGGGGTGACAAGGTGGAACGGGTGGGCTGGTGAAAGGTTGCGCTCTGACTCACGGGACACACGGAGCAGGCTACCGATCAAAGGCGCTGGCCCACGAACGTCATCACTGTCCAAACCTGGTGCACATAGGGCGCACAGCAAAGCCAACCGATGCTCCGCACAGCGACGGCCATCACGGCCCCGCAAAGCAGCCACCCGGGACAGCTACGTCTGTAAAATTGGGGACCGTGTTTACACGTAAGGGTCGTGTTTGACACGGCTCGTGTACGTACACGGTTAATACACGTGACATGTAAACACGGCGAGACACGGGCCGTGTAAACATGATGACGGCTGTACACGGTAATGCAAACATGAGCCCGGATGTACATGGTTGTGTTTACACTGGGGCCAGCTATATTCGGGTTGCAGACACGCGCAACAGGGAAGGCCGGAAACACGTGTACCAACAGCCAGGTTTTACATGCACTGGGCGACAGGCCCCATGGTAGCGGGCCACCCCGTGTGTGCAACATGAAAAATGCCGTACTGGCGTAGCGAGCACTGCACTGGAACTCACCACGCAGGGCAGAGGGACCCACGCAACCCGACCTGACACCCCACCCCACCAACGCAGACTGAAAGTGTTTCCCTTGGGGGGACCAAACTTGCAAAATTGTAAGGAGCCCCACACCACGCCGAGGAGGCGTCCAAGGAGATTCTTTCGGCGGAGAGGTGGAGCAGTTGTGCGGCGTGCCGTAGGCCCATGCGCGTGTACCCTATCCCGTGGTGTTTCGCACCCCACCCCCTGTGCTGGCGGTGTACGTTGAATACGCGGGTCGTCAATTGGAGGCTGGCCCTAAGCTGGGTGCAATCAGTCTCGACGGTTGCCTAATATCGCTGGAGTCAGTGATAATTCGGGCTGATGGCAACCACTTCGTCGGCTATGTCCATTCCAGGAACATGGCCCCTCTGTCGGATGGGTGGTATTGGACACCCTTGAATGAAATTGGGTTACACCGTGCAACCGGCCGGACACCACGCAACAACAAGCGCACAGGACGCACAACCCGTTGCCCCGCGCACGACAGCTGCTACGGGCCAGTGCCTCTTTGAGCGGGACCTACGCCATGCAGCAATGCAGGCGCACACCCAAGGTTGGCGCGTAGCGGCGTACTCGTGGTCTGGCTCGACCCACACGGCGGGGGTCCTCATCCTCGTTCGGCAAGGGCTCGCGGCAGCCCTGGAGCCGCCACCGGCCGCAACTCTCCCAGCATGCGCGCGGGGCCGGTTCACAGAGTGTGTGTTCCGTTGGAAGGGCCACCGCCTGCATATCTGCAACATCTACCTTCCCACGGGCTCCACCGCAGCGGCAGCGGATACACGGCGCCTCTTGTTCAGCAATATCCTCGCTGCCACAGCGACGCGTGCTGCAGCTGCAGACAACGACATCACCCTCATCTGGGCGGGCGACTTGTTCGTAGAGGACCCGGAGCGGAACTCGTCAGCGGGCCCAGGGGGCCGTCGAGGGGACGGGCCGATGGCCGACATGAGACGGCAGGCGGGCCCCGCCATGGTTGACACCCACCGACAACTCTACCCCCAGCGGCGCGACTTCAGCCACCTGTACCGCGCGCCCACCATACAGGACTTTGTGACGAAGTGACAAAGGCCGGACTTTGTGACGACCATCAGCACGGCGTGAGTGGACTCACGCCGTACTTGATGCCACAAAGCGGGCTTAAAATCCGGCGCACCACCATTGCTTCCCCTGCCTGATGCCCTGCTTGCTGCCCCTGCCTGCTGCCCCCCTGCCTGTCAACTGCCCCTGCCGGCTGCCTGCCCCTGCCTGCTGCCTGCCCCTGCCTGCTGCCTGCCCCTGCCTGCTGCCCTGCCAGCCCCTGCCTGCCGGAAAGGCTTCTGGACGTCGGCGTGGCCTCAGCACGGGAAGCCGTGAATCTGGGCCGATCAAGTTTGCCTATGTACCGTTTCAGGCCTTATGCTGGATTTACATGACACGTTACGTTATCACTTTACAGGAAACGTGGTCAGTTCGCATGGGGTAACGGGTCCGTTACACGTTACGTGGCCAAAAAGTCTAACGTGGCCCCAAGGGGGGGGGGGTGTAATTGACCAAACGTTGATCCCTCGCCCCGTTACAGCCAGTACAACCTCATTTTAGCATAGTTTTGATTTCCTTCAAGACCAATCGTTCAGTTATGTCATATACTTGGTATAACAAGCGCTCGGCGATCTTCTTCGCGTTACTGAAACTATGCCGCGCAGAAATAAGTACCGCTGAACCGCTGATCGGAGCTCATATTTCTGCCGGGTTGGACTTAACGAAAATCGGAGACACGTTGCATGCTTGGAAAATATGCACCGTCTGAAAAGTCAATCAAGGCATACGTACAAGAAGAGAGCTGCGCCGTAAACCTTGTAAATCATGTAAACCATGCGCCGTACTTTGGCCACCCGAAAGTGATGAAAGTACGACATCAGCTCCCCGTAGCATTGTTCCCCGTTGTTTTCTCGCCTTTTCGTGTTTGTTTGGCGGTTCAGCGGCACTTAACGTCGGCAATCTCCATCGCGTTCCTACTGCGAACTTCTCGCCAAACATACTACCGGTACATGACGAAGGGCAACTCCGCACAAGCGCAGCGGCAGCAGAGCACTGCTCATATGCACTATGCTCAAGCCAGGCATGTGTCCCGAATCAAGGCTCCCACGTGTCATGCTGAGCATCGCGTCATCATCTATCACCGAATTGACTTTCAAATCTGCAACATAGCTCGCGAGCTCGAAGACTGCTATATCACGCACGGCCTTGATATCCTCTGATTGTTTAATGCAATCCCGTGCTACGCGTATTTGCTCAGAGAATTGCGTGTCATGTCCATTTATGAATAGCTGCCTAAGTGACCAAAGCTGCTGGGGCACATATAACGAACCGATATAAGGCCAGGCAGTTATGAGAATACCTTTTATGATAAGTGCGGGGGAACGGCGCTGGAGAATGTGTGCCGTACTATTTTCCAAAATAGTACGGCCTACAAGCGCACCGGTCCCTCACCCGACGCGCCGAGGTCGGCCTCATCGCGCGAGAGCTCGTTCTCAGAGTACGCCAAGCCCTCGATGGCGGTCTCATCGCGCTCATTGTTTGCATATTGATTATACTAAAGTTGTGCGGCGTCGGCGAGCGGCTGCCACCGCGGCCGGCCCTGCGCATGGCTCTCGGAAGCTCGGCCTGACCGACCACTGTGTCTTGTCGAGAAGCAGCAGCGCCTTGTCAAGATCCATGTTGACTTTATGCAGAAGTAGCCGGCAGCGAAACTCATTCGGGAGTGCCGACCGTGGTGAGGGACCGGTGCGCTTGTAGGTCGTACTATTTTGGAAAATAGTACGGCACACATTCTCCAGCGCTGTTCCCGTGCACTTATCATAAAAGGTATTCACATAACTGCCTGGCCTTGTATCGGTTCGTTATATGTGCCCCAGCAGCTTTGGTCACTTAGGCAGCTTTTCATAAATGGACATGACCACGCAATTCTCTGAGCAAATACGCGTAGCACGGGATTGCATTAAACAAGCAGAGGACATCAAGGCCGTGCGTGATATAACACTCTTCGGGCTCGCGCGCTATGTTGCAGATTTGAAAGTCAATTCGGTGGTGGCTGGCACATCGTGGCTCTACGTAGCGGCACTTCAATTCTACGTATGGTTAGGCCCCCAAGCTGAGCGGAACTCATCGCAGGCGGTGGTTTTCACCACCATACATCAGGGACCCCCTGTGTTGGGTTGTAAGAGGGTTGGGCAAACCCTGAGGTAACCAACCGAGGAGCTTACGGGCTGTAAAGTCTATATATATATGTGTGTTTGCCGGGCTATATACACCGTGTTAACACGCGCCCATGTATAGTCCAGCCGTGTCTACACGGCCGTATAACAGACTATCCGCATAATGTTCCATACACGGCCATATAAAACACGGACCACACACGAGATATACTGGGCCCAAATCTACAGACGTACTCAGACGAAGGCCTTCACCGCAAAACGCGTCGACCCGGAGAGGTCCCCCGAGCACCGCGCGGCGGTGGAAAGGCGTTGGTACGGGGTTCACGGATGGGTCACCCGACAAACCAAAGCGTGGAGCGGCACCTCCACGTAGCGATGGACCCCGTTAGCTGCGGCTATATGTGCCATTCGGCTGTATGTGCCATATATGTACCAAAGCATGGATTCGCACAGTGCCATATTATGCTATCCGCGGCCAGGCCAGGTACGCCAGGGTACGCCTGCTGAGCTGTAGGCCAGGGTTGGTCCCTCTGTCCCGCACGCGTTATCAGGAAATTTGCGCTTGGGGTGCGCTCTCCGCGTGTGCATGTGCATGTAGAGCGAGCGAGCGAGCTGGGCGGGCTGGGGCGGTCGGGGAGTCGTTGTCTGCACGACGGCAGGTGGGTGGGTGGGTGGGTGGGTGGGTGATGCAGCAACAGTGGAGCGCGAACAGCTGCATGACACATATATACGGATGGGTAATTTCCTGAAGACGCCGTACTGGACAAGTTAAGGGGCGTCATCGAGCGAAACTCCCTGCACCAAGCATTAGCGCTCACGCATGCTGGCCGCGGCCCGCAGAGCAGGCATTATGCAGTGGGGCCAGAAGCCCCAAAACTTGGTCGTGTACGCTCCACGTGAGGACTGCCGTCGGGCCAGCTGACATTGTGACTCGACCCTGCCAAGGCTCTGGAGCCCACACTGACAACCCACTGCTGGCCTCTTGAGACAACGTGAAAGCTTTCCCGGCAGCCGTTTCCTCTGAATCGGCAAGGTGTAATTGCTGCGGCGCGCTGCTGTGCGTGGACTTCCGGAGAGATCGTGCTCTGCGGAGGAGGCATAGCCTGCATCATCTTGCTCATGATACGGCGTCGTACGGCAGTTTGCATACTGAGCGCCGCCGAACGACTCCATGGACTGGAACAACAAAGCGGAGGAACACTTGAGAGGTCCGAGGTATACGGGTTCGATTCTGTGCACCGGTATCCGGGTATGCGGGTATACGGATTCGATTCTGTGTACCGTACCAGTACTTTTTTGAGACTGCTGCCTGCCGTGTACCGTACCGGTACTTTTTGAGACTGCTGCCTGTCTATCGTCCTAGTTGTCACCCCTGAAGACGTTAGTCGCTCAACGTTTAGTACGTCAGCGTCGTAGGTCTCGAACGAAGGCTGAGGAACGCTTCCGGGAACGTGACTGTTGCTGATTGCGGCTGACTGGTTGCTGTGCTCGAATGGCGAGTGCACTTCATATATACGCCAACTTGCTATGGCGAGATAATAGGATGGAGGCTCGGATAAAAAAAGTGGCGGCCCTGCGGCTCTTGCAAGAGCAACACTACCGATTGCACCTTGACGAGCTTTCCAGTGCACTGTCCAGCTCACATGGATCTATTCCCTTTGATCTGCTGCTTCCAAAGCGGCTCGCGGAAATAATATCTACGGACTCGTGCTTTGTCTACAGCGACGACACAGGCAACGTGCTTCTGGATGCTGCGTCTCTTATGGCAGCTGGAAAAGACTGTTTGAAGGCGCAAATTGACAGGGTGTGGGACTTGTCCTCGCCATTGTCCTGGGCTCGCAACCAGCTGGTAGGCGGAACACTCGGCATGACTGGGACCGGTGTGAAGTGCTAGCGTGTTACCCCCCTCCCTACTTGGCTGGAAACATTCTGGGGTTGTGAGTTCACTCCCCGATCCCGCCTCCCTTCCCTAACCGGCACTCCAAATACACTCCCGGGGCCAAACCTCCCAAGCGCGCTGCTTCGCCTACCCCCAAACAACGAATCCGCGCGCTGCCTTTCCCGCCGCGCAGGCCTGGTACATCGTCTCGCGCCAGCACATCGACATGCGGCCCCCGGACCTCTTTCTGGCGCCTGTGAATGACGCAGGTGGGGCAGATGTGGACGGTTCAGTTCCGGATCCCGCCGTCCCATCCCACCCCGCACACCACCTACGCTGATGGCTTCTTCCGTATCGGGTCTTTCGAGGCCCCGTTCTTCCTCGACTGCATTCCGGTTCCCGGCTCCGTCAAACCACTCGTCTGTTTTATGGGTGGTGCAGCTACCCTACCCTACCCTACCCTACTCTACCCTGTGTATCATACTGTTAGGCATATTGACAGGAAACTCGTTGCGTGTGTTCAACAACGCTGCCCACATCGTGCATGGAGCTGAGAACGGCGCACACGTCCCGCTGCATCCTCCTCCTCGCTCCTCGCTCCACGCCCCCTGCCTCCCCCACCTGCCCCGCCTCCCCTCCCCTCCTCTCAGAGAGCTTCCTGGCCGCCGCCTGGACCTCCCGCATGGACCTCCGCGACCACCGCGACCACCCCTACCACTCCCTCAGCCAGCTGCTGGGCGGAGAGACCCGACTGGAGATGACCCCCGACCAGACCGCGGTACGACTGCACTTCAACCGCCTGCTGCAGACCCAGCAGACCCAACAGACCCAGCCGGCGGAGAGCCAGCAGCAGCCGCCGCTCGCACCGCAGCAGCAGCAGCAGCAGGTGCCGCCGCTCCCTCACCAGCTCCTGCAGCACCACCACCATCAGCAGCACCAGCACCACCAGCAGCAGCAGGGGGCCATCGCGGTGGAGCACGGCGACGGCAAGGGGTTGGTCGCCTCGGAGGCGGCGGTCTGGGGCCAGGGCGGCGTTGACGGAGGCGAGGACGAGGGCGGGGACGTGGCAGCCGCGACGGCGGCGCTGCAGCGGGCCAGCTTGTCGCAGCCCGCGGCTGGAAGCGGCGCCCGGAGGTCGGACTCGGACCTGGCAGCAGCCGGCGGCTCCGGCCTGGGGCAGGGAGAAGGCTGGGGCGGTGGGGGCGGTGGGAGCAGTGAGGCGGAGGGCGCAGCCTGGGAGGACGACTATGACGAGGGGGCGGACGAGGACGGCGACGGCGATGGCGACTTCGACCAGGAAGGCGAGGACGGGGAGCAGGAGGAGGGCGAGGAGGAGGGGGAGGGCGGGCACGCAGGCTCCTGGGGCGGCGGCAGAGGAACTGGCAGCGGCGGCGTTTCCGCCCGCAACGTTGGCGGCGGCGGCGGTGATGCAGCTGGCCGCCCTCCTCCCATGCTGCTCCGCTCCGATCTGCTCCACCAGTACGTCCGGGCGGTGTTCTGTTCGTCGGGCTCCCCGGCGGATGAGCTGATGGCGGTGGTGGCGCTGACGCTGGTGGAGGCGGGCCGGAGCAGCGGCCTCGCAGCAGCCCGGCGTGGGGAGACCCCCCCTGGCCCCTCGGAGCGCTTCCGCCTGCCGCTGACTCGGCTGGTGGAGCAAGTGCGGCAGAAGGCGCCGCAGCTGCTGCCGGCGCCGCCGGGGAGCGGGCAGCGCGGCGGCGGCGGCAGCGGCGGCGGGGCCGCCAGCAGTGCGTGGCACGCGGGCGCGCTGATGCAGCGGCTGCAGGAGCGGCCAAGCCGGCGGTGCTTCCGGGTGCTGGTGCCCGGGGGCGGCGGCGGGGGGCTGGGGGGCTGGGGCGCCGGGGGCGGCGGTGGTGAGGAGGGCGAGGGGGCGGCGGTGGTCCTGGATCTGGAGGCGCTGCAGGAGCGGGTGGTGGAGGCGCTGGCGGTGAGTGGCGGAGGGAGCAACTCAACTCAACTGGGGACCGGTCGGCGGAGCACGCAGGCCGGTGGTGGTGGTGGTGGTGGTGGTGGTGGTGGTGGTGCGGGGTTGCGTGAGTCGAGGCTGGCTCGACGGCCCTGACCCAGCTCCAACTCGGCGCCGGGGGCTGATCAAGCTCCCGCCGCTGCTGCTGCTTGCGGGTACTCACCGATACGCGACACAACCGACCTGCGCCCCCCCCCCCGGCTCGCAACGGAGCCCCGTTGGAGGAGAAAGACTGCGCCGCTGAACTCCCGCCCACAGACTGCAGCCCTGGGGTTGATGATCTTGTCCAGCAATCTTGTCCAGCAATCTCGTCCAGACCAGGCGCTCGCTTGACGTACACACACATATTCATACATACCGTACTTGGGCCACTTCCGCTGTCGCCTGCATTCCGCGCCCTCCCTCCCTCCCTCCCCCCCTCCCTCCCTGTGCAGGCCGCTGCCGCGGTGGTGTTCTCTGGGAGCCGCCCCGTGGACCAGATCCGCCGCGCGGCCGCCTCCCACCTGGCCACCCGCACCCGCCCCTTCGCAGGCCGCGTGCACTGCGTGCGCCTCACCACCCTGGCCCACCAGCTGGGTGAGCAGCTGCCCCTCCAGGTGTTCGACCCTACCCGACTGGGCGGCTTCGAGCGGCTGGTCGGGGCGGAGAGCTCCAACAACGTGATGCACGTGTTCCGAAAGGTGCTGCCCCCCGGGGGGTTGGCGGGGCTGGCGCACCAGGGAGGGCGCAACGGCGGCGAGATGGGCACCTTTGTGACTCTCAATCTGGGCAAGCTGCTGATGGCGGCCGGCATTCGGGAGCCGGACAGCGGCGGCGGCGGCGGTGGCCACCAAGCGGCGCGAGGCGGCCGCGGTGAGGGCCGGTCAGGCGGCGGCGGGGACTTGGTGTGGGTGGGGCGCGGCGGGCCGGAGGCGGCTGCCGCGCCGGCAGCGACGGCAGCTGCCGCTGCGGCCTCCCGGGCCGCCGCCTTCGCCGCCGTGCCGCACCGGGAGGCGCACCCTCCACCGCCGCCGCCTCCCCACTCCCCGGCGGTGACGGCCAGCAGCGGCAGCGGTGTGCCGCCGCCGCCCTCCGACGCGGCGCTGCGTGCGGCCGTGGAGGCGTTGTTTCCGGTCAGCGGCGGCGGCGGCGGCGGTGACCGCACGGCAGCCGCTTCCGCTGCTGCTGCCGCTGCCGCTGCTGCCCGGCGCACCGCAGCTGTGAGCCTGGTGAAGGCTCTCCACACGCAGCAGGGCGGCTTCCTGCCGCTCAGTCGCCTCACCGATATGGTGATGGCCGCAGTGCCCGGGGGGCCCGATGTGGAGCAGCTGCTGGCGGCGGATCCGGAGCTGTTCGAGATCCAGGTACGGCACGGCGGCACGGCGGCGGTGTTGGTCTGGGTCGCACGCTTGGGCGGGCCGAGGGGCGAGAGGGTGTTTCGTGAAGACACCGCACCGCACCGCACCGCACCGGGTGGAGGGGCGATCACGAGGCGCGTTGAGGGGCTCCTGCTTCGTCGGCCCGTTGCGGAGTGACGTGTTGACCTCTGGGCGGAGCGTGCTGCGTTGACACCCCCCGCGCTCCTCCCCTGCCCCTCCCTCCCCCCTGCAGGAGACCTGGTACGGTGGGCCCCGCAGCGTGCGACTGCGCACCTCGGCCGTCATGGCAAAGGTGAGTGGGTTGGCGGGAGGACGGGTTGGAGGGCCGGGAGGGTGCTCTTGTGCATGAAGCGGTTGCCCAACTGACGGGTCCGGGTCCGTCACGCCGGAGGTTGTGAGAGGCCTCATCTTAATGACGTCTCTTTGGGACGCGGCCAATGAGGCTCCGCTGCCTCCCACACAGCCACTCAACGGACTGCCCCCTGCTCTGCCTCTCAGACCGCTGCCACCGCGCCGTGCTGCGGCCCCCCTTCACCTGACCCCCCCTCCCCTTCCCCCGAACACACACACACTCAGGCCGCCAGCCTCCCCGCGACCAACGGCAGCAGCCTCAGTCACCACCAGCCCAGCTCCTCCGCCGCCTCCACCTCCTCCTCCGACGCGCTCCCCCGGCGACCCAACTGCTCCAACTGCCCCTACTACATGCGCACCGGCACGTGCCGCTATGCAGCCGCCTGCAAGTACAACCACCCGCCACTGGCGCAGCGCCCAGCGGGCCAGACCGCGGCCGAGCCGACTGGCGCTGCCACTGCGGCGCATCCGCCGCCTCAGCAAAGCCAACAGCTGACACGCGTGCCGCTGTCGCCACCACCCGCGTCCGCGCCGCTGTCGCCGCCACCCGCGCAGGCCGCTGCCGGCGGCGGCGCCTCGAGTGCTGCCGCTGCCGCCGCCGGCTCCTCCTCCTCCTCCTCCTCGTCGGTGCGTGTGTCCCCTTCCAGTCTTGAGGTCAAGATAGTGACCACCGCCTGCACTCCGGACCATCTGGACATGTTGCAGCACTGCTACTCAGCGCCGCAGGTGGCGGTGGCGTGCAAGGTGGTGCGAGCACCCGCACCCGCACCCGCACACTCCCAGTACCCCGGCCAGCCACACCCCACCGGGGAGCTCGGCAAGGTGTGTCTGGTGCAGCTCTACGTGCCCCCGGTGACGGCGGCTGGCGGCGGCGGCGGAGCGGGATCCGGAGCGACCCCTGGGTTGGCGAGCGGCGGCGGCGGCGGGGGCGGGGCTGTGGCTTCGCAGCGCTGGCCGGCGACTGTGTATCTGATTGACCTGGCGGCAGGGGACGACAAGCAGGGCATGCTGCTGCCCAGTCTCAGCCCGTTGCTCAAGGTGAGGTGAGGTGAGGTGAGGTGAGGTCTGAGTGCGGGTGCGAATACGCGGCACCTCGGACCCACCGGCATCTGCTGCAGCCTGGCTGGCCACTGACGCACGTTGGGGGCCGGGGGGATAGGGTCGCGGCAGGCTGATGGCTACCAGCGGGGCACCCCACCACCGCCGTCGCTGTCGGTGGCACTGAAGGACTGAAACCGCTGCTTCCGCCGCCGCTGCCCCTGCTGCCGCCGCCGCTGCCCCTGCTGCTGCTGCCGCTGCCGCTGCCATCGTTACAGGACAAGGTGCCCAAGGTGGTCTATTGCGGCAGGGAGGTGAGGTGGGGGAGGAGGGGCTGCAGGCGCCGCGAGGGGGAGGGGGGAGACATTTGCTCGGCGGAGACGAGGGGTCGGGACTCGGGAGGAGGGGACGGCTGTCTGCAACTCAGGGCTCCACGTCTCTGTCTCACCCTCATCTGGCCCGTACCCTTCCAAATCGTGCGGCGCCGCAGGTGGTGCCGTACTTGCCCCACATGTCGCCGCTGCACGACATCAGCGTGCTTCACACGCTGCTGGCGAGGGCCCCGCACTGCGTGTTGGGCGCTGCGGCCCCGGCGGGGGAGACCGGCCTGGTGCCCCCGCTGGCGACACTGCTGCAGCAGGAGGGGGCCATGACGGCGGCGGGCGTGGCGGCTATGGCGGCGGCGCCGGCACACTCGCAGTGAGTGCAGGCGTCTGAGAGCCGGAGGGGGTTATCCACGTATAGGTCGGAGGGGGTGGGGGGCGGGCAGGAAGGCGTCCTGACGGGGGTCCATTGGTAGCCCTTGTCTCTCGTATCGGTCTCTCGTATCGGTACTGGAGAGTGCTGTGGGGGGGGCTTCAAGTCTGCGAGGCGAAAGAAGGCGAAGGAGGGCAACATGGAAAGCGGCCTCCCCACCCAGGTTGTACTGCCAGGGGCAGGTCCCAGGGGGGAAACGGACCACAGCACGTTCAGCCTCCCATACCACTCTTGCGCCACTGCAGTACAGTGCAGTGCGAGTCGCGAGGCTACTGCCGGCCCCGGAGGGCGCGGGCTTGGACCCACCATCCCTCCTTTTTGACGCTCTCAGCGGCTCCTGCTGAACCGACTGCTCCCCCCGCCTCCCCGCGCTCTCCCCCCGCATTTCCCCTCGTGCCCCCTCAGCCTGTGGGCCTCCCGGCCTCTGTGTGCCGAGCTGCAGCAGCAAGCGGTGCTGGAGGTGGTGCATCTGGCGGCTCTGTGGACGAGCCTCATGGGGCGGCTGGGGTTGCTGCCGCAGCAGCTCAGCCAGGCGGCAGGTGGGGCTGGGCGGGGGGGGGGCGGGGTGGAATACACGTTACGTTTTGGTGAGGCCTCGTGGAAGACGCGGCGCGGACTTGCACTGCTGCTGTTGCTTCAGTGCAGTGCAGTGCAGTGCGGCTCCCGCGGGCGGGTTGGCTTCGGGGCGAGGGAGCGGATGCGGGTGCAAGGGAGCGGCCTGGAAGCTGGAATCGAGGCGGCAACTGAAGGATCGCTCGTGTGGGGCCTGGACGTTGCACGCTGCTGGTTGGGCTTGCGGCCGTCTCCGGTGCTGCCACAATGTCCATCCGCCGACGTCCAGGAGCGGCACAACAACGAGCGGAGCAATCAGGACAGTGGATGTCGATCGACTGTCATCACGCCCGAATGCATTTGCGTATCTGCGATGCGGTACCTGAATCCCTCCCGCCGTCCTCTGCCTTCCCGCGTCCCGTGTTCCCGTCCCTCCCTCCCTGCCCCCCCCATCCCGCCGCAGCCAACCTCCTCCTCCAGGAGCAAGCGGCGCACACACACGCGGCCGCAACGGGGCATGGGCCCACTGCTATCGCCGCCCCCAGCGCAAGTGCGCAGATGCGCCCGACCGGCCGCGCCGCCGCCTCTGGCCCCGCCCCGGGACAGTCCCTGTCGTCTGTTGGCTCTGGGGGCTTACAGCAGAAGCAGCGAGGTCTGGTCAGCGTGCACAGGTCCGGGCGTGCACATGGCTAGGATGCAGCCTAGGGGCACCGGGTACGGTATTTCGTCATGTTCACGTCATGTCATGTAGTGTAGTGTGGGGTGGGGTGGGGTGAGGTGGGGTGGGGGACTTGCAGTGCGTTGGGTTGCACCGCGTCGCGGATATGGGGTATGGGTGCGTGCGAGCAGTACTGGCTGGGTTACCGGTATAGGGGGTGAGTAGACGCGCGCGGTTCGGGCGATAACACGGAATTGTCCGCTGAAAAAGTAGAGCGCGGCGCAGTAGGAGTCCCATTGGGTGCACTGGCCCTTTGGCCGGTTGGGTGAGCTTGTTAGGGGGTGGAATAGTGCAGGGTGGGGCATGGCGGGTCCGTCGAAGCCGCGAGTGGATGGCTGGTTGGATGCACCGGTGCCAATGGCGCTGGGGGATGGAGGGGCCGTGATGCGGTGTGGGCCGCTGTGAGGCGCAGACAGGTACAGAGACAGGTACCGTAGTACCGCTGGAGGACTGAAGCAGCGGCGGCGAAGGGGGTGATCCACGCTGACGGGGGCGCGAGGACATGAAGGCGTGTTGGCTGTGTTGGTGTGTTGGACAGTGGTGACATGGCGCGGTGGTGCGTGGTGCGTGTTGCTGCGCTGACGCGGGCGCTGGTCGGAGGCTCGTCAGCACGTACCTCTCCACGGGGCGTGCGTCATCTTGGCGCCCAGATAGGCCTTGATAGGACGGTGTGCGCACCAGTGGCTTGGCTTACGTTGGTGTAATGAAGGCTTTATGAAAATGGCGCCGCGAGGTGCTTCTTGCTGTGGGGGGTGGCGGCCGTTACTAATGCGTAAGGGCGGGCCGACCGAAATGGTGGTTGGCCCAGCATTCGTATCGTGTCGGGGCGTTTCGGGGCCCATCCAAGAAGACGGATGGGGATCGTAATAGCAGGGCTGTTTGATTTGTGGCTACGCTAACTCGACTTCAATGCGTGTGTGTGGATTGATTGCGCCGGTATGGCGCGCGACAGTCCTGCGGAAACGTGTGTGCGCCGCCCGAAGGCTCGTGTATCATTCCCTGTGCGGGTAATCGGCTCGCGACCTCCGCGCCCGCCTGCAGGGTCGGCAAGTCGTCCCCATCCATAGTCGGTTGTCTGTGCGACACCCGGGCATACCTGCAAGGCATGACGACATGCAGCTGGGTTTGGACGCCCCTATGTCGTTTCCCGTTCTGTCCCGCTTAGGTCATGATCTGGTGCTGTTACAGATCTGGCGAAGGCTAGAACCCATCAGCATACGGAGTCGCCCTGGTGCCCAAGGGTTGCTCAAATCCAGTAGGCAGGCATGAAGGCTTCGACGAACGGTCCAGAAAAGTGTTACATTTCAAATTCCCTGAGGAAACATGCCAGTGCATCTCGGAACGGTTGCTGTAGCCCTAAAACCGATCCGCGACAGTACCCGACCACGCACGCGATCCCATGTGACAGCCGTCCGCTCAGGAAAACAACAAATTTGTCCCTGAAGGGAATGGGACCTTGGCTGAAGGTCAGTCCTACCGAGGAGGCTACAGCAACCCTGGCAGGTTCCACCCACGCAGCTTCTATTTAGCTAAGCCATCGCCGCGGCAACTCGCACACCGCAGCAGCGCTCTCTCGAGGCCGATCTCTCGGGACGGGCAAATGCGCCCACCGCCACACTGAAGGGAGCGCCCGTTTTTGGGCGCTCAGCAAACAGTGGCAGACGCGTCTGATCCACAGCAAGCAAAGAATGACTTCCTGACACGCACTCGAGCCAGCTGACCCACATCAAATGAGCGCAGTACCCCTGCGCCAGGCACCCTGGCCGGCCCCCCCTTCCGTTCACACGCAACCGGCAGCAGCCGGACGACACACGACCTGCAGAGGGGGTTCCCAGCCCCATTCGCCATCCAGAACATGAGTGCATGCGACATCCCGCTACCCTGCCCGCAACATGGCGAACCCAGACCCGGCACAAGGCAAAACAAAATGCGTCGATAGGACCAACCGCCATGACTTGGGTGGTACGTGCAGCTCCCTCGCGCAATGAAGTCCACTGCCCCCCACCACAGGGCCATTCGGGGATGACGCTCCGCGATGTCGCTCAGGTGGTCTTCTTCTTGCGAGGCGTCGGCGTGAGGTCGTACTTGGCCGCCGCGTTGACCGCCGCGCTGGTCATCGGCGTCATCACCGCCTTCTTGATCGTCTTGCCAACGGGCTCCATGCGCTTCTGGAAAGAAGCGTACTGCGCAGGGCAAACAGAATACACTTTAAAATGTGAACAAACTACCGCAGCACCCATCTCTCGAACAAGACCTGAACACATCGTACGGATTTTGTGGTCTTCCAACGCGGGGAACTTGGGAGTCATAACCCAGGCCATAATGGCGAAAGCCTCCTTTCGCATACGTGCACGAGGTGTTTGATAACCGCTGTTCCGGACAAACTCGCAGTCTCCTTACCTCCTCAGGCTTGGCCAGCACACGTCCATACGCGAGGCAGATGAAGATCGCCACAAAACGGTCCACGTTGGGCAACAAGAAGAACATCAGCGCCATGGGCACAAGCACCACCGTCGCCCGGATGCGACGGTCAAACTTCTCGTACTTGGCCTGCGAGAGCAGAGGGCACGGAAGTAGCCGAATCGACGTCGTCGTGACATTACACGACCCGACCGGATATTGCAAAGCGGCACGATCGGCAACGCATCGGACACTACCAACCACCACCAGCACTGCCCGGGGGTCCACAAGGCGGCCGCAAGGCAGCAGCGCACGGTGGATCGCCTCACATGGATCTTTCCGTACACGTCGGCGACGGTGGAGTCGATGCGCTTCTTGTACACCTTGTACGCCAGCGGCAGGGTGAAGGCGCCCAGGTGAAGCAGCAGCAGCAGCGTCACAGCGTCCAGAGCGCGGCCCAGCACCGACAGCAGCCACAGGCCGAGACCGACCTGGACAGACGTAGGGAGTGGGCAGAGAAGACACGGGACGATGGACTGCTCAGAAACCCTGAAGGCACATCCTTGGTGTCATTACATGCAGTGCTGAGGTGCAGCCCTTACGTGGCAGCAGCTGCAACGGCAAAGGCGGTCCTCCGCCCTCCGCACACCTACCTCCAGGGTGTGCAGCGCGTCCAAGCCGTTCAAGTGGCGGTCGTGCAGCGCCGCGGCGGCGTGCACGGCGCCGCTCAGCGCCGCGCTCAGCAGCTGGGTGATGGTCGAGTTGGTCCACGTGCAGCGCTCCTGGAGGCGCGGCGAAAAAGCGCCGCGTAGGAAGTTGAAGGCAAGGCTGAACAGGAGCGTGTAGCAGGTGCCTGCGTTCCAGCGGGGAGGGGTACGCGCATCGGGGGGGGGGGAGCGGCCGTTGCAGCACAGGCGTGTGGTGTATGGCGCCGCCCAGGGCTAAGCGTGCACTGCATTCGGAAGGCGAGCGTTGGGTGTAGGAAATTGCGTCACAGGATCTACACACCCTTGTCGCCAGCAGCGAAGCTGCATTCCTGGCCTGGCCATCCTGGTAAGTTGTTATGAGGGTAGGTAACCCTCCGCCGTAATATACCCACAATGCACACACGCACACTACAAGCGGGTGTGTATCCGCAAGCCTCATTCACTCCCACCTGTGAACAGGGTGATCGGGCTGGTGAAGATGGCCCGGACGACCAACCACGCCAGCAGGCCGGCAATGAAATAAAAGGCAGAGCGGACCTGCATTGAACATAGGACAAGGTAATCAACAGCTGAGGCCGTTGGTAGTTGCGGTGAGAGCGTCCATGACTGTTGCGAGTCGCAGATGTCGCGGAATGGGGACACTCCAAGAGGCAATCTGGTAGGCTGAGAACCGCAGCAAAACAAGGCCATACGAAACACCGGAGGGGGGGGGTTCAATTTCGCAGTCTTACACCGTCGATGCTGACAGTTTACTGACACTTCTTCTGCCCTTCCACACCGTTTGTCGGCAGACCTTGGCTTCGGTACCAAGGATCGCCTTCTCCTGCGGCGGCACGCTTTCCTTGCGCGCAGGTAGCCATCGCCCGTACGACCCTCAAAGCGGGAGGACAATTACTCATATGGAAGTGATGCGCATGCAACACCGTACAAAACCGTTTACTCCTCACAGGTCGCAAAGCACAGTTGACGAGCGCCTCACCTTGTTGGTCCAAAGCAGCGTCTCAGTGATGAAGGCGTTGTAATCCAACTGCCGAGGGGGAGCCGGAAGTGCCAGTCAGCCTCTCAGCGCATCGGAGGTATCACCGTGCACGCAGGGAGCGGCATCCAGTTTGAGACTCTCCCTTCTCACCTCGTCGCTGGCCGTCGACGCAATCATCACTGGCGTTGAGGGCGTCGGTGGGTTTACGTTGAAGTCCAGCTGCAGCAAAAGAAGGATGAGGTGACTCCAGGGGCAAAACGCCAGGGGGAACCCTAGCACCAACACCGACACCCGCAACTTGCATCCACAAACCCTAGCACAGACACCGGCACCCGCAACTTGCAGCGAACTGCCTGCTAGCCCCTACTCGTGACATAAATCGCAAACAATAGGACAACCGACCTGCTTGGCGGGATTCACGTCTGGAGAGGCCGCGGGCGCCTCGGGCACCTCGGGCGCTGGCTCCGGATGGGGCGACCCGAAAGCCGTCTGCATACAAGTCGAACTGATTCTTAGGAGAAGTGCCTTCATGAAGTTGAACTTGTGCACTGCGTCAAGCTTGCCTTCAGGAGCTGCGGACATCTTGCCGCGCATTTGACAACACGCATTTCCGAGCATTTCGATGTGTCATGCGTGCAATTCTGACCATGGCGAGATGTAATCTACCGCACCTTCATCTCCGTCGCTGCCTCCTTTACAACGTTAGCCAGCGGACTATCGGAAACAACCTTGGCAGCAGCGTCGAGCACCTTAGTCGCTGCGTCTTTTCCGGGCAAATCGTAGTCCGTCATATCAGGCTCAGCCATCGCTCTGCAGGCACCGCACGGAAACCCCGGCAGGGCCAGGCCTGTCAGAAGGCGCGAACGCCTAACCCGGGACACCAGCTAGCCACGGGCAGGTCACGGCTTCATACACAATTAGAGCGTTATCCTGACACATAGGAAGACAAAAAGCCGAGGGATTCTGTAGAAAAATCCCATCCAGCTCAGATGTCGCGTCCGTGCCGGAAGACAGGCGTTGGCGCCGAGCAAAGCAGAGCCCGGTCTGCATTTCAATGAACTGCTACTGTTGGGACGTTGAAGAAACTACTATATCCAGCGGGCCCCACCTTGAAGTTGGGGGCGTCAGGAAGATCAAGGCCTCAAGACTTGAGGGTGTTGCAGTTTCTTTCAAACGAGCAACAGCGATTGGTGGACGAGTTTCACCGTGGAAAGATATATCAGAAGGCCGCATGTGTCAGGTTACAAGTATGCCATCTAAAGATGCCTCGTCGAAATCCACGACGTACGGCAAACCGAGCAGCAGCTGGACTATACTGGCATCACTAAGCTGCTCCACACATAAAAAACGCAATAAATGCTACTTGGTCATTCGCTGAATGTGTGTCTGGTACATGGGTCACAAGTTGCGCGGCCTGCACAAGCGCCGCGTCCGATGCCGCCTGCCTCACATACTACTGCCCACTGCGTCAAACTACTACTCCACCAACCGGTCAAATGGTTAGTCACCAAACTACACTACATACGAGCCTCAAGTTAGCGTACATGCGCAACTCAGGCATTAAAAAATTGCCGGACTGCACCGGTCAGGAACACTAACTAAAAACGAATGGCATGCAATGCAGATCACACGGTCACTATCGCTGTCAACTCTGCGTGCATATTGCCACTCTGCCCTCTTCTGCACGCCCCGCCGGCGTTTAAATGTCGTGTGCGAGGACATGCACCACCGCGGTAGAGCGACTTGGAGAGGCGAACGACAATACCTGTGCGACGCGAGATGAACAGGTGGCAGGCGGTGACCTGACGATGGTGGTGATGACCGTGCGGGTTTGGCCCCCCTCCCCCACCATGCGTGCATTAGGAAGGTGGGCTTCCGCGCAGCCTGGCATACAACTGCCACGAACCCCTCACGTACGCTCGTTTGCTACAGCCCAAACAGCGTGGTCTTTTGTGCAATATCCAGTTCACGTACGATCCCCGAAGCCGTATTACGAGCGCCTCATCCTAACACATACTCTACAGCAGGGGAAGGCGGGGCCAGGGCGCTCAAAACCACCACACCTTCGCTACGCCTTGCGCCGCGTTGTTAGGCTGCCGGGCGCTCAGGAAGCCGCGGGCGCAGCCCTCGAGAGGGCTGCTCTCCGGGCCTGCGGAAGCCCCACGCAGCGGCAGGAGCGCCACCTGCACGGAGGCGTCTCCGCGGGGCGTGTTCTTTTGGCTAACCTCGCCGGGCTTCTCCGCGGGGCTTGGCTCAGCGGTGGCGCAGTAGGCGCCCTCGGCCTCTGAGAGCAGCTGCTTCGTGCTGTGCAGCGCCACCAGGACCTCAGCCGTGATGTTGGGGACATCATCCGCCTGCGGGCCCGGAGGGTTCAAGGGCGGTCAGCTGGTAATCAAAGAGCATAAGAACATGCGCATGCAAGTTGTTCTGGAGTGAGCCGTCCCACCATTTGGTGACCAGCAATGGGTAGGCTGGCACGCAAATCGCGTACCTCAGGTACGTGAGTCAGCCGCTCGAAGACCGGGAGCACCACGTCGCGCAGCACGCCGAACAGCCGCTGGTTGTATTGCTCAAGATCCGCATTATCTGGATGGGCCAAGAATTGGGGACAGACCCATTAGCAGGTCAGACGACCACATGCTGGGCTCGCCGTACGGTTACCTTGTCGCATGTGGCGACAAGGTAACCGTACGGCGAGCCCAGCGGGCACGTACGATGCGAGGACGAAGACGAGCCGATTGGAACCCAAATGCCCCCCATGAGAACGCCTGTGCTCGCCTCTGCTGTCGTACACAGGAAAGCCTTTGCATGCACGAAAGCCCGCAGCGCCTAACTTACGTTGGCTCATGAGGGCCAAGCGCGCCATGGCGCCCTCCAAGTCGGTCCGCAGTGCCTGGTTTTCCTCACGGGAGACCTCCAGCAGCTGCGCGGGGTTTGAAAGCTGGCGTATGACGCGTACACACGAAAACTTACCATGCCCCACCCCAGAACTATGCAAAGACCTCGCTTTATAATTTTGACCGTTGGACCGTTTACTAGCGCGAGCAAGTTTGCCAACACTAAGCCTACGATGGCAACCAACCTGTCGGTGGCTGCAAACCGCGTCCTCATTTTCAGCCAGAATCACCATAAGCTTGTCCAGCTGTTGCATGTTGAGCTCGGTTTGCGTGCTTCCGGTTGAGCTGGACCGACAAAAGGCGTCCCAGCCCTTTGACCAAGCGCTGTAGAGCAACCACGCTGGCATGCTGACTGGAAGGCTCGCAAGCCAGAGTTTCGTAAGCCACATTGGCGCTCTGGGCTCGCGAGCCACAGGGTGTTCTCCGGTTAGAGGCACAGCCGATTCTCCGGCATCGCCTCGGCCGGCAGGCCCAGCCCCGTCATGGCTTGTAGCTTCTGTGGCTTGGCCAGTCATTCCAGTGCATACAGTTTATAAAAATTAAACCGGTATAGCGCAGCGAAAGCAATGCCGCTGGTCACTCGCAAGCTGTCCCTCCCACGTAGGTAACTGTCTCCCCACTCCTGTTGCTCTAATAATACATGCTGTCAGCAACTTCCCTGCCTGAATTGCTCTTCAATGCACACGGCAAAATGTATGTTGGGGCTGTCGCGCTGTCCGCTCTGAAAGGCCATGCAGGGGCCGTATTTGCGTACGGCGACCCTCACGTTGATTCCACTTTAGTAATGCAGCGCCGGGAGTTTGATAGGGTCGTTTACGTAGCGAGACCGTGCGGGACAATGACGTTGAACGAATTGCGTCTCTGGCAAACAAGATTTAACGTTCAAATAACCGTGCAGTGTTTTCTTCTTAACCACGCAACACCCCTTGTCGTGCTCCTGTCCGATGTGACCTTGGTATTTGACATATTGTGACATAAGCAATTTCTCTGTAAAGTTTAAGACCCGCAAGCAACGGAAGGGAGCGGGGGCGATGCCGGTTCTTTCTTCGGCGGAGTTGGCCCGAGACCCTGGCGAGCTTGCAGTGTTGAGCAATGCAGAACAGGTTCTTCAGGACCCAAACCTCCTGTGCTGTGTGGCAAAATGGCTCACGCCACGCGGCAGACTGATGTTCTCCACGCTGAGTCGGGCTTGCGTTGCCGGCGTTCGAGCGGCCGAGTTCTGGACCACCATCAACGGGACCATCGTGGAAGGTGCTGATGCCCGCGGGAAGGCATCGTGGTCTTACAGCGAGGCTGCGCGCTACGGCAACCGCCTGGGCAGCGTGCTCCGACAGTACGGACAATATTGCGTGCGCCTTCAGCTTGCCAACTGTCCCTGGCTCCAAGTGACGGGCCTAGAGGACATCTCACGGTACGGTGCGCTCCCCTCCCTGCGCGTGCGTCTCGCATCACGCTCGCTGTTGCATCCAGTGGCTCGGCAAAGGCCGAGAAGCCTCCTGTCTTGACACGGCCAGGCCCCCCTTACCCGTGCCTGCACGATCGGCTCCGCCAACGGTTTTGCGCCTCCCCGTTGGCTCCTTGGGCGCGGCTGTCGAGCTGAGGGCCACAGGGCCCTCCAGCTGCCAGCAGCGGACCCGGGTTGCCGACCCGTGGTATTGTATTGCCGACCCACATGTTTCCAGCGGCTGAGCTGCCCCCATCATCTCCGCCTTCGCTGCCACCTCTCCCCCAAGATCCCTCCTGCCTCGCTCCTGTGCAGGTGCTGCAATTTGGTGCATCTGGACGTCTCCGGGTGCAGGTGGGGCAGCGGGCACGCGGCTCGCGGTGTGTTGCGCTCCGGCGCCGCGGTTCCCCCGTGTAGGGCAGACTCGACCCACATAGGGCCGTGAACCCCAAAATGAACCTGCTGTGCTCCGGCTCTCCTAATGCCTGCCACTCCACCGCTGCTGTTCCTCACGCGTCCTCCCGCCACCGCCGCTGCCCCCCGCCAGGCACTACTGTGTGGACTTGTTGGGTCACCTGGTGCGGCACTGCCCCTCCCTCAGGTCGCTGGCGGCAAGGTAGGGGTGGGTTGGGGCCAAGGGCAAGCGGTGTGGGTGCGACACGGCAGAGTTGTTGCGGGGGCGCAGGGAACAGGGGATGGGATGTGGAGGAGAGGACCGGGTCAGGGCAGGTGGGGTCCTGGTGGGGGCGTAGCGCCGTGCAGCTGTGGCCGGTCGCGCCGCATCACCGTGTGGCTACTTCTCGTCTGGGAGCGAAGCGTGGCGTTGCCGTGATTCGGCCCGGCGGGAAGCACCGGCGGGGCGGTCAGGTGGGTGGTGCGGACTGCGGAGGTGGCCCTCTGGCATCTGCTGCTCGGCAATCGCACTGATCCGTGCCGTTCTACGTGCACAGGGGCTGCGCCCGGATATGTGAGCCCGGGATCATTCAGGTAAAGGTGGGAGCGGCGGCGGAGCAAGGTGGCGCGGGGCGAACCAGCAGGACATTTGACTGGCCCGGGGTGTTAAAACCGTGGTGGGGTGGGGAGCCAAAGCGGGGCCGGTAGCCGGGTACGTGACACGCCTCCTATACGGTATTCCCGCACCACCGTCCCCCGCCTCGCCCCCTCCAGGATCTGTTCGACCTGCCCGACCGGCTGCACCTCAACCTGGAGCACCTGGACATGCAGGTGGGGGGTGAAGACTGCAGGTGGGGGGGGTGAAGACTGCTGGTGGGGGCAGGGCTGGCCATATTCAGGGGTGGGTTTCCCTAGGGGTCCTCGGAGGGAGGCTGCAGGAAAAGAGTCCACAATGGCAGATTAGCAGGATCTGAGAAGGGGTGTCTTCCGGGGTTGAGGATGTCGGGGTGGAGGGCTTGTCACATACCGTTATGCGCGCTTGGCCCTTCCCCGCATACGGTAAGTGCTCCCGCCGCCTAAGGCTGCGTCGGGACGGAGGCTGCAAACGGCCGAGGCGCGACGTAACCAGGTGCTTGGTCGCCTGAGAAAAGGCTTTCTGTCTTTCCTGGCGCCGTACCCTCCCTGCCGCCGCCGCGCCTCCCCTGTCCCTCAGGGTTTGATGTTCTCCCAGGACAGCACCGAGTCGTCCTCCTCTCCGGAGTGGGGTGGCGACCTGTCCCGGGCGGTGGGCCGGCTGGCGGCGGACAGACTGGTCAGCCTGAGACTGGGCTGGCGAGGAGAGACCAGGTAGGCGGGCGGGGCGGACGGGGGCGGTGCAATGGGGTGGGAGGGCGAGCTGGCCACCTGTGCTGGAAGGAGGGTGCATTGCGAGGGTTGCACAGCTACGTAAGCAGCGTGGATGAGCGCAGTCGTCGGTGCAACGTGGTGTCTCGGATGCAGTCAGTCGTGCCGCCGGCCTGATGCCACACCCAACGAGGGCCTGTCCCCTGCTGCCCTCCGGAGGACTTGGCGTTGCTTTTGGCTGGCTGCTTGGTGGCTGCTGCTATTGCCGCCGCTGCAACCCAACACGTTGCTCCTCCTCACCGCTCCTCTCCCTGTCCCTCTCCCTCTCCCTCGTCCATGTGTCCTGGTGTGGTGTCTCAGTGGGGACCCGCTGCTTGAGAGCGACCTGGGCGGGGTGCTGCAGCTGGCGGGGAGGTGTGGGACCACCCTCAGGCTGCTGGACTTGGCGGGTGGGTGGATGGTGGGCCACGGGCGGGTGGGTGGGTGGGTGGGCACCCATCTGCTTCGGCGGGAGCGGTGGGGAGGTGAGGCGGGTAAAGGCGGCTATATGCGGGTATGATTACCTTAAGGGACTGGAGAGCCCCGATTATTACCCATCTGCCGCAAACGACGGCCGCTACCATGACCTCTGCCGTCATGTATTTCGGTCAAATCAAAGCCTCTGCAGCCCAGCCGAGCTCAAACCCTCCCCGACTACCGCCGTTCCGCACGTTTCCCGAGCGAGCTGATGGCTCCTGGTGCACCGCCTGTTGTAAGATGCGTATGACCCCTCAACCGCCGCCCGCGGTGCTCCTTACCTCGTCCCGTGTCGGCTCCCGCCAGGCTGCGCCACCAGGGGCGCGGCGTCCTCGGCCCTCATGGGCTGCCTGGCCTCCCTCTCAGCCCTGCGGGCGCTGTGCTTGTCCAACTGTCAGGGCAGCTTCATCGGTCCCGCGCTGAGGGTCTGCCCCACCACCCAGCTGGTGGCCCTCAACCTGAGGGGGCTGCTGTGAGTGGTTCAGGGAAGGGGCGGGGGGGAGGGGGGCAGGGCCGTGTGGTGAGAAAAGGCGGTGTACAAGGCGTTGTGGGGGATTGCGTCGATGTGCTGTACGGCAGCTTCGTCGGCAGCGCAGCGCAGCGGCGTTGCGGCCGCCACCCAACGACCCCAGCCCCAGCCGAGCCAAGATGCTGGGTACAGAGCGCGGTTTGGCTGCAACCGCCACAGCCACACCCGTCCCCCGTGTGCTGTCGCCGCAACCCACTGCTGTACCGGCGCCTCTCACCCCTCGCTCTTGCTCTCCACAGCACGCTGCGGGACTGCGACCTGGTCCCCCTGCTGTCTGCGAACCCGGGCCTCACCTCCCTCAACGTGGGCTGCTGCGACTGCCTCACCGACCTCACCCTCACCGCGCTGGCCACCTCCAACACACGGCTGACGGCCCTGGACGTGTGCTACGCGGCCCGGATGACGTCGCAAGGTGGGGCGCATGCGGGATGCAGCTGTGCATGTGAAGGCGACCAAGCACCACAACGGGCGCAGGGTGACCCACGGGTCTGAAGCTTTTAGGATTTGGAAGGGGTCGTGATTCTGTGGTTTCGGCTTGGCGCCTGCACTCACCCCTGAAAGTTCTCCCCCCGCCAACACTTACACACTTACACACACACTCTCCGGCGGCTGTCGTCACCCAACTCCGGGACCCACCCCAGGAGTACGCGGGTTGTGGGCGTCGCTTCCCCGGCTGGCCGAGTTCGGCTTCTCGGGGTTCGCGGGGCTGACAGATCCGGACATCGCGGACCTGATCACCCGCCTGCCCGGGCTACGCATGATTGGTGAGCGGCGGAGGGGACCCTGGGCGCGGCCGCGTACCTGTGGCAATCACTGATCACCCGTTCCGTATCCGTGCCTGCTGCAGTCCCCCGCAAACGACCTCAATGCGGCCAACTCTGTGTCCCGCCACGCCTCCCTTCTTGCCCTCTCGCCCTATGCCACTCCCTCCCCTCCCCAAGGTGTCGGCGGAATCCCCCGCCTCACGGACGCAGCGCTGCGCTCCATCGCCTCCGGCTGCCCCTCCCTGGAGACCCTCTACGCCGCAAACCTGCCGAACGTAACGCCCGCCGGACTGGAGGCGCTCGAGCGGGGGCCAGCTGCTGCCAGCGGCCGACTGCGCCGAGTCAACATGTCCTATTGCACGCTGCTGCAGCCCGCCGACCTTGCCAGGCTGCGGGACAAGTACCCCTACACGTTTGATGGCGACATGCTGCCGGGAGGGGTCGTGCGGGCGGAGAACGAGTTCCTGGCGGAGGAGGGGGAGAGAGGCGCCCGAGGCTGACCGAGGGGGACGACGTTTTCGGGGGAGGCGGAGGGAAGGGGGGGGGCGGGACGTTGCGGCGAGGGTGCGCCCAGAGCTCCTGGAGGGGGGGCTTGGAGTGGCGTCAATCAATCGTTGTACGAAGTGACGAATTGCGGCAACCGATTAGGATTGAGGGGTAGCACGCGAGGGGCGATGTACGCTTGGGTTCGTGTGTGACAAGGCAGGACTGGAGCTTTGGCACGGAGAGGTGCTGTTGAACTACCCGGGGCGCACTGGCGCAACGGAGGGAAACTGTCCGGACGTGTGCTGCAGAGCCCGGCACCCCTTGCCAGCATGCATTGTCAAGTACTGTGTCATTTGGCATGACTTGCATCTGGAGCGCACACAGCTAGCTCGATATCCACGTGGATCACGGTCGCAGTTTCACGCCAGATTCTTAAAACTCGAGACGGATCAAGACCCAAACACAGGGTCGCATTCATAGGACCGGCAGAAGATGACTAGCGAGGTCTTGGGCTTGTTTCCGGGGTAGATGCCAACAACATTTTGGCTCGTATGGCCAAACTAAATCAAAGTAACTGATCTCGCTGCCAGTACATTGTGATACATAAGCAGCACTGGAGCGTATATGGATTGTTATGATTGCCGTAGATTAGCAGTGAGGGGTGAGGGACTGGTGCGCTTGAAGGTCGTACTATTTTGGAAAATAGTACGGCACGCATGCTCCAGCGCTGTTCCCGGCGAGAGAGTTGCAGTAGGGGGCTATTTATTCAGGTTCTGTTCTTATTGAAGCTCAATTTAAGCAACATTTCACATTTGTCATTTGCTAGTATCATAATCCAAGAACTGTGCAAGACATCGAGACGTAGACCGCAAATTGCTTTCTGTGCAAGCGCTGCGCGTGAACTCAAGGGCTACAAGTTTTAAAATTCTTTCATTAAATTTACATGGCATAAATCCCGGCGATTGATAAGTCTTGTGCGGTGCAGTAGCCCATGGCGCGTCGCAACGACGTGCGGGAGCAGCTGGTACCCCAGAACGGCTCTGATAAGGAACCCTCATGCTCTCCCACTCACAGCTTTCCGCGGTATGAGCTGCCCCTCCCCGGCACCATGCCGTCCACCGATCGGACGCCACCGATCGGAGCCACGCCGACATCCAGAAGCCTTTTCGACTGGGCCGCCCCGCAGAGACTTTCATCTTATGCTAAATGACATTCATAGGACTGAAGCTTGATGAACGCGTACGGAAGCCATGTTTGGCCAGGAGTGTTGGCTTCCGAGAGAAGGCCCTGGAACCCGCTAACATGGCCGGTAGGCCCGCCGCTAAGGTCGGCTATGGGTGTTGGTCAAAGACCACGCATCTTAAGATCAATGCTACGCGGAGCTGATGTCGTACTTCGGCCACTTGACTGGTGCGCTTGAAGGTCGTACTATTTTGGACAAGGGGTTGGTGTCGGCTTCCTTGAAGCCGGAAAAAGGGCGGGGCCCCACTAAATCCGTACGGGTTAAGTTGAGTGCTAGGGCGGCGAGGGCGTGAAGTGTGAGAGTGTCGACATTCCTGCTGATAGACAGCCAGAGCTTTTTCCCGAAATGCCTGCTAGCCGAGTCGTTAGCAAGGCCTGCCGGCGCCGCGCGAAGCGCGTCATCCCGCCGGGTGCATGAGCGCATGTGCGCATCGACCGAAATACGGCATTTCCAAAGCGAGCGGCGAGGGCGTCAACTGTGAGAGTATCGACATTCCTGCTGATAGGCAGCCAGAGCTTTATATCTGAAATGCCTGCGGCTTCAGCAATCCGACCCATGTTTCGGCACCCCCGTCTCGGCACTGTGCAATTCTTCCGGCCAGCGCATTGGCTGAAGTTACTTGACAGTAGACATGGAGTGTATCATTTACACATCACGCAGGCTGACTTGACAATAGGACAGCGGAACTGTTTGCGAGGGTTGATTGCGACGACGTGCAGTTGCCGACGAGAGTGCACAGGCTTCGCTACTGAGGTATTCGCCGTAGAGGAGGCTTGAATGCTTTAACATTAGGACAGGGATTCCCTAGGTTGCCGACTGGACTTGTTGGGCGGCCCGCAGAAGACTGCCGCATCGTGTGTGCAATTTGCGTCTTGGCGTCCAACAACCAGCAGTTTGCCCCTCATGGTTTGTCCCATGCAATCTTTGTAATATAAGTGTGCGTCAAGTCGGTCGGACCGGCAAGCAGAGCTGCTGTGGTGTGTTCGCGGGAAGATTGTTCGCAATGCAAACATATTTGGTCGCCGAAACGAAGATTCATTTCACGCCGTAATGTCAGAATTCCGGTTCGAGAAACGATGGATCTTCTGGAATTAATTATAGGCCGAGAGGCGTTGGTTTGACCTCGGCCTCCGTCCATGGAGACTGCCAAACTGGTTTTTACTCATACGAGGTTGGGTTCCTATAATAAATTTACCATGCAATAAAGAACGTAATATTTTACTTATGGAGTCTTTCCGTTGGCCGAAATTCTGCACTTACGCTTTTACATTAGACATCAGACAGTGCAGGCACGGACATGGGCAATCCTACAGGGCGGGGCCTCTTAATAAGTGCGGGTAATTGGATATTCCATGGGCATGTACGGAAGGATATGTGCTCGGAAAGGATATGTGTTGGGAAGGGCTCGGTTTTTGGGCAAACTGAAAGTTGTGTTTGGTTTGTCGCGCGTCCGGTTGTAAGTGTGAAGCTTCGTGAACCTGAAACGGCGAGGCCATGCACTTTGTCGTCTGTATGTTGTCGCGCAGGTCATGCAGTATTATGTGTTGGTGTGCGGGCTGTGCATATTGGTTATGTAGACATGATGGAGTTAATGAACTGTTAGGCCGGGAGGCGACATGGATGTTAAAGTGGGGACGGCTGTGGGGCTTGGATGTGGTGAGCTGTAGGTGGCCAAAATCGATTACAGTTGATCATTTTTTATGTACATTTATTCGGTAATGTTGGGCGGGGCTTTGTTGGTTGGTGTTCGTGCATGGTCACAGCTTTGGCTTGTGAGCTGTGCATTTTGGAAATGACACGTGTGGTCGAGTGTGCCAATTTCTTGCGACTTCTGCATGAACGTTTAGTTAGCGAGCAGGTGCACCAGTGTGTGTTGATGCCGTTACAAGCTTTGAGCTCGTATGGCCCAGACGAGACAGGAGGCTCATGGACCACTTGAACTCGAAATAAACAACACAGAAAGAAAATAAAAACTCAAGCCCTGAACTGAGTGTGGAATGCTGGTTGTTGTTAAGGGGTACGGCAGCAGGCGGGCGGAGGAAACATTGCCGGTGTTGTTACATACGCTTGGGGCTTGGCGGTCTGTTGGCAGTATTGGCGTGTCTTCTTTTGATATAATTTATTAGCAGTCCCTTTTCGTTGGGTTACTTCACTTCCATGCAGTCTTTTCGGCAGCATCGGCTAAATTCGCGCTGGGGCCCCGCCCAAAAAGGCTGACAGGGACCTGGCCGCCAACCTGTATGTCCAGGCAGGCAGGCAGGCAGGCAGGCAGGCAGGCAGGCAGGCAGCCAGGTAGGTAGGTAGGCCTCCGGAGCCGACATAGGAGGCATGACTTGAGGAGGCATTGCATGAGGTGGCTTTTCCGGCAGTGTCCTGGTCTCTGCACCGCCGGGCGAACGAAACGCGGGCGAGGGCGGTGGCCAGCAACCTGCGCTTGAATGCGGGCGCCCGAATGACGGATGGGGACCAACCGCATGCGTTTTGGGACAGCATGGTTGCGAGTTGCGATTGCATGAGGAGATGCCATATGGTAGCTGCTGAGCTTGACCGAAGGTTTGATTTCTCTTCCTAAGAAGGTTTGCAAGCACTAGTGGACAGAGAAGAACCTTTGGCCATTTGTCCCTTCGTTGACGATTTATACAAAAGTGGGTGACATTGCAGGCCTCGCGGCGATAAGCGCAACAGTCTTCCCTATTCGCCCTGAGCCTCCTGGCACCCTGTCCACCCTGGAGGTATCACGAGGGGATAGTTTCTCGTACGGCAGTGTAACGATAATTATACTTATAATATTTCCGACTTATAACCAATGGTTAACGGAACTCACTAAAGTGAGGAACGACCGTTGGGTTAGTTGGAGACGATAAATGCGGAGCCCTGTCGTACATCAAGATCTCAAGGCGTCGGCCTCATATGCCGACTGGTGGAGCTTATGGGATTGAATTCTATTCACAGGTGTCTGTTGACACCACCTCTTACTACTGTATGTTTCTGATATTAGTTAGATTAGTGCTTGGTAAGCTGTTTAGGTAGGCGCCGTCTTCGTCTCCTTCCACTGGTCGTTCTTCGGTCGTCGTCTCGGCGACGCCTGGTACCTCGGTGAGTTTCCCTTCCGCTGCGTAGCGTAGCTTAAACGTTACAATTGGTATCGAGTTCTAGGTCGCCTTCGCCGACCAAGAATGGCCAAGAAGAAGGACAAGACCAAGGCTGTTCCTAAACAACCTTCCTTTAATATTCCTGAGGATGATGCGACTCCAGTCGTATCAGGTCGTGAGCCGGCTCCAGCCGATCACACCAATCCTCTCCCCGGAGCGACTCCAGTCGCGAATACGGGTACTAATTCGTCTCCTCAAGGAGCAACTAAGGCCAAAGGAGCTATGCCTGAGGGCGGCATTCAGCCACAAACTCTTCCGCCGCAAGTAGCAGCTGCCATCGCAAGTGCAAGTGCGCGACGCGTATGGCGGACTTTCATTAAAAAGTTTGCAGATATGAAAGACATGCGCTCGGGCCGCGAGCGCAGCAAAGCCATGAAGGGCTTCGCTAAAACCTTCGCCAGCCTACTCACGCCGGCCCAGGCGGCCAAGATGTCGGCGTCGGAGCTCGTCGCCTCCTGGCAGGAGCGCGGCAATGGCTACATGCGCCTCCACGACTGGGCGCCCCTGTCGGGCGCCGAGCTGGACCCGCGCGTGTACCTGTCGCACCTGGAGTTCGACATGCCGCGGGATGCGGACGTCCAGGCGGCGCTGGCCAGCCTCTGCAACAACGGCGGCGCGGGTGGAAGCAACGGCGGCGCCGGCGGCAGCACCGCCGGCAGCTGGCAGACCCAGGAGGTGAGAAAGAAGGTTCCGGAGCCGTATAAGTTCACGGGGGCCACGGACAAGCATGTCACGTGCGTGCAAACGTGGTTCGATACCTTCATCACCTACTGCGACACCACGCATATCAACCCCATCCAAAACCTTGCGTTCTTCACTACGGGGGCAGCGCAAGAATGGGTGGTGGGATACATGAGCGACGCGCTGACTTGCGGGGGCGTCGTGACACGCGAGCAGCTGCACACCGATTTCCTCGTCCAATTCGGCGACATTCGCCGTCACACTGCCCAGTCCGCACGCGAACGCTTTCACGCGGGGGAGCACAGCATGAAACCGGGCGAAAAGGTCAACCTGTACATGCAGCGCTTCCACACGATCGTGCGGGACGCCAAGGGCATGTCTCGGTCGAAGATTTGCTTTGCACTGATCCAGGAGCTTCGTGCTAACATTGCGAAAACCGCCTCTAACGCCCACGCTTCGGTGGCCGCTGTTTCTTTCCCCTCCCAACCTCGCAAGCAGAAGCGGAAGCGCTCGGAGTGCTCCGAGGATGGAGACAAAAAGCCCGCCAGGTGCATTCACTGCGCCGAGGAGTTCAGGCGCTTCGCGCTGGGGCCCCGCCCAAAAAAGGTCATTCGGACTGAGTCCTGCAGCGAGAACACAGCGGGCTCTCAGGAGTCAGGACTCCAAGTTGGCTCATGGACACCGCCGCTATTGCCGCAGACATCTACTACAAGCACCCCGAACGCCGCATAGCGCAGCACGGCACAGGCAAAAGCGCGTTGTGCGGCACCCTTGGACGCGCCCGCACCCGCACCCACACGCGCCCGCACCTGGTATCACGGAAGTACTCTGGGTCCGAGCTGCGCGCGTACGGCGCCATGGCCCGGGCTGTGATGACGCACTGCGCCGCGACGCTGAAGTGGCGCAGCATGCGCTGCATCGGCGGCGGCAGGTGGCAAGCCATCAGCATGGGCAGGTGCTGCGCGGCGGCGGGGGTGAAGTAGAAGGTGCCTGCACGCGTAGCAGGGTGGGGGGTGGGGGCTAGATTTGGGGTAGGGTCTAGGGTGGCGGGTCAGCGGGCGGGCCCCGCTCTCACAGCACCCGTCTTAATTGCTGTGAGTGAAGGGTCACGGCTCACGGGTGAGTCAACACGCATGTGTCAATGTCGTGGATGTGGGGCTTCGGGGGCAGAGGGATGTGCGGTCGAGAGACGCTGGCAAGTGACCGGCATTTCCGGTGTCGCTTGGGGTCGCTTTCGCCTCCTTTCCCACTGGCAGTGCTGCCCCCCGGGCGTCACAGGTGGTCGACAAAGCAAAGTTGCCTGCTGCTGAGGTGCTGATGCTGCCGGCATGTGCTGACTGCTCACGATCAGCGAGGCATCGATCAACTGGGCCAACGATGCAGGAGGAGAGGGCCCCTCTTCCCTTCCTCGACGGTCTCTTTTCGTTACGAAAAGGAAAGCGGAAACGTCCAACACATGGCGGTCTCCGCGGCGGCGCGCGCGTACCCTGTCCGCGGGGGTGCCGGAACAGCTCGCTGTCGGGCGCCGCCGGCTTAGAAAGCTCCAGCACCCCGGCAGCTGGCAGCCGGCGTAGTGTGCGCCCTGCGCGAAATGTTCGAGAGAGGGAAAATCAACGGGGAGGAGACGTTGGGAACGCAGCTGACCGGTGCTAGCCTTCGCTTGGGCGCATAGCTCATCTGCAGACTGGCGAGGCACGTGCTGCGGCTTGCGGGAGCATGCCAGCTGGACCCGTCGAGTGACGGCAAGCTCGGCGAAAACAGCCAACCCGGCCTCCCTTGCCGGCCCACAAGTCACCCATGCGCGTGGTGTGCGGTGCTTTGTTCAGCGTGGTAAACAGGATTTCGAAACCTGATCAAGGGGACTGCCACATCGCCGCCGCTCTCACCCGGCGGGCTTTGAGGTGCCATCACGACGCCCAGCGGCGTCCGTGCGCCACGCAGCGGTGACATCGCGCCGGGAGTCTGATAGCCCGGGCCGGGGGCCAGCAGCTGCTCTGCTGCGGCGGCGTGACGAGGCCGGGGTGTAATCATGCCGCCTGCGCGCCGAGGGCTGGTCACCGAGGCAATGCCAGCGGTGGAGGCTGCCATGGCGGCAGTGGTGCGGGTCGTGGGGCTGAGCGGAGTTCCTCGTTGGGCGGGATCTGGAAGCCTGCCCGGAGTGCCGGTGCTCTTCCGTGTCTGGCGCGCGGGCTGGCTAGGGCCCGGCTCGGGTCCGTCGCCGTCGTCGGTCTGCAGCACGAGCGGTTGTTCTGTTGTGCCCGACGGCAGCGGAAAAAGGTCCCGGAGCGCGCTGATTGTCAGCAGCGCTCCAACGTCAGATTTATCAATGCGAAGGGAGGTGTCATCCAGCGTCCACGCGTCGCAGTCGTCGGGCTTGTTAATCGGTATGCGGAAGACGCGGGCGATGTGTGCGAAGCTTAGTCGACCGTCGCCGTCCAGGTCGAATCGCCGACAGCGGCCATTGTAACTGACAACTACTAATCTAACTGATGCGTTGTTTGCTGCCTGTGTGGTCATGTGGCCTCTCCAGCGAGAAGCGACCGCTCGCCGGTCGTCGTGTTCGGTTGTTTGTTGTGCGAGTGTTACTCCTGGCTGAGCAGTAACGCGATAGCTGAGCTAATTTGCTAACATTAAATATAGTTGAAAAACTGGACGCAGCTGTCGAGCTTTGCTTTTGCTGTAGAGCTGCAGGATGTTTGACCGTACGGAAAGCCAGCAAGACCGACGTTGCGCGGGTTGCGCCGCTTGTGACGCAATCCTGCAAAGGAATTAAGTCGTGCGCATTTAGCATGTTTCAGACTGTAGGGCCTCGACACATGTCGGATTGAGGAGTCATTCGTCATGATTTGCTTGCTCGATGCTATTTGTCACCATTCTGGTATGCTGCCAAGTTGCAATCAAACAAGACAGCGCATATACACACGAGCCACTTGGATGTTCTGATAATTGTAATGAAACCAGGCTCCGCTGTCCACCTCTGGGTCAACCGTCGAAAACGGCCGCGACGCCATCTCCTTTTGAGATGAAGCAGCGTCTATTATATGATGTTAGGCATAAGATAAGCAATCTTTGAAACATGGAAAGGCATTCCGTCGCTCTGCTAAGCCGTTTCCTTCCATCCGTCATATGGTACGGTGCCGGAGTAAACTGTCTCGCGGGCCATGTAAGGGTCGACGGGGGAGGTAAACAACACATGTCAACCTGCCAACGCAATGCACACGGTCCTTCCAGTAGAAGGAGCAAGATATATAAGCTCACAGCGTTTGCGCCTCCAAACATCGCGAGGTTTCCATAAGAGAACGAACCATTGCTTCACCGTTGGGACCCGCTCTGTGAGAAAGTTCTTTCAGTTACTGTTGCTTCTTCGATTCGCAATGGCTGCTGCCACTCTCACCAACCTCCGGCCAATCACAAAGGTAACTCAAGGACGAACGGACCGTGGGACTCAGAAACTTGCTGGTGCAGATGAATATAGCTTGACATGTTTGGAAACCATTTACCGCAGGTAGTTCAGGGACAGAAGATGCGGGAGGGTGCCGGAGTTATCATCTGTCGCACGGTAGGTGCAAGGGACGGGAAATCGCAGTCTCACGTGCACACGCCATAAGCGAAGTGATGCAGGACCTATAGCTCACGGCGCTGCAACAAGGTTTGCGGTGTGAAGATTGGCGCTCACGCCTCTCGTCCCTGAGTGCACACCACCCTCCATCCAGCTCTCACCAAGGCTTCCAACCGTCGTCCTCCCTCCGCTCTGCCGGGGCATGCATTCGTCACACAATGCCGTATTGCTGTACACTGGGCAGCAAGCTCCAGCTGCAATACGTGCACAAGCACCAGGCGTACGCCCCCCGCGCCCTTCGGACATCTGGGCCTTGGCCACTCAGCACTTCCACATACCTAAAAAACGCGCCCTCTCGCCCCGTCGGCCCCGCCACCCGTCCTTCCCCGCCGATCTGGACAGGTTGGGACATCCCTGCTCCGGAACCTGGATCCCTACCTGATGCTGTGAGTTGTCCCACTGGATGGGAGAGCGGCCCACGGTGCCGTCGCCTTGGGGGGGGGGGGCGCAAGCAGCCGGCACTCACCGGGTGTGCCCACCCGGTACTCACCGCAAGCGGTCGCCCGCTGTCACCCTGCACCCGGACACGACGTCGGCAGTGCGACCGTCTGCCCGCGCTTGCCCCTCCCTTCTTCCCGTCTGCTGCCTCCTTGCCCTCAGCCCGCATCGCCCTCTTCCTCCCTCGTCCCCTCCCCCGCCTCCCTCAGTGATGAGCTAAAGCTGCCTGCCAAGGCCGCCTTCGCGGGCTTCCCCGACCACCCGCACCGCGGCTTCGAGACGTGCTCCATCATGCTGGAGGGCGTCATGGAGCACCAGGACTCGCAGGGCAACCATGTGAGCGGGGGAGCAAGTGCGCGCATGACTGACTGACTGACTGGCTGGCTGGCTGACTGGCTGGCTGGCTGGCTTGCATGCTCCTACGTCCCGAAAGAGGGGATGTGAGCTGCTTCTTGTTATCCTCTCCCGCGTAACCATCGCCCGCTCTCCATCCTTTCCGAGTACCTCGCCCCAATCTCCCCGACCCTGGCCTACCGGCACTTCCTTCCTCATCCTCACGACTGCGACTGTTTCGTTCTCTCCACCTTCCTTTGGCCCCAGGGCGTCATCGGACCCGGCGGCGTGCAGTGGATGACCGCCGGCCGCGGCATCATCCACAGCGAGATGCCAAAGAGCACGGACGGCATGCTGTGGGGCTTCCAGCTGTGGATCAACCTTCCAAAGAAGGACAAGATGTGCAAACCAAGGTGGGGCCCCGGCGGGTGCCGTGGGTCCGGGTCCGTGGGTGCGACTGCGCGCCGGTGCGGTGCCGGGGGGTAAAAAATGATACCGCAGCGGTGCCGGGGCTGCATGCGGGGCACTCGTGGAGCGGCCCCACAGGCCTGGTCATGGCCCGGCAGCCCCTTCGGCACCTGCACCGCCCCCGGAAGCCGCGGGGCTTTCGCGGCCTCTGCGTTTACGCATCGCTCATCCTGTGGCGTGAGAACCCGCTCGCAGGGATTAGGTACCGTATGCACCGTATGCTCTCAGCAGTCATTCGCTCTTAGCGCTGCCGCGCGCGTGCTCCGCCGCCTCCTCCTCCCCCGCTTGCGCCTCCCTCGCAGGTACCAGGACTACCAGCGGGGTGACATTCCGGTGGTGGAGTCCTCCCCGGGGGCCAGTGTGCGGGTGATGGCAGGCAGCCACGCGGGCGTTACGGGGCCCATCCAGATGCGCAACCCGGGGCTGCTGATGGATGTCCGCCTGGCTCCCGGGGCCAGCGTCTCCCAGGAGGTGCCCGAGGTGGGGCGGGGCGCTGCGGCAGATGAAAATAGATGGTGGTGGTCGACAGGAGGAGCAGAGGTTGCTCGGGGGCAGGGAAGTGCGCGTGGGCAGGAGGTGGTCGATGTCGGGGTGCTGTCGGGGCGCTGTGGCTTGTAGTCCGACGGATGACCGGCGGGGGGTGCGTGTTACCTTGTGGGGACGCGTTTCGCGCAGCTGCTGCTGCAGGGGCGGAAGTGCGCCCCGCGCAACAGCTCAAGTGCGCAACGCCCATTCTCCGCTTGGCTCTGCGGCCGCCGCGTTCCGGGACGATGACGTGGCCCTAGTGCTCCGTGCGCGATTGTCTCCGGCCCGCTGCAGGCCACATCACCGTCCGTCCCCAGCCCGGATTGCTGTCATTCCCACCACCTATGAACCGATGCCGTCGCAGGGCTGGAACGGCTTTGCCTACGTGTACGATGGGGAGGGCAAGATCAGCGGCAGCAGGGCGCAGCCCGAGCACGTGAGTGGCCGGAAGGGTTTGGCGACGGGGTGCGTGGGCAGGGCTGAGGTCAGGGTGCTGAGCGGCTGAGAGGAGAGAGCCGTCGACGGTCGGGGGCTGCCTTTGGGCTCCGAAACCGCTCCGTTGCGTCCACTCTCCAGTAACTCAAACTCACGCATCACTCGCTCACTTTCTCAATTGCGCTCCGCGCTCCGCGCACTTGCACCCGCATACACACATACGCACACAGGCGCTGGTGTTGGGCCCCGGAGATCACGTGGTGGCCACTGCCGGCTCGGGCTCCGGGGGCCTCAAGTTCTTGCTCATCGCGGGACGGCCCATCGGAGAGCCCATCGTGCAGCACGGGCCTTTCGTCATGAACACGCAGGAGGAGATCTACCAGGTGCGGGTTGGAGGGGCGTGGGAGGGGATGAGGTGGGAGCGTAGGGCAGTTCGAAGGCCGGTCAAGCGGTCAAGCAGGACAGCGCGCAGGGCCGGGAAGGGTAGGACGGGGAGGGGCGGGGAGGTTCTGGGGTTGAGAGGTGCGGGCTGGAGTGGTAGCGGCGCCGGTTCCGCTTGCCCGTGGACCCATCCATGCAGCAGGAGGGAGGGAGGGTGGGTGCGGACCGATGGACGGATGGACGAATGTTGGCAAGGCCCGGTTCCTCTCGGTCGGTCGCCGCGTGTCGCCTGGGTCAGTGGAAACCTGACCACACACTCGCAGGCCCTCCGCGACTACCAGAGCGGCCGCCTGGTGCCGCGCACCCGCGCCCGCCACACCACCGGCACGTCAGCTCGACCGCAGGCGCGTGCCTCTGCCGATGCCGTCGCCGGCGCGCCTCCTGCGCCCTCCGCCTCCGCAGGCCTTCCGGGACTATCAGACGGGCCAGCTGCAGAACCCCGCGGACAACCCCTGGAAGGACGACGGGGAGCTGTGAACGGCAGCGACGGCGGTGCCGGCGACGGCGGCGGCGGCGGGCGTGCTGGCGGCGGCGGCGGCAGCAGTGCCGGTGGCGATGGGGAGGGTGGTGGTGGCGGCAGCAGCAGCCGGGCGCAGCGGCGACGGGAACGGCGTGATCGGAAGGAGACGCAGCGGCAGCAGCAGCAGCAGATGCTATCCGGAAAGGAGCAGCCTCAGGAGGTCGCTGTGGAGGAGCATGAGGCACCGATGCGCGCAGGGCTGATGGGATTGCGGCTGGGGGGAGGGGACGGAGGCTCTAGCGGTGAAGAGGACTGGGGCATGGAGCGTGGGAAGCAGCGGCGGTCCGGGAGGAGGAGGCAGCCGCCGCCGCCGCGGTCGGGTCGGCAGCAGCGGCAGCTGAGGCAGCAGGGCTTGGCAGGTGACGTGGGGGGTGCGACCTTTGAGGCGGCTCCCCGGGGTGAGGGAGAGGACCAGGAAGTAGAGGACTAGGTGGATGGCGGGGAGAAGGATGGAGGAAAAGGCGGAGGAGGCGGAGGAGGACTAGGGAGGAGGGGCGACGGCTAAAGTGAGGGGTCGTCTGGGCAGCGGACTGCAGACGCGTGTGGGGCTACGCTTGCGTTGCGTTCCCACGCGCGATTGAAAAGTGTAAGGCGGGCGCTGCGGCATCCGCGGTTACGCCCTTGCTGCTAACGAAAGGGCGGTTTGCGATGATCGAAGTTTGCGAAACCAACAACGAACGACTGATAAGGCTGCGCGTGGCAATCTGACAAAGGTGGTCGCTGGTGCGGGAGGCTTGATTTGTGATTGTCGGCTTCCGGAAACGATTAGATTGCGCGCTCTGCTGTACCGATTGTACGGTCGTACGGCATGGAGTTGCGAGTCGGATCGCTGAAAACTTGCTTGCGGCAAGGCGTTTTTTTAGGCGGGGCCTTAACGCTCTTCCTAAGCCGATGGGATGACATTTTGCATCGACGTTCCTCGTGTACATGGTGACTTGTCGCGTCGTGCGCTTGTGCCATGGTTTCCGCCTGAAACCAGTAGGCCCGGGTGCTAGGATTGTGCTTGGAAGGAGTGCAGGTATTGCTGTGTTTGTCGTGATTTGCCAATGGCCTCTGTTGCCATAGCCCTGTTGCAATATTTACATGCGTGACCGTGTGGCTACCCATGAGGCCCAAGCTAGCGAAGCTGGTGATTTGAGAGACGCGGCTTAGCCAGGGAACCAACCCTGGACGAACTGACCAAAACATAATAAAGTGTAAATATTCTAAATGGTCTCCGGGTTTTTTCACCGTTTGGATCCAGCAATTTTTTTCACCGTTTGGATCCAGAGGGATCCAGCCGGATCCAGACGGATCCAGAGGGTTGCCGGCGAGCTGTTGGCCCAGTCGCACTGCTGCCTCCAGTGGTCAAACCCTTTCACCTTTTGACCACACGGTCCCAGAAGCGTGTGACCGCAATCCCCGAGCAAGGAATGTGAACTGGATCCAAGCAGGCGGCTGCTGATGGACTCCAACAATTCCCAACAATTCCCAAACAGACGAGGTGGCCAGTCCGCGTACCCCGTGTCGCGGGCACGTGCCTCCCAGTGATGGGGCATGACTGTCAGGGGCTCCAACCAGCGGCGTTGGCTCCTTGCAGCCCTCAGGTAGGCGTACGTGGATATGGGGAAATGTTGTCGCCCCAAGAAACTCCGGTCACCACTGCTCGTTTGGGCGCCTCGGCTGCCCTGGTCGCCTCTGGTGCAGTGCACGGCCAGCTGGCCCGTTGGCTCTACCCTTCTAGGGCCTGAAACCCACTGTAACAACCATACACACACCATTACCGGTTGCCGTAGACGGGTTTCGACCACGGTCCCTCACCGGGCCCCGGCGGCGGCAGCGGCCGAGGCTGGAACCCGCTCGGCGCGCCCTGCTGGGCCCTGAACGGCCACTGCCTACTGTTCCCATTGTTGGGCAGCCCTCGTGCGCCCTCCGCCAACTGCATTGCCATTTGCATCTGAATCTCAGGCGACGGTGGAGGACGCCCCGCTGGTGGTGCAGGCAGCGCCGGCTGCTGCTGCCTGAAGCCCAGAACTGAAAACCGGTCACGCCACGCCATGCTACCACCACCACCGCCGCCACCACCGCCACCGCCGCCGCCGCCTCCAAAGCCCATTCCCCAAGGCAACGCCAACCTTGAGCGGTAACGCGGCCCGACGGCGCCGTCGCCGCGACCGCCATAGTTGCTGCCGCCACCACCTCCACCGTTGCCGCCGCCGCCACCACCGCCACCGGCGCCACCACCACCGCCACCACCACCGCCACCGCCGCCGCCACCACCGCCACCGCTGCTGCCGCCTCCAAAGCCCATTCCCCAAGGCAACGCGAACCTTGAGCGGTAACGCTGCCCGACGGCGCCGTCGCCGCCACCTCCGTAGCTGCCGCCGCCACCACCACCGCTGCCACCACCGCCACCGCCGCCGCCGCCGCCGCCAAAGCCCATTCCCCAAGGCAACGTCAGCAACCTTGAGCGGTAACGCGATCCGCCGCCGCCGCCATCGCCACCGTAGTTGCTGCTGCCGCCACCTCCACCGTAGCCGCCGCCGCCGCCACGTCTGTCGTAACCGCCGTCGCCACCGCCACCACCACTGTAGCCGCCGCCACTGCCACCTCCGCCATAGCCACTACCTCCGCCACCACCGCCACCACCGCCGCCGGGGTAAGGGCCGTCCATGCCGCCGGGTATAACTCCGCTGTACCGAGACGTGTACGGGTTAAACATGCGCCGAAACATGCTCATGTGCGGCGCCGGAGGCGGTGGAGGCGGAGGCGGCAATTGCGGACGGGCCATGGCCCGTGGGTCGATGTTGTCGAAGGCCGGCTCGTTTGGGGCGGGCAATCTGTGCGCGTGAGGGTTACTCCACCACAGCCCCGACCTGCGCGGCGTTTGTATCGGGGCCATCGCAATCTGCTGCGGCGGGTCAATGTACGTCATGGCGGGTGAGGGTCTGCAGGTGCAGAAGGCGTCGAGGCATGCCGATATCCAGCCGAGCCTGTAAGCCAGCACCAGGGCCGTGATCCCTACTGCCACGCCGGCTACGACGGCGAAGAACTGGCCCAGCAGCGCCCAGCAGCGCTTCTTGAGAAAGCAAAAGACGCTGAAAAAGTTGGGGCACGCCTGCGGCCGCTCGAAAATGGGGGGAGAGACATTATCAGCGGTGTCAATGCATGAGCGGGAAGAGCCACACACGCAGCAGCGCGACAAGCCATGTAATAACATGTCCGACATAGGGCGCCTGCGTCACTCCTCCCGTGAATCAATTCCAGTGGGAGTGGGGGAGCCTCGCTCCGCACGAGGGTTCATCAAACATTTTGCATCCCTTGGCCGTTATATGCAGGCCCTCGTGAGCGCGCGGCCTTCCCGTCCGCGTTGGTCCTCCCGTTCTCTGCGGCTCTGTCCGGCTCTCGGATCCATGACGCCGTACGCTGTACAAGTGTACATCTGGCCGTACCACTTTGCAGTCCGTTGGGAGTTTCAAGGCGTAGGGGCCGTTCCCGGTACCGTTGAGTCCTCCAACTGGCTTTGGGTCGTACTTTGTGGCATTGGTGTAGAATTGCATCATTTCCTCGTCCGCGACATTGCCCTGCAGTACAGTGCAGTACAAGTATCCAATAATTGCAGGGACTTGCAAGCCAGCCGAACAAATCCACATTGCCCTGCCTTCCCGCTGGTCGCTTGCAAGCCGACCGAGAGCGGCAGAGGTGACCTGCGGTTGCGTTGCTGCTCCTGCACCGCGAAACGACCAGCAAGCATGTGCCGTCCATATGTCGTACAATTACCGTACTCACCAAGGCGTCGTACAGAGTCGTCAAGCATGTGCGATTTGGCGCATATGTATCGTCTTCCACATATAACTCAATTGGCGGCGACAATGCCATGGTTTCGCCGGGCCCTAGCGACACCCTGCGCGCCTCTATTCGTCTGACGTTGACTGTGCAGTTCAGGATGCTGATTGTGAAGTCGGCCGCCAGGCGGCCCAGGTTGGTCACGTTCATGCGGATGTATCCACGAGCTCCCGACTCAAACCCTCCGCAGGAGGATTCGGCAAAGCGACAGACGCGCAGGTTCGTGATCTGGCGCACGTGGCGTTGGGGTATCGGCACGGTGGGGCGGGCGGGCCGGCGCGGTGAGCGAGCATGTTACGGCACGTATGTAACGGACATCGACGATTGCCGATTGGCAAATGATTAGCGGATATAATTGTCAGTGTCAGGTGCGGTCTGCACGGACCGCACATTTTGCAGCAGTTGTAAAACAGCTTGTCCGTACGTATGTACGGGCAGGCCGTTGCTTGACGCTGTCATTGCACTGTGCACCAGCTAGTCCAGCTGTAACTGGAACTTTACCTTTCAGTCATACATTTATTTTGGGGAACTACTGGTTCATCCGGAGCACGATCGTTATGTTAGGCTTTGCCGTTATGTTAGGCTTTGCCGTTATGTTAGGCTTTGCCGTACTGTGCCCGTAGTGTCGTACCTGGCCAGGGCTTCGGTTGGTGACAAGGCGCACAGTGTCCGCCGCCACGGACAGTGTTACAATCGATTGAGACGTGCTAGTCACCGGCAGTTCGAAGGCGAGGGGACCGGTATCCCTGCTCAGCTGCCGTCCTCGGTTTGAGCATCGTACAAAATACGTTGTTACACGATGTGGAATTGCAAGGCAAGGGGCAAAAGGGCGGGCTGGACTCAGTCACTCATTCGGTGCATACCTGGTACTCCGGGGTGCTTGGCGGCGCTACACGCGCGCCACAAGGTGCGAGTATCAGCCTGCCGTACTCAGATGCTGGACAAGGAACCCGCTTATAGTGCCGTACCCTTAAAAGCCGCACGCACGTTACATGCCCCTCGATGTCTGGGTACATACGAGGAGGACATTTACATGTACGGCAAGCATACGACAGGCCGCTATGAAACGTCATTGCCGTACCTCAACAGCGTCACCGCCAGTGAACTGCGTCACCATGTGCATCGGCGTACGGCCTTCTTTGATCGCCTTTAAGTCTCTCTCCCAGAGATCCTTCAGCTGGTTTTGAAGACAGGTCTGTGGACAGCAGGGTATACCGGTAGGGTTTGTTACAATGGGCTCCAGGCCCCCGGAGAGGTAGAGCCGGCGAGCCATCCGGCCTGCTGGCACTGCCGAAAGACGCTTCGGGCAGTGGGGTCTCCACCCGGACCAGGCAACATGAGCTACCCGCCCGGGGGACAGGGGACACAGATAGCTGCGTCGGTTTGTTTGGGGAATTGCGAATGAAGGTTGTGTGCGCTTCAGGGGTCGGGGTAAAGGCTTTCGTCCCAGACAGGGAAGGCTGGCTGGCCCAAACACAAACCGCGGGAAATGTCACACTGCGGCTCCAGGGATGCTCCATACGTCTAGCCACAAGGCAGGCAGGCGCTGCGAGTCAGCAAAGCGGGAAAGCGACTGGCGCCGTCGGAGCGTATGAATGCGGGCACGGGCGCAAGAATCACGGCGGGCAAGCGGGCAACTCAGGGGCGAGCCCGGGTGTGTACCCAACCCATCTAGGGTGGTCAACCGTCTGCGTGCTGGGACTGCAGCTCGCTTCGCGCGGGCAGTGGCTGCCAGCCGCCCGTGAATGCGCGGCATACAGGCTTCTGCTCCCGGCCGCTGCTCAATCACGCCGTGTAGGCGTGTGTTATTGATCAGTACCGCTCCGGTTCGGTGCATCAGGAGCCGGAGTGAAGCTCGAATTTTATGACCCATCCAACCCGCCCATGAATCCAACCCATCCAACCGCCCAGCGCTTCGACAGCCCTCCCCCCTCAAGTCCTCACCCCAGGAGGCCTGCCGCATGCGTTTTCATGGTATCGAAACGCCGAGAAGCTGGTGCCGACTTTGTCACATTCCCTTCCTGCACGTGGTCAGGGAGGAACAGGCGGCCATTATTTCCAGGCCACAGCAGGGAAGTCGGCCCATTCACCCAGCAGCGCAGCTTCGTTCTATGGCCGATCAGTTGGGCACATCCAAACCTGACGCGCCCCATGATCAGTTGCGACATAGAATTCCCCATCGCAGTCCTACGTATCCGTCTTACATACAGAATTGCACAGTGCGACGCAGACTTTGACGAGATGCATGCATGTACGTACGGCACGCACCATCAAAGCTGAACTTGTTCTTGTCTATTATCATCCAGGTAGTGCGTGGGGACCTGTTTGCGTGCGACGTCCTGTTTGCTTGTTTGTCGGATGGCTCTGGAAGTACGAGCAACCGGTTGCTATGTAGAGTGGTGTGTGTGTGTGGGGGGGAGGGGAAGGGGGAGATGGGGTGGATAACAGTAAGTGAAACTGCGAGACTGACATGGGCATGCGAGGAGGAGGTCGGACGGTGCGAACGAGGTCATGCAGTATATGCAATACGGGCTTTCAAGGCGGCATACGTAACTGGTAAACGAGCAGCCCCATGTCTATCTAGCTGCTTGGCCGTAATAACACCGAGGCAACAACTGACCTCCCCGTCGATTCGGCACAACCGCACATTTCCGCACATTCACATAATCCGTACGTCTACACACCCAAGCACATCCACACATTCACGTACTTCCGTAAGACCTCCTGTTCCCGCCTATTCCCACCTTCGCTCTCGCACCTGAGTTCGGGCAGCTGCGTGTACGTCGCTAGGTCACCCACGAGCTTGGCCGTGACGAGCCGGGAGCTGGTGGCCGCCATGGGCTTGCCGGGGTTCAACTGGAGCGTCTCAGTGATGGAGGTGCTTGATGCGTTGGCCCCAGTGGGAATAACCACTTTAACAGTAATGTCAAAGAACATCTTCGCGGGACCAAGACTGTAGGCCTGCGTAGCAAGATAGACACAAGCGACCCATGGGTCAAGAAATCGGAGTACCGCGCGTGCCTCCGGCAGACTTGAGTGGTGCGGTGCATTCGGACCAAACATAGGACATAGATATTTTTCCACAAGCAGTGCCGATGTACGGCGGCCCAAAAGCACCGGCGGCGGTCGTGTTACCCCTACGTGCGTGAGGTGGGGGAAGTGGTGCCTGGGGGGGGGCGCATCACATACGGCGAGAGAAACGCCCCCGCGATGGCGTGACCAATAACGAGCAGCCCCGCCCCTCACATCTAACAATCTCTGCTCTGCTTACACTGTAAAAAGGAAAAAAGAAAAAAAGGAAAAAACTCACACTGTACCATTGACTGTCGAACTTCATGCAGTGGGCGGACTTCGGATCTTTATCGATGATATGCTTTGGGTTCCATCCGCAGTCAAGGTTGCCGCGTCTGCGTGGGGAACGTGGGCGAAAATGGATTCACAGAAGAGCGACGGACGGAGGACCTTCCACGGGGCAGCGTATGTGCAGTTTCCAAGACGCACATGTGTGCGCATGGTTGCTCCATCCCACTCGGCAGCATCACCGTCATCAATAGCTAGCTAGGTGCGGCATACATACAGTATGTTCGGAAGGGCGTCACGCCGCGTCGTCTAGGGAAGCGGAGCCCGGCTGGCGCCCCGGGCTACCTGCCCCTGCTCAAGACCACGCGCGAGATAGTAGCCCAGATAGCTAGGGTAGCCCCAGCTGTTAACATGTTGTAATGCAGGGCCGTCTCTCCCCTTGTCCGCTTCAGCTGGGCCCGTTCAACCATTTACCTATGCCCAAGAACATACGAAACTTCATTGGCCCAACTGAGATAGACAGTGAAGCACGCAGCTTCGAAACCATGCAATGGCGTTTGCGTGCGTGCATGAGCATTTTTTCCCATCAGGAGAAATGGCTAAATGAGGACAAATGGGATTCTGCCTGTTGATTGGATGTCCAGGATGCTGGAGCGCATGTGGACTCGCCACAACCCAATCGAGCGAGCCCTTTGGGCGTACGTCGTCCTCTTCCTTACCATGCGCCATTGTCTATGCCCTGCTGCTCTATCTTAGGCGTTTCATTCACGTAGTTAGTTGTTCAGATAATGGATGACGCACTCCCTAACCATGAACATATCACACACACCCAAACGAACCATGTACGACGAAAACAACCGCCGGCCGTACCGTTGAACCAACCCATTAACCCTGCTTACACTTACTTCATGTTTCTGTCGACTCCCCATGTATCACGCCAAACTTGACCCATTTTGCAAGTGCAGCAGAAGCCCTGGCTGTCAGCAACCGGTTTCGTTTCGCCTGGCATGTAAAACCAGGGACACGAGGGATGTTCGTCGTACGCACCGTCCTACACAACATACAGAAAGCAATAGTTAAGGGTTAAGGGTTAGAGCTCTCATTTCAGGGTTTGAGCGGCTTAGGCGCCTGACAGCAGTCCGTCGGAAAGAAGTGCTGCGATGATTTGCAGTTCACAAGCAAGTGTAGTAGTTTGTTCACATTATGAAGATGTGCTGATCTGGAATTGCCGGTCGGTCCGTCCTTTTCAGAAGGTATGATGTAACAACAAGTCAGTGATGTGTCAGTGAGCGACCCACGGCGTCCATATGGAGAAGGACAAGACGGAGGGACCCACTCGCCGACCCACAGAATGCATTCTGTGGGTCGACGAGTGGGTCCCTCCGTCATTTCGTCATCCTTGTCCATCCGTCTATCCGTCTGTTGTGGATACTAAGTAGGGCTGTATATTGGTCGTCTGCATAGGCCGGTTTTGCGCAAGCGGCAGCCGCATTGCGCATGAAGGGCCCCTGGCTGAGGTCGTCTGCAGGCAGATAGACCTGCTGAGCGTGAAATCGCGCACCTTGCACTTCTCTCTTTGAAGTACTTCTTCGTGGACCCACCAGTTGAAGGACTGAACGTAGCTTATCGGGTAAGACGCCGTCAGTGGCGACTTTGACAGCGACACCCGCAGAGGCGCCACAAGGTCCCGGCACTTGCAGAGTGAGTCATTGGCGGCGTCGCAGGTGCAGGGGCAGTCGCCATCAGGACTGCGCGGCATATTAATGAATAAGAGGAATAATTGCGCGGGCAGGATAGAGGAACGAACACGGGCGGATTAAGAGGCCCAGCTGTGCCAGTGGCGTTCGTCATGTGGTGCCATGCCGGTCCTTTGGCGAATTGCTTGGTGCTCGGCTGATCGGCATCGATTACTGTTAGGGTAGGTCTCGCAATGAGCAGTCCTTTGGAAACACTGGAGTCGCGTGTGACAGCGGAGCATGAGACAGCTTCATAGTGCCGAGATTTCACAGCTACGTTGGAAGGCACCGTCCTGCATGATGTCGGTAAGGTCATGGTAGCTGGCGACCACGCAATCATACACGCTGCGCTGGGGGTGACGCTCATGGGCGCACAAACAGGACTGCGGCAAGGTGTACAACTTGACTGCAACATGCCACTACTTCGCATGGTCGTCTATTGTTGATACCTGTTCACGCATTTGAGGGTAAACTCGAGCTTCTCTGTGTCGACGGTTTTGCCGTTCACAACGGTCAACGTGACAATCATCTTGTTCTTGCATATGAGCGTCTGTAGTTATTTCACGGTGATTGATAAGATTTTAGATGTTAGTTTCACAGTTGGACAGGGTTGGTACCTCCGTGACGCCGTCGGCGACGCATTTCTCCATGCGTCCCGTCGCCAGCACCTCCGCAGAAGCTCCCGAGACCCATAAGGCGTGCAAAACCAATACATTAAATATTAAAAATATTAATCCAACTGTTCGCATCGAGTTGAATGCGACGTCCGCCAGGCTCCACCGGTGTGTCGTTTGATTGGTAGCAGGCTTTCGGCTTACGATATTGTTAGTTAAGGAAACGCATGAAGTAAAAATACTGATTACAGAAGCATACATAACTTTACGTTATTAAGCCTAGAAATATTGTAAACACAAGGAAAGGGGCTAACGTCACGAGCATCGCGACTGAACGTCAGCAATACGACCCCGTGCGTACGACGACAAATCGCAACGAGCCAACCAGCACAGAGCAGCCAACGACAAATAATCGCGGAGCTTGTATTCAATGGTTTATAGCAGTATATACGATATTTACTTTCACTTCATTAACAAGCGACTTGTTGCGCATTAGTTCGTGCGACTGTATGTTGTACTGGTACATGATACCTTATCATATGCGAAACCGCAAATAACCGCTGCAAGGTATTCACGTAGTAAAGAATTGTGAACATGCGCGACAGTTTTGATATTGATGATGTTACAAGCTTTGAGCTCGTAAGTAAGGCCAGGTAGGTAAGGCCCAGACGAGCCAGGAGGCTCATGGACCACTAGAACCCGATAAACTAGAGCGAAAACAAAACAAGGGGTTGGTGTCGGCTTCCTTGAAGCCGGAAAAAGGGCGGGGCCCCGTTCAATCCGTACGGGTGGAGTTGAAGGGCTAGGGCGGCAACCGATGTGACCATCGGTTCCCCTTGTAATCCTTGCATCCTAGGGCGGCGAGGGCGTGAAGTGTGAGAGTGTCAACATTCCTGCTGATAGACAGCCAGAGCTTTCAGCAATCCGCCCCATGTTTAGCATCGCGCGCCGTCTCGGCACTGTGCAACTCTTCCGGCCAGCGCATTGGCTGAAGTTACTTGACAGTAGACATGGAGTGTATCATTTACACATCACGCAGGCTGACTTGCCAATAGAAGGACAGCGGAACTGTTTGAGAGGGTCGCGATGATGACGTGCAGTTGCCGACGAGAGTGCACAGGCTTCGCTACCGAGGTATTCGTCGTAGAGGCGGCTTGACAACTTTAACATTAGGACAGGGAATGTAGAAGTCCCCTAGGTTGCCGACTGGACTTGTTGGGCGGCCCGCAGATGAATCGTGCGTGCATTGGCGGCTTGGCGTCCAACAACCAGCAGTTGGCACCTCATGGTTTGCTCCTTGCAACCTTTGTAATAGCAATATGCGTCAAGACGATCGGACCGGCTAGCAGAGCTGCTGTGGTGTGGTCGCGGGAAGAATGTTTGCAATGCAAACATAGTTTGTTTCCGAAACGAAGATTCATTTCATTAAGGAACGATGACTCTTCTGGAATTAATTATAGGCCGAGAGGTGATGGTTTGACCTCGGCCTCGGTCCATGGAGACTGCCAAACTGGTTTGTACTCATGCGATGTTGGGTTCCAATAATAAATTTACCGTGCAATAAAGAATGTAATCTTTTACTTATGCAGCCTTTCCGTTGGCCGAAAGTCTGCACTTGTCCAATTACTTCCATCCCAGAACCCAGACACGGACATGGGCAATCCTACAAGCGCGCGCCCTTTGGGCCGCGGGCTGCCGTAGCGCTCCTTGCGGATGCGGACGCGACGCGACGCGACGCGACGCGACGCGACGCGACGCGACGCGACGCGACGCGACGCGACGCGACGCGACGCGACGCAACGTGACGCGACGAGACGCGATGTGACGCGATGCAATGCGACGTTCCGCTATGCCCCGTTACGCTCCACTATGCTCCATTACGATCCGCTACACTACGGTACGCTAGGCTACATGACGCGATGCGACGCGATGTGACGCGCTCCGTTACGATGCGGTACGCAACGATATGCCACGCTACACTACGCTATGGTATGTAGCGTTCTAAGTAGCGCGCGTGCACGAGCGCATTTTCCTCGCAAATCGCAAGGCGACTGACTTTGACAAGTCTAACGCTATGATAGTCGCGTGCACGACTTCAATCGTGCATGTCGAAATGCGATCGTGCACGCTGCGCTATTGTATGGCATGCGACGTGACGCTAGACTACGTTACGTGACGCGACGTGACGCTATGCTACGCTCCGCTATGCTCCACGCTACACTCTGCTATGCTCCATTACGATCCACTACACTACACAACGCTATGTTACGCTATGCTATGCTACGCTACGCTAGGCTACATGACGCGACGCGACGCGACGCGACGTGACGCGCTATGCTCCGTTACGATGCAACGATACGCAATGTTATACACACTGCACTGCACTATGTTATTATTATTGTTACACCGAGCACGCTCTGGCGTGGTTTAAGGGGACGGGGGCCTGCCGCCGGGACTCTGGCATTTGCTTTTTATATAGCGAGCCGACCAGCCGCCACCAGGTTTGGTCCAATCCGCACGACACCTGTACGACGATCCACGACACTATCGCAGTCGTTCTCCTCGCCCCATTATCGCTGGGGAACACGGCCAGTTAGTGCTACTAGCCGGAGTCTGGCCCTCCTGATCACACCTCAGCAGCCACCTCGCTAGTACCGACTACCGGGTAGCCTGGGACTTGCCCGCTCATTCTTCGAACTTGGCCTTCGACTCCATCTCCAGCTCCGGAGCTCCACCTCGGGAACCTTGATGCTCGTAGCTACCGCCTTCGTCTTGAGTGGTAGGCGTCCTCCTCCCAGGGGTACGGTCCCGCCCAGTAGCTCCGACTAACTACATCTACCGTCTTCATCAGCGCGCCCCCGCCAACGACACCGGTTGGTAAGCTACCATCCAACCTTCTACACCCTGGCCAACTGCCAGGGGGTCAGCGGTGGGATTCGAACCCACATCTACCCTTTGACAATCCGACCAAGCATGGGATCGAACCCATGACCATCGAATTGCCAAGCGAGTGCTCTTCCAATTGAGCTACGCTGACTGCACTGCACTATGCTACGCGACACGACTCGACGCGATGCGACGCTACGCTCCGCTACGCTCCGCTGCGCTCCGCTGCGCTCCGCTACGCTCCGCTATGCTGTGCTACGCTCCGCTACACAACGGCATGCAACGCTACGCAATCATGCACGTTGAAATGTGACGTGCGATTTACGATCGTGCACGCTGCACTACACTATGCTACGCTATGGTACACTACGCTATGCTTCGCGGGAAGGCGCGTGCGCAACCCGAGCGGCGGCGAGCGGCAATGAATAATGAGCGGCGATGATGCGACCAGCAATGAGCCGCGACGAGTGGCGACTAACTTTGAGCTTTGGCTTTAATCGCCGACTTGCGTTTAAGCGATGACACCGAGCGAGCGAGCGAGCGAGCGACAGCGTAGCGAAGCGCAGCAGAACGTAGCGGAGCGTTGTGCAGGCGCGCACGACTTTACCGCCGAGTACACGACGCGACGCTATGCTCCGCGATACGCTCCGCTATGCTTCGTTACGATCCGCTACGCAACGCTATGCAACGCTACGCTACGCTTTGCTATTCAGCATCCTAAGTAGCGCGAGTGCACGATCGCATTTTACTCGCAAATCGCAAGGCGACTAACTTTGACAAGCCTAACGCTATGATATCGCACATAAATAATTTCTATGATATATCTATATATGATCAGCACATCCCGCGACGCAAAAACAATTTACGCACTTTACGCGTCGGGGTTCCGGAGCCGAGCTATTCTACTTCACGATAGCAATACGATTCACATCGCGCCGCCATATCACAATTTCATTATAAATATTTTGACAGCGATTGCAACAATTTCCAGGCGCGGAGGCGTTCATGCGACTTCGGCCGCGATCAGCACAAACTAGCACAAACTCAAAAATGCCTGAACATGCGTACGGATGCATATCCTGCAATACAAAATACAATATGCGATGAGAAATGCCGAAACGAAAAGCGAAAAGCCCAAAAAAAGGCATTACATCGGACGGACTACATTTCAGTCGGGGTAAGGCCTCCGCTTCTCTAGCTACGCTAGAGGCGCTACGGCTACAGGGCGGGGCCCCCCTGGGCGCTTCGCGCTGGGGCCCCGCCCAAAAAGGAAAACGTAAGAAATTACTGAGTGAGCAACCAATTTAAATTGGTAAGCCAGTACGCAGATAGATAGACTTCGATCGCAACCGACGCATACATCTCGTGGAGCGCTTTTGCAATCAAACGCTGATCGACAGCTGCAAATTCTGGCGAATGCCGTCATAAGCAGGACACTCCAGAAAAACGTGGCATTCGTCTTCAACCGCACCGGTACTACATACACATAGGACAAACACGAATCGCTCTTGCTCTACCATTCGGGCGGTTAACCTCAATCGCCCAACAACACAAGCGGAAACGAATCAGGCTCCGATGATGACTGGAGGGGATATAGGTCTTAATGTGTTTTAATGCGCTAAACGCGCGCCAATCTTGGTACGACAGAAGCGCGCCATTTTGTGCGTACGTCGCGTACGTTACTATATATACGGACAAACAACTAACGCGCTTGTGTTTTGTAAAATGACATGTCTAAATTGATGTACAACTGTGGGTTCGCAAATCGGCTTACGTTGCTCGACTACAGTCGTGTAACGATTTGACATCCCAATTGGAGAGATACCCCATACATTCCCTTTCAATCGCACCACGGTCGTAAGCAGCCTCATCCCATATTCGTTGGAGTCTGAGGAATATGCACATACGGGCCTTACGGGCATAGCATCTGAACAAGATAGCGGCCGTCGCTTATTGTATCTATCTGTCCAAGCAATCAACGATACCGTTATTTGCATTTACTAAAGACGAGGCATCCACGCACCCATGAACCACGATCCCCAAACGAGGCATGTGCGTGTGATCTGGATCAGGCAGTTGATAACAAACCTCAACAAAACTTTCAAGGTCTGCAACCAGCGGCTATGGCTCTTTTTTTGTTCCACTCATAATATCAACGTAAGTTGGTGACGCAAGATAATCCGGCTGATCAGCCGTACGGGTTGCCGTAGACCGGGTTCGACCTTGGCCCCTCACCCGGCCCGGGCTGAAAACCGCCCGGTGCACCCTGATAGCCTCGGAATGGCCACTGTCTATTGTTGCCACCATCAGGCAGCATTTGTGCAGCTTCAGCCATTTGCATTGCCGTCTGCATTTGAAGCTGAACCAACGGCGGCGGCTCCTGCTGAACCCAACCGCCAGCACCGCCTCCACCATCAGCACCACTGTCCCCGTATCCGCGGCCACTTCGACCAAAGTTGCCTCCGCCACCTCCACCGTAGCCACCGCCGCCTCCGTAGCCGCCACCACCGTCACCATAGCTGCTGCCACCCACACCGCCGCCATTGCCGCCACCATGATCGCCACCGCCGCGGCCACCGCCGCCGCCTGCTGGGTAACTGCCGCCCGCGCGCGCGCCGCCAGGTATAGCTCCGCTCTGCCGACTCCCATACGTGATGAACAGGCGACTCAACATGCTCATGGGCGGCCGTGATTGCGGTGGAGGCGGTAGAAGCAGTGGTGATTGCGGTGGAGGCGGTAGAAGCAGTGGTGATTGCGGTGGAGGCGGTAGAAGCAGTGGTGATTGCGGTGGAGGCGGTAGAAGCGGTAGTGGAGGCGGTGGAGGCGGAGGCGGAAGTTGCAGGCGGCCCATGGACCGGGGTTCGATGTCATCAAAGCCTGGCGCGTCTGGGGCGGGTAATCCATGCGCGTGGGGGTTGCTCCACCACAGCCCCGACCTGTGTGGTCTTGGTGCCGCTGCAGATGATAGCGCATACTGCTGCAGTGGGTCGTCGTAGGTCTTCGCGGGTGAGGGTCCGCAGGCACAGCAGGCGTGGAGGCATGCCGATATCCAGCCAAGCCTGTAAACCAGTATCAGGAACGCAACCCCGGCTGCCGAGCCAGCAATGAAGCCCAGGAAGCGGATCAGCTTGGACCAGCAACGCTTCTTGACAAAACACACGGCGCTGAAAGCTTTAGGGCACTCCTGCGGCCACGCGGACAGGAGTATAGTGGAGTCACACTCAGAGCGGTCGTCATAGACTAAAAGAAATCAAGTACACAGCCAGGTGTCAGCACTCGGGAAATAAAAGGCCCAGCCATAGAGTGTCCTCTCGATCATAAACACAGTCTTGGAACCAGTGATAAACCCAGTCATGCACAACGGCCAGTCATACTGTGCAGGCAGGGGATGCTACATACGATACATCAGTCTTACAAAGTTACAAGGGACGCCAGTCATAAGCCCAGTCATACACCTAGTCATGCGCCTGCTCATGACGCACCCCCCTGCTGGTCGGTAGTAAAAAGCGGGCAGTATGCAAGAGTGCCTGTTGTCAGTCATACCAAGCACCAGTCATGCCATTTAATGACTGGGTTTTTGACTGTGAAAGAGTCATAGAGACGACGCCACCGTGGACTGGAAGGGATATAACTGGCAACCCTCATTATGACTGCGTTTCGGTCCATCCCTACCTGCGGGCATTAATTCAGTACAATCATGTTCATCTGCATCCATGTTCTGCTGCGTGCGCGTCTACGCCCCATGACCCGTTGCTGCACCCCATGACTCGGCGCAATCATTCCCCGCATGCAGCCCATGACCCCGCCTTTCCATCCTGCACCCTATGTATATATATGACCCATGCAGGCCGTGCAAGCGCATTCACGGCAAAGTCGGCGGGGTGCCTGCGTCACTCGCTCCGTCCCTTAAAGCATCCCAGTAGATAGGAGGCGGCCCTAGCCTCCTCATCGCCTCATCGCAGGCTGCCCCTTTATTTTGGCTCTCATGATACAGACGTCGTACGGTATTGTACGCTGTACATCAGGCCGTACCACGTTGCAGTCGATGGTGGCGTTCGTGGACGCCGTTCGCAGGACGACGTCATCCGATGAGTTACTACTGCCGTTTCTCGTGCCGTTGAGCCCTCCCCCTGGCGGCTTGACCTTCGGCTCGAACTTTGTTGTAACATTCGTGTAGAATTGCACGAGCGCTTCATCCACGACATATCCCTGCAGCACATACAGTGCAATAAAAACTAAGAGTAGTTACAGTTTAATTAATTACAGAGGAGCTGGATAACAGCTACATAGTGCGATCGCACGACTCTGTGGGTCTAATGTTCAATAGAACATCTAGACCAGGCCACTTACCAATTCACTGGCGAATTCGCCTCATTTGAAAGGGATCCCACTCTGTGAGATGAAAGTTACAGGTCCTAATACGCCAGCCACCCAACCAAAACCGCACTGCCCTGCATTTCCTCTCATCACGTGACATACATACAGCCGACCGTGAGCTTATTAGCAGTGGCAGAGGTGGCCTGCAGTCGCATGCTTCCTGCACCGCAAAGCGACCAGCATGCATGCGCCTTCCATATGCCAGCAGAGAAACGCCCCATTACTACTCACCAAGGCGTCGTTCAACGTTACCACGCACGTGCGATTCGGCGTGAAGGCACCGTCCACATATAGCTCAATTGGCGGCACGGCCAAGTTTTGGCCGGGCGCCAGCGACACCTTGCGCGCCTCGGTTCGTCTCACGTTAATGGTGCAGTTGAAAATGCTGATCGTGAAGTCGGCCGCCAGGCGGCCCAAGTTAGTCACGTTTATGCGGATGTATCCACGAGCTCCCGACTCGAAGATTCCGCAGGCGGAGACGTCCGAGCGACAGGCGCGCAAGTCCGTTATCTGGCTTGTGTACGTGCGTGGCGTTAGTTGGGGTATCGGCGCGGTGGGACAGCGGGCGGTGAGCGAGCATGTTACGGCACGTATGTAACGGACATCGACAATGCCACTTTGGCTGTACGTCATTGGTTTGGCGGATAGCTTCCCATCCGGGAAATGTACATACATACGATGTTTTGGCTGGTTTATTAGATGGATCGAAGTCTCTTCCTGGCCTTTCCGGCTTACTTGAGCCCCTTCTCTGCTGGTTGGTTTGCTTATGTATGTCCTTGTTGAATAAGTGGGGGCATTTGCCACAACGTAATCTGCTTGGGCACACACCACAGGGGTCCCACTGCCTAAAGGACGGGCCTCATCCGATCACGCCGTTGAAACCAACCCAGCGTGCGAATCTACGTAGGTCCATTAATGTGACCTCAACTAACGCCACATCCGTCGCGTCAGGTAACCATATATAATCGCCATAATAATAACCTCATACCGATAACATGCTAGTGGGCGTCCTTAATCTCATTAACCTGTGACGACTCATGAGCCGACAGGAGGACTGGAACCCATCAACCTTCTGAGTGCGAAGTCACGCATTAACTTCTATATGCTGCCTGCCTGCCTGCGTCCATGGTTGGTGGTTGGATGCCGATCGCAAGGTTGTTGCCTTGGCAGCCTCCATCCTCGGGCGTGGGGTCAGGTTGTTTCATGTGACGTTTGAGCTAAACCCTGTGGCTGGCTAGTGAAGACGACGAGTTTCCTTGTGATGGCCGGGCGGCTGCATGCCTCTGGTGGACAATTGCGAATGGTATGTGCGTGTCCATGACGGCATGTTCACATCACGCCTAATCCTCCGTTCTTGAACCTCAATTGTAATTTGATTGTTATCACGTCGCCCCAGCCTGACTAGCTGGGCAGCCGGCAGATTTTCGCCGCCGGAAAGATCAGCTGGGCCGCGGATGAGTTTTTTAGTTAGCATCCTAATGGAAGTGGTTAGTTCCGCATTCCCTTTCATCCTATCAAAGGAAAATAGCCAGCCTGGTGTCAGGTACGGTCTGCCCCGGCCGCACAATTTGCAGTTGCAGTTTGTTCGTACGTACGGGCAGACCGTTCGTTGCTTGTCGCTGTCATTGCATTGTGCCCTAGCCAAAACATTACGTGATGCATCTACTTTGTAGGTGCACGATATAAGCTAGATCCGGATTGACGCAAATGGCTTACCAATTTAATGCCTGAGTTCGATTGCGGGGAAGACCCCCGATATTGTCGTGAGGGGCGAAATTTTGGCTAGCTGCTGAGATGTGGAGTTGGGCCCCAGTTGATTGGGCAGATGACACGTTTGATTGGTGGCAATTTCTGAACCCTCAGTATCTACGGATGTCGAGTGAACGCATGAGGTGCGTGAGGTCCTAGTTGGCAGGACCAACCGCCTTGGACTCACAGTTCGACAGTGCGACGATGATGGATGGTGGATGGTGCTCTAAGCGAACAAACTCCGTCGTGGCTGTTAAACAATAGGAGGGCGGTGCCCTCACCCTAGAATGGGCCCAGAAAGCCCCCCACACTGTAACATAACATAACAATAAAATACGCGTGCGTTTTGCCGTATGGTAAAAAACTAAAAATACATGTCGTACCTGGCCAGAGCCGCGGTTGATGGTAAACCGCACATTGTCCGCTGACACGGACAGCATGACGTTCGATTGAGACAAGCCGATCACCGGCATCTCGAAGCTGAGGGTTCTGGTATCCTTCTTCAGCTGTCGAACACGTTTGGGATCGTACGAACATGTGCAACGTGTATGTCGGACACAATACGCAGGGCAAGGGGTTGGCGGGGTTGAATGTCAGTTCATCACTCATGTGTGTGGGCCGAGCCCCTTCAGCAGGCAACACACACGTTATATACCCCTTCATGACATGGACCTCCTCGCGAAGGCCAGCTTTGTTTCGGTACATATATACGAGGACGGCAGTTGAGTATCCGGCAAACCAGTACCATATAAGTTGCAATTGATTGATTGGCCAGTGAGACCAAACAGAGGGTTTTCTTAATGAAACGAAGAAAGCCAAGGTTTTCTGTGTATTTGCCGAGAGCGTAATCGGCGCTTCGTTGGTGGTACGGCGGGGCCGCCGTACCGGTGAGAGCGAAGTGCAAGTCGCGGCGAGCGCGACGGAAAGAGTAATTTCGCGAGTTCATGTAGTCAGTACTGACAGGTTTCCGCTGCGTCGTCTGCCCATTACACCGCCCCGCGGCAGATAGCGCAGTCGGTAACCAGGCTCGCCTCCTCCCAGCCACGGAAGCAAGCACACTTGTCTGCTCGCAGGTACTCGAGTCCATTCCCGTCTTCAAGCGGTAAGGCAACTACTCATGAAGACGTGTTTATTTGCTGAAGCGCTTGCACGTACCACACGCGCAATCCATAGAATACGTATGTAGATAGGTGAACAACCGCCACAAGCTGACATGGTCGGACAATGCACTGGTCGTACAATGTCGCCGTACCTGGGCCTTGGAACCGCCAGTGAATTGCGTCACCATGTACAATGGTACAAGGCCATCTTCGAGCCGCTTCAGGTCGGTGTCACGAAAATCCTTTAGCTGGTTTGCAAGACATGCCTGCGGACAGGGGAGGTTTCGTTATTTGGTTCAAGGAACTAACCGCGATAGTTGTGTGCGCTTCGGGGACTGTGGTAAACCGGGGTCACCCCGCCCCTTGGATGTGCCTGAGAGTTAGGGCACAGAAGTTCTGACCGTAAAGTCACAGATTCGATCCCGGCCTTCGTAGAGGTAGGGTTGGGTGACCGATGGGGGCCCTGGTGTGGGACGAACAACAGCTGATCGCATGGCTCATCAGCCATGTCCCTGTCCCCTGCACTGGTAGATATTACTCATGCATCACGGTTAAATGCTCAACAATGATGTATCTGGCATATCTGGGAAGAATGCGTGCGGGTACCCAGATGTGATCCGAGTGAGACGGAGCCCAGACACGGAGGGGTGGGAAAAGCAACCCGTCTTAGTAAAAAATGCGGTCACCGCGCGCGGGAATGGGCTGTTCCCGCCGAAAAGGCATCAGTCTGCTCCCTGAGCACTCGCTAGGGCTTACGGTCCATCCAGGGGTCGAGGCATTCCCTCTCAGGAAACGAAGGCTGGCCGGCTAAAATCCACCCCGTGGAAAATTCTCAAAATGAGGCTGCAGTGATGCCCCGGCGCGATGCCCGCAAGGGAGACAGGCGCTATGTGTGGTGGCGACATTACAATGAATCGACAACTAGTAACGCGTCGACAGCCCTCCCATTCATCACCTCATATCAGTCCTCACCCCATTAGGACGGTAGCAGCCATTTTCTTGATATCGGAACGTTGTGAAGTTTGTTCCGATTTTGTCACAATCCTTTCCTGCACGTCAGGGCGAACAGGCGGCCATCTAGGTCACAAATAAGGCGGCCAACCCAGCAGCGCAGCTTCTATGGCGGATCAGTTGGGCACATCCGAATCGATCCGCCAGGCGCCATCAATGATAGATCAGGTGCGAAATAAAAGTCCCAGCATTTATATATATCACCATTGCATAGTCCTAGCTAGCTACGTATCCGCTTTACAGAATTGCACATACAGTGAAACGCAAGTTCCGGCGCGGCGGAAATGTAGGGCACGCACCATCAAAGCTGAACCTGTTCCTCGCTAATAGCATCCAGTCGGCGCGTGCGATCTTGTTTGCGTGCTCAATCCTGTCTACTGTTGTGTCGTTCAGCTCCGGAAACACGAGCACTTGATTGCTGCGTGTGTGGGGTGTGTGCGGAATATGGAGTTTTCATTCGTTGATCGGGGTCGAAGAAAGTCGGGCGGAAGCCGGCGGGAAGCGGGAGGGGGACCCCAGATGATTACGTAGCAGGTTGTGGAAGTACGGTCAAGTTTTACAGCTTAAAAACGAGGAGAGCTGCAAATGGCACTTATTAGTGACATGGGCATGTATGCGATGAATAGGGCGGAGAAGCAGGCAGCAGCAACGACGCACGGAGGCAGCAGGTGCATTCAAGTCGACATTCTCGACACCGTTCCTACGAGCGATTATCACACAAGCAATTGTAAAGTACAAGAAGCTCTAAAGAATATAGTTGCATGCATATGGGGCCTGCTGCGCGCGTTACATGCAGGATTCATGTACATGCATGTACATGTAATGTGTGCCCCCAGCATAATTTTTAGCAAAACAAATTTAGGCAGTCTACGTACGCACGGTATGCCACGTTTTTGTGACATACACATATCTATCGCGCTACCGTACCCTCAGGTTATCGTCGCGCATAAATAAATACTTATTTTAAACAAGGTGTGTCGGCTTTTTCAAATTAATTAATTACAGAGGAGCTGGATAACAACTGCATAGTGCGATCGCACGCACGACTCGGTGGGTCTAATGTTCAATAGAAAGGAATAGAACATCTAGACCAGGCCATTAACCAAATCACCGGCGAAATCGCCTCATTGGAAAGGGATCCCACGCTGGGAAATTAATGTCTTCGACTATGTTTTCCAGTTCCGATTCCCTGAAACGAATCGGTACCCATACATGCTAACGAAGGGGGAGGCAAAAGCAAGGGAATCGGAATCAAGGCAAAACCTCCCTCGCTCTGGAACCGGCCTAACGAGAAAATCACACGTGTCCTGCAACCACCCACGTACGAATTTGTCGCTAAGACGCGGCAGGAGCGAAGCGACTTAGGCTTCTAATAAGCTGGATTATTTACGGTAGCCGTACGGCTTGCTCTCCGAGCCGAATTCGAATTGTTTGCTGGCATGGCAAGCAACTATCGTCCATTCCCGTGGAGTTCTGGTCGCAAAATGTCGCGCATAAGCATTGTTTTAATGAGTTATACTAATTTCCATTTTTAGGGTGCCAAATAGACCACGCGTTGTCGCTACTCGAGCTTGTTAGCAAGGAGCCAAGGAACCATGTCATTTCTCGTTGCTAGCAAGGAGCCATGATCCGTGGCTCTTGCCTTAGTGCGCTGCGGCGCTAGTCAGCGCTGTGCGGCGCTGTGAGAGCAACTCCGCGCAGTAGTGTAAGGCCCGAGGCAGAGCAGCTTTCAGTCGGCACGAAGCCTGTCCTGTCGCCCCGACCCTGTGTCGTCGGACAACGTCCTAGCTTAGCCAGCCGTGAAGGCTATAGGACATAAGGACAAGGGGTTGGTGTCGGCTTCCTTGAAGCCGGAAAAAGGGCGGGGCCCCACTAAATCCGTACGGGTTAATTTGAGTGCTAGGGCGGCGAGGGCGTGAAGTGTGAGAGTGTCGACATTCCTGCTGATAGACAGCCAGAGCTTTTTCCCGAAATGCCTGCTAGCCGAGTTGTTAGCAAGGCCTGCCGGCGCCGCGCGAAGCGCGTCATCCCGCCGGGTGCATGAGCGCATGTGCGCATCGACCGAAATACGGGGCATTTCCAAAGCGAGCGGCGAGGGCGTCAACTGTGAGAGTGTCGACATTCCTGCTGATAGGCAGCCAGAGCTTTATATCTGAAATGCCTGCGGCTTCAGCAATCCGACCCATGTTTAGCATCGCGCGCCGTCTCGGCACTGTGCAACTCTTCCGGCCAGCGCATTGGCTGAAGTTACTTGACAGTAGACATGGAGTGTATCATTTACACATCACGCAGGCTGACTTGCCAATAGAAGGACAGCGGAACTGTTTGCGAGGGTTGATTGCGACGACGTGCAGTTGCCGACGAGAGTGCACAGGCTTCGCTACTGAGGTATTCGCCGTAGAGGAGGCTTGAATGCTTTAACATTAGGACAGGGATCCCCTAGGTTGCCGACTGGACTTGTTGGGCGGCCCTCAGAAGACCGCTGCATCATGCGTGCATTGGCGGCTTGGCGTCCAACGACCAGCAGTTTGCCGCTCATGGTTTGCTCCTTGCAACCTTTGTAATAGTAATATGCGTCAAGACGATCGGACCGGCTAGCAGAGCTGCTGTGGTGTGGTCGCGAGAAGAATGTTTGCAATGCAAACATAGTTTGTTTCCGAAACGAAGATTCATTTCACGCCGTCATGTCAGAATTCCACCTTAAGGAACGAAGAATCTTCTGGAATTCATTATAGGCCGAGAGGTGTTGGTTTGACCTCGGCCTCGGTCCATGGAGACTGCCAAACTGCTTTTTACTCATGCGATGTTGGGTTCCAATAATAAATTTACCGTGCAATAAAGAATGTAATCTTTTACTTATGCAGCCTTTCCGTTGGCCGAAAGTCTACACTTGTCCAATTACTTCCCACGTCCCACGCACGCACGGACATGGGCAACCCTAGAGGGCGGGGCCCCCCTGGGCGCTTCGCGCTGGGGCCCCGCCCAAAAAAAACAGCGGTGTACCACACAATGTTGCACAAATGACAAACCACCAGACCAAACCCTAGCCTTCTTGTTCTGTCCAACATATCATTCTTTGAAGCCGGAAAAAGGGCGGGACCCCGTTGTATCCGTACGGATGGAGATGAATGCTAGGGACTTGGGCTGAACCGCTAGCTGGATGCCCACTGCCTAAGCAAGAAAGCCTCTAGGGCTCTGGCAACGTGGTTTCGGGCAGTTCTACCGCGAGAGGTTAGTTTGAGATGCAATCGAACTGAGTCAGCCGCCGGTGGGGCTTCGGCCCTGCGTGCCCGGCGGGGGATTGGGGCCCGTGAAAAAGTGGCCGTCTGTCACGTTGAGATGTAGTGTCAACACAAGATGGGCCCCAAAAGTACAGACGTATATACAGTGCCCTAGCTATCAGGCACTTCCTAGAGATACCAATTTGATACTGTCCTAGTAAAATACCCACTAAATGCCACTGAATAATGCCATAGCAGATGGCCACCACTGAATGCCATGGCACACACGCACTGAATGCCATGGCAGATGGCACGCACTGAATGCCATGGCAGATGGCAGATGGGTACATCGCGATTCACTTGGCCTCTAAGCAGCGGCCTGTGCAGACAGCAGGCCCACCAGGGCGGGTTCACAACTAACGGAGTGGCTCCACATGGTAGTCAGGGGTGAGGCGGGCGCCCCGAGCGGTGCTGAGCAGGTAGTTCTTGCGGGTTCTCCCTCCCCAAAATGCAGTTTGTGGTGCAAGGGGAGTCAAGCCTCATTTCTGCGGAAGACCTTTAACGAGGAGTGGTTGCTCTAGAGTCTTGCTGTACAGGTGGCTTGGTACGGCAGTTGTGCATTAGTGTCCGTAGAGCTCCGAGTTGGTGTTTGATGTCTCGTCTTCCCCGATGTCTAGCGGTTTACCTATTTTCGTTGCGGTCTTTTTCTAATTAGCGTTCAGTCGGCTTCGTTGTTGGTTTCTTAAGCTAGTCCGCGGATTCCTTGCCCGTCCACCCTCCCCTGGTTCTCGTTGCGCTCGCACCTTGGCTGCACGGGTGCTCGCGTGTCTGTGTGTGTGCCGTGTCTGTCTGTCCTTGGGTTCGTGCACCTTTGGGTTTAGGCCGGTCCAACGGCGGGGGAGGTTTTGACTCTGGTTCACTTTTGCCACACCATCGCTAGCCTGGGCACCGTTTTTTTGCTCGATCGACGGAATCGGAGTGCATGTGTCTGTTGGTGTTTTGCCGTCCGGTTCCGTTGCGGTCGATTGTTGCTGTTCTGTGTTGGGGCCGTTTGTTCGTGGGCCGCGGTGCGGTGTGTTCTCCTCCTGCTTCGGGGTGTGTGCTCTACCGCAGGCTAGTCGGGGCAGTAGGCAGCTGGGCAGAGTGCTGGCACTGAGAGCAGCAAGCGGCGTCACTGTTGGGCGTGCGTCGGCCGGCAGGAGAGTTTCAGCGGCGGTTTTCTCACCATCTTTCACCGTCCCAAGGGGGGGAACGACAGTGGTTGGGATGCGTGCCCAGGGTTTGTAAGCGGCACCAATTTGTAAGGGCTACATGCGGCCACCGATGCAAGGGCATACTCGTGTAACTGTACGGTCGAGCCCTGTCGAGCGTCCGTCTATGTGCCCCACATAAGCAATCGAATCGGCAGCTCGGCACGGAACATATCCTGTCCTCATGGACGGACGCACCTTGTAAGTACTTCAAAGTGACTGTAAGATTGGATACATCCCGCTAAGTGGTGCTAACCCAACATTTCGGACTTACACAGCTAAAGGTGGGGGCTAATACCTCGCTAACTCAAAGTCGGTTATAAGTTGTGCCTTATCCGCACATGCCGCGATAATCCTGCTTAGGCCGACTTAGGCTAAGACGGCCACAACCTTAGCCAGACTTAAACCGGGGTTCGTTTGGTAGGGGAATGCCATGCATGGCACCCACTGCATGCCATGGCAGATGGCACGCGGTGCATGCAACACGTGCATGCTTCTGTTTCACTCTCTTACCTGAGATCGTGCAGCTGCGTGTACATAACCAGGTCACCCACGAGCTTGGCCGTCACAGTTCTGGAGGCGGAGGCCGCCATGGGCTTGCCGGGGTTCAACTGGAGCACCTCGGTGACCGGCTCGATGGAGTTGTCGACGGCCCCAGTGGGAATGACCAATTTGACACTGATGGCAACAGTTAGCGTAGCGGGACCCAACGTATAGGCCTGCGCAGCAAGGTGCGGTGCAGGCAGGCACAAATAATCAACGGCCCGTCGGTAGGTCAGCACCGGCGGGTCGAAATAGCATGCCTTTGGCAAATGCAAATGATGCGGTGTAACGGGATCGAAGTATATACAATGCCGTTGCACAAGCAGCCCCGTTCTCGGGGGCCCAACAACTAACACCGGCGGTCGTCTTGTTACCCGTGTGTATGTGTATGTAACCCCATGATGTGTGTGTAACCCCAATCCACGTACCATGGTGTAAATGTATGATTTACATGTCCTACATCAAACTTACACTATACCATAAAGGATTGAGCCTCAGGCAGTGGGCAGCCTCTGGCTTTCTGTCAAGTATACCCCCGAGCAGCCCCGGCAGTTCTCTTGTACAGATTATACCGGCGCGTCTGGGGAACATGGGCGTAGCAATTTTGCACGAGAGCGAAATTCGAACTTGGAGTACCGAGGAAAGGATTCTGTGTTCACGCAGCAGGTATGTGATGAGTATGCTGTGCATGATGTCCGGACGACCTGCCGCCTGCTGCAGGCCCAGCAGGCGCCGTGGGCTGCCCCTTCTCGCTCATAACCAGCAGAGGGGTTCGTTGGGGTTGCCGGTAGTGTGTGGTTTCACTGATTAGACACTCACTCCATATTTATCTGAAGGTTTTCTGAGTGAAACGAAGAAAACCAAGGTTTTCTGTGTATTTTCCGAGAGCGTTCTCGGCTGTTCGTTGGTGGTACGGCCGGGCCGTACCAGTGAGAGCGAAGTGCAAGTCGCGCTGAGCGCGACGGAAAGAGTAATTTCGCGAGTTCATATAGTCAGTACTGACAGGGTTCCGCTGCGTCGTCTGCCCATTACACCGCCCCGCGGCAGATAGCGCAGTCGGTTACCAGGCTCGCCTCCTCCCACGGAAGCAACAGGAAGCAAGCATACTCTTCTGCTCGCAGGTACCCGAGTCCATCCCCGTCTCCAAGCGGTAAGGCAACTACTCATGAAAACAAATTGATAGTTCTCTAAAGCAATTTATGAGCGTTGCCAACCAGATGGGCGGCGCCGGCCTATGGATTGATGACGGATTCCGCCTTCAGATTCACGAAAGCCTTCCTTAAGGTTGATAAAGTTGCCCATAGATGCCTTCATTATGCGCCAATATATATCCCATTTAATCCGTGGAGCGCTGCAATGTGGAACAGGTACGCGAATCAGTGCCTCGATCGCTGTACGCACGTACGTATACAATAATTCGAAGTTGCTTGTAGTTATCGGGCAGCCGACCAGGATACCACGAACCCAATCCGATTTCCTTCTAAGCGATTGGCGATTGCCCAGTTCGGAAGTCGCTTTCTGGCTTGATGATTCGGACGACTTCCATCCCAGTCATGAAATAAATGCGTATTTTTGAACAGAGACCTGGCTGCAGTGTTTACTGGAGACGACTTTGGGCTGCTGGAGACCGGCATTCTATGGCAGCACGTGCTTAAAAGTCATTTACGTGGCGAATGGATGATGGAAAATGGAATTGCCGCATCACAGATGTAAGGCGCGCGTAGTCACAGTTTCCGGGGCGCGGGTGGAGGTTTGGCGTCAGGGCCAGCATCGCCGCGCGTGTTGTCCAGAGTTTCCCACAAGACACACCGCCGGCAGAGTCCCTAACGCACGTCCCGTTCGACCGGCACATGCAACTGTTGGCCCCATCTATCGGCGTATTTGAACCCTCGGATTTCTGCCCGCAGGTCCGTCTTGCTGCACGCACGCAGCGTGGAGTGCACGCCGCTTCATTGACGCCAGTTGGGCGCCGTGGGCACGGAGAGCAGCGGCTGCACGGGAGGGAGCGGTGCGGAGCCGGCCCTGGGTGCACCCATGTCCGGCCCCGAGCTCCTTGAGTCAATCTCCGGCTCTGGGTCCCTTAAACCCCCAGTCCAGCCCCTAGCCCCTTCCACCTGTCCCCAGCCGCCTGTCCCCAGCTTATTAAACCAATCTCCGGCCCCGAGCTTCAACCCTGCCACCTTCCGCCCATCTCCAGCCCCAAGCCCCTACTATATATGTTGCTTATATCGCGTTTCCGCTGGCCGAGATATTACACTTGCGCGGTAGGTCATTATGCGCCCACGCACGGACATGGACGACAATCCTACAGGGCGGGGCCCCCCAGGGTGCTTCGCGCTGGGGCAGGCCCCGCCCAATTGCAAACAGTAACCAAATGCGCCCCCCGTGCGTACGTACCCTCAACGAATGCTACTAAGGTTCTACTGGTCGCTACACCGACAGTGTGGCCTATTCAGAGTTGAGGGCCGAACTGCACGGGCGCTGAAACGTTATTATGAGAGCTTTCAGAGGGAATGCATGGCATAGGCAGTGCGGCAACACCGCAGAGGCTTTGCTCAAGTGTTTTAAATTAATATACCATTAGCTTGGCCAACCTCAAATGGATTCGCCTGAGGCCGATTTGATGCATGCTGGCCGATCGAGCATTCCGACAGCTTCCGACACGTTTAAGACCTATCTCGCTGTGGGAGTCCTTGATGAGATCGAACGACAACCCTGACTCTCCGCTAGCTGAGGGACCCTGCTATTCCAGCTCAATATCCCCTTTTCCTCTGGGGCGTCTATCTGAGATAGACGCCGAAGACGACGGCCCTGTAGGGGGGATACGGCTGTACGTACGTCATCCCAGCGGCAGCCTGAGGCAATAATGGATTGTTCGCTGTGAGAGCCCGCCCTTTTGATTGACGATATCCCCCTTTGGCTGGACCGTCGGTCTGATGAGACGTTATATATACGAAGCCTGTTAAAGAGGGCTATGGATCTGACGATTTCCGTCGTTTCTCTTCTGCGTGAAAATAGTGATCCTCTCATGTGTCCGTCAGTACGTTTGTCCGTCCCCGACCGTTGAATCCAGCCACCGTAGCGTTACCGCACACTTACGTCAAATTTGCAGGATTGTTTTCATTTCTTTGGCATTTGCAGCAGAAGCCCTGACTGTCATTAACTAGGATCTTTGTGCCTGGGAAAGAGGACCAGCCACAAGTGGAGTGCGTGAGTTTAAATCCCGGAATGATCAGGCCGCCCGGTTGGTCGTCCTGCACAATGGGCAGCATGGTTGAAGGGTTTGAATTCGAGGTGCGTGTGGGGGCCTAGTCTCGCGCCTGAGCAGTTCGTTTATTTGTCGGGAACGAAGCAGTGCTAGCGAGCTGCAATGTGATGCAGTCTACAAGTCAGCAATCAGCAATGATTCAGTGTTACATCACAGGAAGTGATATGACCCCAGGAGGAAGGAGGCAAGGCGAAGTAATCCTGGCATCCCTCTGCAGGTGATGATATGACGGACGCCGGCCGACGGACTACATGTGATAGCCATTATTGGTCGACGAGCAATTCCGTCTGTCGATTCGACAAATAAACCGTCTGTTCGCCACTCTAGTAAGCTGTCCGCGGAGGTCAGCAGCTAGGGCCCCTGAGCCTGAAATCACTCACCCTACATGCACCAAACCCCGTTTGAATGATTTGTTCGTATGGTTTGTAGTTGTAGGACTGTATATAGTTCATTGGGGAAGACGCCATCAGTGGTGACTTGGTCAACGTCACCGAAAAAGGTACCATAAGGTCTCGGCACTGGCAGAGTGGGTCATTGGCGATGTTGCAGGGGCAGGGGCAGTCGCCGGTCGGACTGTGTGGCACAACGAGCAAAGGTACGTAAGACGTAAGATCAACACGGGCGTACGTGTTCGGGGCGACCGTGCCAATGGAGTTCTTCAGATGTGCCGTTCCAATTCGAATCGGCAAAGAATTGTTTTGACGACTTGCTGGTGCCGAGCTGATCGATGACCTGCATCAGCTTCTGGATGGACACAGTGATGCGGAGCCCAACACGGGTAGCTCTTGAGAAATAAGGGCAATCCGAAAGCCAGCGCTGGGAGCGCACAGCACGCATGGAGCGCGGGCAATGTCACTCTTGGGCGCATAAATGCATGAACCTCGGAAGCAGAGTGATGAAGAACTTTGCTCTGGACCACACGCCGCTAGTTTAAGTGTTCTTTATTTCATGTGTTTACGTACCTGTTGACACATTTAAGAGTGAATTCTAGGTTCTCTGCGTCGATGGTCTTGCCGTTCACAACTGTCAACGTGATAGTAATCTTTTCCTTGCAACTCAGGGCCTGCAATTTCATAGTTATATAAAATTTATATTGCTATCTGTATCTGTCGCAATTGGACAGGGTGTCGCACCTCCGTACCACCGTCGGCGACACATTTTTCGAGGCGTCCCGTCGCCAGTACGAGGGAGGAAGCTACTGAGGCCCACAGAATGTGTGCGATGACTATACCAAGAGCTAAACGTCTGAAACTGCATATTTGCATTGAGCTGGATGCGAAGTCCGTCAGGCCCCACCCGGGTGTCGTTTGGTGGCTAGGGTTCGGCTAGCTTATCCAAAGGTTGTTTTAAAAATGTTATCTGCTACGATACATGTAACGGTCGAAAAACTGGAATCTTAGTTGTCCAAGGCTGTGTGTGCGGGCGAAGGGACCTAAGGCAGGTACGAGTTTCATTCGCGACCTGCCGCCGCGACTGAACGTCTGCCGATCACTCGCTGCTGGAAGCACCCAAAAACATTGCCCCCGGCTTTACAAATCAAAATAATATTTACGTATTGGAGGACCAGGGCGCGAAGCGTCTTCTATCTGCTGGCGCCGAGTCATCCGCCACCGACTTTCCTTTTTGGGCGGGGCCCCAGCGCGAAGCGCCCAGGGGGGCCCCGCCCTGTAGGATTGCCCATGCCCGTGCGTGCGTGGGACGTGGGAAGTAATTGGACAAGTGTAGACTTTCGGCCAACGGAAAGTCTGCATAATAAGTAAAAGATTACATTCTTTATTGCACGGTAAATTTATTACTGGAACCCAACATCGCACGAGTACAAACCAGTTTGGCAGTCTCCATGGACCGAGCCCGAGGTCAAACCAACACCTCTCGGCCTATAATTAATTCCCTAAGATTCATCGTTTCTCAAAGAGGAATTCTGACATGACGGCGTGAAGTGAATCTTCGTTTCGGAAACAAACTATGTTTGCATTGCGAACATTCTTCCCGCGACCACACCACAGCAGCTCTGCTTGCCGGTCCGATCGTCTTGACGCATATTACTATTACAAAGGTTGCAAGGAGCAAACCATGAGGGGCCAACTGCTGGTTGTTGGACGCCAAGCCGCCAATGCACGCACGATGCAGCGGTCTTCTGCGGGCCGCCCAACAAGTCCAGTCGGCAACCTAGGGGATGGACTTCTACGTTCCCTGTCCTAATATTAAAGCAGTCAAGCCTCCTCTACGGTGAATACCTCAGTAGCGAAGCCTGTGCACTCTCGTCGGCAACTGCACGTCGTCGCAACCCTCGCAAACAGTTCCGCTGCCCTTCTATTAGCAAGTCAGCCTGCGTGATGTGTAAATGATACACTCCATACACTCCATGTCTACTGTCATGTAACTTCAGCCAATGCGCTGGCCGGAAGAGTTGCACAGTGCCGAGACGGCGCGATGCTAAACATGGGTCGGATTGCTGAAGCCGCAGGCATTTCAGCTATAAAGCTCTGGCTGCCTATCAGCAGGAATGTCGACACTCTCACATACAGTTGGCGCCCTCGCCGCTCGCTTTGGAAATGCCGTATTTCGGTCGATGCGCACATGCGCTCATGCACCCGACGGGATGACGCGCTTCGCGCGGCGCCGGCAGGCCTTGCTAACGACTCGGCTAGCAGGCATTTCGGGAAACAGCTCTGGCTGTCTATCAGCAGGAATGTCGACACTCTCACACTTCACGCCCTCGCTGCCCTAGCACTCAACTTAACCCGTACGGATTAGTGGGGCCCCGCCCTTTTTCCGGCTTCAAGGAAGCCGACACCAACCCCTTGTCCTGGAGCCCATGGTCAGTGCTGTTCAATGAAAACTGGTCATCAGTGATGTTGGTGAAGAAGTTAGGAATTTAAAATCTTGCTTGTGAACGCTTTCTAGCTTTATTTCCCTGCAATTGATTATTGACCCATCCAAAATTGTTTATTGAAGCTGCGTCTACGGCCTCCAGGTAAACTCATGCGTGTTTAATGGGAGTGGAGCGGTTGAAATCATCATCACCGATATGCATGAATCACTGCCGCATGATTCGGATCGACGGTTCCTCCGCGTGCTTGCACCCTGTCGAGCAGATACGTACATTATCGCCACCAACCAGCGAGCTGCGGAAACAGTCCAATAACGAAACGTCCAGCTAATAGTATTCAATTCAATTACACTGCTGACTTCACTACTAGAAGTGAGCCATGATACGTACGCAAGAAAGTGCAAGCCAGGGGGGAAGAAGACACAGCTTTATTTCGCAACCCATGATGCCAGACTTGCCAGACTGAAGAGGGAACGGCCAACATTCCGCAAGAACTTGACGAAATCCATGTACAGCAAGGAGGACCGACCCACGCTCTCCCCCGAAGCACAGACGGAAACGCCCTTTGGCAACCGCAACCTAGATAGCTATGCCTAGGCTTGATCGATTAACCGTGCGTTTATAAATGAAATGACCACATAAACTACGTAGTTAACACTTGTAACGAGTTGTAAAAATTGACAAAAAGCATGCAATCAAAGCCCAGAGTGAGCGGCAACCCGCGGTGTTGAGGATGGAGACGTTGGTTACCGCACTGAACGAATTTCATCAGCCGTACCGGTTGTAAAAAGGATTATTCGACATGAGCTGTGGGGCGAGGGGACCTAAGATTGGATCATCACGGGGGTATTGCTGCGAGTGTGGGTTGCTCCACACCAGCCAAGACTTGCGCATTCGCTGGGGTCGTGGTGGCATGGGCTGCTGCAAGGAATCGTGATAGGTCCCGGCGGTGGTGGTGGCGGCGGCTCTGCGGCTGGAGTAGCGAGCGCAGAACCTGAAGGCCCAAAACAGGAGGACGATTGAGCCGCCCACGATGCCCAGAAGTACAGCCACGAATTTGCCCAGATTATCCCAGCAGCCTTTCCTTACAAAGCAGGCGACGTCCATGATGTCTTTGCACACCTGTGGCAGGCAGGGAGAAAGAGAGACATGGCAGGGGCAGGGTAAACGAGCGACCCACGCACGGGTCCTTGAAGGCGAACGAAGATGTAGCGGCAACACAAGTGATGATTTGCTGCTTGCAATAATGGAATTGCGTCAGCCTCGCAAGAGGGCCCCTCAGAGGTTATCAACTGGTCCCGCTATCCATATCGCTTATCTTTCTAGCACCCTTGGACACAATACCCTTACTTTCCCTTCGTTCCTTCCCGTCCAGTCGCCCCCCGCTGTACCGAACCCTACGCCGGACCGTACCTGCATGCAACCGTCGACTACGGTAGCTACCAAAACCTTCGAGTCCTCGATGCTTTCCTGCATCACAGTACGGTATGACAGCACGGTTGCACGGCAGCATTACTTGTACGAAAAGGCAGCCGTGCATGTAACCAGTGAATCATGTCACGACCCACAAGGGCACAGTTGCCCTGAATGAATAAGGAAATTTCCAAGGACACAAATGAACAGATAGTATGTAGTGACGACGCCAGCACGGCTGGCGAAGTGTGTAGTACATGCCGCCGGGTGCATGAATGTATGATGAGTGACTGCATGGCAATGCAGTCCACCGTGCGAGAGCCAACCATGCAACCTGCTGCCATACCGGCTGCGTTCAACCTTTTAATAATCAAGTGACCGGTAAGCAGACCAAGGACTCGGGAAAAGGCCCAGTCATAAAGCGTCATCTCGGTCATAAACCCAGTCATACACCCAGTCATACACCCAGTCATAAACCCAGTCATAAACCCAGTCATAACGTGCTCCCCTGGTCATGGAAAGCGGTCAGGAAGAGCACCCGATATGACTGGGGCCAGTCATATAAAGCCCAGTCATATCTTTTATGACTGCATTTATGACTGGAATTATGACTGGAAACGAGTCATAACGTGTCTCCGTGGGACGGGGATATGACTGGGATGCCACATTATGACTGATTTCCAGTCATTCCGTGCAGTCATTCTGTCATCTCAGTCATTTTCTGCATCCATGTTCTGCTAGCGTGTCTGCACCCTATGACCCGAAGCTGCGCACTATGACTCGATGCAGTCATTCCCCACCTGCACCCCATGACCCGAAGCTGCACATTATGACTCCGCACAGTCATTCCCCGCCTGCACCCCATGACCCGCAGCTGCACACTATGACTCGGTGCAGTCATTCCCCGCCTGCGGCCAGAGATACTCCTGGCTCAGAAGCGCTGAGAGTATCTGTCAGGATCTGTCTAGGAGGGGGTAGGTTTTCCTCGGCTACTCAACACGGCCCCGGGAGATATCATGACCACCTGCTGTGAGGCCGGATTACCTAAACCTTCAGCTTTTTGCACGGCAAAAGTATCTTCAGATTTCCAAAATTTTCCCCAGAATATATATCTCAAGATAGCCACCCTGACTATGACTCGACGCGCGCAGTCATTCTCCGCCTGCGTCCCATGACCCGTAGCTGCACACTATGACTCGACGCAGTCTATCTATCTCCACCTGCACCGGCTACCGCATGACCCGAAGCTGCACACATTGTCTTACTTTACGTGATTCACGCATCTATGCTGTGGGGTTTCCTTCGGAGCACGATATATAGATGCATGGGATTTGCCGTACGGTAAAATTAAATGTCGTACCTGTCCAGAGCTGCGGTTGGTGTTAGTAAACAGCACATTGTCCGCTGACACAGACAGCATGACGTTCGATTGAGATAAGCTGATCACCGGCATCTCGAAGCTGAGGGTTCCGGTATCGTTCTTCAGCTGTCGCACACGTTTGGGATCGTACGAACGTGTGCAACGTGTATGTCGGACACAATACGCAGGGCAAGGGGCAAAGGCGGCGGGGTTTGAATGTCAGTTCGTTACTCATGTGTGTGTGTTGGCCGAAATTTGGGTTACAGGGGACGAGAATGAACCTGCTGGCTCTGATCTTTTGAGGTCCTCGATCGAGCCCACTTACAACCACAACAACATGTGGGCCGGCACTCAAGGCGCTTCACCAGGTGTTTCGGCTCTCTCATCTCTCATCATAAGATCTTATGTACAACGACACCGCTTCTCGTGACGATCCCCTTCAGGCAACACGCACGTTATGTACCCCTTCATGACATGCACCTCCCCGTGAAGGCCGGCTTTGTCCCGTTACATACGAGGACGGCCGTCGAGTATCCGGCAAACCCAGTACCATACAAAGTTGCAATTTATTAAACGGCCAGTGAGACCAAACTGGTTTTGCTGAAGCGCCTCGCTCGCAATTACGCGCAATCCATAGAATACGAATATAGGTGAACCACCGCCACAAGCTAACATGGTCGGACAATGCACTGGTCGTACAATGTCGCCGTACCTGGGCCTTGGAACCGCCAGTGCATTGCGTCACCATGTACAATGGTGCAAGGCCACGTTCGAGCCGCATCAGGTCGTTGTCCCGAAAATCCTTTAGCTGGTTTGCAAGACAGGTCTGCGGACAGCAGGGGTTTTGTCGTTTGGTTCGTTCGGGGAACCGCAATAGTTATGCACACACGTCGGGGACTGTGGATGGTAAACCGGGGACGAGGCATTCCCTCTGAGGACACGAGCGAAGGCTGGCCGGCCCAAACCCAACCCGTGGGAAATATCAAAATGAGGCTGCAGCGATGCCCCAGAAGTCCGCAAGGACGGCAGGTGCTGTGGTGGCGACACAAAAATGAATCGCCAAAGCGGGAAAGCAACTGGCGGTGCCCCGAGCGAGTTATGAATGTGGGCACGGGAGTATTCATTTGGTACGGCAGGACAACTCAGGGGCAAGGCGGGAGACTTAATCCATCTGCTTAGGAGTCAAATGGCTGCGTGATGCCATCCCAGTGGGATTGCAACTAACGTTTCGTGTGTCATTGCGGCTCCGCGCTGTGGTGCACTACGTATGAGCCCGACTGAAGCTCCACACCCAAGGGCCCAAGCAACCCAACCCTCCCATTCACCTCAGTCCTCACCCCATTAGGCTGGTAGCAGCCATTTTCTTGGTATCGGAACGCCGTGAAGTTGGTGCCGATTTTGTCACAATCCTTTCCTGCACGTCAGGGCGGAACAGGCGGCCATCCCAGGCCACAAGTAAGGCGGCCAACCCAGCAGCGCAGCTTCTATGGCGGATCAGTTGGGCACATCCGAATCGATCCGCCAGGCGCCATCCATGCATGATAGATAGATAGATCAGGTGCGAAATAGAATTCCCAGCATTTACCTCACCATCGCATAGTCCTAGCTAGCTACGTATCCGCTTTACAAAGTTGCACATACAGTGCGACGCAAGTTACGACGGATATGTACGGCACGCACCATCAAAGCTGAACATGCTCATCGCTAATACCATCCAGTCGGCGCGTGCGTTCTTGTTTACTGTGGTGTCGTCCGGCTCCGGAAACACGAGCACTTGGTTGCTGTGTGGGGTGTATGCGGAATGTGTATGTTGATCGGGCAGGGTCGAAGAAAGTCGGCGGAAGCGGGAAGGGAACCCCAGATGAATAGGTTGTGGATGGATGTACGGTCAGCTTCTACAGCTGTAAAGCTAGGAGATCTGCAAAGGGCACTGCGAGACATTGGCACCTCGAGCAACGCATTCACCAGCAATCTCGCACTTAAAAATACGTTTTTGATTGGGCGGGGCCCCAGCGTGAAGCGCCCAGGGGGGCCCCGCCCTGGGGGGCCCCGCCCTGAAACAAAGCGCTAACGGATATATTTGCTATGTGGCCTGCGCGCGCCGCGCGTTACGTGCAGGATATATGTGTGCCCCTAATAAGCAAGCTTGCTCCCAATCAAACCCGGTTTTACATGCGGGTCGCGCATTCATATGATAATGCCAGGCCGACCCGGATGAGCGAGTTTCTGTATAATTTTAGCAAAGCCATTATTTGCCCACGAGGGCCCACGGGCGCAGTCTATGCCACTTTTTGGCGACACATATCTTCCGAACCCTAAACTTCCGCGATGGTCGGAATTGAACCTCCGGTCATATAGTCAATGCCCTAGCTATAGCTATCAGGCACTTCATAGGGAATACCGATTGATTGATGCTGTACTGATGAAATACCAAATCTACAGAATGCCATGGCAAATGGCACGCGGAGCATGCAACACGTGCATGCCTCCGTTTCACTCTCTTACCTGAGATCGGGCAGCTGCGTGCCCTTAACTAGGTCACCCACGAGCTTGGCCGTCACAGTTCTGGAGGCGGAGGCCGCCATGGGCCTGCCGGGGTTCAACTGGAGCACCTCGGTGACCGGCTCGCTGGAGTTGTCGACGGCCCCAGTGGGAATGACCAATTTGACACTGATGTCAGTTGTTAGTGTCGACGCGGGGCGCAACTTATAGGCCTGTGTAGCAAGGTGCGGCGGGTGCAGACAGGCACAACTAATAAACGGCCCGTCGGTAGGTGAGCACGCACCGGGTCGAAATAGCATGCCTTTGGCAAATGCAAATGGTGCAGTGTAACGGGATCGAAGTATATACAATGCCGTTGCACAAGCAGCCCCGTTCTCGGGGGCCCAACGAACAACTAACACCGGCGGTTGTCGTGTTACCCGCCGTGTGTGTGAGTACGAGTGTGTGTTTGTGATGGGTGAAGGGCAGGGTGGCTATGTGAATATACATAAATATACCCGGGAGCAAATTTTGGAAATCTTAAGACAATTTTGCCGTGCAAAAAGCTGAAGGTTTTCATGAGAAATCATCGTTCGTTACACATAAATTGTGCCTGCAAGCAATGAACAGCCGTCTTCATTCGGTAGGTAGGCCGGGTGAGGGCCGTCTACCGCGAGAGCTATCACTAATGCCTTAACGCCCACAGCCTCACGGCAACCACCCTATGTAGCTACAAAACCCGAAAATCACCCCTCCACGCTTTCGCGGACTCTTTAACTGGCACCATGTGCCGTACCAACGCCCTTACAAGGGCACAACTCCTCTGAGTTCACAGATAATCTAGGGTTTCTGGCGTTGCACTCAGAAAATTTTCAGTTTAAATAATCCGGCCTCACAGGTGGGCATGATATCTCCCGGGGCCGTGTTCAGCCGGAAAATTCCCCTCCTTGCTAGATAGATCCTGACAGATACTCTCAGCGCTTCTGAGCCAGGAGTGTCTCTGGCCGTATGTAGATACTCAGCAAAATAAAATAGCCACCCTGTTAAAGGGGTGCTGATGAGGGAGAAGGGATTAATTAAGGGGCCAAGCTCATGAGCATCCGCGGCGGGATAGCCTTTGCTGCTTACATGCAGGGGGATGAAGAGCAGCTCGACGCGCCATCCAGCGATGGCGTGGCCCAGTTACCAACCCCAATCTACGTACCCTGGTGTAAAAGTATGCAATAAATGTCCCGACATCCACTCAACATCGAACGAAAGAGAAACTTACACTGTACCATAGAGAATTGAACCTGAGGCAGTGGCCAGTTTCATCTCTTACGAACGCCAGCCATCCTGTACAGAATAAGCCGGCGCGTCTGGGGAACATGGGCGAAGCAGAATTTGCGAGTTGCGAGAGCGAAGTCCAAACGTTTCTGTATTCACGCAGTAGCAACGTGATGAGTATGGCCGGGTATGTATGAAATCCGGACGACCTGTCGCCTGCAGGCCCAGCAAGCGTCGTGGGCTGCCCCTGCTCAGAACCAGCAGATAGAGGGGTTGGAGCTGCCGGAAGTGTGTGGTATCTATCACTGATTAGGCACTCACTCCATATCAGAGCATTGGATGGGCGGCGCCGACCTATGGATTGAAGACGACGGATTCCGCCTGCAGATCCACAAAAGCCGCACTTCACGCGTCGGGGTTTCGGAGCCGGGCACTTTCCCACGCGCGATATCAACGCGATTCACTTTACGCCGTCACGTCCAAATGTTCCAGCGAGTATGGACGAGGTGGTGTCGGCTTGCTTGAAGCCGGAAAAAGGGTGGGGCCCCACTGAATATGTAAGGGTTGAATTGGGGGGCTACGTAGGGACGGCTTTGGGAGTGCAAGTGTATCCAGCTCCTCTGTAATTAATCAATTGCAAGTGTGCCAGTCCGAAGAGACGAAGTCGTATGGGTTCGAATTATGGCGTCATTTCCAACGCGAGCGGCAAGGGCGTGAAGTGTGAGCGAGAGTGTCGATATTCGTGCTGATAGACAGCCAGTGCCCGAAATGCCTGCGGCTTCAGCAATCCGCCCCATGTATAGCATCGCGTTCCATCTCGGCACTGTGCAACTCTACTTCCGGCCAGCGCATTGGATTAAGTTACATGACAGAAGACATGGAGCGTCTCATTCACATATTACGTACGCACGCTGACTTGCGATTAGAAAGACAGCGGATGGGAACTGTTGCGAGGGTCGCGACGACGTGCACTTGATTGCCGACGAGAGTGCAAGGCTTGGCTACCAAGGTATTCGCCATAGCGAGGCTTGACAACTTCAACATTAGAACAGGGAGTGTAGAAGTCCCCTAGGTTGCCGACTGGACGTGTTGGGCGGCCCGCAGAAGACCGCATCGTGCGTGCAATAATTGCGGCTAATAGTTTGTCTCTTGCAACCTTTGTTATTCTCTGTAATAGTAATATGCGTGAAGTCGGTCGGACCGGCTAGCAGAGGTGTGGTGTGGTCGCGGGAAGAATGTTCGCTATGTTGGATGCCGAAACGGAGATTCATTTCACGCCGTCATTTCTGGATTTCATTTCGAGGAACGATGCACTTTTTCGAATGAATTACAGGCCGCGATGCGTTGGTTTGACCTCGGCCTCTCGGTCCATGGAGACTGCCAAACCGGTTTTTACTCATACGATGTTGGTTTCCTATAATAAAGATACCAAGCAATAAAGAATGTAATATTTGACTTATAACGCGTTTCCGCTGGCCGAGATTCTGCACTTGGGTTAGGACATCACAGGCAGGCAGGCAGCAGGCACGGACATGGGCAATCCTACAGGGCGGGGCCCCCCTGGGCGCTTCGCGCTGGGGCCCCGCCCAAAAATGCAGCACCGATTACGATACAATTTACGCGCGGAGACGTTGATGCGACTTCGGCCGCGATGAGCGCGCGGAGACTACCACGCACAACGAACTACTTGAAATAACGTATGGACGAGCACATATGTTGCAATACAGGATGACATATGCTATGGGAATTCCGGAAACGAACCCGGAAACGAAAAGCGAAAAGCGCGAAAAAGGTGTGACACACGGACTACGGACATTTTAGTCGATTAAGGCCTCCGCTTCTCTAGCTACGCTCGATAGCGGCGCAGGCGGCGCTACGGCTACAGGGCGCGGTCCCCTGGGCGCTTCGCGCTGGGGCCCCGCCCAAAAATGGAAAAGAGGGCCCGCCCTCTTGACGAACGAAGAATTCCATCTTTGGCTGGAACGAAGCCTGTTAAAAAGGGCTATGGATCTGACGATTTCCGTCGTTTCTCTTCTGCGTGAAAATATTGATTATCTCATGTGCCAGTTCGTTTGTCCCAGACCGTTGAATCCAGCCACCGTAGCGTTACCGCACACTTACGTCATATTTGTAGGCCTAAATCTTCTTGGACACCGGCAGCAGAAGCCAACACTATCATTACTCTTGATCTCTGTGCCTGGGAAATAGGACAGGCCACAGGCGGGATGGCTGTCGCTCGGTTGGTCCTGCACAATGGGCAGCATGCATGGTTTTCCGTCAGGCATTCCGTCGAGGTGTGGGGGCTTAGTCGCGCGCCTGACAGCAGTTCGTTTGTCGGGAACGAAGTAGTGCTAGCTAGCGAGCTGCAATGTGCGTGATGATGAAGTCTACAAGTCAGCAGTGATTCAGTGCAATTTCAACACAGGAATTGATATGACCCCAGTCGGAAGGAGGCAAGGCGAAGTAATCCTGGCATCCCTCTGCAGGTGATAATAAGATGCCTCTTGACGGACGCCGGCCGACGGACTACATGTGATAGCCATTATTGGACGACGAGCTATTCAGTCTGTCGACTCGACAAACCGTCTGTTCACCAGTCTATTAGTTGTCCGGACGTCCGTCAATGGTTGATTGTTTGTTTATCTGTTGCGTGAGCCTATCTGTATGTATGTTGTCTGCATGGGTCTGCCATGCACGCATGCTCAAGCGGCTGCCTTCGTTGCATTAATTTATGGTAGAGGTCTGCAGGTAGCTAGATAGCTAGGGCCGCTGAGCCTGAAATCACTCACCATACAATTAAGATTGTTCATGACCTGCTGGTCAATGATTTGTTCGTACGGCTTGTAGTTGTAGGACTGTATGTAGTTCATTGGGTAAGACGCCATCAGTGGTGACTTGGTCAGCGTCACCGACAAAGGCACCACAAGGTCTCGGCACTGGCAGGATGTGTCATTGGCGATGTTGCAGTTGCAGGGGCAGTCGCCGGTCGGACTGTGTGGCACAACGAGCAAGGGTAAGACGTAAGATCAACACGGGCGAACGTATTCGTGGCGACCGTGCCACGCAATGGAGTTCTTCAGTTGTGCCATTCCGACTCGAATCGGCTAAGAAGTTTTTGACGACTTGCTGTTGCCGGGCTGGTCGATGACCTGCATCAGCTTCTGGATGGACACAGTGATGCGGAGCCCAACACGGGCAGCTCTTGAGAAATAAGGGCAGCGTGCGCGTTGCGAGGATCCGCACGCATGTTTCATTAGCGCGCGGAGATGTAGAGCTAGATAACTTTCACAACTATGTTCGTATGGCATGATTGGCAGCGTCGTGCAGCGGTAAGCGTCCGGTCAGGTGGTGATATGGTGATACCGCACGCGCAGTCTTGTTAGAGCGGGAAATGTCACTCGCTCTTGGGCGCACTGAATTTCGGAAGCAGGGTGAAGAAATTTGCTCTGGACCACCACACGCTGCTAGTTTGAGCGAGTAGTCTTTATTCCATGCGTTTACCTGTTGACACATTCGAGAGTGAATTCGAGGTTCTCTGTGTCGATGGTCTTGCCGTTCGCAACTGTCAACGTGATAGTAATCTTTTCCTTGCAACTCAGGTCCTGTAATTTCATAGTTATATGAAGTGGATATTGCTATCTGTATCTGTCGCAATTGGACAGGGTGTCGCACCTCCGTACCACCGTCGGCGACACATTTTTCGAGGCGTCCCGTCGCCAGTACGAGGGAAGAAGCTCCTGAGGCCCACATAATGTGTGCGATGACTATACCAAGAGCTAAACGTCTGAAACCGCATATTTGCATTGAGCTGGATGCGAAGTCCGTCAGGCCCCACCCGGGTGTCGTTTGGTGGCAAGGGTTCGGCTACCTTATTCAAAGGTGTTTATGAAAACAGTTTTTGGTATGATACGTGCAACGGTCGAAAAACTGGAATCTTAGTTGTCCAAAACTGTGTGCGCGGCGGGGCGATCGAAGGGACCGATCAAACGAAGGCAGGTACGAGTTTCGCGACCTGCCGCCGCGACTGAACGTCTGCCGAGCACTCGCTGCTGGAAGCACCCAAAACATTGGCCCCGACTTTACAAATCAAAATAATATGTTCGTGTTTGGAAGCCCTTTTGGCGAGGACCAGGGCGCGAAGCGCCTTCTATCTGCTGGCGCCGAGTCATCCGCCACCGACTTTCCTTTTCCTGGAGCCCATTCCGTTACCCTGGTCAGTGCTGTTCAATGAAAACTGGTCATCAGTGATGTTGGTGAAGAAGTTAGGAATTTAAAATCTTACTTGCATGCGCGCTTTGTAGCTTTATTTCCCTGCTATATAATAATATTTATCAAATCAAAAAAATATTTAATAAACTGCATCTACGGCCTCCAGGTAAACTCATGCGTGTTTAATGGAAGTGAAGCGGTTGTAACGGTTGTAATCATCACCGCCGATATGCATGAATCCATGCCTTACGATTCGGATCTACGATTCCAGTGCTATTGAATAACGGAGCGGAAACTAATAATGGTCGACCAATCCACGGCTCACATTTGACTGTGCGTGCGGGCACGCCGTTCTGACCGACTCAGCTACAGGATTGACGTGGGCGAGTATCGTATGGACGCAGCCACGCACGTACCAGCAGGATGGACGTTAGCGCTCTTCGGATTGCGTAGCTTAACTATCCACCCTATACCACGCAGGCGCTTAACTCGCATAGTGCCTCCCATCCTGCCTCTGCATGCACCTTGTCGAGCACAGGTCGAGCAGATACATTAACGCCACCAACCAGCTAGCGGGCTGCTGCGGAAGCAGTCCACGGCAACGAATAACGAAACTTCCAGCTGCTGGAATAATCCGTATTCAATTCAATCACACTGCGTGCTGACTCCCCTACTACTAGAAGTAAGCTATAATACGCAATCAAGTGCAAGCCACAATAACCACTCGACTCAGCAGAGGGGGGGACGAAGACGTACGACAGAGCTTTCGCCCCATGGTGCCATTCCGCAAGAACTTTACGAATTACATACCTCCATCTATGTACAGCAAGTAGTAAGGAGGACCGATCCGCGCTCTCCCCCGAAGCACCGAAACGCCCTTTGGCAACCGAAACCTAGCTATGTCCAGGCTTGATTTTGGTAACCGTTTCTGAATGGAAGGCGCGCGGTTACCATATATGGCTACAGAAACTATTTATTACTTGACCCCTGTAACGAAGTGTAAAATCTGACTCATACAAAAAGCAATCAAAGCCCAGAGTGAGCGGAACTCCGCGGTGTTGAGGAGACGTTGGTTACCGCACTGAATTTCATCAGCCGTAACGGTTGTAAAAAGGATTATTCGACAACGGCGGCCCCATGAGCTGTGGGACGAGGGGACCTAAGATTGGTTCGTCACGGGGGTATCGCTGCGAGTGTGGGTTGCTCCACACCAGCCAAGACTTGCGCATTCGCTGGGGTGGTGGTGGCATGGGCTGCTGCAAGGAATCGTGATAGGTCCCGGCGGCGGCGGTGGTGGCGGCGGCTCTGCGGCTGGAGTAGCGAGCGCAGAACCTAAAGGCCCAAAACAAGAGGACGATCCCCGCGATTGAGCCGCCCACGATGCCCAGAAGTACGGCCACGAATATGCCCAGATTAGCCCAGCAGCCTTTCCTTACAAAGCAAGCGACGTTCATGGTGTTTTTGCACACCTGTGTCAGGCAGCGAGGAAGAGAGACAAGGCAGGGGTAGGGTAGCCGACCGACCCACGGGTCCATGAAGGTGAACGAAGATGAAGTGGCAACACAAGTGATTCGCTACTTGCGAAGCATTGCGGAATTAAGTCTCGCCAGAGAGCCCCTCAGGAGTTATCAACTTGTCTTGCCATCCATACATATCGTTTATCTTTCTAGCACCCTTCGGCCCATCCTTTCATTCGTTCCCGTACGTCCGTCAGCAGTCCCCTACTGTCGGCGGGCCGTACCTGGATGCAACTGCCGACTACCAAAACCTTCGAGTCCACGATGCTTCCCTGCATCACAGTCCGTTTTAACAGTACGGTTGCACGGCAGCATTATTTATATGCAAAGTAATGTAAGGCAGCAGTATAGCACGCGATTTACTCACGGCCCACAAGGGCACATGCAGTTACCTTGAATGAATAACAGGCGAATTCCACTGAGTCGCTTGTTTGTTTGACCCGACAAAAATAACAGGCGCCTAACAAAGCTAACAAGAGGCTGCTTCCACACAGAGCCCCGAAACCACTCTTGTTCTTCTTCTATAGCGCCAAATCAAACCCATTTTCTCATCTCATTTGTGTTTTAAATACAATAATGAAACGGATGGTCATTGTACAAGTTTGGCCGCGCTGCTGGCCCTTCTAATGCACATATTGGCATTTTACGCGCATGGATGTCCAGTCGTCGGGGAGCACCCCGCAATGGCCGCTGCATAGTTGCAGTATACAACTGATGAAGATTGGTGGGCATGTTCGCCAGGCAGAGGCGACTGGTTGGGGTTCATGCATGGCTGCGGGCGAGAAAGTCAACGCGTTCGCCGGCGGACGACGGGGACGTGTAGACTGTTGGAGAATTGGCTCACTGCCATACTGGCGCCAGTATGGCAGTGAGCCAATTCTCCAACAATACGTGCGTTCTCTTGAACCATGTGTGGAACCCGAGGTGCGGGTTCGATTCCTGGTGGGAGCGGGGTCTCCTAGCCAGAAGACTGGGTCCGAGCGCGGTGCGCTGCCCAGTATGATGGGAGAATTGGGCTCGCCTGGCGTCAGGGCACCGGTCACCAGGGAGGTGGCCGGGTACGTTGCCTCAGAGAGCGCACGTATTGTTGGAGAATTGGCTCACTGCCATACTGGCGCCAGTATGGCAGTGAGCCAATTCTCCAACATAGACCAGAGGTAAGTAGGAGACCAGGCGCTATCGAAATTTATAATAGCAAGGTAGAAATTTCCGCGCTCAAAGTTTTAAAGGTTTGTTAAATTTATGGGCAGGTCCGAAGTGCATATAACTTTTGTAGCATTATTGGCCGGCTAACAAGTGTCGTGTTTCCACTGGGGCCTTCCGTTCTTCGCCTTCTCTTCGCCTTCGCGCAACCTTTCCTCATTATAATTACTTTTACTCAATACATATTGAATTGCGCGAAAGAGTGCGTTGAAAGCCGACACCCCGAGCGAGAATTTTTGAACTCGGCCCTAACAAGGCATAACAAACAACTCAGTGGAATTCGCCTGTAAGGATCTCCCAGGGACACAAACAAAGATTTAGTAAGTAGTGATGATGCCAAGCAATACGGCGGTCAAAGTGTGTAGTACATGCCGCCGGGTGCATGAATGCATGAGTGACGGCATGGCAATGCAGTCCACCGTGCGATTGAGTAGTGCCTTGCCAACTAACCACGCAACCGGCTGATACACGCCTCCAACCTCTCAATAGTCAAGTGACCGGCACGTTCACGGCACTTGCACAACAAGCATACCACGTGTATCGTGCATGCACCTCATTGACTCACCAATGAGTTATACAGCGTCACCTTACACTCAAAGTACGGGTCCACATATGCATCCTCCACGATAAGGTCCAATGGAGGATTTACTGCCAGGCTCTGGTTCACATCCACCACCAGGGTTCGTGGCTGGATTGGCCGCACGTTGACCGTACACTTAGTAACGGTGATTGTCAAGTCGGCCGACAGGCGGCCAGTGTTGGTGACATTCATATTTATAAAGCCGGGGCTGCCCGGCTGGAACCTGCCGCACGTGGTGTTGCTGAACCTGCAAAAGCGCAAGCCCTCAACCTGATGTGGCATAGGGCGGTGGGGAGGTAGGGCGTTCAAGCGGCGGGCACGGTCGTAGACAGCGTCGTACAATCGATGGTGGGCTCACGAACGAACGAAAGACAAGGGTCGGATCGATCACCTGCTGCAACAGAACGACTAGGGGGGCCCATGTTTCGTTTATGCCACCCCGGCCTATCCTAATAATGTCAGCATTTACATATTTTGCAGTTCAGAAATTCACCCCGGTTAGGAAGGCACTATTGTTACTGTGATGAAGGCCTGACGGGTGGTAGACGGCTAACACGAGTGCCCTGATTTTATCCCTCCGCTGCGGTTACTTGCTGAACAAAACCAAGCACCACTAACCAGCCGGGCGACCCATGCAACGCGAACGCTGAGGGCAAGCCAGCAGGCCGCAGGCACAATTTCAGGCGGGACCCGGCGTACGTCGTCTTCGTGCGACGTCTCACGAGTATTTGATGCATGTTTGGGTATCAGCCTAGCGCTCTCATCATTTCAACTTTCCATTCCTGCAGGCAGGCCCGCATCACGCCCGCCCGCCCGCGCTCGCAGGGTTTAATAATAAGAACGCAATTATTCATGGCGGGATATACCTCTATAGCAAATAAGAGCAAATGACATGTTCGGATTGCTGTGATACGGGAGCCTTAACTGTACATCCGTACCTGGCCGACGCCGCGGTTGTAGATAAGCACTTTGTCTGCCGCCACCGTAAGCATGACCACCGACTCCGTTTGGCTGGTAACCGGAAGCGCAAGGGCGAGGGGACCGGCGTCCCCGTTCAGCTGCCATGTATTGTACGATAATTGTACACAGAACGGATCCGTAACGGATGTGTCGGGGGGAAAGTAGGGGGTAGCGAATGTGCGGTCATTCTGGGACGTGTTGCTTGGCTACGAATGATATCTTTTCAGCAGCAGCGCACAGGCATCTAATCAACGATATAGCAACGACAAATATTGAATAGCATATGCAGCTATTAGAAATAGCAAGTAGTTTTCTAGTCTTGCGCTATTATACCACGCATGGTATCATGGCACTCTTCATCACTGCAACACAGCCCGTACCTCAGCCTTGTCGCCGGCCTGGAATCGTGTCATCATGTATTGAGGAACTTTGCCGTTCACAACATGCTCCATATCGGCATCCCACAGGTCTTTTAGCTGGCCAGAAAGGCAGGACTGCGGGCAGCAGGGGCGCTCGGTTTGTGCGTGTAGTTTAACAAGAATTGTACGTACGATTTCGTCTGGGGCATTGCTCTTCGTGCCGGGTCGGGGGCTGATCCGCGCAGGTGCAAAGGACTGGAAAACAACAACAAAAATAGGGCGAGGCTGCATGGATTACATCCGCGACCCGAGGGATTAACAGCTCATAGGATTATTGAACGGCATTGGCGCGCCTGGCCGCGCTTTTGCTTCTGCTACTCCTTGTTCATTTCTAAATGACAGCACCAAATAAACTTATACAAATAGAATAGGAGCGTACGTATGGATGCATCGCCGTTTTTTTCCGGTAGCGTCCTTCTGCGTCCTTCTATCATCTGATGAACGACCGACCCGGCCGCCCTTTGGGCGTCTCCAGACGCTCCAAGGGCGGAGAACAGCAGTGCAGCAACAAAACGCTAACTTTCCCGTCCCATATATAGGCCCAGTCATCGCTGTCCATACATGTGCCTCCGGAGGGGATCCCCTCTCCCGCCCCTCACCTGCAGGATCCTGCCGCAGCCGTTTTGCTGGTGGCGAAATGCAGAGAAGTTGGTGCCAATCTTATCACAGGTTTTGCCTGTGCATCAGGGATCAAGTCCGGGCATTATATTCCAACATTTGCCCAGTGCTGCGAGTTCTACTTGTGTGACACAGTTGAGGAAACGTGTGATCCGTCTCTGATGTGCACTTCACAAAAACTTCTTAGATATATAGGCCGATGACATCGTCATGCACCAAATCGACATATATCAGGAGCCTGGGACGCATATGGGACTTCGTTGTGCGACACGCACCGTCCATGGTAAACATGCCCTGGTCGATCACCATCCAGTCGGTTCGGCTGGCGTTGTTTGCTGTGGCGAGGATGTCTTTTGTCATCTTGCTGACTGGCTCGGGTAAGACCAGGAGCTGATTTCTGTTTACGTAACAAGAGGGTATGTTCGGCGGGCAAGAGAACGCAAGTAAGAGGCGGTCCAAGAAAGAGAACCATCGTGGTACAGGTGCGCGGGCAGCAGGCGTAGATGGCACTATATATGTAGCTTTTATCCAGCTCCTCTGTAATAAATTAACTTGTACGTAGATGGCGCAGATGAGATAGATGCGCGCGCGATACAAACGACGATCTGCATATAATACATGACCTGTTGCGATAGAGAACTTGAGCTATCCTAGCTATTGAATGCCATTATTAGGACCAAAGCTGATCTACATACATGCATGTGAAGCGCGCGGAAGGCTGCTGGCGCTTTGATACAAAACTGGGGAATGTGTTGTTAAATACGTGTACGTACCTCAAATCGGGTGGTTGTGGGTTCGACGCCAGGCCACCCTCCAGCTTGGCATACACGAGCCGAGGACTGCTGACTGTTGTAGCTGTTGGCGTGTAGGTGCTCAAAGAAAGCATTTCATTGCGTGTGGTGACGGATTTGCTAATGGTAGTGATGGCTGTCGAGGGTGCAGATGTAATGGGTATAGCCACGGTGACATTGATGTTAAGTAATTGCAGCGAAGAAGGGCCTAGCTGGAACGCCTGCATGCACGCACGGCATGCACATGTGAGCGAGTTCCACAACCAATCAACGTGCCACGACGTGAGGATACGGGGTCGTATGCCGTGCTTTTCTTTTACCTTGATGCGACTTCAGTGCGTATGTGCGTGCGTGATGGTGATGGGTGAAAATGATGGCTGATGGGTGCTTTGCTTGGTGCCGGCCGTGAACGAATCGCTTGGACTGCCAAGGATCAACAAAGTGTGGTGTTGACCCCTGGTGATTATGCAACCGCGAATAACTCACCAGGTACCAGAGAGGATCGTACTTCAGGCAGTGCGCGGATCTCGCGTCTCGAGCGAAGTCGCAGTCAAGGATCGCGCGTCTGAAACAAAATGGGATCGTGGACGAGCATTGGATCTGCTTGCATAGTTTAAAAAGCATAATTACGGATGTCACCTACCGCGCCAGCTAACCCAGCATGTTAGTGATAGCTGATGCCCTTCCGACCTTCCATTGGTGTTCATCCTGCCTGGGCCCCTCGTGTCTGCCGTTGACCGCCTAAGGCAACCGCCTACAGACGATGCCACTATATAGTGACTATATACTGACTATCAAAATATCCGTATAAGTACAGCCGCCCGGCCATTTATGGGAGGCGGATATCACAGCGGCGGCTTACCCACAGAATTTTGGTATTTATGAACGAAGTAATAAGGATTCAGGATTTGGGGACAGCGTGCATTCAATTAAAGCTATGCATGAAGACATCTAAATCAATGAAACGATCACTACTCACGTGCGCTTTTGATTTTTCCAGGAAAACCTATCCGAGGCCAGGCTGCTGTTGCATTTGCAGCAAAAGCCCTGGCTGTCTTTGACCGGCGTCCATGCCGCGCTCGGGCCGTAGTAAAAGCCACAGGTAGGATTGGGATCGAACTCGCCGTCCTGCTCGAAGTGCACGCATTTGTATGGCGTCAGCTTTGCCTCGGGAACGTTAAAGCATCAGCGGCGTGAGGAATGAAAAGGAAGCAGTGGTGTAGTAATTGAGATAGCTGAGTTTGTACATGTATGGGTTGCTTGCAAGTGTGAGGTTGTTCGTTCCCAAGCGAGGCTCGCTCGCTCGCTCGCTCGCTCAGCCCTCCTGATATATAACAGACCCATTGGGATTGGGCCGACAGCGAGGGCCTGCTAGCTCGGTATCTTCGCATATCCGTTATCCCATCCCATACGTACGACCTGAAATCCCCGGTAAACCCCCCTACCTGCCTGAACGAATTTAGGATCGAAGCTGATAAGCGTGTATGTGCACACGTACCTTGCAAACCTTGTCGTTAGGCCGCATAACGACTTCATACGGCTTCCAGTTGAACTTATTTTGCAGAAACGCCAATTCGTACGACGCCACGAGCGCGGACTTGGTCAGCCACACTCGCAATGGAGAAACCAAGTCCCGGCAGCTGCACTTCTCATCGATGAACGAATTGCAGGTGCAGGGACACTGACCATCTGGGCTGCACGCACGGCCATTGATTAAGCAGGGGCGGGACAATGGTTAGCTAGCTAGAGAGCATACTACCATACACCAACTTGAATGTATCTTACGTACGTATGCCAGCCATGCTGCAGCAGGTGGCATCATCGGCCAGCCAGTGCACGCAGCGGAAGCACAAACACAGTCGACCAGCAGGGAACTGAACTTGCTTACCTATTTAAGCATTCGACTGTGAACTCATACTGCTCGATGTCGTGGGTTCTGCCACTGGGAAATTTCAGCGGAAGAACGAACTTGCTCGTGCATGGGACGGCCTGCACAAATGAACTAATCGATTTCAACCTTGTGTCAAAGTACGAAGCTACTGAACCCGACTAAACAAGTTCGGCGTCGCACATCTTGCATGATGCATTTCTCATAACGTCCCGTCGTTAGCAACTCGGCGATTGCCTCTGACGCCCGAAGGGCAAAAAGTATGACAGCAATTGAGACTACGTAGTCTAGCTTGCATAAATGCATTGAGTCGAGGCGAAGTCCGGTGGGCCCCGCCCGTGTGTCGATTGGTATCAAAGGCTGCTATAACCCGAGTTATCCATAAATAAACGGCTACTAATGTAATATAGATTCGCATAAGAATGAGACATCTGTGCGCATGCGGGATTCATAACCTCAAAACGATGACAATTGCCGTCCTCCCTAATTTCTGGCAGAGACTTCCATTAAATTGGTTTAAAAATGTCTGCGTTCATGCTGTCAAGATTTGTTTGAGTTGAATGACATGCCTGTCGAGATTTGTTTGAGTTGAATGACATTGAGGTATTGCGTCATCATGCGACTCTGCGTGTGACGACAACTACTAAAAAAACGCGCTCATGCTGTTACGGCGCGCAGAAGACTGAAGGGGGGTCATTAGTCAAATTTAGAAGATAGTAATAACAAGAAATATGAGCATGTAAGGACCCCTCTTAAGCTTGTCGCTCGAGGTGTCCCGGCCTCGCACGCAGGCCCTCGCTCATGGTCGCTCACTTATCAGTGGACACCGTAGCTGCATGCCTCATTGGACGAGGTGAATTGTTGAAGAGGTCAAGCAAGATGCATGTCGTACAAGCCACAATGCGGGAAGGGCGGCGGGGTAGGCTACATACACACTCCATCCGCCATGCCAACGAATACACAGAGTACACTGGAGCACAGCCAGCACACACACACAAGGAACGGCGTAATAACGACATAACGGCTGATAGACGGCGTCTGAGTTTACGTACGTTGCTTCCGTGCGTGTGCAGGTAAGCGCCGGAGGCCCAAACGACTGGGGCCGCCGTACGTGCGTGCGTCAGCTCTTTTCTGAACATCAACCATACAGAAGAGGGGGATGGTGAGCGCAGGGTCCTCGGTCCAAGATGCATCTATCTGTCGCGGTGTGATTTGCGTTGGGTTTCGGTAACATAATCAAGATCATGTTTGAAACGTACGCGACGGAGGTGGCCGACAAAAAAGGGCCACAATCAAGCAGAGGCGAACGGTACGTAGTAGGAGAAGATAGAGACTGACCAAGTGTGACCGCCGTTCAACTGCGGTGTGGTCCACATGCGCCCAATAATCTTACTTTGCCAAACCGCATGTTTCCAGTTACGTACGTAGACCTCAACATACAGTCCGGATGGTGCAGCGACGACATTAGACACTACCCGTAGGCGTATCGATTATGGTAAAACGGGTTTGGGCGAGAGGCCCCCATGAAGGGGCCGAAACCCGGCTCGTCGCGAGGGTACTGATGCGAGTACGGGTTATGCCACCACTGCCAAGATTTGCGCGTTCGCAGGGATTGGAGCGGCACGGGCTGCAAGGCATCAAAGTCAGGATCTCCAGCGGCGGCGGAGGGAATTCCCCAGCAGCAGCAGTAGCTCTTGATTGCCCAGCAAAGAAGGACGGCGCCCACGATCGAGCCGGCAACGGTGCCAAGGAAACGAGCCAGCTTGCCCCAGCATACGTATTTCACGAAGCAAGGCATGTTGAAGAATGAGCGGCACAACTGCGTTAGGCAGCGGGCAAGAGATGCTCAAGGCGCCGGAGGGGGATCTAATCCACATGTATGAATTGAAGATGTATCGGCCCGACGAGTCCGCACCCATTGTTATTCATAAATCCAATTTACCACTTTACAACATAATGATCATATCTCTATCTCGGGATTATGCTGACAGGTTCCCGCCGTACGTGCGTGGGTCCGGTATCCTATCGTCCAGCTCGATTTCCTTTCCAGGCCGTACCCGGGTACGGATGGGGCCCCAGTACGTACCCGAGTACGGTACGTACCTTGGTGCAATTGGAGACGTAGACACTGGAAATGTATGTGTCAAACCTCTCAGAGTCTGTGACGCTGCCCTGCAGAGAAACATGCACAGCACGTGCACATCAGGCAGGGCACAGGGAAATGCGCCGTACGAATGCCGTACTCACAATGGTATTGTGCAGCGTTACCCAGCATGTGAGGTTCGCCCCAACGGACGAAGGCAGTTCCACAAGCAGCTCCAGAGGGGGTTCCAAGGCCAGGCTCTTGCCGACATCCACCGCCAAGACTCGCGGCCAAATTGTCGTTACATTGAGGGAGCAGTTTCTCACGACAATCTTGAACTCGGAAGAAACGCGGCCAATGTTCTTCACTTCCATGAGGATGAAGCCGGGGCTACCGGACTCGAAGCCATCGCAAGAGGTACCAATCGCATCTCGGCACACTCGCAGGCCCGTAATCTGGCATGGCGCCGGCGACGGGTGTTGGGCGTATGTGGGGCGGGCACGGGCATGACACGTAATGTAATATAATTATTTTTAGCCGCGAGTTCCAGCATATATCCCAAAGGGTCCAAAGCAAGCGAGGGGGGATCGGGGGAGAGAGCCACGCATTTTTTATCTGTACGTATCTCGTGCTTTACTTTAATGCCGCTACGGATATAGGCACCGTTAGTTGCTGTCACTCTGCGAGTACCCTAGCATGAGTACGAAGTTACGACGTTCTGGTCGCAACTGTGACACTTGTCACTGGTAAACCCACTGGATAGGTAGGATCTCATCGGGTATTTCTGTCACAACCGATATTCGGTTGTTTGACGGAGTTCAGCTACAAAAATACGACGAACAGACAACAACGACGATAACATTCGACTCCCTCAGGCTTAACTCCGCCGCAACTATTACTAACTGGTAGTTTTACATAATTACCATTCGCCGTGTTGTGACTCTAGGTTCATCCTTTTGTTAATCTAATCACACTACTACCTAATGGACGGCCAGCAGCAGCAACAGGCTAACCTGCAGCAGCAGGCTGCCGGCCTTGCTGCGCAGGCCGCGAATGGCAACAATCCTGCAAATAACAACCCTGCTCCTAATCCAGTGGGACCCGGTCTCGCGGTGCAGCAGCCGCCGGCGCAGGCCGCGATACAGCCGCAGCTATTGCAGCTCGCGCAGCACCAGAACCATGCGGCAGTCATTGCCAACATTTCTTTCGGCAGAGACGAGGCTATGAGGCAGAGGTTTACGGAGCTGGGTGGACAATTTAACGCAACATGCCCCGCTTCGGTTAAGTTCGTGGCGGGCTTCGCTCGCGACGTGGGCTCTAACATCTACGCGGCCTGGCACGCGGCAAAGTTTTTGTTGCCGTCGATGGCGGAGCTGGGCCCCGTGGTCGACGCCATGTTCATGGCGCTGCTCCAGATGGACCTGTTTTACGCGTCCTGCGCCGCCGCCTGCCGGTGCACAAACCATCAGATGGAGGTCGCTGAGGAATACTACAACAACAACAAGCACATGGCCGTCAACCCGACGGCAGAGGTGAAGGCCGGGACGGAGCGCCTCTTCCAACTCAACGACGAGTGGAAGCGCCGGGCCTACCGGGACGTCAAGGATCAGTTCGGTGTGGATCCGCGTTCAGTGAGTGGACGGCAGGGAGGGGCGAACTACGGCGCGCAGCAGGGGGCTGGCGGCCGGCAGCAGGGCGGGGGCGGGAACCGGGGGCAGAACCGCTACCAGCCTTACCCCCCCGCGTATCAGAATGCGCCCCAGCAGCAGTACGGGCAGCAGCAGTATGGCAATCAGCAGTTCGGCCAGTACGGGCCCATGATGCCAGCGCAGGGGCGCGGCCGCGGTCGCGGCGGGAACATGTGAGCAAAGAATGCGTGCGGAAACGAACCGTCGCGGGCGTACGCGTGCGTTGCCCGGTGTCATTGATGAGGTACTAGAGCAGCTCGGTTGCGACGTGTTACTCGGCGTCGCTTGTCATCATTCTTTGGACTGCCCATAGGGCGCCGTACGGGGTCTTAGTACCCAGCGTTGACGAGCAGCTGCCCGCATAAGGGCCGGGTCGCCGAACCCGTATGCGCTCTTTATTCGGCCGTGTGCCACTTTGCAGGGTCATTGAACCCGACGGATTATGAGCTGCCGTAGTAGCGGAGCCGGATCTCTGTATCCGTGCATGCTCTCATTCGGCTTAATGCCGTTGCGTTATATCGTAGCGAGGCCTTTTGAGCCCAGTCGCGTCTTGAGACATATGTAGCTACGCTACTAAATACGATTGTGGCCCGGCGCCACGCGTCGAGGCTATAGAGCCTGTACATGTCCTTCGTCGTGGGCATACGTAGCGGTACTATCAACTTGTTTTCAGCCGAGCGCCATGCGTATTCCTTTCGATGTTACTACAACTCCGTTGAGCGCCACGCGTATCCGCTGCAATACAACGTCAAATGCTTATTTACCTTGGGAGATATGCGTGGCGGGCCATTAATGCAGCTATTGCAGGATGCTGCTGTGCGCGTTAGCCATTATGATCAGGCACGATGCCTATCGAGTACGGTTGCGGGAATGTGGACGCAGCGTTAGACGCCGTTCGTTATAGGTTGGCATACGATTGGTACGGAGATAACCCGTTTTCCCTTTGTCAGTGTTCTGTGCATAGTGAATGGAACTTAGTTGAGGTAACAAGCCGTGGCTACCATATTGCGTATTGTAACAGCAAGATTCGTCTTCAGTTTACTCGGCCATACTGCACTTATGCACTTTCTTCAGGCATAATTTTCTTCGCAGTAAGCATGTCCGGAATTCCAAGATTCTCTTTTTCTAATAATGCGAATCAACAGCCACAACCGCAGCCACAGCCAGCACCCCAGTGCAGTGGCCCGCTGCGGCGCCCGCGCAACCAGCGGCAGTTATGCCCGCGTTCGGAGTGCCCAGGCTGGTCTTAAGCGATACATTTCGCGCGGCTGCACCGGAGCAACGCGCTGCGCCCGTCGATCGGGGCCAAGGCGCGATCATGCGGGAAGAACCTCCGCGTGAACCAGCACCAGTTGCCGCGCAGCAACCAGGGGTGAGATCTGCTCTTTATTTCCACGTGCAATGTTCACTTAAAAGAACCGAAGCTGAGCAAGGTTTTTTCGAAACTTCTCTCAGGGCGCACCGGCTGCGGCCGAGGCGGCACCAGGCCCGGCGAGGAACGCACCTATGCGGGCAGGGCGTAGCCAAGTGGATACACGCCGCGCCAGGGAGCAGGAGGATATCCTCAACGCGGCAGGTGGGGACGGTCTGCCAGATGTCCCGGCGGAAGTAGAGAGTTCGGATAAGGAGAAGCCGCAGCGCTTCATGCGGGGTCGTTTGAAGGAGAAGTACGCGTTTTGGAAGTCGTTCGTGAGGAACCCCTTGGTCTTGTCATGGATCCTAGTGGGATTCCCATTGCTGTGGGTCGTGTCACAGCCAGCTCCGTTTATGGGCAGAAACCACGGATCGACTCGCGAGCACTCTCAGTTTGTCAGCGAGGCGATAGCGGAGCTCGTCAAAACCGGCACAGCAATTCGCGTGGAGAAGCAACCCCACTGTGTTTTGCCGTTGGGGGTTGCCGTACGCGCAGATGGGAAGAAGCGCTTGATACTGGATGCGCGCTACGTCAATGAGCACGTAGTTACGCCGGGTTTTAAGTACGAGACGCTGGCGGCAATGCAGCAAGTGCTGCAACCGAATGATTACGCGTTTACCATCGATTTCAAAAGCGGTTATCATCACGTAGATATGCATCCGGATTTCTGGACGTTCTTGGGTTTTCGATGGGACGGTCAATTTTATGTGTTTACTCAGCTACCCTTTGGGCTGGCGCCCGCGTGTTGGGCGTTCACGAAAGTAACCCGGGAGCTGTTGACCCGGTGGCGCACAGAGAGCCACAGGTGTTCAGGTTACCTAGATGACAGCGTGCACGCTCATCAGCAGCCTGACGCGTTGGCCCTAATTCAAGAACGGGTCTTCGCTGATTGCGCACAAGCGGGTTTCCTAGTTAGCTTCGAAATATGTCAACCCATCGCCCAGGAATTCACGTACCTGGGCGCATTGGTGAACACCGTAACTGGAACGATGACAGTCCCCGCGGAAAAGAGGGAGGCATTGATGCAACACATATCCGGGATTCTGAATCACCGGGATAGGTGCCAGATTCACGCCATCGCCTCAGTCACTGGGCACTTGATGTCTATGAGCTATTCGTTTGGTCAGATGTCGGTCGTTATGACCCGCCGCATGATGCAGTGGGAAAATGAAATGCTGCGGCAAGGGTACGCCTTACACCACCACGCCCCGTTGAGCGATGAGGTGGTTAGCGAGCTCTCTTTTTGGCGTGAGTCGTTCCTGCTATACGACGGCCGTAGGCCGATCTGGGCGCCGCCGTATATGCATACGATCAAAGTGTTTACGGATGCGGCTGGCGCCAGTTCTCGTTGTACGGTATCCTTCGGCGGTTGGGGCGGCTGGGCTGATCTACCGTCGCTGCCGAAGGCGGCAGGCCCGTGGTTGTTTGACACCAGGGGCTCCTCTTCTGGCTTCTTGGAGATCAACGCAGCGTTGAACGTATTGCGAAGTTTGAATAAGGATGGTTTATTGGTAAATCAGCGCATTCTGCTGCACACTGACAGCCAAGTGGCGGACAGTGCGCTGCGGAAAGGAGGATCGATGTCTGATGCGATACAGTCGGCATGTTTCAACGTTTTTTGGTTTTGCATCCAAAATAATATTAACCTCGTTACTACGTGGATTCCCCGGGAGCACAACCAACTCGCAGACGATCTATCGAAGCGAGACGACGCGTGCGACTGGAAGTTACACCCTGAGGTGTTTGAGGCCATCGGGCAGGAATGGGGCCCATTTTCGGTAGATTTGTTTGCATCCGATCATAACCATCAAATGAGGCCTTACTACACGTTTCTTCATACGCTGGGTACCGCCGGCGTTAACGCATTCACAATGCAATGGCCGCGAGGTGCTTGGTGTAATCCACCTTTCACGGTGATGAGCAGGGTGTTGGCGCATGCGGCATTGTGTCGCACTGCCATGACCTTGATTGCCCCCGTTTGGCCTGGGGCCGTTTGGTGGCCATCGCTCGTCGAAAACGAATTCATATTCCGCCCCTTCGTGCGCGGTTGCTGGGTGCTGCCAAGGCGACCGGATCTGTTCTTAGATCGCCGAGGTGTAGGACACCTCCCTAAGTGGGCAATGGTAGCGTTGCAGCTAGACTTCTCGTGCGATTGCCCTTACGCGGTGTCGGTGCCTACGTTGCGTTAATTGGCAGGCGAGGACATCACGAGGCTGGTGAGTGAGACCCTGACGGGCAGCATTTTGGAGCGGCACCCGGCGCTATTGGCCCTGGTGAATGACATGCTGGCGAGCGCGCGCCTGAGTCGCGCGGCTAGCACCTGGAGACTGTATGAACCCGTCATCCGAAATTTTGTGGACTTTTGCTTGCGTATGACCGAGCCCCCGTTGGGCACAGCCGCGGTGGTCGTGGCGGCGTTCTTGACCAGCGTGCGGCAAGACGCAGCGGAGCGAGGAGTGGGGCCGCAGGTGGTTGAGCGCGCAAGCGCAGCGGTGTCGGCGTTTCACGAACTCGCCGGCCTTCCATCGCCGTGCGCACACCAATTGTGCGCCGGGGTACGCGAGGTCGCACGGCGCACGCTGACGGCCAACCAGCGGAACTTGGGGGTCGCGACGCCGGAGGATGTGCAACGCTTGGTGCAACACCACATTCGCGATGGCGTATGCCTGCTGATCCGCATGGTGGTGACATGCGCGGTGCTCGCGTTCTGCGGGCTGCTGCGTTTCGACGACCTCCGCCACGTGCTGGTGCACACCGACTTGCTCCGCATCTACTGCGACCGGGTCGAGATCTTCTTGTTCAAAAGCAAGACCGACCAGCACTGCAAGGGCGCGTTCGTGACGATCGGCAGAATCGGGGGCCCGTGCTGCCCGGTGCACCTGCTGGAGCAGTTGCTGGAGGCAGGGCAGTACCAGCGAACGCCGTGCACTGCCACGAAGCGCGGCGTCGAGGCCGACGCAGAGGACGTCGGGCCCCTGTTGCGGGCGGTCGACACCCGCAACCACTGCTTGGTCCAGACGGCGGTGCCGTTCCCGTCGTACATCCCGGCGCTGCCGTACGAGACATTCAAGAACAAGCTCCGCGTGCTGTGCTCCGAGGCAGGCGTGCCGCAACTTCGCCCGCACGACCTTCGCCGCGGCGGCGCGACGGCGCTGGTGCAGGGCGGCGCGGACAGGGCTGAGGTGCAGAAGCTGGGGCGATGGAAGAGTAACAGCGTTTTCGAGTTTGCGTATGTGCGAGAGGACGGCGCGCGGCGGCGGGCGGTGACGGCGCGCATCCCCCTCGGCGCCCTGCCCCGCGACGCCTAGTTAGGTATAGATCTGCTTTCAAGAGTCCGGTGGTTGAGAGCCTAGGTCACGGCCGGCCACTGGTCCAACTTGAAAATGGGGTTTTTGGGGTTTTTGGGAGACGAATCGAGGTCGAGCCGATCAGCGGGGAGACCGGGTTTATCGCCAAGCCGATCAGCGGGGCGGCGAAGGGTTGGTTGGTCTGGGTGGCAACGTTGGAGTCGGTTGCATTGTCAGGATATAGCGTCGTTGTTAGCGGTGTTCGAGTCTCGGCTCCGGTGGCATCGCCGCTGGGGCTCTATCTAGCGTTATTAATTGTAACGAATGAGGACAAGAATCGGTTGTTTGACGGAGTTCAGCTACAAAAATACGACGAACAGACAACAACGACGATAACATTCGACTCCCTCAGGCTTAACTCCGCCGCAACTATTACTAACTGGTAGTTTTACATAATTACCACCACAAGTGGGCGTGATACAACGTCAAGCAGGGGGCCACCTGACCGAGCGCCGCGCGCGGCAGGATAGACCAGCCCTGACCATCCCGCCACGCAGCCAGGGGCAGCTTTGAGTTTCGGTACTTATTACTCAAAGGCATTATGGTGTGAAATATTCTGTCCATCCGCTGGGCTTGGACATGTCATATTCATGTGGTTACGTATGTATGAGAATGCCTTTATTTGGACTAGGGCGAGATTTGATGGCACCGCCGTGACGACTCTACACCCAGGCACACTACGTAGTGTGCCTGGCTGTATATATACACTTATTTTTGGGCGGGGCCCCAGCGCGAAGCGCCCAGGGGGGCCCCGCCCTATAGGATTGCCCATGTCCGTGGGTTCTGGGTTCTGGGTTCTGGGTTCTGGGTTCTGGGTTCTGGGAAGCAATTGGACAAGTGCAGACTTTCGGCCAACGGAAAGGCTGCATAAGTAAAAGATTACATTCTTTATTGCACGGTAAATTTATTATTGGAACCCAACATCGCATGAGTACAAACCAGTTTGGCAGTCTCCATGGACCGAGGCCGAGGTCAAACCATCACCTCTCGGCCTATAATTAATTACAGAAGATTCATCGTTCCTTAAGGTGGAATTCTGACATGACGGCGTGAAATGAATATTCGTTTCGGAAACAAACTATGTTTGCATTGCGAACATTCTTCCCGCGACCACACCACAGCAGCTCTGCTAGCCGGTCCGATCGTCTTGACGCATATTGCTATTACAAAGGTTGCAAGGAGCAAACCATGAGGGGCAAACTGCTGGTTGTTGGACGCCAAGCCGCCGATGCACGCACGATGCAGCCCTATGCAGCGGTCTTCTGCGGGCCGCCCAACAAGTCCAGTCGGCAACCTAGGGGATGGACTTCTACATTCCCTGTCCTAATGTTATAGCAGTCAAGCCTCCTCTACGGCGAATACCTCAGTAGCGAAGCCTGTGCACTCTCGTCGGCAACTGCACGTCGTCGCTACCCTCGCAAACAGTTCCGCTGCGTGTCCTTCTGTTGGCAAGTCAGCCTGCGTGATGTGTAAATGATACACTCCATGTCTACTGTCAAGTAACTTCAGCCAATGCGCTGGCCGGAAGAGTTGCACAGTGCCGAGACGGCGCGCGATGCTAAACATGGGTCGGATTGCTGAAGCCGAAGGCATTTCAGATATAAAGCTCTGGCTACCTATCAGCAGGAATGTCGATGCGACACTCTCACAGTTGACGCCCTCGCCGCTCGCTTTGGAAATGCCGTATTTCGGTCGATGCGCACATGCGCTCATGCACCCGACGGGATGACGCGCTTCGCGCGGCGACGGCAGGCCTTGATAACGACTCGGCTAGCAGGCATTTCGGGAAAAAGCTCTGGCTGTCTATCAGCAGGAATGTCGACACTCTCACATTTCACGCCCTCGCCGCCCTAGCACTCAACTTAACCCGTACGGATTTAGTGGGGCCCCGCCCTTTTTCCGGCTTCAAGGAAGCCGACACCAACCCCTTGTTAGTAAACCTGCCAAACCAGCTGGCTAGGAAGCTTTCAGTAAGACACATATGTCCGGACTGCATACATGCATGCGTGTCGTGCCAAAGTGTGCATCCATCCATACCTGCCCGATGCTGGCCAACGGACCTGCACTCGGGTTCGGCGGGTTGAGGTTGGCGCTGGTTGGAGCTGGCTGGAGATTATCCGAGCCTGCCAAAGCTTTCCGGAAATGGTCAATCCTAGCAGGAGCTGGTCCTAGATTGGTGAAATGCAAGTTGTCGGCCGCCACCGAAACCGTAACCACTGACTCCGAATTGCTGGTCACCGGCAACTTGAAAAGGATGCGACCGGAGCCGTCGATGTTCAGCTGCCACAGGCGATAGGAGGGAGAATCATGCACGCACGCACGCCCATCACGGATGGACAAGTTCAGCGAGGGCAAAAACGCCGTGAGATGGTCGGTCACTCTTTTGTGCGGGGCCCTCCCTCTGAGGGTCTCTGTGCGAACTGTACATGTATGTGGGCTCTGCAGCGGCATTGATCTATCCACACGGTCGGACGAACACATGTACAGTCAGCGCGGCCGCGGCTAGCTTTGTTTTGGTGCTGAACGTGCGGTCACCGATCTATCCACTTCACTCACACAGCGAGTGAACGGCTCGCTGATCGTGAGAATGTAATGGGTTATTACCCGTACGTGTCTCCATGTAATGGCTAGCAGCAAAGTCAGACGTATTGTGCTTGCGTGCATCACACGGGCTGAAATGTCAGGGGGGACTAAATGAAACGTACCGCAGGACGTACATGGACGTACCCTGGCCTCCTTTCCGCCAATGAATTGTGTCACCATGTAAAGCGGCAACCCGCCCTTCCTGATCCGCTCCATATCGGCATCCCACAGGTCATTTAGCTGGCCAGAAAGGCAGGTCTGCGTGCATATTGGGTTGGGTTCTTCTATTTGTATGTGTGTGTCGTGCATGTTTGAGTTATGGCCATTCCCGGGGCTCAAGGGCTAACAAAAGATCGGTCTGAGAGCACGAATATAATTCGTGCATTCCATGTAATATACGTAACTGCAACGAACAGCGAGAACCTGCTGGGGCACGCACGCATCTGTAGAAGCAAAGGAATCACAAGTAAAGCATCGGAGCACGTGGATGCACCCGCTGCCCGAGGAACATATGCATGCATTGGTTGCCCATCAATATGACCGACGGGGTCCAGAGGCATTGACACGCCTGGTAGTGATTGTGGTGGTTGCGGCTCGATGTGCCTCCCCTTCTCCCTCACCTGCTGGGCTCTGCTGCAGCCATTTTGCTGGTCGCGGAAAGCCGGGAAGCCTGTACCGATTTTGTCGCATGCCTTGCCTGTAAGGGAGCGAGGGGAAGGAACGATTGACTCATCAGCGGCAGTCACCACACTACCCTCAGCAGGACTGTTCAGCAGCTAGCCTCTTCTCAAGATTGTTTGGCGTCATTAGGCGTTGCTGACGAGGCAATGCGTAACTGGCGGCGCCCCCGCACTTTATATTACGCGGCACCATGCATTTGCTACAGCACAGGTTTGACGCGTACATGTTATGCACCTACCATCCATGCTGAACATGCCCTGGTCGATCAGCATCCAGTCAGTTCGGCTGCTGGCGTTGTTTGCTGTGGCGAGCATGTCTTCCATTAATTTGCTCTCTGGATCGGGTAGGACGAGCAGACTATTGCTGTTTTAGGGGGCGACCGGGTTAATTGAAACAAGTAGGACGAGGACAGAGTAAGCTTACGAAGCGAGTGACACAGGTACGTACAAGGGTGGGAAAGAATACTGGTCAAGGCTGGTGGTTAATCATAAAGTATCACAAAGACCTCACCCACTGCCAAGTACAGTACAGTGGGAGCTGCACAAATCTACCCCCGCACCACAGCAGCTGGTTAATCACTACATAGACCCTAGGGGTAGAATAACGATTCAGTTCCGTTAGTTGCGGTTCATATGTAACCATACATAAAACTATACCTGAAATCAGGCAGCTGTATGATATTAGCATCCAGCTTCCCATAGAAAAGTTGTTGGCCGCTGTCTGGTGTAGCCCTTGGCGAGGACGTGCCCAATGACAGTTGCAGCTCGCTGCGTGTGTTGATGGTGTTATTAGCGGTCGAGCGCGTGGATGCGAGTGCCGATGTGCTGGGTACTGCCACGGTGACGTTAAGGTTGAATTGCGGTGATGCAGGGCCCAGATGAAAGGCCTGCACGGTGCGGTGCAGCACCACCATGCCCAACCGGCCATATGACCAGGAGGCAGTAGACGGCGGCCAGACGGCCCGTTTACCCAACCCTTCCCGCCGAGTATGGAACTACTACGATCGATATTATCGGTACATTTCCAGCTCGCCACAGCCGCAACCAATCGGAGACTTTCCCGTCTAGGGCACCCAATGGCAGACACGAAGTCTTGACGGGCGGGCAACTGGGGGAAGGCACGAATAAACTTCAACACAAATCCTGCGCCTGGGTAATATTAACTCAAACACTCGAACTCAAAGCCAGAGAATGAAGGCATTAAAGAGCCAAACAGGCCAGGCAGCTGTGCCGCTGGATTTCTGAGACGACCGAGAAACTCACCAGGTACCAGCGGGGATCGTACTTCAGGCAGTGTGCGGATACAATACTCTGGGTAATGTCACAGTCAACGTCCGCGCGTCTGAAAGAGGTAAAGTGGGCAAGGGTTGGGTTTACGTGCATAGTCGGTCTACTTGCATGCATGGTGGTCGGCCCAGCCACGGGACCTGTTGTATTAAACCTGGTGATCTGTGCCGCGGAGGACAATACATAATACCCGACCACTACTCACACTAGCTTTGTCACTTCATCAAGGACAAGTTGGCTGCTGTTGCACTTGCAGCAAAAGCCCTGGGCTTTCGGCATTATCGTCGACCCAGAGCCCGGGGGAGATTCGAATCCGCAGATGGGGTTGACTTCGGGGTTGATCTGGTTGGGGTTTCAGGCGACGGGAGGCAGTGATGCGCGGTTAAGATGGAGTTGCACTTCAGATGGTCAGATCGGTCGTACAAATTCCGTCGTCTGCGCACACGGGGACAGAATACCGTACTCAGACTACGCACATTCATAGCTTGCTTGCAATCAACAACGCACGCGCCTGCACACCTTGTCACTCTTGTCATTCGGCAGCAGTGTGACTTCTTCATATGGCTTCCAGTTAAATCTTTGCACTGGCGTCAGTTGGAATGACGCAACGAGTGGCGACTTGCTCAGCCAAAGCCGCAATGGGGCCGCCAGGTCCCGGCAGCGGCAGAAATCATCGCTGGCCGGATCACAGGTACAGGGGCACCGACTGTCCGGGCTGCACGGCGCGCGGCGCCAGGGCGTGTTTGAGGGCGCCAGGGACGCCAGAGGTACAATAGGGAAGGGTGGGGCGGGGCCGGGAACCGGCGGGAGGGACAGGCGGGGACGGATTTACCGGGGAAACGCATCTATGTCCCGACTTTATGTGGGTCCCGACAAGCGGTTAATACCCACTAAAAACGTTAGGCCCTATCTAGCACATGGATAGTGATTTATTTCAGGACGAAGCGATCATGCAAGCAGCATCACGGGGATATAACATCAAAACGCGCGCCGTCCTTAGTTGCTTGATCCAAAAGCAATTCGGTTGCTGCGCGTGAGCGGCAATCCTCTAACATGCTACATGCATGCATGCTCCCGACTCCCGTCTCAGTCTCCCGACTTCAGGAACGTGTAGAGGGGGCTGGTTGAAAGAACAGAAGCGCGCTGAGAGGTACGTATGCATGTAGTCGAGGGGAGGACGCTACGTATGCATATATACCTTGCTACCCCGTGCTACAGCTCGCTGGAAGCAGTACGTACGCACGGGGCGTCATTAATTAATGTCTAATACACTGCTGAAAGCCGTTACACCCGGGAAGCTAGCTACTTGTCCGCTGAGGACAGCGAAGCCAACTTCCCCTCACCCAAACTTCACAATACATACAGCGACTGGGGCACTAGGCAACAGCAAGTAGGCGGCGGCCTCGTCAGCAAACGAATGCACACAGGACAGCAGGCAAACTAAGGGTGATTGATGAAGTTAGGGTATTGACACATAAGTCGGCAATCAGGCGCCGATGGCAACCTTTGCACGGCACCTTCCTTACCTGTTTACGCATTTGAGTGTGAATTCGAACTGCTCGCTTTTAAGTGTTTCGCCGCTAGGAAATGTAAGTGGAATAACAATTTTGTTTGAGCATTGGACAACCTGCATAATACGTTGCGCTTAGATCCATATTTATTATTTACAGTACTTTGCCTTGATGGCAGCAAAATTGTACATAGCGGTGCACATACATACATCGAAGGCGATGCATTTTTCCAGACGACCTGCCGTCACCTCGAACGATGCTCCCGTTGACAAGAGGGAATACAAATAAACAATATTAAGGACTACATTGTACCAATTGCATACTTGCATTGGATTTCAGGTTAAGTCTGCTAGGCTCCGCCTGTGTGTCGATTGGCTGGTGGCCAGGGCAGTACTAGCATAAATGTTCATAAGATGACGTTGCAGTGAAACCATCGATTTCGCGTTGCGCACAAGTGCATTAGCGATCTTTAATAAGCTATGTAATACGGCATGTCAGTACATATCGCCTCCCTGTCCGTGCTTATTCCAGTAGCTTATCTTGTAGCTTACAGGATTTTTGATGAAATTAGGGGTGCAACGATCCCACACATCCAGACTTGATTGTTTGATGAGCCGGCGATGCATGCACGATGGATATGTATGTCAGGTACGTACGTTCGTACGTAACGTAAGCAAGCCTGAACGTACTTTCGTTCGCAACCCTCCTAGGCCGGCCTCTCCGTGCGTGCCTCTCATATTTGCGCACTGCTATCTATGTACTCATAGTACAACACTGAGATGAAAGTGAGAGCCTTGAATGCTTCAGCCATCCAAGCCACTACTGCTCCTTCTTGCAGGTATGTATACGTATGCCCATCGGACGGCGCTGCTGGGCACCGTGTTTCTGTAGGACCGAGGCCGAGTCCAACCAGGCCCCTCACCAGCACCGAGCCTCCTGCACTGCTGCAAGCTCTGTGTCAGTTCCAACCACCTGCTGTTGAACATAGACAGAAAGCCAAGTACGTATATATATAACGGCCGTCCAACATGTATAACCAAGCAAACCTACCTCAAGCCACCATACAGCACGCTGACGTGGTACAATTAATAACGTGGGCCACTCGCCCACGATGGGTACAACGAACGTGGGAACAACGTGGGCCCATCAATATAAACGGAAAGGAAACCAAAATTTCCCCGTGCGTACCAGGTTATAAACGGAGGCAAAAAGCAAAAACCTGAAAAAAAGCACACCGCGTGACACGCCATGACCTACGTAATAACGCCAGCATAGCCTGTAGCCCCGAAACGCCCCTCTAGCTACGTGCATATCTGGGTACATTCCCTATGTGGTCCTTCTGACTACCTTGCTCGCAAAAAGGTCAAAATCGTAACGGGAGTGTGACGTAGAAGACCTGAACAACTCGCTCAACTATTGGAACTTAAATTTTTAAACGCCAAAACAGGCAGCGATACGTCGTCTGGAGAAACGGAGTCATCAGCCAGCTGTATCAGGTACTCCGCCGTCACTTTGCGTGAATCGCAACTCTGTTCAATCAAAGGAGACAGCTATAATAACAAACAAACATCAATTAGCCGTACCGATTGTAGTAAAAACCGTCTGACCACGGCCCCTCGCCGCGCATCGGTGACTGGGGGCCCGCATACCCGGCGCCAAAGCCATACGGGCCGTCTGCATCCGCGTATCGGTCTTGATATGTTCTGGCAGGGGGCTGCCACGGACTCGGACTTCGCCGATCATTCGAATTGAGCCCAGCCCAGTCGTCATGGCGTCGGCCTGCTGCATATCCACCGCCATAGCCGTCAAAGCCGTAGGGGCGGTCTGCATCCGCATATCGGTCTTGATATGTTCTGGCAGGGGGCTGCCAAGGACTCGGACTTCGCCGATCGATCGAATTGAAGTCATGCCCGTCTTGGGGGTGTTGCTGCGCGTGCGGGTTGGTCCGCCACTGCGGCTCGGGATAGGCCCTGGCGGCGGTGTTGGCGGCGGCCATGCCGTTGCACCAGTACCGCTTGGCGACCCAGTACAAGAAGTAGCATCCTGCGGCCGAGCCGCCCAAAATTCCCAGGAATACGGCCACTTTAGACCAGCAGCGGTTTTTCATGAAGCAGACGACGTTTATGGCGCTCTTGCACACCTGCTGATGGCAAAAAATTGAATCGAAACAAAGGGCGGCGGCGCAGGTGACCGTCATCTGCGCCTCCGTGCATGAAGATAGTTCAGCAGCATCAGCACGGAAGCGTTCATCTCCCGCTGCGGCACTGCGGACCCGCGCGCCGCAGTCTATAGCCGCCCGTGCCTCCGATCGATCATCGCACCTCACCACCTTCAACCCATCCCTCTAATATCTAATATCTTGCAAGGCTACATCCCCATTTTTTGTTGGCCTAACAACCCTCTTCCAGCAGCCCATTCTTATGTCCATTGTCTGCATCTGTCTCCTCAAAAGAACGCCACAGTGTGCCGTAACGCGCGCCGTACCTTTTTGCAGCTACCTGCTGCACTTGTGTCGTTGCCACTAGTACCGTTAGTTGGTGTTACTTCGTTGTACATAATAGTTGCATTGGCGCTGAAAGAGTACATCTTCATCAAGCCGGAAACGCCGCCCTGCAGTTCAGAATGGTTACTCCGTTGCGCAGTGCTGTACGTACACGATAAGGCAGCCATTTGTTCTCTGAAACCCGATCGATATGGTGCATTATTGGAGCCCTCTGCAAACGCCATTACTGGTTACATATACTGCTCGACACATGCCGCCGCCGCGCAATGTGATTCTTGCAACGCACAACAACGCCGCATCGACGGATATGCCCAGGGCTGATGAGGGGTTTTCATTCTTTGCCCAGCAGCATTGATACGAGATTCGCAATTTCCCAAGGTCATGCCATCCTCTACCCGCCCTACGTCATCATTCCAAGTGCGGATGTCGCTCGCTATTTCCGTCGAACGCCGGCCACAGCAGCGTCAGATATTGCTTATACGGGAGAGAAACGGGTTTTTTGTCCGTAGCCATACGGATCGTACCTGGCCGGGGCTTCCGTTGGTGGTAAGCTGCACATTGTCCGCCGCCACCGAAAGCGTGACCACAAACTCCGTTTGGCTGGTCACCGGCAGCGCGAAGCTTAGGACACCAGCATCAATGTTCAGCTGCCGTACACGTTGTGCATCATAAAATACATGGATTTACAGCGTTTGCAGCGTTTCCATGGAGGACAGACGGGGGAATAGCGGATGGTAAGTCACCCTCGTGCCTGCTGTGGACCGAAATGTTCATCCCAATCGAGGCCATCCGTCTACGCACAGCAGGCCCCACAACAGCGTACCTTGGCCTCCTCACCGGTATTGTACTGTGTCACCATATACAGGGGAACACTGCCATTTCTGACCCTCTGCATATCTGCGTTGTACAGATCATTTAGCTGGCCTGAAAGGCAGGCCTGTGGGAATGAAGGGTTGGTTTGTGTGATTTCATTTCAGAATAAGAAATTCGTAATACATATGCGCAAGGGTACACAACACAGACATACAAAAATGACTGATGCGGGGCGCAAAGCAAAGCGAGTCAGACTTGTGCGGACCTCATCATCATCTGCTCCTCTTTCTGGGCCACTAGTGCTCAGTAAGTAGTTCAAGCAAGGTACCCTACTGTAGGGCCCCCCTGGCCCGCACTGCCACGGCGATCAGTGGGGCAATCCATCCTCAAAGCTTACCCCAGGGGCCCGGTCGCATCCGTTTGGCTGATGGAGGAATGCCGAGGAGCCGGTGCCGATCTTGTCACAGGCAGCGCCTTTGCGTAGGGAGGTAAGAACAAAGAACGCAGAACAACGCATGGCGGCAACCGAGGCCCTAAGGCCTGATCAGCGGGCCTGCTGCCTTTGTTGGTGATACCATCAGGCGCCGTCTTCATCAGGCGCCGTCACAAAGCCCGTCGGGGCTCTCCTGGCATATTACTTCTCCCACGCGTATCGTAAGGCATCGTGCATACGACACGCACCTACCGTCCATGCTGAACGAGCCCTTTTCTATGAGCATCCAAGATGTGCGTTGATTGTTGTTCATGTCGAGCAAGCCTTTCCTGTCACTGCTCGCTGGCTCCGGTAAGACGAGCAGTCGATTGCTGGATCGGGAGTTTGCATGGCGGACAAGCGAGCGAGGGAGCGGCGGAGGAGGTGGCTCAAGCGATTGGTACTGTTACAGATGTTGTGGAGCTGACTGGGAGGATGGATGGGAGGTTTTGTAATGCGGCTGGAAAGAGATGACCGTCAGAGCGTGCCATGAGAGCGCGCGGTGGCCGAGCGGGGAGAATACAAAAGACAAGAGGAAGCAAGACCAAGCTTGCAAAGCATAGGTAGGGGGGCAGCGCGTATCAAGTTATCGATGGGCCATGGCCGGCGCCCCTCTACCCGTGGGATCACCCATGCCGATGACAGGAAAAAGTCGTTGTGCTGGAGTGGTCTTAATTCCACCGGCGGGCATTGCAACTTGCGCCATGCACAAGTGCATTCACAACAGTCAGTGCCCCGCGCCCGCGCGTGCCTCCAGTCATACATGTAAACGTACGTCCGTACCCTTCCATGCTTCCGTATTACCTTCAAGTCCATATGTATATATGTGTGGTGTTTACGTACGTGCGTGCGCTGATCACACCTGAAATCCGGTAGCTGCGGTTTGCCCTCCAGTGTGGCGTGCACGAGCTCGGAGTTCCTGGAGTATGGCGAAGATGTGCTTAAGAGTAATTCCTCGTAGCGGGTAGTCACAATGTTGCTGAGTGTGGTGGTGCCAGAGGCGGTGGTGTTGTCGTTGTTGGCAGCAGCAGAGGAGGGTGTGGGTGCAGGTGCAGATGTGGTTGTTACGGCCACAGTGACACTGATGCTGAAACTCGGCGAGGCAGGGCCCATCTGGTAGGCCTGCACACAGTCAAGGTGAGGTATTTGAAGCGATGCGAGCACCAACCAATTCCAGGTCACAATGACCAACTGTGCCACAGGTCGCAACACACCCCCGGGTCATGGCCAACCACGAGTTGAAACCAACCGGCCCTCGGGCTATACGTACGCTGTCTTAATAATTCGGTTGGTGCAGTTGTTGTATAGAAAGGGATGAACGGGCTGGAAGGCATAAGGGACGTCATATACATACGTACGTCCGACATCTCACCACGTGCCTACTGCCCGATCGCTTCATGCAATGGGCAGCATATGTCGTTATTGACCCGTTCATGCAGCTCAGGCGGGCGCGTCTGAAAGGTGGATGCAGACGAGGATGGAATTGGAGGGGGACGGGATATCGAGGTGCAGCAGTCGAGTAGTCGCGACGGCATACAAGCATATGTGTATGAGGTCATTTAGGTGCAGCGACGGACGCGATACGTAACGAATACGCCGCTGCACAGAAATGCGTGTTCAATAACTTGTGCCACTTGGTGCGTAAGCTGCTGCAAGCAACCTTACACCAGGCACCCCAAACACTATGTAATCCGTACCTCCATTTCCGTTGAGGACAATGGCATAAGTAAGCCCGCCCCGTTCCGTCCCTGTCCCTTTTTCGCAGCCGGGCCCCTGATGGCGTACATTCACCCATATCACCCATGACCCGCCGCTCCGCTGACCTACGTGAACATTTAGTCAAATTGAACATGCAAAACAGAAGCAGCAATACCGTACCAACAAACAACGCACATGTGGCCCTCCTTGCTGCTGTTGCATTTGCAGCAAAAGCCCTGGCTGCCAGGCCAAAGGCCGCAAGTGGTATTGGGCTCGTTGTGGTCCTGCGGCATGTCGTGGGGGTTGGGGTTTAGGGCTCAAATGCTTAGTGTTTCGGGCGTTCTTGGCGCGTAGCTAGCAGCTGCAGAGTCGGTCGGTTTGTCGGCGGCCGGAGGAAACTTTTCTCCATCGTATCCGTTTGGGATGCTAGTACTGAATCCTGGGTGCGGTGAGTAAAGCTCTGTTAAACTTTCATCGTCTGGGTGATCCAACGGCCCGAAAGGCCGTTTTCGGAACACGGCTGATCGATGAAGGCCCGTTTGTCCGGCTGGACGAACGACGGAAGTGCCGGCTGAAGGGCGGCAGCTGTCTACATACCAGCGAGACGAAGGAATGCCCTCAAACAATTCATCCGGTCCGTCTGACGGCGGACGGGTTTGGTACACCACTTGGTTGCATCTGCCGTACGTACCCAGGACTCGCTCGCTCTTTCAGCTGATTGTCGTCCTCCGGTTGTGAATGCAGAAACCGTGTACGTAGCGAGCATGATATGAAACGAATTTCAGGCGTCCGTATGCCTAAACTTGCAACTTGTTTGTTTCTAGCTGGACGCGCATGCAAATGTAACCATGCAGTGTCAAGCTCGCTGTCGTACGCAGTGTTCAACCGGTCGTCCCGTTTACCCAGTTTAATGAACGAAGGATGGCCCTGGACGGCAAGGTTCGTTCGTTTACCAGCCAGACGGAGGAAACGGACCAAACTTGGCCCAATTCCCCACAGCGGCGACGACCAAAAGAGACAATAAGATACAAAACACTCGCCCAGGTTGGTGGATGGCCGCACGCTGGGGCTAGCAGCTTAACCTGAAATATGTTGAGGGACGCTATGCTAACTGTGCGTGGCTTTGTACGTACTCGCGCGCACACCTTGCAAACCCCATCGGGCGGAAGGAATGAAATTTCAGTTGCACTCTGGTCGAAGGTTTGCAAGTACGTCAGCGCGTACGTCGCCACGAGCGACTTGTTGAGCGTGACCCGCAAGGGAGCCAACAAGTCCCGGCAGCTGCAGTTTTCGTCGATGGCCGCACTGCAGGGGCAGGGACAATGTCCGTCCGGACTATACCAACGGAGAAGGGAAGGCGTGTGCGTGGCGGGCAAGGAGCGCCGGGGGGGGGCGAGTGCTTAGTTAGACTATTGGCAGACGCAGACGGGGGTCGGTCGAGAAGGGGGCGAGGTCAGCATCGGGCTGAGAGGGATGCGAGGGGATGAACAATGAAGTAAGGGGGAGGAGGCGCAGGATATATAGCGAGGCAGAATGAGGCATCATTGGGGGCGGTTGTGAGACTCCATTTGCAATTGTTCCTGGGGTGCGCAATCGTTAACGTTTGAGGCTGTGCGACAACATCCCGTAGGTATAACAATTATTAATTAATTACAGAGGAGCTGGATAACAGCTACATAGTGCGATCGCACGACTCTGTGGGTCTAATGTTCAATAGAACATCTAGACCAGGCCACTAACCAAATCACCGGCGAAATCGCCTCAATGGATAGGGATCCCATGCTGGGAAATAATAATAAGTAAAGCAGGCACCGCAACGGCCGTAAAACACGGGCAGTAGGGCTTCATCGCCGTGCACACCACGCTCGCACGGCGGCCATAGCAGTGGAGCGGCGTGGTTATCCGGGCGGCATATTCATCCCATCCCTTCGCACGCATGTATCTTGCCAGTTGACGCATTTCACCGTGAACTTGAAGTTCTCAGCCGCCGAGAGGGTTCTGCCGCCCCCAAACGTCAAGGGGACGACGATCTTGGTGGAACACGGTATGGCCTGCATTCTAAGATGGATACGTTACAAATACCGGGGCATTTCTTTTATGCTGCTGCAGTCTTAAAAGGCGTCGCACCTCCGTGGTGTTGCATTTCTCAAGGCGACCCGCCACGAGCACCTCGGCTGATGCCCTGGGCACCCAGAGAAAAAAACATACAAATGTATAAAGTATTACGTAGTTCAGAATGCAGAAATGCATTGAGATTAAGATGAAGTCCGTTAGGATCCGCCAGTGTGTCGATTGGTTGCAAATGCTGTAAAACCTTACTGATAAATGTATAATACAAGAACCCAGATATAATATATATAAATATAAATTTACATCTGTGCGTGTGTGCGCAGGGAATCAATAATACAATCTAAATACGACAAGCAAGTAAGCTGTTATTACCTTTTGTTAACTCTTGCTCTGCATCAGGGAGTTTTCATGAGTAGTTGCCTTACCGCTTGAAGACGGGGATGAACTCGGGTACCTGCGAGCAGAAGAGTATGCTTGCTTCCGTGGGAGGAGGCGAGCCTGGTAACCGACTGCGCTATCTGCCGCGGGGCGGTGTAATGGGCAGAAGACGCAGCGGAAACCTGTGAGTACTGACTATATGAACTCGCGAAATTGCTCTTTCCGTCGCGCTCAGCGCGACTTGCCCTTCGCTCTCACAGGTACGGCCAGGCCGTACCACCAACGAACAGCCGAGAACGCTCTCGGCAAATACACAGAAAACCTTGGTTTTCTTCGTTTCACTCAGAAAACCTTCAGTTTTTCCATATAAAGGTAGTGCCAAAACCGCGAAAAAAAATAATAATAATAATAATAATAATAATAATAATAATAATAATAATAATAATAATAATAATAATAATAATAATAATAATAATAATAATAATAATAATAATAATAATAATAATAATAATAATAATAATAATAATAATAATAATAATAATAATAATAATAATAATAATAATAATAATAATAATAATAATAATACGCCCGACAGAGCCGAGGCGTGGGTTATGGGAGCAGGAGGGGTGGGGTGTCGGGTTGCCCCGATCCCAGGCCTCTCCCGCTACCGCGGTGAGATTGGGAGCCCGCCGTTGCGGCGGGTTAGGGCGGGTCGGCGCTGGTTGTGCTCTGTTGGCGGGGGTCCCGCTCCAGTTGCCTCCTGGCAGCGACAATTGCGTTCAACGCTCGGACAGCGTGGTCGTGGAGGTCGTTGCAGCATTTTTTGGCCGCTTCGTTGCTCGTTCCCAGTGAGGTCAGCAGTTGTCGCAGGTCTTTGCGGATGGTGCCGGCGAAGCCCAGGCTAATTGCTTCCTGTTTCGTGTAACATACTTTCCATCCGTGCGCCGTCAGCATCTGAGCTAGTTCCGCGTGTTGATGGGCCTTGTCGTTTTGTTTCTGTGTGTGATTTGTGTCGGCTGTGTAGCCTACTTCGATTATGTGTACAGTGTGCTCGCTGGGGTCATCTGGTCCCATGTATCCCGGTGAGCATGTGTCGCTGATGGGTATGCTGGGGATAAGCAGCAGGTCGGGGCGCTTTTTGGACCGATCGTCGTCGGGGATGTTGGGAAGCAGCCACTTGGGCAGGCGTGTGCCGGCCACGTAGTCCGGCTTGTCCTCCATGCTGCAGGCGTCCATGACGATAAAGCAGCCTCCATGGGCCCCTCTGGAGAGTGTTCTGGTGATGGTTTGTACCGCTTGGTTGTGTCGCAGGGTATAGAGAGCGTGCATTCGCGCGTGTTGGCAGCCTCCCAGGATGTGTGCTCCTGAGTCAGGGATGCGTGTCTTTGTTTGGGGGTCTTTGCACACAGGGCAGTAGCCTGTGGACGTTGGGCCGCCCGGTACAAGGGGCATTCGAAAGAGCTTTGCGAGTTTGGCATTCCAGAGCTGTCCGTACAGGTAGTCGAGGCACCGTTTGTAATGCCGGTGCCGGCCCGTGCCCCGCTGCAGGGTTCTGGTGCTGGCATTGATCTCTAGGTCCGGTAAGGCATCCTCTACGTATTTGACGTATGCGGTCTCGTTGGTGTACCCATTGTGTGTCGTCTGGCTGACCAGAGTGTCGATGCCGCGGTTAAGGTCGTTGGCGTAGCGACCGGCGTTTACGTCGGTCCCCTCGGACTTCCGTAGCCACCAGTGTTTACTTCTTGGATTATTGTCTGCTTTCTCTATTACGGCTTCTGCCGGCAGCATTCCCTGCGCCGCAAGGATAGCAGCCTGTACGGCGGCTTTGTCCGCTTCTTCATTATATCGAACTCCTGTGTGTGCTTTGACTTTCAATAGCGACGTTTTAAGCTTGGCGACGGCCCGGGCTTAAAGTGCGGCAACGATGTCCTCGAGCAGTGCTCTATGTTTACTCAGCCGCAATTTTTGCGGGTTGTTTATCATCTTCTGGATCAAATGGAGCGATGCTTTGGAGTCCGTCCAAATGCTGAGGTGGGCTTGGTTTTGAGGTAGGCCGCGTCGCATGGTGAGTGCCTGATGTATCGCGCTTAGTTCACAGCGCGTAATTGTTTGACATCCGTAGACTCCTGGGTTGACATCTACGAGGAGCGTATGTCCAGTCAGTGCGTCGACTGCTGCGGCGCCGAGTCCTAACATCTTGGTGTTCCCGACCTCGACTTCCCTAACCGACCCATCAGTGTAGATGGAGGCGTGGGCGTTGTACCGAAGCGGGTTTGCTGCATGGAACGCCAGGTGCGCGGAGCGTCGTTCAGCGGTTGTGGGGTTGCTGCACTTACGAGAGGACACCGCCTGGTCAGGCGCTCCGGCAGTCATTTTGCGGACGCGTTTCCGTACCCACTGGGGGGCTATCCACGGCTGGGCTTGACCTGTAGGCGCTGGCAGGGTGGTGCGCATACCTAGCGCCTGTCGGAGGCTGCTCACGTGTGATTTGCCCGCGTCGTTACTGACCAGTAGCAGGGTCAGGCCAACCGGGTAAGGCTTGGTGTCCACGTTGAGCGTGGCGCTTTGCAGTATCCCCTTGGCGGCGAGCGAGTCGATGCTACCCACTTGCGTGACCAGGGGGTGCGATAGGTACCGGGTATACGGCGCTGTACGGGACGTGGGGACTACGATAAGGGTGGCGGTCTGCGTAGCCTCGGTCTTTTTGGCTTCCGCCCAGCCCAACGCCCACCGCAAGGCATGGTGGCCCTCCTCGGGTGTGGGTTCCGGGTGTGCGATGGACAAGCCGGTAAACGGTTGGGAGTATGCGTCATGGTTGGCCCCAAAGAGCATGTCTTCTGGGAAGCGTGAGAAGTACGTTTCAGTGCAGTTAGCCACATTTAAAGGGGACGCAAAGCGTTCTGTGCTTGAACCCATGGCATTCATGAGACGTGTTGTAAACTGTTCTCCGAGTCCTTGCTCGTGTGCCGCCTTAACGGGGTGTGTTTTGGTGCCCCCTCCATCACGGTAGCGCAGGAAGAGGCGTGCCACGTCTTCCTCGAAGCCACCCGCCGCTGCAAGCTTGGCGTGCGCCTCCGGCCTCTTACATTTGGCGTCGGAGTGCCTTAGCCACAGGCTGCGCAGCAAGCTGTCCAGGAGCGTGCCGATGCATCGTCCCTGGGGGTCATAAACAAGCGCGACTCCCTGTTCTAGGAGGCCTGCAGGAGTATCTCCGCTGCCGTCCCAAGGTGCGCGGTTAGAGGGGTCGGGGTCGCTGTGTTTGCCAATCTGGATGGTGTACCGCCCTGTCGGGCGGATGTCCCTATCCGGGTTGCCGGGATGCACATCGATTTCTACGTGTTGGCGTAGGAGCCGTTGTCCTCTGGCCTGGTTGAGGCATTCAGAGGCCCATTGGCCTTGCTGCTGCCTCGGATTAAGGTGCTGGTCTCGGGCTGGCGCAGTGCGCCCGGGGGCCGTCTCGGCTGCCGCCTCTAGGCGGTGTCGGAATGCATTGAGCAGCTCGTTCCAGTTGTCTTGGGTGGCCAGGCGCGTGCCTTCGTCCTCGGTTCGCGCCCAGTCTACTTCGATCCTTTCGGTGGGGGTTGCCGGATCTGCTGCGGCCTCGTACGGACGTGTTGCCGTGGGTTGCGCTGCGTACAGCTCGAGCGCCCCTTTGGTGATAACTGTGCTTTCCCACTCAACTTGGTAGAAGGTGCTGTTTGTGGGGTGCCGGGGTGTATCTCTGCGTTGCCGCTTTGCGGCTCGGGGGCCTGCTTCCACCCGCTTGCGGATCTGCGCGTGGATAAGGGCTACCCTCTCTTGCTCGCCGAATAGATATTGGCTGATGTTGTGGCCGTATTTAAGGGCAACCCCTGTGGGCCATTCTCGCTCTCCCCGCAGCATTTCTTCAAGCTGCGATGCGGTCCCCACTTCGGCTGCTAGTCCTGGGAGGTCGCGGTGACGCAGCAGGGCTTCACAGTGCGTGACGGTGAGTGGGCTTTCTCTGGGGTCCCATCCGGAGGCAGTTGTGTCCGTGATGTGGCGGGTGGGTTTTGGGCGCTGCCTCCTGATGTATGCCGTCATGGTTTCTTCGGTAGCGTTGCGTCGGGGCATGTGGCGCCGAGCTTCCCTTTGTTGCGCTGGGCGCCTCACCTGGCCCTCCTGGGATTCGACTTCCCGTCTCGGGGCCGCCGGATCTGGGCTGAGGTTGTGCGCGGCGGGCGAAGGGTCTGGCGGTGGGGCCCCGGTCGTGTCCCGGGGGCGTGACACCACATATCGCATGATATTTCCATGAGGAAGCGGCGTGGGGCCGTGTGTGTCATTCATGAGGTCCGTCATAATGGGTTCATTGGGGATGGCCCGCAGCTCCGGGGGCAGCGCAGTCACCCCTCGGTGCCTCGCCGCGCGGGCGCGCACACTGAGAACGGGGTTCAGTGCTAGGCTGAGTTGGTTCAGGGCGATGAGGTGTCGGGGCCCGACACTCCGTCCACCGATGCGTCGGAGCTGGTCCGTGGTAATGAAGTGTGCTCCTGTGTTCTTATCTTTCAGGACTCGGAGATCCAGGCCCAGCTTAAGCAGAGGCTGTACGCATCTGGAGAGGAGCGCGAGGGTTTTGGGCTCCGTCCCCGAGTTGCACGCCGCTAGAAGGTGAATGAGAGTGCTTGCTTTCCGTTCGTACCCTTTGCCACAGTCCGTGAGCTCAATGCCCGCCTCCTGCGTGATGGTCAGCTGCTTTAGCGTCGTGTAGAAGCGGCTTTCCTTCTTGAGGGCGTGCACCGGCATGTCGCCCATGTATCGGCTTTGCAGGCTAAGGAGAGCCCTAGTGACTACCCCAAGCCGGCCTTCGTCATTCAGGGAGAGGACGAGAGCTTTGGCAGCCTTGGCGACATAGAGGCTGCGTATGGTGCCGACCCCCAGGCCGAGTTGCTTTACTGGACCGAGGATTGCGCGGGTGGGAAACCCCATTTTAAGGCCATAGCTGCGCTTAGCTATGCCAGCAATTTGGGAGTCGAAGCTGGCGATGTCTTGGGGGGTGTACGCCATAGTGGCCAGGCTGTACGCGACGAATGGGTGGATCAGGGTTTTGATCATGTTGATGCGCTGGTCGGGAGACGCCATGGACTCCTGGATGCCCTGTCCTCGCCGCGTGATCTCAGCGCGGACATAGGCTACTTGAGGTGCCCAGTCGAGGGTAGGGGTTACATGGACTCCCAGGTATTTGTACGAGGCGGTCGGGGGCGCGTAGGGTATCGGTGATCCGAAAAAAGAAAAAGGCCATTCATGTTACATGAGTGCTGCTGTGCTGTTTAGAAGAAATCTCGAAGGAGTTGGCCTCGCTCTTGTTCTTTTGTGCCCCAAAATAAGGATGGCAGTGCCACGCAGGCCGGATGGCCCCCTGGCTCCATCCCTCGGGGGGCCTGCTGCAGCCCACAGTATTAAAGTACCCAACCGAGAATAGCTGATCGATCGATTCCAAGCCTAGATTTTGTAACCTGGACACGGGCCCTTCTTTGCCGCTATTCGGCGGCACGCACGGAACGTCGAGATAGAATTTCGACCGCTCGTACATACATCCACTCTTGGAGCAGATAGATGTCTTCCTCATAAGGTTCACTTTTAAGGCGGGCACTCAGTGGTTCCGCAGAGGTTCCGGCGCGGGTCCAACCCTCGTGACACTTCACGGCGTTGACACGCGGTTTGACTGATTACATGATGTACCGGCCGTACAGGCCAGCAACATGCATGTGCGTGTTTCCCCACAACGAACGGATATATATCGAGGGAGTTCATAAAGTCTAGTTTACCGTACAGCACATGTATAGCTATGCACGTAGCTCACGATGATGCCGTCACATACATGCTTAGCTTACATCCACTTGTAGTAAATGAATTAAATGCCACACCATCTCCAAGATGAAAATTCGTCCCAAACAAACAGTGGAAAAACGAGGCATACGATTGGCCACGCAAGGCCCCCCGCCGTCGGTTAGTCCGCCTGCTTCCATCCGGGCCGCGCCTCCCATGCCGCCTGGGTAACAAACACCTGCGTCTTCGAGCATTTGTAGGTCTTCCGGGTCGTGTTCGCATTCATCATGCGCTGAGGCCTTACATGATTGCCCGTCTCGGAAATAATGGCGGCCCTCGCATGACCCGTGGGTCGATGGTTTCAAAGCCCGGCACGTCTTGGGTAAACCATTTCGCTCGCGGATTGGTCCACCACAACGGGGAAGTGCGCGTTGTCTGAGGCGGCGGCAGCTGGAACGGGGGATAGGTCCCGGAGGCGGCGGGGTTGACCAGCCGGCCAAAGAGAAAACGCTTAACCGCAAGCCACAGGACCATGATCCCTACGACCGAGATTCCCGTGATGACTAGGAACAGGGTAAACTTGGACCAGCAGCGCCTTTTCACAAAGCAGGTCGCGTCAAAAAATTTGGGGCAGACCTGCGGCAGGCGTAACAGCGAGGCCGCAAGCGAATGATTCGGAGACAACGCACGGGTCACAAGTTCAAAGCAGGATTTCGATCACACGCCGTGACATCAAAAAAACCGCTCTAAGGGAGGCTCCTCATTAAGCCCGTCATCCATCCCCAACCATATCTCTCGATCTTTTCATTCGCAACTGCCGGTGGCTGCTGGGCTCGTCTCGCACCCCCTTCATTCTGGCCCAATAATCCCATTTATTTCTATCCCGTCCGCCTTATTTAACCACCTGTACGGGCCGCACTGAACCGTACTGGCCGTACCTCGTTGCAGTATGCGACTCCGCCCTTAATACCGCTGTTTGCTGTGGCATTGTTAAACATGTCCAGCTTTTTCAAGTCAATGATGTCGCCCTGCGATATAAGGCGGTTGAGCAGCAGTCGCAGTGCGTGAACGGTAAATTAGCTAGCTACGTAAGACCACCTACCAATGTATTAACCGCTGCAAAGTCAGGTCTTGCACAAGACATGCCACCTTCCAAACGTTGGGACGGACTTACATTGTAACACATACACGATACAAACACGAACGCAGTCTTGCATGCACTGTACGATCACGCAACCAGTAAGTCACATGCGCCTTGGTCCGATCTCCGACTGACATCCTCCTTCTGCATGACCGGCTGTAACCGGTCCGCAGCGGAGATATTTGCGCCTCATATATTATTTCACGCGTCGTTACACTTACCATGGAATCATACAGCGTTACCCAGCACGTACTATTTTGCGCCCAGGATGGATCAAGTACGAACACGTCGAGTGGTGGTTCCACGGCCTCGTTCTGGCCTGCCGCCAGCACCACGTGTCGCGAAATGGGTTCCACATTAATCATCGAGCAGTTGGTAACAGTCAGCGTGTAGGTGGCCGAAACGTTGCCCGTGTTGATCACATTCAGGAAAATAAAGCCACGGGTGCCCGATTCGAAGCCGCCGCAGGAGGTGTTTCCATATCGGCAGACACGCAGGCCTGTAATCTGGCTTGGCATCGGGCGGCAGTACGGCAGGAGTGGCAACGGTAACGTACGGTCTACAAACTGTTACAGTGGGGCCCAGATCGGAAAAGCGGCCGGCAGGTGAGGGCAGGCGAAGACAGCAGGTGCGAATGAAGTTGCATGGCGGATGAGCAATTGTAAATTATGTGTGACTTCGACTTCAGCACTTGGAAGCGCGCGTTATTAGATTTCAATGTTGTGATCGATTTGGGCCGCTCGGAGAAGTTAACGACGGAAAAACATTTATTCGGACTGATATTCCGTACATGTGTCTCCGTACCTCGCCGGAACTGCGGTTGGAAGTCATTCGCACATTGTCCGCCGCCACCGACAGTGTCACAAGCAGTGTGCGAGTAGTCACCGGAAGCACGAAGGTCAGAGAATTGTCTGATTCAATCTTCAGCTGCAGTAAATGGTACGGGCGCCCATGCACGCATATACAGTACGGATCCGTAACGGATGCAGGGAGGTTAGAAATGGGTTTGTGCCTTGCGGGTATGTGCTGGCATTTTTATGTTCATTTGAACAGTCATGCAGGGGAACCGTTTGATAGAGTCCTTTTTGGACGCAGGACGAACAGTGGTGTATGTACATCGATCGCCGTACCTCCGTCTTGCTACCGCCAGCAAACTGCGTCACCATGTGCCGAGGCACCTCGCCCCGCCTCGTCAGCAAAGCGTCAGATTCAAGTAGATCCTTCAACTGGTTCCCAAGGCAGGTCTGCATACATACAGGACGGGCACAAATAAGATCGATCAAGCCAATAAGGGTCTTCAGATGAAAGAGGAAGCGCACTACGTCGATCGTGCACGCACATTGTACCTACGACCGATTTGAGCGCATGCAGTCCCATATCTTATTGTGATACATTATCCAGCAGAGGCGCATACCCCTGGAAGGATTTATCTTTCGGAGCAGCTACCGCAGACGCATCCCTAGCCACTGCTGCATGCCCCCTACATACGTACATACGCCCTGCCACTCCGTTGCCGGCGCCCTCGCGGCCGCCCTCACCTCCCGCCGCTACCATATATACCGGTGGTCCCCGCTTGCCAGTGTCCGACACATAAGTATTAAGGGCGCGCGCATCCTGACATTATTATTTCATGTTTGTGCAACCTAGTTGTCCGAATTCATTATTTCTTTATGAGCGACGATACCTTGTTGGAACGGTACGTATGCATATGTGGTACTGCCGCGGCAGAGGCTACGCTTTCTTGGTTGGGGTTGCTGGCCCTCGCTGGTTCAAAAGCCCGGCCACGATACATGAAGGAATGAATACGTAGGTCGACCTAATATATAACACATACAATATCCCTTGACCACCAACTGAAATGGATATAATCTCCGTACTTCTTCAGCCCCTCATTATTCCTCACATCCTTTTCTTTGGTGCAGGGTTGGTTTTGTTTGCGGAAAGCCGAGAAGTCGGTCCCGATCCTGTCACACGATGCGCCTGTACATACATCGGCAGGCAGGGCGGGTGCAGGTCAAAGATGCAGGTAGGTTAGCTCCATTGCTTGAGGCAGGACAATTTGCTGAGCACCGCTTATCTGTACGAGTGCAAGGGGTTATATATCGTAGATGCGTCGCTCCGGGCTTCACTCGGCATGCCCTTTTTTATATATGGGGCAGGCCACAATTTATGTTTTACGAACATACATACATGCATCACTCATCAACGTTCGCAGCAGGATTATGATTGCAACTGCGAGATGACGCGTATCGTACCCATCCGGTGCGCGGTCGCATGCGAGGCACAGCGGGCTAGCTAGCTTGTTTAAGCGGTGTGTCTCACAAATTTGTTTGCACGACGAATGAAGCACGCATTACATACGGTGGAACGCACCGGACCGGCTGACCATCGTCTCATTTACGACCATCCATTCTGTGCGAGCGACAGCCTGCAAACGAGCGATCGTGGCCTTCAGTTGGCTGGGTAGCCCAGGTCGCCCGGGGAGCATGAGCATCCGATAGCTGTGCAGGGGATGTGTTTGGCGGACAAGATATCGGAAGAAAAAGGAGGCTTGCTCAAGCGATTGCTGGCAGTGGTGTATATATGCGTCAAGAAAGAAGCAAGGTTGGACACAGTGACACGGATGAAACATGGCACGGATGGAGTCAGGTTAAGCACAGCTATGCTAGATGGTCGGTCCAGCTCTATCTGCAACCAACACGTCGCTCGGTGGGTAATGTCGTCCATACACTACTGTGCATCCTCACACCCCTTTCGAGGCACCCTCACACCCCTTTCACATATCGAATCAAAGGTGGCATAGTTTACCGTTTAAACGGTAAACTACGCCACGTGCTTAACATTGCCGCATCAGATGTGCACCGTTTCTCGTCTGTCGAAAATGCGGGAAATCCATCCATGCAGTAGCGCCGTACGCTGACACGCTACATCGTACCTGAGGTCGGGCGGTTCCAGTGATGTGAGGTTGTCTAAACTTGCGGACACAAGCCCGGATCTGGTGGTCGCTCTTGATGAGGAGGAGCTCAAATTCAACGTCTCGAAACGTGTGGTTATTGAGTTGGTGCCGGGGAGGGTTTGAGAATTCGTGGTGGTGGTGGTGGTGGTGGTGGTGGTGGTGGTGGCGGCGGCAGCGGAGACCACAGGCGCAGAGGAAATGGGTATGGCAACCCTGACATTGATGTCAAACTGCAGCTTTGCGGGGCCGACTTCGTAGGCCTGCGTGGTGCGGTGAGGCGCAGTGAGGGTCACGACCAACTAACCCATGCTTTGTGGAAGACCCACGGGTCACAACAGACAAATGGGTCACCTAATCATTAGCGACCCGCCAACGCGTCGCGAGTTAGGGAGAACGGGCCACATGCATGTTGTGTATGGTGGCGTTGCGGCGATGCGGTGGTGCGGTGGTGGAAACGAAGTATTTGCTTGCTTGCTTGCTTGTGGTACCGCCGATACCACGCCCCGGGTGCAGGAGGGCCCGCCTCTCCTTATTTGGGATGGAAGGCCAGCCGAAACCCACCGTAACGACGACAACACCATGGCCTTTAAGGTTCGTTCCCAGGGTGATGAAGTCAGCAAAGCGCCCGGCCCCTCTGTGGCCGTATTGACTGCTATGACTTCTCTTCTTATATGAGTGTTGCTCACTCACGACACAGGGCAAGCAACTCACACTGTACCAGAGCGGATTGTACCTCATGCAGTGAGCTCCAATAGTATGACAGTTCATGACAGCCCGTCTGGATTGGGGCCGCACAGTGAGGATTTGCACAGGATTGAGGGATGTAGGGCTCTTGTTTCAAGTGCAGATTGATGCGAGCATGCGCATTTCGTGTCAAAGGCATCTACCTCTATACTCAGGACCCTCCGAGGGACAAATTTTATAAGGTAATAATTTACGTGGCCATGCATTGCAATGCCTTCTCGATCGACTTCACCGGAAGATGTGGGACTGAAGATGTCCGGGTCCCTTGTCTTCCTCTTTTATCACCCTTGTATGTCCCGCCGCATTCGGGTCTGTTCATTAGCACCATAGATTGACATGCGTAATTACGTTCACATGCGTTGCTGATCAGCGTTCATGAACCCACCGGCAGACGCAAACAAAAGGAGAACCTTGACTCACATGCGATCTTTTAGTAAGTCCGTCCACTTCTGAATATGGTCGACGCACCGACAGCAGAAACCTTGGCTGTCTGGCATTTGGAATCCATCGGACGAGTTAAACCAGCCACAGGTGGGATAAGGTTCCTCGTTTCCGTCCTGCGCGGTTGGTACTGCTGGCGGCTCGGGTTTTGGGCTTGTAGGCTAGCCCGGTGATGGATTACAACGTCTAGTAATTTGGTAATGTATTGTCCGTGTGCAGTGCGGCTTGATTGTAAGGTGCGGTCCTGACTCTTTCGGAAGGAGGGCAGGGGCAGGTAGGCTGGGCGGATGACGGAATCATGGAGTTCAAGCTAAACCGCCTCTGAATCAGTCACACCCTACCTTGCATCCGCCGCTAGGTGCTTGCACAAAGATCTCGTAGGGATCATAATTAAACACTTGTACAAATTCAAGGGGGTAAAACGCCACGAACGGCGACTTCGTCAGAATCCCCTGTATTGCCGGCGCAAGGTTCCGGCAGGTACAGCTTGGGTCCGTCGCCGCATCGCAGGTGCAGGGGCACTTGCCATCCCGACTGCGTGGCGTAAGGAAAGTCACGAGCGACATACAGGGGCGATGGCAGGGACGTACGTGTATGCCATGCATCTCAACAGTACAAAGTTTACCCTGCGTGGAATACCGAGCGACGCACCTGTTGCAGAATGTACCATACTACGGGTAACCACGTCGCCACCAGAAACCCCAAACGGACGACATACACGCAAACAATGCGAAAATAGCTCTAGCTTCAAGACAGCACAACCAAGCGAACATGTATAGCATGCAATGGAGTAACATGATATGGCGAAAGGATGGGTGCGTGGGTATGTGTGTGTGGAAGTGGGTGGGTGGGTGGGTTACGTACAGCGTAATAACAGGGTGGGTAAAAGAGGGTGGGTGGGTGGGCCGGGTGGGCAGAAGTTAGATGCAAGGGTGGCCATCAAACACCGCCATTTACTTACATATCACACCATCCAGGCTTACCTGTTGACGCATTTTATTGTAAACGCGAGGTTTTGGTCGGCACTGAGGATTTGATCGTTTGGAATCGACAAGCTGATGACAATGACTTGATTCCCGGTGCATGTCTCGTCCTACAGACTCAGGAAAGCTTATCAAAAGGGATACCTAAGATAAATATATGTATAATGAGTGCAATTGGATGCGTTGTCGTGCCTTCGTAGCGACGCATTTCTGAAGGACTGCCGTTGCCTGCAATTGGGCATATGCCCCTGACGACCAGATGGCAAAGACCACTAAGAAATTATAAAGTAGGTTTCTGCAGCCGCATATTCGCATGGAGTCTGTGCGTGCCAAGTCTGTTAGGATCCGCCCGTGTGTCGATTGGTGGCAGGGTGGGCCGACTCACGCCAGCAGTGTTTACCTATAAATTGTATAAAATGAATGCCCCCTCGCAGAGTTATTAATAAACTTCGTATACAAGTGCAGGACCCAGCAAGCAAGCGACCTTGATACGGCAAGTGTCCTTCATTCCTGCCCTCATCAAAAATTATATCCATACGTGAACAGGTTCATTTCCGTGAAATCAATAGTTTTCATGAGTAGTTGCCTTACCGCTTGAAGACGGGGATGGAGTCGGGTACCTGCGAGCAGAAGAGTATGCTTGCTTCCGTGGGAGGAGGCGAGCCTGGTAACCGACTGCGCTATCTGCCGCGGGGCGGTGTAATGGGCAGAAGACGCAGCGGAAACCTGTCAGTACTGACTAAATGAACTCGCGAAATTGCTCTTTCCGTCGCGCTCAGCGCGACTTGCACTTCGCTCTCACCGGTACGGCCAGGCCGTACCGCCAACGAACAGCCGAGAACGCTCTCGACAAATACACAGAAAACCTTGGTTTTCTTCGTTTCACTCAGAAAACCTTCAGTTTGATTATAGGGACATGCATGCGTATGCCTCCGATTCTGCATGCATGCACATCAAGAAGTTATCATCAAGCAGCTAATCGCGGCTGATGTCAAGTAATAAGGCGTGTCGATCGATACGTATATAAAGCGAAAGGACCGGCATGACCAATCGCGCGCCTCGCCAACCGCGTGAGCGGACTGCGAATAAAAATACCTTTTACGTAAAAGCACCGACCATAAAGGTTGCTTGGAGGCAGGCCTGACATGCGCAATGCAAGTAAGACCCCTTGCTTCGCACTTCTCTAGGCAGCTAGACCCCGGTTGATTATTGTGGCAAATTAAACCGCAATAGTTATACGGACATCGATAACGGCTTAGTTGTCGTGGACTATATGTCCATGCATCGCAGCACACCTGATTTTACAGTACAGTACTGAACAACCGTGCGTTCGCGTTTCGCGGCTTCGCCTGTACTCGCCCTCATTCTTGCAAATGTAATTATCTCACTCCATACTGCGTGATCTTGCCTGGATCCATAGTTCAGAGGTATCCCAGATGATGCATGCATGAGCCTGGATCGAAATGTAATACCGGTATGGTAATGATAAACGGGTCAGAGCCGAGTCACTGAAGTATCACGTTTGTGACATACTCTGGACTCATTCATATGTACAATAACGAATTTACTAAATCACTTCCTGAGCGGCCTTCCTGCGGTCTTGTAACTGTACACGTAGTTTGGGATTGTGAAATCTGGAGTCAACGGCTTCACAGCGGGACCGATGTAAGCTGACCGTGCAAGCCAGCCAGAGATCAAGTCAGCCCTAATTTAGGAAACCGACTAGCCCAGAGAGGAGGATTTAACCCTCGGTACGGTACGTAGGGTAACCTTGCAAAAATGACGAAACGTCGACTGTTCCAACAACTGCTCCACGGAAGGGATAATAATGATCGGCCCGCCCACGAACCAGCATGTATGCATGGGACCAAGACCGAGCTGTGCACCGATGTAGCTCTGATGAGCACAATTGCACTGATAAGACAATTGCAAATAATAAACAAAATAAATCACCGTCGCCGCACTAACATATATAACACTTAGCCCCCCACCCACCCACCCACCCACCCACCCACCCACCCACCCAAATCTGGAACAATGATCAATGTTTACAGGACTACCATAAAAATACTGCCAACGAACAAGAAGTGAGTAAACTCGCCACTGTCAATGCCAAGCCTATCTAATGTCTGGTTGGATAACTTAAGACACACGAAGACGACGATTGACACAGACTGTTGCGAACGATATAGTCACATAAGCCGTACACCGGCTTCGACCACGCACTGACATCATGCACTGCCGCCTCATATGAACGAGCGCCGCGGCCTCATCGGAAACGGCGGTGGCCCTCGCATGACCCATGGGTCCATGGCATCGAATTCCGGCCAGTCTTCGGGAAGCCGCTTCGCTTGCGCATTTGTCCACCACAGCTGGGACATGCGCGCTCTCCGGGCCAGAGGTGGCGCAAGCGGGGCAGCGGGATAGGTCCCGAAGGCGGCGGGGTCGACCGCAGCGGCGCAGAAAAAACGCTTAACCGCCAACCATAGTAAGAAACTCCCTACGACTGGGCTAGCAGCGACGGCAAGAAACAGGACCAGCTTAGGCCAGCAGCGGTTTTTCACAAAGCAGGTGACGTGGAAGAATTTGGGGCAGACCTGCGGCAAGCAGACAAGAGAGGCCCCCAGAAATGGTACGGGTCACAAGTTGAAAGCAGAATGCCGCGTCAGCGTGCGGGTCCGTCAAACGCCGTGACATCACAAAAGCCGCTTTAAAAGGGGCTCATCAGTCCTCACCCAGGCCCATATCCATCCACGTACGTCCCTCGCTCGGTCTTATCATTTGAAACTCCCCATGGCTTCGGGGCTCGCCACGCACTCCCTTCCGGCTCAAGTCTATCCGATTTCCATCCCGCCCCTCTGTCCCCCTGCCTGTCGGGGCTAACATGCACAGTACTGGCCGCACCTTTTTGCAGGATGCGGCGCCGTCCGCCTTCTCTGTTGTAGCATTATTATTGAAAATGTACACTTCCTTTGTGTCCAGGATGTCACCCTGCAGAACAGTACGACTTAGCTGTCGTCGGTGGTGAACAGTACGATTTGGCGGTCGCACCAATCCTTATATATGCGGTTCTAACTGATCAGCTCATGGCAAAGAACGAAGTGGCACCATCGTTCGTAAATAACGTAATGACGGACAGCAGAACACATATTCTCTCATACGTATATAACCGATACTGCGCACAAACTCCAAATGAAACTAACATTTCAGCGCTCGCACGCACGAGGCATCCGCGCATGTGCAAGCGCTTGAATGCCTTGCCACGCACTGTACAATAACTAACGCCACAAGCATAGACGCTGCTCCCATCATCAATCATTCGAAATATGCAACGATCGAGCAGCACGGTTTGTTCCGCCACAACATACACATTCACAATTTGTCAGCGGAGATATTTGCAACATACATGCGCCGTAATAAAACACTCACAATGGAGTCGTACAGCGTTACCCAGCACGAACTGCTGTTTCTGTTCCAGGCCGATTCATATATGAACAAGTCGAGGGGTGGTTCCACTGCCACTTCCTGGCCTGCTGCCACGAGATCCAGGGTTCGCGTGGGGATGGGTTGCATTTTCATCGAGCAGTTGGTAACGGTCAGCACATAACCGGCCGAAACGCTGCCCGTGTTGATCACATTTATAAAAATGAAGCCACGGATGCCCGATTCGAAGCCGCCGCAGGAGGTGTTTCCGAATCGGCAGACACGCAGGCCTGTAACCTGGCTCGGCGGCAGGCGGCAGGAACGGGGGCGGGCGGGGCAACGGTTATGGTGGCATTCCAACCGTAAACGTCGGCAAGGAAGGGCATGACAGCAGGAGAGGGTGTAAAGGAGAAGGTGCAGGGCAGTTGCAAAGCGGAAACGATCCTGGCAATCAATGATCCAGGTACTAGGATAGTTCGTAGAAATGCGTGCGATGGTAGGTTTCTTTCACGATTCCGGTTTATTTCGACCGTTCGGAGAACCAATTACATCGAAGAGAGTCGTGCTTGGACTGCTTTACCACAAGTGAAAGGTAAGTCCATTCCGTACCTGGCCAGGGCTGCGGTCCAAGGCCAGCTGCACATCATCCGCTGCCACCGACAGAGTCATCACCAACGCGGAAGTGGCCACCGGCAGCGCGAAGTTAACATTATCACTGGCTTTAACCTTCATCAGCTGCAGCGCACGTTACGTACATAAAGGCACCGTCGTTACTTTACACACTACGGATCCGTAATAAGGGAAGCGGTGAAGGTAGAAGTGGGGGACATGAATAACCAGCAGCCATTCTCCGTCGTGCCGTGTCCACAATAATAAACCCCTGCCTTATTAGGGCCTTGCGTGGTAGGTGCGACGGCCGGCGGCGGTGCGTAACACTGCCATCCTGCTTGCCATCCATTCAGACGTTGCCTCGTCAGTCGCTTTAGGCAGCAGCATCCACCTCATCACGCATGGCACATATCTATCTATTTATTTATCTATCTATCCGCCCAAGCGCGTCAGCCATGTTCTTAGGAAGGACGGAACTTGTGTTTTCGGCGGCACCACGCAGCTAGCGATGTCGTTCCAGCTCCACAAACAGCACAGCGGACGGAAACAGTAGACAGGACGCCCAACCTCCTCGGTTATTAAAAGGGAGCTTCGTTCAAAGTTCTCGACCATTTACGGCAACCTTAACCAACCCGTGCGTGCTTGAGAGTGAGGTCGGTGGCCGCTCTAGCTAATAATAACGATATCATGCGTGCATGTATGTTTCTCATCAGAACATATTCATGACGACCAAGTTGCGCTTTGCGGTGCGTGTGTGCGCGTGCATGTCATGTTAGGGCGTGAAGGGTCCTTTTAGAAAGGGTCCTTTCCTCATACAGGCCGTGCATTAATTGTTGCTTGTACGACCCATCGCCGTACCTCGGCCTTGTCACCACCGTTGAACTGTGTCACCATGTACCGGGGCACTGCGTTGCTCTTCATTAGTAACTCGTCAGACTCGAATCGATCCTTTAACTGGTTCCCAAGGCAAGTCTGCATGCAGGGAAGAGCGAGCGCGAATACGTTGTGATCGAGCAAACTTGAGGGAGTAGCGCATACTGGCGCGCGTGTGTATGTGGAATTGACACAGCTAGCAGGGGCTGCGTTTTTGCAGCCGTGCGTGTGCTGGCGGGCAAGTTGTGATCACACGTACGCCCGCCGACTGCGCGTACGTCGGGACCTAGTAAGCAAAGCGAGGGTAGAATTGAGAGTTGGTGCACGGTTGATCCCCTACATACGTTAACATCACTTACATCCATTGCGCTTCTACAGGCTTGGTCCTGGTTTCGAAAAGCCGAATAGCTGGTCCCGATCTTGTCACACGTCCTGCCTGCACATCAGGGCGAATGCATGCACATTGAAGGCATGCAGGTGCCCTCATCAGCTCCGTCCCGGGCATTAGATGGGTTTATGATGAGGTTATGATGGCGTTATAGCCACTGCCCGCATTATAACGAAATTGGCGTGTCGCCCGGAAAGGGGTGTGTATGTACGTAGTTTATTTCTCGGGGGACAACGGACTTGTGTGTGTATGTCCCTTGCTTATTGGTTCTAGCTCGGCTCATTTTTGGGCGGGGCCCCAGCGCGAAGCGCCCAGGGGGGCCCCGCCCTGTAGGATTGCCCATGTCCGTGTGGCCTGTGGACTGTGGACTGTGGACTGTGGACTGTGGTGTCCTAACCAAAGTGCAGAATCTCGGCCAACGGAACGGCTGCATAAGTAAAAGATTACATTCTTTATTACACGGTAAATTTATTATAGGAACCCAACATCGCATGAGTAAAAACCAGTTTGGCAGTCTCCATGGACCGAGGCCGAGGTCAAACCAACACCTCTCGACCTATAATTAATTCCAGAAGATTCACCGTTCCTCAAAGTGGATTTCTGAAATGACGGCGTGAAATGAATCTTCGTTTCGGCGACCAACTAAGTTTGCATTGCGAACATTCTTCCCGCGACCACACCACAGCAGCTCTGCTAGCCGGTCCGACCGACTTGACGCACACTTATATTACGAAGGTTGCAAGGAGCAAACCATGAGGGGCAAACTGCTGGTTGTTGGACGCCAAGCCGCAAATGCACGCATGATGCAGCGGTCTTCTGCGGGCCGCCCAACAAGTCCAGTCGGCAACCTTGGGGATGGACTTCTACATTCCCTGTCCTAATGTTAAACAGTCAAGCCTCCTCTACGGCGAATACCTCAGTAGCGAAGCCTGTGCACTCTCGTCGGCAACTGCACGTCGTCGCAACCCTCGCAAACAGTTCCGCTGTCCTTCTATTGGCAAGTCAGCCTGCGTGATGTGTAAATGATACACTCCATGTATACTGTCAAGTAACTTCAGCCAATGCGCTGGCCGGAAGAGTTGCACAGTGCCGAGACGGCGCGCGATGCTAAACATGGGTCGGATTGCTGAAGCCGCAGGCATTTCAGATATACCGGTAAAGCTCTGGCTGCCTATCACGCCAGCAGGAATGTCGACACTCTCACAGTTGACGCCCTCGCCGCTCGCTTTGGAAATGCCGTATTTCGGTCGATGCGCACATGCGCTCATGCACCCGGCGGGATGACGCGCTTCGCGCGGCGCCGGCAGGCCTTGCTAACGACTCGGCTAGCAGGCATTTCGGGAAAAAGCTCTGGCTGTCTATCAGCAGGAATGTCGACACTCTCACACTTCACGCCCTCGCCGCCCTAGCACTCAACTTAACCCGTACGGATTTAGTGGGGCCCCGCCCTTTTTCCGGCTTCAAGGAAGCCGACACCAACCCCTTGTCCGTTGGTGGTATGAAAGATGCGATGAAATGGGAGCCGCTCCAGTCTGGCGAGGATGCTGGAATACATTTGGGACCACCGCAACGCTATTGCCCTTACTTTTTGATTGCTAGTTCATTCGTTTCCCTGCTGCTGTGCGGCATTTCACTACTGTATCAACTGAATGTGCTGAAGATCCTCACGGCCCAGACGGACATGAATGTCCGCCAAAGTACTTCGTTGCGAAAGGGAGAAGTCACACATACACCCTGCCGGAAGCAGTCACACCTACCTACCAATCAATGCTAGTTGTCATGCATGGGGGTATGCTGTGCATGACAGCCATATCCTACGTCTTGTCCGAAGGAGGGAGTAGAGTTTGCGTGTACGACATAGGATGGCACAGTGTACCATTAATTATGACATTGGCCCGCGGTGCATGCATGACACAAGTGGATGGCCCCCATGACGAGGAACGAACTGAAGGTATGAGAGTAACACATGTACGTCATCCACGGGCCTCGCATGCAGAAGCTGGCACCGTTTGTCCCCGTACGTCAACAATTGTCCGTACGCCCGGCATCATCCCAAGCACACGGAACGCACCGTCCAAGCTGGTCATATTCTTCTCTATTATCATCCAGTATGTGCGATTGAAACTCCGGACTTTGGCGATCGTGTCGTTCAACATTTGGACGGGCAGCCCGGGTCTCCCAGGTAGCATAAGCAGTCGATTGCTGTGTAGGGAATTTATTTCGCGGACAACAAATAAACATGTAAATACAACAGGCAACATATATATATATGTAAGATGGAAGGCTAGCTCAAGCTAATGGCAGTAGTGCAATGCAGGCGGAGGCAGGGAAAATCGGACGCGGAGAAACGGATAAGCGCGGAGCGGAGCGAAGCAGGTCAAGACAAGAGAAAGGGTTGAGAAAGAGGCGGTGAGTAGCAGAAGTGAGGACGGTCAGGCAGGGCGGCGAGGAGAGGAAGGCAAAGTGTATGAGTTTACATGATGGGCGGGGACTACTCGAATCGACAAGAACTGCGTTCCCGGCGGAACTGAGCGGTGCGCGCCGATTGATGAGGGGAAGAGGTCATCTATCACGCCACCCGCCGCACACCCCTTTCACTGTGTTGCACCCCGACGGAGCATCGCGCCCACGTCATTGGTGCTGCCGCATAGCAAATAAAGTAAGCATGCACCGATGCACAGTACTCGACGTTTAAACATTACCTCATACCTGAGGTCTGGCGGCTGCTGCATTGTCGTCGTGAGGTTGTCCGTTAGGGTCGCGGACACAGACCCGGAGCTGCTGGTCGCTCTTGTTGCGGAGGAGCTCAGATCGAGCGTCTCAAAACGTGTGGTTATGGCGTTGGCGCCAGGGCTGGTTCGGGGATTGGTGGTGGTGGTGGTTTTGGCAGCGGAGGGTATGCCCAACCTGACATTGATGTTGAACTGCAGCTCTGGCGGCCCCACTTCGTAGGCCTGCATCGTGTAGCAAGGCGCAGTGGATGGGGATCACGCACACACTAACCGTGCTGCATGATGACAGACCCACGGGTCATCACAACTGATCAAGCAATCAACGGGCGGGTCGTAAGTGACCCGCACTCCATCCAGCCATTCACGGGGTCGCCTGGCGGCATGATGGGCCATGTGCGTGATTTTTATGTATGGTTGCGTTAGTTGTGGTGCGGTAGCGGAGACAAAATGCGCGAAATATTTGATAACCCCGGTCTGACGTTCAACCCTAACTCGCGCGGGGGCTGGCTGTATCCTTCAAATACTCCTTACTTCGGAGGGCCTGCCAGCAGCCTGCTGGAGCCCACTCTTATGACAACCCCCTTTGCCTTTCATGGTTTCCAGAACAACTCACACTGTACCAGAGCTCATCGTACTCCAAACAGTGTGCTCCACCGCGCTGGCAGCTAACACCCGCGCGTCTGCATCGGGGCATGCATGGCGGTGAGAATTTGCAGGGAATGGAGGGATTTAGGATTCTTGTGCACGTCCGGACCGATGTGGACATGCGCACCTTATGCCAAAGGCATCTCTATCTTGTTTTGGCTTTTATTCATCACACTCCAAAGGGTTGCTCGGAGGATTGAGCCAGCAGGCAAGGTTGTCATGCATTGCATTGGGAAGAGACTTTTGGCTGGGAGCGCTTGAGTGCATGCCTTTGGTTCCCTTGATCTTTCCCTTTGTAACTCTTGCCCTCCGCAGCCAGGACTGTACAAAAAGACCTCTATACAGACTACAGCAGACGTGAACCAACCAACCAATGTAAGTAACCCACCGTTATCTACTCACATGCGCTCCCTCCAAGTGTCGGGGTTAAGTCTCAGGGCATGATCGCACTTGCAACAAAATCCTTGGCTATCTTGAACTCGTTCTCCAGACCGCGAGGTAGCCCAGCCGCAGGTGGGATTGGGTTCATTTCTGCCGTCCTGCACATACTACGGGCGGTGGTTTTCGGTGTTTTATTCGGTCGGGTAGGCAGGCATATTGCAGCAGCAGCCGTTCGGGCCGGTCGGCTGGCCTGGTGACGACAGAGCGCGCGCGTGCCGTCTTCCTCGTCAAAAGACTAGGGTATTGTCGAGATAGATGCGGTGCGGCTTCGGTGATTACTTCTTAGGGATGTGCCTGAGATCAGCCCTATGTCAGCCTACAAACACCCAGTACGGCACCGTAGAGTACATACGTTCCCCTGCTGCGGACTATACTTGCCCCGTTACGGGGTATGGGCCCTATGGACCCGTTACGGCGAGACTCCGTCCAAACCCCTTAGACTCGAAATACACCGTAACGACCCTGCTACCATGTAGCCCCGTATTTAAATTTGTGAACTCGATCTCCTCTGAATTCGCACACCTTGCACGGGTTTTCCGGTGCCACCACCTTGTAAACTTCGATCGGCTTCCAGTTAAAATCTTGCAAGTGTTTCAGCGGATACGACGCCACGAACGACTTGGTCAGTGTCAGCTGTATTGCGGGCGCCCGCAGGTTCCGGCAGGTACAGCTTGGGTCTGTCGCCGCATCACAGGTGCAGGGGCACACGCCATCCGAGCTGCGTGACGAAGTGAAAGGTATTAGGGATTGGGGCGTGGGCAGGGGCAGGGGCAGGGAGGGCCGTGCAAGCCGCTGAGGACGAGCATACACCAATGTAAATGTACACCACGCACAATCAACACCCGGGTCCTCCCGCCCCATGCGTGCGGGGGCCACCCTCGCTGCTTTGCAAGCATAAGCCGCGAAGCGAAGGGCGGCGTGAACACCTCCGCCCCTAACCAACTCCCCTGTATTATAATAGTGCAACTACATTAGACAGCAGCAGGTAGGCGGCGTCGTCATCAAGCCAGGGAAAGAGGACAAGGCATACCGAACGTCGGTAATGAACCTAATGAACTGCGTTCGAACGACCGGGCCGTACGGGCGGCCATCAAAGACTGCCATTATTTTCATTTTCATTTTCAAAGGCTTGCGTACCTGTTGACGCATCTAATTGTGAAGTCGAGATTGTGCTCGGCGCCAACGATTTCATCGTTCGGGGACGTCAGATTGACGACAACAATGTTATTGCTGGTGCATGTATTGTCCTGCAGTTTAAAATGGCTATAAAGTTACTAATATATAAAGTTACCAATACAAAGACTTATATTTTTATTTTGTTTGGATATAGCGTCGCGCCTTGGTTGTGATGCATTTCTCCAGACGTGCCGTCGCTAGCAGTTGGGCGTGTGCTGTTGACGCCAATAGGACACCGAAAATTATTAATTTGATAATTAGGATTTTGTTCCAGCATATTCGCATGGAGCTTTGTACCAAGTCTGTTAGGCTCTGCCAGTGTGTCGATTGGTGGTAGATGCGACCAAAGCAAATATTTTTTATGAACAACTAAATGCTGAGATTTATTAAATATCAACGCACCACCATGCAGTAAAAAACAAACGATGTTATGATGATGTTACAAGCTTCAGTGAGCTCGTACGGTTCAAACGAACCCGAAGGCTCATGAACCGCCTCAGTCAAGCAAAAGGAACAAAAAGATAGGATAAAAAAAAATCAACCGTAGCAGAAAGGGCATAAAGACACCATAAGACAGATACGTCACAAAAGCGCAACATGACCTGAGAAGGAGTCTCCATCGACTCTACGCGGCGATGCGCTCGCGCCGTAAGCAAAACATGTCATAAACAACCTTTGCAAGACCGCGCTGATCGTCTATTTGCATGACGTCGCAAACACTCGCTCCCTCCGGTACACCCAGGTCCCAAAGCTTCTGCCGCGCTGACACGAGAGCAGAACACTCCAACAGGAAGTGCTTCTCGTCCTCGACGGCACCATTAATGCGACACGCCTTGCACACACGCAACTCCCTGGCTCGATTACTCTCGCTATTAACCGCCAGGTCTGATACGCATAACCGAAAACGGAGAAGGGCACGGTGGTGCGCCGAGGGAATGTAACCCTCGAACTGCTTCGGCTGCCCCATCCAGTGCTTGTGACGGCACATTTTCACGCCAGGCTTCCTGCCATCCGTAACGAAAGAGCCCGGGACGACGGCCAACCTGTCACTGGCCCAATCATCGTTAATGCGCCCCCTAAGAGTGTCCAACAGCGCCTCAACGTCGAGCTTGCACGTAGAGTACCGTCTAACCCTGGCGTCGATGGTACCCGCCGTCGCATCCTCCGGCCAGTCATGCCTTAAGATATTCAGAGCCCGAATGACCTTAGACCCCCAGCCGTCCCCCTGCAAATCCGATTCCAATGCCAGCCGGATCTCGTGACGAAAAACACTGTGGTATATGCTGCTAGTGTTCTCCACCATACTGTTCCAAAAACGAAACACAGATTCAGCCCAGTACATCTGCAGCGGCATCTGCCCTAGTTCCCTAAACAACAATTGAAGGGGCGGGACGGAAGCTCCGACCAGCTGCTTCATAAAGGCGATTTGCAGCTTGACCATGCGATCCCGAGTAGCGACCTCAAAATAACAGGAACGCGGTGCCTCGTTAGCCGGGAAACCCCTCTCGAGCAACGCTAAAACCAAATCAACACCCCACAACTGCGAACCATAAGACAGAACAGAACGGACTTGCGCATTAAAGCATTTCATTCCGACGGATGGTAACAATAGCCCCTGTCGACGCAACTTGCTAAGCAGGGAAAACATAGCCCGCTGGCCCGCGACGTAGAGTTCGTCAGTGCACGACGCAAAGGAACTATTAGGGCCAAAATGTAGCCCGAGATAACGTGCGCGCGGCTTCCAGGTGATGGGCCGGTCCACCGGCAGCCCGTCCTCCAAAACGCGCATAGTAACCAGGCCGTTGATCGCGTAGAAGTGACTCCTAACCTGATCGCTGGGGTGGAAGAGCAGCAGCTCGCACTTCCTCGCATTAACGGTAAGACCAAACACCTCGGACCACTCCCGCAAAGCTCTAAGCAAGCTCATCAAACGTCGCTTTGTCGCCGCGAAAAGGCTTAAGTCGTCCGCGTACAGGGCTAGAGGCACTCGCCGACCTTCGACGTCTGGGCAGTCTGGGGCCGCCATGGCATCTGGGAGCGCGACGTCAAGGGCGTCGACGTAGTCGGCATACCCTTCTACGAAGAAACCAAACAGCGTTGGGCTCATCGGGCATCCCTGTTTCACACCTTGCGAAGAAGGGAACGCCGCTCCCGTCGTGCCGTTAACCTTGACCCGCAGTTCCACCCGCTCATAGCAGCGTTTCAGAGCCGCCAGTGCCGCGCCTGTGACCCCTCTTTCCTCGAGACGCAACCACAACATGTCCCTATTCACCCGGTCAAAAGACTTCTCAAAATCGATCTGGCAAACAAAAAGTGCTTGGCTCGAACCGTTGGGGAGTACCCTGCGGCAACGATCCGTAAGGTGCCGTAGCAGGAACAAGTTGTGGATGGTGCCACGCTTGGGCCGGAAGCCCCCCTGGTAAGGACTGCGCGCGCCGCTACTCTCTCCCCAAGCCTTCAACCGCCGGTCAAGAAGGTTCGCATATAGCTTAGAGAGGGCCCCGCCAACAGCCAACCCACGATAGTTGCTCGGATCAAGCGCGTCGCCCTTCTTGTGTAGAGGGGTGACGATCGAAACCTCAAACTGCTTGGGATAATCGCCCGTGGACCGGATATGCTCCAACAGACGCAAAAGGTACGGCGCAAGAACGAGCTCTTCCTTATCCTCCACTTTGCGGGTGGCATATTTGTAACACTCCGCCGGAGCCCGCTCAAGGCCTGGCGATTTGTGGTTGGCCAATGATTTAAGGGCAGCGATGACCTCCGCCAGTGAAAACGGGGCATTCAGGGACGCCGCCGCAACAACCCTCTGATTCCGAGCTACGCCTTCGTTACCGGCCCAGTTGCGTGGCGCTGTGAGGGGACGCCCCTCACAGCGCCACGCAACTGGGCCGGGCGCTGTGAGGGGACGCCCCTCACAGCGCCACGCAAACCCTAAAAAACAAACCATTTTTGGTAACATATCATAGCTAGCTGTACGGCCCAACTAATTAAATTGTTGGGGAAAAGCTTGCAAGGAAGCCTGCGTAGGCACGGTCATGCTCAACTTTTGAGCTCCAATTTGCATCGTCTACTATTATGTGTTCTTGGTAAGTATTATGACTAAAAAACAGCGCAAGACGACTACAACCACTCACAGCTGCTCGCACGTGTGTCGTCGGTTTGGATTTGCCCTACGGGTGTGTCGTCGGTTTGGATTTGCCCTACGGTTTGGATTTGCCCTACGCACGTGTGTCGTCGGTTTGGATTTGCCCGTATGTCTTCCGAACCCGCGCCCTGACTTTCACCATTGCAATTATGCCCAGAAGTCCAGAACATTACAAAGACATGATACAACAACCATTCCCCTCGCTCTGGTGGTTGGAAGCGTCCTCGTTGCACATTTCGCTCGCAAACGAGCAGCTTCAAGCTCAGGCTTGGGGTCAGGGGTTCAGTTCTTCTCGTCAGTTTCCCATCCTATCCAGCTGTTATGCTCAGACGAATTGTCAGCTCGCTCAATGAATGAGTCAATCATTCTTGCACATTTAGGTACCGACCACTTACCAGAACGAATACGACATACAAACGACAGCAATAATCCAGGATGCGTTCATCAACAATGTCCTCACAGCAGTTGTGTGTCAGACAGCCAGGCAGCAGGACCAGGCTCAGGCGCCGGGTCAGTGTCCAGGTCAGACTCGCTCCCGTGTCTGATACGGCCTCACGGGACCACCCACGACACGCGGAATGTATGCGGTACATACATCTTCGAGTGCTACAATCCATTCCAAGCAATCGACCCGATTAATGCGCTATCAGCATAATTCAGTGGAGTGCACGCATGAACAATTGTACGTACCGGTATTCTCTAATGCGTGCCTGCCTTGCATACGCATGCTGGATCAGCTCACGGAACACCGAACGCTGCTGTTGCTGGGCGGCAAGCAAGGAATCCTGCTGCTGAACCACGGACTACTAATACAGCTCCCTTTCGTTTTACCCTGAACATACCCGCGCTTGATCAGTAATCACACGATTATTGCAATAAGAGCTCCAAGCAACGTGAACGCCGGCAGCCTAGCACCGTGCCCCACCTAGCCTCCATTGCAATCTTTGGACGTCATTGCGGTCCGTCGTCGCCGCAGGCCCAGTGACAGGCCACCTGGCAGGGCCCACGCGCAACCCTCACCGTCAGCACCGGTCGCGGCCGCCCGCATGTCGCCAGCACCTGTGAACCCATCAGCCGCCACCCCCATCCAAGATGACTCACGCTGCAGCAGCACAGCTGGCACAGCAGCTAGATGCATCCGGTCATCATGCCAGAACCCCACGAAGCCATGGATCTGGTACATCACTTCGTACAACTTGTACAGGATCTCACTGCGGTCCCAGGCCACCGGTGGAAGGCCCACCATCAGTACGGCACCCATGCGACTCATGACGGTTGAGTTGGCGTCGTACAGGTCTTGCGCGAGCTCCCAGCTGCAATTGCCGCAGTTCAGCACCAAGAGATCCAAAGTCGGTTCGACATAGCCCCCAGTGACTTGTGTGTTACCTCCTCTGCCTCCCTCCCGGCGCTCCTGTCCTTTTTCCTGGGTAGTTGTTGCGGTTTCCGCTGACGCCACCAAAGCTTCTAGCGAAGCCCCGGTCAGCGGCGTCCTTGGCCGGGACACCTCGCCCTCCGTGCGCTGCTTCTGCTGCTGCAGCCGCCAGGCGTCGTACACGAAAATGCGGCCAGGCCCCACAGACCACCACGCCTGCGTGTTCAGGAACCAGCGAATCGTACATTTTGCGGTTATGTCACCCTTGATACTTGCAGCCAGCCACCAATGCAAGCCCGTACACCAAGCCCGTACCATGCCTAGCACGCAGCAGCCTGCTGGGTCCCACATATGTAGTAACGCACTCCAGGCGCACTCCGATCTGAGCTGCTGTACCTCATTTACCTGCCAGGCCTCTGTCCCTTCCGTTGTTCCGTACTTGTCGTACGTGTCGTACACGTCGTGCAGGTGCTCTCCGGCTCCCAGGTTGAGTACATGCACATCGCAGCCAAAGTGATCCGCAAGTGTGATGCCCAGACGCTGCTGAGGCTGCACCGCACCATCGTCATCCTTTCCGGCGGCAGCAGCAGCGGGCCGCAGCTCCTGCTGCTGCGTCATCTTCTGCAACATCCGCTCCACATGCAGATGCTGCTGTTGCTGCTGCCACAGCTGTAAAGCTCCGGCATCTGTCGTGACGTACAATACCGTACAGTGCCTCCCGTTAGACTGTGGGCCGCTGCTGCCGCTGCTGCTGCTGCTGTCACTGCGTGGATGTTGCTGCGGCAGCTGTGGCTGCGGCGGTGGTGATGTCGGCAGCTTAGGTAGGGGCGGCTGGGACCTTCCTCCGCTTCCTTCGCCAAAGTCACGCGGCGCCGTCAGCCAAGCAGCGGCAAAGCACGCCACATCCACTCCACCAACCCCGGGCCTGCATCTTGAGCGAGAGCCCCCCGGGTTACCCTGATGTAGGGTCGCGTCCCCCCTGCCGCCGCCAGTTGTGCTTCCTGCTGTGCCAACAGCGCCTGCAGCGCGAGTGGCAGGCGCTGTAGTCGTTAAGGCGGTTTGGTCCGGCAGGTCGCAGCACGGTTCTTCCACAAAGAGAGTTCGTCCTGAAAAGAAACTCGAAAGGCCTTCCACTACCTGCAAGGCACATGCACGCATGCAGCAAACACAAAGAACGCGGGGGGTTAGGTTCGGCGATGTATGTCGAACGTCAGGGCCGATCCTCCGGATTCATCATCGTAGCGAGCACTGCAAACGAATTCATTCATTGTCGGCCACGGAAGCAAATCGTGCCAAGCAGTGCGAGCCCACCATCTACTTCGGAAGGTCAAAAGGTAGAGAGGGATGATGCGGCCAGCTCTCCAAGACTAGGGGAAGGGAGCGAGATGAGCCGTACTCGATCGGCCCCCTTTGGAAGCCTGGCTCCTGAGCACCCTGAGCTTACACCCTTGCCCGTTGCGCCCTGCCCCGCAGTGCATGCGCACGACGTGACTCACCCAGCCGCGAGATCGCTCCGCCTTCCCGCCATCGTAGCCCAGCCAGCTCCCCGAGAAGTGGTGTACACCGACAACATCCAACTGACTCAGTAACGACCAACTACCATTCAGCCGGACCAACGGCCCCGCCGCCGCTGCAGCTGCCACCCCACCCGCTTCGGAGCCTTCCCCTGCGGCGGCCCCACCACCACCATCGCCGGAACGAAATCCGCAGTGCGGTTGCGGATTGTCCAAGCTCTCCAACATCAACTCCGTCACCACCGCCCCCTGCGCGGCCGTAGCCGCTGCCGCTGCCGCAGCCGCCGGCCCGCCTGTTGCTGCCCCTGCCTGCGGCCTGGACTCATCCGAACCCATGGCGGCGCTGGCGACGGCGATAATGCCGGCGACCTCGTTCGCCGCCGCTGCCACGGCCGCCGCCGCCTCCCGAGGCTCCCGACGCAGCAGTGGTGTGACTCGTGAGACCTCCATGTGGCACACCTCATCGTTCCAGGCACATGGGTGGAACCACTGCCGCGGCCCATACACTGTTGCTGCGGAGGAGGACCAGCGTCGAGGTGAAGACGAGGAGCTGCCGCCGCGGTTACTGTTGTCACCACTGCCGCTAACACTGCCGCCGCCGGCCTGGTCGCCACCGTCTGCTGCCCCTCGCTCCCCGCGCAGCGGCGGATGCTCCTCGAGTTTGGTGGTGGTGGTGGTGGTGGTGGTGGTGGCGGTGGCGCTGGTATTTGTATTGGCTGATGCTGGTGCTGATACGATGACGTCACGGGTGCGGGCACCAGCGGGGTCCGGCTGGCGAGAGGTGTTGCCGCTGAGAGGGCTGCCGCCCTCCGTGATGTCGTCTGCCTTGGAGTCCGGCAGGAGCAGGCTGTAGCGTCCAGGGATGGGCCCCGAGACCACCCCGAACAGCTCCTGCCACGCGGCCAAACGGCGGTGCGGCTCAGGTGTGCGTGCATGGGGAAGACGACAGCAAGGCAGGGCCAGCGAAGAGCGAACCGCAAGCCATACCCCTCCTCGTCGCCTAGCCTCCGTTAACGACAAGAACTGAAGGACATGCGACTGCCGATCTCGCCGCTGCCCCAAATAAACGGCTGCCAACGACTGTCCAACAGATCGCCACCGTACGTACGGTAGCAGCAAGCATTGCAGTGGGCTCCGCATATGTTTTTTTCACTCAGGGCAGGCCATGGCCGTATGAGTCAGACCACAGAGCACAGACCCTGTCAAACCGTCCGAACAGAGGCCGCACACGAGAAGGGCCATGCCTACCCACAAATCAGGCGCCACCGCGGACCCCGCCTGGTCTGGGATGGCTGGATGGACGGAGTCGACGGGAACCGTAACGAATGCGTGCCCAGGCCCTGGTGCGTCGCACAAGCCCCCCGCGCATCCCCTGAATCCCTTGTAAATCGAGTCATGTACCCATGACCCACCGACCGGCGGCTCGCCCTCGATTGCTCCCTCACCCGGAACGCCGCCGTGATGACGCGTGGGCCTGTGGCGTAGAGCGGGTCGCTCAGCCCGGCAGCCGCGTTGCGGCGCAGGTGCCGCATGACGAGCCGCCACAGCGGGTGGCCTGGCACGGAGCCCATCTGAGCGTTGTTTGCCAGATCAGGCTCCTCCGCCATCAGGACCAGGTCGTTGCCTATTCAAGCAACAACAGCATAATTAACGCAAGACGCCAGAACAACATTTGTTTATTTGTTACTTCTTTTATTATAGGTTCGAGGCTTTGTTTCGTTTATTGTCCGCCGGACCATTTTGGGTCTACAATATTAAAATTGTTTTGTCCGACACAGAATCCAACGCCCGCACTGGTGTATGTTTCCTCGCGGCGCTCACCCTCCAAGCTTGGTTCCAGCGACCGGAAGCACTCCGTATCTAGATCCAGGTAAACTCCACCTGTACGACATACGATAGATCCAACCAACCCGTCAGATCCTCAGGCCAGGCTGGATGGACGTACTGCACGCGATAGACGGGCTGGAAGTTGAAGCTTCGGTTAGCTTCGGTTCCAGCTCCTCTATAATTAATTAATTAATCGGTTACAAAGATGCAGCGCAACGCAGCGCCCATTCGCCGCCCGCAGCGGGCCAACCGGCGCTTCCTCTTCGTCCCCATGGGAAGCAGTGGCAGGGACGCAGCGGATCTAGGATCACGGCCAACCCGCCGCCGGTCCGTTCAGCAGCAGCCCGTATATTTCAGCTCAACAGGTGGGGCCAGGGAGTGGCTTTGAATTCCCAGGTTAGAGAAACTGCCGTGCACTGTCGTAAAGTGTCGTACCATAGCTATGCAAGATGAAGGGCCGCAGCGCGTCGGACTGCATTACCAGCGAAGAGTAGTTTCGCCACGTGCTCAGGAACCACGGGTACCTGCGCGTGAAAAAGAGCAGCGGGGGGTGTGACAGCCGCCTTATCCATATGCATTCACTTTAGGGCTAAACGCACCAAGACCCATAAGCCAAGGCATCGCGAAGGCATCTAGGTGAGACCTGTGGAATTTGCGCCTTGAGGCTGATAATCGAGTGGATGGTCGCAGAGGTTGACATGGCAGCAAGCACGGGGAACGTCCTAATACCCCGTAAGCCTGGGGGGTTGGGCCCCAGGCGACTGCCAAGAGCCCAACGCGTCTGGCGCCCGCGGCCCGCGCCCCATCCCGCTTGTTCTGCGCCCGCAATGCACCCGCGTACGTAGCACCTCAGTGCGCCCCCACACCCCAAAGCCGCTCGAATCCAGTCGTGGTGGCGCGTGCTTGCCTTGAGGTCAACAGCTTCTCCGCAGCCTCGCGGTCCCAAAACATGTAGAGCCAGCCGGGGTTATGCGTCTGCGGGTGACGGGGTAGAGACTTTCGTAACCAGTAACCGGAGACTCTCCTCGGATCGATACCATCATCCCCGGGGATGAGAACACACATAAAGATACGGTGCAGATAACCCAGGGGAAATCAGCCACTATGGGAAACCCTGTTAGCCGTCTACCACTCAAGACACGCAGCCCTGCCCCCACTAGGAAACCAAACTGGAGGGCTTTTGATGTGATAAGTGATGTGACACGTTGGGCGGCCAGATACCCCGCAGGATGGTAACCCGCGCCCTCGCTCCATGCGGTCACTCACCTGACAAGACAGCCGCCATTCACGCCTGTGGGTGGAGAGGAAATGTGAACACGAGTTAGGCCGGGATTCCACTTCAGGAGTCCTCTGCTGCCCCGCCGCCTCTCGCCTCTCGCCTGCTGTATCAAGTACGGCACGGCGCGAGGCCCGCAATGCGATGCGATGCAGGCACCCAGTGCAGGGCTGCAGACCCCCTCTTGGGCAGCCCCGCCGCCTGATCCGCAGACGCGGTGGACGTGTCCGCCTATGAGGCTGACAGGGCTGACCTCCCCAGGGTTGCACCTGGTCCGCACCTGAAGTGCGTCCGGTCCGCCCGCGAGTCGCGCTCCAGCGCATCCAGGCCTGACAGATAGTTCTGGTGCAGGATGCGCGGGATCCGTAGAACGACGCCGTCGGGACCATCAAGGCCCGGCGCCCGCCCCCCCGCGCCCTCCCTCTGCTGACAATCAGCCGCCACGATCTGCGGCGACCGGCCGCCATCATATGCTGCGTTTTGCGCCTGCAGAGGCGGCGAGGAGCTTCCAACCCATGGGTCACGTAGATTGATGAGCTGCCGACCCGCGGGTCTCTGCGGTTGGCTGTACAGGAGGACGACCAAGGAGCCCACTAGGCCCAGGCCCAGCACCAGCAAGATACCTGTGAAGGCGCATTGGCATACAATTATTGGACGCAGCCACTTTTATTTGGCTCTATGGGGATCGCGTCAAACCCTTGACATCCCAGTTGGGGGCCCTGGCTAGAGGCTGAAGCGGAAGGCATCAGCACCGCCCGCCATGGCAGTATGCATTCCTCTTCTCCCTATCCGCGTACGTACCGATGTGGGAGCCGCCTGAAGCTACGGCGCTGGCCCCAGGGCTGCTCTGCGCATCCTTTGATTTGGCGACCGATGACGGCTGCCGGTGCTGCTGTTTTGGGTGCTTTGGGTGCAGTGTATGCATACTGAACTAAGTGCAATCGCCAATAGCGCGGGGAACTCCGCTTGGCACGTAAATTTACGGTATCGTCACGCAACAACATGCGTCTGACCCGGGATCAAGCGTGATGGCTGCAGCTTCCTGTCTAACACACCGTCGCGGACTTTCGTTCTTGGGGGCCAGAGGCGGCTCGTCTTTTGGTACAACCTGCGTCGTACCAAACCTCGGTCCCGTGTTGTCCACTTTCCTTTTGGAAGCATGCTGAGCAGAGGGGTGGGCTGATAGCCTGATACATAGGCCGAGGGGCCCTCAGCGCGGCGTAGGGCCCAAGGGAAGCCCACCAGGCGTTACGGCCCATTACGGCCGTTGGGAGAGAGCCGAAACATCATCACAATCAGAGTTCAGAACGGGAAAATGGCATGGAGGAGCTTGAGGCGCGAACACTTGGCGCAGCTAATAAACTTCAAGCAACGCGCTGGGCCATGGTGTGTCCGCGCGTGGGGCCTCCCCTGGCCATGCCTACGTTCGCGCTCGGGCCTCACTGCCCTCGCGCGACTGTGACTCTGCCCATCGTCTGCTCATCGGCTGCCTGAGGGTAGTATTGCGGCCTATGACGGGGACTTTGCTGCCGGCAGCGCTTGAGCGTCCACCCGAGCGACCAACGGGACCCCTGGTCGACCCACAGTCCTGGTGTGGTAAGCTCCGCTCCGATTGTGAGTTGCGACGTGCGCCCAGTCCTAGGTCGTCGGGCGCTGTCAAGGGCACTTGTGTTCAGCTGTCAGAGGGCAGGTGGCAGCAGGCAGGCAGGCTCTGCAGGCGCTTTGACGGACTGACGGTTTCCCCCAACGTTTGGGCCGCGGGACCATCCAGGCGGTTGGATGCAGCGGCTGCCGAAGTGACTGGCCACCTATCCGAGCCCTAGCCCAAGACTCACGCGCTCCAGATGCACAACGCCGCGGCAGGCCCTAACCTGCCGTGCAAGTTTCGCTTTGCTTTGTTGCGTGACCGACAGGAAGGCGCAGATTGGCGACCACGAGGAGAGCTCAATGGGGGTTAGCGGGCCGAGACAGGTATGGGTAAATGTTCAACAGATTGTAGATTCAGATGCTGCGGCAAAGAGCGGCATCGGCGCATGAAGGTTGTGTCGGATGCTTCATGCTTGCGGCTGCACGCAGCCCGGGGGCATGAAGCTGTGTGTATTATGTCCCGGGACCGTGTGTTGATATGAAGTACAGACAAAAACGAACACATACACACGCGCAGACTACTCAAATACGGTACAACGGCTCCTGCCTAATATTCCGCTCGCAACATGTGCGCGCCTGCAGCGGCAACGAGTGCCACCGCCGCACCGCGCCGCACGCCCCCCTGTGGCGACCCTTCTAGCACATGAAAACAACAAAACCGACCAATCGACCAGCCACCGGCAAGGGCCACATGCCGGCCGGCGGGCCGGAAGTCCCTGAGAACCCGCAGCGGCCCTCGCACTGCTGCCCTTCAGACCACCCTCCCAAGCGCAGCACACGGGCACGAACACACCGGCCGGTGCTGGCCCGGGCCGGGGGTGTGTGCGCGCAGACATCCTGCCCGGCCAGGGCTGTTGCCCCTTTGCCGGCCTACTTGTGTGTTGATCAAATGATAGGAACGCCAATTCTATATGAGGCACACGACGCAGGAAGTATGCGGCCGCCGACCGAACCGACGTGACGCGCAAAACCTCTGCACTACCCAAAAAACAATTACCATGCCCCACGCTGGACTCCGTGTTACGTACAGGATTCTTTACGTAACACTCCGCCACAAAAAGCCGTAGCTGCCTATCGCCTCCGGGCGAGATCGTCTGTCTATTTCGCATCGAGGCTGTCCGCTATGGTGGTATCATAGCAGCCGTTGCCCGTCGCCGCCGCACCTCAAGTTCCCACATTCCACCTGGCGTGCCGAGTGGAGCTCCGCCACGCTCTGCTTCGCGGCGCAATGCTGCGTGCAAGCCCACCGTGTGCCGGAACGCGCCACAATGGCCCCACCACCCAGGAGCTGCCGCACCCAGCCCAACACCACCGCCGCTACTACCGCCGCCCGGAGCAACATCAGTGCCTGCCCGCTCGCATAACGACAGGAAGCGCGCTGTCCGCCGCGCCGCGCCGCGCCCGTTGCCGATCTCCCGAATGGCCGAACCCTGGGTCACTCGCTCTCGCGCCGCGTCGTCCGCCTTAGGCCGCGAGGCGTCATGATAGCCACACGCCGCCTCCATCTTCCAGCGTCGCCCTTTTGGGCGCCATTGCCGCGTGCTATGGCAAACGTGCCGGGGCGCAGCGCAGTTCAATGGATTTGACGAGAAGCGAATGCGAGGACGACTGGAGGTAGGGTCTGACTTGTAGCCTCGCGGCGCTCCGCGCCTCATGGCGCATGCATTACCAAAGCACGTGCAGGATACACAGCAACATGCCTGGGGAGCCGAACTGCCCAGTCCGCACGCTGAGCGCATGGGAAGCCGAACAGCCTAACAAACCAACTGCCCAATCGTGCAAGGACATGTACAGCCGCGAGCACGCTCATTCACGTGGGGCGGGGCGGGGCGGGGCATGGGTGCAGGGAACCGTCAACATGAGCAGACGGACGCGGGAAGCGACCCGGGAGGAACACCACAGGCGCAGGTCGCGGCAACGGGACCGCGAAAACGACCCACACATGTCTGACGTGTCGCCGTGGCGGCTGTAGAGCCTCCGAGAAGCGAGGCGCGGCGCTTTCAGCCGCCAGATAACCAAGGGCTCCCCCGTGAGCGACGACAACCTGACAGCTGCAGCCAGTTTTCTGAGTCCCTACTGTAACATCATCCACAACAACCACGGACCGGGTAACCAGCCGATGTCTTGGTACCCATAGACACACATAACACGCCCACACCAGTCCATCGCCATCGCCACTGCCACTGCCTTTCCAGCGCCCAACCGCGACATAGTCTTACTTATTGGATCATTGCCACCACCTACCGACCTTCATCACCACAGCATCCCACCAGTGTCGCCGCCTTAACATCCCCAAGGCAGCACTGTTGGGTGCCCAGTACATCGAAGCCGCCCTTCCTCGTCCTCGCCTTCGGCAGTACCAACACGACTCGACACAAGAGACCGTCGTAAGGCCCCACAAAAACGCAACGAGGTCCCGGAGACCCGCCGACCCACATCCACACAAACACACGTACACATAACGACGCCTCGGCCTCCAAAGCCGCCGCGGGGCTTCCCTACCCCACGGGGGCCAATGTCACGACACGGCCATGTACAACACTGCATGGCGTGCCGCCCCGAACAGCGCTTTTACAATCTTTCGACACGTCGATGCTGTTCGTTTCCAATATACATCGCAGACGCCTCTGCTGCCCCTGCGCCGCAGATAACAGGTGACGGCACCCCGCTGCAGCACAAGAGCGCCAAGCATCGCGCTGGCCCCGCGAAGCAGGCCCCCTCCACGGGCCGCGCGCCACGCCGCTTTACCCCCATCACCCATGCCCACGCCTTGCTCCCAACCACCAATCTCATCCGCACTCGCGCGCCGCGCCGCTCCCCGCCACTGAACAGGCGCTGGAGCGCCTCGTCCCGTCCCCGCACCGCCCAGGGCGCCGCCTTTTTGCCCGGCCAGTGAGTCGCACCGTAGATGCGATTCGGCCCATTCAGCTCAGTAAATGTCGATGATCCGCTCAATGAGCTGGCGGCACATGGGGCACCGGTGCACTCCCTCTCGCAGCTTGGCGGCGCAGCGGCGGCACACGCACAGGTGGCTGGTCTTGCCGTGCAGGAAACCCACCTGCCGCGGCGCCGACCAACAAATTGCGCACGACGCCCCGGCGTCGTCGCCGGCGCCGCCGGCGCTGGCACTGGTTGTGCTGCTGCTGTCGGCACCGTCATCGACGAAGCCCAGCGATGCCAGGACGCCGTTCTCGCCAGCCGGTGGCAGCGGCGGCACACCGGATGTGTCAGGCCGGCCGCCAGAGGCCGCAGAGGCGGCGGTAGCCGCCGCTGCCGCCGCCGGCTGCTCCCAGCCGCCGCCGCCGGGGATGGGCCCCGCAGCGAAGGCGCCGCCGTAGGCGTGACTGGGAAAGCCCGGCGGCGGCACGCGCGGCGCGCGGGCGCCGCCGTTGCCCATGGCGGCCGGCGGGCCAAACACCGACGGCACATTGTGGCTCCAGACCGGGTCGCCGCTAAGCGACGGGAGCGCCGCGTAATGGCCGTACCCGCCATACGTGCCGTACATTATGTGATGCGCGGCGACGCGTGGCGCCCCGTCGACGTCGGCGTCGGCCGCGGCCAGACAGGCCGTCGCAGCGGCGACTCCCGGGTCGATGGCGGTGGCTTCAGCAGTGATCAGGGGTGGGGGCGTAGAGAAGAGCGAGAACGAGTCCGCCGACTCGGCGTCGAGTGCCGGTACGGCAGACTGCAGTACAGTTACGGACGAGGGGTACGGACGGTAGTTCGCCGCTACGTTGGCAATGTCGAGATCGCCGGAGGCGTGCTTGTGCGCAATCAGGGGACCCATCGTCGCATCAGCGGAGACAATCGTCGTCGTGATGTAGCCCTGGTCGCCGGCCCCAGTGTCCTCCCGGCTTAAGTGGCTCCGGAAGTGCTCCTGGGCTAGCGGCGGCAGGAACGCAATCGCAGGGACCGCCACCGCCGCGTCGGCGGCGGCCACGGACTCGCCGACGGCGGCGCCGCCGCCCAGCGGCAGCGCGGCGCCAATGGTGGAGGTGGCATCGGCGCCAGGGAAGAGGGCAGGCCGGGGAAAAGTGTGCGGACTGCCGCCGCTGACATAGCTGCCGCTGACTGGCGGATCTGCCGGGTTGACGCCGGCGCCACCAAAGCCGGCGCCGCCGTAGCTGGCTGACCGAGCGGACGACGGCGTAGAGGGCGACGCGCTACCGAAATGCGTGGCGGCGCCGCCACCGCTGCGGGAACCTAGGACCGTGGCTGTCGCCGGCGACGCGGGCACCGCCATTGGCGTCGCCGCCGTTGTCGCAGGGGTGTTCACGGGGGGTTTCCCGGCGGCCGCGGCACCTTTCGGGCCCTTCGCCACGCCGGCTGCAATCTTGATGACGGGATTGGGATTCAGCCAGGCATTGCGGACGGGGGCGCCAGCTGTACCGCTGGCTGCCGAGGCAGCAGCATCAGCCACCGAGCCAGCAGCGGTGGCGGCGTCGCCGACTGCGGTCTGCGATTTGCGCGGCGGCGGCGGCGGTGGCGGCGGCACAATAATGTACTGCGGTGAAGCCGGAGGCGCGTGCTGGCCCTGAGGCTTGCGCGTGCCGGCGGCGGCGGCTTTCTTTGCGGCCCGGTTGGAGAGCACGGGCGCCGCCGTTGTCGCGGCGGAGGCGACCGAGGCGACGGAGCCAGCAAGCCGTGATAGTAAACTGCCGGCGCCACTGCTGGCGACGCCGCCAGCGGGTGCAGCGGACCCAGCGACTGACCCACCATTGGCTTGCACGCCCTTGCCCTGGGATACGGGCCCCGAGGAGGTTGTAGCTTCCAGACGTGAGGGCTTGCTAGCGGCATTGGACCCGGCAGCGGCGGCGTGTCCTGACGCCGCCGCCGACCCAGTGCCATGTTGGGGTCGAGAGCTGGCCGTGGCAGGGGCAGCAGTCGTGGGCGGGGGGCCCGATGTTGTCGCAGAGGGAGCACTGCCGGCGTTGCTGCTGCTGCTGCCGCCGCAACCAGCGTTATTAGATGCCTTCTTCTTCGATGCCCCAGCTGCTGCTGTGGACGACGACGAGGATGACGACGCGGCGGCTGTCGTGGTGGCGGTGCCAGGCAGCGCCGCAACCGGGTCAGAGTGCTGCTGTTGTTGCTGCTGCTTGGCAGTCCCGGGCTGCAATCCCCCGGACGTTTTGCCCCCGCCAGGCCCGCTGGAAGTGGAAACCGGGTCCAGACCAGGGATCCGTGCTTGGTTGGACGCTGAGGCAGAGCCGGCAGGAGCGGTCTGCTTCACCTTGCCCCCATCGCCAGCACCGCCGCCGCCGCCACCGGGCTGCTGCCGCTGCTTGCTATTGACACTTGCGCTGGCCTTGGCTGCTGCTGATGTGCCGCCGCTTCCGCTGCTATTGCCGTTGCCGGCGCTGGCCGTGGGACCGGCGGACCCTGTCCCTCGTGAGGTCCCGCTAAGCTTGGCGGAGGGCGCGACCGGGTCGAACGTGCCCGAATGACCCATGGGTCCGCCGCGGCCCTTACTCCCCGCCGCAGAGCCCTGCTTCCCACTCGGACAAGCCGCCGCCGCGGCCGACGAGGACGCGACATCTAAGGAGCTGCTACTGCCACGGTTGGCGCCGCCGCCGCCGTTAGCGCCTGCAACGCCGTGCAAGCCGCGTGCCGAGGCGTGAATGCCGACCGGGTCGGCTGCGGAGGATCCCGCGAGGGTAGACGACAGACAGGCGAACCCCCCCAGCAATCCGTGGCCGGAGAGGCTGGCTGAGGAACCAGACCGCGCGACGGATGACGGCTGCGTCCCATCGCCCGACGCCGCCGCGCCGCCGATGCGCCCCGATGACGACGCACGACTGTACGGGCTGCGTTTCTGCCCGCCGGCAGCGGCGGCGGCGGCTCCGCCGCCGGCGCTGGCGCCGAGGGACGCTGTGCCAGCGGAGCCACCGCCACCGCCGCCGGATGCACCGCCGCCGGCCCCAGTCCCCGCCGCCCCCTGCCGGCGCGGCGCCGCTACGTTGCGATGCCGGGCTGCGCCCGGCTGCGTGTGCGGCCCGTCGCAGGGTCTGCCGCTGATGGCCCGCGCCACTGAGAACGACGCGGAACACATGACGGCGGCGAATAGGAGCGCCACCAGCACGACCGGCTCGGGGCTCCGTGTTTGGAAAAGCCGCGACACGAACCACGCGTATAGCGGCGGCGCGCAAAACAGCGCCCCGGCCGCTATCGTGCTAAGGGCTGCCGTGCGCAGAGGTGCGCGCGCCACGCCGGGATAAGCGTAGTACATGATAATGGCTGCGTGGGACGCGAAGGAGGTGTAACGGGCAGAGAGGCAAGGCAAGTCTTAACCAACTGCAGGGGCATGGGACCGACGGCTTCCCGGGGTGCGGGGACTCTCTAGGCCGAAATTGCCCACAACTGACACGCACATACACATTGTGTGGACACACTGCTCTGTGAAATGAATGCACAGAAAGGTTTGCTTTGGCCCTGGTCGTCAGAGGCCAGGCAAGCTTCCGGTGAGCTAGTTATACAGCACGCCTTTCAAGCGCCCTTCACAACGGTGCCGCGATTTCACACATTAAGCGCACTTCCTTCGGACAAAGCTGCACCTCGAAGGCTGAGCTAGAGCTCTCGAGGACCTTGCGACGCAGGAAGCACGTGCAGGTTCACGGGGCCTCACCCGACAGCGCCAAAGCGAAGTAGTACAATCCGCTTGCTAAAAGTTGGGCCGCGCCGTCAGTAATGCTGACACCTGTATTAGAGTTCAGGAGCGCCGTGAACGGAAAGACAGGTCCACAGGACGAGAGTAGGGATTGTTTGCCCACGTCAACAGCTCCGTCCAAAGCCCCAGCCCCAGCCCAAAATCAGGGCGGCAAAATGGGTGTAGATGCAATGTCTAGCAAGCCAAAGACGAGATGCTCGGTGCCACGTGGAAGCGGCCAAATTAGCGAACATGATAGACCAAGAAAGCCCAATCCCCAAAACATATCCAACAAAGAATACGCTCATTCTCGCGCATTGTACACCTCACATTTGCTGACTTCGTTGCTATCAACGCAGCTAGCCAGAGGTGCCCCCAAAGGCAAAGCCTATCATAAACCCACCTCGCTGGGCAAAATCGTGACCGTGAACGACGGCGAGTCCAGTCCAAGCAACATCGCCAACAGCTTTGTAAAGGTTCTGCAGCTGCCCGTAAGCCACGCCAGACATCCGGCCTATCTCCAACAGAAATGCGCCGGTGAGGCCGCGTGACGGCTCCGTTGCGAAGGTGTAAAGTTCGCTGGCGAGCAGGACAAGGCTGAACGAGACGAAAACAACGCCCAGAAACTTGTAGAAGGCGTTGACATCCCGGTGCTCCTCAATTTTCCTTCTTCGCCTGCGCCGATTAAAAGGCCCAGCACTAAACACAATGGCAAAGAGGCCGACGGCAATATCTAACAGCAAAACTTAATAAGCTACGGCTTTGCAGCCACCTATTGGACTCCGGCTATTTATGGTGCTGCGCACCTCTCCAGCGATGACAATGTTCCGAGTGGGTCATCATCCCATGGTTGCTCCAGCAAGCTTACTGGGAAGTAGTTCGACGCCATGACGGCGTATCACGCTATTAGAACGCCAGTTCAAGTTACGAGTGACAAAAGGGCCGAGAGGCAGCACCAAAACACAGTGGACAAACAATCCTGCGATTATAGGGTGCGCTATTCAGTGGGAGGCGCGGTGTGTAAACTGGTTGGCGCCGTCAATGCAGTCGTCGTACGTCAATTTCCGCAACCAAAACCCCGCTGTGTATGTACCTTGCAGCGCTAACGTGTCTCAAAACTGTGATACTGTGTTGATGTTTTCGAGTAATACGCGCGGCAATAGAAATCGCTTTGCTGAAAGCATCGAAAGCTGAAGGAAAGCTGCGAAAAGCACGTCAGCTTGGCCAACGGCCCCACTAGTTAGAGCTACCAATAAAATAGGCGTCAGGCTTTCGGGATTGAGCATATCGACTTTGGCCGTCTGTCGTCGCTGGCGGGACCACGCCGTAAGCTCTGGAAACTCATGACGACAGGCTTCCAACGGAGCGCGGGTTGGTTTGGAACTGGGATACAGGAAGAGTGCTTGCGCTTTGAACTTGTGACGGTTGGCTCCGCCGTCGTACCCAGCTTCCTTCAATTTTTGCTGTCCACGTCTTTACCGCTGCTTGGGGCCCGGTGTACAGTGAAAAGTGATTATCAAAATCCCGGATTCATAGTCACCCATTTCCTCTAGCAATGGCGCGCGAAGAGCTGCGACCATCGGGCCCCAACCCGCTCTCCGTCGTTCCTCCGGTCTGCTTTGCACGTGCATCCCACATACTCCCCTTTACCGACACGCAACGCGTTCACCCGAACCCCCGGTGACCCATTTCCCGCAGCGTCCTCAGCTGCCCCCAGCGCCAGCCACGTCAACTTCTCCGCCGGCTGGAACAGCCTCCGCGCCAGTGGTAGCGGTATAGGTAGCGGTAGCGTCGCCGCCATCCCCGTAGCGGGTAGCTGCCCACGCTCCCCGATGTCCTGGCCGGGCGCCCTGCAAAGACACACAGGCGTGGCTCGTCAGGCCCTCCACCGCCCCCAACAGCCGGTCTTACTCCGCAGCCGAAGCCACAGCCGCGGCGGTGCTTGGGCGGCGCCGTGCATGCATTCCCTGGCCGGCCCAAAACCTGCGATACGTCCCGCAGCGGCCCTCCAAGGAGCCGCCGCCGCGGCGGCGGCGCCGTCGCCGACGTCGCTACCTAGCTCCCCTCCTTTCGTGCCCGGGCTCCAGCGATGCCATACTGTTGCGGCGGTGGCACCGCGGCCCCGGGCCGTCAGCTCCGCCGCGTCGGCGGGCCCCGCGGCAGTGGGCTCGGATGCCGCTGCCGGCGGCGCCTTGGAGTACGAATCGCGAGGGTCGGAGAGCGGCAGCGACGGCGCCGGCAGCATGGACAGCGTTGATGGCAGCGCCGTTAGCAGCGGCAGCAGCAGCCCCCGCCGCGGCGACGTTATGTTGACGACGCGAGATGAGGACACCATTGCCTCCATTGTGACTGGTGGGTGTGTTGTCAGGTCGTTGTTGCGCCTTCAGGCAGGCCGCCACATCTGCCGCATCGGTGCCTCCTGCGCGATACAGTAGCCCAGCTCGTCGAGCAATCGCTCATTGTTGTCTACCTGGTGTGACTGACGGCACTGCGGTCTGTGCCCGGCTCACTGTCGCGCAGGCATGTCCCATGGGTCTGTCGCCATAATCCGCCTCTCCGGCACCGACGCCGTGGCGATCGCGTCCAAGGTGTTCCGCCCGGGCGGTCGCTTCCGTTTCGGCTGGCAACCGGAGACGCACCGCGTGTACTACGGTACGGCAGTCGACGGCGACGAGCGTTTGCTGGACGAGGTACGATTCCTTATGCCCGGGCCGTAGTACGGCATGCATGGGCGGCGTGCTCTACGGGCATGCAGCGGGCCCATCACCACGGCTGCCGATCGCATCCCATCCGGCCCTTGCCTCTCCCATCGTCCATGCTTTCCTCCCGCTGGCATGCGGTCTCGTCCCAGGTCACTGCCCACCCGTTCACCAACGTCGCCTCGTCCCGATCCATCACCGCGGTTCACAGTTGTTTCCCCGTACCGTATGTGCCCCTGTCCCAGGGCTTCCCTTCCTACCTGCCCTACCCTGCATTTTATGCCGGCTGCTCCAGCTCTACTTGCGCCCACACCTTTCTGAGGCCCTCCCCACTGCCCACCACCTCCCCATCGCGGCGGTCGTACTTCGTCCACCCTCCACCATCACCACCCTCCACCATCACCACCACCACCACCACCTCCAGATTCTCATACTTTACGCCCCCGGCCTCCCTATCCTCGGCCTCATGTGTCAGATTGCCATGTCAGGCCAGCTTACGATTACCTTACCACCACCACCACCACTACCACTAGCACCACCGTCGCGCTGTCGTGTTTCTTCCACGTCCACCGCCAGGTGCTGCTGCTGGTGATGCTCTCGCCGCGCTCCTACACGGCGGAGGACGTGGTGGAGCTGCACTGCCACGGCGGCGGCGTGTGCGCCTCCCGGGTACTGCGCGCGGTCATCGAGGCGGGCGCCCGCCCCGCCAAGCCCGGAGAGTTCACGTTGCGCGCATTCCTCAACGGGCGCTTGGACCTGGCGCAGGTAGTTGGGTTTAGGGGTTAGGGCGGTTGGAGGTTGGGCGGTTGACAGTTTGGGCACAGTTTTGAGTGGTTGCTGCCGGCGACGCGGCACAGCGCTGTCAATCGCCCCAAAGAGTAGAGGTCCCGGTACTGGCATTCCCACGCCGGCCCTGGCTTTCCATCTACTGGCCGTGCTTGCTCTCTCCTGCGCTCCCAGTGGTAAGCTCCCTCCGGACCCTCCCCCTGCTCGTTAGGCGGAGGCGGTTTCGGAGCTGGTCAGCGCGCGCACGGCGGCCGCGGCAGACAGCGCCCTGGCTGGGCTGCAGGGCGGCGTGGGCGCTGCGGTTTCGGAGCTGCGGGCTCGCTGCCTGGATGTGCTTGCGGAGCTGGAGGCCAGGTGGGGGCTTGGGGTGTGGTTGTGGGGTTTGGGCTGCGGCCCCGGTAAACCGTGTGAATTCCATTTGGGAGGCGCGGCGCAGGGTGCCAGACAGACCTGCCGTCGACGTGAGTAGGAAGGCCTTCTGCTGGAGGGCTTGGCGCATGAATGTGCGATGCATGTACGACTCTGGAACGCTGCACGCTGTACGCTGACATGATTGCACACGCACAAACACGCGCTCGTACCTCCCTTGGCGGGTTGTGCACGGTTAAGGAGGCAGCACCATGTCATCTGCGCAAATCGTGACAACAGTCCAGTGGGTATTCGTCTCATCGCTCCCAACACCCGTGTGCGTGTGCATCGTGTTGCGTGACCGATTCCTTCAAGCATGTGGGGGCGCGAGGCACGTGATGCATGTGCTGTACATGTCGTACAGGCTGGACTTTGATGAGGACCTGCCGCCCATCGACGTGCCGGAGCTGAAGCGCAAGATTGAGCGAATCCAGGTGGTTGGGTGGTTGGGTAGTTGGGGTCTATACAAACTAGCTCGCGTTTCCGGGCTGCAATATTCCCCAGCTCGACAGTCCCCAACGGGCTGCCCTGGCCTTCCTGTCCTGCGGCCCGCTCCAGTACACGCCCCGGCGCTCTGCTTCCTGCTGCTGCTTTCAGCTTGGCGCCACTGACCCCGGGCCCCCCTCCCCTCGTTCCCCCCGGTGTTTGTACATTCACACGGACACGTACACACAGGCGGGCATTGAATCTGCGCTCCGGACTGCCCGGGCGGGCAGCCTCCTGCGGAGCGGCCTGCAGGTGGGGGCTGGGTGGTAGAAGAAATCGGCCCGGGACGGGCTGGGTGGGGGCGTGTTTTACCAGAAAGGCCCCCCGCCGCCTTTGTGACCAAGGCCCCGTCTGGTGCACCCTCATCCTGGAACATGCATGGGGGGCAGGCAGGCGCGGTTGGCGAGTCCGGGCTATGGGAGTCCGGGCTGGTGCCACAACCCTGTCCACTCCATCCTCCTGTTTTCAGTCGTCGTTCTATTACCATCCATGCAACAGTCTTCTGTCCGAGCAGCCGTCTTCCAACCCGTTCTTCCATCTTTGGGTTCCGATCTGTCGTCTGTCTTCGGCCCAGTGGCCTTACGAACTAGTTTTTATCTATTTATCTATCTGTGCCTTCATCCGGACGTCCCGGCGCTGGCAGGTGGCAATCGTGGGTCGGCCCAACGTTGGCAAGAGCTCGCTGCTCAACGCCTGGACAAACAGGTAAGCGGGGCGGGCGTCGGCGGGGGCATGGGACATGGAAGATGAGCGGTGGGACATGGGCTGTCGGACAGATGCGTGCGTGCGTGCGTGCGTGTGCACGCGAGGGGCTGGGCGCGTGCGTGTGTGGGACTTGGCAGGCGTGACAGCGCGGGGGGCGGGGCGTGTACGTGTGTGTGTGCCCGCCTGTCCATCTGCCCGACCCGCCCCAACCTGTCGCTCGGATACGCTCCTGCCCGATCCGGCTTGCCGCTGCTTCGCGCCATCCCGCCGCGCCCGCCTGCCGCCACCGCAGCGATCGCGCCATCGTGACCGAGATCGCGGGCACCACCCGGGATGTGCTGGAGGCAACTCTGTCGGTGGGCGGGGTGCCCATGACGTTGCTGGACACGGCGGGGATTCGCCACTCGGACGACGTCGTGGAGAAGATTGGGGTGAGTGCTGAGGTGCGGGCGGGCAGAGTGAGCGGCAGCGCGCAATAACCAGGTCCGGATTTCAGTCTAGGTCAAGATGTGGGTCGGATCCGATCTGGGTCGGATTGGTCGCTGGAGGGAGGGCTTTCCTCACTGGTTGGGTTGAGCTGGATGAGGGGCTGAAGGAGGAGGGGCTGGCTGATGGGTTTGGAGGGGAGGGAGCTGGCGGCGCGGTGGCGCTGTGCAGCGTGCTTTCGGTGCGAGGAAGGGCGCTGATGGATGGGTGGATGGATGGATTCATGTGGGTTTTGGGGTGACGGCTATTGCCGAGGCAGCCAGGAACTGCACCGGCGGGTCGCATAGATCTCCCCTAGTACCAGTGCGAGCGCAAGAGAGAGAGAGATCTTGCTCGGCCATCTGGCTTCATGATCTTCGGGATAAAATTTAGCTGTTTATGTCTTGCTCAAAGCCTTTTTCAAGTCGAAGCCGGTCTTGCGCGCTGATAGCCTTGTCGTGTTCGCAGCTAACCGAGAGCGCGTCGAAATAACGCCGAAGGTCATGAAACATGTTTTGCGTGCCAAGATACCACGCAACAAAGTCTGATATTTATATTTATTTCTGAGACGTTCTGCATTGCTTTGCATATCGGCAGCAGTATTCTATAATCTCGTATCGGTAGCCGCTCGTCGAACCTGTAAGCGCGCGGAGCGGCACAAGCACTTTAATGACATCGTCGTGTAATGCCTAGTAAACCACATCATGCTGCCTTTACCGAAACGATCCTGAACAATTAGCGAGTCGCATATTTCGGTTGTAAGCCAGCAACCGTTCACACTGAATTTCTATGAAACGGTTGCTTCATGGTGGTGCAAAGTCAGTACCTCAGCATCAGATGCTCATAAGTTTACTGCGCAAGCAAGCGATGTAGATGTAGAATGCCTGTAACGTATCGTACTTCCGATGCATGCTGTTGCCATCTATTCGTGATTCCGTGTTGTCGTCCGCCAATCGTTAAAGACTTGCACAGAATCGTACCGCGAAAACCGTACCGCCGTTCTGAATAGCTCGTCCAAACGTCACGAATTGTCGAAGGCCGTGGAACTGCTGCCCCACAGCAAATACACGCGCCGATGCGTCGCACCGGAGCTCCGTTTACTGCACATCGCTCCACCCCCTTTACTGGCTTTTGCCCTCTGCTCGCGGCCCTCTCCTCCGAACCGCTTGCCTCGCGACACGTGGCCGCGCTCCGTACTCACGCACACCCCTGATGCACACGACTGCATCGCCTGCCGCCCCATTCCCCCAGAAGCTTCCCTCCTCGTTCCACTGCCCTGCCTGCACCACTGCTCTCCGGCCCGGTCGGGCGCCGCACGACCCATCATGCCATCAATCCAACGACGGTGGTCCCACCGCTGCAGGTGGAGCGCTCCCAAGCCGCAGCGGCCGCGGCCGACATCGTTGTCATGGTGGTGGACGGAGCCGTCGGCTGGACAGACGCCGACTCGGACATTTACCGGGCGTTGTGGGGGGACGGGCCCGGCAGCGCGAGCTGCAAGGTAGGCGGCACGGTGTGGTAAACGGCGACCTGAGTGCCTTGCCTGCGGTACGGCAGCGTACGGCATACGGTGCCCGGGCAGACTGGGGCGGGAAGGAGGGGCGGTCTCCTCATAAACACGCCTATGCTTGACGCTGTCACAGACAGCGCTTGTTTGTGTAGTTTACCAGTCACGCGCGCGTGCTTGCAGTCACTCGCTGCCTACCGTATCTTTTTGCCTCGACAGGTCAAGGGGTTATCGCTCCTGGTGGCGAATAAGGATGACCTCCGGGGCTCCGCGGGCGCCCAGAACGGCGCCGGTACGGCCTCCTGTACGATGTCTACGGCATGCGTTACCTGCCCCGCGTGATTGCTCTGCATGTGGTTGTAGCGATGCAGGCAGCGGCGGCGGCTTCCCTCCGGGGCTCGCCCCTCAGGGTACACGAACCTCCTCTCGCCTTTATGACCTGTCTGCCCATGCCTCGAGAGGACCTCCTGCTTTGCCTTTGTCTGCCTGCGAAGGGTGCGAACATGACATGATTCCCTTCGCTGTTTGGCCGAAGGTGGGTCCGTGGCCTCGACCAGCGGTGGCGACGGCGGTGGCGTAGCCATCTCCAAGGGCGCAGATGACCCGCCCCTGCCGCTGCCGCTGCTCGCGCGGGAGACATTTGCCGCGGTGGTGCGCACGAGTGCTTCGGAGCGCCGCGGCTTGGAGGTGGGTCCCTACCGGGCTGCTAGGCGAAATTCTTTGGGCGCCTGGGGGGGTCCCGTCAGCTGCCCTGCAAGCCGCTGCTGTTGCTGCTGCTGCTGCGCTGTCCTTGGATGTTTGGAAGGCTCAGGAAAGGGCTGAGGGAAGGCTGAAATGGTGGGCTGAGGAGATGGCTTAGGTGGAGGGCCGCGCCCGCCTCCTGGGCCAGAGGGTAGTGAGGGAAGTGAGTCCCTGTCGGGCCGGGGCCCCTGTCCATTGCGCCGTGCCCCTTGAAACTCGCCTCCATCCCTGGATGTCCTCTGCGCCCAACAGACTCTGGATGCTGCGCTCCTTCGGCTGGCCGGAGCTCCGCAGGTGAGAGGGTACCGGGTCCGACACCGGCGCCGGCGTCTCGCGCCGCCCCTTCCCCCCCAGCGGCCGGAGCAGCTTGATCAACAACGTCCACAGTGACTCATAGTTTTATGAAGGAGCATATCACTCCCTGACCCCCCAGCTGCCTATCGCGCCTTTGTGGCGGTTTGGCGCTGCACTTGCCCGCTCTCCTCAGCTTGGTCCTCCACCCAAATTCCCCGCACTCCCCGCACCGACCTTGAGACGGTGTACCGTACCTTTGGATGGCCTAGGGGTTGCGTGCCTGGGCTTCGTTGCCTGTGGGCACCGATGCGATGCATGGTTGGGCAAAGGAGTCTTGGGCTCTGGAGAACCCCGGCACCGCACTGCGAGGTGCTGCGCGGAAGCCCGGCAAAACGCCGCTGCCAACTTTCCCAGCACGCCCTGGAAAAAAACTCGATGTGCGTGTTGTCCATGTACCGTGCATCTCATGTTGCACCCCTACAACGGCACCATACGCGGTACGCGGTACGCGCCTGCCAAAGAACAAAAGAAGCCGTCCCCTGTGCCGCGCAGCTCGCCTCCGGGGGCGTGTCCTGGTCGGTCAACGAGCGCCAGGCGGAGGCGCTGGTGCGCAGCCACGAGGTACGGCGGGAGGGTTGACTTGCCTTGACTTGACTGGCTGCTGTGTGCTGGTCACCTTGGCTGGACTCAACCCGGCTGCGCTTGACTTGCTGCAGGCTCTGATGCGGCTGGCGGACAGCGTGTCGGGCGCCCTTCCGCTGGACTTTTGGACGATTGACCTGCGGGCTGCCCTGCTGGCCCTGGGGGAGGTCAGCGGGGATGAGGTGGTCGAGGAGGTGCTCGACACGGTCTTCAGCCGCTTCTGCATCGGAAAGTAGCTGGGTGGTGGTGGTGGTGGTGGCGGCGGTGGTGGCGGCGGCGGCGGTGGTGGGGGTTAATGGCTGAGCACGGTTATGTTTATGGCTGCGAGCACGACGATGCGTCTCTTGGTAAAGTGGCGGCGGCGGTGCCGGTCCGGAGCCGGTGGCGCAGGGTGTAAAGTGCGCGGCCGCCGCTGCAGCCGCCGGCGTTGGTGGGGCGTGAGAGACATCGCCTTCGACGTGGATAGCGCGCGATCTTGGAAACCACTTGACGTTTCTTGGGTTTGGGGCAGTCTGGGCTGATGTACTGATTGGCGTAGGGTGGACTCCTGCCGATGACTTCAGTGAAGATCGCTGCGGACGCCGTTGTTCACCTGGTCGGAAAGGGTGTTTGGCGCGCCGCTGCTTGTCGTGTTGGGGCTCTTGGCCACGTAGCGGAGTGTTGCCTGTCGTGTGGTCCATTAGCAAGCGAGGCGGATCGCGGTGTCCGCAAGGGGATTGGCTACGGAGGGCTGAGGCGGCACCGGAGGCGGCAATAGCGGCAGGTAGTGATCGGGTCGCGAGAGAGGCCCTGTAGGTACCCCGCGATGCTGCTGTGGCGGTACGCGCGTGGTGCACGATGGGGCCTGTTTTTAACCCGTATGACCGTTTGGGTTGCGATTACAGGGGGAGAAAGTCCCGGGATGTGGGCTGTGCATTTGTGTTTAGGCCGTGATCCTGCGCGGGCGTAGCACCGCAGCGGCGGTCGTGTGCGGTGTTTTCTGATCGCAGTCTGACGTGGATTCCGAAGGTGCACGTGACAGACAAGAGGCGCCAGGACGCGCGCTCGCGCGCGCGTCTGCGCACATCGACGAGCGAAATCTGAGAAACGAGTCGTTTAGTTCTAGGGCCCGTGTTCAGATGCGTTTGAACGTCCCTGGCTCCCTGCATCAAGGCGGAAGCACAGGTCCACCCTTCAGGGCTTGTGCGCAAGGGTATATGCACTCGTTGGGGACGTATTTGCGGTGCACGTATTTGCGGTGCACTCGTGAGCTTGGGTAGCCAGCGCTAAATGGGACAAAGGACTTTAAACGGAAATGTGAGGGAGTAATATTTCCTTGTGCCCTGAAAAGCCGAGAGCCATTACGTCGGCGACACAGAACGGCGAACGGACGACACGGGCAAGTCGTTATCAAGCTTGCCCGTTTAACCTACGTCAAGCTCGTCAAGCCCTGTCAAGGCGTGTCAAGCCTCATAAGTTCCCTGTCCGTCGCGATGGAAAATGGCTTGATATCAACGAAACATTGACAACAATAGTTCGATTGGCACGCTTGCGCAAGCCGTTGGACGGGGAGACGTGAGGCGATCGTATCCGACAAAAAATCACATATGTGCGACGACTCCACACCCCTGCGTGCGCGCCCACACAAACAGAGAGAGTTTTTATTATTTCGTGTTGGCCGCTGTCATTTTGTGCAGTTGCTTTCACCTTCGGCTCGCTAGCCGGCACGAGTACGTAATTTTGTACTCGCCGTATGTCACTGCCAACCCCTTGTTAGGGGTCGCCAAAATTATGTTCTTGCCGCACAGTTTTGCCAGCTCTTTCAGCCCTGATTTCCATAATAAGACGGCTCAGCGTAACAGCTGTGCCCCATGTCATACTTGGCCAGAAAGACAAGTAGTCAGTGTTTCCACAGCGCTTTGTTTTCATATACAAGTTCACTTTGATATTACGCCGTTCACTTTGGGGTATAGGGTACTAGAACCTAGCAAAAGCAGGCAACGTAGTGTTGACAACAGGTCAGCTGACTGACGCTGCTGCATCAAGGGCCGCAAGGACGGGCCAAGAACCACAAGGACCATCCAGTACTTCACATACAACCGTGCCCAGGGCTCGGAGCCTTTCCCTCCATTTTGCAGCTTTGATGCGTACTGGAGGTGGAGACTTGGAGGCCGAGCCCTCGGCAATGTGGCCGAGGATCAGCAGAAAATACACGGAGGCGAATGGTTGAGAACTGCGATAGCTTGTGCCCGTCGTTTATGGAGAACGAGAAAACCGTACCGGCGGCACCGGGCTCACCGTGGCCAACCACGGGCACTATGGCTGCTGCCGCGCCAGCTCATAGCCATTTACCATCTGAAGATGGAGCTAGCCGGCGCCCTGAATCAAACGAGCAGGCGCGCCCAGCAGACGAGCACAAGCGCCAAACCAACGCGGGCGATGGTTCGCAGTTGCTCAGCCAGCCCACAACGATTGATGAAACTTCCTTCCAATGCCAGAAGACAAGCACCCAAGGTGGCGTGCGGCAAGCGCAACAGCAGCAGCCGCATCAACAGGACCGCCTGTCAGACAGGCAGGACGGCTTGCCGTCGCAGCCCGCCGCCCCGCGGCAAGCCCCACAGCAGGCGCCACCGCTGCCCGACCTACAGATCGCCGCCGCGGCGGTGCCGCTCCTTCCCCCCACCATCCTGCCCTCCGTATGTCAGCTGCTGCTCGTCTACATCCAGCGCGCAGCATTCACGGCCGCGCTGCCGCAGATGAACATGCCGGCAACACACCAACAACAACATCAACAGCAGCTGGATCAACAGCAACGACAGCAGCAGCAGCAGCAACAACAACAACAACAACCGGAACAGCCATCTACTCAGCAGGCCCAGCTGCAGCCCTTGTCTCGGCATTCAGGCTCCGAGATCCGGGCAGGCGGCGGGCAACAAACCGGTGCCGACTTGGAGCCAGCTGCCCTGGCGGCGGTACGACAGCTCCGGATGTTTGACATCCCGGTCCCGCTGCTGCTTCAAGCCGCGGCGCACTTGATGGTCGTGGGTGCCGTACTGCCCGCACACTACAAGGCGATACAGGTGGGTCTGGAATCGACTTGATGCGACTTAAGGGTTTCCGAGTGGATGGCCAAGTGGGTCGAGTCATGGAGGATTGCGACTGCCGTGCCGTATGTCGTTCCCGGTGCCGCGTCTGGAGGCACAGAAACACGTCAAGGTGCGGGTGGAGTGGTGAACGGGCTGCATACGAACGTGCGGGCTGGTTGAACAGTTGATCTTTTGTACAGTACTACAACTTCGAACGGGCAGAGCAACTCGCGCAACTCGCAATTACAGATTGCTGTTGCCAGCTATTTTCAGCAGCAGCAGCAGCAGCAGCAGCAGCAGCAGCAGCAGCAGCTGTGCTTGCGGCGTATTTTTAGAAGTCGGACATGGGCCGATGCCACGCTGTTTCTTTTTATCGTCATGTGCAAGCCGGCGGGCTCTCGGGGCCGTGCCCGCGTGCCCGTCCCTGCCCGCGCGGTTGACTGCGATAACGCCGCGGGCGCCCGCGCGTTGGGGCCCGGCACATCAACCAGTCAGGATGTGTAAGATATGCATGCTGACAACTTAGGCTATGATTTGCGTACCGGCAAGGGTAACGCGAACTCGGCGTCAAGCCGATGTATGCGTGGAGCCTGTGAACGCCTTTGTGCATGCTGCCGCGGGTCGCCTTGCGGCTGAGGAGTTCTTTTCAGCTGCTGCCTTCAAATATTTCTGCGAGCCGGTTCCATCTCCGGCCGTGCAGACGCGCGTGCGCGCGTGCCATGAAATTGTTCGCCAGTCCGCAATTACGCTCCCACAACCACTTTTGGCCCTTTTGCTCCAGCTCCCTAGCTCCCTTGCTCCTCCTCTGCCCTTGCCCTGCAGGCCGAGCTGGCGCCAGGCGTGCCGCCCTTGCCTGCGCCCGCGCCTACCTCGCCGACGGCGACTGCGCCGGGCGCGACTCCGGCGTCTTTGCCGCTGGCCGCCGTGCCCAACAGCACCGGCGCGCTGGTGGCACCGCTCGCTTCCGCATCGGAGCAAACCGCTCAGGCCCCCCGAGCAGCCGCCGGACCCGCGGCTGCGGCCGCCTCTGCTCCAGGGGCGGACCCGCCGACCGCTGCTTGTGGGGTAGCCGCCGGATTCACAGGCGCCAGCGCTGGCATGGCGGGCGCCGCGACTGGGCCCGCTGGGGCTGCGGCCGGAAGCCGGCCGGGTCCGGGCCCTATGGTGACGGGCTTGGGACATCGAGATGTCGGCGGGGCGGAGTCGGAGTCGCTGTGCTCGATGTGGAGTGGCCGAGGCGGCGGCCCGTCACCGCAGCGCCTGGGTCTGGGTCGCAGGCTGTTTAGGGCCATCGCGGAGCAATTGCGCATGGGTGAGCATGACTGGGCCTTACTGCGGGGGGCCGGCCCGCTTGGGCGGGCAACACGGAGGACGAAATGCAGTGAAGTAAACGAGGCGGCGGAGAGGGAGAGAGGGGGCGGGCTGGACTGCGCTGGTGTGGCGCCACCTGCCGCGGAGGAGGATCGGGGCAAGAGCCCTTCGCAGTCTCGTGGGGCTCGGCATGAGCCCGCGCTTGGGTCCGTCCTCCGTCGTTGCTGTATGTGGGCACATGCGGTGCCGTCCTGTGCGTCGGTCTGTAGCGCCCCTCCCCGCCCATCGCGGCAGAAAAACGCGATGTATTTCGGGGGACAGACATCCGTGTTTTCGCCCCCGACGCATGCTCGCTGATGCGTCCCTCTTCCGTCCCGCTTCCGTCCCGCACTCCCGCTTCCCTGTCCACGCAATGCGACGCAGACACGGAGCTGGACAGCATTTTGCCTCCCATGTACGGCTATTCCGGGGTGCTGTACAAGGTCAAAGACACGTGCGAGGTGCGTCTTGCCTGCTCAACCCCCGCCTGCCTCCCCGCCTGTTCAACACCCCGCCTGCCCGGCCCGGCCCGGCCCACCTGCCCAGTCTGCCTGCTGTCGGGCACAGCCTGCCGGGCCGCGTTGTGCGGATCCGTGTGCGCCCCAGCGGTGACTTATGCAGGGTCTGTCCCTCCCTGGCGCTTCCTGCTGACCACGCCCGGCGGCGCCGCTATGCCGCCGCTATGCCGCCGTGCGCGTCCTCCGAGCTGCGACGCACCACAGCGAGAACCGCTTGACCGCTCGCTACGCTTCTTGTCTCACAGCACGCCCCACGGCAGCACGCCCCCAGTCCCTGCCTTTCGTCATTCTTTCGCTGCCTTTCGCCTTTCTCTTCTTCTTTTGCTGCGGCTCACCTTTCTACTTTCTTTTACTCCGCGGTTCGGCTTTCTTTCGCGTCCACTCCTCCTCGAATTTCCAGATGGGAGCGGCTCTGTGGGACGGCGCCCTCCTGCGCGACCTGGGCCCCTACACCACCGCCGCGGACGCGCGCCAGAGCGTGGCCATGTCCATTCGGCTGCTTGCTGCGGCGGCGGCCGCCGCGGCAGCGCACCCACACCATCTGCCGCAGCAGCAGCAGCAGAAGCCGCTGGCGGCCGGAGGCCCCGGCAGGAAAGCCCGCGGCGCGCACAAGGCACTTCCGGCGGTTGTGAATGCGACGGGCACGGCAGGGGTTGCGGATGGTGGGGTCGTTGGGCAGGACGATGGCCCGGTCGAACCGGAGGTTGCGGAGGCGGCGGAGCAGCTGTTGCTGCTGCGGGGCGAGCCGTCCGGCCAGCAGTCGAAGTCGCCGGGCCGTAAACAGCAGCAGCAGCAGCAGCAGCAGCAGGAGGCGGGCGCATCCGCGGCGGCGGATCAGGCGGCGGGGCCCGGGCCGCAGCCTACGCAGCAGCAGCGGGGCCACGGTACGGCGCAGCGAACGCAGCCAGCAGAGGCGCCTCAGCGGCAGCAAGGGGACGCGGCAGGTCATGAAGGGCCGCAGATGCACGCGTCCCGGCGGCAACAACAACAGCAGCGGCCGCAGCAGCAGCAACAACGACGGCAGCAGCAGCAGCAGCAGCCTCCCCTGGAGGCGGGACCCGACGCCGCAAAGCCGGATGCGAGCGCCACGTGCTCTGGAGTTGTTGGGGCCTCGGACCCCGGGGGTCCCTCACCGGCGAGGCCACCCTGCGGTGCGCCGAGCCTCCATCGCGCGACTGCTGCCGGGGGGTTCGAGTCCGTCGCTGCCGGGTCGGTTACCGCTGATGATGCCGCAAGGCGAGGAAGGGCCGCCGCGGAGTCTTCGTCGGCGCCGCAGTCCCCGGCGGTGGTGACTGTAGGGCCGCGCTCGGCAACGCAGCCGCCGCCGCCGGCCGGCGGCGGCCGCGGCTCCCGGAGCGGGCTGCCGCTGCCGCCGCCGCCGGCAGCACAGCAGCAGCTCGCAGCGACGGAGGTGGTGGCGGCGGCGCCGCGGCTGAAGGGTGCTGCTGACGGCGGCGGCCGACCACCGGACGAGTACGATTGTCCTCAGCCATTGGCAGCGACTGCGACAGCGGCACCGGCACCGGCCGGGCCAGCAGCGGCGAAGCGGCGGCGGCCAGCGGCCGAAGGTACCTGCGGCGCGCCACCCGCGACGCCGCCGGCGGCACCGGCCGAAACGTGCTTTGGCAGGGGACCTGCCGCCGCTGCGGCGGCGCCGCAGGCGTTGACGGCGCCGCAGGCGTTGACGGCGCCGCCGCAGGCGCTGACGGCGCCGCAGGCAGCAACGGCCGGCAGGACCGTCGCTTCCCCTTCCAATATCGGCGATGGCGCGTCGCAGGACCAGGCGGCCGTCGGGTTCAGCACCCAGGTGCGGTGACGGCGGCCGGCAGGGAGCAGCCGCTTGGCGCAGGGGATGCGTCTTTAGGAGCGGGCCGGGCCGGGGGCTCTGGTTTTCCTTGGGGTTCCCCTCGGCCCTGGTTTGATGTCTGACCCCAAAGGCCGCCTGTTAGCTGTCCGCCTGTCGCCGTTAGTACCTTCCCGATGCATACCGGCAGGCCTTTTCCCACGCGCTCTTCCCTGACGCGCCGCTCGCTCCTGCCCATGCAGCAGCAGAAGCAGCAGCAACAGGCCGCCACCACCGCCACTGGCGCCAGCAGCAGCAGCAGCCACCACCGCGAGGCGCAGCTGCAGCTGCTGTTGGAGTTGCTGTCCCGCAGCCGGTCGCGTCCGTTGGACCGCGAGGGGCTGTCGCTGCTCATCAACAGACCGGACGCACCGGCGGCGCTCCTGGCCCTTGTGCAGCAGTCGCAGGCCGCCGCGGCCGCCGCCGCCGGCGGCGGCGGCGGCAGGGCGGAGCAGGCCGCCCCAGCAGCGGCGCCGCCGGCGAAGCGGCCGCACGCGGCAATGGCCGCAGGGCTGGATCTCCGTGGGGAGGGGGAGGAGGAGGAGGTGTGGATGGTGGCGGGTGCTGCTGGGGCGCCGGGCGGCGCGCTGGCGGCGCGTGGCTGGGGGGAAGGAGGGGGAGGAGGAGGAGGAGGAGGAGGAGGGGCGTCGCCAGAGGTGCGCGGGGCGGCGGGGTCGGCGCGGCAGCGCCACGCGCCGCCGCCGCCGCCGCCGCTGCACCCTCATCACGATCAGCAGCACCAGCAGCACCGAATGAAGGCCGCGGCGGCGCCGCCGCTGGCCGATGCTGCCTCGGCCCCCGCCTTTTACATCGAGCTCGCCCCCGCGCGGTGTACGCTGGTGCTGGACGGCGGCGGCAGGAGCTACCGCAACGACTACCCGGGTGTGGGTGTGGGTGCGGGGGCGGGGGCGGGCGCTACCAGCCAGCAGCTGCTCGTTGGGGACGGCGACGGCGGCTACGGACCGCTGGGCAGCGCCTTCGGCGGCCATACCCACAACCGCGCCGCGGCGGCGGCCCTCGACCGCCTGCAGCAGCAACACCAGCGCGGCAGTGGGGGCGGCGGCAGCGGCGGCACCAGCGCGACGTCCGCGCCGGTCGCGTTGCAGCTGTCCTCTCACGGCGGGCTGGTGTTGTCGGCGCCGAGCGCCGACAGCGGCGGCAGCGGCGGCGGAGCCTCCCGCTACGCTGCCCCTGGTGGCGGCGGCGCCGGGCCCGGCGCTAGCGGCGCTCTCATGCCGGCGCGGCGGTATCCGTTCTCTCCGTTCGGTCCCGGCGGCGGCGGCGCATTCGACGGCTACGGACAGTACACCTTGGACGCGGCGCGGCCAGAGGCGGCAGGCTCGGCTGGGTACGGCAGCGGTGGTGCCGGCGGCGCCGGCAGCAGCAGGCTACTTGGCTGGGAGCCTAGGCTAAGCGCCAAGGGGTATACTCAGTACCTCAGTAGCGACGGCAGCGGCGGCGGCGGCGGCAGCGGCGCTGTGGCGGCCAGCGGGGGTGGCGGCTACAGCTCACATGCTGCGGACACCGCAGCGGCGGCGGTCCTGTTCTCATCCCGCCACCAGCAGCACCAGCAGCTGCTGGCTGGCGGCTCGCTGCCGTCGTACGGCGGGAGCTACGCTGGTTTCGGGGCGTCGATGGACGAGCGCGGCGGCCGGCTGGGCGACGAGGCCGCGCCGAATGCGTCGACGGAGGCGTACAATGGCGGCGGCCGCCGTGGCGGCGGCGGAGGCGCGGTGATGCGCCGCGGCGGAGGCGGAGGCGATGGCACGTCGCATGGCAGCGAGAGCAGCTGCGCCGCCGCCGCCGCCGCCGGTGGTGGTGGTGGTGGCGCTGGCGGTGTGGACCCCGAGACGTTACCGGAGGCCAAGCGGCAGCGCCAGGGCGGCCAGATATCCCGCCAGCACGTGGCGATGACCGACTTGATGGGCCTGGGCCTCCCAGAGGTGCGTGGATAAGCAACTACGTGGCTGAGCGTGGTGTGGTGCGGTGCGGTGTGTGGTGTGGTGTGGTGCGTAAAAAGAAAATACCGCAGCGTGTGTGGACTGGTACCGGCAGCGGCAGGCGGTTGTGGCTGGTGGGCACACTGCCGGCCCTCCCCCGCCGACGTGTCCGGTTAGCGTCGCCTTGCGGCACGCTGTGGTGTCGCCCCGCGCCCCGCGCGCCGCTGTCTTGCTCTGATGCGAAGTCCTCTTCGATGCCGTTCACGTGTTGAGGACCTCCTGTCCCTGTGAAGCCCTTCTCCCTATCGCTGTGAAGCCCTCAACCCCGGCGCACACTTTCCTGCGGGGAGCCGTCCCCGCTGAGGGACCTCAGCCGCTGAATCCGCTGAGGGACCTCAGCCCCTCCTGAGCCCTGGAAGCCTTTTCCAGCCCTCTTGACACCGCTGGCTGGTCCCTCTGCATTCCCCTCCTGCCGCTACCCCGCTGTCCTTCCGCGACTTCTTCTGGGCCGCGCGCCAATCCCTCGCCGCGCTTCGCCGGGGCCCACAGCTGCCCATGGTGCCGCTGCTTGCCGGTGCAGGCGCTCGCCCTCCTCCGCCAGCGGCACGGCGCACCGCTGTGAGGAGCCGCCGCCGCGCCGGCGTCGCCGCCACCGCAGTGACTGTGCGGCGTCGATGCCGCCACCGCAGCGGCCTCGGCGGTCTCGCTGTGCTGGCGGTGCAGACTAGCCTGCGTCAGCCCCTACCTCTACCTCTGCCTCTACCTGTCTCTGCCTCTACCTGTCTCTGCCTCCACCTCAGCCTCCACCTCTGCCTCTACCTCTACCTCCACCTCAGCCTCTGCGCGGGCCTCCTCCTGCGGAGAGCCTTGATTGTGGGCCCGCACGGCGGCGCATGTACGTGGGGTGCCTGGTAACCCGCGCCACGGGCGCGGCGGGGCGGCACCCGTGGAATGCATATGTACGTTTCACTCTGCGCCCGTGGAGTGAAATATGCATTGAGTGTGCTGATGCGCGTCTGACGGTTCCAGAATCAATGGATTGCGTTGTTGCTTCCCCCGGCCGCGCTGGGAGCCACCGGCTGGCCGCCCGTGCGCCCTTATAAATGACGCTTTTTACGCTGATGCGAGGGTATATGCCAGGGTACGGTATTGACGTACTGTTGGGTCGTTGGCTTTCCAGGCTGGGAGCCTGCAGGCTGCGGCAGAAGGGCCGGCAGAAAGTAAACGGGCCGGCAGAAGTAAAGCCGAAGGGAAGGCGCTGGGCGCCGGTGCCATTGCCGGCGCCGGGCGGGGTAAATGAATCACGGACTGACCCGATGGGTGCGAGTCGCGGCTGCGTTGCTTGGAAGCCGCGCCGCCTCACTGGGTTTTCAAGCCGTGGGGCAATGGCGGGTGCGGTTCCTTGCAAGGGGGCGGGGGTCTGGATCAGCGAGGATGAGCTGCCGCGAGTTGGGCGGCTGAACGAGCCCTTGGGAGGCTGCCGTGAACTTGGGTGTTTGGGAGTGTGCTGGAGGAGACCCGGTGGTACGTCTGGCAATGCCGGCGCCGGGCCGGTGTGCATGGGTGCGTTGGCGCGCAGGGGGTTCCTGGATGTTGTGGGCTGGGCCATGGGCATGTCGACTGATGTTGGGGGGCTATACTGGGATGGCATGACTGTGTGGGTTTGGGCTTTGGACCTTGGGGCTTCAGTTGGTGTGGGGTCATCCCGGCAATTGCATGGAAATCGCCGAATAGTTGATACTTGCACGGCAGGTGCACCTTTATACGACAAGAGGTGTGTATATGTGCGCGTGTATATGTGCGAATGTATATGTGTGTGTATGTTTGGTCATGCCAAGGTTCGAAGGGAGGAGAGGGTGTGGGGCATCGTTGATTCTCCAGCGCCCGGCGCAGCGGCATCCGAGCTCACTTGCACAGTCGCATGTGGCGCGGCTGGGCGGGCGTAGAAGGACAGTTTTGGCAAAAAGCGCCCCTTCCGAAAGCCACCAACACCCGCTAGGGTGAATCGCAGATATACCCGTTGCCGCTGCCGCTGCCGCTGCGACGCCCTGGGAGCCGCGTGCGCCTTGGCAGCTAGCGTGCACTTTGTGAATGCGCTGTGCGCCGTACACCACGTGAAGCGTGGCTAGGCGCGGAGTTGCTTTTGTTTCGTGAAGCGACACCGTTGATACCGTTTATCGGTTGTTTCTGTTGAGCGGCGTGAAGGGGCGTGAAGCCCCGCACATTCATGCGTGTGCGATTTCATTTCCAGAGGCGACCCTCAGTGTGGGTCTGGCAGTGTGGGGTTGGCGGGCGGCTTTGCGGGCGGCTTCCTGCTGCCAAGGCCGCTGCTGGCTCCTAGGACAAGGTGGCTGGCCAGGCGCTAGCATCAGCCTTGACGCAAGAGGGCGGAGGGGCGTGCATTTCAAGGAGCGACGTGGTGCCTGGACGACACGCACGTGCCTCACTATTTCGTTGCCGCATCGGCGCTTCCAGCGCTCGTGCATGTGGAGCCTGCTAGTGTCTCGCACGTGCCTGCATGCCACTTGGAAAACTGAACTGCGCTTGCGGTCTTCGTGCGCGAGTGCGTGCATACGCGGCGCGTGGCTGTCTTGCTGTTGTTCCTGTCTTGCTCTTGTTTCTGTCTTGCTCTTGTGTCTTGGACGCGTATGTTTCCATTCCTATGTTTTCGTTATCTTGGTTTGCTGCTCCTAGGCTGCCCGGAGCACGGCACGCGCGCCATCGCGCATGAGGGTTCGGAGCCCGCAGCCCGCGGCTGCCGCGGTTGCCGAAGACTACTTCCATACTGCCGTACTGCCGTATTCGTCACCCGCGGGTCGGCGGGACGCCTCTAAGCGTCGGCGGGGCGCCCGCCGCCGTTGTCAGCGGCACACGGACGACGACGCCGGTCTTTCGGTATTAATTTCGCTTGCTTGTCTGGTCGGGATGCACGCACCTGTACACAGACAACGTTTTCGTTGTATGGGGATTATCTGACCACAGTGACCTGCTTGGCCCGCTTGGGCACCCTGACGTGACGTGACGGGGGCTGGGGTGGCGGTGGTGGCGCAAAGCGGCGCCAGTTTATTGCGTTGTGGCGAGAGGCTCAGGTATGGCACCAACTGCTGTTGCTGCTACTGCTGCCGCTTTTCGGTGCGGCGGGGTTATGGCACCAACTGCTGTTGCTGCTACTGCTACTGCTGCTGCTTCGGGCTCTGACTCGGGGAAGCACATCGGTGCTGTCCTCCTCTTGCGGCTTCTTCAGGACACTCTGGCGCTCTGGCCCACGGTGGCATGCAAACAAACCTGGCCATGCAATGCGGAGTACGGTACGTGGGGTACGAGCGTACGACACACAGCCAGGGCGACAGTACTGTACATCTAATATCAGGCTGTGGTATACTTGTCAGTATCTTCAGATATCTTTTGGTTGATAATTGTCAGCATCTAGTGCATCTAGCGTGTCATCCGGCTCGCGTGTTGCGATTGCCTGCTTTGGTTGGCTGTTGGTCGGTTAATTGGTTAGTTGGTTGGTCTGGGGCAGCTCGGTGCGCTCCAGGACGCGGATCGGGGGCGCTTGGAAAGGCGGTTCGTTGGAAGGAGGGTAGAGCGTGGCCTACTGGCCTTCCTCTCCTATAGGCGGCGGGCGCCGAAGGTGCCATGGTGATACGGAGGCAGACGGGCATGCGGCGGCGGAGCGGCGCTGCCTACCATGGCTGGCTACCTGGCTTGCTGGCGGGACTGGTAGGGCGATGAATCGCGCGCAGGCACGCTGTGGCGGCGCCTTCCTGTGGCGTCAATTCAATGGAAACGGAGGAAGTCGGGTAATGGGGAGGACTTGCGCAGGCAGGGTCGTCGGACACTCTTTTTGCACCTCAGACGCTCTTATTGACCTGTTCGGGACTGGAACTGGCTCCCTCGGTGTTCGGGAGCGCTCAGCCGAAGAGCCGCGGGGCCCGGGCTGCCCTACGACACGACACTTCTTGCGGGTGGCTCGGCGCTCGGGTGGTTGGGCCCGATGTGCTGGGACCTGGGAGGAAAGGAAGCTGCGGTGGTGGTCAGTGGGGTGCGAGGTGCACCGGAGGTGTTGCAGGGCCGCGCGCGCGGTGTCCATTTTATCCGTCCGTCACTGAGGGCCGCGTCGGTTCGCGAAGCAAGCGCGCATCGCACAGATACCATACATGTCGGCTAGACCGCTACACATATCGTACTCGACACACACACGAGCAAGCTCTCGCCTCCCGAGGGTCTGCAGCCCACTGCAACCACGACCACCACCAACAAAAAACATAAGCTGTGTACAGCTGCGAGGCGTCTCAGCCAGGCGAACTAACTGCGAAGCGGATCGGCCTGCCGGCCAGCCAACCCTTGGGAAGGAGCCCCACGGCGTCCGACAGGGTCCGACACCCAGGCCGCCAGCAAGAATCTGCTGTTCAGAGGCTGAGATGGACCGTTACCACAAAACAAACCGGTAAACGTGCCATCACAATGCGAGTGTTGGAAAGCAACACGGGGCGGGTCACGTGCTTTCCGTTCGCGCACTTCAACTACCCCACAACGAGTTGTAACCACTTGCATAAACCGAAGGACACGCCGTATACGTAAAAAAAACCCGCCACCTCGAGCGCTTCTTAGGGTGAAGAGCATGCAACGAAATGCCGCACAACCGCCTCACCAGCTCTTGCATCGCCATCAGCTGCGGTCTTCTTCTTCTTCATCTTCGAACAACTACAACCCAAACGATTTGTAGGCCCCAGACGCGAACCTGCACGGCCCGGTGAAGCGTGAAACGGTGCCCCGCTTCCCCCAGCGGGTCGCAGCAAAATTAAGCATACCGACATGACGCGGCCGCAGTCAACCAACACAAACACGTGACTTCACGGTGATTGCCGTACTTGGGCATATACACAACACCCAAGGGCTCACAGGCCGGCCGCGCAAGTCGCCACAGCAAGCGAGCTGTCTGTGCGGTACAAACAGACAACCGTATCAAAGAGACAACGGCCATTTGGACGACAGAGCGCGCACTCTCCTCGGTCTTCGCCCAGTTTATGAAGAAGGCCCGGAAAGTACACCGAAGGTACCGCCGCCGCAGCCGCCATCCCAACGCACTTTTAACGACAACCAATAAAGCACTTTCCCAGTTCCAAACAACTGACCAAGCGCGGCGCCTCTGCTTTCTCACTGTCCCAGTCCCAAATCCGTCCGGCCCTGAACGAAAGGCCACGCATCCTCTGCACATGAGCTCCGCTCGTCCGTCTGGCTGAACCAGTCCAAAGTCCGGACGCGGCGGTGGCCTGGCCAAGCACTGCTGTGGGCACCCGCCGCCGTCGGTTCCCGGCGCAGTAGCGCCTGGTCATCCCGCCAACCGATTGATGAAAGGTTACCGAACTATTATTTGGATGCAGTGGCGGAATGAAACGATAATGGCAGGCAGGACGTCCGTGCGACAACCCACGCATGAAGCAGCCCCGAGGCTTAGGCGTATAGATGAACGGCCTCGACTTGAAACGCCCTCGTATGGGATGCGCATCCCTGGAAGATGCCCTCCCCCAAACGCCCTCTCATGCTGTATGCGACGTGTCAGTGCCCCGACACGTTTGTATGTACGTGTACCCGAATGCTCGTGTGCGGGCCCAACCCTGCCCGGCCGCAGGCGCACGCACGTCGGGCCGCCCAGGCAGGCCGCACACAACCACACACACACACCACATCACCACACACAAAATCCAACGCAGACAGAGAGTAAGCGAGCGCAACACAGACCCTCAAACATTTTATGGCATATACAAACGGTACACGAAGGCCGTGAAGGCGAGTGATGAGAGGTGACGTGAACCACATCCCGGGGACCACACACGAGCCGGAGCTCACGCGGTGCGTTCCCCGCGGGCTGGTGCAAGGAGCATCCTCCAGGGAAGGTGCGATTGCCGACACGGGAAGGCGCTCGCCAGGCTAACAGGCCAATCGATGCCGAGACGCCCAGATGCCGAATCGCACGTTGGCAAATGCACAGCCCAGACGCCGGAACCGGACCTCAAAATGGCCCACTTTTGCGATGCTTGATGCACTTTGTGCTGCCAGATGCACCGTTTGGTGCTGGCAGTGACTGGGAGGGCTGGCCCGGCCGCTCGACAACGGCTGAGCCCCAGGCACCCACATGCAGAAGATACGTATGGACCAATTAAACAAATCCCTGTGAAGTGGTATGCCCTTATAACCAGTAGTGCACCTCTCGCATGCGCTCGTGAAGGCCTCCTTGTAAAATTTGTAAAATTGGAAGCTTACTCTGGAGTATCTGTAATCACACAATTGTCGGCGTGTTACGGATTGGAAGCCAGCAACAAAACGGGGCGACTGGCATTAGTGATGCGCTTAGTCACCTGGGAAAGGCGGCAGCTCCTGTCGCCTTTCCCTGCCGCCTGCAGCGGGCGGCTCCGATCAGCAATTGCTAAGCATCCGGTAGGAAGTGATAAACCACAGAACTCCACACACCAGTCCGTGCTTCCGTCTCGCAGCATTTGTCGACACCTTGCGCGCCTCCGTATGGAATCAATCGTAGCATTCGTGTAAATGGAACAAATGATATTGTAGTAAATGCGTCCTGCTCGCTCTGTCGCTTGCCCAACGGACATTCCCTTTCAGCCGCAACGCTCAATGCTGCAAATGCCAAAAAAAGCGCCCGCCGATCAGCAGCCGCAAGCTGAGCCACGCTCATACACGCGGCCGCGACGCAACGCTCGGCGACGCTTTCGTCGCCCTGGCCACGTAGCCATAACCCCATTCCTTCCTCGCTCCGCTCTTGCGACCCCACGTCTGACGAGTAAGACGCTGTCACCTCTCAAGACGCCGCCCCTCTGTTCCGAGCCGCCGCCGCCGCCGCCGTGCCCTCGTCTACGCCAACGGGCCCATGCCGAGCGTCCTCCTGCCCACAATGTCGTCGCCGCTGCCGCCGGTGGCAGTGGCGGCGGCAGCGCTGGCTCGCCGCGCGCTGCCAACCGCCTGCATCAGCGCTTTGGCCGCCTCTTCGGCCGAAGCCGGCAGACAGCGCGGAGCGCCTTCGGCCCCGTCCTCTTCATGTTGCGGACGCCAGAGGTAGGTTTGCATGAGGCCCTTGCCTGGCGGGATGGATTTGCGTGGCCGCAGGGGAGGTAAAACAAGACGATGTCGCAGCGAAGGTGCGACATAGGCGCATGGAAGGTGCGGCGGCCGGTTCACAGCACGATTGGGTTGTTGTTGTTGTTGTTGTTGTTATTGTTGTTATTACAGAGGCTGATGGGGTGGTCGCCGCGGCATGGGGAAAATGCAGGGAAGCAGGCGGGGCAGGGTATTTTGGGTCGCATGGGCCCCAGTGCCGAATCCCAGCAAGCGCTTCCTCCTAATCGCCCTGTGCGCCTGGCCGCCCACCCTGCCTCTGCCTCTGCCGCCCGCCCCACCTTTGACCTCTATCCCGCCCGTGGCCTCCCACGCCTCCGACTTGAGCAGTGCGTAAGCGGACTCGCTGGCGTGGATTGCCCCCGGCTGGCCGGTGCTCTCCATGCGGCTCGTCCTGAGGAGTACGACATGTACGGGCAACGAGCATGGGCGGCATGGTTCTTGTAGTGCGGGGCCCAAATGAACCAAAATCAAGCCATGAAGTCCGAGCCACCGGTAACATCAGAGTCACAGAAGGGGAGCCCCCTTCCCTTCCGTTGACTGCGACCGCAACTTCTAATCTTTCTGAACTTTCTAAACTTTCTAAGCTCTGTTTTGACGTCGACACATCGCACCCCGCACCGCCCACCGCGCCACTCACGTGTTGACTGTGTCTCCGAAGAGGCAGAATCGCGGCATGCGGGTGCCCACCACTCCGCTGACCACGGGGCCGCTGCTGATGCCGATGCGGATCTGGACGGGCTCACCGCTGGACGGCATGCGCACCTCGCGGGCGGCGGCGAGCATGGCCTGGAGGACGGAGGGGCGGGGGGAAAGAGGCAGGGCATAAGGGGCGGGCAACGCGGCGGAGCAGACAACAGGGAAGAAAAGGGAAACGTGGACGATGGGCGACTTGAAGAGAAAAGCCAAATTCGTCAAGAACGGCCATGGCCCCCATCGGTGCCGCAACCGCCACCAGCGTTGCCGGTCGCTAACTTCCATGCTCCTGCACCGCTTCTGCATCCCCTGCCTGCCTGGCTGCCTCCCTCCCTGGCTCCGCCCACCTTTGCGAACATGAACACCTTGTGCGCGTGCAGCGGGTCGCCCCTGCTGTCCCCGTCCCGCACCGCCGCCATTCCGTCCTCGTCCTCCTGGATCAACCCGCCAGCCACAAAGTAGCAGTCGCCGATGGTCTCCACCTGGGCGGGTGGGGGAGAGCGCAGGATGGGAGAGCAGGAGAGGGCGGATGGGAGAGCAGGGAGGGCGGGTTTTGGAGATCAGGGGCAGGCAAGGAGAGTGCCAAAGCCACAGTCACGGAATGGCCGCCAGCAATGACCGCATCAACGGCTTGTTGTACATGAGCGCCAGGCCGACCAGCAGCTATCCTTAAGCATTCCTTGAACCACATAGCCGTGTCGCACCACGCATCGTGACCGTCCTTTTTCCGTAACGCTTTATGTCGCGAGCTATCTGCCGTGCCGCAAACCCCAGACGTTCGCACGGCTCCGTCCCCAGCGCTCGCTAGCTGCCCCCAGTTACCTCTCCAACCTGCCTTGTAAGTGCCTTGTTCCCAGCCCCCCTCTCCATGCCCATATGCCCACACCCACCCCCCATCTCCCCACCTTGAACACCCCGAACTTGTCCAGCATTGCATCGAACCTGCTGAACAGCTGGTTGAGCATGGTCATGACCTCGCGGGGGGTCACCTGCTTGCACATGGGCGTGAAGCCTGGGGGAGGGAGGGGGAGCGGGAGCGGGGGCAACAAAAAAGAAACAGCAGCGGAGGGACGGTGGAGGAGGTGGGGACGGGAGCGGGGGGCAGAAGGGAAGCGCATGGGCAAGGGGGCCAGGCGATAGGCAGCCGGGCAAGGGAGAGCATGCCGGGAGGGAGGGGAAGCAGGCAGAAAAGAAAGAAGGGGAGCGGTGGTTGGCGGTGAGATCGTATACCGTACACGCTCGCTCACTCGCGCGCTCAGGACAGCAATGCTACGTCCGTGCATACTTGAGAGATGGAGGGGTGCAAACTTAAGGGTTTGGAAATCTGTTTACTGTTTCGCTGTCACTCACCTTTGATGTCCGCAAAGAGCAGCGTTACCTGCAGCCAAGCACGTGCAGGAAAACGTGCGTGTAGGTGGAGGGGCAGTAAGTTGAGGCGGTCGAGGTAGGGTGCCATCCATCCATCCATCCATCCATCCACGCGCTTTCCAACCCAGCCCTACTCTGCCCTACCTTACGAGGGCAGGGCAAAGCGCAGCGGAGGCAGCAGTGCAGGAACAAATGCGGCATGCTGCAAACATATTTCCGCTGCAGGTGCCGTGCATGTACGGTACGCCGCACACCCACCTCAGGGTGCCAGGTTGCCAAGCTGTTGCAGTCCCGGATCACAGGCCGCCAGCGCGCGCTCTTGACGGGAGTCGGCAGCGCGGCCGCGACAGCAGTACTCCTGGCCGCCTCCGCGCCTCCTGCAGCCCCCCGCTCCGCCTCCGCAATCCACTCCTCCGTGACGTGTGTGAGGATGTGTTTCGGAAAGAGCTGCTCCAACAGCCGGTGCTCCGCCTCCATCACAAGAGCCAGGTGCCGCTCAGCAACCACCTTGGCGGAGATGTCGTGCTGTGTACGGCATGTACGGGATGTGCGGGGTATACGGCATTTGTGGCATGCAGGACAGGAAGAACACGTATTGGCGGATCGGTGCGTCCCCCGCAGTCCCCGCGGTGCCCATTGCACATTTGCGCACCCGGGTCGACTATACGGTCAAAGCACCCTTTAGGGCCCAATAGGTATACCGTATACGCTTGAACGACCTCCCCCACACACCTCCCTGCCCACCCACGCCACGTCATGTCGCACTCACGCACCTGCGCCAGCACCAGCACCTCCTCTCCCGTCACCGGGTCCACCGCCCGCGTCGCCCACACCTCATGCCAGCACTCGCCCTGCGGTGTCGTGCCGCCGCCCGGAACCCCTTCGGAACCAGACGACTGCAACAATGACGCCGGCTGCCGCACGCTCAGCTGCTGCTGCTGCTCCGGATCCTGCTGCGGCCGGTCCTGCGGCTGCCTCGACTGCCGCTGCGCATCGGCATCCACAGCCCTTGCCACCGTGTCATCGGCACACCCGCCCTCCGAAGACGCAGAAGAGGAGGAGCTGTCGAGCCCGACCGGCCAGTCCACAGTCGGCAACTCGGGGCCGGGTCCGACCGGAGGCGATGAGCCGCCGGATTGACCGCACGGCGCCGGCCCGGCAGGCAGCCCCTCACCACCGCCATCGCCACAGCCCTGCTGCTGAGCAAGCACAGGCGCTTGTGCAGGCTGCTGCGGCTGAGGTTGTTGGGCAGTTGGCAGCCAAGTCGGGGCAACAGATCCCCACATCACGCCCGTGTCAGCGCCACGCACGGCATCCCCGGCGTTGGCAGTGACTGCGGCATCGGCACCACCTGCAGGACCGGCACCGGCCGTGTTAGATGGCAGGATCTGGAGTGAGAAACGGCCCGTCGCTGGCTGGGTGCTGGCCTCCTGTCTGCCATCCGCCAGTTGCTGCGGCGGCCGCAGCAGCCGGCCGGGGCCCCGCACGATCGGCGCCGCCTGCTGGCACTCCGGCCGCTGCAGCCCCTCCCAGCCTGCAGCGGCGCCGCCTGCGGTCGGCGGAGACGCCAACAGCGGCTTGCATGAGGCCGCCAGGCCGCTTCCGCCGCCGCCGGCGCCGCCGCCGGGCCGGCTGGCGTCCGCCAGGAGCTGTGTTGCGACCGGCGCGTTGCGCAGAGACGATGCGAACGTGAGAACTCGCGAGAAGGACCCGCCCGCGGCGGCGCCGATGCTGGCAGAACGTGTGCGAGAGATCCTCCAGCGGTGCGCCGCCCCGCCGCCAGGCGACGGGATGGCGATGGGCGTGCTAGCCGCCGCTGCCGCCGCCGCTGCCGCCGTCGCCGCGGCTGTGTCCAACGCACGCGGTGGGCCCAGCGCCGCCGCGGCGGCGACGCCGGCGGAGCCGGAGGTGCCGCCGCCACCGCCACCGCCGGCGGCGACTGCGGTGCCGCCGCTGGCGACGGCGGACGCGAGGGCGAACAGGGGCATGGCAGCCTCAGGGAGGCCATCCATTGTGGCTCCCAGGGTCAGGCCGAAGGTACTCGTGGCGAGAGGGTTTAAGGTTGAATCCCAGCCTCGGCTCAGGGAGTAGGACGTATCCGGGGCCACGGACTCGGGGATCTCGCCCAAATCGAAGTCCAGGGGACAATCCAGCGGGCTGCCTGCGGCAAGCGCGGGCTGGGCGGCCCCGCTGCCTCCTCCAGCGGCAGCGGCAGCTCCATTGCCGCCGCCGTTCCTCCAGGAAGATGTATGCACTGGAGACGCGTGTATCGGCAGCGGTGGCGGGCTGGTGTTGATGCTGGTGCTGGTGTTGGTGGGGTGCCGGTACGTCACACCCAGCAGTAAGGGGCTGATGCGGCCGGTGACGCACGTGGTGGCCCCGCAGGGCCGCATGGCGCAGCCTTGGTCGGGCAGGGAGTGGCGCTTGAAGGAGTGTGTGCTCGTGGGCAGGCCGCAGAAGTCGCTGGTGGTGGTGCTGCAGCCTGTAAGGAGCAATGGCACAAAACCGAGTTACCAAGGTTTAGAGAGGCGGCGGGTCAAACTTCGGGTCAAACTTCGCGCAGCGAGTGGAATGGGTGCGTGGGAGGTCGGTTTTAAGCTCATACCTTTCCTCTTCATCGAACGACATTGTCTTGAAAGCGAGAGCAAGACCCAACTGATAACTGAAATAACCAACTCCATCCCTCATCACCTGACAAACCGTTTGCCGCCGTACATCGTCCACTGGATGAATGCGGCCTATCGCCAGTTCGCAGCACCGCGACCCCACTCGGTCCGCCAGGCCCCGCGCCGCTGCCGCTCGCTATTCGTGACGCCTGTTCTGGCTCGCCGCTGCGTCCCGTGCACTTGACGACGGCGGCGATCCGCGGCACGGCGGCCTCGCAACACGAGGCACGCGAGAAAGACAGTTGGAGGGCGCGGCCCGACAGCCGCCGTCGGCCCGATCCATCGCCGTTCCTCACCGCCTTCGCCAAAGGCTCGGTTAAGCGCAGGCGTGACGCCGCCCGTCCCGCAAGTACGTCATCTGCCGCTGTACGGCGCAGTGGGTCCGGAGCAGTGCCGTACAGGCTGCAGCCTGCGCTTGCGCTGTTTGGCCACGCCGGCGCCGCCGCTGGCATCGCTGCTGCCACCCCTCCCAGGCCCCCAATGGGAGAGCCGACTGCGATGCGGGCATCGCGGGATGCGCGGATGCCGGCGCAGCCGTCGCCATGCGCCCCGCCCTCGTCCGTGTCGCCGCCGCCGCCGCCCTCCCTCGACTCCCCCGTCATTATTCGGCTCCCGCTGACGCTGTACGGCTCCCCTGGCAATCGCGCCCATGGCTGCTGCTGGACCGGCGTTGTGGGCGAAGCTGCTGTGCTGTCGGCGGCGGCAGCATCGTGATCCTGCACCAGCGCCGGTTCGGGCCGAGGCAGCGGCGGCTGCGGCGGCACCCGAACGATGCCTGCGGCCGGAAACATGGGAAACGAAAAGAACCACGGCGGCACGGCAGCGTGCGTCTGGGTGAGGGGGTAAGGTGGGAAGGAGTGGGGCGCATCGTGTGTGGGCACGTGCGGTGTGGTGAGGTGCGAGGCTCGTTCGGCTGGCGCTTGAAGTGACGTTTGAAAGGACGGAGGGCGACAGGGCGGCAAGTGACCCCGCTTCCCCGCGCAGGGAGAGCATTCGCCGCCGCCCACTCCCGCGGTCAAGAAACCGCGAGCTCCGGAACCATGAGATTTGAAACCGGGAAAACCGAAACTGCGATATGTCAAAAACGTTACGGACCAAGGGTGGGTCTGAAACTCCGAATTGGCAGCTGTAGCGCATCACTTTCGACATTTTTAGGATCGCTCAGCCGCAATCGCAGAGCCACGACCCGCACCAACGAGCCCTGCCGACTCAAGCTTTCGCCGGGTTGTGACAGAAGGCGATACATAACCGCAACGGGCGGCGAAGAGGCGCTTGGGCAGTTTCTAGATAGCTTCGCACGACCCGGCGCCCGGCCCCACTCCTTACCTTTCCAGCGGCCGCCGCCGGGCCCCATAACCTCGAGCCACATGATCTCCAACTTGTCGGGCTGAAGAGCGAAGATCCGTTCCAGGAGGCGGGCGTCACGGTTGTCCCGGGCCCCCGGGGGCAAGCAACCGAACGGCTGCGCTACCGAGCCATGAAGCAGAGCGGAGGCGGGATTCTGGTGGATCGGCTCGCGCAGGCGATTGAACACGGTGATGGCAGCTGGGACGTGCGCGCAGATGAGGGAGTCTCGGGAAGCAGCCTGCGGAGCGCAAGGGATCCGCGGGCGACCGAACGGTTGAGGGAAATTTAACCGCCCCCGTTCCCAGCCGAGCAGATGCATCCGCTGGAGAGCAACGGCTCAGAGGTTGCAGCTTGCAGCAGTGGGCAGTCAACCGGGCCGCCTGACCCCCTGTCGAATCCCACAGCCTTGCAGCAACAAACACCCAACGTCACATGTCAGCAACCTAGCGCACACAAGGATTGCACCGGGTCGTTGAAACCAAGGAAGGCGCGACGGAGTTACCGTGGGAAGGACGCGAGGAACGCCCGGCCCCTTAAAAAGGATTGCTTACTTGGAAGGTGCTCATATGAGTCATAACTTACCTGCAGCGCCTGGCTGCTCGATTGCAGGACCCGACAACTTGTCGTTTGGTGCTGGTTGGTCGTGGGCAGGAGGGTTGTGTTCACCGGCCAGTTGGCGGCAGTTCTCAAGGGCGTGCCTGAAACTTGGATCCCCAAACCACCATCCGTTGCAAAAGTTGTAATATATGAAATGTCACTCTTGCCGGGATCTGACTCCAGCTCCTGTGCGCTGTTGTGACGTCCCGCCGCGGCAATGGCCGGAGTCGATAACAGGCGACAGTCGTCGGCACATTGAACATTGGGCGCGCCCTTGAAACAGCTAAGGAAAGTCTTAAATACCATACTTTACGACTCGTGGAAGGTATACAGAATGGGGTTGCCCCAGGCTCGGCTTGCGATAAGTGCTCGCAGCGGAGCGTACTTTCCGAAATCTTCGCGAGCAACACTTAATTGAAATCTATTAACTGCATGTTATGGGGTAGATTCTAAAAACGTTACTATACAATAACATGGCGCAAGGTTGGCTTTTTTTTTAACTATCCAACCAGGGCCATAACTTGCTTTCTCATGCCTGCACCTCCAAACAAAAAACTGCGGGATGGCTGTGTAGAGCAGAATGTCTTCACCTTATTGTAGGCTGAGAATTGTAGATTTTCGCAACCAGGGGGATTCGTACCAATCTGGGCAGTCTCGTGTGGTCGTGTGCTCGTGTCGCGGGACTCTCCGCATTCCTTCCCTACAACTGCCTCAACACCTTAAACGACATTGTTAATGAATCTCTCTAGTCACCTCAATGCTGAGTGATTTGTTTTCGAATCGTGCCACTTCGTACCATCACGGTACCCGCCAACCATTATGTTCCTGAATGCAGCCCACCATTATTTTAGTTATATTTTCCTTAAAGATTGTTGTTTCTCTGTAGACTGCTTTTGCAGGATTGCCCAGAGGATAGTTCGAAGAAAAGCGCGTCAAGACTAGCGTTTGTCACATGTGCAAAGTGGCTTTGCATAATACTTGTAAAAACCCAGGAAAGTGTCACATGCACACCTAGCGTAGGCAAAGCGCAACCAACCGTAGTGATGGTCCAAGCGGGGTCAAAACCATTTGGCATTGGACTCTGAGAACTTGTCGCCAAAACCACTCCACATTGTAACATTTCGAGCTTCACCCTGCGCGCCCAGCATTTCAAAGGCCCTAGCCGCTGCCAGTCGTCAACCGTCGGGTTAAACAGTTGACGCGCTCCTTACGTGCAACGGCCCCGTCCCGTCGTGGCGCCAGCGGGGCGCCCTTTCTTTCGTGTGGCCGTACATCTACATCGTGCGTGCACCAAAAGGGGCACTGTCTTGAGAACTATGCTCCACTGCTGCCCATAGTGGCACTACCGGCCAGAACCTATGCCGGTTGATGGAAGGTACCGTATCCGGGCGAGAGACTACGGGAAACGTTTCGCGGCCACCAGCGCCGTCGCAGCTGCACTTGCGCTGCCGGACCCCCTTCCCTCCCCCAAGCACCTGAATGCTCTCCCGCCGCATATACCTTCTTTGTGCCCGCCTCGAGTTTGCTACCGTACCTGGAGAGGCAGCGCGCGCTCTACTCACATGCTGAAACCGACGAGCGTACCTTCGGACCCAGGAGCCCGGTGGCGGCGCCAGCACAGCGCTGAGCTTGCTAAGTGGGTCGAACGCAACGATCAAAACGTTCTGTCAGGAAGGGCGGCATCGAGGGCGCGCCCCCAGTTCTCCACTTCAGGACACACGGTTTCGCGAGCTGCTCCCAACGGGTTTTGGACAGTTGCCCTTCGGTAGCGAACGGGCTCAGCCATGCCAACGAAACTCCACTGCCCACTGCCCATCGCAGTGCGCATAGCAGTGCAGCGCAGCGCTGAGCTAGCGGCGGAGGGAACAGGAGGGAAGTGCGGCTACCGTACTGCCTTCCGGGTCGATGTCGCTGTTGTTGTGGCTGTTTACAATGGGTGGGCTCCCGACCCGTGAGAGGAGTAAAGCCAACGGGCCAGCTGGCCCGCCGTGCACTGCACCTACCGGAGATGGCCAAGGCAAAAGTAAAGCACACCCAACAACTGTGATGCTTCCTATGCTCCTTTCTCCTGTCCCACCCCATAAACATGTGCAACATGTGCGCGTATGCATTTTTTTCAAATTTGCATATTTTTAATTTGCAAGCACTGTCATAATGTGGGACAAGTCAATCGAACAGAGAACCGCACGCAGTGGGCGAAAGCAAGCTGGGTCTGCATTCATCCCGCAAACCGGGAACACAAGCAGCAGCTGCCCCTACCACGGTACCCACAGTACTAAATGAGGCCGAGGCCGCTCGCTCAAACAGCTCCATAAAGCCCTGCTGTAAGCAAATGCTGGCAACCACACCACCTTACCCAACGGCCTGATGTAGGATGCTTTTGTATGAAATGAGGGGCCCACCATGAGGAGGCCGTGCACGAGCGTAACGGGCATCACGATCCCCTATCCCGCGCACGGTCCTGCCGCCTGCAAGCCTTCACCCCTCACCCCTCGCCCTCCGGTAGGGCCTCACTCGGGGCCCGCCCAGGTAGGTGCACCGGCTGGGGTTCAGCTAGTCCAGCGGTGGGCACACCCACTGACTCAGATACGCCCATGCATTCACACCCATGCACAGGACTGGATGTTCCTTCCCCAACCGACTCCCGAACTTTCGGAGTCTCCCCCCATACAAGCGAACGGAGGCGCTTGACAGCTCCCAGAAACGCAGTTTCAAATGCATGCCCCGGGTACCGCGCCCCCCCCTTCCCAATTGCGGTACATGTAAGGGCGCTGGCGGTCGCGCTCTAGCGTCCCCAACTGCCTCACCTGCCAAACTGACACACACACACACCCTTCGCGTCATCCGGCGGTTTCTCTAAAAGTTCGTGCAAACAGGGGGTGGTCCCGCAACCCCATCACCCACAACCCCATCACCCGCAACCCCATCACCCGCAACCCCATCACCCGCAACCCCATCACCCGCAACCCCATCACCCGCAACCCCATCACCCGCAACCCCATCACCCGCAACCCCATCACCCACAACCCCATCACCCGCAACCCCATCACCCGCAACCCCATCACCCACAACCCCATCACCCACAACCCCATCACCCGCAACCCCATCACCCGCAACCCCATCACCCGCAACCCCATCAAACAGGGGGTGGTCCTGCAACCCCATCACCAATCCCAAGTACAGCATCCGAAGTTCCGGACACGATTCCACACACCCACACCCACACCCTCACCCACACCCTCACCCACATCCAGGAGCTGCTCCGAGCTCTTCGTGTCACCAGGCGAACTTCAACATCTCGCGTAATCAAGTGCACCAAGCCACAGGCAGGACTGCATGCATCTCTATCTTGAGGCATTCTCCCGCATCTACAATGACGGCCCCAACACAATAAGCGCCTGGCGGAGCAGCAGCGAAGAGAAGCTTGTTGCGTCTTCATTCCGGGCAGACGCACAGGCTTTGACACATCCTGCATCCATTTGCAGGTAAAGGGACACGAACCAACGGGCTGCTGGCCAGAACACTCGACGCACGCACGCACGCACTCGACGCACGCATGCACTCGACGCACGCACGCACGCACTCGACGCGCGCACGCATGCACGCACGCACGCACGCACACGAGGGTGCGGCAGGCCGAGAATCGCGCCAAGCCGCCATGCCGCCCCAACGTGCCGCGTTGCGCACTCCGCTCTGCAAAATATGAATGGATGCAACAATCATCGCAGTTTCCTCTAGGGATAAACATGGAGGAGCTTCATCCCAGATGAAGGGACGTGCGTTTGCGCACAAAACCGCTAAAACCAAACCACACCGGTAAAAAAACCACCAACCAAACGCACCCATCGGCAACTTCACCAAAACCACCAGACAGAGGAGCCAAGGTTTGACCACCAACCTCTAAGGCTCAACATTGGCGACATCATGCCAAGTGGCTGTTATTGCACTCCTGCCGTACAGCAACCGTCCGCCATTGCCGTACACTGTAGTACCCCGCGTCATCGAGTGGACAGGCGCGCCCGCCCGCATGGGGCGTGCGGTCAAAAAGCCCCTACGTCTAACTGACAGGCTGCTTCGTCCACTCAGCTGTGCCGTTTCTGCACACCTTGCCGAGAGCGGCCAACAACGGTGGCTTACGGGCTCGTGCAGACCGAGCGTACCAACGCCGTGCATTCGAAGCCCGGTAGGGACCATGCACCTCATTATCCTTCACTGTATTCTAGCTTTTCGGACCTTATAGATTGTCCCAAGCATTCGAGCTACCAGATTTCAACAAAGCACCGCAACGGCGTTGCAACGGCGACGGGCGCTGCTGGCGCCCGTTGATGGCCGCCGGACCCACACGCACATCGAGGACACACGCTCACCCACCATCCCGCGACTTGACGCCCCACTGCCGTACATCCCAGCACACCGTTTCGCCCGCACTCGGCACGACATCGACTGATTGGAAGAACAGCCTTCTTAGTTTGTACGTGGCTTTTATGCGGGTGGGGCTCGGCTTGGCCGGAAAGGTCTACGGACCGGTGATTACTGCCGAGGAAAGCACACACGCAGGCACACCTCTTATTGAGCACCACCCCGCGACTTCTCAAAATCCCGCTCATCACAAAACAACCCCAGCCGTGCTCAGAGCCTACCCTCGATTTATAGAAACCGCAGCGAGTTTTTGTTGCGCCCGCGCGTATATGCATGTACGAGCGCGTGCGCATATGCTTGGAAACTCCTGCGCAGTTCTTCAGTGACACGGACGTTATTCTCATGCCGCACAAGATTCCCGGCCTCATCAACAGCATAAAACCGAACTACCTGCCAGCATAGGCACCATCACCGAAGTTAACAACATATTATGGCATCTACCACGTACGGCAATGCCGGGGAGAGGACGGCTCCAGAACTAGCCGGCGCCAAAGTGCGTCGCGCTCCTTCCGGGCAACGATACAATGCCTCGCTCTCTTCAATCGCAATCTTCGGTTATGGCCATTGCTTCCACGATTCTCTTCTCTCCGCGCTCAGTAAGATCACCGGAAACTCAGATTAATTGTTCCCTTATGCACAAAGCATACGGACCTGCATCGTTCAACCAATAAAATCAGCAACCAATTCGTCCAGCAAGTAGACGACCTTCATACAACATATGATTACACGTGCTGATGATGAGCCCCCAAACTGTATGTTTCAGTCCCACATATCCGACGACGCAACAAATGATCGCGTGAGAGCAAAATTCAGTCTGCGTGATTCAGCAGCATCGCAACAAGCGGGTCGCTGTAGTCATCCACCGCATTACTCGCGTCCGTCGGCTTCGCGCTCGCCGTATCGGCCGTGGTACCAAGAGCCGCTGCGACCGCGTTTGCAATAGCAGTGGCCGCGGCACTGGCTACGGTTCCTGAAGTGTAGGCCGTGGCAGCGGCGGCAGCAGCAAGAGCCGCGACCTGCGCGTTGTCAGCGGCGCCGCCGCTCGGTGAGTACGGCACCTCCCCGCCTGCCGTACTCGGCGCCAGGCCGCCGCCGTGATGCCGCAGCTTCAGTGCGGCAGCGGCGGCCGCCGCCGCCGATGCTGAGCTGGCTGGCAACTGCCGCATTGTCGTACCTCGCGCCTCCAGGATGGGCCGCCACAGGTACGTCTGCATAAGGCCCTTGCCTGCCGCAACCGAAAAGCAACGACGGTCACAACCGCAAGTGGGCGTGCGGCCGCGCAGAACAGTTACAAAGGGAGATGGAACCTAACGTTTGGTGCAAAATGCCGACGCTCCAGGAAGGCATGCATGGATGGTATGTCGCAAACTGAAGGTTTTCTGAGTGAAACGAAGAAAACCAAGGTTTTCTGTGTACTTGCCGAGAGCGGAATCGGCTCGTCGGTGGTGGTACGGCAACTACTCATGAAAACACTCGCGAAGGCTCAAACCCGTCGAACCAGATCTCTCTGGCCCCGTTCGTTTCCGTCCCGGCGCCCAGCCCTGGCCCCCACCTAACCCCTACCGCCCGCCCCACCTTTGACCTCTATCCCGCCCGTGGCCTCCCACGCCTCCGACTTGAGCAGTGCGTAGGCGGACTCGCTGGCGTGGATGGCCCCCGGCTGGCCGGTGCTCTCCATGCGGCTCGTCCTGAGGAGTACGGCAAGTACGGGCAACGAGCATGGGCGGCCAGCGCGGCGGGCATCAGGAACTGCTGCAAACCTATCCAACAAGCGGGCAGCAGCAGCCGAGGAAGCATCGGCTCGAGGGCCGCAGGGTCGTCACAAGGCGACGGAAGGTAGTGGGTGAAAGAAGCGTCCCCATCTTCCCACCGGTCGGCTTCTTTCCGGCTACTGCCTCTGCCTTCCCAAACATCCCTCACCGCCGATCACCACCCCGCACCCCGCACCGCCCACCGCGCCACTCACGTGTTGACTGTGTCTCCGAAGAGGCAGAATCGCGGCATGCGGGTGCCCACCACTCCGCTGACCACGGGGCCGCTGCTGATGCCGATGCGGATCTGGACGGGCTCACCGCTGGACGGCATGCGCACCTCGCGGGCGGCGGCGAGCATGGCCTGGACGGAGGGGCGGGCGTGGGAAGGTGGACGGGCGGGCGGGGGCGGAGGGGGCACGGGCGTAGGGGATAAGGGCAAATGTAACGACCGCGGCAAAGGCAACTGCGGCTGTTACCGTATGCGGGGGCCCCACCGAGTATGTATGTTGTGCAACAAAGGGGCAGGCAGGGGGGCGGAGCCGGAGGCGGGGAAGGGAAGGGTGCAAGAAGGGTGCAAGTTATCACGTTTGAGGTGGGCAAGCTTAACAATGTCCGCGCACTCGACCCGCAGAAGTAGCAGTAGCCCGAAATCATCCTGACGACATTGCAGGTAGGTGTGCCGCACGCCGCGCCGCCATCCCCTGCATCCCCTGCCAGCCTGCCTGCCTGGCTGCCTCCCTGGCTCCACCCACCTTTGCGAACATGAAGACCTTGTGCGCGTGCAGCGGGTCGCCCCTGCTGTCCCCGTCCCGCACCGCCGCCATTCCGTCCTCGTCCTCCTGGATCAACCCGCCAGCCACAAAGTAGCAGTCGCCGATGGTCTCCACCTGGGCGGGTGGGGGAGAGCGCAGGAGGGGAGAGCGCAGGATGGGGCAGAGAGGCAGTCAGGGAACGGGAAAGCAGACAGGCGCGCAGGCCCCGGCCGGGCGGGGTCGGCGAATTAGGCTTGCTTCTTCGTATCTCCCAGTCCCTGTCAGGGGCCTCTCATGCCCTCAACTCCACTTGCAGCTTCCCCACACACGCCCAACCAGTCCACCCCCCGTTCCCTCTCCCTGCCCATATACCCACATGCCCACATGCCCACGCCCCCGCTCCCCACCTTGAACACCCCGAACTTGTCCAGCATTGCATCGAACCTGCTGAACAGCTGATTGAGCATGGTCATGACCTCGCGGGGGGTCACCTGCTTGCACATGGGCGTGAAGCCTGGGGGAGGGAGGGGGCGCGGGGGCGGGGGCAACAAAAACGATACAGCAGCGAAGGGACGGTGGAGGAGGTGGGGACGGGGAAGGCTGGGGAGCGCATGGCGAGGGCGGGGCCCAGGGAAATGCACAGGGGGGAAGGTAACAAGGAGCCAGGAGGCCGCATGTACAGCTGGCACATGCTGGGGGATTTGTAGAGAGCACTGAGTATTATATCGGGCCGTGTTAGGTCGAAACGGGCCGATTGCCCCCAGCCTGATGGATGAGCTGTATACAAGGCGTAGACAAAAAACGAAGGAAAGAACGATTGGGGACTGACTGACTGACGGGCACAAAAAGGACGCCTTCACAAGCCCAGCCCAGCCCAGCCCAGCCCAATACAGCCCAATACAGCCCAGTCTAGCTGTGTCGGAGCTGCGTCGTACCTTTGATGTCCGCAAACAGCAGCGTCACCTGCAGACGAAAAGGGGCACATCCACCAGCCGGGGGGGCAGCGGTCAGTGCCAAGGATCAGGAATGACTGCGCAAGGGTTATTGCCCCAAACGCACGTCAACAGTTTCGTGCTTGTGATCTCGGTTTCGCCTTCATCAACCTCCTCAGCCTCCCACCGTGCCCAAACACACCTACCGTACCCGTACACCCCCAGCCCTGACCTGCGGATGCCAGGTGGCCAACGCGTTGCAGTCACGAACCACGGGTCGCCACTCGCTGCTGCTGCCGCCGTGGCCGCCGCCGCAGGGCCCGGCGCTCCGCGCCGTGCCCGATGCAGCCGCGGCTGCAGCAGGCTGGCGTGCTGGCGGCGCTGCCGCCGCGCCTCCTGCAGCCCCCCGCTCCGCCTCCGCAATCCACTCCTCCGTGACGTGTGTGAGGATGTGTTTCGGAAAGAGCTGCTCCAACAGGCGGTGCTCCGCCTCCATCACCAAAGCCAGGTGCCGCTCAGCAACCACCTTGGCGGTTACGTCGTGCTGTGTACGGCACGGGCGGGTGTACAACAGTACGTGCGGCGTTCAAGCGCCACTTCCATAAGCAGCCATGTCGACAGTAATATAATCAAATACAAGTAACAAATAATAAAAATTTTACATGTAATTACATATATATGGCCCAATGGGCGCAGCGAGGCTCCCGGCCGGTTTAACCACTTTGACCCCCGCCAGCGCAGTATCGCAGCCCCGCCCCAGCTCCGTCTACGCCTCCGCACGTTCGCACGGCTGACCAGCGCAAACGCACGACACGACACGCCGCAAGCACGACGCAAGCCCGCCGCTTCCCCCTTCCCCACTCACCTGCGACAGAACAACCACACTCTCGCCCGTGATGGGGTCAACCGCCGCCGTGGCCCAAATCTCATGCCAGCAGTCCCCCGGCAAGGGGCTCGCCGCCACGGCCGGCGCCGACCTTGCTCCCGCCTCCGGCCCCGCCACACCGTCGGGCTGCGGCAGCTGCTGTGGCTCCTGCCCCTCGCTCAGCGCCTCCTCCAGTTGCTGCTGCTGATGGCGCGACTGTACTTGCGACTGCGGCTGTGAACCGTTTGGAGCCGTCCCGTGGGTCGGCGCAAGTGAGCCAGTGCTTAGGCCCAGCAGCTCAGCGACCGACGGGCCGACTGCCGCGCCACCCGTTGCCAGCTGTCTCGTCGCCGCAGTCGCAGCCCGCCGCGATGACCTCGGAAAGGTGCCCATGCGTGCGAGGATGGCGTTGCTCCACGAGTTGACGCGGCCGCTGCTGGCAGCGGGGGCCCGCACAGACCTGGCCGGCTGTGCTGCGTTGGCATCCAAAGGCACGCTCTGCGCGTCCTGCTGCTCCAGGGGTGGTGCGTGTGGCGCCGCCTGGCCGCCATGCGACGCAGCTATCGCCGCTGGCCGCCGCGCGGCGTCTGCGCTGTCGGCGCCGCCACGGCCGCTGGCCGTCGGTTCCTCGACGCCGTCGGTTGCGGCGCCCGCCACAGTGCCGTCACTCAGCGGCGGCACGGCAACGGTGATGGCGTCGGTGGTGCCCGTGGCGCAGCGCAGATCGTCAGCTTGGAACGTCTGCGAGAGGAATGCTCTGCCGCCTTGGGGGTCCCTCACGCACGCCTCCTCGCCGCCGTCACCGCCGCCGCCGCCCCTGCCGCCGCCGCCCCTGCCGCCGCCGCCCCGTAGCAGGCACGCCGGCACCGGCATCGACGCCACGGAGTGCACCGCCGCGGCCGTGGTGCCCTGCGACAGATAGGGTGTCGGCGGGGGCAGCGGCGACGCCGCTGCCGCCGCCGCCGCCGCCGTAATCGTGTCCGGCATGATCTCCGTTTGCAACCGAGCGTCTTCGCCGAGGCTGTAGGCCGACGCGGCGGTCCTGCTGGCAGTGGCAATCCGGATTGCGTGGCCCACATCGACGCTGCGCCGGGACCTCAGGAAGAAGTCGCGCGCCGCCGCCGGCGGAATGCCGCGGCTGCGGCCGCTGACGGCACGGAGATGCTGCTTCTGCGATGCCGCTGCGGAGGCGCCCAGATAGGGGCTGCCTGGCGCAGCCGGGGCCGCCGCCCCCGCCGCGTGCACTGCCTCGATCGCCAGCCAGCCGCGCGAGTGCGGGCGTGACACTTGTAGGCTGCTGCGGCGGCTGCCTTCCGCCAGCATCTGAGTGCCCATGGGCGCGTTGCGGAGGGAGGAGGCGAAGGCCAGCGCGCGGGAGTGGGGACTGCCCGGAAGGGAGGCGACGGAGGAGGACGGGCGGGAGGAGGCCACGTGGCCGCCAGCGGCGGCGGCGATGCTGCCCGTGTGCGCGCCGGCGGATCCGAAGAAGCGTGGGCCCAAGAAGGAGCTGGTGCGCGGGATGGGCTGGGCAACCGCCATGTTGCGCTGGCTGGTGGACCGCCGCTGGTTCGAAAAAGCCAGATCTACCACGCGCACGTGGTTCCCGCTACCCTGCAGCCCGCAACTGCCGCGACTCTCCAGGTCGGCTCCGTCGCCCGTCACGGTCAGCTTACGGCCACCGGTGGTGGTACCAATGCCGGTGCCTGTGCCCAGGCCCGGGCTCGTGGCGCGGCCGCCGGCGCCTCCACCGGCGGGTTCTTGCGGAACAGCTGGCGCCGCAACGGCTGCGGTCTCGGTGGGGCGGCCGAGTGCTAGTCCGAACGTGCTGGTCGCGAGCGGGTCGGCGCCGGCGTCCCACACGAGGACCTGCGGGACGGTTGGCGACGCCGCCGCTGCCGCCATCGCCGATACGGCGCCGGCGCTTCCGGCGGCCTCCGGCGCTGCCTCCCCCAGACCTAGCCCGATGGGGCACGTCGCCGTGCGCTGCAGGGCCGCCCCGTGCTGTTGCCTGTTTAGGACGCCCTCCGGAAAGTCTGCTTGGCTGACTTCGTTGGTGGTGGCGGTGAGGTCGGCGAAGTGGCCGTTGCTGGTCACGATCGTTGGGGGTTGGCCGTTGGCCGTTAGGCTGGCGAGACCGCTGAAGGGCGTCGCCATCATCGTCGTCGTCGCCGTCGTCGTGCTGACGGAGCGCGGCCGGCAGCTATCCAGCGAAAACGTGGTACCTGCACCAAGGCACGCGGCGCAGCAAAGCGCGACAATGCACCGCACGAATATTCACAGTTCAGGAGTTCTTGAGTCCGCTAAAAACGGCCGGAGCGCACGACACGGCGGATGGATGGGTTTGCGGGGCGGTGGCTGTGCTTTGGCGTGTGTATAATGGGCTGTTACGATCCCCTTCATGCCTGACCATCAGCCGACGGTGCACTCCGCTTTAGTCTGCTTTAAGAGTGAGCACACAGCCAGTCAAAGATTTACACGCTTTCGCATAACTCGCAAAGGAATTCGGACACGCGCGGAAACCCCCCTGCGTATCCAAAAACATTTTTTCTCTAAAAGAACAGGAATAAAACCCTTCACGGCGCCAAAAAAAGGAGGCTGTAAGCACGTTAGGTTTGGTACGGTAAACGGGTAATGGGGTAAAGTTACAACATCACGCAGCCCGACCCATCCAACCCACCTTGACCTAAACCCAACGACCCATGGGAGGTTTGCATAGGCACGTGCGGACCGATGGAACTCAGGCACTCCGGCATCAGAGCCGCCGTAGTTCCACGACTGCCGCCAACGTTGAGTGACTTGCCGGACATGGTCTGCTGCAGCGCCGGCGCGCCCGCGGAAGCGGAAGCGGCGCTCCCCGCCGCTGCAGAATCCGCAAGCACCACCGCCGCGGGCCCATCTGCCGCTGTCACCCCTGCCGCGTCGGCCGCAGCAAGAATGCCTGGTGGGAACGGCGGCGCCGCCGCCGGCCCGAATGGGCTGATGCTAAGCGTCACCGAAGGCGAGTGCGAGCCTGTCGCCGCAAGCTGCAGGGTGACGGCCCCCCTGCGCGATGCGTCCGCCAGGCCAGTCATAGGGAAGCTCGGGCCGTGCACGCCCCCGTGTCGCGTCCCAGGCTCTTGGCCATTTGACAAGTGCGCATGCTGCACGCTCCCAGCCAGTGCTGCTGCAGAGCCGGCAGCGGCCGCGGCGGCCTCTGCGCGCTCCCGGTCGGCTTCGGGCGGCAAGTGGCCCACGGGTCGGCCGAGCACGCCGCGAGGGCTACCGTCCATGGTGTCAACCACTACCGTTGCGGAGGTATCGGAGCGCGTGTGTGGCAGCTGCTTCGCGGGCGCCGGTGTGGGGAGGGTGAGCGGAAGGCTGCTGGCGCCGGGGCTGGAGAGATGGGGTTGAAGAACGAGGAGGCTGGATGGCATAGCAGCCACCAGGCTGGATGGCACACGGACGATGCCTGGGAAGGAAGGCACAGGGGTTTTAGAATGGGGTGGGACGGAAGGAGGGAGGGAGGGAGGGCGGTTGTGTTTGGGTAGGGGCATTGGAGCGACATTGGAGGGGCTGGCAGAGAGGCGGCCCAGCGGCCAGCGAGGAAGTTCCGCAGATCCGGCGGTAAGCTGCACAAGCGCGTGTATGCGGCAGTAGCCCTTAAGGCAGACAAGCGCCCCCTATAACAACCCCGCCTGCTGTCGTTGCATCGGCTGTTGCAACCCTTACGCGTGCTCGGTTCGCTTTAGTGCTACGCCTTCTGGCCGCGAAGAAGGTGTGTCGTAACGCTGTCATGTTTAGCACGTGCGAGGGGCGTGCCTAAAGAGGCCTTGGAGCAGGCGCCTCCCACATGCAGCGATGTGCAACGGTCATACATAAACATGGTATCCCCTGGCAACGAAAGGTACGAACCTCTCCAACGGCCACCGCTCTCGTGTTCAATGTCCCGCAGCATTCGGTCCAATTTGTCGGGTTCGAGCTGGAACACCAGCGCCAACACGTCGACGCCTGGCAATGAGCTGCTGACTCGATCACCAAGGTAGAAAACGGATGCGCTGTTCTGGTGCACAACTTGCCCATCCTGGCTGAAAACTGTTACAGCGGCCGGCATTCTCGAGCATATCATCGCGTCGCGCCGATACTCCTAACACGGACAAATACATGTATTGTGAGTGAATACGCGTGAATGTATACATCTGCTGCCGCGCACAGAGGCACCTCAAGCGCCTGACACCCACCAATTCGCTCTTTCCCGCGGAAATTGCTGCGTGCGGTCTGAGCTGCGGGAAGGTTCCCAAAGCAAGTTCCTCGTCTGCGAGCGACTGATTGAATTGAGAGCGGCTGCCAAGGCGCTCTTCAAGTGCCAAGTCCAGCTGCTCATAGTCAGTGGGCCTGGGGGGCGCCCTCTCCGCGGGACAGGATGAGGGCTTTGAAAGAGCAGCCCTCAAATGTGCAGGCGCACTGTGGTCCCCGGGTAGTGCATCCTCTCCTCTCCCCCGGCCGAAACAGGAGAGCAGGACCTTGAGTTGCATTTTTATCACAGGTACGCAAGACTGCCCTTGTTGTGTTACACAGAGCGTCGGGAAAGAAGAAAGATCTTCTCTGACAGAACGTCCAGTTGTGACAAAAGCTCGCTTCGCTAGTCGTGTTCGCTAGTACTAATGCCAAATACCTTTGTCAATTCTGTGCTACGCAATGTACCATGCCTTACGTACTTGAGCTTACAGACTGCGAATCACTGCATAGTACTTCATGTGCAATACTAAAAGTGTCGGTACGGAAATGTCCAAAATCTTCTCAATGCCGGAAAAGGGGGTAGATATAGTTACGGCTGGTATTTGCTACTCGTGGCTTTTACCTAACTTACCTCGCATTTGGCTGGCCTTGCATGGGAAAGCGTCCCATCGCTCGCTGAGGGCTCACTACATCCAAAGAGTGTGCGTTAAGCACTCTTTCAAGGCTAATTTATACATCACAGAAAAAAATGGTATGTTCATGTGGTCATACATAAAGGCGGGCGACCGACCTCGGAAGTGACGTAAGCCCGCATAAAACGCAAGAAGTATTGTGCCGTGGGCCGTCCAGATGGCTTGTTTCACGCTCCCTATCACCTTATCCATTTTCTTTTTCGTGCCCCGCAGGATGAGCGAGCTCCTGTCTTTGCGGGTACTTTGCCCGATTGCCCCGTTCCGGGACAGTCCCTGTTGTCCCGGTTGTGTTCGGGGACGCGTTTCTTTGTCGAAACACTGCAAAGGGCTTACGGATACATTGATTCACATGTATGGTAGCTACTTGCAACGAGCTGGCGGTACAAAGTTGGGACAGTGCAAATGTACCTCACACGACGCGTACATTACAGCTCCGCGTACATTAGGGGTGTTTCTATGGCTTTTGGTTCCGGGCGTATCTACCTCGTACATAGAATGCGCGTAGAATCCGTACAGGGGCTGTTTCTATGGTCCTCCTGAAACCATAGTGGAACCAATACAATTTTGCAACTATTACTTGAAGCAATCTTATGGAGTTGTATCATAAATTTAGGACACTCCGTTAGAGCTATCGGCAACGCGAACCCATGCCGGTATAAGGATGGCTCCCACAAACGAGCAGGTCATTGCCCTGCTTATGGACATGATCCAGTACAGACTCCAGATGTTCCCAGAAGTCCGAGATTATCATTCTGATGCGGCGCCTTCAACGAAAAGGAACCCCAGTTGTTCATGGTCTAGTGATGGCTTGCAAACGCGCCCTCGCATAAGAGGCTAATATGCTATGACTTGATAACTTATAGTATAAAGCAAGACATCTATGCATGCCTCTGAGAATTGCACATTTCCATGCCAAGAAGCCGCTCCTTCTGAACAATTAGCCTTGGGAGAAGCCCGCTTTTTTCCGAGTACATCGGTGGCCAAGGAAGCGGGAAAGTTGCAGTAATAAGCTCGCTCCGCTAGCTCCACTAGCTCCATCCTACGACTTCCTACTTTGCTACGGGCCAAAGTCGGCGTAGCAAAGTAGGAGAATTTTCCTACGGTACGGTGGGACGAGCTACCCCGTAGGTCCCCGTAGATTGTGGTTTCGGGCCCATAGAAACACCCCTATTACGCTGGGGGTAGGAACTGACAGAACTGACGCTGCAGCTACTCTTTGGGGTTGGGTCATGTCACGTAACCTGCCCGTTCCACTCTTTTTGGTTTCTGTACAGTGCAACCTAGCTTGTACTGGAGCCACCCATCGCGTAGAATTAGTTTTAGCTGAGAGACTCGACCTCGCCCGAAATCCAGTAGTAATAGCTTTGGGCATCAGTGGAACCGCCCCGCCAGGATTACTAAGCACATCAGGACTGAGGGCGGCTCCTACAGCTGTACGGTAGCTAACACAATCATGCACGAGCGCGCACCAACGATAGCCCCTTCCGCCCCTACATGAGGAGTCAAGCATCAGGCACGTACATGTTGTACTGTACACCGGTAACATGTGGCCCACCGCAACGGACTTCCGTCTCCACCGGGGCGCACATACGGTAAATCAAGTACCCAGGAGGTGGGATTGTTCCCGCAGTATCTCTCTTCGGGCCCTGGGAATATCCGCGCCAGGAGGGCTGCCGCGCTTGACCTGGTCCCAAGAGATCATCACGTCCCGCACCTCCCCACCGATGAGAAAACCAGCAGCCCGCCTAAGGGGCGCGCAGACGGGGCGCTCCGCTTGAGCGTGGAACCCGTTTTTAACGGTTTCACCGCTGCAGGATCGGCAAGTTGACATCAATATCGTCATGGCTATGAAATATTATCATAATGGCCATCTCCGTAATCATCGGAATCGCGCGCTGCCTCTCAAATAAGCCTTTAGGAGCGCCTCGCCCTTGGCCAGCAACCGCTTCCGCTCCACTCGGTACGACACCGCCGCCGCCAGCCGCGGGTCGGCGGCCCACAGCGCCTCGCCGGCCGATCCCGCCAACATCTCCTCGTCCGCTTCGAGCGCCGTGGTGCCTTGGTGTCGGGGAGGGAGATAAGAGACGAGACCGCGGGGAAGGGCAACGTAGGCGACCCAGAGCCAAGACTGGGAAGGAGGGTGGCAGGTCAAAAACAAGGACGGCTCCGGGTATAGTCCAGGGAGGGCAGGCCCCGCGGCAAACCCCAGAAAACAACAACCCAACTACCCCCTGCCCTCACCGCCACCTTTTTTTAAAAGCAAACCAGAATCAAATGATCAAATACCGGTAACAAACCACAGGAGCGAGCGGCCGCCGCGCCCTGAAGCCCTCCGCCCTTACCTTCGGCCATCTGCGCCCGCACTTGCTCCAGCAGCGCTGCCGCCGTCCGCATGCTCGCGTCGCCGCCACCGCCTCCGCCACCTTGTTGCCCTGGCGCCCCAGCGACCCGCGGGTCGGTCCCCTCCTCCGGGCCGTCCCTCAGCGGCAGCGACTTTAGCGCAGCGGCCAGGTAAGGGTCGGTGCCGCGCAGCGCCGCCAGGAACAGCGCGTCCCCCATCAGGCCCTGGAGCCGGGCCAACTCCAGGGGGGCCGCTTGGAGCCTGATCAGGACACGGTGATCAGGACACGGTGCACACGGGGTGTGATACACATGGGGCGTCAAATGGACGACGAGGCCGCAGGCGTATGGGCACTTGGGCAGGTGGGGGATGGAGTAAATGCAGTAAGCGGGCGGACGGGGTGGCAGGCCATTGGGGTAATGTATTATGTATAGGTCGCTCGGCGCGATGAAGGGCGCTTCTCACGCGTTCCTGCCGACGTGGTGTGGTAGGTGCGGGGTGTCGCAGCGGCGTGTTTGCGGCAGGGAGGAACCCACATGTTCCCCTTTGGAATGTGGGCCACCACATATGCATGACGGTTTCCCTCGAAACCTCAGCCCTCCGTAGCCGAGGCGACCATGCTTGGTCATGCACAAACCCTAAGTGAAGGTACCGTAACGGGAACACTGAACTCACTGCGGCTCCAGCTCCAACTTTATCCGGTCTGCCGGGTTACCGCCCTGCGGTACGAATCCGTACTGCGCCATATACCGCTGGTTGGTGTAGCCCTCCGGTCCGCTGTAGCAAATCGTGACCTCCTCATCATGGGCAATGTCCCTCAGGGCGACCAACTCAAAGAACTCGCCTCCACCTCCGCCGCTGCCGTTGCTGCCTCCGCCGCCGCTGCCGGCGGCGGCCAGGGGCGGCGAGACGCGGAAGTCCGCATTGGCGGTTGGCGCACCGTTGGCAGTTGGCGGCGCCGCTGCTGAGGTGGGCGCCTCGGCGTGGTTTGCGAAGTCCAGGAAGGGCACGAAGGCAAAGGCGTCGGGCCCTGCCCTGGTTGATGGGGGATTGGCAAGGGGTGACAATGAGATCGGAACACGGCGAATCGGTGAGCCAACCCGATGAGATACGCGTCAAGAGAATTTCTGCATCGAGATGAAGGAATTGAGACGAAGGGGTCATCGCCAGGGAAACCAGATCAAGGAACAGGACTTATGTTGCGTGGCAGCTGGCCGCGTGGGGCGAGGGCGGCGGCGCGGTCCGGCGGTGGTGGATGGGTGTTGGGACCCCAGCGCCTGCCCCTAACCGTACGTAGAGCCGCAAGTGCGCCGCGGCGGTGCGGGCCGCCGTTCCGCTTCTTGGGCCTTACGGCGCGTGCGGTGCAACCCAAACAGCCTGCGAGCCGCTAGCGCCCGCCTGCAGACAGCTGCACGCCACACCCTCGCCCAACCTTGCTGCCGTGCGCGCCTGCAAGCACTCGTGTTACCGCCACCGCTACCGTTAGCCTCACGGCAACCGCTGCAGGTACCGCTACCGCCCTCCTTTATCAAGGACAACCGCTGCCCATTTCCCACCGCTGCCCGCCTCCCGCCCTCCTGCCCTACCGTCCAGAACTCCCAATCGCGCTCAGCCTTCCTGACCAGCCCCCACTAAGCCCTCACTCGCTCGCTCGCGCGCCCTCCCATGATGGGGACGATGATGGGGACGTCTGCGCCACCGCCACCCACCGGAATGCCCGACTGCGTACGCACGCAAACGCCCACTGGAACCAGCTGGGCACGTCTGCGGGCGTGAGAGGGAGCATGTGTGAAACACCGACAGCAGCAGGGACCGCAGCAGCGCGGACCGCAGCAGAGGAGATGGGCGGGTAACGGGAGAGCAGTCCCGGGGCACAGCTGGCACAGGTCAGCAGGGCGCGGCAGCGGGTCGGGCGGGAGTGGGGCCTGCGGGCCGGTGCGGTCGGGGCGAGTGGGTTCAGCAGTGCGGTCGGCATGGCAGCACACCAGGGCGCGCCGCCGCACGACACGCCGTACATACACATGTCGTACACTTACCCGGCGCGAGCGGCTCCATGAGATCGGGGAAGAGCCCAGAGAGCCGGGCCTGGCGCGGGAGCACGGAGGAGGGGTCAGCGACGGCAGTGAGAGGGTCCGTAAGAGCTCACAAGCGACGAGAAATCAGGCAAGAGAGAGGGAGGGAGAGAGGGCAGCCACTCGACCGCCGCGCCCACCTGCTGCGCCGCCGCGGCGGCCGCTATGTCGGCGTGCTGCAGCTGCGCCAGCCGGGGCGCCTCCCAACACATCGGCAGCGTGAGCTGTTCCGGGGCAGGCAGCAGCGCATCGCAGTAGCTCTGCCAGAAGTCACCACCGTCACCTGATGGCCCGCCAGGAGAAAGGCACATGCAACACACGGCGACAGTCGGCTTTCTCTTACGATAGAACCAACTCGCGAATCGGGCTGGGCTTAGGGCTTTACAGACAGGGCAATGGGGCGTGTCCTGGTGGCCGCCCACATGCCCCTACATGGGGCGTGTCCTGGTGGCCGCCCGCATGCCCCTACATGGGGCATGTCCTGGTGGCCGCCCACATGCCCCCACAGGTCCCACCTACCGGTACCCCCATCCGCCAGCGCCCACACATCACTCACGCACCCGCGAGGCCGTCAACCAGCGCCAGGGAGTGCAGGATGTCCCAGGGCAGAGGCTCCGGGCTGCTGGAGGCGGCGCCACGCAACCTGCGTGCGGCGGTGTGGGGTGGGGTGGCAGACGGGTGTGGAAAGGCGGGCGCGAGCGGACGGGTGTGGAAAGGCGGGCGCGAGCGGATGCTTACGGAAAGGCGGGCGGGTTCGTAATTGCGTATGCAAAGTCGGGAGGGGGTGGACGACAAGTGAGTTCGTTGCAGTGGGACAGCGTCGGCCTCGGCTATGGTGCGTGCAGTACAAGTGATGGTCTAGAAACCGAAGTAACCGCTACGTGTGCTGTGCCATGGGTGAAGGCGGGATGGCGGGTCTGTCGTCGAAGCGAACGGAAGGTGCCGTCAGAATCCAGGACGAAGAACATGAAACCTTGCCGTACGCCTTGTGCACGGAACGTGGTGGCAATGGGCATGCATGCCGTCTCTCAGCCCCGCGCCTGCCTCCGGTATGATGCCGCAGCTTGCCAGGAGTCCAGGATCCGCCGATCCCATGTTGTGCACTATTCCAGAACTTTGCGTCTGTGGATAGAAGTGATAACCATTGGGATTGTCTAGGGCCAGGATAGGCGGTCAGGTCAGGTGTGGGCCTGCCTTGTATGTAGTCGGGCGCCGTCCCCAAGGGGGTCCTCCCGGACGTGCGCATACAGGCTGGCTGCTGGAGCCTCTCCACCCGGCGCAGGGCGGTCGCAAGCTCCCTACCTGGGCCAAAGAGCGGAGGCTGGAAGCAGCAGGCCGGCGCTGTAGTCGAGGACGATGGCCGTCGACTTAGGCACCCGCATCAATACGTCGCCCGCGGAAGCCCGCTCGGATGTCGCAAGTCCCATCGATGTTTGTAAGCTCCGCCCTAATTTTAAGGTCGTGTGCACCTTCGCCTGCGTAGAAAGCTCTCGAAACACTGTGCGAGTCCGAGCATACTGCTCGGAATTTACGGCGAGGCTGCACCGCGTCGCGCTTGAGGATATGCGCGCACACATGTTTATGATATTGTTGGCTTTTCCGGACTCACCCGGTGCGAAGCATACGCAGTACGCAGCTGAATGGGGAGTGCGCTGGGACGTACGGTAATTTACAGCAGGGAGCAGGCTGCTTGCATGATGTGCGTAATGACAGGGAATCTGACGACGATGACATGATGTATATGTATTAATGCAAAACTACGCTCTAGCGTCTATCAAACCTGTGCACTCCAGTGCACCAATAGTTGCGGGTTTTCCTTGTGTCGCTGACATACAGATGTCCTTGAGACGTGTAGTACAAAGCTAATCTATCGAGAGCGGTTTGGCGAGCTGCGCAGGCTGGTTTCTATTCAACCATGAGGCGGCTGCTGCTGGCGGGGGTCCCAGCTGGGCATGCGGGAGATTACCAAAGATTAGGTAGGTGCAGACAGCTGGAACCAGCATAACTATGGTATAAATGCCTCGGTGAGGCATTATACGCCTTGCAATCTGCTACAAAACGCCCTCGTTGACTCACGAACCGCACACTGTCTTGACTGCCTTCAGTGTCCCTCCCTGTAATCATTCAGGTGACCACTCGGAAGCCGGTTCGCCAGCGGTGATTTTTTTCGTATGCGTGTTCGTCCTCCCTGCGGCACTGGCGGTGTGCACCTCGCCCTGGCGCTGGGTCAGACGCTTGTGGAGATCGGATGGGGAACTACCAGCGCCTCAGGCAGCGGCACCTTCGACGAACGGACAGACCAGTATTCCATCGGCATCTTCCCGGCCCCCGGCCGCACCGGCCAGTCAGGACAGCGTCTCCATGCAGGGAACAGGAGATACTTCCCATTCAAACATTACAACGAACGGGCCCACGCAATCGGCGCGGCCGGGCCAGCCGGCCAACCCGGTATCCCTGCCCGGCGGACAGCAAGCTGCTACCGACGGCAAGGCACGGGGCCAGCCCGGCACCGAAAAGGCCGCTCCGGGACCATCGTACGAAAGTGACGACGAGGACGGGGGACGAGGCACTGCAGAGGAGCGCCTAAATGAAATCACGAAATCCGTCAAAGGTCACGCGAACGCGGCGGGGGCGGGTTCCCCCGACGAGGCGGCACGGCGGGTAGCGGAGGAGGCGGCGAAGCGGCTCGCGGCGGAGCGGGGCCTACAGCAACCGCAGGAAGAATCGTCAAAGGTACGGCGCGTACGGCACGTCCTGGTACGGCGGGCGCAGGCCGCCGGCTGACGTTCGCGCCCCCAATCCCATCTTGTTGGCACGTGTTTAATCAATCGCTCAGAGGCACTGTTTTATTGAAAGCACCGCACTTGAAGTCCGAGCCCGTGTTGCACGGTGCGGTGCGGTTGGCGAATCCGTGTTACCTGCGCAGCAGCCCCTGGTGACCAGGTCACATCGCCACAGTTCTGTTCTTTCACTTCCCGGCCAAGCGCGCACACCTAGCTGCCCTTACTGCCCGGGTCCGCGCTCACCAGGCGGCGGCGCCGTCAGCGGCGTCAGTCGTCGCGACGGCAGAAGCCGGGGATCTTGCAGCGGCCGCAGGCTTGACCAGCGCAACAGCACCACCTGGGGGCGCAGCGGCAGGGGCGGCGGCGACCGCCGCCGCTCCTGGCGTCGCGGCGGCGGCGCTGCCGCCGCCGGCGTCAGCACCAGGGGTGCTTTCAACCTCAGCGGCGGTGGGGGCGGCGTCGGCGCCGCCGACGGCGGCGGCGCTGGAAGGGGCGTCGGCCGGGGTGCAGCAAGAGGCCTCGGCAGCTGTGACGTACGAGGTTGACTTGGACATTGACTTGACCAAGGGGGACCTGAAAATTGACTACAGCACGCGGGGCCTGCTGGGACAGGGAGGCTTCGCGGCTGTCTACAAGGGGCGATACAAGTAAGTTGTGAGGCTCGGGGGAGGGAAGGCCCTTGCTGCTGCGGCGGAAACGGCCGTGCCTCCGCTGCTTGCAACCCGCCGGGTGGTGCGGCGGCGTAGACGGCGACGGTAGCAGCGGCGCTAGTTCGCATTACAGCGGGCCGGTTCAGCAACCCGGTCAGGGCGTCGTCTCAGGGAGTTGTTGTCTCAGGAGGGAGCGCTGAAGTGTTGGTGCAGAAAACCGGGGCTCTCATCAACCGGGGCTCTGGCGACCAGCCAAGGACAGGCACGCGAGGAGCGAAGGGATTTGAGGCAGCAGACCCTGGAATTCTGGAAGGCCCTAGGTTTCCAGCGAAGGACCCCCACTGAAAGGCAGTCCTCAGGGCCGCGTGGCGACACTGGGCTTCCGGCGCCTGTCCAGTAGGATCCTGGGTTCTCTGTTTCCTAAAGTTGTACTTGTTGACGTGCCGTGCCGTCCCTGTCCGCTTGCTCGCCTCAGGGGCCAGCGGGTGGCGGTCAAGATGATCAAAAAGACAGCCGGGTCGAGCCTGGCTGACCTACAGGTGGGCCGAGGGGTTGAGGACCGCGCACCGCGCGGCAGTCAAGAGACAGGACGAGTAGAAGAGGAGGCTGCCTGGAGATTTGCGTTGGCAGATGGAGGCAGACGGGGTGTTGAATGTGGCCGGCGTGGGCTGGTGGTTGGCCAGCGGGTTGCGTTCAGGCTCGTGCAGGGAGGAAGGGTTCGTTCTTCGTTGCGTGTTGCCAGGGGGAAGGCCACCTGTCTGTCGGATGATCCCCCACCACTTGTCTGTCCCGCTGCTCTACCGCTGTGTGTGTGTGTGTGTCGTTACAGTATCTGACCGGGCCCTGACGCTGGCCAGGGGCTGCTAACCCAGTCCCGACGGAAAGACCGCCTACGCAGTGTGTGTGTGTGTGTTCCCACATTGTTCCCGCAGGAGGACATGAACGCGCTCATGCACGAGCTGCACATACTTCGGCAGGTGAGTGATCGGGTGGAGGGCTGATGGCGGGAAGCGCCTCCGCCACAGCGTGGCTGGGGTGGTGGTGGTGGTGGCGGTGGTGGCGGTGGTGGCTGGGCTGGTGGTGGTGGTGGTGGTGGCGGTGGCGGTGGTGGCGGCACCTGCTGGTGACAGGTGCACACCTGACAACGGGACAGCAGAAAGATGGCAGCAGGGGAATCTGTCGACACCCAGCCGCGTCCCTCCCTGGGCCCTTCCCTGGTCTGCCGAATGAACACCGCCCGCCGCAGGTCATCCATCCCAACATCGTGACCCTCTTTGGCGGTTGCCTCAAGCCCCCCCACATTTTCCTAGTGGAGGAACGGATGGAGGTGCGTGGACGGGATGGATGGATGGGTGGGTAGGCAGGTGAAGGTGGTGGGGATGAAGTAGAACATCAATGGATCAACGGGTGAGTGGTGGGTGGTTAACAAAGATGAAATTGCAGCGAAGGAAATGAATGGGTGAGCGAATGATGGGTAAGGCCCCTACCTCACCCCTACCGTAGGGGTGTGGTAGGGCACCCATGCTCTTAAGCTGGCGCTCCCGGCTCACGTCAGAGCCCCCCGTCGGCGCTGAACTGCAGGGGACGCTTGACTTTTACGTGCATCAAGTGCGGAAACACGACGCGCTGAGTGTGCGGGAGGTGGTGTACTTTGCACTCGACGTTGCGTGTGGATTGTCGTACTTGCACCCCAGGTACGGCAGAAACAGCGCGGTGCCGAGTGTGCCGCCTTCCCCGCTCCCCGGTCGTGTTTGGGATCGACTTTCCTGCGCCAGTCCCCAGTGTGTGTGTGTGTGTGCACGGAATCCTCCGTCACCGAGCCTCCATCGAGGCCATGCATGTGGCCCGCTTGCGCTCCTGTGTCGGGCGACACCACGACGGTCGTCACGACGGTCGTCATCATGGTCGTGATTCCGTGCCTCGGCGAGTTGCTCCTCCATCCTGTATTTCCGGTTGTCGCAGGATCGTGCATAGAGATCTGAAGCCGGCGAACGTGTTGCTGAGCCGGGAGGGGCGCTGCAAGATATCTGACTTTGGCTTGGCACGGTGAGGGTGAGAGGAGCCGGCAGCGCGGCGGATGCACACGGCCCGGGTTGGGGAGTCCTGCGGAACCTGGGGGGCTGCAGAAAGCGAGTTGAGGGCAGCGATGATCAGAACCCAGCCAGAACCCAGCGCCTGAATAGAACGGCAGTCCGGGGCTTGGACCTGCGGCGCCAGCAGCCTGGTACAGAGAACGTCACCGCGCAACATACCGTCCGGATTGCAGTGAGGGCTGGGGCCCAGGGCCGTTGCGGTTGATTGGATGCCGGGGGGGCTACAGGGGCCCGCCGCGGGCGGATTCCCCGCGGGAAGGCGGGAGGCTGGGGCTGGCAGGGACATGGGTCGCATGCGGCGATCAATTCTTGTTGTACTCCATCGATCCTCTCCACTCCTTCCCGGGCGCCGCTGTCCATTTCTGTTTCAAATGCCACTCCGCCCGCGTCTCCCCCAGTTTCCGCACCGGCTCAACCCCCCGCCGCCCGGGCGCCGCGTCCATTCGCTAACGCCGTCTCCGTCCCTTCGCTGCGGTATCTTCTCTTTCACCCCCGCGTTCTCTCATCCCGGGCCATTTTCTTTCACCCCCCTCCCCTCAGCACCAAGATGAAAGAGTACCTGAGCACCAAGAACCTGGACGCGGGCACCACCGCCTACATCGCCCCCGAGTGCTTCATGTCCATGGACAACCCCGACATGCACGACCTGCGAAGATCGGTCACGGACCGGACAGACATTTATGCGCTAGGTGGGGCGTTGCTAGTCTGGCGGGAGGGTGCGGGTCGTGCCTCGTGGCGAGGTGTTGTGTTGTGTTGTGCGAGCTGCAAGCCGGCTTTCGCCTCACCCGGGTTTTTTCCTAATCCCAAACGGCAGCTGCACGCGCGTCTCCCTTGCTCCCGGATGTTCCCGACGCTGTTGCTGCTGCTGCTGCTGCTCTGCTGTAAGCCGCCGCTGCGCCATCCGCGGTTACACCTTTGCTACTTGCGCTTCTCGGCTCCCCCCCCTGGGGCAGGTGTCATCATGTGGGAGATGCTGGCGGGCAAGCGGCCCTGGCAGGGCCTCAAGCCGCTGCTGGTGGCGTATCAGGTCGCCTACCGCAGCCTGCGGCCGCCTCTGTTTGAGCTGGGTGCCCGGTGTCCCCCCAAGCTGCGCCAGCTGATCGAGGAGTGCTGGTGCCAGGAGCCCAAGCAGCGGCCCAGCAGCCAGCAGGTGCTGCGAGGGCCTGGGGGCTTCTTATTAGGGAGGGAACCGCAGCGATGGAACGGAGGCGACAGGGTTGGCTTGGTCGGTCGCAATGTATCTATCTCTAGCATGAGCTGCTTTGTGTTACCTGAGGCGCATTGCAGGGTGTGTCGTTAGGTGGTTGGGATAACAAGAATTGGTAGACAAGTGCCGCCATCTTTTTGTCTGCCGTGCTGCTCAAGTACAGTACTTGTGCCTCCCGGCCTGCCACCCCGGACTGCCAGGTGGTGGATCGGCTGCTGGAGATCCTCAACGAGCTCCCACCGGAGCAGGTGCGGAGGTGGAGGCGGCAGGGCGGGGCGGGGCGGGGCAATGCGGGACTTGCAATCCGGGTTTGCAAACCGTAGGGGGTTGGTTGGGGGCAGCAGGGGTGGAAAGCTAATCGGCAGCGGTTAGGGACGTGCGCCTTTTCCACTCCGGCTTTTGGCTGTCCCCGTCTCCCGCCTCAACAGGACTTCCCGGCGTTCCCTGAGCAGCAGCCGGCGCCGCCGGTGCCGGAGCAACAACAACAACAACAACAACAACAGGTCATATCGCACGAGGTCGTGTCGCCTGGCGGCGTCGTGTTCCACCCGTAGCGGCCAGGCGGACGCCCGGCCACGTGTGCATCACGTCACCACCTGAGGCCAACCAAAGCGACCATAGCCCTATGTCCTGTAGGGGCGTGCCCGCTTGGAGCTGGGCCAGGGGGGCCGGGGCTAGGGGGCCACAACCTTGGGCAGCGTCGATGGAGGGAAGCCAAGAGGACGAATGGTGGGAGGGGATACGGAGCCATACGACACTGATTATTATTAGTAATCAGCACCGAGCGGGGCGAGAGTGGGAGGGCATTCGCCTGTGGGGGCTTGCAAGTGCATCACAGCACAGCGCATCGGTCGCATCGCTCTGCCGCTCCGCGTTGCCCGTGAGCGCCCAAGGGCTGACGCGCATTGCTTTTATGCGTTTGGAAATGGTACAGGGAGTTCGCGGGGGGTCCGCAGGGGGCATTTTAAAAGAAGAGTACAGCGAGTGCGCGCGGCGAGGGGGCACGGGCATTTCATTGGCTGTTATATGATTGTATGGGCAACCCTGCCACGACGGCCTGGACCCAGGGGCGGTCGCGGGCGGACCCGCGAATGGCCGCTGTCCGTTTCGGCTGGCTGTGCTCTGCCGGCATCTCTTCTTCCCACGGCTTGGGTGTGTGTGTGGCGGTAGTGTGCCGCTGAAGCTGATGCACACTTGCACTGTTGCATGACACGCGCCCTGCATATATGCGGAGATGAGCGTCCTTAAGTCAACGGCCTGCCGTACTTAACCTGCCTGTCTGACTGCCTGTGCCTGCGTGTCTGCTTGTTTCAGTGCATGCCGATTTTGCTGGAGGGTTGGGTGGCTTTCTCTATCGACCGTCTGACCAGCTGTCAGGGTGTCTGTAGCGTACACCGTTGTTTGGGGCGCTGGATGAATCCGATAGAGAGGGACGTTTCGGAGCGTCGCCGCGCCTCGATGAATGTGCCCCAGCGCTGTGCATTGGCCGGACGAATGCGAATGGCTATCCTGGGCTTTCACTTTACTCCATGCTGACCTTCGCCTTGCCGACATCTCTAAGAGCTATTTATGATTCGGCTGGGCTGAACTTTCGGGGTTGTCGGATAATCAAGAAAGGAGGCCGTTGTCTTCGTACAGTGCATCACGCGGTTCCTATGATTTCGGACGAGTGTGTTCGCGCAAAAAAATGTGTCTTTCCGTCTCTTCTCTGTTTTCTTACCTTCTCCGTTCCCTGTGCGTGTTTTCTGTGGTTGATTGTTTGCCATTGCGGAGGCTGCGATCTCGTCCGTCACTGTTCGGGCTTCTTTCACTCCTTGAGACTTGCCGCTGCTGCTCCTGCTAGGTTGGCCCGGTCGGCGATTACTGCTGTAGTCGTGTGGACACATGAGCGGCAGTCCGAGCGGTGACCGACCGACCCGAAGCTTCATGACGCGCAGGCTGCGAACGGGATGTGTTGCGTCCTGCGTGGCGGCGTGACGGACAACTTCCCTGAGTCGCTCGAGGGGGCGGACAGATGGCTTCCGTGTCGACGGACGTCGCCAATCGGCGGCAGAACTACCGGAGCGGACAGGCGGACATGGTTTGCCCTTGAAAAACCCCAAAAAACTCAAAAGACGATTATGTGGGGAGAGCTGACAGGTGTCCTTTCTGTCCCTGCGGTGCCGATGGTGGTGGTGCGGCGCTGGCCTTGGCTATGGCGGTGGTGGTGTGGTGATCCCGTCGCGGCAGCTCGCTGCCCGACCGCGAGCGAGCAAGACGGCGGCTGGTGGGGAGGACCAGTTGGGCTGGCATCCGTTTGGAAGCTGGAGAAGGGCGGAGCGCCCTCACACTGTTATTTCTGGGTGTATGCTGGCCGAGCGGCAATTCAAATGAGCAGCGGGCGGTTCCAATGAGGCGCTTCGGGAGGAAGCTGCCCCATAATTTTTTGTCGGGGTCTGTAAGTATGGGCGGGGGCCGGCGCTTCACGCGGCACAGTGTTTGGGGGCCATGCTGTCTGGGGGATTGGAGACGTGCTATTTACACCTCGACCAGAGGGCGGCGCCATTCTGGCACCCCCGCGAAACTTTGGTGCGCGTACCTTGTCCGGGTCGGAATCCCGGCCGGCAGCTCAGCGTGATGATGAGTGAGTGATGACACACAACCGACACCCAGCCACTGCACCACGTCTCTGCGCGCGGCTCCGTTGCGGTGTGCTGTACGCGGTGGGTGGTGCATCGGGCTCCTGGAGTCCGGCAAAATGCGTGAAGCGTCAGACTTTGTCACGAAGCAACCTCTCATGACCGACTTATCACGACGAGCCCATCTTTGGCAAATGCGCTTCCAGAAGGGCAGACTGCCAGGAACACCACCAGAAAGGTCACCTGGGGCCCCGAAACCACATATACGGTATCTCGAGCATCAAGCCGCGCTGTCCCCATCCCCGAAGCGACGAACAGACAGCGGACCGGCCGAGCAAATCTGCCCCCCTGCGCAGGGGGGCCCGCCGCACACCTACAGCGCGGTTTCCCGGTCAGCCCTGGCGCTGCTGTTGCCGCTGCGGCCGTTGCCACCAGGGCAGCGCCGAGCGGCAGTGCGCCAGTTGCGGGTTCAGCTGCGGCGCGTAGCCGTCCCCCGCCGACAGCGCCGCACGCTCCCTCCGCATCAGCGCGTGCACGTAGGAGGTGTAGTGCTTGTAGGCGGTCGCCGAGCGGCCGTCCGGGAGGCGCACCGTCTGCAGCGGGGTACGCGGTGGTGCGGGTGCGCAGTGCTTCAGCAGTTATTTCCCAGGGTCTAGAGCCCAATGTAATACAACAACTACATAATAACAACAACGACGACGACAGGGTGCTTTATTAGGTAATCGAGGGGGCGACACGTCCCCGGCTTCACGTAGGTCCACCTGTGAAGGGCGTCATAATCGCCAAGAGGTAAGTTTGCAGCTGTTCGCAGCTCTTTAACATACGCGCGGCTCGTTGGGTTCCTGATTGATGGCTATTAACTTGCTCCGATGCGCGCCAAGGTTACGCAGCGCGGATGCTGCCTTTGGCCACGACGGTCCAAAATGCTACAAAGTAGTAGTGGACTGAACAACACGCCCAAATTTGGCCACCTGTTGCCTCCCAGGGCATCGCGTACCGGAGACAGCGATAACGGGCTGCGACAGTGCGGCGGCTGTCATACGTCCCGTCCGTTCGCTGCCCATCGTACGTACGTACGTTCGTATGTGACGCAGGTCTCCATGGCCATCGTTTTAGCTGCTTCTCTTGCCGCATTCCAAGCCCGTCTCCCAAGTCCCAACAACAACCAAGTCAACAGGCAGATAACCGCAAAAACGCAGAAGAAACTCACCGACAGAAGAACGTTGACCTTTTCGCTTGTCTTCGTGCCGTTGTGTTGCTTTTCGCGGTGTTGGTGTTGAAGCTTCGCGATCGCGACCTTTTCGTGCGGCCGATGGACGAGCCAAATGTCGGGCAAGACCACAAACCGGAAGTCCTTCAGACGTGCCAGCGATTCCACATGCTGCATCTTATCGAAGCACCAGCCCCGAAACCGCTGCAAGATGGTACCGGGACGCATACGGGCGAGCAACGGATTCAGCGTCCAATTCAGGTTTCGCACTCGCCAAAAAAGGCAAGATAGCAGTGTGGGATTAGCATAGCAGAGCGCAAGCAATGGACAGCAACGGACCGCACAGGCCGCTGGACTCCCCGCCCGGGGCACAAGAAGAGACCCAAGTTCCCCGCGGTCCCCACACGACACTTTAAATCACGGCCCTTAACCCAATTTCCCGCCACCCACCCGCGGGAGTGCACTGGTGCACTGGTGCAAAAACCCAAGGATCCCTAAAACCCTAAACACAGCGACACGCACAGCTCATTTGCCTCACCTCATCGTATCCGGGGTCTTGGAACCTGCGCAGCGTCGCAGGCACAGGGGGAGTGGGGCGGCATTGGCAAGGGCAGACGAGCTTCCGGAAGCAGTCGCTACATTTCACTACATGCGAGCAGCCCGGAGGAGACGATCAAACATTTTCGGACAGCTGGTTGGGTAGGCGCCGGGTCAGCCTGCAGGTCAGCACGGCGCCTGCTGTGTGCCGTGCGGTGCGGAGATCGTACCGAAACAGTACGGCGCGGGCCCCGCCGGAACCTCCCGGGGGCGCAGTGCTCTCACCGGGACAAGATCCCCCAGGGCTCGAAGTTCCGCTGGAATTCGACGATGTACGGCGAAGGCGAGAGTGACCAGTGCGCGTGGTTGAAGGGCCGGTGGCAGGACCGACAGGCGTCCACGTGAAACACCTTGAGCGTCGCATTTCGCCACAGAGCCGCCACGTCAGACTTGGATCCTGCATTACGAGCATGCGCGCGCGGCGGGACAGGGCAAGGGAAAGTCAAACGCCTGAATGGAGCACGGTCGGCCGTAGCTTTCTAATGGGTCCCGGTCCGCGACCCAAATTTCATTGCCGTATGGGTGAGGGGCTGATGGCCGTACACCGAGAAAAAACCGCCACCTGCACAATTCCAGGTGCCATTCCTGCCATCAAGAGTCTCCAACGTCGTTGAGAAGACGAGAGACCCTTCATGTGCGACCTTCCTCCCAGAAGGGGGCCTGCCCGAGCGCGCGCCTAGTCGTACGTGTTGCCGCACACACCCTGCCGTACGTGCCTGCCAGCGCGACGTGAGTCACTCGGTGGGCCGTTTCGTTGTCGAGCCGCGGGTTGGCCTCGAATGCAGGCGGCACACACAGGGCCGGTCGCTGCGCGGACGTCTCCCTTAGGATATGCTGGATCCTGCAGGGTGTCAGGGGAAGAAGCGACCGAACGAGAGGGGTCGGACGCCGGAGGTGGTTGTGGACGTACCGTAACATGGTTGTCACAGACGGCTCCAGGCCCTGTCCAAATGCCTCCAACCCACCATGTCTCGTTGTTGACGAGGGTGTTGAGGCCGGCGCTGACGCCCAGGTCCGCATCAAGCATGGCCGCCAGGGGCGTCTGCGCCGCCAGGCCCGCGGCGTTGCGCATCGCGTTGGTGGGCATGATGGCGGCCAGCTGGGGATCGCTTGTGCGCTCCGCAAACAGGGTCAGGGCCAGCTGGCACACGGAGCCGTCCGCGGCGCGGAGCGCGTCCATCCGCTCAAAGAACGCCTGCGTTGTTCAGCGTTGTGTTGTTTGAAGTGAAGGGTAGAGGGTAACGGTAAGGTTTTACGGTAAGGGTAATGGCGGGTAGGTGGTGCTGTTGGGATGATGGGCAGTGCCTATGGTGGTGATGCTGGTGGTGGTGGGGGGTGATGATTGCTGCGGTAGGGAAGTGAAAGTGGTGGATTTGGAAATGGGTGGCTGGCCATCAGGGACCTGACCCGTGGGTCAGTGGTGGATCTGTCAGGCACGCCCAAGCAACTGGAGTACGGTCTGTACGGGCGCGCGGTGGAGACCCGTGTTTTGCGGTATGTCGTGCAACACGCGCCCTAACAAGCAAACCCCTAGCGCGGACACTGTCGGGGAAGTGTCCGCAGCGCCATAGGAGGAGAAGGCGGTTCGCCCCATGCCCCAACACCATGTAGACGCTATCTTCAGCTCTCACCTGCAGCTTTGCGCGTGCACTGCTGATCTGCTCGCCATGCTCCCGGAGTATGAGGTCCGCAGCGGATGCCGCCGTCGCGCCTTCGGGGAGCGGCTCTGCAGGGCCGCCTGCGCCGCCCTGGGGGGACTCCGCTGCCGTTGCTGCCGCCGCCGCCGCCGCGCCGGTGAGGTGCGAGGCGTTGGTCCCTGTGAGGTGCGAAGCGTTGGTCCCTGCCAGCAGTGGCAGGTATACCGCCGCCGAGATGGGCCCCATGTACCCGCGGCACCTGCGGCGATAGGAAACACCACTGTTTGAACAGACGTTGCCACCAGAATGGGACTCCTATAACTTTTCGCATGAAAGCGTGTGTCCTGAGCGCCCGCCTCCGGAAGCCAACATGGGGGGCGACAGCGCAAAATGGCGGCTCCGGGTGACCCTCCAATTGTCCAAACCCGCGCATCTGCTGTCACGGCAGAGAGCCCTGTCCGGCCTGACTGGGCGACCGCCCCGAGTCAGGGCGTCAGAAGGACAGGCTGGCACGCAATCAAGCTGCTGCTGTTGTTCTTCTTGTTGTCACAGTGTGCTATATACCCCTCGGAATGTACCCAGCACAAAAGTTCTGGGTACATTCCAAGGGTACCGTGAGCTGTGAATACGGGGTCTCCGGTTGCGCCGCACAGTGAGAAGGGCCAGCATAGTTCAACCAAGAGGAGTGGAGATAGCCAGTCTGGACGGGCAGAAAGGAAAGGAACTCACATCGCCTCAAGCATGGGCAGACGGTCCAGGGATGCCATGGTGAAGAGGGTCAGGGGCAGGCCGCTGCTGCGATTTGACCACCACGTCTCCACCAGGTACAACCTGCGCACATCGGAATCAGTGTCTTGGTGAAGCACAGAGCGCCAACATCGATTAGTGTGTGTGTGGAGGATGTATGCCGGGAGACCCGTACATTGGGCACGCTAGGGGGAGCCGCCTGGCTCTAGGCAACCAATCGTAAGGCCCCTCCACTGAGGTCGACTCAGGCCAAAACTGTTTAGACACACCACATTCCATCATTGCAATTACTGTGTTTGTTTACAGGCGGCCCCTTTAAACAGTGAGTATTACGGAAAAAGCAACAACAAGCCGCTCATGAAAGGAAATATTGCGCGGGTGGGTGCATGGGCGAGTGGGCGCAAGAAGGGGCGAGCAACCGTGGAGAGGGGCAGGGGCCCACTTGAGGCAGAGCAATAGAAGCTGCCAACGGGCGCTTCGGGCCCCTTCGAATTGGATGAACTGGGGCCGGCGTTGCAAGGTCAATGTCCGATAAAGCCGGCGCCCAGGGATGCCGCCGTTGGAGAGGCTAATCGGGCGGTGAAGGGCTACGAAGCCCCTTCGGAAGCAACCGTCCACAACCTCACGGCGCGTGCGGCGCCTTGCGGCCATCCACCACCTCACAGCACGAGGCAGCACGTGCCGCGCCTTACCGAGCAGGCCGGCCCGCAAGCCAATCTGCAAATCTGGAAGGAGTTGCATTGTAATGCTCGTTCCAGCACGCCTTCAAAACCTCGCCGGGACCAGCGCTGTCAGTGCTGCTCACCAACCTGTGGGGGATCGAAAATTGGCCCGTTGCCAACGGTTATGACAACGAAACAACGCGCACGTTTTCAGAAGCAATATGAATGCACAAAAGTACCTACCCTAGAAGCAGCCCGAAGCAGCCCCACAAGAGGAGCCGTCCTTGCTTCGACGACTCGCCGGCACAGAGCATGGCGGTTTCCGCCTCCGCACGTTTGGCCGCGCGCCGAACAAGTTAACACTATCAGTAAATATGTATAATTTTTTAATCTGCAGCCAGAATTTCTGGAGCTTGCTTGCGATGCGTGCTTTGCAGATCAGGTGGGGCAGTCGTTGGTCGCGACTCGCGACTTTTTTTTGTATATCTACGCCAAAATTCGGGTCCGCAAAACAATAGTTGCAGTATGTATTTAGCTACTTGTAGTTTACTATCTCTCAGGGAGCTCTCAGTATTATCGAGTCGCTTCAGGCGGACGAGACCGTGTCACGTCCAACCGAGTTCCGAGCCTCGTCGAGGCAGTTGTTGATGCAACCGAAGACAACCGAGGCAGTTGCAAATGACACACACAGATGCATTGCATGTTTCGCGTGAAATTGTAAGATCAGTTACCGATACACGCAGTTGTACCTCGAATGAGAAACAACTGAGTAAGTCGTTTCCCAGCAGCGATTACACACGGTGCGCGCCGCGTGGTGCCACAGGCCGTTGTTCCGGCGCAGGTAGCAGCCAAGGCCCAACCGACAACCGTGCTCTGCTAATGTTATTCCCCAGCCTATGGGCAACACCACTACTTACGGTAAGGGCGGGTGTTTCCGTTCACAACGTGAACGACTGGTGACTGAACGTTCACTGAACGTTCACTGAATGTTCAGCGAACAGTCACGGGGAACGTTCACTGAATGTTCGGTGAACGTTCGTCAAAGCCGTACGTTACGGACATCGCGCCGAGGGTGGCTCGGGTAGCCGGCGGGGGCCCCGGCCTGGATGAGGCCCCAAAAGCTAGGGACAGGCGCGGGGTTCGTGGACGGAGATGCGTGAGAGGACGCGTGGCGCGACTTTGGCGGAGGTCGCACTGTTGCCGCAACGCCCCGGAGGAGGAGGACGAGGAGGACGAGGAGGCGGAGGCGAAAGAGGCGGTGGCGAAGGAGGAGGCCTGCGTCTGCTTTTGCGTCAAGATGTCAGACTTAGTCTGCGTCTGGTGTTTTAGACTCAACATTGAGTCCACGGCCCACTCATAGCATCAAGCCCCACACTCTATTGATCAACCCACTCTATTGAGTCCCCGGCCCACTCAAACGAAATGCCGGACCCGACGAAATACCTGTCTGAGGATGCACGGCCGGCCAATGCTTGTCGAGAAGCAGCAGCGCCTTGTCAAGATCCATGCTTACTTTATGCAGAACTAGCCGGCAGAGAAACTCATTCGGGAGTGTCGAATCATGGGGAGGGACCGATGCGCTTATAGGTCGTACTATTTCGAAAAATAGTACGGCACGCATGCTCCAGCGCTGTTCCCGCGCACATAAAAGGTATTCACATAACGGCTTGGCCTTGAATCGGTTCGTTATATGTGCCCCAGCAGCTGTGGTCAATTAGGGCAGCTATTCATAAATGGACTTGACCACGCAATTCTCTGAGCTATTACGGGTAGCACGGGATTGCATTAAACAAACAGCAGCGCCTTGTCAAGATCCATGCTGAATCTATGCAGAACTAGCTGTCAGAGAAACTCATTCGGGAGTGTCGAATCATGGTGAGGGACCGGTGCGCTTGTAGGTCGTACTATTTCGGAAAATAGTACGGCACGCATGCACTAAAAGACAGAAGTTCGGGCTCAAACTGCACACCGTTCCACACCCCCAGGCACTTGACCTGCCTTAACTCCTTTTCTCTATCGATTTTTTTTAAATCTGCAAAGCGTGCGTGGCTCCTAGGCTCAATGCGCATCCGTCGTACTGGTCTAACCAACATAAGGCCACAGGGGTGTGCGAGCAAAGCGCCGTACGTGGCCTGAAGCGCAGCCGCAGCTCTTGGCTCTGAGCAGGGCGTTTAGTCCAAGAGACGCTGTTCACGTAGGAGTCCTTTTCTTGCGACGGCGCCCATTGTACATGATTTTCCCCACATAGCAGCTACTTTTGGTATGCGCGGGAGGCGCTTAGAGCTTTCGGACGCGAAAGGGCTTGCGTTGGCATTTACCCTTAGGCTCAGCATGGGGTAGGGGTGGCCGTGGGTGTGGACGGACTCCCATGACCGCCATTTACGTTCCATTAGTGAATTGCACGCCCGCTTCGCCACGATTCTACCGTATTGTGTGTTCATAAGACGAGGTTGTGGGGCGCTGGGCTATTGGAATGAATTGGCGACTGGAGATGACCCTTTTCCGGTAGGGGTACGATCGGTGGTCCTGGCGGACGGCTCGGTCACGTTTGTACTCAAACCCTGGCTAAAATTGAACCCGCATTCATTACAATTTGTTTTATAGTACACACCTTACCTAGTAAGGATTATTACGGAAAAAGTCCGGCGACAAACGGTGCAGGCCTGGGTCCGGCAGCGGCCATTAAGTGGGCACAGGGCCCTCTAAACGTTCGGGCCCGAACTTCTGTCTTTTAGTGATGCGGGGAAGGGCCTTCTGACAGCTTTCGTCGCCCTTTCGCCTGCGACAACCGTATTCGCAATAATAAGTTTTGTACTCAAAAGACGTACTAGCGCACGAAAGCTCCAATCCCGAAATGTCTTCATACCGCGGGGCATTATAGTTGACTTGGACTTCCTCGCATCGCCTCAATGCCACTAATACACCACTGAATTACCATGTATATAACACTATAGATACCACAGCGCGTCCGGCGGCCGTAATACCAACTCTTAGGTTGTTGACGCTTCACCCCGCGGAGCGATGCTCGGCCATTGAGCAGCCCGGACGCACAGAACGTACGGATTACCACCGCCCAGCTCGTTTACACAACATGTGCAAACAGACAATTAAATTACGCGCCCCATCGGTACTGCAAACGCAATACTGAAACGCCTATACGGCGCGCACCCCCCCCCCCCCACGCCCCGCCCGCCCGTCGCTCAGTGAACCCGCCTGGCGAGCCCCCATTTAGCGGTATTTCTTTGGAGGGTAGTCCCCATTGGCCTGGAGGATTGCGGGCAGCACGTCGATGAACAGCCGGTGGGTGGTTGCCTTGGCCCACTCGGGGGTTATGGTTGCCTGAAACAGTTCCCCTAAGCTTTCCGTGTACGGCTCCAGAGAGTCACCCGGGCCGCCCTCGCGGTTGTTGATGAACTGCTGCATCTCGTGCATGAGCCGCGCGTGGCTCGGCTCGATGACGCTATGCATATCCGGGCTGTACGGCGGCAGCTGCGTGTGGGTTTCGGTGTCGATGCCCAGAGAGCCCCACCCGTCCGCCTCGTCACGATAGTTGCCGTGAATGCGGGTGTTGTCCCATGAAAAGATGGGGGGCAACGTCTCGCAGAACTCGTCGTTCCAAACCTTGAGGCACGCCTTGATAAAGTCCTTGAACTCCGCCGCCGTAGGTCCACGGCCGCACGGTCTTGACTAGTGTCAAGGCTTCCTCCACCACTCCCGACGGAAGTTTGCGTGGGCGGCCCTTGCGCTCCGTGTCCTCTACGCTGCCAGTAGCTTGAAATGCAGCGTGCCATTGGGCGCAGAAGCGGGCTGCGTTTGTCGGACGGGGAATCGCCTCACCCCGCAGCTCTGCCTCGTCAAGGTACCTGAGTAAAATCCGGCCAGCTTCAGCGGCCCAGCGCCTTGGAGGCTCAGCCTCCTTATTTTTATTTTTGCGGACCCCGTGAAGCTCATTACGGGCGATGGAGGAAGCTTCTACGGCAAGCGTGCGCACGGGGAGCCATTTCTGGGCGCGTTTGTTGGTGGGGGTGCTACTGACCCGCGGGTCACCAGCGGCCGCCCGCGTCCCACCCCGTGAAGCGAAACCCGGCATGCCGTGCGTGCTGAGCTTCTCCCAGCCTTAGCCGCCGTTCATAGCATTCCCTGCATGGCGTTTCAAAGGAAGGCTGTTGCTCGTCCCAGGGTTTTCAAACAAAATCATCACTAAAAGACAGAAGTTCGGGCTCAAACTGCACACCGTTCCACACCCCCAGGCACTTGACCTGCCTTAACTCCTTTTCTCTATCGAATTTTTTAAATCTGCAAAGCGTGCGTGGCTCCTAGGCTCAATGCGCATCCGTCGTACTGGTCTAACCAACATAAGGCCACAGGGGTGTGCGAGCAAAGCGCCGTACGTGGCCTGAAGCGCAGCCGCAGCTCTTGGCTCTGAGCAGGGCGTTTAGTCCAAGAGACGCTGTTCACGTAGGAGTCCTTTTCTTGCGACGGCGCCCATTGTACATGATTTTTGGGCGGGGCCCCAGCGCGAAGCGCCCAGGGGGGCCCCGCCCTGTAGGATTGCCCATGTCCGTGGGTTCTGGGTTCTGGGTTCACGGTTCTGGGTAATTGGACAAGTGCAGACTTTCGGCCAACGGAAAGGCTGCATACGTAAAAGATTACATTCTTTATTGCACGGTAAATTTATTATTGGAACCCAACATCGCATGAGTACAAACCAGTTTGGCAGTCTCCATGGACCGAGGCCGAGGTCAAACCATCACCTCTCGGCCTATAATTAATTCCAGAAGAGTCATCGTTCCTTAAGGTGGAATTCTGACATGACGGCGTGAAATGAATCTTCGTTTCGGAAACAAACTATGTTTGCATTGCAAACACTCTTCCCGCGACCACACCACAGCAGCTCTGCTTGCCGGTCCGATCGTCTTGACGCATATTGCTATTACAAAGGTTGCAAGGAGCAAACCCTGCTGCCAGGCCTCTGCTGCACTCTCGTCGTCGTCTGTCATTCTATTGGCAAGTCAGCGTGATCTGCGAATAATCCACTCCATGTCTACTGTCAAGCTACTTAAGCCAAGCAATGCGCTCGCGGGAAGAGTTACACAGTGCCGAGACGGAGCGCGATTCCTGCGGCGCCGGCAGGCCTTGCTGACGACTCCGCAAGTAGGAATTTCGGGGATACAGCTCTGGCTACGTATCAGCAGGATTGTAGATTGTCGATTGTCACACTTCATGCCCTCGCCGCTCGCTGCCGAATTGATGCCGTACTTCAATCGATGCGCCCATGCGCCCCGGACGACGCGATTCGCGCGGCGCCGGCAGCGCCGGCAGGCCTTGCTGGCGACTCTGCTAGCAAGTCTGCGTCGGATACTCCTGAAATTTCTCCGACTTAAGAAGTTAAAACACAAACACGCATTCATTCACCTGATTGACGGGGACCTCACTTGCAACGTGGGCCTCCGGCAACCCGCACGCGACTCCGTTCTTTGCTCTCAACCCATTCTCACACCCAACCTAACTTCAGCCAATGCGCTGGCCGGAAGAGTTGCACAGTGCCGAGACGGCGCGCGATGCTAAACATGGGTCGGATTGCTGAAGCCGCAGGCATTTCAGGTATAAAGCTCTGGCTGCCTATCAGCAGGAATGTCGACACTCTCACAGTTGACGCCCTCGCCGCTCGCTTTGGAAATGCCGTATTTCGGTCGATGCGCACATGCGCTCATGCACCCGGCGGGATGACGCGCTTCGCGCGGCGCCGGCAGGCCTTGCTAACGACTCGGCTAGCAGGCATTTCGGGAAACAGCTCTGGCTGTCTATCAGCAGGAATGTCGACACTCTCACACTTCACGCCCTCGCCGCCCTAGCACTCAACTCCACCCGTACGGATTTAGTGGGGCCCCGCCCTTTTTCCGGCTTCAAGGAAGCCGACACCAACCCCTTGTCCCCACATAGCAGCTACTTTTGGTATGCGCGGGAGGCGCTTAGAGCTTTCGGACGCGAAAGGGCTTGCGTTGGCATTTACCCTTAGGCTCAGCATGGGGTAGGGGTGGCCGTGGGTGTGGACGGACTCCCATGACCGCCATTTACGTTCCATTAGTGAATTGCACGCCCGCTTCGCCACGATTCTACCGTATTGTGTGTTCATAAGACGAGGTTGTGGGGCGCTGGGCTATTGGAATGAATTGGCGACTGGAGATGACCCTTTTCCGGTAGGGGTACGATCGGTGGTCCTGGCGGACGGCTCGGTCACGTTTGTACTCAAACCCTGGCTAAAATTGAACCCGCATTCATTACAATTTGTTTTATAGTACACACCTTACCTAGTAAGGATTATTACGGAAAAAGTCCGGCGACAAACGGTGCAGGCCTGGGTCCGGCAGCGGCCATTAAGTGGGCACAGGGCCCTCTAAACGTTCGGGCCCGAACTTCTGTCTTTTAGTGATGCTCCAGCGCTGTTCCCGCGCACATAAAAGGTATTCACATAACTGCTTGGCCTTGTACCGGTTCGGTATATGTGCCCCAGGAGTTGTGGTCACTTAGGGCAGCTATTCATAAGTGGAGCGACATGACCACGCAATTCTCGCCGCCGGGGCCGTCGCCGGGGCCGCCCAGATCCCCGTTGGTCGCCCATATCACAAAAAGCTTATAGATGTTAGCGCCAGTGACTTTCTGGATGTGCTATTTGTGATTGAGCACACTGTTGTGTCGAGACGCTCAACTGTGGACCAAAACAAGCTCCCGTTGTATGCTTGGTACGTTTTGATTTAGGAATGTATAGCTTTAAATGGATGTGCAACAGACGTGGCCCGGCAAGAAGCTTTTGGGGACCCCTTTTGCATGACAAACGCAAGTTTCGCGAATTCAAGTTTTTCACGGGAGATTGGCTGCAATCAACATCGGTATCTAAACCGTAATAGTTTCACAGGTTGCCGCTGCGCGTAGCGCGCTGGCAAGGAAGCTGTTAGCATGGCTCCAGGGCGGCTTCATATATGGGCGGGGTGTCGCGGACGGTGTGCCCGCGAGGCACAGGCTCGCGAGGCTCGCGTGGCTTGAGGAGAGCTATACCACGCACGGCCTTGATGTCCTCTGCTTGTTTAATGCAATCCCGTGCTGCGCGTAATAGCTCAGAGAATTGCGTGGTCCACTTATGAATAGCTCTCTAAGTGACCACAGCTGCTGGGGCACATATAACGAACCGATTCAAGGCCAAGCCGTTATGTGAATACCTTTTATGTGCGCGGGAACAGCGCTGGAGCATGCGTGCCGTACTATTTTCCGAAATAGTACGACCTACAAGCGCACCGGTCCCTCACCATGATTCGGCACTCCCGAATGAGTCTCTCTGCCGGCTAGTTCTGCATAAAGTAAGCATGGATCTTGACAAGGCGCTGCTGCTTCTCGACAAGCATTGGCCGGCCGTGCATCCCCAGACAATTTATTTCGTCGGGTCCGGCATTTCGTTTGAGTGGGCCGGGGACTCAATAGAGTGGGTTGATCAATAGAGTGTGGGGCTTGATGCTATGAGTGGGCCGTGGACTCAATGTTGAGTCTAAAACACCAGACGCAGACTGAGTCCGACATCTTGACGCAAAAGCAGACGCAGGCCTCCTCCTTCGCCACCGCCTCTTTCGCCTCCGCCTCCTCGTCCTCCTCGTCCTCCTCCTCCGGGGCGTTGCGGCAACAGTGCGACCTCCGCCAAAGTCGCGCCACGCGTCCTCTCACGCATCTCCGTCCACGAACCCCGCGCCTGTCCCTAGCTTTTGGGGCCTCATCCAGGCCGGGGCCCCCGCCGGCTACCCGAGCCACCCTCGGCGCGATGTCCGTAACGTACGGCTTTGACGAACGTTCACCGAACATTCAGTGAACGTTCCCCGTGACTGTTCGCTGAACATTCAGTGAACGTTCAGTGAACGTTCAGTCACCAGTCGTTCACGTTGTGAACGGAAACACCCGCCCTTACCGTAAGTAGTGGTGTTTACCTGAGGCACTCGGCAACACAACACAATGTTGCGTTCCCCGGGAAAAGCTGCAGCGATGCCATTACACCGAGTGCACACGCCCTCGACTAGTCCCTTGTGACATTGCCTGAGCTGTTGCACGATTGAGACGCCTTAGCTCATTGGAGCACCATACGTGTTCTGACGCTCCAATCCCTCTATGCCCGGAACACGGCTTTCGGGTCTATGTAGCATGCGCATCAGTCATAGTTTCTTTGCATAAGCTCTCCGTGAACGGCGTTGCCTGGTCTGTCGCATACTGCACGGCAGCTCCAACACCCCCCAACCCCGAGGCCCGACACCACTGCGTTCTCACAATGAAGCAAACTGTAATCGCGGCCGCTTTGTATTCGGTGCATTTAAGTTCGATGTATACGACACAGGGGAGGGTTCGGAGTACCGGTAAGTGAGCTAGCCATCACCGAAAGTTCACGGCTCTTATCCGTGCACCGCGCCACCCGAGCGGTTCCCAGTGGTACCCCTGCACTTCAGCAAGCTGTAAACTGGTGCACCGGACGGGCCTTCATAAAGTGCCCAGATCTGCAGCGCCCACCCAGCAAACGCGCAAGACGGACGTGAGCGTGTGTCACCGATACACACAGGAGTGTCAGCAGAGCCCTCACATTGACAGCGTTCGCCGGACGCGGACCATCCACATCCATGGCATGTAGAGCACACATCTGGGAAGATTGCATTGTAAGATGCACTGCCCGCGCCGGCCAGCAGCCGCGCTAGCTAACACATACCATACGATAAGGTTTCGAAGTCGGGCCGGACAAATGCTACAAGTGGGAGCCCGAGATACGCCCCCAGCTACGCCGCGCATTGAGCGATACATATGAGGGCAACTGTGGAATAGTTATAGTTAGGCACTTGAGAATTTCAGGCACGGTCCAGCGACAAGCGTGAGCGAGAAACGGTAGGGGTCCGCGGGTCAGTGTCTGAGGCTTGCCCTGTGGTTCCCGCTAAGAGACCGAAAACGAAGCCTGAATGGCTCAATGATGAGTGCTATGAGCTTCCGGCGGGCCGTGCGAAATGGGCATCCTGGGCACTTATCAACCCGATTTTACAGGAAGCTGTGATGAGCAGTATGGATTCCTATTGGTTGCAATAGTATGTTGCATATGTGAAACAGTCGAGGTATCAAAAACTTCCGCACAGCTTGAGTTACGCCAGGATTGAAGCGAGATGCACGAGTTCCTATATGATGGCATACGGTTAGTATTAAGAGCAACACCATGCTTAGTAACAGGGACAAGGATAGCCCCATAGCCGCTTATAGACGACCTGCTCACCTGCATGTTAGTGGTGTACGACTCAAATTTTCAATCCCACAGCTAGGCGCAGCTCGGCAAGTAAAGACTTTTTGCCTTCATTGACTTCTTACCTTCTATCTTTTGTAGAATGCAGACCTTCTGGCGTGCAACTAGTCCGAAAGGACGCCTAGGGCACCAATTACTGCCAGTGCAGCATTAGCCTCGCCGGAAAGGGAGCCGATATGGCTGCAACAGCGTTTGTGCTCTTGGAGCCCGATGAGCTTTTCTTTCGCGACGTAAAGTTGTCGCAGGTCGGCAAATGGACGGTTTAGGTCTTGGTTGAAGGACGCGACTGACCGAGGACAAACTCTCGCCTTGCGTGCGCAATTCAGGCCTACTCACAAACTGTGCGCATTACAAATACGCTTCGGGGACCTGTGGAGCTGACTGTGAAGCCTGGCAGCAGCGAACGCTATACGGTCGTGCCCAGCTCCCTCCGGCTCAGAGGGGGAGAGGCGGCGTCGGTGGAGGTCAGGCTAAGAGTTCTGCGCTTCGTGCAGCGGCAGAAGGCTGTGGAGCAGGGGCACAGGGATATCTTCCACATCAAGGTGCGTGCCAACCCCCTATACGAAGAGCAACCGCATGGTTGGCGGCACTTCCCGCGAGCGTCGCAGCCAGCTGGCATGCGCGATTTTGGACCACATTTACATGATGACGCATGCGCCTCTCCCAACCCCGCAGGGCATCCACTTCGACCAGAAATTCCACGCCACGTTCTGGCTTACGCCTGAACTGGAGCAGCCGCAGGCGCCGAAAGCCAAGCCCGGGCCCTCGACAGCTCTTGTCCCCGCCCAGGCCCGCAGCTGGATGCAGGAGACTGGGCCGAGCCCGAACATGTCAGTACAGCACGGTGAACGGGTGCAAATGAAGCGAAGCGCATGGGACTTGCAAAGGGTCATATGTATACTTAAAACAGCGCGGCGACTTCCCAATGTGTCCTACCGTAAATGGCACCGTATGGTCGCGCTGCGCTGTGTCATCGCAGGTCACCTCCCGCGTCGCCCACGCGCCCTCGGAAGGCTTCCGGGAAGAGCGTGAGCTTTGCAGAGCCTGGCAGCCCGCGACCCAGCGGACGAAGCGGCTCCAGCTCTTCCACGTCATCAGCACCCAGCGTCGATGTCGGCGGTCCCGCCTTCCGTGCCGCCGCCGCCGCCGGCGGGGGCGGCGGCAGCCGTAGCTTGGAGTCCTCGCCGCCGCAGCATGTCCGCAACAGCGGTCTGCGCCAGGCGTTGGCAGGCTTGCAGTCCCCTCGCCGGAGCGCCGCCTTCAATGCAATCGAAGCTGGCGCGAAACACATCCAGAATGATGCGCTTGACCGCGCCATTGTGGGAAGTGGTTTGCCGCCTCCGGGGACGACGGCGGAAGCCAGGTTCGGCGCCTCGGCGTCGCGCTGGGGCGTCAATGCCTCGATCGACATCGGACAGCTGACTGCTGCCGTACGGGTCAAAGGGGGCGACGGAGCCGTCAGCTCGTCCCGGGACTGCGGGCCCCCCGCCCTGCAGCTTGACAGCCTGCCACCGCGCGCTCCGTCACGCTCCCTGCCGTCCTCACCCGGAATGGATCATGGACCGGCGGCGGCAGGGCCTGCGTTTGTGGCCGTGTCTCGGTCGGCTCACACGGAGAGCGGCGCGGCTTGCGCGGAGCCTTTCGTGCTCGCCGGCGGCAGGCGATTGCAGTCGGTGGGGTCGCCGGTGGCCATACCTCCGATGCCGCTGGGCGGCTTTGGCACCGCAAACGGAGGGAATTCTTACGCGAGCTCACCTGCAAAGGGCCGTGCAGCGCAGGAGCGGCCTTCTGTGGCTGCCAGCTACCAGCTGCCGCCTAGACAGCAGGAGGAGCTCGATGGGAAGAGCCCAGGGCGCCGTCTGTCGCCTAGCCTGGGTGATGCTGTGGTGGTGGTCGCAATCTCGAGCCCCAGGTACGGAAAACGTCGTGCTCTTTGGCCTTTGTTCGTGGGCCTTGTTGGCATGAGAGTCTCGCCAGGCCTGGCTTGCTTCCGAACGCGTGTGTGTGAACTCGTGCGGGTTGAGACGTCCCGCGTCGGTTTTCACCCTGTAACTGCAGGGCCGCAGCACAAGGGGGTGTTTTCCAGGCCGACGGCAAGGCTGCCAAGCCAACGCAGGTCTCTGCTGCGGGCGCGGGTCTCAGCGACCCCAAAGTCCTTATTGGCGAGTTGCAGCGCCCGCAGCAGCCTAGCGGGAAGCCGTCGTCGCTGTGGCAGGCGGAGCAAGCGGCTGAGGAGGAGCTGCAGTTCCTCGAGGTAAGAACCAAGAGAGCAGGGCAGGCTGGCAGGGTGGACAGGTTTAAACAGCCGTGGCGACCACGGCGCCGCGCACGCACCTGACTTTCGGTATCTGTGCACGTCAGTGGGGGTGAGGTGGCTCAGTTTCTCCGGCTCCAATGGGGCTGGCCGGGGGAACACGTCATCGGCATACGGCCACGTCCTAGGCGGCACACGCGCTCCTGTGCTGCCCTGTCCTGTCCCTGCCTACCTTTCCCGCAAGGCCTCTTCTACCTTTGCCGCCGCTACGCGTCTGCCTCACCCTGCCCTCGCTTGTCAGGATGAGAAGCGCGCGGTCGGCCTGCACCTGGCGCGGGGCAGCCTCGATTCCCTGGGCGCCGAGCTGAACCGGCTCCAGACGCAGTCGTCAAGCCCTGCGCGGGCAAAGGCGGTGTCGTCGCCTTCCATGCTCCGCACAGCTACGGGCTTGCGGTCCCCGACCACGCGCGCCGGCCCGGACGGCGACTGGCAGCAGCAAGAGCGCCACTGGAGCCCGGAGGCGCGGATGCGCCCGGCCGCTCGCGGCCCGCCTGGCGGCGCCGATGCTTGGCGGGAGACCGCGCAGCTTGCGTGGCCGGGGGCCGAACAGAACGGCATCCGCAGCGGCAGGAGTCAGCTGTGGGCGGAGGCCGCCGGCGGCACGTCCCCAGCGCGCGCGCCACTTTCGCAGCGTCCCTGCGGAGGGGCCGCCGGGGGAGCTCCGCCACTCCGGGACCCGGGGAGTGCCGCTCCGCGCAGCCAGGGCGGGCGGGACGCGGACCTTTCCGCTCGACGGGTAAGCTAAGCTTTGCGACCTTGGCCAAGGCCTGGCGTGGGCTGTGTTGTCACGCTCGTGACAGCGGATGGGGCGCCTGGCTGCGCGAGCGACGACGCGCCGCTCCGTCCCTTGCGCCGGTGTCCCGGACTGCCGATCTGCCTGGAAAACGTGTCCGGCATTGGAACGCGCACGCACCGCACCGCGCGGGTGCCTGGGGATTTGTTCGTGATCTCGAGCGCTCACTCCAGCAACGCCGCCCCGCTACGCACCGCGCGCAGGCGCACCAGGACCCGGCGGAGCGCCACTGCGCCCCCCAGCTCCCGAGCAGTACCCACCTGGAGCTGCAGCTGCAGTTGCAGTCCCTGGAGCGGCAGCAGGTGTCCATGCGGCGGACCGTAGAGCAGCAGCAGGAGCTCCTGGGGGACAAGGCCAGTCTGCTGCAGGCGCTGCAGGACCAACTCAAGGTAGGCTGGCAGGGCACGGCAGGGCAGGTTGGTAGGGTGGAAGGGCACGGTTGGTAGGGCAAGGTGCGGTATCGCCTGCAGCGCTGGCTCCGATATGCGTCAGATGGCGCTTTAGAAGCGTCGTGTGGTAAGCCCCAGGTGGCTGGCTTCACCGCATCGGGCTTCTGTGCCTGACTGACTGGTCGGTCAGGACAGGACAGGCGGTCCCAGTGCTGGCGGGCCGGCCATGCGCGTCTCAGCGGCGTGTTTTCAGTGACCGCGCTGCCGACGCATGGATCAGGCCCACCACGCTGCCAGCATGACGAGCTCACGTTTCGGTGCTGCACTGTTCTCCCTGTTGGTTACACCCGCCTGCGCCGCATGAGGCATGACAGCCCGGGAATGCACGTGCCCCTTCTTCCTGCTCTTGACGAATGTGTGTTGCGCGCACGCGTGTGTGGGTGGCAACCCGCAGTCAGCCCAGGCGGAGTTGAAGGCGAAGGGGTCAGCCCGGTCAGGTGGGTGCCTAGGCTACATCGTCCATCGATGACCCGCGGAATGGCCCGTTGCCCCAGCTATACGGTAGCTCCGCGCTGCGCAACGCGGTGCGATGCGGTGCGGTGCGCATTTGGCACCCGCACGCAACAGCTGGAAACGGCACCTCAACCTGGACTGCCCAATCTAGGTTGTGTCCGATGCTGCTCCGATCCATTAGTGCCGCCCCCCGTATTACCGGGTAATGCGGGCATCCGTTGACCGCACGTCGCCCGCGACGCTCACTGCGCGATCCGTGACGCGGCATTCGCAAGCGCGAGATTCGGTGAGACCCTGTGCGGTGCGGTGTGGTCGGGCGCTCCCTTGCCCTTGCCCTTTGCCGCCGCAGAGGCCACAGGATCCGCACAGGCGGCTCAGGAGGAGCGCGCGGCGCTGGCCCGCGAGCGCGACTCCCTGCTGCAGCGCTTGGCGGGCGCGGAGGCGGATCTGGCGTCCAGTCGGGAGGAGGCGGCGGCGCTGCGGCGGCTGCAGCTGGAGCTGCAGTCCCGCCAGCCCGACGTCGCGCGCGCCGTGGAGGCGGCACTCGTGCGGGAGCAGGCTCTGCAGGACGAGCGGAACCGAAAGGTACCGGCGCCGCGCTTGTGCTGTGCTGTGGATGGGTGGAGTGTGGGACGCACACACGGTGGCGGCGGCTGGGTGGGTGAGGCTCTGCCGTAAGCTGCTTTGGGTGGACATTGTGGACATTCCGCAGGGCACTGGACACACACCGCCCCGTATCAGCTGCGCCCGTGTGTGCGCCCGCATGGTGCAAGAGGGTGTGCAAGACTGTGTGCGTGTGCGCGCACCGCGCACCCTGGCGCACCCTGGCGTTAGGGGAAGCGGCAAACGTGGGTGGTCTTGCTCGCCCGTTGGGCCAGGTACCGGCGCATGCAGCAGTCAAATTGACAGGCAGCAGGGGCACCTGGATACCGGTAACCGGTCGCGATCCACCGCGACGCCCGCAGGCGCTGGAGCTGCTGATGAGCAAGGACGCGCGGATTGCGGAGCTGGAGCAGCATGCTGACGCGCTGGGGCAGCAGAACGAGGAGCTCCGCGCGCGCGTGTCGGAGCTGCAGGAGCGAGTCCAGGCGGCCGAAACCCAGGTGGGGCGCCTGCGCCTGCATGCCATGGGGCTCGGCGCTCGGGCGTGCGCGCCTCTTCCACCCACCCGCGTCACAGCCGGCCCAGGCCCGACGCCACGCCCGAAAACTGTCCGAAAACTGTACAAGAGATGAGTCATCGGCAGGACCTCAACAGGCTTACAGCTTTGGGCAGTAGGCTCTGTGCTCTTGAGTAGGGTGTGCTCTTGGCGACGACGCCTGTCCCGCGTCCTGGGGTCTACCGGTCTTTCCCTTGCACCCTTTTCCCACCCGCTTGCGGCGGCACAGGTCATTGGCTTGGTTCAGCAGAAGGAGGCGTTGGTGGAGATGGCGCAACGCGACCGACAGCAGGCCGACAGCATCATCGTAAGTTTTGTACCCGGCCAGGCCAGGGCTGCTCCCTGGATGATGGGTGGCGCCTCACAACTGGACCTCTCCTCGCACCCGAAAAGCTGCAAGTCCTCACGTCCCCCTCCGTCCATTCCAACGCCCCCCTCTGTCCTTTCTTCTTACCCTTTCTGTAAGGCGGATCTGGAATCCCGACTGGCAGCGGGCGACTTCCTAGGCGTGGAGCTGGCGGCGGTGCAGGACCGCGCCGCGCTCGCGGAGGCGCGCGCCGCGGAGGCTGAGCGGCTGCTGGCGGCGGCAGAGGACATTCGGCGCCAGGTGCCGCAGCGCCGTGGGGAGCACCCGGACGCGGCTTTCACAACCGCAGAGGTGAGCGGCTGCCCCTGTACCCGACCGGTACCTGGCCGGCCTTGAGCCGCACCGTCAATCCTTGCAAGGTCTCGTAGAGACGGCTCCCTTGCGGCTTTACGCATCTGCATCCCCTGGCCTGTGCGCCGTGGCCCCCGTATGCCCACGCCCTCAGGAGCTACGAGTCATGTGCGCCGGGTTCCAGGGACAGAATGCCGACGCGATTCACCTCTTGGAGAACACGCACCGCATGCAGGTGAGCTGCCCTGGGCAATGCCGCAACGACGTGGAACACGGGCCTGGCGGTCGGTGCTGCTTGCAAGGGCGCCATGACATGCCATGCCATGACAGCCGGCGCCGCCGCCCGTCGAAGGCGTTATGGAACTGCGTCTGTGTCTGGGAGGGGGTATGCTTCAGACCCAGGCGCGTGTGCAACAGACCTTACCCCAAGAAACGCCTCATCCGAGGAATTGAGCAAAAGCTCCCGTCTGCTGCTGTCGCCTTTGCCTTCGCCGCAGGTTGCCGAGCTGGAGGCCCGAGTCTCCGGGCTGGCACAGGAGCTCTCCCGGTCGCAGAGCCACAGCGCATCGACGGCAGGCGCGGCCAAGGGCCCGGGCGCAGGTAAGGCTGTGTTCCCATGCGCATGGGTTGTGTCGGGCCATCCATCGGAGAGCATGGAGATGCGGTAACGCCGCCCTGGGGCCGCTGGGCGGCTGCCTTGCAAACATCCATCCATTCACGCAGGTGCTCGGCCAGCGGATCCGAAGCCCGCCGCCGATCCTCGCAGCCGAATGGATTTGGAGGCGAAGCTTGACGCTCTGCGGTCGCAGCTGGCGGCTGCCAACCGTCACAGCAGAGGTGGGCGCGCGTGAGCTGTTCCGTCTTGACGTCAGTTGGCCCGGCCTGCCACCACGCGTGCAGGATTAGGGCCTTGGGGCTTGCTCCTGATCTCCGGCGTTCCTACGAAAGCCGATAGCCTAGTGCGGGCGGCGTCCACGGGTCAACTCCTAACCCGCTCCCGCGGGCTCTGTTACCCGCCTGTGCGCGCGCAGAGCGCGCGTGGGAGCAGGTCGAGCTGGATCGCCTGCGGATGTTGGTTTCGGATCGGGACGTGGAGGTCGCGGAGCTGGCGTCGCAGGTGGAGGTGCTCAAGGCGCGCCTCGTTGCGGCCACGGCGGGGACGGGGGCGCAGGGCGCAGCCGCCAAGGGCGCGGCCGCGCCGCCCGCCGCATCGTCGCCGTCGAGGCTTGGAAGGGCGCGGTCTTCAGAGGCCCCTGCGTCCCCGGTTCGGGGCCGACAGAAGCAGCAGCCACAGCAGGCCGGCCGGGGCCGGTCGCGGTCCCTGGAGCGCGATGCGGCATGCGACGTCGACGTCGACTCTCAGGGCGCCCAGGTCGTTGAGGCCATGCGGAGGCAGCTGGCCAAGAGCGAGGCCGCGCTGCGCGCCGCGCAGGAGCGGCTTGCGCTGATGGAGGCGCGCGCCGCGGTGGCGCAGAAGACCGCTGGCAAGGGTGCGTTGTACCACGAGGGGTGAACCACTGCCCCGTCTCGTGTCACATTGCCTGCACCTCCGCATACGTTGGCTCTCAGCTCCACGGGAGGCCTCCTGTGTCTCGCACCAAGCTGCTTTGCGCCCGGCCAGGCACCGGCGCCCTTGACGCGCACCCTCTCGCCCAGTGCCCCCTCTCCGCGAACCACTGGCCCCAATCCCGTATCTCGCGCCTTGTGGATCGCCCCATCGTCCCGCCCACCGATAAACGCACTGTCAAAAGTGTAATGCCCCGGCCCATTTTCGGTTCCGTTCGATCTGTTATGCTCTTGAATCCCCAGGCGAGCAGGAGCTGGAGGCCGCGCAGCGCACGATGGTGGGGTCGGCGCTGGAGCACCAGCGGCTGCAGCAGGAGCTTGACAGCGCCCGCGGTGCAGCCGCCCGGCTGAACAGCCGCATCAGTGACCTGGTGCAGGCCGAGCAGGTAACCGTTTTGCCAGGCGCCAGGTCCCGGGGGGGCGGGGCTCCCGGCCACACGCCTGCCTGCGGGCACTGCCCCACGGCCTGTGCATCCGTTGAGGGCTGTCGGACCTGAGCAGGGCGCTTTCGTTTTGCGCAGGTAGCCCGTGCTGAGATAGACACCGCCAAGGCGAAGCTCGGGCAGCTTCAGGTGCGCCACCGCAGCAGCTATGGATGGTTTCATGGTTAGCCTTATATTCGTGGGTCGTCCGTCCGTCCGATTGGTCACGTCTGGGTTGATTGGTTCCGAGGTCAGCGTCCCGGCGTGCGGGGATCCCTCACAGCCTCACGCCCTGTTCACTTGCCATCCAGGAGCTCCACACATCCGAAGTTGCCGGCCTCCAGGAGCGTCTCCAGCGCCTTGCGGAGCACTTGGCCGCCACGCAACCCGAGGTAAGCAGCCCAATGTCGCGCCCCACAGCCGCGCCCGTCCTCCGGCGCACCTCCAAGACACGCACGTGGAATGGCCCCTGCCCAACCCACACCCCGGCACGCCCGTGTGCCTTGCAGGTACTGCACGTGCTGCTGGGACAGGAGTACATGGCCGCGCTGTCCCAGAAAGCACCGCTTCCGACGGCCAGCCCCGAAGACAGAGCGCGCGAGCTGGAGGCTACGGGCGCTGCCTCAAGGGACGGGCCGAGCGGCAGTGGCTTTGGCGCCCCCCCGGGCCGGCAGCAGGGTGGCAGGTCCTCCGCCGCCGCGGCGGCGCTCAGCCGCGAGCGGGAGCTTGAGACGGCTGTGGATACGGCGGAGACGGCGGTGGCGGTGATGCAGGACCGCCTGCTGGCCGCGCTCAAGGCGGCGGCGGACGCGGGCGAGGAGGCGGCGCGCGTGCGGCGGGAGGCGGAGTGGGAGCGAGACCGACTGGAGGCTGAGGTGGGGCCCGGCTGGGCTGGACGGGGCTGGGCTGCTGGGCTGGGCTGGGCTGGGCTGGGCGGGACGGGACGGGACGGGACGGGACGGGCTGGGCGGGACGGGACGGGGCGGGGCTGTGTGTGACCTTATGGCCTTCCTCCATGTCAACTCAAGCGTCGCGCCGGTCTTTTAGTCGGTTTCGAGGACGCGCGAGTTCCGCCGGCCCGGGCCCGGCGTCGGGAAGAGGGATGACGGGCCAACCTTGACGACCCCCTCTCGTCACTCCATTGCCCATGGTCGGGAGACGCTCGGGCCACCCGCACCTCCCCCGCCTGCCTGATGCGCGTTGCGGACAGGCTGGATGCCGCAAGAAGCGCGCCATCGTGCAGCGGCGGCCTCCTCTCTGCTCCTGTGCTCCATTTGGCTGCCGTCGAGTCGAGTCGAGTCGTGTTGTTGACTTGTTGTTTCCCGCCCTGCTGCAGCTGCGGACCGCCCGCGAGGAGGGCTCCCTCCGCATCCGCAACCTGGAGGAGGCTGTCGCGCGGCTCAGCGCCCGCGGCGGCGACGCGGCGCAGGCCATGGCGCGCTCGCTGGCGGAGGGCGACGCCGCGACGCGGCGGGAGTGTCGCCTGCGGTCGGAGCTGGCGTTGGCGCAGCAGGCGGCGCAGAGGTCAAACGCGCAGGCGGCGGAGCTCAGGTGGGGGGTAATTAAAACGGCCCGGGACGAGGGAACGCAACGCAGTTACCTGGGATATTACCTGAGGATTACCTGATATCGCCAGCAGAAAGAAAACGAGCGCGCGGTGGGGGCGGCGTGGGGCGGCAAGGGGGGCGACTACCGCCCCCAGCGCCCGTCCCGTCCTTTCCGAGACGCTTGGACAGTCGCTGGGGCAACCGCCCCCGAGGCCCTAGGGGCGAAAACTTCCGAACAGACTACCCGTGTGTGTGTTGGCCAGTGGGATGTGGGGAGCCAAGCGGTGAGCGCGCCGTAGGAAGTGAAGTGTGGTGTGTTTTCCTGGCGCCTCGCAGGCTGCAGCTCCGGGACTGCGAACAAGCCCTGCGGGAGGCTCGTGTCTACGGCGGACTGCTGCTGGAGCTCGGAGGCGCTGGCCCAGCCGATAACGGTAAGGCCTGCCGGCGCCTGCCGCCGCTTGCCGCCACCAGCCGCCGAGTCCCTGCCTTCTCCCGTGGAGAAGGCGGGCGCACCCACCGCGCCGCCGCCCTCCTTAAACCGTGCCTGCGCCTGCATCCTCTTCAGCTCGCCACGTAACGCCATGCTCTGTATACGGTACTGTATGCTTATGAGATGTTTGTTCCATGTCTGGTGCGAGCAGGTGCAGCTTGCGGGCGGGGGAGCCGCGCCGGCGCCGCCTCTGCTGGCGGTCACGGCTCCCTGAGTCATCAGCTGGAGGAGCGGCTGGGGCAGCAAGCCATGGAGCTGGAGAGGCGGCAGCAGGTGCGGGGCGCGCTGCGGGCCGCTGCCCAAGAGCGGCACGGTGCCCCCGGGTGCAGGGCACAGCTTTACCGGTGCACATCACATCACGACCATTGCCCATCCGACTGTGGCAACGTGGGGGCGGAATCAAGAATCCGCAGATCTGCATTCTGTAGTTTGACCGAAGACGCGTATATTTCCTCTGAACGCATTCACGTTTTAGTCGAACTACCAATGTACCAAACCACGCTTCCCACGTATTCTTCTGACGAGGGGAGAGGGTTGCGCTTTCCGCTTTGGCCAGGTCATCGCCCGGTTGGTGGACGTGGCCGAGCGGGCTCAAGCGGATGCGGCGGATCTACAAGCGGAGCTCAACACGCTGAAGCAGGTGTGTGTATGTGTGTGTATGTGTGTGAGTGTGTGTCGTTACAGTATCTGACCGGGCCCTGACGCTGGCCAGGGGCTGCTAACCCAGCCCCGACGTGTGTGTGTGTGTATCTCTGTGCACCACGCCGCGCGCTTCGGCGTCGTGCCGTCAGTGTCCTGCGGATCTCCCGCGCGCGCGCCCGATGTCAACGCGTCCCCTCTCCGCCGTGAGCTCCTGACGAGATGAGAGGTGTTGCGCGTGATTTCAGGCGATGCCCGACCCCAAGCAGCACCTGCACCTGCAGTACGCGGAAGTCCAGCGCCGGTTGGGCGCTACGGAGGCCGAGCTGCGCGTATGCAGGCAGGTTGGCGGGGGGGGGGGGAAGCAGGTGGCCCGTGGGTCTGGCTGGGTTTGCTGCCGCCGCATCGGTCAAGGATGCGGCTGGGTTCGCCTCTCTTTCGAATTGGCCAAGGGTCTGTCTGGCTGGGTTCGCTCCTACGGAGTGGTGGTCAACTGCTGGCAAGCGGGTTGAGGGGGGGAGGGGGTGGCTCCAAGATGTGGCAGCCGCGGGAAAGGAGAGCGGATTCCGTTCCTACAGCGCAAGACGCAAACCACGTTGCGCGGGTCAAAGGCTGTGTAAAAGCGTACTACGTTGAAACCACGCCACTGCACGCTCCCTCCTCCGCCCGCTTTCCGCAGGGACGCCAAATCGTCTTGTGAGCTGGAGCTGCTGCGCCTGCAGCAACAGCTGGGGGAGAAGGCCAGGGAGGTCGACGTCGCGTCGGAGCGCCTGGCGGCGTGCGAGCGGGACGTCGCAGCCAAGGAGGACGCCGCCTCTCGCAAGGCGGTAGAGGTGGGTAAAATGTGGTTGAGGAGCGGGGTTCGGCCCGCCATGCCGGGGTCCAGCCCGTTCCGTTGGTCTTGCTGTCCCGACCAGTGTTGTTAAAATCCACTTTTGAACTCTCCGTCCTGAAGGCAGGGCAACGGTGCTCCCATCCCTGCGATGCGCAGGTTCGTGGCGCGATGAGTAAGGAGGTAGCGCTGCTGAGCCGCCGCGCGGCGGAAGCTCAGCGGGCCGCGGATGACGCGGAGGCGAGGGCGCGGGAGCTCGACACGCAGCTGGGCAACTTGCGGGCGGAGCTTGGGGAAGCACGGGTAAGTCTCTTTCCACCCACCGGGATGCCCCGCGTGTGTCTGTTGGCGCCGGCCGGTTTCCAGGCGAGTGCTGGTGCTGCGCTGCCGCTGCTGCTGCTGCTGCTGCTGCGCAGGCGGAGCTTGAGTCCCAGTCTGCGGAGGTACGGCAGGTGCGTATCAAGAGCCGCGAGGAGAAGCGGGCTGCGGAGGAGGCGGCGCGGCAGGCGAGAAGGTGCGGGGGGCTCGCTGTAGCAGCCGGATTGAAGCCCGTGTACTGCAACCCGGGAGCTAGCCAGGATGCAGGGCACGCGCCGGTCTTGACCCCTAAGCCGCGACTGGATTAATACGGAAAGCTGCGCTGTACCGTGCGGTATGGCCTGGCGCCTGACGCGACGCGCGGGCATGGTACCTGATCCGTGGGTCGTTGGGTGTTGGAATCTGCCCTAGCAGCGCGGCTGTGTGATTGACGCCTGGTGTGGGTTGCTGGTACTGCAGGTCTGCGGAGATGGCGAAGCAGGAGGCCCAGGAGAGGCGCTCGCAGCTGACCATCATGATGGAGACGATTGAGGTACTGCAGGTAAGCCGTGCGTGCCGCGGATGTCCGTCGCTTGCGGATGGGTGTGTCGTCATCGTCATAGCGGATGTGTTGCCGGTCGTGGCGGATGTGTTGCCGGTGCGCCCATAAACCGGCCCCGGACGCGCCTCCACTCTCACGCTGCTGAGTCGAGCTCGCAGGGAAGCATGCCGTGTACTAGCGGTGCTACGAGTGTTGCAATGACTGTTGTCACGTTTCACCTCTGTGGACCTGACCAACCCGTATTCCGCCTGATATGTTGTTGTTGTTGTTGTTCGTCGACCGGCAAAATCCGGGCGCTCCTGCAGGCTGGCAACTCCGGCGAGCGCGAGCAGCGCATCGTGTCGCTGACGGCGCAGCTCTCGGCGCTGATTAGCAGGGAGAGCCTGGCGGAGCAGCGGGCGCAGGGACTGCTGGTAAGTAAGGCGCACGTGCTTTTGCACATACACATACACAGCAGCTCACACGCAAGTCCGTTTTCACACCACACAGCGTTCACCGGACGGGGCAATTGGCTTAGCGTCAGGCTCCTTTGGCGGGGAAAATACTTCTGCAAAGCCCGCTTGTTGGACTGCTTAGGTTTGGGCATGTGACCCACCTCCTGTATGTCGTCCTCGCCCTCCTCTTCAAGCGCGTCTCCTGCCTGCTGGGTGCCCTCCCGGGCGCCATGCCTCCTCCTGCTCAGGCGGACGCCGAGGCCAGCAGCTCCGTCGCCCAGCAGCTGCAGTCGGAGGTTTCGGAGCTGAGCCAGCAGGTGGCGCGGCTGGAGCAACAGCTAGCGGCCGCGACGTCCAACCGGCTGGTACTGGAGGGCGAGCTGGCGGCGGCGAGGTCGGACGTGAGGACCAGGTGCGGTTGTGTGGCGGCGGGTGGCAGATGGCAGATGTATCGCGGTCGCCGCGGCGCGGAAAACGCGAAGGCGTTTGGCAGCTGCAGCCGTGTTCCGGTGGCGCGTTTCCTCGCTGCTGTGTGTGTGTGTGTGTGTGTGTGCCGCTGGGCTTGTGCGGGCGAGCAAGGGGCCTAGCCCCTTGCCAGCGGCGGCGCGCTGCCAGATGCGGCACTTTCCGGATGCTTCCGAATGCTGCCGATGTGCCGGGCGCCTGCGTAGCCTTTTCCATCCATGCTGCACATCAACCAACCCGGGTGTTGTGTCTACGACAACACGACGCTGACGCTTCCTGGTGTTGTGATCTGCACCGCGCTGACACCCGTGCTGGCACCGCACCGCACCGCGCAGGGATGCGGCCGCGCTGCGCGCAGCCCGGGAGCTCGACGACCGGGAGCAGCGGGTGACTTCCCTGGAGGGCGAGGTGGAGGCCCTGCGCAGGGCCCTCAACGAAACACAGTCGCGCCACGCGGAGCAGCTCGCGAGGTGCGCTGCGCGTCGGCGGAGGTCCGTGCCAGGCCTGTGCAAACTTCCGCCCAATCCTGCCGTCTAATGAGGCCGGGCTGTGTGTTTGCTCTTGGGAGGGTGGGTGTTACCGTCGCCCCGTGTCGTTACCATCACGGCCCTGGCGATTGCGCGCACCGCGTTTTCCCGCGTTGCGCAGGGAGCGAGAGGAGGCGGCGGCCGCCACGCGGCAAGCCCGGGCGGAGAGCAGCGCGGCTGCGGCGGCCAGCTCCCAGGCGGTGCGCCTGGAGCGCTTCCAGGTGCGAAGATTGGCACCGGTGATGCGGCCGCTGGCGCGGATCGGAGCGCACCTTAACCCGTGTACTTTCAAACAAATGACTTACAGTGGACCCGAAGGATCGCCGGTGCAGACGGCACCTGTTACTGTCGCAGCCGAAGCCCTCTTGCTACCCTTAACATTTGGCAGCTCTGGCCCCGTCTCCTCTGTCTTCTCTCTTTTCCTTGCACAGGCCTCGTTGGACGAGCTGCTTGCGTTTGTCGAGTCGCGGAGCCAGCAGCAGGCGCCCGCCGTCACAGCCAGCGCTGCGGCCTCAGGCGCCCCGGACGAGCCCTCCACATCCCCCCCGGAGCCAGCCGGCTCCGCTGCCAGCTGGCTCATCAGCACCATGCACCGGCTGAAGGTATACGCGGGCGGCTCACTGGCTGCTGACACCCAAAAACCATGCCGCCCAGCCGCGCCCTGTAACCCGCCCATCCCGCGAGGCGGGGGGATAGGCTCGCTCGCGGTTTGTCAACGTAATGCACAGCAGCCCAATCACTGTCACGCTGGGCTGGCCGGTCGCGTGTGCAGGCGCTCGTCCTGGATTCGGAGCGGGAGTACTTGGCCGCGTCCACCGACGCCCGGCTGTACCGAACGGAGAGCCGCTGGGCCTGGGCACGAGTCCACCGCCTGCAGTGGGCCCTGGAGCAGCGCACGGGCGAGTGGCAGGTTGCGCAGGTACGGTAGGATGCGTGTCTCATATGATGAGGCGCCCCATACGCGGGGGTCTTGGGATGCGCGCAACGGGCGCAAAGGCCCAACCCCAGAAGCCTGCGGTGCCGGCCTGCGGGCCCGTGCAGGTAGGGAGGGTCACGTCGAGTCGGGTTGAGGTCAGGTGCCCAGGAGGCTCCGGAGGGGGGAACTGGCGGTCGGGGGCCCTGGGGCTTGGACACGATCGGGTGGCACCACGATATCCGGCACTGCCCTGGGGCCTGCATGAACGCCGGACGGCGGCGCGCGTGGACGCCCCCAACCACAGAGAGGGAGCAATGGCCAACCCAGCGGCAAGCCCACGGGCACGCGGGTGCTTTACGCTGGCTTGTCAGGGAACGCCTCATTAGCTGCGCTTGCGCGCCCTGCCTGCGCATCTTTGAAAAAAAGGCGCACCATCCGCGTTGCAGCGCCCCTACGCTGAGTTGTGACGCGCGCCTTGTCCTCGTCGCCTTATCGCCTTATCGCGTCTCCGCAGGCGAGGGTGCAGCAGCTGGAGCGCGCCATGGCCCGGCGCAGCGAGGAGGCGGCGGTGCACGCACTGGAGCAGGTCGCGCTGCAGGACAAGCAGGTTTCGGCGCTGAACGAGCGACTGCAGGTGTGCGCTTCCTGCGCGCGCAGCCGCCGCGGGCATTCGCCGCGATTCTGACGCCACCACGCCCTGCATGCTGCTCCCTCTACCCACGCTCTCTTCCCGCGTGTGTGGACGTGCTTGTTCGCGCGCCGGGCATCATGTGCATACACGCCCGTACTGTGGGTCTCAGTTAAGTCCTTGGGCTTACAGCATTGCGCCTGCGGACCGCCCTGCACACGCAGGCTACGACGGCCAAGCTTGTGGTGGCCACGTCTCAGGTGCGACGGCGGCGGCTTGGCGGGGGCAGGGTGTGCTGCGGGGGAGGACCCGCAAGGGCCGCACTTGACTCTGTCCCCATCCGCTCCCTCTCTCTCTCTTTCTGCGGTCCAGGCTGCCGGCGCGGACGCGGCTTTGGCTGCTGCCCGCGCTGCGGCTGCGGCGCTGCAGCGCCAGGCGGTGGCGGCGGGAGCGGAGCGAAAGGACCTGCAGGCCCGGCTTGCGGCGGCGGAAATGGAGGCCGCAGGCTCCACGGAGGTGCGAATGGCTTTGCCGACCAGTCTCAAGGCGCAACCGTAGCTCCTCAACGCGTGGCATGGCAATTTTTCGGTTGGTTTCCACACTGTCAAACCCTTCATGACAGCGGACTCGTGCAGCTTGGGACGGGCACGCCGGCAGACTCGCCTGCATGGCTCGGACAGCCTGGACGGCGCAAGTGCCTTGCCAGGACCCCAAGGATGCCTGCGCTTTGCCGCGAGCGTCATTCTTGGTGCTCGTTCGTTCCTTCGCGTTTTGGCTGTGCAGGCTCTGAATATGGGCGCTGAGGCTGCACTGGCGCAGCGCGATCTGTCCATTCGGCAGTACTTCGACGCCCAGGTCGCCACCCTCGTCGCCAAGCCCGACGTCCGGGATAAGGTCATGACGCTAGCGCGGGAGGTAAGACCCGCGCCAGCTCCATCCCTCCCGCCGATGTCATATGCTCATTGCGGCCCTACCCTCTAGGGACGGGGGGTAGCCGACACCGGTCGGCTGCTGGTCCCGCAGCCGCACGATGTTGTCCAGGGCGGCTTGGCTTACTGCGTCCCGTCTGTAAGCGCCACGCATGGCCCTGCCATGCCACGGCGGCGTGCTCTGTTTTGCAGGTATGCGCGCTCAAGCTGTCCGAGTCGCAGCTGCTGGCGTCGCTGGCGGCGGCCAAGCACCGGGGCGACGCGTCGACGCAGCTGGTCGCAAACCTGCAAGGCGCGCTGCGCGCCGCGGAGGACGCGGCAGAGCAGGCTCTCAGCCAGCAGGTACGGCACGGCGCGGTACAAAAACATGGCACGCAAACTCCCGAATGATTGGAGCCCAGGATCGATAAGATCGGCCTCACCTTGCAGACGTTTTGTGACCTCCTTTTGTTTGTTGTTGTCTGCTGTTTCGCCGCAGAGCGGATGCGCTGCGGACGGCGCCGGCGGGGCTGGAGCTGGTTCCGTGGCTGGCGGGTTGGGCATGGAGGTGGCCCGCCTGTCTGCCCAGCTGGTCGCACAGTCGCATGAGATGTTCCGCCTGCAGGAGGCGGCGCTGCGGTCCAAGCAGGTACGCGGCCTTTTCGTCTTTCCAGGGCGTCTCGCCATGGCGTCTCAGCTGCAATGCACATAACCAGCTGCAGGCCGCCCGACTCTCCCCTCCGGATGAGGCTCTGGTGCCCACCGTAGCGACAGTCACAACAGTGGCTCTGGATGTGCGTCCTTGTCGTCGCTCTAGAGATCGGGGTAGTGATGGGTGGTGGTGACCGACCCATGGTTCATCCATACACGCAGGCCTACGAGCGGCGCGAATCCGACATCGAGGAGCTCCAGGTGAGCACCTCTGGCGGGGACGCTTGGCGGCGTAGCCGCGCTTTCTTGCAGAACACCAGCCGATGGTGGTAGCGGCTTGGGCCAAATGACGACGGACCTCGGTCCTCGGGCTGGCAACCGCCGTAGGGGCCCTCTGGTCCCTGCTTGACGCGTCAACTTCATGGGACCGCCTTTGGGACACCTTGCTCGCCGCAGGCCCAGCTGGCGGCCGCTGATCTGCTGATCACGCAAGCGCGGACGGAGGGCTCCGCCGCTCTGTTTGCGCTGCGGGAGCAGCTCAGCGAGGTGCACGACCAGGACCGGCAGCTGCTGATACGGGAGATCCGGGAGCTGCAGGTAAGGAAGGAAGGAAGGAGCACCATCACCACCACCATGCACCGCCACCACCACCACCACCGCCACCGGGCAGCTGCAGCGCCACCACCAAAACCATAAGCACTAAAACCACAACCATTACCAAGGTTTCTGCTGCGTCTTGCAGGAGCGCCTCACGGCCACGAGGGACCTGGCCTCCAAAGGTGTGGTGGCTGGTCGGGAAGAGGGTAACAACCGCCACGCTGCGGCTGGTGCCCGGCCGGCCAGATCCTTTGCGCAGGACCTCTCGCTCCATTGCTGTGGATTGTTGGTGTGCTGCTGCCGACGGCTTCCCCCCCGTGGTATGTAAAGGAGCACATCACTCCCTGTCCCCCCCCTGTGATGACGCAGACGTGGAGCTCGCGGAACAGCGCATAGCCGAGATCACAACGGCGGCACACACGGAGATCGAGAAGCGGGTTGCGGCGGCCTTGACGGGCCAGGTGCGTGCGTGCGTGTGAGCTCGCGTCCACGTGCGGATAGATGTGCGGACAGGCGCGGACGGCGCTTTCTGCTCTAATCGCAAATCTTCGGATTGGGGATTGGGCATCGCACGGGCAGCGGCCCGCGGAGCTCGTTCCTCAGGACTGAGCGTCCTTAGGCCCCACGACGGTGCGCACGCTGCTTGGACACGTGGATGCCCCCCGCAGGTGGATGCGTCCCGTCTGCACCAGGTGGAAGCCCGGGCCACGTGCGCGGAGAGCAAGGCGGCGTACCTGGAGTCCCAGGTGGAGACGCTGCAGGTGCGCGAAGCCTTTCTGGCCGGAAGCCGGGCCGGGAAACGGACACCCAGGGGCGGCTCCGACGGCTCGTATTCCTGGTATCGTTTGCTGTCACGGCTTGTCCCAGGGCTAGTTACCGTCAACCCTTACTCTTGATGCGCCCGGCCCTGTGAGCATCAACTTGATGATAACGCAAGGTGTGGGAGAAGAGCTGCTGCTTGGCTCGGACTTGGGGCCGCAGCGGCCCATCGCGCCGTTCCTTTTATCGGCTGGCAAGGCGCCTTTCTCCCTCCCTCCCTCCCTCCCTCCCTCCCTCCCTCCCTCCCTCCCTCCCTCCCTCCCTCCCTCCCTCCCTCCCTCCCTCCCTCCCTCCCTCCCTCCCTCCCTCCCTCCCTCCCTCCCTCCCTCCCTCCCTCCCTCCCTCCCTCCCTCCCTCCCTCCCTCCCTCCCTCCCTCCCTCCCTCCCTCCCTCCCTCCCTCCCTCCCTCCCTCCCTCCCTCCCTCCCTCCCTCCCTCCCTCCCTCCCTCCCTCCCTCCCTCCCTCCCTCCCTCCCTCCCTCCCTCCCTCCCTCCCTCCCTCCCTCCCTCCCTCCCTCCCTCCCTCCCTCCCTCCCTCCCTCCCTCCTCATCATCATCCTCGTCTCCTTAACCCGAACAGGAGGCCCTGACGGCGGCGGAGGCGCAGGTGAGGGAGCTGGAGGACCTTCGCGACGTGACGGGCGCGGCGGTGGCCTCCCTGGAGGCGACGCTGGCGCGGATCGAAAGGACAGCGGTCACGTCCTCGGCGGGGAGCGCCACGGGGGCGGCGGCATTCAGCGGCCGGGGCAGTGGCGCGCTTTCCGGAGGAGCACGCCGCGTGCCCGTGTCGGGCAGCTGGGGGTAAGAAAAAAGAGCTTGGGGTAGGTCATTGGCTTATTATTAACATGTTGGTGGCCGGAATATGTCGAGGGACGTCGCAACGGGCTTTGTGGCTTTGCGTGTGGTGGGTGTACTGCTGAGCGCAAGCCAAGTCGCGCCCATGTGTCCAGAGCTCAACCCGCTTGCGCTTTGCCTGCCTGCCTGCTGCCTCGCAGGTCCCTGCAGGTGGCCGCCAGCAGCGCGCTCCCCTCGCAGGCGAGCTCGGGGTCGGTCGCCGGGGCCGAGCCGGTGCCCCAGGGCCTGGCGGGTCTGTCCCGTGAGATCATGCGTGCCAAGATGGCCGAGGCGGAGGCGGTGCGGAAGATGCGTGCAGCTGCGAGGTGAGTCACGCGCGCAGTGCACCCAAGGGTTCGAGCGCATGTGCCTTGACAGGGCCCCGTTGTTTTGGTCTACATCCTCGCTCACTTACCTCTGGTGGTGACTTTGGGGACCCGTTGCCGCTCTTATAATCGAGGAGTACATGGCGCGCCGCAGAGTACCGTAGTAGCACCGGGAGCAGTCCGGTTTGGCTCCGCGTCGAATGCAGCATCCGACGACCGCGGTGGCCCCGCGGCTGCCCGCTCTTGTAGGAGCGAGGTGGAGTTGCGGCAGAAACTGCTGCAGCGCGAGCAGCGCATCTCAGAGCTGAAGGACCAGCTGGCGGCCAAGGGGCGCTCCGTGGAGGAGCTGAAGCGCAGCGGTGCATCCTTCGCTGGCGGAAGCGCCGCCAAGCCGGCGTTCCGCAGCCGCTCGCCGTCTCCCGTGAGGGTGCGTGGGCAGAGGAGGGGCCCGTCCATGGACGCTGGTTACCATGGCGACAATCTAGCCACGCCGGTTACCATGGCAGCGTGTGCAAAATCATGGCGACGATTTAGGCACCCCTGACTATTGCGCGCGGCAATGCCGCCATCTGACGGCGGCGGTTTCATATTCTGGGTTTGGGGGGTTGTCCTGTTTCGCTGCTAACGCTGCGGTGCGCAGATGGCAGCAGCCATTGGCCAGCCCCTCGCAACAAGCCGCAACTGAAGGTGCCTCTCCTCCCTGCGCTTCCCCGCAGGGCTCCGTGCCGAGCGCAGTCGCGCGCCCCGGTGCGGCGGCCGCGCCGCGGCGGCTCGCCGCCGCCGACCCGGCCGCGGCGGCTGCGGACGCGGCTGCCGACGCCGAGTACCTGGCGGAGCAGGTGGCGCAGCTGCGTGTGGACGTCGCGAAGCGCCAGGCGGAGATTGAGCGGCTCCAGTGTAAGACCTTCTAGCCGCAGCGGCCCATGTTGCCTGGAAGGATGATGGAACTGATGATGAAGGGGATAAAAAGAAGATACCGCAGCGGAGATGATGAGGGGGAAGTCAGCAGGTCCCGCTAGTGTCCGTCGCCAGGGCAGATGATGACAGAAACAGGGGTGGCGGCTTGAGTACATGTACAGGGATGTCTGCCTCCGGCTCCCGGATGCTGCTACCGGAGTTCAGCAACAGGTTGAAGAGAGTTGAGGCTTTGTGGCCTGTGCGCGTTTGCCGATGGTGGTGCAGGCGCCTTGGCGGAGGCGAACGCTGCAGCGGTGGTGCGCATCGAGGCCCCACGGCCCCCGGCGGCGCCGGCCAAGCCGGGCGGCCAGGCCGGCAGCGCGTCTGTGGACAGGCTCAAGGTAAGAAAGAGGGCGGAGGAATTCGCCGGGGAAGCCGCCGAGAGCGAAGGGAACACTCATTGGGGGCGGCCTCCCAGTACGCTCGACCGCCTGGATCTGCCGAGCCCAGTTTCGCAATACCTGCGCTTGCAACCAAGCTGTTATGCCTGCGTGTTACGCTGCACCCATCGCCAATCCTTCCTAGTTAGTTCCAGACCGCATGTGGCACCCACGTCACCATAACGATGTGTGTCCGTTGCCTGTGCGTCGTGTTCCTTTTCTCCCTGCGTCCAGGACCAACTCGCCACGGCGAACGCGGAGATCGCCTCCGCGCTCAGCACGGCCAACAGCCTCCTGATCCGCCTGCACCACCAGGGTGCGCCCGTCAGCGGCCTGGTCGCCGGTGCGGCCACAGCAAGGCGGGCCGGCAGCCCGGCGCGGCGCGCCGCCTCCGCGCCCGGCGCGGCGCCCGCTGGCGGCTCCACCGATTCGGCGCTGGCGCCCGGGACGCTTTCGGGAGTCATGCAGCAACTGGCCTCCGCGCTGCAGGCCATCAGGGCGGGCCCCAGAGTGGGGCCGGCGTTGCCGGCAGGTGCGGGCGTGAGGCTGACGTGAGGGCGCAAGGGGGCCGGGGCACGGCACAGATCCTGGTCCCAGTGTGAAACGAATTTGCTCTGGACGGTCAGAGTATCTCAACGCCGCCGAACAGCCCGATTGAAAGTGATACCCACTCTGTGCGTGGTTATGCTGGACGTGTGCTTGGTAGCTTGGAGGAGCGTGTCATTAGCCAACGGTCATCGGTGCATCCCCTGCAGGGCCCACCAGGGCAGGAGGCAGCCCCGGCAAGGACACCAGCTCACGCGGCGAGTCGTCGCCGACGAAATCGTCAGCCAGCCGGCGGGACGCCAGCGGCACTGCGGGCGGCTCGCCGACCCGGTCCTCGAGCTCGGGGGCGGGCGTGTTTGAGGAGCTGCAGCGGCTCAGGGAGGAGCACCGCGTGTTGGCGCAGCAGCGCGAGGACGTGGGCTTCAGGTGCAGTCACCTGGAGGGAGAGCTGCAGCGCTGCAAGGAGCTGATGCAGCGGCTGCAGGCGGCAGCCGCCAAGGACGGCGACGTGGGGCGGCGACACGCGGACCAGGTCGGCTGGCTGCGTCAGCGCAAACGCACGTTCACACGCTGTTCCATCCCCTTGTTCCTTGGACCTAATGACCTAATGGCACAGACATGCCTCAAGTCTTGGATTCAGCGTTGAGGGGCAGGCAAGCCGTGCCTGGCGCGCCATGCGACTTTCCCCCGCCGTGTCTCCACGCGTGCCATTTTTTCGATGTTGCGTGTGGGCACCGGTGCTCCGCAGGCCGCCAGCAGGATGGCGGGTGCCGCGCAGCTGTCCAGGATCCTGGAGGGCAGCATCGCGGCGCTCCAAGCGCTGTGCGACCGGATGCAGGCGGCAGCCGCGCCGACACCGCAAGCGGCACAGGCGGACCAGGTCCACCAGGTGCGTCGCGAACCCGCACACAGCGCACAGCGCCGACGGGCACAGCCCCCGCTACCCGGATTGTGTCCGGAGGTCGCAGTCTTGGCGCAATTAACGGCGCACCGGCTTTGCCCTTCTTGGCCTTGCTTTGCATCCCGGTTTCTCGCCGCTGCCGTGCCTTTCTTGAGGTTGTTATTACTGGGTGGCCGCCCCTGCTTCCGGTTGGTTTGTTCCGCCGGCCGCAGAGTCTGGACCGGCTGGTTTCGGAGCTGGCGACCATGGACACCACCGTGGGGCTGCTCAGGGCGGAGTTGGGCAGCGCGGCGCAGGCAAGTCCGCAAAAGCCCAACCCTGGCCTACGATAATGATGTGCACTTTGGTTGGGGTCCGCGTCCCTGAGCTGGGTTGAGACTGAGAGGCTGGGTTAGGCCGATCCACCTTCCAGGCCAGTGCTCTGAACCGCGACGGACAGTCAAGCCAGGGGGTTACCTGACCTGACGTGGGATATGTGCATATGTCCCGTTTCCCCTGCCCGCGGGTTCCCCGCCTCCAGGACTTGCCGCCAGGGCAAACCCGACAAGGCGACCTCTCCAACGTGACCAGCACGCCGACGCCGGCGACCTCCTGCCTGAGCTACAACCCCCCGTCTGACGGCACGCTGCCGTCCCAGGGCGGAGGTACGTCCCCCCATTGAGGCGTTAATGGGGGCGGGCGGGGTGCACGGACCGCGCGGGGAGCTGTGTGCCGCGCGCAGTGCGGCTTCCTCGTGTTCCATGACCCTGCGCATGCTGCGACGCGCTGGGCCTCCGGAGGACGCTGACGCTGACGTGCTGGGCCCGCTAGATCCGCATGGAAACAACTCCACGCAAGAAGGGGGGATTGGGGGAGGCCAGATGCTGGGCTGGGGGTGGGTCAAGGGTGGAGGGGGAGGGGGGCTCATGGGCTCATGGGCCGGTGCGTGCGTTGGGATGCCGACCGTATCGGTATCTGGACACTCGCCATTGCACCCCATCCCGCCCCATCCCATCCTATCCCGCTTCGGCCGATCTTGCCCTCCTTGTGGATCGCTGATCGGTTTGGCAGGGCTGGCCAGCTCCCAGTCCGTGATAGCGCAGGCCCCGTCGTCATCGTCGGCGCATGGCACGGCGGCCTGCGCGACGCCCTCCTCCGACCCGGCACCGCCTCCCTGGCTGAGCTGGGAGTCCTCCTGCACCGGTCCGTCTGTGCGCGAGGGGCCCAAGGCGGCGGAGCCATCAGCCAGGGCGGCCGCCGACTCGTCGTCCTGCGGTGGGGACACGGCGCCGCGCTTGGACGCCAGCTCCGACCGCAGCGGGAGCTTGCAAACGGAGCAGCACCCGTCCGGAAGCAGCGTCGGCAGCCGCCCTAGCGGGCCGCAGGGGCTGCCGCCGTCCGCGAGTCAGGGCGGCACCACGTCGTCGTCGCAGCCTGACGCCGCGGGGCCCGCAGGTGAGGTCTCTCAAGACGGCGCAACGGCTTGCTGCCTGGCTGGATGCGCTCCCGCATATCAGGTCTTCTTGAGGTTTCGATGCCAACACTCCCGTTAGCACGCCAGTCTTGACTATGTGACTATGTCATGCCAGCTGCTCTGCACTCATCATGAAGTTCGCACACCGGAATGAGGCGTTTCTCGGTGGAAGCCGGAGGATCACCGGTGCACCCGCCTGCTGTCGTCGTTTTCACCCCCACCGTGCGCTTGGCATGCGCAGGCGTGTCGCACGCCCAGGCCGTCGCCCTCGCCACGGCGGCTGCAAAGCACAAGGCCCGCGCTGACAAGTGGAAGCAGCGCAGCAAGGAGCTGGGGGCGCAGCTGTCGCTGCTCAACGCGTCCGCGGCGGCGCGCGAGGCGGCCGCGTCGGAGCGCCAGCTGGCGTCAACGCAACAGCTCGAGGAAGAGCTGCGCACGTGGCGCGCCGAGGCGGCGAGGTACTGACTGCGTGCGTGTTGTTGCGCTCGCCGCACCCCCCTGTGTCTCGCCCTGCGCCAAGGCCAGCGAACCCAACGGTCCTCTCCCCATTCTTCATCTTGGTCTGGCTGCACAGAAGGAGCAGTGCAGTGTATCTTGACCGAATCCGCAGGACAGTAGAATAGAATACCCCAATTATGATGATGTTTGTATGTCCCGACACAGCCCTGGCCGCCGCCACCCAAGGACCTGTGCGCCCGTGTATGTCCCGTAGACTTGGGGCCGCGTAGACTTGGGACCGCTTAGGCTCTGGGTTCCTGAGGCCTGCCGGTGCCGGCTCGCACTCCCTGCTGCCGGGGGTGTGCTCTGCACGTCTGCAGGCTGAGCGCGGAGCTGTCTGGTGCGGAGGCCGCCCGCAGGGAGCTGGATGCCGCGCACCAGGGCAGCGGCCACGAGGCACACGCGCTGCTGGCCGGGGCCGCTGAGGCGGCGGCGCGCGCCGCGGCGCTACAGCACCAGCTCGACTCGGAGCGGGCCAGGGCGGCGGCGGAGCTGGCGTCGCACCAGGAGGAAGCGGCGGCGCTCAAGGTCAGTCAGTCGGCTCGGCTCTATTCGGGGTGCCATAACCGTAGTCGGTGCGATGTCGGCGTGGCGTGCGCCGGTTTGGATGGGCACACGTCGCAGGGCATGGAGTCCGTGGAATCTCGGTCGTTGCGTCATTCGTACACTTTGTCCGTCTGTCCACTGTTGGGGCTGGGCCGTGGTTGCAGGCCGCCGTGGCGCAGGAGAAGGGCGAGCGGGCGCGGCTGCTGGTGTCGCTGCGGGAGAGCCACAGCAGCACGGCGCAGGTGAGGCAGGAGGGGCCGTGCACGGACCGAGCACCGCCTCCAGAGGCGTTAGGGGTCGGAATCACTTGTGCCGAGGTGTCCCTTGAATGAACCGTGTTACGGGGTACCCAAAAGGATGTCCGGCGCATACCGCCGTGACTGCCACCCTCCCCTGCCGGGCGGCACTTGTTTCGGCAACACGGGCTGGAGCCGTTTCGCGCCTGGCCGTGCGGTGTGTGCTGTTTAGGAAGTAACCCCGCGCTTCTTTGGTTATACTGCGCAGCGACTTGCGTTGGCAACGTATGTCGGTATGTGTGTGCGTGTGCGTGTGTTCGCCCCGCAGAGCAGCGACTCCAGTGAAGGACGGTTCAGGACGGAGTCGCTTCAGGTGGGTGCCACGTCCCAACGCTGGTGGGGACCAGGGGGCGCAAGCTGCTAACCCATCGGCCGCGCCCCCCGTGTACTACTTCCTCCGACCATTGGTCCTGTGCGCTTGTGGACTTCTTGAATTTGACCCTGTACCTCGTCGCGATACGCAGGCGCATGCTGCAACCGCCGCCGCCCGCGCCACTGCGGAGCGCGCGGAGGAGCGCGCGGAAGCCTGGCGAGCCGAGGCCGAGTCGCTGAGGCAGAGGCTGCAGCAAGCCGAACGGGTAGGCAGGCTGCGGCGAGCGGCCCCGGGCTCGAGTTGCGCCGCGCTACGTCACGGCGTGGCATCCTAAGGCGGCAGGCGGGTGTAACACTCTCCATATAGTCCGTCATCCCGCTTACTTACTCCGTCATCCTGCTTCCGTCATCCCGTCCGCATACGTCATACCGCTTACTTGACGCACTTTGCACCTGGCCAACGTCCGGCATTCCCTGCGCCAGGGACGGGCGAATCTCATCGTGAGCCTGGAGGGCCGCCTCGCGGCGGCGGAGCGGCGAGCCGCCGAGTGCGGTGCACGGGCGGCGGAGCGCGCCGAGGCGCTATCTTCCCAGCTGGCGGAGGCGGAGGCCCGGGCGGCGCCGCGCTTTGTGGAGGCCAAGCTGCAAGAGTTCGAGTTGCTGCTGGCCAGCGTGCAGGTGTGGTTTCGGAGGATGGAGCGGTAATGGCAATCTGTGCAAGGGCGGCGGCCATGTAAGGGCCTTGGAGCCGTGCTTCTCAACGTGCGTGTCAGGCCATGCGTGTTTGTAGAGTGGCCGCGGTGAAAGGGAATTTCGGATCACATGGCCTCAGGAAACTGCACACAAACCCCGGCGGCCGCGGCGGCGGCTGGTATCTGCATGCTGTGCTGTGCTGTTTTGGGAGCCGCGGCGTCGCGGACACGCTCCCGGAACCTTGGGACGGTCTCCAGCGGTGACCCCATGAACCGCGTGGCCTGGTGGCCTGGTCTTCCCTCACTTGACAGGCCCACCACGAGGCTGAGCGCCAGTCGGCGATGAGCGGCATCCGCGTGGGCCGCTGGGACGCACTGACGCGGATCGCCCGGTACCGGGAGGCCATCAGGGAGCTGCAGGTGAGAAGGAGCGGGTGCCTTGCGCCGCGTGTAGGGCGCGAGAGTTACAATGAGGGACCACTAGGTTCCTGCGCTGGCGCATTCTGAGTCAACTCAGAACCTCACGGGCCTGCCGACTGCCGACTGCAGACCTGCGTGTAGGGCGCGGACAGGAGGGGCGGACGGGCCACGGGGCGGACGGCGAGAGAACAAACAGCAGGGGCGGAGGGGTGGCATGGTGGCGGCTTGGCATGGTCGGCACTCGTTTGCTCTGCTGTGCAAAGTTTGGCGTGCTGGCTTCCCATCGCGCTGTCTCTCTTGGTGTACCGTATCAAGGCAAGAGCTGCCCTCGGCGTGTCACGGCGCGTGGCAGCCGGTGGCAGCAGCCATGCCGGAGGTCCGGGCTGGGCACAAGCCCATCACATGTCGCATCACATATCAGCCGCCTACTCAAGCGTGCCACTGCTGCCCGCCTGCCTGCCTGCCCGCCTGCCCGCCTGCCCGCCTGCCGCCCCGTGCTCGCAGGCTGACTTGAGGGCCCGGGAGGCCGAGTGGGAGGAGGAGAGGGCCGAGCTGCAGGTGCGGCGAGGACCGCATGCGTAGGGTTGCGCCTATGTCCTTTCCAAAGACATCTTTCTCATCTCTAATCATGTTGCATGTGCGCATTGCGGCATCTGCGGGTCTGCTGTGGGTGCCATCGTGTCCGGCAACAGCGCCCTCCCCCGTCAGTCCCCCGTCATCGGGTTTCAGGTACAGTCAGGGTTTGCCCTGAGCCGTACGCCCCTTCGGGTACAGTTAGGTGCCCTACGCCCCTTCCTTCCCACGCCCTTCCCACGTCCTACGCCCCTTCCTTCCCACGCCCTTCCCACGTCCTTCCCACGCCCCATCAGGCTGCAGCGAGCTCGGCGGCTCGCCGCAGCGAGGCAGTTGCAGCCGACCTGGAGGAGCTGCGGCGGCAGACAGTGGACCTCCAGGCGGCTGTGGAGGAGGACAGGCAGCAGCTCACGACACGCCACGCGGCGCACGTGCAGGTAACGGTAGCGATTGCACGGGTCGGCGTACCGTGGAGCCCTCCCTGCCCACCTGGTGCCCCCTCGCCATGCGAAAGAGCGCCAGGGAAGGAGCGAGCCCTCATGAGGTCGTCAGCGCGATCCGTGGGTGCGTTGATAGGGCTAGCCGGCACGGGCGCCGGACGGCCGCCTTAAAGCGTCGACCGTCCGGCCACCGATCGTGTCCCCGGTGGGGTACCTAGAAGCTGGACTTGCGTGACCAGATGGGACGAAAGACCCAGCGCCCCTCAGCACGTCGCAACAGCAACACCTCACCCCGTCGTCTCGATTCCACGCACACCGAGACTTGGGCGGTATTGGACAACCTCCTGCGCCCGCAGGACCTGCAGCGGCAGATCGAGCAGGAACGGCGCCGCTGCGCAGAGCAGGCCGCTGCCAAGGCCGAGGCGGCGGTGGCGGTGGCGGTGGCGGTGTCGGCGAACGAGCGCTCCTCCGAGGAAAAGGCCGCGGCGCGGCTGGTCGCGCTGGAGAGCGACTGCAGCCGCCGGGTGGCGCAGGCGGAGTCGGCTCGCGGCGAGCTGGTGCGCGAGCTGGAGCTGGTGCAGGCGCAGTTCAGGTGCGGCCTGGTTGGCGGCACACCACACATACACATACGGTGTGACGGGTTGCAGGGGCTCAACTGCGCACCACACGCATGCGGTGTGACGGGTCTGGGGGCGGGGGACGGGGTTGCGGCGCGGCCGCCGAACATGGGACGGTGCAAGGCGCACGTGAAGGAGCCTTACCGTAGGAGCCAACACTGGTTGCCGTGGGCCGATGTGGGCGTGCCGCTGAAGGTGAAGGGGGCTCCACGTCTCACCCTCCTTGATGCCCCTAACTTCGCCACGTTGTTCGCCCCGGGGGATGTGGGCCTCTTATGGGACCTCTGCAGCCAGTACCAGGCACAGAAGGCGGCCGAGGTGGCGAGTCTGGAGCGGCGCATCCATGCCTACATCGACGGCGGTGGTGCCGGGATCCTCGGCGGACTGGCGAGCCGACACACCTCCGCTGGCGGCCACTCCGCGGCCGGCAGCAGCGACAGCGGCACCTTGACCGCGTCAAGACGCAGCGGCGGCGGCGCCGCCGGGCACCACCACCGCAGCCTGCGCCGGCCCGGCGCTGCGGGGTCCTTCGCCGCCAGGCGTCGCGGCAGAAGCTCCGGCAGCGCCGGAGGCGCCGCCGCAGACTCGACCGTTGCCGCGGCGGCGGCGGCGGCGGCTGCAGCGCTGACCGTTGGCGGACCGTTGGCGGCGGCAGCTGGCCAGCAGTCGATGGCGCCGTCGGCGTCGCAGGTGGTGGCGCTCGCGCGCGCGTCGGAGGCGCTGGCGGCGGCGCAGCGGGAGGCGGCGTTTGAGCGGTCGCTGCGCGGGCGTGCGGAGGGTCAGGCGGGGCTGCTGCGCGGCGCCATGGCGCGGCTGCGGGCCAAGCTGAAGGCGGTGTCGGAACAGCTGGCGGAGGTCCGCGCGCGGGCCATCCCAGCGGTAAGGAATCACCGGAGGACCCCATCGATCGATCGATCTGTACTCCGGCCCCCTGACACTTGGCACGCGGGCTGATAGGGTGTAGCTGATTCCATCGTGCGCATTGCGACACCGGCTAGTAGGGCGTGTGGGAGCTGGGCTTGTGGGACATCCACACGACCGCAGCACGACCGCCATTCCAAAATTCCGCGTGCGCTACGGTATATGCGTAATGCCGGAGGAGGGCTTTGGTCTGGGGTCTGGGGTCTCGCCGCCTGCACACAGCCGCCGCTGCCGAGTGTCGACTCATGGGACGGGGCTGCGCACGTATGCGAATGCGGATGGGGATGCGGTGGCCCGCAGGAGGAGCACCGGCAGCTGCAGGCGGAGCTGGCCGCCTGCCGGGAGCAGCTCAAGGGGGCGAGGGCGGAGAACGCGAGGCGGCAGAAGGCGCTGCAGGCGCTGCAGGTGCGGTGCAGGGTGACGGGACGCGTGGGCGCGGGCGCGGGCGTTTGGGGGTTGCCTGCCCAGCCGCCCCCGTGCTCCGTCTTGGGCAAGGGCCCAAGGGGGCGCGCGGACGCTCGGGATGCAGATCACACGGTATAAACGGTACAACGTCCCTGTACCCACGATTGGCCAGTCCTCTCTCAACGGCTCCTCGCTCTGCCCCTTGCTGCTCCCCCTCTGTCAGTTCCCTTCCTCCCTCCGCCTCCTAGCATTGTTTTGCTCCCTGCCCCGCCGCGCTCACTCCCTCTCCCCCTGCCAGAGCCTCGCAATGGCGCAGCCGGGTTCCACAGTTCAGTCCATGGACGCCACAATGGGAGGCGGCCCCTCGGCAGCCCTCCCGACCGCCGCCATGCGTGCGCGCACGAACCGCTTCGCGACCGCACCGGCGGCCGGACCCACGGGTCCGTCGCTGCGCGCCTCCTTCTCCAGCAGCGGAGCCCCCGCCGGCCTGGGCTCCGGAACCAGCGGCGGCGGCCTGGGCGCCCCCATCCCGCCGCCGCACGGCTATGGTACCTTCCCTCATGAGCACATGGAGGAAATGAACCTGAACGTGCGGCTGGCGCCGGCAGGACAGGGTCAGGGACAGGGACAGGGTCATGGCGCCTTAGGGTGTGGTGGTGAGGACGATCCGCTGCAGGCGGCGCTCGAGGCGGCCACCGCCAACGCCCGCGCGGCCACGTGTGCCCTGGAGGCGGAGCGGGAGGCGCGGCAGGGCGTCGAGGCGAAGCTTCGGGAGGCCAAGGCCGCGGTGGAGCGGAAGGCCGCGCTGGTCAGGTGAGGCGAGCGCGCGTGTGTGATGGGTGAGGGGAGGGTGAGGGAACGGCGGGCGCATGATATGGGGTTTACCTTCTTGACGCGGTCCCTGAGTTGCCGCAGCCCTAAGGCATGCCGTGCCGCGCCACGTGTCCCCGAGCAGGGACCTGAAGCGCCGGGTGGAGGAGCTGGAGGCGCTGACTCAGAAGCAGGCGCTGGCCGCCGCGGAGGAGGCCGGCGCCGAGGCGCGCGCGCGCTCCCTGGCGGCGGCGCTGGCGCGCAAGGACTCGTTGGTGAAGGAGCTGCGGGAGCGGCTGGAGGCGTCGCAGGCGTCGCTGGCGGCCGGCAGCGCCGCTGCGGAGGCGGGCGGCGAGGAGCTGGAGGCGCTGCGGCGGAGCAGCGGACGGCTGCGGACGGAGCTGGCCAAGCGGGAGGCGGCGCTGCGGGCGGCCCTGTCTGACCTGGACAAGGTACGGTGGTCCGGGAAGCGGATAAGCGAGTCCTTAGCTCAATGTTGGCGTGTTGGTGGTGGGGGTGGTTGGATCGGGGCGTTGGAGTCGGGGAGGTAGGCGGGGGGTCACGGCGACGCCGTCCACCTTGACACCAAGAGTTCTTGCGGTTTACAATTTCTGCCTCATTGTATGTCCTTGTGCAAGTGCAGAAGCGTTGTCGTGCTGTACGTTTCAATGGCGGCCCGCCGCATGCTGCTGCCCGCACCCAACTCTGCCCGCCGCAACCCCCAAACGCCGTCAAACATGGCCCCGCAGGAGCGCACCCATCTGTCTGGCGCCACCAAGCAGCTGGACCTCATGACCCGGCGCGAGGCGGCGGCGCGGCGCCAGGCGGCGGCCGCAGGCGGCGCGTTGCGCCGCCGCGCGGGCGACCTTTTGGAAGCGCTGCGCAGCATGTCACGCGTGCTGCTACAGGCCGTAGCGGCCATGGACGTCGCAGCGGACCGCCTGACGGCGCACCCGCACCCAGCCGCCGCCGCGGCGACGGGAGGGCCCGCAGCAGCACCGCCGGGCGCCGCCGCGGCGGCGGCGGCCGCCGCCGGCATGTCTGCCCTGGACATCTCCCAGCTGACCAGCTTGTCCGTTGAGGACGTACGGCACCTGCTGGGCCCCGACGCGGGGGACCTGGCGTGCATGTTGGGGCTGCAGGACCAGCAGCACCACGCAGCGGCTGCGGCTATGGGGCGGTCCGCCGCCGCGGCGGCATCGCTGGAGGCGGCACGGCGGGTGGGGGAGCTGCTGGCGGCGCTGGAAGCGGCGGCCGCGGAACAGGGGCCGACAGCGCCATCGGGCGCGGAGGGAACGGTGAGGAGGGCGCCTGCCGTTTTCATGGAACTGCGCTGCGCCAGTCAAGCAAAGACCGATGCCTTGGTCTGGTGCCGTTGGCCGTTGAGATTGCGTTTCGCGGTTCATGCGGGCATTGGATGTGCCGTCCCATGCATATGCACATTTGCCAGGCCCGCCTCTTGCCTCAAGCCTGGGCCGCCGGGGTAGTGCTCACAGAGCCTCCCTGTGTGCCATTAAATGTGTTCATGTTGTTTTTAGCCAAACTGTACTTGTTTCCGCCGCGCTCGCAGGACCTGTCGAGGGACGTGGACGAGGGCCAGAGCGAGGCGGACCAGCTCCGAGACCAGCTGCTGGCGGCGGTGGCGGAGGCCGCCGATCCGGCCGCGGCCGCCGCGGCTGTCCTCAGCAGCCGGGGCAGCCGGTCAGGCGTCAACGCCGTGTCTGCCAGCATCGAGGGCCATGGCTCCAAGTCGCGAGGAGTGACGCGTCGTGCAAGTGGCCTTGGTCGCACTGCTGGGCCCGGCACGGCGGCGGCGGGTGGCGCTGCTGGGAACGACCCGTGGGACAGTCGCACGTTGCTGATGCTGGTGGAGGAGGTTCAGGCGGAGGCTCAGCGCGCCGAGTCGGAGCTGGCGATGGCGCTGAGAGGCGCTGGCGCGTTGTGAGGCGACGTATGTGAGAGGGTGGTGTTGCATGATCGCGATGCTGTACACCTAGTGATGACTCTGAACTATTGCCCGATGTGGCGATGGGGTATTGTGTGACTTGTGCGGCTGCCAAGACAGTATCGCATTGCTTGTATGTGGATGAAGGACTCACTTTCCTACCACTCCGTAGCAGCGTGCGGCGGCCCTTTCGTTTGTCATCAGCGAAAGGCGGTAGCAGCGTCGCCGTTGTGCTGTCTATGCGCAGCAAAACGCTGCGTCGAGGGGTGTTTTCGGGGCGTGCGAAGCAAGGTGTATTACAGCGTAGCTACATAACCACACTGGCAGGCTCAAGAGTCCATCTGGCCTTCTGCCGGATGCAGTTAGTGTAGGAGGATGCGGGTTAAACCCCCCTGCTGAGACCATCCCCACACTTTCCGCATTAATATCATGTCTACTCCTGTCTCATCCATCCAGACGCCATCAGCCTCCCGCGTGGGGCAACGATGCTGTGCAACTGTGAACGACAACGGGTGACAACCTGGGTAACAATTCATTCGTGAAAGTCTGAACACCAATCTGTTGAGTACTGGCCAGCTGTGCTGTTGACATGTTCGCACGGCGCGACTCCCTCCTCTCCACACTTCCTCCTCAGCTCTTCACGACTCCCTCCTCTTCACACTCTCCTCTCGAACTCTCAGCTCTAATAAGCTTAGTCATGTCCCTGCCTCGCTTTCGACGGCTCTCGACGGCTCTCGACGGAGGTCATTTGATGACCTGAAGCCCCTCAAACGAGGACCTTATTGATGACGTGGATCCCCCCCCCCGAACGCAGGTAGCAAAGCTGGCGAGGGAGGCTCTACTGAAACGAGCGAATATTTTAGAGACAACTATGAATAGGGAGATATCACAACCCAGTGACAAGACCATGGATGGCGCACGAAGTCGGCGAAAGGTATGGCGCAAGCACGTTATTCTCGTGCTGATAAGCCTTGTACTCTGCAGGCCGACTATGGCATGCCCGCCCAGCGACTCTGCAGTCCCTCGGCTTCCTGCATCCCCCTGCCCCACCTGGCGAAGGTCTTTTGACTGTAGCCAGGGATCGGAGGGGCGGGACGGACTGGCATTTAAGGACCGTGAGGACTGCCGCTGGTGCATTATGGGAGCCAACGGAACACCAATTCTTCGGGAGACAAACTCTCCCCGAAGGCCATGGACAGCTATCGCGGGGACCCGTCCCAGTCTCACAGACCGCTCTTACAATCAAACAAACTGCCACTCAGAACACTCCAAAAATGTAGGCGCTATTTGGATCTCAGCAGCGGCGACAAACGCCCAGCTGACGCTGCCGATTACTCAAATCGGGGGAGCCCAGACCCCACTCTCGACTGCGACCATGTATGAGGTCGTTAAGACTTACTCTAATGTTTTAGAGTTGGCTCGTAACGGTTCGGCCAAGGGCCTGAGGATGGACTCCAGCCAGGTCACCATTTCCCAGGCCTCCAGCCAGGATACCATACCCGTCGCAATAGCCGGTTATAATGATATTTGGACAATATTATGTAACCGGAATGGCGACGAGCTCAGCCAGGGTCTCCAGCCCATCGGAAGTATCGGCAGCACCGCGAGCACGCTTAACGGCAGAAATGTGCCTTGTCCGGTAGCAGACATTTATCCGTTATCTATAAGGCAGTATAACGCAACTTACGAAAGGGCGCCTGAAACATATCACTCCTACAGAGGGGCAGTTCCCGAGTGCGACCACCAGACAGGCAATCGCAGCTTGACAATAACAAGATGCAGCACAAGCATGGTTATGGGAACATGTCAAAGCTACGAAGGCAGGAACGTCGGAGACCTAAGTAATGGGCGGGCGACCGACTTGGTAGCCAACAAAGGCCACAGGTCAAAAAGAGGAACATGGGGGCAACTTAGAAGACCCATCAAGCAACCGGTGATTAGTAAGGAAGCAATCCAAAGAATACCGGAACACGAACGACCTGACGTTGACGTACAGCACCGAAGCACTACCAGCGGCACGGCCACTCCCCGCTTTATATCTTTCCCCAAGCCGTGCACCACCTGGCAGGGTGCATTACGAATATTGCAAAACCTCTCGACGGGCACAGCATATGTCATGGCCACCATCGTGTGGCTAGCCTGCAACACCGGGCTGCTGACCGCGAAGATAGCCCTATCGGTGGCGGACCTGACCCTCCACCTCGCGGCAGACGTATCCTATGCGACTGTCGACACCATCTCTGTCGGCTGCGCGCTAGGCTGCGCCTACCTGGCCTACGCGTGGGGCGGCAACCTTGCCCGGCGAACATGCAACGTAGTGAAACGGACATTCACCGTCAAAGGGAGCGCAATTCGAACGCTGTCCGAATGGCGACAGGGCTGGTACTGCATCATCCTCCTTCCGTACACTCTGATCCCTGGAGCGCTTGCAGTCTCACTATCCCCACTGACTGAGGCGATCTGGCTCGTGCTAGGGGCCCTGACACTCTATGGACTGGCATACGTTGTCACAGTTCTCATAGTTATACCGGCAGGAATAACATCTGTGAAGGCAATCTTGCATGCTGCACTTGTCACCCGCTCAGCAGTCCGAACGGTACAGAACTCCCCAGGCCTATACGCGCGGGCAGCAACGTCTCTCCTGGCCCTAGCGTCGCTGTGCTGGCTACTTGCTACAGCCGACGCACACGTGCCAATCCTAACCCTGGGAATCCCCATCGTTACCCCTGGGCTCCAAGCGGTGCCACTCGCGGCGCGCCACACGCGGCACCTACTCACCGCCTGCGCCGCAGTAGGACTCACCACGGCCCACCTCAACGCAACGCTCGACCCGTTCACCAGCGTACTAACACTTCTCGCCCTGGCCATCTGGAACCACCCCCACTCACACACCTGCAACCGCGGGTGCACCAGCAATCAACCTGCGCCAAAATACCAAATACCAAAAAACCCCGGCAACCCACCTGAGCACAGCTCGCGCTGCGCTCACCCCGAATACGCGCCCTGCGCCGGCCGACCCGATAGACCCGCCAAGAGAACAAGGCTCGGGGGGAACCGCGGAGGGGGCCACGCACCAAGCCCACCCGCAGACATCACTTGGCCACCCCCCGGTCCCGCTGCGCCGGGCGCGCCCCTGTACCACGAAAAACAGCAGAGACAGCTATGTATGATACACTCCATAAACAACCTGCTTGGGGGGCCGTACATCGACCCCGAGCACATTCTCAGCTACTGCCGAGCAATGCAAGCACACATGGCGGCTTGGAGGCTCACCGGGGCGCTTGCCATCTGGAATGCGGCACACCTCCCCGACGAAGGTCTGTTTTCCACAATAGTGGTGAATCACTACCTCCGCCACAGCGTACGGCTGCAAGACCCCGGTGGCATACCCATCGGAGACGCCCACATCGCCAGTGCGAGCTGCCAACACGCGGGGCAAACCGTTACCCTGACACGAAACATGAACATAAACACGGTTGTGTCACTCTTGCCGGCACACGCCCGAAACTGGGGCTTTATTGTCCACCTCAACGGACACGCCGTAGCAGTCAAGAAGCAAGGCGAGTGCTGGTTCATTATCGACTCCCTGTACGACAGCACACAACTGATCAGCCCCGAAGAGCCGCTCTGGCCTCGGGGGGAGGGGGCGGTCTACTGCCTCCACCTCCGCCCGAACCGCGAAGGGATCGCTACCCATACAGACCTGAAGGAGGTCCAACTCCCGGAGGACTGGGCCCTGCCCCCAGGCGGGACCCAGCAACCGACACAGCCGCCCCCGGAAACACACACCGGAACCCCCCCAGTGGACGGCACCCAGCAAGATGCACCCACTGACCAGTCACCGCCGAACCAGGAGCCCATGGACACTGATGACCGTGAAGGGCGAGTGACGGAGCACCCAGCGACTGAACCCATGCACATGGCATTGGACCCCGACGGGCGCGACCCGGACGGGCCTCCAGCACCGAACCCCATCTGGCCAACCCAGCCACTGGAAATCCAGGTCCCCGCAGAGGCAGCAGAAGGCGCACCAGAGCACCGCGCCACCAACGCAGAAGCGGCACGGCGCGAGACCGGCGCGCACCCCGAAGTGCGTCATGCCGCCCCGCGTGTTCACCACGGCCCGACGGCACGCCGACTCAACCATGCGGTGGAGCGCGCCACAACGGTGATACAGCACGACGCAGCTCCCCGCACGGCGACAGCTGCGAGGAAACGTAGGAAGATCGGACCAGCACCTCATACGCACACTATCCTATACCACCTGCTACGCAACCAAGGCTTACCCATCCGGCAAAGGGAAACCGGCAGGGAAGCCACAAACGTTAACCAAAGTGCAGGGGCCCAGCCCCTGGACCCGGCTTGCCGGGACGCCACGCCCAGCGCGCCCCAAACACAACCCGCCAGGGACCAGTCAGCCCGCGAACGCGCCGCAGAATCACCCCCCGCCGGCAGGCCCCAACCCGCCCATCAGCCCAAAAAGCGGCAACAAGGCATCGCGCGATACATGCAGCCCAAGACACCGAGGGCAATAGCGCACACTTCACCCGATAAGCAGCCGCCGCCGGCCGCAGCAGACCCAAGCCCCCCAACACCGGGCGCCCCGCAGTCCGGGCACCTCAAAGTCTTCACGATGAACACACGGGGCCTTCAGGGCCACCGCGAGGGAGTAGCACACATGCTAGACGAACATAAGCCAGACGTCATAGTCCTGACCGAGACCAAACTTAGTGCGCACAACCGACGAGGCATTGTCAGCGTTAAACAGGCCCTCCGGCCATACCAGACATACATGAGCAACCGTCCCCACCCGGAGCACAACAAGACGCGTGAAGCGGGTGTCATTGTTGGGGTAGCGGAACGCTTTAGCGGCCAAGGCAGCACGAGTGCCGAGCCCGTCTCTCCGGGCCTTGAGGGCTACATCGGACACGTTCGCATCAAAACCCCAGGCAGCATCCCCCTACACGTGCTGGGGGTCTACTGCCCGGCGGATCCCTTGATCAGGCAAGCGATATACGAGTACGGACAAACCGCCGCCACACAGGCCAGCGCCAAGGGGGAGCACCTCATCATGGCGGGCGACTGGAACGCAACGCTCCATCCTAGCGACCGGTCCACGGGCACATGCTACCCGGCTGACAGGGCGCATCGTAGCTTCTCGAGCAGTGCGAACCTAAACCCCGTCGTTACTCCGCGGCGTGCCTACACCTACACGCAGACACAGCTTGACCACGACACTCACCACAGCCGGATAGACGACGTCCTGCTAGCAGCCCACACCGGAACGGCAGCAGACAAGGAGGGCACAGTGTACGAACAAGTGTACGAATGCGGAGGAAACTTCGACCATAAACCCCTCTGCACGTTCATCCCGCTGGCGGGTATTCGTCTCCTTCCAGCGCCCGCGGCTCAGGCCGCGGCTGACCACGCAGCCAGCTCGTGGAGCCGCATACAACTCCCAATACTTAAAGAAAGTAAAACCCGGGCGCACATGGAGATGGAAGCGACGCTCACTTCTGAAATCGCCCACCTGCTAAGCGCTTTAAACCCGGCGTACGAAGCCATCGGACACGTCGCCGAACAGCTGGAACGTGCCGCCGGTAAGGAAGAGGCACGAGCACTCCTGGCTAACCTGCGCAACCACGATACCGTCCGGGCGACGGACGTTACTACTCTCAGCCATGAACTAGGCGACCTGCTCGACCGCTGCCTTGGGATACTGGAATCTCACTGTCAACAGAAACCCCCCTGCACGGGGAAGCTGCATGCGCGACGTGGCATCGGCAGGCGCCTCGCCAGGCTGCACAACGACCACAAAACCATGAAAGATAATCTCGCAAAAGCCCTGCGCACGGACCCCCAGGAGCAAGGGGCACCTACACTAACGGAGGGTCAAGCCAATGGCACGACGCCCCCCCATCCGGCCACGGCGCCCCCAGGCACCAGCGGCACAACGGAACGGGCAACACCCGAGCGCAGCGCTGCCACTCAGCATGCCGCCACTGAGCGCGAAGAACCAGACGCAGCCCGCACCCTGCGTGCGGCCATTAAAGAGACCGGAGGGGAAATAGCCAAGCTTGCTCGAGAGATTCGCGCAACTAACGCACGCAAGGCAAAGAAAAGCTTCCAGCGGCTACTAACCAAAAAGCCCCGGCACGCGCACAGACAGGTCCTTGAACCCGATGACCAGCCCCGCGGAATCGCGGCCATCCGACACCCAACCGATGGACGACTGTGTACTGATTCCAAAAACATACTCGATGCGCTTCACACGCACTTCGCCCTTCTTGCGAGACCCGTCTCTGGCCCACGAACGGGAAAGTACCTCCCAAACGAAGCCCCCCGGAACTATCCCTGGACCAGACCGGGCGCGCAAGACCCGCTTCGGGAAGGGCTGGCCAAGTGGGGAGACGCCCCCCCATCGCTCCTCCCGGGTGTACTAGATCCACATAACTTCCGCACGTCTATCGACCACCTCGCGAGAAACAAGGCCCCAGGTCCCGACGGGATACCCAACGAACTTCTACAAACACTACCCGCCGACCTCCAGACCGCCATCCACCAGCTCATTACGGTCATGTGGGTGAAGGCCGAAATCCCCACACACTGGACGAAATCCGACACGGTCCTTATCCCCAAGAAGGGCGACCCGCTCCTCATTAAGAACAAAAGGCCCATCGCCCTGGCGAACACAATTTACAAGCTGTACACCAGCCACATTACGCTGAATATCGTACTCTACAGTGAGCAAGCGCACATCTTTACGGAAGCTCAGGAGGGCTACCTGAGGCAACGCAACACCGAGCGCCAACTCCAAAACGTGCTACACGCAATCGAGGACGCGGGCCTCACCAGCCGTGACCTCTTCCTTCTATACATCGACTTCACGTCTGCGTTCAACACGATCGATCACGACAAGCTGCTCATGATCATGTACGACCTGGGCTACCCGGACGACCTGATCGAAGTGGTAGCTAACCTATACTCACGGGCCACCACGCGCATCCGGACAGAGCACGGCTGCACAGCGGACATAGCCATCGAACGCGGTACAATTCAGGGTGACACGCTGTCCCCGGTGCTGTTCATCATCTATATGGAACCCCTACTCAGGTGGCTGCACAGCGGAGGACGGGGATACCAGTACGGATGCCTCAAGGCCGAGGAAAATGAGCGGCACCATTTCAGCTCGGGAGCGTTCGCAGACGACTTGGTTACACTCACAAACAGCGTTTCAGACATGCGTCTCCAATGTGCGAAAATCGAGCAGTACGCGCAATGGGGAGCCCTGAAGGTCAACGTTGGCAAATGTCAGCTACAAGGCATCCTGCACGGCCGCGCACGGTCGGACCAGGACCTGAGCCGGGGACCCGGCACCCGCAAATATCAGACTGCCCTTGAGCGACTGCTAAAAGACCAAATCCGTATAGACGGATCACCGATACCCTACGCGCCCCCGACCGCCTCGTACAAATACCTGGGAGTCCATGTAACCCCTACCCTCGACTGGGCACCTCAAGTAGCCTATGTCCGCGCTGAGATCACGCGGCGAGGACAGGGCATCCAGGAGTCCATGGCGTCTCCCGACCAGCGCATCAACATGATCAAAACCCTGATCCACCCATTCGTCGCGTACAGCCTGGCCACTATGGCGTACACCCCCCAAGACATCGCCAGCTTCGACTCCCAAATGGCTGGCATAGCTAAGCGCAGCTATGACCTTAAAATGGGGTTTCCCACCCGCGCAATCCTCGGTCCAGTAAAGCAACTCGGCCTGGGGGTCGGCACCATACGCAGCCTCTATGTCGCCAAGGCGGCCAAAGCTCTCGTCCTCTCCCTGAATGACGAAGGCCGGCTTGGGGTAGTCACTAGGGCTCTCCTTAGCCTGCAAAGCCGATACATGGGCGACATGCCGGTGCACGCCCTCAAGAAGGAAAGCCGCTTCTACACGACGCTAAAGCAGCTGACCATCACGCAGGAGGCGGGCATTGAACTCACGGACTGTGGCAAAGGGTACGAACGGAAAGCAAGCACTCTCATTCACCTTCTTGCGGCGTGCAACTCGGGGACGGAGCCCAAAACCCTCGCGCTCCTCTCCAGATGCGTACAGCCTCTGCTTGAGCTGGGCCTGGATCTCCGAGTCCTGAAAGATAAGAACACAGGAGCACACTTCATTACCACGGACCAGCTCCGACGCATCGGTGGACGGAGTGTCGGGCCCCGACACCTCATCGCCCTGAACCAACTCAGCCTAGCACTGAACCCCGCTCCCAGTGTACGCGCCCGCGCGGCGAGGCACCGAGGGGTGACTGCGCTGCCCCCGGAGCTGCGGGCCATCCCCAGTGTGCCCATTATGACGGACCTCATGAACGACACACAAGGACCCACGCCGCTGCCTTATGGAAATATCATGCGATATGTGGTGTCCCGCCCCCGGGACACGACCGGGGCCCCGCCGCCAGACCCTTCGCCCGCCGCGCACAACCTCAGCCCAGATCCGGCGGCCCCGAGACGGGAAGTCGGATCCCAGGAGGGCCAGGTGAGGCGCCCAGCGCAGCAGCGGGAAGCTCGACGCCACATGCCCCGACGCAACGCTACCGAAGAAACCATGACGGCATACATCAGGAGGCAGCACCCAAAACCCACCCGCAACATCACGGACACAACTGCCTCCGGATGGGACCCCAGAGAAAGCCCACTCACCGTCACACACTGTGAAGCCCTGCTGCGTCACCACGACCTCCCAGGACTAGCAGCCGAAGTGGGGACCGCATCGCAGCTTGAAGAAATGCTGCGGGGAGAGCGAGAATGGCCCACAGGGGTTGCCCTTAAATACGGCCACAACATCAACCAATACCTATTCGGCGAGCAAGAGAGGGTAGCCCATATACACGCGCAGATCCGCAAGCGGGTGGAAGCAGGCCCCCGAGCCGCAAAGCGGCAACGCAGAGATACACCCCGGCACCCCACACACAGCACCTTCTACCAAGTTGAGTGGGAAAGCACAGTTATCACCAAAGGGGCGCTCGAGCTGTACGCAGCGCACGGATACCTACCCACGGCAACACGTCCGTACGAGGCCGCAGCAGATACGGCAACCCCCACCGGAAGGATCGAAGTAGACTGGGAGCGAACCGAGGACGAAGGCACGCGCCTGGCCACCCAAGACAACTGGAACGAGCTGCTCAATGCATTCCGACACCGCCTAGAGGCGGCAGCCGAGACGGCCCCCGGGCGCACTGCGCCAGCCCGAGACCAGCACCTTAATCCGAGGCAGCAGCAAGGCCAATGGGCCTCTGAATGCCTCAACCAGGCCAGAGGACAACGGCTCCTACGCCAACACGTAGAAATCGATGTATATCCCGGCAACCCGGACAGGGACATCCGCCCGACAGGGCGGTACACCATCCAGATTGGCAAACACAGCGACCCCGACCCCTCTAACCGCGCACCTTGGGACGGCAGCGGAGATACTCCTGCAGGCCTCCTAGAACAGGGAGTCGCGCTGGTTTACGACCCCCAGGGACGATGCATCGGCACGCTCCTGGACAGCTTGCTGCGCAGCCTGTGGCTAAGGCACTCCGACGCCAAATGTAAGAGGCCGGAGGCGCACGCCAAGCTTGCAGCGGCGGGTGGCTTCGAGGAAGACGTGGCACGCCTCCTCCTGCGCTACCGTGATGGAGGGGGCACCAAAACACACCCCGTTAAGGCGGCGCACGAGCAAGGACTCGGAGAACAGTTTACAACGCGTCTCATGAATGCCATGGGTTCAAGCACAGAACGCTTTGCGTCCCCTTTAAATGTGGCTAACTGCACTGAAACGTACTTCTCACGCTTCCCAGAAGACATGCTCTTTGGGGCCAACCATGACGCATACTCCCAACCGTTTACCGGCTTGTCCATCGCACACCCGGAACCCACACCCGAGGAGGGCCACCATGCCTTGCGGTGGGCGTTGGGCTGGGCGGAAGCCAAAAAGACCGAGGCTACGCAGACCGCCACCCTTATCGTAGTCCCCACGTCCCGTACAGCGCCGTATACCCGGTACCTATCGCACCCCCTGGTCACGCAAGTGGGCAGCATCGACTCGCTCGCCGCCAAGGGGATACTGCAAAGCGCCACGCTCAACGTGGACACCAAGCCTTACCCGGTTGGCCTGACCCTGCTACTGGTCAGTAACGACGCGGGCAAATCACACGTGAGCAGCCTCCGACAGGCGCTAGGTATGCACACCACCCTGCCAGCGCCTACAGGTGAATCCCAGCCGTGGATAGCCCCCCAGTGGGTACGGAAACGCGTCCGCAAAATGACTGCCGGAGCGCCTGACCAGGCGGTGCCCTCTCGTAAATGCAGTAACCCCACACCCGCTGAACGACGCTCCGCGCACCTGGCGTTCCATGCAGCAAACCCGCTTCGGTACAACGCCCACGCATCCATCTACACTGATGGGTCGGTTAGGGAAGTCGAGGTCGGGAACACCAAGATGTTAGGACTCGGCGCCGCAGCAGTCGACGCACTGACTGGACATACGCTCCTCATAGATGTCAACCCAGGAGCCTACGGATGTCAAACAATTACGCGCTGTGAACTAAGCGCGATACATCAGGCACTCACCATGCGACGCGGCCTACCTCACAACCAAGCCCATCTCAGCATTTGGACGGACTCAAAAGCATCGCTCCATTTGATCCAGAAGATGATAAACAACCCGCAAAAATTGCGGCTGAGTAAGCATAGAGCACTGCTCGAGGACATCGTTGCCGCACTTAAAGCCCGGGCCGTCGCCAAGCTTAAAACGTCGCTATTGAAAGTCAAAGCGCATACAGGTGTTCGATATAATGAAGAAGCGGACAAAGCCGCCGTACAGGCTGCTATCCTTGCGGCGCAGGGAATGCTGCCGGCAGAAGCCGTAATAGAGAAAGCAGACAATAATCCAAGAAGTAAACACTGGTGGCTACGGAAGTCCGAGGGGACCGACGTAAACGCCGGTCGCTACGCCAACGACCTTAACCGCGGCATCGACACTCTGGTCAGCCAGACGACACACAATGGGTACACCAACGAGACCGCATACGTCAAATACGTAGAGGATGCCTTACCGGACCTAGAGATCAATGCCAGCACAAGAACCCTGCAGAGGGGCACGGGCCGGCACCGGCATTACAAACGGTGCCTCGACTACCTGTACGGACAGCTCTGGAATGCCAAACTCGCAAAGCTCTTTCGCATGCCCCTTGTACCGGGCGGCCCAACGTCCACAGGCTACTGCCCTGTGTGCAAAGACCCCCAAACAAAGACACGCATCCCTGACTCAGGAGCACACATCCTGGGAGGCTGCCAACACGCGCGAATGCACGCTCTCTATACCCTGCGACACAACCAAGCGGTACAAACCATCACCAGAACACTGTCCAGAGGGGCCCATGGCGGCTGCTTCATCGTCATGGACGCCTGCAGCATGGAGGACAAGCCGGACTACGTGGCCGGCACACGCCTGCCCAAGTGGCTGCTTCCCAACATCCCCGACGAAGATCGGTCCAAAAAGCGCCCTGACCTGCTGCTTATCCCCAGCATACCCCTCAGCGACACATGCTCACCGAAATACATGGGACCAGATGACCCCAGCGAGCACACTGTACACATAATCGAAGTAGGCTACACAGCCGACACAAATCACACACAGAAACAAAACGACAAGGCCCATCAACACGCGGAACTAGCTCAGATGCTGACGGCGCACGGATGGAAAGTATGTTACACGAAACAGGAAGCAATTAGCCTGGGCTTCGCCGGCACCATCCGCAAAGACCTGCGACAACTGCTGACCTCACTGGGAACGAGCAACGAAGCGGCCAAAAAATGCTGCAACGACCTCCACGACCACGCTGTCCGAGCGTTGAACGCAATTGTCGCTGCCAGGAGGCAACTGGAGCGGGACCCCCGCCAACAGAGCACAACCAGCGCCGACCCGCCCTAACCCGCCGCAACGGCGGGCTCCCAATCTCACCGCGGTAGCGGGAGAGGCCTGGGATCGGGGCAACCCGACACCCCACCCCTCCTGCTCCCATAACCCACGCCTCGGCTCTGTCGGGCGTATTATTATTATTATTATTATTATTATTTATGATGACGTGGACAATCGCCTGCGCCCACATGGCGGGGAGGGGGTGTCAGAGGCACGTGACGATTGACTCTCGCCATCTGCATTCTGAAACCCGTGTTGGCACGCCGTGCTGACAAACTCATACTCGTCGCGACGTTATTACTGGTCGGGTCAGCATTTGCGTCCCGCCCCGCACGCAGCGGCGACTAGCAAAGTTCAAAGGCGACACACCAACATACGATAGCCTGCCTGACGACAAGATGATGGGTATTTGGTGGCACAACGCACACAGCGAACACCGGCGCACATGGGGCCTCGCACGGAGTGACACGTCCCGTCTCCTCGCGCCGCGTATATCCTTAAACCGCAACTGAATATTCCTGCCTTTGCCCTTACCAAAACCGATTGAGGGCCATCCCTTATTACTGCCCAAGTCCCGTTCCCAATTGCACAGGCGCCTCATCACTCCCCTACCTACCTTGTTGAATGGTATGTCCGCCTTGATGACCTCCGCGGAGCTGTTGGTGCCAACAACGCTCACCTTGACCGAGTTGCTGCAGTGCACAAAAGCACGGCGTAGCAAGAGCAGAGGCGGGGGTGTATGTACGACACACCGGGACCCGGGCAGTTGGTGGCTTATCAGCCGGAAGATAAGAGTACAGTACCCGACCGACGCACAAAAGATGGCAATGACTCTTACGCCAGAACATGGCGAGCCACGGGCGGTAAAGTGGCCGCCATGCATGGCGCAACCCCAGCTGCGCCTGGGCTGGTGGCGAAAGTTCTAAAACACACATTCATTGGCCGGCGGCAGTTGAGCCCGCTTATCCATCGCTGTGCTAACCACTACGCACCCGGTTCTCAGGATCTGCAGGGTGGGGCCGAGGAGTGATGTGGCGTTGAGCACCTGGTTGAGGGGCAGGTCGGTGCTGCGGAGCGCCACACCTGGTGGACACCGACATACAGGGGATGGGAGGGAGGGAGGGAGGAGGATCACAGAGTTCCACACGAAGCAAGAGGACAGACAGGAGATAGCTAGAGAGAGGAGCCTGCGTCGAGGCGTGTCGAGGTAACCCGTTAAAACCAGCCAGCCGTGACTTGCAGGCACCCAGCAGCAGGCAATCTCCCGATGCACGCAGCAGGCCGCCCCCCAGTCAATCTGCTCGCCCTCGATCTCCAGGAGGCACGTTAAGTATGGCTTCTGGACGAAAGGTATGCGCAAGCCTGAGCAGTGAGCACTGCCTGTGTCTTCCGCTCTTCCCCCAATTGGATGGGGGAAAGGAAACTTGCAAGGAAACGTTTGACCCACGCACCGGGGACCACGTGCAGCAGGGTGAAGTTGAGCGCCAGAGGGTTGTCCAGCAGCGAGGCGACTCCGCCGGCCACATTGAGCTTGGCCGCGAGACTCTCGAAGGCGCTACGGATGCACGTCAGGTAGATACGAATCGAGGGGGCGGCAAGCCCAGCAGGGGGCATGATTGGGAATGCGGAAATGGTGCGTCCCGAACTGACAAAAAGGCCAATCTGGAGGCAGCATCGGCTCAAAAACCACCTTTATTTCCTCGCGTGCAGTAGTGCCGGCGCGAAGCAGCTGCAGTGAGATAACCACATAACATCGTCCTTTCAACATTGCGTAATGTTCCACCGCCCCTACAGCACTGGTGCTGCTTCTCTCTTCTCCCTTCCCAGGAAGACATATGAACTTACGCATCATCGGGGGCAAAGATGGTGGCCACCGTGTCGGCGGTCAGCAGCGCCCCCGCACCCGTCGCGTTGAGAGCCTTGATCGCAATGTCGACCTGCACATACACAGTGCCGTACATGGGTCACATGACCGCACACCGTAAACAGTCAGGTGCGTAGATAACCTCACGGACTAGCAGCTAGATCATGCTATCCAGCTAGTTGACGAAATGCACAGGTCACATGCTAATGCGTAGCATATTCCCTTGTGACGAGCAGCTGGGCCCTACCTTGGGCCCAGCTTCCTTTCCGTCAGCGGCTCCCTGGAGCGACCGACCCACGGGTCTTGCGGCGGCACTGCTGACGGCCGCGACTGCGATGGAAAGGTGTCATGTGCAAGGCAAGCGGCAGACTAATCAGGACACTCATCAGGAGTGGCCAGACAGATAGGCCGTTGAGGTCAAAATTGAGGCACTGTGCACAATGTCCAGCGCCAAATAGATAGAGGGCGGAGGGAGTGGCAGCAAGTAGTTTCGGAGCGAGCGGCGGCGCGCAGACTGCTGGCCCTTGACGATTCGTTTTTATCGAACGGCACTCGCCGACGAACATGTCCATCGTGGGAAATAGTTGTTAGAACTTGCCAACTTGCCTGACAGTAGGAGCACAAAGATGCCAACGCGTGAGTCCATTTGCGTGGTTGGGTAGCTGGTCAAAGCAAGGCTCCGTCCTGCCGCCGCAAACCAAATTTCGAGTTGTCTCACTTTATCCTACTGATGGTATGCTGCAAGACTTCTGTCCCGGGTTGGGCGTACATTCAAGTCCCTCGAGTTTAAATCGAATACGCTTTCGCTGCCCATTCGTACATTGCCTGCTGTCAAATCAACCGCCGGGGATTGTGCGCCACATGTTTACCCAACCACCTCCTGTCGGCCGACGTGTTAACCTCCAACAGAAACTAGGCCTTGAGGCCTTCGTTCGGCTGCCAGCTGCAGTCAGTCCCACAAACGCATATTGATGTAACCCACGCACGTGGCTCCTTCGAACTGTACCTGTCGGACATGGGCACGTGTCAAGCAACGTATGTAGGTACTTGTAACAGGTGCGTGTCAGTCATGTGTAAAATGTAATGTACATTGTGTCACGCAAGTCTGATGTCCGTAGCTATGGGCCTGAGGCTCTACCGTTGATTTCGACGCGGAAACGCTCGCAGGCGACCCATGGGTCATCCCCAGCACGCACCCACCGCTGGATTCATCCAAATACCCGCTCCAACTGCGTGTGCCTTATTGAAAAAAACTCTTGCGTGGCTGCAAGGTGTTTCAAATTCAATCGTGAGAATACACAGGGTCGCAACCAGCAGGAAGAGACCTTGCGGGGGAGTGGGGGGCGGTGCGGGATGTCCCGTCTATTTGCTGTGCACGCAAATGACTTCGAGAACAGAATCAATCCTCCATCCGTTGGTTCCGTTAGTTCAAGCGTGCTGAATATTTATATAAGCAATGTATGCCGGCATGCTTATGGGGATGCTTCGTAAAAAACATGATGCCTCTAGGCTGTTACGTACGGACGCGTGCGCGCATGTGTGCGTGTGTGCGTTCTGCGTTGGCTCGGACGCACGCTTATTACATAGCTAGCTCGCTCGGACACCCAGCAGCCCATCCTTACGGAAGTTACAATGGACGAAGGCTCCGACCTAACAGTTGACAGCAGGGCCATTAGCGGGGCTCTACAGTGCTGCCGCCCTTGAGCGACCGACACTTACATGCCAGCAGGCCTACATGACAGTGCATTTCACGCACAGCGGCAGCAGCCGTGCAGCCCCCCCCGCTCCCGCCCGAGATGCGTCGGCGGGTCTGAAGCAAGCGCCGATGGACCGCCGGTCATTCTCAAGGAACGAAACTGTGCCGATGGCTCAAACTCAAAGCAAATAAACGAATGATTCATTGCAGGGATGCGATCGATCAATGTCGGTGCGTGAACAACCAACTCTTACGTTGCGTGACATCTGTCGTTATGCAAACTCCTGACGAACTCGTACGTTCACTCGTACGTAAATGGACAGTCTGTTGATAAGCAGCATTCATTCGGCAGCGGCAGATCCATCCGTTGGGTGTGTGTGTATAAGCGTGCCTCGCTCTCCATCCTCTCCATCCTCCCCATCGTGGGGTTCGGTTCGGTGCTCGTCGGTTGCTTGGCCCGAGCCCAGCAGCCGCGGCGGCGGGCATGACCCCGCCGCTCACCACCACCAACGTGCCCAGATAGATCCTGGTATGGTGTGTGTCTTCAAGTGAGGACCTTGTTGATAATGTGGACGATAGACGACTGCGGCCGATGAGGCAAGGGAAACGTAGGCGGGACGTAAGGACGGAGCGGCATCAAGAGGGAGCGGACGAATCTAGGAGGGAGTGGACAGCAGGAGCGGCTGCAGGTGCGTGGGCGTTGCTGGAAGTGAGCGGGAAGGAAGATAGGTAAGGTCGCAACCCTCGAATCAACAGTACGTAGTCCGTGCATGTAGAAGGCGCGCACGTGCCAAACCTGGCTGCACTGCATCCCCACGGCGTGCGTGCGTGCGTGCGTGCGGGCTGCCGCATCTCGTGCGCGGGTATGTGCCCCTTTGCCTCATCAGCCAGAGGCAGCAACGCGCCGCATTGTTCGCGGATGGCAGACAGCCCCAGACGGCCCCAGCCCCTACCGCGTCCACCGAGCGAGTGAGGCAGGCCCGGCGGCGACGCGCCGCCACCACGCACGCACCGGACATTTATCCCAACACGATCCTCCGACTCCCCCACATACCTTGTTGAATGGTATGTCCGCCTTGATGACTTCCGCGGAGCTGTTGGTGCCAACAACGCTCACCTTGACCGAGTTGCTGCAGTACGGGAACCAGCCATGCGCGTCACAAGGCAGTACATACAGGGTTTAAAGAAAGATGCAGAAGGTATTCAAAGGTGTCAAAGGATCCTGATCTCGCCTGAATGCGTCACGGCCAAAATGTGGCTGGGTATCTAAAGACGGTCAAGTCCTGGGTGGCGAAAGAACTTTTTTTGGGCGGGGCCCCAGCGCGAAGCGCCCAGGGGGGCCCCGCCCTGTAGGATTGCCCATGTCCGTGTGCCCGTGTGCCCGTGGGACGTGGGATGGGAAGTAATTGGACAAGTGTAGACTTTCGGCCAACGGAAAGTCTGCATAAGTAAAAGATTACATTCTGTATTGCACGGTAAATTTATTATTGGAACCCAACATCGCACGAGTACAAACCAGTTTGGCAGTCTCCATGGACCGAGGCCGAGGTCAAACCAACACCTCTCGGCCTATAATTAATTCCAGAAGATTTATCGTTCCTTAAAGTGGATTTCTGACATGACGGCGTGAAATGAATCTTCGTTTCGGCAAGCAACCAACTATGTTTGCATTGCGAACATTCTTCCCGCGACCACACCACAGCAGCTCTGCTTGCCGGTCCGATCGTCTTGACGCATATTACTATTACAAAGGTTGCAAGGAGCAAACCATGAGGGGCCAACTGCTGGTTGTTGGACGCCAAGCCGCCAATGCACGCACGATGCAGTCGGCAACCTAGGGGACTTCTACAGTCCCTGTCCTAATGTTAAAGTTGTCAAGCCTGCTCTACGATACGGCGGATACCTCGGTAGCGAAGCCTGTGCACTCTCGTCGGCAACTGCACGTCGTCGCGACCCTCGCAACCTAACAGTTCCGCTGTCCTTCTATTGGCAAGTCAGCCTGCGTGATATGTGAATGATACACTCCATGTCTACTGTCATGTTACTTAAGCCAATGCGCTCGCGGGAAGAGTTGCACAGTGCCGAGACGGAGCGCGATGCTAAACATGGGGCGGATTGCTGAAGCCGCAGGCATTTCGGATATAAAGCTCTGGCTGTCTATTAGCAGGACTGTCAGGACACTCTCACACTTGACGCCCTCGCCGCTCGCTTTGGAAATGATGCCGTATGTCCGTCGATGCGCTCATGCACCCGGCGGGATGACGTGATTCGCGCGGCGCCGGCAGGCCTTGCTGACGACTCCGCAAGCAGGCATTTCGGGGATAAAGCTCTGGCTATATAACAGCAGGACTGTCCACACTCTCACACTTGACGCCCTCGCCGCCCTAGCACTCAACTTAACACGTACGGATTGAACGGGGCCCCGCCCTTTTTCCGGCTTCAAGGAAGCCGACACCAACCCCTTGTCAATTTACGATGCGGCAGTGGGTAGCTAGGTGCCGCCGCGTATTACCTATACACGCTCTGCCGCCCACGCACACTACATGCACTCACGCACCCGGTCCGCAGGATCTGCAGGGTGGGGCCGAGGAGCGATGTGGCGTTGATCACCTGGTTGAGGGGCAGGTCGGTGCTGCGGAGCGCCACACCTGGGATGGTGGACACCGCCGACATGGGATGCAGGGGAGAAAGGAGGGTCACACGGTTTCTCACGAAACAAGAGGACAGACAGGAGATAGAGAGGAGCCGAGAGCCGATGGCGCCTATCGAAGGTATCGATCGACACGTGGTCTGCGTCGAGGTAACCCGTTAAACCAGCCAGCCGTGACTTGCAGGCACCCAGCAGCAGGCAATCTCCCGATGCACGCAGCAGGCCGCCTGTGTCTTCCCCCAGCCACTTGGGGGAAAGGAAACTTGCAAGGAAACGTTTGACCCACCCACCGGGGACCACGTGCATCAGGGTGAGGTCGAGCGCCAGAGGGTTGTCCAGCAGCGAGGCGACTCCGCCGGTCAGGTTCAGCTGCGCCGCGAGGGTGTAGAATGCACTGTTTGGGCAGGCGGGTGTCGGCGGGGGGCGGATGGAGGCGTTAGGCGGGGGCGGCGATCAAGGCTGCGTGGGAGGAGGGCGTGTGGTGCGCCAATCGACTGCTGCGCGATGTATGCTCGGGAGTTGATAATTTGGTAAGTTCAGCAGCAGGTAAACCACACCCTTCGCAAGCATCCCCCAACAGGAAGGGATGGACTCACGCGTCATCGGGAGCAAAGATGGTGGTCACCATGTCGTTGGTCAGCAGCTTCCCCACGCCCGTCACGTTGAGAGCCTTGATCGCAATGTCGACCTGCACATCAAGGTGCAAGGATGGGCGGGAGCGAAGTTAAGGCAATCGCAATCCAACGACGGTAGGTGCGGTGCGCGTGTAGGGTTGCTTGCATGCACGCAGCAGGAGGCTGCCACCCACCCACGGACCTTCGACCAACGACAGATCTAGCGCCGTTGGCCACCTTACTTTGTTCACCGCCGACCCGCCGAGCTCCAGCCCTAGCCCCCAGCCCCCAGCCGCCACGGTTTCCTGATAGATTGGTGCTCGGTGCGAATGTACTGTATGTGGCACGTGCACCACCGCCCCACCCCGGGGACACACGAGCGACCTTACTTTCGGCGATAACAGTCGCGAGCTGCGCCAGTGATACAGCAAGTGCATTTAAAGGACGAGTACAGAGGCCGCCACATATATACATACCTTGGGCCCAGCCGCGCCGGCCTTGGCCGCCATCGCGGCATCCTTGGCCGCCAGTGCCCCTGCTGGGGGGACCCCGCCGCCCCCACTCTCGGTGGGAAGGCCCCCGGCCGTCGAGGGCGAGGCGCTCGGCTTCCCGGGCAGGCCGGGGGCGGGTTTGGCCTCCATGGCCCCCTGGAGCAGCGACCGACCTCCGTGCCGCTCGGCAGCGCTGCTGCTGCCCACTACTGCCGCGGCCGCACCTGCGGCCGGATGGTGCCGTGCGGTGTGCAAGGCAAACGGAGGCCGGCGACCGTGGGTGGCGGAACACGTTGAATTCAAGGCTCGCCGCTAGGTTTAAGGACATATCATACCGGTATAGGTATAGATGTAAGTTGCGGTGCTGCGGGGCGTCGCGTCAACAGAACGAGCCATTCAGCAGGACCGCTAGCTGAGCTTGGGCGTGCGTGCGTGGGTGCATGATATGTAGGTTGGGCTTACTCAAGCAAGCATAAGCAAGTATACGGCAATCAATGCGTGATAAGCATTCATAATTTTTTACAACGAGACACGCACGCACTCATCCAATCTTGCCTGCTGACAGCAAAAGCACCAAGATGGAGGCACGCGAATAATTCATTTTCGCGCGTGCGTCTGCGTTCTTCGCAGTTAGACACGCACCAGCTTGCTTGCTTGTATGTGATGTAGCCAAATGAGACGCAGCACTACCATTTCGCCAATTATCCGTACATCGATTGTTGGGCTGTCGTCCCGCACCAAGGCAGGGTTCCCATCCGCCGAGGCATGTGCGTCATACATGCGTCGCCTGGCGTCGCCCAAGCACCTACATCCGATCAAACGCATATATAACCCTGAGCTTGTCGTGCAGTTCCATCCGCTTACACGTGTTGAAACGGGAAAGGAGACGACGCAAGGCCAGCGACCAAGATCTGGTTCGTTCGGCCGTGAGGATTCGGAAAAAACGGCATCGGTCCCTCGGGCGGCGTCAATGGTTACGGAAGCGGGGGGGATTGGGCAGAGTCCGTTCAAGCGCGCGTGCGCGCTGTACTCCAGCACTGCGCAGCAGTCGGTCACGGCATGCGGCGTGCCCTGCGTCCCGCCGCCCTCCGCCCGCCGTCCTTTGCTCCTCCGCTCCCGTTCCCGGGCCTTCATCACCGTTCGGGTCTCCATACTTCAGACGCTCAGAGCCCACTGTACCCCGATTGATGCGTTTATCACAGCACGCAGGTCCGTGGAGATAAGTCGCCCATCGTATCCCCCGTGCGCGAAGCGCCTTTTGGGTGCCGAGCTAGCCCCCGGGGTCGCCTGGGTTCTCGGAGCAATATTAAGAATGCGGAATGTGCGTTAAGGCTGGAGCTATCTATCTATCTGCTGCCGCTGTGCGCTGTCGGTTTTGTCCTGCTGGATGGGGGCTCCAAACCTCGCTCTTCCCGAAAAGACTTCTTGTACGCGCAACATACATGCACACATAGATGGAATTATTGACTTCTGAACTCCATTATCGGTGAACAGTGTACACGTAGCTAGGAGTTGAGCGAACACCAGTGACTACGGGCGGACCATGCAAACACAGTAAACGCGCCCGCCCGTACACGCCCACCGCGGCCGCTCAGCCTCCACCCAACAATCTACCCGCCTTGAAGCTTGAGCGCTCTTCCATCCTGTTGCGCAGGAGAGGAGCAGCAGCAGTCAACTAACGGAACAACGCCGCCTTGCTAACTCGACCGGAGTGCATTATATATTACCTAATAATATAAATCAGCACCTAATACTGATTTATATTACATACGACGCCGGCTGCACCCGCCCTGCGTGCTGCTGCTAACGAATGCATGCGCTGCACGCCGGCGCTCTATCTACGTCGGTAGCTAATGGCGGCCGCCAGTAGAATAGCCAGAGCTGCTTGGCAGGCCTTTCTTCATCATGATGATCCACCGCCTCTGCGGGCCACCGCGAGGGTATCGCACACATGCTAGACGAACATAAGCCAGACGTCATAGTCCTGACCGAGACCAAACTTAGTGCGCACAACCGACGAGGCATTGTCAGCGTTAAACAGGCCCTCCGGCCATACCAGACATACATGAGCAACCGTCCCCACCCGGAGCGCAACAAGACGCGTGAAGCGGGTGTCATTGTTGGGGTAGCGGAACGCTTTAGCGGCCAAGGCAGCACGAGTGCCGAGCCCGTCTCTCCGGGCCTTGAGGGCTACATCGGACACGTTCGCATCAAAACCCCAGGCAGCATCCCCCTACACGTGCTGGGGGTCTACTGCCCGGCGGATCCCTTGATCAGGCAAGCGATATACGAGTACGGACAAACCGCCGCCACACAGGCCAGCGCCAAGGGGGAGCACCTCATCATGGCGGGCGACTGGAACGCAACGCTCCATCCTAGCGACCGGTCCACGGGCACATGCTACCCGGCTGACAGGGCGCATCGTAGCTTCTCGAGCAGTGCGAACCTAAACCCCGTCGTTACTCCGCGGCGTGCCTACACCTACACGCAGACACAGCTTGACCACGACACTCACCACAGCCGGATAGACGACGTCCTGCTAGCCGCCCACACCGGAGCGGCAGCAGACAAGGAGGGCACAGTGTACGAACAAGTGTACGAATGCGGAGGAAACTTCGACCATAAACCCCTCTGCACGTTCATCCCGCTGGCGGGTATTCGTCTCCTTCCAGCGCCCGCGGCTCAGGCCGCGGCTGACCACGCAGCCAGCTCGTGGAGCCGCATACAACTCCCAATACTTAAAGAAAGTAAAACCCGGGCGCACATGGAGATGGAAGCGACGCTCACTTCTGAAATCGCCCACCTGCTAAGCGCTTTAAACCCGGCGTACGAAGCCATCGGACACGTCGCCGAACAGCTGGAACGTGCCGCCGGTAAGGAAGAGGCACGAGCACTCCTGGCTAACCTGCGCAACCACGATACCGTCCGGGCGACGGACGTTACTACTCTCAGCCATGAACTAGGCGACCTGCTCGACCGCTGCCTTGGGATACTGGAATCTCACTGTCAACAGAAACCCCCCTGCACGGGGAAGCTGCATGCGCGACGTGGCATCGGCAGGCGCCTCGCCAGGCTGCACAACGACCACAAAACCATGAAAGATAATCTCGCAAAAGCCCTGCGCACGGACCCCCAGGAGCAAGGGGCACCTACACTAACGGAGGGTCAAGCCAATGGCACGACGCCCCCCCATCCGGCCACGGCGCCCCCAGGCACCAGCGGCACAACGGAACGGGCAACACCCGAGCGCAGCGCCGCCACTCAGCATGCCGCCACTAAGCGCGAAGAACCAGACGCAGCCCGCACCCTGCGTGCGGCCATTAAAGAGACCGGAGGGGAAATAGCCAAGCTTGCTCGAGAGATTCGCGCAACTAACGCTCGCAAGGCAAAGAAAAGCTTCCAGCGGCTACTAACCAAAAAGCCCCGGCAGGCGCACAGACAGGTCCTTGAACCTGATGACCAGCCCCGCGGAATCGCGGCCATCCGACACCCAACCGATGGACGACTGTGTACTGATTCCAAAAACATACTCGATGCGCTTCACACGCACTTCGCCCTTCTTGCGAGACCCGTCTCTGGCCCACGAACGGGAAAGTACCTCCCAAACGAAGCCCCCCGGAACTATCCCTGGATCAGACCGGGCGCGCAAGACCCGCTTAGCGAAGGGCTGGCCAAGTGGGGAGACGCCCCCCCATCGCTCCTCCCGGGTGTACTAGATCCACATAACTTCCGCACGTCTATCGACCACCTCGCGAGAAACAAGGCCCCAGGCCCCGACGGGATACCCAACGAACTTCTACAAACACTACCCGCCGACCTCCAGACCGCCATCCACCAGCTCATTACGGTCATGTGGGTGAAGGCCGAAATCCCCACACACTGGACGAAATCCGACACGGTCCTTATCCCCAAGAAGGGCGACCCGCTCCTCATTAAGAACAAAAGGCCCATCGCCCTGGCGAACACAATTTACAAGCTGTACACCAGCCACATTACGCTGAATATCGTACTCTACAGTGAGCAAGCGCACATCTTTACGGAAGCTCAGGAGGGCTACCTGAGGCAACGCAACACCGAGCGCCAACTCCAAAACGTGCTACACGCAATCGAGGACGCGGGCCTCACCAGCCGTGACCTCTTCCTTCTATACATCGACTTCACGTCTGCGTTCAACACGATCGATCACGACAAGCTGCTCATGATCATGTACGACCTGGGCTACCCGGACGACCTGATCGAGGTGGTAGCCAACTTATATTCACGGGCCACCACGCGCATCCGGACAGAGCACGGCTGCACAGCGGACATAGCCATCGAACGCGGTACAATTCAGGGTGACACGCTGTCCCCGGTGCTGTTCATTATCTATATGGAACCCCTACTCAGGTGGCTGCACAGCGGAGGACGGGGATACCAGTACGGATGCCTCAAGGCCGAGGAAAATGAGCGGCACCATTTCAGCTCGGGAGCGTTCGCAGACGACTTGGTTACACTCACAAACAGCGTTTCAGACATGCGTCTCCAATGTGCGAAAATCGAGCAGTACGCGCAATGGGGAGCCCTGAAGGTCAACGTTGGCAAATGTCAGCTGCAAGGCATCCTGCACGGCCGCGCACGGTCGGACCAGGACCTGAGCCGGGGACCCGGCACCCGCAAATATCAGACTGCCCTTGAGCGACTGCTAAAAGACCAAATCCGTATAGACGGATCACCGATACCCTACGCGCCCCCGACCGCCTCGTACAAATACCTGGGAGTCCATGTAACCCCTACCCTCGACTGGGCACCTCAAGTAGCCTATGTCCGCGCTGAGATCACGCGGCGAGGACAGGGCATCCAGGAGTCCATGGCGTCTCCCGACCAGCGCATCAACATGATCAAAACCCTGATCCACCCATTCGTCGCGTACAGCCTGGCCACTATGGCGTACACCCCCCAAGACATCGCCAGCTTCGACTCCCAAATTGCTGGCATAGCTAAGCGCAGCTATGGCCTTAAAATGGGGTTTCCCACCCGCGCAATCCTCGGTCCAGTAAAGCAACTCGGCCTGGGGGTCGGCACCATACGCAGCCTCTATGTCGCCAAGGCGGCCAAAGCTCTCGTCCTCTCCCTGAACGACGAAGGCCGGCTTGGGGTAGTCACTAGGGCTCTCCTTAGCCTGCAAAGCCGATACATGGGCGACATGCCGGTGCACGCCCTCAAGAAGGAAAGCCGCTTCTACACGACGCTAAAGCAGCTGACCATCACGCAGGAGGCGGGCATTGAGCTCACGGACTGTGGCAAAGGGTACGAACGGAAAGCAAGCACTCTCATTCACCTTCTAGCGGCGTGCAACTCGGGGACGGAGCCCAAAACCCTCGCGCTCCTCTCCAGATGCGTACAGCCTCTGCTTGAGCTGGGCCTGGATCTCCGAGTCCTGAAAGATAAGAACACAGGAGCACACTTCATTACCACGGACCAGCTCCGACGCATCGGTGGACGGAGTGTCGGGCCCCGACACCTCATCGCCCTGAACCAACTCAGCCTAGCACTGAACCCCGTTCTCAGTGTACGCGCCCGCGCGGCGAGGCACCGAGGGGTGACTGCGCTGCCCCCGGAGCTGCGGGCCATCCCCAATGAACCCATTATGACGGACCTCATGAATGACACACACGGACCCACGCCGCTTCCTCATGGAAATATCATGCGATATGTGGTGTCACGCCCCCGGGACACGACCGGGGCCCCACCGCCAGACCCTTCGCCCGCCGCGCACAACCTCAGCCCAGATCCGGCGGCCCCGAGACGGGAAGTCGAATCCCAGGAGGGCCAGGTGAGGCGCCCAGCGCAACAAAGGGAAGCTCGGCGCCACATGCCCCGACGCAACGCTACCGAAGAAACCATGACGGCATACATCAGGAGGCAGCGCCCAAAACCCACCCGCCACATCACGGACACAACTGCCTCCGGATGGGACCCCAGAGAAAGCCCACTCACCGTCACGCACTGTGAAGCCCTGCTGCGTCACCGCGACCTCCCAGGACTAGCAGCCGAAGTGGGGACCGCATCGCAGCTTGAAGAAATGCTGCGGGGAGAGCGAGAATGGCCCACAGGGGTTGCCCTTAAATACGGCCACAACATCAACCAATATCTATTCGGCGAGCAAGAGAGGGTAGCCCTTATCCACGCGCAGATCCGCAAGCGGGTGGAAGCAGGCCCCCGAGCCGCAAAGCGGCAACGCAGAGATACACCCCGGCACCCCACACACAGCACCTTCTACCAAGTTGAGTGGGAAAGCACAGTTATCACCAAAGGGGCGCTCGAGCTGTACGCAGCGCACGGATACCTACCCACGGCAACACGTCCGTACGAGGCCGCAGCAGATCCGGCAACCCCCACCGAAAGGATCGAAGTAGACTGGGCGCGAACCGAGGACGAAGGCACGCGCCTGGCCACCCAAGACAACTGGAACGAGCTGCTCAATGCATTCCGACACCGCCTAGAGGCGGCAGCCGAGACGGCCCCCGGGCGCACTGCGCCAGCCCGAGACCAGCACCTTAATCCGAGGCAGCAGCAAGGCCAATGGGCCTCTGAATGCCTCAACCAGGCCAGAGGACAACGGCTCCTACGCCAACACGTAGAAATCGATGTACATCCCGGCAACCCGGATAGGGACATCCGCCCGACAGGGCGGTACACCATCCAGATTGGCAAACACAGCGACCCCGACCCCTCTAACCGCGCACCTTGGGACGGCAGCGGAGATACTCCTGCAGGCCTCCTAGAGCAGGGAGTCGCGCTTGTTTACGACCCCCAGGGACGATGCATCGGCACGCTCCTGGACAGCTTGCTGCGCAGCCTGTGGCTAAGGCACTCCGACGCCAAATGTAAGAGGCCGGAGGCGCACGCCAAGCTTGCAGCGGCGGGTGGCTTCGAGGAAGACGTGGCACGCCTCCTCCTGCGCTACCGTGATGGAGGGGGCACCAAAACACACCCCGTTAAGGCGGCACACGAGCAAGGACTCGGAGAACAGTTTACAACACGTCTCATGAATGCCATGGGTTCAAGCACAGAACGCTTTGCGTCCCCTTTAAATGTGGCTAACTGCACTGAAACGTACTTCTCACGCTTCCCAGAAGACATGCTCTTTGGGGCCAACCATGACGCATACTCCCAACCGTTTACCGGCTTGTCCATCGCACACCCGGAACCCACACCCGAGGAGGGCCACCATGCCTTGCGGTGGGCGTTGGGCTGGGCGGAAGCCAAAAAGACCGAGGCTACGCAGACCGCCACCCTTATCGTAGTCCCCACGTCCCGTACAGCGCCGTATACCCGGTACCTATCGCACCCCCTGGTCACGCAAGTGGGTAGCATCGACTCGCTCGCCGCCAAGGGGATACTGCAAAGCGCCACGCTCAACGTGGACACCAAGCCTTACCCGGTTGGCCTGACCCTGCTACTGGTCAGTAACGACGCGGGCAAATCACACGTGAGCAGCCTCCGGCAGGCGCTAGGTATGCGCACCACCCTGCCAGCGCCTACAGGTCAAGCCCAGCCGTGGATAGCCCCCCAGTGGGTACGGAAACGCGTCCGCAAAATGACTGCCGGAGCGCCTGACCAGGCGGTGTCCTCTCGTAAGTGCAGCAACCCCACACCCGCTGAACGACGCTCCGCGCACCTGGCGTTCCATGCAGCAAACCCGCTTCGTTACAACGCCCACGCCTCCATCTACACTGATGGGTCGGTTAGGGAAGTCGAGGTCGGGAACACCAAGATGTTAGGACTCGGCGCCGCAGCAGTCGACGCACTGACTGGACATACGCTCCTCATAGATGTCAACCCAGGAGCCTACGGATGTCAAACAATTACGCGCTGTGAACTAAGCGCGATACATCAGGCACTCACCATGCGACGCGGCCTACCTCACAACCAAGCCCACCTCAGCATTTGGACGGACTCCAAAGCATCGCTCCATTTGATCCAGAAGATGATAAACAACCCGCAAAAATTGCGGCTGAGTAAACATAGAGCACTGCTCGAGGACATCGTTGCCGCACTTAAAGCCCGGGCCGTCGCCAAGCTTAAAACGTCGCTATTGAAAGTCAAAGCACACACAGGAGTTCGATATAATGAAGAAGCGGACAAAGCCGCCGTACAGGCTGCTATCCTTGCGGCGCAGGGAATGCTGCCGGCAGAAGCCGTAATAGAGAAAGCAGACAATAATCCAAGAAGTAAACACTGGTGGCTACGGAAGTCCGAGGGGACCGACGTAAACGCCGGTCGCTACGCCAACGACCTTAACCGCGGCATCGACACTCTGGTCAGCCAGACGACACACAATGGGTACACCAACGAGACCGCATACGTCAAATACGTAGAGGATGCCTTACCGGACCTAGAGATCAATGCCAGCACCAGAACCCTGCAGCGGGGCACGGGCCGGCACCGGCATTACAAACGGTGCCTCGACTACCTGTACGGACAGCTCTGGAATGCCAAACTCGCAAAGCTCTTTCGAATGCCCCTTGTACCGGGCGGCCCAACGTCCACAGGCTACTGCCCTGTGTGCAAAGACCCCCAAACAAAGACACGCATCCCTGACTCAGGAGCACACATCCTGGGAGGCTGCCAACACGCGCGAATGCACGCTCTCTATACCCTGCGACACAACCAAGCGGTACAAACCATCACTAGAACACTGTCCAGAGGGGCCCATGGAGGCTGCTTTATCGTCATGGACGCATGCAGCATGGAGGACAAGCCGGACTACGTGGCCGGCACACGCCTGCCCAAGTGGCTGCTACCCAACATCCCCGACGACGATCGGTCCAAAAAGCGCCCTGACCTGCTGCTTATCCCCAGCATACCCCTCAGCGACACATGCTCACCGAAATACATGGGACCAGATGACCCCAGCGAGCACACTGTACACATAATCGAAGTAGGCTACACAGCCGACACAAATCACACACAGAAACAAAACGACAAGGCCCATCAACACGCGGAACTAGCTCAGATGCTGACGGCGCACGGATGGAAAGTATGCTACACGAAACAGGAAGCAATTAGCCTGGGCTTCGCCGGCACCATCCGCAAAGACCTGCGACAACTGCTGACCTCACTGGGAACGAGCAACGAAGCGGCCAAAAAATGCTGCAACGACCTCCACGACCACGCTGTCCGAGCGTTGAACGCAATTGTCGCTGCCAGGAGGCAACTGGAGCGGGACCCCCGCCAACAGAGCACAACCAGCGCCGACCCGCCCTAACCCGCCCCAACGGCGGGCTCCCAATCTCACCGCGGTAGCGGGAGAGGCCTGGGATCGGGGCAACCCGACACCCCACCCCTCCTGCTCCCTTAACCCACGCCTCGGCTCCGTCGGGCGTATTATTATTATTATTATTATTTCCACCGCCTCTGCTCCTCATCGGGCGGAGCCAGAACATCGGGAACGACGTGGAGGATACTCTGCGTGGATCGATTGGGTGGGCGGCGGGGCAAGCGAGGAGCGAGAACAACAAACAAACAGTGAAGGCAGCAGCGGCAGCAGGCACCCGATGAAATTATTACGGTATATTGCTCACTTAGGGATCCACCCCGATTTCGCGACACTGCGGTGCTAGCTGTTGGTTTAATAATATACCGTATATACGAAGGATTGTTTGCCAAGCCTTGGCAAACAGTCCTTCATGTCGGATGGATGACCCTGAGGGTCATCGGACATCTGTCTCATCCGTTAGTTCGCCTTTTGCTACCCGCCCTTAACTCATCAGACCGACGGTGAAAGAAGTCGCTTGGTCGGTGCCTAGCTAGTCAGGCATCCTACTACATGCGCTGCTCATCACTACATACTGTCACCGATGCATGCCAGCCGAATGCATGAGATACACAGTATCGATGCCCTTACTCATGCATGCCTACCCTTACCATACTCGCCTGGTTAAAAGGGACATCGGCCTGAAGGATGTCCATCGATCCCGCAGTGACGCCAGGCTCGGTGATGTTAACGCTCCCGTCACTACGGGATAGGAAGGTGGACAGCCGAGCGATGAAGCGATCAAGTGGCTTGGCGTACATTTATTAATAAGTGTCGCTTGTGTGCGTGCTTTATTTGAGTATTTACAACATCTATACATATATGCCTGGATGTATGACATGATGTACACACGTGCTGTCATGTAATGTACGTAAACGAGCTGTATGAAACCCTAAAGTAGAAAGCACGCACGCCTGTTCCTCGATGGCCTCTGCTCTATAAATCATTCGTCAGCGGATTTAGATATGTAGTTGCTGTATGACACACGCTTGCACATATGCATGTCACCATTATTTAGCATGCGACCCATGGGTCCGTGGATGCGTGATTGTGTTCGTGCTCTCAAGCTCATAGAAAATAAACAACCGGATGGAGCTAGCCCCCAGCAGCGCTATCGTCGCCGTCTATGTTGAGCGGCCAGCAGCAATGCAAGGCTATTATGCATGCAAAGAGCGTTCATCATGTTCGCTGCTATCGGGACATTGACACGCCATGCATGTCGGTGAATGTCCCGCCGATAGCAGCTATCACTCGGTATCGTAGCAGGATATATGCGTCGGCCGCGCAAATCGTCCGTACTTACGCGTTACGTTCGAACTGGACGTTATACCCCAGAAGGTTTTGGTAGACCACCGGAGTTCCGACCGGCAGGTCCGTTGTGCGGATGATCTTGTCTGCGTGGTATATATGCGTGCGTGCATGTATAGATAGGCACGCATTAAATGTTGTAAATATATTTCGCAAAAGAGCGGATAAATACGAGCAGAGATGTGCGGATGCGGCGTCGTCCGTAATAAATTAAAGCCGGGGCGCGGGCTGGGGTCCAAATTACTGGGGCATGAGTTGGCGCTTTATCCTAATTCTGACGCTCGGAATGAACGAAGGTCGTCACGTTCCGCCATGAAGCAAGGAAAGCGTGCGTGCGTGATGTTTTCTCACAGCCCCCGCCATCCATACGTACTCTACGTATGGTATGTACACTTTGTATCGCAGCTGTGCTGCTGGCGGCGGGGCAACAACGCGAAGGGTAAATAGTTAGCTAGTGTTATGCTGATAGCATCATCATCAAAGGCCAGATACAGGTCCAGCCATGCAGCCATCTCGTCATCTTCCATCGCTCACCCGGGATAATGTGCAACATCGTGATGTTGTACATGAGTGGAGATGCAGCCAGCTCCGAGACGTTGAGACCGAAGAAGCTGGCCACCCCCGCCCATGTGTTCCTAGGGCTGGATGCATGGACGGATACACACATGGACGGTTGTACAAAACAAGGTGGATAAATATTGGATGCACGGATGGAGCAAGAGAGGTTAGCTAGGTCGATGGGTAAAGGCAGCAACAAACCACGGAGAGCTTCGAATGAATGTGCTTTATATTGTGATACCTGTCTGTGGGTGCCAGAATTGTGGAGGCGGGGTGTTGGGCGAGGACAGCCGATATGTCGGGGCTGCGCAGAATGCCCAGGAAGAACTCGTACTGTGGTTGGATGGGGCAGATAGACACGTACATACGACAGCGGGGTCGGATGGCAACAAATAAAGGGCGAAAATGATCATTAACGGCGCAAATTTCGTGTTTTGGATAAAATACATACACACGCACGCACATATGCGTGTGTACGTAGTGGGCTCAAGACGCTTCGAAGTAAGGGTCGTTTAGTTTGGAAACCATCCAGCAGTGGGCGGCGGGGCTACGTACCTGGCTTGCCGTGCGTGTGCTGCGGCGGAAAATGACCCAGCAAGGCAAAGGGATGTCCCGACGGGCCAGATGGCATGAGCAGGAAGGGACGAACCCGATAGGGAGCAACCGACGAAGGGCACAGATGATCGAAAAGTGAACATTGACGGAGTGCACGATCGAGCGATGAAAGGACACGCACCGCACATGTCGCGTACGCTGTGCGTGTGACTCACACTGATGTTTCCGCTTCCGGCGGCCGGCGGCGGGGTTGCCTCACCGCTGCTGCTGCCGCTTGGCGGCATCACTCGGGCCTCGAACATCTGGTCGATGTAGCGGCCACGGGCGACCTTCGCCGCTGCCACTGCAACCATGCACGCAGAGCCAGACAGCAGAACATTACAGCTAGTTATGTACGTAGTTCTTAAAACCTCTCGAGTAGTACTATACAGCCTTATACATGCAGGGACGCAGCGCGCGCAGGAATAGATGCGCGTGCGCGCGCGACGAACAGATGCTGCTGCTGGGGCTGACCAAGAATCGACGGCTAGCTGCGCTGGTTGTGGCCTCGCACGTCTGCTGGCGGCTATTTACCTGCTACAGTGATGAGGAAAACAAGTTTGGCGAGCCTTCCAGCCATGTTGAGAATGTAACTGCTGCTGGTCGTGGGTCGTGACGAGCGAGGCCGGAACGAATGTCGGCGGATCGATCCTGTCGGATTGATTGCTTGTTCACTCACTTCTGTGGGTATGTATGTGTGTGTGGATGGCTATCTTGCTTGCAGGATTATTTGATTGAAATAAACAGTTATATGGTGTATGTAGCGAAAACAACTGACTACATACAGTAGGCGACATGTGCGCATAGCCTTCATTAGTAGACGCACACACGTAAAGGTTGGGCTTGCGAGAAAGTTTGCACAAGGTTGGGCTTGCGAGAAAGGTTGCACAAGGTTAGTTGTACGACAACCTTCATTGAATTATGTACCTCACTTGTGTACTCGCCATTCGCCATGGACTGACTGTCCATGCTCGCAGCGGTCGTCGGCAGCGTAACGTCTGTTTGAACACAGCTTCATTCCTCTAGCTAGTCAGCGCGCTCCACGCAGAGCATTATTTCTATTTCCACGTGCGCATGAAGTAAGGGCCACCTGGCGATGAGAAGAACAGTGGCAAGAGCAACGCCGCTGACGCACAACCAATCGCAAAGCCACACAAATACAGTTACCGCTCCTGTATTGCTTTCCCCCACCGGCTCCATGTAGTACCTACATGCATGCACATGCGTGCGTGCGGCGCGGAGTGCGCAGATCTAATCAGATCTAGCAATGGACAACTGCTGCCTTGCAACATCTGACAACAATTAATGAGCTGCCCGACCGCGAGCATAAGAGCAACGGATCGGGATGGAGGCGGCATGCCTGGCTGGCTTTCCTAAAATAAAGTCAGTCCCGCCGCCCGTACTACGTTCCATGCAGCCTGCTGCTGTAATTGTGTGCACGCATGACCATCCTCCATGCATGGGCCCGAATGTGGACGCAGCAATAAGGCTACCGTCATTTCATCTGTAACCCGTGATGAATTCTATCAACGACCGGAAGTGAACGCCCGTTCAAGGTACGGCCTCATCCATTCCGCCTGCTCCTGCAGGCTCGGAGCCAGCATGCCAGAGACGACGTGGAGGATACCCTGCGCGCGCTCAGCAGCAGATACAAGGGCGGAATGCGACTTACACACACGCACACGCACGGCAGCGAGCGAACAATCGAGGAATAGGATTGCCTAGCTCGCTCGCTCGCTGGCTCCATGGGGTACCTCGGGTGGAAGCATGTAGAGCCAAGCTGCGCTAGTTATTAGCTGATGAGAGGATAAACAGGTACAGTCCTTTGTCAGGTGCTGGCTGTACGAGCGGGCGGATATCAAATCTGTGCCATCCGTCCGTCCGTCCTTCAGCTGATGGCCATTCAATGCAAGCCATGCATGCATAGCACGCGCATATATCCGATCAATATGCCCCGCGTTAACGAACTTTTGGATGAGGCCGTACGTACTGTACCTGATTGAAGGGTATGTCGGGCTGAATGATTGTCACCTGGCCGGCGTTAACGTCGGGCTCAGTTATGACGATGTCGTTCTTACTGCAGAGCATCGATCGGCGGCCCACATTGATTGCACGCCAGCGCGCGGTCTGGTACTCAGATAGACATGGCAATTACCTCGCTTTTTATTTACATTGAGCTTACCACACTTTGCCGTCGTACCGCCCATGTATCCGACCGGCGGGGACAAAGCGGACAAACAAACAAAAAATGGTCTAGATGACATGACCCACGGGTCATCAGCTGTATATGCCGTCGTCACTCAGCCTACGGAGGACTCCTGTAACTTGATTGTAAAGCTTGGCCAAAGCTTCTCATTTCCAATTTAGAATGATCATTACTGAGCTGTATGTTGCCCGCCGTATGGTTAAGCTGTGGCCCACATAAGTCGCCGCCAACCAATCAACTTACGAGTTTCGCCGGAACTGCACGTCGTATCCAAGAAGGTTCTTGTAGGTCACTGTCTCATTGATGGGTAGGTCCGAGCTGCGGATTACCTTGTCTGCGGTCGTTGGGAACGAAGGAAGTAAAGGCTTACCTTACATACTTTGGACGGATACATGAATGAGTTAGTATGTCAATATAGAAAACAGGTAATAGATGTACACATACATATCCTCGCTTCGCATGAAGGCTCGAGGCTGCACGCAGTCGGCGGCTGTGGTGTGGTGGTGTGGTGGTCGGGTGGCCTTACTTATTATTGCTTGTTCCCGCGGGTCATCCACCGCCCCGCCAGATTTCGGTTCACATCTACGACTTGCACACAACTAACATGTGCACCTCGCGTCCACATACAGCTGTGCCAAGAAGGCTCTAAAGCTATAATCAAGCAACGCACATACATATTACCTGGAAAGATATGGAGCAGAGTGATGTTGTACATTATTGGCTCGGAGGCGAGTGACGAGAAGGGAATACCGAGGTCGTTGGACAGCTTTTCCCAATTATACGGGCTGCCAGGTCGCTCGCATGTTAATTGGGTGGATCGGTCAAGAAAAGAGGAAACGACAGCGAACGAAGGGCGGGATGAGATGCAAGGTTTTTTTTACCATGTATGTCATGCTTGGGCGGAGCAAAGGCTACTCGAGATGCTGTGCGACGCCTTTCTTAGGCTTTATGCTAGCCGACTGTACGGCACCTATGACTTCGGCGTTACATTCCCCCCCCTCTGAAGGGAACGTCCTCGGTCCTCACTGCGTCCTCGCAGTGTCTGTGCACAGTCCACTCCGCCTTTCACCACCTTTGCATGCCTGGGGTCTTAGCCAGGTCTTCGGCATTGGGGCCAACCACCTCCCAAGTCAGGTCATGCCGAGCACACATGCCTCTAGCCTTCATTTGCAAGGTTTTCTGGAGTGGAAGCCTTTCCGCGACTACCAGGGATCGAACCGACGATCTCGGCGCGGCGCGGCGCGGCCGCGAGCTCGCCCGTCTCCTTGGAGTGAGAAGACATCGCAAAGGTAACCTGGATACGAGGATACCAGAAAGTAAGAAAGAAAGAAAGAAAGTATTACGCTGGACCGTAAGCCCTTGCGTGGGTTAAGGGAACAGACTGATGCCTCATCGGCGGGTACAGCCCATTACCGCGGTAACCGCCTTTTTGACTAAGATGGGTTGCTTCTCCCACCCACTCAGTGTCTGGACTCCGTCTCACTCGGATCACATCTGGGTACCCGCACGCATTCTTCCCAGACATGCCAGACACATCATCGTTGAACATTCAACCGTGATGAGTTCTACCAGTGCAGGGGACAGGGACATGGCTAAAGAGCCATGCGGTCACCTGCTGTTCGTTCCCACACCAGGGCCCCCATCGGTCACCTAGCCCTCTGCGAAGGCCGGGATCGAACTGGTGACCTCTCGGTCACCAATTCAGTGCCCTAACTCTCAGGCACTTCCTAGGGGATACGAGGATACCACTGTAATGAATGAGATTCTATCTTAGTCTGCCGAGTGGCAGACCTGTGCGGAAGCGCGGATCTTTATACCTTAAGCGAGTGAACGTGTAACGTGAGTATGGGCCTAGCCAGGTATTGAACCTGGACTGCAGTGTGTAAGCAATGGCACCATGCCCTAGCCCGACGAGCTTTTCTACTTCACGGCCCTCGCCAAGCCGCGTGCCGTATCGTGATACGACAGATCAAGTATCTTCTGTGTTCTCTCTGAGAACTCCTCCAACTAGTGACACACCACACTAGTCTTTGGACTATATTAATATTTATTATTAATATGTCTGATTCTGTTACTTTGAAGGTTCACTTTGTTACGTGACCAACGGGTCGGACCCGCGCGTCGCGCTAAGTCCGGAATCCCCGTCTTACAATGTACCCGCTACCAATTAATTACTTGGTACAACTAACATACAAATACAAAGTACCTGTCGTCTGGCGCCAGAACCGTAGAGGCGGGGTGGTGTTGGAGGACTGCCGACACGTTTGGGGTTTGAAGAACCTGAAGGAAGAAGTTGTACTGCGCGCGGGCAGGTACGTACGATGGGTACGGGATGGTTGACCCAAGCGACCCAACAAAAAAAAGCGAGTGGCGAGTGCTGACCTATCTATGTGTGCACCTAAGTGTACATACGCCGAACGACACGAGAATAATAATAATAATAATAATAATAATAATATTATTATTATTATTATTACGCCCGACAGAGCCGAGGCGTGGGTTATGGGAGCAGGAGGGGTGGGGTGTCGGGTTGCCCCGATCCCAGGCCTCTCCCGCTACCGCACGACACGAGAAATAAAACAATCTAGAAAGAAGCCACACCTTTCCGTCAGAATGAACGAAGTGATTGGGGCGGGTGCGCGCGCGGACGATCGAAAGGGTCAAGTATTACGCTCAGGACAGCGGATGAGTCGCGATGGAAGACACAACAGGCACACGTGTATGGGAACAAGGGGTGTCGGCTTCCTTGAAGCCGGAAAAAGGGCGGGGCCCCATTAAATCCGTACGGGTGGAGTTGGAGGGCTGATGACTTTGGGAGTGCAAGTGTGTCAGCCAGAAGAGACGAAGTCGTATGGGTTCCATGGCTGGGGATGCAAGATGGAAGAGACCCAAATGTGTACCCTTAGCAGATTTACATGTTGAAATCTCCGTGGTCAAAGTCCACGACACGAAGTGAAGACATACCGGCCAACAGAACGAAACTCAGGGGACATGTGCCTTCACCAACGTCAAGCAACACGTGACACTGCCATACTTGCAAACCGGGCACGTCCAAATGCGACCACCACCTCTATTTATTTCCAGCCAGCCACCCCGCCCAGATGGCCTCATCCCATGACAGCACCAGCCGCTGTCAACGCAACAAATACATCAAATGGACAGTTTACACTATGAATCGAACCAAACCCCGGGCAATCACCGGCGGGGTTTTGTGTAGTACGCCGTGATGTAGGCGGCAGCGCCCGAGGCACGCCCGATTGGCTGAATATTCACATTGGCGCTCCACGCCGTCAGCAGCGCCGGGCAGTAGGCGCCATACGCCGCAGCCGGCTCTCCAGCAGCAGGCTGTTGGACCGCTGAGCCGCCACGCTGGACCGCTTCTCCAGCCTGTTGACATGTTGGGAAATTTAAAGCAATATGACAGCATGAGCCTCAAACCAATAGGAGATATCAAGGCTGTAAGAGAGAGGTTCCGGACTTCACGTGAGGCGCGGGTCCGACCCGTTGGTCACGTAACAATACCTGGCTAGGCCCAGACTTATGTTCACCAATCACTCGCTAAGGTATAAAGATCCATGCTTCCGCACAGGTCTGCCACTCGGCAGACTAAGATAGACTCTCCTTCATTACAAGGGCCATATATAGAGAGACACAACTTAAGATAAAGGATGTAAATACCTGCTGATTTGAGTCAGACATCCGAGTGATTCCCCAGAAGGCTTGGAAGAGGCTTAACCCTGATATGTATGTGTGAGACGGAAGAGGCTATGTGTGAGTTGGAAGAGGTACCTGTCGTCGATGTACTAAACGCGGCGCAATTCGTTTACTGAGCGAAAGCCTGAGCGCTCATGAAGCTCTCACTAAGCGCTCACGGTAAGCTCTTAATAGCATCTTAGCAAGCTCTCACCGACCGCTTACACGACCAAGTACGAGCCCCGTGGAAATTGAGCCTTGCGCTGTAAGCTGCAGAACGCAATCACGCATAGACACAATTGTTAAAATGCTGCGACTGATTTTATTACTTGCCGGGTTAGTCGGCTGTCTTTCGGCGGGTGTGCACGAGGGAATCATGAATGTCAGGCCCTTCTCATAAACAGTGCCACTGTGCCCTCCTCGCAAACCCCGCATGTCCCAATGCGACCACCTCCTCTGTACAGTCCCAGCCAGCAACCCCTCCCAGCACGTAACGATCGCCAGCAAGCAGGGCCCCGGATCAGGGCCCCGGATCAGGTACACGACCACACCGCACCGCACATACGATACACCAAAGCAAATGTATTTGTCTAATGAGTGGCGTGAAGCTTCCAGGGTCTGTCCTTGCAAGTCTCGGGCCCTATCAGCCCTTGCACGGAACTCCACTACATCATGGCACCCTCCTCCCACAACATGTGCCTAGTCATCTACAATTTCCTCACTGGTATCAGGATACCCCCCCCCAGTGATGCCCCCGAACATCGCCCCCAACCCTTCCCCCGGACTCCTCGCACTCCCTCTTCTCGTCCTGCTCGCCCTCATCCTCCTCGCACATGTCGCCATCCTCGCTCATCTCGTCCTCCTCATCCTCGGAGGTCTCATCCTCGTCGGTTTCATCCTCATCGGCCTCGACACAGACGAGTCTGCGGACACGTGAAGCGACAGAAATTGGTGTTAAGATGGCACATTATCTTGTAAACAGCAGGATCCACATCTCACAAGATCAGACATCCTATCCTCAGCCCCAACACATCAACAGCCCCAACACATCAACACCCAGACACCACTCTCCATGTGTATCTCCACACAAGTGTGTATAGGCAAGGGCACCCCACCCCTCCCACCTTTAAAACAGTATGCCACTCTCACCCGCCCGCCGAGCGACCGTCCCCATCACGGTGGGCTTGCTCCTCGCCGGCTCCTTGTCCCCGGTCCTCGTCCTCCTCCTCCTCTGTGCCGACTACCGAACGACGCCTGGCGTCCGCCAAACGACGCCTGCAAGGAGGCATGCATAGGAACAATGGTGGTCAATAGTACAAACAAACAAACACTATGTACATCCCAAGCCAAGCCACAAGCTAGACGACAGAGCATTCCAGCCACCCCTGGTGAAGACCTCTATCGGATTATTAACCCACATGCAAAGCTAGTACCTACCTCTTACGGCGGGCACGCGACACATTGCTATCATCACTGTCTTCCAGCTCCTTGTCCACATCGGCGCCAGCGTCCCTTGACGCTCGGCTTGCTCCTCACCGCCGGCGTGTTGCCCCCGGTCCTCGTGCCCCTCCTCATCTGTGCCGAAGGCCGACCGAGAACCCAGAGGCTCCCACCGCTGCTGCTGCCACTGCTGCTGCTGCTGCCACTGCTGCTGCTGCTGCCACTGCTGCTGCTGCTGCCACTGCTGCTGATGCTGCCACTGCTGCTGATGCTGTGGCACCAGCTGTACATTCTGCAAGTAGTTGTCGTTAGCGATGATGGCCTCCACAACAACCCGCCCAAAGGACGCCAGCTTGGCCTCGGAATCTAGGTAATGCGCCAGCGGGTGGGGATGGTTGCCTGAGGGGTAATAGGACAACATAAGTCAGGACGTCGCTCAAGAGGTATAGAATGCAGGCAATTCGGCATATTCTATCCCGACCCACATATGCCAGCATGTGCACATTAAAGGCCCAATGACGGGCCACATCCACCATACAATTGCACCGCCCTCCTCAACCCCGCCGCCGTTCCCTTGAACGAATCCGTGGCCCGTTTCTTCCACCAGCCTTCCGTTACCATGTCCCACTCCATCAAACCCGAACCCACCTGGAACGCCGGCGCCTCGTTGGTACTTGGTGGCGCCGTGGATGTATGCCCCACCTCGACCGCATGGCGGGGGCAGCTGGCCCGGGTAGTAGTGGGCGTCGCGGGTGGCGCCCGTCGGTACGGGAGGGGGCTGCAGACCTGGACGCATTAGAGCCATTAGAGCCAAACCCTGGGCGCTTCGCGCTGGGGCCCATTACGGTCAGATTCGCAGCGCATTTACTAATAATTAGGTACTTGTTACAGAGGCCCGTTGTTTTTGGGTGTGAGAATGGGTTGAGAGCAAAGAACGGAGTCGCGCGCAGGTTGCCGGAGGCCCACGTTGCAAGTGAGGTCCCCGTCAATCAGGTGAATGAATGCGTGTTTGTGTTTTAACTTCTTAAGTCGGAGAAATTTCAGGAGTATCCGACGCAGACTTGCTAGCAGAGTCGCCAGCAAGGCCTGCCGGCGCTGCCGGCGCCGCGCGAATCGCGTCGTCCGGGGCGCATGGGCGCATCGATCGAAGTACGGCATCAATTCGGCAGCGAGCGGCGAGGGCATGAAGTGTGACAATCGACAATCTACAATCCTGCTGATACGTAGCCAGAGCTGTATCCCCGAAATTCCTACTTGCGGAGTCGTCAGCAAGGCCTGCCGGCGCCGCAGGAATCGCGCTCCGTCTCGGCACTGTGTAACTCTTCCCGCGAGCGCATTGCTTGGCTTAAGTAGCTTGACAGTAGACATGGAGTGGATTATTCGCAGATCACGCTGACTTGCCAATAGAAGGACAGCGGAACTGTTTGCGAGGGTCGCGATGACGTGCAGTTACCGACGACGAGAGTGCAGCAGAGGCCTGGCAGCAGGGTTTGCTCCTTGCAACCTTTGTAATAGCAATATGCGTCAAGACGATCGGACCGGCTAGCAGAGCTGCTGTGGTGTGGTCGCGGGAAGAATGTTTGCAATGCAAACATAGTTTGTTTCCGAAACGAAGATTCATTTCACGCCGTCATGTCAGAATTCCACCTTAAGGAACGATGACTCTTCTGGAATTAATTATAGGCCGAGAGGTGATGGTTTGACCTCGGCCTCGGTCCATGGAGACTGCCAAACTGGTTTGTACTCATGCGATGTTGGGTTCCAATAATAAATTTACCGTGCAATAAAGAATGTAATCTTTTACTTATGCAGCCTTTCCGTTGGCCGAAAGTCTGCACTTGTCCAATTACTTCCATCCCAGATCCCAGAACCCAGAACCCAGAACCCAGAACCCAGAACCCAGACACGGACATGGGCAATCCTACAGGGCGGGGCCCCCCTGGGCGCTTCGCGCTGGGGCCCCGCCCAAAAATGGCGAACGAGAGGTTCGTGGATTGGGTGGCATACATGGCATGCATGCCTACCGCGATGGGACGATGGGACGTGAGGTATGGTAGGCAGGTAAATAATAATGCTGGGCGCCGGTACATACGCACCTGACACGTGCATTGCAATGCATGCGGCACAAGTGGGCCCGCTTCATATCGCTATTGCAATGATGTGCACAATCTATCGATCGACATACTTACGCTGATGTTCCCGCTGCTGGATCCGGAAGCAGTTGGCGGAGCCTCGTCTCTGCTCGGCGAAGACTGTAGCAGCGACCGCCAGCCGACCTTGACAGCAGCACCGGTATCAGCGGGGCGCGCACTGGCTGCCGCCACCGCTGCCAGTGCGTGTGCGAAGTCCAGTAGCACGCAACATGAATTGGATACATCGATGGGTGGCTCATTAGCAGCGAGTTGGCGAGCCGAGCGAGCGAGCAGACAGCGAGGCAGGGACAGGAAGCACTCATACATGACATGACAGCAGGTACCGCCGACGAGAAAATTTATATATTCCAGGCTCACTAGTGACATTAAATGAGCAGCGCCGCGCGGGCTACGCAGCAGCAGCCTCCGCTGCAAACTGCCGGCGCGGGCGCGTGGGCCCAGCAGATGAGTGTATGTGCCAGGGCCGGGTTATTACATGTCGCGGCTACCCGTATATATGTCGATGTTACCTGCAATCACAACGAGGACACATAATTTTGTGACCTTGCCGCCGATCATCGTCAGAAGCATCTGCTTGCGCGTGAGTTCCTGCTGCTTTATTTTCAGGTAGATAGGCAGGCCTTTCAGGCTATAATTTATTTTCAGGTAGGCAGGCAGGCCTTTCAGGCTATAAACCGCGCTACGTTTGCGACGCCCGCTAGTCGGATAAAAACTATGAGGTGATAGATGATACAATAAAGTACGTCAAGAATGTGATGACAAGGACCCTGGGAAATAAACCCACAGTAGTTGTCGAGAAGGTGCGCACTTCGGGCCATTATTTATTTTGGTTTATATTTATTTATATTTTTATTCGACTAAAATTGTCATCACTGCCCGTTCGCACACAATCGTTCGATTCGTTTGCGCGCGCCAGGTCATCCTTGTGCTCGCGTCAATACGTGCTTCATTCCGATTCACACATACAGCTGCTGTCTTGCCAAATTATGCGTGCACGAAACCGGCCAGAAGATCTTCTGCATGCAAACAATAGTACGACGACGCAAGGGCGCGCCTGCTTTCATTCCCTGCACGCTGTGGTTCATCAGCCCAATCAGCGAGGGCCGGCCCGCACCCCCCAGCTGCCGCTCTGTCCGTGCAGGGCGAGCTAGATAAGTGCATCACTATGCAGTAACTTTGCTTATGAATAGGTACGCACGTAACGAGGCGTAACGCTAGCTACTACTGCACGTAACAGTTGCAAGACTTTGCATACGGATATTTAAGGGCGGCGGGACAAACCTTTGCCGATATATGGCCAGGATCAATCATTTCATCGGCTACGGCAATCGCTCACGCACCCCGACGGGCGCGACTGTATCATCAGAATAAACGAAGTAATCCACCCCGGCGACGTGCAGGGGCTCACCGCCATCCATGGACGGCTAGTGCGTAGCTACGTGCCGATACGCCTTGTACGACATTCGTAACCCAGCCAGACTCAACACCAATAATTAAAAGCAAGTAAGCTGGGTTTGGCACACGGCGGCCGGAATCGGATAGGAAACGTCTGGAGTCACGGGCTCGGATAAAGTTCATCAGGAAGAGAGTTGGCGGACCCGCCCAATCACCTAGCTATCCCCAGCAGGCAAGGGATGCAAACACGCGTGGCAAAAAACACGGGGACCCGCCGCCCAAGGCTTCGATCGGTTGATAATCGGCAATGCGCACGCCCGCTCGGCGTACGTGCGTCCAGTCGTAAGAACTAAGCGCGCACTTGTTAACTACGCGTATATGTGCCTGCCTCATATCATTTGTCATTTCCGACATCCGCAATGGGGGCGCCGGCGGCGGTGGCCGACAGCTGCGAAACCATCTCAGCGGCCACATCCGCCCCCACGTGCGAGGTGAGCCAGGTGAGCATCACTTCACGTGGAGGTGTCAGGACGCGATTGATGACATGGTAGATGCTATTCTGCATGCGCGGTGGAGCGACGGTTAACAAATGAACACGTCAGTATCAAACATTTATCGTATAAATACCGGGCACGGCCGGGGAACCGCTTTATTTCGACAAGGAGTACGTACGTACAAGCAGCCGACTATGCTACTTGTAAGCGATCGATGTATGTGATGTGCTTCCTGTTGATCATGTCAAGCGGGCCGCTACCATACGTGGCTATCATCAGAAGGCTTGCACGTCCGAAATACGGTATGTACGTAGCCTCGGAGCTCGCTCAAAACACGCACTCTTAGCTCCACAATCATGCCACATTCACTAATAGGTATATATGTAGCTGCAGTCAGTCGGTACATCTGTGTGACGTCGCTCGGCGCACGTACGCACGCACGCACACACACGCACACACTCGCCTTGGCGGTGTAGGACCGGTCCGACATGAGCACGAAGGCGGTGGAGCCCTCGACCCCAACAACGCTGACCTGGACACGGTCATCCCTGCGATCAGGCAGACAGGGGCGCGGGGACGAGGGCAATTAAGGAGGACATTTTTTTGTGGAGAGAAATAGGCAGTAGATTGATATACGGGCGTCCGTTGCGATCGAAGGCGGGTCGATGGGGTGGATCGAGCCGATGGGTGGGACCGATCGAGCTGATCAACCGAGGATGGGTCACTAATCAGTGGATGGGCCGGTACATACATACCAAGCGGATTACGTCAAGCAAGGCGTAGTTCGTTTCGCATTGTTGTTCTTTGGAGACCACATACAACAAAAGACCGTTTATTTTGGACAGGCGTCATCATCAACTTGTGATGATACGATAGGACAGCATCGGAAGCCGTATATGTGGTGCAACACCGCGCCGGCGGCAAGCAGGCTGCCAGACATGTACCTCGCCCAGCCACTACGTATGTATTACTCACGCTGTCCTCAGAAACTGGACTTCATAGCCGAGCAGAGACTGCCCGGTGAGCGCCTTACCGACCGTCAGCTCGCGGGTTCGGATCAGCACGTCTGCGCGTACGTTTCGTCGTCAGGGGGGAGAGCGGGGCGACAAGTGGGCAGCGTGGATACGGCGAGGGATAAGGTGTCGGGCGTGAACATTCGGCTGGCTGGCTGTGTATGGGTAGGAGGACAGCAACCGACATATAAGAATCCTTCCAAGCAACCGTTGGGCGCGACTCACGCCCCCTTAACAGCCCGAGACGTACATCACAGCAGGCCGTACTTGTTTTGGGGTTTTCCCAAAAGGTACCAAACGGTGTGCACGTACCCACGTACCTACCTGGCACAATGTGCAGCAGGGTAATGTTGAACACGAAGGGGTCGTCCTCCAGGTCACCGGGGATCTTGGCCTTTAGAATGTAGAGCGCATCAAACCAGGCGCTGCACGAGACGTACGGGAAATGTGCGTGGCATATCGGTCGCCGTTGGTGCGTTGCCTGCTGTGCGCAGAGTGCAAGTGCTGCGGCTGCAGAGTGCAAGTACCGTACCATTACTGTACTGCTCACAAGTCTGTGCGAGCCTAATTATTTGGGATGCCAGCAGAAATATTTAAGCCGCCCTTAGTGGACGTGAAAACCGAGTCTGACGTCATATTTAGCTCAATTAGCTCCGAAGCTGCCGGGGCTGCGACTGGGGCTTTTACAGCCTCTAAATAGAGGCAAATGCGAATGGTACAAGAACCACGACAGCGTCATATAGCTATGACGGATCAAAGACGTGGCCGGCCAGGGCCCAGGAATGGACGTCCAGGTTTTTGGCGTCCGCAGGCATGCATCTGCTGCCCGCGATGTATATGCGACACTGTTCCATGGTTATGACACTCCTCAAATGAGCCCGCAGCACCGCAGCCATGTGCCAGGTGACGGGCGGGGCCAGTGTCGGTTGAGGAGGGCAGGGCTTCCAAACTTCCACGGTACGGTCTTCCGCAAGCGCGGTCGACAACGCCGACCATTTGCACCCGAAAACACGTGCATATTAAGCTGAGGCACAGCTACGCTCGCTCATGCATAATGCCGCCATCTAAATTTCATTGACTGGGAATAGTCGTCCATAGTTTGAAGCTGTTAAATATTATATGAAATCAGGATGGAGCATAGGAAGCTTAGTAAAAACTGAGTTTATTATGTTGGAAAGGTTGGAAGAGGTCGTGCAGTGAATCGGATTTTTGGGCGGGGCCCCAGCGCGAAGCGCCCAGGGGGGCCCCGCCATGTCCGTGTGGACTGTGGACTGTGGACTGTGAACTGTGGTGTCCTAACAAAAGTGCAGAATCTCGGCCAAAGGAAATACTGCATAAGTAAACGATTACATTCTTTATTGCACGGTAAATTTATTATTGGAACCCAACATCGCACGAGTAAAAACCAGCTCGGCAGTCTCCATGGACCGAGGCCGAGGTCAAACCAACGCCTCTCGGCCTATAATTATTTCCAGAAGATTCATCGTTTCTCAAAGTGGATTTCTGACATGACGGCGTGAAATGAATCTTCGTTTCGGCAACCAACTATGTTTGCATTGCGAACATTCTTCCCGCGACCACACCACAGCTCTGCTACCCGGTCCGACCGACTTGACGCATATTTCGATTACAAAGGTTGCAAGGGGCAAACCATGAGGGGCAAACTGCTGGTTGTTGGACGCCAAGCCGCAAATGCACGCATGATGCAGCGGTCTTCAGCTGGCCGCCCAACAAGTCCAGTCGGCAACCTAGGGGATGGACTTCTACATTCCCTGTCCTAATGTTAAAGCAGTCAAGCCTCCTCTACGGCGAATACCTCAGTAGCGAAGCCTGTGCACTCTCGTCGGCAACTGCACGTCGTCGCAACCCTCGCAAACAGTTCCGCTGTCCTTCTATTGGCAAGTCAGCCTGCGTGATGTGTAAATGATACACTCCATGTCTACTGTCAAGTAACTTCAGCCAATGCGCTGGCCGGAAGAGTTGCACAGTGCCGAGACGGCGCGCGATGCTAAACATGGGTCGGATTGCTGAAGCCGCAGGCATTTCAGATATAAAGCTCTGGCTGCCTATCAGCAGGAATGTCGACACTCTCACAGTTGACGCCCTCGCCGCTCGCTTTGGAAATGCCGTATTTCGGTCGATGCGCACATGCGCTCATGCACCCGACGGGATGACGCGCTTCGCGCGGCGCCGGCAGGCCTTGCTAACGACTCGGCTAGCAGGCATTTCGGGAAAAAGCTCTGGCTGTCTATCAGCAGGAATGTCGACACTCTCACACTACTTCACGCCCTCGCCACCCTAGCACTCAACTTAACCCGTACGGATTTAGTGGGGCCCCGCCCTTTTTCCGGCTTCAAGGAAGCCGACACCAACCCCTTGTTTCATCCATTTTTAGTTACTATAGTTGTTTAAGATAAGAAGGGCCTGGTATCGGGGTTACCCGAAACCCCATATCGCCTGGACATTGCGCCCACATGGCCGTGAAATAAAACACTCTTCGAAGCTGGAGTTCCGGTGAACTCTGGTGGCGGCTCACCTTTGGTTTAAAACTTTGGATATGAAATCCCTATTCCGTAGGTTGCGAGGCGTCAGTCGGATTTTCCTAGAAACTTTCGAGCGAAATTTGTGAGGCCGTGAGCCGTTCATTACAGGTAGGGTTAGCGAATTCGCAAATTTTAGTCAACAAGTTTAACAAAACAATAAACAATAGCCGCGCGCGCCATATGAGATAGATACGGATCGCGTATATTTTTGATTCCAACGTTTTTAAACGTGCGCTGCGGCATGCTCGGTTACCGTTGCAAAGAGGTCGAGTGAATTAATTGCAGTTTGCGAGAATATTTTGCGAGGTTTGTTGGGAGTGCTTTTTGAAGATTTAAATATTTGCGAGGGACCCTTGTTTTCGATCGAGTCTTTTCTTGACACCATGCCAGGTCCAAAACAATCAATAATTTATTCGCGTTTAATTGTAAGCAGTGCGATATGGCTCAAGCCAACCTCGCCCAACCGCACCAGGCGCCCACGCACGTGCGCCGCCCGATAAAGCCACGCCGCCGTGCCCGTAAACCGCTAACATATTACTGCATCCATCTATCCGTCCAAAACAGTCGTTTGCGTGCGGAAGTCCTTCATTCCCTGCTTGGTCGTGACCCGCCGTATGTTCGCAAGGGTTCGCACGGCACGCGATGTATGCACATCCCGATCGGGTATTATTAGATCTTCGTCGTTGGAGAGTTCGGCTCCTCACATGCTCTTCAGTCGACGGCTGCGACGGACGCCGCCGTACGGTATGCACATCCCGTGAACGAAGGGCAATAATCAAGCATTGCATTTCCTGCTGGGCAACAATGTACTAATGTTGCTGAACCCCCACACACGCACACACACCGCAAGCAGGTCACATTAGCTCACTTGTCCGTAGGCATCAGGATGGTGTCCTTTGTGAAGGTCCGAATGAGGTCTTGCATGAATGGCGTGCCAAAGTACTCGATACTGAAGTCGTACTAATAAGGCACGCCCGATGTTTTGCGGGAAAGGGGCGGCGCAGTGGGCAGGACATTAGGCAACAACGCGGTTATTCGATGCGACGCTTTGCTCAGATTGATAGGGGCATCTATCTTATTTATGCGACGCAAAAAGAGTGCGCGACGCTTGCCCAGCCATTCGTGCGCGACGCTTGCCCAAGCAGAAAATCACACAGCAACATGTCGGGCCCGTGCCAGTGGTTCTGGAGGAGGGTTCACGTCGAGTCGGCGCGCCGCCGGTTGCCGGCGTAACACGCACGAATATTCACTGTACCGGTATGTCCTGCACACGCACCCCGACAGGAATGAACTCATGCATGTTTGCTCAGCAGGTAGGGACACACATAGCTTGATCGCGCGAAGTTTGTTCGGCAAGCATGTTGTCAACCTACAACCAAGGGGAGGAAGGGCGCCGAAGCACCGGTGGCATCAGTCGCGGAGGCGTTGCCAGCGGCAGCGGGCGCTGTTGCTCCTGCCGCCTGCAACAGCCTGCTGCTGGGTTGGGGCCGGGAAGCCCCGATTACACCTAGCACTGCGGCGAAGGCGCAACAGAACAGCAGAGGCAGGGGGCGGCACCGGGACGAGCTGATCAGGGCCAACACCCGCCCATAATAATAAGTGCGGCTTCGGGGGGGACTCTGCGCTGGCGTGGACGGTAGCCTGATTGCCCGATTAGGCACGCAGAGCCGTAAGCTCGCAACGACGACGTCGCCGCCGTTGTGCTAAATGCCGGCCGACCGCTAGCGTTTTGGGGTCCCGCGGCGCCCGTCGCATCGCTCTTGTTGATCGAGGCAGCAGCTTCGTTACTCGGCCCGCGGCGGCTGAGGAGGTTGAAGCAATGCAAGCAAGTGGCGGTCGCAAATCGGGCACGCATGCGCTTCGAACCCTGCGTGCCTTTACTTCCCCGTACCATGCATGTATGGTGCTTTGTTGCGGTGGACGCAGTTGCATCCATGCACAAATCGAGCAAGCCAGTTATTCCCGATGCACGCGCGCGTGCGTGTGGCCAATCCAAACGACTCCGAATTTTTCACCTGACATGAGCACCAGCACAAGCGCACCCTGCTGCCAGTGAGCCGGCTTTCCCATTATTGTTGCAGCTCTTCCACGCTTGCAGTGTAGCATACGTAACTCTAGCTAGACGGTAACCGTCTTGGAAGCTCGTTCGCGGACGACCCAAAGACAGGTATGCGTTGTTGTTTGTGGGCTGGGCTTGATTGCGGCAGGTCGGTACAACGAACAGGCCCTCGCTCGCAAGTGAGAAGCAGCATGCAATGAACATAAACTGACATGGGGCAGGGCTGCACTCCATCCGTTGCTGGTGCCCCATTCCTACTACTATCGCCCAAAGCCGTACGTGATCTATCGTTGTGCGGTCGTCGTCCAGCGAGGCCGCGCGCATCGCCGCCGCAGGCCCGATGCTTCGTCGTCATCGGACGCTATACATGTGACCCACGAGCCGCGCTTGGAACCCAACCGTCCGCGGCCCACCTTTGAAGCGTTACCATTTTACAACGAGGCACCGTCGCCAGCCCAGGACACGGCAGCTACATATATACGTACATTCATATATACATCGCCGCCCGGCTTGCTGTCGCACCAACACGTACACCGGGGCGGGCAAACCCGCACGTACGCAATATTGAACATATATACAGCAGTCCCTCTGTGCCGATAGCGTGCGTGCCGATACGACCGCCCCGTTTTTCCTGCAACGAAGCGTACGCTGCTGGCTCGTGCACCGCATCAAAGGCCTATATATGTGTGTACATTTATAAGCCTCGAGTGCGCTGCTTATCTATTCATCTGAATCCGGTGCTAGTTGGTCATGGGCTTTTCGGGAGCGGTGATCCACAGCTCGGAAATTATTTCCTCGGCCACCTCCGCCCCCACGTGCGGGGTGAGCCAGCTCAGCATCACTTCACGTGGAGGTGTCAGGGCGCGGTTGATGACCATATCGACACTGCCCTGCGGACCACCGACGCAGCATTGATGGATTGCACGCAAAACCACAAAGTTAGCGGGCTTTCGGAACGAACGAAGCGACGGTCCGTGCCGGGCCGGGCACCGCCGGGCATACATACCCCTAGCGGTCGCCCGTCTCCATCAGCCTCACCAAACGAAGTGAAAGTAGGTAGCAAACACATGCCTGCTGCTGCCTACAGGCTGTCCTTTGTCCAGCATGAATAGCGCAATTTGACCAGTTCGAGCGCGTGTATGTGCACTACTCGCCTCGGTCGTGTAGCGCATGTCTGGTTTGAGGACGTAGGCGGTGGTGCCCTCAACTCCGACCACGCTGACCTGGACGTGTGTGTCACTGCGGCCACCACAGCGAACGGCAACACAGGGAAGAGGGTAAAGAAGGAACGTTGATCATTGATCAAAAAGTGTAGACGGGCATGAAAATGACCCGTGGGTAACGGTGGTCCGTCGCGGGCAGGGAGCTGATGATCTGTGCGTCGCTCGCTCTTTGTGACGAACGCACGATCGGGCGCATGCACCAAGGCCGAACGCACCGAGCGAGCCACATCGTCCGAAAAAGGTTAGCATAAAGCTTACGGCGACTTCATTAGATAAGTACTTCCCTATCAAAGTAAGTTGCTTGCGCATTCGTTCCGTGCGCTTCGATCGTTCAGTAGTGGCGCGCAGCACCAGTTGGAACGAACGAACACGAACTAGGATGGATGGTTGCGCTCATTACTCGGTCATCCCCCGCCCCGCGCGCCCTGCTCGCCACCCACTCTGTCTTCAGGAACTGGACTTCGTAGCCCAGATAAGAGACCGCGCGGTCACCGCCTTTCCGACCGTCAGCTCGCGGGTTCGGATCCTCACGTCTGCCGATATATATGCATGTAGGTTGAGGCAGCAAGATGGGATCGATGCATGGCAGGGGTTTACGTACGTGGTGCTACAGAGGTGTTTTAAGGGGGCATGTAGATAGATCGGGCGGGGTGATAATGTATGAAAGAACACCTGTAAGCTAGCTGTTCCGGATGGGGACACCGATCGATCGATCGGCGGCCGCCCAGCGGATGGAAGGATATCACGTGCAATCGAAACCCCATCGATCCAGGCTGCTGGCCAATCGTATGACACAGCAGCGCGCGTAAGCAAACCGCTATCTGGTAGTCTGGTACTCACTGCTGTCTGCTGCTGGTCCTACCCTGATACTGCTGGCTGGCACAGGGCACACCCATCCACGCACCCATCCAGCATTTGCTTCCGATGAGATAGAGGCGCGGACATTCCCAAAAACAAGAAGTGAAGTGCTCACCTCCCCATCGACCAAGTCCGAGCGAACCTCAAGCATCACAACGTGTCGCTAATTCCAGCCACGCACCCTTGCGTGGCGGGTCGCCCCCGGCGGGTTGCACACCCACGGGGCGTGCGACGGGGCACGACCCGCCCCGTCGTCGTGCGTGCGTGCAACTAACTAACGTAGCCGGCGGGCGCAACTCATTCATACGTACCAGCCAACGTAACACGCTCACACATGCACGCACGCCTACGTATGATAGCTACCTACCTGGCAATATGTGCAGCTGGCTGATGTTGAACATAAAAGGATCTACACTCAAATCTTGGTCGGGAATATGTGTCTGGAGGGTGTACACCGCGCTCCACCAGGCGCTGCGGTGCACGCACCGAGCGAGCTTCGGCTGCGTGCTTTTATATATCATGCGCACAATAATAACTGACGAACCAGAGTAAGATCGCACTCGCGCTGCTCTTAACTACGCACGTAGCGTGCGTGGTGTCCGCGCGCATGGCATGCAGACCATGGCTTTCACCGCATTGATGCCGTACATACAGGTCGATCCCTTAGGACGTGTTCATTCAAACGTTAGTTTATCCCCTCCATCCCCAGCAAGCTCACGCACGCACTTGTCAATGGGCATCAGGATGGTGACCTCCGAGAAGTTCCGAATGAGATCTTGCATACGCGGGAGATCAAAGTACTCGATGCTGAGGTCATACTGTTGTACAATTGCACAATTGTACGGTGGTGTAGACCAGAAAGGGAGCCCAAGGACGCATGTACGGGGGATACAGGGACGGAGGAACAAGGTGAGCCACGCACAGGTTTAGAGATGGGGCCACAGCAATTAGGCCAACGTATGTACACGCAGCACCGCAACAGTACCTGGACGCCAGCACATCACCTATCTACCAGTGACCACGATCCATGCACTGCGTCCACCCACTCACAATTATATGTAGGGCGGGCTCTGGGGCAGCTAGGGTAGCGTTGGGCGCCGAGGCGTTGCTGCTGGCGGCAGCAGGAGCTTGTGGCATGGTCTCGTCCAACAGCAGCCGGCCGCTGGCGGGGTGTGGCCGGGCGACCCGGGCCATCCCCGCGACTGCGAGCAGCAGCAGAACGCGCGCGGCATACATTTAAGAGGAAGGGAGCAGCAAACCGGCAGGAAACCATCCGGGCAGCGCAGGTCTGCTGGTCAACAGGGACCGCCGGACAAGCATGGCAGGATGACGTCATCCCATCAGACAGCTCTCGCAGCCTGCTGTCCATTTGAGCGCACAGCATGGCAGCTTGGGCCGCCCAGCCATGCATACAAACAAGAGCAAGTATCGGTGCAGCTTATATTACATCCAGCTCGCAAGGCACTACTGACCCAGTCACATACACCACACGCACTTGGACTCGCTCGTTGATACCGACCTGCGGCGAGCAGCAGCGGCAGCAGCAGCAGCGGCACGCCTAGACGACGAGAGCAGACCATGAGCAGCTTTCCCGTCATGTGGCTTGTTTGCCGCGCTCGTGACTCTCGGCGGGGAGCGTCTGGATGTCAGGGTAAACGGCCGGCCCTGTATCAGTCCGCGAGGGCGCTGTTAGCGTCACCTTGAGGCATTGTCTGCTTGCAGCTATGCAGGGGTTACCCTACCCCGTAGAGCCCTAGGCTCTCGGGCGTTGTTTGTAGTGTGGTAGAATGTAGTTTTGGCGCCATGGACCTCGGCCTCCGGCCGGCTCTGCTGCTCATCCTGTAACTAGTCCGTCTGAGCTTTGCCAATGTGGACTCTGGACCTAGCCAAACAGCACGGTCGCCTCGCGGCTCATCAACGGCAGCCGTGGCGCTGGGGGACGCCTCAATGCCGCCTCTGCTGCTCGACACTCGTCGCTTCCGCCGCCGTCTTCTGCCTACTTCCTGAGACCTTCCGACAGTCAGCGTGCCCATCAGATGCTCCTTCCGTTTAGCCGTGTCATGGACGTCACCGTGGTTGGGGAGCGAGGCGCCCAGCGGGCGACGATCGACGACATCGTCCGTCCTCCACGGCCTCCCCTGTGCGCCACTGCTTAAATCAAATCACATTAAATGCCGCAGCAAAGCCCGGCGTTCAATCAAATCACATTAAATGCCGTAGCAAAGCCCGCGCCACTAAAGAGCGACTAATGGGCGCGCACGGCTTGGGGGAATGGGTTGGCTGCCCGAGACTAAGCCGTTGACATACCCGTGCCGGTAGCCAGATCGCGACTCCTTTGCTTGCTGTCGGCGCGCTTCAGCCCGACATGCTTTATTGCCGGGGCTTTTCCCGCCTGTCGTGCTTGGAGGGACGGTGCGCGCCGTGTGCCGTACAGTGCAGTCGCTGGCTCCGTTCGGTCCGTAGGTTTTCGTGCCGCATAAGGCATAGCATGCGTGTCTTCAGTTGTACCCCGTTGCACGGCTCGGCGCCTTCGTTCGTTCATCCCTAGCCCGCTTTGCTAGCAAGCTTCGGTCTGGGGGGGGAGTGAGGCGCCTACGTGGCCGAACCGTCCAACCGACGGCCGTTTACCCTGACAGCTGTCAGGGTAAATCAGCGTCACTGAGAAACTGGCGTCGGGCAATGTCAGTTGAATCCGTTAGCGAGGCGGTTGGCGACTAAGTGCAAGCGCAAACCGTTATTGCTGCGAAAGCCGTATTTATTGTCTTTGTGAGCATCCTGGATGTGGCTTTACGACGAATACGTCGGAGCTTCGAAAGGGCGGCTCTAGGGACGCCGCCTGTGTTGTGTCGGAGGGGAGTGAGGCGCCTACGTGGCCGAACCGTCCCACCGACGGCCGTTTACCCTGACAGCTGTCAGGGTAAATCAGCGTCACTGAGAAACTGGCGTCGGGCAATGTCAGTTGAATCCGTTAGCGAGGCGGTTGGCGACTAAGTGCAAGCGCAAACCGTTATTGCTGCGAAAGCCGTATTTATTGTCTTTGTGAGCATCCTGGATGTGGCTTTACGACGAATACGTCGGAGCTTCGAAAGGGCGGCTCTAGGGACGCCGCCTGTGTTGTGTCGGAGGGGAGTGAGGCGCCTACGTGGCCGAACCGTCCCACCGACGGCCGTTTACCCTGACAGCTGTCAGGGTAAATCAGCGTCACTGAGAAACTGGCGTCGGGCAATGTCAGTTGAATCCGTTAGCGAGGCGGTTGGCGACTAAGTGCAAGCGCAAACCGTTATTGCTGCAAAAGCCGTATTTATTGTCTTTGTGAGCATCCTGGATGTGGCTTTACGACGAATACGTCGGAGCTTCGAAAGGGCGGCTCTAGGGACGCCGCCTGTGTTGTGTCGGAGGGGCCTTATGAGCTGGCCCTGTATCAGTCCGAGAGGGCGCTGTTAGCGTCAGCTTGAGGCATTGTCTGCTTGCAGCTATGCAGGGGTTACCCTACCCCGTAGAGCCCTAGGCTCTCGGGCGTTGTTTGTAGTGCGTTAGAATGTAGTTTTGGCGCCATGCATGGACCTCGGCCGCCGGCCGGCTCTGCTGCTCATCCTGTAACTAGTCCGTCTGAGCTTTGCCAATGTGGACTCTGGACCTAGCCAAACAGCACGGTCGCCTCGCGGCTCATCAACGGCAGCCGTGGCGCTGGGGGACGCCTCAATGCCGCCTCTGCTGCTCGACACTCGTCGCTTCCGCCGCCGTCTTCTGCCTACTTCCTGAGGCCTTCCGACAGTCAGCGTGCCCATCAGATTGCTTGGCTTTTTCAGAGCGGAGCACAGCGAAGCGTTGAAAAAGACAGGTTCTTGGGTCGAAGTAGTTATATTAGTTATTTGTCGTACTTTGCCCTTCGGGCTGTTCTCGGTGGAACAGGTTCCACCTTCTTTATCTGCCTATTGTAGCTAGATATAACGAGTATTGCTGCCCGTCTGCCAGGGCAGTTTACGGTGATTTTCTCTTCTTACTCGCAACCTTTCGTCGTTTGGCTCTTAGTGAGCAAGCTTTTTTGTAATGGCTGAGGCTGCTGCTGCTGCTGCTGCTGCTGCTGCTGCTGCCGCGGCCGCGGCTGCTGCCGTTGGCGGGGCAGCTGGCGGGGCGAACCTCCCGGCGCCTAATCTGCCGCCGGCGCCTGCGGCCGTGGAGCAGCCGCCGACTGATCAGGCGCAGATCAACAGCCTTAAGGAGGCTTACAACAAGCTTCGGGCGGAGTTCATCAGGACCTCCGCTCATCAGAACCATGTTTTCGGATCCTTGAAGAACTTTCACAAGGCTCCGGCAATGATCCAGTTTTTGTTCGACCTTTGCAAAGATCAATACAAGTCCGTCACGGCGTCCTTGAGCCTGCTGGAAGGGATGAAGGAGTTCCACTCCGACATCGCCAGCGCCATCGAGGAGCTCAAGTTCAACCAGCGCTCGCTCGAGGCGATGAAGGCGGCGATGGAGGCGGCTTGCCGGTGCAACCAGCACCAGTACGACGTAGTCGAGACGCACTACAGGCAGCTGCAGTCGCGCGTGGCTGACCCCGACGAGGACACTGACTCCGGAAAGAGCCGGCTGTACGACATCAAGGAGGCGGACTGGAAGGCCACGCTGAAAGAGGTGACTGCTCGCAAGGGCTCCTCGCCGTATGCGATCAGCAAGGGCGCGGGGGGCGCGAGCGGCTCGGGCGGCGCGGGCGGTTCGGGCGGCGCGGGCAACCGTGGGGGCGGTGGTTACCAGAACAACCGGGGTAACCAGAACAACGGGGGCCAGCGCTACAACCCGTACAACGGCCCGGGAAAGCCCCAGTTCAACCAGCAGGGCCCGCCGCGCTAAGAGCTCAGGGTATACCGAACGGTGCAGGGTTGAGTCAGGATGGGTTGTCTCTTACGCCCTATATGGGTGTCGGGCTGATTACCCGAGCAAGACGTGATGGCTGGGACTTCTGCCTGGCGCCTGCTGCGTGCGGGCTTGCGGGCTGTGAGCCGCATGTTTGATCTGTTATGCCCCATTTGGGGTTGGCGGGCTGATTACCCGAGCAAGGCGTGATGATGGGTTGTCTTTATGCCCTCCATGGGTTTGCCGGGCTGATTACCCGAGCGAGACGTATTTTCCGGGACTGCTGCCCGGCACCTGCTGCGAGCGGGTTTCGTGGGCTAATTACCCGCTGAGTTATCATATCCGAATTCCTTGTGGGACGACGCGACAGTGGGAACTTTGCCTGGCTACTGCGATGCGTTTTTTGTTTGCGGGCCAAATTGGGATTGGCTCAGGCGTTGATATGACAACGAGATGTCGGTCGGCAACCGCGGTCTTTTGGTACGGAATGTAACCTCCGAACTACCCTTGTTTGAGTCTTATGGCTCTTGGCTCGATGCCACTGTACTTCTTGCTTCCATTGTTTTCACAACAATGAAGAAGATCAGTTTGCCTGGCCCATTTTTCTTAACACCAGCGGGTGCAACTTCAGCACCTAATGGCGCTAGTCAGGGCAATACTCTCCGCCCTGCTCAGAAGAAAAAGCCTTATGAACAAACCGTTCCATCGGTAGCCTCGAGGGTAGCAAAGAACACGGAGGCCTTCATTTTCCCATCAAACGTCCCGGAGCAGGAGAACAGCACTGAGGTAAGTGATAGGTTCATCAGGTTTCTGTCGGGATCATCCTTTTAAGAGGCTCAACGCTTGTCGTTGCAGCAGCGTTTTGCGCTCAATGATCAAGGGACGGCCGTTTTTGGTGGCGACCCGCCCAAACCTCCGCCGCCTCCACCTCCTGGTGGCGCACAAGTCACGAAAGGGACCTCTCAGATCGAGCCGAGGATGGCGCAGAAGGCGGACGTGATTTTCTCGGAAGGTGTGGATGATTTGCCGGGCGAGAGTTGGGAGTTTGAAGCGGACGCGGGCTCGCAATCCACAGCTAAGCCAACTGAGATGCGGGGTCGTCTCAAGAAGAACGCGGCTTTTTGGCAGTCTTTCTGCCGCTCTCGGTTGGTGCTGCGCTGGATCCTTTACGGTTTCCCGCTGCTTTTCGTGGGGGGTATTATTCCGGCGGCATGTTGGCTGAAGAATCATTCTTCAGCTAATCAGCATCATGCTTTCGTTACGAACGCGGTGGCGGAGCTGGTGGCCACCGGCACTGTGATGCCAGTGTCCGAGAAGCCGCACTGCGTCTTACCGCTAGGGGTGGTCCCAAAGCCGGGCTCGGATAAACTACGTTTAATTCTTGATGCTCGATATGTTAACGAGCATGTGGTGACCCCGGGTTTCAAATATGAAACTGTGGGTAAGCTGTCGTCAGTGCTGCACCCAAACGATTATCTGTTCACCGTCGATCTGAAAAGCGGTTACCATCATGTCGATATTGACTCAAACTATTGGACTTACCTTGGTTTTCAGTGGGGGAATCAGTTCTACGTTTTCACCGAACTACCGTTTGGCCTAGCCCCGGCTTGTTGGGTATTTACCAAGGTAACGCGTGAATTGCTCGGTTTCTGGCGCTCAATGGGTCACAGGGTATCTGGCTATATTGACGACAGTATCCACGCTGACGGTGACCAAGCAGTTCTTGTCGAAAAGCGCGAACGTGTCCTGGGGGACTTCGAGCGCGCGGGTTTTGTCGTTAATATGGGCAAGTGCAATTTGGGACCGAGCCAGTGCGTCAAATATTTGGGGACGATGGTAAACACGGTCGACGGCACGCTCACAGTACCTCAAGCGAAGCGTGAGCGACTCCTGACGGAAGTTGCCGCCGTACTCCAATGTCATGGAAACTGTCAAATCCGGGCGGTCTCGTCCCTAACAGGACAAATAATGTCGATGAGTTTTTCGTTTGGGGAGTTGTCTGTCTTAATGACCCGTCAACTGGTCATCTGGCAAAATGCTCAGCTTGCAGCCCACGGGTTCAATTACAATGCCCGGGGTGCTTTGACGGCGGCGGCTATGGGAGAGCTCGAGTTTTGGAAACAGTCGTTCCTGGTGTTTGATGGACGCCGACCGCTGTGGCAACCTTCATATTTCCACACGGTCAAGATGTTCACAGATGCCGGTGGCCCGGGCACCTGGTCTTTCGGGGGTTGGGGCGGTTGGACTTCCTATGAAGGAAAGCGCATTGAGGCGTCCGGAAGATGGGATATTGGCGACGAGGGCGATTCTGTTCCCCTTCTCGAGTTGAAAGCAATGTTTAACGTGCTAAAGAGCGTAAACCGGGAGGGTCTGCTGATGGGCCAGAGGGTTCTGGTCCACACGGACAGTAGTGTTGCAGATGCCGTGGTCAGAAAAGGCGGCTCCACGGTTGCCGCGTTACAAGGCGCCTGTTACGATATTTTGTGGTACTGCATCGAGCATAAGATCAACTTGGTTACCACCTGGATCCCGAGAGAATGGAATAAATTGGCCGATGCGTTATCCAAAGGCGAGGAGTTTTGTGACTGGATGCTAAACCGTCAGGTTTTTGCGGATTTGGCCCGAACCTGGGGCCCGTTCGCAGTCGATTTGTTTGCCTCGGCCACCAACCACCAAATCCCTTCGTATTTTTCGTGGTTCGCAACTCCAACCTGCGCGGGGGTCAATGCATTTGCCCACGAATGGCCTCGTACCTCGTGGTGCAACCCCCCGTTCGCCGTGATGGGCCGTGTGCTTGCGCATGCAAAGGCATGCCGCACGCGTGTGGCGCTAGTTGCCCCTTTTTGGCCGGGGGCACCGTGGTGGCATATGCTAGTCGAGAACGATTACGCTTTCAAACCGTTTGTATGGGCCTGCGCACGCTTACCGCGCATTCCGAATTTGTTTTACACAGGCCCGCCAGGGTCGGCACGAAAAGCGTTCGTTCCGGGCTGGGAAACGGTTGCTCTGTTACTGGACTTCGCACAAGACTGCAGTCACGTTGTGGAAGTCCCTCAATTGTAACGGTTTTTTCGCTCCTATTGAAACCCGGCAGATGATACCGCCATGTTGGACCTCACGCTGAGCCAATTGGGCCCGGAGCTGGCTGCGTTGCCGGAGGTCCAGACCCTCTGTCGCGACTTGGTCGGGTGCATCAAGTCGTCGAAAGCCGACAGCACTTGGCAGGCCTATCTGCCGCAGATGCGACAGTTTATCGAGTTCGCTCGGCGCCTCAAACAGCACCCTTTGAAGGTGAACCCTACACTGGCAGCCATGTACTTAACTCGCGTGTACAAAAACGCGGTGCGGGACAAAGTGGGACCGCAGCGTGTCGACTGCGCCAGCGCCGCCATTTCGGCTCTGTTCCAGGCTTTCGGTCAGCAATCGCCGTGCGACGGCTCACAGTGCCAGGCCGTCCGCGAGACGGCGCACCGCACGTTGCGCGGCAAGAGCCGGGGTCGCGAATCGGTGACGGCTGCCGACATCAGGGCCCTGGTCGACAAGCACATTGTGGAAGGGGTAAAACTGCGCACGCGCATGATCGTCACGTGCATCGTGCTGAGCTACGCAGGCATGCTACGGTTCAGCGACCTGTGCCGGGTGCTGGTGCACCACGACCTGCTGCGCTTTTACCCGGATCGGGTGGAGTTTTTCCTTTTCAAGAGCAAGACGGACCAGCGGTGCGAAGGAGCACTGGTCCCGGTGGGGCGAGTGGGCGGCAAGTACTGCCCGGCCCAGCTCGTGGAGACTCTGCTGCAAGTGGGCGGCTATCGCCGGCAGCCCCGGCAGCTGGCGTCCACGGACGCGGACGGCACGGTTTGCCTCTCGGACCTCGAGGACGTGGGCCCTCTCCTGCGCAATTGCGCGCGGGGCGGCAACAGCCTCCGGGCCGACGCCGTCAACCTGCCGGACGTCATCCAGCCCATGTCGTACTCAACGTACAGCAAGGCGTTGAAGGCCCTGTTCGCCGAGGCGGGCGTGACCAAGAAAATCAGCCCTCACAGCCTCCGCAGCGGCGGCGCTACGGAGGCGGTGAACGCCGGCGCCGAGCGCGCGGTGGTTCAGAAGCTGGGCCGGTGGCGCACGGATTCGGTGTTTGAGCGGTGCTACGTGCGCGACAGCGAAGGGGCGAAGCAGCGGGTTACGATGTGCATGGGCCTCGCGCCGCTCCCGGCCTCCGAGTGAGGACCGGGGCATTTCTGTTGTGCTTTCAAGGTCTGCTGCATGTGGCCACTGGTCCAACGTGAAAAACGACTGACTGGGGCTGATTGCAGGTGGTTGAGGCTGGGACTACGAGGCGGAGCTTTGCGGCTAGCAGTTAAAATGGTTTGCCCGACGTTCTCTGTAACGGTTATTACGAATGAGAACCCAAGAATGCTTGGCTTTTTCAGAGCGGAGCACAGCGAAGCGTTGAAAAAGACAGGTTCTTGGGTCGAAGTAGTTATATTAGTTATTTGTCGTACTTTGCCCTTCGGGCTGTTCTCGGTGGAACAGGTTCCACCTTCTTTATCTGCCTATTGTAGCTAGATATAACGAGTATTGCTGCCCGTCTGCCAGGGCAGTTTACGGTGATTTTCCCACCCTGCCCACCCTGCCGAGGGTTGCGCGGCCGGTCGGCGGCGCTGCCCGCCCGCGCGGTGTGTGTTAACCGTGTTCGGGTGGCCCGCGCCTTGGCTTGGCGCTCGGCCGGGGCGGTCTCCGCGGAGGCCTGGTTCCGCGCCCGGTTTCCGGCGCCGTTCCGTGTGTTCGGTGCGGCGTCACGCACTGGGGGGTGCCGCTGGCGCCCGGGTTGCGGGCGCCGCGCGGCCGGCGGCGCTCGTGTGGTCGCGGCCCTGGTGGCCGGTTTCGGGTCTCTGTTGCGTTCGTTGTGAGTCCTGGTTGCGACTCCTGGTTGTGTGAGTCCGGTTGCGACTCCTGGTTGCTCGTTTATCTGCTGCATGTGGCCACTGGTCCAACGTGAAAAACGACTGACTGGGGCTGATTGCAGGTGGTTGAGGCTGGGACTACGAGGCGGAGCTTTGCGGCTAGCAGTTAAAATGGTTTGCCCGACGTTCTCTGTAACGGTTATTACGAATGAGAACCCAAGAAGCTCCTTCCGTTTAGCTGTATCATGGACGTCACCGCGGCAGTGGGGAGGCGCCCAGCAGCGGACGATCAACGTCATCGTCCGCCCTCCTCAGCCTCCCTCCCCTGTGCGCCACTGCTTTGCCTCAAGGTGGTGGTTCTAACCCACCGTTTCTACTCATTGTGACGTCAGAAGAAGCTTTCGATGGGCATCGCGTGAACATTGTCGGAGCAAGCATGCGGACCAAGTTCTTGATCGAAGCGCGATGCCGGCCGCCGAAGTAAGCTGGTGATATAGTGTTTTACAGACGGCGAATTTGGCTTGCAGTATGCAGCAGAGCTTGGCTTGTTGCCTTGGCATGTCGTGGAAGTTGTTTTGCGCAGTAATACGCGGTGTTTAGGTAGATTACTGATGTTATCAGTTGTGCGCGCAAAGTCTATTGTTTTGTTTTGGGTGATATCTGCGATGCCGCTTCGAACACTCTTGATGGTCCATGGGCCGTTACATTCCAACCGTCGTTGCCGGCCCAACGGTTCCCGCCGTCCGATACGCGAGTGTCCAGCATGCCGCGTTTAGTACTGCGCACTGCCGCTTTCAGCTCACCCTCGCGTCTGCGTGTTGAGTCGAAGCGAAGCAACGAGGTCGGATATCTGGCCGTACACTAACTATCAACGCCTCGTTCCATCATATCAAATTAGCTGCCGGAGCAAAGCCCGCGCCATTAAAGAGCGACTAATGGGCACGCCCGGTATGTTTGGGGGGATGGGTTGGCTGCCCGAGACTAAGCCACTGACGTACACTCTCCCGTAGCCGGATCTGCGATTTCCTTGTTTGCAGTCGGCGCGCTTTTCAGCCCGACATGCTTTATCGCTGGAACTCCTCCGCCTGTCGTGCTGGGGGGGGGGATTGGTGCGCGCCGTCTGCCGCAGTGCAGCGTAGTAGCTGGCGCCCTTCGTATGGCCCGTCAGCAGCCCCTCCCATTGAGAGAGAGTGCCTCGCGTTCGTTTCACAGCCGTCGCAGTCGTTTGTTTTGAAGGTGAATACGTCAAGGGATGCTGTTGCCGGCCTGTCCTTGGCCTGAACTGCTGGCGCCCTTCGGTCCTGCGTATCCAGCGCGCCGCAATTAGTATTTCGCACGGCAGCATTCCTGCCCGTCGTCACGGCATGCGTGTTGAGTTATGGCAAAGTTTGGTGGTCGTGCATCTGGCCGTACAATGTCTTTCGACGCCTCGTTAAATCAAATCACATTAAATGCCGCAGCAAAGCCCGGCGTTCAATCAAATCACATTAAATGCCGTAGCAAAGCCCGCGCCACTAAAGAGCGACTAATGGGCGCGCACGGCTTGGGGGAATGGGTTGTGTAACGCCGAGGTCATAGGTGCCGTACAGTCGGCTAGCATAAAGCCTAAGAAAGGCGTCGCACAGCATCTCGAGTAGCCTTTGCTCCGCCCAAGCACTACATTGGTATCGAGACGCTGGTCCCAGGCATGCAAAGGTGGTGAAAGGCGGAGTGGACTGTGCACAGACTCTGCGAGGACGCAGTGAGGACCGAGGACGTTCCCTTCAGAGGGGGGGGAATGTAACGCCGAGGTCATAGGTGCCGTACAGTCGGCTAGCATAAAGCCTAAGAAAGGCGTCGCACAGCATCTCGAGTAGCCTTTGCTCCGCCCAAGCACTACAGGTTGGCTGCCCGAGACTAAGCCGTTGACATACCCGTGCCGGTAGCCAGATCGCGACTCCTTTGCTTGCTGTCGGCGCGCTTCAGCCCGACATGCTTTATTGCCGGGGCTTTTCCCGCCTGTCGTGCTTGGAGGGACGGTGCGCGCCGTGTGCCGTACAGTGCAGTCGCTGGCTCCGTTCGGTCCGTAGGTTTTCGTGCCGCATAAGGCATAGCATGCGTGTCTTCAGTTGTACCCCGTTGCACGGCTCGGCGCCTTCGTTCGTTCATCCCTAGCCCGCTTTGCTAGCAAGCTTCGGTCTGGGGGGGGAGTGAGGCGCCTACGTGGCCGAACCGTCCCACCGACGGCCGTTTACCCTGACAGCTGTCAGGGTAAATCAGCGTCACTGAGAAACTGGCGTCGGGCAATGTCAGTTGAATCCGTTAGCGAGGCGGTTGGCGACTAAGTGCAAGCGCAAACCGTTATTGCTGCGAAAGCCGTATTTATTGTCTTTGTGAGCATCCTGGATGTGGCTTTACGACGAATACGTCGGAGCTTCGAAAGGGCGGCTCTAGGGACGCCGCCTGTGTTGTGTCGGAGGGGCCTTATGAGCTGGCCCTGTATCAGTCCGCGAGGGCGCTGTTAGCGTCACCTTGAGGCATTGTCTGCTTGCAGCTATGCAGGGGTTACCCTACCCCGTAGAGCCCTAGGCTCTCGGGCGTTGTTTGTAGTGTGGTAGAATGTAGTTTTGGCGCCATGGACCTCGGCCTCCGGCCGGCTCTGCTGCTCATCCTGTAACTAGTCCGTCTGAGCTTTGCCAATGTGGACTCTGGACCTAGCCAAACAGCACGGTCGCCTCGCGGCTCATCAACGGCAGCCGTGGCGCTGGGGGACGCCTCAATGCCGCCTCTGCTGCTCGACACTCGTCGCTTCCGCCGCCGTCTTCTGCCTACTTCCTGAGACCTTCCGACAGTCAGCGTGCCCATCAGATGCTCCTTCCGTTTAGCCGTGTCATGGACGTCACCGTGGTTGGGGAGCGAGGTGCCCAGCGGGCGACGATCGACGACATCGTCCGTCCTCCACGGCCTCCCCTGTGCGCCACTGCTTAAGCAGTGGCGCACAGGGGAGGCTGAGGAGGGCGGACGATGACGTTGATCGTCCGCTGCTGGGCGCCTCCCCACTGCCGCGGTGACGTCCATGATACAGCTAAACGGAAGGAGCATCTGATGGGCACGCTGACTGTCGGAAGGCCTCAGGAAGTAGGCAGAAGACGGCGGCGGAAGCGACGAGTGTCGAGCAGCAGAGGCGGCATTGAGGCGTCCCCCAGCGCCACGGCTGCCGTTGATGAGCCGCGAGGCGACCGTGCTGTTTGGCTAGGTCCAGAGTCCACATTGGCAAAGCTCAGACGGACTAGTTACAGGATGAGCAGCAGAGCCGGCCGGAGGCCGAGGTCCATGGCGCCAAAACTACATTCTACCACACTACAAACAACGCCCGAGAGCCTAGGGCTCTACGGGGTAGGGTAACCCCTGCATAGCTGCAAGCAGACAATGCCTCAAGGTGACGCTAACAGCGCCCTCGCGGACTGATACAGGGCCAGCTCATAAGGCCCCTCCGACACAACACAGGCGGCGTCCCTAGAGCCGCCCTTTCGAAGCTCCGACGTATTCGTCGTAAAGCCACATCCAGGATGCTCACAAAGACAATAAATACGGCTTTCGCAGCAATAACGGTTTGCGCTTGCACTTAGTCGCCAACCGCCTCGCTAACGGATTCAACTGACATTGCCCGACGCCAGTTTCTCAGTGACGCTGATTTACCCTGACAGCTGTCAGGGTAAACGGCCGTCGGTGGGACGGTTCGGCCACGTAGGCGCCTCACTCCCCCCCCAGACCGAAGCTTGCTAGCAAAGCGGGCTAGGGATGAACGAACGAAGGCGCCGAGCCGTGCAACGGGGTACAACTGAAGACACGCATGCTATGCCTTATGCGGCACGAAAACCTACGGACCGAACGGAGCCAGCGACTGCACTGTACGGCACACGGCGCGCACCGTCCCTCCAAGCACGACAGGCGGGAAAAGCCCCGGCAATAAAGCATGTCGGGCTGAAGCGCGCCGACAGCAAGCAAAGGAGTCGCGATCTGGCTACCGGCACGGGTATGTCAACGGCTTAGTCTCGGGCAGCCAACCTGTAGTGCTTGGGCGGAGCAAAGGCTACTCGAGATGCTGTGCGACGCCTTTCTTAGGCTTTATGCTAGCCGACTGTACGGCACCTATGACCTCGGCGTTACATTCCCCCCCTGCCGCGGTGACGTCCATGATACAGCTAAACGGAAGGAGCTTCTTGGGTTCTCATTCGTAATAACCGTTACAGAGAACGTCGGGCAAACCATTTTAACTGCTAGCCGCAAAGCTCCGCCTCGTAGTCCCAGCCTCAACCACCTGCAATCAGCCCCAGTCAGTCGTTTTTCACGTTGGACCAGTGGCCACATGCAGCAGATAAACGAGCAACCAGGAGTCGCAACCGGACTCACACAACCAGGAGTCGCAACCAGGACTCACAACGAACGCAACAGAGACCCGAAACCGGCCACCAGGGCCGCGACCACACGAGCGCCGCCGGCCGCGCGGCGCCCGCAACCCGGGCGCCAGCGGCACCCCCCAGTGCGTGACGCCGCACCGAACACACGGAACGGCGCCGGAAACCGGGCGCGGAACCAGGCCTCCGCGGAGACCGCCCCGGCCGAGCGCCAAGCCAAGGCGCGGGCCACCCGAACACGGTTAACACACACCGCGCGGGCGGGCAGCGCCGCCGACCGGCCGCGCAACCCTCGGCAGGGTGGGCAGGGTGGGAAAATCACCGTAAACTGCCCTGGCAGACGGGCAGCAATACTCGTTATATCTAGCTACAATAGGCAGATAAAGAAGGTGGAACCTGTTCCACCGAGAACAGCCCGAAGGGCAAAGTACGACAAATAACTAATATAACTACTTCGACCCAAGAACCTGTCTTTTTCAACGCTTCGCTGTGCTCCGCTCTGAAAAAGCCAAGCATTCTTGGGTTCTCATTCGTAATAACCGTTACAGAGAACGTCGGGCAAACCATTTTAACTGCTAGCCGCAAAGCTCCGCCTCGTAGTCCCAGCCTCAACCACCTGCAATCAGCCCCAGTCAGTCGTTTTTCACGTTGGACCAGTGGCCACATGCAGCAGACCTTGAAAGCACAACAGAAATGCCCCGGTCCTCACTCGGAGGCCGGGAGCGGCGCGAGGCCCATGCACATCGTAACCCGCTGCTTCGCCCCTTCGCTGTCGCGCACGTAGCACCGCTCAAACACCGAATCCGTGCGCCACCGGCCCAGCTTCTGAACCACCGCGCGCTCGGCGCCGGCGTTCACCGCCTCCGTAGCGCCGCCGCTGCGGAGGCTGTGAGGGCTGATTTTCTTGGTCACGCCCGCCTCGGCGAACAGGGCCTTCAACGCCTTGCTGTACGTTGAGTACGACATGGGCTGGATGACGTCCGGCAGGTTGACGGCGTCGGCCCGGAGGCTGTTGCCGCCCCGCGCGCAATTGCGCAGGAGAGGGCCCACGTCCTCGAGGTCCGAGAGGCAAACCGTGCCGTCCGCGTCCGTGGACGCCAGCTGCCGGGGCTGCCGGCGATAGCCGCCCACTTGCAGCAGAGTCTCCACGAGCTGGGCCGGGCAGTACTTGCCGCCCACTCGCCCCACCGGGACCAGTGCTCCTTCGCACCGCTGGTCCGTCTTGCTCTTGAAAAGGAAAAACTCCACCCGATCCGGGTAAAAGCGCAGCAGGTCGTGGTGCACCAGCACCCGGCACAGGTCGCTGAACCGTAGCATGCCTGCGTAGCTCAGCACGATGCACGTGACGATCATGCGCGTGCGCAGTTTTACCCCTTCCACAATGTGCTTGTCGACCAGGGCCCTGATGTCGGCAGCCGTCACCGATTCGCGACCCCGGCTCTTGCCGCGCAACGTGCGGTGCGCCGTCTCGCGGACGGCCTGGCACTGTGAGCCGTCGCACGGCGATTGCTGACCGAAAGCCTGGAACAGAGCCGAAATGGCGGCGCTGGCGCAGTCGACACGCTGCGGTCCCACTTTGTCCCGCACCGCGTTTTTGTACACGCGAGTTAAGTACATGGCTGCCAGTGTAGGGTTCACCTTCAAAGGGTGCTGTTTGAGGCGCCGAGCGAACTCGATAAACTGTCGCATCTGCGGCAGATAGGCCTGCCAAGTGCTGTCGGCTTTCGACGACTTGATGCACCCGACCAAGTCGCGACAGAGGGTCTGGACCTCCGGCAACGCAGCCAGCTCCGGGCCCAATTGGCTCAGCGTGAGGTCCAACATGGCGGTATCATCTGCCGGGTTTCAATAGGAGCGAAAAAACCGTTACAATTGAGGGACTTCCACAACGTGACTGCAGTCTTGTGCGAAGTCCAGTAACAGAGCAACCGTTTCCCAGCCCGGAACGAACGCTTTTCGTGCCGACCCTGGCGGGCCTGTGTAAAACAAATTCGGAATGCGCGGTAAGCGTGCGCAGGCCCATACAAACGGTTTGAAAGCGTAATCGTTCTCGACTAGCATATGCCACCACGGTGCCCCCGGCCAAAAAGGGGCAACTAGCGCCACACGCGTGCGGCATGCCTTTGCATGCGCAAGCACACGGCCCATCACGGCGAACGGGGGGTTGCACCACGAGGTACGAGGCCATTCGTGGGCAAATGCATTGACCCCCGCGCAGGTTGGAGTTGCGAACCACGAAAAATACGAAGGGATTTGGTGGTTGGTGGCCGAGGCAAACAAATCGACTGCGAACGGGCCCCAGGTTCGGGCCAAATCCGCAAAAACCTGACGGTTTAGCATCCAGTCACAAAACTCCTCGCCTTTGGATAACGCATCGGCCAATTTATTCCATTCTCTCGGGATCCAGGTGGTAACCAAGTTGATCTTATGCTCGATGCAGTACCACAAAATATCGTAACAGGCGCCTTGTAACGCGGCAACCGTGGAGCCGCCTTTTCTGACCACGGCATCTGCAACACTACTGTCCGTGTGGACCAGAACCCTCTGGCCCATCAGCAGACCCTCCCGGTTTACGCTCTTTAGCACGTTAAACATTGCTTTCAACTCGAGAAGGGGAACAGAATCGCCCTCGTCGCCAATATCCCATCTTCCGGACGCCTCAATGCGCTTTCCTTCATAGGAAGTCCAACCGCCCCAACCCCCGAAAGACCAGGTGCCCGGGCCACCGGCATCTGTGAACATCTTGACCGTGTGGAAATATGAAGGTTGCCACAGCGGTCGGCGTCCATCAAACACCAGGAACGACTGTTTCCAAAACTCGAGCTCTCCCATAGCCGCCGCCGTCAAAGCACCCCGGGCATTGTAATTGAACCCGTGGGCTGCAAGCTGAGCATTTTGCCAGATGACCAGTTGACGGGTCATTAAGACAGACAACTCCCCAAACGAAAAACTCATCGACATTATTTGTCCTGTTAGGGACGAGACCGCCCGGATTTGACAGTTTCCATGACATTGGAGTACGGCGGCAACTTCCGTCAGGAGTCGCTCACGCTTCGCTTGAGGTACTGTGAGCGTGCCGTCGACCGTGTTTACCATCGTCCCCAAATATTTGACGCACTGGCTCGGTCCCAAATTGCACTTGCCCATATTAACGACAAAACCCGCGCGCTCGAAGTCCCCCAGGACACGTTCGCGCTTTTCGACAAGAACTGCTTGGTCACCGTCAGCGTGGATACTGTCGTCAATATAGCCAGATACCCTGTGACCCATTGAGCGCCAGAAACCGAGCAATTCACGCGTTACCTTGGTAAATACCCAACAAGCCGGGGCTAGGCCAAACGGTAGTTCGGTGAAAACGTAGAACTGATTCCCCCACTGAAAACCAAGGTAAGTCCAATAGTTTGAGTCAATATCGACATGATGGTAACCGCTTTTCAGATCGACGGTGAACAGATAATCGTTTGGGTGCAGCACTGACGACAGCTTACCCACAGTTTCATATTTGAAACCCGGGGTCACCACATGCTCGTTAACATATCGAGCATCAAGAATTAAACGTAGTTTATCCGAGCCCGGCTTTGGGACCACCCCTAGCGGTAAGACGCAGTGCGGCTTCTCGGACACTGGCATCACAGTGCCGGTGGCCACCAGCTCCGCCACCGCGTTCGTAACGAAAGCATGATGCTGATTAGCTGAAGAATGATTCTTCAGCCAACATGCCGCCGGAATAATACCCCCCACGAAAAGCAGCGGGAAACCGTAAAGGATCCAGCGCAGCACCAACCGAGAGCGGCAGAAAGACTGCCAAAAAGCCGCGTTCTTCTTGAGACGACCCCGCATCTCAGTTGGCTTAGCTGTGGATTGCGAGCCCGCGTCCGCTTCAAACTCCCAACTCTCGCCCGGCAAATCATCCACACCTTCCGAGAAAATCACGTCCGCCTTCTGCGCCATCCTCGGCTCGATCTGAGAGGTCCCTTTCGTGACTTGTGCGCCACCAGGAGGTGGAGGCGGCGGAGGTTTGGGCGGGTCGCCACCAAAAACGGCCGTCCCTTGATCATTGAGCGCAAAACGCTGCTGCAACGACAAGCGTTGAGCCTCTTAAAAGGATGATCCCGACAGAAACCTGATGAACCTATCACTTACCTCAGTGCTGTTCTCCTGCTCCGGGACGTTTGATGGGAAAATGAAGGCCTCCGTGTTCTTTGCTACCCTCGAGGCTACCGATGGAACGGTTTGTTCATAAGGCTTTTTCTTCTGAGCAGGGCGGAGAGTATTGCCCTGACTAGCGCCATTAGGTGCTGAAGTTGCACCCGCTGGTGTTAAGAAAAATGGGCCAGGCAAACTGATCTTCTTCATTGTTGTGAAAACAATGGAAGCAAGAAGTACAGTGGCATCGAGCCAAGAGCCATAAGACTCAAACAAGGGTAGTTCGGAGGTTACATTCCGTACCAAAAGACCGCGGTTGCCGACCGACATCTCGTTGTCATATCAACGCCTGAGCCAATCCCAATTTGGCCCGCAAACAAAAAACGCATCGCAGTAGCCAGGCAAAGTTCCCACTGTCGCGTCGTCCCACAAGGAATTCGGATATGATAACTCAGCGGGTAATTAGCCCACGAAACCCGCTCGCAGCAGGTGCCGGGCAGCAGTCCCGGAAAATACGTCTCGCTCGGGTAATCAGCCCGGCAAACCCATGGAGGGCATAAAGACAACCCATCATCACGCCTTGCTCGGGTAATCAGCCCGCCAACCCCAAATGGGGCATAACAGATCAAACATGCGGCTCACAGCCCGCAAGCCCGCACGCAGCAGGCGCCAGGCAGAAGTCCCAGCCATCACGTCTTGCTCGGGTAATCAGCCCGACACCCATATAGGGCGTAAGAGACAACCCATCCTGACTCAACCCTGCACCGTTCGGTATACCCTGAGCTCTTAGCGCGGCGGGCCCTGCTGGTTGAACTGGGGCTTTCCCGGGCCGTTGTACGGGTTGTAGCGCTGGCCCCCGTTGTTCTGGTTACCCCGGTTGTTCTGGTAACCACCGCCCCCACGGTTGCCCGCGCCGCCCGAACCGCCCGCGCCGCCCGAGCCGCTCGCGCCCCCCGCGCCCTTGCTGATCGCATACGGCGAGGAGCCCTTGCGAGCAGTCACCTCTTTCAGCGTGGCCTTCCAGTCCGCCTCCTTGATGTCGTACAGCCGGCTCTTTCCGGAGTCAGTGTCCTCGTCGGGGTCAGCCACGCGCGACTGCAGCTGCCTGTAGTGCGTCTCGACTACGTCGTACTGGTGCTGGTTGCACCGGCAAGCCGCCTCCATCGCCGCCTTCATCGCCTCGAGCGAGCGCTGGTTGAACTTGAGCTCCTCGATGGCGCTGGCGATGTCGGAGTGGAACTCCTTCATCCCTTCCAGCAGGCTCAAGGACGCCGTGACGGACTTGTATTGATCTTTGCAAAGGTCGAACAAAAACTGGATCATTGCCGGAGCCTTGTGAAAGTTCTTCAAGGATCCGAAAACATGGTTCTGATGAGCGGAGGTCCTGATGAACTCCGCCCGAAGCTTGTTGTAAGCCTCCTTAAGGCTGTTGATCTGCGCCTGATCAGTCGGCGGCTGCTCCACGGCCGCAGGCGCCGGCGGCAGATTAGGCGCCGGGAGGTTCGCCCCGCCAGCTGCCCCGCCAACGGCAGCAGCCGCGGCCGCGGCAGCAGCAGCAGCAGCAGCAGCAGCAGCCTCAGCCATTACAAAAAAGCTTGCTCACTAAGAGCCAAACGACGAAAGGTTGCGAGTAAGAAGAGAAAATCACCGTAAACTGCCCTGGCAGACGGGCAGCAATACTCGTTATATCTAGCTACAATAGGCAGATAAAGAAGGTGGAACCTGTTCCACCGAGAACAGCCCGAAGGGCAAAGTACGACAAATAACTAAATATAACTACTTCGACCCAAGAACCTGTCTTTTTCAACGCTTCGCTGTGCTCCGCTCTGAAAAAGCCAAGCAATCTGATGGGCACGCTGACTGTCGGAAGGCCTCAGGAAGTAGGCAGAAGACGGCGGCGGAAGCGACGAGTGTCGAGCAGCAGAGGCGGCATTGAGGCGTCCCCCAGCGCCACGGCTGCCGTTGATGAGCCGCGAGGCGACCGTGCTGTTTGGCTAGGTCCAGAGTCCACATTGGCAAAGCTCAGACGGACTAGTTACAGGATGAGCAGCAGAGCCGGCCGGCGGCCGAGGTCCATGCATGGCGCCAAAACTACATTCTAACGCACTACAAACAACGCCCGAGAGCCTAGGGCTCTACGGGGTAGGGTAACCCCTGCATAGCTGCAAGCAGACAATGCCTCAAGCTGACGCTAACAGCGCCCTCTCGGACTGATACAGGGCCAGCTCATAAGGCCCCTCCGACACAACACAGGCGGCGTCCCTAGAGCCGCCCTTTCGAAGCTCCGACGTATTCGTCGTAAAGCCACATCCAGGATGCTCACAAAGACAATAAATACGGCTTTCGCAGCAATAACGGTTTGCGCTTGCACTTAGTCGCCAACCGCCTCGCTAACGGATTCAACTGACATTGCCCGACGCCAGTTTCTCAGTGACGCTGATTTACCCTGACAGCTGTCAGGGTAAACGGCCGTCGGTGGGACGGTTCGGCCACGTAGGCGCCTCACTCCCCTCCGACACAACACAGGCGGCGTCCCTAGAGCCGCCCTTTCGAAGCTCCGACGTATTCGTCGTAAAGCCACATCCAGGATGCTCACAAAGACAATAAATACGGCTTTCGCAGCAATAACGGTTTGCGCTTGCACTTAGTCGCCAACCGCCTCGCTAACGGATTCAACTGACATTGCCCGACGCCAGTTTCTCAGTGACGCTGATTTACCCTGACAGCTGTCAGGGTAAACGGCCGTCGGTTGGACGGTTCGGCCACGTAGGCGCCTCACTCCCCCCCCAGACCGAAGCTTGCTAGCAAAGCGGGCTAGGGATGAACGAACGAAGGCGCCGAGCCGTGCAACGGGGTACAACTGAAGACACGCATGCTATGCCTTATGCGGCACGAAAACCTACGGACCGAACGGAGCCAGCGACTGCACTGTACGGCACACGGCGCGCACCGTCCCTCCAAGCACGACAGGCGGGAAAAGCCCCGGCAATAAAGCATGTCGGGCTGAAGCGCGCCGACAGCAAGCAAAGGAGTCGCGATCTGGCTACCGGCACGGGTATGTCAACGGCTTAGTCTCGGGCAGCCAACCCATTCCCCCAAGCCGTGCGCGCCCATTAGTCGCTCTTTAGTGGCGCGGGCTTTGCTACGGCATTTAATGTGATTTGATTGAACGCCGGGCTTTGCTGCGGCATTTAATGTGATTTGATTTAACGAGGCGTCGAAAGACATTGTACGGCCAGATGCACGACCACCAAACTTTGCCATAACTCAACACGCATGCCGTGACGACGGGCAGGAATGCTGCCGTGCGAAATACTAATTGCGGCGCGCTGGATACGCAGGACCGAAGGGCGCCAGCAGTTCAGGCCAAGGACAGGCCGGCAACAGCATCACTTGACGTATTCACCTTCAAAACAAACGACTGCGACGGCTGTGAAATGAACGCGAGGCACTCTCTCTCAACGGGTGGGGCTGCCTACGGGCGATACGAAGGGCGCCAGCTACCACGCTGCACTGCGGCAAACGGCGCGCCCCATTCCCCCCCAGCACGACAGGCGGAGGAGTTCCAGCGATAAAGCATGTCGGGCTGAAAAGCGCGCCGACTGCAAACAAGGAAATCGCAGATCCGGCTACGGGAGAGTGTACGTCAGTGGCTTAGTCTCGGGCAGCCAACCCATCCCCCCCAAACATACCGGGCGTGCCCATTAGTCGCTCTTTAATGGCGCGGGCTTTGCTCCGGCAGCTAATTTGATATGATGGAACGAGGCGTTGATAGTAAGTGTACGGCCAGATATCCGACCTCGTTGCTTCGACTCGACTCAACACGCAGACGCGAGGGTGAGCTAAAAGCGGCAGTGCGCAGTACTAAACGCGGCATGCTGGACACTCGCGTATTGGACGGCGGGAACCGTTGGGCCGGCAACGACGGTTGGAATGTAACGGCCCATGGGCCATCATGAGTGTGCTCGAAGCAGCATCGCAGATATCACCAAAACAAAACAATAGACTTTGCGCGTATATCTGATAACATCAGTAATCTACCTAAACACCGCGTATTACTGCGCAAAACAACTTACACGACATGCCAAGGCAACACGCCAAGCTCTGCTGCAAACTGTAAGCCAAATGCGCCGTCTGAAAACACTGTATCACCAGCTTACTTCGGCGGCTGGCATCGCGCTTCGATCAAGAACTTGGTCCGCATGCTTGCTCCGACAATGTTCACGCGATGCCCATCGAAAGCTTCTTGTGACGTCAAAATGATAAGAAACGGTGGGTTAGAACCACCACCTTGAGGCAAAGCAGTGGCGCACAGGGGAGGCCGTGGAGGACGGACGATGTCGTCGATCGATCGCCCGCCACTGCCGCGGTGACATCCATGATACGGCTAAACGGAAGGAGCATCTGATGGGCACGCTGACTGTCGGAAGGCCTCAGGAAGTAGGCAGAAGACGGCGGCGGAAGCGACGAGTGTCGAGCAGCAGAGGCGGCATTGAGGCGTCCCCCAGCGCCACGGCTGCCGTTGATGAGCCGCGAGGCGACCGTGCTGTTTGGCTAGGTCCAGAGTCCACATTGGCAAAGCTCAGACGGACTAGTTACAGGATGAGCAGCAGAGCCGGCCGGCGGCCGAGGTCCATGCATGGCGCCAAAACTACATTCTAACGCACTACAAACAACGCCCGAGAGCCTAGGGCTCTACGGGGTAGGGTAACCCCTGCATAGCTGCAAGCAGACAATGCCTCAAGGTGACGCTAACAGCGCCCTCGCGGACTGATACAGGGCCAGCTCATAAGGCCCCTCCGACACAACACAGGCGGCGTCCCTAGAGCCGCCCTTTCGAAGCTCCGACGTATTCGTCGTAAAGCCACATCCAGGATGCTCACAAAGACAATAAATACGGCTTTCGCAGCAATAACGGTTTGCGCTTGCACTTAGTCGCCAACCGCCTCGCTAACGGATTCAACTGACATTGCCCGACGCCAGTTTCTCAGTGACGCTGATTTACCCTGACATGGATAGATTAGATAGGTAGGTACCGTAACAAGTTAATAAAGACGCGAGGTAGGGAAACACATCGAACTGCGCCAAACCAATCCTTTTCAAATATCGAGGAGCCAATACATGTATGTCGCAGATAGGTATGACCGCATGGCGCCCAAGGCCCCTTCATTGTTGAGGCCTCGTCACCGCCACCGCGCGCATCGCACCATCGCTTCGTCTTCGTTGGACGCTGGATGCATACACGCATACATACATGATGACCCTGCGTGGGACTGCTGCTACTAGAACCCAACAGTCTGTCTGCTAGGTCTGCTGCTGGTCACTACGCCTGCTGGCGCAAGTACATACTGAATTCAAGTATCTAGGAGGCGTTGTTTGCTTGCTGCCCTTTATCATTGCTTGACACGGCTCTGAGCGCGCGAAGTTACAAGGCGCCGTGCGTGCGGAAGTGGGAAGTCCCGATCCCGTGGCCGCGGCGGTTGAACACTCGCATGCGGTGAACTTTGTAATTAAGGTAAAAATATAACACGAATAGCCATATTTTTTTGGTATATATATGGCTGGAACGCGCCGCCATCCACCAAACAAATACCGTGAGAGAGCGAGGCTGACCTTTGCGTTACAGGGGGAGGCCTGCACGGCGCGCGCTTAGGAAATTTTTGCTGCTGATATTGGTTGCATCAATCAAAACTGGGTACGGAAGTTGAGTGGTGTCGCGTTGGTACCTATAGTGCGTCCTACAACGGCTTTCGGTTTCAGTTACGGCCAGCAGACAGCGAGCGAGCCAGAGCGCGCTGCTGCCGAACAAAGGCGCCGACGCGCGGAATATGTCGTCAAGCGGAATATGTACTACGTACATATCGATATCAAGCCCACAAGCCGGCAACAGCAGGTTCTGTCGCCCCTCGTTCCGCAAGATTGTCGTCGCCGGAAAGGGCGCTTCGCCGGCGGCGGAGGCGGCGGCAGAGTTGCCCTTTCCGGCGGCGGCGGCAATTAGTACCGACCCGCCCCTACCTACTATTGAACGAAATCTGCTGCGACTTCCATTTTTGGGGCGGCTGTATAGGCAAGCGGACCGCGTAGCGGAACAGATTCGGTTACAAGGGGAACTACGAGCTAGGCGCCGCAGCAGGAAGGGCGAGGCCCCTGTCGCGCGACAATCGTCTGCCAAGCGCTAACAAGCTGGCAAGCACGTCTCACGCCGTTCCCCGCAGGGTCCGGACCCCTGGATGCAGCAATGACGGCGCTTCGGTTCGTCCACCACATTGCCCCTTGCCGTACTGCAGATCCCGTCGGTGCCGTACCAGCCAGCAGACCATCGACCTAACAGCATCTGTCCAAAGAGCTACGCATTTAGCACCCAACAATGCAAAGCAACAACTGTGTTCCGTCCATCATTATCATCACAACTCGTGTAGTAGCAACTGCCAATCAAAGGCACCTGCATGCGCGAAACTAAAGAGACGACTCGGCGCGCAGAAAGGCTGACTGATCAGCGCAGGAAGTACGTATGGGACGCGCAGGTGCTGCACACGCCACCCGCCAGCCCGCGGCATACATATGCACCGTCACCTCCTCCCTCCGCTCCTTCCCTACCCAGGCACGCAGCAGCGCAGCGATCCGCCGTCCGGCTCCGTCACACACACAGTCTGCTGGATAGCCTCCACCTATCCTGGAGCGCGGAACCCATACACACGCAACGCCAGCATGGCCACGCAACATGCACTGCACTTTCTGGGGAGCGAAGTCCCCAGCAAAAAGTGCGACCTGACTCGCAGATGCAGCACACGGCCTGCTGGCCCCACCTGCCTGCCCACCTGGCCCCCACCTGCCATCCAGCTCATAGTCTCAATCACCTCCATGTCCGACCCCTCACAGCGGGATGCCGGCCCCCGTCGTATTGGCGGACGGCAGAGGGATGGGCCACGTCTCCGTCGTATTAGCGGGCGGCAGCAGGACCTTGTCGATGACGTGGACGATGCTCTGCATGTATGTACGGCAACAGTACGACGGCAGTACGATGTGCGTACGGCAAAACAGGATCGACACATACATACAGCAGCGGAGACGTATGGACATATGGCCATCTGCACAAGCGAATGGAAGGTACGGTATCGGGCGCGGCTGGCCGGCGATGACGTCATGCAACGCTGCCCCTGCATCCTAAGCTACTGCTCAGCCCTGAAACGCAGTGTAACCGCTTAGCCATATCTCTACGGCTACAGTGCCTGCTGAGCTCTGACGACTGCCGGCCCTGCCGCGCGTTCGCACGGTACGACGCCGCCGCGCCACTTACTCCCTCGTACGGCACGTCGGCTCTGATGACATTCGCGACGACGTCGCTGCCGGGCACGGTGACCGTCACATTACCGTTCCTGCATACAGAGGAGGAGAAGAATTGAGCAGTATCAGTCTTATAAGGGAGAGCAGAATTTTAATAGGAGCAGGAAGATAAGCTGGAGGAGCAGGATCAGCAGCAGGGAGGGACACGGGACTAGTGGTGAGCTGCCAGCGGGTGGGATAGGGAGGGCGCGAGGGAGGGCGCGAGGGCCGACGAACGAATCGAAGCAGTGGCAGCGTGCGGCAACGCGGGTAGGTGTTGATGGGCGTATTCTGTCCAACTTGGCTGCTGCCAGCTGAGAATCTTTGCGCTGGCAGCAAGGCAGGAGCAGTACGACACTGGGTACGAAGGCAGTAGCGCACTTACGGCTCGCGGGTGATGGTGACGTTGAAGCCCAGCAGGGTCGGCGCTGTGATGACGGGGGTCACCGACAGGTTTGCGGCCGTGACAGCCTCGCCTGTGGGGTGCCGGGGCGGCGGGAAGTCACCAGACGGGAGAAGACTTCTTTTCTACGCCAGACGGGACAAGCGGCGGCGGGGAGCGGCTGTCCACGTGACCGTACTTGGAACGAACATACCACCTTGCACCCACACGCCAAAAGGCGAAAGACGTGCGAAAGCACGCGCAAGCGCAATCGACGCCGAACATCGACCACCCAGCGACCCGCAGGCGGATGGTACAGAACGACAACAAACCAAAGTTTGGTCAGGAACAAACGCTGATCAAGCAAACGAATTCAGTTGTGGACGAGCAAACGAATTCAGTTGTGGACGAGCAAACGAATTCAGTTGTGGACGCACCGGGGATGACGTGAAGCGCCGTCAGGTTGGCGGCTGTTGCGTTGTAGGTCGCATTGAAGAGGTCCATCGGAGCTGAGAGGTTGAGCGCCGCCGCCAGGGCCGCGAACGCGGCGTCCTGTACGACGGCGGTACGGCGGTACGGGGTGCAGGCGTTACGGGGTTCAATGACCCATGGGTCAGTAGTCCACCATCACATTGCCGTACCACCCAACGAATACCTCCGCCCTCACCAGCCCCCACTCGCCCCCACTCGCCCAGTCATCGCTAATCACTCGCTCACCGTGGGCGCGAAGATGGTGCTCATCGGGGTGGTCAGGTTGGCAGTGCCGGTCACATTCAGCGACTCGATGGCGAGGTCAGTCTGAGGAGGGGGGGTGTCGGACGGCACGACGCCAAACGCAGGCGCCGAGTGGAGGATGGGGAGTTACAAGAGAGGCGCACTTCAACCGGTGCCACCGTTGGTGTTTGATCCCGACAGCTGATTGGGAAGGGGCGTACGCCGCGCGGTTCCGCGAGGAGGGATTGGAACTTGGAAGTCGGGCGGGGCCGCAGTGGGGCGGGCGGCCGGGGCTGGAGAGGGAGATCGGTTCCCGTGGGTGAGGAACGGTGCGTAAGGCGGGAGTACGGTCGCTGACTCGCTGTGTCAGGCGCTTCAACCGTCCAAGCAGGTCGGCGGTCTTGTCGGTATGGCACGGATGGGGCCCGGCGGGGGCCGGCGGGCCGTTGCCCACCCCCTGATGGTGGGGTCTCCATCACAACCCCTGGACCTCTCGCTCCGCTCCTTCCCTCGAACCGGCCCGCCCCTTGCGACATCCGCGCACCACACCCGCCACCGAGCCGTTTCCTTCCCTGCGGCTCGTCTAGACGTAGCCAACCCCTAGCCGCGGCCCCCTGCCTAATACGTCCTGGAGGGCCCTCCCTGTCTCACCGCGTTGGGGGAGCCGGGGGGCACTGAGGTGATGGGCGCCGCCGTCGCAATGGGGTCCGCCACGGGCGTGACGACGGGCGGCGCCTGCAGCAGCGCGCGGCGGCGCGGGAGGGCGTGCGCCTGCGCGGCCTGCAACCCCGACGACAGCAGCAGGGCACATCCTGACGGGCGACAGCAAGACACGGTTTGGGAAGCGAGAATGTTGGTGGGATACGATGCAACGCATTGGCAAGGTTGGTCAGGTGGCAAGAGGCGCCATGAGGCGGTGTGCAGCAGCCGAATTTGCCGTCCGAGAGGCGAGAGGCGCCGTGCGCTAAAACGCCTCGGTGTTGTGTGCAAAGTGACGCCATGTAGCCGGCTGATGCTGAGGCGGCGAGCAAGCAAGGGCTGCGTGCATGTACTGGAGGTCTGGAGCTGCTGGTGCGCGGATGTCGACAGGAAGGGCGCGAGGCGGGTGAGGTTGGCCAGCCGGGCTTGTGTAGCCTACAGCGCCATTTGCGTGGTGAGCGAGGCCGTAGTGCGTTTTGCGTTTTGCGGTGCGGCTGCTGCCAGGGCAGCGCCAGCGCCTCGGCAGCCGCCATCACACCGACCCCCTGAACGCCGGCAACTAACAACGCTGGCCCCGTTAAGCGCTGCTGAGGATCGCGCCATGTGCTTTGTATGTCAGGGCAGTGACGGAATCGGGCACATTGGAGCTCATGCGGGCCGTGAAATTCAACTTGGGATGCGTTGCGAAGGGTTTGACCCTCTGAACCGCGGCAGTGATCCCATCCCCAAGCCCATGTGACTGAATCGCACCTAGCGCAAGCAGCACGCACAGCTGCACGCCGCTGCTGAGTCGAAAGCGATGGGGCCCCAGGGTGCGCATTTCTTGGGGGTTGAAGATTTTTTAATTGAGTATTGTGGATGGAAGGTGGTCGGAAAAGGAACAAGTGGTTCGTTACTGTGGAAAAGTCGTCCGGGGAGTGCAGGGCATGGGCTTCGTAGATACGTAGCAGTGTGTGCTGTGTGTGCGTCCAGCTGCGCACCTTCAACCAGCGCCTGACAGGACTTTGGCCAATGAGCGAATTGTGTACGGACGGGATGCCGAGGGGAAGCAAACCCCTCGGGAGCCTTCGGGAGCCTGCCTGGGCGTCATGACCCACGGGACGTGCCCAGTTTCCACCACCTCGAAAGTGATTATTATTACACAATCAAATAGCATTTAAGAATTTTCTATGCATGATAAAGCGCTTGCGTTTTCATGCAATAGTGGCGTAAGGCCGTTCTTAGGGGGGGCCATACTTGGTTTAAAGCTCAACGAAAAGATGTAAAAATTCACCCTGTTAAATTTTTTATGTTGTTGCATATGTTTGGGGATTGCGATATTGCGCTTCGTGGCTCGTCCTCGGTTTTGCTGCGTCCGAATACTCCAAGGATGTGCGTTACTGCCACAGTATAAAAAGCTAGGGGCTAACTTTTGATGTAATCTTGTTGCATCTGTTATTATTACATGTTCTATGCAATTTGGATAATTGGGAACTGATTTGCGTACCGTTACACTTACACGCGTTGCAGCTTCGGTTTAGACTCCCTACCCCGGGTCGGCAAGCATCAGCATTATAATGCCGCAAGAGCAGGCAGATGAGGCAGCCCAGGCTTCCCGTCTGGGTAGCCACGCCGAAGCCTCGAGTAGTGCCAAGCCAAAGACCAAAGCCCAGGAGCACCGCGAGCAACAAATTCAGGTACATAATACATTTGGCGCATTAACGTTTCAACATAGCTGCTGATCGGCTCCCAAAGAGTCGCGGCCCTATCTGGCGCACCACAAAAGTTGTCAGTTCGCACAGGCCCCAAATGCACATTTCTGTTTCATACTGCAATGATAATAGCAAGTGTGAAGTCGTGGCGTCTAATTAATGCTTTGGTTTTTGTCCCTCCCCTACATCGCCCGTCACATTTGCGTATCTAACTTCTGGGAAGCTGAGCAGTGCGCCCCTCGTCGCTTGTCACTTGTCGCAGAAATGGCTTTTGTCTCGAGCTCCAAGGAAGGAGCAGTCGCAGAACCAAGCGTATCCGAGCCAACAGCCATCGGAAGGACGTTCCTCGAATTTGGTGCGTTTCCATTGATAGCCGCATTCCCCATTACTTGTGATGCGGGCGTGTATGTGCTGGCGGTGTCGCACTGTCGGCGGTTTCCGCCGCCTGTTGACCAATTTGTCGCTCCTCCCGACGGTTGCCCATCGCCAGGTGTCGCCCAAACACCGGCTGCTTAACAGCCACAATTACCCCTGCACCTGCATCGTTTTCAGCCCCAACGGCGAACTCCTCGCGACAGCCTCTCGCGACGTCCGCATTTACGATGTCCGCACTGGCGAGATCAAGGTCATCCTTGACGGCCACGGCGGCCTCGTCCGCAGCATCGCCTTCACCCCCGACGGTCGCCTGCTCTGCTCTGGCAGCGACGACTGCGCCGCCCTCGTCTGGTCACTCGAACACTGCTTCGCGCTCTGCACTCCCGGCAAGATTGTCACTCTCACGCCCCCAGGCGGCCCCAGCTCCTCCAACATGCCCACCAACGAACAGAAGGCCATGGCCACGTTGACCAGCAACACCCCGCAGGAAGCTGCGATGCGGGAGAACAGCACCACCACCACCACCACCACCAGCCATTCCTTCTCTCCCATGGCGCGTGTCGTGCAGCGGGTCCTCAGGCGCCACCACAAGCCTGTACTAGCGATCGCAACCACCCCTGATTCCAAGTACCTGGTAACGGGAAGCGCAGACAAGACGGTGCGCGTGTGGGACGTGTGCACTGGCTACATTATGGCGACGCTGCGTGGTCACACGGGCGAAGGTGAGGCAACGGAGCGGGTGGCCACCAGTCGCCGCAGGGCCCACGGGCGGGCTGCGGGTGACTGGGGCACAGGGTACGCGAGCGAGCGTGTTTAGGAGCGTGTTTGTCCCTTGGGAGCGTAACGGTACTGGAGCAAGGAAGCTTGGTGCGATGAACCCGTGACTCGATGGAGGCTCCTCTTCTCTTCTTGGGCCACAAAGAGGGGCATACCGCTGGAAAGTACCTTGGAAATGATTTCTCTGGACTGAGCTCCGACCTCCTCTCGGGTCCTCCCGCGTCACCCACTCTCTCTGTTCCCGCCCCCAGTGAGCACGGTGGCTGTGACGCCCAATGGCCGGCGCATCGTGAGCAGCGGCGCCGACAAGGTCATATTCGTGTGGGACTTCGTCACGGGAGAATGCAAGCGGGCTCTCAAGGTGGGTCAGCCGCAAAGGGATGAGAGGCCGTGTGCCGACTTTGACGGGATTGTGATCCGCGACGCCCTGTCGGCGTATCAGCCAATCTCCCATACCGGCTCCGGCACCACGGCTCGGTCCAGGTGGCCCGGTTCAAGAGCGAACCCGGTGCCCGCTAGCGTACACGTCTTACTTGACCAGCCGCGACGCTTTGCCCCGGCTGTCGTCACCGCGTGTCTGCTCCCTGGGCCGGTTCGCAGGCAGCCGGCGGCGGCCGCCATGTGTTCACACCCCGCACCCACCAGCCCCGGGAGGGTTTGGCTCACCGGTTGCCCCGCACCCCTGTACCGGTATCTTTCCGTGTTATGTTTCTCACAGGGGCACAAGGGCGCTGTGAGCTCCATGGCGGTGGCGCCTGACGGCCACTTTCTGGTCACTGGCAGTCACGACAAGGTACGGCACTTGCAATCGGCTGAGGCAGCGCGATTGGAAGGTTGTCGGGAAGAGGCCAAGGCGCGGGCCCGCTATCGCCCTCGCCTGCAGGAGAGAGGGAGAGAGAGGGGGAGTTCTTGGGGCTTTCGAAACGCAGCCAAGCGAAGGCTAGCCACGGTTCAGCCACAGGCTGGAGGACTAACCGTGCACTCTCCGCACGTCTCTGCGCCCTGTATTTGTCCTTTCCTTGCAATTGCATTCGCAGACTGTGCGCGTGTGGGACCTGATGAACGGCAATGAGCTGGCCACCCTCTCTGCCCACTCTGGTGCGTTTGGCGTGCTGTCCTGCGCCGTCAGCTCGGATGGCACCACCATTATGAGTGGCGGGTACGACAATCTGGTCAAGCTGTGGGACGCCGGCTCGGGGCTGGCGCTGGCCACCATTCAGGGGCACAGGCACATGGTGAGCCGGAGTCGGGCGCGGAGTCGGAGTCAGGGGCGGGGTCGGAGTCAGGGGTCAGGGTCGCGGTCGAGGACTCCCGGAGGCTTCAAGGGTGGGTCTGACCAGGGAACGGATCTGGTCGGTATTGCTGCCGCTGTCGCTGCCGCCACTGGCGCAGAAGAGCCCCTTCCGCGAGAAGCGCCCCTTCCGTGCCTCTCTTATCCGTCCTCCTCTTAGTCCGCCCCCAAATCCCCTCTGGAGCACCACACTGCCTCATGGGTGTCATCAACGCCCCTCTCCTTCGCACTCTCGTCGCGCTGTCCCGCCGTCCATCCACACCCCTGCCTCTACCCCCTTGGACACCTCGCTCCCCGGTCCCACTTCGCTTCGCTCTCCCACTCCGCTCTCCCACTCCGCTCGTCCACTCTGCTCCGCCCCCGTTTCCGCAGGTGAGCTCTGTTGCCTTCAGCAAGGACTGCACACATCTCGCCACAGCCGGCCGCGACGACGAGGTCCGCATTTGGAACTGGCAGCAGCCGCAGGTGGCTGCAGAGGCCACCAAGTCGTCGGTCGCCGTCAGCGAGGGGGCCGGGACTGCCGGCGGCGGCGGTGGCGTTGCGGCAGCCAGCAAGCAGGTTTCGGAGCGACTGCGCGCCTCGGAGATTGAGGACGCGCGCAACAACCGGCACTGGGCGTACCTGTTCGGAGACAATTCTGGAAAGGAGGACGAGGGGTTGGGGGTAAAACCGCAGCCCTTCGCGCCCTCGCGAATGGGTTCGGTGGCGCGGGGCGTGTAGAGCAGTTGGGGCTGTGAAGGGTGAGGGGCGGACAGAGGAGCCGGACAGAGCCGCCGCCTGTGGCTTATTGTCAGGGCGGCGTGAGCTTGTTAGCAGCGGGGAAGGGGGTTGCCGTTGCTGGGACGCGCGGCTATATCAGGCAGGGAAAGGTGTCCAGGCAGGTTAGGCGGGTCAGGCAGGGGAAGGTGTTTCAGGCGGGCGGGTCCCAGTCCGACTACTGCCCAGGGGTATGCTGCAGGCGCGCAGGCGCTGTTGATAGGATTGCGACGGGCTTTGCTCGTACTATGGAACTATGCGCGCGCACCCGAAGTTGTGGAAGTGCGTAAGGTGATCACAGGCTGGGGCGTGCAGCGTTGCGGAGACTTGTGCTGGTGATGCGCGTGTGTCGCCGGTAACTTGATTGAATGTCCAACAATTGATACTTGCAAAGCGCAGGTCTGGATGAGTTGTTACCCATGCTCGATGTAGGTTACGGTAATACTGCGTGGTGCTGCGTGGGAGCTGTGCCGAGTTGTGCAGGACTGGGGGCTGGAGGGCCGTTCGTGCCATGCACCTGCTGCGGCACCGCCATCTGCATTAGTACGGCCCCTGTAGGCTGCCAATAGCGTAGTTGTGTGCATCGACCCTGACCGCGTTTCGGCTGAACGGACGAGCAGTTGAACGCACTTGCACGGTAGAGAGTATGGATAGTATGATCGCAATCGGCGTTGTCCAATTTGTATTTCATGACCGACTGGTTCGGCGACTGGGCAGTGCTGTCGGCGACATGACTTGACTTGACGGCTTATGATCGTGTGGCCATAATGGCGGCAGCGATGCAAGGTCTTCCACGATAAGATTCTCGAAAAGCATTTCCGAATATGTCGTAGTTTGTACGGCGCATGAGGCGCATGTGACGCGCCACGTTGTGCAACTGTGTATGTTGTTTGCGGCGCAGGGAACTTTCGGAGCCACTTTGATCCCGTTACTATTTTGCAACGAAACACAGCAGCCGCCCAAGGATGCAGGTCCAAGCGCATGCACGCGCCACTCCCTGCTGGGGCAGCACTCGCCCTTGGGCCGTCAGTGAACACGCCAGTCTGGTCACATGTGAAGGTCTCAAGATCGCTCGCCTTGGCGTCGGATCAACAACAATCACCCTACCCCGCCGGTTACCTTGCACTCAGAACCCCGGATCTGAAGCATGCACCCTCCTGCACTGGGCCACCTGCCGCTCCAGCCCGACATGCACGCACACTGCGGCCCAGTACCAGCGGTTTAAGCTGCAGCTGTCCACACGATGCCCCCTTAACGCTGGATCCATCGGAAAGAAGATCCGTACGGTAATAGCTCGAGTTAGTTGGCTCAACGGTCAGTCGATCCGAATATTATCAGAAGCGTAAATAATTTATATGAGAGCACGTATATTAGTATCGCTCACCAGCGCAAGCTCGACGAGTCGAAAAATGCAAGCACAGCGATCAGTGCAGAAATGCAACGCGGTGCGCGGCAAGCTTGAATTATGCAGCATTCAATGCATTAAGCCAATTTCACGCGTTGGAGTTGCTCCTTTTGCCAGCAGTCAATGCGTTGCTGCACCGACTCGCCGCGCTCATTGCGCTGTCTCTTCTCGTGGCGGACGGACGTCGCTCGTGGTGCGAGCTAGCGGCTCTGCAGCGGGGTCGCTTCAGCCCGGATCGGTCTCCGTCGTGTTGCTCGCCGGAGGCGTCGGCAAGCGTATGGGTGCGGCCATCCCCAAGCAGTACCTTGAGCTGCGCGGCCAGCCCATCGCGACCTACTCGCTGGAGACCTTTGCTCGCATGCCGGAGGTCGGCGAAATTGTCATCGTCTGTGACCCCTCATGGCGCGACGTCTTTGAGAAGCGCTTCCCGGGCCTGCCATCGCACATCAAATTCAAGTGGGCGCTGCCCGGACCCGAGCGCCAGGACTCGGTCTTCAACGGCCTGCAGCAGGTGGAGCCCGATGCGGCCATCGTGGCGGTCCACGACTCGGCGCGGCCGCTGGTGACGCCCGAGGATGCGGCGAAGTGCATGTCCGATGGCCTCGCGGTCGGCGCCGCGGTGCTGGGCGTGCAGGTGAAACCCACCATCAAGGAGGTCGACAAGGACCTCATGGTCATCAAGACGCTGCAGCGGTCGAAGCTGTGGGAGGTGCAGACGCCGCAGTGCATCCGCCCCGGCCTGCTGCGCGAGGGCTTTGACCTGGTCAAACGGGAGAACCTCGAGGTGACGGATGACGTGTCGATCATCGAGGCCATGGGCCGGCCCGTCAAGATCACGCCCGGGTCGTACACCAACATCAAGGTCACAACGCCGGACGACATGGCCGTGGCGGAGAAGTTCCTCGAGGAGAGGGCGCATGCGGCGCCGGTGGTCGCGGCGGCATGAGCAGGAGGAGCATGAGCTCGACTCCAGGGATGCCCACCAGCGGATGTGGAGGGCCGCCCCTGCCGCGATGGAGTCCTGGCGCTCTGGGTCCTGGGGCAGCCAGCGCGGGCATGTCCGCACGCACACCGAGCAGCGAATGGAGCGGCGGGGGGCAAGCGGCAGGCGGGTGCGGCCAGCAGCGCAGCACTGCAGCGGCGGCGGCGGCGGTTGCGGCGCCGTTGCCGCGTCGGGAGCTGTATACGTGTACGCAAGGCGCGCCGCCCCGCGCCGGGTCGCTGTCCTTGCGCGGGTCCCGGGAGAGCGCCCGCAGTGATGTGGGTCCCGGCGGTACGCGGCAGCACGAGGCTACACTGCCGATGCGTCTTCCGGGGATGCTGAAATCCGATGTGTGGTTAGGGAGGAAAGTGCGGCTAGCAAGCTGGGGCGGCGGAGGCCCGCTCGGTGGGCCTTGAGATGGGGTACGTAAGGGGCTGCAGGCGGACGCGTAGACAGCAGCAATCCCGCTGGCCACGCTCTTGGGGCACATGGTGAACTGCCACGCACGGAAGCTGGTTTCGCTGGTTCAGTCTCCCTTCATGCAGCTGTTCGTGAAGGTGTGCAAATGCCTCGTGACGGTGAGCACACACGTGCTACGGGGGCCGTATTTCGGCGTGCGGCAAGGTAAAGGTTCCGGATGCCCGCGGCGTTTTGAGTTGAGCCGGCGGCGTGGACACACGTCTGCCGGCTGCCGCGGCTTCGCACCTGGTTCCGCACAGCGGTGTGTTCCGGTGAGCATGGCGAGTTGGCGACCCATCCCAGGGACCTCATCAAAGCATATGGGTCGGGCCCAGGCTGGTGTTAACCCTGTTGTTTGTTGGATGTGGTGGGAGCCAGTACGCCTTCCTGCGTGTCTGTACCTGGTCTGGACATGTACCAGGCACATACGGCTTCCTCATGCTCCCTCGCGATGCTGTCTTGCGTTGTCTTGCGTTGTAGGAAGGGGTGCCGTATTATGATGCGTCAGCTGCATCGCCGACCAATGCTCGGCAAAGTTGATGTATGCCAGCAGGGTGCATGACTCGACCTTTACAGCCCCGAGCGTTGACCAGGGTTTGAGAGGTTGAGAGACTTGGGCGCGCGCGGTCTGACCAGGGTGCTGCCGAGGTTGGTTTACTAAGAGGGCTTGGCGGTGGCTGTCCGTTGCTGACGTGGGATGCCCTGCGGCTGCAGCTGCGACGCGCAGCCATGATCCGTGTGGGGTTTGGAACGTTTGGAAAGCTGTTGTAGCCTGCGTCACCCGAATGCTCTGTGACTTGGCCGGGTAGCTTAGTTGCTGGCGGTCTTTTCCGAAGGGTTTGCCATCCGAAACGATGCTGAACATCGCACGGACACGATGTTACGGTGAACCTGCAGTGTGCAATGTGTTTCGTGGCACGGTGAAGTGACAATACGGTTCCGTCTGAGCATGTACGGGTTGTGCGATTTTTCCAGTCTCCGATCTCCACGCATTGCCGTGAACGCATCAACCCCCAACTCGGCCCCCAACTCGGCAAAGGAAAACTCGGAGGCAACAAAAGTAAGAAGCGGTGCCACGCTAGTGCCTAACAAATGCAACGTGTCAAAAGCGTACACGGCAACACCAGCACAGCCCGCCAGGACAACCGCTCCGCGCGTACCCACACTACTACAGCAGCCGCAGAGAGCTGCCGCCCGCCCCATACGCCGCCGCCAGCAGCAGCACCGCCACCGCCAGCGCCACCGCCCACATCGTCACCGCACCCACTTCCAGCACCCCCCGCCTTGCCTTGCCCCCACTACCGCCCAACCCCGCCGCCGCCAGCTTGGAACCCCGCGTGCCCGCGCCGGCGGCCGCCCAGCCCTGCGCCGCCATATGCCGGACCACCTCGCCCCTGTCGTACGCCGCCGGTGCGTAGCCCAGCTCCCGTCGTGCCTTGCCGATGTCAAACCAGTGTTCGATGCAGCACTTGTCCACCTCCATGCAGGTCAGAGGCGGGTCGGCCACCAGGCGGCTGAGGAGCGGCCAGGCTACCTCTATGAGCGCCGCGATGGCGTAGACGAGCGCGAAGGGGACGTTGAGGGCGGGGTAGCGGTAGCCGAGGCCCGTGATGAAGGGCTTGAACTGGGGGTTGACGCAAAGGGAGGCAAACGAAAGGACGGATCAGGGAGGGCCGGGCTTGGATCGGAGGTGTGGCACATGGGGATCGAAGACACGGTCGGGAAGGAAATCAGGGTAAAAAGGGCGCGGGTCGCATGGTGGGAACGGTGGCTGGGCAAGCGATTGGATACTACCGGTAGTCGCGCCGAGTCCTGGTCGAGGAGGCCGTATCGGGAGCCGACAAATCGTCACGTGATAACTGATAAGGTCGGTATTGCAGTGAAGAAAGCTCACGTGAAGAAAGTTGTTGATGGGCTGGCCATCGGAGGCGTAGTAGACCTGTCCAGCGGCGACGGGGTCTACCCGACCGTGACGGTCGCCCTCGTCGGCGGCGACGGGGGCTGCCCGACCGTGACGGTCGCCCTCGTCGGCGGCGACAGGGGCTGCCCGACCGTGACGGTCGCCCTCGTCGGCGGCGACAGGGGCTGCCCGACCGTGACGGTCGCCCTCGTCATCGTCAGCAGCACCGGAGGATGGCGGCGCCTGGTTGTTGGGGCCAGCCCTGGGCTCCGGCAATCGGAGGTTGCGCTCGGCCAGGATCAGGATCTGCACCAGGTTGTCCACGTGGATCCTAGGAGGGCAGGGAGTACGGCAGCCGGATAGGGAGTACGGCAGGTGTAGCGGGCGTTGGCGCGGGCCGACAGCATGCGGGTCGACGGCGGGTCGAGTTGAAGTTGAGACCCAGCTGCCAAAGGCAAATTCCACCGCCCTTGACGGTCCTCAACGGATGCTCACCCCCATCAGTCGCTGTAGCCCACTGTCACAACCACAGCTCACTCACCAGTCGCTGAGGCTGGCGGGTTCCCCGAAGGTGGCCTGGAACAGCCCCGCGCGAACCATCCGTATGACGCGCGGTTGGTGACGCGTCTCCCCCGGGCCCCAGATCCCCGTCGACCGAATGCAGCACGTGTACAGCCGCCCGGAACTGCCGCCCGTTTGCTGCTGCGGCGGCGGCTGCTGTTCCTGCTGGTGCCCTGGGGTTGCATCTCGACGCGCACCACTGGGCCCTGCGGGCCCCGCGGCCGCGTCCCCGTGCTGGCGGCCGCGACTCGTGGGTGGTTCCTCGGCCACCACCGCCGCCGCCGCCGCCGCCGCCGCTGCCGCCGCTGCCGCCGGCGGCGGCGACTCTTGTGCCCAGCCGCTCGCGCCGTTGGATGGTTCGTCGGTTCCCGCTGCTGCCGGCGACTGTAGCAGCAGGGGACGGCCGTTGGCCTCACGCACCAGCCGCTCTGCCTGGGCTTTCGTGGCGCTGTAGGCGTCTTTGTAGGCGGTGGGAGGCGGGTAGGCCGCCGTCTCGTCGCCGCCGCTGATGGGCCTGCTCGGCTCGGGAGGGAATGTCCAGCGGGATGTAGCGGGCCGGGCGTGGGCCAGTCGGTGATTCACGGGGAGGGGGTGATGGTCGCATGTGGGTACGAACGTGGGTACGAACGTGGGTACGAATGTGGGTACAAATGTGGGTACGAAGAGGAAGACTGAAGAGGACAGGGACGTGCGTCAGGGCGGACCGAAGGCGAGGAGAGATGGTGCACCGGCCGCGAGGCGTGCAGCACGGCAGGGCTGCCGAATGGAAAGAGTGATTGGAGGAAGGAAGGAGGGCAGCGCACGGCAGCGTAGCGCAGTTCAGCACCACGCGAGATATAGCGGTGTTGGCAAGCTGGCAACTCGCTCTCAGCCTCAACGTTGGCAGCGCTGAGACACCCACCTGCCAACGAAAATGACGTTGCAGGTCGAGACGTACACCAGACGTGGCACGCCGTAGCGTAGGCATGCCGAAATGATGTTGCGCGTGCCGCCCACGTTCACGGAAAAGATCTTGGCGCGGTCTCGGAGCTCCCGGCCGGACATGCCGTACGACGCCACGTGGAAAACGACGTCAAGCGGCCGGACGCCCGTCGGCTCGGAGCAGCCTGGTCGGCAGCCGCTGAAGGCTGCGGCTACCGCGGCTGCATCTGCAACGCTTCCAGCGAAGAATTGCACGCCTGACGGCAGGGGCTGCGAGGGCGGCGCAATGTCCAACAGGACCACTTCGACGCCGTGCTTAACGAGCGCGGTCGCCAGCCGGAAACCTAGATAGCCACTGCCGCCTGTGATAAGGGCGCGCCTGGTAGCTGTCGCACTGCCGCAGCACGTGGCAACATGGGGTGGAGGCGTGCCCATGGCCGCGGGCATGACCCGGCAGTCAGGGGTTTTAAGGCGAGACGGACTGCGCTTGCCAACGACAAGTGCAAATGATCTCAGGCCTCTCCCGTGAGGACTAGTTAAGGCTCCGTGGGAATCACCCAGGTCACTCCAGAAGTCGTTTCATAGTGTTCGCTATTTTTGACAAGCTTCCCAGGCTCCGCAAATAAATTTATTCGTCGATAATTAGCCGACTGTTAGGCGTCCGGCTTATATGTCTGGCCGAGGTGTCAGAAAATTCACCCCTGAGTGCTGGGGCTGTCACAGTTTGCACAGTATCAACTTTGCAAGGTTCTGGACAGGCTTGTATAAATCCAATATAAAATCCTTGTGATAGAAGGCGCATGACGACAGCGTTATAACGTGTCTTCGTATCGCTTCACAGCTTCCTCAACACGTCAGATCATCTGCAAGTGATGAAGGACCGCAAGGTGTTGTATGCTTGAATTTGTTTGTGGAGATTTTGGGAACATATTGTCTGTTCCGCGTATTTGATTCTGTACGTCTACAACTCCTTTGCATTTTTATGAGCGAATAAAGACCCAGAACCAAACCATGGCAAGGTAGCAAGATTATGACATGCCCAAGTTATCCAATAACGCACCCGTTTGTCGCAGTGTGAACATTCCCGGCTATAGAATCACAACTTAGGATGTTCAGCGCCTCAGCTCACTCTCCGATCAACCGCTGCAGCGACGACTTGGTAACCGCCAACCGCCGCCCACCCTGAACAGGGCGGCGGCGACGCGGCATTCAGCTATACGTTGTGCTGAAGAACTCGGCCCTTTCGTGGCCCGCTGTAACAACCGCTAGCTGCTCCATTGAGTAACGCCGTTAGTATGCCTAATGCATGTAGGGTGGCCCCTGGTGCCCACTGCCCAGTGCTGCCAAAGCGGTGGGGTGGCAACGGTGGCACCGCCGGAAGCACGAGCGTGGGGAAGCGCGACGCCAGGCGACGCCGCTTGGGGTTCGCACGTATTTATGTCTGCCCTAGGAGCCACCTAATGCAGTGCCTGTACAGCTGTATACAGTATGTGAAGGACCAAGCCGTCAAGAGACGGGCCTTCCGATGACAGGGCCGGCGGCGGCGGCCCTCATGCGCAGCTGGCTAGCCAAGCAGCCTTCGTTTACAGCCACGCAGCAATCCCCGAAATATGCCCCAGCAGCCTTGCAAGGTTGCAGCCACCTCTCTCATAATGGTATGTGCGTGTAAACAAGCCAACCAAGCCAGCCGAAAGCAAAAGCGGCCGCCGATGTCATGAAATGCTGGATGACAGTTGACATTGTGACAGTCAACAGCGGAGGGTGGAGATTAGGAAGGACAGGGAGAAGACACCGGACGTTTTGCTGATGTATTTGTGTGTATGTACAAATGGGTAAACATGTCACCAGCATCGCAGCTGCGGAGTCAGAACCCCCACCGATTGGCCATGGCAGCCCGTCAGAGAGAAAGAATTGTCCTAACCAGGACATGGCATACGCCATATGGCGACGAAAACAAACGCGGCCAACAACTGATTGTCGTGCACTGCCCTTAAACATCGTACAATTTCTGCCGAGTACAGAACTGCCATACTGTTGCACACCGCGCTAGGGTGTTCGTGCAAGGAAGCTGGAACCTGGAGCCTGATGAGCACCACGCGCCCGACTCGTGCGTTGTCCCCCTCACAAAGTATGCCGTACAGCACGTCGCCCACAACCCGACCGTTGCCAAACCCGCCGAAAACCCAACCCACATCCCTCCACTACCGCTTTTGACCTAGAATCTACTGCCCTTCACACCCTTTCACACCTTCTCCTCTGACGCTTCCATACGCTGAAGCGCTCGGCTGCTGCCACAATCCGGACCCGCTCTGACACGACATGACTCAACAGTCAACAGCTCAACACCGCCAACCGTTCCGGCCTGCTGCGCGCAGTCACATAACCGCACTCCTGCCTTCGCCGTATCGACAGGGAGCTCCTCCCTGCCTCAAGCACTAAATCGCCGCTCCTCGCCTCTCCCTCGCTGCGGTTTCTCTTTATCATCACCCCTCTCCCTCCTGCCTTCTCCCTCCTCCCACCGCTCAGCTGCTCTTGCTCTTGCCGGTTCGGCGGTCGGAATCGACGGGGAAGTACTTTGCGAAGAGGGCGTCCCGCCAGGCGACCAGGTCCGCAAACTCCTCCTGGTACGGCTGTCGCACGTAGGGTGTCGTACGCGGGGGGCAGTGCAGTGAGCCGAGGGAGGGGGCAGCGAGGGCAGCGGACGTGGCCCAGCGCGCGCACCTCACACACCACAGGAATGCTTTGGGAGGCAGGAAAGGGTCGCCCGAGACGAGAAGCGGGCGGAGGCGGAGGCGGAGGCGGAGGGTGGAACCGCATTGCGTGCGCACGTGGCGGTGGCGGGTCTGATCGGCCGCGGTGTGAGGGCCGCCAGCCCCCAGACCACATTGCGTGCGCACGTGGCGGTGTCATTCACATCCACCCATCTACCCATCCACCAGCGCACTCACTCACGCACTTACCAGGAACTCCTTCATGGGCGGCCGCGCCTTGTTGCTGTACGGCGGCCCCAGCGGCTTCACTGCCTGCAGGACGAGTAACGTGGCGTGCCGCGGCACAGCAGCAGCAGCAGCAACAACATCAGGACGAGGAGCAACGTAACGCTCACGTATGTCGGGGATCCCCTGCCCCGCTGCTAGAAGCTACAGGCCAGACAGCCCGCCAGACGGGCAGGCCGGCACCTACTTGCGTCCGCGCCCCCCCTCCCCGACGAATCCGGCGCGGGACATGCCTGGGGAGGAGGGCGGTGCCTCGGTGCCAGCCGCAGCTCCCCACGCCCAGACCTCGCTAGAACCGCCTGCCCGCCCGACCCTCGACGCGAGCCACCGAACCTGGCCTGACAACGGTCCCCACACCCAACACCCAACACCCCAGCCGCGCCCCACCACCACCCTCACCCACTCACCGCCACCGCCACCGCCACCGCCATATCGGCGTAGCTCAGCGCCCCGCCCACCAGGTGGCGCTCTCCGTCCGCCCCCACCGTCCCCGGGGCCCGCAGAGCCGCCTGGGCCTCTCGCAGCACCTCCAGAGCCTGGCGGGAGGACAGCAGGGAGGCAGGGAGGGAGGGAGGGAGGGAGGGAGGGAGGGAGGCAGAACTCAGACCCCACCACACCCCGATCCCATCAGGCCAGCCCGAAACGGAGCTCCATGCCCAGCCCCCAGCCCCCAGCCCCCAGCCCCCCCCCACCTTGTCCATAGTGGTGCTGGTGGCCTCCGCCCGGTACTTGTCACGCAGGCGCCGGGCGATGGCCGTCATCAGCGCCACCCCCAGCGGCCCCAACCACCGCAGGCTGGGGGGCACCTGCTGCCGCAGCTCCGCCTGCGTGGATGTGCGGATGTGGGTGTGGGTGTGGGTGTATGCGTGGGTGCGCGGGTGTGTGGGTGTACCGGTATGCGTGGGTGCGCGTGGGTGTGGGTGCGTACAGGCATGTGTGTGTGCAGATGTGTGTGCTGGGGACTGATCATGACAGTGCTGAACCCTACGAGAGCGACGAAAATCGACGTCAGAGCGGGCGGGCTGGTACCACCAGCGTCCGGGGTGGGTCTCTCGGCGCCGTGCCCATGCGGCGCATGCACGGCAGGAACGCAGGATGCACCCCTCCGTGCGCCCCTCCATTGGCGGCAGTCGCGTGTGGCCTGCTCCTTCTTTCCACTTCCATCCCTTCCCTCCAGGTCTCGTTTCGGCACGGGCCGGTCATGCAGCGCGACCGACCGCCTCTTAACATCACCAAACGCAGCCCCGCACCGCACCGCACCGCACCTCAGCACCGCACCGCACCGCACCTCAGCACCGCACCGCACCTCAGCACCGCACCGCACCGCACCTCAGCACCGCACCGCACCTCAGCACCGCACCGCACCTCAGCACCGCACCGCACCTCAGCCCCGCACCGCACCTCAGCACCGCACCGCACCTCAGCACCGCACCGCACCTCAGCACCGCACCGCACCTCAGCCCCGCACCGCACCTCAGCACCGCACCGCACCTCAGCACCGCACCGCACCTCAGCCCCGCACCGCACCTCAGCCCCGCACCGCACCTCAGCACCGCACCGCACCTCAGCACCGCACCGCACCTCAGCCCCGCACCGCACCTCAGCCCCGCACCGCACCTCAGCACCGCACCGCACCTCAGCCCCGCACCGCACCTCAGCCCCGCACCGCACCTCAGCCCCGCACCGCACCTCAGCCCCGCACCGCACCTCAGCCCCGCACCGCACCTCAGCCCCATACCTCAGCAGCCACCCATCCACCCATCCACCCACCCACCCACCGGGTCAGCCAGCAGCGACTCCACCAGCGCCGCCCGCCCAAGGAACAGCACCGCATCGCTCTTGGCGTTCCAGCTGATGCGAGGGCGGGTGGGCGGGTGGGTGAGTGGGTGGGTGGTGGCTTTCACTGGAACGCCGATACGGCAGGCAGGGCCAGGACAGGGCTGGGGCAGTGCAACAATTGGCGCCGCTTTGGGGCAGCAAGATACGACTTCCTTCCCTCGCCCGTCCGAACAACGCGACGCTGACTCTCTCCGCTCTCAGCTCTAGTCCCCGCCAGCTACCCAGATCCAGCTTCACATGACACAGGACACGACACGACCCCGGCTTCCGAGACAACCGACAACCGACAACCGACCTGCTGACCTCCGCCTCCTTGCCCTCTGGGAACAGGCGCACCGCGTCGGGTCGGGCGCTGTGGCGGTCCGCCCACTGCGCAATGTCGTACGACTGCATCAGCACGCCGTCCTTGGGTGTGAACATGACTGGCACCGTGAGTTTGCGCCGCCACTCCCACAGCCGCAGCCGCAGCTTGAACTCGCCGAAGAGCGGCAAGTACGGCGTCGTACGATACGTGACGTGGTGGTACTTCAGGGCGAAGCGGGCCTGCGCGGATTCGGGGTTGTGGCGGTGTAATGTAAATGTGCAAAGAGTGAGAGAGAGCTCCGCAAAGTGCGATGCCATATCTTGGTGCGCTGGAAGTGGTTTATTGTGTAAGGTGGGATCAAGCGATCAACGCAACAACATTTGGCCAGCTGCGCTGGTGTGTATTGCGCTCTGCGGTTGCGTGAGGTTGGGCTCGGGGGATGGGGGTGTCCGCTGGGGTGTGGCATCAACCGCGAGGGTGATCAACCGCAACTGGGACAATCACGTGCGTCATGAACTCATGATACCAACGATTTTCGCTAAGAGCTCAGGAGCAGGGCACAATGAAATTTATTTCAGGCCTGTCAAAGCTCAAGAAAGACCGGTCAGGAGCCCTATTTTCAGGCAGACAGCGCTTGCTTCGTTCAGGTCACGGCGGTGAACAGCTCTGACAGCAACTATGCGAGGCTCACATTGACGGGCGACATAATCACATGTGCAGACAGTCCCTCGACTGCGATGGGCGGTATCCTTGGACGGGCCAGTGCCTTCGCACGGAGACATTCGCGGCCGGGCCACCTACCTTGAGCGACCACGCCGAGACATTGAGACTGACTAGCTCAGGGATGCCATCTTTGCCGGCCATGTTGTTCAGCAGATGTATCCGACTTGACCGACCAGGAGATGGGGGGATGCGGCCCTAAATGTTAGTTCCACGGCCAGCAGTTGCAGGGTCAGGCGTAGTATTTAACACACCGCTCTGCAGGTGCAAGTTGGCACTCTATGCACGTTTTGTTCACGACGTGCAGTGCGTAATATGCACCTCCGATGTTATGCCTAAGCCCCTTATGCTTTTATGCACCTCCCGTTGGTTGACCGTTGGTACGTGTGCTTCTCCGACTCGATCTGAAACGACTCAAAATAAATTGAACAAGAGTTATGCAGTAACCTAACAAAAATTTACATATTTCATAACTCTACTCAAGCCAGCCTGATCACACAACGAAACGCCACAGAGTGCATTTGCTCACAGGCTTCGAATTATTTGCATGCAGTCGCATCGCAGAGAATTAAATTAGAGCTTGTAATCTAAGTACAAGTTTAGATAGGAAGGATGCCTCCTAAGAAGGATGGGAAAAAGAAGGGCGGAGGCAAGAAGAAGAAGGGAGCCAAGCCAGCATGGATGTCTGATGGACTGTGGGAGCTTAGCCAGAATCTGCAGAAGGTTCGACTGTTGGCGAGGGTGCAGAGCAACGCTTTCCGGAGACGGCATGAGGGTTCCGCAATCACCGGCTTTCCTTGGCGCGCAGCTATCAGAGTTTTATAGTGGCGACATCAAGGAGACGAAGCTGAAGGAGGGCCAAGCGCCACCTCCAAACATCACTCGCACACAGGTGTGTGTAAAGTGTCTGAGCACAACAATCACGCCAGGGAGTGGCGCGTCGGCACTGTTGTTAACCTGGAACCCTTAGTCCATTTACTTCCATCTCGGGCGAATGATCGGGACCTTACAGGGCACATGCGGGCAGCGGCATGTGTAAGTGTACTTGAGCACAGCACCTTTACACCCGTTTAAGCATAACACCTCCATCCTCAATGATTGGTACATCATGTTGCTGACCGCTTGCTAGCGAGCAACATCAGGTTTTCCACAGGGTCCCAGTCGCCGTACCCCCAGCCGCTCCACAACCCACATCACACCAAAAATTGCCGTGGCCACGCTTTGACCTGCGAACTCGCACATGCTGTTCAACAGCATGGCATGACAGCACGAGGCTGCTACGCACTAAAGGACTCGTGACAATGGTCCAACAACACCGTTAAGCAAACAGCCCCAGCAACACGCATCACAACCCTTCAGCACCAGCCCACGCCCTCCTCCTCCTGCTCTCCCTGCGTGCTGCGTCTCTGCGCCCCAGGCCGGCATGTTCATCTGGCAGCTTCTATTCCCGTCAAACAAGGCGGCCAAGGCCAAGCGCGACGAGGCCGTCAAGTACGGCGTCGTGGAGGTACGGCAGTATGGCCATTCGCAGGTCATCGCTTGCGAGCCAGCACGCGACAAACTCAGGCCTTGCCCTCTTTCTCGGGGGAAGGGCCTTCCTCCGCCCGTCCCGGCCTCTGTTTCCTGGCCCAACGTATCACAAAACCGGCCGCCAGACCAGCTGCCCAACCAGAAAGGAGTGGCCCCCTCCTGCACCCGCGCCTCCCGCGGCCCTGCCCCTCTCCACCACCACCCCACTAATGCCCTGTACGTCCTTCTTCGCCCGTTTGTGCACCCATGCACGTTTGCACTATCATGCTCTGCACCTCCCCCCCCATCCCGGTATCTTTTATTCCCCCAAATTCCCTCTCTCTCGCAGACCTCTGTCAAGATCCTTGCCAGCGGCAAGGCCCCCGACATGACCCCTGCGTTGGGCATCTTGGTGGCCATGACCAGCGACAACCCCGTGCAGCGCCAGGTCATGATGGACTCCAAGCCCGCCCCCCTACAGCACGTGCTGGCGGCGCTCAACGATGAGAGCGCCAGCCTCAGGGCGGCGGCGTGCTGTGAGTCCCGGCTTGGAGGGGGCTGGGGCGGGCTGGTGTCGAAGGGGAGAAGGGGGAGGGAGGGGCAGGCGGGATTAATACTCTCCCCAATCACTGGCCTGCCTTGACCGACACCCGCCTTTCCGTCTTGCCTTCTCCACCTCCCGCCCTCCCGCCCGCTCCGCTTGGTCTCCCCCTGCCACGCTTGGTCTCCCCCTGCCACGCTTGGTCTCCCCCTGCCACGCTTGGTCTCCCCCTGCCACGCTTGGTCTCCCCCTGCCACGCTTGGTCTCCCGCACGCGCACGCTTACGCTCACGCGGCCCACACGCCCACAGCGCTGCTGCGGGTGGTGGCTCGGGAGCAGGACACGCGACCGCGGCTGTGGCGGCTGATGCGCGCAGACTGGGACTGGAGGCCGCTGGTGGCGTGTCTGGACCTCACGGTGGGGCTGAGCGGGGGGCGGGGCGGGGGGCGGGGGGCGGGGGGCGGGGGGCGGGGCTGAGCTGAGCTGAGCGTGGGGCTGGGGACGGTGCTGAGCTTGGGGCTGGGGACGGTGCTGAGCGTGGGGCTGGGGCGAGCTGGGCTGGGCTGGGCTGGGGTGAGACAGAAGATACCGCAGCGGATGGGCGTAGGTGTGGGCTGGGGGCTGGGCTTGGAGCGTGGGGCTGGGGGCTGGGGGCTGGGTTCCTCGCTCTCCCCGACCACTCCACCAACCCAACCCGCCCCGCCCCGCCCCACCCCCACCTTCTCAGGACATGAGCCAACTGGGCGGCCGCTCCGCCTGTTACGACGCCGCTGCGGCGATGGAGGCGCTGTGTTGCGCACCCGAGGTGGAGCTGGCCAACGGGGCGTGTGCGGCGCTCATGGCGGCGGGCGGACCGGCGCACATGGTCAAGGTGCGGCCGGGACAGGGCAGGGCCGGCGGCTGGGCGCGAGGGGGGACGCGCGTGATGGCGATCGTATCGCGACCACCTGCCTCATCACTGTCCCCGCTGCGCCTACCCCGCTCACGCCGCTCTCCGTCCCTTCGCTGCGGTACCGGTATCTTTTTTCATCCCTCTGCTGCCCTCCGCTGCGCCTACCCCGGCCAGGTCCTCCGCACCCGGCACGCGCACCCCATGGCCAAGGCCGCCTCGGTGGCGGTGCTGAATCAGCTGCTGCGGAGGGCCAGTCCCGCCGCCTGCGAGGAGGTGGTGGTGGGGCTGTCGGCGCTTGAGCCGCTGGCGGTGGTGTTCCTGCACCCGGTCATTCCGCTGGTGTACAAGGCGCATTCGGCGGGTGGGTGGGTGGGGGGTGGGTGGGGGGTGGGGGGTGGGTGGGGGTGGGTGGGGGGTGGGTGGCGGGCTGGGTGGGTGGCGGGCTGGGTGGGTGGGTGGGCTGAGGCTGAGACTTGGCTGGGTGTTAGGGTTAGGTGGGCCTTTCTTCGATTACGGCAGTCGTTACCATACCAGCCTGCATGGCTTCACTCGCTCCTCATGGGTCGGCTGACCCGGGCTCCATCCGCTATCCGCCACCCGCCACTCGCCACATGCGCTGACGAAGCGCAACGGTTCGTATCTCTTTGACCTACCGCCCAACCACCCTGCCTCCCACCAACCTCCCTTCGCTGTGGTTATCTCCTTGGTCGCCCTCCAGCCTGCATGCTGCGCTACGTGATGCCCGACAGCCTCTGGCGGGCGACGGCGGCGGCGGCCAAGGCGGCGGCGGCGGGGCCGCCGCCGGCGTCGGCGGGCTCGGAGCCTGCGGCGGGTGGGTGCCGGCTGGCGTTGGCCCTGAGGGCGGTGGTGGTGGGGTGGGGCTCCTGAGGTCCAGTGTCCACCAGTGGAGGGGAATGGTGGTAATCCGGTGCAACGAGTTTGTTTTTGCCGGGGCCTGCGGGCTGGGCTGTGCATGAGATGTGACAGATGTGGTACTGGACTTCAGAAGCCGGGCAGGGATGCGGGGGCGAGATGCCTTGGCGCTGGCCCTAGGGCACACCCGCACAGGGCACAGGGCACAGGGCACAGGGCACAGGGCACAGGGCACAGGGCACAGGGCACAGGGCACAGGGCACAGGGCACAGGGCACAGGGCACAGGGCACAGGGCACAGGGCACAGGGCACAGGGCACAGGGCACAGGGCACAGGGCACAGCGAAACTGTGCGTGGTTGCCCATGCGACATGAGCCAGTGGTGGCGGTGGTGGTGGTGTGGGCCCAATGCGCTGCGCTGCGCCTACCGCACTTCCCTCCTCTGCGCAGGCGACGCAGCCGCGGCCAACGGCGCAGCTCCCCCGGCCGAAGGCGCGCCGGCGGCGCCCGCGGCGGGCGCGCCGGGCGCGCCCGCGGCGGCGGCGGCGGCAGCCCCCGCCGCCGGCGCCGCGGCGCCCCCGGCGCCGCCGGTCGGCGGCGCGGCATCCAGCGGCGGCGCTGCGGCGACGGCCGTCGCCACCGTGACGCGGGGTCTGGAGGCCGGCCTTGGTCTGGGCCCTGATGGCCTGGGTCCGGGTGGAATGGGCGGCATAGAGGTGCCCAATGTGGATCTGCTGGATGATGAGACCAGGGAGCAGGTGGGGAGGGAGGGAGGGAGGGAGGGGTTACAAGGGAGCAGGTGGGGAGGGACGAGGGAGGGAGGGGTTACAAGGGAGCAGGGGGGGAGGGAGGGAGGGAGGGAGGGGTTACAAGGGAGCAGGTGGAGGCGGGTGGCGGCCCCTGCGCGGAGGTCGAGTGGTGGGACATTGGTGAAGAGAAGCGAGTGGTGGGGCAGGGCGGGGCGGGGCATGGGGCGGGGGCGCCAGGTGTGTGAGGACTGAGAAGGGGACGGATTCGCTGCGTGCTGCGCCGGGGGCTGAGGTACGGCACGGTGGAGGACCGACGGCGCGGTAGCTCCACAGCCCTCGCCTGTACCTCTTTGCCGCCTCGTCAGCTCCGAAACCGAAACCCAATCCAAAGCCTCTTGCAACCTCCCTGCCGCTTGTTCTCTTCTCTGCCTGCCCTGGGCCCTTCCCTGCCTTCCCGCATGTTCTCCGGCCCCGGTCTGTCCATTCGCTCAACGTGTCACGCCTCTATTCCACCGCTGCGGTCCCATCTTCACTGCCCCCCCGCCCCCCGCCCCCCCCCCCCGCCCCGCAGGTGGTGGGTCGCGCCCGTAAGGTGGCTGCTCTGGACGGAGTGCTGAGGTCGCTGGTGGGGCTGTGCGTGGGGCCGGACGGACCGCTACCGGACCTGGAGGTGAGGGGGGCTTGAGGCTGGAGGTAAGGAGGGCTAAAGGCTGGAGGTCAGCATCTGTGGTCGCCCTCACCCTCACCCTCACACGCCCTCACACGCCCTCACCCGCCCTCACCCGCCCTCACCCGCCCTCACCCTCACCCGCACGCGACGCGACTCTGGAACCCACCCCTCAGGCGGTGCAGGAGGGGCAGCCCCCCGCTGAGGAGCCCAAGGGCAAGAAGAAGAAGAAGAAGAGCAAGAAGAAAAAGGCCAAGATGGAGCCGGGTGAGAGGGGGGGTCTGGGGGAGGACGAAAGAGGTCCCAAGTCCACCTTTTGCAAGTCGCAAGTTGCAACATATCGTAACCTGATGCACCCCACCCCACCCCAGCCCACTCCACCCGGTCCCCGGCCCACACCCCCCGGATGCCCCGGTCTCCGGCCCTCCGCTGCGGTATCGCTTCAATTCTACCAACCCCAACCCCAACCCCACCCCTACGCCCAACCCCAACCCCAACCCCAACCCCAACCCCGGACTCTGGACTCTGGACGCAGGCACTCTTGAGGCCCAGACGTACGCGAGTGCGGTGCTCCGTCTGGTGAGCCTGGCTGAGGAGCAGCGGCCCGCGCTGGTGGAGGCGGCCGCCATCCGCTACCTGCTGCCCCTGCTGGAGGGCAAGAACTCGGCGGCAAGGTGGAACGCGCGCCAGGTGGGTGAGGTGGTGGTGAGGTGTGCGGGGGAGGGGGGTAAGAGTGCGATGCGTCGATGGTGTGGGTGGGTGAGTGGGTGGCTGGAAGGGTGGGAGGAAGGGTGCGGGGGGTGGCTGCGGTCCCTGCGCCGCGCCGGGTTGCCTGCTTGCCTGCCTGCGGCCGCCGTGAGTGGCTACTTGGCCCTCGCAGCGTGGCGGCACGCCCGCACGCCTTGCCCCTCTCGCCTCTCAGCCTCTCTCCACCACCGCTACGCATTGTGCTCTCGCCTTGTGCTCCTCTCACGCAATCCCGATCCCGCCCCATCCCGCCCTCACCCTCTGCCTTGCCCCCTCAACCATTCCCCCTTGCTCTTCCCTACGTTTCGCCTCCATTCTGTAAGCCCTCCCTCCCTCCCTCCCTCCCTCCCTCCCTCCCACCTTTGCCTTAAACCCTCCCTCTCCTCTCCTCCCTCGCCCCCCAGACGCTTATCAACCTGTCCATGAGTCCCGACCTGCTGCCCAAGCTGCAGCTGTACAAGGTGCCCGACTACGTGCACCAGGCCAATGTGCCGCAGAGCCACTTCGAGCGGCCGCTGCAGCAGAGCACGGCGGGGCTGCTGCAGGCGCAGGACTCTGTGGTGAGTGGGAGACAGAGACGGGGACGGAGGCGGGGAGGCGGGAGAGGGGGAGGGAGAGAGAGAGGGGGAGGGAGAGAGAGGGGGAGGGAGAGGGAGAGGGAGAGGGAGAGGGAGAGGGAGAGGGAGAGGGAGAGGGAGAGGGAGAGGGAGAGGGAGAGGGAGAGGGAGAGGGCGAGGGAGAGGGAGAGGGAGAGGGAGAGGGAGAGGGAGAGGGAGAGGGAGAGGGAGAGGGAGAGGGAGAGGGAGAGGGAGAGGGAGAGGGAGAGGGAGAGGGAGAGGGAGAGGGAGAGGGGGAGGGAGAGAGAGAGGGCGAGGGAGATCCGGGCAGGGGATCTGGGCTGGGGCGGAGGCAGGGGCAGGGGCGGGGGCGGGAAGGAGGCGGACGCAGACGCAGGCGGAGCCGGGTGGGAGAGAGGAGGGAGGCGGTTGGTGGTGGCGCTCAGGCCCGTTTTGCCCGTTTGTGACAACACCGACGCCGCATCTCCCCCTCTCCGCAACGACGCGCGATGCGACGCAGGGCCGCAAAGCCGTCGCGGCGCCTCAGGGTCTGGCGGCTGTGGTGGCCAAGATGAAGCCGCCGGCGCTCAAGGCCAAGCCGACCTGATCATCCGGTCGCACAGTAACCCGCACGCTTCGCACCGTCACCCTTAGAGGTCCGGGGATCATCCGGGGTTGTGCCCATCCGTCGCCCGCCGGGCACGCTGGGCGCTCGGGCTTTGCGGTGGGGTTTTGCGGGAGGGGGGAGGCGTGTCAGCGGGCACAGCGCGCCGCAAAGTGCAAGTTTCGCCTTTCGTTCATATCGTGCGTATAGAAAACGTCCCAACTAGCTGCAGAAAGGTGCATGCGCCCTCCAGGCGTCGCGTGCTCGGTCCGCTCCCCTGCGCAAGGAGGGCGGGACGCGCGGGCGAGTCGAGATTGACGAGCGATAATACGGACTGCAGGAATGGCAAAGCAACAATACGGTAGTAGCATTAGTGGCATCGACAGCAGCAACAGCGGCATCGACAGCACTGCAGGGGGTAACGGACAGGCGGGCGGGCGGGCGGGGGTGTGGCGGGGAGGGACATCGGCGGCGGCGCACACATGCTCGCGCGCTTTTGTTGGGTGCACCCTGCACCGGCCGGAAGGTCAGGCGGAGCGGCAAGACGCGGCGCAGGAGGGCCGTGGGGTGAGCGACGTTGCTGGCGGCGGGGCGCAGTGCTTCCGAAGGATACGGGCAGCCCGCTGCGCCCTGGCACGGCCGTCGGCCGCAGCCGCGCAGCCACGACTTTCCTTGGTCGCTCGCTCGCGCTCTCGCTCGAGCTCTCTCAAGGGTGGGCCGTGTGGCGCGCAAAGGATGATTTGTGTGCGGCCCTGCGCATGAGGACGCATGATGATGTGTGCCTCCTGCTTCGGACGTTGTCTTGCCGCGCTCCGCGGCGCCAGACCGGGTGCGTGCCGGCGAGACAGGCCAGCCGTGGCACCTGCCCCGTACCTGCCCCAGGGGCCGTCAACGCGCCAACATGCTTGATGTGAGGTGCTGTGTGAGGTGCGCGCGTGGTGTAGGTACACTCAGGACTCAGCTCCGGGGGGCTTTTGAGCCCCGGAGGGCCCCGGCGTCGCACACGCCGCAAGCAGTCACGAGCTCCCCGACTTTACAGCTGGCTGCTGGAATCAACCCCGCCTCTGCATGCGGCTCTCCTTCGGTACCCAACCTTTTCCATTTGCTCCCGAATCAACGCGTAAGTCTTGGTAACGGAGCCACACAGCAGTCGGCCCTGGATATCGCGCCTGCAGATGTACGGCAATTATGTGTCGGCTGTGCGACCGGCGACAAGAACCTTGTCCAATTCGTGGTCAGTGTCAGCAACCGAAAAAATCAACGAGTAGAACCACATATATGCGGCGCAACGACAAAAGAACAGCGGGCCTCGTCAAACCACCGAAGGCAGCCTGGCCGCCTCGGCGTCCTGTGGGGTACAACAGTGCGGTGCTCCTCGCCGCACCACCATCCCCTGACGCAAACCTCCGTACCTCCCCCTCCCCTGAAGCGCTCAGGCATGAGACCGTGCACGACGTGCATAAAAGTACACAACCACGCACACGCGGTATAATAATACAAAAGCATAGAGACGCCGCTGCGATGACTGCAAGGCCGCCGCCGACGCGTCACCGGCAGCCTTGCCGCCTCCGCCGTCCGCGCGTCGCCCTCCGCCCTTGGCTGGTGCATGCCACCTCAACCCCCGGCCCCGCCCTTGCTGGCTCTGGCTCCCCGATCCCAGGGCATGCCCGAAGCCGCCGCTTACGGCATTCCTTCGCACCAACCACCTCTCACCTACCCACGCACTCCTCTCCTCACAAACCAACATCAGCGATTTTACCCATTCGTATCCAGCGTGTTTGCATCCAGTACTGTGCTCCTCACACTGCTTGATCCCACACTGCAGACCGGCGTCGCGAACGGCAAGAACTTGCGGTGCAGTGCCTAGTGCGCAGCAGTCGCTCCTGCCGTTGGCGGTCGTGCACACACCCGCCGCGCAAACCACGGCACCACTCGTCGAACGGAAGCCCCCCCCAGCCCTGCCCAACGCCCCCCCAGCTGCCCGCCCCCTGGAGTCACGCCGCGCCCCTCAGGCGCCGGAGGAACCAGCCTACAGACGAGGCCACTTCCAGCCCCATTAAACCGGCCCGGAAGGTCCCGCCCGCGAGTCCGTCCGCGGCGGCAAACCCAACAACAACAACAACGACAACAATTAAGACCGGATCCCCCTAGAGCTCCCCATCTGTAAATGGCCCCAAAGCCAGCCTAGCCCGGACCGCAGCAGCGCCACCACCACCAGTGCTGCGCCGTCGTTGCTTGCACATGCAAGCCGAGAGGGGAAGCTCGCGCTGCGGCCCGCGCTTGAACTACACTACGCTGCGGCCCTAATGGCCCGTGTTTGATGATTCCAGTTTTGGTATAGGATGCCTGTCTGTCTGTCCTTAGTGTCACCGTGCCTGGGAAAAAGAGACGCCCACCCTTTTCCCCCCGCTGCTGTACACCTGGCCTGCCTGCCTGCCTGGCTGGCTGGTTCGTCCCGTCCCGCACAGAGCCGTCCCATCAACGCAACTCACCCAAAGCCCAAAGCCTCAAGCCCCAACCACCCGCCGTGCTGCCGGACCCTACAATGTCGACGAGTACTGCGGGGTCCCAGCAGCGGCGCCGCCGCCCCCGCCTGCAGCGGATCCCCACAGCCCCGCGAGGACTGCGCGCACACGCGCCGCCGGGCCCCCCGCCGCCGCCGCAGCGGCCCGCCCCGCCTGCTGCTGCCGCTGCTGCCGCTGTTGACCTGCCGCCGGCTCTGCAGTTGCTGCGGCCAAGGCGCCGGCGTTGGCGGGTATGGAGATGGGCATAGAGGCGCCGCTGGAGGCAGCGCCGCTGGGGACGCCGCTTCTGGCGCTGCTGATGCTGCTGCCGGTGGCTGGTGCTGCGGCCGCTGCCGCGGCGATGGGCGGCTGTGAGGGGCCGGGCGCCTCCAGGTCGCCGGCAGGCGGCGGGGCGCTGGAGGGCGAGGGCGCGGCGGCCGCTGAAGGCTGTGGCGTCGCGGCCGGCGGCACCAGCGGCTCCTGCGGCGCGGCGGGACATGAGGGAGAGAGCGTAAGGAGAGGAGGGGCGGCGAAGGGGCGGCGAAGTTAGTGGGTGTAGAAGGTGCGTTGGCAGGACACGGGAGGGACGGCCGATGGATAGGCACGCGCGCGGGGGAACGGAGCCGACTGGGGGCGTGCTACCGGTTTCGACTGGGGGCCAAAGCGTGAGAAGTAGGCGCATGGTTCAGGTTGTGGAGACAGATGGAGAGCGAAAAACCTGAAGTAGACCAACTGGCTAGGTAAACGAGCCGCGCAGCCGCCCAACTGCTGAGGCGCCGAGTCAGCAGCTGCCTCTCGGCCCCTCGCCTCAACACTCCCCGGAGCGCTGGAAACGTTTCTCACATCGTCCTCCCGCAGGCACAGGCCTGCTCCACGAAACGCGGTGCAGCCTCCCCCCCTCTACACGCTCCACCGCTGCGCTGTGTCTCGTTTTCCACTGCCCCTCCGCGCACAACCACACTCCGCGCACAACCACCCCAGCCCCAGCCCACCAGCAGCTCGGCGGCCGCGGCGGCCGCGCGGGGCGACGGCAGCAGCAGCTGCTGCTGCTGGTGCCTCCGGCCTCGCGCGCGCTGCTGTGGCTGCTGCCGCAATCGCTGCTGTCGAGGCTGGCTTGCAGCAGGCTGCTGGCGCGGCACCACCCTGCAGAGCGGGGCGGGGCGGGGCAGGGGCGGGGCACATGCGTGGCAGGCGTGCGGACGGCCCGGTCGGTGAGTGAGGGGCGCCGGGGTGGCGGGGTGGGCGGCCGCCTCGTGACGCAGGCAGGGGGACGAGGCAGTGGCCAGGGATCAACAATGGATACCGCAAGGCGCGCCGGGACAGTACGGCCCCCTCAAAGTGTACACGCGCGGAGCGACAAGGGCTCTTTGCGTCCACAAGCATCCCCTTTTACTCAATGCAATACGCAAGACGGGCGGATCCACAGTCATCCCCCAAAGCCCGCAATCCACAGCCCCAGCGGCGCCCGCTGCCGTACCTCGGGTGCCTAATCAAGTCCACCAGGCCCTGAAACAGCAGCGTCCAGCCGTTCATGCTGCCGCCGGCCGCGGCCCTGCCCGAGCCCGCCTCGGCGGCGCCGCCGCCGCCACGCGACGAGGCCGGCGCGTGCGGCAGCGGCTGCGAGGCGTCGTGTTTGCAGACGGGACAGTAGCGGCGGTTGGCCAGCCACTGATCTACACAACCCATGTGGAAGCGGTGTGCGCAGGGCAGCACCCGGATCTGGAGGAGTTGAGGACAGGCAGGGGTTTGGGCGGGTCGGGGCGGATGGGGAGAATGTCAGGTGCCATGCAAACATCCGGTGGGAGAGTTACAGAAGGAAAACAGTCAGGGCTGCCCGCGTCTTCACAAACGGGCCCACACACACACCACTGCGCGCCTCCTCGCACCTTCTCCCCCTCCACGTAGCTCTCCAGGCAGATGGCGCACACGCGCTTCGTCTCGCCGGCGTGCGCGCCCGGCGGCCGCGACAGGCGAGCCGCCGCCGCTGCTGCGGCGCCGCAGCCGCCCTCGCTGCTGCTCCTGGAAGCCTGTGAAGGGAGGAGGGGCGCCGCCACCGATCCTCATGATGCGTGTTTGCGTGCTTATCTCAGGCCACAATAATGATAACACAAGTCGTGATGCACGCAGGGGTTCGAATTGAATCCCGGAGGGGGTTTCAGCCTTCAGGCGAAGGCCAGCGCCGCAGGCAGCAACACGATACTGCGTGACGGTGGGAAGGCAGCCCGGGGGCAGCTCACCAGCTCCTCCTCCTCCTCGTCCCCGAAGCCTCCTAGCCGCCCGCAGCCCTCCTCCACGTCCCCGCCCTCGTCCTCGCCCTCGCCCTCCCCTCCCAGAAGCAGCGGCCGAAGCTCCTCATAGCCAGCCGCCGCCTCCTCGTCCTCCGCCGCCCAAACCGCCGCCCCAACCGCGGCTGCTCCCTCCCGGGACAGCGACCCGGGCTGAGAGGAGGCGGTCGAGAGGGCACCCGCTCCGGTCCTGGTCGCGGCGGCGGTCCCGGCGGCGCTGGCGGGCCCCGATGCGGGACGGGACGCCCGGGAGGAGACTGCGGAGGAGCAGCACGGTGGACATTTTTGGGATCCGTGACGTCCAGTGACGTTTCATCCATCGAATCGAGTGCGGCACATAAAGACATTACACCACCACCATATAACCCTTGCCCTGCGCGGGTTTTGTTTCTGACCTGGCGAGCCGGAGATCGCCTCAGTCGCCAAGTTCCCTGTTATCGTCGTTTGCAGGCCGTGCGCAAGAGGTTCATACCAAGTGGCGCTTCATCAACAAGTGGGCAACAAGTTGGCGAACCCTCGCGCCGCCTCCAGCTTCTGGTGGGCTCGGTACCAACGATACCATACCATACCGGTAGGCTCGGCTTGACTCGGCTCGGATCCGCTCGAACTCCCCCGACCCACCTGATGGCTCGAATACCAGCACCGGCAGCAGCCGCAGCGACTCGGCATCCAGCCCGTGCTCCTGCGCCGGTCCGCCGGCCGGCCGGCCATGACCCGCCTGCGCAGGGGCGCCCGCGCCGGGGCCGCCGCCGCCGCGGACGTGCATGCCCTGGGGAGCGCAGGCGGAGACGGAGGTGGAGGTAGAGGGGTGAGAACCCACCGCCAAGTGGATGGCCGGCAAGTGGCAACCGGCCCCGCACGTCGACACCCAGGCTTGCGGAAGGACCGCGCGACGGGAGCAACTCCCGGCTGGCCCGGAGCGATGCCACACAGCCAGGACCGCATCCAAATAACCCTGAAACAACCCAGATCGAATCATATCGAAGAATCGAAAATCGAGTCATTGGCTAAGGCTAAATCAAACCAAATCTCCCTGCAGCGACGCGCCGCCCAGCCCAACCCAGCGCCACCCTCCCCCCACCTGTATCTTCTCTCTTTTTTTACCCCATCTGCACTCTCACCGTTAGCCACATGCTCCATGACCTCATCACGTAGAAGGTGGCCAGCACCACCCCCAGCGCCAGCACCCCCAGGAAGGCGCTCATCAGCATGGACAGCCAGGCCACACTGCTCATCTGGGGGGGGGGGTAAAAAAAAGATACCGCAGTGGGGGCCCACCATAAAGGGGAACGGGAGGGAGGGAGGGAAGGAACGCGGGGGGTTACGGGCATTGGGGCAGCCTCCCCAGAGGCGAAGAGTTCAGAGACCAGGTAGGGCCCTGCGACAGGGGGCTCCCACCCGGAGTAATAAGAAACCCACCGACCCACCGACCCGCCGACTCGCTGACCCACCGGAGTGATTCGGACCCGGATGGTGTCGATGGTCATGAGCTTGCGCATTATGATGCCGGCCTTCTGGGACACGAACACAGCAGGGATGTCGGGGTCCGGGTGGCCCTTGGGCTTGGACATGATGATCAGGCTCTCGTACACGTCGTCGTACACGATGGCCGCAATGGCGCCCGCGTTCTGCGCATTCATCACCTACGGTGCAGCGGTCGGCGGCGGCAGCGGCGGCGGACAGCAGCAGCTGAAAGAGAGCAGTGAGGCGGACGGCAATGCCACAGACTGCGGATGGCTGGGTCCAGGCGCTTGCTGGAGAGGCTGTGGCGCGCCGGCTCCGAAGGCAGGGGCCCAGCTCCGAAGGCAGCGACCTCTGATGGCTCCGCAAGCCGAGCTGATGCGCCAGGCGACTCGCCCCTGCCCCTCTCTCCCCCTGTCAGCGCAATGCTGGCCGACTGTTCTCCTCCATTTCGTCCCCCTTGCCCTCATTTCCGCCGAGCGCCCTCCCGCCCAGCGCCCCCCCGGTCCAGTGCTCCATTGAAATACCTTGATGTCAAAGGTGCAGTTGTTTGGGTGTAGCTGCTGCTGGCGGGCGATGAGGGCTATCCAGGGGGTGCCGAAGTCCGTGAATGTGAAGGGGGAGCAGGCGTCCTCCGGGTCAGCGGGCTGCAGGGCGACATGGAGGGTGTTTGACGCTCAGCGCATTCGATGAAGCGCGGCCGTGAAGATTTTTTTACTGCCCGTGCCGCTCGAGGCTTACCCGGAGGACGCCCTCAATTCCCGCGTCCGGAATGTCGGGCCCAAAGTCCGCCGGTATGTCCGGAAGGGGATCCAGGATGTATGCGCTGGTCTGTCACATAAATAACACAGGGTCCGCGGGAGGGCGTGGTGAAAGAGTGAGCCCCAGAGGAAGGCACTAGGTCCAAATGAAGCGTCGACTGTCAAACAGGTGCCTCAACAGACCACAAGCCCGACACTGCCCAACAGCCGCTCGCGAAGAGCATCCATAAGGCGAGCGGCTTGCAAACAAGGTATCCCGTTTCTTGGTGACGCTCTCAGGCACCCGCTGAGCACCCGACACTCCAAACTGCGGGTGCCCTCCAGTTTCGCCTTGTGACAAACAATATATTAGTTTGCACGTACGCACCATGATGTAGACATCGGCAGTCGCGAGGTGGACATATTGAAAGATGCCTATCAGGCATAGAAGCCGCTGCTTCCAGGTCGTTTTGAGCATGGTAAATGCGCTTCAAAAGAATAGCTTGGTTTCTCGAGGCCAAAGACAAGTAATAATGCGGAAGTGGACGTAACCCTCTCAGTAAGGGTTTTTTCGGATGTTACCTTTGGCATACAGGCAGGTGTGCCAACCTAAGTTTTAATTGAATACCACTTCACATAGGGACACAATACTGTTGGCAGGTGCGGGGCAATTCCTCATCACTCACTGTACGACGTTATACGATTTCCAACTTCCGAGGCTAAAGCTCGCGAGCCCGTCAATGGAAAGAGACCCCATTTCCTTCCATTGCGTTTAAAACCAGTCTAGCGTGCAGCTGGCCAGTGTCTTCAGGGCCGGAGTTGTATGGGCCAACGATGAGACCCATGGGACCATGCGGCCGGCTATGACGGCCCTGGTCTGCAGAGACTATACTGCCGCAGCCCCCTTCTGCTTCACATACGCAACCTTATAGCGTCTGTACCATCCCTCGCTGTCTGCACCAACGCCGTTCACGATCGTATCACACGAGGACGATGCTTTTCCTCGGTGCAGCCGGCTGTCTGTGGCATCCGTATGCTGCCGAACCTGCCAGTATGGATCTCCTAACAAACCCTAACAGACATCGCATGGCCCGGTCTGACTGGCCAACCAATAATGAGGTAACGCCGTTTCCCGTGTCATCCACCCAGCGGATTCGACGGCCCAAGCACACGGCGCGCCAGCTCCAAGCGCCGCTCCATGCCCTGCACTTCCAGCTCAAGCAGCATCGTCCTCGCCTGCGCCCTGTCACGTCACGTGGGAAAGATGCATAAGTAACGAGCATGTTTTGTAGCCCATAAAGCAGCTTCGCTGCCTTGCATGAACACTGGCATTAGTCATGGCTCATGGCCTCACGGCAGGCAGCGCCAGCGAACGTCGCGACTCGCGAAGCCCGCGCGCCAGCCTAACCGCCTCACCGTGCGAGGTTGCCCGGCGGGCTCGAACGTGCGCTGCTGGGTCGCGCTGTACCGCCGTGGTGTGGCGTGAGGCCATAGGTAGGCGGCATCGGCAGCAGGTCGACCAATTGGACGTAGCTGTAGGCCCTCTTCGCCCCGTAGATTACTGGTAGCGCTACGTTGCTGTCATTCCTGAGGAGGGAGGTGTATGTGCGGGATACCGGTTGTGAATGCGAGACGCGTCAAGATGGGCCGCCAGAGGACAGGGCGCCAATGCACACCGCCAGTGCTAACCGCTGAGGTATACACGTATTGCGCCAGCTTTGGGATTCAACCTCCTGCTGGCAAACTGTTGATAGGCGAGTGCCCGGTACCAGGCACGCGCGGCGCAAACAGGCCTCAAGTTGGGCAGGTCCTCCCTAACCCAAACCCCACTAGTTTAGACTTAGGAGGCCTGGGCCCCCTTCGGAACTGCCACAACAAACTATCTTTGCGCCACGTGACGGCTCGCCCTGGACAGAGCTCACCATGCAAGCACGACAGCGATGGCCCTCGGTGCACTGGCAAGCCGGCTGGTCGCGGGGAAATGCCTCCTTTCCGTTTTGAGGCAGTCCTCGATGGTGGGGTAAACGTAGAGGCCGCCTTGATGCTCTGGTTGGGCGTCTTGATGCATGGTCACGAAGGGGTGGTACTGCGTAGTCCCGTCAAAGACTGATGTGGGAACCCCGTCCAAGAGCGCGATAATCTTGTACATCCTCACGGCATGCGAAGGAGGCGAGGCATCCACGGCCGTCGGATTCATAGAATATAAAATATAATACATGGATTGCAATTTTCAATATTGTGTTGGGAAATTGCGGCGAAATGTTTGAGCGCCGTGGGCTTCGTTTGGGGCACTGCTGGGTGTAGCACCGTAGCGCCTGGTGTTTAATGCTGGCGAGTACAAAATGGAAATCACACTTCCGTGTTTATATTGGTATATTTCAGTGTGGATAATAATCAGGTCGTTGTTTAAACCAGGCCAAAACTTGTCCTCACCGGTCACCGTACGGTATCATGAAAAACGTTGCAGTCACGGCGCTACGTTTGACACATTATATGTTGTAAGTTTAAATTTACCTGCTGTGTGTGCATTATTTGGAGTTTGGGGCTGGCATGGTCAGCGAGATCGCCTTGGTCGGTGTGCTGGCGAGGGCTGGCGACGGCTGGCGCAAACAGCCAGGCAGAGATGCAATTGGAGGGCCAATTCCTTACTTCCCAAACACTTTTGTCAAAAGTATCCAGTCAGCTTGCAGCAAAGGCTCGTGTCGCTACCTATCATCGGGTTGAGCTAACGGAACCTTCTACCCGATTGAGCGACGAAAGCCCTAGAACTGCGAAGGCCGTGGGCCATGCGGCCCGAAGCTTGGCTCGTCCAGGCTCCGGAAGGGGCACAGGCGGCTGTTCCCTATTTTGCAGCAATGGCCATGAATGTGGATTCAGCCCACTTCTCCTGGTTCCATTCTTGCGGAGAGGGCCATCCATCGCATGATAGCTGACTCTAAAGGACAGCTTCGGGGTTCCCCGCCCTAGAATCATCTCTATAGTGGGGACGCCCGCGAAAACGGACGGATTCGGTGGGTCCCGGCCAACCGTTACTGCTGGTGGTGTCGAACGAGTTGGTGCTAGAGGGGCCGAAGACGAAGGTCTATCTCTTTGCAGCACCGGCAGGAGCTGATACAGTGATTGGCGCTAACAGGGGGAGTAATGGGCTTGGTTTGGAGGGGATAGTGTTCCGCTCGTTACGGCGCGACAGCGGCAGTGCCCAGGCGGCGCATGGGCCGCTGGGAGCTTCGAGAAGGCGTTTCTCATGTCCAGGCGCATGCGTCACGTAAGCTGGATGAGGGCGGGCGGTGTGTTTCTTATCACACCGCACGTAGACGCGCGAGCCTGTCGGCCGTGCGCTGCGGAAGACCGTCGAGCCACGAGTCGCTTAGACGGGTAGCGGTGGGCCTCAACAGGCTTCACTGGAGGCGAGGGAAGTCTTATGAAGTAAGGATGCGGCTTTACCTGCGGAGTTTGCTTGGAAAATTTAGGACTGTAAACTTGCCGTTTCTGTATCCGATTATGCTGATTCTGCTGGAGGCGAGGGGAGTGAAGCTTACGGTACGCCACATGGGAAGCTTCCCAAAGTACGGCATCCCCCTGCCAAATTGCACCAGCTGCGGCATTCAAAGACCTAACTGCTAGACTTTAAAACCAAATAATTTATGAATCTAAATTAGTTTACGCCTTGACTCCACACCTTTTTGTACGTCTTGGAGGAGTCCGACTGTCTGACAGCCGCTTCAGCGCTTCACACGTTCATGCTGACGCCAGCTTCTTTGCGACATTTAAGGGTATATGTAGTTATTAATGATATTGCAAGCTTCCACATTTGCTTCGAACTGCAGGCAGCTGCAGATAGCGAACTTTGTCCCAGTTTTTCTGCAATGAAATAAACTCGGAATAGTTAATATAGGATTTTACACCTGTTTGTGTGTAAAACAATTCCGGTTTAAGCCAGCACAGGCGACGCTGCAAGCAAGCTGCAAGCAGGAATGTATCCCTTCGGCAGTCATTTTCGCTTGCTTGCTCTTGGAATGCTGGTATACGTACTCATATGGAGCAATAGTCAAGCGGAGGCGAGGGGAAGCCCCAGGCTGTCAAAAGCCCAAACGTTTTTACAGAGTCAGCTACCTTTGCGCCTGGTTGTTACGACGCCAACGGGGCTTGCGGGGAATGAGGCGACAACGGCTGTAGCTGGCCGGCAAGCCCTTACGGTTCGTCGCTGCGTCGTCCGATATGCGGTTTCGACTGCGCTTACGCCGAATCTCTGTCACATCATACCATGCATCCCTACGTCAAGTTCTGCACTACCATACACTAGGCGCTGCCTCCCGTTCAATCGCGCTCGCCAACGGTCCTGCGCGCAAGATGAATAGGTCGTAGTCCTGTAAATGGTAGTGTACGCGAGGGCTTGCGGACCCGCGCGCGGCACATTTGTATCCCAGCCGCAAGCAAGCGAAATGTATCCGGATGTGCACCTTCTCCGTGCTGTCGCGGGAAACGCCGTTCCCATGCACGCTCCTCGTTCCTTTCGTAGGGTTTATTTATCGGCCCACTAATGGCCGCCGTCCAAAAGATTTGCTCCCCTCAGAGCTCCAGTCGCTGAATCTCCACCGTCGTTTAATTCGCTCGTTTTTCCCGCCGTCGCTGCCCGTGCCGGTTCCTTGCAGGCCGTATTCTCACGGCCTGTCATAGCGCTGGGATCCGACTTCGGGCAACCGAAGGCTCAACAGAAGGTAAGGGCCGGGGCGCCTCGCCACAATGGATGCGGCTGCGGCCACAACAGTGAGGAGGACAGCTGCATGGGTGATCCCATGCACGGCAGATGTACGGCACGTTGCGACGGATTACCTGCTCTCTTGCTGGGAGAGCCGCGAGTTCGTTCCCATAGCTGCAGCGCTTCGCAGTACGCAGGGCAGTCGCGAACTGGTACCTTCTGCGGATGACCCTTTCCTCACTCTGAAGGAAACCATCCGCGCGGAATCCGTCCGTCTGTCTGGCGCGTGCTGGGGCGTCACGCAAACACTCGAACACACGATCTCAGACGGCCTTCGCATTCTCGCGACTCTCTCAGCGCCACTCCCAGCCGCACGCGCCACTGCCTATACCGTATTCCTACTCTCGTGCCGCCGCACGCACCCTCTCCCGCGCCCTGCGCCTCGCCCCGCGCCCATCTCACACCACTTCTGTCTGGTCGCCGCCTTCGCTGTGCCTACTCCCAGTTTCCCTTCTCCCTGAGCTGCGGCGTCCCCGGCAAGTTCCGGTGGGTGACCACCACCATCGCCCGCTTCGACCCGGATGTGGACTGGCCCACCGATCTGGACTGCGAGCTCAGCTGGGCCACCAACCTGACCAGCTATGATGGTGGGGGCGGGTGCGGGAGCGGGCTTGGGGTTGGGATTCGGGTTTGGGGATTGGGTTTTGGGATTGGGTTTGGGGAGAGATTCGGGATGCCGGTGAGTCGGGCGGGTTGAGTAGGGTTTGGTGTGTGGCGGCAGCGGCGGCAGAACAGCCGCAACGCTGCTGCACCAGCAGATGCGGCACCGCCACCACCACCGCCACCACCACCATAGCTACAACCGCCATGGTCTTCCCTGCTCAACGCCCTACAACGCACCACCGCTGCGCAGCCGCATCCACACAAACGGATTTGCCATGGAAAGTCCTCGTTCGCAACGACCGCCGCCACATACAAACCGCCGGCCCGCGCCCCGTTGTCTCCGCGCAGGCGCGCCCCTGGTCCTGGACGACACCGCCCCCAAGCACCGCCTGTCCACCTCGCCTCTGTCTGTGTGGGTCACCGATGTAACCAGCGCCGCAGCGACCAACCTCACCGAAGGCATGTGGAGCGCCGCCGTGGACGGACAGTTTGAGGTGCCGCCCGATGGTGGGTGGCGGCGTGTGGTGGGTGGCGGAAAGAAAGCGGTCGGGAAGAAAGAGCCGCAGCAAAGTAAACGGGGCGACCAACCGACGTGGCGGAAGGGTCGGGACTAGCTGATGGTTGGTGGCTGAATGGCTGAATGGCTGGTGGCTGGCGCTGGAAGGCAGGTTGCGGTAGGCGAACAGGATTTGGTTGGCGGGCAGGGTAGGGCAGGCTGGCGGAGCAGCGGTGTCATTGCCGGGTTTTAAGCAGGCCGTGAGGCCGGGGGATGGGGTATGGCGCGGCCGCAAAGCGGGGTGGTTCCTTAGGTCCACAGCCGGTCGCGTTGCGGCGGCTTTTTGCAACTCTTTCGGTGGAGCGGTCTGGCCAGGCGGTGCTGAGTTTGCGGGCTCGCGCCTCTCCTCCCCGTCATCCCCTTCCTTCAGGCCCTCGTGCTTCCCTTCAACGCCCCCCGTTCCTTCGCTCCGGTTCCATTGCTGCGGCTCTCATGTGTTTCTCACCCCCTCCCCCCTCCCAGGCAAGATCATGTTGTCGTTCAGCCACCCGGTCAACCTTGCGCTGCTCCAGTCCGCCCTCAAGGTCAGTGCAACTGCATGCTAGCTTGCCAGGGCACAGTGCTGGGGACGGTGTGCTGATGTCTGCGTCGTCGTCGTCGTCGTGAGGATGTTGGAGGCATCGGGAATGGCTGCACCTTTAGGAGTTAGCGTAGGGATGCTAAGCCGGGGTCCTGCGTCGAAGCGACGCGGGTGCGCTTGCGCTGCGTTTGTGCTGGGGTCGGATCAGAGGCTCAGAGCAAGAAAGAGAACCCAGCCTCGTCGACGGTCAGATGGTCGGTCGCCACTTCAAAACATCCGTGTCAATTGCTGCTGTTGTTACTTTGTTACTGTCAACAAAAGTCGGCTCCATACCCTCCGAAGGGCCAAGTGTGCGCCCCCCCCGGGTGAACCCGAATGAATGCTCCGAAACCCTGATTGCGCTGCAGGTGGTGGAGGCCAGCCAACCCAGCGGCCAGGGTGTGGCCTTCGATGTGGGGCCCTGCCAGAGCGCAGCACCGTGGATGTACTTCCTGACGGTGGGTTGTGACCCGCGGGTCGGCCGTCCAGATTGGCGGTGGGTGGCCCATGGGCTGGCAGATTGGGAATGGATGACCCATGGGTCGGCAGATTGGCGGTGGATGGCCCGGGCGTCGTGGGTGTATCACTGGGCGGGATGGAGATCTTCGGGCTGAAGGGCGCGCTCGGGCAGCGACACACATGCACGGCTGGCAACCCGATCCCAACTTCCCGGGCCAGGTTCCTGCCGGCCGGTTCCCAACGCACGTTCCTGACGCCACCCGCCATGTCCTCCCTCTCCTCCCCTGCCCTGCCCTGCCCTGTCCTGCTGGGGGAACACGCCGGCGCCGCACCTGGATCCTCAGGGCCACGGCTCAGCCTCGTCCTCCTACTCTTCCTCTCCCTCTTCCTCGGGTTCCAGTCTCTCTCTGGATGTGAACACGACGTGCGCCGAAGTGACGCCCAAGTCCCAGCTCAAGCCCGGCGCAGCGTAAGGCCCCCAGGCCCGGCCGCGTGTGTGTGTGTGTGTGCATCCGCACCCGTGTAGGGCAGCGATCTTTCCTGCAGCAGCGGCCCGCACAGCCCGGATGTCTCCACTTGTAGCCACGAGCTCCCGCGACCCCCTCCTCGACCGGAAGGACGGACGATGGTAGATGGATAGCACTCGCTGCGACGCACCAACAACTTGGCTGTGCTTCACCTTTCCTGCCCTTCCTTGTGCGTCTAGAGAGCACGGCTCGTGTCGCTGCGGCCGCCTTGTTTTGCATCACGTCTCGTGCTCACCCTGCCTCCGGCCCACGCGCCCACCTGCCTCCGGCCAAGGTTCTCCCCGCCCCGCCTACATCCCTCCCTCCCCCCCTTTGCGTACAAACACAGCTACCTGCTGTCAATGACCCGCGGGTCGCGATACCACGCGCTGGCGGGGCCGCTGCAGCGCGACCTCGACGCGACAGTCCACGGGCTGCGCCCCTTCCGGCTGCCCTTCACCGACAGCTACAGCAACTCCGCCGATTACGGAACCAGGTACGGTGTGTGTGTGGGTGCGTTCTGTGTAATTCTGTGTATGATTCTGTGTGTGCTAACACAATCTATGTGTGTATGTGTTCTGTGTGTGATACTGTGTATGCGTGCCTATCTATGTATGTGTGTGTTTTGTGTGTATACGCTATGTCGGCATGTACCGTATGTTGCCTCCGCGCTCCCTGCAGGTATCGCCGTCTGGACTTGTGGCTGCCCCACGGTCTGTCCCCGGATACCCCGCCGGAGGCGCTGGCGGCCCGCATCAGCCTGTGTCAGGTGGGCCGGCCGAACGGCTGCACGGCCACGCCCTTCACCTTCTCCCTGGTGACCCGGGGCCGGGCGCGGCTCAACGTGTCGAGCCTGCAGCCGCGCACGCAGTACAAGTGAGTGGAGGGTTGGGGAGGGGAGAGGAGCGATCGGGCGGGCGAGTGGCAGGGGCTGTCTTCGGTCTCGAGGCTCTTGAACAGAGTCATGGGAAATGGGGCGGAAAGGCGCTGTGCGTTGGTCAAACGTCGGGCTGAGGTTAATTGTTATTTGGTGGTGGTGGTAGTAGTGGCGGTTGTCCACGTTGATGGTGTGGGAGCAGGGTTGAGAGCTGAGGTCAGCTCCGTTTACCCCCGGCGTCTGGTTCGATTCCGGTGCGGTGCAGTGCGCAGCTTCAAGTGTTCCGTTTCCTTCTTGTGCAGGATCTCGGTCACCGCCGACCCACGGGTCAAGGATGGTTTCGGCCAGGGCCTTCAGGTAAGGCAGCATGCGACCGAAGCCGCAGACCGCAACACCGCTGCGGTCTTCCCATCCTGCGGTCCTCCTATCGCGCGCGCACCGTTGCTGACGCCCATGACCTCTGTCGCTTGTGCCTGGCGACGACATTCCCGGCCCTGACCTAACCTTGCGTTCCAGGCGCCTGTGACCTCTCGGCCGTGCCTGTCGACCATCTGCCCTTCGGCCTCTGCGCAACTCGGACAGACAAACCCGAACATCCCAAATTGGGACGGTGGGGGTGCGTGCACCCCTCCCCGCATAACCCGACTCCCAACTGCTCCGAAACCCGACTGACCGCGACACACACCACAGGCCTCTGAGCTGACCTTCTGGTCCGGAACCGTGAGCTACGCCTTCATGGCGCCGCAGCTGGATGCGGGTGTGGCGGTGCTAGAGGCGGGGGGCGTCGAGGCACTGGAGGCGTGGCCGTTTGTGACGCGCGCGCCCGGTCCGGCCGCCTATTACGGCGAGGTCACCAGTTCGATCCGCGCCTGGGACTTGAATTTGGCGGACGACCGCATCCAGGGCCTGGTGACGCGCGCACTACCGCAGGTGATGCGCGTGAGCGTGTGCGACTGCGGGTGTGTGCAACGGCTATCTGGTTTCTCCGGTACTCTTTTCCGCCGAGCGCCACCGCCCACATCACGTGGCCGGGCGGCCCCCTCCCCCTCCTGCCTGCCGCCTTCGCACCACTACCTGCGAGAAACCTATGACCTCGCTACCGTGCCGCGTACTTCTGGCTGGGCTACCCCGACACGCTTGGGTGCCCCCGACTTGGCACAAACAACTTGGCACCGACTATGTTCCTTCGCTGCGCTGCCTCATCAACGCCGTACTCCTACGGCTACTTGGACCCGGGCCCACCAGTTTGTGTCTCCATCGCGGCCTGCCCCCGGGCCCCGGGGCCCACTGCACCGCACATGGGGGACATGCCGCATGCCCCTCGGATGCTTCCCAGGCCTCGTGGCACACACATGCCTGACCTCCATCCCTCCTTCCCTCCCTCCCCGACGCGCTTTCGCCAAGCAGTACGGGTACAGCAGCGGCAACGACCTCGCCGCCTGGTTCGGCAACCCCTCCGTGACGCTGGCCGTGCCGTCCGACCTGCTGTCCACAGCCTCCAGCAACGCGCTGGACTGGACAGAGCTGCGGCTGCCGCTGCGCGACGAGGCCGCGCCCTCCAGGGCGCGCTTGGTGTCGTACACCAGCTTGAGGGTACGGCAGCAGGCGGCGGTGGGGAGGGCGCGGGCGGGGAGGGGCTGCGCGAGACACCGCCACCACCACTCCACCAGAGCTCCAGAGGTCCAGAGCCCTCCCCTGCGGGCTGTTACTCGTCAGGATTCGGGCGTGCAACGATGGGCTTCTTGCTCTGCTCTTTTTCGTTTAATTCTGCTCCTGGTAAAAATACGGGCCCTGGGCCCTGGGCCCCAACTCCCCTCTCCCCCCGCCGCAGGGCTACAACCAGTACACCAAGCTGATTCTGAACAGCAGCCTCAGCTTCCATGTGGTTCAGTCGGGTCCGCGTCTGACCGCCTGGGTGCTCGACGCTTCGGCGGGCGGGAGCCCGGTGGCGGGCGCCGCAGTGACCGTGTTCGAAAGGCCGTCGGATTATTGGAACCAGGTACGACATACACAAGTACGACGCGGTGCTGCTCCGTCCCGCTCTTCTTCTCTTACACATTCCGCGTTCTGCCCCCGTTCGGACCCCGCAGCCGGAGCCTCGCCTGCTGGCCAAGTGCGTCACGGACTCTGATGGCCTGTGCTCCATGACACACCAGGCGGTACGGCACTGCAAAACCTGCGTGTACGACAGTCCCCCATTGTTGTCCTGATGCCTGGGCAGCTGGTTGTTGTCCTCTCCGGGGGGGGCGAGGCTGGGGGCGGGGTGATCCACGTGTAGGCCGGGGGCGGGGGGAGGGGGCTCGTGGACCGAAGGGGAACCGAGCCCTCCCGGCGAGGAGGGTGGAAACTCCACGGGACGGGGCCGGGGCACGGACCAGAGCTCGAGGCTGAAACAGCGTGCAGTTGTGTGTGTATGTTAGCATGGGTGCATGGGTGCGTGTATTACATGGGTGGACGAATGGATGGATGGGCGAATGGATGCCCCCCCCCTTACCCTCCCTCCGCGCAGCTTTCCCTTCCAAACCCCTCTCACCCTCCCCAATCCCCACCACCCGCCTCCGAAACCCCTGAAACTCCCGAACTCCCGAACCCTCACCGCCAACTTGTTCAGAACGACGGCTGGGTGCTGACCGCCTTTGCGGTGGCGGGTGGGCAGTTTGCGGTGCTGGAGGGAGCGGGCTTTGCTCGCGGCCCCACTCAGCCGCCGAGCTTCGTTGGCAGTCTGGTGGCTGATCGACTGGTGGTGGTGCCCGGGGACAGCATCAAGGTCACGGGTGGGTGGGTGGATGCGGGATGGGGAGGAGGGAGAGGAGGGAGAGGAGGGATGGGTGGGTGGGACGGAGGGGGAGGAGGGGAAGGGCAAAGGAGGAAATGGTGCGCCCCTACGCAATACGGCCTGCACCTGCCGGCCTGCCAACCTCCTCACCGCCGCCACCGCCCGCAGGCTTCGTGCAGCGGGTCACTCCAGATGGCCTGCAGCTGCCCCAGACCACCTACGGCGCCCTGAGGCTCAGCCCCAACTGGCAGGCCTCCGCTGGCGCCTCCGCTGGCGTCAGCGGCAGCGTTGGCGGCGCCGTCAGCGGCAGCGCTGGCGGCGCCGTCAAGACGGGCGGCCGCCGCCGCCAGCTGCAGCAGTCCGAAAACGGTGTCGCCAAGACTTCGGCGGCGGCGGTGACGGAGGGCTCTGTGCTGCCGATGACCGGGACCGACTTCGCCGCCGTCGTGTACAGCGCTGACGTCGCCGTCGGCAGGGCCGTCAGCGGCGGCGTCTTCACCGAGCCCGCAGCCTTGGCGGCCCCCGCCGCCTTTGCCGTCAAGGTACGGAGGTGGCTGCCTTCTGTGCGCGCGACAAAACTGTGAGGGAAGGGAAGGGGGGCCCGGACCGGGGCGTGGCAACATACCCCGGTGGGTTTTCCTTTCTGTTCCCGCTGATGCCCTCTGCCCCTTATACATACGTCATTATATACCGCTGTCTCGAAAAATCGGAGCGGGCAGAAGAGGGTTTTGTGTCTTCACATCGGTTGGCATCGCGAGGGCCGCATCGATGCGGCGAAGCCCTGATGAGCCTTATGCCCCGGATAGATGGACGGATGGGACTCATTGCGTTTCGCACGTTCGCCAGCTGTCCCGGCCGAACCCTCCCCAGTCCCTCGTCCACTCCCTCTCGTCCCGCTCCGCCCCGCCCCGCCCCGCCGCGCCGCGCCACGTAGGTCAACGGTACGACCGGCACCTTCCACGCCGAGATCTCCGTGCCCAAGGACGTACGACTGCAGTCGTACACTCTGGTCTTGGCAGTGCCCCCGGCCGGCACGCCCGAGGCGGATCCCTCCCTGCCGGAACCCGCTCCAGGGAGCCCCCAATTGCTCAGCTGGGCTGCCGTACCTGCAGCGCACTTGACGTTCACCGTCGCCGACCCGCGCCCGCCAACGGCGGATCTGAAGGTACGGCAGTACGGCAAAACGGTTTTGTCTATGTAAGGTCCGCCCAGTCGGGGTCGGCGGCGGCTCGACGCGGTCGGGTCCTCCCCGTGAGTGCTGCTGCCGTTCTTGTTGTTGTTGTTACAGTGTGGCTCAGGCCCTCAATGGAAGAGAAGAGCCGCCGACTGCTGAGGAGACCGCGCGCGCCTAAAACTGCGGAGGCCCGTTCCCTTCCGCCCCACCTCTTCCCCCACATCCCGCGACAGCTGGTGTCTCCCCCCTGGGTCCTCCCCACCTCTGCCCTGTCCTTCAACGTCACCGCCGTCAGCTACATCGGCGCCTCCGTGTCCGGAGCCTCCCTCACCGCCACCTGGCACACAGCCAAGGCCACCGGGCTGATGCAGCTGACCACGGATGGGGCGGGGCAGGCCACCGGCAGGATAGACCTGGGGGCGCTGCCGCCCGCCAATGTGTCGGATCCGTACGACATGCTGTACATTACTGTCGAGTGGATCGGGCCCACACGCGAGCGCATCACGCGCTCTGCCACCGTCACGTGAGTAATGAGGAGGGGGATGAGGATGTGGATGTGGATGCGGATGCGGATAGTGCGCTCGGGAGGTGGAGGTGGGGGTGGACAACTGGTGCCGTAGCGAACTGGATTATGCCTCCCTCCCTCCCTGCCTGCATTGTTGCGGTCGCAGGAGAGTGTGTGTGTGTGTCTGTGTGTGTACACACCTCTGCAAGCCCGCCACATATCGTAGCTATGTACGCATTACACCCGGCAGCACGCCACTGCACAGCACCTCCACCGCATCTGCTCACATTGGCAGCAGCACGATGCCCGCAGCCGCATCCGCATAACCACACCTACATGCCCCACGCAGCGCACTTGCCACCTGCTCTCACTCTCCGCCCCTGCCCCAATCCCCAACCCCCTGCCCCTCCCTCCCTCCCTCCCTCCCCCGCCTGCAGCCTGGCTGACGGCCCCGCCCGCCTGCAGCTGCAGCTCTCCCTCACCCCCTCCACCCCCCTCACCGCCTTCGCCGTCGCCGCCACCCTCACCTCCAACACCGACGGAGCGCCCCTACCCGGTGTGCCCCTCACCGCCACGCTGCGTCCCGACCCCAACGACTCCGCGCCGCCCTGCACCACCGGCGCCAACAGCCCCTCCTCCACCTCCTCCTGCTCCACCACCAGCGGCGCCCCCTTCTCGCCCTCCTGCCAACTGGCGCTGCCCTGCGTGGGTCGCTTCCTGCTGGAGGCGTGTGCGGAAGTGCCCACGTCAGCAGCGGAGGGTATGGCGACGCAGCGGGTGTGTGTACGGCAGACGCTGGGTCGCAACGCGTCTGAGTGGGCGGCCAGGCCGCTGCAGAGCCACCCCGAGCCGCTCCTCTTTACGGACAAGTGAGTGGCGCGATTAGGTGGGCCGGGGTGCTGGGTTGTGTGTGTGCGCGTGTGTGTGTATGTGTGTATGTGCGCACGGGAAACATGATGTATTGATGTTGTACCGCCCCCGCTCGAGCCTCACTCCCGGCTGGCTCCCTGCCTGCTCTTCCGCCCTGCTCGCACGCACACGCCGTCTGCCGTACAGGACGTCGTACTCGCTGGGCGACGTGGTGCGGCTGCAGCTCCAGAACCCCTGGCCCGGCGCGCGGCTGTTACTGCATTGGGGTAACGAGTTCCGGAGCCGCTCGCGGGTCGTACCCGCGGTGAGGGGGCTGCAGCTGCAGGGTGGCGGCCGGGGCTGGGGCTGAGAGCTGGCGGCCGCGGGTGGGGATGGGAATGGGGCGAACCCCGGCTCGTATAAACAAAATGAAAATGAGGGCGGGCGCCGCAGAGGCCAGCGCGGCACGCGGGGGCTGGGGCTGGGGGCGGAGGAGGAACTCAGCGCATACCGGTATCTAACGCGTTCACCTGGCTTGGTGCTTTCCAGGTCGTATGAGGCAATTCTTATCCTTATTCCTATACCTGTCGTTGTTATTCAATTTCGCAGTTTGCCGCCGGCCTGGTGGAGTTGAGTCTGGGGCCGCTGGGTGAGGAGGCTCTAGGTGGCGCCAGCCTTGTTGCCGTACTGGAAGTGCCCCGCCTGCCGCCCGCCGGTCGCGAAGGCGACGCGGCGGCGCTGGTGCCGACAAGTCCCCTGTTCGATCCGCGCGCGCCGCATTCGCACGTACTGCGCGCGGTGCTGGACGTGCGCCCAGACAACTCGCTGGCCGTCAGCGTCGGCGTCGCCGCGGATGCGGGCGGCGGTTGGACGATTCGGGATGTGGAGGGGGTGGAGGTGGTGGCGGTGGAACCAGGCGCGCAGGCTGAGGTGGGTTCTACTTTTGGAGCGAAGGGGGGCCATTGGAAGCGGAGTGCAGGCGGGGTTGGTGGATTGGTGGGGGTTCGCTGGCGGGGAACGGACCGTCCGTTTCTCGTGTCTAATACCGCATGTCAGTGATCCTGTTACCCCTGTGCTCTGCGTTGCAGCAGCTGACACAGCCGATGCCGCCGCTGGTGATACGGCATACGGCATAACACCCAGACCCTAAAACCCTTAGGCAAGACGCCCTGACGCACCATCAACACCTGATGCATTCATTCATGCAGATTTCAGTGACCGTCAGGAGTGGACTCGGGGCCGACGCGCCCGCACCCACTGCCGGCTCCGTGGAGGTGACGGTGTACGGCGTGGATAAGGCCTTTCTGGATCTGATGCCGTACGGCCTGCCGCACCCGGAGCAGGAGATGGTTCTGCGCCTGGCGGCCGACGTCAACGCGCACGGCATCAGCGCGTACCGCCTGGCGTCCGGCGCTGTACGGGCGGTGTACGACAAACTGATGGCGCGGTGAGTGCACACGCGCGAATTTCTAAACACGCGTCATCCCTCATGTCTGATTGTCTGATTATTTAATTGTCAAATTGTCTGTCCGTCGTACAAAATCCGGTCCCTTCTTCCGCCAATATGTCGCCTCCGCTCCACAGCTGCGATTTGTTACCCCACCCCACCATGCTCCGTACTCCGTACTTCGTACTCCGTACTCCCGCCCCCTGTTCAGCCTCTCGTACTCTGGCACCCGATGCTGACGTTTATTAACGTCGCCGCCGTCCCTCCGCTGCGGTATCGTATTTCGTTATTTGTAACCCCAGGTTGACTGGCCTGGATCCCTGGTTGCCCCTGGACACCGCCGTCCGTCCTCATCAGTACGCGGACAGCGCTGTCGATACCAACGACACCACCTACCTGTCTGCCTACAGCACCGCCCTCACCTCCATGCCGGTGGGTGGTGTGTGTGTGGTTGTGGTTGGGTTGTGGGGGAAGCTGCGCTTTCGGTTAGACCGCACGTTGGCGTGCGAGGAGGCTGAAGGGGCTGGCTAAAACGTGGGCTGCCACTGCCGCTGCTGGCGGTCGTGACCGGAAATGCTGGTGCCCTTCCAATACCCCTCCGACACACACCACCCACACACCACCCACAGACCGGGGGCTGCCTCGGCCCGATGCTCTTTCCTCCGACCCAACGACCCAACCCATACATGCACGCATGCACACCCGCCCGTGCCCTTGCCCTTGCCTTTGCTCGATGATTTCACGATGATTTCACGATGATTTCACGATGATTTCACGATGATCTTCGCATCGCACCCTCGAGCACACACACATACACACACATACACACGTTCCCATCCCAGCCAACTCCACCAGGCCAAACCACGCCATCTCCGGGCTCCGCTTGTATGAGATTCCCACCCAACAACTCCGTGTCTCTGATGTCTTCCTGCCATCCCAATCCCAACCCCACATGCAAATCCAAACCCTAAAACAACCCTCAACCCCTGATTCCCCCGCCCCGTCCCCGTCATCCATATCTACACCCGCTTGTTACAGAACAACGTCTGGTACGGCAGCGGCTTCTACCCCGAGCGCCTGCCAAGTGAGTCCCCCCTTCCCCCTCCTCTAATTCAGGCTAGCAGCTGGGATCAGCCTAGCTACCAACTGGGATGCTGGTATCTTCCACCCATCCAACTCCTTCCCCACCATGCTTGCCCCGAACACCTGAACAGCAGCTTGCGTAGGTAGCGGTAGCGCCGAGCTGCGCTGAACTGAGCTGTTTTCCTCTACCCGCCTGCGGCTCGTCTGTCTCATTGAGCCCTCTCCAACCTCCACCGCAGCCATGGTCGCAACCGCCGATATGGCGGGCCAGATGCTGGCGGCGGCCGCAGGGCCCAAAGGAGTGACCAGCGGCGCCATCGAGAGTGCCAGCGGCAGCGGCGGCGCCGCGCCCAGCGCCGCCAGGAATGATGGCGGCAGCGCCGGCTCGGGGGTCTCAGTGCGGTACCAGTCGGGGTTCGTGGTGACGCCGCTCTTCGCCACCGCCGCCACTGACGCCGACGGCACCGCACGTGTGACCTTCACCGCGCCCCAGAATCTGGGCACGTTTGTCCTCAGGTGCGTCGGCGAACCGCGAATAAGTTTGACCGACCCGCGGGTCGATCATGGACTGACCCGCGGGACGATGGTGCGCAAACCCGTGGGTCGGTCGAGGACTGGCCCACGGGTCGGTCGGAAGACTGATCCGCGGGTCGGTCGTGGGCGGGATGCTGCTGGCGCCGCGGCAGCTATGAGCTGCGGCGCTATCAACTTCTGGTGGTGCCGAATGGCGGCGGATGCTCTGCCGAGGTTCTACACACTGGTAATGGTGGCTGCTGCTGCTGCATCGCGTATATCCCGTCTTTGTTCGTTCTCGCTCCAATCTGCTGCGTTCCACCTTATTAAGGGCTTCAATCCGATCATCTGCCCAAATCCAGCGGCGCCTTTAAATACACTCCTTTCCGAATCAATGGGTCGCGTCCTCCTCACACCAAAACACGACTCCGCCCTCCCGTCCTGGCCTCCAACACTCGTTGCTCCTCTTCCTCTTCCTCTTCCCCATCCGCCTGCCCACCCGCGCAGGGCCTTTGCCGCGTCCGGCTCCTCGGGTGGCCGCTACGGCTCCGGAGAGGCCCGGCTGGCGGTCCGGCGGCGTCTGTCGCTGACCCCCTCCCTGCCCCGCTTCGTGCGGGTGGGGGACAGCTTCAGTGCGGGGGTGCTGGTCACGGTGGGCTCCGCACCCGCGGCAGTCACAGTCACCATACAGGTACGTACATACACACATACATGTAGGCTACCTTCGCACGGGGCTGGGACTGCCTTCGGCACAGGTTTCTTTGCTCTCGTGGCTGGCCAGGCGTCTTCTTCTGCCAGATGCACTCTCTAGCTTGTTTCCTAAAAGCCCAACCCCCCTGCTGCCCCGGTTTCGCGGTTTGCCTTGCCATTCCAGCTTACCTCAGCCCCCTCCCTCCCTCCCTGCCCCCCTCCTTGCAGCTGGACTCGGCCTCCGCTTCCGCCGCGCCGCTGTCCCTGACCGGCGCCGCCAGCCAGACGGTGACCTTCGCAGCGGGGGGAGGTCTGCAGCATGAGGTGCGGTGGGCGGAGGAGTTTGCCCAGCTGTGCTGCCGCTCCATCACCTCCATGCCGCGTAATACCCATATATCGGATGGAGCGCAAGCTCACATGCTCATGTCCGCGGCCCGCACTCTGCCGCTGCTCCCTCGCTGGTGCCAGCACTCTCTACCCCTCTACCCCTCCCCCCACCTTCGCCCCCCCTCGCTGAGGTCCCCTTCGTCCTCCGCTGTGCTATCTGCTTTCTCCTCACCCAGGTTCGATTCCCGCTTTCCGCTGGCGCCATAGGCTCCGCCAACCTCACCTTCACAGCTCGGGACAGCCAACCGGGCGGAGGGGCGGATGCGCTGCAGACCCAGCTGAGGGTCATGGGTAAGTGGGGGAGCCTGGGGGCTGAGGGCTGGGGTGGAGCGTGCAGGAGTGGTTGGCTTGTTCGGCCTGTTCCTGGCGGAGGCTGTAGAGGCTGTGGTGACTGTGCCCTTGGGTGGAAGGGGGCCAAAGCGACAAGGGGTCGGCGCAGGATGGGAACCATCTTCTTACGTGTCGCAACTGTTGCGGAGAGCTTGACGGCAAGAGCGTGTGCTTGTTTCGCTTGCTGCTCCTCCGCCCCCTCCTGGGCCCCATTGACCCGGGGCCCCGGGCCCCAGGCCATCCGCCTGCCCCGTCCCCCAAATTCCAACTACCCACCACCCCAACTACCCAACCCCCGACACAACAGGCCAGCAAGGGGACGTGTGGGTGGCCACCTCCTTCACACTCGCCGCGTCACCGCCCCCCAAAGCCGGCAGTGGCGTGGTGCAGTGGCAGGAGGGCATGGACCTGCCGGCCGCGGTGCCCGGAAGCGGTGAGCTCGCTGGCTACCTAGCTACCTACCTATCGAGCGAGGAACGGAGAACGTTTGCCGCTCTCTCTCTCTCTCTCTCTGTGTGTGTTTTTTTCTCTCTCTCTGTCTCTGTCACAGTTGGGTTTGCTCCCTTGCTGCCGGAATGTACAGTGGAGCCACTGCTGGCTGCCTGAGGCCCAAGGCGTGGCTCGCGGCTGCCGGCGCCTGCTGCCCGCGCGCCGGCTTTCAGCTGCAGCGGCAGTTTGCCGTCTCCGGTGTTCCCGACCCATTGTCGTCTTGCTCTTCGCCGCCCCGCTTCCAGGCATTCCTTTTTCCTGCCGGCTGCTTCCCAACATGTACGACACATTTCTTTCCTCCCTCTGAAATCGCTCATGTTGTCGCAGGCGGACTGAACCTGACCGCTGGCGTGGGCTATTTCCCCGCCATCGCCGGCATGTACGACACATTGCTGCAGACCGAAGCTGACAGGTACGGCGAAGCGGCTGGGCTGGGCGCGGGGGCGAAAGGGGGTTGCACTCCGTGGCGTCCGCTCGCTGTCGTACTCGGCGCCGCAACTGGCACGTCCGCCTTCTCGTTGTGGCACCACCTTACCTCTTGGCCCTTCTGCCCGCTCACGCCCCGGTACTGTATACGACCAGGTCGTACGCGTCTGCCGTACCTGCCGTGATGTGGGCCACCCTGCCCGCCGTACTGTCGTACTACGATCAGCCCCTCCGCGAGGCTCAGTCGGCGGCGGTGGCGTCCGCCTTCAAGGACCTCACGAAGCTGACCCGATCGGATGTGGGCCTTATGTGGAGCGACCCCGCCCGGTGGAACAGCTGGAATCCCACTCGGTAGGGCTGATGCGGGAGAATGCGGCGCCGTACATGTTGACTAGGACCGCGCGCGCTTGAAGTCAAACAGATCGAGCGTGCCTTGCGTGCGGAGCGGCGCGCACATTTTCCATCGCTGCCATGAAGTCCTTTTTCTCGTTTTTTGCTTATCGGCGACACAGTAACCCCATCCTGCGATGCTGATCCTCTCGTCCCTTCCACATCCTGCTCGCCCCAGGACCGACCTGTACCTCAACACCTGGGCCCTCTTCCTGGCGACTCTCCACGGGCCCGCGCTGCGCCCCTCCGCCTCCGCCTCCGCCTCCTCTTCTGCTCCTGCCCAGCAGCAGCTGCCGCCCTCCCTGGTCCCCATGGCGGCCAGTTGGGCCTCCCTGGAGTCCGACCAGATGCCGATGTGGCGGGGGGCGGTGGCCAGGCAGCTGGTGGCGGACGCGATCGAGTCACGACAGCGGTCGTACAACCCGGGGCCGTACAGCGACTGGGACACACTGGCCTGGGCGAGGTGTGTGTGCGTGTGTGGTGGGGGGAGATTGCGAGAGGCTGCGCGAGCCATCCAGGGTGTCAAGGGCATGTGTATGCTGTATGGCCTGCGCTGCCCTTCCATGCCCTTCCATGCCCTTCCATTCCCCTGCCCTGCCCCTGCCCTGTCCTGCAGGTTGGCTCTGGGCGGCGGCTGGGTGCCATCGGACGCCTCGGATCAGATCCGCGATGACCTGTCCCTGGCCGCACTCGTCAGGAACAACCGGAGCATGAGCCGCCAGGTACCCCGGGGGGCGCCGCGGAGCGTGTGTGTGTGTGTGTGTGTGTGTGTGTGGAGGGACCTGTGCGGGCTAGTACCCGTAGAAGCAGTCACAGCTGCGCGGCTGTGCGGGCCAGTCAACCTGCGCGTGCGCGGCTGGCCAAAATGCCTGCTTGGTTGATGGGGTTAAACCTGCCCACCCATCGGAACGCGAGGCGCATTCGCAGCTGCCGCGCTGCGTCTGTGGCGCCCGTCGCCCCGCACGACAGCGGCGTCCCCACCGATGCCCGCCGCACCCATCCCCGCCGCGCCCCGCCCTTGACCCTTGGCCCTTCCTCTGCCGCCTCAGGCTCGCGTTCTGACCTCCCTGGTCCTGCAAGCCATGGGCCCCTCCGCCAACCCCTCCCCCAAGCTGGTGGCCGTCACCGTCCAGGAGGTCACCTCGGCGCTCCGGGTGCAGGGCCGTACAGCCTACGTGGCGGCGGGGACGGGTGGGTGCGCGTGATGACGTTGCTGGAGGTGCCGGTCGGGGGCGGGGCTGGGGCGGGGCTGGGGCGCGCCTGCGCGAATGCAGCAGATGACGAGATGAGACAGGGGCGCAAATGTGGCCCCATACCAGGGAGAAGGAGCGCGCGCTGAGACTGAGACTGAGCCTGTGACGTCACTCTCGCAATCCAGGCCGGTACGGAACCGCTGTACGATCCCTGTACTGCAGGTGTTTCCGCCGCATCGTCGCTCGAGGACCAGGCCCTCAGCCTGCTGCTGCTGCTGCGCGCCGGCGTCACTCACCAGTTGCTGCCGAAGCTGGCGGCCTACCTGGCGAATCCGGCGCGCAGCAGCGGAGCCGGCTTCGGGGCCTTGTACGTGGCCAGCGCGCCTCGGGACCAGGCTCTGGCGGTGGCGGCTCTGTCTGAGTACGACAGGGCGCGCGGCAGCAGCAAGCCCAACCTGGAGCTGTCGGCGGACGTCAACGGGCTGACCGTGCTGAAGGTAAAAGAGTGCTCCGGAACTTGGGTTTTTCTCGCTTGGTAATTTGGTTTTGTTGTTGTTGCGGTGGTGGTGGGTGGTGTGTCCTGGGTGATTATCTAGCTTACGGCCAGGTCAGCCGCTGCGCCTTTAGGCGTCGGCTTGTACCTAGGGGGGGCTGCGCACCAACCTACCTCAGCTTGACGCTTCGCGGCTTTTGCAATTATGGCACCGTCCTGACGGACTACGCGGTAATCCCTGTAAAACTGCGACGCCAGCTCGCTGGGCTGCGACATGAGCACGCGGCGCGAAGAAGCCACCTGTAACCTGCCTCACCCTTCACTCCTCCGCGGCCCCCGCGGCCTCCGTGGCGCCTTCCCCTGTCGCGCTCATCAGGCCTCCTTCAAGGTGGGCGGCAGCACGCGGCCCGTCAGCAACACCACCGCCTGGGAGGACGTTCCGGCGCCGCCGACGAACGAAGTCTCAGCGCTCAATTTCGAGGTGGGTGGGTGGGTGGGTGGGTGGATGGGGGCGGGGTCCACTGGATATCCGAGCGGCAGGGGTCGCACGGGGGATGAAGGGCTGTGGTCGTACGGACGTGGGGTCGTAGAGAGGCAGGGGGGTTGTTGGGCTGAGGGGGTTAGGAGCCCCAGCTTGAAAGCTGCAGCTCCCAACGGATGCCCGAGAGAGTGGGACTCTCGATGGTGTATGTATGTATGGGACAGGAGCTCGGACAGGCTTGGCGTGCGACTGCGTGCAACAGTGGGTTTTGGAATGGAACAGGCAACGAGATGAGCTTGATAGGGGTGTGGGTAGTGGACACGCTAGCTCGTGGTTGGGCAGGTTATGTGCTGTGGCCTTTCAGGCCTCGTGGTGTTGCCCCTCATATCATTCTGCGTCACTGGCTCACTGCTAACCATTACCCCTCCCAACCCCCCAGGTGACGGGCAGCGGCGAGGTGACGGTGGCCGCCTCCCTCCACTTCGTGCCCGCCCAGCTGCTGTCCTTCCCCACCTACCGCGGCCTGTTCGTGGAGGCGGCACTGCAGATGGCCGACCCGCTGACCGGCGGACCCACGGGTCAGCGCCTGGCGGCGGTGCCCCTGGGCTCCATGGTGGCCCTCACGGTGCAGCTGACCAGCCCCGACGACCTGGGACCCGTCACCCTGTCCATCCTCATGCCGGCAGGACTGGAACCCATCGACCCGAATCTGGAGGCGGCCGGCACCGGCGCAAGCCCGGGCGGCCTGGGCCTGAGCTGCGGCGCCAATTGGATCGACAGCTGGTCCAGCTTGTTCCGCTGGTGGTGGTGGCCCGTGTGCCCCTCCCAGGAGACCCGCCCCTACCTGGTTACCTTTTCCTACCTGGCGCTCCGCGCCGGCACCTCGAGCGTGACGATCAAGGCCGTGGCCGCCACGCCCGGCTCCTTCGTGTTCCCGCCCATCCGCGCCTCCGCCGACAACCAGCCAGAGCTCTTGGGCATGACGGCCGCCACCAACCTCACCGTATGCGCCGACTGCGCCAAACCCACCTACGCGGGGGCGCTGCCGCTGCCCATCGCCTGCCAGAACGACTGCAGTGGTAGAGGGATGTGCAATCTGAGGACTGGAAAGTGCAGGTGCGACCCCGGCTTCGGGCGCGCGGACTGCAGCCGCCCGGTCGCCTAGTGCGGGGTCCTGCTCCGCTCGTCGCTTCGAGGAAGGTTGGCTACCCAACGTTTGCGCGCCATGGTAAGAGGCCACGGGTAGCCAGCCAGCCAGTCGACGTCATGCGTGCCGCACGCGCCTCTGAAACCCAGCCTCAGATATGAATCTGACCGGCGTGAATCTGAGGTGTCCAGCAGCGTCCGAATGCTGGCAGCAGGTGAAGAGACAGTGATGCCCGGATGCCGAACTCGGGGTGAGTTTTCCTAGTCCTGCTTGGACGCTCGGGACGGCTGCGCTTGGCCATGCCCAGGCCAGGGGCCCCCGGCATGGTGTTGCAACCCAGGCCGCGAGGTGCTGCTTGGGAGATGGCCTGTTGAAGACGGATGGATGGAGGGAGCGCCGTGGCTCGTGGCTGGGAGGGCGGTGTGGGTAGGTGGCGTGGGGCTCGCCGTCTTGCCGCCATACAAGTACAAGACAAGCAGTGGCGTCTTGCTGCAGAGGCAAGCGGCACGGTTGATCGGGTGGTTGGCCTTTCCTTTTTGTGTGTGCTGTAGATTCCCTAACCCCGCGTTGAGTTTACCCAAGGAATAAGGAAGCCGCGATGTGTCTGACAGAACCTATATGAGTCGTCAGCAGTGCCTGCTGACCCCCTGCCCTGCCCTTCAACTGAAGAGGCTGTACCGATGGGGCATATTTGATAGACAGCCAAAGACACGCATGCGCAATTTGCCGTGAGCCGATACATGCCCTTGTGAGCGGGGCTGTTAGCGGGGGCCACCAGCCGCTGAAACCCCCTCACATGTCTTTGGTGGCAGGTGGGGGCTGCCTTGTGAACTCCTTGTGCCCAACGTCCCCACGAAGTCGGCAACGGCACACCGGCGTTCGTGTATGCGCCGTGCACACTCGACAGCGGGGTGTTGTGTATCGACTTGGTGAGGAGACCTGGTGGGCGTGAAGGTGGGCAGAGGGAGGGGCGGTTCCTGGACTGGTTTGCATTGCGAGTTGTTTTTGAGTTGCTCATAGTCATCGGCTTGGTGGGTGGTGGATGTTGGCGGCATATGAAGATTTCCTCTATGCCGCGATTCCGCAGTAATGGCTTTGGGGGTGTATCGCATTGATTTCGCCGTTGTCCGGCTTTGGAGACGTATGCTCATTTTTGGGTTGTGTTTGGATGGATGCGCTGAGGGTGCACCGACGGTGTGGGGGTGACCTTGTGAAGGAGACCCATGAGTTGCCAACATGCGAAGATGAGTTTCGGTTCTTCCAGAGAGCCCTTGCGCGCATGTGCACACACTGCATGTGCACACGCACTGCATGTGCACACACTGCATGTGCACACACACGGCATGTGCACACACACACACAGCAAGTGATCCACAGTTGCACCCTCGGTGGCACCACACTACCATGCATCCCGGCGGTCTTCATTTCTTACGGCCAGGGCCAGGGCCAGGGCGCTGTGCAAACCGAAATAAGGTCAGGAAAGGGGCCGGATTTGGGACCATGGGCGTCATTGACGTCATTTGCTTGGATGTCATGGATCCGGAGCTATTTCAATTGTCGGGTGTCGTATCCACCGTGGTGTCGAAGTGAGTTTTTGAAGGGGTGCGCGGACGCAGCAGTAGCAGAAGTGAAAGCAACAACCCGTAGTGTTGCGCCGGCTGTGATGATGTGTGCGGGGGAAGGTGATACCGTAAATGGCTGGGCCGGTGGCAACTTGCAGGTACGGCACTGTACTACCTAAATTCATAGAGACATGGTTGGGTGTGCGACCACAACACGTTTGGACTGTCTGGGCAATAATTCGTTTCGTCCTGGGCACGTGTCCACGAACTAAAGGGAGCCCGCGTGACACAATCAACGCAGGGACTGTCTGCTGCCAAATCCAGTCTTGCGCGGTTGCAGCCTTGCAGGCGCGACACGGTGGGGATAATCGCTTACCTCTTGGTACCGTATGTGGTGGTTTCGACGGTACTTACCGTCCGTATGCTGCGCAGTGTTAATCCCGCGGGGCGTACGCACGTGTGTCCCTAGGTGTCCCTTAGCAGGGCGCAGATTGATGTAGCTTCAATCAAAGAAAGTGTGGCGGTGATCGTTAGTTTCCGGGCGCATGGGTGCCGCTGTGCCTGCTGCAACCTATGTTGATTATTATTTGTCGAAACAAAAACGTGCACGCATGCCTGAGCGCACGCGCAACACTGTCCCCAAGTTCTAATTAACACAATCGTGTCTTCTGGGCCCAATGAGGTTCATGTCAACTAGTCTGTGGGTTCGCGACGGAGTCTTATGAAATTCAGGACGCTGAATCCTGCGCCCATAAAGCGTTGATGGTTGCGGTGCGCAAGGCCCGGCTGCCGACGATCAATTGTAAGGACATCGCCGGCGCCTAACGGTCAGCGGCGTGCGTGAACCGTGCACAGCCCCACCCGCAGGATCACGAATCCGACAGGCCGGACACGCACTGCAGCAATCCGCGGGTTCCCTCCCGGGGTTACAGGAGGGCGGAAGAGGTCGAGCTAGCATCTGTGAGCGGCGCGCCGTGAAAATTCCTACATCCGATGTCAAGCCTGCTATTCAGCCAAGGCGCCTGCTATTCATGTCGCGCGCGCATACCAGCATTCCTAAACCTCTGGGCGGAACGGAGTTCCCTCTGGCCCCTTCGACTCAGGAAGAATTCACACCCACACACGTGCCCGACTGAGTCCTGTACATCCAATGTCGGCCGTTGCCATCAGACTTCGCAACGGCAGCCTGGAGCCTGCCCGTGCATTCCGCTGCTAACTCACGACCCGAGAGGACCCGCGTTGCTTGCGGGGCGCTTCTGCACAGGCTGACACTTGACAGCGGGGCAGAGAGATACATTCCTCCTTCCTGCGGAGGGGCACCGCGCGCAGCCTGACCCACGGACCGGTCGTGAGGCCCTTGCCGGCCAACGCCATCCGTACAGATACTTCGTGGCGTTCGTATACGCTCGTATGCGACCCGTCTCACTCCATCACGTACTGATCCCCCAGGCCCCACCTCACCCCTCCTCACCTCACCTCATCACGCTCTTCGGAGCTGGCCAACACCTGTCAGTCAGTCAGATCATGTACCCGTATCATCAACCGCCTGACGGTTGACAGGTTTAGTCCCCCGGCCCACGCACACGGCAACAAAATCGCTGGCAAAGCGAAAGACCACTATCTCCTCTCCTGGTGCATATTGTCATTGCGCACAGTGTCAAGGCTGTTATCTACCGGCTCGGTTCGATCCGTTCACTTACAAGACGTGACGACGGGACCACGGACGAGCGAGAAGGCACAGCCGCAGCTGCCCCAGACCACATTGCTTGACAGTTGCCGGTGAAGACGATCATGGCGTGGTCACCGGCTCGGATGGGGATTGCGTTTGCGCTCCTGGCCGCCGCCTGCGCTGCCGCCGCCGCCGCTGCGAAGGCCTCCGGGTCTCAGGATGGCGGTGACGGCGGGGGTGGGGCAGCCGCCGCGTCTTGGCCAGCTGACCTGGACTCCTTCCAACCCTGCGTGGTCAACCAGACGCTGACGGGTGTGCGGGATGACGCATCGGGCCTGAGCTGGGACCCCGAGGGGGCCTGGTGGCTGGTGAGTCGACCGACGGTTGATAGAACCGGACGGAACGCTGCAGGGGCGGAGGGCGAGAGGTCTGGACATTGGAGGGCAGCGCGCGGCACCTCGTTAGTTGCCGCCCTGTCCTGTCGCGCAAAAAGTCGGGGATGGTTCCACCATTGCCGCCACGGTACAACACGGGTGACCGTTCAGGGGGCCCATTTCAGCTTGGGGGGCGTTGTCGGCCACTGCCTGTGCCAAACCAGGCAACCCACTGACACACAGACCGGGCGCCAGAGATTTAGCGACCGATCAGCAGGCCGGCCATACCGGTACGTTCCCCTGCCGTACAGATTACCGACAAGCCCCTGGCAGCCTTCAAATACAACATGAATTTCTCGCGGCTGCTGCAAGTCGTGCAGCTGTCGTCCGTGCTCGACCCGGAAGGTATGGTGTGTATGGTGATTGTACGACGGGTTTGTGGCGCGACACGATGGACAGAGCCAGCGGATTCAGTTCCATGACTCCAGCAAAGTCTAACACAGGTTTTCTAGATGTGTTTGGAAAGTAACTCGCTTGTTACGAGTTCTGTTGCTGACAATTTGCCCGTCTGGCAGCCCGTCTCTCGTGCTCCATGCGCACATGCACATACATGCACGGAGGGCGCAGCCGCTCCCAACAATACACAGCCACATTGATACCGACGAGGAGAAGGGGCGCTCGCCCATGTAGTGCTGAGTCCCGATGCCGCTCCTGCCCCCGTGTTTTCGGATTGTGCGGCCCTGTGACACGCACGGATGTGCATATGTACGTTCGGTCGCATGTAGCCATCGCATGGGCGGGCCCGGAGAGACTGGTCATCGCCGAGGAGATGCGGGACGTGGTCGTGATCGACGTGCCGGCAGGACAGGCCTCTACACGGCCCAGCGCGGTGCGTGCAGTGGCTGGGTGGGTGGGTGGGTGGGTGGGTGGGCAGGCGGGTGGGCGGGATTATGGGCGGGTGGCATGACGCCGCGTGTGCGCTTTGGGACTTGTGAAAAGGGCATATCGACCAGTCCCTCCGTGCACAACCAGGGTGAAAGAAGTCACCGGTGCAGGCGGTGTGTTGGGGCGGCACGCTGCCAGCACGTTGCGTGACACGTGTCTGGACCGAGCGACCCACGGGTCATTGACTTGGTCTCTGCTTTTTACAGATCCGGTCTATCAAGCTGTCGAGCATGGTGCGACGACCCAACAAGGGCATCGAGGGACTGGTGTACGACGCCACTACCGGCGGGTTTTTAATGGCACAGGCAGGTTGCCGGAATCGGACACCAGGCACCCATACGCTGTTGTTGCCTCTGCTGCTGCTGCTTCTGCTAGTGCTGCTATTGCTGTCTGCTGCTGTTGCTGCTGCTGCTGCCGCCACAGCTGCAGCTTTCTGGGACCGTAGCGCGCGCCGCATGATGACATGACCTTCAGCGCACGCTCCTGTTCCCGTGATCCCGTCTCGGACCTCACGCGCGCCGCACAACCAGGGCTGCTATCTAAGGATAAAATATCTATTTGCCCAAAATTTTAAAAATTTATAGAAGTTTTTTTTACGATTTTGAGCGTCCAATAGGAAGTTTTAGGGAGAATTCTGACCATACAATCTGATCATCCATAGAACTTCGGAAGCCCATTCCCCCATAAAATCACGTCGCCGGCTCCCTCCCGACGGCGAAAAAGATGTTTTCAGCTCCAAACAACTGTGCTGGATAATACTGAAAACAAGTTCCTACATTGCACATGGTCATGGTTGATATCTTGGCACTGCACACAGATACTTTTGGGCCTTCCTAGCCAAAAAACTTCTCGTCATCCATAGAAGTTTTTGGAACATTTGAGCAACGAATATCTGAGCCCGTAGATACTCCCGTCAAGGAAGATAGCAACCCTGCGCACAACGGTCAAGCACAGTTCGAAGACCAATTAAAAGCACGCCGCGCGCAACCTGGCCTTTTCCATCTCTCCTGTCATCGACTGCGAACCCGCGCCACTTTCGGGATAGGCTATCCCGTGTGTGTATGTGTGTGTATGTGCTATCCCGGATAGCACATACACTTGCCACGATTTATCAAACCTACCCTCAAACTTGCAGGAGGATTACCCTCAGGCGGTCTACCGTTTATCACCCAACGGAACCTACGAGGTACGTGAGTGAGCTTGCGGCGCAGCCGAGAGTGTGGCGCCGGCGCCAGTGCTTACCTCTTACCGGCCGGTAAGGCCGGCCGCATGGCCGGTCGCATGGCCGTGCTTATGGAATGATGTGCTCTCATGCCGCGTGCATGATGATAAATGTTTAAACTGTATCAAACGAACACGAACGTCATCTTCATTTGTACATGACCTCAAGGACAACTTTGCCATGGCACGCAGTTGCTGTTCACGGGGGACAAGCTGGGAGTCAAGGACCTTTCGGACCTGACATGCTGGGGCCCCAACTGCAACTCATTGCTGATTGTGTCGCAGGTGTGCGGGGGTGGGGTGATGGATTTAGGGGGCAATCAAGGAGATGGGGCTGGGACTTGGGAGCGCCCCCCATGTCGTTTGTTTATATATGTGGGTCACTGCTTCCAAGAGAAGGCGTGGGGGAGGGGAAGGGGTAGGACATACAAGGGCAGGCGCCTTACGTTGCGACGGAAGGTGGCGGCCCTGCTGTCCCAGTTTTTGGGATTACAAGCTAGACACTCGGAGGATGCTGGCAAGCCTGGCCCTGTGGCCATACCGCTCAGCCACACCGTCTGCTGCTATTCCCTTCGACGATGTGCGTGCGGCATCGATCGCCTCACCCTCTGCTCACCCCGGGCCGCCATTTCGTCAACCACCCCACCCCCCTCAGGGCAGCAAGCGGATCGTGCTGTCAGATATGAGCGGTAACATCCTGTCAAGCCTCAAGATCAAGGGGCTGTCACGACCCGAGGTAGGTTGGTGGGTGGGTGGGCGGCTGGATACGGCATCCCGTGCGTGTGCGTACCAACTCAACCCCCTTTCTTCCCGCTGCCCTCAAGCGAGGCCTTGCTTCTGCGACGCTACCTTGCTGGTAGGGTGCGATTATGTATGCAACTGCTGCTGGTTCTCAAACACAGCTTCGTCGACCGCGCGCGTGGATAGACGTGCCGTATGTAGCTAGCAGCGCTCCCTGCCTCACTCATGCCTTCCTTGTCGACACAAGCCACGAACCCGTATGAAAGCACCTGCCGCCACCCGCCACACGGCCGTCGTCGCTGCCGCCACGGCGGCGGAGTTAACGCTTCATCCCTCCCCCCTTTACACGTGCGGCCACGTGTGCCCCCCGGTATGCGTGCAGGGCCTTGCGCTCAGCGGCAATGGGCGCCTGATGGCAGTCGCCAGCGAGCCCAACACTTTCAGCCTCTACTCGGCCGACCCCTGCTAATGTGCTGACATGCGGCTCGCTCAGGGAGCCGTGCAGGCATATGTGTGCTCGTATGCTGCAGCGGGTGCCTGGGTGCCGTTGCTCCCCAGGATGGATCGACCGGGGGTGTTAAATTCGGGCGAATCAGTGCGTAAGCACCGCCGCCCCAAGCGAGCTTGAACGCAGTGGTGTGTTCACTCCATTGAAGGCGTGGTGATTGGCTGCGGCAATGCGCCGGCGGGGCTTGGTGCGTGTGTGCGTGTGTGCGTGCTGGCGAATGGATCAGGACCCCGGATAAAACGCAACGGACGGTACTCTTTTTGGTCCGGAGAGCTTTGCTGTTGGTTTGTTGGTGATGCATTTCGGGGGTGGGACCTGATTTGTTTTGACATCGCGTTGCTAACCAGCTTGAGGGCATGGGGGCCAGGCCCTCTGATGGGCACACAGGAATGAACTAGGCGGATCAACCCCAATGCGCAACTACCTTATCGATCGGGAATAGGAGGTTTTGCTGACCTGGTGCAGGAGGGGGAGGCTGGGGGACGGGTGCATACCGGTACGTGCATTTAGGGGATTTGTATCGCGTGGGCTTGGGCCTTAATACAGGGCCGGCCAGAACTCAATTAAGGATGGAGGAGGTTCAGCGAGCGAGGATGATGAAGGCGTCCTTGCTGGTCGCCATCTATAGAGTGAGACACGCTGCCACGCAGCGCGCACGTGGTAGGTCTCGACGGCTGTCCGTTGTCGCGCCGTGCAATAGTCGTACAGCCCAAAACTGACGCTACGTTGGTTTGGCCAGGTGGGCGGTTGCAAGACCGATGATGTGCGAGGTGTGCGGCGGTCCACTCTCCGCTGTGTCTTGCACACAGAGTCACATCGCATCTGGCGTCGGCGGTGGACACGTAAGGTGACACCGCTCACGGAATGCCCTCACGGTGGGCTATGATCGGTGGGCTCTGCAGTAGGCGTCACGTATCGTATGATGGTTTATTTGTGTAATGCTTGCACGGCCGAGAGGTTGACGGCTTCAGTGTGCACATAAGCCACGCTGATGAGCCACGCTTCGCGCAGTGTTACACCGCAGCCTCGCGCGCCCTGCCTCGCTGCCGACAGCTGTTCGTTCGAGTTGTGGTTGCGCGCAGTGCAGGAGCCAGGAGGAAATCTCAAAACCAGCTTGGCAAATAAAACCAATTCCTTCGATTCCTGCTGCATCCAGCCGGAAAAACGCCGAAATTGCCGCGAGGGCCGGTAGCGAACTAGCGATGGTTAGTGCCAGCCCACAATAACTTTCTACAGACCCACAGACAGAGAGCAGCTTGGGTAGCAGGTCATATTTGGGGCATATCGGACTGTGACGCCTGCATTAAGACGTGATGGTTGCGCTCCATTGGAATCCGGGGAGGCGTTAACTGTCAGTATAACCGCCATACGGCCACGCAAGCATATTATTAGTGATTCAAACTTCAGCGAGTTTAGCGGGCCAGCATTGTTAACTTAAAATGTTTCGAAATTTTGATATCGGATTCTTCCTACTAGTGGCGATATTTGCCGCAGCCACTGGCAGAAGCTTCGGCGCCGGGCGGCTGAGGCTTCATTTGGAAGACGCTGTAAACTCGGTAGTGCTGCAACCTATACAAGATGCCCCTGGAAGCTTACCGGTTGTGCTCTGGCACGGCATGGGTAAGGCTAAAAGCGGCATGGCCTCGCGGAAAACCTGCAAGTGACAAAAGCCTTTCTAATGTTATTCAAGGTGACTCCTGCTGTACACCATACAGCGTCGGAGCAGTTGCGAAACTGATTGAAGCAAAGCTCGGTGGGTCACGTTGGCGCTCCGATTCCGCGAAAGGTGCCTGCTTTCTGCTGTAAGCTGCACGAAGCAACATTAAGTTATTATTGACATAACATGGAATAAAATAAGGTCAACGAGATTCGAGGGAGCGTTGCCGTCCAGCTGGGTGCCGCGTGCCGACCTGCTGCCTAACGCACGGCACCCCCCGCAACGTTTGTGCGCAGGTGTCTTCGTACACAGCATCAATACTGGCAGCAGCGAGTTTGGCGACGTCCTCAGCAGCTATTGGGGTGACGTCAATGATCAGGTCGGGCCCGGGCCCATGGGCCGTATTGCTGTCCAGGGCCAATGCAGCGCAGACGGCAAAGCCCACCGTAGCGCGCTGCCGGGGCCTGCCGGGGCCCCAACATTTCAAACTCTGCACTTGCTCTCATGCTTGGGTTTGCTCTCAGAGTCGCTCACTGCTCCATCTTCGCCGCGTTTCCTCAACGTAACGACGCCTACGGTACCGAGCTGTTCAGTCATGTCGCTAATGAGCGCAGCACAGCGAGAGCAACCCTAGGAAACGACGCCCTCCGTCGCATCAGCCCTCCCTCACCACCGATACCGATACTGATACTAGGAAGTAGCTTCCGATGGTGCATTGGAGTGCCACCCGTAACCGCAATCACAACCGCACACGGACCCGGTCTCGGAGCGGTTTGTCGACGATGTCGGAAACTGGTTGTTGAGACTTGCTTCGATTCGCCTGGCTGCGCTTTTGCAGGTGGCAAGGGCATGCGCCCAGCTCCGAAACCTCACGCAGCTCAGCGGCGGCTACAACGCGGTTGGGTTTTCGCAAGGCGGCCAGTTCCTGCGGGTGAGCTGCACTGTCGGCGGCGCTCGGGCACCGAATCCTCGGTGTGTCCATTCATCAGATCAGTGAGCGCGAAGGCCACACGCCTCCGCCAAACAACGACGAAACGCGTGTGAAGCTTCCGTCTCCTGCATCTATCTCCTTCTGTCGGCAGCGGGCCGTTGAGGCGAACCTTGCGTTGGAGCACAGCAAACGCGTCCGCTCCCCTCTGTCGCTGATGAGCTCGATGTCCTACAGCTACCCCCAACAATCGATCGGGTTCATGCCGCTGATGCCGGGGCCCTGCCCGGCGTGCCGTCTCCGATTTCATTCCTTCTTCCCCGCAGGCGGTTGCAGAGCGGTGCCAGCACACGGGCGGCCCCCGCATGCGCACGCTGGTAACCCTGGGGGCGCAGCACCAGGGGGTCATGAACGTACCGGGCTGCAGGTGAGAGTGGTCGCGAGTTTGGTTGTGTGCTGGGGAGGAAGGTTAACGAAGCGCAGCAGAGGAACGCACAGGAGCCGCGATGGTGGCTAGATAGCTGGAGAAGGGGTGAGGCGGCGGGCTACAGCGGGCGCGTGTGTGTCGGGTGCAGTGCAGTGCGGTGCAGGGCGGTGCGGTGTAATAGAGGTCGTTTGCTCGGGCCCGGGCAGCCTCGCTGGCGCGCGTGCGCGGTTGGTGATTGATGCTGGGCGGCTATCGATCATGGTCAGCGGTCGCAGGTGACGAGGTGTGGTGCTCTACTGCGCTGGTGCGAGACGATATCAACATCAACTTCGTGATCCAACCGCCGTCCAACCTACCGATTTCCGGTTAGCGTCGATAGCTAGGCGACTGGACGCTCCAGCCCAAGCGTCGCAGCCGCCTCCTGGATCCCTTCTCACCGCCCCCGCATTTCATCCCGTCTTCTCCCCTTGGATGTTTCCATTTCCGAGGCCCCATTCCCCAAAAAAACATTCACGCGCGCAGGACGCTCCCGCTCAACTCCAGCCGCGGCGCCTGCCACGTGATGCAGAAGCTGCTGGGCGCGGGCGCCTACCTGCCGTTTGTACGGGATCATGTCGTACAGGCGCAGTACTTTAAGGACCCTCTGCGCCTTCAGGAGTACCTGGCAGCCAATCCATTCCTGCCCGACATCAACAACGAGCGAGGGCCCGACGCGCGGAATCCGTTGTACGGCATAAACCTCGCGTCGCTGGAGCGGCTGGTGTTGTATCGCTTTACGGAGGACGATATGGGTGCGGCATATGATTGTACATATGTCGTACGATACGCACGGGGATGCAATTGCACTACATCCATGCGATATGCCTATCCGCCGGCAATATATTTTCTTCTTTTGCGGGGTCGCTCTTGTGCCCACGCACTGGACGGGCGGACTGGCTGACGGGTGCACTCATTCCGGTTGCGGCCAACGAACGCACTTTTAGCGCACGCGCGCACGCACTTATCACACACAAAGTTCGCACACGGACATTCTGCACTCAAGACGAAAGTAAACGCGCCGCACACGCGCACGCACCCACACCCGCACATCCACGTCCACATCCGCACACGCGCTCATGGCCTCATGCAAGTACACATCTGCACAGGCTCTCACGCACCCGTAATGGTGCCTCCAAGGCCCTCATCTCCCGCCGTGCCGCCGCAGTTGTGCCGCGCGACAGCGCCTGGTTCTCCTTCTTCGACGGCCAGCGGCTGGTGCCGCTTCGGGAGCAGGCCATGTACGGCGAGGACTGGATCGGGCTGCGGGCGCTGGACGAGCGAGGCGCGCTGGTGTTCGAGGAGGCGCCCGGGGTACACATGCAGTTCACGATGCAGTGGTTCGCGGACAACGTAATTGCTAAGTACCTGGCTGCACCGCCGACTCTGCATCGCGATCTCATGCGTCGATCTCCTCGGCCTAGCGCTGGTTGAAGGATTGGGCGGAGGAGGCGGTGGCGTAGGAAGCCGCCGCCGGTGTACCGCCGCCGCAGTAGCAGGAGACGGCGGCAGCGGAGGCGGTGGCGGCGGGCGATGGCTGGAGGTGATGGCGGCGGCGGCGGCGGCGACGGCGGTCGATGGAGTGGGCGCGGCGGGGCGCGGCGGCGGTGTCGCCGACAGCGATGCGGTGCATTGAGCCTGCAGCGCTTTTTGATCTGCGTGATCTGCAGATGCAGTGGCGAAGAAGCGAGGGCTCCGTTTCGTCCTTTGGCGTGCTGCGGCCGCGGTCCGGGGTCCGGGATCCGGGATCGGGTATCGGGGATCGGGGCGGGTACGGGTGTCCCGTTGACGGCAGGGGGATCCCTTGGATCGGGGAAGACGCGGCGGATCGCGGATGGGTCCCTTCGCCCCCTGCCTTCGGGCATCGCCGATCGTCCGGTGGCTGCAAGCGACAGAGGGTTAGCCCTTGATAGGGTTGGACGATGTCGCAAGATGTGTTGTGTTGGTCGCTGTGTCAGGCAGGGGTGTGTGTGTGTGGCCCTGGATTGCGGACGCAGGAGTACCTTGGGACATACACCGCAATCACGACAGACAGATGCGGTCCATTTGAAATGGGCCTTTTGAATTAGTCCCCAGCAGCTGCCTGCCCTGCTGAGGCTTCCCGTATTTCCGCGTGCGTCTACGAAATCGCTGCTGGCGTGGAGAGCAGCTGCAGACAGCGGCGAGACGGGCGAGTCCGGGACTCTAGCGCACCCTGTAGTTGTATGTATGGTACATACCGCTATGTCTTGCTTGGTGGAGCTGGCGACACGCCCGAGTTCGGGAACGAGCATTTCCCTGGCACGGACTGGCTTTATCGTTTGGGTCGCCTGGGGACAGAACTCCGACCGTGAAAGCCTCTTCGCTCCACATGCCCCAATCTGAGCCCGTCATGCACGTAACCACGTAACCATCGCTGTCGTGCTCGGCAACCCTAGGTATAGCCCGGAGATCGAGCTAGGCTAGCAAAGTGCGAAGGTCAGGGTCACAAGGGTCACTCAAGCTCACTCAGGCTCGCTCTTCGGTCGCCGGCGACTCCCAACCTGCCATCACTCCCAACCTGCCATCATTTTGTTAGCGAAGTGGCCCTCACGGATTGCAATCTATGGCTTGTCACGGCCATGCTTTATGACGTCTACGCGATGCGGCCCCAGAGGGACGATCACCGATACCGGTACTCGTAAATCGCAGCCCGTGTATGTTGCTTTATATGCGTGATTTTTTAAATAATTCTGACGAAAATACTACTGCTACTCTATGAACCCCAGATAAGCTATTGCCCAACCATGGACTAAGGGCCATGCATGACGGTGTCCGTTTTTGGGCGGGGCTCCAGCGCGAAGCGCCCAGGGGGGCCCCGCCCTGTAGGATTGCCCATGTCCGTGCGTGTGTGGGATCTGGGATCTGGGAAGTAATTGGACAAGTGCAGAATTTCGGCCAACGGAAAGACTCCATAAGTAAAATATTACATTCTTTATTGCACGGTAAATTTATTATAGGAACCCAACCTCGTATGAGTAAAAGCCAGTTTGGCAGTCTCCATGGACCGAGGCCGAGGTCAAACCAACACCTCTCGGCCTATAATTAATTCCAGAAGATTCATCGTTCCTTAAAGTGGAATTCTGACATGACGGCGTGAAATGAATCTTCGTTTCGGCAAGCAACCAGCTATGTTTGCATTGCGAACATTCTTCCCGCGACCACACCACAGCAGCTCTGCTAGCCGGTCCGATCGTCTTGACGCATATTGCTATTACAAAGGTTGCAAGTAGCAAACCATGAGGGGCAAACTGTTGGTTGTTGGACGCCAAGCCGCCAATGCACGCATGATGCAGCGGTCTTCTGCGGGCCGCCCAACAAGTCCAGTCGGCAACCTAGGGGATGGACTTCTACATTCCCTGTCCTAATGTTAAAGCAGTAAAGCCTCCTCTATGGCGAATACCTCAGTAGCGAAGCCTGTGCACTCTCGTCGGCAACTGCACGTCGTCGCAACCCTCGCAAACAGTTCCGCTGTCCTTCTATTGGCAAGTCAGCCGGCGTGATGTGTAAATGATACACTCCATGTCTACTGTCAAGTAACTTCAGCCAATGCGCTGGCCGGAAGAGTTGCACGGTGCCGAGACGGCGCGCGATGCTAAACATGGGTCGGATTGCTGAAGCCGCAGGCATTTCAGATATAAAGCTCTGGCTGCCTATCAGCAGGAATGTCGACACTCTCACAGTTGACGCCCTCGCCGCTCGCTTTGGAAATGCCGTATTTCGGTCGATGCGCACATGCGCTCATGCACCCGACGGGATGACGCGCTTCACGCGGCGCCGGCAGGCCTTGCTAACGACTCGGCTAGCAGGCATTTCGGGAAAAAGCTCTGGCTGTCTATCAGCAGGAATGTCGACACTCTCACACTTCACGCCCTCGCCGCCCTAGCACTCAACTTCACCCGTACGGATTTAGTGGGGCCCCGCCCTTTTTCCGGCTTCAAGGAAGCCGACACCAACCCCTTGTCATGATAGTTGGCGGTCAGGGGCGGTATTGGGATATAACGACTATAATTGCGCATAAGCATTTATAATGAACTCGGATCCGACATGCCACTGGATGCGAACCTTGTGGCAGTAGCCATTGCCAAAGTTCAGCGAGAACTGTATGTGCCGATGATGTACCCTTTGATGTTGCGACTTACAATATTGGGAACAATTTTATAAGTAAGCTTTGTCATTCCCTGTTGTTGCGACGCACGCTGTCGTGAATTACATAAATGGCGGGCAGCCGCGTTGCTACAAAGCGAGTGACCGATCCCGTTTAGTCCTTTTCATTCAGAAGAATTTATTGTCGGCTTGACTTGCGGGAGCGTTCCCGGGCAAGGCAGCCGCAAGTGATACGGAATTTGATACGGAACTAATTCACACTTCGTACGGAACTGTTGTCACACTTACTACGGAACCGAGCGACGTACAATGCGAATGTAACGCGCTTGCAACTGAAGGCCGCAAGATAAACCCACTGAAATCATCAGAAAGATTTCGCATTGAGCAAACGCTAGGATAATGAAGAGGTCTCAACTCCTACGTTGAAACAGCGAAGTAGGCACAGCGAAGAAGCATGTTAGCGCGCGCGTAGGCGCATTGAACGGGGACACCCCGCAGCAGCCACGCTTTCATCAATCAACGGGTTTTGTTAACTATGAACCACCGTCCAAGCTGTGCCGTGTGCAATATGCCATATTACTCAACATTCGTACGTACTTACAAGTGACCGTATCGGTGCAGATAAAAACCCAAACCCGCTGACTACAACATCTAACCTCAAAGTTTTAAATTTCGCCATAAAGTTATAAGCTGCCTTGAAAGCACCACTGTCAGATAGGTTGAACGCTCGGTCGCATGGTACGGCAGGTACTGACCGCGCCGAGACCACTTCTGCGAGGACGTACGTCTTAGTGGAACTTACTTCAAATGGGAAATCTATAAAAGGCGTACATTATTAATTTGAAACTATCCTTACTCCGCGCCAGAAGAGTTGTGCCGGCAGGAGTTTCGTTTCCGAAAACGCCAGGCAGGCTCCTAGTGCGAGGCCTTTTCGTCACAAAACCCTTAACTTCTGAATACATAATTTCATAAAATATTTTGACATCGCAAGCTGAGTTCAGCGCTCGCTCAGCAGCCGGCCCGAACGATGGGCCAGCAGAACAACAGACGGAAGGGCGTCCGAAGCCCTGGAGACTGCGGTTGCAGCGTTGTTGGAGCAGGCGGTGTACTTGTACTCCTATTGCGGTTCGTATCAGCAGCGGCGCAAGTGGAAGGTGCGCCCAAGTTCGCATGCTTACTTGAATGGCGACGGTAGTTTCGACAGGCAGGAGACGTTGTTCGTCCACAGGTTTAAAAAAATTTATTACTTGATTTACGGGTCTGAATGAGCCTCAGTTGTTGTGAATGGCCGGGGCGACCGACCTCGCATTCACTCGTTGCCTTCTGCTGGTCCATCCGCTGCGCCCACCTTGGGCCTCCCCCCCGTACCGTGAAGACAGCCTGTGTGTCATCAGCACGGTAGCAATTGCCATAAAGTCACGCATGGTGCTTTGTGCCGCACGCTGTCTGTCACAACACTAATCCCATAGCATCCACGCGCTGCGTGCCTCACGCACGCACTACATACGTAGGATCCCGCTTCCTTCGCCCTTTGCTTGTTAACAGTGCTGAGATATGCCATGTAACTAGCTATGTGTGCACGTATGCTTATTGTGCAGCCTGCGGGCCTGTGGACGGGTACCTTGGTCCCTTCGAGGACCAGAACCACCCAGGTGACGATGTCCGAGACAGCGCTTACCCGGCAACTGACTGCACGGACAACTTCAACTGCCTGGGATTCAACAATCTCTACAAGTTGAAAAACAAGACGCACCCGCTGCAGGCGGAGAGGTCGACGTGCATGTACCTTCGGAACGGTGGGTACGGCAGTGTATACGTAATTTCCCACGTACCGCGCGCAGTGTGTAGTGGGTAGTAGGTAGTGGGTAGTGGGTGTATGTACCTGACGGAGTTATTGAGATATATTGAGATATCCGTGAGTGCTCTTAGGTCTTACATACATATGTGCATACATACATATGTGCATACATATGTACATACATATGGGTACATTTTACCTCCAGCCCAAAGCTAATAATAACCGCCGACGGTCCGAGCGAGTAATAATAGCTCATCAGTTCGTGGCCCTGGCGCACGGTCACCTGCCTTTCCTCGCACAGTGTACGTAATAATCCTTCAATATAATAACTATAAAGCTACCCAATAAGAAACAGCTATCTAAGGGTCTAACTGTTACACATCCCGATACGCGCGTTGCTTGGATGTGCAGTGTCCATATTTAACTCGACGTATGTGGCACCATGCTAGAGGCTTACGGCATCGTACCCGGTACGTCGTACGGCAAGATGGACCCGTACCAAGATCTCAAGGCCCTCTTCGAAGCCTTCGATTGCGGCACCAAGCTCTGCCAGTGGTACCGCACCCGCTACTATGCAGTCAACTCGAACCTGTTGGGCCTGATGCCGACGGAGCTCCGTCCCAGCTGGATGGCTTACAAGTGTGACTCGGTGGTCCAAGGTGGGTGCGTGAGTGCGTAGACAAGCGTCAAATATCAATAGGACTTGGCGTGTTGGCGAAGAACAGACCAAGCAGCGAGAGATACAATCAATGTGCGGCGCGCATGCGTAACTGCACGGCCGTGCACGCCGTGGGTGGACGGGACTGTAAACGCGCGGACGCGCACACGGAGTGCGTCGGGGAGGGCGGGTTACAAACACTGCGGGGCGCGCACTGGGCAGCAGCAAGGACGTCAACCACGGGCGAGCATTAGTTGCGGCAGGAGAGGACTCTACTGCCGGTGCACTGCCACGCACTTGTGCGCGCAGCAGTAGTACTGCACGCGGCGATAGTTCATGGGTGGAATTATGTAGATGTTCTCATCACGTGCGTGCGTGTATGTGCATGTGTGCATGTGTGTGCGTGTGTGCGAACGTACAGGCTGCGCCAGGCTCGACGGATACGTGGCGACGCCCTTTGTGGATCACGATGGCGACGACATAAGCCAGCAGCCCCCCGGCACCAACATCGTCACCGTTTACAGGACGTGCAACGCCGACCCCGCTTGCAAGGCCTTCACCCATGGGGGCCTGCTCAAGAGCAAGGCCTTCCCTGTACGGCAATCCACGACGATGTCATGCTTCTACCAGAAGTTGCCGGGTGCGTGGGTGCGTTCGTGCGTGTGTGCGTGCGTTTTCGCGCACGTCGTGGGCGCGTTTGTCTGCGTGATTTTGCGTATGGTGCTGAAATGAAAACTGACGAACAACAACGGGAATATGATTGACGACAGCAACCAGCCGCGCTGACGGTAATTACTCGCTCTTGCGTTTCACGTTTGACGGATGGATCGATCATCCAGCAGCGTATTTCCGTAGGGACATACACTTGTTGTGACGTGCTTTTATATGTGTGCAGGGTACGTCACGCCGCCGCCGTCCCCGATGCCGCCTCCTATTCCGCCGCGGCGGCCTCCGATGCCTCCCATGCCGCCATCGCCGCCTCCGCCAGGAGGTGCGTGGATGGGCCGCCTTGTCATCACTCACGTGGTTCGGTCCAACAGCAGCTAGTTGCAATGGACAGAGCGAGGCGCGTGCAATGCGCTGTCGTACTTGTAATACTTGGCGCGCAAATAAGTTGCTGATCCACCCTTCGCATCGTCAGCGTGCATAACACACGTGCGTTCTTTAGTTACGCCGTCATAAACCGGAGACTTTAGCTCGAATAAAATGTGACTCGTACGTGCTTGTACCCCACCGCCCGAATATGTGATCATGCGTAGTCATCACCCGACCTGATCGTAAAATCCGGTTTTATGCCGCCGCCGCCCGTCGTCTTGAAATGACGACCCCCGACCTTGCCTCCGGTATCCAAAGAAGAAGCAACGTTATCCCACGTTTCTCCTGATCCACGGCACCTGCCGCTGCCGCCGCCTCGGTGCGCCCCATCCTGCACACAGTTTGCCCTGCGCTGGACGGTTTCAAGGGCCCCTACACGGGCGTGGATCATCCCGGGGATAACATCTACGCCGCACCGAGCCGAGACGCAGCTTCCGACTGCATCACGCGCCTGGACTGCCTGGGAATGGACAACACCGGCTGGCTCAAGACGAGGCCTGGGGGCTTCCAGCCGGCGCCCGAGAAGTGCATGTACCTGAGGGACGGTGAGCTGCTGGCCGCGTCTTGCTTGCTCGCTTGCGTGTCTGCCAGCGGGTAGAAGGGTTGACCGCACACCCTGCTTTGCTCCGTTCCTTGCATGGTAGTGTGCGTTCGCTTATGGTTGAGGCAATCTGGACATACAGCCCGATCAACCCTGCGCACCTTCCGTCAAGAGGAAAGGGCAAGCACTTGTACCTACCTACAGCAGCCCGTGCATGAACAGCAGCAGTGTGCCGTCTGGAGACACCGGTGCGGAGGGTCATCCGGTCCGGTCCGGTGCTCCGAAATTGGGACGACTGCTGACCTTTGGCGCAGCCGTTGTGTCCGGCGGGGCGCGTATGCATGTATGTATGGTGGGCCAGTAAGGGGACCGGCTTGTCTGGTCATGGCTGGTCTTCGTTCCGCAGCGATTTGCACATCTAGCACGAAGGTGGTGATATTTGGTCCAAGCTACCTGTTGTACCATGACCTATCAGTAATAGGTACCCAGCCGGGGTTGTGTAGCAGCCGTACGACAGTGCGGTGCTAGGCTATAAGAGCCTAAGCTACACCTGTACATACAACTCGAGTGGCCTTTAGCAACTAAGACTGCTACATTGGTATCGAGCATCTGGAATAAATTCCTGAGGTCTGAAGATCGAGTCTCACAGAGCTCACATATCATTCTCACAGAGCCGTCAAGGTACGGACTGTGAAATCATTTCGAACTGTGCCAGAGATAGTCACGACCTACCTATGCCTGGTATAAATCGGTAACGACCGGTGTGCCGCTGACAGAGTGTGCAGTGTGAGCACAAATATCGCGGCTGGTGCGAAACGTAAGTACCACCGGCAGTGATCCGACCCACTGGGGTCTCCAGTTCGAATCTCGCGGCCCGCACTGGCCCCTGGGCTAGTGGGCCCGCCCAACTTCAGACCTCCACACAAGCAGTCCGAATAAAACAGGCTTGTGCTCGAAAAACTCCGAACCGAAAGGGCTATCTGTAGGAGTCCAGAGACGCTCTAGGACCATACCTCAGGTTCTCTGAGGAGCATGGTAGGGGTAGGTAATGGTGAGCACACAGGCTCGGAACCCAATAACACGGGAGCCGGGACGGTCTCCCTTCAAAGGGGGGAGAGTGTAGCAGCCGTACGACAGTGCGGTGCTAGGCTATAAGAGCCTAAGCTACACCTGTACAAACAACTCGAGTGGCCTTTAGCAACTAAGACTGCTACAGGTTGCCTGAACAGGACAACTTTCGTGATACACCCAGGATACAACACAAGCTAATTCATCGATCCTCCGACTGACTCCTTTATTTGCAGCCACGCGCTACAACTCTGCCTTGTGTGGCGCGCTGATTGAGAACTACAACGTCGTGCCCGGGTTGTCGTTGGGCGCTCTGGCGCCCTTTACGGAGCTTCAAAACGTCTATGCGGACTTCGACTGCAACACCCGAGTTTGCACGTTCTTCCGTGACAAGTACGGCGCCACGGGTGGCGGTAACTACGGCACCCTGGCCGATGGCTGGCGGTACAGCTGGGACGTCTTCGGCTGCGAGGCCATCGTCAGTCGTGAGTCGGAGTAGTACGGTGCACTTTCCTACACATGCAGTAGTGGTAGAAATGTAGTAATGCGACTGGCTGCTGAAAAGCATGCAGAGACAAAATCTGCCCATGAGTGTTAGCGCCGGTTGCGCGTCCGTCAGGTGCACGTGTCGTTGTACATGATGAGAGTCGACTGGAAAGGCATCCTACATATGTGCGCTTCATTTGATGCCTGTTCTTGTTCTGGGCTTTACCGGGCCTCATTGCACACGATCCAACGCTGCCCCGCTGTGCGTCCCGCGGGATCATGCTTGCCCCGCCCGCCCGCCGTTATGTACAAATGTGTGTTTATGTGGTTTTATGTCCCACAGATAGAACCCGCCGCCCGAAAGTGTGCCAATCCCATCCACTCACGCCCCCCTCCGCCCCGCTCGCGCGCGTGTTTGTCCGTGTGTAACTGTGTATGTGCATACGCCCTCAGAGTGCCCCAAGCTGACCGACTTCGTATCGACCCCCAACGCCGCCGTCGTAGCCGGAAAACTCATCTACCAGGAGGCGACTCTCGAGGATGCGCAGTACGCGTGTAACTTGTCCATGGTCGAGGCCGATTGTAAGCCGGACGGTGTGCGTGCGTGCGGTGCATTCGCGGGGACGCCTTCATTCGCTAGTAGCCTGTGCCTGACGACCTGGCGGCACGACAGATGTTCAACCGATCAACCCCTTCTGCACTACTATCCCACACTAGATAACATAAGATCTGTCGAGTACACACGACGGGGCCCTGTGCCATGTTAAGTCGCCGAAGACGACGTTCAATATCCATTTTGCATATGTGGAGGGAAGCTTAAACCGGGCGCTGTGGCATCTGCGGTTGTATCTCTGCTGCTTTAACCCGCAGATGCAAAGGGTATTTGCAACACAATTACCAAGAACGCAACATCCGGAAAGTACGAGGTTCGGGCGGCTGCCTACCCGCTCGTCGCCTCCCAAGGCTCGTGCGTATACTCCTATCTACGTGCCGGGTGCGTGAGGCGACCGCACGCTGCGCCGCCCGCTGACCGTGGGTTTTCACTCTGTAGTATCCCGGCTATATCATGAATATGCCCTGAGCTGGCATCACCGGCCGGTCGGTCCTTTTCAACAAAGGCATGATATAACATACTCCTTCGAGCATTAGGTCACGCATTCTCCGGTACATCACCCTTAAATCTTGCTTGCGCGTTCGTGAGGGCCTGCTGGCTGTGTATTAGTGGTGAGGACATATATACCAGCTCATTGTGTTTTGTGCGTGCGTGCGCATAATTAGCTTGATTGTATTATTCTTCCGATGCATGCATGGATAACAGAGCTCATGGATCCTCCGCCGCCGGTGTAACGCCGAGGTTACAGGTGCCGTACAAGCGGCTAGCATAAAGCCTAAGAAAGGCGTCGCACAGCATCTCGAGTAGCCTTTGCTCCGCCCAAGCACTACATTGGTATCGAGACCAGTACTGTCGTACAGTCTCTCAGAGGTCGTCAGTTCGATCCCTGGTACTCGCGGATAGGCTTCCACTCCAGGCAAGGGGTTGGTGTCGGCTTCCTTGAAGCCGGAAAAAGGGCGGGGCCCCGTTCAATCCGTACGGGTTATTAAGTTGTGTGCTAGGGCGGCGAGGGTGTCAAGTGTGAGAGTGTCCTGACAGTCCTGCTGTTATTAGACAGCCAGAGCTTTATATCCGAAATGCATGCAGCTTCAGCAATCCGCCCCACGTATAGCATCACGCTCCGTCTCGGCACTGCGCTGTGCAACTCTTCCTGCGAGCGCATTGGCTTAAGTAACATGACATAGACATGGACGGAGTGTATCATTCACATATCACGCAGGCTGACTTTCCAATAGAAGGGCAGCAGAACTGTTTGCGAGGGTCGCGACGACGTGCAGTTGCCGACGAGAGTGCACAGGCTTCGCTACCGAGGTATCCGCTGTATCGTAGAGGAGGCTCGACAACTATAACATTAGGACAGGGACTGTAGAAGTCCCCTAGGTTGCCGACTGGACTTGTTGGGCGGCCCGCCGAAGACCGCCGCATCGCTCGTGCGTGCATCGGCGGCTTGGCGTCCAACAACCAGCATTTTGCCCCTCATGGTTTGCACCTTGCAACCTTTATAATAGCAATATGCGTCAAGACGATCTGACCGGCTAGCAGAGCTGCTGTGGTGTGGTCGCGGGAAGAATGTTCGCAATGCAAACATAGTTGGTTGCTTGCCGAAACGAAGATTCATTTCACGCCGTCATGTCAGAATCCCACCTTAAGGAACGATGAATCTTCTGGAATTAATTATAGGCCGAGAGGTGTTGGTTTGACCTCGGCCTCGGTCGATGGAGACTGCCAAAATAGTTTTTACTCATACGATGTTGGAATCCTATAATAAATTTACCATGCAATAAAGAACGTAATATTTTACTTATGGAGTCTTTCCGTTGGCCGAAAGTCTGCACTTGCCCTTTTACATCAGACAGCGCAGACACGGACATGGGCAATCCTACAGGGCGGGGCCCCCCTGGGCGCTTCGCGCTGGGGCCCCGCCCAAAAACCTTGCAAATTAAGGCTAGAGGCATGTATGCCGCGGCATGACCTGACTTGGGAAGTTGTCCACCCCAATGCCGAAGACCTGGTTAAGACCCCAGGCATGCAAAGGTGGTGAAAGGCGGAGTGGACTGTGCACAGACACTGCGAGGACGCAGTGAGGACCGAGGACGTTCCCTTCAGAGGGGGGGGAATGTAACGCCGAGGTTACAGGTGCCGTACAAGCGGCTAGCATAAAGCCTAAGAAAGGCGTCGCACAGCATCTCCAGTAGCCTTTGCTCCGCCCAAGCACTACAGCCGGCGTCGCCGCCGTTGCCGCCGGTGCCGAGACCGCCGCCCCCAGGTGCGTGGGTTGGGCTGCTGGTCCGACCGATAAATACCAGATAAACAAATCGGCGTGGGGAGCTGGTTAGAACCTCATCACTACCTTGATTGCTGAACCAAATGCATCTCCTCCGCAATCGGGATGGAGCTAGAACACATTTTCCTACGTAGATAGCTACGCGGCATTGTTGTTAGCTGTCCGTCACAGCAGCAGCCAGGGACAGGCTTCATATATATCTACTTCAAGCAGCAGGTCACAACTCGTATTCGTCGTTTTTGCTGTGCAGTATTGCACTTGTGAGTTAGTTGTTGTCTTCCACTTTCGTAAGAAGTACATGTGCGCGCATTAACGTATCGTATGCTGTCGGCCCGCCGCAAACGCACGCAGCCTGCCCTTCCCTTGACGGATACCTGGGGCCCTTCCTGGACGTCGATCACTCGGGCAACGACATCAACGCTGTCGCAAGCATAAGCCCTGCCACCGGATGCGTCGACCGATGGGACTGCCTGGGAATGAATTTGGCGGGCTGGCTCAAGACGACCCCGGCGCCTTTCACGGCGGTGCCAGGGTCGTGCATGTACTTCCGGGCTGGTGCGTATGAAGCTAGCTAGATAGCTATGTGATATGCGTGTGTGCCTGCTGCCCTGCGCTACTGCTAAGAGGTGTGTGTTTTGATTACTATGTGCGTGTTGTGACGAGATGTTGCATTAATGGACATACAGCCAGTGCATCTGATGTATGCTGACACTTGCATATTATTCACATGCGCACCATGATTCATCCAGGGCGGCCAGCCATACATGCATTCATACCTGACCGACATAGGGTTGCTCTCTGTTGTAGATGCATCAACTAATGGGTACGAACTTAGGGTGGCATTGAGTATGAATATGATCCATTTATCCAACTTGGTGTATGTCCATACACGTATCCTGCATGCGTCCATGATTTCGCAGCCACGCGCTACAACTCTGCCTTGTGTGGCGCGCTGATTGAGAACTACAACGTCGTGCCCGGGTTGTCGTTGGGCGCTCTGGCGCCCTTTACGGAGCTTCAAAACGTCTATGCGGACTTCGACTGCAACACCCGTGTTTGCACGTTCTTCCGTGACAAGTACGGCGCCACGGGCGGCGGTAACTACGGCACCCTGGCCGATGGCTGGCGGTACAGCTGGGACGTCTTCGGCTGCGAGGCCATGGCCGCCAGTGAGTTATTGTGAACGCGGAAGCACGTGCGTATGTACACGCACGCAGTCGAGCGTCGATACATAACAAGCTGTTACCCGTGCATGTTCGTTAGTACATACGGCGTACATAACTCCAATGTTGATGCCTTGATTAAGGCCGCCCGCTTGGAACTCGCACACACATAACTTACACACAGCATGGGCAATCGAACGAACAACCCTGCCTGTTCAAGCAAGGCCCTTCCACATATCGGCAAGCCGCCCTTGCCATGTTATTATTTTCACCAAAGCCCAACGATTTATCCGTTTTGTTGATGCCGCGATTCCTTTCACCCGTGGAGAAATTGCGCACGCGCCGCACTGTACATGTATCCCGCATTTATTACACATTCCGCCACCACTGCACACACCCACTCACGCACGTACGTGTTTGGTTACATGCTGATGCGTACACGCAGGCTGCCCAAAGCTCGAGGGCTACTACGCGACCCCCAACGCCGATACCTCGGCGGGAGTGTCCCTCGGGTCGACGCAGACTCTCCAGGCGGCCGCCGCTGATTGCTCGGCGCGAGCGGCGTGTCAGACAATTACCACGAGTGGCGGGGTATATGGGTTGAGGACAGGGGCGTTCCCCATTGTCGCCTCCCAAGGCTCGTGCGTGTATTCCAAGATGCCGAGTGAGCCGTATATGCATGCCGTTTTGCCGTATATGTACCTCGAATTGTACAATTTTTTGATCTGTATGTACCGCACTAAGATGCGCCAGAAATGAAGTGCCCACGCGCTGCTGCTAGCTGATGTGCATTCCCTGTCTGCTGTCAACTAACTGGACATGCCATCAAGTTGTGTCTAGCTAGATAGATTCTGCCAGGATTCCGCCGCTGTATTGGGTTGGATTCAGCCGCTAGCTGTCGTTCGTGGATGCAGCCCCCTATCCGCGCTGCTGCCAGGTGGCGCTGGCTCGCCCGAGCGATACGCTCCTCTCAACATACAGCATTCCTTTTAGCACCAGATAAACCTTGTACGTACCCGCAGTGAAATAAATTAGGGGATAATAACTCACGTCTATCGCCCGTGCGCTCCTCGTAGCGTACCTAGCGCCTCCTTCATCCTCGCCAGAAGTACCGCCGCCGCCGCCGCCAGTCCCCGCCCCAGCAGGTACGTAGGCAAGTGCGTGCCCTCGCACCGGATAGCATCCAGCAGTACGTCACGCACAGGAATGGAGTTACCATCCATGCGTATCGAATGAACCATTTTATTTGAGCCGTGCCACATATACTGCATACTGCCCTCACTACCTTTGCTGCTGAGCCAAATCCCTTTCCTCCGCGCGCAATCGGGATAGATGGCGCTAGAACACACCTTCCTACGTAGCTAGATAGTGTCCGTTCCAGCAGCATGATTTATGCTTTATTATTACTTCGTAAGAAGCAGGCCACAACACGTATTCGTCGCTCGTTTTTGCTTTGCAGTACGTGGTGCCGTAGTTGTATTCCACTTTATTAGCAAGACGTACTATTGCTGTCGGCCCGCCGCAAATGCACGCAGCCTGCCCTACCCTTGACGGATACCTGGGGCCCTTCCTGGACGTCGATCACTCGGGCAACGACATCAACGCTGTCGCAAGCATAAGCCCTGCCACCGGATGCGTCGACCGATGGGACTGCCTGGGAATGAATTTGGCGGGCTGGCTCAAGACGACCCCGGCGCCTTTCACGGCGGTGCCAGGGTCGTGCATGTACTTCCGGGCTGGTGCGTATGAAGCTAGCTAGATAGCTATGTGATATGCGTGTGTGCCTGCTGCCCTGCGCTACTGCTAAGATGTGTGTGTGTATTGCTATGTGTGTATTGTGATGGGATGTTGCATTGATGGACATACAGCCAATGCATCTGGTGTATGCTGACACTACTTGACTATTATTCACATGCGCACCATGATTCATCCAGGGCGGCCAGACATACATGCATTCATACCTGACATAGGGTTGCTCTCTGTTGTAGATGCATCAACTAATGGGTACGAACGGATCGAACTGACCCACCATTGAGTGGGTCAGTTCGGTCCGTATATGATCCAGCCATTATCCAACTTGTTGTATGTCCATACACGTATCCTGCATGCGTCCATGATTTTGCAGCCACGCGCTACAACTCTGCCTTGTGTGGCGCGCTGATTGAGAACTACAACGTCGTGCCCGGGTTGTCGTTGGGCGCTCTGGCGCCCTTTACGGAGCTTCAAAACGTCTATGCGGACTTCGACTGCAACACCCGTGTTTGCACGTTCTTCCGTGACAAGTACGGCGCCACGGGCGGCGGTAACTACGGCACCCTGGCCGATGGCTGGCGGTACAGCTGGGACGTCTTCGGCTGCGAGGCCATAGCCGCCAGTGAGTTACCGGTATTATGAACGCGTAAGCACGTGCGTATGTACACGCACGTAGTCGAGCGTCGATACACACCTGGCTGTTGCCCCTGCATGCACGTAATAAGTACGGCGTACATACGTAACACCAATATTGATGCCTTGATTAAGGCCGCCCGCTTGGATCTCGCACACACAAACCTTACACACAGGAGCGAGGCAATGGGAACACCCTGCCTGTGCAAGCAAGATTATTCCGCACATCGGCAAGCCTCGCGTGCATGCCATGCTAGTTCCACCTAAACCCGACGATAAATCTGTTTTGCTGATGATGCCGCGATTCCATGCGCCAACACGCCCCGCTGCTCCACCAGTGGAGGAATTGCGCTTGCGCACGCGCCGCGCTCTATCCCCCATCCATGTGACTTATTTATCCAGAAAGCGCTAGTTATTACACAATCCGCCACCACTGCACACACCGCACGCACGCACGGACGTGTATGTTTGATTTCATGCTGATGCGTACACGCACGCAGGCTGCCCAAAGCTCGAGGGCTACTACGCGACCCCCAACGCCGATACCTCGGCGGGAGTGTCCCTCGGGTCGGCGCAGACTCTCCAGGCGGCCGCCGCTGATTGCTCGGCGCGAGCGGCGTGTCAGACAATTACCACGAGTGGCGGGGTATATGGGTTGAGGACAGGGGCGTTCCCCATTGTCGCCTCCCAAGGCTCGTGCGTGTATTCCAAGATGCCGAGTGAGCCGTATATGCATACCGTTTTGCCGTATATGTACGTCGCTATGTACCTGTTTTTATGTAATGATGAACATGCCGTAATGTTTTGTTTAAGTAAGAAATGAATCGCGCGCTCACGCGCTGCTAGCTAGCTGATGTGCATTTATTCCCTGCTGTCACCAGGACATGCCATCAGGTTGTGTCTTGATAGATTCTGCCAGGATTCAGACGCTTTATTGGTTTGGATTCAACCGCGCTACCACGCTGCTGCCAAGTGGCGCTGGGTCTGCCAAGTGGCGCTGGGTCGCCCAAGCGGTACGCTCCTTCCAACATACAGCATTAGCGCCAGATAAACCTTATACATACCAGCAGTGAAATGAATTAGGGGATGACTCACATCTCCCGTGCGTTCCCCGCAGCGTACCTAGCTCCTCCCTCATCCTCGCCAGAAGTACCGCCACCGGTAAGGAGCCCCCTGCCGCCGCTGCCGCCCGGCATCGCGCTTGTCAAGACAAATTATTTGGCCGGATTCAAAGGCTTAACGTTGTCTACCAACGGCGCCGTCGATTGGGTAAGTGGGGATGCGTTGTGTCCAAAGGTGTGCGTCAGATTGGTGTATATGGATGGTTGCCAGGCTAGGTGGGGTAACCTCCAAAAACAAATGTGTCGTGGCCGCCGTATGCGATGACAACATTATTCAACGGTGTAGTTAATATTGGGTTTCTCGCAAAAAATGTTTCCTTGACGAGCACCGACGTTTACTTCCGCGAAGCGAGCATCGAGATCCCTAGCGCCGTACCTGCATGCCGTACCACGACAACCGCGGCGGCGTCCTTCCGATGTGCACACACCTGCGCGATAAAACGTGCCTGCGGATCAGCGGATAGCTTTGTCCGCTCCCAACAGGCTGCTGTCCTTCACGTTTTGATACACGCCTGCAGCATCTGCTACTCTCTCTCTCTCTGGGACGGCGCCACCCATTGCATCGCTGTCTCGCTATGTACGCGTGCTTACGTCACTCTCTCAACTAATTTCACGTCGCCGCACGTCGGTCTTCATGCTCAACTGCGTGCAGACCGCCATTTTCGCCTTCCTGCATACCTTCAAACAGCAAATCCACGACTCATGGGGCGTACCGCTTGACCAGATTGATGTGTCCTCCGTGATTATCAACGGCAAGCCGTACATGATCCTCCGCCGCCGCCGTGCCGCACTCGAGACATCTTCCACTACTGATTCCACCATTGTCTGTCGGGCGCTGAGTGTGGAGGGTCCGGAGATGGCGGGCCTTCGCGCCCTGGGCCTTGTGTCGCTGGTGGAGCTCCTGCCAGTGGGGGAAGGAGGCGAGCAGCGCCAGGCAGTGGTAGAGATTGAGCATCATACACGCCATCTGCTGACCACTCCAACGGGTAATGACTCCGCCACGGTCGACTTCAGCGTCACCAAACAGATTGATGCGCCGCTTCCGCCGTCACCGCCCCCGCGGCCACCCAATCCGCCGGGAGTGGTGGAGTCGCCCAGCCCGCCTCCGCCTCCGCCTCGCCCTCCGGCCCCTCCGCCGGGCCCGCCGATGGACTTGGGCAATTTGGCTGCCGCCACGGGCGCTACAGTCACACAAATGCCGAATGCGCCACCTTCTCCTCCGCTTCCACCCCTGCTTCCGCCATCGCCACAACCACCGCACCCGCCGCCGCCGCCTTCACCGCCCACTCCATCCCCTCCATCTCCTCCGTCTCCCTCTCCACTGCCACCCTCTCCCGCGCCCCCATCTCCGCTGCCACCATCGCCGCCTCCTCCCTCGCCCTTGCCGCCCTCGTCCCTCCCTCCCTCACCCCCAACCCCGTCGCCGCTCCCTCCCTCGCCCCTACCTCCTTCGCTACCTCCCTCACCTCTGCCGCCATCTCCAGCGCCCCCCTCACCTCCACCCCCCTCACCCTCCCCGCCCTCTCCGTTCCCTCCCTCGCCTTCCCCGCCATCTCCGTTTCCCCCACCGCCGCCGCCTCCACCTCCCAAGAGAACTACTCCTACTCCACCTCCACCTCCCCCACCTCCACTTCCCTTCCCACAGCCGTCCTCACCAGCGGATTCCCCAAGCCCAACTTCCTCCCCACCGCCGCCCTCACTATCATCTCCCACGCCGCCGCTGCCATGACCCGTGCCCCCCTCCCCACAACCACAAAGGCCGCCCTCACCTCTTCCACCGTCCCCATCTCCCGTTCCTCCTCCACCTAATCCGATGCCACCCTCACCGCCCCCGCCGTCTCCACCTCCCAAGTCTTCCTCGCCCCCACTTTCACCACCGCCGTCACCTCCGCCTTCACCTCCGCCCTCGCCACCGCCGCCGAAGCCAAAACGTGCAAAGTCGCCGCCAACGACCAGCCCCCGCACCCCACCGCCGCCCAAGCCCTCGCCGCCGCGCCCCCTGCCTCCCTCGCCCCCGCCTCCCCCATCCCAGTTGTGGGCAACATCCGCCTCGAGTGATGTGAGTGCGGAAGACAATATCATACCGTATACGTGATCCATCCTTTTATAACTGGGATTGATTCATGCAACTGTATACGTAACTGTTACAACGCATTTATTTCTACACCCTTTGCCATCCATAAGCGCGACCTAGTGGAAAACCACGTTTTTCCTCCACATGTTTTTCGTTGCTGCTCGCCTCGGTGTAAATAATGAAGAGGGGCAGCAGAAGGGTACTTGATCTAATCTAACCAACCAGACACGTGCGATGAATGGGGCCATGCTCTTCCCCGATCACACCATCCCGGGTCCCCGGGCCCCGCCCCTACCTACGCCCTTGGATGCGTGCGGCCCCGCCCGCCCTCATCAGGTGCCTGCCCAGGCCTCCAAGGTCGTGGGTCCGCCCCGAGCGGCGGTCCTTCAGATCACCACCTGCGCCCGCCCCGCCGCCTCCCACGCCTGGGCGCCTGCAAACAAAAAGGTGCGCCGCGATCACTGTAGCTAGTCCTGCGTTTGAAGAACGGACCAATCCTTCTTGGCCGACTGGATGGATAGGCGCGCGCATGAACAGCCTCTTCACAGAAAGCTGTACTGCGGCGGGCCCGCCCCTTGCTCCATCCGCTTAGATACGTAGGGCTAGCTGCTGCGGCTGATGGATTTGCTCACATGCCGCGTCGTCCGGCTGCGGTCCGACCGGCCGCCGGCCCTGCTGCCTGTTGCCATGCTGCCATTCGATGCACCGCGCCTTTGAAGTCTTTTTTGTCCTTTGCAACATTACTTGATAAACGGGCCAACCGGTGTATGTACTCACATGTTTCTGCTTCATTGGTCGCCCTTACTTTGCATTTCACACAGGCCTCCCCGCGGGTTTTGGACGTGTCCTTCTTGCCCTCCAACGCCACCGCCCGCACGGCCCGCTCCGTGGGTGTCTACTTCCTCAACCTGGGGACCCTGCAGCCGCTGATGACTGCCGTACACCTGCTGGTCATCCCGCCGGCGGGCAGCGGCGGCAGCCCGGTGAGTCGATGGACTCGGCGACTGATATGTATTGCTTGGGTCTATTGTAATAGATACGTAGATATATCCGTATCTACGTACCCAATCGATTGGGTTGCATGCATGTGATCGTCTAACTAACGGTAAAATCCCCCGAACGAGCAACGTATGTTTTGTGTGCAGCAGTTACCAGGACACTGCATGTCTACATGTTTACTGTGCATGTGAATGGTACTACTATTTAATAAGTACGAACATAACCTCGCGCTGCTGCAGGCGGCGGGCTCTCAGCTGCTTGTCCCGGTCTTCGACGCCTCTCGCGATGCCTCCCCCACCTACATCTGCCCCGGCCTCACGCATTTCCCGGTGTCGGCGGCCGCCGTGGTGCGATCCGGGATGATGACCGCCGCGGAGTTTGCCGGCAGCACAGTGGTGGGCGCCCGCCTGGTTTTCAACGACAATCCCGTACTGGCGGTTGCAAACCTGCCCTTCGTGGCCGCTGTTGGCCTTTTCACGATCTAGGTTGTGGCGCGGCGAACGAAGGCCGGCCGGAAAGCTCGTTTGCGCGTTCCCCACATCCGGGTCTTACAAACACATGTGGTCGGCGCCAGGGGCAATATGATGAAGTAAGCCACCAAAAACCTTTATATGAACTCATCATAGGTACGCGCTGGTGATGATTGAACCAACGGGCCCCATGCGGCCCTCCGCATCCCACGCCGTTATCCGCATCATTCCAATCTTTTGGTAGGCTCTGATGATATATTGGATGTAGGATAACTCGGTCGTTCGTCCACGCCTCAGTCTTCCTGGCCACATGGGCGGGCTCTCAACCGCAGCCGCGCGAACCGAGCCACCTTGACCGACGCTGAAATGAAATCGAAGCAAGCTGAAGTAGTCATACTACCTATGTCTTCGACGTGAAACCCCGGCTTACTTGATAGTTCACTGACGGGTTGGGAGCTTGTAGTGTGAGTATGTGTGTATATGCGCCGCTACACAAGCAGAGCAGGATGGATGGCAATCAGCAGTTGTGCCCTGCCTGCTGCTGTGTATCTACCGCCGCTGCTGGCTGTTGCGGGTGCGTGTGCTTGGTAACTCTGGGCTGCTGCTGGACGTACGCATGCGTATTGGCAACTGGCTTCTTGCGTGCTTTTGTCCGAGATTGACATCGTATCTAGCTAGGTACGGAGGGAGCGGTTCGCAGCAGTCCGTTGGTACGTACATACATGATTTTTATTGCGGTCGTGCAGGTCGTGCTTTTGTCCTGTCATGCCTGTCGCACTTCACCATGGGAAAGCCAACCCTTCGTTACTCGTGCGTGACGAATGCAGTAGGACGTATGATGAAGCTGTTTTGCGTTCGTTCCGCCCGCTGGCGACTATGTAAATCGAACTTCGACACGCCAGCCAGACGAAAAACGTCTTACAGAATATTGCACATCTATCACATGTAAGTTATCAAATGTTATGTAACCCGAAGTGAGCGGCCCCCGAAGTGAGCGCCCCCGCAGTGGCAGGTCGTAGCGGTCCGGGCGGGTGCAGTGGTAGACTGGGCACTCTCATGTGGCGTTCTTACCGGCAACGCAGTATACTGGTCTTTATGAGTGCAGTTTTTAGCATCCAAGGGAACGGTGCAAGCGCGCACTTCGCAGCCTTACTTTAACGCCATCAATATCGTGCATGATTTGCTGGGTTTCGCTTTGCGACGGGGATAATGTTTGGTTGGTGGCCTTTCGAAAGGGGTGGGCACGGCTGCAGGTTTCGCTTGCCGCCCCGTCATCGCTGGTGTTGGCGTCTAGTGCGTCTGATGCCTGGCACCTGTATGAGCGGCGGCTCCCCTCCAGTCGGATCTGTTCCTGGCGCTTTTATTTGTTTGTCGTCCTCGATTTCTGTCTCTTTTTGCGCCCCGATTCGTTGTCGGTGATCTGGGCGCGTGTCACCCTGCTGGATGGGGAGCCCGTTTTTCAGTACAAGCCCCTCAACTGGAAGGCAGGGGCGCATTGTGTCTGCCGTCTTGCAGTTTCCCTTGTGTGGCCTCCCGTTGTTGCGGGCAGCGTTGGAGCGGCAGCTGGCTCGTTCCCCGGCCGGTCTGTGGCCGGCGCGGCGGTCCATGCACGGCCGCGGCGGAGCGTTGGTTTGCTACGGTCCTGGTGCAGTGTGGCGCACTTACGGGGCGTCCACACGCACATTGTACAGCGAGCCTCCGGCGCGGTGGCGCCTCGGCTGCGCGGGCTACGGGGGTTCCGTTGGATGTCGTGGAATCGTTTGGGGGTTGGGCGGCCAACTCGGCCGCCATGCGGGAGCACTGCCTCGACATGGTTGTGCGCTCCTGCCCGAAGGCCGTCGCCTTCTTTGGCCCTCTCGCGGTCCGGCGCGTGGCGCCGTTTGGTGTTCGATACTTCAACCGCTAGAGGGCATATCGTTTCTTTTGGCAATGATCCAGAGTAAGAACTCATGCGGGCTTACGTTGAAGTAAGCCGGGTTAGTTAGGTGTAGGGCCTACGGAGCCGACAGTGGTACGTGTTCTCAGGACCGCATAAAGTTGCGCGTTGATAGCTGACATCTTATCATGTTTTTGTTGTTCAGCGCCCCACCCGCCCTCCCTGGGTAGGTGTCGCCCGCTTCGTTCGTTTGCTCGTGCGTGATTTCTCTTCTTTGGTTCATGAGACCTGCTCCTTTAAAGCAACGTCTCTTCTAGCATAGCAATTCTGTAATAGAAATGGCAAGGGCAATGATCCAGAGCAAGAACTAACTGGAGTTTACGGGAAAAGTGTACATGGAAAGTGACGAGCTGTGTCTGCGCTATGTATCCTTTATACGTACGTACTTCTGAGTATTTATTAAAACGCCCTATATGAATACTTGCACAAAAATGGTATGTGCATTGAATGGCTCCGTAAACTCCAAAAAAAGTTTACGACGTCAAAACTGCATTTTACGGAGTTCCGAACTTTTACGGAGGAAAGTCTTTCCCGGAGTTACCATCAACGCCAGGCATGCCCCTATTATGAGGCCTTTTCGTCACTCTTCACTTATGTATACATAAGTACTTTAACATCTATTTTGACATCGCAACTAATAAGCTGAGTTCAGCGCTCGGCAGCCGGCCCGAACGATGGGCCTGCAGCAGAATAACAGACAAAAGGGCGTCCGAAGCCCTGGAGACTACGGTTGCAGCGTTGTTGGGGCAGGCGTTGTACTTGTCCTCCTGCTGCGGTTCGGATCAGCAGCGGCCCAAGTGGCAGGTGTGCTCCAAAGTTCGCATGCTTACGGCCGGCGACATCAGTTACGACAGGCAGGAAGCGTCATTTGATCCACCTGCTGCTGCCGCCTCGGTGCGCCCCATCCTGCAGTTTGCTCTGTGTTGGCCGGTTTTAAGGGCCCCTACACGGGCGTGGATCATCCCGGGGATAATATCTATGTCACACCGAGCCGAGACGCAGTTTCCGGCTGTATCACGCGCCCGGACTGCCTGGGAATGGACAACACCGGCTGGCTCAAGACGAGGCCTGGGGGCTTCCAACCGGCGCCCGAGAAGTGCATGTACCTGAGGGACGGTGAGCTGCTGGCCGCGTCTTGCTTGCTCGCTCGCTTGCGTGTCTATCTGCCAGCGGGTAGAAGGCGGGGTTGACGCACACCCTGCCTTGCTTCGTTAGGCTTCGATGCTTGCCCGGAAGTGCGCGTTACGGTAGTGGCAACCAGGACAATACAACCCTGCGCGCCTGCCGTCAAGACGAAAGAGCATGATCTTGCACCGACCGCAGTCCACGCATACACAACAGCAGTGGGTCGTCTATCTGGGGACACTACTGGTGCGGAGGGTCCGGTCCGGTCGCCCTGCTTTGAACTTGGGACGCTGCTGACGGACAGTCGCGCGGTGCAGCCGTTGTGCCCGGGGCGCGTATGTATGTGGGGACGCGAAGGGCCGCCGTCATAGCAAGCGCACGGCGGATGCTGGTACCCCACCCTCTCTTGGATACCCCCCCAATGGGCACGCAAGCGGATGCGCAGTATGACCGAGCGAGAAGCCACCCGCCGCGGCGGTTCCCTCCCGTACGTGCGACAACATCCCCACGGAAGAGGGAAGAGCCACGTTCCTGGCATTTTCTGCCAAATATGCGCTGCGATACAACGCCCAAGACGCCATATACACAGACGGGTCAGTGCAAAAGATTAAAGATGGCGAAGAGGAAAGACATCTCCTGGGAGCCGCGGCGGCCAACGCACTTACCAACACAACGCTCCACATAGATGTGAATGCATGCCACCAGGGCTGCCAAACTATCACACGGTGCGAACTGAGTGCCATCCATCAGGGACTCCAGATGCGCAGAGCCACGCTGCTGCACGACGAAGCTCACCTAACTATCTGGACGGACTCTGCCGCGTCGGTATATCTTATTAACAAGGGGTTGGTGTCGGCTTCCTTGAAGCCGGAAAAGGGCGGGGCCCCGTTCAATCCGTACGGGTTAAGTTAAGTGCTAGGGCGGCGAGGGCGTCATATGTGAGAGTGTCGACATTCGTGCTGATAGATAGACAGCCAGTGCCCGAAATGCCTGCGGCTTTAGCAATCCGCCCCATGGATTGCATCGCGTTCCATCTCGGCACTGTGTAACTCTACTTCCGGCAAGCGCATTGGCTGAAGTTACTTGACAGTAGACATGGAGCGTATCATTCACATATTACGCAGGCTGACTTGCAAATAGAAGGACAGCGGAACTGTTTGCGAGGGTCGCGATGACGTGCACTTGCCGACGAGGGTGCACAGGCTTCGCTACCGAGGTAATCGCCGTAGAGGAGGCTTGACAACTTTAACATTAGGACAGGGAATGTAACAGTCCCCTAGGTTGCCGACTGGACTTGTCGGGCGGCCCGCAGAAGACCGCCGCATCGTGCGTGCATTTGCGGCTTGGCGTCCAACAACCAGTTTGCCCCTCATGGTTTGTCCCTTGCAACCTTCATATTGGTAATATGCGTCAAGTCGACGGACATGGGCGATCCTACAGGGCGGGGCCCCCCTGGGCGCTTCGCGCTGGGGCCCCGCCCAAAAAGATGATAAACAATCCACATGAGCTTCAGCTTAGTAAGCACAAGGCGCTGCTTGAGAAAAGCGTAATAATTATTAAACGGCGAGCGGCTTGTAACCTGAAGACGTCTTTGCTTAAAGTGAAAGCCCACACTGGGGTAACGTACAACGAGAAAGCGGACAAAGCAGCTGAACGATCGAGCCGCGCGAAGACTCTCCAAGCACTGGAACCTTTAAGTGTGACATTAGGATATACGTTTCCATGCTTTTGGCGGGTCATCGGATGCAGTTAAGGGTTTGAGCACGGCTGCAATACTCTGAGCACGGTGGTGACCGGACCGTGATTACGGCATGGACCGTGCTCAGGCGGCACAGGCGAGCGCACATACACTTTGACAACGTGCTCTGCATTGCTATACACCGACAACCGCCATGCTCGCGCGGTCTATGCCTTGCACATGACCTTTAAATGCAGGATTGCCGGCCTACAGGCCTAGCTAGGGCGGCCATCACACAGAGCATGTCTGGGATGGAGTGCACGTGAGCAAAACAACACCAGCAAGGGATGGCCAAATCTCCATGTTTGTCGGAATACATGGTTGCACTAGCTTCAGGCACTTTATCACTGTATTTTGGCAAGCTAAATCTGCACTGGCGTGGCTGAGCACGGTCGAGCATGATGAGCACGGTCTTGACCGCAGTTGCGGTATTTATTGGGGATCGTGCGTGCTCGAGCACGGTCATGACCGTGGTTAGTTACGGTGCATGCCATAGCTCCCTCCCCGACGAGTTAATTGATTACAGAGGAGCTGGATAACAGTTACATAATGCGATCGCACGACTCTGTGGGTCTGATGTTCAATAGAACATCTAGACCAGGCCACTAACGGACGAGGAGACCCCGACGCCCTGTCTAGCGGCGTTCTTGCTGCTTGTGGATGCTATTATTATTATTATTATTATTATTATTATTATTATTATTATTATTATTATTATTATTATTATTATTATTATTATTATTATTATTATTATTATTATTATTATTATTATTATTATTATTATTATTATTATTATTATTATTATTATTATTATTATTATTATTATTATTATTATTATTATTATTATTATTATTATTATTATTATTATTATTATTATTATTATTATTATTATTATTATTATTATTATTATTATTATTATTGTTATTGTTATTGTTGTTGTTGTTGTTGTTATTGTTAACGGGTGTTACACTGTGGGCGACTCGCCCTGAGGCAGGACGAACACCGGGGGCCGTGACCGGTCCGAGACACAGCGCAGGGGCGGGCGCGCGGCTACGTCCGTCTGTTCCGCCGCGCGGACTTCGCTCCCTCACTCGCGTCAGCCAGGGGCACCCACCACGGCCCCTGGCCAACCAACTCAGCGGCGCAGACGACTGCGGGCCGCGCTTAGCGAGAGCCACGCGAGAGGCGTCACACACCTCAACAAAAACGCCTACCAAGACTAGCTATCACCCCCCGCCTGGCCAGCCTCCTCGCGCGCTCACAGGGCTCTAGAGCTCTACGCAAAAGAGCGCCTCTGAACGCCCTATACCCCTGGGGCAGGGGCCCACGACAACGGGGCGGCACCACCGCAGCCCAAAACTACGAGGCAAGGGAATGCCCACCTATGCCCCCAGACAAGGTCCCTCACGAGAACGAGGGGCTGAGTCCCCTCACCTAGGGCTCCCACGAAAACCAGCACAGCAAGGAGCCCAATTGCCACAACGAACACGACAACCAAGGCGCTGCTGCAGGAACCGCTCGCTAAGGCACCCACCCGCACGCTGGCCCGCAAGGCGGTCTCCTCCTGGGGGCTACAGGTTCCCCGACACTGCCCAGCGCGGGGCAAAACAAACACCCACGGCCGCGGGGGGATGACAAGCCGACGCGGCGCCCCCCTGGAAAACCCACTACTGGGCACGGCTCACAGGCGCTGCCTGCCCTCGCCTACCACGCAGATAAAAACCTGCCCCTACGTCCCTGGCCGCCTGCGGAGCCCAGCACCATCTACCCTCCCTCTGCAACCCCTCCCTCTCCACCTCTCCCTCTCCCTAAAGCGCCAAAACTGCAGGGCTCCCTCGCCGCACCTCTCAGCCGCCAGACAGCACAAAACCGCCCCTCATCCCCCGACGGGACCCGTCTCCCGGGAAGAGGGTACACACACCCACTCACACCAGACAAAGCACACATGCCTGCTCCTTCCCCTCCCTGCTAGCCCACGAGACCCTCGGCCAGGAAACCCTTGCCCGCCCGCCCAGCCCTCCCCTTGCCCACCGCCCTCCCTGCTCTCCTCGCTCCACTCGCCCTCTCCAGGCCTCCCCCCCAGCCCTCCAACCCCCCACCCTCCTCCCCCCCACCTCCCGCTCCCTCCTCCCCTCCAACCAACGCCCCTGCCCCGTCACTAGCACAGCTGCTTAGGCCGTGATCTCCACCGGCGCTGCACATCGCACTCGCTCCTCAACGACCGCTAGGATGGGGTGCTGCGGCCCCACTCTTTCCCAGCCGTGCCGGGGGGTCTCCAGCGCCGCGAACGAACGCAGGCGCGCCCAGAAGTCCGTCACCGTGCGGGCGCGCGCCCGGTCCAGCGGCGAGGCTTCGGCTGCACCCCGCGCTGCTGCCGCTGCTGCCCCTACTGCTGCCGCCGCCGCTTCCCCCGCCACCACCTTTCCGGCCCCCGCTTCCTGCGTCGGTGATTCACCCGCGGGGGCGTTCAGCGCGGGTCCCTCCTGCTGAGTTGCCCCTCCCTCCCGGGCGAAGAAGTCAGTGATGGCCCGCTGGCGCGGTCCCTGTCGCTGGGGCTGCTCTGGCTGGGGCTGCGCCTGTTGCTGCTGCTGTTGCTGCTGCTGCCCCGTCGCTGCTGCGGCCCCATCCCGCCCCTGCCGTCGGGTTGCTGCTCGAAGGCAGCACCTTCCGATTTCCATGGCGGACAGCGCCGCTAGGGCGATCACGTCCCAGGGGGCCTGCTCGCACCCAGGTGGCGCTTGGGCGAGCCAGAGTTGCTGCCGGGTGGTGGTGGCCCCCGCTGCTGCTTGGGGGGTGGCAGGTGCCGGTCGATCTGCTCCCGAACGGCCCTCGCGACCGGGCATTCCCAGAAGTGGTGCAGTCGCGGGGAGCAGGGTCGGCCGGCATCGGCCTCCCCATAGGCCCCGCACCCGCACGCCTCAATGGGCACCCGGGCCAGGTGTGTGTTGCCAGGCAGGGGTACGCTGTCCACCGCTAGGCGCCACATGGTCTCCTTGTTGTCGTTCTCCCAGCGCACTTCGGACCACAGTCGTGTCTGGGTTGCCCGGAAACGGCTGAGCTCGGCGGCGAGGTGGGGAGGCGCCTGGTTCTCCGGCGTGCACAGGGCCTCCCGCACAAACTCGGTGACCAAAACCACTCGCCGCTCGCTGGCCGGCCCGTCCTGTAGTTGTGTCGCCTGGCTGACCGTCAGGCGGCGGAGCGTTCTCTAGCTGACCGTCAGGCGGCGGAGCGTTCTCTGCGGCGCCTGGCTGACCGTCAGGCGGCGGAGCGTTCTCTACCCCTGTTGTTGTTGTTGTTGTTGGGCAAGTGATCAGAGAAGATCTGCATCTGTTCAACCTGGTCTTCGTTCCGCAGCCATTTACATATCTAGCACTAACATGGTGATTTATGGATACAAGCAAATTTATTGATTCTCTGATTGATTCCTTTGCAGCCACTCGCTACACGTCTGCCGTGTGTGGAGCCATGTTGGAGGCGTACGGCGTCGTCCCGGGGGTTTCTTGGGGGTCGATGGACGGTATGACTGAGCTGCAGAGTGTCTTTGATGAATTCAACTGCAATACCCGGAGCTGCACGTACTTCCGTGACACGTACGGCGCCACGGGTGGCGGTAACTACGGCACCCTACCCGATCGCTGGCGGCACAGCTGGGACGTGTTCGGCTGCGAGGCCATAGCCGCCAGTGAGTTATGATGGACGCGGAAACACGTAGTCGATCGTTGACGCATAACTAGCTGTTACCCATGCATGTACATGATAAGTACGGCGTACATAACTCCAAGTATGAAACCTTGATTGAAACACCCTGCCTGTGCAAGCAAAGCTTTTCCACACATCGCATCGGCAAGCCTCCCGTGCATGCCATGCTAGTTCCACCTTAGCCCGACGATAAATCGGTTTTGTTGATGCCGCAATTCCATGCATGCGCCAACACGCCCTGCTGCTTCCGCCCGCCGTGGAGGAATTGCGCTTGCGCACGCGCCGCGCTATATCCCCCATCCATGAGACTTGTTTATCCACAAAGCGCCAGTTATTACACATTCCGCCACTACTTCACACACGCACGCACACACGCACGTACGTGTTTGATGTCATGCTGATGCGTACACGCACGCAGGCTGCCCAAAGCTCGAGGGCTACTACGCGACCCCCAAGGCCGATACCTCGGCGGGAGTGTCCCTCGGGTCGGCGCAGACCCTCCAGGCGGCCGCCGCTGATTGCTCGGCGCGAGCGGCCTGTCAGACAATTACCACGAGTGGCGGGGTCTATGGGTTGAGGACAGGGGCGTTCCCCATTGTCGCCTCCCAAGGCTCGTGCGTGTATTCCAAGATGACAGCAGGTGAGCCGTATATGAATGCCGTACATGTACGTCGCACTGCGTTTACCTGTTTTGATGTAAATGGTGTACAAGCCGTGCCAAATATACATCATACTGCCACATTTCGGGTACTAGTATACGGCACAGCCAACGAGCTGGGCCGCTGTTCGTTGCATCTTGCTCTTCAGCCCTTACTTCGCCTCTTATAATAATAATAATAATAATGTGTAATACTGCGTGTACGCACGCAGGCTGCCCAAAGCTCGAGGGCTACTACGCGACCCCCAAGGCCGATACCTCGGCGGGAGTGTCCCTCGGGTCGGCGCAGACCCTCCAGGCGGCCGCCGCTGATTGCTCGGCGCGAGCGGCCTGTCAGACAATTACCACGAGTGGCGGGGTCTATGGGTTGAGGACAGGGGCGTTCCCCATTGTCGCCTCCCAAGGCTCGTGCGTGTATTCCAAGATGACAGCAGGTGAGCCGTATATGAATGCCGTACATGTACGTCGCACTGCGTTTACCTGTTTTGATGTAAATGGTGTACAAGCCGTGCCAAATATACATCATACTGCCACATTTCGGGTACTAGTATACGGCACAGCCAACGAGCTGGGCCGCTGTTCGTTGCATCTTGCTCTTCAGCCCTTACTTCGCCTCTTATAATAATAATAATAATAATAATAATAATAATAATAATAATAATAATAATAATAATAATAATAATAATAATAATAATAATAATAATAATAATAATAATAATAATAATAATAATAATAATAATAATAATAATAATAATAATAATAATAATAATAATAATAATAATAATAATAATAATAATAATAATAATAATAATAATAATAATAATAATAATAATAATAATACGCCCGACGGCGCCGAGGCGTGGGTTATGGGAGCAGGAGGGGTGGGGTGTCGGGTTGCCCCGATCCCAGTCCTCTCCCGCTACCGTGGCCTCTTCTATATGTCTGTTCGCTGCGTAATGAAAGCGAAATGCATGAATGCTTGTGGCCCCATTGTGCCTTTCTGTCGGTCTATCTGCCTACCTATCGTTGTATCTGTGTGCACCTACTTCATTCTGCAGGTTGCCCTCCTTACCTGGACGGGTTCCTGGGGCCCTTCCTGGACGTCGACCACCCGGGTGGCGACATCAACGCTGTCGCTAGCTTCAACCCGCCCGTCGATTATTGCGCCGCCCGCTTCGAATGCCTGGGCCTGAACCCGACGGCCGGCTTGCTCAAGATACTCCCTCAGCCCTTCACGAAGGCGCCTGGGTCCTGCATGTACCTGCGCAATGGTGCGTGCTGCTGCGTGGGTGACTGGGTCGTCGACTGGCTTGCGACCTGTATGTGGATAGGGCCGATCAGGCGTTTCGATCGTCACCTTTCTGTCTTCAGTGCAATATTACGAACGCTCGCTAATAACGAGTAAATATAGATCGATGCACGCATGTCCGATGGTGCGATCGATCGATCTTGTGCGACGGACTAGTCCGCACCGTACTTGCGCGCCGTGTGCTACGCTCTCCAGACCAAAAACTGTCGCCAGCGTCCGTTATCATGCATGCATGATTGATGAATGCGTCGTGGATATTCCTCCAGCAATCTGCTGCTCGCGGGACTGTCCTTTGGATTGGCTATCTATACATACCGTAGATGCGCCTGATCGTCGTGAGGGCCTGAAAACTGTAATTATTAAGCAAAGTCGCGATGCTCTGGAAGGAATTAATTTTTTAAGTCGCGAACCCTGTCCCACGGGGTCTTTGGCATGGCGGAAACACACTGGACACGGTCAATGGAGGCAATCCTGTAACTGAAGCCATCGGAATTCCTCTGTCAGTGTTGAATTCCCTCCCGGAAGACGGTTTGAGGTGAGGTGAGGGCGTGTGGGTACGCTCGGCTGCTCCCCACATACCCCAGGAATTGATTTTCAAACTCACGACCCCCCTGACACAAATATTTAAATTTGCGCGACTTTGCAAGATTTTCCAAATAATTATCTAATATATCGCGACGATATCGTCGAGGCACGGTATTGCTACTTGGCAAGCACTTTATTGTCCTGGTAATATATAGTCCTGGTTCGATCATGAAGGTGCACTGATCTGGCATTTATCGCCGGCATGCAGCGAGTTCCTTTACAGACGCATATGATATACCGGTACGGCAAATTCGTGTACGGGCGGGCCTAGCTACACGCACACGCGGGGGAAGATCTGCAGCTGCGTTATCGTCCGTGCATGCCTGCGCTGTACGACATGTTCGCGGCATATAAGTGTGTACATATATCCGTCACAAACACCGCCTTCTTATGCTATCCTGCTACTGCCACACCCATGTAACATCCCTGCACGCATACATGCGAAAACGGACATTTTCGCCGTCGCAGTCACATTCTATAACTCTGCCTCGTGCGGCGCGCTGATTGAGAACTACAACGTCGTGCCGGGGTCGTCCTTCGGCGCTCTGGAGCCCTTTACGGAGCTCCAAAAGGTCTATGCGGCCTTCGACTGCAACACCCGAGTTTGCACGTACTTCCGTGACAAGTACGGCGCCACGGGCGGCGGTAACTACGGCACCCTGTCCGATGGCTGGCGGAACAGCTGGGACCTGTACGGCTGCGAGTCCATAGCCGCCAGTGAGTTCGTTGTTATTATGAACGCGGAAGATCGTACGTATGTACACGTAGAAAGTCGAGCGTCCATACATAACAAGCTGTTACCCCTGCATGCCATGCTAGTTCCACCTAAGCCCGACGATAAATCGGCGGCTTTGTTTATGCCGCGATTCCATGCACCGACACGCACGCCCTGATGCTTCCGCCCGTGGAGGAATTGCGTGCGCTTGTGCACGCTCCGCGCTCTATCTGCCATTGGACTAATCCTCACAGCGCCAGTTATTACACATTCCGCCACTACTTCACACACCCACGCACGCACGCACGTACGATTTCATGCTGCTGCGCACACGCACGCAGGCTGCCCAAAGCTGGAGGGCTACTACGCGACCCCCAAAGCCGACACCTCGGCGGGAGTGTCCCTCGGGTCGGCGCAGACCCTCCAGGCGGCCGCCGCTGATTGCTCGGCGCGAGCGGCCTGTCAGGCAATTACCACGAAAGGCGGGGTATATGGGAAGAGGACGGAGGCATTCCCCATTGTCGCCTCCCAAGGCTCGTGCGTGTATTCCAAGATGCCGGGTGAGCTGTATATGCATGCGCATGCATATTGCGACGTACGGCATGCCGTACGTCGCAATATCTTTTTTCACTCGGACATGATGTACATGCCATAATGTTCTACGGAAGTATGAAATTAAGCGTCCACGCGCTGCTAGCTGATCTATGTGCAATCCATGATGTCAACTTGACTTACTTTCAAGTTCATTAGGTCCAGCCAGGATTCAGCCGCTGTAAAGGGTTGGATTCAGCAGCTGACCACTATACTGCGTGGATGCAGCCCCTATCCGCGCTGCTGCCAAGTGACGCTGGGCCAAGCGATACAATCCATGCAAACAGCATTCCCTTGAGCGCCAGGTAAAACTTGTACCGGTGAAATTATTTATAAGGGGGTTGACTCACATCTTCCATGCGTTCCTCGCAGCGTACGTACCCCAGCTCGCTCCTCCCTCATCCTCGCCAGAAACATCGCCGCCGCCGCCAGTTAGTTCCCACCAGGATTGCTATCTTATTGTTTGGAGTATCTGCGACTGGAGATACGGCTGGCTAAGAAGTGCTGAAAGGACCTGTTTATGGGTAGATTTTCTCTTCGTGCAGCTGGGAATCTGTGAACGGAGATAAATGCGTGATGCCTTTCCAGACATCCAAACTTCTCATCGTTCCCCAATTGTGAAGGCAAACGTACCTTCAAATTCCCAAAATTTTCGAACTTGAATATATATCCGAATCTTATTGAAATAGCCATTCTGGTCCCTGCGCCAGCAGGTACGTAGGCCAGTGCGTGCCTTGGTACCTGATAGAGCTGATAGCATCCAGCAGTACGTCACGCACGAGAATACAGTTACCATCTTTGCGTGTTGATTGGGCGAGCCATTTTTTCGAGCCGTGCCATATGAACAAACTGCATACTGTCACACTATGACGGGTACTTGTATAAATGCGGCGCAGCCAGCGAGATTCTACACTTCGTTTCTTGCTGACCGAAATCCCTTTCATTCCTCCACAATCGGGATGGAGCTAGAACACACCGACCTACGTAGCTAGATAGTGTCCGTTCCAGCAGCATGGTTCATGCTTTATTGTTACTTCGTAAGAAGCAGGCCACAACTCGTATTCGTCGCTCGTTCTTGCTGTGCAGTACGTAATGCCATGGTTGTATTCCACTTTATTAGTAAAACGTACATGTGTGTTCGAACTATTGCTGTCGGCCCGCCGCAAACGGTACGCAGCCTGCCCTACCCTTGACGGATACCTGGGGCCCTTCCTGGACGTCGACCACCCGGGCAACAACATCAACGCTGTCGCAAGCATAAGCCCCGCCACCGGATGCGTCAACCGATGGGACTGCCTGGGAATGAATTCGGCGGGCTGGCTCAAGACGACCCCGGCGCCTTTCACGGCGTCGCAAGGGTCGTGCATGTACTTCAGGGCTGGTGCGTGAGAAGCTAGCCAGATACGTGATGAATGCCTGCTGCCCCGCGCTACTGCTAAGATGTGTGTTTTTGCTATGTGTGTGACTGGATTCCGCATTATTGGAAAAACAGCCAATGCATCTGATGCTGACACTTGCACATTCACATGCGCACCACGATTCATCCAGTGCGGCCAGCTATTCATACCTGACATGGAGTTGCTCTTTGTTGTGATGCATCAACAAATGGGTACGAACGTACGTACAAACCGAACGGACCCACCATTGAGTAGGAATATGATCAATCTATTCTAGCTGTATGTACATACACGTACCCTGCACGCGTCCATGATTTCGCAGCCACGTGCTACAACTCTGACTCGTGCGGCGCGCTGATTGAGAACTACAACGTCGTGCCGGGGTCGTCGTTCGGCGCTCTGGAGCCTTTTACGGAGCTCGAAAAGGTCTATGATGACTTCGACTGCAACACCCGAGTTTGCACGTACTTCCGTGACAAGTACGGCGCCGCGGGCGGCGGTAACTACGGCACCCTGCCAGGGTGGCTATCTTATTTTGCCGAGTATCTACGGCCAGAGATACTCCTGGTTCAGAAGCGCTGAAAGTATCTGTCAGAATGTGTCTAGGAGGGGATTTTCCCGACAAAACACGGCCCCTGGAGATATCATGCCCACCTGTGAGGCCGGGATTATCTAAACCTTCAGCTTTTTGCACGGCAAAAGTATCTTCAGATTTCCAAAATTTTCTCCCGAATATATATCCATATCTTAAGATAGCCACCCTGCACCCTGCCCGTTAGATGGCGGTCCAGCTGGGACGTATTCGGCTGCGAGCCCATAGCCGCCAGTGAGTTATTATGAACGCGGAAGCTCGCTCGTACGTATGTAGACGCACGCAGTCGAGCGTCGATACATGACAAGCTGTTACCCCTACATGCATGTTACACACAGGAGGCAATCGAAACACCCTGCATGTGCAAGCAAGGCCTTTCCACACATCGGCAAGCCGCCCGTGCCATACTAGTTGCACCAAAACCCGACGATAATTCGGTTTTGTTGATGCCGCGATTCTATGCACAAAATAAGCCCTGCTGCTTCCGCCCGTGGAGGTATTGCGCTTGCGCACCGCCGGCGCCCATCCATGAGACTTATTTATTTATCCACAACGAAAGCGCCAGTTATTGCACATTCCGCCACCACTGCACACACCCACGCACGCCAGTACGTGTTTAATATCGTGCTGGTGCGTACACGCAGGCTGCCCAAAGCTGGAGGGCTACTACGCGACCCCCAAAGCCGATATCTCGGCGGGAGTGTCCCTCGGGTCGGCGCTGACCCTCCAGGCGGCCGCCGTTAATTGCTCGGCGCGAGCAGCCTGTCAGACAATTACCACGAAAGGCGGGGTCTATGGGTTGAGGACAGGGGCGTTCCCCATTGTCGCCTCCCAAGGCTCCTGCGTGTATTCCAAGAAGTCGGGTGAGCTGTATATATATGCATGCCGTACATGTACTTCACAATGTACCTGTTTACTTATGTAAATAATGTACAAGCCGTGCCATATCTACTGCTGCCACACTTCAGGTACTCGTATGCGGCACAGCAGCCATCGAGCTGGGCCGCCGTTCTTTGCCTCTTGCTCTATAGCCCTAACATACTTCGCCTCTTATGTGTCTATTATACCCCTTTGTGGCGTACAGCCTGCCCACTATGGCGTACACCCCGCACGACATCGCCAGCCTCGACGCCCAAATCGCCGGCATAGCCAAACGCAGCTACGGACTAAAAATGGGCTTCCCAACCCGCGCCATCCTCGGTCCCATATCGCGACTAGGTCTGGGGGTGGGCACCCTACGTACCCTCTATGCGGTCAGAGCGGCGAAGACGCTCGTCCTGTCCCTCAACGACAAGGGACGCCTTGGGGCAGTAACCCGAGCCCTCCTGCACCTGCAGAGCCGATACATGGGCACAATACCAGTGCACACATTCAAACGCGAATGCCGGCACTACACCACACTCAAACAACTTGCTCTCGTGCATGAAGCCGGTATCGAACTCACGGACAAAGGCAGCACCTATGAGCCGGCAGCAGGCAGCCTCATTCACCTGATCGGGGCGCACAACCCGACGGCCGAGCCCAAGGATCTCGCGCTCCTCTTCCGATGCATACAGCCCCTGCTGGAACTTGGCCTGGATCTCAGGGCCCTGAAAGACAAAAACACGGGAGCGCACCTCATCACCACCGACCAGCTGCAACGCATCGGTGGCAGGAAGGTGGGCCCACGCCATCAGATAGCCCTAAACCAGCTCAGCCTCGCCTTGAATGCTGACCCCAGTGTTCGCGCCCGGGCGCCGCGCCACAGAGGTGTAGCACCCTTGCCCCCCGAACTACGACTCCTCCCGGACGGCCCACATCTAACCGATCTTGCGATGGAAGCGACAAGACCCACCCCAATCCCCCACGGAACCCTAAGGGAGTACGTACTGGCCAAACCCCGCGACCCGGCCGACACCGTTCCGGCCGCCCCAGCTGAAAACCCACCCCCTCGCCCAGGCCCAACAATCCCTCGTGTGGCGACGGCAACCCAAACCGCGGCAGCGTCGTCCGGCACCGCAACAACCCTCGAGGCACGACGCCCGGCCGCCCGGCCAGCCGCCAGGCGCCACCAGCCACAGCGAAAGACCGATAGTGAGCTGCTCAAAGCATACCTCCTCCGGCAGAACCTGAAACCAGTCGACGGTATCACAGATGCCGAGGCCATTGGGTGGGACCCCCGGCAAACCCCACTTACCCTTCAGCACTGCGAACGAATCCTGTGCCACCCGCTCCACCGGGGCCTCACGTCCCAAGTAGGCTCCGCCGAACGGCTACTCCACATGCTCCATGGGGAGACGGCGTGGCCTGCGGGGACACCAACCCAGCATGGCCTTAGCATCACACAGCTTCTCTTCGGGGACCAAGAGAGGGTAGCATGTATCAAGGCGGAAATCCGGAAACGGGTCGCCGTCAGCGCTCCGAACCCCAAGCGACAACGCACAACCGACTCGGCTACCCAACACACACACCGAACGTACTACCAGGTTGAATGGGAACGTACTGTCATCACTAAAGGGGCAATAGCACTGTACACCGAGAATGGCTACCACCCGAAGGCAGTGCACCGGTACGAAACCCCCACCGCCCCCACTCACCCCGAAATGATAGTCGAGGTAGAATGGGCCCCCACCGAAGATGAGGAGTCGCGACTGGCTTCGCAAGACAACTGGACAGAGCTGCTGAATGCATTCCGGCATCGGCGCGCCGTTGAGGCCGAACAGGACCCCGGTCGGATGGAAAATGCACGCGACCACCACCTGACAGAATGGCAACAGCAAGGTAGATGGGAGACTGAATGCCTCAACGTGACCCGAGGCCAGCGTCTCCTACGGCAGTTTGTCGAAATCAACGTACACCCGGGTAACCCGGACCGGGACATCCACCCGCCGGGGCGGTATACGGTCCAAATTGGCAATCGTAACGGCACACACAGGCATGTACCATGGGACGGCAGCGGGGACATACCCGATGGACTGCAAGCCATTGGGATGGCATTCGTGTACGATCCCCAAGGGCGCTGCTTCGGCCAGGTGTCGGCAAGCCGCCTCCGCAGCCTGTGGCTCCGGTACAGCGACGCCCAACAGAAACGCCCGGAAGATCACGCACAGATCGCGGCCGCGGGTGGCTTCGCGGAGGATGTCGCACGCCTCCTCCTGCGGTATCGGGACGGAGGGGGCACCAAAGCACACCCCATTCGAGAGGCCCATGAGCGGAGGATATCTGAACGGCTGATGAAACGCCTCATGACCGCGCTGGGCGCCGCAACAGAGCGCTTTGCATCCCCCCTCAACGTAGCAGACAGCACCGCCATCTACTACTCGCGGTACCCAGAAGATCAGCTCTTCGGAGCCAACCACGACGCGTATTCGCAACCGTGCACGGGCGTATCCGTCGCGCACCCTGAACCTAAGCCGGACGAGGGGCATCATGCACTGCGATGGGCGCTAGGCTGGGCCGACGCGACACGGAGCACAGATAACCCCACCGCTACCCTACTCCTGCTGCCCACGTCCCAAACGGCGCCCTACACCCGCTACCTCACCCACCCGCTGGTCACCATGATCGGTACAATAGACGCATTTTCAGGAACGGGGGACCTTTACAGCGAAGTGAGCGTAGACGCTCCAAAACCCTACCCAAACGGACTCAGGGTTTTACTCCTGGTTAGCAATGAATCCGGCCGCGCGTACGGTACCAGCCTCCGCAGAGCGCTTTCTATGACGGCAGCCCGCCACGTCGCCACTGGCCCCGCCCTCTCTTGGAAGCCACCCCAATGGGTGCGCAAGCGGCTGCGTAGTATGACCGAGAAGCCACCCGCCGCGGCAGCTCCCTCCCGCACGTGCGACAACCTCTCCACGGAAGAGGGAAGCGCCGCGTTCCTGGCATTTCCTGCCAAATATGCTCTGCGATACAACGCCCAAGACGCCATATACACAGACGGGTCAGTGCAAAAGATCAAAGATGGCGACGAGGAAAGACATCTCCTGGGGGCCGCGGCCGTCGACGCACTTACCAACACAACGCTCCAAATCAATGTGAACGCAGGCCACCAGGGCTGCCAAACTATTACACGGTGCGAACTGAGTGCCATCCATCAAGGACTCCAGATGCGCAGAGGCACGCTGCACGACGAAGCTCACCTAACTATATGGACGGACTCTGCCGCGTCGCTACATCTTATTAAAAAGATGATAAACAACCCACATAAGCTTCAGCTTAGTAAGCACAAGGCGCTGCTTGAGGAAATCGTATTAATCCTTAAACGACGAGCGGCTTGTAACCTGAAGACATCTTTGCTTAAAGTGAAAGCCCATACTGGGGTAACTTACAACGAGAAAGCGGACAAAGCAGCCGTACGAGCCGCGCGAGGACTCTCCAAGCTAGACCCCGACGCGCTGAGCGCAACCGAGACCTCAGACAATAATCCACGAAGTCAACACTGGTGGCTGCGGAAAATGGCTGGGCCTGAGAAGAACGCTGGGCACTATGCAAACGACCTTAACCGCGGTATCGAGTCCTTGGTCAGCCCGGAAACGCACTCGGGATACACGAACGAAACAGATTACATGAAATACGTCGCCAACACTCTGCCCGACCTCGACATATGCACCAGCACTCGGACTCTACAGCGCAAGGCGGGCCGACACAAGCACGTTAAACGGTGCTTCGACTACCTATACGGCCAGCTATGGAGCGCCAAGCTTGCGAGGCGATTTAAAAAACCAGTGGCACCTGGCCGCCCTGCGTCGTCGGGACATTGCCCCCTATGCAACCAACTCGACTCAGGGGCGCACATCCTCGGAGGCTGCCTTCACCCCCGCATGCGAGCCCTATACATACAGCGGCACAACAAGGCGGTCCAAAACATTACCAGTACGCTAGCCCGTGGGTCCAATGGAGGCTGTTACATTGTAATGGACGCCGGCCCCGCGGACACCCGACCAGACTACGTGGCCGGCACACGCCTGCCCAAATGGCTGCTCCCGAGTATTGAGGATGAGAAACGCCTCAAACTCAGGCCCGATATATATACTCCTTATACCCGACATCCCCCTCCATGAAACGCAAGCGCAAGGGTACAAGGGACCACAGGACCCTAGCCAGCACACCGTACACATTGTTGAGGTCGGCTACACCGCCGACACCAACCACACACAGAAACAGCACGACAAGGCCGTACAACACGCAGAACTGGCCAAACTCCTCACGGAAGCCGGATGGAAGGTCCGCTACACAACACAGGAAGCCATCAGCCTCGGCTTTGCGGGTACTATCAGGAAGGACCTACGCCCTCTACTCCACACCCTAGGCACGGGCAGCAAGGAAGCCCGAGCATGCTGCAACGACCTCCACGACCATGCAGTTAGGACACTCAACACTATCGTTATAACCCGCAGACAAATGGAACGCAACTCCCATGCGGAACCGACACCAGCCGGCACGTAACCAACGTGGGACAAGTCTTAAGTTCCTTGCGGTGGTGGGGGGGGGGCTGGGACCGGGGAAACCCGTCACCCCACCCCCTCTGCTCCCATAACCCACGCCTCGGCTACCGGCCGGGCGTATCATTATTATTATTCTATTATATCGTATATATCTCTTTCGGTGCGTGATGAAAGCGAAATGCATGAATGCTTGTGGCCCCATTGTTCCTTTCTGTCTGTCTGCCTAGTGCCTACCCATCGTTGTGCGTGTCTGTGTGCACCTACTTCATCCTGCAGCTTGCCCTCCTTCCCTGGACGGGTTCCTGGGGCCCTTCCTGGACGTCGACCACCCGGGTGACGACATCAACACGGTCGCCAGCTCCAACCCGGCCGACGATTGCGCCGCCCGCTTCGAATGTCTGGGCCTAAACCCGACGGCCGGCTTGCTCAAGAAACGCCCTCAGCCCTTCACGAAGGCGCCTGGGTCCTGCATGTACCTGCGCACTGGTGCGTGCTGCTGCGTGGATAACTGGGTCGTCGACTGGCTTGCGACCTGTATGTGGATGGCGCCGATCAGCCGTTTCGTCACCCTACTGGCTTCAGAGCAGTATTATGCACGTTCGCCATGCCCGGTGGTTCGATCGATCGATCTTGTGTGACGGACCAGTCCGCGCCGTACTTGCATGACTGAATGCGTCGTGGATGAACCTCCAGCAATAATCTGCTGCTCGCGGGAAATTCTCCTTGCTTTTGATTGGCTAAGCGTACATATTATATTGCTACGTAGTTAGTTGGCATGCAATGATCCTGCTGGTACGTAATATATAGTCATGGTTCGACCATGAAGATGCATGACACTGATGGTCTGGAATTTATGCAGCGAGGCCCTTTTCAGACGGCATATGATATATCAGTACGGCAAGTGCGTGTACTGGCGGGCCTAGCTACACGCACACGCACGCGGGGAAGATCTGCAGCTGCGTCGTCCGTACGTGCATGCCTGCGCTTTATGACATATACATATATACGCGGCATACACGTGTGTACAAACGTCACAAACGCCGCCTTACGTACTGCGGCTATCCTGCTATGCTACTGCCGCACCAACGTAACATCCCTGTACGCATACACTCGAAAACGGACCTTTCCGCTGCAGCCACACTCTACAACTCTGCCTCGTGCGGCGCGCTGATTGAGAACTACAACGTCGTGCCGGGATCGTCGTTCGGCGCTCTGGAGCCCTTTACGGAGCTCAAAAAGGTCTATGCGGCCTTCGACTGCAACACCCGAGTTTGCACGTACTTCCGTGACAAGTACGGCGCCACGGGCGGCGGTAACTACGGCACCCTGCCCGTTAGATGGCGGTACAGCTGGGACGTCTTCGGCTGCGAGCCCATAGCCGCCAGTGAGTTATTATGAACGCGGAAGCTCGCTCGTACGTATGTAGACGCACGCAGTCGAGGGTCAATACATAACAAGCTGTTACCCCTGCATGCACGTAAGAAGTACGACCGCCCGTGCCATACTAGTTCCATCTAAGCCCGACGATAATTCGGTTTTATTGATGCCGCCGATTCCATGCGCGCGCTAACATGCCCTTCTGCTTTTGCCCGTGGGGGAAATGCGCTTGCGCACGCGCCGAGCTATATCCCCCATCCATGAGACTTATATATCCTCACAGCGCCAGTTATTACACATTCCGCTACCACAACCCACGCACACACGCACGTACGCACGCACGTACGTGTTTGATGTCATGCTGATGCGTACACGCACGCAGGCTGCCCAAAGCTCGAGGGCTACTACGCGACCCCCAACGCCGACACCTCGGCGGGAGCGTCCCTCGGGTCGGCGCAGACCCTCCAGGCGGCCGCCGCTGATTGCTCGGCGCGAGCAGCCTGTCTGACAATTACCACGAAAGGCGGGATCTATGGGTTGAGGACAGGGGCGTTCCCCATTGTCACCTCCCAAGGCTCGTGCGTGTATTCCAAGATGACAGCAGGTGAGCCGTATATGCATGCCGTGTATTTACGTCACAATGTACCTATTTCTATGTAAATGATGTACAAGCCATATATAATGCCAATCTTCGGGTACTCGTATGCGGCGCAGCCGTCGAGCTGGGCCACTATTCTTTGTCTCTTGTTCTTCCGCCATACTTCGCCTCTATCTAAATTTCTCTTCTATCCTCGTATATGTCTCTTTCGCTGCGTAATGAAAGCGAAATGCATGAATGAATGCTTATGGCCCCATTGTTCCTTTCTGCATGCCTGCCTACCCATCGTTTTGTCTGTGTGCACTCACGTACTTCATTCGTTCTGCAGCTTGCCCTCCTTCCCTGGACGGGTTCCTGGGGCCCTTCCTGGGACCACCCGGGTGACGACATCAACACGGTCGCCAGCTCCTACCCGGCCGACGATTGCGCCACCCGCTTCGAATGTCTTGGCCTAAACCCGACGGCCGGCTTACTCAAGAAACTCCCTCAGCCCTTCACGAAGGCGCCTGGGTCCTGCATGTACCTGCGCTCTGGTGCGTGCTGCTGCGTGCGTGGGTGACTGGGTCGTCGACTGGCTTGCGAGTTGCGACCTGTATGTGGATTGCGCCAATCAGGCGTTTCGTCGCCTTTATGTCTTCAGAGCAATATTACGGACGCTCGCTAACGCGTAAATATAGATCGATGCATGCATGCCCGGTGGTGCGCCGTACTTGCATTATTGATTGCGTCGTGCGTGGATGAACCTGCCTCCAGCATTGCAATCTGCGGCTCGCGGGCATTGTCCTTTCAACTGGCTACATATACATATTGCTAGTTGGCAAGCTTTTTATAGTCCTGGTAATATATGTAGTCCTGGTTCGATCATGAAGGTGCACTGATCTGGCATTTATCGCCGGCATGCAGCGAGTTCCTTTTCAGACGGCATGTGATATACCAGGTCGGCAAGTGCGGGCGGGCCTAGCTACACGCACACGCGGGGGAAGATCTGCAGCTGCGTCGTCCGTACGTGCATGCCTGCGCTTTACGACATGTACGCGGCATACAAGTGTTTACAAACATCACAAACGCCGCCTTCGGCTATCCTGCTACTGCCGCACCTACCCACGTAACACCCCTGCACGCACACATGCGAAAATGGACCTTTCCGCTGCAGCCACACTCTACAACTCTGCCTCGTGCGGTGCGCTGATTGAGAACTACAACGTCGTGCCGGGATCGTCGTTCGGCGCTCTGGAGCCCTTTACGGAGCTCAAAAAGGTCTATGATGACTTCGACTGCAACACCCGAGTTTGCACGTACTTCCGTGACAAGTACGGCGCCACGGGCGGCGGTAACTACGGCACCCTGCCCGTTAGATGGCGGTACAGCTGGGACTTGTACGGCTGCGAGGCCATAGCAAAAGGTAAGCTGACAGCTGTTTGTGGTTCTACGTGCACACATATACCCGAAGCCTTAGATCTTTTGCGAACACCTGCTGTTCGTCCCACGACAGGGCCCACATCGGTCACCCAACACTTAACGACGGCCGGGATCGATGGGATCGACAAATTTTATGACCAACTTAGGGTTTTATCCGAACTCTCAGGGACATCCTAGGGGATGTGGTGCTCGCCTTATGTAGGTCACTCCGTCTGCCATGTATCGTATGGTCATTCCTATCTGCGTAAAGCACTGAGAACATATACATGTGTACATGTATGTGCGTGTGACTGGCCCACACTTCCCCGATCGGGCCAAGTATACACACTATTTATGCAGCACGAGGCGCCGCCGTACGCACGTCATATCTTAACATACAGCGTTCCGTCTGCCCAGCTAGGAGAATCCGCTTTTATTATCTTTAGGTATTCCGTTAGTTGGCGCCCCCTCCCAGCAAAACCAAACCGCTATGTATGTACACTCGTTTCTCACCCCCTCAACCTCCCCTCCCCTCCTCCGCAGGTTGCCCCAAGCTGGATGGCTTTTACGCGACTCCCAATGCCGCCGTCACCAGCGGCGGCGAACCGCTCGCTATTGCAAATGCCCAGTTAGACCTCGTGGCGGCGTGGTGTGTGGACAAAACATTTCCCGACTGTCGAACAATCACGCTGAATACCGAGACGGGCATGTCTGAAATTCGGAAGGCGGCTTTCCCACTGATATCCACCCCGGACTCGTGCGTCTACTCGCCGATTATCGGTGAGTATAATCAGCTGGCTGCGCCTGTACGCGCTGCCCCATATCCTCACTGCTGCGTGCCTGGTGGACGAATCGGTTTAGAGTAAGTAGTAAATGTTGATCGTTTGCTTATTGTCTACCCGAGCCCTTTTGCGTGTGGCAGCCTGCTGAGTACGTGCCAACTACAATGACCTGTGTTAATTGTGTGTATGTGTATGTGTTACTGCCACGCACGCGCGTTCGTTACCCCGCAATTCCACTTTCGGCTTTGCCACCGCCACCGCCCCTGTATATACATGCATGCCGTACGTCGCAATGTACCTGTTTTTAATGTAAATATTGAACATGCCGTAATGTTTTGCGCAAGTCTGAAATGAAGTGCCCACGCTTTGCTAGCTGATGTGCATTCCCTGAGTTTCCTGCTGTTAAAAAGACATGCCATCAAGTTGTGTCTAGAAGCATTCTGCTAGTATTCAGCCGCTTTATTGGGTTGGATTCAGCCGCTAGCTGTCGTTCGTGGATGCAGCCCCCTATCCGCGCTGCTGCCAAGTGGCGCTGGGTCGCCCAAGCGTTACGCTCCTTTCAACATACAGCATTCCCTTTAGCGCCAGATAAACCTTGTACCAGCAGTAAAATAAATTAGGGGATGACTCCCGGTCGTTCCGCAGCGTAACTAGCTCATCCCTCATCCTCGCCAGAAACATCGCCGCCGCCGCCATCACCGCCAGCGCCGCCACCGCGGCCACCGCCGCCATCGCCTCCACCGCCTCCATCGCCGCCACCGCGGCCGCCGCCGCCATTGCGGCCGCCGCCGCCATCGCCGCCACCGCCGCCATCGCCGCCACCGCCGCCATCGCCGCCACCGCCACAGTTGCCGCCACCGCGGCCGCCGCCGCCATCGCGGCCGCCGCCGCCATCGCCGCCACCGCCGCCATCGCCGCCATCGCCGCCACCGCCGCCATCGCCGCCACCGCCACAGTTGCCGCCGGCGCCGAGACCTCCCCCAGGTGCGTGGGTCGGGCTGCTGGTCCGACCGATAAACACCAGATAAACCAATCGGCGTGGAAAGCTGGTTCGAACCTGATAACTGCATTATTGATTGCTGAACCAAATACATTTCCGCCGCAATCGGGATGGAGCTTGAACACACCTTCTTACGTATCTACGTCGCATTATTGTTAGCTGTCCGTCCCAGCAGCAGCAGCCAGGGACATGCTTTATATATATTTACTTCAAGCAGCAGGCCACAACTCGTATTCGTCGTTTTTGCTGCGCAGTATTGCACTTGTGGAGGGTTGTCTTTCATATTCGTAAGACGTACATGTGATCGAATTTATGCTGTCGGCCCGCCGCAAACGGTACGCAGCCTGCCCTTCCCTTGACGGATACCTGGGGCCCTTCCTGGACGTCGATCACCCGGGCAACAACATCAACGCTGTCGCAAGCATAAGCCCCGCCAACGGATGCGTCAACCGATGGGACTGCCTGGGAATGAATTCGGCGGGCTGGCTCAAGACGACCCCGGCGCCTTTCACGGAGGCGCCAGGGTCGTGCATGTACTTAAGGGCTGGTGCGTATGCAGCTAGCCAGATATGTGGTAAATGCCTGCTGCCCTGCGCTACTGCTAAGATGTGTGTGTTATAACTGGATGCCGCATTGTTGGACATACAGCCAATGCATCTGATACTGACACTTGCACATTCACATACTGTAGCAGCCGTACGACAGTACCAGGCTACACCTGCACAAACAACTCGAGTGGCCTTTAGCAACGAAGACTGCTACACACACGCACGCACCATGATTCATTAAGGGCGGCCAGTCATGCAATCATAACTGACATGGAGTTGCTCTTTGTTGTAGATGCATCACCTAACGGGTATGAACATACCGAACTGACCCACCGTTGAGTAGGAATATGATGATGATCAATCTATCCCAGCTATATGTGCATACACATATATATCCTGCATGCATCCATGATTTCGCAGCCACGCGCTACAACTCTGCCTCGTGCGGTGCGCTGATTGCTTGAGAACTACAACGTTGTGCCGGGATCGTCGTTCGGCGCTCTTGAGCCCTTTACGGAGCTCCAAAACATCTATACGGACTTCGACTGCAACACCCGAGTTTGCACGTACTTCCGAGACAAGTACGGCGCCACAGGCGGCCGTAACTACGGCACCCTGCCTGTTAGATGGCGGTACAGCTGGGACGTTTTCGGCTGCGAGGCCATAGCCGCAAGTGAGTTATAATGAACGTGCGTGGAAGCACGTACGTGTGTACACGTAGTCGAGCGTCGATACATAACAAGCTGTAACCCCCGCATGTACGTAATAAGGATGGTGTGCATAGGTCCAAATAAAGCCGTCATGCCATAACGTCCGCCAATCCACTTGGATCTCGCACACACAGGAGGCAATCGAAACACCCTGCCTGTGCAAGCAAAACCTTTCCTCACGTCGGCTAGCCGCCCGTGCCATGCTACGTAGTTCCACATAAGTCCGACGTTGAGTCGGTTAGGTTGATGCCGCAATTCCGCGCCAACACGCCCTGCTGCTTCCGCCCGTGGAGGAAGTGCGCTTGAGCACGCGCCGCGATCTCTCCCCCCATCCATACCTATTTATCCTCACAGCGCTAGTTATTACGCATTCCGCCACCTCACGTACGCACACACGTGTTTCCTGCTGATGCGTATGTACACGCAGGCTGCCCAAAGCTCGAGGGCTACTACGCGACCCCCAACGCCGATACCTCGGCGGGAGTGTCCCTCGGGTCGGCGCAGACCCTCCAGGCGGCCGCCGCTGATTGCTCGGCGCGAGCAGCCTGTCAGACAATTACCACGAGTGGCGGGGTATATGGGTTGAGGGCAGGGGCGTTCCCCATTGTCACCTCCCAAGGCTCGTGCGTGTATTCCAAGATGACAGCAGGTGAGCCGTATATGCATGCCGTACATGTACGTCGCAATGTACGTGTTTCGATGTAAATGATCTACAAGTCTCTCTCTCTCTCGGTGCGTGATGAAAGCGCAATGCATGCATGCTTATGGCCCCATTGTGCCTTCTGTCTGTCTGCCTACCTATCGTTGTGTCTATGTGCACTTACGTACTTCATTCTGCAGCTTGCCCTCCCCTGGAGGGGTTCCTGGGGCCCTTCCTGGACGCCGACCACCCGGGTGATGACATCAACATGGTCGCCAGCTCCAACCCGGCCGACGATTGCGCCGCCAGCTTCGAATGCCTGGGCCTGAACCCGACGACCGGCATGCTCAAGAAACTCCCTCGGCCCTTCACGTTGGCGTCTGGGTCCTGCATGTACCTGCGCTCTGGTGTGTTCTGCTGCGTGGGTGACTGGGTCGTCGACTGGCTTGCGACCTGTATGTGGATGGAGGATGGAGCCGATCAGCCGTTTGGTCACCCTTCTGTCTACAGAGCAATATTACGGAGTCGCCCTATTGCGGAAATATACATCGATGCACGCATGCATGTCCGGTGGTGCGATCGATCGATCTTGTGCGACGGACCAGTCCGCGCCGTACTTGCGCGCCGTGTGCTACGCGCGCGCTCCAGGCAAACATCTATCGCTGGCGTCCGTCATGCATGATTTAATGTGTCGTGGATGATGATGATGATGATGATGATAATAATAATAATAATAATAATAATAATAATAATAATAATAATAATAATAATAATAATAATAATAATAATAATAATAATAATAATAATAATAATAATAATAATAATAATAATAATAATAATAATAATAATAATAATAATAATAATAATAATAATAATAATACGCCCGGCCGGTAGCTAGCCGAGGCGTGGGTTAAGGAAGCAGAGGGGGTGGGGTGACGGGTTTCCCCGATCTCCCCGGTCCCAGGTCCCTATTTTCATCGCGGTGATGTTTAGAAAACACTGTTGACCACCAAACATATAGTCTAGACATCAGTCGCAAACTTCGTTCTTGTAGGATTCGTCAACGACGACAAACGAACCATGAGTAACGAAGAATGTTGGGCCTATGTCGTCGCTGCTGGACGACCCCAATCTCGCTTAGGGTTAAATAGCAATTGATTATTAACATATATTGTAAGATGGTTTTCGAAATGAGTTCTTCGTCTGGCTGGCGTGCCGAAGTTCGTCTTTAGTCACCGACGGGCGGAACGAAGGCAAACTAGTTTCGTTTGCCCCCCTTCGTCACGTCTTACGAAGGGTGGGGCACTTAACGAAGGGTTTCCTTTCCCAGAGTGAGGCCCCCCCACCACCGCAAGGAATTTTGGACTTGTCCCACGTTGGTTACGTGCCGGCGGGAACTGTCCTTTTATTTGGTTAAATATGCATATTGCAATCTAGTTGGCAAGCAATTTATAGTCATGATATTGTATATATAATTAGTCTGCGTTTTACGACACGCATGTACGCGGCATACGCGTGTGTACATACATACGTCACAAACGCCACCGTATTGAGCTATCCTGCTACTGTCACACCCATGTAACATCGCGTACATGCGAAAACGGACCTTTCCGCTGCAGCCGCACTCTACAACTCTGCCTTGTGTGGCGCGCTGATTGAGAACTACAACGTCGTGCCCGGATGGTCGTTGGGCGATCTGGAGCCCTTCACGGAGCTCCAAAACATCTATGCGGACTTCGACTGCAACACCCGAGTTTGCACGTACTTCCGTGACAAGTACGGCGCCACGGGCGGCGGTAACTACGGCACCCTGCCCGATGGCTGGCGGTCTAGCTGGGACGTCTTCGACTGCGAGGCCATAGCAAACGGTGAGCTGACAACGGTTGTTCTGTGCTCCTGTCTCCCTGGACCTGTAATCTCCTGGCTCTGCCGAAGCTAACGAGCTGGCTGGGCTTTTTGAGGGAGCAAGCGAAACGACAAATGAGGAGCGGTGACCAGCTGCCAAGGGCCCTTACACTGCAGTAGAACTCAGCCCAGCACACACAAGCCGCGTGCCGCGGCCCCCCAAGCCACCCACCAGCAGCCGAACGCGCGGCCACCCTATCCGTCAGCCGTCGCCCTCGGGCGGCCCGCCGATGGCCGAGCAGATAGTGGAGGCGTCTGAGGGTGGGACATGACAGATGGGCGTGGTGTCAAGCCATTCGAGGGAGGCGGGCGGGGAACTAACAGCTATGAAAGCTGAAGCTGTACTGAGTGAAAGGCAGAATGCCTGTAACGAAGGAGCGAAAGCGCAATATACGCGCCACCCCACTCGATCACAGATTGTACGACAGTCGCAAAGAACCAGACTCAAAAGCTCCGATCGCTGCGCTCCGTCGCATCTAAGTAAACAATTCTACGAAGCGCTGAGAGCATCTGTCAGGATCTGTTTAGGAGGGGATTTTCCCGGCTGAACACGGCCCCGGGAGATATCATGCCCACCTGTGCATGCATGTGGCCGGATTATCGTAACCTTCAAATTTTTTCACGGCAAATTATCTACAGATTTCCAAAAATTTTCTTCCAAATATATATTCATATCTGAAGATAGCCACCCTGATGTACGTGCGTGTGGCTGGACCACCGTGGTGTGACACTTGCCCGATCGGGCCAAGTACACACACTATGTATGCAGCATGAGGCGCCGCCGTACGCACGCCAAATCTTTACAGCGTTCCGCCAAGCTAACTCCGCTAGCTATTATTAGATATTCCGTTGGCCCCCCTCCCAGGAAAACCAAACCGCTATGTATGTCCACTTTTTCCTACCCCCTCCCCAACCCCTTCCTAACCTCCCTGCCTCCGCAGGTTGCCCCAAGCTGGAGGGCTTTTACGCGACTCCAAATGCCGCCGTCACCAGCGGCGACCCGATCGCTATTACAGATGCCCAGTTAGAGCTCGTGGCGGCGTGGTGCGTAGACAAAACATTTCCCGACTGTCGAACAATCACGCTGAATACCGCGACCGGCATGTCTGAGATTCGGATGGCGGCTTTCCCACTGATATCCTCTCCGGGCTCGTGCGTCTACTCCCCGATCCCCGGTGAGTATAGTCAGCAGGCTGCGGATGTAGTTGCGGCGATGGTGGTCGCGGCGATGGTGGTTGCGGCGATGGTGGTTGCGGCGATGGTGGTTGCGGCGATGGTGGCGGAGATGGCGGCAGTGGCGATGGTGGTGGCGATGGCGGCAGTGGCGATGGTGGTGGCGATGGCGGCAGTGGCGATGGTGGTGGCGATGGCGGCAGTGGCGATGGTGGTGGCGATGGCGACGGTGGCGATGGTGGTTGCGGCGATGGTGGTGGCGGCGATGGCGGCAGTGGCGATGGTGGTTGCGGCGATGGCGGCGGTGGTGGCGATGGCGGCAGTGGCGATGGTGGTTGTGGCGATGGTGGTTGCGGCGATGGTGGTTGCGGCGATGGTGGTTGCGGCGATGGTGGTTGCGGCGATGGTGGTTGCGGCGATGGTGGTTGCGGCGATGGTGGCGGAGATGGCGGCAGTGGCGATGGTGGTGGCGATGGCGGCAGTGGCGATGGTGGTAGCGATGGCGGCAGTGGCGATGGCGGCGGTGGCGATGGTGGTGGCGATGGCGACGGTGGCGATGGTGGTTGCGGCGATGGTGGTGGCGGCGATGGCGGCAGTGGCGATGGTGGTTGCGGCGATGGTGGTTGCGGCGATGGTGGTTGCGGCGATGGTGGTTGCGGCGATGGTGGTTGCGGCGAAGGTGGCGGAGATGGCGGCAGTGGCGATGGTGGTGGCGATGGCGGCAGTGGCGATGGTGGTGGCGATGGCGGCAGTGGCGATGGTGGTGGCGATGGCGGCGGTGGCGATGGTGGTTGCGGCGATGGTGGTTGCGGCGATGGTGGTGGCGATGGCGACGGTGGCGATGGTGGTTGCGGCGATGGTGGTTGCGGCGATGGTGGTGGCGGCGATGGTGGTTGCGGCGATGGTGGTCGCGGCGATGGTGGTTGCGGCGATGGTGGTTGCGGCGATGGTGGTTGCGGCGATGGTGGCGGAGATGGCGGCAGTGGCGATGGTGGTGGCGATGGCGGCAGTGGCGATGGTGGTGGCGATGGCGGCAGTGGCGATGGTGGTGGCGATGGCGGCAGTGGCGATGGTGGTGGCGATGGCGACGGTGGCGATGGTGGTTGCGGCGATGGTGGTGGCGGCGATGGCGGCAGTGGCGATGGTGGTTGCGGCGATGGTGGCGGTTGCGGCGATGGCGGCAGTGGCGATGGTGGTTGCGGCGATGGTGGTTGCGGCGATGGTGGTTGCGGCGATGGTGGTTGCGGCGATGGTGGTTGCGGCGATGGTGGCGGAGATGGCGGCAGTGGCGATGGTGGTGGCGATGGCGGCAGTGGCGATGGTGGTAGCGATGGCGGCGTGGCGATGGTGGTGGCGATGGCGGCGGTGGCGATGGTGGTGGCGATGGCGACGGTGGCGATGGTGGTTGCGGCGATGGTGGTGGCGGCGATGGCGGCAGTGGCGATGGTGGTTGCGGCGATGGTGGTTGCGGCGATGGTGGTTGCGGCGATGGTGGTTGCGGCGAAGGTGGCGGAGATGGCGGCAGTGGCGATGGTGGTGGCGATGGCGGCAGAGGCGATGGTGGTGGCGATGGCGGCAGTGGCGATGGTGGTGGCGATGGCGGCGGTGGCGATGGTGGTTGCGGCGATGGTGGTTGCGGCGATGGTGGTGGCGATGGCGACGGTGGCGATGGTGGTTGCGGCGATGGTGGTTGCGGCGATGGTGGTGGCGGCGATGGTGGTTGCGGCGATGGTGGTCGCGGCGATGGTGGTTGCGGCGATGGTGGTTGCGGCGATGGTGGTTGCGGCGATGGTGGCGGAGATGGCGGCAGTGGCGATGGTGGTGGCGATGGCGGCAGTGGCGATGGTGGTGGCGATGGCGGCAGTGGCGATGGTGGTGGCGATGGCGGCAGTGGCGATGGTGGTGGCGATGGCGACGGTGGCGATGGTGGTTGCGGCGATGGTGGTGGCGGCGATGGCGGCAGTGGCGATGGTGGTTGCGGCGATGGTGGCGGTTGCGGCGATGGCGGCAGTGGCGATGGTGGTTGCGGCGATGGTGGTTGCGGCGATGGTGGTTGCGGCGATGGTGGTTGCGGCGATGGTGGTTGCGGCGATGGTGGTTGCGGCGATGGTGGCGGAGATGGCGGCAGTGGCGATGGTGGTGGCGATGGCGGCAGTGGCGATGGTGGTAGCGATGGCGGCGTGGCGATGGTGGTGGCGATGGCGGCGGTGGCGATGGTGGTGGCGATGGCGACGGTGGCGATGGTGGTTGCGGCGATGGTGGTGGCGGCGATGGCGGCAGTGGCGATGGTGGTTGCGGCGATGGTGGTTGCGGCGATGGTGGTTGCGGCGATGGTGGTTGCGGCGAAGGTGGCGGAGATGGCGGCAGTGGCGATGGTGGTGGCGATGGCGGCAGTGGCGATGGTGGTGGCGATGGCGGCAGTGGCGATGGTGGTGGCGATGGCGGCGGTGGCGATGGTGGTGGCGATGGCGACGGTGGCGATGGTGGCTGCGGCGATGGTGGTGGCGGCGATGGCGGCAGTGGCGATGGTGGTTGCGGCGATGGTGGTTGCGGCGATGGTGGTTGCGGCGATGGTGGTTGCGGCGATGGTGGCGGAGATGGCGGCAGTGGCGATGGTGGTGGCGATGGCGGCAGTGGCGATGGTGGTGGCGATGGCGGCAGTGGCGATGGTGGTGGCGATGGCGGCGTTGGCGATGGTGGTGGCGATGGCGACGGTGGCGATGGTGGTTGCGGCGATGGTGGTGGCGGCGATGGCGGCAGTGGCGATGGTGGTTGCGGCGATGGCGGCGGTGGCGGCGATGGCGGCAGTGGCGATGGTGGTTGCGGCGATGGCGGCGGTGGCGGCGATGGCGGCAGTGGCGATGGTGGTTGCGGCGATGGTGGTTGCGGCGATGGTGGTTGCGGCGATGGTGGTTGCGGCGATGGAGGCGGTGATGGCGGCAGTGGCGATGGTGGTTGCGGCGATGGTGGTTGCGGCGATGGCGGCAGTGGCGATGGTGGTTGCGGCGATGGCGGCGGTGGCGGCGATGGCGGCAGTGGCGATGGTGGTTGCGGCGATGGTGGTTGCGGCGATGGTGGTTGCGGCGATGGTGGTTGCGGCGATGGTGGTGGCGCCGATGGTGGTTGCGGCGATGGTGGTTGCGGCGATGGTGGTTGCGGCGATGGTGGTTGCGGCGATGGTGGTTGCGGCGATGGTGGTTGCGGCGAAGGTGGCGGAGATGGCGGCAGTGGCGATGGTGGTGGCGATGGCGGCAGTGGCGATGGTGGTGGCGATGGCGGCAGTGGCGATGGTGGTGGCGATGGCGGCGTTGGCGATGGTGGTGGCGATGGCGACGGTGGCGATGGTGGTTGCGGCGATGGTGGTGGCGGCGATGGCGGCAGTGGCGATGGTGGTTGCGGCGATGGTGGTTGCGGCGATGGTGGTAGCGGCGATGGTGGTGGCGGCGATGGTGGTTGCGGCGAAGGTGGCGGAGATGGCGGCAGTGGCGATGGTGGTGGCGATGGCGGCAGTTGCGATGGTGGTGGCGATGGCGGCAGTGGCGATGGTGGTGGCGATGGCGGCGGTGGCGATGGTGGTGGCGATGGCGACGGTGGCGATGGTGGTTGCGGCGAAATAATAATAATAATAATAATACGCCCGACCGGAGGCCGAGGCGTGGGTTAAGGGAGCAGAGGAGGTGGGGTATCGGGTTTCCCCGGTCCCAGTCCTCCCCCACCACCGCTGTGGGGATGGGAGCGAGGATGTGTTGGTTATGTGCCCGTCAGCTGTGGCATCTCGTGTGGGGCGCGTTCCATTTGCCTCCGGGTTATCACGATCTTGTTGAGCGCCCGGACGGCGTGGTCGTGGAGTGCATTGCAGCATGTTTTGGCCGCTTCACTGCCCGCCCCAAGGGTGCGAAGAAGGGGGCGTAGGTCCTTTCGGATGGTGCCTGCGAAGCCTAGGCTGATGGCCTCTTGTGCTGTGTAGCAGACTTTCCAACCCTCCCTCGTGAGGAGCTGGGCTAGCTCGGTGTGTTGGTGGGCTTTGTCGTGTTGTTTTTGCTTGTGATTGGTGTCTGCTGTGTATCCGACTTCTATGATGTGCACGGTGTGTTGACTAGGGTCCGGAGGTCCCATGTACTCGATCTCTTGTGCCTCGTTGAGAGGGATGCTAGGGATGAGGAGTATATCGGGGCGCATTTTGAGCCGTTCTTCCTCCGGGGTGTTCGGGAGCAGCCAGTGCGGTAGTCTTGTGCCTGCTACATAGTCCGGCCGGTCGTCTGCGGGGCCGGCATCCATGACCGTGTAGCAGCCCCCGTTGGTTCCCCGGGCGAGCGTACTTGTGATGGTTTGGACCGCCTGGTTGTGCCGTAGGATGTACAGGGCACGCATCCTTGGGTGACGGCAGCCGCCCAGGATATGCGCCCCGGAGTCGGGGTTGTGGCACAGGGGGCAGCTTCCGGACGCAACTGAGCCTCCTGGGGTCAGTGATTTCTTGAAGCGGTTCGCAAGTTTGGCGTTCCATAGTTGGCCGTACAGGTAGTCGAAGCACCGTTTGGCGTGCTTGTGTCGGCCGACCTTACGCTGTAGGGTTCGTGCGCTGGCGTTTATGTCCAGGTCAGGTATGGTATTGGCGACAAACTTCATGTAATCCGTCTCATTTGTGTAGCCCGAATGCGTCTCCGGACGTACTAGTGCTTCGATGCCCCGGTTGAGGTCATTGGCAAAGTGTCCAGCATTCTTCTCAGGCCCACTCATCTTCCGCAGCCACCAGTATTGGCTACGTGGGTTATTGCCAGCCGTTTCGGTTGTGCTTTTTGCGTCGGGGTCGAGCTTGGTAAGGCCTCGCGCGGCTCGTACTGCTGCTTTATCCGCTTCTTCGTTGTATTTCACACCAGTGTGGGCTTTTACTTTAAGTAGGGAAGTAGTTAAATTGCATGCTGCTCTAATTTTCAGAGTTATGACTATCTGCTCAAGCAGGGCCCTATGCTTGCTGAGGCGGAGTTTCTGTGGGTTATTGATCATCTTTTTTATAAGGTAGAGGGCAGCTGCTGAGTCCGTCCAGATGGATAAGTGGGTGTTGTCCTCAGGCGTGCCTCTGCGCATGTGGAGTGCTTGGTGGATGGCACTTAGTTCACACCTCGTGATGGTTTGGCAGCCATGATGTCCAGCATTTACATCTATGTGGAGCGTATGATTGGTGAGTGCGTCGACGGCCGCGGCTCCGAGGATTTGTCGTTCCTCGTCGCCATCCTTTATCTTTTGTACAGATCCGTCCGTGTAAATCCCCTAGGAGTGCCTGAGAGTTAGGGCACTAAATTGGTGACCGAGAGGTCACCGTTCGATCCCGGCCTTCGCAAAGGGCTGGGTGACCGATGGGGGCCCTGGTGTGGGAACGAACAGCAGGTGATCGCATGGCTCTTTAGCCATGTCCCTGTCCCCTGCACTGGTAGAACTCGGCACGGTTGAATGTACAACAATGATGTGTCTGGCATATCTGGGAAAAGTGCGTGCGGGTACCCAGATGTGATCCGAGTGAGACGGAGCCCAGACACGGAGTGGGTGGGAGAAGCAACCCATCTTAGTCAAAAAGGCGGTCACCGCGGTAATGGGCTGAAAGTACCCGCCGAAGAGGCATCAGTCTGTTCCCTTAACCCACGCTCGGGCTTACGGTCCAGTGTAAACTTTCTTTTCTTTCTTTTCTTTCTTTCCGTCCGTGTAGATTGCGCTCTGGGAGTCGTATCGCAGCGACTGTTTGGCGTGGAATGTCCGGAAGACGGCCTGTCGCTCTGCAGAGGTGAGGTTGTCGCACGTACGGGACAGTACCGCCGCGGTGGGTGGTCGGTCGGTCATGCTGCGTATTCGTTTCCGCACCCACTGGGGCGCGTTCCAGGGGTGGGCGGGCTCCATGGGGGTAGCGGTTGCAGCCGGCATGCCTAGGGCCCGACGGAGCCGTTCGGCGTGGGTTCGACCAGTTACATTGCTGACTAGGAGAAGGGTTAGGCCCATCGAGTAAGGCTGGGGGGTATCTTCAAGGGTTTCGCTGTACAGATTGGCTGTGCCCGTGTACGTGTCGATCCGGCCGATCATAGTGACCAGTGGGTGAGTGAGGTAGCGGGTGTATGGGGCCGTTCGAGCCGTGGGCAGCAGGAGGAGGGTGGCGGTGGGTGTGCTCTCTGTCCGTACTGTCTCGGCCCACCCCAGTGCCCATCTGAGCGCATGGTGCCCCTCCTCCGGCGTAGGCTCGGGATGGGCGATGGAGAGGCCTGTGAACGGCTGCGTATATGCATCGTGGTTCGCCCCGAAGAGCTGGTCCTCTGAGAATCGTGAGTAGTATGTGTCTACGCAGTCAGCTACGTTGAGGGGGGATGCAAAGCGTTCGGTTGTGGCGTCAAGCGCGGTCGTGAGGCGCTTCATAAGTGCTTCGGGAAGCCGGCGCTCGTTAGCCGCTTTGACCGGTTGCATTTTTGTGCCCCCTCCATTCCGGTATCGCAGGAGGAGGCGTGCGACGTCTTCCGCAAAGCCGCCCCTGGCGGCGAGTTGGGCGTGGACTTCCGGGCGGTTCTGCTTCACGTCCTGGTACCTGTACCACACGCTGCGGAGACGACAGACAGAGATTTGGCCTACACAGTGGCCTTGGGGGTCGTATACAAGTGCCAGCCCGGTGGTCTGCAGTCCTTCAGGTATGTCCCCGTCACCCTCCCAGGGTGTCCCGCGGGGGAGGCCGTTGTGTTTGCCGATCTGGATAGTGTAACGCCCTGTGGGGTAGATGTCCTTGTCCGGGTTGCCCGGTTGGACGTTGATTTCGACAAACTGTCTGAGAAGGCGCTGTCCTCGGATCGTGTTTAGGCATTCGACTTCCCATCTGCCTTGTTGTTGCCTTTCCGTCAGATGCTTGTCGCGTGTTTCCTCCGCGCGCCCCGGGTCATGTCCGGCTTCTTGAGCGCGTCGATCCCGGAATGCATTGAGCAGTTCGATCCAGTTATCTTGTTGGGCCAGGCGCGTGCTCTCGTCTGTAGTGGGCTCGCTCCCAGTCCACTTCGACTAGGCCCACCTGCGGTGGTGTGCCGTTGGGAGGCGCATGGGGGTGTACCGCCTGGGGGTGGTATCCGTTGGCAGCGTAGAGGGCGAGGGCTCCTTTGGTTACTGCCGTGCGTTCCCAGTCGACCAGGTAGTAGGTGCGGTGGGTGCCTTGACTCGGTGGGTGGATTGTGCGCTGCTTCTTTGGGGTCGGTTTGTCGACGGCGACCCGTTTACGTATTTCTGCATTGATGCACGCCACCCTTTCCTGGTCTCCGAAGAGGAATTGCGTGATACTGATTCCATACCGCGCCGGGACCTCCGCAGGCCATGGTTCCTCGCCCAGCAGCATCTGGAGGAGCCGTTCGGCGGAGCCGACTCTGGTCAGCAGGCCCTTGTGGTGCGGGTGGCGTAGGAGCTCTTCGCAATGTTGGATGGTGAGTGGGGTGTGTCGGGGGTTCCAGCCGATGGCGTCGGTGTCCACGATGCCCGTTACCGGCTTGAGGTTTTGACGCAAAAGGTATGCTTTGAGGCGGTCACGGTCGGTTATTAGCCGCCGTGGCTGGTGTTGCCGGGCGTGACATCTAGGCGTCGAGCGTCGTGTGGTGGGTACTGCCGTCTCACCCCCGGGCGGCGTCGGTTGGGTCGCCTCGTTGGCGATTATCGCGCCTGGGGGTGTGGGGGCTGTGTCGGCGTGTGCGGTTTGCATGGCTTCGACCGGGTCACGGGGCTTTGGGGCGAGGTACTTCGTTATGCGTCCGTACGGTATGGGTTTGGGTCCAGCCGTTTCGTCGGTTAGGCCGGACAGGCCGGGGTTGTCCGGAATGAGCCGCAGCTCGGGGGGTAGAGATGTGGATCCGCGGTATCTGGGTGCCCGAGCCCGTACGCTGGGGTCAGCATTCATGGCGAGAGTGAGCTGGTTCAGGGCTATCCTATGGCGCGATCCCACGTTCCGGCCTCCGATTAGTTGCAACTGATCGGTGGTGATGATGTGCGTGCCCGTGTTCTGATCCCTCAGGGCCCTGAGGTCGAGACCCAGCTCAAGCAGAGGTTGTACGCATCGGAAGAGGAGCGCAAGCGTCTTGGGTTCGGCCGCTGGGTTGAGAGATTTGATCAGGTGGGCGAGGCTGCTCATTGTCGTTTCGTATGCTGTCCCTTTGTCCGTGAGTTCCACTCCCGCCTCCCTCACGAGAGCGAGCTGTTTCAGTGTGGTGTAGAATTTGCATTCCCGTTTGAGTTCATGTGCCGGTACGGTGCCCATGTATCGACTTTGCAGGTGGAGGAGAGCTCTGGTCACCGCTCCGAGACGGCCGTCATCATTGAGGGAGAGGACGAGGGTCTTTGCCGCCCGGACGGCGTATAAGGTGCGTACGGTGCCAACCCCCAGGCCGAGCCTCGCGGTCGGGTTGAGAATGGCGCGGGTGGGGAAGCCCATCTTGAGTCCGTAGCTGCGTTTGGCTATGCCCGCGATTTGCGCATCGAAACTGGCAATGTCTTGTGGGGTGTACGCCATGGTGGGCAGGCTGTACGCCACGAAGGGGTGTATGAGGGTTCTGATCATGTTGATGCGTTGGTCGGGGGTCGCGAGGGAGCTCTGAATGCCCCGTCCTCGTCTGTCAACCTCGGCGCGCACATAGGCCACTTGTTCTGCCCAGTCCAGCGTGGGGGTAATGTGTACTCCCAGATACTTGTACGGCTGCGTGGGGGGTGCGTACGGGATAGGCGTGTCGTCTATCCGAATTTGGTTTTTCAGAAGGCGTTCCAGGGCGGTCTGGTATTTTTGTGTGCCGGGGCCTCTGCTCAGATCCTTGTCCGAGCGCGCGCGACCATGGAGAATGCCTTGTATCTGGCACTTGCTCACGTTGACCTTGAGGGCCCCCCACCTCGCATACCGTTCAATTTTTGAGCATTGGAGCCGCAGATCCGATACCGCGTTCGTAAGGATAACTAGGTCGTCAGCAAATGCCCCTGAGCTGAAGTGATGGCGATCGTTTTCTTCCGCCCGGAGGCAGCCATATCGGTACCCCCTGCCGCCGCTGTGCAGCCAGCGTAGGAGGGGTTCCATGTAGATAATGAACAGGACGGGTGACAGCGTGTCTCCCTGGATCGTTCCGCGCTCGATCGCAATGTTCGCAGTGCATCCGTGCTCGGTTCGTATGCGTGTCGCGGCGTGCGAGTACAAGTTTGCAATCACCTCGATTAGGTCGTCTGGGTAGCCCAGGTCGTACATGATCATAAGCAGTTTATCGTGGTCGATGGTGTTAAACGCGGATGTGAAATCGATGTAAAGTAGGAACAGGTCGCGCCCGGTGAGGCCCGCGTCTTCAATAGCGTGCAGCACGTTCTGGATTTGCCGTTCTGTATTGCGCTGCCGGAGGTACCCTTCCTGGGCCTCGGTAAAGATGTGTGCTTGCTCGCTGTAAGTTACGATGTTTAGCGTGATGTGGCTGGTGTACAGCTTGTAGAGGGTGTTGGCCAGGGCGATCGGGCGTTTGTTCTTAATAAGAAGTGGGTCTCCTTTCTTGGGGATGAGGACCGTGTCGGATTGTGTCCAGTGGGGGGGAATTTCGGCTTTGACCCACATTACGGTGATCAGGTGGTGTATTGCGGTCTGGAGGTCGTCTGGAAGGGTTTGGAGGAGTTCATTGGGCAGGCCGTCCGGCCCAGGGGCTTTGTTGCGGGCGAGGTGGCCCAGGCAGGTGCGAAAGTTGCATGGGTCGAGGATTCCGGGGAGGAGGGACGGGGGCGCACCGTCCCAGCGTGCAAGGCCTTGTCTGAGTGGGTCAGGGGCCCCAGCCTCTTCCCAGGGGTAATTGCGTGGGGCCTCGCCTGGGAGGTATTTGCCTGTGCGGGGACCGGAGACTGGCTTGGCTAGGAGGGCGAAGTGTGTGTGTAGCGCGTCGAGAATGCCTTCGGAATCCGTGCACAGGTGCCCGTCCTCGGGGTGGCGTATAGCCGCGATACCTCGCGGTTGATCGTCAGGCTCCAGGATTTGCCTGTGCGCCTGCTTTGGCTTCTTTGTGAGAAGGCGTTGAAGCCGCCTGCTTGCTCTGCGCATGTGCAGTTTGCGTGTCTCATTAACCACCTTCCTGATTTCGTCCCCCTTGCTCCGGATCGCGATGCGCAGGTCGCGGGTTTCAAGGTTGTCCCATGGGTCCCCCGGGCCTTGTGGTTGGCGGGCGGTAACAGTTTCAGGTGGGTCGGGGGTCTGATCTGTGGCGTTCGGGACCGGCGTTGCCTCCTGGGGGTGCCGTGATGGGGGTTGTTGGGTCGCTTTCGTCGGGTTGGGGGGGGGCCCGGCGGGTGCAGTGCTTGCGTGAGGTCGCGTTTCAGTGCTTTGTGTTCATCATGTAAACGGGTCAGGCGCCTGCCAGTGCCCCGTCGCGCGTGCAATGTCCCTGAGCGGGGGGGTTTTTGTTGGCAGTGACTTTCGAGGATGCCGAGGCATTGCAGCATGAGCGTCCCAAGCTCTTGGCTTAGGAAAGTGACATTCGTGGCTTGCACGGCCTCGTGATTGCGCAGGTGTCCAAGGATCATCCGCGCCTGGTCCTTGCCCGCGGCGCGCTCCATTTGAGTGGAGGCGGCTGTTATGGTCTCGTGCGCGGGGCGGAGAGCGTCCAGCAGGTGGATAATTGCGCCCGTGAGTGTCGCCTCCATTTCCATGCGTGCTTTGCCTTTGCTTTCTTTGAGGATGGGCAGCTGGATGCGGCTCCATGAGCTGGGGTTCAGGTCTGTGGGGGGCTGGGCAGCGGGGGCAGGGAAGAGGCGGAGTCCCGCTAGGGGAAGGAGGGTACACAGCGGTCGGTGGTCGAAGTTGCCTCCACAATCGTACACTTGTTCGTATGCATTGCCCTCCTTGGCCACAGCGGCGGTGGTTTGGGGAGCAAGGAGGACGTCGTCGATGCGGCTCAGGTGGGTGTCGAGTCCGAGTTGCGTCTGCGTGTAGGTGTATTCTCGTCGCCTGGTGTCTACTGGTTGTAGGTCGTTGTCCGTCGAGAAGCATCTGTGTGCCCTGTCGTCCGAGTTGCAGATGCCTGTCGACCGGTCACTCGCTTTGAGCACGGCGTTCCAGTCGCCCGCCATGACCAGGTGTTCACCCTTCGCTTTGGCGTGCGCCGAGGCCGCTCGCCCATATTCGTATATTCTCTGCCGTGCGGTGGAGTCGGATGGGCAGTACACCCCTATGATGTGGAGGGCGGAGCTGGCCGGGGGAGCTATACGCACATGCCCTATGTACCCTTCCAGTTCAGTGGGTATAGGTTCTGCGGTGGCGCTGCCCTGTCTACTGAAGCGCTCCGCCACTCCGATCAGGACGCCTGCTTCCCGATTGGCGCGGTCGGCGACATGCGGGCGGTTGCTCAGGTAGGTCTGATAGGGCTGCATGCTGTGCTTCATGCTTGCAATAGCGCGCCGATGATGGGCGCTTAGCTTGGTTTCGGTGAGCACCAGCACATCTGGCTTGTGGTCGTCGACTAGGCGCAAAATACCCTCGCGGTGCCCTTGCAGGCCTCGCGTGTTCATCGTAACGAGTTTGAGATAGCCTATCGGCGGTGCTCCGGGTGCGGCGGGGGGTGGCTCGCTGGCGGTCTGCGCTGGCGCCTTGGCAGGTGCGGCGGGGGTGTCCGTCTTTGGCTTTTTGGGGTGGGCGTATTTCGTCATGTGTTGTTGCTGAGGTCCTGTTTTTGGTTTAGGGCGGGACTGCGGAGGGGGGGAGCTTTCCGCTGGGCGCTTGCGTGGGCGTGGACGTGCTGCATCCCGTTCCGGAGTGGGGCGCGTCATGCCGTGCGCCGCCAGCCGTACCGGGTCGGGGGCCGGGTTCGGTGGGTTGTGTTGCGATGTCTCAGTTGTCTCGGCTCCGTCCGGTGCGTCGGCGGCCGTGCGGTTATGGCCCTGCCGAATGGGGAGGCCTTGCATGCGGAGCAGGTGATATGTGATGGTGTGGGTTGCGGGCGCGGGCCCTACTTGCCTTCTGGTCCGCTTTCTGCTGGTGCGTGCAGGTGCCGCGGCCTCTGGAGTGGGGGCGCGCCTGGTGGCCCGTCCCGTGTCGGCGTGGCGCGCTTCAGGAGCATTCGCGGTTGCTCTACGGGGCCTAGGGACGTCTTGCTGCGCGGGCCGCGGGGCGCCCGCGGCGTCGCTGGCATCCGGCGGAGGCTGCGGGATTTCCGCATCCAGTTCTGCGTCGTCAGTGTCCATGGGGCTGGGGTCGGCAGGGGTATGTGCCGGGGGGCCCTCGGGGCTTCCGGGGTCCGTCGGTTGCATGTGTACTTCGGTTCCGGGGGAGCCCGCGTCATCTACCTCCATCGGGGTGGGGTTTGGGCTAGCGGCGGTGTACCGGGGTGCCCCGTGCTCTGTAGTCGCTCTCCCCTCGTGGGAGGGCGAGGGGAGCGCTTCGGTGGGGGTGGGTTCCGGTGGTGTGCGTGTGTCGTGTCCAGTCTGGTGCGGTTCCGTCGTGTCCGTGATGGTGGCGGCGGGTCCGTTCTGTGTGTTGGTCGCAAGGGTTGCGGTCCATTGCTCAGGTGGCGTGACATTCCGGAGGTCGACATGTGTTTGACATGGGGTGCTGTTGTGCCGGTGTTGGAGGCAGTAGATAGTGCCGTGGGCGAGGGGCCAATTGGTTGTCAGCTGTGTCGGGCGCGGCGATTGCGAGTCAATAATGAACCAATGCGTGTGTTGCCTTCGGACTGCGACGGCATGGCCTTCGAGATGCACTATGAAACCCCAGCTTTGGGCGTGGGGGGGGAGTTGTGCCCAGAGGGTGTCGAGCTGGTCCCCTTTGCGGATCGGAAGCTCGGTGCTCACTGATGCGATGTGTGTGTCGTGGGGTGTGTTGCCGCTGGCGTCGCGGATCCGTACGTTGTGGCGTAGGTAGTGGTTCAGCACTATGGTGGAGAAGTGGCCCGTGATGGGGTTGTGTGCGTGCTTCCAGATGGCGGCCGCTGCATGGAGGCCTTGCTGCTGCATGTGTGTTGTCATGGTACGACAGTAGCTTAGTACGTGGGGTGGGTCGATGTACGGGCCCCCGAGCAGGTTGTTAATGGCGTGAATCATGCACATCTGCGCTCGTTGCTTTTCGTGGTAGGTGGGGGTTGCCTGTTCGGGCGGGTGTTCCGGTGGCGGCCAGGGGACGTCCTCGGGGCGTCGCGGCGCGTTGTTTGTGCCGGTCGTGTGGGCAGGTGTTGCAGCGTGTCGTGTCGTGCCCTCGTCGGGCCCTCCGTATTGGGGCTCATGTTGTGGCCGGCTGAGGCGGGTCGCTTTCGGGATGTCCAAGACCAGCAGAGCGAGCGCCGTTGCGAGAGGCGCAACCGCGCGTTGGCTCGTGCTTGGGACGTGTGTGAGCAGACCGGCGAGAACACAGGCACAGACGTGGCCGTGCACGCGGCGTGCTAATGGTGGTGTGGCCTGCATACCTCGTGAAATGGTGAGGATGCCGGCTGCGAGGTATAGTGCAATGATGTCCCCTGTGATCTGTTGCCAGCAGATCAGGGTGAGAATGGCGAAGAATGCCAGCTGATGTGCAAGGGGTCCGGGTGCGCTCCATACTTGGCGGGTGCCGACGTGTATGGTGTGTACGGCATGTCGTACGGTGCGGAGCAGGGCGGCACCTCGGGGTAGAACTAGTGTTACAAGGATCAGGCGTCCAGCCCAGATCAGGAGGAATGCAGAGAGCAGATAGTGGACGACGTCGTTCAGGGGTTGTAGGGCGAGGTTTAGGGCGGTTGGGGTGAATGCGAGGGGCATGAGTAGTATTGTATGGGCGGCTCGAGTCCATTCGGTGTGTACCCGCCGCGTTCTGTTGGGTTGCAAGGTTTGTCGCACCGCCGCCTTAAGTATGTGTACGAGGTGTATGGCGCTCAGAGCGGCAATGCGTGCACAATACATGGCAAGGGCGACGGCCAGGGGCGCCAGTACCATGTAACGATATAACAGGATATGGAACTGTACGTATGCCATCGTTACAAGCTGAAGCCAGTGGAGCAGGGTCATGCCTGCCTGGCGCAGCAGCCAGAGGCTGGTCCTGACTACCGCGTTCGGGTTCCGTCGCTCCCGGCCTCTCACGCTGTGTGAGGTGGGCTCGCGGTTACCATAGATCTGTGCGTCGCTCGCGGCGCACGCGCCTCGGTCGGTTTGTGCGGGATCCCACCATGTCCCAGGGCCGGCCCCCCTAGGGGTGCTGCCGGTCGTCGTGGCACTGTGACTGCCTTGATTGCTGGCCCTCAGGCTGATACTCACGCCTGCCAGGTTGTCGTGTCCTTCTAGTCCGTCTCTAGGGGGCGGGCCTTCGAGTGCCTTGTGGTGCAGTGGGAGAGAGTCGGCTCGCGCCATGTGGAGATCAACGCCGTTTGTGGCGAACAGCAGAGGTCTGCTTATAAACTGTGGCGGCTGCATATTAGCGGTGCATGGCTGATTCGAACTAAGATGGGGGGGATAGCCGGTATGTAGAGACAGGCTCGTCGGCATCTCTATGGTTGCCATATGCCCGGCTCTTTCTCCCGTACGCGTGTCGAATGTCCTCATCCACGTATTGCTGCTTTCATGGCTGTTATTTGCTGATTTATATGCCACTCTACTTAGGTAGGATATGCATCGTGCGTTCCCTGGCATTAATGCGCTCCATTCCGGGCGATGTGGCGGCATGTGACCCTTCGTCAGCTTGCTGCCGGTTGGCTCCTTACAGCTCTCGTATCTTTGGTCTAGTTTGCCATTGGTAATTACGTTTTTTGACTTGATAACCATCTCTGTGAGTGCGTCCGTAGCATAGTGTTCCTTCGCGCCCTGCTGAGTGGTGTCGCCGCTAGATGATGGTGGAGGCCGTTTCAACACGAGGGAAGTGTTCGAGGTATCGTATGCGTGCTGTCCTATGTCATTGTCTGGGGTGTCTTGTCGAGGCAGAGGCCCTCCAGGGTCAATTGGGTTGGTGTCCTGGGCGCCTACTTTATGGTTGCTGGCTGAAAGGTGGCAATTCTTGCTGTCATGTCGCAAGTCAGTGGTTGCTGTCAGGGTCACTCGTGGGCTGGGCCTGGTTTGCCTTACGCATCGCCGAGTTGAATTACTATGCCAAGCCATATCGCTGCCTACGTATGCTTCGCTGTGGTAGTTGGTAATCGATAGGGAGGTTTGCGCATTGTGGGGCTCATTTAGCTGGGTTATGGTTGCCTGCTTACAGGCATGAGCGGCTTCCAAGGTGTCTGCTGCGTCGACACGCATTGGTGTAGCTCCGGGGACGTAGAGTCGGTTTACTTCAACACTTAGCTGAGTATGCATCAACGTTGCAGCGGTCGGTGGTCCGTTGTCGACATTGACCAGGAGAAATTCGCGTCCCTGTTCGTTCGGCTCTTTCAAAAGGCTAACCAGATCTGAAACCGCATTTTTATCCGCCGACCTCAGCCCTTGGGACTCTGGATCCTTGAGCAGGCCGGCCTTTCGCCGAACCTTAAGCCCATCCATTGTCCCCGCTTCGGTCACGGTGCGGCCATAGGCGCCCAAGATGAACACGGTTAGCACGAGCAATCCAAGCATTTGCATGGTTGAATTGCAGCTTACCGGGAAGTCGCGACTTACTCTTCAAATTTGGTCAGCTGTCACCGAGGTCGCTGCTATTCTAATATCCTTTTGCTATATTTTAACCATAACTTTTACCGACTTTTTTGGTGGTTGCGGCGATGGTGGTGGCGGCGATGGCGGCAGTGGCGATGGTGGTTGCGGCGATGGTGGTTGCGGCGATGGTGGTTGCGGTGATGGTGGTTGCGGCGATGGTGGCGGAGATGGCGGCAGTGGCGATGGTGGTGGCGATGGCGGCAGTGGCGATGGTGGTGGCGATGGCGGCAGTGGCGATGGTGGTGGCGATGGCGGCGGTGGCGATGGTGGTGGCGATGGCGACGGTGGCGATGGTGGTTGCGGCGATGGTGGTGGCGGCGATGGCGGCAGTGGCGATGGTGGTTGCGGCGATGGCGGCGGTGGCGGCGATGGCGGCAGTGGCGATGGTGGTTGCGGCGATGGCGGCGGTGGCGGCGATGGCGGCAGTGGCGATGGTGGTTGCGGCGATGGTGGTTGCGGCGATGGTGGTTGCGGCGATGGTGGTTGCGGCGATGGTGGCGGAGATGGCGGCAGTGGCGATGGTGGTTGCGGCGATGGTGGTTGCGGCGATGGCGGCAGTGGCGATGGTGGTTGCGGCGATGGCGGCGGTGGCGGCGATGGCGGCAGTGGCGATGGTGGTTGCGGCGATGGTGGTTGCGGCGATGGTGGTTGCGGCGATGGTGGTTGCGGCGATGGTGGTGGCGCCGATGGTGGCGGAGATGGCGGCAGTGGCGATCGTGGTGGCGATGGCGGCAGTGGCGATGGTGGTGGCAATGGCGGCAGTGGCGATGATGGTGGCGATGGCGGCGGTGGGGATGTTAGTGGCGATGGCGACGGTGGCGATGGTGGTTGCGGCGATGGTGGTGGCGCCGATGGTGGTTGCGGCGATGGTGGTTGCGGCGATGGTGGTTGCGGCGATGGTGGTTGCGGCGATGGTGGTTGCGGCGAAGGTGGTTGCGGCGATGGTGGTTGCGGCGATGGTGGTGGCGATGGCGGCAGTGGCGATGGTGGTGGCGATGGCGGCAGTGGCGATGGTGGTGGCGATGGCGGCGTTGGCGATGGTGGTGGCGATAGCGACGGTGGCGATGGTGGTTGCGGCGATGGTGGTGGCGGCGATGGCGGCAGTGGCGATGGTGGTTGCGGCGATGGTGGTTGCGGCGATGGTGGTAGCGGCGATGGTGGTGGCGGCGATGGCGGCAGTGGCGATGGTGGTTGCGGCGATGGCGGCAGTGGCGATGGTGGTTGCGGCGATGGTGGTTGCGGCGATGGTGGTTGCGGCGATGGTGGTAGCGGCGATGGTGGTGGCGGCGATGGCGGCAGTGGCGATGCTGGTTGCGGCGATGGCGGCAGTGGCGATGGTGGTTGCGGCGATGGTGGTTGCGGCGATGGTGGTTGCGGCGATGGCGGCGGTGGCGATGGTGGCGCCGATGGTGGTTGCGGCGATGGTGGTGGCGCCGATGGTGGTTGCGGCGATGGTGGTTGCGGCGATGGTGGTGGCGCCGATGGTGGTTGCGGCGATGGTGGTTGAGGCGATGGTGGTGGCGCCGATGGTGGTTGCGGCGATGGTGGTTGAGGCGATGGTGGTGGCGCCGATGGTGGTTGCGGCGATGGTGGTTGCGGCGATGGTGGCGGAGATGGCGGCAGTGGCGATGGTGGTTGCGGCGATGGTGGTTGCGGCGATGGCGGCAGTGGCGATGGTGGTTGCGGCGATGGCGGCGGTGGCGGCGATGGCGGCAGTGGCGATGGTGGTTGCGGCGATGGTGGTTGCGGCGATGGTGGTTGCGGCGATGGTGGTTGCGGCGATGGTGGTGGCGCCGATGGTGGCGGAGATGGCGGCAGTGGCGATCGTGGTGGCGATGGCGGCAGTGGCGATGGTGGTGGCAATGGCGGCAGTGGCGATGATGGTGGCGATGGCGGCGGTGGGGATGTTAGTGGCGATGGCGACGGTGGCGATGGTGGTTGCGGCGATGGTGGTGGCGCCGATGGTGGTTGCGGCGATGGTGGTTGCGGCGATGGTGGTTGCGGCGATGGTGGTTGCGGCGATGGTGGTTGCGGCGAAGGTGGTTGCGGCGATGGTGGTTGCGGCGATGGTGGTGGCGATGGCGGCAGTGGCGATGGTGGTGGCGATGGCGGCAGTGGCGATGGTGGTGGCGATGGCGGCGTTGGCGATGGTGGTGGCGATAGCGACGGTGGCGATGGTGGTTGCGGCGATGGTGGTGGCGGCGATGGCGGCAGTGGCGATGGTGGTTGCGGCGATGGTGGTTGCGGCGATGGTGGTAGCGGCGATGGTGGTGGCGGCGATGGCGGCAGTGGCGATGGTGGTTGCGGCGATGGCGGCAGTGGCGATGGTGGTTGCGGCGATGGTGGTTGCGGCGATGGTGGTTGCGGCGATGGTGGTAGCGGCGATGGTGGTGGCGGCGATGGCGGCAGTGGCGATGCTGGTTGCGGCGATGGCGGCAGTGGCGATGGTGGTTGCGGCGATGGTGGTTGCGGCGATGGTGGTTGCGGCGATGGCGGCGGTGGCGATGGTGGCGCCGATGGTGGTTGCGGCGATGGTGGTGGCGCCGATGGTGGTTGCGGCGATGGTGGTTGCGGCGATGGTGGTGGCGCCGATGGTGGTTGCGGCGATGGTGGTTGAGGCGATGGTGGTGGCGCCGATGGTGGTTGCGGCGATGGTGGTTGAGGCGATGGTGGTGGCGCCGATGGTGGTTGCGGCGATGGTGGTTGCGGCGATGGTGGTGGCGCCGATGGTGGTTGCGGCGATGGTGGTTGCGGAGATGGTGGTTGCGGCGATGGTGGTTGCAGCGATGGTGGTTGCGGCGATGGTGGTTGCGGCGATGGTGGCGGAGATGGCGGCAGTGGCGATCGTGGTGGCGATGGCGGCAGTGGCGATGGTGGTGGCAATGGCGGCAGTGGCGATGATGGTGGCGATGGCGGCGGTGGGGATGTTAGTGGCGATGGCGACGGTGGCGATGGTGGTTGCGGCGATGGTGGTGTCGCCGATGGTGGTTGCGGCGATGGTGGTTGCGGCGATGGTGGTTGCGGCGATGGTGGTTGCGGCGAAGGTGGCGGAGATGGCGGCAGTGGCGATGGTGGTGGCGATGGCGGCAGTGGCGATGGTGGTGGCGATGGCGGCGGTGGCGATGGTGGTGGCGATGGCGACGGTGGCGATGGTGGTTGCAGCGATGGTGGTGGCGGCGATGGCGGCAGTGGCGATGGTGGTTGCGGCGATGGTGGTTGCGGCGATGGTGGTTGCGGCGATGGTGGCGGAGATGGCGGCAGTGGCGATGGTGGTGGCGATGGCGGCAGTGGCGATGGTGGTGGCGATGGCGGCAGTGGCGATGGTGGTGGCGATGGCGGCAGTGGCGATGGTGGTGGCGATGGCGGCGGTGGCGATGGTGGTGGCGATGGCGACGGTGGCGATGGTGGTTGCAGCGATGGTGGTGGCGGCGATGGCGGCAGTGGCGATGGTGGTTGCGGCGATGGTGGTTGCGGCGATGGTGGTTGCGGCGATGGTGGCGGAGATGGCGGCAGTGGCGATGGTGGTGGCGATGGCGGCAGTGGCGATGGTGGTGGCGATGGCGGCAGTGGCGATGGTGGTGGCGATGGCGGCGGTGGCGATGGTGGTGGCGATGGCGACGGTGGCGATGGTGGTTGCGGCGATGGTGGTGGCGGCGATGGCGGCAGTGGCGATGGTGGTTGCGGCGATGGCGGCGGTGGCGATGGTGGTGGCGATGGCGACGGTGGCGATGGCGGCGGTGGCGGCGATGGCGGCAGTGGCGATGGTGGTTGCGGCGATGGTGGTTGCGGCGATGGTGGTTGCGGCGATGGTGGTTGCGGCGATGGTGGCGGAGATGGCGGCAGTGGCGATGGTGGTTGCGGCGATGGTGGTTGCGGCGATGGCGGCAGTGGCGATGGTGGTTGCGGCGATGGCGGCGGTGGCGGCGATGGCGGCAGTGGCGATGGTGGTTGCGGCGATGGTGGTTGCGGCGATGGTGGTTGCGGCGATGGTGGTTGCGGCGATGGTGGTTGCGGCGATGGTGGCGGAGATGGCGGCAGTGGCGATCGTGGTGGCGATGGCGGCAGTGGCGATGGTGGTGGCAATGGCGGCAGTGGCGATGATGGTGGCGATGGCGGCGGTGGGGATGTTAGTGGCGATGGCGACGGTGGCGATGGTGGTTGCGGCGATGGTGGTGGCGCCGATGGTGGTTGCGGCGATGGTGGTTGCGGCGATGGTGGTTGCGGCGATGGTGGTTGCGGCGATGGTGGTTGCGGCGAAGGTGGCGGAGATGGCGGCAGTGGCGATGGTGGTGGCGATGGCGGCAGTTGCGATGGTGGTGGCGATGGCGGCAGTGGCGATGGTGGTGGCGATGGCGGCGTTGGCGATGGTGGTGGCGATGGCGACGGTGGCGATGGTGGTTGCGGCGATGGTGGTGGCGGCGATGGCGGCAGTGGCGATGGTGGTTGCGGCGATGGTGGTTGCGGCGATGGTGGTAGCGGCGATGGTGGTGGCGGCGATGGCGGCAGTGGCGATGGTGGTTGCGGCGATGGCGGCGGTGGCGGCGATGGCGGCAGTGGCGATGGTGGTTGCGGCGATGGTGGTTGCGGCGATGGTGGTTGCGGCGATGGTGGTTGCGGCGATGGTGGTTGCGGCGATGGTGGCGGAGATGGCGGCAGTGGCGATCGTGGTGGCGATGGCGGCAGTGGCGATGGTGGTGGCAATGGCGGCAGTGGCGATGATGGTGGCGATGGCGGCGGTGGGGATGTTAGTGGCGATGGCGACGGTGGCGATGGTGGTTGCGGCGATGGTGGTGGCGCCGATGGTGGTTGCGGCGATGGTGGTTGCGGCGATGGTGGTTGCGGCGATGGTGGTTGCGGCGATGGTGGTTGCGGCGAAGGTGGCGGAGATGGCGGCAGTGGCGATGGTGGTGGCGATGGCGGCAGTTGCGATGGTGGTGGCGATGGCGGCAGTGGCGATGGTGGTGGCGATGGCGGCGTTGGCGATGGTGGTGGCGATGGCGACGGTGGCGATGGTGGTTGCGGCGATGGTGGTGGCGGCGATGGCGGCAGTGGCGATGGTGGTTGCGGCGATGGTGGTTGCGGCGATGGTGGTAGCGGCGATGGTGGTGGCGGCGATGGCGGCAGTGGCGATGGTGGTTGCGGCGATGGCGGCAGTGGCGATGGTGGTTGCGGAGATGGTGGTTGCGGCGATGGTGGTTGCGGCGATGGTGGTAGCGGCGATGGTGGTGGCGGCGATGGCGGCAGTGGCGATGGTGGTTGCGGCGATGGCGGCAGTGGCGATGGTGGTTGCGGCGATGGTGGTTGCGGCGATGGTGCTTGCGGCGATGGCGGCGGTGGCGATGGTGGCGCCGATGGTGGTTGCGGCGATGGTGGTGGCGCCGATGGTGGTTGCGGCGATGGTGGTTGCGGCGATGGTGGTGGCGCCGATGGTGGTTGCGGCGATGGTGGTTGCGGCGATGGTGGTGGCGCCGATGGTGGTTGCGGCGATGGTGGTTGAGGCGATGGTGGTGGCGCCGATGGTGGTTGCGGCGATGGTGGTTGCGGCGATGGTGGTGGCGCCGATGGTGGTTGCGGCGATGGTGGTTGCGGCGATGGTGGTTGCGGCGATGGTGGTTGCGGCGATGGTGGTTGCGGCGATGGTGGTTGCGGCGATGGTGGCGGAGATGGCGGCAGTGGCGATCGTGGTGGCGATGGCGGCAGTGGCGATGGTGGTTGCGGCGATGGTGGTTGCGGCGATGGTGGTTGCGGCGATGGCGGCGGTGGCGGCGATGGCGGCAGTGGCGATGGTGGTTGCGGCGATGGCGGCGGTGGCGGCGATGGCGGCAGTGGCGATGGTGGTTGCGGCGATGGTGGTTGCGGCGATGGTGGTTGCGGCGATGGTGGTTGCGGCGATGGTGGCGGAGATGGCGGCAGTGGCGATGGTGGTTGCGGCGATGGTGGTTGCGGCGATGGCGGCAGTGGCGATGGTGGTTGCGGCGATGGCGGCGGTGGCGGCGATGGCGGCAGTGGCGATGGTGGTTGCGGCGATGGTGGTTGCGGCGATGGTGGTTGCGGCGATGGTGGTTGCGGCGATGGTGGTGGCGCCGATGGTGGCGGAGATGGCGGCAGTGGCGATCGTGGTGGCGATGGCGGCAGTGGCGATGGTGGTGGCAATGGCGGCAGTGGCGATGATGGTGGCGATGGCGGCGGTGGGGATGTTAGTGGCGATGGCGACGGTGGCGATGGTGGTTGCGGCGATGGTGGTGGCGCCGATGGTGGTTGCGGCGATGGTGGTTGCGGCGATGGTGGTTGCGGCGATGGTGGTTGCGGCGATGGTGGTTGCGGCGAAGGTGGTTGCGGCGATGGTGGTTGCGGCGATGGTGGTGGCGATGGCGGCAGTGGCGATGGTGGTGGCGATGGCGGCAGTGGCGATGGTGGTGGCGATGGCGGCGTTGGCGATGGTGGTGGCGATAGCGACGGTGGCGATGGTGGTTGCGGCGATGGTGGTGGCGGCGATGGCGGCAGTGGCGATGGTGGTTGCGGCGATGGTGGTTGCGGCGATGGTGGTAGCGGCGATGGTGGTGGCGGCGATGGCGGCAGTGGCGATGGTGGTTGCGGCGATGGCGGCAGTGGCGATGGTGGTTGCGGCGATGGTGGTTGCGGCGATGGTGGTTGCGGCGATGGTGGTAGCGGCGATGGTGGTGGCGGCGATGGCGGCAGTGGCGATGCTGGTTGCGGCGATGGCGGCAGTGGCGATGGTGGTTGCGGCGATGGTGGTTGCGGCGATGGTGGTTGCGGCGATGGCGGCGGTGGCGATGGTGGCGCCGATGGTGGTTGCGGCGATGGTGGTGGCGCCGATGGTGGTTGCGGCGATGGTGGTTGCGGCGATGGTGGTGGCGCCGATGGTGGTTGCGGCGATGGTGGTTGAGGCGATGGTGGTGGCGCCGATGGTGGTTGCGGCGATGGTGGTTGAGGCGATGGTGGTGGCGCCGATGGTGGTTGCGGCGATGGTGGTTGCGGCGATGGTGGCGGAGATGGCGGCAGTGGCGATGGTGGTTGCGGCGATGGTGGTTGCGGCGATGGCGGCAGTGGCGATGGTGGTTGCGGCGATGGCGGCGGTGGCGGCGATGGCGGCAGTGGCGATGGTGGTTGCGGCGATGGTGGTTGCGGCGATGGTGGTTGCGGCGATGGTGGTTGCGGCGATGGTGGTGGCGCCGATGGTGGCGGAGATGGCGGCAGTGGCGATCGTGGTGGCGATGGCGGCAGTGGCGATGGTGGTGGCAATGGCGGCAGTGGCGATGATGGTGGCGATGGCGGCGGTGGGGATGTTAGTGGCGATGGCGACGGTGGCGATGGTGGTTGCGGCGATGGTGGTGGCGCCGATGGTGGTTGCGGCGATGGTGGTTGCGGCGATGGTGGTTGCGGCGATGGTGGTTGCGGCGATGGTGGTTGCGGCGAAGGTGGTTGCGGCGATGGTGGTTGCGGCGATGGTGGTGGCGATGGCGGCAGTGGCGATGGTGGTGGCGATGGCGGCAGTGGCGATGGTGGTGGCGATGGCGGCGTTGGCGATGGTGGTGGCGATAGCGACGGTGGCGATGGTGGTTGCGGCGATGGTGGTGGCGGCGATGGCGGCAGTGGCGATGGTGGTTGCGGCGATGGTGGTTGCGGCGATGGTGGTAGCGGCGATGGTGGTGGCGGCGATGGCGGCAGTGGCGATGGTGGTTGCGGCGATGGCGGCAGTGGCGATGGTGGTTGCGGCGATGGTGGTTGCGGCGATGGTGGTTGCGGCGATGGTGGTAGCGGCGATGGTGGTGGCGGCGATGGCGGCAGTGGCGATGCTGGTTGCGGCGATGGCGGCAGTGGCGATGGTGGTTGCGGCGATGGTGGTTGCGGCGATGGTGGTTGCGGCGATGGCGGCGGTGGCGATGGTGGCGCCGATGGTGGTTGCGGCGATGGTGGTGGCGCCGATGGTGGTTGCGGCGATGGTGGTTGCGGCGATGGTGGTGGCGCCGATGGTGGTTGCGGCGATGGTGGTTGAGGCGATGGTGGTGGCGCCGATGGTGGTTGCGGCGATGGTGGTTGAGGCGATGGTGGTGGCGCCGATGGTGGTTGCGGCGATGGTGGTTGCGGCGATGGTGGTGGCGCCGATGGTGGTTGCGGCGATGGTGGTTGCGGAGATGGTGGTTGCGGCGATGGTGGTTGCAGCGATGGTGGTTGCGGCGATGGTGGTTGCGGCGATGGTGGCGGAGATGGCGGCAGTGGCGATCGTGGTGGCGATGGCGGCAGTGGCGATGGTGGTGGCAATGGCGGCAGTGGCGATGATGGTGGCGATGGCGGCGGTGGGGATGTTAGTGGCGATGGCGACGGTGGCGATGGTGGTTGCGGCGATGGTGGTGTCGCCGATGGTGGTTGCGGCGATGGTGGTTGCGGCGATGGTGGTTGCGGCGATGGTGGTTGCGGCGAAGGTGGCGGAGATGGCGGCAGTGGCGATGGTGGTGGCGATGGCGGCAGTGGCGATGGTGGTGGCGATGGCGGCGGTGGCGATGGTGGTGGCGATGGCGACGGTGGCGATGGTGGTTGCAGCGATGGTGGTGGCGGCGATGGCGGCAGTGGCGATGGTGGTTGCGGCGATGGTGGTTGCGGCGATGGTGGTTGCGGCGATGGTGGCGGAGATGGCGGCAGTGGCGATGGTGGTGGCGATGGCGGCAGTGGCGATGGTGGTGGCGATGGCGGCAGTGGCGATGGTGGTGGCGATGGCGGCAGTGGCGATGGTGGTGGCGATGGCGGCGGTGGCGATGGTGGTGGCGATGGCGACGGTGGCGATGGTGGTTGCAGCGATGGTGGTGGCGGCGATGGCGGCAGTGGCGATGGTGGTTGCGGCGATGGTGGTTGCGGCGATGGTGGTTGCGGCGATGGTGGCGGAGATGGCGGCAGTGGCGATGGTGGTGGCGATGGCGGCAGTGGCGATGGTGGTGGCGATGGCGGCAGTGGCGATGGTGGTGGCGATGGCGGCGGTGGCGATGGTGGTGGCGATGGCGACGGTGGCGATGGTGGTTGCGGCGATGGTGGTGGCGGCGATGGCGGCAGTGGCGATGGTGGTTGCGGCGATGGCGGCGGTGGCGATGGTGGTGGCGATGGCGACGGTGGCGATGGCGGCGGTGGCGGCGATGGCGGCAGTGGCGATGGTGGTTGCGGCGATGGTGGTTGCGGCGATGGTGGTTGCGGCGATGGTGGTTGCGGCGATGGTGGCGGAGATGGCGGCAGTGGCGATGGTGGTTGCGGCGATGGTGGTTGCGGCGATGGCGGCAGTGGCGATGGTGGGTGCGTCGTTGGCGGCGGTGGCGGCGGTGGCGGCGAGGGCGGCAGTGGCGATGGTGGTTGCGGCGATGGTGGTTGCGGCGATGGTGGTTGCGGCGATGGTGGTTGCGGCGATGGTGGTTGCGGCGATGGTGGCGGAGATGGCGGCAGTGGCGATCGTGGTGGCGATGGCGGCAGTGGCGATGGTGGTGGCAATGGCGGCAGTGGCGATGATGGTGGCGATGGCGGCGGTGGGGATGTTAGTGGCGATGGCGACGGTGGCGATGGTGGTTGCGGCGATGGTGGTGGCGCCGATGGTGGTTGCGGCGATGGTGGTTGCGGCGATGGTGGTTGCGGCGATGGTGGTTGCGGCGATGGTGGTTGCGGCGAAGGTGGCGGAGATGGCGGCAGTGGCGATGGTGGTGGCGATGGCGGCAGTTGCGATGGTGGTGGCGATGGCGGCAGTGGCGATGGTGGTGGCGATGGCGGCGTTGGCGATGGTGGTGGCGATGGCGACGGTGGCGATGGTGGTTGCGGCGATGGTGGTGGCGGCGATGGCGGCAGTGGCGATGGTGGTTGCGGCGATGGTGGTTGCGGCGATGGTGGTAGCGGCGATGGTGGTGGCGGCGATGGCGGCAGTGGCGATGGTGGTTGCGGCGATGGCGGCGGTGGCGGCGATGGCGGCAGTGGCGATGGTGGTTGCGGCGATGGTGGTTGCGGCGATGGTGGTTGCGGCGATGGTGGTTGCGGCGATGGTGGTTGCGGCGATGGTGGCGGAGATGGCGGCAGTGGCGATCGTGGTGGCGATGGCGGCAGTGGCGATGGTGGTGGCAATGGCGGCAGTGGCGATGATGGTGGCGATGGCGGCGGTGGGGATGTTAGTGGCGATGGCGACGGTGGCGATGGTGGTTGCGGCGATGGTGGTGGCGCCGATGGTGGTTGCGGCGATGGTGGTTGCGGCGATGGTGGTTGCGGCGATGGTGGTTGCGGCGATGGTGGTTGCGGCGAAGGTGGCGGAGATGGCGGCAGTGGCGATGGTGGTGGCGATGGCGGCAGTTGCGATGGTGGTGGCGATGGCGGCAGTGGCGATGGTGGTGGCGATGGCGGCGTTGGCGATGGTGGTGGCGATGGCGACGGTGGCGATGGTGGTTGCGGCGATGGTGGTGGCGGCGATGGCGGCAGTGGCGATGGTGGTTGCGGCGATGGTGGTTGCGGCGATGGTGGTAGCGGCGATGGTGGTGGCGGCGATGGCGGCAGTGGCGATGGTGGTTGCGGCGATGGCGGCAGTGGCGATGGTGGTTGCGGAGATGGTGGTTGCGGCGATGGTGGTTGCGGCGATGGTGGTAGCGGCGATGGTGGTGGCGGCGATGGCGGCAGTGGCGATGGTGGTTGCGGCGATGGCGGCAGTGGCGATGGTGGTTGCGGCGATGGTGGTTGCGGCGATGGTGCTTGCGGCGATGGCGGCGGTGGCGATGGTGGCGCCGATGGTGGTTGCGGCGATGGTGGTGGCGCCGATGGTGGTTGCGGCGATGGTGGTTGCGGCGATGGTGGTGGCGCCGATGGTGGTTGCGGCGATGGTGGTTGCGGCGATGGTGGTGGCGCCGATGGTGGTTGCGGCGATGGTGGTTGAGGCGATGGTGGTGGCGCCGATGGTGGTTGCGGCGATGGTGGTTGCGGCGATGGTGGTGGCGCCGATGGTGGTTGCGGCGATGGTGGTTGCGGCGATGGTGGTTGCGGCGATGGTGGTTGCGGCGATGGTGGTTGCGGCGATGGTGGTTGCGGCGATGGTGGCGGAGATGGCGGCAGTGGCGATCGTGGTGGCGATGGCGGCAGTGGCGATGGTGGTGGCAATGGCGGCAGTGGCGATGATGGTGGCGATGGCGGCGGTGGGGATGTTAGTGGCGATGGCGACGGTGGCGATGGTGGTTGCGGCGATGGTGGTGGCGCCGATGGTGGTTGCGGCGATGGTGGTTGCGGCGATGGTGGTTGCGGCGATGGTGGTTGCGGCGATGGTGGTTGCGGCGAAGGTGGCGGAGATGGCGGCAGTGGCGATGGTGGTGGCGATGGCGGCAGTTGCGATGGTGGTGGCGATGGCGGCAGTGGCGATGGTGGTGGCGATGGCGGCGTTGGCGATGGTGGTGGCGATGGCGACGGTGGCGATGGTGGTTGCGGCGATGGTGGTGGCGGCGATGGCGGCAGTGGCGATGGTGGTTGCGGCGATGGTGGTTGCGGCGATGGTGGTAGCGGCGATGGTGGTGGCGGCGATGGCGGCAGTGGCGATGGTGGTTGCGGCGATGGCGGCAGTGGCGATGGTGGTTGCGGAGATGGTGGTTGCGGCGATGGTGGTTGCGGCGATGGTGGTAGCGGCGATGGTGGTGGCGGCGATGGCGGCAGTGGCGATGGTGGTTGCGGCGATGGCGGCAGTGGCGATGGTGGTTGCGGCGATGGTGGTTGCGGCGATGGTGGTTGCGGCGATGGCGGCGGTGGCGATGGTGGCGCCGATGGTGGTTGCGGCGATGGTGGTGGCGCCGATGGTGGTTGCGGCGATGGTGGTTGCGGCGATGGTGGTGGCGCCGATGGTGGTTGCGGCGATGGTGGTTGCGGCGATGGTGGTGGCGCCGATGGTGGTTGCGGCGATGGTGGTTGAGGCGATGGTGGTGGCGCCGATGGTGGTTGCGGCGATGGTGGTTGCGGCGATGGTGGTGGCGCCGATGGTGGTTGCGGCGATGGTGGTTGCGGCGATGGTGGTTGCGGCGATGGTGGTTGCGGCGATGGTGGTTGCGGCGATGGTGGTTGCGGCGATGGTGGTTGCGGCGATGGTGGCGGAGATGGCGGCAGTGGCGATCGTGGTGGCAATGGCGGCAGTGGCGATGGTGGTGGCAATGGCGGCAGTGGCGATGATGGTGGCGATGGCGGCGGTGGGGATGTTAGTGGCGATGGCGACGGTGGCGATGGTGGTTGCGGCGATGGTGGTGGCGCCGATGGTGGTTGCGGCGATGGTGGTTGCGGCGATGGTGGTTGCGGCGATGGTGGTTGCGGCGAAGGTGGCGGAGATGGCGGCAGTGGCGATGGTGGTGGCGATGGTGGCAGTGGCGATGGTGGTGGCGATGGCGGCAGTGGCGATGGTGGTGGCGATGGCGGCGTTGGCGATGGTGGTGGCGATGGCGACAGTGGCGATGGTGGTTGCGGCGATGGTGGTTGCGGCGATGGTGGTAGCGGCGATGGTGGTTGCGGCGATGGTGGTTGCGGCGATGGCGGCGGTGGCGATGGTGGTTGCGGCGATGGCGGCAGTGGCGATGGTGGTTGCGGCGATGGTGGTTGCGGCGATGGTGGTTGCGGCGATGGTGGTTGCGGCGATGGCGGCGGTGGCGATGGTGGCGCCGATGGTGGTTGCGGCGATGGTGGTTGCGGCGATGGTGGTTGCGGCGATGGTGGTGGCGCCGATGGTGGTTGCGGCGATGGTGGTTGAGGCGATGGTGGTGGCGCCGATGGTGGTTGCGGCGATGGTGGTTGAGGCGATGGTGGTGGCGCCGATGGTGGTTGCGGCGATGGTGGTTGCGGCGATGGTGGTGGCGCCGATGGTGGTTGCGGTGATGGTGGTTGCGGCGATGGTGGTGGCGCCGATGGTGGTTGCGGCGGCAATGGTGGTGGCGCCGATGGTGGTTGCGGCGGTAATGGTGGTGGCGCCGATGGTGGTTGCGGCGATGGTGGTGGCGCCGATGGTGGTTGCGGCGGCGATGGTGGTGGCGCCGATGGTGGTTGCGGCGGCGATGGTGGTGGCGCCGATGGTGGTTGCGGCGGTGATGGTGGTGGCGGCGATGGTGGTTGCGGCGGCGATGGTGGTGGCGCCGATGGTGGTTGCGGCGGCGATGGTGGTGGCGCCGATGGTGGTTGCGGCGGCGATGGTGGTGACGCCGATGGTGGTTGCGGCGATGGTGGTTGCGGCGAAGGTGGCGGAGATGGCGGCAGTGGCGATGGTGGTGGCGATGGCGGCAGTGGCGATGGTGGTGGCGATGGCGGCAGTGGCGATGGTGGTGGCGATGGCGGCGTTGGCGATGGTGGTGGTGATGGCGACGGTGGCGATGGTGGTGGCGCCGATGGTGGTTGCGGCGATGGTGGTTGCGGCGATGGTGGTGGCGCCGATGGTGGTTGCGGTGATGGTGGTTGCGGCGATGGTGGTGGCGCCGATGGTGGTTGCGGCGGCAATGGTGGTGGCGCCGATGGTGGTTGCGGCGGTAATGGTGGTGGCGCCGATGGTGGTTGCGGCGATGGTGGTGGCGCCGATGGTGGTTGCGGCGGCGATGGTGGTGGCGCCGATGGTGGTTGCGGCGGCGATGGTGGTGGCGCCGATGGTGGTTGCGGCGGTGATGGTGGTGGCGGCGATGGTGGTTGCGGCGGCGATGGTGGTGGCGCCGATGGTGGTTGCGGCGGCGATGGTGGTGGCGCCGATGGTGGTTGCGGCGGCGATGGTGGTGACGCCGATGGTGGTTGCGGCGATGGTGGTTGCGGCGAAGGTGGCGGAGATGGCGGCAGTGGCGATGGTGGTGGCGATGGCGGCAGTGGCGATGGTGGTGGCGATGGCGGCAGTGGCGATGGTGGTGGCGATGGCGGCGTTGGCGATGGTGGTGGTGATGGCGACGGTGGCGATGGTGGTTGCGGCGATGGTGGTGGCGGCGATGGCGGCAGTGGCGATGGTGGTTGCGGCGATGGTGGTTGCGGCGATGGCGGCAGTGGCGATGGTGGTTGCGGCGATGGTGGTTGCGGCGATGGTGGTTGCGGCGATGGTGGTAGCGGCGATGGTGGTGGCGGCGATGGCGGCAGTGGCGATGGTGGTTGCGGCGATGGCGGCAGTGGCGATGGTGGTTGCGGCGATGGTGGTTGCGGCGATGGTGGTTGCGGCGATGGCGGCGGTGGCGATGGTGGCGCCGATGGTGGTTGCGGCGATGGTGGTGGCGCCGATGGTGGTTGCGGCGATGGTGGTTGCGGCGATGGTGGTGGCGCCGATGGTGGTTGAGGCGATGGTGGTTGAGGCGATGGTGGTGGCGCCGATGGTGGTTGCGGCGATGGTGGTTGAGGCGATGGTGGTGGCGCCGATGGTGGTTGCGGCGATGGTGGTTGCGGCGATGGTGGTGGCGCCGATGGTGGTTGCGGCGATGGTGGTTGCGGCGATGGTGGTGGCGCCGATGGTGGTTGCGGCGGCAATGGTGGTGGCGCCGATGGTGGTTGCGGCGGTAATGGTGGTGGCGCCGATGGTGGTTGCGGCGATGGTGGTGGCGCCGATGGTGGTTGCGGCGGCGATGGTGGTGGCGCCGATGGTGGTTGCGGCGGCGATGGTGGTGGCGCCGATGGTGGTTGCGGCGGCGATGGTGGTGGCGGCGATGGTGGTTGCGGCGGCGATGGTGGTGGCGCCGATGGTGGTTGCGGCGGCGATGGTGGTGGCGCCGATGGTGGTTGCGGCGGCGATGGTGGTGACGCCGATGGTGGTTGCGGCGATGGTGGTTGCGGCGATGGTGGTTGCGGCGAAGGTGGCGGAGATGGCGGCAGTGGCGATGGTGGTGGCGATGGCGGCAGTGGCGATGGTGGTGGCGATGGCGGCAGTGGCGATGGTGGTGGCGATGGCGGCGTTGGCGATGGTGGTGGCGATGGCGACGGTGGCGATGGTGGTTGCGGCGATGGTGGTGGCGGCGATGGCGGCAGTGGCGATGGTGGTTGCGGCGATGGTGGTTGCGGCGATGGTGGTAGCGGCGATGGTGGTGGCGGCGATGGCGGCAGTGGCGATGGTGGTTGCGGCGATGGCGGCAGTGGCGATGGTGGTTGCGGCGATGGTGGTTGCGGCGATGGTGGTTGCGGCGATGGTGGTAGCGGCGATGGTGGTGGCGGCGATGGCGGCAGTGGCGATGGTGGTTGCGGCGATGGCGGCAGTGGCGATGGTGGTTGCGGCGATGGTGGTTGCGGCGATGGTGGTTGCGGCGATGGCGGCGGTGGCGATGGTGGCGCCGATGGTGGTTGCGGCGATGGTGGTGGCGCCGATGGTGGTTGCGGCGATGGTGGTTGCGGCGATGGTGGTGGCGCCGATGGTGGTTGAGGCGATGGTGGTTGAGGCGATGGTGGTGGCGCCGATGGTGGTTGCGGCGATGGTGGTTGAGGCGATGGTGGTGGCGCCGATGGTGGTTGCGGCGATGGTGGTTGCGGCGATGGTGGTGGCGCCGATGGTGGTTGCGGCGATGGTGGTTGCGGCGATGGTGGTGGCGCCGATGGTGGTTGCGGCGGCAATGGTGGTGGCGCCGATGGTGGTTGCGGCGGTAATGGTGGTGGCGCCGATGGTGGTTGCGGCGATGGTGGTGGCGCCGATGGTGGTTGCGGCGGCGATGGTGGTGGCGCCGATGGTGGTTGCGGCGGCGATGGTGGTGGCGCCGATGGTGGTTGCGGCGGCGATGGTGGTGGCGGCGATGGTGGTTGCGGCGGCGATGGTGGTGGCGCCGATGGTGGTTGCGGCGGCGATGGTGGTGGCGCCGATGGTGGTTGCGGCGGCGATGGTGGTGACGCCGATGGTGGTTGCGGCGATGGTGGTTGCGGCGATGGTGGTTGCGGCGAAGGTGGCGGAGATGGCGGCAGTGGCGATGGTGGTGGCGATGGCGGCAGTGGCGATGGTGGTGGCGATGGCGGCAGTGGCGATGGTGGTGGCGATGGCGGCGTTGGCGATGGTGGTGGCGATGGCGACGGTGGCGATGGTGGTTGCGGCGATGGTGGTGGCGGCGATGGCGGCAGTGGCGATGGTGGTTGCGGCGATGGTGGTTGCGGCGATGGTGGTAGCGGCGATGGTGGTGGCGGCGATGGCGGCAGTGGCGATGGTGGTTGCGGCGATGGCGGCAGTGGCGATGGTGGTTGCGGCGATGGTGGTTGCGGCGATGGTGGTTGCGGCGATGGTGGTAGCGGCGATGGTGGTGGCGGCGATGGCGGCAGTGGCGATGGTGGTGGCGATGGCGGCAGTGGCGATGGTGGTTGCGGCGATGGTGGTTGCGGCGATGGTGGTAGCGGCGATGGTGGTGGCGGCGATGGCGGCAGTGGCGATGGTGGTTGCGGCGATGGCGGCAGTGGCGATGGTGGTTGCGGCGATGGTGGTTGCGGCGATGGTGGTTGCGGCGATGGTGGTTGCGGCGATGGTGGTTGCGGCGATGGTGGTTGCGGCGATGGTGGTTGCGGCGATGGTGGCGGAGATGGCGGCAGTGGCGATGATGGTGGCGATGGCGGCAGTGGCGATGGTGGTAGCGATGGCGGCGTGGCGATGGTGGTGGCGATGGCGGCGGTGGCGATGGTGGTTGCGATGGCGACGGTGGCGATGGTGGTGGCGATGGCGGCGGTGGCGATGGTGGTTGCGATGGCGACGGTGGCGATGGTGGTTGCGGCGATGGTGGTGGCGGCGATGGCGGCAGTGGCGATGGTGGTTGCGGCGATGGTGGTTGCGGCGATGGTGGTTGCGGCGATGGTGGTTGCGGCGAAGGTGGCGGAGATGGTGGTTGCGGCGAAGGTGGCGGAGATGGCGGCAGTGGCGATGGTGGTGGCGATGGCGGCAGTGGCGATGGTGGCGGAGATGGCGGCAGTGGCGATGGTGGTTGCGGCGATGGTGGTTGCGGCGATGGCGGCAGTGGCGATGGTGGTTGCGGCGATGGCGGCGGTGGCGGCGATGGCGGCAGTGGCGATGGTGGTTGCGGCGATGGTGGTTGCGGCGATGGTGGTTGCGGCGATGGTGGTTGCGGCGATGGTGGTGGAGATGGCGGCAGTGGCGATCGTGGTGGCGATGGCGGCAGTGGCGATGGTGGTGGCAATGGCGGCAGTGGCGATGATGGTGGCGATGGCGGCGGTGGGGATGTTAGTGGCGATGGCGACGGTGGCGATGGTGGTTGCGGCGATGGTGGTGGCGCCGATGGTGGTTGCGGCGATGGTGGTTGCGGCGATGGTGGTGGCGCCGATGGTGGTTGCGGTGATGGTGGTTGCGGCGAAGGTGGCGGAGATGGCGGCAGTGGCGATGGTGGTGGCGATGGCGGCAGTGGCGATGGTGGTGGCGATGGCGGCAGTGGCGATTATGGTGGCGATGGCGGCGTTGGCGATGGTGGTGGCGATGGCGACGGTGGCGATGGTGGTTGCGGCGATGGTGGTGGCGGCGATGGCGGCAGTGGCGATGGTGGTTGCGGCGATGGTGGTGACGCCGATGGTGGTTGCGGCGATGGTGGTTGCGGCGATGGTGGTTGCGGCGGCGATGGTGGTGGCGCCGATGGTGGTTGCGGCGGCGATGGTGGTGGCGCCGATGGTGGTTGCGGCGATGGTGGTGGCGCCGATGGTGGTTGCGGCGGCGATGGTGGTGGCGCCGATGGTGGTTGCGGCGGCGATGGTGGTGGCGCCGATGGTGGTTGCGGCGGCGATGGTGGTGGCGGCGATGGTGGTCGCGGCGATGGTGGTGGCGCCGATGGTGGTTGCGGCGGCGATGGTGGTGGCGCGGATGGTGGTTGCGGCGGCGATGGTGGTGGCGCCGATGGTGGTTGCGGCGGCGATGGTGGTGGCGCCGATGGTGGTTGCGGCGGCTATGGTGGTGGCGGCGATGGTGGTTGCGGCGGCGATGGTGGTGGCGCCGATGGTGGTTGCGGCGATGGTGGTGGCGCCGATGGTGGTTGCGGCGGCGATGGTGGTGGCGCCGATGGTGGTTGCGGCGATTGTGGTGGCCCCGATGGTGGTTTCGGCGGCGATGGTGGTGGCGCCGATGGTGGTCGCGGCGGCGATGGTGGTGGCGCCGATGGTGGTTGCGGCGGCGATGGTGGTGGCGCCGATGGTGGTTGCGGCGGCGATGGTGGTGGCGCGGATGGTGGTTGCGGCGGCGATGGTGGTGGCGCCGATGGTGGTTTCGGCGGCGATGGTGATGGCGCCGATGGTGTTTGCGGCGGCGATGGTGGTGGCGGCGATGGTTGTTGCGGCGATGGTGGTGGCGCCGATGGTGGCGACGGTGGCGTGAGCGGTTCTGGTGAGGGCAACGTCATGCACATACAACGGCCAACACAAATATCACGCGTCAAGAGGAAGTGATGTATGACGGGAAGTGAGAAGGGCATTGCGCTGCGGTTTAGATGGCTTGCGGCGCTGCAGGAAGGTACGTAGACGGGGCCAAAGGAGGCAATGTGCGTGGATGGGCATGTTGAGGCGGGAGAGTCAGCGCAAAAGCTGTGTTGTCATAGCTGTTAAAGTTCGCCTAGGAGCTCGTCCCCGCGTGGAATTCTTACTTTACTGTTGTCTGATGAGGCATGAGCAAGCATAAATAGCGCGAGATATGTACGCGTAAGAAACGTTCGCTTTGGCTGTCGTTTACCACGGATTAATTTATTAGAGGAGCTGGATAACAGCTACATAGTACGACCACGGAGATTTGCCCGTTACTGGCAGGCGACGCCCGTAACCTTGGCTGTTACTGGCTGGACAGCCGATTGGGTAACCCTCAGGAGGACTGCCATAGGGAGCTCCAAGCGCATAAAAAGCACGCAGCACGCAGAAGGTAACGATCGCGAGGCCGTCTGCCGTGAAGGCGGGTTGCGCGGGCCCGACCTGCATGTTTGCAAGTGTGCCCGCTTTCCGAGGCCCAGAGCCATATGTCCAGGAAACGCGCATTAATCTTACCGCCGACCCGACATATAACGCCTTTATTCCGCCTGCCATACCCATTATCTATACACCTTGCGCTTGCGCCGCCGTCATTCCGAGCGGCAGTAAGATGACAAATACAGCGATCGCCCTTTTCATACTGCTCCGGCAATTACCGTGGTTCCGAAATCCCTTTCGCCTGTTATTCTGGCCCATGGCTCGGGCCGACGGACGCTGTGGACTATGCCCAGCTAAGCTGCCTGTTTATAGATCAACGCGATTTGTTTATAGATAAAAACGAGGTTTACAGACACACGCTTGAGATAAAAAGTCACAGCGTTGCCAGAAAAGAAACGCCTGCTGGCGCGGAGTTGTGATGTCAATATATATATATATATATATATATATATATATATATATATATATATATATATATATATATATATATATATATATATATATATATATATATATGTGGGCCAGCAGCATATCTATCATATATATATATATAAAATATATAAATATATAAATAAATATATATATATATATATATATATGTGGGCCAGCAGTATCTATCATATATATATATAATATATAAATATAAATATATATATATATATATATATATAATATATATATAATATATATGTGGGCCAGCAGTATCTATCATATATATATATATATATATATATATATATATGTGGGCCAGCAGCATCGTACACATGATGGCGGTTTCGGGGCAGTACCGTCGCATCGTCAGCGGCACCGCAGCACGCTGATAACAGGAGAAAATGCAGAGAATGGCAAGGGCGGCAGTATGTGAGTCGGAAGCAAGGATCGGCGAGACGAAATGGAGTCAAACAAGGGAAAGCGCCATGAGGACGCCCGTGCAGGGCGCACTGCGCTGTGTGCCTGCGAGGGCCCGTACAAGCGCATGTTAAAGGCGACACGCGTTTCAATTGAAGTCGCCCATCGTGTGCCAGAACGGACCACAATAATAGGAAAGGCGGTGACGCATGAGTAATGCGTTGAAAGGAGAACCAAGCACCCGGAGGACGCAAACGTTGCATATAAACACATGTGAGAATGACATACACAATGGAATTCATTTGTGCGAGGCAAAGCACGGGAGCGCGAACAGCGGGAAGGAGAAGGCCGAAACCGGGAAGCGGGCACGGGAACCGGGAACCGGGAACGGGGCAGTACCGTCGCATCGTCAGCGGCACCGAAGCATGACATATTCGCGTATGTTTGGTTCACATGCCGGCCAGAATGCAACCGTAACATGAGGTAGGTCGTAACATATGCGATTCGTGACATATTCGCGTATGCTTGGTTCGCATGCCGGCCAGAACGCTGCCGTAACATGAGGTAGGTCGTAACATAAGCGATTCGTGACATATTCGCGTATGCTTGGTTCGCATGCTGGCCAGAACGCTACCGTAACATGATGAGGTAGGTCGTAACATATGCGCTTCGTGACATTCGCGTGTGCTTGGTTCGCATGCCGGCCAGAACGCTGCCGTAACATGAGGTAGGTCGTAACATATGCAATTCGTGACATATTCGCGTATGCTTGGTTCGCATGCTGGCCAGAACGCTACCTACCGTAACATGAGGTAGGTCGTAACATATGCGATTCGTGACATATGTGCGGGAGTATGTGCGTCGGAAGCGAGGATCGGCGAGACGAAATGGAGTCTTACAAGGCAAAGCGCCACGAGGGCGCCAGTGCAGGGCGCACTGCGCTGTGTGCCTGCGAGGGCCCGTACAAGCGCATGTCAAAGGAGACGTGCTTTTGAATTGAAGGCGTCCATCGTTTGCCCGAACGGACCACTATAAGAAATACGGTGGCGCATGCGTAATGCGCAGGAAGGAGAATAATAATAATAATGATACGCCCGGCCGGTAGCCAAGGCGTGGGTTATGGGAGCAGAGGGGGTGGGGTGACGGGTTTCCCCGGTCCCAGTCCCCCCCCACGCACCACTGCGAGGAACTTCAGACTGGTCTGTCGTTGGTTATGTGCCAGCCGGTTGCGGTTCCGCGTGGGGGTTGCGTTCCATTTGCCTGCGGGTTATGACGATAGTGTTGAGTGTTCTAACTGCATGGCCGTGGAGGTCGTTGCAGCAGGTTCGGGCTTCCTTGCTGCCCGTGCCTAGGGTGTGGAGTAGAGGGCGTAGGTCCTTCCTGATGGTACCCGCGAAGCCGAGGCTGATGGCTTCCTGTGTTGTGTAGCGGACCTTCCATCCGGCTTCCGTGAGGAGTTTGGCCAGTTCTGCATGTTGTACGGCCTTGTCGTGCTGTTTCTGTGTGTGGTTTGTGTCAGCGGTGTAGCCGACCTCAATAATGTGTACTGTGTGTTGACTGGGGTCCAGGGGTCCCATGTACCCTGCCGCTCGCGCTTCGTGGAGGGGGATGTCGGGTATAAGGAGTATATCGGGCCGCATTTTGAGGCGTTTCTCATCCGCGATTTCCGGGAGCAGCCATTTGGGCAGGCGTGTGCCAGCTACGTAGTCTGGTCGGGTGTCCGCGGGGCCGGCGTCCATTATAATGTAGCAGCCTCCATTGGACCCCCGGGCTAGCGTACTGGTAATTGTTTGGACCGCCTTGTAATGCCGCTGTATGTACAGGGCTCGCTTTCGGGGGTGAAGGCAGCCTCCGAGGATGTGCGCCCCTGAGTCGAGATGGTTGCACAGGGGGCAGTGTCCTAACGACGCGGGGCATCCCAGGCGCCAATGGTTTCCTAAATCGGCTCGCCAGCTTGGCGCTCCATAGCTGGCCGTACAGGTAGTCGCAGCACCGTTAGACATGCTTGTGTCGACGCGCCTTGCGCTGTAAAGTTCGAGTGCTGGTGCTTATGTCAAGGTCGGGCAGGGTATTGGCGACGTATTTAATGTAATCTGTTTCGTTCGTGTGTCCCGAGTGCGTCTCCGGGCTGACCAGGGACTCGATACCGCGGTTAAGGTCGTTAGCATAGTGCCCAGCGTTCTTCTCAGGCCCAGCCATTTTCCGCAGCCACCAGTGTTGACTTCGTGGATTATTGTCTGAGGTTTCGGTTGCGCTTAGCTAGCGCGTCGGGGTCTAGCTTGGAGAGTCCTCGCGCGGCTCGTACGGCTGTTTTGTCCGCTTTCTCGTTGTACGTTACCCCAGTGTGGGCTTTCACTTGAAGCAAAGACGTCTTCAGGTTACAGGCCGCTCGTCGTTTAAGTATTAATACGATTTTCTCAAGCAGCGCCTTGTGCTTACTACGCTGAAGCTTATGTGGGTTGTTTATCATCTTTTTAATGAGATGTAGAAACGCGGCAGAATCCGTCCAGATAGTTAGGTGAGCTTCGCCGTGCAGCGTGGCTCTGCGCATCTGGAGTCCTTGATGGATGACACTCAGTTCGCACTGTGTGATAGTTTGGCAGCCCTGGTGGCCTGCATTCACATCTATGTGGAGCGTTGTGTCGGTAAGTGCGTCGGCCGCCGCGGCTCCCAGGAGATGTCTTTCCTCTTCGCCATCTTTAATCTTTTGCACTGAACCGTCTGTGTATATGGCGTCTTGGGCGTTGTATCGCAGCGCATATTTGGCAGAAAATGCCAGGAACGTGGCGCTTCCCTCTTCCGTGGGGATGTTGTCGCACGTACGGGAGGGAACCGCCGCGGCGGGTGGCTTCTCGGTCATACTGCGCACCTGCTTGCGCACCCATTGGGGGGGGGGGGTGTCCAAGAGAGGGCGGGGCCAGTGGCGACGTGGAGGGCTGCCGTCATAGCAAGCGCTCAGCGGAGGCTGGTATCGTAAGCGCGGCCGGATTCATTGCTAACCAAGAGCAGGGTGAGTCCGTTTGGGTAGGGTTTTGGAGCGTCTACGCTCACTTCGCTGTAAAGGTCCCCTGTTCCTGAGGATGCGTCTATTCTACTGATCACAGTGACCAGCGGGTGGGTGAGGTAGCGGGTGTAGGGCGCCGTTTGGGACGTGGGCAGCAGGAGTAGGGTAGCGGTGGGGTTATCTGTGCTCCGTGTCGCGTCGGCCCAGCCTAGCGCCCATCGCAGTGCATGGTGCCCCTCGTCCGGCTTGGGTTCAGGGTGCGCGACGGATACGCCCGTGCACGGTTGCGAATACGCATCGTGGTTGGCTCCGAAGAGCTGATCTTCAGGGTACCGCGAGTAGTAGATGGCGGTGCTGTCTGCTACGTTGAGGGGGGATGCAAAGCGCTCTGTTGCGGCGCCCAGCGCGGTCATGAGGCGTTTCATCAGCCGTTCGGATATCCTCCGCTCATGTGCTTCTCTAATGGGGTGTGCTTTGGTGCCCCCTCCGCCCCGATACCGCAGCAGGAGGCATGCGACATCCTCCGCGAAGCCACCCGCGGCCGCGATCTGTGCGTGCTCTTCCGGGCGTTTCTGCTGGGCGTCTCTGTACCGGAGTCACAGGCTGCGGAGGCGGCTTGCCGACACCTGGCCGACGCAGCGCCCCTGGGGATCGTACACGAATGCCAGCCCAATGGCTTGCAGTCCATCGGGTATGTTCTCACTGCCGTCCCATGGTACATGCCTGTGTGTGCCGTTACGTTTGCCAATCTGGACCGTATACCGCCCCGGCGGGTGGATGTCCCTGTCCGGGTTACCCGGTTGCACGTTGATTTCGACAAACTGCCTTAGGAGACGTTGGCCTCGGGTCACGTTGAGGCATTCAGTCTCCCATCTGCCTTGCTGTTGCCATTCCGTCAGGTGGCGGTCGCGTGCCTTTTCCATTCGACCGGGGTCCTGCTCGGCCTCCATGGCGCGCCGATGCCTGAATGCATTCAGCAGCTCTGTCCAGTTGTCTTGCGAGGCCAGTCGCGATTTCTCATCTTCGGTGGGAGCCCATTCTACCTCGACTATCGTTTCGGGGTGGGTGGGGTCGGTGGGGGATGCGTACCGATGCACCGCCTTGGGGTGGTAGCCTCTTCCAACCTTTCCAACATAATAAACTCCGTTATTTACTAAGCTTACTATGCTCCATCCTGATTTCATATAATATTTTACAGCTTCAAACTCAGGACGAATATTCCCAGTAGATGGAATTAACATACAGCTTCAAACTCAGGACGACTATTCCCAGTAGATGAAATTTAAATCTGTATCGGATTTTTATGTACCACAATTCTGTTTGATTTAATACGTTAGCATGTGTTTATATCCAGTCGTTTCAGGGGATCGGACAGTGCACACAGTCTTCGGTTCTTGACGGTCATTTGGTTTGGTGGCCAGGAGGGTTGCAAAGATAAAATAAGGGTCAGGTACCAGTCAGGATGATTGGATTAGAACACCGGACCTGCCCGGGCCGACGACCTAGAACTAGGACCCTGATGAGCCCTGGCGAGCCGCTGGCTCACCGGTTCATTCCCAACCGCAAGCCGCGCACCTAGAGCTTTAGATATGTTAATTGGATGATATTATATTTTTCCATGAGAAAGTATTACACCGAAGACGAGCCAATCTACCGAAGGCTTGCCCTTGACCGGCGAGGATTAGGAATAGGATCCGTGTAGCCGGCAGGATTAGGATTAGTACCCCACCAGGACAGGGCAGGATAAGGATTAAGACCCTGCAAGGACCGGTCAGGATTAATGGATTGCTGACCATTACCCACCCCCGGGAGTACGGGATTACGACCTCTCCGGCCAGCCTGACCTTCGCGTAGGGAAGGCCTGGTATCGGGGTTACCCGGAATCCCATATTGCCTGGACATTGCGCCCACAATGCATACACACTTCGAAGCTGGATATCCGTTGAACTCTGGTGGCGGCTCACCTTTGGTTCGTGCATTGTTTTGGAGTGCATGCGTGCAATCCGAAGCATACATAAACTATCCTGAAAAATCCTAAAACCCTGAAATTCTGAATTTTCTAAATTCCTTGATTTCAGACGTACACGCACACGCACACGCACACGCACACGCACACGCACACGCACACGCACACGCACACGCACACGCACACGCACACGCACACGCACACGCACACGCACACGCACACGCACACGCACACGCACACGCACACGCACACGCACACGCACACGCACACGCACACGCACACGCACACGCACACGCACACGCACACGCACACGCACACGCACACGCACACGCACACGCACACGCACACGCACACGCACACGCACACGCACACGCACACGCACACGCACACGCACACGCACACGCACACGCACACGCACACGCACACGCACACGCACACGCACACGCACACGCACACGCACACGCACACGCACACGCACACGCACACGCACACGCACACGCACACGCACACGCACACGCACACGCACACGCACACGCACACGCACACGCACACGCACACGCACACGCACACGCACACGCACACGCACACGCACACGCACACGCACACGCACACGCACACGCACACGCACACGCACACGCACACGCACACGCACACGCACACGCACACGCACACGCACACGCACACGCACACGCACACGCACACGCACACGCACACGCACACGCACACGCACACGCACACGCACACGCACACGCACACGCACACGCACACGCACACGCACACGCACACGCACACGCACACGCACACGCACACGCACACGCACACGCACACGCACACGCACACGCACACGCACACGCACACGCACACGCACACGCACACGCACACGCACACGCACACGCACACGCACACGCACACGCACACGCACACGCACACGCACACGCACACGCACACGCACACGCACACGCACACGCACACGCACACGCACACGCACACGCACACGCACACGCACACGCACACGCACACGCACACGCACACGCACACGCACACGCACACGCACACGCACACGCACACGCACACGCACACGCACACGCACACGCACACGCACACGCACACGCACACGCACACGCACACGCACACGCACACGCACACGCACACGCACACGCACACGCACACGCACACGCACACGCACACGCACACGCACACGCACACGCACACGCACACGCACACGCACACGCACACGCACACGCACACGCACACGCACACGCACACGCACACGCACACGCACACGCACACGCACACGCACACGCACACGCACACGCACACGCACACGCACACGCACACGCACACGCACACGCACACGCACACGCACACGCACACGCACACGCACACGCACACGCACACGCACACGCACACGCACACGCACACGCACACGCACACGCACACGCACACGCACACGCACACGCACACGCACACGCACACGCACACGCACACGCACACGCACACGCACACGCACACGCACACGCACACGCACACGCACACGCACACGCACACGCACACGCACACGCACACGCACACGCACACGCACACGCACACGCACACGCACACGCACACGCACACGCACACGCACACGCACACGCACACGCACACGCACACGCACACGCACACGCACACGCACACGCACACGCACACGCACACGCACACGCACACGCACACGCACACGCACACGCACACGCACACGCACACGCACACGCACACGCACACGCACACGCACACGCACACGCACACGCACACGCACACGCACACGCACACGCACACGCACACGCACACGCACACGCACACGCACACGCACACGCACACGCACACGCACACGCACACGCACACGCACACGCACACGCACACGCACACGCACACGCACACGCACACGCACACGCACACGCACACGCACACGCACACGCACACGCACACGCACACGCACACGCACACGCACACGCACACGCACACGCACACGCACACGCACACGCACACGCACACGCACACGCACACGCACACGCACACGCACACGCACACGCACACGCACACGCACACGCACACGCACACGCACACGCACACGCACACGCACACGCACACGCACACGCACACGCACACGCACACGCACACGCACACGCACACGCACACGCACACGCACACGCACACGCACACGCACACGCACACGCACACGCACACGCACACGCACACGCACACGCACACGCACACGCACACGCACACGCACACGCACACGCACACGCACACGCACACGCACACGCACACGCACACGCACACGCACACGCACACGCACACGCACACGCACACGCACACGCACACGCACACGCACACGCACACGCACACGCACACGCACACGCACACGCACACGCACACGCACACGCACACGCACACGCACACGCACACGCACACGCACACGCACACGCACACGCACACGCACACGCACACGCACACGCACACGCACACGCACACGCACACGCACACGCACACGCACACGCACACGCACACGCACACGCACACGCACACGCACACGCACACGCACACGCACACGCACACGCACACGCACACGCACACGCACACGCACACGCACACGCACACGCACACGCACACGCACACGCACACGCACACGCACACGCACACGCACACGCACACGCACACGCACACGCACACGCACACGCACACGCACACGCACACGCACACGCACACGCACACGCACACGCACACGCACACGCACACGCACACGCACACGCACACGCACACGCACACGCACACGCACACGCACACGCACACGCACACGCACACGCACACGCACACGCACACGCACACGCACACGCACACGCACACGCACACGCACACGCACACGCACACGCACACGCACACGCACACGCACACGCACACGCACACGCACACGCACACGCACACGCACACGCACACGCACACGCACACGCACACGCACACGCACACGCACACGCACACGCACACGCACACGCACACGCACACGCACACGCACACGCACACGCACACGCACACGCACACGCACACGCACACGCACACGCACACGCACACGCACACGCACACGCACACGCACACGCACACGCACACGCACACGCACACGCACACGCACACGCACACGCACACGCACACGCACACGCACACGCACACGCACACGCACACGCACACGCACACGCACACGCACACGCACACGCACACGCACACGCACACGCACACGCACACGCACACGCACACGCACACGCACACGCACACGCACACGCACACGCACACGCACACGCACACGCACACGCACACGCACACGCACACGCACACGCACACGCACACGCACACGCACACGCACACGCACACGCACACGCACACGCACACGCACACGCACACGCACACGCACACGCACACGCACACGCACACGCACACGCACACGCACACGCACACGCACACGCACACGCACACGCACACGCACACGCACACGCACACGCACACGCACACGCACACGCACACGCACACGCACACGCACACGCACACGCACACGCACACGCACACGCACACGCACACGCACACGCACACGCACACGCACACGCACACGCACACGCACACGCACACGCACACGCACACGCACACGCACACGCACACGCACACGCACACGCACACGCACACGCACACGCACACGCACACGCACACGCACACGCACACGCACACGCACACGCACACGCACACGCACACGCACACGCACACGCACACGCACACGCACACGCACACGCACACGCACACGCACACGCACACGCACACGCACACGCACACGCACACGCACACGCACACGCACACGCACACGCACACGCACACGCACACGCACACGCACACGCACACGCACACGCACACGCACACGCACACGCACACGCACACGCACACGCACACGCACACGCACACGCACACGCACACGCACACGCACACGCACACGCACACGCACACGCACACGCACACGCACACGCACACGCACACGCACACGCACACGCACACGCACACGCACACGCACACGCACACGCACACGCACACGCACACGCACACGCACACGCACACGCACACGCACACGCACACGCACACGCACACGCACACGCACACGCACACGCACACGCACACGCACACGCACACGCACACGCACACGCACACGCACACGCACACGCACACGCACACGCACACGCACACGCACACGCACACGCACACGCACACGCACACGCACACGCACACGCACACGCACACGCACCTAAAACCCTCTCTCTCTCTCACTCACACACACTCTCTTATATACACACACTCTCTCCTATACACACACTCCTACCAAAACACACACTCCTACCAAAACACACACTCCTACCAAAACACACACTCCTACCAAAACACACCCAAAACACACACTCCTACCAAAACACACACTCCTACCAAAACACACACTCCTAACAAAACACACACTCCTACCAAAACACACCCAGAATTTGAAGTCATATGATCTCTGTAAAACCGTTCATTGAACTGTCAACTTTCGGGGCCTTTTGGCTTCGCGCGCTGCATAGTCGACTTGCCATGGACACTTGACCGCGGACGGACGGACGGATCACTGACAATTATGGGGTCGTATCCCTCCGCAAGCTTCGATTGCTCCGGGAACAGAGGCAGGCAGGCAGGCAGGCAGGCACGGACATGGGCAATCCTACAGGGCGGGGCCTTGGGCGCTTCGCGCTGGGGCCCCGCCCAAAAATCAATGCGTTAGATAGACCGGCGGGCTACAGTACAGTATGTACATTACCCCCTGTGCCAGTATACCCCTGCCCACCTGTACGTCGTATATATGGACGACAGCTGCAGGCGACATGCACTGATGAATAATAGCCGATCGATATATCTTATCATATAAGATATATATTTATCATATATCAGTTAGCTGATAGTATAATGCTCGTGCCGCGCTGAATTTGCCTTTGCAGTTGGGTCAATGGTTAAGACCACCATACCGTATGTGTACATGTGTGATGTTGCCCGCCGCCTCAGATACGCCTCAACCGCCTTCACCGCCGCCATCGAGGGCTCCCTTGCCGCCGCTGCCGCCTGGTATCGCAACCGTGACGACCGACTTCTCGGCTGGATTCACGGGCGTGAGTCTGACTACTGCCACCGGCACTGTAGAGAAGGTATGCGGGGACGTCCTGTTAGGAAGATTGCGTGCGATTGCGAATCCATGTGTATGTGTGGGCTAACGGGCTAACGACCGGGCTTGGTGAACTTCATATTTATATTGTTTCGTGGCCGTACATAAATATGAAACGACCAGTAAATGATGTGTTGCAATTGGAACCTTGAGGTATTAAGATGCGGAGTGCTATAACAGGCTATAGGACGGGTATAGATTGGGTAAAGATCTTAAACCCTTAGACTGTAGTCGTGACCACAGGTCGTCAAAGTCCTAAGCACCTGCCTTCCCGCTAGATCATCCTACATGCCCCTCCAAACGGCCTATCTCAACGTTCTTAAACGTCTCGGCGGGTCGGCCGATGCGACGACGTTCCGCTTGAAAGCGGTCGCATCGCAGCCACGCACCCGGGCGGTCCGGGGGAAGGGGGCGCCGTCGTCCATACGTTCAATAAACGACGAGCGAGCGAGCAGCCAGAGGTGCCACACACGATGCCTTTTCAGTGGTCGTCTCCGTCCACGCCGGCAGTTTCGTACTCTTTGAGATACGTAATAAGCTCTTCGTTCATCATGACATGGTGAATATGACTCGCTATGTGCACACGCGAATGTCATTATTACCTACATGTCGCATCCATGGGCGTACGAACGTCCTTCTGCTCAACTGCGTGCATGCAGACCGCCCTGTCTGCCTTCGTCGACACCTTCAAACAGCAAATCAACGCTGTATGGGGCATCCCGCTGGACCAGATTGATGTGTCCTCCGTCACCGTCAACGGCATGCCGTACACGATCGCCCGCCGCCGCCGTGCCGCACTTGAGACATCTGCCACTACCGATTCCACCTTTGTCCGTCGGGCGCTGAGTGTGGAGGGTCGGGAGATGGCGGGCCTTCGCGCCCTGGGCCTTGTGTCGCTGGTGGAGCTCCTGCCAGTGGGGGAAGGAGGCGAGCAGCGCCCGGCAGTGGTAGAGCATCACACACGCCATCTGCTGGCCACTCCAACGGGTACTGATTCCGTCACGGTCGACTTCAGCGTAACCAAACAGATTGAGGTGCCGCTTCCGCCGTCACCGCCCCCGCGGCCACCCAATCCGCCGGGATTGAGGGAGTCGCCCAGCCCGCCTCCGCCTCCGCCTCGCCCGCCGGCCCCTCCGCCTGGCCTGCCGATGGATTTGGGCAATTTGGCTGCCGCCACGGGCGCTACAGTCACACAAATGCCGAATGCGCCGCCTTCTCCACCGCTTCCACCCCTGCTTCCGCCATCCCCACGACCACCGAACCCAAGGCCACCGCCTACTCCAACCCCTCCATCTCCTCCACCACCATCGCCGCCGCCGAAGCCAAAACGTGGAAAGTCGCCGCCACCGCCCGGTCCCCCTACCCCGCCGCCGCCCAAGCCCTCGCCGCCGCCTCCGCTGCCTCCCTCGCCTCCGCCCCCCCCCATTGTGGGCAACATCCGCCTCGAGTGATGTGAGTGCGGAAGACGGTATACCATACCGTATACGTGATCCAACCTTTTATAAATGGGATTGCTTCACGCAACTGTAGAACTGTTACAACGCATTTCTTTCTACACCCTTTGCCATCCATAAGCGCGACCTAGTGGAAAAACACGTTTTTCCTCCACATGTTTTTCGTTGCTGCTCGCCTCGGTGTAAATAATGAAGAGGGGCAGAAGGGTCCTAGATCTATTCTAACCGACCAGACACGTGCAATGAATGGGGCCCTGCTCTTACTGATCGCCCCATCCCGGGTCCCCGGGCCCCCGCCCCTACCTACGCCCTTGGATGCGTGCGGCCCCGCCCGCCCTCATCAGGTGCCCGCCCAGGCCTCCAAGGTCGTGGGTCCGCCCCAGGCGGCGGTCCTTCAGATCACCACCTGCGACCGCCCCACTGCCACCCTGGCCTGGGCGCCTGCAAACAGAAAGGTAAGAGTCTGCTTTTGTTCCTTGTGCTTGGAAAAAGGAAAAGGACAAGGGGTTGGTGTCGGCTTCCTTGAAGCCGGAAAAAGGGCGGGGCCCCGTTCAATCCGTACGGGTGGAGTTGAAGGGCTAGGGCGGCGAGGGCGTGAAGTGTGAGAGTGTCAACATTCCTGCTGATAGACAGCCAGAGCTTTCAGCAATCCGCCCCATGTTTAGCATCGCGAGGCATCGCGCGCCGTCTCGGCACTGTGCAACTCTTCCGGCCAGCGCATTGGCTGAAGTTACTTGACAGTAGACATGCAGTGTATCACTTACACATCACGCAGGCTGACTTGCCAATAGAAGGACAGCGGAACTGTTTGAGAGGGTCGCGATGATGACGTGCAGTTGCCGACGAGAGTGCACAGGCTTCGCTACCGAGGTATTCGTCATAGAGGAGGCTTGACAACTTTAACATTAGGACAGGGAATGTAGAAGTCCCCTAGGTTGCCGACTGGACTTGTTGGGCGGCCCGCAGATGAATCGTGCGTGCATTGGCGGCTTGGCGTCCAACAACCAGCAGTTGGCCCCTCATGGGTTGCTCGTTGCAACCTTTGTAATAGTAATATGCGTCAAGACGATCGGACCGGCTAGCAGAGCTGTGGTGTGGTCGCGGGAAGAATGTTCGCAATGCAAACATAGTTTGTTTCCGAAACAAAGATTTATTTCACGCCGTCATGTCAGAATTCCACTTTAAGGAACGATGAATCTTCTGGAATTAATTATAGGCCGAGAGGTGTTGGTTTGACCTCGGCCGCGGTCCATGGAGACTGCCAAACTGGTTTTTACTCATGCGATGTTGGGTTCCAATAATAAATTTACCGTGCAATAAAGAATGTAATCTTTTACTTATGCAGACTTTCCGTTGGCCGAAAGTCTACACTTGTCCAATTACTTCCCACGTCCCACGCACGTCCCACGGACATGGGCAATCCTAGAGGGCGGGGCCCCCCTGGGCGCTTCGCGCTGGGGCCCCGCCCAAAAAGGAAAGTTTACGCTGGACCGCAAGCCCTAGCTAGCGTGTGTTAAGGGAGCAGACTGAAGCCTCTTCGGCGGGTACAGCCCACTACCGCGGTGACCGCATTATTTTACTGTGATGGGCCCTGATGAAGGGTTGCTTTTCCCAAACACTCCGCGTCTGGGCTCCGTCTCCCTCTGGTACAGTATTCCCTTCTGCAAAAGGTGGCGTGGAATTGCTCATCAAGACGGATGTTTCTGCTGGTCGGATGGATGTACTGGAAGGACTAGATACTTCCTGCAGGGGTTGAAAGGATCTGTTTCCGCTCGTCCTTTGCAGGCTTCCCCGCGGATTTTGGACGTGTCCTTCTTGCCCTCCAACGCCACCGCCCGCACTGCCCGGTCCGTGGGTGTCTACTTCCTCAACCTGGGGACCCTGCAGCCGCTGGTGACTGCCATACACCTGCTGGTCATCCCGCCGGCGGGCAGCGGCGGCAACCCGGTGAGTCGTCACTGCCGTCTTATTTCACACAACGTTAACGCAACATGCCCGCGTGTACGTAGTACGTATCATGGGTGTATCGTGAAGATGCGCTGATCTGGCATATATCGGCGTCGCAACCTTTTTCAGAAGGCATAACAACGCGGTACCAGCACTGCAACACATCTCGGCGTATCTCCGTCGAGTCATATGTAATGAAATGCGCCCTGCTGCCCCGTCGTAATGTTTGGGTCTCGTCCGGGTATTCGCCTATCTATTAACAGCCATTGCTGAACATTGCACGTCCACCATTTTCTCTGTATGTAAATACCGTGTTACACTTTCAAAAGGAATTTACACTCACTCGTGTGCCGTACACCCTTGTGTTGCTTTGCTGCAGGCGGGCTCTCAGCTGCTTGTCCCGGTCTTCGACGCCTCCCGCGATGCCTCCCCCACCTACGTCTGCCCGCCCCGGCCTAACGCACTTCCCGGTGTCGCCGGCCGCCGTGGTGCGATCCGGGATGATGACCGCCGCGGAGTTTGCCGGCAGCAGAGTGGTGGGCGCCCGCCTGGAATTCAACGACAATCCCGTACTGGCGGTTACAGACCTGCCCTTCGTGGCCGCTGTTGGCCTTTTCACGATCTAGCTACATCAGGTCGTGGTGTGGAGAAAGTAGGCTTGCTTGCGTGCGCAACGCGTCCCAGCGAGCAGAAATAGTATTAATAACACCTTTTCCTTGGCATTTTTCTTAGATTGTTGCAGCACTATATGCATGGCAGATAAACGTGGACCGACCGGGATGCAATGCATGTGACACGCAAGGGAGCGGGGCCAGTAGGATAGATAGAGGCGTCAAGCAATATCTATCTCGACACGCACACCTGCCTGCGTGTGCTGCTGGCGATGAACCCTGTGAAGGTCCCTGCTGTGTGCCCATGCGTCCCTCCGTATTCCGTGTCCTTCGATATTAACGTTGATTCCTATGCCCTGAAAAGGCCCGTTGAGTCATGCTTCTGTCGATCGGTCGTTTTGGCCGGATACAGCCGCCGGGCTACCTACCTACCTAGATGCTACACACACTGATGTATAGGCGGCGCTGGAAATATGTTGCCGCAGCTGGTGGTTTCAGCAGTGGGCGTACATGTGGGCATGTGCGTGTGCGTGCGCAGCTGCACTAAGCTGGGCGACATACATCAGGTTGCATTAGTGGTCTGAAAAGGCCCGTTGAATCATGCACCTGTCGGTCGTTTTGGCCGGATACAGCCGCCGGGCTACCTACCTACATAGATGCTACACACACTGACGTATAGGCGGCGCTGGAAATATGTTGCCGCAGCTGGTGGTTTCAGCAGTGGGCGTACATGTGGGCATGTGCGTGTGCGTGCGCAGCTGCACCAAGCTGGGCGACATGCAGCAGGGTGCCGTTCTCACTTTGTTCGCTTTGGTTATTTCGATCGATTGTCTCGCTCCAGACTCGGGAAAATTAGAGCCAACAGGCCAGCTGCTTGTCGTGCGCTGCACCAGAACACCCAGGGCATGCAGCAGGGATGGCATGTCTGTTGTGCTATTTTTGTTCAGATCTCCCGCCCTCATTATTATGTCGTGTTCACCAGTGAGGCTCTGCCCGCCTATCGTCCAGCCTCGCTCCTGGGTAGGATAACTCTCACTTCCTTTCTGGGCGGATGGATAGAGTGCATTCTTTTACATGCTACCCAGGTGCGCGCCATTCTGTTGTATGGCTGTCAGGCGTGGGGCCCGTTTGTGATAGCAGAAGCGCTCGAAAGGGCTTCTTCTGGGAGGCGTCGTGATAACAACAACCTAGCGGAGGGCCTTTTCGAAGCTTGTTTGCGGGATGATGCGGTTCAACTACAAGTCATTTTTTATGCGGCAGATTGTGGGGGCGGCGAGGCCTGCCCAACGGCTGCTGTTTGCCGAAATGGCACAGCTCCCGCTGCAGTACTACATGGCCAAACAGGTTGTTGGTTTCTGGAATCGCGTCCGAAAGCAGGCTGGTTCTCTCGCGTTGGCGGTACTGCGGCAGGAAATACACGACGCACTTAATGACCCAGCTGGGTCTGGCTGGGGTGCTGCAGTGTTGCGGTTGTTAACGTATCTCGAAATCGACATCTGGAGTGGGATGCCGCAGGACGTCAGTGGTTTCGATAACCGCATCGATTGGTTGTTAAGTAAACCACTCCCCGAAGGAACGATTGTGACAGCGCTGAGGGAGCGGTTGATGAGTGGGTGGGAGCACGAGCGTTTAAGTGTACCGCCAGAGGCTTACCCTTCGGACGGGAAACAGCCGGGAGTTCAGATGGCGAAGTATAAGCACTGGATGGGTATGCCCTTTGCGCGGGCAGCGGCAATTATGTGGCCACAGCATGCTAGCGTTTTCATTCCGCGTGCGGCCCACCGCAAACTTTTGCAGTTTCGTTTGTGCTGTTGGGCGGTTGCGGCCAACAGATCGCGAGAGGGCAGAGTTCATGTCCCTAGGACTGAGCGAAAATGTCCCTGCTGCGTTGCGGATGGTCAAATAGAGGACGAGAAGCATGTCCTAATGGAGTGCCCTGCTTATAGTAGCATCCGCGCGGATGAAGGGTTTCCTCAATTCGAGGGTATGGAGGAAGCGATGAGATGGGATCCTCCCCGTTTGGCGAAGATGCTTGAGCGCATTTGGGCCCACCGCAACTCAATTGTCCCCTTTGGCCGCTAGTATCCCCCTCTCCTGCATGGGCGGTGTTTCTACTGTCGTGCTTTTAGGCGTTTTAGTTCCCTTGGGCCCTCGGCTCGTATGGGCTTTTGTTCATGAGAGGGGCACGCACCCCCAACCATGTAACAAACACACACACACATGCATATGGAGGCTCGGCCTGCCCACTCCTCATCGGTGCCGTGAAAAGCATGGCCGCATGAAGAAGATGGCATCGCAATCGATGTTTTTTGCAGCAGAAGTTATGACTACGGACAATGCCCATCAATTACTGTAATCACAGCACTCACGAGACCGCAGAAACTGACCTGCGCCTACCGCGGTACCCTGCCGGGTGTTACCGCGGTATACCCTGCCGGGTGTCTTCCGTCGTCCGCCTTACGGTGTGCTGCCGCCCAGTAGCGGGTCCCTCGGCCCCCCTTGCCCCCCGCCCCCCCCCAGCGCTAGCCCAGCCCCCGTCGACCCCATTGCCGCCCATCCGTTGCAGCAGCCACGACGACAGCCGCTGAACTGCCGCCTGCTGCTGGCCCTGCTGGCCAATCGTCTCACTCCTCTGCGCCGCCGCCGCCGCCGCCGCGCACGTGGTTTCGAAACACAGAAGGGTTTCACTCTCCGTGTGCGCGATCTGACAGCCAGCCGCGAGCAGCAGCCAGGACACTCCCGCCCAAAGGAGCCCAACCCCAGCAGTGCCCAGGTCAGACTGCCGGCAGCAGCGGCGGAGTGAGGCTCCGCTGCGAACACGCCACCAATCTGAGTGTCAGGGGGAGCAGGATTGGATTGCCCGGCAGCGTTAGTAGGGTGGGGGAGGAGCAGGATTGAATTGCACAGAAGCGTGGAGAAAGGAGGCAAGAGTAGTGTGCGCTGTGCGCAGAAAGCGCTCGGAGGCAACCATATTGCAGTGAGGAAAGGAAGCAGAGGGGTCAGGAAATGCGACTGGCAAAAGCGCAGCCAAAGCTAGCGGCCCGGGTTCGGCACGTGCAGAGCGCCGTACAATAGCCCTGGATGTGTGGTACAACGTGTCGTACCCACCGTGTTGCAGCAACAAGTCTCCTGCCCCAGGTAATAACTGCAGGAAGGCGCACAAGGTGGGGCGAGGGAGTCTGGGCTGCGGGAGGGAAGAGGTCGGGGGAGTTGTGCACCTTCCATCATCAGCGGCAGCGGCGGCCGTTCCGTGGTTTGGAAAGCAGCAGCCGCTGCCGCAGCAGCGTGCGTGTGTACGTTCCGCCCCTCCCTCCGCGTCACCTGAATGCCGATAGGTCAACGCAAGAAGGCGGGCAGAAGCCTCCGGGCCCACACCCGCCGCGGTCCCAGCCCTCGCCGTAGTCGGCGCCATGTGAGAAGGTAATGGCGTTGGAAGCCGCAGCGGAGGCGTCGTGGGTCAGCCGTTCCACGGTAGCCGCCGCCGCGGCGGCGGTAGCCAGCGTCAAGGAGTACGGCTTTACCTACAGTACAGTGCCGTACAACTATCGTTACGGCATGGCGGGAGAGCCAACCAGGCGCCACGACGACGATCGCCAGCAGTAAGGCCGAGATCGCCAGTAAGGCCGCCTCGGTGAGTAACGCATACGTCCCAAGGGACGTGGTTACGAAAATTGTTGCCTAGCAGTTCGAACGCCGTGCCTAGCAGTCATATTCATTCCATGCGAGTACCGTATAGTAGCGTAGTTGCTGAGGAATAAGACGCGGCATCGGGCGCTCGCGTGGGCCTCACCGCCTTTGTTGCGGAGTGGATCGACTGCATGGTGGCGCCCCACACGGCCACGCACGCCAGCAGCGACACCAGCCACGCCTGCACCAGCCACGCCGCCAAGGCGGCGGCGCCGGCGGCAGTGAATTACGCTTGCGGGCTCATGCCGCGGCGGGTCGAGGGGGTGTACGAACCGGACTCGGATCCGGATTCGGACGGGCACGCGTCGCAGAAGGGCAGGCCTGTGGGCGCCACACACACACACACACCTATACACAGATACGCACAAACACACATATGCGGTGCTGAGCCGCGCAGCAGCGAGTGCAGAGCTCCATGCCAGCAGACCTCTTCCACTACTACTGATTCCACCACTGTCCGTCGGGCGCTGAGTGTGGAGGGTCCGGAGATGGCGGGCCTTCGCGCCCTGGGCCTTGTGTCGCTGGTGGAGCTCCTGCAGTGGGGAAAGGAGGCGAGCAGCGCCCGGCAGTGGTAGAGATTGAGCATCACACACGCCACCTTCTGACCACTCCAACGGGTAATGATTCCGTCACGGTCGACTTCAGCGTCACCAAAGAGATTGATGTGCCGCTTCCGCCGTCACCGCCCCCCCGGCCACCCAATACGCCGGGAGTGGTGGAGTCCCTCAGCCCGCCTCCGCCTCCGCCTCGCCCGCCGGCCCCTCCGCCTGGCCCGCCGATGGACTTGGGCAGTTTGGCTGCCGCCACGGGCGCTTCAGTCACACAAATGCCGGATGCGCCGCTTTCTCCACCGCTTCCACCCCTGCTTCCGCACTCCCCACGACCACCGCACCCGAGGCCGCCGCCTTCTCCGCCCACTCCATCCCGTCCGTCTCCTCTACCTCGCTCTCCGCTGCCACCCTCTCCCAATCCCCCATCTCCACTGCCCCCATCGCCGCTTCCGCCCTCGCCCCGGCCTCCATCACCGTTACCTCCCTCACCTCTGCCGCCGTCTCCCGCGGCCCCCTCTCCTTCACCCCCTTCACCCTTCCCGCCATCTCCGTCTCCTCCCTCGCCACGGCCGCCTTCTCCGTTGCCGCCCTCGCCGTTCCCCCCCCACCGCCGCCGCCTCCACCTCCCAAGGCAACCCTTACTCCTCCTAGGAGTACGCCTACTCAAACTCCTCCACCGCCCTTCCCGCAGCCGTCCTCACCAACGAATTCCCTAAGCCCAACTTCCTCCCCACCGCCGCCCTCGCCACCACATCCCACGCCACCGCCGCCATCACCCGTGCCCCCCTCCCCACAACCACAAATGCCGCCCTCACCTCTTCCACTGTCCCCATCTCCTCCCGTTCCTCCTCCACCTAGTCCGATGCCACCCGCACCGCCCCCCCCGTCTCCACCTCCCAAGGCTTCCCCACCCCCACCTTCACCCCCGCCCTCACCTCCGCCTTCACCTCCACCCTCACCACCGCCGCCGAAGCCAAAACGTGGAAAGTTGCCGCCACCGCCCGGTCCCCTTACCCCGCCGCCGCCCAAGCCCTCGCCACCGCCTCCGTCCCCTGCCTCCCTCGCCCCCGCCTCCCCCATCCCAGTTGTAGGCAACATCCGCCTCGAGTGATGCGAGTGCGGAAAACAGAGACAATAGGCAACATCCAAAGCGCCAAAACTTGACATCTTAATTAACGCATGTTAACCGTATACCTTATACGCGATCCAGTCTTTATCGATGGCAGTGCTCCACACAGCGGTTTCAACGCGCGTCCATTAATTCGTGTATATATCCGTCTGCCATCCATATTCGCGTGCTAGTGGAAAACCGTCTCACTGTGTAAATAATGAGCAGTGGTATGAAGGATCCTTGCTCTATCCGAACCAGACACGTGCGATGAATGGGGTCCTGATCTTACCCGATCGTCTCATCCCCAATCCCGCCCCCGCCCCTACCTACGCTCTTGGATGCGTGCGGCCCCGCCCGCCCTCATCAGGTGCCCGCCCAGGCCTCCAAGGTCGTGGGTCCGCCCCGGGCGGCGGTCCTTCAGATCACCACCTGCGCCCGCCCCGCCGCCTCCCACGCCTGGGCGCCTGCAAATAAAAAGGTGCGCCGCGATCGCCGTAATCCTGCCTTTAAAAATCAATCCGTCTTGTCCAGATGGAAAGGCGCGCGCATGAACAGCCTTTGCACAGAAAGCTGTACTGCGGCCCCTTGCTTCATCCGCTTATCATCGGGACATGTCCTGAGCCACGATCCGGGGCCGACCCAGCATAAGCTGACATCCCTTTTCAGGTTGATTATTAATTTATTTATTTATTATTATATCGGTGGCTCTGGGCTCGGGGCTGGGTATGGGCGGAATGGGCATCGGGCCTGAGATTGGTGGCAGGGGCTCGGGGACCGGAGATTGGTGGCAGGGCTCGGGAACCGGAGATCGGTGGCAGGGGCTCGGGGTTGGAGATGGGCGGAATGGGCATCGGGCCTGAGATGGGTGGCAGGGGCTCGGGGCTGGGGATGGGCGGAATGGGCATCGGGCCTGAGATTGGTGGCAGGGGCTCGGGGACCGGAGATTGGTGGCAGGGGCTCGGGGACCGGATATCGGTGGCTCTGGGCTCTGGGCTGGGGATGGGCGGAATGGGCATCGGGCCTGAGATTGGTGGCAGGGGCTCGGGGACCGGAGATTGGTGGCAGGGGCTCGGGGACCGGATATCGGTGGCAGGGGCTCGGGGCTGGGGATAGGCGGAATGGGCATCGGGCCTGAGATTGGTGGCAGGGGCTCGGGGACCGGAGATTGGTGGCAGGGGCTCGGGGACCGGAGATCGGTGGCACGGGCTCGGGGTTGGAGATGGGCGGAATGGGCATCGGGCCTGAGATGGGTGGCAGGGGCTCGGGGACCGGAGATTGGTGGCAGGGGCTCGGGGACTGGAGATCGGTGGCACGGGCTCGGGGTTGGAGATTGGTGGCAGGGGCTCGGGGACCGGAGATCGGTGGCAGGGGCTCGGGGACCGGAGATTGGTGGCAGTGGCTCGGTGCTGGAGATTGGTGGCAGGGGCTTGGGGCTGGAGATGGGTGGCAGGGGCTCGGAGCACTCCATTCGACTTGCATTCGCTGTATTCCGCAGCGGCAGCGGCCCCTGGCGTGCTGCTGTCAGGTGCTGTCCGACGCTGTCCGATACCGAGCCATGTTGTCAATGTCCATGCCGCCAAGCTGGCAGCCAACAAGCGGGACCATGCCGTTGCCCATGACAGCAGCGGTCGCGTCACTCCTATGGACTCCGGCCGTGCGGGGTGCCAACGGCATGAGGCTGGGCCGGCCGTTCTGCAAGCGTTCAGCAAGAACGAAACTGTGACAACGCGCGTCGTCGCGCCTTAACCCTTTGATGCGGCAATTCCATCACCATAGAATGCCGGTCTCCACCAGCCCGAAGTCCCGTCACCAGTAAACACTCCAGCAAGATCTCCGATCAATTATACGCATTGCATGAATGGGATGGCAGTCATCCGCAGACGAGCAAAAACGAGGCGCTGTGAATGCTGTTGGTGCTCAACGTTAGTGGGGGCGCAGCTCAAGGATATCTAAGCTATCGTACAATTTACCAATACTGCAGGATAACGAGGCATCTGATGCGAACGGTTCGAACGTGTGTCTAGGACAGCTAGGGACAGCTTTTATCCGCACGCCCCAACCTAGCAGTGCTAAATATCCCAACATAAAGACGTCATTAGCACGCTCAAAATTACGCATGCCGACCGAGACGGAGCCGGTGAAGTGCCCTTTACGGAAACGTGTACACAGACAAGGGTTTGGTGTCGGCTTCCTCGAAGCCGGAAAAAGGGCGGGGCCCCACCAAATCCGTACGGGTGGAGTTGAGTGCTAGGGCGGCGAGGGCGTGAAGTGTGAGACATTCCTGCTGATAGACAGCCAGAGCTGTTTCCCGAAATGCCTGCTAGCCGAGTCGTTAGCAAGGCCTGCCGGCGCCGCGCGAAGCGCGTCATCCCGTCGGGTGCATGAGCGCATGTGCGCATCGACCGAAATACGGCATTTCCAAAGCGAGCGGCGAGGGCGTCAACTGTGAGAGTGTCGACATTCCTGCTGATAGGCAGCCAGAGCTTTATATCTGAAATGCCCGCGGCTTCAGCAATCCGACCCATGTTTAGCATCGCGCGCCGTCTCGGCACTGTGCAACTCTTCCGGCCAGCGCATTGGCTGAAGTTACTTGACAGTAGACATGGAGTGTATCATTTACACATCACGCGGGCTGACTTGCCAATAGAAGGACAGCGGAACTGTTTGCGAGGGTTGCGACGACATGCAGTTGCCGACGAGAGTGCACAGGCTTCGCTACTGAGGTATTCGCCGTAGAGGAGGCTTGACTGCTTTAACATTAGGACAGGGAATGTAGAAGTCCATCCCCTAGGTTGCCGACTGGACTTGTTGGGCGGCCCGCAGAAGACCGCTGCATAATGCGTGCATTTGCGGCTTGGCGTCCAACAACCAGCAGTTTGCCCCTCATGGTTTGCTCCTTGCAACTTTTGTAATCGAAATGTGCGTCAAGTCGGTCGGACCGGGTAGCAGAGCTGTGGTGTGGTCGCGGGAAGAATGTTCGCAATGCAAACATAGTTGGTTGCCGAAACGAAGATTCATTTCACGCCGTCATGTCAGAAATCCACTTTGAGGAACGATGAATCTTCTGGAATTAATTATAGGCCGAGAGGCGTTGGTTTGACTTCGGCCTCGGTCCATGGAGACTGCCAAACTGGTTTTTACTCGTGCGATGTTGGGTTTCTATAATAAAGATACCATGCAATAAAGAATGTAATCTTTTACTTATGAAGTATTTCCGTTGGCCGAGATTCTGCACTTTTGTTTGGACACCACAGTTCACAGTCCACAGTCCACAGTCCACAGTCCACAGTCCACAGTCCACAGTCCACAGTCCACAGTCCACAGTCCACACGGACATGGGCAATCCTACAGGGCGGGGCCCCCCTGGGCGCTTCGCGCTGGGGCCCCGCCCAAAAATGAAGTGCTGTTCTGCACTATATATTCTTCGTACAAAATTGTGAGCATAATCTAATATAAATGTGTATCAAAAAACAATAAAATAATAAATACCAGCTTGTGCTTGTTAAATTTCAGCTTGCGCTTGGGCGGCCCCGGATCGTGGCTCAGGACATGTCCCGACTCGGTACATGTCCCGAGCCACGAATCGTGGCTCCCGGTCCCGCGGCGTACCGCTTCGTGGCAAGTAGTCAGAACGATCGGAAAATAAATGAATAATTTGATAATCGATTTGAATTGGGATATGGGCTTGCGCTTGGGCGGCCCCGGATCGTGGCTCAGGACATATCCCGAGTCGGGACATGTCCCGAGCCACGAATCGTGGCTCCCGCTCCCGCAGTGTACCGCTTCGTGGCGGGTAGCCAAACCCATCGGACATTCAATATTTTATTAAATAATACATTTGCATTGGGATATTGGGTCGGAGCATGGGACCCGGTCCCACGGTGTGCCCCTGAATGGCGAGTCGTCAAAACGATTCAACATTACAAAGTAATAAAACAATCACCATGCATTGAGATATGGGCTTGCGCTGGGGCGGCCCCGGATCGTGGCTCAGGACATGTCCCGAGTCGGGACATGTCCTGAGCCAGAGGGGTCTGTCATTGTTCGGGACATGTCCTGAGCCACGATCCGGGGCCGTAACCTAACTCATATTTACCTCACGTTAAGAATGACGCACCTTGTCTAGCATTGCTTGGGTCTATTATAAGATAGATTGGTCTGCGTGTGATAGTCTTACTAACGGTGAAATCCCCCGAACGAGCAACGCATGTTTTGTGTGCCCTTGTGTGCAGCATGCAGTTACCAGGACAGTGCATGTCTACATGTTTCCTGTGCATATGAATGGTACTACTGTTTAATAAATACGAACATAACCTCGCGCTGCCGCAGGCGGGCTCTCAGCTGCTTGTCCCGGTCTTCGACGCTTCCCGCGATGCCTCCCCCGCCTACATCTGCCCCGGCCTCACACACCTCCCGGTATCGCCGGCCGCCGTGGCGCGATCCGGGATGATGACCGCTGCGGAGTTTGCCGGCAGCACGGTGGTGGGCGCCCGCCTGGAATTTAACGGCTCTGCCGTACTGGCGGTTACAGACCTGCCCTTCGTGGCCGTTGTTGGCCTTTTCACGATTTAGGTCGTGGCGCGGCGAACGAAGGCCGGCCGGCAAGCTCGTTTGCGCGTTCCCCACGTCCGGGACTTACAAACGCATGTGGTCGGCGCCAGGGGCAATATGACGGAGCCGTCAAAAATCTACATTTCTTGCCCGTATAACTCGGTCGTCTTCCTGGCCACATGGACGGGCTCTCTTCAGCGGCCGGCCGCGCGAGCCGCTCCACCTTGACCGACGCTGAAATGGAATTGGAGCAAGTTAAAGTAGTTATGTCGCTCGGACGGCAGGAGGGGGGTGCAGGGCGTGCGGGATCGGTACAAGGCGGAAGAGGGCGAGGGCGGCGCGCGCCGCTGGGTTGGCCAGGAGGGTGGCGGCGCGCGCCGCAGGGAGGGTGTACCGCACGCGGGACCGAGCCAAGGGGAAAGGGGGCTTTGTGCGCCACGGGGCCTGCAAGGGAGGGGCGTGCCGCGCGCGGAACCGGGCACGAAGGGAGGGGGCTTCACGCGCCGCGGGCAGTGGGTTCATGGCAAAGGGGAAGGGACGGCACGCGTCGATGGGTCGGCAGGGAGGGGGCGCGTCGCGCGTGGGGCCAGGCCCAAGGGGGGTCGGTCAGCGAGGGCGCACCACGCGCCAGATTGAGCTCCTGCCACGCCTTCTGCTATCTGTTTTCCAGGTGACCTGTGATTCATCATTACAATTAAAATTAATGCACCGCAATACGCCTACTCTGTCCTGTATGAATGTGAAAGTACAGGAGTGGCGACTGTCTTGCTGAATTCTGTTGAGCTGTTGAGCCGGGGCGCCGCATGCACCCGGCCGATATGTTTCTGGGCTGAGTTCTCCTGCAGTGTAAGGGCCCTTGGCAGACGGTCCCCGCTTCCCGTCTCGCTTGCTCTCTCAAGGCAGTCGGTCAGCACGTCACCCTCGGTAGAGCCCGGAGATTACAGGTCCAGGGAGACAGCAGGAGCACATAAGCATACCCGAGTTTCATTCCGTCAAGAGTCCTTGCCGCCCGGCACCCCACGCTGACGCTTCGCGTGCAAACCCGCGTCCCGTGCCGTCAAGAGTCCGTGCTGCCCGGCCCCACGCGCCGACGCTTCGCGTGCAAACCCGCGTCCCGTGCCGTCAAGAGTCCGTGCTGCCTGGCTCCACGCGCCGACGCTTCTAACTCCTCACTGTTACACTACAACGAGATACTGCTCCAACAACTTGTCCGTCGGGCTCCAACAACCTAACCTGCAGAAAACGGAACCTGCAAGGGCCATCTCGATTTTGACTTTGGACTAGTGGCCGGTTGTCTCTCTCCGCTCACTCCGGCAGATACGCCAGGCAAACGGCACCACGCATTGCAACGACACGAAAACCCATACAACGCCCCCCCCCCACGCGCGCGGCACCTGCGAGGGCCTGGCGACGGGCGGGAGGCGGGAGTACTAGCCCTGGCAGAAGGGCTAACACAAAAGATGAAACAACAACGGCAGATGCCGTCTCCAGACGGCAGCTGCCCCACAAGAGGCGCAGCCTCTGGCTGCAAGCCGTACATCGTACGGCACCAACTAACCCGTTAACATCGATCGTCGTTAGAACCAGACTTCTCTGCCACTCCTTCGTCGCTGCTAGAGAAGTCAACGTTTCCCCCAGTGCACCGCCGCCGCCGTCCTCGTCCGCCAAGCCGCCTTCGTCGTCACCACCCCACCACCTCCGTCCTCCTCGTCACCCCACACGCCGCCGGCGCGGCGGAGGCGATCCACCGTCGTTCTCGGCGTCGCGTCGTCATTGCTGTGCCATCGCTGTCGGCCTTGGTCGCCCCGTCACAGTCGGCTTCACCCTCGCCCTCAACCCAGGCGTCCAGGCTGCGGCGGCGCCTGGTCGCTGCTGCTCTGTCCCCACCCCTGCTCCCGCCTCCGGTCCTCTCCTCCCGTTCGCGATCCTCCAGAGCCACCTGAGGGGAGGGAAGGGGAGGGGAAGGGAATTGCATTGCACAACAGCAGTGCGGGTTGCGGCATCCAGCCCCATTTGGTGTGGAAGAGGTGGTGGTTGGAGAGAGGTATAAAACCATACGAGCACAAGCAAGGGAACCGAGGCGACGTTTTGGGTAGAGGGGGCCCGCTGACTCAAGTGCGATGGAGCACTGGTAACCAAATCAGGTGACCAGCGGAATGCGGTTTCAGGTTGTAGAAAGCAGGTGAATACGTTGGTGTGCCTGTGTGTGGGGGGGGGGCGGGAGGGATGAAAAAAGAAGATACCGCAGCGGAGACAGAGAGCGGACCCGTAACCCAGCAATACTTACCGAATGTAACTTTACCAAGCCGAGAAGCGCAGCGACCGCGTCGCCGCCAGACCAGCCCAGACGGGCGAGTACGCGCGACAGCACAAGAAGGGCACGAGCGCCCGGACAAAACAACCCGACAAATGGTAGACTCTCCTGCACGCAATGGAGGAAGCGAATCGGAAAGAAGCAAAGGAAAAGGCGTGAGTAACGGCAATGGGCAACGGCAATGTCAACGAAGGAAGGCGCAAGCAGGCAGGCAAGCAATACACGACACACATATACCCACGAACGAGCTAGGGCGGCGACGCGGTGCAAAAGAGGGCGGGAAGGGAAGGCGGTGCAGAGAAAAAAGGGATACGGAAGGGCAAAACGTACGACAGCAAGGTGGCGAAAGGCAGAGAAGAAAGGGCAAAGGAAGAGTGGAATGGCAAAGGGAAAGAGAACAGCAGAAGACGAGTGCAGGGGGGACGGAATGCGAGGCAGGGGAGAAAGGGTGAAAGGGCACGAGGGCAAGGGCGAGGGCAAGGAGAAGGGAAGAACGACGGCAGGACGAGTGGAAAGGGTAGAGGCTGCGGGGTGCGGGAAGGTGCGATGTGCAGGAGGGGCCGGGTGGCGGACCGTGAAGAGTCGGCTCCCCACCACACCGGCCGAGTACGCAGGCCACCACACATGAGGGGCACTGGGCGAGGTGACGGCGGGCAAGCGCGGGCAGGGCAGGGTCAGTGTGGGGGCAGAGGCGGGGCAGGGTGACGGCACGCTGGTGTGGGGAAAGGGGGGAGGGGGGTGGCGGGCGGAAGTAGGCGCGGCAAAACACGGGGGGCGGGAGGGGCACGTGCAGGGCTGGGCAGGGGCCGAGGGGGGGTTTGAAGAGTGATTTTGCCGAGGGGAGGGGGGGGAGATAAAGGAGGGCCTACCCAGCACGGAGGGCAAGGCATGCGGGCAGACAAGGGGGCGGGGGACCAAGGGGGGGTTGTGTGCGGGGGGTGTTGGGACTTGGAGGGTCAGGTTAGTGTAGAGGCGGCGGGGAAGGTCGGGGTTGTCGAGGGAGAGTAGGTCGTCCAGGAAGCGGCAGGAGTGGCGACAGCGAATAGGGGTGCGCTTGGCAGCGGGGGAGGGCGGTGGGGAGGTGCAGTTGCGCTGGTCCAGGCATGGGTAGCTTTGGCGGGGGATGGATTTGGTGAGTGAGCCATGCCGCATACCGACGACAATGTTCCGAGCCCCCAACTCCACTTGGAAGAATCGACTTTTTCCATTTTTCCGTACGAAGTGTGTTGCTGGCGGGAGAGATTCGCGTGGAATTAGGTCAAGGACGTAAATCCTCGCCTATTCCAGTCCCGCAGTGTCATTTGCAGCATTGCAGATCCGAGTAGTTACCTGCACAGGGCCGGCTACCGGAGAAACGGAGCGATCTGGTGCCGGCTGGTCACTGGAAGCGCTCTGTCCAAACCATAGCGGTTTCAATTCTTCATCTGTCGCTCCAGCGCTGCCAGGCACGCGTTCGGCAGTGGCCGTGATTGGTGCGTCTGTGGAATTCATGGGGTGAAAACCAGGGTTCCAAGTGACAATGAACGGGATCCCGAGCGCATGTTGCTAATGGAGGAAGAGGGACCAGGGATACAATGTTGCCTAACGGATTCGCGTGCTTACAAATCGCGACAGGGCAGCGGCGCCTCACCCTTGGCCACACACCACCAGGTTCTCTGGCTCGCCGTCCCACCGCCGTCCCTCCGCCCCGCCGTCCCTCCGCCCCGCCGTCCCTCCGCCCCTCCGCCCCGCCGTCCCTCCGCCCCTCCGCCCCGCCGTCCCTCCGCCCCGCCGTCCCTCCGCCCCGCCGTCCCTCCGCCCCGCCGTCCCTCCGCCCCGCCGTCCCTCCGCCCCGCCGTCCCTCCGCCCCGCCGTCCCTCCGCCCCGCCGTCCCTCCGCCCCGCCGGCCCTCCGCCCCGCCGTCCCTCCGCCCCGCCGTCCCTCCGCCCCGCCGTCCCTCCGCCCCTCCGCCCCGCCGTCCCTCCGCCCCGCCGTCCCTCCGCCCCGCCGTCCCTCCGCCCCGCCGTCCCTCCGCCCTGCCGTCCCTCCGCCCCGCCGTCCCTCCGCCCCGCCGTCCCACCGCCGCCCCCGATCCGTCCCTCCGCCCCGGCGTGCACGGAGGCACGGACGCGATACCCGTAACCAAATAACCCAGAGCCAAGGGTCATCTTGATGTACTCCGCGTTACCTGTAAAAGCCCGTCATCATCGCTGAGCTGGAAGGCTCTCCAGGCCCAACACAACACGCCTCGAAGGATGGCTGTCGAGCCCTAGCATTGCCGCCAACTGCCCGGCTGGGTGGGCGCCGCGAAGAGGGCTTTCAGGAGGAAGTCGGAAAGAAAGACGCAACGGTCCCACGAGCGAAGCTCCGGGCTGCATGCCTCCCGCCGCCGTCCCTTCTTCCTTCTTTTCCTGCCGCCCTCTTCCACGCGCAACGGCCACAGCACCAGCACCAGCCCCTCCCCGGCCCCGGCGCTCGCTCCCGCCCCCCCCCCCGCCCCCGCGTTCAGACATTCGGTTAGCCCCCGGGGAAACGCAGCCCCGCCTGCAGCCCTGCGCCCGTCGTATCGCTCACCTCCGGCGCCGCACCGTCCGTCGCCGCCGCCGCGCCCGCGCCACCGTCCACCTCCATGTAAGCGCCGCCCGCGCCCGGCGTCGTGTCGCCCAGTGCGCTGGGGTCTTACAGGTTGCCTGGAGATGTGGGTGTGGGTGTGGGTGCGAGAGCGGGGTGGACATGGGGTGGGCGGGCGGGGCCGTGCTGGGTGCGTTTATTTTCGGGGAGTGCGGTGTAGGGACTTGGGCGCTGCGACGCGTCACGGCAAGTGGTCGGAAAGGAAGGCTGTTGTGGCATTGCTGTTGGGCGGGCGGGAGGGGCGGGGGACGAGGGTGCGGGAAACATCTAGGGCAACCCGGCCCACAGAACGGGAGAGGGGACACACATCGAAGGACTGCAGCAGGCGTGGAAGGTGCGCCAAAAGCACCAGCACTGGGCACCAGCCCACGCGCGACCGTCAGGAAGCGCTTTTGATGGCTGCGAAGCTCCTCGCCACCCATCCACAGCTTCTCACCCCACCGCACTGCACCGCACCGCACTCCACCGCACTGCACTGCCTTTCGCCCGGTGAAACAACCCTTTCCCTTTCTCCTTTCCCTTGACCCAACCCCAACCCCTGGCCCAAACCCTAACCCAGAGGGTCTTCGGAGCTGCGCAGCGGCTCACCCGTCAAACCGGAGATGCCCGACGTCGGCGTCGGTGCGGGCGCCGCCGTCGGCTCCACCCCTAGCGGCGTCGCCGCGTCATCGCCGTACTACATGGCGTCGCCGCCATCCCCGTCGCCGTCGCCGCGTGCTGCCGTCGCCGTCGGCGTCGCCGGCGGCGCCTGCACGGCGGGGCCGCTGGTTATGCCGCCGCCCGTCACCGCGTCATCCTCCGCGACGGTGACGCCGCCGGTTGTGGCGGCGGCGGCGGTGTCCGCATCCGTGACGTCGCCGCTGCCGACGGAGCCTGCCGACGGCTGCGCCTGCGCCGTCACGCGGTCCGTCAGCGCGGCGCCGTCACCGCTGCGGCCGCCGCTGCGGTGGCCGTCGACGCCAGCCTCGCCTGTGGCAGCCACGAAGACGATGATCATTATAATAGCAACAGCGGCTGCAACAGCAGCTTGACGAGATGACATGGGGCAATCCGGTTCATGGCGACGGAACGGATGTCGTTACATATGCAACCAACGCAACGGAAAACACGCCACAGGCGCCAACGGCGCTGCGGCGCGTCGTCGCGGTACGGTTGCCAGCCGCGTGCTCCCGGTAGGCGTCCCGTCTTTCCCCCCCGCAACTTCCCCGCAGGGAGGGGAGGCCGCTCTCTCCACGGAACCCAACCCAGTCAGCCCTCCCAGCCCATACATGCAGAGCTTCCTCCGGCTGAGTTGCTCCTCTCTTTACCGCGTGCGGAAGCGGATGCGGATGTTCCTTTCAATAAACAGCTCTCTGCTGCGCTGTCGTCACGGGTGGCAACGTGGCATCGCACGCACGCACGCGCCCACGCAAACGAGCACACGCACACGAGCACACGCACACGAGCACACGCACCGGCCGCCAAAACCACTCCCAGGCCCCGTCCCCACCTTGATGCCGCAATGACGTCTGGTGTGTCGTGAACGTCCTGGTCGTCAGAAAAAGGCTCCGACGCAAGGTCCTCATCACGCCGCTGTGTAGCAAACGGATCCCAGCTGGTGCTGCACATGCTTGTCGTTGTTCCTGTGTTATAGTAAAGAGCTAAAGACTGTCAGCCTTGCGTTTTGACGGCCTAGGACCAGGCTGCCTTGTCCTGTATACGTCCTTTTCGCACAGGGCTGCCTTGTCCTGTATACGTCCTTTTCTGCCCTGTTTTCGCCGGCCGTGCTTGCCGTACGAATGTGCCAAGCCTCTCCACGCCCATCCAACTCGCAGCGGCAAGAAAGGGATGACTTCTCAATATACCGCGCTAGGCACTGTGAGAGAAGCTTCACGCCCCATACGCCAACTCTGCAACTCTGGACACTTTTATAATTTGAATTGCGTTATTCGAGGCCTGAATCCGTGCCTTAATCAAACTCCTTGAAAACACAACACGGATTAGCGCTGGATTAGCACGGATTACTTTTTTGTTAATCCGTCGATTTTAATCCAAGTGTAAACACCTTCTTAGCACTCTAGGCCAGGGCATGGATTTTGATTAACATGACCATAAACACTCAGGACTTGCTGACCGGTTTGTTAGCCCGACAATTGCCACGCGGCCGCTGATAATGAAGCGGTCGGCCAAAGCGATGAACATGGGGAAGTTTTCCCTAGACTCTTATTTCTGTCAGTAGGAAATCAAGACATGCAGTGCTTTGTAAAAACGGCGGTCCTTCTGTCGGGTGATGACGGTAAGTTTTGTTCCCTTCGCTGTCGCCCGATCCCCTTTCTATCCAGTCATAACCATAGACATACAACCGTATCATGTCGTATATTGGGTGAGGAACCGACGGATGGATCCGGAATGATATTGCCCGGGGGGCAACAGCGCGGCGGCCGGTGCCCCTGGCCTGGCGGACCCTGGCCCGGTCGCTGGGTGCCGGCGCAGCGAGGAACGGGCGGAGGAACAGGCGAGCGTGGCTCTCAACTCCGCAATCCTGTAGATTCACTCTTGCTGTTTGTCCTGCCCGTGATTCCTGCACGTGTTTCTCCTTACCACACTTTACCTCCCATTAAAACACCCAACACGATCCCCCCGTTCGTCCCCTTCCAACCCGCTTAACCCCCATCCCACGGCTATGGTCTCAGCTCGTTAGTCTCTCCCTCCCTCAGCCTTCTTCTGTTACTTCACCGTTCACGGGCTCCAGCCTTTTACATGGGAAACTAAACCCCTCCCTCCTCTCCCGCCCGCACTCCTCCCCTCAGGCCCTCAAGAAGGTGCCCTGGACGCCGCCACCCTCTCCGGCCTGGCGGCCGTACTGCGCTCCGCGACGTTTTACTCGAGCGAGGACGTCATCCGCCAGGGCGACATCGGCGACCGCTTCCAGAAGATGCCGCTTCCAGAAGATGCTGGGTCCGCTGCTGCCGGTCATTACGCGCGAGGCGGAGGTGTACCTACGTCAGGGCGCCAACTGGTGTGTGTGGTGGTGGGGTGCTCGTGTGTCTGTTCTTCGGGGGCCGGTTAGGTGAGGGGTTAGAAATGGGGGTGATGTAATGGTGGGAGCGGGGCGACAACCACCCTGCATCCCTCTACTCCCATAAATTCCACGGAGCCCAGCGCTCGCCGGCCATCCCCTCCTCGCGTGCCTCCTCCTGACCCTCATCTCCTCCTTCTCAGCCCCACCTCCCGCCTTCCTGCCACTGCACACCCCCTCCCCCTGTCCCTCCCCCCAGATCGTCATGAACAAGGGCTACAATGGCGCCGCCGACTGGTGGGCCTTGGGCGTGCTCGTCTTTGAGCTGTGCAACGGACTGCCGCCGTTCATGGGCGACGACCGACTGGTCATGTTCAGGAAGATCTGCAACCGGTGCGGAAGGGGAGGGAGGCGGGAGGGACACTGGAGCAGGGAGGGTTTGGGCGGGGAGGATTGGGGCTTGAGAACTTAGGAAGGGAGGGGTGCGGGGGGGGGGGAGGGCGCAAGGAGGGGAATGGAAGAGGGTGCTGGGAGGGACCGGGTGGGGAGGCTGAGGGGGTCTGGACGGCAGGAGGCAGCAATTGTAGCGCTAAGCAGGAAGCACGACGGAAAGGGGGAGCGGGGGAGGGTGCGAGCTACAGCGCCGTCGGGCCACCGGGAGGTCCCGACAGCAGCTCCCTTCCCACCCACCCGCACCCTCCGCACACAGACAAATGAGCCCCTCCCGCATTCTCGCGCTCTCTCACTCACTCCTCACACCCACCCCATATCACTTCGCGGTACAAACCCCCCTTCCCTGGACCCCTGGCGCCCTCCACATCTCGCCACCTCGACACCCGGGCATCTTCCACCCCACGCCCCATAACGCGACTCCCCCAAACGTATCCTCCTCAGCCTGTCATTCAACTCCAATTCTCAACTGCCCTCCAGCCGCGCCCCTCTCTTTCCTTCCCGCTCTGCTGCCTGGCCACTGTCCCCCTCCCCCGCCCCCTCACGCACCCCCACCCACCCCTCTCACCCCCGTACCCTGCAGTGAGGTGAAACATCTCAGTGAGCGCCTGCTGGACCCCAATCCGCTGTTCCGGGCGGATGCAGGCCGCACGACTGATTCGCCGGATTCGACTGGGACAAGTTCCAGGGTGGGTTCCGGTTGGGGGTGGGGTGGGGGTTGGGGCTCAGCGAGGCAGGCTGGGTACAGGGGCTGGCGTGCTGGCGGCTGGAGGCCGGCCGGGAGCGGGGAGGAACCTGTCATGAGAGGCCCCTCGTGCGTTGTTGGGTTAACGGGTGTTACACTGTGGGCGACTCGCCCTGAGACAGGACGAGCACCGGGGGCCCTGACCGGGCCGAGACACAGCGCAGGGGCGGGCGCGCGGCTACGTCCGTCTGTTCCGCCGCGCGCGCCTCACTCCCTCACTCGCGTCAGCCAGGGGCACCCACCACGGCCCCTGGCCAACCAACTCAGCGGCGCCGACGACTGCGGGCCGCGCTTAGCGAGAGCCACGCGAGAGGCGTCACACACCTCAACCAAAAACGCCTACCAAGACTAGCTACCCCCCCCCCCGGCCAGCCTCCTCGCGCGCTCACGGGGCTCTAGAGCTCTACGCAAAGAGTGCCTCTGAACGCCCTCTACCCCTGGGGCCAGGGGCCCACGACAACGGGGCGGCACCACCACAGCCCAGGAAAAAAAACGAGGCAAGGGAAAGCCCACCTAGGCCCCCAGACAAGGTCCCTCACGAGAACGAGGGGCTGAGTCCCCTCACCAAGGGCTCCCACGAAAGCCAGCACAGCAAGGAGCCCAACTGCCACAACGAACACGACAACCAAGGCGCTGCTGCAGGAACCGCTCACTAAAGCACCCAACCGCACGTTGGCCCGCCAGGCGGTCTCCTCCTGGGGGCTACAGGTTCCCCGACACTGCCCAGCGCGGGGCAAAACAAACACCCACGGCCGCGGGGGGATGACAAGCCGGCGCGGCGGCCCCCTGGAAAACCCACTACGGGGCACGGCTCATAGGCGCTGCCTGCCCTCGCCTACCACGCAGAGAAAACCTGCCCCTCCGTCCCTGGCCGCCTGCGGAGCCCAGCACCACCTACCCTCCCTCTGCAACCCCTCCCTCTCCACCTCTCCCTCTCCCTAAAGCGCCAAAACTGCAGGCCTCCCGCGCCGCACTCCTCAGCCGCCAGGCAGCACAAAACCGCCCCTTACTCCTCGACGGGCCCCGTCTCCCGGGAAGAGGGTACACACCCACACTCACACCAGACAAAGCACACAGGCCTGCTCCTTCCCCTCCCTGCTAGCCCACGAGACCCTCGGCTAGGAAACCCTTGCCCGCACGCCCAGCCCTCCCCTTGCCCACCGCCCTTCCTGCTCTCCTCGCTCCACTCGCCCTCTCCAGGCTTCCCCCCCAGCCCTCCAATCCCCCCCCCACCCTCCTCCCCCCGACCGCCCGCTCCCTCCTCCCCTCCAACCAACGCCCCTGCCCCGTCACTAGCACAGCTGCTTAGGCCGTGATCTCCACCGGGGCTGCGCACCGCATTCGCTCCTCAACGACCGCTAGGATGGGGTGCTGCGGCCCCACTCTATCCCAGCCGTGCCGGGGGGTCTCCAGCGCCGCGAACAAGCGCAAGCGCGCCCAGAAGTCCGTCACCGCGCGGGCGCGCGCCCGGTACAGCGGCGAGGCTTCGGCTGCACCCCGCGCTGCTGCCGCTGCTGCCCCTACTGCTGCCGCCGCCGCTTCCCCCGCCGCCACCTCTCCGGCCCCTGCTTCCTGCGTCGGTGATTCACCCGCGGGGGCGTTCAGCGCGGGTCCCTCCTGCTGTGTTGCCCCTCCCTCCCGGGCGAAGAAGTCGGTGATGGCCCGCTGGCGCGGTCCCTGTCGCTGGGGCTGCTCTGGTTGGGGCTGCACCTGTTGCTGCTGCTGTTGCTGCTGCTGCCCCGTCGCTGCTGCGGCCCCATCCCGCCCCTGCCTTCGGGTTGCTGCTCGAAGGCAGCACCTTCCGACTTCCATGGCGGACAGCGCCGCTAGGGCGATCACGTCCCAGGGGGCCTGCTCGCACCCAGGTGGCGCTTGGGCGAGCCAGAGTTGCTGCCGGGTGGTGGTGGCCCCCGCTGCTGCTTGGGGGGGTGGCAGGTGCCGGTCGATCTGCTCCCGAACGGCCCTCGCGACCGGGCATTCCCAGAAGTGGTGCAGTCGCGGGGAGCAGGGTCGGCCGGCATCGGCCTCCCCATAGGCCCCGCACCCGCACGCCTCAATGGGCACCCGGGCCAGGTGTGTGTTGCCAGGCAGGGGTACGCCGTCCACCGCTAGGCGCCACATAGTCTCCTTGTTGTCGTTCTCCCAGCGCACTCCGGACCACAGGCGTGCCTGGGTTGCCCGGAAACGGCTGAGCTCGGCGGCGAGGTGGGGAGGCGCCTGGTTCTCCGGCGTGCTCAGGGCCTCCCGCACAAACTCGGTGACCAAAGCCACTCGCCGCTCGCTGGCCGGCCCGTCCTGTAGTTGTGTCGCCTGGCTGACCGTCAGGCGGCGGAGCGGCACTGCGTCCGTTCCCCCGGGAAGGCGCCACCCCAGTCGCCCGACGATCATGGCCATCACCTGCGCGCAAACTGGCGGTGGCGGTGCCGGCGGTTGCTGTTGCTGCTGGAGTCCTTCCGCCTCCGCCTGCTGCCGCTGCTGCTGTAGCCTGGTCTCCACCACACCCGCTGCCTCCAGCCAGGCCGGGCTGATATCGTTATGCAAGGCCCCCAGAGCCGCACGGGCCGTTTCCTTGTCCTGCAGCTGGGCTGGGGTCGCGGCTGGGTCGAGGTGCTCCCGGGCCCACTCATGCCAGGCCGCTCCTTGGAGGGTGGTGGCTTGGCTGCCGTCCAGTGTCACCCATACCCGTACCAGGTCTCCTACCGTGCGCAGTTTCCTGCATGACGTTAGCCCCGCATGGTATGCTTCCAGGCCCGGTCGACGGCTGACGGCCACGACGTTTGCGTCGTTGGCGTCGTTGGGCAGCAGCGGGTTGCCCCACAGCGCGGCCCCCCAGCACCAGTCGCCGGGCACCAGCGGAGATCTGCCAATGTCCTCCGGCGGTGGCAGGTGCCCCAGGGCCCCCACGATCCGGCTGATGTCGGCGGGCAGGTCGCTGCCGCCGAGCCAGGGCCCCGTGGCCCGGGCGGTTGTCAGGGCCCACGGCTGGAAAGCGGGCTCCAGGTAGGCGGACAGTGTGCGGATCCAAGGGTGTAGGACCCTGGCCTCACTGCCGGCTGCCACTGCCCCCCCGCCATCCCCGCCTGCCTCCGCGGCCGCCTCAGCTCCCACACCCCCTTCCCCATCTCCTGCCGTCGGCATAGCCTGCGCCATGAAGCGTACGGCCCAGACCGCGTGGCGCGCGCGAATGTGTTGGGAGAGCGGTAGCAGGCCAAAGCCCCCGGCCGATGGGTGGCCGGCCAGGAGACTGCTGGGTATGCCGGTGAGGCGCTGGCCCCGGTCCTCTGGGCCCTGTCGCCGGTCGACTAGGCGGGCCGTCAGCCGCCCGATGTGGTTCAGCGTGCTGTCCGGGGGCGGCCCGCCGTGCTCCATGTGCCAGGTGACCGTTTGCAGGCCGTAGGCTGACGCAGCGGTGGCCCGGCCAAAGGCCGACAGCGGGAAGCGGGAGAGCCGCTGCATCCGCTTGTAGGCCCCCGCCAGCATCTTGGGCCAGTCGGGCTGCGGGGGGCTGGGCCGGTTGTCCACCGGCAAGTTCAGGGCTGTGGCGGTGGTGACCACTTTGAGCCCGCCAATGGTTTCCTGCTGCGGCTGGTGTTGCTGCTGCGGTGGCTGCGGCTGTTGCCTGCCCGCCGGTTGTGGTTGCTGCTGCGGGTTCTCGGCGCCCACCCTCAGAAGCTCTACTTTATCCAGATTGAGGCGTTGGCCTGATGCCCGGGCAAAGGTCTCCATGGCCTCCAGGAAGGATGGCACGGACTCCTCGCTCTCGAGCGCCACTTCGGTGTCGTCCGCGAACTGGCAGGCTGTGATGCGGTCTGGAGCACTGGGTAGTAGTCTGACTCCCACGTCTCGGCTCTGTAGCCAGCATAGCAGGGCCTGAGCGACAAAGAGGTACAGCAGGGGCGCAAGGGGGCACCCCTGCCGCACACCTGCCTCCATCACGACCAGCCTCGATTTGAAGCCGTTGACCATGGCTCGTGCCTGCGTGTTGCTGAGTAGCAGCTGTACCCAGCTGCACAGCTGCGGGCCCGCCCCCATCGTCTCCATTGTGGCCAGCAGGAAGCCACGGTCCACCGTGTCGTATGCCTTCGCGAAGTCCAGGAACGCCAGGAGGCCCCGGCGGTTCTGCTTGCGGAGGAGGTGGGATAGGTGGCGCAGGAACATCACGCTGGCCCCGATGAGTCGTGTGGGGAGGAAGGCCGATTGTTCGGGGGAGATGACGCTTCCCAGGGCTGGGCCCAGGCGGTTGGCCAGCACCTTGGCGAGCAGACGGTAGTCTGAGCACAGCAGCGTGATGGGGCGGTAGTTACCGGGCTGTTTGGGGTCGCCCTTATTGTAGAGCACCGTGATAACGCCCTCAAGGAAACCGGCCGGCACCTGCCCCGTCATGCCAATGGCGGTGAATAGGCCGGCCATGGTGGGGCCAATGGCGGACCAGAACTTGCGGTACAGGTCGGCTGGGATGCCGTCCCATCCTGGTGCCTTGCCGGGCTGGCTCTTGGCCAGCGCGACTCGCAGCTCTGCTGCTGTGATGGTTTTGGAGCCCAGCTGCTCATCCGCCTCAGTGGGGAGCCTGATGTTGGCCGCAGACAGCTGTGCTAGCACCGCCTGTCGAGCATCGGGGCTGACGAAAGTGGGTGTCCGGCAGATCTCGGCCCAGAAATCCGCTACGACCTGCGGCAGTTGTGCTGGATTGGTGACCAGGCGACCGGTGCGTGCTTGGAGCGCGACTGGGGCGGGCTGTTGCTCGGCCGTCTGGGCTTGCAGGAATGCTGTCAGGGCGGGGCCGGCCCGCTCACCCGCCCGGAGCCCATGGGCGCGTGTTTCTTTCGCTGCCTTGCGGCCGTCCTCTTGGTGTGCCCTGGCTAAGGCCGCCTGTGCCTCCGCTAATTGCTGCAGCGGCTGGGGTGCTGTGGGCGCTGCATCAACTGCCTGCTGGGCCAGCTGAACCGCTGTGAGTGCCTCCCGGGCACGGGTGCCGGGCCGCTGCCTGCGTTGCTGTGCTGCTTTGTTGAGCCGGTGGGCCAGGCTGGCGAGGCGGCGTTTGAAGCCCGGCCACCACGCGATCAGGCCTGCCGGATTGTTCTCGGCAGAGGGCGCCTCCGCGCACTGGCTGCGGATCCAGGCGTCCATGCTGGCTGCGAGGTCCTCGTGCCCCGTGAAGGCCAGGCGGGTGCGGCGGATGCCTGGGCCCCGCTCCTCACTCCGGCGTGGCAGCAGGTGCAGCACCGCGATCCTGTAGTCTGACGGTGTGTGGAAGATGATGGCGGTGTGGCATATGTACGGCAGCATGGGTTGGTTGATGTAGATGCGGTCGAGGCGGGAGCCCCCCGGGATGGGCGCGCGGTACAGGTGGGTGAAGTCGCGGCGCTGGGGGTGGAGGTGTCGGTGGGTGTCAACCATGATGGGGCCCGCCTGCCGTCTCATGTCCGCTATCGGCCCGTCCCCTCGACGGCCCCCTGGGCCCGCTGACGAGTCCAGCTCCGGGTCCTCCACGAAGTTAAAGTCGCCCGCCCAGATGAGGGTGGTGTCGTTGTCTGCGGCTGCAACACGCGTCGCTGTGGCAGCGAGAATGTTGCTGAACAAAAGGCGTCGTGTATCCGCTGCCACTGCGGTGGAGCCCGTGGGAAGGTAGATGTTGCAGATATGCAGGCGGTGGCCCCCCCAACGGAGCACACACTCGGTGAACCGGCCCCGCGCGCATGCTGGGAGGGTTGCGGCCGGTGGCGGCTCCAGGGCTGCCGCGAGCCCTTGCCGAACGAGGGTGAGGACCCCCGCCGTGTGGGTCGAGCCAGACCACGAGTACGCCGCTACGCGCCAACCTTGGGTGTGCGCCTGCATCGCTGCATGGCGTAGGTCCCGCTCAAAGAGGCACTGGTGCTGGATGTTGGTATGGTGGGTCTCCTGTAGGCACACCACATCCAGACGCAGCTCTGCCCACTGCCGTACTGCTGCCTGCAGACGGTTCCCATGCGACGCCAGCAGCCCATGCATGTTGTGCGTGGCGATCCGGAGTGGGTGGCCGTGCACAGCGTTCCGCTGCTGGTTTCTTCCCGTCCCCCTGATTGGCATCTAGTTGGGGTGGGCCGCCTCCATGGCGGTGGGGGTGAGTTCTTCCTCCTCCTCGTCCTCCTGCCCTGATGCTGGCCCGTGGGCGCTCAGCTGCTGCCGGCCTCGTTGGGCAACTTCGTGCTGGGTGTGGGATTCGATGGCGGGCGTGTCTCCAGCCGTCATCTGCAGCTGCAGGCTGGGGATCTGCGATCCGTCCGACAGCTGGGCCTGGCTGCCTGTCGCCAGCATTGCGGTTAACTGTGCCGTGGCCTCCTCTGCTGCTTTCTGGGCCTTCCGCTCCTCCGTGTTCCTCCTGCGGGTCTCCAGGGCCTTCTGTGTTTGCGCCCTGTTCCGCTCGGCTCGCTCCGCTTCGGGCAGGTGCTCGAGCCGTCGCCGCTTCCGCTTTGGGGCCTCGGGGCCTGCCGGGCCCTGGTCGGGCTGTGTGCGTCCCTGCCGCGGCTGCTGCCTGGCTTTGCCCCCGGTAGGCTTTCGCCTGCTGCCTGCCCCCGTACGGCCTGCCGTGAACCAGAAGGCGGGGGCTGTAGCTGCTGCGGCGGCCGATGGTCCTCGCTCCTGCGGTACTGCTGCTACCGCTGCTGTTGACGTGTTGGCCGCCTCCATGCGGGTGTCGGTGTCCTGTCTCGCCGCCATGGAGTCGGCTTGTGCCTCCACTCCTTGTTGGGCTGCCGCCGCCGTGGGGTCCGGTTGTGGAGCCGAGGGCAGCTGCGGCTGTAGAGTCGGTGGCGGTGGTGGGTCCCGTATCCGTGGCTGGGCCTGCGGCGGCGGAGGGGTCGGCATCTGTTGCAGCTGGGCCTGCACCGGTGGCTGGGCCTGCAGCTGTGGGGCTGGTGGTGGCGGCGGCGCCCGCGGCGGCGGTGGGGCCTGCTGAGGCGGCGGGGCCCGCGGCGGGGATGGCGCCCGCAGTGGCGGCTGTATCCGCGGTGGCAGTGGGGCCTGCTGTGGCGGCGCGGCCTGCTGGGGGTCGGTCGTTGTACCACTCCTGGTCACGGTGACCGGTGGGGCCCTGGCTGCAGCAGCTGCCTGGTTTGCCCCCATGGGGGTGGGGAGCCTGGGGGCCGCGGCCGCCACTGCGGCCCATGTGCTGGCCCCGGCTGTGGTGGCGGTGATGTTGGCTGATGCCGGAGGCGCGGGCGGGGGTGGGATGAATGGGGTCATGCCGGGCGTGGTGCCCGTACCCATGTGCTGCATTCCTGCTCCCACCTCGGGTTCCGGGCCCCATCTGGTTCGTTGTACGGTCGCTGCGTACGGTGGCGGCATCCTGCCCGAGGGGCCTGGCTGGGCTGGGGCGGCTGCGGGCTGGGGGGCTTGATGCTGCTGTCGCCACTGGTGCAGCTGCTGCATCTGCCGCGCCAGTTCCTTCCGTGGCGGCGGTTTACAGGGCATGATGAACGGCCCCTCCTGATCTTTTGGCGTCAGCCGGTACGCCTCCAACGTGCCGGACTGGGCCACCACGCCCGATCGGCCGAAGTCATACTGCGTTTCACGCGGTAGGCCGGGGGTACCCCGCGCCAGCTTGAATCGCCAGGTATCCGCCATCACGTTGGCCGCCGGCTCCGGGAATTCCGTCTTGTCCCAGGTGCGCCGCGGGGTTGAATAGGCCATGGCCAGGAACTCGGGGATGGCGCTAGGCTCTAGGCTGACGGGAATGCCCTTGATCTCCCACACGGAGCGCTCCACCTTGTGCAGATTTGAAATGGGCAGCTGCACCTCCACTGCCGGGTCGCTGGGCAGGAATCGGACTGATCCCAGCTGGAGGCGTCCCCGCCTGACTGCTGGCGAGGTGGCGAGCTGTGCCAGCCCGCCTTTCCTGAGCATCACGCTGATTTCTTGCATAGTGGTGCCGCTGGGGAGTTTCCGTTGGGGGCACCTACTGATGCGCGGCCCAAGCGCGGTCCCAGCCTCCTCGGGCGGTACCAGAACGTGTAACGTGCCCGTGAGGGCCCTGCCCAGCGGCCCAAACAGCTGGGCGTGAATGTCCGCGGGGTCGGAGCCGGGCGGCCAAATGACTTCGAACGTGACGACGTCCTGCTCGAGGAAGAGCTGGGCGCCCGCCGGAAGCCTTCCCTTCAATTCCTCGCTGTCAATATATTTCCTCTCGGCCTGGGGCCGCTGTGAGCGATTTGCTGGAGCTGCCTCCCGTCCATTTGAACGCTGTTGGGGCGCGGAGGTCCGCGCCCGTCCGTTTTCAGCCATGATGGCTTATCCTATCTCAGCATTTTGTTTTACGATCGAGAAATTGTCGCGTTTGCCAGGATGCGCTTAGTTGAGGCGAAATAAGGAGGCTAGTGTAATAACATTGTTGTTTGTTGGGTGTGTAGCCGTCTGGGAGTCACTGGGGCGCTGTGGGTGGGTCGGGGCGTACAAGTTTCACAGAAGGGGGGAGTGCATGGCCCGGGGGGGGAGGAACGGCGCAGCGACTGGCGCCCCTGGCGCAGCCGTTGGGCGCCGGCGTCGAACTGTGCGTGCGGATGTACCACAGGTGAGGTGTTTCGCTGCCCGTGTTTCCTGCCCGTGTTTCTCCTGCCCACACAATTTACGCAAACGTGCCATACAGGCGGGCGGCGGCGGCTATGACTACGGCAGGGTCGGCGTCGCACAGCCACCGCGATAACAGCAGCAGCAGCTGCCCCTGGGGCCCGCGGGACTTCGACGGGGGCCGCAGCCGCCGCAGCCTCGGTCGGGGGGCGGCGCCCCTGGCCCGGGGGGCAACGGCGCTGCGGCCGGCAGTGCAGAGCTGGCGGAGTTAGCACAGGTGAGCGGGGCTCTTTGCCCAGCAAACCTGCTGATTCGCTCTTGCTTTTTTCGCTGCCCAAGTTTCTTGCACGTGTTTCTCCTCACTACACTTTACGCTGGATAGGGGTTGGTGTGCTGAGGGGGGTTCAAGCCAGCCTGCGGGTTTGTTGTCTCCTTAAACGCTTGCGACCTCCTACACTGCCTGTCCCTGTTTGCGTCGATGGCTCGGGACAGGAGGAGAAGGAAGAAGAGGAGGAGGAGGAAGAAGATGTACGGGTGCAGCAGGGCCACCGGGAGGTGGCGGCCGCGCGGTTGCATGGATTGGGGCGAGCGAGCAGATCTGTTAGTGCCGCTGTTGCAAAGGCGGCAGCGGGGAGCGCTCCGACAGGCGCCATAGCGGCCCAGACCGGGGACCCCGTGAGATGTATGGCGCGGTGACAACAAGCCAAGCAGCGGAGCGCCGCCGCATCGGTGGACAGATCCAACAGGGCCGGCCCCCAACCGCGAGCGCCGCGCAGGTTTCGTCGGTCACGGGGGCAGCGCCCAGCCGCATTCCAGGCCTGCAGCGGGTGGCCCCAACGGGAGACTCGTAACGAGCACGCAGGACTGGGCGATGTGATAGTGGGAGAGCACACGGTGCTTGTGAAGCTATGGTTGTGTGACGTATTAGCTAGATGAATGTCATGCCTATAGAGTGGCGACAGAGACATGTCTGTTTGAGTTTTTGAATACTGTAATGTTCGCGTGGTAGTAATAACGGATACACACCGCGGGTTGTGATAGGACTTTTTCATGTATTTATTTATTTTTGATGACACATACGTTCTGTTTCGCCATAAGGGCTCTCCTTTGGCTATAAATAATGGATGACGTGTATATTAGACTCGACTGTGTACAAGTAACTACGAATGGTTTAGACCCGAGTGTGTATGTGCAGATTGCAAGTTTTCGAGGGGCAGAAAGTTTCATGTGTTCCGTTAATAATGCTCCAACGTACGGCGTACGGCTTCTTACTCGGCATGTTTCGTGGGACATGTTCGACGAGCGTTGATCAAAGTTCCAGACCTACGCAATATTGATGCTGGAAATTACATAAATGTAACAACTTACACGCGCCCTGACCGGATTTAGTCTGGACGATGACTTGAAAGAGCCGAAAGAGCTAGCTGATTTCCTAGCCCTATTGGCAGGCCCTGTAACAACTGCTTGGCAGGACTATATCTGGCCGTATCAGCTAACAATATCTGCTAGGATAGCAGGTCTATCAGACAGGTCTAGCAGGTTAGCAGACACTGATGGGTATCAGGTGCCTGATAGCCATTTGCTAGCTATCTGCTAGCATTCTGCTAGGCACCACCTGCTACGTATCTGCTACCTGACCTGCTACCCTAGCAAATAGGCCCCGGCTCGCGTAGGGCTTGGGTCATGGTAGCTACCATGACCCAAGTCTCTTTCCCAACAAGGGGTTGGTGTCGGCTTCCTTGAAGCCGGAAAAAGGGCGGGGCCCCACTAAATCCGTACGGGTTAAGTTCGGCAAGTTTGATCACCCTGGTTATGACATGGGATGTCGCTATTAGCTGATGGGATCACCTTCTAGGTCACCGAAATCTGGGAAGAAAGGAAACAAGCGCACTATAAATAGTCCAGGACGTGAAGAACCATACATCTCGAAAGCGCAAAAGCTCGACGCGCAGGTAGTAGCTCGGCGGCAAGAGCTCAGGGCAGAGGCCACTGCAGCTTCACAGCAGGCCGCAATGGAGGCTGCTCAGAATGCAACCACTCTGCAGGAGCTGAAGGGAATAATACAGTCGTTCTGTTCGGATTTCGACGCAAAGTTGGCGCGTCACATCGGGCTGATGTGTCGGAAAATCCTGCTGCTCCTGGGGTTTGATAGCTCCCTCATCGACCAGCTGGAGGAGCAGGGATGGCAGGCGGCGGGTCCCCTGCCGCGGGACCAGTTTCACGTCCCGCCCCACGCCCCGCCACCGCCACCACCCCCGCCCCCCCTGGTGCTGCACCCAGACCGGCTACTTCTGGAGGTACCGGTGGCGTGCGTCGCTGACACAGCGAAGATCGTCGAACAGACCCTTGCCACGGCCCGTCCCGGCGCGAGGATAAACTTCGACGTGATGCCCCGCACGCCGAAGGCGCCTGCCACAGGTGGTGGTGGGCGTGCGCGCCCGGAGACCCGGCTGGTGGACGTCTACATGATGCCCTCCAGCCGGAAGTCACTGGCGACGCTGGGAGGAGAGCTGTTCCGCCGACACGGGATCGTCGTGCGGGACGCCCTGACGCGCGCGGGAGTCGAGTTGAGGCGGCAGCGCTATGCAACCTATGCCAGGCTACGGGAGGAGCAGAAGCGACCTCGCTGGGAGAACGGGGTCGACGTCTCGTACGTCAACCAAGCCGGAGTGCGGATGCTGTACACCGGCCCATGGGACGGCCCTGCGCCTTCTGGGCCCCAGAACAACGGCAACGGCGGCAGCGGTGGAAGTGGCAGCGGCACGGGAGCAGGTGGCGGCGCGGGCAGTGCTGTGGGCGGCGCCACAGGCGGTGTCCCGGGCGCCCCCCCTCGCGGCGTCGCCCCCCCGACTGGTCCCTCTGCTATGGAGGCGAACCGTTAGGGGGGCACGAGCCAGGAGGCTGCCTCTTTGCGGATTGTGCAGTGGAATATCCAAGGTGTGAAGGGCTGGAAGTTTGAGGACCCTGGTCTGCTGCGTTTAGCTGCGCAGCACGACATCGTGGTGCTTACGGAAACGCACCTAGTTAATGAGAATCTTCTGAGGCAACTGCTCCCGCCGGGATCAAAACTGTTCACTGTTGAGGGCACTTCTCGTTGTGGAGGCGTTGCTGTTTGGATTAACCGTAGAATAGCGAACGACGTCCAGTTACTTGGTGCTTCCAAGGTCCCAAGGGGCATGGACAGTATCTGGTTCCGCGTTAAGGGTAGCGCCCTCGATTTGAATGAGCGAAATGTGGTGATAGGCGCGTGCTACATGGCTCCCTGCAGCTCTCAGCTGTATAGGCGAGTGGGGCATCGGGCCCCTGCGAACCCCACAACACGGGTGATGAACCGCCTTAAAGCACTCATTCAGCGCTATCAGACGCCGCAGGATGAACTTCTTTTGCTCGGTGACCTGAACGCCAGGGTCGCTAATCTGAGTGAGGTCCCTGATCAATTGGCGGTCAACGAATTAGAGGATCACGCCCAGGTGCAAATAGGGAACTCTAGCCTTTTCCGCAACCTCCCAATGAGGCACAGCCAAGATGCGGCGTCAAATGGGTTTGGCAGAGCCCTCGTTGAGCTTTGTAAGGAATTTGAACTGATCATCCTGAACGGTCGGGTACGTGGGGACACGGAAGGACGCTATACCTTCCAGCATAAGAACGGCACAGGCATGAGCATGATCGATCTGTTTGTTGTATCACCCGCCCTTTTTCCTAAGGCCGTATGGCTCGAGGTGCTGGATGTCCCGGTTGTTTCAGTGGGTGAGCATGGCGGTAAACTGATGAGTGACCACTGCCCTGTTTATCTGTGTCTTAGCGTCCGCGCGGCGGACAATCGGCCGCGCAGGGGGGCACGTGGTCAACACGCGCGCTTTAATGTACGCCAGTGGCAACGCTATGCCCAGGCTTTCGCAACGGATGACGCTCCGGTTCTAACTAGGATTTCCGCTATTATGGCCGAGCTCGGGGGGCAAATCAACGCCACGCAGGCTATCGACTTGTTGGGTAAGGAGCTTGCCCAAGTGCTGTCTCGGGTGTTTGGCCGGCCCCGCGGCCGCGCTCAAGTTCGTGGACAGGGTGATGCACCTTGGTGGACGGAGGAGTGTGCGGTTGCTCGTACGGCTATGCTCAATCACAAAGCCCGCATGCGCACGGAGGGAACCCTTAACGACCCGACTGCTCGTGCGGAATTCAGTCGTCTCCGTACGCATTATCAGCGCCTCATCCGTAACGCTAGAGATGCATACCGCACGTCTGAGTTTGAAAGCCTGTTAGGGTCGTGCCAGAGCAACCCGCGCGCCTTCTGGAAAATCGTGAACGCGACTCTGGGTGAGGACTGTCCTATTTCAGAGGTGGGCGTTTGGAGTGAGTACTTTGAAAACTTGTTTAACGGCAACACGAATGCCGGCAGAGACGCAGATGTAGAGGCCATCCTTAGTTTTATCAACGGAGTTCACGGTCGTGAGGGTGGCGGGGGATGGGAGGATAGCGCAGGCGCTCGGCCCAGCCGGGTTGAGCTAGCCGCGTCACTGAATTCCCCTTTCACCGTGGAGGAAGTTGGCTTGGTTATCTCATCGCTTAGTAACAATAAGTCGAGTGGGTTAGATAGCGTCCCGGCCGAATGTTATAAGTACGCCAAGCGGGAGGTTGAAGGGCGTTTCTTTAATGTGCTCACACCCCATGTCCATCGCTTGTTTGAACACATCCGCAGTACTGGTGACTTCCCTGCTCAGTTCGAGGTGTCCTGTCTTACGCCTATCCATAAAAAGGGCGATGTTCACGAAAAAGGCAACTATCGCGGCCTGGCGGTAGGTGGGGCCTTAGCAAAGTGCTATGCGGCCATTTTGGAGCGGCGGCTTAGTCGTTGGGGGGAATTGGCGCAGGCTCGATCTCCGTTTCAGGGTGGCTTTCGCGCGAAAATTGGCACTATCCACAATCTGCTGTTATTGCGTCATCTCATCGACAGGCATAGGACAGGGCCCCCTAGTAGCACTCCGCTTTTTGTTTGCCAGGTTGATTTTGAAAAGGCCTTTGATCGCGTTCCACGTCAGCTACTCTGGCAGCGTCTTCGTGAGCGTGGATTGCACGGGGCTATGCTCGACGCCCTGATGGCCGGTTATGATCGGGTTGTTTTGCGTGTGAAGGTCAATGGTAAACTTGGCGACCCCTTTGAGGCTATGCAAGGTGTCAAACAGGGCTGTCCCCTTAGCCCCACTCTATTCGGGTTTTTCGTCGAAGGGTTTGCGGACTACGTAGAAGCTAAGGATAAACTTGCCCCGGCCGCCATGTGTGCTAACGAATGCCCGGTAGTTAATGGGCTGCGCGTTCCTCTCATCCTTTACGCCGATGATCTCAATCTTTTTGCGTTTAGCCACCGCCGTCTGATGTGTCTCTTGCAGGCGTTGTCTGAGTGGTGTACTGCCTTCGGTCTGACGGTTCACACCCGTAAGTGCGAGGTTGTGTATTTTCACCCGTCCCAGAACTTACGAGACCTTGCGTACCGTTTGGTTAAGGTTGGTATGAGGCGTATAGTAGGCAACACGATCCGCTTTGAGGAGATGGAGTGGGCGCGTCGCGCTAGGTACCTAGGGTTACATTACGGTCCGGAGGCACCTTTCGAGGCATGCACAGACGAGCTATTCGGTGCGGGACAACGTGCGGTTTTTGCTCTCGTTAACAAGCTTCGTAGACGTGGTTTGTTCGTTCCTAGGGTCGCCCTCAAGTGCTTCGACGTGCAGATCTGCGCCATCCTTTCCTATGGGGTACAGGTCTGGGGCCCGTCGTACATTCTGCAAGTGGTCGAACGTGATCGCGATCCCCAAGGTCGGTACTGCTATTTTGAAAAGGCGCTAGAGAATCGGATGGTTGGGCTGCAACGCATGTACTTGAAGATGCTCGCGGGTCTGCGCAAGATTCCGGACAACAAAATCCTGTTCAGGGAATTCGGGCAGCGCCCGTTGCATGTTCACTGGGCTCCTCTCATCTACCGTTTCTGGAACAAGCTGGTTGATGCGAAGGGTTCGGTATTCCATAGAGTGATTCGTGAGGAAATTCGGCTTGCCCTTCAATCAGACTTGTCAGGTCATGGGTCATGGGGAGCCTTGGTTTTACGAGGACTCAGGTGTTTGGGACAGGACCACTGGCCGGAGCCCCCGCCGGGTCTTGATTTGGAGGGCCAAGTCGACTTTGTTGCGTCGCGTTCGCTTAATATTGGGAATTTGATTTGGACGTTGGAGCAGAGGTTTGATGAAGACTGGCTTAATAGCAGGCTTCTCACGCCCCCGCGTGAGTTCGTTTCTGATAACCACAAGCCCGGTGTGAAGATGTGTCGGCACACGCACTGGATGGGGATGCCGAAACATACGGCTGGGTATATCCCCCCCAAACCCTATGCTTCTCTTTTGCGTTTTCGTCTAGGAGCCTGGCCTATTGAGAATAATCGACCTGCTGGACGGCAGAGGTCTGAGCGTACTTGTAGGGTCTGTGATAGTGGTACTGAAGACGAATATCATGTGCTGATGGAGTGTTCGGCGTACGACGATATACGTCAGGGTTTTAGCACCCTAGGTGTCATTTTAGGCGACTACATTTCACCGCCTATGCTTGCTGTTACGGGCGCGGACAATCAACGCGGCTCAGCTGAATTAGTTCACAACATCTGGGTACGGCGGTCTTCTATGCTAGTTTGAATGTTTGTTCATTTTACCTGTTTTTGGGCGGGGCCCCAGCGCGAAGCGCCCAGGGGGGCCCCGCCCTGTAGGATTGCCCATGTCCGTGTGCCCGTGTGCCCGTGTGCCCGTGTGCCCGTGTGCCCGTGGGACGGTGGAAGTAATTGGACAAGTTCAGACTTTCGGCCAACGGAAAGTCTGCATAAGTAATAGATTACATTCTTTATTGCACGGTAAATTTATTATTGGAACCCAACCTCGTATGAGTAAAAACCAGTTTGGCAGTCTCCATGGACCGAGGCCGAGGTCAAACCAACACCTCTCGGCCTATAATTACTTCCAGAAGATTCATCGTTCCTTACAGTGGAATTCTGACATGACGGCGTGAAAAGAATCTTCGTTTCGGCAAGCAACCAACTATGTTTGCATTGCGAACATACATTCTTCCCGCGACCACACCACAGCAGCTCTGCTTGCCGGTCCGACCGACTTGAAGCACATTTCTATTACAAAGGTTGCAAGGAGCAAACCATGAGGGGCAAACTGTTGGTTGTTGGACGCCAAGCCGCCAATGCACGCACGATGCGGCGCTCTTCTGCGGGCCGCCCGACAAGTCCAGTCGGCAACCTAGGGGGCTTCTACAGTCCTGTCCTAATGTTAATGTTGTCAAGCCTGCTCTACCATACGGCGGATACTTTGGTAGCGAAGCCTGTGCACTCTCGTCGGCAACTGCACGTCGTCGCGACCCTCGCAAACAGTTCCGCTGTCCTTCTATTGGCAAGTCAGCCTGCGTGATATGTGAATGATACACTCCACGTCTACTGTCATGTTCCTTAAGCCAATGCGCTCGCGGGAAGAGTTGCACAGTGCCGAGACGGAGCGCGATGCTGAACATGGGGTGGATTGCTCAAGCCGCAGGCATTTCGGATATAAAGCTCTGGCTGTCTATCAGCAGGACTGTTAGGACACTCTCACACTTGACGCCCTCGCCGCTCGCTTTGGAAATGATGCCGTATTTCGATCGATGCGCTCATGCACCCGGCGGAATGACGTGATTCGTGCGGCGCCGGCAGGCCTTGCTGACGACTCCGCAAGCAGGCATTTCGGGGATAAAGCTCTGGCTATATATCAGCAGGACTGTCCACACTTTCGCCCTAGCACTCAACTTAACCCGTACGGATTGAACGGGGCCCCGCCCTTTTTCCGGCTTCAAGGAAGCCGACACCAACCCCTTGTCGTTTGTGATCCTGCTTTAGTTTCTGCTTGGCGACATAGTTCTTGGCTCCTTTTTGACCTGCCTATTCTCGCGGTCCATGAGCCTCCTGGCTCGTCTGGGCCTTATGAGCTCTCGAGCTTGTAATACAATACAATAAGTTGAGTGCTAGGGCGGCGAGGGCGTGAAGTGTGAGAGTGTCGACATTCCTGCTGATAGACAGCCAGAGCTTTTTCCCGAAATGCCTGCGAGCCGAGTTGTTAGCAAGGCCTGCCGGCGCCGCGCGAAGCGCGTCATCCCGCCGGGTGCATGAGCGCATGTGCGCATCGACCGAAATACGGCATTTCCAAAGCGAGCGGCGAGGGCGTCAACTGTGAGAGTGTCGACATTCCTGCTGATAGGCAGCCAGAGCTTTATATCTGAAATGCCTGCGGCTTCAGCAATCCGACCCATGTTTAGCATCGCGCGCCGTCTCGGCACTGTGCAACTCTTCCGGCCAGCGCATTGGCTGGAGTTACTTGACAGTAGACATGGAGTGTATCATTTACACATCACGCAGGCTGACTTGCCAATAGAAGGACAGCGGAACTGTTTGCGAGGGTTGATTGCGACGACGTGCAGTTGCCGACGAGAGTGCACAGGCTTCGCTACTGAGGTATTCGCCGTAGAGGAGGCTTGAATGCTTTAACATTAGGACAGGGATCCCCTAGGTTGCCGACTGGACTTGTTGGGCGGCCCGCAGAAGACCGCTGCATCATGCGTGCATTTGCGGCTTGGCGTCTAACAACCAGCAGTTTGCCCCTCATGGTTTGCTCCTTGCAACCTTTGTAATATAAGTGTGCGTCAAGTCGGTCGGACCGGCTAGCAGAGCTGCTGTGGTGTGGTCGCGGGAAGAATGTTCGCAATTCAAACTTAGTTGGTCGCCGAAACGAAGATTCATTTCACGCCGTCATGTCAGAAATCCACTTTAAGGAACGATGAATCTTCTGGAATTAATTATAGGCCGAGAGGTGTTGGTTTGACCTCGGCCTCGGTCCATGGAGACTGCCAAACTGGTTTTTACTCATGCGATGTTGGGTTCCTATAATAAATTTACCGTGCAATAAAGAATGTAATCTTTTACTTATGAAGCCTTTCCGTTGGCCGAGATTCTGCACTTTGGTTAGGACACCACAGTCCACAGTCCACACGGACATGGGCAATCCTACAGGGCGGGGCCCCCCCGGGCGCTTCGCGCTGGGGCCCCGCCCAAAAACACTCTCTGATAACACCGCTCATAATGGCGCTGTTAAATTGGAAATTCCATCTACTCGGACTCTGGCACACTCTGGGACGCCCGTCCCTGGGAGCCAACCGGCGCCTTCCTCCTTATCCAACATCGGGCCCTCGGCCGGGTCTCACCCGTCGGCCGCCCATAACTCGCCTTCTCCGCTCAGGGCTTCCCATGCTGACCCGCTCCCCCTTCCCGCCCAGGCGCTCTCCTGCCCCCCCCCCCCGTGAGAGTCTGTAAGGGGGGGCACCCGCTCCACATTCCGAGGGTCTACTGGGGCCGTGCCATCCCACTCCCTCCCCTGTCACCAGCCCGACCACATGCGGGCGCTTCCCCTTCCTACGCCGGGTTCCGACCAGGGAACCTCCACTTTCCCACCCTTGCCCTCAAGGCGCCTCACCCCTTCCCTCGTCTCGACCCCCGGTTTCCCTGTCCCGTCATTAGCCCACTCTCCCGTCTCTCCTTCCCTTGCAGCCGGACTTCCCCTCCAAAGTGCACGCCCAACCACCCCGCCCCCAGGCCGGCCGTCGTGGCGTGACTGAACAGGAAGTACCCCGGGCTCCGGGGGCAACCCGGCGCGAGAGGGCGTCCACGCCGGTGTCGCCGGTGTCGCGGCCGCAACCCCCAGCTCTCGCAACTCCCACGGGAACCCGCCCAGCCCCGCATGTGATGAAATCCGAGGCCGCCCACGCCCCGCCCGCTGTAAGCTCCTTAGCCCCCCCTCGCTGCGCTGCACTGCCAGCCGGTGTTCGCGCCGCCCGCACCTCCCCGGCTGTGGGCCCCGGCGGGACCCGGTGCTGCTCTTGTACCCACGGATGCAATGGCTGCCGGATGCCTCAGACGGCGCGGCGGGCAAGCATCGCCGCAGCGGCGGCAGAGTTGGCGGTTGCGGCGGGCATGCTAGCTCCCCGGGCTGGGTAGCAAAACACGTGCTGCCGCCCCACCCCGCGCCTCCGGGCCTCACCGCCTCTCCAGCGAGGCTGACCCCCGCCAGCGTCAACCCCGCCGGGGCTCCCGCCGACCTCGGCTTTCCCGGCATTTCCCGGAGTTACCGGTCCGTCGCTGCCTCGCCGGCCTCCGCCGCGGGCATCAGGCCAGGGCCCCCCACCCGGGTAGTCGATCCCCTGCCGTAGCCGATGCAGGAAGCGGGTGTAGGGTCCCGCTCCAGGCCCCCAGGCTCCGGCGCCTGCTCTCCTGTCCCAGTCGTACCCGCTTGCCAGGCAGATCTTTAGGCGCTGCACCCGCTCCCGTGTCGCCCCGCCCCTGCTGGTGCCGGCCCGGGTCCCGGCCTCGGGAGGTGGGATCCCCTGTAATCCCGACGGCATTCGTGTCGCTCAGCAAACGGAGTGCTGGTGTCCCGTGCGGTTGCACCTGCCCCCCCCCTTGCGTGCCCGCCCTTTCTGGCGAGCGCCGGCTTCCCCGCCGACCTGTGATCATCTAGCCGTCCCCCCTTTGGCCCATGTTGGGTTCTTCGGTGTGCCATGGGCCCCACCCCGTACCCCTCGACGCTGCTCGCCCCGTCCCGGCGGCGCGACGCCCCCCCCGTTAGGCCCAACCTGGCGCGTGGTGTGCAATCGCTGACCAACCCCTCGGCGAGTGCCGCGTCTTCCTCCTTGGGCCTGGCCCCGCACGCGACGTGCCCCCTCGACCCATCGACGGGTGCCGTCCCTTCCCCTTTGCCACGCACCCACTGCCCGCGGCGCGTGAAGCCCTCCCTTCGTGCCCGGTTCCGTGCGCGGTGCACGCCTTTCTTGCAGGCCCCGCGGCGCGCGCCGCCCTCCTTTCCCCATGGCTCGGTTCCGCGCGCGGTGTGCCCCTCCCTTGCAGACCCCGCGGCGCGCGCCGCCCCCCGGAAATCAGATCATATATGCGTGCTGTGGGTGTGTACGCTGAACCATTTGCGCGTCCAATTGAAGGGAAGAGACGTCCAACACATCATACGGTGGAGATTGAACTTTGCAGTTGTTCTTACTGCTCCCATAGCTGATTGTATCTGGAAACGTATACTCAAGAGCCTCAATTGTAGCCCGGACGAACGTCAAGGCTGATATCAGGCTGCCTGGATCTCTGGCCGATTTAGGCCCACCGATAACCAATGTAAACACCAGCGCGGGCCTCCGCCGCGGGCATCAGGCCAGGGCCTCCAGCGCCTCCGCCGCGGGCATCAGGCCAGGGCCCCCCACCCGGGTAGTCGATCCCCTGCCGTAGCCGATGCAGGAAGCGGGTGTAGGGTCCCGCTCCAGGCCCCCAGGCTCCGGCGCCTGCTCTCCTGTCCCAGTCGTACCCGCTTGCCAGGCAGATCTTTAGGCGCTGCACCCGCTCCCGTGTCGCCCCGCCCCTGCTGGTGCCGGCCCGGGTCCCGGCCTCGGGAGGTGGGATCCCCTGTAATCCCGACGGCATTCGTGTCGCTCAGCAAACGGAGTGCTGGTGTCCCGTGCGGTTGCACCTGCCCCCCCCCTTGCGTGCCCGCCCTTTCTGGCGAGCGCCGGCTTCCCCGCCGACCTGTGATCATCTAGCCGTCCCCCCTTTGGCCCATGTTGGGTTCTTCGGTGTGCCATGGGCCCCACCCCGTACCCCTCGACGCTGCTCGCCCCGTCCCGGCGGCGCGACGCCCCCCCCGTTAGGCCCAACCTGGCGCGTGGTGTGCAATCGCTGACCAACCCCTCGGCGAGTGCCGCGTCTTCCTCCTTGGGCCTGGCCCCGCACGCGACGTGCCCCCTCGACCCATCGACGGGTGCCGTCCCTTCCCCTTTGCCACGCACCCACTGCCCGCGGCGCGTGAAGCCCTCCCTTCGTGCCCGGTTCCGTGCGCGGTGCACGCCTTTCTTGCAGGCCCCGCGGCGCGCGCCGCCCTCCTTTCCCCATGGCTCGGTTCCGCGCGCGGTGTGCCCCTCCCTTGCAGACCCCGCGGCGCGCGCCGCCCCCCGGAAATCAGATCATATATGCGTGCTGTGGGTGTGTACGCTGAACCATTTGCGCGTCCAATTGAAGGGAAGAGACGTCCAACACATCATACGGTGGAGATTGAACTTTGCAGTTGTTCTTACTGCTCCCATAGCTGATTGTATCTGGAAACGTATACTCAAGAGCCTCAATTGTAGCCCGGACGAACGTCAAGGCTGATATCAGGCTGCCTGGATCTCTGGCCGATTTAGGCCCACCGATAACCAATGTAAACACCAGCGCGGGCCTCCGCCGCGGGCATCAGGCCAGGGCCTCCAGCGCCTCCGCCGCGGGCATCAGGCCAGGGCCCCCCACCCGGGTAGTCGATCCCCTGCCGTAGCCGATGCAGGAAGCGGGTGTAGGGTCCCGCTCCAGGCCCCCAGGCTCCGGCGCCTGCTCTCCTGTCCCAGTCGTACCCGCTTGCCAGGCAGATCTTTAGGCGCTGCACCCGCTCCCGTGTCGCCCCGCCCCTGCTGGTGCCGGCCCGGGTCCCGGCCTCGGGAGGTGGGATCCCCTGTAATCCCGACGGCATTCGTGTCGCTCAGCAAACGGAGTGCTGGTGTCCCGTGCGGTTGCACCTGCCCCCCCCCTTGCGTGCCCGCCCTTTCTGGCGAGCGCCGGCTTCCCCGCCGACCTGTGATCATCTAGCCGTCCCCCCTTTGGCCCATGTTGGGTTCTTCGGTGTGCCATGGGCCCCACCCCGTACCCCTCGACGCTGCTCGCCCCGTCCCGGCGGCGCGACGCCCCCCCCGTTAGGCCCAACCTGGCGCGTGGTGTGCAATCGCTGACCAACCCCTCGGCGAGTGCCGCGTCTTCCTCCTTGGGCCTGGCCCCGCACGCGACGTGCCCCCTCGACCCATCGACGGGTGCCGTCCCTTCCCCTTTGCCACGCACCCACTGCCCGCGGCGCGTGAAGCCCTCCCTTCGTGCCCGGTTCCGTGCGCGGTGCACGCCTTTCTTGCAGGCCCCGCGGCGCGCGCCGCCCTCCTTTCCCCATGGCTCGGTTCCGCGCGCGGTGTGCCCCTCCCTTGCAGACCCCGCGGCGCGCGCCGCCCCCCGGAAATCAGATCATATATGCGTGCTGTGGGTGTGTACGCTGAACCATTTGCGCGTCCAATTGAAGGGAAGAGACGTCCAACACATCATACGGTGGAGATTGAACTTTGCAGTTGTTCTTACTGCTCCCATAGCTGATTGTATCTGGAAACGTATACTCAAGAGCCTCAATTGTAGCCCGGACGAACGTCAAGGCTGATATCAGGCTGCCTGGATCTCTGGCCGATTTAGGCCCACCGATAACCAATGTAAACACCAGCGCGGGCCTCCGCCGCGGGCATCAGGCCAGGGCCTCCAGCGCCTCCGCCGCGGGCATCAGGCCAGGGCCCCCCACCCGGGTAGTCGATCCCCTGCCGTAGCCGATGCAGGAAGCGGGTGTAGGGTCCCGCTCCAGGCCCCCAGGCTCCGGCGCCTGCTCTCCTGTCCCAGTCGTACCCGCTTGCCAGGCAGATCTTTAGGCGCTGCACCCGCTCCCGTGTCGCCCCGCCCCTGCTGGTGCCGGCCCGGGTCCCGGCCTCGGGAGGTGGGATCCCCTGTAATCCCGACGGCATTCGTGTCGCTCAGCAAACGGAGTGCTGGTGTCCCGTGCGGTTGCACCTGCCCCCCCCCTTGCGTGCCCGCCCTTTCTGGCGAGCGCCGGCTTCCCCGCCGACCTGTGATCATCTAGCCGTCCCCCCTTTGGCCCATGTTGGGTTCTTCGGTGTGCCATGGGCCCCACCCCGTACCCCTCGACGCTGCTCGCCCCGTCCCGGCGGCGCGACGCCCCCCCCGTTAGGCCCAACCTGGCGCGTGGTGTGCAATCGCTGACCAACCCCTCGGCGAGTGCCGCGTCTTCCTCCTTGGGCCTGGCCCCGCACGCGACGTGCCCCCTCGACCCATCGACGGGTGCCGTCCCTTCCCCTTTGCCACGCACCCACTGCCCGCGGCGCGTGAAGCCCTCCCTTCGTGCCCGGTTCCGTGCGCGGTGCACGCCTTTCTTGCAGGCCCCGCGGCGCGCGCCGCCCTCCTTTCCCCATGGCTCGGTTCCGCGCGCGGTGTGCCCCTCCCTTGCAGACCCCGCGGCGCGCGCCGCCCCCCGGAAATCAGATCATATATGCGTGCTGTGGGTGTGTACGCTGAACCATTTGCGCGTCCAATTGAAGGGAAGAGACGTCCAACACATCATACGGTGGAGATTGAACTTTGCAGTTGTTCTTACTGCTCCCATAGCTGATTGTATCTGGAAACGTATACTCAAGAGCCTCAATTGTAGCCCGGACGAACGTCAAGGCTGATATCAGGCTGCCTGGATCTCTGGCCGATTTAGGCCCACCGATAACCAATGTAAACACCAGCGCGGGCCTCCGCCGCGGGCATCAGGCCAGGGCCTCCAGCGCCTCCGCCGCGGGCATCAGGCCAGGGCCCCCCACCCGGGTAGTCGATCCCCTGCCGTAGCCGATGCAGGAAGCGGGTGTAGGGTCCCGCTCCAGGCCCCCAGGCTCCGGCGCCTGCTCTCCTGTCCCAGTCGTACCCGCTTGCCAGGCAGATCTTTAGGCGCTGCACCCGCTCCCGTGTCGCCCCGCCCCTGCTGGTGCCGGCCCGGGTCCCGGCCTCGGGAGGTGGGATCCCCTGTAATCCCGACGGCATTCGTGTCGCTCAGCAAACGGAGTGCTGGTGTCCCGTGCGGTTGCACCTGCCCCCCCCCTTGTGTGCCCGCCCTTTCTGGCGAGCGCCGGCTTCCCCGCCGACCTGTGATCATCTAGCCGTCCCCCCTTTGGCCCATGTTGGGTTCTTCGGTGTGCCATGGGCCCCACCCCGTACCCCTCGACGCTGCTCGCCCCGTCCCGGCGGCGCGACGCCCCCCCCGTTAGGCCCAACCTGGCGCGTGGTGTGCAATCGCTGACCAACCCCTCGGCGAGTGCCGCGTCTTCCTCCTTGGGCCTGGCCCCGCACGCGACGTGCCCCCTCGACCCATCGACGGGTGCCGTCCCTTCCCCTTTGCCACGCACCCACTGCCCGCGGCGCGTGAAGCCCTCCCTTCGTGCCCGGTTCCGTGCGCGGTGCACGCCTTTCTTGCAGGCCCCGCGGCGCGCGCCGCCCTCCTTTCCCCATGGCTCGGTTCCGCGCGCGGTGTGCCCCTCCCTTGCAGACCCCGCGGCGCGCGCCGCCCCCCGGAAATCAGATCATATATGCGTGCTGTGGGTGTGTACGCTGAACCATTTGCGCGTCCAATTGAAGGGAAGAGACGTCCAACACATCATACGGTGGAGATTGAACTTTGCAGTTGTTCTTACTGCTCCCATAGCTGATTGTATCTGGAAACGTATACTCAAGAGCCTCAATTGTAGCCCGGACGAACGTCAAGGCTGATATCAGGCTGCCTGGATCTCTGGCCGATTTAGGCCCACCGATAACCAATGTAAACACCAGCGCGGGCCTCCGCCGCGGGCATCAGGCCAGGGCCTCCAGCGCCTCCGCCGCGGGCATCAGGCCAGGGCCCCCCACCCGGGTAGTCGATCCCCTGCCGTAGCCGATGCAGGAAGCGGGTGTAGGGTCCCGCTCCAGGCCCCCAGGCTCCGGCGCCTGCTCTCCTGTCCCAGTCGTACCCGCTTGCCAGGCAGATCTTTAGGCGCTGCACCCGCTCCCGTGTCGCCCCGCCCCTGCTGGTGCCGGCCCGGGTCCCGGCCTCGGGAGGTGGGATCCCCTGTAATCCCGACGGCATTCGTGTCGCTCAGCAAACGGAGTGCTGGTGTCCCGTGCGGTTGCACCTGCCCCCCCCCTTGCGTGCCCGCCCTTTCTGGCGAGCGCCGGCTTCCCCGCCGACCTGTGATCATCTAGCCGTCCCCCCTTTGGCCCATGTTGGGTTCTTCGGTGTGCCATGGGCCCCACCCCGTACCCCTCGACGCTGCTCGCCCCGTCCCGGCGGCGCGACGCCCCCCCCGTTAGGCCCAACCTGGCGCGTGGTGTGCAATCGCTGACCAACCCCTCGGCGAGTGCCGCGTCTTCCTCCTTGGGCCTGGCCCCGCACGCGACGTGCCCCCTCGACCCATCGACGGGTGCCGTCCCTTCCCCTTTGCCACGCACCCACTGCCCGCGGCGCGTGAAGCCCTCCCTTCGTGCCCGGTTCCGTGCGCGGTGCACGCCTTTCTTGCAGGCCCCGCGGCGCGCGCCGCCCTCCTTTCCCCATGGCTCGGTTCCGCGCGCGGTGTGCCCCTCCCTTGCAGACCCCGCGGCGCGCGCCGCCCCCCGGAAATCAGATCATATATGCGTGCTGTGGGTGTGTACGCTGAACCATTTGCGCGTCCAATTGAAGGGAAGAGACGTCCAACACATCATACGGTGGAGATTGAACTTTGCAGTTGTTCTTACTGCTCCCATAGCTGATTGTATCTGGAAACGTATACTCAAGAGCCTCAATTGTAGCCCGGACGAACGTCAAGGCTGATATCAGGCTGCCTGGATCTCTGGCCGATTTAGGCCCACCGATAACCAATGTAAACACCAGCGCGGGCCTCCGCCGCGGGCATCAGGCCAGGGCCTCCAGCGCCTCCGCCGCGGGCATCAGGCCAGGGCCCCCCACCCGGGTAGTCGATCCCCTGCCGTAGCCGATGCAGGAAGCGGGTGTAGGGTCCCGCTCCAGGCCCCCAGGCTCCGGCGCCTGCTCTCCTGTCCCAGTCGTACCCGCTTGCCAGGCAGATCTTTAGGCGCTGCACCCGCTCCCGTGTCGCCCCGCCCCTGCTGGTGCCGGCCCGGGTCCCGGCCTCGGGAGGTGGGATCCCCTGTAATCCCGACGGCATTCGTGTCGCTCAGCAAACGGAGTGCTGGTGTCCCGTGCGGTTGCACCTGCCCCCCCCCTTGCGTGCCCGCCCTTTCTGGCGAGCGCCGGCTTCCCCGCCGACCTGTGATCATCTAGCCGTCCCCCCTTTGGCCCATGTTGGGTTCTTCGGTGTGCCATGGGCCCCACCCCGTACCCCTCGACGCTGCTCGCCCCGTCCCGGCGGCGCGACGCCCCCCCCGTTAGGCCCAACCTGGCGCGTGGTGTGCAATCGCTGACCAACCCCTCGGCGAGTGCCGCGTCTTCCTCCTTGGGCCTGGCCCCGCACGCGACGTGCCCCCTCGACCCATCGACGGGTGCCGTCCCTTCCCCTTTGCCACGCACCCACTGCCCGCGGCGCGTGAAGCCCTCCCTTCGTGCCCGGTTCCGTGCGCGGTGCACGCCTTTCTTGCAGGCCCCGCGGCGTGCGCCGCCCTCCTTTCCCCATGGCTCGGTTCCGCGCGCGGTGTGCCCCTCCCTTGCAGACCCCGCGGCGCGCGCCGCCCCCCGGAAATCAGATCATATATGCGTGCTGTGGGTGTGTACGCTGAACCATTTGCGCGTCCAATTGAAGGGAAGAGACGTCCAACACATCATACGGTGGAGATTGAACTTTGCAGTTGTTCTTACTGCTCCCATAGCTGATTGTATCTGGAAACGTATACTCAAGAGCCTCAATTGTAGCCCGGACGAACGTCAAGGCTGATATCAGGCTGCCTGGATCTCTGGCCGATTTAGGCCCACCGATAACCAATGTAAACACCAGCGCGGGCCTCCGCCGCGGGCATCAGGCCAGGGCCTCCAGCGCCTCCGCCGCGGGCATCAGGCCAGGGCCCCCCACCCGGGTAGTCGATCCCCTGCCGTAGCCGATGCAGGAAGCGGGTGTAGGGTCCCGCTCCAGGCCCCCAGGCTCCGGCGCCTGCTCTCCTGTCCCAGTCGTACCCGCTTGCCAGGCAGATCTTTAGGCGCTGCACCCGCTCCCGTGTCGCCCCGCCCCTGCTGGTGCCGGCCCGGGTCCCGGCCTCGGGAGGTGGGATCCCCTGTAATCCCGACGGCATTCGTGTCGCTCAGCAAACGGAGTGCTGGTGTCCCGTGCGGTTGCACCTGCCCCCCCCCTTGCGTGCCCGCCCTTTCTGGCGAGCGCCGGCTTCCCCGCCGACCTGTGATCATCTAGCCGTCCCCCCTTTGGCCCATGTTGGGTTCTTCGGTGTGCCATGGGCCCCACCCCGTACCCCTCGACGCTGCTCGCCCCGTCCCGGCGGCGCGACGCCCCCCCCGTTAGGCCCAACCTGGCGCGTGGTGTGCAATCGCTGACCAACCCCTCGGCGAGTGCCGCGTCTTCCTCCTTGGGCCTGGCCCCGCACGCGACGTGCCCCCTCGACCCATCGACGGGTGCCGTCCCTTCCCCTTTGCCACGCACCCACTGCCCGCGGCGCGTGAAGCCCTCCCTTCGTGCCCGGTTCCGTGCGCGGTGCACGCCTTTCTTGCAGGCCCCGCGGCGCGCGCCGCCCTCCTTTCCCCATGGCTCGGTTCCGCGCGCGGTGTGCCCCTCCCTTGCAGACCCCGCGGCGCGCGCCGCCCCCCGGAAATCAGATCATATATGCGTGCTGTGGGTGTGTACGCTGAACCATTTGCGCGTCCAATTGAAGGGAAGAGACGTCCAACACATCATACGGTGGAGATTGAACTTTGCAGTTGTTCTTACTGCTCCCATAGCTGATTGTATCTGGAAACGTATACTCAAGAGCCTCAATTGTAGCCCGGACGAACGTCAAGGCTGATATCAGGCTGCCTGGATCTCTGGCCGATTTAGGCCCACCGATAACCAATGTAAACACCAGCGCGGGCCTCCGCCGCGGGCATCAGGCCAGGGCCTCCAGCGCCTCCGCCGCGGGCATCAGGCCAGGGCCCCCCACCCGGGTAGTCGATCCCCTGCCGTAGCCGATGCAGGAAGCGGGTGTAGGGTCCCGCTCCAGGCCCCCAGGCTCCGGCGCCTGCTCTCCTGTCCCAGTCGTACCCGCTTGCCAGGCAGATCTTTAGGCGCTGCACCCGCTCCCGTGTCGCCCCGCCCCTGCTGGTGCCGGCCCGGGTCCCGGCCTCGGGAGGTGGGATCCCCTGTAATCCCGACGGCATTCGTGTCGCTCAGCAAACGGAGTGCTGGTGTCCCGTGCGGTTGCACCTGCCCCCCCCCTTGCGTGCCCGCCCTTTCTGGCGAGCGCCGGCTTCCCCGCCGACCTGTGATCATCTAGCCGTCCCCCCTTTGGCCCATGTTGGGTTCTTCGGTGTGCCATGGGCCCCACCCCGTACCCCTCGACGCTGCTCGCCCCGTCCCGGCGGCGCGACGCCCCCCCCGTTAGGCCCAACCTGGCGCGTGGTGTGCAATCGCTGACCAACCCCTCGGCGAGTGCCGCGTCTTCCTCCTTGGGCCTGGCCCCGCACGCGACGTGCCCCCTCGACCCATCGACGGGTGCCGTCCCTTCCCCTTTGCCACGCACCCACTGCCCGCGGCGCGTGAAGCCCTCCCTTCGTGCCCGGTTCCGTGCGCGGTGCACGCCTTTCTTGCAGGCCCCGCGGCGCGCGCCGCCCTCCTTTCCCCATGGCTCGGTTCCGCGCGCGGTGTGCCCCTCCCTTGCAGACCCCGCGGCGCGCGCCGCCCCCCGGAAATCAGATCATATATGCGTGCTGTGGGTGTGTACGCTGAACCATTTGCGCGTCCAATTGAAGGGAAGAGACGTCCAACACATCATACGGTGGAGATTGAACTTTGCAGTTGTTCTTACTGCTCCCATAGCTGATTGTATCTGGAAACGTATACTCAAGAGCCTCAATTGTAGCCCGGACGAACGTCAAGGCTGATATCAGGCTGCCTGGATCTCTGGCCGATTTAGGCCCACCGATAACCAATGTAAACACCAGCGCGGGCCTCCGCCGCGGGCATCAGGCCAGGGCCTCCAGCGCCTCCGCCGCGGGCATCAGGCCAGGGCCCCCCACCCGGGTAGTCGATCCCCTGCCGTAGCCGATGCAGGAAGCGGGTGTAGGGTCCCGCTCCAGGCCCCCAGGCTCCGGCGCCTGCTCTCCTGTCCCAGTCGTACCCGCTTGCCAGGCAGATCTTTAGGCGCTGCACCCGCTCCCGTGTCGCCCCGCCCCTGCTGGTGCCGGCCCGGGTCCCGGCCTCGGGAGGTGGGATCCCCTGTAATCCCGACGGCATTCGTGTCGCTCAGCAAACGGAGTGCTGGTGTCCCGTGCGGTTGCACCTGCCCCCCCCCTTGCGTGCCCGCCCTTTCTGGCGAGCGCCGGCTTCCCCGCCGACCTGTGATCATCTAGCCGTCCCCCCTTTGGCCCATGTTGGGTTCTTCGGTGTGCCATGGGCCCCACCCCGTACCCCTCGACGCTGCTCGCCCCGTCCCGGCGGCGCGACGCCCCCCCCGTTAGGCCCAACCTGGCGCGTGGTGTGCAATCGCTGACCAACCCCTCGGCGAGTGCCGCGTCTTCCTCCTTGGGCCTGGCCCCGCACGCGACGTGCCCCCTCGACCCATCGACGGGTGCCGTCCCTTCCCCTTTGCCACGCACCCACTGCCCGCGGCGCGTGAAGCCCTCCCTTCGTGCCCGGTTCCGTGCGCGGTGCACGCCTTTCTTGCAGGCCCCGCGGCGCGCGCCGCCCTCCTTTCCCCATGGCTCGGTTCCGCGCGCGGTGTGCCCCTCCCTTGCAGACCCCGCGGCGCGCGCCGCCCCCCGGAAATCAGATCATATATGCGTGCTGTGGGTGTGTACGCTGAACCATTTGCGCGTCCAATTGAAGGGAAGAGACGTCCAACACATCATACGGTGGAGATTGAACTTTGCAGTTGTTCTTACTGCTCCCATAGCTGATTGTATCTGGAAACGTATACTCAAGAGCCTCAATTGTAGCCCGGACGAACGTCAAGGCTGATATCAGGCTGCCTGGATCTCTGGCCGATTTAGGCCCACCGATAACCAATGTAAACACCAGCGCGGGCCTCCGCCGCGGGCATCAGGCCAGGGCCTCCAGCGCCTCCGCCGCGGGCATCAGGCCAGGGCCCCCCACCCGGGTAGTCGATCCCCTGCCGTAGCCGATGCAGGAAGCGGGTGTAGGGTCCCGCTCCAGGCCCCCAGGCTCCGGCGCCTGCTCTCCTGTCCCAGTCGTACCCGCTTGCCAGGCAGATCTTTAGGCGCTGCACCCGCTCCCGTGTCGCCCCGCCCCTGCTGGTGCCGGCCCGGGTCCCGGCCTCGGGAGGTGGGATCCCCTGTAATCCCGACGGCATTCGTGTCGCTCAGCAAACGGAGTGCTGGTGTCCCGTGCGGTTGCACCTGCCCCCCCCCTTGCGTGCCCGCCCTTTCTGGCGAGCGCCGGCTTCCCCGCCGACCTGTGATCATCTAGCCGTCCCCCCTTTGGCCCATGTTGGGTTCTTCGGTGTGCCATGGGCCCCACCCCGTACCCCTCGACGCTGCTCGCCCCGTCCCGGCGGCGCGACGCCCCCCCCGTTAGGCCCAACCTGGCGCGTGGTGTGCAATCGCTGACCAACCCCTCGGCGAGTGCCGCGTCTTCCTCCTTGGGCCTGGCCCCGCACGCGACGTGCCCCCTCGACCCATCGACGGGTGCCGTCCCTTCCCCTTTGCCACGCACCCACTGCCCGCGGCGCGTGAAGCCCTCCCTTCGTGCCCGGTTCCGTGCGCGGTGCACGCCTTTCTTGCAGGCCCCGCGGCGCGCGCCGCCCTCCTTTCCCCATGGCTCGGTTCCGCGCGCGGTGTGCCCCTCCCTTGCAGACCCCGCGGCGCGCGCCGCCCCCCGGAAATCAGATCATATATGCGTGCTGTGGGTGTGTACGCTGAACCATTTGCGCGTCCAATTGAAGGGAAGAGACGTCCAACACATCATACGGTGGAGATTGAACTTTGCAGTTGTTCTTACTGCTCCCATAGCTGATTGTATCTGGAAACGTATACTCAAGAGCCTCAATTGTAGCCCGGACGAACGTCAAGGCTGATATCAGGCTGCCTGGATCTCTGGCCGATTTAGGCCCACCGATAACCAATGTAAACACCAGCGCGGGCCTCCGCCGCGGGCATCAGGCCAGGGCCTCCAGCGCCTCCGCCGCGGGCATCAGGCCAGGGCCCCCCACCCGGGTAGTCGATCCCCTGCCGTAGCCGATGCAGGAAGCGGGTGTAGGGTCCCGCTCCAGGCCCCCAGGCTCCGGCGCCTGCTCTCCTGTCCCAGTCGTACCCGCTTGCCAGGCAGATCTTTAGGCGCTGCACCCGCTCCCGTGTCGCCCCGCCCCTGCTGGTGCCGGCCCGGGTCCCGGCCTCGGGAGGTGGGATCCCCTGTAATCCCGACGGCATTCGTGTCGCTCAGCAAACGGAGTGCTGGTGTCCCGTGCGGTTGCACCTGCCCCCCCCCTTGCGTGCCCGCCCTTTCTGGCGAGCGCCGGCTTCCCCGCCGACCTGTGATCATCTAGCCGTCCCCCCTTTGGCCCATGTTGGGTTCTTCGGTGTGCCATGGGCCCCACCCCGTACCCCTCGACGCTGCTCGCCCCGTCCCGGCGGCGCGACGCCCCCCCCGTTAGGCCCAACCTGGCGCGTGGTGTGCAATCGCTGACCAACCCCTCGGCGAGTGCCGCGTCTTCCTCCTTGGGCCTGGCCCCGCACGCGACGTGCCCCCTCGACCCATCGACGGGTGCCGTCCCTTCCCCTTTGCCACGCACCCACTGCCCGCGGCGCGTGAAGCCCTCCCTTCGTGCCCGGTTCCGTGCGCGGTGCACGCCTTTCTTGCAGGCCCCGCGGCGCGCGCCGCCCTCCTTTCCCCATGGCTCGGTTCCGCGCGCGGTGTGCCCCTCCCTTGCAGACCCCGCGGCGCGCGCCGCCCCCCGGAAATCAGATCATATATGCGTGCTGTGGGTGTGTACGCTGAACCATTTGCGCGTCCAATTGAAGGGAAGAGACGTCCAACACATCATACGGTGGAGATTGAACTTTGCAGTTGTTCTTACTGCTCCCATAGCTGATTGTATCTGGAAACGTATACTCAAGAGCCTCAATTGTAGCCCGGACGAACGTCAAGGCTGATATCAGGCTGCCTGGATCTCTGGCCGATTTAGGCCCACCGATAACCAATGTAAACACCAGCGCGGGCCTCCGCCGCGGGCATCAGGCCAGGGCCTCCAGCGCCTCCGCCGCGGGCATCAGGCCAGGGCCCCCCACCCGGGTAGTCGATCCCCTGCCGTAGCCGATGCAGGAAGCGGGTGTAGGGTCCCGCTCCAGGCCCCCAGGCTCCGGCGCCTGCTCTCCTGTCCCAGTCGTACCCGCTTGCCAGGCAGATCTTTAGGCGCTGCACCCGCTCCCGTGTCGCCCCGCCCCTGCTGGTGCCGGCCCGGGTCCCGGCCTCGGGAGGTGGGATCCCCTGTAATCCCGACGGCATTCGTGTCGCTCAGCAAACGGAGTGCTGGTGTCCCGTGCGGTTGCACCTGCCCCCCCCCTTGCGTGCCCGCCCTTTCTGGCGAGCGCCGGCTTCCCCGCCGACCTGTGATCATCTAGCCGTCCCCCCTTTGGCCCATGTTGGGTTCTTCGGTGTGCCATGGGCCCCACCCCGTACCCCTCGACGCTGCTCGCCCCGTCCCGGCGGCGCGACGCCCCCCCCGTTAGGCCCAACCTGGCGCGTGGTGTGCAATCGCTGACCAACCCCTCGGCGAGTGCCGCGTCTTCCTCCTTGGGCCTGGCCCCGCACGCGACGTGCCCCCTCGACCCATCGACGGGTGCCGTCCCTTCCCCTTTGCCACGCACCCACTGCCCGCGGCGCGTGAAGCCCTCCCTTCGTGCCCGGTTCCGTGCGCGGTGCACGCCTTTCTTGCAGGCCCCGCGGCGCGCGCCGCCCTCCTTTCCCCATGGCTCGGTTCCGCGCGCGGTGTGCCCCTCCCTTGCAGACCCCGCGGCGCGCGCCGCCCCCCGGAAATCAGATCATATATGCGTGCTGTGGGTGTGTACGCTGAACCATTTGCGCGTCCAATTGAAGGGAAGAGACGTCCAACACATCATACGGTGGAGATTGAACTTTGCAGTTGTTCTTACTGCTCCCATAGCTGATTGTATCTGGAAACGTATACTCAAGAGCCTCAATTGTAGCCCGGACGAACGTCAAGGCTGATATCAGGCTGCCTGGATCTCTGGCCGATTTAGGCCCACCGATAACCAATGTAAACACCAGCGCGGGCCTCCGCCGCGGGCATCAGGCCAGGGCCTCCAGCGCCTCCGCCGCGGGCATCAGGCCAGGGCCCCCCACCCGGGTAGTCGATCCCCTGCCGTAGCCGATGCAGGAAGCGGGTGTAGGGTCCCGCTCCAGGCCCCCAGGCTCCGGCGCCTGCTCTCCTGTCCCAGTCGTACCCGCTTGCCAGGCAGATCTTTAGGCGCTGCACCCGCTCCCGTGTCGCCCCGCCCCTGCTGGTGCCGGCCCGGGTCCCGGCCTCGGGAGGTGGGATCCCCTGTAATCCCGACGGCATTCGTGTCGCTCAGCAAACGGAGTGCTGGTGTCCCGTGCGGTTGCACCTGCCCCCCCCCTTGCGTGCCCGCCCTTTCTGGCGAGCGCCGGCTTCCCCGCCGACCTGTGATCATCTAGCCGTCCCCCCTTTGGCCCATGTTGGGTTCTTCGGTGTGCCATGGGCCCCACCCCGTACCCCTCGACGCTGCTCGCCCCGTCCCGGCGGCGCGACGCCCCCCCCGTTAGGCCCAACCTGGCGCGTGGTGTGCAATCGCTGACCAACCCCTCGGCGAGTGCCGCGTCTTCCTCCTTGGGCCTGGCCCCGCACGCGACGTGCCCCCTCGACCCATCGACGGGTGCCGTCCCTTCCCCTTTGCCACGCACCCACTGCCCGCGGCGCGTGAAGCCCTCCCTTCGTGCCCGGTTCCGTGCGCGGTGCACGCCTTTCTTGCAGGCCCCGCGGCGCGCGCCGCCCTCCTTTCCCCATGGCTCGGTTCCGCGCGCGGTGTGCCCCTCCCTTGCAGACCCCGCGGCGCGCGCCGCCCCCCGGAAATCAGATCATATATGCGTGCTGTGGGTGTGTACGCTGAACCATTTGCGCGTCCAATTGAAGGGAAGAGACGTCCAACACATCATACGGTGGAGATTGAACTTTGCAGTTGTTCTTACTGCTCCCATAGCTGATTGTATCTGGAAACGTATACTCAAGAGCCTCAATTGTAGCCCGGACGAACGTCAAGGCTGATATCAGGCTGCCTGGATCTCTGGCCGATTTAGGCCCACCGATAACCAATGTAAACACCAGCGCGGGCCTCCGCCGCGGGCATCAGGCCAGGGCCTCCAGCGCCTCCGCCGCGGGCATCAGGCCAGGGCCCCCCACCCGGGTAGTCGATCCCCTGCCGTAGCCGATGCAGGAAGCGGGTGTAGGGTCCCGCTCCAGGCCCCCAGGCTCCGGCGCCTGCTCTCCTGTCCCAGTCGTACCCGCTTGCCAGGCAGATCTTTAGGCGCTGCACCCGCTCCCGTGTCGCCCCGCCCCTGCTGGTGCCGGCCCGGGTCCCGGCCTCGGGAGGTGGGATCCCCTGTAATCCCGACGGCATTCGTGTCGCTCAGCAAACGGAGTGCTGGTGTCCCGTGCGGTTGCACCTGCCCCCCCCCCTTGCGTGCCCGCCCTTTCTGGCGAGCGCCGGCTTCCCCGCCGACCTGTGATCATCTAGCCGTCCCCCCTTTGGCCCATGTTGGGTTCTTCGGTGTGCCATGGGCCCCACCCCGTACCCCTCGACGCTGCTCGCCCCGTCCCGGCGGCGCGACGCCCCCCCGTTAGGCCCAACCTGGCGCGTGGTGTGCAATCGCTGACCAACCCCTCGGCGAGTGCCGCGTCTTCCTCCTTGGGCCTGGCCCCGCACGCGACGTGCCCCCTCGACCCATCGACGGGTGCCGTCCCTTCCCCTTTGCCACGCACCCACTGCCCGCGGCGCGTGAAGCCCTCCCTTCGTGCCCGGTTCCGTGCGCGGTGCACGCCTTTCTTGCAGGCCCCGCGGCGCGCGCCGCCCTCCTTTCCCCATGGCTCGGTTCCGCGCGCGGTGTGCCCCTCCCTTGCAGACCCCGCGGCGCGCGCCGCCCCCCGGAAATCAGATCATATATGCGTGCTGTGGGTGTGTACGCTGAACCATTTGCGCGTCCAATTGAAGGGAAGAGACGTCCAACACATCATACGGTGGAGATTGAACTTTGCAGTTGTTCTTACTGCTCCCATAGCTGATTGTATCTGGAAACGTATACTCAAGAGCCTCAATTGTAGCCCGGACGAACGTCAAGGCTGATATCAGGCTGCCTGGATCTCTGGCCGATTTAGGCCCACCGATAACCAATGTAAACACCAGCGCGATGAGGTAAATGCTTGCCAGGACTGACAGTGCCCAGGCTGGAAGCACGCCATGCTTTCCAGGTGGGCGGTCAAGACCCGGTTGATTCAGGAGTGGACGCATATTGTTATTGCGATATTCTCTTTCACAATATCACTTCCGTATACTTTGTGGCGTGTGAAGTACATTACATAGTGTTCGCAGCAGTTCGTTCAGCGTGCGCTTGAATGCGATTGTTGCCGTTTGAATATTGCAATTACTACGATGTAAATTGCGCTTGGAATCGCTATCCTCGACATGGATGACGCCAATGGTACGGGTGTGAGTTGGACGTCCAACCGCCGAGTCTGGTCCGGATTTAGGGTCGTCGGTAGGTAAGAAGCCGTACCGAGGTGGGCGCACCACACCTGCCAGGTAGCTGCAAGCCACATGTCTGACTCTACGAACGCAACGGGCTACCCGCTTAGGCCTACTCAGGCCCACAATACGACAGGGCGGGCGCAAGTCTTAGGAAGTCTGGCCGAGAACTTGGAATCGCTACCTTCGATGAGGATGACGCCATTGGTACGGTGGAAGCTGGACGACCAGCCGCCCAACTCAGGACGGATTTAGGGTCGTCGGTTCGACCTTGTCTGTACAGCGTTCGTTCCGGCCGCATGCATGTAACCGCCAGCACTTTTTGGGGGGGCCCCACCGCGAAGCGCCCAGGGGGGCCCCGCCCTGTAGGATGTAGGATTGCCCATGTCCGTGCGTGCCTGTGATGTCTGATGTGTAATGACTATGTAATAGGGCAAGTGCAGTATCGCAGCCAGCGGAAACACTGTATAAGTAATTCTTTATTGCATGGTATCTTTATTATAGGAACCCAACATCGCATGAGTAAAAACCAGTTTGGCAGTCTCCATGGACCGAGGCCGAGGTCAAACCAGCGCCTCTCGGCCTATAATTAATTCCAGAAGATTCATCGTTCCTTAAAGTGGAATTCTGACATGACGGCGTTGAATGAATCTTCGTTTCGGCAACCAACTATGTTTGCATTGCGAACATTCTTCCCGCGAACACACCACAGCAGCTCTGCTACCCGATCCGATCGACTTGACGCATAATACTATTACAAAGGTTGCAAGGGACAAACCATGAGAGGCAAACTGCTGGTTGTTGGACGCCAAGCCGCAAATTGCACGCACGATAGTGTTGTGAGTGAGCAACACTCATATACGAAGAGAAGTCGTAGCAGTCAATACGGCCCATGGAGGGGCCGGGCGCTTTGCTGACTTTAACAGGTTATGAGCCCCGATCGCATGTGCGCGGCTGGCCGAGAGGTCGCCGGTTCGATTCCCGCTGGCTGTTGACCAGGGCTGGGAGGCCGGGACGAGGCAGTCTGGGGGAGAACGTGAGGACTTATGGAGTGTCGCTCACGGGGGAGTGTTGTGAGTGAGCAACACTCATATACGAAGAGAAGTCGTAGCAGTCAATACGGCTCATGGAGGGGCCGGGCGCTTTGCTGACTTTAACAGGTTATGAGCCCCGATCGCAAGTGCGCGGCTGGCCGAGAGGTCGCCGGTTCGATTCCCGCTGGCTGTTGACCAGGGCTGGGAGGCCGGGACGAGGCAGTCTGGGGGAGAACGTGAGGACTTATGGAGTGTCGCTCACGGGGGAGTGTTGTGAGTGGCCTTTCTTGATATCGCGTTGAAGCCGGGCGAGGGCGTTGTTGATTATGTGGCGCGCGCGAAGGATCTGTTCGATAGGATTAACCAGCATCCTGATTATCTCATGACGCCGGCGCAGGCGATCATTCGCATTGTTCGTGGCCTTGGCGACAAGTATATCACTGAGCGCCGTGTTCTGTCCGCTGCTGGTTACCCGAAGGATTTTGACGAGCTGCGGTCCAAGCTCCTCGCGTTCGAGACGGAGGCGGCTATTGTGGACCGGAAGGCCGAGTCCGAGACCGCGGCGGCTTTCCTGGCCGGCCGCGGCCCCAAGGTCGGCTCCGACACCTGCCATTCGTGCGGAGGCAAGGGTCACTGGGCGCGTGACTGTCCCAAGACCAAGGGTGGCGCTTCGTCGCGCTCGGGCTTCGGTTCTTCGGCTGGCGTGTCGACTGCTGCGACCGCCGGTTCGGCCTTGAGGTGTGATTGGTGTGGAAAGGATGGGCACGTGGAGGCGCGGTGTTTTAAGAAGAGGGCCGGGAAGCCGAGGGTCGTGGAGGCCATTGAGCCGGTCGCTCTTACCTTGTCGGCTCGGGAGAAGGAGTTTAAGCCGGGCTGTCTGCTGCGGCTGCCCAGCGGGCGTTGGTGCGACCTGCCGGGGATTCCACAGAAGCTTAACCCGGGGGAGCACGTTCTTGAGTGCAATGATTCGTGGTGGCTCGACTCTGGGAGCCGTTACCATATTACGGGCGACAGGAGCGTGCTGCACAACTATCAGCCGCTCCCAGAGCACATGCGCATTTCCATTGAGGTTGGCAATGGGAACGTGCTGAGGGCGGCGGGTTATGGCGACGTCATTCCCGTGGACACGCAGGGCGTCAGAATTGAGGGAGTCTTTTACGTGCCTGATTTCAAGCACAACCTGATCTCTGTGTCCGTGCTCACTGAGAAGGGTTTCCGCGTTACGTTTGACGAGGGGTACGCGTACATTGAGCGCCGTGTAGGACGCCGCAACATGTGCATTGTGGCGCGGAAAAGCTCCTCCGGCCTTTGGCGAGTAATGGGTTCAGTTTGCCGTGCACCTGCTGAGCCTGTGTCTGCCGAGCCTGCCCCTGCACCCGCGTTCTCTGCGAAGGTTCCGGAGAGCAAGATGGCTGACCTGTGGCACCGTCGCTTCGGTCACCTGAGCCTCGGAAACTTGAAGCGGTTGGTGCATGAGGGAATGGTGACGGGACTTGAGCTCTCGAACAGTCAGTTGCGGGAGGCTGAGGCTTCGGGCGAAGGGTGTGAGGCATGCATTTTGGGGAGGTCGCATCGTTCGCCGTTTCCAGACTCCAAGACCGTGACGAAGCGTCCGTTGGAGCTGGTGCACATGGACGTTTGTGGTCCGTTCGATGTCGAGTCTGCGGGTGGGCACCGTTATTACGTTTCGCTCTTGGATGATTTTTCGAGCATTTCGCTGGTTCAGCCTATCGCGGCGAAGTCGGACGTCGCGGTTTTCATCAAGCGTTCGGTTGCCTTTCTTGAGACGCAGTCCGGTCAGAAGGTGGCAAGGTTTCGCACTGATCGGGGTGGTGAGTTCGTCAATAAGCAGGTCAAGGAGTTCTGCGAGGAGCGCGGCATTGTGCATGAGTTGACTGCGCCCTACACCCCTCAGCAGAACGGCAAGGCTGAGCGGTTGAATCGCACGTTGTTGGATAAGGTTCGCTCTATGCTTTCTGGGTCTGAGGTTCCGCAGAAGTACTGGTCCGAGGCGGTTTGCACGGCGTCTTACCTGCGTAACCGTTCGCCTGTCGCGGGGAAGGACAAGACCCCTTACGAGCTGTTTTTTGGCGTTGTTCCGGATGTTTCGCATTTGCGTGTTTTCGGCTGCGTTGCATACCCGCTCCTGCCCAACCACCAGCGTGGCAAGCTGGACCCGCGTGCTGCGAAGGGCATTTTCTTGGGCTACGAGCCCAACTCTAAGGCGCATCGCATCTTGATGGCTGATGGCTCGGTGAAGGTGGCTCGTGATGTGCAGTTTGCGGAGTTCGTGGTCGAGTGCAGTGCTGAGGGCCGGTCTGGTGCCGTAGCTGCCGGAGGAGCGGCTGGTGCTGACCAGGCCTGTGCTGGGGGTCCGTTGGATGAGGATGATGATGAGGGGCCTCCGGGTCTGGTGGACTCGGACTCTGAGTCGGACGAGGAGGAGTTTTTGGAGCCGAGTGAGGATGGAGTTGATGATGAGGATGAGGATGGCGCTTCGGGTTCTGGTGCTTCGGGCTCGGGTGCTTCTGGTTCTGGTGGTGCGGTTTCTGCTGGTGCTGGCTCGGGCGTGTCAAGCCCCGGGGGCTCTGGTGTGCTGAGCGGTGCTGAGCAGTCTGGCGCTGACTCTGGTGCGTCATCGAGCGAGAGCGATGGTGGTGTTGCGGCTGACGAGGGCGCTCCTGTGTCGCGTTACGGGAGGCCGCTAAGGCCAAACCCGCGCTATGCGTTCTCGGCTGTGGAAGTATCGGAGCCTAAGTCGTTCGAAGAGGCTAAGTCGCGCTCTGACTGGCCGCAGTGGAAGAAGGCGATGGATGAGGAGATGGAGTCGCTGTTGGGCAATCGCACCTGGGACTTGGAGGAGCTGCCGAAGGGTGCTAAGAAGATTGGCCTCAAGTGGGTTTACAAGCTGAAGCGTGACGCGCGTGGCAATGTCGAGAGGTACAAGGCGCGTTTGGTCGCGAAGGGCTTTACGCAGCAGGCAGGCGTCGATTTCGCGGATGTGTTTGCGCCTGTGGGGAAGTACTCCACTCTGCGTGCGCTGCTGGCGGTTGTGGCGGAGCAGGACCTGGAACTGCACCAGTTGGACATCAAAACGGCCTTTCTGAACGGTTACCTGGAGGAGGATGTGTACACGGTGCAGCCTCCCGGTTACGAGCAGGACGGTTCGAATGTGGTGTGCCATTTGCGTCGCTCGCTGTACGGTTTGCGCCAGGCGCCGCGTGCCTGGTATGTGCGGCTCAAGTCGGCGCTGCAGGAGATGGGGTTCAAGCCGTCGGCATCTGATCCGGGCTTGTTCACCAAGGAGGAGAACGGAGAGATGGTTTACGTGCTGGTGTACGTGGACGACTTGCTGATTGCCTGCAAGTCCTCTGTGAAGGTCGCTCGGGTGAAGGCGGATTTGAAGAGCCTGTTCGATGTTCGTGATCTGGGCGAGGCGAGTTTTTACCTTGGCTACGAGATCAAGCGGGATAGGGCGGCGCGCAACTTGCACATTTCGCAGCAGCGCTACGTCCTGGAGATGTTGGAGAAGTTTGGGATGAAGGGCGCCAACCCGCGGTCCATTCCGATGGACAAGGATCTGCGGTTTTCCGATGAGGGGGTTCTGCTTGATACGGCGAAGTACCCGTACGCCGAGTTGGTTGGTGGTTTGCTGTATCTGTCCGTTTGCTCGCGCCCGGACATTTCCTACGCCGTGGGAGTGTTGTCCAGGCACATGATGAAGCCAACCATGGAGCATTGGAATGCGGCCAAGGGGGTGTTGCGGTATCTGTCGGGCACTTCGGGCATTGGCATCAGCTACAAGGGCGGCGGAGGCGAGTTGATGGGCTATTGTGATGCCAGCTATGCTGATACGCCGGGCCGTCGGTCTACTTCTGGCTACGTGTTCCTGCTGGCCGGTGGAGCTATTTCTTGGGCGAGCAAGGTTCAGCCCACGGTTGCCATGTCCACGGCTGAGGCGGAATACATCGCTGCGGCCGCCGCTGTGAGGGAGTCGTTGTGGTTGCGGCACTTGATGGTCGATTTGGGGTTCCGTGTGGGCGCTGTGCCGCTGCGTAGCGACAACAGTGCCTGCATCGCGCTGATGGAGAGCCCTGTCTCGTCTGCCCGCACGAAGCACATTGATGTGTGCCATCACGTGGCGAGGGAGCGTGTCGAGCGGGGGGAGATTCGGGTCGTGTTCTGCAAGTCCTCCGAGCAGTTGGCCGATTGCCTTACGAAGGCGCTGCCGGAGGTCAAGCTGAAGTACTGCGTGGCGGGTATGGGACTGAAGTGAGCTGCGTACTGCGCCAACTCTCAACGCGAATTGGGCCAATCCGGTTTCGCTGACTTATAGTTCTGCGTAAGGATGCCTAGAAGCGTTTGCATTTGAGTGTTATGAGTTTACGTGGGAGCTCCTTGGCTTATCGCCTTGGGTCTCCGTGGGAGCTGTAGTACGGACTACCGTCGTTGCGTTACTATCTCGTGTTTCTGAGCGTTGGGTCTGCGGAAGCCTGTCCGCGTGGGAGTGTTAAGTTTCGGACAGTCTTCCATATCAAAGTCGGCTGGACAACTGGCTCACACTGAGTGAGCGGTAATTGCGGTGGTTTCGGTGGTTTCGGATCAGTACGACAATCTATGATCAGGGCCTGCTGTCCCTATATCAGTCTGGTCTGAGACTGCCTCACTAGCTATTTGTAAGACTGGCTTGCGTGAGACTTGGTCTGTCTCCTTGGCGCCGTCATTAGCTCATGGCCGGTCAGGCCGATCGCTCAGGAATTTGACAGATAGATGCGGCGGTCTTCTGCTGCGGGCCGCCCAACGTACAAGTCAAGTCGGCAACCTAGGGGGCTGCTACATTTCCTGTCCAAATGTTAAAGTTGTCAAGCCTCCTCTACGACGAATACCTCGGTAGCGAAGCCTGTGCACTCTCGTCGGCAACTGCACGTCATCATCGCGACCCTCTCAAACAGTTCCGCTGTCCTTCTATTGGCAAGTCAGCCTGCGTAATGTGTAAATGATACACTGCATGTCTACTGTCAAGTAACTTCAGCCAATGCGCTGGCCGGAAGAGTTGCACAGTGCCGAGACGGCGAGCGATGCTAAACAGGGGGCGGATTGCTGAAAGCTCTGGCTGTCTATCAGCAGGAATGTTGACACTCTCACACTTCACGCCCTCGCCGCCCTAGGATGCGGGGTGGGGGAATTGAGTGGACAGGAGCCAACCTGTTCAGCCGGACGTACATTCCGCGCCGCCTTTCGGCTACATCTCAACGTGTCAGACGGCCACTTTGTTCACGGGGCCCACTCCCCGGGCGGGGCCGAAGCCGCCCTAGCCCTTCAACTCCACCCGTACGGATTGAACGGGGCCCCGCCCTTTTTCCGGCTTCAAGGAAGCCGACACCAACCCCTTGTTCCGCATGGCAAACGTTCCCATGAAGCACGCCATGAACCGCGCCATGAACCAGCCCATGAAGAGAGCCCTGCCTCCGCCATGAACCCGCCATGAAGTGGCCATGAAGAAGTGGCGTTCCCTGAGTGCGCGACCCTCGCAAACAGTTCCGCTGTCCTTCGATTTGCAAGTCAGCCTGCTCTGCGAATAATCCACTCCCTGTCTACTGTCAAGCTACTTAAGCCAAGCAATGCGCTTGCGGGAAGAGTTGCACCCTGTTGCATAGCCGAGTGCCGAGACGGAGCGAGCGCGATGCTATACATGGGGCGGATTGCTGAAGCCGCAGGCATTTCTGATATAAAGCTCTGGCTGTCTATCAGCAGGAATGTCGACACTCTCACACTTCACGCCCTCGCCGCCCTAGCACTCAACTTAAACCGTACGGATTGAACGGGGCCCCGCCCTTTTTCCGGCTTCAAGGAAGCCGACACCAACCCCTTGTTCCTTTCAGGCTAAATGTCTGCAACGCTGCTGAACCTATACTTCAAATTCTGTAAGCTGTTATCCGTCTGCGACTTTCTATCTACGCCATCGTTCGACCCATGCCGTCGTCTTCCTAGTAGCCGGATCCAAGGTTTCAGATTACATGGGCTGTTTCGGAGACGTTTGGTCTGTTGGTAGTGTAAATTGTGTTTTTAGGCGCCAGCGCGTCACCGTCGCTTGGATGGAGCTGTTGAGGACGAGAAGGAATTTCTGATCGAGTGCCCGGCGCTTAATCCCGCACGGCAAAAGCTCAGGGACATAGGTGTGCCCTGGTGTGCCCGTTAACAGCTAGCGCGTCCGCCAGCGATATCAAGCGAGTCGAAGATGAATGTGGTCTCGCAAAAGTTATCTCGGAGATGTTTTGCTTACGGAGGGAATGCTTAGGACGTGTTCACATGTGGGCCGTATTGAAAGTCGGCTTCGGGGCGTCCCAGCCGTTCCCAGCGAATCCTGTTCACATGTGTGACAGTACTAGGAGAAGCACTGAGAGGGGGGCTCCACTGGCCGGCATGTTATCTTTCCCGACAAATTTATCGCGGGCTTATCATGGGCCTAACATGGGCCTGTTTCCACATGCCGCCCCGAAACCAAATGTGGAGGTTTTCGATAAGTCTAAAATTGCTGCCAATTGTTTGTGTTTGTATGCTAAGCTTTGTAAACATAAACGTGCATTTACCTTGCAATTTGTTTCGTTGCTTCTGTGTTGGAGAATTGGCTCACTGCCATACTGGCGCCAGTATGGCAGTGAGCCAATTCTCCAACAATACGTGCGCTCTCTTGCGCGCCCCATTAGCACGCCAACACACACACAGCGTGCACAACCAAGCCGCGAGCACATCCGTAGTCATACAACTGCATTACGACATCTGACCCGCATGATCGGATCACCCTTGCCCACACACAGGGCCCAGAGGATTCAGGCACCACACACCCAGCAGACACGTCTGCACCGCCTGACCGTGCTGTGGCCCCCACCCGCGACCATCCCCCCACCCACCTACCACGAGCCACAAGAAGCACAGTTCTGCCAAATACACGCCATTAACAACCTCATGGGCCGTCGGGTCCTTGAGCCACTGACCGTACTGCAGTACTGCAATGCCGTACAGCTCCGGCTAAACGAACTAGCCAGACACAGCCCACGAGAAACTGGCACTGCCAAACTCTGGAGCCATGCGTTTAACCGACATACCGGAAACTTCAGCGTCATGCTGGTGAACCACTACCTACGCCACTGCGTCAATCTACAGGGCGGAACATGCCCCTACCTCGCATCCGTCTCCTGCGGCTACACCATCCCACCCGGAAGCAGTCGTGAAACCATTCTAGCCGGAATTGCGGCACACACACCCAACGGCAGTACGGCCCTCTCACTTGGATTCGTACTGCAAGGGCCAGCCCACGCCATAGCGGTTAAGCGCGCCGGGGACAACTGGTTCCGCATTGACTCAGCTGAGGCGGTTGGGCGAAGTCAAACGCCCATGGACAACAGCCAGTGGGCACGGCTAACAGGCCACGTCCATTACCTGGCGTCGGTAGACATTTTGACCATCAATCAGATGATGCTGGATTTCCGCCACATCCCGGGGCTGGAAGAGTGGCACACAATGGAAGGTCGCACGCAGACCGCTCAGCTACCCACAGCCCCCACCATCCTCGATCTCACTGACCCCAGCCCCACACCGATGGCACTGGATGAGTCGGACCACCGGCAAAACGCAGCATGCGCGGCAACCAGGTACGATGCAGCCGACATCCACCCCACACCGATGGAGATCGACGAGACAGACCTCACGGGAACCGAAGGACGTACGCAAACCCCCCCATCACAACTCGAACACCCCCTACCCCCTACCCCTGCGCATGAGGATCTGAACGCCGCCGAGCTAAGCGCTGCCCAGCATGAGAACCCCGGTGATAACCCTGCAACCACAGCCGCTGAACCAAGTCCCATGGAAATAGATCCTGCGGAACCCGGGACGGGCGCAGCGCAGCCATTGCCGGACGCTCACAACGTCAAGCTCCACCCGCGTGAAACGCAGCCAGACCTCCAGGGGGCCCGCCCAGCAGACGCGGGCACCACATCGGCGCGCCGCTCCAACGCGGACGGAGCCGCAAACCGCAACCCCGGGCCACAAGCAGCGGCACCTGCAAGTAGAAGCAGGAAACGGACCAGAGGTCAGACGGGAACGACGCCAGCAACCCATACCATCACATACCACCTCCGTCGTATGCTGGGACTCCCCATCCGACCGGGACGGAACCAACGGGCGGACGAAACGCCGGATGCAGCAGAGGCAGCTCGGGGACCCGCACATACCCCTCCCAACCCGGCCCCCGAGCCAACACACACCACGCACACGCCCGCCGAACCAACCGCCCCACGTACAAAACAGCGCAAGCGCCACGCAGACAACCCCCCCATGCCGCAACCCCGCCCCAAACCGAAATCAGGACCCCAGCAACAGCACATGACAAAATACGTGCTACCCAAGAAACCCAGGACGGAGGCCCCTGCCGCACCTGCTGAAACTCCCCAGAGGACCGTGCCAGTGCCACCCGTCCCCGCGCCAGGAGACCCACGGCCCGGCCACCTCAAGATCCTCACGATGAATACCCGCGGCCTGCAGGGGCACCGCGAGGGAATAAAACACCTGTTAGACGAACACAAACCAGACGTAATGGTGCTAACGGAAACCAAACTGAGCGCCCATCACCGGCGAGCCATCGCCGGGGTGAAGCACACCCTGAAACCCTACCAGACATACATGAGTAACCACCCGCACGACAGTAACCCCACTATACGGCAGGCAGGAGTGATGATCGGCGTGGCAGACCGCTTCAATCGCCAAGGCAGCGCAACGGCAGAACCTGTGCCCCCGGAGCTCAGTGGGTACATAGGACATGTGCGCATCGCCCCCCCGGGCAGTACGACTCTACATGTCATAGGGGTATACTGCCCGGCCGACCCCGCCGCCAGGCAGAAAATATACGATTACGGACGGGCGGCCGCGCTGCAAGCCAATGCTAAGGGCGAACACCTTGTGATGGCGGGCGACTGGAATGCAACACTCAAACTGAGCGACCGGTCTACGGGCACCTGCAATGCGACAGACCGTGCGCACCGACGCTTCTCAGAAGAAACAGGCCTAAAACCGGTAGACACGGCGCGACGTGAGTACACATACACACAAACACAGCAGGGACACGATACCCACCACAGCCGCATCGACGATGTCCTCCTCGCCGCTCAGACCAGCGACGCTGTGGCAATGGAAGGGAAAGCGTACGAACAAGTTTATGAGTGTGGCGGGAACTTCGACCACAAACCGCTCTGCACCCTCCTACCCCTAGCAGGCATCAGGCTCCTGCCCGCCCCCGCTGCCCAACCCCCCCCAGACCTTACCCCAAGCTCCTGGAGCCGGATCCAACTACCCGTACAAAAAGAGAGCAAAACCAAAGCACGCATGGAGATGGAGGCGACGCTCACAGAGGCCGTCACTCACCTGTTAGCCGCACTCAGACCCGCACACGAAACCATATCGGCAGCATCCGCGCGACTGGAGCGTGCGGCGAGCAAAGAGGACGCAAGGCAGATCCTGACCCACCTGCGCGATCACGAAGCCGTCCAAACAACGAACGTCGACACTCTCAGCCACGAGCTCGGATCACTTCTGCTGCGGTGCCTCAGGATCCTTGAAAGCCACTGCCAGCACAAGCCCCCCCGCACGGGGCGCCTGCACGCACGAAGAGGCACCGGCAAGCGAATCACCCGTCTGTACGGCGAACACAAGGCGCTGAAATGCGAACTCACCCGCATACTACGCGCGCCACGGCCGGACACCCCATCCCACCCGGCACCCGGCGCCCCGCACGCGGAAAACACCGACGCAGAGACCCTACAACCCCCCACCCGACCCACCCCGCTGACCACCCCTGCAAACCCCAACCCACCTGAGGGTACGACAGCCCACGCGCGCGAAAACCCGGAGCTCCAAGAAACACCAGAGACCCGCGCCCTGCGTGCCGCAATAAGAGCAAAGGGAGGGGAAATTAAGAAGTTGACTACGGAAACCCGTAAATTACATGCGAGCAAAGCCAGGAAACAATTTCAGAGCCTCCTAGCCAAGAAACCGAAACACGCACACAAACAAATTCTCGAGCCCGACGATCAGCCACGCGGCATAACGGCCATTCGCCACCCCGCCGATGGGCATTTGTGCACAACTTCGGACGGCATCCTCGACGCACTCCACACGCACTTCGTGCTCCTAGCCCGGCCCATCTCCGGACCCCGCACTGGCAAATACCTCCCGAGCGAAGCCCCGCGGAACTACCCCTGGGAGACGCCGGGAGCGCCGGACCCTCTACGACGTGGTTTAGCCCAATGGGAAAGCGCACCCCCGTCCCTCCTCCCTGGCATATTAGACCCATGTAACTTCCGCGCATGCTTAGACCATCTCGCCCGCAACAAAGCCCCCGGGCCAGACGGCATACCCAACGAGCTGCTACAGACACTCCCCACCGACCTCCAAACCGCAATCCACCACCTGATCACAGTCATGTGGGTCAAGGCCGAAATCCCCCCGCACTGGACGCAATCAGACACGGTACTCATTCCCAAAAAGGGCGACCCACTCCTCATCAAGAACAAACGCCCCATCGCCCTGGCAAACACACTCTACAAACTATACACCAGCCACATTACGTTTAATATCGTCACCTTTAGTGAACAAGCGCACATCTTCACGGAAGCCCAGGAAGGGTACCTCCGACAGCGTAACACGGAGCGGCAGATCCAAAACGTACTACACGCCATCGAGGACGCCGGCCTAACCAGCCGTGACCTCTACTTACTATATATCGATTTCACATCGGCATTTAACACCATCGATCACGACAAATTACTTATGATCATGTACGACCTAGGATATCCGGAGGACCTCATCGCGGTGGTCGCGAACCTGTACTCGCGCGCCACCACACGCATACGCACCGAACATGGCTGCACCGCGGAGATTGCAATCGAACGCGGCACAATTCAGGGCGATACACTATCACCCGTACTGTTCATCATTTACATGGAGCCACTCCTAAGATGGCTACACAGCGGAGGCCGAGGATACCGCTACGGCTGCCTCCAAGCGGACGAAAATGACCGACACCACTTTAGCTCGGGGGCCTTTGCGGACGACCTAGTGATCCTCACGAACACCGTGTCTGACATGCGCACACAGAGCACAAAAATAGAGCGCTACGCCCGCTGGGGAGCACTCAAGGTCAACGTAGGCAAGTGCCAACTGCAGGGCATTCTGCACGGCCGCGCGCGTTCCGATACTGATCTGAGTAGGGGCCCCGGTACGCAAAAATACAGGGCCGTCGTAGAACGTCTCCTGAAAAACCAAATTCGGATCGATGGCGTACCCATCCCGTACGAACCCCCAACAGGATCGTATAAATACCTCGGCGTACACATCACCCCTACTCTGGATTGGACGACACAGGTGGCCTACACTCGCGCCGAAATCGACCGACGGGGGCAAAGCATACAAAACTCTCTCGCGACCCCAGATCAACGCATAAACATGATCAAAACCCTCATTCACCCCTTTGTGGCGTACAGCCTGCCCACTATGGCGTACACCCCGCACGACATCGCCAGCCTCGACGCCCAAATCGCCGGCATAGCCAAACGCAGCTACGGACTAAAAATGGGCTTCCCAACCCGCGCCATCCTCGGTCCCATATCGCGACTAGGTCTGGGGGTGGGCACCCTACGTACCCTTTATGCGGTCAGAGCGGCGAAGACGCTTGTCCTGTCCCTCAACGACAAGGGACGCCTTGGGGCAGTAACCCGAGCCCTCCTGCACCTGCAGAGCCGATACATGGGCACCATACCAGTGCACACATTCAAACGCGAATGCCGGCACTATACCACACTCAAACAACTTGCTCTCGTGCATGAAGCCGGTATCGAACTCACGGACAAAGGCAGCACCTATGAGCCGGCAGCAGGCAGCCTCATTCACCTGATCGGGGCGCACAACCCGACGGCCGAGCCCAAGGATCTCGCGCTCCTCTTCCGATGCATACAGCCCCTGCTGGAACTTGGCCTGGACCTCAGGGCCCTGAAAGACAAAAACACGGGAGCGCATCTCATCACCACCGACCAGCTGCAACGCATCGGTGGCAGGAAGGTGGGCCCACGCCATCAGATAGCCCTAAACCAGCTCAGCCTCGCCCTGAATGCTGACCCCAGTGTTCGCGCCCGGGCGCCGCGCCACAGAGGTGTAGCACCCTTACCCCCCGAACTACGACTCCTCCCGGACGGCCCACATCTAACCGATCTTGCGATGGAAGCGACAAGACCCACCCCCATCCCCCACGGAACCCTAAGGAAGTACGTACTGGCCAAACCCCGCGACCCGGCCGACACCGTTCCGGCCGCCCCAGCTGAAAACCCACCCCCTCGCCCAGGCCCAACAACCCCTCGTGTGGCGACGGCAACCCAAACCGCGGCAGCGTCGTCCGGCACCGCAACAACCCTCGAGGCACGACGCCCGGCCGCCCGGCCAGCCGCCAGGCGCCACCAGCCGCAGCGAAAGACCGATAGTGAGCTGCTCAAAGCATACCTCCTTCGGCAGAACCTGAAACCAGTCGACGGTATCACAGATGCCGAGGCCATTGGGTGGGACCCCCGGCAAACCCCACTTACCCTTCAGCACTGCGAACGAATCCTGCGCCACCCGCTCCACCGGGGCCTCACGTCCCAAGTAGGCTCCGCCGAACGGCTACTCCACATGCTCCATGGGGAGACGGCGTGGCCTGCGGGGACACCAACCCAGCATGGCCTTAGCATCACACAGCTTCTCTTCGGGGACCAAGAGAGGGTAGCATGTATCAAGGCGGAAATCCGGAAACGGGTCGCCGTCAGCGCTCCGAACCCCAAGCGACAACGCACAACCGACTCGGCTACCCAACACACACACCGAACGTACTACCAGGTTGAATGGGAACGTACTGTCATCACTAAAGGGGCAATAGCACTGTACACCGAGAATGGCTACCACCCGAAGGCAGTGCACCGGTACGAAACCCCCACCGCCCCCACTCACCCCGAAATGATAGTCGAGGTAGAATGGGCCCCCACCGAAGATGAGGAGTCGCGACTGGCCTCGCAAGACAACTGGACAGAGCTGCTGAATGCATTCCGGCATCGGCGCGCCGTTGAGGCCGAACAGGACCCCGGTCGGATGGAAAATGCACGCGACCACCACCTGACGGAATGGCAACAGCAAGGTAGATGGGAGACTGAATGCCTCAACGTGACCCGAGGCCAACGTCTCCTACGGCAGTTTGTCGAAATCAACGTACACCCGGGTAACCCGGACCGGGACATCCACCCGCCGGGGCGGTATACGGTCCAAATTGGCAATCGTAACGGCACACACAGGCATGTACCATGGGACGGCAGCGGGGACATACCCGATGGACTGCAAGCCATTGGGATGGCATTCGTGTACGATCCCCAAGGGCGCTGCGTCGGCCAGGTGGCGGCAAGCCGCCTCCGCAGCCTGTGGCTCCGGTACAGCGACGCCCAACAGAAACGCCCGGAAGAGCACGCACAGATCGCGGCCGCGGGTGGCTTCGCGGAGGATGTCGCACGCCTCCTCCTGCGGTATCGGGACGGAGGGGGCACCAAAGCACACCCCATTCGAGAGGCCCATGAGCGGAGGATATCTGAACGGCTGATGAAACGCCTCATGACCGCGCTGGGCGCCGCAACAGAGCGCTTTGCATCCCCCCTCAACGTAGCAGACAGCACCGCCATCTACTACTCGCGGTACCCAGAAGATCAGCTCTTCGGAGCCAACCACGACGCGTATTCGCAACCGTGCACGGGCGTATCCGTCGCGCACCCTGAACCTAAGCCGGACGAGGGGCATCATGCACTGCGATGGGCGCTAGGCTGGGCCGACGCGACACGGAGCACAGATAACCCCACCGCTACCCTACTCCTGCTGCCCACGTCCCAAACGGCGCCCTACACCCGCTACCTCACCCACCCGCTGGTCACCATGATCGGTACAATAGACGCATTTTCAGGAACGGGGGACCTTTACAGCGAAGTGAGCGTAGACGCTCCAAAACCCTACCCAAACGGACTCACCCTGCTCCTGGTTAGCAATGAATCCGGCCGCGCGTACGGTACCAGCCTCCGCAGAGCGCTTGCTATGACGGCAGCCCGCCACGTCGCCACTGGCCCCGCCCTCTCTTGGAAGCCACCCCAATGGGTGCGCAAGCGGCTGCGTAGTATGACCGAGAAGCCACCCGCCGCGGCAGCTCCCTCCCGCACGTGCGACAACCTCTCCACGGAAGAGGGAAGCGCCGCGTTCCTGGCATTTCCTGCCAAATATGCTCTGCGATACAACGCCCAAGACGCCATATACACAGACGGGTCAGTGCAAAAAATCAAAGATGGCGACGAGGAAAGACATCTCCTGGGGGCCGCGGCCGTCGACGCACTTACCAACACAACGCTCCACATCAATGTGAACGCAGGCCACCAGGGCTGCCAAACTATTACACGGTGCGAACTGAGTGCCATCCATCAAGGACTCCAGATGCGCAGAGGCACGCTGCACGACGAAGCTCACCTAACTATATGGACGGACTCTGCCGCGTCGCTACATCTCATTAAAAAGATGATAAACAACCCACATAAGCTTCAGCTTAGTAAGCACAAGGCGCTGCTTGAGGAAATCGTATTAATCCTTAAACGACGAGCGGCTTGTAACCTGAAGACATCTTTGCTTAAAGTGAAAGACCACACTGGGGTAACTTACAACGAGAAAGCGGACAAAGCAGCCGTACGAGCCGCGCGAGGACTCTCCAAGCTAGACCCCGACGCGCTGAGCGCAACCGAGACCTCAGACAATAATCCTCGAAGTCAACACTGGTGGCTGCGGAAAATGGCTGGGCCTGAGAAGAACGCTGGGCACTATGCAAACGACCTTAACCGCGGTATCGAGTCCTTGGTCAGCCCGGAAACGCACTCGGGATACACGAACGAAACAGATTACATGAAATACGTCGCCAACACTCTGCCCGACCTCGACATAAGCACCAGCACTCGGACTCTACAGCGCAAGGCGGGCCGACACAAGCACGTTAAACGGTGCTTCGACTACCTATACGGCCAGCTATGGAGCGCCAAGCTTGCGAGGCGATTTAAAAAACCAGTGGCACCTGGCCGCCCTGCCTCGTCGGGACATTGCCCCCTATGCAACCAACTCGACTCAGGGGCGCACATCCTCGGAGGCTGCCTTCACCCCCGCATGCGAGCCCTATACATACAGCGGCACAACAAGGCGGTCCAAAACATTACCAGTACGCTAGCCCGTGGGTCCAATGGAGGCTGTTACATTGTAATGGACGCCGGCCCCGCGGACACCCGACCAGACTACGTGGCCGGCACACGCCTGCCCAAATGGCTGCTCCCGAGTATTGAGGATGAGAAACGCCTCAAACTCAGGCCCGATATACTCCTTATACCCGACATCCCCCTCCATGAAACGCAAGCGCAAGGGTACAAGGGACCTCAGGACCCTAGCCAGCACACCGTACACATTGTTGAGGTCGGCTACACCGCCGACACCAACCACACACAGAAACAGCACGACAAGGCCGTACAACACGCAGAACTGGCTAAACTCCTCACGGAAGCCGGATGGAAGGTCCGCTACACAACACAGGAAGCCATCAGCCTCGGCTTTGCGGGTACTATCAGGAAGGACCTACGCCCTCTACTCCACACCCTAGGCACGGGCAGCAAGGAAGCCCGAGCATGCTGCAACGACCTCCACGACCATGCAGTTAGGACACTCAACACTATCGTTATAACCCGCAGACAAATGGAACGCAACCCCCATGCGGAACCGACACCGGCCGGCACGTAACCAACGTGGGACAAGTCTTAAGTTCCTTGCGGTGGTGGGGGGGGCTGGGACCGGGGAAACCCGTCACCCCACCCCCTCTGCTCCCATAACCCACGCCTCGGCTACCGGCCGGGCGTATCATTATTATTATTATTATTATTCTGTGTTGGAGAATTGGCTCACTGCCATACTGGCGCCAGTATGGCAGTGAGCCAATTCTCCAACAATACGTGCGCTCTCTTGAGGCATATGTGGAACCCGAGGTGCGGGTTCGATTCCTGGCGGGAGCGGGGTCTCTCAGCCAGAAGACTGGGTCCGAGCGCGGTGCGCTGCCCAGTATGATGATAGAATTGGGCTCGCCTGGCGTCAGGGCACCGGTCACCAGGGAGGTGGCCGGGTACGTTGCCTCAGACTGGCCGGGTACTGGCGCCAGTATGGCAGTGAGCCAATTCTCCAACAATACGTGCGCTCTCTGAGGCAACGTACCCGACCACCTCCCTGGTGACCGGTGCCCTGACGCCAGGCGAGCCCAATTCTATCATCATACTGGGCAGCGCACCGCGCTCGGACCCAGTCTTCTGGCTGAGAGACCCCGCTCCCGCCAGGAATCGAACCCGCACCTCGGGTTCCACATATGCCTCAAGAGAGCGCACATATTGTTGGAGAATTGGCTCACTGCCATACTGGCGCCAGTATGGCAGTGAGCCAATTCTCCAACATTCTGGCCGTAGTGTTGCATCTTCGGGTGATCTCCGGTCAACGGCTCGGCCCGGTCGTCGGTCAGAGCTATAGGGCCGACGAATGGACAGTATAGGGCCCAAGCAGAATATAAAATAACGCCAGTAAACTTTTCGCGCCTGAAGTTATCGGGCTCTGTTAAGTTTATAGGCTGGTCCGAGGTGCCGATACATTAACGCTGGCTTGTCGGAGCGCTAACATCGGGCCCTGTTTCCACTGGGCCTTACGTTCTTCGCCTTCCACTGTGCTTCCGTTGCGCCTTAATTATTTTTTACACATATTCCTATAATGTAATTGATATTGCGAAAAATATTGAGGAAAGGCGAGGCGCCGGGCGAGAATTTTCGAATTTGCCCCTAACAAGCCCTAACATGCCGGCCGGTGGAGCCCGCTCCCCATCCACACCCCACGGGATCCGGGTGATTTTTAGAACCAAAGGTGAGCCGCCTCCAGAGTTCACCGGAACTCCAGCTTCGAAGTGTGTTTGCACGGCCTTGTTGGCGCAATGTCCAGGCGATATGGGGTTTCGGGTAACCCCGATACCTGGCCTACCGTACGCGAAGGTCAGGCCGGCCGGAGCGGTCCTAATCCCCTACTCCCGGGGGTGGGTAACGGTCGGCAATCCATTAATCCTGACCGCCTTGCAGGGTCTTAATCTTTATCCTTGCAGGGTCCTAATCGTAATCCTCGCCGATCAAGGGCAGGCATTTTGCTAATTGGCTCGACTTCGGTGAATCCTTTCAAAGAATAAATGTATCCAATCGAAATATCTAAAGCTTTAGGTGCGCGGCTGGCGGTTGGGAACCGGTGAGGCAGTGGCTCAACTACAGGGTCGTAGTTCGAATCTTTAGGTCGTCGGCCTGGGGTTCTAATCCTTATGTCTGCCTGATTGGTGCCCGACCTTAATTCCTAATCTTTGCAACGCGCCTGGCCAGCAAATCAAATGATGACCGACATGAACCGAAGACTGTGTGCAACGCCCGATATCCTGAAACGACTGGATACAAAAACATGTTAAAGTATGAATTTTAAGGAATTGTGTAAGGGCCCGATTACATATGCACGAAACTGTGTCTTGCAGGAATACTTTAAGTCGGGAACCAGTTTTTAACTGGTGTTTACATTTCAGGGGCTGTTTACATATGACTGAAACTATGCCGCGCAGAAACATCTATATAGCCGAAATGGTTTCTGGCAGATGTTCACATATAAGACCGAAACTCGTATTTGAGTAAAAGTCTTATCTGCCGATTTCCATAGTGGCCTCCATGGAAATCGTGGAAATACTCCTCAAACATATACAGAATAGCACCAAAACACACAGACGACGCGTTGCAGCACCCAACGACCGCGGAAAGCAATGTGAACAGTTTGTCCGGCCGAAACTTGTTTCCGCAAGATTGTGTTTGATGCTTGATTTCTGCGTTTTTGTTTTAAGCCGGATATATGTAAACAGCCCCTCAGCCGGAAAGTGGTTTCGGACATAAAGGTATTACTGCAAGTTGGCGTGCCCGTACCGGGCACCCTTAGTAGACCCAATTGCAGAAGTTGGTCAGTTTTCTGAATAACTTTGGAAACGGCCATCTGGTTGGTAGGAGACGTACTAGTGGTATTTCTGATTGTTGGGCCACCTTTATGAAATGCGCATATAATGCGAAGACGGAAATTGTACAAAAAGGTGCCACGTGATGTGTAAAGAGTGCCACGTGTTGTGCCGGTTGGCAGCTCCCTCTATGAGCCGACCCCAATGATCCACGATGCAAAGACGTTATCTGTAACTGCAGCGTTGTGTTTTAAACGCCTGCAAACCGGCGAAGACATTTATACGGCCATTGCAGTACTCATTCCTCAGTCTTGGTTGTAACTTGTGCCTTCAGAGAACCGAGTCTCATTATTCATTACCTTAGCTTGCATGGTAGTCAACGTTGCCTGCCCACAAGTTGTCGTTTCTACAGAACCTGTTACTTATATATGTCTTGGACCGGTCTAAGTAGTTGACAGGCTCTACTTTCTATACACTGTTTCCTTACTGATATCATTGCTTTTCGAGAAAGCACACTGCTGTATCTGTGTCGTTGACTGTGAACCCCGTCAACATCTCGAACTTGTTTGTCCCGATGTAACTCCGTATTTTCATCGATTACATGAGTCGAATTGAGTCGAGCTGAGTCGCCGCGTCGCTGAGTCCATCGCTGTGTCGCTGAGTCGCTGAGTCGTAACACGCTGTCGCGCCGAGTCGCTGAGACTGGTATCGTGAGCGGAGGCTTTGAGTCCTTGTGTATCTACGTCGATCATGGAGTCGTTGGTGTAACAGAAAGTTGCACCCTGTCGAGTATTCAAAGTCTTTTCAAGTTGTATATACCTATACTATACTAGTTCGATTACGCCGATCGTAATCGACGTACAACGCATTTCACTCTGTCGCGGGTGGCCATTTATTTCTAAATGACGGCCGCCGCAGGTTCTTTGCCTGTAGTAATTTTTGAAGTGGGAAGCTTTCTTGACTGTGATGTGGTGCGCACGACCAATGTCCTTGTGGGGCGCTGGAACAGCTTGCATCCGCGCATCCGCCAGCAGCAATTGTGTGGAACGGCCCCGCCCCTGGGCATGCGCGAATACTGTTCTGCAGCACCCCATGATGCACTTTTTGGGCGGGGCCCCAGCGCGAAGCGCCCAGGGGGGCCCCGCCCTGTAGGATTGCCCAGTCTAATTTTCATGCCTTGGACAGTCGTACCGTACCACAATTTTCTTATTTTCATGCTTCCGTACCAAGTAATTTTCATGCCCAACTTCCTTCAATTCACACCAATTCATTGGGTTTAAACTCGATTTAATGCACGTTTGAATATCTTACAGTTCAGAGCAACTTGCGAACAGCGCTTGCAAGGGGAAGATGCAAGCCGTTGTGAAACTTGCCGGCGCCAGGTGTCTCAGCAACATCTCATCAGCACTTAAATATTGTAGCGCAACTCACACACTTTCCAATGAGTCGTGTACATTACCGAAGTGTGCACCCCTGGCCATCCCGTCTGGCGTAAGACGCGACGCAGCTACACATGATGGAAAGCCCCGGCATGTTGAACATACTTTACATTTCATTGACTTATTATAGAAACAGGGTTCTGATGCCGGGATTCTCCTCCATGCCGCTCTTCAGGTCTTGGAATGCGCACTGGGCGGGTCACGCAGTACGTCTCGCGCGCCTCAGCACCGGGCCAGGTGGCGGCAGCACCGGGCCAGGTGGCGGCAGCGTTGAGCCAGATGCCGGCAGCATTGGGCCAGGTGGCGGCAGCGTTGAGCCAGGTGCCGGCAGCATTGGGCCAGGTGGCAGCAGCGTTGGGCCAGATGCCGGCAGCACCCGGCCAAGTGGCGGCAGCACCGGGCCAGGTGCCGGCAGCACCGGGCCAGGTGCCGGCAGCACCGGGCCAGGTGCCGGCAGCACCGGGCCAGGTGCCGGCAGCACCGGGCCAGGTGCCGGCAGCGTTGGGCCAGGTGCCGGCAGCGTTGGGCCAGGTGGCGGCAGCACCGGGCCAGGTGGCGGCAGCGTTGGGCCAGGTGCCGGCAGCGATGAGCCAGGTTCCGACAGCACTGGGCCACGTGCCGGCAGAGTTGAGCCAGGTGGCGGCAGCACCCGGCCAGGTGGCGGCAGCACCGGGCCAGGTGGCGGCAGCACCGGGCCAGGTGCCGGCAGCACCGGGCCAGGTGGCGGCAGAGTTGAGCCAGGTGCCGGCAGCACCCGGCCAAGTGGCGGCAGCACCGGGCCAGGTGCCGGCAGCACCCGGCCAGGTGTCGGCAGCGTTGGGCCAGGTGCCGGCAGCGTTGGGCCAGGTGGCGGCAGCACCGGGCCAGGTGCCGGCAGCACCGGGCCAGGTGCCGGCAGCGTTGGGCCAGGTGCCGGCAGCGTTGAGCCAGGTTCCGACAGCACTGGGCCAGGTGGCGGCAGCACCGGGCCAAGTGCCGGCAGCACCCGGCCAGGTGGCGGCAGCACCGGGCCAGGTGGCGGCTTGTTGAGCCAGGTGTCGACAGCACTGGGCCAGGTGCCGGCAGCACCGGGCCAGGTGGCGGCAGCACCGGGCCAGGTGCCGGCAGCACCGGGCCAGGTGTCGGCAGCACCGGGCCAAGGTTGGGCCAGGGCTGGGCCAGGTGCGGGCAAGCGCCGCCGGGGAAGGCGCCGCCGAGGCAAGCTCCGCCGGGGAAGGCGGCGGCAGCGTCAGGGCTGGCTGTTGCATCTCTCGTCCAGGTTGCATACTAGTTAAAACCCTTTGACCGTCCCTACTTGTTACCCTGTCCCCCAGAACCGCCACTATGCTGCGACTTTGGCGCGCCAATGGAGAAGTTGGACACATTCTTGTGCTCCGTTGGCAGTGTTGGCGCGGCCAGCGGCGAGCAGTGCGGGGCCCTTCGGGCCACACGCAGGCAGCGAGCAGTGCGGGGCCCTTCGGGCCACACGCAGGCAGCGAGCAGTGCGGGGCCCTTCGGGCAACACGCAGGCAGCGAGCAGTGCGGGGCCCTTCGGCAACACGCAGGCAGCGAGTAGTGCGGGGCCCTTCGGCAATACGCAGGCAGCGAGCAGTGCGGGGCCCTTCGGGCCACACGCAGGCAGCGAGCAGTGCGGGGCCCTTCGGCAACACGCAGGCAGCGAGCAGTGCGGGGCCCTTCGGGCCACACGCAGGCAGCGAGCAGTGCGGGGCCCTTCGGGCCACACGCAGGCAGCGAGCAGTGCGGGGCCCTTCGGGCAACACGCAGGCAGCGAGCAGTGCGGGGCCCTTCGGGCCACACGCAGGCAGCGAGCAGTGCGGGGCCCTTCGGGCCACACGCAGGCAGCGAGCAGTGCGGGGCCCTTCGGGCCACACGCAGGCAGCGAGCGGTGCGGGGCCCTTCGGCAACACGCAGGCAGCGAGCAGTGCGGGGCCCTTCGGGCCACACGCAGGCAGCGAGCAGTGCGGGGCCCTTCGGCAACACGCAGGCAGCGAGCAGTGCGGGGCCCTTCGGGCCACACGCAGGCAGCGAGCAGTGCGGGGCCCTTCGGGCCACACGCAGGCAGCGAGCAGTGCGGGGCCCTTCGGCAACACGCAGGCAGCGAGCAGTGCGGGGCCCTTCGGGCCACACGCAGGCAGCGAGCAGTGCGGGGCCCTTCGGGCCACACGCAGGCAGCGAGCGGTGCGGGGCCCTTCGGCAACACGCAGGCAGCGAGCAGTGCGGGGCCCTTCGGCAACACGCAGGCAGCGAGCAGTGCGGGGCCCTTCGGCAACACGCAGGCAGCGAGCGGTGCGGGGCCCTTCGGCAACACGCAGGCAGCGAGCAGTGCGGGGCCCTTCGGCAACACGCAGGCAGCGAGCGGTGCGGGGCCGTCGCAGCTGCAGTTCCAGCAGCGTGCGCCGTCGCCTCTGCTGCAGCCGCCTGGACCGGCGAGTGTTCATTCCCGTGAAGTTAGCGGGTTGTTTGCTGCGATGGTACCCACACCTCTGGGCATGGCAGGAAGACGCTTTTTGACCGGTCGCTGTCTGTGACGGAGGTCTACAGGCGGTGCATGTTCCGTGCCCCATTTCCCTTCACTATTAGACGATTGAAGAGCCCCGTGTCTGTATGCTAGAACGCCCTACTGCTCCTGTTGCAATTGGCGTTGCGAATGCTGGCTGGTTCGGTAGACGCCTCAGTGACAGATGCTGGTGTAGCCATTGACTCCGTCTCAATGACTCTGCTTGAACGGCATACTGGCAGACTGGTAAGGATGTATTGGTGGACTGTTAACATGCTTGTTTACCAATACGAGTCATACCGAAAGATCGTTCCTACGAAAGACGGGTGTTTGAACCGTCAAGTGGGTTGCCTGGGGTTCCTGGGCCTCAGCCTAGCTCCCACACGTCAAGCCTCGCTCCGTCGCGCCGCTGCCTCCACTACCCACGGCGCCGGCATCGATCCATGCCTTCTTATCATAAAAAGGTACGGTAAGGGCGGCGCGCGAAAAAGAGACAGCGTTCCTACGAAAGACGGGTGTGTGAACCGTCAAGTGGGTTGCCTGGGGTTCCTGGGCCTAGCTCCCACACGTCAAGCCTCGTTCCGTCGCGCCGCTGCCTCCACTACCCACGGCGCCGACATCGATCCATGCCTTCTTATCATAGAAAGGTACGGTAAGGGCGGCACGCGAAAAAGAGACAGCGTTCCTACGAAAGACGGGTGTGTGAACCGTCAAGTGGGTTGCCTGGGGTTCCTGGGCCTCAGCCTAGCTCCCACAAGTCAAGCCTCGCTCCGTCGCGCCGCTGCCTCCACTACCCACGGCGCCGGCATCGATCCATGCCTTCTTATCATAAAAAGGTACGGTAAAGGTGGCGCATGGGACACTGTAGCCCCGAATGGATTGCTGGGTTAGAATCCATATGAGGGCGGAGGGGGGGGGCTACGTAACCCAGAGGGGAGGGAACCGTTCCTGATATTGGAGGCCCTATCGCAGTAAGGAATGTTGTCGGTCTTGTCTTACATGCCATTGCAGTCGGGCATTGTGGTTGCAGGGCACCGTGCGTGCGTTCGCTGCCGCACCCTGCCGAACCGGTCTGGCCCGCGGGTCGATCTACACACGTATTCGTTCCTGATATCTTTCTGGACATGCACCTCTAAAAGCTAGCTTATTTTCGTGATTTTCATGTTTGCTGCTTGTAAGGTAAATATTTTGGAGTAATGTAACGTGATCCATCTAACACGGTCCTCCAAGTGATGTTCAAGGTGTCTCATCCCTTTTCATGGCATTTTCCTTACAAGTACAATTATGTTTAGAGTCCATGGACTGGGTGGTACTTGAGAATGTTCTATTGGCCTCTACACCGCCCCGTTGACCACAGTCTAATTCTATCCATACTCCCCAAACATCTGACAATGCATCCGAGCATTATTTCGACTCTCAATACTTGACTTTCCGTTGTGGATCCTAATTTTCATTTTGGCGGCCTGAGGGGCAAACTCCTTAAGGAAAATGTATCTTTCGACCGCCCCAAAAAAAATTTTTCGCGGCCTCCGGCCGCGATGAAGGTTCAGACCTGTCCATAACACCGAAAATTTGCCCGGCCTCCGGCCGCGATGAAGGTTCAGACCTGTCCATAACACCGAAAATTTGCCACGCCCGTCCGTGCCTGTGAACTGTGGACTGTGGTGTCCTAACCAAAGTGCAGAATTTCGGCCAACGGAAAGGCTGCATAAGTAAAAGATTACATTCTTTATTGCACGGTAAATTTATTATAGGAACCCAACATCGCATGAGTAAAAACCAGTTTGGCAGTCTCCATGGACCGAGGCCGAGGTCAAACCAACACCTCTCGGCCTATAATTAATTCCAGAAGATTCATCGTTCCTCAAAGTGGATTTCTGACATGACGGCGTGAAATGAATCTTCGTTTCGGCGACCAACTAAATTGCGAACATTCTTCCCGCGACCACACCACAGCAGCTCTGCTAGCCGGTCCGACCGACTTGACGCATAATACTATTACAAAGGTTGCAAGGAGCTGGTTGTTGGACGCCAAGCCGCAAATTGCACGCACGATGCGGCGGTCTTCTGCTGCGGGCCGCCCAAATACAAGTCAAGTCGGCAACCTAGGGGACTTCTACATACATTCCCTGTCCGAATGTTAAAGTTGTCAAGCCTCCTCTACGGTGAATACCTCGGTAGCCAAGCCTCTGCTGCACTCTCGTCGGCGGCAACTGCACGTCGTCGCGACCCTCGCAAACAGTTCCGCTTTCCTTCTATTGGCAAGTCAGCCTGCGTGATGTGTAAATGATACACTCCACGGCTGCTGTCAAGTAACTTCAGCCAATGCGCTGGCCGGAAGAGTTAACCCGTACGGATTGAACGGGGCCCCGCCCTTTTTCCGGCTTCAAGGAAGCCGACACCAACCCCTTGTCTATTTTGCACATGGCCTCTTCGACGGTGCAAGATCTTATCACTATTGGTGAGGATATCTACAACTCGGAAGCCTTTCGAACCGATGCACATGTCCTGCTTGATCACTACCTTTCAAGCATTAATCTTCGGCGCGAAACCGTTTATCCTTTCACTGCAGGGGACTGCATGTTTGACAGTTGTGCATATGCGCTGAACGCGGCCCAGTACGTGAACGTCACTTCCGATGAACTGCGCCGTACGGCAGCGCAGTGGATTGCACAATTTCCTACGCTAAATAATCACCCGCAACTACAGACAGGTCGCCTTGTTGTTGAAGCAATCTGTGCTGAAAGCCCCGCCCTGCCGCCTGTTTACGCTATTCACTATTATTGTGCCCGCCTTGCAATGCCAGCGGTTTTAGGAGGTATGTGGGGCAACAGCATTGCACTGCACGCTTTGGCAGCTGCCTACCAGCTGAACATTGACGTTTATAGTTGGGAATCATGCGGGGTTGTAGACAGTGCGTGGTATGGTCCACCAGACTCCGCACCAATTCGGCTTGCACGCACGCATTTCTTTGGCAGTGGCGAGCACTATGAGCCATTAGTTTCTGTACAAATCGCAGGCAGCAGTACGCAGGCGCAGCTTCCACCGGTCGGATTTGTGGCACCGTCCCATGTCAACTCATCATCATGTTCTTCCGACCATTCAGGCCGTATTGCACATTCTTCCTCCAGCAGGCGCTTTCGGTGGCGCGCCGAACGTGTACAGGTATTTACAGACACTGTTCAGTCGTCGGCGGTGAATTCCCCTGGGTGGGATCACATGCCTCTCCGCACACGCGCTGCAAAACTTGTTGAAGCCTTGAAGTCGCACGCTCTTTTTACCAGCCTCACTCTTTCCTCTGCGCGAGCGCGGCTTCTTAAGACTTCTATTGCTTCCTCGCAATTGCCAACGCCGCCTTTACACAGCAACCCTTCCTTTGTGCCAGTGCCTCTCTCCGCAAACATGCCCTCATCCCCTTTGGCGCTCACATCGCAGCCTTTGCCAATGCCACTGTCGCCTCAGCAGCATTTCTCATGGGATGCTGTTGCAGAAGAAGCCTTGCAGGACGCCATCTCCATCTGCAATCGTACGGACCCTTCCTGGGGTAAGCACTCTGTGCAACATAAGGCCGCCTGCTTGCTGCCAATGCTTCACACGGTGCCTGTATGTTCCAACCTTACCCAAGAACAGGTGTGTGTTCATTTAGAGCAATTGCTCCCAACCTGTTCGCCTCAACCTGCACTCTTCTACTTTAGATGGTCACCGGACCGTGTTAAGGTTTGTTTAGAGCACATACGGGCCCTACGTACGGAGACTGCACATTGGGATTCACTCACACAACGAAAGCAAGCACAGCTTTTATTTGTGCGTCTACAGAGCGTTCCAGATTTACGCCATGCATCTGTACGTGCTTTGTGCAAACAATTGCGCCAATTGACCTCACCGGCGCCAACCAAGTCCGCCTTTTTTCAGGACACACATCGCGTCATTGCAACCGAGAACCCCGACTGGGGTTACCTGCCTTTCCGCATGAAAGCCGCTCAATTGCTCGCTCGGATGGATGGCAGCAGTATGCCTGGCACGCGTTCCTGGACCCTCGCGGACGCAGCTGCGTATCTGCGCTCGTCCGTTGGTAAAACCACCGAAGCTTGCTTGTGCTGCTGAATCGCCGTCTTCGGCTCCACATCAGGCAAAGTGTATGGCGGAGAAGGTCCCTCTTTCCATTGCATCAAAGCACTTTCTTGAACGCGCTGCAGAGGGGCCCACGCAGAAGTGTTCATGCTACCACGAGCTCTGCTTTCCTTATCAACTCCTTCCTTTGGATGAGAATATGCTTCTTGACAAATGGTCCCTGCCTGAGATCGATGTAGACGAAAGTGTAGAGCTTGACGCTGACATTCGCGGCGCACCTGGCGACGAGTGTCTCACGGCCATACCCACTCCCCCTGATATTTTGTCAACCTTTCTGCCCTTCAGCTCGACAAGTACAGACTGGGCGTTTTGCAGCACGTGCCGTGCAGATCTACGTGCTGGTCGGCTACCGCAGCGTTCAGCATATAACAACATGGGCTGGGTCGTATCAGATGTGCCCTTATGCTTGTCCGGTCTAACACCCGTTGAAGAGCCCCTTGTGTCGCCACGTTTACCTCTTGCGTCTATCTACAATCTTCCGAATGGCGGGCATCCCAGTATTCGCGGTTGTGTTGTGAATGTTGTCAACGACCTCGACCTCACCACCAGCATTCTTCCCCGTACCTTCACCGACAACCATATGGTTCTTGTTAATATCAAACGCCGTCTGGCACACCAGCGTAATGTGTGGTCAGGTCTTGCGTCCGCTTCCCGTGTTTACAATGCCCTCGACTATCTCAAGGACACACCTTTGTACACTGACATTGCAATTGATACAGCCTTCTTGGCCGATGAGCACGGTCATGATGGCCATGTTGATATGTGCCATGATGACGTACAGGATTCCGCTACGCACAAATAAACCTGTGCAGTCTGTCGTTGCAAACACTCATGGCCGTGAACGTCGACCCGCTGACGTGACGCACGCATGCGACGTCGATGCAGATCGATGTGATTCCGAGAGTTGCACTGCCATTCTGAGTGAAGAGTCTTCCATAGGGGATGGCGGCTTAGCGTGCGATACCGAAGACCCCGAAGAATTCTTACCGCTCGGAGAAGAAGATGGCATGTATACCGGCGACACTGACGTGCTTGTTCACGAGCGCGTTGGCAATGCAGTCCTTTACGATCGCCACGTGGGCGTTGCTATATGTAACGTTTAAGCTACGCTACGCAGCGGAAGGGAACTCACCGAGGTACCAGGCGTCGCCAGAGCGACGACCGACGAACGACCAGTTGAAGGAGACGAAGACGGCGCCCACCTAAACAGCTTACCAAGCACTAATCTAACTAATATCAGAAACATACAGTAGTAAGAGGTGGTGTCAACAGACACCTGAGAAATAGAATTCAATCCCATAAGCTCCACCAGTCGGCATATGAGGCCGACGCCTTGAGATCTTGATGTACGACAGGGCTCCGCAATTATCGTCTCCAACTAACCCAACGGTCGTCCCTCACTTTAGTGAGTTCCGTTAACCATTGGTTATAAGTCGGAAATATTATAAGTATAAATATCGTTACACTCCCCCCCCTTTGAAGCGAACGTCCCGGGAGCGATGCCAGTATTCACCGGCGGCGCTGTCCTTTGACGCGCCTGCGCCGAGATGTAGGCTTAACCCGGGGAGGCGGTGCCTGGGTGCGCTTAGTGAGGAAGGCATCGACCTCCTCGGCAACCAAGGAATCCCTTCGAAGGGACTCTTCAGGCTCCCAAGTGTTATGTTCGGGACCAAATCCGGCCCATTTTACAAGAAATTCGCGGCGTGTTTTACGCCCGATTTTGCGTTCCCGTAAGTCGATGATACTGTCCACGCTCCAGTACTCCTCGCCTTCCAGTACAAAGGCGGGCGGCGGTTGATAAGTGCCGTCACCTTTGTAAGGCTTTAGGAGCGAAACGTGGAAGACTGGATGAATTTTGTATCCCGCTGGCAAGTCAAGTTTGTAGGCCACCGAACCTACGCGCGCCAGGATTTTGAAGGGCCCAATGTATTTGGGCAGCAACTTCTTTGCGCCAGGGGACTTCAACGAAATGTTGGATGTAGAGAGCAACACGTTTTCTCCAATGTCAAACGAGATATCCTCCCGTTTGCGGTTATAGGCAGTGCGTTGGCGATCCTGAGCCGCTTTCAGGTGCCTGCGGGCCGCAGCGATGCGTTCCCGCATAATGGAAGCAAACTCTTTGGCCGATGGGACTTTGCCATTCTCCAATTCGATGTCAACATCCGCGGGAACCCGAGGTTGGTGACCCGAATTGAGCATGAACGGCGTTGTATTGGTACTGCTCTGCTTCGAGTTATTGATTGCAAACTCGATTAAGGGCAGATGTTTGTCCCAATCATCCTGCGTCGGATTGACGTAGTGCCGAAGGGTTTCTTCCAAGAGCCGGTTCATGCGCTCCGTCTGACCGTCCGTTTGCGGATGGTAAGCGGTGCTCATGCGTAGTTTGGTGCGAAGGCTCTTAAACAGCTCCTGCCAAAAATTGAGTTCCACGGTCAGACACCAGGGACCTGGACAGCCCATGATGCTTGAAAACGTGTTCGAGGTATAGCCACGCTATCTCCTCAGCACTGACGTCGGTGTGAGTGGCAGCAAAGTGCACCATTTTGCTGAGCCGATCCACAAACACAAGTACGGCGTCGTGGCCCTTAGCGGTTTTCGGTAGCTGCGTGATCAAATCGAGTGACACGCTCTCCCAATTTGTCTCCGGTATTGGGAGGGGCTGTAGCTTTCCATACGGCTTATGGTTGGAAGGCTTGTTGCGCTGGCATTCGGGGCATCTTCCGACATACTCGGCCACGTCTGCGTCCAGAGTGGGCCACCAGTACGAGCGGGAAATAACTTCCTTTGTGCGGCTTATTCCTCTATGCCCAGATGTGATACTGTCATGGTATTCAGCCATGATCAGATCGCGCAACCCGTCAGCGTCGGGGATCACCACCCGTTGGCCTTTTTGCCAGAGGCCTCGCGACGTGTTATAGTACAGCCCAGCTATCCGTAATGGGTCAGCAAAGGATGGGTCCTTGTGGTACCCTCGCTGGATCCGCGTCAAGAGATCAGCGACGATGCTTGACCGTGTGAGCGCAGCTGCCACCGTAGGCTCGTGTACCCTGCTAATAGGGTCGGCCACGTTAATTCTGCCCGGACGATATTCCCATTCGAACTTGAAACGAGAAAGGTATTCCATCCAGCGCGCTTGGCGGCGCGAAAGCAAATTATTGCTTTTCTGGTCTTGCAGATATACCAGGGGTTGGTGATCGGTGACTAAAGTGACGTGCTGTGCCCCGTCAAGATAGCACCTCCATTCGGTTAACGCATGGATAACCCCAAGGCATTCCTGGTCGGTGGTTGTGTAGTTTATCTCCGCAGGAGTAAACTTCTGGCTTGTGTAAGCCACCGGCCGACCGTCCTGCAAGAGGATGGCACCCGTCCCGAATACGGACGCGTCGGACCAAACCTCAAAAGGTTTGTCCAGTTCTGGCAGAACTAACACCGGTGCGTTCGTAAGTGCGTGCTTCACGCCATTAAACGCGGATTGGCATTCCGGTGTCCAATCCCAAGGTACTTGAGCACCCGTCAATGACGTGAGTGGGGCAACGAGCGATGAATAACCCTGTATAAATCGCCTAAAATAATTCGCTAATCCCAGGAATGACCTGAGACGCGAAACGTTTGTGGGAGTGGCCCAGTCCTGTACCACTTTTACTTTAGACGGGTCGACCTTAAGGCCGTCCCTGCCCACGATGTGCCCCAAAAACTTCAATTCCGCTTTATTGAAGTCGCACTTAGGCAATTTTGCCCTGAACTTGTGCTCACGTAACAGCTCAAGTACAATACGGAGGTGCCGTACATGTTCTTGTGCCGTTTTAGAAAAAATAAGTATATCGTCCAAATACACGAGAACAAATCGACCAATGTGCTCCCGAAAAATCGTTGCCATGGTGGATTGGAACGTTGCGGGCGCATTAGTCAGGCCGAAACAAAGGACCTTGAACTGAAACTGTCCCTCAGGCGTGAGGAAGCTCGTTTTAGGTCTGTCCTCAGGTGTAATGCGGATTTGGTAGTAACCCTGTTGCAAGTCAAGGCTTGAAAAGACTTTTGCGCCTTGCAACTGGTCGAAGAGGTCGGTTATGGACGGCATTGGGTATCTCCGCTTGACGGTGATTTTGTTTAATGCTCTATAATCCAAACACATTCGAAGGGTCTTGTCCTGTTTTTCGACAAACAGAACAGGCGCACCGAATGGGGAGGTGCTCGGTTCGATGAACCCTTTAGCAAGCAAATCCGCTACTTGCTTTTTGACCTCTTCCCGCTCAGCCTGAGTTAAGCGGTACATACGTTTTGCGGGAGGCTGAGCGCCTTCTACCAAGGGAATAGTGTGACCTATTCCCGGACGCTCCGGTGGAGGCTCGTTCAGCTCCGTGAAGACATCTGAAAATTCGGATTTCAGTGCTTCTATTTCCGACTGCGGTACCAGGTCGATGGGCGCAGGAGCATCAGTTGACGTAGCAGCCCCAACCGTCGCGGATTCGCAACGAGTAGGGTCCGCGGGCTCAACGCTATCTTCGCGTACTAGCATTAGGTACGATCGCGCACCCCGCGTAAGCAGCTTTGCAGCTTGCTTGGCGCTCAGAAGCGGAACCGACGTCGCTTGGTGCAACCGCGCGCACACGTAGTTCATGACCGCGATTGGGTCAGGTTCGGTGTCAGCCGACCTGTGTACGTAAGTCGGGTGCAGTGTAAGGCTCTTCCCCCCCCTTTGGAGGGTGAGCGAATCACTGTCCCAGCTCATAACGGCCTTGAGCCGCTTGAGCCAATCTGTCCCAAGCAAAATGTCCGTGCCGGGCATGCCGCCTGGCATCACAAGGAGGCGCACTGTGTCGCGGTATGTGCCCATGCGGATGGGCACGGCGACTTGACCCAACAGTTGCTGGAGCGAACCGTCTGCGAGGCGTACGGAAGTAACCGCCGCTGGCTGCACCTTTAGGCGCAAGCTGTTGACCAAAGATTGGCCAACAAAGCCGTCGGCAGCTCCCACTGCACAAGCCCCGCTGTCAACGAGCGTTTGGGCCTCTTTGCCGTACATTTTGCTGAGGAAGTGCATGCTGTAGCCCTAGTTGTTCTGTACGGAGCGCAGTACAGCCTCCGTTTTGGGAGGATCGTACCAAAGCTGGACCGGCCAAGGGATACCCATGAGCTGAGCTTTGCCCCGCTCGTTATTGGGAGTGGTGAAAAGCCGCTTTCCAATAGGGTACTCCTTAAAGAGCGCGTAGCCTAGAGACTGAAAGTGCTGCTCAAGCACGGGCCACTTGGGGGCTACGAACATGGCACTGGTGGTGCTGGGCTGTGCAGCTTTGCATTTCGCGTAGTGCTGCTGCCATCTGACCACTTCGTGTACTGGTGGATTTATCCAGAGGGTTTCCCCGCCAACGTCCTTATCGAAGAAAGATTGGCTGGGTGAGGCAAAAGGAACGCACAGAGCATTGGTGCCAGAATTGTTACATGCGGCGTCAAAGGTAAACTTGACGCCCAACTCCGACTGCACCCGAGCAAACTCTCGACTGCAAAACATGCGGTCGTCGTTTCCCGGCGGTGGAGGTGGAGGAAGCTCAAAAACGACCCCCTGAGCGGCCGGCGGAGACCCCAACGTATGGTCCGGGGGTCCCGCCGCGCCTACGGCACCAATTCCACCATCCCGAACACCTAGAGCGTGGGATACAGCAACGCGCGCAACCGGCAGGTTGGGACCTGCTTCGCGACAGCCTAGAGCTTTCGACACACGTGCTGGCTCTGGCGGGTCAGAACCCGCACCCTCCGCGTCCTTGCCAAGCGCCTAACGCTTGCCATCTTTGCGGTCCGCCTTCTTGCCCCTGCTGCCGTCCTTGATCAACCCGGCCTTCAGCTTGCGCTGAAAGACGTCGCACTTTCGCAAGTGCGACGGCGGGAAGCCGTCGGGGAACTCCTCGGCGCAGTGAATGCACCTGGGGGGCTTCTTGTCTCCGTCCTCGGAGCGCTCGGAGCGTTTCCGCTTCTGCTTGCGAGGTTGGGAGGGGGTAGAAACAGCGGCCACCGTAGCGTGGGCGTTAGAAGCGGATTTCGCAATGTTAGCACGAAGCTCCTGGCTCAGTGCAAAGCGAATGAGATCTTCCACCGAGACCCAGTCCTTGCCCAGGGCGTCCGTAGCGCATGCCTTCTTAAGTGCGGGGAGAAGCCCGTGAAGGTACCAGAAAATCTGATCCACCTGAGACATGCCCTTGGCGTCCTGCACGATCGTGTGGAAGCGCTGCGTGTACAGGTTGACCTTTTCGCCCGGTTTCATGCTGTGCTCCCCCGCGTGAAAGCGTTCGCGTGCGGACTGGGCAGTGTGACGGCGGATATCGCCGAACTGGACGAGGAAATCGGTGCGCAGCTGCTCGCGCGTCACGACGACCCCGCTAGTCAGCGCGTCGCCCATGTATCCCACCACCCACTCTTGTGCAGCCCCCGTGGTGAAGAACGCTAGGTTCTGAATGGGGTTGATGTGAGTGGTGTCGCAGTAGGTGATGAAGGTATCGAACCACGTTTGCACGCACGTGACATGCTTGTCCGTGGCCCCCGTGAACTTATACGGCTCCGGAACCTTCTTTCTCACCTCCTGGCTTTGCCAGCCGCCGGCGGTACTGCCGCCGGCGCCGCCGTTGCTTCCGCCCGCGCCGCCGTTGCTGCGGAGGCTGGCCAGCGCCGCCTGGACGTCCGCATCCCGCGGCATATCAAATTCCAGGTGCGACAGGTAGGCGCGTGGTCCAGCTCGGCGCCGGACAGAGGCGCCCAGTCGTGCAGGCGCATGTAGCCATTGCCGCGCTCCTGCCAGGAGGCGACGAGCTCCGACGCCGACATCTTGGCAGCCTGGGCCGGCGTTAGTAGGCTGGCGAACGTTTTAGCGAAGCCCTTCATGGCTTTGCTGCGCTCGCGGCCCGAGCGCATGTCCGTCTTCTTCAGCTCCGCAAGGATGTGCTTGCGGGTGGACTTGATGATGCGGCCCGCCGGCGACGCGTCATCGTCGTCGCTGCTGTCGCTCTCCTCAGAGCTGGTGTCCGAGGAGGGGCCATCTGCGCCTGCGCCATCGGCTTCCATGGCGTCAGCCGCCGCCGCTGCGGCCATGCCCGCCGCTGCAGCTGCGGCCGCTGCCTGGTTGCCATTAGCGTTGCTCGCCTTGAACTCGGCAAAGCGCGCGTCCATGAGCGTCACAATCTGGCCCATGGCGTGTTGAAACACGTTGGTGCACACCTGGTGCACCTGCGCCAGCGCCTGCTGAGAAAGGCCTTGTTGTGCCTCCACACCCGGTTGACCGGGTGCGGCCGGCTGGCCGGCCGCGGTTGCCGCGGCATCGAGAGCCGGGGCGACGTTGCGGCCGTCCTGCCCGGCAGCGAGGGCCTGCTGCTGCTGTTGCTGCTGGAGCTGCATGGCCTGTCCGAACTGCTCCTGGCTGTTTAAGGCAGCCGCAAGGGCCGCCGCCGGCGCCGCAGGGTCCATGTTGATGCTCTGCGCAAACGCAACGAGATCAGCGGCAGGCAGCGAAGTGAAGTTAGCAGGCAATTGAATGTCTTTCATGTCTGCAAACTTTTTAATGAAAGTCCGCCATACGCGTCGCGCGCTTGCATTTGCGATGGTAGCGGCGACTTGCGGCGGAAGAGTTTGTGGCTGAATGCCGGCCTCAGGCATAGATCCTTTGGCCTTAGTTGCTCCTTGAGGAGACGAATTAGTACCCGTAACCGCGACTGGAGTCGCTCCGGGGAGAGGATTGGTGTGATCGGCCGCAGCCGGCTCACGACCTGATACGACTGGAGTCGCATCATCCTCAGGAATATTAAAGGAAGGTTGTTTAGGAACAGCCTTGGTCTTGTCCTTCTTCTTGGCCATTCTTGGTCGGCGAAGGCGACCTAGAACTCGATGCCAATTGTAACGTTTAAGCTACGCTACGCAGCGGAAGGGAACTCACCGAGGTACCAGGCGTCGCCAGAGCGACGACCGAAGAACGACCAGTTGAAGGAGACGAAGACGGCGCCCACCTAAACAGCTTACCAAGCACTAATCTAACTAATATCAGAAACATACAGTAGTAAGAGGTGGTGTCAACAGACACCTGAGAAATAGAATTCAATCCCATAAGCTCCACCAGTCGGCATATGAGGCCGACGCCTTGAGATCTTGATGTACGACAGGGCTCCGCAATTATCGTCTCCAACTAACCCAACGGTCGTCCCTCACTTTAGTGAGTTCCGTTAACCATTGGTTATAAGTCGGAAATATTATAAGTATAAATATCGTTACACTATAGCACCGGGTGAGGGCAGGACCCCTGAAGGCTGGTTTACGGCCCCGCACTTTGAGGAACAAGCTTTTCCTTCCATTTTTTGCGGGTATCACAGGCCAGACCCCAAATCACGTCATCGTTACGTCGCGTACCCAACAATTGCCAAGCACGAGCTTTTGCACTGCGACCGTCGCTGTGCCCGCCATGCCAGCAACATCTTTGCCAAGTTTAAAATGCTGGAGATCTGGAACGTGGCCCGGTCTATAAACGTGCGTTTACGGCAGGCACAGGAACACAACAGTTTAACGGCCGGGCAGTTGCGCGATCAAGCCGCGATCGAGGGACGCGCTTGTTGACTCGCACGTCGCCCACCGCGTCTTTAAACAGATTCGTACGTCGCCCGACTACAGACAATGCTGCCGGCAACATGCCATGGCGATGGTCCGACAGCTAGGCCCGCCCACATGGTTTTTCACGCCAACCTCTCGCGATGTCCGCTGGCCCGATCTCCTGCGCCATCTCAAAGTCCTCTCTGGCGACATGTCTGCCGCAACGGCGAGCGACGAGGATATGACCTCCTTGCCTAAGGACGAACGTCAGCGTCTCACACGCGAGGATCCTGTCACCTGCACGCGGGTGTTTAAAAATAAAGTGGACGCCTTCCTCAAACATCTTGTTCTAGACTGTTCCGGGGTCATGGGCAACGTGACTGACTATTTCAAAAATAGCGCGGCCCTCCAGCAAGCCAATCGACGACAGCCTGTCTTCTTAATTGACGGTGGTAGCGCGCATTAGCTGCGCGGTCGCGTCGGAAGGACCGGCATCAGCGGCAGCCTTTGTGAGAGTGCGTGGCTTTTCAGAGGTAATTCAACGCGGGCGGCACTTTCAACGAGCGAAGCTTAGCCTCAGCCGCAGGTGATATTCGGCCCATACAAATTTTGATATGTAGGTGTTTAGTTATCAGAGGGTCAGGTTAGCACGTGTTTGCGGAAGACCGTACTGCGGGAGTTTGGGAGCCCTTTCCCCCTCAAGGGACACTGGTCTTTCGGCACAAGGCCGCGGTGCTGCTCTTAACTCCGGTGGTGCGACTTTACTTGAGGAGTGTGATAACGGGGAAACGGCGCCTACGTATGTATCGCGGGCAGCAGATGTACACATATGTCAGAAACTTTGCGGTCATTCAATGGCCCTTTCCGGCCAAGTCCTTTCCCCGTTATGGCTATATGCCGCTGTCGTGGTTCTTGTACCATTCGCATTCGCCTCTATTAAGAGGCTCTAAAAGCCGCGGCCGCAGCCCTGGCAGCTTCGGAGCTAATTAAGCTAAATATGACGTCAGACTGCTGTTTTCCCGTCCAGTACATGACACGTGTTGCCTGCGGCAACACTGCCCGGAGCAATTTGAAACGGTCGCGCCGGGCGATGGGTGGGGGGTACGGCAGGAGACGGGTCGGGGGTTTGCACGTGTTGGGTGTGGCCTGCAGTGCGTTGTTGTCGTCTGCGAGGGATGTTACAAGGACGGGGAAGGCGAGAGGCCAACAAGCAACACCAGGGCCAACACTTGGGGCAAGCAGGCCCCAAGAGCAACCGCCCCGTGGCATGACTGAACAGGAAGTATCCCGGGCCCCGGGGGCACCCCCGGCGCGAGAGGGCATCCACGCCGGTGTCACGGCCGCAATCCCCGCTCCCACAAATCCCAAGGGAATCCGCCCCCCCCCCGCGCGTAAGGGAGTCCGCGGCCGCGCAAGCCTTGCCCACCGTAAGGTCCAGCTCCAGGGGTGCAGCGTGTCGCTCAGGAAATGGGGTGCCGGTGCCCCGTACAGTTGCCTCCCCCTCTGCGTGCTCGCCCTTTGTGGTGAGTGCTGGCTGCCCTGCCGGCCCATAAATATGCTAGCCGTCCCCATTTGGCCCGTATTGGGTTTTTCGGTGTGCTGTGAGCCCCACCCCGTACCCCTCGAAGCCGCTTGTCCCTTCTCGGCCGCACGGTGCACCCTGACTGACCGACCTACTGCGAGTGCTGTGTCTTCTCCCTTGGGCCCGGACCCTCGTGTGACGCGGCACCTCTCTGCTGATTCAGCGACGCGTGCCGTCCCTTTCCTCTTTGCCATGCACTCACTGCCTGAGGTGCGCGAAGCCCACTTCCTTTGTGCCCGGTCCCGTGCGTGGTGCACCCCTCCCCTGCAGACCCCACGGTGCGCGCCGCCCCCCTTTCCCCTTGGCTCGGTCTCTCGCGTGGTGCACCCTCCCCGTGGTGCACGTCGCCGCCCTTCTCCGTATACGGTATTCGGTCTCACACTCGATGCACCCCTCCTGGCAACCCCAGTGGCGCACACCACCCTCCTCCTTTCCCACCCTGTACTCCAATGCCGCACGCCATGCGTCCCCTCCTGCTGTCCGAGCGGCGTGCACCACCCTTTCCCGTTTCCCCATGGACTCGATCCGCACGTGGCGCACCATGCCTCAGCTGCGTGCGCCGCCCCCCCCCCCGGTCCCTTGGTACCTGGTCTCGCGCATGATGTGCCCCTCTTCGGCCGACCCCGCGGTGCGTGTCGCTTCCCCTTTCTGCCTTGTGCCCTATTCCGTGCGTGATGCACCCCGCCTACAGCCCCCCCGGTGCGCACCACCCTTTCCCCCCGAACCCGGCCCTGCACGAGATGGGCCCCCCGCTGCCGTACCCGTGGCACACACCACCCCTCCCCGTTGGAACCGGTCCCACGTGCAACTTGCCCTCAAGGTGTGGGTGCACGGTGCACAGTTGTGAACGACCTGTGTGTGGCGGTATCCATGTCCCATGTCGCTTGCCGCTTCCCGTGGCCTTGGCCTGAGACCCCTGTCCTTCCCGTAAGCCCAGGCTCGTCGTGCTGACTGACCTGGCCCGCGCGGGCCGAGCCTTCAACTTTGGTGTCCGGGGGCAGTGGCTCTGTTACTTGACGTGTGGGGCTGTTGCCCGGCAGCCGCAGGCCCAAGCCTTGTCTTCCCATCTCGGTGTTTGGCAACGGTCCTCGACTTCCTGCTGGAGGGGTTGGCGTACCTTGCCGGGGGTGGCATGCCTTCCTTGTTTGGTCCCGCCCTAGGCCCAGTAAGCCCTCGAGTGCCTCCTGAGCGGCTGCGCGTGCTTACTATTAAGCGGTCCTTCTGCCTCCCGCTGGCTGCTGCCGGTCTCTCCGATGTGGCATTCGACAACGACTGGCGCGCGGCTCAGTCATTCCGACTAGCGATGTTGAGGCGTGGCAAGGTGTTGTGTTGCCTCGTTTCCAGAAGCCGCATGGTCCCGCTCATTGACAACAGGTGCGACATAGCTCCGAGGATGAGTGTGACGAGCACTGTACGCCCTGGGCCCCAGTTTGCCACTATACTAAATGTTGTCGCAGGCGTCTGCTTTGTCCGAATGCAGTTTGGCACCGGATGCTTGGCGTTTCGCTGTCATGAGCGTCATCATAAGCGTCGTCGTACCACCGACACCCCATCGGTGAAGCCGCGCTTATAGCATGCCCTAGCGGGATGTCAGTAGTACTGATTGTATGCCGTTTCGCTTACGGCCATTGAACATGTTGCAACCGCTGCCGGCTGCGACCTATCTGATACTGAGCTTTTGTCAAACTTTCATATGCAACATAATTCCATGTCATGTTTGTTTATGTGCCGGCGTACACATTTACTGAAGTTACCCTCTCAGGTCGCTATCCGTTTGTGAATGTATTGCGACCGGCGCCTGAGGTCGCGCCGCATCGTGCAATGCACGTTGTTTACAATTCGGCATTGACTGCAATTGAACAACGTCCTTGGAGACGTTCTGGTCGCGCGTCGGTGGGTCGCTCGTCCATGGAGCCTTTGAATGGCTGCGACGTGGGCGTGCCTGGCTCTCCGACACGGAGGCAGCCATCAATAATATAGAATGCTGATTCCTAGAAATTTCGGTGGCCAGAAGTCGCAAAAGACGAGTGCGTTTTGTGACATCGGATTTTTTTTGGGGTATGCAATCCCTCCGCAATCTACGATTGCTCCGGGAACGATTGCTCCGGGAACCGGGAATACAGGACTATGTGACGAAGTGGCATAGTACAACAAATGCTCTCAGTGAAAAGTAAAAAGGTTTCGACGGCACTGCCGCTTATTCCAGTACGCTGCGTATATGTCGTGTTGATAGGAAAATGACTTTCTAGCGACAGGAGTCGCTTGTTGACTGATAGGCGATAGATTGCAACACCACCACGGCAAGTACAATGCTTCGGCGGCTTAAAGATTAGTTCATATCTTTATCCACTATGAAATATTTCATCACCAGGCTTGTACATGCATCGCGGCGGAAAGTACCAGTAAAAATTCGGCTCGCGCTTTGTAAACTTATTTATTACATTAGAACAATTTGACGTTTTAGACGCAGATCTGAGAATTGGTTCTTTGAAAGACGTTGTTTCCAATCCAATCCAGGCGATTCCAGGCGAAACCGGCCCAATCGGCCCCCCCAGACCCGGCTTGGGATTCGACCCGGATTGGCACCAATCCAAGGTCGGCTTCGCACGAATCCACCCGGATTCGCTCACATGTGAACACAGCCTTAGCAACCTAGTCTTGCTGTCGCTGTCACTTTGGACGGCACATTTGCTTGACCTCTGTGCGTGAGAATGTTTTGACTTTTTAGCAATGCCAGGGTAATATTTCTTTTTAGCAGGTCTGCTTTTGCAAGGCGTTTCATGAGCCTTTGGGTTTATCTGGACTGTACGAGCTCGCTGAAGCTTGTAACACCACCGGCCGAAACTGCCCATGTCACGGGTATATCAATCCAATACGATGTTAAGAGGCGGATTCCACTGAGTTGTTTGTTAGGCCTTGTTAGGGCCGAGTTCAAAAAGTCTCGCTCGGGGCGTCGGCTTTCAACGCACTCGTTGGCGCACTTCAATACGTATTTACAAAAAGTAATAAAAATGAAGATAAGTTGCGCGAAGGCGAAGGGAAGGCGAAGAACGAAAGGCTCCAATGGAAACACTATGCAGCGGCCCTTGCGGGCTGCAAGGGGCTGCTGCCCGACGACTGGACAGCCATGCGCGTAAAACGCCAACATGTGTATTTAAAACATAAATGGGATGAGAAAATGGGCTCGGTAAGGCGCTATAGAAGGCTATCAAAAGTGGTTTCGGGGTTCTGTGTGGAAGCGGCCTTTTGTTATCGTTGTTATGCGCCTGTTATTTTTTTCTTGTTAACGGGTGTTACACTGTCGGCGACTCGTCCTGAGGCAGGACGAGCACCGGGGGCCCTGACCGGGCCGAGACACAGCGCAGGGGCGGGCGCGCGGCTACGTCCGTCTGTCCCGCCGCGCGCGCCTCGCTCCCTCACTCGCGCCAGCCAGGGGCACCCTCCACGGCCCCTGGCCAACCCACTAAGCGGCGCAGACGACTGCGGGCTGCGCTTAGCGAGAGCCACGCGAGAGGCGTCACACGCCTGTTATTTTTGTCGGGTCAAACAAACAAGCGACTCAGTGGAATCCCCCTGTAAGGGCGAGGCCTGTGAGTGTCGTTGCCCATAATGGAACCCGACGGTCCCCTTAATTATCCCATGGAAGGACGAGCGTTTTTATACGCCTTCGACCCAAGCTCACCACGTGGAATCCTGTAAAGTTTAACCCTGTAACGTGTAATGTAGATTTACTATTACTAAGCCTCAATTGACTCTCCGAACCGTGTTATAATGAAATAGCTGGCATCGAAATCCATCCAACGTTGCCCCGGACTTCGTGTACTGCTACGTACTGCAACGTGTCAGCCCACCAATAAAATCTAGAAATCCTAGCGATTTGACAGACAATTTACCCTCTTCATATATGACGTCGGCGACGCCCGCAACATTATTTCACTCCTACAGTTCCGCCGCGCCAGCAGGCGTTTCTTTTCTGGCAACGCTGTGACTTTTTATCTCAAGCGTGTGTCTATAGACCTCGTTTTTATCTATAAACAAATCGCGTTGATCTATACACAGGCAGCTTAGCTGGGCATAGTGCACAGCATCCATCGGCCCGAGCCATGGGCCAGAACAACAGGCGAAAGGCATTTCGGAACCACGGAAATTGCTGGAGCAGTATGAAAAGGGCGATCGCTGTATTTGTCATCTTACTGGCGCTCGGAATGACGGCGGCGCAAGTGCAAGGTGTGTAGATAATGGGTATGGCAGGCGAAATAAAGGCGTTGTATGTCGGGTCGGCGGTAAAATTAGTGCGCGTTTCCTGGGCATATGGCTCTGGGCCTCAGAAAGGCAGGCGCACTTGCAAACATGCAGGTCGGGCCCGCGCACCCCCCCTCACGGCAGACGGCCTCGCGATCGTTGCCTTCTGCTGCGTGCTTTTTATGCGCTTGGAGCTCCCTATGGCAGTCCTCCTGAGGGTTACCCTTTCGGCTGTCCAGCCAGTAACAGCGAAGGTTACGGGCGTCGCCTGCCAGTAACTGGCAAATCTCCGTGGTCGCACTATGTAGCTGTTATCCAGCTCCTCTAATAAATTAATCCGTGGTAACCGACAGCCAAAGCGAACGTTTCTTACGCGTACATATCTGGAGCAATTTATGCTTGCTCATGCCTCATCAGACAACAGTAAAGTAAGAATTCCACGCGGGGACGAGCTCCTAGGCGAACTTATACAGCTATGACAACACAACTTTTGCGCTGACTCTCCCGCCTCAACATGCCCATTCACGAATATTGCCTCCTCTGACCCCGTCTACGTACCTTCCTGCAGCGCCGCAAGCCATCTAAACCGCAGCGCAATACCCTTCTCACTTCCCGTCATACATCACTTCCTCTTGACGCGTAATATTTGTGTTGGCTGTTGTATGTGCTTGTCGTTGCCCTCACCAGCATCGCTCTCGTCACCGCCGTCGCCACCATCACCGCCGGAACCACCATCGCCACCGTCGCCACCATCGCCGGAACCACCATCGCCACCGTCGCCGCCATCACCGCCGGAACCACCATCACCACCGTCGCCACCATCGCCGCCGGAACCACCATCGCCACCGTCGCCGCCATCACCGCCGGAACCACCATCGCCACCGTCGCCGCCATCACCGCCGGAACCACCATCGCCACCGTCGCCACCATCGCCGCCGGAACCACCATCACCACCGTCGCCACCATCACCGCCGGAACCACCATCACCACCGTCGCCACCATCGCCGCAACCACCATCGCCACCGTCGCCACCATCGCCGCCGGAACCACCATCGCCACCGTCGCCACCATCACCGCCGGAACCACCATCGCCACCATCGCCACCATCGCCGCCGCAACCACCATCACCGCCGCAACCACCATCGCCGCCGCAACCACCATCACCGCCACAACCACCATCGCCGCCGGAACCACCATCGCCACCGTCGCCACCATCGCCGCCGCAACCACCATCACCGCCGCAACCACCATCGCCGCCGCAACCACCATCACCGCCACAACCACCATCGCCGCCGGAACCACCATCGCCACCGTCGCCACCATCGCCGCCGGAACCACCATCGCCACCGTCGCCACCATCACCGCCGGAACCACCATCGCCACCGTCGCCACCATCGCCACCGCAACCACCATCGCCGCCGCAACCACCATCACCGCCGCAACCACCATCGCCGCCGCAACCACCATCGCCGCCGGAACCACCATCGCCGCCGCAACCACCATCGCCGCCGCAACCACCATCGCCGCAACCACCATCGCCGCTACCACCATCGCCGCTACCACCATCGCCGCTACCACCATCGCCGCAACCACCATCGCCACTGCCGCCATCGCCGCAACCACCATCGCCGCAACCACCATCGCCGCAACCACCATCGCCGCCGCAACCACCATCGCCGCCGCAACCACCATCGCCGCCGCAACCACCATCGCCGCCGCTACCACCATCACCGCCGGAACCACCATCGCCGCAACCACCATCGCCGCAACCACCATCGCCGCAACCACCATCGCCGCAACCACCATCGCCGCAACCACCATCGCCGCAACCACCATCGCCGCAACCACCATCGCCGCAACCACCATCGCCGCAACCACCATCGCCGCAACCACCATCGCCGCCGCAACCACCATCGCCGCCGCAACCACCATCACCGCCGCAACCGCCATCGCCGCCGCAACCACCATCGCCGCCGCAACCACCATCGCCGCCACAACCACCATCGCCGCCGCAACCACCATCGCCGCCGCAACCACCATCGCCGCAACCACCATCGCCGCAACCACCATCGCCGCAACCACCATCGCCGCAACCACCATCGCCGCAACCACCATCACCGCCGCAACCACCATCACCGCCGCAACCACCATCGCCGCCGCAACCACCATCGCCGCAACCACCATCGCCGCAACCACCATCGCCGCAACCACCATCGCCTCAACCACCATCGCCTCAACCACCATCGCCGCCGCAACCACCATCGCCGCCGCAACCACCATCGCCGCCGCAACCACCATCGCCGCCGCAACCACCATCGCCGCCACCACCATCACCGCAACCACCATCGCCGCAACCACCATCGCCGCAACCACCATCGCCGCAACCACCATCGCCGCAACCACCATCGCCGCAACCACCATCGCCGCAACCACCATCGCCGCAACCACCATCGCCGCAACCACCATCGCCGCAACCACCATCGCCACTGCCGCCATCGCCACCACCATCGCCACCGCTGCCATCGCCGCCACCATCGCCATCGCCGCCACTGCCGCCATCGCCGCCACCGCCGCCATCGCCGCCACCGTCGCCACCTTCGCCACGGCCGCCACAGCCGCCACCATCGCCACCATCGCCACCGCCAAGCCCTCCCCCAGGTAGGCTAGTGCCCGCTTCCGTACCTGGTTCAATTTGCACCCTAAGTTGCACACTTCTCATAGGTAGCTGCTTATGTCACCGTTAGCCTGTTGCCAATCCTTTTCGTTTTTTTGGGCGGGGCCCCAGCGTGAAGCGCCCAGGGGGGCCCTGCCCTTTCGCCGGAGCGTCTAGCGTAGCTAGAGAAGCGGAGGCCTTACCCCGACTGAAATGTTCCCGGAGCAATCGAAGATTGCGGAGGGATACGACCCCATAATTCCCGGAGCAATCGAAGATTGCGGAGGGATTCCCGGGGCAATCGAAGAATGCGGAGGGATTCCCGGGGCAATCGAAGAATGCGGAGGGATTCCCGGAGCAATCGAGGATTGCGGAGGGATACGACCCCATAATTGTGCGTCAGTGATCCGTCCGCCGTCACAGGGCAAGTAGTGCGCTCTGGGCTTTGGCAGTCAGAAGTTTTCAGGAGATTGCATTCGCTATTGTTGGCGCCAATTTTCGGAGTCGGAGGAGCGTGCGCGGCTGTGCAAAGTGGGCGACAAGTGTCCATGGCAAGTCGATTATGCATCGCGCGCAGGCAGAAGGCCCCGAAAATAATCCGTTCATAAGACAGTTTTATAGGTATCATATGACGTGAAATTCTGGGTGGGAAAGAGGCGCGCTTGCAAAAGTGGACTCGCGCGACCGTGGACCCGACTCGTGCAAACCAAGTTACTCGACCTAAGAACAACAGAATTGTAAAGCAAAAAGCATAAAGAATGAAAGGATGCAAATTACGAGCCGGAAAGCAAGCGGGTGGGAAAAGAGTACAACAACCGGGAAGACATAGTTCTGCACCTGGTGCGCTCTGGGCTTTGGCAGCCTGAAATTTTCAGAACATTGCATGCGCTAGTGTTAGCGCCAATTTTCCGAGTCGGAGGAGCGTGCGCGGCTGTGCAAAGTGGGCGACAAGTGTCCTTGGCAAGTCGGCTATGCAGCGCGCGCCGCAAAAGGGACCGAAAGTTCGCCGTTCATGAAACCGTTTTATAGGTATCATATGACATGAAATTCTGGGTGGGAATAGGCTTTTTGAAGTGGACTCGCGAGACCGTCGACCCGACTCGTGCGAACCAAGTAATGGCGACCTACGAACACACGATATAGAAAGCAAACACCATATAGAATAGAAGTATGCAAATTACGAGACGGGAAGCAAGCGGCTGGGACAAGAGTACAACTACCGGGAAGACATAGTTCTGCACCAGGTCTGTGTGTGTGCGAGTGTGTGTGAGTGAATGTGAGTGTGCGTGAGTGCGCGGCGAGTGGGTGCATGTGAGTGCATATGAGTGCGTGTGACTGCATGTGGGTGCGTGTGAATGCGTGTAAATGCGTGTGATTGCGTGTGAGTGAGTGTGAGTGCGTGTGAGTGCGTATAAGTGCGTTCGAGTGCGTGCGAGTGCAAGTGAGTGCATGTGAGTACGTGTGAGTGCATGTGAATGCGTGTGAGTGTGCATGTGTAGGCGAGTGGGTGCATGTGAGTGCGTGTGAGTGCGTGCGAGTGCGAGTGCGAGTGCGTGCGAGTGCATGCGAGTGCGTGTGAGTGTGTGTGTGTGCGTGTGACTGCATGTGAGTGCATGAGTGCGTGTGAGTGCATGTGAGTGCGTGTGGGTGCTGTGAGTGCGTGTGACTGCATGTGAGTGCGTGTGAAGGCGTGTGATTGCATGTGAGCGAGTGCGTGTGAGTGTGTGTGAGTGCGTGTGATTGCGTGTGAGTGTGTGTTAGTGTGTGTGAGTGCTTGTGAGTGTGTGAAAGTGCATGTGAGTGCGTGTGAGTGTGCGTGTGTAGGCGAGTGGGTGCATGTGAGTGCGTGTGAGTGCGTGCGAGTGCATGCGAGGGCAAGTGAGTGCATGTGAGTGCGTGTGAGTGCATGTGACTGCGTGTGAGTGTGCGTGTGTAGGCGAGTGGGTGCATGTGAGTGCGTGTGAGTGCGTGTGAGTGTGTGTGAGTGCGTGCGAGTGCGTGCCACTGCGTGCGAGTGCGTGCGAGTGCGTGCGAGTGCGTGCGAGTGCGTGCGAGTGCTTGTGAGTGTGTGTGAGTGCGTGTGAGTACGTGTGAGTGCGTGTGACTGCATGTGAGTGCGTGTGAGTGCGTGTGACTGCATGTGAGTGCGTGTGAGTGCGTGTGAGTGTGTGTGAATGCGTGTGAGTGTGCGTGTGTAGGCGAGTGGGTGCATGTGAGTGCATGTGAGTGCGTGTGACTGCATGTGAGTGCGTGTGAGTGCGTGTGAGTGCGTGTGAGTGTGTGTGCGTGCGTGTGACTGCATGTGAGTGCATGAGTGCGTGTGAGTGCATGTGAGTGCGTGTGGGTGCTGTGATTGCGTGTGATTGCATGTGAGTGCATGTGAATGCATGCGAGTGCGTGTGAGTACGTGTGACTGCATGTGAGTGCGTGTGAGTGCGTGTGAGTGCGTGTGACTGCATGTGAGTGCGTGTGAGTGCGTGTGAGTGCGTGTGAGTGTGTGTGAATGCGTGTGAGTGTGTGAGAGTGCTTGTGAGTGTGTGCTGTGCGAGTGCGTGTGTGTGCGTGTGAGTACGTGTGAGTGTGCGTGTGTAGGCGAGTGGGTGCGTGTTAGTGTGTGTGAGTGCGTGCGAGTGCATGTGACTGCATGTGAGTGCGTGTGAGTGCGTGAGACTACATGTGAGTGCGTGTGAGTGTGTGTGAGTGCATGCGAGTGTGTGCGATTGCGCGTGAGTGCGCGCGAGTGCGTGTGAGTGCGTGTGAGTGCGTGTGGGTGCGTGTGGGTGCATGCGAGTGTGTGTATGAGTGTGTGTGTGGGGGGGGGAAGTGTGTGTGACTGTCGCTCCGTACGCTCGGCCCACCCGGCCAAATCGTACTCGCTCTGCCACTCCTCCTCCTCCACAACAAAATTGCTCTGGGCTATGAAGCGAAGCTTCATGGGTCATGTACGACCCCATAATTGTGCGTGCGTCCGTCTGTCACACGTCAATTCGTTAGCTCTGGGCTTTGGCAGCCAGAAGTTTTGAGGAGATTGCATTCGCTATTGTTAGCGCCAAGTTTCCGAGTCGGAGGACCGTGCGTGGCTGTGCAAAGTGGGCGAGAAGTGTCCATGGCAAGTCGACGCGACAGAGACACATCTCTCTACCTACGTACGTAGTGCATCGTCTAGCACGAACGAGCCCCATGCCTGCTGGCAACCATCCGAGAGAACCTCTCTTTATACTGCGTGTGCCGCATAACACCGCATACGCACGCTAGGAGCAAACAAAACCTACTTGTCAAGCTTGCTAGATATCTTTCTTGGAACGAACTGACTAATGAAAATAAATGCGTCAGATAGATCGGCGTCAGGCCACTTTAAGGTCGTCGGGCGGGCTACGTCGTATATATGGACGACAGTTGCAGGCGACGTGCACTGAATAATAGCCGATCGATATATCTTATCATATAAGATATATATTTATCATATATCAGTTAGCTGATAGTATAATGCTCGTGCCGCGCTGAATCTGCCTTTGCAGTTTGGTCAATGGTTAAGGGCCTATTTCCAGTGCGGGTTAACGGTCTGGGATCAGGTTCCCTGTAATCCTAGCTGATCCTCTGCTAATCCCCGGCTATTCTTAAGGCCAGGGGTTAGTGCGGGGATTAAGGCCGTACAAAGGGCAATGCAGCGATATGATTGCGTTTGAAGCAAACGTAAACACCCTGAAGCACTGAAAGCCATTAAAGCCTGCTACGATAAGGTCACCCTTAAGCTGCGCGTTAACGGCGCAACGGGTTGCCCCTTCGAGTCTTCCCAGGGAGTCAAGCAAGGGTGCCCGCTTAGCCCCACGTTGTATGGCATCTTTGGAGAGAGCTTTGCGGATTTTATCGACGTCTTGGACAGGGATCGCCCCTCGTTCATGTACGCGAACAAGTGTCCTTGTGCAGATGGTTTTAGGATTCCCTTACTGCTGTACGCAGATGATCTTAGTTTGTTTGCACGCTCAAGGGCGCGTCTGGAACGGTTGCTACAGATGCTTGGGTTATGGTGTGCGACCTTTGGTATGCGGGTGAATGTTAAGAAAACAGAAATTTTAGGCGTACACGCCAACCCGCGCATTCGAGAAGTGATGGGTTTAGGGCCTCCGTTCGTCATGTCTAGCTGGGAGAACGGTCAGTGGGCCTCTAAGCCTATCGATTGGGTGGGACGTGCGCGGTATCTGGGGATCCACTACGGACCAGATTTGCCTTTCGTGTCATGCACTGACGAGCTTTTTTCGGCAGGGCAACGTGCCATTTTCTCTTTAATAAATAAGCTGCGACGGCAGGGGCTTCTTCTTCCCGGGGTAGGGCTAAAATGCTTTAATTCACAGATTCGGCCAATCCTCTCTTACGGGGCTCAAGTTTGGGCTCCAGATCTTCTTGTTCAGATCCTGGAGGCAGACGAATCGCGGACTTGCCTGTTTGACAGGGCTGTTGCCGATCGGATGGTAGGGCTTCAGCTCTCGTATTTACGTGCCTTAGCGTGTGTTAAAACTGCCACCACCGCGTTGGTGTTTCGGGAATTTGGCCAACACCCCCTTCATTTGTTTTGGGCGAGGCTCATCTTTCGTTTTTGGAATAAGTTGGTGGAGTCCGAGAGTTCTATTTACCATCATGTTTTTAGAGAAGAGCTACGTTTCGCCTTAATGGGAGACGGCCTTCATGATTCGTGGGGTGCGAAGGTTCTAAGGGTGCTTCGGGCGCTGGGGTACGACGTGGATAGTGTGACTGGGAGTTTGGATACCGAGAGCAAGGTGGATGCTTTGTCTTCTCATAAGTTGGATATTCCTTGGCTGCTTGGTGAGCTTAAGGATAGGCTGGATGCGGGCTGGGCTAATGAGCGTCTCACCGTAAATCCTCGCGACTTTGTTTCTGATAACCGTCGGCCGGGGGTAAAGATGTGTCGGTATGAGCTCTGGATGGGCGACCCCAGCCATCTCAAGACGTACATCCCCTCCAGTCATCATCGGAGTTTGATTCGTTTCCGCCTTTGCTGTTGGGCGATTGAGGTTAACCGTCCGAATGGTAGAACGAGAGCGGATCGTGTTTGCCCTATGTGTAGTACCGGTGCGGTTGAAGACGAGTACCACGTTTTTCTGGAGTGTCCTGCTTATGAAGGCATTCGCCAGAATTTGCAGTTATCGGACGCGTTGCCTAATGGTAATATGTGCGCTGTCATGACACTAGGAGATCAGCGTTTGATTGCTAAAGCGCTCCACGAGATGCGTCGGTTACGAAGTCTGAGTACCGGCATACCAGTTTAACTTGGTTGCTTGATAAATATTTCTTTATGTTTCCTTTCTTGATTTCTATCTAGTTTTATCGGGTTCTAGTGGTCCATGAGCCTCCTGGCTCGTCTGGGCCTTACGAGCTCAAAGCTTGTAACATCATCATCATCATCAAACGTAAACATAATTTGAGTTCTGAAACACATTAGGTATTTTACCATTATTGTAAATGCACAGGAGGCGCAATATTTTGGGGCAGCATAAGACCGGACACTGAAGTAGCACCTTTCGCGCAAATCAAAATAGCAGTTTCTTATTTGACGTCTTAATTATGGTGTTACCTAGAAATTAATGTCAAGTATGCCGCCATGAATGAAAATTCACGTACGGAAAGTTATCGCCTGGGTGGGGGCAGGTCATAACTTTTTTGCCAGAGGATTCAAGGTAAATACTGGTAAATCATAAACTGTATCTGCTCTTTCTTGAACTCTTACGAGCCCCAGCTGATTCTCTAAATAGAGAGTATGGTGGCATAACGCAGCCCCCGACCCCTGGCTAATCCAGCTTAAACCCACGGGGATTTCCACTACGGGGATTAGCGGGGAGATCAAGGCTAACCCCGGACCTTAATCCGCACTGGAAATAGGCCCTAAGACCACCATATGTGTACATGTGTGATGTTGCCCGCCGCCTCAGATCCGCCTCAACCGCCTTCACCGCCGCGATCGAGGGCTCCCATGCCACCGCTGCCGCCTGGTATCGCAACCGTGACGACCGACTTCTCGGCTGGATTCACGGGCGTGGATCTGACTACTGTCACCGGCACTGCAGATATGGTATGCGGGGACGTCCTGTTAGAAAGATTGCGTGCGTGCGAACCCACGTGTATGTGTGGGCTAACGGGCTAACTGTCCACTCAATACCCCCACCCCGCCTCATAACTAACAGGCTTGGTGAACTTCATATTTATATTGTTTCGTGCCGCATATAAATATGAAGCGACCAGTAAATGATATGTTGCATTTGGAACCTTGTGGTATTAAGATGCGGTGTGCTGTAACAGGCTATAGGACGGGTATAGATTGGGTAAAGATCCTAAACCCTAATACTATAGTCGTGACCACAGGTCGTCACGGTCCTAAGCACCTGCCTTCCCGCTAGATCATCCTATATGCCCCTCCAAGGCGGCCTTGCTCGACGTTCTTAAACGTCTCGGCGGGTCGGCCGATGCGACGACGTTCCGCTTGAAAACGGTCGCAGCCACCCAGGCGGTCCGGGGGAAGGGGGCGCCGTCGTCCATACGTTCAATAAACGACGAGCGAGCGAGCAGCCAGAGGTGCCAAACACGATGCCTTTTCAGTGGTCGTCTCCGTCCACGCCGGCAGTTTCGTACTATTTGAGATACGTAATGCGCTCTTTGTTCATCATGACATGGTGAATATGGCTCGCTATGTGCACACGCGAATATCATTATTACCTACATGTCGCATCCATGGCCGTACGAACGTCCTTCTGCTCAACTGCGTGCATGCAGACCGCCATTTCCGCCTTCGTCGACGCCTTCAAACAGCAAATCAACGCTGTATGGGGCATCCCGCTGGACCAGATTGATGTGTCCTCCGTCACCGTCAACGGCGTGCGGTACACGATCGCCCGCCGCCGCCGTGCCGCACTCGAGACCTCTTCCACTACTACTGATTCCACAATTGTCCGTCGGGCGCTGAGTGTGAAGGGTCCGGAGATGGCGGGCCTTCGCGCCCTGGGCCTTGTGTCGCTGGTGGAGCTCCTGCCAGTGGGGGAAGGAGGCGAGCAGCGCCAGGCAGTGGTCGCGATTGAGCATCAGACACGCCATCTGCTGGCCACTCCAACGGGTAATGATTCCGTCACGGTCGACTTCAGCGTCACCAAACAGATTGAGGTGCCGCTTCCGCCGTCACCGCCCCCGCGGCCACCCAATCCGCCGGGAGTGGTGGAGTCGCCCAGCCCGCCTCCGCCTCCGCCTCGCCCGCCGGCCCCTCCGCCTGGCCTGCCGTTGAGTTTGGGCAGTTTGGCTGCCGCCACGGGCGCTACAGTCACACAAATGCCGAATGCGCCACCTTCTCCACGACCACCGCCCCCAAGTCCACCGCCTTCTCCCGCCCCTCCATTACCTCCACCACCACCGCCGCCGCCACCTCCCAGGACAACTCCACCTCCACCTCCTCCACCTCCAACTCCCTCCCCACCGCCGTCCTCACCAGCGAATTCCCCAAGCCCAACTTCCTCCCCACCGCCGCCCTCACTATCATCTCCCACGCCGCCGCCGCCATCACCCGTGCCCCCCTCCCCACAACCACAAATGCCGCCCTCACCTCTTCCACCGTCCCCATCTCCTCCCGTTCCTCCTCCACCTAGTCCGATGCCACCCGCACCGCCCCCGCCGTCTCCACCTCCCAAGTCTTCCCCGCCCCCACCTTCACCCCCGCCCTCACCTCCGCCTTCACCTCCACCCTCACCACCGCCGCCGAAGCCAAAACGTGGAAAGTCGCCGCCACCGCCCGGTCCCCCTACCCCGCCGCCGCCCAAGCCCTCGCCGCCGCCTCCGCTGCCTCCCTCGCCTCCGCCCCCCCCATTGTGGGCAACATCCGCCTCGAGTGATGTGAGTGCGGAAGACGGTATACCATACTGTATACGTGATCCAACATCCTATAAATGGGATTGCTTCACGCAACTGTAGAACTGTTACAACGCATTTCTTTCTACACCCTTTGCCATCCATAAGCGCGACCTAGTGGAAAGCCACGTTTTTCCTCCACATGTTTTTCGTTGCTGCTCGCCTCGGTGTAAATAATGAAGAGGGGCAGAAGGGTCCTAGATCTAATCTAACCGACCAGACACGTGCGATGAATGGGGCCCTGCTCTTACCCGATCGCCCCACCATCCCGGGTCCCCGGGCCCCCGCCCCTACCCACGCCCTTGGATGCGTGCGGCCCCGCCCGCCCTCATCAGGTGCCTGGCCAGGCCTCCAAGGTCGTGGGTCCGCCACGGGCGTCGGTCCTTCAGATCACCACCTGCGACCGCCCCGCCGCCTCCCTGGCCTGGGCGCCTGCAAACAGAAAGGTAAGTGTCTGCTTTTGTTCCTTGTGCTTAGAAAAAGGAAAAGGAAAAGGAAAGTTTACGCTGAACCGTAAGCCCTAGCTAGCGTGTGTTAAGGGAGCAGACTGAAGCCTCTTCGGCGGGTACAGCCCACTACCGCGGTGACCGCATTTACTATGATGGGCCCTGATGATGGGTTGCTTTTCCCACACACTCCGTGTCTGGGCTCCGTCTCCCTCTGGTACACTACCGGTACTCCCTTCTGCAAAAGGTGGCGTGAAATGACTCATCAAGACGGACGTTTCTGCTGGTCGGATGGATGTAGTGGAAGGATTAGATACTTCCTGCAGGGGTTGAAAGGATCTGTTTCCGCTCGTCCTTTGCAGGCCGCCCCGCGGATTTTGGACGTGTCGTACTTGCCCTCCAACGCCACCGCCCGCACGGCCCGCTCCGTGGGTGTCTACTTCCTCAATCTGGGGACCCTGCAGCCTCTGGTGACTGCCGTACACCTGCTGGTCATCCCGCCGGCGGGCAGCGGCGGCAACCCGGTGAGTCGTCACTGCCGTCTTATTTCACGCAACGTCAACGCAACATGCCCGTGTACGTAGTACGTATCATGGGTATATCGTGAATATCGTGACCTGGCATATATCGGCGTCGCAACCTTTTCAGAAGGCATAACAAAACAACGCGGTACCGGCACTGCAACACATCTCGGCGTATCTCCGTCGAGTCATATGTAATGAAATGCGCCCTGCCCCGTCGTAATGCTTGGGTCTCGTCCGGGTATTCGCCTACCTATTAACAGCCATTGCTGAACATTGCACGTCCACCATTTTCTCTGTATGTAAATACCTACCGTGTTTACACTTTCAAAAGGAATTTACACTCCCTCGTGTGCCGTACACCCTTGTGTGTTTTGCGGCAGGCGGGCTCTCAGCTGCTTGTCCCGGTCTTCGACGCTTCCCGCGATGCCTCCCCCGCCTACGTCTGCCCCGGCCTCACACACTTCCCGGTGTCGCCGGCCGCCGTGGTGCGATCGGGGATGCTGACCGCCGCGGAGTTTGCCGGCAGCACAGTGGTGGGCGCCCGCCTGGAATTCAACGACAATTCCGTACTGGCGGTTACAGACCTGCCCTTCGTGGCCGCTGTTGGCCTTTTCACGATCTAGCTATATCAGGTCGTGGTGTGGAGAAAGTAGGCTTGCTTGCGTGCGCAACGCGTCCCAGCGAGCAGAAATAGTATTAATAACACCTTTTCCTTGGCATTTTTCTTAGATTGTTGCAGCACTATATGCATGGCAGATGACAGTGGACCGACCGGGATGCCATGCATGTGACACGCAAGGGAGCGGGGCCAGTAGGATAGATAGAGGCGTCAAGCAATATCTATCTCGACACGCACACCTGCCTGCGTGTGCTGCTGGCGATGAACCCTGTGAAGGTCCCTGCTGTGTGCCCATACGTCCCTCCGTATTCCGTGTCCTTCGATAATAACGTTGATTCGTATGCCCTGAAAAGGCCCCTTGAATCATGTTTCTGTCGATCGGTCGTTTTGGCCGGATACAGCCGCCGGGCTACCTACCTACCTAGATGCTACACACACTGATGTATAGGCGGCCCTGGAAATATGTTGCCGCAGCTGGTGGTTTCAGCAGTGGGCGTACATGTGGGCATGTGCGTGTGCGTGCGCAGCTGCACCAAGCTGGGCGACATACAGCAGGGTGCATTAGTGGTCTGAAAAGGCCCGTTGAATCATGCACCTGTCGGTCGTTTTGGCCGGATACAGACGCCGGGCTACCTACCTACCTGCTACACACACTGATGTATAGGCGGCGCTAGAAATATGTTGCCGCAGCTGGTGGTTTCAGTAGTGGGCATGCGTACATGTGGGCATGTGCGTGTGCGAGCGCAGCTGCACCAAGCTGGGCGACATGTAGCAGGGTGCATTAGTGGTTTGCAGCACTTGTGTGGTATGGTATTGCCGTTCTCACTTTGTTCGCTTTGGTTATTTCGATCGATTGTCTCGCTCCAGACTCGGGAAAATTAGGGCCAACAGGTCAGCTGCTTGTCGTGCGCTGCACCGGAACACCCAGGGCATGCAGCAGGGACGGCATGCCTGTTGTGCTATTTTTGTTCAAATTTCCCGCCCTCATTATAACGTGTTCACCAGTGAGGCCCTGCCCGCCTATCGTTGTTTCGCTCCTGGGTAGGATAACTCTCACTTCCTTTCTGGGCGGATGGATAGAGTGTATTCTTTTACATGCATATGGAGGCTCAGCCTGCCCACTCCTCATCGGTGCCGTGAATAGCATGGCCCCATGAAGAAGATGCATCTCAATCGATGTTTTTGCAGCAGAAGTTATGACTACGAACAATGCCCATCAATTACTGTAATCACAGCACTCACGAGACCGCAGAATCTGACCTTCGCCTACCGCGGTACCCTGCCGGGTGTCTTTCGTCGTCCGCCTTACGGCGTGCTGCCGCCCAGTAGCGGGTCCCTCGGCCACCCTTGCCCCCCGCCCCCCCAACCGCTAGCCCAGCCCCCGTCGACCCCATCGCCGTCCATCCATTGCAGCAGCCACGACGACAGCCGCTGAACTGCCGCCTGCTGCTGGCCCTGCTGGCCGATCGTCTCGCTCCTCTGCGCCGCCGCCGCCGCCGCCGCGCACGTGGTTTCGAAACACAGAAGGGTTTCACTCTCCGTGTGCGCGATCTGACAGCCAGCCGCGAGCAGCAGCCAGGACACTCCCGCCCAAAGGAGCCCCAAACCCAGCAGTGCCCAGGTCAGACTGCCGGCAGCAGCGGCGGAGTGAGGCTCCGCTGCGAACACGCCACCAATCTGAGTGTCAGGGGGAGCAGGATTGAATTGCCCGGCAGCGTTAGTAGGGTGGGGGAGGAGCAGGATTGAATTGCACAGAAGCGTGGAGAAAGGAGGCAAGAGTAGTGTGCGCTGCGCGCAGAAAGCGCTCGGAGGCAACCATATTGCAGTGAGGAAAGGAAGCAGAGGGGTCAGGAAATGCGACTGGCAAAAGCGCAGCCGAAGCTAGCGGCCCGGGTTTGGCACGTGCGGAGCGCCGTACAATAGCCCTGGATGTGTGGTACAACGTGTCGTACCCACCGTGTTGCAGCAACAAGTCTCCTGCCCCAGGTAATAACTGCAGGAAGGCGCACAAGGTGGGGCGAGGGAGTCTGGGCTGCGGGAGGGAAGAGGTCGGGGCAGTTGTGCACCTGCCGCCATCATCAGCGGCAGCGGTGGCCGTTCCGTGGTTTGGAAAGCAGCAGCCGCTGCCGCAGCAGCGTGTGTGTGCGTTCCGCCCCTCCCTCCGTGTCACCTGAATGCCGATAGGTCAACGCAAGAAGGCGGGCAGAAGCCTCCGGGCCCCCACCCGCCGCGGTCCAAGCCCTCGCCGCCGTCGGCGCCATGTGAGAAGGTAATGGCGTGAGAGGCCGCAGCGGAGGCGTCGCGGGTCAGCCGTTCCACGGTAGTCGCCGCCGCGGCGGCGGTAGCCAGCGTCGAGGAGTACGGCTTTACCTGCAGTACAGTGCCGTACAACTATCGTTACGGCATGGCGGGAGAGCCATCCAGGCGCCACGACGACGATCGCCAGCAGTAAGGCCGAGATCGCCAGTAAATCCCGACTCGATGAGCAACGCATACGTCCCAAGGGACGTGGTTACGATAATTGTTGCCTAGCAGTTCAAACGCCGTGCCTAGCAGTCATACTCATTCCATGCGAGTACCGTATAGTAGCGTAGTTGCTGAGGAATTAGACACGGCGATTAGATCGGGCGCTCGCGTGGGCCTCACCGCCTTTGTTGCGGAGTGGATCGACTGCATGGTGGCGGCCCACACGGCCACGCATGCCAGCAGCGACACCAGCCACGCCTGCACCAGCCACGCCGCCACGGCGGCGGCGCCGGCGGCAGTGAAGTACGCTCGCGGGCTCATGCCGCGGCGGGTCGAGGGGGTGTACGAACCGGACTCGGATCCGGATTCAGACGGGCACGCGTCGCAGAAGGGCAGGCCTGTGGGCGCCACACACACACACACACACACACACACAGGGAGGGAACTTAGGGCGTCGAGGCAGGGAGGCGTGAGAGGAGGGGATGAGGGGGGGTTCCTTTGGGTCCGAGAGGACTTAGGGTGCAGAGACCGCCGCGGGCTGCCTTTTGTAGGCGAGGGAGGCTTTAGGGAGCGGGTATAGCGAGAGTGAGGCGAGTTGGCGAGGTGCCGCCTAGTGCGAACTATAGCTCCGTCACCTAGCCCGCTGCCGCAAGGCCCGCTCCCGACCTCCTGCCGCGTCGAGGCCAAGCGGCGCTCTGGAGCTCAGCCTCTAGGGGCCACCCCCGGCCCCTCCGGGGCCGTCGTAGTAGGAGTAGTAGCAGGGGTAGGGCGCGCGCTGTCTTGGGTTCTCCTTTGGTGCTGACCGCCCACGAGCCGGACCAAGCTCGGGGCAGGTTCTCAGCGCTTTGTTTTCGCGCCTAGAGGAGCACCGCCAGCCGGTAGCAGGCCGGCCGGGCGCCCCGGCGCTGCAAGGACTTCAGGGCGGGCAGGACAGCGCGGGCGCCGCGTAGTGCGCCGGCGCGACTGCTGTTTGTGCGGACGAAGGGCCCAGCTGCCGTATAAGGCAGGCTGTGAGCTCAAGTCTTTGGGGAGCCGCTGCACCGTACACCCGTATATGGGGTATACGACGCAGCCAGCTCTGCGTCGAGCAGGAGGGGGTAGCGGCCCCTCACGCCCTTCTCCCACCGCAAGGGGGAGAGTGCTTAGGCGGTCTTTCCGTCGGGGCTGGGTTAGCAGCCCCTGGCCAGCGTCAGGGCCCGGTCAGATACTGTAACGACACACACACACACACACACACACACACACACACACACACACACACACGCGTGTGGGACGTGATCTGCCTGGCGGCACTCACGGCCATGGAACGGGCGCGCGTGGGGCTGTGGGCAGTCAGGAACTCGCCTACCGCCCCGGATGCCCCAGACCCAGTCGAGGTGGCCAAGGCGCGCGCAGCGCTAGATTTTTGGCAGCGTGTGCGGGGGTTTGCGGAGCTAGACGTGCCAAGGCGGGGATGGGAGGGGGTAGGGCCTGACCATCCCATCCTGGCGGTGGTCAACGGCCACTTTCAGTGTGTGCAGCACGCAGGGATGGGTATGGAGGGAGAGGGAGGGGTCGTGGAGTGAGGGGATGAAGGGGCTTTAGGGGTGAGGGAGGGAACTTAGGGCGTCGAGGCAGGGAGGCGTGAGAGGAGGGGAGGTGGGGGGGTTCCTTTGGGTCCGAGAGGACTTAGGGTGCAGAGACCGCCGCGGGCTGCCTTTTGTAGGCGAGGGAGGCTTTAGGGAGCGGGTTTAGCGAGAGTGAGGCGAGTTGGCGAGGTGCCGCCTAGTGCGAACTATAGCTCCGTCACCTAGCCCGCTGCCGCAAGGCCCGCTCCCGACCTCCTGCCGCGTCGAGGCCAAGCGGCGCTCTGGAGCTCGGCCTCTAGGGGCCACCCCCCGGCCTCTCCGGGGCCGTCGTAGTAGGAGTAGTAGCAGGGGTAGGGCGCGCGCTGTCTTGGGTTCTCCTTTGGTGCTGACCGCCCACGAGCCGGACCAAGCTCGGGGCAGGTTCTCAGCGCTTTGTTTTCGCGCCTAGAGGAGCACCGCCAGCCGGTAGCAGGCCGGCCGGGCGCCCCGGCGCTGCAAGGACTTCAGGGCGGGCAGGACAGCGCGGGCGCCGCGTAGTGCGCCGGCGCGACTGCTGTTTGTGCGGACGAAGGGCCCAGCTGCCGTATAAGGCAGGCTGTGAGCTCAAGCTTTTGGGGAGCCGCTGCGCCGTACACCCGTATATGGGGTATACGACGCAGCCAGCTCTGCGTCGAGCAGGAGGGGGTAGCGGCCCCTCACGCCCTTCTCCCACCGCAAGGGGGAGAGTGCTTAGGCGGTCTTTCCGTCGGGGCTGGGTTAGCAGCCCCTGGCCAGCGTCAGGGCCCGGTCAGATACTGTAACGACACACACACACACACACACACACACATGGATCGTTCATACCATGGTGAAAACCGCCCATCCCATCAGCACTGGGCACGTAAGCACCATTGGGCCAGATCAGTAGTACGGTGGGGGACCACGTGCGAACCCCTGGTGACGATCTGTACCAAGAAACCGGCGTAGCTCAAGTTGGTAGAGCACCGGGTTAGTAACCGGCGGGCCTGGAGTTCGATCCCCAGAGTCGGCACTAACTTAACCGGAAGACGTGGGATCGTACCCCACCGCTGGTCCCCCGGGTGAAAGAGATCGGGGTGTCGAAGGCTGGAGACAATGGTGTCCTCTGGTGCGCGGGGCGGCTGGAGTGGGATGCCACCATGAAGACTACAACGCTGCCGCAGAGCAGTGGTGGAGGAATGAGTCTGCATAGGGCCTGGACCAGACTGCATAGCAGGTGGTGGTTGGATAACTAAGATCGGGCGGCGGCAGGCTTCCGAAGGACATAGGAGGTGGTAATGGCACCGGTGTGAGTGCCCTGGTAGATTACGCAGCTGTAGAGCATGCGTTCGGTGGACCGAGGACAGTAGGCGCCTGGGGCTAGCTTAGCTGGCACATGGACAATCAGGTGGACGCTGTCCTGTGACGATTACGGCGCAGCGGTTAGCACTTCCCGGTGCAGTGTGCAGACAAGGTGGTACGCCCCTCCTCAACCGAGGAGTGCTTCGGCGGTCTCCCGTATGTGGGCGGGTTAGCGCCCCCGGCCAGTGTCGGCCCGGCAGATATGTAACAGTTACACACACACACACACACACACACACACACACACACACACACACACACACACACACACACACACACACACACACACACACACAGAGAGCCGCCACAGGCGTCTGGCGGCATGCAGGGCGTTGGGCGTTGCGCACGGTGGGTGACCTGATGAGGGTGACGCAGGCCGCCGCATCCGCCCCGCGAGCAGCTGGCGAGTGGGAGGCCTGGGTAACAGCCAACCTTGACCCCAGCGACCTGACAGGCTTCAGGCGGACGACGACCATCGACGCCATCAACCGCCTCACGGCGGATATTAGCCCGGAATGGCGTGCAGCAGCAGCGACGGTGCTGGCGCACCCGGAACGCGCGGCAGGGCTGGATACGGAGGAGACGATACGAGCTCGGTTCGTGGGGCGGGTGGGCTGGCGGTTTGGGGGGTCACTCAGCACCAAGCTGCGCGACCTCTCCGTCCGCCAAGCCACCCTACTGCAGATGCAGCCGGTAACGGAGCGCCGGGCCCGCCTGCACGCAGCCTACGAGCGGGAAGCCCGGGAGCAGCCCGCAGCGGCGGCAGCGGCAGCAGGAGCCCACCCGCCGGGACATCAGCCAGCCGCCGCCGAAGTGGCGCCAGCAGCAGGCGTACTGGCAATGCTCCGGCGAATGTGGCCCATCAAATGGGAGCGCGAACACTTTGAGACGCTCTGGCGGTTGGCACAGGACGGCGTGCCGCTTCCCGGCAACAGCCACATAAGGGGAGCGGCACCAGAACAATGCAAGTGCGGCGCGTACGGGGGAGCCGGCCCACACGCATGCTCGCCGCGCGCACACCACTTCTGGGAGTGCCCGGTGGCGCAAACGGTGGTGCAGCAGATCGCCGCCCACGTGCCCGGGCCCATCACCCGGGCGAACGTGTGGCTGGCGGAGCCACCGCCAGGCGTGCAGCAGTGCGTGTGGGACGTGATCTGCCTGGCGGCGCTCACGGCCATGGAACGGGCGCGCGTGGGGCTGTGGGCAGTCAGGAACTCGCCCACCGCCCCGGATGCCCCAGACCCAGACGAGGTGGCCAAGGCGCGCGCAGCGCTAGAATTTTGGCAGCGTGTGCGAGGGTTTGCAAAGCTAGACGTGCCAAGGCGGGGATGGGAGGGGGTAGGGCCTGACCACCCCATCCTGGCGGTGGTCAACGGCCACTTTCAGTGTGTGCAGCACGCAGGGATGGGTATGGAGGGAGGGGGAGGGGAAGTGGAGTGAGGGGATGAAGGGGCTTTATGGGTGAGGGAGGGAACTTAGGGCGTCGAGGCAGGGAGGCGTGAGAGGAGGGGAGGAGGAGGGGGGGGGTCCTTCGGGTCCGAGAGGACTTAGGGTGCAGAGACCGCCGCAGGCTGCCTTTTGTAGGCAAGGGAGGCTTTAGGGAGCGGGTTTAGCGAGAGTGAGGAGAGTTGGCGAGGTGCCGCCTAGTGCGAACTATAGCTCCGTCACCTAGCCCGCTGCCGCAAGGCCCGCTCCCGACCTCCTGCCGCGTCGAGGCCAAGCGGCGCTCTGGAGCTCGGCCTCTAGGGGCCACCCCCCGGCCTCTCCGGGGCCGTCGTAGTAGGAGTAGTAGCAGGGGTAGGGCGCGCGCTGTCTTGGGTTCTCCTTTGGTGCTGACCGCCCACGAGCCGGACCAAGCTCGGGGCAGGTTCTCAGCGCTTTGTTTTCGCGCCTAGAGGAGCATCGCCAGCCGGTAGCAGGCCGGCCGGGCGCCCCGGCGCTGCAAGGACTTCAGGGCGGGCAGGACAGCGCGGGCGCCGCGTAGTGCGCCGGCGCGACTGCTGTTTGTGCGGACGAAGGGCCCAGCTGCCGTATAAGGCAGGCTGTGAGCTCAAGCCTTTGGGGAGCCGCTGCGCCGTACACCCGTATATGGGGTGTATGACGCAGCCAGCTCTGCGTCGAGCAGGAGGGGGTAGCGGCCCCTCACGCCCTTCTCCCACCGCAAGGGGGAGAGTGCTTAGGCGGTCTTTCCGTCGGGGCTGGGTTAGCAGCCCCTGGCCAGCGTCAGGGCCCGGTCAGATACTGTAACGACACACACACACACACACACACACACACACACACACACACACACACACACACACACACACACACACACACCCACACACACACAGCCCACCCGCCGGGACATCAGCCAGCCGCCGCCGAAGTGGCGCCAGCAGCAGGCGTACTGGCAATGCTCCGGCGAATGTGGCCCATCAAATGGGAGCGCGAACACTTTGAGACGCTCTGGCGGTTGGCACAGGACGGCGTGCCGCTTCCCGGCAACAGCCACATAAGGGGAGCGGCACCAGAACAATGCAAGTGCGGCGCGTACGGGGGAGCCGGCCCACACGCATGCTCGCCGCGCGCACACCACTTCTGGGAGTGCCCGGTGGCGCAAACGGTGGTGCAGCAGATCGCCGCCCACGTGCCCGGGCCCATCACCCGGGCGAACGTGTGGCTGGCGGAGCCACCGCCAGGCGTGCAGCAGTGCGTGTGGGACGTGATCTGCCTGGCGGCGCTCACGGCCATGGAACGGGCGCGCGTGGGGCTGTGGGCAGTCAGGAACTCGCCCACCGCCCCGGATGCCCCAGACCCAGTCGAGGTGGCCAAGGCGCGCGCAGCGCTAGAATTTTGGCAGCGTGTGCGAGGGTTTGCAAAGCTAGACGTGCCAAGGCGGGGATGGGAGGGGGTAGGGCCTGACCACCCCATCCTGGCGGTGGTCAACGGCCACTTTCAGTGTGTGCAGCACGCAGGGATGGGTATGGAGGGAGGGGGAGGGGAAGTGGAGGGAGGGGATGAAGGGGCTTTAGGGGTGAGGGAGGGAACTTAGGGCGTCGAGGCAGGGAGGCGTGAGAGGAGGGGAGGAGGAGGGGGGGGGTCCTTCGGGTCCGAGAGGACTTAGGGTGCAGAGACCGCCGCAGGCTGCCTTTTGTAGGCAAGGGAGGCTTTAGGGAGCGGGTTTAGCGAGAGTGAGGCGAGTTGGCGAGGTGCCGCCTAGTGCGAACTATAGCTCCGTCACCTAGCCCGCTGCCGCAAGGCCCGCTCCCGACCTCCTGCCGCGTCGAGGCCAAGCGGCGCTCTGGAGCTCGGCCTCTAGGGGCCACCCCCCGGCCTCTCCGGGGCCGTCGTAGTAGGAGTAGTAGCAGGGGTAGGGCGCGCGCTGTCTTGGGTTCTCCTTTGGTGCTGACCGCCCACGAGCCGGACCAAGCTCGGGGCAGGTTCTCAGCGCTTTGTTTTCGCGCCTAGAGGAGCACCGCCAGCCGGTAGCAGGCCGGCCGGGCGCCCCGGCGCTGCAAGGACTTCAGGGCGGGCAGGACAGCGCGGGCGCCGCGTAGTGCGCCGGCGCGACTGCTGTTTGTGCGGACGAAGGGCCCAGCTGCCGTATAAGGCAGGCTGTGAGCTCAAGCTTTTGGGGAGCCGCTGCGCCGTACACCCGTATATGGGGTATACGACGCAGCCAGCTCTGCGTCGAGCAGGAGGGGGTAGCGGCCCCTCACGCCCTTCTCCCACCGCAAGGGGGAGAGTGCTTAGGCGGTCTTTCCGTCGGGGCTGGGTTAGCAGCCCCTGGCCAGCGTCAGGGCCCGGTCAGATACTGTAACGAGACACCCCCCCCCCCCCCACACACACACGCCGCGGAACGTGCCGCCGCCGCGGAGCGTGCCGCCGCCGCGGAGCGCGCCGCCGCCGCGGAGCGCGCCGCCGCCGCGGAGCGCGCCGCCGCCGCGGACGCGACCGCTACGGCCGGCACACCCGAAGGCCCTGCCAACACGGCGGCCCTAGCACACGAGGCCACAGTCCAGGCAGCCACCACGGCAGGCCCAGCCGACGCGCGGCAACACCAGCAGGAGGAGCAGGCTGCGGCGCCCGCCAATGCGGACTCGGCCGAGGAGCATGCTGCCATCGCAGCGGAACCAGCCGTCGGTCAGCCACAGCAGCCGCCTCAGCAGCGGCAGCCGCAGCAGCAGCAGTTGACGCCGGCGGCACCCCGGAGAACGCCACGGCAAACCCAGCGTACACCTGGGGCAGGAAGCAGCTGCCCTACGGGGCTCGCCGCCACTGAGACGCCGACGGCGATGACCCCTGCTGACCCCAGCGCCAGTGCGCAGAAAGAGCGGGGGCGGCAGCGCTCGCCGTGCGAGACGAGCCCAGAGGAGGCCTCAGCCAGGAAACGACCCAGCCAGGGCCGCTGCATCGCGGACCTGACGGACGCGGAGATCCTGGCCAGAGCTGATGCCCGCCAGGCAAAAGGTGGCGGCGGATGGACGCGCAAAGTGGGCGAATCGGACGCAGCAGTCGTGCTCCGGCTGCGGGGTCGGAGTGCCAGGGTGAGAGGCACAGTCGGAGACGCAATGCGCGAAAAATCCGCCAACACGCGCCGGAAGCCAGCAGTGGACAGAACCCCCGCCTCGGCCTCCCGCCAGGCGCACACATGCAGCCTTAGCCCCTCCCAGCGCAGCAGTGCCAGCACCCCCGCGGCCAGCCTGCGTGCATTCAGCCTGGAGCTACGGCTATCCCAGGCCAGCCAAGACGGCGCCCAGACTAACGCAGACCAACCCCCCCAGGCCCCGGCGGCGGCAACGCCGCTGGCTCCACAGCAATGAGAGCAGCAAGGGGTCAGGGAGGTCGGGCCCAATTAACCCGGCCACTGCGAGTGGCGTCCCATAACATGGGAGGCTTACGAGTGTGGGAGGCGCGCGCCGCAGCGTGCTTCGAAGCGGCGATGCAGCTTTGGGCCCAGCTCCAGCTCGACGTGGTGGGTCTGCAGGAGACTCACCACACCGGGGACCCGGACCGGAGCGCACTGGAGGCGGCCCTAACGGCCGCCGCAGACCGGCTCCACCAGCCGGGCTGGACCATAGCAGCGCACTCGTACTCAAACAGCCAACACACCGCGGGCGTGGCGATCCTCGTCCGTGCAAACCTCCTTCCCCCCCGCGCCATCGAGGCCCTCCCCGCGCCCGCCGGCGTGCCCGCGGGGTGGTTCACGGAGTGCAGATTTAAGTGGGGCGGACATCATGTGCGGGTCTGCAGCGTCTACTTCCCGCAGGCCGGGAGGGATGGCGCCGCGGGCCTGCGGCAACAGCTGTGTCAGGCAGGCCTGGCCCCCGCCGCCGCAGATGCGGCGGCAGATGGCTCGGTACTGCTGTGGTGCGGCGATTTCAACTTTGTGGAGAACCCGGCCCTGGACTGCCCCAGTCCGGACCTGCGTGCAGCAGACGCGGCCCCATCCATGCAGCTGCAGGAGGCGGCGGCGGCCGCAGGGATGGTGGACAGCTTTCGCACGCTGCACCCCCAGCGCCGTGAGTTCACGTACCTATACCGGGGACCGCGGCCTGGGGGCTCTCGCCTGGACCGCATCTACCTGCCTGAGGCGGCCTGCCCATACCTCGCGAAAGCGTACATCAACGTCACCTCGCCGTCTGACCATCGGCTCGCCATCGCCCACATTGCAGCCCGCCAACCGCCCCCCAACACCAATCTCCCGCGCCGCCTCCGCCTCCACTGCCTAGCGCATGCGGACCTGAAACGCAGCCTGGGCGACTGGCTAGACGAGGAAGTGGGAGCGGCCCCCACCGGCGGTGAGCACCCGCAGCAGGCCGTGCTGGACTGGTGGCCGGCGTTCAAACGCCGGCTCACAGCCCAGGTGGCCCGGCTCAACCGAGAAGCACAAACGCGCCGCGTCCGGCCAGCCGCCAGCGTGCAGCAGCTAGCGGCGGCAGCACAGGACGCCGCCAGCGCCCTGGACGCCGACCCCTCCAACGAGGAACGGCTGGCGGCGGCAGTGGAGGCGCAGGTGGCAGTGCAGAAGGGCATGCGGGCCGCGGCCAACGAGGCGGCCCGGGACGCCCGGCGGAACCGGATCAGTGAAGGCGAGCGCCCCTCCAGGGCCCTCACCGCCCTCATCCGGGAACAGAGCGATGGCGGCAACGGGGGCGGCCCCGGCCCCTCCATGCTGCGCGACCCCCGCACGGGCCAGCTGGTCAGCGACGCCAGGCGACTGCCGCAGATCATCGCCAACTTCTGGCAGGACGTCAGCGCCCTGCCATTGGAGGCCGAGCTGCCGGCATCGGTGAAGCAGCAGGCGCAGGCCCAGGTCCTGGAGGCCCTCCGAGACCACCCGCTGCGACTGCCGGCAGACCCGGAAGACCCAGTCGGCCGGGCCCAAGTGGGCAGCACCGAGGTGGCCGCGGCTCTCAAGGCCACGCCGCGCGGAAAAGCGCCGGGGTGGGATGGCCTGCCCGCGGAGCTCTACCGGGCCTTCCAGCGGCAGTTCGCCCCCCTTCTGGCTGACCTATACACCGCCATCGGCACCACAGGCAACATGCCCGCGCGGTTCACCGAGGGCATCATCAAGGTGCTCTATAAAAAGGGCGACCCCACACAGCCAGGCAACTACCGCCCCATCACCCTGCTCAACACGGACTACCGCATCCTCGCCAAAGTCATGGCAAATAGGCTTGGCCCCGCCCTGAATGCCGCGATCTCTGCGGAGCAAACGGCCTTCCTCCCGGGGCGACACATTGGCGCAAGCATCTTCACCCTCCGCTACCTTCCCCACCTCCTCCGACGCCAGGGACGCAACGCGCTGGTCGCCTTCCTCGACTTTGCCAAAGCCTACGATACGGTCCACCGGGACTTTCTAGTGGCAGCGATGGCGGAGCTGGGTGCGTCCGAACAGCTCCGAAAGTGGGTACAGACGCTGTTGGCGGACACGCAGGCCCGGGCGCTGGTGGGGGGGAGGCAGTCAGAGCCGGTCAGCATGGCGGCGGGCGTCCGACAAGGCTGCCCGCTCGCCCCGCTCCTCTACCTCTTCGTCGCGCAAGCGCTGCTGTCATGGCTACAACGCAAGGGGCTGGGCATTCGCCTGGACCCAGCAGATGCCGAACTAACCACGGCGGTGCAGTTTGCGGACGACGGAGAGGTGTTCCTGGAGGGCGACCACACCGTCCAAGCCTTCCTCGACGCCACGGAGACGTTTGCGCAGGCCACCGGACAGCGGCTAAACCGCGACAAAGTGGAGCTCCTGAGAGTTGGCCACCTGCCGGCACAGCCGCAGCAGCCACCCCAGCAGCCCCCACCTCAGCAGCCGCCAGGCCCGCCGGAAGCCGACGCCCAGCTCCCACCGCCCGCGCCGCCGCCTCCAGCACCAGCCCCGCCGCAAGCGCCAGCACCAGCCCATGCGCCCGCAGTGCCAAACATCCAGGGCCTGCGCCTGGTGCCTGCCGCGACCGCGCTCGGAGCTGGCTTCTCAAATAACCCAACAGGCCAGCAATCCAACTGGCACCGCGCCGGGGAGGAGATCCGCAAGCGGATGCACCGCGTCACCAGACTTCGGCTGTCGGTGTTCGGCAGATGCAACCTCATATCGGCATACGCCTTACAGATCAGGACGTACCACTGGGAGCACGGCGGCCGAGGAGGGGGGGAAGAGGCCCGCCAGGTGGAGAGATGGGCAGCACAGGCAGGCGACCGCAGGGTCAGCCCCATGCAGCCATGTCAGCGCCTCACCGGCCTCCCAGGGCAGCTCATGTGGGGCGCGGCGCGAGACGGCGGATGCGGGCTGCTGCCGCTCACCCTGCACACCCGCGCACGGGAGGCGGTGAAGGCGGCCAAGCTCGCCCGGACCGCCAGCCAGCCAGCAGACAACGCCCACTCGTCGGTACGAACGTTCGCCCAGCTGCTCCGTGGCTACCACCCGCTGCTGAGCCCCGGATCCGTGCTCACCACGGGTGTGGCGCAGGGAGGGATGCCCCACCCAGGAACAGACCCCCTGCCCGCAGACGTCACGACACTCCTCGTCGCCCTCAGCTACCTCCCCCCCGTGCAAGATGTTGACACGACGCCACTGCCGGCCGCCGGGGACTGGTGCCTTAATATCCCGCTTTGGGGCAACCCCCTTTTGCCGAACGGTGCGCAACCGACCAGCGGGGCAGCGGAAGCGGGGGATGCAGCGGACGCGCAGGCGGCAGATCCAGACTTCGCGCCTGAGGAGGAGGACAGGGACATGGCTCCCAACCCGCTTCCTAGGCCAGGACTAGAGAGCCGCCACAGGCGTCTGGCGGCATGCAGGGCGTTGCGCACGGTGGGTGACCTGATGAGGGTGACGCAGGCCGCCGCATCCGCCCCGCGAGCAGCTGGCGAGTGGGAGGCCTGGGTAACAGCCAACCTTGACCCCAGCGACCTGACAGGCTTCAGGCGGACGACGACCATCGACGCCATCAACCGCCTCACGGCGGATATTAGCCCGGAATGGCGTGCAGCAGCAGCGACGGTGCTGGCGCACCCGGAACGCGCGACAGGGCTGGATACGGAGGAGACGATACGAGCTCGGTTCGTGAGGCGGGTGGGCTGGCGGTTTGGGGGGTCACTCAGCATCAAGCTGCGCGACCTCTCCGTCCGCCAAGCCACTCAACTGCAGATGCAGCCAGTAACGGAGCGCCGAGCCCGCCTGCACGCAGCCTACGAGCGGGAAGCCCGGGAGCAACCCGCAGCGGCAGCAGCAACAGCAGGAGCCCACCCGCCGGGACATCAGCCAGCCGCCGCCGAAGTGGCGCCAGCAGCAGGCGTACTGGCAATGCTCCGGCGAATGTGGCCCATCAAATGGGAGCGCGAACACTTTGAGACGCTCTGGCGGTTGGCACAGGACGGCGTGCCGCTCCCCGGCAACAGCCACATCAGGGGAGCGGCACCAGAACAATGCAAGTGCGGCGCGTACGGGGGAGCCGGCCCACACGCATGCTCGCCGCGTGCACACCACTTCTGGGAGTGCCCGGTGGCGCAAGCGGTGGTGCAGCAGATCGCCGCCCACGTGCCCGGGCCCATCACCCGGGCGAACGTGTGGCTGGCGGAGCCACCGCCAGGCGTGCAGCAGTGCGTGTGGGACGTGATCTGCCTGGCGGCGCTCACGGCCATGGAACGGGCGCGCGTGGGGCTGTGGGCAGTCAGGAACTCGCCCACCGCCCCGGATGCCCCAGACCCAGTCGAGGTGGCCAAGGCGCGCGCAGCGCTAGAGTTTTGGCAGCGTGTGCGAGGGTTTGCAAAGCTAGACGTGCCAAGGCGGGGATGGGAGGGGGTAGGGCCTGACCACCCCATCCTGGCGGTGGTCAACGGCCACTTTCAGTGTGTGCAGCACGCAGGGATGGGTATGGAGGGAGGGGGAGGGGAAGTGGAGTGAGGGGATGAAGGGGCTTTAGGGGTGAGGGAGGGAACTTAGGGCGTCGAGGCAGGGAGGCGTGAGAGGAGGGGAGGAGGAGGGGGGGGTCCTTCGGGTCCGAGAGGACTTAGGGTGCAGAGACCGCCGCAGGCTGCCTTTTGTAGGCAAGGGAGGCTTTAGGGAGCGGGTTTAGCGAGAGTGAGGAGAGTTGGCGAGGTGCCGCCTAGTGCGAACTATAGCTCCGTCACCTAGCCCGCTGCCGCAAGGCCCGCTCCCGACCTCCTGCCGCGTCGAGGCCAAGCGGCGCTCTGGAGCTCGGCCTCTAGGGGCCACCCCCCGGCCTCTCCGGGGCCGTCGTAGTAGGAGTAGTAGCAGGGGTAGGGCGCGCGCTGTCTTGGGTTCTCCTTTGGTGCTGACCGCCCACGAGCCGGACCAAGCTCGGGGCAGGTTCTCAGCGCTTTGTTTTCGCGCCTAGAGGAGCACCGCCAGCCGGTAGCAGGCCGGCCGGGCGCCCCGGCGCTGCAAGGACTTCAGGGCGGGCAGGACAGCGCGGGCGCCGCGTAGTGCGCCGGCGCGACTGCTGTTTGTGCGGACGAAGGGCCCAGCTGCCGTATAAGGCAGGCTGTGAGCTCAAGCCTTTGGGGAGCCGCTGCGCCGTACACCCGTATATGGGGTGTATGACGCAGCCAGCTCTGCGTCGAGCAGGAGGGGGTAGCGGCCCCTCACGCCCTTCTCCCACCGCAAGGGGGAGAGTGCTTAGGCGGTCTTTCCGTCGGGGCTGGGTTAGCAGCCCCTGGCCAGCGTCAGGGCCCGGTCAGATACTGTAACGAGACACACCCCCCCACACACACACACACGCCGCGGAACGTGCCGCCGCCGCGGAGCGTGCCGCCGCCGCGGAGCGCGCCGCCGCCGCGGAGCGCGCCGCCGCCGCGGACGCGACCGCTACGGCCGGCACACCCGAAGGCCCTGCCAACACGGCGGCCCTAGCACACGAGGCCACAGTCCAGGCAGCCACCACGGCAGGCCCAGCCGACGCGCGGCAACACCAGCAGGAGGAGCAGGCTGCGGCGCCCGCCAATGCGGACTCGGCCGAGGAGCATGCTGCCATCGCAGCGGAACCAGCCGTCGGTCAGCCACAGCAGCCGCCTCAGCAGCGGCAGCCGCAGCAGCAGCAGTTGACGCCGGCGGCACCCCGGAGAACGCCACGGCAAACCCAGCGTACACCTGGGGCAGGAAGCAGCTGCCCTACGGGGCTCGCCGCCACTGAGACGCCGACGGCGATGACCCCTGCTGACCCCAGCGCCAGTGCGCAGAAAGAGCGGGGGCGGCAGCGCTCGCCGTGCGAGACGAGCCCAGAGGAGGCCTCAGCCAGGAAACGACCCAGCCAGGGCCGCTGCATCGCGGACCTGACGGACGCGGAGATCCTGGCCAGAGCTGATGCCCGCCAGGCAAAAGGTGGCGGCGGATGGACGCGCAAAGTGGGCGAATCGGACGCAGCAGTCGTGCTCCGGCTGCGGGGTCGGAGTGCCAGGGTGAGAGGCACAGTCGGAGACGCAATGCGCGAAAAATCCGCCAACACGCGCCGGAAGCCAGCAGTGGACAGAACCCCCGCCTCGGCCTCCCGCCAGGCGCACACATGCAGCCTTAGCCCCTCCCAGCGCAGCAGTGCCAGCACCCCCGCGGCCAGCCTGCGTGCATTCAGCCTGGAGCTACGGCTATCCCAGGCCAGCCAAGACGGCGCCCAGACTAACGCAGACCAACCCCCCCAGGCCCCGGCGGCGGCAACGCCGCTGGCTCCACAGCAATGAGAGCAGCAAGGGGTCAGGGAGGTCGGGCCCAATTAACCCGGCCACTGCGAGTGGCGTCCCATAACATGGGAGGCTTACGAGTGTGGGAGGCGCGCGCCGCAGCGTGCTTCGAAGCGGCGATGCAGCTTTGGGCCCAGCTCCAGCTCGACGTGGTGGGTCTGCAGGAGACTCACCACACCGGGGACCCGGACCGGAGCGCACTGGAGGCGGCCCTAACGGCCGCCGCAGACCGGCTCCACCAGCCGGGCTGGACCATAGCAGCGCACTCGTACTCAAACAGCCAACACACCGCGGGCGTGGCGATCCTCGTCCGTGCAAACCTCCTTCCCCCCCGCGCCATCGAGGCCCTCCCCGCGCCCGCCGGCGTGCCCGCGGGGTGGTTCACGGAGTGCAGATTTAAGTGGGGCGGACATCATGTGCGGGTCTGCAGCGTCTACTTCCCGCAGGCCGGGAGGGATGGCGCCGCGGGCCTGCGGCAACAGCTGTGTCAGGCAGGCCTGGCCCCCGCCGCCGCAGATGCGGCGGCAGATGGCTCGGTACTGCTGTGGTGCGGCGATTTCAACTTTGTGGAGAACCCGGCCCTGGACTGCCCCAGTCCGGACCTGCGTGCAGCAGACGCGGCCCCATCCATGCAGCTGCAGGAGGCGGCGGCGGCCGCAGGGATGGTGGACAGCTTTCGCACGCTGCACCCCCAGCGCCGTGAGTTCACGTACCTATACCGGGGACCGCGGCCTGGGGGCTCTCGCCTGGACCGCATCTACCTGCCTGAGGCGGCCTGCCCATACCTCGCGAAAGCGTACATCAACGTCACCTCGCCGTCTGACCATCGGCTCGCCATCGCCCACATTGCAGCCCGCCAACCGCCCCCCAACACCAATCTCCCGCGCCGCCTCCGCCTCCACTGCCTAGCGCATGCGGACCTGAAACGCAGCCTGGGCGACTGGCTAGACGAGGAAGTGGGAGCGGCCCCCACCGGCGGTGAGCACCCGCAGCAGGCCGTGCTGGACTGGTGGCCGGCGTTCAAACGCCGGCTCACAGCCCAGGTGGCCCGGCTCAACCGAGAAGCACAAACGCGCCGCGTCCGGCCAGCCGCCAGCGTGCAGCAGCTAGCGGCGGCAGCACAGGACGCCGCCAGCGCCCTGGACGCCGACCCCTCCAACGAGGAACGGCTGGCGGCGGCAGTGGAGGCGCAGGTGGCAGTGCAGAAGGGCATGCGGGCCGCGGCCAACGAGGCGGCCCGGGACGCCCGGCGGAACCGGATCAGTGAAGGCGAGCGCCCCTCCAGGGCCCTCACCGCCCTCATCCGGGAACAGAGCGATGGCGGCAACGGGGGCGGCCCCGGCCCCTCCATGCTGCGCGACCCCCGCACGGGCCAGCTGGTCAGCGACGCCAGGCGACTGCCGCAGATCATCGCCAACTTCTGGCAGGACGTCAGCGCCCTGCCATTGGAGGCCGAGCTGCCGGCATCGGTGAAGCAGCAGGCGCAGGCCCAGGTCCTGGAGGCCCTCCGAGACCACCCGCTGCGACTGCCGGCAGACCCGGAAGACCCAGTCGGCCGGGCCCAAGTGGGCAGCACCGAGGTGGCCGCGGCTCTCAAGGCCACGCCGCGCGGAAAAGCGCCGGGGTGGGATGGCCTGCCCGCGGAGCTCTACCGGGCCTTCCAGCGGCAGTTCGCCCCCCTTCTGGCTGACCTATACACCGCCATCGGCACCACAGGCAACATGCCCGCGCGGTTCACCGAGGGCATCATCAAGGTGCTCTATAAAAAGGGCGACCCCACACAGCCAGGCAACTACCGCCCCATCACCCTGCTCAACACGGACTACCGCATCCTCGCCAAAGTCATGGCAAATAGGCTTGGCCCCGCCCTGAATGCCGCGATCTCTGCGGAGCAAACGGCCTTCCTCCCGGGGCGACACATTGGCGCAAGCATCTTCACCCTCCGCTACCTTCCCCACCTCCTCCGACGCCAGGGACGCAACGCGCTGGTCGCCTTCCTCGACTTTGCCAAAGCCTACGATACGGTCCACCGGGACTTTCTAGTGGCAGCGATGGCGGAGCTGGGTGCGTCCGAACAGCTCCGAAAGTGGGTACAGACGCTGTTGGCGGACACGCAGGCCCGGGCGCTGGTGGGGGGGAGGCAGTCAGAGCCGGTCAGCATGGCGGCGGGCGTCCGACAAGGCTGCCCGCTCGCCCCGCTCCTCTACCTCTTCGTCGCGCAAGCGCTGCTGTCATGGCTACAACGCAAGGGGCTGGGCATTCGCCTGGACCCAGCAGATGCCGAACTAACCACGGCGGTGCAGTTTGCGGACGACGGAGAGGTGTTCCTGGAGGGCGACCACACCGTCCAAGCCTTCCTCGACGCCACGGAGACGTTTGCGCAGGCCACCGGACAGCGGCTAAACCGCGACAAAGTGGAGCTCCTGAGAGTTGGCCACCTGCCGGCACAGCCGCAGCAGCCACCCCAGCAGCCCCCACCTCAGCAGCCGCCAGGCCCGCCGGAAGCCGACGCCCAGCTCCCACCGCCCGCGCCGCCGCCTCCAGCACCAGCCCCGCCGCAAGCGCCAGCACCAGCCCATGCGCCCGCAGTGCCAAACATCCAGGGCCTGCGCCTGGTGCCTGCCGCGACCGCGCTCGGAGCTGGCTTCTCAAATAACCCAACAGGCCAGCAATCCAACTGGCACCGCGCCGGGGAGGAGATCCGCAAGCGGATGCACCGCGTCACCAGACTTCGGCTGTCGGTGTTCGGCAGATGCAACCTCATATCGGCATACGCCTTACAGATCAGGACGTACCACTGGGAGCACGGCGGCCGAGGAGGGGGGGAAGAGGCCCGCCAGGTGGAGAGATGGGCAGCACAGGCAGGCGACCGCAGGGTCAGCCCCATGCAGCCATGTCAGCGCCTCACCGGCCTCCCAGGGCAGCTCATGTGGGGCGCGGCGCGAGACGGCGGATGCGGGCTGCTGCCGCTCACCCTGCACACCCGCGCACGGGAGGCGGTGAAGGCGGCCAAGCTCGCCCGGACCGCCAGCCAGCCAGCAGACAACGCCCACTCGTCGGTACGAACGTTCGCCCAGCTGCTCCGTGGCTACCACCCGCTGCTGAGCCCCGGATCCGTGCTCACCACGGGTGTGGCGCAGGGAGGGATGCCCCACCCAGGAACAGACCCCCTGCCCGCAGACGTCACGACACTCCTCGTCGCCCTCAGCTACCTCCCCCCCGTGCAAGATGTTGACACGACGCCACTGCCGGCCGCCGGGGACTGGTGCCTTAATATCCCGCTTTGGGGCAACCCCCTTTTGCCGAACGGTGCGCAACCGACCAGCGGGGCAGCGGAAGCGGGGGATGCAGCGGACGCGCAGGCGGCAGATCCAGACTTCGCGCCTGAGGAGGAGGACAGGGACATGGCTCCCAACCCGCTTCCTAGGCCAGGACTAGAGAGCCGCCACAGGCGTCTGGCGGCATGCAGGGCGTTGCGCACGGTGGGTGACCTGATGAGGGTGACGCAGGCCGCCGCATCCGCCCCGCGAGCAGCTGGCGAGTGGGAGGCCTGGGTAACAGCCAACCTTGACCCCAGCGACCTGACAGGCTTCAGGCGGACGACGACCATCGACGCCATCAACCGCCTCACGGCGGATATTAGCCCGGAATGGCGTGCAGCAGCAGCGACGGTGCTGGCGCACCCGGAACGCGCGACAGGGCTGGATACGGAGGAGACGATACGAGCTCGGTTCGTGAGGCGGGTGGGCTGGCGGTTTGGGGGGTCACTCAGCATCAAGCTGCGCGACCTCTCCGTCCGCCAAGCCACTCAACTGCAGATGCAGCCAGTAACGGAGCGCCGAGCCCGCCTGCACGCAGCCTACGAGCGGGAAGCCCGGGAGCAACCCGCAGCGGCAGCAGCAACAGCAGGAGCCCACCCGCCGGGACATCAGCCAGCCGCCGCCGAAGTGGCGCCAGCAGCAGGCGTACTGGCAATGCTCCGGCGAATGTGGCCCATCAAATGGGAGCGCGAACACTTTGAGACGCTCTGGCGGTTGGCACAGGACGGCGTGCCGCTCCCCGGCAACAGCCACATCAGGGGAGCGGCACCAGAACAATGCAAGTGCGGCGCGTACGGGGGAGCCGGCCCACACGCATGCTCGCCGCGTGCACACCACTTCTGGGAGTGCCCGGTGGCGCAAGCGGTGGTGCAGCAGATCGCCGCCCACGTGCCCGGGCCCATCACCCGGGCGAACGTGTGGCTGGCGGAGCCACCGCCAGGCGTGCAGCAGTGCGTGTGGGACGTGATCTGCCTGGCGGCGCTCACGGCCATGGAACGGGCGCGCGTGGGGCTGTGGGCAGTCAGGAACTCGCCCACCGCCCCGGATGCCCCAGACCCAGTCGAGGTGGCCAAGGCGCGCGCAGCGCTAGAGTTTTGGCAGCGTGTGCGAGGGTTTGCAAAGCTAGACGTGCCAAGGCGGGGATGGGAGGGGGTAGGGCCTGACCACCCCATCCTGGCGGTGGTCAACGGCCACTTTCAGTGTGTGCAGCACGCAGGGATGGGTATGGAGGGAGGGGGAGGGGAAGTGGAGTGAGGGGATGAAGGGGCTTTAGGGGTGAGGGAGGGAACTTAGGGCGTCGAGGCAGGGAGGCGTGAGAGGAGGGGAGGAGGAGGGGGGGGTCCTTCGGGTCCGAGAGGACTTAGGGTGCAGAGACCGCCGCAGGCTGCCTTTTGTAGGCAAGGGAGGCTTTAGGGAGCGGGTTTAGCGAGAGTGAGGAGAGTTGGCGAGGTGCCGCCTAGTGCGAACTATAGCTCCGTCACCTAGCCCGCTGCCGCAAGGCCCGCTCCCGACCTCCTGCCGCGTCGAGGCCAAGCGGCGCTCTGGAGCTCGGCCTCTAGGGGCCACCCCCCGGCCTCTCCGGGGCCGTCGTAGTAGGAGTAGTAGCAGGGGTAGGGCGCGCGCTGTCTTGGGTTCTCCTTTGGTGCTGACCGCCCACGAGCCGGACCAAGCTCGGGGCAGGTTCTCAGCGCTTTGTTTTCGCGCCTAGAGGAGCACCGCCAGCCGGTAGCAGGCCGGCCGGGCGCCCCGGCGCTGCAAGGACTTCAGGGCGGGCAGGACAGCGCGGGCGCCGCGTAGTGCGCCGGCGCGACTGCTGTTTGTGCGGACGAAGGGCCCAGCTGCCGTATAAGGCAGGCTGTGAGCTCAAGCCTTTGGGGAGCCGCTGCGCCGTACACCCGTATATGGGGTGTATGACGCAGCCAGCTCTGCGTCGAGCAGGAGGGGGTAGCGGCCCCTCACGCCCTTCTCCCACCGCAAGGGGGAGAGTGCTTAGGCGGTCTTTCCGTCGGGGCTGGGTTAGCAGCCCCTGGCCAGCGTCAGGGCCCGGTCAGATACTGTAACGAGACACACCCCCCCACACACACACACACGCCGCGGAACGTGCCGCCGCCGCGGAGCGTGCCGCCGCCGCGGAGCGCGCCGCCGCCGCGGAGCGCGCCGCCGCCGCGGACGCGACCGCTACGGCCGGCACACCCGAAGGCCCTGCCAACACGGCGGCCCTAGCACACGAGGCCACAGTCCAGGCAGCCACCACGGCAGGCCCAGCCGACGCGCGGCAACACCAGCAGGAGGAGCAGGCTGCGGCGCCCGCCAATGCGGACTCGGCCGAGGAGCATGCTGCCATCGCAGCGGAACCAGCCGTCGGTCAGCCACAGCAGCCGCCTCAGCAGCGGCAGCCGCAGCAGCAGCAGTTGACGCCGGCGGCACCCCGGAGAACGCCACGGCAAACCCAGCGTACACCTGGGGCAGGAAGCAGCTGCCCTACGGGGCTCGCCGCCACTGAGACGCCGACGGCGATGACCCCTGCTGAACCCAGCGCCAGTGCGCAGAAAGAGCGGGGGCGGCAGCGCTCGCCGTGCGAGACGAGCCCAGAGGAGGCCTCAGCCAGGAAACGACCCAGCCAGGGCCGCTGCATCGCGGACCTGACGGACGCGGAGATCCTGGCCAGAGCTGATGCCCGCCAGGCAAAAGGTGGCGGCGGATGGACGCGCAAAGTGGGCGAATCGGACGCAGCAGTCGTGCTCCGGCTGCGGGGTCGGAGTGCCAGGGTGAGAGGCACAGTCGGAGACGCAATGCGCGAAAAATCCGCCAACACGCGCCGGAAGCCAGCAGTGGACAGAACCCCCGCCTCGGCCTCCCGCCAGGCGCACACATGCAGCCTTAGCCCCTCCCAGCGCAGCAGTGCCAGCACCCCCGCGGCCAGCCTGCGTGCATTCAGCCTGGAGCTACGGCTATCCCAGGCCAGCCAAGACGGCGCCCAGACTAACGCAGACCAACCCCCCCAGGCCCCGGCGGCGGCAACGCCGCTGGCTCCACAGCAATGAGAGCAGCAAGGGGTCAGGGAGGTCGGGCCCAATTAACCCGGCCACTGCGAGTGGCGTCCCATAACATGGGAGGCTTACGAGTGTGGGAGGCGCGCGCCGCAGCGCGCTTCGAAGCGGCGATGCAGCTTTGGGCCCAGCTCCAGCTCGACGTGGTGTGTCTGCAGGAGACTCACCACACCGGGGACCCGGACCGGAGCGCACTGGAGGCGGCCCTAACGGCCGCCGCAGACCGGCTCCACCAGCCGGGCTGGACCATAGCAGCGCACTCGTACTCAAACAGCCAACACACCGCGGGCGTGGCGATCCTCGTCCGTGCAAACCTCCTTCCCCCCCGCGCCATCGAGGCCCTCCCCGCGCCCGCCGGCGTGCCCGCGGGGTGGTTCACGGAGTGCAGATTTAAGTGGGGCGGACATCATGTGCGGGTCTGCAGCGTCTACTTCCCGCAGGCCGGGAGGGATGGCGCCGCGGGCCTGCGGCAACAGCTGTGTCAGGCAGGCCTGGCCCCCGCCGCCGCAGATGCGGCGGCAGATGGCTCGGTACTGCTGTGGTGCGGCGATTTCAACTTTGTGGAGAACCCGGCCCTGGACTGCCCCAGTCCGGACCTGCGTGCAGCAGACGCGGCCCCATCCATGCAGCTGCAGGAGGCGGCGGCGGCCGCAGGGATGGTGGACAGCTTTCGCACGCTGCACCCCCAGCGCCGTGAGTTCACGTACCTATACCGGGGACCGCGGCCTGGGGGCTCTCGCCTGGACCGCATCTACCTGCCTGAGGCGGCCTGCCCATACCTCGCGAAAGCGTACATCAACGTCACCTCGCCGTCTGACCATCGGCTCGCCATCGCCCACATTGCAGCCCGCCAACCGCCCCCCAACACCAATCTCCCGCGCCGCCTCCGCCTCCACTGCCTAGCGCATGCGGACCTGAAACGCAGCCTGGGCGACTGGCTAGCCGCTGCGCCGTACACCCGTATATGGGGTGTATGACGCAGCCAGCTCTGCGTCGAGCAGGAGGGGGTAGCGGCCCCTCACGCCCTTCTCCCACCGCAAGGGGGAGAGTGCTTAGGCGGTCTTTCCGTCGGGGCTGGGTTAGCAGCCCCTGGCCAGCGTCAGGGCCCGGTCAGATACTGTAACGACACACACACACACACACACACACACACACACACACACACACACACACACACACCGGCGTAGCTCAAGTTGGTAGAGCACCGGGTTAGTAACCGGCGGGTCTGGAGTTCGATTCCCAGAGTCGGCACTAACTTAACCGGAAGACGTGGGATCGTACCCCACCGCTGGTCCCCCGGGTGAAAGAGATTGGGGTGTCGAAGGCTGGAGACAATGGTGTCCTCTGGTGCGCGGGGCGGCTGGAGTGGGATGCCACCAAGAAGACTACAACGCAGTGGGATGCCACCAAGAAGACTACAACGCACGCACGCACGCACGCACGCACGCACGCACGCACGCACGCCCGCCCGCCCGCCCGCCCGCCCGCCCGCCCGCCCACCCACCGACCCACCGACCCACCGACCCACCGACCCACCGACCCACCCACCCACCCACCCCCCCACCCCCCCACCCCCCCCACCCCCCCCCCCCCCGCCCCCCCGACCCCCCCCCCCCCCACCCACCCCACCCCCCCCGCCACCCCCCCCCCCCCCCCCCCCCCCACCCCACCCCCCCCCCCACCCCCCCACCCACCAACCCACCCCCCACCACCCCCCACCCACCCACCCCCCCCACCCCCCCACCCACCCCCCCCCCCACCCCACCCACCACCCCCACCCCCCCCACCCCCCCCACCCCCCCCCCCCACCCCCCCCCGCCCCACCCCCCCACCCCCCCCCCCCCACCCACCCCTCCACCCCCCCCCCCACACCCACCCCCACACACCCCCACCCACACACCCACACCCACACACACACCCCCACACACCCACCCCCACCATTGGGCCCCTCCTCTCCCATGACCCCTGACCCCCCCCCCTGACGCCCGGATTTTTCTGATTTGATACCGTTTACGGGCTCCGGTCTATACGTGGATAACCCCCCTGACGCCACTACGTGGATATCCCTCTCGCTCATGGCGCACCTCCCTCAGCGACCCTCCGCTGGATGCGCTCCCTCGCCCAGGCTGCAATCAGCAGCGCCACCAGCAGCGGCAGCAGCGCGCAGCTGACGGGCAGGGGCGCCCACAGCGGCCAGGGCTCGCGCTGTAGACTGAGGCCGAAGCCGTCAACCACGCGGTGGGTGCTGCGCCGTGCAGACTCGGACTTGGCCACCCTGCGGCTCCAGGCAGGCAGCCAGCCGGGAGGGAGGAATGCACGGTGCTGAGGATCGATGTGGAAGGGGGAGGGAATGGCGTTGAGCTTCGGGGGCGAGCGCTAGTGAGATGAAGGTTTGGAGACGGGTCAAGCGCCGGACGGTGAGCGCTGAAACGCGGCGGAGACGGCGGTGGCTTGCTTCCAGGTCTCATTCCGGACTTTGGGGGTTGGTTTCGGAGAAGCCGCTGCATGCTGCAAGCGCCGGACCACGCGGCCAGGTCAGATGCGGGCCAACAACAATCGGTTAGTGGCTGTGCGTACCATATCGTCCATCCAGTAGAAGCTGCAAGGGCGCTGAGAACGGAGACCCATGGAATGCCGACGGCGGTCGTAAGCCATCTGCAACCGCGTCGGGACGGTGAATACAGCAATGGATACAGCAATGCATACAACTTCAACGGTTTTCAATTTTAGGCCATTCACACTTCCGCAGCGAGGACAAGCAGCTGTCAAGTGACCCACCGAGGCACAGACTCGCCCCGTTGAGCCTTGCGCCGCAGCGCATCGTTAAATGCAAGATAAATAAATTGTACCATCAACGATTTGCAGTCTCGGAGTGGAAATTTCGTTTCGGGTCGTCACGCTTTCGTCACGTGGCCCGCCGATGAACACTTTTAAGAGCAGTTTCCAAATAACGATTTTCTGCTATACATAGCAAAAACCTATATATGCCTAGGTTGAAAGCAGTCCGGACGTTTATGCTGCCCGGAGACAGTCCGGGCTGACATAAAGGACGCACGTACGGAGGCACGCAGGGCACTAGCAAAGCACGGGGGCCATGCCCCACCTCCGCCTCTGGGCCCACAAGCCTTCACGTTATACACGTCTTTTTGCCCACGTTCTGCTCATCATCGGTGAACATCACCCACACTTTCGAAGCGGAAACGGACAGGGGAAATCGCAGCGGGGAAAAGCTGGCACAGGGTCCACAAGGCCAAAATCCCCACCGCCGCCCCCAGCGGCGGCGGCGTCCATGGCACTGGGGCACCGCGTGCACAACCCAGTTCTGCGGTGCTGTCGGTCCGCGCGGCAATTTTGCAGTTCCGCCGGCGCGGCGAAGAGGACGACCTGCACGCCCAAGGTGTTGTCTTCGTCGTGAACCGTACCACAGTACCCTACCCTAGCCATGCTCTCTCTTGATACCTATGAACAAAGAGTGAGCCTCGGTTTTCGGTCAGCGCAACGATGTTGCCTATGCTCGTATGCTGTCAGCATGATGCCTTCCTCCCTACCATGTACCATCCATGCAAGGCTTCCGCTCCAGGCCCATTCCCCGCACCCACACACCTGTCGCGGCCGCTGCTGATGCTGTTGTGCCGGTCGCTGTCACAGCTGCTGCTGCCGGGCGTTCAGCTGTTCGTGCTAGGCCGGCCGGCCCCTCCCACACATTCCTTGCCCCACAAGCCATTCCTGTTCAGGCCGCGACCCATTGATAGACGCGACACCGCTCTCCTGATGAAGAAGCGCGATGTGCCCCAGGTGTGCGCCGATAGTGCTCCTAGACGGTTAGCTGTGCAGCTGATGGCCGTCCGCCAGGTGCGTCCATGCGGGTTGCCCCCTAAAACGCGTCTATAGGCTGTGACAGCGGAAGGAGCAACCCTATATGCGTGTGTGTTTGTTACATGGTTGGGGGTGCGTGCCCCTCTCATGAACAAAAACCCATACGAGCCGAGGGCCCAAGGGAACCAAAACGCCTAAAACCAGGACAGTAGAAAAACCGCCCATGCAGGAGAAGGAGATACTAGCGGCCAAAGGGGACCATTGAGTTGCATAGCAACCCTAGATATACTGACTGTGACAATCGTGGATAGTGTTCGGCAAGCCGCCATTGCCCCCCTTTCCTTTACTGACGCGCGCTTCCCATCACAATGACGACGCCCTCATTGTTTGCCTATAATCGCTCATACCTGCGACACTCTTATGCTGCCTGAAGTTTGGGGTTTCCTTCGACTGACAGCTCTTTTCCGGATACGTGCGCTTTTGACGCTTCACTTGTTCATCACCCGCATGTATTTTCACCCTCGCGTGTGAACGTCCTGAGGCTCCTGAGGCGTCCTGTTCACCGTTACGCACCGTTCCTACAACAAGCACCTGTCATCCTCATTTTCCCGCAAACAGCCCTCGGACGCTTTAGGACGGCGCAACCGAGCTTTGTCTCCTTCGATATCATCCTATGCTCTCTGCCATTCTCGCGTGAGAACCTGTGCAGCGTATGTATGATTCGGTTTCGGCCTCCTACGTCCTGCGCCTCGCGCATGCGTAACCAGCGCTTGGCATCCAAGCGCCATTCATAATGGATTTGCTCTTCTAATCGCGGTTGCGGTCCAGAGCTCTCCGCGTACTACATCAACCGTTTGAGTAACCGTCACAGCTCGCCATCTGGTAAATTGGGCGTATTGCCTTCCCTCGCTATCGTTTGTCGATACTCCTTCGCGCTGCCTTTGCATTGTCAGCTTTCGGCTTTGCATTGTCCGCTTCCCGGTTTCGGCCTTCTCCTTCCGTCTCCTTCCCGCTGTTCGTGCTCTCGTGCTTTGCCTAGCACAAATGAATTCCATTGTTTATGCCCTTGCATGTATTTATGCGCAACGTTTGCGTCCTTCGGGCGCTTGGTTCTCCTTAATGCGCCTTCCGCATGCGTCACCGAGTTTCCTAATGTGGTCCATTCTGGCAGATGAAGGGCGACTCCAGTTCAACGCCATACCCTTCTCTCATGTATTTATGCGCAACGTTTGCGTCCTCCGGGCGCTTGGTTCTCCTTAATGCGCCTTACGCATGCGTCACTTCAGGCGTTCGTCCGGTTCGTCCGGCCTTCCGGACGAATGTCGGCCCTGGCGGGCGGGGCCGTTCGTCCGCCAGCCAACCAGGGAAGCGAGCTAGAACGGCCCCCTTTCGTCCTCAGGAACTGTTGTGGGAGCAGCACTTAACCGTGCCAAGTTTCAGGACGGTTACGCTCCGTCAAGCACAGGTCTCTATAGCAGTGGTCCAGTAATCGACGAGTGGATTACTCTGCCAACCAGGCTCCCTTCCAGGACTTTTATACCCTGTTGCGAAGAAGGCAGTAACGACCTCTGGGACCAGGGACCTTCGTGCCTGTCTGGTTCGTAAGCCTACTACCGGTACGTAGCCCTTCGACCGACCTTCGTCGATACGAACGGGGTCTCAGGCATAGCGCGTTCACACTCTATCTGGTTCTTCATATTCTGGAGAAGTTCTTCTATTGAATGCGCCGGGAGCGCCTTACAGACACTACGGGAGTCTATCGCGTCCCTATTAGGACCGCCCGCCAGTACGCCCACCACCGGCGTTCCTTAGCGCTTCTTAGTCGTAGCAATACCCACGGCATCGAAATATGCCGAAGTATTCATGCTACAACAGGAACGACAGCCCAGAAATAAGATACGAACACTGATGCTGCACTGCGGCTTTCGTGCAAGGAAGCCTGATCGGGTCTCACTGCATGCCGACGACCCTAAATCCGTCCTGAGTTGGGCCTGCACAACTGATGCACGAGCACACAGTCCCTCTTGTTCAGCCCGCGCATATCTAGCCAGCCTACCCTCGGACGCGCCTCTTGACCGTTACGGTCCGCCCTGCCCCACTCTCCCTGAACCCCCACACGCCACCCGTTGGTCTCGCACTATTCGCCCGCCGCTGTTTGCTCTCTGCGCTCGCTGCTCTTTGCCGGACCGCTTACACCCCCTGCACCCAGGGAAGGAGGCCGTATCCCTTCACGCACCCTCACACCGGCAGCACAGCCTCCTTCCACGTTCCTCCCTCGCCTTGTCGCCCGTAAGCCACCTTGGATTGGACTCACCTCCCTGCTTCTTCGCAGACGGGAAGACGCGATTCTTTAATGACGCGATTCTTTATGGTTCACGGGCTCCGGCCTATCCGTGAAAATTAAAAAGAAAAACGAAGCTTGTCCTCTCTCCCTCCCCTCCACCCCATCGTTCAGCTCGTCCGCGCTCGTTTCTCCCTCCGCTCTCTTCCTCTCCGAGTCTCTCGAGCCATCTACAATGTCCCACTGAGCACGGATCGCAATGAGTCATTTTCCGCACAGCCCCCAAATCGCCCAGCACGCTCCACCCACCAGTAAAATGGCCCTCGCAGCGGCGGCTTCCACGACGCGGTCGCGCGCTTATTCGATATATTCGGCGACATAGCCATCACCCATCAGTGTGTCTCAGTTTGCTTTCGGGAAACATTTCCGTCTCATGCGTTCTTTCACTGCCGCGGTTGTTAGGGCGCTCGACAGTCAGCCAAAGCCAATTTCCTGAGAGGTGTCGCTTGTTGCTGCTGCTGTTGCTCTTTCTGGTTTAACTGCTGAAGCTGTTGTCGTTGGTCTTGCTGCTCTTGCTGCCAGTGCTACTGCTAGTGCTACTTGCTGCTACTGCTGCTGCTGCCCCGCGCCCGGGATGTCGACCTCACGCTCCCACACCGTCGACGCGTCCCCTGATGTACGGCGGTACGGTCCCGTCGTCGCCGTGTACGGCGCCCGTCCAGCGGACCGGAGGGGCGACGGCAGCCAGGGCGCGCCGACAGCGACGCCGACGTCGGCGCCTTTAGACGGCGGCCGTTGTGACGCGTCCACGGCGGCGGCGGCGGCGCGGCTGGACTTCGACTGACCCTCCACGACAATTCTGAACGCCGTGGTGGCTCCGCCGCTGCCGCCGCCGGCCGTCGCGCCGCCGCCGCCTCCACTGCCGCCGCCGAAGGAGCCGTACATTCCTGGCTTGAGCTCCTCCACCAGGACCTTCTCCGTCGCCGTCAACTCCGCGGCCGCTGCTGCTGCTGCCGCTGCTGCCACTGCTGCTGCCGCCGCCTTCTTGGTGGCCTCCGCCCTGCTCCGCACGTACCTCCGCACCGTGACTGCGAACTCCCGGTCCAGGTTGACGAACACGTCATCCACTCCGATGCCGTCAAAGGGGTTCTCCAGGGCGACCTGAACGTGGAAGCTGCGGAGAGGGGGGTTGGGGTGGTGGGTTGGGGGAGGATGGGCGGAGCCGCAAGGGGAAGGCATGCACGGCTCGGTGAGAAGGAAGGCGGAGAAGGAAGGCTCCGCTCGCGCGGCGAAGAAGGCTTGGCGACGATGGCTCGGCTTGAGCGCTCGGCGATGATGGCTTGGCTCGAGGCTCGCGCAGAGAAGAAAGGCTCGGCTCGGTGAGGGCAGGCTGAGGGAGCCGCAAGTGGGAAGCGAACTGGGAGCGACGCGGAATGTCCGTCGTTAAGAGGACGTGCGCTGGCCAAGTTGGACTTTTGCGATCGGCAGCTAAAAGGCTCGGCAGGGCACGAGGTCGTGGCCACACACAGCGGAACGCCCCGACAACGGACTGCCGCAGCAATCGACCCGCGGGTCATTGAGAAAGCCCAGCCGCTCTCTCACCGAAGTTGTCCCAGCCTACGACCGGCGACCGACCGCCCGTCCAGCCATGGTCCCGTGCGGTGAAGCGCGGGTCCAACCGACCGCCCCCTAGACCGTTACGACCGACTGATGACCAACCGACCCGTGGGTCTATGGCACTTACAGTGTTGACAGGACGAGCACGTAGAGTACAGCGGTGAAGTAGCCCGCGGGGCAGTTGCCGGTCGTGTCCTGGGCAGACCGTCAGGCGGGCAGGGGTCGCGCGATCAGTGCCCTGACCGGGTGCTTTCTGCAGCGACACAGAAAGACAGTACCGCAGAAAGCGGCCCGGGCCCCGGGGCCCCGGGTCCTGAACCTTCACCAGATCACCACAGATCCGCATTACTCATCCAGAAAGTCCCCAGGGGTGGAATACGTCCCGTCCCGTACCTGGAATATTCCAGAGAAATATGTTTTTGTCAATCAGACCCAGTCAGCCAGTAAGTGTTGCCAAGCAGGACTGTTGCCGACTTGTCCCGCCCCCCCCGCCCCCATGATGCACCCGCGATCCAGCCGTTAACCCAGCCACAATCCGCATTGCCCCCCTTCTCATTGCACTCACATCCTCCCAGCGCGATTGTACGCACATGAAGGCGAAGTACGGAGCCGCCAGTACGATGGTAACGATCACCAGTACGAACGAAACGTAGCGCAGCATGAAGGGTGTACGATTCTCACGGATACAGCGCAGCCTTGCAGTACGAGGGAAACGGAAGCAAAGGCAACAAAGAGAGTTGGGTGAAAACGTGTGTTGCCATTCGGGGGAAGACAGCACGTCACTCCTCTGGAAAAGGCGAGGGCTGCATTCTGCAAACTTCCAAAGGGACTGCCGGGGACCGGTACAGCGCCCCGCGCGCGTGCGCTGTACCGTGCCGTACGGTTCCGTACCTTTCCAGCACCTCGACTGTCTTGGCCAGGTAAGCCGCCAACCGGCTGAACCCCGCCTCGCCTGGGGGTGACAAGACCACGGAAGGGCAATACGAACAAAACCAGAGGTATGTTTCAGAGCAGCGCAGGGATGCTTCGGATCGCTTTGGAAAGCGGTGGACTGCGTGGACGAAATTCCGGACACTCCCACCACCACCACCACCACCACCCACATACACATACACACATACGCGCCCCCACCCGCTTCCCAACCGCCCCTCCTCTCACCGGCCTTGCTGCACATGCCAAGCACCATGAGTTGCTCGTTCAGTACGGAGATCTTGCTGACTGTGTCGTACAACTTGTAGTACAATTTCCAGTGCGGATCGCGCTCCGCAAACGCCTGAGCCGACTCCTCCTTCCTCAGGCGCCTCCGCTCTGCCCCGCCATTGCCATTGCCATCGCCATCGCTGCTGCTGTCGCTGCTGTCGCTGCTGTCGCTGTCCCACGCCGCCAGGTCTTCCTCAAAGCCCCGGAAAAAGTCACCGCTAAGGTGGTGAGTCAGCTCCCGTACAATGTCGGTTGTGCCGTACAGCAGCCGCCACTCGGACTCCGATTCGTAAGGTGTACGGCCGCACAGCCAGCAGCGCAGCTGCGTCAACAGCTCGTGAATGAGCGCCGCGCAGCGGGCCGCGTGGGGCGACTCGTCGTTGCCTAAATTGGATCGCACCGTCACGCCGTCGGAGACTGTGGAATGGGTGAGGATGTAAGCGCGGGAACAGATCTGTAACGCAGAGGAGGAACGGAGATTCGCGGGATCCGTGTGCGTGCGGGCGTGCGTGCGTGCGTGCGGGCGGGCGGGGGAAGGACGGCCGCACCGCATCACACCCTACCCCACCGCACCACGCACCCTCTACCGTACTTCGACGCTGTGAACCGAACATGCAGTCGGCACGCATCCGGAGGCGTCAGCGTCTCGCTGAACTTGGCCAGCACGTGTGCGTGTGTGCTCCCGTGCTTCCCCTCACCCTCCTCCTCCAAGTGCCCATTGCCCTTTTGCCCTGCGTGCGCTTGGCCGGAAAGGCCGCCGTGCCCGCCGCCGTTCCAGCCGTGCCGTCTGCCGTGCCATGCCGGTGCTAGTGCCTTATCTCAGGGGCCCCTTTCACGGCTTTTTCCACGCACGGCTGCCTCTCCCCATCCACTCCGCTCCCAGCCCAGGTCCCACCCGGGCCCATGCCCAATGCCACACCCGCTAACAGCGCCCAGTCCACTGCCCAGTCACCGCCCCATCCACTTCCCGCCCAGTTCCCACGCGGCCCCCAGATGATGCCCGGAGCGTCCACCCAACCCGGCTACGCACCGTCCCAGTCTCGGTGGCAAAAGTACAGCCCCATGAGCTGCGCGCAATCCCGGGCGGGCCCGCAGGGTTCCAGGCCGAAGCGCAGCGCCGCGCAGCGAGCGCCGCGGAGTGACACGGATGCCGCACCGCACCGCACGCATGGGGGGCCGGTGCCGAGCCGGGAGGGAGGGGAAGAGGGACGTAGAACGCAGGCGTGGGGCGGGCAGTGGGGGCGGGGTTGAGAATGGCGGCACACGGCACACGGCAGGTTTCATCTCCCTAGGGAGAGCCACGCCTCCCTAGACGAGGCGCCTAGACGGGGGCAAGGGTGCTGCGGTGCTGCGCAGGCGCCTGGGACGGGCGCGGGAACGGAAACGATAACAGATACGGCAACGGGGATGGGGGCAGGGACATGGGCACTCACCACGCCTTTCAGCACGGAAAGATCCCGGAGAGCCTCCTCTCGCCGATTGAACGCCTGCTGTATGCTGCGGGGGCAGGGGCGGTGGGAGGGTGGGATTGCGTGCCGGGGGGCGGGAGGTAAGGATCGCCGGGCCCGGCAGTTGTGGGTAAGGAATAAGCGACGTGCGGCGCGGGTGTGGGACGTGGGGCCGCAGGTAGTTATTGGTGGTTATACGACCGGGACTCTATACTTTAACCCATACCCGGGCTCACCTGAAAACGAGCGGGAAGACGGTGCCGATTGAGATGATGTTGAATTCCATTCGGAACCTGTTGCGCAAAAGGCATGGCAGAGGCGATGGATGAGGAAGGCCTGGAAGCAGCAGGTAATGCGAGAGCCGGGAGGTCGAACTGATGGACTTGGGATGCTCACGCAGCTCAAGCGGGCCCGCAGCTCCGAAACCCGCTCCGACCTGAGGTTGAATCGCTCGGTCTGACACAGGTAAACCATCATGCATGCAAAAGCAGCCATCGCAAGCGTCCGGATGTTCACCAGGAAGATGCAGGCCCTGCAACATTAGAAACAAGGGAGAGTCCGTGGAAGGTATGAGGCATGGCACTGGATGCCGCCGCTGGAATTTTAAACAACTATGGCTCCGCACCTTATATACCGAAGTGCATGAATCCACAGTCTCCATCCGCGCCCTGAGCGTTTTTTTCCCTTCGTTTTGGTTGGCTGGCGGGCCAGTCGTTCTGGCTCGACCCGCATCGAGGCTGTGTATCTTGACAATTTACATCTAAACTACTAGAACCTGTATGGAGATCAATTCTGGGGAAGAGAAGAAACGGAGCAGGACTAGTACGGCGTGATACACGAAGCTAGGATTTTAAGTGTTACAGGTAGGTATGAGTAGCGATTATCGTTGCAAGCACCCTCGTCAGGCACCATAAGGCCATTGTTCGGCATTAGAGTAGTTTTGGAGTCGCGCCGTGCTGTGCTCAAGCCTGCTCAAGCTGTGAGCCGCGTTTCTATCACTTGAACACACACATAATCCATAAGGATGTAATCAATGCCTAAAAAAAATCTCATGCGTAGACGATGACAGGAGCCCCTGAACAATAAATACGACCTTGGCGACTGTCTCGTATTGTCTCGCCCTGGCCTCCAACTTGCAGTTTCTTAGCACTCGCAGCTAGGCTGGGGACATGAGCGGAATTCAGGTTCGCAGCGGGTCCCTGCTCTCTCACCTGTCGGTGCAGCCGTTGGCCGCACAGCCCGCTGCAGCCCCCTCGTCGCTATCTTCCCCCGTCTGCCACTCACTCCGTGAGCTCCCCAGCGCCACTCACACATCACCGCCCACATCCGAAAGCTTGCATTCTGCACAGCTTGCCCCTCGCCGAGCACCTTGGCGCGCAGCTGCGGACACGCAAAGGCGGCCCAACGGAGGACCCATCGGCGCCGCACACACCAACTCGCAGCGTCATGACGTACCGGTATGGGACTCTGCCGTCATGAAGTCCATGTTCCGTGTCCAAGGTTGTGATGTTCGCATTGAGTCAATATCATGTACTGGACGTCGCATCCAAAACGGGCGGCACAACACAATGAACAATATGAATGCCCCGCTTCCAGCCTGCGACCCATGCACCCCTGCCGTACTCATCTATGCCGAAACTATGTCGTACACGCACGTGCAAGGCCGCAAGTCCCCAGCAAGGGCAACCGGAACCAGCACTCCAGCGTCCGAGCAGCAAGCAGCCCTGTACCCGAAACCCCGACGACAGCCGGCGACACACGCCGGCGAAAGCCGTCGAAACCGCGAAAGCCCACGAACGCCGGCGACGCAATCCCGACGAAGGCCGGCCCCCGCGGCCCTGTCGACAAGCCTCTCATCCTGGCCGGAGAGACACGGCCTGAGAGCGCCTGACGCACCCGCACTGCACTGGCACGCCAGCCGTGCCGTGCGCCTGGGTACTTGGCCGCCTCCCTCCCCCTCTCCCTCCCCCCTCAACCCTCAACAAATCCTCAGCACACCCGAGGTGTAGCGCACAAGCCCAGACGGACTGAATTGAAGCTCTTGCAAACCCCAAGGGCCACGAGAAAGACGCCCCGGCCTCCTCCATGTGCAGACCCTCCATGTCCTGCATACGCGTCCTTCCCTTCCCTGCCTTGCCCTGCCGCAAGCCCCTCGAGCCCCCAGCCCCAGCCCGCCCGCCCGCCCGCCTAGCCAGCCAGTTCACCTTGCAATTCACTCAGCTGCCTCGTGGCACTTCCTGACAAGCCCTGACGTGTCATGAGCTCATGACATGCACAATGCGGCGCTGATTGCTCCTGGATAATTTCCGCCTCGCCCACGTCATCAGGGAGAGCCGTCATGCCCACAAGCCCCTCCGCCCCACGTAATGCAAGGAGTCAATCCCAAGTCAGCGGCTGCCCCCCTAAGAGTGAGCTCTATATTACACGGCCGCATGTGGGTGCCAAGCCTGCAAGCCACGACAGCCATCCCAGCCCGCCACAGCCACAGCCCTCGTAGGAGCCGCGGCTGCCGACCCGGCCGGGGGTCCGTGGATCCCACATCGCAGCGATGCCGCATCTATCCCACCGTCTCCTGGGGACTGCGGGCGGTGATCTCTGGACCTCCACCTCGCCTCCCAACACCCGTCCCTCCCTCAACACGCCTCCTCAACCCGCCAGGCCTCCACCGTCGTGGCGCTCCCAGGTGAGCGTCGCCGGGAGTTGCGAGTGCCAGTGCCGGCCTTAGCAGCGGCAGCAGCAGCAGCAGGGGCAGCAGTCACGTCCGCCAGCGGCGCCTTCGGCGACGGCAGCCTGGCTCCCGACTTGACAGCGGCGGTGCCGCCGGCGCCGCCTCCGCCAGCGGCTTCGGGAGCGGCGCCGCCGGGCGCCGCCTCCGTTGCGCCCTTGGCCGCTGCCGCTGCTGCTGCCGCCGCCTTCTTGGTGGCCTCCGCCCTGCTTCGCACGTACCTCCGCACCGTGACTGCGAACTCCCGGTCCAGGTTGACGAACACGTCGTCCACTCCGATGCCGTCAAAGGGGTTCTCCAGGGCGACCTGCACGTGGAAACTGCAGAGGGGGGGGGGGTGGGAGGTAGGGGGAGGCGCAATGGGCCGTGGGACAGCATGGGATTGGGGGCGGAGGGAAAAGGCGGGAATCATGAAAGGGTCACACAACTCGGTGCCACGGAGCGACCACCGAGACCAAAGCATCATCGAAGCGTCCCTAAGGCCTGCAACTCCTGAAGGCCCCGTGCCCTCAGCCCCGCCTTCCTCTCCCTCGCCGCCTCCCTCCCGCTTTTCCTGTGCCCTTCGTGCGTCTCGCCCCCGAGCGGTGCCCTTGCCCCCGAGCGGTGCCCTTGCGTTGCCCTCCTTCCGTTGCCTCCCACAACGATGCCGGCACCCATGCCGGAACTCACAGCGTGGAAATGACGAGCACGTACAGTACGGCAGTGAAGTAGCCGGCGGGGCACCTGCCGCTCGTATCCTGCGGAGGAGGATGGAACCGGACCGATCGAAGGTCGAAGGACGAAGTGTGTGGGCTCTGGGCTGGCAGGGAGCAGATCAAAACGGGGCTGCGTGAGCTGTCGGCAGCAAACAAGGGCCTGAACGGGTCGCCGTCAACCCATCACAGTGGTCGACCAGCTCGCGCGGGGAATGCCATGGCATGCCGCCGCGGCTCCTTCCCTGCCCCGGAGATAGCGAGCCTACAGCCCGGCCCCTTGAGCCCCGGCCCCTTGAGCCCCGGCCCCTTGAGCCCCGGCCCCTTGAGCCCCGGCCCCTTGAGCCCCGGCCCCTTGAGCCCCGGCCCCTTGAGCCCCGGCCCCTTGAGCCCCGGCCCCTTGAGCCCCGGCCCCTTGAGCCCCGGCCTTGTTGTAATTTGCCCCCGTGCTTCAAGGAGGCCCCAGGCCCCGCCGCCACCACCACCACCACAACTTTTCAATTTATCAACTGATTGGGGTGAGTGGGTTGGCGGCCCCCGCCACGGCCACTCACGTCTTCCCATCTGGAGCTGACGCACATGAAGGAGAAGTACGGCGCTGCCATGACGATGGACGCAACCACCAGCGTGAACGACACGTGGCGCAGCATGAAGGGGGTGCGGTACTCGCGCAGGAAGCGAAGCCTGATCAGGACACGGGAACGGACAAGGACAAAGGTACGTACGGGTGTTGCCAAAGACAGCAGGACGCGCAGGCACAGGCGGGGCCGTCGGTCGAATTGGGAGAACACAGGCGGCGGAGCCTGTCTTTAGGACGCAGCGCCGATGATAGGGAGCAAGCAGGAGCGGGTGCCAAGTGTTTGAGGACTGGAAGCAAGGCACACTCACACATGCACGAGTGCGCAGCGTTTTCTCGCGGCACATGGGCAGGCAGGCAGGCAGGCAGGCAGGCAGGCAGGCAGGCAGGCAGGCAGGCAGGCAGGTCACCGGTGCTAAGTACCGCACGGTTGCCATGACAAGCTCGAGTTCGGGGCCCTCACCTCTCCACCATCTCGGCGGTCCGCGACACGTAGGCCGCCAAGCGGCTCATGCCCGCCTCACCTGCGGCCGGGGCAGCGGCGGTGACGACACGCACACAAGCCATGAAGCGGCGGGTATCACGGGGCGGGGCGGCAGGTATCACGGGGCGAGGCGGCAGAGCGAAAACCCCGGCGCGCGCTTTGGCGGCTTGGGGTGGTACTTGGTCGGGTGAGCCCGGTGGTAAACCCAAAGAGGAAAAGGGAAGAGTCTGGTGGAAGGCGCGTGCAAACATCCCCCGCTGTTCAACAGGGCACCGCGGGACCGCCATCGTATTCACCCGCCGCTTGGAACCTCGGAAGGAAAACCAACCCGAATCCGCAGCCAAACGAACTTAACGAACTAACCGTCCGCTGCCATGCCTTGCTCCCTCCCTGGCCTTTGAATCAGGCCTGTCTTGTCACGCAGCACATGTCACACGGCAACCCGAAACACGTCGAGGAAGGGCGCATGCCAATCTCAGTAGTGCTCGGTTCTCACCGCCTTTGGTGCATCCGGTTACCGCCATAAGCTTCTCGTTGTGGACGTTGATCTCGCTAATGATGTCGTACAAACGAAAGTACAACTGCCAGTGCGGGTCGCTCTCCGCCATGGCCTCCGCGCGGTCGCTGCGGCCGTTCCCATCCATATCGTCACTCACGGGGACCTTGCTGCTAAGTTCCTTGCTGCTGCCATTACCGTTGCCGTTACCGTTGTTGCGGTTACCGGTGTCGCAACCGTCGTCGTCGCCGTCGTCATCGTCGTCGTCGTCGTCGTCATCGTCGTCACTGGATACGGCGCGCCGGCGGCCTTCCTTGCCGTACAGAAACGCGCCCGACAGCTGCAAAAGGATGCCGAGCGGGTCGGCGGCACGCGGGCCCGTGGTGCCGTACAGCATGCGCCACTCGGCCTCCGATTCGTACGATGTACGGCCGGACAGCCATCGGCGCAGCGTGGCTAGCAGCTGACGTATCAGCTGCGCGCAGCGGACCGCGTGGGGCGACTCGTCGTTGCCTAAATTTGCTCGCACCGTCACGCCGTCGGAGACTGCGGTAGCGAGATTGGGGCGGGGGCGATGTACATGAGGCGGAAAAACGGTAGGAGGTGCCGATATGCTGCTGGTTATGAACTTGGATGGCGCGGGAGAGCGGACGAGGTGAGGAAATGCGGACACAGTCAAACAGGCGGCGCGGGGCGGGGCGGGGCGGGGTTACGGCGCACATACCGTAACAGGGAACGCAAGCACGGCATCACCAGGCAAGAAATAAGGCCCATGTCCGCAGGTTGGGTTATCTGTCTTTGTCGGTGCTGCCATCACCTTCCCTTCAGGTTGAGCCCGAGGCGGCGGCACTCACCGTCCCAGTCCCGGTTGCAGAAATAGATGCCCAACATCTGCAAGACAACCGGAGAAAGGCAGCGGGCGGGCGGGCGGGCGGCGGAGAGCGAGTGGGAAGCTTTAAAAATTGTAGGCCGCAGTGAAGACCGCTTGCGAGTGTATGAGGGTGTTGCGTGTGACGTCGGCAGGTGCTCCTCACACAATAATTAGATCCAGTTGTGCAAATCGTGCACAAAACTTACCAAGCCCTTCAGGACGGACAGGTCTCGCAGAGCTTCCTCGCGCCGGGAAAAGGCCTGCTGAATGCTGCGGGTGCAGGCGCACACAATCCCGTCAGTTGGTAACTGTCTGTTGCCGTAGCTTACCCCTGTTGCGCGTCGCATATCGAAACCTGCCTGAACACCAGCGGAAAGACTGTTCCCACAGATAGGATGCTGAATTCCATGCGAAACCTGCGACGACAAAGAGTTCGTCAGAGTTCGTTGCTGTGACGCGGCTTGGAGAAAGGCAACTCGCGCATGATGCTTACTTGAGGTTAAGCGTCTCGCTCTGGCAAAGGTATACCATCATGCATGCCAGGCACGACATGGCAATCGTGCGAGCGTTCACCAGGAAAATGCAAGCCCTGCAATGACGAATGGCGACAGCTGACGGCTCCAGCGAGTCTCTGTCAACCGTGTTCCACTCGCACTCACCTTACGTAACGGAAGAACAGAATCCATAGCAGCCAGCGCTGCCCCACGCGGGCCTTCCGTCGCTTTCCTTTTCGTCGCTTTGCTTTCCGCTGTTCGGGCGAAATCTTCATCGAACCGTTTTCATCCCCAGTTACACATTTACACCCTCGCTCAGATGATTTTTAGGAAGTATTGCCAGGCCGAACCCATGATGAACACAATTGTTACAAGCACGATTTATTGCAATGAGAGCACCATCTGGAAATCTTGCTGATTTTGATACGCAGGACTCATTTGCATTTACCTATTTTAAAGTTGGAAGCGTCTAACGTCGATTGATAATCGCAGCTTAACGTAGGCAGCCTAGTTGCCTAAACCAAAGCAGAAATGCAAATACGCATTATGCAGTGGTGGAGCAAATGAAGATAGAGTTCAATCTACTTGAAAGCCCAACTGGCCCGCCGACTGTCGACTGTCTGCAGCCGTACACTGTACGTATGCTTACCCAGGGTGACCCTAACCGACGTCTGCGCAGTTGGTGAGAAGTGCCCGAAAGCGCCAGCACTTCCCAGCATGATGAGAGCCCCATCTGAACACATTTTATCCATTTCAGACGTTCAGCAACATGGGGACGAGTCCGACCCACATTGACACCGTGCACCAGCCGCTTCGATCTTCTGTGGGTTCCCCGGCTTGCACGGGCGTCTCAACGTCGGACTTGTTATATGCGAACGGCTTTGGTGCATGGATGTGAGCGTGTCCTGCGGTGACAGGCCCAACATGGCATCGTTTCAGGCAGGGTTGGTTGGCCCGCATCGTTTGCAATGACACACCAATGCTAAGGTTGTGCGTACGCAGGGGGGTTAAGAAGCAGAAGGATAAAGATAGCCATTGTAAGTGAACATTTACATATTATACGTTAAAGCGTGGAAGATCTTAAGGACAGCATCCAGAAAACGCTTTTGTGGTGTCGTACGGCAGAAATACGGGCTGCTAAAGTTTGCTGTACTGCACGGATGGGCCCCATCCCCACCCCCCGTGTTCTGCACACCTAGGGCTCTGAAGATTTTAAGAGCACCCAGTACGCTGTCAGTACACGGTCCCTTGCTGCGCTCGCACAAGCAGCTGTCCGGCTTAGGTGACCGAAAGAAAGGGCCACGGGTTTCTGCTTCCGTCCAAAACATTGCGGAGGTACGATTACCTCATCTTTGTTATGTCACACAGTCTCAAGCCGTCCGGTGCCGGTTGCTCTACGGGCTCGGCCTACCCCGACGCGTGGTCTTCCGCCCGGCTACATCCTCTCCTCTCCCCTTCGTCTACGCCGGCTCCAGGCTTTTCTGCGTCTTCCTCCTGTTCTAATGTTAATGAGTTTCAGGGCGGGGTGGTTCGCGTCGGTCGCCGAAGGCTGTGCTACGCCCAGCAAATTCAGGCGCGCATTGCGCCGCGTCGGTCGCACTCTCGTGGTCCAGCAGATTGGCGCAAGGCGCAAGATCATCATGTGTACATCGCCCCATCCCCGCCCCCGGTGCTGCGCACAGGCACGGCAACCAGGCTGCCCAGTCCTTGCGCGTAGAAAACACGGCTGTCCCCGACACACGCCCTGTCAGATGTCCCAGAACCGCCACCTCCACCGCCTTGCAAACGCCCGGTTGCTGTTCGTCCGCAGCGCCCACCGCATCCGCCGCATATCCGCGCGAAGAACGTGGCTAATCCGCAGGCCCGGAGAGCTGGCGCCCTGAGGTCCAGACGCCCTGCGATGCGATCCACCCCGGCCGGTACCGTATTTGGAAAGCGTCCTTGGGCTTGGGCCCTGACTGATCCGCCGGCTTGCATCAGCAGCAGCAGCAGACGACGAGCCTTGCCGGCCTTCGTTGTATCCACGAGCCTTGCCCTCTGACAGCCCTCAAAACACGCGAACCAACGCGAGCAGGCGCGGCCGCGTTGCAGTGATTCCTGTCCGCCCATGTTTGCCACTTTCCGAAAGCCTGCAACGGAACCTGTACTCTTTACACGTCCCGCGCTCAACTGCCTCAGATCCGAGAACTTTGAGAGCAGTCAGCGACTATCGGCTCCCTTCCCCTTGCCAAAGAGCTTTGGGCCCCTCCTCAAGCCATCTGGACTGGAATACGAACCAGATGGCATGCCCTCCTGACACCAATCTGCGTCTCAAAACCGGAGGCGCGGATAATCCCCCCTGAACATAGCCCCCCGGCCTACGCCGCGCTGCAATCCGTACTATCCCTGCGACCAAGATACGCAGAAAAAAAATCTCGCGGTGGCGGCGTGCCGATCCCCGCCCCTGCCTCGCCTGCATGCAACCCCGCCCCTTCCCCTCCGCCACCCTAACACCCCCCCCCCGCACATACACCACCAAAACCCTGTCAGCACCCGCCGACCCCCCTTCTCCTTGTACTCCCCTACCCCACTGACTCCCCTCCCGGCCGCAATCCCTCCTCCGGCACCCCAGCCCCTCCTTCCCCGCCCTTCCTCCTCCTCCTCCTCCTCCTCCTCCTCCTCCTCCACCACCACCGTCACTCCCTCCTCGCCGTCCTGCTCCCTTCCACCACCACCACCATCCTCTTCATTTCCCCTCGTCCATGGCCACGTACTCGGGGTTCTTTGTGAGGATGACCTGTCCCTCCAGAATGGGCGACAGCGGCAGCCACTCCTCAGTCGCCAGCTCCGCCCGCTCCCCCACACCCAACAGCACTGGCGTGGCGTGCGTCTGGAAACCTGCGCGCGCTCACAACACAGGGCGTCGGTTTTACCAAGGCGTAGTTGCGCGCGCTCACAACAAAGGGCGTTGGCATTTTTTACTTTCTTTTTTACTTTTACAAAGGCGTAATCTGATAGTGCAGAAACTCTAAAAAGAAGCGTCGAGTGGGGCGTCCATTGGTACTGACCTACGGTACGGCACCCAGGCTTGCGACCCGCCACCCCCCATTCCCACCCATGCCGCGTCCACGACTCCACGCAAGCCACGAAACCGAGGGGCTGTGTCCCACCCAATTAAGACCCTGAGGAGCCACGCAACCCAAGGGGCTGTGTCCCACCCAATTAAAACCCTGAGGAGCCACGCAACCCAAGGGGTTGTGTCCCACCCAAACCCTGAGGAGCCACGCAACCCAGGGGCTTGTGTCCCACCCAAACCCTGAGCAGCCACACAACCCAGGGGTTGTGTCCCACCCAAAACCCTGGGGAGCCACGCAACCCAGGGGCTGTGTCCCGCCCAAACCCTGAGGAGCCACGTAACTCAAGGGCTTGTGTCCCGCCCAAACCCTGAGGAGGTCACGCAACCCAATGGGTTGTGTCCCACCCAATTAAAACCCTGAGGAGCCACCAGCCACGCACCCGTGATGGTCTTGGGCCTGCCCGCCTGCGCCACCACGTCCACCGCCGTTCCCACGCGGCACGGCACCGGCAGCGGCCGCCCCTCCTCGTCCAAGGTCAGCAGCATGCGCGGCTTCATGGCGGCAGCCAGGCAGTACAGCAGGTAGTGGTGCTTGCCGCCGATGGTGGCCTTGAGATCCAGGCAGGAGAACAACACAGAGAGCACGCCCGCCAGGGCAACGCCTGCGGTTGGGAGTTGGATGATGGCGGTTGGTGGTTGGCGGTTGGTGGGTGGTTGATGTGTTGAGATAAGGGTGTGGGGAAGGGCTCATGCGGTGGGATATATACCGTTACGTCTTAACGCAGCGCCGAAGGAGTATGGGAAATGCGGCGGGGGAGATAGCCCGCCCAGCACCGGCGCCAGCGCTAGGGTCACCACGGCCCACCCACCCCACCCCACTCACAGGCATTACCCGTGTCGCTCAGTTCCGCTGCTTGTTCGGCCCGGCAACACTTCACGCCTTCCGCCCCACCTGCCATTACCCCCTGTCATGTTTTCTACGCCCCCCCCCTCGCCCACCACACACCCATCCTCGCCCATCCTCGCCCACCCTCGCGTCTCAAATGCGCCACCCGCGCCCGCCCGCCCGAATCCCGAAACCCAAATCCAGAAACCCACCCTACCTGCCCGGGCCCCCAGCCCCCCACCTGAGCACAGCTGTCGGTCCGTGTGGTATGGGTTTATGGTGAGCAGTCCCTTGCCCATGTGCACCAGCCCCTGAGCCAGTCGCACCAGGAACAGCGCAGTGGGCTCCTTGTAGTAGTACGAGGCCAGGCCGCGCAGCAGACCGGCCAGGCGGGCGTTGTTGGTGCCTGCGGGGGAGCGGAGGGGCGGAGGGGGAGCGGAGGGGGTTGAAGAGTCGTGCGCATCCGGCAGCGCTACAAGGTGGAAGCCACCCACCCCCACGCCGCCCAAATCTACCCACCCGCCGGCCTCACCTCACCCCGGACTGACCGCCCCTCACCCCACCACCACTTCTCACCCTAAGCCCCCACCCCGCCCCACCCGCACACCCCCATCCCACCCACCCCACCCACCCGCACCCCACCCCGCCCCACCCCGCCCGCCCCCAGCCCCGCTCTCTTACCCGCCCCCAGCAGCCCCAGCCCCACAATGGCGTTGTTGGCCACCTCGCTGTCCTGATCGTGGCTCAGTCGACTGAGGGTGTCCATCACCAACACGTCCGGATTGGACACATGGAGCAGCGCAATGGCGAGCGGTACGGCGCGACGGGCGGGCGCGTCGCCGTACTGCAGGCAGGCAGGCAGACAGAGGGCCAGGCTCAGGCACAGGGACAGGCTCAGGGACAGGGCCAGGCGCGGAGAAAGGTCGAGGGGTTGGGCGATGGGTGGCTGGCGGGCGGGAGCCGCGCTGGGTGGTTCCCACCTCTGTTGTCAGACTTCAGCACCCACCAACTCACACCCCCAGCCCTCACACGCGCCCTCAGACACCCACGTCCGATTCTACCCTCCCCGCCCGCCCCCCCGCCCGCCCTCCCGCCCGCCTGCCCTCCCGCTCACCTGCAGCAGGTGCTCCAGCACCCTGCCCGCCATCTGAGAGCCCAGAGGCTCAGCCATAGCCAGCAGCGCCAGACCCAGTACGGCGGCGCCCTGGTGGCTGGTCTACAGGGGGGAGAGAGGGGGGAGAGGGAGGAGAGAGGGGGGAGAGGGGGGAGGGAGGGGGGAGAGGGGAGGGGGACTTTGAAGAGTGAAGTTGCAAGGAGGGAGGGGGTGGGGGAGGAGGGTCGGCGAAGACTGGGGGCGGAGGGGGTACCGTAGTACAGATGAAACCGCAGCGATGGGGGGAGGGGGAGCGGCAGCGGGAGTGGAGTCCCCGTCCCGTCCCGCCATCCATCCATCCATCCATCCATCCAGCCCCCCAGTCAGCCCCCCACCTTACCTTGTGCGCCGTGGATTCGTCGGTGGTGATGTGCTCCCCGCACAGCGCCAGAAGGCCTTGAACCTGAGCCAGGGAGGGGAAAGGGGTCAGGGAGTGATACCGTATGCTCCTTTATATAACAGGGGAGAGGGGAGGGAAAGGGGCCAAGGTTGGGAAGGCATGGGGGCTTGGCAGAAGAAAACCCGAGAAATACCGGTATGATCAAAAACCCGAGAAACATGCAGCATACAGAAGCAGCGGTGAAATCGTGGGCCAGCCCAGGGGGCGGTGCCAAGCGGGTCAAGAGACGATGCAGCCGGGTCGAGGTCGAGGTCGAGGTGGTGGTGGTGGGGGCGGGCTGGGGCTCCGGCCCCGGACCCCCTCAACCGACACCTTCCCGTGCCCCACCACCACCACCACCACACGCACACAAACGCACAGACAGCCCTATCGGCTGCCCCCACAACCCAACCTTGAGCACGTTTCCGGTTCCCGCGTAGGCGCACGAGTCCAGAGTCACCACCGCGAACTGACTGATCCGGTCGCTCAGCGTCTTGGCCACCTGAGAGGGGGGGGGGCAAGGGGGGGAGTAGGGGAGGAGGAGGAGAAAGAGGAGGAAAAGGAGGAGTATGAGGAGCAGCACTCGAAAGGAGGTAGGGTAGGGTAGGGTAGGGTGAGGTAGCCGGCCGTGGGGTTGGGGCGGAGAAGTAAGCAAGTCCCATTAAACTACTGCGGCCTGGCCCTTCTCCCCGCCGGCACCCTCTCGCAGCCCCTACCTCCCCTATCTCCCCTCTCGCCCCCGTCTCAACACCCCCAACCCAGCCCTCGCTCTCTCTTCCCTGGACCCTCTCCCCCGGTGCTGCACCCTCACGCACATGCACAAACACATACACACCCATACACTAACGCCCACCCCGCCGTCTCCTCCTCCGCTGCGAAATTTTCTTTACCGTATATCCCCCCCCGCCCCCCCGCCCACCTCCACAGTCGCCTCTGCCAGCTCTTGTTTCCCCAGGAACAGCAGCCCCAGACTGAGACACATGAGCTTGGCGTAGGGGGTCGACAACTCAACATCGGAACGGGACATCAGGGCCTGGGCAACACGGAGGTAGGGGAGAGGTGGGGAGGAGGGGAGGTAGGAGAGGTGGGGAGGTGGGGGTGGGTCGAGTGACAGGGACTTTTATATGAGGCGCGGGAGTCAAGGAGACTTGGGTTTGGAGAGCCTCCTGTCCCCATCCCCCATGCCTCAATCTTTTACCATCACACCGACCCCCAAAATACACACACACACAACCACACACCCCTCCCCCCTCCCCCCCGCACCCCCCATCCCCCACCCACACACACACCCCTCCCCCCCCCCACCTGCAACACCGACATGACCACGTCCTCCCGGGCGCTGCTGTTGAACACCAGACCCAGAGCCAGGGCAGCGAAGGCGGACACCTGAGGGATTGGAGGGGAGGGGAGGGGAGAGGAGGGAGGCAGGGAGGGAGGGGACAGGAAGGGAGGGAGGGTTGTCCACGTATAGGCTGGAGCCCGTAAATCGGAGCGTGTGAAGAGTGTAATGCAAGAACGAAACAGGGAATCCTGCGGACGTCGTCGCCTGAACGGTGGGTGGTAGGGGCAGGGGGTGTTAGGAGTGCCATGCGTCGTTGGAACGGAGCGGGTCGCGGCAACCATCAAAGTAGCTAGGGTAGGGTAGGGGGTGTGACGTGCTGATGTGCGCCCTCCCCCACCCCACCCCACCTCATCCCACCCGGCGCTTCCCCCGCTCCACCCTCCCTCCCTGGAGTTCGCAGGCCCGAGCCAGGGTCGCTTCTCCCCCCCCAACACACACGCACACACGCACCTCCACCGGTGCCTCGCTGTCCACCACCAGAGGGCTGAGCAGCTCCGAAACCTCCTCCCGCCCGGTGCCCGCGTAGGCCAGTCCCAGACCCAGGATGGCGCCTGTAAGCCGGTTGGTGGGTTGTGGTTGGTTGGTTGGCGGCGGTTGGGGAGGCGGAGGCGGGGGCCGGTTGGATGGGAGGTGTGCGGGGAAAGGAACGGAGGGGGAGATAAGAGCGTCTTGGTTTGTCCCTCAGCTGCGGTATAGGGTTTGTTATTACCCCCCCGGGGCGGGCCCTCGCTCAGGGCCACGTATCCCCAGCATCCCGCCTTCCCCCGGGGGCCACGTATCCCCAGCATCCCGCCCCGCCCCGCCCCGCCTACCCGTGCGGACGTTGACATCTGTGTTGGAGACGTAATCGGCGATGAGCGCAAAGGCCGGGTCGTTCTCGTTCTGCACACACGAGTTGACCACACCGATGGCCAGCAGCGCACCGGCCTGGGCGGGGGCGGGGGAGGCGGGGGAGGGGGAGGAGGGGGCGGGGAGGCGAGGTGGGTAAGGGATAAGAGGGTGGGAGGCGAGGTATCTACATCTGCTGGGGTATAGAAAACCTGTCCGGTGGGTAGCGTGGAGTCGGATGGGAGGGCGTTAGGGAGTAAGAAAGATGATGGGGTGGGATGGGGTGGGGTGGCGTGGTCGTACCAGTGCAATGTGAAATGGATGGTTGGATGCAGCAGCCAATCGGGTGGGGACAAGCAGGGCAGTCCGAACGGGCGAGCTAGCTCACAGGTGGGTCGGCCTCAAGTCGGAATAAATAAATACAAATATCATATAAATAATATGAAATAACACATACTAATAAATTAATAATCAAAATGTTAGATGAAATATATTAATAATAAAAAATAAAAGATAAAAAAGGCATCAATAAATCCCTCCTCCACTCACCACCACGTAATTGTCCGTGGAATAGAGGTACTTGTCGATCTGCGGCAGTCCCCCCTCCACATCCCACAGAGTCACAAGGCCCAGCGAAGCGGTGGCGGAGATCTTGCCGTGGTCCTTGTTCTTGAAGATCCAGTGCACGTTCTCAGAGCCGCCGCCTAGAGGGGGGTGATGGGGGGGCGGGGGGGCCGGGCAGCAGAGCAGGTGGGTGTGGGGGGTGAGGCGAGGACGTGCCGTCACAGCGTACGATTGGGGTGGACTGTAAAACCATGTTACCGTAGTGTGAGATGGGGTCATCCACGTATAGGCCGGAGCCCGTACACGGGGTATGGTGGGGTGGAGTCGCAAGGGGGCAGCCCTGACCCCCACCTCAACCTGCTTTCCTGGCCCCGCCCCGCCCCGGCCCGCCAACCTCCCCTCCCATCCCCTCCTCCCCCCCTCCCCTCCTCCCATCCCCTTCCTCGCCCTCCGCGGCCCCCCCCCTCACCCGCCTCCGCCCCCGACGCCGGCGTGACGAGCTTGTCCTGCCCGAACCCCGCGTTGACCAGCGCGTTGACCAGCGTCGCCGCCAGATTGGCGCGCGCCGAGTCCACTGCTGCGGCCCCGGCGGGCGCCCGCCCCTCCGTCAGGTGCGTCTTGTACACGTCCTCCGGTGTCTTGGCTTCCATGACATCCAGATCACGAGCCAGGGCCAGAAAGTGCTCCGACAGTTTGGAGTTGGAAATGATCTCTAGGAGGGACTGTGGGGGGGTGGGAAGGAGGTGGGGGAGGGGGAGTCAGGGAGTGATATGCTCCTTTATATACCGTAACAATGAGTCAATGGGGGTGGGGGAGGTTGTTCGGAAGGGGGTTCAGGGAGTGGTATGTTCCTTTGTGGGTGGGGGAGGGGGGAGGGGGAGGTGGTTCCCGCATGTGGGGTGCGCACGCGCATGGGAGGGAGCTGCCACCAGGCTCGCGCACCCGCTGTAAGCGATTCCGTGTGCTGTGGTTTGCTTTTCCGCGCCGGGTGGCCGAGCCAGGGTCGGCTCGAGGCCTGGAGCGCTGCCGGCAGCGGCGGCGGCTCTCACGCCGCCCTCATCGCCGCCCTGCTGCTGCCCTACACGCCCACTACGCACCCAGGGGGGGGGAGGTCAGAGCGCCCTCCTTTGGGCCCCGCTCCGCCGCCCGCCACTTGCCGCCCTCGCACTGGCCCTCCCCCCAGCAACCCCAAATCCTGATTCCGTATCCCGCATCCCGCCGGGTCGGTCCCTCCGTCCTCATGCAGCCTCAGCTGCCCCTGCTGCCGGGCCGGGCCGGGCCTGATCCCCCCGCCCCCCCCCCCCGATATCCACCGCCCCACCGCCCTCACCTCCCGCAGCGCATCGTCCTCCACCGCCGCGGGCCCCTCCTCCAGATTCATCGCGAAACCGTGCCTGGAGGGGGAGAGGGAGGGGGAGAGGGGGGGAAGGGGCAGAGGGAGTGGCTCGCCCTGCCCACGTTTGCGTGTGTATGTGTGTGCTCCCCCAACCCGCCTGACCCGGCTTCCGACACACAACGGTACATCTCGCGTTTCCGACACAGCATGCACAGCATGTAGGGAGATCAATTCAAACCAATCCATTCCGATTAGTTTTTGGGTCACTCGGGGCTTTGGTCGCCTGGCTACATCCCGGTCCCGGTCCCGGCTGTATCTTGAGGCTCAATGCCTAGCCCCATTGCCACCCATGCCCGTGCCCGCCCCAGGCAAGACCCGGCTCCCGCTCGACTCTCCCCTTCCCCGTACTCCCCACGCTTCGGACAGGCACGATGCCCTGCCCGCATTCCCCTGCAAGCCCCTAGAATAAACGCCCTTCCCAACACCCTCGTCCAGATCCAAACCCGCCAAACCCCAACTCCTCCCACCCATCAGCCCACCAGACCCGGTCCAGCCCCCCGGCCGTCCCTTCCCCCCCTCCCCTACCCCCATCTGGCCAGCTGTAGATACACACCCACCGATACACCACACAACCAAACCAATCCCAGTCCCCTCAGAACCTCACCCTCCCCTCACCCCCACCTGGCCAGCAGGTACCCCAGCTGCTTCTTGGCCGGCGGCTCGCTGCACGCCGCAAACACCGCCTCCACATCGGGTCGGGAGTTGAGGCGCAGCGCCACCCGCAGCGCGTCGTGCCAGCGGGCCTGGGTGGTGTAGATGCGCAGCGCCAGGCGCAGCACCGCCGCGTCGTCGGGCTCCGGCAGGTAGGCGCAGCAGGAGGTGAGGTAGAGGCAGGTACGACCAAAGTTCTTCTCGTCCACGTGCGACTCGAGCAGGTCCAGCGACTCGACCTGGGGGGTATCCACGTATAGGCCGGAGCCCGTGAGCGGGGGGGGGGGGGGTTGGGGGATTGGGGTTTGGGTTGCGCAGGGTTTGGGGATTGGGGTTTGGGTTGCGCGGGGGTGAGAAAACCGATACCGCGGCGAGGGAACGGAGACGGCGTTGCGCGAGGGGGGAGGGGGAGTGATATGCGCGAGGAGGGAGGGGGGAAGTCGGGGTTTGGAGTGCAATGTTGCGCTTTGTATTATTGTTTGCAGCAGCAGCCAGACCTCTGAATACCCGGGTGGTGGTGTGGGGTGTGTCTTAATGGGGTGTGTCTTTTAAGGATGCTCCTTACCCCTCCCGTCTCCCTGACCCTCTGCCCGTCGCCCCTGAGACCGAATTGGCGACACGCGGGCCCACCTCCCCACCCATCGCCGTCGCCGGGCAAGACGGCGGCGGTACGCTCCCGCTCCGCTGCAGCATCCCCTTCGTTACGTTCCCTCACTGTGGGCCCCGCACCTCCAGCAACAGGTCAACAGCCTCCGGCTCCGCGTTGTGCGTCATGTGGTACGGCACGATTTGCTTCACGAGGGCCATGAGGTCGTCCACGACCGCCGCGGAGTCAGCCTCGCGGCGCACCCGGAACTCCTCCGCGATTTCGCCCGAGAGATGCCGAATGTACTCGTGGCCCCAGATACCCAGGTCCGTGGTCGACCCCACCAGGCGGTACTTGAGCACCTCGCGTGCCAGCTCCTTCGTGGTGGCCAGAATGGAGATGACGTCCGCGAGCATGGCGCGGTTCTCGGCCGGCTCGGCTGGCATCGACTCGAACCGCGACTTGAGGGCGTCGTAATGCGGCCGCAGGAACTTAAGGGGCTTCGGCACGCTGGTCATGGATGCCGTGGCAGACCGAATTTCCGATATCATTGTGGTGAGCGCAAGCTTTACGACGCCCGGGTCGGCGTCGCCCAAGCGTTCCACCGTCAGATCCAGGTTGTTCTTGAGGGCAAGATCCTCCTCGCTGAGCTCAGGCTCCTTATCCTCATCCTTGCCCTTGGCGCCCTTCTTGTCCTCCTTGGCGCCCTTCCCTTTCGGCTTTTCGTCGCTTGGCGCGACCATTGTTTCCCTAAGCCGCCCTAATGCGGCCTAGTTCAATGCCCAGTTAGTTTAATATGTCAATGGGGCCCAAACGTAAGAGTGGTCTAGGCGACAGAGATCTGATCGTGTACACTGCCCGTCACACGCCAAGCACGATAAGAAGCCCACTTCAACCACAATGCGGCTAGCCAATTAAAGTCGCTGGTCCCGAATAAAGCCCTCTCCAGTGACTGAACAAATTTTCTGCCTCATGTCGTACATTTGCCTCATGTCACTTTGTTAGTTCAGCGCTTCGCGAGTCCATTTCGTGAAAATTCGGTTTTGAAAGCATCAACTATCCAAAATAATTAGAGTCCAGAATGAAAGAGGTGATTCGGTGAGGAAGGCCAACCGTCGATAGATTGGGGTTTCGCCGCGTCTCCAGAGTGACCAGAGTTGCAGCGGAACAGAAACGGGATTTAGGTGTGGGTGAAACACTCTCACGAGGCGCCATGCAAGGGGCCCCAGCAGCTCCCTCCGCGCTTCCGGGTCCCCAACGGCCGTAGTACATAGTGAGTTAGTGACCGCATGATTTGTTACATCAGGAGCGCGCAGTGCTTGAGACACCGGCCAAGGCCCTAGATCTTGTGTTTGTGGAATTGTGGGAAACGAACATCTGGCGCAGCACGGACCAGCGTGCAACGTTGCAACCTGGGCCCCGGACACGGGTAACAAGCAACGTGCGCGGACGCGGCGCCAACCTCTTGTCCCAAGGGAACGAATGCATGGGTAGAGGACGAGAGATGTGTCGGTGGCTAACGGAACAATGGAATAACTAAACAGATCGCAACCGACAGGGGGCGCCAGGTGTACATGCCGTACATGCACCCCACTTCGTTTACCTTTCCCCCAACACGCGCAGGAGACCGCCAACCAACGCAACGTGTGAAAGCGAAAGGCAAAGCAACATGCGCGCGGGAGACATGCAAGCACACGCAAGAACCTTAAACCAATCCTGCCAGAAACATCAACGCTGCATGTGCCTCCCCTCACAACGATGCTCTGCCCTCCACGAATATCGTACATACACACCTGCCAATCTTACAAACAGACGGCGAGACACCTCCTCACATACATCAATGCAAGCATGTGTCCAGATACATCTATTTAATAACATCCTAACATGCAACCGGGTGCCGGCCTTGGCCCCAGCGCCCGCCAAACGTGTACCTGCAGCAGAGGCCAGCACAAACAAAGTAACCACCAACACAAACAAACAAAACTAACCGCCAACCCTGGGGGCTTCAACGACCAACAAGTGCAAACAAATCATACGCAAAGCTGCAGCTATGGTAGCAGCAACGCTACACAGGTCGACAAAAGAACAGGACAGAAATAAAAACCATTCCATTACGCCAGCACACCATCGGCCGAAACCTTCATATCACATTGTGTGGCCAATGTGGGCTCTGCCCTTCCAGATAAATTGGGGACCTCCCTGTGCCGGAAGGGGGTTAACGGTGTCGTACTGCCGTTGTGGTTGGGTTTGTTTGTGTGTGTTATGTGTGTGTTATTACCGTATGTGTGTATGTGTGAACGGTACAACGGATCATTGCTGAAGGACGGCATATATTTAGACCGCCTTCGCGTCGTTGTTGTTGTGGTTTGTCTCTTCTCGTCATAAGTGAGTGGTCATCAACTTGCGCGGCGGGAGGTTTGCTGATGAGCAATCGACAAGAACTCAAAGGTGAATGGACTCACCGCTAGCTGCTGCTGCAGATATAGAGTCGATAGGGGATTTGGGGACCCGCTATCGACGGCGGCTGGTGGCTTTTCGTTGCTGTGGATGCCAGATAGATTATTGGTGGTTCAGTTTCGACGCGCGGTGAACCCAATAACCCGCTGACCGCGAAGACCTACCGTGATAGCCTGACACCTCAACTCTGAAGCGCGCGAGAGACAAAGTACGGCATTATACGGCGTGCGGTATGTCGACTGCAGATGAATTGCTTCGGTCGGTCGGAAAAACCAAAAATACCAAGCAAGATTGCTGTAAGCGTAATGGGAGGGCGGGCGCAGAACACGCACGGAGGGTGGCTTGACTGGTGGAAACACGGAGCAGGCTACTGACTACATACTGGGAACGTATTGCGCGCTGGCCTTGGTTATGTGAATGTTGGACCCTGGATTTGTACAATAGTCGGAGGCTAGGTTAGCTATCGGGCATTCGATGGAGAGATAATGGCGAATCATAATTCAACGGAAGGTCGTTTGTCTTATTAGGTAGATCGCACCGTTGTACGTACTGTACGTCATCTGCTATCTGAAGGGGCGTCCACAACCAAGCCGCTATCAATAATCAGTTTCCTTAGCTTATCTTCTCTATCTGCTGCGTGGTGTGCTTGGCCGCCGATGCACTTCAATTCCTGCTACTCTGCCGCGCGGCGTCCAAAGCCTTGGTTCGGTATTCCGATCGGTTGGATTGGTTGGATTGGTTAGATTTGTTGCACATCGGTGACCGTTGTTCGTTCCTCTTGTGGATAAGGGGCAGGGCGGGCGACCGGCCCGCGCCAGCACAGCCTCGACCTCTCTCAATTGGCCCCACGCGTCGTGTTGTTGCTTTTCCGTCCATCCTGCGTTCGCTGTGCGTGCGCATGCACTACTGTGCCCCACTACCGTTCGATCGTTTTTTAACCACGCCCGCCCACCTTTACGCCAGTTTACGCCTTCTTTCCGGGCCGGGCCGGATCGGGACATTTGCTCCGACTGCGCGGCAATCGATGCGGCCTGACGTCCCACCAGGCGGCCTGACGTCCCGTCTCCGCTGCGGTATCCTTTCTTACCCACCAGCGAGCCGGCTCCACTCGAAGCCGCTGCGGGCCCCTGAGTGCCGAGTCCTGGGCTCCTGGCTCCTGGCTGGTGGCTGCGGTGCGGCCATGGGATGCGCAAGAACACGCGCATTGCGCTGGGCGCCGGTTAGGGGGTTCGGATTGGTGTTCATGTTTCTTTTTGTTTTACGCCTGCCCGAGGATTCATCGATCGACGTCCCCCGCACAATCTGAAGTGGCTGGATGGGATGCATGGACGGACTAGGCAGTGCGCTAAAAGTGATTGTGGTGGTGATGGCGCATTGGCGAAGACTAGTAAGGCGTTGGCTCGGTTGGCGGGAAGGCCTTGCCTGGGGGCCACGCTTAGCCGGGGTTGGCGGCCGGGGCCGACGTAGCGTGCATCGGCTGCGGTCGTCGCTTGCGTCCCAGCACGTACGACACAGCACACGTGCGTCGCAGTGAATATTGCCGCGCCAGGCCGGCTATGTTTAAATCATGTTGTTTGTTGCATAGCCTCCTTCAAGTCAATTCGTCAAAGGTCTGTGCTTTTGCTTCAGAACTGTTCTTGGATCGGTGTCAGACTTTTGTTCTCGGTTGTTCGGTGTCGCATTAGTCATGCGGTGGTTGGACGCATGCACTTACGGGTGCCGCCCTGCACGATGAGCCCCCGTCGCTGCGCCCCCTCGTGCACCCCCCATCGGCCGCCATTATTGGCTGAGAGCGATCAGGCAGATGCAGCAGCGCAGCACAGCAGCGCTTGCTTTGCAGGCACCAGGCAATTGCCTGTGGGCCCATGGACGCTGCGGGCACTGCGGGCGCGTGCAACCACTGCCACGACACGCACCTTATACAACAATGGACATGCGAGCATCAGAAAGAATCACATTACACGAGCCAGCTCGGCTGCAAACGAAGGCAGCCGTCGAAGTTGTTGCAGCCGTTACACGCCGTACGCAAACGGGACGAGGTACGGCAGCTCAGGATAACATGTAAGCCCAATGCGAGCTGCACCTAGACATCCCTCCATGTCAGCAGACTGAAGCCCTTTGTAATAAGCGATAACTTGCCCTCCCTCTCGCGCAGCCCGTCCTGTCATCCCCTCCTCCCCTTCTGCTTATCCTCCCACCGCGCGGTAGTCCAATAATGCCGCGTCTTCTGCTGCGACTGCGACGGCGACTGTTGTCAGTGCTGAGGCTGCTATCTACGGCGACAGCTGCAGCTTCAATTGTGGCTGCTGCTGCTGCTGTGGCGGCGGCGACGTTGGCGGCGACGTTGTCTTCCTGGCCAGACTCCCCGGCCGCGGTGGCTGGCCCTGCGGCTGTGGCTGCGCCTGAGGGTTTCGGAGCTGTTGCTGAAGTTGCAGCTGCGCAGTGGCGCCACGTACCCAGGGGTGGGCTTGCAACTCCCTGGCGGTCGGCCTCAGATCGGGATGGAAGGCAAGCGCACGGGCGATGAAGTCCCGGGCGGGCTCCGAAACCGAGGGCGGGAACGCGATCTTGGGCGCCCACCACGGCTGGAAGCTGCCGCTGCTGCTGCTGCCGCTACTGCCGCTGCTGTCAACTGCCGCGACCGTAGCCGCATGTCGGGATGACAAGATCCTCGGCGGCGGCGAGCGCTGATGCTGTTGGCGTTGCTGGTGGGGTTGTTGGAGCGGCGCGGCCGCGGCGGCCGCGGCCGCGGCCGCGGCGGCATCGTGCTTGGTGGCGAAGGGCGGGAAACCCACAAGCAGCTCATACGCAAGCACTCCCGCCGCCCACACGTCCTGCGTGCGTCGCATTAGTGGGGCGGGGGCTGCAACCTGCCGTTTCGACCGCTCGAGACCCCAACATTACGGTATCGACAGCTTTCGGGGTTTGGAAACTACAAGCAGCAGTCGCAGCAGGTGGGTCCGTGCTGGGCATGCTTGGGGTGTGATCGGAGGCAGCAGCCGTATACAGGGGCGTGACACAAACGCGCGGAATCCGACTCAGGGCCCGCCCGGGCATGGCAGCGCGCCTCGTCAGGACGCTGAGGGATTCCAGCTTTCCAGGGTTTTAGGGTTTTAGGGTTTTAGGGTTTCACGCGCTTAATTTGCTTGCCCAAACAGGGTGGAACCGGGACGGAAGCACGGGGTGAGACACAAGCGTGCAGACGCCGAGGGCGCCCCAGCAGTGGTGGCCGCGGACCGCCAGGCAGGCGGGTTGGCTGTTTGCGGGGCCGGCGGTCGAAGCGTGCATGTACAGCGGGGCAGGTGGTGATGGCGACATCGCGGGAGACGGCAGGGTGCCGTGGTGCGCATGCATGGGTGCAGTGGAGTGGTTGAAACGAGTGCGTGCGCGCACGCACGCCAACGCACCCACGCACGCACCCACCCAAACGCACACCAACGCACCACGGCAGTGGTGTAGGCGAGGTGCGGGTTGTCCTTGTTGTCTTCGGGCAGCCGTTTCAAGGGGCAGCGCCCGACCTCGGGAGCCTGCAAAGCCAGCAGCAGGAAACGAACGCGTGCAGGCGTTTTCGGTGTTAGTTGTTGCTGCTGTTACACCGTAGCGCTACAGACCCTCGGAAGGGTCGTTGTGGGCGGCGCAACGCATGCATGTACGGACGACGCACACGCGGACGACGCAACGCATGTACGGATATGACTCACCATATAGTCCACTGCGTGGACGAGCCAGGGCAGGGCAGGGTAAGAGTCGCGCGCGGCCGATCGGTCCCAAAGGTTCCATCCATGGCACCGACGAGTAAAGGCCCCATGTTAGGATACGTAGAGTCCATGCATCGGCGGACCGCGAGAGGGAGCGGAGCAGTGGGTGGGGCGGCAATGAAGTCAGCAGAGGGACCGTTAAGCAGCGAAACAAAGGCGTAAACGCGCATCCAGGCCACAGCACACGACTTAAACAGCAGGGAGCCGCAGCCGCAGCCTTACTTTACGCATGCGTGCCTTGCTGCTGCGGCACGCGCAGGCGTATGCTGTCTGTGCAACGAAAGCAGTGTACGGCAATGTACAGCAGCAGCACGCACGCCGTGCGACCGGCGGTCGCTGGGCGAACGCAGCTGAGTCGTCGCCGCCGCTCCGAGGGCACGCGCGCAAGGGCACGGCAGGGGCAAAGCGGAGGCGCACGCACGGCGGAGGTGGCGGCGGAGATGGTGGCGGCGCCGGGCGCTGGCTGCGGCGAATGCGGCCCGCCTCAGCCGCTCAGCTCATATCCGCTCGCCTGTGCCCGCTCGCGTGACCGCCCGCTCCTCCCCGAGGTCGATGCTGACGCCAAAGTCGCCGATCTTCAATCCCCAGTCGCGGTCCAGAAAGATGTTCTCAGGCTGCTCTCCGGGCAGCGCATGTGTGTGCGGTGGTGGGGAGCAAGAGGGCGAAAGCGGGCGTTAGTTGCGGGTTGCGGGTGGGAAGCCAGCTCAATGACGGGGAAGATCGGGGAAACCGTGCGTGCTGGTAGCAGCCTCGCTGCGGTGGCTGGAGTCGCCTCGCTGCGGCGGCAGAGTCGCAAGAGCGATTATTTGGGGCGGGGGCGAAGGGAATGAAGCATGACGCAGGAACCCAGGTCAGCAGGTGTACCAGCGTGCTAAAAACGTCGAAAACCCCAGTCACAAAAACGTCGAAACCCCAAGCAAATTTACAAATAAAACGAAAGACGGACGGACCTTTATGTCCCGGTGGCAGATGCCCCTGGCGTGCAAGTAGCTCAACGCGTCCAGGAAGGGAGTCATCACCAGGCGCAATACCTGCACTCGCACGTGGGTGGGCGGGTGGGCGGTAAAAAGAAGATACCACAGCGGAGGGACAGGACAGGACAGGGTTTTAGGGTTTGGGGTTTGGGGTTAGGGTATGGGGTTTGGGTTTGGGGTTAGGGTATGGGGTTAGGGTATGGGGTTAGGGTATGGGGTTAGGGTTTGGGGTTACAGGGCAGATCCCATTGTAAGTTAACAACGTGTAACTAACAACGACAACCGCAAAGGTCCTGCCGCACTACCGATCCACCTTCCCGCTGATCAACCACACGATCGCATCCGCAGAACCCCCCCCCCCGCACCTGCTCCTCACTCATTCGGCTGCCCGCAGCTCGGCGGTGCAGGCAACACAGGTCGCCGTGAGCCGCGTACTCCTGGACGAGCACAAGCCGCCCTTCCTCCTGTGAGAGTAGTACGGTGCATGTACGGAGGTGGCCGTTGCTCTGCAACGTCTTTTCTGTTTGAGGGGTACCGGTAACAACCCGCCCTTCAGTGCCCCAGATAGGTCGCACCGACCTGGAAAGCGCCGTACAGCTTGATGATGTGCGGGTGGTCCAGCTCCGAGTGGATCTGTATGTACGACACATTACGGTACGGCACCGTCCAGCAGGAACCATGCTTTCTATCTCCGCCCAATGGGCCCACGAGGGGTGAGTCTGGAAAGGGATTATTGTTATGGAGGCACCCACACAGGGCTGTTCGTTGTGGGGGAATGTATGGTAGGTGCTCGCCTGGAGTTGTGGATGCGGATCACCGCTGTACACTGTTGTTGCAGTGAGCTCTGGAGCCTCGGAAGGGCACTTGCGGGGGATGGATGGAGGGGGGAGGGGAGGGGAGGAGGCAAGGTGCGTTGCCTTGGGGGTGTAAGGCAGGGATCGAGCGACCTGCTGTACTCACGTACCCTAATCTCTCGGGCCAGCATGTGCAGCGCATTCATCGGCACCCTGCGGGGTAGGGTAGGGTAGGGTAGGGTAGGGTAGGGTAGGGTAGGGTAGGGTAGGGTAGGGTAGGGTTCGGGTCGGGTAGAGTAGGGAGAGGTAGGAAAGGGTAGGGAAGGATGAGGAGGGTGGAGGGAGGGTGGAGAGAGGGTGAAGGAGGGTATAGGCACAGAGGTAAACGCGGTAATGTGGTAAGGAAGCAAGCCTGCAAGCGACGTCATCGCCAGGAAGGCCCGGCCGCTCACATTTGCTTGCATACACACAGATGCGCGCGTGCCTCACCGTTTCGCACCCCGTCTTTCGCACCTGTCCAAGAAGTATACCTTTAAGGCAACCCTGAGGTGGGAGTGCCGGCAGGTGGCCTGTGACGACGACGGAAGCGGACAGAAGTGAGGGAGAGGGAAAGGGTAAGGGAAAGGGACGAAGGGGGTGGGTGGGAGGGAAGGGGGAATCCCAAGGGCTGAAGCTGAAACGATGGGTGTAAACTTCAACGGCCCTCACGGACCCGCCCTGCGGTCATCTTAGTTTTCCCCTCCCGCCGGCGAACTCGAATATTCTGCCCCGTCTCCCCCTCCCCCGCTCCAGTCTCCCACCAGATACACACTGGAGTTGGCGCCCTGGTAGAGCCGCCGACTGATGAGGTAGTCTGAGAGGCTCCAGACAGGTCGCAGCAAGGCGGCAGGCGTTGCCGGAGAGGCTGCCAGCGGGGAGCTCAGCGGCTGCTGCTGCTGCTGCTGCTGCTGCTGAAGATGAGGATGGCGAGGAGGAGGAGGAGGAGGAGGATGGTGAGGAGGAGGATCCTGCTGCTGCTGCTGCTGCTGCAGCGCGTTCCGTTTCAGAGTGTCACCGGTCTGGCGGTGCGCATCGGACGCGTTGGGGGAGACGACGGCGAGCGGCGGGGAGCCGCCGGCCGGGGTCCGGGGCGCGACGGTATTGCTGCGGCACGCGCCGCCGTGTTCCATGGGGAGGGGTGCCAGGTCGAGATCGGCGCTCAGGCTGCTGCCATTCACTACGAGCGTGGCTTCTGTGGCATTGACGGAGGCTGCAATTCCGGGCCTGCGGCCGAGGTGGAGATCAGACGCGGCGCCCATCGCTGCGCGGAGCAGCCGGCGTCGCGAGGCCAATGGGTTCGATGCCGCAACCGGAGTGGAAAGGACCGAAGGGGATACTTGCATCTCTTCTTCTTCTTCGGAGAAATAGCTTTTGATTGCGTGCTGGCTTTTCAATCCGAAGAACTTGAAGTGCCGGCGCGGCCACAGGGCCGGTTCCTTCCCGTCGTCGTAATCGTGAATACCGGTATCACTTTTGACGGGTGGGTCACCTTGAGCGGCTGGTGAATCGTCTCCGTTCCGTTTGTGATAATTGAGCTTGTGAACAAAATCTTCAAATTTCTTGAGAAACCATCGGGCGCCCTTGACATAGGACAACCCTTCCAGCTTCCGACTTGCCATCGACAGCAGATTCTGAAGTGGAAACGCAGAAACCTAAGGGCGCTATACTGATTTATCCTTGCTATGATAGATTGGCTAACCTATGGGCACATGATTCTCAGGTTGTGAATTGATGGTGTGGAAAAGCCTGGGAACGGACTACGGTATGCTGGCGGAGTTTCCGTTAACGGTGAAGAAAATATCAAACAAACCACCGGACACACTTTGTACTTGTGAGTAATTTCAGTCCTGGTTTGAATTCCGAGAACAGTACCGCGATGCACAATGATTCAACGGTCGATGCACGATCGCGTTCCACGCCCGACATGAAGTACGCATCTAATAAGTACACGCAAAATCTTTAGTTAGATGCACGGATTGGAATCGCATCACAACCGCATTGAGTACTGGTCAACCTGCGTGTGAGCATGTCGAAGTCAAGTCGCATCCTGTTGCATTTCGATTTCCAACCGCTCCTGACTTGAAGGACACTTGGAGCATTATGGCTGCCATAATAGAAATAGACGAAAAATCTCAAAGTTGTGTAGGTGCCCGACGAGTTCCTGTACATCAAGTTGCGCAACGAAGAACGCGCCGCAGCGGCAACTAGCGAGAGACAGACGGTTGATCGCCCATGGAAAAAACAGAGCCTTTTGGCGGACCTGTGCATATTCAACACGCCCATGTATCATAGATTATTCCAATATGCACTTCCCACGGATCTCGTCCTCTCGATGCACTCGACTCGAGTGAACAAAGGCAGCCAACCGCAAAACAGCTCCAACGATTCCGACTTCTACATTCTATAACTGGCCTGCATCAGGGGCAGCCACAAACCTGAAAACGCGCCAAGCAAGATAATAAAGCAGCATAATCCTGCATATTAAAGGAAAGTCTGCAGTACGTTCCGGTACAGTACAGTATGTCGTTGCACCGATTTCATTTCTCTCGCCCCTACGATCAATGTGAAATGTAAATTTCAATCCTTTTCAGCTTGCACTCCAAGCAATTATTTTTACATATAGGGTATGTATGCATGTATGGACGCCTGTGCCGCAGGACCTCGCGCACGAACTGGCACGAACGCTTGTTAGAGCGCCTGAAATGGAGGCGCACCACCGCTCCACCGGGCCGGCCGGGCTCTCCGCTTCCCGTCGTTCCCGAGCGATTTGGGTAGAGAAACGAGTGTATGTGCTCCTATAAGATCACCCACAAACACGTCCTTGGCTTTGCCTCGTGTGGAGCTTTCGAAGGCCTTCTCCTTTCGGAGGCCTTGCCTTGAGTGAGTTGCTCCTGTGCGTGCGCCAACATGATTCTTGCAGGAAAAATGTTGTATATCCATTCCCTGCCAAATGTCGAAAACATTATAATTGCGCTTGGCAGCGGGCCAGCTCCGGCGTACCGCCGCTCCGCTCCGCCGCTCGGCCAGTCTCGGCCGTTCCTGCCGTTCGGCCGCGCGGCCGTTCCTGCCTTCCGCTCGGCAGCGGCTCGGCCGAGCTCGACCAGCGCTTTCCTCACTGAGGGTTTCGTTTCGCGGCCAACGACGCGCCACACGGGTTGTTGAGGTCCCGTTTTTATATTTTAACAGGGCCTCAACAGAGGGGCGCGGAAAGGCGAACGCCGTTGGCCCAACGCCTAGGGCAGGCCGGAACTAGGCGCCGGCCGGGTCGTTCTCTATGCTTCAGTTGCTGGGTTTGGGTCGTGGTGGGCCCTGGCCTCGCAGCGCCGGCTCGGCACCATTTGCAGCGCACCGCGGCGCTTCCCACGAGGTCCCACATCGCCTGGACCGGCCTGCGTGCGAAGTACGACTGCCGTGCAATGCACGGCCAGCTGGCTTGCTTGCTGGGGTCTTTTCTGGAGGTCTGGAGTCCACTGTAACACGAGAATTAGTAAGGCGCCAGCTCCTGCTCCCCACAAATCCTGCCGCGCTACATGCACCCCGGGGCGCCAGGCGCGCGCCTCGATTCCCCAAAGAAGCAACGGCGTGCCGGATTTGGAATATCGGCGGGCCGTCCCTTCCGAATGCCAGTCGTAGCCGTGGCAAGTCCCACCGTGCCGTTGTGCCGAAAATCAAGCTTGTACGTACGGCATGTCGTACAGTTGCGGCCCAGCGAGCACCGGGAACGCATGAACCGCAGAAGGCCGTTATAAACCCTTTTGGGGCAGCGGTCGACAGCCAAACCCCCCGCCAACGGCCTGAGCGCCCAACAGGGACCGCATCCTAAAGTCATCCGTACAAAACAGAGGTGCAAACAAGCCAGCACGCTCTGTTTCCAGTCGTTTCACGCCCGCGTCTCCCGAGCGCTCTCAGTCCCGCAGGCCAGAAGCAATCCAGCCCGCTGGCTCCACCCTTTCAACCACCCTTCAGGCAATCTGCAATCCGCTTCAGCCACTGCCACTCCAATATCCCGACAATCGCACGTCGTCGTACTACAACCGCCCGCCAACGTCCACGGTACCGTGTAAATCTTCTCATCCAATCCTGAAAGCCAGGCGCATCGCCCTCAATATCTTATTGCCCTTATCGCCGTCCCGCCACCACCTTGCCGTCTCCGGAAAGAAGACTCTGCCGTACGCGCGTGACACTTCTGCCGTACCATCACGCGTGCCCACGCGGGTCCCGGTTCCCGACGAGCCGCGCCGCCCCGATCGTCGTCTTCTCAGTCGCGGGTGTTATTACAAGATTCAGTAATAACACGAAACACGCAATAGTGTCCCCAAAACGGACATGCGCGCAAATCAAAGAAGCATGCATTAAACTGCAGGAGGCAAAAGGTACCCAAGCTCATGTCCAGCGCAGTACGACGGTCTCAGCTCATGGTTGCCGTACAACCATTGAAAAGCTCCCGCAATCGACGGTCGGCCCGGCCCGTGCAGCGGCGGCGCGTGCACATACATGCATGCACAGACGGAGCATCGGCGGAGGCGGCGAGGTTGCTGCGCGCCGCGCCGCGCCACGCCCGATCCAAATTCAGGTCCAGGCCTTAAGAGACTCCGCCGCCCCGGCTGCGCAGCCGGGCTGCCGCGCCCTGCCCTTCTCACCTCTCACTCCCTCCAGCCCACAGAAAAACACCGCGGCTTCAGGACCCCAACGCCGCCCCAACCCGCGGGTTCGTAATCAACAGCTCCGGCCTCAGCCCGCCACCATCACATCTGGGGTCCGCGAGGGGGTCAACGAGAGGAAGACAGAGCGAGAGGAGAGGACACAACCCTTAAGACCTGCGTTCTTCGAGCGCACTCCGGGTACGGCGCATCAAACAATATTTAGCTCAACAAATGCTCGCCGTCCCGTTGTCTCCGGAGCCATTCACTCTCCCACAGCCGGGGACGAGCTGCCCTCACCGCGCCTCACCTCGCCTCGCCTCACCACACCGCACTGCGTCGCGGAGACCCTCGGCCCCGCTCCGTTCCTTGGCCCCGCCGGCCGCCCACCGTCCCTCTGGAGGCTGGAAAACATGCGTTCATGGGCCCCCCCTGCGCACACCCGCGCGCACACCTCAATACAATATATATACACACGCACACACAGACACACTTATCCGGTACGCATACGCACATAGTCAAGAGCCGTGCCTCGACCCCACCGCATCGATGTAGCACACGGCATGCACACATCGCACCCGCAGCAGCAGCAGGAGCAGGAGCACAGCACAGCACGCGCAGCACACGCCCAGACCCCCCAGTTCCTGGCAGCCGTACATAAACCGTCCTGAACCTGAATAATATGGATCGCTAAAGCGGCTCTCCGGGGATGCGTTGGGTTGATCTCTCGACATTTCAACTGGCAGAGTTACGTACCCAATCCCGTAAAGGCATGCATTCCGCTCAGGCATACGTTCACCGCGCGCAAAAATGCGCTGTAAAACAGTGCCACACTTCGGGGTGCACAGAAGGGCCCTTTGCGTCGGCGCGTACACACACACGCACACGCGCCGGCGCAGACGATACACAATGACGCTTACACACACGCACACACGTACAAGAGTGCGTCCGATGGCTATTGATATGTTGACAGCCTAGCGGGAGCACCATCGCTAGCGCCTGTCACCACAGCGGACGGTCGCTACCGATGTCCATGCCCGTGCCCGCCAGGGCCCTTATGCAGCAGTCCATGACCGCCCTTATCCGCGCCACCGCCCTTGGCGCGCCCGCTGGCGGCGCCGCCGCTGGCGCCGCCGCCGTCGCCGCTACCGCCGCCACCGCCGCCGTTCTCGTCAGGGGAGTTGCTACCCGAATCGCTGCCGTTCTTGCCGTTGCCGCCGGCGGCGTCCGCCAGGGCGCCTGCCTCCCGCTCGCGCGCCTCCCGATCCCGGTTCGAATCCCGGTGTTCGCGGTCCCGATCCCGGTGTTCCCGGCCGTCCTGCGGATCGCGCTCTATGCTGTGCAGGCCGCTGCCGCGGCCGCCGGTGCCGCCGCCTGTCGGCGGCGGCGCCGCCGCCACACCCTGCTGACAGCCTTGCAGCGGCGGCAGAGCGTGGCCGCCGTTGTGGCCGCCCCGTGGGCCGCTGCCGGAAGGCTGCGGCGCGCCCAACCCCTGCCCCTGCTGCATCCCCTGTCCCTGTCCCTGCCCAAGCGCTTGCTGCTGCTGCTGCTGTTGCTGCGACTGGGGGTATTGAGCCAAGCCCGCGGAGCCGAGCGGCGCCTGGGAGGAGGGCGGCTGGGAGGAGAGCTTCGAAGCCAGGTGTTGCAGGGACTGCTGCTGCTGCTGCTGCAGCGAGGCGGCCGCGGCCGCGTCGGGAGCAGCGGCGGCAGCGGCGGCGGCGGCAGCCGACTGCGGCAGCGCCTGCTGCGTCTGGGGCGGCTGCGAGGCCGCACCGGGCAGCAGCAGCTGGCCGGATCCCTGCGGTGGTAGCAAGCCGCCGGAGGCGCCGTCTCCCGGCTGTAGCGGGGAAATGGAAAGGGCGCCGGGGCCGCCGGGGCCCCGGACCGGAGACAGGGAGCCCGGGCCCTCGCCGGTCGACGCCGCCTGGCGATGCAGACTGAGGGGTCTGTGCGAGGGCGGCAGGAGGTGGAGAGAAGAGTGAGATCTGAAAGTAGGGAGACGGCCCCAACGGAGAGAAAGTGGTGGAACTGTAGGACACCCCAAACAAAGCAGGGGGCGATGAAATAGAGGCGACAGATGTGTTCAGGGCTGCTGCAGGCTGGCATACAGAACACCCGCACATCACACCCACGCAGCCAAGGGAAAGCTGCCAACGGCAACACAAACGCCGTGTCGCCCCCTCGCTGCGGTTTGACTTTGAACCCACCCCTTTTCTGACCCCACCCCACCCTCCTCTCACCTGCTGTGTCCGTGGGAGTGCGAGTGCGTCATATGCACACCCAGGCCGCCGTGCGAGTGGGACTGCTGCTGCTGCTGCTGCTGGCCCTGAGACTGCTGCTGCTGTTGCTGTTGCTGGTGGCTGTGTGAGTGGCCATGGCTGTGTCCCCGGCTGTGGCCTCGGTCCCTCGACAACGAGCCCTGGCTGCCCACGGAGCGGGATGCCTTGGCCTCCTGCGCGGAAGAGGAGGTGTGATAAAGGACAGCCCGGGGAAAGAGCGATGGGAGGGGTAGGTGCTAGGTGGACTGGTGGAGAAATGTGGTGATGGCGCCGGTTGCAGCGCAGGGGAGGAGAGAAGCAGAAGCGGTGGGGTCGCGATACGCGCTGTTGGGATGGGCGGAGGTCCACCATCCTGGACGAGTGGAGCCTCGATCCCACCCTGGTCGCCGAGCCATCTTGTCACAGGTCAAGCTACCGTGTCCTTGAGCCACAGTCCTAACACCGCGCAGCCTCGAACTCTGGTAGCAAAAACCTCTGCCCCCGTCCGCCTGCCGCCCCGACCACAAACCCGCCCCTCTGCTGCCCCACCCACTCACTTGCAGCAGCATTGGCACCACATCCATGTCGGCCGGGGCGCGAACCTGGCCGCAACAGACAGTGACACGTGGACACGTGGGCAGGGGGCCGGGGGAGGATCACCAGCTGTGGTTTGTCTGAAGGCGCGTCGGACTAGGGGGCACCGGAAGACGCATCACGGGGACAACAACCCCGGGGCAGCCCTGCGTTGTTTAGTCTTTACGAAGGAAGCCCGATCAGCGTATGGCCCTCGGGCCCTTGCGGCTTCCTTGAACCTCTGTCTCGGAGCCTGGCCCTGACGGATCACGCCTGAGCCTCAACCTCAGCCTGAGTGGGCGCGAAATCGGGTCCCACGAGTACCCCCGAGTGCCCCGATTGCCCCGCACCAGCACCCGAACCCGACCCAGACCCCCATCAGACCGGACCCGACGCACCCTCGCCATGTGGACCCCTTCTCGTAGCCCCATCAGGCTGCGAACCACGGCCGCCGCCTCCGCTTCGTCGTCATCGGGCCCGCCGCCACAGCTGCCGCTTCGGGGCAGTGCGGCCGCGACGGCAGCGGCGGCGCCGCCGCCGCCGCCGCCGGCGCGCAGCGCGCCTCCGGCGCCGCTGGGCCCCGGAGACGTCGACTTTGGCGGCGCGCCAGCGCCGCCGCCGGCGGCGGCAGCCGCGGCCGCGGCGGCGGCGGCGCCGCCGCCAGTTCCGGCCATGCTGCCTGGGTCGACATCCATCAGGTCATCACCGCCCTCCAGGGGCTGTGAGGGCACGTGCGGACGGAAGAAAGAGGAGGCGGGAGTGATCGGGTCAGGGCATCGAGGATGGGGGCGCCCGGGGTGAGGAAAGGTCGAACCGACCCGTGGGTCAGGACTCCAGAAGACCGTAGACGTGTATACTTGGACACCGGAACAGCACAGAGCCGCGAGCCCGATCGGCGCGCGACACGCAAACACGCGCGAACACGCATGAAGGAAACCGAGATAAAATGTCAAGCAAACTATGGAAAGACACAAGCGACTGACATGTGAATGTGCGGGACTCTCCTCGCTCGACGCACGCACCAGCTGTTGCTGCTGCAGCTGTCTCCCTCCGGCTTCCTGCTGTTGCTGCTGCGAGGCCCCGGCTCCACTGCCGCCGTTGCCGCTGCCGCCGCCGCCGCTGCCGCCGCCGCTGCCGCCGGCCCCCAGGTCCATCAAATCGTCTGGCTCCGCCTCCGTCTCGTCCTCCTCCACCTCCTCAGCATCGTAATCCTCCTCCTATCGGGCCAGGTTCAGGGTCAGGGCGGACAGTCCAGTTTGGATTAAATGAGTACGTCGGCAGTCCGGTTGGCATCACGTGGCATGGCACCAACCCCACACCACACCACACCGCATCCCACCTCACCGCACCAACCCCACACCGCGCCACCCAACACCACCCTACCCCATCCCACGTCATGCCACCCCACCTCACGCCACGCCACCCCACCTCATAGTACCCTCGGCTGTTTGTCTGAACCTCCTCGTCGCCGCCGCCGTCGTCGCCCGCAACACCGCCGGCGCCGCCGGTGCCGCTCTTGGCGCCGTTGCTCACCGTCGGGGCGCCGTCGTCCATCATCGCGCCGCCGACGCCGCCGCCGCCGCCGCTGCCGCCGCCGACGCCGCCGTGCTTGGTGAACTGGCCGCGCACTCGGGGGCGCTGCTGCGCCAGCTGTTTGCGAGCCTCGTAGCGGATGGTCTTGGAGAAGCGCAGGTTCTGTTGGTTGAACAAGGGCAGGGGCGATGGATGCGAGGATTGTAAGTTTGGGTTTCATGGTTTTACAAGGAGGGCAGAGGGCGGAGGGCAGACTCGACCGCAACGCCACGAGGAGGGGGCATGCCGGAATCCTCTCCCATGCCTCCCGCAAAATGAACCCCGAGAAGGCGGCCGACGCAGTCCCCGCAGCCCCTCCCCCAGACACCCACCTTTCGCTTCTTCCGGTACTTGTCCAGCGCTAGGGCTCGCCGGCGCTTTGGCTCCGGAACCCCGCCTACCAGTGGTCGACCGACGCGGACAATGTCGGAGGCACCCGGCGGCAGCAAACCTGTCGGGAGGTGAGGCGGGAATGGCAGCGGCGGGGCGGCCCGGGCGGTGGCAGCGTGGGCAGCGGCTCAAAACTCGACAAGGCCGAGATGGCCGGAAGACGCTACATGCCGGGGACATGCCGGGAATGCCATGAATGCCGGGAATGCCGGGAATGCCGGGAACAGCTGCTGCAAAGGAAAGCACGGGTGTAGTAGAGCCCAAAACGGTGAGATGGGCAGGAGGAGGTGCGGGTGCCCCGGCGGGCGAAGGCGGAACTGGGCAGACTGTTGTGGCGAGCTCGCACCTGGCCCCAAGGGGTGATCCGGCGGCAGCGGTGCTCCGGTGCCGTGCCCCGGCGGCAGAGGTCCAGGGAAGGGCAGCACGCCCGCCGCGGCGGCGGCGGCGATGGAGGCGGGCGTGAACGGCGGCGGCCGCCAGGCCGCCGCAGCCGCCGCCACCGCCGCCGCCGCGGCGGCGGCCTGCTGCTGCTGCTGTTGCTGCTGCTGGTGGTGGTGTGATGGCATACCGGCCGCCGGGTGGGGGTGAGGGTGCGCGGGTGCCCGGGAGCCTGGGCCTGCGGGGTGGCCCCCCAGGCCTTGTTGTGGATGGCGGGTCATGCCCATAGGGCCCTGCGCAGTTGGGGAGGACGCAGGAAGGTGGAGGCCCATCGCCGTGTCAAGAAGATCAGACGGCGCCGACCAAAGTAAGCAAGCAAGACACACACGACGAGGTGATCTCGGTTGAGGCTCTGGCGATTTCTCTGCTCTTGGCAGCGCCCAGCCGCAGTGCCCTCGGTGCCCTCGGTGGTGCTGCCAAAGCTGCCAAAGCGGCGGACGGAGTGACGAGTGAGGGTGGGTACAGGTGGGGCCCGATCGGCCTAAACCCCAAAACCCTCCCTCCCTCGCCGACCTCACTCACTGACCCCACTCACCCACCCACCCAACACTCCCTCCCTTACACTCCCTGCCTCCCTCCCTGCCTCACCGGCTGATGTCCCAGGAAGGCGGTGAGGGTGACCCCGCTGGCGAGCAACTGGTTCAGGATGATGGCGTTGATGTTGGTGGCGCTGCTGGTGGGGTGCTGCACGGAGGAGGACGAGGGACCCGCGGAGGCGCCGCCGTGGGGGCCGCCGGGGTGGGGGTGCGGGCCGCCAGAGTCGTAATGGGGGCCATGCGGCCCGGGCGGCAGCGGCCCCAGAAGCAGTGGGTGAGGGTGAGGGTGCGGGTGCGGCCCGCCGTGGCCGCCGCCGTGGCCGCGGGCGGCGGCTTGATGGGCCTGATGAACCTGGTGCGCCTGTTGCTGCCAAGTGTGGGGGTCGAACAGGGGTTTGCGCGCGGGTGCGGAGGGCTCAGGGGGAGGAAATGGGCGGGCGGTAGAGGGGGAGGGAGACAGGAGGCGAATGGGTAGAGCAAGATGCAGACACAAGGATAGGAGCCCCCTCTGCTGATGTCATGGCGAAAAGAGATCCGGCACCCCCCCACCACCACCCCGACCGACTGTGGGAGCGAACAAGGTGTGCCGTACTGCCGTACCTCGTTGGCCGCGGCCGCCAACGCCACCACCTCGGGCGGCGGGAAGGGGAAGATCGACTGCGGCGCGGCGGAGGAGTGGCGGAGGAGTGGCAGTGCAGCGGGAGGGGCGGCGGTGTGGCAGCGGTGGCAGCTTGGAGGGCTGGCAGGAAACGGGTGGCAGTCAGACGTAGGGAGGCGGGGGCCGAGGCGAGGGCACCGCACGCAGGGCACGCTGCATTGAGCACTCATCCCGCGTGCCGCCCTGCAGTCGCTCGTCCCACCCGTTCCAAGGCCCCGAATGCCCCCATGCTCATGGCCCAGCACTGACACCACCCACTCTCCCATCCCTCCCCACTCCTCATCCCTCCCCATCCCTCCCCACTCCCCCATCCCTCCTCATCCCTCCCCACTCCCCATCCCTCCCCACTCCCCATCCCTCCCCACTTCCCCCCCCCCCCAATCACCTGCAAGGGCACCTGATCCAGACCTCCCGGACCGCCGCCGCCGTTGCCACCGCCGCCCGCCACAGGGCCGCCGGGCCCAAAACGGATGGCGGGGTGCGCCCCAACCCCAACCCCCATGCCCATGCGGGGAAGCATGTGACTGGCGGGGAGACCTGCGGAGGAGTGGGCAGTGGGGTGGTGGTGGTGAGGTGGTTGTGTGTGCGGTGGGGTGCTGGGCCGGGAAAAACCCGAAGGTAAAACACACAGAGGACGGTGAACGGTGGCGGGGAGCACGCAGGGGCACAAGACCGTGGGCGGCGGCGGTGGGGGGGAGGGCAAAGCTTGGGACGACGACACCGACGAGAGCGCCACCCCGACCAGCCCGCCCATGCATCCGTACACTCGCCCAAGCGCTCGTTCGTAACACACACTCGCTCACCGAAGGGCGTCGCGAACATGCCGGGAAAGGCCGCCGGGCCCGTCAACCCCGGCGGCGCCACTGCCGCCGCCATGCCCGCCAAATGGTGCCCTTGCAGATGTGGGTTGGGCGGCGCCATGCCGCCCGGCCACGCCGCCGGTCCCTGCGGCTGTACCCCCGCCTGCTGCTGCTGCTGTTGCTGCGGTGGCAGCTGCTGCTGCTGCTGCTGCAGCTGTTGCTGATGCGCCGCGGAAGACGACGGTTGCTGCGCCGATGACGGCTGCGGCTGCTGCTGGCCCGAGCGGCTGGCGCCGCCGCCGGCGGCGCCGTTGCCGCCGCCGGAGGGCGTGTGGGTTTGGAGCGACGCGTAGTGGCTCGGGGAGATCCCCTGGGAGCCGGGACGATCGCTCGACAGCGTCGGCTGCTGCTGGGTCGCCAGCTGGTGCTGGTGTGGCTTGGCGTAGTTGTACGACGAGCCGTTGTTGGCGGTGCCGCCGCCGCTGAGCGGGCCGCTGCCGCCGGCGCCGCCGCCGCTGGCGCCGAGCCCGCCGGCGGTGCCGCCGCCGCCGCTGCCGCCGCCGCTGCGGCCAGCGGCGCCGGCGCGGGCGGCACTGGGGTTGAAGGTGTCTTCGGAGAGCGTGTGGGCGCTTGCTCGGAGCTGCGGCGGAGGTAAAAAAAACGAGGCGGGACGAGTTGGTGTGTGGCTACGGGAGCGAGGGAGGGAAGGCATGGTCACGAGGGAGGGCTCTGCGGCACAACACAACACAACAACCTGTTAACGACCTGACCTATCCCACACAATTACGAGCCCGCCCGAGGGTCCACTGCGGCCTTCTGCCCCGGCCTTCTGGCCCGACCCAAATGCAGCTTGCACGCTCCAAGCTCCCAAAGCTCACCGCCGCCGCCGCCGCACGGTCCCGGTCGCGATCCCGTTCCCGCTCCCGCATCGCCGCCGCCTTGGACCGCCCCTGGGCCAGACTGCCGCCGCCGCCGCTGCCGCCGCCGCCGGTGGCGACTCTCTCGACGGAGGGGACGCCGCTGCCGCCGGTGCCGTTGTCCTCCTCCATCGCGTCCGTTGTACGGCAGAGCGGATCGCGGCCGCCGGGCTGTACGGCTTCCGAGGTGGCGGCGCGCTTGCGGCTGCTGGAGCTGGGCCCTATGTACTGCGCAAAGGCGGAGGAGCGACCCATGGCTCCGCCCTTGACGGCGCCCTGGGGAAACGAAGGGAAGGGAGGGCGGAGAGGTAGAGTGAAAGAGGAACGGGGGGAGGGAGGGACAGGATGAGACTGGGGCTGGGAGGAGGGCTGGTGACATGCGGGGGAAAGGCCGTGCTGCTCGCAGCGACTCCCAAGAAGGGGGGATGGTTTACGATTGCAACGGCGTCTTGGTTCGCCTCACCACCACCTCCGCCTTACGGAGATAATCACAGCCCGAGGACGCGTGCTTGCAGCAAACCACTGTACGACACACATCACACGTCATAAGTACGGCAGTTACGGGTACTGCAGTACAGTCAGTCCTCACCATGAGGCCGTCGTGGCTACTGAGGTTCGGCGGCATCTTCCCCTCCGCCGTGTTGACCAGCGCCTGGTAGTGCCGTTCAACTGCCAGTGTCGTACTGGCGCCGTTGCCGTTGGAACCGTTACCGTTGCCGTCGCCCTTGGTGGCAGAGTTGCCGTTGCCGCCGTTCTTGTTGTCCGACGAGCCGTTGGAGCCGTTGCCGTTGGAGCCATGGCCGTTGCCGTTGTTGGACCCGTGGCCGTTACCGTTAGAGCCATGACCGTTGTCCTTGTTGTCGCAGTGGAGCTTTGCATCCACTCTGTACGGCATTTCCAACGAGTACGAGCAACAGGGCGGCCCCGGAATGATAATTATAATGATTATAAATTTGTACCAGAGTTGAAAGCACTGACGGGGGGATTTCGGGATGATTTCGGGGGGATTTCGGCGCGGGGTGGAGGAGCACTAAGGCACCAAGGAGAGGCACTAAGGACGCAAGCGGGGGCGCACAGCTGCCGGCACGTTAGGACCGGCAGCTTAGAACCCAACGCTCCAACGCTGAAGGGTTGTGATGTTGGGAGCCTGAAACCAACGGGTTTCGGAGCTGTGGGCCGCCGCTCTGAGCCGTCCTCGCGGCCTGACTGCCGCGTGGCTGGGCCCCCAATGCTCCCCCCAATGCTCCCGAACGATGAGAGATCGTTGCTCTTCCAAAGCGACTGCAGTCGCAGAGCGGCTGGCGCGCCCGCAAGCCGCGGTCGCTGCCTGCAAGCGGGCCGCGCTGCGAGCTGTGACGCCCCCGACAAGGGTGGCCCAAACCCATTCCGCGCAGAGGCGCAGAGGCTTTTGGAGCAGAGACGGCACCACCCCATGACGGCTGCGGCTTCTTAGAGGCCGGTACACGAAGATCGTAGCACAGCTCAGGAAGCAGCCCTTGGGTGCGTCCGCCGCTGCCCTTCCCGGGAGGCAGGCCCCGCAGAAGAGAAGCAGTGGTACGTCTACATCGCAGCGCCGTACAGTGAAACGACCCAAACCGGAGCTCAACCAACCGGTTCCGCTCCCCCGGCCCGCACCCGCACCGGCTGGTGCCGTTGCCCTCCTTGCTGCCATTGCTGCCGTTGCCCTTGCTGCCATGGCCGTTGCCATTGTCCGGCGCGCTGCCCTCCTTGGAAGTTGGCTCCTCCTCCTCTTGGCTGTGATGTTAACGTTAGCCCACGGACAGAAAGGCGAAGGAAACATGGTGTAAACAATTATTAAGGGCTGACAACACAGCAAAGAATGGCGTAATGGGAACAGCATGTTGCAGTTGGGGCCGTGCTGTCGGCGACGTACAACTTGCAGTTGGATTGGCTCGCCCCTATAGGTTTGTAAAGGGAGTGCTCCCAACTTGTGCAGCCTCTTCCGTGATGGTACTTACCATGCGACTGAAGTAACCTTATATCGGCCCTGAGTCAGAATTTAAACGTATCCCCTCACGACCATGGTTATAGAGCACCTACTTGGTTTGCTTTGAGTCACTGGAAGTAGCCTCGTACTGCCGATTTGCGCTGCTGGGTCCCCGAAAAGCGTAGTGGCGAGCGGCGAGCGCCGCGACGTTTGGCAAGGCCGCTGCGTGCTGACTTTGACTCTGCGCGAGCAAACGCGGGCTAATTATATGGGTTGCATCGAACCGGATAACCTTAAGGCCAAGAACGCTTCATGTATGGCGGTCAACCGGTCCCCAAATTTACCTTCCGCCACCACCACACGCGCGTCCAGATGTGCCGCAGCTCGTTTTGCCGCAGCGGCTTTATGAGATAGTCTATGGCTCCAAGTGAAAGACAGGACATGACCGTCTCGCGCTCGTCTTGGGTTGAGGTCACTGTGCGAGATATCACGTCGGGATATTTTTGGGATAAATGTGCGAGCGGAGGCGCGCACCGCCCGGAGATATGTGGTGGAACATGGAACGAACTCCCCCGTGCTTACCAACCACAGGCGTGCGCGCCAGGCCTTCCGTCTTTGCCATTCGCTTGAGCAGCCGGCATGCATTCGCGCCGGGCGGGTCGTGCTCCTTGAGCACCAGGTCAAAGCACGCCCCATGTTCTACTTCAAGGAGAAGCTGTAGACCCTCGCGCGCGGTCTTTACCGCGGTTACCTGCCGAGGAGTTCCGGGCGCTCGTGAATTTCCGCGTGACTGCAACTCCTTCGCCCTCAGCTTTGAAAAGCAGAAACGTTTCTCACCTGATATGCACATTCTCTGAGCAATTGCGTTGTATTCTGGCGGGATACTGCTTTGCTATCTATGACAAGGATGCGCAGATTCTTGGGGTCCGGCAGCTGAAACTGTTGCGCGCCAGCGTGCAGAGCGCCATGCGCCTGCATGCTGGACTTGTAGTGCCGGCCCACGCTGGGGCCGGGCACGTCTGCCGCGTCTGTGCCCTCCGTTGCGAACTACTTTTAGAGGTCCCGGGATCACCTACAAACATATGGCCTTGTTTTTCGTGTCCTATATTCGTTGCAGAATTGAACAGAGCATAGAGTAACTGTCGGAAAGGAGTTGGGATTCCGTGCTGGCTTCCGGTCCAATACGCATCCTGATTTGCTCGGCCGTTGTCATTTGCCAACCCGATCGGCCGTACTGTCGTATGATATCCTTCGTGTTTGTCATAGGCAACGGCTCCAGCAAGGACGCACAACGGAACGGAATGTGGGAGGACCGGCTTCAACCCACCAAGTCCAGGAAGTAGGCGCCAATGTATTGGTGTTTTAACGTACCGGTATGTCCCTGGGCTTGTGGTCAACCTTGCGGCGGCGCCTGGCCTCACCGCCCAGAATTTGATCAACAGTATTATTTGAAGTCGTCTTGCGCCTTGTAAATTCATGGCACAAAGCCCAGCATGAGGCTCCCCAACTTCTGTATGCAAGCATACGACAGGGACCGCCAAAACGGAACCGATGATTGTTATTACCCCTTGCGTACACAAGGTACACACGTCAATATGTTAACCTTGGGCCTTGATGCAGTCGCTTAGGTGCCGGCAATCCTGTCAGTGCAGTACCTCAAAGATTTGCACCTATGAGGAATCTGCAGGAAGGACAGAAGAGGCTTTTTCAAATGGGGCAGATAAGAATTTCATATGCCACTTTTCGATTCATGGAATCGCGCCTCTTGTCACGAGTGAAGCCTGGTCCGTGAGGTCCCGGACGCCCACAACACGCAGCCACGGCGCTGAACCGGACCTTCCCAGCACCAGGTTATCTGCCGTGGCCCACGTTTCATGGCCGACACTCAATTCATTCAACCCGACGCTGCGCCCCTCTTAACGCTTCCTTCCTGGCGGCCAGCCGCCCACCCTCCCAATTTGTTTGCTGTGTTTTTCAGTGCTGCCCGTCCCATACTCGTCGCGACCACGAACGCCCTGCCCAGCTCCTTTCGAGCAGCCACACGGCAGCAGTTACAGCAAATGCTTCGGACGGGGGGCAAAGGTATCAGTGCGGCGAGGGGTGGTCCCCCGCCTTCCTCCGTCCGTCCGCCGCCTGCCTCTGTGGACCACAGTCGGCCGGGCACACACCGGACCCTCAGGAGTTCTACATTTCCCGAGGGCCTGGCGCCCACCGTAGCAACTACTAGCAACCACAACAAGGGTAACAAGAGTTACGCGTGCAGCAATGCTGCGGGTCCACTTTGGGTCCGCTGTAACCGATTCACGTAGAAAGGCTAGATCAACGATCCAACGAAAAAGAATAACCTGACAAAGAAAGAATGCTGCCTAGTGCCTACCCAAGGACACCTACCATAGCACAACATAATGTCAAACCCTAGCTATATGCGGCCGGTTGCAGCGCCTGGAGCCATCCGTGCGCAATTGTTCGGCGGCCCCCCAACCACCGAGAAAAGCAGCTTAGGGCTGCGTCCATTGACTGGTCAGCTTGTGTTTGCTTTGCGCGGTTGCAGTCATGCGGACAGCAACCTAGAGTACTGAAAAGGAGGATGATGTGCACGCACCGTGTCATGTATGTACTCATATCGGGCTGTACGTCCCGTACTCCTGCCGAACAAAGCATTGAAGCGGGGCCGCGTGCGTGCTGTATGTATGCCACACGCCGGACCGCATATCTATCTGCGAATGCACCATTTTGCACCATATCTACCGTATCTCTCAGTAATGTCAGAAACGTCGACTCGTCGGGAACACTGCAGATTGCGCCCCATGTTCGTGGTCGACATGCATCGCCTGCCTGCAGTCTTTCGTGCTTCATTCGCCACCCATCCAAGTTCCCAACCCACGCGTCATGCATGACCCCCTGGTTGGCTTTTGGCAGTCCAGCCGAGTCCTCACTCACGCGTGCGAGCCGCCCTGCTGCTGCTCGCCGCCCACCGGGGGGTGCATGTGCTTGCGTCTTACCTGCGAGCGTGCAAATGTCCATGTGTACGGCTTTGGGCCACCGTACAGACAGGGTGCCATTTGCCATACCGCACATCCACCTGCCTCAAACCTACCGCCGTTACCACAACCGCCTACGCAGCGGCCAATCGCCAACGACAAACCGCGCCACCAGGCCGTTCAGGTATCCGCGCTTGTCTTGTAGCCCGCTAGCCGCATGCGATTAATTCGTATGTACACGAACAAATGAAAGCCGCCGCCGTCGCCGCCAGCACCGCCGCCGCCAGAAAGCCGCGCACAAAGCCCACACGGCCGCCGCAGCCACTTCCGCAGCCGCAATTGGGGACCAGAAAGGTGCTCTCGCCATCCCGAATCCCGCAGCAGCCATAGCTAGCCGCACGCCTAGCCGAGCTCAGGACGTCAGGAGACGCACTGCCCGTCATTGCCCCCGCCGTCGGCGCAGACGCACTTTCCGGTGGCCAGGTTGCACACGCCGCTGGGGCCGCAGCCCTCCTTGGGACAGGGCTTGGCCGCTGCGGGGGCCTCGCGCACGTAGGTGGGCTTGGCGCAGTCGGCGCATACGGTGAGGTTGGTGGCGGCCGTCATGCCCAAGAGCTCCGGCTGGTTGTCGGCGGAGGCGCGGATGGGCGGGAACACGAAGGAGCCGGGTGTGGCGGCCACGGCCTTGAGCGTCACGCTCGAGGTGCCGGCGCGGAGCGCCAGGTAGGAGAAGGTCACCAGGTAGGGACGGGTCTCCTGGGAGGGGCAGGGGGAACAGCGAGGGCGCGCGTGCAGCGGTGCAGGGCGGTGAGGGCGGTGCGTGGAAATTACTCTGCTGGTTTCGTTGGACAGGGCGGCGGTCGAGGCGGGTGGGTGATGAGGGCTATAATGGCAGGAGCCTAGGATTGAAATCGCGGTGGGTGAGTGGGTGGGTGGGAGCGGAGGTGCCGCACGTACGGGCGCTTTCCGCTGGTCGGTGCGCTGGCAAGTTTGGTTGGCAGGCGTGTGGCGGCCTGGAGGTAACGCTGCCTGCGTGCCCGCACGCACATTTTCCCGCAACGAGAAGAAAAACCACGCATGCATGGGCCGCATCCCGGGGCCTCTGCCCAACCATCGCCTCGGTACCCCTAAAACCCTAAAACAACCCTAAATATATAACCGTTCGAGCCCCATCGAAAACGCTGGCTGAGCCCAGGAGCTGGTGTGGAAGCCTCGACGAGGAGCGAACTGAATCTTCACTGACCTGTGCAGGGCAGATGGGCATGAGCCAGAAGTCCCACCAGGCCACATCCCGCAGCTGCCCCGCCGAGCACGTCTCCAAGCCACCACCACCACCACCCGTCGCCTCCAGATTTGGGTCGATGGGTTCCAGTCCTGCCGGCATGAGGATGGACAGGGTGACGGGTCCCAGGTCGTCGGGGCTGGTCAGCTGCACCGTGAGGGCCACCACGGAGCCCAGGGGCACCGCCGCCAGGCGCTGACCCGTGGGTCCGCCGGTCAGCGGGTCGGCCATCTGCAGCGCCGCCTCCACGAACAGGCCGCGGTAGGTGGGGAAGGACAGCAGCTGGGCGGGCACGAAGTGGAGCGAGGCGGACACCGTCACCTCGCCGCTGCCCGTCACCTGGGGGGGTGGGGAGGGGATGGATTCATTCGGGTTCGGGTTCATTCGTGGGGCCAAACGCAGCGATGGATGGTGGGTGTGCGATGGCGGAGAGAAGACCGCTGAGGTTCGTTAGCTCTTGCAGCAAGTTCTTGGGCAGACCTGCAGAGGCAACGAAACGCCGTCACCGCCTGGCTGGCTACCTGTTGCCGTGTTGCCGTCGTGTAAGCCTACCTAGCCTGTCCCACAGCTGCCCGGTGCCCGCATACAGGCGCGCGCGCGCCCAGAAGCACCTACCCAGACTGGCCTGTCCCAGAAGTACCAGTACGCAACGCCGCGTGTACGAGGCTCACACGTACAACGGTATATTCCGGTACATACACTGACCAGGAAATTGAGCTGTCCGGGCGACGATGCGTTGTTGGCGGGGGCGGTACCGGTGCTGCCGCTGGCGTTGGCGTTGGCTGGCGGCTGCAGCAGCAGCTGGGACCAAGCGGTGGCATTGGTGACGGGGGAGGTACTGCCGGAGGGGCGGAAGGAGGCCTGGGGGGCTCGCAGGGCGGCAGGAGGGGGTTACCGACAGGGAGGGGGCGGAGGAGGGCTGGCGTCGGCCAAGAGGGAAGAAGTTCCATTGGACGCGACGGATGTGCCGGCGATTCGCGGATGGGCCGGCTTTTCCAGCCGTGCGTGGCGACTTTAGTTGAAATGGGGCGAGGGTGGGGTAACACGGAATAATACACAGGCCGGAGTGAAGGGGCCGGATGAAACTTCACACACACGCGCGCGCAAGAAAGGGGAGGTATTGTTAAGGCGGGGCCTCTGCGACTTGTCGCGTGTGTAGGAAAGACAGTGGTGGTGCGTGGTGAGAAGGGCATGTTCCTGGTGTTGATACAGCGGGCTGCACTGTCTCCGAACTGCCGTTCGGGGTGTGTGCTTGTGTTTTTTTTGTGTGTGTGTTTGTGCTCAAGCCCCGTATGTAGGGTCCTAAATAGTCCATCAGTCCATTCAACCGCAAACGCAACCAACTCACCCGCAGCACGGTCATTCCGTTGGCGGTTGCGGTTATGTTGGCGTCAGGGCGCGCACTGCCGCGTACCCTGTCGTACTCGCTGAGCGCCGCTATCGCCAGGCCCTGAGCCCGCAGCGAGTACGGCACCGTAAAGATGCCGTACCCGCCTGGCGGCGGCGGGTTGGCCACGTAGGCTGCCAGTTTGGGTAGCAGCGGGTTGGCGGTGCTGTTGACTCCGGCCCGCAGCTGCAGCAGCAGAGCCAGAGTCTGGTCCTCCAGGGGGGCCGCCGTAGCGTCCGTGCCTATACACGTTGGTGCGCAACACACGCAAAGCGCGGGTGATCGTACTTTGTGACCCGGCAAGGTGGGTGATGTGCTGCAGGTCTGTGACGCATACGGTAAACACAATACAAAGCACCGTGTATGTATGTGACGCCCCTCCCGAGAAAAAAAAACGCGAGAAAAAAACGCTTGTGTGTACCGTATGTTAGGAATCCAACGCAAACGCAAACTCGTGCTTTTAGTGAGTGTGCCGGTGCGGGTAGTGGCTAGTGGGTGCGTACCTTTGGGCGGAAGCGGAACTCTTTCCCTCCCATGTCCCTAAATCCCTGTATGTAGTCTCATCAATGGAAGGAGAGGCCGACGCGGTGGCTGCCGGCCCACCTGCCCGCCGGCCCTCAGCCCGGCGCCCAGTTGGGCCCGCCCCCGACCGGCACCTCCAGCAACGTCATCACGCGAGCACCCACCCGTTCCCGCCGCCACGTAGGCTGTACGGCCCTGCACCCGGAGCGCCGAGGTGACGTCATCGAGGGTCGCGGCCACCAGCTTGGGGGAGGGGTTGGCGGATGGGCCCATGGCTTGCAGGACCAGGGAGGTCAGCACGCAGGTCTGTGGGGGGTGCGGGCGGGGCAGGCGCAGGCGCAGGCGCCAGGTGGGGAGGGGGGGGTAAGGCAGGAGCAGGCGCAGGCGGGGAGGGGCGGGGCAGGCGCAGGCGAGGAGGGGCGGGGCTGGCCCAGGCGGAGGATGCAGGACGGAGCAGGGGCAGATGGAAGGTCACGGGCTCGGGCGACCTACCCCCGCGTTCCACTCCACGAGCCAACGCCCAACGCCCAACGTCCAACGAAACGCTATTACCGCCGGTACCCACCCGCAGGCTGGCGGTGCCGTTCTGCTGTTGTGCGCCCACCGCCTGCGTCAGCGCTCCGACACTCAGATCTGCCGCAATGGTCTGGATGCTGACGGCCCCGCTGGCGGCGCCGCCGGCGGTGGCAGCGACCTCGCTGTCGTTGCGTGGGTCCCAATAGCCGCCCAGAGTCAGCCTGTGTATGTGTGTTGCGTATGAACACGTGTGTGTGTGTGTGGCGATGAAGGGTGTAACGCGGTGTGTGTGACGGTGAGGTTGACGGCTGACCCGACCCGCTCCCTGGCGACCCGTGGGTCATCAGCAACGGCTTACCCCTGTCCTGGCGACCCATGGGACCCAGCACCGGTGACCCATGGGTCATTAGCGTGGCCCAGCACCACCCTGGTGACCCATGGATTATCACGGCCGATCACGTTCACGGCTGAGTGTGACCTGGCGAGTAACCTGGCAGGGGACCTACCCCCGACCCCCCCCCCCGCCCTGCGAAAATCTCTTTATACCCCTGACCTGGTGACCCATGGGTCATATCATCAGCACGGCCGACTTACAATTCAGCAAGGCGGCTGCGGAAGTGGCCCGTCACGCGCAACCATCATCACCCTTTCCCAGTAATGAGTCATCCCATTGTCGTACGCATACATGTAACTCACCCTGGGCTTGCGCTCGAGCATCCATCCATCCATCCATCGGCCGTGCGTGCACTAAACCAAACCAAACCCTGCCACCACCCCCCTACTAAAAACCTAAGTAAACCCGCTAGCCATCCAGCCCCTCACCCATCAGCCTCCCCCCAAACACACACACCCACCTCGCCCAGGCCAGCGTGTCCCAGTCGCTGTACGACCCCGGGTTGTACGGCCGCTGTCGTGACTCGATCGCGTCCGCCACCAGCTGCCTGGCCACCGCCCCCCGCCACATCGGCACCTGGTCGGACTCCAGGGAGGCCCAACTGGCCGCCAGGGGGGCCAGGGAGGGCGGCAGCTGCTGCTGGGCAGCAGCAGAAGAGGAGGCGGAGGCGGAGGCGGAGGGGCGCAGCGCGGGCCCGTGAAGAGCCGCCAGGAAGAGGGCCCAGGTGTTGAGGTCGACTTCCGTCCTGTTGGTTGAGGTTAGTTGGAGACGGAGGATGATCAGCAAGCGGGCCGAGTGAGAGAGAAAGGGGATTTAGTTCGAAATAATGGGTAGCAAGATAAGCGGGGGACTTGGCATAGTATCTTTTCAGAGGTGACGACCGATTAAGCGGGTAGGTGTTCACGGGCATGAGGGCGAGCGAGGGTCGACCCAAAACACACCAACTCGTGCCCCCCACTCCCTCCCAAAAACCAACTGTAACACTGTAACAACCACAACTGTAACAACTGTAACCACCCACCGCAACATCCCCCGGGCAGGCACGCACTCGCCGACCTGCTGGGCCGCCAGTCTCCCCAACGACTGGCCGGCTGCCACATAAGGCCCCACTGAGCGTCGGTCAGCGTCGCCAGGTCGCGCAAGCCGCCGGCGGCGGCGGCGCCCTGCGCGGCGCTGGCCGGCTGACTGTAGTACGACAGTACGACAGGAAGTGTGGCCCACAGCATGGCGGGCGTCGCCTGCGGGATAATCCTGCGGACGTACGACACACGTGCGACAGACGTACAGACAGGAAGTCAACAACCACGCATGCAGCAGGTGAAGAGTTGCACGGGAACGGGTGAGGGGAGGGAGGGGGGCTGGCTTTGGCGGAGTTCGGACCTTCGGAGGGGGGCTGCTGATACCGGTAAGCGCCCCCAGCGCTGCCCTTGTTTGGATGGTTGTCATCTATCTCAGCGTCCCTCGCCGTGTATCTATGTATACTGATATTTATATACCGTACTACAAAGGTACGGTGCGGTACGAACCTCTCGGCATCCGCCTGCATCAAGCTGTCGTACATGCCGGCGATGGCGGGGAAGTAGCCCACGCCGGCAGTCAGATTGAGGCCGCCTGCGCGCAATTGTGGCAATTGTGGCAATTTTGGCAATCATCAATTACATCAATTACGTTGCATCGCATTACGAAGCCCAAACAGCGGTGGGGGGCGGGGCGATGCCAAACAGCGGAACCAAACAGCAGGGCCGGGGACCCGGGACCGGGGCGGTTCAGCTGGATAACGGTCGAACCTGTAACTGTGCGTACCGTATGGGGGGGGGAGATCCAAGCACCGGCTGTGCGCACGCCGAGCGCTGATGCAGTCTCTCACTCACCGCTTCCCGGCACGGCGTTGGGTAGAACCATGCCCTCCTGCCACTGCTGCCCCGCCGTAGTGCCGCCGCCGCTGCTGGTGGTGTTGGTCGATGTGGTGTTGGTGGATGTGGTGTTGGTGGAGGTGTTTGGGGGCGGTGACGCGGCGAGTGTGAAGGAGGTGGCCACCCACACGTCCCCTTGCTGGCCTGTGGTGGGTCGGGAGATGGGGGTTCAACGCCCACCGGGAGTTGGGGAGTTGGGGGTTGGGGAGTTGGGGTGAGGGTGAGCGGGAGGGCAAGGCTGGCAGGCCGGAACATGTGCAGACAGCAGATACGACAGTTACACAGACGCGTGAGTAGACAGATGCATGAGTAGACCAAACTTGCACGCACTCACCCATGACCCCCAGCCCCCAGGCCCCCCCACTCACCCATGACCCTCAGCTGGGTCTGCAGCGCATCCGCCCCTCCGCCCGGTTGGCTGTCCCGAGCTGTGAAGGTGAGGTTGGCGGAGCCTATGGCGCCAGCGGAAAACGGGAATCGAACCTGGGTGGGAAGAAAGCAGATACCACAGCGGAGGGATGGAGGCGACCTCAGCGGATGGTGATGTGTGTGTGTGGGGGGGGGGTAGAGAGCGCTGGCACCAGGGAGCAGAGGCAGGGTGCGGGCCGCGGGCATGAGCATGTGGGCATGCGCTCCATCCGATATATGGGCACTGCGCGGCATGGAGGAGCGGCGGCGCAGCTGGGGCCCCCTCCTCCCAACGCACCTCCTGCTGCAGCCCTCCCCCCGCTCCGAAGGTCACCGTCTGGCTGGTGGCGCCGGTCAGGGACAGCGGCGCGGCGGAAGCGGAGGCCGAGTCCAGCTGCAGGGAGGGAGGGAGGGAGGGAGGGAGGGAGGGAGGGAGGGAGGGAGGGAGGGAGGGAGGGAGGGAGGGAGGGAGGGAGGGAGGGAGGGAGGGAGGGAGGGAGGGAGGGAGGGAGGGAGGGAGGGAGGGAGGGAGGGAGGGAGGGAGGGAGGGAGGGAGGGAGGGAGGGAGGGAGGGAGGGAGGGAGGGAGGGAGGGAGGGAGGGAGGGAGGGAGGGAGGGAGGGAGGGAGGGAGGGAGGGAGGGAGGGAGGGAGGGAGGGAGGGAGGGAGGGAGGGAGGGAGGGAGGGAGGGAGGGAGGGAGGGAGGGAGGGAGGGAGGGAGGGAGGGAGGGAGGGAGGGAGGGAGGGAGGGAGGGAGGGAGGGAGGGAGGGAGGGAGGGAGGGAGGGAGGGAGGGAGGGAGGGAGGGAGGGAGGGAGGGAGGGAGGGAGGGAGGGAGGGAGGGAGGGAGGGAGGGAGGGAGGGAGGCGGCTGAGGTAAGCTGGAATGACAAGGCGAACCGCGCAACCGGGGCAGCAAGGAGTTTGGGCTTTTAGGGAAAACAAGCTTGAGACAGCATCTGGCAAAAGAAGAAGCCTGGCCAGCCACGAGAGCAAAGAGACCTGTGCCGACGGCAGTCCCAGCCCCGTGCGAAGGTAGCCTACATGTATGTATGTGTGTATGTGTGTAAGTACGTACCTGTATGGTGACTGTGACTGCCGCGGGTGCGGAGCCCACACTGACCAGCACCCCCGCACTGAAGCTGTCCCCTACCCGCACGAAGCGGGGCAGGGAGGGGGTCAGCGACAGACGCCGCCGGACCGCCAGCCGGGCCTCTCCGGAGCCGTAACGACCACCCGAGGAGCCGGACGCGGCAAAGGCCCTGCGCGGGTGGGCGGGCGGATGGGGAAGGACGAGGAAGGGGAAGAGGCGCAGGGGGTGTTGATTGGATGGAGATGGAGGGCGGCGGGGGCGTCTGTCCAGGGGGGATTGGAACCCGTAGTAACAGTGCAGACCTCCCTCCCCAGTCTCCCTCCCCGCCCTCTGCGTCCCTTCGCTGCGGTAATCTTCTCTCCTTTCCGCCCCCCCAATGCATGCGCAGACCTCCCTCCCAAAGCACAAACGCACGCACGCGTAGACCCGCAAGCGTCTGTCCGTCCAAGCACGCGTGCATCCCCACCAAGCACGAACGCACTTCCATTCGCATTCCCTGCGCATTCTCCACCCACAACCCCATCGACACACACATAAACACACACGCACACAAGCACACACAGACACACACGCCTCTTACCTGATAACAAACGTGCCCAGGTTGGGTGGCGCCGTGAACTCCGCCGAGGCGACCCCGTTGGGCCCCGTGGTGGCGGTGGTGAACAGCGGCGTCACCCGGAAGGACGTCTCCAGTCGGGGCGGCGGGCTGAGGGCCGCGGCGGGGGTGCCGCCACCACTGGGGGGCGGGGGGCTGCCGCTGGCCGGTGGTGGGAGGGCCGGCGAAGGCATGGGGGCGATCATGGCCACCTTGGACGCGGCTCCAGCGTTGGCGGCACCGACGGCAATGGCCGAGGCGACTGCATTGGTGGGTGGGTGGGTGGATGGACAAAAGGACGGGTGGGCGGCGGAAGGGTGGGTGGGTGGTGGTCTGTGGGAGGTTTTAGAGAGGTTTAGGACTGTTGGACATGGTTGGGTTTTGGCGTAGGGGCGGAGGCGGAGGACGCACGCCGCGTTTGTGCTGTGTTCTGTGTGGTGGCGGCTGCAAGCCTGCTGTAACGACGCTGGGAGTGCCGTACAACAGTCGTACATATATATACGTATGTACGGACGGACTCACCGGCGCCCCCACCCGCGGCCGCTGTGGCATTCCTGGCCTCTGCGAGCGAGTCAGAGTGCTGCTGTGGCTGCGGCGCATGGGCGACGGAGGTGGGGGCGCGGAGGCAGGCGGGCGAGATCCACCGGCGGGGGGTGGAGGTGACTGGGCGAGGGTGGTGGCTAGGTCGCGGCACACGGCGGAGGGTGAGTGGCTGGTGGATGGTGCTCTCACCTGCTGGTGCCCAATCCGTTGAGTAATCTGGCAGGAAGGCGGGGGAGGGGTAGCCCCCGCCGGCGCCCTGGGTCCATTCAGGTGTGTGTGAAGGTGGGCAGGTGGGTGAGCAGGTGTGGGTGTGCGTGTGTGTATGTGCAGGTATGTGGGGGGCAGGGGGAATGGAGGCAGCTTTTACCTGCTTAGAAAGGTGAGCAGCGGGGGTGCCGGAAGTAAGACGGCTCTCAGACACACGGTCCATATACGCAAAATGCAGTTGAGCCACCGCAATACAACGAACAACCGATCAACAAACGAACGAACTAACGAATCATACCGTACTGAACCCGCCCACCCACTCTGCCACCCACCCGCCCACCCACCCACGCCGCGCCCCACCCACCCGCCGTCTCCGTCCCTTCGCTGCGGCATATTTTTCCTTACCCACCCACCCACCGGCATGATCGTGGCCGCACTGGTGTACTGCGCCAGGAGGGCGGTGTCGTTCATGTCCACGGGGGGGACATAGTAGGGGTTGGGTTTGCCCACGAAGGTGTCGGTGGGCAGCCAGGGGTCCAGCCGGGTGAGGCTGGGGGGGACAAGAGGGGGGCAGGGAGGGAAGTGGGTGGGGTAGGGTAGGGTAGGTGGAGAGGTGCGGAGAGGTGCGGAGAGGTGCGGAGAGGTGCGATCCGGATGGCTGGGGTGAAGTGAGTCGAGCCTGCTTGAACATACGGTCTCGATGATGCGATGCGGAGAATGCGAGTACATGCAGCTTCGCAAATGCATGCATGCATGCATGCATGCATGTGTCCATATCCATGTATGTCCAGCGCCGAAGTGCACTCTTAGTAATACGCACCGCGCCATCAGCGTGTCGTACACCGCTCGTACGGCACCGGGCGCCAGGCGGTAGTCATCCACCGTCCACTGCGACATGCTGCTGGGCAGCCGCAGCACCATCTCCAACTCCGGTTGCGGCAAATCGTACGGCAGCAGATCCAGAAAGGCCTTATCCACGCCGTACACCGTCACCTCCACACCCGCGCCGGCCGGCTTGGAGCCGGCAGCGCCGGCGCCGGAAGGCACCGCGACCGCGACCGAGACCTGGGGGGCCCGCCAGTGACAGGGTGAGCATGGATATGGAGATTGACGGGAGAGCGGGAGACACGCTGGAACGATGAAGGGCTTCATCCACCACCGCTACACATTCACGCTTTGCATCCACCTTTTCCCAAGATACGGGTTCCCATACAACCCCAAGGTTGGAGCCCATTCACAGCAATACGGTATTCACAACAACAAAAGCAGTAGAAAAAAACAGTAACAACACGGCTGGCTTCGGTACTTCCCAGCCGTCCTCAGGCCCCCGGCGGCGATCGCTCGTGTCCGCCCCCACCGCCCCCACCTACCGAGGCCCTGCCTCCCGGCTCCAAGGCAACCAGCACCTCGCCGCTGACGTCTCGGACCGCCGGCAACACCCCTCCAGTAGTAGTCCCATCCCCCGCCGCCGCCCCCGCCGCCCCCGCCCCCGCCCCCGCAGGAGCAGGAGCAGCAGCCGCAGCAGCAGCAGCAGGAGCAGGAGCAGCAGCCGCAGCCGCAGCAGCAGGAGCAGGAGCAGCAGCCGCAGCTGCTGATACGTTCACGGTCACGTCCAGTGCATTGCTCGGCTGCACATCCAGCTGGAGAGCCATGGTGTGGGTGTGTGGCGCGAAGGGGTCGAAGAGGCGGCTCGTGGGCAGCGGCGGTCCAGGGAGGGGCAGGTCGCCGGGCTGCAGGCGAGGCACGTCCAGCACCGCGGTTACGGAGCAGCCGCCACGACACTCCCGACCCAGCGGCCCGAGCGGCACTTGCGCCAGGCCGCCCGCGGGGAGCTGCGGAGGGGGGTAAAAACAAAAAGAAGATACCGCAGAGGGGCGTGCGCGCGTGGTGTGGCGGGGGGGGGGGGGGAAGCGGGGCGCGGGGGGCGATTGGACTGGGCTGGGTTGGGGAGGCAAGTCTTGGGGCGGCGGAGCGAGGGCACGAAATGACCGCGGCGTGGTGAGTGGCGAATCATTCAAACGACGTCTCGGATCTGGATCCGTGGATCCGGATCCGTGGATCCGGATCTATCGCTCACCGAGGTGACGACCTTGGAGACCAGACCGGCCTCGTTGCCCCACACCAACAGCAGCTTGGAGTACGGCCAGGGGCTCTGGAACAGCAGCAGCGGCGAGTCGCCCAGCTGGTACGTCGTCCTGTACGACGGAAAGCACGGCGCACGCACGCGCGGGCGCGCGCGCACATGTGCGTATGGTCGGCGGCATTTCAAGTAAAGGTCAAGTAAAGGACGCATCAACAGAGGCTCGACGACGACGTAAAGCAGGTTGCGCAACCTCTTCATTTCCGAGAGGACGGGGACAGGGACGTTGCGTCGGTGGACGATGGGCAGCCCGCGCAGGAAGGGAGCTGAGTGCATCTGCCGGAGCAGCTCAAGCGCATGAACGCATGGTAACTTATCCACGGCCGCGCCGCAAATCCCCACATCGTTCACACCTGCTTGCCCGGCAAACACACGGTGCCTGCCCCCCCCCCCCCGCCCGCCCTCACTCACTTGTCGGTGGTCAGGGAGGGCTCATCAAAGGTCCTCCAGGGATTCTCCGCCCAATAGCTCTCATTGTAGCCCAACGTCTGATTGGCACACACCCGCACACTGGCGCCGCTGTCACTGCTGTTGCTGCTGCTGTTGCCGCTGCTGTTGCCGCCGTTGCCCGCCGCGCCCGTCGTCGTCCCCGCCGCCGCCGCCGCCGCCGCTGCTGCAGACGCCCCCTGTGAAGGCAGCAGTGCTGACGTGGGCACTTGGGCACACGCCTCCAGCAGGAAGCGACCCACGCAGGGCAGCGCCAGTTGGCAGGAGGGCGAGAAGGGAGCACCGCTGGTAGTGGCGCAGGAGGAGGTGGAGGAGGTGCAGTTCGCCACGCCGGGGTGATCGGGCTCGGGCGGGGCGGGACGCAGGGTGGCGGTGAGGGGCACACCGGGGAGGGGCGCTCCGTCGGTGTTGGAGGTGAGGGTGGCGGCGACGGCGAAGGCGGTGCCGGGGGTGGAGGGGGTGAGAGAGAGCTGCAGCTGCAGGCGGGCGGGGCCGTCAGCCAGGCTGCAGGCGGGGGAGGGGAGGGAGGGAGGGGCAGGGGGGTGGGGAGAGGGGTTGGGGGGACGAGGCAGGGGCGGAGAGTGGGAGCAGGTGAAAAGTGCGCTGCGTGGGGTCTGTAGGCGTAGCTATGGGGCGGAGAAGGGATGTGGCAACGGATGCGGGCTACACAGGGGAGGCAGTGCAGTATTGTGCTGCCGGGTGCAATGCGTACATAGCTACGGTATGCGGCGAGCGTGCAGAGGTGTGTACACACACAGACACACACACACACACACACTCACTCTCTCTCTCTCTCCTGCGATCGCACCAAGGCAGCAGGGAGGGAGGGAGGCATAATCCAGTTCGCTACGGCACCAGTTGTCCACCTCCACCTCCACCTCCCGAGCGCATCCTCATCCTCATCCTCATCATAATCCTCATCATCCTCATCCCCATCACTCACGTGACGGTGGCAGAGCGCGTGATGCGCTCGCGTGTGGGCCCGATCCACTCGACATCAATGTACAACATGTCGTACGGCTCCGACACATTGGCGGGCGGCAGCGCCCCCAGGTCTATCCTGCCGGTGGCCTGCCCCGCCCCATCCGTGCTCAGCGTCATCAGCCCGGTGGCCTTGGCGGTGTGCCAGGTGGCGGTGAGGGAGGCCCCGGACACGGAGGCGCCGATGTAGCTGACGGCGGTGACGTTGAAGGTCAGGGCGGAGGTGGGCAGGACCCAGGGGGGGGCCACCAGCTGCGGGAGGCAGGGCGGTGGCGGGAAGAGGTGGGGCGGGAAGGGGAGGATGATTAGCTGGGAAAGCGGAGGTGGGTCCCAAGAGCAGGCAGATGGGTAAAACAACCCTAAACCCCTAAAACTCTAAGCATACGCAATGCCTCCCCACACACACGCACACGCACGCACACGCACACACACGCACCTTGAGGTCAGCCGTGGGCGGCCGCGGATCGGCCACCGTCACCGTCAGTGACGCCACCTCGGGCCACTTGTCGTACTCCAGCAGCTCCAAGGGCGGCGCACTCGCCAGGCCCACGACCGGCGCGGGTGGCGGCGGTGCCGGCGGCGGCGCCGGCACCGGCAACGGCGGCGGCGGCAGCGAATCAAAATCGATGACGTCACCCTCGTCAGGCGGCGGCGCGTACAGCAGGTGCCGTCTGAGACTGTCCTCCTCCCTCACCTCCTTCTCCTCTGCTGCCGCCCGGAAATCGGCCTCAGCGGTAGCGCCATCCACGTCCTCTTGCCCTGCTGCTGCTGCGGCGGCCTCAGCGGCGGCGCCCCCCAAATGTGATGCGGGAGCGACCCACGGGTCGCCATGATCCGCTGTTGCTGCTGCAGCTGTGGACGACAGGTGCCGGCGGCGGCCGCCGGTGCTGGACGCCGACACCGGCGGCTGTACACGCAGGAGCAGGCTGTACGACTGCAGTTGTACATCCGTGGGAACTTCGACCTCGCCGTGCAGGGTGCCGGTGGTTGCGTTGACCTGCGGACCGGCGGGGTATGCCGTACGCACCGGTGCGGTTACCAGTTGGGTAAGCCAGGGTAAGAGCCGGCTCGTTCGCTTGGGCCAGATAATGACTTAGATATAAATATATGCAGATAATTCTTGTGCAGTAAAAATCGACCTAGTGCAACATAGATAGATGTAGTGCTTGCAACGAGTTCCTCGCTAACTTACAACTTCATAGATGGCGTGCTGGAGCAGCGGGCTCCCAGAAATTTACAATTATAAGCAATTACAAATAGATAACACACTCTGCTCCACCAGATGAGTCAAAAGTTGTTGCAGTTGGCTTCAGACCTTTTCAAAAAAATCTGGAGGAGTTCAGGGCGCGCATTTGGCAAATAAACCGTGCGATTGGGGCACTGCTTTGAATATGAATTTGAAATATAGCACGCGAGCTCGAAGAGTGCTATATCACGCACGGCCTTGATGTCCTCTGCTTGTTTAATGCAATCCCGTGCTACGCGTGTTTGCTCAGAGAATTGCGTGGTCATGTCCACTTATGCCTACTTATGAATAGCTGCCTAAGTGACCAAAGCTGCTGGAGCATGCGTGCCGTACTATTTTCCGAAATAGTACGACCTACAAGTGCACCGGTCCCTAAACACGGTCCGCACTCCCGAATGAGTTTCTCTGCCGGCTAGTTCTGCATGGATCTTGACAAGGCGCTGCTGCTTCTCGACAAGCATTGGCCGGCCGTGCATCCTCAGAGCGACAATTGCCAGATTTTAGTTTGAAAATTTCTTGGCTCCTTGACCTCTGGCCGCCTGCTGTCCCTTCGTGCACCGCTACCCACCATGACATAGGTGAGGGACCGCGCCTCCGAGTCGACATCGCTGGATCCAGATCCAGATCCCGTATCGGCTGTTGAGGCCTGGATCCACGGCGGGCTGATCTGCAGTACGGCGACGCTCTCCGGCGGCAGCTCCAGGGTGAGATCCGATGCGATCTGCTGTACGAAACCTGTTGCACGCGTATTAACGGCACAGGAACGCCGAGTGGTTGTGTGCTAGGCACGGCCTCCGTCTCTCCCCCCGGCCCCCCACGCCTGCGCGCCCCTGGTATATCCTGGTATTCCCAGCCCCACCGCCCCACCGCCCCACCTCCCCCTCCACCCACCCACCCTCCTCCCCCTCCCCCTCCCCCTCCACCCCTCCTCTCCCTCCACCCACCCCCTCCACCCCATCCACCCACCCACCCACCCGTGACCTTGATGCTGTCCCCGGGCACCACCACCAGCCGATCAACCACCAGACTGCCAACGAAACTCGACTCCAGGGCGGGTGCCGCGGAGCTCCGCACCCAGCCGGCGCGGGGCAGCACTGCCAGCTGGTCGCCGGCGGTCACCGCCAGGACCGGCTGGACACCGATCAGCTGCTGCTTGCTCTCTCGCGAGGTAGAGAGGTAGAGAGGTAGAAACACGTGCGAGGCACATACAGAGAAGACAGCGAGGAAGGAGGGAAGGAAGGAAGGAGGGAAGAAAGGAAGGGGAGCGAGGCGCCGTGAGTGAACATGTCCGGGCTCCCTAGGACTCCTAGGCGCTAGGACTGCTGCGGAGCAACCACGTGGCGTGCATGTGCTCATGCATGGGGCTCTCGCTCGCCTGACGCAACCCTCAAAACCTCCTCAACCAGCAACGGAAGGTGCAGGGCAGGGCTGTCGTACAGCAGTACACCACGGTCGTACACTCGCCTCTGGGGATACCAGGGTGATGTTGCAGAGGCCGTCGCGGTCGGTGGTGCAGCCAGCGAACATCCGGGGGACACTCTGCGGGTGTGTGTGTGTGTGTGTGTCGGGGGTGGGGTGTGGATGGATGGATGGATGGATTTGGAATTCAGTGTGGATTCAGTGTGAAGCAAAGGTAAAGCGAGCGACATGCTGGAGTGTAGAGACGTAGGCGACACAGCACCTGAGCCCAGCACCGCACCCAACAAGACGATACCGTATGCATAAAGCGCGGGGAATGAAGAGCGAGAGAGGGGGCGGGGCGGGGGACATGAGTGAAGATGCATGAGGCGGATGAGCGGCTGGAGATAACGGAGCGGCTGCGCGAGGATGCGGAACGTCCCACGCATCAAACCAACTACCAGCTCTCCTAACGGCTAACTACCAACTACCAAATAGCTTTCTGCTCGCTTACGGCTTACCCCCCACTCGTCTTGGACGAAGACGCTCGCCGCCGCGCCCGCCACCGGCCCGCCGCCGAGCGCCGCGTCCAGCAGCCACACCACCAGCACCGACCCGCACTGCACCGCCGACACCGACAAGCTGCTGTTCAGCAGCACCTGCACATTGTCGCTGAGGGGACCGCCACCAGCCCCGCCACCACCGGAGGAGGGGCCGCCCGAGCTGGAGATCTGCGTGGGTTTTAGGGTTTTTAAGCGGACGTGGACGGCCGGGGCTGAGCAACGTATACGTCGGCATCGGCATCGCAGCGCCTTTTACGGGTTACTGCTGCTCGCCGTCACCGCACAGCCGCAATCATCCCCCTCTTCACGTTTCTCCTCCTCCAAGTTCCAACCCCCCTGCCCACTGCCCCCTGCCCCCGACCCCGACCCTTCGCCCGGTCCCACCTGCAATGGTTCTGAGTTTACCCCGAATGCGCCAGCGCAGGACCCTATCTATCTGGTGGTCCCTCATTGTAACTCCCGCACCCTACCTGCCCACCGCCCACTGCCCACTGGGCCCCCTGCCCCCCCGGCCCCCGGTCCTACCTGCGGGTCGCAACACGAGTCCACCACAAAGACACGGCCCGTCGGACCCAACGACGCATTTGCCGCAGCACCCAAACTCCCAGCCGCCCGCTGGGGCAGCAGCAGCGGCAACAGCACCTCACGCCAGTCACCGCCGCTGACGCCGCCGCCGCCAGCTGCTGCTGCGGCGCTGCTGCCGCCCTCCGCTGCCGCCGTCGTCGATGCATTGAGTGCCACATCCACATCCGGGGGGCCCAGCAGGTCCCGGATGCTGACGTAGCTGCGGCTGCCGATGAGGATCTGCAGCACAGTCGCCAGAGCCGTCTGGTTGCTACGCACGTTGGGGGCCCAGGCGGCCACGCTGCTGAAGATCGGGGAGTAGGTGGGGTGCGGCGGCGGCGGCGGAGGGTGTACGGCGTAGGGCCAGGCTGTCAGGTTGTCCGCGCCCGCCTCCAGCAGAAAGAGGGAGGAGGAGCCGCTGGAGATGGTGGTGGGCGGCGCGAGGGTGTACGACACGTACGACATATCGAAGGGCGCGGAGGATGACACCTGCGCGTGGTGGGAGGACGGAGGAGGGTGTGCGGGGATGGCGGGGGTGTGGATTGCGAGGGTGCGGAAGGTGGCAAGGGGCGGCGGGGGTAGCGGCTAGAGGGGGATATGATTTGGGCTCGGGGGCTCGTTGCAAAGGCTCGTTGCAAAAAGAATGAAGGAAGAGAGTCTTGGCGGAGGCGAAGGAAGAGAGGGAGGGGATTTGAAGAGTGAGGGCTGAGGGGGGGCATACAGCAGCACACACACACTTACACACACACCTGCAGCGGCTGTCCAAATCCGTCCCGCACTCCGTTGTCCGCCCTCGCCATCGCCCAGTAGGTGCCGCCCGGCTCCAGGGAAGGCACGTCCAGCCGGGCCTTACCCCGAGACACCAGCGACAGCGAAAAGGCCACCGGCTGGCCGCCGCCCTGCTGCTGCCCCTGCTGCTGTTGTCGGCAGATGGAGGAGGCGTTGGCGGTGCCGGCATTGGCGGGCGAGGGGGAGGAGGAGTTCGGTTGGAGGCGGCAGAGGGTGATGGTGGCGGCCAGGGAAGCTGGGGTGGTGTTGTTGGAGAGGCCGTGTGGGAGCCACACGTCGAGTCGGCGGTAGCTGGGGGGAGAGAGAGGGAGAGAGGGGGGGAAGGGGAGGAAGGGAGGGAGGGAGGGAGGGGGGGCAGGACAGTGAGAATCGGGAGTGAGAGCGGGCACACAAAAGCAAAAGCAACGTCAGGGTTGGAGGGGAGATGGTAATACGCCCCGTCTCGACCCATGGGCACCGTCCCGACCCATGGGCCCCGGCCGGAGCCATGGGCCCCAGCCCCGACCCATGGGCCCAGCCTCGACCCATGGGCCCCAGCCCCGACCCATGGGCCCAGCCTCGACCCATGGGCCCAGCCTCGACCCATGAGCCCCGGCCCGACCCATTGGGCCGGCCCGACCCATGGGCCCGGCCCGACCCATGGGCCCAGCCTCGACCCATGGGCCCCAGCCCCGACCCATGGGCCCCAGCCCCGATTCATGGGCCCCAGCCTCGACCCATGGGCCCAGCCTCGACCCATGGGCCCCAGCCCCGACCCATGGGGCCGGCCCGACCCATGGGCCCGGCCCGACCCATGGGCCCCAGCCCCGACCCATGAGCCCAGCCTCGACCCATGGGCCCAGCCTCGACCCATGAGCCCAGCCCCGATTCATGGGCCCCAGCCTCGACCCATGGGCCCCAGCTTCGACCCATGGGCCCAGCCTCGACCCATGGGCCCAGCCTCGACCCATGGGCCCCAGCCCCGACCCATGAGCCCAGCCCCGATTCATGGGCCCCAGCCTCGACCCATGGGCCCCAGCCTCGACCCATGGGCTCCAGCCCCGACCCATGAGCCCAGCCCCGATTCATGGGCCCAGCCTCGACCCATGGGCCCCAGCCTCGACCCATGGGCCCCAGCCCCGACCCATGAGCCCAGCCCCGATTCATGGGCCCCAGCCTCGACCCATGGGCTGCAAACCGGATGTAGTGCTAAACTTGAAAAAGTCACGCATGGACATACACACACGCATAAACACACGCAGACACACTCGAACACACACGCGCCACATATACAACACACAGACGTGGATGTCCATAGCCCGCACACATGCACACCTGCGGAGCACCCACACGCACATGCACACACAGGGGGGAGAATCATGGACGGGGGCATACACACCGTACACAGGGGGCATGTGCAGGAACACCCACACACACACACACGCACAAACACGCACCTGAGGGGCGAGGCCGGTTGAGGGCCCCAGCCGTAGGCGGATTCTCCCCAGGGGATGCGAAATGGTCGTAAGCCGCCAAACGTGATGGAGAGGTCGGTGCCCAGCGGCCCCGCCAGCGGATTGTATCGTGACCCACGGGTCAATCGCAGCGTGTAGCTGACGGGACGGAGGACAGGGCGCGGTTTGGTTTGCGAGGGGTTTGCAGGCGAGGGGGTAAGAAATACGAATTGCGGCTAAGGAACCCAGGTAATGGCGGGGGACCGGGTCAAGCGCGGCGTCTGTAGATGTTTGCATGTGTGAAGTGCTGGGGGGCGAGGAAAGCGGGAGAGAGAGGAGAATCGTTAGTTGGTGTCGTGCTTGCGCTAGCACGGGGCCTGCCTCAAGGGGCCCGAACGACCCACGGGTCGGTCGACGACGAGGGGCGGTCGTGTTCAATGCGCTCGTTCGCGGGCTGGCCAACTGGTCACAGCCGGAAGAAGGGTCCGGCACAGGACTTTACACAACTTGAACTGGCTTGAAGGGGTCGGCTGAGCTGACGCTGGTTGCTCCTCACCTGGTGTTGGGTTTGAGTGCAGCCAGGGGCCGCACCTCCGCGCAGGTTCCGTTGGTGGCGGAAGGGGGTGAGCTGGAGGCGAAGCTGCCGGCCCAGTAGTCCTGTGCGCGGCACGGAGGCAAGTTGTGTTGTTGTTGGTGCTGCTGCTGCTGCTGTTGGTTTTAGTTATAGTGGGTAGTTATGGTTTGTCGTTAAAAGTAAATGGGTCGGTTGTGGCAGGGAATGCGGGGCAGGAATTCAAGGCTGAGGGAGGCGCAGTTCTGAGGTGGATGGAGGTGACGTTTAGTGGTAAGCGGTTAGCAGTTAGGGTTGGAAGGATGCGGGACGACGCCAAAACGAAGGGGCCCAGTTTCCGCCGAGCGGCAGCGCATCTTTGGTCCCACGAATCTCCCCCTTTGAGGGTACCGATACGGTACCGAACCTATACTGGAAACCCCGGAGCGCCGGACTTTCCGGTTCTCAGGATCTCAGCATTCGTTAGGTGCCGCGAGGATTCGATGAAGGAACCCCAGGGGCCCCCAAATGATCCCCAGTGGGCCTACCCTACGTACCCAGGGTTCGGGGCTCCTACACGCCGTCACATTGAGGAATGAACCGTTTGCCCGTTGCCCGTTGCCGCGGACCTCTGACACCTGCGCGGAGAACCAGCGAGGAAGACAGGCACACAGAGAGCGGGCGAAGGAGTAACGGCGGGGGCGAAGGAGTTTTGGGGGTTTACGGTGCCTTGCAGGCATGGAGGAGGTCACAGTGCCTTGCAGGCAGGGAGGGAGGGAGGCAAGGGTAAGTACCGACGGAGGGATGGTTGGCCGGAGGGAGAACGAGGGAAGGGTCAGTTGTTTGAACCGCGGGACCGGCAGCCGAGGCACGTCGGCACCGCACGCACGAGAGCAACGCGGCCGGGACACAGGCAGCAGCGCACACGCCAAAACACACGTGCCCCGAACCTTCCCTGCCAGCCCAGCCCTCTCCCTCCACGCCGCCGAGCAACCCCGCCGACCTGCAGCGCCTTGCGCAGCATGGCATAGTCGACCGGGTAGTTGAAGCTCAGCAGCAAGCGCCCTGTTGGGAAAAACATTCGAGCAGAGGCCAAGCGGAGATAAGATGAATGAGTGCAGATGCGGGGCAGGTTCATTACACATGAAGCGAAAGAAAGTCGGCGGATCAGCGGATAGGGAGGGGCGGGCGGCGGAGCGGCCGGAGGCACTTCAGGCGCGCCAGGGCCGTACACGCGAGCGAAGGGAAGCCGCCTCAGGTCTCAGGGTCGGTCAGGCAGCAAGGGTCGGTCTGGCTAGCCACTTCCATTCGAACCCAGGAACACGGCGCTGGGCGGCGCGAGCGAGCCAGCGCCTTCCCGAAGTGGGCCATCTCGAAGTCCCAGTAGCTGCGCGTTGTGTGCTCGTCTGTTCGCTCGTCTGTCCGTATGCGCGCCGATATGGATAAGAAACGGGCACCTCGGCCGCCGGCTGGCCGTACTTCGCCCTTTCGCCTCCTCGGCACCACTCCCACTCTTCATCCCTACCCACCCACCACCGCCCGCATACACACATACACACACATCCGCATTACACGTGCCCACGGCGGGCACTCGCGCACACATGTCGTACAACAGTTCGTACGACGCCCATCACAGATGTCGTACATACCGTCCGGCGGCACCTCTGGCAGCACATCCGACGCCAGGCCGAGGTCTCCGTCCCACAGCCCGTCGGTCAGGTTGGCGAGCAGCTCCGAAACCACGCCTCTCACCGACATGGACAGCAGCTTGGTGACGAGCCGCCGAGCGGGCGGGACGCCGTTCAGAACCAGCGGGGCACCTGACCAGCCGGAGAGCCGGGGTTTTGGAGGGGCAGGCGTGGGTGGGCGCGGGTTGTGGTACGGTACCGTATTGTGCACAGGCAAGAGGGGCTCAGGCAGCGGCATGTGGGCCCCAAGAGCGCTTCAGTCGACACAACGCCGGAAGTGGGAAATGTTTGTGTGGAAAAACAATAGTAGCAGGTAAGACGGACCTCGAGGGCGCGAGATAATCGCAACCAGCATTTATCTGTCGGATTTCGACTTCGAGATTGGGTTATCTGTCGGAGGGTGGGGCGCTGCGGAGGACAGCTTCCCGCCTGCTTCTTAATATATCTGGAGGCATCAAAAGTAACGGCAGCTCCGTTGGTAAGCCGACTCCGACCGTCCTTTCCCTCAGCGCCAACCGACCCGCGGGTCAGGTCACAACGCACAAGGTTTCCAGGCACGCACGAGGGAAAGCGAACGCGCGCTCTTTATCTCACATTCACAGTCGCCGATAAACCCGAGCCAACAGTCTGCCCAACCAACCTAACCCCCATACCTATACCCAGGCCCTTACTGTGCACAAATCCCAAAACCCTAATCCCCGCTCCCGCACCCGCACACCCTCACCCACCATCATAGCTGGTCAGGTTGGTGGCCCAGCTGAGCTCGCAGTCCAGATCGGTGGGCCAGTCCACATCCGGGTCGAAGCGGGCGATGGTGGTGGTCACCCACCGGAACTTGCCGGGGACGCCGCAGCTCAGAGAGAAGGGAAACTGGGAGTGGACGGGCGGACGGGCGGGCGGGCGGGCCAGGGCGGGCGGGTGCGGAGTGAGGGCAACCCCGAAAAACTGAAGGAAAACGTGCAACAGCCGCGCGAGAATGTAAGCCGGGATGAGGGGGGCTGCGATGGGACCGACCCGGGAGCTAGAGATGAGGTGGGGGTGGGAGGGTGCGGCTGGGTGGGGTGGGGCGGGGCGGGGCGGGGGCGCGAGGATCGGAAGCCTCTGGAGGGGCCGTGGCAGAGGCATCAAGAGCGCGTGCGGTCTTCGACAAGTGGGCAACAAGTACGAACTTCACAGAAGACAGACAGGCGGCGGGGCGGCGGCCTGGGGCCCGGCAGGCCCAGAGATATCACACAGGATATAATTTTATATTCACAGGGAAACCCACAAAAAACCTCTCGAGGCTTTCCGTTTTAAAACATCTGAAAACTGTACGACAATTGGGTTACAATCAACTGTCAAACGACAGCTCACATACAAAGACATCGACGGCGTTGCCGTAGGACTTGCTGGGATTCAGCCCACACGGAGGGGCCCATCACTGTCATGAATCGTAAGGCTCCGGCGGACGCCCCCGTGTGGGTGAGGACGGAGGAGGCACCCGCTGCACCCCCGGTGCCAGCCCCCAGCCGGGCCACCACACTTAGTGCCACATGTATGCCGTCGCACCGGATTAATGAAGCATTGCCGGCATACCGTACTGACATGTCTTGCTGCGTCGTACCGCATTGCACCGGATTAATGAAGCATTGCCGGCATACCGTACTGACATGTCTTGCTGCGTCGTACCGCATTGCAACCCACCATGGACGCCAGGCTCGTCGCGTTGATTCCAAAGTCGGACCCCAGCGCTATAACCGGCCGGGAAAAGACAGCCTGTCGTTAGAGGGCGCGGGGAAGGCAGGGTGGAATCGTGGAATGGTTGTCGGCCACGCGCCGTTGCGCCAGGGGGTCAACGTATGCGCTCTTCGACTGCCATACCCACTGCGTGCGGAAAATGCCGCTCTACCCAATCAGTAACAAAAATTGTAAAGGAATTTGATTTGCTCAGCACCGTGAGGATTAATGAGCTAATCGCCTTCAGCTTTCGAAAGGCCCGAAGTCCACGTCGCAACGACCCAAATGCCGTCACGCACCGTTATTGCCTGCCGACCGTCAAGAGTAGTCTTGGACTTGGCAGGTCCCTTGATAATATCAGTCGGGGTCGTCAGCAATATCTTTAGCGGGAGCTGGTCTTGCAGAAAGGCGCGGCCCTGGCCGCCCTGCGCTGCTGCGACATGGCCCCCGCCGACGTGGAGGCAGCAGACCACGAGCAGCCACGGGATCCAGCGAGTGCAAAACATGTCCAGAACCACCCCACTGTAGGCGCTCCTCGGTTCGATTCAGCGCGGACGAATGAAGGCCCGTTTTGTCGCGAACGTAGCACTCAAGCTTCCCGCTCCGTGCTGCTTCTGGGAAAGATAATGAAAGTCAGATTAACATTCAACTATGTCCGCATTTATGGCTACGGGCTGTCTGGCTGAACATTAAGCGACGCTGTCAACGGACAGCTCGCGAATGACTGCTGTGGGGAGCAGCTCGGATTTCGCCGGCAGCGCAGGTAGGCATGTGTTGATAAGGTGGTGACGGAACCTTGCACTATGATAAGCGACGCAATCAATCGCTAACGGTTGCGCCTTGTCCTTTGGACGTTGTAACCGCCCGACAGCCCAACGAAACCAAGCTCATCTGTTGGAACCCATACAAATAGGTGTATTCAAGAGATTAAAAATTGCAGAGAACGCAGCCCTGTGCAATTCTGTGCAAGATCTTAGCTGCAGCTTCTGTGCCGGGACGAATTCATCGGGCCGTACGGCTCGCGCAACAAGGTGTCAAGGTCGCTTTGGACTCCACGCCACCACTCAGCCCAAGACCCAGCCCAAAACAGTGGAAGGTGCTTATATCGATCATAATTTTTGCAGCCATATAAAGCGTCGGAGAGTTACATATCGGCACAGACTTCATTCCATACTGCTGACAATTGGAAATGGCCACATCCATGGCTGATAAGCATGAACGAGTCCGTGCTAGGGTAAGAGAATCCTTCATTTTATTTGAACACAAGGAGGGTAGCCGACTGGTCGACTTTAAGGATGTCCCGACGGCCATCCGGTCTTGCGGCGTCAACCCCACATCCGTTCAGCTTAACCTTATTTTGGACCAGCTGGCAGCACTCAACGCGGAGTCGGAGGCAACCGGATTGGTCAACATGGAGAACTTTGAAATAGTCGTGTCGAACTTCCTAATTCAGCAAGAAGCAAGCCTCCTTAGAGACGACTATCACACAATGCTGAGGGCGTTCCGGGCATTTGACCCGGAGGGGCGCGGCTTCATCGAGGCAGAAACGCTTCGAACGTTGCTAAGCGGGCGTGGCGAGGTTATGACAGAAGAGGAGCTGAACCGGATGATGGTTCTCGCAGCGGACGAGCAGGGCCGGGTCTGGTACGAGGACTACGCGCAGGTGCGAAGGGGGATAGGGTTCGAGGAGTGGGGTTCGGGCGGAGCGTGCCAGCTGCCAGCCTGCCACGAAATGCCCAGGCTGATAGGAAGCTGTCTGAAGACAACAAGTCATTCCTTAGAGATAGTTGCAAAATATGTGATCAGCTTGGTACCTTGGGAGCCCACTTCAACCGACCACAGAAGGGTTTGGGGCGCCCTCGCTGCTTTCCACGCGTGCCGCCTGCAAACCTAGCAATCAATCAGCCAATCCGCTGCCAACCACTGATGCGCTTCACGATGCGTTCCGGGGACTCAGCACCCCGGCTGCTGTCACACTTTGCGGGGTTGGGCTGTGTGCCCCGTGCAGCCATCTATCGACGCGCTGGACTGTTCGGGAAGGGGGGATGCCCCGCCTTGCCTCCGTCCCATCCGTCCTTCCCCCACTCCTCACCCTTCTTGCTCTGCACCCCGTCTCACCGCTCCCTCATCGTGCAACGCCCGTCCCTGGTGCAGAAGCTTGCCAACGACGGCCGGACCATCTGAGCCTGCCGCCTCGCTTGGCTGGGCAGCCCAGGAAGAGCAGCAGCAGCGATAGCGGTGGTGGTCGCAACCGCGGCGGCACGTGCTGCTGCTGTGGCGGCTGCAGGAAAATGGCAGTGGCAGCGATGGCGATGGGATAGCAGCGACGGCAGTAGCAAAAGTAGCACGAGTGCAGCAAACGACCGCGGTGTGGCGGCAGCAGCGGCAGGAGCTCAGTCTGTGGGCGGGAATCAGCGGCAGGAGGTAACTTTGCCACCGGATTGTGGCGCCGGAGGGCGCCGGACGCGCGCGCATACGCTCACACCCACACACACGCACCGCCAGGGTCCGGGAAGTAGCGGGTTATCACGGCCTGCAAGCGCGCAGCACACGGACGTGGATGTACCTACCCCTTGCGAGAGGCAGGGCAGAGCAGCTTCAGCACTTCATTGCAGCACAGTGGCGGCGGCAGCAAAAGGAGTCAAAAGGTATCATGGAGCCGTGGGAGACGTGCGGTCAGGCTGGGCGCCTGGTCTCCGGCGCCGCCTTGCGGTCAGGCGGTGGCGGTGGCGGTGGCGGAGCCTTTTGCATCGCCCGTCCAACGTCACGCCTGGCCTTGCCTGCCCGCCGGCAGGCGACAGGACTGAGCGAAGCCGGGGATGTCGGGGTCGCCGCCCTGACCCCGGGCAGCCCCGGGCGCGGCAGCCTTCCCGCCACGCGCAATCGAGCCACCCAGGGGGGCGGTTGAACGAAGGCGCGCAGGCGGGCGAGAGGTGCAGGCAAGTCTCATTGGAGGGCCTGGTCTGTCGACCCACTTCAGGGCCGGGCTGCGGTTGCTTGCGTGGAATGGGTGGAGGTGGCGGCATGTGGGCTGGGCGCGCGCCTGTTGCTGCTGCTGGCCCGCCCTGACGCCATTCGACGAGCCGTTTAAAGCACCAGTTGCACGTTTGGAAGAGCCGTCTCCTTCACGTGGCCAGGGTGTGTCGCGCGCGGCCCTTGCCAGGAGGGCGCGGCGTTCGCTAGTACTTTGAGCTTTGCCCTCCGGCGGGCACACGGCGCGGCGCCGGCGTGCAGCTTTGGAAGTTGGCGCGGGCTCACGAGACCCCATCTTGGGGCTCTTCCGTGAGAAGAAAAACACGGGAGCTGAGATTACGGAAAGTAGGTGCAGCGAAGACAAGCGAAGGGTGAGGCGGTAAGCAGCCGGAGGGGCAGGAGCGCGGGGGGAGGATCCAAGGGCTCAACATGGTTGCGTGCGACCCTCCCACCACCACCACCTCCACCCAACAGCCGCGCGTCTTGACCTCCGTGGGGCCGCTGTGAGGAGTGCGGCCCACGGCCGGCCGACTCAGCGTAACGGGGTCGGTTCGCCACAGGACTGCCACACAGGGCAGAGAGGTTTGGAGGTCCCGGCGCGGCGCATTTGCAAGACGCAAGAGGCCTTGACGCCGCGGCCGGCCCTGTTCGCATTTTTGGGTGGCGGAGGAGAGGCGAGGTGCGTTCGGGTCGTCATGGGGTTCTGTATGTGTTGTCTTGGTGTGTCCGCCTGGCCCAGCAGCTTGTTACACGGGCCCCAGCGACCGGATTGTTCTGTTTGGTGAGCCCTGGTGAGCCCTGATACGCGTATCTCGTTTGTTGGTGTCCCGCCTGCGCTGCTCATGCGCGCGTGACTGACAGCGACCGGTAGCTTGGGCGCGGCGGGCGTGGGGATGGCGTATGTCCCGCTGGGTCGCGCTGGGTGCTGAGGGAAGTAGGTCAGAGAGTTTGAGCGCGAACAGCTGGGCGGGCCAGTACAGCTCATGCTGGGATACGGACGTGTGCGTGTGTGCAGAGATGCGTGGGTGCATGCGTGCAGGGATGCGCACGGACGTGGGGGCGTGAGTCGTCCAGCACTGACAGTCGGCCGCTGCCTGCCTCCCTGGTTTGCCTGCTCCCTGGGGCCAGGCGGGTGTGGGCTGGCTGGCCTGTCGCCGCGGCCCGTGCGGGCGCTGGTGGGACGCAGCGAGTGAAGGGGCGGTCAGGGCGCCGGGCCTCGCCTGTACTCCGTGTCGCAGAGACACAAGAGGGGCCCGCGGGTCGGGAGGGCGCCCAGGAGCAGTCCCTCTTGGATCCCGGGTGGACAAGAGCGGCGCGGGCTTGCCCCGAAGAGAGTCGTGACTGGAAGGGTCGTGCGGGGGCGGACCCGTGCGATGCACGAGGGGCTACTTGGCGGATTTGGACGGCTCTGCATGGCGCCCATCTTGCCTACCGGTACCTAGCCATCTGCTTAAATCACGTATTGAGGAACATGATTGTTAGGGGGGAAATGCTATTGCCCAGGTCCAAATAGGTAATTTGGACAGCAGCAGCAGCAGCGATCTGAAGCTCGCGGCGGGCCCACAGTCCCAACCTATTAGTCCGCAGCTAGTACAGCGCGCAACCAGCAGACAACAAACAGGCGATGAGAACACGGCCCCTCCCCCCGTCGCCCCGCCCGGCGCCGGCTGTACGGTGGTGCGCGCGGGCGTGGCAGGGAGGGTGAAATCGCACTCGCCCGTCACCGCGTGTCACCGTACCTCTTATTGCAGTGGCAATCAACCGTCCAAGGCTGTCCACGCTTGTATGGACGCCCCCGTTCTTACGCGGAACTTTTGAATCACCGCCACGCGCCAGCATTGACATCAGGCGCGCGTCAGGGCACGTTCCACAACCAAGCCGCAGGTGGCGCTGCTCTGAAATTGGGACCCGGCCGAACATAACTACCAACCTTCAATTATTATGTTTATCATGATATAAAAGAAAATAATAATAATAATAATACTGTCTGCTTTGTTTGCCATGAGGGACGGCTGTCCACTCCGAGGCACGCCGGATCCAACGACGAGAGCGCCCCCTTCCTCGGCCTTCGTCTCCCTTCCACCGCATCCACCCACAGACCCGCAGATCCTCCGGGTCCTGCCGGCACCTTCACACGGAAACCCTGGACAGAGCGGCTTCTCCACAGATCCTCCGCCTGCAATCCCTCCCGCGAACTGAATCGCTCGGCTTAGCGGCCCCAGCGCTTACCCACTTCGCCCCCATCTATTCGAACGCTGGTCGAACGTAGCGAGGCGGATGTGTGTCCCGCAGAGACCGAATTCGACAGCCAACAACGACTGCCCGTCGGTGCGGCCAGGCCCCAGGAGGCAGGGCTGCGGCCAGGGACGGGTCCCACAACCGTTCCCCCAACGTTTGGGACGTGATTCTGCAGAGCTGGAGCAGCACCGGTGAACCGGCAAGGACTGGTGGCCAGCGGACACGTCGAACAGGGCGCAAGGACTGGTCACGCGACAACAACAACAACCACGGTACCAGTCAACGCTAGCCAACCATCGAACCAACCAACAGCCGGCCCGCAAGGCCCACAGCACTCCGAGGATTTGGATTCAATCCCAGCCTTTCCTTAGCAGTACGACTGGTGTCTTCAAATGCAGGCCGTGGGTCGCAACGGAGGGGAGGGAAATCACCCGTCACAAGCAACAGTGCCTGACTGCCTGTTCCAACATCGTTTCCGTCCCTCCGCTGCGCTATCTTCTTTATCTTCATTACCAACAACAGAGTTGCCGCGTCCCAAGCGTGAATGGGCTCCGCCCGTCGCGCCGTTGGTGCCGTACACCTGTGCTAACGGTACCGCCGAACGGTACCCCCTTTACCGGCCCCACATCACCTGGACCGGCCCCTACCTCTTCTTCCCTTCCCAGACAACCATCCCCCATCGCAACAACCACTTCTGCAGCGCTTCAGGCCAACCGCCGTGTCGTGACCCCATGCATGCATGCGTGAATAGAAGAACAAACGGGATTTGAAGAGCAGCATCTCATCTCCCAACGAAATGCCGTACAATAAGTACTGCAAATCCTCCGACAGCGCCCAGTGTGCATGCACGCAATGCGTCACTTTTTCATCAGGCATACAATCAGGCATACAATCAGGCATACAAGTATCAGCAAGGAAATTAGGAAATTAGGCCCAGCGTCGCGATGATTAGGAAACCCTGCGAAAAGGCGCCAACGCCTGCCGATCGCGACGCGGCGCTTCCTTCGCTGCGCGACGGCCGACTCCGTGAGGACTCCGGAACGCGGCCCGTCGCGCGGTGGTTGAACACGCCCGCGCAACCATGCCTCCCTCCACTCCTAGGCCCGGCACCGGGGCCCCATCAGTACCCACGGAACGCGACATCCGTTGCTCCGGCGGTTGCATCAACATGGCATGCCTCTAAAAACCCGTCCGCAGATTGGCCAAGGGAGCGAGCAGCAACACACTCATCGGCAAAAAGACCGTGCGCGCGACGGCTATGGCCCGGGCGGCTGGCTGCTATCCACCACGTACGGCAGTGACATATACGGAAGCCATGGTGTACGGCGCATACGGCGCCGCACGGCACCCTAATGGTTTTTTCCGTGCGCAGAGAGGTCGCGTCGCGTTTCATTTCTCACCGAGTTTTAAAGAGCGCGCGTCCGCACGCGAACAAAGAACCGGTAGTCTGCTCTTTCCCGGTGGACCTGCAGCCGCCGCGCGCTCCTCCTCTCTCTCCGCGTCCCGCCCCCAGCCCCAGAACAGAAACGGTTCAATGGCATCCGTTCCCCTCGTGCCCTCTTGTGTGCTTTCCACTCTCTACACTCCCTCCTAAAAATCCTGCCTTGAATGCCATTGATCATGGATGCCCTGAATGCTGGATTGAAATCTCCCATGCTCTACCAACTGCTCTCAACTACCCAACTGCCCAACTGCCGGGTCACGATAGGCGAGACGCGGTCCCGTCGCGCGACCCGCTGCGAAACCGGGGCACCCCGCCTCACCTCGCCTCGCTTCGCCCAACCTAACACCTGCGCTAGATGCTGTACTTGTGCCATACGCGTGCCGCACCCTAACTGCAACAACCGGACAAGTTCGATGCGCATGGCCGCGCATTCATCAGTGAGGCATCAAGTGGCGTATCACGCCACTTGATGCCTCACTTTTGAAAGCGACCCACGGGTCGGGGTCGGGCGGAGAGTCGCGGCTCCGAACCCAACGGTGCTGTCCACCCCCTCCCGTTCCCTCTCGGTACCGTCGAGAACGTCGTCGCTCCTCCCGGAGCCTCCCGGAGCCCCATGTCGGCCCCCTTTGTCACCAGACGATCCACAAACGCGCCACACAGTGCCGCGCCCCTCTCACCCCCCCCCCACACACATCTTGAGCGCTGTTCTCCCTTCCCTAGCAAGTGATAACACACCGTCTCTTGAGGCCGTTGTAGGTCGATTTCCAGCTGCGCTTCCCGGCCGCCAGCCCATCACGGCCGCCGCGGCAGCACCAGCCCTTGGGCCCCCATGCCCCCAATATACGGCACCGAGTTGTTGTAGTACGACGATATCGTACTGTTGACCAGGCCCAGCAGCACGCTCGGGTCGATGTACTGCACGGGCCGCGAGGCGCTGGACGAGCCACCCTGGCCGTACAATTGTACGGCCGCCATGCCCGCCGCGATCGTTCCGTTGAGCGCCGCGCTGAAGCTGCCCCAGGTGGCTGGGTCGGCTTGGGCGGCGAAGTTGGTGCGATTTAGCAGGAGGTTTACCCTGTGCCGGAAATGAATGATTAAACAAGCGAATGTATGAACGAATGAATGAACGGACGAATGTATGAATTTCGGAGGCGGGAGCTCGAACCGCGGAAAAGGCGGAGAGAGAGAGAGAGGGAGTGGCGGACGTGACGTGCCGCGGCACTGCAGACGCCCCAGACCCCCACCCTCCAAACAAGCAGATTTGCAACCCGATGTCGTGCCCCGACGCCGTACCCCGGCCACAACACACCTGCCACAGCCCCCACAACACAGCCCCGACCTTACCTTTCCGTGAGCTCCATGAGCGCGTTCTCGTACTGCTCGAGTTGGCGACTCTGCTGGACGCACGGCGCGTAGGCTCCCGCTGCGAACAGCGCCGCCGACATAAGGCCCGTAATCAGCAGTGTCACCACCCAGCCCGCGAAGAACTGCATAGAGAGGCGCCAGTTGAGGCCGGAGGAGCCCTCCATAAGGCCCATGCCGGCTGTGGCGCCCACCTGTAGTGCCGCCGTCGTGCACCAGGGCAGGGGAGAGAGAGGGGAGGAGAGAGGGAGGGGGTGGGGTGGGGGGGGTGGAGTGCGGCAGGAGGGGAAGAAGAGGCGGCGGTGAGGATTAGCGGATGCCGTGTGTGTGTATGTATGCGGTATGGCCGTATGCCGTCGTCAGATGACATGGGTTTGTTGGTCGGGTACAAACGGAGGGACGTAGGCGACCGAGGGTCTTGTCTGCGGGGTTCCCCCGCTCGTGGATGGGAGAGGGAGGCAAAGATAGGACGCGCGTGTGGGTTTTAGGGTTTTGGGGTTTTTTAGGGCTCGGAGAGAAGGCAGCTACGAGGGTGAGTTGTGGCTGGAACCTGTGTGTGGTGCTGCCGTACTGTCGTACTGTCGTACCTGGCAGTGCGTCGTGGAGACGGGCAGGCCGTACTTTGACGCCACCGCCACCACCATTGCCGTCGACAACTCGATGCAGAAGCCGCGAGAGGGCGTGATGGCTGACAGGCGCACCCCGATGGCGCGGATGATGTTGTAGCCTAAACAGGACAGGACAGGGCAGGGCATGGCAGGATGTTATAGCCTAAGGACAGGATTGGGCAGAGCAGGGCACAGCATGGCCGGATGTTGTGGCCTAAACAGGACAGGGCAGGGCAGGACATTACAGGACAGGGCAGGATATCGTAGCCTATTATCGGTGCATACCGCATCTTCCATCTCTGCTCCATCTGTGCGTTGAGGACTGTCGTACTGAAACACACCCAGCCACCCACCCCCACCCGCCGCCCCCTCACCGTAGGTCGCAAGGCCCAGGACGATACCAGCGCCTCCCAAAACCAGGATCCAAATTGGCAGATCCGCCATGAAGTCGATCTGGATCCAGACACCAACCACCAGAGCACAGGCCAAACATCGTGTCAGATCCGGTCAGCAGAGGCGGCCAAATCAGCTCCAGGGAAGGGCAATCGGCGGAGATGTTTTGAAGGGCGGACTCGCTGGCACTGTACGACACACATACACACACACGCACACGCGCTATTCTTCCCACTCTCTCTCTCCTTTCCCCCACCCTTTATGGGAGTGCAGTAGATGGGCGACACCCATGTTATATATATACACGTACGACACACGAGCCACAAGTGTACGGCGCACATTGCAGCGGTGACGACCAACTGTACGACTACCGTACAACTGCCGTGGTCCGCGCGCCCCTGCAAGGCTCCTCACTCACTCACTCACTCACCCGCTGGAAGCGGTAAATGTACCAGATGGCGGTGAAGGGGCCCACCGAGTTGGCCACATCGTTGGCGCCGTGGCTGAACGAATCGCAGATGGCGGTGACCACCTGTCGCACAACCCGGGACCGAACACACAGACAAACCGCAAAAAACACAGACAAACCGCAGTGAAGAAATTGAGGCAAAGGCATCGGAGTGAAGCAGTCATATCGAAACAGTCACATCGAAACTACCGAAGCAAAGTAACACCGAGGCGGCGTCGGCGTTGGTGTTGGCGCAACTAAAAGGCGTCAGGCAAGTCTGCTGAGACCCCCACCTCGACTCCTATCCTTCCGTACTCTAGCTACCCCGCTCCCCACGCCGGTTTGATCGGCGCACGGCTGGCTCCTAACCGACCCTTCCCTGGATTGATCCCGAAGCCCATGCATGACATCCGCAACAACCAGGGAGGCAGGGCAGGGCGCGGTGTTGCCGGCCTGCCTGCCTGGCCCCAAAAGGGAAGGTACGCTGCCGCTACGCTACGCTACGCTACGCTACCGCTACCGCCACTGCTACACCACCGCTGTCGCTACCGCTACCCGCACCTGCAGGTACTTGAACGCGTCCTCTGTGGCCGGGTCGAACACCTCGGCGTGCGCGTGGATCCGCTGCGCCACCTGGTCGGAGATGATGGCCTGGTGCACGTCCACGTTGGTGCCGTGAAGTACGATGGCCTGAGAGGAGGTACGGCAGCAGCAGCAGCAGCAGCGGCAGAACGGCAGCAGCGGAACGGCACATACAGGGCAGCGGGCAGGGCGGCACCGCGGATGGATGGGTGGATGAATGGGGGTCAGGGAGTGATATGCTCCTTTATATAGATGGATGATGGATGGGGGGGATATCCACGTATGGGGGGGAGAAAGGGTTGTGTGTCAAGGGGAAGGGGAAGGGGGGCCGGTAATCAAGCCGAACGGCAGGTACCGTAATCAGTCGCCCTCCGTTTTCGGGGGTGGTAGTCAGGCGTTGCGTTGAGGCCCGAAGTGCCCCACCACCGGTGGTAAATCAACAGCAGCGGCTCTGGCTCGTCAGCCCTGCATAGCAGTAGCCCTCATATCGGAAGATGGCCCCCCGCCCTCTGCCCCTGACATTACCTTGAGTTGATCGAAAGTATTCTGCCACTGCACGTGACCACCAGCCTGGCCGTCGACGCCGCCGTCGGCGTCGCCAGCCGTGTCCTTGTCGTACGCGTTCCTGCCGCCGGGAGCTGCCGCCGCCGCCGCCGCCGGTGCGGACGCGGCGCCCCATTCGAGCGACTCGGCGATAGGGCCAGGCGGGGACAGCAGCTGCTGCCGCGGCCCGACACTGCCGTACACGTTCAGCCCGGTGCCGTACTGTCCTCCTTCAAATCCTCCTCCGCCTTGAGCTGTGGCGGCCTGATCTGCTGCTGCTGCTGCCCGCCCAGCAATTCCCCAGTGCTGGTGTTGTTGCATTTGCAAATATTGTTGTGGCTGATGTTGCTGCATAAGTGCTTGCTCTTGCCGCTGCCAATGTTGTGGCTCTTGCATCATCAAGAGCTGCTGCTGCCACAGCTGCTGCGGCACGTACAGCTGCTGGCCCTGCCAATTTGGCGGCTGCTGTTGTTGCTGCTGCTGCAGCAGCAGCTGTTGCTGCAGCAGCATGGCCTGTAGCTGGCCCCCTTGCAGGTTGGGGAACAGGTGTTGTTGGTCCGGATGCGCCAAAGCCCATTGCTGGGCTACCTGAAATTGCGTCTGCTGCGGCTGCAGTGGCTGTAGCGCCTGGCCCGGTCCCAAGTCTCGCGCGTGGTCGTACCCCTGCCGTACTTGCATTTCATGAACATGTCCATGTTGCTGCTGTTGCTGATGATGATGCAGCCACTGCTGCTGCTGCTGCTGTTGCAGCAGAAGCAGCCATTGTTGTTGCTGCTGCTGCTGTTGCAGCTGCTGTTGATCCCAGAGTGGTTGCTGCTGCTGTGGCTGTAGCTGCCGTCCGTGCTGAGGCGGCGGCTCCTGCGGCAGCAGCAGCAGCTGCTGCTTCTGCTGTTGCTGCATGGATTCCCCCGGATTAGTCGCTTGCTGCTGCTCCTGCTGCTGCGCCTGCTGCGGTCCGCTCCCTCCCTGCGATGTCTCTTGCAGCTGCACGCCCGCCTGCTGTACTGCGGATGTCGTACTCGCCGTACTACCAGAGCCCTGAGACCCGGCGCTGACGCCTCCGTCGCTCCGCGACCCCACATCGCTCTGCTGATGCTGATGCTGCTGCAGCTGCGATTGCTGTTGCGCCTCTTGCTGCTGCTGCTGTTTTTGTTGGGGCGCAGATGACGATGACGAAGACGAACGATGACGCCTCAGGGACGACAGCGGCAGCGGCGGCGGCGGTGGCGGCACCTCCACCTCCTCCGCCTCCGCAGGCTCATCGTCCTCCTCCTCCGGAACCGGCAGCGGCGGCACCGAGCCTCCCCGCACAGGCGGCGGCGGCGGCGATCCCCCTCGCGCACTCGTCCGCCGCTCTAGGTGCTGCTGCTGCTGCAACTGCTGCTGCTGCAACTGTGGCAGCACCGTCGGAGAGTTCGGCAGGGCGCGACTTTGACATCCATTCGGTCCGTTTGCTGCAGCCGCGCCACCCGGCTGCTGCGACCGCGTGAAAGAGCCGTACGGCGACTGTGCAAGCCCCGGTGGCGGCGACGCCGGAGAGTGACCCGCGGGTCGGCCGGCCTGCTGCTGCCTCCCCGCCGCACGATAATCTACAGACCGACTCGCGAGGCCGGGTACTTGGGCTGTGGTCGCCGCCGCCGCCGCCGCTGCGGCGGCGCCGGCGCCGGCGGGGCCCACCTCACCGCCGCCGGCCGAGGGTCCGCCGCTGCGGAGGCTGTGGTTGCATGCCGGGTGGCCGCTGCCGCCGGCGCTGTTGGTGCCGCTGACGCGGCAGCCGGTGCCGCCGCAGCCACCTGTACGGCTGTAGCGTTCCGAGCCGCGCGTGTAGCTCTCGACCTCTGAGTGCTGCTGCCGCCGCCTGTGGATCGGGTGCACGTGCACATGCACATGCGGGCGTGTGCATGGGGGCGTGTGTGAGCTTGGCTGTGGTGCCGGCGGGGGCGGTCGGGTTGTGGGCAGGCGCTGAGCAATGCTGCACGGCGCCATTTGCGTTGTCGTTGTTAGCACATCCAAACATACCGTATTTGCTAACTTATGGGTTAGTTGGCGGTTGACGGTTGGCTGGAAGTCGCCGAGCAGTGCGTGTTGAATCTCTCTACCCGCTCCCCCGTCGCGTTCGTTAAGATAGCCGTTCGTTAAGATAGCCACCCTGCGCCGAACCCACCTGGCTTCGACGTCCCGGTTGACGTACTGTCGTACAAGTGGCATGCCGACCAGCACCGTCAGCAGGGTGCAGCCGGCTGCCACACAGGCGCTCACCCAGGCTGACTTACTGGAAGACCAGTAGATGCGCGTGTCGGCGCCCTGTACGACATATACGGCAGTCAGAATGCGCAACAGCATCAGCATATATACATATATATATATATAGTAGCAGGAATTTCAGTGCGGAATTACGAGGGGACTCGTGTGTACTGGGTTAAGTGGTGCTGGTGTGGTGCAGGTAGCGCGTTTCCGCATGGCCAAGCTGTACGGCATTTACGGCGCCTGCCGTACCTTGTAGATCACCAAGTACACGTTGATGAAGACGGTAAACATCACAATAACCGGCAGCGCCTGTCGAGGGAGTGTCCCAGGGGACGGGGGTTGGGGGTTTTGTGTGCAGTGCACTACCGGTAGACGAAGCTGTCAAAAACGTTCGAAGCTGTCAAAAACGTTCGTCTCAAAGTTGGTAAGGATGGCAACAGCAGCCACCCGGGAGGGAGGTTATCGGCTTATAGCTCCAGGGCAGGGGCGGGGAGGACGGGGAAGTGCGCCGGTGGGCCTTGTTATGTGGTGCGCGTGCGGCAGCAGCGTTCGCCGATCAGACAACCACACTTTTGAAGAGGTTTTAGGGTTTTAGGACTCCGGAAGACTCTGCAAATCAAAGTGCGAAAACTCCAAAAATTAAACCAGGGAAAATTAACTCACCCAGAACGTCAGCTCCAAGCTGCGTTCCCGGCGCAGAATGGCGGTTCGCACTATGAAGAACATGAGCGCGGTCGCGAGTCCGCTGACCAGCGGCGACACAAACCAGGAAACCACGATGGGCACCTGCGGAGGTGACGATTCAGGTGATGATGACGGTTAACGGTTGATCGGTATCGGTTGGTTCACGCGGAAGAAAGAGATGGGGACCTGACACCTCAGCGCTCGACTCATAGCTCAAACTCTCTCTGATCCACTGGAGGGGAGTCAACCATATGATGCGAGGAGCCCGTAAACGGCGGGGAGAAGGGGTGGCATGGTATGGCATGGCATATAAGCATGGCATGCTGCCCTCTCTCACCATGCCCTTCATGTAGGGAAACTCCTCCGAGGGCTGCAGCCACACCACCGCCCGGGGTCCGCCGTACACGAATGCAAAGCCCAGCACCGCGCCGGCTGCGAAGGGTGAGCGGGGGGGGCACATGCGGTGCAGCGTGCAGCGGCAGACAGACAGGTAGGGCAGGGCGGGTAGGAGTCATGACATGTCCCCCCAACCCACCCACGACACACGACAAAATACACACCGTACGAGGTACGGCATTGTGTGTGTGCAGCGTGCACGGTGCACCTACCGCATCACACACCGCATCGCATCACTTCCCCCACCCCCGCAACCGCGCCCAACAGATGCGAATGCCGCCGTACAACACCGTCGTACAACGCCGCCGTCGTACAACGCCGCCGCCGTACAACCCCCCGAGACGTACCTATTGAGTGCGTGGTCGAGACGGGCAGACCCAGGTAGGTGGCGATGATGAGCCACGTGCCGGACGAGACCAGCGCGCACAACATGCCGTACATGTACATCTCCGGCTCCCGCTCGAATGCCGCCTACGTGTATTGTGTATGTGTGGTGTGTGTGTTTACGGCCGCGTGGTTCAGTACGGTTTAAGTGTGGTTAAATCTACGGGCGGAGGGCACGGAATTACAGCGGAATCAAGCGGAACGCAATGGACCCCCACGCACCAGCTTGGCTATTCCAGACGCCACGGTGCGTGTCACCTCTCCCCCCAGCAGTACGCTGCCGCTGAATTCGCACACCGCCGCGATCAGCAGCGCCTGGCGCATGTTGAGAGTACGGGCGGCGACACTGCTGCCAAAGGCATTGGCGACATCGTTGGCGCCTGGGCGGCGGAGAGCGGTGGAGAGCGGTGAGGCAATGGTGTGGTGGAGGTTGGCGGCGGGTGGCGGGGCTCCAACAAGGGGAGATCTTTGTCGAAAAGGTGCAGTCTGGTTTGTTATGGTTGTTACGGTGGGCCCCGGACTCGGGATGAGTAAGGTTCAGGTTTGTAAGGAGGGCAGGGAACAGAGGATCCGTCTCGGAACACGGAATCCGCCCCATCCGTCAGCGAGATCTGCCCGTCACTAACACGGCGTCATATGAGTGTGGTATGGGTACCTAAAGGCAGTCATATGACCATGTCGCAGGGGATTTAGGGACGTTTGAAGGACAGGGCATTTATTGCAGTCTGTTGCTTAACCGTCGAGCAGGCCAACGGTCAGGCCGTCGAAGGACAGCGGTCAGGCTGCGAGACATAGCCACGATTTACCCACCGATGCCGTAGGCCTGCGGGAGAGAACGGGTGGGGTTGACTGCTCAGCGGCCGTCCTTGGCAATCGGCCGTGAGCGTTGCCTTCTGTTCACTCACCGTGAAGAACGCTGCTAAGCATCCTGTAACGACAATCCAGGTGTAGTCACTCCAAACTGCCATTTGTGCCTAGCTGCGCTGGGTTGCGTCGGCTATCGTTTCCGAGGGCGTTCTCAAAGTCCCTCGAGAGAGCGACAGAGGCTGCGCCGTGCAGATGCGACCGGAAGGAGGGAATCCTTGTAGACACAATATTTTGAATTAAAAGCCGCAGATCGCAGGTTGAGCGCGTTGAGGGCGGCAAACACCACGTTACATCCTAACATGGCCAAGTTCGCGTACACATGTTTGACCAAGGCATTATGCTGCAAGACACCAGTAAAATGATACGTATAGGAATGAGAATTTTGACGAATCAGTAGGAGTAGGCGTCCTAAGCATCTTTTGCACTATGAAAGGTACGGCGATGCCTCCAACGCTCCCTAATCCGGTTCTTGGCACTTATGGTTTCACAACTGAGCTACTACGGAGTAAAATGAGAAGCAAAAAGTAACTTGCATAATTATTTCTACGGCGCGTACCTTCGTCCTAAGACAGCACGTACGTCTTGAACCATTTTTTAATACACCGACGGCGTGCCTTACTCCGCGTAACAGTTGAGCCTAATACTTTGGTGTTGTCAGCTTCCAGTATGATAAGCCTAGCCTGCGAAGGTAGTCGCGAACCTGTAATAATCCCCGCGAATGTCACAGTACGAACCGCGTCGAGAGACGCCTCGGTCAAGCCTAAGAATCCTGGTTGCAACAACTCAAATTTTAACTTCTAAATATAATGCTGAAATTAGCTCTGGTAATGGTGATACTCTTGCCCATGCCCCGCAGCCCGCACCCGCAGCCTTGCACAGTGACTGGCGGTTGACGCTGCGTTGGTTAGCCGTTGCGGCTGTCGTTCTATCGAAGCATGCAGCGCAGTCGTCGCATGCACGAGTATGATCCCTTCCAAACTTCGCTATTACGATGTCACCAAGAACACGCGCTTGATGCTCAGAAGGATTGTATGGAGAAAAATGCAGCATTTCTGAACTCTGTCCGGCACATGGTGATTGCCTCTTTGCTCAGTTGATCCCACATCATTATTAACGAGCTCGCCAAATCATGGGGCTTGTCCAAAAGACGCCGCGCACAAAGTTTCCAGAACAATTGAAAGCGGCGCGGACCCAAGGCATTCAGCCATAGCGACTTGCAAGCACCAGTGCTTTCTCGTATGTTTCTTACTTCTGTGAGGCGCAGCGATGGACTTGCTGGGACTGGCTGTTGCCCTTTTGTGCTTCGGCAGCTGCTTCTTGGTAGGCTGGTGGTTCCTCAATCGGAGCCTTTACAACCATTTAGAGGAGCGTGATTACCATGTACAGGTGCGTCATCACTTTTTTCGCTGAATTATTGACCCTATCTTCCCTCCGAGGCACCGTCGCGGCTTTTTAAATTTGCCTGCCCCGCCCGGCCAGGCTTTGTGGTCAATCGTGTTTGCTATCTCTTGTAATTTCATCATCCTGGTCCTCTTCGAGATCGTCGACATTATGGACCCAGGGTGCGTCCGGCTGCGGTTGGGCCTGGGCTGGGGACTGGGGCTCAGTCGCCTAGTCCAGGTTCGGGGGCCGCCCACGCCCTTTAAGCCTTCGAGTTCCTCGTGCTCGTCTCCTGAAACATCTCCACCTCCCCAAGACAGGCACACGCCTATCCACCGATGCAGCCCTCCCCCCGCCACAACCACCCTCCTAAACTCTGCCATGCTGCATTCAGCCGCTCGCCGTCCCAAGCACACACACCCCCGCATCCGCAGGCAAAGGAACACACGCCGGGCTGCCAAGGACCCAGACAGCAAGCCGAGCCCGAAACCCACACGTTCTGCAGCCCAACTCCACACATGTGCAACCCACATCGTTTATTCCACACAGACTAGAAGCCCCATCTCCGCACAAACTACAAGCCCATCTCGCCCCACCCTCTGACCCCACACCCACACTCATACCCACCACCACCTGCCCCCCCCCACGGTCCACATCCCGGCCAGGCTCCGGCGGGTGGCGTGGTATCTCAACGTGTGGGGGATGCTGACGCTGCTGTTGGGCGTACTGCCGTACTACCACAGCTACCGCCTGCTGGCCAGCGCAGGTGGGTGTATGTGCATATGCGTGTGCGTTGGGGGGATGAGAGAGAGTGGGCTAACAGCAGGGGACCGTAACCGGAGGGCTGGTCCGCTGGTAGTGGTGGATTGGCTCACTTTTCCCTGATCGCCACCCCCCCACTCACCACCCACTCACCACCCACCACCTCTCCTACCTCTCTCCCTCCCGTCCCTCCCTCCCCCCCGCATCCTTCCCTCAGGCTCCCTGCGCCGCAGCCAGGTGGCGGTGGGCGCCGGCCTCTTCTGGCTTGCCTTCATGTACTGCTTCTGGCGGCTGGGCAACTACCTGCCGGGTGTGCCCCCCGCCACGGACGGCGTGTTCCACATGCGCCAGGCCATCAGCCGCGTGGGGGTGCTGGGCACCTGGATGATCGCGGTGCTGTCAGGGTACGCCGCAGTGTCCTTCCCCTACTCCTACCTGTCGCTGTTCGTGAGGCCGGTGGAGGCGTTTGAGATCGTGGCCATGGAGGAGCAGAGCCGCCAGGTGCGTGTGTGTGTGTGGTGTGTGGTGGGAGGGGTGCGGAGGGTGCGGAGGGGGCCGAGGTGTGGCTTCCTTGCTTCCCTCCATTACTGTATCCCGATCCCTCGCCCCTCCCCCCGTCATCCCTCCGAGCCCCTCCTGCCCCCCTCGCAACATCCCTCCACCCCTGTGCTTGCTGTACCCCTCCATCATCCTGCCCCCCATCATGTCACTCCCTGACCCACCCATCAGCACCTTGACCTCAGCTCACTCTTCCCCCTCCCGCCCCCCTCCACAAGAGGGACAGGGATCCAGTCGACCTTCAGACTACAACGTCCGCAGGGTTTCTTGTTTCAGTGCTGCAAATTCACTCTTCAAATCCCCCCTCCACAACAGGCTCAGGCGATGTGTGAGGAGAAGCGGCGGCGCATTGAGCTGGCCCGACAGGAGATGGACCGAATGGCGGAGGGGCGAAAGGGACTGGGGGGCCTGGGGCTGGGGCTGGGCCTGGGGGCTGGTGGAGGAGGAGGCGGAGGCGGCTCCTCGTCGTCCGGCTCGCTGCTGGGCGGCCTGGGACTGGGCGGCGGCGGCGGAGGAGGAGGAGGCCGGGGCAGCGGCGGGCGGGGAGGCGGCAGCGGGCGCGGCGGGTCGACGCTGACGTCGCGGCTGGGGGGCATGGTGGGGGGCCTTATGTCGTGGGGTCACCCCACCACCCCCGCGGACACGATCCGGGTGTTGGAGGCGGAGGTGTTGTCGCTGGAGAGCTTGCACAAGTAAGTGCTGGGGGGGCGGGGGAGGGGCGGGGGGCGGCTGGATCGTGGTAGGCAAGGTCTGAATGGCAGTCAGGCAGTCTGAAGAGGCGGGTGAGGGGGGACTGAAGGTGCGCTTGGGGGGAAATCGTAAATGAAGAAGAACCGAAGTGAGGTGACGTGACGTAGGCGGCCTTCCCTGCTCCTTCCCTGCCCTGCCACGTCCCTTCCCTGCCCTGCCACATCCTCGCCCCTCCCCTGCCCCATCCCTTCTCATGCGCCGTCCCTTCCCATGCCCCTTCCCCCCTCTCCTCCGCACCGCACCACCCGGTCAGGACGCTGGCGGTGGAGCTGGCTGAGCTGCGTTCCGAGCGGTCTCGTGCACTGGAGAGCCGCACTCTGGCGGGGCACTGCAAGAACGCGCTGGGGTACGCCATGTCGGCCTACTGCGTGTACAAGTGAGCACAAGGGTGCAGCGGAGGGAGGGAGGGGGGATGGAGGGAGGGAGAAGCGATGGAGCGATATGGGGTGAGGTGGGAGGGTGGGGGTGGAGGGAGGGCATTCGGGGTTGATGGGCCGTGAGTGGGGGGGGGTGTAGGAAGGGCTGGCTGTGTGGGCGCGTGTGCGTGTGGTTCTCTCTCACAAGAAGAAGGGGTTGGGGCCCCCGCCACATGCCTCCATCGGACCATCGCCCCCCGGAGGGGTAGTTCTTCTCGGCCCTCGTGTATCGGCCCCACAGTCAGCTCCTCGGGCCTGTTCCGACTGTGCCTGCTGCCCCTCCCAGCGCCTCCGTTCACTAACACCGTCTCCATCCATTCGCTGCGGCATCTTCTGCTTTACTTCCCCTCCCCCCGCCTTTCCCCTGCCCCTCCCCGCGCCTCTCCCTCTGCCCTCCCCCCTCCCCCCTCAGGATGTACACCAGCCTCAAGGCTCTGATCTTCGGTGAGGCCCTGGTGAGCGACACGGTGGGCTCGCTGCTCAGCTTCGCGCTGCGGCGGGTGTCCCACGGGTCGATCGTGGTGGACGTGGGGCTGCTGTCGCAGTACCTCACGCTGGCGTTCATCGGCGGGATCAGCGCCATGTCGCTGCGGGGCTTCCTGAAGAACCTCAGAAAGGTAAGAGGTGGGAAGAGGCATGGGAGGGCATGGGAGGGAGGGAGGAGGTGGATAAGTAGTCCAGCCTCCGAGATGGGGGAGGCTGGTTGCAGATATATCCCCAGATATATATCATGGGAGATATATATATATATCTAGGTGTATGTATATATATCTAAATACGTTTCTATGCATGTCGCTGTCGCCCTCTCTCTCTCTCTCTGTCTCTCCCGCAGCTCTTTTCCTTTGTTCGCGGCGCCGGCACCGCCAGCAGCCTGGTGCTGCTGCTGACCGAGGTGACGGGCTTCTACGCGGTGTCCTCGCTGCTGCTCATCCGCAAGAACGTGCCGCTGGCCTACCGCACCGGAATGGACGCGGCCATGGGCGGACAGCTGGACTTCCAGTTCTTTCACAGGTGGGCGGGAAGGAGGAGGAGGAGGTCTGGAGGTGTGCGCGTGCGGGCGTGTTTGTCGTTGCTGCTGTCGCTGTCGGTGCTGCGGCTTTGTTGTTAGTATCGTTTACAGCACCGGTAGGGGCCAGATCCTCGTAAGTTTTAGTTGTTGTTGTTCCTGTTCCTGTTGGTGTTGTTGTTGTTGTTGTTGTTGTTATTCCTGTTGGTGTTGTTGTTGTTGTGCACCAACCGCGCACCAACGTGTTGGCTCTTTCCGTACGACGGCAGGTGGTTCAACGGCCTGTTCCTGGCCAGCGCGCTGCTGACGCTGCTGGCGTTGTACGGGCAGTACCAGGCGCACAAGTACGACCCGTTGGAGCTGCTGCCAACCACCAACAACCTGTACTACAAGGGGCGCAACACGTCGCGGTAACGGCGGTGGAAAGCCTCCAGACGCGGGGCTCCGAAACCGCGTTTCGCTTTTGGTCCTTCTCCACGTCTTGGAACAGGAGGAGGAGGAAGCGCGGAGGGGAAAAGAACGTGGGGGCCAGCCGGTGGGGGAGCAGGGCGGGACGCGCGAGGGGAAAGAAACACAAAGTGCAGCGCATGAAGGGCCAGCTGCTACAGCCCGTTGGCTCTACACTTTCCAAAATCTGGATGGAGCCCCCATTGTTACAGCCACACACACACATACACACGAACTGCAGCGGGGTGGAACGGAGGCAGCGCTGGCGAACGGACACAACAATGCGGTTCTTACCAAAGATGCCTGTCGGCAGGGGATCGAGGAGGAGGGCTGGGACTGGGTGGGAGGGAGGCCCGGAGGCGGATGCCGGGAAGCTGGAGAGTGGTGATGGTGGTGGCGGTGATGTGTGCGCTGTACTTCCACAGCAGTCAGCAGGAGAGGCAGCAGGAGCGCAAGGTTGGGGCGGGGGTTTGGGACGGAGCCTTGCGGCTGGTCGGCTTGCCTTCGCTGGCAGAGGGACGGAGGGACGAACCCGCAGCGAGAAGCAGCAACGGAGGGAGGCAAGGACTGGCAAACGGACGCAGGGCAAATGATGGGATGCAGCCCAAGGAGGAGTGGGAAGCTCAGCTCCCCACTGTGATGTGATGGGCAGCCCCCGGGGCCGCGGAGTCGCCCATGGAGCCCAGCGCGCAGGCGGCGGCGACGGCGGCCTTACTTGAACACGGGATGCGTCCCCTGGACTTCAACGACCCAAGGATGCCCCCAGGGATGCCCTTAGGATCTGGGTTTGCTCGCGTCGCCTCCTGGCCTTCCGGCGGTTTCTTCTTGGCTGCCCCCTTCACTGCGTGTACTTCCGTCCCTTCGGGTTGAGCCGAAGCTGCCGCATCCAGCGGCGCCGTTACGAGGGGATTTCCTGGACGGCTTTCCGCAGCAGGAGTCGGTGCGCGGCGCATCGCCCCCGGTCCTGCCCGCGTGCCGCGTCCATGTGTGTCTGTGAGTGTCTGCATGTGGCCCCGAACCCTGCAGTGCAGCACAGCACGCTGCTTACAGAGGCACAAACTCACGTGCATGTGAACATGCGCGCGGGTGGCATTGGCGCTTGAGTGCCAAGGAAGGTACGGACGCCGTCGGATACGGACCAATCGGTTCACCATTTGCCAACCTCAGACACATCCGTTTACACGGGGTTGCATTTGGGGGGTTGGGGGCCACTGGAGGATCGGGGTGCGCGGGAATTGGGGGCGAAGCGCCCCCAATTCGTCCATCCAGAATTCTTCGCAGCTTCGTGCTTGATCGGTCAAAAGTCGCACGCAAGGTTCACACGTCCCAGCAGATGAAAATCAAAACCAGACAGTCGGTAAAAGTCAAAAGGAAGGTCAGGTGCGCTCCCAGCCGGGGGCCTGCTGGGAGTACGGCGCAAGTACGAATTCTAAGATGGTCAGAGCGGCGCGCGCACGCGTGTGCTGCAGGTAGTCAAGCCCTCCAAGCGCGGAAGTCAAAGGACATTCATCATTCACAATCGAGCGGGCCGGCACGCCAGCAGCTGGAGTTTTGCTTCACCGGCGCAACGCCGGCGGCTTTTGCCTCTTGTCCCCGGCCTGCACCTCCGCCTTTCCCTGGCGTCCCCTTGGCGCCCCACGCTGCATCGAAATCCGAAGCCCTCCTTCAACGCCCCAATTGGCGCACCGGACCGAGCTCGGGTCCCTCCGCCTCGTTCCGCAAACCCAGGTAAGGCCCTCGACGCGGGCGTGCCCCACCGAAACGCCCAGGCACGCAACCGACGGGTCCAAGAAGGCTTGGCGGAAGGCAAGGGCACAACACCCACACACTCCAATCAGTGCTGCCGAAGCTCAGTTAAGCAGTGCATAAACCCACATCCCTCCACAAGGTATGTTTCGTAATTAATACGGTACGGCGGCAATTATGTTTGTGTGTGTGTGAGAGGGGGGGTGAACACATGCTAGCGCGTTGTGAAGGCAATGCGTGCACAGTAAGACCGACAGCCGCACGTCCGCCCCCATACACACACAATCCCCACGTGTCGCCCACCCGGCCCCGCCCCCGGACCCTCCCACATTTGCTTTCAATGCCCCTCCCTCCCTCCCACGCCGCCTTCCGGCCCTTCTCCCACTGCCCCCTCGCGGAAGAATGCGGCCACCCGACTGCTCCCCTATCCCACATCACACCACATCACATCACACCACACTTAACCACACCACATCACCCGCCCACAGTCCCGAGTCGGCTCTCGTTCCGGCCCGGCACGTTCCTTCGTCTCGTCTCGTTCGTTGCTTAGTACGGCAATCAAAGTCGGTGCATGACGGCCAAAATCCAGAATCCAGCACGGCCAAATCCAGCAGAGCAGAACCCCCCCCCAATGTTGGCAAGCTCCCACATCGCACGGTCCGCAGCCTGCAACCCCGAATACGAGCGCGCGAGCGAGCGAGCGTCAACCTGCTTTGCCTGCTTTACCCTCCGGCCCGGAATGCAAGCCTTGCGTAACGCATCCCTGCACGCCGCTTGGTTCCGCTGCAGCGCACGGCCAGCTGGCCCGCTGGCTGTACCCTTCCGAAGGACACCGCCCTGGGAGGTTTTGGATTCTTGCGTCCACTTCAATAACAACAGCAAGAACAATGACCAACGGGGGCTTCGCAAGCTCCGTGACTCAGTTAATCCAAGTCCAACCGCGGCCTCGCCATTTCAGATGCAGCGCGGTCGTCCACTCTCCCCATTCCTCGTCACACTCATACCAAGCCTTCATCATCTCTGGTCGGATGTGATGCAGCGCCGCGTGAGTCGTACAATATCGTACAATACGGCAACGACCAAAGCAGTTGCGCAGAGGAGGAGAGGGGCATCCTGTCATGCGCGTGGTCAAAAGGACAAAACCACGCCGCGCACAAGCCCGCAGCCGGCTGTACCGCAACCGGCCGTACCTCACACCTCAGCCTGCCGGACCCCAGCAATGGAACCGTTTTCCCATGAGTCCTTGCGCCATCATGGTGCAACCCGCGGCGGCGAATTTGGCAGAACTTATACAACAAAACCCTAAGACCCGATCGCGATCAACACCACATCGACAATCATCTCCCAAATCTGGGCCTCTCCCAATCCTACCGATTGGGGCCTCCGCAGATCCTCCGAAACCTTGATCCCTCAAAAAAGGCCGTCGTCGGCCAGTGTTTGTTCGTCTGTGGGCTCTGCCCCAGCGTCCACGCGCGACGCTGTACGGCTCTCCGCCGTCGCCGCCTCCGCCGGCAGGGTCTGCAGCGGCCGGCCGCCGCCAGTGTAGCGCACCTGCCAGGTGTCATCACCACCGCCGTTGACCGCCCCCAATCCCTCCTCCTCCTCCTCCTCCTGCTGCTCCGCGGCGGCGGCGGCGGCGAGGCCGGTACCCTCCACCACGGGGGTCATCTCCTCGTCCATCACGGCGGCGCCGCCGGCGGTGGCAGTGGCGGCGGTGCTCCCCAACGCAGCGCGCCGGCTGGTGGCCGTGCTGGTGCTCGCGCACATGAGAGCGGGTACGTTGAGCTGATCGAATACCACGGGATCCGTAAGGCCCGGCGCGGCAAAGATTGCCGAGGAGCGGTTGCACGGCAGCGAAAGTATCTTCGACAGCGTGTTGGCACGGTTGGCGGTTGCGTACGAATTAAAATACCCAATGGCATCCCACATGGTGGGCAGTACGACAATGACCTTGGCGCCAGTGGTGGGCGGGTTGTTGAGCTGGCAGGTGGGCCCCGACGTCAGCGTCACGCCGGCGGGCGTTGCGAGCGACGCCAGCGTCGTCAGTGCCGTACAGTGGCTCGTCGTCAGCGGCGCCGTCAGCAATGTGTCGACGCTGAGTACGACAGACCGTTCCACAACCGAATCGGTTGTGGTGGTGGTGGTGGTTTGTTGCAGCGCGCGGTGACGGCTTGTGGCGGCGGCGGCGGCGGTGCTGGCGCACTGCAGTGCTGGCACGTTTCGCTGGTCAAAGACCCGTGGCTCGGTCAAACCGGGCGCGGCGAAAATGACGGAGGAGCGGTTGCACGGAAGCGCCAAGATGCGGACAATCGTATCGGCACGTGTGCTTGTGGCGTAGGCGTCGTAGAATGTCAGGGCCTGTTCCGAGCTCGCAAGTACGACAATGACCTTGGCGCCGGTGGTTGGCGGGTCGTTGAGCTGACAGTTGGGACCCGACGTGACGTTGACGCCAGGCGGTCTGGACTGCTCCGCGATAACCGCCAGTGCCGTACAATGGGCGTTGGTCAACTGCTTGGTCAACAGCGTGTCGACGCTCATGATGACCGTACGGTTGCTGACGGTGACGTTGCCGCTGGGCGGCGGCGACGGCGGCGGCGGCGGCGGCGGCGGCGGCGGCCTCGGCGACCTCGGCGGCGGGCTCGGTGGTGGTGGCGGTGGGTTCGGCGGCGGCGGCGGCGACGACCTTGGTGAGGGCGGCGGCCGGGGCGACGGCGACAGCGATGGCAGCGGCGGCCCGTTGGCGGGCAGCAGCGGTACCGCGGGCTGCGGTGACGGCGGCTTGCGAGGGACCCGTGGCGGCCTGGGGCTGGGCGGCGGGCTCGGCGGCGGCGGCGGCGGCGGCCGCGGCGGCCGCGGCGGCTTAGGCGACGGCGGCGACGGGGGAGGTGGCGGCGACGGCGACGACACCGTCTGTGGAGACGGCTTGGGCGGCGACGGCCGCGGCGGCGAGGGCCTGGGCGCGGGCGATGGCGGACGGGGCTGCTTTGGTGACGGTGGCGGCTCACCGGGACGATCAGGCTCGGCCAGCGGCGGACTGTCGTAATCTGGCAGGATGCCCGGCGGCCACGGCGCCGGTGGCGGCCGTGGCGGGCGCGGCACCGACGTTGGCGGCGGCGGCGGTGGCGGCGGCGGCGACGTTGGCGGCGGCGGCGATGGCGGCCGCGGCGGCGATGGCGCCCGCGACGGCGGCGGCGTCGGGCTGCGCAGCGGCGCCGGTCCCAGCGGCTGCATCGGCGGTTGCTCCCGGTCGGGCGGTAGGTTCGGCATCCGGGGGCTCACCGGCGGCCACGGCGGCGACGGCGGCCGCGGCGACGGAGGTGGCGACTGCGGCCGCGGCGGCGGCGGCGGCGGCGGCGGCCGCGGCGATTTGTTGATTGCTGGATTCAGCGGCGCCTTCGGGGGGCTGTAGCATTTGAGGGCGGGCACCGTGAGGCCGGAAAAGACCTTGTTGCCATCGTCGGCGCCAGTGTCGTACAACAACCAGATCCTCGTGTCGCACGGGATGCCGTACTGTACGACAAACTCCCCGATGGCGGCTTCGTTGAACAGACCCACCATCGTCTTGGCGCCGCGCTCAACGGTGTAGAAGATCAGCGTAGACATGAGGACTGTGCTGGTTTGGCTCGTCCAAGTGCAATTCGGGTCGGGCAGCCCGGGAGACAGGTCCGCGAGCTTGTAGCTATAGCGCAGGATAAAACTAATGGCCGCACAGTCGTTGGGCCGGTTTCCGACATTATAACCCGGCGGGTAAAACATCTGCCACCGGAAAAGGATGCCTGGCGGCGGCGGCGGCGTGGGCGACGGCGGGTTGGGGCTCGGCGGCTTCGGCGGCCGCGGGCTGGGCGGGTTGGGGCTGGGCGGCGGCGGACTGGGCGGCGGGCTCGGCGGCTGCGGCGACGGCGCCGGCGACGGCGGCGACGGCGGAAACGGCGGCGGCGGCGGCGGCGGCAAGCAGTACAGCTCTGGCCAACGAGGGTCTTGGAAGGAAAGCGTGTCGTCGGGGACTTGTCGACCCACTATTCCGGCGCCCTGGGCAGTTACGTTGGAGCCGCAGGGTAGTTGGAGAAGATCTAGGAGCATGATTCGGGTCTGTGGGTTTCGGGGCTGGGGGAAGCGCGGGTAGTAGGTGTTGATGTAGGTTGACGCGATGATCGGCGTGACGGCGGGATACTCGATAAAGATAGTCGAGTACGGCGGGTTGGCGCCAATGTTGTTGCCGACGCTGCAGCTGGGAACCTCGTACACGCCGGAAATGTACGACATCATGTACACCAGCGTCTGGTTGATCGTGGAACACGTGGAATCTGGATCCAATGTTCCCAGGACGGTGATGAGTAACAGGACGTTGGTGGGCGGCGGCGCCGGCGGGCTCGGCGGCGACGGCGGCGCCGGCGCCGGCGGGACTGGCGGCCGCGGCGGCCGCGGCGCCGGGCTCGGCGGCGCCGGCGGCCGCGGCGGCGGCGGGCTGGGCGGGGCCGGCGGCGGGCTGGGCGGCGCGATGCAGTTCGGGATCTCAATCGGGACGATTGCGGGGCCGGGGTCGTTGGACGAGCCGAGCGTGAAGTTGCTGGCGCTGGTGCCAACGCAGCTCGTCCCGTCGCTGATGTACTCGGCCAGTCGTACTCGTACGTCAACGTACAGTTGCTCGCCCGGTACGAACAGGTTTTGGGGGACGCCCCGGCAGCCCGCCGGCGCGCTGCCGTTCTTGCAGACGCAGGTACTTAGAGCGTTGGGGCTGGGGTTGAAGGTGGCGCCCTCCCGGGGATCACACACGGCCGTGAGATCTACGGAAAGCGTGTAGCACGAGTAGAAGCCGGGCTTGTAGAGTACGTCAATGTACTGCGGCTTCCAAAAAAAGTTGTCGCTGTTCCAAACGGCGATGGAGACGACGTTTGGCGGCATGTTGGGGTTTGTGCTAAACATAAAGTCGCAGTTGAAGACCATTGTGACATACAGCCGGCCCGTATAGCTGATGTACGTGTAGGCTGTGCCGACGAGTCGGTTGGCGGCGGCGCTGCCCGCCACGCCACGAATGTCGTACGTGTTGATGCCGCTGTTGGCGTTACAGATGGCGGTGCTGGGCACAAAGGTGGCTCCCGGGATGGAGGCGAGGGCGGGGGAGGGCGGGAGGGTGCAGTAGGCGGCGTCCCGGTAAAAGTTGTCGACCGAGGTTATTTGCTGCGGGAGGACCGGGACGGAGGCAGGGGAGGGAGGGAGGGAGGGAGGGGAAGGGCGAGGGTAAGAAAAAAAGAGGGGAGGAAGGGGGGCTCAAGGGCAAGGCAGGGAAGGGACTGGTGGGGGGTGGACGGCCAAGAGGGGTGCACCGCCGGGCTCCGGCTCCGCGAGCGGTCTTGCTCCCTTCGCGTTGCTGCGTGCGTATGCTTCGCCGCCCCCGGGGGTTGGCTCAAGTTACCCAAAGGTGCAGCTCTTCCAGGTCGGGTCTCTGGTCGCTTGGGCCCGCCCGCCCTCCAGCCCGCCCAGCACCGTCCCGGGTTGTGGATTCTGGATTCTGCCCGGGTTGCGACCGGCGACGGTTTCAGGCGCGGGTCTGCACGGGTGGTGATCCTCGAGGGGCGGCCTGTCCACTGAGGAACTGCTCTTCCTTCGTATCCCCCCCCTCGCCCTCCTTCGCCTCCCCCGCCTGCCCCTCCTTGGTAGCTTCGCTGTGGCTCCTTTTTCTCACTCACTCCAAACCACCCGGCCCTGGCCCCGGCCCTCGCCCGCCTAGTTCAGACTGTTCTGTCGGGTCACCGCACTTGCCTCTTTGGTTTCCCTCCCTCCCTTCCCTTGATCCCGGAGCCTGGATTCCCTATCGTGGATCTTCATCCTGAATCGTGGATCCTGAATCCTGGATCCTGGATCTTTGGGAGTACGCCCCCGAACGCGCGCTCAGCGGCTCAGGTGCTTTCACTCCGTTCCAACGCGCGCCCCTCACTCCCGATACGTTCCGATATTTCCCCGGGAGGGCCACAGTCCATCCGGCTCGATTTGCCGCGCAGTCCCTCCCCTCACCACCCCCACCCCCAAGTTCCGTTCGTCCACGTGGCCCTTCCCTTGGGCTCCTCACGTGGATGAATCCGCAGCGATCTGACCGCCCGGCCCCCTCCGTTGCCTTTGAAGTTACCCTTGACGACATCCAACCCCATCGGGCCACGCTCGCAGCCAAATGGCCACGCTCGCAGCCCCTCCGTCGCCCGTCGCTTGTCTGCTCCCCTCCCCTCTTCAGCCCCGAGAACAACGTGCCCCGAGAACGCAACGTGCCTAGGCTTGGATGGGCCACCCGAGCGGCGAGCACCCGTTCCACAACTGTCAAAGGCCCCCTCCGTTGGTTTGCTGATTTTGTTTCTAGGGCCCCTACTGCCCCGATGCACCTTGCGCCCCTTCCTTCCACCGCACCGTTGCCCGTCGCCCCGCCCAGCCCAGCCCCTTCCTGTGGGAAACCGCCCGCTGCCCTCGGCCGAGGTACGCTAGCCCACCCATGCGAAGAATGCCATGCTCTGTGTATAACTCACCGAGCATGCCGTCCCCGTGGTGCAGACAGGGCACGTGCCATTTCCAGAGTACGTGTTGCAATAGTACGCCGGCGTTTGCGCCAATGTCCCAGCTGCGCCCAAGAGCACCAGTAACGCAAGCAGGCTCCGCCCAGAGCCGCTGACAGCTCGTCTCCGACCCGAGCACGGCTGTATCCCAGCTGATGATTTAAAATCAATATATTCAAGGTGTTGATGGATCATTGCAGATTCGCTGGTGTTGGCGGCAGCGCCGCGAGGCGCTGCTCGCCGCATTGAGCGCCGAGTCGCCTTCACGATGCTCTCCGGGACATCGGGGGCTGGCCCGAATTTGCCGATCGGTAAGACTGATGCTGTCTGCACCTGGTTATCTCCCTCTGAGGCCCTTTGCTGGAGGAGCGGCGACCTGTTGATTAGACTGGTTGCGACTCGTGAGATTCGGCGTTGGCCGACAGCTAGGCGTCCAACTCCAGTGCTAAACCAGCCGGGTTATAAATTCCTGCGGATGTATACGGACGAATTATGTAAATCGCTTGATTGACCACAACCAGAGACGGCGTCAATCGGGCATGTCATTCCAGCGTGCGGTCAGCCAAGCTCCTTAAAACTCTCTCATCTCAGCGTCAGTTATACAGTTCATAAGATGCTATTGATTGCTGCAAAAGGGCTCGGGTCGCAGGATTTCCTCCTGAAGGGCGATTGAACCGGAGCAGTTACTCCCACGGACCTGTAAGGTTCGTCGACTCCGAAATGGCGAAAGGACTTTCTATTGCTTATGGGTCACACTCTATGGATTGAAGCGAGTTTGTGTTACAAGTGGAGCAGTACTGGTGAGTCGCGACGCTCTACGGCGGTTATCGGCAAGGCCTGTCAGCAATGTATGTTATGATGTAAGCGGCTTTCCTAATTATCGACACCCGATTGTGAGGAGTGTCTTACAGAACGCTCTGTCCACAGCGGTGTCCGAGCTACTGACTGACGGTTTTGCCCGCCACCGGAAAATTACGGCAGGGTTCGGAGCGAGCGGGATCCTGAACCGTCACGACCACTGTTCGCAAGCTCTCGTAATACTGTAGGAAGGTATATGTGCTATTCCGCTTGGAGGCTTTCCATTGCTTTGCCGTGAGGCCTGCCTTTTGAATCCATCAAAATTGTCGTAGATCAGCTAGGCTGGACAATAATGATGCAATCTTGTGAAACCTTATTGGAGATATTCAATTTGATCCCTGTTTAATCGGACGGCACTGGGCAGTTCGCCCAATGCAGACGGATGCCGCCTCTGCCTTAACGACACAGTTACTGTAAGCCACATCAATTCCCATTACCTTCAAATCGTATCTCATTGTTCCCGAACGCGGAAGCTTGCCGGGCCTGCCGAGCCAAAGAAGGACGCAGCGGGCGCCATGGTGCCGGAGCGCCCCGGCGCGACGGTGCCCTCCCCGGCCACGCCGGCCGACATCGCAGCGGAGCTCACGCAGGCGATCCACGACCTCAACGCGCGGGGCCTCTTCCAGGCCGCGCAGTGGGCGGCCGAGCAGCTGGTGGGGCTGGAGCTCCATTCCGCGCCGCATCCGGGCGCCTCCGCCTGGCAGCACCACCACCCGCACCACCACCAACAACAACACCCCCGCGACGGACACGCAGCAGCAGCCGGACGCGGCAGCAGCTTCCCCCAGCTTCCTCGCACCGACCCCGATGAGCAGCACCCCCAGTACCTGCTGGCTCGCGCCTACTTCCAAGCCAAGGTGGGGGGCCGCGCCCCACCACACCTCACCACACCTCACCTCACCTCTCCGGGTCCGCGCCCCTCGGCCCGCACCCTCAGAAACACCCACCCCCACTCGCTCTTGTAACCTGGCGACTGACTCCTTCTCACTCAGCACCACATCCGGCCAACATCCCACCCCATCTCGCCTTTATTCTACCCCATCTCGCCAACGCCGTCGCCATTCCTTCGCTGCTGTATCTTTTTCTTACCATGCCCCGCCCCCATCCCGCCCCGCCCCCGCCCCCACCCCGCCCCCGTCCCCTGCCCCTCAGGAGTACCGGCGCAGCGCCCACGCTCTGGCGGGTCTGGTCGGCCCTCTGCCCGCCTTCCTGCGCCTCTACGCCACCTACCTAGCGGGGGAGAAGCGGAGGGAGTGAGTGGAGTGGGGTGGGGACTGGGAGTGGAGTGGAGTGGAGTGGTGCGGCACGGTGCGGTGCGGTGCGGTATTGGGGCCGGGGCTGCGGCTGGGGCTGTCGGTCAACACGAGCTGATCAGGGGCAGGGGCTAGGTCGAGGTCTCGGCTCTAAGTGGATTGCCCACCCCGGCTTGTCCCCCCTCCGTCGCCACCTCCGAGGTCCATCGATGGCGGCCCGCGCAACTCACTAGACGCCCGGGCGGGTCTTGCAGTGTCACCCGGTCCGCCCAGCATCCGAAGGGCCTAATTGCTACTGGCGCTTTGCTCACGGCCTCTTTGCTACCTGGTGATGTGGAGGGCTGGTTGCTCCGAAACCAGTACCCATCATTACCCCGCAGCATTTCACCATGGCCGCAGTCGCAGCCCTCCTACCCCCGTCCGTCTGTCTCTCTCGGGGCCGCCTTCTTTCTCACCCCTTCCCCCCCGTGCCCCGTCTCTTGTGACGCCCGTATCACTGCATGTCGTACTGTCCAGGGAGGAACGTGTTGAGAAGGGCGGACCCATGGGTCGGGGCTCCGACGCCCTCAACCCCGAATTGGACGCCCTGGAGACGGCGCTGACGGCGGAGCTCGGACTGACGGAGGCGGCGGCGGCGGCAGGTGGCGGTGGCGGCGCCGCCGCGGCGGCGGCGGCAGGCGATGGCGGCGCGCAGCAGCAGGATCCCTTCCTGCTGTACTTGTACGGCATTGTACTGTCGGGACGAGGTCGTACAATGGAGGCCCTTGACGCGCTGGTGTTGTCGCTGAGGGCGTACCCCTGCAACTGGAGCGCGTGGATGGTGGGTGGGTGATGGTGGGTGATTGTGGGTGGTGGGTGGGTGGTGGTGGGTGATTGTGGGTGGTGGGTGGTGGGCAGGCTGAGTTTGGGTGGTAGATGGACGTGGGTGGGCGGGGCCGTGGCGGCTCTATAATAAGGCCTGCCTGGACTATGTTCTGGGGACAGGAACCGACCCGACCCCAACCCGACCCCGCCCGATCCAGCCCAGCCCAGTCTGGTCGTTGTTCCCCGCCCACCGCCACCTTCCCGCCTTTGTCACCTTGCCAACCAACCTCCTCCCAACTCTCCCCGCCCGCTGTACCCCGCCCCCCGCCGTACAACAGGCCGTACAATCCATCTGCTCCGGTGCCGCCGGCTCCCTCACGGGCGCCGGCCCCGCCACCGCCGCCGCCGCCGCCACCGGCCCCGGCGGCCTGCCCGCCCCCGCCCCCTCCCACCTCTCCCCCGCCTCCGCCTCCCCCTCCGCCTCCCCCTCCCCCTCCCCCGGCCCCCTGCCCCTCCCCCCCGACCTCCCGGTCCATTGGGTTCGGGAGTTCTTTCTGGCGGCTGTGTCCCTCAGCTGCCAACACAACCAGGAGGCGCTGTCACGGCTCCAGGGATTGGCGCAGGTGGGTTCGGGCTCGGGGAAGAGAGGGGCTCGCGGGTTTTGATGGGAGGAGACGGAGGAGGAGGCGGAGGAGGAGGCGGAGGCGGAGGAGGAGACCCCCCACCTCACCCCCGCGTCCCCCCGCAGCACACCCCAACGCACTCCGACACACACACCCGCGGCCTCTTCCGGCCCCTCCCCCCCGGCCGTTCCCTCCTCACCCCGCGGACTGTCGTACTCTACGCCTCACCCCGCCCCCGCCCCCGCCCCTGCAGGTGTTTCGCGGCTCTCTGGCCGTGGAGGCGGCGGTGGCCCAGGCGCACTACAACCTACAGAACTTCGATGAGGCTCAGGCACTGTACGAGGACCTGCTGGCCAGGGACCCGTTCAGGCTGGAGGTGCGGGGAGGGGGAGGGGGAGGGGGGAGGGGGAAGGGGAGGGGGGTCGTGTGTGTATGTGTGCGTAGCTTCCGTGTGTGTATGTGTGGGTGGAGGTGGGTGGGGGAGGGGGGGTAATGGGGCGTTGGAGGTTTCGCACTCCACTCCACAGCCTTCACCCTACGTACCACCCTCTCCTGCTAGCCCCCTTTTGCTCCTCTCTCTCTCTCTCTCTCTCTCTCTCTGCCTCCCTCTCTCTCTGTCTGTCTCTCTTCCGAAGCTTACTCCCCCTCGCTTTGTGCTGCAAACCAGGTCAGCCGACCCATCGCACTCTTCCATCCCCCGCAGTGCTCTCTTCACCCTGCCTCCCTTCCCCTCCCTCCCTTCCCCTTCCCCTCCCCTTCCCTTCCCCTCCCTCCCTTCCCCTTTCCCTCCCCCCCTCCCTCCCTCCCTCCCTCCCCTGCTCAGGGCACGGACACGTTTTCCAACATTCTGTTTGTGAAGGAGGCTGCCGCCCCTCTGTCCGTGTTGGCTCACCGGGTGGCCGCCACGGACAAGTACCGCCCGGAAACGTGCTGTGTGCTGGGGAACTACTACTCACTGCAGGTGTAGGGGGGAGGGAGGGAGGGGGGGTGGGAAGGGGGTGGGAAGGGGGGTGGGAGAGGGAGAAGGGGGTGGGAAATAGATGCCGCAAGGGAAGAACGGAGAAGGCGTTAGCAAAGGGAAGGAGATGGGGGTTCGGGGGAAAAGGTGGGTGGGTGGGCGGGGGAGGAGGGTGGGAGGGAGAGTGAGGAGTAGGGGTCTGCGTTCTGTTTGTGTGCGTGTGTGTATGTATGCGTGTGTGTTTGGGCGAGAGGTAGGGGGTGGAGGTAGAGCATAACAGTCAAAACCCTAAAACTCAACCCAACCGGGAGTGGAGCGCTCCAGGGAGCACCGGGCGCCATCGCGCACGGCGGCGACGTGAGCGTGCTGCCTCTCCCCTCCCTCCCTCCCTCCCTCCCTCCCTCCCTCCCTCGCCCCCCCCCCCGCCCCCTCCCTCCCCCCCCAAAGGGCGCCCACGAGAAGGCGGTGGAGTACTTCCGTCGGGCCCTACGTCTGGACCCCCGCTACCTGGCTGCATGGACCCTCATGGGACACGAATACATGGAGGTCAAGAACACGCCCGCGGCCATAGGTGGGACTGGGGACTGGGGACTGGGGAGGGGAGGGGAGGGGAGGGAAGGGGAGGGGGGAGGAAAGGGAAGGGAGCTGGGGAAGGGAAAGGTGGGGAGTGGCTGCTGGGGGGTTATATATACGCACCGCGGTCCGCGGAGGGGGGGGGACTCGCTTGGGGGGACTCGCGTGGACGTGGAAACCGACTTAGGGGGAATGGCTAGGGGAAGTAGGCAGTCCCCCCTTCCCATTCCCTTCCCACCTACCCCCTCTCCCCTCCTCTCCCCTCTCCCTCCCTGGGTCATATCAACCCAACCCACCTAACCCCACCCTCCTACCCCTCACCCCTCTCAGATGCGTACCGTCGGGCCATCGACGTCAGCCCTCAGGACTTCAGGGCCTGGTACGGCCTGGTGAGCAAAGGGGGGACTAAGAGGGGACTAGAGGGGGTACTGGTTGCAGCAACTATCGTCGTTACTACCGTATCCCCTTCTTGACAGACACACACACACCCTTGGGTCTTGGCCCGGATTAGGATAGGGTACTAGTTGCAGTCTGGTTGCAGACTGGCAGTCTGGTTGCAAAACCCAGACCCCCGGTTGACAGGATGAAGTGACGGGGGGGAGGGGGGGGGAAAGGGGGGAGAGGGGGAAGGGGGGGAGGTACGCGGGGGACGGCATTGCGGTGTGGGTATGATGTATGACACACGGCGTGTCGTGTCGTGTATTGGGTTCGGACGTGTCCGTATTCCATCGCGGCCGCCCTGTCCCCTGTCCCCTGTCCGCTCTACCACCGCCTCGCCCTGCGGCTTGCCGTACAGGGCCAGGCGTACGAGCTGCTCAAGATGCCGTACTATGCGCTGTACTACTACCGCCGCGCCGCACAGCTGCGGCCCACCGACGCGCGGATGTGGTGCGCACTGGCTCAGGTGGGGGGAGGGAGGGAGGGGGAGGTGGAGGATGGTGGTGTGGGGGGGGAGGGGGTGGTGGGGGGGGCAAGAATAGGAAGAAAGATACCGCAGCGAAGGGACGGGTGGGTGGGTGGGTGGTCCCCTGCACCTGCCGTCCATTCTTCCATCCCTTCTCCTCCTCCTCGTCCCCCTCTCTCTCCCCCCACTCTCTCTCCCCCCCTCTCCCTGGGTGCAGTGTTACGAGCACGAGCAGGTGGGGTTGCAGGATGCCGCCATCCGCTCCTACCAGCGGGCGGTGGCGCACAACGACCCGGACGGAATAGCGGTGCACAAACTGGTGCGGGGGGGTGGGGGCAGGGGGCGGGGGGGGCAGGGGAGCCTGGGGCTGCGCGCCGTACCGGAGTACGATGCCCCTCTGCCGTACGCACGTGCAGGCCAAGCTGTACGAATCTCGCGGGGAGCCCCACGCGGCGGAGCGGCTGTTCCGGGACAGTCTGCAGCGACTGGAGGTGAGGGGGGGGAGGGAGAGGGGGAGGGGGAGGGGGAGGGGGAGAGGGAGAGGGAGAGGGAGAGGGAGAGGGAGAGGGAGAGGGAGAGGGAGAGGGAGAGGGAGAGGGAGAGGGAGAGGGAGAGGGAGAGGGAGAGGGAGAGGGAGAGGGAGAGGGAGAGGGGCAGGGAGAGGGAGAGGGGCAGGGGCTAGGGCTAGGGCTAGGGCTAGGGCTGGGGCAGGGGCAGGGGCAGGGGCAGGGGCAGAGGCAGGGGCAATCCCCTTCCCGCTCCTCCCCGCCCCTCTCGGTCCGTCTCTCAGCCGTTCCAAGCCCCCTTGTGTGCTATCCCTCCCCCCCCCATCACTCCCTGACCCCCCCCCTCAGGCCCAGGGCCCCGCTGCGCTCCACAGTCAGGACGCCATCGAGGCGCTCAGCTTCCTGGCCGTACACTGCAAGGTGGGGGGAGGGATGGAGGGTTATCCACGGGTGTATAGGCCGGAGCCCGTGAACGGTAAAGTAACAGAAGGAGGAGGGGAGGGCAGGGCGGGGGAGGGCCGTGCACTGCAGGGTGGGTGGGAGGGGACGGGGGGTGACCAGGGGTGAGCGAATCTAAGCGGGGGAGGGGTGATGGGAGAGGGGAAAGGGGAGTAACCGGAGTCGAGGAGTCCAGCGAAGCGAAGTCACACCCCCCCCCCGGGTAGGTGGGTGGCAGTCCGGGTGGGTGCAGGGGAGGGCGTGTGTGTGTGTTTTGTAGCGTCACGGGCGGTGGGCGGGTGGGCGGTGGGCGGGTGCCAAACCCCCACCCAAACCCCCACCAACACCACCCCCTCCCGCCCCCCCTCCCACACATATACACCCATACACACACGTACACAGGACACGGGTCGACTGGAGGAGGCGGAGGAGCTGTGTGCCCGACTGATGGACGTGGGGGGACCCGCCAAGGAGAGGGCCAAAGCACTGGCCCGGGAGATTCGCAGCCTGCAGCAGTTCGGAGGACCGCCGGGGGCAGGAGCAGGGGCAGGGGCTGGCGCCGCCGCGGGGCCGGGGCCGGGGTCGGTGGCGATGGATGCGGAGGGGGCGTTTGAGGGCGGGCGGGCGGGCGTGTCGCCGTCGTCGGCGATGGGGGCTGGAGGCGGAGGTGGTTTCGGAGCACGGTCTTCTCAGCAGGTAGGGGGGTGGTGGGGGTGGTGGGAGGGTGGGGATGATTGGGGGGTCGGGGGCTGCGGGCTGAGAGCTGAGGGTGTAACCCTACTCCCACCCCTCGAACCCCACACCGCACGTCCAAGTCCGTCCGTCCGTCCGCCGCTCCCCCCGCACAACAGGACCCCGCGATCGCCCTTTTTGAACTGCATAAATACGGCACACACAAACACACGAGAGGCCCTCGCTCTCTACCGAACCCCGAGGCGAGCCCATCCTCTCTCTTATCATACACACACACACACACACACACACACACACACACACACACACACACACACGCACACGCACAAACCCCACGACATGTCCCCCTCTTTCCTCCATCCCCGCCTCCCCGCACAGCCGGTCGGCCGTCCCGGCGGCCGCGGCAGCATCTTCACCGCTGCCGCTGGAGCCGCGGCGGGCCCGGGCCGCGGCGGCGGTGCCTCGTCTCTGTCCGGCCTGGGCGGCCTGGGCGGTCTGGGTCTCGGTATCGGTCTGGACGGATTGGAGGGCGGTCTGGGTCTGTGCCCGGGGGACGACATTGAGGGGGAGCTGGAGGGCTGCGACCCGCTGGCGGTGCTGGCGGTCATGCAACAGCTACAGGTGAGGGTTTTAGGGTTTTGGGCGGGCTAGGGCAGGGTTGGTTTCAATGGGTCTGAGGGTCGTGTGCAGGGAGTTGACGTTTGCCCCTTTGCTCCGCCCCGCCCCGCCCCGCAGTTCGACCGGTCCATGGCGGTGGCGGCTCTGCACCGCAGCGGGGGCGATCCGGTGGCTGCGGTGCGGGGGTACTGGTATCCGGAGGCGGCGGGAGGGGCGGCGGGAGGGGAGGGGACGGAAGCGGCCGACGGCGGCTGATGGGGAAGAAGGCGCCCGGGGAGGAGGCGGGTGCGTTGGCGGGTGCGCTGGGTTCTGCCGCCGCCGCTGCTGCCGCTTGGGGGAAGGGGGAGGAGGAGAAGGAGGAGAAGGGCGGGGGCGAGGCACTGAGAGCTTATTTATTGTGTGGCTGCAGGACGAGGGGGAGGGATGAGAGAGGCTGGGGCGGGGCGGCGGAGGGAAGTGGGAAGCCATGGAGGAGGCAGAGCCCCACAGGGCTTAGCCCGGGGGGGCACACGTTGCGGTTTGCCACGTCAGCGACTTTCACAGCAATAGCTGCTGTTGCTGCTGCCGCTGCTTGCTGCTGTAGCCGGATGATGCAGCATCGAATGTCCAAGCCGAGTTTTTCGGCGGTGCCAGAGTCGGGCTTCGATGGTCAGTTCTTGGACGGCCGTTGGGAGCGCATAACACTGACTCATAGCTGGCATTTATGGGCGGCAACTCGTGCTTTTAATGGTCTCATTGAGCAGCTGCCGACAAGGTTTCGTTCATTCTATCATTCAGCACAGGAAGTTTGACCGTCTTCATCCACATTCTATTTTACCGTCGCGCCAACCGCACACGAAAGAATTGGCAGAAAACAACATATACTGCGTGGTTTCGAAGCTCCTATCGGTGCTTCTGCTTGAAGCGGAGAGAACCCCAAAACGTCTGCTCGGGTGGGCGCCTGTACACTGTGATACATAAGCAGCACTGGAGCGTATATGGATTGTTATGATTGCCGTCATCACAGACTTTTTCGGTTCTGTAGGGTCAATTTGCGCTAATTTGCGCCGCGGGGAAATTCGGCCAATTAGCGCAATTTCAGCCCCGTACGGTCATGTAATTTGAGTGTACAGCCTCTGGACACACAGTACGCAGGCATGTACGGTCACAGCGCGGTGAACGTTTTGCATAGTTAGTCGCATTCGACATTTAGATCATTTACTTAAGCCAATGGCGGAACATTTTGAGTAATAATGTCGCAAGCCATCCTTAAGGACGAACCAAAAGTTCACAAGTTGTCTTCCGGCGGTTATCAGATTACTTGCTCAGGACAAAACAATAGCAGTATAGTTTTTGTGCTACACCACGACACTGTGTACTTGGACGGCGTTCAAGGAGAGTGGGCTGCGAAGGACATTGCTTTCGCCGTTGGAAAGGGCGCCATTAAAACTGAGCAGACTATTAAGAAGTTGTTCTTTGGGTCAGTTTCAGACACTTACTACAAGCAATCGAGCGCCTCTGCTCCATCCCCGCCCCGCATCTTGGCGGTTCAGCATCAGGTTGCACTCGGAAACACACGCGTCCCCTTGTTGGACCCTGAGTACTACGGTTGCAGTAAGCCAAAGTGCCCGCGATGCGGGAGTGACAAGGTCGTGAGCAATGGTTGGTCCCAACAGTGCAAGCAGTTGGTGGGGCATGAGGGAGATGTATACGCGCTTTGCAAGCGCTACAAGTGCCAAGGAGAAGGTGCGTACAAAGTGACATTAGTTGAATGGGGGGCACGCACGCGAGACCGCGGCTGGGGCCGCGGCTGGGGCAGAGCGGTGTGATCGGTGGGGGAACCGGTCAGTGGGTTTTGGTGGGTTTGCACACGGCACTTACCCCCGCCCCCCCCCGGACCCCTCCCCCTCCCCCCGTATATCACCCCCGTATATCACGCCATGATTACTATCATGCTATTCACATTATACATATGCGGAGTTTTTGCGATAGTTGTCCCTGTCTGTAATGTTTCTTGTCCAGCCGTTAGGTAAAGTTGTGCCACTCTGTTTTGCCTTCTTCCTGCTTTTGCGGTGCCATCAGCTGACCACATCGGCAAGTGCTTTCAAGCCTGGGACCCGGAGGTCCTGCAGGGCCTGCCGTGCGAAGTACGCCGCGGCCTCATGGGGATTCCAACGCAGAAAGGCGGCTTAACCTTCTCCTTTATCGAGCACGCCATGGCGATGGTGGCCCAGGGCAGCAGCATCTCCTCTGTCCTCAGCGCGCGCAACGAGGTCGCCCGGAGGGATTACCACGTAAAGGAGGTGGAATACCTCAGCTACATCGCGCAGCACTGGGCAAGCGGCATCGGCCCGGGCAGCGGTGGCGTGAGCGGCCAGAGCAGCGGTGGCACGCAGAAGACGTTAACGGACCTGTGGGGTGCGCAAAAGGCAAGTCTTGTGTTGATCCACTTGATGGCATAGTTGAAGAACTTCCTGGGGTGGCTGGGTGAGCCCGCTAGTAGGTGTAAGAGCCTCTCCTGACCGGATGAAGGCCCTCATGTGGCAACTGGCAAATCAACAGCTTTATAGTTCGAATGCGGACAGGAAGTCAGCCGCTGTAGGGATCCTTTAGTACGTGCGGCACCTGATCACTTGGTGACATGGGTTTGGGTCCCTCCCGCCCCCCTGCCTTTCTGCCCTGATTCTCTTCTTTGCAGGCATCAGGAGTCCCTGGTCCCTTTTTCGTGTACACATCGGACCAGTACAACGGCAAGGACGTGTCCCAGAGCTACTTCACGGGCCTCTTGATTGAATGCGCCTCGTTGCTGGTTGATGCCCATGACCAATACCAGCGGTCCCTCACCTTCAAGATCTTGCGCATCGACGCTGGGTACAAGAACGCCAAGAAGGTCCGGTGTGCCGATGGCTCTCGGGCCATGGAGGGCACCGTCGCCATCCTCAACGAGATCAACCAGGTGGTGGCGATCTTCCACGGGTCCGGTGGCCTGAAGGAACTGGAGGAGCCGCTGCGTCGCCTGAAGCAGCGCAATGAAGAGCTTGGCGGGGTAAGTGCTCTTAGCTTACGCCGGGTTGCTGGCATGTAAATTTGACGGGTGAAGAGGCTGCTGGCTCCTTTCCTATCATGCACATCATTTGAGCTTTGAATACGCGGTCGCCGTGTTCCCTCTCCTACCAGGGCCCTGTGGAGTTAATCTATGTTGACAACTGCCGTACTGTGGCCGGATTCCTGGAGAGACTGTTCGTGGGGGCGAAGGTGAAGGAGGACTTGTTCCACGTGCTGCAGCGCATGCGGGACACCCTGCCACACGGGCACCCTCTTGCGGGTGAGGAGCATTGAGCCTGGGGGTGCGGGTAGTAAACTAAGCTGGATAGCAGCACAGCGCGCGGTGTGCTCCACAGGCAGGGTTGTCACTTCTGCATGTCCTCTGTATAATACTTGCGTGCAAGCAAGCGCCCCTGCTCCCCTGCTCGTTTACAATCTCTTTGTCTCTCTTCCACACTTCCCATTTTCCTTGCCATAGATCCCTTCATGAAGGAGTACACGGCAGCGTGCAAAGTACGCGACCCATCGGACGAGAAGAAGGCCCGGGAGGTATACGGGGTGGAACCCAGTGACAGCAACTGCCGGAGTTACATCCCTCGGCCAGAGGTGCTGGAGCCTCGGGTACAGGCGGTGTTCGACAAGTACAAGAAGGGCGGTGGAGGGCTTCCACAGCCACTTCCACTCGCTTCTGCAGGGCTACAACACGTCGCCAGAGCTTGCGGTGCACATCGTGTCGCTCTTCCTGGGACGGTGGAACCGTGACCAGTCTTTCAAGCACGGTGACGCAGACTATGGCATGTACGACTACGACCTGCTGCAGCGTGTCAACGACCTGGCACGGCGTTTGGGGCACGCGGTCCGCTACCCTGAGGCAGATGTGAAGCTGGCCAGCGTGGAGGAGAAGATGCACTTCGAGTGGAAGCACCTCCAGCCAGGTAACTCGTCTGTTTTGGTGATTGCCGCAGATACTTGATAGGTTGACAGGGTTTTTATTTGCTGACGTGCAGAGCTCAGTGAGGCAGCGGGGGGCAAAACATCTACGGCAGCATCAGTGGCGGGAGTCGCTGGAGGGCAGCTGTTCAACGGGCCCTGGTACCAACTCGTCGTAGCCGACGACTACGGAACGGCTCTACAACTGCTTTCACGGCGGGACGTGCAGAGGTATGCCGGAATGACTGAGGGTTTCGTGGATGTATGGCGCTCGGCGCTTTGGCGAGGTGTTGGGGCTTGGGGGGTTGTACGTGCACTTAGGGTTTTGGGTTGTAGGGTTCGGGGCTTGGTCACGTTGCCGGTAACTACAAACCCTCAGAAATCGGATTCCATTGCCTGCTCATACTCTTTAATTGAGGCTGTACCCGTCATTACCACCTTTCCCCTTCTCCCGCAATAGGACTCTGCTACCGCTGATTACTGGTGGCGACTCTTAAGCAGAGAGAGGCGGCGGCTCTGCACCAGCTTGTGGATGAGGGCTGGTGGCTCGAGTTCCCGGACCAAGTGTCTCGGATCCGGAACTGCACACACAAAGGTACGTGGCCATGTTCATAGCTTATTGGATGTCGTTGAATGTTTCATGGACTTGAACTACTGCTTCGCTTATTGCAGGGGAGGTGATCCTCCACGGCCCATTGCGGTGGTGCCTTGGGTCCCAGGACCATGTGCAGAGGGACACTGCGGCGGCGCAACAGGGTGATGCAACAGTGACATTGCAGCCACAGCAGCAGCAGCCGCAGTGGGCCGAGCAGCAGCCGCAGTGGGCCCAGGGGCGACCACCGTGGGACCAGCAACAGCTGCAAATGGGCCAGCAGCACGCGCCCTTGCTTGGGCTGCAGGGTTCCCAGTCGATGGGGCCGCTGTCTCAGCAGTGCAGCTCGCAGCTGCAGGGGCGGAAACCTCCGCCGGGGGAGCAGCACGCGCCCTTGTTTGGGCTGCGGGGCTCCCAGTCGATGGGGCTGTCGTCTCACCACTCCAGCTCGCAGCTGCAGGGGCGGCAACCTCCGCCGGGGGAGCAGCACGCGCCCTTGTTTGGGCTGCGGGGCTCCCAGTCGATGGGGCTGTCGTCTCACCACTCCAGCTCGCAGCTGCAGGGGCGGCAACCTCCGCTGGGGGAGCAGCACGCGCCCTTGTTTGGGCTGCGGGGCTCCCAGCCGATGGGGCCGCCGTCTCACCACTCCAGCTCGCAGCTGCAGGGGCGGCAACCTCCGCCGGGGGAGCAGCACGCGCCCTTGCTTGGGCTGCGGGGCTCTCAGTCGATGGGGCCGCTGTCTCAGCAGTGCAGCTCGCAGCTGCAGGGGCGGCAACCTCCGCCGGGGGAGCAGCACGCGCCCTTGCTTGGGCTACGGGGCTCCCAGTCGATGGGGCCGCCGTCTCACCACTCCAGCTCGCAGCTGCAGGGGCGGCAACCTCCGCCGGGGGAGCAGCACGTGCCCTTGCTTGGGCTGCAGGGTTCCCAGTCCATGGGGCCGCCGTCTCACCACTCCAGCTCGCAGCTGCAGGGGCGGCAACCTCCGCCGGGGGAGCAGCACGTGCCCTTGCTTGGGCTGCAGGGTTCCCAGTCGATGGGGCCGCCGTCTCACCACTCCAGCTCGCAGCTGCAGGGGCGGCAACCTCCGCTGGGGGAGCAGCATGCGCCCTTGCTTGGGCTGCAGGGCTCCCAGCCGATGGGGCCGCCGTCTCACCACTCCAGCTCGCAGCTGCAGGGGCGGCAACCTCCGCTGGGGGAGCAGCACGCGGCCTTGCTTGGGCTGCGGGGCTCCCAGTCGATGGGGCTGTCGTCTCACCACTCCAGCTCGCAGCTGCAGGGGCGGCAACCTCCGCCGGGGGAGCAGCACGCGCCCTTGCTTGGGCTGCAGGGTTCCCAGTCGATGGGGCCGCTGTCTCAGCAGTGCAGCTCGCAGCTGCAGGGGCGGCAACCTCCGCTGGGGGAGCAGCACGCGGCCTTGTTTGGGCTGCGGGGCTCCCAGCCGATGGGGCCGCTGTCTCAGCAGTACAGCTCGCAGCTGCAGGGGTGGCCGACTCCCCCGGTGCCATCACTTTCACAGCAGCTCGGATCGCAGGCCTTGTCGCCGGACTTTGGCTCCGCGGATTTCGACTGTGATATGGATGGCGAGGACCCAGACCAGGACCTGCGCTCGCTTTTTAGTGTGCCAGGTGCAACGGAATCAGCTGGGGGGCCTGCTGCCGGCGCAAACCCTGCTGTGAGCGTGGCTGCCTTGCAGCTAACTGGGCAGCCACCAGCGCAGCTTGGCACACAGCTTGGGCCCTCACAGCGGGGGGGGAGGGTGCGGTGGGTGGAGCGGCGCGGGCGCCGCAGGCGGCGGCCGGGGTGTTGCAGGCGCCGTCGGCGGTGGGCTCCATGGTGCAGACTCTGGAGTTGGCCGGCGGGGCCTTGCAGGCACCGCCGGCGGTCATGGGTACCATGACGCTGGAGGCAGCGGCCCCACCGGCTGGGGCCCCAGCGGCGGCCACAGATGGGATAGTGCAGGGGCAGCCATCAGCAACTGAGGAGGTACAGGTGCCCAGGGTTTCGGGCGGAGCAGTGCAGGCGGCGGCGGACGGAGTGGTGCAGCCGCCACAGTCGGCGGGCTTGGCTGCACTTATGTCGGGGGCGGCACAGCCTCAGCCGAAGTTTGTGCGGCCCAAGGGGAGCCGGATGACAGGGCAGTACTTCAGCGGAGAGCGGACTGGCACTGGCAAAGGGGGGAAGGGGACCGTTAAGACGTGTAAAGCCTGCACGGCTCGCACAGGCAAGGTTGTCCTAAAAGCAGGGCATTCGTGCCCCTTCAAGGATGACGCGCAGGAGAAGGCGCCCAAGAAGCCCAAGGTCAACTGAATGCTGTGTGTGTGCTCTTAGTCATTCCAGCTTATTGGTGACGGGGGGTGTAGAGCTCAGTTTGACAGTGCAGGTTAGGGCAGGGAAAGGAAGGGCATGGCAGGGCATGGCGGGCAGTGCGAGCAAAGCCATGGAGCGGAAGGAGGCCGGATGCTGTGCGCGGATTCATTTATTGCAGGACAGGGAATATGTTATCGCAGTTCGACAGTGCAGGGTAGGGCAGGGCAATGTGAGCTTGTGAGAAAAGCCAGGGAGCGGATAGAGGCCGGATGCTGTGCGCGGATTCAGTTAATGCAGGACAGGGAGAAGGTGAACTCTGTTTGCTATGCTGGTTTGGGCAGGGCAGTACTTCAGCGGAGAGCGGACTGGCACTGGCAAAGGGGAGAAGGGGACCGTTGAGACGGACCGTTAGCAAAGACAGGGCGGATAGATATTGGCCGAAGCGTGTTGTGTGCAGGACATGGTGGATTCACGGACTGGAAGGCGGTGTGTAACACACGATTGCCTCTCCTGAACCAACCCGGGCCCACAAAGCCGCAGCCGGCACATCCACAGCTCCTGTATACATGTAGGGATAATTTGAGGGCCACGGCTGGCCGGACGAATGCCCACGCAAGGGCGCGGCGGGATCAGTCGGCAGCACACTCAAGGCGTGCCCTGACGTGCAGGCAGACTTTTCAGGGATGGTTCTCACAGTATGTCAGATAATACGACGCGTTCAGGCAGGGTAAGCGGCGCGAGGGTGGCTTGGCGTTCGTGCCGGCGGTCGCGGTGGGATCAGTCGGCAGCACACTCAAGGCGTGCCTTCAGCCCAGGGGCCAGACCGCTGACGCGTGCCCTGACGGAATCATGCAGGCAGACTTTTCAGGGATGGTTCTCACAGTATGTCAGATAATACGACGCGTTCAGGCAGGGTAAGCGGCGCGAGGGTGGCTTGGCGTTCGTGCCGGCGGTCGCGGTGGGATCAGTCGGCAGCACACTCAAGGCGTGCCTTCAGCCCAGGGGCCAGACCGCTGACGCGTGCCCTGACGGAATCATGCAGGCAGACTTTTCAGGGATGGTTCTCACAGTATGTCAGATAATACGACGCGTTCAGGCAGGGTAAGCGGCGCGAGGGTGGCTTGGCGTTCGTGCCGGCGGTCGCGGTGGGATCAGTCGGCAGCACACTCAAGGCGTGCCTTCAGCCCAGGGGCCAGACCGCTGACGCGTGCCCTGACGGAATCATGCAGGCAGACTTTTCAGGGATGGTTCTCACAGTATGTCAGATAATACGACGCGTTCAGGCAGGGTAAGCGGCGCGAGGGTGGCTTGGCGTTCGTGCCGGCGGTCGCGGTGGGATCAGTCGGCAGCACACTCAAGGCGTGTCTTCAGCCCAGGGGCCAGACCGCTGACGCGTGCCCTGACGGAATCATGCAGGCAGACTTTTCAGGGATGGTTCTCACAGTATGTCAGATAATACGACGCGTTCAGGCAGGGTAAGCGGCGCGAGGGTGGCTTGGCGTTCGTGCCGGCGGTCGCGGTGGGATCAGTCGGCAGCACACTCAAGGCGTGTCTTCAGCCCAGGGGCCAGACCGCTGACGCGTGCCCTGACGGAATCATGCAGGCAGACTTTTCAGGGATGGTTCTCACAGTATGTCAGATAATACGACGCGTTCAGGCAGGGTAAGCGGCGCGAGGGTGGCTTGGCGTTCGTGCCGGCGGTCGCGGTGGGATCAGTCGGCAGCACACTCAAGGCGTGTCTTCAGCCCAGGGGCCAGACCGCTGACGCGTGCCCTGACGGAATCATGCAGGCAGACTTTTCAGGGATGGTTCTCACAGTATGTCAGATAATACGACGCGTTCAGGCAGGGTAAGCGGCGCGAGGGTGGCTTGGCGTTCGTGCCGGCGGTCGCGGTGGGATCAGTCAGCAGCACACTCAAGGCGTGCCTTCAGCCCAGGGGCCAGACCGCTGACGCGTGCCCTGACGGAATCATGCAGGCAGACTTTTCAGGGATGGTTCTCACAGTATGTCAGATAATACGACGCGTTCAGGCAGGGTAAGCGGCGCGAGGGTGGCTTGGCGTTCGTGCCGGCGGTCGCGGTGGGATCAGTCAGCAGCACACTCAAGGCGTGCCTTCAGCCCAGGGGCCAGACCGCTGACGCGTGCCCTGACGGAATCATGCAGGCAGACTTTTCAGGGATGGTTCTCACAGTATGTCAGATAATACGACGCGTTCAGGCAGGGTAAGCGGGTGCATCGAAGTATGCGCGAGGGGTGTCGAAACCAGGGGGTGTGGGAGCATGGGGCTGGCACCCCATCCCCACCCTTGACGGGTGCCCGGATTTCTATGCGCCTTACCAAACACCCCGCACGCCTGACCCGAGATCCGGCCAGTGTCTAGACTCCATGGTAGACATGCATATCCTTATTAAGGTGTTGAAAAACACCGGAGCACAAGCCAAAGGGCCACGGGTGAACCGATTCACCCCAGCCCCCCGTCAAGGGCAGGCAGAGCCACCACGCCCGCCAGCAACTGCAGCTGCCGGCACGCGGCTCAGGCCCCATTCACACGAACCTCCCTGATAGCAGCCGAAAGCGTGGCGCATCGGCTCCTGTGCCCGCCCGTCGCCACGCTTACCGGCCGCGCTGGTAGCAGGCCTGAAAGGAAGGCAATGGCAGCTGCGCACCCGGCCCGACCCCCACCATGCCGCCGCCGCTGCCGCTGGCCGCCGATCCAAAGGAGCCGTCCCGCGTCGTCAGGCTGCAGCTCTCCATGCGGCGACCCACCGAATGACTGCGGCTGGAGAGCGGCGGCGAGAGCCTTCGAGTGCAGCAGCAGCTGCTGCTGCTGAATGGAAGGCAATGGCCCATCGCCGCTCGCCAAGTCCCAGCCCCCGTTTCCGTCAGGCTGCAGCTGCGCCATCCCCTCACCCGGCCCGACCCCCACCATGCCGCCGCCGCTGCCGCTGGCCGCCGATCCAAAGGAGCCGTCCCGCGTCGTCAGGCTGCAGCTCCCCATGCTGCGACCCACCGAATGACTGAGGCTGGAGAGCGGCGGCGAGAGCCTTCGAGTGCAGCAGCAGCACCAGCTGCTGCTGCTGATTGGAAGGCAATGGCCCATGCCGCACGCCATCGCCGCTCGCCAAGTCCCAGCCCCCGTTTCCGTCAGGCTGCAGCTGCGCCATCCCCTCACCCGGCCCGACCCCCACCATGCCGCCGCCGCTGCCGCTGGCCGCCGATCAAAAGGAGCCGTCCCGCGTCGTCAGGCTGCAGCTCTCCATGCGGCGACCCACCGAATGACTGCGGCTGGAGAGCGGCGGCGAGAGACACGCGAATGCCTCTACCAACCCGGGCTAACCAAGCCGCAGCCGGCATATCCTCAGCTCCGGTATATATGTAGGTATAATTTGAGGGCCGCGGTTGGCCAGGCGAAGGCCGGGGCGAAGAGATATCGGCCTAAGGGTGCGCGACGCACGACTGCTGGTTAGGGGATTCATTGGGGGGCTCTGATTCGCCATGCGACAACTGGCATGATAAGGGTTTAAAGTATATCCTTATAGCCTTCTTTTCATTGAACTCAGGGTCACGGATTGCTTGGTTTGCAAATCAGGGCCCAGAGGTCGTACTGAGCTGTCATGTTTGTAAACAGACCTTCCTGATGCACAGACTCACCAATTATGCTCATATCATACTTGGGCGTTAGTATAACTGACGCATAATAATCAACAACTGGAGCTACAGGTATTCAATTTCTGAAAATTTCTTAAAAAAAAGTCGCGGCCTTACGGCCGCGACTACTGCGTTGTCCTACACCCTACAGCAGTAAATTCCTGGAGATACAGCACCCTACAATTCCCGCAAATTACCTCGATTAGCGTAGGTGTGACCATGTAGTTGGATGTCGGTGTTGATTGTCGTACGCTTGCGCCCCAAATGCCAAATCGCAAAAGCACTCTGGCCTCGCCGGACAAATTTCGCCAAATGCCTCGCTCGGGCGCACAATCTAGTATAGAATTGTATAACGTATTAGAATTGTTAGAGGCTTAAGGCCAGAAACGGCACATAGGCAAACTTGATCGGCCCAGATTCACGGCTTCCTGTCCTGAAGCCACGCCGACGTCCAGAAGCCTTTTCGACTGGGCCGCCCCGCAGAGACTTTTATCCTATGCTAAATGGCATTCATAGGACCGGCAGAAGATGACTAGCAAGGTCTTGGGCTTGTTGCAAGGTCCGGGGCAGATGCCAACACAATTTTGGCTCGTATGGCCAAACTAAGTCATAGTAATTGATCACGCTGCCTTTACACTGTGATACATAAGCAGCACTGGAGCGTATATGGATTGTTGTGATTGCCGTCGATTAGCGTCAGGATGTGCCGGCCGGGTTGGACTGAACGAAAATCGGAGACACAATGCATGCTTGGAAAGTATGCACCGTCTGAAAAGTCAATCAAGGCATACGTACAAGAAGAGAGCTGCCCCGTAAACCTTGTAAACCATGCGCCGTACTTTGGCCACCCGAAAGTGATGAAAGTACGACATCAGCTCCCCGTAGCATTGTTCCCCGTTGTTTTCTCGCATTTTCATGTTTGTTTGGCGGTTCAGCGGTACTTATCGTCGGCGATCTCCATCGCGTTCCCACTGCGAACTTCTCGCCAAACATACTACCGGTACATGACGAAGGGCAACTCCGCACAAGCGCAGCGGCAGCAGAGCACTGCTCCTATGCACTATGCTCAAGCCAGGCATGTGTCCGGAATCAAGGCTCCCACGTGTCATGCTGAGTATCGCGTCAACATCTATCACCGCAATGACTTTCAAATCTGCAACATAGCGCGCGAGCTTGAAGAGTGCTATATCACGCACGGCCTTGATGTCCTCTGCTTGTTTAATGCAGTCCCCTGCTACGCGTATTTGCTCAGAGAATTGCGTGGTCATGTCCATTTATGAATAGCTGCCTAAGTGACCAAAGCTGCTGGGGCACATATAACGAACCGATATAAGGCCAGGCAGTTATATGAATACCTTTTATGATAAGTGCGCGGGAACAGCGCTGGAGAATGTGTGCCGTACTATTTTCCAAAATAGTACGACCTACAAGCGCACCGGTCCCTCGCCACGGTCGGCAGCTCGGCACTCCCGAATGAGTTTCGCTGCCGGCGAGTTCTGCATAAATTCAACATGGATCTTGACAAGGCGCTGCTGCTTCTCGACAAGACACAGTGGTCGGTCAGGCCGAGCTTCCGAGAGCCATGCCGACGCCGCGCAGGGCCTTCCGCGGTCGTAGCCGCTCGCCGACGCCGCACACAATGTGCAAACAATGAGCGCGATGAGACCGCCATCGAGGGCTTGGCGTACTCTGAGAACGAGCTCTCGCGCAAAGAGGCCGACCACGACCACCACCCACCACCACCACCACTACCAACAGAGCTTGTCCTGTAGTCTCCTGTGCTCCGTGAGTGGAGACCTGGGGGAGGAGTTTCTTTTAAGGGGCTCTAAAGCGCATCACCCACATCTCCTCCTTTTCCTCAGCGCAGCAGTAACCACAGCCGTACCCGCGATTGCGGCCGTCACACCGGCTCCGCCGCAGCCGCCGCCGCGTCAGGCTCCGCCAGCGCCAACGCCAGCGGCGGCATGATGTGCGGCAGATCTCGCAGCGCCGCCAGCGGGACGAGCATGCCGTCAAACGCGGGCACGGGGCGGCGGCGCAGCGGCAGGGCGGCAGGCTCCACCCCCGCGGGGATGTGCGGGTAGCGCTGGCTGAAGTGGGTCAGGACGGTCCTGTGGAGGAAGAAAAGGGGCAAGTCGAGCTTCATCTCTCGTGAGAGGGGCGCGGGGCGGGGCGGGGCGGGATGAGCGGTGGTGCCTCACACCGCTACACACCGCTGCGAAAAGGCCCCAGGGTGTCCAATTGCACAAACACATACACATATACACACACACGCGAAACACCCCTCCCCCGCCGCCCGCCCTCCCGCCCATCGCTCCCTCTCGCGCGCGCGCCCGCCCGCCCGCCTTGTCCGCCGTCACCGCCCCTCCCACCGCACCTGTATGCGCCCATTGCGTCCGCCACCGCCGCCGCCTCCGCTGACGTGGAGTGCCTCTTGCTGCGCGCCTGTGACTCCAGGCAGGGCTCGAAGGTGGCCTCGTGGATGAGTAGGGTGGCGCCGCGCCCGGCGGACACCAGGGAGGGGCAGGGCCGCGTGTCGCCTGGCGGGGGTGGTTGGTGGTTAGTAGTTGGTTGAGGGGTGATGACCATGAAGATGACGATGTAGGTGGGGATGAGGGGCAGCGAGGTTGGGAGGGCAGCGGGAGGTAAGCGGATGGGAGGGCAGCGTGGGTGGACGAGCGGTCGGGCGGGCATTACAGGTAAGGCGGTCATAAAGGGACCGCGGCGGGAAAGGAAGTAGGGAGGCGAGGCGATGCGGGGCGGCGCGCGGCGGGGCACATAGCACATAGCAGAGAGGGGATTGGTGCCTGACGCCCGAGACACCACTGCACGCATTCGATTCCTGACTCACCAGAGTAAACCAGCTTCCAGCCGTCCGCATGCTCCAGAACCAGCCCCCACGCATCTCGACAGTGGTGCACCGCCACCGACTGCCACCGCACCAGACCCAGCGACCCGCACTCCGCCGCGCCGCCGCCACTGGCAGCCTCAGCGAAATTGACGGCGCCCGGCGGCGTCGCCGCCGCCCGCTGTTGGCCCCACTGCTGCGTTCCCCCCTGCTGCTGCTGCTGTTGCTGCTGCTGTTGTTGTTGCGGCGGCGGTGAGGGTATGGCTGCGGCCTTCTGCTGCTGATGCCATCGCAGTCTCGCGGCGACGCTTGGCGGTCTCTTGCCCGAACCAGCACCCGCCGCCGCCGCGACCTGGCCGTTGCTGTAGTCGCTGCCGTTGACGTTGTACGGCGGGCAGCAGTAGCAGGGTTGCTGCCAGGCAGCTGGCGGCGGCGGTCCGGCGGGTGGGGCGTGCCGTTGCTGTGGCTGCTGCTGTGGCTGCTGCTGTGGCTGCTGCTTCATATGCGGCGGCGGGGCATGGGCCGACAGTGACTGTGGCCGATGCGACGGCGCTGAGCCTGGCCGGGGCGGAGGCGGAGGCGTAGGCGGCCGAGGGGTTCGGAGTTTCAAACAGCGTAGAGAGGCAATGGGCTGAGAAGCGCCAGGTGTAGGCGGGCGAACCGGCAAATGGGATCAGGCAATGGGGGGCTGGAGCGGGTTCAGGACCGCAATCCCTCCGTGTCCTTGAGACAAGAGGGCGCCGGTATCCCGCGAGGGATCCGGGGCCGGGAGGACGGCCGGACGAATGGATGGACGGACGGTGTCCCGCGAGTTCCCCGAGTTAAGTCGGCACTGGAGGAACCGCAGCCCCGGTGGCCGCAGCGCTACGGAAAGGGATGCCCGGCAGGCAGTTGCGGGACGCGCGCAGCGCAGCGTAGACGGTAAACCGCGCTACGGCACCGCAAACCGCAAAAGGCACCGCAAGCGGCGCATGCTCACCCACCCGAGAACTGGCCGCAGTGCAGGAAGGTGAAGCGCCAGGAGGGATGCAGCGGAGCCACCCGGGACAGCCACCGACCCGCCTCCTGCGGTGTGGTGTGGTGCGGTGCGGGGGGCGAAGAGGGCCGGTGCACAGCCGGGTGGGTGGGTGGGTGGGTGGCGGCAGGATCCAGAGAGGGAGGAGGCAAGCGGGACAGCAGTCCAGGTTCAGCACGGCAGCGACCGCAACCGCAGCAGAAGCCGCGGCCGGGACAACCCACCTGCACCTGCGTCTGCATCTGCATCCGGGGTTGCGAACCCGCGTCCGGGGTCGATGACATTCGGCATACGGTAGCATAACGCTACACCCCCGCTACAAGGCCGCACTCGCCCGGCCATCCGCTGCAATTCCTCACCATCCCCGCCCCCCATCCCCATCTACGGTATCCACAACGGCCTCCGGAAGTCCCTCCGACCCCCCTCCCTCCGCCCTTCCCCAACCTCCTCCGAACCGTGCGTCGCGTCCGCGCTCCCCCAAACTCCCCAAGCCCCCGGCAAGGCTTTAAGGCGTTTGGCGAGCGCGGGCGCGACGCACGGTTTCCTTCCTGTCAGCGTCCCCGTTCCTTGCTCACCGCGGGTCCCACCACCAGCAGCGGCGGCGCATCTGGGCCCCGCGCCTCCAGCAGGGAGGGCAGCCCCAACAAGTGGTCGGGGTGCTTGTGGGAGATCCACACCAGAGCCAGGGAGGACACCTTTGGGGGGGGCACAACACAACACACACATATACACACATGCATACATACACACATACACACATGCACGGGCGCAAAGGGCGGAAAGGGGCGCGCGATCCAGGGTGGGCGAGGCGCGAGGTCGAGTGGAACAGTGGATGCTGGGGGCACCACCCTAAGTCCTTTATGACGAAACCTTAACGGAGTATAGTGCCACGTAAGCGGCTCTAAAACCTCCCATTGCAAATGCCTCCCGCGCCGAAGCCCATGTAAAACGGGCGCCTCAAGAAACCCCAAAACCCATTCACGAAGTCCGCAACGGAGCTCCGTCGTCCCCCGCCCCCCGCCCCCTTCCCGCCTCCACTCCCGCCGCCACCCACCCCCTCACTGACCTGCTCCCGCGCGCCGCGCGGCCCCAACCAGCGCACCATCGCCCCGTAGGCGCCCTCGCCCGCATCGATGAGCAGTGACCCACGGGTCGGTCCCACACCGCGCACCAGCACCGCACTCGCGCCGCGGTACTTGGACGGCTCAGCGCTGCCCGTGCCCAGAAACAACACCGACACGTCGCCCACGGGAGCAGCCGCAGCCGTAGCAGCAACGGCGGCGGCGGCGCCGCCGCCGCTGCCGTCAGCGGGCGCCGTCGCCGCAGCCGGCATCAGACACGCCGGCGGCGCGACGTCGTCTGTGGGAGTGTGTTGTCGTTGCTGCTGAGAATGCTGCAGCGGGGAGGGAGTCGGGGCGGATCGCCTCGGAGGCGCCGTTGGGTCGACGGCGGTGGCGGTACGGGCCGTACCGCAGCCTTCCGGAGGCGCGGCATCGGGAAGACCAACTGCCGCCGCCGCTGCTCCGTTGAGTTCCGCCAGGAACGACTCCAGGGAGGCTGAGGCAGCTGCCATGTTCGAATCCAGGGCCACGACGGCCACTGCTGCTGCTACTGTCGCGGCTGTCGCTGCTGCTGCTGCATCCGCATCTCCACGGCTAGCAGGTACCTGTTCTGCCTCGGCTTCCGCCGCCGCCGCCGCCGCTGGTGGTGGTGCTGCTGCTACTGCTCGTCCTGCTGTTGCCGCCGTCGCCGCTGCTGCTGCTGTGTCTAGGCCAAGCTCTGCTGCGCCTAAGTCTGCCACCGCTGCTGCTGCGTCTGCACGTCCTGAGCCCAAGCCTGCCGTCGCGGGAACAGACGAGTGCTGCGCAGCGCCGGCCGTCACAGCAGCAGCCGTGGCCGACACCCGCAGTCTCTGCCGCACCTGCGCCGCCGCGTCCCGGTTGCCGCCCGCCCCTTCGCCTCCCTTGACCGGCGCTGCTGCTGCTGAGACCGCTGCTGAGACCGCGGATGCTGCTGCTGCTGCCTCTGATGCAGCGCCCGCCACCACCTCTGATGCTGCTGCTAGCGCCACGGCTCCTGAATGCCCCGCCGCAGCGCCTGTCGAGTGTCCAGCTGGAAAGGCGCCGAGGACAGGCGCCCCCGCCGACGCCATCAGCCGCCGGCGCACCCTCCGCGCCACGTCCCGGTTGCCGCCTACCGCCTCAACGCCGCTGGGCGACTCCGCCGCCGCCGCCGCCGCCGCAACCGCCCGGGATTCGCCGCCGCCGCCGCCGCCAACGACTCCAGTCCCAACCGACAACCTCTTGCGGAGTTGGGCTGCCATCGACCGGTTATCCGCGGCTGTGCCAGCTGCTCGTGCCGTACCGCCGCCGCCGCCGTCAGCTGACGGCGCCGGCGCGGCGCCAGCAGCGGCCTCGTGGAGTACGGCAGGCGAGGGGTGGGGCCCCTGGAAGGCTCCATGAGCGGCGGCACCAGGGTCTAGCAGCCTCGGTCCCGCCGGCACTGCTGGACCCGTGGGCCAATGCTGCTGGGGTCTCCCAGGCTGTACGGCAACATGGTGGGCAGGACGCCATCCGTACGAGCCGCCAGCAAATTGGTAATCGAGGGTGGGGTTGGGGTGGGGTTGAGGCGGCCAGTGGGGGGGTCCGGGTGGGGGTTGCTGCCATGATGGTGGCGGTGGCGGCCCGCTTTGATGGTAGTCGTACGCGTGGGCGTACGGCGCTTGCGGAGGGTACGGTGGCGGCGCTTGATGCGCGGGCCACGAGCCTGCGTTGCCGTTGTACGGCTCCTGCGTGTTCCCCCATCGGTGGTGACTGCCGTACACATCGCCGTTGGGCGGGCGGTGCGGCGCGCCGCCGCCGCCGCCGTCGCCACCACCGTACTGCGCAGGGGCCGCGGCGGCGCGCCAGCTTTCCGCTGCGCCATGCGACGGGTACGCGTACGACGGCCGCATGACGGCACCGACGCGGTCCGGGATGCCGTACGCCGCCGCGGCCGCCGCCAGCTCCTCCTCCGCCGACAAGCCCCGTTGCGCATGGCCGCCGCCGCCGCCGCCGCCACCACCGGCATACGACCACTCACCAATCGCGCGTTGCTGCTCCTGCGGCTGCCACGACTGCCTCGGCGTCGACTGCTGTGGGCCGAAGTGCGCTGCCGCAGGCCCGGCGGCGGCGGCGCCGCCGCCGTCGCCACTTGCCGTACTCGCCGCCTGCGGCGGCACTGACTGCACCTGCGGGGCCGTCGCCGGCGCCGCTGGCGGCGGCGGCAGCGCCGCCAACAGCCGTTGCGACTCGGACGACCGCGTCAGGTGGGGACACGCGCGGCGGAGAGCCTAGTACGACACAGCAGCGTGTACGACACGTGGGAGGAGCGGTTCGGCACGAGGGAAGGGGGTGAGGGCGCTTGCTTCGTGGAGGGCGATGCGCATGAGGTTGCTGACATGGGTGCTGTAGCGTAGCCGTTGTGAAGGTGTAGGGTTTTAGGGTTTTATCCTGGGCATACTGGTTTTAGTAGAGGGCGTTGTGGGTGTGGTGGGCGTGAGATAGGGTTCCTCCCATAATCCCATTCCCACTCTACACTCCAGGGAGCTCCTAACCCCACTCCCCAAACCCCACAGGGAAGACCCTCAAACTGCCCACGCCACGTTGCTTCAAGCTCCTTGAACTCTCTCCCCACGCAAGGCTCTTCCCACAGATTCCCACAAAACCCAATAGCGACCTCAGCACGCGCACTTCCCAGCTCCTCCTCCTCCCCATCTCCTCACCAGCAACATCCCAGCCAGCGCGCTCCCTCGCCGCTGCTCCAGCAACCCCAGCTGCAAAACCTCCACCCGCGGAAGCAACTGCTCCGCCGCCGGCTCCGCCACGTCGCCACCTGCCTGCGTCGCGCCGTCGACTCCCCACCACCGCACCGCCACGTCCTCCCCCGCCGCCGTCGCCGTCGCCACCGCGCCGTCGATTCCCTGCGTGATTGCGCCGGTTGCGCGGTGTGTTTCCGTGCTCACGGCGCTGCCGCCGCGCCCGGCGACGGTGCAAGTCAGCGTGTCGAGCAGCGACGCGACGCGGCCATCCGGCGCCACTCGAGTTGCCGTCGCCGCCGCGGTAGCGGTGGCGCGGGCGGCCTTGCGGCCGTTTTTGGACGCCGCAGCCGCATCTGCCGCTGCACCGGGGGTATCCTCGGTAACGCCGGGCTCCGCTGCCCCGTCCTCTCCCAGTGACCCGTCCTCCCCTTGCTGCTCCTCCTGCTGCTGCCGCTCCTCCTTCTGCCCCTGCCCCTGCTGCTGCCGTTCCTGCTGCTGCTCCTGCTGCCTCGTCAGCGTCGAGGGGTTCTGTCGTGGCACCTGCTCCTCCTGCGGCGGCGGTTGCGGTCGCGGTTGCGGCGGCGGCAGCAGGGCCTGCGGTTGCGGCTGCTGCTCCTCCTCCTTCTTCTCCTTGGCGAGCTTTGAGCCGGGCCCCAGCTCGCACTCCGGCTGCGTACCCTTCCCGCCCGCCTCACCACCCGCCACAGCCTCTGCCCCGTCCCCCGCCACATTCCGCTCCTCCGCTGCCGCCGCCGCCACCGCCGCCGTGAGCCCGCCACACAACGGTGCCGGCTCGGCCGCGGGCTCCACCGCCGCCGGCGGCGGCGCCGCCACCGCTGCAATCGCGTCCTCAAGCGCCCGGTCGGCCGCGAACCTGCCGCCGCCGGCGCGCCTCGCCGCCGCGCGCTGCCGTACCCGCAGCTCGTACGGCAGCGGGAAGATCGCCGGCGCCACCGTGTTCAGCCGCATCGTCACCCGAGCCGAACCCAGATGGCCCAACCCCGCCAGCGGCGCGGCGGCGGCGGCGCCGCCGCCACCCTTACTGCCGCCGCCGCCTTGCTGTGGCCACACGTGCGGTCCCGGCACTCGATCCATCGCCAGACGGTACGGCCGCCGCCACGTCACCTCACCACTTCCGAGGTGCGCAGTCGCCAGCAGCAGCCTCGGCGGCGCCCGGCGCAGCAGCTCCGAAACCGGGTGGGCCGCCAGCGATTTGGCTGCAGCCAGGTCCGCGGCGGCAACCACCAGGAGCGCCTGGCGGGTGGGTTTCAGATACAGCAGGTACCCGAGCGGAAGCTGGTCGGCGCGAGGCGCCGTCGGCGGCGGCGGCTTCGCCGCCGCCGCCGCCGGCGCAGTCCGCCTGCCAGCGACGCCTTTGGGGGCCCCCGGCGCCGCCGCCGGCGGTGACACGCTTTGTCCGGAGGCCTTTCCTGCCTTCTTGCCCGAGGTCCCCGCGGCCGAGGTTCCCGCGGCTGAGCGCAAGCGCTCAAGGATCATCGATCGCAACGCCACGGCAGCGGGGTCCGCAGGCCCCGCTGCTGCCGCGCCCCGGCCTCCGCCGCCGCCCCGGCCGCCGCCGCCGTCACGGCCGCCGCCGGCGTGGCCGCCACCGCGGCCACGACCGTTGGCGGCTGCGGGACGCTGCACGGCTCCGAAACCACCAGCCGCGCCTCCGGACATAAACAAGCGGTCCAGCTCCGAAAACAGGTCCGCGGGTCGCTGCACGCCTGTACGACAAGCACTCCGGCCTCCGCGGCCTCCCTTCGGCGCCGCCGCCGCGCCCGCACCAGCCCGCTTGCTGCCGCCCTCGCTGCTATCCTCACCGCTACTGCTACTACTCTTACTGCTACTGCTGCTGCTACTGCTACTATCACTGCTGCTACTGCTACTGCTGTCCTTCGCTGGGGGCGAGACACCAGCCTTGGCGGGCGCACCCTTCGCAACGGTCACGTCGCCGCCGCCGTCTCCATCCGTACTCATACTCGGGGAGCTGCAAGATCCCGAATCCCACGCAGGTGCCGGCTCCGGCTCCCGCGAGCCGCCGTCGTCCGACGACCCACCGCCGGACGAAGGCCGCATCGCCGCATCTGCGCCCGCCCGCCCGCCGCCGCCATCTCGCCTTCCCTGCGTCCCAGCCGCGCCGTTGGGCAGCTTCCTCCTCCCTGCCGCCGAGCTAGGCGCGCCGGCCAGGCGCGTGGCTGCCGCCGCTGCCGTCCTCGCCGCCGCCGCCGCCGCCGCCGAGGCTTGCTGGATAGACTTCCGGAGTGCGGCGAGACCGGGCAGGCCCACCTCCCTCTCCTCGTGGTCCTCACCCGAGTCGCTGGAAGGTGTGGCCTTGCCGGCACTGCCTCCTCGATCAGCACCGTCGCCGCCGCCGGCAGCGCCACCATCGACCGCCTGCCGCCGCCGTCGGCGCCGCCGTCCCGTCGGCGGCCCGTCCTGCTTCGTCGCAGGACCGTCCTGCCCCCCTGAACCCACGCCACCGGCCCTGCCCCGCTTGGCCCCCCTGCTGCGCTGCGCCGCCTGCCCCACCGGCCCGCCGCCGCCGTCACCTCCGCTGCCGCTGGTGTCACAGCTACGTCCCGACAGCGCTGCCGCCGCCATTCCCCGCTTTCCCTCCCGACCCGCAGCGCCCGATAACCGTCGCTTTCCGCCGCCGGCGGCGGCTCCGCCGCCGAGGTCAGCGTCGGCGGCTCCGCCGCCGACGCCGGCGGCTACGCCGCCAGCGCCGGTTCCGCCGTCAGCCGCTTGCGCCGCCAGCCAGTCCGGCACCTGCCACAGCAGGGAGCTGCTCCACAGCGGCCGTACCTCCAGACACTCGTCGTCGTACACGCAGCCCTGCTGCGCCGACGTCAGCGCCGTCAGCTCCAGGGCGGGGTGCGTCCATCGCACAAAGTCACGGAGGCCCTCCACGGTGTCGTGCAGACCTGCAGGTTGTACGGCAGGTTGTACATCGTACTACCACCCGTGAATTATTTCTCCGGGACGTGGGAGCCTCCCCGAGGCATTGGCTTCCTTCACGGCATGTGCTTCCCTGAGCGCAAGGAAGGAAGTCCGATGTGGGTCGCACCACAACGACTAGGCTAGACGTTTTGACCATTGGTTCGGCACAAAGTCACGGAGGCCCTCCACGGTGTCGTGCAGACCTGCAGGTTGTACGGCAGGTTGTACATCGTACTACCACCCGTGAATTATTTCTCCGGGACGTGGGAGCCTCCCCGAGGCATTGGCTTCCTTCACGGCATGTGATTCCCTGAGCGCAAGGAAGGAAGTCCGATGTGGGTCGCAACACAACGACTAGGCTAGACGTTTTGACCATTGGTTCGGCTGCAGGAAGGCCCCGATGGACACAGCGCGCAGGCCTCCGCTTCCGCCGTTGCATCCATCGGGCCCGCCTGCGCCCGCCGCCTCTCTCCTCGCCGCTCTCCTTCGCCGCATGCCCCACTGGTGCCCGCCATGCCCCACTGGTACCCCACTTCGCCGCGGTTCTCCCTTCCAACCCCGCCCCCCGCCCAAACCCCCGCGCGCTAGCCCCACCTGCCGGCCCAACCAGCCGCAGGGCCGCGTGTCCGTCTTGCCTCAGCCGCAGCAGGAGGCCCCCGAGGCCGCCCTGGGAATAGGACAGCGGAGGGCGGGTACTTCGCTTCGGTCGGTTCTACCCTCGCATGGGGATGGGGAACTACGTGGTGGGGTCGGGTGACACGTGGTCGGGTGACACGTGGTACGGAAGGGTTTGGTCGCCGGGGCCAGGCGCCGGGTGACCGCCGCGTCGCACCTGCGCCGCTTGGGACAGGTCGGTGAGAAGGAGGGCGCGCAGCCCGGGGCCGGGCCGGCATTTGTGCTCCAAGACGAGCCGGGCAAAACCTTCGGGCGCATTGAGCAGATACTGCGGCGGGGAGGGTATTGCGCAGGGGTGGTTGGAAGCACAGGGGGGTTACGGGGGGGACCTGTAGTACCTCGGAACACACACGGCGCCCAGAAGGGAGAGGGTTTTTCCCAAGAAGGCCTCGCACGGCCATGGGACAGACAAACGCAACCCAGAATGTTAGGCTGCTCTCGTAAAGATGACGAAGGCACGCCGCATCTCCGGTTTGTTAACAGGGCGGCGCCGTCGCGACAGACAACGCCGCCGGTTCCGACATTGACCGGACTCAAGTGCTTGCGTGCCGAAGGCGGTAATCGCTTTGAAATTATGTGATGCCACTTACTTGAACGGGTGTCGTATGGCGTTTGCCCTTGTGGAATGTAAGCAAAATTGCTGGTGCGATGCCATCGCTCGGCGCAGTAATCCATTTGATCTCTACGGATGGCTGTCGTTCCATGAAAGCAAGTGACTGCTAGCTATTGCTTTAACTATCACACGTCCCTGGCGACACTGCGGATCGCTCCCATCGTGTTTACAACTTCCATACAGTTTCGGGGCCGAGGACAACTTCTGGCGGTTGACGCCACTCCGCAAAGTATTGGCTGACACAACTGGGGGCTATTAGGCGCGGCAAGGACACCATGCCACTTTCAAAACAGGAAGGTGTTTAGTAAACTGTCGTTCAGTCGTGCAGTAATGGCCGTACAGAAAGATTGCGGTCGTGACCTTTTTGCCCGTTTCCTCGAGGCACAGTTCGGCAAGTTCATACGTATCCCTTCGCTGGGAGGCTTGTGTATCATAACATAGTCTAACCGGGTCCGCCTCCATTAAGTTCACAACATAAGCCTTTTGCTGAGGGGAACAAACCAAACTAGGCAGTATAATTTGAGCCAGGAAAGGACTTTTCAGCGCTCACATCGCTTGCTCTTTTCCTGGACGCAAAGCTAACCGCGACGTGGCAGCGGCTTCACAACCGTTCAACATGACTCGGTTTTCAGCACTGACCGGGAGCCCGGTCCACCCATTGACCTTGCAATTGAGCCCAGCGCAATTACACCTCGCTCCGCATCGACGGGGAAGGGGTGAGCTGGGAGGGAACGTCCGGTTGGGAGGTCCGGTCTGTACATTCGTTCTCAGCCCAGTTGTGCGTCCTGCGCAGGGGCCACCCCAGTTTCCGGCGTCGGGACAACACCAGCTTATGCACCCGTGTCCCTCAACGGTCAGGTGCCTCGAATGCGGCCGCTGCCACAGGTACGTTCGTGTGAAACAAGCCACTGTTTGGCCTTCTGCAAGAAGTTTTGCACGCATCGTTGCATTGCACATAATACACCTTTAAATGTAATGCGGGCTAGGGCCCAATTCATGCCTGTTTTGTGCCCCCCGTCCTGCGCGCCCAAACAGGATTTGCAAGGAGGAGGGCTTTTGGGGACTCTGCGAAGCCGCTTCGGCAGCACACCTCTTGTCCCTTGCGACTTATTGCTTGTGACCAGCTGGGATGACGCATCCATCGAGCTGCCGGTGGAGGAACCATGCCCAGACGAGTGGCTACCCGGAGGTGGAGTGTCCCCTTCGGCTATTTCCCAGGGCTTTGCAACGGTGCGCCATCCATTCCTGTCGTAACACCTGCACTAGTCTACCACTACGCTCATTAACGGTCGAGGATGATAAATTCCTGGGCGTGACCCGCCGGGCCATGTCCTACTCCTTGGCCCAGGACGAGGCAACGCCGAACCTCCATATCCGCCACACGAAATGCTCCAACTGCCGCAGCGCATATCCCACCCCGTTTTGCCGCGCCGCTTTTCGCAACATTCGCTCCATGTGCCCCTCCTGCATCTAAGTGACGTCACAACCTAACCCGCAAAACGACCCGCGCCACCCCGCACTCCTCGCACGCCTCCCCCCCAGTCCAAGGGCCCCGTCAAGCAAACCATGCAAGACTACTTTGTAGCCGTCAGCGATGCGCTCGGGGCACTCTGGTCGCTGAGCCCCTCCTCCTGGAGAGCGACCCGCGGGCCGGTCTTCTCGCACCACGGCGGGGCGCCCTTCTGCCTGACCGCCGTCTTTGATGGCCACGGCTCGGGCGACCACGCGGCTCGCACCGCCCAGGAGAGCATCTTGGCGGCGGTGGCCTCGGATCCCGCGTTGCTCGACTGCTTTGGTGAGTGGAGCCAGCGCGATAGTGTCTGGGGTATATGTGGCTCGGGTAAAGGCGGCGGCGGGAGGGTCGGCTGTCAGGCGAGGGGATTCGGGCGGAGCTGAGTGCCGTCAGCCTGGCTCATGTGCGGCCGTGCACGGCCTCTTCCGTCAAAGGGACAGCCTGCGCGATTTGGGTCGGGCGAGGCCATTGCGGTGCAACCGAACGGTCGCTCCCATCTCGGACAGATGCTTCCGACAACTTGGTTTACTGCCAGCCGGACCGGAACCGGCGGCTTGACCCCTGACGGATCAGCGCCCTGTTTCGGCCCCCGCTGCTTGCCGCGCAGCCCGCAACATGGACCAGCCGGGGATCGGCTCGGAGGTGCTGGCGGCGCTGACGACTGCCTTTCGTCGCTCCTTCGCGGAGCTGGACGCAAAGATCTGCGCGGAGGGGGCAGCGCGGGGCCTGCCGGTGAGCACCTGTACGGCGGAAAGGGCTGTCCGTACGCAAACGGACAGCCCTACTCCCTTTCCGCTCTCATCTGCCTTTTCGCCCTCCTCAGCTCGCCTACCACCTTTCGGGCTCCCGAGTTGCGTCCAACACCACCACCTTCAACCGGCCCCCCATGTTCACTTCGTCGGTCAGCGAGCCAGCTTGCCTATTGGGACTGTCCTTCCCGCCCCCCTCCTCAGCACGCATGAGGGAGGGGACGCTTCACTATCTAAACTGAGTAACCCGACTTGACCTCCCTGCACGCTCCGCTCCCCCGCTCCGCAGCACGACGGCACCACGGCACTGGTGAGTGTGCAGGTGGGCCCCAAGCTCTACACGGCCAACGCGGGCGACTGCCGCGCGGTGCTGTGCCGCGGCGGCCGCGCGGTGCGGCTGTCCCGCGACCACAAGCCCGAGCTGCCGGACGAGCGGGCGCGCATCGAGGCGGCGGGCGGTCGGGTGGCCAACGTGCGTGGCACGTGGCGGGTGATTCTGCCGCTGGCGGACGGCTGCACAGCCAAGGTCTGCTCGGTGTCCAGGTGAGAGGGTTCGGTGTCGAGGATAAGGGATCAAGGCGAGGACGTCTGTCACCCTGGCATCGCGTGTCGGAGCCACGGGTCGCGCCTGACCTGCCTCCCTGTCCGGCCTTTGTCCCTCGCGGCCGAAGCGCCCTGCCTTGGCCGCTACGCGCCTGCCGGGCCCCTCCGTCATGGCACCGCAGGGGCTTTGGCGATCGGGACTTCAAGGCCGCCTCGCTCATTTCCTCGGAGCCTGATGTGGCTGCGCTGGTGCTGGCGCCGCACCTGGACGCCTTCGCCATTCACGCCAGCGACGGGCTGTGGGGGGCGGTGACGGACCAGGAGGCGATAGATCTGGTGGTGGAGGTCGTGGATAAGGTGGGGAGCTGCGTGGGCGCTTTGGGAGAGGCGGTAGATGGGGGGCCGGAAAGAAAGTAGGGCCCGTGGATCTGGGCGGATATGTGGGCGGGGTTGGCGAGGTGCGCCGGGATTTGCCTGGGGTCATTTGATCGCGGGGGAATGTGGACAGCCGCCATGTGTGGACATGGGTCTGGATTGGCCTTGCAGCGGTTGGAAAGCTATCACTGCGTGCGCGAGAAGGCGACGCAGCAGCAGGCGTCCACAGAGCCAGTGTCTGCTGCTATTCCGCAGCACCGTCCTCCACTGCATCCGCTGCCTGCCTCGCGTCCGCCCGCCCGTCCAACCCCTGTTGCGCCCCCTTTCCTCCTTTCCCCCGCAGTTCACCGGCATGACCTCGTTCAACACGCAGCATGCCGCAGCCGCCAAGGCCGCCGCACAGGAGCTGGTCAAGCTGGCTCGCGACAGGGGGTCCATGGATGACGTGACGGTGGTCGTCACGCTGTACGACTGGGACTGAGCTTGGACCATTCCTTGTCCTCGGGGGGGGGGTGGAGGGGGCTCCTTTCCTTCCCGAGAGCCGAGGCGCATGGCCGGCCCTTCAGCAGGTTGTCCCGCGTGGGCTGTCAGGGCGCGCCGGCGTGGCTTGGTCAACGGGGGCCTCTGCATGTGGCGACGCGCCGGTGCTGCATCCGGGAGGAGAAGGGCGGAGGGCGGCTTGCAAGGCCAGGGATGCTTGGTACACACAAGGCGCTGCATGAGACGGCTGGACAGGCGGGGGCTGTTGTCTTCTGCGGCGCTCCTCTTAAGTGACCACGGCTGCTCCAGGGCGTTGATGTTAAGAGGGTTGGTTGCTTTCCCCCTGCTCGTGTGGAGCCAGTGGCGCACACATGCCACGTCACCCGGCGCTGCCCTGGCGCGTCGACCGTCCTGTCGCGCGAGGCCGCCGGGTCCGTGCGCCTTCCGCCGCATGCGCAAGCGTCAGAATGTACATGCATACGGCAGACTTGTGTGTGTGTACGACAACCTACGACGGCGCCCGGCGGGGAGGTCTCGCGGTGGGGGAAAGCTCGATAGACGATTTGGGCTTTTTGCTTTGGTTGCCATGTTGGAACGTTGCAACGTACTGTGAGGGGCAAAGGGCGTTGGCGTGACGCGGGCGTGTCTCCTCTTCTGTGTTTTATGGGTCGGGGGAAGCGGCTATTCGTCGTATCACGGTTTGGTCTCGGTCTGGCTCTCGCGCCCGTTTATATCACACAAAGGCGGAGGGATGGGCTACTCGCTGCTTTCATTGGATGAATGAACAGGACGCTACTAGTATGAGTGCCACGCTTTGTGAACTGCACTTCGGGGCCCGGTTGCACTGCAGTCGCGCGGGCGCCGGCCGTGGTGCGTTGCGAGCTCCGCTCACCCAGTCGGCCGGGGACAAGAGCCTTCCGCTTGCATGTCTGTGCTGTGCTGTCTGTCTGTTTGTTGGGGGCGTTCCGCACGACCGAGCGGCTGCAGGTCCCCCTGCCGTCGCGCAGTTTCTGCGAACTTCGGTTTCTGGCGCTGTGCGAACTCGAAGCGACTCGGAAGGATGGGCCACTGCTTGCCGAAGCGGCAGCGGACCAAGAACCAGGGTCCCGCCGCCCTTTGGGTGGCGGCGGCGATCCATGAGACCATGACCTGACAAGTGTGCGCAGTGTGCGCAATATGGACGAGCGGCACGCACGTCGCCAGGCGCTCTTGGAGTTGTTGGACTTCGTTATACTGGACTCCCTGCTAGACAAAGATTTGGGCCCGGCGAGTGTGGCGACTCCGCTGGCGGCGGCGGCAATGGCACGTGGGCGCCCCCGGTGGCAGCTCGACAGTGTTAATGGCACGGGGCTCTCCTGTTCTTGACGCCGCGAAGAATGCAGGTTGTCGTCCGGAGAGCGAGCATGGCGCGGTGGGTTGCGTTGCATCTCTGCAGGAGGTACCCCCGCGGTCATGGATGGCTCCTGCGTGTGTGTTTGTGTTTCTGTGTCTGTGCGTGTATCTTGGGTTGGAAGTTGGGGCAAGGGCACGTTCAGGGGCGGCGTGCGGCGCCCCGGATGTCAGCATGATTGGGCGGCGGCAGCTGCTGAACGGATCTGTTTGACGGCTGCCGCTCGGTGTGCAGTTGGTCTAGTCACAGGCGGTGTGCTGTGGCTTCCCATTTTCGCAACCCCCGGGCAGGCCGGGACGTTAGGTCGGCGGCGGGTGCGCCGGAGCGGGGGTTTCCTTGGTTGCTTGAACGGATCTTGTGCCTGGCCGGGGACCCAGAGCCGCGCTGCGCTTTCATAGGACGAAGATTTCGCCATGGCGGCACTGCAGACTGGGCCGCTGTCGGACGGGCGCGTTGCCGGGGACGAACACGGGGCTGCTGGCCACACGGGACCCTCCGTACCTCGGTTTAAAACTGCTGTACCGGTAAACTGCTGTACAGTAGTTGGCCCTAGCGGCGCTGTGGTGCCTTGCTTGGCGGCTCCAAACACCTCACCCTCGTTGCTCGGCCTCATCATAATGTTGGGGTATGCCTGTCTTGGCTGTCCATCGGGCCCGTTTGGGGACAACGTTGGGTCTGCTGGGCAGGCGCTTGAAGGCGTCGCCAGGCGCCCTCTCCTTTGAGGAGGGCGGGCCTCGCACAGAAGAAGGGGTGTGCGCCCCGCGAGCTCATCGAGTTTTCTCGCCCGGTCCGGGCGGGGCGGACGCGCGGGCGTGCTGTGTTCGTGACGGCTGGGATGGATGGTGCGGGCAGCCCATTGCTGCGACTGCTTCCGGTTCTTGCTGCTGGCGGTGTGGCGCCGTGCCCTGTGGCCGGGTTGGATTGGGGCCGGGCCCGGTGCCAGGCCAGGCTGGCATCTCCAGGGGGCGGCTATGAAGGGATATCAGGAATTTTAGGTATGGCGCAGTCTTGGCAGGTATCTCGACATCGTGTTGGCGTTTTTTTAACAAACAACAGGTATCTTTCGACTATGTGTACCAAAGTCTAAGGTACAAAAAGTCTTTCGCCTAAAGATGACGTCTTTCGTCACGGGGGTCTCGTTCCTGTGGGACGTAGCCCCGGGGGGAAGCCCCGTTTGGCCCCATGAATCGGGGGCCGGCCCGGTCATGTGGTCGCCAGCAATGCTGTTTGTTGTCCTCGTACGTATCTTGTTGGATATCCCGCCCGCGAGTCTTTTCGGTCCGGGCCTGCCTCATTACCGTTATCCACTGAAATGCTGTCTTGTCATTTTCGGGGGGGGTGCCTAACGGGTGGTGGGGAGGGGCGCGAAGGCTTTGAAAGCCCTTCATAGGATGACCTTGTTGTGCATTACGACTCGAGGGCCTTGGGGACCCGCGCGATGGTGGTTTCTGGAGTGCGGGGGAATGGGGGGCCTTGTTGGACGCGTCGTTCGCCAGCAGCGTTGCCTGGCCACGGCCGAGTGCGGGCCCAAAGCGGGGCGGCCGCAGGTGGTCAACGGTATTAACTGTCGCCGACGCACAGCAAATGAATGTATGAATTTGTAAATGTATAACGTCTGTGCATTTGACCAATGAAAGCTTGTAGCGTTTCCTTTTGCGTTGCATAGTGTTACCACACTGCTGTTTCAGGTAACTCATGTTCAAAATTAGTTCGGTCTGTCCGGCCCCGCCGCTCCGGAGAAGCTAGATATCCCTCAGGACTGGCAATAAAATACAATATCTGTGGAGCGAACTTTGTACAGCGTTCTTTTACCCGTCAAGCTTATAAGCGAGCAATTGATCGACCCCACCACCTGTCAAGACCACTCTTATGGCCTGCTTGTTGCTCTCGAAGCGTCCAAAAATATCGGCCAGGCGGAAGTTGGATTTTAATTAAGTCGCTCGGCTGTCCTTCGGCTCTCGTGGAGTGCGACCGTCAGCAGCATTAGTTGCACCTCACTTCGTGTGTCAAGCACCTCCGCGTCCAAACTAACAGCATCTGTCATCAGCGAGCCGGCGCATGGCCAGTCCTCGTGCCGGGGCACACCCCGGCGCAGGCGTTCATGACCGACGGCACGAGGCGCCGCGTGCTGCGCAAGGACGCTGGCCCCTCTCAACTTCAGCCGTAGCGCGACGCCCCGCGTCGTGGTGCATGTCCTGTCTTCTCCTGGCCGTGTGCCACCTCTCAACGGGGGCGGCAGACGGACTTTCGACCGCAGCAACAGTAGCTGCACCCGCCGTCACGCCGCAGGGGCAGCCCCCCCGCGCGCCATCCGACTATTACAGCGCCCTGGTGACCATCCCCAGCAGCGTCTTCGGCGAGGTCAACAAGACAGGGCCCCTGCCGGCCGAGCGTTACGACGATAAGCTCTTCAACCACACCGCCTTCCGCGACTGGCTGCTGCGCAAGGTGGTGTACCGAGAGGATGTACGACAGCCGGCGCCCATGTCGTACAAATGCGGCGTCTTTGTCAATCACCACTATAAGCTCATCTTCATCCGCAACCGCAAGGCGGCCTCCACCACGGTGCTCGACACCTTCAAGGCGGCCTGCAAGTCGCAGACCGTGCAATGCATGAAGCCCTTCACGAGCGAGGAGATGGCGAAGCGGGGCCTCAAGCACGATGACATGTGGCGGTCCTACTACGTCATATCCTCGACCCGCAACCCCTGGGCCCGAGCCGCCAGCGGCTACGACTACACCCAGGACAGGTACGGCGAAGCGCGGGGGCGAAGTGTGCGCCCGGTGCATGGATGGCGGCGGCGGTGTGCGGCTCCGTGCCGGTTGCTAACATCCTGTGCGCGACGCGGGGGAGAAGTCGCCGTTAGGGCGGGGAGAGGCTGGATGCGGGCTAGGCGGTGCAGGTCCGGTGCACAAGTAGCGCCAGGTAACCTGTTAGCTGGCGCCGGCCATGCCCCCACCGCGCGCGTGCCCTGCGTCCCAGCCCAAACCCTCGCCTTGCCCCAGCGCTGTCTGACACGCATACCAAGCAGCTCTGCCGCCTCGCTCTGCGCACATCTGGCGCTTCAATCACAGGTGGCCGGTGAATACGGGGGTCTGCGGGCCGATCCCCTTTGATCAGTTTTGCGCCGACCCCTACCTGATGGGGAAGATGTCCAACCTCTTCCGCTGCGGCCCCCAGGTGCGTCACCCAGGGCTGCTGCGTTTAATTTCACCATTCACAAGTCACGTGGCTGCTACGGTAGCAGGTAGCAGATTGATCTCGTAAGCGCATGGCCGTGGGTTTGCTGCTCTAATATCTGCATGGCAGACGACGGAGAATGAAGGTTTCGCCTCTGCAGTAAGAACAAATGACCCGCACCGCCGTCGCATCGCCACTGTCGCCACCGCCAGGGCTCCTTCCGCGGCGACGACGCCTGGGCGTACGACTTTTACCACATAGAGCCGGCGCACTTCTGCATGACGGACGCGAGCGGCAAAGGCCTGTCCGTGGACTACCTGATTCGGTGCGCTGGGGGGGGCGATGGGCAGAAAGGACCGAAGCTGCGGTGTGGATGGGGTTTGATATTTGAGTGTCTCCGCACTTTTGAGGCTCCGAATGAGCGACCCAATGAATCGACCGGGACAGACAGCACCACGGCACGGCCGCGCCTGCGGATCACGGACGGCCCCTTTGTGGGTTGCTGCACACGCCGCCAAGTGTCCGGCCTCCGCCGCACGACCAGCGTTCCCGGCACCTCACCAGTCACCACACAGCGTCGCCGCGGTGCGCTGACCACCCTCCGCCACTGCCCTGCAGGTACGAGCATCTGAACGAGGACTTTGCTGCCCTGGTGGACATCCTCAACCGCCGCCGCGACCAATCCCTGCCGGAGATCCGCGGCGGCAAGATGCGGTGGCGCAAGCAGGGCGTGCACGTGCAGGCGGCGCGCAGCAACTCGTCCGGCGGCATGTGGCGCGAGGACGCGGCGGCGCTCGTGTCGTCGGACCGCCACGCGGACAAGTACCGCCGGTGCGGCCAGCAGTGCGTCAACGACATCGCGGCGTTCTTCGATGAGGACATTCGGATCATGAAGATGCAGCTGCCGTCGGCGCCGGCGGCGAGGGACGCGGCCGGGGAGGCGGCGGCGGGGAGGAGGCGGTGACCCCGGGGGTCCATGGAAGGCGCGCGAATGCGACATAGGCGATGCGGATTGACCTGCAGGAGCTGGGCGAGTGAACCGATAGAGCGGTATTCACCAAACGCGCGTGTACTGCCTGTTAGTCACGCGGTTATCTGGGGGGGGCGGTGTGGTGCGGGTGGGGTTTGGGAGACGCAGCTGTGGTCTTGGTCAGGCCGTATGGCGAGCAGGACAGACAGATAGACAGACAGGGGAAGCTCGTGTCTTCCGTGGCGTGATATCACGGAGCGAATGGGGCCGGCGCGGGTGTGATGTGTAGGGCTAGTTGAGGCCGACAGCAAATGGGGCATGAACTGCATAATATTCTTTGTTTTGAGGGCGGTAAGTAACCCAACACGCACTTTCATGTGCGCATGCGACGGGCGGCGGTAGTGCATAGGTGGGGGTTCGGCATCGGGGGGAGGGCGATTGCCCAAATTATGGCGAAATGCGGAGTATAGTCGAAAGGGATGCTTGGATGCGTGCGACTGCTGGCTGGGTAGCGTTAAGCGTTTCGAGGCGAGCTGCCACGAGCAGCGACATGGCAATTGTGATCGATAAGCGATGCGCGCATACTGCCAGCCACCGGGAAACCTCTCTCGCTTGGCCGCTCCACTGCGGCTCGACCGTCGTCCCTTGGGTTCAGCGTCAGCACTCCCATCTTCCCAGCTCCATCACTCGCAACTGCGTCAAATGTCGTACAGCTCCAACGCATCGAATGCAAAAGTTGACCTGAAACACATGAGTGCTCTGGCGCACTGGGTCGGCCCTTGATCCATCGCTCCCGCTGAAGCGGCAGCGCACGGCCCGCCTGCCGTATCCTTCAGGGGGCCTGGTGCTCATTGCGACAAAAGCTACAGCAACAAAAACTCAAACAGAGAGTCAACGCAATCCTCAAGCAAGCACGCACGCGTTGATCCCGCGCGTTACGATGCTTTGCCCATGCCATGCAGAGCGGCCACTCGAGGCCGCAGTATGCATCGCGGGGGAGCGCCTCTTTCTTCACTCGGGGCGGCTTGGTGCCGCCGCGCAGCGTCCCCGGAGAGCGGCTCACCCCAATTCCACACCGGACACATATCGGATACTTCGGAGAAGCGCCGTGCTTCAAAGCCGCCGCAGCGCTCGCCCCGTCTGTCCTTCCCAAAGGAACGTCGACACCACGCCCATGCAACGCCCACCGCAGCGCCCCTCGACTCATTCGCAGGTAATGGCCCGCTGATCCCCGGCGCCACAGCCCTCGTCCACCGCCTCGACGGCCCCGCCCGCCGCCTTCGCTGCCGGCCGCAGCCAGGCGTCGAAAGCGACACAGCCCAAATCGAAATTGCCGCACCTAGCGACGGCCGCCACTATCGCGTCCACGTCCGTGTCATCTGGGCAGTGCAACAGCCCGCCGAGGGGCAGCCCCAGCGACACCGGGGGCGTGCCGTCCTCCCAGATGGCTGCCGCTGCGTATGCGGCGGCGGTGCCTTCTTCGGCCACCCAGACGGGGCAGGCAGCAGCGCCGCCGCCTGCGCCGTCGCCGCCGCCTGCACCGAGGCCGGTCACGACGTCGTCCTCGCTCGGCTCGGCCATTAACCGCCCTGTTGGACGGTACCCCATTGCAACGAGCATTTTATGGTATAAACTTATATGTAAGCTCATATAGGATGATATATGATTTGTGTGCGAACAGGGCTTGCAGCCCTTGCAAGAAATGCACGCTTGGCGAGGTACGCGTACGTGCATGCAGGTAGCTAAACATGTGGGGAAAGGACAGCCGAACGGGGTATGAAAACCACGAGCCGGAAGGAGGCCGGGGGTAAATGTATGGGGGCGGGCAGACCCGCCTCGGAATCCCAAGACACAGCAGGAACGGACAGCAATACTTTTTCCTTCGCGCAGCAACCGTCCTGTCGGACGCACCTGAGGCGTCCGGTGGGCCTCCAGACGGCAGCCCAGGCTGGACGAGCTGTTCGACATCGTCCAGCTGCTCGTCCAAGCAGTCGAGCAGATTGTACACGCCTGCGCGCCAACGCGCCGCCCCGCCGCCCATGCTGCTGTTGCCGACTTGCCCTCCCTGAGCGTAGAAGCTGTAGTCGTCAAAGCCCGGCTCCCAGCACCTCCCGTCAGCGTGCCAGTCCGGGTCCTGGTCCGGGTCCAAGACATTGTCCAGTTCCAGGTTGCCGTACGTGTATACGGCAAGGTTCTCGTCCAAGGTACTGCTGCCCGCGTCGCCAGCTGCGGCGGCGTCGCCGCTACCGCCGTCCATGACCCCGACGCCTTCTCCACCCATACTGATCATCACCTGCTGCTGCTGCGGTTGCGGTTGTTGCTCCTGTCCCGGCTCTTGCTGCTGCTCTTGTTGCTGCTGTTGTGGCGGCGGCGCCGGCCAGTACTCTTCGACGCGCCACTCCACCGCTGGATCGACCCTGCCGCGGAGGGGCTGTGGCGGGTGGTTGTGCTCCCCATCATACCAGACCCTCAACACCGGCACTGACGCTGGTGCCGGCACCGCCGCATCCGCATCCGCGTCACCGCCACTGCCACGGGCCGCCAAGCCATCGCCGCCATCTCCGTTGGCGCCACCGCCACTGCTGTGCCGTTGCGCCCACTCCGCCTTTGCAAGCACACCGCAGCCCGCGTGCGCGCAGCGGAGGTACGCGCGGCAGGTGCCCTTGATCATCTTCTCGCCGTACTTGCGCCACCTGGGGACACGTCGAAACGTCGGAGCGGTCGGGCGGCGTTAATCGCATCGTTCCTCTGTTAATCAACGCAAATGCTGCACTGCACTGCTGTAATCTATACGACGACCTGGGAACGCATCCGTCCCCAGCTCCCCACGTGCACGGCATGCTTTCAGTCAGGAACAAGGCCCAGCCGCAACACAGCTGGAGCGGTGCCGCGTCGACAGCACGACGGCTTAGTGCGCTGCCGACCGACCCCATGCGGCCATGCCGCATCGCATGTACGATACCTGTAATTCCCGGGCAGGTGTTTGCCCATCACCCCCATCGGCTGCTCCTCGGGAGCGACCAGCATCCGCGCCTTCCCGGGCCCGATCCGGATCCTCTTTATTGGCCGCCCGCTGCGGCTCCGACCGACGGCCGCGAACGCCCCGGAATCGCCGCCCGCGCCAGTGCACGAGCCGTCAGGAGCCCAACCTTCCTCCTCTTCTGCCTCGTCGAAATCCTCGTCCTCATCGGACTGCTCCCCGCCTCGTCGCCACTTGGCGCCGCCGCCGCGCGGTCTCCTGCGTGACGTACGCGCAGGGCAAGCCCGCCGCTGCGCACCCAACCCTGACCCCGGCAGCGGCTGCGCCCCTGACACCAGGTGAGGTTGTGCCGCCACCAGCGGCATTCCCGCAGCCGACAGCAGCGCCGGCCCTAACGTCACGGCGTAATCCGCCAACACCGGCGCCGTCTTCCCGGTCTCCAGCAGCGGCGCCGGCACAGATTGGCCTCCCACCGGCAGCGGCTGTTCCGCTGTCATCACCACCGCTGGCGGCGGCGGCGGCGGTTCACCCAACGACAACAGGAGATGCGCTTCCGCCAAGGCAGGCAATGACGTCGCCAGCGTCGCCGCCCCTGAAGCTCCTCCTACAGGCGACTTCTGATGACCGTGGCCATAGCCCCCACCAGTGCCACACGCAGCCGCCGCCGGTGGCTGTGCCGCTTTCGGCGAGACTGGCTGACCTGAAGTCGCGTGTGCCTGCGCCGCTGTTTCCAAGCACGGTTGCGACGTCGCAGCAGAATGACAGCAACCCGAGAGGTTAGCGTCGCTAAATGCTGCGGCAGCGGCGGTGCCACCATTTCCATCAACGGTGCCGAAACTTGCAGACCACTTGCTGCAGCCTGCGGCATCCCCATCGCTGTCAGCTGCTGCAGCGGCGCCGATAGCTGTGCCCTCTTCGCCGAGCTTTGCGACAGCAGCGCCGCCGCCTGCGGCCCTTTCGAGTGCGGCTGCGGCTGCTGCAGCGACGCCGCTGGCAGCCGCCGCCGTATCCCACTCCGCGGCGCCGGTGATGCGGCCCTGGCTGCCAGCGCCCTGCCCGCCCACCGCTGCGGCGTGGGGCTTATACCGCAACGGCGCCAGCACCAGCCGCCGGGCCCCGGCACCGGCGCCTTCGCCCCTGCCTGCTGCCCGCAGCTGCACCATGCCGCCCTCCGCCACGCCCCAGCTGCGCATCAGGTCCCGCAGCCCTTCCAAAACCAGGTTCCGTCCGCCCCATTTGGGTCGGCAGAGGCTGACGCCGCGCAGCTCGACCAGCTCCGGAGGCGCCGGCGCGAACAGTGGGTCATGCCCCACCGGCGGCGGCGGCGGCGCCCCTCCGGCCGCGCCGCGAGCCTCCATCGATGCACCGGCAGCGGCCGCCGCCCACAGGTCGTCCACGGGCTGGGGGCCCCGCCACGCCGCCTCCACCAGATCTGCGAAGTGCCAGGCTACAGCCGCGTAAGGCAGCTGCAGAATGGGCCCGCAGCGGCGGCAGAGATACGTCTGCGGCGCCTCTGGCGCCGGCGGCGCCGCGACGGCGGCGCCGGCAGCGGCAGCGCCGCCGCAGCCCACCGGCCCCGATCTTGCGGGCGGCCGGGACACCACTAGCCGGCCGTCGGGCCGCAGCGTCAGCGTCAGCACCTCACCCTGGCGTACGGCCCAGCTGCGCATGAGCGACTTGAGCCCTTCCAGACGGCCCTCTTGCCGCGTAACGTGCAGTTCGGCGTTCAGCTGCAGCTGCAGCTTCCGCCGGCCGCTGCGGGCGCCCTTCGCGCCGGCGAAGACGGCGGGCCAGACATCCTCTGCCAGGACCTCGGGGCGCAGCGGCTTCGCCGTGACAGCGGCGGCCGCTGCCGCGGCTGTGGCCGCCGCCTTGACGGCGGGACAGGGCACCATAGCGGCGACAGCGGCAACGGCGGCGCTGACAGAGAGGGCGGCAGCGGCGGCGGCTGTTGCGGCTGCAGCAGGGGAGTCCTCGGAGCAGTTTGCCAGCGCCGCCAGGAGGTCGTCCCGATCCGGAGGGGCCAGCCTGAGGTAGCCGCCTGAAGGGTTGGCCTTGTACTGCACCGTGAAGCTCGTGCGCAAGCCAGGCGGGACAGAGCTGCAAGCAGCGTTTCTATGCGGGTATGTGCCATAATGTTGCTGCATTTGCGCCGCGTCCTTCTCTACCAGGGCGTCCGTCAACGCGACGTCAGGTCGTGCGAATTTGGCCGGGTCGAGCGCAGAGCCCGCAGCGCGGGCTGACACTCCAGAGCCACGAGGTGGCATGTTCGGTTTGGATGTCTCCTGATGCGCTCGCGCGTTGACCTGGCGCTAGCCAGGAATCATGCTGTGACGGGGCATCTGCGGTGTAGACGATGTTCGCCTTGCAGCAGCGATGTTGACAATAATTTACAGCATGTTATCGGCTTGTTTGTGTTGCCCCTATCCACTGCTGGCGCCTGGGTTGCACATGGGCTGTCGCGGGCTCATTTTAAACCCATGAAAACGAGAGCAGATGAAGACCTACGCCACTACTTGTACAATTCTTAACTTACACATAACTTTGTATCTGGAGGCCTGCAACTGACTTTGCATGATCAAAGTAAACTGGGCGGCCGCGGACGGTGATGTAGGCCTTGACCCTTGAGCGATGTTGTTCGGCAATCTCGAACGATGGCTGCTACCAGGCATCAATTCCATATGCAATCCTGACCTATCGGCGTTGCCCCCGATTAACTCATGTGTTCATGTCATCTGAGCGGAGCTGCGAGCTTTTAGTCCCAACCGCCGACAGACCAACGGAAAAAGAACGGAAAATGCTCAAGCCGCCCAAATCCTTCTGAAATGTCCTTGTTCTAGCTAGGAAAGTCCTCAACGTCCTGAACGTCCATTCACGTGCAAGCTGCTCTTTGTCATGGAAGAAGAGTACGAAGGTCGTGGGATACGAACGTGGGAGAAAATGATACGAACGCGTGCCTGCCCGTGCACCCGTTCGTGCGGTTTGACACGGGGGGGGGGGCTTTCTTCGCATGCACAAGTTCCATCTTGGCCAGCGCTCCAGCCTGCTCCAGCACCTCAACGCAGCCAAGTACAGCAGGGTACAGCACAACACTCCGGAAGCCCAACACGACTCACGCGAGCGCATTTGTGTCAGGTTACGAAAGAAGTTCAAAGCTGGACTAGGCCCACGCCCGTGCTCGAGCCAACCATCGGTCCATACGGATCCGGACTGAATTTATTCCAGCACGACATTCCTTCAAGCTCAAACGAGACTGCCCGCCCTCTCCCAAAGCTTCTTTTTGCCAAACTCTCTCTTCCCACAGCGACGCGCATTGCCAACGGCGCACAGCTACTACAGCGCCAACGTTACACGCCCGAACCCCCCTCAACCAAGCTGGAGATATCAGGTAATTCTCAGGTAATATCCCAGGTAACTGCGTTGCGTTCCCTCGTCCCGGGCCGTTTTAATTACCCCCCCGTCAACCAAGCGCCCGGTCTCGTGCTCCATCGGCGGAGACCGCAGCAAGGACCACCACATCCCAAGGTGGTGCACCCGGCAGGCTTGTCACGAAGACCGCCAGCACACGCACTGGGCTTGGGCCCTCGGTGCAGCGGCGCTTCCGTGGTGGCGTAGTGCACCGAACCTGCCTTCCCCCCATGTAATTTCTTTTTTACCCACCCCCCCTCCCATGCAAACTGCCGTCGGGGCGCAAGCCGCCGGGGCGCAAGGCAACGCCTCCCCCGAAGGTAATCCCACCCCTCAGGCGCGCGGAGCCGCCCTCCCAGCGGCTCCGCGGCACAATAAGTAAGGAAGGCGCACTCACAGCACCGTATCTGACGCGGCCTAAACACACCCTGGAGTAGGGTTATCCACGTATAGGCCCCTGGAGCCGGGGGGAGAAGGCCACCCTTAAATCCCCCGGCCCTTGGCTGCGGTATCTTTTTCCTTACCACTCTTTAATCCCCCGCACCTTTACAGGGCGCTCGCGTGGCCCTCACACTTTTGATGAGACCTGGCTGCGCCCCAAACAAAGCGCAGGGCCGGAGCCCTCGCTCTCTGCCCCCCCTCCCTCCTTGCGACGCAGCGCGGCGCCCCCCTTCCCTCACTACCAGCACAACCAGGGACAGCACCCTCTCGTCCCTCTCTCTCCCCCTCTCTCAGTCGTTGCGTCGCGGGCTTCATCCTACCACGCCGTCTTTGCACGCCTTGCCATAGCCCATAGCAAGCCACGCGCACCATGCGCAAACCACCACGCCCTGTCTCTCTCTCTCTCTGCCTCTCACTCCCTCTCTCTTCCACACACACACACTAACACATACACACTCTCTCTCTCTCTCTGACCCTCCTTCACCTTGCCCCCGCATGTCCCCTCCCCCCTGTCACGATCCCAGCACGTCCAGCAGCTTCCGCAGCCCCTCCGCCGCCGCCGCCAGATTCACCCGGTCGCCGTCGCTCTCCACGTTGACGTACTTGTGACCCAACAAGTGCGCCTGAGCGGGGGAGAGGACCGCGGAGGGACGCGAGGCGGGGGGATGGGCAATAAAGCGAAGCGAGGCGTGGGGTCATAGAAAGGCCCATACTGAGGCCGGGGGTCGGAGAGAGGAGCGAGACAAGGTGACGGGTGGCTTTGAGGAACACCCCCTCAGGGTCTGGGCTCATGGAACGAGTTCCGAGTAGACTAGCCCACAGCGACACGCCCCGACCGCCGGGGCCCCCCGCCGCCGGGCGCCCCCGCCCTCGGCCCTCAGTGGGCCGAGGGCGGGGGCGCACAGATCCCCCGCCCTCGGCCCACTGCGACCCGCCCTCGGCCCACTTGCCAACCTCTCCCGACATGTCCCCTCTCCATCCCCCTCTCCATCCCCACCTGGTTGTGGTAGTGGTCGTTGCCGGCCGAGTTGTGGTGGAGCTGCAGACAGAGGTGGGGCGGGGGAGGGGGGCGAGGCGCAGTGGGGGCGTAAACAGGGAAGCGGGGGAGGGGCAGCCGAGCGTGAAATACGGGGGACCTGGGGACGCGGGGCTTTGGAGGCGAGGGGAGGAGGAAGCATGTGTAACGGTGATGGCCAGGCTGCGGGCTGTCCCGGAGACCCTCGAACCCCTCACCATCCCAATCCACTCGGCAGCGCGATGCGATGCGGTGCTGATGGCTGAACGGTCCTCCGGAGGGCGAAGTACCGGCACCTCCTCATACGGTCCGATCCGATCCAATCTGATCCGGTCCGACCCTTCCGACTCTTGAGCCCAACTGGATCGGGTCGCCACTGCACGACTGCAGTCCCCCTCTCCCGGTCTGGTCTAGTGACACCTCATGGTCTTAGGACAGTCGAGGTCACAGGTTCGATCCCTGTGGAGACCCCCGGCTACCGCTGGGTGTGAGATTATGGCTAGCTGCTATGAGTGGAGTTGGTGGCCGAGTTGATTGGCCAGGATTCACACGTTTGAGTGGTGGCGATCGCTGAACCCTCTGTCTCGGTGGTAGATTGGGTGAATGGATGAGGTCCGCCCTAGAAGGCAGAGCTATCCCAGTTGTCCAATGAGGATCGTCTGGAAGGTTCTGTGGTGCGGATGGTGCCCAGAGGAGAATGGGACCATACCGTACAACTGTAACAATCTCTCTCTCTCCCGAGTCCCGCGTCACACACCCCTTTGGCAAGCCACCTTAAATCGCCCACCCTGCGTCCCCTTCCATCCCTTCCCCCTATAGACCCTGGGGGTTTCCCAGGAAAGGACCTCCCTGCCCTGCCTCCTCCCTCCCTCACCTCCAGCACGCCGCCCTTGCCCGGCGCCATCCAGATCATGTTGGCCAGTCCCGTGCCGTGCGCCCCCGCCAACACAGTGGCCTGGCCCAACACCTGCAGGTGCAACGCCCCGCGTTTCAAAGCCCGAAGAAGGGAGAGGTAGGAAGGAAGGATGGGGTGCACGCGATACAAGGATGTCCCCCTCGCCTTCGTATCGGTATCTGCAATAGCAAAAATGGTGCACCCACCGACCCACGGGTCCGTCTGCCCCACCCCCACCTCGCCGCCGCCGTCCCCGCCCCCTCTCCGCCTCCTTCTCCGCTGCGGAATTCTCTTTATACCCCCCACCTGCACGTGGTCCGGATAGAAGGGGATGTCGTTGAGCTCCACCACCCGCAGGTCAAAGAACACGCTCGAGGCCCGGCAGCGCGACCCGCCGCCGCTGCCGCGCAGCAGCCGCCGCTGCCGCTGCTGCCCGTCAGCCCCCTCCACAGCAAACACCACATCCTGCTCCTGGCCCTGATCCGTCGTGTCATCCTCCCGAGCCTGGAGCCCCACAGCCAACCGCCGGCGATCCGCGTTGCCACCACCACCACCACTCGCGCCAGTGGTGGCGGTGGTGGCTGCGGTGGTGGTGGTGCCAGCGGTGTCCAAGCCCAAGGTGGTCATGAGGCGGCGCAGCTGCTGCAACCGCCGCCCCGATCCGAACGACTTTGTAAGGCCGCTGCGGATGCAGGCGTCGTCATTCCAGCGCCAAATCTCCCGCTGCAGCTCCAGAACCACCTCGCCTGGCGGTACGGGGGGGGGGCCAGTTGGGTAGGTGGGTGGGTTAGGGTTGGGTGCAGAGTGATATTGGTACTGGTTGCAGCAACCAGTCCCTCCCCCCTTGTATGACCGTCAAGTCCACCCGTATAACCCAGACCCTTCACAAGTAACCCAGACCCGAGGCGAGGGGGGTACGGTACAGCGGGCTTTAAGTGTCGCCGCTGTACCGTACGCCGATGCGTCGGTCCATGGCCTCGCCGTGCAATGTGGCCGTGGGCTGGCGACCCCGAGGCAGCAGCCCCCGTCCCCCCCCCCACTGCCCTCCCTCGCCACTCCATCAAAGGCGCCCTCGTCCCGCTCGCCGCTTGCCGGGCCCAACCCTTGCAGCGTTTGCTACTGCTGCAGCAGCTGCTGCTGAGCCGTGCTCTGGCCCAGAGCTCTGCTGCGTGCTCTGGTCCAGTACGACACGGCCCGGGTCGACACAGCGTGCTGCTGCGTTACCTACCTTCGTTCTCGAAGCGCCGCTGGTCCTGCCAGGGCGTCAGGTTGGCCTGCGCCAGTCCCTCGAAGTTCCGTCGACTGATCCAAACAACCGACTGCGGAGCGCAGCGCGGCGTGAGGCGGACAGGCAGGCAGGCAGGCAGGTGGACAGGCAGGCGGACGGACGGCCGGGGGGTAAAAAGAAAATACCGCAGCGGAGACGGAGACGGCGGACGGACGGACGGGGGTCAGGACAGGTGGGTGGGTGGCACATGTCGGACAGTGCAAGTGGACAAGCTGACAGGCGCGGGGCTGAGAGGGACGTGCACACGTGGAACGCGTGACATGCCCAAACGGCACCTCAGGAAGACTGGAACACAATAACCAGCACCACAGCGCCTCTGTTGCTTTCTTACCTCTAGGTACCTTGAACCACATCCATACTCCTCATTAAAACCCCTGAGCACTGTGCGCGCTCGCCGAGCCGCCCTCCCCAGTCCGCGCCTCCACCGCTTCCACCCGTACCCTGCCATTCCCCGGTCGGCGCCCCCCCAACCTCCTCTCCCCAACCTCGCCCACCTTGCGCACGACGTCCTTGTTCTGGCGCTGCGAGCCGAATGCGCTGCGCACGGGCGGCTGGATGGCGGGACCCAGCGAGTGGCGCAACCACAGCGAGGCGGCCATCACCACGGAGGACCTGGGGGGGGGGGCGGCACGTACCGGTAGCGGCATTACCGTATGCACACACGTAGGGGCATTACCGTGTATGCATGGTGGGGCGGGCGGGCAGGTTGGGAGAGCCGAGAGCGGGACACGGGCAGGGCAGGGCAGGGTTGTTTTTCCTCCTTGCCGCCTCCAAGGGCAGGGAGTGAGGGGGGCAGGGGGTGAGAAGGGCAAAGGGTGGATGCACCCCGGAGAGGAGAGGGCGGAGCTCTGGTCTCGCTCTCGCTCTCGATTGTGTCTCACACACACCAAAAGAGGAAGGAGGAGGGAGAGCGGGTGGAGGGCGTTTGGAGTGGATTTGCCTCCCCCATGCCGAGACCCCTTAACCCCCCCGCCCCGCCCTTCCCCCGGGCTGTTGCGAGTACAACCCAGCCCGTCCTCCGGGTCTTACCTGCACGTGGTCCTTCGCGCCACCCCAATGGATGTCATGATGGACGAGCCGCCGTACGTGCTGTGTACGGCATGGCTGCGGGTGGAGAGAAAGCGCAGGAGGGGAAGCGGGTGACACGAGCCGCAGGCCCCCGATCCGACATTCGGGGTGGCCGGGCGCCCCCAGGAATCCAAACGGACGGATGGGCTTCGGCCGAGAGCAGGGCGACGGCCAGCCAGCAAAGCACAGAACAGTGCACAGAACAGTGCAGGCGCAGCTCAGCACGGCGCAGCACGCCATTACGCCATTATCCCCATGCTCATGTATATTTTCATCCACATCCTCGTGCTGTGTCCCTCGTAGTCCAGGGGTCCTGGCTCCGTTCTTGCCAACGTGTCGCCTCCGTTCCACCGCTGCGGTCCATCTCCAGTTCTCCACCAACACCCCCCCGTCGCCACCTCCTTCCCACCCCTGCCTCCGTTTCAACCAGGGTACTTCAGGGCCTATCGGAAATTGTCCTGGCCTCCCAGGCCTCCCCCTGTTTTCCCTCCTGGCGCCTGCCAGGAACTCAGTCCGTTAAGAGCCCAAAATTTGTCCTGGCGTGCCAGGAACCCGTGCAAATTAGTCCTGGCAGTGCCAAAAAAAATTGGGGTGTAAACGGGCATTTTTTGGTATCCTGGGCTTTGGTGATTTACAACAAGCCCAGGGCCGCGAACGTGGCCTCCTGGGCCTTCTCCTGGGCCATCTGGGCGATGGTGAGGTCATCCTCACCCACCGATTAGTCCTGGCGTGCCAGGAGCAGGCGCCCCGCCAGGACTGGCAGGCGCCAGTCCTGGCGCTCCGCGCCACGCCGAAACCCTCCTGGCACGCCAGGAGCGGGACTTCGTCCCGGCAAAAACCCCTACCCCCAACTTTTCTCCTGGGCCAGGACTTGCTGAAGTTCCCTGGTTTCAACCCCCCCTTCGGTCTCCTCTTCACCACCCCACCTACCTGAGGCACGTGTTCTGCGGCCAGGGCTGCTGCGACAGGATGCGCAGTGGGTAGGGCCTCGACAGAGCGGCCCACAGGTCCAGATAGAAGCCGTCGGGCTTGCCATCCACAAGCACCACCTGCGCATGCAGCAGGAATCGAACGGGGGTTCCAGGCATTCATTTTGTGCCATGCGATACTCGTGCTGGTTGCAACAAGCGGCCCGAGGGCGGAGGTGGGGGCGAGAAGACAAAGGGAGAGCCGCCCCGGGCCCGGGCGGGCAGGCGGGTGGGTCGGGGCGAGGTTTGGGTGGCGCCAGAAGGCCAGGCGCTCCAGAGGGTGGTCCCGCGCCCGTGCCCGGTACCTGTGCCTGACTGCCTGTGTGCCCAGTACCCGGTTCCACGCACGCACACATGCTGGGATCAGAGGTCTGTCTGCCCGCGTTCCCCCGCGTTCCCGACGCGCTGCGACCCGTGCAACCCCAGCGGGCACCTGGATTCCCTGCTTGGCGACCCGCGGGTCTCTCAGCGCCGACAGTGCAGTGAAAGCGAAGAGCACCTCCTGTGGGGGTGCGGGGGACAGGGTGCGGGGTGCGGGGGACAAGGTGCGGGTGAACTGGTGCACACGAGATGAGACATATGGATACCAGTACGGTTGGATAAAAGGCTGGGATTCAGCTGCAAATGTTGTCCTCACAGGATCTTCAGGCATCGGCGCGTGTACGGCATCCCGATGCAATTCGAAGCTTGCGGATGGGCCGCCTCTTCAACCAAGCAACATTGTAACCCTCTTCTGTTCCTGTTTTTTCCCCATCTCCGCGGCACAGCCCCTCCCCGGTTCTGAAAAACATCGCCCGAGGTCACACTCCCCCTTGACTGCGACCCCTCGTACCTCGACTGTACGGAATGCGTTGGTGGAGTCGTACCGCGACAGCAGCAGCACCGGGTGCTCCACCGCGTGAGGCCCGGCCCCGGCACTGCTGTTCCCGCCCCTGACCGCGCATGCCGCCGAGACCTTGTCGTACTCGTCCACCTGCCGTACGGGTACGGATCGGACACAAGGAACAAAGCGGAAGAGCCGGCAGAACATGCCGCAACTCCGTCTCAGGGCAGCACCTTGCCAGGGCAAGCATGGTACTCTCAACAACATCTAGGACGCACGTGGCATTGACATCCGGCCAGCTGATCACAGGCATGGCCAACACCCCCTCCCCCCATACCCACACACACATACGCACGCACGTAAACGGCTTTGTCCGATGCACGCAAGCGCAGCCTCGCCACACACACGCAAAACCACACATGCGGGGACGCTCACACACCCACACCCACACACACACGCACGCACGCACCTTGAGCGCGTCCTTGGTCCAGCGGCGCACCGCCTCCACTCCCATGAACTCATCCGCCGGTGGGGCCTTACTGCCCACGTGGCAGGCGGCGGCGAAGGAGCCGGGCCGCGCCTCCGGGGCCTCACCCGGCAGGGAGCCGAGGAAGGACCTGAAGGGCGAGTGGGGGCCGAGTGGAGGGGAGGTGCGGGAGGGGAGGGGAGGGACCGAGGGAGGCGAATCGGGGAGGGAGCAAGGGAGGCGATCGATGGCTGCTGGGATGGGGAATATAAAGAAACTTTCGCAGCGGAGAAGGAGACGGCGGGGAAGGGGGGGCGAGGGGGGCGGGTACCGGGTGCTGTGACTGAGAGACCGGAGCAACGGTGCTGCTTCACCCTCACCCTGTACTTCTGGAGCCACAGCGGTGCCGCTGTCCCTCCTCCCAGGGGCGCCGCGGCTAACCCCCACTACGGTACCCCCAGCGCGCTTCACACCAGGTTCACCGCACCCCCAAAGAAACTCATGACTTGATGCCAGGCCGAAGCCGCAACCCGCCCACCACACACACTCACACACACGCACACGGGGCTGGGTTAGCAGCCCCTGGCCAGCGTCAGGGCCCGGTCAGATACTGTAGCGAGACACACACACACACACCCCCACCTGGAGTCCAGCACCGTATTGCTGGACACAGCGAACAAGAGGTTGGCGTCCTTGTCGTGGTACGGATACAAGGAGATGCCGGACAACATGCTCGGCGACGTCGCCGCCGCCGCCGCCGCGGCGGTGCTGGCGGTGGTGGCACTGCCGCTACCACCGCCACTGCTGCTGCTGTGTGATGAGGGCGACGGCTTTGAGGAGGGCTTGGCGGCGGCGGTGGATGTCTTGTTACCGACGGCGGCAGTGCCGGCGCTGCTGCTGCTGCTGCTGTGCAGCCGGCGCTTGATGCCGCTTCGCGCCTGCACCGCGCCGGTGGCACCCAGGGCGGCTGACGTCGTCGTCGTCGCCGCCGCCAGCAACGCGTCGGACGATGCCGTACACCAGTCCATGCGGGCCTTGCGCCACTTCTCGACGTACTGCACGCCGTAGCTCGCATCGCAGTCTTTGGTCTGCTGTCCCGCGAGCTTCTCTCCCTCCGCCAACCAGTAATCAAAATTGAACTGCAAGCAGCGGCACGCAGCAGCAGCGCTCGTGTTGCCGCATGTGCCAGTAGTGTCAACCACTAAGTAGAACACTGAACGGCAACGCATCCCGCATCTCAAGCGACCCACGGGTCACACGCTCACGCCGTGTGAACTTGAGCCCTCGCAGCTCGCAGGGTGGGCTCCAGAACACAAACCCGTCTGCGAGCACTCGATAGGGTCCGTGCACGGCCCTATCGACCCCGTTGCGGCACATCCAACATGCCGTACACGTGCCGTACCTTTAGTTGGTCTTCCTGCGCCAGCGCCGCCAGGCCGAGAGGATCCACCGCGGAGACACTACCCACCTCCACCACTCGCGCATTGTGCTGAAGGAGGAGCTGCGGGGATGCCGTGTTATCAACGGTGCACAGAGCAGGCGGGACTGTGGCTGAGGACATTGGCCAAGTGCGGCGGGCGCGAGTCAGTCAGTCAGTCCCTCCCTGCCTCCCTCCCTCCCTCCCTCCCTCCCTCCCTCCCTCCCTCCCTCCCTCCCTCCCTCCCTCCCTGCCTCCCCGCCCTTGGTGGCTCACCCCGGTGATGCTGCTGAGTGCGCCCCCCTTGGCCTGCACCCCGGACGACATCCCCGCCACCAGCGCCCCCTCCCTGCCCACCGAAGTGGCCTGGATGCAGTGGGGGGCCTTGCAAGGCAGGGTGGTGTGGAACCAGGTGCGGAACGCCGCCAACCGGGTACCGTGCCTGGAGGGAGGGAAAGGAGGGAAGGGAGGGAGGGGGGCTCGCGTAAGTCAAAGAGGAGGGGGGGGTTGGGACGGATGGGGCAGGGCCAGGGGCCTGGGTCAGGCCGGATGCATGTTGAGATTGAGGAGTGTGGGTTGAAGGTGCGCGAGAAAGCGAGGGCAGAAGGTGGATCAAGCAGGAGCGGGGGGCCGGGGTGGGGCGGGTGGAAGGGACTAGGGTGAGGCGTGTGTGGGGTGTGGGGTGTGCGGAGACTGGGGAGGCGGGCAGCCTGTGGCTGTAGGGGAGGGCCGGCGCCGGTGGGAGTGCAGGGCTCTGTGAAGGAGAGGGTCAGTCACGTTGAGGCTGGCTGCAGAAGCCACCAGGCAACTCCCCGGCAAGCTCAGTTCGGTGACCAGAGGCAGCGAGAGAGGGGCTTTCTGTCGTGCGACGTCGCGCTGACGGGACCTGCTGACTCACTTGGACCCCAGGAAGAGGACAAGACAGAAGGCAAACGCCACCAGCACCGGCAGAATGACAAACTGAAACGGCCACTCGGATACATCCTCCCATCGCCGTTGCGCCCTGGAAGGCGCAGTGGTGGATGCGAAGGGGGGGGGTGAGCACGGGGAGGGCGGGGCTGGAGGAGCTCGAGGGGGGCCAGGTGCGTTAGGAATGTTTGGTATGGTAGGGATGTTGGGTATGTTGGTGACAAGGATCTTCACGTATTTTGATACCCCCAGAAGAGGCGATGGAATTATCCCCCAACGCAAACCGACTGTGATGGAACGTTAGGGCCAGTGTCTGGGCAATCGAAGCAGCCGTGCGAGTGAGTTGTATTTGACACTGCATGACGGACACTGATGCTCCTTAACGTTTCAATAATTGGGTTCGATTAGGTGCCCTGAATGGGGCGCACAGCGACGGTATCCCACGCACACCGCCCCCTCTACAATAGGTCGGCCTGATTCAGCGCTTTACTCTATCATGTTAACTTACCGCGAGGGTGCGTGGCGTCTATTCGGGCTGCTCATTTTGGCAATGGTTTATCACAGGGTTCTGCTGTGACAGACCTTGCCGGATGCGCTCCCAATATTGCCAGAGACTGACCCTGCTTGTATTTTGTGCAAGGTGAGAATAGCTCTCCAGGCGCGGGTCCTACAGAGTTTGCCCTTTTCAGGCTAGGCCAGTCGCTAAACGTTTAACCCAGACAAGGAAACCAGGTACAATGTTTGGTAAGACGTTGTTTTGCGTAAACTTCTCGTCATTTGGTCCGTAATGAGCTGAATACACCGGCAACAGGTTCGGCTAAGTATGTTATGGCATCATGGCAAAGCGTTATATTTAGCACATGTGCAAAATGCGGCATCAGTCGGTTTATCATACTATGGACAAGCATGTTTTTAGATTTCACTCTTTGCGGCGGTTGATGGAACCTTCGTTCAGCTGTACATGTCGTACAGCTGGGTTCTTTGTGGGATTCACACGAGCATTGCAGGGAGGCGTGTGGAGTGACGTTCTTGGGCCGGGTTCGGGGGAGTTTGGCGCTAGGTATCTTCGTTGCTGGCAATCGAGCAGCGGTAGGTGGAGTGCGGTGGTTGGGGTGGACCCCCACAAGCGGATCGCGTTTACCAAGTTGCTGAGCAAAGCACGGCAGGAGGGTTGGACGAGCGTGGTTGTCACACCGTATCTGTCCACGGAGGTGATGGAGCTCAGGAGGCAGCGGACGGAGGTGTTTCGGTCCCTGATTAACAGCGGGTTCTCCCCTAAATGGTCGGGGCAGGCGGACATCAGGTACTCAAGCGAGGGCAAGAGCGTGTTGTACGACTTCTGACTCTTCTGCTTGGCGTCGACTTTTGGTTCTCTGAACGAACAGTTCTTTATTCAACTCAGTTCAGGGCTTACGTTTTTCTTTTCTTTCTGTGTCTTTGTGTTTCGAGTTCAAGTGGTCCATGAGCCTCCTGGCTCGTCTGGGCCTTACGAGCTCAAAGCTTGTAACAACATCAACATCAACACGAGCATCGGACCTCTTCACGAGCTATGAAAGGTTCAAGAAGGGTGCATGGTCCCCGGCTGGTTTCTGTGTGCATCTAACTCTTACAGCAGGCTGGTGCTGTTCGCGTCTGCGGTGATGACCGGACCAGCCTCAGCCTGTGAGGACGCTCACTCTGGGACAGAATCTCCTCCTTAAATGTTCTGAACTCCGGAAAGTGCAATTTGGACGCCGCAAACTTGATCTTACGTACCTTACGGGGTTCTTAGCAGCCATCAAATTCGGAAACAGGGCGTGTTCCACGAGTATATATATAAACCCGGTGGCGAGATAACGGAGTCACTTTAGGACGAATCGTCCTCCGTAAAATCCGGTTACTTTACGAAGTACGGTATAGCCACCCCATGTTAGAACGGCGTAACATGGTTATGGGGTCCACAGCTCCCAGAGTGGCTGTGAGCGAGAATTGGTTCAATCGACGCTTTGGATCTATCCAACATCCTCTTGCGGACCCCTCTGTGCATGACAAACGCAAGTTTGGCGAATTTTCACGGGAGATTGGCTGCAATCAACATCGGTATCTAAACTGGAATATTTCACAAGTTGCCGCTGCGAGCAGCGCGCTGACAAGGAAGCGGTTAGCATCGCTCCAGGCCGGCTTCATACATGGGCGGGGTGTCGCGGACGGTGTGCTGTATGCACAGCGCGCGAGCTCGAAGAGTGCTATATCATGCACGGCCTTGATGTCCTCTGCTTGTTTAATGCAATCCCGTGCTACGCGTAATAGCTCAGAGAATTGCGTGGTCATGTCCACTTATGAACACCTGCCTAAGTGACCAAAGCTGCTGGAGCACATATAACGAACCGATACAAGGCCAAGCAGCTATGTGAATACCTTTTATGTGCGCGGGAACAGCGCTGGAGCATGCGTGCCGTACTATTTTCCAAAATAGTACGACCTACAAGCGCACCGGTCCCTCACCATGATGATTCGGCACTCCGGAATGAGTTTCTCTGCCGGCTAGTTCTGCATAAAGTCAACATGGATCTTGACAAGGCGCTGCTGCTTCTCGACAAGCATTGGCCGGCCGTGCATCCTCAGACAATTTATTTCCTCGGGTCCGGCATTTCGTTTGATGCACCTGCTTTGACGAACGTCCACTGAACATTCAGTGAACATTCCCCGTGACTGTTCGCTGAACGTTCAGTGAACGTTTAGCGAACATACAGTTACCAGTCGTTCACGTCGTTAACGGAAACACCCGCGCTTACCCTAAGTAGTGCGCCCCGCGCCGTGGATTGTACACATGTACAGTTCTCAAGTTCGCGCAGTTGTTAGGCATTGGTGCCTGCGTTGTTGTTAAGAGGTTCTTTAGGTTTCGCCTGGGTCCGTTAGTCGTTTCGTACGACGGTCAGCCTTACAGGGCTCTGCAATCGCTGTACCTAATGTGCTTCAGTCGTAGCTCGCCTTCCACGCGGTATGCACCTTGCACCTATTTAGGTGCCCAAAACACCGAGTAAACTATCTTGTCTGGCCACATCGAATACGCCATTCACGCGGCACCGTCCAACCTGCAGGGGAGGTGCCTCACCTGGTACATTATTTCTTAAAACAACATAATACATATAATATTTTTACAAAACCTCCATGTTGTATCCACCTCTCCAGCATAGGCCCGACTGGATGGGCCCGTATGGGCCTTTGCTTCCGACGATCGGGCCTACAAGGTGGATACAACACGCACTGCACCAGGTTACAACCTTGCGAAAGGTAGATAGAGGAGGGATAGAGCGCGCCTCGCTGCGCGTTTGAGAGAACGGAGGGGCACATTGTTTCGCTCTTCGCCAGGCTTCGCCGCCATGATGTTGAAACGGGTATATTGAAGTGCCCATAAGCAATGGCTTTATCTTTTGAATTTGTTGAGTACTGGTAATGTGTCGAACTATCGATACAAGTTTGCAGTGACAGTTGGAGGCGTGGCATACTTTTATTTCCTGAAGCCAATCAAGGCCGGTTCGGCCGGTTGCTGCACACGCATAATAATAACCATAATAATATCGACAGATGTTCCAAAAAATATGCCTGGTCATTCATGCACGTGACCATTCTAGCTAGCGTGAAACGCCACGAAAACCCAACCGCCAAACGTCAAGGATGCAGTACCGGTAGAAGGGTAGATGACCAGGGTACGGTTCCTGCCGTATAAGGGATGACCTTCCAGCCTAACTCCCACACACGTGCTAAAAAAGCTTATTCACGCCATATAAAAAATAGCAACGCGATTCCAGCATACAAGGGATTCGACATCGATGGCGGGACATTGAGCAGTCTGCAGCAGTGCGGTCAAAGACATACTTACAGATCGTGGTCGCTACCAGGAGTTTACACTGAATCGGAGACCGGACAGGTAGGCGGTGTCAAGAATATTCTGTGTAATTGACGAATGATAATCGCGAGTTCGATTACGAGTTTCGGCGATGTAGGGCCAGGTAGGGCGAGGCATAGCTTCGGACTTACAACCCGTCCTCTCCGTGCAACTCCACGGTCAACGGAAAGAATTATATCGCCTATTTCTACTGCTAATACGGAATGGCTGTAGTTGTCACTTGCTTTATTTGCTCCGGTCACATGAGAACGTTTCGGGGGAGTTGGCGTTATCCTTCGCAGACGGCCCCCCCCTCAATCGAGAAGCTCGCGTCCTTCCCAAATCGCTCGCAATCGCTTCAACTACGCATGCAGTGATGGCACTTGCCCAAGTACAGCCATTTTAGGTCCCGGATGCCGGGCTTCCCAATGCAATGCCAATCCCAGCAAGTATGGTCCGTCTGCTGCACAGGGACCGACCGCAAGCGGACCGTCGTTGCCACACTACGATCCATAAGCGCATAATAATGCAGACAGCAGTGGACACGAAGACCGAGTCCCAGAAGTCGGGGGCGCTTGGCCGTGCGTTCACCAGTGTGGATGCGGCGGCCTACGTTACGGTCACAGCGGCCCCGTCCGCCACTGCTCCTGCTTCCCATGGCGGCATGGCGCCGCAAACTTCCGCCACTGTAATCAGCAGCGCGCTCAGCGGCGGCCACGCGCACCAAAAGGAGCCGGAACGGTCGACTGCTGGGGAAGCGCCTGCTGGGGTAGCGTTCCCACAGCGGTCTGCGAAGCTCCAACATGTGCCTTCACTGCATGAGCAGTTTATCGAGGATGTGCAGCAGGGCGAGCTGGCCTTGCCCGAGTTGGGGACGATGTCGCATGCGCCGGCGCACGGTCTAGAAAGCCCAGCAGCTGGTGGTGGTGGTGGTGGTGGTGCTGGCGTGGATGCGGCAGCGGCCTGGGCGCCTGCTGGACCGCCACCAGCCACACCCCAGCAGCAGTCACTGCGAGTCACAAACCAAAAGCGCCTGCGGGCAATGCGGTCGGAGGAGGTCAACCTGCACGGCGGCGGTGGCGGCATCATCATCACTGGCATCCCAGAGGTCCCGGCCGTCGCCGTCGGCGGGGGGACTGGATTCGCAGGCGCCGCTGACGCGAACCTTTTGGACGTGCCGCCGCCGACCGGCGGTTGGGATGTGGCGGGGACGTTGGATAGCGGAGCGGCTGGCCCGCGGGTCGTAACGACCGCCATCGAGAGCGACAACAGCTTCATAGCTGGCAGCGTGAAGCGTGCGCGAAGGGTCTGCGATGAAGATCAGCAGCAGCAGCAGCAGCGGCCTCACTGCTGGGGGCCCTATGGTGCAGCACCACCGCCCGCCGTTGCGCCAACCACATCCCTGCCGCCGCCAGCATCCATGGCTGCTGCTCCCGGCGACGACGTCCAACATCAGGAGCTCCCAAGTCTGTTTGCCAGCAATGAGCTCGAGGAGCTGTCCCGCCTACAGGACCTCATGGAGAAGGAGCTGGCCCAGCTGCAGGTCTACCAGGGCAAGTGGGTGGCGGAGGAGGGTGGGGAGCTGCTGTCACCGCCGTTGCCTCTGGCCGCTCACGGCAGCTTCCTGATGGACTTCGAGACTGGTGGAACCCCTGGCGGCGGCGGCGCCGACGGCGGCGCCGTCCCCTTAGAGGATCTGGACCAGCTGGCAGAGGACCTTGCCCGTGACCTGGACCTTGCAGTGCCGATCATCAGCAGGGATGAACCGCTGCCGGTGCCGCCGCCGCAGCAGCCACCAGCAACGCTGCCCGTGCCGCCGCCGCCGCCGCAGCAGCAGCAGCCAGTGGCCGCCGTTGGCGGCGTGGAGCTTCCGCCGGCGGAACACGCGGGCATGAAGAGCGCAACCGAGGAGGTGGTGGACCAGCTGGTTGAGGTGTCGGGCACCTTCTATGCCATTATGGAGAAGCTGCAAGGTGCTGGAGTGCTGCCGCCGGAGAGGCGACTGCCGCCACCGCCGCCACGGTCGGCCCCCGGCATGCTCCGGCAGCTCAAGAAGGCTGGCGACATGGACCCCAAATTCGCTCTGGAGTTCATGGCTAAGAAGGCGGCCAAGTACAGGGACCTGTATGAGCAGATGGTCAACGTTGGCGTGCTGACCCCTCTGCCATCACTGCTGCCGACACAGCAGCAGCAACCTGCTGTGCAGCCGCTACCCCCAACCCAAGAGGGCTTTGCCGCTGCTGACGGCGGCCACGCCGCCGCCTTCCTACCTCCTCCTCCGCCGACGGCGGCAACCGCAGCAGGGCTGCCAAGAACCAGCGCTGCGGCGGCAACCGCAGCAGGGCTGCCAAGAACCAGCGCCGCGGCAGCAGCAGCGGTCCAAATCGCTGATCTGCCGTCCCGGGACGTTGGCGAACCCAAGCCGCGGAGGGAGCAGTATATGGCGTCATTCAACCTCACAAGATCGGGAACCACGTTGATGGTTTCTTTCAACCTCAACGCAACGGGATCCCGGATCGTGGCGAGGTTCAACTCCAAGGGACCGCCAGTCACGCTGGTGGTCGTTGACGCCGGGTATGCCAAGCTGGAAGCGCCCATCCCGGTGGTGGTGTGGGTCCAGCCGGCTGCTGAGTGACCTGAGCCACCCGGGTGGACCAACCAGGAGCTACGTAGCCCTCAAGGATGCTTGGGTAGGTATGGTAGGTATGAGGGACTTCATTTGGGGTTGCCTGGTAGGTAGGTTGGTAGGTAGGTAGGTAGGTAGGTAGGTAGGTAGGTAGGTAGGTAGGTAGGTAGGTAGGTAGGTAGGTAGGTAGGTAGGTAGGTAGGTAGGTAGGTAGGTAGGTAGGTAGGTAGGTAGGTACGTAGGTAGGTAGGTAGGTAGGTAGGTGGGTCTCGATCACATTTGGGTCCAGAGGCAAGCACGCAGAGCACAGCAATTTGCGAGAGCGTAGTAGTGGCATATGTATGCTGGAACCAAAGCTTCGCAACGAAAGCAGGCGGCGGATAGTACGTACATGCGTACGGCGTATGACTTACGGTGTCGAGTGCGAAGACGAGACATGTTAGCTGCGCGCGTGCGCATCAACAGCAGCCGCGATTCGATCTTCGATTCGTGTATGTGGCATGGTACTTGAGCGATGCGTAGGTTGCAGAAGTAATGCAGGCAGGGCAGGTGCAGGCCGAACGCCCGCGCTCGCGGCTGCTGTACTGTAATGTGCGATCACTTGCGATCATACATAATGGATTTGGATAACCGATTTCATACGTACATGAAACTGCTGTACGCTTTCATCTGCTCCGTGTGCCTCACGTATCTTTATGCGCGCGCTGGGATGCCTTATACCGTGCGTTCTAATTCCCATGTCCGTCGTCGTCCGCAGGTTCAAAAAACGTAATAAATGAAGGTGCGCGATGGATCCGACCAACCGTAGCCGACCAATTTGCTGCTACCGCTGCACTGGTTCGTAACAGCGCGGTGACGATACTGGCGGTGGCTGGCCCCTGCTGGTCTGGGGCCTTCTGCCACTGAACCTTTTTCACTGCGTGCGTGGTGCGCGGCGCTGTACACGTACCGGTATGCGTGCGTGTGTACTTCCTCTTAGACGGACGGAGCTACAGATATATATATGCAAGGGCCCCGTTCCGTAACAATGAGCGCATGTACGTAGATAGATGGCTGGCGATCCGCAATAGTGGAGAAGCGGCTTTCAGCAACGCGCGTGGTCGAAGGGTGCGTGGTCGCTTGCTTGCATGCCGTGGCAGGTGACAGGTGCGATAGGAGCGAGTTGGCTGCAGGTCTATGACCGTCAGTTAGTTCTGGTCAAACCGGTCCAGCCAGGAGACGCACTGCTGGCCGCCGTACCCAGATCTAGGGGTGGGGCTGCATGCCTCCACCCCGCCTACCGTAATGTCGTCGAATTTCGGGTTTTTAATGTTCGGGACCCTGGTAAAATTATGTGTTCACGTCGTGTGTCGATCGGTAGAAATTGACGGGCGGCTTACGCACACGGGGCCCAATCAGGTGATTTCGCCCGTGAAATTGTTACTGGCCTGTCCTAGAAGGGTATAGATGTCCTGTGGGATCGCACCTGATCGCACGACCACAGAGTCGTGCGATCGCACTATGTAGCTGCTGTTTTCTACCTCCTCTGTCCTCTGTAATCAATTAACCTAAATTGGCAACTTTCGAGTAGCAGCTTGCGTGCCGGGGATTTGAGGTAGCATATTTAAAATTTTTTAAACAAAACGGCTGGGACTGACTAACTTCTAGGCCTCTGCTGCTGAACCGCTCTGCTCTCAACTTGCTTTCGACCCATCTTTCACTTCCGCACTTCGGTATTTAGACAGTTACGCAAACATATTTCAACTTCAGTCATTTATGTGTCACTGGTGCGAGGTTCCGATAATGGCACGCAAGGTTCCGATCGCTTCGGAGCGTCGGGGACGAGCATCTGAAAGATTGTAACAACTACTTTTCTTTGGATGAGCAGCATATAGAAAATCAACAATTAACAGCTCTGGTTTTGGATACTTTCTTGCTTCCGCTTGCTTCTGGCTTTACTGTTGGCTACGGGTAGGTTGCCCAATTATGCCCATCCGAGCGTTGCAATCGTCTCTGAAATTGGTCGACGTACTCGACAAATGCCCAAACAATTACGGAAGCTTCTTACATACGTACTGGACATATCCCAAACCGTTCAGCTGCAAATGGACATGGTAGCATGCTGTCAGGTAATGAACGCGGTGAGGGGTATGTTTGCCCTTGCGCTCGGCAGTTGTCCCTATTATGCCCGCGAGTGCAGAACGGTACGGAAACACCGCCAAAACGTCGCGCGCAACCTGCCAAGGTCCTATAACTATCCTAATGTAGCTCACACTCAGCCTGAAACGCGAACTTCAACATTATAGCGTTGGCTATCCTGCCTGCGCAGGCCAACGTTCCCCATCACCCCACGGGTCTCACCGTGCACACGCCAACACCGTGCACACGCCGGGTCGGGTGTCAAGAATTTTATTTGCTTGTCCGTAAGTGCTTCTAGTCTTAACCATCTTACTTATCCTTTTGAATACTATCAAAGGGACTCTGTAAAATTGAGAACCGTTCTCTACGGCCCCGCAGCCGCTCCCGCCCTTTGCATTTGCAACGGCATAAAACCTCCGAGCAGACTGAAATGTCACAAACTGTGACTAGACAGCATACATGTGTCGTAGAAAAAATCTTGCATGTAGACCGTACAATTGTACGCTTGTATGATTTTTCCTGGGATTTATACTTGCATGGTCGCGACAGGAAAAAATGTTTGGGCATAATAGGGACGTGGGCATAATAGGGCAACCTACCCGTACCTGAAGCGTGGAGGTGTTCCGGGGCAAAGAAGCAAACGCCTCGTCAATGTGACCTTTGATCTATCCAACGCTATATGCTATGCGTTGAAGGACTAGTTCGTCCGCCCGTTTCCACCTGCGTCCACATTGGGTAGATTTGACGTTAGATTTGGGCCTTAACGTCAAACGGAGAATTACATTCACGTCACCTTTATGCGGGATTGAACACAGAGTGAGTTGTTGACAGTAATCACGTTGCGTTGGGAATTTGCACTTGCCGTTTCTTTCAACCGCAGCTACCTCATGCTGGCTCTAACAGGGAGACGGTACCCAATCGTCTTCCTTCCGAAAATCAACGCTTGGAGAAATCATGTTACATAGTTGTAGTGACTTCGTATCGTGCTCTGTTTTAGGCGATCAGCTACCCGACCGCACCTGGTCATCTGAGTTCCTTTTGTTTATGTCTGACTCCTCCGATTGAACCCGCCGTATGCAAATTTTGTGTAGAATGAAGCACGAAACCCTCCCTGTTCCGGAGGGCCTAGCGGGGCCGATGGTCACGGATGACCGCCGCTTACACGGAGTTCAGGCAGCGGCAGGCGGCCCTGCTGCGGACGGGGACCCTCCCGCAACGATACCGCCAGCGGAGACGAGGCTGCCGCCTTCTCCTCTGCAGCGCAACCAGCAGCAGCCGCAGCACAACCAGCAGCAGCCGACGAATGGGACGAGGGTAGTGGCCGGCAGCAGCTGTCCGCTAGACCCATCGTGCTCAAAGGCGCTGACCGAGTCCGAAAGTAGGTGATACGGGCGGGGCATAAGCCCAAAATTGAATAAGTCGAACTCATTCGGCGGCCCTCTGCCGTTTTCAGCATGCTCACAGCGACGAAGGTTACGTAATTTGGTCGCAACATGCATTAGCCAGACTTGGTAGGGGGGCATAATGCAGCCATCCCTTCGGGGTTGGTTGAGTATGACCAGAAACGCAGTGTCTTATGTAAAGCCATACATGCATGTGTGGTATGCAACGGGGCGCACCCTACACATGTGGGTTCTGCGTGATGCGGGGTTAGTTTGCCGCGCAGCAGGCACCAGTGGCGTCGGTGGCGCCGCCCGTATGGCTCGCTCTATCTTGTGTGTGAGGTACATGATGCCCTCCGTCCACGCCGGGTCTGCACACATACATGCCATGCATGCCACCGTGTAATCCCAATCCTAAGTTTGAGTGTGATCGTCCTGATCGACGACCACCATGCACTATATCACGCACCCAAATGCGCAGTAATGAAGTTAAAGATGGTCCACGTGACCAAGACGATGCGGGAGGGAGAGTTCATGGCGCTCATGCACCCCTCACCCTACAAAGGCCAAGTCACCCTTATAAGCGAGACGCATGAGCGCCGCCTGGAGTGGAAGGAGGTAGGTTAGTTCATTCGGCCTACAAGGCCTGCAGCAGAAAGCAGCGTCAATTCAGCATGGCCCTGACGTAAAATGGCTCGAAATGCCTAGGAATGAAGCGGAGTGTATGGGCGGGTGCATGTCAGGAGTCTTGCGTTATGCCAGAGAGAGAGAGAGAGAGCGTGAGAGAGTGTGTGTTTGTGTGTATTCAGTACGAGCGCTATTACTGATCTAGTCCATTCCGTGCAGCCGCCTGACTAGATTTAAGCTCCGCGCCGCGCCGCGTAATAACCAAGCTACGCTGGTGCGCTGACTGGAGGGAATCGCTGCAGACGTTGCATCTATTGGAGATCTGTTGCCGAACCAACCTTATTTTGCGCGTGTGCGAGCTGCGAGGTCCATCTGCCCCCTTGCGTACGTATCAAACATGCATCTGTCTGCCACGCAGCTGCCGTACGTTGGCCGTACGTCGGTCCAGCAGCATGTCGATAGGCGCCGCGGATGCGTGCATGTGTAGTGCATTCGTGCACACACACCCACACCCACGTTAGCTTCGTCAAGGCACCCCCGATAGGCACCGCTTATGCCGCCCTTGTACGCTGTATGCATGCATGCACTGCTAATGACCGCTATAACCGCTATGCAACCGCTATATATAACCGCTATAACCGCTATGCAACCACTATAACCGCTATGCAACCGCTATAACCGCTCTCCAGGTGGTCGCCACTCACATCCTCACTGAGAAAGTGGACGTTTACCGGCTGACCAAAATGGGGGAGGTGTACCGCCACTTTGGCGCCAACATCGGCGATTTGATCATGTTTCGCCACGCGACTGGCTGCGACAAGGGCACCTTTCACGTATCCATTCGGAAAGCCACGCAAGACCAAGGGGACGGAGGAGGCAGCAGCGGCGGGCAGGCCAGCGGCGAGGAGATCAACGCTGTCGTCGACGACATGGAAGAAGAAAGCGGCGACCAGGAGGACGAGGACAGGACTGGTGACGGCGCCAGCAGCGGCGACGACGATGCTGATGTTCCATTGGCTTTGCTGGCGTCGCGGCCGCGGGCTCCTTCCCGTTGCGGCGGCGGTGATGAAGCTGCGCCGCCGTTGCCGTCGCCAGCGGCAGCAGCCGTCGTCGCGCCAGCGGGACACGGTCCACCAGGAGTCGAAGTCAGCTGCGGCCAAGGGCGCACGGATGGTACGGCGGCGGGCGGAGCCGCCGAGGCCCAGGCGGGGCCTGCTGGGAAGGTGGACAGCTGGCGAAATGGCGGACCGCGCAGCGCTACTGGGGACGGCGGCGACGTTGGCAGCGGCAGCGCTGACACGGATGGGGACAGTGACGGCGGCAGCGGCACTGGTAGCGGCAGCGATGATGGCGGCGGCGCTTGTGATGTGGATGAGGATGATGATGCGGCGCGACCAGCGGAGCCGGGGCGGCATGGGGTCGCGGCGGTGGAGGGCCACGAGTTTGACCGAAAATGCGACAAGATTCTCGTGAGATCTGACGAAAAGGGGATCGCCGTCACGTCCGCGATGTCCAGCAGCGGCGGCGTGTTCCAAATGCTCGTGTCGGAGGACGGTCCTTCGAAGGTGACGCTGCGAGCCGTGGATGGCAAGGCCTGGCAGGTAAGGGCGCCTTAGCGGAGAAGTTATGTGGATGGAGAGGCGGGAGGGAGGGTTTCGTGTGCTGGGCTTGCTGACGGAATGAATGGCGGCAAATGTACTGCAGGTCGGGATACGGATGAGGGGGAGAGGAAGAGGGAGACGGGGTGCTAGGGGTGGGGCAGGAAGAGAAAGGCCCAGGTGCGTGCACTGGGGATTGCATCGGGCGGGGCGGGGGTTGGGAGGTGCGTGGTCGGTGATGTGAACGGAGGCGGGCGCAGGGGCCGGATTGGGGGCGTGCGAGGAGCGCGATCGTGAGCTGGTGCCCTGCTGTATGTACTAGATAGGCTCTACTATGGCTGCGTCGCATCTCAGGCCCAAATGCGCAACAAATGTACTACGGTAAGAGTGAGTGTCGCACAACCCAAATCCCTTGTCTGCTCTCTAAACACATGCGTATGTAGATTCTGGCTCTGATCTATCTTATCTATGTATGTGCGTGAATGGCTGAAATATTTGTGTCTGGCTTCGAAGTTTACCGGCATTATATGTGTGCCGGGCTGGCTGGCTGGCAGGAGGGTGCGTGATGTCAGTTGGGGGCTTACACAGGCAGTGAGACGCTGCGTCCCGCGGCCGTTGCCAATGAAATGCACACACAGGCCAAACTGCGGTCCTACACCGCCCGCACCTGTCGGAACCCGTCGACACGCGGCACCCGTCAACATCGACTCAGCGGCGGAGTTCAGGCCATGCTGCGCCACCTGGGTCTGGCGGCCGGCGACGTCATCCACTTCACTCCAGACCCGACCGACCCACGGGTCTTCGATGTGTCGGGCTGGTGCGTCGCGGAGGCCGGTGGCAGCGGCGCCGCTGGTACTGGTCACGCCACTGGGCCCTCCGGCGGCGCCAGCGGCCGTGGCGGCGCCAGGCTGGACTGTCACGCCAGCTCTGGCCTGCGCCAGTTGGGCGCCGCAGGCCTGGGCGATGCCAGGCTGCCGGGGCAGGCTTTCGGGGTCGCCGTGACCCGTGGGTCGGTGGAGGCAGAGCTGGCACCTGCGGCAGTGGATGCTGACGCTGTCGTGTCCGCCGTCATCGACGAGCCTCCCTCTTGCCCTGTGCTTCCAGCATCTTCAATTACACACGCACACGGCTACACGCCCGATGGCCCCCCGGCCCTACAACCCGGCGAGCTGCGGGTCTGCGGCCTTACGTTTCACCCTGATCTTGCGCGCCCTGTGCAGCGGTTGATGGAGATGGGGTTGGAGGTCCTGACGACCCAGCTGACGGGTAACAAACAGGACCCCGAGAGGGCGCTGGCTCGCACCGACCCCGCCAAACAGATGGCGATACTGGGCGTCGACCTCCCCTTAGCCTCCTTGCCGGCGGCGACAACAGCGGCTAGCGGGACAACGGGAGCGGCGGTCGCAGTTGCGGCAGCCACCTTCCGTGAGCACAAGCTGTCAAGCAACGTAATCCGCGACCGCCTGGCGCGCAGATTGGGTCTGAGAGGGGAGGGCTGCTCGTGTGCTTCACCACTGCCGGAAGCCGGCCCGTGCTGGGAGGAGGGACTGGAGCCGTGCGATGACCCGGCGCGGGGCGGCGGCGGGCTGCGTGCAACGAAGGAATTGGGCAGAGGTATTGTCCTGGGCGTCATGGGCGGTTACGTGCTGCCGGCCGACCGCCGTGAGGAGCTGCTGAGCTACGAGGCATGTGACCCACGGGTCAGGGAGGAGCTGCGCAGGCGGGCGGGCGGCGACCCGAAGATCGCCTGCAAGTTCCTTGCCGACACATTCAGCATGCCGCTTCCGGTGTTTGCTGGCGAGGGGGAGGCGGCGGTGCAGGCGCCTGATGCAGGTGAGGTGAAGGTACATGATGGGTGGGAAGGGAAGGCAGGGCTGTGACCGCACTGCCGAATGCCGGTTTCCTTGGTGAGGGCTGGGTTTGTGCTTGGCTGGGCTTGTGCTGTGCTGTGCTAGGGTTGTGCTGAGCCTCTTCGCCTCTCATATTCATAGGAGTACATATGCGATATGCCCGCCCTCTCTCCTGTCCTCTCTCTCGCCTCGCCCTGCCCCCACGGCCTCAGGCAAGTCACCCTGGAAGGCCTGGGCCGCAGTCGCCCGCCAGATGCTCGAGGCGTCGCTGTGCATGCTGGGGTACGGCGGCCTGGGGGCCCTCGTCAACGACCCACGGTTCAATCTGAGGGCCTGGCTGGAGGGTAACGATGTCGACAAAGCGGCCACGAAGAAGGCCAATTGCGTGGTAGGTGGCGCTGCGCATTCGGAATGAAGACACAGAGTAAAGGAACGGACGTTTTGGCAGCTCAGGAAGGAACTCGGGTGTTGGAGTGTCAGATACACGATTACGGTACGGTATTGCGGATGATGAGCACGCCTTGTCGTTTGCGGCACGTGGGGTACCCGCCTTTGTAAAAAACAACCCTTTCAATCCGTAACCCGTCACTCACCGCCTTGAATACATACTTGAATACATACATACATACATACATACATACATACATACATACATACATACATACATACATACATACATACATACATACATACATACATACATACATACATACATACATACATACATACATACATACATACATACATACATACATACATACATACATACATACATACATACATACATACATACATACATACATACATACATACATACATACATACATACATACATACATACATACATACATACATACATACATACATACATACATACATACATACATACATACATACATACATACATTCATACATACATACATACATACATACATACATACATACATACATACATACATACATACATACATACATACATACATACATACATACATACATACATACATACATACATACATACATACATACATACATACATACATACATACATACATACATACATACATACATACATACATACATACATACATACATACATACATACATACATACATACATACATACATACATACATACATACATACATACATACATACATACATACATACATACATACATACATACATACATACATACATACATACATACATACATACATACATACATACATACATACATACATACATACATACATACATACATACATACATACATACATACATACATACATACATACATACATACATACATACATACATACATACATACATACATACATACATACATACATACATACATACATACATACATACATACATACATACATACATACATACATACATACATACAGTGCGGCGCGTACGGGGGAGCCGGCCCACACGCATGCTCGCCGCGTGCACACCACTTCTGGGAGTGCCCGGTGGCGCAAGCGGTGGTGCAGCAGATCGCCGCCCACGTGCCCGGGCCCATCACCCGGGCAAACGTGTGGCTGGCGGAGCCACCGCCAGGCGTGCAGCAGTGCGTGTGGGACGTGATCTGCCTGGCGGCACTCACGGCCATGGAACGGGCGCGCGTGGGGCTGTGGGCAGTCAGGAACTCGCCTACCGCCCCGGATGCCCCAGACCCAGTCGAGGTGGCCAAGGCGCGCGCAGCGCTAGATTTTTGGCAGCGTGTGCGGGGGTTTGCGGAGCTAGACGTGCCAAGGCGGGGATGGGAGGGGGTAGGGCCTGACCATCCCATCCTGGCGGTGGTCAACGGCCACTTTCAGTGTGTGCAGCACGCAGGGATGGGTATGGAGGGAGAGGGAGGGGTCGTGGAGTGAGGGGATGAAGGGGCTTTAGGGGTGAGGGAGGGAACTTAGGGCGTCGAGGCAGGGAGGCGTGAGAGGAGGGGAGGTGGGGGGGTTCCTTTGGGTCCGAGAGGACTTAGGGTGCAGAGACCGCCGCGGGCTGCCTTTTGTAGGCGAGGGAGGCTTTAGGGAGCGGGTTTAGCGAGAGTGAGGCGAGTTGGCGAGGTGCCGCCTAGTGCGAACTATAGCTCCGTCACCTAGCCCGCTGCCGCAAGGCCCGCTCCCGACCTCCTGCCGCGTCGAGGCCAAGCGGTGCTCTGGAGCTCGGCCTCTAGGGGCCACCCCCCGGCCTCTCCGGGGCCGTCGTAGTAGGAGTAGTAGCAGGGGTAGGGCGCGCGCTGTCTTGGGTTCTCCTTTGGTGCTGACCGCCCACGAGCCGGACCAAGCTCGGGGCAGGTTCTCAGCGCTTTGTTTTCGCGCCTAGAGGAGCACCGCCAGCCGGTAGCAGGCCGGCCGGGCGCCCCGGCGCTGCAAGGACTTCAGGGCGGGCAGGACAGCGCGGGCGCCGCGTAGTGCGCCGGCGCGACTGCTGTTTGTGCGGACGAAGGGCCCAGCTGCCGTATAAGGCAGGCTGTGAGCTCAAGCCTTTGGGGAGCCGCTGCGCCGTACACCCGTATATGGGGTGTACGACGCAGCCAGCTCTGCGTCGAGCAGGAGGGGGTAGCGGCCCCTCACGCCCTTCTCCCACCGCAAGGGGGAGAGTGCTTAGGCGGTCTTTCCGTCGGGGCTGGGTTAGCAGCCCCTGGCCAGCGTCAGGGCCCGGTCAGATACTGTAACGACACATACATACATACATACATACATACATACATACATACATACATACATACATACATACATACATACATACATACATACATACATACATACATACATACATACATACATACATACATACATACATACATACATACATACATACATACATACATACATACATACATACATACATACATACATACATACATACATACATACATACATACATACATACATACATACATACATACATACATACATACATACATACATACATACATACATACATACATACATACATACATACATACATACATACATACATACATACATACATACATACATACATACATACATACATACATACATACATACATACATACATACATACATACATACATACATACATACATACATACATACATACATACATACATACATACATACATACATACATACATACATACATACATACATACATACATACATACATACATACATACAGTGCGGCGCGTACGGGGGAGCCGGCCCACACGCATGCTCGCCGCGTGCACACCACTTCTGGGAGTGCCCGGTGGCGCAAGCGGTGGTGCAGCAGATCGCCGCCCACGTGCCCGGGCCCATCACCCGGGCAAACGTGTGGCTGGCGGAGCCACCGCCAGGCGTGCAGCAGTGCGTGTGGGACGTGATCTGCCTGGCGGCACTCACGGCCATGGAACGGGCGCGCGTGGGGCTGTGGGCAGTCAGGAACTCGCCTACCGCCCCGGATGCCCCAGACCCAGTCGAGGTGGCCAAGGCGCGCGCAGCGCTAGATTTTTGGCAGCGTGTGCGGGGGTTTGCGGAGCTAGACGTGCCAAGGCGGGGATGGGAGGGGGTAGGGCCTGACCATCCCATCCTGGCGGTGGTCAACGGCCACTTTCAGTGTGTGCAGCACGCAGGGATGGGTATGGAGGGAGAGGGAGGGGTCGTGGAGTGAGGGGATGAAGGGGCTTTAGGGGTGAGGGAGGGAACTTAGGGCGTCGAGGCAGGGAGGCGTGAGAGGAGGGGAGGTGGGGGGGTTCCTTTGGGTCCGAGAGGACTTAGGGTGCAGAGACCGCCGCGGGCTGCCTTTTGTAGGCGAGGGAGGCTTTAGGGAGCGGGTTTAGCGAGAGTGAGGCGAGTTGGCGAGGTGCCGCCTAGTGCGAACTATAGCTCCGTCACCTAGCCCGCTGCCGCAAGGCCCGCTCCCGACCTCCTGCCGCGTCGAGGCCAAGCGGTGCTCTGGAGCTCGGCCTCTAGGGGCCACCCCCCGGCCTCTCCGGGGCCGTCGTAGTAGGAGTAGTAGCAGGGGTAGGGCGCGCGCTGTCTTGGGTTCTCCTTTGGTGCTGACCGCCCACGAGCCGGACCAAGCTCGGGGCAGGTTCTCAGCGCTTTGTTTTCGCGCCTAGAGGAGCACCGCCAGCCGGTAGCAGGCCGGCCGGGCGCCCCGGCGCTGCAAGGACTTCAGGGCGGGCAGGACAGCGCGGGCGCCGCGTAGTGCGCCGGCGCGACTGCTGTTTGTGCGGACGAAGGGCCCAGCTGCCGTATAAGGCAGGCTGTGAGCTCAAGCCTTTGGGGAGCCGCTGCGCCGTACACCCGTATATGGGGTGTACGACGCAGCCAGCTCTGCGTCGAGCAGGAGGGGGTAGCGGCCCCTCACGCCCTTCTCCCACCGCAAGGGGGAGAGTGCTTAGGCGGTCTTTCCGTCGGGGCTGGGTTAGCAGCCCCTGGCCAGCGTCAGGGCCCGGTCAGATACTGTAACGACACATACATACATACATACATACATACATACATACATACATACATACATACATACATACATACATACATACATACATACATACATACATACATACATACATACATACATACATACATACATACATACATACATACATACATACATACATACATACATACATACATACATACATACATACATACATACATACATACATACATACATACATACATACATACATACATACATACATACATACATACATACATACATACATACATACATACATACATACATACATACATACATACATACATACATACATACATACATACATACATACATACATACATACATACATACATACATACATACATACATACATACATACATACATACATACATACATACATACATACATACATACATACATACATACATACATACATACATACATACATACATACATACATACATACATACATACATACATACATACATACATACATACATACATACATACATACATACATACATACATACATACATACATACATACATACATACATACATACATACATACCGGCACCGTACCTGCTACCCATGTGCAGGTGCTGTACATTGCCGTACGCGGGCTGGTGCTGCCGGTGCTGGTGACTCTGTGCCCAATCAAGGTGGGCGAGCAGCTCATCTGCGACCACGGTGCGGAGTGGTGGCGTCAGCTGTCCGACTCGTGGAAGGTGCTGGAAGCCAAGGGGCTCACACCGCAGCAGGCGCTGTGGGGCCCCATGCAGGCGGGCAACAGCGGCCCGGCGGCGCAGCAGCTCGTCGGGGATTCTGGGGCACCAGGCCCCGCAACGGCGGCGGCGCGCAGAGCCGGCGATATGCGGACGCCTGCCGCCGCCGCGACAGCAGCCGCGCCAGGGCCAGCGTCCGCGGTCAACGTGGCCGCTGCCGGCAGGGGCGGTGGCGGCAGCGGTGCAACGGTTGCGGCACGGGATGTAGCGTCGCCGGAGGTGTTGGTTCGGGGACGGACGTGGACTTGGAAGCCTCCTCCAACGGCTTCCCCATTCACGCCGCCGCCGTTGCCTCCGTTTACATCGTCGCTTCGGTCGCCACACCGGGGTACTGCACCGGGGTACGACAGGACTGCACCGGGTTGCTTGACGGCCCGCGGAGCCGTCCCCAGCGCCGGCGCCTCGGGCTGCGGGGCGACAGCGTGTGACGGCGGATGGTACGGCAGTGGCGGCGGCCGCAGTGACGGGAGGGGTGACACCAAGAACGGCCCCGCCGCTGCCGCAGTGTACGACATGCCGAATCCGGCGTTTCGCACGCGGCCAGTGCCACCTCCACCGCCACCGCCGCCGCCGCCAGGGGTTGCGGCAGATGGCGGCTTGCTACGCTTTGCTGACCGGCCAATTGAAACGCCGGCGGCGGAGCGCGGCGCGGGGTTGGCTGAGGCTCCGGTGTACCTGGACCGCCGCGATGGTGGGTACTGCAGCCGGGAGGCGGGCGCGGACCGGGTCTGGAAGCAGGAGAGGGGCTGGGAGGCGGACCTGGGTCGAGATGAGGATCGGCGCCGCAGCCCCGGTGGGGGCGGAGAGCGCGAGGACCACAGCAGCGACCGGTATCGGGATTCGGATCCAAGTCCGCATTGGCGCAGAGGCGGTCGGGCCTGGGAGCGGGAGCGAGACCGGGAGCAGGAGCGAGAGCGCGAGTGGAGGTTGAAGCGAGAGCGAGACCGGGAGCGGGAGCGAGAGCGAGAGCGGGAGCGAGAGCGGGAGCGAGAGCGGGAGCGAGAGCGGGAGCGAGAGCGGGAGCGAGAGCGGGAGCGAGAGCGGGAGTGGCGGCAGCGAGAGCGGGAGCGAGAGCGAGAGCGGGAGCGGGAGCGGGAGCGAGAGCGGGAGCGAGATCGGGAGCGAGAGCGGGAGCGAGAGCGGGAGCGGGAGGAGCTGAGGCGGTGGGATCGGAACCGCAGCCGTAGCCTGGAGCAGTACGGGGAGTGGGACTTTGGCCGCAGCCGCAGCCACAGCCGGAGCCGGAGCCACGATCGACGTCGGAGCAGGAGCAGGAGCCGGGGCCAGGATGACACTCCCCCGGGCTGGCGGGGCCTCGACCGGCGCTTGGATCGCCCTTATCGCAACTGCTATGTGGACTCGAGCCGTTTCGGTGGGGACCGGAGCCCGAGCTACTGGCCTTGAGAAGCGGACTTCCGAAGTTCCGATGCGACAAGGCTCGCGAGCTGAAGCCGCAGTTGCACTGGCGGCAAGGCGGCGGCCAGATGGAAGCCACCGCCATGACGCCACGCACCGGCGTGTGTGGTGGGTGAGTGCTTGCAGCGGGCCGCAGGACATGCTCCAGCAGGACGACAGTGGCAGCTGGCTGCGACCTCCGGGCGGCCGAGCAGCAGAAGCCGCATCCCAGCTGTGCTTCGCTGCCGATTTGCTGCCGTCACGGCGCAGATGATGTGTGTGTGTGCGTTACATGGTTGGGGATGCGTGCCCCTCTCATGAACAAAAAACCCCATAGATGACGTGGCGGACTTTTGTGCCGTTGGTTTGGTTTTGGCAAGATGATGACCTGCGAGTCGAAGAAGGGGTTGTGGAGGATGGAGGGCCAAGCTTGAGGCGGCCGCCGCCAGGCCGGCAGCAGCGGCTGAGCGGCAGTGGCGGCGATTAGTGTATGTGAGAGGGAGAGTTTTGTCGTTCTGCGTGCTGTCGCACCCACCCGCGCGTGCACACTTCACATTATGCATTTACGGTTGTGGTGGTTGCCGCAAGTGAACAATTATGGCCTTGCCGTACGGCCGGAGTACATACTTATGTAAGGCAGCCGCACTGTCTGCCCTACCGGTATTTGCCAGCGAGGTACCGGTAGCTAGGCAGGGGCGATGTCTCGATGGATGGTACATGAATTAGCAGCTGATGATAACCAGGCAGGTTGGCAGGAGCGGCGGGAGTACTGTACTACTTCAGGGGCGGGATCCCCTTGTTTTGGGGGTGGAGCTCATCCCTCCCTTGCAGGAGAGATGTGCAGCCGACTGGTTGCATGTTGTATGTTGAGAAGGGCGAGAGCACCATTTGATCCTGCAAGCAAGTTGCATTGATTATGCATGATTATTTCGCTGGCGGTTTTGAAGTAGTTATCACAGGCGGCGAGGTGGTCTTTAGGTTGCTATCCCTGCGTACCGCCTTCTTCATTGTACGTGTATTTCCGGGCGTATCGTGCTTATAGCACAACATGTGAACTGCCCTTCAGTTGCCGGCAGTGTGTCATCGGATTCTCTGCGTGGTCGGTATACGACGGACGCGGATGTCGGCAGGTGGCCAAATTGATGATATGCAGCTCTTATACATGCATCCAGCTCCTCTGTAATTATTAAATTGATGATGTGCCCGCCCGCCGTTTACATTACCCCGGTTGCAACACGTCACAACTTTTGGCTGCCAATAAGAAGCGTACTGTCTCGCCAGGGGTCTCGCCGGTCGCCGCACTTTGTTGCCCGCCAGCCTCGACGAAACACTGCACAGCGACAAAACAGGTCATGTCTGTGCGCAACCACACATGCTTACTTAGTCAGCCACTGGCCATGGACCAAGTTCCTCTCATGGCACGCAATACGGACAATTCGATCCCGTCGACGCACGCCGCATGCACGTGCATTGCCGTACACGTCGTGCGGTCCGTGTCGCGTTATGCGCATGCGATGCTCCACATGACTAAGCCAATACCGCAAAGCCAGTTTTCGGAGTTCATAATGACGACGATGATTATCCGTCGTCATACCCGAGCCGTACGCAGGAGGACCTGTGACTCGGCTCAGCGGCGGAGCGATTGGGTAAGGGGGGCGCCGCGCGGCAATACGGGTTTCCCTTATCGTGGCAGTTTCCGGGTCACGCAGCTGATCAGCTCAGAGGCATGCGAATCAGGGCATATAATGGACTCCCTCAAGCATTATATTCTGTAATTATATCCGCCAGCTGCTTGCATACGAATATGCCTCTGGGCTCTGGCGCTCTGGGTGGTTAAAGGGCAGTACCGACGGACAGGTTCTAAGCCGTGCTGTTCAAAATATTTGTGATTTAGCCACTAGAGGCTTCCATATGCTATTGGACTTTACACAATGCCGTTGCCTTCGAGAGCCTCGGTGTTTCCGCCCTGGCTTCGGAGCAGGCGCAACCGCTTGACAACTAATTAAAACGAGACGGCTAGAGTAATTTTAATCTACTCCCTGACCTGTACTTTTGCATGGATGGAATTATATACGTTCGTGACTTTCGCTCACCTTCAACATGGCAGCACTTGACCAGGCTGACTGTGCACTTGAACCATGTTCAGAACTTTGAATATTTTCTCAATCACCAGTGTCTTTGTATCGCGTTTCTAGCCTGTGGTGCAACAAAAAATAGCATCCCGTCTCGCGTTTAATGCTGGCGCCTTGATAATTGGTAAACGCTAAAGCACCAGGGGTACCCGTAATCTAAACCTTGCAGGTGAACAGATTACAATACATATAAATATAGCTTTCCGGGACTCGGACGCGCTGTCTAGACTGGGGCGCTGTCTCGCAATGATTGGTACCCGATGAACTCCAGCTTGCGGCGAATCCCGAAACCCCACAGCCGCACAACTCTACTTAACATTACTGCTACTGCCAAACCAGCTGACCATCACCACCTACAACAACTAATTGGGCAACCGGTTTGTGGTACTGCAGGATAGCAGCAGCGCCAAGCTGCAGTAGCGACTGCGGTCGGAGCTCTTCCCGTGGATGGAGGGGACGGCGGGGTTCCGCAGCACCCGCAAGCGCCGTCGGCCCCAGCGCTACGCCAGCAGCAGCAGCAGCGACGAGGAGCAGCGCAACCAGCGCCAACGCCGCGGTGCGGCGCGATCAGAGGAGCGGCACACAAGCCCGCCCAGCGGCAGCGCGGACCGGCGTCAGGGCGAAGGAGGCGATGACCCAAAGATTAGCGCCGGCACAACCGTCACGCGTGCCGCTGCCGCCAAGCCGCAACGCAGCACCATTACCGCCAGCGGCGACGGCGGCGGTGGGCCGAGCACCAAATGCGCAGAAACCATGGGCGTTCTCGTGCCGCTCGCGCCACCGTACGACGACCTCCACCTGCGGACCGACATCCTCGGCCCGCTACAGCTGCGGCCGGGCTGCCCGTTAGCCACCGCGGATGTCATCGAAGTGCGGCCCGCCGTCGCCGCTGTCAGCGGGATTCCGGACGGCGACAGCGGCGTTGGCGGCCAGGCGGTGCCGCTCCCGGCAGGCAAGCTGTGCCGCTCCGCGCCCGCTCCCACCGCCGCCGGCGGCGGCGGCGGCGGTGGCGCCGGCGCCGCCTCCTGGCGGCTCCAGGGCCTGGGCCCCTGGCTGACAGAGCTAGGCGTCAGCCAGGGAGATTCGCTGCGCCTCAGCCACGACAGCGCCGCCTCCCCCGCCTTTACTTCCAACCAGGCCTTAACCGTAACTTTGATCAGGGGCTTCCGTGCCCCCACTTCGCGGACGGCGTCGCCGTCGCCGCCGCCGCAAGGTGGCGGCCGCAGCGGCAACGGCGGCGGCAGCGGCCAGGCCTGCCTGAAGACGACGGCGGCGGCGGCGCCGCCGCCGTTCGGCACCGTCTCGCTGGTCATCGGCGGGGGCATGGTGGGCTCCTGTGCGTTCCGGCTCAGCTCCGAAACCGTGTCAGCGCTGTTCACCCGGCAGGAGCTTGACTGCGCCGCGGGCGGCGAGGACGTGCCGCTGACCTGGATGGATGCGACACGCAGCCGGCGGGTCAAGGGCGCGGCACTGCAGATGCTGCCGCACGGCGTCGGCGACAAACGGCGGCGGCGAGAGATGGGGCAGCAGCAGCAGCAGTGGGGCATTCGGCGGCTGGGCTTCTTTATGCACCAACGAAGAGCCTGCCTGGGCGATGAACTGACGATTAGGCGGGTGGAGGGAGACGCCAAGGCGGGCCTGGTGTTTCGGATGTGGCTGCAGCCCGGTCGCGGCAGCGTCCGGGCGGGGGGCCCCGAGGAGAAGGAGGAGAAGGAGGAGAAGGAGGAGGCCGTACCGCCCAGGCAGCAGCGAGGGCGGAGGCGGGAGGCGAGCAGTGGAGGCGGAGGCGGGGGGAGAGGAACAGCGGAGGCGGAGGCAGCAGTGGAGGCGGAGGCAGCGGTGGAGGGAGCGGCGGAGGCGGAAGCGGGGAGAGAGCAGCGGCAGCTGCCGCAGGGGCAGGAGCAGGAGCAGCCGCAGGGCCGGCGGCAGCGGAAGAGGCGGATACCGTTTGCAGGAGAGGAGGAAGCGGAGGAGGAAGAGGAGGAGGGGCAGTTTGTTGATGATGGGGACGAGGACTGGACGCTGGAGGGCGAGGATGAGGCGGCAGGGGATACGGAGGATGAAGAGGGAGAGGAAGAGGAGACGGAGGTGGAGGTTGCAGACAAGGGGACGGAGGGCGAGGAGGAGGAGGAGGAGGAGGTAAAAGAAGAGGGGCCTGGGAAGGAAAAAGAGGAATTGGGGCGGGAGCCCGAGAAGCAGGAAGAGGAGGCGGAAGAGGAGGGGCGGCGGCGGTCGAGGCGGCGTCAGGATACCGTGGCGGGATTGGCGGCGGCGGCGGAGGTGCTCGGGCTGGACCGGTCGTGCGAGAAGCTGCTGTCGTTATGTGAAGGTACGTGGCGATTGGCGATCGGGGGGAGATGCGGCGGCGGCGACCGGGTGTCATGAGAAAGACACTGCAGAGCAGGACCCAGCAACACGGCGGGAGACGCGGGAAGCAGGGGATGCGGAGCCGCGCACGTGAAGGGGGGGACGTGGAGGCACCGGGAGAAAGGGGGCCGCGGGTGCCCTCCCTGTCATGCCGCACGGAGCAGCTCTAGGGCCAAGGCGAGGGGCAGCACGAGGGGCAGGCCCATACCGCCATTCCGCCAAGCACCGTCTCCTCCCCTCAGCGCACTCGCCGGCTCCATTCCCCCGTCCCGTCGGTCCTTGGCGGCAAGCCTTTTCGATTGTGTCCGGAAAGCCTTTCTGGAAGAGAGTCAAGGCTTTCCGGACACTGGTTGCCTGCTCCGGCTCCGGCTCCGGCCGTTCTTTCCGGATGCGTCTACAGATGTCGATGCGCAGCTCCTGCTCGTGAGCACTCGCCCCATGTGCACCCCGTGGCCCCTTGACGGCTTTCCGAAGCCTCCTCCTCTGCTTTCACCCGGCCCTCCTTTGGGGCCCCTCTGACTGATTACCCATTCACCATACGACGGTTGTACGACAGGCACGAACCACCGGATCTGGATTACCAAGGCCATGAGCGATGGGGTGTTTGCGCGGCTGCGGCTGCCGATGCCGTACACGGACCCGATTACGCTCATCGCCGACGGTGGGGGATCCAGCGCCAAGTCGAAACCCATCAAGTGGCAGGTAAGATCTGGATCTATTCGTACGGTATACGGTAGTTTTGTACGACCTGCCGCTAATAGTGACCAGTACGGCAACTGCCTGTCTGTCGCCCTTCCGCTCATCGATGCCCCAGGTCCGAGCGAGTTTCAACAACAAGGGTGACGTCATCGTCCTGTCCGGCATGACGCCCGTACTGTCGCACTACAAGGCGGCGCCCGGCGACCTCATCACCTTCACCCGCTGCACGTCCCATCCGTACAGCTTCTTTGTGCGCGTCGTACGGCTGGACCCACAGCTCCTGGAGGATGCCGCCGCTGCCGTACAGGAGGACGAGCCGGAGCGCGCCGCCGTCAGGCCCTCTGGCCCCACCACCACCGCCGCCGCCACCGTCACTGTCGCCAAGGCCAAAGCTGCCGCCCCCGCCGCCGCGCCGGAGCGCCGACCGACGGCTCCCTCCGGCCAGGCGCCTTCCTTGGGACCAGAGCTGGCGGTTGTCAGGGAAGTCTTCAACCCCGCCAGCGCAGCGGCAGCGCGGCGCGTGGCTCCCTTGCAAGTAGCCGCCTCCGCCGTCGCCATGGCTGTCGCGCCGGTGAAATGTCGTGCAGCGGCGGCGGCGGAGGCGACGGAGGAGACGGCCCAAGCTTCGGACGACACCCGTGAGGCGACGGTGACGACGACGACGACGACGATGACGTCGGCGCCGCAGCCTCCAGGCGCTCCACCGGCGGCGGCGGCGGCGGCTTCTGGGCTTTCGCAGGCTTCGGAGGAGGACGTCCTGATTACTGCCGCCGCCCCCGCCGCCGCGGCGGCGGCGGGGGTGGCAACGGCAGGTCCCCGGCCACCGGCAGCTGAGGCCGCGGCGGCGGCGGGGGTGGCAACGGCAGGTCCCCGGCCACCGGCAGCTGAGGCCGCGGCGGCGGCGGGGGTGGCAACGGCAGGCCCCCGGCCACCGGCAGCTGAGGCTGCGGCGGCGGCGGGGGTGGCAACGGCAGGCCCCCGGCCACCGGCAGCTGAGGCCGCGGCGGCGGCGGGGGTGGCAACGGCAGGCCCCCGGCCACCGGCAGCTGAGGCCGCGGCGGCGGCGGGGGTGGCAACGGCAGGTCCCCGGCCACCGGCAGCTGAGGCCGCGGCGGCGGCGGGGGTGGCAACGGCAGGTCCCCGGCCACCGGCAGCTGAGGCCGCGGCGGCGGCGGGGGTGGCAACGGCAGGTCCCCGGCCACCGGCAGCTGAGGCCGCGGCGGCGGTGGCGGCCGAGCCCTCTGGCGGGATCGTGAGGAATACGGCGGCGCCGACGCCGGCGGCTGCGGCGGCGGCGGCGGCGCCCCAGCTAGGGGAAGGGTCAGCGGTTGCAGGGCTGGTGTCCTCGTCTCCCGCGTCCTCCGGGGCCCCTGGCACTGAGGCGGGGCCGAGCCTCCGACGGGTGAGTGTCGGACCAGCAAAAGCTGCCAGCTACTCCTGGTTTGTTTGCGCGCTCCCGAAGCCATATCCCACCTGCGAAATAGGCCCGCTTCCCGTCGTGGACGAGCACCCCACATAAGTGTGGCCGGCACGTGAGACGTGACGCTCGCGCACCGATGTCATCCAACTGTACTCCACAACCTGTACTCCACAACCAAGCCGGTTGTGGAATTTTTCCACAACCGGCGTTTCCAAAGCAGTTGTTTGTGAACTCACCGAACCACGTCGCCTGCCCGCGCAGGAGGTCTGGCGGCCGGGCGGCCGCGGCACCGCCGCCGCTGGCAGGGCGGCACGCCCGCGGCTGTGGCGAGGTCTGGGCGCGGCTTCGGAGCGGCCGCAGGCCGCACCGCCGCCCGCCAGGGCGCCTCCCTCCATCGCCCCATCGCCACCGCCCGCTGCACTGCCCGCCGCGGCACCCACTCCGGACCGGCCCTGCGCTGGCACCGCCGCCGCCGCAGGCGCCGTCGCCGCCGCAGGCGGCGGATCTAGAGGCGGCGACGCTGCGGCCGCGATCTCGGGCCCGTCAGTCGCTCGCCCGAGCCCCTCGGAGCATGGTGGCCGGGCGAAGGCGCAACGGCCCGCCGCGGCTCCCCTGGAGCCGAAGAAGCTGTCGCTGCGAGAGCGCGCCAAGCTCGCACTGGAGTCGCTGCGGCAGGGTCCCTCCGTCGGGAGTGAGGCAGGAAGCGCCGCCGGCCGCGGCGGGCAGCAGCAGCAGCAGCAGCAACGGTAGCGATAGTGATAGCAGAATAGGGATAGTGGTAGCGGTAGCAGTAGCAGAATACCGTAGCAGCCCGAGGTAAGGGTTGGCGGAAGGGGGGCGTCCGGCGTGGAGGGAGCAAGTGGAGAGGGCAAGAGGCCGCGTCGGCCGGGGGAGGGATCTTACCGCGGGAAGCGCCGGTGGCGAGGTTTACGGCGTGCCGGTCGTTGACTGTTGGTTAAGATTGACGGTTGAGTTCGTTGTTATGTTGTTGGATTGTGCTAGAGTATTAGTTGGCGCTGGCGGTTGGGTGGTTGGATTGGGGGGCACATGACTGCATGTGGGTGCGCTTGCGAGCTGTGGCTGCGGCATCTCAGTGCGAAACGGCAGGGACCCCCAGTCGTACAGTTTAGAGGTGAAGAGGGCAGTGGCACGGCAAAGGCCCCATGCGCACGGGGGAAACCTCCTGGTTGGGGGAGAATGTCCCAGAAGGACCTGCATTTCTGGTCAGACCTCATCAGGTGTTTGCGAAAGAACGCGTCAATCCGTCATGTTCCTGAACTATGTGGCGGCGCCGTTACGCACTCCCGCGATTACGGTAGAAAACCCGTGGCAGCGCTTACTGGATATTGGAGCAGCCGGTTGGGTTGGGCAATCTGTGCGTCAACCCCGGAACTATCGTAGTACTACCGTAACCCGCGGGCAGCCAGGATCACTGCGATCGCTCGACGGGGCTCAGGATCGATGCCGCGACGCGCTGGGGCTCTTGCACCTGTGAAGTCAATTGCGCTAACGGCAAGGCCCCGTCTGGTGGCTGGCAATTGTTGCGACGCACGCGTCCTGCCGGTGTACGGTACGCGCGAGAGGAGGAAGGGCACGTGCTCGCCAGGGAGGTCCTGCGACATGTGTACCGGTATGCTATGTGGTTTTGAAGCGCGCGTTTCCCCGTGTGGTGGGCGGTGTACCGGTAGCTGGTAAAGAGAGGGCTTCCGCCAGAAGGTGGAGTCAGCTGGCCGTGAGGGGCCGTGCACTGTGGCATGCGGTCTGCATGCGACGTGTGTGGCTTTACCAGCGGTCCACCTGCGTGGCGGTCTGCTTGGCATTTTGTGCTGGGTTCCATCCTCTCCGTCAGAGCTACGGTTAGTCCTTGCTGGCTTTCTCACGAGCGAGATGTGTGGTCAAGCCAGCAATCCTGGTTGGGCACTTGGCCACAGGAGCTTAGCCCTAGGCTGAGCCTGGGCCGGTTACACGGGCAGGATGTTCGTTAGGGATACGATGATGTGAACTGGTGCGGGCAGGGGCTATTGCCGCCTTTGAAGCGGTGGCAGCGAGAGATCCTGAATTCACTGAAAATTTGTCACAAATTGTGAATTTGCGAGCCCGTGGCCGGCTCGTGTGGCTGGTAAGGCCGTGGCGGCGGGGGCTTTGTGCGGCTTTGTGGGCTACAGGGCACGAGCCTCTATCCGAGGCGGATTGCCGATTCCACGGTGATTAAATCACACGAAATACCGAAATTAAGTCTACCAATGGGGGCAGAGCATAATTGATCGACTTGGTTTGCTCTTAAATGTTCTGATCATGCCCTGTTGGCAAAGCCGCCACCTTTTTACATGATAGCTGAATCAGACAATATATTTTAACACTATTTTTTTGGGACATTGGGAGGCAAGCCGTTTTGCATGTATCCGTCTACGGTCTTGTGTCGGCTGGTCTGTCGACGCCTCGAACTCCTCGATCATCACAAAATGTCATACATGCGAAAGGGAGCGGCTGTATTACTGCAAGACACGTATTCAATACATTTTTATTCTTCTTTTTGCACTCCAAGAGTCAAAAAGGCAAGGGGCGATTAAGGTGCCAGCGGTTGCGACCGGCCTGCGGCAGAAAGATTCGCGACCCGCCCGAAAACTAAACCCAGTAACCCACGCCTCCACACATTTTGATGCCTGCTGTATTCATGTAGTTCTGAACTTAAAAAAATTACGGCTTTGTGCAGGTCGCGTCGCTGTCCAAGGGCCGCCTTCGGAGCCGAAAAATGCTTTCCGCCAGAGCACTATCACACCATTTTTGCAGCAGAATTTCGCATTGTACGTTTAATATTTTTCTGAAGCTTTGCACAGAGAGCGAGTACAGTAGTGCTCGGTGCCATCGAGCGTTGTTCCCACCAAATGATTGGAAGGTCCAGCGGCGTCTAAGCACTGTGTCTTACGCTCCACGCCGTTCATATTGCACCTACATTAGGTGAGGCCTGACGACGACAAGTTTCGAATGAGCGGGCTAGGCAGTCTCGCTAGGAGCGTCGGGGAGGACTCAGAAATGTCGGTCCTTTTGAGGGGCCTTAACGGTGTCGACCCGGCACCCGAACAACTGATACCGGATTATCTTCAAGGTGAGACTGCCTCGACTCAGTGGGGCTGGCCTGTCGGCGTTCCCTGACGCGACAGGCCTCGCTCATTCGGGCTCGCCTATCTCGCCTCGTTATTATTTGGTCAGATTTTGTCTGCTGAATGAAGGAGTAGGCCGACAGGACGCAACTCCTGCTTAGCATTTCTGCTTCACCCGGCCTTGGACGGTTTCGCTGCGAGCCGCACAGAAGCTTGAAGTAGGGTTTCAGCCCACGGTAACCAATATTCGCGACACTCACTGTTGCTCCTGACCCCGATTTTCTTAGCATCTACGCCGTGTGCTGATAGTTGCCCTTCGTCAGAGCGCCGCGCGCCCAACGCGCCTGCTTTCGCAGCGCTGGGGGATCAAATACCACCGACCCGCGCTGTTGTCATCACCAGCTGTCACGAGTTCTTGCGACCTGCCTTCCTGCTTCCGCGTGCTGCTGCGCCTTCAACAGACATAGAGCATCGTCTCCAAGAATGCAACGCATACAAAATGAGTTGCGCTTCTGTGACTCTATCCGCGCGTCTGCGCGCAGGAGGAAATCTGGGCATCGGCGACCTCGACATGTCGGACGCTTCGGCGCCAGAAACCGGCAATGTCACGCAGCAGGGCACCGCTGGCGGGGGCACCGCTCCCGAGCTCCTTGGCCCCGCTGCGGCCGTCGCCGTCGCCCCCGTCGCCGTCGTGCCGTGCTCCCTCATTGACAGCGTCGTCGGGAGCGCTGGCGGAAGCGCCGTCGCGCAGCGCGCGGCAGTGCCAAGAGGCCCCGTGCGGCCCAGCTCCAACACCGCGCCGGCAGCCCTCGGCGATCCCAGTCTTTGCGGTCGGGCAGGGGGCCGGGTAACGTCGTCTCCGGCAGTCAGGCGGCGTGCGGCCGCCCCGGCGGCGGGGCTGGCCCCTTCTAGGGCGACGCGGAGGCCCGACCCGGGAGGACGTCAGCAGCCGGCGGAGAGGGCGGCGGCGGCGGCGGATGGGCGTCAAATGGTGGTTGGGGTCTCGCCGCGGCTGACACGTACGGACAGGGCTGTGGAGGACACGCCGACGCCGGGCGAGGGCGCGCAGCCGATGTGCCTGTTCGACACCACGCTCGTGGGCCTTCAGCCGCCGGCGCAGTTGCAGATGGAGACGCACCTTGACGACATGCAACTGACACTCCCCAACCAACATTTGGGGTTGCAGCTGCATCAGGAGCAGCAGCATCAGCAACAGCAACAGCAACAGCAGCAACAACGGCAATATGACCTGCAGCTGCATACGGCATTGCAGGAGCAGCTGGGCCTGTCGCCTCCGGCACAGCAGGCACAGCAGGCACAGCAGGCACAGCAGGCACAGCAGGCGCAGCAGGCACAGCAGGCACACAGCAGGCACAACAGGCGCAGCAGGCACAACAGGACCACTACCACCAGCCGTCGCCTCCGAGCCTGGCTGCTATGATGACGGAGGCGGGCTTGCGCAAGCGGCTCCGGAACCAAGGCGAGGATGGGTATCGCATGGGCAGCAGCGACGGCGGCGGCGGCAGCGGGGAAGGCGGCGGGCAGCGGGCCGCCGCGGCGGCGCCGTCGGCTGCACGACAGCAGCAGCCGCAGCCGGAAGGGGGTGCAGCGGATGCGGATCGCCAGCAGCTTCACGGCAGCACGAGCTTCGGCTCATACTTGCTTGAGGACAACTGCGCTGGCGAGGATGAGGATGATGGCTTCGAGGCGGGTGACCCATGGGTCAGTCTAGGCGGCGGCGGTAGCGCGCAGCGCCGCAGCCTCGGCGGCGGCAATGGCGACACCAATGCCGCCGACGATACCGCCGACGGCACCAATAACGATTCCCATGGTGAGTCGGATCTGGAGGACTTCGACGACGACGTCGCCGTGACCGACCGGATGCTGACCTCCCGCGCGGTCGACGTGGGCGCGGCGGTAGTTGAGGCGCTCTTCAGTGCCGAGGAGATTGACCGCGCCCACAGCAGCAGCGGCAGGGACGTCGCGATCACGCTGCTAGATATGCAGCGCGAGCAGCCCGTCGCCGGCGCGGCGCTGCACCGCCGCGCGCCGACCCGCGGGTCGGCGGGCCTGGAGTGGGTCATCAAGGGCCTGGGCGGCTGGCTGGGCAGCCGCCGCGCGCAGCTGGGCGACAGGGTGGCTATCCGGCGCGTCGCCGCCGCGGAGGGCGACGGCGACGCCGCCGTCACAGGTGGCCTCTTTCACGTCCGGCTGCAGCGCCGCGCAGCGGCGACGGCGGCGGTGGCGGCGGGAACGGCGAGTGAGGCTGCGGCGGCGGCAGGCCGTGGCGACGACGGCGGGTGTGGCGTTACGGTAGCGGATAGCCGCTGGGTCCGTCGGCGCCTACGGTCTGGTTCGACGTCGCCGTTGCAAGACGTGACAACAGCTCCGGCACCGGCGGAAGGCGCGGCGGCGGCAGCGGCGGACGAAAACTGGTTCAAGCCATTCGGCAAGCTCCTGACCGAACACGAGGGTAGGCCGGGTGAATCTGCCGGGTGTAGCTGCATAGGAGCACAGTTACGCAGGGGCTGCTGGATATTTGGTAGTTGGTAGTTGGGCAGTTAGGGTAGTTAGGGCGCGCACAGTTTGAGAGCCATATCTGAACTTCGGCGCCGCTGACCAAGCTTGCACGCGGAACGCGTGACTTTAAACCAAGGAAGAACCCCGTCTTGTAAACCCGGGGTGGCTGTCTCACTTTGCTCGGGGGGAGGGGATCAGGAAGTTCCGGCCGTTTCCCGGACGCGCGGGAAATCCCAAGACAACTACCGTATTTTTCTCTGACCCTACCTGTCGCCTCCGTTCGCTGAAGCCCAACCACACCAGCGGGCCGCTAAGAAGCAAGCCGCGCCTCCACTAACCCGCACTTGCACTTGCACGCACGCTTGTCGGTTGTGAACCCGTTGCCCCGCCCCCCGTTGCCGCCCGCCCGCCCGCCTGATCAGCCTTGAGGAAGCGTGTCGCGCTGACCCGGGAGATGCGCGCTGGCGTGTTCCGAGGGATCCTGGAGCCGCAGATGCTGGGGGCCGACATCCGTCTCATCTGCGACAGCGAGGAGCACGGCGCGGCGGACTGGAAGGTGGGTGCGGGGGGTCTGGCACCGGCACAGGGCTGGCACAGGGCATGAGAGGGGCGCTGCCTGCGTGCCTGGGGGCTGACGGAAGGCCTAAGGGCTTCGGCCTTCAGTTGCGCCGGCGGCCTTTGCTTTTCGATGCCAGAAACCGGGTTATGCGGGCGTGTACGGTTATGTGTGTGAAGGCGGGTTTACGGTAGCTCCTGGCGTGGCTGGAAGCTGCTTGCCGTGTAACCGTGGCCCCGTGTGGACACAACGCACACCCAAACACGCAGCATGCAGATACAGTCCACAGTTGAACCCACCTCTTTGGCCGCTGGTGTCCTCTTCTATCTCCTGCATGTGCGGCCTTTTACTGTCGTGCTTGCTTTTAGGCGTGTTAGTCCCCTTGGGCCCTCGGCTCGTATAGGTTTTTGTTCATGAGCGCGGCACGCACCCCCAACCATGAAACACACTCACACAGGCACACACAGTCACACACACAATGGTTGAACGTTGTCCACAGCCTCCTCCCCGAGCCCACTGCGCCTACCACACGTGATTTATGGCCAGTGCGCAGTTGGATATGGATATGGTGACCATCTTGATAGGCTCATCAGTTCCTCACTGGATGGTGATGATGGTCGGTATTTGTACGGCTCCCGGGCGGATGACATCCCATCTGCCGTACATCTTCCGCCCCAACAGGTGCGAATGTCGTACTGTGCGCCCCGGGACATCATACGGCTCAGCGGCATCAGCGGGGTCCTGACCCACTTTGGTGCGCGGAAAGGCCACCTGCTGGCCTTCCGCCCCGCCGCCGCAACCACAACCGGCGACGTGCACAGCTTCGTCGTTTGGATGGGGCCCAGACAGCGTTACACGCAGACCTCACTCCAACAGCAGTACCACCAGCACCAGCACCAACAGCAGCAGGAGGAGCACCAACAGCAGCAGGAGGAGCATCAGCCGCTTCAGCAGGCCGATGTCCAGCAGCTGCCGCAGCCGCCCCTGCAACCCGCTGCTGCTGCTGCTGCTGCTGCTGCTGCTGCTGCTGCTGCTGCTGCCGCCGCTGACCGTTTCGTCCCGTTGGCAGCGACGACCGCACCATCCACGGACACTCCACTGCCCCCGCCCCCGCCCCCACTGGGAAGCACTCCGGCGGCAGACAAGGCCGCGGCCCCGACTGAGGGCGCCAGGTACGACATCACGTGCACCGCGGCCATGCGCCATGCCCCACCGCCGCCGCCATTCGACCGGGCGTCACGCCTCGGCGTGCCGTTGCCGGGGGCGGCAGCCGCGGCCGCGCCAGCGCCACCTGAAGACGCGTCTGCTGCGAGGGCCACGGTGGGCCGGTCGCCGGCAGCGGCGACGGCGGGTGGGCCACGGAATGAGCAGACGGCGGCGGAGGCATCGGAGGACATCAGGGCGGCGGCGGCGGCTCCCTCGGCGGCGGTTGACCAGTCGGCGGCAACTGGCGTGGGCGTACGACAGCGAAACTCGACGCGGTCGCTGCGAGGACCCATGGGTCACGACACGGGCGGGTGAGTGTCACTGTGGGGTTGGGTTTGAGGGTAAAAAATGATACCGCAGCGGAGACGGAGACGGCTTTAGCGAACGGACCCCGAACCCAGTAATACTTGTGTGTCGGTGGTGGATCTGGGCCGCGGATTGGATGACGGTTTCATCGTTTCATTGCCGCATCTGCGGTTCCGGGGTTCGGGATGCGAGTGGTTGTGGTTCGTTTCAAGGATATGTGCGTGCGTCTGTGCGTCTGTGCGTGTGCGACAAGGTTACCGTATTAGGTGTGCGTAACTCCATACCTGGACTTTTTTAAAGACGAACCATCGGTACCGGTTTCGAATGCTGTGAGGCATCTGAGCGAGGCTCGTTCCGCGCCCCCCGTGACTCAGCGGCTGCTGCCAGGTGACCGGCCAACCCGCTGGAATAACCGGCGGCCGCAGGCGCGCGTCCGAGCGAGCAGGGGGCCCGACGGCGATAGCTGCGGCGGCGGCAGGGGCGGCGGCGGCGGCATCGGCGGCGGCAGCGCCAGGGGCGGCGGCGGCGGCAGGGGCGGCGGCGGCGGCGGCGGCGGATACTGAGGTGGCTCACGGCCCTCTTTGGCCCTTAGACGGCGGCGGCTCGGGACAACGGCCCGCCGCGAGTGGTGGGCGGGTAAGCGGCGGTTTCGGAGCTGTGTGCAGTCGATTCGGTTGTGCCATATGCGGCACAGAGGTCCTCATTACGCTGGGCTCTGGGGCTGCCGCCAGTTTAAATTTACTCCGCCTGCACCTCCACTGCCGCACTCGGCAACCTCACCCAGGCCTTGCAAGGCTCAACCATATCAGCTGGCTCGCCCGGCAGCTTCGCCCAACCTCATACCGTATGTCTTTGGCGCGTTTCTCACCTGCCTGCCTTCCCTCACGGCCCGCCTACATCGCCCCTCGTCCCTCGCTCCGCTCCGCTCCGCTCCGCTCCGCTCCGCTCCGCTACGGTATCGTTTTCTTTTTTACCGCCCACTTCCCCAACACGGTTATACCCACACCTCCGCGCCCCAGTCCCATCCTGACATTGCGCCTGGTGCGGCTCGCGGACTCGGATCGGCGGACCGGGGCCCCGCCGCCGGCCTCGCCGCCAGGCGGCAGCAGCAGCAGCAGCAGCAGCAGCAAGCACAGGAGACGGTGACGGAGGCGTCTCTGGGCCGGCCGCGCTACGAGCTGTGGCTCAGCCGGACTGCTGCCCAGGTGGCGACCTCGACCGAATGCGAACAGGTCAAGAAGTTGAGCGAGGGCTTCCTCTCACAGGTACCGGTACACTCGAAGGACTTGGTTTGTTGGTTCTGGCATGGAGTTTGACTGGTTGGGGGTTAGTTGGTGGCTGACAGGTAAGTTGGTTGGCTGTTTTGGCTGTGCCCCGCACGCGTGCGGGGGGGTTGGGGGGGGGGACGGAGTTGTCAGGATGGACGGACGGATTAGTACCCGGTGCCATGTGGATCACCTGCGGGGATTCGTTTCGTTGGGGTCGTTGGGTTCGTACACGTTTGTTTGTTGGAAGTTTGTTAAGACTCCGGGAGACCAGCAGTCCTGGAGCAAGCAGGTCGAAATCGTTTCGCGGGCGCGAAATCCTCGCAGATGGTGCAGGTAGTTCGTTTATTTTGTACTTGTGTTCTTCCGTACAAGTACCAGTAGCGTTGACGCGCTGCTGTGCTGTACTCATCCCTAAGGTACGATGTTGTACGATGTTTGCCTGCCTTGACGAACCCCCGCAGTTGATCGGTCGGCCCGTCGCTACTGGCTGCTGCGCCGCGCCTACCATCACAGCAGCATCGGCGTCGGCAGCGGCAGCGCCGGCCGCAGATGACCCACGGGTCACTGACCCAGCGCTGCTCTCGACACTGGCGCGGCTGTTGGCCGCTGGGGCACCCGACCGCCTGTGCAGGGCCGCCGCAAACGCCGCCTCTGAAGCAACTTACGCCGCGTACCTGGCCGATGCGGCAGCGGGTGGCCTAGCTAGCGGCGGCGGCGGCCGTGCTGCGTTCGGCTCGGGCCCTGCCGGCGGCGAGCAGCAAATAAATACCGTCGTCTCGGCGCCACGGCAGCAACGGCCGCCGTCGCCGCCAACGCTGCGCGGCCGCGCTCGAAGGTCGATGGCTCCGCTGGGGGGTGCAGTTATTGGCAGGGGCGCCGAGGAGGAGCAGACGGAGGCGGCGTAGACGTCCCCTGTGTATGTGTGGGGGCAGCAGCTCAAGGGTTGACCGGCTAGGAACTTACAGCGGTAAAGCTTTGTACCCCTCATTGCTGAGATTGTGTTTTCTGGCTGTCGAACATTGTCGAGCATGGCAGCATAACGTACATACACGATGTCGACATCCGCGCCGCGGCGGAATCAGTAGTCCACACCCCACAACAACGAGGGGTGTGTACCGTACGCAGCGTTGAGGTTTCATTTATTGCTTGGGGGGAAAACATCCCGTTGCCTGCTGTTTGCCTGATCGGCAGGAAATACCCCTGTACCGACGGCCAGAACTGCCGACCCAAAGGACGGCCATTTGTTCCATTTCCATAAGTTGTCCGAAGCTCTCCTTACATAATTTTGTTGCTGAAGAAATTTGTTTCTGGATGCAAGCCGTACCCTACATCTCCTTTCCATGTGCTGTCCACATGCACCGCAGGGGGGGGGGGCCTGCTGCTGAGCTGCTGTGCCGAACCATTCTTTATGTGACCCAACGGCAACGCAGCATATCCTCTACTCTGGCATATAGTAGTTGGCCTTATAAGTGTAGCTATTTTTCTACCAGCAGCAACGCATCTTGTTGCCGTCACACTTTCGTCGATTTTGGTTTATGCCCTAAAGTCAAAACTGTTATGCTTGGGGTTCACTGTAACCGCCGAAAATAACCTTTTCATGTGCCTTTCTGCACCGTGTGTGTCAGCGACGCAAGGGTTTGGGCTCGGCTTGTTTGCTGTCGTTGAGCTCTTGAGCATCGGAGGGTTGCGAGCAGGAAGTCTTGTCGCTTTTCTGCCTGCTGGGTCCAAGGTTTTTGCGCCGGGGTCCAGTGCTGCTGAACGTTAACGCTCCTGCAAGCTTTCGCAAGCTGCTGCAAAGAGGGCCCGTAAAGGCTCGATGTTCGGAACCAGCAGTTGAACCGTCACAGCATGAATACGTAATACAGAGAGTATGACGTATGGAAGAATACAACTCTTCCGAACATGTTACGTAGGTCGGCAAACGAGGCCTGAAAAGTACAGGCAGCGACGGTGACACCATGGCGCTAACTGTCGGCGCTGACTGTCGGAACCAGGTACATGACGCGCCTGATTTCTGTCAGGCCTTGTAGCATCTGTAGGCCGCGTCTTGAACAGGACCGCAGTTTGCAAAGCAGATTCCTTGAGTGTATGACGTGTCGCAGTACGTTTACGTGTGTACCTCGTCGTAACGCTTTCAGAGCCCCTTTAAAAGCGGCGCCATTGACACTCAATACCATATAACTCAGCTAACTTACACAATCGCTTTGTTTTCTAGCCTCCAATCTGCAATCGTCGCTGGTCGTCGTAACCAACACCCTCCGGAAAGCAGGTATGAGCGAGGCAGGCACTTGCTATGGCCCGGCGAGCCGGCATTGAAATTGAAATGCCACAGCAACGCATGCCTTCCTACATGTACCGTTCGGCTCTTTCTCTTTCATGCAGTCGGCGCTTAATTGTGGTACCGGAACCTTGAATTTGCATATCCCAACGAGCTCTTTGATTATCTGGCGAAAAATGAAACGTGTTACTTGTCCTTAAGCTGCATTCCTCTCGGGGGCGCCGGTACTTTGCCATCGTTTTGGAACATGCTCGTTGGCCGGCGAACGCGTGGCCACTGAGTAACATGGCTTCATGAAAGCGCCTTTTTCCCTTATGCTGGTGATTAAAACTCCTATTCTGCATGCTCCTGCTAACCCTGTCGTCCCCAGGGCTTGGAACACATCATGGCCGCTCCTCGTGCTGCTGCCGCCGCTGCTGGCGCCGGTGGCGTTGGAATGTTGCTGAGCTCGTGGCTCAGGGGCGACACTGAACCTGCCAACCTGCCTTCTCATCCCCATCACCACCTGGGTTACGCGGAGGCTGCGGGTATTAAGCAGCTGAAAGAAGACGACATCGCGTCCGAGGCACCACGGAACGCCAGCAACAACACATACTCTATGCTGGAGAGCTATGTAGGCCCCGCCGGTGAGAGTAGTGGCAGCAAACGCCACGTCAGGGCATAGGGACCTTGAGAGCAGTTGGACCATGCATGTAGATACCGCACCAACAGTGTGTGCGGTTAGTTGCGGTTAACGTTGCCTCGGCCCGTAGCATTGATGTTGCTGCACAAGCTTTGATATGCCTAATTGGCGCCCTTAGTTCATGTAGTTTCCCTTCAGCTTTTGTCGATCAAACTTGAACAAGCTCCGAAATGGCAACACGTTCCGTGTTTACCCCGCCGACGCAGAGCCGGTCAACACCAAGCACCATTTCGACGAACCGCACCCTGACCTTGCGAAGAAGCTGGAGATCGGCGTGGAGACCCGCGCATCGAACTCTGTCTTCGGCCTGCTGAACTCCTGGTTCGGCGCCACCGAGACGCCACAGCACAAGCATTAGCCGACCGGCGCGACAAGGCTTAAGGAGGCTTGTTGCCCTGCCAGAAACATCAGGGCTGTTTGTGGCCTGATTAAGGCTCGCAAAGTGGAGTGGAATTCACTCCTGGACGTGCTCTCGGTGCGGCCATGTGCGACCCGTGCGTCCGTGTCGGCGCGGGCGGCTCATAGGAGGATACGTGCCACGCTTTCCGCGCCCGTGCCTTCCATTGATGTTGTCCGCATGGCGTACCGAGCCCCTATTTGACACCACCCCGACCAACGGGGAGTTGGGGCTTCACACTAGCTATTGGGCTCGACGCCCAGGGTTACTTCCCACTGTCCGTTGGCGGGATGTTAGGGTCGTTGCGGAAAGTCGCTGCACCTCCACGTGATACACATGGTGTACGACAGGTGCGGCCGGCGTGCTTGAGTACGGTAGGTACGACGGCATGTGAGAGCTCTCAATCGAGCAACGTATATGTTTACTTGTCCATGCGATGAAATTCGGTGGGGCTTTCCTCCGGCCAAGCGCGGCTGGTTTGGGCCCAGGCGCCTTTGCGCGGCGTCGGTACCAGATTACGGTACTCGAACCTGCAGGCGGTCTCGTGTTTGTGTTTGCCTGCGCCCATAATCTTTGGCATCGAATTGATGCCACGCATATACTTTGCGGTGCGGCACTTGGCCGTCTTTTTAGTGTGTGATGAAATGATTTGCGCGTGCTTCGAATGGGTTTCATTGGCGCCTCGGTGAGTGCGTGCTCTCCAAGCCAAAAAGCAAAGGACATGTGCATGTTTTATAAGATGGTCGTGCGCAAATTGGCAAGTGCGTTTGTCTGCTGGGCATGGTCAAGGCAGCGCTGCTGCCCCTTCATTGGTTTGAAATTCCTTGCGTTTTGCTACCGATAGCGGATCCCTTAAGGTAAAGTGTCCCGTCGCTTTCCGTGTTGCTTCGGAAGGCACAGGCTCGCCCCCTATCCTACCCCGTGTCGTATCATGTTGCGCCCTGCTGCTGGAGTTTGGTGATGTACCCATAATGGCTTACGGTAGTAGATAGTTGGTTGGTGTTCTGTTGGTGGTTAGGCGATTGCTCCTCTGCGGTTTGAGGCACTTGCCGTACGTGCGCCCTTGCAGAAATCAAAGGTCCCTCCCTCCCCCCCACGGTTGCGTTGGTGTCGTTATATGTTATGTGTGAGTGGGTGTATCATAACATGTTGCGCTTTTGCGGGGCCGTTCGCGGCCAGATGGCGCTTATAACCCTTTCCGCGCGCCGAAGGCAAGAAGCCCCTCAGCGGCTGTCCTTCTTCTTGTCGGTTGTACGTCATTCAAGTCCCTATGTTGGTGTATGATCCTATACAAGAACGTCGCATTGGGGGCATTTCGTCGTTCATCTTGGTGACCGATGGCTGGAAAGCTCGTGCTTGCGCCGGTGCGTTGACCCCGCGCAGCCCTTGGTCACAGAGGGAAAGCCAGCCCGGCGCAATAATGTAAAGCAGTCCATCGTTATCTGTGAGCCCCGAAAATGCCCCCTGCACGGTCACATTGATCCCGCTTCGCATTTGCAGATTTTCCCGGGATTCCGGCGAACCGGGAAGGGTTCACGGACCGCGGTTTGGGAGGGAGGAGGGCCGCAGAGACGGGCGGGTTGGGTCCTCGATTGGGGCATGGCGGAAGCAAATTCAAAGGAGAGGGCTGCACAGCAGCGGGAGAGAGAGCGAAGTGCGCATGCAGCAGCCCCCTGCGCGCGCCGAAGCAGAACGGGATTCGAGCCGCCTCCGATCCAACGGCTACCTGCCTGCATGCCTGCCTGCCTGCCTGCCTGGCATGTGTGCGTGCGTGCAGGCTGCGGGGATAAAGCGGGCGTGGGATTTGTCTTGCATTCCATTCATTCTGCCAGCATTCCATTCATTCGTGCCGGCTGCGGCACTGCTAATCAATCAACGTGCCGCCGCTAATGCACGGGAGCTTGCAAAGGGCGGAAGCCTGCTGTCTGTCAGTATGGACGGAAATGGAAGGCCCCAACACGATGTGCTGCACTGTCCATCTTATGTTCCCGAAGAAAGCGTAAAGAAAGCACGCCAGAGAACCCGTTAGGGGCTTCTCTGGCTGCTTTCTGCTTTCTCGGGCATGCGAGGGAGGGGCGTTTGTGTTTGTTTGTTTGTTTGTTTGTTTGTTTGTTTGTTTGTTTGTTTGTTTGTTTGTTTGTTCCCGAAGAAAGCGTAAAGAAAGCACGCCAGAGAACCCGTTAGGGGCTTCTCTGGCTGCTTTCTGCTTTCTCGGGCATGCGAGGGAGGGGCGTTCGTTCCTTCGTTCGTTCGTTCGTTCGTTTGTTCGAAGGCACAGGTGGAAAGAGCTGGTTGGCAGAGAATAAAAATGCAATATACGTGCACTATACGGGTGCGTACGGGACAGGGTTTACGATAGCGGTTCACCGAGCCGACGTCGCGCGATCGATCCCTACGGGGTGCAATACGCGCGGTAGCTAGCCCGCGCGAGTGGGCGACTTGGGATATCGGCAGGACATCGGCAGGACACCTTCAGCCCATTAGTGCAAGCAATGTGGAGAGCGGTGCATGACAGAAACTGAACATCAGGCCACAAGTGAGGTTCGCTGAGTCGAATCTCAAAACAGCAGTGTGACCCGTAGAGCCGTAGTGTGTGTAGGATGTAGAGAATGAACAATTGAACAAAAGAGAACCCAATAGGGGCTTCTGCTTCTGCATCCTCACCCGCAGAAAGCTTAAGGAAAGCACGACAGGGAAATCGAGGACGGCACACGTGGGGCCGTACACCCGTAACGTAATGTGAGGCCGTGCAAGGAATTTCCGTCCGCCTGTTGCGCTCAGGAGCGCCTCGTTAATTCCAGGTTCAATTAGTGTACACCAGAGTGGGTACTCCGAAGGATGTTGAAAGGCTGGTGGCACTGTTTGGTGAAGGAGGACGGCACACGTGGGGCCGTATCGCCGTAAAGGGGCAGTGCAAGGAAGTTCCGTCGGCCTGCGGGAGTCAGGAGCGGCACAACGCCGGCACCACGCACCGACAGAAAGAGTAAGAGCCGCCTCGCGACGGTGACAACACCGCCGAAATGACCCATGGGTCACTTGGAGCCGCGCGTCCATTCTGCCTCGGTCGCCGTATATTGCGAGCTTCGTTTGGTATCGGTAAGCATGAAGCAAATACAGTAGTGCGTTGGCGGAGAATAAAAAGTGTGATATACGAGCGTGTACGTGGGGATGTCGGTCATCGCACAGCCGAGGTGCCCGTTCCTCGGACGCCAATCGAAAGTGCTCGACTGGCGGACACAGACGGTTGGCCGCTGGCTAGCGACTGGTGGGGCGGTCGCTGCTGTTCTGGCTACTAGCTTCATGACGTGCTTCCCATGGTTACGCGACTGTTGTTGGAGAGGGTGCGGCGGCACTCCGCGCTTTTAACCTCGTTCTGCGTCCGTTGAAGGATCGTCTGAGTTACGTCTGACTAGTTGTAAACACCGCGACGCGCGTGGTCAGCGGCCGCGTGCGGATGCAGCACCGATAACAGGAGCCGGCTCGCGGCGGTCGCGGCGTCGCCCACATGACCCATGGGTCACTTGGAGCCAACGATTGCGAGCTTGATTTGGTATGTCGGTACGCATGAAGCATAATCCCGAAGAAAGCGTAAGGAAAGCATGCCAGAGTACCCGTTAGGGGCTTCTCAAACGCGAGGAACTGTACCAGCAAGCAGTAAGTTAGGGATTTAGCTGCTGGGTGGGTGGCTGGCTGGGTGTGTGGGTGGGTGGGTGGCTGGCTGCGTGGGTGGGTGGATGGCTGGCTGGGTGTGTGGGTGGGTGGCTGGCTGGCTGGGTGTGTGGGTGGCTGGGTGGCTGAGTGGGTGGGTGGGTGGGTGGCTGGCTGGGTGTGTGGGTGGGTGGCTGGCTGGCTGGGTGCGTGTGTGGCTGGGTGGCTGGCTGGCTGGGTGTGGGGGTGGCTGGGTGGGTGGCTGAGTTGGTGAGTGGCTGGGTGGCTGGATTGCTGGATGGCTGGGTGGCTGGATGGCTGGGTGGGTGCGTGGCTGGGTGGGTGGTAATTAGAACGGCCCGGGACGAAGGAACGCAATGCAGTTACCTGGATGGATGGATGGGTGGATGGGTGGGTGGCCGAGTGGCCGAGTGGGTGGGTGGCTGGGTGGGTGGCTGGGTGGGTGGATGGCTGGCTGGCTGGCTGGGTGGCTGGCTGGGTGGGTGGGTGGGTGGCTGGGTGGGTGGGTGGCTGGGTGGGTGGCTGGGTGGGTGGCTGGGTGAGTGGCTGGGTGGGTGGGTGGGTGGGTGGGTGGGTGGCTGGGTGGGTGGCTGGCTGGGGGGCTGTGTGTGTGGGTAGGTGGCTGGATGGCTGGGTGGGCGCGTGGCTGGGTGGCTGGGTGGATGGGTGGATGGGTGGCTGGGTGGCCGATTGGGTGGGTGGCCGGGTGGGTGGCTGGGTGGGGTAAAAAGAAAGTATCGGGGAAAGGGCAAAGGAAAAGAGAATGGCAAGGTGAACGGCAAAGGGAAAGAGAACAGCAGAAGGAAGACGAGTGCGGGAGGGACGGAAGGCCAGGCAGGGGACAAAGGGTGAAGGGGCACGAGGGCAAGGGCAATGGCGAGGAGAAGGGAAGAACGACGGCAGGACGAGCAGAAAGGGCAGAGACAGCGGAAGGCGGGAAGATGCGATGCGCAGGAGGGGCCGGGTGGCGGAGCGTAAAGAGTCGGCTCCCCACCACACGGGCCGAGCACGCAGGCCACCACGCATGAGGGGCCTGTGGCGAGGTGGATGCGGCCAAGGGTGGACAGGACAGGGGCAGGACAGGGACATGGCGGGGCAGAGGCGCGGCAGGGGAAAGGCATGCGAGGGGGGGGGATGGGGCAGGGCACGAGGGCCAAGGAAAAACCCAGCACGGTGGGCATAGCGCGCGAGCAGACAAGGAGGCGGGGGACCAAGGGGGCATGCGCGGGCGGGGGGGGGGCGTGTGTGTGTGGGGGGGGGGGGGGGCGGAATGTGTGGGTGTGGGTGTGGGGCGGCGGGGCGTGTGTGTGTGTCTGGGTGGGTGGCTGGGTGGGTGGCTGGGTGGGTGACTGGGTGGGTGGGTCCTTCTGCTGATGTCGTGCATCCATCCGGTTAACGCATCAGGTTGACGCACTGAACGGACATTTACGGACATCCCCCGCAGCCCGCACATGTGTGCGCAACTTATAGCTTGCAACTTCCTGGAGCGGCGTCAAATGAGACTTGCAGCTCAGCAAAGACATGAGTGATGATGATGGATGCTGTCAACATCATTGGCAGCACCGCAATGCCCGCTGAGGATCGTTTCTTAACCGTGTGTATGTTGCAAAGAAACGGACGGGCAAGTGTTATGTGTTGCTTTCGAGACTTAACGTGGCATAGCGGCTCTGGTTAGATTGTCATTGTACGGCATATTAATGTTTATGTTACAGTGTGGGGGGCTTCTGGGCCCATTCTAGGGTGAAGGCACCACGCTCCTATTGTTTATCAGCCACGTGTTTGTTCGCTTAGAGCACCATCCATCACCGTCACACTGTCTAACGCCATACGAACTGAGAGTCCAAGGTACGGCATGTGTACACAGGGTCGTACAGGTGCCGGATGGTTCTGGGATGGTCCCGGCCAACCAGGCGGGCCGGTTGTGGGTTCTCCGGACACTACCTCCCCTCCCGGATGCCCCTGACGGTCTATGTGCTGGCTTGGGTTCGCTTTTGTGAGTGCATGTCGCGTGTACACTTGACTCGGCTGCTACAGAGGGCTTCAGGTTGGGCCGACATACGTATCGGGACCGTGTTGTTGCCCTCTGGCGGTGCTTATGGCCCTTGTTTCATTTGATACGGCTGTTGTTGGATGGGACCTGCGCGACGCGTGTGGGGACCTGCGTGACGGAGCCTAGGCCTTCCTAATTCACGTTCGATTGAAGGGTGCTTACAATGCAACAGCACGTTGGAGACCACTTCTGACTACCACACGCGGAACTGAACCTTAACGACTCAGCACCTTGCTTCCCTCCTACCTCCACTCCCTCTCGCTTTCTTCGGGCAACAGATCCGTAGGATCCCTAACTTATTTGTTTGTTTGTTTGTTTGTTTGTTTGTTTGTTTGTTTGTTTGTTTGTTTGTTTGTTTGTTTGTTTGTTTGTTTGTTTGTTTGTTTGTTTGTTTGTTTGTTTGTTTGTTTGTTTGTTTGTTTGTTTGTTTGTTTGTTTGTTTGTTTGTTTGTTTGTTTGTTTGTTTGTTTGTTTGTTTGTTTGTTTGTTTGTTCGTTCGGAGGTACAGCTGGAAAGAGCTGGTTGGCAGAGAATAAAAATGCAGTATACGTGCGATATACGGGTGCGTACGGGACAGCGTTGACGATAGCGGATCATCGAGCCGACGTCACGTGATCGATTCCTGCGGGGTGCAATTCGCGCGGCGGTTAGCCCGCGCGAGTGGGTGACTTCCAGGACATCTTCAGCGCATAAGTGGGGGCTGCAAGCACTGTGGAGAGCGGTGCATTACAAAAACTGCAGACCAGGCCACAACACAGGTTTGCTGAGCAAGTGGAGTATACGCATCCCAAAACAACAAGGGAGTATACGAATCCCAAAACAACAAGAACAAAAGAGTACCCGGTAGGGGGCTTCTGCTTCTGCGTCCTCACCCGCAGAAAGCTTAAGGAAAGCACGACAGAGAAATTGAGGACGGCACACGTGGGGAGGTACACCCGTAACGAGTGAGGACGTGCAAGGGATTTCCGTCCGCCTGTTGCGCTCAGGAGTGCCTCGTTAATTCCAGGTTCAATTAGTGTACATCAGAGCGCGCGAGTGGGTACTCCGAAGGATGTTGAAAGGCTGGTGGCACTGTTGGGTGAAGGAGGACGGCACACGTGGGGCCGTATCACCGTAAAGGGGCAGTGCAAGGAAGTTCCGTCTGCCTGCGGGAGTCAGGAGCGCTTCATTAAATGAATAAATGAATGCTGCAGCACAACGCCGGCACCACGCACCGACAGAAAGGGTAAGGGCGGGCTCGCGACGGCACGAGCCGGCACGCCGCCGAAATGACCCATGGGTCACTTGGAGCCGCGCGTCCGTTCTGCCTCGGTCGCCGTACATTGCGAGCTTCGTTTGGTATCGGTAAGCATGAAGCAAATACGGCGTGCGTTGGCGGAGAATAAAAAGTGTGATATACGAGCGTGTACGTGAAGGGCTGACGTTAGGGATGTCGGTCATCGCACAGCCTAGGTGCCCGTTCCTCGGACGCCAATCGAAAGTGCTCGACTGGCGGACACAGACGGTTGGCCGCTGGCTACGAGCTTCGTGACGTGCTTCCCATGGTTACGCCGTTATTGAAGTGCGACTGTTGTTGGAAAAGGTGCGGCGGCACTCCGCGCTTTTAACCTCGTTCTGCGTTCGTTAAAAGATCGTCTGAGTGACGTCTGACTAGTTGTAAACACCGCGACGCGCGTGGTCAGCGGCCGCGTGCGGATGCAGCACCGATAACAGGAGCCGGCTCGCGACGGTCGCGACGTCGCCCACATGACCCATGGGTCACTTGGAGCCAACGATTGCGAGCTTGGTTTGGTATATGGGTGGGTGGGTGGGTGGCTGGGTGGGTGCGTGGCTGGATGGCTGGGTGTCTGGGTGGGTGGCTGGCTGGCTGGCTGGCTGGCTGGGTGTGTGGGTGGCTGGCTGGCTGGCTGGCTGGGTGGCTGGCTGGGTGGGTGCGTGGCTGGATGGCTGGGTGGCTGGCTGGATGGCTGGGTGGGTGCGTGGCTGGGTGGCTGGGTGGCTGGCTGGGTGGCTGGCCGGGTGGGGTAAAAAGAAAGTACCGGTATCGCAGCGGAGAAGGAAGCGGCGTTAGCGAACGAACCCAGAACCCAGCAATACTTACCGAACATACCTGTAACCTTACCGTGTTACCGAGCTGAAACGCGCAGCGACCGCGTCACCGCCGGACCAACCCAGACGGACGAGTACGCGCGACCGCACAAGAACGGCACGAGTGCCCGGACAAAACAACCCGACAAATGGGAGACTCACCTGCGCTCGATGGAGGAAACGAATTGGAAAGAAGCGAAGGAAACGGCGTGAGTAACGGTAATGGGCAACGGCAATGTCAGCGAAGGAAGGAGTGAGCAGGCAGGCAAGCAAAGCGGGACACACATAAACCCACGAACGAGCTGGGGCGGCGACGCGGCGCAAAAGAGGGCAGGAAGGGGCGGCGGGGCAGAGGACAAAGGGACACGGACGGGGAAAACGTACGACGGCCGGGAGGCGAAAGGCAGACGGGAAAGGGCAAAGGAAAAGAGAATGGCAAGGAGAACGGCAAAGGGAAAGAGAACAGCAGAAGGAAGACGAGTGCGGGAGGGACGGAAGGCGGGGCAGGGGAGAAAGGGCGAAGGGGCACGAGGGCAAGGGCAAGGGCGAGGAGAAGGGAAGAACGACGGCAGGACGAGCGGAAAGGGCAGGCAGCGGGGCGCGGGAAGATGCGATGCGCAGGAGGGGCCGGGTGGCGGAGCGTGAAGAGTCAGCTCCCCACCACACGGGCCGAGCACGCAGGCCACCACGCCTGAGGAGCCTGGGGCGAGGTGAATGCGGCCAAGGGTGGACAGGACAGGGACAGGGCAGGGACAGGGCGGGGCAGAGGCGGGGCAGGGGAAAGGCATGCGGGGGGGGCAGGGGGGGGGGAAATGGGGCAGGGCACGAGGGCCAAGGAAAAACCCAGCACGGTGGGCATAGCGCGCGAGCAGACAAGGGGGCGGGGGACCAAGGGGGGCATGCGCGGGCGGGGGGGGGCGGGGCGTGTGTGTGTCTAGGTGGCTGGCTGGGTGAGTGACTGGGTGGGTGGCTGGGTGGCTGGGTGGCTGGGTGGCTGGGTGGGTGACTGGGTGGGTGGATCCTTCTGCTGATGTCGTGCATCCATCCGGTTAACGCACCAGGTTGACGCACTGATCGGACATTTACGGACACCCCCCGCAGCCCGCACGTGTGTGCGCAACTTATAGCTTGCAACTTTCGGGAGTGGCGTCAAATGAGCCATGCAGCGCAGCACAGACATGAGCGATGATGATGGATGCTGTTGACATCATTGACAGCACCGCAATGCCCGCTGAGGACCGTTGCTTAACCGTTTGTTGCAAAGAAACGGACGGACAAGTGTTATGTGTTGCTTTCGAGTCTTAACGCGGCATAACGGCTCTAGTGGGATTGTCATTGTACGGCATGTGTACACAGGGTCGTACAGGTGCCGGATGGTTCTGGGATGGTCCCGGCGGCCCACACCTTCCTGGCCAACCAGGCGGGCCGGTTGTCGGTTCTCCGGACGCTGCCTCCCTCCCGGATCCCCCTGACGGCCTATGTGCTGGCCTATGTTCGCTTTTATCAGTGCATGTCGCATGTACGCTTGCATTGGCTGCTGCGAAGAGCTTCAGGTTGGGCCGACGTACGTATCTATCGGGACCGTGTTTGCTTATGTTGTTGCCCCTGGCGGTGCTTATGGCCCTTGTTTTGTTACGGCTCGTTCTTTCTCACGCAAGCTGTTGTTGGGACCTTCCCTCTCGCTTTCTTCGGGCTACAGATCCGTAGGATCCCTAACTTATTCTTATCTGTTTGTGGGAATCGGAGCGGGGATAGGGCGTTCGGTCAGCGGTTCTGCAGAGGCGTGCGATGTGGCGGTGGTGGTTGGCGCTCGTACCGAACCTTGATGCCCTTTCATCGTCTTCGAGCAAGATTGTGCCGGAGGCGCACGCACCCAGATTCATGCTGCGGTTCATTTCTTTTCGCTTCAAGCGTTGGCCAGTGGTGGGTAACGAGCGCCGCGTGCGGGTCGATCAGCTTCCCATCAACTCCTCGTGCGCTTTTCAGCAGCAAGCGAGCAAACCCGTACGCATGTTCGTGTCCTGCCCAGTTGTCACTGACAAGGTTATAAATGTTAAGAAACGGCCTTCTTTTGTTTAATTGGTGTTAGTTCTGTTCTCAATTTGCTCAGTTGTGCTTCCTTGGACCGCACCCCAAAAATCTTCCTCTTTCCGTGCACGCCATTCGACTGTCCCGTGGGTCAGCAAAATCGATCCGTCACCCAGACCGACTTACGCACCCAGTTACGCACATCGCATATCTGTACAGGGCCTATCCTCTAGCGTTACATTAGCCACATCACTGCTTAAGTTCACTGTAAAAGACTCGACGTCACTTTGAAAAGCAACGGCTCAACGTTGCTTTGAGATAGAAACACTTGTGCGCCTTCGGCAACATTCCTTCCGGCAGTTCCGCAGCGACAGCCTTCTGCAATATTCTGAAGAATCAAATAGTCTGTGTGACGTTGCCAGGTCGCTGGGCCACCAGTTATCATGTTTCAGCAGCACGCGCCTAATTCGTTGCTGCGCGGGACCACCCTCAACAACGGCCGCTACAGAATCGAGCGCGAGCTCAATCGTAAGTCCGGTCGGGCTGGCCTGGCCTGGCCACGGTTCCCTGCCGCGCGGCTGCGCCCTTGCGATTGGCAGGGAGGCCACGGCTATCAACCTTAAGCGCCCAAAAGAGAGGCTCGACTCTGCCTCACAACTGCCCTGATCGCCCCGCGAACAGCACGGGCTGCGTCATCGCCCGGCCAACGAAACAGCCGCTTGTTCAGCTCAAAATCTGCTTTTGCTTTTGGTCTTGCTCGAGTCGAGTAGTTCAAACCTTTTGTATCTGTTTGATATGATCTTTTTTGTTGCGCAGGCGGAGGTACTGCGGTGGTATATGCGGCTGAAGACCGGGCGACGCGCACCTACGTCGCTCTCAAGGTGCGCCCCTTCGGAGGCCAATCCTACCTGCGAATGTGTGCTGGCGGGTCGCGGCGAGTTGCCGGCGCCCACCCCGCGGTCACAGACGCGCCGCTGAAAGCCGACCTGAAACGTCGGGGCGCGCGCGTGCCAACTCCAGTCAACCAGCCTCAATACCTTTCCACCTCTCTCCTCCTTCCAGTTCGCCGCCCGACCCTGCCTTGCTCGCGTTGCCCCTCGAGCGCATTCGTTGTGTCGCGCACCGGCACCCCCCGTGTTGGCTACGCGAGCGCGATTTCCCTTTCAACCGATCAAGCCATCTATTAACCAACCCAACCAACAACCACCACAACCACCCCCCCAGGTCATGCACGGGCCAGACCAGGTGCCCCTCAAGGTCGTCAAGCGTGAGGTGAGGCGGTGTTGTGTTGTTGTGGTGGTTGTAACGGCACTGTGGCGCGTAATGGTGCGGTTGTCGAAGCATTTGTCGACGCAGTGTATTGTTGCGGCGGAATCTGGCCAACTTGAAAGAGGGCGGGTCGACCGGTCTGCCTCCCGCCTCCTTTGATGCTGCTGTTATCGGTACCTATTGCAATTCGACTCCCAGGGTTCGACGCCGTTCATTCATTCATTCTCTCGTTCTCTGCTCCTTTCATTCCCTGTTCCAGATCACGTTCAGCAGCTCCGTCAGCCACGACAACATCGTACGACTGCTGGACGTCTTTGCCGAGAAGCAGCAGCTGGTGATTGTGGTACGTGCGGTCGTGTGCCGTACAGGATGCCGTGCAATACACCGGCCTCGAGGACTTCCCGCAAGGGCGCAAAACGTGCGATGTATCGCGTGCTGTTGACGGGTCTTGCAGGCACACGGCACACGGCGTGGGCTAATGGGCGCGTCAGGCGCGGCCTGGTGAGGATGAAGGCCTGGTGGGATTCACTCAGTTATTTAATGAATAATGAGTGATGACCCATGGGTCTCGAATCGCCCCGGGCCGCGTCCGACCGCCCCACCGCTGCGGCTCTACTTGACGCCCTGTCCACGCACACTCAACCTAATGTAGCGCATTCCATGCAAAGAAGTAAAAACAAAAAACAATGTCCCAGCGGGGTTCTAAGCGCGTCGCCGCCCACTCACCACTGATCACTCCCATCGACGTCGCCTTCCGTTTGCATCGCCTGTGGCGCCTGTGGCTGCCCTGCCCTCCTGCACGCGCCTGCCCCTTCTCCCGTCCCCTTCCCCGGGGGCTCTGTGGGGCTGGTGGGTTAACCAGTACCAAAGACCCACTGTATCTGACCTTGAAATTCCTTCCCTCTTGCCTGCCTTCCCCTTCCCTTGCTCTCCTCGCTTCGTTCCTCCTGCCCCCTGCCCGTCCCTCCCTCCCCTCAGTGGGAGTTGATCAGCGGTCCCGACCTGCTGGACCTGCTCAATGAGTGTGGGGGCCGCATGCCCGAGGACATGGCGGCATTCTATTTCACACAGGCGGTGAGTGGCGGGACGGGGCAGAGGGGCGGGGAGGGGCGGTGTATGTGTGTGTGTGCGCGGCAGGGAGGTAAGGCAGGCGGGGCGGGGAGGAAGGCAAGCGGAAACCGGGGAAGGAAGAGAGGCCTGAGAGTGGAAGGGAAGCGGGGAGGAGAGGGAGAGCGCGGGAAGGGGAAAGGAGGCCAGGGAGGGAGGGGAGGCGGCGCAGCGCCACAGCCCAGCTCCGCAGCCCCCGCATGCCGCCCGCGGGTGGAGGGCGCGGCGCGTCCGGAGGGCTTCGGGAGCGACTTTTCCCTTGTGAGCCAGCCGGATATGTGCCTGCAGCCCTCGCAGCCGCCTATGCAGCCGGTGTCTCCGGCTTGGCCAACTCCCATGCGCCTGTGCCCCGGGGGCTCTCCCGCCCTTTTCGCCCCCTCGCCCGCAGCTTCGTGGTTTGGTGTTCATGCACGCCAACGGCTTCTGTCATCGGGACATCAAGCCCGAGAACTGCATGGTGCAGCGCGCCAACCACCAGCTAAAGGTACGAATGTACGGCATACGGCATACGGCATACGGCATACGGCATACGGCATACGGCATACGGCATACGGCATACGGCATACGGCATACGGCAAAATATCACACATGAGTGTCCGGCATGTCGTATTGTCCAGTCGTGCACTGGCCGCGTGCCGATCGGGAGGCCCGGATCTCAGATCCGCAGATCCGCAGATCCCGCCGGTGGTGATTGGTGAGGTGGGGAGTGAAGAGTGGTGTGTGGCTGTGTGCCTTCGTACCGGGTAACCCTACTTCGCCCGCTCCTCCTTGCGCCCCGGTCATCATGAAACCCCTGTACGACAGCTGATCGATTTCGGGCTTTCCAAGCACCTGGCATCGGCCAAGACCATTGGCGTCGGCACACCAGGTACGGCGAGGCGGCGTGTTGTACGGTAGACAGGAGGGCGTGTGTACGGCAACCTGCGTGCGGGTTGTATGGTGCTTGCTTTACCATAATTTGCAGCAGCAACTGCACGGCGGGGACAATTTGTGTAATTGGAATTGACCTTCTTATCGGCTTCTTACCAGTAACCCGTATCTTCATATCCATCTTCCCACGTCTTCTCCCTTGCCTCCCGCCACCTCACCACCGCTCGCCCCACCTAATCCTCTCGCCGCCCCACCATCGCCACCGATGATACCTTGGTGCATTGGCTCCGTTCTCCGTCGCCCAAATCGCCGCTGGACCGCCCCTCCCCTCGCTGTACCAGACTACATGAGCCCCGGTGAGTGCGTGGGTTGCTGGGTTCCTTCCCCGAAGCGGGTCTTGCCGCAATGCATCAGAGATGCGCGTCGGAATGCGCACGGACGGCGAAGCAGGGGCGGCGCAAAGCAATGCAGATTATATTTAGCCTGCTATGCTATGTGAGTTGTTGCTAAGGATCTCTTCGTATGCATCCGTGCAGAGATGCTCGTCCACCAGCAACAGATGGGCTTCGAGATGGGATCTTCAGCGCAACCGCCGCCGTACGACGCCCGCCGCGTGGACGCCTGGGCAATGGGCGTGCTGATGTACCTTCTGGTCACCGGCAGGTGGGTTGCTCGTACCGGTGTGTCGTACGGATGTAGTACCGTAAAACGCGGGCAAACCCTGAGTCGCAATCTCGACTTCGCTCGCAGGTACCCTTTTGAGGACGACGCTCACCCAAACAACTTGGCGGCCACGGTCACGAACGTCCTCGCCGGCCGGCTGCGGCCCCTGCCTCCCGGCGTGAGCGCCGCCTGTGCGGAGATGATCGCGGGACTGCTGCAGCCGCGGCCGGAGCGCCGGAGCACGTTGCTGGTGGGTTCTTGGGTCTTGGGGTGAGGAAAAGAGCAAAAGACGAAACGCTCTTGGGTTTTGGGCGCGTTTTGTCCCATTAGCTTTGGTGCTAGGTTGGGCGGGTGGTAGTGGGTGGACCAGCGATCGTGGTTGTGAAGGGGCTGGCCTATAGCTGGTGGGCTCGCTGGCTTGCGCAGCCTTGCAATTCATAATTCAGCTGGCGGAAAGAGGGCCGTCATTCTTCGTAAGTTAACGGCAAGAGTCAGCGGAAGAAAAGCGGGGGCGCCCTGTATTACTGATGACCCATGGGTCATCGCCTGGATGCAAACGTGACTCTCAGCCTTTCCAGCAGCGCAATATTAGTACTACCTCCCCCAACAAAAATGTCTTACTGTCGTACGGCATTGCAGGACCTGGTGGACAATCAGTGGCTGGCGACGGCGGCGGCGCAGTACGCGCGGCGCATCGCGGCGGCGGAGGGCAACCCGGGCCCCGAGCAGTGGATCGACCTCCGGGAGTACCGCCAACTGGCAGCCATGGACGGCCGCCCGCGCCCACAACAACACCCCCAAACCCAGCAGCAGCGCAACGGCACCGCCGCCGCCGCCGCCGCCGCCGCCGGCGGCGGCACCACCACCGGCCGCAGCGCCTTCCTCACGGCCGCGGCGCCCGCCGGCCCAGACGTGCTGCCCGGAGCGCCATCTCCGCCACGACCGCAAGCCTCCTCCGGCCTCGCTGATGCCAGCAACGGCGGCGCGCTTTCCGGCCTGGTCCCCGCCGGCAGCAGCGCCGGCAGCGAGGAGCTCTCGGCGGTGGCGGGCGCGATGCAGTCCGTGGCGGGCGTGCGTCCGATCGCCACCTCCGACTCTGAGGGTTCCCGCGGCCGGCACCACCACCACCACCACCACCACCGCCACCACCACCACCACCGCTGTCTGTCCCCTTGCAGCGAGCGCGAACAGCACCATCACCACCACCACCACCACGGCCACCACCACCACACGCACCAGCACCGCTCCCGCAACTCCGACGAGTCTGACAGCAGCACCACCCAAAGTGAGGCTCAGGGATCGCAGCTGGGCTCCCAGTCCGCTTCGCAGTCATCGCAGCAGCCCAAGGGCGCAATCGCCAAGATGCGCGCGTACTTCCGGCGCAAGATGGAGGGCTGAAGAATGCGGAAAACGTGTGGGGGACGGATGGGAGATGCGTGGGGGCCTGGAGGGAGCAGCAGGGGGAGCGAGGTCGGCCTGAAAGGAAACGCGCGAGAGGGAATGGAGGTAGGGGGCTGAAATGGAGGGCGATGCGTGAATGATTGGGTGTGGACGTTTGGGGATCTTGTTCTTCCGTCTCGAGTGGTGTGTGCGTGTGGGACCCTCGTCTGGGGCTTCAGCAACGAGTTAGGAAAGCGGCGCCGGCGCCGGTGCTGGTGGTGGCCGATGAGATCCTGCGCACGCACGCATTCGCGTTAGTTGCGCCCCTGCTGGGCTGAGAAAACATTGGGAGGAGCTCAAATCGGGAGATGGACTGTGTGTAAGTGATACGCAGGGAGAGCGGGGGAAGGGGACCAAGGGGGTGGGGGGTGAGGAAGGGTATGTAGTGGGTTTGTGACTGGAGAAATGTTTCACCGCGGGCGGCGAGTTACGCGCCGCGCGCGTGCATGGCGTACTGTTGAAGGACCAACCCGGGGAATAATAAGAAGGAAAGCGGGCGCGTTAGTTCGACGGAACGGATCGGATGCGTCGTCCAAAAAGCCGGAAGGGCCGGGAGCTGGCCGGGCGACGGCGCTGCGACTTCAGCAGGTAGGAGGCAACGGCGAAATTGGTTGGCGGTTGGAGCGACACCGTTAGTTGACGGGTTAGCAGTAGGTTGGTGTTCGTGGCAGTTGCTTGACATCCTGCTGACCGCGGGTAACAAGCCCCGGCGGAAGTGTTGCAGTGCGGGAGAGGTAATTCTGTGCTGTACCGTAAGGACATGTACGGATGCAGGGGACGTCAACCACTTCCCCCATATGGCGCCTGCCGCCCGACGAATGAACGAAGACTTGCCGCGCGCGGCTGCGGTCTTAGATCCTGTTACGGATGTTCGTATACCCATTTGGGGCCGCGTACCTTTCCATTGGGGACTACATCAGGAAAGACGGAAGGAGCCCGCAAGCAGAAATGACGCACTCCGCGGCGGGCGATCGATTCGATTGACTTTGTCTAACAGATCTATCGTTGCGGCTGCATGCTGCGTGCTGTGTCGGCGTTGACGACAGTGGTGGCGATGGATGACGTGGGATGCGGGTAGAAGGATGCGCGCTGTACCGTAAGAAGTGGCAGGTTCTGCCTTCGGTAATCAAATGAAACGCCGGGTGTGTGGCCCTGGTGGTTGCTGCTGGGAGGGTTCGGTTGCCTCCACTGGGCACTTCCCTGGCGTGAGGGAGGCCGGGGATTGTCGGGGTATAGTACACCATGGGTGAGCTAGCGCGGGCGGCGGCGGGGTGATTAGACAGCAGCTAGCAGTACAGCATCATCGGCGGGCGCTTTACGGCGCCGACCGAAAGCCGGTACGCTCGGCGGCGGCGGCGGCAGCCGCAGCATTTTCAGCACACACGCACACACACTGTGCACTGGGTCCAACGCATTGGTGTTCTGAGGTGCGGCTTGGCGCGCTTGGCGCGCTGCAGACTTCGTTGCGTGTCTGGGGGCCGAAATGCCCAGGATGGGAGTGAGGGGCGCGAGTGCGGTCATGCATCAGGGCGTAGGGCTGGCAGGGCACTCAAGGGTTGTGGGCCCCCGTTTCGAGTCGCGACCAGCCTGCGAGGCCAGCCGGGCGTGTGGATCGTGCTGATTGGGTCCGCGTGTGGGCGCCGCAGTCGCCGGAGCTGTATGGCCCTAATGCTGGGATGTAAAGACTGGGAGGAAGCGCAGCCTGTGCGGTGCTGGGCGCAGCGCATGTGCGCTGCGGGGAGAGCGAACCCCCGAGCCCCGACCCCAGGAGAAATCCGAAGCACGACGAGCGACTCGTGCAGCATTGATCGCCTGCCACGCGTATGTTCAGGTCCCGGCCTCTAGAGACGGCGGCATGCATGGCAGACTGACAGTCGGTCCCTTGATGCATCCCTGATGCATCGATCCCAGCATCGCAGCATCGCAGCTCCCGATGAAGAAATGTGCCTAATCAGAGTAATCAGACCCTGCCGGCAGCCCTCCGCCAGCCCCCCCATCCACCTGCCTTTCCCAGCATGCAATCTTATCCACCCTAAAACATCGGCATGTTTCGCACACAGCGTTAGGCCTCAGCCCAAAGCGTCCACCTGTAAGGAGAAAGAATGAAAGGCCTTCGCACGCGCACCCGAGCGACCTGCCATAAACTTGCTAATGACGCACGCGCCGGCGGGGCCCAGACGTTACAGACGACTTCGAAGCACCGTTTTGCCAGGCATTCTAAGGCTTCGCGCATGGCGTTTGCCTCTGCCTTGGCACCTCCTTTGCATTCCGGATTTAGGGTTTGCAACTTTGCATACATGTGTCAATGCAGTGCTGCTCGGGAGGGGCTTTGGGCAGGCGCACGGGGGAGCGTGGGGTTGACCGTGGTCGGCGAAGCCGGCGAGCAGGGCGGGCAAGCGAGCGGCGGAGTCCAGCGCGGAACTAGCCGGATCACCTTCGCCCAGCTCTCTCGAGCGCAGTCGAGCACTGTCGAGCTGTCTGCGCGAAGTCGTACTAGGCTGCTGTCCGCCAATTTTTTGTCTGCGCTGGCGCTGCACGAGAATGCTTTCAAAGCGACGTTCCAAACATCACCTCTCCGCCCAAGTACGGAATACGGCTCAAAAATGTGTCCAAAAGTAAGATGCACGCCCTTACATTGTCCAAATCCGGTCGATAATTCATGGAAACGGAAACAAAACGTTGAATAATAAATCGGCTTTGTAGGTTGAGACCATAGGCGACAGGGTGAAGGACAACAACAGGCGCAGGCAACCCAAGCGCATCTTTCTTCGAGACACCAACGGGGCTGGGAGCCCAAGGGCAGCAGGAATTGTTGCCAAATCTTTACCGTGGGGCCGCAGCATCGTCAATCATGTTACCGGCATTTGCACAGCACCAGGCGCTACCGCCGGGCACACTCCTGAAGGGCGGCCGCTATCGGATCGAGCGCGAGCTTAACCGTGAGTTTCATGTCGCGCAGCTTTAGGTGTCTTTAGCGTGCACACCGCGGACACCGATATGGGAGGCTGAGAGCAACAGTCAACCTTAAGCAAGCCGCGAGCCGCTGCCAAGCTCGCCCACACGCGCGCAGCACAACAACGACACGAGCAGCTGATGCGTGATGTACCCCTAATTTCTGCAAAGGGAATTCTGGAGTGTTTTTGCTTTTTGTTCGTTCCGGAACCTGGAAGGGTGTGCCCGGGGGCCCGATTTCCTTCGGACAAACGTCTATAACGTTGATTTGCTTTTTGACTTCTCATGCTACTTGGTATGTTAATAATCTGCGACAGGCGGAGGCACCGCGGTGGTGTACGCTGCCGAGGACCTGGAGAAGCACATGCTGGTCGCGCTCAAGGTGAGCGGCCCAGCAGCGGCTCTGACCCTACAGCTGTACGCCGTCTCCTTCCCGGCGCGAACAAATAAATAAATACGTTAAGACCAGGCACCGGCGATGGCGAGACTGCTGTTCGCGGCCGGCAAAAGTGCGACGCGAGCATCCAGGCGCAGCCCCGAAATAGGGGGCCAGGCCGCGGCGACATCGGCAGTGCCCGCTTACCTCCCTTCGGAAGGTCGACAGGACGGCCTTTGTCCGATCCGCGCATGCACACGCGGCATCCCAACCCGACCCACATTTCCGTCTGCGTTCCGAGCGCTACGCGTCCCGCCTCCCACTCCCGCCGTCGCGTCCTTTCGGTCCCTTGCCCGCTCCCTCGCCCACTCAGCCAGCCCCCGATCCTACCAGCCCCCCCAGCCACCGTCGAGCGAGTTTCGTTCTACCAACCGATCAACCAACCACCAACCGACCACTCAAGCAACCGACCCACAGAATTAACCTTTCGACGACGCACACCCGCCCGTAGGTTATGCGACCCGATCAGGTTCCCCTTCAGGTCGTCATGCGGGAGGTACGTAGGCGCCCGGAAGTGTTCAGCACATCGGTGTGATCCCGCCGTGTGTATACATGTGTGTATGTGTACGGGTATGTGTATGTGTATTTGTAGGGGTATGTATGTGAGTGTATGTGTAATTGCGCATCGACATGCGTGCGTGCGCGCGCGTTAAGAGATCTTCCTAATGCCCCTTCCCGCTGCGTTGCTGGACATGCCTGCCACCTACACAGCAGGACATGCATGCTGCCCTCCACCCTGCCCTGCCCTGCTGTGTATGGTATTGTTGCCCTAGGTCGTCGATGAAAGCCAAAGTCGTCAAAACTCAAAAAACCGCAAAAGTCGTCGTGTTGTTACCGGTACATACATGCCGATTCGTTTCTTCGCCGCGCCTCGCTCCACCGCCCATTCCACCTTCACCCAGATCAACTTCAGCGCCTCCATCAGTCACGACAACATCGTACGAGTGCTGGACGCCTTTGCGGAGGGCCAACAACTCGTCATCGTGGTACGACGATGCGCACGTCGTACCGTGCGCCGTACCGTGCGCCGTCGCACGCTCCCGTGCGGAATTCTACCGCACTACTCGGAACCCGCCTGAGACCCAGCCAACCGTCCTGCTGTGCGCTGTGTCCGGCACTCGCTCGAACAACCCAGAACCCACTCAGCCACCCGTCGGGTCTACCCATGCCCTCATCATCCACATGACCCACTGCACGGCAGGTCTGCGCGCTTCCCAAAGGTCTTCAGTCTCCCCTTCAGTCTCCCCTGCTCACCACACCGTTGCACCGTTGTCTGGTTGAGTGGTTGTACTGCAATACCAGCGGCTACTTGCCCACGCCCGTGTACCGCCCGCGACTCCGATCCCGCCACTACTCTCAAAGTCGGCCTCCGGCCCAGGGTTGCTATCTTAGGATAAAAATATCTATTTGCCCAAAAATTTGAAATTTTATAGAAGTTTTTTTTACGATTTTGAGTGTCCAGTAGGATATTTTAGGGAGAATTCTGACCATACAATCTGATCATCCATAGAACTTCGGAAGCCCATTCCCCCATAAAATCACGTCGCCGGCTCCCTCCCGACGGCGAAAAAGATGTTTTCGGCTCCGAACAACTGTGCTGGATATTACTGAAAACAAGTTCCTACATTGCACATGGTCATGGTTGATATCTGGCCACTGCACACAGATACTTTTGGGCCTTCCCAACCAAAAAACTTCTCGTCATCCATAGAAGTTTTTGGAACATTTGAGCAACGAATATCTGAGCCCGTAGATACTCCCGTCAAGGAAGATAGCAACCCTGCTCCGGCCCGATCCCGCCTCCGGTCCGGCCTCCGGTCCCGCCTCCGGCCCGGTCCTGCCCCCTGCCCGTCCCTCCCTCAGTGGGAGTTGATCAGCGGTCCCGACCTGCTGGACCTGCTCAATGAGTGTGGGGGCCGCATGCCCGAGGACATGGCGGCATTCTATTTCACACAGGCGGTGAGTGGCGGGACGGGGCAGAGGGGCTGGGCCGGCAGAGGGTACGGCAGTGGTTCTTGATTGCGGTCGTTGATCGCTGCTGTCGGCCACCATTGCGTAGGAGGCGTACGGTAGTCCGTCCAGTAGCGTGCCCTCGTATCGTGTTCCTTCCCGGTGTATTGTGTCCTTCCTCTTTGTTACGCGCTCCGAATGTCCGCCGCTGTGACAAGTTGACCACAACTTCTTGTTACGACAGTACGGCCCTCTGTGCTCTGTCTCGCCCGCAGCTTCGCGGTCTGGTGTACATGCACGCAACGGGGTTCTGTCATCGGGACATCAAACCGGACAACTGCATGGTGCAGCGATCCAATCACCTGCTGAAGGTACGGATTACGGATAACGGCGGGCGTACGACACAATTTGTCTTGCACCACCTGCAATCCTGGCGCAAAATGTCGATCTTGACCCTTCGACAATTCCTAACGATTCTTCGCATGTTTAAAGTATTTATCCGCTACAGCCACAGCAATACGAATGCGGGCGCTTCGCTCTTGTCTGTGCGGATCTAGACTGTCGTACATTGTAGATAGGTCTAGGTCTTCTTCTAGCACACAACCGACTCCCAACCTCCTCGCCGCTGGGCGCTGGCCTCCGCATCTATCTCCGGTCGCCGGCGGCTCGTCCATCCTTCGTCATGCATGCGTACGACAGCTGATCGACTTCGGGCTATCCAAGCACCTCGCGTCGGCAAAGACCATTGGCGTCGGCACGCCAGGTACGGTGCGTGTACGACGTGCTGACGGTGTTTGTGACTCGTACTCGAGTACATACAGCGGCGGGGGCGCGCAGGTAGGGCCGCTTTCCACGATTTGTACTTGATCCCGAACACTCTCCCAAGTTTGCAAGTTTCGCAACCCGCCGTACCTTCCGGGCGCTTGGCGGCGTGTTCTGGCTGCCTCTGACCTCGTCGTTCCCGAACGTTACCGGTACCGTTATTCCCACCAATGGCCATTCCTCCGCACAAAAACGAAAACGCTTCCTCTCCGCTTCTGTTGTCCTCCGGCTGTCCTGCTGCTCGCTGTATGCGGTGTAACAACGTAATGGCGCCCTTTGGAACACAATAATTTCGGGCGTCTCCGTCGGCGACCTACCGTCATGCAACTAACCGTCGTCCAACCGCGCGCCCGCCGTACAACTGTCTCCTGCTGGATGCGTGTCCGCCCGCCGGATCGCTCGGACGGTCGCTTGCTATTGGGGCACGTGCGCCACCGGATCCACCTCCTGTGGCCGTAAATAAAAAAGACTACATGAGTCCCGGTGAGTGTGCGCCGTACTACCGTACTGCTGGGGCTGAAAGGTTGACCCTATCTAGAGGCGTTCCCTAGATCTCGTCTAGATCCATGACTTCGTCCTCATCACTCCTGGCTGGTGCAGAGATGCTGACAGAGCAAGAGCCGAAGCCCGGCGTCGATTCTGCCGTACACCAGCCGCCGTACGACGCCCGCCGCGTGGACGCCTGGGCAATGGGCGTGCTGATGTACCTTCTGGTCACCGGCAGGTGGGTTGATCGTACCGGTGTCGTACTGTTGTGCTGCCCAGAGACTAATGCCGTATACACACGGACGAGGGATGCACGCGTGCCTTTGCCCCCGTCATCAGGCCCTGCTGTCATGCCTGTATGTCTAGCTGATATCGGGTATGAGCTGCACACCGCCACGGCACCACTGCCTACGCACCGTTCAAACCCGTCCCTACTCAGCCCAGCTCAAAGCCACCCCAACCGAAGGAGACGCCCTTGAAGCGCGCTCTGATCACAAATTAACAGCATAAACCTCTACTGCTACTCCTCACTGCATTACACTGCACCGCCACACCCCACCGTCACCGCCCGCAGGTACCCCTTCCAGGATGCGTCTCGCCCGGACAGCCTCTCAGCGACCGTGCAGAACATCCTGCACGGCCGCATGTACCCGCTGCCCCCCACTGTGAGCGCCGGCTGCACGGACCTCATCCACGGACTGCTCACCAGGAACCCAGAGCGCAGAACCTCCCTGGTGGTGAGAACTGAGTAGTGGGTGTGGCCGGCGGGAGGGGGAGTTGGCAGCAGGTAGGGTTGGGTGTACCTACCGGTATGTGGGACTGTGGGTCGTCCGCCGGGCGCTGCTGGACAGCTGGAGCTGCCACGCTGCCGCATGTGTAGAGCGCCCACTGCATGGTGCCGCATTTCGAGCGGTGCATACAGCATGGCATACATATACCCGACTGTTGTCGTACATGTCGTACCTGTGTAGGATCTGGTGAATAACCGGTGGCTGGCGGCGGCGGCGGCCAACTACGCGCGTCGGCTTGCGCTGGCTCAGGGCCGCGCGGGGCCCGAACAGCTCATCGACCTCCGCGAGTACCGCCACCTGGCAGCCATGGACGGACGGGCGCGGCGCCAGCAGCAGCAGCAGCAGCAGCATCCGGCGGCCCCACAACACCACCCGCCGCCGCACCATCACCAGCTGCAACCCCACCAGCAGCAGCAGCAGCAGCAACAGCAACAGCAGCAGTCACTACTCGCGCAGCAGCGCAACGCCGCCGGCGGCGGCGTACCCGTCGGCGGCCGCAGCCCCTTCACTGCAGCCGCTACCGCTCGCAGCCCCTTCGCCTCCGCTGCCGCCGCGGCGGGCCCTAACGCTATGATGATGCCGGGGGCGCCGTCGCCGCCGCGGCCGCAGAACTCCGGGCTGAGCGACGCGAGCAGTGAGCGCAGCGTCGGCGGCGTCGGTGGGCTGTTTGCCAGGCTGCTGCCGGCGAGCAGCAGCGCCGGCAGCGAGGAGCTGGCGGCGGTGGCGGGCGCGATGCAGTCCGTGGCGGGCGTGCGAGCGACCGACAAACGCTTCCATCCGCAGCAGCGTAACCAGCCGCAGACCCACGGGTCGCAGCCACAGTCGCCGTCCTCTTCGCAGGCGCTGTCGCTGTCGCCGTCGCAATCGCCGCCAATGTCGCCATCGCAGTCGGCCCAACTGCAGCCGCCGCCGCCGCAGCAGCAGCAGCAGCCCCAGTCGCCGCCCAAGGGAGTGCTTGCCAAGATGTGCACGTACTTTCGCCGCAAGTGACAAGGAAGGAATCAAGGCAGGTCCAGTCGGTCGGTCGATCACGACGAGACGCTCAGTTGCGAGTGCATGAATGCCGGCACGGCCACGTGGGCACAACACGGGGAAGTAGTGGTGTGTGGCAATAATAAGGCATCTGCGCTGTGCCGGCTGCCGGGGCGAGGCGGGGTGCTGGATGGTGGGGTTCTAACAAACGGAACGGGATCCTGGTAGTGGAGGAACTAAGCGAACAGATGAGTCGTGTGTTCCTACATACGCCTCGATCGCCGCTGTGCGGCTTTCCTAGAGATCGTCACCTTCGGCTAATAATAACGAAATACAATGAAAAATAGCGAGAAAGGCGACAATTTGCTTAGCATCGGACTGGTAAGGCGCTGGCGTAGAGCGGGGGCGAAGGGCCGCCCCGAAGCCGTGCGTGCGTGATGCAGTGGAGGGGCTGGAACATACCGTTGGGAGGCTTGGTTAGTTGCAGACAACGGTAAGGACAGCGGTTGGTTGCCTGTTGTCGTTGATTGCGCATCGGTTTATCGTTGGTAAGAAAGCAATCGACGTCGGGGCACGGTGGAGGCTGGAGGGCGCGTGGGGCACGTGAGGGCATATATAGCGATAGGCTCGTCCAACGCACCTGCATACGTACGTCTTATCTCTGCCACGCTCCTACGTTTTGGTAGATTTGCAGTCGATGTTTCGTTCTGCTGGCAGTCGATTTTTCAATACCTTTCCTTTCTTAAGCTGTCTGGATATTGCTGTTTTCGGCGAGGGTAGGTGGTGGTCACATGGTCGTCTCTTGCGGAGGCCCTTCAATGGAGCGTCAAAAATGCTCGGGAGAGAAGGCCATACGCACCCGCACAAGCGCAATCTTTGTCATGCAATCTTTGTCAAGTTGATACTTAAAACAGCGCGCCTGCGAGTTGTTGTTTGGGTTGTGTGCATTCGTAGCCTCCGAAGCGTGTCGGTGGAGGAGGCCTAGAACGGACTTTTGCGTCAGTGGATCCAACTTTTTGAATCTACCTGCCGTACTTGCCGTACCTACTTGACCGCTTATTGCCGAGATGGATGGCAGTCCGCGGTTTGCCTGGGATTCTTGTTGCTGAATAGTTTTCCGACCATTGATGAGCTTAGTATGTGCTGCCGTGGCAATTTCAGTACACACACATCGTGTTGCATTGGACACCGACCCTTCTTTTTTGCGTCATGGACTTGCTTTGTTCCGTGCTGCTTTGTTCCGTACTGTCGTTTCGTAACGAAGGACTGCCATGAACCGTATGGAACCTGAACAGAGCGTGTGCCATTAGCAAGTAAGGCACCCGCCCGGGCTGTGTTGAGCTATTCTTTCTGCAAAAGGAAGTAACTCGTCCACGCACAGGGTTGGGATTTGTCCTTATCCTTTCGGCCGTCTAGTTCTGTCTTGCATACCCGCGTCCCGCTGTAAATGGCGGGCGCAGGGCCCGCCTCACGCATGTTGATCGCTTGCTTGGGGTTTGCTGCAAAAGGCGCGTGCGTCGTTCGCTCGTTCATTTGCTTGGGATTTGGCTGCCTACAGCGGCGTTAGGATTGGCTTGTTGTGCTCAATGTTGTTGGTGGCTTTGTGTTGATCGTGGTGTTACGGGAATAGCTGCGCCTGGCTTGATGCCAGTCGTCGGTTGATTGGTTGCTTCCTGCACTGCCCTCGCTCAATGATGTTCCTGCTGTAGCTTGAGAGCCTAGAGTGTTTGGTATCGCGTGACAGCTGTTGTTGCTACAAGGGCTCCGGATGACCCTCCCGCTAAAGCGCGTGCTTGCCAGAAGTAGAAACGAATACGACACGTCGCCTGCTGCACTTCCCACGGAGAAGGGGTACTTGACAGCTGTGGGCTCCTCATCACCAGGTGTAACTCTTTGTTGTAGATTGTAGGTCGCGGTTTGGCACTGGAAGCAGCAATAACGGTTAGAGCTTTCATGCTTGATTGAGAACCGACACGTCCTCAGACAAGTTCGTGTGCTCGTAGCCACAGCGGACGCAGATGGACGATTAGTTATACGCTGATCCGAATCCTTCTCTTTCGATTGGAGTGTTTTAGGGCACAGGACTCGCTGTCAGGTCAATTCGTGGGCCTCCTTGCGGGGGGCCGGGGCCCGTCGCCAATTGGCAAGCCTCACGGCAAAGTCCCCCGCCGTGGTCGCGGGTTTCTTGAGCCTTTCCCCCCGGGCTTGCTCGTTCTGTCTGGGCGACTCGTGCTGTCTGGTGTAGTTGGGCACCTCGGCTGCCCTGGTCGCCTCCGGTGCAGTGCACGAAGGGCCAACTGGTCCGGTGGCTCTTATCTACCCTTCAAGAGTCTGGAGCCCACTGTAACAACCACACACACACATACGCACGTCTTCACAACGACCGTGAGGAAAGCCGCCGGCGATGGGAACGGGCCTTGCACCGTCGGCGCACTTTGAAAAACAGCTGCCTGTCAGGTAAGACTCGGGATGAACGACACTATCAATGCCTGTAGAGGAAGGACGACTTCCGAAGGCATTGCGGATGTGCTGTCGGGTGGCAATTGGGCGATCGAGACGCCATTTAAGGGCGTGCCCGTCTTATTTCCTCTTCTTCGTCATGTGATTATAAGTGACGGCTTTTGGTTAACTTGGGGCTTATACTTCCGCGTGGCAATTGCCAACTTCGCCGATCGACCGTGACCCAGGGGTCACCGACGCACTGGCACTGCAAATGCACATACATAAAACAGTTTACGTGTGCATGAAGACTATGCAAGCGTGAATTTTTGGGCTTTCAACGATGCGTAGTGCATCGTTTTCATAACAGCAAATCTACGTGAGTCCGAACCTGCCTTTCAGGCAGACACACGACCAACGAACAACAAGCCCTTGCAAAACATCTTTGTGATTCTTTGAAGAAGAAAGAGCAGCTTACCGTCCTATCGCTTATGTTGGGCTGACCCCTGACCGAGTCCAACTTGTATAGGGTAAATTTGCAGCTTGAAGCTGTCGGATTTGGCAGTCACATGTTCAAGCTGTATGGACTTTTCATGCAACAGCATATTTAACGGCTCGATCAGTCTTGATGTGAGTAGGCGTTAGGGTTCTACAACGCCAAAGGTCCTCTCTGGCACATCCATTACATACACTCCTCAGGACTTTCCGGCGGTATTGTGATGTGGCGGCGCGCACACGGAAATGCAGCGTCGTCGGCGAAACCAGTCGCGCGCCCGCTCCCGTCCATCCCGAAGCTCAATGGCTCGATGCGACGGCCAGTTCCGGCAGCTGCCACGGCGGCAGGCTCATCCTATGACATGACGAGCTTGTTCGGGGGAGAGGACTTTTACACGATCCTCGGCGTGGTGAGCCCGTCTTCGGCGCTCTCGTAACCCTCCACACAAAGTGGGTGTGCGCATCCGACACCCGACCCCCACCCTAATCGCACTTCCTGCCCGGCCCCCGCCTGACGCCCCTCCCTCAGCTCCCCACCGCTGAGTCCCGTGACATAAAGCGCGCCTACCACTCGCTCATGCGGCAATTCCATCCCGATCGCGCGCCAGAGAACTTGCGTGACGATATGGCGTCGCTCTGCGTGCTGCTCAACGAAATCTACGAGGCGAGTGGGGATGTGCCATGCGTGGGCTAAAGCAGCACTGTCGTGCCGTCCGCCAGTTTGTCAAGGATGATAGCAGCCGCAATGTCGGCGGCTGAGGTAGTTTGGCGATGGTTTTCGGGCCGGGTGGGAGGGTCGGTCACGGTCACGGTAACTTCTCCTGGGGTTGCAGGGTCATCCGTACAGCCTTTTCGGAGCGCCGCAGCAGCTCTGCCAAGCTGAGTCCTCAATTCGGCGGCGACCCACCCGCCAAAAAATGCTGTATGTGCGGGTGCGCGCCGCAGACTCTTAGCGACGAGGACAAACGGGCAGTGTACGACACGCTGGCGGGCTTCTCGTCCAGTGCCGTAAACCCGTTCCTGGACACCGGTTTTGCAAGGGATCAGGTGAGGGGCCGTCACCAGCCCATTGAGGGCCCGGGCGGGTTCGGGTTCGGAAGGGGAATTGGGGACATAATGCCGCAGCGAAGGGACGGAGGCGACCTTGTTAGCGAATCAACCCAGGGCTCTGCAATAACTTGCCAGGCAAACCTGTTGCAGAGGGGTCGTGCATCAGAGAGCTCTGAGAGGGGGGCCACACCGCAACCGCGCGGAGATGAGGCGCGTGGCAGCATGAAGCTGCCCGCCTGGAAGGCGCCTTGGCGGGAGAATTGTTTCGAATCTCTTTTGGGGAAGATGCCGTTGGGGGCCCATTCAGTTGGTACACGGAAACCCTGAAATCACCCCCGTAACGCACACGGCGGGAGTCCGCGAACCTGAACCCTCTGACGGATCTCCCTGCCTGGGCCTCCTTGCTACGTACGGCAATTTCCGAATCCAGATCTTCGTGGACGAGATCTCGTGCATCGGCTGCGGCAAGTGCGTGCGCGCCTGCCCGCTCACGTTTGAGATTGAGGCATCCAAGTACGGCAGAGCGCGCGTGATCGCGCAAGACGCGGACGAGGTGGAGAGCGTGCAGGTGGGGCCGCCAAAACCCACAACACCCCCCCAGGCCGCTGCTGCTGATGCCACCTTCCGCCCGGCCACGAACTGCCCCCGCTGCTTGCAAGTTTACCTCGTTGTTCTCTTACAGACGGGAAGGATCCTTCTGATGCGTTACCGTTCACGGGCTCTGCCCTACCGTATACGGGTTAAACCCACCCACCCACGCCCCCCCCAGATCGCCATTGAGTGCTGTCCGGTGGACTGCATCCACTGGGTGAGTCCGTGGGGGGCGGGCCTTGATTACCTGCAGGCATGTGTCCTCTAGGTTGGGGGCTGGTTGGGGGCCGCAAACACCCGGGCGAGAGCGTCCATCTGTCCATGACGAGCGAGTCCATGACGAGAGTGAGGGTCTGAGAGATGGGGCGCAGATACGCAGCCGCGCCGGGTTGGTTGGTTGCAAGGCGGCGGGAGGCTTACTTGTCCATCCTGCCGGCTGCAGCCGGGAGGACTGCGTGCTGGTCCCCCGCTAGGCGCTCTACCGGCTGTAGCTGCAGCCGCACGGGCGTCGTCCTGCGTAAGGGGCGAATAGGCGATCCGCGCCCTGCCTCACTGGCCCTGGACACTCGACGGGGGCATTCCCTGTCTCGCCGCTGGTGGGAGTCAAAGGATCTGTGCCTTCACATTCCTCTTCCTCTTCCGTGTATGAATGTATCACGGCGGGGTGCCGGCGGGGGGCGGGGGCCCGGGCCCGGTTGCGCAGGTGTCTCTGCCGCAGTTATCCCTCCTAGAGGCGGCCTTGTCGCGCATGGGCCGCATCGAGGTGTCCGTCATGCAGCGCTTCGGGCGCTCCGGAGGCAATGTGTTTCAGGTGCGTATGTGTGTGTGTTTCAGGTGTGTGTGTTGGGGGAGGTGGGGCTAACCGGGCGCATGTAGTGTGTGTCCAGGTGTCGTGTCGTGCCGCACGGCGGCACGAGGGGGGCATATCGTAGGAAGAAGCTGTGTCCAATAAAGCCGGCTGTAGGGTTGCAGGAATTATTAGAATGCCAAGCGTAATAATCTAAATCGGCGGCAATCCGCAGGTGGCGTTCAAGGCCTGGGAGCAGCGGATGGCTGCGATCCAGGAGCGGGCGGCTGCGGCTGCGGCCGCCGCGGACGGCCGAACGCGGGTGGACTGGTCGTTTTGGACCAACGGCGCCAGCCTGCAGTACGACGAGGAAGCGGAGACGCGGGCAGCCGCGCTGGTGGGTGGGTGGCTGGGTGGGTGGGTCGGCAGGTGGGCGGGTACCGGTAACACTGGGGCAGGTCAGGTCAGGTCAGGAAGAGCGCATAGGCAGGCCGGTCTGCGCAGATGGCTGGGGTGGCCCCTACCGGCCTTCATCAGCACCAGCAGCCCAGCACCCAACGGCGGACGCTGAGGGTTGGCCCCTGACCCTGTTGACATCCCTCCTCGCTCGGTGCCGACGCTGCTGCAGCTGGTCAGCCTGTCAACCTGCCGCAAGCGCGGACGGTTTCCTTTCGTTGGCGCCCCTCAGTTAAATGTCTGTCCCCAAAGGGCACGGACGCCCACTTTACCACCACCACCGCATGTCACCATTGTCACGTTAAACCCCAACAAACAAACAAATGCACGCACGCCCTCACGCAGGACCCGGAGCAGCGACGCATCGCGAACCTGGCGGCGGCCGCGGCTCGCGCCGCCCGTATGTGGCGGTTCTACAACCAGGCGACGGGGGCGGGTCGGGCGCTGATCACGGAGAGCAGCACCTCGTCGCTAGATGTCTGAAGCCGGATGCCAGCAGGGCGCGGGCGAGCGGGCGGGAATGTCGCGATCGTCGAGGGAACGAAGTGAAGGTCGTGTCATGGGACGCGGGATGGCAATGGCAATGGCAAGATAGAGATGGTATCTGGGCGGACCAGGTGCGAAGGGTTGAGTGCGCTCTGAGTGCAGCGCCCGCGATTGTGCGTTCCTGTGTTGTTGGTCCCGTGTGGTTAGCGGTTTGAAATTGGAACACGGCCCGGCGGCGGCGGCGGTGGCCGTCGCGCCTGAGGAAACGAACAGTTTCCTCATATCTCCCATCGCGGAGGGGAACGGGCGGGGCGGCGGAGGGGGGGTTATCCACGTATAGGCCAGAGCCCGTAAACGGTAAAGTAACAGGGGGGCCGCGGCAGGTGCGCATCCGCAAAGCGTTTCTTATGCCGGCTTGACTTACTGTACGGTAGGCACGACCCTTCCACGTCCTGGGGCTGCCGTACACAGCGAGGATGCCTGGCGAAGGAGGGTGTGTTGTTGTTGCGGGCTGAGAAGAACCATTGCATTGCTGCATGTTGTATATTCCCGTGTGATGTGCGTCAGAAGCATCACCTGTGAGGCATTCTTCGATGACCATGTTATAAGGACCGCGGCGTTTGCTCGGAAAGCAGGCTTGTTATGCGCTCGTCGGCTTTGTTGCGCGTTGTGGTGCGATGGAGGCAGTTTGGTATCCCGGTGTGAGAGCTCCAATCGTCTCCAAATGATGGAGACAGACATTTCCCATTTGGTATCGGTTTGTGCGTCTCGCGACGGCAGGGGGCAGTGGCTTTCGCGGCAGTGGCCTTCTTGAAGTTGCCAAGGAGGGTGTGGGGCGTTTACGGACTAACTTCTTATTTTAGAGGTAGCCACGCGAACGCTAAAATTGGGTTTGAAGGAGCGCAGAGCCGGCGCAGACTGTTCTCAGATTAGTAGTTGGGTTGGTTGCTCAGGTGAACCAGTTTGAGGCATGAGGCATGAGGCATTACATGTGTACGAGCCAAAATGGCTGGTAACATGCGTCCCCCCACAACGGTTATCCGTCAAGGGGCGCACTTTAAGACAACATAAGCCGTATGGTTAGCTACCAAGCAGCTCGGTACGCGCTTTCTGAATCTGGGATAAGAGACTGCCCAGTTTCGCCGGGTCAAAGGTCCCCATCACATCCACCATGCTGCTACCCATAGGGAAGCCTATTGCCTCTCGTAATGGCGTATAGCCCGGACATTCCATCAGTACGTGCAACTCGTCTTCTACCGACCCGCCGTGGCACACCCGACATATCCTCTCCGCGCGCGGTTTCCGACCCGGTCCCCGTGCAAACCTTGACACATCCAAGTCCCAACGTCCCAGCCGAAAACGCATCAGGGCCGTGTGGTGCTTTCTCGGCATACACACCCTCAAGTGATCCAATGTTCGTTTGTGGTCCGAGAACGAATACGCCACACCCATCCATTTCAGGTACCGACACGCGGTAACCCCGGGTGCTCCCCGTCCCACACCCCCTTCCTCATACTCTGGGAAATTCCGCGGGTCCCTATCGAGGCTACCCGAGCTCCAATCCAACAGAAGGCGACGTCTGAACTCGGCCAGTAAATTGTCAAACGGGATCTCCAGGCCCAAGATCGCCTTTGCCTTCTCTTCATTGCTAAGACCCACGGGTACATGTTGCCTGTAGTCAAATCCGAGAGTCTCGAAAATCCGGAGCACCTTACCCGCCCAAAAATATTCGTGCGTGGCTGAATGATCTGTTTCCAACCACGATTTGATATCTTCCTCAAGCACTGCCCGTGCCAACGACGTGGATTGCCGCGCTACACGCTTCCAGAAGCCAAATACCTGTCGCGCCCAAAAGTAGTGCAATGGTAACTGCGACGTTTCCGCGAACAATTGTCGGTTAGGCGGCAGGCTAGCGCCTACCACCTTCCGCAAAAAGATCCTTTGGACCTCGACCATCGGGTCCGCCATACACCTCTCAAAGACGCCTGCCGCGCGCCCTACACTCTTTACCCATTTCCCCCACTTCTTTAGCAACACCCCATTCTCCCCTGCTGGCGCTGAGCCAGGGCTCTGTCCCCAACGGTGCCACTCTTTAATTCTTTGACGCCCCATGGTCCCCAGCGCCTCACGGATAGCGTCAGGGCCCCACACTTCAGCCCCGTACGACAGTAACGACCTGATTTGCACGTCAAAGCATCGCAACATAAGATCGGGGACCCATATTCGATTCCTATCTAGTTTCTGCATCAACGCGAACACCGCTCTTCGCCCCACATCGCACAGCTCCATACGGCACGAATCAAACGAAAAACTGGGTCCGTATCGCAAGCCGAGGTACTTCGCACGTTCCTTCACTGGGACAGGTTGCCCAGCGAATTTCAGTTGGCTCGCACCTTCCATCAACGTCGCTAGCGTATCTTGCCTGCCGGCGAAAACTAATAGCTCGCACTTGTTGACGTTCAGACTCATCCCGAAGCCCTCGCAGTATTCCACCAATCTGTCCAACAGAAATTGCATGCGTGCGGGGTTCGTTGCGAATAACGTTAAGTCATCCGCATACAAGAGCTCCGGAGCCCTTTTCCCCCCGACGATCGGGGACCCCCCCTGTGGCCACCGCCGATCGCGTTCGTCGACGTAGTTCGCAAACGTCTCGATGAACATTCCGAATAAGACCGGACTTAGGGGGCACCCTTGCTTCACCCCTTGATCCGACTTAAAAGGCGTGCCCCTCTGACCGTTCACCTTCACCCGAAGCTCCACGTTGTCGTATGCTCGTCTCAGAGCGTCCATCAATTGACCCCCCACGCCACGTTCTGCTAGCCGCGCCCAAAGCGTCTTCCTATCCACCCGATCAAACGCCTTCTCAAAATCTATTTGGCACACCAGCAACCCACTCTGCCCAGGTCTTGCGTAACGGGTCAGGATATGACGCAACACAAAAAGATGGTGCTGTGTGCCTAGGCCCTGGCGAAAGCCTGCCTGGCACCAGTGACGCACAGGCAGCTCCACAGGGTCCGCTTCCGCGAATTTGGTGAGGCGGCGCTCAAGCACGGATGCGTAGCATTTTGCGAGTACGCCGCCAACCGCTATGCCCCGATAGTTACTACAGTCCGTTGGGTCACGTCCGTTTCGCTTATAAACAGGAACCAGGTCTGACACGGTGAACTGCTCCGGAAAATCACCCTTGGAGCGGATGTGCTCCATGAGTGCCTGCAGCACCGGCGCCAACCGGTTGATTTCCGGCCTGTCATCATCACTATTACGCAGCCGTCTAGCATACTTGTAACACTCCCCACACACCTTCTCTGGTCCACTGGATTTACCGTTAGGTAGATCCTCCAGGACACTGGTTACCTCTTCAACTGCGATGGGAATGTTGAGTGCCGCATCCGCCGCCGCCTGCCTCCGGTTCCTCTCTTCCCATCCCATGACGTTCCACCATGCCCAACCAGTTTGGGAGGGTCGTCCGTACTGCGGCTGGTTCCGGAGCGGTGGTTTCTGCAGGCGACAGACGGTTTGCCGGTAAAGCAGCGCGGTGCCTTCCTCTGCTGCTGCCGCGCTGTTGAGGTATTAGCTGGAACTTGATACGAGCAGGCGGGCCTTAAGTTGGCGCCTAGGGAGGCAGTTCGGGGGGTGCGTTTATCGACCCCAGTCGGCTCTGTTCGTTTGCTTTTATTTTAAAAATGTGGTACGCCAGGCAGGGCAAGAATGAGGGATGGAATGAGGGATGGCACGAAAGAGAGAGAGCTCGACAAAGGTTTTTTTTCCTGCTGCAATTAAAGGCTTTTAAACGGCATTGGGGACGACTTGGCCATTTTTGAATTCAGAGCTTTGATTCAGCCTCTGCCATGCATCCGCCTTCGGGGCTCCCGCAAACCGTCAAGGATTGCAACCGCGAATTGATTTAAACCGGGACGGGCAGCGGCTCTGTCTAAGAAGCAGTCCGGCTTTTTGCAGCAGTACATTGAGCTGGGCGAGGTTGCAAAGGATATCGCTGAGGCAGCTAGGGGGTAGTTGAGGAGGCCGGCAGCGGGAACCCGTCCCGAACAGCTGGCCAGGTTCAGCAGCAAGCTGCAGGAGATTCAGGAAGATTACCAGAAGGGGCTGGTGGCTGCGGACACGGCCTTCCCAGACGCTCAAAAGTGGCAGCAGCAATCGCGTCGCCGGGCGGAAGTGGAGGCGCAGCGCCTCGCGTTTGATCGCAGTGGCAGCAGAAGAGGTGGATAATATTGCAGACAGCGATGAGGAGGCGCACGATGGCGACAGCGACGGCGAGCAAGGTAAGGTGTTGCCTGGCACGGCCGGTGCGTGTTTTACCAAACGGGGAGGAACAGGGGCTTCCGGGTCGCAGCGCGGCATGCGAAGTCCACCTGCGCAGGCGCCGGCAGCGGCAACAGAGGCAGGAAAGACAACAGCAGCTGTCCGCCAGCGCCGGGTGCGCTTTCAGTGCGGGGCCGAGACGGAGACGGACGTGGAGAAGCTTGTGGACGCTGGCGGCCTAGAGGCCCTGCACAACCAGGGTGGCCGGGGTCACGCGCCACCGTACCCCCCGCTCCAGGTGGCAGCAGCCGGTAGGGCCAGCGACGGCGTTTGGTGCCATCCGTGTCGCCAACACACAGCCAGGACCGCAGCCCTCGTCAGCCCCCAGCTACGTCGGCTTCCCCAAGCCCTTGCCCTACCCCGGCAGATCAGGCGGCCACCTGCCGCCGGCCTTGGGTTTGGGTCCGTTGCTCGGAGCGGTGCACGATAGCATGGAGTCGGGCAAGTTGTTGTCGCAGCTTCCGCTCAGAGTCACATCACCGGGTGAGAGAGACCCGAGCCGTTGGGTGTCTGGGGCAGCCGTCAGGCACGCCATGTACCACCATCCCAGGCTCCGTCCGCCGTGGGCGGGGCCCAGGAGGGCCTTTGCTTCCTCTTGCGCTGTGGGTTTGGGGCGCCCCTCCTCGGGGTAGTGAACTTAGAGGCGCGCTTCTTCGGCGTGTGAGCTTAGAGGAGCGCTTTCTCCGCGCGTAAAGAATAGAGGCGCGCCTCCTCGGCGTGTGAGCTCAGAGGCGTCCCTCCTCGGGGTAGTGAGCCTAGAGGCGCGCCTCCTCGGCGTGTGAGCTCAGAGGCGTCCCTCCTCGGGGTAGTGAACTTAGAGGCGCGCCTCCTCGGCGTGTGAGCTCAGAGGCGTCCCTCCTCGGGGTAGCGAACTTAGAGGCGCGCCTCCTCGGCGTGTGAGCTCAGAGGCGTCCCTCCTCGGGGTAGCGAACTTAGAGGCGCGCCTCCTCGGCGTGTGAGCTTAGAGGCGCGCTTCCTCGGCGTGTGAGCTTAGAGGCGCGCTTTCTCCGCGCGTTAGAAAATAGAGGCGGGCTCCCTTGGCGTACGGTAGCCAGTCTGGACTTGGTGAGGGGGGAGTTTGTGGGGCAGGATGGAGCCGTCATCTTTACGGTCGCGAGCGGTCAGGGCTTCGGCGCGGCGTGGGGGCCAGCCGAGATCCAAGGCGTGTGGACCCGAGGGAGCAGCGGGTTCCCTGCTGGTTCCCCGTGGGCAGCGCCTGAGGTTTGCTTTGGCGGCGAGGACCGCTGTGTGGTGTGCGACCGGACTGCGTTGGAGCGGACTTGCTTTGTGAGACCTGCCCGGGGGCTGCCCACAGGGCCTGTCTCGGGCTGCCGACCGCCTCCTACGCGGGCGGCTGGTATCGCTGCGCGGAGTGTGCGCTGGGGGGGGGGCTGGGATCGGCGCGGCCGAGGAAGGCGTCAGCCCCGTATTGGCGGAGCTCACGGCGGCGTGGGTGCAGCTGGTCGGCAGCGAAGTGGGTCGGGGCTCGGCGGCGACGTACGAGGCCGCAAGGAGGCGTTTCGCTCGGTTCGTGGTGGAGGTGGCGAAGGGGTCGGCGGAGCAGGCGTTCCCACGCACTAAGGGGGCCGACCTCAACGTGCAGCTGGTGTGTGTCTGTTCATCACGTGGGCAGCTCGGAATTACGCGCCGGGCACCGTGACGGGGGCCATCAGCGCCCTCGCCGATTGGCAGCGGTCGCGCGGGGCCCTGGTGGAGGGCCTGGTGAGCCGGAACCCACTCGTCAAGCGCTGTTGCGTCAGCCGCTGCGAGGGCACGGGGCGGCAGCCCCTTGTCGCAAGGCCCCTTGGCCAGTGGAGGTTGTGCGTCTGCTGGTGGGCTGGCTTAGGGCGCGGGGGAATCAGGAACCGGCTCGAGTACCAGAGTGCACGCAGGCGGCATGCTGGGTGGTCGTGGGTTTCTTCGGCATGCTGAGGCGCAGCGAGCTGGCGGGTCTCACGCTGACGACGTGAGGGTGCTTGAGAGCGGGGATGCGGAGCTGTCCATCCGGAAAGGCAAGACGGACCAGCGGGGTGTGGGGGCAGTGGTGTACCTCGCGGGCATGACGAGCAGTGGCGTTCCAGTGGGGCGCATCGTGGAGCGGCACCTGAGTCTGGCGAAGGAGCAGGGGGCGACGAACGGGCAGCCGCTCTTTACCCCGGGGGCGAGGCGGGGTCGCGGAGTGGGCATGGGGAAGGGCAAGATCTCTGTGGAGCTGCGCGTGCTGCTCAAGGGGCTCCAGGCGGACGTGCCGGGCGTGGCAGTGGACCTGCGGCGCGTCGCCTCCCACAGCCTCCGGAGGGGCGGGACCACGGCGGCCGCCAACGCCGGGGTCGAGGAGATCAAGGAGCACGGGCGGTGGCGCTCGAGCGCGGTACTAGTGTACGTGCAGCGGGCGGTGGCAGTTAAGCGGACTGTCGTGGCGCGCATGTGAGCGTGACTGGGTTGGGGGGGTGTCTGCCTGGTGTGTGTTGCCGGGTGGCTACCGGGCAGACCTTAAGGCACCCGTGGTCACGGGCGCAGGCTTGGCGCGAGTCACGTGACGACGGGGCCACCCAAGCCCCATTTCCACGTTCACTCTCCGGCAAGTGTTGGTTTCTTGACGTTAGTGTGGGTTCAGACAGAGTCCCGTTGTTGTGCGGAGTTGGCAATCCCGTATCGGCTCTGACAGTTAGATTCGTACTGACCATTGACTGTTTCAACCCGCCCCTAGAAGGGGCCCCGCACGCGCTTTGGGCATTGTTCCCAAGACGGTCTCCGTACGGCGAACGCTTTCTCAAAGTGAAAAGTTCTGTCCACTTTCGACGCGCACGGAAAGATGGGGCGCGTTTTGTTGTCGTTATCTCGGAGGAGGTGTTGGAGGGTTGCAATGAAGCATAAGTCGGAAGCTTACGAAGGCGTGTGACCTTGGGCCCTCTTGGGCCTCGCCCCCTGGCCTCCTGGGCCGAACTCTGGTCCGCAAGCAGCAACGGGGACAGGCGCCACCCCTTACCAATGTGCCTTACGAATTTGAATGAGTGCCGGCCTAGTTGTACTGTACGGTGGGGTTTCTGTAAGCGCAGATTGGCACCTGCGGCAACATTTCGCTCCGAAACCAGCAGTTGATGAGTTGGTTTGATCTTTGGCGCTTCAAGGCTCCGACAAAAAAGCCATATTTTGGTGATTGGGTGAATATTTTTGCAAATTTCTGCCACATTGCTGCCTGTAAGGCCCAATCAGTGAGAAAGGTGCAAAAGCAGCCCTGTGCAAAAGTAAAACGAAAAGGGCTACGATTCTCCACATACCAGCGAATGACTGTTGTAATCAGTAGACGGCCCATAGTTGAGTTTCCTCTGTAGTCGACCAGCGCAAGAATGCAGCTCTGCTCTCAATCGAACCCCAGTTTGCGGACCCAGCCATTGCAGCAACGGACGCTGCTTCCGGCGCGTCGAACATGTTGTGCTACGTCTAGAAATAGAAGGACGAGGCAATGCACTGTTCATGGTCATGCGGCAGCGGGAGCGGGGCCATCGGATGTCTTCGTGCTTGATTTCGACGGCGTCGTCGTGGACTCAGAGCCTGAGGTATGTTCACAAATTACTTTGCCAATAATACCGCCGTTTGTTCAATAAATATACTTGCGCGTTGGTCACTCGACCAATGCAGATTTTGAAGGGTCGTAACCCGTCGTACAAGCTCGCCTTCCGCTTGACCCTGCCTCTCGCAGATAACAGCCTCCGCGTTCGAGGCCGCTGCGCTGCATTGGCCGGATCTGTTCAGTGATTCGGTCCTCGATGTCGGCAACAGGAAGGCCCAGCTCCGGGAGGCCATGCGGACCGTCAGGCCGGTGCTCGTCCGAGGCTTCGAAAGCATGGTCATGCTCAGGTGCGGCGCGTGACCGTGTGTTGGCAGGAAGTCAGATCCGCTCATCACAAACCTGTAATCGAAGCTCACTTGCCGTGTCGTGTGATTATCTGTCTGCGATCCATCTGACCCGCTGACCAGCTGCCGCCATGTCACTCCTCCCGTCATACATGATTCCCGACGCCCCGGCCCGCACTAAACCCCACATCCGCGTCCCTCGGCGCTGCCTGCCTTCACGCCTGCTGGCCCCCCTCCGAAACCATCCGCCGGCGGCAGGATGCTGCTGCGCGACCCCCGCTGCCCCGCCACCCGGGACGCCATTCTGAACCGCTGGTCAGAGGAGCTGCCCCGGTCGCTGAGCTACTGGGGCGAGTCGGCGGATGAACTGACGCAGGTGGCCCTGCCGCGGTGGACCTGCTGGGGGGGGTCCGGTATGGAGAGGGCCGGTATCAATGGGGCCCGGTTCGGGGAAGAGCGTAGAAGGAGTGATGGGGCCCGGTTCGGGGAAGGGCGCGGGAGGATTGATGGGGCCGGTTCGGGGAAGGGCACGGGCGGTAAGTTCTGGTAATCCAGGCAGGTTCGGGGAGGGGCCCGGGCGGGTCTTTTCGTGTCGTGGCTGAGGCAATGGATAGGCTCCGCGGGACCGCAGCCCACACGGACATCGACCCAACAAGTGCGCGAAAGCCGTATGGTGTGCGCCGCACCCGCGCCGCCCGTCCCCGGGCCCCATTTTAGCCTCGCGCTACCGTTGTACACGGCGGCTTCAGCCCATGTCAAAGGCCTTCGTTTCTATAGTCTTCTTTCGGTTTTGTCACATTCAACTGCAGATTTTTGAGGCGGTTCGCAACGACTGGATGAACAGCCGTACAGAGTCGTGGATGGCGCTGCAGGTGCCGTACGATGGCGTGACGTCGGCGCTGGCCGCAACGCCGTTCCCCGTCTTCATCGCCTCCTCCAAGGTGGGATGCGGCACCCACCCACCCACACATCGTGATGCGACCTCACCTCCACACCAGACACGCCGTTACACGCGATGCGCTGCAACCCTGGCCTGCTTTGACCCCTCACTCGCGGCCGCCCAATGGGGCGGCCTGCCTCCTCTGACACTCCTCTTGTATCAAACCCTGCTATGGAACATATACACGCACCTTCCTAGGGCTTCCACAACTCGACAAATACACACACACGCACACATACCGGGTACATGCACTCGCGCACATCCGTGCTGCGCGCACAGAAGCATACCGGCGGGCTCCGCTAATTTCACCCAGGTGAGGTGCACGAACACCCCCGCAGGCGGCCCACCGGGTTAGCGCGCTGTCCTCAGCGGTGCTGGGGCTGGAGCTGCCGCCCGACTCGCCCCGGCTCTTCGCGTCGCTGCTGCCACCCGAGGAGAAGAAGGCCGAGGCGCTGAGGTGAGGCCCACAGTAGGAAACCGTGAGCAGTAAGCGGCGTGCGCCGTGCAGTGCGCCGTGCAGTGCGCCGTGCAGTGCGTCGTGCGGTGCCGTGCAGTGCCGTACTAACCACTTCGTTCGTTTCAGGCCTGTGCGTGGTATCCCACCTCCCCTTCGACCTTCCCAGCGACCTTCTTGCCCGTGTGTACATACCGGTACACCTAACACGCACCGTTTTACCTAACACGGGCTTCTTTGCACGTTTGCAGGATCATAGCCCGGCAGCAGGTCTGCGCTTCGCCCGCAACCCGGTTGCACTTCGTGGACGATCGGTTGGACACGCTGCTGGCTGTACGGCAGGTTCCGGAGCTGGCCGCCCGATGGAACCTGTACCTCGCGGACTGGTGCGTGTCGCGCCACACCGCCTGTATCTGCGTGACGGGACAACTCCCAACTGGGGTCGAGCGCCCTGCCCTGCGCCAAGTATGCCGCGCAGGGGCGTGCGCACCGGGCAGACAGTAGCACCGCCGCCGGGAAAAGTAACCATCTATCTTCGTAGAATACGCGAGAACGCTTTCGTAGAATAACACGACTTTCGACTTTTACTGCTGGCGTGGCTACCGCACCAGTTCCGGGTACCGCAGCGGCTCATCGTGCTCCGAAGCCTAGTCCCTCCTGGTCTCACTGCCAGGATAGCTTGACGGGGCGTTATCCGGGTTTTACTGGCCAGGCCATCCATGTACGATTGCCTGCTTTCCATGCTGGTTCCGGAGCGCTCCTCACACCGACTGGCTGCCTGCAGGGGCTACAACACGGCCGAGGAGCGAGCCGCGGCGGCGCGCGAGCCCGGCATCCGGTTGCTCCAGCTGCAAGATTTCAACGGAATGCTCGCGCCGCCGCCCCGTGCATCCTGAGCCCAGCGCATTAATGCGACATCAGAGCGTGAAATGCAACGAGCGGGGTGTACGGTAGCAGAGCAGCTCTGGAGCCGCCCTTTCTTTCTGCGCTCGGTCGCTTCGGCATTGCAGAAATGCGTTTTGGCGCGCGCCTTTCGAGTGGAGACGATGACGGCGTGTGAGGCGAGCCTTTACGAGGCTCAATAACCCCAACCACAAGTCCGTCTGCAACATCGAAACGACGGGCCTGCAACGAGACCTGACTGTAGCATGCAGTGTCGTCCAGCTTACGGTAGACGTCCCCAACCGTGCTCCTCTCACTCAGGCCGTGTGCGACGCAACTACACTAGATAGCTGCTCACCCAACGGGCTCTCGCAGCAAACGGACCCAACGCGGTTCCGCTTCACAGTAAAAGCAGCCATCCGGGTGTCTGCCAGCAACTACCGGTAGCAGCAACTAGCAGCATCGGCTGTAGGCGCCGGCACGACCAAAGCAAGTCCGCGCTAGGCAGGTGGCCACCTCGCTCAGGGTCATCCACACCCGATCGAAAGACGCCCCTGGATAGCATGGCAAGCCTCACAAACATAACAGTAATGAGGGGCCATGACGAGGCTCATCACGCAACGAATGAGCCGTTCGCCGCAAATGGGCTCGCATGGTCGCATAGCGATGCACGGCCATGACGAGCGAGGCCTGCGTACCAATCAACGGGCCGCCACGGCGGGGGACATACACATCGAACCGCACAGATGACAGCGCTTCACAGTTGCCTTCCGGACGACGCCCTGACTGACTGCTGTAACGTACGTCGTACATGCTACGCCGCATTCCCGATGTCCGAACGCTAGCTGGCCTGCCTCATGAAGAGCCGGCGCCGGCGCATTAAAAGCTACCGCCGTTTCGGCCCAAACGCATCCGATCAGATCTGAATCCCTCCAAACCTCCCGCCCGGTCTGCCTGGGTCCGCCAAGCCGCCTGCCGTCCACCTTCCGCGCAACTTCCTGCCTCACCCGTCACCAGCCGCGTCTCCAGATCCGATCCTCGAACAACTCCAGCCGCCTCCCTGCCCGCCTCTATCGCTCTCTTCCCTTCCCTTTCCCCCTTGTAACCTGCCACCCCAGAGCTCCCCAAGATCCCCGATAGCTATTTCCACACACACATACACACGCATCCTTCTCAGTAAAAGTTAAGCCTCCCTGGAAACGCCACCCCACACGCCCCCCAGCCCCGCCACCCACGTTCCACAGCCTCCCCCTTTCCCCCGCTCCCTTCCTCCCGACCTCACGCCATCCAGGGCTCAGCGCTTGACCCAGGTGAAGCCGCGGCGCGCCTTGGCGCGACCCGGCTTTTTGCGCTCCACCACCCGCCCGTCCCACCGTGTGAACTCCTCGAGCTGTCGCGCCAAGCCCGGCTGCTGCACGCACAGAGCACGCGCCACGGCAGTTCGCACCGCCTGCGCCTGCCCCGACAAGCCGCCGCCGCGCACCCGGACGCTGATGTCGTACTTTGACTCGGTGCCCGTCAGCATCAGCGGCTGCAGCGCGTGCTGCCGGAAGCCCGTCTCGCGAAAGTACGACGCGATGGGCAAGCCGTTGACCGTTATTTGACCGGATCCAGGAACCAGATCCAGAGTCGCGGAGCTGGCCTTGCGCTTTCCGGCCGTGTGGGTGACGCCTGCCACGTCGATGTGGGGGCCGCCGCGGAGTGGCTGCTGCTGCTGCTGCTGACTCGCCGCTGCGGCGTCCACCGCCGCCGCGGCCTTGGCGCTGCCCGCCGCTGCCGCCGCTGGCTTATACAGCTGCCGTACAAGCTCCGCTGGATCGGGTTTTGAGAAGATCACCTCCAGGGGCTCCAGTCGGGGGGTGTTCTGGTAGGGCTCCACGAAGTGCTGCGAGTAGTGCTCCCAGGGGGAGGCCTCTCCGCGCTGCACGCGCGCAAAGTCGTGCGCGGCGGCGTCCTTGGCGAGCGTCAGCTCTTCCAGCGCCGCGCAGTAGGCTGTGGCGTGGGCGGGGCTGGGGCAGCGCGGCACGGTGGCGTTCTGGGCAGGGTCGTCCAGCATCTGGCCCAGAAGGATGGACACTTGGTGGATCTGCTGGGCGCGCTGGCGCACTTTTCGCGCGAGGTCGGCGTCATTTTTGGCGCGAAAGGAGGAGGAGAGCAGCACGTGCGACTTGAGCAGCGCCGTTAATTGCTCTCGGCGATGGGCCATCTTTCGCGTCTGGTCCCAGGTCGAGTACAGTGGCGACAGGACTGACGGCCGCAACGAAAAGAGGAGAGGCAGCTTCTTGTCCGGGCTGCTGCTGTTGCTGCTTGCGGAAACATTCCGGACAGTGGTACTCGCCTGCGTAAGCCTGCTGGGCCCAGCTGTGGGCGCAGACTCCGCACTGGCCTCAGTTGCAAGCGCCCGCTCACTTGTCCAGCTAAAGCCGTGTGGCCAGAAGCTGCCAGTGCGGCACAATCCTGCTGCTGTTAAAGCTGATGCTGCTGCAAGGCTGGAAGGCCCTAGCGAAGCGGCCCCCAAGGCCCCAAGGCCCTGCATCATTATTAAGGCCAAGTACCTGATAAAGTCAAATCAAGCAAATATGCAAGCACAGTACTAGAAGGCGACTACCCTTGCGTCGCATTAAGAGTGCTGCAAAGCTATCCATATATTACATCATACGAGGTAATTTCCTCCGCCTTTTTGCTTACATCTCCGAAACATTGCGATATAACAACCGTTATGTTGTTGGTACGGTGGTTGTCGACCAACGGTATTGCGTCGTTCACATGCGGCGGTGGTCGTGTGACCTTCCGCATGGCGCCCTATTCCCGCTTTTCCTCCCGCAAGCGAGCCATTTCCTCCTCGTTGAGCCTAAATTGCTGGTGGACGTCCTGGGCCGGGCTTGAGAGTGGACCTGTGCGTGAGGCTCAGCGATGGGCGGGTGCTGGTGGTGACGGTTGAGGACGGGCCCAGCCACTTTTTCCAACCAGTTCAGGACCCGACGGCCAAACACACACCTGCGGGACAGGCAGCTGGGCCGCGTATAATATCTCGAAAACTTGCGGAGCGTGCCGAACGTGATCGAGATGCGCCAGCGGCGTCAGGAAACACAGACACGCAAACCGCCGGCCGTGGTATCGCGCTCTTGAATGATGTCAGAACGATCAAATGTTTTCAGAGGTATAGTTCCTTGAAGAGGGTGTGGGGCTGTACATCATTTGGGTTTTTGTTTTAGGCGAGCCTTCGGATGCAACAGCGCAATACCTGTTCATGCCGCTTTTGTCCGGGAGCGATGACCTGGAATGCCGAGAGCGTGTTTGGCAGTGTCAGGGCAATGAATCACCAGCTCGGTATGCGCAATGCCAGGATATTAATGCTGTGGCGTCGGAGGGATGCCGGGGAGTGCCGGGGAGCGGAGACCCACATATCGAACCACCAGCCGTACCAACCAGTGCGGGATAAGCCACCAGCACCGTCAGGCAGTCCGTTGGTCGTTGGATCTTTACTTTAGCCAAAGGCGATTCAGGCCAAAAGCCCACTCAATCCAGCCAATCATAAATGTACTGTTTGGTTATAATTAAAGCGGGCTGCACGTCTCCGAGCCATGCTAGGTTATAACTTTGCAAAGTTTGGCGGCCCAACTTGCTTTTCGGACATGCGAAAGATCCAGTGACAACCTGTACTCATTACTTGCAATCAATTTTACCTCTTATGTATATTTACGCATGGATGAGCACGTTAACAGATTAATTGGCCACATACATAGGCCAGACAGCCATCGGAGGCAAAGCATAGGAATAGCCTGCGACCCGCCAAGATAATGCCTAGTAGTACTCCCCGCCAGAGACTGCTTGGAGACGGGCCGCAAACATCGGTACAAGTGCCACGACTGCGGAGCATCTTCGGTCCGTTTGCCTTGCACTTTGCGTCAACTGACACGCCCAACAGACTGTCCGCTTACATACCTTTCCGTGCTGGAGCTCGCATCGAAACGTTCAGCGTGTCCGCTGTCGCGAGCAGCACATCAACGCCCAACAAACACCGCCAAGCCAGAGCCGATGCTCTCCGGCCCAAAGGGAGTACTGATCCGGCTGAAAACGGCGGTCGCTTAGGACACCAAGAGACACAGCCGACAGTGTTGGACAAGGCTTGGAGAACCCAGCGTGTCGAACCCCCAGTCCTCCAAGCCAAGCTCCGTGGCCGCAGCCCCAGCGAAGGCGACGTGCCACGTCAGCAACCCATATCGACCAAAAGGCCACGGGACTCGACGTCACGTTTGAGCGGGATCCGGCGCCGGTTAGCAGACGACCGCGGCCGGAGCACCACTACACGCGTGGAGAAAGGCGTAGCAGGCCAGCTTGGCGCCAGGCCCCGCTCGTTAGCAGCGGATGGCACCGACAGTGACGATAGCGACGGCGGCGACGGTCGCAGCGCCAGAGGCCGTGGCGACGGTGACGAGGTTACCGACGTTTCGGAAGGCGGTGAGGACCGCAAACCCCGGCGAGAGCAACGTGGGGCCCTTGGCAGCAGCAGCAGCAGCAGCGGCGGCGGCAACGGCGGCAATCAACACAGCCACGCCGGCGGGTCCCTGCTCAAGCGGCGACATGGCTCTGGCGCTGACAGCGGCGCCACGACCGGCAGCATGAACAGGAGCAGCGCCACAGGCAGTCTCGGCAGCGACAGCGACGAAGGCGGCAGGGCCGTGGCCAGCGCCGGTAGCAATGGTAGCGGCCAGCGCACATCCCTACCGGACACCAGCGGTGCTGTCGGCGAGGAATACAGCGCAGGATCGAGTCGGCGCGCGGCGCGAGTCCCCGCTGCCGGCGCTGGCGTCGGCTCCAACCTCCTCTCCCAGCCTCGCCGTTGGCGCCCGGCCGCCAGCGATGAGAAAGCCCACGCAGGCGAGCCCCGTCTCGACCCGCGGTCCGCCACCGGCAGCAGCGACAGCGACATCAGTGGCGCCGGCGGAGGTGCCGGCCGCGGCGACAGGCAAAGCAGCGCCGGGCCTGGTGGCGGCGCCGGCGCCGGACCTCTCACGCGTCATGCCACTCGGCCTGCGGCCCGTGCAGGCGGCGTGGCTTGGCGCCCAGCGTTGACCATTGCCGCCGCTAGCGGCCGCCACGGGGCCGGCGACGGCAGCAGCAGTGGGGCGAAGCAGCGCCCGGCCGCCAGCCATGAGAATGCCCACGCAGGTCTCGACCCGCGGTCCGCAACCGGCAGCAGCGGCAGCAATAACAGTGGTGGCGGCCACGTCGGCGGCGTCGGCGGCAGGCCGAGCAGCGCCGGCACTGGTGGCGGCGCCGGCGCCGCCGGACCTCACACGCGTCCTGTCACTCGGCCTGCTGCCACTGGCGGCCGCAGCGGGGCGGACAGCAGGGACGGCGGCGGCGGTGGCGGCGGTGGCGATGTCAGCGGTGGGGCAGAGCAGCGGAACATGTGGAAGGTGACGTGCATACCGGTGAACATGGACGAGGCCTACCCCGACCTGCGCTCATTCGCCGCTGCCGTCAAGGACGGCGCCGCGTCATGGCACCCGCTACGCATCAGCGCGGCGCTTAACCACGCGGCCAAGGTGTGTGCTTGCGCGTGCGTGGGCGTATGTGTATGTGTATGTGTGTACGCGTGCGCGGGTGTGTCTACTGTACGTATGTGTACGTGGAGCGGGTGTGTGTGTCTGCGCGCACGTATGTGTTTGTGTATGCGATGGATTGGGTTGGGTTGGGTTGCATTCAGTTGGGTAAGTCGCCAGGCCGGGCCGTTCCGAGCTGTATGACCGCTTTGAGGTTCTTGACACCACCTGTACTTGGTTGCGCTGCACCCTGCGTACAGCCCCACAGCGCACACCGCAGGCCTCTCCTTGCCCGCATCCCTCCCCTTGTCTGCACGCCGGCCAAACCCTCACCGCCCCACCTCGCCCTTCTCCCCCCCTGTGGCCGTGTGCCGCAACGCCTCGCGCGCGGAAAACCACTGGCCTTCTACACGTACACGTCTGCGACCCCCTCCTGTACGGCATGCACGACAGCTGTGGGACTCGCTGGACCGGCAGAAGCAGGCGCCGGCACGCGCGGCTGGGGGACCGGCCACGGGCAGCGGCGGTGGGCACTCCGCCAGCGCCTCTCCTCCTGGCAACAGCACCAGCGCCACCACCACCACTAACACCACCACTAACGCCACCACCACCACCAACAACAACAACGCCAGCGCCAACGGCAATGGCTCGGGCCGCGGCTCGAACTGCGCCTCGGACGAGCAGACACTCCGGCAGACGGTCGACCGGCTGCACGCCGCCTTCCTGCCGCACGTCCGAACGATGTCCAGCTCCCGCTACTCGATCAACGCGCTGTGGGTGTGCGCCAAGACGGGCTACTGGGGCGCGCCCGGCAGCACCTTCGTGGGGGCTATGATACGGCAGCTCCGAGCTCACAAGTACGCCATCCTCCGCAAATCCAACGGCCAGGCGCACGGCAACCTGTGGTGGGCGCTCTCCCAGTACTTCCAGCAGGCGGAGGAGGGACACGCCAAGGCGCGCGGGTTCTGGACGGCGGCAGCGGCGCTGCCGGGCCAAGGCCAGCGGACGGCGAAGCCGGGGCCGGCGGCGGCAGTGGCGGTGGGTGAAGGCGGCGGCGGAGGCCCAGCCGAGGAGGCGGCGGCGGCGCGCGCAGGTGGTAGCGGCGCCGGAGTTGTCGACGGCCGGCCGGAGGAGGCGGCGGCGGCTGCGGCGGCGGTGCAGGCGCAGGCGGCGGTGGCTGCCAGCGGCATGGACCTTCTCAAGGTGTCTGCGTCCCTTATTCGGAGCCAGAAGGATCTGGACGCGGAGTCGTTCAAGACGCAGGTGCGCGCGCAGCGCGGCGGCGGGCATGCGCAGCTAGAGGGGTTGCGAGATGTGTGCATCAATGACTATGTTTTGAGCATTGATCTGGAGCTGTGACCTGGAGCTGGGATCCTCAGCGGTATCAGTAGTGTCGGTGTGGCACATTGTGGTACATTACGCGGCGTAGCTTGACATGGTCATTTTGTTTTTGCGCCGACGGCCCACACCAGCACTCGCCCTTTCCCCCCCCCCCCCCCGGGAACTGAAACAGGAATGCTGCAACATCCTGCTGGCTGCGGCGCGCGTGGGCTTCTCGAGCGACCCGGAGTTCATCGACCATTTGCTGAGCCACTTGGTGAAACACCCGGGGCCCTTCAAGCCGCAGGTCGGTGCAGGGGTTGCGGGGGCTGCATGGGGGCTGCAGGGGTTACGGGGACTGCATGGGGTTACAGACGATGAAAGGAAAAGCCTCCGAGAGGCCGTGAGCGACCTGCGTATAGGCGTAAGGGCAGCTAGGGACGGTGCCAATACCAAATAGCCAACGGGTGTGTCCCCTCCTGTGAAGTCGGTGTTCTGCCTCCTTGCTTTGCTGCCTCGCGCCGGGCAACAAGTGAGTGAACAACGGAGTGCGTCGCCGTCGCCCCGATCCGCCCGCACGGCAAAGCGCCCTCCTGCTACTGCTGCTGTTCGGTGGGGAGAGGCTCGGGTCGCTGCAGCCAGTACCAATGACGCACTGCGGTGAAGAAAGAAGTCATGTTGCTGGTGCCGCGTGCTGCTGGTGCTGCTGCCGCTGCCCGCCGCTGCAGGCGATTTCCAACACGATCTACGCACTGGGCGAGCTGTACGGCGATGCCCTGGTGACCGTCGCGAACCCCGTCGAGGAGCGCGAAGGGGAACACGGGCCGGCCTCTAGCAGCAGCGGCGGCGGCGGAAGCGGCGGCGGCGGCGGAAGCGGCGGCGCCATCGCGGCCGCGGACGCGCCTGGGCAGCCGCTGCCGGGGCTGTGGGCACACGTGCGGGCGCTCGCGCGCCTGGCGCTGAGACTGGGACTCCAGCGCTTCAGTGAGCAGGTGGGGTGCAAGGGAAGGGGCCCGGGAACGCAGGTCAGGTGTGTGGATGGATGGGTTCCAAGCACCGTATGAAGCCGCAGCGATGGAGCGTGGATGGAGCGTGGATGCGTGGGTGGGTTGGGGCGGTCCGGGGCTGCACCCGCACCATGCGTTGCGTGCCGTCGTCCGCCTGTCGGTTGCGTGGGCGCAACCCCCGGGCCAGGGCCATGTGAGCGCGCTGCCTGTGTCGCTTTGTCGGATGCCCAAAAGCCCTTGACCGACGCCATTCGGCCATCCTCTCGCTCGACCACCAAACCGCAGCCCGCGGATCGGTCCACGATCATTCGCCTTCTCAGGCCTACGAAGCCTGCTGCGCCACCCGTCGCTGAGCGCTCGTCATGTCGCGCCCTGTGGCTGCTGTTGGTATGAGCCGTTGGCCGAACGGACGAATGGCCCAAGTGTGCGGGCCGCGCAACGCGAGCCGAACTGACCCGATCGATGCAAGGCGACGCGACGCGCTGTTGTTGAACCGCAGGAGCTGTCTAACATGACGTACGGCCTGGCGCGGCTGGGCTATCGAATGGGCGGCCGCGGCTCCAATACCTGGGCGGAGAAGGCAGCGGAGGAGGACCAGGAGCGGGGGTCGGAGGCGGAGGCGGGACAGGCGCAGGAAAGGGAGCCGTCCCTGGAAGGGCAGCGGCAGCAGCAGCGGGGGCAGGGGCCTGCCGGTGCTTCCGCTGCTGGGGACTCGTCCGAGGGCGAGGAGGGCGCAGCCACGGCGGCGGGGGCGGAGGACGTGTCCGTCGGCCGCTTCGTGACCCTCCTGGCGGAGCACGTCAGGGACCGTGTCCAGGTGGGATCCCAGATGACTGGATATGACACACGATGTGACACACGATGTGACACACGATGAACGATATGATACGATACCCAGCTGCGGCCGCCTCGATGCTGCACCTTCAGCTGCCCCAAATATCATCGGCACCACACCAATACACACCTGCCTGTCATAAGCGACTCCGTGCTCCGGAATGGGCCCTGGGAAGATATACGGGTTTCTCCTTGTCTTGCCTTGCCTTCTCTAACCGAAACCTAAGCTCGACCCGGACCAACTGCGGTTCTTTTTTCACACCCTTCCTTCTGCCTCCCTCTTCGCGCCGCCTCGCGCCGTATGGTCGAATGGATCCCAAAGTTGTCGGGCGGTCAACAGCATCAGCATCAGGCGCAGCAACCCCCCGCGGAGGAGCCTCAGGCCCTCAGCCTCAGCGTCACCACCTGGGCCCTGGCCACCATTGGATACCTGGATCAGTCGTACTATGACACGGTCGTACAAGCAGCGCTCCATGACGGCTGCATGGACCGGGCCACGCCGCAGGTCCGCGGGGCTGTGGGTTCTCCACGCATGGGGCAGATGCACAAGGCGCCTGCACTTCCGATTGGGGCAACTGTGGCGGTTGAGAGCGCGCGGAACAGGGATGCTGGGTGTTGCGTGCGGGTCTGTTACGGCCAGGATGAAAGGGGACGGGTCGGGACGTGAGCGCTGCAGCGCGCCGGTCCGGCGCTGCGGAGGCCTGTACAGCAGCGCTTGCTCGCCTTCGTGCCGTCTCCGTCTGCAAGTCCGCCGGAGGACGTTGCGGTCATTGCAGTGCCACTGACCGTGCCTCATCCCGCACGGAACCGCCGCATGGCAAGCGACACGCTTGGCATGTACCGGCACCCCCTTCAAAATTCCTTGCATGCTGCTACTGTACTCGGCACACTCGGCGCTGGCCTGCGCGAGAACCTGTCCACCAGCTGTGTACGACATTGTACCGCACTGGATGCCCGTACGGCACTGCAGGAGTGGGGCATCTTCCTGTGGGGGCTCGGCAGCCAGCAACACCAGCCGCCCCGGGAGCTGGTACGACGCCTGTACAAAAGCGTGCACGACGCGCCGTCGGAGGCGGACGGAATCCAGGGTTCGGTCATGCTGCCGTGGGCGCTTGCCGTACTGGATCTGTACGACGTGGATGTCGTGTCGTGGATTGCCAGCGTGGCCACCCCGTCGCGCATCGCCGAGCTGGAGCCGCAGGGCCTGGCCAACTTCCTGTGGTCGCTGGCGGCGATGCCGGAGGGCTCCATAATTCGCCACGCGGAGCTGGTTTCGGAGCTTGTGGAGGCGGCCAACCGGCGGATGCCGCACCAGTTCGGAATCATGTGAGGAGGGCTGTGCCGTGTCTCCGTGGGGCGTGTCTCAGTGTGGGAAGAAACGGCTGTGAGCAAGCGGGAGTGCATGGGAAGGACGGCTGGGCGGGGGTTGGGCTGGGTTGCGTGGCTTGGCGTGCAAGGGGCGTTATATGGGCAGCCCGTTTGGCCAATCGAGCGCAGAAGTACCTGACGCCAGCCGCCACGACCTCACCCAATGGAATCTGTATGACAGTGCCTTCGCCTTCGTGCGCTTGAGTGAGCCCAGGCACTTCCGTGCGCTGAAGTAAGGCCCAGGCACTTCCGGGGAACTCGGGGCCACCGTTGCAGGAAGTTGGCGTTCCCATGGTCACTAGCAGCCCCCTGTGCTGCGCCTTACCCCAACCCCGCACCCACCCACCCACACATCTTTGGCATCCCTGGCCTCCTGACCGCCTGCCGCATTCCGGCGCGTGCTTCCACCTGCAGAGGGCGCGTCCAGCTGTGGCAGGTGCACTTGGAGATCGAGGCGATCATGAACGGTCAATCGTCAACCGCCGCCGACGGCACCGCCGTCGGCTCCACGGAGCGCTCGGCTCGACGATCCCGCCCCCAGCGCCTGGGGCGCGCCGGGCGAAAGGCGAAGGGTGACGGTGCGCTCGGCCCTGCCGCCCCAGTTGGGGCGGCTACCGCAACCGCTTCCGCGTCGGCCCTGGCGCCGGCAACAGCGCCGGCGGCGGTCGCGCTGCGGCGGCTGAGTGCGCCGCTGGTGGCCGCCGCGCGTGAGAGTCTCCTGGAAACGAACCAATCAAACTCCACCACGAAGGCCACCGTCTTGCAGGCTTCCGTGTACAGGCACCTTCGCGGCATGATGCTAGGCAGTCAGGCTGCCGCTGCCGCTGCCGGCCAGCCGCAACAGCAGCAGGACCGACAGCAGCGGCAGCGGCGACGGCAACGCGGCGGAAGCAGCAACAGCAGCAGCGCTGACGGCAGGCTGCCGCTGGGCGCGTCCTCTGACGCGGACACGCCCTCCGACTCGGCCTCGAGCCCTCTGGATGGGGAAGGCTCCGACGACGACAGCGCGGCGGCAGCGGCGACGGCGCCGGGGACGGCAGCAGCAGCGGCCGGCGATGCCGGGCCGCAACGCGGCGGCCAGGTGGCCCGGGCCTCGCGGAAAGGCTCCCGCGGCGGCTCCCGCTCCGGCGGCTCCGATGCTGCGGTCACAATCCTCCGCGTCGAGCAAGAGTGGCTGGTGGAGGCGCTGGGCTTGCGAGTGGACGTGTGCGTGTGGCTCAGCGACGGACGGGTGGTGGTGGTGGAGGTGGACGGGCCCTGCCACTTTTTCCGCAACCAGCTCAGGACGCCGGTGCCAAACACGCTGCTGCGGGACAGGCAGCTGCACCGCGTGTTCGGACGCGACAACGTGCATAGCGTGCCGTACTGGAAGTGGGACGTGGCCGCCAGCTCGGAGCAGAAGACGAGGTACTTGACGCGGCTGCTGGGGCTGTGACGTACTTCTGATACCATACCAGAATAGGTGGCGCCCGGACCGCCTCTCCAAGGGGTCATGCTTTTGTTGCCGTCCTCGACTGGCGGGACACTCAGTGGTCAAATATGATACCGCAATGCTGTGGGAGGATTCTGGTCGATGCGGCCAGGAGAGGCTGCTCGGGCTTGATGTTAAGCATCACTCCGCTGTGACATACGTGGTGGGGTCTGGCACCGGGAGGGGTCCTACTCTGAACAAGCCGCGGAGTAAGGTTCGAAGCAGCCTCCCAGCCGCCGCAGCTGTGGTGTCATGCACATGTACCACACAGGTACATGACCGACCTGGAAGCCGTCGGAGCCACGAATGCTCCTTTGCGAACTGATAGTGTTACTGAGGAGTCTGGCAATTCGAGAGGCCTTGCACTGCATGGCCTATGGGGCCTGCAAGGCCTGCTCTGTACGTGCAGTCTGTCGGTATCCATGCAAACAGTAACTTCCAGGGGTGTCGGCCCCGCATGCACACTGTATGGGAAGGCATAAACAGAAGTATCATATATATACCGGCCAGCCCTTGCGCAGCCCGCGTGCTGCTTCAGAGCGGCCAGCCGCGCTCTCCGCTGTATGCGTCAGCCCTTTCGGCCGTCAAGAGTACGAGAAACCCGCCAACACCGCCTTGCAGGACCGCTGCCAGCAGCCTGCCATCTCAGTCACCGGGTTCGCCCTCGCCAGGCAAACCAGCACCCGCACGGCCACCATTGCAGCCAAGGCAAACCGGGTCGCTTGCTACCCAAATGAGACGGCCCCAGCTTCCTGACATAAAAGCCAGGCCCTCACCCACCCTCGGGGAAAGCACTAACCTGCACCCGCCGGACGCTCAGACGCCACCCGCCGCGACACCTGCACCCTCGCCTCATCGGAAAGCTATTCACACATCGAGATGAGGCGAGCCGGCATGAGGTCGTGCGGGCATGCCTTTGCAAGCAGTCGCGGCTCGGGTCATTCGGGCACATTTTCCAAGCTGCCTGCCCTTTTGTGCTGCTGCCAGAAAACGCCCTTTCGTGCAGTGCTGCCGCTCCCCTATGCCCCGGAGCCCCAGCGCCGGCCACCACTTGCATCCGCTCAGATGCGGATGAGGAAGTCTCCGCTCTTGCACAGCTTCCGCACCCACGTATCCACCTGATGGTATCGGCGGCGCGGGAGTGGGCAGGGGACAACTCCTGGTGTGCACGAGAGCAGCAGCGGAATGGTTTCCGGCCGTCGGCCCCTTATCAATGGATGCTCGGAATGGCCTGCGGCATACCTAATTCGACCCCAACTCACACTGTGCCTGAAGCAATACTACCGCGGCAGCTGTTGATGCGTAGCAAGCGGCGCGCAAGAGCCCCGGATGGACCAACAACGCAAAAGGTAACAGCTGGCCCTACCCGCGCACAGACATTCCCGGCCAGCTTCTCATCAGTGCCGCCCTCTGCCTTGCATAGGCCCATACATCCATTCTAACGTCCCTCCCCTCACCTGGTATGCGCTGCCCTGTTTCCGTTCCACCGCTCGCATGTACTGCACCCGCAGCCCGCTGCAGCCCAGCATGGGAACCTGCACCAACGCAATTCCCAAAGAAAGACAGCAACAACGGCACGGATTGATGGTCCGCCCGAAGCCTAACTGCGTGCCGGGCTAGCACACTTGGCGGAAGAGCAGCGCGGACACTGTCAGATAGGCACAGCCCCCGCATCAGCGCCAATGCTTAGAAGCCCATCGACTCTTCAAATAGGTGGGGGAGGTGGGTTGGGGCCCCACCTTCTTTGTGCTGAGCTCGTTCGACGCACCAGCGAAGAACAGGGCGAACAGGAGGATCACCCGTCAACGCAGAAGCGCCGCAGGGCCCCCGCATCACTTAATGCGCCTGCCCGCCGAACGTATCGCGGCGCAGCCGGGCGCGCACAGCAGCAGCCCGCTCCCACCCCCACCCCAGCAGCCCCACTGACCTGGAACTGCATCTGGATGGGCGGCCGCCCCCACGGCTTCTTCTCTCGCGTGGACGCCACCAGCGTCACCTCCGCGCGTAGCGTCTGCTCCGCGCCGCCCATGAACTTGGACATCTTCCATACCAGGGCCTTCTTGGTGGCGTCGTACTTTGCGCGCCCGGCGGTGACCAGCAGCTTCGCGGAGGCGGTGTTGTCGGGCACCGGCACCAGCACCACCACCGGGCCAGCCTGGAGGGGCGAGTTATCGAAGGTGCGATGAGCAGGGGGCGTTGGAGGGCGCGACAGAGCGAGACAGGTTCCGTTCTCCCGGTGCCTCTGTCGAGTCGGTTACGATAGGGCCTTTTTCCGGCAGCACCCAGCGGTCTTTGAACGCTTGGGCGACGGAGACACACGCGCGCACACGCACACGCACGCGCTCATGCACACGCCCCCGCACGGACGCACGGACGCGTGCGTACCATCAGCTTGTTCGAGAAGGTCGACTTGACGCTCACGTTGGCCTCCAGCTTGGTTCGGCCCACCTCGGAAATGACTGGAAACACCTTGAAAGGCAACGTGACGCCCTCGTTCACGCGGTACCTACCCAATCCAATCAAATGAGGGGGGATGGGAGGGGGCCAGCATAGGGACAGAGCAGCAGGCAGCGCGGTGTTAACCCCCTATGCCAACGTGGCGTGGGCTGGCAAGCTCCTGGCGTCGGCTGGCAAGCTCCGAATGAGGTCAAGGGGGTAAGGGAAGAGAGCCCCGGTGCCAGGCTCACAGACCGGGCTGGTACAGCGACGTTAGATGTCATAAGAGCGCCAAGGGGGGTGGCGGCTGGTCCCAAGGGGCGAGGGTGTGCGTGGGTGCGAGGTACTGGATAACGTCCAAGGTTGTGGGCAGACCCAAAAGGGCTGATGCGAGCGGATGCTCCTGCCCTGCGCATCCCATGGCAAGCAGCAGCACGCTCCACGCCTGCGACGTCGCGCCCTGCCTGCGCCCTCGCCTATGACCGCTCGCCCCGCGCGCGAAGGCGCTAACGCCGACATGTCACGGCCGCCTCACCGCATCAGCTCAAACTCGCCGTCCGGCGGCACGAAAGTGACCACCTTCTGCGCCTCGTAGGCCCCGAGGTTGACGCATTGGTGGAACGTGACGTCCTGGGGGCGGCCACACAGGGGGTCCAAACACCGTTGCCCCGTTTCCATCCCAAACGTACAGGTCTTCATCCCTCGCGCGCAAAACCCGCTTTGCTCCGCTCCATCGCCACAGTATTCCCGATCCGATGCGGCCCACTTCCGGCACCCGCCACCCTGCTGCCCCCTCTTTGCTGAACCGCAAGCTCTCCCTGCCCTCCAGTCCAGTGTACCCGCCAGCCGCCCTCCCAGTTCCCACGCCACCACACGCCGTCCCACGGGTCGGGCCAAGAGGCCAGCCGCGCACCTGCATCTCGTCGTTCAGCCCCAGCCGGACCTCCGGCATGTCCGACAGGAAGCACTTCATCTGGAGGCGCCCCACAACGTCGTTGCGGAGGACCGTACCTGGCGGGATGAAGGGGCGGGGGTGCGTAATTCCTCCTCAAATGCACCAGGATAAACAGCAACACGTTGACCGGGCCCCGCCCCAGCTCGCAGCCTATCTCACCGTTGCTACTCATGAGCACGTTGACCTGCTCCAGGATGTCCAGGAAGATCTCGTTGCGCTTGTACTTGATGCCCTCGCGCCGCCACCCGACTGCACCCGTCACGCTCAGCGTGGCGTTGGCAGCGGCGGCCGCCTCCTTGGCCTTCTTCGCCTGCGGTGACCGGCGAGTGCCGCAGCCCCCGGTCAGCCAGCCGCGTTCAGCAGCCCCGGAGCCGGGGCGGTACGGGATGATGTGGGTCGGCACCAATGGCTGCCCTCATGTACTGTATTCCGCCTTCCCGTCCTTGGAAAAGCCCCCGTCCAGCTGAACGGCGCATGCCCAGCACGTTGCTAGCGTAATGCTAAACTGGCCTCGCATGTCAGTTGTCCCTACTTATATCCCACGCCTACGCAGGCTTCGGGCCCTGGACACCAAGCGGTGGGCGCTAGGGCAGTTCGTATATGCGGTTAAGGTCACCGCAGGGCTGCGTGCGCCTCGCTTTCAGCACGGCGACCCTATGACCAACTGCCTGGGCCCGGCCCTTTTTTGCTTACGAGCCGGAAACCAACCGTAAGTATGCCCCGGCATGCGACACCTACAGCATGCCGTACCAATCCGTGCCCTATCAACGAGCGTTGTCGCGGCCCTATGCGCCTGCGCAAAACCCACCTGCGCCTCCGCTGCCGAGACGTTGGTCCCGAGCAAGCTGCTGAACTCTGACTTGTAGCCTTTTTGCAAGATGAGCGTTTTCAGGATGGCCGGGTCCGTCAACTGCCGCAACACCATGCAGGAAGGGGAGGGGTGTGTGTGTGTGTGAAGCGTACAGGGCGCTGGAGGACGCGGACGAGGCAAAGGGCCGCCCGGGCGGTGAGGGCGCCAGCGAGCGTTGCAGCTTGGGGGCGGCACGTGCCGCGAGGCATTTGCAGAAACAGCAAAGGTTGGACCAATGTCGCATGATCGAAAACTGCCTTAGACTGCGTTTGTGCATGCCAGCCGAGATGGACCGCGCCTTGGCGCCGTAGGCTCTATGTCCTACACCCCCAGACCCCTTGCACCACATGCCCAGCAACGAGGCGAAAGCGGTCCTCTGTCCGGCCACCCATCCAATACCCCAGCGACGACAGCTGGAGGACGGTCTACCTGTGGCAGGCCGTAGTCCATGACCTCGTCCAGTAGCTCGTACATCAGTACTGCAGGTGTACGGCACGGCCAGGCGCGGATTACGAACAAGGTGCTGCCGCCTGGTGTTGGTCATTTGCACGACCCCGATCAGGAGCAGGGCTGCGAGGGAATCGACCGCTTCGCCCGATCGCGGCGATAGTGATTACCAATCGCTACCTGGCCGCGGGCGTGCGGCGTTCGGCTGCGCGCACGTGTCGTACATGACACATTTCCGCCGTAGCGCTGCTCTTTTCGCCCAGCCGGGTGCCCCAAAGTTCTGGGTGCTTGCACTGTGGCGGCTCGAGAGAAACCCAAAAAAGCAGGCCGGAGCCGCAGACAACGCGTAACAGCCGGGATGGACTCACCAAAGTTTGACCGTATCGAAGACTCCGTCAGGTCGCCCTCAAAGTACGACTGGAATAGCGACACCAGCTGCGAGGGTAGTGGGGAACGAAAGACAGCTGATTGGGCCGTAAAGGTGGTTGATTTTAGGATGTACTCGAGGAAAGGACAGCAGGCACCTTCCCTCAACCTATGAGGACCCCGCGAAGCAACCCTGTCCTGCCCTCGAAGGAAGAGGTTCAAGGATTATCAACCCAAAATGACAAGGGCCCGAAAGAGAGAGGGGGCACACAACCCCTTCCAACCCCGGCCCCTGACTAACCCCCGCCCCTGCTTAACCCTGACCCACGCGGTCCCCGTGGGCCATCTTACCGACGTCATGAACTGGAACGATAACATGGCGTTGCCATTGCTGCGGGTCAACAGCAGGATGTAGATGTCCGCGTGGCGCAAGTACATAAACGTGACCGAGCCCAGGGTCCGGATGGGCCCGTGGACTGCTGTCGCATCGCGGTCGCGAGCATTCAAAATCCGATCACGAAAGCTCTCCGCTATATCTCGGCTACAAATGCGTTAGGCGAAACCCAAGGGACAGTCTTGGATCAGGTCCACATCTCCCAACACAACACCTTTCACATCGCAAAGTAGCGCCATAATTTACATCAAAGTTAACATCTGAGATAACCGTGATAATATCGTCAACCCTCAGTCTGCCCGGTGAACACCAGCATCTACCCTGTTTCCAAGGGGCTGTGCAACTTACTCAACATCGTCCTTGTATCTCCGTTCTAAAAGAATATCTCCACGTAGGTTAAGAAAGTAGATAGCAGACGCTGCTGATGCCATATATGCTAAACAAGGGTGCTGCGAGGCCGCACGCCAATTCACCCTACTGTGCAGCTGTGCCGATCAAGGGTTCCAGAGCGACATTGAATCTAAGTCAACATGCCGCTCGCAGGGTAGGTAAAATGGAAGATCGGTAGTCGCAGTAACCAAACCTCTACGTTAAGCGGGAAAGAGTTCAGACGAGAGTGAACTTGAGGCCTCGGCGAGATAAAGTATAAAAATATGTGCGTGTGTGGAGTGTGTAGCTTACAACAACAAGGACCCGCACCTGTACGAACCTTGTACGGTAAATTCTGACAAATCAAGGCTAGTTTTCGGTGCTGCCAATGCCCAGAAGTGCTCTTTGAATCCCGCCCACACAGCACTGCATGATAGATGTGCGTGCATTGCGTGCGTCGCTTACATCGAGTCTTGTATGCCCCCGTGGCCGGCCCAAAAAGCTTGCGCAGGGTTGAGGGATTGTCCTTAAATGGAGTACGCGCCGGCCCGGTAGTCCAAAACCCACATCATATGATCCCCAAAACGTTGGGAAGGGTTGCGATGGATTCGTATAAAGGCATCAAACACGTCGGTTTTGCCGAAACTAACCAACGAGCCAAGTCTACGGGAGACAACAGACCAGGAGGACACCACCGCGCCGCGGTATTAAGAAAGGCAACCTGCCCCCTGCCTTGGCTACACTGCACACAAGGCACAACCATACGCAGGCAATAACACGAGGTAAATGCAGTAGCCCTGTGCGCGTCAAAGCTGCTGGGACAGGGCGACTTGCAGTCGGTCAGCGACTATCAGCGTGGGGTACCGCCGCCCCTGCCGCAGCTACGCGCCATCACCTTCCGGCGCAGCAAGGAGGAGTCTGCGGCTGATGCCTGTAGTCTACGCTAACCTGTAGCTTTCGCTCATTTGTGGCCTGATGCCCTGATCTCCGGCAGCCGAGTATATGCCCCACCCGTACACCCACAACTTCCTGCAAAAAGGCGCAGCATTGCGTATGCACTTGCCACATATAGGCGATCACTGACGCCTTTTGACTTACTATGGGCCCAGATCTGTTAACGACCATCCCACCGTCGCCGAGTTTTTAACGCGTCGTACGTCGGCATGAGTCACCAGTCAATTTGCCCCCATCCAGCCGGCAATCTAACAGCGCATTTCACCTAACCCAAGTTGAGGGTGTCACTGTTTAACTATGGCCCCAATTTCCGTGGTCACCGGCGCAAATCGCGGCATCGGACTTTCAGTAAGGCTGATCGCACATCGGGCTTTCACTGGGACTGTCGCAAGTGGCCGCATTCTTACAAACGGACCCTGATAACGTGCAGCTTTGCGCAAAGCTCAAGTCAAAGGGCTACCAGGTCATCGCTTCCTGCCGCATCACTAGCAAGGAGCTTGATGCGCTAGGCGTGCAGGTTGTCGAAGGTGCGATAGCAAAGCGTAGGATCTGCATGTACTTATTCTACTACCAACTGCCGCGGATCGATTTCGCGACAGCGCGAGGCGTCCCGTTCACATGCCGCTTTGCCGTGATGCCTTCTTCTGCCTTCTGCACTGCCCTTTATACACCTCAAGGGGTGGACGTGGGTCGCGACGGCGGCTGCGCCCCCCTGGCCGCCTCGCTGGGTAGCCGCAAGGTGGACTTGCTGGTCTGCAACGCGGGTGTGCTGATAGAGGACACGCTCGCTGACCTGGACATCGCAAAGCTGCGGGAACAGGTCCGTGTGGGAGAGACCGGGCCCGCGCACAGTACACCACCGCAATCCGGTCGGCCCCCGAAATGCACGCTGCGTCGAAGCATGGATGGTGCTGGGTGCACCGTCTCGGGTGTGGCGCGGGTGTGAGGAGGGTGGCCTGCAGTGCCATTCGGGCAGGGAAGGGTGGCATTGGATAGGCGCCAACTGGCGCTGGGAAAGGTGGTTTCTGTCGGTTTACGCGGCCATTGCAGATTGAAAATGGGCGGCATCGAGCGCGCCACTCGGGTCGGAGCCACGGCCTGTCTCGCAGGACACGCCCCAAAGCACGACGTGTTTCCGCGTGGGGGGTGGGCTCTCGGCAGGGGCAAGGGCCGCTCCCCCGCTGCGATGGATCCCCAGCTAGCGCGGCGCTCGGGGGCGGTCGAAACCTACCGCACCCTGCGCCCCACCATCCGTCTGCGCTCTGCTGCACTGGCTGGCGCGGGGAAGTACCCTGCATGCTGCTGTCCGCGAAGTACCCTGCATGCTGCTGTTCGCCTGCTGCCTTGCTCTTCCTCACAGTTCGAGGTGAACACGCTGGGGCCCCTCCGGACCTACCTGGCGGTCAAGGACAGCATCGGACAGGGATCCAAGGTACGGCAGTACGGCAGCTGTTACCGGCGATGCGGCACTTCTGCTCGGGCCGACCACTCCTCTTGTGCAATCCCCCGCCCCTCCGTCCTTTCGGCTCACGCGCCCGCCGCAGATCGCCATCATCACCTCCCGCATGGGCTCCATTGCCGACAACGGAAGCGGCGGCGACGTAAGTACAGCAAGGGCCGCCGTGCCCGCCCGGGGTTTCGGGCTTCTGCGGGCTGAGGGCACCGCCTTTGGCCGTGTTTCCACTCCACCTCTTCTTCATGGGGGAAAGCGCCAGCGCCAGCTGATGCATTGCGCGGATCGTGTGCGTGCGTTCCGTTCCGTTGGGTGAGGGCATCGCGCGCGCGTGCGTGTGTGTGTGTATGCGTGGCCGCATGCATACGTTACTTTCCGGGGTCGTAATTCGTGCCCGGAAAAACAAATCCAGTATCCATGTGGTGTTGGTGCCGTACAACCGTTCAGCCGGGTGGCGCACTGGGTGGGTAACAGTACTTCAAAGGCTGGACCCCGGAGGCTGGATCGCCGCCGTTGACCCATGGGTCGTTGTTCATTTCGGCGTTCGCTGCCTTCCGTTGTCCCTGCCGTGGGTGGCTGCGCGTAGAGGCTGCGCGGCGGCGCGATACCCGCTGACCGCCCCGACGCCAAGTCCTCGGTAGGATGCACACTCGGGCAGCGCACATGTACAGCAGGTGGCGGAGGGCCGCGCTTGCCCCGCGACGCACGATCGACGCACGACCTCCTCGCCACACGCAGCGCCATTCACACGCACACACACAGTCACACACTCTCACACACACCCTATCCCCACAACGCGCTCGCTGTGCGTGGCTGCAGCCAACGCAACAACCCAGCCCTGGTACGGCATGTGTTTCGCATTGCAATGCGCATCGGTGCTTTGGGTGGGCGGGCGACGCGGTCGATGGTGGGACGGCGGGGCGGAGCGGCATCATCCGCGGAAAGGCAAAGGCCCCGACGGCCCGGCACGCCGCGGCCCCGCCCGGCGGGAATAGAATGCAGTGCAATGCCCTTCTCCTGGATTGGAATGCGAAGCGTGGAGGGCCACACCGCTGGCCGAAAACAAGCCGCCCCCGCCCTGCCGCTTCATCCTCAGGCCCGCGCCACGGGCAACGTTCTTAATTAATCCCTCCTTCCGCAACGAGCGGGTACCGTCCATCGCTGTAACGTGAGCACCGCTTCCCCAGCCCCGTCCCGTGTTGGCGATCCCTCGGTGTCGTACAGTACGGCTACCGCATGAGCAAGGCCGCGGTCAACATGCTGGGCACGAACCTGGCGGTGGATCTGAAGGCCGGGGGAGTGGCGGTGAGGAGCGTGAGGGGCTGCAGCCGTCACGGATTAAGCTACATATTGTGATCACAGGGCGATCATAGTGCGATCACGGAGCGGGACGCCCAACCCCCGCGTTCCTAGCACGATTCTTTCCCTGACCGTCTCGTCCCCGTCTTGTACCGCAATGTGCCCACTCATTCATTCAGGTGGGCATCCTGCATCCCGGTTTCGTGGCGACGGATATGACCAAGAAGTACCACGGTACGGTACGGCAGCTGTACTGCGGCGGCAGCAGTACGACTCGAGGACCCCCGGGAGAAGGGTTGTCGCCTTTCCCCCGCGCACACGCACCATACACCGTGTCTCCAACGTGCATTCCTTCGCACCGCAACGTCCCAAATCACGCTTTCGACGGGTCCTTGTTGTTGCTGCTGCGGCACGGGGCCCTCTCTAGATCCCCAGCTAGATCCCCAGCTAGATCCCCAGCTAGATCCCCAGATGCCCAACCCCTGTGCTTTGGTCTGTCTGTCCGTCTGTAAGTCTGTCTGACTGACTGGCTGACTGGCTGACTGACTGGCTGCCTGGCTGTGTGCAGGCATGGACGGCGTGATTGATCCGGAGCAGAGCGCCGCAGACCTGGTGGAGATCATGGAGCAGCAGCTGTCGATGGAGACGTCGGGCACCTTTTGGCACCGCAACGGGACGGTGCTGCCCTGGTAGGTTAGAGAGCCGTGACCACCGTGGCGGCCGTGTTGGGAGCGTGGCCAGGGTTGTCCTGGTACCTGCGCGGCCATAATACATACAGCCTTGCCGTGGCCGCTAGGCGAGTCGAGTCCTTCTGGTCTAGCAGGTACCGCATACGGGGTGGTGCCGTGCTCGCGTCAGGAGGTTGGTTTTGAGGTTTTGGTTTGGTTTGGTTTTTATGGTGACCTGATGATATGCCCAGGCGCCCTGAATGCAAGCGGCGCTTTTCCGCCGGGGGGCGCGCGCTGGGTGCACTGATCGAGTCATGCGCGTGAATGAGCGACGAAAGCAGGCAGGAGCAGGCGAGTGCGAGTGTGTTGATACAGGCGGGTCAAGCCAGTGTGGAAGCAGACGCAGACCGCGTTTCGTTACATACCGTTCGCCTTACGCTTGGCCTGAAGGGGCTCCCGGATGCGCGCAGCACACCGGCCAGCCGTAGCGCCCGGTGATCCGCGGACGCACGCTCTGACTCGTACCGTAATCTATGGGGAGCGGCCTTTTATCCGCGCATGGTTTTGGTTTTCCAGGTTTTTTCCATATGATTTCCGATGTTCGGGTGCGATGCTCTGCAACTCTCCACCTGGTGTTGGGGGAAAGCGCACTCGGGTGCATGAGGTGCATGCGCGTCGAGGCGCGAGCCCTGCATCGGACCGGTTCGCGAGACTGAGTTCCGAGATTCTGGTCTGCGTTGACGGTATGAACCAGAGTCCGGGGTTGGCGTGATAGCCGCGTGCATTGTGCGTGATCACGGGTTCACGGCGGTGGTATGATTTTCAGGGCCGTGTATAACAAGGCCGTGTTACCAGGCCCGGCGAGCCGGCAGGTGGCTTCGATTATCTGGATGATGTAACCGCAGGTGTGCAAATGTGCCTCCAACAAACGTGCATGCGGCGCACAACGCCGGTGCCGGAACGAGCTCGCGGAAGCTTTTCAGCTGTGTCATCCGATATCGACTTCTTCGCCCGACAGCAGCCGCATTTCGATACCTTTTTAAACCAGATTTGAACGGTAATATATTGAGGCAACCGTTACCATTCCGCAATCGTCTATCATCCGTCGTCCGTACGGCGAAACGCCATCGCGTCACACGCACTCCTTAAAACACTCACAGCAAGGACAACATTCCGCACAACCCAGTTAGGACGTTCGAGTATACAAACATGATGGCGCTTGCGATGCAGTCCCGCCTGAGCTCCTGCCGCTTGGCGGCCACAAAGGTGCGGCAATTACCTCGCCACACGATCCGCTTGCCGATGTTATCCTAGTTCTCGACGGCCTTTTATGCCCATTTCGTTTTACTGATTTATGAATATCAATGGAACTTGCTGATCGCTCCCAAACTGTTTCGGCATTGCGATGCCCTGCCCTGCCCGCAGGCGCATCGGGCAGCACCGGCTCGCCTCCTGCGGACCACCGTCCGCGCGTCAGGCAGGTCTCAGTCTTCTCAGCAGGCCGAAGAGCCGCAGGGAGGGCTTGGTCGCAGGGAGCTTTTGATCGCGGCCGCCGCAACCCTGCCCGCCATGTCCTCCTTCCCCGCCGTGGCAGCCGATGCTGGGGAGCTGAACGAGAGCGCTAGCGGCCTCAAGTGGAAGGATGTCCAGGAGGGAACCGGTCCGTCGCCCGTCAAGGGCTCCACGATCAAGTGAGCTCAGCAGGGCAAAGCTGAACGCCGCTGAGCTTTGGGGCCCCGGTTGACTGCGGTTGCCAGCGGCCCTCTCCGTTGACGGCGTGGTTTCGGCGCGGGCGCAATTTGCAGCCGTTCTGTCATGTGCTTGAGGGCGCGAGAGAGATCGCGACAGGTTGGGGTAGTTGGCTCATAGAGACGCAAGACGGTCAGCCTGAGTAGGGGTTGTGTACGTCACTGCTGCGCCCGGCCGCTTCTGCATCATCGGCGGCTTTAGTGGCCGGAACCTCATGACGCCCTACTGTACATCCGTACTATGCCCTACTGAGCGAACCGCAATGCTGCAAAGTACGCAGCAACGAGTGCAGCTTCCTGCAGCCCCGCCGCATCAGCACAGCACGATAGCGAACTTCTGCAACCTGTATCCAGTTCTGCGGCGACGGTGACGCGCTGCCCGCAGGTGCCACTACACCGGGCGGCTAACCAACGGCACCGTATTCGATTCGTCGTACAACCGCCGCCAGCCCCTGTCTTTCCAGGTGCGTCGCGCTTCCCCCTTTCCCCCTTTCCCCGCCCTTTCCCCCCGCGGAAGGATTCTTCTGATACGTTACCGTTCACGGGCTCCGGCCTATACGTGGATAACCCCGCGGGTCGCCCGCTTCCACACTAAAACCAGCCCACCCTACACTGTAATAGAACCACCGGGGCTGGCGCATGCCGGCTGGCGATGCGCGATGTTCAACATCGCGTCGTGACGCACGTGTTAAATCACGTGGTTCCACGGTCCCTCGACGGACATTATATTCCCAAATATTCCCGGTTGGTTTCCCGCCGATCGGCGTCCCTCCCTGGCGCTGGCGCCCGCAGATCGGCGTGGGCCAGGTCATCAAGGGCTGGGACATGGGCATCCTGGGCGCCGAGGTACGACAGCGGCGCGGGCGCAGGGCCAGGCACCGGCGCAGCAGACACTGACCGCACGGGGCCCGCGTGCCCCTTACTGTGCCTGCCCTGATCACCGCTACGGAGGGCCGCGCCCCTGGGTGACGTGGCTGATGCTGCCGAGGTCGAATTCACTGCAGCCATTAATTTGGGGGCTTGATGCTCCCTGACCAGCCTGCAGAACATTGATCGTACACTGATTGCGGCCGGTGCCTCCGGGGGCTGCCTCCGGTGTTGAGACACGGTCCTTGGGTCCTTGGGTGGGTGTCTGCCCCGCAGGATATTCCGCCCATGAAGGAGGGCGGCAAGCGCCTGCTGGTCATCCCGTCTAACCTGGGCTACGGGTGGGTGGCTGGGTGGGTGGCAGGCTGGGTGGGTTCCTGGTTCGGCCGCCTGGGCCGTGCGGGCCGTGGCCTCCCTGAGGCGCAGGACGGCTTGGCTGTCATTCAGCCCGTCTGCGTTTCTGGTTGACGAGTGGTTGTCCGCCCAGCCGCTCTAACACTGGGACTTGGACCTGACTCTTGATCCTCTCTGTGTGTGATGGTGGCGAACCAATAATCAATCAGGGCTCGTGGCGCCGGCGGCGTCATCCCCCCGAATGCGACGCTGGAGTTCGATGTGGAGCTGCTGCCGCGCAAGTAGATGATGGACTGAGCGCTCCAGGGGAGCCATGGCGGCGCTCCAGGGGCAGGCCCCGAGGCGCTAGCACAGGGACCGGGCGGCCCAGCGGCGGAGGCGGAGTGCGTGGTGGCCGTGAACACGGCCGTGGACTGCGCGGGACTCGAGGTTTCTTGCCAGGCTTTTTGGCTTTTTGAAGTTTCGGACGCCTCACAAGTTGAAGCCTGCAAAGGGGACCCTGTTGCTGCTGATCGGAGAGTTGGGTGCAAGGCGGGTCAGGGAAATGGCGCGCCGCGCTCGGCGATGCTTTTTTTCGGCGTTGCGGTGGGGCCAAGGTGCTGTCAGCTGTACGTCGGCTGCACCAAATTTTGTAAATTACTGTCGTGCCATGTGTCTTCATCCCTGAATGGTTATGTGACCGTGATGATGTGTCTAGCACGGACATGTCAGAATTGTCGGCGCCGTCATGTGGTGCCCAGCGCAGGGCGCGCTGCGGGCTAGTGCCGTTCGAAACTGCCGCGAGACGGTTTGCTCGACAGCTTTCGAAGTGAGATCAGAACGACTGTCTGCAGCATAGAGGTATATTGCGTATAATTGTTTGCCGCCAGACGCACACTGAAACGCACTGAAGTCAATTCAGGCTTTTGCCATGCAGCCCGTGCTCGGTACTGTACTGTAGCCGCATATAAAGATGCCGATTGATTGGAGGCGTACACGCTGATGGCGATTCACACTATCATGACCATCTACATGCAACGCACCCACATCCTGCGCAGCTACGCGGCGCTGCTGCACCACCTGACAGCCGCGCTGCAGGGACTTCTGTCCAGGTCTGTCCCATACCTTCGGGCGGTGGAAGCCGCGCGCTAGGCGTGTTATGGGGTCAGCGCGCTCCTGCTCGCGCGCGTTCGTTGCCGTAACATTCGAAGTTGCGGGCGCGGCCTGCAGCCAACTCACCACCAACGTACCCGACTAGGGTGGCGGTATCGTTCACCATCGAATCCGAATTTCCCTGATCAAGAGGCGAAGGCTGCACCGACTTCCCTTACAAACACCCTTACAAGCACAGTATATTTAGCTGCCAAGCTGTGTGAGGAAGCTCCACATTCTGTGCAATACGGTACCCAAAATATGGTCGTGGAAGCGAAACGCCAGCTCCCGCTTCTCAGCACACGCATTACAGCAGTTCCTGCTCTACCAGAGGCCTTCTAAGGCTTGCAGAGGGAATTCGGGCTGAACTAGACTACTAGAGAATTTGATGAGTCGTGACTAAAGCCATGCCCCTGTGAGACTACAAATAAGAGGAGCGGTTATCCTTATTTCTAATACTGTGTAACTACTTATAATGCCAAAACATAATAACTGTCCTATATGACAGTTATTGAGCGTCTTGAAAAAACGTGAAGAGGGATGCGCACATGAGCACATTCTTTATCGCTCCCTAACAAATGACGCTAACAAAACTGTCACTACATTGCAATTATTTGCTACAAGTGAACAAAGTTCCGGCTGCAGAGCAGCGCCGCTGGCATGATGCCGCCGTTAGGACGCACCGTATTAACGGAATAAAGATGCGTTGGTCGATTGTAAGGAATCATTCCGCGTTTCTGCCATCGAAGGCATAAGGTTTTCGGCTAATTTTCGTTGTATTCGTTCACCACTACATTTGTTCGTGGACTGGAAACGGCCAAGGCGCTCGCCACTGTACGTATAACTGGGCAAAACGCTTGAGATGGAGGTTGGCTATCTCGTACCGAGACAAACATAGTAGCAGCAATACATTGTGCTGAAGCCTCACCTAAAATTCCTGGCGGCCGACAAATGGGGCGCAGCTCGGCGCTTGGCTGGAGGATGCCCCGCGCGTTGGCAGGGGTATCGGAATTCCTAGTCAGCAACATCTTCAGCTGACATAATCAAACCTGTGCTTCGCACCAGTCCTAGCGTCGTGTCGTGGACAGTGCCACTCCTGCAGCAAGGCACAGCAGCTGGGAATGCGAGCTGCGACTCGCAGCACGCGACGGCCCGATGCGCGCCTTTAAGCTTCAAAAACTACTCCTCTTACAGCTTTCTCTTTCCCTCATTAGTCAACATGCTCCGTACTACTGGCAGCCAGTTGGCGCTGCGGCTGTGGCCCAGCCATGCCCCTCTCCCTGCAGCCGACTGTGGGACGAATGGGACTCGCGTCGAGTACAGTCCGGACCCGAATTCAAGGCCCTCAATAGCGTCTCAGGATTAAACCACTCCGACCTTGTACTGTTGACCGGCGACACGGCCGCCAACCTCACGGGGGCGCAGCTGCAGCTCCTCAACGACACGCTCATCAGCGGGCCCGCTGCCGATGCCCAGCCGCTACCCGGGCTGTACCTCGGCTCCCGACCAGGCGCCTTGGTGCTGGCAGCGAGTAAGTGGCAGGAGATTAGACGGCACATGGCAGGCGACTTGCGGACGATCTGTCCATGTGTGTATATGTGTGCGTGTGTGTAGGAGTGTGTTTTGGGGAGGGGGTGAGCAAGTCCCGGTCCGCTCCAGTTCGGAAGCTCCGACAAAAGCTGCATCTCCTTTTCTACATGTATGGACCGGGTACTTACCTGCCTCCACGTATGCCTCCACTTGTACCCTCCCTTGCACAATATGCGGGACACGCTTTGCCGTGTGCCGTTTACGCACTCCAAGCTGTATCGATAGTGCATGGGCGCGCTGCGTTCCGCGCACCTCCAGACCAAACCTGCACGGGCTAGTACGGCAATGTCACCGTGTCGTACAAAAGTGCCTGCCTCGTACATTCCCCAACCATCAACGTGTCGCGCGATGGGCGGGCTACTGGCTGGCTTGGCGGGCCGCCTGAACAGCAAGGCCGCTTGGCGCCTCTGGTGCCCCCAACTGCCTCCCACTGTCCGCAGATGCGACACTGACGCTCCAGTTCCTGCGAGTGGTGAACGTCATTGCGTCATTCACAGCTTCTTCTAATACCAGCGGCAACGCCAACAGCAGCAGGACAAGCAGTGACAGTGCCAGCAGCAGCGATGACGGCAGCCCGCTCGCGCCCGGCGGCGGCGCCGGCGGCGGTGCCAGCACTGATGTCACCAGCGGCGTGCTGTGGTCGCTGTCTCTGGACTCCTTTTCTCTGTCGGCCGGCTCGCTTCTGCGGCTGGTGGGCTGCCGGGTGGTGCTGACGGACTGCGGAGTGGCGGACAGGATGTTCGGGGCGGCGGGGCAGCGGCCGCAACCGCCGGGCGTCAACATGAGCCAGGTGCGGTGCGGTGGGGCGCGGTGGGGCGCACACGGGAGGCCGCGCCAGGCATGTCTTGCTTCACCTCATGCCTTAAGACAGAATATTTTCTGTTCGATGCTCGTTTAAGGAAGGCTCTTTCCCTTTAGTGTCCGCGTGGCTCTCTTATTGGCGCGTCTCTTGATGACTGTAGCTCTAGAAACCCGAATCTGTTGCTACCTTATTTTTTTCTGTTTGTGCTTTCCACGCGCGCAGCTGAAGGTTGCGCGGGAAATCATGGTCAGCAGCGTCCGGCTGCCGCAGCTGGAGCTTCGGGACGTGGTCATCTCCTGCAACGAGGTACGGCATTTCTATCGCAGAGTGTACGGCATACGGCATATGTAAAAGGCACGACAGTCAGGCACGCCGGACACAAGTCCATTGAAGCCGAAAGTTCCTAGAGGATTCACTGCGGGCATGCGCCTGGTCGTATCGTTATTCACACGCTGCCGGGCTGGGAATGCAGGCGCCAGCCCATGTTCACCCCTCGGTTAGCCGGTTCCGTGCTACATCCAGGGGCCCAGCGCTTCCCTGAAGAAGCCTCGCCGTATTCTGACCTCCCTTGCCACCCGACCACTCCCAACGCCCGGCGTGCGCCGCCTCAGGTGTGCGGCATGTCAGGAATCTGCACCGTGACCGTTGCCTCCCAAACCGAATGGTACGACGCCCTGGATCTTATCAACCGACGCGCTGACGGTTGCAACGGTTACGTGATTGAGCTGTCGGCAAACGTCTCCATGGCCCCGCCGCCGAGCCCGTCGCCGGGCGACAGCACGGCCCGGGCAAGGCAACTGTCGACAGGGGCAGCAGCCGCAGCTGTAGCACTCGCGGCTGGTTCCCAAACCCGCGGTCTCAGAGGCAGTGGCAGCAGCAGTAGCCGCGGCGGCGGCGGCGGCGGCAGGCTGCTCAGTGGTCCAGGCGAGCTGCGGAGGCCCGTATACGGAGTCGCAGCGCAGCGCAGCAGCGGCACCGCGGAGGCGGACGCTGGGGACACCACCGGCGACGGGCAGAATGGCGTCGATGACCCATGGGTCATCACTGACGCCTGGCGGCATGGCCGCCCGCGGCCGCAGCGGCGGCGGCTGTCCCAGGACGTTGCCACTGCCGCCGCCGCCGCCAGACCATACCCTCGTCCGGTGTCTCTTCAGGTGGACCTGACCATCCGCGGCGCGGCTTCCTCCTCCTCCTCCTCTTCCTCCTCCTCTTCCTCGTCGTCGTCGTCGACGGGTGTGGTGGTTCTGGACGCTGCGCTGATGATGTCCGTGTTCGAGGTGGCCCCCACCGCCCGCCTCTCCCTGGAGCGACTGACGCTCATCAACCTGGCCTCACCACACCCCGGCGTGCTGGCGCTGCCGCTGTACTTCGCGGACAGGTACGGCAGATCCTAAACCCTAAACCCTAAATATACGATCTTAGATGTACGGCACGATTCCAGATCCTGCATCCTGGATCCTAGTTATGACTAGATCCTACAGTGGATCATGGCGCGGGTGTGGCCGGGCTCCATCACTGGTGAGGGGAGGGGAGGGGCGGGCCGCCCCAAGACGGCGGATGAGGCGCGCGTCATATGCCTTGACGACATGCCGCCGCCCTCCTATTGTGCGCTGCACCGCCCGATACTGATACCGATATCCCCGGGGCCTGGGCGGTGCGCCACCCGCTACACAGGCCCGACCAGAACGGTACTAGCCAGCGGCACGTCAGGCTGCGAAACGTCACACTCGTACTGGCGGCGGACGAGCATTCGTACGAGCTGACGTGGCTGAAAACCCGGGCAGCGGCGACGGCGGGCGCCAGCCCGCTGCCGGCGGACATGGCGCAGTGGCTGCGGGATGCCGTACAGGTCGCTGAGGTGGGTGGGTGGGTGGGTGGGTGGGAGGGTGGGTGGGTTTGGTGGGTGGGTGGGTGGGTGGGAGGGAGGGTGTGCTCCATCCAGCACAGCGGCAGTCCCGGGACTCACCTCCCAGAATCCCGCTGGTGGGATTCCGGGTGTAAGAACCCACACACGCACCGAAAGACGAGCCGCATCGAAGCAACCGCGGTTGGGTTTGGGGTTGGGGTCCGCGGTCGTTAACTGTAACGCTCGATCGCCGCCCCTCCGCAGGTTTCCCCTCTTCCCAGCGGCAACACCACCACCACCCTGACGCTCGCCCGCTTCATCGGCCTGGGCCTCGACGCGACCGACCTCACCCTCACGTCCGCCCCGCCGCCGGGGTTCGCCCTGGCGCAGCCATCCATCGGCATCGCCCGCTTCGCGCCCAGCCCCCTGGACAGCTACCCCCAGCTCCTGGTGCTCAATTCCACGTCAGCGCTGGTTTCGGCGCTCAACTCCTCCGCCTCCGCTGGGCCCCTGGTGAGTCGGAGCCCCACTTCCGGGGAGTCTGGCTATGAGGCCTACCCGGGTGTGCCGACGCTGGCGGCCGTGCTGCTCCGGACGAGCACGTACGACAATCGGAGTACGGCATTCACGCCCGGGTCGTACGGACGAGTTGTACTTACGCAGCGTAGCTACGTGCTGGAGCCGTACACTGCGCCGGCGCGCGCAAACGGCACACCTGCGGCGGTGGCGGCGGTGCTGGACTTGGGCGGCGCCCGGTCGGCGTGGGTGTCCTGGGGCCCAAACGGCACCTCCTCCTCCTCCGCCGCCGCCGCCGCCAGCAATCTGAGTCTGACGCTGCGCAACGTGACGCTGGTGGGTCTGGGCAGCCCCGGCCGCTGGCCCTCCGACCGCCCGCTGCTCCGCTGCCTGGACCTACCGCTGTGGGCGCTGGCGGGGGAGGGGCCCCGGTCGGCTTCCCCTTCCCCTTCCCTGCCTGGCCAGCCGCCCGCGGCGCTGCTGGCGCTTTCCGGGGCCACGATCAGCATCTCCCGACAGGAGCTGGCGCTGTGGGCAGCGTGTTACGCGGTACTGGCGGCGGACCTCGCCGCCGGCGGCGCCGCCGCCGCGGCCGGCGGAGGTGTGGGCGGCGGCTACAATGCTAGCTCTGAGCTGCGGGCCGCCTGTCGGAGCTTGGGCATTCAGGAGTTCAATGCCAGCGCCAGTGGACCGCGCGCCTTCACCATCACAAGCCTGCGGGTACGTAGGTCGTCCGGCGCTGCGTTTCGCTGTGCGCTTTGCTGTGCGCTGTGTACTGTACCGCGCTGGGATGTGAGATATTGTGGGGTTGGTGGCGTTCAAGGTGCAGCGCTAGACGGGCTTCGATGCGTTGACTGTCCACCGAGTGGCTGCAGGTGTGTGCGTGCGTGCCATCTGTGCGTGCGTGTGCTTGTGTGTGCGTGCGAGCGTGTGCGTGCGTGCGTTGTGTATGTATGCGTGCGAGCGTGCGTGTGTGCGTGCCTGTGCCGGTCCGTGGTTGACTGGTCAGCGGGCGTGCTGTTGAGATGGGCAGGTTGGCGCGCGCGTGAGGAGTGTGGAATGCGGAATGTGAGATGCGGGTTATGGATCGCGGAGAAGGCCGGTCCGGAGTGTCTGGCTGCTCGTGGGCTCTCTGGTGACTGGCGTAAGGCGTGAGGGAGGGCCATCATTGTCACGGCGGATCTGCTCACCCATGTCACGTCTGCACCCCACCCTTCCACGCCATGCCTTGCGCAGGGCATGGGCATACGTCTGCAGAACGTCGTACTTCGGGACGACATCATGCCTTACCAGCGGTACGACCTGGACGAGCTGCTCCCAGGTACGGCGTGGCGGGTGGCGCGGCGGGTGGCCATGGAAATGGAATCGTACGGGTACCGGTGTGTGGGCGCGCGCCCCTTGACGGAAGTCCGTTGTGGGGAGTGCCAGGCGACTGGCGTCAGCCGGTATCCCCACATGTCCTGTCATTCTTATGTACTGCCACTCTCATGTATTGCCGCTATTCTGTACTGCCACTCTCATGTACTGCCACTCTCATGTCACTCTCATGCACTGTTACTGTTGCCACTGGACGCCGGGAGGTTGGGTGGCGGCGAGAGGAAGGGCGAGTGGAAGTGGCGAGTGGAAGGGGATGGGTCGGGAGGGGCGGGCAGCGACTTGGCTTCCGGCCCTCGTCCGGTGCCACACGTCTCCTCCTTTGATTCATCCCGCCGCATCACAGTTGTTACGGTATTACGGTACACGTACCCGACTACTGCCTGTATCGCCCCCATCGTGTTGGCCGCCTCCACTCGCAGTGTACGACCCGCCGTCCCCGAATGTCGACGCCTCAGCGCACAAGAAGGCATCCATCAAATGGGTGATCCCAGTCGTCGTGGTGGCGGTGGTGGTGCTCCTGACCGCCTCCGGCATCATCCTGCTGGTCGTACAGGATCGCCGAAACGGCAGCACACGCTACTATAACGCCTACATGCGCAAGACCCAGCAACTATTGCACCTGCAGCGCTGCCCCAGCCCCGCGCCGGGGGGCTACGACCCCGACAGGTCGAACTGCGGCGGCGGCGGCGGTGGCGGCAACGCCAGGCGCCGGCCTGACGGCGGCGACGCCGCCGCCGGCGCGTGCATTGACGCTGCTGCTTCTGCGGCGACGGCGGCGGAGGCTAATGTGCGATCCGGCATCGGCGGCGTGTGGTCGCAGAAGGCTGGCCGGATAAGCCGTCGGAGCAGCGGTGCCGACGGCCTGGTTTCGGAGGCGGGTCTGGCGGCCGATGGCGGTGACGGCGGCGGCTCCAGCTATCCGCAGCTCGTGGGCGGCCCCAACTCCTGCTGGAGAGGCGACCGTGATGACCGGCCGCGGCGATCGGCCGCCAGCGGGGGCGGTACCGCCGACGGCGGAGTCGGCGGCGCCGTCAGCTGCAATGGCGGCGGCGTCGGCGGTGGTGGCTCGGATCGCGGCAGCTTGAGGCGATTCTCGCCTCTGGAGCCGGCGGCAGTGGCGGCGGCGGCGGCGGCGGTGGCTGCGTCCTCCCTGGAGAGCCTTTCCGGCTACAGCCAGGCGTCCGCCGCCAAGAGAAGCCAGCCGACATGGACACACGGGGGTTCCGCGCACGGGGGCACGGCCTTCAAGGAACCCGGCGCCGCCGGGTACACCCTCAATCGTGGCGCCAGCGGCACGATGCCGCACTGTGCCAGCGGCACGGTGCCGTACTGCGCCAGCGGCACGGTGCCGTACTGCGCCAGCGGCACGGTGCGGTCGGGGATGACCGACGGAATGGAGGTGCCCGTGGCGCGATTGGGGCCCAGCGGCAATGGCGGTGATGGCGGCGACGTCATTCGGGAAGAGACGAGGGTGACGGCGCCGCAGCTGCTGCAACCTGAGCTTGCGGCGACGGTGGGAGGCCTGGCGGCGGCGACGGTGGTGGCGGCGGCAGCGGCTGGCGAGCGCGGCGAAGTGTTGTCGTACAAGGCACGCTCGCAGGACGGCGGCGGCGAGCCCATACTGAATGCGGCGCACGCGCCGGGGGACATCGTGGCGGCGGCGGCGGTCTCCTTTTCTCAGACCGCGCTCGCGCCCTTTGCCGCCGCCGGGCCAACCGACGGCGGTCAACGCACCGTCAGTGGCGGCGGCAGCGGCGGCTGCGGCGATGGTGGTGACAGGGGCTTGGATCGTTCAGGAGGAATAGTGGAGTTGGAACCCGCCGCACTGCCCGGCTTAGCCGTTCGGAGCGCAGAGATGCCTACGCTATCGAGCCACACGAGTTTGAGCGGCGGCGCCTCACCGGGGAATGGCAACGAAGCACAGTCGGCGGCACCTTGGAACGCCGCGCGCCAGGTGGGGCATGAAGACGGCGCCTGGCGGTGCCGGCCGCCGGAATATGTGTTACCGTGATGCGGCGTGTGTGTACGGAAGAAATAGTCACGCAGCTGCCGTACTGGGAAGGCAGGGAGGCGGGCGCAGGACCACTACGCCTTCTTGCGAGAAGCGGTGGTTGTGAATCCTATCCTCGTGTACTAGTAAACGGGGACGGCACGGAAAGGATCCGCACTCCCTTGCCTTCCTTGTTTTTGTTATTTTTTTCCTGATCTCCAAAGGCCAAGACCCAAACCCATGCGCATACCCTATAGTCTCCAGGGCCATACGTCAAACGGCAGTGTTCGGAGCAAAGCACAACCGGCCCCCTTAACCAGGAGGCACCAGTCCTGTGTGGTGTGCACCTACATCTTCGGCGCTCCCCCCCCCGCCCCCGCATTATCACTCCCTAACCCCCTCGCCCCTCGTGTCCCGCTGCGTCCCGCATGCACATGTGCAGGAGCGTGTGATGCCGTTCGCCGCCGTGGTGGCAGTGGTCGGGAATCCGCTCGGAGCACGCGCCGGCAGGCGCGGCAGCGGCGGCGGCGGCTCCACGGCAGGTAGCCTGTCCGGTGAGATCACCGTCACCGCCGGCGCCGTTGGCGCGGCGGCAGCGACAGCAGCGGCACCGGCAAGGGCCTCGTCCACCGTGAGTGCGCCGGGACGCACGCCTGCGGCCGCGGCAGCTCAGCCTGGCGAGCCTCCCGCAGGCAGCAGCGGCAGCTGCGTCGGCATGAGCAGCGATGGTCGAATTGCGAGTGGGGGCATCGAGGATGCTGCCGGTGGCAGCGGCGGCAGTTTGTCGAAACGGAGCCGGGACACGGTGACTGCTGCCGCCGGCGCCGGCGGTGCCGCCGCCGGCGCTGATGTCGACGGCGGCTCCATTGACAGCGGGTGGGCGGCCCGGCCTCCACCGCCGGCGCAACAGTACTTTGCCGCTGACGCCGACGGTGGCAGCAGCGGCGGCGGGGGCGGCTGGATTGGTGCCATCGCCGCCACGGCGGCTGCCGCCACCCCGTTCGCCCGCTCCACCGTTATTGTACAAGACAACCCAGCGTTGCTTCAACACCGCGGTTCGTCCAAACGCGCCAGCGCATCCGTGCTGCCAGCCCTGCTCAGCGGCGGCGGCACCGGCGGCGGCGGCGGTGGTGACTATCGCCCCGGCAGTCCGCTCGGCGGCGGTGGTGGTGGTTCCGCCGCACACCACAGCGGTTCGCCCATTTACAGCAGCTCCCCCTCTCCCAGCATTACACGCAACAACACCGGCAACGCAGCCGCCATTGGCGCTGCAGCGGACAGCGCCATTGCGCTCGGGGGCTCGCCGCCGCCGCCGCCGTCGGGCCCCGGCGCCAAGCCCGGCCTGGGCCGGCTGCTGGTGGGGTCGCTGTCCAATCTGTTCCGAGTGGACAGCCTGGTTGCAGTGGGCAACCCGCGCGAGCTGCCGCCGCCGTCACCGCTGCCGCCGACCGGCAGCGGTGGCCTTCCTGGCAACGCCCGTTACCAGCCGCCGGCGCCGATGGGGATCACTCGCGGCGACAGTTCGAAGGGCGCCGGCGGAGGATTCAGCGGGCGCGGCGGCGTTGGTGGTTCCGCTGCCGCCGCCGCAGTGGCGATGGATCTGGGCACAGCGCTGAGCGAGATGACTGCCGATGTGGAGAGCCGGCTGAATGAGAACCAGCTGGTGATTCAGCAAGTGCTGGGCTCGGGGGCGTTTGGAACGGTGTACAAAGGTGGGTGAGTGGATGGGTTGAGGGCCGTGGGGGCGCGCGCGTGCGATTCAGGTGAATGCATCTTGCGACTAAACCCAGGTGCCCAACAAAGCTGCCAACAATCCGCTGAACCATCTTTTTTGTTGTAGTTCACGGCGTGTTTTGTACGGCTCTCCTTCCTCTACTGTTGCCGCCCTTTCGTTGGTGTTCGCTCCTCCTTTCCTTTCTTGAGCTGCGCACCTCTACACCCTGGCTTGCTCTTTTCACCCTCCCCAAGCGCCCTCCTACCATGCCCTCTGCGCTGCCTCCGTCCATGGCGCCTTCCTCCCCTCCCGCTTCCCGCACCTCCCCTTCGTTCCAGCCCTGTGGAAGGGTCTGCAGGTGGCCGTCAAGACCATGACCCTGACCGCGGATGCGGTGACGCAGGGCCGCCACGCAGCGCTGATGGAGGCGGCGCTGTCCAAGTCCATCTTCCACCCCAACGTCGTCACCACCTACACCTGCGACCTGAAGCCCATGCACGTGGACAGCCAGCGAGGGGGCGCCATGACGGGGCTGCACATCATGAACGAAACGGAGGTTATCCAGGAGTGGAGGCTGTACATCGTGCAAGAGTACTGCGACGGGGGCAGCCTGAGACATGCGGTCGAGGCGCGATCCTTCCTCAACCCGGCGACCGGGGCGCCGCAGATGGAGTGGGTGCTGCAGGTGGGGGCGGGAGAGTGGGCAATGGAAAATGTCCCATCACACCGCCCATGTCCGTGTTCTTCATTGCAGCCCCTGTGCCCCCATCACCACACACGCCGCCTGTGTGTCCCCCCACCCGCCCGCCCTCCTCGCCCCCACAGATGGCCCGGGAGATCGCCGCGGGTCTGCAGTACCTGCACGAACACAACATCATTCACGGAGACCTCAACCCAGCAAACGTAAGGGAGGAGAGGCCGGAGGAAAAAAGGGGAAGGCTGGAGCGGGTTCAGAGCGCCAAGGCGATGTGCAGATCCACAGATAAAGGAGGGAGCCACAGATAAAGGAGGGAGGAGGGGTAGGGCCTTGCATCGAACCTCACAGGTTCTGGCTGAAGTCCGTGTCTGCGAGGGTCTGCGGGTGCGACCACCGCTGCCACTGCAACCATCTCCTGTTTCAGCTCTTCCTCCTGTTCCCACTCACCCTTCTGGCCTTCTCCCCCAAACCCCGCGACCGCGCGCTTTTTTAAAACCCTCTGCAGGTGCTGCTCCGCCGCGACGACGGCAGCGTGTTGGGTTACACCGCTAAGATTGCGGACTTTGGGCTGTCGGTGCACATGCAGGCGGAGCAGGTGAGACGGAACCGGTGAAGAGGATAGGACAGCCTGAGCCGTCGAAGTTGTCCGAGATGTATCCGCCCGCCTGAAGCCCGTCCAGCGTCTGCAAACAAAATTGAGCAAATAATATGAGTAGGAATGACCTAAGCTGCGTGGATGTTGGATTCAATAGCATACATAGCACATACTACCGAACGGTTTGCATGATGTTGCGGCTCTTCTCTCTGCTAAGCTCCTGCTCCTATTCCTCCGCGACAGAGCCACGTGTCCAACACGAAGCGGGGAACGCCGTTCTATACGGCGCCGGAGGGTGAGTCGGCTGTAGGCCAGGTTGGATATCGCAGTACTTCCCAGGTGCTTCCATCCGTCTTCTAAACTGCCCTTTCCATCGATGACGTCCACAGCACGTTTGATTGTAAAGCATTGTGATAGAACTATGCCCGGACTTTTATTATAATACAATCCCGTGCTACGCGTAATAGCTCAGAGGATTGCGTGGTCATGTCCACTTATGAGTAGCTGCTTAAGTGACCAAAGCTGCTGGGTCACATATAACGAACCGATACAAAGCCAAGCAGTTATGTGAATACCTTTTATGTGCGCGGGAACAGCGCTGGAGCATGCGTGCCGTACTATTTTCCGAAATAGTACGACCTACAAGCGCACCGGTCCCTCCCGCTGTATGTGTCTCGTTGGCAAGGACAGCTGGTTGCATGGAGTTTCTGCGTTGCTCGCCGCTGGGGCACATATAACGAACCAATACAAAGCCAAGCAGTTATGTGAATACCTTTTATGTGCGCGGGAACAGCGCTGGAGCATGCGTGCCGTACTATTTTCCGAAATAGTACGACCTACAAGCGCACCGGTCCCTCCCGGTGTATATGTCTCGTTGGCAAGGACAGCTGGTTGCATGGAGTTTCTGCGTTGCTCGCCCTGACTTCTTCCGCTGCTGACTTCTTCATCTTTTTCGCTTCCATTAACCATTATCCTCTACTCCGAGTGCAATTATTTGATGTAACTTGTAATTCAAACTGCGTCGGCGATTTGCTTATGGCTGTTCGGAAAACAAACTTCCTTTTTTCCGGGGCTAATCCGGCTGAATTTCCTGCGCAATAACACCCTGAAAGCGGCAAAGCGCCCGCTAAAATTTACGTAAAGCGCTTTGCACGCCAATTCCTTACCCCACGCAGCATCCCCGCATACTAGATGCATAATAACACGCATATGCTATATGCGGTTTGCTACCCAACAACGTTTTCCGGCTGGCCACCTGTGCTGGTCAACCCTGTTGAAGATGGCGTTGGAAGTCCGCGCTTTTGGCATCTGGTCGACCTTATCCCAATCTTTCACATACCCTAACGCCTCGAAACTACAGATATTACCCGGAAAAATCCTATACACGTGAAGTAGGCGCTAAGCGAAAATTATAAGTACGAAGACGCTTTCAACCCAAAGCGCTTTTCTGAGGACATTCAGCCAGATTCAGCCTCGAAAAAGGAAGTTTGTTTTCTGAACCGCCATAAATTTCGGTTTGATATCATACTGCTTTGTTCGTTGCCTACGAACAACGGAAACACCTGCTCTGTCCGGGAAGTCGTGTACTCACAGTTTTGAGGCCGTCAAAACGTGCTCACGCCACCGCCCCACACAATGGCCAGACATCCCCACATCGCGTCCATGCCTCGCTTCCCGACGCGCGCAGTGACCCACGCCGGCAACCTTACCCGCTTCGCCGACGTCTTCTCATACGGCGTCGTACTATGGGAGCTGTACTGCAGCCGCTCCTGCTGGAGGTACGGCCCACAGGGGCGGCTGATCCACCAGCGCGGCTTCCCGCACCTGCCGCCCACCTGCCCCCGGCCCTACTCCCAGCTCGTCGCGAACTGCATGCAGCCCGCGCACAAGCAGCGGCCCACCTTCAAGCAGATCGGCATGATGCTGGAGAGCATGCTGCGGGACATCGAGCGCGAGCGCAGCGAGCAGGCAACCGACTGGTGGGCGGGGACACCGACGGCGGCGGTCATGGCCCCGAGGAGGATGAACAGCGGCGCCACACTAAGCCCGCCACCGCAGCCGCTCCAGCCTTCAGTGCCTCTGGCGGGGCCGCCGTCGCCGTCACCGTCGCCTTCCCCCTCTCTGTCACCCCAGCTATCCGGCGCCGGAGGCGGCGGGCACGGCCACCAACTCGCAATGTTGCTGCAGCAGCAGCAGCAACAGCGGCAGCCAGGCACCGGAAATCCTTACGATGGCTCCGGAACCGGCATGGCCCGATCCATCGCCCCCTACGGATCTGCCGCTGCCCGCCCCGGCAATCTCGCCGTGTCGCCGCCGGCCCATGCGGCTGGGGCTCCCGGTCCCGTAGCAGCGACACTAACACTGACACCAACACCTTTTGGCTGCTTCGACCCCGCGGCCTTCACGTCGTACTCATCGCCGTACAGCTCCTCACCGTCGGCCGCGCCCGTCAGCGCCGCCAGCAGTATCGCTGCCGGCGCCGTCGGCGCCGCAGCGGCGACGCGTGGCTCGCGCCGGGCATCAGGGTCGACGGCGGGCGGCGGCGGCGAAGGCGGCAGCTCGTCGTCATTGTCGCACTTCAACGCCGCCTCGACGGACGCGTGCAGCCCCTCCGTCGGCGCGAGCTTCCCGGGCATATCCCGGACCAGCGCCGCCGCCCGCACCGCTGCTGGCGACGGCAGCAGCGGCGGCGGCGGCGGAGGTCTCCGACGGCTTGGCAGCGACAACCTGGGCCGCAGAAGCAGCGGCGGCGCCGGCGGCGGCGGCAGCAACGGCGGCGGGCTCTCGCGCGCGTCGTCGCTGCCACAGGGCGCCGCCGGCGCGGCGGCGCCGACGCACTCACGACTGTCCCGCGGGTCGGTCCACGTGTCCGACGCCAGCAACTCTTCGGAGAGCCTGACGCAGGGGCAGCCGCTGCCGCCCCCGCCCCCCTCGCCGTCACTGAACCCTACTGTGCCGTACAACAACCCTCAGGGCGCCATTTCCTCCCTTATCCCAGCATCCAACGCCATGACTGCCACGGCGGCGGCTGCGGCGGCGGTGGCGTCAAGCCCGGGTGTCCCTCAAGAGGCGAGCGGAACGCGCGAAAGAGTTGGCGGCAGCGGCGGTGGAGACGCTCCTGCAGGTGCCGGCGGCGCCGCCGCCGGCCCGGATGACGCCTCTCCCTGGAGCGCGCTGCTGGCCCAGATGGCGGGCGGCTTTACCGCCGGAGCGGGGTTCCCTGGAAGCGGCGGGGCGGCGCAGAGCCCGCTGGCCTCTCAGACTCAGACCGACTTTGAGGACTCACAGGCTCAGGCTCAGGCTCAGGCTCGGGCTCAGGCTCGGGCAGACCTTGTTAGCCAGGACAGCCCGGCGACACCCGTGGCTATCGCTGAGATGCGGACGGTTGGCCGCACTTTGAAAGGCGCCGGCGGTAGCGCAGCAACCACCGCCGCCGCCGCCATGTCGCTGCCGCTTGGGTCGCCGCTGCACGGCTCCCCCCAACCGGAAGGACAGTTGGCGATCACGGCCGCCAGCCCAGATCTCAACGCACCGGCCGCGATGGGGATCAGTGGCGGCACTGGTCCCGGCAGCGGCGGCAGTCTTGTCAGTGGTGCCGGTGTAGGCGGCGGCGGCGGCGGCGGCAGCCCTGTCGGCGGCGGCGGCGGCGGCGGCAGCCCTGGCGGCGGCGGCAGTGGGCCGTCGGCACTGGCGGTTGTGATGCGCGCGTTCGAGATCCCTGCGGAGCCGCCCCGCTTCGCGCCGCCCGTCCTGTCCACCGTGCCCGAGGCGGAGGACGAGCCAACCAGCTGCGTCTCACTGACCCACGGGCCGCCGTCCCTTTCCGCCCTTGTGGACGATGATCCGCCGTCGTGGCCCGTGCCGCACACCAGCGCCGCTTCGTTTGGTACGGCGGGCACTGGCGGCGGCGGCGGCGGCGGCGACTCGCAGCTGACGTCACGGTCGCCGACTCAGCAGCGTCATCCCACGTCGCTGTCGTTAGAGCCGGGGGAGCGGCGGACGTGCGAATCGCCGAGTGACGGCGACGGTGACGAAGGCGGCGGCGGCGGCGCCACGATAGTGTGCAGCGCCGACGGAGAGCAAGATCGCGTGGATTCGGCGCAGTTGCGGCCGTTGGACGTGCTAATGGAAGCGTCAGTTGCACGGCAGCCGGGTGGCGGCGCGGCGGCGCCGCTGGCGGCTGCGAGCACCTCCGCCGCCAAGGCGGCATCGGAGGCGGTCGAGTGCGCCCTGGAGGCGACGGTCGCGTCCGCAGCGACGGTGACAGCGACGGCGGAGGCAGCGGCGGCGGCGGCGGCGGGGCCGACTGCGGCGGCGGCGGCGGCGGAAGCAGGGGACCCGGAGGCGGCGGCCGGGAACTCAACGGAGGTGCTGCCTACATGCACAAACCGCGAGGCTGCCGCCGGCACTGCTGCGGCTGCGCCCTGCACCAGCGGTGGCGTCACGCCCTGTGGCGGCCAGGCACGGGAGGATGCCGGCGGCGCGGACCCGTCCCCGCCGTCGCCGTCGCCGCCGCCAGCTGCCGTCCCCCCTTCGGCGACAGCGGCCCCGGCCCCGCCGGCACCGGCCGCCGCCATGCCGTCGCCGTACTTCACACAGCCTGCCGTCGCGGCCTCGTCCCCAGCGCCGCCACCTCACTACGGACTCTTCGTACAGCAGTACGGCGCACCTCCACTCGCGGCGCCGGTGGCGTCGGCGCCCTGCGCGCATACGCACGAATACATGTACGGCGGCGCGGCACCGCCGCGGCCGCCGATGTTGGAATCCACCGCCGCCGCCGCCGCCGGGGCCGCCATCTCCTGGAACGAGCCCAGCCCCTTCGCGCGCCGTACAATTGCTGAGGCCACCAGGTCATCGCCGGCGATTAGGCGCGACACCAAAATCTCCGGCGATCGCGTCATGCAGGGAAGTCGGCGCGTTCATCCCACACCGCCTTTCCCGGTATCTGAGCCACGGCCGCCGCCGCCACCACCGCCAGCGGCCGTGTCGCCGTTCCTCCGCCCCAGCATGGGCGTTGACCCTGCCGAGGTCCTTACTGTGCCGCCGCTGCCGCCGCCACCGCCGCCGCCACCGCCAGCGGCCATGTCGCCGTTCCTCCGCCCCAGCATGGGGGTCACGCCCACGGAGCTGCTCGCGGCGGCGGCGGCGCCGCCGCCGCCGCCGCCGGTGCCCTCGCCGTCGCCAGACTACACGGCGGTGGCGCGATTCGCGAGGCCGCCGGTTGGTGGCTGCCAGGAGTCTGCCACCTTGGAGGCCTTGCAGCCCGCCTGGCCCGCTGACGCCGCCGCCGCAGCTCCTGCCTCCGCCGCCGCCGCCGCCGCGGGGTCGCCGTTTGTTCGGCCCAGCCTGGCGAGCGCGCCGCCGGGCTCCGTCGTCGTGGTTGGGTCCGATCTGCCGCCCCTGCCGTCCATGGGGCCGTGGACGGGCGACGCTGTGGTGACGGGCGGAGTGCCGTACACGAGTGCCGTACCGCCGGGCTTCATGCGGCCCAACCTGGATGCCATTAAGGCATCCGCCGCCGCCGGCGGCTCGGCGGCGGGCTCCATGGCGCCGGCGGCGTATAGGGAGGCTGTACGGCAATGGACGGCGGGTGCCGTCGGTGTGGCCGGCGGCGCCGGCGCTCTGGCGGCGGCGGCGGCGGCGGCGGGCCCGCAAGCCGGTATCGGTGGCAGTGGGTTCCCTGGTTTCCCGCTGCCTTCACCACCACCGCCGCCGCCGCCGCCCGGCCTTACCGCCGCTGCCCTGAATCTGGATCCGGATTTGCCGCGTTTTGCCCGCGCGACAGCTGGCCGGAAGCACGACCCGGACGATCACACACCCGACCTCCCGGGGCCGGTCATCCTACCACCACCGCCGCCGCCGCCACTGTTACCCCCTTACTATTGCGGCGACGGCGCCGTATCCCTGTTGCCACTCGCTCCGACTCTCTGCTCGTACGGCGTTGCATTGAACCCTCCTGCGAGCAATGCCAGTGTTGTTCAACCAGACCCGTCCTCCGGGCCGTTTCCCGCATCGGCCAGCGCCAGTCCGAGGTCCCCGCTTAGCTACCCCGCCTGCATGGCCGTGTCGCCAGTCCTGCCCGGAAGCATCGGCAGCGGCGGCGGCGGTGGCGGTGGCGGCAACGACGTCTTTGGCTCGCCCGTCTCTGTCTCCATCGGCAGCGTCGCTGGCGGCGGCGTAGCTGCGCTGTCCTCCGGCGGCGCTTGGCTGCCGTACCAGCCCTCTCGGCTGGGTCTGTCCCCGCCGCCGCCGCCGCTGACGGTTGGTACGGCAATGGCCGCACATCCGCGCGATCTGTGGCCCGTATCTATGGGGGAACCACTGTACAGCCGCGGCGGCATGCGCACCAGCCTTCCAGGATCCGACACCGGCGGCGAGGCGGCCACGGCGACGGCAGCGGCGGCGGCAGCGGCGCCGTCAGCTTGGCTAGGGATCGACGTGCCGCACTACGGCCCTGGACGAGCCGCCGCCGCCGCCGAGGTAGCGGCGCCGCTGCCGCCGAGGTTCCAGCGGGACAGTCTGCGGACGCTGGAGGCGAAAGGCCTGGCCGCCGGGAGTGGCGGCGGCGCCGGTGGCGGCGGCGGCGGAGTCGAGGGTCAGTCCGCCGCCGCCGCCGCCGGTATTGATGTGCAGCCGTCAGGCGCTGGCGGCACCTCCGCCGCCGCATTCAGTCTTCTGCGTGCCGTGCGTGATGTCGTCAACGGCGGCATCGGCAAACGGCATGACGCCGTACCGCGCAACAGCACCAGCGGCGCCGTCGACCGCAGCGGCGGCGCGGCGGCGGCGGCCAACGGCGCCGAGGCGGCAGCCTCGGATGGGTCGTTGTACGGCGCCGAAGGCGCCGGGACGCTGGGAGCGACTACGATGGCGGCGGCGGCGCCGCCGCCGCCACCGCCGCCGTACGTCACTGCGGCTCTGGCGGCATCCGCTGACGGCGGGGTGGGCCCGCAGGGCCCCTTTGACCGGCCCAGCATGCCCCGGCCGGCGGCTGCCACACGGGCCTCAGCTGACGGCGAAGAGGAGGTATTCCCGGCCGACCTCGAGGGCGCTCTCGCCTTGGAGCCCCTTGGCCTCAGATCGGGTCTGGCGGTTGGCATCGGCGGCGGCGGCCTCGGCGGCAGCGGCAACTCCTTCGACGATGCGCTACGTCTGGGCAAATCCAGCCTCTCAACCGTTCCGGAGTCGGGGCCAAGCGTGGGGCCCGTGAGTGTAGGGCCCAGCAGCACGAGCGGCGGGCCCGATGCGGCCGGCGCCGCCGGCGGCTCGCCGAGAGGCAGCTCTCCGGCGGGCAGCAGCGACAGCGGCGTGGCTTCGGAGGCGCCGCGGCGTGCGCAGTCGTGAGGGGAGTTGATGGTCGTTGTTGGTGTTGTTATAGTTGGCCTCCAGTAGCCTTGGAGGGGTGGAGCCGGCGGGCCAGCTGGCCGGGCACTGCAGCGGGTTCGTGTGGGGTGGGGCGGATGGGTCGCCGGGTGGCGCGAGAGGCGGGGCGAGGCGGGCGGCCTTGCGTGTGGGACCTAAGGGGCCGGGGGTTTGGACGGTCGTGTGCGGACCCCGGGCGGTGGGGTGGGTGGCGTTGCGGCCAAGACCCGGGTGTGGTTGGCGGGTTCCGGGTAAAAGAGAGCCATCCGAGGGCGCATGGCCGCTGCGCACGGTTGTTGTTACGCGCCCACGCGGGTTCATCGTATCCAGTTGTGGATCTGCGCAGCGGTCAAGTGAAGGAAGATTGGGCGCTTTCTTTTTTTCTTTTTGTCATTTCGCGAAGATTGCGTGTTTCCCGTCGTTGCGAGAGGAGTATTGCGTCTTCTCGGTCCGTATCTGCACGCACGAAGATTTGCGTCTTGAGTCAGTCGCGGCGGCCGGTATGGCGAAAGCGGCTCCCGAAACGCGTGTCTGCATGTGCCAATGCTGGCGCGAGCAGGATGACGATGCGCCCCCTGAATGATATTGTTTTACATATGAACCCAAAAGGATAACCGGCGCCTCCGGTTAATTCATTGGGGTACAGCACCATCATGCGGCATAGTGGGACTGTAGGGTATGTGTATGTGTGTGTGTATGTGTATGTATTGGCAGGTTCAGCGGGGCAGGGCTGTAGTACAACCTCAGGAGCGGAGCGCGGCGCGGCGGGGCTGTTCCCGTTCGGCTGTAGGCTGGGGGTCTGGGACGTGTGTCGCCAGGCCAGGTCGTCGGGAGCCTTAGGGGGGGAACCGAAAGCGGATCGGGCGGCGGGAGGGTGTTATGTACCGAGGGTGTCATGTAAGGAGTTGCTGCGTACTGATAGCAATCCGGCCCACCAGGAACACAGATATCCAGGCCCGAATGTCCTGGCCCCTGCTAGAAAAACAGTCCTGGCCCCTGCTAGGAAAACAATCTAGAACTACGAAAACATGTCCCCGATGCGGGTTGGGTTGGGCTGCTCGAGCGCCTTCAGGAATTTGCTTTTCGGGTGCCCTTCCTGGAGTTGTGAGTACGTTACGCTGAGAATACTGTACGGCTGTACGGCATCCCGGCCAATCGAGCATCGCCGAAGAAGCGAACTGTTGTGTCGTTGACGTGAGATCTCATCGTGTTGGGAGTCGCGCCTTGGAGAGGTTGAATAAAATTGGCTAGTGATGGTGTGTGTTGGCATTGAAATTGTCGCTGCCGTAGAAAAGGTCAAAGCAGGGAGAACGGCGGGTTGGCCTGGGTTGGCCACTGGTTGGCCGGATCGTCCATTTCGCAGGGGCAGGCCGCCTGCAGTGAGAAGACCAGTTCTGGGGGGTGTGGGGGCCTGTCAGGCCGGCACTCGGCACGTCGGCAGCAAGGAGCTAGCAGGTACAAGGGGCAGTGCTTTTCACTGGACGTTCGGCACAAGGCTGTCGCTCATAGGGTTCGGCAGGCGAAGAGCTAGTAATCTGAGCATCGATTAGGGAAGAGGTTGGTTAGGGGCTACCGTCCATGAGGTTGATACTTGGCTGCAACCTGATTGATAGTGTGCGGGAACTCGGAGCCCGGCCGATTGGCAAATAGAGAAGGATTCGATGATCCACCTGTGCGAAGATATGCATCATACATGATATTATGTCGTCCTAACGTGCGGGCCTGGTGAAAACGCTGCGAGGCCAAGGCCGCACGGCGTGGCCTGATCGTTGACGGTACGACATATGTCAGACACCGCCCGACAGCCAGCAGCAAGGTTACTCATGTTGATCATCCTCTTGAAGTAAGACTATCATATGGGATGGATAAGCCAGAAATCTCAAGTGCTCCCAATTATGAACTTTACTTCGTTGCGCAATTTACGCTGCCCGCAAGTACCACATGTCCCTTGACGCAATAAGATGCTCAAAATTCAGGTCATGTTGTTATCATCACACCTCGGCTGTCATAGCAGTAGTCGCTGTGCTCACGCTCTTAGCACGCACGAGCGCCAGAGCAGTTGTATGCGGCGAATGCACGAAGTTATGGGAGCTTCAACCTATATATTCGGGGCCCGTCTTCAAACAGCTAAATCGGGCTTCGGGTTACGCAATTCACACGGAGCTGGTGCTTATCAACAACAATACCTCTACAGACCTCCCCCTGGCTCAGCTGCAGTTCGTGGATGATACGTTGATAAGCTCAGATGGAGCGACGGACCCCGGGTTATACTTGGGAGCTTACCCGCAGCGGCTACTGCTGGGACCAGGTAATACCCCCCCCCCCCTCCCAGCCATGCGGCACATGCGCCGGTGCGCCGGCGGCTGACCCTTACCCGCCCTTTCCCTCCCCCGCACAGGTGCGGTCCTCACCTTGCAAGGACTCATCGTACTCAACGTGGAAGCCAACTTCACCAGCACGAACAGCAGCAACAGCAGCGGCGGTGCTGGCGGCGGCGGCGGTGCCAGCACAGATGTCACCACCAGCGGCGTGCTGTGGTCCCTTTCTCTGGACTCCTTTTCTCTGTCGGCCGGCTCGCTTCTGCGGCTGGTGGGCTGCCGGGTGGTGCTGACGGACTGCGGAGTGGCGGACAGGATGTTCGGGGCGGCGGGGCAGCGGCCGCAACCGCCGGGCGTCAACATGAGCCAGGTGCGGGAAGGAGCGATGGGGCGCGATGGGGAGGGGTGGGGTGGGGTGCACACGGGAGGCCGCGCGGGGGCGGGGTCTGGTCACTTCCGGGTCACCCCCTCACGAGCGTGGCGGGCTGCGAGCGGACGCTGGCGCAGAATCCCAGCCGCAGCCGAGGGGCCCCAAGGAAGGGGCTTGCGGCTTGGGTGGGCGTTGGCACCTAGGAGTCCGTCGCCAGCGGTGGGGCCCCCCAGCTGCTTGCGGGGCCGAGCATCTCGCTGGTAACTAACTGAATAACTAACCAAGTAACCAATTTTCGTAATCATCTACGCGTTTGCGGCGCTGGAGGGTACGGACGGGACGGAGCGGCACTTGGGACGGATGTGCCCCCTAGTGTGCTGAGGCTCACAGCCCAGTCTCCGCAGTCCCATGCGCACCGGAGTGTGTCACCATCAGGCCGGCGGCGCCCGTCCTTGGAGGCGCCGCCGCCCCGCCCCTCTGGAGTGTCCGCTGGGTGTCCCGCCCAGGCGGGCACCGCACCCTTACAGCATAGCAAGATAGGTCCGAGCTGGGTGGGGCGGGGCAGTCTACGGCGGGTTAAGAGATGCGGATGCGTAGCACTCCCGTCGCGGGCTGCCGTCCCGGCTGGGCCGCCACGCCTGCGGCTGCGCCCGACGGCTCCTCTGCCTGCCTACCTCTGCCTGCCTACCTCTGCCTGCCTACCTCTGGCTGTCTGGCTGGCTGACTGCAGGCCTCGGCCGCCGACGTCTACGTGGCGGCCTGGCGCAGCTCGCAGCTGGAGATGGAGCGTGTGCGGTTCACCTGCAGTGAGGTACGTGCGTGTGCGTTTGGACTGTGGAGTTGATGTAGGCATGCATGCTTTCGTGTTCACTAGACGCTGCTTTCGTGTCTGTGTTCGTGTTCGTTGTGAGTTGCTACTACGCTTTTGCGCTCGTTGGGGTTGAGCTGCACTTCCGGTCAATTCGCTCGATCAATCCTCTCAGTGATTAGAGTACCTGTAGCTAAGCGGTGGGTGCGTGCGTGCTGGGCAGCTGAGCGGCCCTCGCCCACAGCTTGTGGCTCGCCATGCTGCAAGCCCTCTGCGCCGCCGCCTCACCCTTCCGCTTCCCTCAACCTCCCGCATCTTGCTGGCTGGAATCCGTCTCTACCTCCCACCCACCCACCATCCACCACCGCCGCCGCCGTGGCGTGTTTCGGGGCGACATTATGCCGTACCAGCGGTACGGCCTGCAGGGGCTGCCGCCAGGTGCGGCATGGCGGGGCGGGTGGGACCTGAAGGGAAACGGAAGAGGAGTCTGGGTACGCGAAAGGAGGCTGTGGAAGGGGGGGAGGGAAGGGCCGGGAGGTGGGATTGGAGACGGGCTGGAGAGTGGGTTGAGGGTTGATGCGATGGACGATGACTCGATGAGAGTGGGGGCCGCGAGTCGGCGGTCCCGCATTCGGCTCGAGGGGGATGAAGGTCCCAGGGTTGGAATTCAGGAGGAGACGCAAGGGGCAGGCTCATATTCTGAATGGATGAGTCCTTCCGGCCGTCCAGTTCCTCTCATCTTCACGAGCTTGCGCCTCCCTGACGACCTGCCTGCTACCCTGCCGCGCCCGCGCCCAGCGCCCTGCCTTTCGCCCGTCCGCCCAGACGCACCAGACACCCACCCTCCCTCCCTCCCACGCAATTCGCCCTTCCGCGCCCGCGCAGCAGCCACGCTCACGCCGGGGCCTTCGCCGGTCGGGAACTCCACCTCCGGCGGCGGCGACGGCAACAGCCATAACAGCAGCAGCAGCAGCAGCAACAATGACAACAACGACAACACTAACACCAAGAAGTGGATCATTCCTGTGATAGTGGTGGGCGTGGTCGCACTGTTGACCATCCTGCTGCTCTTCCTCGTGTATGTACGACATCGGTTGGAGGGCAAACACCCGCAGCCGTACATGAACGTTCACATGATCAAGATGATGGCAGACAACGCGCTGCGGCCGTACGCCTACCACGGCGGGACACGCGGCGGCGGCGGCGGCAGCGCCAGCGGCGGTGGCTCCCTGGTGCGGCGGGACAGCGGCCTGCGGCCGCCGCCGCCGCCGGCGGCGGCGGCGACGGCGGCAGAGACGCGCAGCGGCGGCAGCGGCGGCGGCGGCGGCACGAGGCCGTCGCGCTTCGGCACGACCTCCCATGTGAGCTCCCATGTGGGGGCGGCCGGCAGCGGGGCACTCGGGACGGTGCATGTCGAGGGCACTCGTGACAGATGCGGTGCGATGAGTGATCTTTTGCAGTTACCAGTAAGCGGTGCTGGCACACGAGGTCATCGCTGGTGCCGGTGTCCCTCCACTCTGCTCCTGCTCCTGCTCCTCCGCATCCCCCCAGTCGTACCCCTGCTTCTGCTCCTGCTCCCCGGCCGCCGTGTGGTCTTGCAGTGCGGCCGGAAAGTGGTGTTGCGTCGTTGCGTGATGACGAGAGACGCGCGCGAAACGGCCTTTGCCACCCCTACTCTCACCCGCCGTCCTCTCCTCGCCCCATCCTCGTCCCGGCTTGCGACAGCCTCATGCGCCCTGCGGTACCGTCCCACGACCACGACTAGGACCACGACCACCCCCCGCCTTCCCTCCGCGCCCCAACCTGCCCTTGCCCTCTCTTACACGGCGCCATTACATAACGTCTGTCGATACGGCATCTTGCCAGCCTATTGCCTCTTCTTTAACCGTCATCCTCCGCCCCCCACCTGCCCTGCCCGCCCTATGTGCCGCCCGGCGGTTCTCACGTGCCACAGGCCCGCAGCGCCCGTGGTGGCGAGGCCAGCTCCGGCCACGCAACCGCCCGGGTGAGCAGTGTGGAGGGCTCCGGAGGGGCGTCCGACAACGGCCCCGCGCCGGCGGGCCCCACGGACCCCGCGGGCCCAACGGCGCCAAGGGCGCCCTCCGAAGCCGTTGGCCGGCGCAGCGGCGTCATCGCCGCGGGTGATGCTTCCCCTGCTGCTGCCGTAGGCGGCGGCGGCGACGTCATGCCCGCCGTCGGCGCGCCGCCGGCCGGCGCGGCCGTGCTGCCGACGGCGGCGGAACGGTACGGCGGTCATGCGCCGGCGGCCGCGGCAGCGATGGAGCCGTCGCCGTGGGTCGGGGGGTACGCGTGGCCCGCAGCGGGCCAATTCGTATACGACCTGTACGGCGGGTACGGTACGATGCTTGCGGCGCCGCACTATGCGTATGGAAATGCCTACTGGGCGGACTGGATGTCCAGACTCGCGCCGCCTGCGCTGGCAGCTGCCGGGATGTACTACACGCCGTTACAGGCGACGGCAGCAGCAGCACCGGCGGCGCCGGCGAACACATCGCCGGCGGCTCCCGCGGCGTTGGCAGCGGAAGCGGCGGCGGGTGCGGAGCCTTGCTCGCTGCCGCACGACACCGCCGCCGCGATCCGCCAGGCTGCCGCAACGCCGCTGCTGCACGCGCCGGCGGCGGCGGCCGCCGCCGCCGCCGCTGCTGCCGTCCCGGACGGCAAGGTAGCCGGCGGGTCTGGTCCGCTTGCAACGCCCGATGCTGAAGGAAACCACCACCAACAGCAGCCGAAATGTCTCGGGTCGCCCGGCACTGCCGGCTTGTTGGACGGCACTCCGAGCCCCGCGATTGCTGCGGGCTGCAACCCCGAAGTGGAGAGCCAGCAACCGCTTCTAGTGAGCAGCGAGGAAACCATAAGCGACTACGCCCGGGCGACCGGTGGCGGCGGAGCGGCCGCCGCCGCCGGCGGCGGCGGCCGCAGCGGCTCCACCATCCCTGTCGGCGGCTCGCCCGTATCGCCGCGCCTTTCCCCACAGGATGGCTGCCTCTCGACGCGGAGCACAGTTGTCGCTGCCGCCATGGCCATTGCGGCGGCTGGGAGGGGCGGCGGCGCCGGCGGCGGCGGCACGGACAGCCGCCGGGCGGCGGCTACCCTGCTGACCCGTTCGACATCGGTGGAGGGAGCGCACTCGCCGGTGCCGGTGTCGGCGGCGGTGTCGGGGCCGGGGGCGGCAGCGGGCCCCGGGCGGGCGCTGTTGTCTGATGAAACGAGCCAGGGCGGCGGCGGAAAAGGCGGCGATGGCGGCGCCACTGCGGCGCCTACGACCACGGACGCGGTGGCATCCGAGCTTGGCGTGAAAGCGGTGGGCGGCGTGGTGTGGTGTGGTGTGGTGTGGTGTGGTGTGGTGTGGTGTGGTGTGGTGTGGTGTGGTGTGGTGTGGTGTGGTGTGGTGTGAAAGGGCGGGCAGGGGAGGGGTATGGGGCAGGACGGGGTGTAGGACAGGACGGGGCCGCCGGACACTGGGCTCGCGATTTAGGCGGGAGGCCAGTGGCGTGTGTGTGCGTGGAAAGGGGCTGGCAGTGCCTGCGAGACGGGCGGAGGAGGGTGGCGGTGGCTACGGCGAGGCTGCCGCAACGGGCACAGCCGCGATGCGTTCGGCCACACCGCTCCCTCCGATCCACCAAACCTCCTCCCGCCGTCTCCTAATCCCGCTCCCATCATTCCACTTACCGTTAGGGTAAACATCCCGCGCCCAGCTCCAAACCCATATCCAAATTCAAACCCGAATTGCAAGTCTGAGTGCCGTACCGATCCCCAACCCGGTCGTTCACCGAATCCAAATCCGAATCCAAATCCGGATCCCCGCAGGTCTCCGAGCACCGGCGTCTGGTGCGCACCACCTCCGCCACAAGCACCCTGACATCCGTCTTCCGACTGGAGGGCCGCGTGTGGCCCTGGTCGCCAGAGCGCCCCGCCGCCGCCGCCGCGGCGGCGGCGGCGGCGGCGCCGCCGCCGCCATCGCATCAGCAGCCGGGCGCCGCCAGCGGCTCGCCCACAGACTCGCCCTCGGGCGCCGCCGCTGGCGCGCTGAGTCCCAGTCTCAGTATTGGTGCGCATTGGCGGCCCAGACGCACCACGCTTCCTCCCGGCGAAACCGCCGCCGCCGCCGCGGCTTCCGCCGCCGCCGCCGCCGCGGTCTTGTCGCCGTCGCTAACCTGGCGCGACCGTGGCTCCGGCGGGCCGGAGCTGGCGGCGGTGGTGGCAGCGGCGGCGGCGGCGGCGGGGACCAGCAGTACGGAGTCTCCGCCTTCTGGGTCGCTGCTGCCGGAGGGCGGTTCGCCCACCGGCGGGTCCCCCTTGCCGGCGGCGGCGTGGCAGCGCCGCGCCGTGAGCGATCGCGGCCGCCATCGCTCCGCGACGCCGCCGCCGCGGCTGCAGCTCGCGGACGCGTTTTCGGAGGCGGGCGCGGAGGCGAGACGGGCGGCGGCGGCGCTGCCGAACGCGGGCGGCGGCGGCAGCGGCGGCGGCGGCGCCGCCGCCGCCGTACATTCCGCGGCAACTCCGTCAACGAGCCCCCGGCCGGTTCGCCGGTCCCCTTTCGTGGTGCGGTCGAGGGCTGGAGGGCTGTTATCTTGGTTGCCAGTTGGCAGTTGACAGTTGGCGTGCCGTTTTGGTTCCATGGTCGAGAACTGTGCCGTTTTGCCCGTGCTCAGACGCGCCAACGACTCTGAACGCGCTCTGCCCCCTTTCCCCGCGACCCACGTGCCTGCCCTTCCTCCGCCTCAGATCAAGGTGCCCCCGACACGTCCACCAGACGCCCCAGGCCCCCCCTCCGACGGCCCCAACAATCTCGCCCCCAGCGCCAGCGCTGGTTGGCAAGCACCACCAGGCCAGACAGGCGCCGGCGGCGGCAGCGGCGGCGGCGGCGGCAACGGCTTGCTTCCGCCGACCTTCTCAGAGCCCGTGCGCGCATCGCGCGCCGCCGCAGCCGCCGCGGCACTGCCGTCGCCGCCGCCGGCGGCGGCGGACGCGCCGCCGCCGTCGGGCCCCGGCGCCAAGCCGGGTCTCACCAGGCTGCTGGTTGGGTCGCTGTCGAATCTGTTCCGAGTGGACAGCTTGACGGTGGGTCTGCCGCAGCGGTCCGCATCGCCGCCGCTTCCGGCGCTGGCGCCCAGCGGCGGCAGCCTGACGGCGCCGGCGGACCGGCAAGCGGCGGGGAGTCGTACCGGTGCTCTACAGCTGACGGAGGCGCCGAGGGGCGGGTCGCCGACGCCGAGCGGCGCCGGCGGCATGCACCGATTGAGCAACGCCGGCGGCAACCCGGCGTTGGGCGCCGCTGGCGCTGGCCGCGGCGGCGGCGCCGGCGCCGGCGGAGGATTCAGCGGGCGCGGCGGCGGCGGTGGTGTTTCCGCTGCCGCTGCCGCAGTGGCGATGGATCTGGGCACAGCGCTGAGCGAGATGACTGCCGATGTGGAGAGCCGGCTGAATGAGAACCAGCTGGTGATTCAGCAAGTGCTGGGTTCGGGGGCGTTTGGAACGGTGTACAAAGGTGGGTGGGTGGGTTGAGGGCCGTGGGCGCGCGCTCGCGTTTGCGTGCGTGCCGACAAAGGCGCGCCGCCACCTGCCAGCCCAAGCTCCGGTTGCCGAACCATGAACCGACCCTTGAAGGCCGCGGCCCGTGTCGTGTATAAGTCTCTGCACACACACCCCATCCTCTCCTGTTGCCGCGCTTTCGTCCGTGTCGGCCTTTCCATTCCCTTTCGTTGGTGTTCGCTCCTCCTTTCCTTTCTCAAGCTGCGCACCTCCGGATGCTGTCCTGCGCTCTTCACCCTGCCCTCTTTTGCCCGTCCCCGCTGCCTCCCGCACCTCCCGCACCTCCCAGCCCTGTGGAAGGGTCTGCAGGTGGCCGTCAAGACCATGACCCTGACCGCGGATGCGGTGACGCAGGGCCGCCACGCTGCGCTGATGGAGGCAGCGCTGTCCAAGTCCATCTTCCACCCCAACGTCGTCACCACCTACACCTGCGACCTGAAGCCCATGCACGTGGACAGCCAGCGAGGGGGCGCCATGACGGGGCTGCACATCATGAACGAAACGGAGGTCATCCAGGAGTGGAGGCTGTACATCGTGCAGGAGTACTGCGACGGGGGCAGCCTGAGACACGCGGTCGAGGCGCGATCCTTCCTCAACCCCGCGACCGGGGCGCCGCAGATGGAGTGGGTGCTGCAGGTGGGGGCGGGAGAGCGGTGGTGGCGGAGAGGGCTGGTCTGGTTTTATCTGGTCTCGCTCGCGTTTTTCTATCTTACGCTACACGGTGCCCCCATCACCACACACGCCGCCTGTGTGCCCCCCACCCGCCCCCCTCCTCGCCCCCCACAGATGGCCCGGGAGATCGCCGCGGGTCTGCAGTACCTGCACGAACATAACATCATTCACGGAGACCTCAACCCAGCAAACGTAAGGGAGGAGAGCAGAGAGAAGGAGAAAGTTAGGGAGAGGGTCTGCGTTTGAAACGGATTGGCATTGGGCAGCGCTGCCGTATTAGGGGGGGATTGAGCTGCTGTTGGTGGTGGCGGTGCTGCTGCTGCTGCAGTCACACCGTCACCGCCGGCTCCCGCCCAGCCCCCTTATTCCCGGCCCTCATTCGCCATTCCGGTACTAAGGCTGCTTCGGGTTGGAATTTGCTGTGCTTTCGTCTTCTGTCTGGGAGCCTGGCAGCTTTCCCTTATCGGACACCATTTCCGTCCCTCCCTGGCCCCCGTCCCCCTGGTTCTACCCCCGCTTTCCTTCCTGGGCCCTGCCTCTCTCGCCCCCTGACCCCGCGACCGTGCGCTTTTCCATCCCCTCTGCATCTGCAGGTGCTGCTCCGCCGCGACGATGGCAGCGTGTTGGGTTACACCGCTAAGATTGCGGACTTTGGGTTGTCGGTGCACATGCAGGCGGAGCAGGTGGGAGAGAGAAGCGAGGGGGAGGAGAGAGCGGGAGGAATGGGCGGGGCGGGGAGGGAGTGGAGTGCGGCCGGAGAGGGGCGGGGCAGGGCGCGAGGGGCGCGGAGGGCTGAGGGAGGAAAGGGCGGTCCGTCCTCCCCATGACGACATGCGACGTGTTACATGAAACGTGTTATCTGTTATACGGAACTTCAACGCCCGCGCGTTCGTGGCTTCTTACACACCTAGCGCGCATTTCCGAGCAGCTGGCACCTGTATGGTGCGCTGCGGGATAGGAACATGGGATTGCAGCTGCCGCGGCGACGGCTTGGCCGGCCCCTCCCTGCCCCTCCGCGCTGTTTATTCTCCCCCTGCCCCTCCGCTCTGTTTGCTCCCTCCCTCCCTGCCCCTCCGCAGAGCCACGTGTCCAACACGAAGCGGGGGACGCCCTTTTACACAGCGCCGGAGGGTGAGTCCCTGAGCGGGGGGCCTTGCTTGGGGCTGTGCCGTGTCTGCCCTCGTCTGTCGCGTGTATGAGTTGAAGATGTATGCCAGGAGCGATGTCGCGCACTCGCTCATGCACGAGACGTGCACCGCCGCATTCCTCACTCCTTTGCTTGTCGGTCGGCCTCCCGTAGAGCCCCTGCGCCCCGCGCCGCGCTCGCGCCTCCATCTATCGCTGTTTCCGTCGCCCCTCGAGCTCTTGTACTCCCGTCTTGGAAAACGTGCTCACGCCACCACCCCACACAATGGCCAGACATCCCCACATCGCGCCCATGCCTCGCTTCCCGACGCGCGCAGTGACCCACGCCGGCAACCTAACCCGCTTCGCCGACGTCTTCTCGTACGGCGTCGTACTGTGGGAGCTGTACTGCAGCCGCTCCTGCTGGATGTACGGCCCGCAGGGGCGGCTGATCCACCAGCGCGGCTTCCCGCACCTGCCGCCCACCTGCCCCCGGCCCTACTCCCAGCTCGTCGCGAACTGCATGCAGCCCGCGCACAAGCAGCGGCCCACCTTCAAGCAGATCGGGGCCATGCTATCCAGCATGCTACGCGAGTACGAATACCAGGCCGCGGCCGCCGCCGCCGCGGCGGTGGCGGCGGCGGCGGCTTCCGCCGCCGGCCGGCCTGTCAGCGGCGGCTCCGCCGCCGCCGCGCCGCTTGCGGCGCCGTGGGCCGCCGCCGCCGCCGCCACGCCGCCCCCCTGGCTCTCCCCGCAACCCAAACAGAGCCCCTGGAGTCCGCTGCAGCAGCACCAAGCCCAAACACTCCCACCGCCGAAGCAGGCCCAGTGGCAGCAGCCAAGCCAGGCGCCGGCGCTGCCGCCGCCGTTGCCGCTGTCACCCTCACCGTCACCGCAGCCGCTACAACCTCAGCAACAGCAAGCATACCAGCCGCCATACCAGCCGTCTTACCAGCAGCAGCAGCAGCAGTCGCCGTTCCTGCTCCCGGCTCGTCATCCCTTTCACAAGCTCAGCGGCCGCAGCTCCACCACGAGCTCCTCCCCGGCGCTGCGCTCCCGGGCCTCGTCATCATCCTCGCTGCCGCAGCCACTGCCGCCGCCACCGCCGGCAGAGCCGCAGCCGCTTCCGCCGCCGCCGCAGCCGTTTCCGCCACTACAGCAACAGCAGCAACAGCAGGAACAGCAAGCGGAGGGCGGTTCGAGCGCCTGCTCAACCTCGCACGAGCATGTAGCCGTTTTCGGAGCACAAGCAGCGTCGTCGGAAGGACGGCGCAGGGACGCAGCGACGGCGGCGGCGGGAGGGGAAGGGGCTGGGGCAGCGGAAGGGACGGGAGCCGTCGCAGCGGCGGCGGTGGCTGATGGGCCTCAGGGCCAGGGCGCCGCCAGGGAGGGGCAGCTGGGCTCCGGCGAAGGCGGCAGCTCGGGCTGCTGCGACGCTGACCGACGAGGTGGTTCTTCCGCCGGGGCGGCGGCGGCCGCACTGGCAGCGGCCGCCGGCGCCGGCGTCGCCGCTCACACCACCGCAGCCGACAAAGGCAAGGCGGAGGCGGCGCTTCAGAGCGACCCATCGGCCGCAAGGCGCCAGGCGCCTGTCTCGACGGCGCCTTTGACGTCGTCACCGCTGACCCACGGGTTATTCCCTGCGCCCAGCCATTGCAACGGCCCTGCGGCGGTGGCGGCAGCGTCGGCATCGGCCACCGGTCCGAGCGCAGGGGACGAGGCGCCATTCGGCGCAGCGTCAGAGCCGGTCGCCGCTGCGGCGCCGGCAGCGGAAGCCACGACATCACCGTGCAGCCCGCGGAAACTCGCAGCGGCGGCGGCCGATGGGGTGCGTGGGGCCGTGCCGACGACCGAGGAGGCTTCACCGCCGCTGCCACTGCAGAGTACGTCTGTCGTGCCGGCGGTTGCGGCAGCTGCCACCGCTGCAGCCACAGCCGCGGCGTCATTCGACGATTCTGCGGCTCTGCGGGGCCCGCAGGAGCCTGGAGGCGGCGGCGGCGGTGTTTCAGACGGCGGCGGCAGCCTGGGCGGCGGCAGTGGGCCGTCGGCGCTGGCGGTTGTCATGCGCGCGTTTGAGATCCCGGCGGAGCCGCCCCGCTTCGCGTCGCCAGACCTGCCCACTGTACCCGAGGCGGAGGACGAGCCAACCAGCTGCGTCTCACTGACCCACGGGTCGTCCGCGGAGGCGCTGCTGCTGGAAGAGGAGGGGCCGTCGATTGGCGAGGAGATCACCGCCAGCGGCGGCGCCGCCGCCGCCGCCGTCGTATCGGCTCGTGCGGTGCGCTCCGCGCCGCCGCATCATCATCCCCCCAGTCCGCTGGGCGCGGCACCGATGTCGGCACTGACATCGGCGGCTGCGATTGCGGCGGGGGACGCGGAGCCCGTGGTACGGCGGGTACGCAGTCAAACCGCTCCAGGGACGGTGCAGCTGCTGGCGGCGGAAGCGGAAGACGGCCGTGGCGCGATGCAACTTGCGTCGGCGTCAGAGTCGAGCGATTTCACGCTTGCCGGCCTGGCGGCGGCCACCAACGAGTGCGCTGCGTCACCGCAGAGGCTGATGGCAGCTGCCGCACCTGCCGCCGCCGCCGCAGCAGCAGCAACAGCCGCAACAGCAGCGTCTGCGTCCTCATCGACTCCCAGATCCAACCCGGACGAGGCAGCTGCCCGGGAGCCGCCAGCTGTTGGCCAGCTGGCCCCGGCAGCTAGCCCCGCCGTGGGCGCGAGCGCTGCTGCTGCAGCACCGGCAGCATCGGGAGCATCGGCGGAGCCGCCGCCGCCGCCGCTGCGCCTTGGATTGGCCGGCAGCGGCGTCGCTGTCGTAGCCGCCGCCGGCGGCCCGCCGACCCTGCCAGTGTTCGCCCGGGCCAGCGTCGGCCATCCCGGATATGCCGTACTGTCGCCGTATGGCGGCGGCGGCAGTTCAGGTACTGTCGCGGTGGCGACGGCGACGGCGACGGCGGCGGCAGCGAGCGGCGGCGGAGGCGGCCCGGCCTTTGGCAGGGGTTCCACTGGCTCAGTTCCGACGTGGCATCAGCGGCATCAGCACCACCACCACTACTACCCCAGCTCCCGACACCGGCTGCAGCAGCAGCAGTATTATCAACGGCCCGCGGTCGGCGGGCTGCCACCAGCAGCCAGCGGCGCCGGCGTAGCCAGCGGCGGCGCGGGGTTGTTCTACAGGCCGAGCCTAGGCTCTGGCGCTGCCGGCGGCGGCGCCGCCGCCGGCGGCGGCCGCCAGCCAATGGCGCAGCCGGCGGTGCAGCCGGGCGCGCCGGGTGCGTCACCATTCGCGCGCCCGAGCCTGGGCATTCTGGCTGCAACCCCCGCCTGCGTAGCCGCCGATGCCGACGCCGCCGCTGCCGCCGTCGGGACCCGCTTCGTTCGTCCCAGCCTGGCGGCGCCGCCGCCTGACACTGACACGCCGCCGGGGGCAGCGTCGGCAGCGACGACGGTGCCGGCGGTGGCGAGGGTCACGACGCCGGGTCCCATCTGCAGCCCCGCCGCCGGCGCCGCCGCCGCCAGCCCCTTCGCCCGCGCCTCGCTGGCGGCCCCACCGGAGCTGCCGCTGCCGCTGCTGCTGCCAGCTGCAGGGCCCTTTGTCCGTCCAAGCCTCGGCGGCCCGCCCCTTGCGGACTGCGCGCTTCATCCGGGCCCTATTGCTGCCCCAACGCTGCCGTCCGGTCCCAGCGCCGGCCCTTTCGCCCGCCCGTCGATGGGCGCCGCGGCGTTTCAGCCACCGCTGCCGTCCGTGGCGGCGGCCGCCCCGGGCCCCGGGGCCGGCCTGTTCGCCCGGCCGTCCCTCAGCGCGCGGGCACAGTGGAGCTCCGCGGCGGCCCTGCTTCCGCCGCCGCCGCCGCTGGCGGTGGCAGTCGCCGCGGCCCCGCAGGCGGGCCCCTTCGCGCGCCCGTCCCTGGCTGCCCCAGCGGAGTGGGGCCCAGCGGCGCCGGCGGCGGGCCTGCCCCTCCCCCAGCCAGCTGCCCCTGCCGGCCCTTTCGCCCGGCATTCCATGTCCTCCCAGCCGCAGTGGGGCCAGGAGGCGCTGCCTGCGGAGGGGCCTGCGGTGGCCGCCGCAGCGGCGACGCAGGCGCCCTTCGGGGCCAGTCGCTTCGCCAGGCCCAGCTTGGGAGCGGCCTCGGACCACGCGCCGGCCGCCCCCGCCGGGCCGCCGCAGCCCCAGGCGGCCAGGCCGTCCGGCCCTGCAGGCGGCGCGGCCGCCTTGGCAGCGGCAGCAGCCGCGCTGGGTCCCCTCGCGAGACCCAGCCTCGGCGCGCCGCCGGGCGCGGCGGCGCCGTACATGTACGGCGGCGGGGGCTCGTCCTCCGTGGCGTCTCCCTTCACACGGCCCACCCTTGGGTCGCATTCTCCGCTCGACCTTCACCCCGGCTCCAGTCCTGGCCTTGGCCTCGGCCACGGCCACGGGGTTATGCCGCTCGTACTGGGGCCCTCGCTGCCAGCGCTGCCCGTCGGCGGCTATTCCCCCGCCACCACGTCTGCGGTACCGAACTACCAGCTGCCGCCGTATCTCCTTCACCAGGTCGCGCCGACGCAAGAGAATCCTGGAGGTGGAGGCGGCGGCGGAGGCGACATGAGACAAGCTCAACCGCCGGAAGCTGCGGCTGCTGCTGCAGCGGCGGCGGCACCGGCGGCGCCGCCGCCGGCGGCCGTGTACGGCGACGGCGCCGCCACCGGGGCCTCCGCCAGGCCCGAGATCACCCCCGCCAGCGAGTCGGAGGACCCGGGTCTGGAGGCGGAGCCTCCAGAGCCGACGTTACGGCAACTCGTGGACGGTACGGCACGCAGCGCGCTTATTCCCGCGAACGAGCCGCAACCACCCCGACCGCAGCAGCAGCAGCCGCAGCAGCAGCCGCGGCTTTCGCCGTGGCCGGAGGCCCAGCAGACACAGACACAGGACCAGCTACAGCAAGAGCTGCAGCAGCCGCTACAGCAGCAGCGGATGCAGCAGGTGCAGCCGCAGCGGCGGGTGCTTGCGGGACTTCAGTCTCAAGACGCCGCCCCGGCCGCTACTGCTGCTGCTACTGCCGTTGCTGCTGTTTCTGCTGGGCAGGGCCAGCCGCAACTCGCGGCCGGGTCGCCGTGCTTCCCCGTCGGCGGCGACACATGGCCCCTGCCGCAACAGCAGCAGCAACAGCAGCAGCCGCCGCAGCCGCAGCAGCTGCTGAAGCTGCAGTCCGGGTCGCTGCTGTCCCAGGGCTCACCCTCCGTGGGCGCCGCCGGCTTCGGCAGCGTCTTCGGCTCGCCCGTGTTCATGTCCCTTGAGTCGGAGGCCTCCGCGTCCGTGCTGCAGGGCTGCGGAGCACCGCTGGCGCTCCAGGCCGCGCCGCTGGCGCTGCAGGCGCCCGGGTCGATGGGGCCCATGTCCGCAGGACACATCGAGATGCTGGATGTGGCCGGCACCGCCGGCGGCGCCGCCGCCGGCGCAGCGGCGGCGGAGAACGGCGGCGGCACAGCCGCCGCGGCGGCGCCGCTGGGCGTGCCGTGGTCCGAGAGCCATGTACGGCCGCCGCCGGCGTTGGCGGTGCCATACAGGCAAGTGCACGGCCCCGGCGGATCTGGCGGCGACGGCCTCAGCCGCTCGCTCGACTCGGCCGCGTTCCTCGCGCTAAGTGACGCCGTCTCCGCCCCGTCGTACGAGTCGTACGGATACGGATACGGGTACGGCGGCGGCCCGCCGCCCGCTAGTGTGACGTGGCGCGACGCGCCGCCAGGTGCGGGCCGCTGGGCCGACGGCGGCGGCTCCTCACGCCGTCGCGCCAGCGCCGTCGGGCCGTACTCCACTGGACAGTTGTCGCGGTCGTACAACTCGCCGTACTCCGTCTCGCAGCCACGGTCCAATGGTCGGCTCAGGGCGCCGGGGTCCTGGCTGCCGCCGCCGCCACCACCCCAATCTTTGCAGCTTGCCGTCGGCAGTCCCTCCTCCGCCACCAGAGCGCCGCCCAGGTTCCAGCGGGACAGCCTGCGGACGCTGGAGGCGAAAGGGCTGGCCGCCGGGGGTGGTGGCGGCGGCGGCGGCGGAGTCGACGGCAGTCCGACGGCGGCGTGGGGCGTCGGCGGGGCCGCCAGCCAGGGCAGCGAGTCGCGGATGCCGCCGCCGCAGCAGCAGCAGCAGCGACCGCGACGGGGCGGGCTGCTGGGCGCGATCCGGAACGTGGTGGGCGCGAAGAGCCGCCTGGCGGCTTCGGCGGGGGCGGCGGTGTCGGATTCCGACCGGGACCGGGACAGCAGCGGCGGCGAGAGCGGCGGCTGCAGCAGCGCCGCCACCAGAGGCGGCCGGCGGGGGCGAGGTCAGCCGCCGTCGTTCAGCCGGCGCGGCGTGTCGTACGGAACGGGCGCGGACGTCGACGCTGGCGCCGATGGCGAGGGTGTTTTGACCGCCGACGGCGATGAAGACCCGAGCCACAGGAGCCGCGGCAGCGGCGACGGAGGCCAGGTTGGCGGCGGCGGCAGCGGCGGCGGTGTGAAGGACTTGGTCGCCGCCGGCAGCCTGACGGCGGCGCTGGCGATGCAGCACCTGTCCCACCGCGCTGCGGCGCCTGCCGCGGCGACGGCGGCGGCGGCGATGCTGCCGCCTCCGCCGGACCTGTCGTACATGTCGAGCTCCGCGCCGTCAGCGCTGATACCGGGTATGCTCGTCGGCAGCCCCGCCGGCGGCGCCGCCGGCGGCTCCGTCGGGCGTGGCCTGGGGTCCCGCTTCGTGCGCCCCGGCATGGGCGCCGCCGGCGTCGCGTCCCCTGCCGGCGGCGGCGGCCACGTCATCGACCTCTCCAACCACGCCTTCGCCGCAGCCGCCGCAGCCGGCGGCGGCGGCCTCGGCGGCAGCGGCAACTCCTTTGACGAGGCGCTACGCCTGGGCAAATCCAGCCTCTCAACCGTTCCGGAGTCGGGGCCGCCCAGCTTCGGCCAGGGCAGCTTCACGCGCAGCAGTCAGAGCTCGGAGCGCCTGCTGACGTCAGCGGCGGCCGCGGCGGCGGCCGCGGCGGCGGCCGCTGCCGGCGGCGGCGGTGGCGGCGACGCGGCCTTGGGCCGCCCGTCCCTCCGCAGCTCCGGCCTGGGCCCGTCGTTCGGCAGGGCCTCCGCCGGCGGCCACGAGGAGGCCGCGGCCGGCGGCGCGACGCGGCCGCGGAACGCGAGCCGACGGACCCATGGGTCACCCGGAGCGCTGCCGCGCAACCCCGCCGCGGATAATAAGCCGGCGGCGCTGCCGGCGCAGCAGCCGCCGGGGCTGTAGCCGCCGTCGGCGACACCGTCGCCGTGGCCGTCGAGGCTGGCGCCGGCGACCCATGGGTCTGTCGAGCCGCCTGGGTTGGTGGCGTCGGCCGCGCTGCGCGGCTGATGGGCGCGGGGGAGGCGCCCGGCGGTGGCTTGGAAGGAGGGGCCCGGACGGAGGTGGTCCAAGGTGGGGGCGGCAGGCGGCACGTTTGAACGGTGGGCGATGGCGGGCGAGGGAAGGTGGGGGCGATGCGCGCCTTACCGGTGGCCCCAAACCCTGCGCAGCGACCGGTGGTCAGCGCCGGGTTTGGCCGGTAGCACCAGCGCAGCGCAGATTCGCGGCACGTTTCCAGTTGGACTGTGACAACATTATCGCACAGCGGGCGCGCAGGGCTGCCCAGATGCGCATAGTAGGTGGTGGGACTGTGGGAGGTGCGGGGTCGGGAAGCGTGTGATGTGCGGGTGGGTAACGGTAATTCGAGGGCCGTTGATACCGGGAATAAGGTTCGGTACCGTATATTGTTCGTTGCGCACGCACACGACGCTATTACCGTTGATGAATATGTGATTAGAAATGACCCGCCAGATGATAAATGACCCGCCAGATGATAAATGACCCGCCAGGTGAGAAATAACCCGCCAGATGATAAATGACCCGCCAGATGATAAATAACCCGACCAGACGACGTGGGGATTCGGGTGCGGCGCGTTTGGGGGCCGGTCTGGGGATCTGGGCAAGAGTGGGAAGGCGGAGTGCAATCGCGATGGTGACGGCGTGTGTTTGGGTCCTGCTCTGCCGCGCCAGGGCGATCCGTCGTGCTTGGCAGCGGCGGCGGCGGCGGCGGCGTGTGGCTCCGCTGCGGCGCAGCACCGCGACGCGGTGCTGGGGTTCCTGCTCGCTCGTCGGCCACCGCCACGCAGATGACAGCGGATTATACCTCACAAATGATACATGGGTAGGGCCAAACACAATCGCGAGGTTGACACGCATACACGCGCGCGCGTGCGCTCGAGCTCATTTTGTATTTCGGGGGGCAGCTGGGGGTCCTCGGGCTGTGCCCGTCCGGCTGGGTCCGTTCGAGCGGGAGCGCGGTACAGGGCGATCGGCAAATACCGGTAGCAGACGGGGATGTGCGAGTGAGGATGTGCGAGTGTCCATGAGCGTTCCTCTCCGCGCGTGCACGTGCTGTCGCGCACCGACCGACCGACCGACCGACCGACCGACCGCCACCTTGACCGGGCCGGGCCCCGCCCCCGCCCCCCGAGAGGACACCGCTCCTGGAGGCCGCCCATTTAGAGTCCCCGCTCGCTCACTGGTCACTGCTCTCCCTGGAGGCAATCGCGCCCGGGCTCCAGTTTGGTCGGTCGGGCGGCCCCGCGCGCCCCGTGAAGACTGCGCTTCTACCTTCTTCTACGCTCCTGGGCGCTTCCGTTACAACACCCCACCCGTGCAGCGGTCCTTTCAGGGCGCATGGGCCGCTGCAGCCGGAGCCGCCCCACGGCCACCCCCTGCCCCTCCCAGTCCCCATCCACGCCGGCAACTGATATTGATCCTGTGCCCCCCTGCCCCAACGCATCGCTCCTTCAATCCACTCGGTGACTGGAACCCCAAAAGGTTCTCTCTCGCACCTCGCGACCCCTTCCGGCGGGCGGGTTCCATCCCTTCCCTCCCCCCTCCCTCGTCTCCGCTGCGGTATCATTTTCTACCCCCCTCCCTCCTCCCTCGCCGCCGTTCCTCTCTCAAGCCCACCCCCTCACGAGCTCCCCAGCTCCCCGGGATCCCCCTCCACCAGCTCCAACCCAAACACCTCCGAGAACGCCTCCTTCAGCGCACAGCCGTACTCCCGAAGAAGCAGCGCCTCGACCTCCGTACAGTCGTCACTGCGGACCTGCAGCGCCCCGGCTGCCGCCGCCGCGGCGCCTGCGGCGCCGCCGGCGGCCGGCGGCGCCTCCGGCGCCGCCGCCGCCGGTCCCCCAGAACCATCGCGTGCTGGCGGCGGCGGCGACGACGACAGCGGCGCGGCGAAGGGGTCGTCTAGGTCAAGGTCCAAAGCAGGAGCCAGGGCCTGGGGGCCGTCTGGCGGCGGCGGCGGCGGCGGTGCGGTGTCTTGCAGCAGCGGTGGACTCATGCCGGTGGCTGCCAGCATGCGGCGGAGGTCCTCCTGCGTGGCCTGGGGCGGTTGGGGGCGGCGGTTTGGGGGACATGCGGTTGGTCGGTTGGTGGTTGGCCTGGAAGCTGGGCTGGGGTGTGACACCGAGCGAAGGTACCGGTACGCCTGTGCCGTGTCGTCTGTCGTGTCGTCTATCGTGTCGTATCGATCAGGCCTCGGCAACCCGGAACCAACCAACCGATCAAGCAACGAAACAAAACCGAGCAAGCCAGCTGAGTAGCTGACACATCCCGCTGGAGCGGTCCGGAAGTACAGCGGCCCTCGCCTCGGCGGCGACGCAGCGCATTGCTACAAGCGGCGGCTGATGCAATGTGGCGCTACGGGCGGCACTGCACTGCGGGAGGGCAGTCCGGGTTACTCGGCCACACACACTCCGCGGTCCGAGCCGCGGCCGCACCTGCGCCAGGGGAATCATGCCGTCGTCGCCGCCGCCGCCGCCGCCTGCTCCCGCCGCCGCCGCCAGGCCAAAATCCGTCCCCGGCGGCGCGAAGGGGTCCTCCGCCGCCCTCCGCGCCTCCAGCAGCGCTCTGACGCTGGTGACTGGCCGGTCGGCAATGCCGCACGGCACAATGCGGGTGAAGGGCGCCAGATCGGTCACCACGTTGAGCGCCAGGCCGTGGTACGACACCCACCTGATGGGTGGTTGACGGTTGGCGGCGGTTCGTCAGTTCATTACCTTCATTGGCATGTGTGAGTTGGCTGGTCGGATAGACTGCTTACGAGCTGTATCCATCCATCCAGCCAGCCGCCCCCTAACAACACCCCTCAAAGCCATAGCCTAGTCCTTTCGGCGGACAGCTCCCCCCGTGGAAACATTGGAAGCCCAGCCTCCCCACCCTTTCCGCCCGCCCGCTCCCCCTTCCGCCTGCCCCCCCTTTCACCCCTTTCACACCCCTCCCCCTCCCCCTCCGCATCCCACTCCTCACCTCTTGGCCCTCACGCCGATGGCCGCCACCTTGGCTCCCTCCACCCACACCCCCGTAAGGCCCTCCAGGCGCTCCCCCTTCAGCCCCGAAACCGAATCCAGCGCCTCAATGACCACCTGGGGGAGGGGGAGAGGGGGAGAGGGGGAGGGAGGGGAGGGCAAGAACTTCGAAGAGTGCGTGCGCGAGGAGGGCATTGGCAGGGCCGAAAGCGGGGAAGGTAGACAGGCAGGAAGGCAGGCAGCACACGTGGGAGGCGGGGAAGCGACCTGACACGTGCGGTGCACGGCGCGCGGCAGCGACAGAGGGGTGGGCCCTGGGCCCTGGCCGGGATCTGAGAGTGACCCGTGGGTCGGCTCCCCCCACCTGTTCCAGCTGCCGGAGGTACCAGTGCAGGTCGGGCTTGAGGGCCTGTAGGTCCAGGATGGGGTACATGACCAACTGCAAGGGCGCCAGGGAGGGTGGCGGTGGTGGGGGTGATGGATAAGGGTTCTGAGAGTGACCAGGTCCGGATAGAGAGTCAGAAAGTCAACGCCAAGGGGATGTGGCTCGACACCAAAACAAGCCCACACGGGGGCTACAGGGAGGGGGCCACCCGAACGGGGCCCAGTGTCCAGCTTCTCGGGTACGTGCAACAGAACACCGCTTTCGCAGGGTGTCGTTGGCAGACGTGACCACACGCCGGCGCCTTCCCCCACTTGCTCCGCGCGGCCCGCCCAGCAAGTCAAGGTCTCAAGGACCGAAGCCGTCTTGCCAACCCAGCCCAGCCCAGCCCAGTCCTTGCGCTGTTCACAGACGGGGACGGGAACCCGTCCGCATCTCCCACCTGTCCGGGCCCGTGGTACGTCACCTCGCCGCCGCGCTCCGTTCGGTGCAGCGGTATGGGCGACGAGCCTGCACATGTGCGTTTCGACATGCGGGTGGTGGGTCGGGTCGGGTCGGGTCGGGTCGGGTGGGCTGGCGCTGTGGCGCATGCTGCTCTCACCCGGTGGGAAGCGGAGGTGGTCGGTGGTGGACCCCGCCCCCAGCGTGTACACAGGCGGGTGCTGCAGCAGCAGCAGGCAGTGACGGGCGCCGCGCCCCCGCGGCCGGCCGCCAGCCTGCGTCCCTTCGGCTGCGTCGATGGAAGCGGAGCCGGAGGCGGTGGAGGCGGTGGAGGCGGATGAGACGCGCTCCAGCAGCGCGCGCTGCCAGGCCCACGCCTGGGAGGTGGACAGAGAGAGGCGGGAAGGGCCGCGGGGGAGGCGGGGAGGAAGACGTGGCCAGTGCGGGTTTACAATGTGCCGCAGCCGCAGCAAACAGCACAGCACATGTCAGCTGCTTGTTCCAAGCGCTCGCGTGGAGACAGCCCCCGCTTTTACAGCACAGCACAGCACAGCACAGCACAGCACAGCACAGCACAGCACAGCACAGCACAGCACAGCACAGCACAGCGTAACACAGCGTAACATGACAGCGAGTGCGGCGCTGCGCTGCGCGCCGAAAAGCTGTCCCTTCAGGCGCCCCTGGACGAGAAAGACGCGCACCTGCTCGTACTCGACCACCTGATCCGACAAATCGTACACCACGACGACCCGTGGGTCAGTCCCAGCGCCGGCGCCGCCGACTCCCGCGTCCTCGGCAGCGCCCGCAGCGACGGCTTCCGCGGCGTCGACCCGGGCCGAGAACCTGACTGGCCCTGACCCATGGGTCGGCCTGGCGGCCGACAGCGCACGTGGACACGCCGAGGGCCGCGACGCGGGCAGAGAAGCTGCCGCTCGGAGGGAAGTCGGGGAGGCCGCTGGGGGCGAGGTGGCGGCGCGGGAGGGGGTGCTGGAATGGGCGGTATCGGTGGTGGTGGCCGCGGCGATCCGCTGCCAGCCGATGGAGAGGGGTGTCACTGCGCGGGTGCGCCAGCTCCGTTCCCGGTGGCTGCCAGGGGGCGCCACGGCGGCGGGTGCTGGCGGGGATTGCGCTTTGGCGCTAGGGCCGCGGCGCCTGCTGCTGTTGCTGCTGCAAGGTCCGCTTGGCGGGGGATGGAGGCGCGCAGCCATGCCGTGTTGCTGCTGGCGCCGCGCGCAAGTGCCAGGACTGGGTGGCTTGCGCTTTTGAGGAGTATTGTCCAATGTCCTTCGGATGTTCGACTGGCGCTCTGAAGGTTTTGCTGGATCAGGGCTGCATGGCAGGGCATGTAGAGGAAGTACGGTCGTTTGGCGTTAGGGACGGCACGGAAGGCTGACGCCTGCTGTGCGTGACGGAGAATGGGTGTACTGTTGCAGACTATTACCTGGTTGAGGGAATTGGAGGTAGACCACGGGCGGCAGTGTTGGCAGAGTCGTCGAGGGAGACTCCGAGGGACGCGAGACCAACACAGTCACGATTTTTGTCGTTCTGAAGTAAGATTGCAAGAAATATTCATTCTAATAGTGTACACGCCTCGCTGCTTCGCAAGCTGTCCATCAGCGTGGTTTCGGCGCTGTTAGCACAAGCCTACACGCGAAGGAAAGCAGATTTGCCACCGAGGACTCTGTGATTCGCCAAGCATTCGCCTATAACAATATTATATTACGATTAGTGCGGCCGAGTTTTGCCCGAGTGTGCCTGAGTGCGGCTGCATGCAAGCATCGTCGTGCTTTTATTCTGGAAGCCACTGAATCTTTCAACCCGCTGCCACCAGCACCTAGGATTTTCATAAACGTAATTCATGGGATGTTAAACGATTCATACGGCGGTCTTTTGTGACACTTGCTGCTCTTGCATGGCGAACTGTTGCTTCTAGCTGGGTACATACCCTCGACCACCGGCAGCGTTTCGCCACGTTGTTAACACTAGAAACTGGAGGCGAAATAATAGCAGTCAATGGCCGCACACTGCTGGTGCGTGGCGATGGACGTTGTAGGCTCTCCGGGTTTCCTAGTGTTGGCAATTTCGTATTCTTGTGCAGACAGGAGGATCGATATTTAACGATTCATCGAAATGCCTCATTCGCAGGCGAATGGTTAGTCAGCCGCGCAGCGTTCCTCGGCACGACGGCGTCTATTTAACTTGCCCGGCGGCGCTTCTACGCCGTGTTCGAGCTGGCGGCATCTTATCGGGCATTGAGGCTGCGTGCCTGCGGCGTGGTCTATGCGTTAGCGGAGCCCTGTCCAGCCCGAATCGAGGTGGGATATTTGCTTTGCCTTTTTTTCGGAATCCCGCGAGTGGCACCTGCTTGCCGTGCTGGTATTATATCAGTCCGGTTTGCGCAATTGTGCTCCTAGTTTACGCCACTGTCACGCGGCGCTTGCGCTGCTGACGGGGCTTACGCATGATTGCGTGCCTTGCTGCCTCGCGACATTGCAGGAGACGGACTCCCAGATGACAATGTCCCCCGAGTCGGCAAAGCCCAGAACGCAGCCGATAAGTCCGGCACGCAAGCGTCCCGTCGCCGGACGAACAACAGCCCTCGCAATTTGAGCCCCAGCGAGGCGCTGGCGGGGCAGCGCAGCGCAGCAAACATGGAGAACTCTCAACTCTTAGCAAGGTGGGCTGGAAACGGAACGGTATTCGCCTGGGGCACGTCAACTGGCGAGACTCTCGGCAATGCCGACCGAGAGACGGCATCATACAAACACCCGTGGCATTTTCGGTACCGCACAATCAAGATTACCAGGGGGAGGTCTCATACTCGATCGGCTGTATCGCTGAAGTTTATGCGGCAACAAGCCGCGCAGCGCAGCGCCATGCCCGGGGAGCCATCTTCTCAGCTGGTCCTCAAGAAAACACCACCGGACGCCTGCCCTGGCCTTCCCCAGCCGTCCTGCGAAGGGCCCATCTGAACAGGCCCGCTGCCCCCACCCGCACCCGGCAATAATTCTATAGTCCCCACAGTCGGTCGCCCCTCTGCACGCCCCGACCTGACCTGGGCGCCGGGAGGTCCCTCCCGGCACAGTACGGCGCACCCCTCTGCGCCTTGCCCCCACTCCCTCCACTCCCCCATCTCTTCCCCCCTGGAACTCCCGCCAGTCTCCCACCGCACCGCACTGCCGCCCTGGGGACCCGTCCCTCCCGCGCCTCCCCCCTCCCTCGCTTCTTCTTTCTGGTCCCTTTCCAAATTCCTCGGTATTCTCCATTCATATTCCTCTGTGCCCCTCCCCTCTTCCCTCTCCCCTCCCCCCTCCCCCCTCCCCTCCTCTCCCCTCCCCTCCCTCTCTCTGTCAGGACCGGGAGCTACTCGGCGCGGGAGGGCCTCCGGAGCTCCCCCTCCTCCTCCGAGCAGCAGCAGGAGCCCAGCCCTCCCCCGGGGTTCAAGTGGGAGTACCTGGTAGGAGGGAGGGAGGGAGGGGACGTGACCCGTGGGTCGGTCAGGACTCGGTCCCGGTCGGGAGCTGCGTGGGGCTGCCGGAGGAGGAAATAGTCGGCTGTCGGGTTGGCTCGGTCTCGGTCTCGACGATTGACGGTTATCGGTGGTGAAGCGGCAGCAGCAGCCGGCCACCGTCAGAGCTGTCCTCGGGTGACACGGTGGGAGCCAGCGGCGGCGGCGGCGGTGGCAGCAACAGCGGCGGCGGCGGCGGCGGCGGCGCCTGGGGCACTTGACTCGGTGGCGAGGGGCGACGCTGACGCCGGCGGCGGAGGATTAGGTTGGCCCTCTGGGCTCTTGGGGTTCTCGTGGCGGCGGCTGTGGAGTTGCGCTGGGCGTGTGTTTGCATGTCTCCCTCCCCCCCCCGGGTGTGAGGGCGAGGGGGAGGGGGGGAGAGGAGAAGAGGAACCTGGTGTAGGGCAGTCGGTGACGGCGGCCTGGCGTCCGGGCGGCGTAGCCGGGGGGTTGCCGCCGGATTGTGCACCGGATCTGGATCTGGATCTGGATCTGGATTCGGGGATTCTGAAGTGAAGTGAAGATGCCTTGACGCGGTTGGGTGTGCAGACGAGAGGGGTGGGGATGAGGTCGGGGCCAGGGATGGGGAGGGGGCTGCGCAAAAATAAAAGCAACGTTGGGCGACGCATTGATACCTGAGCCCCGCCATCGATTCACTGACCCATGGGTCGGCGTCCATCCATCTCATCCCAACCCCCCAAACCAAACCTCCATTCCAACCCTCCCCTCCCCAACTCCTCAAACCCTAAACCCCAAAATCCCACCCCCGCCCCGCCAGGTTGCTCTCTGTACACTGGGTGTGGTGATTTGCTACGCGGACCGCTCCAACATCTCCACTGCGGTGCTGCCCATGGCGCAACAGTTTGGATGGGACAAGGTAAATATTGGGGGGGGGGAGGGGGGTACGTAGTGCACGCACCCGCGCAGTGCACGCACGTGCATCTCTCTCTGTGTGTGCGTATGTGTCGAGCTAGTTAGTTGGCTTAGCTAGGTGTACATCTGCCTAACTGTGTGGGGCTGCGTGAGACGCTTCCCTCCCTCCCTCCGTCGCTCGTCAGCCTGCTCTTTTGGATTGTTTCCTATACCTCCTTTCCCTCCTCCTCCCCTTCTTATCTCCTCATCCCCCCTTCACCGCCGCAGGCCTACCAGGGGGTGGTGCTGTCGGTGTTTTTCGGCGGGTACGCCACCACCCAGATCCTGGGGGGCAAGCTGGCGGACCAGTACGGCGGAAAGATGGTGCTGGCGGCGGGGGTGGCGCGTGAGTTGGGGGGCGGAGCTGGGGAGCTGGGGGGGGGAGGGAGGGGAGGTGGGGCGGTTCAAGAGGGTTCGGCGGGAGGAGGGTGACACACTCCAAAGGGCGGCGCAAAAGGGCTGACTAAGGCAGTGCGACACTCCTCTGGGCTCCGCCCCTGACACATTCCTCTCTTTGCCCTCCCTGTCCTGTCCTGTCCTGTCCTGCCCCGCCGCGCCCCGCAAACCCCGAACTCCCTCCTCCCTGCCCCGCCACGCCCCTTACACGCCCCTCACACACCTCTCACACACCCCGGCCCACCCACTCCCTGCCGCAGTGTGGTCTCTGTTCACGTACGCCACTCCGGCTGCCGCTGCTGCTGGCACCCTGCCGTTGCTGGTGGCCCGAGTGATGTTGGGGGTGGGGGAGGGAGTCGCCTTCCCCTCCATCCACTCACTCATAGGTGGGTACCGCGTGTCGGGGGGAGGGAGGGAGGGACGGGGCCTGAAAGGCTTTGGCTGAAGCCCTGGGGAGACCGCTTGGGGGCTGGGGGGAGGAGACGGGGGCTGCGGAAGGATGGGGGGGGAAAGGACGGAGGGAGGGAGGGTGGGTGTCAGGGAGGGGAGCAAAGAGCTTTTAGTGGGGAGAGGTAAGGGGGTCTCTCCTCCAGGGGGGGGGAGTCTGGTTGCGTGTCTTCAAGGGTTTCATCGCATTGCTTCACACACACCCCTCCAACTCGCCCCTTCCCCCCTCCCCTCCCCCCTCAGCTCGCAACGTGCCGGTGCGGAGCCAAACCACGGCGGTGGGTATCGTCACGGCGGCGTCGTACGCTGGTACGGCACTGGCGTTCGGCATCAGCCCTCTCATCATTAGCAAGTTTGGCTGGGAGGTGAGTTCCACCTCCTCCTGGGTTGGTGGGGTGGGGTGACTGGGTGGTGGCCCTCGGGGCTCCAGCACCGGCGCCTTGATAGGGGGGTCGGGGGCCGGGGTCGGCGAACTCTCTTATCTCTCTCTCCCTCTTTTCCTCGTTCTTAGCTTTCGAATCTCTCTTGCATCTGTCTCCAGCTGTCTCCAGCTGGCTGTCCCCCCCTCTCTCTCTCTCTCTGTCCGACTGGGGGGTCCGGTTCGCTGCACTGTTCCACCGAGTTTGGCAGCTTGCCAGCTCTCCAGCCTCTCTGGTACTTCAAACCCTGCCATCCCCCGGCCCCCCTCTTCGCGGCCCCTCTCACACCCCCCCGGGCTCCGGCCTATACGTGGATAACCCCCCCGGGGAGGGAGTCGCTGCAACAAAAGAGTACCAAAGACGCACCGGACTCTCCAAGTCTCAACCCGCCTCCCCTCCCCTCGGCCCCTCTTCCCTGTCCCCTTCCCTCTCCGCCCCCACCACCAGTGGGTGTTTTACGCCTTCTCGGGACTCGCGCTGCTCTGGCTGCCGCTGTGGCTGCCAGTCAAGACGCTCGACAAGTTCAAGGCAGCGCAGGCGCAAGCCGCAGCGGAAGCCGCCGCTGACGCCGCCGCCGCCGCCGCCGCCGACTCTGACGGCGCCATCGCCAGAACCAGCGGCGGCGGCGGCGTCGCCGCCGCCGCCGCGGACCCGTGGGCGTTGCTTCGACGGCGGGAGGTCTGGGCGATTTGCGCTGCGCAGTACGCCCAGAGCTGGGGCATGTACGGATTACTCAACTGGCTTCCCACCTTCTTCTCGGAGTATTATGCCGTACAGCTGGCGGATCTGGGGTCGTACACGCTGCTGCCGTACGTGTTCCAGGGCGGCCTGGGCGCCGCGACGGGCGTGATGGCGGATTACATGATTCGGTCGGGCTGGCGGGTGGGGACTGTACGGAAGCTGCTGCAGGTGTGTATGGGTGTACGGAAGGACGAGCGAGCGGGGCCGGGGCTTGGCTTGGGCAGCGGGGAGGGGGGATGGATGGATGGATGGATGGATGGATGGGTTGGTCTTGGGAGGGCCCGGGGGTAGAGGTAAGGTGTGTTGGTGTAGTGGGTGTGTTGGTATCGCGGTAGCCTCCTTGACTTGACTCCCTCCCATCTCATCCCTCCTCTCCCCCAACCCCCTCCCCTCCCCCACCCCCCCACCCCCCCCTTCCCTCTTGCAGATCGTGGGCATGCTGGGTCCCGCCGCCTGTCTGTGTCTGGCCGTATCCCCCCTGGTGGGCGCCTCTGCCTCCCTAGCCTCGGGCCTCATCACAGTGGGCCTGGGCTTCTCGGCACTGACCCTGGGGGGCGTGTCGGCCTCACATCTGGACGTGGCGCCGCGCAACGCCGGACTGGTGTTTGGGGCGGGGAACACGGCGGCCACGTTGGCGGGTTTGGTTTCGGTGCCGGTTACGGGTTACGTGCTGCAGGTGGGTGGGTGGGGAAGGGGAGGGGACAGGGGAGGGGGAGGGGAGGGGAAGGGGGAGGGGCCAGGGGAGGGGGAGGGAGGAGGGACGGAGAGGGGTGTGGAGGAGGAGGAGGAGGAGGAGGGGAGGGGATGAGGGGAACCTGCACACACGGGGTGTGGGTTGTGGTGGTGGTGGTGGTGGTGTGAAGAGGTGGGGAGGTGGGATGGCGTTTGCCTGCTGTGGAATGTTTGACTGGCCCCCTCCCCCTCCCCTTCCCAAAGCCATGCGGCCCGTCCCTGATGGCAATCCCTGATGCCCCCCTTTCCGCGCCCTTCCCCTCGTACACCCTGTGTCGTACACCCTTTTGTCGTACACAGACGACCGGCTCCTGGCCTCTCGTGTTTGGCATCACCGCCTTCCATTATGTGGCGGGAGCGCTGATGTGGGCCTTATGGGCGGGCGACAGACCGCTGCCGGAGGACGGCGGCGGCGGCGCGGCGGCGGGTGATGGCGGCAGCGGCGGCTCTGCGAGCGACGGCGAGGGGGAGGGGAAGGGCCACTCCCACTGAAGCAGTGAGGAGAGCCGAGCCAGTCGTCTGCACGCCGCCATCCCCCTCTCTGTCCTCTCTATCCTCTCTGCCCGCGATGGCTCTCTGTCTCCCTTCGGGGGGGGGGGCTGGTACGACAGGTCCCTTCCTTTAAATCTGGACGAGGAGGAGGAGGAGGAGGAGGAGGAGGAGGAGGCGGAGGAGTGGGTTGTGGGTGCGGGTGTGGGGGGAGGGGGAAGGGGTGTGTGTGGGTCTCGGAGGCCTCGGATGTGACCAGAATGTGTGTCTGTTCGATCGATATGATATGTGTGTGTATGTGTAAGCAGCGGAAACGCGGAAATGGAAGCGGAAATGGAAGTGGATCGGATCGGATTTGGTCGAGGGGGTTGGGCTTCATCCTCTCTTGACTGACTGACTGACCGGAATGCGGTGGGTGCGGTAGCGGCGGCGGCAGCGGCGGTGTGGGTCGGTGTTGAGGTACGACACCGTACCGTACGACACCGTATCTTTTTTACTAGACTCTTAGATGCGCAACGATGAATGTGTCTCGCTCCATCCCTGTCGAGCAAGGGCGGCAACGCATTAGTGGGTGGGTTGGTCGGGTGGGTTGGTCGGGTGGGTTGGTCGGGTGGGTTGGTCGGGTGGATGGGTGGGTGGGTGGGTGGGTGGCCTGTGTTGCGCCGCCACGCCTGGCAGCTGTTTCTCTGATGGCTGAGGGTGAAACCCCCAACACCCCACCCCACCCCCTCCCGGGCTGCAAAGTAAAGCTTTTGGAACTGTGTGTGTATGTGTACCTGTGTGTCGGGGGGGGGGAGTATGAGGGTGAGGAGGCAGGGAAGAATAGGGCCGTCCTCCAACTGTGCCGGTGTCTGAAAGGGGCTTAGTTTTTTTTTAGGGTTTTAGGGTTTTCCAAAGGGGCTGTGGGGATTCGTGCGCGGCGGGTCGCAGGAGGGGATGGGAGGGGAAGCGGGGCCGCTAGGGGAGGGGAAGCGTGTGCCTGCTTTCAGATAGTGGGGGTGGCAACGTGATATGGCGAGGGAGGAAGGCCACCACTCCCTTGCTTCGTAACGGGGGAACCCGGCCCCAGCGCCCACAAACACGGTGTGGAGGAGGATGGGGAGGAAGGTGGAGAGGAAGGCAGGGACGAGGGCAGGGGGCAAGGTGGAGAGGAAGGCGGGGACGAGGGCAGGGGGCAAGGTGGGGCGGTGATGTCTATGCCTAAAATACTCAATGACTCGTCTGCGGAGGGTGGGGTGGTGGTGGGAGGAATGACCACATCGTCGTGACTAGGTTTCGAAGTATGCAGTTTGTTTGCGCTCTCCCGGGTGGAGGGGGAGGGAGGGGGTTTGCCGATTGCCGGTGTGTGTGTCTGCGTTCGCAAGAGGTGAGGCGGCGGCGGCCGCGTCGAGTTGTTGAAGGGCTCCGAAACCGAACCAGTCCTCCCTCGCTCCGGCACGGCACTTGCCGCACGATCGCACGCCGCGTGGCGGCGACACGCCGCGCGTCTTATCATTTGCAGCTGCCGTACACGCGTCGTACTGTCGTACAAGTCTGGTGCGGGGCCCCGGAGCAGCACCGGCGATGCATTTTAGCCCTAAGGGGGATCCGCTTTATTGCTGCTGCTGCTGATGATGGCTTTTCTGCTTTTGGGCTTGGGTTTTTTCATGGTGCGAAATCAGCTGTTTTGTCCCGATGCCCCTCACCCCGGCAAGTCAGGTAGGCTGGTTCGCACCCCACTTTGTCTTAGTGTGCGTGCGTGTGCTTGTGTGTGTGCGTGCGTGTGTGCGTGTGTATTGAGTGTGTGTGTGTGTGTGTGTGTGGTTTCGGCGCTGCACCGACCGCCGGCAATCTTTCGACCCTTTGATGCTTCTTATTATTATTATGTTTTTGTTGTTGGTGTCAGCTGTTGGTGCTGGTCGCGTCGGTCGTGTGTGCGTGTTGAACACTGCTTCCTGCTGTGGCGCCTGGAGATGCCGCCTCGCTGGGGGTGGCGCTGGCGCAGTTAGGAGGTTTTGAGGTTTTAGGGTTTTAGAGCCCAACCGCCCGCGGTTTCAGTCCTGGTGATCAAGGCTGATGTGCGATGTGGGATAAACTACCCCCCGGGGTGCGTCGGTCGGTTGGGCAGTCGGCCTGGCGCTGGCGCTTCTGCGGCTTTTGCGGTGCTGGCGCTTCTGCGGTGATGGTGGTGGTGATGGTGGTGGTGATGATGATGGTGGAGTTTGTGTCCGTCCGTGCAGTTCCACCGCCCACTCGTCCGATCGGCATGTATGGGGTGTACGATTGCCGTACAAGCGCCTCGTGATTCGCCTGCTTATTCCGTTTCTCGCAGCTAGCTATATTTTTTGGGGTCGGCTGGGGGGCCCAACTCAAGGACAGAAGGGAGATGGGACAGAAGGGAGAACCGGGATCCTCGCCGGGGCCTCCCGGGCGTTGCGGGGCGTGAAGTGGAACGTGTCGTACGACGATGTACGACGAAGCGTTGCTGGACTGGGCCGCATTTCCATGTTCGTGGGCCTGCAAGGGTAAACCGTACGGTATGTGGCGGCGGCGGGCTCAGGTTGTTGCTGTGGGGCCCAAGTGGTTCCATTCCCGTCGTGTTGCACACTGATGGGTGTGTTTGTGGTTGGGCTGCAGGGGCTGCAGAGGCTGTTTGCTCTCTTGGGAACGAGCCCCTGCATGGGGGCGGGGAGGGAGAGGGTCTACAGCCAGGTGTAACAGCCACTCGTCTCACACGCCGCCCCGGGGCCGGGCACCTGCTGCGCATGTGCCGCTGCCACAAGCAGCATCAGCAGCAGCGGCAGCAGGAGACGGACTTTTGTTTTAACAAAAATACCGTAGCCACTTTATGAATCCGTTGACCTTACCTCATGCAGGCGTTAAGACCTCCAGCCTTTTAACATCGTGCAGATAGCCGCTGAGGATTTATTTTGTATCCTACGGCAGTCCTCGGCAAGCTTTTAGGGTTTGCCGACCGCCGGCACGGTTCTGCCGTATCTTTGGGTGCGGTTGGGGAGGAGAGGAGAGGGGAGGAGGGCGACCAAAGCCCTTTTTTGCAGCATGCATCCCACCCTATGCCCTCCCCGCCCTATGCCCTCCCCGCCCTCTGCCCTCCCGCCCTATGCCCTCCCAAAAACATATTCCGCTCGGTGATAGTTAATACATGGGCAACAATAATCATGTCTTGTGTCCTAGTTTGTGCCCTCAGTGAACACTGCACACAGATACATACTTTTGGGCCTTCCGGGCCAAAACCTTCTCGTCAGCCATAGACTTTTTTGGCACATTTTAGCGACGAACATCTGAGCCCGTAGATACTCCCGTTAAGGAAGATAGCAAGTCTGCCGGGGACCCGTGGGCCCGTGGGTGTGCCCGTTGGCTCGTGGGTGGGCCCGTCGGCCCGTGAGGTCAATCAAGGGGTCCATTGGTCAATCAAGTGGTCAATCAAGTGGTCAATTGGTCAAGTGGTCAATCAATTGGTCAATCAAGTGGTCAAGTGGTCAATCAAGTGGTCAATTGGTCAATTGGTCAATCAAGTGGTCAATCAAGTGGTCAATTGGTCAATCAAGTGGTCAAGTGGTCAATTGGTCAATCAAGTGGTCAATTGGTCAATCAAATTGTCAAGTGGTCAATCAATTGGTCAATTGGTCAATCAATTGGTCAATCAATTGGTCAATCAATTGGTCAATCAATTGGTCAATCAATTGGTCAATTGGTCAATCAATTGGTCAATTGGTCAATCAAGTGGTCAAGTGGTCAAGTGGTCAATCAAGTGGTCAAGTGGTCAATTGGTCAATCAAGTGGTCAATTGGTCAATAAATTGGTCAATTGGTCAATTGGTCAATCAAGTTTGATTGACCAGTTGACCAATTGACCACTTGATTGACCAATTGACCACTTGATTGACCACTTAACCACTTGATTGACCAATTGACCACTTGATTGACCACTTGACCACTTGATTAACCAATTGACCAATTGACCCATTGATTGACCAATTGACCACTTGATTGACCACTTGACCACTTGAATAACCAATTGACCAATTGATTAAACAATTGACCAATTGACCACTTGATTGACCAATTGACCAATTGACCACTTGATTGACCAATTGACCAATTGACCAATGGACCAATTGACCACTTGATTGACCAATTGACCAATTGACCACTTGATTGACCACTTGACCAATTGACCACTTGATTGACCAATTTACCAATTGATTGACCAATTGACCAATTGACCAATTGATTGACCAATTGACCAATTGACCAATTGATTGACCAATTGACCACTTGATTAACCAATTGACCACTTGATTGACCACTTGACCAATTGACCACTTGATTGACCAATTGACCAATTGACCACTTGATTGACCAATTGACCACTTGATTGACCACTTGACCACTTGATTGACCAATTGACCAATTGACCACTTGATTGACCAATCGACCAATTGACCACTTGATTGACCAATTGACCAATTGATTGACCAATTGATTACTTGACCACTTGATTGAACAATTGACCAATTGATTAACCAATTGACCACTTGACCACTTGATTGACCACTTGACCCATTGATTGACCACTTGACCAATTGACCACTTGATTGACCACTTGACCACTTGATTGACCAATTGACCACTTGATTGACCACTTCACCACTTGAATGACCAATTGACCAATTGACCCATTGATTGACCAATTGACCACTTGACCGCTTGATTGACCACTTGACCATTTGATTGACCAATTGACCACTTGATTGACCAATTGACCACTCGATTGACCAATTCACCACTTGAATGACCAATTGACCAATTGACCCATTGATTGACCAATTGACCACTTGACCGCTTGATTGACCACTTGACCATTTGATTGACCAATTGACCACTTGATTGACCAATTGACCACTCGATTGACCAATTGACCAATTGACCACTTGATTGACCAATTGACCAATTGACCCATTCATTGACCACTTGATTGACCAATTGACCAATTGACCACTTGATTGACCAATTGACCACTTGATTGACCAATTGACCAATTGACCACTTGATCGACCAATTGACCACTTGATTGACCAATTGACCAATTGATTAACCAATTGACCAATTGACCCATTCATTGACCACTTGATTGACCAATTGACCACTTGATTGACCAATTGACCACTTGATTGACCAATTGACCAATTGACCAATTGACCAATTGATTGACCAATTGACCAATTGATTGACCACTTGACCATTTGATTGACCAATTGACCAATTGACCAATTGATTGACCAATTGACCAATTGATTGACCAATTGACCACTTGATTGACCAATTGACCACTTGATTAACCAATTGACCAATTTACCCATTGATTGACCACTTGACCACTTGATTGACCAATTGACCACTTGATTGACCAATTGACCAATTGATTGACCGTCGGCCCGTGGGCCCGTGGGCCCGTCGTGAAGGTACGCACAACTGGGGAAGCGATCGTAACAGGATTAGCTGCAGTAGCCGAAGCTGTGGCGGCGGTGGCGGCGGCGTTACAGCTGGTGACATGACGGCTTGGGAGCTCGGGACGTGGCCCAGGAAGACGAAGCCAAAGATAGAACGCTTATAAGTGTTACAAAACATGCTCTTCTCTGCTGCAGTGCAGTGCAATGCACGGCCATCTGGCCCGCTGGCCCGCGGGCTTTCCCTCACGAGGATCTGTAACGTGGAGCCCCATGTACGGTAACTATCAACCAACCACAATGAACTAAACCCACAGTAAGACGCCCGAGTTCCGTGAAGCACATAACGACATGCATGCTCAACGGTTCTCGAACACATGCATGCACACGTGCATGTACACACACGCACACGCAAGATACTAGCGGCTTGCCAGCAGCCCCCCCCCAGGTACGTAGCGGTGGGAGAGGTGAGCGCGACCCGGACCGAACCTCCGCCGCATTACTGCCGCATTACCGAAGTTTCTGGTTACACAGGGGGGGAGAGGGGAGAGGGGCTAGGGGTGGCCGGAAGCCCGGTCGCTTGCGCGAAAAAAGACGGGTAGAAAGCGGGGGCTCAAATGGACGCACGAAGCGGGTTCAAATGCACGAACGGGCAGTCTGAGAGACGAATCAACGAAAGGCGGGCCGACAGACACGCAAGCGGACGGACGCGTCTCCTCTGTTCATCGAGGAGAGAGGAACAGGCGACCCGCCGACCGAGCACACTTACATACGCCCGCCCGCTCACACAGACGCACACAGGCAGTACTTTCTCAAGTTTCCCTGACAGCATCACGCATTGCGGAGACCAAGAGAGGGCGAGAGTCCCTGGAGCAATCGGGCGAAATGCACCTCGCAGCCAAAAAGACAAATCCAGACAAAAAGACAAATCCAGGCAAAAATCCATAAAAGTGCAATAGGAGCCTGCAAATTCTCTACTACCTTCAAAAAAGAGAAGAGTGCGCCCAGAATTGTACGACACGCTCGTTACGGCATAGTACGAAGATCCAAACGAACGCAGAAGTAGAGAAGAGGAGAAGGTCTCGATCTATAGTGCGGCACCACATTACAAATACGTACTAACTGGAAAGATCACACACTAACCGTAGATAGAGCGGGGCGATGCCAAGCCCGCCAGCACCCACGAAAGCGAGGTGCGTGACTGTGTGTGTGTGCGTGCACGTGCGCACGAGACCAAATTGCACTAAATTGCACCAGAGAGGAACAACGGGAGGAATCACGGCGAAGAGAGGTCTCGGAGGGTGGGCAAGGCGGGGGGGAGAGCAACAGTTAAGACGACCGAGGCCGGGAAGATACAGCCCAGAGCCCCAGAGCCCTAGGGGCCAAGTCAACCCCCACAATGCAAGGCACGACAACCCACACACCCGCCGCACACCAGCCGAGGCATGAGCCATGCCGTTGCACCCTGACCCACGTAATGTCATATGTCGCGATCAAACTCAACAACGAAATTAGGCATTCGTGGATCAGGCCTCGGGTCTCGAGATCTCAATAGAGTACGGCAACGTCCCAAACCAAGTGCAACTCGTCACGGGGCCGTTCGCCAACGTCGCACCGTTCGACACCTCGCTACAGTTCGTACTATTGTTTAACCGTTTTAACCGTTTCAATTGCGGCAAAGCACCAGACCGGTCGTCCCCTCGTTCGCGACGAGCGCCTTCGAGCACGCCAGATAACGTACGACAGGGAACCGAACAACCAACCCACCCGTGCGGCACCACCCCATTGCACGACGGTACGGCAATCACGACAGCGGCAGAGACCGCGGTGTCTACGGCGACGCCAAGCCGACTTAAAACGTGCACGTCTTGACCGACCGAGCGAGTTTCGGAGCACACCATACGTTCAAACCTCATACGCGCCCCTTCCATATTATCAGCAGTTGCAGCCCATACGAGGAAAGGAAAGGAAATGAGAAGAAAAGAAAAGAAAAGAAAAGGAGGGAAACGGAGGACGACCGATCAAAGCGGGAACCGACAAGGCCCATTGCCAGCGGAAGAAAATTCAGGTGAAGATGATACAGCTCCGGAACCTCTCTGGACCGCCTTCTTGCCGTTGTCGTACTACTCGTACACAACGTCGTACTACTCGGATAACATGGCCCCCCCCTCGGGCGTGCATCTTTGTCTCGCTCTCTCCACTCCTCTTTCTTCACTCCGTCGTCCGCCCCCTTCTCCTCCCAGGGTCAGGTGAGGTGAGGTGGGGTCGGCACACCAAGTCCCCTTCCGCCCACGCGCCCGGCACGCGAGAGGGGGGAGCGCACAGAGGGCCACCTCAAGAGGGAAGGAACGCAGCGCACCCTGAACCACTCAGCGCAATAGCAGCAGCGACGACGGAGAGAGGGGGGGCGCCTGAGGCCACCCGATGATACGCGCCTGACGTCGCGACATGCGCACACAAGCAAATACACACACATACTGCAGGCGCCTGCCACGCCCCGTCCCTCCACGCCCCCGTCAGAAGCCCCGATATATCCCCATTCCACTTTCCGCACGGCGGCTTCCGCATTCCGCAATTCCGCATTCCTCATTCCTCGCCCGTCAAGTCGGTCGGTCGATCGTCCCGTGGGTCACAGTCCTCCGCAGTATCGCCCTTCGCACCGACCCACGGGTCGGCACGTCGGCCGTCGCGCTGACGTCATCTCATCGGTATTATTGACCGACCCATGGGTCGGTGGGCAGTGGCGGCCCGCCAGCCGGACGCCGAACGCGGAACGAAGCAAACGCCGACCCATCGTCCCCCGCACTTCACGAAAGTCATGTCCCGTCCCATCCCGTCCCATCCCATCCCATCCCATCCCACACTGCCGAGAAAGGTCACGTCTGTCCGCACTCTACCGACTCCAAAGATCCATACATGCATGCACGCCACGCCGCCCGCTCCGTCCGCTCCCTCCCGCCCTCTCGTCCGCTCCCTCCCGGCCCGTCCCGTCGCTCCGTCCGTCTGTCCACAACAGGCAACCGGCCACCCACCCATCCGGCCGCAAAACTCGCGACTCAACTCAGCTCCGCGCTGCCTGGAACCGCTACCGAGTAAAAAACGTCCCGTGGGTCGGTCCGTTGACCGTTGACACTCCGTTGGCTATTCATTACCATAAACAACACAACGTTCGGAGTAGTAATAATAGAGTTCCAAAAGGCCGGCGGCGCGTCAAGCCAAAACCGACAAGGCGCGGCGCCGGAATTGCCGCAATGGGGGAGAGTCCAAAAGAGCTGCCGTTGCAACGGACTGGGCTGCAAGTGGCAACTAAACAGCTACAGCTGTTGCGTGATGACTAAACTGCGCCGCGGCAGCCCCTGGAGCTCGGACGGCTGCGCGCCGCCTCCGCACTGCACTCTTCGAGAGGAGCCTCTCTACCCGCCCCCCAACCCACCCAGCGGCAACACCCACCCACCCCAGACCCACCCACACCCCAAACCCACCCACCCACCCCGCCTCCGTCTCCGCTGCGGTATCATTTTTTACCCCGCCACCCCATCGTGAAGTGCGCAGGCACGAAGATAAGATACAAAAATACACCACACCCGCCTCCTCCAGGGACGGCGCAGGGCAGCACACGCCGGCCCCCGTCTCCATATGCCAATAGACTGTGGCCCGTTGACCTTTGCGCGAAGCACCCCTCATACAAACCCCCCTCATACAAACCCCCCTCATAACAGCCCTTTTAAATGACACCGCAGCGACCCTCGCCTCGCAGCACCACCTCGGCAGGCCCCCACAGCACAGCTCTGGCGCCCTTTCCGCAGTCGACCTTCACCCCTGCACCGCCGCCTCGGCCTGGCGGCGGCGGTGCAGGGGTGAAGGTCGACTGCGCAAAGGGGCCGCCGCGCCGCCACGCACCGCCGCCGCCGCAACGCTACGCCACCGCCGATGCCGACGCAGACCGCAGTCCAGACCAACGCGTTCGGCCCCTCTCCCCTTTCCTCCCTTCCCCTTCTACTCCCTTCCCCTCCAGCATCCCCTGCCACAACCCGCCGTAGCCCCTCCTGCTGCCCCGTCATGTCGGCGACTTGCATTCCTGCTCGTTTACGGTACTTGCCCGCCTGCACGCGCGCCCACCTGCCCGCTCACGTGCCCACCCGCCTGCCTGCCTGCCCGCCTGCCAAACGCGCCCAAGCGCACACCACATCCTGCTGCGCCATGCCAGAAACACACCCACATACACACACATCTACACATACACATGCGTGTGTGTGTGCACACCCACCCACCCACCCAACCCCGGTGCCAGGTGCCCAGGTGCATACCAATACATGGTTTGGTTTTTGTTGCCGGCCGCGGTCCCGCCTCGCCCCGCCGCGCCTCAACGATAATGAAAAAGCCAGTGCAGCAAGAGCTATACGCGGCAGCATATCAGGATTTTGCGCCTAGCGGCGCCTCGATACGCCTGGCGGCGCCTGACGGCACTTGCCGGCGGCGCCTGCCCCGGCACCTGCCGGCGGCGCCGCTCCGGAACCACACGGGAGGCACCAAACGGTGCAGCACGGCACCGGGCTGCATCCCCGCCCCCCTCCCCGGGGGAACAGGAACCGCCAAAATACACGGGGAGGGACAACACCGCCACGCACTCATACACACACACGCGCAAACACTCGAGCGCCGTCACGCGCCCACCACCACCACCATCACCACCACCACCACCACCATCACCACCACTGCGCGCGCCAAAACGCAGCCCTCCCTCCTCGAACCGCAGCACAAGCGGTGGTACCCTGGGCGGCCTCCACTCCCTCCTCCGGCGTTCAACGGCGGTGCCCCACCGGCCCCCCGAGCCAGACGGCGGCCGCGGCAGCTTTCCGCGATGCCGCGGGGCGCTCCTAATTAGGCTCCCAGCGGCCACGTGGCGGCCAAATTAGGCAACGTCGCCAAAGCGCGACCTCCGTCGCGCTCAGGCGGGCTGCAGGGCCGCAGTGCTCTTGGCGCCTTTTAGGTCCTATCGGGGCCGCGGGGGGTGGGTCCGGGCCCGGGTCCGGGTGCGGGTCCGGGTGCGGATCTGGGTCCGGGTCCGGCGCCAGGGCCGGGTCCGGGCCCGGGTCCGGCGCCAGGACCGGCCTGCATTGGGTGCGTTGTGGAGGTGGTGCATTCAACGGTTGAGTTTTAAGGTTTTAAGGTTTAGGGTTTAGGGTTTTTAGGGTTTTAGGGTGTCGGTGGGGGTTTGGGTAGTGGGAGCTGCCCCCCGGTGTTCCAGAGGCGATGGGCGTTGGGTAGCAAGCAGCAGCGAGGGGGGAGAGGGGGGAAGAGGTGAGGGGGAGGGGCCTTGCGCGCTGAGGGGCGCGGCTGGCACAGGAACCGGGGATAGATGGCTGGTTGCACCCTCAACAACAGCGAACCTAACGCGTGTGAGAGGCACAGAGAGAGAGAGAAAGAGAGAGAGAGAGAGAGAGAGAGAGAGAGAGAGAGAGAGAGGCACAGAGATAGGCAGACAGAGATAGGCAGACAGAGATAGGCAGACAGAGATAGGCAGACAGAGATAGGCAGACACATGCCGGTAGCTCCGTACACAAGAGGGAGAGAGACGCGCCAAGAGGACACTGCGGGTTCGCGGTCCGCCCCCTGCACCGCCACAAAGGTATCTCTGCCGCCAAGCAGATACATCACCCGGATGCAGATCTGCCGCACAAGACCCCAAGATCTCCCCCCCCCCCGCTCATCGCCGCCTCCCCCTCGCCGCACCTACTCACCCACCCACCCACCCGGTCGCTGCGTCCTTTCAGCTCGGTAAGGTTACAGGTATGTTCGGTAAGTATTACTGGGTTCGGGGTCCGTTCGCTGACGCCGTCTCCGTCTCCGCTGCGGTATCATTTTCACCCCTCATCCCCCCCACCTCACCTTGAGCTTCACCGCCATTCCCCGGTTCCTTGCCTCCAGCTCCTTACACGACCGCTTCAGCTCCGAAAGCTCCCGACTGTACTCGTTCTTACTGGACAGCAACTGCTGGTAGCGAGCCTGCAGGGGGGCGGGCGGCGGGGGGCGAAGGCGTGCGTGGGGGGAGGGAGCGAGTGGGCGTGGGGCGAGCGAGTGTGTGGGAAGAGTGTCGACTGTGTGGATATGTAAGGGTGCTGTGCTGTGCTGTGCTGTGCTGTGCTGTGCTGTGCTGTGCTGTGTGAAATGGCTCGGTTTTTGCAGCTGGACCCGGGGTGTGTGTTCAAGCCTCTTGTGGTGGTGCTTTGGGGGGTCCATCCGCCACACCACCCGCCGTAACCGCCCCCACCCGGCCCCGTCCCGCCCCCCCACCACCATCGCCACCGCACCTTGAGCCCCTCCAAAATGAGCTTCTGTTTCAGTTTGGACCTGGCGGCGCTGATTCGGTTGGCCAAGATGCGGCGCGCCTTGCGGGGATCGATCGAGGGATCAAGGCGCGGGTCCTCCGCGGGGGCGCGGCCGCCCTTGCCCTTGCGCTGCACCTTCTCCAGGAGAGCCGACACAGTCTGAGGCTCCAGGTCACCTGCCGGGTGGGGGTGGGTGGGGGTGGGGTGTTGGGAGGAGGGCAGGAGGAGTCACGAGGGGGCAGGAGGGACGGCGGGGGGTAATTAGAACGGCCCGGGGCGAGGGAACGCAACGCGGGGGGCGGGGGGCGGGGGGTAGAGAAAGGAATGAATGAATGAAGGAAGGAAGTATGGAGGGATGGGGCATGGGGGCATAGAACACCCGGCGGGTGGGCTGCCGCTGCGTCGCCCGGTTGGAGATCATGGCGAGTGCATCTTGACGTCATACGGTAATTCGTTTGCACAGGAGTGTGTGTGTGTGTGTGTCTACATGTCCGCACGCCGTTCATCCGCCCCTGCGTTCTGTCGGTCGAGAGTGCGAATGAGGTGAGGTCAGTCCCACCACCCTCACGAAGCCCTGGGGGCGGCCGCAGCTCCAGAGCCACAACCGCCAACCAACTAACAGACTACCCACCTAGCACCTCGAGATCCGCAACCGTATCAACCGACTGGGACAACAACTGCTCCAGGGTAGGTCGTGCGCCTGCGGAGGGATGGTGGGTGGTGGGGGGGGGATGGTGGGGACACGTCGGTGAAGTGCGGTGACTGGGTTTGTACGATAAGCGGGACATAACGGTTAGGTAAGGGAGGGGCAGGGAAGGGAAGGGTATTGTTGTCGGGATGCAATCGATGTTTCTGGTACGGCAGTACGGCACCGTGCATGGCAGCCAGTCGAGCGCAGAGGATGGATGGAAGGATGCGGGGCAGGGCAGGGCAGGGCGGGGCAGGGCGAGGTGGGCTGGAGTAGATTTCTTGCGTTACGTGGGCGTTGGAAATAAGGTTCCCAAGAAAAGGAAAAGGGAAAAAAGGAAAAAGGAAAAGTTGGCGATGCATCCCCTGAGACATTCCCAGAAACATGGAGATTCGAAACGCAACGCCGCGCATTGGCGCTTCGTTGCCGTACAGCGCTGATGCCCTAGTTCATCCCTCACAGGCGTGGCCGGCACGCAGACACGAGTACGACCATGCATGCACTGCCGTACAACCCACGTGCTCGACAATCAGCATCTCAAAACCTTGCCTCGAAGAACCCCGCCACCAATCCCCTGTCGTACCAATCTGCAGCTCGTCGCCCGACGCCGCCGACGCGGCGCCGGCCGCGGCGGCGGCCGCGGCGGCGACGGCGGCAGCGCCGCCACCGCCGTCTCCGCCGCCCGCCGACTCCCGACGCTGAATCGCGCCCGCCCGCCCGCCCTTCACCCGTCGAACCGCGATCTTCCGACGGGGCCGCCGCTGGTTCGCCACGCCGTCGTCGCTCACGCGCCGCCGGCCGCCGCCGCCGCCGCCGGGTACCCACGAGTCCTCTCCACCACCCTCGCCGTCGGCGTCGCCGTCAGCGTCGGCCTCACCCAGCCCGTCGGCGCTGCCGCCGCCGGCGGCGCCGCCGCCGTCGGCCACCTCACCCTCGCCGATGTGCTCGTGGGCATTCTCCGCGCTACCACCGCCGCTGTAGCCCGCCACTCCGGCGGGCCCCGCGGCGGCGGCGCCGCCAAGCGACCCATGGGTCATGAGTGACGCCGGCGTCGCCGGCTGCCCCGCGCCGCCAGGGCCCGGCTGCAGCTGCGACTGCTGCTGCATCTGCTGCACCTGCACGGCCCCTCGCGCGCCGAGCGGCTCGTTCATACTGACCAGGCCCGCATCCCACGGCGACAGCGACTGCAACAGCCCGGGGCCTGACCCATGGGTCGGCAACTGACCCATGGGTCCGCAGTCGCCCAGGTGCCCCAACGCCATGCCCACATCGCCGTTGCGGCCCGCGCGGCCGCCGGCGCCGGGCCCCGCGTCGGAGGCTTCGGCTCCAAGGCCGGCGGCCGCCACCGTCGCGGCGCCGCCGCCGCCGCCGCGGCCGCCGCCGCCGCCGCGGCCACCGCCGCGGCCTGGCCTGCCCCGGCCCGGCCCCGCCTGCTGCTGCTGCTGCTGCGGTGCCTGGTGCTGTTTGGTCAGCCCAAGGAGGCCCGGGAGCTCCTCGGGGCTCATGGGGTGGGGCGCGAAGTGCTGCTGCATCATTTGATGTTGTTGTTGCTGCTGTTGCTGCTGCTGGTGTTGATGCTGCTGGTGTTGCTGCGTGGGAGGTAATGCAGACGAAACCGCGGCGACACGGCAGTGGGGGAGGGAGGAGGCGGCGGCCGCGAGTCAAAAGGATGAGCAGGGATGAGATTGCGGTTGCGGTGGAGGGCGGGCGAGGTAACGGCAACGAATGTATGAGACCGCCGGGATGAATGAAAAGGCGGGGCGAGGCGGGGCGGGACGGGGCAGAGTGACGGATACACACACGCACACACACCAGGCCTCCACACCCAGCGGGTGCCCGCACGATGCACCGCAGCAGCAACCTCCCCCCACGGGCGGCAAGAAGAAGCCCGCGGACCTGGCGCTCGTCCCAACGGCCCCAGCGGCCGGCGTTGCGCGCGGCAATCTGGACCCCCGACCTCGCTGTTCTTTCGCAGACTGATAGGCCTCTTCTGTAACTTTGCCGTTTACGGGCTCCGGCCTTGTACGTGGATAGCCCCCCGCGCCCTGCGCATCGACCGCCTCCCGCCGCACCCCACCCCCGCCAAAGGGACCCCACCGCCCATCTCACTCACCTCTCCCAAAGCCGCCATTCGATCGCCACCGCCGCCGCCGCCGCCGCCGACCCGGCCCTGCAGGGATCCTTGCGCCTGGAGCTGCCCGGGTATGTGCTGTTGTTGTTGTTGCTGCTGCTGCTGCTGCTGCTGGTGGTGCTGCAGCTGCTGCCGGTGTTGTTGCTGTTGTTGTTGTTGGTGGTGGTGGTGGTGTTGCTGTTGTTGTTGGTGGTGGTGCTGATTCAGATGCGTGGGGACCTGGTGGCTGTACGGGAGGTGCTTGCCGTGCTGCATTTGCACCTGCTGCTGCTGCTGCTGCTGCTGCGAGTGCAACCCCGCCGCCGCCGCCGCCGCCCCGCCACCATTACCACCACCCGCCGGCTGCTGCTGCTGCTGGGGCTGCTGGGTCTGAGGGTAGTGCTGCTGCTGGTGGTGGTGGCCATGGTGGTGGTGGTGGTGTAGCCCGGCGGCGGCGACGGCGGCGCCGCCGCCGCCGCCGCCGTCGTACCCCTCCGCCAGGTCTCCGATGAAGCCATGCAGCTCCGCGTGAAGTCGCTCGTCCTCATCCGCATCCGGATTCGGACTCGCACCCAACTGCTCCAAAAGCTCGGGCAGCGGCAGCGGCAGCGGCAGCTCGGCGTCTACCTGCGCCATGACGTCAGCGGCGGCGGCGGCGGCGGCGCCCGCCCACCCCCCAGAGCCCCCGCCGCCGCCGCCGCCGGTGGTGGTGGCGCCGGCGGCGCCGCCAGGCACCATTCGCATCTGGCTGGTGGTGGTGGTGTCTGTGCTGAAGGCGCGGCGAATGGACTCCGCTCCGGCGCCTTGCGTGACGTCCATGGGGTGGTGGTTGTGGTGGTTGCTGTGGTGGTTGTGGTGGTTGTGCGAGTGGGGGTGAGCGGGAGTGAACTGGCTGCCGAACGGCGTCGCCTGATGGTGCGGATGGTGGTACGGCGCCGGCGTCGGTTGCGGCTCCGCCGCCGCCGCCGCGGCGGCGGCGCTGGCGCCGCCACCGCCGGCGACTCTGTCGCCTGCGCCAGCGCCGCCGCCGCCGCCGAGCGAGACCGACAACGGCGGCATCTGGTGTGGCGTCGCGAAGGGATTGGGGCCGTACTCATACGAACTGTACGGATGCCCGCTCTGAGGTCCATGCTCCGCCGCCGTCAGCGTCTGTGGCGGCTCATTCGGCGGAGGCGGCCCACCGGCGGCGGCGGCGGCGGCAGCGCCCGAAAAGGCACCTGGCGGCGGCGGCGGCGGCGTCGCCGGCATCGCCGAGCCGCCGCCCGTCGACGTGGACGACGGCGGAGGGAAGCCGGAAGCGCCGTACCCTGGTAACGGCTGCGAGTGCACGCTTCCCAGGCGGCGGCCGTACGGTGGGGCCATCTCTACAGGTACGGGTGAAACAGGCGGCAGTACAGCGAGGGAAGGGGGGCCGGGGACGATTTCGTGGCAAGGAGTTGAGGAGAGTGTGGTGATGTGGCACCGCTGCCGTGCCGGCCCGAGATTCACGCTTTTGTGAGCCGATCGGGGGCAGCCTCAGATTGTGAAATTGCTGGAGAGGAGTAGAGTCAGGCGCAGATCTGGTCTCGGGACAGTTGTTGGCTCGCGCGTGCGGCGGTGACGACGAAAGTGCATGGGAGCTTGTAATGTGTACGATTTGGGCGGGCGGGTGGGCTTTGTAAAGACTCTTGGAAAGCGGGTTGGCATGGTTTGCGCAGCGCTCTAGGGGGGTAAGGGATCACCGAAGGCATCCTCGTTAATTGCTGCTGCAAGTCGAAGGACGATGCGAGCGGTTACAAGCTAACAGAGGAGGCGGTTACGAACAGTTAACAGCCCATCGCAAGCCGATGTCTGCAAATTTCAATGTAATTGGTAACTGTTTGGATACTGCTTTGAGATATAATGTAAAATAGCAGACGTAGCGAAATGCCGTGCAGGACAAGATGCAAGCGCCAGCAAGCAGGCGAGGTTGCGGGCGAATGTGCATAACATCATCTAAGCGTGAGAAACGCCAGTAGAGCGTATAAATTAATACAAACTTTGTACAAAGATATTTATTCAAAGAGAAGGAGCAAAGCGCACAGTGCGGTTTGTGAGTGCTTGCGGGCGGTCGACGAAGTCAGCCAAGGCTTGACGCGCATGAAGCGCCCTCGAAATCTCTGAGGGGATTAAGCCAAATTCACTCCTAGCATTTAATGACTACATCTTTGACAACCGTGCGGCGACCTCTTGACGACGATGACAGATTTCCAACCACCTTCCAACGACCTACCTGCAAGCGCTCATTCTACGAAGGCAAACTAACCGCCGTGCGAATCGGTAATGCCTCCGTGATCCCGCATGCCTCCGTGACCCCAGGCATTCGCAGGCATTCCGAACGTCGGCTGCTGCTGCAATGAAATGCGCATCCAAGGCCGCGGCCGGCTCAGCCGGGTCACCCAGTCTGAGGCACCCATAGGCGCAGCAATAGTGCCCTTTTGCGCCAGCGGGGCGCGAACACACTTCCCTGGCGGGTGCCAGGTCAAATCGATCGTGCTGGCTCGGGTGTCTCCCGACCGTGTCAACGGAGCCAGCGGCGCGATGCCATGGACTGCCCACTGCCCGACCTGCAACCCACAGCCGCTTGACCACACCCACCGTACCCCTCCGCCCATTCACCCCTCCGCCCATTCACCCCTCCGCCCATTCACCCCTCCGCCCATTCACCCCTCCGCCCCCTCTCCGCCCATTCACCCCTCCGCCCCCCCCCTCCGCCCAACTCGTACACATCCGCACCTGCTTCCGGCGGATAGTAGTGCGGCGGCAGCGGCGAGTACGAGTACATCACGTGGCGTGACCTGTACGGCGGCCCATACGGCGTGTTGTACATGTGTCCCGGCGGCCCCAGCGCATAGCTCCCTGGCGGCTGACTCGCCGCGCCCGGCAGCTGACCCACTGCCGCGGCGCGGGCGGCTGACGTGACGAACGGCTCACTGTTTGACGGCGCCAGAAGCGGCGGTCCCATACCCCCGCCGCTGCCGCCGCCGCCTCCGCCCCCCTCGGACTGCTGCTGCCGCAACGTCAGGCCATCCCTGGGCCCTGGGCCTGACTCCGCTTCGCCGCCGGTGGGCCCCAGCGCCGCGGCTTGAGCGTCCGCAGCCACGAAGGGCGACTGCGGGGGAGAGAGGTTGAGGGGCAGGGGGGAGACAAGAGCCCAAATAGGCAATGAGAGATTGAGGGGCAGGGGGGAGACAAGAGCCCAAATAGGCAATGAGAGATTGCGGGGCAGGGGGAGACAAGAGCCCAAATAGGCAATAAGAGATTGCGGTGGGGGGGCGGGGCGGGTGAGGCGTGTGATCGGAGGGGGAGGTGCAGAGCGCGATTGAACTTTCACTGCCGGGGCTTGGGGATTGAGGGATGGAGAGTGGGGTCGGGGAGATACGGTATCGGCGTGCGGCAGCTCCTGCGACGGGTGAGAGAGCCACGGAGAGCGAGAAGGGGGAGAGAGCAGCCGACCCGACGGCTGATCCGATCTCTGGTCTGATGTTGATCAGGAATCGGATCACCGGACGACTGATTTGGGTGGTGCGATCTGCTCTGTTGTCTATCGGATTCTGATCTGAATATCGTACCGCAACCGATTGCCGTACCTTAACCATTCCTCCGCACCCAACACACACCGCAACGTCGTCAAGGTCACCACGATTTCCTCACACCCACCGACACCACCACTTCATCTTCGTCTTCCTCCGCACCGCACTGCACTGCACCCTAAAACAGTGGACAGGAACTCTGTCCGGTGGGGCTTCCGTCCGGACACCTAATGGTCGCGACGGGATTCGAGACCCCCAGAGCCCCTGAGCCCCAGGGCCCCGGGGGGTGTGTGGGTGGGTGGGGCCGCCGCCCCGTATCTCCGGGGACCTCACCCCCACGCCCCTGAGCCCCACCCGTCCGTCCGTCCGTCCGTCCCGGACCCCAGCAGAGGCTGCGGCTCACAAACACAGCTACAGAGCTCCGCCTGGTACACACCCGGTACACACCCTCCCACGGTGAACACACTCCCGGCACACACGCCCGGCACACACACTCCCGGCACTCTCCCGGCACTCTCCCGGGCGTTCCCTCGCCCCGGGCCGTTCTTCTCCCGGTACACGCACTCCCCGGATACCGGTAACCCGTATCGCGTGGCATGACGTGACGTGGCATCAAGTGTGACTAAAGCATGACAAAGGCGTGATACCGGTACCTTTACAGGCTGCTGCTGCGTTAAGATTGACGAGTGGGGGATCGGGCCAAGAACGCAAAAGGCGGCCCTCCGCACGTCAATGAAAACCCTTCCGACCGCGCGCCCTTCACTTTCACACCAGTGACGTCAGCGACGAGCACCCGACATACCGTACCGGTACCGTATGCGTGTTGCGTCAGGACATCACACGCGTCATGACTCACCGGGAACGCCCGCATCTCATCCTCGGGCTGCATGCCGTACCCCGGCGGCGGCGGTGCCGCCGCCATGCCGTACTGCGGCGGCATGTGCTGCGGCGGGAACCCCGGGTGCTGCCGCCGGCCCACCAGCGGTGGCGGCGGCGGCGCGCCGGCGTAAGGATGAACCATGGAGCCGTACGGCAGTCCGTGCGCGGGACGAGTGTACTGTCCGTAAAACGGATGGCGCGCCGCGGCGGTGCGGTAGGGGTGGTGCGGTGGCGGGCGGCTGGTCCAGGCCCGCGTCGGATGGAACGGCGGCATCGGAGCTCCAGGGGGCGGGCGCACCATGTGAATTGGATTTGCGGCTGCTGCATCGCCCTCATGAAGCATCGCTGCGCCGCCGGCACTGCCGGGCATGGCGTTGCCCTGCTCGCTTGATTGTGCATGGCGCTCCAGTTCTGGCACGCCGTCCCTCGCCGCGCCGGGAGGTAGACATGACGGCGCGCAATCTCCCCAACTTAGTTGCTCGGGACCGTAGTGGCTGAGGCCCGCCGCGGCTTCGCCAAGAGCGCCAGGATGTTGTCCATTGGGCCTGCCCGGCTGTTGCGGAACGCGCGACCGGCCCTGATGCAAAGCATCCTGGCCGCCAAAGTTCATCATTCAATCCTGTACTATCGGCCAGGCGGTGGCAAAATTAGCTTTCGGAAATCTGCGGTTTCTGCCTAAGAAGGGCACTTCGCGCGGCGTCGCAGCAAAAGCACGCGCAGCGGATGGCGCAATGTAATTCAACACGTCAGCCTATTGTGTTCATTTCGTTTGGCAGGGGCTGTGCAAGCCTAGACCGGGCGGAGACCCGACGCTGATGGTCTACCATCGATAACGTAGGGCCGCCGTGCCTGCGGTCAGGGCTGCGTGAACATACTTAGACCATACACACCTACTACTGTTTCGCTCGCGCAAGCGCATTGCCCGATGCTCCGAGCAACCGAGGCAAACGCTGAATGCCGTACACATCACGATGGCCCACTCTTTCTATGGGAAATAACCGCTCTGCTCATCTGCACACTATCACGCTAGTTCTGCCTGCTGGAATTTTGATTGAACACGCTGAGTGCTCGAACATGGCGCAGAGTCTTCGTTTGCGCGCAAAGCACATAATTCCCGGGCTGAGCCATGGGCTTCGACTGTTCGCTTCTGCAGCGTCACCTAGTCCCTTAGCTTCTGGCGTATCGGTACGTCGGTTGGGATTTGGACGGGTACAAGCACTCGCTCCGTTTCGTAATGATGGAACAAAGCGCCCTTGCTTGGAGCCCCGCGTCGAGCGATCGTCCGCCAGTGTGTCGACTTGGAAGTGGTCTTCGTCTTGTTTCCAGAATTGCCAAGCTCGGGCTGACCTTACCTTGTGGCCCTACCAACTGTCGTTGCGCAAAACCCTTGCACGTCAGCAACTGTGTCTGTGAATGCACACTGCGAACCCTGCGTGCTGTTCCTACTTCGCAGCCTCCAAAGGTCAAGCTGCTCATCGACGGCCAGTTTATCGACTCGGCGACCGAGAACTGGCTCGATGTGGTCAACCCGGTAAGGATTACGTGGGCCGAGCGCGCGCGGCCTTCCGGCCCCGCGATTACCTTAATCGCTCCTTTCAACACGCCTGTTCAGGGACGTTGCATAGTTAATTGACTGCCATGTCCCCTTATCAACGACGCCGGGTGGCGTCCCACACCCCGCCATTGTACACCCTGTCTCGCCGCTTCAACTGCCACACCTAAGATAAGCAGCCATCCAGTCGCTGCTGTTTGCGTTGCGTGCAAACTTTTCTTTGTCCTCAGCAGAACACAGCACGCGGAACATCGCACGGAACTGCGCAAACGTCAACCTCCACGGCTTTAGGACCCCGCCCAAACCCAACCTCCATGCGCCATCCGTCCCTCGCCAAACTCAACCCACAGGCGACGCAGGACGTTCTGTCGCGGCTGCCGCTCGCTACCAAGGCTGAATTCGACTCGGCGGTGTCGGCTGCGGCCGCCGCGTTCCCCAAGTGGCGCTCCACCGCGGTTCCCACCCGGGTGCGGGTCATGCTCAAGTACCAGGAACTGATCCGTGCCAACATGGTGCGTTGAAACCCGTCGGCTGCCTGCGGTTTGGGCGGGGGCGGCAGTGGGCGGGGGCGTCAGTGGGCGGAGGCGGCAGTGGGCAGGAGCGGCAGTGGGTAAAAAACATGATGGGCCGAACTACTTGAGGGGCTCTGCGAAACTTCCAACCAACCAACCAACTAACCAACCTCGTTTGTCCTGCCCTGCGAAGTACCGTATTTCGACGTTGTTGTCCTTTTGAACAGAGGGGTTTGCGCGCTCGTTGCTGTGACCGATCAAACCCGACCCCACCCCGTCCCAACCCCACCTGGCCCGACCTGACCTGACGTGACCCTCAAAGCCCCTTAAACCACCCTGATCCCACCCCGCAGGATGAGTTGGCTCGGCTCGTGACAATTGAGCAGGGGAAGACGCTGGCGGATGCGCGGGGGGACGTGTTCCGGGGCCTAGGTGAGGAGGCGGGGGGCCGGCAGGTGTGGGTGTGGGTGTGGGTGGGTTGGGGCAAGGTGGATGTGCGGGAGGGCGGGAGGGAGGGCGGGCCAAGTCGACAAGGTGGGTGGATGTGGCAGGACGGGCGGGTGGGGCGGGGTGGGCAGTATGGGATGTCTGAAACTAAGGGGTGATGTACTTCCGTCGCCCCTCACCCTCGCCCGTCGCGCGCCGCCCACTACCCCGCCCACCACACCAACTGTACGGCACGACGCAGAGGTCGTGGAAACGGCGTGCGGCATCGCGCCGTACTTGGCCGGCGAGCTGGTCGAGAATGTGGCGGGCGGCATCGACTGCTACTCGATACGGCAGCCGCTGGGGGTGAGTGCCCTGGCCCGCCCGCCCGACCACGAACACGCGCGCACGCGTGCGCGTGTGTGTGTATATGTGTGAGGAGCTCTTTCCGCGTCGTACTGTACGGCATCAGGGGCGAAATTGCGCATAGAGTCGCGCAGGAGGAGCAGCGTCAGCGGCGCCGGCGCGCGCGGCTTTGCAAGCTCCGTGCCGTACCTTTTCCTAACCTTCATCTCATGTCGTACAGGTGGTTGCCGGCATCTGCCCCTTCAACTTCCCCGCCATGGTGCCGCTGTGGATGTTCCCTCTGGCTGTCACCGCCGGCAACACCTTCGTACTCAAGCCCAGTGAGAGGGACCCCGGGGCGGCGGTCATGCTGGCGGATCTGGCCCAGCAGGCGGGGCTACCAAAGTGAGTCGTGAGTGGTGTCGAATTGAGTCGGGAGTCGAGTCGTGTCGTGTCGAATTGAGTCGAGTCGTGTCGTGTCGAGTCGTGTCGTGTCGAGTCGAGTCGAGTCGTGTCGTGTCGAATAGGAGGGGAGGAAAAAGTGAGGATAAAGATAAAGGTGAGACCGGCTGCGTCTGGGGATTACACACCTACACACACACGCATCCCACACCCACCACCCACACACACACACACGCATCCCACACCACCCACCCACCCACCACCACCCACCCACCACCACCATCACCACCCACCATCACCACACACCAACCCACACACCAACCCCCCACACACCCCTACGCGACCTGGGCGACCTCGCAGGGGCGTCCTGAACGTGGTTCACGGCTCCCGCGATGTGGTCAACTGGATGTGTGACGACCCCACCATCCGCGCGCTGTCCTTCGTCGGCAGCGACGCCGCCGGGCGCTACATCTACGCGCGAGGCTGTGCCGCCGGCAAGCGGGTGCAAGCCAACCTAGGGGCCAAGAACCACGCGGTGGTGATGCCGGACGCGGACGTGGACTCGACCGTCAAGGCGCTGGCGGGTGGGTGGAGAGAGAGAGCGGGGGCTTGTGTGGGTGGGTGGGTGGGTGGGGGTATAAAGAGAATTTCGCAGCGGAGAAGGAGACGGCGTTAGCGAACGGACCCAGAACCCGGGTGGGGGGCTGGGGGCGTGTGTTGAATTGGGGGTGGGGGCGTGGGTGTGGAGAGAGAGACCCATGGGTCGGCGGGACCCATGGGCCGGCACGCGTCGCGACCGTCGAGGCGCTGGCGCGGGTGCGGGTGCGTGCGCGCGCATGTGTATGTGTGTGTGTATGTACGGATGTGGTTTGGTGGTGGGACGTGCTCCTGCGTCTGCGCCGCCCCCTTCCCCGCCCCCCCAAGGGCCCCGGCCCCAGCACTGTGAGCAACGCGTTGCGCTCAAACCCCCCTTCCGCCACGTCACTATGTGCACTCGGAAAAGTCCCTCCCGGCCCCCTCCCGGCCCCTTTCCGCCCCCCGGCCTATACGTGGGTACCCCCCCCCACTCCCTGACCCCCCCCCGGGCAGGTGCTGCCTTCGGCGCCGCGGGTCAGCGCTGCATGGCCATCTCCGCTGCCGTGTTCGTGGGCGGGTTCACCCCCCGGTGGTCTGAGCCACTGCTGGAGGCGGCTCGGAGCCTGAAGCTGAACGCGGGCTGGGAGAAGGACGCGGATGTGGGGCCCATGATTAGCCCCGAGGTGGGGTTGGGGGGGTGGGGGTTGGGGGGGTCCGCGTCCAAGGTCTTATCAGCCTGTCAGCCTGCCTCTTTGGTCGACTGCCAAACGTTCCCCAATGCTGTACCCACCACCGCCCCTCTCCCTAAGTCCCTACTCCCCAGCACTTTCCCAGCCAGGCGTTGCCCCCTCCGAACACCACAACCCGCCCTTCGGGTGTGTGTGTGCTGTCACCGTTTACGGGCTCCGGCCTATACGTGGATATCCCCTCACTCAACACCCCCTTCCCGTTACCGTTCACGGGCCCCGGCCTACACGTAGATAACACTCCCTCCCTCACACACACACTGACACACACTGACACACACTCCCCTTCCCTCACTCAACCCCTCCCACCCCTCCCACTCAGGCCAAGGCCCGAGCGGAGCGGCTGATTGCTAGCGGCGCCGCCTCGGGTGCCCGCCTGCTGCTGGACGGTCGCGGAGTGGTGGTTCCGGGTTACGAGGCGGGCAACTTCCTGGGACCCACTGTGTTGGGGGGGGTGACACCCGACATGGAGTGCTACAGGGAGGAGATCTTTGGGCCGGTGCTCAGCTGCATGGACGTGAGTGGGAGGGGGAGGGTGTGGGGGGTAGGGTGGGTGGGTAGGGAGGGATTTGGGAGGGATGGCGGCGAGAAGGGATGGAGGGAGGGGCTGGGGATTGGGGTCGGCTTACGGGTAAGACCGGCGGGAGGGAGGGAGGGAGGGAGGGTTATGGAGAGGGCGGGGGCCAGCGGACCGGGTATTTCTTTACCTCCGGCCCTCCCCCATCTCCTCCCCCCTCTTCCCTCCCCTCCGTTGCCCGCAGGCACCCTCCCTGGATGACGCCCTCCAGATCGTCAACGGCAACGAGCACGGCAACGGCACCGCCATCTTCACCCGCAGCGGCGCAGCAGCTCGCCGCTTCCAGGTGCGACCTCTCCTCGCACGATGTCACAAACGCATGTGTCTTGCCTGTTTGTCTTATGTTTTCATATTTCTTTTTCGTCTGTCTCATGTACTGTATGTGCTGCGTGTTTTACATATGCTCGTCGCCTATCTTGTCCAATCGCCCGCCCTCCCGCACTGGCCCCCGTCTTTCATCGTTCATCGTTTAAATTTGCACCCAAAGCAACCCCCGCTCGCCGAACAGTTGATTTGGGCCCCCGTAATCCGCAGCTCCTGCCAAGTAAATACCGGTAACACGTCCGCCCCGCCCGCCCGCCCGCGCCCGCCTGAAGTGACCCGCCCTCTTCTTCCTTCCCCTGCAACCCACCCGCACCTCCACCCGCACCCCCACGCCTCCTCCTCCCCCCCATTCAGTCGGAGGTGGATGTGGGCATGGTGGGCATCAACGTACCCATCCCGGTGCCGCTGCCCTTCTTCTCCTTCACCGGCTGGAGGGGATCGTTCGCGGGTGGGTCACTTGCCGGATATTGACTTGGTGCGACCAACTTACCGTATGTACTTGGAAACGACCGAGTGCGTCGGTTTGTTCGATTCTTCTTTCCTGATCGGGCAGCATATCACACAGCGCCGAGGCTGCCCTGCCCCTGCACACGCCACACGGCGCACGGCACCGACACACAGCGCCGTGGCTGCCCGGCACCTGCACACGGCACACGGTTCACGGCACACGGCACCAGGAACGAGTGTGGCTCCTGGGAAGGCCGGAACCGCCCGATTGCCGCCCACTTGCCGCCGCCGTCCGTCCGCTGGAGGCCTCATCCCGTGCCGTATACGCCATGACCCGACCCGACCCATTTCCCTCCTCTCTCCCGCCCTGCCCAGGCGATCTGCACATGTACGGCAGGGCGGGCGTGCAGTTTTACACGCAGAGCAAGACCGTCACCGCCAAGTGGCCCGCGGATGACGTGGCGGCCATCTCCGCCGCGGCAGCGACCACCGGCAGCGGCGGCGGCGGGGTGCCCAAGTCTGCGGCCGGGGGGGCCGCCCCTCGGGAGCGACTGCCGGGGCTCGACCGCGTGGGCGCTGCGTGAGTCGGTGTGGATCGCTTGCGGGCGGGCGGGCGGAGGACGTGTTTTGAGTTTGTTTTGGGTTTTAGGGTTTAGGGCCCGGCATGTGATGGTGGGGTGGGCAGAGGGGCAGGAGGCAGACGAACCGACCCGTGGGTCGTGAGGGTGGTGGGTCGTGACGGTCGCGAAATGCTGGGGACGGAGGCAGGCTATTTTTATGTTCAACCGCACTTCAACGTGCTGCTCCTGGAGTTGCGCAGTTGCATGCTACCGTATGAAGCTGTGTACAGCTGCGTCTGTAGCAAACAGTTTACGGTACAATACGGCAAAAAAACTACCATGTCGTACAAGGGTAGGCTTCGGGTTTGCGGGCTGGATGTGAGCCAGCTGGGCCAGCCTCAGGAAGGCAAGTGGCGGCTTAAAAAGTGCCGGGTGGTTTCGGTGCCGGTTTTTGTTTTCATCATTCATGAAGACATGTGTTCCGTCGTGTGTTTGCATGTGGCAGCATGGGTTAGGGTTGGCCCCCAGAGAGCATCCTGTCAGGCTGACACGGCACGACCGCCCGTGATCGCGCGGGGGGTTGGATTTTTTGGGGGGGACAGGGGGGCGGGGCGGGTCCCATTTTGTGACTGTGGGGCATTTGGCGCGGTCCGAGCCGCGTCGTTGCGTGAGTTTGGGACTGGAAGGACGCCGGGGGGTTTCGGAGCGGCGGCTTGGCACACTGTCGCATTGGTGTAGTACAGGGAGGGGGACACGGCCCTCCCGCCTCCGCATCACCGCATGCCTTCCTCGTGAGACCCGCGGTGGCCTCGAGGAGAACAAATACGGTAAGACATGCAGGGCAGGCTTGTTGTGACTGTTGCAGTGGTGGTGGTGGTTGCTGAAGATTCACGAAGGATAGAGCCAGTCGGGCGGCTGGCCGTTGGTGCACTGCAGGGGGGAGACGACCAGGGCAGCGGTGACGCACTCATCCGGATCAGACAGCCACAAAGCTGCCGAATGTTGCTGTTGTTGTTGTTGGCCCTCATGATTGTCGGAATGGAATTTCCACGCTACCGTAGGAGTGCCTGGCGAACAGCCGTAGATTTGCTGTTCAGGAGTAAATGTATTCAGATCAGCCTGGATCAGCATGTTTTATTTTAGCATCATCATCTTCTCTGTAATGTAATGCACTCCGAGAATGGCTTAGGATAGCATCCCCGCACTTCCTTTGCTCGCCGTAAGCCACGGTATGAACCGTTGCATTACCGTACATGAGTGCTGCGGTGCACTATAGTACGACAGCGAAACTTAGGGTTTCCCGACTACAGCGAAACTTAGGGTTTCCCGGCGACCCTCTGGGCCCACCGTAAACCAAAATCATAGTTTGCACCACAGCCCGAGCTAAAAACGAGGGACGTCCGTACCTGCTGGGTGCCGGCTGCCGTGGCACTTCATTCGTGTGTGCAGCCAGCGACCGATGCGTCTGGGGCCTGAGCACGCCTGGGGACAAGTTTGGACAGAGGGCCATTAGGCGGTCATCAAGATGAAACCGCAGCGCTTACCCTGAGTTACCCTGGGTTACAAACAACTCCCAGCAGCCGCTGCTCCCCTCGTCCTGGGCACCATGGCTCCTGCAGTCTTGCTGCCACGGAGCACCAGCTGCACCGGCGCTTTAACGCACCACCAACTGCATCCAACACTCCACACCCAGAACATGTTTGCCGAGCTAAGCACGCCGCCTGGGGCCTGGCAACCACCTCCACCACCGCATCGTGCTGGGCTATGATGCCTATGAACTGTCCGACTTCCTATTGCCGTACGATGCCGTACCATCTCACATAACAGCCAAAGGGGCAATGAATTAAGGTACAAACAAAAAAATCCTTTGTCAGGCAACCGATCAGTGCCTGGATTGGTGTGAAACAAAAGCACGCGACTCAATAATCGTACAAAAGTACACTGCCGTAGCTTTTTTTTCGCCGTACAGGGGGGCCGCACGCCGCAGCCTTGCCGCTGCTGCCCTGCGTGCTGCCACCGAGCGCGCACCCGTGCACCCAAAGGCCCCCCGCCCCCTCGCAGAAGATACCCAACGGGCAAAACGGCACGCGCCACATTCGACAACGCGGGTTATGCAGGGCGGCACAACCGAAGGCGAAGGACTCAGGTCGCCGGGTTTAGGACAGACTTTTCGCTCTACCGGGCTGGCCTAGCATTCTTCTTCCGTGGTCCATAGTCGGCATAGTCAGCTTCCGGATGATAGGGAAGAAGAAATCCCCCCTCCCAGTGGGGCCCATCGCGTCCCAGCGCCGACGCGGACCACGCAACGCAACGCGGACACACACATACACACACACACACCACACCCCAAGCACGCGTCCTGCGGCAAAGCGCACTTTGCTGCACTGCACTGAGCCACGAGGGAAAGGTAAAAGGGAACTGGAAAGGGAGAAAAAGTACATCATGCGCCGATTGCTTGGGGGGCAAAGACATTGCACGGCACAGCACACTGTACTGCACAGAGGAGAAAAACTGGATGCGTCGCGGCGGCAATACGTCCGGCATAACTGCACTGTACAGGGAGAATCATACCATGCGTCGACGACCGGGCAGAACATTGGCTAAATTTTTTTCCGAAAGATTCACGACAGGACGCAGGACGGAGAACCGAGGACGGGGCAAACTAACATGAGTGCAATGCGCGGTGCGTGGGCCCGTGCACTAACGCCTGCCTACAAACCTACAATACACAAACATACATGCAAATAGATACACGGCCCACGCTCCAAAAGTGGCACGCAGCACGTCGCGACAGGGAACACAGCCGCCGCTGCCGAAAGGCAACAACAACAACGACCAACGAAAAACAGAAACAGACGCAATCTGGCTCCCGAAGGCGCCCTCGGGCTCGGCCAGGAGTGCAGCAGAGACGCCAGGCGCCGCACAGTGCGCGTGAACAACTTTGCATTCCGAGCCGGCCCCGCAGCGTACAGTACCCCAACCGCAAACCGCAATCTGCAACCGTCCTCAACAGTTTCCAACAGTCTCCAACCGCCTTCAACCACAGTCTCAGCCAACCGCAATCTCCAAACAGGCGTTGAGCCCGCCCTCTCCGCCACTTCCCTCACAAGATGCCCCCATGCCCGCAGCCCCAGCCCCAACCTCCACCCACCCCAGCCGGCACATCAATCTCACAAGCCCCCTGAAGCCTTGATGGGCCACAGACGCCACCCGAACGATGTCCTGCTTCCGACTCCGCGGGTCACATCCCCGGCCCCGCTGGCTCAAGCAAGCATGAAACCGTAACGCCCCGCCCTGGCCTCAGTCAGGCCCACTCAACCAGCCCCAGCCCTAAAACCCTCTGGATGCGAGCTCCGGACGCGGCCTTCCTCTCCGCGGCATCAATCTGCGGGGCTGAGGCCCACCGCTGGGCCGCGCGGCGCGGCCGTCGGCGACGCTGGCGGCGGCGGTAGGGAGGAGGCGACGCCCGCCGCCACCGACCCGTGGGTCACGCGCGTGGTGCCCTGACTCCCGCGCCGCGCGCACTCGTCCTCCGCGCCGGCCCGGCTACGCTTGCGGCTGTTCGCGTCGACGTCGCGGCACGGGCTGCAGGCGGACGGCCGCGCCTCAGCCACCGGCGCCACATCCCTGGCCGCGCCCCAGGTACCGGTGCTGCATCCGGCTCCGTCACCGCTTGACATGCATGGGGCACGTGCCGAGTTGCGGCTAGTGTACTCCTGCCGGCCGCCCGCGCTGCGGAGGCTCTCCGCACTCGCGGCTGGGACGACCGCCGTGCAGCCCACCTCCCCGACTGCTGCTGCGGCGGCGGCGGCGGCGGCGGGGGCGATGCCATCACCGCCGCCGGCCCCTCCCACCGGGGCCGCACCCGTGCTCTCCGCCGCGCTCGACGCCACACCCAGCGGCGGCGGCGCCGCCGCCGCGACTCTGCCCGTCGCCAGTGCGGGCAGGCGGTGCTGCGGCGGGCCGGTGTGGCCGACCGGCGCCGGCGCTTCTTGTGCCGGCGCCGGTGCCGTGCTTGCTGGTACCGGGGCCCACGCAGGCGCCACCACAGGCTGTGTACTGAAGCCTCGCTCGGGAATATCTAGCTGCTGCGGCTGCTGCGGCTGTGGGTGCGGCTGTGGCTGTGGGTGCAGCAGTTGGTTCGGCGTCACGCCATCGAAGTCCAGGACCTCCCACGCGCGGCCCAGCTCCCGCCACCAGGCCGCGCCGTAGTCCCGCAGCAGCGGCTCCCCCGGGCCGATGTCGCGCAGGGCGACCAGCACCGGCAGCACCAGCCCGCGCACGGAGACGGGCACCACCTGGGCACCGGAGGGCGGGCGCGTGGGCGAGTGGGCGCGTGGGTAATTGGGTTAAGTGGGCGGGTGGGTAAGTGGGCGAGTGGGCGCGTGAATGGGTATGTAAGTGGGTAAGTGGGGCCGACCGACTGTCCGGGGCGCCCAGGCGGTCAGCGGACGGGCCCTGCCCTTCCATGCCTCCGAGGAGCGGCTTGGGTTCAGGCGGCTAGGTTGAAGGGCTTCAAAGGGCCCCTAAACCCCCTAAATCCCGCAGCCGGGACGCTCCCGGGGCCGCCATAGGGGACAGACAGGGGGCCCCGGCCCCGGCCCCCGGCCCGGAGGTTCGCACCATGCAGTTTGGGGCTGGCGGGGCGTCCACATCGTTGTCCTGCAGCCACGCCTGCGGCCTGACCCGTGGGTCGTTGATGAGCGCCGCCAGGTTACCGTACCCCAGCATGTTGAGTTCCAACGGCACGGGCCCTGTGGTGTGAACATGGGAGCGTGCGCGTGGGTGCGCGCGAGTGGGTGAACGTGGGATAAGCATGGACATTGGGGACGGAACGATCAACACGATGAAGTCGGAAACGCCCTCTTCCAGCTCCAGCTCCAGGAAGAGACGTCGGAACCCCGAGCAGGTCAGGACTGCACGTCGGCGTGGATCGCCCCCCCCCACTGACCATCAGGGTCCAAGTATGGAAAGCAGTCCTCCCGTCGTCCCGTGCCGGCGCGGCGAGTCACATTGGTTGCTGGGTCACCTCCCAAAGGGCCCCATACTAATACCATTCCGCACCACGCATGAGCCGCCCTTAGCCCCCGAACCTGCCACCCACCGTTGCACGCGCACGTGCGGCCGGCGAAGACACAATCCGACCCAACCCAGCCCCACCCAACCCAACCCACCCCAGCCCTTCTCACCGGCGGCGCCGTCCGACGTCAGCTGCAGCCCCGGGTACGACATCCGGAAGGAGCCCGCCATAAACTGCCACGCCACCGCCAGGTCCGTGGCCGCCGCAGCACGCCGCCGAAGCTCCGAAACCACGTCACCCGCGCAGTCCCGGAAGCCGCGCGACACGAAACGCACCGCCGCGCCCGCCGGCATGACGTAGCCGCCCACCACGCCCAGCACCGCGTTGCGCCGCAGCGGCGCCGTCGCCACCAGCCCCACGCCGCCGCCAGGCTCCGCCGCCGCCGCCGGCGCCACCCCCGCCGTCAGATCCAGCGCGCCGTCGGGCAGCGGCACGTCCCACTCCCGGTCCTCCGCCATAAGGCCCAGGTAGCGCGCCAGCCGCGAGCAGATGACGTTGGCGCTGAGGCGGTGCTCGTCGAATGTCGAACGCCACGACGGCGGCGGCCCAGTGGCGGGCGTGGCCGGCAGCGTAATCTGTACGGCAGCGGGGTCGGCGTTGGCGAGGCTGTCGCCGAGCGCCGCCCGCCAATCGGCCATCGCCGCCAGAACCGCAGGCGCCAGGCTCGGGTGGAAGGTGAGGCCGCACAGCCGCAGCTCGCCCGGCCGCAGCGGCGGCAGCGGGCCCCCGCCGCCGGCGGCACCGCCGCCGCAGGTCTGGTGGCCCGGCGGCGGGACACAGCCGTGGAGGTGCGCCAGGGAGGAAGCCGGCCCGGCTGGCGCGGCCGCTGCCGCGGCTGCGGCGCCGTGCGGCGCCTGTAATGCAGCGGCCGAGGCGCCGTCGGCGGCGCCGTCGATGCAGGGCCGCTTCACCGGGCGGTCGGCGGCGCCCGCGGTCGCCGCCGTCGGTGCCGTAGCGTCGCTGCTCTGGCGCTTCATCCGCAGCTGTCCCTCCGACAGCGCCCGCCCCGGTACCTCCACAAAGCACTCGCCGCGGTCCCAGCCGGTAACGGTGGACGCAGCGCGCTTCCGCCGCGTCGCGGCGGCTTCCAGCGGCGGCTCTGCCGCCGCTGCCACCGCTGCCGCCGCCCGCGGCGGCGGTCCGTCCCCGCAGCCGACTGACTCTTCAGCCGCGGCCGCCGACACCGTTGCGGCGGCGGCGGCCCGCGCCCCTCCTGGGGCCGCTGCTGCTGCTGCTGCTGCTGCTGCTGCTGCTGCTGCGGCCGCAGCATCGTCGCACACCTCCGAAGCCGAGCCCCGGCCTCCGTAGCCGCCGCTCCCAGCCGCTTCGGCTACCTCCGCCCAGGCCTCCACCTGGTGGCCCACCGGCGGGCCCTGCTGCGGGCGCTGCTGCGAGCGCTCCTGCTGGGTTCCTTCGCCCTCGGTTGGGCAGTGCGAGCTCACGCTGACGTTGAGGCTGAGGCTGAGGCACCCCTCCCCGCCGCCAGCTCGCAGCTCCAGCCAGTCCCCCACCCGCGCCCCCGCGGCCGCCATCCAGGCGTCCAGCCCGCCCACCACCCAGCACGGCGCCGCGGCGGGGCTACGCGGGCTGGCGCGCCGCCGCACATACGCCACGTAATCCATCACCGCCACGGACGTTGCAGCGGCGGCGGCGCCGCCGCCGCAGGGCACGGTGCCCCGCAGCGGCACCACGGCCACGTCGCCGCTGGCGCAGCTGACGATCCGGGCCAGCAGCGCCTGCCAGGCCGGCAGCCGCCCCACCCGCAGCGGCAGCACGCCTCGCTGCAGCATCCGGCGCGTCAGGCGACGGTGGTAGCACAGCGGAGGAGGCGCCGCAGGCAGACCTGTAGCTGCGCATGCTCTGCTGCTATCGTCACCGTCGGCGTTGGGATGGAGCTCGGCCGTGGGCTCGGCGAGGTCGAGGGTGAGGTCGGCTCCCTGCCCGCGCCCAGGCGTGTGGTGTGGGCGCTGGCGTGAGTCGGCAGCTGACGTGTCCGCATCCGCTGGCGCCGGCGCCGCCAGTGCGGGGCCTGCAGTCGGGGTTATGGGGGGTTGGGTTTGACCCCGGGGTTGTGGAGGTGAGGAGGAGATGCACCTTCTGCTGGCAGAGCAGAGGGTGGCTGAGCAGGGCTGCGACCGAGGAGGCGGACGAGACCCCCCTTTCCCTTCCCAGGCGACTAGGGGGGTGGCGCCAGGGCAACAAGCCCATGCGCGTCTGCTAACGGCCATTCGTTTTGCGCGATCCCACGAACTGCTACCCCACCTGGCGTTGGCGTCGGCGTTGGCTGCCCGTCGTCTGCAAGTCCTGCCGCGGCCGCGGCCGTGATCGGCTGTTCCTCCTCCTGCTTCCCCTCCTGCTCCTCCCCCTGTTCCTCCTCCTGCTCCCCCTCTTGCAGCTCCTCGTCGTCGCCCACAGAAGATGGTGGCTCCACATCCTCCTCCTCCTCCTCCATATCCGCATCTTCTTCTTCCTCGCCCTCGCCCTCCTCTTCTCCCTCGGAAGAGAGTGAAGCCTCTGCCTCCATCCCCACCTCCTCGTCGCTGTCCCACTCGCCCGCCTCTGGTCCTGACTGCGTCTCCTCCTCCCACTCCTCACCGTCGCCCGCACTGCTCTGCTTCTCACTTGCTCCCTCCCCCTCGTCCTCCTCCCCCTGCTCCTCCACACCCTTCTCCGCGCCCTCTCTGCTGCATTCCGTCAGACCCAGGCACGCCCCCTCCGCGCCCTCGGCTTCGGACCCACACGACCCGACTGTCGCGTCCTCCTCCCCCTCATCCAGCGGGCCAGAGCTGACGTCCTCCTCCCCCTCATCCAGCGGGCCAGAGCTGACGTCCTCCTCCCCCTCATGCAGCGGGCCAGAACTGACGTCCTCCTCCCCCTCATGCAGCGGGCCAGAACTGACGTCCTCCTCCCCCTCATGCAGCGGGCCAGAACTGACGTCCTCCTCCCCCTCATGCAGCGGGCCAGAACTGACGTCCTCCTCCCCCTCATCCAGCGGGCCAGAGCTGAAATCCTCCTCCCCCTCATCCTCCTCGCGCTCCTCAGTATCGTAGCCACCATCGTCGCCCTCATCAAAATCATCATCACCACCCTCTTGGGAGCCCTGGCTCTCCTCCTCCTCCACCTCAGACGCTGCAGCAGCTTCGCCCTGCAGCTGCACGCCGTGCTCCTCCTCCTCCCACTCCGCCCCCTCATCCTCCTCCCCCTCCTGCTCCTCCTCCCCCTCCGCCTCCTCATCTTCGTCGTCTTCATGAAACGCCGACGTGTCCTCCATGCCGTACAACCCCCCGTGTGCAGCTCCCTTCATCTCCGCCCGCCACTGCTCCCGCTCCTCCGGACTCCGCGCCCGCTTCCCTGCCCGCTGCTGCTGCAGCAGCTGCTGCTCGTGCTGCTGCCGCTGCTGTGACGGCGGTGGCGGCGGCAATGGCTCTGCGTCCTCCTGCTCTGCCTCCCCATGCCCGCCGTGCTCTCCACCCGCAGCGAACCCGACGACGGTCTCTGGCTGCTGCTGCACGCGCCACGCCCCGTCTGCCTCCCACTCGCCACCGCCACCACCACCGCCACCACCTGGTGTTGGGCTCCCGCTTCCACTCTCCGTGCCCTGCACCAGAGCACCTGCAGCCGCCGGCAGCCCATTACAGAAGCAGGCGACCGCATCCTCCTCGCTCTTGACCGCCCCGGCGAGCTGTGCCCCGCCGGCCTCAAGCGGCTGTAGCAGCTGCTGCCACGGCTGCCGCTGTTGCGGCTGCAGCTGCAAGCCGCCGGAGTGGTCTGAGCCCGGCACCTCCAGCTTAACCACGGGCCGCTGCTGCTGCTGCTCCTCCTCCCACTCCAGTTGTTGCTGCTGCTCCTGCGGCTGCTGATGCATACCCAGCGGCATCTCCTGCTGCTGCTGCTCCTCCTCCCACTCCAGTTGCTGCTGCTCCTCCTCCTCCTGCTGCCACTCCTGTGCCTGCCCCTGTGCCCCTGGCGATTCTGGCGGTGAGGCCTCCTGCGCTGCGTCCTCCGGCTGTACCGGCTGCGGCTGTGGCTGGGTCGCAAGCTGCGGTGGAGCGGTCGGCAGCAGCGGGTCCGCCGGGTGGGGCGTGACTGCGCGAGGCGCTGCTGGGGCCATGGGCTTCGGTGGGGCCGCCAGAGGCCTCCGCTGGTGCTGTTGCTGCTGCCGGCGGGGCGCAGGTGCGGGAGCCCGGTGCGGAACCAGCAGCGGCCCTCCGAGTAACGGGTCCAACACAACACGCAACCGTGAGCCCTCCGTCACACCCAGATCCCGCATCAGCCCAGTAAGCCGGGTGATGCGGCCGCAGCTGCGCGACACTCGCAGCTGCGCGTCCCGGCACAGCAGCAGGGGCGGCCGGAGGGCCTCCGTGTCGGCAGCAGCAGCGGCGCGGCCGTACACCACCACGTCCACGAGCCGGTCCCGCGCCGCTGTTTGAATGCCGACGTCGTACAGGACTCGTACGGCGCGGATGGGCAGCTGCAGGACGTAACGGCGCCAGCAGGCCGTGAAGGCGGGCGGCGACGGCGCTGGCGAAGCCACGGGGCCTCCGGTCGGGGTCCCGGCGGGTGCGTCCGAGCCTTCGCGAGTGGCAGCGGCGTCGATGGCGACGTCACCGCCAGCGGCGTCGACGGCGGCGTCAACATCAGCGGCGGCGACTGCGGTGTCAACATCTGCGGCGGTGGCGGCGGTGCAATGGGACGCCCCGGCGTCGACGTCCGATGTGGCGGTGGCTGCGGCTGGTGCATCCGTGTCGTTGCTCCTCACTGCAGTGGGCGTGTCGGCGGCGGTGGCCGTTGGCTCGCCGACGTCAGAGGCAACAGCAGGGGCCGCCTCTGTGGCGGCTGAGCCCGCCGGCGCCACCGGCTCATTGGCCGCCGCCGTGCGCGCGGATGCGGCAGCAGCGGCACTTTGCCGCTGCGCATCGGATGCGCTGAGCGCCGCGCGGCGGTGATCGCAGGATGTGCAGCAATGGAGGGCGAGCGGAGCCGCGGGTGGCGGCTGCGGCGCGGCAGGCCAGCTGCGCGGTGCCGTATGACGCGCCTCTGACTGGGGCCCGGGAGCAGTGGCGGTCGGGTCGGGCGCCTCCGTAGACCGGTGGGTGGGGGCGGAAGGGCAAAATGCTGCGGCCGCACCGACGGCAGGCTCCGGCTTGGGATCAGCGGGCGGCAAGGGACTTAGGCTCTGGCCGACAGGCGGAAGGAGGAGGCTGCTGGGCGCCTGGTGGGGTGGCTTGGGAGCTGCAGGCATGTAGCGGTCTTGGGCAGTTGCGGGGGGCGCCGGCTCCTCGCCTTTTTGCCCGTGGGAGGTCCCACAGGATTTGGGGCCGGCCTCCTGTACCGGTGCATCGCCAGCTCGGCATGGTGGCGCGAGGCAGGCGGAGTTAAAGGGGTAGGAAAGGACATGCGGGGGAAGCCGCGGCGCCATGCTGGTCGAGAAGGGGGTGAAAAGCGACGCCAGGCGGAACGGCTTCGTGGGCACGCCCGACGCTCCACTGGAGTTTCTGGACTGCATTCCAGCTAAACCGTTGCTGTTCAATATTGTTCGAAGTGATCAGCGCTGAACTGATGCTTTGCAACAGGGCTGGTTTCGGTCTTAAAACGCTGACCAACCACTCTCATCTGGACAGGCTGAGCTTCCGTCGCAGTAGGTCCGCAACTTTCTTGTATTATGCAATGTTGTAAGGTGTGTGTTGTGATGTCCAGAAAGGTCTGGCTCGTGCTAGGGCTAACCCGTCAAAGCTCCATGGGACAACACATTCTTCTATGCGCCCTTTGGGGGCTTAAATCGAGTAGTTCATTATTCAAAACGATAGCCCAGCTATGTCTCCAGTCTGGCCCGATCCCCGAACGGGTAAATGAACGCACGTAGACGACAATAGCAACGTCCGTTGTCCTGCCACCAAGTGTTTATAACTAGCATTATAACTGCATTAATAGGTACACTTATGACAACAAACAGTAGTTCATGCAAAATATCGCCTGACATGAACGGCCCAATGCTACGGAACGGACAGCTCAACCCAACGCTCGTGGCCTTCCCCTCCACAACACATCGCCAAAATGCACATGGCAGTGAGCTCGTACAGCTTCGGCAAACGCCTCCCATGTCCCCTTGTCAACCTCAAACCCAACCCGTCCACCGTCGCAACGGGTGCCTGGACCCAGCCTCCACTCGACGCGCTTGGGTCGGAATCATTTATTATAAGCGTATCCTAACAGTCAAACGAAAAGAAGTTACAACCGCCAATCTCCCGAGATGCACATTTCCGCCTTCCACTTTGCCGTATCTTCCCCTAGGCCACGCCCTATCTAACGGTCCCGCCCGCCGCACTCCTGATGTGCCCCGCCTCCCAGTGCACCGCCTGGCAGTTCCCGCTGCAGTACGTAGCTGGCGCCCTCCCCGCCGGCCCCACCGCCGCAGTACAGCTCCGACAGCAGCCGCTCGCTGGGCCCCGCCAGGTTGACACAGAGCGGGTTGGTGCAGATCCGCGGCGGCAGCGGACTGCCGCACCCGGGCCGGCGGCTCCCATGCTGGCGCCACCACCACACCCCGACTCGCTCGGGCACGCTGCAGCATGCATGCACTCGCAACCGGGCGAACCTCCAGTTGGCCTCAGTGCGCGCCTGAGCTCTGCGTCAGGGCAGGGGCCGTTGGGCCCCAACAGGAAGGACAGCGCAGACGGACGCAGCGGGGTGCTGGGGGGCGGAGGCGCTCCGCTCCCGGCCGCCGCCGCCGCCTGCACCCTCCGGATCGACTCCGCCACGGCCTGCCGCAGCTCCTGCGGGAAAGGCAAAGAAGGCCAGCGAAGGTGCAGCACCTCCGACAAGGCGCCGCTCAGCATGAGCATGCCCCACTACATCGTGGAGTCGAAGGTGTGGAAGCAGGCCTTCTCCCGCACCCGCTCGCTCGGCCAGCGGGATCCGGCCCGCGGCCAGCACGGTCCCGGTGTTCAGCGCATTTCTGGGACACTGGCCGGTGGCTGCAGGGAGGGCGAGGCGGGCCAGCGGGAGCGGCGGGGAGTAAGGAGGAAAGGGTGCGTGACGTGGGCTTGTAAGATGGGGGCACGATGAGGGAGGACGTGAGCGCCTGCCGACGCGGGGACAGGCCAGGACAGCTACTAGTACGGCACCACAAGTGCCAATGCTGGCACGGGCCGCCTCGGTGGCGGCGGGCATGCTCTGCGCCGCACTGCGCAGCCGTGTCAGTACTTGCCAGTACTTGCCAACATCTGCCATACCATCCCGTCCAAGCCGCTGGCTCGCGCCGCTCCGGAACCCCACACCAAGACGAGCACTCCCAGCTACAAACCACCTGCCCACAAACCACCTGCCCAGAGAGGACGGTACGGCACAGCAGCAGCCTGAAACCGGCACTTCACTACCCCGCACTACCGTCACTTCACTACTCCGCATGAAACCGTCACTTCACTACCCCGCAGTTAGGGTATCAGCGACCGGCCACCCGCATACTACTTGCCTGCCCCCTTAAAGACGCGCTCTATGGATAGCTCGCCAAGATCTCCTGCCAGTTCTCTTCTGGGCCCCCGCCGCTTCCCTCCACGCGACGGCCGCTGCCGTCATCATCGCCTAACGCCGGCCGCTGCTGCCGCGACTGCGACACATCCAAGCACGCCTCGACGGCCGCCACGTAGGCGGCCCACAGCTCCTTCAGTCGTGCCGCGCCATGGGGCGGCTCCAGAGCCCGCTTGGGATTGGAGCGCGCCGCAAGCAACGCTGGAAGGCAGAGGCCTGCAATGGCGCAACCCAGCGCCAGTCCAGTCAGCGCGATGGCGTCTTCACCCGATATTTGCGGCGCGGAGCCGGCGGAGCCGGGCAGCCGGTTCCGTGCTGACGCCACCGCTACCGCTGCTGCCATTGATGCAGCGGCGGCGCGCACGTTGCGGCGGCGCAATGAGCACGGCCCGAGATTCCGGTTGCCTGGCGCGTCTGCGACAGGATCCACTGATGCAGCTCCTGGCCTGTGAGCCCCCGCGGCAGCTCCTGACCGAGCATGAATCACTGCGTGGTTGTGCCGCCGCCGGAAGAGCCCACCAACGCCAGGCCGGCCACAATGCAAGTCGCCCAAGCGGAAATCGTCCAGCGGGCCAGTTTCGTGTCCAGGGTTCCGGAGCGGTCCACGTGCAGCAGCTGCCCATCCTGGTAAAGGAGCGGCGTGCCTCGGGCGCACCAGGCCGTCGTACAGGTCACGAATTCTTAGCAGGTGCACGGCGGTTAGATACCGCAGCCGCGGCGCAGATGCCAGCGGGTTGAGTCGCATGAGTCAGTCGGTTTTGACTGACGAGGGTCATGGTGAAGTTGAACAGCGACCGAGCCGGTTCCAGGGCGGCGTCCTCACACTCGCAACAACGCAGGAAACACAGGCGCCAGGTTTCCTGCAATTTGCAGGGGAGCAACTCCTGAAACACCGCGTCGGTGCAGCTTAAGCTTGGACTGGGAAATGCTTCTGACAGCTGCAGTGCGGCTGTGCTGGGGCCGGGCGCTGGGGCAGCGTCGTTTGCGGCAGCTCCCTAGGGCAGTGCCTATCTCCCGGGCTGCGTGTAGCAGGGAGTGTACCATCTCGCAAGCCTCTGTCAGCGCCTTGCGCGCGGCCTCCATTGCCCGACGAGTCGGGCGCTCCTGTAGCACCGCCGCGATCTGGTGCAGCAGCGACGTGTAGCCGCGCAAGGAGTGGATTCGCAGCGCGAATTGCAAAAGCAGCCGACACCGCGCCGGGATAGGCGATATCCACAAGCAGACTGCCAGCTGGCTTCTAAGGGCAGGGCGCATTTTGTGGTAGTGACCGCGGGCATCAGCGCCGAAAAAGCCTGGCGCCGCAGGCCCCGAATTGCGCGGCGGAGCGCCAACAGAGCAATACCTCCAGCTGCGGTTTCATCAGTATAACGAGAGATCACATGGCGTTTCTGCGTGACCGAAGCCGACAAAGCTGAAACTTCGCTCCTCGCGTTCTGGAGCTGGGCGTCTGTGAGATGGCCATTCCCAATAGCAGTTATCTGAAGGTAGCCTTATAAGTGAGGCTGTTGAGCGTCGGGAGCGGCTTCATGTACGCTTGCGGACAGGCGCCGCACCCCGCTGCGGGGCGGCATTTGGAAATAAAGCCCCGCGTAGCTGCCAGAAAGTCTCAGTATGGAAGTGACGAATTACACATTTATGTCAGCAATACAGCAGTTAACGGCGGCGCGCAGACTTTGAAGTGCATTTAGCTACCGCTATTAGAAGTTTGATCTTTCGCTGGCACCAGGAATTGTCAGGCATTAATAGGCACGTAAAGCAACAATTGAGTTGATCGCCTGATGTCAATTATTGTCGACTTTGCTCGAACGTGCAGTACGGCTAATGCGATAGCCGTGAAACGCATGGCGTGTACCTCAAGATGTGCTGCGACAGCAGGGGCGAGTCTAAAAGCTTGCCCCTTGTGCAATATTGGGCGAACATATTTATAAATTGGCAAAATACCTGTCCTCTGGCTGACCCCGTCGAGCCTAGTGTGAATACCTTGTCAAAGTCGACCGCTAGTCGACAGCTCGGCGTGAAATCCCACCTCCGAGTAAGTCGATCTTCGGGTACGGACACGCGACCCGTCCCAAACAAGCGGAATCACAGACGCAGACACAGTTATATAAGCCACTACACAGACGAGGTTGTTGACAAGTACGTAGCAATGCCGTGCATATGTACATCGCGCCTTAAAACCGTGCGACGCCACCCAGCAGCAGGGGCCCGGGTGACCCCTAACCCTAAAACCCTACCTAAAACCAAACCCTAAAACCCGCTGTCTACCCACGCAGCTGCCGCTGCCACGCACATCTATCTATCTTCCATGCAAACACGGACGGCGGGCCTCCTTGCTTAGTTGGGCCCCTCTAAAGTGGACACCAGATTCGGCCGGGGGCTCCCCGTGTCCGTCCCGGTGGCGGTGGCGTCACGCACACGTAATGAAGCGTAACTGCCGCGGTTGGGGGTGAGAGGCGGGGCTGCTGCCTGCGGGAGTGGGGACGAGGCAGTTCATCATACGCAAAGAGGGTTGTGTCGGGATGGCGAGCGCAAAGGGGGTTGGTTGGTACGTTGGGGAGAGTTCATTTGCATCTAATGCTGATGCATGTTCGTTATGCCACAGCAAACACCCCGCCCCTTCATTCCCCCCCCAGCCACATCCACTCACCTCCAGAAGCAGCCCACAGTGAGGTGTGCGGTCGGTATCATCCGCAGCAGCATCCCCAGCAGCGGGCGGCACGGGGCCCTCCAGGGAAGCCCGGTGCGCGAGACCCGGGTGCAACACGGGTGAGATGACGGCGGCGGCAGCCGCCGCGGCTGCCATGTCTGCTGCGGGTTTTGCTGAGACTGGCGTGCTGCACCTGCCGCCACTGACTGAGGCAGTACCGGGCGGGCGAGATCCGGTCCTCACCAAACGGCTGGGCTGCGACGACGTGCTCATTTGGTCATCAGTGTCAGCCACGGGGGCATAAACACCGTGTGCATCCGATGTTGGCAGTGGCAATGGCGGCGGTTTTGGGCGAGGAATGCTAACCACAGTGTCAGGGGCGGAGGGTTCAGCGGCCGCTGGATGCTTCAAAGTCATGCCATCGATGACGCTGTCGTCGCTGCCATGTACGTCCGCGGGCACCACTTCTGTCGTAGCTGCTGTGGTAGGCTCTGCTGAAGACGTGGCACCCATGCTTGACGCCGCAGGATTAGTGGCCGCGGTAGGGGCGTCTCCTGCTGCGTCGGGTGCTGCCGCCGCCGCTGCTGCTATTTGGTTGGTGAAGGATTCTGACCACGCCTGAGTGGCTGATCGCACCGACTCCCTATGCTGCTGGGAGCCGACCGCTGCCTCCACGACCGGTGTCGTATCAGGGGCAGCGGCCGTAGCGGCCGCCGTTGAAATGTAAGCATTGGGTGCGAAAGCAACAGCAGCAGCGGCAGCGTCCCTTTTAAACGGAGGCATGCTGGTCACTGCAGGCGCTGCACTGTCGCCCAGTGCTGTGCTGCCCACCGCCGCCTCAGGTGCACATGATGACGCAGAAGCAGCTGTGGCTCCTCCAACCGCCGCTGCGGCGGCAAGGCGGGTGGAGTTTTTGCCCCCGCCGGACATGAGCAAGAACCCTTCCTCCTGAATAGCAAGCGCCCGGCCATCAGCTCGGGGCCTGCTGCTGCTGCTGCGGGGGCTACCGCCGCGGCTGCTGTCACCAGCATCAGACGCGGCGTAGCCAAGACCACTGCCAGCGGCTGCAGCAGCTGCTTGGGTCGAAGCGGTGACAGCAATGATGCCAGGGCCTGTGCCCATTGCTACAGTGGTATCCTGCGTGGCCTGCCCCCGTGAGAGGGCGCTGTCAGGGTCAGATGGGCGCCTGCTGCTGCCATCGGACTCCCCAGCTGGTCTCAGTAACGACGACGAACGAGTCGACGACCCGCTCCCGGGGCTGCTGGCTTGCCGCCGCCGCTGCAGTACATAGGCAGGTAGGGGTGCATGTATAAGTACGGGGTGGAGCGCAGAGGTGCAAACGTTGGCAGCAGCATGCACAAACAACTGCTACATGTTCAGTGATTAGAAAGTGTGTGCATCGATGTATATATATGCCGAGCCCGCTATCTACAGCAACATACATGTATGCACATATCAAAGAGGTTGTCGAAAGCATGCGGCGCATACACAATGACAATTGTGCTCGAATCCGTCTGTAAAGGCGTACCTTCAGTTTGCGGTAAAGTACGGCAGCGAGCGTGAGCAGGACCAGCAGCAGGCAGCCGCCGCCGACTGCTGCACCGATAACGACGGGCAGGCCGATCGCTCCACTGCCTCCGCTGCTGCTGTTGCTGGAGGCAACCGCGGCCGCACCGCTGTCATTTAAGCCGCTATCCACATTGGTCCCCGCGGGGGCGATGTTGCTTTCAGCCAGGACGACGGTCGAACGAGTGGAGTTCCGAAACTGTATGTGGGGATGCGGTCAACATGCAGGCGCATGTATGGGAGGTTACTTGTCATAGCTAACGCGCGTGCATCCAAGCAAGACACACGCAAGCAAGCAAACAAGCAAGCATGTGTGGGGATCTGTTTACTCTGCCAGGCTCTGCTGAGTATGGGTTACTGACGACCACACAAGTTCAAGTGCTTACGCAACGGCTTGATGATGAGATGGGGAGTTGGAGGCGGCAAACTCAGCAGCAAGCAGGGACGGTGGGCTCGGAGTTCTCTTCATCCCGATTCGGGCCCGCCGGAAATGTTTGAGATTTAAATTTTAATCGCATGCAAAGATGGTGAAGGCGGAGTGGACTGTGCACAGCCACTGCGAGGACGCAGTGCGTGAGGACCGAGGACGTTCCCTTCAGCAGGGGGAGATGTATGTAACACGGCGGTTACAATGCCGTGCAGATGCCGTACAAACGGCTAGCATATAGCCTAAGAAAGGCATCGCACAGCATCGATGTAGTCGCCATGAACGAAGGGAATTCGCACATCTCGAGTAGCCTTTGCTCCGCCCAAGCATTACATGTATGGTTTTTTTGTTCATGAGCGGCGGGCGGGGCACGCACCAAACACACACACGCACACAAGTTCACCAACATAAGTAAGGATGGACAGACAAGCTGCTGTGACGGACACCAAATAAATGCATGCGTGCACGTGCGCATGCATCACCTGGCTGCCCATGACGGCCCATGATCCGTCGACGGGCCCAAGCGGGCAGGCCCGATCCAGGTTCACCACCACGTTTGTAACGTTTAAGCTACGCTACGCAGCGGAAGGGAACTCACCGAGGTACCAGGCGTCGCCAGAGCGACGACCGAAGAACGACCAGTTGAAGGAGACGAAGACGGCGCCCACCTAAACAGCTTACCAAGCACTAATCTAACTAATATCAGAAACATACAGTAGTAAGAGGTGGTGTCAACAGACACCTGAGAAATAGAATTCAATCCCATAAGCTCCACCAGTCGGCATATGAGGCCGACGCCTTGAGATCTTGATGTACGACAGGGCTCCGCAATTATCGTCTCCAACTAACCCAACGGTCGTCCCTCACTTTAGTGAGTTCCGTTAACCATTGGTTATAAGTCGGAAATATTATAAGTATAATTATCGTTACACTCCCCCCCCTTTGAAGCGAACGTCCCGGGAGCGATGCCAGTATTCACCGGCGGCGCTGTCCTTTGACGCGCCTGTGCCGAGATGTAGGCTTAACCCGGGGAGGCGGTGCCTGGGTGCGCTTAGTGAGGAAGGCATCGACCTCCTCGGCAACCAAGGAATCTCTTCGAAGGGACTCTTCAGGCTCCCAAGTGTTATGTTCGGGACCAAATCCGGCCCATTTTACAAGAAATTCGCGGCGTGTTTTACGCCCGATTTTGCGTTCCCGTACGTCGATGATACTGTCCACGCTCCAGTACTCCTCGCCTTCCAGTACAAAGGCGGGCGGCGGTTGATAAGTGCCGTCACCTTTGTAAGGCTTTAGGAGCGAAACGTGGAAGACTGGATGAATTTTGTATCCCGCTGGCAAGTCAAGTTTGTAGGCCACCGAACCTACGCGCGCCAGGATTTTGAAGGGCCCAATGTATTTGGGCAGCAACTTCTTTGCGCCAGGGGACTTCAACGTAATGTTGGATGTAGAGAGCAACACGTTTTCTCCAATGTCAAACGAGATATCCTCTCGTTTGCGGTTATAGGCAGTGCGTTGGCGATCCTGAGCCGCTTTCAGGTGCCTGCGGGCCGCAGCGATGCGTTCCCGCATAATGGAAGCAAACTCTTTGGCCGATGGGACTTTGCCATTCTCCAATTCGATGTCAACATCCGCGGGAACCCGAGGTTGGTGACCCGAATTGAGCATGAACGGCGTTGTATTGGTACTGCTCTGCTTCGAGTTATTGATTGCAAACTCGATTAAGGGCAGATGTTTGTCCCAATCATCCTGCGTCGGATTGACGTAGTGCCGAAGGGTTTCTTCCAAGAGCCGGTTCATGCGCTCCGTCTGACCGTCCGTTTGCGGATGGTAAGCGGTGCTCATGCGTAGTTTGGTGCGAAGGCTCTTAAACAGCTCCTGCCAAAAATGACCGGTGAATTGAGTTCCACGGTCAGACACCAGGGACCTGGACAGCCCATGATGCTTGAAAACGTGTTCGAGGTATAGCCACGCTATCTCCTCAGCACTGACGTCGGTGTGAGTGGCAGCAAAGTGCACCATTTTGCTGAGCCGATCCACAAACACAAGTACGGCGTCGTGGCCCTTAGCGGTTTTCGGTAGCTGCGTGATCAAATCGAGTGACACGCTCTCCCAATTTGTCTCCGGTATTGGGAGGGGCTGTAGCTTTCCATACGGCTTATGGTTGGAAGGCTTGTTGCGCTGGCATTCGGGGCATCTTCCGACATACTCGGCCACGTCTGCGTCCAGAGTGGGCCACCAGTACGAGCGGGAAATAACTTCCTTTGTGCGGCTTATTCCTCTATGCCCAGATGTGATACTGTCATGGTATTCAGCCATGATCAGATCGCGCAACCCGTCAGCGTCGGGGATCACCACCCGTTGGCCTTTTTGCCAGAGGCCTCGCGACGTGTTATAGTACAGCCCAGCTATCCGTAATGGGTCAGCAAAGGATGGGTCCTTGTGGTACCCTCGCTGGATCCGCGTCAAGAGATCAGCGACGATGCTTGACCGTGTGAGCGCAGCTGCCACCGTAGGCTCGTGTACCCTGCTAATAGGGTCGGCCACGTTAATTCTGCCCGGACGATATTCCCATTCGAACTTGAAACGAGAAAGGTATTCCATCCAGCGCGCTTGGCGGCGCGAAAGCAAATTATTGCTTTTCTGGTCTTGCAGATATACCAGGGGTTGGTGATCGGTGACTAAAGTGACGTGCTGTGCCCCGTCAAGATAGCACCTCCATTCGGTTAACGCATGGATAACCCCAAGGCATTCCTGGTCGGTGGTTGTGTAGTTTATCTCCGCAGGAGTAAACTTCTGGCTTGTGTAAGCCACCGGCCGACCGTCCTGCAAGAGGATGGCACCCGTCCCGAATACGGACGCGTCGGACCAAACCTCAAAAGGTTTGTCCAGTTCTGGCAGAACTAACACCGGTGCGTTCGTAAGTGCGTGCTTCACGCCATTAAACGCGGATTGGCATTCCGGTGTCCAATCCCAAGGTACTTGAGCACCCGTTAATGACGTGAGTGGGGCAACGAGCGATGGATAACCCTGTATAAATCGCCTAAAATAATTCGCTAATCCCAGGAATGACCTGAGACGCGAAACGTTTGTGGGAGTGGCCCAGTCCTGTACCACTTTTACTTTAGACGGGTCGACCTTAAGGCCGTCCCTGCCCACGATGTGCCCCAAAAACTTCAATTCCGCTTTATTGAAGTCGCACTTAGGCAATTTTGCCCTGAACTTGTGCTCACGTAACAGCTCAAGTACAATACGGAGGTGCCGTACATGTTCTTGTGCCGTTTTAGAAAAAATAAGTATATCGTCCAAATACACGAGAACAAATCGACCAATGTGCTCCCGAAAAATCGTTGCCATGGTGGATTGGAACGTTGCGGGCGCATTAGTCAGGCCGAAACAAAGGACCTTGAACTGAAACTGTCCCTCAGGCGTGAGGAAGCTCGTTTTAGGTCTGTCCTCAGGTGTAATGCGGATTTGGTAGTAACCCTGTTGCAAGTCAAGGCTTGAAAAGACTTTTGCGCCTTGCAACTGGTCGAAGAGGTCGGTTATGGACGGCATTGGGTATCTCCGCTTGACGGTGATTTTGTTTAATGCTCTATAATCCAAACACATTCGAAGGGTCTTGTCCTGTTTTTCGACAAACAGAACAGGCGCACCGAATGGGGAGGTGCTCGGTTCGATGAACCCTTTAGCAAGCAAATCCGCTACTTGCTTTTTGACCTCTTCCCGCTCAGCCTGAGTTAAGCGGTACATACGTTTTGCGGGAGGCTGAGCGCCTTCTACCAAGGGAATAGTGTGACCTATTCCCGGACGCTCCGGTGGAGGCTCGTTCAGCTCCGCGAAGACATCTGAAAATTCGGATTTCAGTGCTTCTATTTCCGACTGCGGTACCAGGTCGATGGGCGCAGGAGCATCAGTTGACGTAGCAGCCCCAACCGTCGCGGATTCGCAACGAGTAGGGTCCGCGGGCTCAACGCTATCTTCGCGTACTAGCATTAGGTACGATCGCGCACCCCGCGTAAGCAGCTTTGCAGCTTGCTTGGCGCTCAGAAGCGGAACCGACGTCGCTTGGTGCAACCGTGCGCACACGTAGTTCATGACCGCGATTGGGTCAGGTTCGGTGTCAGCCGACCTGTGTACGTAAGTCGGGTGCAGTGTAAGGCTCTTCCCCCCCCTTTGGAGGGTGAGCGAATCACTGTCCCAGCTCATAACGGCCTTGAGCCGCTTGAGCCAATCTGTCCCAAGCAAAATGTCCGTGCCGGGCATGCCGCCTGGCATCACAAGGAGGCGCACTGTGTCGCGGTATGTGCCCATGCGGATGGGCACGGCGACTTGACCCAACAGTTGCTGGAGCGAACCGTCTGCGAGGCGTACGGAAGTAACCGCCGCTGGCTGCACCTTTAGGCGCAAGCTGTTGACCAAAGATTGGCCAACAAAGCCGTCGGCAGCTCCCACTGCACAAGCCCCGCTGTCAACGAGCGTTTGGGCCTCTTTGCCGTACATTTTGCTGAGGAAGTGCATGCTGTAGCCCGAGTTGTTCTGTACGGAGCGCAGTACAGCCTCCGTTTTGGGAGGATCGTACCAAAGCTGGACCGGCCAAGGGATACCCATGAGCTGAGCTTTGCCCCGCTCGTTATTGGGAGTGGTGAAAAGCCGCTTTCCAATAGGGTACTCCTTAAAGAGCGCGTAGCCTAGAGACTGAAAGTGCTGCTCAAGCACGGGCCACTTGGGGGCTACGAACATGGCACTGGTGGTGCTGGGCTGTGCAGCTTTGCATTTCGCGTAGTGCTGCTGCCATCTGACCACTTCGTGTACTGGTGGATTTATCCAGAGGGTTTCCCCGCCAACGTCCTTATCGAAGAAAGATTGGCTGGGTGAGGCAAAAGGAACGCACAGAGCATTGGTGCCAGAATTGTTACATGCGGCGTCAAAGGTAAACTTGACGCCCAACTCCGACTGCACCCGAGCAAACTCTCGACTGCAAAACATGCGGTCGTCGTTTCCCGGCGGTGGAGGTGGAGGAAGCTCAAAAACGACCCCCTGAGCGGCCGGCGGAGACCCCAACGTATGGTCCGGGGGTCCCGCCGCGCCTACGGCACCAATTCCACCATCCCGAACACCTAGAGCGTGGGATACAGCAACGCGCGCAACCGGCAGGTTGGGACCTGCTTCGCGACAGCCTAGAGCTTTCGACACACGTGCTGGCTCTGGCGGGTCAGAACCCGCACCCTCCGCGTCCTTGCCAAGCGCCTAACGCTTGCCATCTTTGCGGTCCGCCTTCTTGCCCCTGCTGCCGTCCTTGATCAACCCGGCCTTCAGCTTGCGCTGAAAGACGTCGCACTTTCGCAAGTGCGACGGCGGGAAGCCGTCGGGGAACTCCTCGGCGCAGTGAATGCACCTGGGGGGCTTCTTGTCTCCGTCCTCGGAGCGCTCGGAGCGTTTCCGCTTCTGCTTGCGAGGTTGGGAGGGGGTAGAAACAGCGGCCACCGTAGCGTGGGCGTTAGAAGCGGATTTCGCAATGTTAGCACGAAGCTCCTGGCTCAGTGCAAAGCGAATGAGATCTTCCACCGAGACCCAGTCCTTGCCCAGGGCGTCCGTAGCGCATGCCTTCTTAAGTGCGGGGAGAAGCCCGTGAAGGTACCAGAAAATCTGATCCACCTGAGACATGCCCTTGGCGTCCCGCACGATCGTGCGGAAGCGCTGCGTGTACAGGTTGACCTTTTCGCCCGGTTTTATGCTGTGCTCCCCCGCGTGAAAGCGTTCGCGTGCGGACTGGGCAGTGTGACGGCGGATATCGCCGAACTGGACGAGGAAATCGGTGCGCAGCTGCTCGCGCGTCACGACGACCCCGCTAGTCAGCGCGTCGCCCATGTATCCCACCACCCACTCTTGTGCAGCCCCCGTGGTGAAGAACGCTAGGTTCTGAATGGGGTTGATGTGAGTGGTGTCGCAGTAGGTGATGAAGGTATCGAACCACGTTTGCACGCACGTGACATGCTTGTCCGTGGCCCCCTTGAACTTATACGGCTCCGGAACCTTCTTTCTCACCTCCTGGCTTTGCCAGCCGCCGGCGGTACTGCCGCCGGCGCCGCCGTTGCTTCCGCCCGCGCCGCCGTTGCTGCGGAGGCTGGCCAGCGCCGCCTGGACGTCCGCATCCCGCGGCATATCAAATTCCAGGTGCGACAGGTAGGCGCGTGGGTCCAGCTCGGCGCCGGACAGAGGCGCCCATTCGTGCAGGCGCATGTAGCCATTGCCGCGCTCCTGCCAGGAGGCGACGAGCTCCGACGCCGACATCTTGGCAGCCTGGGCCGGCGTTAGTAGGCTGGCGAACGTTTTAGCGAAGCCCTTCATGGCTTTGCTGCGCTCGCGGCCCGAGCGCATGTCCGTCTTCTTCAGCTCCGCAAGGATGTGCTTGCGGGTGGACTTGATGATGCGGCCCGCCGGCGACGCGTCATCGTCGTCGCTGCTGTCGCTCTCCTCAGAGCTGGTGTCCGAGGAGGGGCCATCTGCGCCTGCGCCATCGGCTTCCATGGCGTCAGCCGCCGCCGCTGCGGCCATGCCCGCCGCTGCAGCTGCGGCCGCTGCCTGGTTGCCATTAGCGTTGCTCGCCTTGAACTCGGCAAAGCGCGCGTCCATGAGCGTCACAATCTGGCCCATGGCGTGTTGAAACACGTTGGTGCACACCTGGTGCACCTGCGCCAGCGCCTGCTGAGAAAGGCCTTGTTGTGCCTCCACACCCGGTTGACCGGGTGCGGCCGGCTGGCCGGCCGCGGTTGCCGCGGCATCGAGAGCCGGGGCGACGTTGCGGCCGTCCTGCCCGGCAGCGAGGGCCTGCTGCTGCTGTTGCTGCTGGAGCTGCATGGCCTGTCCGAACTGCTCCTGGCTGTTTAAGGCAGCCGCAAGGGCCGCCGCCGGCGCCGCAGGGTCCATGTTGATGCTCTGCGCAAACGCAACGAGGTCAGCGGCAGGCAGCGAAGTGAAGTTAGCAGGCAATTGAATGTCTTTCATGTCTGCAAACTTTTTAATGAGTCCGCCATACGCGTCGCGCGCTTGCATTTGCGATGGTAGCGGCGACTTGCGGCGGAAGAGTTTGTGGCTGAATGCCGGCCTCAGGCATAGATCCTTTGGCCTTAGTTGCTCCTTGAGGAGACGAATTAGTACCCGTAACCGCGACTGGAGTCGCTCCGGGGAGAGGATTGGTGTGATCGGCCGCAGCCGGCTCACGACCTGATACGACTGGAGTCGCATCATCCTCAGGAATATTAAAGGAAGGTTGTTTAGGAACAGCCTTGGTCTTGTCCTTCTTCTTGGCCATTCTTGGTCGGCGAAGGCGACCTAGAACTCGATGCCAATTGTAACGTTTAAGCTACGCTACGCAGCGGAAGGGAACTCACCGAGGTACCAGGCGTCGCCAGAGCGACGACCGAAGAACGACCAGTTGAAGGAGACGAAGACGGCGCCCACCTAAACAGCTTACCAAGCACTAATCTAACTAATATCAGAAACATACAGTAGTAAGAGGTGGTGTCAACAGACACCTGAGAAATAGAATTCAATCCCATAAGCTCCACCAGTCGGCATATGAGGCCGACGCCTTGAGATCTTGATGTACGACAGGGCTCCGCAATTATCGTCTCCAACTAACCCAACGGTCGTCCCTCACTTTAGTGAGTTCCGTTAACCATTGGTTATAAGTCGGAAATATTATAAGTATAATTATCGTTACAACGTTGTACACCTCCGATCTCAAAGCCATTAGATAGATCTTTTACGGGATCCACCTGCAACGAAGTACGTAGATGGGGACTTCAATTGTCAGGGGCGCAATGGCAACAGGATGCGAGTTATACAAGGTACGGAAGCGATGCAATCTTTTCTCGACGCGGTCATTTTGCGGGGCCAGAAATATAATAAATTTTGGATATGAAAGCGCTATTACTTTGCGAGGCGCCGGTAGGCAGGAGTTTATTACTAAACTTATAAACTTGCGAGTACGTGAGCCGTGTATACAAGTTTGCGAACTCGCATCTTATCGTCAACGCAAAGGCATCGCATTCTACTGAAGAAGTTGGACAAGCCGGGTGCCATACCTACTTCACGCCACCCGCCCATCCACCCCACAGCCACGGGCTTGGCCTTGGGCTGCTTGCCTATCGCATTGGCCTATCCGCGTTAGTTCCCGGCCCCCCGCCCTCCCCCCGTGCAGCAGCCTGCCCACCCGCTCTTCGCGCTGCCCTTCCCTCCTGCCAGTCGCACGGCCCCCTGCTGCTTGCCGGTTGAGAGCTTGAGACTGGCCGGCCCCCGTTGGCTCCGCCGCCGCCGCCGCCTCTACTCCCCGACCGGCCGTGCCCGCCATAGCCCCGGTGGCCCTTCCTCGCCGGCCCCCACCGCCCGCAGCTCGCGGCAAATAATTTATATTTGCGAGAAGATTTTGCAAGATGCCTTGCGAATTTTTGAATCTTTAAGTATTTGCGAGGGACCCTTTCGAGTTTTCTTACACTTTGCGACGGAGGCCCCAAACAGTTACGAACAGTTAATTATTTATTCGCAAACATATTGCTGCAGGCCACGGGAACAGGCTTCTGGAGCTTTTTCCCGGCATACATGTCAAGTTCCCCGGCATGAAATACATCGACCTTAAACTCTGTCTCAAGCCGGCATGCCGCACACGACGCTGCTTCCACACAATGGTGGTCTTACCTCGAAGGTAATGTCTTGTTTGGTTGCTGCTCCTGATGAGCATTCCTGCAAGCAAGCAGCGTTCACGCACCAAGGAAACGTGCGCGTGGGCTTCGATCCGATGATGTAAAGCTGTGTGGCGGTCGCTCATTACTAGTTGCCAGGCCACTTACTACGTACCATACGTTAGCTAGCTAGGCGAACTCTGTGTCTCTGTCTGTCCCCAGCCTCATGCAATAATAATAATAATAATAATAATAATAATAATAATAATAATAATAATAGTAATAATAATAATAATAATAATAATAATAATAATAATAATAATAATAATAATAATAATAATAATAATAATAATAATAATAATAATAATAATAATAATAATAATAATAATAATAATAATAATAATAATAATAATAATAATAATAATAATAATAATAATAATAATAATAATAATAATAATAATAATAATAATAATAATAATAATAATAATAATAATAATAATAATAATAATAATAATAATAATAATAATAATAATAATAATAATAATAATAATAATAATAATAATAATAATAATAATAATAATAATAATAATAATAATAATAACCCTGGCGTGGTTTATGGGGGCGGGTGCGATGAGGCCGCCACCACCAGGGGAGCTCCACTAAACAGCCTTACCCAGCCTCATGCATATGCTGCTGGCCTACTGGATGGTGGCGGGCGTCACTGGCTATCCATCGATCTCTGCACATACATACCCCGGTAGTGCTCTGCTGCTGGCTGAGATGCCTACGGTGGCGGGTGGTGGCGCTGTCCTGCTGACGGGTGCAGCTCGTTGTGACGTTCCGCTCGGGCAGGCCCAGCATCCCTGCCAGCGTGCCTGTGAGGTCGCTTTTCGCGCCTGCTGATCCGCAAGCGGCATACATGGAATCCAACTGCGCGAACATCGATGAAGACCCAGCCAGCATGAACACAAGACAGTCATCACGCATCTACATGCATATGAAAGCTGCAAGGAAGGTGAAACAAATACACTGCTGCTCGCCCACTCAAGGATGGATCATGGATTTTAGATTCCACAATGGACGTCCGACGACAACCTGCTCCCGTTGATAATCCGGTCCGTGTTCTTCGCTGTTCGTTACCGATCTACCGTTTTTAAGAAATGGAAGATTGAGAGGCTGTCATAGTGAATGTCAAGTTCTTATGGTCAACTCCTAGGTATTGTCAACATCAACTCCTAGGAAATGTCACCATGTAGCAAGGACATGTGTTCAGAAGAGGTGCCCTTCAATTCTCTGCTTGTTCGCACCTTGAACTTTACTGACGCAATCAAATAGTGGTAATCCACTTCAGTGTTTGGTGGCGCAGGGGGCGACACGTAGCGTGAATCCGACGATGTGGGAGGTGGGGGAGATGGGGGAGACGGGGGAGACGGGGGAGACGGGGGAGACGGGGGAGACGGGGGAGACGGGGGAGACGGGGGAGACGGGGGAGACGGGGGAGACGGGGGAGACGGGGGAGACGGGGGAGACGGGGGAGACGGGGGAGACGGGGGAGACGGGGGAGACGGGGGAGACGGGGGAGACGGGGGAGACGGGGGAGACGGGGGAGACGGGGGAGACGGGGGAGGTGATGGGGGAGGCGGAGGGTGAGGTGGCGGGGGAGGAGGCGGGGGCGGAGGCGGGGGAGGCGGGGGAGGCGGGATAGGCGGGGGAGGAGGCGGGGGAGTAGGCGGCGTAGGCGGGGGAGGCGGGGGAGGCGGAGGGGGAGGCGGAGGGGGGGGCGGAGGGGGCGGCGGAGGGGGCGGCGGAGGGGGAGGCGGAGGGGGCGGCGGAGGGGGAGGTGGAGGGGGAGGCGGAGGGGGAGGTGGAGGGGGCGGCGGAGGGGGAGGTGGAGGGGGAGGCGGAGGGGGCGGCGGAGGGGGCGGCGGCGGAGGGGGCGGCGGAGGGGGCGGCGGAGGGGGAGGCGGAGGAGGAGGCGGAGGGGGAGGGGGAGGGGGAGGAGGGATAGCACACTGTGAGTGGCAGCGGTTCAGTATGTAACTGTACAGCTGGTTCTTTTTAGCGTCTGACAGGGGCCTATCATACAGGATGAAGGCCCCTAAGTCAATGCTTGCGAAGCCTTCATTTGCAGCCGCATCTGGATCTCCACCCCAAATATCGGCCCCAATAGCGGTGTAGATGTCAACATTTTGCATCTCAATGTCATCGTCTTGTCTTTCCTCGAGGGTGACATTGTTACGCTTTAGAATGAGAGTAGTGGTACCGGATTCAGAGCGGCGTGTGTGCAGAGTGTAGATGTACCAGGTGCCCAGGCTAAGAGAAGCCGCTGATGACGCGATGTAGAATGATGAGGCATCGCTTCGAAACCACATCACGTTGTCTTCTCTCTTCAGACCGATTGCAATTGGATCCGTCATCGGATCATCGATTAAAATTCCCTGCAGTATGCTCTCGTAGGAGGTGTGCCACGTTTGTTCTCTAAAGCGGACCAAGAGGATGTAGCTCAACCCATTGTTGGACGCTATGGACTCGGATTATATAGAAATGTGGCATCTGAGCCTGTAAATGACACGTATGACGCATCTTCGCTCCCTCCCGATGCGATGTACGTGGGCTCTAAGGTTTCGGAGGCTTGGATAAAGCCATTCCAAGAAGTGACGGCTGAGCCACTGTTCAGGTCCGACAGATACTTGGGCTGAAGGTCAATCTTGGGGTTGGCGGGTATGGACCAGGGAGACAGATCTTGCATCCTTCTCCTGCTACTGCGACCCACAGCTGATGAAGATGGCCCCCGTGAAGTCGTCAGCTGCGAGGACTCCTTCAGGGTGCCTGATGAAGCTCCAAGCTTATTGCGAGAAGGGCGAGGGCGGGGAGGAGGCCACAATGGGGGCACCGGTGATGAAGGAGGCGGAGGTGACGATGGGGGCAGGGACGGTGATGATGGTGTTGGCATGAAGTGACAGGATCCATTGCAGTTGTCCCCATCCAGGATGTTGCCGTCATCACACTGCTCTCCGGGGTCCACCACACCATCACCACAACGCCAGCAGTCCGGGTCGGCCTTGTCAGTTAGTGCATCTCCATCGTTGTCTACACCATCGTAGCAGTCCTCGGCGGTCAGCGTGGCCTTGGCGTTGCAAAGGACTGTAGCAAATGCGTTGTCGGCAAGGAATATTTGTGGTGAGGAATGGAATCTCGTTTTTGTTGGTGAGGCAGTACCGTATGGTGACATGTACCGAAGTTTCGCACACGCCGAAAGGCTGGCCGGCAGATATGTTTCAACCACGTATCGTACGTGTGCCACCCCAGTCCACAATCCACGTTATGATAACCGCAATTTACCTCCCTCCTGGTACCCTTTTCCATGGAGGGCCTTATTCCCCGTCGGTCTACCTCCAGTAAGAGGTCTGATTGGATTGAGTGTCCGGGCACAGAATAGGAGTATGTACGGCAATCACTCGCTTGCAAGATACCCATAAAACGTTGATTTACCTGTGGCCTCACAGTCCTGTTCTGGACCCGACGGCACGGGGCATCGGCCGGTCTTGTGCGCCACTACATGTAGCCCGCCCCAGCCGATGGGACCCGTGAAGTACCCGGAATAAGATGTACTGCTGTTGCCGTTCAGCAGGTTGCTGGGGCCATACATGCGGGGTAGTGTGCATGTATGTTAAACGTGGATACAAGAGAGATATAGAGCCTTCCATGCATTTACTTATGCGGGTCGGAGCGTTGTCCTTGGCAGATAAGGTGAGCATTTATGAGATAGAAAGATAGATTGTACTGAAACACTGGATGGCTGGGGGATGATTACACACCTACCATCAGTAGGCATGCCGCATACGTTTAAACGTGTACATACGCCCTAAAACCCTAAAACCCTAAACCCTAAAGTCTGGGTGGGCCGCGCGTGCACCGAAACCACGCACCGAAACCACCATGGCTGCTCAAAGGCGCACCGGAACCCTAAACCACCAACCAGCAAAGACACGTGGGAGTTGACAGTAACAGCCAACTGTGAACTCTTGTTAACAGTACTTTACTCGCTGCTGCAAGTAAGCAAGTGCAGCAGGTGGAGGCTGACCGGCCGCTCGTGAGCCGGCTGCTGCACATCACGGACACGCGCTTGTCTCACGTGCAGGCGTGGGTTAAGAGGGAGCAAGGGCGTGTAACGCAAGCTGGCGCGGGGCGTGCGTGCGTGGTCAACATGTTCAAGGCGCAGTCCGATCGGCACTACAGCGGTGTCTGGGCCGCGGTCGGTCTTCGCCCTCGACCCCATCCACGCCGCCGCAACACACTATTTGAAGCGAGCCAAATAAAGGAGGTGCAGGGTGGGTGTGATTGTGCGGATGCGGAGGTGAACGTACGGCCGGCGACCTGACGGATCTCACGCTCATGCCAGCAGCGCGCGTCAACAACCACCTGCCCGTGCGTGCGTCGTTACGATCCGTGTCATGCATGCGTGCCATTGAGAGTAAGCACGAATGAACCCAGGACATCAGTGGGCGTCGTAATTTTGGTGGTCCGGGGCCATATGTTGATAGATCGTGTCGTGGTAGGCCCATGGGTCCGAAACCCAAAACTGGATCAAACCTTGATGATAAAACGCGCTAACATACATATATAATTGGAAACGGGGTCTGGACGGGGTCTGGACGGGGTCTTGACGGGGTCTCCTTGTTATGGGTCCATAGGACATACACCCCGTACGTAATATGTGAAGCCTGTACGTAAAGTGTCATTTGAACTGTTCAACCTTCATGGGCGGGGGTTAAGGACCACATCACGGGGGCGTAACCGACAGGGTTTGTCAAGCCTAACGGGGTCTGGACGGACGGGGTATCAGGTAGGGTTATGGGTCTATACGACCCCATACCCCGTAACAAGGCAAGCTCGTTACGGGGGTACCCCCTTAACGTATCCATAACGGGGGAGGGGGCTGACATATATAGGGTTGGTGCAGGTCCTTTTCTATCTCGCGCTTTTTAACAAATGTATGAGAAAGCAGCGTGTAGAGACTAGATACGGCTGCTACGCTACCGGTGTACGTATGATAACAACGCAATATATATGTATGTATGTATGTATGTATGTATGTATGTATGTATGTATGTATGTATGTATGTATGTATGTATGTATGTATGTATGTATGTATGTATGTATGTATGTATGTATGTATGTATGTATGTATGTATGTATGTATGTATGTATGTATGTATGTATGTATGTATGTATGTATGTATGTATGTATGTATGTATGTATGTATGTATGTATGTATGTATGTATGTATGTATGTATGTATGTATGTATGTATGTATGTATGTATGTATGTATGTATGTATGTATGTATGTATGTATGTATGTATGTATGTATGTATGTATGTATGTATGTATGTATGTATGTATGTATGTATGTATGTATGTATGTATGTATGTATGTATGTATGTATGTATGTATGTATGTATGTATGTATGTATGTATGTATGTATGTATGTATGTATGTATGTATGTATGTATGTATGTATGTATGTATGTATGTATGTATGTATGTATGTATGTATGTATGTATGTATGTATGTATGTATGTATGTATGTATGTATGTATGTATGTATGTATGTATGTATGTATGTATGTATGTATGTAACTGTTACATATCTGCCGGGCCGACACTGGCCGGGGGCGCTAACCCGCCCACATACGGGAGACCGCCGAAGCACTCCTCTGTTGAGGAGGGGCGTACCACCTTGTCTGCACACTGCACCGGGAAGTGCTAACCGCTGCGCCGTAATCGTCACAGGACAGCGTCCACCTGATTGTCCATGTGCCAGCTAAGCTAGCCCCAGGCGCCTACTGTCCTCAGTCCACCGAACGCATGCTCTACAGCTGCGTAATCTACAAGGGCACTCACACCGGTGCCATTACCACCTCCTATATCCTTCGGAAGCCTGCCGCCGCCCGATCTTAGTTATCCAACCACCACCTGCTATGCAGTCTGGTCCAGGCCCTATGCAGACTCATTCCTCCACCACTGCTCTGCGGCAGCGTTGTAGTCTTCTTGGTGGCATCCCACTCCAGCCGCCCCGCGCACCAGAGGACACCATTGTCTCCAGCCTTCGACACCCCGATCTCTTTCACCCGGGGGACCAGCGGTGGGGTACGATCCCACGTCTTCCGGTTAAGTTAGTGCCGACTCTGGGGATCGAACTCCAGACCCGCCGGTTACCCGCCGGTGTGTGTCGTTACAGTATCTGACCGGGCCCTGACGCTGGCCAGGGGCTGCTAACCCAGCCCCGACGGAAAGACCGCCTAAGCACTCTCCCCCTTGCGGTGGGAGAAGGGCGTGAGGGGCCGCTACCCCCTCCTGCTCGACGCAGAGCTGGCTGCGTCGTATACCCCATATACGGGTGTACGGCGCAGCGGCTCCCCAAAAGCTTGAGCTCACAGCCTGCCTTATACGGCAGCTGGGCCCTTCGTCCGCACAAACAGCAGTCGCGCCGGCGCACTACGCGGCGCCCGCGCTGTCCTGCCCGCCCTGAAGTCCTTGCAGCGCCGGGGCGCCCGGCCGGCCTGCTACCGGCTGGCGGTGCTCCTCTAGGCGCGAAAACAAAGCGCTGAGAACCTGCCCCGAGCTTGGTCCGGCTCGTGGGCGGTCAGCACCAAAGGAGAACCCAAGACAGCGCGCGCCCTACCCCTGCTACTACTCCTACTACGACGGCCCCGGAGAGGCCGGGGGGTGGCCCCTAGAGGCCGAGCTCCAGAGCGCCGCTTGGCCTCGACGCGGCAGGAGGTCGGGAGCGGGCCTTGCGGCAGCGGGCTAGGTGACGGAGCTATAGTTCACACTAGGCGGCACCTCGCCAACTCTCCTCACTCTCGCTAAACCCGCTCCCTAAAGCCTCCCTTGCCTACAAAAGGCAGCCTGCGGCGGTCTCTGCACCCTAAGTCCTCTCGGACCCGAAGGACCCCCCCCCTCCTCCTCCCCTCCTCTCACGCCTTCCTGCCTCGACGCCCTAAGTTCCCTCCCTCACCCATAAAGCCCCTTCATCCCCTCACTCCACTTCCCCTCCCCCTCCCTCCATACCCATCCCTGCGTGCTGCACACACTGAAAGTGGCCGTTGACCACCGCCAGGATGGGGTGGTCAGGCCCTACCCCCTCCCATCCCCGCCTTGGCACGTCTAGCTTTGCAAACCCTCGCACACGCTGCCAAAATTCTAGCGCTGCGCGCGCCTTGGCCACCTCGACTGGGTCTGGGGCATCCGGGGCGGTGGGCGAGTTCCTGACTGCCCACAGCCCCACGCGCGCCCGTTCCATGGCCGTGAGCGCCGCCAGGCAGATCACGTCCCACACGCACTGCTGCACGCCTGGCGGTGGCTCCGCCAGCCACACGTTCGCCCGGGTGATGGGCCCGGGCACGTGGGCGGCGATCTGCTGCACCACCGCTTGCGCCACCGGGCACTCCCAGAAGTGGTGTGCACGCGGCGAGCATGCGTGTGGGCCGGCTCCCCCGTACGCGCCGCACTTGCATTGTTCTGGTGCCGCTCCCCTTATGTGGCTGTTGCCGGGAAGCGGCACGCCGTCCTGTGCCAACCGCCAGAGCGTCTCAAAGTGTTCGCGCTCCCATTTGATGGGCCACATTCGCCGGAGCATTGCCAGTACGCCTGCTGCTGGCGCCACTTCGGCGGCGGCTGGCTGATGTCCCGGCGGGTGGGCTCCTGCTGCCGCTGCCGCCGCTGCGGGCTGCTCCCGGGCTTCCCGCTCGTAGGCTGCGTGCAGGCGGGCCCGGCGCTCCGTTACCGGCTGCATCTGCAGTAGGGTGGCTTGGCGGACGGAGAGGTCGCGCAGCTTGGTGCTGAGTGACCCCCCAAACCGCCAGCCCACCCGCCCCACGAACCGAGCTCGTATCGTCTCCTCCGTATCCAGCCCTGCCGCGCGTTCCGGGTGCGCCAGCACCGTCGCTGCTGCTGCACGCCATTCCGGGCTAATATCCGCCGTGAGGCGGTTGATGGCGTCGATGGTCGTCGTCCGCCTGAAGCCTGTCAGGTCGCTGGGGTCAAGGTTGGCTGTTACCCAGGCCTCCCACTCGCCAGGTGCTCGTGGGGCGGATGCGGCGGCCTGCGTCACCCTCATTAGGTCACCCACCGTGCGCAACGCCCTGCATGCCGCCAGACGCCTGTGGCGGCTCTCTAGTCCTGGCCTAGGAAGCGGGTTGGGAGCCATGTCCCTGTCCTCCTCCTCAGGCGCGAAGTCTGGATCTGCCGCCTGCGCGTCCGCTGCATCCCCCGCTTCCGCTGCCCCGCTGGTCGGTTGCGCACCGTTCGGCAAAAGGGGGTTGCCCCAAAGCGGGATATTAAGGCACCAGTCCCCGGCGGCCGGCAGTGGCGTCGTGTCAACATCTTGCACGGGGGGGAGGTAGCTGAGGGCGACGAGGAGTGTCGTGACGTCTGCGGGCAGGGGGTCTGTTCCTGGGTGGGGCATCCCTCCATGCACCACACCCGTGGTGAGCACGGATCCGGGGCTCAGCAGCGGGTGGTAGCCACGGAGCAGCTGGGCGAACGTTCGTACCGACGAGTGGGCGTTGTCTGCTGGCTGGCTGGCGGTCCGGGCGAGCTTGGCCGCCTTCACCGCCTCCCGTGCGCGGGTGTGCAGGGTGAGCGGCAGCAGCCCGCATCCGCCGTCTCGCGCCGCGCCCCACATGAGCTGCCCTGGGAGGCCGGTGAGGCGCTGACATGGCTGCATGGGGCTGACCCTGCGGTCGCCTGCCTGTGCTGCCCATCTCTCCACCTGGCGGGCCTCTTCCCCCCCTCCTCGGCCGCCGTGCTCCCAGTGTATGTATGTATGTATGTATGTATGTATGTATGTATGTATGTATGTATGTATGTATGTATGTATGTATGTATGTATGTATGTATGTATGTATGTATGTATGTATGTATGTATGTATGTATGTATGTATGTATGTATGTATGTATGTATGTATGTATGTATGTATGTATGTATGTATGTATGTATGTATGTATGTATGTATGTATGTATGTATGTATGTATGTATGTATGTATGTATGTATGTATGTATGTATGTATGTATGTATGTATGTATGTATGTATGTATGTATGTATGTATGTATGTATGTATGTATGTATGTATGTATGTATGTATGTATGTATGTATGTATGTATGTATGTTTGTATGTATGTATGTATGTATGTATGTATGTATGTATGTATGTATGTATGTATGTATGTATGTATGTATGTATGTATGTATGTATGTATGTATGTATGTATGTATGTATGTATGTATGTATGTATGTATGTATGTATGTATGTATGTATGTATGTATGTATGTATGTATGTATGTATGTATGTATGTATGTATGTATGTATGTATGTATGTATGTATGTATGTATGTATGTATGTATGTATGTATGTATGTATGTATGTATGTATGTATGTATGTATGTATGTATGTATGTATGTATGTATGTATGTATGTATGTATGTATGTATGTATGTATGTATGTATGTATGTATGTATGTATGTATGTATGTATGCGACCCGTTTTCCGTCGCCAGGCTGCGCTGCGGTGATCCGTTGGTGTAGGGCCATGGCCGGGGTTCCATAATGGAACCAAACGCCACAGTCCCGCTGGTTGCTGCCAGCTGGGAATTCTGCTTCAAAAATTATGGTTTCATAGCCGCGGTCGGTTGAGCTGGAAGCCTCACCGCCGCGGTTCGCGCTAGTCGCGGCTGTAGCCGCGTGGACCGCGTCAACGGTTCTCCTCGAGCCCCGATACCGGCTCATTTTCGAGCCGTAGAAGAGCTAGGATATTACAAGCAAATAAATTACAAAAAGAAATAACGTTGAGAAGAAAGGTCAGGAATTTTGTCAACTGGACAAATGGACATTTGGTCTGGTGTTGGTGCGAGGTTAAGTAAGTGTGTGTGTGTGTGTGTGTGTAAGTGTGTGTATGTGTGTATGTGTGTCGTTACAGTATCTGACCGGGCCCTGACGCTGGCCAGGGGCTGCTAACCCAGCCCCGACGGAAAGACCGCCTAAGCACTCTCCCCCTTGCGGTGGGAGAAGGGCGTGAGGGGCCGCTACCCCCTCCTGCTCGACGCAGAGCTGGCTGCGTCGTATACCCCATATACGGGTGTACGGCGCAGCGGCTCCCCAAAAGCTTGAGCTCACAGCCTGCCTTATACGGCAGCTGGGCCCTTCGTCCGCACAAACAGCAGTCGCGCCGGCGCACTACGCGGCGCCCGCGCTGTCCTGCCCGCCCTGAAGTCCTTGCAGCGCCGGGGCGCCCGGCCGGCCTGCTACCGGCTGGCGGTGCTCCTCTAGGCGCGAAAACAAAGCGCTGAGAACCTGCCCCGAGCTTGGTCCAGCTCGTGGGCGGTCAGCACCAAAGGAGAACCCAAGACAGCGCGCGCCCTACCCCTACTACTACTCCTACTACGACGGCCCCGGAGAGGCCGGGGGGTGGCCCCTAGAGGCCGAGCTCCAGAGCGCCGCTTGGCCTCGACGCGGCAGGAGGTCGGGAGCGGGCCTTGCGGCAGCGGGCTAGGTGACGGAGCTATAGTTCGCACTAGGCGGCACCTCGCCAACTCGCCTCACTCTCGCTATACCCGCTCCCTAAAGCCTCCCCTCGCCTACAAAAGGCAGCCCGCGGCGGTCTCTGCACCCTAAGTCCTCTCGGACCAAAGGAACCCCCCCACCTCCCCTCCTCTCACGCCTCCCTGCCTCGACGCCCTAAGTTCCCTCCCTCACCCCTAAAGCCCCTTCATCCCCTCACTCCACGACCCCTCCCTCTCCCTCCATACCCATCCCTGCGTGCTGCACACACTGAAAGTGGCCGTTGACCACCGCCAGGATGGGATGGTCAGGCCCTACCCCCTCCCATCCCCGCCTTGGCACGTCTAGCTCCGCAAACCCCCGCACACGCTGCCAAAAATCTAGCGCTGCGCGCGCCTTGGCCACCTCGACTGGGTCTGGGGCATCCGGGGCGGTAGGCGAGTTCCTGACTGCCCACAGCCCCACGCGCGCCCGTTCCATGGCCGTGAGCGCCGCCAGGCAGATCACGTCCCACACGCACTGCTGTATGCCTGGCGGTGGCTCCGCCAGCCACACGTTCGCCCGGGTGATGGGCCCGGGCACGTGGGCGGCGATCTGCTGCACCACCGCTTGCGCCACCGGGCACTCCCAGAAGTGGTGTGCACGCGGCGAGCATGCGTGTGGGCCGGCTCCCCCGTACGCGCCGCACTTGCATTGTTCTGGTGCCGCTCCCCTGATGTGGCTGTTGCCGGGGAGCGGCACGCCGTCCTGTGCCAACCGCCAGAGCGTCTCAAAGTGTTCGCGCTCCCATTTGATGGGCCACATTCGCCGGAGCATTGCCAGTACGCCTGCTGCTGGCGCCACTTCGGCGGCGGCTGGCTGATGTCCCGGCGGGTGGGCTCCTGCTGCCGCTGCCGCCGCTGCGGGCTGCTCCCGGGCTTCCCGCTCGTATGCTGCGTGCAGGCGGGCCCGGCGCTCCGTTACCGGCTGCATCTGCAGTAGGGTGGCTTGGCGGACGGAGAGGTCGCGCAGCTTGGTGCTGAGTGACCCCCCAAACCGCCAGCCCACCCGCCTCACGAACCGAGCTCGTATCGTCTCCTCCGTATCCAGCCCTGTCGCGCGTTCCGGGTGCGCCAGCACCGTCGCTGCTGCTGCACGCCATTCCGGGCTAATATCCGCCGTGAGGCGGTTGATGGCGTCGATGGTCGTCGTCCGCCTGAAGCCTGTCGGGTCGCTGGGGTCAAGGTTGGTTGTTACCCAGGCCTCCCACTCGCCAGCTGCTCGCGGGGCGGATGCGGCGGCCTGCGTCACCCTCATTAGGTCACCCACCGTGCGCAACGCCCTGCATGCCGCCAGACGCCTGTGGCGGCTCTCTAGTCCTGGCCTAGGAAGCGGGTTGGGAGCCATGTCCCTGTCCTCCTCCTCAGGCGCGAAGTCTGGATCTGCCGCCTGCGCGTCCGCTGCATCCCCCGCTTCCGCTGCCCCGCTGGTCGGTTGCGCACCGTTCGGCAAAAGGGGGTTGCCCCAAAGCGGGATATTAAGGCACCAGTCCCCGGCGGCCGGCAGTGGCGTCGTGTCAACATCTTGCACGGGGGGGAGGTAGCTGAGGGCGACGAGGAGTGTCGTGACGTCTGCGGGCAGGGGGTCTGTTCCTGGGTGGGGCATCCCTCCCTGCGCCACACCCGTGGTGAGCACGGATCCGGGGCTCAGCAGCGGGTGGTAGCCACGGAGCAGCTGGGCGAACGTTCGTACCAACGAGTGGGCGTTGTCTGCTGGCTGGCTGGCGGTCCGGGCGAGCTTGGCCGCCTTCACCGCCTCCCGTGCGCGGGTGTGCAGGGTGAGCGGCAGCAGCCCGCATCCGCCGTCTCGCGCCGCGCCCCACATGAGCTGCCCTGGGAGGCCGGTGAGGCGCTGACATGGCTGCATGGGGCTGACCCTGCGGTCGCCTGCCTGTGCTGCCCATCTCTCCACCTGGCGGGCCTCTTCCCCCCCTCCTCGGCCGCCGTGCTCCCAGTGGTACGTCCTGATCTGTAAGGCGTATGCCGATATGAGGTTGCATCTGCCGAACACCGACAGCCGAAGTCTGGTGACGCGGTGCATCCGCTTGCGGATCTCCTCCCCGGCGCGGTGCCAGTTGGATTGCTGGCCTGTTGGGTTATTTGAGAAGCCAGCTCCGAGCGCGGTCGCGGCAGGCACCAGGCGCAGGCCCTGGATGTTTGGCACTGCGGGCGCATGGGCTGGTGCTGGCGCTTGCGGCGGGCCTGGTGCTGGTGGCGGCGGCGCGGGCGGTGGGAGCTGGGCGCCGGCTTCCGGCGGGCCTGTCGGCTGCTGAGGTGGGGGCTGCTGGGGTGGCTGCTGCGGCTGTGCCGGCAGGTGGCCAACTCTCAGGAGCTCCACTTTGTCACGGTTTAGCCGCTGTCCGGTGGCCTGCGCAAACGTCTCCGTGGCGTCGAGGAAGGCTTGGACGGTGTGGTCGCCCTCCAGGAACACCTCTCCGTCGTCTGCAAACTGCACCGCCGTGGTTAGCTCGGCATCTGCTGGGCCCAGGCGAATGCCCAGTCCCTTGCGTTGTAGCCATGACAGCAGCGCTTGCGCGACGAAGAGGTAGAGCAGCGGGGCGAGCGGGCAGCCTTGTCGGACGCCCGCCGCCATGCTGACCGGCTCTGACTGCCTCCCTCCCACCAGCGCCCGGGCCTGCGTGTCCGCCAGCAGCGTCTGTACCCACTTTCGGAGCTGTTCGGACGCGCCCAGCTCCGCCATCGCTGCCACTAGAAAGTCCCGGTGGACCGTATCGTAGGCTTTGGCAAAGTCGAGGAAGGCGACCAGCGCGTTGCGTCCCTGGCGTCGGAGGAGGTGGGGAAGGTAGCGGAGGGTGAAGATGCTGGCGCCAATGTGTCGCCCCGGGAGGAAGGCCGTTTGCTCCGCAGAGATCGCGGCATTCAGGGCGGGGCCAAGCCTATTTGCCATGACTTTGGCGAGGATGCGGTAGTCCGTGTTGAGCAGGGTGATGGGGCGGTAGTTGCCTGGCTGTGTGGGGTCGCCCTTTTTATAGAGCACCTTGATGATGCCCTCGGTGAACCGCGCGGGCATGTTGCCTGTGGTGCCGATGGCGGTGTATAGGTCAGCCAGGAGGGGGGCGAACTGTCGCTGGAAGGCCCGGTAGAGCTCCGCGGGCAGGCCATCCCACCCCGGCGCTTTTCCGCGCGGCGTGGCCTTGAGAGCCGCGGCCACCTCGGTGCTGCCCACTTGGGCCCGCCCGACTGGGTCTTCCGGGTCTGCCGGCAGTCGCAGCGGGTGGTCTCGGAGGGCCTCCAGGACCTGGGCCTGCGCCTGCTGCTTCACCGATGCCGGCAGCTCGGCCTCCGATGGCAGGGCGCTGACGTCCTGCCAGAAGTTGGCGATGATCTGCGGCAGTCGCCTGGCGTCGCTGACCAGCTGGCCCGTGCGGGGGTCGCGCAGCATGGAGGGGCCGGGGCCGCCCCCGTTGCCGCCATCGCTCTGTTCCCGGATGAGGGCGGTGAGGGCCCGGGAGGGGCGCTCGCCTTCACTGATCCGGTTCCGCCGGGCGTCCCGGGCCGCCTCGTTGGCCGCGGCCCGCATGCCCTTCTGCACTGCCACCTGCGCCTCCACTGCCGCCGCCAGCCGTTCCTCGTTGGAGGGGTCGGCGTCCAGGGCGCTGGCGGCTTCCTGTGCTGCCGCCGCTAGCTGTTGCACGCTGGCGGCTGGCCGGACGCGGCGCGTCTGTGCTTCTCGGTTGAGCCGGGCCACCTGGGCTGTGAGCCGGCGTTTGAACGCCGGCCACCAGTCCAGCACGGCCTGCTGCGGGTGCTCACCGCCGGTGGGGGCCGCTCCCACTTCCTCATCTAGCCAGTCGCCCAGGCTGCGTTTCAGGTCCGCATGCGCTAGGCAGTGGAGGCGGATGCGGCGCGGGAGATTGGTGTTGGGGGGCGGTTGGCGGGCTGCAATGTGGGCGATGGCGAGCCGATGGTCAGACGGCGAGGTGACGTTGATGTACGCTTTCGCGAGGTATGGGCAGGCCGCCTCAGGCAGGTAGATGCGGTCCAGGCGGGAGCCCCCAGGCCGCGGTCCCCGGTATAGGTACGTGAACTCACGGCGCTGGGGGTGCAGCGTGCGAAAGCTGTCCACCATCCCTGCGGCCGCCGCCGCCTCCTGCAGCTGCATGGATGGGGCCGCGTCTGCTGCGCGCAGGGCTGGGGCAGTCCAGGGCCGGGTTCTCCACAAAGTTGAAATCGCCGCACCACAGCAGTACCGAGCCATCTGCCGCCGCATCTGCGGCGGCGGGGGCCAGGCCTGCCTGACACAGCTGTTGCCGCAGGCCCGCGGCGCCATCCCTCCCGGCCTGTGGGAAGTAAACGCTGCAGACCCGCACATGATGTCCGCCCCACTGGAATCTGCACTCCGTGAGCCACCCCGCGGGTACGCCGGCGGGCGCGGGGAGGGCCTCGATGGCGCGGGGGGGAAGGAGGTTTGCACGGACGAGGATCGCCACGCCCGCGGTGTGTTGGCTGTTTGAGTACGAGTGCGCTGCTATGGTCCAGCCCGGCTGGTGGAGCCGGTCGGCGGCGGCCGTTAGGGCCGCCTCCAGTGCGCTCCGGTCTGGGTCCCCGGTGTGGTGAGTCTCCTGCAGACACACCACGTCGAGCTGGAGCTGGGCCCAAAGCTGCATCGCCGCTTCGAAGCGCGCTGCGGCGCGCGCCTCCCACACACGCAAGCCTCCCATGTTATGGGACGCCACTCGCAGTGGCCGGGTTATTTGGGCCCGACCTCCCTGACCCCGTGCTGCTCTCATTGCTGTGGAGCCAGCGGCGTTGCCGCCGCCGGGGCCTGGGGGGGTTGGTCTGCGTTAGTCTGGGCGCCGTCTTGGCTGGCCTGGGATAGCCGTAGCTCCAGGCTGAATGCACGCAGGCTGGCCACGGGGGTGCTGGCACTGCTGCGCTGGGAGGGGCTAAGGCTGCATGTGTGCGCCTGGGGGGCGGCCGAGGCGGGGGTTCTGTCCACTGCCGGCTTCCGGCGCGTGCTGGCGGACTTTTCGCGCATGGCGTCTCCGACTGTGCCTCTCACCCTGGCACTCCGACCCCGCAGCCGGAGCACGACTGCTGCGTCCGATTCGCCCGCTTTGCGCGTCCATCCGCCGCCACCTTTTGCCTGGCGGGCATCAGCTCTGGCCAGGATCTCCGCGTCCGTCAGGTCCGCGATGCAGCGGCCCTGGCTGGGTCGTTTCCTGGCTGAGGCCTCCTCTGGGCTCGTCTCGCACGGCGAGCGCTGCCGCCCCCGCTCTTTCTGCGCACTGGCGCCGGGGTCAGCAGGGGTCATCGCCGTCGGCGTCTCAGTGGCGGCGAGCCCCGTAGGGCAGCTGCCTCCTGCCCCAGGTGTACGCTGGGTTTGCCGTGGCGTTCTCCGGGGTGCCGCCGGCGTCAACTGCTGCTGCTGCGGCTGCCGCTGCTGAGGCGGCTGCTGTGGCTGACCGACGGCTGGTCCCGCTGCGATGGCAGCATGCTCCTCGGCCGAGTCCGCATTGGCGGGCGCCGCAGCCTGCTCCTCCTGCTGGTGTTGCCGCGCGTCGGCTGGGCCTGCCGTGGTGGCTGCCTGGACTGCGGCCTCGTGTGCTAGGGCCGCCGTGTTGGCAGGGCCTTCGGGTGTGCCGGCCGTAGCGGTCGCGTCCGCAGCGGCGGCGCGCTCCGCGGCGGTGGCGCGCTCCGCGGCGGTGGCGCGCTCCGCGGCGGCGGCACGCTCCGCGGCGGCGGCACGCTCCGCGGCGGCGGCGCGCTCCGCGGCGGCGGCACGTTCCGCGGCGGCGGCACGTTCCGCGGCGGCGGCGCGCTCCGCGGCGGCGGCACGTTCCGCGGCGGCGGTGCGCTCCGCGGCGGCTGCTGTCCGCCGTTCGAGCCCCAGCTGCTCCTTCAGCGCTGCCTGCTGGGCCCGGGTTTCCCGGTCGTTTTGTTCCCGGATCTCCTCGGTCCGCCGGGCCAGGGCGGTCGCCGCGTCATCCGCGCCCAGTTGTTGGGCGGTCCCGGCTACCTGTGTGGTTGCTGGTGCTGCGGGGGTCGTCCTTTGTGGCGCGGTCGTATCTGTCGCTCGGGCTGCCGCCGCTGGCCGGGGGTCCACGGGGTGTTCCGCCTGCGGTGCTGTGGCCCGACCGGTGGGTTGGGCACGTGCCCGCGCCTCGGCCTCCAAGCGGACCAGGTGATGCGCCCAGTGCAGGTCCTGGGCAGCGTGCCACTGGCGCGCCTGTCTGTCGGCAGCCAATACGCGTGTGCTGGGCGGTGGCGCGCGCGGAATTGTGATGTCCAAGCGTTGCCACCACTGCTGCTCCGCCTTGAGGGTGTATGCCCCTTGCTGGCTGGGTGCGGGCTGGGCGGGGACGTCCAGCGAGTCCGGCAGGGGTGCTGCAGACGCTTTCAGGGTAGCCAGCACGCGATGTGTGTGGTCACAGCGTCGGGCCCACACGATCGTGTCCACCGACCGGCCGTATGCGGGCATGAGCACCTTTTTGCATCCCTCGGGGTCCTGGATGCTGTCCGGGATTCCGTGGATCCAATATTGCTGGAAGGCCACTTTATTGGCTTCCAGAGCGCGCACTTTGATGGGGACCGATTCGAGGCTGCCGGGCTCCAACGGGATTTGGCCCAGGTCCAGGGTGCCGTCGGGCGCCAATGAGGCCGCGAGGCAGGCCAGGGAGCCGGTCGGGGCAGCCACCTTAACCTTCACAGCGACCGGGCCCGCATCGACTGGGTCCATTCTTCTCCGGTACGTTAGTACCTTCGTAATGGCGACCCGTTTTCCGTCGCCAGGCTGCGCTGCGGCGATCCGTTGGTGTAACCGACAGGGTTTGTCAAGCCTAACGGGGTCTGGACGGACGGGGTATCAGGTAGGGTTATGGGTCTATACGACCCCATACCCCGTAACAAGGCAAGCTCGTTACGGGGGTACCCCCTTAACGTATCCATAACGGGGGAGGGGGCTGACATATATAGGGTTGGTGCAGGTCCTTTTCTATCTCGCGCTTTTTAACAAATGTATGAGAAAGCAGCGTGTAGAGACTAGATACGGCTGCTACGCTACCGGTGTACGTATGATAACAACGCAATATATATGTATGTATGTATGTATGTATGTATGTATGTATGTATGTATGTATGTATGTATGTATGTATGTATGTATGTATGTATGTATGTATGTATGTATGTATGTATGTATGTATGTATGTATGTATGTATGTATGTATGTATGTATGTATGTATGTATGTATGTATGTATGTATGTATGTATGTATGTATGTATGTATGTATGTATGTATGTATGTATGTATGTATGTATGTATGTATGTATGTATGTATGTATGTATGTATGTATGTATGTATGTATGTATGTATGTATGTATGTATGTATGTATGTATGTATGTATGTATGTATGTATGTATGTATGTATGTATGTATGTATGTATGTATGTATGTATGTATGTATGTATGTATGTATGTATGTATGTATGTATGTATGTATGTATGTATGTATGTATGTATGTATGTATGTATGTATGTATGTATGTATGTATGTATGTATGTATGTATGTATGTATGTATGTATGTATGTATGTATGTATGTATGTATGTATGTATGTATGTATGTATGTATGTATGTATGTATGTATGTATGTATGTATGTATGTATGTATGTATGTATGTATGTATGTATGTATGTATGTATGTATGTATGTATGTATGTATGTATGTATGTATGTATGTATGTATGTATGTATGTATGTATGTCTCGTTACAGTATCTGACCGGGCCCTGACGCTGGCCAGGGGCTGCTAACCCAGCCCCGACGGAAAGACCGCCTAAGCACTCTCCCCCTTGCGGTGGGAGAAGGGCGTGAGGGGCCGCTACCCCCTCCTGCTCGACGCAGAGCTGGCTGCGTCGTATACCCCATATACGGGTGTACGGCGCAGCGGCTCCCCAAAAGCTTGAGCTCACAGCCTGCCTTATACGGCAGCTGGGCCCTTCGTCCGCACAAACAGCAGTCGCGCTGGCGCACTACGCGGCGCCCGCGCTGTCCTGCCCGCCCTGAAGTCCTTGCAGCGCCGGGGCGCCCGGCCGGCCTGCTACCGGCTGGCGGTGCTCCTCTAGGCGCGAAAACAAAGCGCTGAGAACCTGCCCCGAGCTTGGTCCGGCTCGTGGGCGGTCAGCACCAAAGGAGAACCCAAGACAGCGCGCGCCCTACCCCTGCTACTACTCCTACTACGACGGCCCCGGAGAGGCCGGGGGGTGGCCCCTAGAGGCCGAGCTCCAGAGCGCCGCTTGGCCTCGACGCGGCAGGAGGTCGGGAGCGGGCCTTGCGGCAGCGGGCTAGGTGACGGAGCTATAGTTCGCACTAGGCGGCACCTCGCCAACTCTCCTCACTCTCGCTAAACCCGCTCCCTAAAGCCTCCCTTGCCTACAAAAGGCAGCCTGCGGCGGTCTCTGCACCCTAAGTCCTCTCGGACCCGAAGGACCCCCCCCTCCTCCTCCCCTCCTCTCACGCCTCCCTGCCTCGACGCCCTAAGTTCCCTCCCTCACCCATAAAGCCCCTTCATCCCCTCACTCCACTTCCCCTCCCCCTCCCTCCATACCCATCCCTGCGTGCTGCACACACTGAAAGTGGCCGTTGACCACCGCCAGGATGGGGTGGTCAGGCCCTACCCCCTCCCATCCCCGCCTTGGCACGTCTAGCTTTGCAAACCCTCGCACACGCTGCCAAAATTCTAGCGCTGCGCGCGCCTTGGCCACCTCGACTGGGTCTGGGGCATCCGGGGCGGTGGGCGAGTTCCTGACTGCCCACAGCCCCACGCGCGCCCGTTCCATGGCCGTGAGCGCCGCCAGGCAGATCACGTCCCACACGCACTGCTGCACGCCTGGCGGTGGCTCCGCCAGCCACACGTTCGCCCGGGTGATGGGCCCGGGCACGTGGGCGGCGATCTGCTGCACCACCGTTTGCGCCACCGGGCACTCCCAGAAGTGGTGTGCGCGCGGCGAGCATGCGTGTGGGCCGGCTCCCCCGTACGCGCCGCACTTGCATTGTTCTGGTGCCGCTCCCCTTATGTGGCTGTTGCCGGGAAGCGGCACGCCGTCCTGTGCCAACCGCCAGAGCGTCTCAAAGTGTTCGCGCTCCCATTTGATGGGCCACATTCGCCGGAGCATTGCCAGTACGCCTGCTGCTGGCGCCACTTCGGCGGCGGCTGGCTGATGTCCCGGCGGGTGGGCTCCTGCTGCCGCTGCCGCCGCTGCCGTATGTATGTATGTATGTATGTATGTATGTATGTATGTATGTATGTATGTATGTATGTATGTATGTATGTATGTATGTATGTATGTATGTATGTATGTATGTATGTATGTATGTATGTATGTATGTATGTATGTATGTATGTATGTATGTATGTATGTATGTATGTATGTATGTATGTATGTATGTATGTATGTATGTATGTATGTATGTATGTATGTATGTATGTATGTATGTATGTATGTATGTATGTATGTATGTATGTATGTATGTATGTATGTATGTATGTATGCGACCCGTTTTCCGTCGCCAGGCTGCGCTGCGGCGATCCGTTGGTGTAGGGCCATGGCCGGGGTTCCATAATGGAACCAAACGCCACAGTCCCGCTGGTTGCTGCCAGCTGGGAATTCTGCTTCAAAAATTATGGTTTCATAGCCGCGGTCGGTTGAGCTGGAAGCCTCACCGCCGCGGTTCGCGCTAGTCGCGGCTGTAGCCGCGTGGACCGCGTCAACGGTTCTCCTCGAGCCCCGATACCGGCTCATTTTCGAGCCGTAGAAGAGCTAGGATATTACAAGCAAATAAATTACAAAAAGAAATAACGTTGAGAAGAAAGGTCAGGAATTTTGTCAACTGGACAAATGGACATTTGGTCTGGTGTTGGTGCGAGGTTAAGTAAGTGTGTGTGTGTGTGTGTGTAAGTGTGTGTATGTGTGTATGTGTGTCGTTACAGTATCTGACCGGGCCCTGACGCTGGCCAGGGGCTGCTAACCCAGCCCCGACGGAAAGACCGCCTAAGCACTCTCCCCCTTGCGGTGGGAGAAGGGCGTGAGGGGCCGCTACCCCCTCCTGCTCGACGCAGAGCTGGCTGCGTCGTATACCCCATATACGGGTGTACGGCGCAGCGGCTCCCCAAAAGCTTGAGCTCACAGCCTGCCTTATACGGCAGCTGGGCCCTTCGTCCGCACAAACAGCAGTCGCGCCGGCGCACTACGCGGCGCCCGCGCTGTCCTGCCCGCCCTGAAGTCCTTGCAGCGCCGGGGCGCCCGGCCGGCCTGCTACCGGCTGGCGGTGCTCCTCTAGGCGCGAAAACAAAGCGCTGAGAACCTGCCCCGAGCTTGGTCCGGCTCGTGGGCGGTCAGCACCAAAGGAGAACCCAAGACAGCGCGCGCCCTACCCCTGCTACTACTCCTACTACGACGGCCCCGGAGAGGCCGGGGGGTGGCCCCTAGAGGCCGAGCTCCAGAGCGCCGCTTGGCCTCGACGCGGCAGGAGGTCGGGAGCGGGCCTTGCGGCAGCGGGCTAGGTGACGGAGCTATAGTTCGCACTAGGCGGCACCTCGCCAACTCTCCTCACTCTCGCTAAACCCGCTCCCTAAAGCCTCCCTTGCCTACAAAAGGCAGCCTGCGGCGGTCTCTGCACCCTAAGTCCTCTCGGACCCAAAGGAACCCCCCCACCTCCCCTCCTCTCACGCCTCCCTGCCTCGACGCCCTAAGTTCCCTCCCTCACCCCTAAAGCCCCTTCATCCCCTCACTCCACGACCCCTCCCTCTCCCTCCATACCCATCCCTGCGTGCTGCACACACTGAAAGTGGCCGTTGACCACCGCCAGGATGGGATGGTCAGGCCCTACCCCCTCCCATCCCCGCCTTGGCACGTCTAGCTCCGCAAACCCCCGCACACGCTGCCAAAAATCTAGCGCTGCACGCGCCTTGGCCACCTCGACTGGGTCTGGGGCATCCGGGGCGGTAGGCGAGTTCCTGACTGCCCACAGCCCCACGCGCGCCCGTTCCATGGCCGTGAGTGCCGCCAGGCAGATCACGTCCCACACGCACTGCTGCACGCCTGGCGGTGGCTCCGCCAGCCACACGTTTGCCCGGGTGATGGGCGCGGGCACGTGGGCGGCGATCTGCTGCACCACCGCTTGCGCCACCGTATGTATGTATGTATGTATGTATGTATGTATGTATGTATGTATGTATGTATGTATGTATGTATGTATGTATGTATGTATGTATGTATGTATGTATGTATGTATGTATGTATGTATGTATGTATGTATGTATGTATGTATGTATGTATGTATGTATGTATGTATGTATGTATGTATGTATGTATGTATGTATGTATGTATGTATGTATGTATGTATGTATGTATGTATGTATGTATGTATGTATGTATGTATGTATGTATGTATGTATGTATGTATGTATGTATGTATGTATGTATGTATGTATGTATGTATGTATGTATGTATGTATGTATGTATGTATGTATGTATGTATGTATGTATGTATGTATGTATGTATGTATGTATGTATGTATGTATGTATGTATGTATGTATGTATGTATGTATGTATGTATGTATGTATGTATGTATGTATGTATGTATGTATGTGTGTCGTTACAGTATCTGACCGGGCCCTGACGCTGGCCAGGGGCTGCTAACCCAGCCCCGACGGAAAGACCGCCTAAGCACTCTCCCCCTTGCGGTGGGAGAAGGGCGTGAGGGGCCGCTACCCCCTCCTGCTCGACGCAGAGCTGGCTGCGTCGTATACCCCATATACGGGTGTACGGCGCAGCGGCTCCCCAAAAGCTTGAGCTCACAGCCTGCCTTATACGGCAGCTGGGCCCTTCGTCCGCACAAACAGCAGTCGCGCCGGCGCACTACGCGGCGCCCGCGCTGTCCTGCCCGCCCTGAAGTCCTTGCAGCGCCGGGGCGCCCGGCCGGCCTGCTACCGGCTGGCGATGCTCCTCTAGGCGCGAAAACAAAGCGCTGAGAACCTGCCCCGAGCTTGGTCCGGCTCGTGGGCGGTCAGCACCAAAGGAGAACCCAAGACAGCGCGCGCCCTACCCCTGCTACTACTCCTACTACGACGGCCCCGGAGAGGCCGGGGGGTGGCCCCTAGAGGCCGAGCTCCAGAGCGCCGCTTGGCCTCGACGCGGCAGGAGGTCGGGAGCGGGCCTTGCGGCAGCGGGCTAGGTGACGGAGCTATAGTTCGCACTAGGCGGCACCTCGCCAACTCTCCTCACTCTCGCTAAACCCGCTCCCTAAAGCCTCCCTTGCCTACAAAAGGCAGCCTGCGGCGGTCTCTGCACCCTAAGTCCTCTCGGACCCGAAGGACCCCCCCCCTCCTCCTCCCCTCCTCTCACGCCTCCCTGCCTCGACGCCCTAAGTTCCCTCCCTCACCCATAAAGCCCCTTCATCCCCTCACTCCACGACCCCTCCCCCTCCCTCCATACCCATCCCTGCGTGCTGCACACACTGAAAGTGGCCGTTGACCACCGCCAGGATGGGGTGGTCAGGCCCTACCCCCTCCCATCCCCGCCTTGGCACGTCTAGCTTTGCAAACCCTCGCACACGCTGCCAAAATTCTAGCGCTGCGCGCGCCTTGGCCACCTCGACTGGGTCTGGGGCATCCGGGGCGGTGGGCGAGTTCCTGACTGCCCACAGCCCCACGCGCGCCCGTTCCATGGCCGTGAGCGCCGCCAGGCAGATCACGTCCCACACGCACTGCTGCACGCCTGGCGGTGGCTCCGCCAGCCACACGTTCGCCCGGGTGATGGGCCCGGGCACGTGGGCGGCGATCTGCTGCACCACCGTTTGCGCCACCGGGCACTCCCAGAAGTGGTGTGCGCGCGGCGAGCATGCGTGTGGGCCGGCTCCCCCGTACGCGCCGCACTTGCATTGTTCTGGTGCCGCTCCCCTTATGTGGCTGTTGCCGGGAAGCGGCACGCCGTCCTGTGCCAACCGCCAGAGCGTCTCAAAGTGTTCGCGCTCCCATTTGATGGGCCACATTCGCCGGAGCATTGCCAGTACGCCTGCTGCTGGCGCCACTTCGGCGGCGGCTGGCTGATGTCCCGGCGGGTGGGCTCCTGCTGCCGCTGCCGCCGCTGCGGGCTGCTCCCGGGCTTCCCGCTCGTAGGCTGCGTGCAGGCGGGCCCGGCGCTCCGTTACCGGCTGCATCTGCAGTAGGGTGGCTTGGCGGACGGAGAGGTCGCGCAGCTTGGTGCTGAGTGACCCCCCAAACCGCCAGCCCACCCGCCCCACGAACCGAGCTCGTATCGTCTCCTCCGTATCCAGCCCTGCCGCGCGTTCCGGGTGCGCCAGCACCGTCGCTGCTGCTGCACGCCATTCCGGGCTAATATCCGCCGTGAGGCGGTTGATGGCGTCGATGGTCGTCGTCCGCCTGAAGCCTGTCAGGTCGCTGGGGTCAAGGTTGGCTGTTACCCAGGCCTCCCACTCGCCAGCTGCTCGCGGGGCGGATGCGGCGGCCTGCGTCACCCTCATCAGGTCACCCACCGTGCGCAACGCCCTGCATGCCGCCAGACGCCTGTGGCGGCTCTCTAGTCCTGGCCTAGGAAGCGGGTTGGGAGCCATGTCCCTGTCCTCCTCCTCAGGCGCGAAGTCTGGATCTGCCGCCTGCGCGTCCGCTGCATCCCCCGCTTCCGCTGCCCCGCTGGTCGGTTGCGCACCGTTCGGCAAAAGGGGGTTGCCCCAAAGCGGGATATTAAGGCACCAGTCCCCGGCGGCCGGCAGTGGCGTCGTGTCAACATCTTGCACGGGGGGGAGGTAGCTGAGGGCGACGAGGAGTGTCGTGACGTCTGCGGGCAGGGGGTCTGTTCCTGGGTGGGGCATCCCTCCCTGCACCACACCCGTGGTGAGCACGGATCCGGGGCTCAGCAGCGGGTGGTAGCCACGGAGCAGCTGGGCGAACGTTCGTACCGACGAGTGGGCGTTGTCTGCTGGCTGGCTGGCGGTCCGGGCGAGCTTGGCCGCCTTCACCGCCTCCCGTGCGCGGGTGTGCAGGGTGAGCGGCAGCAGCCCGCATCCGCCGTCTCGCGCCGCGCCCCACATGAGCTGCCCTGGGAGGCCGGTGAGGCGCTGACATGGCTGCATGGGGCTGACCCTGCGGTCGCCTGCCTGTGCTGCCCATCTCTCCACCTGGCGGGCCTCTTCCCCCCCTCCTCGGCCGCCGTGCTCCCAGTGGTACGTCCTGATCTGTAAGGCGTATGCCGATATGAGGTTGCATCTGCCGAACACCGACAGCCGAAGTCTGGTGACGCGGTGCATCCGCTTGCGGATCTCCTCCCCGGCGCGGTGCCAGTTGGATTGCTGGCCTGTTGGGTTATTTGAGAAGCCAGCTCCGAGCGCGGTCGCGGCAGGCACCAGGCGCAGGCCCTGGATGTTTGGCACTGCGGGCGCATGGGCTGGTGCTGGCGCTTGCGGCGGGCCTGGTGCTGGTGGCGGCGGCGCGGGCGGTGGGAGCTGGGCGCCGGCTTCCGGCGGGCCTGGCGGCTGCTGAGGTGGGGGCTGCTGGGGTGGCTGCTGCGGCTGTGCCGGCAGGTGGCCAACTCTCAGGAGCTCCACTTTGTCACGGTTTAGCCGCTGTCCGGTGGCCTGCGCAAACGTCTCCGTGGCGTCGAGGAAGGCTTGGACGGTGTGGTCGCCCTCCAGGAACACCTCTCCGTCGTCTGCAAACTGCACCGCCGTGGTTAGCTCGGCATCTGCTGGGCCCAGGCGAATGCCCAGTCCCTTGCGTTGTAGCCATGACAGCAGCGCTTGCGCGACGAAGAGGTAGAGCAGCGGGGCGAGCGGGCAGCCTTGTCGGACGCCCGCCGCCATGCTGACCGGCTCTGACTGCCTCCCTCCCACCAGCGCCCGGGCCTGCGTGTCCGCCAGCAGCGTCTGTACCCACTTTCGGAGCTGTTCGGACGCGCCCAGCTCCGCCATCGCTGCCACTAGAAAGTCCCGGTGGACCGTATCGTAGGCTTTGGCAAAGTCGAGGAAGGCGACCAGCGCGTTGCGTCCCTGGCGTCGGAGGAGGTGGGGAAGGTAGCGGAGGGTGAAGATGCTGGCGCCAATGTGTCGCCCCGGGAGGAAGGCCGTTTGCTCCGCAGAGATCGCGGCATTCAGGGCGGGGCCAAGCCTATTTGCCATGACTTTGGCGAGGATGCGGTAGTCCGTGTTGAGCAGGGTGATGGGGCGGTAGTTGCCTGGCTGTGTGGGGTCGCCCTTTTTATAGAGCACCTTGATGATGCCCTCGGTGAACCGCGCGGGCATGTTGCCTGTGGTGCCGATGGCGGTGTATAGGTCAGCCAGGAGGGGGGCGAACTGTCGCTGGAAGGCCCGGTAGAGCTCCGCGGGCAGGCCATCCCACCCCGGCGCTTTTCCGCGCGGCGTGGCCTTGAGAGCCGCGGCCACCTCGGTGCTGCCCACTTGGGCCCGGCCGACTGGGTCTTCCGGGTCTGCCGGCAGTCGCAGCGGGTGGTCTCGGAGGGCCTCCAGGACCTGGGCCTGCGCCTGCTGCTTCACCGATGCCGGCAGCTCGGCCTCCGATGGCAGGGCGCTGACGTCCTGCCAGAAGTTGGCGATGATCTGCGGCAGTCGCCTGGCGTCGCTGACCAGCTGGCCCGTGCGGGGGTCGCGCAGCATGGAGGGGCCGGGGCCGCCCCCGTTGCCGCCATCGCTCTGTTCCCGGATGAGGGCGGTGAGGGCCCGGGAGGGGCGCTCGCCTTCACTGATCCGGTTCCGCCGGGCGTCCCGGGCCGCCTCGTTGGCCGCGGCCCGCATGCCCTTCTGCACTGCCACCTGCGCCTCCACTGCCGCCGCCAGCCGTTCCTCGTTGGAGGGGTCGGCGTCCAGGGCGCTGGCGGCTTCCTGTGCTGCCGCCGCTAGCTGTTGCACGCTGGCGGCTGGCCGGACGCGGCGCGTTTGTGCTTCTCGGTTGAGCCGGGCCACCTGGGCTGTGAGCCGGCGTTTGAACGCCGGCCACCAGTCCAGCACGGCCTGCTGCGGGTGCTCACCGCCGGTGGGGGCCGCTCCCACTTCCTCGTCTAGCCAGTCGCCCAGGCTGCGTTTCAGGTCCGCATGCGCTAGGCAGTGGAGGCGGATGCGGCGCGGGAGATTGGTGTTGGGGGGCGGTTGGCGGGCTGCGATGTGGGCGATGGCGAGCCGATGGTCAGACGGCGAGGTGACGTTGATGTACGCTTTCGCGAGGTATGGGCAGGCCGCCTCAGGCAGGTAGATGCGGTCCAGGCGGGAGCCCCCAGGCCGCGGTCCCCGGTATAGGTACGTGAACTCACGGCGCTGGGGGTGCAGCGTGCGAAAGCTGTCCACCATCCCTGCGGCCGCCGCCGCCTCCTGCAGCTGCATGGATGGGGCCGCGTCTGCTGCGCGCAGGTCCGGGCTGGGGCAGTCCAGGGCCGGGTTCTCCACAAAGTTGAAATCGCCGCACCACAGCAGTACCGAGCCATCTGCCGCCGCATCTGCGGCGGCGGGGGCCAGGCCTGCCTGACACAGCTGTTGCCGCAGGCCCGCGGCGCCATCCCTCCCGGCCTGTGGGAAGTAAACGCTGCAGACCCGCACATGATGTCCGCCCCACTGGAATCTGCACTCCGTGAGCCACCCCGCGGGTACGCCGGCGGGCGCGGGGAGGGCCTCGATGGCGCGGGGGGGAAGGAGGTTTGCACGGACGAGGATCGCCACGCCCGCGGTGTGTTGGCTGTTTGAGTACGAGTGCGCTGCTATGGTCCAGCCCGGCTGGTGGAGCCGGTCGGCGGCGGCCGTTAGGGCCGCCTCCAGTGCGCTCCGGTCTGGGTCCCCGGTGTGGTGAGTCTCCTGCAGACACACCACGTCGAGCTGGAGCTGGGCCCAAAGCTGCATCGCCGCTTCGAAGCGCGCTGCGGCGCGCGCCTCCCACACACGCAAGCCTCCCATGTTATGGGACGCCACTCGCAGTGGCCGGGTTATTTGGGCCCGACCTCCCTGACCCCGTGCTGCTCTCATTGCTGTGGAGCCAGCGGCGTTGCCGCCGCCGGGGCCTGGGGGGGTTGGTCTGCGTTAGTCTGGGCGCCGTCTTGGCTGGCCTGGGATAGCCGTAGCTCCAGGCTGAATGCACGCAGGCTGGCCACGGGGGTGCTGGCACTGCTGCGCTGGGAGGGGCTAAGGCTGCATGTGTGCGCCTTGGGGGCGGCCGAGGCGGGGGTTCTGTCCACTGCCGGCTTCCGGCGCGTGCTGGCGGACTTTTCGCGCATGGCGTCTCCGACTGTGCCTCTCACCCTGGCACTCCGACCCCGCAGCCGGAGCACGACTGCTGCGTCCGATTCGCCCGCTTTGCGCGTCCATCCGCCGCCACCTTTTGCCTGGCGGGCATCAGCTCTGGCCAGGATCTCCGCGTCCGTCAGGTCCGCGATGCAGCGGCCCTGGCTGGGTCGTTTCCTGGCTGAGGCCTCCTCTGGGCTCGTCTCGCACGGCGAGCGCTGCCGCCCCCGCTCTTTCTGCGCACTGGCGCCGGGGTCAGCAGGGGTCATCGCCGTCGGCGTCTCAGTGGCGGCGAGCCCCGTAGGGCAGCTGCCTCCTGCCCCAGGTGTACGCTGGGTTTGCCGTGGCGTTCTCCGGGGTGCCGCCGGCGTCAACTGCTGCTGCTGCGGCTGCCGCTGCTGAGGCGGCTGCTGTGGCTGACCGACGGCTGGTCCCGCTGCGATGGCAGCATGCTCCTCGGCCGAGTCCGCATTGGCGGGCGCCGCAGCCTGCTCCTCCTGCTGGTGTTGCCGCGCGTCGGCTGGGCCTGCCGTGGTGGCTGCCTGGACTGCGGCCTCGTGTGCTAGGGCCGCCGTGTTGGCAGGGCCTTCGGGTGTGCCGGCCGTAGCGGTCGCGCTCCGCAGCGGCGGCGCGCTCCGCGGCGGTGGCGCGCTCCGCGGCGGCGGCACGTTCCGCGGCGGCGGCACGTTCCGCGGCGGCGGCGCGCTCCGCGGCGGCGGCACGTTCCGTGGCGGCGGCGCGCTCCGCGGCGGCTGCTGTCCGCCGTTCGAGCCCCAGCTGCTCCTTCAGCGCTGCCTGCTGGGCCCGGGTTTCCCGGTCGTTTTGTTCCCGGATCTCCTCGGTCCGCCGGGCCAGGGCGGTCGCCGCGTCATCCGCGCCCAGTTGTTGGGCGGTCCCGGCTACCTGTGTGGTTGCCGGTGCTGCGGGGGTCGTCCTTTGTGGCGCGGTCGTATCTGTCGCTCGGGCTGCCGCCGCTGGCCGGGGGTCCACGGGGTGTTCCGCCTGCGGTGCTGTGGCCCGACCGGTGGGTTGGGCACGTGCCCGCGCCTCGGCCTCCAAGCGGACCAGGTGATGCGCCCAGTGCAGGTCCTGGGCAGCGTGCCACTGGCGCGCCTGTCTGTCGGCAGCCAATACGCGTGTGCTGGGCGGTGGCGCGCGCGGAATTGTGATGTCCAAGCGTTGCCACCACTGCTGCTCCGCCTTGAGGGTGTATGCCCCTTGCTGGCTGGGTGCGGGCTGGGCGGGGACGTCCAGCGAGTCCGGCAGGGGTGCTGCAGACGCTTTCAGGGTAGCCAGCACGCGATGTGTGTGGTCACAGCGTCGGGCCCACACGATCGTGTCCACCGACCGGCCGTATGCGGCCATGAGCACCTTTTTGCATCCCTCGGGGTCCTGGATGCTGTCCGGGATTCCGTGGATCCAATATTGCTGGAAGGCCACTTTATTGGCTTCCAGAGCGCGCACTTTGATGGGGACCGATTCGAGGCTGCCGGGCTCCAACGGGATTTGGCCCAGGTCCAGGGTGCCGTCGGGCGCCAATGAGGCCGCGAGGCAGGCCAGGGAGCCGGTCGGGGCAGCCACCTTAACCTTCACAGCGACCGGGCCCGCGTCGACTGGGTCCATTCTTCTCCGGTACGTTAGTACCTTCGTAATGGCGACCCGTTTTCCGTCGCCAGGCTGCGCTGCGGCGATCCGTTGGTGTAGGGCCATGGCCGGGGTTCCATAATGGAACCAAACGCCACAGTCCCGCTGGTTGCTGCCAGCTGGGAATTCTGCTTCAAAAATTATGGTTTCATAGCCGCGGTCGGTTGAGCTGGAAGCCTCACCGCCGCGGTTCGCGCTAGTCGCGGCTGTAGCCGCGTGGACCGCGTCAACGGTTCTCCTCGAGCCCCGATACCGGCTCATTTTCGAGCCGTAGAAGAGCTAGGATATTACAAGCAAATAAATTACAAAAAGAAATAACGTTGAGAAGAAAGGTCAGGAATTTTGTCAACTGGACAAATGGACATTTGGTCTGGTGTTGGTGCGAGGTTAAGTAAGTGTGTGTGTGTGTGTGTGTGTGTGTAAGTGTGTGTATGTGTGTATGTGTGTCGTTACAGTATCTGACCGGGCCCTGACGCTGGCCAGGGGCTGCTAACCCAGCCCCGACGGAAAGACCGCCTAAGCACTCTCCCCCTTGCGGTGGGAGAAGGGCGTGAGGGGCCGCTACCCCCTCCTGCTCGACGCAGAGCTGGCTGCGTCGTATACCCCATATACGGGTGTACGGCGCAGCGGCTCCCCAAAAGCTTGAGCTCACAGCCTGCCTTATACGGCAGCTGGGCCCTTCGTCCGCACAAACAGCAGTCGCGCCGGCGCACTACGCGGCGCCCGCGCTGTCCTGCCCGCCCTGAAGTCCTTGCAGCGCCGGGGCGCCCGGCCGGCCTGCTACCGGCTGGCGGTGCTCCTCTAGGCGCGAAAACAAAGCGCTGAGAACCTGCCCCGAGCTTGGTCCGGCTCGTGGGCGGTCAGCACCAAAGGAGAACCCAAGACAGCGCGCGCCCTACCCCTGCTACTACTCCTACTACGACGGCCCCGGAGAGGCCGGGGGGTGGCCCCTAGAGGCCGAGCTCCAGAGCGCCGCTTGGCCTCGACGCGGCAGGAGGTCGGGAGCGGGCCTTGCGGCAGCGGGCTAGGTGACGGAGCTATAGTTCGCACTAGGCGGCACCTCGCCAACTCTCCTCACTCTCGCTAAACCCGCTCCCTAAAGCCTCCCTTGCCTACAAAAGGCAGCCTGCGGCGGTCTCTGCACCCTAAGTCCTCTCGGACCCAAAGGAACCCCCCCACCTCCCCTCCTCTCACGCCTCCCTGCCTCGACGCCCTAAGTTCCCTCCCTCACCCCTAAAGCCCCTTCATCCCCTCACTCCACGACCCCTCCCTCTCCCTCCATACCCATCCCTGCGTGCTGCACACACTGAAAGTGGCCGTTGACCACCGCCAGGATGGGATGGTCAGGCCCTACCCCCTCCCATCCCCGCCTTGGCACGTCTAGCTCCGCAAACCCCCGCACACGCTGCCAAAAATCTAGCGCTGTGCGCGCCTTGGCCACCTCGACTGGGTCTGGGGCATCCGGGGCGGTAGGCGAGTTCCTGACTGCCCACAGCCCCACGCGCGCCCGTTCCATGGCCGTGAGTGCCGCCAGGCAGATCACGTCCCACACGCACTGCTGCACGCCTGGCGGTGGCTCCGCCAGCCACACGTTTGCCCGGGTGATGGGCCCGGGCACGTGGGCGGCGATCTGCTGCACCACCGCTTGCGCCACCGTATGTATGTATGTATGTATGTATGTATGTATGTATGTATGTATGTATGTATGTATGTATGTATGTATGTATGTATGTATGTATGTATGTATGTATGTATGTATGTATGTATGTATGTATGTATGTATGTATGTATGTATGTATGTATGTATGTATGTATGTATGTATGTATGTATGTATGTATGTATGTATGTATGTATGTATGTATGTATGTATGTATGTATGTATGTATGTATGTATGTATGTATGTATGTATGTATGTATGTATGTATGTATGTGTGTCGTTACAGTATCTGACCGGGCCCTGACGCTGGCCAGGGGCTGCTAACCCAGCCCCGACGGAAAGACCGCCTAAGCACTCTCCCCCTTGCGGTGGGAGAAGGGCGTGAGGGGCCGCTACCCCCTCCTGCTCGACGCAGAGCTGGCTGCGTCGTATACCCCATATACGGGTGTACGGTGCAGCGGCTCCCCAAAAGCTTGAGCTCACAGCCTGCCTTATACGGCAGCTGGGCCCTTCGTCCGCACAAACAGCAGTCGCGCCGGCACACTACGCGGCGCCCGCGCTGTCCTGCCCGCCCTGAAGTCCTTGCAGCGCCGGGGCGCCCGGCCGGCCTGCTACCGGCTGGCGGTGCTCCTCTAGGCGCGAAAACAAAGCGCTGAGAACCTGCCCCGAGCTTGGTCCGGCTCGTGGGCGGTCAGCACCAAAGGAGAACCCAAGACAGCGCGCACCCTACCCCTGCTACTACTCCTACTACGACGGCCCCGGAGAGGCCGGGGGGTGGCCCCTAGAGGCCGAGCTCCAGAGCGCCGCTTGGCCTCGACGCGGCAGGAGGTCGGGAGCGGGCCTTGCGGCAGCGGGCTAGGTGACGGAGCTATAGTTCGCACTAGGCGGCACCTCGCCAACTCTCCTCACTCTCGCTAAACCCGCTCCCTAAAGCCTCCCTTGCCTACAAAAGGCAGCCTGCGGCGGTCTCTGCACCCTAAGTCCTCTCGGACCCGAAGGACCCCCCCCTCCTCCTCCCCTCCTCTCACGCCTCCCTGCCTCGACGCCCTAAGTTCCCTCCCTCACCCCTAAAGCCCCTTCATCCCCTCACTCCACTTCCCCTCCCCCTCCCTCCATACCCATCCCTGCGTGCTGCACACACTGAAAGTGGCCGTTGACCACCGCCAGGATGGGGTGGTCAGGCCCTACCCCCTCCCATCCCCGCCTTGGCACGTCTAGCTTTGCAAACCCTCGCACACGCTGCCAAAACTCTAGCGCTGCGCGCGCCTTGGCCACCTCGACTGGGTCTGGGGCATCCGGGGCGGTGGGCGAGTTCCTGACTGCCCACAGCCCCACGCGCGCCCGTTCCATGGCCGTGAGCGCCGCCAGGCAGATCACGTCCCACACGCACTGCTGCACGCCTGGCGGTGGCTCCGCCAGCCACACGTTCGCCCGGGTGATGGGCCCGGGCACGTGGGCGGCGATCTGCTGCACCACCGTTTGCGCCACCGGGCACTCCCAGAAGTGGTGTGCGCGCGGCGAGCATGCGTGTGGGCCGGCTCCCCCGTACGCGCCGCACTTGCATTGTTCTGGTGCCGCTCCCCTTATGTGGCTGTTGCCGGGAAGCGGCACGCCGTCCTGTGCCAACCGCCAGAGCGTCTCAAAGTGTTCGCGCTCCCATTTGATGGGCCACATTCGCCGGAGCATTGCCAGTACGCCTGCTGCTGGCGCCACTTCGGCGGCGGCTGGCTGATGTCCCGGCGGGTGGGCTCCTGCTGCCGCTGCCGCCGCTGCGGGCTGCTCCCAGGCTTCCCGCTCGTATGCTGCGTGCAGGCGGGCCCGGCGCTCCGTTACCGGCTGCATCTGCAGTAGGGTGGCTTGGCGGACGGAGAGGTCGCGCAGCTTGGTGCTGAGTGACCCCCCAAACCGCCAGCCCACCCGCCCCACGAACCGAGCTCGTATCGTCTCCTCCGTATCCAGCCCTGCCGCGCGTTCTGGGTGCGCCAGCACCGTCGCTGCTGCTGCACGCCATTCCGGGCTAATATCCGCCGTGAGGCGGTTGATGGCGTCGATGGTCGTCGTCCGCCTGAAGCCTGTCGGGTCGCTGGGGTCAAGGTTGGCTGTTACCCAGGCCTCCCACTCGCCAGGTGCTCGCGGGGCGGATGCGGCGGCCTGCGTCACCCTCATTAGGTCACCCACCGTGCGCAACGCCCTGCATGCCGCCAGACGCCTGTGGCGGCTCTCTAGTCCTGGCCTAGGAAGCGGGTTGGGAGCCATGTCCCTGTCCTCCTCCTCAGGCGCGAAGTCTGGATCTGCCGCCTGCGCGTCCGCTGCATCCCCCGCTTCCGCTGCCCCGCTGGTCGGTTGCGCACCGTTCGGCAAAAGGGGGTTGCCCCAAAGCGGGATATTAAGGCACCAGTCCCCGGCGGCCGGCAGTGGCGTCGTGTCAACATCTTGCACGGGGGGGAGGTAGCTGAGGGCGACGAGGAGTGTCGTGACGTCTGCGGGCAGGGGGTCTGTTCCTGGGTGGGGCATCCCTCCCTGCGCCACACCCGTGGTGAGCACGGATCCGGGGCTCAGCAGCGGGTGGTAGCCACGGAGCAGCTGGGCGAACGTTCGTACCGACGAGTGGGCGTTGTCTGCTGGCTGGCTGGCGGTCCGGGCGAGCTTGGCCGCCTTCACCGCCTCCCGTGCGCGGGTGTGCAGGGTGAGCGGCAGCAGCCCGCATCCGCCGTCTCGCGCCGCGCCCCACATGAGCTGCCCTGGGAGGCCGGTGAGGCGCTGACATGGCTGCATGGGGCTGACCCTGCGGTCGCCTGCCTGTGCTGCCCATCTCTCCACCTGGCGGGCCTCTTCCCCCCCTCCTCGGCCGCCGTGCTCCCAGTGGTACGTCCTGATCTGTAAGGCGTATGCCGATATGAGGTTGCATCTGCCGAACACCGACAGCCGAAGTCTGGTGACGCGGTGCATCCGCTTGCGGATCTCCTCCCCGGTGCGGTGCCAGTTGGATTGCTGGCCTGTTGGGTTATTTGAGAAGCCAGCTCCGAGCGCGGTCGCGGCAGGCACCAGGCGCAGGCCCTGGATGTTTGGCACTGCGGGCGCATGGGCTGGTGCTGGCGCTTGCGGCGGGCCTGGTGCTGGTGGCGGCGGCGCGGGCGGTGGGAGCTGGGCGCCGGCTTCCGGCGGGCCTGGCGGCTGCTGAGGTGGGGGCTGCTGGGGTGGCTGCTGCGGCTGTGCCGGCAGGTGGCCAACTCTCAGGAGCTCCACTTTGTCACGGTTTAGCCGCTGTCCGGTGGCCTGCGCAAACGTCTCCGTGGCGTCGAGGAAGGCTTGGACGGTGTGGTCGCCCTCCAGGAACACCTCTCCGTCGTCTGCAAACTGCACCGCCGTGGTTAGCTCGGCATCTGCTGGGCCCAGGCGAATGCCCAGTCCCTTGCGTTGTAGCCATGACAGCAGCGCTTGCGCGACGAAGAGGTAGAGCGGGCAGCCTTGTCGGACGCCCGCCGCCATGCTGACCGGCTCTGACTGCCTCCCTCCCACCAGCGCCCGGGCCTGCGTGTCCGCCAGCAGCGTCTGTACCCACTTTCGGAGCTGTTCGGACGCGCCCAGCTCCGCCATCGCTGCCACTAGAAAGTCCCGGTGGACCGTATCGTAGGCTTTGGCAAAGTCGAGGAAGGCGACCAGCGCGTTGCGTCCCTGGCGTCGGAGGAGGTGGGGAAGGTAGCGGAGGGTGAAGATGCTGGCGCCAATGTGTCGCCCCGGGAGGAAGGCCGTTTGCTCCGCAGAGATCGCGGCATTCAGGGCGGGGCCAAGCCTATTTGCCATGACTTTGGCGAGGATGCGGTAGTCCGTGTTGAGCAGGGTGATGGGGCGGTAGTTGCCTGGCTGTGTGGGGTCGCCCTTTTTATAGAGCACCTTGATGATGCCCTCGGTGAACCGCGCGGGCATGTTGCCTGTGGTGCCGATGGCGGTGTATAGGTCAGCCAGGAGGGGGGCGAACTGTCGCTGGAAGGCCCGGTAGAGCTCCGCGGGCAGGCCATCCCACCCCGGCGCTTTTCCGCGCGGCGTGGCCTTGAGAGCCGCGGCCACCTCGGTGCTGCCCACTTGGGCCCGCCCGACTGGGTCTTCCGGGTCTGCCGGCAGTCGCAGCGGGTGGTCTCGGAGGGCCTCCAGGACCTGGGCCTGCGCCTGCTGCTTCACCGATGCCGGCAGCTCGGCCTCCGATGGCAGGGCGCTGACGTCCTGCCAGAAGTTGGCGATGATCTGCGGCAGTCGCCTGGCGTCGCTGACCAGCTGGCCCGTGCGGGGGTCGCGCAGCATGGAGGGGCCGGGGCCGCCCCCGTTGCCGCCATCGCTCTGTTCCCGGATGAGGGCGGTGAGGGCCCGGGAGGGGCGCTCGCCTTCACTGATCCGGTTCCGCCGGGCGTCCCGGGCCGCCTCGTTGGCCGCGGCCCGCATGCCCTTCTGCACTGCCACCTGCGCCTCCACTGCCGCCGCCAGCCGTTCCTCGTTGGAGGGGTCGGCGTCCAGGGCGCTGGCGGCTTCCTGTGCTGCCGCCGCTAGCTGTTGCACGCTGGCGGCTGGCCGGACGCGGCGCGTTTGTGCTTCTCGGTTGAGCCGGGCCACCTGGGCTGTGAGCCGGCGTTTGAACGCCGGCCACCAGTCCAGCACGGCCTGCTGCGGGTGCTCACCGCCGGTGGGGGCCGCTCCCACTTCCTCATCTAGCCAGTCGCCCAGGCTGCGTTTCAGGTCCGCATGCGCTAGGCAGTGGAGGCGGATGCGGCGCGGGAGATTGGTGTTGGGGGGCGGTTGGCGGGCTGCGATGTGGGCGATGGCGAGCCGATGGTCAGACGGCGAGGTGACGTTGATGTACGCTTTCGCGAGGTATGGGCAGGCCGCCTCAGGCAGGTAGATGCGGTCCAGGCGGGAGCCCCCAGGCCGCGGTCCCCGGTATAGGTACGTGAACTCACGGCGCTGGGGGTGCAGCGTGCGAAAGCTGTCCACCATCCCTGCGGCCGCCGCCGCCTCCTGCAGCTGCATGGATGGGGCCGCGTCTGCTGCGCGCAGGTCCGGGCTGGGGCAGTCCAGGGCCGGGTTCTCCACAAAGTTGAAATCGCCGCACCACAGCAGTACCGAGCCATCTGCCGCCGCATCTGCGGCGGCGGGGGCCAGGCCTGCCTGACACAGCTGTTGCCGCAGGCCCGCGGCGCCATCCCTCCCGGCCTGTGGGAAGTAAACGCTGCAGACCCGCACATGATGTCCGCCCCACTGGAATCTGCACTCCGTGAGCCACCCCGCGGGTACACCGGCGGGCGCGGGGAGGGCCTCGATGGCGCGGGGGGGAAGGAGGTTTGCACGGACGAGGATCGCCACGCCCGCGGTGTGTTGGCTGTTTGAGTACGAGTGCGCTGCTATGGTCCAGCCCGGCTTGTGGAGCCGGTCGGCGGCGGCCGTTAGGGCCGCCTCCAGTGCGCTCCGGTCTGGGTCCCCGGTGTGGTGAGTCTCCTGCAGACACACCACGTCGAGCTGGAGCTGGGCCCAAAGCTGCATCGCCGCTTCGAAGCGTGCTGCGGCGCGCGCCTCCCACACACGCAAGCCTCCCATGTTATGGGACGCCACTCGCAGTGGCCGGGTTATTTGGGCCCGACCTCCCTGACCCCGTGCTGCTCTCATTGCTGTGGAGCCAGCGGCGTTGCCGCCGCCGGGGCCTGGGGGGGTTGGTCTGCGTTAGTCTGGGCGCCGTCTTGGCTGGCCTGGGATAGCCGTAGCTCCAGGCTGAATGCACGCAGGCTGGCCACGGGGGTGCTGGCACTGCTGCGCTGGGAGGGGCTAAGGCTGCATGTGTGCGCCTTGGGGGCGGCCGAGGCGGGGGTTCTGTCCACTGCCGGCTTCCGGCGCGTGCTGGCGGACTTTTCGCGCATGGCGTCTCCGACTGTGCCTCTCACCCTGGCACTCCGACCCCGCAGCCGGAGCACGACTGCTGCGTCCGATTCGCCCGCTTTGCGCGTCCATCCGCCGCCACCTTTTGCCTGGCGGGCATCAGCTCTGGCCAGGATCTCCGCGTCCGTCAGGTCCGCGATGCAGCGGCCCTGGCTGGGTCGTTTCCTGGCTGAGGCCTCCTCTGGGCTCGTCTCGCACGGCGAGCGCTGCCGCCCCCGCTCTTTCTGCGCACTGGCGCCGGGGTCAGCAGGGGTCATCGCCGTCGGCGTCTCAGTGGCGGCGAGCCCCGTAGGGCAGCTGCCTCCTGCCCCAGGTGTACGCTGGGTTTGCCGTGGCGTTCTCCGGGGTGCCGCCGGCGTCAACTGCTGCTGCTGCGGCTGCCGCTGCTGAGGCGGCTGCTGTGGCTGACCGACGGCTGGTCCCGCTGCGATGGCAGCATGCTCCTCGGCCGAGTCCGCATTGGCGGGCGCCGCAGCCTGCTCCTCCTGCTGGTGTTGCCGCGCGTCGGCTGGGCCTGCCGTGGTGGCTGCCTGGACTGCGGCCTCGTGTGCTAGGGCCGCCGTGTTGGCAGGGCCTTCGGGTGTGCCGGCCGTAGCGGTCGCGTCCGCAGCGGCGGCGCGCTCCGCGGCGGTGGCGCGCTCCGCGGCGGCGGCACGCTCCGCGGCGGCGGCACGCTCCGCGGCGGCGGCACGCTCCGCGGCGGCGGCGCGCTCCGCGGCGGCGGCACGTTCCGCGGCGGCGGCACGTTCCGCGGCGGCGGCGCGCTCCGCGGCGGCGGCACGTTCCGTGGCGGCGGCGCGCTCCGCGGCGGCTGCTGTCCGCCGTTCGAGCCCCAGCTGCTCCTTCAGCGCTGCCTGCTGGGCCCGGGTTTCCCGGTCGTTTTGTTCCCGGATCTCCTCGGTCCGCCGGGCCAGGGCGGTCGCCGCGTCATCCGCGCCCAGTTGTTGGGCGGTCCCGGCTACCTGTGTGGTTGCCGGTGCTGCGGGGGTCGTCCTTTGTGGCGCGGTCGTATCTGTCGCTCGGGCTGCCGCCGCTGGCCGGGGGTCCACGGGGTGTTCCGCCTGCGGTGCTGTGGCCCGACCGGTGGGTTGGGCACGTGCCCGCGCCTCGGCCTCCAAGCGGACCAGGTGATGCGCCCAGTGCAGGTCCTGGGCAGCGTGCCACTGGCGCGCCTGTCTGTCGGCAGCCAATACGCGTGTGCTGGGCGGTGGCGCGCGCGGAATTGTGATGTCCAAGCGTTGCCACCACTGCTGCTCCGCCTTGAGGGTGTATGCCCCTTGCTGGCTGGGTGCGGGCTGGGCGGGGACGTCCAGCGAGTCCGGCAGGGGTGCTGCAGACGCTTTCAGGGTAGCCAGCACGCGATGTGTGTGGTCACAGCGTCGGGCCCACACGATCGTGTCCACCGACCGGCCGTATGCGGCCATGAGCACCTTTTTACATCCCTCGGGGTCCTGGATGCTGTCCGGGATTCCGTGGATCCAATATTGCTGGAAGGCCACTTTATTGGCTTCCAGAGCGCGCACTTTGATGGGGACCGATTCGAGGCTGCCGGGCTCCAACGGGATTTGGCCCAGGTCCAGGGTGCCGTCGGGCGCCAATGAGGCCGCGAGGCAGGCCAGGGAGCCGGTCGGGGCAGCCACCTTAACCTTCACAGCGACCGGGCCCGCGTCGACTGGGTCCATTCTTCTCCGGTACGTTAGTACCTTCGTAATGGCGACCCGTTTTCCGTCGCCAGGCTGCGCTGCGGCGATCCGTTGGTGTAGGGCCATGGCCGGGGTTCCATAATGGAACCAAACGCCACAGTCCCGCTGGTTGCTGCCAGCTGGGAATTCTGCTTCAAAAATTATGGTTTCATAGCCGCGGTCGGTTGAGCTGGAAGCCTCACCGCCGCGGTTCGCGCTAGTCGCGGCTGTAGCCGCGTGGACCGCGTCAACGGTTCTCCTCGAGCCCCGATACCGGCTCATTTTCGAGCCGTAGAAGAGCTAGGATATTACAAGCAAATAAATTACAAAAAGAAATAACGTTGAGAAGAAAGGTCAGGAATTTTGTCAACTGGACAAATGGACATTTGGTCTGGTGTTGGTGCGAGGTTAAGTAAGTAAGTAAGTAAGTAAGTAAGTGTGACTGTGTGTGTGAGTGTGTGTGAGTGAGTGTGAGTGAGTGTAACTGTTACATATCTGCCGGGCCGACACTGGCCGGGGGCGCTAACCCGCCCACATACGGGAGACCGCCGAAGCACTCCTCTGTTGAGGAGGGGCGTACCACCTTGTCTGCACACTGCACCGGGAAGTGCTAACCGCTGCGCCGTAATCGTCACAGGACAGCGTCCACCTGATTGTCCATGTGCCAGCTAAGCTAGCCCCAGGCGCCTACTGTCCTCGGTCCACCGAACGCATGCTCTACAGCTGCGTAATCTACCAGGGCACTCACACCGGTGCCATTGCCACCTCCTATATCCTTCGGAAGCCTGCCGCCGCCCGATCTTAGTTATCCAACCACCACCTGCTATGCAATCTGGTCCAGGCCCTATGCAGACTCATTCCTCCACCACTGCTCTGCGGCAGCGTTGTAGTCTTCTAAGTGGCATCCCACTCCAGCCGCCCCGCGCACCAGAGGACACCATTGTCTCCAGCCTTCGACACCCCGATCTCTTTCACCCGGGGGACCAGCGGTGGGGTACGATCCCACGTCTTCTGGTTAAGTTAGTGCCGACTCTGGGGATCGAACTCCAGACCCGCCGGTTACTAAGCCGGTGCTCTACCAACTTGAGCTACGCCGGTGTGTGTGTGTGTGTGTGTGTGTGTGTGTGTGTGTAACTGTTACATATCTGCCGGGCCGACACTGGCCGGGGGCGCTAACCCGCCCACATACGGGAGACCGCCGAAGCACTCCTCTGTTGAGGAGGGGCGTACCACCTTGTCTGCACACTGCACCGGGAAGTGCTAACCGCTGCGCCGTAATCGTCACAGGACAGCGTCCACCTGATTGTCCATGTGCCAGCTAAGCTAGCCCCAGGCGCCTACTGTCCTCGGTCCACCGAACGCATGCTCTACAGCTGCATAATCTACCAGGGCACTCACACCGGTGCCATTGCCACCTCCTAAATCCTTCGGAAGTCTGCCGCCGCCCGATCTTAGTTATCCAACCACCACCTGCTATGCAGTCTGGTCCAGGCCCTATGCAGACTCATTCCTCCACCACTGCTCTGCGGCAGCGTTGTAGTCTTCTTGGTGGCATCCCACTCCAGCCGCCCCGCGCACCAGAGGACACCATTGTCTCCAGCCTTCGACACCCCGATCTCTTTCACCCGGGGGACCAGCGGTGGGGTGTGTGTGTGTGTGTGTGTGAGTGTATGTGAACGTATGTATGTATGTATGTATGTATGTATGTATGTATGTATGTATGTATGTATGTATGTATGTATGTATGTATGTATGTATGTATGTATGTATGTATGTATGTATGTATGTATGTATGTATGTATGTATGTATGTATGTATGTATGTATGTATGTATGTATGTATGTATGTATGTATGTATGTATGTATGTATGTATGTATGTATGTATGTATGTATGTATGTATGTATGTATGTATGTATGTATGTATGTATGTATGTATGTATGTATGTATGTATGTATGTATGTATGTATGTATGTATGTATGTATGTATGTATGTATGTATGTATGTATGTATGTATGTATGTATGTATGTATGTATGTATGTATGTATGTATGTATGTATGTATGTATGTATGTATGTATGTATGTATGTATGTATGTATGTATGTATGTATGTATGTATGTATGTATGTATGTATGTATGTATGTATGTATGTATGTATGTATGTATGTATGTATGTATGTATGTATGTATGTATGTATGTATGTATGTATGTATGTATGTATGTATGTATGTATGTATGTATGTATGTATGTATGTATGTATGTATGTATGTATGTATGTATGTATGTATGTATGTATGTATGTATGTATGTATGTATGTATGTATGTATGTATGTATGTATGTATGTATGTATGTATGTATGTATGTATGTATGTATGTATGTATGTATGTGTATAAGGATAAGGCCCCCCAAATGTACGTATAAACGGCATGCCTACCCGTCATTGCAGGTGGGGCAGTGAATCCCCAGTTCCTTCGTGGCGGTCACCGCCTGATACGGGTTCGGCACCAATGTCAGCGCCGTCGGCAGAAAGGTGTATCTTTGAGGCGAGGAATAATGGGCCATGGAGATGAGGGAACCCCCTGCGAACACGCAGCAAATAATGAAGCGCCGACGTCAGAATAATGCTGGGGATGTTCTGGTAACATCGAAGCGGTCGAGCAAGTAACAAAGGAAACACAAAACGATCTATCCGCGCGTGCGTAGTTTGCCCAACAAATAAACACGCAGGCGTTACAGTTCACAGCTCTCATACAAGCATGCCCATGCGGACAGCGCCCACGCGCGCCATGGCAAAGTTGCTTGTACGGAAGGTTGGTACTGCTGAACTGAACAACAACAGTTGCAAACCTACACACACATACGTAGCGTAAACCCTCATCACCCAGCCAACCACACGCACGTTAGTTACCACACATAGGTTAACTGAACGCATGCGCTTACATACAGTAAGGATCAATCGATACACACCGACACATGCACGCACGCACCTCGGTTGTTCACAAATTGTTCAATGTTGCCTCGAATTGTAACTAAGGCGTCGTACAGGGGGGGCGTTATGCCCCCATATTTGTACAACCAAGTGGCTTCCACCTGGCCCGGCGTGTCAGCGGGCAGGTAGAGCAGCTTGTATGCGCTGAGGTTGTAGGTCGGCACCAAGGCGGGCTCGTTGACATAGGTGATGATCGACGCCGAGTAGCCCGCAGCGCTGACCCAGCCCTCCAGGGACTTGTGGGCGGCCTGCGCTCAATACAGAGCATGGCCAGCAAGCATGCAGGCGGGCGATGCTGTGTAACGGTTACTTGAGTACAAATGCACATTCACTGGGATGAGACCATGCTCATAAGCAAATTTAGTGCCAAAACATGTATGTCGACCTGCGCATCCTTTGCTCGTCGAGGTAGAGGCACCACCTGTGTCAATACGTATTGTTTTTTCACGCACGCGCATGAACTTACACTGTTGTCACCAAAGAAGCCGATGGCCAGAATGCCGCTTGCGTCACTAGGGGCCGACTCCAGAGCTGACCGGATCAGACTCGGATAGAGTCCTCCGCAGGATGTGCCTTGGCAAGCGCCCTGCTGTATGTATGTAGGCGGATTATTGCACAACAGGCGTGCAAGGAAAGTAATTGCGGTCTTTCATGCATGTATGCAACGGTTGGTTGCGGAATGGAAGGTCGCCGCGGCGATTGCCAGCCGCTGCTGACATTACTATTAAGTATTACTAATAACAAATTACTGTTACTTTTTTATTACTCATTCCTATTACTATTACTATGAAGGGTGGGTGCGGTGCGTGCGGGGGTGTGGTGTGGCATTTGTAGACTTATTACATGATAGACCAGTCCCCGGGGACACATGACGGCAAGTATGGTGCATGCTGGATAACGAAGTAAGTGCGCTGGTACAGTGCGCGTCAAATAGCTTGGAAAGTGTGAATGTAAGCAAGGATGAAGTACGGGAAGTCGGGAAGTACCGAACGGTGCGAAAGCGTATCAAAGCTACACAAAAGACATGGATGCGGCCGAGAATCGCGATTCAGATTTGTTTTGCTGAGAATGCTCGACGAGTCGTCCGTCTGCCAGATCTGCCGCCGCCGAGGCAGCTGTGACTCCTCCGAGAAATTTACTCCATATATAAAGATCGAGTCTTTAAAATCTAAAGCTGGGAGCGAGGATTGATGGCGCTGAGTTACGTATGCCGGTGTATGTATGAGGTTTGCCCTGTCGAGTTACGTACGTACCTTGATGTCCGCGTCGTCTGCCACCATACACACAAATCCAGCAGATTGAGCTGCGCGAATTAGAGCTTGAATGCAACAAATGAGGATGCACAGCAGCAAGCGCCGGGCGCAGCGCTGCAGACGTGAGTCGTTCAACATCCGATCGCCCCCTGCATGCAGTGCGTGGTTACCAAAGGCCGAAATCAATTATGTAGATGGCACAGAAATAGGATACCGCCGGCGACTGACACGGCGACTGCGGGCCAATGCGCACAGCTAGCTCGCTGGTGGCGAGCGAGCCCCGTTTCCCTGCCCATCCTAGCAGCGTGACCGCAGCAGCTTTCAGCGCCCGCGGGCAAGTTGTAAATCAAAGCGCAGCAGTTCGCCAACAAAGTCTTACCTCTGTCGTATTTGAAGCGTCGACCTATATGCGGTGACTCACGTACGCAATTTGGTCCGGTGAGCGCGCACGTGGAGCGCACGTTTCCGTCACTCAGATACTCTGCACTGCTGAACGTATTGCTGACGTGATAGGGCTTGACGGATTGTATTGTGTAACACCAGACGACGACGCGCTGAAGCTTGAAGTCATTGAACGAAGTGGGCTATCCTTGAAATGGGATAATCATTACAAGTTCAATGTTACAATACCAACAATCTGCAAGTAATGCAACATTGAAACCAACCATCTTCCAAGGTAAATGTGAACAGGAGTACTGCAATGCCGCCGCCCACCAGCCTCGCTGGCGCTGGCGAATGAAAGTGGTGGGTGGACAGAATTCTCACCTTTACGTGGAACTCGGATCTCTATATATCTGCAAACTGAAAAATTTCAGGGCACTTGCAATGTACTTGTAAGCGCATGCTTCTATCTACATACACGGAATGGGCCCGAAGGACGCGCGGGCAATGGAGGGTGCGAGGGTCAGCGGGTTCAGGATAGGCGAAGCTGCATTGATTCATTTCAGAGGAACTAAAAAACAGCTACATACCCTAGTGCGATGGATGCATGTACTTGCAGCGCCTAGTGGTGATGCATGGACGAGCGCGCGTCGTACCTGGAAACTTCTCTTACGCTCCATCATCTCACGCACGTCCGAAAACTCTGATTTCATGAAATCACGTTGTTTTCTTACTATGTTAACGTAAAGGTTCGATTGAAGGGTTTTAAGGCGAAGGACGCATACTTATTCACTAAAAGACAGAAGTTCGGGCCCGAACGTTTAGAGGGCCCTGTGCCCACTTAATGGCCGCTGCCGGACCCAGGCCTGCACCGTTTGTCGCCGGACTTTTTCCGTAATAATCCTTACTAGGTAAGGTGTGTACTATAAAACAAATTGTAATGAATGCGGGTTCAATTTTAGCCAGGGTTTGAGTACAAACGTCACCGAGCCGTCCGCCAGGACCACCGATCGTACCCCTACCGGAAAATGGTCATCTCCAGTCGCCAATTCATGCCAATAGCCCAGCGCCCCACAACCTCGTCTTATGAACACACAATACGGTAGAATCGTGGCGAAGCGGGCGTGCAATTCACTAATGGAACGTAAATGGCGGTCATGGGAGTCCGTCCACACCCACGGCCACCCCTACCCCATGCTGAGCCTAAGGGTAAATGCCAACGCAAGCCCTTTCGCGTCCGAAAGCTATAAGCGCCTCCCGCGCATACCAAAAGTAGCTGCTATGTGGGGAAAATCAAGTACAATGGGCGCCGTCGCAAGAAAAGGACTCCTACGTGAACAGCGTCTCTTGGACTAAACACCCTGCTCAGAGCCAAGAGCTGCGGCTGCGCTTCAGGCCACGTACGGCGCTTTGCTCGCACACCCCTGTGGCCTTATGTTGGTTAGACCAGTACGACGGATGCGCATTGAGCCTAGGAGCCACGCACGCTTTGCAGATTTAAAAAATTCGATAGAGAAAAGGAGTTAAGGCAGGTCAAGTGCCTGGGGGTGTGGAACGGTGTGCAGTTTGAGCCCGAACTTCTGTCTTTTAGTGATGATTTTGTTTGAAAACCCTGGGACGAGCAACAGCCTTCCTTTGAAACGCCGTGCAGGGAATGCTATGAACGGCGGCTAAGGCTGGGAGAAGCTCAGCACGCACGGCATGCCGGGTTTCGCTTCACGGGGTGGGACGCGGGCGGCCGCTGGTGACCCGCGGGTCAGTAGCACCCCCACCAACAAACGCGCCCAGAAATGGCTCCCCGTGCGCACGCTTGCCGTAGAAGCTTCCTCCATCGCCCGTAATGAGCGTAATGAGCGTAACGGGGCCCGCAAAAATAAAAATAAGGAGGCTGAGCCTCCAAGGCGCTGGGCCGCTGAAGCTGGCCGGATTTTACTAAGGTACCTTGAAGAGGCAGAGCTGCGGGGTGAGGCGTTTCCCCGTCCGACAAACGCAGCCCGCTTCTGCGCCCAATGGCACGCTGCATTTCAAGCTACTGGCAGCGTAGAGGACACGGAGCGCAAGGGCCGCCCACGCAAACTTCCGTCGGGAGTGGTGGAGGAAGCCTTGACACTAGTCAAGACCGTGCGGCCGCGCACCCAGCGTGAGATGACGACGCACTTCGCTAGCATCAAGGCGGCTCACAATGTTTCGGAGCGGTCCATCTGGCGGAGTGTCAAGGTAGCCGATCCTAAGCTGGGCAAGCATGTGCTGATCGAGTACAGGCCCCCGCTTAAAAGTGAAGTGAAGGAGGAGCGTGTCCGGGTGTCTGAGCTGTGGATGAGACGCTTCACCAAGCAGCCCGCGCCCTCCACCGACGACACCCCACCGCCGCCCGTTGCCATCCCGCGGACGCCGGAGGACCTGAACACCGCCAAGCTGGAGCGCGTCATTTGGGTGGACGCCAAGAAATTTTACATTAAGCCCAAGGCGCACAAGGTCTGGGGCACGCGCGGTTCGGACTCGATAGTGGTGCAAGACAGCCGGGCAAGGGGTGCGTGGGTCGTCCACTACTACAGCGCCGTCAACTACAAGCACGGGGCAGTCCTTATTGTTCTGGTTTCCGGCACCCATGGCAAGGGCTACAAGCCAGCGAAGACGTACGCCCCAAAGGTACGTGGGTACGATGGGGTGGCAAAAAGCTTCGGGGACCCATGTGCGATGGCATACACCAGGGCACACCACAACGTTGCCAAGAACGCGGGCACGTCACGGTAGTGCAACCGTACGACATGGTAACCCGCGCTGAGGGCGGCAGCCTCTTTCGCCCTGTCAAGCCTCGCTTGCTCTTCCGCACCGATTGATTGGAACCTTCCCTGAAAGTGCTGCTCGCCATCTACCTCAATCAACACCTTGTGCTCGTAAAAAGCCAAGTCAAAGGCACGGTGGCCCTCCACGGCGTGCACACCCCAAACCACGGTTACTAGAAACTGCCTGCTCAACATGGCCGACTCCAGGCTTGCGTGCGCAAATGCAGTGACTGCGTACTGGCTAAGCGCGCTTGCCCGGTGGTGAAGGGGGCAGTTGAAGCACGTCGGGGGCTCACCCTGCGCCGAGTGGCGCCGAGTGTTGTTGGCGACGGCATGGGGGCTCATCGCCACGTGACAGCCACACTCGCAGATCCACAGGACAACCTTACTATCATCTCTGCTCAGGGAATCCACGGAAACCGATTTGCGCTCGCTGAAATGAGCCCGGGCCCACGGATCCAAAGCCTTCCTGTTGTGCCCTCCATGCTGTGGTTGCAGGGGCGTAAGTGCAAGGCCCGTGGACCTACGGCGGCGGAGTTCAAGGACTTTATCAAGGCGTGCCTCAAGGTTTGGAACGACGAGTTCTGCGAGACGTTGCCCCCCATCTTTTCATGGGACAACACCCGCATTCACGGCAACTATCGTGACGAGGCGGACGGGTGGGGCTCTCTGGGCATCGACACCGAAACCCACACGCAGCTGCCGCCGTACAGCCCGGATATGCATAGCGTCATCGAGCTGAGCCACGCGCGGCTCATGCACGAGATGCAGCAGTTCATCAACAACCGCGAGGGCGGCCCGGGTGACTCTCTGGAGCCGTACACGGAAAGCTTAGGGGAACTGTTTCAGGCAACCATAACCCCCGAGTGGGCCAAGGCAACCACCCACCGGCTGTTCATCGACGTGCTGCCCGCAATTCTCCAGGCCAATGGGGACTACCCTCCAAAGAAATACCGCTAATGGGGGCTCGCCAGGCGGGTTCACTGAGCGACGGGCGGGCGGGGCGGGGGGGGGGTGCGCGCCGTATAGGCGTTTCAGTATTGCGTTTACAGTACCGATGGGGCACGGAATTTAATTGTCTGTTTGCACATGTTGTGTAAACGTGCTGGGCGGTGGTAATCCGTACGTTCTGTGCGTCCGGGCTGCTCAATGGCCGAGCATCGCTCCGCGGGGTGAAGCGGCTGCGGCTGCGCTTCAGGCCACGTACGGCGCTTTGCTCGCACACCCCTGTGGCCTTATGTTGGTTAGACCAGTACGACGGATGCGCATTGAGCCTAGGAGCCACGCACGCTTTGCAGATTTAAAAAATTCGATAGAGAAAAGGAGTTAAGGCAGGTCAAGTGCCTGGGGGTGTGGAACGGTGTGCAGTTTGAGCCCGAACTTCTGTCTTTTAGTGATTTCTACACCAAGCAAGGGTCAAATAAAGAAAGACCACACTACAAGAAACACTGGACACCCGGAATTGTTCCTGAGACCAATGAAGGGTTAAGCACTGGCGGAGTTGTGAGCTCAATATGTGGGCCCGCCCGCAGTACACATGACACACGTGGCCAGTAACGGGGCGGTACAGTCGCATTGTCAGCGGGTTCGAAGCACGCTGATAACAGGATAAAATACAGACAATGTCAAGGTTAGAAGAATGTGAGTCGGAGCGAGGATCGGCGAGACCGACAAAACGGAGTAGTCATACAAGGGATAGCGACATGAGGACGCCAGTGCAGCAGGGCGCACTGCGCTGTGTGCCTGCAAGGGTCCTTACAAGCGCATATTAAAGGCGACGTGGCGTTGAATTGAAGTCTCCAATTGTTTGCCAGTACGGACCACAATAGAAAACGCGGTGACGCATACCGGTACATGCATGCGTAAGGCGCAGGAAGGAGAACCAAGCGCCCGGCGGGAGAACGCAAACGTTGCGCATAAACACATGCAAGATTGACATAAACAATGGACGAATCACGGAAACGTGAACAGCGGGAAGGAGAAGGCCGAAACCGGGAAGCGGGTAATGCAAAGCTAAGCCGAAAGCGGACAATGCAAGGGCAGCGCTAAGGAGTATCATCAAGCAATCAATAGCGATGGAACGAAGGCAATAAGCCCTAAAGACCTGATGTCGAGCTGTGACGGTTGCGCGAACGATTGACGCAATACACGGAGAGTTCTGGACCGCCACCGCGATCAGAAGAACAAATTCAATATGAACGGCGCTTGGATGCCAAGCGACGGTTACGCATACGCGAGGCGCAGGACGTAGGGAGAACGGCTTAATGGGGGGGCCCCTTTTCCTGAAAGGAGGGATCTTACTTTCCAGGTCTTCCGACCGGCCGGAGGGCCCCAGGGGAGGGTGGGGGGGGGCCCAAACGGGCTTCCGATCCTTCCGTTCCTTCCGACCGGCCGGAGGGCCCCAGGGGAGGGGGGGGTCAAAACGGGCTTCCGATGCTTACGTTCCTTCCGACCGGCCGGAGGGCCCCAGGGGAGGGGGGGGTTCAAAACGGGCTTCCGATCCTTCCGTTCCTCCCGACCGGCCGGAGGGCCCCAGGGGAGGGGGGGGTCAAAACGGGCTTCCGATGCTTCCGTTCCTTCCGACCGGCCGGAGGGCCCCAGGGGAGGGGGGGGTTCAAAACGGGCTTCCGATGCTTCCGTTCCTTCCGACCGGCCGGAGGGCCCCAGGGGAGGGGGGGGGTCAAAACGGGCTTCCGATCCTTCCGGTCCTTCCGACCGGCCGGAGGGCCCCAGGGGAGGGGGGGTCAAAACGGGCTTCCGATGCTTCCATTCCTTCCGACCGGCCGGAGGGCCCCAGGGGAGGGGGGGGTCAAAACGGGCTTCCGATGCTTCCGTTCCTTCCGACCGGCCGGAGGGCCCCAGGGGAGGGGGGGGTCAAAACGGGCTTCCGATCCTTCCGTTCCTTCCGACCGGCCGGAGGGCCCCAGGGGAGGGGGGGTTCAAAACGGGCTTCCGATGCTTCCGTTCCTTCTGACCGGCCGGAGGGCCCCAGGGGAGGGGGGGGGGTCAAAGCGGGCTTCCGATGCTTCCGTTCCTTCCGACCGGCCGGAGGGCCCCAGGGGAGGGGGGGGGTCAAAACGGGCTTCCGATCCTTCCGTTCCTTCCGACCGGCCGGAGGGCCCCAGGGGAGGGGGGGGGTCAAAACGGGCTTCCGATGCTTCCGTTCCTTCCGACCGGCCGGAGGGCCCCAGGGGAGGGGGGGGTCAAAACGGGCTTCCGATCCTTCCGTTCCTTCCGACCGGCCGGAGGGCCCCAGGGGAGGGGGGGGTCAAAACGGGCTTCCGATGCTTCCATTCCTTCCGACCGGCCGGAGGGCCCCAGGGGAGGGGGGGGGTCAAAACGGGCTTCCGATCCTTCCGTTCCTTCCGACCGGCCGGAGGGCCCCAGGGGAGGGGGGGGGTCAAAACGGGCTTCCGATCCTTCCGTTCCTTCCGACCGGCCGGAGGGCCCCAGGGGAGGGGGGGGTCAAAACGGGCTTCCGATGCTTCCATTCCTTCCGACCGGCCGGTGGGCCCCAGGGGAGGGGGGGGTCAAAACGGGCTTCCGATGCTTCCGTTCCTTCCGACCGGCCGGAGGGCCCCAGGGGAGGGGGGGGTCAAAACGGGCTTCCGATCCTTCCGTTCCTTCCGACTGGCCGGAGGGCCCCAGGGGAGGGGGGGGGGGTCAAAACGGGCTTCCGATCCTTCCGTTCCTTCCGACCGGCCGGAGGGCCCCAGGGGAGGGGGGGGTCAAAACGGGCTTCCGATGCTTCCGTTCCTTCTGACCGGCCGGAGGGCCCCAGGGGAGGGGGGGGTCAAAACGGGCTTCCGATGCTTCCGGTCCTTCCGACCGGCCGGAGGGCCCCAGGGGAGGGGGGGGGTCAAAACGGGCTTCCGATCCTTCCGTTCCTTCCGACCGGCCAGAGGGCCCCAGGGGAGGGGGGGGGTCAAAACGGGCTTCCGATGCTTCCATTCCTTCCGACCGGCCGGAGGGCCCCAGGGGAGGGGGGGGTTCAAAACGGGCTTCCGATGCTTCCGTTCCTTCTGACCGGCCGGAGGGCCCCAGGGGAGGGGGGGGGGGTAAAAACGGGCTTCCGATGCTTCCGGTCCTTCCGACCGGCCGGAGGGCCCCAGGGGAGGGGGGGTTCAAAACGGGCTTCCGATGCTTCCGTTCCTTCTGACCGGCCGGAGGGCCCCAGGGGAGGGGGGGGGTCAAAACGGGCTTCCGATGCTTCCATTCCTTCCGACCGGCCGGAGGGCCCCAGGGGAGGGGGGGGGGGTCAAAACGGGCTTCCGATGCTTCCGTTCCTTCCGACCGGCCGGAGGGCCCCAGGGGAGGGGGGGGGTCAAAACGGGCTTCCGATCCTTCCGTTCCTTCCGACCGGCCGGAGGGCCCCAGGGGAGGGGGGGGTCAAAACGGGCTTCCGATCCTTCCGTTCCTTCCGACCGGCCGGAGGGCCCCAGGGGAGGGGGGGGGTCAAAACGGGCTTCCGATCCTTCCGTTCCTTCCGACCGGCCGGAGGGCCCCAGGGGAGGGGGGGGTCAAAACGGGCTTCCGATGCTTCCGTTCCTTCCGACCGGCCGGAGGGCCCCAGGGGAGGGGGGGGGTCAAAACGGGCTTCCGATGCTTCCATTCCTTCCGACCGGCCGGAGGGCCCCAGGGGAGGGGGGGGGTCAAAACGGGCTTCCGATCCTTCCGTTCCTTCCGACCGGCCGGAGGGCCCCAGGGGAGGGGGGGGGTCAAAACGGGCTTCCGATCCTTCCGTTCCTTCCGACCGGCCGGAGGGCCCCAGGGGAGGGGGGGGTCAAAACGGGCTTCCGATCCTTCCGTTCCTTCCGACCGGCCGGAGGGCCCCAGGGGAGGGGGGGGGTCAAAACGGGCTTCCGATCCTTCCGTTCCTTCCGACCGGCCGGAGGGCCCCAGGGGAGGGGGGGGGTCAAAACGGGCTTCCGATGCTTCCGTTCCTTCCGACCGGCCGGAGGGCCCCAGGGGAGGGGGGGGGTCAAAACGGGCTTCCGATGCTTCCATTCCTTCCGACCGGCCGGAGGGCCCCAGGGGAGGGGGGGGGTCAAAACGGGCTTCCGATCCTTCCGTTCCTTCCGACCGGCCGGAGGGCCCCAGGGGAGGGGGGGGGGTCAAAACGGGCTTCCGATCCTTCCGTTCCTTCCGACCGGCCGGAGGGCCCCAGGGGAGGGGGGGGGTCAAAACGGGCTTCCGATGCTTCCATTCCTTCCGACCGGCCGGAGGGCCCCAGGGGAGGGGGGGGTCAAAACGGGCTTCCGATGCTTCCGTTCCTTCCGACCGGCCGGAGGGCCCCAGGGGAGGGGGGGGGTCAAAACGGGCTTCCGATCCTTCCGTTCCTTCCGACCGGCCGGAGGGCCCCAGGGGAGGGGGGGGGGGGTCAAAACGGGCTTCCGATCCTTCCGTTCCTTCCGACCGGCCGGAGGGCCCCAGGGGAGGGGGGGGTCAAAACGGGCTTCCGATGCTTCCGTTCCTTCTGACCGGCCGGAGGGCCCCAGGGGAGGGGGGGGGTCAAAACGGGCTTCCGATGCTTCCGGTCCTTCCGACCGGCCGGAGGGCCCCAGGGGAGGGGGGGGGTCAAAACGGGCTTCCGATCCTTCCGTTCCTTCCGACCGGCCGGAGGGCCCCAGGGGAGGGGGGGGGGTCAAAACGGGCTTCCGATGCTTCCATTCCTTCCGACCGGCCGGAGGGCCCCAGGGGAGGGGGGGGGTCAAAACGGGCTTCCGATGCTTCCGTTCCTTCCGACCGGCCGGAGGGCCCCAGGGGAGGGGGGGGGGTCAAAACGGGCTTCCGATGCTTCCGTTCCTTCCGACCGGCCGGAGGGCCCCAGGGGAGGGGGGGGGTCAAAACGGGCTTCCGATGCTTCCGTTCCTTCCGACCGGCCGGAGGGCCCCAGGGGAGGGGGGGGGTCAAAACGGGCTTCCGATGCTTCCGTTCCTTCCGACCGGCCGGAGGGCCCCAGGGGAGGGGGGGGGTCAAAACGGGCTTCCGATGCTTCCGTTCCTTCCGACCGGCCGGAGGGCCCCAGGGGAGGGGGGGGGTCAAAACGGGCTTCCGATGCTTCCGTTCCTTCCGACCGGCCGGAGGGCCCCAGGGGAGGGGGGGGTCAAAACGGGCTTCCGATGCTTCCGTTCCTTCCGACCGGCCGGAGGGCCCCAGGGGAGGGGGGGGGTCAAAACGGGCTTCCGATCCTTCCGTTCCTTCCGACCGGCCGGAGGGCCCCAGGGGAGGGGGGGGGGTCAAAACGGGCTTCCGATCCTTCCGTTCCTTCCGACCGGCCGGAGGGCCCCAGGGGAGGGGGGGGTCAAAACGGGCTTCCGATGCTTCCGTTCCTTCCGACCGGCCGGAGGGCCCCAGGGGAGGGGGGGGTCAAAACGGGCTTCCGATGCTTCCGTTCCTTCCGACCGGCCGGAGGGCCCCAGGGGAGGGGGGGGGTCAAAACGGGCTTCCGATCCTTCCGTTCCTTCCGACCGGCCGGAGGGCCCCAGGGGAGGGGGGGGGTCAAAACGGGCTTCCGATGCTTCCGTTCCTTCCGACCGGCCGGAGGGCCCCAGGGGAGGGGGGGGGGTCAAAACGGGCTTCCGATGCTTCCGTTCCTTCCGACCGGCCGGAGGGCCCCAGGGGAGGGGGGGGTCAAAACGGGCTTCCGATGCTTCCGTTCCTTCCGACCGGCCGGAGGGCCCCAGGGGAGGGGGGGGGTCAAAACGGGCTTCCGATGCTTCCGTTCCTTCCGACCGGCCGGAGGGCCCCAGGGGAGGGGGGGGGGTCAAAACGGGCTTCCGATGCTTCCGTACCTACCGACCGGCCGGAGGGCCCCAGGGGAGGGGGGGGGTCAAAACGGGCTTCCGATGCTTCCGTTCCTTCCGACCGGCCGGAGGGCCCCAGGGGAGGGGGGGGGTCAAAACGGGCTTCCGATGCTTCCGTTCCTTCCGACCGGCCGGAGGGCCCCAGGGGAGGGGGGGGGTCAAAACGGGCTTCCGATCCTTCCGTTCCTTCCGACCGGCCGGAGGGCCCCCGGGGCGGGGGAGGGGTCAAAACGGGCTTCCGATGCTTCCGTTCCTTCCGACCGGCCGGAGGGCCCCAGGGGAGGGGGGTGGTCAAACCGGGCTTCCGATGCTTCCGTTCCTTCCGACCGGCCGGAGGGCCCCCGGGGAGGGGGGGGGTCAAAACGGGCTTCCGATCCTTCCGTTCCTTCCGACCGGCCGGAGGGCCCCAGGGGAGGGGGGGGGACCAAACGGGCTTCCGATGCTTCCGTTCCTTCCGACCGGCCGGAGGGCCCCAGGGGAGGGGGGGGGTCAAAACGGGCTTCCGATGCTTCCGTTCCTTCCGACCGGCCGGAGGGCCCCAGGGGAGGGGGGGGGGTCAAAACGGGCTTCCGATGCTTCCGTTCCTTCCGACCGGCCGGAGGGCCCCAGGGGAGGGGGGGGGGTCAAAACGGGCTTCCGATGCTTCCGTTCCTTCCGACCGGCCGGAGGGCCCCAGGGGAGGGGGGGGGTCAAAACGGGCTTCCGATGCTTCCGTTCCTTCCGACCGGCCGGAGGGCCCCAGGGGAGGGGGGGGGTCAAAACGGGCTTCCGATGCTTCCGTTCCTTCCGACCGGCCGGAGGGCCCCAGGGGAGGGGGGGGGTCAAAACGGGCTTCCGATCCTTCCGTTCCTTCCGACCGGCCGGAGGGCCCCAGGGGAGGGGGGGGTCAAAACGGGCTTCCGATGCTTCCGTTCCTTCCGACCGGCCGGAGGGCCCCAGGGGAGGGGGGGGGTCAAAACGGGCTTCCGATGCTTCCGTTCCTTCCGACCGGCCGGAGGGCCCCCGGGGAGGGGGGGGGTCAAAACGGGCTTCCGATCCTTCCGTTCCTTCCGACCGGCCGGAGGGCCCCAGGGGAGGGGGGTGGTCATAACGGGCTTCCGATGCTTCCGTTCCTTCCGACCGGCCGGAGGGCCCCAGGGGAGGGGGGGGGTCAAAACGGGCTTCCGATGCTTCCGTTCCTTCCGACCGGCCGGAGGGCCCCAGGGGAGGGGGGGGGTCAAAACGGGCTTCCGATGCTTCCGTTCCTTCCGACCGGCCGGAGGGCCCCAGGGGAGGGGGGGGGGTCAAAACGGGCTTCCGATCCTTCCGTTCCTTCCGACCGGCCGGAGGGCCCCAGGGGAGGGGGGGGGGACAAAACGGGCTTCCGATCCTTCCGTTCCTTCCGACCGGCCGGAGGGCCCCAGGGGAGGGGGGGGGTCAAAACGGGCTTCCGCTGCTCCCGTGCCCTCCGCCCGGCCGGAGGGCCCCCGGGGACGGGGGGGGTCAAAACGGGCTTCCGATGCTTCCGTTCCTTCCGACCGGCCGGAGGGCCCCAGGGGAGGGGGGGGGTCAAAACGGGCTTCCGATGCTTCCGTTCCTTCCGACCGGCCGGAGGGCCCCAGGGGAGGGGGGTGGTCATAACGGGCTTCCGATGCTTCCGTTCCTTCCGACCGGCCGGAGGGCCCCAGGGGAGGGGGGGGTCAAAACGGGCTTCCGATGCTTCCGTTCCTTCTGACCGGCCGGAGGGCCCCAGGGGAGGGGGGGGTCAAAACGGGCTTCCGATGCTTCCGTTCCTTCCGACCGGCCGGAGGGCCCCAGGGGACGGGGGGGGGCAAAACGGGCTTCCGATCCTTCCGTTCCTTCCGACCGGCCGGAGGGCCCCAGGGGAGGGGGGGGGTCAAAACGGGCTTCCGATGCTTCCGTTCCTTCCGACCGGCCGGAGGGCCCCAGGGGAGGGGGGGGTTCAAAACGGGCTTCCGATGCTTCCGTTCCTTCTGACCGGCCGGAGGGCCCCAGGGGAGGGGGGGGTCAAAACGGGCTTCCGATCCTTCCGTTCCTTCCGACCGGCCGGAGGGCCCCAGGGGAGGGGGGGGGTCAAAACGGGCTTCCGATGCTTCCGTTCCTTCCGACCGGCCGGAGGGCCCCAGGGGAGGGGGGGGGTCAAAACGGGCTTCCGATCCTTCCGTTCCTTCCGACCGGCCGGAGGGCCCCAGGGGAGGGGGGGGTCAAAACGGGCTTCCGATGCTTCCGGTCCTTCCGACCGGCCGGTGGGCCCCCGGGGCGGGGGGGGGTCAAAACGGGCTTCCGATGCTTCCGTTCCTTCCGACCGGCCGGAGGGCCCCAGGGGAGGGGGGGGGTCAAAACGGGCTTCCGATGCTTCCGTTCCTTCCGACCGGCCGGAGGGCCCCAGGGGAGGGGGGGGGGACAAAACGGGCTTCCGATCCTTCCGTTCCTTCCGACCGGCCGGAGGGCCCCAGGGGACGGGGGGGGGACAAAACGGGCTTCCGATGCTTCCGTTCCTTCCGACCGGCCGGAGGGCCCCAGGGGAGGGGGGGGGTCAAAACGGGCTTCCGATGCTTCCGTTCCTTCCGACCGGCCGGAGGGCCCCAGGGGAAGGGGGGGGTCAAAACGGGCTTCCGATGCTTCCGTTCCTTCCGACCGGCCGGAGGGCCCCAGGGGAGGGGGGGGGTCAAAACGGGCTTCCGATCCTTCCGTTCCTTCCGACCGGCCGGAGGGCCCCAGGGGAGGGGGGGGGTCAAAACCGGCTTCCGATGCTTCCGTTCCTCCCGACCGGCCGGAGGGCCCCAGGGGAGGGGGGGGGTCAAAACGGGCTTCCGATGCTTCCGTTCCTTCCGACCGGCCGGAGGGCCCCAGGGGAGGGGGGGGGTCAAAACGGGCTTCCGATGCTTCCGTTCCTTCCGACCGGCCGGAGGGCCCCAGGGGAGGGGGGGGGGCAAAACGGGCTTCCGATGCTTCCGTTCCTTCAGACCGGCCGGAGGGCCCCAGGGGAGGGGGGGGGGAAAAACGGGCTTCCGATCCTTCCGGTCCTTCCGCCCGGCCGGCGGGCCCCCGGGGAGGGGGGGGGTCAAAACGGGCTTCCGATGCTTCCGTTCCTTCCGACCGGCCGGAGGGCCCCAGGGGAGGGGGGGGGTCAAAACGGGCTTCCGATGCTTCCGTTCCTTCCGACCGGCCGGAGGGCCCCAGGGGAGGGGGGGGGGTCAAAACGGGCTTCCGATCCTTCCGTTCCTTCCGACCGGCCGGAGGGCCCCAGGGGAGGGGGGGGGGTCAAAACGGGCTTCCGATCCTTCCGTTCCTTCCGACCGGCCGGTGGGCCCCAGGGGTGGGGGGGGGTCAAAACGGGCTTCCGATGCTTCCGTTCCTTCCGACCGGCCGGAGGGCCCCAGGGGAGGGGGGGGGTCAAAACGGGCTTCCGATCCTTCCGTTCCTTCCGACCGGCCTGCGGGCCCCAGGGGAGGGGGGGGGTCAAAACGGGCTTCCGATGCTTCCGTTCCTTCCGACCGGCCGGAGGGCCCCAGGGGAGGGGGGGGGGTCAAAACGGGCTTCCGATGCTTCCGTTCCTTCCGACCGGCCGGAGGGCCCCAGGGGAGGGGGGGGGTCAAAACGGGCTTCCGATGCTTCCGTTCCTTCCGACCGGCCGGAGGGCCCCAGGGGAGGGGGGGGGGTCAAAACGGGCTTCCGATGCTTCCGTTCCTTCCGACCGGCCGGAGGGCCCCAGGGGAGGGGGGGGGTCAAAACGGGCTTCCGATGCTTCCGTTCCTTCCGACCGGCCGGAGGGCCCCAGGGGAGGGGGGGGGTCAAAACGGGCTTCCGATGCTTCCGTTCCTTCCGACCGGCCGGAGGGCCCCAGGGGAGGGGGGGGGTCAAAACGGGCTTCCGATGCCTTCCGTTCCTTCCGACCGGCCGGAGGGCCCCAGGGGAGGGGGGGGGGGTCAAAACGGGCTTCCGATCTTCCGTTCCTTCCGACCGGCCGGAGGGCCCCAGGGGAGGGGGGGGGTCAAAACGGGCTTCCGATGCTTCCGTTCCTTCCGACCGGCCGGAGGGCCCCAGGGGAGGGGGGGGTCAAAACGGGCTTCCGATCCTTCCGTTCCTTCCGACCGGCCGGAGGGCCCCAGGGGAGGGGGGGGGTCAAAACGGGCTTCCGATCCTTCCGTTCCTTCCGACCGGCCGGAGGGCCCCAGGGGAGGGGGGGGGTCAAAACGGGCTTCCGATGCTTCCGTGCCTTCCGACCGGCCGGAGGGCCCCCGGGGAGGGGGGGGGTCAAAACGGGCTTCCGATGCTTCCGTTCCTTCCGACCGGCCGGAGGGCCCCAGGGGAGGGGGGGGGGTCAAAACGGGCTTCCGATCCTTCCGTTCCTTCCGACCGGCCGGAGGGCCCCAGGGGAGGGGGGGGGTCAAAACGGGCTTCCGATGCTTCCGTTCCTTCCGACCGGCCGGAGGGCCCCAGGGGAGGGGGGGGGTCAAAACGGGCTTCCGATGCTTCCGTTCCTTCCGACCGGCCGGAGGGCCCCAGGGGAGGGGGGGGGTCAAAACGGGCTTCCGATGCTTCCGTTCCTTCCGACCGGCCGGAGGGCCCCAGGGGAGGGGGGGGGGTCAAAACGGGCTTCCGATGCTTCCGTTCCTTCCGACCGGCCGGAGGGCCCCAGGGGAGGGGGGGGGGTCAAAACGGGCTTCCGATGCTTCCGTTCCTTCCGACCGGCCGGAGGGCCCCAGGGGAGGGGGGGGGTCAAAACGGGCTTCCGATGCTTCCGTTCCTTCCGACCGGCCGGTGGGCCCCAGGGGAGGGGGGGGGCCAAAACGGGCTTCCGATGCTTCCGTTCCTTCCGACCGGCCGGAGGGCCCCAGGGGAGGGGGGGGGGTCAAAACGGGCTTCCGATCCTTCCGTTCCTTCCGACCGGCCGGAGGGCCCCAGGGGAGGGGGGGGGTCAAAACGGGCTTCCGATGCTTCCGTTCCTTCCGACCGGCCGGAGGGCCCCAGGGGAGGGGGGGGGGTCAAAACGGGCTTCCGATGCTTCCGTTCCTTCCGACCGGCCGGAGGGCCCCAGGGGAGGGGGGGGGGTCAAAACGGGCTTCCGATGCTTCCGTTCCTTCCGACCGGCCGGAGGGCCCCAGGGGAGGGGGGGGGTCAAAACGGGCTTCCGATGCTTCCGTTCCTTCCGACCGGCCGGAGGGCCCCAGGGGAGGGGGGGGGTCAAAACGGGCTTCCGATGCTTCCGTTCCTTCTGACCGGCCGGAGGGCCCCAGGGGCCGGGGGGGGGTCAAAACGGGCTTCCGATGCTTCCGTTCCTTCTGACCGGCCGGAGGGCCCCAGGGGAGGGGGGGGGGCAAAACGGGCTTCCGATGCTTCCGTTCCTTCCGACCGGCCAGAGGGCCCCAGGGGAGGGGGGGGGTCAAAACGGGCTTCCGATGCTTCCGTTCCTTCCGACCGGCCGGAGGGCCCCAGGGGAGGGGGGGGGTCAAAACGGGCTTCCGATGCTTCCGTTCCTTCTGACCGGCCGGAGGGCCCCAGGGGAGGGGGGGGGGTCAAAACGGGCTTCCGATGCTTCCGTTCCTTCCGACCGGCCGGCGGGCCCCAGGGGAGGGGGGGGGTCAAAACGGGCTTCCGATCCTTCCGTTCCTTCCGACCGGCCAGAGGGCCCCAGGGGAGGGGGGGGGGGCCTCAAAACGGGCTTCCGATGCTTCCGTTCCTTCCGACCGGCCGGAGGGCCCCAGGGGAGGGGGGGGGGACAAAACGGGCTTCCGATCCTTCCGTTCCTTCCGACCGGCCGGAGGGCCCCCGTGGAGGGGGGGGTCAAAACGGGCTTCCGATCCTTCCGTTCCTTCCGACCGGCCGGAGGGCCCCAGGGGAGGGGGGGGGGTCAAAACGGGCTTCCGATGCTTCCGTTCCTTCCGACCGGCCGGAGGGCCCCAGGGGAGGGGGGGGGGTAAAAACGGGGGTCCGATCGTTCCGTTCCTTCTGACCGGCCGGAGGGCCCCAGGGGAGGGGGGGGGGTCAAAACGGGCTTCCGATCCTTCCGTTCCTTCAGACCGGCCGGAGGGCCCCAGGGGAGGGGGGGGGGTCAAAACGGGCTTCCGATGCTTCCGTTCCTTCCGACCGGCCGGAGGGCCCCAGGGGTGGGGGGGAGGTCAAAACGGGCTTCCGATGCTTCCGTTCCTTCCGACCGGCCGGAGGGCCCCAGGGGAGGGGGGGGGTCAAAACAGGCTTCCGATGCTTCCGTTCCTTCTGACCGGCCGGAGGGCCCCAGGGGAGGGGGGGGGGTCAAAACGGGCTTCCGATGCTTCCGGTCCTTCCGACCGGCCGGAGGGCCCCTGGGGAGGGGGGGGGGTCAAAACGGGCTTCCGATGCTTCCGTTCCTTCCGACCGGCCGGAGGGCCCCAGGGGAGGGGGGGGGGTCAAAACGGGCTTCCGATGCTTCCGTTCCTTCCGACCGGCCGGAGGGCCCCAGGGGAGGGGGGGGGTCAAAACGGGCTTCCGATCCTTCCGTTCCTTCCGACCGGCCGGAGGGCCCCAGGGGAGGGGGGGGGGGTCAAAACGGGCTTCCGATGCTTCCGTTCCTTCCGACCGGCCGGAGGGCCCCAGGGGAGGGGGGGGGGTCAAAACGGGCTTCCGATGCTTCCGTTCCTTCCGACCGGCCGGAGGGCCCCAGGGGAGGGGGGGGGGGTAAAAACCGGCTTCCCATGCTTCCGTTCCTTCCGACCGGCCGGAGGGCCCCAGGGGAGGGGGGGGGGTCAAAACGGGCTTCCGATGCTTCCGTTCCTTCCGACCGGCCGGAGGGCCCCAGGGGAGGGGGGGGGGTCAAAACGGGCTTCCGATGCTTCCGTTCCTTCCGACCGGCCGGAGGGCCCCAGGGGAGGGGGGGGGGTCAAAACGGGCTTCCGATGCTTCCGTTCCTTCTGACCGGCCGGAGGGCCCCAGGGGAGGGGGGGGGGAAAAAACGGGCTTCCGTTGCTTCCGTTCCTTCCGTCAGGCCGGAGGGCCCCAGGGGAGGGGGGGGGGGTCAAAACGGGCTTCCGATGCCTTCCGTTCCTTCCGACCGGCCAGAGGGCCCCAGGGGAGGGGGGGGGGTCAAAACGGGCTTCCGATGCTTCCGTTCCTTCCGACCGGCCGGAGGGCCCCAGAGGAGGGGGGGGGGTCAAAACGGGCTTCCGATCCTTCCGTTCCTTCCGACCGGCCGGAGGGCCCCAGGGGAGGGGGGGGGTCAAAACGGGCTTCCGATGCTTCCGTTCCTTCAGACCGGCCGGAGGGCCCCCGGGGAGGGGGGGGGGTCAAAACGGGCTTCCGATGCTTCCGTTCCTTCCGACCGGCCGGAGGGCCCCAGGGGAGGGGGGGGGGTCAAAACCGGCTTCCGATGCTTCCGTTCCTTCTGACCGGCCGGAGGGCCCCAGGGGAGGGGGGGGGTAAAAACGGGCTTCCGATCCTTCCGTTCCTTCCGACCGGCCGGAGGGCCCCAGGGGAGGGGGGGGGGGGTCAAAACGGGCTTCCGATGCTTCCGTTCCTTCCGACCGGCCGGAGGGCCCCAGGGGAGGGGGGGGGGTCAAAACGGGCTTCCGATCCTTCCGTTCCTTCCGACCGGCCGGAGGGCCCCAGGGGAGGGGGGGTCAAAACGGGCTTCTGATGCTTCCGGTCCTTCCGACCGGCCGGAGGGCCCCAGGGGAGGGGGGGGGGTCAAAACGGGCTTCCGATCCTTCCGTTCCTTCCGACCGGCCAGAGGGCCCCAGGGGAGGGGGGGGTCAAAACGGGCTTCCGATGCTTCCATTCCTTCCGACCGGCCGGAGGGCCCCAGGGGAGCGTGGGGGGGTCAAAACGGGCTTCCGATCCTTCCGTTCCTTCCGACCGGCCGGAGGGCCCCAGGGGAGGGGGGGGGTCAAAACGGGCTTCCGATCCTTCCGTTCCTTCCGACCGGCCGGAGGGCCCCAGGGGAGGGGGGGAGGTCAAAACGGGCTTCCGATGCTTCCGTTCCTTCCGACCGGCCGGTGGGCCCCAGGGGAGGGGGGGGGGTCAAAACGGGCTTCCGATGCTTCCGTTCCTTCTGACCGGCCGGAGGGCCCCAGGGGAGGGGGGGGTCAAAACGGGCTTCCGATCCTTCCGTTCCTTCCGACCGGCCGGAGGGCCCCCGGGGCGGGGGGGGGGGCAAAACGGGCTTCCGATGCTTCCGTTCCTTCCGACCGGCCGGAGGGCCCCAGGGGAGGGGGGGGGTCAAAACGGGCTTCCGATGCTTCCGTTCCTTCCGAACGGCTGGAGGGCCCCAGGGGAAAGGGGGGGGGTCAAAACGGGCTTCCGATGCTTCCGTTCCTTCCGACCGGCCGGTGGGCCCCAGGGGAGGGGGGGGGTCAAAACGGGCTTCCGATGCTTCCGTTCCTTCCGACCGGCCGGAGGGCCCCAGGGGAGGGGGGGGGTCAAAACGGGCTTCCGATGCTTCCGTTCCTTCTGACCGGCCGGAGGGCCCCAGGGGAGGGGGGGGGTCAAAACGGGCTTCCGATCCTTCCGTTCCTTCCGACCGGCCGGAGGGCCCCAGGGGAGGGGGGGGGTTCAAAACGGGCTTCCGATGCTTCCCTCCCTTCCGACCGGCCGGAGGGCCCCAGGGGTGGGGGGGGGTCAAAACGGGCTTCCGATCCTTCCGTTCCTTCCGACCGGCCAGAGGGCCCCAGGGGAGGGGGGGGGTCAAAACGGGCTTCCGATCCTTCCGTTCCTTCCGACCGGCCGGAGGGCCCCAGGGGAGGGGGGGGGTCAAAACGGGCTTCCGATCCTTCCGTTCCTTCCGACCGGCCGGAGGGCCCCAGGGGAGGGGGGGGGTCAAAACGGGCTTCCGATGCTTCCGTTCCTTCCGACCGGCCGGAGGGCCCCGGGGGAGGGGGGGAGGTAAAAACGGGCTTCCGATGCTTCCGTTCCTTCTGACCGGCCGGAGGGCCCCAGGGGAGGGGGGGGGTCAAAACGGGCTTCCGATCCTTCCGTTCCTTCCGACCGGCCGGAGGGCCCCAGGGGAGGGGGGGGGGTCAAAACGGGCTTCCGATGCTTCCGTTCCTTCCGACCGGCCGGAGGGCCCCAGGGGAGGGGGGGGGTCAAAACGGGCTTCCGATGCTTCCGTTCCTTCCGACCGGCCGGAGGGCCCCAGGGGAGGGGGGGGGTCAAAACGGGCTTCCGATCCTTCCGTTCCTTCCGACCGGCCGGCGGGCCCCAGGGGAGGGGGGGGGTCAAAACGGGCTTCCGATCCTTCCGTTCCTTCCGACCGGCCGGAGGGCCCCAGGGGAGGGGGGTGGTCATAACGGGCTTCCGATGCTTCCGTTCCTTCCGACCGGCCGGAGGGCCCCAGGGGAGGGGGGGGGTCAAAACGGGCTTCCGATGCTTCCGTTCCTTCTGACCGGCCGGAGGGCCCCAGGGGAAGGGGGGGGGTCAAAACGGGCTTCTGATCCTTCCGTTCCTTCCGACCGGCCGGAGGGCCCCAGGGGAGGGGGGGGGTCAAAACGGGCTTCCGATGCTTCCGTTACTTCCGACCGGCCGGAGGGCCCCAGGGGAGGGGGGGGGGTCAAAACGGGCTTCCGATGCTTCCGTTCCTTCCGAACGGCTGGAGGGCCCCAGGGGAAGGGGGGGTCAAAACGGGCTTCCGATGCTTCCGTTCCTTCCGACCGGCCGGTGGGCCCCAGGGGAAGGGGGGGGTCAAAACGGGCTTCCGATGCTTCCGTTACTTCCGACCGGCCGGTGGGCCCCAGGGGAGGGGGGGGTCAAAACGGGCTTCCGATGCTTCCGTTCCTTCCGACCGGCTGGTGGGCCCCAGGGGAGGGGGGGGTCAAAACGGGCTTCCGATGCTTCCGTTCCTTCCGACCGGCCGGAGGGCCCCAGGGGAGGGGGGGGGCCCAAACGGGCTTCCGATGCTTCCGTTCCTTCCGACCGGCCGGAGGGCCCCAGGGGAGGGGGGGGGACAAACCGGCTTCCGATACTGCCGTTCCTTCCGACCGGCCAGAGGGCCCCCGGGGCGGGGGGGGGCCAAAACGGGCTTCCGATGCTTCCGTTCCTTCCGACCGGCCGGAGGGCCCCAGGGGAGGGGGGGGATCAAAACGGGCTTCCGATGCTTCCGTTCCTTCCGACCGGCCGGAGGGCCCCAGGGGAGGGGGGGGGGTCAAAACGGGCTTCCGATCCTTCTGTTCCTTCCGACCGGCCGGAGGGCCCCAGGGGAGGGGGGGGGGGTCAAAACGGGCTTCCGATCCTTCCGTTCCTTCCGACCGGCGTGAGGGCCCCAGGGGGGGGGGTCAAAACGGGCTTCCGATCCTTCCGTTCCTTCCGACCGGCCGGAGGGCCCCAGGGGAGGGGGGGGGGTCAAAACGGGCTTCCGATGCTTCCGTTCCTTCCGACCGGCCGGAGGGCCCCAGGGGAGGGGGGGGTCCAAACACCCTTCCGATGCTTCCGTTCCTTCCGACCGGCCGGAGGGCCCCAGGGGAGGGGGGGGGGTCAAAACGGGCTTCCGATCCTTCCGTTCCTTCCGACCGGCCGGAGGGCCCCAGGGGAGGGGGGGGTCAAAACGGGCTTCCGATGCTTCCGGTCCTTCCGACCGGCCGGAGGGCCCCAGGGGAGGGGGGGGTCAAAACGGGCTTCCGATCCTTCCGTTCCTTCCGACCGGCCAGAGGGCCCCAGGGGAGGGGGGGGTCAAAACGGGCTTCCGATGCTTCCGTTCCTTCCGACCGGCCGGAGGGCCCCAGGGGAGGGGGGGGGGTCAAAACGGGCTTCCGATCCTTCCATTCCTTCCGACCGGCCGGAGGGCCCCAGGGGAGGGGGGGGGGTCAAAACGGGCTTCCGATCCTTCCGTTCCTTCCGACCGGCCGGAGGGCCCCAGGGGAGGGGGGGGTCAAAACGGGCTTCCGATGCTTCCGTTCCTTCCGACCGGCCGGAGGGCCCCAGGGGAGGGGGGGGGGTAAAAAAGGGCTTCCGATGCTTCCGTTCCTTCCGAACGGCGGGAGGGCCCCAGGGGAAGGGGGGGGTCAAAACGGGCTTCCGATGCTTCCGTTCCTTCCGACCGGCCGGTGGGCCCCAGGGGAGGGGGGGGGGTCAAAACGGGCTTCCAATGCTTCCGTTCCTTCCGACCGGCCGGAGGGCCCCAGGGGAGGGGGGGGGGTCAAAACGGGCTTCCGATGCTTCCGTTCCTTCTGACCGGCCGGAGGGCCCCAGGGGAGGGGGGGGGGGTCAAAACGGGCTTCCGATCCTTCCGTTCCTTCCGACCGGCCGGAGGGCCCCAGGGGAGGGGGGGGGGTCAAAACGGGCTTCCGATGCTTCCGTTCCTTCCGACCGGCCGGAGGGCCCCAGGGGAGGGGGGGGTCAAAACGGGCTTCCGATCCTTCCGTTCCTTCCGACCGGCCAGAGGGCCCCAGGGGAGGGGGGGGTCTCAAAACGGGCTTCCGATGCTTCCGTTCCTTCCGACCGGCCGGAGGGCCCCAGGGGGGGGGGTCAAAACGGGCTTCCGATCCTTCCGTTCCTTCCGACCGGCCGGAGGGCCCCAGGGGAGGGGGGGGTCAAAACGGGCTTCCGATCCTTCCGAACCTTCCGACCGGCCGGAGGGCCCCAGGGGAGGGGGGGGTCAAAACGGGCTTCCGATGCTTCCGTTCCTTCCGACCGGCCGGAGGGCCCCAGGGGAGGGGGGGGGGTCAAAACGGGCTTCCAATGCTTCCGTTCCTTCTGACCGGCCGGAGGGCCCCAGGGGAGGGGGGGGGTCAAAACGGGCTTCCGATCCTTCCGTTCCTTCCGACCGGCCGGAGGTCCCCAGGGGAGGGGGGGGGGGTCAAAACGGGCTTCCGATGCTTCCGTTCCTTCCGACCGGCCGGCGGGCCCCCGGGGAGGGGGGGGGTCAAAACGGGCTTCCGATGCTTCCGTTCCTTCCGAACGGCTGGAGGGCCCCAGGGGAAGGGGGGGGTCAAAACGGGCTTCCGATGCTTCCGTTCCTTCCGACCGGCCGGAGGGCCCCAGGGGAGGGGGGGGTCAAAACGGGCTTCCGATGCTTCCGTTCCTTCCGACCGGCCGGAGGGCCCCAGGGGAGGGGGGGGGGTCAAAACGGGCTTCCGATGCTTCCGTTCCTTCTGACCGGCCGGAGGGCCCCAGGGGACGGGGGGGGTCAAAACGGGCTTCCGATGCTTCCGTTCCTTCTGACCGGCCGGAGGGCCCCAGGGGAGGGGGGGGGGGGTCAAAACGGGCTTCCGATCCTTCCGTTCCTTCCGACCGGCCGGAGGGCCCCAGGGGAGGGGGGGGGGTCAAAACGGGCTTCCGATGCTTCCGTTCCTTCCGACCGGCCGGAGGGCCCCAGGGGAGGGGGGGGGTCAAAACGGGCTTCCGATCCTTCCGTTCCTTCCGACCGGCCAGAGGGCCCCAGGGGAGGGGGGGGGGTCAAAACGGGCTTCCGATGCTTCCGTTCCTTCCGACCGGCCGGAGGGCCCCAGGGGAGGGGGGGGGGTCAAAACGGGCTTCCGATCCTTCCGTTCCTTCCGACCGGCCGGAGGGCCCCAGGGGAGGGGGGGGTCAAAACGGGCTTCCGATCCTTCCGTTCCTTCCGACCGGCCGGAGGGCCCCCGGGGAGGGGGGGGGTCAAAACGGGCTTCCGATGCTTCCGTTCCTTCCGAACGGCTGGAGGGCCCCCGGGGCAGGGGGGGGTCAAAACGGGCTTCCGATGCTTCCGTTCCTTCCGACCGGCCGGTGGGCCCCAGGGGAGGGGGGGGTCAAAACGGGCTTCCGATGCTTCCGTTCCTTCCGACCGGCCGGAGGGCCCCAGGGGAGGGGGGGGGTCAAAACGGGCTTCCGATGCTTCCGGTCCTTCTGACCGGCCGGAGGGCCCCAGGGGAGGGGGGGGGGGGTCAAAACGGGCTTCCGATCCTTCCGTTCCTTCCGACCAGCCGGAGGGCCCCAGGGGAGGGGGGGGGGTCAAAACGGGCTTCCGATGCTTCCGTTCCTTCCGACCGGCCGGAGGGCCCCAGGGGAGGGGGGGGTCAAAACGGGCTTCCGATCCTTCCGTTCCTTCCGACCGGCCAGAGGGCCCCAGGGGAGGGGGGGGGGTCAAAACGGGCTTCCGATGCTTCCGTTCCTTCCGACCGGCCGGAGGGCCCCAGGGGAGGGGGGGGGGTCAAAACGGGCTTCCGATCCTTCCGTTCCTTCCGACCGGCCGGAGGGCCCCCGGGGAGGGGGGGGTCAAAACGGGCTTCCGATCCTTCCGAACCTTCCGACCGGCCGGAGGGCCCCAGGGGAGGGGGGGGTCAAAACGGGCTTCCGATGCTTCCGTTCCTTCCGACCGGCCGGAGGGCCCCAGGGGAGGGGGGGGGTCAAAACGGGCTTCCAATGCTTCCGTTCCTTCTGACCGGCCGGAGGGCCCCAGGGGAGGGGGGGGGTCAAAACGGGCTTCCGATCCTTCCGTTCCTTCCGACCGGCCGGAGGTCCCCAGGGGAGGGGGGGGGGGTCAAAACGGGCTTCCGATGCTTCCGTTCCTTCCGACCGGCCGGAGGGCCCCAGGGGACGGGGGGGGTCAAAACGGGCTTCCGATGCTTCCGTTCCTTCCGAACGGCTGGAGGGCCCCAGGGGAAGGGGGGGGTCAAAACGGGCTTCCGATGCTTCCGTTCCTTCCGACCGGCCGGTGGGCCCCAGGGGAGGGGGGGGTCAAAACGGGCTTCCGATGCTTCCGTTCCTTCCGACCGGCCGGAGGGCCCCAGGGGAGGGGGGGGGTCAAAACGGGCTTCCGATGCTTCCGTTCCTTCTGACCGGCCGGAGGGCCCCAGGGGAGGGGGGGGGTCAAAACGGGCTTCCGATGCTTCCGTTCCTTCTGACCGGCCGGAGGGCCCCAGGGGAGGGGGGGGGGTCAAAACGGGCTTCCGATCCTTCCGTTCCTTCCGACCGGCCGGAGGGCCCCAGGGGAGGGGGGGGGTCAAAACGGGCTTCCGATGCTTCCGTTCCTTCCGACCGGCCGGAGGGCCCCAGGGGAGGGGGGGGTCAAAACGGGCTTCCGATCCTTCCGTTCCTTCCGACCGGCCAGAGGGCCCCAGGGGAGGGGGGGGGGTCAAAACGGGCTTCCGATGCTTCCGTTCCTTCCGACCGGCCGGAGGGCCCCAGGGGAGGGGGGGGGGTCAAAACGGGCTTCCGATCCTTCCGTTCCTTCCGACCGGCCGGAGGGCCCCAGGGGAGGGGGGGGGTCAAAACGGGCTTCCGATCCTTCCGTTCCTTCCGACCGGCCGGAGGGCCCCAGGGGAGGGGGGGGGTCAAAACGGGCTTCCGATGCTTCCGTTCCTTCCGAACGGCTGGAGGGCCCCAGGGGAAGGGGGGGGGTCAAAACGGGCTTCCGATGCTTCCGTTCCTTCCGACCGGCCGGTGGGCCCCAGGGGAGGGGGGGGTCAAAACGGGCTTCCGATGCTTCCGTTCCTTCCGACCGGCCGGAGGGCCCCAGGGGAGGGGGGGGGGTCAAAACGGGCTTCCGATGCTTCCGTTCCTTCTGACCGGCCGGAGGGCCCCAGGGGAGGGGGGGGGTCAAAACGGGCTTCCGATGCTTCCGTTCCTTCTGACCGGCCGGAGGGCCCCAGGGGAGGGGGGGGGGTCAAAACGGGCTTCCGATCCTTCCGTTCCTTCCGACCGGCCGGAGGGCCCCAGGGGAGGGGGGGGTCAAAACGGGCTTCCGATGCTTCCGTTCCTTCCGACCGGCCGGAGGGCCCCAGGGGAGGGGGGGGTCAAAACGGGCTTCCGATCCTTCCGTTCCTTCCGACCGGCCAGAGGGCCCCAGGGGAGGGGGGGGGGTCAAAACGGGCTTCCGATGCTTCCGTTCCTTCCGACCGGCCGGAGGGCCCCAGGGGAGGGGGGGGGGTAAAAACGGGCTTCCGAACCTTCCGTTCCTTCCGACCGGCCGGAGGGCCCCAGGGGAGGGGGGGGTCAAAACGGGCTTCCGATCCTTCCGAACCTTCCGACCGGCCGGAGGGCCCCAGGGGAGGGGGGGGTCAAAACGGGCTTCCGATGCTTCCGTTCCTTCCGACCGGCCGGAGGGCCCCAGGGGAGGGGGGGGGTCAAAACGGGCTTCCTATGCTTCCGTTCCTTCTGACCGGCCGGAGGGCCCCAGGGGAGGGGGGGGGTCAAAACGGGCTTCCGATCCTTCCGTTCCTTCCGACCGGCCGGAGGTCCCCAGGGGAGGGGGGGGGGTCAAAACGGGCTTCCGATGCTTCCGTTCCTTCCGACCGGCCGGAGGGCCCCAGGGGAGGGGGGGGGTCAAAACGGGCTTCCGATGCTTCCGTTCCTTCCGAACGGCTGGAGGGCCCCAGGGGAAGGGGGGGGTCAAAACGGGCTTCCGATGCTTCCGTTCCTTCCGACCGGCCGGTGGGCCCCAGGGGAGGGGGGGGTCAAAACGGGCTTCCGATGCTTCCGTTCCTTCCGACCGGCCGGAGGGCCCCAGGGGAGGGGGGGGGTCAAAACGGGCTTCCGATGCTTCCGTTCCTTCTGACCGGCCGGAGGGCCCCAGGGGAGGGGGGGGTCAAAACGGGCTTCCGATCCTTCCGTTCCTTCCGACCGGCCGGAGGGCCCCAGGGGAGGGGGGGGGGGTCAAAACGGGCGTCCGATGCTTCCGTTCCTTCCGCCCGGCCGGCGGGCCCCCGGGGAGGGGGGGGTCAAAACGGGCTTCCGATCCTTCCGTTCCTTCCGACCGGCCGGAGGGCCCCAGGGGAGGGGGGGGGTCAAAACGGGCTTCCGATGCTTCCGTTCCTTCCGACCGGCCGGAGGGCCCCAGGGGAGGGGGGGGGGGTCAAAACGGGCTTCCGATGCTTCCGTTCCTTCCGAACGGCTGGAGGGCCCCAGGGGAAGGGGGGGTCAAAACGGGCTTCCGATGCTTCCGTTCCTTCCGACCGGCCGGTGGGCCCCAGGGGAAGGGGGGGGTCAAAACGGGCTTCCGATGCTTCCGTTCCTTCCGACCGGCCGGTGGGCCCCAGGGGAGGGGGGGGGTCAAAACGGGCTTCCGATGCTTCCGTTCCTTCCGACCGGCTGGTGGGCCCCAGGGGAGGGGGGGTCAAAACGGGCTTCCGATGCTTCCGTTCCTTCCGACCGGCCGGAGGGCCCCAGGGGAGGGGGGGGGCCCAAACGGGCTTCCGATGCTTCCGTTCCTTCCGACCGGCCGGTGGGCCCCAGGGGAGGTGGGGGGGGTCAAAACGGGCTTCCGATCCTTCCGTTCCTTCCGACCGGCCAGAGGGCCCCAGGGGAGGGGGGGGGTCAAAACGGGCTTCCGATGCTTCCGTTCCTTCCGACCGGCCGGAGGGCCCCAGGGGAGGGGGGGGGGTCAAAACGGGCTTCCGATGCTTCCGTTCCTTCCGACCGGCCGGAGGGCCCCAGGGGAGGGGGGGGGTCAAAACGGGCTTCCGATCCTTCCGTTCCTTCCGACCGGCCGGAGGGCCCCAGGGGAGGGGGGGGGGTCAAAACGGGCTTCCGATCCTTCCGTTCCTTCCGACCGGCGTGAGGGCCCCAGGGGGGGGGGTCAAAACGGGCTTCCGATCCTTCCGTTCCTTCCGACCGGCCGGAGGGCCCCAGGGGAGGGGGGGGGGTCAAAACGGAAGGATCGGAATCCCGAGCACCACTTGCAACGGGATGGGTGTGGGTCCATGCATGGGCTATGAGCAGTCCCCAGGGATGGGGGGATAGGGAATCGGGTGTTTGATCGGTGTTTTCAGCATGTCATGGTTTCAGCTCGGTGCCCCCCCCCCCGCCCTCCCCCCTTCCGTGGGGACTGCTCATAGCCCATGCATGGACCCACACCCACCCCGTTGCAATCCCGAGCACCACTTGCAACGGGATGGGTGTGGGTCCATGCATGGGCTATGAGCAGTCCCCAGGGATGGGGGGATGGGGAATCGGGTGTTTGATCGGTGTTTTCAGCATGTCATGGTTTCAGCTCGGTGCCCCCCCACGCCCTCCCCCCTTCCGTGGGGACTGCCCATGCATGGACCCACACCAACCCCGTTGCAATCCCGAGCACCACTACGATACTGCGTGCGTCCTCTTCAATGTTATGTATATAATATATACTTATAAGTATGAATTCAAGGATCATTGTAAAGTTTGTTAACGAAGAACATTATGTATATATGACGTCGCGGGTTCGATTCTTGCATCAGTCTTGGAGGCTTCGGAAGGAATGGAAGGAACGGAAGGCCCTCCAGGGAATCCCCCTCCCTCCTAGGGACATCCGTCAGTCGGAAGGAATGGAAGGAACGGAAGGCCCTTCAGACTCCCCCCCCTCCCTCGTAGGGACATCCGTCAGTCGGAAGGAATGGAAGGAACGGAAGGCCCTTCAGACCCCCCCTCCCTCCTGGGGACATTCGGCAGTGGGAAGGAATGGAAGGATCGGAAGCCCGTTTTGACCCCCCCTCCCCTGGGGCCCACCGGCCGGTCGGAAGGAATGGAAGGATCGGAAGCCCGTTTTGACCCCCCCCCTCCCCTGGGGCCCACCGGCCGGTCGGAAGGAACGGAAGGATCGGAAGCCCGTTTTGACCCCCCCCCCCTGGGGCCCACCGGCCGGTCGGAAGGAACGGAAGGATCGGAAGCCCGTTTTGAACCCCCCCTCCCCTGGGGCCCACCGGCCGGTCGGAAGGAACGGAAGGTTCGGAAGCCCGTTTTGACCCCCCCCTCCCCTTCTTCGGACATTCGGCAGTCGGAAGGAACGGAAGGAACGGAAGGAACCCGTTTGCTGTTTTACCCTCCTGCTGTGGGTCAGTAGCTCATTTCCGGGCTGGCAGTGGGCACTTTCTAGGTAAGAAGTGGACCTCCTCCTGGTGGGAACTGGTTCTTTCGTTTGTGGAGTGGAGCTATTCCGGGTTAGGATGAGGCCAGAAGGCCCCCTTCCAGGAAACACCTGGTAGGAATGGAAAATAGATTAATTCCCGGAATTCTCCCCCATCCATTCCGCCCTTGTGAATTGAAGGGGCCCAATTGAAGGAGACAAAGTAAGCACGGTTGCACCTGTCAGTCGAGGGAAACCCCCAACTTCAGGCAGCAAAAGAGCGTCGCCGGTATGAGTGAGAGATAGGCAAACAATGAAGGCGGTGTCATAGTGATGGGAAGCATGCGTCAGTAAAGGAACAAGGGGCAAGGGCGGCTGGCCGGACGCTACACGTGGTTGTCACTGTCATTATACGTGTTCTCCTTTCGCTGTCACAGCCTAGAGACGCGTTTTGTTTGTGGGGCAACCCGCATGGACGCACCTGGCGGACGGCCATCAGCTGTTGCACAGCCATCTAGGAGCGCCATCGGCGCATACCTGGGGCAAATCACGCTTCTACAGGAGAGCGGTGTCGTGTCTATCAATGGGTCGCGGCCTCAGCTGTAATAGCTTGTGGGGCAGGGCGGCCCCACCTGGGCGAGCTCGTTGCATTGAGAAGTGAGAACGCACGGCAAGCAAGCCCAGCCGAGCCAACATGTTCTGGTGTGGGCTGTGCAGGATGCTCAGGAGCGAGCCGCAGCCTGGTTGTTGGAGGCAAGTAATGTGTGGGAGGGGCCGGCCGGCCGCCTATCTAGCACGAACAGCTGAACGCCCGCCGGGTGCAGGGAATGGGCCTGGAGCGGAAGCCTTGGATGGTAGTGAGGATTATTCTCCAGTATCATCAGGGTATCATCGACTTCAGCTTACGAGGCCCAAACCGTTGCCCTATTTCCGTGACTGAGTCGCCCTGCCTTACGCAGTCCCCGTCGTCCCGCCGCCAGCTAGCGTGCACGCCTGTCTGAGAAGCGGAACCCAACCAACTCCGCCCCCCTGGCCACGATCGACCCACGCAACGATAGTCGCACCAGATTAACTGTCCCTCGGGTCCCGCTGGTCGGTTCATGAAGGCACCGCGCGACCAGCCATTCGCGCGACTCCCAGATCAGGAAAATATCTCATAATAAGACCAACGTCCGCAGCGAACCTCGGCGTTTGTGTTGTGCGTGACTCCCGCCCAGCCGACAGGCCTGTTTAGGCTACGGTCCTGCGTTGCCGTACATGCCCAGCAGGCGACGATCGTCCTGGACACCTGGAGGCAGTATTGAAGCTAGACGCCATGGATGGAAGCGCCCTAGCTACGTAAGCCTTCGATCGCTATCAATCAGCGCAGACTGTTTCTACCAGGGCCGCGCGGGGATTCTCCAAGCTAGCATACGTTAGCTAGACTACGCGCTGACCGCAACAGTAATCTATACATTAATCCATGAAGTCAACACTGGTGGCTGCGGGAAATGGCTGGGCCCGAGAACATGCTGGGCATTATATATGTCAACGACCTAAACCGTGGTATCAAACCCCTGGTCCGCCCGAAGACGCACTTGGAATAAATGAAAGAAACAGATCATTACAATACGTTACCAACACCGACCCTGCCTCGACATGAGAGCCAGAACTCGAACCCAAACGACGCGTGCGTGCTTCGACTACATGCGTGTATGACCGAGCTTGTGAGCCGATTTGAGAAATCATCGGCACTTGCGTGGCTGCCCTGTGTCGTGCGTGGGGACGACATTTTTGGGCGGGGCCCCAGCGCGAAGCGCCCAGGGCGGGGCGAGCACATATCCTTCCGTACATGCCCATAGACTATCCTTATGCCCTCACTTATAGCCGTAGCGCCTCTAGCGTAGCTAGAGAAGCGGAGGCCTTACCCCACTTAAATGTCCGTCCGTCCGTCCGTAGGGCTGTAATTTGGATTTTCCGGAATTTCGCTTTTTCTTTCGGCATTTCTGATAGCATAATGCATCCTGTATTTCTGATATACGTGCGTTCATGTGTTCATTCAAGTTGAAGTTTGAAATAGTAACAGCTGATCGCGGCCGAAGTCGCATGAACGACTCCGCGCGTAGAAATCATCGCAATCGCAGTGAAGATATTTATAATGGAATTGTGACATGGCGGCGCGATGTGAATCGTAATGCTATCGTGCAGTAGAATGGCTCGGCTCCGAAACCCCGACGCGTAAAGTGCGTAAATTTTTTTTGCGTCGCGGGATGTGCTGCTCGCATATAGATATATCATAGAAATCATTTATGTGTGATATCATAGCGTTAGGCTTGTCAAAGTTAGTCGCCTTGCGATTTGCGAGGAAAATGCGATCGTGCACTCGCGCTACTTAGGATGCTGCATAGCATAGCATAGCGTAGCGTAGCGTAGCGTAGCATTGCGTAGCGGATCGTAACGAAGCATAGCGGAGCGTATCGCGGAGCATAGCGTCGCGTCGTGTAGTCGGCGAATAAAGTCGTGCGCGCCTGCGCAGTGCTCCGCTACGTTCTGCTGCGCTTCGCTACGCTGTCGCTTGCTCGCTCGCTCGCTCGCTCGCTCGCTCGGTTTCATCGCTTTAACGCAAGTCGGCGATTAAAGCCGCGCACGCTCCGCTGCGCTCGGTTCAAAGTTAGTCGCCGCTCGTCGCGGCTTGTCGCTACTCGCGTCGTTGCCGCTCGTTATTCGTTGCCGCTCGCCGCCGCTCACCGCCGCGTAACGTAGCGTAGCGTAGCGTAGCATCGCGTCGCGTACCATAGTATAGTGCAGCGTGCACAATCGTAAATCGCACGTCACATTTCAACGTGCACAATTGAAGTCGCGCACGCGCCTTCCCGCGGAGCATAGTGTAGTGTAGCGTCGTGTCGCGTCGCGTCGCGTCGCATCGCGTCGCGTCATGTTGCGTCGCGTCGCATCGTGTCGCGTTGCGTCGCGTCGTGTCACGTCACGTCGCGTCGCGTCGCGTCGCGTCGCGTCGCGTCGTGTAGTGCAGCACAGCATGCACGAACACATTGCAATGCTACACAATGCAACACGATGTCGCGTCGTCGCGTCATGTAGCCTAGCGTAACGTAGCGTAGCATAACGTTGCGTAGCGGATCGTAATGGAGCGTAGCGGAGCGTAGCATGGAGCATCGCGGAGCGTAGCATAGCATCACATCGCGTCACGTAACGTAGTGTAGCGTCGCGTCGCGTTGCGTCGCCTCGCATCGCGTCATGTAGCCTAGCGTAGCGTAGTGTAGCATAGCGTTGCGTAGCGAATCGTAATGGAGCATAGCGGACCGTAGCGTGGAGCATAGCGTCGCGTCGCGTCGCGTCCGCATCCGCATCCGCAACGGGCGCTACGGCAGCCCGCGGCCCAAAGGGCGCGCGCTTGTAAAGAGGCCCCGCCCTGTAGCCGTAGCGTCTCTAGCGTAGCTAGAGAAGCGGAGGCCTTACCCCACTGAAATGGTGTCCGTAGTCCGGTGTAATGTTCCCGGAGCAATCGAAGATTGCGGAGGGATACGACCCCATAATTGTGCGTGCGTCCGTCTGTCACACGTCAAGTCGTGCGCTCTGGGCTTTGGCATCCAGAAGTTTTGAGGAGATTGAATTTGCTATTGTTAGCGCCAAGTTTCCGACTCGGAGGAGCGTGCGTGGCTGTGCAGAGTGGGCGACAAGTGTCCATGGCAAGTCGACTATGCAGTGCGCGCCGCCAAAAGGCCCCAAAAATTAGCCGTTCAATAACTAGTTTTCCAGGGATCATATTACATGAAATTCTGGGTGGGAAAGAGGCGCGCTTGCAAAAGTAGTGGACTCGCGCGACCGTGGACCCGACTCGTGCGAACCCGTAACGGCTACCTAAGAACATAATATATTAAAAGGAAACACCATATAGAATTGAAGGATGGAAATTACGAACCGGAAAGCAAGCGGGTGGGACAAGAGTACAACTACCGGGAAGACATAGTTGTGCACCTGGGGCACATAGTGCGCTCTGGGATTTGGCAGCCAGAAGTTTTCAGGAGATTGAATTCGCTATTGTTAGAGCCAAGTTTCCGAGTCCGAGGAGCGTGCGCGGCTTTGCAAAGTGGGCGACAATGTCCATGGCAAGTCGACTACAGTATGCAGCGCGCGCCGCCAAAAGGCCCCGAAAAGTGGCCGTTCATAAAGTCAGCGGTAAAGGTATCGTATGACATCAAATTCTCGATGAGAAAGAGGCGCGCTTGCAAAAGTGGGCTCACGCGACCCGGTCTGCATGCGGTCTGCACCTGCGTGGTCAGTGTGTGAGAGTGTGTGTGAGAGTGTGTGTGTGTGTGAGAGAGTGTGTGATTGTTTGAGTGTGTGAGTGAGTGTGTGCATGAGTGTGTGAGTGTGAGTGTGGGAGTGTGTGTGAGTGAGTGTATGAGTGGGTGTGTAAGTGTAACTGTTACATATCTGCCGGGCCGACACTGGCCGGGGGCGCTAACCCGCCCCCGGGTGTGTGTGTGTGGAAGTGTGAGTGTGAGTGAGTTAGTATGAGTGTGTGAGAGTAAGTGAGATTGTGAGTGAGTGTATGTGTGTGTGAGTGTGAGTGTGTGCGTGTGAGAGTGTATGTGAGTGTGTGTCGTTACAGACCGGGCCCTGACGCTGGCCAGGGGCTGCTAACCCAGCCCCGACGGAAAGACCGCCTAAGCACTCTCCCCCTTGCGGTGGGAAAAGAGTGTGAGGGGCCGCTACCCCCTCCTGCTCGACGCAGAGCTGGCTGCGTCGTACACCCCATATACGGGTGTACGGTGCAGCGGCTCCCCAAAGGCTTGGGCTCACAGTCTGCCTTATACGGCAGCTGGGCCCTTCGTCCGCACAAACAGCAGTCGTGCCGGCGCACTACGCGGTGTGTGTTTGTGTGTGTGTGTGACTGTGTGAGTGAGGGGGTGTGTGTGAGAGAGTGTGTCGTTACAGTATCTGACCGGGCCCTGACGCTGGCCAGGGGCTGCTAACCCAGCCCCGACGGAAAGACCGCCTAAGCACTCTCCCCCTTGCGGTGGGAGAAGGGCGTGAGGGGCCGCTACCCCCTCCTGCTCGACGCAGAGCTGGCTGCGTCGTATACCCCATATACGGGTGTACGGCGCAGAGTGTGTGTAAGCAAGAGAGAGTGTGTGTGTGAGAGAGCGTGAGTGTGTGAGAGAGAGTGAGTGAGTGAGAGAGAGAGAGAGCTTGTGTGTGAGAGAGAGTAAATGTCTGATAGAAAGTGAGGGAGTGAGGGAGTGAGGGAGTGAGGGAGTGAGGGAGTGAGGGAGTGAGGGAGTGAGGGAGTGAGGGAGTGAGGGAGTGAGGGAGTGAGGGAGTGAGGGAGTGAGGGAGTGAGGGAGTGAGGGAGTGAGGGAGTGAGGGAGTGAGGGAGTGAGGGAGTGAGGGAGTGAGGGAGTGAGGGAGTGAGGGAGTGAGGGAGTGAGGGAGTGAGGGAGTGAGGGAGTGAGGGAGTGAGGGAGTGAGGGAGTGAGGGAGTGAGGGAGTGAGGGAGTGAGGGAGTGAGGGAGTGAGGGAGTGAGGGAGTGAGGGAGTGAGGGAGTGAGGGAGTGAGGGAGTGAGGGAGTGAGGGAGTGAGGGAGTGAGGGAGTGAGGGAGTGAGGGAGTGAGGGAGTGAGGGAGTGAGGGAGTGAGGGAGTGAGGGAGTGAGGGAGTGAGGGAGTGAGGGAGTGAGGGAGTGAGGGAGTGAGGGAGTGAGGGAGTGAGGGAGTGAGGGAGTGAGGGAGTGAGGGAGTGAGGGAGTGAGGGAGTGAGGGAGTGAGGGAGTGAGGGAGTGAGGGAGTGAGGGAGTGAGGGAGTGAGGGAGTGAGGGAGTGAGGGAGTGAGGGAGTGAGGGAGTGAGGGAGTGAGGGAGTGAGGGAGTGAGGGAGTGAGGGAGTGAGGGAGTGAGGGAGTGAGGGAGTGAGGGAGTGAGGGAGTGAGGGAGTGAGGGAGTGAGGGAGTGAGGGAGTGAGGGAGTGAGGGAGTGAGGGAGTGAGGGAGTGAGGGAGTGAGGGAGTGAGGGAGTGAGGGAGTGAGGGAGTGAGGGAGTGAGGGAGTGAGGGAGTGAGGGAGTGAGGGAGTGAGGGAGTGAGGGAGTGAGGGAGTGAGGGAGTGAGGGAGTGAGGGAGTGAGGGAGTACGTGAGAGAGCGTGTGAGCACGTGTGAGTGTGTGTGAGCGCGTGCAAGTGTGCGTGTGTCGTTACAGTATCTGACCGGGCCCTGACGCTGGCCAGGGGCTGCTAACCCAGCCCCGACGATAAGACCGCCTAAGCACTCTCCCCCTTGTGGTGGGAGAAGGGCGTGAGGGGCCGCTACCCCCTCCTGCTCGATGCAGAGCTGGCTGCGTCGTACACCCCATATACGGGTGTACGGTGCAGCGGCTCCCCAAAGGCTTGAGCTCACAGCCTGCCTTATACGGCAGATGGGCCCTTCGTCTTTCGTGCTGGGCCCTTCGTGCGTGTGTGTGCGAGTGGGTGTGTGTTCGTGTGTGAGAGCGTGTGAGAGCATGTAAGTGCGTGTGAGTGCATGTTAGTACGTGGAGTGCGTGTGAGTGCGTGTGAGCGCATGTGAGTGCATGTGAGTGCGTGTGAGTGCATGTGACTGCGTGTGAGTGCGTGTGAGTGCGTGTGAGCGCATGTGAGTGCGTGTGAGTGCGTGTGAGTGCGTGTGAGTGCGTGTGAGTGTGTGTGATGAGAGCGTGTAAGTGCGTGTGAGTGCGTGTGAGTGCAGGTCAGTGCGTGTGTTTGCGTGTGCGTGCGCGTGAGTGTGCGTGTGTAGGTGAGTGGGTGCATGTCAGTGCGTGTGAGTGCGTGTGAGAGCATGTAAGTGCGTGTGAGTGTGTGTGAGTGCGTGTGAGTGTGTGTGAGTGTGTGTGAGTGTGTGTGAGTGCATGCGAGTGCGTGTGACTGCGTGAGAGTGCGTCCGACTGCGTGTGAATGCGTGTGGGTGTGTGAGTGTGTGTGGGTGTGTGAGTGTGTGTGGGTGGGGGGGGGAAGTGTGTGACTGTCCCTCCGTACGCTCGGCCCACCCGGCCAAATCGTACTCGCTCTGACACTCCTCCTTCTTCACAAAAAAAATGCTCCGGGCAATGAAGCGAAGCTGCATGTCTTTTTTTGGGCTTTTCGCTTTTCGTTTCGGCATTTCTCATCGCAAATTACATTCTGTATTGCAGGATATGCATCCGTACGCATCTTCAGCCATTTTTTCGTTTGTGCTAGTTTCCGCTGATCGCGGCCGAAGTTGCATCGACGTTTCCGCGCGTACAAATCATCGCAATCGCTGTCAAAATTAATATAATGGAATTGTGACATGTCGGCGCGGTGTGGATAATATTGCTATCGTCAAGTAGAATTGCTCGGCTCCGAAACCCCGACGCGTAAATTACTTTTACGTCGCGGAATGTGCTGCTCGCATATAAATAGATAGGCTTGTCAAAGTTAGTCGCCTTGCCATTTGCGAGGAAAATGCGATCGTGCACTCGCGTTACTTAGGATGCTGCATAGCAAAACGTAGCGTAGCGTTGCATAGCGTTGCGTAGCGGATCGTAACGAGGCATAGCGGAGCGTATCGCGGAGCACAGCGTCGCGTCGCGTAGTGGCGATGACGGCGCCATGTGAATCGTATTGCTATCGTGAAGTAGAATTGCTCGGCTCCGAAACCCCGACGCGTAAAGTGCGTGAATGTTTTTCGCTCGCGCGCTCGCTCTACCGGTTTGATCGTAGCGTAGCGTTGCATAGCGTTGTGTAGCGGATTGTAACGAAGCATAGCGGAGCGTATCGCGGAGCGTCGCGTAGTCGGCATTTTAAGTCATGCGCGCCTGCGCAGCGCTCCGCTACGTCCTGCTGCGGTTTGCTGCGCTGTTCGCACGCTAATTCGCACGCTCATTCGCTCGCTCGTTCGCACGCTCGTTCGCTCGCTCGCTCGGTTTGATCGTTAAAATGCAAGTTGACGAATAAAGTCGCGCACTCGTCATCGCCGTCGTCGCCGCTCCGCTGTGTTGCGCTGTGCTAGGCTATGCTGCGCTCCGCTGCACTCGGCTACACTCCGCTCCGCTACGCTCGGCTAGCGTCGCGAAGCATAGTGCAGCACAACGTGCACGATCGCATTTTCGGAGTATATGTAGCGGACCGTAGCCTCCGTAGCGTTTCGTAGCGGAACGTAGACAAGCATAGTGAATCGTAGTGTAGCGTAGCATAGCGTAGCGTACTGTAGCGTAGCGTAACGTAGCATAGCGTAGACTAGGATAGTATACTGTCCCGTGTAGCATCGCGGCACGGGGCCGGTGTCGCATCGCGTCGCGTCGTAATGGAGTATAGCGGAGTGTAGCGTGGAGCACAGCGGAGCGTAGCATAGCGTCACGTCACGTCACGTAACGAAGTGTAGCATCACGTCGCGCACCATAGTATCGCGCAGCGTGCACGATCGCATTTCGACGTGCAAAATTGAAGACGCGTGCGCGCCTTCTCGCGTCGCGTCGCATCGCGTCGCGTAGCATAGCGTAGTGTTGCATAGTATACCGTAACGTGAACGCGACTGTAATCGTGCACATTGAAATTGCGACTTGCGATTTGCGAGGAAAATGCGATCATACACGTGTGCTACTTAGGGCGTTGCAAAACATAGCGTAGCGTAGCGTAGCGTAGCGTAGCGTAGCGTAGTGTAGCGTAGCGTAGCGTAGCATAGCGTTGCATAGCGTTGCATAGCGTTGCATAGCGTTGTGTATCATTGCGCAGCGTTGTGTAGTGGAACGTAACGGAGCATAGCGGAGCGTCGCGTAGCATCGCGTCGCGTCGCGTCGCGTCGTGTCGCGTCGCGTCGCGTCGCGTCGCGTCCGCATACGCAAGGGGCGCTACGGCAGCCCGCGGCCCACAGGGCGCGCGCTTGTAGGATTGCCCATGTCCGTGTCTGCGCTGTCTGATGTAAAAGGGCAAGTGCAGACTTTCGGCCAACGGAAAGACTCCATAAGTAGATTATTACGTTCTTTATTGCATGGTAAATTTATTATAGGATTCCAACATCGCATGAGTAAAAACCAGTTTGGCAGTCTCCATGGACCGAGGCCGAGGTCAAACCAACGCCTCTCGGCCTGTAATTAATTCCAGAAGATCCATCGTTTCTCGAACGGGAATTCTGACATGACGGCGTGAAATGAATCTTCATTTCGGCAACCAAATATGTTTGCATTGCGAACAATCTTCCCGCGAACACACCACAGCAGCTCTGCTTGCCGGTCCGACCGACTTGGCGCATATTACAATACAAAGATTTCAAGGAGCAAACCATGAGGGGCAAACTGCTGGTTGTCGGACGCCAAGCGGCAAATTGCACGCATGATGCGGCGGTCTTCTGCTGCGGGCCGCCAAACAAGTCCAGTCGGCAACCTAGGGGACTTCTGTCCTAATGTTTCTCGAACGGGAATTCTGACATGACGGCGTGAAATGAATCTTCATTTCGGCAACCAAATATGTTTGCATTGCGAACAATCTTCCCGCGAACACACCACAGCAGCTCTGCTTGCCGGTCCGACCGACTTGGCGCATATTACAATACAAAGATTGCAAGGAGCAAACCATGAGGGGCAAACTGCTGGTTGTCGGACGCCAAGCGGCAAATTGCACGCATGATGCGGCGGTCTTCTGCTGCGGGCCGCCAAACAAGTCCAGTCGGCAACCTAGGGGACTTCTGCATTCCCTGTCCTAATGTTTCTCGAACGGGAATTCTGACATGACGGCGTGAAATGAATCTTCATTTCGGCAACCAAATATGTTTGCATTGCGAACAATCTTCCCGCGAACACACCACAGCAGCTCTGCTTGCCGGTCCGACCGACTTGGCGCATATTACAATACAAAGATTGCAAGGAGCAAACCATGAGGGGCAAACTGCTGGTTGTCGGACGCCAAGCGGCAAATTGCACGCATGATGCGGCGGTCTTCTGCTGCGGGCCGCCAAACAAGTCCAGTCGGCAACCTAGGGGACTTCTGCATTCCCTGTCCTAATGTTAACGTTGTCAAGCCTCCTCTACAGCGAATACCTCGGTAGCGAAGCCTGTGCACTCTCGTCGGCGTCAAGTGCACGTCGTCGCGACCCTCGCAAAGTAACAGTTCCATTTGCAAGTCAGCCTGTGTGATGTGTAAATGATACACTCCATGTCTATTGTCAAGCTACTTAAGCCAAGCAATTCGCTCGCGGGAAGAGTTGCACAGTGCCGAGACGGCGCGCGATGCTAAATATGGGGCGGATTGCTGAAGCCGCAGGCATTTCAGATATAAAGCTCTGGCTGTCTATCAGCAGGAATGCTGACACTCTCACACTTGACGCCCTCGCCGCCCTAGCACTCAACTTAACCCGTACGGATTGAACGGGGCCCCGCCCTTTTTCCGGCTTCAAGGAAGCCGACACCAACCCCTTGTCCCCTGTGCAACCATCTTGACTCCATCAGGGGCGCACATGCATCCCCGGCGGAGGCTGCACACACACCCGAATGCTAGCTATGTACATAAAGCGACACAATCAGGCGGTCGTCCAAACCATTACCAGTACGCTGGCAGGGGGGTCCAATAATAGAGCGAGGTTGTTACATTGCAATAGACGTCGCCGGCCCCGCAGACACCCGCCCGACCCCATTACGATTACGTGGCCGGGACACGCACGCGCGACTACTGCCCAAATGGCTGCTCCCGAAAATTGCAGATGAGAGCGACTCAAAATGTGACCTGATATACTCCTTATCCCCTACATCTGTCGCCCTGCGCGAAGCGCAAATGCCAGGATACATGGGATCCCGCCCCGGACCCCAGCCAGCACACCGTACGTACACATTGTTCAGGTCGGCTACACACGCCGACACCGACAAACCAGCACGATAAGGCTTTACGACACGCAGAACTACTGGTCACGCTTCTCACGGAAGTCGGATGGAGGGTCTGTTACATAAAGCAGGAAGCCATCAGCCGCCTCGGATTTGCGGAAACCTTATAAATGGACTGAAGCCCTCCGTCTACTCCACACCCTACGTACGCAAGGGCAACGAGGAAGACCGAACATGCTGCAACAACCTCCAAGACCAAGCGGTCAAGGAGACTCGACACTATCGTTGTAGCTAGCCCGGAGGCAAATGGAGCTTAACCCTCATGCGGAAACGCAGCCGGCTGGCACGTAAACCCGTAATAATAATATTAGGATTTCCACCTCCGATCGAGTAAGTCGATCTCCGGGCGCGGACACGCGACCCGTCCCAAACCAGCGGAATCACAGACACAGACACAGTTATATAAGCCACTACACAGGCGAGGTTGTTGACAAGTACGTAGCAATGCCATGCATACATCGCGCCGTATAGCCGTGCGACGCCACCCATCCAGCGGGCCGGGTGACCCGTGCATGCCCCTACCCACACAGCTGCCGCTGCCACGCACACCTATCTATCTACCACGCACACATGGACGACGGCGGGCTTCGTTACTTAGTTGCACACCTCTAAAGTGGGCACCAGATTCGGCCGGGGGCTCCCCGTGTCCGTCCCGGTGGCGGTGGCGTCACGCACACGTAATGAGGCGTAACTGCCGCGGTTGGGGATGTGAGGCGGGGCTGCTGCCTGCGGGAATGGGGACGAGGGGCAGTTTACACGCAGAAAGGGGTGTGTCGGGATGGCGGGCGCAAAGGGGGTTGGTTGGTACTCGCTCTGGCAGATTTTTAATCAGAATGCTGGCGCAGATGCTTTTATTTAATCAGAATGCTGGCGCAGATTTTTAATCAGGTTGCTGGCGTACATACGTTGGGGAGAGTTTATTTGCATCCAATGCCGGCCGATCCCCGTCCCTTACTTCCTCCCCCACCCATCCACTCACCTCCAGAAGCAGCCCACAGTGAGGTGTGCGGTCGGTATCTTCCGCAGCAGCATCCCCAGCAGCGGGCGGCACGGGGCCCTCCAGGGAAGCCCGGTGCGCGAGACCCGGGTGCAACACGGGTGTGACGACGGCGGCGGCAGCCGCCGCGGCTGCCATGTCTGCGGCAGGTTTTGCTGAGACTGGCGTGCTGCACCTGCCGCCACTGACTGAGGCAGTACCGGGCGGGCGAGATCCGGTCCTCACCAAACGGCTAGGCTGCGACGACGTGCTCATTTGGTCATCAGCGTCGGCCACGGGGGCATACGCAACGTGTGCATCTGAAGTTGGCAATGGCGGCGGTTGTGGGCGAGGAATGCTAACCACAGTGTCAGGGGCGGAGGGTTCAGCGGCCGCTGGATGCTTCAAAGTCATTCCATCGATGACGCTGTCGCTGCCATGTACGTCCGCGGGCACCACTTCTGTCGTAGCTGCTGTGGTAGCCATTGCTGAAGATGTGGCACCCATGCTTGACGCCGCACGATTAGTGGCCGCAGTAGGGGCGTCTCCTGCTGCGTCGGGTGCTGCCGCCGCCGCTGCTGCTACTTGGTTGGTGAAGGATTCTGACCACGCCTGAGTGGCTGATCGCACCGACTCCCTATGCTGCTGGAAGCCGACCGCTGCCTCCACGACCGGTGTCGTATCAGGGGCAGCGGCCGTAGCGGCTGCCGTTGACATGCAAGCATTGGGTGCGAAAGCAACAGCAGCAGCGGCAGCGTCCCTTTTAAACGGAGGCATGCTGGTCAGTGCAAGCGCTGCACTGTCGCCCATTACCGCCAGTGCTGTGCTGCCCACCGCCGCCTCAGGTGCACATGATGACGCAGAAGCAGCTGTGACTCCTCCAACCGCCGCTGCGGCGGCAAGGCGGGTGGAGTTGTTGCCCCCGCCGGACATGAGCAAGAGCCCTTCCTCCTGAGTAGCAAGCGCCCGGCCATCAGCTCGGGGCCTGCTGCTGCTGCGGGGGCTACCGCCGCGGCTGCTGCCACCAGCATCAGACGCGGCGTAGCCAAGCCCACTGCCAGCGGCTGCAGCAGCTGCTTGGGTGGCCGCGGCGACAGCAACGACGCCAGGGCCTGTGCCCGTTGCTACAGTAGTGGTATCCTGGGTGGCATGCCGTGAGAGGGCGATGTCAGGGTCAGATGGGCGCCTGCCGCTGCCATCGGACTCCCCAGCTGGTCTCAGTAACGACGACGAACGAGTCGACCCGCTCCCGGGGCTGCTGGCCTGCCGCCGCCGCTGCAGTACGTAGGCAGGTAGGGGTGCATGTATACGGGGTGGAGCGCAGAGGTGCAAACGTTGGCGGCAACGCATGTTCAGTAGTGAGAAAGTGTGTGCATCGATGTGTATATCTGCGTGCCGAGCCCGCTATCTACAGCAACATACATGTATGCACATATCAAAGAGGTTGTCGAAAGCATGCGGCGCATACACAATGACAATTGTGCTGAAATCCGTCTGTAAAGGCGTACCTTAAGTTTGCGGTAAAGTACGGCAGCGAGCGTGAGCAGGACCAGCAGCAGGCAGCCGCCGCCGACTGCTGCACCGATAACGACGGGCAGGCCGATCGCTCCACGGCCTCCGCTGCTGGTGCTGGAGGCAACCGCGGCCGCACCGCTGTCTAATAAGCCGCTATCCACATTGGTTCCCGCGGAGGCGATGTTGCTTTCAGCCAGGACGACGGTCGAACGAGTGGAGTTGCGAAACTGTATGTGGGGGTGCGGTCAACATGCAGGCGCATGTATGGGAGCTTGGGAGGTTATGGGAGGTTACTTGTCATAGCTAACACGCATGCGGTGCATGCAAGCAAGACACACGCAAGCAAGCAAGCATGCACGCATGGGGATCTGCTTACTCTGCCAGGCTCTGCCGAGTATGGGTTACTCACGACCACACAAGTTCAAGTGCTTACGCAACGGCTTTATAAATGGGGAGGCCCACGCTCGGGGACGGTGGGCTCGGATGGAGTTCTCCACCCCGATTCGGGCCCGCCGGAAATGTCTGAGATTTTAATTTGCATTTCCCCCCAAAAAATGTGTTGCGTACCCCAGGGCGTCTCAATAGGATTTTGATGAGCAGCACGAAGCGCGGCTTTGGGGCCCCATCCGAAACCCCTTGAAGCCGGACATGGACATGCATCTCATCAAGTAGCCTTTTCTCCGCCCAAGCATTACATGTATTTGTTCACGAGCGGGGCACGCACCCCCTTTCGCATGACAAACACACACGCACACAAGTTCACCAACATAAGGATGGACAGACAACGTAGCTGTGACGGACACCAAATAAATGCATGCGTGCACGTGCGCATACATCATCACCTGGCTGCCCATGACGGCCCATGATCCGTCGACGGACCCAAGCGGGCAGGCCCGATCCAGGTTCACCACCACGTTGTACACCTCCGATCTCAAAGCCATCAGATCTTTGACGGGATCCACCTGCAACGAAATACGTAGGTGCGTTGGGATGGACTTATATTAGGGGCGCGATGGCAACATGCATGCTGCGAGTTATAGAAGGTACCGAACCGATGCAATCTTTTCTCGACGCGGTAATTTTGCGATGCCAGAGATATTTTGAAAGTTGCATATGAAAACGCCGAGAGCTTGAGACGGGCCGGCCCCCGTTGGCTCCGCCGCCGCCGCCGCCTCTACGTACTCCCCGACCGGCCGTGCCCGCCATAGCCCCGATGGCCCCACCGCCCGCAGCTCGCGGCAAATAATTTATATTTGCGAGAAGATTTTGCGAGATGCCTTGCGAGTTTTTTTGAATCTTGAAACATTTGCGGGGAACCCTTTCGAGTTTTTTTTGACACTTTGCGACGGAGGTCCCAAACAATTCATTATTTATCGCAAAAAAATTGCGTCGTTGCTCATGCGTGAATCTGAATATTATGCTGCAGGCCAAGGGAACATGCGTCTGGCGCTGTTTCCCGGCATGTTAAGTTCCCCGCCATGACGTACATCGATCTTAGACTCTGTCTCAAGCCGGCATGCCGCACACGACGCTGCTTCCACACAATGGCGACCTTACCTTGAAGGTAATGTCTTGTTTGGTTGCTGATCCTGATGAGCATTCCTGCAAGCAAGCAACGTTCACGCACCAAGTAAGGAAACGTGCGTGTGGGCTTCGATCCGATGTTATGGAGCGCGCGGTGCGACGATCGCTCATTACTAGTTGGCAGGCCACTACGTACCATACGTATGTTGGTTAGCTAGATAGGCAAACTCTGCGCCTCTGTCTATCTTTGGCGTCACTGGCTATCTATCTATGGTACCGACGCAATCTTTCATTTTGCGAGGCGAGAAACAAATTGAATTTGGGTATGAAAACGCTGTCATTTTGCGAGGCGCCGGTACAGTAGGAGTTTATTTGCAAACTTTTGAAATTTGCGAGCTCGTGAGCCGTATATACAAGTTTGCGAACTCGCATCTCATCGTCAACCCAAAGGCATTGCATTCTACTGAAGAAGTTGGACATACCGGGTGCCATACCTACTTCACGCCACCCATCCGCCCCACAGCCACGGACTTGCCTTGGGCTGCTAGCCTTTCGCAGTGGCCTTCCCGCGTTCCCCGCCCCCCCTCCATCCCCCGTGCAGCAGCCTGCCCACCCGCTTCCCGCGCTACCCTTCCTCCCCGCCTGCCACGACCCCTTGCCGGCTGAGACTGGCCGGCCCCCGTTGGCTCCGCCGCCGCCGCCGCCTCTACGTACTCCCCGACCGGCCGTGCCCGCCCGCCCCGTTGGCCCTTCCCCGCAGGCCCCCACCGCCCGCAGCTCGCGGCAAATAAATTATTATTGCGAGGGAACCTTTCGAGTTTTTTTTGGCACTTTGCGAGGTCCCAAACAGTTAATTATTTATTCGGAAAAAGATTGCGTCGGTACGGGTATTTCTGCACATGCATACGTACCACGGCAGTGCTCTGCTGCTGGCTGAGACGCCTACGGTGGCGAGTGGTGGCGCTGCTGTTCTGCTGACTGGTGCAGCTCGTTGTGACGTTCCGCTCGGGCAGCCCCAGCGTCCTTGCTAGCGTGCCTGTAAGGCCGCTTTCCGCGCCTGCCGATCCGCAAGCGGCATACATGGAACCCAACTGCGCGCGCATAAAGACCCAGCCAGCATGAACACTAGACAATAATCAGGTACATGAATGAATGAAGTTGAAAAAGCAAGGTGAAACACATACACTGCTCGCCCACTCAAGGAATGATCATGCATTTTAGATCTCGTCCGACGACAAACTGCTCCCATTAATAATCACTTATGATCCGGACCGTCTTCTTCAACGTTGCCGGTTGACCGGAAGGAAGCTGAAGCTTGAGAGGCTGTCACTGTGACTGTAAGGCTGACATTGTCATGGTCATCAACTCCTGGGAACTGTCATGTATGTAGCTAGGAAATGTGTTCAGCAGAGCCGCCCTTCGATTCTCTGTCTGCTTGCTCGCACCTTAAATCTAAGTGACGCAATCAAATAGTGGTAATCCACTTCAGTGTTTGGTGGTGCAGGGGGCGACACGTAGCGTGAATCCGACGATGTGGGAGACGGGGGAGACGGGGGAGACGGGGGAGACGGGGGAGACGGGGGAGACGGGGGAGACGGGGGAGACGGGGGAGACGGGGGAGACGGGGGAGACGGGGGAGACGGGGGAGACGGGGGAGACGGGGGAGACGGGGGAGACGGGGGAGACGGGGGAGACGGGGAAGACGGGGGAGACGGGGGAGACGGGGGAGACGGGGGAGACGGGGGAGACGGGGGAGACGGGGGAGACGGGGGAGACGGGGGAGACGGGGGAGACGGGGGAGACGGGGGAGACGGGGGAGACGGGGGAGACGGGGGAGACGGGGGAGACGGGGGAGACGGGGGAGACGGGGGAGACGGGGGAGACGGGGGAGACGGGGGAGACGGGGGAGACGGGGGAGACGGGGGAGACGGGGGAGACGGGGGAGACGGGGGAGACGGGGGAGACGGGGGAGACGGGGGAGACGGGGGAGACGGGGGAGACGGGGGAGACGGGGGAGACGGGGGAGACGGGGGAGACGGGGGAGGTGGCGAGGGAGGAGGGGGAGTTGGGGGGGAGGAGGGGGAGGTGGGGGGGAAGGAGGGGGAGGTGGCGGGGGAGGAGGGGGAGGAGGGGGAGGTGGCGGAGGAGGCGGGGGAGGCGGTGGGGGAGGCGGGGGAGGAGGGGGAGGTGGCGGGGGAGGAGGGGGAGGTGGCGGGGGAGGAGGGGGAGGTGGCGGGGGAGGAGGAGGAGGTGGCGGGGGAGGAGGGGGAGGTGGCGGCGGGGGAGGAGGGGGAGGTGGCGGGGGAGGAGGGGGAGGTGGCGGAGGGGGAGGGGGAGGGGGAGGCGGAGGGGTAGGTGGAGGGGTAGGTGGAGGGGGAGATGGAGGCTTAGGCGGAGGGGGGGGGCGGAGGGGGATGCGGAGGGGGGGGGGCGGAGTGGGAGGCGGAGGGGTAGGTGGAGGGGGAGGCGGAGGGGGGGTAGAGATGTCACGCTGTGATTGGCAGCGGTTCAGTACGTAACTGTACAGCTGGTTCATTTCAGCGTCTGACAGGGGCCTATCATACAGGATGAAGGCCCCTAAGTCCATGTTTGCGATGCCATCACGTGCAGCCCGATTTGGTGGGCCTCCAAAAATATCCCCCCCAACAGCGGTGTAGATATCAACATTTTTCAGCGCAGCTGCAGTGGTTGTTTCCACGAGGGAGACATTGTCACGCTTTATATTGTGACTATTGATACCGGATACGGAGCGGCGTGTGCGTACAGTGAAGATGTACCAGGTATGCAGGCTAACAGGAGCATCTAATAGCCCCAAGAATGATGCGCTCTGAAAGAATATCTGGTTTATCTGATCCCTAGTTTCCCTGAGCAAACTGATGACGATAGGTGTAGATCTCAGGCTAGTCGTCTCAATTCCCTGCAGGACGCTGTCGTAGGTGAAGTCCGTTATTAGGTCGTTAAAACGGACCAAGAAGATGTAGCTCAGCCCATCGTTGGACGATATGGCGAGGTTCAGTGGGGTCGGGTTGTAAAGAAAATTGAACTTTGTGCCTTGAAATGACACGTATGACGCATCGTTGTACCCCCCCGATGACGTATGTGGGCTGCTTGGATGTGTTGGCTTGGATAAAGCCATTCCAAGAAGAGACGGCTGAGCCACTGTTCAGTCCTGACACATACTTGGGCTGAAGGTCAATTTTTGGGTTTGCGGGGATGGAGCAGCTGGGAGGTAGATCTTGCATCCTTCTCCTGCTACTGTGACCCACAGCTGATGAAGATGGCCCCCGTGAAGTCTTCAGCTGTGAGGACTCCTTCAGGGTGCCTGATGAAGCTCCACGCTTAGAGAGGGAAGGGCGAGGGCGGGGAGGTGGCCACAATGGCGGCACCGGTGGTGAAGGTGGCGGAGGTGATGATGGGGGCAGAGAAGGCGGTGACGATGGGGTCAGTAACGGTGGTGACGGTGTTGACATTAAGCGACATGATCCATTGCAGTTGTCCCCATCCATGATGTTGCCGTCATCACACTGCTCTCCGGGGTCCACCACACCATCACCACAACGCCAGCAGTCCGGGTCGGCCTTGTCAGTTAGTGCATCTCCATCGTTGTCTACACCGTCGTAGCAGTCCTCGGCGGTCAGCGTGGCCTTGGCGTTGCAAAGGACTGTAGCAAATGCGTTGATGGCGAGGAGTAAATGTGCGTGGTGAGGAATCTTTTTCGCACCGTTGGTGAGGCACTATGACATGTACCGAAGTACTGACACATACACGCCAAAAGGCTGGCCGGCAGATATGTTGCAACCACGTACTTATGCCCCAGTAGTCCACAACGAACGAATGCACGTCATTAAACCGCAACTAACCTCCCTCCTGGTATCCTTTTACATGGAGGGCATTATTCCCCGTCGTTTAAGGTCTGCTTAGATTGAGTATATGTCCGGGCACAGAATGAATAGGGGTATGTACGGCAATCACACGCTTGCTAGGTCTATCGCTCCCCACCAAACGTTGGATTACCTGTGGCCTCACAGTCCTGCTCTGGACCCGACGGCACGGGGCATCGGCCGGTCTTGTGCGCCACTACACGTAGCCCGCCCCAGCCGATGGGACCCGTGAAGTACCCGGAATGTGATGTACTCTTGCCGTTCAGCAGGTTGCTGCGGCCATACATGCGCGTCAACAATCGACAAGGTGGGTGAAAGGGTTCATAGATAGCGTCCCCTAAAAACCCTAAGACCACATCGTCTGCGTATTGGCCCAAAACAACAGGTGTAGAGACTCTATACGGTTGCTACGCTATACATGCGTATAATACCGCCGTATGTATATATGTGTGCGTATTATAAGTATGTATAGCCCCCCCAAATGTACGTATAAATAAACGGCATGCTTACCCGTCATTGCAGGTGGGGCAGTGAATCCCCAGTTCCTTCGTGGCGGTCACCGCCTGATACTGGTCCGGCACCAAGGTCAGCGCCGTCGGCAGAAATGTGTATCTTTGAGGTGAGGAATAATGGGCCATGGAGATGAGGGAACCCCCTGCGAACACGCAGCAAATGAAGCGCCGAAGTCGGAATAATGCTGGGTATGTTCGTTCTCATAATTTTCGTGAGTGCTGCTGATACCGGTATGTCGAAGCGGTCGAAATAATAACAAAGAAAGCACAAAACGATCTATCCGTGCGTACGTAGTTTGCCCAACAAATAAACACGCAGGCGTTACACATTACAGCTCTCGTACAAGCATGCCCATGCGCACACCGCCCGCGCGCGCCATGGCAAAGTTGCTTGTACGGAAGGTTGGTACTGCTGAACTGAACAACAACAGTTGCAAATCTTCAAATGTGTACACATAAACCCTCATCACCCAGCCACATGTACGCACGTTAGTTATTTACCACACAAAGGCAAACTGGACGCATGCGTGCGCTTACAGTAACAACCGATAGATCGATACACACCGACACATGCGCGCACCTCGGTCGTTCACAAATTGTTTAATGTTGTCCCGAATTGTAATCGTACAGGGGGGGCGTTATGCCCCCATATTTGTACAACCAACTGGCTTCCACCTGGCCCGGCATGTCCGCGGGCAGGTAGAGCAGCTTGTATGCGCTGAGGTTGTAGGTCGGCACCAAGGTGGGCTCGTTGACATAGGTGATGATCGAGGCCGAGTAGCCCGCAGCGCTGACCCAGCCCTCCAGGGACTTGCGGGCGGCCTGCTCTCCAAACAATAGGTACACACGGCGGCGGCGCATGCAGTTGCTTGCACGGTATGTATGAAGCAGGGCAATCAGGTGGACGACAACGGTGGTGGTGGTTAATGCGTAACGATAATGCCAATGAACAGCGCCCTGTCTGTACATGGGTGTTCGTTTGCTGAACGAACGCTACGCACTCAAATCATGCCAAGCAAGCGTTATGGCAAATACCTGCTGAGGAATACCTTGGGGCATTCCTCATTACAAGGCATGTGTCGACATTTCTGCTGCACGCACGCACGCTAAACTTACACTGTTGTCTCCAAAGAAGCCGATGGCCAGAATGCCGCTTGCGTCACTAGGGGCTGACTCAAGAGCTGACCGGATCAGACTCGGATAGAGACCTCCGCAGGATGTGCCTTGGCAAGCGCCCTGTATGACGGTAAAGCGGATTATTGCACAACTGAAGGTTTTCTGAGTGCAACGCTAGAAAACCAAGGTTTTCTGTGAACTCAGAGGAGTTGTGCCCTCATAAGGGCGTTGGTACGGCACATGGTGCCAGTTAAGGTGTCCGCGAAGGCGTGGAGGAGTGATTTTCGGGTTTTGTAGCTACATAGGGTGGTTGCTGCGAGGCTGTGGGCATTAAGGCCTTAGCGATAGCTTTCGTGGTAGCCGGCCCTCACCCGGCCTACCTACCGAATAAGGACGGCTTTCATTGCTTGCAGGTACCCTTTGTGTGTAACGAACGATGATTTCTCATGAAAACAGGCGTGCAAATACAGTAAGGGTTGGCGACTGGAGCATAGTTCTTATATAGTATGCAAGGATTACAAGGGGAACCGATGTCCATGTCGGTTGCTAGCAGTACATGCTAGGCGGACTGTTCATCTTACCCCAGGGGCACCCACGGAGGGGTGCCGAAAGCAAAGCCTCCAAGGCCCACCAGAACCATGCCCGCACAACGCGCGAAGCGTAAAAAAGCAGGACACAGAATCCCAGAAACGCAGGGCTGCACAGAAAGGGCCACGGGCCCTAAGCAGCCCGCAAGAGCTCCAGGCTAACGAAGAACGAAATCAGCTAAACAAGAGAAGGGCCACGAGCGAGGTCCACCAGGACCGAACCCGCAGCGCCACCAGGCCTACCAGAACCCTAGGCGACCCTGGGTCAAAGGGGGCCCACTGCGACGAAGACAAGCACACGCACGGCAAGCAAGGGCAAAAGCAAACACAGGGCAGCCTAGAGGCGCCCACGGAACACTCCCGCCGAGACCGTCAGGGGGAGCCGCCGGGAGGGGAGACAGAGTCCGGAGGGCCGACAAACACAACACGGCCTGCCTGGTTGGCAAGGAAGGGGTGAGCCGTTGGGACCGCCTCCCAACCAACCAAGGGCCGCGAACGATGCTACACGGGCCCAGAAGTCGGCAACAACCGCGGCACGCCACCAGTGGGGGGAAGGGGGTCTGGGGGAGGGGGGCGGCAGCCCCTCTCCCCCAGCCTGGCCCAACGCCTCTGACACACGAAAACGGATTCATGCACATGATGCATGCATTGCAAGACATCGAACCAAATCTGCTCTCATAGTACTGCTCCGAACTGATTCATGGATGCATTGACCTCCACATTACGGGCTCCAAGGGCTAAGTTATTCATTCATAAATGCAACAAACGGTTGGCTGCGGATGTAAGGTCGGTCGCCTCCGTCAGCGAGAGGCAGCGAGCGAGCGATTGCCAGCCGACCGGTGCTGGCATTACTATTAACAATTACTAATTAGTAATTACTGTTACTTTTTAACTACTCATTGCTAATTACTATTACTGTGAAGAACAAAGGACATGGCTGCGGCCGAGAATTACGATTTAGCTTCTTTTTGCTGCTGGTCTATGAGGTTTGCCCAGCCAGCAGTCGAGTTACCCGACGAACCTTGATGTCCGCATCGTCTGCCACCATGCACACAAATCCAGCAGATTGCGCTGTGCGGGTTAAAACTTGAATGCAACAGATGAAGATGCACAGCAGCAAGCGCCGGGCGCAGCGCTGCTGACGCGAGTCGTTCAAGAGCGCCGCAGCTGGACTTGCCATCAGTGAGTACGGACGCAGCGCTTTTGTCCCCTGCAGTGCGTGTTTCGCAAAGGTCGAAATAATCGTGTAGATGGTATAATATAAAATTGCATACAAGCGACTGGCACGGCGACTGCGGGCCAATGCGCACAGATAGCTGGTAGGAGCCGGTGACGAGCCCCGCTTCCCTGCCCATCCTAGCAGCGTGACCGCAGCAGCAGCTTTCAGCGCCCGCGGACAAGTTGTAAATCATAGCGCAGCAGTTTGCCAACATAGTCTTACCTCTGTCGTCTTTAAAGCGTCGACCTATATGCGGTGACTCACGCAATTTGGTCCGGTGAGCGCGCACGTGGAGCGCACGTTTCCGTCTCTCAGATACTCTGCACTGCTGAACGTATTGCTGAAGTGATAGTTATGGAATGTATTGTGTATCACCAGAAGCGCTGAAGCTTGAAGTCGACTATATATTACTATTACATAGGCGATCCTTGAACTGGGCTAATCCTTACAAGTTCATTGTTTGGACTGTGCTAATTACAATACCAACAATCTGCAAGGTAAGGCATCAGGAAACCAACCATCTTCCAAATTAAATGTGAACAGGAGCAGTACTGCAATGTCACCGCCCACCAGCCTCGCTCGCGCTGGCAAATGAATGAAAGTGGTGGGCGGACAGAAATCTCACATTTATGTGGAATTGGGAGGAGCGCTTCCAGTAGAGCTAGCTCTATATATCTGCAGACTGAACATTTCCACGGAACTTCTTACGTATATACTTACAAGCAAGCGCATACTTCTGCCCGAAATTGGCCCGAAGGACGGACAGGGACGGACAGGGACGGACAATGGAGGGCCGGCTTGCGCATAGGCCAATCAAGCTGTTTTGATTCATTGCAGAGGAGCTGGAAAAAGCCACATAGTGCGAAGGATGCATGTACTTGCAGCACCTAGTGGGCATGGACGAGCGCCCCCCGTACCCGGAAAATTTTCTTAAGCTCTTCTATCTCACGTTCTTCCATCGTGAAATGACGTGTTTTGACTTCATACAATGCTGCAAGGGCTTTATGGGAATGGTTTCAAGCAACGTATCCTACTGCTCTGCACCGAGGGTCAACTTAGCCCCTGGAGCCCGTAATTAGGAGTTGAAATTCTGAAAGAGTAATGTTGAAGTTGTGTTGTGTTTCGGATGTGTAATGTTTTTAACGGTACTGTGCAAGTGCAGTTGCTTTAGAGTTCTAAGCTGCCAGGCGGTGCACAGTGCATGTCTGAGTGTGTGGGGGGTGGGGCGCGGTAGTTGAGGCCGTATTCGTTACAAGGTTGTTCAGAAAGAAGAGTGCTCCTCATTGCCTGGCGTTCTTCTTGTGAAGCGCCCAGAAGATGCCTGTGGCCGCTGGGCAGCCCGTCAGGCGGTTGTAAAGCCGCACTCCAGCCTGTCGTAGCCGCCTAATCTCCTCAGCCTCCGCTCGGTTCGCCGCTTGTTGCCCTTGCACCTTCAGCACGACCTGAAAGTCAAACCCATCCGACAGGTTGGCATACTTGGCTGCGTCAGGTCGCAGCAGGGTTGGAGGCTTCGCTTGATGCTGCTGCCAGCGTTTGTCTGGGTGCTTGGACTGGCCTACGTACACGCGGCTATCGTGCCGATGGGTGACGTGGTAGATGCTGATGAAGGGCAGCGTGTGGTCCGGCGACGGTAGTCATATGGCGTCGTCATCGTCGTCGTCGAGGTGGTCCTGCTGTGGGAGCATTGGTGGGGAATGGCGTGAATGTTGAGAAGTATTGAGGTCATGATTGGTCATGGAGTCGGAGCTGTCTTGGTGCCTTCTGGGGAGTGATTGGTATTGGATGGAGCTTGTGGAGTATGGGAGCATTGGTGGGGAATGGCGTGGCTATGAAGTTCTGCAGTTTCCGGCCTTCCCGCAGCTCATTGATTGCACTATCAATACTCTAGGAAGCCTCCTGCCCGTGTTTGTGTCCTTTCAGTCTTACCTTGAGGGCCTCGACCTCCTTGAGGACCTTGGCGAGGAACTCCTCGCCGCCCTGGTAGTTGAGGTCCTTGACCTGATCGTACTCGGCGCCAAACTCAAACACCAGGCGCTTGAGGGTGATGAGGCGGATCTTGTAGGCGGCGTGCAGCATGCTCCACGCGAACGACTTTGTGAGCTTGTGCTCAGAAAAGTTCTTGCCGGCCATGGTGAGGGCCCACTTCTGATCGCCTGCATGGTGTGGCAGTGCATTATGGGTGAGAGGGTGTCGTACAGTGGTGTGGATGTGCTGTTGATTACGAGGCGCCTCTATGTATATGGTATTCACGGATGACCTCGCTGAACGTGGTTGAGTGACGGTTTCATGTCCCTAATTCTGCCTATGGTAGCGAGGGGGACGTCTGTGCCCTAACGTCGAGAAAGAGCCTTACCCGTGGCGATGTCCTCGCTGTCGGTAAGCTTCATCCTGGCGCGGAGGTTGTTGGCAGCGTCCTTGGCGGTGGCTAGCACCAAGTCCACGGCCGCCTGGTCTGGGTACTCATGCTCGTAGCGGGGGTCGTCCGGCACAACGCCCGCCTCGTTCAGCACACGCTTCTCCACTCCAAGCAGCTGGCGAGGGAAGCTGGTGTCCTGCCGCGGCCGCTTGCCGGCAAGGACCTGCTCCGGGTGCGCGGCCTTGTGCTCCTGCAGCATGGCGCCCATCTTGGCCTTCATTAGCTCCTTGAAGTTGATGTTCTTGCGCTTCATGGTTCTGCATGAGGTTGGGTTTGGGGATGCGGGTGGCAAAGGTTTTCTGCAGAGGTCAGGTTGCCGCCGTAGTGGGTGCATCGACGAGGTCGTGGGGCATGTGGGCAAACATTTGGGGTTGGAGCGGCGTGAGAATATGTAGGTGCTGACGGTGGGTGACACGCGAGAGCATGACATAGAGCAGCCCTGGTGCAAAGGCAGAGTGAACATGCACAAAGACGTCGGCCTTGTAGGTGGCGCCTTGTGAGCGGTGGCCTGTTATGGCATATGCAAGTGACAGTGGAAAGGTGGCACGGGAGTAGCGTTTGCCAGCAAAGGAACGGGTTTGTCGGTGGCTCTTGTGCACAACAATATGGTAATTTGTGGCGTCCAAGCAAACCGTGATTGCTCGAATGTCGTCTGGCGCGCGGCTGGAGGTCTGGACGCCAAGTACCGTGCCCAGCGCCCCGTTGACGGCCCCCACTTGCAGGTCGAGGTTGGTGTTGAGTACGACACGTGCCCCTATGGTGACATAGGGCAGGGTATGAAAGTCATCGTCAGTGCCGGCGGCCCATGCTGCAGCATCGGGAATTTGACTTTGCAGATCAAGCGGAATTGTGCAGGAAGCCGGCACGGCAAGCAGCGGGTGGGCGTGTGGTTGGTTGGCATCGGCAAAGAGGGTGGACACAGCTTTGGCGTTGTACTCACGGACGTCACGATGATGGGTGCAGAGAATAATGAAGGGCCGGCGCTGCTTCATGCACTGACTTAGCTTGGCCTGATCCGCAGTGCAATGCCCAATGGCCTCATTGATTTGTACTTGGGTTGGAATGGAGCGGCGAATAGTCTGAAGGAACGACAGGAATGCATTGTCGGATGCCTGGCGATGGCAAGTGGTCAAGGTATGGTGTGTGGCCGTTTGCCAAAAGGGACCGGCCGCGACATGGCAGATTCGGCACACTTCGAGAGCGTTGACGTTGCTGTGATTGCAGATGGGTGGAAGTTGTGCGGGGTCGCCCACAAAGATGATGAGCTTGGCCGCAAGTGCGGTTTGCAAGCTGGTGCCAGCAGGTGTGCATTGCTGTATGCGTGTGACGGCAAGATGCAGCAATGGGTTTGTGAGCATGGAGAACTCATCACAAATAATGACATCAGCGTCTTTCAATTTAGCAAAGGCCTGGCGTTTTGAGTTGAACGGCGTGAGATATAGCTTCTGAGGGTTGATGGCAAAGGCAGAATGGAAGGTAGCTGCAGTGGAGCTGAGGCGTGAGGCGGCGGCCCCTGTTGATGCACACAGCAGCACTTTTTTGCCCATGTTCCGAAGCGTGTGCACTAGACGCTTGATGATAAACGTCTTTCCCGATCCCGGCTCACCCGTGATGAAATGTATTCCTGATGCGCTGCTGGCAGTTAGGTGTTGGAGGACACGTTCCTGGTCAGGCGAACATGGCAGTTGGGCTAATTCCGCAAACTCGTTCTGCAGCGGCTGTGCAGCCGGCCCTGCGTTTTCAGCATCCGAAAGAATGGCCTGGAGGTGCTGTCGAGCTGCAGCAGCGGATACAAGGGAATCGGCGGGGGAAATAGCATTAGGAGCGTCGTCACCCTCGCCGGTCATGGAACCAAAAGTGCTGACTTTTGCTTGCACTGCGTCATACATGGCCTGATGCTGATCAGCAGCGAGAAGCTTGCTGTCGGCGTATTTAACAATCAGTGCTTCTAAAGTGTCATTGTCGGGAATAAGGCCGCGGTGAAGGCATTCGGCGTAATATGAGTCTGTGCCATTGCTGAGGAGGTCGTCCTCACGGGTAAACGGAATGTTGTGCAGGAGCAGGTTGTAGCAGAAGCCCTCAAAGTTGTAGGTGGGGTTGTAGTCGGTGAACCGCACGATTTTTGGGTTGTTGCATCGAACTATACGATTCCCCAGTGTATCGACACCAATGTTCTCACCAGAGCGCGTGTGCCGACGGGTACTGGGTGTTGTTGTTGGATTGTTGGATGGTGCAGCATAGGCGGAAGTGTTGCTCGGACCGGCTACATCTGGGTTTGCATGAAAGGTTGCAGGCTGCGTGGGGGCAGCAGGTGAAATTAGGAATTGATTATCGGCAGTGAATTGTATATCGGCATTGTATTCGGCGTTCAAAGTAGTGGCGGCGTCATCGGTGTCGTCCTGATTGGCAGTCTCAATCGGGTCCGTCAGTTGGTTGTGTGCCTGAGAGGGTGTAGTGCTTGGACCGTGGTGTTTGCGCGAGGATGGCGTAATGGTGTAGTTGCGAAAGTAGGATGCAAAAGTCTCGTTCTGCAAGCTTAGGGGTCGCGCGCAGTATTTATCCACGGGATGTGCAGTGGCTACAGATGATTGGCGTGGGTGGTTGTTTATGATGCGCAGGCGGTCTTGGGGCATGGAGCTGCTGACATAGTGAACCGCTGATGAGCGTGTGATAATGGGGATCTCCATGAGTGCACAGTACACATCGGATGGGGACAGTGGCTTCCAAAAGATGAGCGCTGCTACGATTTTAGCTTGCTCGTCCGTGAGATTTAAGCCCAATGAGGTCAGAGCAGTGCTGTCAAGGTTGAGGTGTCCGCAGGGTTCGGATTTGAGTGCGTATTTCAGTAGGTAAAGTGACCATGCTTCGTTCGTGACGCGCTGCAGGTTCATGTGCGCGCGCCAAAGCAACAAAACAGTGGGGTGGTATGGGACAACGTTGCGGTCGGCGTGTCGGGGTCGATAGTACTCATACCGTTTGGTGCTGGTGTTGAAAGCAGGCTTACGGCAAGCTTGAACCGCAGCCGGGAAGCCGTATTGGCAGGTGCCTCGGCGGCAGCAGCCATGTGGTCGGCACTCGTGCATCTGCTTCTTGGTGACGAGTTGATACAAGTCCAGCAAGTAAGGATTGTCCTGAGGCGGTCGGAAGCGGCGCGTGGTTTCGTCAAACTCGGCAGGGATGTGTGCAGTGATTTCAGATGCAACACGGTTGGCCTCGTCCTCGGAACTCAACCAAAGTACAATATGGGCATGCAGGCTACCCCGATGTTGCGACTCTAGTCTGATGACATATTCGCGGACATCCCCGAGAATGCCTATCTTGGGCTTTGGTGGGGCGATATGCTCGCGCATAAACTCCTGGAGGCGTTGCTTGAAAATGGCTACACATTCACCGGGCGCGTCTTTCCAGGTGAAGCTATTGTTGAAGCGACACAAGAACAGTTCTAAGTCATTGAATTCTTCCCATCGCATACCTGAGGCCTCGTCGCAGGTGAGCGTGAGAAATAGGTGCGGCAGCCCGAGTGTACGTACCATTTCTAACAGGTCTTGGAGGTGCCGGCGATGATAACCGGGCGTACCAGCGAGCGTGGGTGGAATAGAGTGCTTCAAGACGTGACGAAAGACTTCTTCATCGGGGGCGTCGGGGTGCCGGGCACGATACTTGGCAATCTCAGCCTCCAGCGCGGCCTGTGTGACAGACTTGCAAACTATGCTGGCTTGCCGTAAGTGATACATAATGAAGGCATACGGCTTATAAAGTGTCCAAATACTAAGGAGGCTGGATGCGCGTGCGGCAAGATATGAGGACAAGTGAAATCGCCGAACACCGCGACAATACATTCCTGAGTCATGTGGAAAGAGGAATGGAAAAAGAGCATGCTCTAGTGTAATGAAGGGTTGGTCGTTATTTGAAGGCTGTGTGCCGTCGGCTTGGACGAACAAATCGGTGGGCAGTGGCAGTACAGTTGTGCGTGGATGCAGCTTGAAGCAAGTCAAGAAGCTCGCTGTATTTGCTGCTGGATTGTGAATGGAAGCTTGAGTGATAGTGCTGTACGTGATCGGAAGCTCGTCCTGGAGCATTTCGGAGGAAACGGGTCCGCGCTGCTGTGCTTGCGACACAATATGTTCTATTGCGGAACTAGGCAGAATGGGGCTGGAATAGCGCGGATGAGGCTGCTCTAAGAGACATAGATAGCTGCGGACAGTGTTGGATGTCAGCATCAGCATGCCCAGGACTTGCTTCACGTCCGGTGCAGTTCGCGCAATCATACCTTGCGGGCTTTGCTGCCACGTAACGATTGGTGCGCTGAGAAGCGTGTCAGGCAGGACTTGTCCGTGCGCGAAGCCGTGCAGGCGTTCCTGTAAGTCAAGGTTCAGGTCAACCAAGGAGAGGAGTTGAAAACGGAGTTGGTCGGGTGCTAAAATGCGCTTCACATAGTCGGGCGAATGGAAGACAACATGAGCAGCACGAGGGTTGGCCATCGCATCGACACGGGTGCCCCTTGCGCAATGAGGACACTGGAACCATTCGTTATTATCCGGTCGCGACATGCGGTCTTGCATTATTTCATTTGCACTGGCGGCTGCGGGCACCGTGGTAGTGGACCTCGCAACTGACGTCCATCCGCTGGTGGGGCTGGTCAGCGAGGATATGCCGCAATACGCGCACAGATACAGACCGGCCACAAGAGCCGACGTGAAATATTTCCATGATGCTACACGCTCCGACAATCCCTGCGACCAAGACTGGGCATTAACGTCGTAAGGTCTCCAACGCGCTTCGCGCGCAGCCTGTGCGCGAAGGCGACGGGCCTCACGGCGCTCATCTCTGCTAGCATCCAATCGGGCTTGTGAGGGGCGCACGGCTGGGGCGCGCGAAGCGCGCGGCATCGCGCCTACGTGAAAAGAAGGCGCTGCACTGGGCCAGAACCAATGCTTACCCAGGATTGCAGTTGATTAGCGGCACCAAAGCGATGCCGCCAAGGTGTGTAGAAGTCCTCCCGCTACGAACAGAGGCGGATCAAAGGAATGTGACCAGGACTTGAACCGGTAGTGATGGCGTCTGTACGAAAGCGGGGTTCCCTGGAGTGCTTCCAATCTGGACGAGCGACTTGCAGCACTCTGTGACTGCTGAATTCATGTCCAGCTGTGAATTGGCCCCTGACTTCACCACCACTCTAGGTTCATCGATTAGAATGTATTTGTCGCACCCCCCGAGGACGGATGCTGACCGTCTTGCGGTTCGTGCCAACAGCGTGTGGGGCATGACACTAGATGTGAAATTTATGTATTGGATGTTGACCGTATGCGCCCCCATTGCGATTATGATGTCGCAACGAACTGCGGATATCATGGATATCGACCTGGGTGCACCGGAGTCCGCGCTGCGCGGTGCCCTTGTTTCCCTGTTTGGTGACGCAGCCGGGCTCATGCTTTCTCTGGCGACAATTAGCCAATACAGCCGTCAGATTCAATTGGCCTGGACATTCGTCGTATGTCTGAACAATCCGCAGACACGCGCGTTTCTTGAGAGCCGCCGCGTCGTTGCAACTACTGCTCTGGCCGCTGGTGCGTTCAAACTCGGCTTCTGAAATGCAATTTTATTGTTCATGATGTACTTATCGACTGGTTCTATGAGTCCTGCTCAGATGTTTGTGAGGCTCGCTCTGACAGTTGTTTGCTGTCCATTGCAACATCGCAGCCCACCTACGCCGCTTTCTCCATGGCTTTGTGTACGTCCTGCTTTCCGAGTTCAGTGGCTTTCTTGCTTTGTCGGGAGGCGCAGCCTTGGCAGCTGCACTTCACGTGAGTAAAGAGCGTTACTACCATTTCTGTAGCGTTTCACAGTTCAGCCCGCCAGACCGAAATGAAAACTTAAGAAATTTATTGTATGCAGGACGCTCCTTTCGAACCTTCCGATTTCGACTTTGCTATTGTGGCGACTTCGATTTGTGAGGGCTTCCGCGTATTGGAGCGGATCCTGGATTTCATTCGGCAGCACCCCGACATTATGATCACCGGTATTATCGACACTGACAAGGCACTGTCCGTGCGTGTTCTTGTCACCAATGTGAAAGACCAGGATCCGATATCTGGTACATTGCAGTTCATCAAGCGCATCGTCAAGTATCCGAGTAAGTACTGATGTCTTCATCACATTGCAAGGGCTGCACGTGTGTTGTGTACACATCTTACACGATTTGCGATTGCTAAGCATTGAATTGTATTGGTTCTGCATGCAGGCGCCATTGTGGCCAAGTACGACTTGTCCATTGTGATGGTTGTCTTTATGTTCCCCGCACCTGGCATGGACATCGACGTCCTCGTGCATCCGTTGTGGTTGGCGAGCATGGCTGCTGGCTGTGCTTTCGTGCTGCCCAGCGAGCAGTGCAATGTTCGCATTCGCAAATACTTGAATCGCGGCTTCCCGGTTCTGCTTTCAGCTGATCATTTGCCGCTGCCAAAACAGCCACGAGTGAGCTACGGTGCTTCTATTGTGTGCTCATACAACAGCTATGATTCTTGGCGCCGGGGCATGGGCCACCACCTCCTTGATCTCATTCATCACAACTCCAAGCTGTCCATCTTCGAGTTTGGCGAGCAGCCCTACTCAGGTGCTCTTAAGCTCGGTCAGCTACTCACTCACGTCTACAACGACTACCGCAACCACCCCACCGTCGGCAAGGTAATTCTGCCTTGCGCCATTTGCCTCGGGTTCCTTCCGTATAGAAACTGCGAATATGAATGTGTTCATTGCTCTGTCGTGCAGATTTTCTATTCGCGCTTTCCGGAGAACCCCGACACGTGGGAGAACGCGTTCACCTCGTAGAAGCTCACTTGGCAAGGTCGCCAGTCATCCCGGCGGCATGTGGAGAATGCGTTTGATTGAAGTTGGAACTGCTGGCCTGATATTGTTTGATAAGGGGGACACCGCTGGCCGTAGATGTGTCCGTGCTGCAACTTTCAATTGGCTGTGAAGATGCCATTTACATTTTCGGACGTGCACTGCCGGAATGGCGTCTGTGCTCTTCAAATTTTGGACAGTCAACAGGTTAAAATCAATACGACAGTGGCAACTGCGGGCAAGCATTTCATACTTGAATACAGCCTGGCGTGCTGTTGTCGTCCTAACAACGTTATATTTTGATTCAGCCTCTGAAATCTTAAGTGCCTTGTGCGAGTTATCACGCGCTGCAAAAATCCGTTGGTATCTGCGTTATTCATTAGACTTGCGCGCTGTTCTCACGCGCTGTCGACATCGTCTTAGGAGCAAGTGTCTATTCGCGCTTTCCGGAGAACCCCGACACGTGGGAGACCGCGTTCACCTCGTAGATGCTCACTTGGCAAGGTCGCCAGTCGTCCCGGCGGCATGTGGAGAATGCGTTTGATTGATGTTGGAACTGCTGGCTTGATATTGTTTGTTAAGGGGGACACCGCTGGCCGTACACGTGTCCGCCGGGCTAACCACGTGCTGTCGACAACGTATTAGGAGCTATTTCGGAATCCGAACTTTTTTGAGTAGCCTTGTCAATGTTCTCACGCGCTGTTCACGTTGAATTATTTACTTCGGAAATTCTCCCTGTAAGTCTTCGGACATGTAGACACAAGCCTTCTCCTTATTCAAACTTCCCCTCAATTTCAAGTGAAATTCCGACAGCCATCAGCCAACACAAACCGATGTGTTACCCAATAGCCAACAGCAAGACTATACGACCTTCGCCAATACAACAACAGACAGGCCCACCTACACACCGACTTCAGACCACACCCAAAACGATGCGATGTCAGCACGAGCAATACAATGCCCTTCCACTGGACCCCGTCAACATAGGCAACAGTACTACATCACCCAGAAAAACGTAAAATTGAAGGGGGCGCGCGCAATTCCCTAACTAACCTTAGGGTTTTAGGGTTTTAGGGTTTAGGGTTTTAGGGTTTTAGGGTTTTAGGGTTTTAGGGTTTTAGGGTTTTAGGGTTTTAGGGTTTTAGGGTTTTAGGGTTTTAGGGTTTTAGGGTTTTAGGGTTGGCGTGCTGTTGTCGTCCTAACAACGTTATATTTTGATTCAGCCTCTGCAATCTTAAGTGCCTTGTGCGAGTTATCACGCGCTGCAAAAATCCGTTGGTATCTGCGTTATTCATTAGACTTGCGTGCTGTTCTCACGCGCTGTCGACATCGTCTTAGGAGCAAGTGTCTATTCTCGCTTTCGGGGGAACCCCGATACGTGGGAGACCGCGTTCACCTCGTAGATGCTCACTTGGCAAGGTCGCCAGTCGTCCCGGCGGCATGTGGAGAATGCGTTTGATTGATGTTGGAACTGCTGGCTTGATATTGTTTGTTAAGGGGGACACCGCTGGCCGTACACGTGTCTGCCGGGCTAACCACGTGCTGTCGACAACGTATTAGGAGCTATTTCGGAATCCGAACTTTTTTGAGTAGCCTTGTCAATGTTCTCACGCGCTGTTCACGTTGAATTATTTACTTCGGAAATTCTCCCTGTAAGTCTTCGGACATGTAGACACAAGCCTTCTCCTTATTCAAACTTCCCCTCAATTTCAAGTGAAATTCCGACAGCCATCAGCCAACACAAACCGATGTGTTACCCAATAGCCAACAGCAAGACTATACGACCTTCGCCAATACAACAACAGACAGGCCCACCTACACACCGACTTCAGACCACACCCAAAACGATGCGATGTCAGCACGAGCAATACAATGCCCTTCCACTGGACCCCGTCAACATAGGCAACAGTACTACATCACCCAGAAAAACGTAAAATTGAAGGGGGCGCGCGCAATTCCCTAACTAACCTTAGGGTTTTAGGGTTTTAGGGTTTTAGGGTTTTAGGGTTTAGGGTTTTAGGGTTTTAGGGTTTTAGGGTTTTAGGGTTTTAGGGTTTTAGGGTTTTAGGGTTTTAGGGTTGGCGTGCTGTTGTCGTCCTAACAACGTTATATTTTGATTCAGCCTCTGCAATCTTAAGTGCCTTGTGCGAGTTATCACGCGCTGCAAAAATCCGTTGGTATCTGCGTTATTCATTAGACTTGCATGCTGTTCTCACGCGCTGTCGACATCGTCTTAGGAGCAAGTGTCTATTCTCGCTTTCGGGGGAACCCCGATACGTGGGAGACCGCGTTCACCTCGTAGATGCTCACTTGGCAAGGTCGCCAGTCGTCCCGGCGGCATGTGGAGAATGCGTTTGATTGATGTTGGAACTGCTGGCTTGATATTGTTTGTTAAGGGGGACACCGCTGGCCGTACACGTGTCCGCCGGGCTAACCACGTGCTGTCGACAACGTATTAGGAGCTATTTCGGAATCCGAACTTTTTTGAGTAGCCTTGTCAATGTTCTCACGTGCTGTTCACGTTGAATTATTTACTTCGGAAATTCTCCCTGTAAGTCTTCGGACATGTAGACACAAGCCTTCTCCTTATTCAAACTTCCCCTCAATTTCAAGTGAAATTCCGACAGCCATCAGCCAACACAAACCGATGTGTTACCCAATAGCCAACAGCAAGACTATACGACCTTCGCCAATACAACAACAGACAGGCCCACCTACACACCGACTTCAGACCACACCCAAAACGATGCGATGTCAGCACGAGCAATACAATGCCCTTCCACTGGACCCCGTCAACATAGGCAACAGTACTACATCACCCAGAAAAACGTAAAATTGAAGGGGGCGCGCGCAATTCCCTAACTAACCTTAGGGTTTTAGGGTTTTAGGGTTTAGGGTTTTAGGGTTTTAGGGTTTTAGGGTTTTAGGGTTTTAGGGTTTTAGGGTTTTAGGGTTTTAGGGTTTTAGGGTTTTAGGGTTTTAGGGTTTTAGGGTTTTAGGGTTTTAGGGTTGGCGTGCTGTTGTCGTCCTAACAACGTTATATTTTGATTCAGCCTCTGCAATCTTAAGTGCCTTGTGCGAGTTATCACGCGCTGCAAAAATCCGTTGGTATCTGCGTTATTCATTAGACTTGCGTGCTGTTCTCACGCGCTGTCGACATCATCTTAGGAGCAAGTGTCTATTCTCGCTTTCGGGGGAACCCCGATACGTGGGAGACCGCGTTCACCTCGTAGATGCTCACTTGGCAAGGTCGCCAGTCGTCCCGGCGGCATGTGGAGAATGCGTTTGATTGATGTTGGAACTGCTGGCTTGATATTGTTTGTTAAGGGGGACACCGCTGGCCGTACACGTGTCCGCCGGGCTAACCACGTGCTGTCGACAACGTATTAGGAGCTATTTCGGAATCCGAACTTTTTTGAGTAGCCTTGTCAATGTTCTCACGCGCTGTTCACGTTGAATTATTTACTTCGGAAATTCTCCCTGTAAGTCTTCGGACATGTAGACACAAGCCTTCTCCTTATTCAAACTTCCCCTCAATTTCAAGTGAAATTCCGACAGCCATCAGCCAACACAAACCGATGTGTTACCCAATAGCCAACAGCAAGACTATACGACCTTCGCCAATACAACAACAGACAGGCCCACCTACACACCGACTTCAGACCACACCCAAAACGATGCGATGTCAGCACGAGCAATACAATGCCCTTCCACTGGACCCCGTCAACATAGGCAACAGTACTACATCACCCAGAAAAACGTAAAATTGAAGGGGGCGCGCGCAATTCCCTAACTAACCTTAGGGTTTTAGGGTTTTAGGGTTTTAGGGTTGGCGTGCTGTTGTCGTCCTAACAACGTTATATTTTGATTCAGCCTCTGCAATCTTAAGTGCCTTGTGCGAGTTATCACGCGCTGCAAAAATCCGTTGGTATCTGCGTTATTCATTAGACTTGCGTGCTGTTCTCACGCGCTGTCGACATCGTCTTAGGAGCAAGTGTCTATTCTCGCTTTCGGGGGAACCCCGATACGTGGGAGACCGCGTTCACCTCGTAGATGCTCACTTGGCAAGGTCGCCAGTCGTCCCGGCGGCATGTGGAGAATGCGTTTGATTGATGTTGGAACTGCTGGCTTGATATTGTTTGTTAAGGGGGACACCGCTGGCCGTACACGTGTCCGCCGGGCTAACCACGTGCTGTCGACAACGTATTAGGAGCTATTTCGGAATCCGAACTTTTTTGAGTAGCCTTGTCAATGTTCTCACGCGCTGTTCACGTTGAATTATTTACTTCGGAAATTCTCCCTGTAAGTCTTCGGACATGTAGACACAAGCCTTCTCCTTATTCAAACTTCCCCTCAATTTCAAGTGAAATTCCGACAGCCATCAGCCAACACAAACCGATGTGTTACCCAATAGCCAACAGCAAGACTATACGACCTTCGCCAATACAACAACAGACAGGCCCACCTACACACCGACTTCAGACCACACCCAAAACGATGCGATGTCAGCACGAGCAATACAATGCCCTTCCACTGGACCCCGTCAACATAGGCAACAGTACTACATCACCCAGAAAAACGTAAAATTGAAGGGGGCGCGCGCAATTCCCTAACTAACCTTAGGGTTTTAGGGTTTTAGGGTTTAGGGTTTTAGGGTTTTAGGGTTTTAGGGTTTTAGGGTTTTAGGGTTTTAGGGTTTTAGGGTTTTAGGGTTTTAGGGTTTTAGGGTTGGCGTGCTGTTGTCGTCCTAACAACGTTATATTTTGATTCAGCCTCTGCAATCTTAAGTGCCTTGTGCGAGTTATCACGCGCTGCAAAAATCCGTTGGTATCTGCGTTATTCATTAGACTTGCGTGCTGTTCTCACGCGCTGTCGACATCGTCTTAGGAGCAAGTGTCTATTCTCGCTTTCGGGGGAACCCCGATACGTGGGAGACCGCGTTCACCTCGTAGATGCTCACTTGGCAAGGTCGCCAGTCGTCCCGGCGGCATGTGGAGAATGCGTTTGATTGATGTTGGAACTGCTGGCTTGATATTGTTTGTTAAGGGGGACACCGCTGGCCGTACACGTGTCCGCCGGGCTAACCACGTGCTGTCGACAACGTATTAGGAGCTATTTCGGAATCCGAACTTTTTTGAGTAGCCTTGTCAATGTTCTCACGCGCTGTTCACGTTGAATTATTTACTTCGGAAATTCTCCCTGTAAGTCTTCGGACATGTAGACACAAGCCTTCTCCTTATTCAAACTTCCCCTCAATTTCAAGTGAAATTCCGACAGCCATCAGCCAACACAAACCGATGTGTTACCCAATAGCCAACAGCAAGACTATACGACCTTCGCCAATACAACAACAGACAGGCCCACCTACACACCGACTTCAGACCACACCCAAAACGATGCGATGTCAGCACGAGCAATACAATGCCCTTCCACTGGACCCCGTCAACATAGGCAACAGTACTACATCACCCAGAAAAACGTAAAATTGAAGGGGGCGCGCGCAATTCCCTAACTAACCTTAGGGTTTTAGGGTTTTAGGGTTTTAGGGTTGGCGTGCTGTTGTCGTCCTAACAACGTTATATTTTGATTCAGCCTCTGCAATCTTAAGTGCCTTGTGCGAGTTATCACGCGCTGCAAAAATCCGTTGGTATCTGCGTTATTCATTAGACTTGCGTGCTGTTCTCACGCGCTGTCGACATCATCTTAGGAGCAAGTGTCTATTCTCGCTTTCGGGGGAACCCCGATACGTGGGAGACCGCGTTCACCTCGTAGATGCTCACTTGGCAAGGTCGCCAGTCGTCCCGGCGGCATGTGGAGAATGCGTTTGATTGATGTTGGAACTGCTGGCTTGATATTGTTTGTTAAGGGGGACACCGCTGGCCGTACACGTGTCCGCCGGGCTAACCACGTGCTGTCGACAACGTATTAGGAGCTATTTCGGAATCCGAACTTTTTTGAGTAGCCTTGTCAATGTTCTCACGCGCTGTTCACGTTGAATTATTTACTTCGGAAATTCTCCCTGTAAGTCTTCGGACATGTAGACACAAGCCTTCTCCTTATTCAAACTTCCCCTCAATTTCAAGTGAAATTCCGACAGCCATCAGCCAACACAAACCGATGTGTTACCCAATAGCCAACAGCAAGACTATACGACCTTCGCCAATACAACAACAGACAGGCCCACCTACACACCGACTTCAGACCACACCCAAAACGATGCGATGTCAGCACGAGCAATACAATGCCCTTCCACTGGACCCCGTCAACATAGGCAACAGTACTACATCACCCAGAAAAACGTAAAATTGAAGGGGGCGCGCGCAATTCCCTAACTAACCTTAGGGTTTTAGGGTTTTAGGGTTTAGGGTTTTAGGGTTTTAGGGTTTTAGGGTTTTAGGGTTTTAGGGTTTTAGGGTTTTAGGGTTTTAGGGTTTTAGGGTTTTAGGGTTTTAGGGTTTTAGGGTTTTAGGGTTTTAGGGTTGGCGTGCTGTTGTCGTCCTAACAACGTTATATTTTGATTCAGCCTCTGCAATCTTAAGTGCCTTGTGCGAGTTATCACGCGCTGCAAAAATCCGTTGGTATCTGCGTTATTCATTAGACTTGCGTGCTGTTCTCACGCGCTGTCGACATCGTCTTAGGAGCAAGTGTCTATTCTCGCTTTCGGGGGAACCCCGATACGTGGGAGACCGCGTTCACCTCGTAGATGCTCACTTGGCAAGGTCGCCAGTCGTCCCGGCGGCATGTGGAGAATGCGTTTGATTGATGTTGGAACTGCTGGCTTGATATTGTTTGTTAAGGGGGACACCGCTGGCCGTACACGTGTCCGCCGGGCTAACCACGTGCTGTCGACAACGTATTAGGAGCTATTTCGGAATCCGAACTTTTTTGAGTAGCCTTGTCAATGTTCTCACGCGCTGTTCACGTTGAATTATTTACTTCGGAAATTTTCCCTGTAAGTCTTCGGACATGTAGACACAAGCCTTCTCCTTATTCAAACTTCCCCTCAATTTCAAGTGAAATTCCGACAGCCATCAGCCAACACAAACCGATGTGTTACCCAATAGCCAACAGCAAGACTATACGACCTTCGCCAATACAACAACAGACAGGCCCACCTACACACCGACTTCAGACCACACCCAAAACGATGCGATGTCAGCACGAGCAATACAATGCCCTTCCACTGGACCCCGTCAACATAGGCAACAGTACTACATCACCCAGAAAAACGTAAAATTGAAGGGGGCGCGCGCAATTCCCTAACTAACCTCCCTACCCATACCCAATCACCAAGCTTTAAGGATATACAGATTTACACCTGATACTTTCATGTAACCTTTCCTTACAATTCTTTACAATTCTGCGACATGTACCTCTGTCCCTGGCCGCGCCATACCAGGAAAGAACGGCACAGACCGCGCAGCCAACTCCAGGTCATAGACATTTCAATTGCCTATTAACCTCATCCAGTGTCACCTCTCCACGCCACTTCCAGGTGTCAAATGCTTATACGCTCTGCCGTACAGTAATGATGTTCTACATTACGGGCTAAAGAAGGACCATATGAGAAGATACACTGTACCGGTATACAGAGTGCGTAGCTACATCATCCGGATCATCCAACGGTCCGAAGGGCCGTTTTGAACTAAAAGCCGGGGCCCGAGGGGCCCGTTCCTGCCCGTTCGTCCGCCCGCCGAGCGAAGGCCGGCGTTCATCCACAAGCCAAACGAAAGAAAGGGACCCCCGTTGCCTGGCCAAACGAACGATTTGTTTGCTGGCTCAGATCCGGGCCGGGACCCGCGCCGGCCTGCAGTTTGCAGCAGCAGCATCTGTCGCACCCAGGCACTCGAAGCCGGCTAATACGTCGAAGCATACCATACAGTTTGCAGTCATAACTATACTAAAAACGAAATAGTTTCCCTTCCAGACAGCTGCTTTCCTATTTGACGCCAAGTGGTTACGAGGATCTTCTTGACGCCACTGAGGCCGTACCTGCCTGCTGCCGCGAATGCAATTGCCGAGCCGGATATTGCAAGCAGCGACCAGGACGTAGTCGTAGTCGAGTCAGCAACTAGAGGTAAGCGGGCCAAGGTCAACGGTGGCATTCGGTCGTTTATGATGCTGCAACGCCGACGCCGCCAGCAAAACCTGGAGTTGGATTTGACTCCAACCCACATACAGTCAGGCGCCAGTAGACCTCCCTGCACTGTTATCATTCTCCTGCCGAAATGCCTCCCCAAATGTGTCGCAGGGTCTCCAAGAGGCGCAAGGAAGGCCCCCGCTTCCACATGCGGCGATTGCCTATCATCTCCTTCAGAAGCGCCGGTGTATCATCCCCGTCGAGTAATCGCCTCGGGCCCTCAGCCTCACCTTCAAACACTTTCAACGTCTAATTCAACGTCTGATAATTGGCACCGCCTTTGTGAAACCCCAACGGAACAGCAGTCCTAGGCAAATATATATGCCTCACTCGGCCCCCGGGCTCTCCTCGCCTTTCCACCTTGCCCCCAGCACTCGTTTTTACTTGAGCAGGCTCTTGACCACCGACTTGACGTTGAGCTTCTTCAGGTCGACATACGTCTGGCCGCAGCCCACAAACATGATCGGTGCGCCGCTCGTGTACACCATGCTCAGCGCAGCGCCGACTTTGTCGTCAATGGTGTCGAACTTCGTCAGCACGATGCCGTCGATGACGCCGCCGTGGCGACGCGTCAGAGCCGAGCCATCGGCCTTGCCGCGGCCGGATGCACCCGCGGCGCCTGATGCCGCCGCCGCCGCGGCCGTGGGCGCCAAGTCCGACAGCGCCTTGTTGAACTTGGTGAGCTGGATGCTTTAGTTCAAAAGATTGAACCTAAACATTTACGAAAAGCTGGCTGGGAGGATTGAAGGCGCTGAATTGTGCCGGTGTATGAGGTTTGCCCAGCCGAGTTATGTACGGTACGTACCTTGATGTCCGCATCGTCTGCCACCATGCACACAAATCCAGCAGATTGCGCTGTGCGGGTTAGAACTTGAATGCAACAGATGAAGATGCACAGCAGCAAGCGCCGGGCGCAGCGCTGCTGACGCGAGTCGTTCAAGGTCGCCGTAGCTGGACTTGCCATCAGCGAGTTCGGACGCGGTGCTTTTGTCCCCTGCAGTGCGTAGATCCCAAGGACCGGAATATATCATGCAGTTTATACAGAAATAGAATACCGGCGACTGGCTCGGCGACTGCTGGCCAATGCCCACAACTGGTGATGATCCCTATTTGCCGCCCTGCCCATCCTAGCAGCGTGACCGCAGCAGCTTCAACGCCGGCGGGCAAGTTGTAAATCAAAGTGCAGCAGTTCGCCAACAGAGTCTTACCTCTATCTGTCGTCTTTGAAGCGTCGACCTATTTGCAGTGACTCACGCAATTTGGTTTTGGTGAGCGCGCACGTGGACCACACGTTTCCGTCCCTCAGATACGATGCTCTGCACTGCTGAACGTAATGATGAAGTAATCGGGCTGGACGGACTGTATTGTGTATCACCATACGTGATGAAGCCTACTTGAAGTCGACTATTATTACAGAGCGAAGCGATCGATGCTTGAACTGGGCTAATTCTTACAACAGCTTACAATTTCAATGTTTGGGCTGTGCTAATAACAATACCAACAATCTGCAAGGTAAGGCATTAGGAAATCAACCATCTTCCAAACATGTGAACGGGCGGGAGTACTGCAATGCCGCCCACCTGCTGCCTGCCTCGCGCTGGCGAATGAACGTCGTGGGCGGACTGAAATAATCTCACGTTTATGTGGAATTGGGAGCACTATATATCTGCAAACATTTCAACGAAATGGGCCAGAAGGACGGACATACATAAGAGTTAATAAGCACAGGCAGAGCCGTATTGATCCGCTGCAGAGGAACTGAAAAACAGCTACATAGTTCTAAGGATGCATGTACTTGCAGCAACTAGTAGTGGGGATGCATGGACAGGCATGGACGAGCGCGCTCCGTACACGAAAAATATTCTTAAGCTCTTCTCACGTTCTGTGCTTTTGTGACGTATCTGTCTTATGTTGTCTTTATGCCCTTTCTGATACGGTTGATTTTTCCTTACTTTTTGTTCCTTTTGCTTGACTGAGGCGGTTCATGAGCCTTCGGGTTCGTTTGAACCGTACGAGCTCACTGAAGCTTGTAACATCATCATCATCATCATCATCATCACGTTCTGCTTTCTTGAAATAACGTTTTTACTTATAATAATGCTGCAAGCAATTGTTTGATGGGAATGATGATGATGTTACAAGCTTCAGTGAGCTCGTACGGTTCAAACGAACCCGAAGGCTCATGAACCGCCTCAGTCAAGCAAAAGGAACAAAAAGTAGGGAAAAATCAACCGTAGCAGAAAGGGCATAAAGACAACATAAGACAGATACGTCACAAAAGCACAACATGACCTGAGAAGGAGTCTCCATCGACTCTACACGGCGATGCGCTCGCGACGAAAGCAAAACATGTCATACACAACCTTGGGAATGGTTTCAAGGCGAAGCAAGGACGTGTACAGCAGTACTTCGCTCTGCACCCAGGGTAAAAAAAGAACAACACGAGAAGACATAATGGATACAATTTTAGTATCTACATCATCTGGATCTTCCAAGCAAAGGCCTGAAGGGCCGTTTTGGACGAACGGTCGAGGGCCCGTTCGTCCGGCCGGACGAACAAAACGCGAGCGAAGGCCGGCGTTCGTTCGTCCAACAGCCAAACAAATATTATGGACCACGCCAATGGACTGCGCCATCCCGGTCGGCCCGGAAGTTAACGGCACGCAGGGGACGCTGCATGAATGATCACGTGTGCGTTTCGAGGCGTAATCTGGTTTATATACGCTGCTGGGACTAGCTGTCGACCGCGGTCATGAACAGCTGCGCTCCGACTCAGCGTGAACAGGCGGTTATGGCAATGAAACATTGAGCTGAACAGCCTTTGGCTGGTGTTTAAGCTTTGCTTGACGATAGCGACGGCACAGGGCCATCGTACACGTCCGCGAGGAAGTCCTCAGGGCGCATCGTCAAGCCCTGATACTCCCCAGCAAGCTGCAGCTGAGTGCCGAGTTTGACAGAGGCTCCCAGGACGGGCGTGAACGGCCCGCCTGCCGGTTGATTGCCAGGCCAGTAACGGCACCAGAGGCCGGAACCACCGCCGCCGGCGCCGCCGCCGCGCCCACTGAACCCGCCGCCGGCGCCGCGCCGCCGCGGCCGCCGCCGCGGCCAGCGCCAGCCTCGCCCAACGTCGGGCTGCCGCCGCCGGCGTTGAATAATAATAATAATAATAATATTACGCCGGGCAAAAACCCTGGCGTGGTTTATGGGGGCGGGTGCGATGAGGCTCGACTAGGAGCCTGTACGCCGCCACCACCAGGGAAGCTCCACAAATAACAACCTTACCCTACCCCTTGACGATTGGACGAGTAGCATGTGGGTCCCTCGAGGGAGCGTCGCCGTAGGACTATGTTATTCAGGTACTTGATTGCGAGGTCATGAAGGCGCGCGCAGCATTGTGTGGCAGTGTCTGGTGGCACGCCGAGCTCGGTGATAAGGGGCTTTAGGTCATTGCGAATCGTCCCACCGAATCCAAGTGTGATGGCTTCCTTCGGTGTATACCGCACTTTCCAGCCGTTGGCCTTGAGCCTGCGGGCTAGCTTCGCGTGCTGTTTTGCTTTTTGCTCATTCTTTTCATCATGTCGGAGGTCCCCTGTGTATCCTATCTCGATCACAAATACTGTGTGTTTTGAGCGGTCCGGTGGTCCGTTATACGGTGTGGTTTGCTCTGTGGTCAATAGTGGTAGGGTCGGGATAAGAAGGAGATCTGGTCGCATTTTCTTCCTCTTTTTTTCCGGGATATTGGGTAAAAGCCATTTCGGCAGTCGAGTGCCAGATGAGTAGTCCGGGCTGGCGTCTTCTGCACAGGCGTCAATGATGGTGTAGCATCCACCATACCTGCCTTTGTGTATGGTATCTGCGATAAGCAGGGCAGCGGCGTTGTGCCGTTTTATGTACATGGCTATATGACCAGTTTCTTTGCATCCTCCCAGAATATGTCCGCCTGAATCTGGTAGGCCGCATAGGGGGCAGGGGGCTTTGTTCTCCTTCGCGGTGTTGGTGTGCACTTCTAGGTGTTTTGTTGGTATGCCATATCGCTTGGCAAGGCCGGCGTGTCATAATTGGCCCCACCTGTAGTCGAATACTCGCTTAAAAAGGCTATGTCCGCCTCCGCGGGTGATCGTCAAGTTGCTAGTTCGTGCGCAGAGTTTAGGGCTGGCTTTTTCCCATAGATCAGTATATACACCTGAGGGCGTAAAGCCATGATGGGTGGTTTTGTTGAGGAGATTTGTTATGCCACGGTTGAGGTCGTTACCGTACAGCTCGGTCGTGGTTTGACGAAACCAGAAGATTTTATCGAAGGGGTTATTGTCACTTTCTTCGGTTAATGTGGCTTCAGCATCGCCTTTTGCGACGGCGGTTGCCCCTTGGTCGGCTTTATCATTGCCGAGTGAGGCGTTAGCGTGCGCTTTGACCTTGAGTAGCACGGTTCGGAGTCCCTGTGAAGCCCTGTGCCATAGTAATTCGTCGATGTTAAGTAGCAGTTCCTTGTGTTTGCTAATATGGAGTTTGGATTTTTCAACGATGGCACGCCGGGTGAGATGAAGAGAGGCTGCAGAGTCTGTAAAGAGGTACAGGCAGTCATCGTAAGTGGCGTATAACTTCAGCGCTTGATGTATTGCAGCAAGTTCAGCGCGTGTGATGGTATTGGTGGGCCCCTTGCCGTTGGGTGCCACATGGTGCAAACGGTCGGTGGCAGCGTCGTAGATGGCTGCCCCTAGGATGTTCAGATCGTGTTCTGGGTCCTTGACACAGCTACCATCAATGTACAGCCCGGTTTTGGGAGCATATCGTAGGCGGGTATGCACTGGTTGGCTGTCAGACAGGCGGTACCGCTGTCCTGGTGTTGTCCGCTCGATCTCCCAGGCTGTAGTGCTGAAGGCCGGGGTAAACTGCCCTTTTCGTAGTTCATGTAGGTGTCGCTTTGCCCACCGGGTGCGGTCTGGTGTTGGGCAGGGGCCAGGTGTTCGTTGGGGTTGGTCACGTCCCAGCAGATTGTCAGTGTTCATTGCAATCTTAGGACCGATTGTGTGCGTAAGGAGAGCAAGGCCGCTGATGTTGCCGACTGCTATGACGTCGAGACCGGATTTGTAAGCCGTTGCGTCTGTTGCGCTTCCTCTACCCTGTTGCAATTTCGCCAGCTCATGGGTTGCTGGGACGCGACCTAGGCGCCGCACTGCGGGGTTTCCCATATGCTTGCTATACGGGCCGTTCAGGCTGTACTTCAGAATTAGGATAGTCAGTGTCGTTTCAGGGTTTTCCGATGCTTCCTGTGCCGAGAGAATTGCCCAGGCAAGCGCATGGTTTGACGCCTCAGGGGTGGGGTCCGGGTGGGCAATGGACAGTCCGTTGAAAAGCTGCGAGTACGCGTCGAGGTTTGCTCCGAAGAGTTGGTCCTCCCCGTACGCGCTGAAGTACTGTGTCGTGGAGTTATCGACGTTGAGGGGTTATACAAACCTCTCACAAGTTGCTTGTGTCGCGTCTTGTAGTACAACGCTAAGCTCAGGACATATTGTGACTTGGTTCTCGGGGCAGGTTTTGATTGTTGCTTGATTCTGGTGTGTGCCGACACCTGGTCGTCCATTCCTGTGTTTCTTTTGAGGTGTGATTTTGTATCTTAACAGGAGTTTGGCTACGTCCTCATCAAAGCCTCCTCTGGCAGCTAACTTGTTGTGGGCATCGGGCCTGGTTTGCCGTGAGTGCTGGTATCGTGCATAAAGGGAGCGCACCCGGTCGATTTGAAGACTTCCTATCCAGGCGCCAGTTGGGTCATACACATGAAGTTCGGAGTTGCTAGGCTCCCCTGGTATGATTACGTATTTCCCAGGTGGTTCTATATCTCTGTCTGCGTGGGTTGCAGGGTACCGTGTTGATTGTCACATGTGCTAGTGTACGCCTGGGTGTGTGCACTCGTATCAGCGCTCGGGGGATCCCATCTGCCTTGTCGTTGCACGTTGGAAAGGTGTGTATCAAGTGGGGCTGGTGGGAGTTTGACGGTGGTCTGCGTTGCATTACGCACTTGGTGGGTGGCGAGTAAGGTGGGCCAGTTGTGTTGCCCTTGAATGTCGCGGAGAGGCATGTCTGAGTCTTCCCAAGAGACTTCGTGTAAGTATCTTCCAGCTCCGCGTCCGTACGTGGCTATCGTGTTCTTGCTCGCTTTGGCATGGTAGTTAAGCAGCCGGTAAGCACTGATCGCGCCTGCACACACGATAGTGTTGCACCACTGTACTCTGTAGTAGTCCGCGTGTGTGCTGCTTGGGCCGCCAGCCAGGCGGCCGTCTATATTTCTTGGTGTTAGATTGGGTGCTCCCGCACCAGTAGTGTTCTTATGTTGTAGCGTGAATACTTAGGCATATTTCGATGCCGCGGTATTGCTACGACTTCGACGCGCGAAGGAACGCCGCTAGTAGGCGTACTGGCGGGCGGTCTTAATAGGGACGCGAAAGACTCCCGTCGAGTCTGTAAGGCGCTCCCGGCGCGATCAATAGAAGAATTTCTACAGAATATAAAGAACCAGACAGCGTGTGAACGCGCTACGCCTGCGACCTCGTTCGTATCGACGAAGGTCGGTCGAAGGGCTACGTAGTAGACTTACGAACTAGACAGACACGAAGGTCCTCGAACGTACGGAATCCCAGAGGTCGTTTCAGCCTTCTTCGCAACAGGGTATAAAAGCCCTGGAAGGGAGCCTGGTTAGCAGAGTAATCTACGCAAGGATTACTGGACCACTGCTGTTGAGACCTGTGCTTGACGGAGCGAAACCGTCCTGAAACTTGGCACGGTTAAGTGCTGCTCCCGCAACATTTTGGAGTTTCAGATCATTTCGCTCTGAACCATAGCGCCGATCAATCGAGATCCGGCTGTCTTAGCCGAACGCCTTGCACACTTGAAGGGACAAGCCTGGCTCCACGGTAGCCGCTTTTTGGGCAATACACCTTGGAATAGGGACATAGGTTTCGAAGAAGCCAAGCGGGAACGCGAGGCTCGACAGACGTCTATGCTGAAGTCGACGGTCGCGCCGACCCAACTCTGGAAGACTTTGGCGGTGACTTCGCACCCCATCAAGTACACCAAAAGCACAGCCATGCAGACCGAACCCGATCGCATGACCACTGAGGCGCTTGAGAAGCTGCGTGACGAGCTGGCCGCTCGGATCGTCGCCCTCGAGACCCAGATGAAGGCGAAGGAACGCGGCCCGCCCACGTTCAAGGGCAAGGATGCCGAGACCTACATGTTCCGGCTCAAGTTCTGGCTGACCCAGAACTCGGAGGCGAACCCGTTCGCCGCCATGTTGTCCGGCTTTGAGGATAACGAAGAAGCCAAGACCTGGGCGCAAAACGAGCACGACGAAGACCCGAACATCATGGAGCGGTCCATCGAGGACCTCGAGAAGCGCTTCATGACCCGCTTCGCTCCGAAGGTACGAACTAAGAAGCTTGACGCGATGCAGAACCTCTTAGACGGGAAAGTTAAGATGGATTCACAGAAGGGTGTTGCCGAATACGCCGCTCGATTTCAGTCCGAAGTCTCTCGTGCTAAGATGTCCGATACGCCGATGATTCTGATGCTTTTCCGCCGCGGCCTTACTCAGAACCTGCTCGCGCCTTGCCGTGTGAATTACGAGGGTGATGAATTCGAATCGCTTGATGCCCTCGTAAAGCATGCGGTTGGGGAGGAGAAGCGTTGGAAAGAGTCCCATCCTAGCCGAGCTTCACTGAACTTTGTTTCCTCCGACCGGAACCGTCGTGCCAAACGCCCACAGAACCACGACGCCTTCCAGCCCGTGCACAAGAAGCAGAAGCGCGCGGCGAACGGCGCCGCGGCCGCGGGCGCCGGGCCCAGCGGCTCGTCGGCTCCGAACCCGACGGCGCCGACGCGCATCTTCAGCAACCACCTGAACCGCGTGCTGTCCTACTGCGAATGGGACTACTACAAGAAGAACGCGCTCTGCGTCCGCTGCGGCGAGAAGGGCCACCGCGGCGAGGACTGCAAGAAGTTCCCGTCGGCCAAGGCCAACGTTGTCGAGCGCATGGAGGCCGACCAGTGACGGGCTGCCCAGCTGACTAGTGACCGGGATGCTGGGTTGATGTCGATTGCGTCGCCGCTTCAGAACCCGACCCCGATAGCCAAACCGAAGGCTACCCCGATTCGCGGCGTACGTAGTTGGGCGGACGAGAGTGTGCGCTTTGACCCGAACCTTTTTGCTGAGATTGAGCGGAGCATAGGGCGTCGCTTTTCGCTGGACGCAGCGGCGAGTGATACCGGCAGAAATGCCCTATGTAAGGAATTCGGGTCACCTTCTCGCTCTTTCCTGTCCCTCGACTGCTCAGGTCACACTGTGTGGCTGAATCCACCACAGTCTCGCATTTCGACTTACTTACAGCATTATCGCAGATGCAAAGAACACGAACCGAGCACTTCCGCTTGCGTTGTCGTACCTGCTCGTCCTGGCAAGTTTCGAAGCCTTTTGACTGGCATGCGCTTAATTCGCCGGTTCGAAACGGGTAGCAACGTTTATAAGTCCGTTGAGAGTGGCTGGGATGCGCCACCAGCTATCTCCGAACCCTTAGAAGTGTGGTATGGCCCGCCGATGACCTCCGAACCTCAGATTCCGACTTGTTGCGCACTCAACTCAGATGAACGCCTTGATTTGTTCGCAGCGAAACTGGGTGGAGCTCGAGTGCGGGTGCTGCCTGACTCCGGCGCAACGCACTGCTTCATTGCCGAGTCCCTTGCTCGTAAGCTCGGTTTGGCCATTACGCCAACAGTTTTCGCTCCGGTGCGGTTAGCAGATACCACCTTCTCTCCTTTGCGCGGCGAGTGCCGGGCTCGCCTTCGAATGGGTTCTTTCGGAACCGAGGTGCGTCTCCTCGTGTTGCCGAAGTTAACGGCATCGGCCGATCTGGTGCTCGGACAGACTTTTCTGAAAAAACACAGAGCGGTGTTGAAGCCGGCAGAGTGTGCGCTGGAGTTGCCCCAACCCACAGGTCGCGTCCTCACACTTCGTGCAATCGACGCCCCTGAGCCTTGCCGTCTTCCCCGTCCCCGCCGAGTGCACTGCTTATGGAGACTCCACCTGTATCGGCCCAGGTCGTGTCGTCCAAGCGCGCGTTCCGAGACCTGAAGAAGCAAGACGCGCGCGCGCTGCTGGTGCTCGTCAAGGAGAATCCCGTACCGCCACCCACCAGCGCGCCCCCGCAGGCACTTGAGCTCCCTCCTGACGTCGCGGCAAACGCAGACCTCTCTCAGATTTTGAATGAATTCGCAGATGTTTTCGCACCGATCACAGATTTGCCGCCAAATCGAGGTGTGCATCACACTATTCCGTTGGTACCGGATGCGCAACCTGTTTCTCGGCCACAGTTGCGCTTATCGCCTTTAGAACGCGAAGAGGTTGAGAAGCAAGTCAAGGACTTGTTACAGAAAGGCTTTATCCAGCCTTCCACGTCGCCTTTTGGCGCGCCGATCCTCTTTGTGGCCAAGAAGACTGGTGAACTGCGCATGTGCATCGATTACCGTGCACTGAATAAGATAACCGTGAAGAATAAATACCCGCTACCTCGGATTGATGACACCCTCGATCGCTTATCAGGAGCGTCCCTCTTTACGGCCCTTGACCTGGCTTCGGGTTACCACCAGTTGCGAATCCATCCCGACGACATTCCGAAAACGGCTTTTACGACGCCACTGGGACACTTCGAATGGCTGGTCTTGCCGTTTGGTCTGTCGAACGCCCCTGCGACCTTCCAGGCGACCATGAATCGCATTTTCGCACCGTACTTGAATTCGTTCGTGACGGTGTACCTCGACGATATTCTGATATTTTCGAAAACCCCCGAAGAGCACGCGCGTCACCTTCGGTTGGTGCTCGCCGTACTCCGCAAACATAAGCTTCAGGTGAAGCTTTCGAAATGCGATTTCTGGCGTCCTGAAGTTAAATACCTCGGGCACATCGTAAGCACAGATGGAATCCGAATGGACCCCCAAAAGGTCGACATCATTCGCAACTGGCCGTTGCCACGTGACATTTCCGAACTCCGATCTTTCGTGGGCCTCGCGAACTACTTTCGCCGCTTTATTGCGGGCTTTAGTTCGCTTGTTGCGCCGCTGACGGACCTTTTCAGTCAGTCGCGGTTGCCAGACACGTGGCCTCCGCAAGCCTTACGTGCCTTTACAGATTTGAAAACTCGACTAGCGAGCGACGTGCTGCTATCCTACCCCGACTTTTCAAAACCGTTTGAGGTGATTTCGGACGCTTCCCTCAACGGTACCGGCGCGGTGTTACTGCAGGACGCGCGCCCGGTCGCTTTTACGAGCAAGAAATTTTCACCGGCAGAACGGAATTACAGTACAGGAGAACAAGAACTTTTGGGGGTTGTGAATGCTCTACGGGAGTGGCGATGTTACCTACAGAGTTCGGTACCGTTTACGCTGGTGACTGATCACCACCCGCTGACGTACCTGAAGACCCAAGCGCAACTGAGTCGCCGGCAAGCGCGATGGGTAGAATTTCTCGAACAGTTCAATTTCGAATGGCTCTACAGGCCAGGCCGTCTGAACGTCGTCGCAGACGCCCTTTCCCGCCACCCGTCCCTTGCAGCTGGCGTGGTGTTGTGCGCGGTCACCACTCGTCGCCAGAATGCGTCGAGCTCTTTGCTTCAACGCATTGCGGATGCAACTGCGCGTGACGCGTGGTTCCAGAATCCCTCGAATACCCGTGGCTTGTTGTCCCACCCTCGTGGGTTCTTTCAACGGGAGGGGGAAGAATGCGAGTTTCGCATTGTCGTGCCGAACGACCCCGATTTGAAACGAGACATCATCGCAGCGTGCCACTCCGACCGGCTTGCTGGGCATCCTGGTCGTGACCGAACTATCGAACTCGTTGAACGCAAGTTTTGGTGGCCGACTTTACGCGCTGATGTTACCGACTTTGTGGCGATGTGCGATTCGTGCCAGCGGAACAAGGCCGCTGCTGGGAAGCCGGCGGGTTTGTCCCACCCGTTGCCGGTCCCTGATCGCCCTTGGCAGAGCATCTCCATGGACTTTGTCCTTGGGTTGCCGAACACACGAAAAGGATACAACTCTATCGTGGTGTTTGTCGATCGTTTGACGAAAATGGTACACTTGCGGCCATGCAAAAAGACGATCGATGCAGAAGAGACTGCTGACTTATTTTTCGACGCCGTTGTTCGTCTACACGGTTTACCAGAGACAATCGTATCCGACCGTGACTCGAAGTTTACCGGTGCCTTCCTGCCCGCGCTGTTTAAGCTTGTCGGGGCTCAGCAGAACTTGAGTACGGCTTTTCACCCTCAGACTGACGGACAGACCGAACGGATGAATCGGATACTTGGCGATATGCTTCGCAACTACGTTGATACAGATCAGACCTCCTGGGATAAGTACCTTGGTCCGGCTGAGTTTGCGATGAACAATTTGAAGAATCGCTCGACCGGATCCTCGCCTTTCTTTTTGAATTATGGATTCCATCCGCGGACTCCACTCTGCCTCGATCTTGGAGATGCAGTCCCTGCTGCTAAGAATTACGCTGAAACGTACGCAGAACGTCTTGCTGTTGCCAGGCAGTGCATGCTTGCGGCACAAGAGCGATCGAAACAGTACGTTGACAAGAAACGGAGAAACGTTGAGTTTGCAGAAGGCCAAGAAGTCCTTTTGAATACGAAGAACTTGGCTGCTCAACGTGGCGCGCAGAAGAAGCTGATGCCGAAGTGGATTGGTCCTTTCGAAATCAAGAAGATGGTCAACCCGGTTGCCGCCCGGTTGAAACTACCCGCTGAATACAGATTCCATAACGTGTTTCACGTGTCGTTGTTGAGACCCTACCGCTCCGATGGTAGTGTACAGCCCCCGAAAGCTGTTGAACTTGACCCCGACACTACGAGGCCCGTGTGGACGGCTGAGAAAATCCTGGACCATGAGACTCGTAAGCTTCGGAAGCGTGTGCTTCACCGATACTTGGTGAAATGGAAGGGTTTTGGTCACGAACACAACACTTGGGTTGATGACTCGCGTTTTGAGGACCGCGCCCTCGTCGAAGCCTATTGGGCTCTGCAGCCAGAACGCCGCGAGGACGCAGGCTCCTAGAGAAGGGAGGCAGATGTTGTAGCGTGAATACTTAGGCATATTTCGATGCCGCGGTATTGCTACGACTTCGACGCGCGAAGGAACGCCGCTAGTAGGCGTACTGGCGGGCGGTCTTAATAGGGACGCGAAAGACTCCCGTCGAGTCTGTAAGGCGCTCCCGGCGCGATCAATAGAAGAAGTTCTACAGAATATAAAGAACCAGACAGCGTGTGAACGCGCTACGCCTGCGACCTCGTTCGTATCGACGAAGGTCGGTCGAAGGGCTACGTAGTAGACTTACGAACTAGACAGACACGAAGGTCCTCGAACGTACGGAATCCCAGAGGTCGTTTCAGCCTTCTTCGCAACAGGGTATAAAAGCCCTGGAAGGGAGCCTGGTTAGCAGAGTAATCTACGCAAGGATTACTGGACCACTGCTGTTGAGACCTGTGCTTGACGGAGCGAAACCGTCCTGAAACTTGGCACGGTTAAGTGCTGCTCCCGCAACATCTTACCGCCGTCAACTTCCATCGTCGTGCCTTTGTCCTGTGGGTCCCCTGTCTCGGTGAGGTCGATGGTGGTTGGGCGTTTCTTATTGGGGCGTTTGCACCGTGTTTTTGGCTCTACGGTTTCTCGCTTTCGGAATGGTCCGTAGATGATTCGTTCAACAAACTCACAATCAGAGTAGAGGCTGCACACGAGCTGGTTAGCCAGAGTGCTATCTGGGTGCTGGCGATCTGTTAGCGGGGGGTTTACACGAAGCAATTGCTTTCGTGCCAGTCGCCAGTTTACCTGCTTCAAGGTTGTCCTGCGTTGCAGTGTAGGCAGTTGGTTTTCCGAGGGGGACTCTGCGTTGTCGTCGGGCTGGGTATTGGCATGCTCGATTAGAGGGTGTGTTTGTAGTTTGTTTAGAATAGGGTTGTTGTGCGACTGGGTTGCAAGAAGCTGCATTGTGTTCTGTAGCTTCGAGGAGAGCGATCTCTGCCGTGTTAGGACAGGGGTTGAGTTTGTCGGAGAGCCTCGTCCCAGTGTAGGGACAGCTAACATAAGGTTTGTAAAGAAGGATCGGGCACTCATGGCGAAGCGAGTGTGACCAGGGTTGGCCTCTTCATCTTCGTGAACAGCTTCTCCCATCCGTACGTGGTCGTCTTTTATTTTGGGGTTGCTTGTGCGTGTGTGCGCGGCTATCCAGTTTCGCCGCCTCACAGCCGGGGTGCATTTTCGTCGCTGACTTGTCCTTTGTAATTGGCGGGCTTTCTTGTTAGGCTCCCCATCCTCTCCATCAGGCGCTGATGGTAGAGATTGGATGCGGCGTTTGGGTTGGTTAGGAGGTTGTGTCAGGGTGTTACCATGCGGATTAGCAGGGTTTGCGCTGCTTGTTGGGTTTTGTCCGTGGTACCATCCATCGGGTCATCAGGGTCGGTGTTTTCTGGGATCCCATGTTCGGGGGGGTCGGCATTATGGGGCATGTGGCGGTCTTCGTTTGTGGTTTGAGTGGGTGGCGTCGCATCAGGCATGAAGAATTCATCGTGGCCGTGTTTAACCCACCGTCCAGGTACAACTGTGTAATGTGTGTGATCGGTGTTTATATATGTTAGGTTGGTATGTGTTGGCGCGTGCCCGCAGGAATTCAGTGATGAGGCGTTGTGAGGCGGGGGTGGGTGACAGGTTGTTACGAACAAGGCTGCTGATAACGGGGAAATCGGGTAGCTTCCTGTCACGATGGGGTAGGGGTCGTTCGTGATTGCATTTGGATGGGTTTTCCCCTGTGGCGCTTAGTGCAAGGCTCAGGCGGTTAAGAGAGACAAGGTGTCGGTGCCGCGCTCTCCCATTGGTAAGCCTTTTTAAGGCTGTGGTGTCGATCAGATAACGGTCATTGTTCATGTCTACTAGACTACGGAGATCAAGTCCAATCTCAATCAGGGGGAGAATGTACCGATACGGGATGACCGGGTCGGTAGTGCCTGGGTATGTACCCATTGCATCAGCAAGAGCGGCTAGGCTGTGTAGGGTAGTGGTGTATCCTTTACCCATAGTGGTGATTGTGAGCCCATGAGCTCGCGTGAGAGTGAGTTGCTTGAGGGTACAGTAAAAATGACTTTCCGCCCGATACGCATGTGCTTCAAGGGTGCCTGCGCGTTTGGCTTGCAGTTCCAGTAGTGCACGGGTTACGACACCGAGCCGCCCTTGATCGTTAAGAGAGAGCACCAGGGCCCTGGTGGCCTTACGTACGTAAATGGGTAAGAACGAGCCAAGTCCCAGGCCGTACTGTTCCTGTGGGAGCAGAATTGCACGGGTGCAGAAGCCCATTTTGAGTCCGTAGCTCTGTTTTGCGACGCGTGTGACCATACTATCGAGGATTTTGATATCATTGTTCGTGTATGCCATTGTGGGGAAGCTGTACGCAATTGCGGGCTGGATACAGGTCTGGATCATGCGTAGGCGTTGGTCAGGGGATGCGAGGGACGTGGCAATGTCATGTCCCCTCGTGCGAATCTTTTCTTTGACATACTCCATTTGCGCTGCCCAGTTTAGAGTCAGGGCTATGTGAACACCTAGGTATTTGTATGCTTGCCCCGGGTGTTTGTATGGTATTGTTTTGCCGTTTATTCTTATTTTATCTTTCAGGGCAGATTGTAGTGTTCTGTCGCACGTCGGGCCATGTGGTAGTTTGACGTCCCACGATGTCTTGTGTAAAATGGCGGACACGGCACATTTCTCGTGGTTCACTTCCAGGCCTGCCCACTTTGCATATTTGCCTATTTTTTCGCATTGAGTCGTAAGGTCTGAGAGCGTGTTGGTTATTGCTGCTAGGTCATCTGCGTAAGCAGCGGAGCTACAATGGTATCTTTCGTTATCTTTGTCCGTTAAGCAACCGTACTTGTAACCTCGGCCGCCAACATGTAGCCATCGCAGAAGGGGCTCAAGAAAAATGATGAAGAGTAGCGGGGAGAGCGTGTCGCCCTGCACTGTTCCTCGTTCGATATGGATGTCGGGTGTCCGTCCGTGCTCGGTACGAATGCATGTGCGTGCTTGACTGTAGAGATCGCGTACAACCTCGATCAGGTCCAGTGGTAGGCCTAGGTCATACATAATCTGCAATAGCTTATCGTGGTCGATGGTGTTAAAAGCACTCGAGAAGTCAACGTATAGGATGTATAGGTCTCGTCGGGTGAGGCCCGCGTCTTCTATGCTGTGCAGGAGATTGAGGATTTGGCGTTCAGTATTTCTGTGTTTAAGGAAGCCTTCTTGGGCTTCACTGAAGAGGTCAGCAGAAGGTGCAAACTTGGATGTGGACAGCGTGATGAGACTTGTCCATAATTTATAGAGCGTGTTGGCGAGGGCTATGGGTCTCTTGTTTTTAATGAGGAGGGGGTCGCCGTTCGGCTTAGGTATAAGGACTGTGTCTGACGTTGTCCAGGATAAAGGTGTTTCTGCTTTGACCCACATGAGGATCAGCAGGTTATGTATGTCACATTTTAAGGAGGCAGGGAGGGCTTTGAGTAATTCATTGGGTATGCCATCAGGCCCAGGCGCCTTGTTACGGGAGAGAAACTGAATGCAAGTGTCGAAATTGGTGGGGTCGGCGATATGCGGGAGCAGGGCATGGTTACCAGGCGCGTCGTACGCATGAAGTGTGAACGTGTCTGGGGCGTAGGCCTCGGCCCATGGGTATTGCCTATGCACGTCTTCTGGTAGGAATTTCCCTGTGCGGGCCCCAATGGCTGGGGCCGCCTGGCGTGAACCAAAGGTGAGCCGCCACCAGAGTTCACCGGAACTCCAGCTTCGAAGAGTGTTTTATTTCACGGCCATGTGGGCGCAATGTCCAGGCGATATGGGGTTTCGGGTAACCCCGATACCAGGCCCTTCTTATCTTAAAGAACTATAGTAACTAAAAATGGATGAAAAAATCCGATTCACTGCACGACCTCTTCCAACCTTTCCAACATAATAAACTCAGTTTTTACTAAGCTTCCTATGCTCCATCCTGATTTCATATAATATTTAACAGCTTCAAAGTATGGACGACTATTCCCAGTCAATGAAATTTAGATGGCGGCATTATGCATGAGCGAGCGTAGCTGTGCCTCAGCATAATATGCACGTGTTTTCGGGTGCAAATGGTCGGCGTTGTCGACCGCGCTTGCGGAAGACCGTACCGTGGAAGTTTGGAAGCCCTGCCCTCCTCAACCGACACTGGCCCCGCCCGTCACCTGGCACATGGCTGCGGTGCTGCGGGCTCATTTGAGGAGTGTCATAACCATGGAACAGTGTCGCATATACATCGCGGGCAGCAGATGCATGCCTGCGGACGCCAAAAACTTGGACGTCCATTCCTGGGCCCTGGCCGGCCACGTCTTTGATCCGTCATAGCTATATGACGCTGTCGTGGTTCTTGTACCATTCGCATTTGCCTCTATTTAGAGGCTGTAAAAGCCCCAGTCGCAGCCCCGGCAGCTTCGGAGCTAATTGAGCTAAATATGACGTCAGACTCGGTGTTCACGTCCACTAAGGGCGGCTTAAAAATATGTATGTAGGGCATCGAGGATATCAGCGGGATCTGTGCGGACTAGTCCATCGCGTGGGTGTCTGATGGCGGGTATCCCTTTTTGCTGTGCCTCTCCTTTGTTGAAGATAACTCGGTGTCCTTGCTTCGGGCGGACCGCAAGCATTCGTTGAAATCTGCGTTTTGCGTTCTTTATATTTTCGCTTTTTCGGTCGGAGGTAGCTTTCCTTAGCAACTGGCCAACTTCTCGCAGTCTTTTGCGGAGACCATTGATGCGTGTCCCGATCGCGTTATCGGGGCTTCCAGTGGTTATACGCGATGGGGCGGTGTTTTTGTCGTTCATGTCATCTATTTCCATGGGGCCTATTGTCTGCGCCGCAGCAGGCGTGGGTTCCTGCCGTATTGTGTCCTTTTCGTTTTGTGTAGGCTGTGCCACGTGTTGACCTCCTGTATTGGGAGATGGTGCCGTTACGTTTCCGGGTGTGGGCTCAACTGTGTTTCTCACAGCCTCCCCGGCAGCGGTATCCTGCATTTCGGCTGGGTTGGTATCGGTTGTGTAGGTTGGTATTTCGATGCCTAGTTCCTTGGTCCGCCGATAGATTTGCTCGAGCTCCGATTTTACCTTCCTGTGCTCGTGGTGGAGCTGTTTGACCTTACGTCCCACGACCCTGGTCGCGTGTAGTTTTCCAGTTCGTGGGGGCTTGTGCTCGCAGTGACTCAGGAGTGTGTCGAGAGCGTGCGTTAAGATTTGCTGTAGATCTTCCGCACAACTGGTAACGTTGGTTTGGCTGACATCCGGGTGACTCCGCAGTTCACGCAAGCGGAGGGCTGCACTTCTACCGGTTCCATCCTCTTCTGTTAGGGCAGCAGTTACAGCCGTCAGAGCAGGCTGAAGTCGGTCATGTAATTGTGCCATGTCTGAGGCTAGTTCGTTTTCGAGCGTCTCCCTCACTGTATCCAATGTGGATTTTGTGATTGGTAGTTTGACGGTTTGCCATTTTGTTGAGGTAGGTGTGGTGTCGGCGGTATTTGGGTTATGCGCTGCTGAGGTGGGGCAGTCAAATAGTCGGACAGCTTCAATGGGCATTCTTCCGTGAAGAGGTTTGTGGTCGAAGTGGCCTCCGGGCACGGTAACTGTCTCATATGCTGAGACTCCGGACGTTATCTTGTAGAGGTCTAATCTTGTTGTCAGGATCTTATTGCATAGGATGTCATCGATTCGGCTTTCATGCGCGATGGAGCCGTTTTTGAACTGGCGATAGGTGTATTGCCGGCCTTCCGCAGCTATGAGCGGGGTTAGGGGTTTCAGGTTGTTTTCGGACACAAAGGTGCGGTGGCAGACGTCATCCGCGTCGAGGGTGGCAGTGGATCTGTCAGCAGCTTGCAGGGCAGCATTAAAATCTCCAGCTATAATCACATGCTCCTTATGGTTGTCTGCATGCGTGAGTACGTCCGCACAATATTTGTATATGGACTTGCGTGTAGATGTCAGTTCTGGCGTGTAAACGCCTATGATGTGTAGGGTTGTGCTATGCGGAGTGCGTACGGTGCAGTGGCATACGTATCCTTGCAGGTTGCGTGGATGCTGCTCACATGCAACACTTCCGGCCGATGCAAACCTATCCGAGATAGCAATCACGACCCCCGCTTGCCTTACGGGAGCTGGTTGTCCCAACTTGTTCTTTTTGTTGGGGAATGTGCTGCCCCAAGCATGGTAGCCGGGGAAATGCATCTTCATCCGGCCGTTTAGGCCGCATTTATTTGCCGAGCTTTGTTTCGGTAAGTACAAGGATATCCGCCCTCCAGTCAAGTGTATTGCAGAGAACATCGTATAGGTGTCCTTGTAAGCCTCTCACGTTGTGTGTGACAACGTGTAAGTAACGATGTGACGTGGTGCCTGTCGTTTGCAGCGGACTTTGCTCGGGTTGCGGGGAGGTGCCAGCTTGTCCGGCCTCAGCATTGTAGTTAGGCTCAAGGGGGGTCCCTGGTCTCCTATGTTTCTGTCGACGGAAGGCTTCCAGAATGGTGGTTTGGGTATCGTCTATTTTGTGGCGTCTTTTCCGTCCCATCTTGCTTTTGTCGCCTGCACGCTCTTGTATGGTTTGCATTGCCGCAGGGTTGCGTCTTTCAGTGGTGCGCCGTGGTGCTGCAATGTTTGCGTTGTTAGGGGCCGTGAGGTCATGTGGTTGCGCTAGCGGCATCTCATTGTCAGCAGGCAGCGGTTGCACAGGGGCCGCCGCCGGTCGGTTCGCGTTAGCCTGTAGGGTTTGGGGCCGGGTATCTTGCCGTGGGACAGTTGTTGTGGCATGGGCGGGAAGACCCCTCTGGACGGCCATAGCGTATGTTCTGAGAACCGCTCGTTCCTCGGTTGGGTGAATTTGTGGGTTGACGGCTGCATCTCTGATTTGTGCTGTGTGAGCTCCCGCTTCCAAATTTTCGGGAGGTGCATCTTGTTGCAGGTCGCTGGGGGCGGTAGCTTCTGGGGTGTCTCCCAGTGGTTCCTCGATCCTGACCGCTGGGTGTCGGGCTGCTGGCCATCCTGGTGGTGGTAAAACCTCCTTAAGCTCGTTTGCCATGTTGGTGGTGGTTAGAATGTCGACGCTGTCGAGGTACTGAACGCCGCCCTGTAACTCTTGCCAGTCCACTTGTGTCTTTAGTAGTTTTGATTGCACGTGTTCCGAGTCGATAAGATGCCAGGTATCCCCGATTCGTTTCACACATACAGCGTGAGGGCGTCCGGACATCTGTAGTACGAATCCGTATTGGGCTGCCAAAGGTGGCAGTGCGGGGAGGGCACGTCTCCTCACAGCATTGCCCGAGGACAGTGCGCGTGGTGCACTTATAAGGGCAAGAAACTGCTTTGTCGGGTCTTGTGAGGTGAGATAGACATTGTAGCGTAGGTAGTGGTTTATTGCTAGCGTCGCGAAGGCGCCTGTGTGTCTGTTGAAAGTTTCGCGCCATAGGGCGCGGCTAGGGTGATTAGTGGCTTGTAGGTGGTCATCTAAGCGTATGCAGTATTCCAGCACGTGCTCCGGGTTGAGGTAATGTCCCCCAATGAGATTGTTGAGTGCGTGCACTTGGCAGAATTGCCTTCGTTGTTGCTCGTGGTGGGTTGGTCCGCTTCCATTAATACATGGGCGAGGCAGTGGCCATGGTATCGGATTAGGGGCCCATTGCTCATGTTCCATGGGATCCTGATGTTCTTGTTCGACAGGTGTGTCTCCCCCTATTTTCCGTCTGTCCCAGTATCCATGTGGTGGGTGTGCGCGTGTAGGTCTGTGCGAATTATGGGGATGACGTTTTTTCAGTCGACGTGTATTGTTGCCTGTCCTGCACTGGTGTCCTTTGTTTTTCGCCGGTGCTGCCCGTTTGGCAGTCTCAGGGTTTGCCCTAATTTTGTCTGTAGTTGCGAATTTCAGGAGGGTTGGGAGGCCAGCCTTCAAGGTGATGGCAAGGAGCGCGACCGGCTCTTCGTTCTGTCTGATTTGGCCCATCACTGAGAGCATGGTGATTGCAGCAGTTAGACACGCTGTGTGTTTTTGTGTGCGGAACTTGATGGAGAAGGCAGTAATGATGAGGATTTTAATTTCGAATGCTTGCAGTCTATGCAATAGGAAGTGCAAGGGATCCGTTAGGCATGCCAGTATAGCTATGTAGCGGATGCATGCCGTTGATGAGGTGGCATAGTAGCACAAGTTCAGGGCAGGGGTGTGTGGTTATCTGCTTTATTGTTTTCAGCTGGCTGATGATTGGTATGAGGAGATTAGTAGCAGTCAGAATTGCCCACATCATCCCGGCGGTTAGGATGATCGATGCAGCGCAGAGGGCTGCACTAAGTGTAGCTAATGGGGTAATGCATGCAAGCATTGGTATTGGGTAAATAGCTGACCCAAGACTTAGTACGTACAGGGTGTATCTGGGTATTGCCTTTTTGGGTGGTAGCAACGTTTCGGACAGCATTGTGTTGATGAGATGGCAAGCTGTCCCCATCACGGGCAGGGACGCCAGAACCCATGGTACCAGACGGGCATAGAGTATTAGGCATTGGCAAATAATTCTAGCTAGTTGGGCCAGGTAGGTAATTACCGCCTTCATCGGGTCAGCGGCTGCACATATCGCCTGGGATGCTATCTTTCTAGGATCGGCCCAGTCAGGATAACTAGTTTTGGGATGCAGATCCTTAGCAGGGGCTTCTCCTTGTCTGTTCCTCGTGCAATTGGGGTAAGCACCATCAACGCACCAACTTTGCTCTCTCCATCCGACTTTCCGACATGCCGCTAGCTGTGAGAACTCTCCAATATTGCCGGTCCACAGGCAGGTCCACATCCTTTCGTCCTGGCCGCTAGGGTCCTCCAGCCTCCAGTTAGCTGTCCACCTTGTGGGGGGTTTATCATGGGAGGGTGTTTGGGGTATGATTGTAGTCTGTTGGGCAGTGGGGCTGGACCATTCTGTGTGATTGATGTATTCATCAGTGGCTTGCTGTATTGCACATGTCAGGTGTGTGCTGCTGGGTAGTTTCCATCTAGAACTAGGTTGTGACACCCGCTGCGCATAGCTATGATATTCAGTTGGCGGCCAAGCAGCAGGGTTGCTATTTCCAGTCTTACCCATCATCATTGCCAGCAGGTCAATCGTCGCGGTGTTGAGAGGGGCCAGTCCGCCCAAGACCATGGGGGATTCAGCACTGTCTTCGCCACGCCAGGAGCCAGCGGCATAGGGGCTGTCCTGGTTGGTCGCATTCATGCCGATAGTAGCGCCGCTGGCATGTGCCTGCTGGAGGGGTGGCTTCGTGCCAGCCATTTCCCTTTTGTTATAAATGAAATCGAGGTTGGGCTGGCTGATCTGGTTCGGCTTGCGGTCGAAGAGACTGGCCGCCGCCGAGGCGCGGAGCTTCTCTGGGATCAGGTTCAAGGAGGCCACGGAGCCATTCTGAATGCCAGGCAGCTGCATGGGAATCTCACATCGCGTCCAGCATGCTTTCACCCGAGACGCCTGCTGGTTACCCGCCATTTTTGGTGTTAAGCGTTGGTGCGTCTGCACAGGGTTGTAACAGTAGCTTTGCGAGAAGGGTATGTTTAGAAAGAAAGAAAGAAAGAAAGTTTACACTGGACCGTAAGCCCGAGCGTGGGTTAAGGGAACAGACTGATGCCTCTTCGGCGGGTACTTTCAGCCCATTACCGCGGTGACCGCCTTTTTGACTAAGATGGGTTGCTTCTCCCACCCACTCCGTGTCTGGGCTCCGTCTCACTCGGATCACATCTGGGTACCCGCACGCACTTTTCCCAGATATGCCAGACACATCATTGTTGAACATTCAACCGTGATGAGTTCTACCAGTGCAGGGGACAGGGACATGACTAAAGAGCCATGCGATCACCTGCTGTTCGTTCCCACACCAGGGCCCCCATCGGTCACCCAGCCCTCTGCGAAGGCCGGGATCGAACTGGTGACCTCTCGGTCACCAATTTAGTGCCCTAACTCTCAGGCACTCCTAGGGGATAGGGTATGTTTATGTTTATTGTGGTATGGTTTGAGCGGTGTTTTGCGTCAAGGAGCTCGGTATTACCCAGCTTCTCATCCACTCTGGTACGGTACGATAGCCGCTGTATCCAGTGGTCATTTTTGTTCGGTACATGGCTACTCATACTGCATCACGAACCAACGAAAAAGATTCCTCACCACGCACATATATTCCTTGATTGCCAACAACGCATTTGCTACAGTCCTTTGCAACGCCAAGGCCACGCTGACCGCCGAGGACTGCTACGATGGTGTCGACAACGATGGAGATGCACGTACTGACAAGGCCGACCCGGACTGCTGGCGTTGTGGTGATGGTGTGGTGGACCCCGGAGAGCAGTGTGATGACGGCAACATCCTGGATGGGGACAACTGCAATGGATCCTGTCACTTAATGTCAACACCATCATCACCTTTATTACTGACCCCATCGTCACCTCCGCCTCCTTCACCACCGGTGCCGCCATTGTGGCCCCCTCCCCGCCCTCGCCCTTCCCTCTCTAAGCTTGGAGCTTCATCAGGCACCCTGAAGGAATCCTCCCAGCTGACGACTTCACGGGGGCCATCTCCAGCTGTGGGTCACAGTAGCAGGAGGAGGATGCAAGATCTGCCTCCTTGGTCCATACCGGCATGCTCAACCGGCATGCACCGGTTGCCCGAAGACGCACTTCGATTATAATATCGATTCGATTAACGAAAGACACAGATCATTACAGTTTTCATGAGAAATCATCGTTCGTTACACACAAAGGGTACCTGCAAGCAATGAAAGCCGTCCTTATTCGGTAGGGCCGGCTACCGCGAAAGCTATCGCTAAGGCCTTAATGCCCACAGCCTCGCAGCAACCACCCTATGTAGCTACAAAACCCGAAAATCACTCCTCCACGCCTTCGCGGACACCTTAACTGGCACCATGTGCCGTACCAACGCCCTTATGAGGGCACAACTCCTCTGAGTTCACAGAAAACCTTGGTTTTCTAGCGTTGCACTCAGAAAACCTTCAGTTTTCATGAGAAATCATCGTTCGTTACACACAAAGGGTACCTGCAAGCAATGAAAGCCGTCCTTATTCGGTAGGTAGGCCGGGTGAGGGCCGGCTACCGCGAAACTTTAATAATCGAGGGAGGCGGGTAAAGCCAACCAACCCCCTATCGCAGACAGGCCGACTTTCGTACCCCACGCCCTTAAGAGGGCCACGGCCGCAAGCTAGGGCTTGCGCCGACCACGCACACCGAGGCTTGTGCCCCACCGCCCTTGTTGTATATAAGGTATTAAGTGTAAGTCCGAAAGGTGGTGAAAACATTCACCGGTTAAGGAAAGACCAGAGTCTTTATACCATCCGTACAGTGACGGAGCGTCAGTTTGGACGCTTGAACGTACCCCTGAAACGTGGGGACGGTGCCTTTTGACGAGGCAGGTATTACAGACACCTTAACCCGCAGGTCCGGTTCAGAAACCAGGAACGCAGCGACCAGCGATATACAGATAACGCCATATAAGCCAGAATGCTTATATAAATCTCTCAGGAGAGGGACCGATGCAGACACGGTTCAGTACCTAAACAGGATAGGCAGTTAACAGTTAAACAGATGAAACGGCCACAGTCAGATGGACGGCCGATATACAGAGTAAGGTCAGACAAACGGGTCAGAGTGGCAGAAAGGGCAGCTAACGAGTACGAGTGATACAACAACTATCCCCCCTCAGGACGCTGCGTCCCCGCAGCGTCACGTGCAGCGACAAGGGCGTCGGCCAGGTCCGGGGTGAAATTCTTTTCTGGCTCCCAGCTGTTGTGTTCCGAGGTGTATCCAGCCCACTTCACGAGGTACTCCCGAACGTTGCGGAAGCGGCGGCCCGCACGGATTCGACGAACCCGAAAATCAAGAATTCGCTCAACCCGATACAGTGCATCCTTATTGTCGTAAGCAATGGGGCCAGGTTCCACGGGATCAACCGGAGGTTGACCATGATACGGACGAATCAGTGACACATGAAACGTACTGTGAATACGGAACTCTGGGGGAAGCTGAAGTTCCACAGCGACTGGTCCCACCATGCGTACGACAGGATATGGGCCTACCCAACGGGGTAACAGCTTACGTGGACCGGTTACTTGACCTCGCAGATGCTTCGTACTCAACATGACAAGTTGACCCGGTTTGAAGGACAGATCCTTTTTATTGCGGTTGTAGTACAGTTCCGCACGCTGCTGGGCAGCGTCCAAGCAGGACTTGGCTTCTTCTATTCTTGACACGAAGGATTTAACGAAGATTTTTGCAGCAGGGACTGGCAGATCCAGCTCTCTCCAGACGGGTAATGCGGGATTAAAACCATAGTTCAGAAAGAACGGGCTGCGACCGGTGGATCGGTTGACTGCGTTGTTCATGGCAAATTCAGCAGCTGCCAGATACGTGTCCCAAGCAGTAGGGTTACGAGTAGCAAAATTGCGCAGTACATCGCCCAGAGTGCGATTAACCCGTTCAGTCTGACCATCAGTCTGAGGATGGTATGCGGTTGACAGATTAACGCGCATATTTAGTAACGTACCGAGCGCACCCCAAAACTTACTCCCATACTGTGGGCCGCGGTCAGACACCACGTTCTTAGGGACACCATGGAGGCGTACGACATTGTTGAAAAACAGACGGGCTGTTTGCTCGGCAGTACAGGTAGTGGTGGTGGGTGCCAGATGCACCATCTTAGTTAGGCGGTCCACCAAAACTAAGATCGCATCGTATCCCCCCTCAGATTTGGGGAGCGCAACCACAAAGTCAAGCGAAACGCTGTCCCAAGGTGCGTTGGGGACAGGCAAGGGTCGGAGAAGACCAGATGTCTTACCGGTTTGTGCCTTGTTTCGCTGACAGTCAGGGCAGAGACGGACATAATGCTCGACGTCGTGTGCCATACGTGGCCACCAGAAATGTCGGCGGAGCAGTTCCGTCATGCGAGTAGACCCAGGATGACCCGCCAATGGGCCGTTATGATAGCGAGACAGCAGAAACTGTCGCAAGGCCGGGTCGTTAGGTACGACGAGTTGTTGGCGGTCGTCGTCAGTACGAAAGAAAAGGCCATGAGCAGATCTCAGGTGCCCTGTATTAAGTGGGTCAGAATACCATGGGTCTTTCGCAGTAGCTTGGCGCAGACGCTCAAGGAGAGCAAGATCAGATGCCAGATCAGGAACCAACAACTCAGCAGTTTGAGCGGGTTTAGCAGACTCATCAGGGCGTCCCCTTTTTTGAGTTGCGGCTGATCGGCGTGTGGTAACAGAGACAGATGGACTAGCGCTAGTATCAGTCAGAACAGACAGGCCAGCAGATGCCAGAACAGCAGCGTGCAGGGAGGGGTGACGACTTAAAGCGTCAGCGACATTTAAACTGCCAGCGCAGTGCTCCCAGGTGAAGTTGAAACGCGCCATGTACTCAAGCCAGCGTGCTTGGCGGCGGTTCAACGTTGGTACACCTTGCAGGAAAGTGAGGGGCTTATGGTCAGTTTTTACCACAAAGGGTTGACCTTCCAGATAACAGCGCCACTCACGGAGTGCTTGCACGACTGCTAACAGTTCCTGTTCCCCAGTATGATAGTTGCGTTCAGCAGCAGAGAGCTTCTTGCTCATGAATGCGACAGGGCGGCCTTGTTGCAACAACACAGCGCCTAGCCCGTCTATGGAGGCGTCAGTTACGACCTCAACCCGAAATGGCAGAGTATAATCGGGAAAACGCAACACGATATCTTGGCCAACAGCACGCTTAAGAGCGTCAAAGGCTGCTTGGCAATCGGGGTTCCAGGCATCGGGCGTCAGAAACGCTCCCTTCCGTGTCAGACTTGTCAGAGGTGCAGAGATCATCGAGTAACGATCGATGAATTTACGGAAGTAATTTGTCAATCCCAAGAACTTACGGAGGTCCTGGAGATTGGTAGGTACAGGCCAGTCGCGAACGGCAGCGACTTTACGTGGGTCCATGCGAATACCGTCAGCAGAGACGACATGGCCCAGGTATTCGACCTGACGTTGCGCCCAGTGGCACTTGGAGCGTTTGGCATACAATTGCTGTTGCCGGAGGATGTCGAAGACCAGACGGAGATGTTGCAGATGTTCCTCACGGGTCTTAGAAAAGACCAGAATGTCGTCCAGATAGCAAACGACGAATTTATCGATGTATGGTCTGAAAATACGGTCCATGACAGCTTGGAACGTGGCAGGCGCATTAACTAAACCAAAGCTTAAAACAGTGTATTCGTAGTGACCAAAAGGTGTACGAAAAGCAGACTTGGGAATATCTGACTCAGCAATACGAATTTGATTATAGCCTTGTTGCAGATCGATCGAACTGAAGTAAGAGGTATCCTTCAGTTTATCTAACAGATCGTCTACCCGAGGAAGGGGGTAGCGGTTTTTAACAGTGACAGCATTGAGTCCTCGGTAATCGATGCACATGCGCAGCGATCCATCCTTTTTCCCCACGAACAGAATGGGAGCAGAGTATGGTGAAGTACTAGGGCGGATCATTCCCTTTTTAAGCAGGTCAGTTACCTGGCGTTTTACTTCTTCTAGTTCCAGAGGGCTCAGACGATACATGGGGCGAGAGACTGGCTGAGCGCCAGGTACCAAAGGAATGGTGTGATCCACAGGACGCATGGGTGGTAGTCCTGGAACTTCTTGGAAAATATCGGCATATTCATCTAACAGTGCTTGAAGTTGAGGATCTTCAGTTGAAACAGACGAATCAGACGTAACAGAGTTAAGTGTGAGACGCGGACGAACCAGTAAAGCATGAGCACCTCGACGCAGAAGTCGGGTTGCGGCTTTACGACCGATGAGTTCTGGTTCGGTATGTCCGCAGATGGCAGACAGAGCGAAGTTTACGTGGGGCGATGTTTGATTGTTTGGCGCCGTTGACAGTTGAAACGGAATGCGAAAGGTTAAGGTACCCTTACGCAGAGATATTTTTTGGTTTTGAAAATTAATGACAGCCCCGTATTTTTGTAAGGATTCAGATCCTAAAATATAAGATACAGTGTTTGTAAGAGTAGGCAGAACGTACGGTGTAACGGTAATACGGACTGGACCAACAGATAAACGCAGCGTTGTTTGCCCCAGAATGGACTGTTTGCCCCCGTCAGCCAGAGTGACTTGCGACCACTTACTGGGTTGAATCCGAAGATTCAGAGATGTTGCAGTGGTCGCAGAAATGAAGTCATGGCTAGCGCCGGTGTCCACCAGAGTGGGCAGTGAGAGCCCAGAGGCGCGCGTAGCGATGAGGGGGAGGTGTCCATCTGTTGCAGAGGCAGACACTGGAACAGACAGACTTGACAGACAAGGTGCAGCGTTAACAGGACCAGAAACAGAAGGCGGATCGAACCAGACTTCAGCAGAGTACGGAACTCCCGGCAATACAACAGGCTGTCCCGAAACATCGATCCCATTAAACAACTGAGTCCCAGCAGGAAAGATATTTATTCGCTTCATACCTCGCAGTAGTTGTAGATATTTACGAACGACGTGAGACGGCAATAAAATAGCAGCCGCGGTATCAGGACGGCGTCGTTTGCACGTGCGGTAATGATGCATTTGCAATTGCAACTCGTGCAATGATGAAGGGGTAAACCAGACTGTATGACCTCCCAAATCAGCAGAGGTAATAGAACGGCCAGACGTTGCAAATAAATTACACAGGGGATCGAAACCAGCGCGAACAGAACGCGCATCGAAAGAAAAACGACGTCCGACAGAGTTCTCGACCTGCTTAAGCACAGCAGGGAGTATAGCCTTTGCAGTCCGGAAAGCGGCGACTTTTGCTAGTACGCCAGAAATGTACTCAGGTTGATCCCCTTCATGTCCGACCTGAGCAAACCCCTAGTCCTCCCTGTTGGGGTTCTTCGGGCACTGGCTGAACAGGTGTTCATCGGACCCGCAGCCGAAGCACAAGTAGTGCTTCCGATAGTGCTGGTACTGCGCTAACGTGAGGCGTTCATTGGGCGGACCCACGCTATCCATCCGGAACGCGTACGGATCAATCGCCCGCCCCGCATCCCGGCGGTGCTTGTTGTTCGGGCGCTGCTGGTGCTGCTGGCGCGCGCGGGCGTTCATGTTCTGGCCGCGCTGCCGGTTGGCCTGCGCCGAGCCGTTGTTGCGGCGCACAGGTGGCCTCGCAGCGGCACCGCCAGAGTTGGCGACAGCAGGCCGGGCGGCGGCGCCACCAGAGTTGGCGACCGCGGCGGCGGTGGGCGGCGTGTGCCGGCTCTTCTTTGAGGCCCGTGCGTCCTCGTCCTGGGCAACAGAGTTAAGCCGGACAGTGGCGCGGACGCGTTTAGCAGCAAGGAGGCGCATTTCTTCACCTCGCGCGTGTTGTGTTAGAGCAGAGTACGACGTGAAGGGATTTCCCTGGTAATCCGTAGCGCACTGGCCCACCAGAGTGGGTGACAGCCCGCGAAGGAACCAGTAAATCCGTTCGCTGTCGGTCATTTGAGGCAAATCGGCAAGGATCGACTCAAATCGGCTCTGATAAGAGGAAATAGTCTCCCCAAGACGCATAGCATGCTTGCCCTGATCCAGCTTATCACGCGCCTCTATTTCCCTTGAGAGGATTTGCGGCGCAAATCGAGCTTGCAGGGCATCTAGCAAGGCTTGTGACGTGTAATCCTTATGTGCGTACGACCAGTCGTCGTGCCAGGACTTAGCGGTGCCCTTCAGAGCATTCGCGAGGAACAGTTTCCTCCCGCGATCTAGGTGCCCCCACGAGGCTAGACCAAACAGATTTTCGACATCCCTGATAAAGCCCCGCACCTTCCGTGCGACTATATGCATGGGGACTTTATCATCGAAGTCTAAGACAGGCGAGGGAATCTGAACTTTAAGTACCTCATCGGCACCAGAGTGCATCTGGCCAGAGCCAGTGTTGCCCGCGTCAGTAGCGGTAGCGCCGGTGACAGTGGCGGCGGCGGCGGCGGCACCAGGGGCCGGCGCTGCATTACGAGGCATAAACGGCGAACGGGCTCGGACGTCAACGGGAAAACGCGGTAAAGGAGCGCGTGTTGCGTTATCTTGCACACCGCGTGGTCTGAGCGGTGGTTCTGGAAAGTTAGATAGTGGTACGCGCACGTTATACACTTGTGGGCGTGGGTTCAGGGGATTCGCATCCAGACCGTCGGCAGTGGGGCGCGTATCAGAATCCGGCACTCTAGGCCGAACCTGAGGGATTTGTCCTTGCGGACGTTCTTCCCGAATCACACCAGCAGGCGGTCGGAAAGAGGGACCCGCAGCGGCATCTAACCCAGGTGCCGAATTGGTCCTACGTAATGGTTGATTAGCCATTAGAACCGCCTCTATGCCGAAAGGGTCTCCCTCGTCATACGGGTTCATTGGGTCATAATCCTCCGACATTAGTACTATTTATCTATAAAGCGGCGCTTGGTGACCGCAAATTCGTACCCGAAGACGGACCGGCACCAGACGTGCGGCAATGCACGCAGAGCGGGCAGTAGTGGTGCGGCAGGTGGTCGTTATTTACGACGATGGGAACAGCTGCAGAAAACACTGAACGGTTTAGCAACGAGGCAGTGCCTAAAACACTGACCAACAACAAGCCGTATCAGATAATATACAACTGTTGATAGTCAGATAACATACACTAGCTTCGTGCGTATTAACACTCACCCGTCTCTTCAATGGCATCACGAAGAGACGTCATGTTGTCCATTTTCTCTGTTGTGCAGAAGCGTTAAGACAGAAGCGTCGCGGCGGAAGCGTAGCGAGAGGCAGGAACGCCGTCTCGATACCAGTTGTTGTATATAAGGTATTAAGTGTAAGTCCGAAAGGTGGTGAAAACATTCACCGGTTAAGGAAAGACCAGAGTCTTTATACCATCCGTACAGTGACGGAGCGTCAGTTTGGACGCTTGAACGTACCCCTGAAACGTGGGGACGGTGCCTTTTGACGAGGCAGGTATTACAGACACCTTAACCCGCAGGTCCGGTTCAGAAACCAGGAACGCAGCGACCAGCGATATACAGATAACGCCATATAAGCCAGAATGCTTATATAAATCTCTCAGGAGAGGGACCGATGCAGACACGGTTCAGTACCTAAACAGGATAGGCAGTTAACAGTTAAACAGATGAAACGGCCACAGTCAGATGGACGGCCGATATACAGAGTAAGGTCAGACAAACGGGTCAGAGTGGCAGAAAGGGCAGCTAACGAGTACGAGTGATACAACAGCCCTTAAGAGGGCCACGGCCGCAAGCTAGGGCTTGTGCCGACCACACACACCGAGGCTTGTGCCCCACCGCCCTTAAGAGGGCTACGGCCGCAAGCTAGGGCTTGCGCCGACCACGCACACCGAGGCTTGTGCCCCACCGCCCTTAAGAGGGCTACGGCCGCAAGCTAGGGCTTGCGCCGACCACGCACACCGAGGCTTGTGCCCCACCGCCCTTAAGAGGGCTACGGCCGCAAGCTAGGGCTTGCGCCGACCACGCACACCGAGGCTTGCACCCCACCGCCCTTAAGAGGGCCACGGCCGCAAGCTAAGGCTTGCGCCGACCCAAGCCCAATGATGTCCGCTACTTCGGCGGGTTCGGGCACTCCTTGGCCCAGTGGCCCATGGCGTTGCACTTGTAACACGGCCCCTTGGGAGCCTTCGGCGCCGACGGCCCCGCCGCGGCCGCCACCTGCGCCAGTTGCGCCTTCCCGGGGGGCTTAGCAACCTTCCGGCTCTCAGCTGCGGCCTTGATGGCCTTCTTCAGCGCCTTCTGCTCTTCCTCCGTGGCCGCGTAGGGCGTTCCCCGCATCTGGCCCACGACATCCCACCCGTGGTGGTGCGCGATGACCAGCTCTTTTGCCTGCTGCTCGAAGACGTCTTGCGTCTTGTGAACCGCCTCCTCCATCGCCTCCGCGCGCTCCGCCCGGTTAGCCGCGGGAGCATCAACGACCGCGCGCCACTTGAGCTGCACGTCTGCGAAAACGTCGTGTAAGTGAACCAGACGCTGCCGCTGTCCGATGAGCGACTTGTTCCCTTTGCCCTCTGAGGCGCCGAAGTCGCAATCGTAGTCCGGCAGGACCATGCGTTGCCTCTTTGGGGCCGGCTCCACTCTCTCCCGCTGTTCAAGCAGCATTCGCTGTGTCAATAAATGAAGGAGCTGCTGGTGCTCGCGCACCGCATCCATGTACTGCGCGTAAGCCTCGCGTAGCTGCCCGGTCAAAATTTTTCCCGGATCCGTCACAAGTTGCACCTTCGCAGCTTTGACATTTTTGTGTTCCAAAAGAGCGTCAAGACGCTTCGATGCTTCCTCTACGAGAGAGCCCAGCTGGTCGGACGCAAGGTCAATGTCCATTGTTAAAATTTAGGGTGAGGGCCGGCTACCGCGAAAGCTATCGCTAAGGCCTTAATGCCCACAGCCTCGCAGCAACCACCCTATGTAGCTACAAAACCCGAAAATCACTCCTCCACGCCTTCGCGGACACCTTAACTGGCACCATGTGCCGTACCAACGCCCTTATGAGGGCACAACTCCTCTGAGTTCACAGAAAACCTTGGTTTTCTAGCGTTGCACTCAGAAAACCTTCAGTTAATACGTCGCCAACACCCTCCCTCGACAAGAGCGCCAGCACTCGAACCCAAACGACCGGATGCGTGCGTGCTTCAACTACATGTATGGCCAGTTGTGCGTGGAACGTACGCCGAGCTTGCGAGCCGATTTGAGAAACCATTGGCACCTTGCTACCTGTGTCGGTCGTGCGTGGGGACATTGTCCCCTGTGCAACCATCTTGACTCCGGGGCGCACATGCATCTCCGGAGGCTGCACTACTCCCCCCCAAATGCTAGCGATAGCTATGTCCTTACGGCGACACAATCAGGCGGTCCAAACCATTACCAGTACGCTGGCAGGGGGGTCCAATGGAGCGAGGTTGTTACATTGTAATGGACGACGCCGGCCCGCAGACACCCGCCCGACCCGATTACGTGGCCGGGACACGCGCGACTACTGCCCAAATGGCCGCTCCTGGAAATCGCAGATGCGAAGCGACTCAAAATGTGGCCGTGTATACTTCTTAGTCCCGACATCCCCCTGCACGAAGCGCAAACGCCAGGATACATGGGACCCCGCCCCGGACCCCAGCCGCCAGCACACCTTACGTACACATTGTTCAGGTCGGCTACATACACCGCCGACACAAACCAGCCGGACAAGGCTACACGACACGCAGAACTGACCAAGCTTAATTTTCACGGAAGCCGGATGGAGGGTCCGTTACACAACGCAGGAAGCCATCATCCTCGGATTTGCGGGAACCTTTCAAAAGGACTGGCGCCCTCCGTCTACTCCACACCCTACGTACGCACGGGCAACGAGGAAGACCAAACATGCTGCAACAACCTCCAAGACCAAGCAGTAAGGAGACTCGACACTATCGTTATAGCCCGGAGGCAAATGGACCGCAACCCAAGTGCGGAAACGCAGCCGGCTGGCACGTAAACCCAGAATAATTATAGAAGTAATACTTTCACCTCGGAGTTAGTCGATCTTCGGGTACGGATACGCGACCCGTCCCGAACAAGCGGAATCACAGACACAGACACAGTTAAATCAGCCACTACACAGACGAGGCTGTTGACAAGTAGCAATACCATGCATACATCACGCCGTATAGTCGTGCGACGCCACCCAGGGGGCCGGCTGACCCGTGCATGCCCCTACCCACACAGCTGCTGCCACGCACACCTATCTACCATGCACACATGGACTTCGTTACTTAGTTGCACACCTCGAAAGTGGACACCCGATTCGGCCGGGGGCTCCCCGTGTCCGTCCCGGAGGCGGTGGCGTCACGCACACGTAATGAGGCGTAAGTGCCGCGGTTGGGGATGAGAGGCGGGGCTGCTGCCTGCGGGAGTGGGGACGAGCGAGGCAGTTTACACGCAGAGAGGGGTGTGTCGGGATGGCGGGCGCAAAAGGGGTTGGTTGGTACTCGCTCTGGCAGATGCAAATTTTTAATCAGAATGATGTTTGTCTTGGGAACGAGTGGTTTGGTGCTTGGCGCCCAAGGGAAGCGTAAGGCTTACCGTTGTGTTGCTTTTAGCATACATGACGTCATGCTATCCTACGTATACATCGATGCAGATCAGGCAGGGTGGCTATCTTATTTTGCTGAGTATCTACTGTCAGAGATACTCCTGGCTCATAAGCGCTGAGGTTATTACCTGCCAGGATCTGTCTAAGAGGGGATTTTCCCGGCTGAACAGGGCCCCGGGAGATATCATGCCCACCTGCTGTGAGGCCGGATTATCTAAACCTTCGTTTTTTGCACGGCAACATTATCTTCAGAATTCCAAAATTTTCTCCCGAATATATACTCATATCTTAGAGAGCCACCGTGATGCAGGTTGCTTGCGTACATACGTTGGGGAGAGTTTATTTGCATCGATCTAATGCCGGCTGATGCATGTTCTGCCACAGCAAACACCCCGCCCCTTCATTCCCACACCCATCCACTCACCTCCAGAAGCAACCCACAGTGAGGTGTACGGTCGGTATCATCCGCAGCAGCATCCCCAGCAGCGGGCGGCACGGGGCCCTCCAGGGAGGCCCGGTGCGCGAGACCCGGGTGCAACACGGGTGTGATGACGGCGGCGGCAGCCGCCACGGTTGCCATATCTGCAGCAGGTTTTGCTGAGACTGGCGTGCTGCACCTGCCGCCACTGACTGAGGCAGTACCGGGCGGGCGAGATCCGGTCCTCACCAAACGGCTGGGCTGCGACGACATGCTCATTTGGTCAGCGTCAGGAAGGGCATCAGCCACGGGGCCATACACACCGTGTGCATCCGAAGTCGGCAGTGGCAATGGCGGCGGTTGTGGGCGAGGAATGCTAACCACAGTGTCAGGGGCGGAGGGTTCAGCGGCTGCTGGATGCTTCAAAGTCATTCCATCGATGACGCTGTCACTGCCATGTACGTCCGCGGGCACCACTTCTGTCGTAGCTGCTGTGGTAGTCATTGCTGAAGATGTGGCACCCATGCTTGACGCCGCAGGATTAGTGGCCGCGGTAGGGGCGTCTCCTGCTGCGTCGGGTGATGCCGCCGCCGCTGCTGCTACTGGATCTGAGCGGGCGGTTCCCTTGGTGAAGGATTCTGACCATGCCTGAGTGGCTGATCGCACCGACTCCCTATGCTGTTGGGAGCCGACCGCTGCCTCCACGACCGGTGTCGTGTCAGGGGCAGCGGCCGTAGCGGCCGCAGTTGACATGCAAGCATTGGGTGCGAAAGCAACAGCAGCAGCGGCAGCGTCCCTCTTAAACGGAGGCATGCTGGTCACTGCAGGCGCTGCACTGTCGCCCATTACCGCCGGTGCTGTGCTGCCCACCGCCGCTTCAGGTGCACATGATGACGCAGAAGCAGCTGCGACTCCTCCAACCCCCGCTGCGGCGGCAAGGCGGGTGGAGTTGTTGCCCCCGCCGCCGGACATGAGCAAGAGCCCTTCCTCCTGAGTAGCAAGCGCCCGGCCATCAGCTCGGGGCATTATTCCGGAAGGTGGCCTGTTGCTGCTGCGGGGGCTACCGCCGCGGCTGCTGTCACCAGCACCAGACGCGGCGTAGCCAAGCCCACTGCCAGCGGCTGCAGCAGCTGCTTGGGTGGAAGCGGTGACAGCAACGACGCCAGGGCCTGTGCCCGTTGCTACAGTGGTATCCTGCGTGGTCTGCCGTGAGAGGGCGCTGCCAGGGTCAGATGGGCGCCTGCTGCTGCTGCCATCGGACTCCCCAGTTGGTCTCAGTGACGACGAACGAGTCGACCCGCTCCCGGGGCTGCCGGCCTGCCGCCGTCGCTGCAGTACATAGGCAGGTAGGGGTGCATGTATACGGGGTGGAGCGCAGAGGTGCAAACGTTGGCAGCAACGCATGTTCAGTAATGAGAAAGTGTGTGCATCGATGTATCTGCCGAGCCCGCTATCTACAGCAGCATACATGTATGCACGTATCAAAGAGGTTGTCGAAAGCTCGCGGCGCATACACAATAACAAATGTGCTCGAATCCGTCTGTAAAGGCATACCTTATGTTTGCGGTATAGTACGGCAGCGAGCGCCAGCAGGACCAGCAGCAACAGGCAGCCGCCGACTGCTGCACCGATTACGACGGGCAGACCGATCGCTCCACTGCCTCCGCTGCTGCTGTTGCTGGAGGCGGCCGTGGCCGCACCGCTGTCTTTTAAGCCGCTATCCACATTGGTCCCCGCGGGGGCGATATTGCTTTCAGCCAGGACGACGGTTGAACGAGTGGAGTTCCGAAACTGTATGTGGGGGTGCGGTCAACATGCAGGCACATGTATGGGAGGTTACTTGTCATAGGTAACGCGCATGCATGCAAGACACACGCAAGCAAGCAAGCAAGCAAGCAAGCAAGCAAGCATGCATGGGGATCTGTTTACTCTGCCAGGCTCTGCCGAGTATGGGTTAGGTTGCTGACGACCACAAAAGTTAAAGTGCTTACGCAACGTACGGCTTGATGATGAGATGGGTAGTTTGAGGCGGCGAACCCAGCAGCAATTAAGGCGCACGCTCGGGGACGGTGGGCTCGGAGTTCTCTTCATCCCGATTCGGGCTCCCCGGAAATGTTTGAGATTTTAATTTCTATCTTTCCCCCAAACAAATGTGTTGCGCACCCCAGGGCGTCCCAATAGGATTTTGATGAGCAGCGCGAAGCGCGGCTTTGGGGCCCCATCCGAAACCCCTTGAAACCCCTTTTTCTCCGCCCAAGCATTACATGTATTTGTCCATGAGCGGGGCACGCACCCCCAATCGCGTGACAAACACGCACGCACACAAGTTCGCCAACATAAGTAAGGATGGTCAGACAAGCTGTGACGGACACCGCACCAAATAAATGCATGCGTGCACGTGCGCATCACCTGGCTGCCCATGACGGCCCATGATCCGTCGACGGGCCCAAGCGGACAGGCCCGATCCAGGTTCACCACCACGTTGTACACCTCCGATCTCAAAGCCATCAGATCTTTGACGGGGTCCACCTGCAACGAAGTACGTAGGTGGGGACTTCAATTGTCAGGGGCGCAATGGCAACAGGATGCGAGTAAATTAAGAATTGTTTGGCTCATGAATATGAATATGCTGCAGGGGGCGGGAGCAGAGCTTCTGGTGCTGTTTCCCGGCGTACGTGTAACTACGCCAGCATCGATGACGTACATCTTCGACTCTGACTCTGTCTCAAGCCGGCATGCCGCACACGACGCTGCTTCCACACAATGGTGGCCTTACCTTGAAGGTAATGTCTTGTTTGGTTGCTGCTCCTGATGAGCATTCCTGCAACGAAGCAAGCGGCGTTAACCAAGGAAACGTGCGCGTGGGCTTCGATCCGATGGTATGGAGCGGTGCGACGATCGCTCATTACTAATGTAATTAGTACTAGTTGGCAGGCCACTACGTACCATAGAGCTAGCTAGGTAAACTCTGCGCCTCTGTCTATCTATCCGTGGCGGGCGTCACTGGCTATCTATCTATGGTACCGACGCAATCTTTTATTTTGCGAGGCGAGAAAAAAATTGAATTTGGGTATGAAAACGCTCATTTTGCGAGGCGCCGGTACAGTAGGAGTTTATTTGTAAACTTTTGAAATTTGCGAGCTCGTGAGCCGTATATAGAAGTTTGCGAACTCGCATCTCATCGTCAACGCAAATGCATCGCATTCTACTGAAGAAGTTGGACAAGCCGGGTGTCATACCTACTTCACGCCACCCATCCACCCCACAGCCACGGGCTTGCCCTTGGGCTGCTAGCCTTTCGCAGTGGCCTTCCCGCGTTCCCCGCCCCCCCTCCATCCCCCGTGCAGCAGCCTGCCCACCCGCTCCCCACGCTGCCCTTCCTCCCCGCCTGCCACTGCCCCTTGCCGGCTGAGACGGGCTGGCCCCCGTTGGATCCGCCGCCGCCGCCTCCTCTACGTACTCCCTGACCGGCCGTGCCTGCCATAGCCCCGTTGGCCCTTCCCCGCAGGCCCCCACCGCCCGCAGCTCGCGGCAAACAAATTATTATTGCGAGGGAACCTTTCGAGTTTTTTTTGACACTTTGCGAGGTCCCAAACAGTTAATTATTTATTCGCAAAAAGATTGCGTCGGTACGGGTATCCCTGCACATACATGCATGCATACCTCGGTAGTGCTCTGCTGCTGGTTGAGACGCCTACGGTGGCGGGTGGTGGCGCTGTTCTGTTGACGGGTGCAGCTCGTTGTGACGTTGCGGTCGGGCAGCCCCAGCATCCCTGCCAGCGTGCCTGTAAGGTCGCTTTCCGCGCCCGCCGATCCGCAAGCGGCATACATGGAACCCAACTGCGCGCGCATAAAGACCCAGCCAGCATGCACGCAAGATAATAATCAGGTGCATGTATGAATGAAACTGAAAAACGCAAAGTGAAACACACACACTACTCGCCCACTCAAGGATTATTATACATGCATGTTCGATCCCACAACTAACGGACGTCCGACGACAGCCTGCTCCCATTAATAATCACTTATAATCCGGACCATCTTCTTCGTTCGCCGTTGCCGGTTTACCGGAAGGAAGCTTGAGAGGCTGTCACTGTGACTGTAAGGTTGACATTGTCAAGGTCAACTCCTAGGAGATGTCATGTATGTAGCTAGGAAATGTGTTCAGCAGAGCCGCCCTTCGATTCTCTGCTCGCACCTTAAATTTAAGTGACGCAATCAAATAGTGGTAATCCACTTCAGTGTTTGGTGGTGCAGGGGGCGACACGTAGCGGGAATCCGACGATGTGGAAGGTGGGGGAGACGGGGGCGACGGGGGAGACGGGGGAGACGGGGGAGACGGGGGAGACGGGGGAGACGGGGGAGACAGGGGAGACGGGGGAGACGGGGGAGACGGGGGAGACGGGGGAGACGGGGGAGACGGGGGAGACGGGGGAGACGGGGGAGACGGGGGAGACGGGGGAGACGGGAGAGGTGGCGGGGAAGGCGGAGGGGGGGGTGGCGGGGGAGGAGGGGGAGGTGGCGGGGGAGGAGGGTGAGGTGGCGGAGGAGGCGGGGGAGGCGGTGGGGGAGGCGGGGGAGGAGGGGAAGGTGGCGGGGGAGGAGGGGGAGGTGGCGGGGGAGGTGGAGGGGGTGGCGGCGGAGGAGGAGGAGGTGGCGGGGGAGGAGGGGGAGGTGGCGGAGGAGGCGGGGGAGGCGGTGGGGGAGGCGGGGGAGGAGGGGGAGGTGGCGGGGGAGGAGGGGGAGGTGGCGGGGGAGGAGGGGGAGGTGGCGGGGGAGGAGGAGGAGGTGGCGGCGGGGGAGGAGGGGGAGGTGGCGGCGGGGGAGGAGGGGGAGGTGGCGGGGGAGGAGGGGGAGGTGGCGGCGGGGGAGGAGGGGGAGGTGGCGGCGGGGGAGGAGGGGGAGGTGGCGGGGGAGGCGGGGGAGGTGGCGGGGGTGGAGGGGGAGGTGGCGGGGGTGGAGGGGGAGGTGGCGGGGGAGGAGGGGGAGGTGGCGGGGGAGGAGGGGGAGGGGGGGGAGGCGAAACAGCACACTTTGATTGGCAGCGGTTCAGTATGTAACTGTACAGCTGGTTCATTTCAGCGTCTGACAGGGGCCTATCATACAGGATGAAGGCCCCTAAGTCAACGCTTGCGAAACCATAACTAATGGCATCGTGTGGTGGGCCTCCCCGAATATCTGCCCCAAGACCGGTGTAGATATTAACATCATTCATCTGAACACCACTGTTTTGTTGTTCCACGATGGAGACATTGTCCTGCTTTAAAGTGAGATTAGTGATATTGAATGCGCCGCGGCGTGTGCGTAGAGTGAAGATGTACCAGGTGTACAGGCTCACAGAAGCGTTTGTTTGTACGCGAAATGATGCGGCATCGCTTCGAAAGGACATCAGGTTGCTTGATCTGGACAGACTGATTCCAATCGGATCCGTCTTCGAATTATCGGTTAAAATTCCCTGCAGGATGCTGTCGGTGTCGACGAAAAACGTTCCTTCCTTAAAACGGACCAAGAGGATGTAGCTCAACCCATCGTTGGACGATATGGCGAGATTCAATGGGCTCGGATTATATAGATAATTGTAGTCGGAGCCTGTAAATGACACGTATGCTGCATTGTTGTGCCCTCCCGATGTGATGTATCTGGGCCGTACGTTTGCGGAGCGATCTTGGATAAAGCCACTCCATAGAGAGACGGCTGAGTCATTGTTCAGGGCCGACAGATATTTGGGCTGAAGGTCAATCTTGGGGTTGGCGGGTATGGACCAAGGAGGCAGATCTTGCATCCTCCTCCTGCTACTGTGACCCACAGCTGATGAAGATGGCCCCCGTGAAGTCGTCAGCTGGGAGGATTCCTTCAGGGTGCCTGATGAAGCTCCAAGCTTAGAGAGGGAAGGGCGAGGGCGGGGAGGGGGCCACAATGGCGGCACCGGTGGTGAAGGAGGCGGAGGTGACGATGGGGTCAGTAATAAAGGTGATGATGGTGTTGACATTAAGTGACAGGATCCATTGCAGTTGTCCCCATCCAGGATGTTGCCGTCATCACACTGCTCTCCGGGGTCCACCACACCATCACCACAACGCCAGCAGTCCGGGTCGGCCTTGTCAGTACGTGCATCTCCATCGTTGTCGACACCATCGTAGCAGTCCTCGGCGGTCAGCGTGGCCTTGGCGTTGCAAAGGACTGTAGCAAATGCGTTGTTGGCAATCAAGGAATATATGTGCGTGGTGAGGAATCTTTTTCGTTGGTTCGTGAGGCAGTATGAGTAGCCATGTACCGAAGTACCGACATACACACGCAAAAACGCTGGCCGGAAGATATGTTGCAACCACGTACTTATGCCCCATCCAGTAGTCCACAACGAACGAATGCACGTCATGAAACCGTAACTACCTCCTTCCTGGTATCCCTTTACATGGAGGGCATCATTCCCTGTCGTCTTAGGTCTGCTTAGATTGAGTATATGTTCGGGCACAGAATAAATAGGGGTATGTACAGCAATCACACGCTTGCTAGGTCTATCGCTCCCCACCAAACGTTGGATTACCTGTGGCCTCACAGTCCTGCTCTGGACCCGACGGCACGGGGCATCGGCCGGTCCTGTGCGCCACTACACGTAGCCCGCCCCAGCCGATGGGACCCGTGAAGTACCCGGAATGTGATGTACTACTGTTGCCGTTCAGCAGGTTGCTGCGGCCATACGTGCGTGCCAACATTCGACAAGGTGGGTGAAAGGGTTCATAGATAGATAGCGTCCCCTAAAACCCCTAAAACCTAAAGAGTTCGTTCACAGCGTCTGCGTATTGGCCCAAACATAACAGGTGTCGAGACTCTAATGATCTATACGGTTGCTACGCTATACGTGCGTATAATACCGCCGTATGTATGTGTGCGTATTATACGTATGTATATCGATCCTCCCCCATTGTACGTATAAACGGCATGCCTACCCGTCATTGCAGGTTGGGCAGTGAATCCCCAGTTCCCTCGTGGCGGTCACCGCCTGATACGGGTCCGGCACCAAGGTCAGCGCCGTCGGCAGAAAGGTGTATCTTTGAGGCGAGTAATAATGGGCCATGGAGATGAGGGAACCCCCTGCGAACACGCAGCAAATGAAGCGCCGAAGTCGGAATAATGCTGATAATTTGCGTGAGTGCTGCTGATATGTCGAAGCGGTCGAACAAATAACAAAGAAAGCACAAAACAATCTATCCTTGCGTACGTAGTTTGCCCAACAAATAAACACGCAGGCGTTACAATTCACAGCTCGCATACAAGCATGCCCATGCGCACACCGCCCGCGCGCGCCATGGCAAAGTTGCTTGTACGGACGGAAGGTTGGTACTGCTGAACTGAACAACAACAGTTGCAAATCTTCAAATGTGTACACATAAACCATCATCACCCAGCCACACGTACGCACGTTAGTTACCACACATAGGCAAACTGGACGCATGCGTGCGCTTATTACAGTAGCAACCGATAGATCGATACACACCGACACATGCACGCACCTCGGTCGTTCACAAAATGTTTAATATTGTTCCGGATTGTAATTAAGTCGTCGTACAGGGGGGGTGTTATGCCCCCATATGTGTTCAACCAACTGGCTTCCACCTGGCGCGGCGTGTCAGCGGGCAGGTAGAGCAGCTTGTATGCGCTGAGGTTGTAGGTCGGCACCAAGGCGGGCTCGTTGACATAGGTGATGATCGAGTCCGAGTAGCCCGCAGCGCTGACCCAGCCCTCCAGGGACTTGCGGGCGGCCTGCTCTCCAAACAATAAGTACACACGGCGGCGCATGCAGTTGCTTGCACGGCATGTATGAAGCAGGGCAATCAGGTGGACGACAACGGTGGTGGTGGTTAATGCGTAACGATAATGCCAATGAACAGCGCCCTGCTGTCTGTACGTAGGTGTTTGTTTGCTGAACGTACGCTACGCACTTAAATCATGTCAAGCAAGCGTTATGGCAACTGCCCGCTTTTCATGAATTCGTATTCGCATTTCTCATAACAAGCTATATGTCGAGATTTCTGCGCGCACGCGCATGAGCTTACACTATCGTCGACAAAGAAGCCGATGGCCAGAATGCCGCTTGCGTCACTAGGGGCCGACTCCAGAGCTGACCGGATCAGACTCGGATAGAGCCCTCCGCAGGATGTGCCTTGGCAAGCGCCCTGTATGTAGGAGAATCACACAACAGGCATGCAAATACAGTAAGGGTTGGCGACTGGAGCATAGTTCTTTTTTAGTATGCAAGGATTACAAGGGGAACCGATGTCCATGTCGGTTGCTAGCAGTACATGCTAGACGGACTGTTCATCCTACCCCAGGGGCACCCACGGAGGGGTGCCGAAAGCAAAGCCTCCAAGGCCCACCAGAACCAAGCCCGCACGACGCGCAAAGCGTAAAAAAGCAGGACACAGCATCCCAGAAACACAGGGCTGCACAGAAAGGGCCACGGCCCCTAAGCAGCCCGCAAGAGCTCCAGGCTCACGAAGAACGTTACCAGCTAAACAAGAGAGGGGCCACGAGCGAGGTCCACCAGCACCGAATACGAACCCGCAGCGCCACCAGGCCTACCAGAACCCTAGGCGACCCTGGGTCAAAGGGGGCCCACTGCGACGAAGACAAGCACACGCACGGCAAGCAAGGGCAAAAACAAACACAGGGCAGCCCATAGGCGCCCACGGAACACTCCCGCCGAGACCGTCAGGGGGAGCCGGGAGGGGAGACAGAGTCCGGAGGGCCGACAAACACAACACGGCCTGCCTGGTTGGCAAGGAAGGGGTGAGCCGTTGGGACCGCCTCCAAACCAGCCGGCGCGGCCCCAAGGGCCGCGAACGATGCTACACGGGCCCAGAAGTCGGCAACAACCGCGGCACGCCATCAATGGGGGGAAGGGGGTCTGGGGGAGGGGGGGCAGCCCCTCTCCCCCAGCCTGGCCCAACGCCTCTGACACACGACAAGGGGTTGGTGTCGGCTTCCTTGAAGCCGGAAAAAGGGCGGGGCCCCACTAAATCCGTACGGGTTAAGTTGAGTGCTAGGGCAGCGAGGGCGTGAAGTGTGAGAGTGTCGACATTCCTGCTGATAGACAGCCAGAGCTGTTTCCCGAAATGCCTGCTAGCCGAGTCGTTAGCAAGGCCTGCCGGCGCCGCGCGAAGCGCGTCATCCCGTCGGGTGCATGAGCGCATGTGCGCATCGACCGAAATACGGCATTTCAAAAGCGAGCGGCGAGGGCGCCAACTGTGAGAGTGTCGACATTCCTGCTGATAGGCAGCCAGAGCTTTATAGCTGAAATGCCTGCGGCTTCAGCAATCCGACCCATGTTTAGCATCGCGCGCCGTCTCGGCACTGTGCAACTCTTCCGGCCAGCGCATTGGCTGAAGTTACATGACAGTAGACATGGATTGTATGGAGTGTATCATTTACACATCACGCAGGCTGACTTGCCAATAGAAGGACAGCGGAACTGTTTGCGAGGGTTGCGACGACGTGCAGTTGCCGACGAGAGTGCACAGGCTTCGCTACTGAGGTATTCACCGTAGAGGAGGCTTGAGTGCTTTAACATTAGGACAGGGAACGTAGAAGTCCATCCCCTAGGTTGCCGACTGAACTTGTTGGGCGGCCCGCAGAAGACCGCTGCATCGTGCGTGCATTGGCGGCTTGGCGTCCAACAACCAGCAGTTGGCACCTCATGGTTTGCTCCTTGCAACCTTTGTAATAGTAATATGCGTCAAGACGATCGGACCAGCAAGCAGAGCTGCTGTGGTGTGGTCGCGGGAAGAATGTTCGCAATGCAAACATAGTTTGTTGCCGAAACGAAGATTCATTTCACGCCGTCATGTCAGAATTCCACTTTGAGGAACGATGAATCTTCTGGAATTAATTATAGGCCGAGAGGTGTTGGTTTGACCTCGGCCTCGGTCCATGGAGACTGCCAAACTGGTTGGGTTCCTAAACGAGGTTGGGTTCCAATAATAAATTTACCGTGCAATAAAGAATGTAATCTTTTACTTATGCAGCCTTTCCGATGGCCGAGATTCTTGACTTCCCCTATTACTTCACATACACGCATGCACGCATGCACGCATGCACGCATGCACGCACGGACATGGGCAATCCTACAGGGCGGGGCCCCCCTGGGCGCTTCGCGCTGGGGCCCCGCCCAAAAACGGATTCATGCACATGATGCATCGCAAGACATCGAACCAAATCTGCTCTCATAGTACTGCTCCGAACTGATTCATGGATGCATTGACTTCCACATTACGGGCTCCAAGGGCCAAGTTATTCATTCATAAATGCAACAAACGGTTGGCTGCGGATGTAAGGTCGGTCGCCTCCGTCAGCGAGCGATTGCCAGCCGACCGGTGCTGGCATTAACTATTATTAACAATTACTCATTAGTAATTACTGTTACTTTTTAACTACTCATTGATAATTACTATTACTGTGAAGAACAAAAGACATGGTTGCGGTCGAGAATTACGGTTTAGCTTCTTTTTGCTGCTGGTCTATGAGTTTGCCCAGCCAGCAGTCGATCGAGTTACCCGACGAACCTTGATGTCCGCATCGTCTGCCACCATGCACACAAATCCAGCAGATTGCGCTGTGCGGGTTAGAACTTGAATGCAACAGATGAAGATGCACAGCAGCAAGCGCCGGGCGCAGCGCTGCTGACGCGAGTCGTTCATCATCGCCGTCGCTGGACTTGCCATCAGTGAGTACGGACGCAGCGCTTTCGGCCCCTGCAGTGCGTGTTTCGCAAAGGCCGAAATCAGTCGTGTAGGTGGTATAAAAATTGCATACAAGCGACTGGCACGGCGACTGCGGGCCAATGCGCACAGATAGCTGGTAGGAGCTGGTGACGAGCCCCGTTTCCCTGCCCATCCTAGCAGCGTGACCGCAGCAGTTTTCAGCGCCCGCGGACAAGTTGCAAATCAAAGCGCAGCAGTTTTCCAACAGAGTCTTACCTCTGTCGTCTTTAAAGCGTCGACCTATATGCGGTGACTCACGCAATTTGCTCCGGTGAGCGCGCACGTGGGGCGCACGTTTCCGTCTCTCAGATACTCTGCACTGCTGAACGTATTGCTGAAGGGATAGTCATGGATTGTATTGTGTATCACCAGAAGCGCTGAAGCTTGAAGTCTACTACCGTTTAAATTACTATTACATAGGCGATCCTTGAACTGGGCTAATCCTTACAAGTTCATTGTTTTGACTGTGTTGATTACAATACCAACAATCTGCATCAGGAAACAAACCATCTTCCAGATTAAATGTGAACAGGAGTACTGCAATGCCACCGCCCGCCAGCCTCGCTCGCGCTGGCAAATGAATGAAAGTGGTGGGCGGACAGAAATCTCACATAGATGTGAAATTGGGAGGAGCGCTCTCAGTAGAGCTAGCTCTATATATCTGCAGACTGAACATTTCCACGGAACTTCTTACGTATGTACTTACAAGCAAGCGCATACTTCTGCCCGAAATTGACCCGAAGGACGGACAATGGAGGGCCGGCTTGCGCATAGGCCAATCAAGATGTATTGATTCATTGCAGAGGAGCTGGAAAACAGCCACATAGTGCGAAGGATGCATGTACTTGCAGCACCTAGTGTGCATGGACGAGCGCCCCCCGTACTCGGAAAATATTCTAAAGCGCCTCTATCCCACGTTCTGCCATCGTGAAATGACCTATTTTGACTTATTTTTGGGCGGGGCCCCAGCGCGAAGCGCCCAGGGGGGCCCCGCCCTGTAGGATTGACCATGTCCGTGCGTGGGACGTGGGACGTGGGAAGTAATTGGACAAGTGTAGACTTTCGGCCAACGGAAAGGCTGCAGAAGTAAAAGATTACATTCTTTATTGCACGGTAAATTTATACCCGGAAATTGGTCTCAGACCAATTGAAGGGTTAACTGCTGTAGTTCAATTGTGCCCGCCGTACTCAGGCTAAATTGAGTTTGGCCTGTGTGCCCATAGGCGTCAGGTCTACCCGTACCCATGCTCTATAGCGCGCAGCCCTTACTGGGCGGGGTGGGTGGGTCTGGCGCGAACGGGGAGGTGAGCCTCTCATACGGCGGGTTATCTCGCTCTCTAGATACCTCAACATTGCCACTACCGGCTCCGGTGCGGACGTTGCGAGCGGTACGTCCAAGGGTTGTTGAAACGCTCGCGGTACCGTCTCGCTCGCAGCCGGGTTGTCGGGCTTCTTCAGCTTGGTTTAATTCTCCTGGTTGCAGGGTATCTCCGACGCTGGCGGGGCTTCCAGCCCCGCGGGCTCTCGCGATGTGTCACTGTCTCTCGGGTTGTCGGCACCTCCCTTGGTGCTTGACCTCTCCCAACCTGGCTTGGGCTTGGCTCTGGACCTGGGACAGGTGGGTTTGCTTCTGTTCGGTCGGCTTCTTGACGCGCCGAAGGCTGACTCCCGGTGGTCTGCTCGGGCTTGCGGATAGGTCACGGAGGTCTCTGCTGCCGGGCGTGATTCGCCGCCGGCACACCTCGTGGACTTTCGGCTTCCTGCCGCTGCCCCGGCGTCCGGGCCGTGCTCCCCTTCGCCTACTGTGATACCGGTGAGACTCGCATGCTCGCGCGTCTACCCGGGCTCGTTCTCACTTGAGTGCTGGTGGTTCAGGCTCGGCCGACCTTTGCTGGGCTTCGCCTGGCTCGCGTGTCTCAGCTACCCCGTCGCTCGGAGCCGCCGCCGCTTCCGGGTTATTACTCACGGGGGCTGGCAAAGGCGCAAGAGCTGATGGACGCCGCGCTCGCCGACGCCACCCGCCGTCGTCAGGAGGCGGCCGCGTCCGAGTTGTCCGCGTGGCTCGACGGCGTCGGCGAGGGGTTGTGGCTGGGCAACGTCACACCCGAGTACCTGCTGGTCTACTTGGTGGAGAGATGGGAGCCAAACCACCCGGGCCGCAAGCAACCGGGACCCGGCCCGGACGCAGTGCAGGGCGTGCTGTCTTCGCTCAGCGGCTGGTTTACGCGGCTTGGTCGCGTGGGCCCGTACAACCCCATCACGGGTGAGGGCAATCCTTGCGACAGCCCTTGGGTCGCCGACTACCGTGCGGGCTACAAGCGGCTGCAGATGTTGGCTGGGTACGAGGAGGTCTCCGTGGTGCCGCTCGCACCTGAAAAGTACGAGCGCTTGTGCGAGTACTTGTTGGGCCAGGTGGAGGCGGCGCCGGACGCCCGCACGGAGTTGCTCTACTGCCGAGACCTGCTCTGTGCGCAGTTCATGTACCAGACTGCGTCCCGCGGTTTCGACACCGGCCGGCTGGGGCTGGGCGACTTCTGTGATCCGGCGCAACCCAACGTGCCAGACGGGCGACTCCCTTTGCCGCCGCCATGGGAGTGGGCGGCTGAGACGTCGTACGTTCTGTGTGTGCGTCAGCGTGGCACTAAGACCTTTCGGCTCCAGCGGGCTCCTGCGGTTTATCTGCAACCGAACTTCACTCGCCCGGCGTTGTGCTTTCCCCAGACGCTGGCTCGCTATGTCTGGCGGGCCAGGCAGCCCGACGCCGCGGGTTATACTGTGGACGACTACTTGTTCCGGCCCCTCAGCTGCGACGGGAAGTCGTTCAAGAACGAGCCGCTGAGCAGCTCGGCGTTGGGGGCCCGCATTCGGCTGCATCTGCAGCAGGCGGAGGTCTATGCGGGCGAGACCAACCACAGCTTCTGCCGCGGGGCTTTGCAGGCGGCGGCTCAGCAGGGAAAAGAGAAGGAGGAGCTGCAGGCTCTGGGCCAGATCAAGAGCTCGGCTGTCTTGGCGCGGTACCTAGACCCTGATCGGCACCTGACGGGCCGCTCTCCGCAGCGACGGCGGGTGCGGTAGGGGTGTGGGTGGCTGCTTTTCAAGGCTGTGTCGGTAGGGGCGACGGTGGTTGGCTGCCGAGCGGGCAACTGGCCGGTGCTGGAGGGCGTATCGTACGTCTGCTCACCTATGGTGCTCTGACGGGTGTTCCTCGATCGGTTGGGCTGGCCATCCAACCCATACGGCGGTTGCCGCGGGAAAAGGGGGCGGGTGGGAGGGAAAACTTTTCCGCGGCTGTCCGCACCGGCGACTACGTTTATCGAGACTTCCGTCAGGACTACTAGTAGATTGTTGCGGAAGGAAGAGAGAGTCTGTGCCTCCGCATTACAAAGCGGAGTTGGTTGTCGTACCTTGGGTACAGCAAGGGCCGAGCATTTCAGTCTCATTCACTGCTGTAGTTCAATTGTGCCCGCCGTACTCAGGCTAAATTGAGTTTGGCCTGTGTGCCCATAGGCGTCAGGTCTACCCGTACCCATGCTCTATAGCGCGCAGCCCAACTCACACCGCGGCACGCGGCTGGTACGGCTCCCGGGCTCTGGGCTATTCAGGCGTGTAACAGTCTCCGCTCCCTTCTGCGTCCTCTCGCCTTACTCACTCGCCCACTTCCGTCTCATCGTCGAACACCCAGACAACCTCGTCAGGGGTTTCTCCTTCTCTAGCCGTCCCGCTCCACGCCGGGCCACCAGGCCGTTGTCACAAAGCGCGTCAGGGCCGTACAGCAGAAGTGCTGAGGACTGGGGTCCCCCATTCTAAACCCGTCTCCACGTCCGGCCTCACCCACCGCTCCCACATGGCGCCCCGCAGCTCTGGCTTGGTGACCCTCACTCAAACCGGTTTGTCAGACGGCGCGGCGGCGGTCGGTGGCTAGCTTGGCTCGACGAGGCGGGGTTGGTGCGGTCCTTTGCGCGGGGATGGCAACTTCTGCTACTCTCCGTTTCTATCCCCGGGTTCCGCCACGAATGCCCATCCAAATCACACCGTCCCGGCCCACCCGAGGATGTACCAGGCCTCCACCGTGTAGCGGGGTTCCTGGGTGGCGCACTGCCCCTTCGGGCCGGCGCGGATGAAGGGCTCAGAGTGGGCCAGGCGGCGCCTCGCCTTGACATGCAGGCGCCGCAGGGCCACCGCCCACCAGCGCGGCCCCGCGGGTGGCCGGCGCGGCGGCGGCCGGGGGTGGGCCATACGAGTGCACAAGCTCCGAGACCCCGCCCGGAACACGTCGGCCTGCGCCTGGGCCGCCGCCTGGGCCTCCCCCGCGTCGCAGACCGCAGGCCACGCGTCAGACTGGCCTCCATCATGAGATCTCGCCCCTTCTCGACGAGGTCCGCGATCCTCGTGACCCCGGCGGTCTTCCGCCGCCAGGTGGCCCGCAGGGAGGCCTCCAGCTCCCGCCGCGCTTCTTCCAGCACCTTTTCGCCCAGGCACAGCACGAGCTGCCCCGGCGGTTTGGCGAACGGAAATGCCCAGCTGCGCGGCCATCAGGTCTGTGTCCTACTCCGCCAAGGCGTGCAGCGGGATGGAGCCTTCTTTGATCGCCCGCTGCTCGGCGTACTTGCCACAGCGCACCAGCAGCAGCTGGCCGAACGCGTCCGAGGCTTCTCCCTCTGCCTCCGCCGGGCAGCGCGGCTTCATGGCGAACATGCCGGCCCGGCGGGCCAGGTAGCCTACCTCCAGGGGCTCGTCGGCCCTTCAGCGACGCGGCCCTCGACGGGTATTTGGGCACGTAGGCCGGCGAGCGCCAGCCCGCGCCGTCGTCCCCGATGGCAGGGCGCCGCCGCTGCTGACTGCCCCGGCGGTGGAGCGACTTCCTGTAGCCCGGCGGGAGACGGGCCCACGAGCTGAGCCGGGTGTGCGGCGCCGCTAGCGGGGCTTGCGCATGGGGAGGTAGGCCGGCTGCCTGCCTAGCCTTCGGCGCCTCCAGTCCCAGCCAGCGCCTCAGCGCGGCCTGCCGGGCCTCTGCTGGCCGCTGGGGGTTAGCTGCCCCTTGGCCATGGCGTTCGGCACAGCCAGCCGCGCGTCGCCCGCGGGTTGCCCGGCGCCCGGCGGCATGGCTGCGGGGTCCGGCGGTGGCAGGGCGCCCTCCGGCGGCGGGGCTGCGGGCGCTTGGGGTGCCGCCGGCGGGGCACCGACTGCGGCTGGTGGGGCCGCCCACGCCGGCCGCGGGGCGGGAAGCGCTGGGGCGGCTGGCGCCGGCGGCGCCACGGGCCAGGCCGCCCTGCGGGCGGCAGAGCCAGTTGAGCTGCCGGCTGCGGCACCGCCGCCAACTGCGGCGGATCCAGCGGCACCGCCGCCAACTGCGGCGGATCCAGCGGCATCGCCGCCAACTGCGGCGGATCCAGCGGCACCGCCGCCAACTGCGGCGGATCTAGCGGCACCGCCGCCAACTGCGGCGGATCCAGCGGTTGGCAGCGGATCCAGCGGCACCGCCGCCAACTGCGGCGGATCCAGCGGCACCGCCGCCAACTGCGGCGGATCCAGCGGCATCGCCGCCAACTGCGGCGGATCCAGCGGCACCGCCGCCAACTGCGGCGGATCCAGCGGCACCGCCGCCAACTGCGGCGGATCCAGCGGCGCCACCGCCTGCGGCGGCAGCGGGGCTGAGTAGAGGCGCGGCAGGCGCCGGTTGCACTTCGCCGGTTGCACTTCACCCACCGGGGGCGGCCCGCCTGGTAGCTGTGCCGCCCACGGGGCGAGGGCAGCGCCAGTTCTCGGCGGCGGAGCGGCAGCCGCGGCCACGCCACCCGCCGCCTGAACTGCGGCGGCGAAACTTCCGGGCCTCTGGCGACGTCGGGCGCGACCGGCGTGCGGGCTGGAATGGGCCGGCCGCACTCGTGCTCAGGAGCGGGTGGCGCCGTGCCAATGGTGGCGGGAGGCCGTCCGGCACTCCGGCGGGGCGCGCCGGGGTGTGCCCTACGGGCCTGGCCCCTTCCTGTGCCGGGGAACGGGGGCGAGCCAAGCGGTTAGGCGGACAGAGACTTCGCTCTGCCGACACCGTGCGTGTTGCCAGCGACGGCTGCCTGTGCGCCCTATGGTATGCATCGAGCTTCCCGGCAGTTCTCCGACTGCACGTGCCCTGCTCGTTCCCGCTCTGTGCTTTCACCTTGGGCGTCGCCATCCCGGCTTCCGCCCAGTCTATGCGTAGTGCCCCTTGCGGTGCCTTCTCTTAGGCATTCTCCCGAGATGTGCCCCCAAGCTGACCCGTCCGCATCTGCCAGGTGATCAAAGGCCTTCCACCTCCTAGTGCGTTTGTGCGGCGTTCCACCGCACGCGGTCTTAACGGCATTCCGCCCGCTGTGCGCTCGCTGCCAGCCTTCCGCCTAGGAGCGCATTCCGCATTGGCATTCCGCCGACCTTCGGGTTTCCCCCTCCGGTGCCAGATATAGGCTTTCCGCCCGGCCGCAAATACTAAGAGCGGGCTTTCCGCCCCGACTCGTGCACACCCTGAACTGCCGGTCTCACGGTAGAACGGCCTTCTCAGGGCCTGATCAATGGCCTTCCGCCTCATAGTGCGTTCGTGCGGCGTTCCGCTGCACCCGGTCTTAACGGCATTCCGCTCGTTACGTGCTCTCTGCCGGCATTCCGCCTAGGGGTGCATTCCGCATTGGCATTCCGCCGGCATTCCGCCTTAGGGTGCATTACGCATTGGCATTCCGCCGGCATTCCGCCTTAGGGTGCATTCTGCATTGGCATTCCGCCGGCATTCCGCCTTAGGGTGCATTCCGCATTGGCATTCCGCCGGCATTCCGCCTTAGGGTGCATTCCGCATTGGCATTCCGCCGGCATTCCGCCTTAGGGTGCATTCCGCGTTGGCATTCCGCCGGCATTCCGCCTTAGGGTGCATTCCGCATTGGCATTCCGCCGACCTTGGGGTCCCCCCCCCCCGGTGTCAAATGTAGGCTTTCCGCCGGGCCGCAAATACTAGGCGCGGGCTTTCCGCCCGCCTAGCGCGCACTCTGGACCGCCGGCCTCGCGGTCTAACGACCATCTCAGGGCCTCTGTGATTTCGAGGGTGCCCTTGCCGGAGTACTAGAGCTCCCGCCCTGGTCACTCACATGCACCTCTGGTTCCAGGAAGTTGTCCGGGGCTGTTGGCGGCCTTCCTCCGCCATTCAGGTTGAGGCTCTGAGTTAGGTGGGAGGGCACCTCGGCAGACATTAGCGGGGAACGGTGGGCAAGGGAGTACCGATCGCCCAGGTCTATTTCGACGCGTTGGTTGCGCGAAGCTCTTGGGCCGGGTCGTAAATACTCGGCCGTGCAAGCTCCGAGCTAGCGGGTTTGTTGACCAGCGGCGCTGGCGGTCAACCACGTTGCTGGTTGCTGGTTGCGCGCGCCCTTGCCGAAATTAGCCGGTCACACGCCGTGAAGCCTATCGGCCTATGCTAGAGGCTTCTCTCTGGCGTCGTTAGTCCCACGGTCAACTTGCGTGAGGCCACGATCCCAATTCAACCCGCCATGCGGCAAAACTCGCCTTGCTCATCTGCGCTCCCGGAACTTGGCAGAGAATCCGCGAATGAGTTTTGGAGCTTGAAAATGGGCGTTGACAGCGTTGTCGGCTTGCCAAGGGCGTCTTCGCCAAATGGCGCAACACTAATGGAAAACTTTTCCGCGGCTGTCCGCACCGGCGACTACGTTTATCGAGACTTCCGTCAGGACTACTAGTAGATTGTTGCGGAAGGAAGAGAGAGTCTGTGCCTCCGCATTACAAAGCGGAGTTGGTTGTCGTACCTTGGGTACAGCAAGGGCCGAGCATTTCAGTCTCATTCAGAACTGAAACGTCCACCAACAACCAACATAACGCGACCGCGTCTGAGAAATTTACACACATAAGTAGTGGACCTGTTGCCATGCGCAGCCATTGCCATGTCAACTAGAACAGACCTTGGGCAAGGGCAATCAAGGTTGGGAACGGGTGGGACAGCGAAACGTGTATTACTTGAATGTAACGTGTATGCACACAATAATGGTAACAGAGGGCACAAAAACGGCCGGGCAGGGCAGGGCGGGGCGACATCTTGGCCCTCGTGACTACCAAAACGGCAACGGCCGCCAACGACCATCACAACCGCACAGCACGGAGGGTAATAAGATGGGGGTAGGGGGTCATGTGGTTGGTCTCCAAGATGAACAAAAAGTTCATTTTGGATGGCTTCGACGGCATGTTATTCCTTGTCTAAGATGTATGCTGCGCCCCCTGCGTACTTATCTCAGATGGAGTTTGGGTTGCCCTCTTTCCAAGCTAAGATGGGAATATGTCCCCCATCCACGTAGTCCGAGATGGGGATACCGACCCCCCTCAAGGCACCCTCGATGACAAACGCGTCCCCATCACAGCACTCTCAGCTGTGCATTGTGAGCCCGAATTTGCTGTACGATTGAAGCGTTAAACTGCCGTGCAGCTACCGGGAGCAACTGTAACCTTTGTCACGCTTGCCTTTCAGACAAGCGGCTTGCATGCACACCTTCAACATTTTACTACCCTAACATGCTCGCGTTGATATACAAAAGTCGCCTCCAAACACCTGGCTATTAACCTTCCTCGTTCCTGTACGCGCAAATCAATGAACAAGAGGGGACAGAATATACAGAACTATACTATATTGTATCCTTTGGCTTGGGTGTGTCAAGTTGCGCTGTCCTGGCAGGTTGCTTTGCCGAGTGCACCGTGGTGCACCTCCTGTCATGTCATCCACCACTAAAAATGCCAACCATATTTGTCGTTTGCACCACGAGAGTTTTTATTTGGGCTAAATAATAGCTGATTCGGTGCTCCTTTCAACATCGAGGTCACGTCGGCAATTTTTCCAGGAAGGCCTCAGGGCCAGATATCAAAGCGTTAGTGTTCTATAAAAGTTTAGGAAAAAGTAAACCTTGCAATGCTGAAACATTGTGAGGTTGGAGTAGGGTCAAGGGTGTCGTCACTGTACGATCGTCACGTTCTGAGCTCGCCACATAGTGCGGCCGAGCGACGGGCTGCGCAGCAGGCTTACATGTGGGTTGCACGCGATATCTTAGGCCGGAGCTGAGGGGTTGGTGCTGCTTTCTATGGATGGTGCCACGGGGTCCCCAGACCCTAGCCGAGATGAGGTAGGACACCCCGGCAAGGCAAGTGAAGATGGTTCGGTGACCCCACTTCCACACATCTTAGATGGAACATACGACACCCGTGGAGTTATCTTAGATGTGCACGAGGGAGGCGGTATACCTATCTAGATGAGCAGATGAGAGACCGACCCCCCCCCTCAAGATGAGGATGAGTGACCCAAGTTATTACCCTCCTCACAGCACTTGCCAGGGCGAGACACCACGTTCGTTCCAGTATCGCAACAACACATAAGGCGTCCGCGAAACTGCCACTGGCCGACCTCTTCGGCCGCGGCAAACGCGAAATTTCGACCGTAATGCAAAATACCTAGATAGGATAGGTCATTATGGCTGAAAACGGACGCGCGCGGACCTCCGCGCCCCAACGACGTTCAAATGGACAGGCGACAGTTCAGCAACTCGCTCACAGCCACATCGGCCCCAGGCTAAGAGATAATATATTGACACCGAGGAGTTGAAGGGATGGCTTCCGGCGAGCGCCCAGCTCTTCCTCGACGGAGCAGGACTTCGTCACATTCGAAATCATTTAGCCGCCCGGCTCCGGCCCCGCGGACATACACTCCCAGTTGTTTGGGCCGCTTGGCAAGGCCCTCACGGGCACACTACGCGTGTTGGTACCGCCCGAGGAGGCTGGGCCCGCGCTTGGGCCGCGGACGGATCAGCACGTGCCCCCAACGGAAGCTCCCAAGCGGCACCACACGCAGTGCAAGAGATCAGTGTTCTGCTCCGGAAAGGCGGGCTGGCACAGCTCTTCACCTCGCCAGCCGTCAAGCGGGGACGCCTTCAGCTGGGACCAGTCCGACTCCTACATACCCAGCGACCCGTCAGTGGAAGTGCAGCTGCCCATCACAAATGCGCACAAGATGGAGCGCCCCGTGTGGGAAATCAAGGGCGTTCACGTCAGCCTAGATCCTTGCGCCATCCCCGATTTCCTCGCGATGTCCTACTCCACCCCGCGGCGCACATGGGACAAGACGGGGTTCCATAAGCCGGCGCCTCACCTGGACATACAGGATCACGCCCAAAGATCGGGGGGGACCATTCACCATGCCTTGCAAACCGCCGCCACGGAAGGAGCTGGCGCGCCAGATGCAGCAGCTGCAGCAGTTGCCATAGCAACGCCAAGCCGCCCAGACCGCAGCTGCCCCGGCCCAGCCAGGCCCCTCGAGCGGGGTGCCGCCACCGTACGCAGCGGTCGTGCATCAGCCAACATCACTGCCACTGCAGCCGGAGCAGACATATGGGCCGCCATGGCGGCCGCGGCCCCCAGGCTCCCCAACTCCATGTGGGCAAGCCAGGCAGCTGCTGCAGCCAGGGCCCCACCGGTCACCGTGACCGTAAGTAGTACAACGACGTAACCCCAGCAGGCCCCGCCGCCGCAGCAGGCCCCACCGCCACCGCGGACACAGCCGCCACTGCGGGCGCCATCCCTGCCTCGGGCTCCGCCATCGAGGCAGTCCCCACCGCCGCCGTGGGCGCCGCCGCCGCCACAAGCCCCGCAGCTGCAGGCCCAGCCACCGGTACAGGCCCAGATGCAACAGCTGCCGACCCCGCCGCCGCCACAGGCCCAGCCACGGATACAGGCCCCACCACCGCCACCGACTTAACAGCCGCAGCTGCCATCGGCCCCACAGCCGGACCCCAGGACGGCGGCAACCCAACCAGGGTTGCAGGCACAGGCGACTCCATGGCGACGAAACAACCACGTCCACAGCAGCGGTGGCAACAGTGCCGCAGGAGCGAGAAGCATCGGCCGCCGCAACCGCTACAGCCCCCGCTTTCTGGTTCACGGCAGGTCTTACGGGGGCAGGCAGCAGGCGAACGGCTACCGGGGGCAAAGTAAGCCAGGCAGCGGCCGCAGCAGGAGCGCACACAGCCCGACCAGGGCCCAGCAGGCCCCGAGGCCCCAAAGCGGAAGCGGCAACGGCTCAAGCATCTGTCCGAAGAGGAGCGAGCCGAGCGGAACAAGGTGCAAAAAAAGGCCCTGGAGGCCCGCAAGAGGAACATGAAGGAGCGGAAGGCAGCAGAGGAGGCCACGGCGCACTTAACCGCAATGCTGGCGACCGGCAGCCAGGCCCAGCCTTCGGACGGAGCACAGATCCCCAGCCTGCAGCTGCAGGTGACGGGTGGAGACCCCTCCACCGTCGAACCCCACACCCAGCACGAAGTTGCCCAACGAGGCCGGCAGCAGCTGAGCGCCCACGGACCAGCATCAAGGCAGGTGGGCGTGGAAGAGGAAGAACACACCCCCACCGCCATGGAGGCGGAGCACTCAAATTAGATGCCAATCAGGGGGACGGAGAGAATGCAGCGGCGAAACGCTGTGCAAGGCCATCCGCTCCGGATCGCCACGCACAACATGCATGGGCTGCTGGCGTCGCATGGGAGCCGTCTGCAGGCAGCAGTATGGCGGTGCGCAGAGCTGCGTCTGGATGTGATGTGTCTACAGGAGACCCATCATATCAACATCCAGAACCAGTGCCTCTTTAAGCGGGACCTATGTCATGCAGCAATGCAGGCGCACACCCAAGGTTGGCGCGTAGCGGCGCACTCGTGGTCTGGCTCGACCCACACGGCGTGGGTTCTCATCCTCGTACATCAGGGGCTCGCGGCCGCCCTGCCTGGAGCCGCCACCGGCCGCAAGCCTGCAACCCTCCCAGCATGCGTGCGGGGATGGTTCACCGAGTGTGTGCTCCGTTTGGGGGGCCACCTCCTGCATATCTGCAACGTCTACCTCCCCACGGGCTCTACCACAGCGGCAGCGGATACACGGCGCCTTTTGTTCGGCAACATCCTGGCTGCCACAGCGACGCGTGCTGCAGCTGCAGACAACGACACCACCCTCATCTGGGCGGGCGACTTTAACTTTGTAGAGGACCCGGAGCGGGAATCGTCAGGGGGCCCAGGGGGTCGTCGAGGGGACGGGCCGATAGCGAACATGAGACGGCAGGCGGGCCCCGCCATGGTTGACACCCACCGACACCTCCACCCCCGGCACCACGTCTTCACCCACCTGTACCGCGCCCACCCCGGGGGGCTCCCGCCTCGACCGCATCTACATCATCCAACCCATGCTGCCGTACATATGCCACACCTACCGCCATCACCTTCCACACACCGTCAGACCACAGGGTCGCGGCGGCACTGCACCTGCAGTCACGCTGAAGTGAGGATCGGGGCCCAGGCATGCATCAGTCGTACCCGCCTGGCCTTCACGGTACACGAAAACCTCGCGGCCAGCATGGACGCCTGGATCCGCAGCCAGTGCGCGGTGGGAGACCTGGTACGGGCGTGGGCGGCGCTGGACGGCGGCCCAGCCACCTGGCCTGGCATGCGTGGGCCCGTGAGCACCTCGACCCAGCCACGACCCCAGCCCAACTGCAGGACACGGACGCCACCCTTGCAGCTCTGGGGGCCCTGCATAACGATATCAGCCCGGCCTGGCTGGAGACAGCCTATATGGTGGAGACCAGGCTACGGCAGCAGCGGCGGCAGCAGGCGGAGGCGGAAGGCCCCCAGCAGCAGCAGCAACCGCCGGCACTGCCACCGCCAGACTGCGTGCAGGTGATGGCCATGGTCGTCGGGCGACTGGGGCCGTCGCGCCTTCCCGGGGGAACGGACGCAACGCCACTTCGCGGCCTGACGGTCAGCCAGGCGACACAACTAAAGGACGGGTCCGCCAGCGAGCGGTGGAGTGGGTCTGATTACCGAGTTTGTGCGGGAGGCCCTGAGGACGCCGGAGAACCTGGCGTTGCCGGACCTCGCCGCCGAGCTCAGCCGCTTACGGGCAACCCAGCAGGCACGCCTGTGGTTTGGAGTGCGCTGGGAGAACGACATCAAGGAGACCATGTGGCGCCTTGCGGTGGACGGTGTGCCCCTGCCCGGCAACACGCACCTGGCCCGGGTCCCACTGAGCCGTGCGGGTGCGGGTGCATAATGAGGACAGTGAGCAGGGGGGGGGGCAGGAAATCAAAAAACTACCCCACGCTCGAAATCGAAAGCTTTTTGCATAAGGAGTCCAAATATGCTTTCAGAAGTGAAGTTGGACCTGGGTATAAAAAGTTATGGCCTGTCAAAGTTGGTTGTACGGCAGGGGGGTGGGTGGGTGGGTATGGGTCTCGGAGACTTTCTTCCATACCCTTTCAAACTTTTTCTATAATGCTCAAAATGTAAAACTAACTTCATAAAGCAAGTCCTTGATGTCATACCTATCATTTCCGCATATCAGAGGCAGTATAGCGTACTGGGTTAAGTCGGAACTTTGTGCATGCACATGTCGAGTGACGGCTATGGACGATAACGACAAACCTACATCTTCTCAGTAAATAAGAAGCCCCGAAAGGACGAGGATACTTTGGGTGCGGGTGGTGGTGCTTACGGGAACCCGGCTAGAGTGTCGCATCTGAAGGTGCCATGCCTCCGTGGGTGCGGAGCCCTCCTTCCGGAGAACATAAACGACGCAAACTTGGAGAGGCACCACGCTAGCGCAGCGTGCAAGCAAGGGCGCGCAGACAGGAAGGCATGGAGCGATGCCGCCAAGTACTTCCCGAGCTCGCTTTCCTGACTACTGTCGATTGAAATGCATTTGACATGTTGAGACATTATTTTCGTGCAGTTGACTTTGGGATAAAACGGTTTGGTCGTTTGTTTGGAAGTGGACAAACAAATACATTACACCTCTCGGTAGGCACTCTTGACTTGCATTCGCGTACATTAGTAAGTATTCATGACCGAAATGACAGGATTTCGCTAGTTGCGATGGCGGTTTGCGAAAAACGCGTTAATTTGTCTTTTTTTACGACAACCGTACAGCGTCGTACGGTACGGCAGGGGTGGGTGGGTGGTCTGGGGGGGTCCCGCCAACATTTTTAGCGTGGGGTCTGAAACTAAATTTCTTACCCCCCCCCCCCTGACAGTGAGTGTTATATTTATATGCTGCGTGAGGACGGAGTTTGGGGCGTCACCTTTCTGATCTGGGAAAGGGGTCGGCGCTGGGAGAGGGCGTTCACACCTGTGCATGGGCACTGGGTGAATACGGCTTTCCTTGGGGCGTGGTGCTGGGCGGCAGTGTACAGCTGTGGGTTGCGCTTGCTAGCGCACCGATGCACGCCAGTCATGCAACAACCCAACGGAGCGTACAAGACACTTGCAAGCACTGTGCTTCCTTCGCCTGCCTCTCCTACTTCCGATTACCGCTCGCCAACTCTGATGGAGCCCGCTTCTTAGCTGCGCGTTGTCGCGCGGACGTGGCGGATGTGTTGGGCCTTGCAAGCTTGCAACCGTGTATAGGACGTGTTTTTGGAGCCATGACTTGACCGCACATGAACCTCCTGAATAAAGGGCAACTGACTACCCAGGACTACCTACCTCTCCCTATTTCCGATGCCTCGGCTAGTGCGTTGGTTCCGCTGGTCCGCTACACACGGCCTGCTTACATACACCAAAAGCGGGACTGCCGGAGGCCCTTACTTGTCTGACATGAAGGCGTGAAATGAATCTTCATTTCTTCAACCAACTATGTTCGCATTGAGAACATTCTTCCCGCGACCACACCACAGCAGCTCTGCTTGCCGGTCCGATCGTCTTGACGCATATTACTATTACAAAGGTTGCAAGGAGCAAACCATGAGGGGCAAACTGCTGGTTGTAGGACGCCAAGCCGCCAATGCAGGCACGATGCAGCGGTCTTCTGCGGGCCGCCCAACAAGTCCAGTCGGCAACCTTGGGGATGGACTTCTACGTTCCCTGTCCTAATGTTAAAGCAGTCAAGCCTCCTCTACGGCGAATACCTCAGTAGCGAAGCCTGTGCACTCTCGTCGGCAACTGCACGTCGTCGCAACCCTCGCAAACAGTTCCGCTGTCCTTCTATTGGCAAGTCAGCCTGCGTGATGTGTAAATGATACACTCCATACACTCCATGTCTACTGTCATGTAACTTCAGCCAATGCGCTGGCCGGAAGAGTTGCACAGTGCCGAGACGGCGCGCGATGCTAAACATGGGTCGGATTGCTGAAGCCGCAGGCATTTCAGATATAAAGCCCCGGCTGCCTATCAGCAGGAATGTCGACACTCTCACAGTTTACGCCCTCGCCGCTCGCTTTGGAAATGCCGTATTTCGGTCGATGCGCACATGCGCTCATGCACCCGACGGGATGATGCGCTTCGCGCGGCGCCGGCAGGCCTTGCGAACGACTCGGCTAGCAGGCATTTCGGGAAAAAGCTCTGGCTGTCTATCAGCAGGAATGTCGACACTCTCACACACCTGCTCTCACACTTCACGCCCTCGCTGCCCTAGCACTCAACTTAACCCGTACGGATTTAGTGGGGCCCCGCCCTTTTTCCGGCTTCAAGGAAGCCGACACCAACCGCTTGTTCAATGCTGCAATGGCTTTATGGGAATGGTTTCAAGCGACGTATACTTCGCTCTGCACCCAGGGTCAAAGAAGGACCACACGAGAAGATACACTGTATACAGAGTTCGTAGTTACATCATCCGGATCATCCAACGGTCCGAAGGGCCGTTTTGAACTAAAAGCCGAGGGGCCCGTTCCTGCCCGTTCGTCCGCCGGCCGAGCAAAGGCCGGCGTTCGTCCAAAGCCAAACGAAAGAAAGGGACCGGAAAGTACCCCCGTTGCCTGGCCAAACGAACGATTTGTTTGCTGGCTCGGATCCGGGTCGGGGCCCGCGCCGGCCTGCAGTTTGCTGCAGCAGCATCTGTCGCACCCATGCACTCAAAGCCGGCTAATACGTCGAAGCATACCATACAGTTTGCATTCATAACTATACTAAAAACGAAATAGTTTCCCATCCAGACAGCTGCTTTCCTATTTGACGCCAAGTGGTTACGAGGATCTTCTTGACGCCACTGAAGCCGTACCTGCCTGCTGCCGCGAATGCAATTGCCGAGCCGGATATTGCAAGCAGTGACCAGGGCGTAGTCGTAGTCGAGTCAGCAACTAGAGGTAAGCGGGCCAAGGTCAACGGTGGCATTCAGTCGTTTATGAAGTTGCAACGCCGACGCCGCCAGCAAAACCTAGAGTTGGAGTTGACTCCAACCCACATACAGTCAGGCGCCAGTAGACCTCCCTGCACTGTTATCATTCTCCTGCCGAAATGCCTCCCCAAATGTGTCGCAGGGTCTCCAAGAGGCGCAAGGTAGGCCCCCGCTTCCACATGCGGCGATTGCCTATCATCTCCTTCATACTTCTCCATCCGCTGACGAAGCGCCGGTGCATCGTTCCCGTCGAGTAATCGCCTCGGGCCCTCAGCCTCACCTTCAAACACTTTCAACGTCTGATTCAACGTCTGATAATCGGCACCGCCTTTGCGAAACCCCAGCGAAACAGCAGCCCTAGGCAAATATGCCTCACTCGGCCCCGGGCTCTCCTCGCCTTTCCACCTTGCCCCCAGCACTCGTTTTTACTTGAGCAGGCTCTTGACCACCGACTTGACGTTGAGCTTCTTCAGGTCGACATACGTCTGGCCGCAGCCCACAAACATGATCGGTGCGCCGCTGGTGTACACCATGCTCAGGGCCGCGCCGACTTTGTCGTCAATGGTGTCGAACTTCGTCAGCACGATGCCGTCGATGACGCCGCCGTGGCGACGCGTCAGAGCCGAGCCATCGGCGTTGCCGCGGCCGGATGCGCCCGCGGCGCCCGATGCCGCCGCCGCCGCGGCCGTGGGCGCCAAGTCCGACAGCGCCTTGTTGAACTTGGTGAGCTGGTCCACAGCGTCATTGCCCACGAGCGCCTCCCCCACGAAGAGCACCAGGTTGGGGTTGTTGACGGCGATCAGGTTGGATAGCGCGCGCATCAGAGGCTGGTTGTCCTGCGGTGCCAATGATGCCATCCGGTGTTATGGAGGACTACGCAAGGCCGCATGCACGCAGGCGTCAAGATGGGACAGCGCTCGATGGGACAGTGCAAACAAGGGTGTGCAGTGTGCCCTGGATTCTCATGACAACAGCAGCTCTGCTTACAGCTGAGCCGGGGGGGTTCGGGATGCTCCCCGAACGCTGTTTCACAGTCACCACTGGACTTGGCAAGGCGGGTCAATTGCAACTCTCTAAAAGAGGAGAATTCCGCCCTTGGCGCGCACGCGGGGAGTATGGCGCTTGTCGATGCCTTCATCTGATGGTCTGGCTGTGCTTACCTGCATGCGCCCGGCCGTGTCCACGAGGACGACGTGCTGGCCGTCGCGCTCCGCCTGCCTGACGGCCTCGTACGCCACCTTGGCGGGGTCCTTCTCGTAGCCGCGCTCGTACAGCGGTACCCGGAGGCGCGCGCAGTGCGTCTTCAGCTGCTCCACGGCGCCTGCAGGCACACGGAGGAACCATACGCAGTCCAATTACTAAATAGCCGATACCGCAGCGTCCTCCGGGGACATCAAAGAGAAATCCAACGATGTATGCGGTCAAGGCGCTCTTGCCACAGCCACATGGTGCGACGAGTGCCGTGCTAGGTGAAGAAGTCACAAGGCTTTCCAAAAACGCTTTGGAACCCCGTGTGTCAAGGAGGCTTAGAAGCGCGCTCAGGACGTGTATCCCGTTGTCTCCTCCAAACAAGCGTGCCTACCCGCACGGAAGGTGTCGCACGCGGCAATCGTGACCTTGATGCCGTGGCCGCCCAGCCAGTAGGCAATCTTGGCCAGGTTGGTCGACTTGCCCACTCCGTTCACGCCGCAGAAGACGATCACGTAAGGCTTGCCACGCGCCTGCACCGAGAGGCACCCCAGGCCGCGGCGAAAGCGTCGCATGTAAGCGCTAAGTGCACGTGCACCGTGGCGCACGTTTTGCCAGTGTTATCAACCCGCTTCGGCACCCTGAGCCAGCGACAGCACGCGCCACCCACCCCCCATGCCAGTAGGCCATGCACATATTCCCTGGCCAAAAGGACACGGGTAGTCACAAGGCTCCCCTTCACGGACGCCTTGAGAAGACGGATCATCTGCGACCATCTTGCTCTAAAACTAGTACTATCGACGACCCACCTGACTCTTCTTAATGTCCAGCAGGACGTCCACAGCGCGCTTGTTTAGGATACCCGACAGCGCCTCCTCAAAGGCGGTGCGCACAAAGGCGACCACGCCGGTGAAGCCCGCCAGGCGCTGCCCCTCCAGGCGCCTGCCCACGCTGTCACACACCTGACAAACCGCAGTCGCGATACACAGGCGGTGGTAGTGGGGAACGTCATTAGCGCTTCAGCCCAGCCCGGACGGGGCACCTGCCCCTGTATTCTGGTCAGAGGATCGATTGCGGATGGAATGTGTCCCAAGCAGGCCTTTAGCGCGCTGACCGGAAACCTGCGTGTGCCTTGGTTCGCCGACAATGTTGCCAGCCTCAGTGGTGGGCATGAAGTAATGGCATTTCCTCAGTTCCAGTTGCAGGGTGTTGACGCGGACACCGCGGACGTTTTTCACTGGCTGCCAAACCCGGCTCCGAAGGAGCAAGCTGGAGCCCTGGACCAAGTGGCCAGTCCGCGCACAAGCACCCCGCCCAGTACCCCATTTCATTACATGGACCGATGCGGGTAGAGCCAAGGCAGGCCCGTGAACAACGCGCGGGGCTTCGGTACAGGCGCGAGACGGAACGCCCCATACGACACCAGGACCTCAACTACCCCAACCCAGAGCGCACCTGCGCCGCAATCTCCTCCGCCACGTTCCGCTCCATCAGCTTGCGCTTCATGTCCGCGAGCGCGGGCTCCACGTCCGCGCGGGTGAGCGCCGATGTGCCCACCACGTTCATCTTGAGAGAGCTCACGAACGAGGCCAGCAGGCCGCGCTTCGCGGGCGCCGCGGGCTCCACTCCCCGGCCCGGCTGAGCGCTGTTGTTTGCCTCCTCCGATGTGGCCTCGTCTTCCTGTCGAGAGCGCCAACGTACAAGAGCGCGAATAGAGAGCTTCAGGGGAGACTTTTTCGAAGGCATGAGCCCACAAAGGCACACGCAAACATCACCTGGAACGAGCCAAAGCGGTGGTCACCTCAGCGTTGGACCGTTGCAGGGAGTGACGCATGTATGCGAGGACGCTCGCAGCACCAGTGTGCTGGGCCAAACCGAAAACGGTGGACCGAGCCTGCCATCATACGGCGCGGTATCTGAATGTGTTGCCAGGCGAAGTGGCTATGCGCACACGGATGAAGACCCTCCTTCATAACCTTGTCCCGGCCCAGATAATTCCGCCCCAGCCCGTAAAACGCAGGTGCTTACATCGTCGTAGTCATCGTCGTCCACGTCCATCCGGGATACGCCGGCGCCGCGCGGCCCCGCGCCCTCGTCCTCGGTGGCGGACGCTGAGGCGCCCGACACCAAGTCCCGGTCGCTGGCCGTAGGCGGGCCATCGCCCTCCTCCGTGTAGTCGATGCGATCTGGGTTGTCGCCCTTGCCCGATGGGAACAGGGAGTTCCAGTTGCGGGCCTGGTGGGATGGCGCAGGGGTTGGAAAAGAAAGGGTGCAGGTGGAATGGGACACCAATAGCCGCGTTGTGAATTTGGGTTGTGGCGCATCTGGCCATCCCACCCCCTGCAAGTTACGACCCGCAAACCCTGAGGTGACGTCCAATGTCACATCGCAACCCCACGCAGCGCAGCGTGAGATCGGTAAACACAGCGGCTGAGGGTCGCACGGGAGACTGTCGCGGAGCGCCTTGCATGTGAAAACTTTGATGTCTTCAAGCCTGCCCACCCAGGTAACGGTGGTCATCGTTAACGGCCATGGCAGTGCCCCATGTGGTTGCCGCACCTTCTTCTTCGGCGCCGCGTCCTCCTTCTTCTTGCTGGTCGCGTCCGCCTTGCCGGAGGTGGCCGCTGCACCGGGGCGGCCGCGCGCGCCGCGGCCGCGCGAGGCAACACCCTTGGGCAACTTGCTAACATCGAAAGCGCGCACGCCGTCCTGAAGGGGCGGAGGGACAGTGGGGCATCGTGTGCGAACCAGACTGTCAGTACCCATTATCTGACTCGGCGACCACCATCCATGCTACATATAGCACCTTGTTCAACCCCAAGGACGGGTGCAGGCGCCTGCCTCGGAGCTCTCACCTCCGTGCCGCTCGTGTCGCCATCTTCCCCATCGGCGGAAACCTCGCTCGCCTGGCCAGCTGCGCCGCTTGCGCTCGGTTTGCGCCTTGCTGCGGCGTCGTCGTCTCCCCTCGCGTCACCGCTGGCCAAGCCACCGGACTTCGCGCCACCCGAGTCCTTCTTCGCCTGACCCGCTGCAGCATTTCCGTTCTGTAGTTGCAGTGAGAAGACGCAAACCCCAATGACGCTATGACGCACCATCCAAGGTCGCCCTGGGGAGCTCAAGCGTCCACATGATCTGAAGTAACGGTCACACCTGCTTCGACGCAACCGCAGCCGCGTTGCGCATCACGGGCTGGCGCTTTGACACCTCCGCGCGAGTCTCTGCCTCACGAAGAAGCCTCTGAAAGACGTCATCAAACTGCTTGTAGCCCCGCTGACCCGGTTTGTAGACGGCAACAAATTCGTTCTTCACTGACGTGAGCAGCTCGTCGACGTAAAGTAGAGACAAGGTCTTCTGATACACCGCCACGAAGACAAGGCCCAATCCGTTATGAAAAGTCCACTTCAGCGCCTGTGCAGCGCCCGACTTTGGCACGTATGTGAACGTGTTTTCGCCAAGGCGCTCCTCCAGCAGGCAACCGCGGATCAAGGCGTTGATGGCATCTAATGGATTGTGCCGCAGCGTTGTAAACTGCAGCATCCAAAGAACGGCCCCGCCCCTTTCGAAAGCAGCTACAAAGTCCAGCATTTTCTTAGCTATAGCTAATCAAGGAATTGGCTTTGAACCTGACTGCGCCAAGACAAGACCTTGTAAGCTTGTACGGCACATTTTGAGTGGAACTCCATGCGTACATTCAGAGTGAAAATGCAAAGCACAAAGAAGCGGGGAATGTTGTCGATGTATTGTATAATGATTTACCCCGTCACAAGGTACTAGGACCTTCTGAGGACAACTGACCGAAGCAAGTGGCTTCACACGAAGGCATCGCCTCCACGTTGTCATAAGCACATAAGGCTACATATGCATCATGCATGAACAATTCCGCTATTGGCGTATTGCTGAGCACGAATATTTCTTTCTCGTGCAACATACACGCGCAACGCGAGAGTCCTTCATTTGCCTGCGAACAATCAGACCCACATCAGCCGCCCATGGACTTCGAAATTCATCTCACATGGAGGGGCCAGACCGCCACAGTCTTGCTTCCCGTCGCGGATCCAACCCTCTATGAACTTGGTCAGCGGATTGAGGAGCAGCTCGGCGCGTCTTTCGAGACGCTCAAGCTGCTGGTTCCGGGGCGCAAGGGCCACATTGCGCCGGCGCGCCAGCGACTGCAACCTGCCTCTGAAGCAGGTAAAGACCCCTCCCTCCTGAAACGAACCAGGGGCCACGTACAGGGGCCACGTGCAGGGGTAACCCTGATGGGGCCAGGAACCAGGGGCCACGTACAGGCGTAGCCCTGATGGACTCACAAAGCACCCTGACCCTGCCGCCCAGAGAACGCACGCTTATTACACGGCTTCGAGTTGCGGGTACCGTATCTTCCAAGTCCCAAAGCGATGCGTGTCACTCAGAGCTTCCTTCTGCAATTCCCCGGGGACGCAAAATCTGACCGGGGAGCCCGTCCGCTTCTGTCTCGCTTTCCTCCTGCCGTTATCGGCCCCGCCCCAATCCAGGCCTTCGCAATGGCTGCAAAGCGCTGCTGCTGGCCAGCAAAGCGGAGGATGTCGCGCAGGTCCGCACAGCACGAGATCTGCCGGGCATGCGCGGGTTCGAGGATGAGCTCCGGCTGGCAGCCAGGCGGCGGCGAACCGCGCGCCTGGACCCACAGGCACCCAGAGGTACGGCCGGGCCAGGCCAGTCCGGCGGCGGCAGGTTCCTTGGATGGGGCCTTTTTGCGAGTGCGAGTGCGGATTTCTTGTTGTGCCTCTCAACCTCCTGCTGGTGCTTTGTGGCTCGGACTGGTGTCTGACTATTTAGTGCCCTCCGCCGCCTGCCCGAGGCGCCAACCAATGCAAAACTGCCCCCCTCGCGCGCAGCGGAGTACACGTTTGGGGCCTACGAGGCATGGCAGCGACCCGGACTGCACCCGCCCCCGGGCGAGGCCCTGAAGCTTCTGTACAGGTGGGTGGGTGAGCCCAGCTCCGGTGGGTGAGCCCAGCTCCGGTGGGTGAGCCCAGCTCCGGTGGGTGAGCCCAGCTCCGGTGGGTGAGCCCAGCTCCGGTGGGTGAGCCCAGCTCCGCCGCCTTGCCTCGGGTGCAACCCACATCGTCTCTGCACATGGTGGCCTATTGACGCTTTTAGGAAAGGTTGCGGATCAACGCGCGTTTCGCCGTGGAAGCGAATGCACCGATTTACAATGGACCCAAATGCATCACCGGCGGTAGTGCTGTCCCAGCTGTGCCCTAAAACAATCCTAAAACCCAACCGTGCTGTGCTGCTTTCCAATGCCGCGTCGGGCCTGCCGGGCAGATTGGCCAGCGACCCGGGCATCCTGGGCGTGATGGCCGCCCACCGCTACAGGGTGGGTCTGCTGAGCGAGATGCCGCCGGAGGGCAAGGTGGGCGTGTCGCCGGTCTGTGTGCTGGGGGTCAACATCAACGCAGGCCAGGAGATCAGCCTGCGGCTGCGCACCGACGACCTAAAGGTACGGCACGGTCGTACACAGGGGGCTGGCTGTTGGCCGGGACGAGAGCGGAAAGCATGTGGGATTGTTTGGGTGCTCGGGCGCGTGGCGTGGCGTGGCGTGGCGGGTCGTGTCGTGACGGAAGAATGAAGGCTAGCTGCTGCCGTAAATGGTACGACACGCAGGGCTTCCGCAAGTACGAACGTATCCGAGAAACGCTGATTCACGAGCTGGCTCACATGGAGTACGGCGATCACGACAACGACTTTAAGCTGCTCAACTCGCAACTCGCCCGCGAGTGCGCTGCCATCAACGCCAGGTGGGGTGTGTGGGCGGGTCCGGAACGAGGTTCTGTTGGCCGGAGGCGCGAGGTGGGTTAGGACAGCCAGATGAAAGCCGTGACGCGGTTGCTTTGTTTGGCCCCGTTGGCCCTCCGATGCCACTCCCTGACATGCACAGCGCATCTGTTGGCCCCGGCCACAGTCTTTTGAGCTTGAGCCTTGATGACTCGTCGCGCAGGTACGTCAGCGGACATACGCTGCTCGCCGAAGAGGGCAGCCGGCTCGTCGCGAAAGCGAAAGCAACGGCAGCGGCGAGGCCCGACGGCCCGCAGTCCGGCCGAGTCAGTGAGCTGGACGACCCATCATTCCTGGATGGCGCCGACGGCGTTATGGCCGCGACGGCGCAACTCAGCGGCAGGACTCTCCGGCAGCTGGCGGCCGCCGCCGGCGGCGGCGGCCCGGCCGCCAGCGGCGGCGCCACAGGGGGTGTCGCCGCAGCGGCGGCGCCGCCGCCGCCAGCGGCGGCGGATGCAGGCAATGCAACGGACCCGGCGGACAGCGGCGGCGGCGGCAGCAGCAGCGACGGCGACGTTGGCGATGAGGTACGGCAGTTTGAGCATACCGACGCCGCGACGGAGCGTGCGGAGGCTGCAGCGCGGAGGCTGGGCTCGCTTGACACGGAGCGATCGGAGGGCGATGGCGGCAGCGGCGACGGCGGCTGGGATGGCGGGGTTGGGGCGGGCGGCGGTTTGCCGTCCCCTGCTGCAGCGGCTGCGGAGAGCTTGCAGCAGCAGGCGCAGGCACCGGCGGACCGTGCGGCAGCAGTGCCACCGTGGGGAGCATCAGCGCTGGTGAGGTCAGAGTCGGGGCGTGCAGGACAGGCGGAGGCATCGCCATCGTCCTGTGGTGCGGGCCGCGTCACGGCAGCGAGCGACGAGCCAATGGACATTGATCCGCGGACGGAAACGCCCGGTGCATTGTCCGGGGGCACCGTGCACGGTGCCCTTGCTCACGAGCCGCCGGGCAGCGCAGCAGCCGAAGATGCGGAGGCGGCGCCGTCGTCAGCTGTCCAGACGCAGAGGGAGCAGCTGTCACCGCACACGCAGCCGCTCCCTGCGCCGGCACCGCCGCTGCGGCTGCGGCTGGTCTTGCAGCCGCCTGAGGGTCTTCTGGGGGTTGCGGGCGGCGACTCGGGGGAGGACGGCGGTGGCGCTGCTGGCGGCGGCGCGTTGGATGCAGCTCAGGTCAAGCTGCGCCAGGCCTGGGACGCGCTGGCGCGGATGGCGGCCGCGGTGCCGTACCAGGCCGCCGCCGAACAGCACGAAGACGCTGCCGTACCGCCGCTGACCGCCGAGGACGTGGGCACGGCGCTGGACACGCTGGAGACGCTGCTGGGTAATGCTGTACATTTTCCAACGGAAGACCGTTACCGCCAGGTGCGGCTGGGCAACGGCGCCTTCCGGCGGCGGGTGGGGCGGCTGCCGGGTGGCGTGGAGTTGCTGCGCGTGGCGGGGTTTGTGGAGGAGGGCAGCGGCGCGGAGGCGGTGTTGCGGCTGCGGCGCAACGACCCGGGGTTGGTGTGGCTGGCGCTGTCGGTGGTGCGAGAGGCGAGGGATCAGGTGGTGGCGCAGCTGGCGGCGGCGAGGGCAGCAGCGGCGGGGCCGGCGTCGGAGGCGGCGGCGAGGACGGGGGCGGATGGAGCGGCCTAGAGTTGGAGCGATGGTGCATTGGCTATTGGATGGAGGCGGTGTCATGGGATCCTGTTGTTGTGGTGGGCGTGGCGATGGTGGTGGTGGGGTCGTGCTTGTGTCCTCGTGGGCCGTACTGTGCAGTACAGACGTTGCGGGGCCACGCGGATTGCAGGAGCGGCGACACGTCGTGTACTTATCCGCTACGCTGCAATTCCACGACCACAACCCTCACGTTCATGCAGTTTACAGGGTAAGTGAATAAAATCTGGCCCACAATGGACCCCAGAGATAACAATCGCGCTTATGCTCTATGGCCATTCATCACTAATACAGTACAACTCCAGGCGCAGTGAAGGTGTTCCGACATCGGAGCCGTTCACAAATGTACCGATAAAGCAGTTTCCGTTGCAGATCACGAAGACAGCAGCGGCGCGCGTTGCCGAGGCACGAAATACTGTATCATTTCGCGTTTCCCATGACGTGCTGTACTGTACAAATGCCGTGCATTGTACGCGCCGCAGCACAGAAGGCGGTCCGGAGCCCAACATCTATAAAAAAACAATGCATTTCACTGCGACACTAAGGCATGCAACGCAACGCAACGATTGCAACGCGGCATAGCCGGCCGGCTGGCCCGTCACCCTCCACCCGACAAACTTGCCTAGCACTGCCGGTTGCTGCTCGGGCAGTTTTGGGTAAGGGGCCGCTCGGCACTTCCGGGTGAAGCGGGGCCCATGGGCAGAGGCGCTGGCACCCGGACGCACCTGCAGTCACACACATCAGCCAGCAGGGGGCCCGCTGGCTGATACCCGCTGTCACAACCGCAACAGGAAGAACTCAACCAGCCATCGCACGCCTAGCCGCGTCGCCGCCTGAGCACAACAACGACCCCGGGTCGATTCACAGCCTCTCGTCACCGCCTGTGCCTCTGCCGCTGCTGGTGCGCTGCAGCCGCGCGGCTGCAAGCAGGCGGGCACACAGCGGCGCAGCGGCTCAGGCGGTGGCCCCTCCTGGGATCCCTCCCCGCCAAACCAAACCGCGCGCGGCCCCTACAGCCTCGCCACCGCCTGCGCCGCGAGGACCGCCTGGCTGGCGTCGTCCTTTGCGTTCTGGCGATGTCCCGTCACGTACTCCATCGCCTCCACCATGGTATCCGGAATCACCCGCCGCACCGGGCCGCTGGGGCAGCGGAACGCAAAGCTGTGCGGAGGGGGGCGGAGGAGGCGGAGGCCAAGGCGTAAGGTGGGAGGGAGGTGTTTTGGTTTGGGAGTTTGTTGGGGTTTGGCGGCACGTAGGGCGGCAACCCGTGTGTTGCTGCAACCCGGGCGGTCCGGGCGGAGAGACGTATACCCGTATACCGCCACACGGACTGCCCCCCCGCCCCGCCCCCCGCCCCCCTTGCCTGAACATGTTTGTTACGACGCTCTGCTCAGGCGCCCCCGGCTCCAGCTTGGTAGCCCTCACGTGCACCCGCACCACCGGCCCCTCCGCGAACACCACCTGGCCCGTCAGCCGCAGCAGCGCACCGATAGGCACCGGCATCAGGAAGGCCACATCGTCCATTGACAGGGGGTCGCAGTACTCGCCTGTGTGTGCGGGGGCGGGGGCGAGGGGACGCGTGTGTGCGGAAGCGGCCAGCGGGGCGAGGGGGGGCGCGTGTGCTGGGGCGGCCAGCGGGGCGGGGGGAGGAGGAAGAGCAAGGGGAGGGGCAGGAGCAGGAGGGGCAGGAAGAGGGGAGGAGAGGAGGAGAAGGAGCAGAGGGGAAGGACAGGAGGGTTGGTAGGTGTAGGGGCGGGGCGGAGGGCAAGGGATGCGCCGAGCGGGAAGCCACCTCACGATGCGGCACGCTCATGATTCGCGCCCAGCGTCCAGCGCCCAGCGCCAAAGGAGCGTACCCTGCCCCGCTACCACCAAAAAGCGCGCAGCCCCACGGGCACAGGCAGGTCCACAGACGGACGCGAACCCCGGCTCCGGGGCCGTGATCCCGACCCGTGGGTCCAGCCGATGGACGGCCCGCTGGCCCGCTAACCTCAACCTGGTACGCTCCAAACGACCCATGGCGCCATGGGGGCGGTTCCGGAGCCCATTGCAATTTGCAAACAAGAAAACAAACAAGCAGCAGCCAAGAGGGGACGTGGCCCCGCGCACACGCCCACTGCCTACTCCCGCTGCGCTCGCCTGCGTGTAGCGCCGCGGTTGCGAAGGCGTGTTCGTAGGCCAGGCTCAGCAGGTGGCCCCCGAAGATGACGTCGAATACGTTGCGGTCCTGGCTGCATAAGCGCGTCCAGGGAGGGGGTACTGGTATTGAGAGAGAGAGAGATAGAGAGAGAGGGAGGGGCACGGAGAAGGGCACGGCCGGTACCCCTTATTCAGGTGGGTAGGGTCCCTCTTAGGTACCCTACCCACCTACCTACCTACCCACCTACCCACCTACCCATCTACCTACCTACCCACCTACCCATCTACCCACCTACCCATCTACCCACCTACCCACCTACCTACCTACCCACCTACCCACCTACCTACCTACCCACCTACCCACCTACCTACCCACCTACCTACCCACCTACCTACCCACCTACCCACCTGCCTACCCGCCCACCTACCCACCTACCTACCTACCTACCTACCTACCTACCTACCTACCTACCTACCTACCCACCCACCTACCTACCCACCTACCTACCTACCCACCACCCACCTACCCACCTACCTACCCACCTACCTACCCACCTACCTACCTACCTACTACCTACCCACCTACCCACCCACCTACCTACCTACCTACCCACCCACCTACTCACCTACCTACCTACTACCCACCTACCTATCTACCTACCTGCCTACCTACCTATCTACCTACCCATCCACCTACCCACCTACCTACCACCCACCTACCCACCTACCTACCTATCTACCTACCCACCTACCTACCCAACCCCACCTACCCACCCACCTACCTACCCACCTACCTACCTACCTACCTACCCACTACCCACCTACCTATCCACCTACCCACCTACCCACCTACCTATCTACCTACCCACCTACCCACCTACCTACCCACCTACCTACCCACCTACCTACCCACCCACCTACCCACCCACCTACCCACCCACCTACCCACCCACCCACCTACCTACCTACCCACCTACCTACCACCTACCTACCCACCTACCTACCCACCTACCTACCTACCCACCCACCCACCTGTGCATGAGGCAGCAGTTTTGCAGCACGGTGCGGCTCATGGGCACCGCCTCCTGCTGCTGCTGATGGTGGTGGTGGTGGTGGGAGGACGCCCGGTGCAGCGTGTGGGTGCGGATGAGGTCGTGCACCAGCGCAATCTCCTCAGCGGAGGGCGGCCGCCGAGCCCAGTGCGAGTCGCGCCGGTGCTGCCGCTGCAGCATGTGCGACTGCGCAGCCGGTGAGGGGGCGGGGCGGGGGCCGCGGTGGGAGCGGTGGGCGGGTTGGGTCGTGGGAAGGCACGATAGGCTCCATAGGCGGGGAGCAGGTCCTTGGCGCAAGGCGGCTCACGCGGCCAGAACGCTAGCGCCGATCTTTGGTTACGTGGTGCCCTCCGCGGACCCAGCACACGGCCCGCTGTGGGCCAGCGGGCGGGGCAAGCACGCACAGCACGCGCAGCACACACCGCAGACGCCGCACCGCGCCGCGCAGCATGCCGTGCCGAGCCGCGTACCTTGCCCTGCTCGAACAGCTCCCTCTCCCGCTGCGTCTCCGGCACCAGCACCGGCACCTCCGCGGCGGCGGTGCGGTCCAGCGATCTGGACACTAGCACGAAGAACGCGACGCCGATGAAGTCCCAGTTGCCGGGCGGAGCGCCGGGCGACTGGTGCGACAGCTCGATCATGACCTCCATGCTGCTGCGCCCCGACCAGACCACCTGTCCGGAAATACAGGATTCGTCCGGAAATGCAGCATTCATCCGGAAATACAACCATTCGTGAGCCCCCACAGGCAAACAATCGTCGAGGGGCGACGCTGGCAGCCGCGGCAGCCGCCGGCACGGCCGTTTCCGCGCCACGGTCGGCAGACGGGGCGACGCAGCGCCACGCAATGCGGCAAACACGCGAGTTTGCCTCCGAGGCCCCCCCCCCATAGACGTGTGGGGGAGCTACACGGGCTACGTCAAGGAGGACGGCAGGGAGCTGTGCGGCGGTGAAAGAGGGGAGTTTCGCTCCCGCTTTAGGAGATTAGGACAGCAGCCGTGAAGGCAACAGGACCGGGTCAGGACCTCCTTCCCTCCCCCGCATCCTTCCCTCCCTCCTCCCTTTCTTCCCGCCCTGCAGTGCGATGTGTTACCTGCCCCGCCATTCGCAGGTTGTTGGCCAGTGTGACCTCTCCCACATTGGGGTCCTGCAGCCAGGAGATTCGGTCGATGGAGGCGGTGAGCAGCACACGGTCCGACACACCCGCGTGCCGGGCGGCGATGTCGGCTGCGGGGGGGAGGCCGGGGAGAGCGAGGGGGAAGAGGGGAGGGGGTGAAACACACACGGCGGCAGGGGCAGGAGGTGGCGGATGCAGGGCGGACGCATGGCACGATGACAGGGGGCACATAGGGATGGTTGGACAGGATGCCCCGTCCCGTTGCGTGGTCCGTTGGCCTGCCTCCGGGCCCGCCCCGGCAGCTCAGTTAGCACCACCGCTGGGCCGGGCCAGCACCGCCCTGTCTCTAGCACGATCTGGGCGGCGATCTGCTTCGCCGCCACAGAGCACAGAGCACGGACACCCGCCTGAGATGGCAGGTTGTGCGCCCCGGTCGAAGCGAGGGATAGGCGGCGGGTAAGGTTGGCCCGTGTCCAAAACTCGGCGTCGGACCCCATCTGCCAAGTGCCCTTCAGGGTACGGCCTGCCGTACTTTTCCGTACCCGCCAAGGTATCCAGGTCCTCTAGCAGCAGCGCGAACCTCATTCGGTCCGACATGAAGCGTTGGTACTGCTCGCGCAGCTTTGCGTTGTTGCTGAAGGGAAATATCAGCTCCAGGTAGCTGTCGCTGGGTGCGCGTTGCGCCAGCCGTTGCTGCTGTTGTTGCTGTTGTTGTCTGTCGGCCTCTGCTGAAGCTCCGGTGTGTTGGCTTGAAGCGGCAGCAATAGATGTGGCTGCGGCGGCAGGAGCGGCGGTCCTAGGCGCGGCCGGCTCCGCGGCAATCGGCAGGGCGGCCATCGCGGCCCTGACCAGGCCGCCATCGGACGCCGCAGTCATACTGCCGTGCCGGGCCTTCAGAATCCAACCCAGAGGTCCGGGGCCCGAGAAGTTCGTGGGATCGTCGCCGCGGGGCTGCGCGCGGGCATGTCGTCAACAGGCCCTAGTTAGACGAACCGGCCATGACCAATTCCGGTCCCGGGAAGTACGTCTGTGTCACTTGCCTTAAATTTTGCAAGTAAGCCACGGCCACCTCGCCTGTGCTCGCCTACTTCGTAGGAAAAGGGCAGGCACCATTGAGCCTCGTCCAACGTGGCCTCCTTTAGCGTCGGTGGCTCCCCAAGGCGTAATGTACTTAGCATCCTGGCGACGCGTTGGCAAAATGCGACATGTCCTCGGGTCAACATGGGACAAATGTCACAAGCGAAGTCCCGCGAGAGCGGACTCAGACAACAATTAAGATGCGGTCGCGGTGAAAAGCTCTGCAGGTATTGTTATTTTATCATTACTGTTACGCACTATGTCAGTGCTTGCCACCGTGGCCTCCGTCGGATTATGTAAGGATGCCATTCCGTGCACCAGGACACAAAACAAAGCTGCAAATTTAAACGTTAGGCCATCGCAATTAATTACCAATGCTATCGAGGCGCTCCGTGCAAGGCGTCGCGCTGTGTCACCGTTAAAGTTCGTTAGACAATGCGTGAGGCTGCCCCCGTTGCATCGTTCTTTAGCGTCATGCGAGTGCCTGACATAGATGAGTTGAAATCATTTACTCACGCGTAGGTAGCGCTGCTCGGATGGAGCTCGCAGAAGAACGGGGGCGCAACAAGTGAGACCGTCACGTATCAGATGCAGCGATGCTTCTTGACAGATTAACCAGCGTATTCTAGACATATACTGAACGTGATACTGTGAGTCGAATGTTCCGCAGCTAGGCTTTACAGGGCTTTCCATGTACGACGTGCCGGAGTTTCGGAACTCAGCGGATTTTTCAGCCTGGCGGGCGCTTTCCATCCATCCACATTTAATGTGCGCCCTGCATCCTCAACGCACAAGGGTGCAGCTAGCTTTACCCTTTCCGGATGGCCTTGAAGGCTGCCCCAGAGTCCAGTCGTGTGGGATACGGAGCTCAGGAAGCCACTTGGAGACGCCAGGAGACGCCTCATCACGACTGAACCCAGTTCCCCAACGCCAACGGCACGAGAGTCCGCGCGCCGAGCCCCAGTCGCCAGCCCCTCATACCCGCTATCCCCCCTCTGTTCGCTGTATAACCTGAACAACTTCAGTAGCGTGATCGCCGCGGCCCCGACAAGGGGTTGGTGTCGGCTTCCTTGAAGCCGGAAAAAGGGCGGGGCCCCACTAAATCCGTACGGGTTAAGTTGAGTGCTAGGGCAGCGAGGGCGTGAAGTGTGAGAGTGTCGACATTCCTGCTGATAGACAGCCAGAGCTGTTTCCCGAAATGCCTGCTAGCCGAGTCGTTAGCAGGGCCTGCCGGCGCCGCGCGAAGCGCGTCATCCCGTCGGGTGCATGAGCGCATGTGCGCATCGACCGAAATACGGCATTTCCAAAGCGAGCGGCGAGGGCGCCAACTGTGAGAGTGTCGACATTCCTGCTGATAGGCAGCCAGAGCTTTATAGCTGAAATGCCTGCGGCTTCAGCAATCCGACCCATGTTTAGCATCGCGCGCCGTCTCGGCACTCTGCAACTCTTCCGGCCAGCGCATTGGCTGAAGTTACATGACAGTAGACATGGAGTGTATGGAGTGTATCATTTACACATCACGCAGGCTGACTTGCCAATAGAAGGACAGCGGAACTGTTTGCGAGGGTTGCGACGACGTGCAGTTGCCGACGAGAGTGCACAGGCTTCGCTACTGAGGTATTCACCGTAGAGGAGGCTTGAGTGCTTTAACATTAGGACAGGGAACGTAGAAGTCCATCCCCTAGGTTGCCGACTGGACGCAGAAGACCGCTGCATCGTGCGTGCATTGGCGGCTTGGCGTCCAACAACCAGCAGTTGGCACCTCATGGTTTGCTCCTTGCAACCTTTGTAATAGCAATATGCGTCAAGACGATCGGACCGGCAAGCAGAGCTGCTGTGGTGTGGTCGCGGGAAGAGTGTTTGCAATGCAAACATAGTTTGTTTCCGAAACGAAGATTCATTTCACGCCGTCATGTCAGAATTCCACCTTAAGGAACGATGACTCTTCTGGAATTAATTATAGGCCGAGAGGTGATGGTTTGACCTCGGCCTCGGTCCATGGAGACTGCCAAACTGGTTTGTACTCATGCGATGTTGGGTTCCAATAATAAATTTACCGTGCAATAAAGAATGTAATCTTTTACTTATGCAGCCTTTCCGTTGGCCGAAAGTCTGCACTTGTCCAATTACCCAGAACCCAGAACCCACGGACATGGGCAATCCTACAGGGCGGGGCCCCCCTGGGCGCTTCGCGCTGGGGCCCCGCCCAAAAATCCATCCGCACCCTTGGGCACAGATTGCGTGCAACGAGCCATCGCTCGGCCGTCCACTGGCCACCGGCGTGTACCTCGTGAATTTTCGACGATACTGCATGTCTGTCTGAAGGTCCGGAAGGTCATTTCTTGCGCCGTGATTTTCGCTCAAAGTGTAACCCATTGGCTTCTTCGGCCGGTGCTTACCCCATGACCGTCAACTCAGCTCGAAGTTCCCCCAGGAGCCCCAACACCATGCCCCGCAAGCGTGCTTTGCGAGTCCGGCGTGCCGGTATCCCAAATGAACATAAGGCACCGCGCCGCCCAATGCGGTCCAAACCTCTCCGTAGCGGCGAGCTTCCAGTCGCCCTGCTGCCAGGGCTCAGCCTCCGAGCATCATAGAAGAAGCAGTCTGGCGGGCGTGCTCTTCGACAGAATGTACGTGGTGCTTGGAGGTATCTGAAGTCCAATATTGAGAAGTCTACTTTTGGGTTTCGTGCTAAAACAGGTGGGAACGGCGCGTGTCATCGCCACGGCTACAGCATTAACATTGTGGCGCATTCCACCTTTCCACGACCCCACACCGACCTCCGTGCCTCTGCGTGTCAGCACCGAGTTCGCGTCCGCCAAGGCAGCGCCAAGGCGGGGCGTAGATTCGTAGATGCGTTACCCAACGGCCCACGCGGCCCACCGTAACAACAACACCTCGACAACCACCCGTAAACAACTTCGCTTCGCTTCAGCAATTCACTCGGGAAACAGCTCCTTGCGCTTTCTTGCCGAATACACGCGGTCGCGACATACAGTGGACGGCCCGCTGGCCTGCAGGTTTTGCTCCCCGACAACGGCCCGTCAGGAGGTCATTGGCCCTTAGGGCATACTTCCCGAATACCGTCCTCCCACACGAACAAGATTCACGTCTGATGCTTCACGTCTGATGCATCTCCCCAGTCCCCACAAACGCCGCTGGTCACAGGCGGATCTGCCGTCATGAATACGCACGCATGAATACGCACGCATGGATACACACGCATGGATACACACGCATGTCTTTCCGCGCTAGGGCTCCTTCACGGCCCCTTGTTGCGCGCCAACAGCACGCTACAGTACCGTGGCTCCGAGCGAAGACAACACGCATGGGCGGACGCCCACCTACCGGTACTGCCCCAACTCATTCAATCCCAGCCGCCTGACTTCCAGTAACGACTTGATATATAATCGACGCACCCCCTCCGCCGTCAATAAGTCGCGTAGAACTCGCAGTATCATCCCAGTTGTGAACTGCAGGAGTTCAAGCCCAGCGACATCTACTGTACTGCCAGCCTGGCTGTCTAACTGCACTGTCAGCCTAGCTATCAACTGTACTGCCAGCCCAGCGGCATGCATCAACCCGCAGTACAAGCCCAAAACCCTAAGCATCAACTGCAGTACAAGCCTCAAACCCTAAGCATCAACCCGCAGTACAAGCCCAAAACCCTAAGCATCAACTGCAGTACCAGCCCAAAACCCTAAGCATCAACTGCAGTACAAGCCCCAAACCCCAAGCATCAACTGCAGTACAAGCCCGGCTACCGACTGCAGCGCCAGTCTAGCAATCAAAATGCACTGCCAGCTCAGCCCTCATCTGCAGAACCAATACGAGGCGTCCACCGGCAACACCTCCCGCGTGTCTGGTGTCAGCAGCGACACGTCGAACACGGCCTGCGAGCCCACCGTCTCGCTGCGCGCCGTTGCCACCGCCGGAAGGAATACGGCCCCGTCGCCGCCGCCGCGGCCGTACCTGGCCGGAAGGTACAAAACCGTTTCGCTGGTCGACGAGAAGTCCGACGGATGCTCCACGCCGTTTCGAACCGTTACGTCGCCGATCGTGATGGCCGTGGTCTGCTTCTGGTCGTCGGTGACGCGGAGCGTCCACCGACGCATCTCGCCGGCGGCGGGGCCGTTGGCATCCGCCGCCGGCACCTTAAGCCAGCCCTTCACCTGCACAATGCGAAGGGAGGTGGTTTCCTGGGAACACATCGGCCCCGACAGACCGGCGGAGGCGGCGTTGCAGGGTGTTCCAAGGATCGGCTTAGTCGTCAGCGAGATGTTGTAAAACACCGTCGACAGGTTAAGCGTGGTGGTGTTGTAGTCGGCGTCGGGCGGGTAAGACAGGCCGCACAGCCCGGGGCTGCTCCCCGGCTGCGGCGCGTCGGGCGCGGGGTCGTAGGGGCTCGCACCCAGGTAGGTAGGGCTGAACACGTTGCCAGTGGCCGCGTCCACTGGCCGCTGCGGCGGCGGCGGCGGCGGCGCCGGCGGCAGCGGCGGCGGCGGCGGCGGCGACGGCGGCGACGGCGGCGCCGGCGGCGCCGGCGGCGACGGCGGCGACGGCGGCGCCGCCGGCGCCGGCGGCGGCGGCGGCCGCCGCTTCTGCTGCAGCCTGCGGCGCGTGCCCTCCTCTCCGTCAACCTGGAAAGCCAGACCCTCAACATTCATGTCATCGTCCGCTCTGAGGACAGGATCGGTGCCGAAGGCAGAGCCGGGACCGGGGTCAGAATGTTGTAGACCGCGGCGGCGGCGGCGGCCGGCGGCAGCGGTGCCGCCGCCGCCGCCGCCGCCGCCGCCGCCGGCGACCAGCGGCAGCGGCAGCAGCGTGCGTGTCATGTCGATAGCCATCAACTCGCTGCCGTTGTTAAGTCCGATGAGTGCGGCGGAGCGCAACGAAGGGAACTCCAGCACCAACAGCTGGAAGTAGTCGCCCAGCGTTGTTGCGTTGGGGGCGACGGAGGGGTAGAAGATGTCGACGGTGGGGGGCGACCGAAGGACCTACGTGGGGACATGGGTTTTAGGGTTTTAGAGTCGTAGGGTTTAGGGTTTTCGGGGTTTATGTGTTTTGGGTAGGCATCGGCTCCAGGAATTGAGGCTCCCGGGGCACGGTCGGGCGAGCCTGCAGTGTAAGGGAGGCTGTTGGGCCCTGCAATCCCGTCGTCCCATCAGGAAGTCATCGTACAGGCCACGGAGTTACGGACGGCAACCGGCAGAGTCAGTTGCCTGTACGATGCCGATTACGGGGTACGACAACGACGCGCCATGTATTCCTTGGCCTCACCGTTTGGGCACCCAAGTACACGTTGATCTCGCCAGCTTTCAGCGTCTGAACCATCCCATTCCTGCGAGGGACCGGCGGCGCGACCGGACGGACTCAAGGCCCAGGATGTCACACGCCAGGGGCCTCCGACCGTCTCCGGGCTGCCACACACCCGGTCCACCTCACAAAGACAGCATCGCGCATACATTGCCGCAACTCTCACGGTGATAATCCTCTCGGCAACACGTCGTGCCAGGCAGGCAGGCAGGCAGGCAGGCAGGCAGGCAGGCAGGCAGGCAGGCAGGCAGGCAGGCAGGCAGGCAGGCAGGCAGGCAGGCAGGCAGGCAGGCAGGCAGGCAGGCAGGCAGGCAGGCAGGCAGGCAGGCAGGCAGGCAGGCAGGCAGGCAGGCAGGCAGGCAGGCAGGCAGGCAGGCAGGCAGGCAGGCAGGCAGGCAGGCAGGCAGGCAGGCAGGCAGGCAGGCAGGCAGGCAGGCAGGCAGGCAGGCAGGCAGGCAGGCAGGCAGGTAGGCAGCCTGCTTGGGCGGTACCGCACCGCACCTGAAGCCGGCGTTTACATAAGTCCAGCAGCGCATGTAGACCTGCGGCAGGCTTTGCCCTCTATTGAGGATGTGCTGCAGCGGATGAGAAGGGGGCAGGGTGGCCAAGAAGACGTCAACACAAGACAGGAAAAGCATTGTGCGCTCACGGCCAGGGCCTCCTGGCTGCGTTGCGCGGCTGCTGGTAGCTTCGGCCTCCCCACACGCTTTCTGCCTCAGCTGCGCCCTTGGCTTCCGCCACAATATCGTATACCGGGCGCGCAACAGAAACGTCAAACGGTGCACCACATACATGCAGACGGGGAGGCGACCCCGACCTCTTGCCGTACTTGCCGTACTAGTACCGCAGTCACATGGGGGCTCCAGTGCCCTGCGTCCGACTCACCGTCAAGGCGAACGCCGCGGCGGCGCTGCAATTTGAACCCGCCGCCGTCTCGTTGGCGTTACAGCTGCCGTTGGTGATTCTGTCGTACACGTACGCATCCTTGGGCAGGAAGCTGGACAGATTCCTTGCGACACCCTGCGACACAAAGCAAGTCGGCGGCGCGCAGGGAGCAAAGGCAGCAAGGATTGACAGGCGGAAGACACTGCTGTAGCCGGGCAGAACGTGCAGGCCTTGAGAAAAGGCAATCAGCAATTCCTGTGAAAAGGCAATCAGCAAGCGCCGCCCGGCGAGTTGGGTTGAGAGTGACATGCGTCCGTGGCGACTCACCACCTTGGTCTGCACCAGTGCTGTCGGCAGCCGGAACTTGATCAATGGCAGCCAGTTCTTGTCGGGGCCGTTCCGTTTGTCGTTCAGCCACACATCGCACTGCATGCCGGACACGTAGCCTGCGCGCGGTTTCGGAGCATGCCAAGGCAGCGAAATTCCAGCAGGTGTGCAGGACAAGTACGGAAACCCGCCAGCGCTCCCTTTTCATTCCGACGTGCCGGAAGGCCGGCATCCTCACGTGTTCTGCGCCCGTGGAGAAGTCACCGGTGCCTGACTCGGGTTCACTCGAGTGGGACCGCCTTCCGCCAACAAAATGTAGCAACCTAACTTTTCACCTCGCCTCGCGACCGCAAACTGCATATACCAAGACGACGTTAGGTAACCTAGCACCGACCCAATTCTTGCAGGCACGCTGCAACAAAGTCACGTTGCGCACCTGCGACGCCGCTGGACGGCTTCCAAAACAGGTTGTTCATGAGGTAGGGCTCCAGCGGCTGGGCCGCCGCGCTGTCGTTGCAGGGAAGCCAGGCAACCGCCAGCGAGCCGGTGTCGGAGCCCACCGCAAAGCGCAACAGCAGCTCGTGGAGCGAGCCGCCGCCGGCGCCCGGGCTCGGGCCGAGAGCCACGCAGTTCGTGACTTGCGTGGCGGGCTCCAGCGTGCGCACAGGGTCATACACGTCCGCCACGCGAAGGCCGTTGACGTACAGCGCACACAGCTCGCACGTGATCTGCACCCGAAGCGAGCGGTGTGGCAACGAGGAGGGCGCGCGGCGCGCGGGGCAGGGTTGCGCGCGCTCGGATTCCTTGTGCACGGGGGATGGCTGGGCTGTAGCCTGTCGGTGATTAAAACCGTTCGATCAAGACAGGTACCGTAGAATTCTGGCGTACCGCTCAGCGTCGCGTGCACTACCTTGAATCGCAGGAAGCCCGAGGTCCCGTCGGGCACGCGTATCCTCGTGTGTGCCATTCCCACGAGCTGCCCACCGCCCGTGTTGCCGCCGGAGCTGTTACTGCTGCTGCCGCTACTGCCGTTGCTGACGCAGCCGTTTGGGCAGAGAGCGTCGCGCAGGCGGGGGCTGGAGGTGGATGTGAAGCTGAGGGCCTCGAGTACGGCACTGTTGTTGTACAGCTGATCGAGTTTGAGGGCGGAGCTCTGGATGCTGGACAGGCGGAGCGGCCCGGGAGCAGGCCGGGTGAGGACCTGCGGGCGGGGGGCGGAAGATTGGAAAAGGGGCGAGGAAGGCGAACCACGGGGCCTGGCGGCAAGAGCTGGTTTACTTGGTCGCGCCCTTGGGCAACCACGCAGATCATTCAGTGGGTGGCTTGAGAGGAACTGTCGATGGAAGAGGTAGAGGCGTCCTTCTTTTGTTCAGCCCAATCCTCGAAGTCAAGGCTGGGCCCATGGGTCGAGGCTGGGCCCATGGGTCGAGGCTGGGCCCATGGGTCGAGGCTGGGCCCATGGGTCGAGGCTGGGCCCATGGGTCGAGGCCGGGCCCATGGGTCGAGGCTGGGCCCATGGGTCGAGGCTGGGCCCATGGGTCGAGGCTGGGCCCATGGGTCGAGGCTGGGCCCATGGGACGAGGTTCGGGGCCCATGGGTCGAGGTTGGGGGCCCGACCGACCCACCGACCGACCGACCGACCGACCGACCAACCGACCGATCGACCCACCGATCGCCCATGGACCGACCGAGCGACCGATCGACCGACCGATCGACCCACCGATCGCCCATGGACCGACCGAGCGACCGATCGACCGACCTACCGATCGACCGACCGAGCGACCGACCGACCGATAGACGACCGATAGACGGATCGAACGACCGACCCATCAAACAACCGATGCAACGGCCAACCAACCACCCAACCCATCGACCGCTCGGCCATTCGATCTTTCGATAGATGGAATGATCGACCGACCGACCAACCATCCGACCGGCCGACCAATCAACCAACTGACAAACCGACCGACCGGCCGACCGACCGACTTGACCGACCGACCTGCCAAGTGGATGACAGGGCAATGTTGGGCGCGTAGTAGTAGTTGCGGGGCGGAGTATCAGTGGAGACGAAGAAGACGGAGGAAAGGTAGCCCAGCGCGCGCTCGCCGCCGCCGTTAGGCTCAGTCAGGGTGACATCGATGGGCGCCACCGGGTTTAGGTAGCGCAGCTCGAACGTGTACCAGCCTGCTTCATCGATACAACATGCAAATTTACACACACTGAATGCGTGCACTTCTAAGGTACGGCATCAGAGGTCGTGATTGGATGAAACTCCGACAGTTGGTTTGGGCGAGTGCAGCGGAGGTTATTCCGAGCGGTGGCGGGGGGGCTGGATGCTGCGGGGCGTGAGAAAAAAGGCCGTCGCTGTCCATCGATGGGGACAATAAAGATGAGGCTGCAGCGGTGGAACGGAGGCGACGGTGGGGGAGTGGGTGTAGTAGTAGTAGTAGGAGCGTACACGCGCCGGCCACGTGAGGAGATTGCACCGGCCACGGCCGGCGCGGAAACTGGCTCACCCCCGTCGGACTGTATGAGGTAGGAGTCGAACAAGTTCAGCAGCTGCACCTGCCCCACGAAAACACGCAGGTCGCCCGGATTAGCGTTCGTGTTGACCTGGGGGAGGGGGGGGGCCGTGCCGTATTGGGGGCATGGCACGGGGCCGGCAGCGGGGCCGCGGGGGAGACGTCACGGAAGCGGCTGGGGCGGAGGAGACGTCCGGTGGCCCACCAGATCCCTGAAAGAAGGCGAGCCCTGGAACACGCGCAGACGTCTTGTGTGGTAACTGGTAAATGGTGCCAAGACAATCGTGTGCCCTTTGCGACTGCCCCGAAACCGAAACGGATGGTGCCGGCATGGGGCCTGCACGTTGCGTGAGGCACGAGGCACGAGGCGGCGACGCGCGCGCACGCCAGGAGCCGTTCAGCCGTATTGTTGACGCCAGCATAAGCACCGCTCCACTCCAGGGAATCTTCCGGGCCACCCCTCTGCCCCCCTCCCGGAGTGTTGCTGGGTCCGTTGGCCTCGGCCACTTGCCGCGGGTGTTCTTTTTCTGTCCCCTCTCCCGACACGCACACACAAACACACATCTCACCCGCATGAGGTATAGCCCCGGCGTGGAGAGGTTCATGGAGGCCCGGATTACCAGCGTGCCATTGTTCCGCTTGTAGCCCTCGAAGCGAGACACGCGGCTGGTCTGAGGGGCAAAGACGGGCAAGGTCGTAGAACAAACGACGCACGAGGGGGAGAAGCGCGGATGGCTGGTCGTTGGTCGTTGGTCAGGATCTCCTGAGAACCCGGTACGACATCCCGAGGGGGGCTACGGTAAAAGGTGCCCGTCAAGACGAGGGGCCAGGCCGTTTTGTAAGGGGACCGACCCCATTAGGCAAAGCAGGGACATGACGCTGGGTCCCGACTCCCGAGGCACATAGCTTCCGGCGACAGGCCCGGGCTGGACATTGGTCCTGCACAACCCGGAAGCGTGCTGAGCGCCCTCCCCTCCAGCGCTCCAGGGTGTACTCACACCGTGGGAGGCCTTATGCACCTTTGCCCCTCCCCCCCCAAGCCTCCGTCCCCACCTCCGTTCCTTCCCTGTACCTCGAAGGCTTCTCACCCGCCCGTCTCCCCGCCCCCCGACCCCCCCACGGTCGCATGTCTGCGGCCTTCCCCCGTTCCCCGCCTCTCCTCCCAACTACGAACCGAAGCCCTAGCGCCCAACCCCGCCCCCTCCCACCATCGTGCTCTCGTCCACAACGCTGGCGGGGTTCGGTTCCGGGGTGTTGCTGGAGTAATAGGTCAGGTTAAAGCCTTCCATCATCGCGGACTGGGCCTCCGCAGAGAAGCTCGCCTGCGGGACCATCCCTGGAGCGAGCGGCGGCGACGCGGCGGCGCGGGGCGGCGGCGGTGCAGGTCGGAAACGCCGGCGGGCATCGGTCAGTACGGAAGGATGGCTGAGGATACGGTAATACGCAAGGCACGCTGGGCACGCTGGCCGCGACAAATGCTTGCTAGCTGGAGAATCGGATGCGTCCCAGCGGGCAAAGCGGCATCGACGGACGAACGGATATGGGACTCTGTGCTTGGAATCTGGTGGGTACGGATAGCAGTACAACACGCAGTCGTACTACCGTACTCACGAAGGACGCCCTTCAATCTCCCCAGCGCCACCTGTACCGCCGCGGATGCGCTGATGCGGCGGCTGTTCGACACCTCCAGGTCTTTTACGTAGACGGCCGAGTCCATCAGGACATTTTTCGTCAGGTCGCCCTGCATCGGGAAATGTAAGACAGACATAGACAGCCAGCCATCCATCCATCCAATCATCCATCCATCCAGCCAGCCAGCCAGCCAGCCAGCCAAGCCCGACAGTCAGGCAGCCAGGCGGCCAGCCACATCCCTGCCAGCCAGAACACCCGACCGGGAACCTAACGAGCCGCCATCCGAAGCACGGCACAAAACTACCGTCATCATGGCTAGGCAAAATGGCCCCCGTAGCCACAATCGCACCGGCAGGAGACCACGACGCGGCAGGCGGCACCCAGGCACGTGCGGCACCGGTCAGCTGCAACCTGCATGTGCACTGTACCCTGCACGATTTCGACCTGCCTCCTTCATTCGTGCTCCTCCTCCTGTATATCGATATGGCCCGCAAACCACCGTACCACCACCGCCGTACACACCACAGTGAGCTGCCGTACCGTTGCCGTACCTTGTAATAGCTGCCGTCCTTGGATCCCAGCACCGACACGACCAGCGCCGCAGCGCCCGCAACCAGCGGTGTGGCCATGGATGAACCGCTCATGTTCGCCCAACGGTAGTACCGGTACTTGTCCAGCGCCGGTACGGTAGACAGGATCTGCAGCCCCGGCGCGCCCACGCTGACCGTGTTGACACCGTAGTTGCTGCCCAGCGCCTGATTCCCGACCTGTGCCTCCAGGCGCTGGTCCTGCGCGGACCAGTGGTGGTGGTGTGTGTGTGGGGGGGGGGGGTTCTGGTAGCGCTGGCGATGGCGGTGGCCGGTGGTCGGCGGCGCCTAGGAAGGTGTTTGCTTTACCACCTGCCAGCGCGCCACGGCGCACGTCATCACAGCGCAACACAGCGCGGCACAGCGCAGCGCGTGGAAGAAGAGGCACGGGCGGCTGGGACGAGGACGGTTTCCCGCCAAAAGCAGGGATTTCCCGCCGCCGAAAACAGGGATCGGATCCGAAAACAGGGTTCGGATCCGAAAACAGGGCTCGGATCCGAAAACAGGGCTCGGATCCGAAAACAGGGCTCGGATGCACTGCCAAACGGAGCTCGACGCGCTCCTTACAACGCCATCCATCAAGGGGACATTTCAACGTATGGCGTGCTCTATCGCATTGATGCGGCCCTCCGCGGGCTCCCAAGCGGCGGTGTGGGCGGGGGCGGCGGCCGGATTCCACCGCCGTGTCGCCCCGACCCCCATCCGTACAATTTCAACCCCAAACCCCAACCCCAACCAACCTCCAACCAACCCACCTGGTCATCAGTTGCCATGACGCAAATGACGTTATTTGGGAAGCTGCGGACCAGCGTGCAGGGGTTGTAGTGCTCGATTGTGTCCAAATTGGTCAGCTCATTGCCTGGGGGCGTCGGTGCGGTGGTGCGTGATGGGGGTAGTGGTGGAAACGGTAGCGGTGGTAGTGGTGGCAGTAGTGGCAGGCGCCGTAGTAGTTTTAGAAGTTTTAAGACTACCGGTACAAGTGCCGTAGTAGGAGCAGTGCTGGTTACAATGGGCTCCAGATTCCCCACCCCCCCGTGCGTGATGATGGTTCAGGGTTTCAGGGAGGCGTGGCACGGTGGCTGCACCCCCTAGCGGGGTTCGGGGTCCGGCCCCTTAATGCCGCGGGTGCCGTAACCCTGCGGCCGTAAGTTGCTCCCGGCGGCAGGCAACGCAACGGCAAAAGTACAGAGATGCCGAGCGTGACGATGGGTCATTTCCCCGTTTCCCTCCGCTCGGTTTCACAGCCCACGCACCTCGCACCCACCCACCATCCCCAGCCACACGCCACCCACCCGCCGCCGCCACCAGCAGCATGTTCTTCTCCTTCAGCTTCACCATCGAAAGGTTGTACAACGCCGTCTCGTTGCGCAGTTTCTCTTTATCAATCTCAGGAGCGGTCGCGTAGATGGTGGGTTTCTCGGGGCCGAAGCTGGCGGAGATGATGTGGGCGCTGTTGTTAATGGCGTAGTCGATGGCCTGCATGATTGGGCCCATGTAGAACTTGCCATCGTTGGGGGTCACCTGAGGGTGAAGGGGTGAAGGGATGAAGGGGTGAGGCGGCGCGGGTGCGAAGCGCGGTGGGGAGCGCGGCGGAGGGAAGGTCAGGGAAAGCCGCGGGCCAGGGGCCGCGTCGCTTAGGCGGAAATGTCGGACCAGCACCGCGCGCCGTTCGTGTGTTTGGCCGCCGTGCGTGCGCCTAATTTGGCAACGTTGGGCCGAATTGGGCTTAGTTTTGATGGGCTTTGATGACGAGCCGCGTCCGTCCTGGGCTAGCTGGGGATCCGTCCGCCCCGCCGCCTTTCCTTGTTACGAAATTACCATTGCCCGTTGCCCGAAAGACGGACCCGGGAAGGCGAGGGAGGCCAGAGGGCGGCCGGGCCGGCGGCGGCACGCCCCTATGCACCGTGCGGCCCAAGCGAAAGGCCGCCCAACAAAGCCCACTGCATCCCGCGTCCACTTGCCCCGCTGTTGGCACTGACCCACCCGACTGCCTTGACGGATGTGGAATTCGTGTTTTGCTGGCCGTTTGCGGCTGGGGCAAAACACGCTGACAATACCCACCCCACTGGCCCTGCCCTTCTATAACGTCCCTTGGGAGTTCGGACGGCCTGGAGCCCACCGTAGCCACAGCTGCTGCGATCCTGTCGGTGCAGCGGGCCGGCCGCTGCACACGCCACGACGGGTACGGTACTTTCCACGGGCCGCACACCCAACACTTCGCACCTTGAGGCACATGATTTTGACGTTTGGCGCGATGCCCACAATGCCCACCCGGTTGTTTCGCACCGCAGCGATAATGCCGGTGCAGTGGGAGCCGTGGCCCTTGTCGTCCTGCGAGTGCACAGACGACCCGTGAAGCGCAGGTTGGTTGGTTGGTTGGTTGGTTGGTTGGTTGGTTGGTTGGTTGGTTGGTTGGTTGGTTGGAGACCTGGGGGCCGACAGCAGTGGGCGATACAAGGGGCCAGGCGAGGGGCCCGGGAACGGGGGCCGCCCCCACCTGCGGGTTTGGCCGGCTGCCGCAGCCGGGGCCTGTGGAATTCTCGCATGGCCCGGCGAAGTCGAAGCCGTTGACGTCGTCTATGAAGCCTTCGGGGATTTGGAGGCGCGTGAGGTCATGTGGGGGCACGTGGGTGTGCAACGAGGTGGGTGGGTCAGGGAGGTGGGAACGGTCGGTCGGGCGGGCGGAAGAAGCGGATGGATGGATCGTCGATGGATTGGGAGCGGCATAACGGCGACACAACGGCGACACAAACGAGCAGTGTGCATCTGTAGTACACATGTGCAGCTCCGATGTCAAGGCCGGCACACACCCGCGGCCAAGCCCGGGAAGCGGGGACCCGTCGGGTCTGTGCCTTTGCGCCTCTGCACCCACCATTGCGGTCGTCGTCCACGCCATTGCCCGGAGTCTCCCGCGGGTTCACCCACAGGTTGTCTTTTAGATCCGGATGCTGCGAGCGGTATACGAAACGCGGCCGTGGGGGGCGCCAGTTGTTGTGGTTGTTGCCGTGGGGTGCTCCGAACCCTCTTGTTAATTGGAAGGGAGCTATTTACCGGTAACGGTAGGTTTACTACCGGGTATTCTCGGTGTCCTATACAGGCAGCTTACCTGTACTGGTAGAGTATGTGTCGGCTGCAAAGTAACAGTAAAAAGACGTAACTCTTGTTACAGCTCATTCTCCCACCGCAGCAACACGCGTGGCAGCAGACCCCGTAAATCAGCGCTGCTGTCGCCCAGCGTGCGTGCGCCCGCATCCCTGTAGTCGCTCGTTGCCAACCCCTACATGCGCGCGGTTCTCCGGACACACCCATACCCGGGTGGTCGCAGCGCTGTCCGCCGCGCTCGGCGTTTGCTGCGAACCGTTCCCATCACGCAAGTGGGCTGGCCGGCCCTCCATTTCTCCCGGTGATGTACGACACAGCCATCCGCACTGTCGTATGCCGTACATCGTACCTCCAAGTCGCAACCCGTGTCGATCACCGCCACCACCACTCGCTCGCCTGCGGAGAAAGAGGCAGAAGGTGAGGCACCAGCCACCGCCAATCCAATAGGCGCCGCGTTAGTTAATTGACGAATACGGGGATGGCGGAGAATGCGAGGGACTGCTGGAATCCAAGCAAAGCCAAAGACAACGAGGTCTTTTGATGCTTTCTTTCATCAAGACACTGTTTAGTCGACTGACTGCGGTGCGGCCGTTATGCACCGCGCCGCGCTTTCTCGCCCCCAGGGCTTCGATCCTCGGAGCTCAGAGCCTCGCCCCTCCAGTAGCGGCCACCTCCTCCTCCACGTCGGAGCAGACTGCCCAATCCCCCCCGCAGCCTCCAAGCAGCGCCATGAAGAAGACGCACAACAGACCTGTCGTACATACACATACCGGTACGCACACGCACGGCGGCCGTGGCCGTGCCAACGCTGCCCAGTCCGCAAGCCCACCTCGGGACATGTTCCAGGCGTCCCTCGCCGCAACCTTTTCCAGAGACCATTGCTCCGGAGTCAGCTCGTCCCCCGGCTCCGTGGTTCCGGAGCCCTGCAGTCCCCGGCGCCGCCCCGTGCCATTAGCCAGCGGCCCCCGCAGGCCAACGCCCAGGTACGGGTCGATGGTGGGCGCCCGGAACTGCGGCCGGTCCCGCAGCAGGATCAGCACGTCTGCGGGGTTGGGGTGGGGGGCCATGGAGCGAAGCGACCCGCGGCGATCAGCCCGGCGACAAACGGTGCGGACGACTTGGGAGCCGGGCACTTACCTTCCTCCTCGACACGGTTCCGCGGTCCGTCCGTCGCGTCCGGGCGCTGCCCTCCCCGGCTTTTCCCTTGGCCACGCCATCCCGCGTCCCTCCTGTTTCCCACCTCGCTGCACGTCAGTCCAGCCCCAACTAACCCGCCCGCTGGGCCCTCCGGCCGCCGCCCCCGTCCCACCCACCTCATCTTTAGTGCACTCCGGACTCTCCGGGCCCGGCGCGCCCTGCTCGCCACCTCCTTCCCTTCTCCCTTTCTCCGCACATTGATCCCCATGATGCCTGTTGCGCTGCGGCTGCGATTGCGGACCCAACCCGGGGGTCCATGTCCCGCCATCCACCCATCCACCAGCCCGCGCCAGCCAACCAGCCGCCCACGCTGCCAGCTGCCTACTCAACTACCCAGTATTAACCCACCCAACTACCCAGCTTCGGCCACCCCAGCCGCCCAGCCGCCTACCTCCCAGCCGCCCCGCCAGCACCGGTCACCAGCGATCACCCACCCGCCCGCCCGCCCCAGCCAGCTAGGAGCCAGCCCTCCAGCCTAATCACCCAGCCACGCACCCTTTTGCGCCTCCAGGATCCGCTGCACCTCAGACAGGACTTTCTCCGTTTTAAAGGTGACGATGTTGACGCCGAACGACAGCACGATCTCCTCAAAGTAGTCGTACAGCAGCGGCGACACCTTTGACTTGACCGTCTTGCCGATCTTGTCGAAATGGACCAACAGCCGCTTCACCGGCAGCTCGTCGCCCGCCGCCTGCACGTGCGGTGCGGTGCAGCAGCCGTCAGCAGCCTAGTCAGTCAGCCAGGTGCTAGGTCGCCGAGCAGCCGGCGAACCGGGCCTGTGAGGCAGCCCGCCGTCCAGAGATACCCTCCCATGAGTGAAGAACGCGGGTTGAAGCCCATGGCCCCCTGTCCACAGCTGCTTCTACGTTGGTTGGTTGGTTGGTTGGTTGGTTAGTTGGTTGGTTGGGTGGTTGGGTGGGTGAGTGTCGTTGTGGTAGTCGTGGTCGTTACAGCGGCATGGATTCTCGATGTAAGGCCACAAACGTACGGCAGCGGGAGAGTCCGCCAGGCGGGCATGCCAGATTGGCGGTAGCGGTACTGGCTTCGGAAGACACTATCTCCCGTGGGTTGGGGTGAGAAGGCTGAGGTCATGTGCCCATGGGCAGCAGTCCTCCGCCGGCAAGACCTCCATTGCGGGATATCCCGCGTGCCGGCCTTTCGCGATCCCGCCCAGCCCATTGTAGGTCAGCCCAGCTGCCGGCCACGCGATCCCATTGATTGGCGACACCCTGCCCTCTGCCCTGCCGCTCAAGCCTGGGCCACGCAGCGGAAAGACAGGACCGCAATGGAAGGGCCCGGCCCTCGGCTGTGTGTAGGATCCTCCGTACCTCTTGGCTGCTCCCCGCGCCGCATCCGCGCAGGACGCATACCGGCGGCACCACCGCAACGAGTACGATGCAGATCATGATGCCGATAGCCACCAAGCTTGCGGATACGCGGTGCTTCGAAACCTGGCAGGTAGGCAGGGTAGGTCGGGTCGATTGACACGCTAGGGTCGATTGACAGGCTAGATCACCACGACCTGTCGGACCACAGCTTACCCATTCTGTCCAACCCGAATAAAATGCTTCCGTGAATGGTGGCCTTTGTTCCTTGGACACCATGGTGGCGGATGTCGCAGCCTGGTTCGCAGTTGTACAGTCTTTGATGATCCATACAGTCAGATAAACAACTTTATGTCACGATATTACTTCATGGTTGGTACGTGCTTTACCTACGGTAGGGCTTACCTCTGCCGCGCGCATACACTGGCAGCACTTATTTTACCGCTTAGTGTTGCATCCAATATACATCAGACTATTTGAGATAAAATTTAAAGGTTGGCAACAGGACTGGGAAAAAGCAACGTTCGGGCAACAAATGCGCGTCCTGGGCGTCCACCACAAGCCAAGCCTATTGTACGCGATGGGAGTAAACAATAATAACCTTGATACAGAATGTATATATTATTGCTAGCTTTGACAGGCCGCAGTATTCTTCGCGCTTGACAGAACGGCGACATTTGTCATCCGGGTCATCGTACCCGCGAGCTGCCGCGAGCTTGAGTAGATGAGTACCGGTAGGGTAAGGTCTGACGCGCCGCCCTATTCCCGGCTTCAAGGAAGCCAACACCCCTTGTTTATACCCATCCCAAAACGTTCTGTTAAATCTACTTGCCTTCCAAGAAAAGACCGAAAGGCACCGATATGCCGCCAGGTGCCGCCACTTGCTGCGAACTTTGCCCGAACGACTGCAGTCGCGCGCCAAAAGAACCAGTGTGCGCGAACCCAAATTCAGCGGGGGCCTCACCGACTTAAGAGGCCTATCAGGGGCAGACTACCACACGAAGAGTTTTGTCTTGGGCGACTTGATCTTTCGCCAGCTACTACGGTGTCGCAGCCGCAAGTCGTTGCCGGGCCTGTTGGTATACCTGATTGTGGGGAGCCGGGGCCCGTCGCCAATTGGGGAGCCTCACAGCCATTTCCCGCGGCCGCGGGTTTTGGAGCCTTTCCTACGGGTTCGCTCGTTCCTGTCAAGCTGACTTTTGCTGTATTCTCTGGATGCTGGGCTTTTCTGTGCCCTTGGCCTGTCCACTGCAGTGCACGGACAGTTGGCCCTATGGCTCCACCATTCCCAAGGTTTGGAGCCCACCGTAACCACAACATACTGCCGGTGTGCTGTCGCCGACTGGCTGACTGATCAAGAATTATCAAAAGACAGCACGTAATGAGCGAGGGAGGAGCGCAAGCCGGCTTCCAGGCCAAGTGCATGTAAGCCTGGACGTACCGGTAACATGCTCTTGGTTTGGCATGTTACGTCCAGGCGACAAAGCGATGTGTTCGAGAGAAGCACTCGACGCGACCCGGCAGCCGCCGGCAGCGCGGGTTGCCGCCACCGCCGGGCTGTGGCCTCCCACAGATAGGAGAGGAACGGGAGGTACCCACTGTCAGCTGGAAGCCGAAGGCGCATCAAGCAGCGCGGCATGAGCCGTGAGAGCCGGGGGGAGCACAGCCGCCCAAACCGAGCTATGCTTGCCAGCCCAAAGGCCCCACCAGGGACCCACGACGCCTTCCTTGCGTGTTGCGTCTCCCCAGGGCCAGTCACATCGAGCGGACTGGGCAGGCTTGACGGATAGCTGATAAGCTCGCCACCCTGGCCCATCTCCCTGGCCGCGACGCTTCGCACACCTCCTTTCCGCCAGCCCCCCCATGGGCATTGCGGTTATCCCTTGTGCGGCATGCACTGTTAGTTCTTTAGGGTCCACTGTAAATCGGTTCACTCAGCACCAGGCGAGCCGCCCTGCGCGCAGTTCCCGTAACGTACACAATCTGACGAGCTGGGGGGGAAATGCCACCGTCAATCAACATTGGCCCCGCCGCCTGGGAAGACGACCAAGACCTCAGCATTAGAGAGCACTGGCCAATAGGCACTCCGCTCTCATGTTGCCTGGTAGACCCCGCCACGTCCTGACCTTGCACCGAGAAGCACATGCACATGCTCCCAGCCACCGACCTGCCTAGCGCCTCCGTCCCCCGTCCCTCCGCCCACCATAAAGAGTTTTGGACCATTCGCCTGCCCAAATCTAACAACTGCGCCGTGTCTGCCGCACATCACCTGACGCAAACCCAGCCACTACAGTACACTCGCACCGCAACGCCGCCATGTCGCCGACGCCGCAACCCGCTGAGAGAAGACGCCCTGACGGAAAGAAGATACCGGTAGGCGACAGCGCCTGCCAGCCTGCGATGTGTCCCACTGTCCCTTCCCAAGCCCCGCTGCCGGGTATCCACTACCCAGATGACGCCTTCATGCACTTGGTCAGCAGCGTCCGTGGCGCAGGCGCGCAGCCGCAGCCTAACTCCGCGGTGTGTGTGGACAGACAGCCCACGCAGCTCTCATGCGTGACTGGTAGCTCTCGGCGCGGCAGCCTTATCCAGGCGCGGCCTGTGGCCGATACCCCCTTCTTCCTGTACTGTAAGCCCTCGCCGCACAACGCTGGAGACCCCCGCGCAGCAAAAGAATCCCCCCAAATGAGGTGCGTTGACGCGGACGCACACGGAGATGCTCCCACCCGGTTCCCACCCGGCGCACCAACACGACGCACACCACCACCACCACCACCCGCACCACCAGCCGCTTCAGGTGCCCCATACCCTCGGGCCTCTGCCGATGCACGCCGCGCCGCGCCGCGCCGGGAAGTTTACCTCCGGAATGGCGCCGACACGCCGCCGCCGCGGCGCCCCGCCCTCTCCCTTACCCTCTCCCAACGCACTATTTTGTCCGCCTGCACTGTTCCCCGAACCGCAAGCACCTTAAATACATCCCCGGCCGCGGCCCCCTCTCCTGCTTCCCGCCCTGTCCCTCTCTCCTCTCCAAAACACCACGTAGAAGAGGGCCTGGATCTTGCTACCCCAGAGCCCAAACCGCGACATCGTTCAGATCCTCCTTGGGATTGACGCCGCCAAAGACCACCATCGTGTACGACACGCCTGCGGCGGCGGCGGCGCTGCCGCCGCCGCTGCCACTGCCCGCCGCTGCTGCCGTCGGCACGACTACGGCGCTGTGCGCGAACCGAACTGACGGCACGGTGCCGCCCTTGTCCGACTCTCGGGGGCCCCGCCGTACGAGCTCGATCTCCAGCGTACGACTGTCGATCTGCAGGATATCTCCCTCCACTGCTTCGCCGCTGTAGCCGCCGTATATCAGGACGCGGTTGCCGCCGCCGCTGCTGCTGCTACTGCTGCTGCTGGCTACGCCTGCCGCCTCTGCCCCGGCTTCCGATCCCGCCAACCCCTCTAGGCTAGGCACGCCGTTGCCGACGCTGCTGCCGTCCTGTTGCTGCGGCGGCTGTGCGCCGCTGGTGCTCCGCCCCCCGCCTGCCCCGGCGGGCGCCGGCAGCACCACACTGCTGTGCGCGCAGCGGGAGAAGGGCGTCGGCTCTATGGCGGTCCACCTCATCTGTCGCGCGTCGAACAGCGCGGCGTCGCAGCAGACCCTTCATACAGGCCAGGAGGCGCCGGGCAGCGGAGGGTGGGGCGCGGCGGGCGGCCAGTGAAGCGAGGCGCGGCGTGAAGCAAGAGAGGCGCAGCAACGGGAATGGGGGCACGAGCAGAAGGGCAGGAGCGATGGTGTGTCAGCATGGTGTTGTGCGCGCGGCCGCCGCGGCCCGTACCGTTACCTACCGCAAAGCCGTTCCGGCTACGCAGAACTAGTGCCGCGCGCGAACACGGGCACAGCGTAACATGCGTGACAAAACATTCGCCCCGCCTCCATTCCTCTGCTAGCTTGATCCACATCTTTAAGCCTGCGACTTCGGGCAATGCGCTGGATCCTCTCCGTTGTGTGTGTTACCGTTCCCTTACTCAGCCAAGAGCGAGGCTAGGGCCCGAAGGAGCAGGAAGCCCTGCCATGCACCGGCCCGGCCCCTGCACAGGCCCGTGCCGCATCGCACCGCACCGCCCCCGTCCCTCTTCACTCACTTGAACTCCGCTCCGCGGCCGCCGTACACCAGCAGCGTTGTTGGGTCCACCATGCAGCCAGTGTGCATCTCCCTCGCCTGCGGCTGCGGCCCCGAAACCACCGGCCGGCTCCAGCTGTTTTGGAGCGTGTTGTAGATCCACAAGTCCTGCATGGGGCCCTGGTAGCCCGCGCCGCCATACACGATCTGGCGCGAGCAGGGCAGCAAAGGACGGCAGTGCCGCGGTTGGGACATGGGCGGGGGGAGCCGTTCAGAAGGTTGGGTAACAAGCACACGCGTGCGCAGTCTTTCCCTGCAAACATCCAACCTTCCCACGTCACACAACATACAGACACATACACACATGGGCGCGCGTCTCTCTGAGCAGTTTCCCACGTTGGGTAATACACGGAATACGCCCAGTCCGCATTGCCGGTCCTCTTCCCCCGTTCCCCGGCATCTGCCTGCGGGCCGCCTCCATGCCCATGGACGCTCAGCGCCGTCCCGAGCTCATCATCAGTTCATCACCCGCTGGGTATCTTTCACAGGACTTCATTTTCCGGTCTTTCCCGCGGTTCGTTTTGTTTGATAAAAGTAAAGGGCTGTCACCCGCCGCCTCACCAGGCAGGTATCCGCGAGGCAGCCGCTGCAGTGCGAGTGCCGGGCGGGCGGCAGCGTCCCCTGGGCCTGCAGGCACATGTCAAAAGGGCGGAGAGGGAGCGCCCGTCAGCACGGTCGCCCGACCACACGTGGGGTCCGGGGGCACATGCATGGAGTCGTGGGATGGACGCGGCTTCCACGCACCTCCACATCGGACCAGGTCCAGGTGGCTGTGTCGAGCACCTTGAGGTCATTGAAACACACGCCGCTAACCGGCTCCTGAGGGAGGGAAGGCGGACAGTCAGGGGCCGGGGAGGGCAGTCAGGGCCTGAAAGGGGCTGGGGCAGGGGCTGGAAAGGGAACAAGCAGGGGCCCGGGTGTTCAGTTCCGCGGTCTGTACCTTCCGAGAGGGACAGAAGTGCCGAGAAACACGTGTCAGGGGTGCGAACGCAGCGTGTATGCGGCAGACGGGAGAAGGGAGGTGATGATGGCGCCGGGTGAGGACGGCGCATCTTTGACGTCCATTCGGGCGCAGTGCACTGTCTCGCACGCGCATGCCAGCCACACTGCTGCCGCTGCTGTCATCGCCGCCGCCGCCGCGACCGCTGCTGCTGCCGCTGCTGCTGCTGTTGGCGATGTTGTGGAGACTGCCGCTGCAGTTGCTGTCGCGAAGAAGCGTCGTTTTGTCGCGAGAGGCGTGGGGAGCACGCAACGCTGAGTGTACCACACGTACAATGGTACGGCAAATGCAACGGGCTGGCGGGGCTCTCACCGTGCCGCCAAACAAGTAGACTCGTCCCCCCACAACGGTCAGCGTGGCACCCGAGCGGGGCAACAGCTTGCACCTGAAAGGACGGTGGGTGCAAGGGAAGGCTGTTGGAATCGGATCAGGCGCCGTGGCTGTGCCCCTGCCCCAGCGGAAACCCAGGAAAGGACACAGCGGCATGCCGGGGCGCGGAAGTGCGCTGAGCTGCCGGACAGCGTCTGAAGGCGGCCGGCCGCAAGCGGTTTCGGCGCGTGCATGAGGCATCTGCAAAACGGCCTGCGGACCCGTTCCTCAGCTGGCACAGACAAAGGAACCCGTCGCGCCGCGGAAGGCATATCCGTGCCCGGGGCCGGCGCTTACCCGGCGGCCATCAACGGAGATATGCGAGTCCATTCGTACTTGCCGTCCGCTGCAGCCAGCCAAGCAGCCGATGCGAGGGGCGCCGATGAAAGAGGGCAAGGGTTACGAGCGAGTGAGGTGGGAGAAAAACCGGATAGCCGAGCGAGCTGCAGATGCCGCGACGTTGCTATATAAATTAGGATGGGGCTACAAGGTGGTGTAGGCAGGCAGGCTGGGCCATGTGTCATTATTTGGGCAGCGCGACACAAGTGGCAGCTCCACATAGGCTTCGGACGGCCGAAGGGTGTGAGGGCGTGTGCCACAGGGTTTTTCACAACACCAGGCTGTAACCCGCTTCGAGAAGGCCGCGGTTTCTGAACCCCTCCCCATTGCTTGTCGCATATCAGGGCGCGCACCTGTTTCAAGCAACCACAGGTCGCTGAAGGGGACCGGTTTCCGGTCTGCACCGCCAAACACGAGGACCTTTGTGCCCAGGGCGACGCTCGCGTGTGCACCCCTCGGAGATGGCGCCAGACCCTCCGCCTGCGAAGAATGTTGGAAAGGGGCGGGGCCTCGGGAGAAAGATAACGGCTTTCCCGAACCTGACGAGGCCTACCTTCACCAATCGCCACTGGCCCCCCATGGCCAGCAACGCCTGATCAGACTTGCAAACAGCAGCGTAATAAATACAGATGCGGTCGTAACCCGCCCTGAAAACAGCCCAAGAGAGTCACGCGAAAGCCCCGTGGTACAGCTAGCTCTAGCTGGGCTGTCCTGTAACCCAGCGAAATTTAGAAAAGCCAAACTGAGAAAAAGAATGATTACTTAAATTGATTACTTACTGCTCGTGTTACCGGCAGTCAGCAAGTGCAGCCGTACGTCATTCTTAGAAGCAAAGCGTTCGGGCTACGCACTTACCTATGTTTTACTTGTTCTATAGATGTTCCTCCTCCAACGATGATATCTAATTTCAGTCAACGGCTTTGAACTGCAAACCATTTCTTCGCAGACCTCAATACTACTCGTTACAGCTCTTGATTTCTGTTGCATAAGTGACTCAACTGCTGCATATTAACTTAACCTTGGTCAACGTACAATCACCGCATAGGTTCAGAGGGGTCATTTCGTGCTAAGAGGCCGCTAGGCGCTACGCCTGCAGTGATTTCGATACTCAGTACTTACGGAGGCGGAGGTGGTGGTCCAGATTTCTCAGTATGATACGGTGGCTATAGGGGCTGCAAGCACAAAATGCCGACTGGCGACAAGGGCCGGGGGACCCTAGAGCTCCCGGTCCCGGAGTCACCCGTATGGCTGCCGTCTATTGCCCAAGGGAGAACCTCCTCGCGCAATGGCAGTCCCGGGGGCGGCTTTACGCTCCCGAAGACCCGTAACATCCCGGTTCCCACGACGCTGAAGAGCAATGCGGAGCTTTTCAGCATTGGCACGCTGCCCAACATGCCTCAGCTGGATATTAGGACGAAGAAGAAGGTGGGTGCGGCGCGGGGCCGTGGCGTCGCGTTGCTGGGGGCAGTCGGGTTTGGGCTGAGCAGGGGTATTGCGGCTGGCGGCGCACAGAGCGGGCCCGTCGTGCGTGCAAGGCAGCAGCCTCAGCTACAGACCAGAATTTGACGGCATGGAGAGCAGCTGCCTCAGCTACAGACCAGTACGACTGCAGCAGCGCTAACAGTCCACGTGCGCCAGAGCTGACGCACTTGATTCGCGGCCTGGCCTGCAGCCCTGGTAGCAGGCAAGACCCCCCACATCGGCCCCACCCCATTCAGCTGCACTGGCCCAAACAAGTACCGTTCGCTATGGGGCCCTCGGCCCAAGCTCCTCGCCGGCCGTATTCAGCTCTGCATGCGCGCCGCGCCGCACAAGGCGGTGCTCCCGTGCGAGCTGGGGCGCAGCCCTTCTCCGAAGGGCAGTGGGCAGGTGGCGGCTTGGGATGGCTTCGGATGCAGCGTGCGGCAATCAGCACCTAAGCGCGGAGCCGCCTCCGTGTGCGTGGTGGTTGGGGCCGCTGACCCACATCATGAGCCGGCCGCAACCCTAGTGCACACGCCAGCCTGCCGGGCTGGGCCCTTCACGGCGCCTAGATAGGCTGTGGGTTGCGCGGTGTGTGGGGCGCGAGCCGCCAAGCTTCTAACTCCCCATTGTTGGTGAACCATTTCAGCCGACACTCGGAATCCGCAGCTATCCCGGCAGCTCGCACGCACCCGCGCCAGATGCAGTACAGCTTCAGCTGCAGCAGTCTGAGCCTAGGCGACCTGCGGAATGGCGACACAGAGCAGAGACCTGACGGCAGGTGGCGCACCTGCCCTGACCTCGAGCACCCTCCGCTATGGTGCCCGCGGGGCCCCGCCTTCTCATGGCTTCCTCATTCCGTGTCAGGCACCCGAGCCGACAAATAGTGTTGCCTTAGCACGAATGGTGTGGCTTAGTACGGATGGTGTGCCTGAACGCGATGGTGTGGCTTGGCCCTATACGCCGCACCCGAATTCACGAATGGTGTGGCCTCACACGAACGTTGCCCAACCCTCCCGCCGCAGTCGGGGATCCCCAAGCTGCCCTCCATCGAGAAGCGGCCGCCCTCGGAGCACTCCTCGCGCGCCGATCTCCACTACTTCCGCTCGCAGTCGCCGCCGCAGCAGCAGCCATCGCAGCAGGCGTCCAGGAGGCAGCTGGCTTCGGAGCCCTCCACCGGTGAGTTGCGTTGCGCAGATGCGAACCTGGCGCGGAGGCACGTCGATGTACGGCCGGAGGCGGGAGGTGGGACGTGGGAGGCTGGGAGGTGCGAGGCGACTGTGGCACGGCGCAGCGCCGTGAAGCGCAGGAGGGCGGCAGCGGCAGCGGCGCGGCGCGACGTTTGTTGCGAGGGCGGGGCGAACCCCGCGGGCGCGGGCGCGCATGGAGAAGAATGTGACTGCGTGCGCCTCGACTCCTTGGCCCACAGAGCGTGCGTCCAACTCACCGCACCTCGGCTTGGGTGTCCCCATTGCCTGAGGGGCAGCTTTCGGGGCCGCATGGGCAGCGGGTTTTGTGTGCGAGGGGCTGGGCTGGAAGACTGGGGCCAGCTGGGTTGCGGTTGCGTCGAGTCAGCCGCCTCCGCCGCGTGCGCCCGCCCGGCCGCTCAGGCCGCCCATAAGGCCGATCGGCGCAGCCTAGCTGAAGTGCCCTCGGGCCATCTGCCGTGCTCCACAGCCGCACCCCCCCGCGGGCCATCTGCCGTACCTCTCAGCCGGTCATATCCTGAAATTGTTACGCCAATTGGGCAGGGCAGACGCCTCTCTCGCGCTCTGAACACCTGCCGGTGCTGGGCACAATAGGCAGGCAGGCACCTTGAAGCTGGTGCCCGTGCGGGTGGATCAATGGAGATCCCGTGCGGGTTGTGGCCCCGGTCGCCGCTGCATGAGGCCGCATGAGGCCCGAACAGAACGGGCGGTGAAGGGACGGCGTCGGGGCCGACGCTGGCGCGGGCCGGCGTTGCACGTACTGTACAGCCGCCCGCCCCAAGCCGACCCGACTGACCTGGCATGTCACTGGCAGCGCGGTGGCTCAAGCCTGGGAGCTACGCGCTCGCGTGCGCGCCTTCCCGCCTCACCGCCGCCTCCGGCACCCACCCGCTACGTGTCGCGCGTTGTGCGCGTGTGCATGCGCAGAGTCGCTCGGCGATGAGGAGCAGGACGGCGGGGAGCAGGAGGAGGACGAGCAGCCGGACGGGCCGCGCGTGGACGAGCGGGACGCGGCGTACGACCCGGACCTCATCCCCGGCATCAACACGGGGGAGGACGTGGTGGAGTTTTACGGAAAGTACGGACAGGACTCGGCCGTTAAGTTCTTCTACTGCAACAGGTGTGGTGGGCCCGGGATGGGAGGACGGTGGGGGTTAAAAGAGGGACGGGTCCGCGGCAGTTGGGGTGGCAGCGACGGCGGTGGTAATCGGGCCACGTGTTGCTGGCATGGGCCGCGGGGTTGGAGCCTGGACGGGTGCCGGGCAGTGCAGCGGTTGGCGAGCGGGGGCAAGCCGCCTAGGGTATGCTACATGGCGTACCGGTAATGGGCCGCCCGCCTGTGATGGTGGCACCTGGAAGAGCACTAATCGAGCCAAGCGGTCGGCGCGACAAGTCCAGCTGGCACGGACCCGGGGAGGCGGGTGGAGGCCGTTGGTGAGGGTCAAAAGCTACTCATAAGGGAGGGCGGCAGACTGGGCGGATGGCACTCCGGCCTCTTACATGGTACCGTATCCACCGCACCGATACGGTCCGGTACATACGGGGGTGCGCCCGGCCTTGGCTCTTCACGCCCAGCGTGTCGCCCGCCCTCTCCCCGCCCGGCGATCGGCGATGGCCACGTGCGCAGGGCGCCCGAGGGCGTGCGCTTCCGGCCGTACGACCTGCTTGTCGTACAGCGCCAGAAGATCGGCCCAGAGTACTTCACCGTCAGCGCCACGGGTGTCATGCGGATCAAGAGGGGCGTGCAGGTGGGCCGGGCGGGCGGCTGGTGCAGGGAGTTGGGCTGGTTCAGCCTCGCCTCCTCAATGTTTGTCCACAAGGGCGTGTGGGGCCGCAGCGCCGCCGGCTTCTGCGGCAAGATCTTTGGGAGGGGCCGTCAAGTCGCGTGTAGTAGTGGCCGACAGAGGAGGACCTTTGGAAGCCTTCCCGGAAACCAACCGGGATAAAGCGACCGGACGTTTGGCCCCACCTCCTCCGCAGGCCGAGTTCACGCCGCTGTCCGAGTGGGTGCGCGAGAAGACGCTGTTCGACCTGATCAGCGCCATCGGCTTTTTCCGCAACTACCTCACCGGCAGGTGCTTCCGCCGCTGGCTCAAGGTGAGCGCGCAAGCGCGCTTTGCGCAGCGCCGGCCACCCCGCCGCCGCCGCGCCGCCACCCACCTGCTCCTCGCCGCCACCGCAGCCTGCTCTCCTCGCTCGGCTGTGCCCGCCCACCCCCTATGCCGTCCCGGCCCGTCCCCTGGGCCCGCAGCGCCCCAACACCGCTCTCACCATGTTGTTATCTGGCGAAACGCCGTCCTACAGAGCCCCACCGTGTACCACCGTGTTATAGCACTCACATGCAGGTCGCCTGCCTTCCCCACGACGTTGCCTGGCTGAATGCTCTCCTAGAGGAGGGCCTCACCGTGTACCGGTAGTAGCACCGCAGCACCAACATGCAACCCTAAAACCCTAAAACCCTAAAAACCCTTAAAACTCTGTTCTCACCCCGCAGGCTGTACGCCAGAAGAACTTCAACAAAGTCAAGTCGCAGATCGAGGGCAGCCTGTTCCTGGCCAAGGGCACCTTCTGTCCGCACCTCATGGAGATTTTTGCGGCGGTGGACGAGGTGCGCTCCACGCCCTTCGCCAACTCCAGCGCGACGCACCTGTACACGCTGCAGGAGTACGCGGAGATGCAGGTGAGGCCGCGCGGCCGGCGGGCGGGGCGGGGCGGGCGGGGGCGGGGGCGGTCGCGGCAAGAAAGCAAAAGCCGCACCGGAGGAGCGGCGTTAGGTGGCATACAAAGGTCGGGGGCCTGCGAACCCGGCTTGTCGTGTCGTTTTGGCTTCCGTCCGCCTGGACTGCGCGTGGCGGTGTGGAGAGCCAGATAGGGTGTGTGAATGCCTCAGCTCAAGGTCAGTCCTGGCTCTGAGCCCTTTCCTTCCTTAACGGAGGCTGCAAGTCCGAGCTGAAAACACACACAGCGACACACGCTATTGGGTCCCCTCTCCCCACCCACATTATGCCGAGACTCGATCCCCGCTACTCCGTCCGCTCGCGCAGGTGAACGCGCGCGAGCACAAGGCCAAGCCCGCGCTGGAGGCGATCGTGGAGAAGGTCCAGAAGGTTCTGGAACGCGTGTGCCGCGAGGTGCAGAAGCAGGCGCGGCTGTACCAGCAGTCGGTTCGCGACCAGGCGGAGCTGGAGGACACGACGGGGGTGGAGCTGCTGCAGGGCCGCAACGCCGGCTGCGCGCGGCCCATGATCACCATCAAGCGCGAGAAGATCGAGCGCGCGCAGAACTTTGCGCGCGTGATGCGCGAGGTGACCATGCTGGGCTCCTTCATCCGCCTGGCGGACTACCTGTTCGTGGAGTGTGAGTGCCCTGTCTGGGGAGGGGCGGCGGCTGCGCGTGGGGAGGGAGGACGGCGTACAAAGATGAGACCACAGCAGTGGAACGGAGGCCGGAGGGAGGGAGGGAGGGAGGGAGGGAAGGAAGGAAGGAAGGAAGGAAGGAAGGAAGGAAGGAAGGAAGGAAGGAAGGAAGGAAGGAAGGAAGGAAGGAAGGAAGGAAGGAAGGAGGGGGATGTTGGCTGGGACGAGGGGATTGAGAAGGGGGAGGTTTCCTGCTGGTTCGGTGGTGAGGATGTCGGCAGCGGGGCGGCCGGCCGCGGGGGTTGGGAGCTTGGGACCCGGCGGTCCGCATCGGGCGGGGCATGGGCTTTTGGGTCACGCGGGCGAGTTGGGCGAAGAGCCCGTTGGCGCCGTCCGTCCGGTCTCCTTGTCACTCTCCATCACCTTGACTACATGTGGCTGGCTAGCTGGACCGTGCTCGTGGTTTTTCACTTCCGGCGTGCCCTCCCGATGTGCCCTCCCGATGTGCCCTCTCGACCTGCCCTCTCGACGTGCCCTCTCGACCTGCCCTCTCGACGTGGCCTCCCGGCGTGCCCTCCCGACGTGGCCTCCCGGCGTGTCCCTCAGGCGTCATCAGCCGCGCCATCACCACCACGGAGGAGGTGCTCGCCCTGCTGGCAGCGCCCAAGACCTCCGCTGACAAGCAGAGCAAGGGCGTGTTCATGACCACCATCGGGTTCATTCCCGAGGGGATCACCTTCACGCCCGACGACACCGCGGTAAGCCGCCAGCCCGTTGTTGATACCGTTGATATATCGCTCATCGTGATACCCCCCACCTCCCGTCCGCCTCCCCTCCACCTCACGCCGTCTCCTTCTCCGCTGCGAAATTCTCTTTGTACTCCCCTCCACCTCTCCACCCAACTCGTGTTGTGCCACCTGCTTCACCGTGATACCACCCACCTCCCGTCCGCCCCCCCCCCTCCACCTCTGCAGGTAATGGAGGAGCTGAACAACGTGATCGAGGGCATCATCGGCCTGGCCCAGCAGGCGCCCCGCCTCATCTTCATGCGCGCCTTTGCGCAGTACTTTGACGGCAAGCCGTCCGGCCTCAACCCCTCCTCCGTCATCCGCTCCATGCCCCTCTTCAACGACCTGCGCAACTCCATCACCTCCTCCATCCAGGAGGACTTTGCGGCGGCTCGGGACTACGTCAAGGTGCGTCGGTCGGTCGGTCGGTCGGTCGGTCGCCGCGCGCGTGTGCATGCGCGAGGCGTGTCTGCGCGCGTGCGCGCTTGGGGTCGGGCGGGCGAGCGGGTTTGTGGGTGGGAAGTGTAGGATGGCCAGGAAGTGCTGATGCTGACCGGTGGGAGGTGGTGAGCCCTGCGTCGTCAACGAAGCAGAGGCGCGCCTTCGGAAAGGGGGCGTCCCCTGAACCGCCCTAGGAGCTGACGGCCGGCCAGCACCGCGCTTTGCGTTCGGCGCTTACCGTCTTTTCGTGCGTATGTATGTGGTTGTGTGTGGTTGTGTGTGTCTGTGGTTGTCGTTACAGTATCTGACCGGGCCCTGACGCTGGCCAGGGGCTGCTAACCGTGTGTGACGTCCTCCGCCATGACCCCGCCGCGCCGTGATGCCGGCTGCCTCGCTGCCCTCCCCTCGCACCCGCAGCTCTTCGAGGCGTACCGCATGGTGTACGACTTTGGCCGCACCTGGAGCTTCGAGGCCTACTCGAGCAAGCCCAAGAGCCTGCGTGAGATCCGTCGCGACATGCACCGCCAGCGCGAGTGGCGCAACGAGCTGGACCGCATGAAGATCTTCAACGTGAGTCCAGTCCAGTCCAGTCCAGTCCAGCCCAGTCCAGTCCAGTCCAGTCCAGTCCAGTCCAGTCCAGTCCAGTCCCTCTCAGTCGAGCGGAGGGACCGGGTGGTGTGCCTTGTGCGCCATGGGCGCAAGAGGCGTGGCGGCTGGTGTGCACAATCTGCGCAGATGGGCTACAACACCGGGAGCCAGCGGCTGTGTGTTTGTGTGTTCATGTGCGTGGTTGTTACAGACCCTTGAGGAGTTAAGAGCCATCGGGCCAAGGGGCTATGTGTCGCTCAACCCCCTGGGCCTTTGCGTGGATGCCAACCCTCCCCCCCAAAAACCCCAACCAAACCCCTACTGCAGGTGGTTGGCTGCCTGTACGTGGACAGCAAGAGCCTGCGCAACGACCTGATGCCCACCACCCTGACCACCCTGGAGCGGATCAAGGGGCTGCTGCTCACCATGGCGCGCGAGTTCTGCCTGTCGGTGCTGGAGGACGTCAACACGCGCATTGCGCTGCTGCAGGTGGGTTGGTGGCGGAAGAAGCGGGCCGGAATGCGGCGCTGATGGGCTGCAAATGCTGGGGGAGGGAGGGCCATGCGGGGCCGGTTGCGGGGGCGTACTGCGGGGCTGGCTGCGTGGGCTGCCGGGAGGGGGAGGGGAAGCGAGAGGGGCGCAATGCAACTCCGCCTGATCCGATCCCCCGCGCCGTCCTCCCCTGCCCCTACAGCCTTCACGTCCCCTGGGTGCGCGTCTGCTGGGACCTTGTCCCGCTGCCGGACGCGTCCCACGCTCCCAGCCCCTCCCCGCGTGCCACCCTCTCACTTCACTTACGTCGCCCCTGTGTTCGTGATGGGCTTTCCTACGCCCTGTGTCCTACCCATCCTGAATCCCCCCGCTTTCTCCCGCACCCCTTCCTCCGCCTTCCCTTGCGACCTTCCCCCCGCCCCGGGCCGTTCTAATTACCCCCCGCCCACCCCCCTCCCCCAGGCCCGCCCCACCGCTCTGGACGAGTTCATGGCCTACCAGGTTATGCACGCCAAGCAGGTGGAGGGCAAGAAACAGGTGCTGGCGCAGTGCGCGCAGGTGGACGACATGTACGACATGCTGGCGGCGTACGAGCAGAAGGTGAGGAGGGCGTTGCGCGTGAGGGGCCGTTACCGTACCCCCTCGGGGCAGCCGGGCGGGCGGAAGGGCTTGCGCAACAAGGCGCGCGCGCCCCTGCGGGACTTCCCGTAGTTTGGGACCCCGAAACGGTCACTCCTTGCCGCACCACACACACACACACACACACCGAGCCCACCGGGCCCTGTATGCTTCCTTCCCCTCCTCTCCTTCCCTCCCGCTCGCCCTTAACCACCTTCTCTCCCCCTCACCCCGCCTCTCGTTGCGTTGCACGCAGATCTCCACTCAGGACGCCGTCAAGCACGACGACCTGCGCGAGGCGTCCAACACCTTTGTGACGGAGCTCACATCCGGCAAGGAGTTCATGGCGGACCACAAGTTCACGCAGATGGAGGCCCTGGCGGCCAACATCACGCGCACACACGAGGATCTGGCCAACATCATGGCATCGCTCAACAAGGGTGCGTCTGGGAGGGGGGGAGGTTTGAGTACCGGTAGGGCAGTCCAAATACGGTAGGCGAGAGCGGGCACGCTGACGGGCGTATCGTGGTGTTGAAAAAACGTGGTGTAGGAGGGGTAAGGGGACTAAGGGAGGGGAGTTGGCTCTGTGACGCGAGGGGTGCCCCGCCTGGCTTTCGGCTTGCTGGCTGGCTGGCTGGCTGGCTGGCTGGCTGGCTGGCTGGCTGGCTGGCTGGCTGGCTGGCTGGAGGACAGCGCTCTCCAAACTATGGCTGCGGAGCATACTGTAGCAGAGAGGGGCAACCCTACTGCTAGTCTCTCGCTAGCTGCCCGGCGCGAGTCCGGAGCTGCCCAGCGCAATGACGACGCTGGTCATGGCCCTCTGCGCACCGGTAGGGGTTGGGGGGTGGGGGGGCTGTCCCGCGCGCAGCAACGGGCACTGCGCACGAGAGCCTCGCGGTCTCTGCAAGCCCGCCCGCCCTTCTCGCTCCGCTGCACTGACACCTGCGCGTAACCCACCGCAACCACCGCCACGTCACGCGCGCGCGCACCGGTACCCGCAACAGGCGACTACATCAACCCCGACGCCGACGCGGAGACGGTGCTGGTGGATCTGGAGGGGGTGCTGTCCCAGCTGCGCGACCTGTCCACCGCCTGCGACACCTACAAGGAGTACCAGGTGGGGGTGGAGGGCCCGGCCTCGTTCTCGCGTACCGGTATTTCGCACGCGAAACGGGACTAAGTTGGGTTGCCTAGCGGCGGCGGCGGCGGCGGCGGGGACAGCTGGGCGGCCGAGGTTGACGATGATAGCGGCTGCGGCGGTGCTGCTGCTCGGGGCCTGCGCTCTTCCGCCCCATTCTCTTTTAGCTACTAGCTTATTACCGCCTTCGTCGGTCGGCCTATCAGCTTGTCCGTTCGATTTGTCGAACTTACCCTCCCTTCCCGCCTTCCCTCCCCCTCTCCCTCCTCGCCCCCTCGCCCGCGCAGATGCTGTTCGAGCTGGAGCCCGACGGCTTCCCCGATCTGCAGGCGGTGGAGAAGGAGGCCAACGCCAAGTACCAGCTGTGGAAGAGCCTCTACGATTTCATGGAGAAGAGCCACAACTGGACGGAGGACCCCATCCTGGACGAGAACGGCGTGTCGCAGATGTCGATCGAGGAGATCCGCGCCGAGGTGGAGGAGTATGCGCAGCGCGCCTACAAGATGGGCAAGGCGGCCAAAGAGGACCAGGTGCGGGCGTGGGGGCGGCCGACAGGAACGCTGGATTTCAGGACCCGCCACCGCGGTCCAGTGGCTCTGGGTCGTGTGACGTGCCATTTCCCGCAAGCATGCTGCCACTTAGCTCCCACACCAGGCTTCTCCACAGGTGCATACTTGCGTCCGCTTCTGCCAATCATATCGTGATGACCCATGGGTCACTTGTTTCCCCGACGGCCCAACGCTCCCTCCCCGTCTTTGCCCGACGACCCATGAGTCACTTGTTTCCCTTCCGCTCCCTTTCTCGTAATCGCCAGGTGGTCGTGCGGCTCAAGGACTGCATCGACGACTTCAAGCAGATCCTGCCGCTGGTGGAGGAGCTGGCCAACCCGGCGCTCAAGACGCGGCACTGGGAGCAGATCTTCAAGCTCATCGACGCCGACATCCCGCCCAACGACAACGGCGTCGGCTACGCGCCCTTCTCCGTGCGCATGCTGCTGCAGTACAACGCGCTGGACCGATACGAGCCCATCTCGGTGAGAGACCGAGGCGCCTGCTTCGCCTGCTGCGCCTGTTTTGCCTCTTCTGCGCCGCTAACGGGTGCCACTCGTGTGTGCCGACTAGCCCGGCGCGCGCCGGCATCAGGCGTCGCCGAGCGTCGCGTGCTTCCTCCCTGCGCATCCTTCACCACCTGACCTGCCCATCTGTTGGCATGTAGGGGCGAGTGGGTGAGGGGGGGGCCGGCGCCCGGGCGACGGGTAAAAGGGAAATGCTGCTCGTTTGTCTCGTTCTCGGCATGGGCTGCGTTGCGCACCTCCACAGAAACCGACCCAGAATCCCGCACGTGCACTGGCACCGTGTAACTGCGGCACCGCGTGCCTGTCGTACCGCAGGCGATCAGTGGTGTGGCTTCCAAGGAGTACAGCCTGGAGAAGGTGCTGGAGAAGATGGACAAGGATTGGCGCGGAGTGGAGTTCCGGTGTATCGAATACAAGGACACGTAAGATGCCTTCTTTGCGTGCGAGAGCACGGGGGCGAGGGCGCGAGGAAGCGGGTCGGAACGGGGCCTGTGGCAGCAGCTGCTGACTTCTGCAACACACACGCACACACAGCGCGGCGCCCTGTCCTGCGCTGAAGCAGTCTCCTGTTCCCTGAATCCTGGCTCGGACCTCTCCCTCTCCACACTGCCCTGCAGCGGCACCTTCATCCTTGGTGGTACGGACGAGATCCAGGCGCTGTTGGACGACCAGATCGTCAAGACGCAGGCCATGCGCGCCTCGCCCTACATCAAGCCGCTCGAGGCGCAGGCCAACAAGTGGGAGGCCATGCTCACAACGCTGCAGGTGCGGGGACCAGGGGATGTGGATGGGCGAGGCAGGCGGCAGCGGTGTGGCGCCTGGTGTGGCGGTGGTGGTAGCGGTGGGGCCGGAGGCGTCGTTAGCGTCACGCAGCCCCGGCGGTGTTAGCCCATAGAGAAGGGAAGGACAGACACATCCGCCCGCCAGCCTTTAAGCACCGGCACGACGCGAAATTCCCGGAGTGCACGGACGCCGCTGCTACCGCTGCTCGTTAGCGTCCTTGCACAACATGCGCTGACCAACCCCAACCCGGACTTGCACGCTGCCGTTGCGGTGGCCCTCGCCTGCGTTGCTGCCCTCCCCTTCTCCGTCTCCTCTCCTCTCTCCTGCGCAGGACATGTTGGACAATTGGCTGACGTGTCAGGCCACCTGGCAGTACCTGGAGCCCATCTTCTCCTCACCCGACATCCTCAAGCAGATGCCCGAGGAGGGCGAGAAGTTCCAGATCGTGGACCAGGTGGGCTAGGGGGGGGGGTAAAAAATGATACCGCAGCGGAGACGGAGACGGCGTTAGCGAACGGACCGTGGGGGGGGCTCTCTGCCCAGGGGGTAGGGAAAGAAAGGAGGGAGCTGGCAGGCAAGAGGGGCAGCTGCGCGGGGGCATCTGTGGCAGGCAGCTGTGTGGGCGGGTGGGGCTGTTTGCCCGGGCCTCGTCGCTACCCGAGAACAAGTTCCCCTAACCCAACCGGTGGGGTACGGTAGCTGCCCGTGATCTGCAAGGGTGCTCGGTGCCGTCATAGTAGTAGCGGCCTGTACATGCCCGCCGCCTGCGACACAGTAGCAGGCACCCTTCGACCCTTGATGGCCTGCACCCCCGCACATCACCACGCACCGAGAGCGGTGTCCAGTGATGTCGTCCGCTAGCATGCACCGGTATCTTCCTTTGTCTACATCGGCTTTTTCCGTGGGTGTTTATTATCACCCTCAGAACTAGTTATGCCGCTCCCGCCTCCTCTTCTCCCCCGCAGTCCTGGCGCGAGCTGATGGAGTCGACCTCCCAGTCGCCCACATGTACGGACGTGGCGGAGGAGCGCGACAAGCTGATGGCGCTGCAGGTGCGTGGGTGCGTGGGTTGCTGAAGCTGAGGGTCGCAGCGGAGGAACGGAGGGTGTGAGGGAGGAGGTGGGGGATGGCGGTGGCAAGACCCGGCGACGTCGCGGCCGCGTCAAGCCCCGACCGAACCCGCTCTGTTCGCCTAGCCGTGGTCTTGCGCTTCATCCCTGTTACAGTACCGGTATGTCAGCTGCTGCTAGCATCGTCTCGTCTGGTTGCTGCATGCCAGGCACGCGCGTGTGCGCTTCCTTCCTTCCTCCCTTCCTCCGCCCTCCTTTCGCTCCTCGACGCGCTGCCGCGCTCCGGCCGCGCCCCCACCCCCACCCCCTCATTCCGCATCACTCCGCAGGAGGCCAACCGTTTGCTGGAGGAGATCCAGAAGGGCCTTGCGGCCTACCTGGAGCTCAAGCGCCTGGCCTTCCCGCGCTTCTTCTTCCTGTCCAACGACGAGATGCTCGAGGTGCGGCAAAACGGCGCACCGGACAGCCGTTTTCTTTGGTGCGGCCCGGCGGCCTTGGCCGGGTGATCTAGGTTGGGTGGTCAAGGATGCGAGAGTTACAATGAGGGACCACTAGGGTCCTGCGCTTGCGCATTCTGAGTCAACTCAGAACCTCTAGAGCTGGCGCAGCGCGCCACGCTGGCGGGGTGAGCCTTTCCGGCCAAGCTGCACAGCCATTCTGCGGCAGGCTCGCTCGCTTGGACGAGGTCGGTATCGGCACACGCAACCGAATGGCAGGGCTGGTGCTTCCCTTTTCGGGCGCCTGTGGGGCCCTGGGCGCCTTCCGAGGAACATTCTTTCTCTGCCGACCAAAACACACACACATACACGCACGCACACGCACCTGAGCAACGGCTGTCCTCCCTCCCCACTCGCCTTCCGCGGCGACGACGACGATGACCATGACCATGACCGCTCGCTCGGCCGGCTTCCGCGCAGATCCTGTCGGAGACCAAGGATCCGACCCGCGTGCAGCCGCACTTGAAGAAGTGCTTCGAGGGCATCGACAAGCTGCGCTTCGAGAACGGCGCGGTGGACATCACGGGCATGATCAGCTGCGAGGGCGAGGTGGTGCCGCTCAAGACCAAGATCAAGCCGGGGGACGCGAACGGCAGCGTGGAGAAGTGGCTGGTGCAGGTGGGGACGCGAGGAGCGAGCCTGCGGGCATGGGCGGCCGCCGGGAGCTTCCAGCTCTCCGTATCTAGCACCAAGGCAGCGCACCGGCCATTTCTAGCACCAAGGCAGAGCACCGGTCAAAGAGCGGGTCCGGCCCAGGGCCAGGGTACCGTGATCGAGTTCTGGGGGCAGTCGTCCTTGTGGGTAGTGGGATTGCAGGCCAGTCCGCCAGCCAGTCGCTGAGGCGGCGCTGGGCTTTGAACGCCCCCCTTTTGGGACCTGGTTCCTCGATGTGAGAAACCGGCAATGTACGTGCGCCACTTTTTGCATCTCACTGCGCCCCTCAACGGCATCTCAACGGCATCTCAACGGCATCTCAACGGCATCTCACTGCGCCCCTCAACGGCATCTAAACGGCATTTCAACGGTATCTCAACTTGAAACGCATAGGTGGAGGCGGGCATGGTGGAGTCGGTGCAGGAGGTGTGCCGGCGCGGCGTGCGCAGCTACCCGACCGTGCCCCGCGAGCGCTGGGTGCTGGAGTGGCCGGGCCAGGTGGTGCTGGTGGTCACCGCCATCTTCTGGACACGGGTAAGTGCCCACCTGCGTTGGGTTGCAGCAGAACTGTAGCGAAGGCGCTGACCCGGGCGAGCCGTTTGAGCAGGTACGCACCTGCACATACGGTACCTGTAACGTTGTAACGATACCTACCGGTAATGCAATTCGAGCGCGTGGTGGGGATGAGGCGGCAGGGAGGCGAGGTCTGAGATCGTGAGATGAGGTGCGGTGAGGAGGCACCGCACACACCGGGACTGCGCGACATCGCCAACGCACGCTACCCCGGCGTCCGGACGCTCCTCCTCTCCACCTCGTTCCCTCCTCCCCTTTTCCGACTGCTCCAACATTTTCCCCTCGTCCAATCGTTCTACTCTTCCCCCTGCTGGCTCCTCCATTCCCCCACCCCTTCTGGCTGCTCCCAACATCTTTCCCTTTTCCGACTCCGCTGCGGTGTCGGCTTCATTCTCCCCTTTTCCGCCCGTCAGGAGGTGGTCGCGGCCATCACCAGCCCCAAGCCGGGCGCGCTACACGAGTGTGCGGAGCGCAACACCGCCCAGCTGGGCAACATCGTGTCTCTAGTCCGCGGCGAGCTGTCCAAGCTAAACCGCGCCACGCTGTCGGCGCTGGTGGTGATGGACGTGCACGCGCGCGACGTGGTGGTGGCGCTGGCGGCAGAGAAGGGTGTGGCGGGCGACGCCAACCACTTCAGCTGGCTCAGCCAGCTTCGGATGTACTGGGAGGTAAGGATTCGGAGCCGCGGCGGACACCCACGCGCGATTACATACGGTATGTCTCATCTCATTTTCCTTCAGTGGCCAGTAGCAAGCGATCAAGAAACCAGCCCCTGCCTCACCTCACCTCACCTCACTCCCCCGCACGTGCCACACGCGAAACCCTAAGTGTCGTACCTGCCCTTCCCCCTTCCCCCACCTGCGCCTCGCCCCACCCTCGCCTCAGGTGAAGAAGCCCTCCCAGGCGACCGAGGAGGACGAGGGTACTATCATGGTGCGCATGATGAACGCCGAGGTGGAGTACGGCTACGAGTACCTGGGCAACAGCATGCGCCTGGTGGTGACGCCGCTGACGGACCGATGCTACCGCACGCTCATCTCAGCCATCCACCTCAACCTGGGCGGCGCGCCGGAGGGGTGAGCAAGCAAGCGAGCGAGCGCGCAAGAGTGCCTGCAGGCGGGGCGGGGCGGGGGGCGATCCCAGCGGGGGAAGCACGAGGGAGCGGAGGTTGGAGAGCGCCGCGCCGTGCTGGAGTTTGGGGAGAAGGCCGTTAGGGGGGCTGGCGGTAGTGATGGCGTCGATAATTGCGCGTCCCGCAGCTGGCATGTGCGCGCACACGCGTCACGCGCGTTGTGTGTCCGTTCGTGTGTGTGTGTGTGAGCCGCCCGGCCCCTCGCCCGGCCCCTCGCTCGGTCCCTCGCTGCGCGGCCCCGCTGCGCTCCCTGCAGGCCCGCCGGCACCGGCAAGACCGAGACCACCAAGGACCTTGCCAAGGCGCTGGCGCGCCAGTGTGTGGTGTTCAATTGCTCCGACACGCTGGACTACCAGACCATGGCCAAGTTCTTCAAGGGGCTGGCGGCCGCGGGCGCGTGGGCGTGTTTCGACGAGTTCAACCGCATCGATCTGGAGGTGCTGTCCGTGGTGGCGCAGCAGGTGGGCGACTGGGTGTGTATCCATGTGATTGTGTGGTGGGCGGGGGAGGGAAAGGCGAGGACGGGGAGGAAGGGCAATAAGCATTGTTGTTGGTGTTGTTGTTGCGGCGACCCTCCAGTCGGGACGCGGGGGTTGGATGGAACTGACCGGCTTGGGTTCGTCCCCGGGTTGTGTCCGTCCCTTACACCGCCCATTCGCACGGCGCGCACCGGCGCTGCCGCGCCGCACCCCCACGCAGGTGCTTGAGATCCAGCTGGCGGTGAAGCAGCGCGTCAAGTCGTTCTTCTTCGAGGGCACGGAGCTGCCGCTGCGGCCCACCTGCAACGTCTTCATCACCATGAACCCAGGATACGCGGGCCGCTCCGAGCTGCCAGACAACCTCAAGGTGGGGCGGGCGGCCTTCCGGCGCGCTTGGGAGGAGAGATGGGGTCGTAACCCCGCTCCGCGTGCGCTGCCAGGGCGCGGAGCGCGGGGTGGTGGTGGGGGTGGGGGTGTTCGCGCATCGCGCTCGCGCCCTGGCCGTCGTCGTGCGAGGCGTCTCGCCTGGTGTCTTGCTTGTTGCCTCGGGCTTCGGTTGCATGGCGTTGCGTGCGGATACCCGTACTGCGACGACGGGGCTCCCCTTTTGACTCCGATCCATTGCTAAGCCCCATGCTTTCCATGCCCCCTTGGCCTCCGCCGGCGCCTCTGCCTCCGCCTACATCTCCGCCTTCATTGCCCGGTTGCCTCATCAGGCGCTCTTCCGCACGGTGGCCATGATGGTTCCCGACTACGCGCTGATCTCCGAGATCATGCTGTACAGCAACGGCTACCTGCAGGCGCGCGAGTGCGCCCGCAAGATCGTGGCCACCTACAAGCTCTGCTCCGAGCAGCTGTCCAGCCAGGACCACTACGACTACGGTGAGTGGTTGGCGGTTGGCGGTTGAGATTGGTTGGTGGATCGCGGCTTGATGTAAATTCTGCTCCGAGCAGCTGTCCAGCCAGGACCACTACGACTACGGTAAGAGCCCGGCCCCTGAGCCGAGCCGAGCCGAGCCGAGGCGGGCGCAGCGGGGAGAATTTAGGACAGTCAGAAAGGGCGGAGAGGAAGGGAGGGAGGGAGAGAGAGAGAGGAGGGAAAGGGCGCGCTGCGGGGTGGGAACGGGGGCGAGGGACTGGGAACGGCGGCCATACCCGACGGCCGCCCAGCTGGCGTTTTCTTCCGGCTCTAAATCAATTTGTCGGCCCCATTAAGGTCAGTGTGCCGCTGCTGGCCAAGCTCCGGGCCTTGGGCGGCCGAGCTGGACTGCGCGTGGACGGATCGGGTCTGCGCCCGTTTGGGGGGCTGTCGGCGACGGCGGATTGTGGGGGCCCCCCTGAAATTCCTGTGGCCCCTGCCACCGCTGGTGTGCCGCCCTTCTGCAGCGCCTTCACCTCCTGGCTGCTGCCCCCGCTGCCCCAACGAAATGCAACGCCACGCCACGCTGCGCAACGCCGTGCAATGTCGTGCAATGCAATGCAGGCATGCGCGCCGTCATGGCCGTGCTCCGCGCCGCCGGCAACCTGAAGCGCCGCTTCCCCGACACGGACGAGTTCGTGCTGATGCTGCGATCCATCATCGACGTCAACCTGTGCAAGTTCCTGTCCCACGATGTGCCGCTCTTCAACGGCATCGTGTCGGACCTCTTCCCGGGTGGGTGGGTGCGTGCTCCGAAGGAGCCGGCGGTGACAGCGCGCCTGATGGGTGGCTGGCTGGGACGGGCTGGCCGCGTGTCCTGGCTGGCTGGCTGGCTGGCTTGCAGCGGGGCTCGTTCCTAGCGTACTGGAGCCGGCCAGTTCGACCGTTCTACCTTCGCTCCCGCTTCCTTCCGTTCCTTTGGCTGCAATCGGGCAGCAGTTCGCATACCCGGGTACCTTACCTTACCTTACCACCCAACCCCCTCCACCGCCATCGTTTTCATTACCCACTCCCTCCCTCCGCGGCCGCTCCTGCTGGTCCCCGCCCGCAGGCGTGGTGCTGCCGGAGCCTGACTACGGGCACCTGACGGAGGCCATGAAGCGGCAGTGCGCGCTGCACAACCTGCAGCCCACGCAGTACTTCCTGATGAAGACCATCCAGCTGTACGAGATGGTGGTGGTGCGCCACGGCCTCATGACAGTGGGCCAGCCCTTCTCCGGCAAGACCGCCTCGCTGCGCGTGCTGGCGGGCGCGCTGTCGGACCTGCACGAGCGCGGCGTGACCGGCGCGCTGTACAACAAGGTGCAGCTGCGGACCATTAACCCCAAGTCCGTGACCATGGGGCAGCTGTACGGCGAGACGGACAAGGCGACGCAGGAGTGGAAGGACGGCGTGCTGGCGGTGGCGTTCAGGTGCGGCCTGCGGCGGTGCGGTGCGGAGGGCGGCGGTGGCGTAGGATGGTGGCAGTGGCGGTGGTGGCTTTGCACGGCTCGGTTTGTTCGCTTGCTGTTGAAAGAGGGCGGTGCGGGTGGTGGATTTTTGGTGGTGGTGGGCGGGTTGGATGGGTGTAGGTGCCATTATTTGGGGAGGAAGGAACTGCGCCGGCTCCGGTTGGAGCAGTGATGGGCGAGCAGTAATGGGCGTAGCAGAGGCGGGGCGTGTGGCCCGTTGCAAGAAGACCCGTCTCGAACACAGCGCGGCGCGGCGTGGCTGCACGTGACAGGCCGGGTCGAGCTGGGGCTCGCGCTTGAAGGGTGGCCATGCCCTTGCCGCTCTCAGTCCCACCACAACGCCTGCAGCCCTGCAGAACCCTAAACCCTATATACCTCGGTCCCCCGCTCTCCAGGTCTCTGGCCGCCGACCCGTCCGATGACCGCAAGTGGCTGGTGCTGGACGGCCCCGTGGACGCCATCTGGATCGAGAACATGAACACGGTGCTGGATGACAACAAGAAGCTGTGTCTGCCCAACTCGGAGATCATCCAGATGAGCAGCACCATGTCCATGATCTTCGAGGTGTGTGCGTGTGTGTGTGTGGCGGTTGCGCGCTTTGCGCGTTTCGCGTTTCGCCCCTTGCCGTATGCCGTTTGTGAGCCATGCTCGTGCCGCCAGCTGCGCTCAGCCGCCAAGCGCCAAGTGAAGTGAAGTCAACTCAAAGTGAAGTAAAGTGAAGTGAAGTGAAGTGAAGTGAGCTCGCCACGGTGATTATCCTGCGCTCAGCCTCTCCCGCCCTCCCTTTCCCCACGTCCTTGCCCGCCGTCCTTTCCCGGGGCCGCCCTTTCTCGCGTCCTCCGCTCCTCTCCCTCATCTCCTCGCTGCCGGTACCGTTGCTCGTGTCCAGGTGGGCGATCTGGCCGTGGCCTCCCCCGCCACCGTCTCCCGCTGCGGCATGGTCTACCTGGAGCCGCACCAGCTGGGCTGGCAGCCGCTGCTGACCAGCTGGCTGGCCACCTTGCCGCGCTGCCTGGGACCCCGCGTGCGTCGACACCTGGAGCAGCTCTTCGAGTGGCTCATGCCGCCGTGCCTCAGGTGAGGACAGACACCGGCGACCCGCACACGCAGCGTCGTGACGCGCGAGCGCGCGCGTGCGTGCGTGCGGCATGCGTGCGGCCCTGTACTGCCGAGCGCGGCACCCGCGGCTGCGGCCGGGCCGCTGCGTGAGGTGTTGAGTCGAGCCCTTGCCCCGTCACCGCACCGTCGCGAGCGCAGGTTTGTCCGCAAGGACGCCAAGGAGGTTAGTCCCACGGAGGACATCGGCCTGGCTCGCACCACCATGCGCCTCATGGCCAGCCTGCTCGCCGAGGACTTTGGACCCACCATCAACCCCAACGCGCCGGCGGCCGCGGGCGCCGGCCCCGCCGCGGAGGCGGAGCGCTCGGCGACCTCGACCGGCGCCGAGGCCGCCGTCGCGCCGTCGGAGAGCGGCGCCTCGGCGTCGGCCAGCGGCGCGGCGCCGGCGGACGCCGGCGACGAGGAAGGCGACGGCGCTGCCGCCGGCGCCGGCGGCAAGCCGGGCGGTCGGCAGTCGGCGGAGGACGAGCCGCCGCCGGGTCTCTCTTACGACGACAACACCAAGATCATTTTGGTGGAGGCGGCGTTCCTGTTTGCGCTGGTGTGGTCGGTGGGCTGCACCGGAGACGGCGAGAGCCGCCGCAAGTTTGACAACTTTTTGCGCAACATGCTGTCGGGCATGATCCCCGACGGCTACCTGGTACGTCACTTCCGTACGTGCGTTTGGGCGGGCGTTGTCACGCGTGTGTGCGTGTGTGCGTGCGTGCGTGCGAATAGGCGAGGTAATCTCGCGCGCCGGCTCGCTCCCGGACGGGCTCGGACCCCGCCTTGGCTCGCTGATTCCCTTTTTGCCTTGCGCACCACCACCCCGGCCAGACACCGACCGACCAGGGCTCTCTGCAGCACACCGGCTACGGACATCAGCAGCCTCTTGCGTCTGACTGTGAACCTCCGGTGAACCTCCTCCCCTTTCCACCAACCCTGCCTTGGCCCTCTCCCGCCTACCCGCCCCTGCCCCCGCTGCCCCCGCCCGCCGCCGCCCGCCGCTGCAGGACTACGTCAACCCCACGCTCAAGGTGCACATGTCCATCCCGCCGCCCCCGCCCGACGGCGGCTCCACCGTGTTCGACTACGCGCTGCAGAAGCGCGGCAGCGGGCGCGGCATGGTGCCCGGCAGCTGGCAGCTGTGGACGGACACCATTCCGGAGCTGTCCATACCGCAGGATGCGCAGTTCGCCGACATCATCATCCCCACCAAGGACTCGGCCAGGTGTGTTTGGTGTGTGTGTACCGGTATGTGTGTGTTTGTGTGGGGTGTGTGGGAGATGAAGGAAGGAAGATGCCGCAGCGAAGGGGGCGAAGTCGGCGTTAGCGAAAGGGCCCGGAATGCGGGGGCAATACTCGCTGGACATGCCTGGGGGGCCGAGGGCGGAGGGGCGGTGCCGGGCGAGGCGGGACCTCGGATGAGGCCCTGCTGCGGCGTTCAGGGGCCGAGGAGAAGCCCTGGAAGCGCGTCTGAGGGTGGAAGGATGCTTTCGCTGCTACGCTAGCGTTCGGGTAATCTGGCGCTAGGTGTTGGTTCCACTGCCGGCTAGCGAGCTTCTGCTGCTGCTGCACCCCAACCCCCAACACGTGCGGGCAGAAGCCCCGCCTACCGGTAACGTGACCGACTCACGCCTCCCCCGACCCGCTGCCCCAACAGCCCTCCCGCTCCTCCTCCTTCTCCTCCCTGCCCCCGTCCGACCTGTCCTCTTCCCCCACCGCCCTCTCCCTCTCTCTCCGCCCTCTCCCTCTCTCTCCGCCCTCTCCCTCTCTCTCCGCCCTGTCCCTGTCCGACCCGAACTCCTCCTCCCCTGCCCTGCCCTTTGCCCCCTGGCTGCCCCGCAGGTACACCTTCCTGCTGGACACGGCCCTCCAGAACAACCAGCCGCTGCTGATGGTGGGCCCAACCGGCACCGGCAAGTCCACCTACATCAACCGGCACCTGGTGTGGGGGCTGCCCAAGGACAAGTGGACGCCCATCTTCGTGACCTTCTCCGCCCGCACCACCGCCAACATGGCACAAGACCAAGTGGACGGACGGCTGGACAAGCGCAGGAAGGGAGTCTACGGACCGCCCATGGGCCGCAAGTAGGTGTGGGGCCGGGCGATGGGGCACTGTAGTGGAGCCGAGCGCAGCGGATGCAGCGTCAATAGCCGCCGCTGTGACGCGGTGCCGTCGTCGTAGCCGCGGCGGGTGATGGCGTCGGGCGCGGCCCCGGACGCAGGCCTCCAAACATTCATTCTCTGCCTTTGCGTGCCTCCCCTCGCGCGCCACCGATCCCGTCACCACCTTCCGCCTCCGCCTGCCCGCCCTCCTCTGCGTGCTGCCTGTCCTTCACAGGGCCGTGTTGTTCGTGGACGACCTCAACATGCCTGCCAAGGAGACGTACGGCGCGCAGCCGCCCATCGAGCTGCTGCGCCAGGCCATCGACGGGGGCGGCTGGTACGGCCGCGACAACGCTTTCCGTACACTGATGGACGTGCAGCTGGTGGCGGCCATGGGCCCGCCCGGTGGCGGCCGCACCTTTGTCACCAACAGATTCCTGCGCCACTTCAACGTGCTGGCGCTGTCGCAGGTGTGTTCGCGATTTGGGCGGATTGGGGGATGCCGCCTTGGCAACGTGATATGACACAATACGATACGATACAGTACTACACGATATGATGTGACACGATTCACTAACGCGCTCGGGGTGCCTGCCCGCCCGTGCCCGCCCGTACCCGCCCGCGACTGTCCCCCCACCCCCGCCTGGTGCCTTTCTGACATCCTTAAGGCCCCTGCGTGCCGACATGGTGCTTGTCGGCACCCACCTCCCGGTATCTTTTTCTTTTCCCCGACCCCCGACTCCCCGACTCCCTACTTCCCCGCTCCCCGGCCTCCAGGTGTCCGAGGACTCCCTGGTCCACATCTTCCGCACCATCCTTGACTGGCACCTGGCCACTAACGCCTTCCCAAGCACCGTGGTGGCGCTGTCCCCCGGCCTCATCAACGCCACGCTGGAGGTGTACGGCCAGTCCATGGCCAAGCTGCTGCCCACGCCCACCAAGAGCCACTACGTGTTCAACCTGCGAGACTTTGCGCGCGTGGTGCAGGTGGGTGCGCCGGTCGGCAGAAAGCGGGCAGGAACGGGCAGGAATGGGCAGGAGCGGGCAGGAGCGGACAGGAGCGGGCAGGATCGGGCAGGACGCATGCGTTTGAGCACACGGATCCGGTGGCATCTTGCGGTGTCATCGGAAGCCTCTCTTTGTCTTGAAAGCACGATGCATGACGGGAGGGTTGACGGCTCCCCTGAGCCCGTCACGTGATGGCGCGGCTGGAGGGCGGGGGCAGCTCCCGCGTGTCCCGTGTCCCGCGTTTGTCCCTGCCGCCGTCACCGCCGCCGGCTAGTCCTTTCCCGTGCCCCCTAACGCTCCGCCTCCCCCTCTCAACCTTGGCGGGCCTCCCTCCCCCTCCCCCTCCCCCCAACCCGGCACCAGGGCGTGATGATGCTCCCCCGGGACAGCCTGCCCAAGCCCTCCGACTCGCTGGACGACGCCATCCCGGCGGTGCAGCAGGCCGCGCTGCTGTACCGCCGGCTGTGGGTGCACGAGGTGTTCCGGGTCTTCTACGACCGATTGGTGGACGACGTGGACCGGGAGTGGCTCATCGACCAGGTGGGTGGACAGTGGGCAGTGGGTAGTGGGCAGTGGGTGCAGAGATGCCGGGGAGGGAGAGGCACGTAGGCAGGGGGGCGGTCCGGTTCGCGGGTCCGTGGGTCAGTGGGTGCAGAAAGGAGGGCACGTGGAAGAAGAGGCACGTTGACCGCCGCTCAAATTTGGTGCACAGCCACGCCATCTCAAATTGCTTGCCGATTTTGCGCCGGAGCGACACATGAAGCGCCACATGACTGGGCTCCGCGCAGCGGCGTCTCCCGCGTCCCTGTGGCGCTGACCCCCGCACGTGCCCGGCAGCGCTGTACACCAGTGCGTAGTGTTCTCCTGCAACCCATCCCGGTCCTCGCGCCCCGCGCCCCGCCCTCCCCCTGTCCTGGTCTGGGCCCGCAGGTGAAGACCACGGTTACCTGCCACTTGGACGTGGGCTTCGACACCCTGATGGAGGGGCTGCTGTCGGAGGAGGAAAGGAAGAGCGGCCGGCCGATCACACACGAGGTGCGTGACTGCATGGGCGGCTGATCGGCTGGGTCGGGCGGGGAGGGGCCCGCACGCACAGCACGCACACGCGCGCCAGCGCGCACATGCGGCTGGACAGAGGCAGATGTCACCGACCTTGCACCCACGTTGCATCTGTCCACCCACCCGTCCGCCCGCCCACACAACCGGCACGTGCAGGACATGCGGCGCTGCTTCTTCGGCGACTACGCGGACAGCAACGAGCCGGAACCGTCGCTGCGCAAGTACGCCGAGGTGCCGGACGTGGTGAGTGTGCGCTGTGTGCGGCGGCACCCCGCGGTGAGCGCCCCTTGCCTGCCGGTTCCCTCGCCCGGCCAGTCTTACTGGCCTGACCAGCCAGAGACACGGTGTTGCCTGCCCGCCTGCCGGTGCCGTTCTCCGCCGCGCGCCCTGCCGCGGCTGTTACCTATCGTGCGTGTAACGCTGCGTGCGAGATGTTGTTCGTGCGGCGCCGCACGCTTTAACCTGGGGACCACTGTCTGGCCTGCCCTGTGTGGACACGCAGTCTGATGTGCGCTGCAATTATGACTTTATGAGATTATGCAGCGCAGTACGTTGTGATGCGGTGCATTTGTGATGCAGTGCGCGTCATGTCCATGTGCGGTATATGCCCTGCCCTGCCCTGCCCTGCCCGGCTTGTCTCAGGCCACGCTGGTGACGACCATGGAGGAGTACCTGGCGGACCACAACGGCACCTCCAAGCGCCCCATGAACCTGGCCATGTTCCTGTTTGCGGTGGAGCACATCTCGCGCATCTGCCGCCTGCTCAAGCAGCCAGGTGCGCCAGCAGCCAGCCGCCAGCCGCCAGCCGCCCGGGGCCGGGGCCGGCTCCGGCTCCTGATCCTGCGAGGAGCTGCGGTGGGGCCTGCCGTGTGCGCGGCCCGCACCCCCCCCCCCGTCCCGTCCACACAACCACAGAACGGCTGGCACAGCGCTTCCGGCACCCTGCCCGCGTCGCTTTGCATATCTCTCCGCTTTGCACATCGCAGACCGGGTGTACGGTATGCCAGCTGGGTCGACCGGTTGGCTGTGAATTGTTGGTCGTCTTGCGCCGTCGCGACGGGACACGGCACGTCGTTGACCAGCACGACCCCTGGGCTGCTGCTGCTGGTGCTGCCATCCCCTCGCCACTCCCTCTCCCTTTCTCTGCAGGCGGCAACATGTTGCTGGTGGGCGTGGGCGGCAGCGGGCGTCAGAGCCTGACCCGGTTGGCGGGCTTCATCTGCGGCATGGAGGTGCTGCAGGTGGAGATCGCAAAGAGCTACGGCCGCACCGAGTGGCGGGAGGACCTCAAGAAGGTGCGAACCGGCGCGATGCCGGGACGGGGCGGGGCAGGTGGAGGGGGGTGGTGCGGGAAGACAAGGGCCGGCCCGCAGGGCCCCGCGCTCGGCACGCTGGGCAGTCGGGTCAGTGCAGCAGGTCGGCCATACAAACGCACTGTGGCAAAAGAATGCCGCGCCGGGACCTCCCATCCCGACCCGGCTCGGCCTGGCGCTCGGCATGCTGGGTCGGACGTGTGATGGTGACAACAGTGGAGGTCACTTTGGGCGCTGTGCTGCGCTGTGCGGCGTGCAGGTGCTGCGTCGCGCCGGCGCGGAGATGAAGTCGGTGGTGTTTCTGTTCAGCGACACCCAGATCAAGGACGAGTCGTTCCTGGAGGACATCAACAACATCCTCAACAGCGGGGAGGTGCCCAACATGTTCCCGCAGGATGAGCGAATGCAGGTGCGTAGGGGCTAGGGGTGTGTATGTGTGCCCCTGTTTGGCGTTGCTTCTGGTTGGCTGCCTTACCCGCCATCACCAGCCTACGGCAGCAACTGTGGGCTGAACGGCTGTATCCCCGACGAGATGCTGAAGCGTGTGCTTATCCCCACCCTGCCCTACCTTGCCCCCCGCCCCCCCTTCCGCGTCGCGTCTCGGGCCTCAGATCATGGAGGCTGTCCGGCCCCGCGCCGCCAAGCGCGGTCTGGAGACCCCCTTGGAGCTGTGGGGCTACTTCGTGGAGACCTGCCGCCGCAACCTGCACGTGGTGCTGTGCTTCAGCCCCATCGGCGACGCCTTCCGTGAGCGCCTGCGCGCCAACCCCTCCATCGTCAACTGCTGCACCATCGATTGGTGAGACCACCTGGGGGGGGGAGGGGGAGCGGGGCAGAGCCTACCCTGCCTACCCTAAAATTGTTCAAAATAATATTATCGTCACTTAAATAATATTATAAATTATTATTTATATTTATATTTATAAAATAATAGTGAATATGACAATTATAAAAGAATTGTAAGTTTATAAATAATTAATATTGTAAGTTAATAAAAAATAAAATAATAATAAAGGTCTGCCAGCCTGCATGTCCGTCATTGCACTTGACCACGCGCCACTCGTTTCTCCTCTCCCACTTACGAGCGGTACTAACGGAGCCCCTCCCGCCTCCACGACCTTTCCTCCCCTCCCACCGCGCCGCTCCCAGGTTCCGCACGTGGCCGCGCGACGCGCTGGAGGCGGTCGCCTTCAAGTTCCTCCGCGAGATGGAGCTGGACGAGTCCACCCGCAGCCAACTGGTGCAGCTGTGCCAGGCCTTCCACTCCAAGATCCGCACCGCCAGCGAGGACTTCAAGGTGCAGCTGGGCCGCCACAACTACGTGACGCCCACATCATACCTGGAGCTCATCAACACATTCAGGTGGGTGCGCTGTGGGGGCGAAAGGGCGGGCGCGCCGCCGTTGTTTGTGTGTTGTGACGAATGGCCACCACCACCACCACCACCGCTGCGACATGATGTGACACCACGATGTGACGTGAATATGGTATGACGCTGCCCGATGTGGCACGAAGTGCTGTGAAGTGGCGTGATGTCATGTGAAGTGACGTGACGCCCTCTCACCAGGCTGTCTGTCCACCCCCTAATCCGTCTCGCTCACCCCTGCCCCGACCCCTGCCCCGGACCTGCCCGAACTCTCGCGCAGGACGCTGCTGGACTCGAAGCGCGCCGCCAACCGCAAGGCGCACTCTCGCTACAGCGTGGGTCTCCAGAAGCTGGAGAGCAGCGCGGAGCAGGTGGCGGGCATGCAGGCGGAGCTGCAGGCGCTGCAGCCGCAGCTGGTGCGCACGGTGGCGGAGGTGGAGAGCCTCATGGGCGTCATTGCGCGAGAGAAGGCCGACGTGGTGGAGCCCAAGGTGCGACCGCGGGGCCGGATCATGCGAGGGCGGGTCATGGGGGGGTATCCACGTATAGGCCGGAGCCCGTGAACGGGGGGGGGCACATCAGGACGAGCGCCTGGCGGTGGGTGCCTTTTGGTGGAGAGGCGTGACACAGAGACGAGCCCCCGCCGTTATCTTTTGCAGGCCGCCATCGTCAAGGGCGAGGAGGCCAAGGCGCAGGGCAAGGCCGACGCGGCGAAGGCCATCAAGGATGAGTGCGAGGCAGACCTGGCGGAGGTGAGGACTGAGGAGGCGGGAATGAAGATGAGGAGCAGGGGGAGCGTGAGGCGAGGAGCAGGGGGCGGGAAAGGGGGAGCGGGAGGGTGGAGGTGGGCGGGAGCCCCTGCGGGGCCTCGGGGGGCATCCCTGGAGGCCAAGGGATGGACACTGGGCTGGGTTTACCGTCGGAGTCCGTCACTCGTCGGCGTAACGCATTGCCTCATGCAGGCCCCTCCCTCAACAAGACTGGAAACACCACCGCGGCCGTGTCCTTCGCGCTGTTTCGATCCAGATACCAGGCCAGATCCAGATTCAATGCCGCCCGCGTTTTTCTGTCAAAAGCAAGGCTCCCGCTTGACCACCTGCGCCGGACGCCGCGCACCGCTCCGCGCCGCGCCCGCCAACACAGTCGGTCCCGCCTCAACTGGTGGCCACTTCACAGCTCACACCAACCTGGGCCCGCTCCCCGGCGGCCCCCCTCCTTCCCCTCCCCCGCAGGCCCTCCCCATTCTGAACGAGGCGCTTGCTGCGCTGGACACCATTGATGAGAAGGACATCAACTACATCAAGAAGCTGGGCAACCCGCCCAACATCATCAAGCTTGTGCTGGAGGTGCGCGGGCTCCGGGGGGGCTGCGCGCTACCGCCCTCACCGCCCTCACCGCCTCAGTGCGGATGCCGGCCTTTGCCCTCCCCCTTCTGGGCACAGCCGCGCTTCCCAGTCCATGCTGTCTGTCCTCCCATTTGTTTTCCCACCATCCGGTCCCGGGGTACCCACACTCACATTCCGTAACGCCCCGATCAGCACGTCCCTCTGCCCAGATTCTTCAGTCCTTGCTCCCTACCCTACCCTTCCGCCCTGCTTCCATCCCTGCCTTACCTAAGTTACCTTGCCTTGCCTTTGGCATGTCCAGCCTTCCGCCTCCCTGCGGTATCATTCTCTGTTGCCGCCCTGCTGCTTTTGCGCCCCCATCCCAACCCCCAACCCCCCTCTGCAGGCCGTCTGCGTGATCCTGGACGTCAAGCCCGCCAAGGTCAAGGACGAGAGCGGCAAGATGGTGCTGGACTACTGGAAGCCGTCCGTGGGCCTCATGAACGACAAGGACTTCCTGCAGCGGCTCAAGCTGTACGACAAGGACAACATCCCGCCGCGCATCATCGCCGAGATCCGCGAGCGCTTCATAAAGAACGACGCCTTCACGCCCGCCGCCGCGCGCAACGCCAGCCCCGCCGCGGAGGGCATGTGCAAGTGGGTTCACGCCATGAGCAGCTACGACAAGGTGGCCAAGGTGGTGGCGCCCAAGAAGGCCAAGTTGGCGGAAGCTGAGGCGCAGTACGAGGAGGTGATGGTGGGTCTGCGCGCCAAGCAGCAGGAGCTAGCGGACCTGCGGGCCAAGCTGGCGGCCATGGAGAGCGACCTGCGCACCAACACCAAGAAGAAGGAGCGACTGGAGCAGGAGGTGGCGCTGTGCAGGTGAGCACGCGCGCGTGAATCGCGCGTGGACTGTGGGCCGTGGGCCGTGAACCGTGGACGGGCGGGCCAGGGCTGCTCGTTGAACCGCGCTCGGCAATGGAGAGCCTCGCTTCCCTCGCCAACCGGAAAAAGCTAAGCCTCCTGTAAAGACGCCGCGTCCTCCGCTCGCCTCGCCCTATCCCTCTCCACCCCTCTCCTCACCCTGCTCTCGTCCCTTTGTTAATGGCGCAGCGTCAAGCTGGAGCGCGCCGAGAAGCTGATCGGCGGTCTGGGCGGCGAGAAGGTTCGCTGGACTGAGTCGGCTGAGGCGCTCAAGGACGCTGCGGTGGCTCTGACGGGCGACATGCTGGTGGCGGCCGGCATCATCGCCTACTGCGGGGCGTTCACGGCGTCGTTCCGGCAGACCATCATCGAGAGCTTTGTGGAGATGGTCCGGTGAGCCACGCGGCCCCCGTGTGAAGGGTAAAGGGTCAGGAGGGTCAGGAGGGATGTCGCGAAGCTGTCCTGCCCATGGGGGTCCGCTGAGGAGGAGGAGGAGGAGCAGCTGCAGGGACGCACCCGCGAGTCGATATGTTAGGGTTTAGGGTATCCGCGAGTGGGTATCCGCGAGTCGGTATGTTGCTGCTGCCTGGATGATTATAAGATATTAAACAGCGCAAGGCGATGCGGGTTGCTGCAGCCTCGGTGTGGGGGTGTTGCTGCTGCCGCCTGGCAAAAGGGGCTTCCTCGCAGCCGCTGCCTCAGCTTCGCCTGACCTCACCTCACCGCGCCACGCCGCCCTCCCGATCGCTGCCCCGCTCCCTGCTCTCCGTCACCGCAGCTCCGCGGGCATCCCCCACACGCCGCGCTTCAGCCTGGCGGCGGCGTTGGGCGACCCGGTCCGCACGCGCGAGTGGCTGATCGCGGGTCTGCCCAACGACTCGTTCTCCATCGAGAACGGTATCATTGTGGCGCACGCGAGGCGCTGGCCGCTGATGATCGACCCGCAGGGCCAGGCCAACAAGTGGGTCAAGAACCTGGAGAAGGAGCGCAAGCTGCAGGTGGGTGCCGTGCTGCCGTCTCTCGCCTCGCTCCCCGCGCCCCGCCTCTCGCCTCGCCTCTCTCTGTGCCTGTTTTTACTCCATGGCCGCATGGACCACCACCTGTCAACAGCGCTGTCCTGTCCTGCCCTTTCCTGCCTTGCCCTGTCCTGCCCGGTCCTGTCCTGTCCTGTCCTATGCTCCTGTCCTATGTCCTGTCCCGCCCTATCCTTCGCTGCGCTGCGCGGTCCTCAGGTGATTAAGCTGTCGGAAGGCGGCGAGTACCTGCGCGTGCTCGAGAACGCCATCCAGTTCGGACTGCCGGTGCTGCTGGAGAACGTGGGTGAGGAGCTGGACCCCTCCCTGGAGCCGCTGCTGCTCAAGCAGACCTTCAAGTCCATGGGCGTCACGTGCATCCGACTGGGGGACGCCACCATCGAGTACAGCGCAGACTTCAGGTGGGGTTAACTGGCTGGCTGAACTCTGAGTGGGTAACGCTCTCAGCTGCCCACGAGCGGCGGCACCGCCGGCGTCTCATTCCATTCCATCCGCCGTCCCTCGCGCCTCCTGCACCTCCGCCGCCACAACATCCACGCCTGCTCCTCCTCCGCCTCCCGCTCCCGCTCTCACTCCCGCTCAGGTTCTACATCACCACCAAGCTCCGGAACCCGCACTACCTGCCCGAGGTGGCCGTCAAGGTGACGCTGCTCAACTTCATGATCACGCCCGCCGGCCTGGCGGACCAGCTGCTGGGTGTGGCGGTGGCCACGGAGCGGCCCGACCTGGAGGAGCAGAAGGCGCAGCTGGTGCTGCAGGGCGCCGAGAACACGCGGCGGCTGGCGGAGATCGAGGACCGCATCCTGGAGGTGCTGTCCAACTCAACGGGCAACATCCTGGAGGACGAGACCGCCATCTCCATCATCACGCAGGTGGGGTGGGATGGGTTGGAGTGGGGTAATTAAAACGGCCCGGGGCAAGGGAACGCAACGCGGGGGGTTGGGGTGGGGTGGGGTGGGGTGCAGGGGTGGGGGCGGCGGAGTGGGGGTGCAGGTGCGGCGAGTGGGAGTGGGAATGGAAGTGGAGGGAGGATGTACGCGGTTGCGATAGGAAGTGGAGGGGGAGGATGTGCCCGGTATCTGTGGCTCTGCCAGTGCCGATACCACAGGCGTGTGGGGAAGGCCTGTGTTCTACTCGTAATGTCTCCTTTACGTGCACTTCAAGCTGCGGCCACGTGTTGCACCGCCTTTGTAACACGCCGCGTCGCGTGACGAACTGACGGACTGACGAACTGACGACGCGATGCGGCGCGACGCGATGCGACACCGCAGGCCAAGACGCTGGGCAACGAGATCCAGCAGAAGCAGCGCGCCGCGGAGATCACGGAGCGCGAGATCGACACGGCGCGCACCGGCTACAAGCCCTGCGGCGACTACACCTCCATCCTGTTCTTCTGCATCTCCGACCTGGCCGCCATCGACCCCATGTACCAGTACTCGCTGCCCTGGTTCGTCAACTTGTTTGTGGCGTCAATGCACGCGGCGGAGGTGAGGGGTCGGGAGGGGCTTTGGGGCAATGGAGGTTAGGGGCAATGGGGGTGATGGAAGGGAAGAGGTAATGGCTTACCATCCTTTGAATGCCCCTTCCGTTGCTTCCCGCTAACCGCTAACCGCTGCTCCTGCGCTGCGCACCCGGGCCACTCCCTGCAGCCGAGTCCGGTGCTGAGCCAGCGGCTGGAGAACATCTACGACCACTTCACCTACTCGCTCTACCGCAACGTCTGCAGGTGCGGCACACACACGCACACGCACTGTAGAGAGGCAGTCGCTGACCTCTGAGGCCCCGACCCCTGTGGGTCACAACAACACCACGCCGTGCCACATGCGGGCGCATCGATCAATACGTCATAACGGTCATACCGGTACCTTGATTTTCCCTTCCCCCAGCTTCCACGGACCAACCTGTGCGCTGTCTCCCCTCCATCCCGCCTCCCTGCTCCCTCCCCGCTCGCCTCCGTTCCTTCCTTGCGCTCTGTCTTTTTGTCACCTCCCCGTTCCCGCCCTGTCCCCATCTCCCTCCCTCCCTCCCGCCCTCCCCAGGTCCCTGTTCGAGAAGGACAAGCTGCTCTTCGCCTTCCTGCTGTGCACTCGCATCCTGGAGACCAAGGGCCGCGTCGACCCCGACGAGTACATGTTCCTGCTCACCGGCGGCCTGGGCGGCGCCGGCGGCGAGGCGCGCCCCAACCCCGCGCCCGCCTGGCTCGTTGACCGCGGCTGGCGCGAGCTGTGCCGCCTGGACCGACTGCCCACCTTCATGGGCCTCACCGACGCCTTCGCCGCCGACCCCGACGCCTGGCGGCCGCTCTATGACTCCTCCGAGCCGCACCGCACCACGCTGCCCGGGCTGTACAACTCCCTCGACACCTTCCGCAAGCTGCTCATCGTGCGCTGCGTGCGCCCCGACAAGGTCGTGCCGGCGGTGCAGGACTTCGTGGAGGCCACGCTCGGCAAGAAGTACGTGGAGCCGCCGCCGTTTGACCTGGCGGCCTGCTACGCTGACTCGGCGCCGACCACGCCGCTCATCTTTGTGTTGTCCCCTGGGTCGGACCCCACGGCGGCGCTGCTGCAGTTTGCCGGCGAGCGCAACATGGCCAGCCGGCTGATGGCCATCTCGCTGGGGCAGGGCCAGGGGCCCAAGGCCTCGGCCATGATTGCGGAGGGTGCCAAGTCGGGGTGCTGGGTGGTGCTGCAGAACTGCCACCTGGCGCCGTCCTGGATGCCCACCCTGGACCGAATCTGCGAGGAGCTGCAGGTCGGTTGGTTTGTTGGTTGGTCTGTTGGTTTGTCGGTTGGCTGGAGGAATTTGTAGGAAGGCGTTAGTGTGGGTGTGTAAGTGGGTGGTGCAGGTCGGCGCCTGTGAGGGGCCTTTCCTGGCGCCCCGAAGCCCTTGGCCGGGCCGGGCCGGGCCGGGCCGGGCCGGGCCGGATCCCCTGGTTGTTGATCCCCTGCTCTCTCCACGCCCCTCGCCCTCTGACGCCCTCTCTCCATCGTGTCCTCCATCTCTTCATCCCTCCCTCCCCCCCACAGGCCGACGGCGCCACCCACTCGGAGTTCCGGCTGTGGATGACCTCCTACCCCTCCCCCAAGTTCCCGGTCAACATCCTGCAGAACGGCGTCAAGATGACCAACGAGCCGCCCAAGGGCATCAAGGCCAACATGCGCCGCTCGCTCATGATCGAGCCCATCTGCCAGGACAAGGAGTTCTTCGAGGCGTGCGCCAAGCCGGGCCCCTTCAAGAAGCTGCTGTTCGGGCTGGTGTTCTTCCACGCGCTGGTGCAGGAGCGGCGCAAGTTCGGGCCGCTGGGCTGGAACATACCTTACGGTGAGAGTGCACGGTGCCGGTGCAGAGGGGTCTGGCCGCGGGGCTGTTGTCGGGGCCTCGGCGCGAGCGAGCGTGTCAGCGAGCTGGAGGAAGGAGTTTTAGGGTTTTAGGGTTTTGGGTCAGCAAGCAAGAGGAAGGGGAGCGGGGTTTTGGGAGGCTTGGGGTGGTGGCCGCCCACTGTACACCGCCCTGACAGCCGCCATACATCAACCCGCGGCTCCTTCCTTCTTCCTGCTGACACGGGTTGCGTCCACCGTCCGCATCTGTATTATTATCGCTCGTGCCTTTGCAACACGAAAAAAAATCAAAACTTATTTGAGGACCAACGTGCACATATGCGATATGCCCACAGGCTTCGACGACGGCGACCAGCGCATCAGCGTGCGCCAGCTCAAGATGTTCCTGGACGAGGCGCCGCCCGGCGCGTCGCCGCCCTTTGCGGCGCTGCGCTACGTGACGGGCGAGTGCAACTACGGCGGCCGCGTGACGGACGACAAGGACCGCCTGCTGCTCAACACCGTGCTGGAACGCTGCTACTGCCCCGACATCATCGCCAACGAGAACTACAAGCTCTCCTCCTCCGGCCTCTACTACGCGCCGGCCGAGGGCGACCGCGCCTCCTACCTCGCCTATATCGACACCCTGCCCATCATCCCGCTGCCTGAGGCCTTCGGCCTCCACGAAAACGCAGACATCGCCAAGGACCAGAACGACACCGCGGCCATGTTCGCGTCGCTGCTCGCCATGACCGGCGCCGCCGGCGGCGGCGCCGGTGGCGGCGGCGGTTCCTCCGCCGAGGAGCGCGTGGCTGCGGTGGTGGCGGAGTGCCTGGCGCGGCTGCCGCCGGAGTTTGACGTGGAGGCGATCCAGCGGCGCTGGCCGGTCAAGTACGAGGAGAGCATGAACACGGTGCTGGTTCAGGAGGCCAGCCGCTTCAACAAGTTGCTCGCGGTGCTGCACGACAGCCTGGCCAACATCCGGCTGGCGATCCAGGGCCTGCTGGTGATGTCTTCGGAACTGGAGGCGGCCTTCAGTTCCATCGCCATCAACCAGGTTCCGGAGCTGTGGAAGCGGCGCTCCTACCCCTCCCTCAAGCCGCTGGGCTCCTACCTGGATGACCTCTACGCACGGCTGGACATGTTCTCCTCCTGGGCCGCCAACGGCCCGCCGCCCAGCTTCTGGCTGCCCGGCTTCTTCTTCGTTCAGTCCTTCCTGACCGCCTCGCTCCAGAACTACGCGCGCAAGCGCCACGCGCCCATCGACACCGTCGGCTTCGGCTTCGAGACGCTGGGCCTGGACCCGGCCGCGCACCGTCAGCCGCCGTCGGAGGGCGTCTACGTGCACGGCATGTTCCTGGAGGGCTGCGGCTGGAGTGCGGCGGCGCAGCGCCTGGCGGAGAGCCAGCCCAAGGTGCTGTTCGTGCCGGCGCCGGTCATGTGGCTCCGGCCGCGGCCCGCCGAGCAGCGCCACGACTACCCGCATTACGACTGTCCTCTGTACCGCACCGCCGACCGGCGCGGCGTGCTGGCCACCACCGGCCACAGCACCAACTTTGTCATGTTTGTGAAGTTGCCGACCGACATGCCCCCCAGCCACTGGATCATGCGCGGTGTGGCGCTGCTGACGCAGCTGTCGGACTGAGCGCGAGGAGGAAGGGAGGGGCGGCAGGGCAGGCGGAGGGTGTTGGGGGGTAAAAAGAAGATACCGCAGCGGAGACGGAGACGGCGGTATTGGGGGCGGGTGGCGGGCGACTTTGGGCTGGGTTTTTGACATTTTGAGTGCGGTGCGGGCATGTGGATGGGAATGGGGCGAGAGGAGAGGGGCAGAGAGGGAGGAAAGGGCTTGATCGTCTTTGAGGGCGCGCGGGGCTGGGATATGGTGTATGGTTGTGATGGGAGCGGGCGGGCACGAGAGCGCGCGAGTACCGATGTGGCCGGGCCCCGGGCAACGACCGCGAATCGGGGCGGGCGGCGGGGCATGCGACAAAGCCGTGGCTGCTTGGTCGCGATAACGGAGTCGTGGCTGGACACGCATTGCTTGCATGAAGGCGGGAAGATGGCCGGGGAGGCGGGGCTGCGAGGTGCGCAGCAGCAGGTGCTTCTCGATATGTGACTGCTGACTGGGGTTACGAACCCGCAGGGACAAACTGACTGGGACTAGCTGGGCAGCTTCATAGGCAGGACACGGGCGCCCCAAATTTAAGCCTACCAACACCTACATGTTTGATAGCACACACATAAGACTTACTAGGGGCGTGACGCCTGATGAACAGTTAGACGGCGCTGCCAGGGGGTGAGCGCGACTTGGATCCCGGACGTTTTCTGACGGCGACGGCGGCGACAGCTCTGTTGGGGGTGGGCCCCGCCCCGGCGTAGGGCGAAGCCCTGTGCGATCTTGTCGTGAAGTTGAGTTCTGAGTCCTGACTTGTGACACTGAAGCCACCCTGCTGTGGCCGCAGCGGAGCCGCACTGGGGGTTTTGCTGCCTTGTCGTTGTCCCGCCCATCCCGCTTGCTTGCTGGCCGGCTGTGGCTGTGATGTGTGTCGGGTCGACCTGGCGGCTTTGTGGCGGCTGTGTGTGCAAGGGAGGCCTCCAGGGCGGCCCGAGGGCAGAGCGGCCGCCATGCATATGCACCGGGGAAGGGGGTGATACCGACATATGTGACCTCGACGGTGCGACTTTGGGCCTCCCGTGACTCGTAGCGGCATGCGATCGACGATGTGTGGGCTGGGCGCTCACAGTCGTGGGGTGTGCACGTCGATGTTTTTTCTTGTTTTCGTCGGGCGCTGGGCAGACCTGCGCTGCGCTCGTCAAGAGCCGGCGACCCTGGAAGCTGGGCCAGGGTTGTCGCCTCTCGACTCCGCGCTGTGAATACCTGTTATAAGTAGATACGGTTGAAACCAAACTTACGAACCCGAAGCTTTCTCTGAATGTTGGACCGGGGACGCGACTTCAGGATCTTGCAAGCTGTAACGGTACGCCATCATGATCTGACGCACATATGCACGCCTCCGACAGTGTTCCGACCCACTATTGGCACTAGTAGGTCGGAAAAACGGGAAACCCCACCTGTCCTTTATACTGGAAGACACCGAGAAGTTTCATCTCCTTTGCCCAAGTCGCACCCGCTGGAGTGCACGGTCTGCCGGCCCGCCGTCTCGACCCTCCCTGTGGGCCCATGGGTAGAGGCTGGGCCCATGGGTCGAGGCTGGGCTCATGGGTGGCGGCTGGGCCCATGGGTCAAGGCTGGGCCCATGGGTCGAGACTGTGGGCCCATGGGTCGAGGCTGGGTCCATGGGTCGAGGGGGTCGAGGCTGGGCCCATGAGTCGAGGCTGGGCCCATGGGTCGAGGCTGATCCCATGAGTCGAGGCTGGGCCCATGGGTCGAGGCTGGGCCCATGGGTCGAGACTTTGGGCCCATGGGTCGAGGCTGGGCCCATGGGTCGAGCCGTTGGGCCCGTGGGTCGAAGCTGGGCCCATGGGTCGAGGATTTGGGCCCATGGGTCGAGGCTGGGCCCATGGGTCGAGACTGTGGGCCCATGGGTCGAGGCTGGGCCCATGGGTCAAGGTGGTCGAGGCTGGGCCCATGGGTCGAGGCTGGGCCCATGGGTCGAGGCTGATCCCATGAGTCGAGGCTGGGCCCATGGGTCGGGGCTGGGCCCATGGGTCGAGACTTTGGGCCCATGGGTCGAGGCTGGGCCCATGGGTCGAGGCTGGGCCCATGGGTCGAGGCTGGGCCCATAGGTCGAGGCTGGGCCCATGGGTCGAGACTGTGGGCCCATGGGTCGAGGCTGGGCCCATGGGTCGAGCCGTTGGGCCCGTGGGTCGAAGCTGGGCCCATGGGTCGAGGATTTGGGCCCATGGGTCGAGGCTGGGGGCCCATGGGTCGAGGCTGGGCCCATGGTCCGAGGTGGGGGGCCCATGGGTCGAGGCTGGGCCCATGGGTCGAGTGGGGGCCCATGGGTCGAGGCTTTGGGCCCATGGGTCGAGGCTGGGGGCCCATGGGTCGAGGCTGGGCCCATGGTCCGAGGTGGGGGGCCCATGGGTCGAGGCTGGGCCCATGGGTCGAAGCTGGGCCCATGGGTCGAGGCTTTGGGCCCATGGGTCGAGGCTGGGCCCATGGGTCGAAGCTGGGCCCATAGGCCGAGGCTGGGCCCATGGGTCGAGGATGGGCCCATGGGTCGAGGCTGGGCCCATGGGTCGGGGCTGGGCCCATAGGTCGGGGCTGGGCCCATGGGTCGAGGCTGGGCCCATGGGTCGAGGCTTTGGGCCCATGGGTCGGGGCTGGGCCCATGGGTCGGGGCTGGGCCCATAGGCCGAGGCTGGGCCCATGGGTCGAGGCTGGGCCCATGGGTCGAGGCTGGGCCCATGGGTCGAGGCTGGGCCCATGGGTCGAGACTTTGGGCCCATGGGTCGAGGCTGGGCCATGGGTCGAGGCTGGGCCCATGGATCGAGGCTGGGCCCATGGGTCGAGGCTGGGCCCATGGGTCGGGGCTGGGCCCATGGGTCGGGGCTGGGCCCATGGGTCGAGGCTGGGCCCATGGGTCGAGGCTGAGCCCACGGGCCCAGCCTTGAACACAAACAGACAGGAGAGCGCAGGGGTACGCTGTTCGTCGTCGCCTGGGTTCGAGAGAGGCTAGGGTCCTGGAGATCCCTGGGGCGCGCGGCTGCCTTTCATGGACAGCGCACGGAGTCCATGTCTTGCCTGCTGGCGGGGCGCCGCCGCCGCGAAGGTCGCCTCTCACGCCGCCGCCGCACCAGCATCCACCGCCTCTCTCTTCCACGACATCTGCAACACCACCCGCCAACTCCAAACAACTTCCGCATCACACGCCCGCCCCCTCCCCTTACCGCTCGCTTGCCAACCATACCGTATACTAGCAATCCACCACAACTCCAGCTCATCCTTGAATACCGGTAGCTGTCAGGCCCCAAAAAGAACCCCACGAGCCACTACACAAGTCCCGCCCCCCTTTGGCGAAGATGCTTGAGCGCATCTGGGCCCACCGCAACTCATTGGACCCCTTTGGCCGCTAGTATCTCCTTCTCCTGCATGGGCGGTTTTCTGCTGTCGTGCTTTTAGGAGTTTTGTTCCCTTGGGCCCTCGGCTCGTATGGGTGTTTTGTTCATGAGAGGGGCACGCACCCCCAACCATGTAACAAACACACACACAAAACATACTTATTTCCACATGCCCCCAGATAAGGCGGACATATCCCTCCCCGACCGCCTTGCCCACCATCGTGCAACCTAAAACCCTAAAACGCTAACACAGCAATTTAACCCCCATTTAAGTCCGACTACAACTCCGGCTTCGCGCTGACGTTGTTGAGGCCAAAGCCGGTCGCCCACGCGGCGGCGCCCTCCGCCAGCGTCGTCGCCGCCGCCGTCGCCGTCGCCGTCGCCGCCACCGCCTCTGGCGGCGGCGCCAGCGGGCTGGACCTGGGCTGCACGGCGGCGAAGTAGGCGCCCCAGAACCAAAACATGGCCGGTACCTGCAGCGTCAACGAGGCCACTGGGATGCACAGCCAGGTGGGCAGATGGATTCGCGCCTTGGCGAGGGCCTTGACCAGTCGCTGCTCCAAGATCATGAGCGGTGCCTGCGGGGGAACACGGGAAGGGGCAAGGGGGTTCGCTTCCTCTTCTGGTTTCGTCGTATGTACGGAAAGGGCAGGGATGTGTTATCCACGTAGACGCAGAGCCTCGCAAGGGTTGAGGTCTGGCTTTTATGCATATGATGCCTCACGTGCTGCGCGGGGTAGCAGTGTGTGGCTGCGCAGCGGGCAGGTAGAGCCGCGGTGGCTGGGCTGGGCTGGGCGGGGCCGCAGGGACGCCCCACGGGCCACAAAGCCCGCGTCCAGCGACATGTACCGGTATCTATACTCATGCATCCAACGCCCGTCCCGGATGCGTTTGTACACCACCACCACCACAACTTCACAGACCCAAGGATTGTCTTGTGGATTGTGTCAAAGACTTCAAGATAAAAAGAGCTGGACTGACTTGACTGGCTCGACTGACTGACCTGGATGGCGAAGAAGATGACCTGCTTGCCCAGCTGCGACGAGTCTCCCGTGCAGATGCTCAGCAACACCTCATGCATCACACCGCTCACGGCAAACGTCGCCGTCAGCCCCACGATCTTCATCACCGCAGAAGCCGACCCACGGCCGCCGTGGCCGCGGCCGCGGCCGCGGCTCCCAGCCGCGGCTGCCGACCCACGGGTCGGCTCCTCCGCCGTCTTCATGGGCGCAGCGGCGACGCCGTCAGCGCCCATGCCGTCGAGGTCGCCGTTGGTCGTGGCAGCGTGCTCGTTTTCTGATGCAGCAGGGGCTGTGGGGCTGCTGACAGGGCCGGCGGGCGCGAGGGCGGCGTGGTCTGGGTGGCTGGCGGCGCCGGCGGCGGCGGCGGGTGCGGGCGGCTGGGAGCCGTCGACGGCAGCAGGCTCGGTGTGCGCCGCCGCCGCCTTGGAGCGGGTGTGAGGTCCATCGCCGCCGGCCACCAGACGACCTGCAGCGCGCAGCAGCGACGAGACGAGGCCGAATGGCAGCATTTCTCCGGTTTCCCATTGAACCCAACTCCTCCAACCAACAGACCGACAATGCCGTACGCAATCGCCGTGAACGCACGCGGTTGCCGTACCTTCCACCAAGGGCTCGTACACCAGGTGCTTGAGGGAGGAGGAGGTGGGCAGATTCCAGCGACGACTCCAGAAGTTGCTCAGGCTGGTTTGCAGCCAGGGCCGGTCCCAGGAAGGCGCCACGTCCAGGCGGTTCAGCAAGATGATCAGGGCCGCACAGGCATTGGCCCACAGGTCGCAGTAGCAACACACGCCGAAGGCTGCGTGCGGGTCAGCAAGGAGGCGGGTGCAACCCGGGAGGCAGGTGTTGTCGGGGAGGGAGGAACAGGCGGTAGAGGCGGCGGGGCCCGGGCGATAGAGGCGGCGGCGGCCGCGGACGAGGCCGGGTAACGGGGTAAGGCGAGGGGCGGGGGCGGGGGCGAGGTGCCATGGCTCGGTCGGGCAGCAGCAGCAACAACCCTCCCTCCCTCCCTCCGTCAGGAGAGGGTCGTTGAGCCGTCGGGCAGAAAGCGGGAATGCATGCTACGAATGCACGGCGCGTATCGTGGTGCCAGTGGCGGCGGTGCGCACATTCCGGGAGCCCTCTGCGCTGCCGCTTCTCGGAATCTCGCTTACTCCTGAGTCCTGACTGGCGCGTACCCTGGGTTCCTGGACCCGCACACACACCTCGCGCCGCTCCTGCCCTCTCCTAACTACTCTCCTTTATCCCCCGCACCTGCCGAGTAGGTCTTGGCGAACAGGGGCACCAGCGGGTGGGTCAGCGTGAACACAGCCACCAGGCAGATGGCTGCAGCAGCACCAGCAGCAGCGGGAAAAACGGCGGCGGGACAGGGCGGACATAAGCTGAAGATGCGTCCGGCGCCCCGGATATCAACGATCGTATCCCAATATCGTCCAAAGACCATGGGTGGTACAACGGACCATGGATGGTACAACGGATCCCTGACCGCTGCTTAGGATTCTGATGCCAGCCAGGCCGGTGCTCCTCCGGCAGATGGATCACACGCACACAGAGTCGCCCCGCCCCGCAGAGCTCACCCAGGTTTTCCGGAACCCGCCAAATGAGACGCTTCAGGGCCAGCTTGGCGCGGCTCCAGCCGCCTCGCACGAGTTTCACGCGACCGTCCTCATCTGCAGAGCCAGGATCAGCCGCCCGCCGCGGCAGCAGCCAGGTGGTCATATCGGAAGGGGTTGGAGCCACCAGAACGATTTTGAATGCAAACAAACGAGTTGGGTGACGAAAATGTGCCCATGCGCGGAGCTGACGCCGCTTCCCAGGTGGTGGTGTTGAATTTGGTGCATGGTGATTTCCTTCTCAAGGAACGACCCGCGCTAGCGGTGCGGCAGGCAGGGTTGAGAACGAAGGACTTGTGGGGTTGGCTTAGCTTATCCAGTCGACCCCATTGCGATTATCGGAACGTTACAGAGCGAGCGTCGTCCCAACTCAGGGAGTCCGCAGAGAACGAGTTGTTCATCAGGTATCCTCTCCTGTACGTTAACCAACATCCCATCCGTTTCATCGCTGCGGACTCGTATTTGTAACCCTCTAACCTGTTTGGGGAATGATGGGCCACAGCAGAAGCGCCGTGAATTGGCCCAAGGTGAGGCCGGGCTGCGTGAGCGGACCGCGGCCGAGGCAGAGAGCCACCAGCTTGAAGTTTGCCAGCCAAAGGAGCATGGCAGCGGCGCTGGCGCGACTGATGCTCTGAACGTCAAAGAGGAAGGGGACATAGCTGTACAGGACGGCGACAGGAACGCAGAGAAGCAGGCGTTGCAAGCCGGGGCGCGTGCGGGCCACTATTGCGCGCACGGCCACAGCGGAGACGACGCAGGCAAGTGGAGCGGCTGTGACACATATTGCCCACTTTCCCCACGACTGGGACGCCATGTTTGAAGGCAGAGGCGCCGGAGTATTCGCCGGAAGCGGGTCCGTGGGTCACGGCGCAATTTTTTGCTGCCAAGTCAACATAGGGTAAAAAATATCATGCAAGAAGAATATTTAGTTGACAGGAAACTATTTATGTCGGCGGCCCTTCAATTTGATGGGCCGGTGTTGGACGACATCTCTGTCATCGGTAGCCAAACTGCCTTTCATGCCAACCGGCTAGAACTTACCAGTAACATTGCGTAAGCTTGGGCCTCAATTAGTGTTAGATCAACTTATTATCACGCAGAGCTCGAGACGGTTGTGAGGTCGACTTCACTTTTGGAAGCCTGTCGTGGTGCTTTTGCCTGAAACGTATTACAATTGTCGATAATTTTAGCGAATTTGGGAATGCCTTCAGGCGATGAGCTCGCTGAGCGAGCAGGTGCGTCGTCGCTTTTGCGCACGCCTGGACGGACGACTGCGCTTCTTTTGACGCTTATTGAACCAGACCTGCCTCTTTGGATATCTTGTGTCCCCCGGCAGCGTCCTCTGGTGGCGCAGGGCCACGCGTTGTGGTCATGCGTCGAGAGGCGATACCCGCGGAGCTTCTGCTAGTTCGCGAGGATGCGAACAAGTTTGCACGGGGCATCGTGCAGACCAGGGACCAGATGAAGGAGGCGCAGCGGGAGATTAATTGGGCGAACAAGCGGGAACACTTGTTTGCGGCAGTCGCCGCCGGGTTTCACTTGGTGACCTTCGCCATGAACATGGCGTTCTGGGGCTTTGAGGGGCCGCCCGATCGGTACTGGCCAAGCAGCCCCAGGTGCGAAGGGGAGCAGGAGAACCACCGCACGGTTACATGTCGTACAGCGCGCCCGTGCATCTCGCACGTACCCCAACGCTCATCCTTCCTGGACCTTCGATCACGCACATGACCATGACTGGATTGTACTCCTCGCAGCCACACTGGTTTGTCCGCCTGACGCTCCGGCAAGCACACCGGCAAGCACACACCGGCGAGAGCGGCCTCTGGAGCCTACCTGGCCTTGTACTCCACTCTCCACACTCCCAACGTTCCCCGCCGCCACTACCCCCGCAGGATCCGGCTCCAGATCCGGCCAGGGCGGTACGGCAACGTGGACGGCACCCAGCGCGTCTACATGGACTACCTCGCCCGCACGGAGGGAGCCGTGTGAGGCCCGGGGGGCTCCTCACCGGGGTACGGCGCGTGACCCACATCGGGTTTTCCGGGCCAGTAGAACCCGCTACGCGGGCACGACGGGCCACGGGCCTGGGCCAGTTGGATGTCGCTGCCGGTGCGAAGCAGCATGGCGCGGGCGTAAGAGCAACAGCGGGGGGGGGGGGGTTGGGCGGCGCAATGCCGCCTTGGGAATTGGGGTAGGGCCTGGCTGCTCCTATAGTGGATGAGGCTGAGGGTTTGGAGGGTGAAGAAATTTTTCGGATGCTGGGACGGGATGCACTGCGTCGCTCCCAACGACGATGCTGTGGCTGGTAGTTGAGTGTGGGAGGAGTGAGAGGCCTGAATACCTGCGCGTGCATGTGCGCTTGCGTACTGGAGAGGGCAGTAACGGGCAACCCGATTCGAACACTCTTGTAATGGGAAGGCAGTGGGCTGGCGACGCTGCTGTTGGGACTGCGGCGTTGGCTGTTCGCCCATCCGCGTGCGGCAGCAATAAGGGTTGTTGTGACATGGGCGGTTGTAAGTGATGCGGCGAACATGGGGCAGGAATTTGCCGTCCCGAGGGTCTAAACTGGAATCTCAGGAGACGTGTTACACCATCCAGCTAGCACCCTGACCCGGGTCATGCCCTGGCCTTATTCTGCAGCAGTGGTAATAAATGCCATTAGTTTCAACCCACCAACATGATGTCGCGATGTCGCGGCGTATGAACCCATCCAACCCAACATCCATATCAGCTCAGCCCGTGTTACGAGGAAGGGGTCGCAAGCTAGGGGCCGGAGCGCCGGACCCCGTCAGCTACGGCCATTTCCCACATGCCAACCAGAAGAGCAGCAGACCGTGCGACGCACGGTCTCTGTGCAGACCCATGAAATAACGAAGCACATAGTAGGGAACGTCCAAAAAAACAACTAATTCTTCCTGTATGACAACATCGTAAAAAGTTTAACACACACAACAGCCTGCATGACGCACCTTCGCACCTCGTGCCTTCGGACATCGTCACACCCGCCGCGCCGCCGGCACATAGTCGTGGCACGCGCGCAAAACGCCATGCCACACGAAGAGCAAGACGGGCGCACAGGCGGGTAGTCCCTTCGGCAATGTGCGGTGGGCGCGAGGGAAGGGTAAGGAAAGGCGTGTTCGTGACTCGTGGATCATGGCCACGCCACAGGTTCCCCTCTCGCCCCACGACCACCAACGGTAACGCCTCGCAAGAGCTCACGACTCAAACCAAAATCTTCAAACTATCCACAAGCAGAGGTTAGCAGATCAGCTTATCTGACGCCGATGGCAAGCTTTCGCGCCCCCCCCCCCATCCGCTATTCCACAACCCTTCCAAACGGACAACAACACAACCGCCGTTTCACCCAGGATCCGAAGCCTGGCGCAACGGGGCCACATACGGTACCCCTGCGTGACAGCAAAGACGGGGCGAAGGCACCAAACGATATCCCGGAAGCCCCAATCCCAATCACGTCCCACCATCGCCGGGCAGGCGGCCACATTCCCGTCCCGACGCCCGCGCTGCCCGACAGCACGGCCTCATCGCCCCTGCCATAGCCCCAGGCGGCCACGACGCCTCGCCACCTCACTGCACTGCCGACACAGCAAGCCCTTCTCACAGCTGCGGCTGCGCCGGCAGCTTGGCCAACTCCGCCGATACGTCCCACAGCTCCGAAGCCAACTTGGCGTCGTACGACTGGGTTGCGGAGCGCACCGCCTTGCAGCGGCTGCCCAGCCGGCCGCCGGTGAGCTTGCGGAGCGGCCAATCCCACAGGCTGGTGAACACAGTGGAGAGGCCCCAGATGAGGCCCTTGGCCTTCTGGCCCGCGCTGAAGCCCTTGCCCCGGTAGCCGTCCAAATTGCACAGCAGGGGCGAGCAGAACAGGCCGCGGGAGTAGTACCTGGACGGGCGGGCGGGCCGGTTGTTATCGGCGGGGGTGAGGCGGAATACGAGCAGCAGCAGCAGCGAAGTAACGTCGGGGGATGAGGGTGGAAGTGCACGGCCAATGAGAGGTTATTACCGCCGGAGGTTGGGGGGTTGGTTGGGGTCGGTACCTTGGAGGAGCGCCGGTGCGCAGATGCACGCATACAAGGGTATGCAAGACGCGAATGGAAAAGGAGCGGCAGGGAGGCTATGTGGCGGAGCCGAAACGAGCGAGCGGAGGCCAAGCCGGCTACACGGCGCGTAAGCCGGTCGTCCCACTTGACTGCCACGACGAGGCCCGCCCTCACATCCCTCGATCAATACCCCTGTACACACACACACATACAGACAGACACCCCTCGGCCGTTACAACCACCCCCTGTCCAACTGTGTCGTACCGCAGATCGTCGGCCGGCAACACGGGCGTGCCGTTGACCAGCTTCCGGTCCTTCTCCCAGGGCACCGTGGCGGCATGCATCACGCTCTTGGCGCCATCGGAGGGCGGACTGTAGCACATGTCGATAATGGTCCTGAGCGGCAGGCAGAACGTACCGTACTTGAGGTGAGGCAGGCGAAAGGGCAGGGAAAACGTACCGGTATTTGAGGTGAGGCAGGCGAAAGGGCACAGAGAGAGATGAGAGAAGTAGGGAGCGCTGCAGCGCTCGCTGCTCTCGCGGCGTGGGATCTGGAGCCAGGTGGGAGAGAGCAAGCAGGAGCAGCGCGGAGAGGCAAACAAAAGCACCCACCCACACACACACACACCGCGCGCCTCGATCGCGACTCCCGAATCCCGACACGGCGAGGGTGCGACTGGGGCGTTTACGTGCCCCGCTCAGCGGAGAGAGGGGCGCACCCGCCTCTGCTGCTGCCACTGCTGCCGCTGCTGCTTACTTGTAAAAGCCCTTTGAGAACATGGGACTCTTGTCCCAGATGTGCGACCTGACGCCACCGGGGTCGGCCACGCAGGAGGTGACGCCGTGGTTGCCCAGCCGGCGCTGCAGCTCATACGCGAACAGCACATTGGCCACTGCGGGCCGGGGGAACGTCGGAAGCAAGGAAGGAGAAAACATAGCGTAAGAACGCACGCACAGGAAAACTTAAGACAGCAAGCAAAGCGAAGCAGGTGGGGCGGGGAAAGCGAAGCGGAGGGCGAAGGTTTGCAAGCCGACAGGCTGACAGGCCCACGCAGGATCCACGCCGGATCCACGCGCGACCCACGCTTGGTGTGCTGGTAGAATCCGGAGCGCCAGTCCGTGAGGAAGGCCCGCGCGTCCTTCATGATGGTGGTGCGGTGCGTCACGGAGGCCACCGTCACCACGCGGGCCCTGCTGGCAACCAGCTTCTTCTCGAGAAGCCGCGTCAGCGTGTACGGACCCAGGTGGTTGGTCTGGCGCAGCGGCAAGGACAGAGGGCGTGCGGTGCAACGGGACGGTTTCAGGTTTGCTGTTTGCTGTTTTGGGCGAGGAGCGCGAGGATGATGGAGTGGGTAGGTGGTTGCTGGGGGCAATGAGCTGCGATGAGCGGGCGACTTCAGGAGACGCGAGCTGTACCGAAGGGGGGGGGTTGCGGCACTGGGTTTCGTGGCTGCGCCCCCTTGGCTCTGCTGTCCGCGCCCCCCCCCATACCCCTCCTCAAGATGACCCGTCACAGGCCGTTCCGGGACCTCGTTCCGCACAGGGGCCCGCATTGCGCTCTGGGAGCCCGTACCTGTGCAATACCGCCCACACCGTCGGGAGTGAACGTCTTCCCCATAAATGAAACACCAGCGTTATTGATGAGGATATCGATCTTGGGATACTGCTTGTCGACCGCCTCGGCAAACTTGCGCACGCTCTCTTGTGAAATCAAATCCAGTTGGGGCCCGACCACCACCTTTGCGCCTGGGTGCCTCTGCTGAATGGTCTTGGCCACATCTTCAGCGGCTTTGGTGTTGCGCACGCCAAGGACGACCGTCGCGCCCAGACCTGTCCAGTTCGCGCGCGAAACGCTCGCACTGAATTTATGCCGACACTGCCGGTGCAATTGTTGTCAGTACTCCGGATCTCGCACCGCAACCCAATAAACTCGCCTGCCAAGTCGGAGGCAGTTTCAAGGCCGATGCCACTTGTGGCGCCTGTCACGATGGCAACCTTGCCCTCCAGCGACATGGTAATACTAATACTTGATAACCTTGTCAAGGGAATGTGATGATTGCAATGTAAGTTGGGACCTTGCTTATGTCTGCATGTGTTGCCGGTTCTCTCCTTGGATAGTTCGAGTAGCCACGGCAAGTATTAAACTTGTCCAGTCTACGATAACTCGTACGTCTTTCCGGGGAATAATTTGGACGCGCAGCGCTCGCAAGACACTGACCGCTCGAGTCCTTCTGTCCAAGGGACGAAGGCTTCGAGTATCAACCAACGCCAACGACCTGAACGCAACGAACTTTCGAACTGTCCTGCTGACGGCAGATGTGAGCAGCTGACATACGAGTCGAGATCTGCAAGTTCCATGTCAAGTATTTACATATTATATATCTCACGGCGAGCTCGACAATGTGCCGGGCTTCCGCCTCCCTTCGAGCCACCAAGGTCAGATTTGGACGAAGGTCTGTCACGGCTACCCTGCACGTCCTCTAGTCTCCTCCAGTTTTAGGCCAATGCACGCGGAAACACATGCGCTGGTTATGTGCATATGGCGGTCTAGCATATCCCCTGACCCCTGGGTCACCCATTCCCGGACGATATCTCCCCGGTCCTTAAGCGACCTGCACAAACAAAAAGGGCGGGACGGCATGCCAGCTTCAGTCAGCATAATACATGTAGTACTCTCAGGCAGGCATATAGCACACGGGCTTTAGGAAGGGTACCGTATAGTGTCCTATCCTACACAAGACGAGGCACGAGTTTGTCGGTGTCTCAAGGTGTAGTATGTTGTATGTACCTCGAAACTGCCTCCAAAGGGAACCCAACCCCAAAATACGACAGGGTACGACAAATCACCCAACAAGGCGGCCCCCTGTTAAGCCAACCACTCGTCGCACCTCATAGGTCATCTTGGCCGCCTCATCCCGGAGCGACTGGAACAGCACACTGGACAGGTAACGCTCGCCGAAGGACGGCAGCACCACCACCACCAGCTTGCCCTCGTTCTCCGGCCGCTTCGCAACCTGGGGACCGCCATGCGTACACACAAGCACACACGGTATCAAGCCGCCGTGTCAGGGTCAGGACCCACCGCCCAGTCGCGCAACTACGTGCCAGCCAGGGGGGCCCGTGGATGGCTGGTCGCTGATAAAGGCGAAGTGCCGGGGGGCCGCGCCTTAGCCCTCCCCTCCCTTCCCTTGACCGCTTGAGCCGTCACACACACGGATCCGCACCTTGATGGCCGCCTGCACGGCTGCGCCCGAGCTGATGCCCACCATAAGGCCCTCCTCAACCGCTAGCCGGCGAGCCATCTCAATGGCGTCGTCGCTCGAGACCTAGAGGGAGTAATAAAAGAAGACACCGCAGCGAAGGGACCGGGACGGCGTTAACGAACGAACCCGGAGCCCAGCAATACTAGAGACCTGGGGGGTTGGGGTTGGGGACAGCCCGCCGTCAGTCAACCGAAGGCCCCCCGTGCAGCCAGAACCAGTCCCACCACACGTCCTTGTCTTGGCAAGTTTGGCCGCCCCGCGAATAATAGGCCCCTGACCGACCGACCGACCGCCGCCTCCGCCGCCGCTCTCCCCCACCTGGACCACCTCCGAGATGATCGACGTGTCCAGCACCGCCGGCACGAAGCCGGCGCCAATGCCCTGAATCTTGTGCGGCCCCGGCTTGCCGCCACTCAGTACCGGCGACTCGGCCGGCTCCACCGCCACCAGCTGCACCTCGGGCTTCTTCTCCCGCAGGAAGCGGCCAGTGCCCGTGATGGTGCCGCCGGTGCCGACGCCTGCGGCCGCAGCGGGGCAGGTGGGTCAAACAGCAGCAGCAGTAGAGCGCTCATCCGCCGCTGACAGGCCCGATATCGCAATTGGCGCCAGGGCATCTCCCCAACCGCATCCCGCCGCATTTTGATCATGCGTCCCTCGGCCAACCCCGGCACGCGCTCCGGCGGCATGCAGCCAGCCCCGGCACGCGCCCCAGCGGCATTGCCCCAGCCCGCCTCCCAGTGCAGGCTGCCTCCCAGCGTGTGCCTATCGACCCGCCTCACCCGAGATGAGAATGTCGACGGCGCCCTCGGTGGCCTCCCAGACCTCCGGCCCCGTGGTCTCGTAGTGCACCTTGGGGTTGTTGGGGTTCTGGAACTGCTGCAGCATGAACGCGTCCGCTGTCGAGGCCAGGATCTCCTCCGCCTTGGAGACCGCGCCCTTCATTCCCTTGGCCGGGTCCGTCAGCACCAGCTCCGCTCCGAAGGCGCGCAGCAGGATGCGCCGCTCCATCGACATGCTGGCGGGCATGGTGAGGATGAGCTTGTAGCCCTTGGCGGCGGCGATAAAGGCCAGACCGATACCGGTGTTGCCGCTGGTGGGTTCAACCAGCGTCGTCTGAGAAGCAGGCGGAGGGGTGAGGGGTGAGGGAGGGGCGAGGAGTTATGAAAGGGAATGCGTCCTTGGATCTGGCTGTTGTTGTTGGGTTTGGTCGTAGAAACTAGCCCTCGAGGCAAACCATGAAGTCAAGTCGGTGACGGGCGGGGGACAGGTGACACCGCAGCGGCGGAATAAAGGCGACGAAATGAGTAAGGGTGAGGGGTGAGGGGGTTCAGGGAGTGATATGCTCCTTTATAAAATAATGAGTCACTGCGGACGTTGATGATCAAGCTGCGACAGCCGCTGAACCTCCGGAACTGTTAAAGTTATCCCACCCATTCCCAAACTTTACCGACATTGCTGCTTGACCCGCGGTTGAACCGTCCCAGCATCTTGTCGGTGTCGGAAGTGTTGCAAGCCGCCTCGGACGAAGCCGCACCGCATTTTGTGCGGTGCGATGTTGTAGACATGTGTACCAATCGTAAAATTAGCGCCGTAGAAGTGTCCAAAAGCTGACTGAAAAGCTGGTATGCGCGTGCTTGCTCTAAAAAAACCCGAAAATCCCACCCTCTAAGCTGTCAGAACTGGCAACAGCAACATCTATCGGAACTGAGGATGCTTACCTGAGCGGCAGACCAGCGCGGTAGCGTTGCGATTCGTCGATGCGTAAGGGGCAAGGGCAACGTGGCGGCTTTGTGAGCAACGTTGAAGCATTTGCTGGGGGAGCATGGTATGATATGCGGTGCGATCCTACACAAAGTGCCTACGGGAATGACTAAAAGAAAGAAAGATGCATAAACTAAGCTGAGTATTTGAGCACCCAGCTGTAACGAGCCGTACCGAAGTACGGCGCCTTACAGTTGGGCGACGTGCATACGCACAAAACACGGTGCGGCACGGGGCCTGAGGAGGTTCCCGCCATACCGCGCACCGGAGGGGCCGATGCATGCTGACCCCTGCGGTGTGGGATGGTTAGGGGGTTTAACGGGGGACGCGCTGCGAGAAGGGGTGCGGTGGGGGTGGGGGCTGGCGTGTCCGGAGGGCGCCAAATGCGGCAAGAATGCGGTCGGTGAGCTTGAGACCGTTTTTGCGTTGGACATGGAAGAGGTCCGGCCATAGGATGACCTGCTGCGCACACTGGGCCTCGAGGCGTAAACGTGGGTAATCTTGTTGAAAGAGGCAAAACATGAGCATGGCAACTTCTGTGATGAATGGTGAGGGGGATCAGGGAGTGATATGCTCGATTATATAACACGAGACACTGCGGAGGGTGAGGGGGAGGTGATGTGAGGCAGGTAGGGGGTGAGGAAGGAGGGAGAGGGCCGGCAGGTGTGCGGTGCGACTGTGCGGCTGAGGGTCGTCGCTTTACTGCTGGCCGGCGGTGGTGTCAGTACGATGGGACGGGCCGGGATGGTATGTGCGGATCTGGGTCAGGGCAGGTGAGGCGTGAAGTGTTTGGGTGTGGAGTGTTTGGAGGTCGCGAAGTGGGTCGGCGTAAACGCGCAGCAGGAAGGCGGGTACGCACCTTGCCGGGCGTGATCAGGCCGTCCTTCTCAGCCGCCGAAATCATGCTGTAGCCAATCCTGTAGTTGAGTAATATGGCAGGGTAAGTCCAGGGACTGCAGGCATGGGCCACGATGACCGCCCATCGGCATCGTGGGGCGTAGCGCTGGCCACAGGGACAGGTCGGCCCATGCGCCATGCGTCCGCATGAACGTCGAGGGATGTCGTGGTCTCGTAGACTCGTACCTGTCCTTCACCGAGCAGCACGGCTCCATAATCTCCAGCTTGGCCGCAATCTTCGCCACGCACCCGTCGGTCACCTTGTTGAGGTAGACCATTGGGGTCTTGCCTACGTGAGCCAAAGTTGGAACGATGTCGCGAATTGAAGGCGCGGGACGAAGGCAACCCAAATGCGAAGGCAAGGTGAAATATGTGCCGCTATCGGGATAGGACATCTCCATGTATAATGAAGATGCCCTGTCCAGGCGCCATTAGGGTTCGGTTGCCCCGACAGCACACCGATGTGCCCCCGGAACACCCCGAAGTGTCAATTCCGGGCACTCACCAATAAGCTGAGTGACATCCGACGCGATGTTCATCTCAACTGATTTGTCAACGGCAGCGACGGCCTTGGGCGCAACGTAAGAGCGAGGGACCTGCGAAATTTTGTGCGGCCCCGTTGAATTGCTCGATTTTTGTGTGTCATTCAACGGCTTATGACAGGCTCCACCCATCGTAAGTAATTTGAGCTAGCTCAGTTCTGTAATTCAAGTATCATGATCCTTGCAGGCCGCCAGGCCAGCGTTTAGACGAAGGCAGCTGCCCTCACGCACTCTCGCCGCCTAACTCTGCTTCAAATCGGCGCTGAGGTAAAACTCACCCGCACGCAACCGGAACGAGCTGATCGCAGACGGGAGAAACCCTGAGAAGTCTGAAGGCGCATGATATCGGAAGGCTGCGGTTGCGGATGCCCTACTGCTTCCAGCAACCACGAGCGTGCTCTGCCGGTTGCTATGTGCAATTTTTTTGGCAAATTTTTTCATGGAAAATTCGAATACTCGGTGGGCGAGACCACGTGTACGGCGCAGTTTGTCGGGCATACGGGCAATCACCAACGCGCACCAACTTGCACGCAACACAGCTGATGCGTACATGTGTAGCGTGTCTTGTTTTTAGTCTTACCAATGTGGTTTCAAATGGGTCGTGCGCCAAATGATTGTAGATAGTTGACTCAGGTTTGTCAGATATGGCAGGTGTCACAGGCTGACAGCGTGAGAACCAGGTGAGAACCTGGCAAAGGGAAACCTGCAACGAGGGGACACGGGCGTCCTAGCTTGCCATAGCTTTACATAGGGAAGACGCCCCGGAGAGTGGGCGTCGAGGCGTCGGCAAAGCCCGCGGCACTTTCCCTCTGCAGCTGTGACGCCGAGATAGAGAAGGGGTGGGTAAGGTGGGCCAAGGGCTGGTGTCAAGTGCTGGTGTCAAGCGCTGGTGTCAAGGGCTGGCGCAGGTTGGCGTCAAGGGCTGGTGTCAAGCGCTGGCGCCAAAAGGCTGGGATCGAGCGCTGGGGCGTCAGGCGCTGGGCACTGGGCGCCGAGTCTTTGGCCATGTCATTTCGCCTGTAAAGCTTTGCGTGTGCGAAAATCGAGGACAACAATCACAACCGCGTACTCGAATGGTCTCTGAAACATCCCGCCGCGATCCGCATCGAGCGTAGGCAACTTGGCATCCCAACTGGAGCCTTCGCTTCCGAGAAATATTTTTAAACATTTTCAAAAATCCATGTCGATGTCTGCAGCCGGTCGGATGACAGGCGACCGCCGGGCATAAGCGCATAACTCCCTACGCCGGAGGAAGCTGGCCGCAGCTGGCCGTCAGGCAGGCTTACACTGCCGTTCATGGGCGCCACGACGGCGCCGAGTACGGCACAGGGACTCGCAAACCTCCCGTCACGCCCCGTGGACCTCATGCACACACTACCGTGGCTAGCCGCCTGAGGAAGCCGCCTGTGGGAGCCGCGATCGTGCTGCCAGTCAGGCGCTGCTGAAACCCTGCCGGCACTGGCTGCATCTGACAAGGAAGAACATGGTAACCAGATCCAGTAGATCCAGCTGCGCCTCTGTCCGCCTCTGCCTGCTACCGTAATACCACGTTGCAGTTCACCCCTGGATTTTGGTTGGGTTCTCACAAGAGTGGAAACCTCCTTGAGAAGGTGCTTGGGAGCCTGGCCCCGTTAAGCCGGCGTGGCACTTCGACACAGCCCCTACCGTGCCCCCACCACCACCACCACCACGCGCGCCCAAATCCCACCGCGCCACTACCGAATGGCGGCGCATCACATCCGTCGAGTAGCAAAGCAAAACCGCACACACACGGTGCATACGGTCAAATAGCTGGATCGGAAGCTCACTGAGGTGCTCGCTCTTCACCTAATACCGGGCTGCCGCCACCACACTCTTAACTTCGGGCAGCAGCAGCAGCACCCACCGCCGCCGCCGCCGTGTAAACATGGGCCGCGCGGCAGCGGCAGCATCGCGCCCCTGCATGCGCGCATGCGACGTCAAACGCTCAAAACCCTTAACACTAACCCCCCTCAGCACGGGCACCTCGCCGCGCCGCGCCGCGCTGCGCATGGGCGGCAGGCGCCCCCGCCCGCTCCGAACCGCCAAACTCTTACGACCAGACGTCGCGCACGTAGCGCCGCTCCTGGGCCAGGGTCTGCGGGGTGGCGGTGGAGGGAGGTGGTGGCAGAGCGCAGACCGTAAGCGTGAGTGCGCGGTGCGCTGGCGGGGGGTCGCAGGGAGTAATGAAGATGAGGGAGAGGAGGACCCGGTGAGGCGGAGGAGGAGGAGGAGGACCCGGTGTCGTTGGCAGGGCGTCCGCGATCCGCCTCACCACCAACAGCAGTGGCAATACCTACCGGCAAGACCAGGATGCCGGCCAGGCAGCAGGCAGCAGGCAGCACCTAATCCAACCCAGCCGCACTTAGCCGTACCCAACCCAACCCAGCCCAAGCCGACCCGACTGCTTCCCACATCCCGCCCCCTTGCCCACCCCAACAACAACCACAGACCGCCCAGAACGAAACCCCCGGCCCCACCCTCGCTTCCAGGCTGCCCCGCCCCCCCATCCCCCCCGCCCCCCCACCTGCAGGAACTCGTTGGCCGCCTCCTCCCCCATGCCGCCGTGCTGCTGCACCACACCGCCCAGCGCCGCGTGCACGTCCTTGGCCATGGCCACACCGTCACCACACACGTACACGTGCGCGCCCGCCTGCAGCAGCGCCCACACCTTGTCGCCCTGCTGCCTCACAAGGTCCTGCGCGAGAGTCAGCAGGAGGGCGCAGGGGCTTAGGGTCGCAGGAGGGCGCAGGAGGGCGCAGGAGGGCTTAGGGCTCAGCGGCGCAGGAGGGCTTAGGGCGCAAGGAGCCTGGAGCGGCCCGGGCCCGGGCCGGGGCCCAAACCCGGTGTCAGGGTCTCGCAGTCGCGTGTCAGGGGGCAGCGCAGATCATTGGTGTTGTACAAAGGGCACCGTGCTGTGCCCACTACAGCCCCTTTGCGACACCCTGTCCCACCCCCTACCTCCTCCAGGAGCGCGGCACGTCTTATCTGGGTTTCGTTAAGTTTGGGCTGCCAGGCCAATTTGACCCTCCCCCTCCAATCCTCTGACCGCCCGCCCCCACCCCGCCCCCACCCCGCCCCCGCCCCCTCCCCGCACCTGCACATACACCTTGTCCGCCTGCGCCCTGCTGAAGGCCACGTGCAGCGCCGCCAACGTGCCGTCCGCCTTGAAGCCCTCGAGCTCCTCCCGGTACAAGTAGTCCTCGTCGTCGCGACGGCAGCCGAAGAACAGCACCGCCTCGCCCACGGAGCCGGGCTCGGGCTGGCGGGCAGGCAGGGAGGCAGGGAGGGAGGGAGGGAGGGAGGGAGGGTTATGGAAGACAATATCGCAGGGAGGGAAGGGAAGGGAAGGAGAGGGGACGTACCGTAAGCAACATGAGACCGGCGGGGAGGAGAGGGGGAAGGGCAGGGAAGCAGGAAAGTGTGGTGGGGTGAGGAGGGAACGAACCAACCAACCAACCAACCAACCAACCGACCGGTTCCACCGCTGCCCCCCGCCGCCGCTCCCCTCTCCCGTCCCGGTGCTCGTCCCGGTGCTCGTCCTGTCCCGGTCCCCTCACATCTTTCCAGTCACCTTCTGCGCCAGGATCTCCGCGCGGCGCTCCTGCAGGAAACCGCGGAAGGGCGCCACGCCGGTGCCGGGGCCAATCATGATGAGCGGCGTGGCCAGGCTGGCGGGCGGCTTGAAGTCGGCGGCGCGGCGCAGAAAGATGGGCACGTAGATGGGCTCCTCGGGCAGCGCCGAACCCTCCGCGGTGAAGGGCGCCGCCAGGCGGTCGAGCCACGTGGTGGCGACGCCCAGGCGGGTGCCGTACCTGCGCATGCCGTACACATCACCGTGGTGCGACGTTTGGTACACGGTCAAATCATGATCCATCCTTCCCAAACCCTAAAACCCTCACCCTCTTGATTGCGTCCCTCCCCATCGAATCCAGAGGGGCCTCCTCCCCTGTCATACGGCCTCCGTTCCTTCGCTGCGGCCTATTGCGCCTACTAGCCCTCCCCCCTTTTCAGGCTCCCCACACACCCCATGTCGCCCGCCCCCGCCCCGCCCTCACCGCGTCTTGAAGCGCACCACCGACAGCGCCACACTCAGCCGCGTAGGCCCCCTGGCCGGGTCCCTGCGCGAGGAGCTTATCGAGTACATTCGCGGCATCAGCGGCGGCAACGCATCCAGCAGCGCCTCAAACGGCGGGTTGACGGAGCGGAAGCGAACCAGCAGGTCCAGCAGAGAGGGCTGGTGCTCCGAAACCTCGTGCGCGTAGGCCTCCTTGCCGCCAGCCGACTGCGCCCGGGGTTGCGCCATTCCAGGGGGTTATCCAAGTATAGGCCGGAGCCCGTAACATTCTGGGTGCGTGTTTGTGTGAGAGAGAGTGTGGAGAGCGGACGAGCGTGGCACCACCGCCACCACCCACCGCTGCCTGCGCCGCACAATCCCCCACCCGCATATCACACATCACACATCACCCCCCCTCCCGTGCATGTAGTTGCCGTACCTTGGAGCTCAGGTACAGCAATGTACGACGCTCCGCCGCGTCGGTGGCGTGTTCCGCCAGCAGCCTCAGCACCGACTTGCGCGTCACCGAGGTGATGTCCACGCAATGACTCAGCGCGTAGCCCACAGAGCAGGGGCTAGGCAGGTGCGCCGGAGGCGCCGGCAGCGCCGCGCCGGGCCCCGCGGCGGCGGGCGCCAGGCTAAAGACCTTGTCGGGGCTGAGGTGCAGGCGCTTGCAGAGGTTGGCCACCAGGTCGGGGTGGTTGATGGGCAGCACGCCGATCGAGTCGCCCGGCTCGTAAGCCATGTCGGAGCCGCGGACAGAGAGCTCCAGGTGGATGACCTTGCGGTCCGACCAAAAGGCCGTCTCGTACCTGGAAATGTACGGGTAATGTACGGAAAGTACGGGGTGTACGACACGTACGGCGGTGATGTTGATTTGGCAAGGGAATGGGTGTGGAGGCGGTCCGTGGTGAAGAATGCTTTACCCCCGGGGTTGACCCCTCACCACCCACCCACATGCCGTCATACACACCCACATTCCGTCACACACACCCACATCCACCCACCCACCCACCTGGCATCGGAGATGTGCGCCCAAAAGGGCTGCGCCGCCGAGTAGAGCCCCGCGGGGTCCCGCCGGTGGCGCTCCTCCCGGCTGGGGTGCGCCGCCTCCGCCTCCCGAACCGACTTGGCGCGAACCTCGTCCCTCTCCCACTGCACCTTGAGGCGGCAAGGCAGCAGCGCGGGCGCGCCCTTGGTGTCCACGCCCACGGGCGCAAGGCCCATCAGCATGCCGTACACCTTCTCGTCCTGCAGTACAGCGCAGTACACAGGGGGGCCACAGGGGGGGCCGCAGGGAGGTGGGTCGGGGGCAAAGTGGGTTGGTGCGGCGTGGCGCGACCCGTGGACAAAAGGCGGCGGGGTTACCGTATGCGGGAGGAGGCGGACGCGGGGTTGCGTGTGCGCGAGACGGGAGGCATCGCACACTCGCCTAGTCGTCATATCCCCCCTCAGCACGTGAACAAACCGCATGCGGTACCCTTGCCCGCGCAACGCTGCCGGCGGCGGCCTCCCAACCGGCCCACACCCGCGCCAGCACCCTCACCCTCACCTTGCGTTTGACGACCGTCTCCTCCCGCTTGGGGAAGTTGACGTTGATGGGCTTGGCCTGCAGCCGGCTGGGCGGCTTCTCGATGGAGCGGCGCCTGGGGGGTTGCGGGCGGGGAGGAGGGCGGGGAGGAGGGCGGTGGGGAGGGTGGGCAACAAGTTGTTGTATGCGTGTGTTGCTGCATTTCCCCCATCCGTGCATGATGTCCCTTCCCCAAGAGCGACCCCCAATCACTCCCTAAGCTGCATCCACCCACCCACCCACCCACCCACCTGGCCGTGGAGTCGACAGACAGGCGGCTAGGCTGACCGTTCGCGTGGTGCCGCGCAGCCCGCCCCCCCGGGCTGCTGCTGCCCGCTGCGCTGCCGCTGGCCCGACTGGCTCCCGATTCCGGCCGGTAGTCGCCCGACGCCAGCGGCGACGTCAGGCCGCCGGCGGCGCCGTCGACCCCGGCGGACAGCGACGCCGCCGTCGACAGCTGCTCGCCGTCGCCGTCGCCCGCCTCCGTCGACTCGTCCTCGAACACGCGCGACTCGGCAATGGTGGGTAGCCCCACCGCCGCGGCGGTGGGCGCCGCGGCCGCCTCGAGCACCCCCACAAGAGCATCGGGGAGTAGGGACTCCGACGGCTCGGGCTCGGGCTCGGCAGCGGCCGCGGCCTCCGCCGCCGGCTCCGCCGGCGGCGGCACCTCAGCGGCCTCAGCCGCCTCAGCCTCCGGCGCCAGGGTGTCGGATGACGGCGCCGGCGCCGGCGCCGCCGCCTCAGCCTCCGGCGCCGGTTGCGCGAGCTCGTCGGCTTTCTCGGTCGACGCCGGGGGCTGTGCCTCCTCAGGCACCGACGCTGGAGCATCGCCAGCCTCTGGCGGCGCGTCCGCGGCCGCAGCTGCCTCCGAAGCCTCCTCAGCTGCCTCCGCCGCTGCCGCCGCTGCCGCCGCTGCCGCCGCCTCCGCTGTAGCGGCCGTTTCCGCAGCCGCCTTTGCAGCCGCTTCTGCCTCCGCCGCTGCGGCCGCTTCCGCAGCCGCCTTTGCAGCCGCTTCCGCCTCCGCAGCCGCCTTCGCCGCTGCCTCAGCATCTGCCGCCTCGGCATCCGCCTTGGCCTTCGCCGCCGCTTCCGCCTCCGCCGCCTCTGCGGCTGCCTTCTCCGCTGCCTCTGCAGCGGCGGCATCAGCCTTGGCCTTTGCCGCCGCTTCCGCCTCCGCCGCCTCCGCAGCTGCCTTGGTCGCCGCTTCCGCCGCCGCTTTGGCGGCGGCTGCTTCCGCCGCCTCCCTCTCGGCCGTGGCCGCCGCCTCAGCCGCCGCCGCTGCGGCGGCGGCGGCCGCGGCCGCGGCCGCGGCGGCTGATACATCCACACTCTTTGGTTCTGTGGCCTTGGCGGCGACCCCTGGCGCCTTCGCGGCCGGACCGTCCACCGTCTCGACGCGGATGCCCCCCTACAAGGCAGAACCACGGGTCGGTTTTCGATCGGTCCATGCGACAGGGCTATGCCCCCCACATCTAACGACTGTGCACCCACCAGGCGCCCGTGCCCCTCCTCTCTCCCTCTCTTTTCCCTTCCTCACGACCCCAGCGACAGGAGTACGGCATCATCATACAGTTCACCGTCGCCCTGGCGGCCCTCACCCGCGGGTGCCCCAGCCCTCCTGCCGACCCACCCCCGACTCATCGACCCACGCGCGCAGACCCACCTCCGCCGCCTGCGCCGCCGCGACCGTCAGCGCGGCCCACAGCCCGTCCGTCCAGGGATCCACGGTGTTCTCCACGCCATCCACCTCATCCGCCTCCGCGCAGCGGTAAAACTCACGCGCGCCCAGCTCCGCCAACCTGCCCTTGATGGCGCGGGGCACGTACATGAAGCGTGTGTAGTTCGAGTCGCCCAGGCCCAGCACCGTGTAGCGCACGCCCGCCAGCAGCGCCAGCGGCGCCGCCGTGCCCGGCGGCGGCTTGCGCCGCATCGCCACGAAGAACGCCGCGGCGTTGTCCGGCGGGTCGCCGTCGCCAGTCGAGGAGGCGACGACGACGAGGAGGGGCGTGCGAGTCGGGGAGAGGGCCGCGAAGCCCAGCTCGTTGAGGGAGGCGCAGGTGGCGTTGAAGCCGCGCTCCATCGCCTCCGCCGCCAAGTTCCTAGCAATCTCGCTGCAGGTCCCGGTCTGGCTGCCGTACAGAACGGTGACGAGCGGCTTGGCGGCGGCGGCCGCGGCTGGCGCCGGCGAGGGAGCGGCCGCGGCGGGCTGTGTGGCGGGCGCGGGTGAGGGTGCCGCCGCTGTCTTCGCCGCTGCCGCGGCGACGGCGGCAGGCTCCGTCGGCGGCGTCAGCGACTTGGCAGTGTCCGTGCGCTGCTGGCGGAGGCGTGCTAGGATGGCGGCGCCGCCCGTCGCGGCCACCGGCGCAGACGCGCCGGAGGCGGCGGGGGCGGGAGCGGCTGCCGCTGTCTCGGCCTGGGGCGCGATGCTGCTTTTCGGAGCATCACCGTTGGCAATGACGGGTGGCGCTGCGGACTTGGCCGCCTTCGGGGTCGCTGGGGGTGTATCGGAAACGAGGCTGCGGGTCGGAGTCAGCTGGATGGGGGGCGCGGCCGCCGCGGGAGCGGCCGGTGGAGCCGCCGACTGGAGGGCTGGTGGCGGGACGGCGCCGGGCAGAGGAACCTGCTGCTGCGATTGGCTGGTGGTGGTGGTAGTGGGAGCCGGCTTGGCTGCTACACTAGCAAAGGGGCCAGCGCGGCGAGACGGGGTGTTAACCGACGACGTGGTTGGGGGCACCTGTGTGGCAAGAGGGCGGGCGGGATGGGGGGCAAGGCGCGATTCGTGTGGAAATGGAATTATGGAGCACTGGACAGCCGTGAGAAAGCATGCATTACGACCCATATGGACTGCACAATGTGATGAGGAGCGGGCATCATGAGGTGCCCCGACGGGGGGACTGCGTCCCCGTTCGCACATGCACTCTTCAAGTGCGCATATTGTCCTGGAAACCCACGTTGGGTCGTTTATTGCAGCATAGCCAGAAAATTGTCTCCTTGAAGCTGGGGTCCAAAGGAAACTGTCCGCTCGGCGTAGCCATGTTGAGTCGCCGGATGCACCAGGCACGCGCCCGGAGCACGTATCGACGGACAAGGCCAGCAATCCGAACTGCATTATTGTCTTTTACCCATAACTATGCCCCAGTGAGAATACATACACGCCCAGCAGTTATGTTCAGTATCAACCCGGCTTGAAGCCGACTGCCTTTGCGCAAAATTTTACCAATATTTTCGCGAACAATGCTTTCGCACGAGAGTTGACTGTTAATATGCGGACCACGTCCCCAACACAGCAGAAGACGAAAATCGTTTGTACGACATCTGTTCCGGAACCAAACAGACATTCGAGACTCGACTGCCTTGCGCCCTCTCTCTGGCCGAGCCAACGGCAAATTGGCCAAGGATCGCGACCGGACGTGCACTACGGGCCGAGTCGTTCCCCGCCCAAATTGTAGGAAGCGCTGCTTCTACCTACTAAGGACCCATACCTAGTCAGGACTGACAAGATCGCCATAACCCCATCGCTAGTTGGGAGCATACTGGAGAATTACAGCGCGGAAAAGTGCTTGACAGCTAGACCTGCGCGGCGTACCCCCGAGCTTCTGCTTCCCGTAGCTACCCACACGCCACAACGCCCGTCTTACCTCAGCCGGGGCGGAAATCTCGGTGGATTCCAACCCAGAATGCCCGTTTCCAACACTGTGCGTAGGCGCGATCACTTCAGGCTTTGTGGGGGATTCACCGGGTTTGGCGCCGTCCCGATCAATGCCGTCGGCAGCGACCTGGCCCGATGGCGAGCCACGGACCTTGGCCACGGCGACAATCACGAGGATCCCCGGCACAAGAAGCCACGCGAAGGGTGTGAAAAGCAGTAATGCCCCTGCTCCCATAGCTCCTCCAACCAAAACTAGCTGCTGCCAACCGCTGCTTCCTCCGACGGCTGTGTAGCCACTCATGTTGGTTGCGTGTCAAAATCTGAACGTTGTCAATTACTGGCTAATATATATTAAGTATTGAACACAACGTTGGCAGGGGTCGCCGCACCCGGCGAGCACGCTCGGCGAGCCGTGCACGAGAAGGCTGTCCCTTCCTGTAAATAATCGTTCTCCTATATTAGCGTTACTGAACGGGTGTGTGCACTTTGGATTTCCAACGCACTTATAATTTTTTGCAGTTGATTGTAAGGCGCTGTACCACAAATAACAACAGTGCGGCTTCCACGAAGCCTGTCACAACCAATTCATTCCGCACATAGTGAACCATAATTTGCAAGACGTTTTGATACATTGTTCGAACCCAAACAGATAACCATGGATGGTGACGAAGACGTTCAAATGTTTGCCGCAAGGCCAACCAAAAAGCGCAAAATAAAGCAGGAGCAGCTCTCGACAAATGCAGCCAAGACGGAGGCACGAAAGGCTGTCCGCGACGCCGCCGCGCCCGGCGGACCGGCGGCCATTCGCGACAATCGCGCCTCAAAACAGCAGATGCAGGAGCAGCAGCCGCAGGAGCAGCCCGCATCAGGGAGGACGCCGGAGGCCAACGCTGCCGGCACCGCGGCTGGCGACGACGACGACGCCGCTGCCGCGGAGCGCAGCGGCGGCGTCGCGTCCACCTCCGCGGCAGACTTCAAGAGCCTGGGCCTGTCCGAGTGGCTCTGCGGCGTGTGCAAGTCGCTGGGCATGAGCACGCCCACCGAGGTGCAGCGCGGCTGCATTCCAGCCATCCTGCAGGGCCGCGACGTCATCGGGCTGGCGCAGACGGGCAGCGGCAAGACCGCCGCCTTTGCGCTGCCCATCCTGCAGGCGCTGGCAAAGGACCCGTACGGCGTCTTTGCGCTCGTCCTAACGCCCACCAGGTGCGCAGCAGCTCGGGTACAGCCAGCCAGCGGCGGGCGCCCACTCCCTCGGCGGCCATGTTTCTGCCGGGCCCGAGCCGCCACCGCCACCACGGCCCGTGTGTCCGCCTGGCTTGCACTCTGAGGCGCGGCAGAGCACCGCCGCGTGTCCATCCTGCAGTGCCCTATTCGCCGTTCGAACCGCCGCTTCTTGCAAAAAATCCGCATCGCCCGATGCTGCGTGCTGTGCTGTGCTGTGCTCTGTCGCAGGGAGCTGGCGGTGCAGATCTCGGAGCAGTTCCGGGCCCTGGGTGCGGGCATGAGGCTCAAGGTGAGGCGGGCCAGCGGCATTCTCGACTTGGCTGCTGCGCAAACAGCGTCGCGTTTGCGGTTTTGCTCACTTCATATCATGTGCGCACTGCTTGCTGCGCGAGCGTGTGCACCCGCCCCCGTCTGGCGCCGGCGCTGACCGCTTCCGGCTGCTGTGTCTGCTGCTGTGTCTGCTGCTGCTGCTGCGCTGCCCGGGTGTCTGGCTGCGTTGTCTTGCGTTGATGTGCCCTCAGGAGCTGGTGGTGATTGGCGGGGTGGACATGCAGCAGCAGGCGAGGGAGCTGGCCAAGCGGCCGCATGTGGTGGTGGCGACGCCGGGCAGGCTGCGGGTGAGCTGGAGCTGGAGGGGGCTGGGGGAGCTGGGACTGGGGGCTGTGCGGGGGCAGCAAGGGCAGAGGAAAGGCAAAGGAAAGTCATCGTGGAGGAGGAGGCCTCCTCACGCATCACATTGCCGCCAAAGCCGGGAGCGACTCCGCGCCGCCGCCTTTTCCTTCCGCTCCTGCCTTCTGCCTCCTAAACCCTAAGTCCCGCCCCTTGTGCGCTCCGCGGTCCTCACCTCAGGGCCTGTTGGACGCGGACCGCGGCCTGGCTGCGGGCCTGGCCCGGACCCGGTTCCTTGTGCTGGACGAGGCGGACCGGGTGCTGGACTCCACCTTTGAGGACGACCTGCGGTGGGTTGGGTTGGGTCGGGTTGGGTTGGGTTGGGTTGGGTTGGGCAGGAGGGTTTTGAGGCCTCAGCCAGGGGGGGGGTAAGAAAAATAGTTTCAAACCCCATGCTAAAAATGTTGGCCGACCACCTCCAGACCCCCCCCACCCCTGCCGTACGGTACGACGCTGTACGGCTGTCATACAAAACGCTTTTTTTCGCAAACCGCCATCGCAACTAACGAAATCCTGTCATTTCGGTCATGAATATTCAACATTGTACGCGAATGCAAGCAAAGAGTGCCGAACGGAAGCCGTAATGCCCATGGTTGTCCATTTCCCAACAAACAACCAAACCGCCTTATAACATTTCAACTTCACAAAATAATATCTCAACGTATTAAATACAATCCACTCGACAGAAGTCATTTAAGGGAAGCGCTGCCGCTCAGGCCGGGCCTTGTCCACCTTACGATGCGACGTTCCAGCCGCCGAGTTACGCACCACCACTCGCACACAAAGTACCCTCGTCCTTGTTCCTGGCTTTTTCTTTATTGGAGACGATGTTGGTTTGTCGTTATCGACCATAGACGTCACTTGACATGAGCATGTAAAGAGGATCGACTACACCCAGTACACTATAGTGCCTCTGATAAGCGGAAACGATAGATATTACATTAAGGAATTGCTCTGTGAAGTTAGTTTGACAATCTAGGCGTTGTTGAAAAAGTTGGAAAGGGTAAGGAAAAAAGTCTCCGAGACCCAGACCCCCCCCCTCCCCCCTTGCCGTACGACCAACTTTGGCAGGCTATAACTTTTCCTACCCACGTCCAAATTCATTTTTAAAAGCATTTTTGGACTCCTTATGCAAAGATCTTTCGATTTTGAGCATGGGGTGTCTTTACTTCTTTCCTACCCCCCCCCTGCCTCAGCATGCCGCTAGCCCTGATGACGCCTTGCAGCAGTACGGCAGCCCTTACGTGATGATGACGTCCCATGCAGCAGTACGGCAGCGGCAGCCCTTCCCCCCCGGCCCCGTGTGCCCGTCCGTCTGTCTTCCCTCGCGCCCTGTCGCAGCACACGACCCGAATGCGGCTGCCCTTGGTCTGGTCTCCTGGGCGCCTCCCTTCAGGGTCCGGTTTGGGGCCTTTTGTCGCGGCCCTACCGCCGCGCGGTTTCATCTCTGTATTTTTTATCACACCCACTTACCCATGCACCCCTTCGCTGCGGTATCTTCTGTTTAACCTTAACCCCGGTGGGGTCTCCTCCACATCGGACATCCCCACGTGCTCTCGCTCCAGGGGCATCCTGAGCCATCTGCCCGAGGCCCGGCAGACGCTGCTGTTCTCCGCCACCATGACCCGCTCGCTCATCGCGCTGCAAAAGGCCTCCCTGGAGGACGCGCACGTGTTCCAGGTACGGCTTTCAAGGTGTGTGCGACGACGGCAGTCCGGGCAATTGACAGCAGCGCGTGGTGCCTCGCTCCATCCGCTGCATCCGCTCCCTCGCTCAATGCCCTCCTCCTCCTCATCCTCCTCCTCATCCGCCTTCATCTCTCTCTCCTCCTCTGTCCTCCGCGCTTCCCGACAGGCCTACGAGGGTCTGCGCACCGCCGACAAGCTGCGCGAGGAGTACCTGTTCCTTCCCTCCAAGGTGAAGGAGGTGTACCTGCACCACCTGCTCACCGCCGTGCTGCCGGGCCGCAAGGTGCGCTCCGCCATCATATTCGCCGGGACCTGCCGCGGCTGCCACCTGCTGTCGCTGCTGCTGGAGGAGCTGGGGTTGCCGGCGGCGGCGCTGCACTCGGGTGGGTGCGGGCTTGGGGCTCCGTGTGAGCGCCGTGTGTCGCAGGTGGTGGTGGTGGTGGTGGTGGTGGTGGTGGGTGGCCTTGACGTGGGCGGCTGCAGGGCTTTAGGGTCAAAACCTCTGTGCTCCGCACAGATGTGAGGACGGGTGCGTGGCGGGGCTTTGCACGTCTGCAACCCAACCAGCCAGGGATCGCCCCGGGATGCGGGGCGACATGGTCCCACGCGTACCCATTCCTTTTCTCTCAAAACGGTTTCTACTTCATCCTTCATCCCCTCCGCCACGACGCCATGCCATCCCACACGTCCGCCCGCCTCTTCCCCTGCCCACGCCCCCGCCTCCGCCTGCCCCAGGCAAGAGCCAGAAGGCCCGCCTGGCTGCCCTGGCTCGCTTCAAGAGCGAGCAGGTGCCGCTGCTGCTTGCCACCGACGTGGCGTCACGCGGTCTGGACATCCCCACCGTGGACTGCGTCATCAACTACGACCTGCCCATGCTGGCGCGGGACTACGTGCACAGGTAAAGATCTAAAAGAAAGGCCCAACGTGGTGGGATGAAAAGTAAGAACGACACCGCGGCGGGGAGGGACGTACACGGTGGGGTGCTGGCGGAAGGATCAGGATGGGCACGATGGCTGTGGCGCATCAGCATTTTATAAACAGCATTTCGTTTACAAGCAGCATTTTATAAACTCTCGCCTGAAAGGCAGGCGCGATGTAGCTGCTGTGACTGCACACGGGCTGTGGTGGCCCACCCTCGCACCTCCGCCCGGGTGTGCCGCTTCCCAGATGCCGCTTCCCAGGCGTGCCGTCGTTGTGCCCAGTTGCCGCCGTTACGCCCCATTGCGCTCTCAACCGACTGCAGGGTGGGTCGTACGGCGCGCGCCGGCCGCAGCGGCTGGTCGGTGAGCCTGGTGACCCAGTACGACGTTCAGTTGGTGCACGCGATCGAAGGGCTGATCGGCCACAAGCTGGACGAGAACAAGTTGGACGAGCAGGAGGTGCTCAAGGGCATCACCAAGGTAGGGTGGGGTGGGGTGCGGTGGGGTGTGCTGTTTGGATGGCGCCTTGCAACGTTGCACGTGACAAAGTGGCAAGGCCATCAATGAATGTGTTGTGTCGGGATGGCCTACGGTTGCACTCGGGGTAAAGCACAGGGCCAATAGCGCCGCCGCCGCCCCACCCACCGCCGGACCCCAACACGTTTCTATCTGCACTTCGTCCACAACCCCAAACGTCGGACGGGACTTGTTCTCGTCGGACGGGACTCAGTCAGACTCTCAACCCAACACCGGACTGAACCGGACTGGACTGAACCGGACTGGACTCGACCGGCTGACCTGGAATGAAATGGACTGGACTGGATTGGCGCGCCTTGTGTGTGCTTGCGTGTGCAGGTGTACAGCGCCAAGCGTGCTGCGATGCTGCGGGTGGCGGAGGAGGAGGGGCTGGACACGGGCAGGAGCAAGCGAGTCAAGAAGGCCTCGAAGCAGTTCGCCGCGACCTGATGGACGCATGGGTCCGGCAGCCGGGACGGGGCCGCCTTTGGCAGGGCGGAGAGAGGGAGGCGGCTGCGAACCGAACCGGCCGGGGGATGCACTGGCCGGGTCTCCGCGCCTGCCTGGGAGTCTGCGTGCATGGCTGCATGCACGTGCATGGAGGGGCGGGGATTCCCTACTGCTTTGGGGGCGTATCGTGTGTCTTTGTCTGCTGTGCCGTGGCCGGCAATGAGGACGGAGCGGGAGCGGGAGCGCAGCACTGTGGGTGAAGGCGGCGGCGGCAGGCTCTCAGACAAGGGGCCGTTGTGCGCATGCTGGGTTGTTGACGTGGCGGCAGAACGGCTGCTGCGGCTGAGGGAGCGGGTGTGAGGGGCCAAGCAGCGGATGTCCGAGGTGCCGCCCCCCGGTATCCCGAGGAGGACTGTAACACGTGGACATGCATGACTGGACAGGCGCGGCTTCGAGCTTAGGGAGGGTCCTGGCCCAAAGCAGACGATCAACTTAAACATAACGAGGAACGAAAACCCCGAGTGCGCGTGGACCAACAACACCGGCAGTCTTTGCAGGGTCTTGCCCTTTGCCTGCCGGGCCGCTGGCAGGAGCCCTGACATGTTTGTTGACTATATGAATTTGCACGCTAGCGTGGCAGGCCAAGGGTGGCAAGCGAACGGTTCACGTCGTTGCGGTCGTTGGGCCTTACGGAGGCAAGCGCGCGAACGCGAGGACTTTCCGTTTCCGAAGGCCTACGCAAGCTGGCGTCAGCACGATCAACAGCATCCTTAACTCATGTTTGCGGAACCGGCAGCCAGCCGTTGACTTTCGGCAGTTTCTGGGCCTTCCACCACATCCTCACTTTCTGATCGGGGTCCGCTTTTCCGTTTGCCCTGATCCTGCAGGGTCGTGCTTTCTGCTGCAGTGCACGGCCCGCTGGCCCGCTGGCGCTGCCCATTTGAGAATCTGGAGTCCACTGCACTAACAACGAAGACCTTGCCTCGATACAGTACCCGTGCAACACCGTGGTACCTGCCCGCGATGGTCTCTGGCCACGCATCTGACCGGAGGCACGATGTCTGGAAACCCGCCTGCAGCTTCCCATCTTATAGCCAATTTACATGACACGTTACGTTACCTCACGTTTACATGTAAAGTGGCAGGCCCAAACGGATCCCGATTTACATGGGCTGTTTTGGGGACGTTATCTCTGTTGGCGCGAGGTCTGTACACACTATGTTTTGAGGCGGTGGTAACGTCAAAGCGCCCATGTAATATCACTCCAGCACGATGTTAAACCTCACGAAGCCTGCGAGCGTCGTTGTCCATAATGGAACCCGACGCGCCGAGGTCGGCCTCTTCGCGCGAGAGCTCGTTCTCAGAGTACGCCAAGCCCTCGATGGCGGTCTCATCGCGCTCATTGTTTGCATATCGATTATACTAAAGTTGTGCAGCGTCGGCGAGCGGCTGCGACCGCGGAAGGCCCTGCGCGGCGTCGGCATGGCTCTCGATCGGAAGCTCGGCCTGACCGACCACTGTGTCTTGTCGAGAAGCAGCAGCGCCTTGTCAAGATCCATGTTGACTTTATGCAGAACTAGCCGAATGAGTTTCGCTGCCGGCTAGTCGTACTATTTTGGAAAATAGTACGGCACGCATTCTCCAGCGCTGTTCCCGCGCACTTATCATAAAAGGTATTCACATAACTGCCTGGCCTTATATCAGTTCGTTATATGTGCCCCAGCAGCTTTGGTCACTTAGGCAGCTAATCATAGATGGACACGACCACGCAATTCTCTGAGCAAATACGCGTAGCACGGGATTGCATTAAACAAGCAGAGGACAACAAGGCCGTGCGGGATATAGCACTCTTCGAGCTCGCGCGCTATGTTGCAGATTTGAAAGTCAATTCGGTGATAGATGATGACGCGATACTCAGCATGACACGTGGGGGCCTTGATTCCGGACACATGCCTGGCTTGAGCATAGTGCATAGGAGCAGTGCTCTGCTGCCGCTGCGCTTGTGCCCGTTGCCCTTCGTCATGTACCGGTAGTATGTTTGGCGAGAAGTTCGCAGTGGGAACGCGATGGAGATCGCCGACGATAAGTACCGCTGAACCGCCAAACAAACACGAAAAGGCGAGAAAACAACGGGGAACAATGCTACGGGGAGCTGATGTCGTACTTTCATCACTTTCGGGTGGCCAAAGTACGGCGCAGGGTTAACATGGTTTACAAGGTTTACGGCGCAGCTCTCTTCTTGTACGTATGCCTTGATTGACTTTTCAGACGGTGCATACATTCCAAGCATGCAATGTGTCTCCGATTTTCGTTAAGTCCAACCCGGCAGAAATATGAGCTCCGATCAGCGGTTCAGCGGTACTTATTTCTGCGCGGCATAGTTTCAGTCATATGTAAACACAGCCTACGTTTGGCAAGAAGTTCGCAGTGGGAACGCGATGGAGATCGCCGAGCGCTTGTTATACCAACGTATATGACATAACTGAAGGATTGGTCTCGAAGGAAATCAAAACTATGCTAAAATGAGGTTGTACTGGCTGTAACGGGGCGAGGGATCAACGTTTGGTCAATTACACCCCCCCCTGGGGCCACGTTAGACTTTTTGGCCACGTAACGTGTAACGGACCCGTTACCCCATGCGAACTGACCACGTTTCCTGTAAAATGATAACGTAACGTGTCATGTAAATATATCATTACGCTACCTCGGAAACAGGTTCCGGCAATTTACAATGTGCTTTCTGGTTGCGGTACGTGCGTACGACTGACAGTCGTTTGAAATATCGAAGTACGTTGGTATGACCATGACGGACCATGCAGTCCGCAACAGGAAGGTGGTCGCCCAAGAGGACGTCAAGAGCGGACGACCTGTTCGCCTTCGCTAGCCTTAAGCACACCCTGCACATCCGATCCTGTCATTGCAGCACATCTCTCTCCCGCATCGAGCGATATACTGTCAACGAACGCCAAGATTCGGCCGCTTCGCCCCCTCCCTGCATGTAGGAGATCTCATGACATGCCTGCTGTGCCTGCTGTCATGGCTTGTCTGCGTCCATGCTAAACAAGATATATACTGTATACGCACCATGTACCTAAACCGCAAGTGTAACGAAAGAGACGACGCCGTACTTCTCTTTCCAAAGCCCACTTGCCGTACTTCTCTTTCCAAAGCCCACTCTCCGCAAGCGCGCGCTCGTGCATGTCATCCCACAGCCGAGACAGCCGCACGTGCGTCAAAAGGCAGGCCGAGGCATAAAGAGCGCGCGCTTCCACAACACAGCCTCTCCGTTTCGCCACCTGCGGCACAATGCCAAATCAACCTGCCCCCATATGTAACGGCATCACGCAAACCTAACCAGCCAGCCGCGCACGGTGCCGACAAGGAACTACGGCGGCGTCCATTCATATTCCGTTCCAGCAGCCTGCAACGGCCGCTGGCTCTTACGCGCGTCACCACAGCCTGTTCAGCACGTTACACACGGGCTTTAGGATTCCCTGACTGCATTTTGGTAATTATGATGTCAGTCAGCACAACACGTGGAGACGCGCTCTCACGCGCGCACGCCGGCGGCAGGGAAATATCCGTGATTTTCGCGTGCTTCAGCGGCAAACGAGCCATACCGTACCTGCGGTAAAAGGTACTGATAATGGACAAATTGTAACAGTTTGCTTAATGCCCTGGCGCGCAGCAAAGGGCCGTTGCCAGCCCCGCCACGAACTCAGGCTTTGCAGCCGAGGGCGCAAAGCCGGCATGTGTGTGAAGCACATACTAAACATGGAAAACAACAACAACAACAACAACAACAACAACCACCAGCTCTGCACACAGTGGGGCATTGCTCCAAGCTCACGAAGGGGCACTTGTCACGCACGCTTTGATCCCCGTTGTCGCCCAACGCCCCAGCGAGCTTCATCAGCCCGCCGTGCCCTGGGTGAGGCAGGCAGCTCCCGTGGCTTTGGGCCCCGATGCGAAAGCAGGCGGCGATTGTCGTACCTTGTCGTACCCCGTGCCACGCAGGCGAACATCGCCCAACGAGTTGTTCCGTGGGGGTTGACCAAGATTTAGGTTCCGCAAGGAATCACAATAAATCGTGTCTCGCGCTACCTTCGCTAATGAGCATTGGAAACTGGCCGGCGGGGATGGAACCCTAGATAGGTAACCCAGTGAGCGGACGAAAGGCAGCCAACCAACCAGCCCAGCAGCCGCGGTAAACTCCCAGCCTGGTGGGTGGCGGGCAGCCCAAACTTTGTTTTGGTATCTAGCGTCCGACCTCTCGTAGGGCTCCAGGCCACCAGAATCCGCTCAGCAGCCGTGGACATGCGGTGCTGCCCGCTCAAGTGGAGGCATCGAACATCGGGCAGCAGTCCCTTGACGTATCGAAGAAGATGATCCTGTGGGCGCGGGATAGGACAGCGGTGCGGCGAGTCAGGGCGAGGGAGCGGAAGCGCGCGCTGCTGACGGTATCCTGGCTCCATCGATTCATCCCCCGGGGGCCTGGAGCCCTCTGTAACAAATACTTACTACATCCTGACGCTATGCTGTGACGCTGGCCAGCCCTTTGGCGCACCAGCACGGGGCATCGGACGCCCCCGCAAGTCCCCTCCCTCCCACGTCCCACCCCTCCTTCCTCCTTCCCCCTCCTTCAAACCCCCTCCCTGCCCTGCGCACCCTCTCCGCCACATACATGCGCGTCAAACCAACCAACCCACCAACCAACCAACCAACCAGCCGCGCAACTCACTTGCACGTCTCGGTCGAACCGCCGAAGCAGAAGGGACCGACGCCAAACGCGTTGTCAATCTCCATGCACAGCTTGGCACCATGGGCCTCCTCCAGGCTCCAGTTGAGGGACGAGAACTTGAGCGTGTTTTCGCCGCTGCTCGACCAGCTGGGGGAGACGAAGCGCGGCACCGCCGCCTTGGCGGACTTAATAGCGAGGCCGCGAATCCTGCGGCGGCGCGTGTCGTCCGCGTAGACCTCCGCCTTGAGCAGCGTGGTGGTCTTGCCACAGGCGCTCTGGGCGGACCCGAACAGGAGGAGCAAGACAAACAGGAGGGGCACAGGTTTTCGATTTGTGGCGATGAAAAGGAAGGTGGAGAACAGGTGGGATTGGATGGGGGAATGGCGCGAGAGCGAGGAGGTGGGATTGGGGCTTTCTTGAAAGGCACAAGGCAGAGACATCAGGGTACGCCGAGGCGCGGAAAGGCGAGGCGAGGCGAGGCGAGGCGCGTGTGAGTGCTGAGCGGGAAGTGCTGTGGAGAAACACGCGCGCGCGGGGGTTTGAGTTGGCTGCATGCTGGGTACGTAGATGCGCGGCGCCGAGTGCACATGCACACCGCTGCGCGTCATGTGCGTGCGCGCCGGCCTTCCGCACGACTGCCGCTGCTGCCGTACCTCCGGGTCCCACGGCTCCCTCACGATGAGCTGGAAGCAGTACAACGTCGTGCTGTTCGTACGGCCGGGGGCCTGCTCCAGGTATGGCAGGGCGTAGAAGGGCGTCGCGCCGGCGATGGTATCACACCTGCGGCGCCGAGAGCCCGGGACGGGAGCGGACGGGCGGGGCGAGGGAGCGGGCTGAGGCGCGACGAAGGAGCGCTCATTGGGGCAGCGCGAAGGAACGCGGCGCGAGCTTGGCTGGTGTAAACTTCCGGCGTCATCGCGTGCTTATGGTCAAGATGCCCAACCGGCCAACCAACTGGCCCCTCCCTCCTCGGCCGCCCAACGACCTACTTGCACTTGGGGAAGTCGGCGAGCGGCGGGTCGCACGAGACAGCGACCATGGAGTTGAGGCACCCCGTGTCGTCGACGCCGTTGGACACCTGGCCGGATATCTTGTAGGCCCCGCGGTTGTAGGCCTTGCACGGGTCGGCCATCGTGCCGTACCAGTACCGCAGCAGGTCATGGATCGAGTTCTCCATCTTGGCTCCCTCCTCCGCCGTCGCAAACCTGTTGCAAACCTGCGAGGTGCGAGCAGTGTGGCGGGCGGATTGGGCCGTTGGATGTTGCATGGGCGAGAGGTTCGAGGAACTTGGGCTCTTGGACATGCGCCTTCGGGCCGCTGTGTGCCTTTCCGGGGGCGCGCTTGATTTTTCGGCAAGTTTTGCAACACAGCCGTTTGACTTGGCGCGGTGTCGCGCTGCGACAACGCGACGTCTCCGCTGCAGTGCACTAATGGCCAGCTGGCTTGCTGACTCTGCCCTTCCCAGGGTCTGCTCTTCCGAGTGCACGCTGTAACCACGGCAAAGTCGTTTGCCTGCTTGGTCATCATCCGACTACCCGCATTGAATTGTAAAACAGAATTTTCAATTTATCATAAATTCAAATCCGAATTCGCAGTCGCAATCGCGGCTATCGTAACAAACCTGCAGCTTGTTGTCCGTGCAGGTGATGCTCGGCGGCTCGTCAAGCAGCGTCGCGCCCACCGCTGCCGCCTCCGCGGTCAGGTCCGCAACCACCATCTCTGACCACTTCTTGCACTCCGCCGGGGTGAAGGACCTGTTGTAGAACGCGCCGGGCATAACCTGCTCCAAGTTGAGCGTAGCGCAAGTGGTGCACGGCTGCAGCGCCGGCGCCAGTCCCGGCACCAGTGGCGCAAACGGCGCTGACGGCGCTGACGGCGACGGCGGCGCGGCATACTCCGGGAAGGACTTGACGGGGCAGCAGTCGTTCTTGACGTCGAAGAGCGCGGCGGTGCAGGTGCCGGCGGGCGCGCCGGGCGGCGGGCGGCAGAACTGCTCCACTGTGTCGCAGCCATTGCCGGCGGGGTTAAGGCCCAGCGTAACGCAGATCTCTGTGTTGTTGGCGTTGGTGAGGTTCAGACCCAGCTGAGTCAGACGCAGCAGGTAGGCGTCCTCCGGGCCGTCGAGGCCGGGCTCGAAGCCGGGGCCGATGGCGGTGGGGTGGCCGTTGATGGTGGCGATGAGGCCGGGGTTCTTGACGTTGCACTCCGGGTTGATGTCGATCTGCGGGTGCGGGCGGGGGGAAGGCGCGCGCGGCGCGCAGCAGCGCGGTTAGCGATCGAGTTGCGCTAGGAGGAACAGGTGGGACTGGCGAGCCTCCGCTTGGCGCGCGGCAGGGAGCAGCAAACACGAGGCATGTTTGTTTGCTTGTTTATGTCTTAAGGATGAAGAGCTGGAGTTTGCGCTAAGGTCAGGCACAGGCGTGGCGTGCCGGTTTTTTACCTATGTGGTAACTTATTCATTCGCGACGAGATAGGCGGGCGGTGGGCGGACATGGGCTGTCCGCGGCCCTCACACCAGCTGCCTCGCAGTTGGCAGCTATCCGACTTGTTTTTGTACCGGTATGTAGCTTACCAGGATCTTGCGCAAGTCCGCCTTAGCGCAGCAGTAGTTGGTGCAATTGTCCGGAACAGCAACCTTAACCGTGAAGCAAAAGGTGTTATTGTCCGGCCTCCGAATTGTGGGCGCCAGGCTGTAAGCCGAGGGCCTCTTTGCGCACTTCACATAGGGAAAAGTCAGGCCGTGCGTCACCCTGCACGCAGAGGCGCAGGCAGAGCAAAAAGAGGAAAGGGTGGTCTACAGCGCAAAATGCAGCAATGTATTGCGCATGGGTTGCTTTGGGAAAGCACTGACAGCTGCGCGAGCAACATTCTGGCACTTAACAGCGCCATCAATTCATGCGTAACGGAAACAGGGACGGGTGCATTACTGAGCTCCGTAGACAAAAGGTACTTATATCATATTGTAATATAAACAGTTCCAGCGTTGAAGGTACTTGGAATTGAGGGATTCTGGTAGCAGCCAGCAAGCGAAGCGTTTGCAATGTTGCAACTCACCCTACAACCACCGCCAGGACAGCTAACAACAGAGCTCCGCCCCTCATTGTCGTCATCATGTTCAATGCGGCGGCACCGCTGTTGGTTCCCCCCTCAGGTAACCTTCCGACGGTGTTCGGCTGGCAAATTACGGCAATCCAACAGGACTGAAATTCGTCTAAATTTGTGAGTCGTCCAACTTCTACGTTAATGTGTCGATAAGTAGGTAAAACGCGGATGTCAATAACAAGTAGGTCCATCACCTTGCGTAACGTACCAAAAAGTGTACTCGTACGACAGCGAACTCAGGGGAAACGACCGTTGAAGTCGAATTGTTGCTGTGATCGTTTTTATTTCTGAAAACTAAGAGATCTCTCACATTGTTTTGAAAAAATTATAAGAGAGCCTGTTGCAGGTGATAGTGCGCGCCGCGGCACGCACCGTATGGCTAGACTCCCAGATTACAGTAAATTATATATATTTAACACAGATTACTTAAACTGTAAGTATTCATGACGTTAACCTTGATATGTCTATGCAAAACGGATCCCCCCCCTGCCGGAGTGCCTATGCGCCGGAGTGGAGGTTGGAGAGGTTGGGCCTAACGAACTGCGCCAAGGCCAGGAGCACAGATTGAGCTAATTTTTGCTTTTATTTATAGCTTGAATTTTGCGCAAAGCGGGCATACGCTGGGAGATGGAAACTGTGACTGCCGGACAAAGGTCACACTATTGCATAATCTCACATGCAATCGCGACCGGGCTCGCGAGTTTGTATAGTCAAAGCATGGTAAATACTTGAACAAGTATAGCAATAAACTTAGATGGACAGGCACCTTCGAGGTCGACCCGACCATAGATGACAGGATTTCACGCTTGGCACCCGTCCCAGAGCGCCAAAGCGCATAGGCTAGTCGTGCATTATAGCACATAGATGACATTTCGGATTGAAAAGGATCAAGGGCTAGCCTTTCTGCATAGTCGACTTGAAAGGCACGCTTGATGACCCAGTCCGCACGTTACGAGTTTCCAGAAGCTCAACATGAAAGGTCAAAGAATGGATTGACGACGTAGGTCATAAGTGCAGGGCTGGCGGCCATGGAAGCGCTCGATATGAAACACTGGCCCCGCTGCGGGGCAGATGGCCAGCGCTGTACCGTGGCTGGACCAATATAAGGCTACTGAAAGCGCACAACAGGACGATGGCGTTTGGCTGCCGGTCAAGGTAAAAAGGGAGGCTTGCTGTTGGCACGGGTTATGGTCTGCACACGCCAGCGGGGAGGGACGGACGGGCAATCAGGCACCGAAGCATGGACGCTCCACGTGCAACTCCTGCTCGGGATGCTCGGTGTTACTCCCCTGGGAGTATGCAGGTTCAACTCCTGCCGTCCTGTTCCGAACGCTGTCCTCCGGGTTAGGGGGCTTTGGGTTTTACATCAACCAGATTTCCCGAGTCCACTGCTTGTCACACGGGCATCCGCCATAGGCGCACGCTCAACCGCGCAATTAGCACGACACATGGACAAGGCGTGTCGTCGTCAGTGCATCATGTCCAACTGCCAGTCCGAGACTGCCTACCCTACCGTCGGGGGCTATTCTGGCGGTGGCCCGGGCGGCCACGGGCGGCCACCCGGGCGGCCACGGGGCGTTCGGGGGCCCGGCGGGCGGTGGCGTCGACCTTCACGGGAGACTACTCGGCAGCAACGCCGCGGCGGGCGGCGGAGCGCCATACGGCGGCGTGCCTGCGGGCGGCGGCGCGCCTTACGGCGGGTACCCCGGCAGCGGCTGGAACCCCAGCGCTTGGAGTCACAGCATCGAGGAGGGCGGCAGGGGCCGTCGCAGGGCGGGGGGGCGCACGCGCGAGGGCCCCCAGGCCGCGGCCCCGCGTGCAGTCGGGCCGCAGCTGTCGGACCGGTGGAGGTGGAGGTGCTGTTGCGCCGCGCTCTCCAGTTTGCCTTGGGGCGTGGCGGGGATTGCAAGCGCCGCCCCACGTGCTGTGGTGCTGCCCCGCCCCGGCCCTCCCCACGTGCTGCACCCGCGGCAGCGGCGGCGCGAGTCGGCGCCCTCTGCCCCCCGCCGGTGTGCTGCCCCTGTGGTGCCCTTCCAGCCTGCCGGCCGGAACCCCAACCGGGCGGCTGCGGCACCGCACTGGTGCCATGTGCCGGGGTCGGGGTTGGGGCGGCCCAGCGGGTATGGGTTGGGAACCGGCCGCGCGGCCCAGGAGCAGGCACTGGGTGCTGGTGCAACGGCATTTGCTCCGCCGTTTGGTTGTTGCCCCTCGGCGGGGCGGGGCAAGGGCGGGGCAGCGCGCGGTGCTCGTGTGAACTTGGGTGGCGAGTTATGCGCCCGGTGAGTGGGAGATTTGTCAGGACAGGACAGGAGCAATAAGCGCCGACCGGCCGTCAGCGGCATGGGCGGCTAGGGCGCATGCCTGAGCCCCGCAGCCAGGGTCGGTCCGTTCCTCAGCTGGCGGTTGCGCCGTCGCGGCGGTGTGGGGGTGCCGCCACGGAGGACACCGGAAAGCCCGCCACCTTTCCGCGTCGCTTCGTTGACGTCCGGGCGGGCGGCTCGGTTCGGGGAAGGTCTGGACGGGTGGGCCCTGTTCCGCACCCGTCGATGTGGCAGGGGTGCGGTGGGCAGCCAAGGGGAGACTAGTTCCCGAAGGGCTTAGGAGCGAGAAGGGCCGTACGTCGGTGGTGGGCAGTGCCGCTGGTCGAGTCCTCGGCGGGCTGGTGGGCGTTGCAGGTGCTGCTGAGGCCCTGTGCGGTTGGGTGCTGGGAACCAGGCCCCCCAGGATCAGGTCCAGGATCCGGGCCGGAGTCGGGGTCACGGGGCGCCGCAGCAAGGGTCGGGCGAATGGGGTGTGTGATGGGTTGGGTTGGGGTGACGGCTTCGCCGGTGTTGTGGTGCTGATGGGGAGCGCCGTGTGGGATGGGTCCGTCCGCGAACGGATTGCCTCACGTGACGCGGTGCGGCGCGCGCGTCATGGCTACGTTGCAGGACCGGAGCTGCAAGTCTGGAGGTCTGGGTTCAAGCTTGGCTGGGGTCCAGGTTTGGGTTTCCGCACAATGCGTGCGGCGGCTGACTGGAGTTATGGGGGTACCGGCAGCTGAGTGACCCTCGTGTCGTGTTGTAACGTGTCACGCCTCCTCAGGGGTGCATCCCCGGCGCTGCACGCACGCATCGCTTCTCCACCCCCGTGTGTCCGCGATACCGGTATGCGATCGCAGTCCTTCCCTGATCCGCTTGGGGAGAAGAACAGTGGATCGTGCACCGTCCGTCTTCCGTGCGGCGGTATCGGCAACCGCACGCTGTGAGCAGGACCGGTCCGCATCGTTGCTCCGGACCGGGCGGCGTACATCGCCCCGACCGCTGCCCACATGGGCGTCATCCAACCCTCAGGCGGCAGCTGCAGCAGCCCCCCAATCGGTCCACCTCTCGCGGTCCCGTCGAATGCCACCTCTGAGGCAGCTCGCTTGGTCACGTCCCCTGCGACTGCGACTGCGTGACACGCCCTCGAGCTGCTCTGAAGAGATAAAGCAAGGCGAGGAGGCGCACTTGGGGGCGATATTGGTTCCCGGTTCGCTTTATCTTCGGTTTCCTTTCGTGGCACATATAAAAAAAGGGGGTGCACTTATACTGCCCGTTCGTTGGTTTGCGTCATCCCACGACACCTAACTGACTGCGCGCCCAGGAGCCCCACCGGTACCGGTATCGTTAACAGAAGCCCGCACAACGCTGCCATGGGCGTGACTACATTTGCTAAAGCGTTCAAGTCGCGTATCGACAAGTCGCCGACTCTCTGTCGGTCCCGCGGGGTCCTGAAACCGCTAGTGGCTCCATGGTCAACGGCACCGCCAACGGCAGGTTTGTGTCCATACCCATGGCGTTTCGCGTGCTGCACCGGGACGTTCACCGCCCTCCCACCAGATCCAATTCCGATCCAATTACATCCCATCTGTCCATTTCCGCTGTCGACATGTCACCTACGTCCCCGTCCGCGCCCCCCGCCCGGAGACATTGCCAACACTGGCGACAGCGGGTGTCGCAAGCCCGACAAACGCTGACGGCTGATTGCTAATCCCGTTACCACTACGCCGGCCCCGCTACCCGCTCTGTAGTTGCCCCGATCCAGGGAGCCGCCGCCGTAACCCGGGACCTGCTGCGTTTAGTGCACCCCATCCAGGGAATCGCCCCGACACCCACCAAACGAAGGCTCCTCACTTGTCACCCTACCTCGGAGCTGGCCCGTGCCTCCGCTTGTTATGAACGGGTCATTGTGATCCTGTCCGGTGCCGTATCGTCCGACTGCACTCTGCCGTAACCCATGTACAAACTGGTGGCCGGGAACCCTCCATAGCTGCCCACCTGGTCCCTGCCGTATCCCGCCATACAAGTCCTCACCGGCGGCGACTGCACCGGGACCATATCCACTGCTGAGGCCGCCGCGTTGCTCCCCCCTGCCGTACACACCGTCGCCGGCGCCCACACCACTGCGCTGCACCAAAAGTCCGGCCGTCGCTGCTACCGCCGCCACCTGGGAGACCATGCCGAGTACCCGGGACGCCTCCCTCCCCATCTGCTGCCGATTCCCCTGGGTGAGCCGAAAGTATTCCGCGAGTGCCGGGGCCCGCTGCCGGAGGAGACCCGACTGGAAGTGGTCGGGGTCGGGGAGCCCTTGTCGGGCGTACGCTGTAAACTCTTTTTACGTTGCCTGGAGATCAACGTGGTCAGGCGGGCGTGGCGCGCACAGCTGGCCTACTGCTTCGCGCATCTGGTCGAACGGCAGTGAAGTGCCGCAGTACGCTAAGGGCTGGGGCGCGGGGCCGGGAACCGGGTTTATTACAGGGCGGTTCAACTGGCGCGGGCGTACTGGGAGTAGCGGGTCTTGCGGCAAATCCGTAATGTCTCCTTCCGCGCCCCACGCGCCGTCAACTGCTGGGTCCGGGTCCCCTGCCGCATCCAACGGTGGCTGATCTAATCCCGGGTACCACATGCGTCCAACCGCCCTCAGCTCCGTCCCCGGCCCCAGCTCGGCCGATCCCGCGTCCCCCGCCCCTTCAAGCTTCCCCTCCGTCTCCGTCTCCGATGCCTGTCCACGGGCACCCCGGTGGCGCGCGAGCCATCAGACGCCACCCGCCCAAAGTGCGCGACCTCTCGACCCGTCCCCTTTCCTTGCCTGCCTGCGTTCCCACCGCTCTCGGCCTGCCAATGACCCCTACGCACCCCCTCAACCCGGTGGCAGGCCCGCAAGCATGTGCCCCAGCAGCCCCGGCACGGGGTGGGCAAACTTGCACCCTCGGGGACCCTGGGTGCAGGACCTACTCGTGGCGTACTGCAGGCAAATCCGCTGCTCCGACCGGCCCCTGCCAGGGTACGCCTTAATGCGCTCCACTAATGTGCCCATGTCGGCTGGCGCGTCCGGTCGCTGCCGCTGCCGGAAAGCCTCACGCACCTCTCCCAACACGTTGGCCTCTGACCAGGGTGGCGGGGGCACGCCGCCTCCCGGGTGCGCGCCACCGCCAGGCCCGTGGCCCGGCGGCGGCGGTAGCGGGCCTCCCGCCGCTCCCTAGCCCGGTGGCGGGGGCGGGTACCCCGGGTGGGCTCCCGGGGGCGGCCCGGGGGCTAGCTTGAGGCCTGCGGAGCACGCAGCGACGATGATGCTTAGGCGGTAATGGTGCCCGGCGGCGGCGGCGAGCGGCTGTGTAGGGAGCGGCCCGCCCCCAGTAGCCGGCGGCCGGGCGTGTCGGGCGGGGAACAGGCAGTGCGGCTGGAGCCGTCGCCCAACGCGTCCCCGCCACGACGGGAATGGCCGTCCCTCGGAGCTCCGCGGGGCTCCGCGGCCGTGGACTGTAGGGGCCGGTGAGGCCGTGGGTGACGTGGGCGCGGCGCGTATGCAGTTGGACATGATGCACTGACGACGACACGCCTTGTCCATGTGTCGTGCTAATTGCGCGGTTGAGCGTGCGCCTATGGCGGATGCCCGTGTGACAAGCAGTGGACTCGGGAAATCTGGTTGATGTAAAACCCAAAGCCCCCTAACCCGGAGGACAGCGTTCGGAACAGGACGGCAGGAGTTGAACCTGCATACTCCCAGGGGAGTAACACCGAGCATCCCGAGCAGGAGTTGCACGTGGAGCGTCCATGCTTCGGTGCCTGATTGCCCGTCCGTCCCTCCCCGCTGGCGTGTGCAGACCATAACCCGTGCCAACAGCAAGCCTCCCTTTTTACCTTGACCGGCAGCCAAACGCCATCGTCCTGTTGTGCGCTTTCAGTAGCCTTATATTGGTCCAGCCACGGTACAGCGCTGGCCATCTGCCCCGCAGCGGGGCCAGTGTTTCATATCGAGCGCTTCCATGGCCGCCAGCCCTGCACTTATGACCTACGTCGTCAATCCATTCTTTGACCTTTCATGTTGAGCTTCTGGAAACTCGTAACGTGCGGACTGGGTCATCAAGCGTGCCTTTCAAGTCGACTATGCAGAAAGGCTAGCCCTTGATCCTTTTCAATCCGAAATGTCATCTATGTGCTATAATGCACGACTAGCCTATGCGCTTTGGCGCTCTGGGACGGGTGCCAAGCGTGAAATCCTGTCATCTATGGTCGGGTCGACCTCGAAGGTGCCTGTCCATCTAGTTTATTGCTATACTTGTTCAAGTATTTACCATGCTTTGACTATACAAACTCGCGAGCCCGGTCGCGATTGCATGTGAGATTATGCAATAGTGTGACCTTTGTCCGGCAGTCACAGTTTCCATCTCCCAGCGTATGCCCGCTTTGCGCAAAATTCAAGCTATAAATAAAAGCAAAAATTAGCTCAATCTGTGCTCCTGGCCTTGGCGCAGTTCGTTAGGCCCAACCTCTCCAACCTCCACTCCGGCGCATAGGCACTCCGGCAGGGGGGGGGGAAAACGGATCACGCGTGCAAAAAACGTTTGCAACGTACCAAGAGGATATAGAGTGCCCACAGTGGTGTATGCATAATGTTCTGTATATCTCAGCGGTTGCATGTCAGCAGAAAAGCGCTCGGTGCTGGGGCGTCTGGGCGTATGAAGGCGTCAACGAAGGCTGACAGTACTGCTTGTTTAAGCTCGCTAATACTTAGCATATGAGCAAAACTTGACATGATTTCCAATATTTTGCAAACTTGAGCTTGATTGTGGCCTGCCATAGAGGAAACAGGGGGCCTCGCGTACCTAAGTCCATCCCTGTGAACCGTTTGCCCGGGTCGCAATGAAAACCACATATTCTTTGACCTTGCGTAAAGTATCATTGTTATATTTCGGCCCTAATCACTTATCCACTGACCCGCTCTTGTGTCTTGTCGAGTCTTGGTTAACGACAGCCTCCGCCGGCCCCTGCCGGCCGATTCGTGCCGGAAGCGGCTCGCAGGTGCATGGGAGACTCGAACGTGATCCGGGCTTCCTCCTGCGGGCCCTGGGGACAACGTAAAATCTGTCACCTGCTTGTGCAAGCTAGATTGCCGCAATACAAACGCTAATTTGATAGTTCGCGGGGTCTTCCTCAAGGTGGCCATTCGCTGTGTGGGCACGCGGCGGAGGGTTCGCAGGGGTTAGCCTGACGGCAACACACAAAGAGGCAGCCACGGGCCAAACAGGGCCAAATATCACAACACGCACACCCACCGGAGAAGCCGGGGCACATGGCATTCGCACAGACCTATTGCTCGTTGGCGATGCGCGCCAACCGCCAACCTTGGGCCCACTGCGGCCAGCCCGCTGTACTACCGTATATTCCAAACTCTGGGCTTCGGCCGCGACAGTGTCAGATGCGGTTTGCGTCGGCGATCCTCTGGGGCCCCGGCTCATCCTCGCATTCCAGCGAATTCCAATGCCAACAAACGGCTGAGTATTCTACATAGGACCCAATTCCGGCCTAAGCCGGGCTACCGGTAGCTGCTTTCCCAGTACGGCAAAGAGAGTCGAGGGAAATTCGGACGTGGTGAAAAGGGGGACGGGGGGGTGGCATGTGCACGCTGCACGGTAGGCCTTCCGCCTAGAGCTTTAGGCTGTAAAGAAACTGGTTTGCATCTCTATACCGGTAGTCGAAGAACTGAATTCCCGCAACACAGCTCCTGATATGTACTGTTAATGCACGCAATCCAAAATCCGGCGACGCGACCCTAACGCCCCGAACGCAGGCGGTGCCAGGGGCGTACCCGCCGCCCTGGGGCTCTACACGTAACAAGACGCTGCTTGCCGAGATCCAATGCTCTTCTGCGCGTTCACGAGCGCATGAACCATGTGCGGGGCCCTTCCACCCAGCCACAACATTACATCAACCAATTCCTTCATCCAGCAACACATCGCACAAAAGGCTGGAAAGCACCATCCGTCCGCCATACAAGCGCTCCAGAGATGGTCGATCTGTCGATCCGTCGAATGCGACCCGGCGCGGCGGGAAACGGTGCCCTGGCTTTTGTCAACGTCTACCGCCTGTACATGCGTCAAGGATTGCGTGCAAATAGCGCTCAATGCATCCCGTGATGTCGCCGCCGGAAGTCGCATGAGCCGGCTCGTTACACCATTCGTCGGCTCGTCACGGCACAATGCCCTCATGCATACACCACGGCGTCGCAAGGGCGCACCTCCACCCGCCTCCGGGGGATGCACCGGGGGATGCTCCGGGTCAAGCGTGCTCGCCGCCGTTCAGCCGATGAATGACATGCGCCCTGCCATGCAGCCATAGCCTTGTCAAAAACGCAAACCCCATGCGCCTGCAACTTTCGTGTCCGTGAGAGAACCAGCGGTGCAGCAAACGGGCGGAAAAAACGCTGCCACCGGCCCACCCAACCCGGCGACGGCCTACGCCTCGGCCGGTACAAACTCCAGGACACGCGCCGCCCCATTCGCCTTTCCCTCCTACACCCTGCCCTCCCTGCCCGCCCCGTCCCCGCCTGTCTTGTCCCACGCGGGAGCTGCCGCGCTACATGATGCTGTACCGGCCGGCTGCGGGTGCGTCTCTCCGCATGACCTTCTCCGTCGTCTCCTCGATGATCTTTTTGATCTCCGCCTTGGCCTTCTTGACGTGACCCTCCGTGGGACCCTCGATGAGCAGATACAGCTTCCGCTCGCCTGCACAGGTGCACAGGTGCACAGGTCCACAGGGCAGCACCATCAGCAGCAGCACCAAGCATCCATCATCATCAGCAGCAGCGGCGCCAGCGGCAGCGATGTGAGGTCTAACCGGGTGGGAGCGGTGGCCTCCTCTGAAAGAGGGCACCCGCATCGCAACATCGAAATCTCGGGAGGGAGCAGCCTTGCGCCAGTCTGGGCGGTTGCAGTGACTGCACCCGCCGATCCGCCAAAATTCACTTCCGCACCCCCAACTGCGCCTCCAACCCCCCGGCTACCTGCCCCCGCATGCAGCGTCACACACACCCTCATACACCGACACCCACGCGCCGCGTACCTTCGGGCACGGGCCTGCCGGGCTGCACGTACGTGCCGCGCACCGTGAGCGCTGCGCCGGTCAGCTCGTTGATCTGGTTCATGGTCTCGCGGTGCGTGATCTTCCAGCGCGCGTGCTGCGGGAAGTCGTTGATTTCCAGCTCGGCCTCGAAGCCGGCCGCGGCGGCGGGCGCGGCCGGGCCGGCGCGGCCTGCGGCCGCGCCGGCGCCGCCGGCGCCGGGCAGTCCGATGGTGCCTCCAAACTTGGCTGCGATGGCGGCGGCGCGCGCCAGCGCATCGGCGGAGATGCCCGGCGCGCCCGGGACGGTGGCGCTTGGAGCGGCGGCGGCGGCGGGCTGCACGAGCGGGAGGCGCGCGAGGAGGCAATGGAGGGGTGGCCGCCGCTGCCGTCACATGGGAGCCCGTAATCGACGGATCACGATCGATGGGCCAACGGAAGGAGCGACCGCGCGCCAGTCGAGGAAGACGGACCGCAGCGACAGCGTGTAGGTGGGATGACACGCACGCATGTGGAAAGGACAGCGGGTTCTGCACACGCGCGCTCACACATAATACCGTATACTCACCATGGCAAAGCTGCCAGGCGCCAGCATGTTGCCCGCCGACAACGGCACGCCCGCCGTCACCTGCGCCGATAGCTTGGCTGCCACCTGCTGCGCCGTCGCCAGTAGCGGGTTCGACGCGGCAGCGGCCGCCGCCGCGGCGGCGGCGGCGGCCGCGGCGGCGCCCGGCGCCGCCGGCGCTGCGCCCCCCGCCACTCCTGCCCCTGCCCCCCCGAGGGCACTTGCGGGCACCGCAGGAATGAGCCCCGCCTTGGCCGCCTCCGCCAGCTTCTCGCGCGCCGCCGCGACGACCGCCGAGACCGAGTCGGCAGGGTTGACGGGCGCGCCGGCGCCCGCGGCGGCGTTGGCGGCTGCCTTCGCGGCCGAGATGGGCCGGATATCGTCCTGCGACGCGGGAAGCGGGGCGAGTGCAAGTCGGGAGTGAGGAACGGCAACGATGGGCGGTGAAGAAGCCGACAATACGGGAAGCAGTACTACCATGCGAGCGTGCTCATCCGAGATTCGCGCGGGTCTGCGCACACGCTGACCCTTTTCAACAACCCGCCGCTCCATCCCCACAGTACAATACCAAGAACGAGCCTGACTGGGTGACTCCCACTCCCCGGTAAAACGTCGCCCCCCGCCTCCGCCGCCTCACGCCCCACGCACCGCCTCCAGGGCCGCCACCGCCGCGTCGAGCGCCGCCTCCTCCGCGTCCTCCTCGCCCTCCACCTCCAGCCCCATCGCCTTGGCCTTGGCCTTCTTGTCCACTCGGAACCGCTCCTCCTCGTTCGTGTCGAACTTGAAGCCGCTGCCGCCGTAGCCGCTGCCGTGGGCCTGCGGATGCGGAGCGAAAAGGCGAAAGGGAGGTCAAATGCGAATCGAAGCGAAAGGGAGGGAGCAGGAGGGATGGTGGCAGGCCCAAGCAGGCAACGAAGCTGCAGGCGCGACGGTTGGATGGAGTTGTCGCAAAGCATCAAGCTACCGCCCCCCATTGTGGAGGCGCTGCCGGCGCTCCCGAGCCACGGCATGCACGCACCTTGACCAGGCCGGCCTTGTGCTTCGTGTGGAACGAGTCTGCCAGCGCCTGTCCGGTCGGGAAGTCACAGGGAGGGAAGGGAAGGGAAATGAAATGAAGGCAGGCGGAAAAGCACACATGATGGACACCGGGCAGGGGCACGGACACGTCGCAACTCGAGAATCGATTGCTCATTGGAGCCCCTTCGCCTGGCCCCGCCCCCGCCCTGGTATTTTGGTATATAGACCCTGGCGCGAATACCTTCCCAGGGCTCCGCGCAACCCGACTTCTGGTCCATTCTGGGCCTCCCGCGGCCCCTGCCCCACAGGCCCGGCCCCAGCCCGGCAACCTCCCATTCCTCCGTCCGCGCCCGTCCCAGGGGTCAGGTGCCGTTCCTCCGTAGCCCCGGGGTACGGTACCCTGGTACCCCTGGTGCAGGCAGGCGGCGACCCCCCTCCCCCACCTGCAGGTCCTGGGGCACCGCCGCGCCGCTCTCCCGCAGCGCCTTGACCAGATCCGGCGCGTACCGCTCCTCATCGGGCCCGATAAACGTGATGGCCGTGCCCTTGGCGCCCGCGCGGCCGGTGCGGCCAACCCTGCGACCACACAACACACACGCAGCCTCAGCCCCCAGCCTCGCCAATGAAACCCCAGCCTCACCAAACGCAGCATCCGGTGCGGTGCTGCTATCGCAAAAGGCGAGGACCAACGCCCCGCCTTTGCTCCCTCCTCGGTATTGCCAGCCCTCCCTGGCGCTCCCGCGCGGGCCGCACCTGTGCACGTAGTCTTCGTGGTGGTTGGGCACGTCGTAGTTGATCACCAGCACCAGGTCCTTCACGTCCAGTCCGCGCGCTGCGATGGAGGTGGCCACCAGGATGTTGCAAACGGCGCCCTTGAAGTCGGCGATGGTGGACTCGCGGTCGGACTGGTCCTTGCCGCCGTGCAGGCTCAGGCAGGGGTAGCCGTAGCGGAGGAGGTCCCTGGAGGACGGGGAAGAGCGGGGGCAGGAGAAGGAAGGGCGGGCGAGGGAGAGGGCGAGGGAGAGGGAGAGAGCGAGAGGGGGGAGAGAGGGAGGGAGAGGGGTTACTGTGGTTGTGCGCGGAAGTGGCAAGGCGGAGGAAGATACGGTACACAAGCGGTGGTAGGGATGCGCTGCGATGCGGCGGTTGGCGTCGGAAGAGCCGCGAGGTGCGCTTGGACAGTAGGCTTGGACAGCCGCACTACGAAGCCAGATGGATAAAGCCCCGGGCTCCATTTGAAAAACCCATCCCACATCGTCTGCCTGAATGGGGCATGTCGCGTTCCGGCGCCCCCTTTCCCGTCACGAACCTGAACAGGTTGTCGCAGCTCTCCTGCTTGTCCACGAAGATGAGCAACTTCCCGCGCTCGTACCACTCGCCCAGGATCTCCAGCAGCCGGTGGAAGCGCTCCTTCTCCGGACGGATCTCCACCCACTGCGTGATGTTCTCATTCACCACGCTGCGACCGCCAACCTGCACGCTCGCGCGCGCGCGCGCGTGTGTGTGAGGGTGGGGTGGACGTGGGGTGGATGGGTGCGGGGTGATGGGTGGGAGGGGCATCTGGCACGCGCGACGGACAGAGCACTGCGCGCCGTCGCAGCTGTTGGCACGCACTCCTCACCTGGATCTCTACCGGGTCATTCAGGATCTTCCGCGCCAGCACCTCCACCTGGCGAGGGAACGTAGCGCTGAACATGACCGTCTGCCGGTCGGGCCGGATGTTCTGCGGTTGGGTGCAGAGGGAAAAGAAGAGAGAAGCGAGCTAAGGTAGAGGAGAGGGAGGCGTTCAGCCGGGACGCGTTCAGCGGGGTTACGGAGCGACAGGCGGCAACGCCCCGCGCGCGGTGCCTTCTCCCCACAAGCGGCCGGTGGAAGCCACCAACGGCCCCGGCCGGCGTCTCTCCCGACCCGCCGCCGCCCCTGCTGCCGCCGCACCTGCACGATTCTCGTGATCTGCGGTTCGAATCCCATGTCGAACATTCGGTCCGCCTCGTCCAGCACCAGGTACGTCACGCGGCGCAGGTTGGTGATCTTGCCGTTGGAGGTGACCAACAGGTCAATCATGCGGCCCGGTGTGCAGGACACGATCTCCACGCCGCGCTTCAGTTCCGAAATCTGGTTCGCCACGCCTGCGAGCGTCAAGGAGGAGAGCCAAGGCAGAACACGTCTCTTAACTACGCTCTAAGCTGCGCTCTTACTCTTAGCTACGCTCTGGTGTGCTAGAGCATAGCCAGCAAGCGTGTGACAGAAGAGCCCAAGGCAGCGCACGGTGTCGCGGTGTCCGACCGGAAGGTCGCGGGGCGGGGCATGGCCAGTCGCGGACTAGCGGTGGTGGTTGTCGTGGGTTCTTGAGCTCCACAGGGCGCAAAACGCCGAGACACCGGGCATCGTCATTGCACCGGGCGGCGTCCAGAGGCTCCCTCCGCCCTTTCGTGAACACCGACTGCCTCGCAGCCCACCCACCCAGTCACCCACGCCCTCGTAACAGCTCCAACGCGCGTCACGCCCCGCGCTCCCTCAGGCCTGTACCGCCCGCCCCATCGACAGCCCGCCCCACTTCACCGCCGACCACCCGCCGAGTCGCTGCTCCGACGCCGCCCGCTCGCCCACCCGCCGGCTTCATCCTTGTGACCACCTGCCCGCCCACCTACCTGACCCTCCAAACACGGCCAGCGCGTTGAGGCCCAGCGGCTTCCCAAACGCCTTGGCCTCCTTGGCGATCTGGGCCACCAGCTCGCGAGTGGGCGCAATCACCAGTGCCACGGGGCCGTCGCCCTGCAGAGCCAGGAACCAGGGAGCAGGGGTCAGGGAGCAGGGGTCAGGGACCAGGGACCAGGGGTCAGCAGGCTGGTGGTGTGGAGGAGGGCACTCGGGTGAGCCCAGGAAGTCCCATAACCAGCCCCCAAACGCAGCCCCGGCAACGCCCACCGGCGCTGCAGTAGCGTACCAACATCATCAGACGCTCCCCGGCTCGACCCTCGCGGTGCGCGCATTGTGACGGCGCCGCGTCTTGCTCCGCCTGTTCCCGTGGCCCTCTTTGGACTGAAAGAACCGGAAACCGGCCAGAGGCCGTCGACAGCGCGGCACAGTCGAAAGCGCTGCGGCCCAATGCCGCACCTGCTGCAGCGGCGGCTGGTCCTTGATGTGGCGCATCATGGGCACCACGAACGCCATGGTCTTGCCCGACCCGGTCTTGGCGATGCCAATGCAGTCCCGGCCGCTCATGATGATGGGCAGCGCCTGCGCCTGGATGGGCAGCGGCCGGTCGAAGCCGCGCTTCTTGAGCACCTCCAGCAGCCGACCGGACAGACCGGCCTGCGTCCAGGCGCGGATGGGCGCGGGGATGTTCTTGCCGCGGACCTTGATGCCTGCGGGCAGCGGGGTGAAGGGTGAGGTGCGTCGTGGCGGGCAGGGGGAAAAGGGAGGGAGGGGAATGGAGACGAGGCCGCAGCGATGGAAGGGAGGCGACGTTGATGCAACGGACCCAGGAAGGAGAGGGAGGGAGGGAGGGCGGTGGGTATGAAGGGTCGAGGGTCTACGTGCGTGGACACACGCGAGCGGGGCGGGTGGCGCACATGCGCTCCTGCTGCTGCTGCTGCTTTCCAGACCCGCCGTCATACATTACAGGCAGGTATGTCCCCAGCCACCTAGCCACCAGCACACCACCCACCGTCCAGCTCCTTGCGCAGCTCGGTCAGCTCTCCGTCGCTCAGCTTGGTGAGCTCCGAAACCTCGATGTAAAAGTTCTTGCGGAAGGGCAGGTAGGTGATGGTGGAGTGGTCCACAGCCACCAGCTTCTCGCCCTTGGACAGCTTGCCGCTCGTCACCAGACGGGCCCACTCCTGAGGCAGCAGTGGGCAGCAGTGGCCAGCAGTGGGCAGCAGTGGGTGGCAGTGGGCGGCAGCGGCCACGGAGCAGACCGGGGACACGGCCAGTTAGAGCATCCAAGAGGTTCAGCAGCATGCCGAGGGAAGCGCGGGTGCCGCAGCGGGTGCCGCAGCGTCAGGCCGCACACCCGCATACTGGCAAGGGCGGCCCCCGCTTGATCAGTGCCCAGCGAGAAGGCGTGAATGGCCGCCCGATCAGTGCCCTGCGAGAAGGCGTGAAACGAGGCGCGAGCGAAGGCTGCCCAGAAAGGTATCAACATGAATTGGGCTCGACAGGAGCAGCGCCCGGCCCTATTGAGACCGCCACGGAGGCCTCCCACACTCATCCACGACCTGGTTCACAGGTCGACGCAAGGCACAGCCCTCCGCGCAAACGCCCAAGCCCAGCCCCGGCGATGCTCGTCGCAGCAGGCCGCTCAGCAGCCGGCCATGGCCCCGGCCTGCTCCTTCACACACACGCGGCGCGCGGCGCCTCTTCTCGCCCGCGCTCCCCTCACCGCATCGTCCATCTCCTCCGCGTCCTCCTCATCCACATCGCTGCCGTCGCTGCTCTCCTCGTCGCTGCTGTTGCGGCGCCGCGAGACGGCGGCCCGCGGCTTGCGCCGCAGCACGGACCCGCCGCGCTGCGGTCCCGCCGCGGCGCCGCCGTTGGTCCGGGCGGACGGTCCGGCCATGGGCGGCGGGGAGAGGCGACTGCTGGGCCCTGGCAGGTGAGAGGCATCGGGCTCCGGTTTGACCTGATGGGCAGGAGCGGCGGCGAAGGGTGGCACCGGAGTGCATGCGCGGGGTTGGCAGCAGCGGCCGCTGAGCTAGACGAGGGACGGTTAGGATGTTTAGGCATGCACACAGTCAGGTGCTTACAGAGACGTGGACGTGAGCAGAAAGCTATGAGTGGCCATGTGTGTTATTGATCGCTTTTGGAGGGGCGTATGGCGGCGGCTGTACGACTTGGGAGTATGCTGCCCGGTTAAGTGTGCTAGAGCGACCGATCAGGGCCTAGGGCTGCGTGCTGGGGCGTTCGAGCGCAGTTTGGGGGCGCGCCGGCACTCTTTACAAGACCACACTAACGTCAATGGGCCCCCGGACAACCCCCAGGCGGGACCCAATCGTCCATCTCGGGGGCAGGGCAGGTCAGGTCGACATGGGAAAACTCGCCGGGCGTGCCCCGGGCCCCGACCTGCGCGGGGCTTTCGTGCGGGTCTGACCTGGCGCAAGGCCCAGGCCCAGGCCAGCGCCTCTGGCCATCACCGGGGCCTGCAGCGAGGAGGCGGGCGACAAGGGCGGTCGGGAAGGCCAACCTAGTGGCCCATGGGTCCGCAGAGATCCAAGACCCGGGCCAGCCCAGACCAGCCCCTACAAGCAGCGCTACGCTTCGCCGGCAGCCGTTGGGTGTGCCTCCCAACGGGGCACACCTTACCCCCGGCTGGGGTGACCGACGTCGGGCGCGGTGTGGTGTGCTTCGGGCCTGCCTTATGTCCTTTGGCTGTACGCATGATGATGCGCAAAAAATTCCGCTGCGGCGCGCAGCGGCGCGGTGACCGCACTTACCTGCACGTCCCTCGCCTCGCACTTACCCTCCTTTGTCAAGTTCGGGAGACTCTGACACAAGGAGTGAGAAAGCGACACGGGGAGTGAGGCATGGTGGTGATGGGACAGAACGCCCGCTGCGCAGGATCTCTATGCATTCCGAGCCATAAGGCCGAGCCATTCGAAAGCTGAGACACAACGTTGCTTTTCAACGCTGCGTTTCTCAATCCTCACACCAACTCCCGCAGCCCAGCCAGTCACCCAACCCCTTCCCACGCCCGGCGCCCAGGCCTGGGCCGCAGCCACGCGCGCGCAACACGGCCTGCTCTGCGGCTCGGCAGCCGCTGACTCACCTCCGCCGCCCCCGCCCCCGCTGCTGCGCCATCCACCTCCATCTCCGCCGCGCCCGTCTGCACCGCGGGCGCGGGCGACAGCTCCCTCGCCTCCGACGCCGCGCGGCGCTCCGCCTCCTGCGCCGCCAGCTTGTTGACCTCCGGCATCACCTCCGCCGCCATGAAGGCATCCAGGGGGTCCACCTCGTCGTCGGTGACCGCGGCGGTAGCTGAGGGACGGAGGGGAGGCACACCGCGTCGGAGGCAGCATGAAAGGGTGCGGCGAAGGCAGTATGAAAGGGTGCGCAAGAATGGAAACGAGAGAGAAATCATACGAACCAGGCCCGGAGACGCACGAGAGAGAGAGAGAGAGAATCATACAAGCCAAGCCCGGAGACGCACCTGCACCAACCGGTGCCCAACGCCGGCGCGGCTTCGCCTGGGCCCCCGAGGCTCCAGCATCGCCGTCGGCGCGTGCGGCCGTCGCCGGCGCCGCCGCAGCCTCGCCTGGCTCCGGCTTCACAGCAGACGGGTCCGCTGCCGCCGGCCCGTGCGGCTGTACACCGGCTGCCGGCTTCGGCGCCCCCGGCCCCGCAATGACCAGGCCCTTCTTCACCAAGCCGCCCGAATTCACAAATTTCGCCGCCGCCGGCTTGCCGGGCGTCAGCTTGGCAGGCGCCGCCGCCTTCGCTGGCGTCGGCTTTGCGGCCGCGGAGCCCTTTCCCGACATGCCCGCCATGAAAGCGTCCAGCGGATCGTCGTCGTCATCTTCCTGCTCCCGCTTTATCACTGCGGGCAGGTGGGGGCAAAGTATGCGGTTGCGCGGGCCGTCTAAAGATCCTGTACAGCAACCGCCTGCAACCCAGTTGGCAAATGCACCGTGCTCTGGCCCAGGAGCTGTTTGTCGGTTCGCCTTGATTTCAGCAGGCCTCCAACCCGTTTCGGGGCAACACAAGCGGGCCCTCAGGCCACGGCGGCTTTAGCTTGGCCCGCCCACCTGACAGCGGCGGCGGCGGGCGGCCGCCCTCCCCGGCAGCTGCATCCATATCCGCGTCGTCCTCCTGCATTTCGTCGTCGCTCCCGCCCCCTCCGCCATCATCCTCATCGTCGTCCTCCAGCGACCAGCCTTTCGGTTTCGTTGCGGCCCCTCCGGCCTCCTCCTCCTCGCCTGCGTCGCCCTCCCCGCCGGCTTCCCCGCCAGCAGCTGCGTCCGCGTCCGCTACCTCCTGGTCAGCTGACGCCGGGGCTTGCTGCGGCTGCTGCTGCTGCTGCGCCTGATCCGCGCCGCCCTGCCGGAAGGACCGAATTGATATCGTGCAACATAGCACAAACGTCAAAGGGGTCAATGCCCTCCTGAACATGACTTCGATAGCGAAGCAAGCGAAACCCTTGCAAGGAACCTTGCAGGGTCAAATCCCGCTCAACAGAAACACACAACATTGCAAAAACCCATGTGCATCCCAGCAGCCACGGTACGTCGTGCGCTTGTGTGATCAATCGTGTCCAGGCATGTAATTCCCTTCGTGTGCCGGCGCAGCGTGCTCGTCGTGCCCCACCCAGCCCTTCCCCCAGCTGCCTGCCGGACCTGCTCCTCCAGTCGCTTTTTGCGCCACTCTTCCACCGCCTTGCGGCGCCTCTCGACCTGCGCCTCCAGTGCCGCCGCTTCAGCGTCCCGGCGCTGCTGAGCCGCTTCCTGAAGACACAGCCAAGGAGCAATGACGCCGCCAACGCCGGCATGGAACCAGGAGAGCTGAAACACAGTGCTGACCGGTTACTTGAGAGAGGTGTACTCGTCGCAAAGCCACCCACGCAATAAGCTTGAGAGAATGCAGCTGACAGGGGGTTCGAGCGGGCAAGGTTTCGCTAGCTCGTCGCAGGCCCGGCTGCCCGACTTCATAACACAGCCGGACAGGGCATTACACGACGGGGGCCGACTATTCATGCATGCGCATTCGCTACATCGGCCTTATGGCGGTAAACTTGACCCCTTACCTCGGCTGTCAGGCCCGGAGCCGCCCCCGCGGCCGCCGTCTCAGCTGTCATGCCGAGAGCGACGGCCACGTCGCCGGTCAGCTCCTGCGGCTCCTCGCGCCTGCGTTTTGCGGCTGGCTCCGCATCAACGTCCGCAGCCTCGTCGCGGCCGCGCCGGTCACCCCCTCTGTCGCGCTCCCGCTCTCGCTCCCTCTCCCGGTCCCTTTCCCGTTCTCGATCCCGGTCCTTCTCCCGCTCCCGGTCGCGGTCCTTCTCCCGCTCCCGGTCGCGCTCTTTGCCTCGCTCGCGCTCACGGTCCCGGTACTCGTCACGACCATAGTCGCGATACCGATCCCTGCGTTTGAGGGCAATGTTAAGGTTAAGAAAAGAATACTGCAATGGAAAGAAAGACATACGTGCCCGGCTAATTTCGCTCGGAGTTGCACACGCCATCGGCACAAACCACACCTGTCCCGGCTGTCTGCACCGTACTTCTCGCGTGCGGACCAGCCATAATCATCCCGCGGTCGGTCACGCCGTTCCTCTCGCTCCTGCAGGTTTGGAACGGGGTGAGCACGGGTGCGCAGGACGGCAGGAACACACATGGCTTGTGTCCATAACCCACCGCCGGCGAGCGCTCCCGGTACCCGCGATCGTAATCGCGGTCACTATCCCGCTTGTCTTTCTTCTCCTTCTTCTCCTTTTTGTCCTTATGCTCCTTGTGCTTCTTTCGGGAGGGCGACCGCGATTTGTCTCGTCCCTGAAAAAACAGAGGCGCACGACGCCCCAGCATTAGATCTATGAGACGTCCTTAAAGAGGACGAAGGTGATTATTTGCGGCGCTCGGCGCTCGGCGTGTCAGAATCGGCTTACCATTGCGGGCTCCGCCCGATTGGGCTAACAGATGTGGGATAACACGACCCTAGCTTGATAACTTGTCCTATATTACGCAAGCCAAGTTGCAATTATCGCGGGGGTCGGCTTTGCCGGGTCTCCGTGAAATTACTCCGTGAAAAGCCAGGCTAAATGAAAGTCAAGAGAGCTAGGGAATAAGATCACAGCGTCATGTGCAAATCGTAAAAACCATAAGCGTTACACGGTCTGCAAGAGTCGTCTCCGCGTTTGGAGACGTTGACATCGGTTTACCGGTACAAAACAGCCGGGAGCGTGATAATGCGCTACGGGATGTAAAAAGTCAGAGATAAGCACAGCGTTTATCATATAATTCTTGCGCACTGTCTACTTCGACCGTCTACGACATCCGTGGATTCGCAGTGCGTGCTACACTCTGACATACCGCAAGCAAATGCAAGCTCTCCCTGCATACTGTGGGCCGGATATGAAATTAGAGCAGTGCCTCTGCTCGGGTGAAAAGGCCGGGTGGGAAGGCTTCGGGGCACGTGTTGGGGGCGGGACAGGGCGGGCACGCCGCTGGCACGGCAGACTCTATCGGCGTGGCGGCTAACTGCGTGCCCTATGACGTGCGAACGTGATAACTTTTGCGACAAGCAAGCCGGGGGCCTTGAGAAAGCAAGGCTTGGCCTTGCGGAAGCTTGTCGGTTGGCGTTGGGTAGCGGGATCGACGGGAACGGCAACCCAGGGGAGTTTAGAGGCCTCGCTACGATTCAGAAGCAGGTTGCATCCCCCAATCCCGCACTGTAACACTTCATCATCATACTGCAATGAAGTAACAGCCTGCCGCAGCTTGCTTTGAGCATGTCCTGGAGACGACATACACTGACGCGCCATCGCCTTCAAAATCTTAGCTTTGCGGGCACCTAAAGAGCAGTTAGGCCTTTTAATTTTAACGTAGATCCCGACAGCCAGGAGGTGTAGCAAAATGGAATCATCACCCACATCTGCGCCAACCGCGCAGCAAGTAGGTAAGTTTGCCTGGCGGTCGAGTGCATATTATGAAGTCGCATTACTGATCATGCCATTTGAGTAGATTTTGGAGAAACGGAGGGTTACATTTGGCATACCGGTAAATAGGCCACCATAGTTTGCGACAGTAGGCTGGGCATACGTGCTGACCGCGACCCATCCACTGTTATCTCCATCAAGTAAATCACATATTCCAGCAAATATTTACTTGGCCGTTGGGCGGCGAACGGGCCTTCTCCCGGTGACCTGTATCACGGAGCCCAGAACACCCGCGCGCGGGCGACAGCTGCGCTTGAATCCTACCCCCTCACTCGCCACATCATCCCAAACATCGGCCCCCCGCCATTATCCCCCTCTTGGACCTGCGTGTCGCGCGTGAATCATGCCGGCCAAGCACAACGCAAGGCCGGCCGCCAGCGGGGGTCTAACCACACGCCTCAGCCGCCAACTCCGCGCGGCTCTCCTCACAGCCCCTGCCCTGCCAACCCTGAAATCGCAACAGCGCGTCAGCTCCTGTAGAGTCCGGACCCGGAAAGCTACCTCCTTGACGGAGGCGGAGAGCACCTGCCCAACGTGCTCTCCGGCACACGCTCCGCGCGCCGCCCCCAAAAAGGCCACTTGGCCTGCCTGCCTGCATGCATGCATGCATGCATGCATGCATGCATGCCCGATTGCACGCCCGAAACACCCCAAGCCCTTCCTTGCCCCCCTCGCAGAGTCGCAGCTGTGCTCGGCTCTGGCCCGCTTCGAGCATGAGCCCACCTGCTATGCGCTGCGCTCGTCCGTCGCGGCGGTGCTCCAGGGAATGCTGTCGCACTGCCAAGACGGCGAGGCGGGCGCTGCACGCGCGGCGGCGCATTACGACGACAAGGTCGCATTCAAGTGGGTATGGGCGTATCATCACGATTCATGGGTCGGTGGGACGGTAAACAAAAAAAATACAAATTAAAAATCAAAACCGTGGCGACGGAGTTTTGGTGGGCAAGTGGTTTCGATATGCGACCTGGCGAAGCATGATGCAGGGCAACGGGGCACCTGTCGTTCTTGGGGCGGCTTTCTTTTAGAGATAAGTTTTTTTATTGTGTGGTGTTGGGGCCACTGCTATCCCTGGACGTAAACGGTAGACACCGGGGCCCTCACCCACGGCTGCGGGTGCGGGTACAGACCGTGGGGGCTAGGCTTCTGTATGCGTGTGTGTGTCGGTGAGTCGCTGTACTCGTTCGGCCGCCCGCCGCGCGCCCCGTTTCACGCCCATGTCGCCCTGTGCGCCTTGTCGTCGCGACAGCTCTTCGCCGCGACTTCCAGGCGAAGGAAAAAAACCCTCCGGCCGTCACCCCACCCCACGTCACCCCGGCCGTCTCCTCCTCCTTCTCCGCTGCGGTATTTTCTTTTTACCCACCTCACCCGACCGTCACCCCACCTCCACCCGTGCCGCCACCTCGCCTCACCCCACCACTACCGCTGACACGGCCACCGCCACCTCGCCTTATCCCACCGTCACCGTCACCGCCACCGCCACCGCCATGTCCATCGCTCCAGGGAGGGTGAGGCCATGTACCTCCTGACGATGCAGCGGTACGCGTGTACGAGAGTCCTGGAGGGCACGTCGTACAAGGTCCAGGCGCGAACCACCGCCGCCACCGGTGCGACCGGTGCGTCGGAGAACGCGGCTGCGGCGGAGGGCGCCAAGGCCGAGGCGGCTGCCGCCAGCGCTGGCGGCGACGCCGCGGCGCCGCCGGCGGTGGCGGCGGCGGCGTCGGCCTTCGCGGGCATGTACGTGCACGACACGATGACGGCATTGAGCGCGGCGCTCCATGCCGCCGAGGTGAGTGCCTGCCTGACTGCGGGCGGCAGGGCAGGGCGTTCGCAAGTGACCCGTGGGTCGTTTGGGTCGGCTGTGCGGTGTGCGCCCACCGCCCTCCCCACCGCACGCAACTCCCGGCCTCCTCGTAGTGACGCCGCTTCTACTGCAGTAGGCTGCGCGGCAGCGAAGGAATTGCTGCTGTTGTTTCTTGTTGCGGTCAGGGTTGCGAACACGCTCCACGCTTCCGGGCCACCGCCCTTCCGCCACAGGGTCCCGCCCCACGCGCCCGCTCCTGCCGCTGCCGCTGCCACTGCCACTGCCGCTGCCACTGCCGCTGCCACCGCAGGCATATGCCCAGTGGCGCAACGCTGCCGTGGCTGCCGCGGGGGGGCTGGCCAGTCGACTGGACCGCCTGGTGGCACTGCTGGAGCTGAAACCCAAGGAGGCGGCACTGTGAGTGGCGTTGGGGTGCATGAACACGTTTTGAAATATATGTGGGTGTGTGAGCGTGCGGAATCGTTTTTTTATTTTTTTATTTTTTTATTTTTTTATTTTTTATCTTTTTATCTATCTATTTATTTGCTAATTTCCTTTTATCTATTGATTATTTATTTATGTTTTTGGGTTTGCGTGTGGGTGTGTGCATATGTACGATATATGTGTGAGGCTGTGTTATCCACGTATAAGCTGAGGCCTGTGAACGTTACGACAGTGCGTTCGCTGTGACCCCTCCTGCCCCTATTCCTGCCCCTCCCTCCCTTCCCACTGCAGGCTGCGCCACGTGTTATTCAGCCAGGCCAGTCAGGAAGAGGTCTACACCTCCCTCAGTGGAGACGGACGGCTCACCCGGGGACTGCAGCCCTCGCCGCCGCTGTTGGTCGGCATGGTAGGGGTGGGGCGGGGGGTGTATGGGTGTGGGTTGGGGGTGAGAGGGGCCACGCGCGCGAAGGGGATACTGCGACCCAGGGCAGCTTTGCGCCGGCCTGGGGCCTCTGACCTCGGGTATCGGGCACCAGGCTTCAGGGCTTGGGCTGGCTGGGGACGGCGCGCCTTCGCTGGCCCCCCCTGGAGACATCCCCCTTCGGGGGAGGCTGCGCTTCCTGCTAGGTCGCGTAGCGAGTGGAGTACCGTAGCCCTCGTAGCCACAGCGTTCGAGTGTGTAGGAAATCACATCGTTGGCTCTCTGCTCCCTTGGCCTACCTCTCACCTCTGCTCCTTCACGTTCCTTTTATTTGGGGTGGTCGTCGGCGCATCTTATATTTAAATGCGGGTATATCTCATTATATCTCATTACATTTTCAGTATATCTCAGTGTGTCGTCCGTATCTCTGCCATCTGGTCGCTTCATTCGCCCTCATTCGCTTCATGCGCAGACCACACAGGAGCTCCTCGCCTTCATGTCCAGTGAGCGCCGCCACATCAGAGAGGGACTGCTGCCGGACTGCTCCAAGGTACGAGGAATGTACGACACCAGGAACGGTGCCGTACTTACGACACACCTGCCTCACTCACTCTTTCCGGCTTCTTGCGGTATGGTCGCGGCGCACTCGCTCCCGACCCTATCCCCACCCTTTCCGATTCAATTCCCCTCCCGCTCCCCCTTTTCTCTCCCCCTTTTCTCTCTCCCCCTCTCTCCCGCCCCTCTCTCTCACGCCCTCTCTCCCTCCGTCCAGGCCCTGCTGACCGGCGGCGACCCGCTCAACCCGTGGGGCCACCTGGGCGGCCCCCGCGGCTCCAGCTTGTCGCTGGGGGTGGAGATCGTCAAGGCGCTCATCGGGGAGAGCCTCAGTCAGGAGGAGCTGCTCAAGGTGTGGGGTGGGGGGTGGGTGCGAGTGGGTGGGTTTGCATGTGTGCCGTAATACACCGGCCGGTGTATTTATACGTGAAATATACGTACATTGTACGTCGCTGTACAGCATATGAGGCCCGATCCGCACCCGACCTTGAGGAGCTGCTCAAGGTGAGGGGTGGGTGCGAGAGTTACAATGAGGGACCACTAGGGTCCTGCGCTGGCGCATTCCGGGTCAACTCAGAACCTCACGGTGGGTGTGGGTGTAAGGGGTGTGGGGTGTAGGGGGTGTAGGGTGTGTGCATGTGTGCCGTAGTACACCGTAGTACACATATGCCGGTGCGTTTATACGTGTAGGGTGTGGTGTGTGTGCATGTATGTATGTGTGTGCCTGTGGCCCTGTGTTTGCGTATGTGCTTTTGTGTGTATATGTGCGCGACTGCGGGCGCCTGTGCCTACGTTTTTTTACATGCCCTATGCCGCCGGACCTGGCGCTGATGGCCAAAGGCTGCTGAGACCCGTGTCTGTGTGTTCGTGTGTCTGTGTGTCTGCGTGTATTCGTGTGTTCGTGTGTGGATGCGTGTGTTTCCAGATCGACAAGACGGCGGTGATGGAGGTATTGGCGGCGGAGCCCGAGTTCGCCAGGGAGGGCCACCCCTTCCAGGCGGACGCCGCGGCGGGGGCGGGGGCGGCGGCGGCGGGGAGGGCAGCCGGAGACGGCGGCGGCGGCGCTGCGAGGGGGGAGGAGGACCCTCTGGCGCTTGTGGGCACGGCCCTGGGCGCCGGATCAGGTGGGGCACGTGGCTTGGCGACGGATTTGACTGCGCGGGGCGGGGCGGGGCGGGGCTGGCCTGGGCTGGGTTGGGTTGGGTTGGCCTGGGATCGATTACGGGGTTGCGGCTTGATTATGGACGTGTGAGTCGATGCTCTGCGAGGGTTGTGCGCGGCAGCGGCAGCGGCAGCGGCAGCGGCGGCGGCGGCGGCGGCGGCGGCGGCGGCGGCGGCGCTGCTGCTGCTGCCGTCGTGTGGCGTCCAGGTGTGTGCTCTGGAGTGCGCGGGGCTTCTGTGTTTCCGTTGGGTTTATGGGTTAAACACTGTTGGAGCCGGGCCTCAGTGCCTCACATGGTCAGGAGGAAGGCCTCCTGGAGGAAAGATAACAGAAAGGAAAACCGTTTGTAAGCGACTGCTCGACTGTAAGCGACCGCGTCGCTGCTTGGCGCAGGGTGGGGTAGGTAAGGGTGGCCTTCTGGCCTGAAGGTCCTATGGCGTCACAGCGCGCCGTTGAAATGCCTCTGGAGCAGTGAGTTGCAGGCCGCAGCTGGGCCGCGCGCCTTCCGCCCGCTATCGCTGCCATCCGTACTGATGCCGTACTGATGCCGTACCCAGGTCCGGCGGATCTGTACGAGCTCATAAAGGCGGAAGTACGACGCGACACGTCGGCGATCCGGGGTCCCCGCGGCCTGGGCGCCCTCTTCAGCGATCTGGCGGCGACGGCGACGGCGCCGACGGCGGGCGCGGCCGCCAAGAGGGCGCGCACGGCGGCGGCGGCGGCGGCGGCGGCGGGCGAGGGCGGTGACGCCGCCGCCGCCGAGGGCGCTGACGGCGACGATGCCGGCGACGGCGCCGACGGCGATGAGGTCATGGCGGACGGTGACGGCGCCGCCGCTGGGTCGGCGGCGGCGGCGGCGGCGGGCGGCGCTGCCTCTCCGGCGGCCCCGGGCTCTGGGGCAGTCGGCAAGCGGAAAGGTACGCGGCCCGGGGTACGGCTGTCCGTTGGCGGTTGCGCGTATGTCAGTCACGTCAGCCCTTGCCGCCTCGAACTGATTAATACCCACCGCTGCCGCTCCCTCCTCTCTCGCTGACCCCCTGCCCCCCTGCCTCACCTGCCCCTGCCTCACCCGCCCCCGCCCCGCCCCCCTCACTCACTCACCAGCCGGCGAGTTGCGCCCCTACACCTCCGATCTGGAGTACCTGGAGAGCTGCTTCAAACTGCTCATGACCGAACTGCTGTGCGGAAAACACAGAAGGTGCGCACCCGGGGGGGGGGCGGGGGCGGGGCCTGTCCACGTAAGGGCGGGAGCCCGTAGACGGTAAACGGTCCCGGGGGAGGGGGTTGTTAGGAAGGTTGCCGGTCGGGGTTCGGGGCGCAACCGGCGCGTATGTGTGCGTGTCCGTCTTTCCCCTTCTTTCCCCGTGGTCCCCTTTCCCTCCCTTTGCGGTCCCCACTCACCCCCCCCCCCACCCCCACCCCCCCCCCACCCACCCCCCCACCCACCCACCCACCCACCCACCCACCCACCCACCCACCCACCCACCCACCCACCCACCCACCCACCCACCCACCCACCCACCCACCCACCCACCCACCCACCCACCCACCCACCCACCCACCCACCCACCCACCCACCCACCCCCCCACCCACCCACCCACCCACCCACCCACCCACCTCAGGGTGCTGGCTCATAGCGAGGAGGGCAATGAGGCTCACGGCCTGGCGGTCCCCCTGGACGATTACGATGACTACTACCTGTCGGGACACCGGGGCAACACGCGCGCGCGGGCCAGCCAGCAGGTACCCACCGACCCGCGGGTCGCTCACTGGGTCGATATGTCGGGCTGGCTTGGCTTGTGAGGAGGCAGGCTGCGCGCGGGGTGGGGTGGGCGGCAGGCGGCGAGGCAGAGGCGGGCAGCGTGTTGTATGTGAGGCTGGATGCGCGCCGAGGGGAGGGGCGGGGTGGGGCGGTGCCAACTTCCCCCCCCCCGGAGGTGTCGCGACCGTGCCTGTGAACGCTGTGGAGCGGGCAGAGTGGGCAGGAGCGCCTGGCCTGGCCTGGCCTGGCTGGGGGCCAAGAGGAGAGGGTGTGGGTGGGCGGATCATTTGGGGCGGACACATCAGTCCATCGGGCCCCTCCCGCCCGCCAGGCAACCTCGTCAGGGACAAGCCCGGGAAACCCATGCACCCGCCCACCCACCCACCCGCCCACGGCCCACCCCGCGGCCGTGTCCCGACCCAGGTCCGGGAGCTGGAAGGCCGAGAGCGGCTGGAGCGCAGTCGGATTGAGGCGCGGCTGCGGCTGACGGCGGCGCAGCGCCAGGCGGATGGACAGCCCCCCTGGAGGCCAAGGTGGGCTGGGCTGTGCGTGTGTGGGCGGGGGGTTGCGGGTGTGCCGGGTGTGCGTGTGCTGACCGTCACGGCGGGGAAATGGCCGTCACGGCGCGGCGCAGCGCTGCGCCGGGGACGAGAGAGCGAGTCAGGAGGGTCGACGGAGACAAGGTGACCCACGGGTCGGCGGCGGCGGCCGTCCGTGCTTTGGCGCGTGAGTGGCGCTGGTCGGGGCGTTGCTGTGGGGCCGGTTGGGGGTCGTCCATTGTTGATCTTTGTCTCTCCTGCGTTATCGCTCATCTCACGCGTCCAGTCACTTCGGGTTTTAGGGTTTTCGCCCCCAGCCGCGCGTCAGCGGTCTCTTTTCTACCCCCGGATACCTACTCCTTAAACCCAACCCTAACCCTGACCCTAACCCTAAACCCAACCTCAACCCGCTGTCCTCGCTGCCACACCGCAATGCCCCCCTTCCCTTCCCTCCCTCCCCCGCCCCGTTTGGTTCCCAGATTGGAGCGGTTGGCTGAGGCTCGCTCTCTGGCTGCCTTTGAGAAGAAGGTGCTGCTGCTGCTGGTGGGATGCAGAGTGAGCCCCTCGGTGGCGCGCACGCTGCAGGTGGGGAGGGGGAAAAATGATACCGCAGCGGAGACGGAGACGGCGTTAGCGAACGGACCCCGAACCCAGGAATACTTACCGAACATACCTGTAACCTTACCGAGCTGAAAAGATGCAGCGACCGCGTCGCTGGGGAGGGGGGAGGGGACTGGGGCGGGGCGGGGAGGGCAAGAGCAAACGGATGAGGGGGTTCCCTGGGAGAGTGTGGAGCATCCTTGCCGGCAAAGCTCCGGCAGATGCCCGACCCACCCACGTGTGCTGTGTGTGTGTGTGTGTGTGTGTGGTGAGGGAGGGGGATGTAGGGAATGACAGCCCAAATCGACCCGACCCGACCCGACCTGAAGCGAACCGAACCGAACCGAAACGAAACGAAACGAAACGAAACGAACTGACCAACGGCTGGTATTGGACGTTTGACGGTGGATGCGCCGAGGCCCTAACCCCCGCGGGACACCCCCGGCTAGGCGTGGCTACCACTTGCACTCATTACCCTATCTCGCACACCTCCTCACACCCCTCCCAGAGAAGCACTCACTCAGCCCACCCTCCCTCCCCCACCCCCTCAATGCCCCCACACCCACTCCCCAGAGCTGCGTGTCGAACGGCTACGTCGGAGGTCACGGGGGCCTGGTGGGTGGGGCCGGCGGTGTGCGTGCCTGCGTGCCTGACTGCGTGTGCCACTGCCATTGTGTTTCGCGCTTTCGCCCCGCCGTTGCTCCCGCATCCCAGTGCCACCCCCACACGCCTTGGCAGTAATCGGGGGCGGTGCGCAGACGCCCCGCCCCCACCCGCCCCGCAGCTCACCGCGCGGCCCGCCTCGCGCCGTTTCTCAGCTAGCGTCCATAAGCTAGTAACACCCTAAGCGTCCCATAAGCCAGCGACGCAGCCAGCGCCACAGCGTACAGATCTGATACGCTGCCCATCCGTTGAGCAGTTGGCGGCGTCAGTGCGCGTTGCGGCGAGTTCTGGCGGACCCACCCGCCCGGCCCGACACCCCCTGCTTCCCGATGCTTCCCTCCCTCCCACCCTCCCTCCCTCCCTCCCTCCCTCCCTCCCTCCCTCCCTCCCTCCCTCCCTCCCTCCCTCCCTCCCTCCCTCCCTCCCTCCCTCCCTCCCTCCCTCCCTCCCTCCCTCCCTCCCTCCCTCCCTCCCTCCCTCCCTCCCTCCCTCCCTCCCTCCCTCCCTCCCTCCCTCCCTCCCTCCCTCCCTCCCTCCCTCCCTCCCTCCCTCCCTCCCTCCCTCCCTCCCTCCCTCCCTCCCTCCCTCCCTCCCTCCCTCCCTCCCTCCCTCCCTCCCTCCCTCCCTCCCTCCCTCCCTCCCTCCCTCCCTCCCTCCCTCCCTCCCTCCCTCCCTCCCTCCCTCCCTCCCTCCCTCCCTCCCTCCCTCCCTCCCTCCCTCCCTCCCTCCCTCCCTCCCTCCCTCCCTCCCTCCCTCCCTCCCTCCCTCCCTCCCTCCCTCCCTCCCTCCCTCCCTCCCTCCCTCCCTCCCTCCCTCCCTCCCTCCCTCCCTCCCTCCCTCCCTCCCTCCCTCCCTCCCTCCCTCCCTCCCTCCCTCCCTCCCTCCCTCCCTCCCTCCCTCCCTCCCTCCCTCCCTCCCTCCCTCCCTCCCTCCCTCCCTCCCTCCCTCCCTCCCTCCCTCCCTCCCTCCCTCCCTCCCTCCCTCCCTCCCTCCCTCCCTCCCTCCCTCCCTCCCTCCCTCCCTCCCTCCCTCCCTCCCTCCCTCCCTCCCTCCCTCCCTCCCTCCCTCCCTCCCTCCCTCCCTCCCTCCCTCCCTCCCTCCCTCCCTCCCTCCCTCCCTCCCTCCCTCCCTCCCTCCCTCCCTCCCTCCCTCCCTCCCTCCCTCCCTCCCTCCCTCCCTCCCTCCCTCCCTCCCTCCCTCCCTCCCTCCCTCCCTCCCTCCTTCAGAGCACTGTGGGCAATCTGCTGCTGGCCTTCTATCCGGATGACCTGGGCGAGCAGATCAACGCGCGGAGGTACTTTTACAAGAGCGGCCGCCTCATTCAGGTGGGGGGGTGGGTGGTGGCTGGTGGGTGGGTGGAGGGGAGAGGGAGAGGGAGGGTTCCCTTCGCCTCCCCTCGCCTCCCCTCGCCTCCTCGCATACGTCTCTCCGCTGCGGTAACGTTTTCACTGCCCTATCCACGCATTGCCTCCCTTCCCTTCCCCTCCCCTTCCCCCTATCTGCCCCTTCCTGCCTTCCGGGTCCGTTCGCTAACGCCGTCTCCGTCCCTCCGCTGCGGTATCTTCTTCCCGGAGTTACCACTGCCCTATCCACTCATTGCCTCCCCTTCCCGATCCTCTCCTCTCCTCCCCCCTATCTGCCCCTCCCCTCCCCTCCCCACCTCCCAGGACGGTATCCTCACCCTCAACGGCACCGACTTCTCCAAAGACATCATGGAGCAGGTGATGCCCCCCCCCCCGTGCCCATGCCGTGCTCGGCTGATGTTGCCGGCCGTGTCGTACACCATCGGCGGGCGTGCCGCACTTCTGCCGTACCGTGCCACCCTAATTTGCGGCTTGCGGCAGGGGAGGCGTCCAAGGCCCACATAAGGCCCGGAGGGTGCTGCGTTCCCCGTTGTGCACGCCCTCGCGCACTCACGCACTCGCGCACATTCGGCCGCCTGGGCGCTGTAGTGCGCGTCCCGAATCAACCAGGAGCCGGGAGCGGCGGTCCGGGGCCGACCCGCGGGTCGGTCCACCATTGCATTCGCCCGGAAGCCCGACCCCGCCTGCGGCGACGGCGTTTCGGTCGGCTCTGCTACGCTTCGCTGCGCTGTGCTGTGCTGTGCTGTGCTGTACCGTGCTGTGCTGTGCTGTGCTCCCCGCATCCCCACCACCTCACCTCCTCACCTCACCACCTCCCTTCCCACCTCCCCATCTCCCCACCTCCCTTCCCACCTCCACCCCAACCCCCCACTGGCTTCATTTCGTTAGGGGGTGGACCTCGATCGGCGCATGCTGGACTTCCTGGTGGGTCTAGACACCGAGTTCTCCGACATGGTGGACGGATCGCACCTCTACTTCCCCTCATACGTACGACTGGAGGACGTCATACTGCCCGCGGAGCAGAAGCAGGTGGGAGAGGGGGCGAGGGGCGTAGGGGGGGGCTGGGGGGGTGGAGGCGGTGGCTGAGGGGGTTTACAGGGTGGGTGGGGGTGTGGGGGTGTGGGGGTGTGTATGGGGGGTGAGAGTTCGAAGACGGTCTGAGGGGGCAGGCTGGCAGTAGTGCTGACTGAAAGAGTAGTGGAAAAGGGCGGGAGGCTGAGAATGGGTAAGGGACGGCTGAAGGGGGAATGGGGCTTCAAGAGGCCGGCCAGGGGGCTGGTCACCACCTTATATACGGGTTCATGCGGGTTCTTTGCTCAGGGTTAAGCCCTGACCGCCCCCCGCCCTCGCGCCCTGCCCTCGCTCGCTCCCTCGCTGCCCCTCAGCTGATTGTTGAGACGGTGGAGAACTTCTCCCGCTTCAAAAAGGCGCGAACGACGCTCGGAATGGACTCGGGTGCGCGCCTGCTGCTCCGGCGCTGAGTGAACTCGAAGCGAAGGACTGGACACCGCGTTGGGCACCCCCCCGCCCCCGCATTGCACTGCATTGCATTCCCATTCTGTGGCTGCACCGATTCCTTGACTGTACCGTACCGGTATTTCGTCCTTCGTAACCCCCTTCCCCTCGCTGTGTTGCCCCCCCCCCCCTCGTTGTGTCCCTCCTCACTCGCCCACTCACTCACCCACTCACCCCCTGCCTCACCCCCTGCCTCAGGCCCGGGCGGCGGGCTGGTGCTGCTGTTCCACGGCGCCTCGGGAGTGGGCAAGACCATGATGGCGAATGCGGTGGCACACCACGTGGGGAAGAAGGGTGCGGGGGTGTGTGGGGCTGTGTGGCTGTGTGGGGATGCGTCTGTGTGTGGCTGTGGGGTGCGTGAGGGGATGGCTGTGGGGTGTGTGTAGTCGCCCGGCATTCGGCACAGCTGTCCCAACGAACCGACCCGCCCTCCCCCCACCCACCCGACCCGACAGACAGCACCTGCTCCTGCGGACTGTTCCTCTTCTCAAACCCCTCCCCTCCCCTCCACTCCACCGGGCACACGTCTTTATTTGAATCCCCGCTCAACCCTCCTCTCCCCGCCCCTCCCCGCCTCTCCCCTCCCCTCCCCTCCCCGCCCCTCCCCTCCTCTCTTCCCCCTCCACCCACCCACCCACCCACCCTCCAGTGCTGCTCATCAACTTCCCCTCGCTGGGCCACAACGAGGCGGGCGAGGTCGTCAGGTTCATTTTCCGGTGAGCAGGCCAATACTACCGGTACGCTTCCGGAGGGTCTGGCGCCCCCCGTCACCGCCCCAACGTGTGCGCGCATCCATCCATCCACCCATCCACCTGCTCGCCCGCTGGCTAAAGGCCAGTACGGCACTCTTCCGGAGGACCTGCAGCCCGCCCCGTAACCGGCTAACCACCCCTCCGACGTGTGCATGCATCCATCCATCCACCTGCTCGCTCGCTCGCTCGCCCGCTGGCTCGCTCGCTCGTAGGGAGGCCAAGATTCACGACGCGCTGCTGTTCTTCGACGAGTAGGTGGTCGGACTGGGCGGGGGGGGGTAGGGGGTGATGGAGGCGGGAGGTTGGTGGTGTTGGGGACATGGATGGGCGGCGGGGATTGGGCGGTGGGAGGGGAGGGGGGTGATGGAGTGCTGCATAGACGGATGACCCATGGGTCGGTCGAGTCCATGCCCGCCTCGCATCGTCCTTTGTCTCCCGCCCCCCACGCACGTCTCCTCCTCCTCCTCCTCCTCCTCCTCCTCCTCCTCCTCCTCCTCCTCCTCCTCCTCTGGACGCCCCGGTCTCCGCGCCGACGCTGCTATATTCTCTTTATTCCCTCCGTCCCTCCGCTGCTTTACCTTCTTCATTACCCCCTCGAGTTCCACTACGGTACTTTTTGCTCCGCTGTTCTCCGCTCTGTTGGTATCCGCTGCCCTCCGCTGCCCCCCGCTCCGCTGCCCTCCGCTGCCCCCCGCTCCGCTGCCCTCCGCTCCGCTCTGCTCCGCTCTGCTCCGCTCTGCGCCGCTCTGCTCCGCTCCGCTCCGCTCCACACCGCCCCGCTGCCCTCCACTGCCCCCCGCTGCGCAGGTGCGAGTCCATCTTCGAGGACCGCGACCGCGGCTCCCACACCGTCAACATGCTTCTTACGGAGGTGGAGCGCTACGACGGCATCGCCATCATGGCAACCAACCGCCCGCACGACATCGACGAGGCCATGCACCGCCGCATCACCATGGCATTTGAGTTCAGGCGCCCCGACCACCTGCAGCGGCTGGAGATCTGGAAGAAGCAGCTGCCGCCAGCGTGCAAGCTGGAGGTGGGCCGGGTGTGGGGGTGGGTGCGGGGGTGGGTGTGGGGTTGTGGATCGGAGCCTTGGTATGTGCGCCCCCCAAACACTGGCCGTGGCCGCTTCCACTCAACTGGTACCCTAACTCCACCCACCCGCGCATTTGCACAGACGGACGTTAACCTGCCCGCTCTGGCGCTCAAGTACGAGCTGTCCGGCGGGTACATCAAGAATGCGGTCCAGGTGCGACGCAATGGGGCGGGTGGTTGGGCCGGTGGTTGGGCCGGTGTATGGGCCGGTGCGACGCCAAGCTCAGGCAGCTGGTGCGTCCTACGCGCGCTTGGATTTGCAGCGGCAGCGGATATGGTATATGGCTGTGAGGGGCTGTCTTGATGTTGTGACCCGGACACACCCGGCCCGGCCCGGCCCGACCCGGCCCGGCCTGGCCTGACCTGACCGCTGATGCAATCCGCTCCATACCGGACACCAGACATCCCTCCCTCCCTCCCTCCCTCCCTCCGGGGCTCTTCTCTACCCCCTCTCCTGCTTCACCCCCCTGCCCCACGCACTCACGCACGCGCGCACTCACCCCCTCTCCTGCCTCTTCTGCCTGTGGGTGCCCAGGCGGCGCTGTCAAAGGCGACCTCCCGCAGCAAGGAGGGCGAGCCGGTGGCCCTCAACCAGGTAACAGGTACTGGTACCGGAGTGGGGGGGGAGTTGGGCCGCTGGGGTTGCGCGCCGGTGGGGTTGAGTGGGCCCGCCTCGCCTCGCCTCGCCTCGCCTCGCCTCGCCTCGCCTCGCCTCGCCTCGCCTCGCCTCGCCTCGCCTCGCCTCGCCTCGCCTCGCCTCGCCTCGCCTCGCCTCGCCTCGCCTCGCCTCGCCTCATCTCGCCTCATCTCGCCTCATCTCGCCTCGCCTCATGCACTGCAGAGCCCCTCTCGCCCCGGCTGTAACTGCAACCTGCATACGGCAGCTGCTGCATCGATGGGGCTGGCGTGTTTGGGGTGTGCGGCTCCACCTGTCCATCCTTGCCGTCTCTTCCTTTCGCCCCCCCCCCCTGTTCTCAACCCGCATCTCTTCCGTAAGTTCCTCCCTCACCCCCCCCCTCACCCCTCACCCCGCCATCTGCACACCCACACACACACGCACACGCACACACGCACACACACCCACGCACTTACACACACACCCACAGGCCGACCTGCTGGCGGGTGCAGCGCTGCAGCTCCGTGGGGCGCTGAGGCTCAAGGTGGGTAACGGTAACGGAACAGTCGCGGCTGAGGGGGGGGCGGGGCGTGAGAAGAGGGTCGAGGCAACAGAAAACCGTCGAGGGAGGAATGATCGGATGCAAGCTGGTGACCTGGGCCCGGGGCATGCACCGGCCCCTCGCAACCCCGCGTTCACCGCAGTCCTCCGGAGTTGAACCCCGGACTCACCCACGATCCACGATATCTTTCCAACTCCACCACCACCACTACCACCACTACCACCACCACCACCATCGCTGCATCCCGGGTTGCGGCGCGGTTTCTCTTCTCCCCCCCTTCACACACACAGCTCATTCAGGCTCTCCCACTGAACCCCGTTGTTCACCCTCCCCCCCTCCCCGAGGGGCGGGTTGCTGCAACCAGCACCAGTAGCAGCACCACTGTACCAGCTCTCGTAACGTGCTGCTCTCGAACAACACTACCCCCAACCCACCTCCCAACCCCTCCCCCTCTGCTGCGGCCTCATCCTCTCATCACCCCCCCCACCCACCCACCCAACAGGACCAGGACCGCCAGCGGGTGCCCCGGCGGGGTCTGGAGGATGTGCTGCTGCAGCCTTCACTCAAGGAGCAGCTGGAAAAGGTACCTTGCATGTACGGTATATACCGTATACCAGTTATATGTATACTGTATACCAGTTGCCCCGGGTGGGGCCTTGGGCCTTGGCTGTGGGGGGGTGGGCCCTGCGGCGGTGGCGCGCTGGCGGTGGCGGTGCGGTCCAAGAGCACTCAATGATGTGGGTCTGACCAACTAGACGTTGCGGTGTACCACCGGTTGCGGTCCCTGAAGGAGAGAGGAGAACATACCATACACCGCAGTTCGTTTGGGCTTGGGGGCGGGGTGCTGGCGGCGAAGCAGAGCCGCACCGCCCTTCAGGCCGCTCCACAGGGCCGCTCTGCCTGCCCCCGAGTGCTCCCGTGTGCCCCCGCCCGCTCGCGTGCTCCCGTGTGCCCCCGCCCGTTCGCCTGCCCCTGTGTGCTCCCGTGTGCCCCCGCCCGTTCGCCTGCCCCTGTGTGCCCCCGTGTGCCCCCGTGTGGGCCGCTCGCAGATCGTGCAACACGAGAAGGCCCGCGCGGTGCTGGTGGGGCAGTGGGGTTTCGGAGCGGGCGGCGACCTGTCCGGCACCACGTGCCTCTTCTACGGCCCGCCCGGTACTGGCAAGACGTTGGCGGCGGAGGCGGTTGGCTACGAGACGGGCCGCCCTCTCAAGGTGCGTGTTTGTGGATGTGGATATGTTTGTGGTGTGTGTGGAGGGGTTTGGGGGGAGGGGGCCTCCCAGAACTCTTCCCTGCGGCTTCGTCTTCTTCGTGTTGTGCTCCCCCCGCTGCCCCAACACCTCCCCCAGCGACCCATGGGACTCTGAACCTCCCCCAGCGACCCATGGGACCTTACAACCCTTAACCCACCCCGCCTGGGGTCACGCAGGTGGTCAACTGCGCCGGCCTGGTGTCCAAGTGGGTGGGCGACACCCCCAAGAACATCGACGCACTCTTCGCGGACGCGCGGGCTCTGGACGCGGTGCTCGTGTTCGACGAGGCGGAGGGGCTGTTCGGCACCCGGCCCACCGACATGGCCTCAGCGTCGGACCGGTGAGCTGCAGGTCGGGTCGGGGCGGGTCGGGGCGGGCCTTTGGCTGGCGGCCTTTGGGAGTGAGGGTAGCTGGAGGGTTTGCATTATTGGGCGGTGCAGGGCCGGCTTGTGTGAGCTACGGTATGCGGGGTGGGTGGGTGGGCGGGAGAGCATGTTCTTCAGGGGTGGGCGGCAACGCGGCTCACCCGCAGTCCATCGCTCCTGCCCCTACTAAAGGCCTTCTTGAGCTGCCTTGCTGCTGCTGCTGGTGCTGCTGCTTCTTTTCCCGTCGTCGTTACCACCGCCGCTGCTGCCACCGCCGTCACCGTTGCAGTTGCTGTTCCGCTTGCCCCCCTCCCCCTCCCTCCCCCGCAGCTACGCGGCTATGGACGTGGGTGTGTTGCTGTACCACCTGGAGACTCACCCGGGCATTGTGGTGCTCATCACCAACCAGCCGGCAGCCATTGACAAGGCCTTCCACAGGCGCATCCGCTTCATGCTCAACTTTGCGATGCCGGACGCGGCGCTGAGGGCCAAGTTGTGGCGCGCGGCGGTGCCCCAGCAGACGCCGCTGGCGGGTGCGTGGGTGGGTGGGTGGGTCGGTGCTCGGTGGTAAAAAGGAAAGCCGCAGCGGGGCATTGGTTACGGTTTGGGGGTTGAGGAAAGTCCGTGATTGGGGAATCGGAATTGGAATGTTCGGAACCGGACCAGCCAAACTGTGTGTATTGGGCCTGGGAGGGAGGCGGCGCTGGCACCTGGCAGGGCAGCCGTCGCGACGGTTGACGGTTGACTGTTGACGGTTGACTGCCCCGCACCGCACCCGCAGGCGACGTGGACTGGTCGGCTCTGGGCGACCGCCACGAGCTGTCGGGCGGCGCCATCCGCAACGCAGTCATCCGGGCCGCCACGCGTGCCGCGCTGCGCATGACTGCTGGCGCCGACGCGGCCTCCGGGGGCGCTGTGTCCATGGCGGATCTAGCAGCGGAGGCGGCGGAGGAGGCCAATCGGGGGGAGGGCGCCATCGCGCAGCAAGTCCGGGCCATGTACATGTGAGGGCGGCGGCAGAGGAGGAGGAGGACGGGGAGGAGGGGCCGATTGTGTCTCAGGCTGCGTTGTGTTGCGACGTGTTGTGCTGTGTTGTGTGTTCTTTCTGTGTGTTTTGTGTTGTGTCGGGCAGGAGGGAGCGAGAGAGAGAGCCGCGGGCGTGCTGCGTGCCGGAATGGCATTTGTGAAGAAGGGCACACTGCTGCTGCGATTTGAGCGGCGGAGCCCTCCGGCGCCGCCCCGCTTGCCGTTCGTCCGTCGACCGCAAAATGTCGGTGGTGTGGAGGCCACAGAATGTGGCCGCCAATTTTTTCGTGGCCGGTGCGACGGCTTCCCGGCTTTGTGCACCCGAGCCCATAAACCTCGGAAGAATGAAGCGAAGGGACCAGGCCCGGCCGGCCGTGAAGACCGGTTCACGGCCGTGAAGCCATGCGCGTGCCGTGCATCGGTGCATCGGCGGCGTGTCACGTGGGTGTGTGTTTTTACGGCATCAGTACGGACATGCCCTGCGGGGTGAGGGGGGTAAAGTGTTTGGCGCGGGAGCGACCGGTCGTTGCGGCAGAGGGCCACCCGGATCGCCGGATGTGATGGGTCCCCTCGCCACCGCTGGGGGTGACGGCACCCGGTACAGCCCTGCAGGGCATCGACACCAGCCGCAGCAGGAGACTTGTAGCGGGCTCGAAGTGGTCATCACCACCGCCACAGCCCTGAACTTGCCGGTGGACAACCGGCCCAGCCCCCCGCAGCCCGACTGGCCCAAGATGCTGGCGGGGGCCTACAAGCGGATGCAGCGGCTCTCCCGCTTCCCGCTGTCGGCCTTTGGCCGGGCCACCGCCGCGTCAGCCTACGGCCTGCAGACGGTCACCTGGCACATAAAGCACGGTGGGCCGCCTCCGGACAGCACGCTGGACCACATCGGGCGGCTGACGGCCCGGACGGCCCGCCTAGTCGACCGGCGACAGGGCCCAGAGGAGGATGCGCGCTATGAATACACCTTGCTGGGGACCAACAGAAGTCACAGCCGAAAGGATCTTGAACTCCATACCCGCGATGCGCAAAATGAAAGATATGTCAGGCGGTTGCAGCAATAATTATGACAATTATTTTGACATTTAGCCTTTATTCAAACTGTTAAAGCCAATTTACATGACACGTTACGTTACCTCACGTTTACATGTAAAGTGGCGGGCCCAAACGGATCCCGATTTACATGGGCTGTTTTGGGGACGTTATCTCTGTTGGCGCGAGGTCCGTACACACTATGTTTTGAGGCGGTAACGTCAAAGCGCCCATGTCATATCACTCCAGCACGATATTAAACCCTTAGGACGAAGCCTGCGAGCGTCGTTGCCCATAATGGAACCCGACGCGCCGAGGTCGGCCTCTTCGCGCGAGAGCTCGTTCTCAGAGTACGCCAAGCCCTCGATGGCGGTCTCATCGCGCTCGTTTGCATTCATTATACTAAAGTTGTGCGGCGTCGGCGAGCGGCTGCGACCGCGGAAGGCCCTGCGCGGCGTCGGCATGGCTCTCGATCGGAAGCTCGGCCTGACCGACCACTGTGTCTTGTCGAGAAGCAGCAGCGCCTTGTCAAGATCCATGTTGACTTTATGCAGAACTAGCCGGCAGCGAAACTCATTCGGGAGTGCCGAGCTGCCGACCGTGGTGAGGGACCGGTGCGCTTGTAGGTCGTACTATTTTGAGAAATAGTACGGCACGCATTCTCCAGCGCTGTTCCCGCGCACATACATAGAAGGTATTCACATAACTGCCTGGCCTTATATCGGTTCGTTATATGTGCCCCAGCAGCTTTGGTCACTTAGGCAGCTATTCCTAAATGGACATGACCACGCAATTCTCTGAGCAAATACGCGTAGAACGGGATTGCATGAAACAAGCAGTGGACATCAAGGCCGTGCGTGATATAGCACTCTTCGAGCTCGCGCGCTATGTTGCAGATTTGAAAGTCAATTCGGTGATAGATGATGACGCGATACTCAGCATGACATGTGGGAGCCTTGATTCCGGACACATGCCTGGCTTGAGCATAGTGCATAGGAGCAGTGCTCTGCTGCCGCTGCGCTTGTGCGGAGTTGCCCTTCGTCATGTACCGGTAGTATGTTTGGCGAGAAGTTCACAGTGGGAACGCGATGGAGATCGCCGACGATAAGTACCGCTGAACCGCCAAACAAACGCGAAAAGGCGAGAAAACAACGGGCAACAATGCTACGGGGAGCTGATGTCGTACTTTCATCACTTTCGGGTGACCAAAGTACGGTGCATGGTTTACATGGTTTACAAGGTTTACGGCGCAGCTCTCTTCTTGTACGTATGCCTTGATTGACTTTTCAGACGGTGCATACTTTCCAAGCATGCAATGTGTCTCCGATTTTCGATTAGATAAGTCCAACCCGTCAGAAATATGAGCTCCGATCAGCGGTTCAGCGGTACTTATTTCTGCGCGGCATAGTCTCAGTCATATGTAAACACAGCCTACGTTTGGCGAGAAGTTCGCAGTGGGAACGCGATGGAGATCGCCGAGCGCTTGTTATACCAAGTATATGACATAACTGAAGGATTGGTCTCGAAGGAAAGCAAAACTATGCTAAAATGAGGTTGTACTGGCTGTAACGGGGCGAGGGATCAACGTTTGGTCAATTACACCCACCCCCCTGGGGCCACGTTAGACTTTTTGGCCACGTAACGTGTAACGGACCCGTTACCCCATGCGAACTGACCCTAACTGACCACGTTTCCTGTAAAGTGATAACGTAAAGTGTCATGTAAATCCAGCATAACGTTAAAGCGCCCATGTCATATCACTCCAGCACAATGTTAAACCCTTAAGACGAAGACTGCGAGCGTCGTTGCCCATAGTGGAACCCGACGCGCTGAGGTCGGCCTCATCGCGCGAGAGCTCGGTCTCAGGGTACGCCAAGCCCTCGATGGCGGTCTCATCGCGCTCGTTGTTTGCATATTGATTGTACTAAAGTTGTGCGGCGTCAGCGAGCGGCTGCGACCGCGGCCGGCCCTGCGCGGCGTCGGCATGGCTCTCGGAAGCTCGGCTGACCGACCACTGTGTCTTGTCGAGAAGCAGCAGCGACTTGTAAAGATCCATGTTGACTTAATGCAGAACTAGCCGGCAGAGAAACTCATTCGGGAGTGCCTCTTCTGGTGAGGGACCGGTGCGCTTGTAGGTCGTACTATTTCGGAAAATAGTACGGCACGCATGCTCCTGCGCTGTCCCGCGCACATAAAAGGCATTCACATAACTGCTCGGCCTTGTATATGTTCGTTATATGTGCCCCAGCAGCTTTGGTCACTTAGAGTTAATTGATTACAGATGTGCCCCAGCAGCTTTGTGCCCCAGCAGCTTTGTGCCCCAGGTCACTTAGGCAGCTACCGTATTCATAAATGGACATCACCACGCAATTACGCGTAGCACGGGATTGCATTAAACAAGCAGAGGACATCAAGGCCATGCGTGATATAGATACAGATTCGAAAGTCAATTCGGTGATAGTGTTGAGTGATGGCCGCCAGGCCAAGGCCCCAGCGAATGCTTCCCCGAACGCGATACTCACCATGACAAGTGGGAGGAGCCTTGATTCCGGACACATGCCTGGCTTGAGCATAGTGCATAGGAGCAGTGCTCTGCTGCCGCTGCGCTTGTGCGGAGTTGCCCTTCGTCATGTAGTAAAGTAGGCGAGAAGTTCGCGAAACGGAACGCGATGGAGATCGCCGAGCGCTTGTTATACCAAGTATATGACATAACTGAACGATTGGTGTTGAAGGAAATCAAAACTATGCTAAAATGAGGTTGTACTGGCTGTAACGGGGCGAGCGGTCAACTTTGGTCAAATACACCCCCCGCGCGCCCGCCCCTGCGCTGTGTCTCGGCCCGGTCAGGGCCCCCGGTGTTCGTCCTGCCTCAGGGCGAGTCGCCCACAGTGTAACACCCGTTAACCCCCCCTTGGGCCACGTTAGACTTTTTGGCCACGTGACGTGTTTTGGCCACGGACCCGTTACCCCATGCAAACTGACCACGTTTCCTGTAAAGTGATAACGTAACGTGTCATGTAAATCCAGCATTATGTTCCACTCCAAGACATCTGCCTCTGCCCTGGAACAGATATGGAGAACGGCTAAACCTTGTCCTAATGATGATTGCAACTCGCAGGGTGAACGTTGAGGCTGGGACACACGCTCAGGCGGCCTGGGTGGCGAGCAGCTCGGAGCTAGCGGCCTGGCGTGGATTCCCTGAACATGGTATGTTGTGGCTGGCAAGTCGTAGCGCTAGCGGCCGGGAGAGGACTGGGCAGGTGTTAACGGCTCGCTCGAATACGGTAGCTCTGTTAACCCGTCCGTCGTGTTAGCAACATGATAGCCAGCAGGCCCTTGTAACAGGAGCTAGAATCTTTGGCATCCAGTGTGTTATTGCCCCGCTGTTACAGTAGTGTGAATAGTTTGGAAAGTCAAGTGTCGCCGGGTCGAAAGCTAACGGACTAGCCAACGGACTAGTGCACAGCGGCACTGCTCCCGCCAGCCTGATGAGGGGCGGCACGATCCAGGCCGGGCGAACTTATTCTCCCAGCCGACGGGTGAGTAGGATCTGCCAAAGGCATTCGGTGGTTTTAACCGCCATACTATACTGGATTTGGGCAATCCTCGGTATGCCTCTTCTTCGACTCTATAGCTAGACTATACACAAGCCGTGTCTACACGACCATGTCCAACCGTGTCTACACGGGGCGATATGCATGGCCGTGTTGGACACGGCCATCTGTACACGGTCGTGTTGAAGCGGCCGTGTATGACACTATCCGTATCTTTTTGCAATACCGTACACGGCCATGTTGAAGCAGACCGAACACCGTGCCAACACCAGGCCCCAAAAGTACAGACGGCCTGGATGACGGAGTCAGGCCAGTCCAGTCCTAGCCCCATCAGTAAAGCACCAGTCCCACAAACCCTGGGCCCCTGGCCCGACATCAGCACAACATGTGCCACACCAAAAGCGGGACTGCCGGAGGCCCTTACTTGTTGGGAAAGGGTAGCAGTCGCAAGGGCATTTTTTGCCCGCTGACGTAACCCGAGTTACCTTGCTGCCAGCCGAGCGGGATGTACGTCTGCCCGGAGAGGGCGGCGACGGCTCCTCAGCATTCCAGTCACCAATGACCAGAAAGGCGCACAACGGCTCAGCCAGCGCACGCAGCGAGCCGGGTCCCGTAGCTGGCACGTGCCAGTGTACTTGTGGAGGCACGCGTAGGCGCGTTACGTGGGGCGACATCAGCGTCCGTCCGTCCTGCAACGGGCACTTCGCCCGTGTTTGCAAGTTGAGCTTTTTTAGGGAAGGCGGCGAGGGACACGAAGGTGAAATTGAGCTCTTTTGCTTCCAGGAAGCGGTTGGCGTTGAGGAAGTTGAACAGCGCGCGTGCAGCCCCCGACCGTCCTCAACAGGATCCAAGCTTCCCTTGCACGGGGGTCCATGGGGGATATTCGAGCGGAACAACGGACAACTGACAACGGACAACCGGCACGAGGAACGAAACCCACGTGAGCTGCAAAGAGGCCTCGGCGATTTCCCGCGCGAGCAGCCATCCACACAAATTGCGCTAAACAGGAAATGACTCCGGCGGTGTGGCCATCGTCAGAAGAAGAAGGGGAACAGTCAAGCGACACCGGAGGACGATGAGCCCGTTAGAATCTGGCAGTTGTCGGGGTTACCTTGGGAAGGTCTTTATAAGCACAGCTGCCGACTCGGTGGCACCTCCCCAGATTCTCATGTGCATAAAGTAGGCCGGCTCGAGACCGGACCGGCTAGGCGCCTGCGCGCCCGCAGTCTACCCTTGTCTACCCGCCTCCTAGCTAGCCGCGCACGCTGACAGCAGCTGCAGATTACGACATGCCCGCCCTTGAGACTCCTGACGCCGTCGTCGGGGAGCTTGTGGAATCAGTCGCTTCCGCGGGCGGTGACTCCGACGGCGAAGAGCCCATGCTTCAAGAGACGACTTCGGCGAAACGCCAGCGGCTGGAGGAGGAGGTTGGGGAGGCGTCTGCGATGCACGTCCCCAACGCTGCGCGCGGTGGTGGCCCTGGCAGCCCGGCAGCTGACAACCCTTACGCGCCCGAGTACCTCACCCTGGAGCGGATCATCGAAAGGGTGAGCCTGGCTGGTAAAAAACGAGCCGAGCGAGGTTCAAAAACCTCTATCGGTACCTGTATGTTTTTACCGTGCGTGTTCCCGGCCACCAACCGCCCTGACACCGTCTCCCCACCTTTCCAACCCTGCCATTATAATCACCGGTTGCAGCTCAAGATCCTGGAGCCGCCTTCCCGCAGCAACTTGTTGCCGGGCCGGCAGCTGCCGACAGCGCAGCATCAGGAGCAGCAGCAGCGGGCGGATGGCAGCGGGCCCCCTGCTGCGACCTGCGGCATCATCGGCCGAGCGCTGGAGCGCCTGGGCGCCCTGGAGCGCGACGCCCAGGTGGCGCCTGCCCCTGGCGCCGCCACCGACCCCCCGTTCACGGGCGGGGAGGTGGCTGCGGGAGGCAGGAAAGACGCGAGCGAGGCGCAGGAGATGCAACAGCAGCAGCAGCACGCCCCGGAGTTGGAGTTGCAGCAGCAAGTCGCGGACGTGGATGACTTCTGGGACGAGATCGTGCGGCGCCTGGCAGTGGCCGACGGCGCGGAACACCGCCCGCCCGGGGCTGAGCCCGCCGAGAATGAGGAGCAGGAGAAACTGGTGGTTGCGGCGCTGGAGCTGATCCGCCTCATGGCCATGCTGCCGGCGGAGGAGCCCGCCCGGAAGCCCGCCCAGGAGCCCGAACCCGGGCCCGAGCCCGAGCCCGAGCCCGAGCCCGAACCCGAAGTCCCCGAGCCCGAGCCCGAGCCGGAGCCCGAGCCCGAGTCCAGCTTTGAGCCATTGGGCGCCGACGCCCAGGCCAAGCTCCTGGCGCGTTTCCCCGACGCGCTCGCGGTCCTCAACCATTTTTTGCTTTTGCGTGAGCTGCTGGACCTGCCCGCGCCGGACCTGCATGCGTTGCTGTCTTCGGACGACTTTGGCAGCGACACCGAAGACAGCGTGTTGTTGCTGCTGGCGTCCTGGATGAGTTACAACTACCACGAGACAGACGGCCCGCTCCGCAAGTGGCTGTGCCGTACTGTACGGCTGGCGCACCTGAGCCGGTCGTACCAGAGCATGGTGCTGATGCCGCTGGCTGCCGACCACGAGAGGGACCCGGACGCGGCCGCTGGCTGGTTCCCGCTGCTCGTGCTAGAGGCGGAGCTCGTCAGGGCGCCGCCTGAGGAGCGGCCCGACATGCTGGCGAGCCTACTGCCGGCGCAGCGGCACCGGGACCTGTGGTTCTGGCAGGCGCTCGCCGCGCGGCCCCGGCGCCAGTGCATCCCCCCGGAAGGCCTGTCCTACCGCTGGCACGTCCACCCGGCCTACATCGAGAATCTGGTCGGGCTGCGGAAGGGCAGGGCACTGCACATGACGGGGGTCTGGCACCTGGGCTCCTGCCGATGCGTGTGCAGGGGCTTCGACTGGATCCTGGCCGTGGAGTACGTGGGCGGGGAGCGCGTCGCCGGGGTGTCGCTGCGCTGCAGGGTACCCGAGGGGCTGCAGATGCCCGGGTCCAGCATCACGGGCCTGCTGGACGGCGGCTGTGATTGCGTGGTGCCTTTTGACGCCCGCCTGTCGGTTCACACGTGGCAGCGGCGGGACGACCGGGCAGGCAACCGCAGCAGCCTGTTCTCCAGCCGGGGAGAAGACCGCAGCATCCTGTTCTCCAGCCGCGACGCCATGCGGTACTTTGATCTGAACATGCGCGGGATGGGCGACCCGGCGCTGCTTCCGCTCCGGGAGAAGGAGGTCGAACCCGGCAACCAGCAGCAGGCCGGCTGCGGCTGCGACAGCGACGGCTGCTGCGGCGACAGCGATGGCAGCAGCTCGGATGATGACGGCGGCAGTGGGCCGCTGGCCGCGTGGGTGGATTACATTCGGGACGGCACGATCTCGGGTAGCTTGACGGTGCTGCCGCCCAGTTGATGTCCGCAGCAACGCATGGGGGAGTGGGGTGGGGGCGTATTTCGAGGGTCACCCGGGGCCAGAGGTGACAAACGTCTACAAACGGGGGATGAATTGCAAGTGCCCCATGATTATGGGGTCGAATTGCATCCTGATTCTCTTTTCAGCAATGCCGCGCACGACGAGACGAACAACTGGATGGCAACGCGTGGTTGTTGAGGGTCACAGCGCTGCGGCAGAATGGTAGGCGTGTTGACTCCAGTTGAGCAGGCCGGCGGTGAGATTGCGAAATGGGGATGCGAGGGACAGGGCCTGGAGGTGAGATTGCGAAATGGGGATGCGAGGGACAGGGCCTGGAGGTGAGATTGCGAAATGGGGATGCGAGGGACTGGGCCTGGAGGTTGAAATTGCGAAATGGGGATCCGAGGGACAGGGCCTGGAGGTGAGATTGCGAAATGGGGATGCGAGGGACAGGGCCTGGAGGTGAGATTGCGAAATGGGGATGTCAAGGACCGAGCCCCGGCGCTGTAAGTGGGGATGATGGTGCCGTGGAGGAGCGCTGCAATGTGTAACGACGCCCCTCAGGGCCCTGTAAGCAAAGGCTCGAACCGTCTTTGGCCGCGGCGGTCTGCTGGGATGCGGACCGCTCTGACAATTCTTGATATGGGTTCGCTGTACAACAACTCATCAAGCCATACAGGACGTCCCGTTGCCACCGCAGTTGGGGTGTCCGAACAGGAGCACCGCCGGACGAAGAACCCGACGGGAGGGGCGCGAGCTGCGGTACCGCCACCTACCATGCAGGAAAAACAATCGATGTCAGATCCACCGTATAAATAAATATGCCCGAGCGGCGCCTTGACTGATGGTTGGCAGTGTGATCCACATTCATGAGGTGCTTTTGATGCACGATGCCCCACCATGCAGCTGCGGGAGGGTTTGGCTGCGACCCAGCTCCACCCTCAGACCCATTTACCCCATCCCCATCCTCATCCTCGTTCACCCAAAAAGATGCCGGCGTCAAGCATCACGCGAAAGCCCCGGCGCCCAGCCTCCCCCCGTCCCCCCACAGCCACCGCCCATCAACAACCACCAGGAACCCTTGGCGCTTCCCGCTACAAGGAAGAGCCTCACGCCTTGCGCTCGTACCACCGCCGGCTTTGCTCGTCCACTAGGACCAGGTAGTACGCCCCCGGCGCCACGTCAGCCACATCCCCGATGGGCGTGTACGGCACTGGACACGCGTACGACGCCTCCACCTGAGCCGCCAAGGCATTGAAGGTCGCCAGGGGACGCTGGGCTCGGCGCCGCAGGCGCTCTTCCAAATTGAGTGCGGCCTGCATGGCGGCCAGAGTGAACCGTGGGTCGCTCGGACCGCCATCAGCGCCCCCGCTGAGCACGGGCGCCGCGCCGCCGCCACCGCCGCCGCAATCGACACCGCCACTACCGCCAAGGACATCGCAGGAGCCACTGCTCCTGCTGCTGCAAGGGTTGTCCGGGGTTGCCTTCTCGCAACGGCCATCCGTCACCTCGCCAACCGGGCCCTTGCCTAAAGAAGCAACGCCGCCGGTGGTGGCGCCGCCGGCGCCGCAGCTCTCTCTGCTGCTACCGTCGCTGCTGCTGCTGCTGGTGGTGGTGCATCCGCAGCCGCGCGGCACCAGGCTGAACAGCGAGGCTATGGTTCCGGAGCCGAATGAGAAGAGCAGCACGCGGCGGCCCGCCAGCTCGGCGCCGCGCCGCCACACCAAACTGGCCAGGCCCTGCCACAGACAGGCCGTGTAGGAGTTGCCCACCTGCGGGGTGAGGTGAGGTGAGGGCTCTAGTGTGTCAGCTCGTCGGGTATGTGTGCGTGCCGGCGATGTGGGCAAGGACAGGATGGGTACCGGTCGCAACAAGGTTGTGGCGGGGTCGTAGAAGGCGGGAGGGGTTGCGCGTAGCGTCGAGGTCAAGGAACAGCGACAAACCGCATCATCATGCGCTTCGTGTGTCATCATGCACTGCCGAGGACTCAAGGGAAGGGTTAACGCGATCCCTTCGCACCCAAGCAAAACCCTCAACCTGAACCTAAACCTCAGCCTCAACCTCAGCTGGGCTCAACTGTCCCGTTGGTACCTTTGAAGACCCACACCACGCACCTGCTTCTGAAGCCAGGAGCCGTCTCCCGCCTTCTCAGACCATTCCGCTGCCGTGCTGGCCGTCAGCTGCGCCTCCAGAGCCTTATCGTCCAACCGCCACGTGGCGTACGACTCGTACGACAACGCCGCCGCCGCCGCTGCTGCCGCTGCCTCTCCAACGCTCCGTACCGGGTCCGAGGCGGGGCTGCGTCTGGCGCAGGCCACCGGGCCCTCGTCTGCAGGGCTTACCTCCGCCGCCGCCGCTGCCGCCGACCGGCCATTCGCTGGCAGCCCCGGGGCCGCTGCCGCCGTTGCGAAAGCCGCCGCAGCAGCGGCGAGGGCTGTCGGTGCCTCGGGGCCGTTGGGTGCGAGGTCCGCAGCCAGGCGCTGGGTTGCGCCGCCGCCGCCGGGGTCAGTTGACGGCCCCGCTGCCGCCGCCGCTGGTTCCGTTGCCTGCCCCGGCCCCACCTCACGCCGCCCGGCTTCCTCCTGCACCCACTCCCGCACCCACTCGTGCGCCTCCGAAACCTGCCGCTCCCCCACTGCAGCTCCCCCACTGAGCTGCTGCCGCCCCTGCTCCCCCGACTCCCTTACCCGATCGGCACCCGGCCCCTGACCCGGCCCCCGCTCCCGTCCGTTCACTTCGCAGCACCGGCTGCAGCCCGCCGCCCCATCGCCGCTGCCTCTGCCGCTACAGGTGCGCGGCCCCGCCTGCGCCACAGCCTGCTCGGGCACCTCCGGCCTCGGCGCGGGCTCCTCCTCCTGCTTGTCCCGGTTGTCCTCCTCCGCCGCCGCCGTGGCCGCTGAGGCCGACTCCTTTGCCCTTTCCCTCTCCCTCTCCTTTGCCCTTTCCCTCTCCCTCTCCTTTGCCCTTTCCCTCTCCCTCTCCCGGGCGACTCGCATCACGTCCATCAGCGCCACCCGCGCCAGGCCCTTGCGAGCCAGCTTGCTGAACGGCGAGTGGCCCACGTAGTGCCGCACGCGGGGAAGCAGCCCTGCGGCGGTGGTAACGGAGGCGGCGACGGGAGCGACGGAAGGCAGCGGTCAGCGGCCAGGTTCGTGAGCAGCATGCCGTGGCGGTGCCGTAGACACATCCGCGGCAGGGCAATCGCGGGGGTTGAGATGGGGGTCGGCGCTACAGAGGAAAGGAAAGAGCGAGACGGAGACGGAGACGGAGACGGAGAGGGAGAGGGAGACGACGAATGGTCCAACGGGCGGGTGCTTCGAGGGGGTCTCCACGTTAGGAGCTGGGCGCCCCTCTTCGGAGAGGAGGGGACCCAGCCGGGTCTCAGGCAGGGTCTCAGCGACCCTAGGCAATCAGCATCAGGCCCGGCGAGATAGGGATTGTTTAAGACACAGGCACATACGGTACACACATGCGCAAGCGCACATGCGCAAGCGCCCACACGCGCATGGCGCTCCCTCCCTCACGCACCCTCTCCCAGCGCCAGCTCCCCCGCCGCCTGCAGCCGCTCCGCCAGCCGCAGCGCACACCAGCCCGCTGCCCCCAGGTACTGGACCAGCGTCTGCGGGCCGTCCACGGAGGGGTACGGCAGCGCGCCGAGCGGCTTGTAGAAATCCCAGGCGTGCTCCGAGTGGCTGCCGTACCACAGCGGATCCAGCACCAGCGGCGCGTCGGGGCCCACCAGGAATGCGGCAGCACCGACACCGCCTGCGCGGTCGAGACCCGCGGGTGCAGGCGCTCGTGATTGCAGGTTAGTAAGCGCAAGTTATGGGTTACAAGTTACACAGCATTTTGCATACGTGCGGCATGGACGGCTGAAGTCGGGCGTTGCGTAGCTACCCATCGATTGCGTTGCTTGCCATCCAAGTGACCCGTGGGTCGCGCGGCGGGTCCCGACCCGACCGACCCGTGGGTCTCGCGGCGGAGCCCGGCGCGTACAGCGCCACATCTGCCGCCACCACCAGCGCCAGCCGCCCGTCCCAGCGCCGGCTCTCAACCCAGGCCGCCGCCGCCAGCAGTGCCGCCGTGCCGCCGTAGCAGGCGTGCACGCAGTCAGCACCCTCCGCAGGAGGGCCCCCAGCAGCCGCCGGCCGCCGCCGCCGGCGGTTGCTGCTGCTGCTGCTGGTGCCGCTGATCGTATTGCTGCTTGCATTGCTGTCGCACTGCTGCTGCTGCTGCTTGCATTGCTGCTGGGCGCCGTGTTCGTGTTGTGAGAAGAGTGTCATGATGTGGGACTTGATGCTCTTGCTGCGGTCCACGCCCGACTCAGTGGCGACCTGCGTGACGAGTAGGAAGGAACTGGTGGGGTGTGATGTGCAGTGTTGTGATGTGACCTGGTGAGATGTGACGTGATGTGCTGTGCTGTGACGTGATGTGCTGTGCTGTGATGTGGTGGCACAGCGACGCGGCTCGACGTGAGGCGATGACAGCGACCGAGGACGGAGGATCACGTGGTGGCGGACCCGGGGAACGCTGGGAAGAGCTCGTCCCGCGCCCTTTGGACCCTCCCCCCCCCGGGCCTTACCTGCACGTGGCCCACCTCCTCCGGTCGTACGCCGTACTTCTCCAGCAGCGATTGCGTCACGGTCAACGCCAGGGACACGGCGTCCTCTCGATCGCTTGCAAACGACATGGCCTCCTGGATGGGATGGGGTTATCCACGTGCAGGCCGGAGCGCGTGAACGATAAAGTAACAGAAGAAGGGATGGGGTGGGGTGTCGACGTGGAGACCCGGATGGACATCCGGGTGGATTGTTGGGTAGGTTGGGTGGTTAGGTTGGGTGGTTAGGTGGGTGGGTGGTACGAATGAAGAAGCTCGTCACCAGATGGACGACAGACGCCGAGTGGATCGCTGGGAGCGCCTCGGGGAGTGTCTCGGCAGACAGCCGCCCCAGCTACCGGTCAGCTCACCTGTCCCAGTCCCTGGGTGTACTTGCCCGGACAACCGTCCGCTGCCTCCATGTCCTCCATCCGAACCTGCGGAGGGGCGGGCAGCTGGGGCAGCCGGGTGAGCGGGAAAAACGACTGGCGGGAAGGGCGGCGGGGTCGGTCAACATCTTGGACCTTGGGATAGAGCCAACTCAGGGCAGAGGGCAGAGGTAGTTGGCAGAAGTGCCCTCTGCCCTCTGCCCTGAGCCAACTTGACGCGCATGAAAACGGTCTGGAGCGGGACTGGGAGTTGGAGCCTGTCCAATGTCCAGAGAAGGGAGAACATTGCATTGATTCCGGGGGCGCGCCTACTGGAAGCATGGAGCACTAGAGTTCTGGGACCCGGCAGGACCTAGGAGTAAGCGGTCCCACGGCGCCTAGTCAGAGCCGACACGGGAAGGCGTAGAGGGATTTGTAAGGACGCCCTTGAGACCTTGCACGTTCGGAGGTAGGCGGGCATCTCCGGCGGGCTTCGCCGGTGTGCAGCGGAGGACGATGCCGGAGAGGTCGCTTACGTGCTGCGTTGGGAAGTACACGTCGAGCGCCAGAATGCCCACCGCATCCGGCCGAGGCGGGTCTTCGCCATGTCGCCAGCTTGCGGCCATCAGCTTAAGGAAGACGACTAGTCAAGTAACAAAGATGTTGCTGATGTGACAGTTAATTTCTTGTCAAAGACGGGGAAAGCTTGTCCAAGCCTACTCAAAATCAATTCAATTTAGAGTAATTGCAATTGCCGAAACAACGCTGTCTCGAGAGTCAACATATTACCGCCGGGACCAGATTTGTTGTACGGCAAACGACGCGAGACAAAACCGCTCGCGACCCAATCGACCGCCTGTATTGCTGCATTCATCTAATCACCATGCGCACGTGTAGCCTAACGCCCTGCCAAAGCCGCCACCTCGAGCGGCGCGCGCTGGTCTGGGGCCAATTGCAGCCTTGCACCCTGCCAGCGCGAAGCGCGAGCCATGGTCGGCGCATCAACATCCTACAATGCCTGAGCGCTTCCTCTGACACATCCGGACTCGCCCAGCTCGCGGACCGGGACGCAAGCTTCTCGACATCGGGACTCGACCATGCGCTATCGCGGCGAACCCTCCTGCTCGTTTCCACGCTCGCCTTGACTGCCCCTTACCACCTCGCTGGTCGTCCGGCGCATGCAGAAGGTGCGCACCGCATGTACTGGGCTGCAGTGGGGATGGATGAAAGGTGTCCCCCCCCCGGCGTCACCCGCACGCGCCCATGACCGCACGACCCTTCGGTTCACGACCCTTCCGTTGCCCGGCCGCGCCCATGACCGCACGAGTCGCTGACCCTGTGTCCCCTAGCACTGTAAACGGCCACAGAGCCTCTCTCCTCCAAAAAAACCCAGATTGCGCCACCTGCTTACCTCCACTCGCCTTACCAATCCCGCACCGGTGCACGCGCAGAGGCCGCGGCGGCCAGCGCCCCCGCGGCAGCAGCAGCGGACGGCGCGCCGGCAGTCGAGCTGACGCCGTACAGTAACGCCAAGCAGCGGTATACCCTCATGGTGCCCGCCTCTTGGGACGCCAAGGGGAAAGCGGGTGGGTGGGCTGGGGCCTGGGGGCCGGGGGTGGTTATGGTTGATGTCAATGGCACAGGCGGGGGGCCCAGGCGACGGGGAAACCCTAATGGCACGGCGGGAAAAAGAAAGAGACCTCTAAAAGACCGGAATGAGGACCGGACCGAGTGGCTGGAGCCGATGCATCCGTGTGCACCCAAGGGCCCGGCCCGGCGCCCTTGGTTGATTGCGCCCTCCTGTTTGCGGCCCATCCGCCAGCCGGCGCTGCACGCCTCATGCCCCAGAGGCGCCTCTCCGCCTCATCGCTACGGTTTCACCTTCATCGCCGCACTCCCACCACCTCCACCATCACCATCACAACCACCGCCAGGTGCCGATGTGTTGTTCGAGGACCCCTCGCGCCGCTCCACCAGTGTGGGTGTCACCGTCAACCCGGTCAAGGTGCCCACCATCCGCCAGTTCGGGGGGCTGCAGGAGGTGGGCGACAAACTGCTGGAGGCGGAGCGGAGGAAGGTGAGGGGGGGCGGGCAGGAGGGCGGCCGGCTGGGTGCTGGTGCTGGTGCGGGCGGGCGGGCGGACAGGCGGGAGGGCGTGTGACATGTCATACGTCCGGTGCATGTCACAATCATGTCATGTTTCCAGTCGTGTGTCCTGATGTCAATGTCTCGTGACGTTTTTTATCATGTCAAAATGATGTCATGTCATGTCGTGTGTTTCGTGTTTTGTGGCATACCGTATGTGGCATATGTCCTATGTCATGTCTCATGTGTCACCTCGTGGTTCCTCCAGGAGAGCACACTGGCTGTGGTGCTGGTGGGCAGTTCGGAGCGGGTGGGAGCCAGCGGCGCGACGCTGTACGAATACGAGTACGAACTGGACAGCACGCGCGGCCGCAAGCGCATCCTCAACACCGTCACCATCTTTGGCTCCAGGTGGGGTTGGCTGGCTGGAGGTGGATGTGGGTGGGTATGGGTTTGGGTGGATGTGGGTTTGGGTGGATGGGTGGCTGGCTGGCTGGGTTTGGGTGGATGTGGGTTTGGGTGGGGTTGGGTGGCTGGCTGGCTGGGTTTGGGTGGATGTGGATGTGGGTTTGGGTGCATGTGGGCTTGGGTGGATGTGGGTTTGGGTGGATGTGGATGTGGATGCGGGCGGATGTGGATGCGGGTGGATGTGGTTTTGGAGCAGGGTGCCGAGCTGGAGGGGCTGGGCGGATCCCAGCCCCACCTTCCCTATCGCCCTATCCTGGGGCCCTTCCCGGCGGGGGCAGTTGTGCTCGATCGTCCCGTGCCGTAACGAGCAAGCCGTAGTCGGCTGGTCGTCGTGTATCGTTTGGTCGCTCATGAGTCATGACGCACATGCCCGCCACATAACTCTCGCGGCCCTGCCGGCCCGCCCGGCTTGGCCCACAGGCTGTACATCCTGAACGCGGCCTTCAAGTGCGACAAGGAGGGGTGCGGCGAGGAGGCGCGGAGCGGCGTGCAGCTGCTGCGCGACGTGGCGGCGACCTTTGATGTGACTGCGGACTAGGGCCACATGCGCATTGTAGTGGCACATGCTGCTCCTTACCGTCGGATGGGCGTTTCGATCCTGGGTTCTTGGACCTCCGGCTCGTATGGGCAGTTGCTTGTGCAGGGGTGAGGTGGTGGGCACCCCCAGCCGCGTAACGCAGAGAGACCCACACACACACGCACGCACACGTATGCGTGTGCATAGGGGCCCTCCTTGGGTTGGAGTGGGGTGCTCTGCGTCGTTTGAGCCTGGCAGCGATCCGGTACGCTCCGGAACCACCTCCACATCTCCAGTATTTGAACTGGAAGGAGGCCTGGCAACCCAGGAATCGGGCCAGGTCCAGGGAGGGTGAGGGAGCTGCCCGCAGGAGCCCGCAGGAGCGGCAGCGGCGCGCGCGTGTCTGGGTGTGGTCCTCTCGATGCGGTGAAGTTGAGGGGGAAGGAGAGGAGGAGGTTCGGGGTGACAAGCGGGTTGCGGGATTACGGACGGCTGGGCTTTAGGTGCCTGGACAGGGAGCGAGCTTGCCGGAATCTTGTACCGTTTGGGCTTGCGTTGCAAGTTGATAGGCTTGCGAGAGCGCAAACGTGACAATATGTATAGCCATTGCAGCGGCTCGGCGGTCGAGTTGTAGTCTCGGTTACGCGTGTGCGTGTGTGTATGTGTGTGCGTGTCTCTCCGATGTCCGTGTGAGAGCGTGGATTTGCCTCTGCGTTACGGGAAAATGAATGCGTCCATTGATAGTTGATGGCAACTGGGGATTCTGCTCTGCTGCTGAAGAAGGATAACCCCTTGCGGAAAACGCCGCCCCGGCCGTTCGGGGTGCCGCAGCGGTGCCCAGAGAGCGGTTGCCAAATTTATTTGCCCCTAGCGCCCGCCCAACCTTGTCCAAACCTCGCGTGGAATGCCTGCGGCGCCCCCAGCAGACTTGTGCCGTTGTTTTTACCAGGCTTCCAGGTCTGTCGTCCCTGCACTAGCTTTCGGTGGGCAGCCCCTGGTTACCTGGTGATCGGGGCTGTGCCATTGCGCAATGGCCAAGTCGCCTTTGCTTTCGCACGCCAGCGGCCGAAGCTGGCCGGAGTGCCCAGCCCAGTATTCATGGATGCTGAGGGCACGGAGGGTTGTTACGGTGCGTGGGTCGCGTATTGTTACGTAGCACCACGTGGCTGTTTTGTCGAGAGCGTCCGGTGGGACAGGTGCGGTGGGACGCGGGAGGGTGCATCTTTCATGCCACCATTGTACTGAAGGCGCCAAATGAGGACTTTTCCGCTGCGGGGTGCGATCGGTATGAGTAAAATTGCGGACCGCTCTCCCTGGGTGCCAAGGCACCAACCACTGAAATCCAGCGGTTATCAGGTTTGGCAAAGTTTCGCATGGTTGGTGCTTCAGAGTGAAACCAAACCCTGTCCATGCGCAACGCTCACGCGATGTGATAATGGCAGTTGTCAGCGCGCAGTACGGCGGATCCAAGCCAGATCCAAGCATTTATAAACCTGTTAACCAACTCAGCAATTCGCCTGCTTCAATTTATTAAATTCAGCACCACTTGCCTACTATAAGAGTGGTACGTTGGGTTGACAGCTTGCCTTTCTTGACGACCTCAGAAGTTACAATGTCTCAAGAGTGCGTTTCGGCGAGCAGCTCGACGGTTGTAGACTCCGTCCCAACAAGCAATGAGCAGCCAGTGTGCAACAATGAAGAAACCGTGGAGCAGTCGGCGGCTCCCGTCAGCACCGTCCGCGCGAAGCCTTCCGTGGTTCCAATTGCCGCGGCTCTTGGCGTGGTTGGTGTCACAATCGTCGGAGGATTGATAAGCGGCCTTCTTAAGCGCGCGGCAAAGAAAAAATCGGCGTCAGCAAAAGCTGCGGTCCCATTGCCGGACGCGAGCCCGGCGACATCCACCGTTTCAGCCCCTCAGCCGCTTGGGATGGCAGTCGACCTATCGCCCTTTGGAAGCCCTGTGGGCAACACGCCGGTGCGCCTGCCGCCTGCTCACAGAGCGGACCGGATGCGGGCGCGCGCGGAGAGCGACGCCGACGACCAGTAAGTCCAGGTTGCCCCCATACACCACTGAGTTTGCCCACAATTATTATTGCGTATCGCAGTTAGTCCTATATTAGCAAATTGGATCGCCGTTGCGCTCGCAGGTCTGACAATGCCTCCGTTCGCGACCAGCGCCAGAACCTGGTCGACGCGTCTCAGCTGCAGAAGACGCTCAAGCAGATGCAGGAGATGGCTGAGGAGAATCGCAAGCTGTCGGTTTTCTTGGCGGAGTACAAGGCGGACGCGGACAAGGTACGACAAAACCCTGCTGGTCGCCGCAAGGCGCCGCGAGGAGCGGCCTGTCCAGCCGCTTTATGACTCGACACAGCCTAGTTGTGCGTCGTCGCGGTGATCCGGGGCTGCCGTGATGCTCTAGACATATTCGCAAACTCTGGGGGATGTCGGTCCTGAAATCCACACACACACACACACGCACACGCACACACACAACTTCCCTTCATGCCGCTACGGTACCTCGCCCTTCCATCCACGCCACCGCAGACTCTCCACGTCCCTCAATACCCAACCTCCACCCCATGTCCTCCTGTCCAACCGCACTGCTCCCCACCCACCCAAATCCATTCCTCCAACTCGCACTTTCAACGCGTATCCCACTCGTTGAACTCCCTCTGCCCTACGGCACCCCTCCGGTATTTTCTTTTTACCCCTCCGCGCCCGTCCCGTCTCCACTACCCTGCGCCGCCCTCCGAGCGCAGCTCTCCCGCTTGGAGCAGGAGAACCGGGCCCTCCGCGACGTGACCCGGCAGCTGGAGGTGGAGCTGCAGGACCTCAAGACCAACACCCTGCCCCGCACAGGCGCCGAGCTGGAGGTGCGGGCTGCGGCGTGCCTGCGAGATAACAACGAACGACCGCACCAGGCGGCGCCCTCACCGTGGGGCACTCGGTCGCCTACGGTCCCTCCGCCTCCGCTGTCGTTTTGCTTACCCCACACCGGGGGTCCCTTTGCCAGCGTCGCCACTGCGGTGCACTTCGCTGCGGTTTCGTCCTTCTTATCCCCTCCCCACCCCCCCGACCGCGCCTTTCTGGCGGGTCGCCAGGGCAGGCAACAGACATCTCGGAGCCCCCCGTCCCCTCCACGCATACACATTACACAGCCTTTTCCCTCCTCCACTCGTCCCATTCGGCGCTGCTCCGCCACTGATATCTGCCTCGACGCCGCCGCGCGCATCGCCGAGACCCTCCGCGGCACTGTCCGGATACTCCGCTGACACCGCCCAGCCCCCCGGATGACCCCACCGCCCACACTGCAGTACACCGTCCACACTGCAAACACCGATCCATCCGCCCCTCTGGCCCCGTGTGTTTGGTGGCCCTCCCTCTGCCTGCTCTTGTACCCCCGTTGCCCCGCATGCCACCGATGGTCGCCGACCAGCGCCGTTGTTGCGCCGTTAAGGGCTCCTCAACCCCGCTGTGCCCCTCGCTCATTGCCTCGTTGCTGGCCCCACATCTCCTGCTTGGGTTCCAGGCCTGACGCCCCCTCCACCTTGCTCGCTCTCGGCCGCTTGGTCGCTCGCTCGCAGATGTTCAAGAATGCGGTCCGCGTTCCGGCCGCCGCGCGCAGCGTGTGCAGCAACGACGAGACCATTGCGCTGGGGGCCAGCACGGCGTCGGTCGACGGCGTCATTCCAGGTGGGTGGGTGGGTGGCGATGGCCCTTTGTTTCCGCTGCGTAACGGTTCATTCAGAGCCTCCTGCCCTGACCAGCCCCTTGCCCTGCTTCATCCGTTTGCCCTGATCTCGCCCTTGCCGGCCCTAACAGACGCGCGCGTGCGCCGCAACAGCGTCTTCAAGCAGCTTCTGGCGACGCTGCAGGGGACCGCCAGCACGGACGTCTCACAGCCCACGACGCCGCGCGGCAGCGTCGCCGGCGTCGGCGTCGCGCCCCGCGGCGGCGGCGGCGGCACCGCGGGCAGCTCCCGCCAGCGCCGGCAGCCGGGTCCCGAGGAGGCGGCGGTCATCGGCCAGGCCGTGTACCAATTGGTGCGTGTGCGGGGGGTGGGGGTTTCGACGGTGGGCATGTGCGGGTCGGTCATCATTGCGGGGCGGACGCCTGGCGGGGCTGGGTGCCGAGGTTCGGGCCGAGATTAGGGGCTGGGTAAACTGCCCCATCAACGCGCTGGCTGCTGACGCATAACCCCTTCCCCTTGCCCTCCGCTCTTCGACGTTGATTGGGCCTCGCCCCGTTCCGCAGCTGGACCAGTTCGGAGGCCGCATGCTGTGAGAAAATTCGAAGCCTCAAGTGACATACAGAGAAAAGCTGCATGCTGATCATGTTGCGCCAACGCGAGGTCCAACCCTCTCCGGATATTGCTGTAGAGCGAATGCTGATTTGGGGCTGCGCCAGGGGCGCCGCTGGCCCTGGACGCCTATGCATAAATTCGTCTCATTATGTTCCGCAGGAAATGAGTTGCGTAGATGATGGATCCATGTTGAAGCGAGCGGCAATAGGCCAATAGCCTTACGCGCTGTCTGTCCTGAAGGCCGAAGGGACAACCTAATGTGCATGATGTGGCAGGAAGCGGTCTTATGTTGAGATGCAGGGGTTATGTCATGGAGCGCTGTAGGGATGGGTTTCTGGCTTTCTGCTGTTGCATTTGCCAGAACTTCCGAAACGCATGACAGACAAGCAGTACGGCGCGCTCGTTGAAAAAAGTTTGAAGTGCTTTGCTGCTCCATTCTATTATTATTACAACTTGTAACTTTTACTTACCTTTGCCGACAATGGTCTGCGTCTAGCAAACGGACCTGCAAACAAGGAAAAATGACAGCTAAAAAATTACGCAACGGTGCCTACTCATACAATTAAAGCACGCCATAACTGTTCTTTCACGCGTCACGTTACAGAATGGCTTATCGGCGACTCGTAGCGATTGCTTTGACGCAGCTGGCGGTCTTGATGCTCGCCGAGGTGTCCCTGCCCATAGCAAGAGCGCATGCAGCGCGCATCGTAGACGCATCCAGTATCGCGGCAGCTGCCGGCCTCCTGGACCCTCACGCCGGCTCCTCCGGTCGGCACATGTTCACGTCCGCTCTGGAGCGCCATGGCAATCGCACCTTCCACCCCTCCTTCGGCCTCTTCCCGAAGGGCTGCCGCTGGCGCACCGTCACCACCGACAACTCCTCCAGCGTGGACTACCAGTTCTGGGACTTTCAGGCCAAGGCCTGGTCCGACGAGCGGCCTGCCGCCTGCGTACCCACGACCTACCCCGCGCCCGGGCCCCCCGGCTGGCGATGGAAAAACGACACCCCCCGCACCGAGGTCACCTGCCAGGCCTCCCACTGCGTCTACACCAATATGTACTACAACAGCGGCCGCTGGTACGCCCTGGTGGATGGCGAGACGTACATCCCCTCCTGGCGCTTCTCCCGCAACCAGGAGGTGGTTCCCTTCCACGTGCTCAACGCCACGGACTTCATCAACTCCGTCAACTGGCGCCTCGTGCCTGGGGACACCATCCTCTTTGATTTTATCTTTTTCATCCACCCCACGGCCATCGGGCATTGGTGGGAGATGCTGGGCCCCCTGTACAGGTGCGTGCGGGTGCGGGTGCGGCCCCGGAGACCCCCGGCCTATACTTGGATACTTCCCCATGTTGCATCCGCCGCAACCCCTGCCGCAACCCACATCTTCCTTTCCCCTCCGCGCCCCTTCCCGCCCCTCCCCGCCCCGCCCCGCCCCTCAGCATCCTCAAGACCATCAACTTCAAGCGCCCCTGCGACCAGTTTGTGTTGCTGCACCTGGGCCGGCAGCACATGCTCGAGTGGGTGCGCGCCATGATCGCCGTGACGCTGGGGGTGGGGCTGGACCAGGAGCTGCCGCCCGTGCTGCTGCAGGACGAGACCGACAACGCATGGAACCAAATCAGTTGAGAGCGGAGCCGGCGCCGGCGGGGGGGGGGGAGCGTTGGGCGGAGCAGGCAGGCTGCTGCCGGTCATTGCGGGGACGTTCTGGCCGGGGTCCGGAGATTGAGGGGCTAGGCGCGTGCATATGGTTTGGGGGCTGTAGGATCGAAGGCTCCCGGTTCCACCTTTGCTGGTCTGCCCGGCCTTGGCCGTTGGCCCCGCCTCGGCCCGCCGCCACAGCCACGCCTCTTGCCCATGAGGCTGCTGCCGTTCGGCGGGATCCTGCGCCCGGCCCCCAGTCCCCAGAGTCCCCGGTCCAGCTTCGACCAACATGACGACCAACATGATACGGTACCGTGTTTTACAGTATCCGCCGTGTCAGTCCGCCCTCTTGACACCCTCCCTTACCCCGCCCTGCGCGCCCTCCGTGTTTCGTGGTGCAGCCCAGCAGCTGTCGGGCTTCTCGCGGGACACCTGGTACGTGTTCGAGCGGGTGCTCATCGTAAAGGTGCGTGGGTGGGTGGGTGGGTGCGTGGGTGGGCGGGTGGGTGGGTGGGTGGGTGCAATATCCCGGATGGGTTCCCGCGTGGGGAGCAAGTGGGGAGTGACGAGGAGGAGGGGAAGGAGGGGGAGCAGGGGTCGGGATGGTCGTGTCATTGGCCGGCGGGTCGGGGGAGATGGGGGCAGGCGGCGGGGAAGCCGGGGAGCTGCGGCCAGCTCCCCGGGACGGGGACGGGGGCCGGCTACGCCGCCAGCACACATGCGCTTGGCGTGCGTGGCGTGCTGGCGGGAAAGGGGTGCTGGTGCTGTGTGCTTGCGACGGAAGGCCTCAGTCGGGTTGCGGCAGCGGCAGCGGTAGCGGGTAGCCACCTCCCGGTAGCGGGCAGCGCGTACCGGTAGCTGCACCTGCTACCGGGGGTTGCTGCTGAAGAGCGCCTCCCACTTGTCAGCACCGCCTGCGGGGCTACGGAGCTGCGATGCACCCCCCCCCCCCCCTTCTGCTGCACCTGCGATGCGGCCCCGCAGGACCTGGCGACTGGCGGCGGCCGGACGTTCCTCACCTTTGAGGACGCGCGGGAGTTCCGGGGGCTCATCTACCGCCAGTACGGTGAGAGGCCGCTGTTGAAGCGCGGACCGGGCTGGGCCGGGGTGACGGTGGTGGTGGTGGCTGTGGCGTTGGTGGTGGTTGCGCCCTCGATGCCCCGGTGCCTGGACGGACGACGGACGGTCCAGACCATGTGCCTATTCGCGCCGTCCCACTGCCGCAATCGCCAGGGGCCGTGGCCTTCGCCGCTGACGCACCACAGTGACCGGCCGCTGATCTGTCCTGACTCGCTAGCCTGCCGTTGCGTCTCTAACGACTACCGGTAACGGACCGCCAGCCCCAGCCCCTTGCCTGATCTTGCTCCTACCCCTTGCCCTGACTCCTCCGTCGGCCCCCTTACCGCTTGGCCTGACGCGCCCATGGGGCCCTCGCGGATGTGCTCCTCGCCCGCCCGCGTGTCTGACGAACATGGGACTGGAACCCTCCGCCTGCGTGGCCTGCGGTGTATGTTGGGGTGACTGATATTCTCCGGCTGTGTCCCCGTAGGCCTGCCCCCGCCCGCCCCGCGGCCCCACATCCCCCGTGTCATCACCTTCCAGCGCAAGCGCGCCAACCGACGCATCATCAACGAACCCGAGTTCATGGAGCTGCTACAGCAGTACGGCGAACTCAAGGTAGGTGCCGTGGTGTACTGCAGTACATTACAGTACAGTACTGCACACCTTCCTCGGCGCTTGCCAACGGAAAGAACGCATCCTCATCCTCTCCTTTGTGTGCTCCTCTCGCCCCGTTCTCCTGCTGCACCGCACACACCATCGCTATTCCCGTGCCATACCCCATACGTACTGCGCCGTACTGTGCCGTACATGCTGTGCAGGTGGTGGAGTACAACAGCAGCTCCTCGCTGCACGAGCAGCTGCTGCAGATGCGCGAGACGGGCGTGTACGTGTCCGTGCACACCTCCAACCTGGCCAATGCGCCGCTGCTGCAGCCCGGCTCGGCAGTGTTCGAGGTCATTCAGGTGGGATGGGAGGCGGAAAGATGAACCGTATCGTTGGATGTCGTCGTCTGGTCACGTCTGGTCAGGTCAGGTCAGGTGGGGCGGACGGGGCTCCCGGCTGGGTTGGATGGGCGGGATTGGGCGGCCTGGCGTGTCTTTTCCCCGCCCCCCGCCCCATCCCCCTATCTCCCGCCTCCGCCCATTACGTCCTCGCCCTTCCTTTGCCCAGCCAGCTTTGCCAATGGAGGACCGCTTTCCTACCTCTCGCACCCCTCCTCTCCTCGTCCGTCGCCCTTCGCCCGTTGCCCCGCACTCCACTGCAGCGCAACTGGATGTGGAACGGCCTGGACGCGTCCTTCCGCGACCAGACGCACATGATGCTCGACATACACCACTACGCCTGGAGGGCCAAGCTGCTCAACCAGACCGTCTACCTCAACGAGCGAGACTTCTACAAGTGCGGACACGGGACGAGGGAGTGTGGGACGGGGCCTGAGGGCCGAGGACAAGAAGCAAGCACAAACCGCGGCGTTGAAAGGGAGGCGCCGAGGGCGGCAGCGGGACGATAACGGGGCCTGCTGCGCGGTCCGTCAATGGACGCAGGGAGCCCGCCGCGCTCCAGCATCCGCCTGGGGGCCATCGGGGAGAACAGATCCGCGCCCCACAGCGGTCACGGAGCGTTGCCACCGCCGCGCCATTGCGCCACCACCACGCCCCCAGGCCACCGGCATTGCCTCCCCACCACCGTCCGCTGCACACGCCCTCTCCCGCCGTATCCATACTGTGTTACGGTACCCCCCACCCCCCCGCTCCCCGCCGTTTGCCTCCTCAGGGTGGGTCACTGGCCCGCGGGTCAGTGCGGCACGGAGGAGTGTGTGGAGGCGCACACCAATGTGGACGTCATCGTCAACATCCCCGAGTTCAAGGCGCTGCTGGACGACCGACTGCCGTACGTGTGGGCGGGGTCGAGCGTGGAGGAGGCAGCCATCCCCTGGCCCGACTGGTAGCCGGCGGCCGGCTGGGAGGACACGGCACCGCGAGCGCAGCGCAACGCAGTGGAGTGAGCCCACCGGCCAGCGACAGCCTCCGCCGGTAGACCTCCGGGCAGCCCGGTCGTGGGGGTTGCGGTCAGTGCGGTCCCGGCTTGGTGGTTGCTTGGCGATGTGGCGAGCGGCTTTGGCGCAGGCTGGTCAAGCGAGCGCCCCGACGGGGATTCTTTAGACAAGGGATGGTGTGTACTAATGTGTGTGTGGGTGTGGGTGTGGCGCAGCGCGCGGCGGGGCGCAGGCCAGCGGCAGCGGCGCCGCCCCGCGGTGGCTCCCGGTTGGCGCCTTTCGTGTGCGGATGAGTGGGTGAGTGCGTGCAAACGTATGTGAGCTTCTGCGACAAAGGTTGTTGGGGAAGGGTTGCGGCTCCTCTTCGGCATAGCCGCGGCCGCTCCCCCTATCTGTCATCGGCTCTGGGTGACGGTGACATCGACACAGCCGGGCCTCCGAAGTGTGGACCTGCTGTAGGCATATGCAGGCGGTGCTGGAACGCCCGAACCCGCTTGCGCTTGCGCAGGTGCTGTGTCGGTAGAGGTGATGAGGATATAGGGCAGGAAAGGATCCGCAGTGTTGCGCTGTGTGGACTCGATGCATCACTGTGTGGGCAAAGGATGCGGACGGCTCTGCGCGTCTGCGGAGCCGAAAGCCGCCGCAACGCAAACGCAAACGAATGTGACTCTGGGATGCATCCGCGCATTCAGCATTTCTCGTCTGCGGCCTCGCTGCGTTCTCCGCGCGCTTCTTCCGGCTGGTTGTGTCCGGGCTCAGGGTTTCTGGGCGCGCAAGGACGCTCACGTGATGTGGTGCGGCATGGATGCAGCCATGCAGCAGGGCAGTTGAGCAGTGGTATTACACGCACAGTCACAGGCCGGGACGTCTATCAGAGGGGCTCCACCTGCTGACCCGCAGGTATGCTTTCATGTTTTTGGTCATTTGTCGTTGTTGTTGTAAAGCATCTTTGGTATCGTAAGGACACAGGCGCGGGCCTGTTGTAAGTGGCCACACACCGCGAGAAGGAAACTTTTAGGCCGTACGCACGGCCTCCCCAACCCGACCACCAAACAAAACCAAACACATCGACAACAACCACAAACACACACCCACAACGAAAGTGCACTACCGACGAAAATCCTACAGCCTGCCTATGCCGTGAATCCGTGCCGCATTGACCCCTACAAAGAGTTGAGTTAGTTGACTGAATTCAACCACATTAAACCACCACAAACAACGGCTCCGACGCGACAACAGCCCAATTCGAGAAACAAAACAGATGTGTGCATGTGACAGAACACAGGAGAGACGCGATGGCCGGCCAAGACACCAAACCAAAAAAGAAACCGTCCACAAACCACCATGTTGCAACAGAACACTAACTAACTACCGGTAACCAACGACCACGTCAGCTTCGCAAAGATCTGCCCACTGCGGCGCGCGGCGCACAGCTCCATATTTGCAGCAGCAACAGCAGCGTATCCACCGAATGCATTGTTGGCATCGCGTTCTGTCCCCCCGGGGGGAACCTTCACGTCTACCCGCACCCGCAGCAGCAGCAGTGCAGCACCCGCAGCCGTCTTTTAAAATCTCAGCGTAAGGACACCCCACCCCACATCTCACAACCAGACCTCGCCCTATCCTGACCTCCCGGCCCGTCAGTGAGTGCACTCAAGCGACGCACACAAGCCCTCTGGCCGCCAAACAGGCAGCTGTACGGTGCCGTACAGCAGTCATAATACCCCAAGGGTCACGCCATCCGCTTACGGGCGCCTGCTGCCCTCCTTCTCCTCCTGGAGGGGCCCAATGGGGGCCCAACCAGCCAGGAAGGTAAGGGAAGGCAAGGCGCCCCGGCAGCGGAAGGCGGAAGCCGGGAGGTGGGGGTGCCTCGCCGCCAGGTCCTCGGGTCTTGCCTGGTGCTCCGAAACTGAATGAACGCCGCACGCAGCGGATGCAGGGCCCCCGCGGAAACGGCCCTGCATCCGCGTCATGGATCGGGGCATCGTCCCGCAGTAAAATGGCGGTTTCGGAGCAAAGGCACACGAGATCTATCTGCGTCGCTGGTGCCCACGCACGCCGGATCCCACCTCAAGCACACCGTCGGGGGAGAAAACAGGGACAAGCCACGCGGCACCATCGCAACAAACTAAACGGTAAACGGTACACGGGTACAGTACAGTACAATACAGTACGGGAGGAGCCCCAAAAGAGAGGTCAGTCAACCTTCGACGGTAGCGAGACACCGGAAAGAAAGAATTACGGCAGCCCGGGGGGGGCCGCAGGAAGCGCAGGGGCGCCCGCTGCCTCTGGGATGGCGACCGGCGAGGAGTCTCCGGCAGAGAATTCCCATAACCCCTGGGGTGGCGGAACGGCGCCCGATGCACCCGGTCGTCTTCCACGGCAACGCGAGCTCACCAACCACCCAACCGATTCAGGTATTGCCAACCGACATTGAGACCAGTGACACGCCCTTCCTCGAAAGGCCTGGAGCAAGCTGCGATACCTATCGCCACCGCCACCACCACCCAAACCCCTCTGCCGTCCCCGCCGCCGCCACCACCAGGGCAACAAGGGCTGCCCGAAACACGCCCTGACGCCCAGCGGAGGGAGTGCTAGAACAAGAGATGCAAAGCTGCCGCACCCCGCGCAATGCGTCGCGTTCTGTATGTCCATGAATCCAGTTCTTGTAAAACTGCCAAACCGCCACGTACCGTGCTGCGCATGTGTGACTGACGCAAAGACCAACTTGCAGTGCCGGTCCAGGAAAGGAAAGGTAAAGCCCGCCCCGGTAGGGCAACGAACCAAGGTGGGGTCCGCTGCCGCCAGGCGCTATACGGTAGCCAAACCGCCACCGCGCGCGGCGGACAAACGCTATGTCAGTTGGCCCACGGTGCACAGTTCGGCAACCTACCGTAACACGCACCTCGCCTCCGGGCCGCTTGCCAATGGCCAAAGCATACATACAATTCGGCGCCGCCAGTTGCCACACAGTTGACAATCCGACGGCCCCCCCAAAAAAACACCGATCGATCCCTGCGCGGGGGCCAAATGAGAGTCGAGGCACGTGTCGTCCCTCGGGCCGCGCCAGCCGCCACCATCCCGTCCGGCGGCCCCGGTCTGGCTGGGGCCACCTCCCGCTGCCCGGCCTCCGGCCCGTCGCCTTCAATGCGTCGGGCCACGCCATGCCCCGCTGCTGCATTGCAGGAAAGAGGCGCCCCCAATAAGCTATTGGCCCCTTTATACGCGCACAGTAACAACCGTCATGCCGTGGAAATAATGTATTATTCTCGTGGTTTCCCAGATCCGTTGTTGGATTTTGCCTGGATCCAGAATCACAGCGCCTCGACAGCTGCACACGCCTAAGTAGGCCACCACTCGCTACAGCCGCCACCGCCCTAAAACCCGCCCAGGGCCGCCACTAGCGTTTCATCATCACTACCATCACCACCCACAGACCAAACCACGGCAAAACCACCACCAACCACCAGCCCACCAAGAGACAGACGGTCGCCGTAGCCATGATGGCAGCTGGTACAACCCACCAACCCACCAACCAACCAGGACAAGTTTGATTTTTGCATTTGCATGCGCATACCCTTAAACGATGTACCTCGCTTGCAGCGCTTGCCCCGCTGCGGCGATACAGATGCAATCACAACCACAAAGACACACACAAACACCCGGATGGCCCGGACTTCTCAACTGGCCTTCTTAAGCGACCTTCTTAACGTAACCGCATACAAGTAAAACACAGAACGGCACCGGCAGGCATGCAACGCGGACGGTTGCGGGGGCCCCCGGCCCGCCGCACCAAATGTTGGCGCAGGGCGGGCCGTAGAGCAGCCACCAACACCACCGCCGCCGCAATGCCCTCACTCAGGCCGGGCCGTCCGGCCCCCGTCCTTTGGATTCAGCCGAAGCCTTTAGCGAACAATCAAGAGTACGGGAAGGGAAGCCCCGGGGCAGGAGGGCGGCCTCGGTGCGGGGAATGCCGCGCAAGCGCGACGAGAGAAACGCGTGAAACAAGCCAAAATGCACTGTATGTGTCGAGACCGCTACTACGACGACGAAAGGTCAACGTCACACGCGGCAACACGCAACGAAGGCACGGCACGACCATCGACCATCGAGCGACCATCGAGCGACGACATTGCTATGTACGAGTCGCAAATGCAAAAAAGTACACGCGCACAGGACGAGACACGACAGACGCGGAGGACGCGACAGACGCGAGACTATGAGAGACCTCCCCCAAAAAGCTGCAACGGCGCCCACGCCTCTGAGGTCGGGCGGTTGACCCACCGACACGACTCGACACGAGGGCCCACCGAGTCACGGGTCACCCATCCGTCAAGCCACCCAACCAGCCAACCAGCCAGCCAGGCGCGCCGGATGCTCGAGCCCTTGGCATCTGCCGCACACCACGACAATACCGTACACAATGACAACGCAGAGCGCCAAGACAAAAGACACAAGACACATCCTCTAGCGGGGTGGCGGCCGCGGCGCGGGAGGACCCGCCATCCGCCCCACGCAACGCAACGCAACACAACGCAACGCAGGCTCACGTGTGACTCATTTGGCCCATTCGACTGCCTGACGTACTCGCGACGGCACGTACCGGTCAAAGGAAGCAACGAGCCGTCTGCATCATCCGGTATCCGTTGCACCGGACCCAGATTGCACAACCGTGGTCATGAACCCAGTGGCAGGCTCCCGTCGCCGCAGATGCCCACGAGATGTGCGCAAGCAACCAGCGAACAAAGCAAGCAGCGCAAACGAACGGCTTCGGCAGGGACTGCGGCGACCAGCAATTTGAATATAAGAATTTCAACAGCTTTTTTGGATATTTTTTTTAACAAACCTGTAACGACCAACAGGTACCTCCAACACCACCTCACCTCACCCCTTCCATCAAACCCACCGCCGCCGCCACTGCCACTGCAGCTCTCCAGCCTCCCCGCTCACTGTCCAGCCGCCGTCACCGCCACCGCGATCGCGACCGGGTGCGGCATCACGGCCACAACCGGAGTGACGCCACCGCCGGCCACCGCCGCCGCCACCGAAACTCCAGCCGGCGCCGCCGCTGCGAGCCAGCTGATCTCGCAAGACCGAGCCCTCTGAGGCCTACACACCGCCGCTGGCATCGGCGCCGTCCCGATCTGGGCAACGCCGCCGCCGCCGCCGCTGCCGTTGTACGACATGTCCCCGCAAAACCGCCCGCTGCCGCCGCCGCTACTGCTGCTGCCGCCGCAGCAATAGCAGCAGTAGCCGCAAGCAGCGCTGCCCAGTACCGTCCAGCCGCACGTCAGGCCCGTGCGAGGGCGCGGGCCCTCCTTCGTGACGCCCGTTGCAGCAGCTGCGGCGGCGGCTGCGGCTACGGAAGGCGCGCCTCGGCAGCGCTCCGCGTTGAACCACATCGGTCCGCCGCCACCATTCCCTTGCTGCTGCTGCTGCTGCTGCTGCTGCTTCTCTAGCGCCGCCGCCGCTGCCAAGCTGCTGCCGCTTGACGCCGACAAGGCTTGGCAGGCAGGGCGCTGGCTGTGGTGCCGCTGGAGCTGCCAGCTGCTGGTGCAGAGCGGGTGTGGGTTCGGGCCCTTGCAGCTGTGGCTGACGGCGGGAGGGGCAGCGGCGGTGGTGGTGGTGGTTGTGGTGGTTGTGATGGTCCGGTGAGATGGCGTGTTGGTCTCCTTGGCGGGTGGTACTGGGGGGTCTGGGTCGGCTCCATCTCGGGAGGAGCGCCAGCGCGGCGCGTACTCGTCCAGGATTCGTTGGACCGCATAAACGGTGAGCGGTTTGCGCTGCGGCGCAGCGGCGGATTGGGTTGGGTTGGGTTGGAGAGGGGTGGGTTAGTTGGACCAGCGGTGGGTTGGTAAAATGGGGTGCGGGCGGGTGCGGGGTGACGCCGCTGACGAGAGCCAAACGGGCTTGCTTGGGCTGGGCGCCCTTTGGAGCCCGTGTGCGTTCAAACGTAAGCCTTCATCGCCTCGCAAAACAGGCAAGATACGCTGTATAAGAAGCTTTTGCGCCGATGCCCGCACAGAAAGCCCTCGGCTGATTGGAGCTGTCACACGGCGGAAAACGAACTCACCACTGCGCCGTTGGCGCCGAGGGACACGGCCCGCTGCGCGACCGTCTGGCCGTTGTCGGCAATATCGTCCAGGCAGGAGGCCGTGCAGACGACGACGGGGACCGGCAAAAGGTCGCTGTCGGGTGCCAGTGACTCGAGCTCCCTGATGCCCTTTGTAGCGGCCCATCCGTCAGCTACCGGCATCTGCAGGTCCAGGAACACGCAGACCAGCTGCGTACGTTCCTGATTGTATACGTCAATGCACTGCAGGCCGTTCTCGGCCTCGAGCACCTCGAATCCAAGCTGCGCGGAAAGAGAGGGAGTTCGGAGCGAAGATTTGTAATTAACCCGAGCGACTGAAGTCCCTGCCTCTTGCGTCTTTCCGTGACTATTGATATTAAGGTCTACCACCTGGTGTCAAAGGTTTTGTTTCGGAGGTGTCTCGGCGACAGTTTGGCGGACAACGACGACCGGGCCATGGACCCTGACCAGGTGGCGCCAATTACCTTTTGAAGGATGGTGCCCAGAATGAGACGGTTCACAGCGAGGTCATCGACCACAAGAGCCCGTGGGCGCGCCATACGGGAACTTCGCCACAGCACTGGTCTGGGCGACTGCAGAAGAAGGAGCCTCGACACGAGCTGTTAAGCCCCTAACTTTATAGGACACAAGGCTACTGTTTGGGCTCAAAGAGTCCTGGCACTTAACGCCCTCGAGCTGACTGAGAGTTTCCTATTGCGCTTGGAGGAGCCCAATAAGAGGCAGAATGTGTTGTGGCTCGGCATACGTCTATGTAGCATATGACCGGTTTGGCTCATATACCCGGCTCAAACGGATACTTGCGGGTTCGAGAGATTTGATACCGTAATCCGTGATCGTGCCAACAGTGCCAACCGCAAGCTGTCATCAGACTGCACTTGCGATAATCCTTACTGAAATTATTATAAACAGATTGTACGCAGTATGCGAACAGCGAACAGACCGACACACCGTCTGCGGTTGGGCTGCTCTTTTACGGCAAGTAAAACCGGCGAGGACTTAGCCTTTGACCATCGGAACCATCGCATTCAGCACGCAACGCCTTCTATAAACCATTTGTAACTATTTAAACATGCGATCGGTGGCGAATCCACAGGCAAGCGCCGGCATGCACGTGTGTCGACAGCTGGATGGTAAGGCGTACAGGTACACTGAAGCCGTCTTGCCCAGGCATGCCCAAAAAAGTCCAACCCCTGGCATACTAATGTTGTGGCAGATAGATTCTTCTGTTAAGGGTTGTTGCGCTCCGTTTGCGGAGAGCTTGGTTTGGGGACGGAAAACTATGTTGGATTTCCACAGAATCGCCGCGATTTCTGTCGTATAATGTCTGACTAACCGGCCGGTGACAAGCACTCAAATTTAGGCATTGAACAAGCAGTATTATGGGATTAATATTCCTGTTTCCAATTATAGTTGACGATTATCGCGGTTCGACGCGGCTTTAAAGGGAACATTTCGACAGGTCCCGCATAAGTCTGGCGCCGCAGAATGCCCGTCCTTGCGGTTTAGAACTAGACGAATGGGGATCTTGTAAGACTTGCAGGGCCTTCGCTTGGGCCTGACGAATGCCCAGGTGGCGGACCGTTAAGTGTTCGCTGGCGGCACGCGCCAGCTCGGTCAGAGTATCAGGATCTAGCGGCGCAAAATCGCCGGTCCCAATTGTCAAAAGTGCATTGGCGGGTCTTTTGTCGGGCCTGACTGGAGGACAACTTTAGTGGTGGTGGCCATTCGCGCGTTTCGCATTCACTAGGCAAAGACCTGCACACCCCATGGCGCACACCCACTACAACACGTCCGCCATAACGGACGGACTTCGTTCTCTCGGTCAATTGCATGCCGCCGCAGTTCTTGTCGCAGCCGTAATTGGCAAAGGCGAAGCTGCCTCTCTTGTCTGTCTTTCCTCAGCCGTGTGAGACGCGCTGCTCACCACAGCGGCTCCTTCATTGTGAGACCAAAGCGCAAAGATTACAGCTCAAAAGACCAAAAGTTTCATATCTTGCTAGTTAGGCGATTCCATTTTTCATACCATTCCATTTCATAAGAAATATCCTGTGTTTGGCCTCCAAATGTGCCCATACCGGCCGGTTCACGGCTTCTCTTAACACATCCCCCACGCCCCACCCACATCGTCCAGCCGCGCTCCGGCAGATACAGGAAAGTAGCACCCATAGCGCCTGATCACCCCGGTCGGCGCCGCACCGCCCCTCCACATCGTAAGTGCCTCTGTGGAGCGCCTGTTGACCCCCGCCATGGTTACCGGTACCGGTCGGATGTCCGGCGTGTGGGGCCACCTCTCGCCAAGGAAGCAAGCCGCTACAAGGGGCCGTGCTGCAGAGCCCCGCCTCCCAGCTCTCATTTGAATCCAACAGACAAGCGCCGTGCGACCATGACCCACCTTGGGGGATCCCGCTTACCTAACTCGCAGTACCGTACGGTATGGTACGGTATGGTACGACGCCACTATGCGCGCAAAGGGGACGCAAGAGGAATTCCCCCTTCCAACGTCGGCGCCGCGCCGGGGCCACGCTCCACCCCACCCCACCCCGCTGCAACCCACCCCACCAACCGCCAGGGCCGCGATGTTTGACGGGCGAGTGCCCCCCTCCGCATCCCACACTCGGCCCTGAGCGCGTCGACGGCTGCGAGCGCTGCCAAACGATCCTCAGTTGTTGGCTGCGACCACACACGCCTGTGCAGCAAAACTGCTGGGTGCAAACCCTCTCCCGACTGTTGTTGAATGGGTGAGAGGAAACCGAGACCAGAACTGAAATGAACTGGACCTACGGTAATCTCTCCCCAGCCGGACTGAACTGGGCTGAACTTCTTCCCAGGCCCTGGGTTCGCTTTTGCGTCGCATTCGTCTCATCGCTGCGGTTCCCGCTTTGTACTCCCCAGCCCAAGCAGCGCCGCCTGCGTCACCTTGCAAACCAGTGCGCGTGTGAACAAACACAAATACACACACACGCATGTGGCGCCGGGATCCTGCATCCTGGGAAGTGCAGATCTCGGGCCGTGGCTGGGCGCACACGAACCCCCACACCTGCAACACCCGCACCCACACCACCACCGCTGTAACGCTACAACCACAGCAACCACACACATCCACACATCCACACGACCACACCAAAAGCTCCACACGGGGTTCCGGAGCCCACTACAAACCCTGCGTTAACAACCGAAATGCCGAAAAACATGAAATAAAAAGCACCATACACATACATATACACACGTCGTGTGTTCATGCCAGCGTGGCTCTGCTGCCCCGCTCCGATGCAGCGCCCGCCGCCGGGCGGCTGCCCGCCGGCTCCCTGTCCCGCCGGAACCTGTCGTACAACGCCGCCAGGCGCGCCGCCTCCGCCGCCGGAAGCGACGGCCGCGCCGCCACCAGCGCGCGCTGCACGTGCCGCATGAAGATCTGCGGCCCCGAAGGCGCCGCCGCGGCGGCCGCCCCGCAAGAGCCGCCAGACGACGGCGCCGCCGAGGTTGCCCCGGCGGCGCCAGCCGCGGCGCTTCCGCCAGCGCCTGCGGCACCTGCCGTATCCGGCGGTGGGGATGCGGCGGAGCCGGCAGCGGCACTGGCGGCAGCGGCGGCGGCCGGCGCTGCACCCGCGTCGGGTCGATTGGCGGCAGCGGCAGCGGTGTTTGTATTTGTGGCGGTGGCGGTGGCTGCCCCGCGCTCCGCCTCCTCCACGCTCTCGTTGATGGCGTGGAGTTGGGCCTCCGACAGCACTGCCCCCAGGTCGGCACCTGCGCAGCAGCATCAGCACGTGGCAGCATCAGCACGCGGCAGCAGCGGCAGCACATGGCAGCAGCACCTAGAGCCATAACCGCAGGAGGCACCCTGCTACAGTCATCCCACCTGCTCCACTCCCTCCCGCCCGCCCGCCCGCCTGCCCTCGCTTTCCCCCGCTCACCCGTCATGTTCTCGCTGGCCTCCGCCACCAGGCGCAAGTCCACATCCGCCCCCAGGTTGAGACGCCGACTGAGAGCCCGCAGGATCTGCGGCGGCGACGGGAGCGGCGGCGGCGGCGGTGGCGGCGGCGGCGAAGAAAGGAAACTCAGAAGGGAGACACGTGTGTCGTATGGTTGTTTCGCGGCTTCTCGCCAGACACCGGGCCGTGCCGCGCCGCGGGGGCCGCCCCAGACCAGCCGCTGCTTCCCGTCAGACCGGCATATGCCTTCGTGACGTCCCCCGCGCCGCGCTCTGCCAACTCTCGGGCGTTTCCGTGCCTACGGTACGGTAGTCCCTGCGCGACTGGCCTGCCCAGCCTGCCCAGTCGCACACACACAGGCACTCACACGCAGGCGCACTCGCACACCGCCACACAACACCCGGCCACACGCGGCCAGGCACACCGACCTGCAGGCGCTGCTCCGGCCCCTCCGGCGGTCCGCAGAACAGCAGTCGGTCCAGTCGGCCCGGCCGCAGCAGCGCCGCATCGATGAGGTCGGGTCGGGAGGTGGCTGCCAACACCACCACACCCCGCAGACCCTCCACCCCGTCCAGCTCCGTGAGCAGCTGATTCACCACTCGGTCGGTGACACCTGGGGAGATGGGAGGGGGAGGGAGCGAGGGGAGAGGGGTGGGTGGGAGGGCGGGAGGAGACCGGGGTAGGTGGGTGGGTGGGGGTGTGGACGGGGCAAAAGAGGATAGGCCCCGCGTGTGCAAAGGAGCGTGCAAGGAGTGGAGTGGATGCGCAGCGCAGGCGCATGGCCGCAGTTGCAGCCGACAGGAGAGAGAGAGAGATAGAGAGAGAGATGCAGTTAAGGCTCCGGGAGAGCGAGCCAGGTAGGACAGGCCACGACAGGACAGGCCACGACACGACACGACAGGACAGGACGCCGCAGGAGCAACGAGAAAACAAACATACTGGACATACACACACTCTCTCACTCGAACACAGGATGACCGCAGGACGGGGAAAGCAGCGAACACACACACACGAGTGCCAGCACGAGCCCGGACGCGAGTGTTGAGTGTGGCCGCGGCCACCGGTTCACCGGTTATTCACGGCCACGCACCCGTCGAGTCGTGTCCTCGCGGCGGCGCAATGGCGTCGAACTCATCGAAGAAGAGCACCGCGGGGGCGGCGGCGGCTGCGCGGGCAAACAGGTCCCTCACCGCCGCCTCCGATGCGCCGATGTACTTGTTAAGCAGTTCGGGACCCTTGACGGTTAGGAAGCTGAACAGCCCAGGAGGAGGGAGGGAGGGAGAGAGGGAGGGGGAGGGGTCAGGGAGGGGGAGGAAGGGAGGGGGTCTGAGAGTTTGGAATGAGGGGTAGGGGATGATGTAGCGTGGCGATATTTGTCTGGATGGGTGGGGGACGTGGGGGCGTGGGGTTGGCGGTTGAGGCGGGCGCGTGCCAGGCCCCGGGCCCCGGGCCAAGAGCGGGGCGGAGCGGAGCGAGGGCAGGTGGGGGCGGCGGAAGGAGAAGGAGAAGAGGGGCTCAGAAGGAAATGCACGCGCGCCGGGGCAAGGGAATCGAAGGTCTGCCGCGAATTGAGAGCTGCGCGTACCGATACGCAAATGCCCCTCCGTCCCTCCTCCTCTCCTCTCTCTGCCGCTTCCTACCCCTGAACCCCTCCCACCCTCTCACCCTCCCTCCCTCCCCTGCTGCTGCCCTCGGCTCCTCACTCCTCACCGAACGGGCGCCAGCTTCGACACCGCCGCCACCGCCGCCGCCACCACATGCGTCTTGCCGCACCCCGGCGGGCCGTACAGCAGCGCGCCGGTGCGCAACCGCAGCGGCGCCGCCGCCACCAGGTCCCGATACCGCACCGGCAGCGTCAGCGCCTCCCGCAGAGACGACACCACATCACACAGCCCGCCCACGTCCTCCCAACCCTCCGCCTGCAACGGCGCCGGTCGTGATGGTGTTGGGGCGGCGCGGGGCGGGCCGGGTCGTAACTCGTAAGGGATCAGCGGGATGTAAAGCGCAGCAAAGCAACCGCAGGCGGGGCGGCACGCCTACGTCCCTCCTCGCCTGCGTCCCTCAAAAGCTGCGGTATCGTAATTTTTTTCCCATCGCCCCCTTCCTTCCTCACCTTGCCCGCCGCCGCGGATGCCTGCTGCACTCCCCAGAACGCCGCCGGTACAAAGCCCTCGAGGGCCTCCCGCAGATCCTCCGAAACCACCGCCAGCGACAGACCCGAACCCGGACCGGGTCCTGACCCGGGAGGAGTTTCTGTTGTTGCTGCGGCTGCGGTGACGGTGGCGGTGCCGACATCTGGCAGGCCAGATGCGGGCGGCATCGCGGGCGGGCGACTGAGCAGCTGTCGCCGCAGCGCGATGTGGACGGCCCTGCGGGGGGTGGGTGGGGCGGAGAGGGGAGAGGGGAGGCCAGACGGATGCCGCAGGGGAAGAAGGGAGGGAGGGAGGGCAGGTGCCAGGTCGGAGGGGGGGGGGGCCGGGGAGGGGGCGGCAGGGAGCGCCGCGGGCTTGGGGCTGGGCCAGTGGGGGCCCTGGTGTGGCGGAGAGGCGGACAAGGGCCGTTCGTCCGTGCGTGCAAGTACAAGTGCAAGTGCAGCCCTTCTGCGGGTGCGCAAGCATCTGCTGCCATCTGTCTACTCCCTCCGTTTCCGCGCCAACACCCACTGACCCACACGCCCCCACACCCACGTGCACCACCGCCGCCGCACTGCCACCCTGCCACCCTGCCGCCCTGCCGCCCTGCCGCACAGCCGCACAGCCGCACAGCCCCACACCCACGTCCACCGCCGCCGCCCTGCCCCCCTGCCTCACCTGTCCAGCAGCAACCTGAGGTCCACGCCCTCGAAGCCCTCCGCCGCGCCCGCCACCGCCGCCAGCTGCCCCGCATCAACCGCCAGACCCCTCTGCCGGGCGGCGGCCGCAAGCATGGCGGCGCGACCCACCGACCCAGGGGTCGGCAGCCGCACCTGTGTACACAGACGCACAGAGATGAGAGAAAGAGAGGGAGGGAGACGGCGTGCGCGCGCTGCGCAAAACGACAACCCGAAGACAGACCCAGCCCGGCCAACACCAGCAGCCCCGGGAAGAGCCGCCCCGCCCGGGACTGACATACGGCCACATTTTCATGCCGTACTGTCGTACCTCAAAGTCGAGGCGGCCGACCCGCCGGAGTGCCGCGTGGAGCGCCGCGGCGTCGCGCGCCGACGCAACGACGGCGACTGCTGGCGGCGGCGCCGCCGCCGCCCCCGCCTCCGGCGGCTCCGCCGCCGCCGCCGCCGTCGCCGCCGCCAGCTCGTCCAGCAGCGTCGACAGCCAATCCGCGAGGCGCGCCGACGCGGCGGCGCCATCGGGGTGCTGCATGCCGTACTCAGACCCCTCCTACAGCAGCAGTCAACACGCACGCGGGGACCCGGGCCCGCGCAGACGGAATGGGTTACTCGATACGATAATGGAGCCCAAGGCCCGAAACCACCAGAATACCACCAGAATACCTACCACCAACCACCAGAAGTAGTTGGCGACGCCGCCCCCCAGGCCCCAGCCCCCCCAACCCCACCGCGGCGCTAGGGCAGATGCTGTCCAGGTCATCCAGCAGCAGCAGGCTGGGAGAGCAGTGGAGGGCCTCGGAGGCGACCGCTGCCAGGGCAGAAGTGGTGGAGCCGTGGGAGCCGCCTGGGAGGGGAGGGGGACGAACGAGAGGGCCAGGGGGGGCGGGGGGGCCGGGGGGGGGTTATCCACGTACAGGCCGGAGCCCGTAAACGGTATCGAATCAGACGGGGACGGGGGATGTGGCGGGGCAGTAGGGACGAAACCGCGGCAGACGAATGGAGGCGCGGAGGGCTGGGTGGGGCGGGAATCCGAGGACAGGGTGGAATTGCGTCGCAGCGCAATAGAAGGAGAACCCAGGCTGGGAGAGGAGAAAGAGAGGGATGGGACCCAGCACGGATGGAGGCTCTTTCTCCCGGCTGCGGCAGGACGTTGGCGCATTTGGGGCCGACGTATGGCAATGGGTACTGATGGTACTGATAATGGACGCGATCCTGCAATACGATACCACCCTCTTAACCACCAACCACCAACGGCCAACCGTTTGGGTGCCGTACCTGCCAGCTGGCTGCACCTCACGTGCACCACGTGGGCCTGGCGGGCGGGGTGGCGCTCGGCAATGTCGCCCAGGGCGGCCAACAGCTGCGAGCGACCGCTGCCTGCGGGGGCCGCATCGGGCGGCACAAGACCTCAAGCGAGCGGGAGGGCGGGGCCCCGGGGGGAGATACCGCAGCGGAGGGACGGAGACGGCCTTAGCGAACGGGAGGGAGGGACGGGAGTTAAACAGCGGGGTGGTGCATGTGGGAGTGCATGTGTGCATGTGCTTGTGTGGTGGTGAGGTGTACAGCCGGCCCGCACCCCAGCCCGACGCACCCGGGGCCCCGGTCACCAGCACGCCGCCGCAGCGCGGCAGGCCGGCGCGCGCCGCCGCGGCACCGACCCACGGGTCAAGCTGCGGCAGCAGGCGCCGCAGGCACTGCTCCAGTTGGTCGTGCAGCCAGCTGATGTGATCCAGATCCAGATTCAATGGCGCCGCGCCCGTTTGAGATCTGGATTGGGAATCAAAGGCCGCCGCCGCCGACGCATCGCGCGCGGTTTGGGCCGCCGCCGCCGTTGACGTGGACGCGCCGTCGATGGCCGGCGTCGCCGCCGGCTGCAGCGGCGGCGGCAGCGGCCGCTGCGCGAGCGACGCGGCGTGGCGCGCCGCATCGTACGACACGTCTGGCAGTACGATGGGCTGGCCGAGCTTCGCGGCTAGAGTGAGACCCGGAGGTTGGGGACCGGGGCCTTGGGAGGCCGACGGCGGCGGCAGCGGCGGCGTCGCCTGTACGGACGCCGATGCCGTATGTGCCAGCAGCGCAGCTATCGTGGTTTCGGAGAGCAGCGGCGGCGTCTGCTGGTGCGCCGCCGCCGCATTTGTGGTGCCCGTCGTGTGCGTGCGTCGTACGGCATGTACGATTAGACAGTAATCATCGGCGCCGACGGACTGCGCGCCGCCGTTTCGGCCATTACTGCCGCTGCCGCCGCTGCCGTCAGCTCTGTGTACGTGAAAATGTACGACAGTGCCGGACGCCAGCGGAAGTAGCAACTCGGGGGCGTTGCTGTCGTCGTCGTCGTCGTCGCTGCCGCCGCCGTCCGCCACACCGCCGCGACATCGCTGTACGGCGCCTCGTATGCCGTCCGCCTGGGCCGCCAGCCAACGCTGTACGGCATGCGAAATCGCCTGCGGCGGCGCAGCTCCCGTCGCCGGCGTCGCCAGCGTCCCCACCGCCGCCAGCATCGCCTGCTGATGCAGTGCCCCGTCCGCCGCCGCCGCCGTCGCCGCCGCCGACGGCGCTGAGCCGCCGGCAGCGGGCTGGCCTCTTCGGAGCGAAGCACTCGCCTGGCCGCCGCCGCCGCCGCCTGCCGCCGCCGCCACATTCCGTACCGCCGGCACAGGCAGCGGGTGAAGCGTCAGGCTGGGCAGCGCCGCCGCTGCGGCCGCCTCCGTCGCCGCCGCCGGCAGCGCCGTCACAGTGACGTACATGTGCGGCAGTACGGCAAGCACGTGCTGCAGAGGCGGCGCCAGCATGACGTGGCCGGGTGGACAGGCGGGCTCCGGAACCAAGACGCCTAGGAGGTCCCGTACCGTACCGCGCCCGTGCAGCCGAACCACAACACCCCCGCCGCCGCCACCACCTTCCAACCCCGTCGCCGCCGCCGCCGCCGCCGACGGCTGGCCGCGTGCCAGCGCCGCTGCCGTCACCGGCGCCACAGCGACCGCCAGAGTCAACCACGTACTAACCGCCGGCGCCGGCGCCGCCGCCGAGACACTGAGATCGGCTTGCGGCGGCGGCGGCGGCGGCGGTGTCGGCAGCGGCAAGAGGTACTTGGATGCCGGCAGGTCGAGAACCCGCAGCCGCAGCGGCAGCGGGTTCACTACGTGGCGGTGCCGGCGGCGCTGTCCCTGAGTCCGCTGCGAGTGCCCCGAGTGGTGCTGATCGTGAGGGTGAGGGTGAGGGTGAGGGTGAGGGTGAGGGTGAGCATCGGGTTGGGTGCCCGGCTGCGCCGCCGGCGGCGGCTGGCTAAGGGAACGCGGAGCCGGCGGCTCCGCCGCCGCCCCTGGCGGCGGCGCCGACGCGGCGTGCCCCGCCGCCACCACCAACACGGGTTCCGGAGCTGCTGCAGGGCCAGTCGTGCTGGGCCTCGCATTCGCGGCGAACGGTGATGGCCCAGGTGCCTGTCCGTCGGTGGTTGCGTAGGACGGGCCGCCGCCGGCCTGGTCGGCAGGGCCGCGGCCGGCGCCGCCCGGTCCGACGCCGTACGGCGGTACGGCGCCCAGCGCCGCTGGCGCCGCCGGCATTGGGGCGCCGCCGCCAGGCCTGCTGGTCGAGATCCCCGAGGCAGCTGTACGACCGAAATCGCCGTCACTGTAAGATGCAACGGCGGAGGCGACATCCGGCCCCGAAACCGGGATCTGGTCGGGGACGAAGCGGCCGGAAGGCTGCCGGCAAACGGCACTGGCCCATGCAGGCGGCGCCTGTAACCCAGCGCCGCCGGCTGCCGTGCCCTCTCGTGCAAGCGAGGCCTGGGGCGGCGGCAGCGGCTGGCTGCCGTACCAGGGCCCAGGGCAGCCGTTGCCGTGGGTGTAAGAGTACGACGGGGCTGATGTATGGGCAACGCCAAAGCCGTTGGCGTGGCCGTTGGTATTAGCGTTATTACCGTTGGTCGGGCCGGTGCCGCTCGCCGACGGGCCCCGCCTGAACGATGGAGGGCGCGGCGGTCCGTCCGGCTGCTGCGACTGCTGTTGCTGCAACTGCTGCTGTTGCCACGCTGACGCCGCGGCGCCGCCGCCGCGGCTGCCGCCGCCGCTCACGCCGCCGCCAGCGCTGCGGCTATTGCCGCCCGCGCCCGGCCAGTTGCCCGGCCCGGCAAGCGGAACGACGGTCGCCGCCGCGGGTGGCGTGGCAGCCTGCTGCCGCCGGCCCATGCCCTGTCCCAGTTGCTGCCCTTGCCCTTGGCCCTGCCCCTGGCCCTCCGAAACCCCGAAAGGCAGCAGCCCCCTAGGTTTCGGAGCCACGTGCACCTCACAGCCCGGTACCATACGAACCACGTCAGCGGGACGTGTGGACAGCACACGCAGTCGTACGGCGGCGCCGCCGCGCGCCCATACGGTAACAAGCTGCCCGCGCGCCAGGACGCCGACCTGAATTGACCCATGGGTCGGTCATCCGAGCCCCAGCCCCAAACCACACAAGACCAGGGGAACAAAGGAGAGTAAGGTCTCAGCGGGCAGAGTCAGGGCATGGTGCGGGGTAAAGTACATCAATCCGCATCGGCAAGTTGACAGGACGGACGGAGGTGTTGGGGTGAGCGAGGTGGAACCCCCACAGGGACAGTCCTCCTGCCGCCCCACCTATCTCCGCACCCCAGCCTCCCCAGCCTCCCGAAGGACAATCCTTCCGAAGAACAATCCTTCCGAAGAACGATCCTTACGAAGAACAGAACAGACAACTCAACGGACTCCCTCCCCTCCGCAGTCCGTACCTGCGGCAGCAGCTGCTCCTCCAAAAAGGCCGCATTGGCGTCCACCACCTCCCAGTCACTCTCCCCCAGTGGCTCCACCTCAACCACATCAGCGGGCGGTACATCAAGCAGCGGGGCCGCCTGTACCTGGCTGCCTGGGCGCAGACCCAGGGCCAATGCCAGGGCGGAGGGGACGCCCAGGGTGGCGCCGCCGCCTCCGGCGCCTCCGGCGCCGGGGCCTCCGGCGCCGCGGCCGTTGAGGACGCCGCCGGTCCAGGCTACATAGTGCGTGTGTTGGGGGTGCTTGGAGGGGAAGCCTGTGTTGGTTGTGGGTTGGGAGGGCGGCAGGGGTACAGAGAGCAGGACAAAGGGCGGCAGGGGGGGAGGGTCGTGCGGGGTGGAGGGGAGGGTCAGGGATTGAGGGCGGGAGAGGAGGATAGGAACCGCGGCAGTGGAATGGAGGAGTGGGTGGCGAGCGGGGGTGAGAGGGTTGCGCGGGGAAAGGGGCAGGCGCGAGAGGGAGGGCTTGGGGGTTGGACGGTCCGCTGGCTTTCATCGTGCTGCCTAAGGGAAGGGAAAGGCACCGTATGATGATTGAAGGCGCCGACTTGGGAAGACGCGAAAGGGCAAGGCTCGGTTGAGGCCATGGCAGGCACCGCAACCGTGCGTGCCGTACCTGCTCCGTCCAGAACGCGAATTTGCAGAATCACAGGGAGAACTTTCAGGTCGAACAGCTGGTTGGCCAGAGGCCTGGATACGCTGACCCAGTTTGAGCGCTCTGAGATGAGCGTGACGGTCAAGCGCGCCATCCTGCGGAAACAGCGTGAGCTTTCGGATTGTGAGCAGAAGCTTATCGCGTTCAGCGTCAAGCGAATTGCTGACTGGCACAGTTACGGAGCAAAGCGTAAACTGTCATGCAAAACGACTCGACGATAACGGATGTCGGAGATAGCGTAGTGTGGCAGTAGTTCACGTCAAGTTTTCAGTTGGGGCACCTGGAGGCGCTGCTGCTCCGGGAAAGGCTCTCGACAAACTCCATGGCAGGTTTGCGATGACAAATTCCGTGTGCGCCTCAATGAAGCATTTTTATAAACGCTGCGTTTATTCAAACTGTAGCTACATCGTCGAAATGGTTCCAGACGCGGAGGCGTTTTGCTTGCATGCCCAGGCCGCACGCAACGACGCAAGCAACGACTAGGAAACGGCTGGTCTCGGAGCGAAGGACTGAAGGCCAGCACGAACGCATACAAAACCTGCAATATCAGGCATTCTTTATATTCTATAAATTACATACCAGTGGCCAGAATAACGGCGGTTTCAATTCACGCGTGGTCGTCGCTTCATCGGCCGACTCCTGCAAGCCTGCTCACTCAGACGGGCACAGTCAAGGATGGCCTCTCCGCGCGCAGGCGTGCCGAGACCACCACCAACCGGCACGCTGCTCATCCGCGACATTTCACACCTGGCGACGCAAAACGACGAGCTGGGAGAAATTTCCGATGCCGCCATTTTCATCCGCGGCAATGTGATTGAATGGGTCGGGAAAATGGCCGACCTGCCTCCCGAGCTTTCCACATCGGCGGACCGAGTGATCGATGGCAAGGGTCACGTTTTCCTACCCGGTAGGTCATCGGAATCCGAACGGGTCGCAGCAGGATGCTCACCACCCCGCCAAGCTGAGATTTCGGTATGGGTACATTTGAATCCAACACAGTTTCTGCGCCTAAAACCCTAAGCTCCCCCGGATGTCAAAACCGTTCCTTCAGGCCTGGTCAACACGCACGCCCACATGTTTCAGGCCCTGAACCGCTGCATGGCGCAGGCAAGCGCGAACTTTGGGTGGCTGGCTGGGGTCCTGGGAAGGGGGAGGCAGCTCCTGCTTTTCGGGTTGTCCAGAGGGCCTGGTGAGCCACCTTTTCCGCGCACTGCCCGCTCTCCCTTTCCTTCCCTGCCGCCAAATGCGGCGGCATGGGTCGCCGGTCGTGCGCGTTAGAGGGTTTGCGGCCCCTTCAACGATCCGCGACCGCTCCTCACTCTCTTCCCTGGCTCTCTCCGACCTCAGTGCCTTCACCCGGCTCCCAGCTCCGGCCCTGCTTTCGCGCTTTGGACGCAACCATCTCGCACCCTCCCTCTCTCACCCCATACACGCTCATGACCAAAATCTCTTGGCCCCACAACCTCTGGACACCACACCCACCCAAGCGAGATCGCAGGCTCCCCGATCACTCCATTGCCCGGTCTCACTGTCCCCCCTCCGGCCCGGCCCCGGCTCGACTCCCCCCCTATACGTGGATAACCCCCCCGCAGGACCAGTTGCTGTACGGTTGGCTCAAGACGCTGTATCCCGTGTGGGCGCAACACACGGTGCGCCCGCCTGCTGCCGCCCTCCCTGCAGCCCTCCCTGGCTCCCGATCACGTTTGGGACATTTGATGATCCTGATTCTGATGATCCTGATTCTGATGATCCTGATTCACCTCATTCGTGATGTTGTGATTGTTGCTGTTGTTGTTGCTTTTGTTGTTGCTGCTGCTGTTGCTGTTGGAGTGGGCTCCAGGCCCCGGGAATGGTAGCCCGAAGGCCGCTTCCGGCTCCTCCCCCGGGCCGCGCCCTCCCACGTCCCACCCCCACAGCTCGTTTCTCCCTACACCCTCCTTCCCCGCAAGCGAGAAAGACTCCGTAAAAGACCTCCCCCAAGGAGGCATTGGAGGGGTTTTAGGGTTTTAGGGTTTGAGGACATTGGAAAGAAAGACCTCCGTAAAAGAACTCCCTCAAGGAGGCATTGCTGGGTCCGTTGGCCACCTTGCCGCCTTCGTCGGCTATCTCGCTGCAGTGCCGCTTCCTTACATTGCCCCATCCCCCCCGGGGGGGCCTCTCCCCTCCCCTCGCCTCCCCTCCCTTTCCCTCCCCTCCCCGGCCGCGCAGGCCTCGTCCGTGTTTGTCTCCACAGTGGTATCGATGTCTGAGCTGCTGCTGAGCGGCTGCACCACGAGCTCCGACCACCTGTACATGTACCCTCACGACGTGAAGTGAGGACGCGGGAGAGGGTTTTAGGGGGTTTTAGGAGTTTTAGGAGTTTTAGAAGTTTCGGGTATTGAGGGAGGGATGACGTGGAGTTTCCCAGCAGGGTACTGGGATGCCAAAACCCCCCTCCCCTTCCCCCTCCGGACACAACCCTCCCCTCCCCTCGTATCGTTTTGCTTACCCCTCCCCTGTCCCTCCCTCCCCGCCTCCCTTCCCGCAGGCTCGACGACACGATCCGCGCCGCCCGCGCGCTGGGTCTGCGTTTCCACCCGGTCCGCGGGGGCATGAGCGCGGGGGTCAGTCGCGGCGGCATCGCCCCTGACTCTGTTGTGGAGGACGAGGGGGCCATCCTGGAGGACATGGAGAGGTGCATCACCGAGTTCCACGACAACTCCAGGTGGCAGGGGGGACCGGGCTTCGTCTCTTGGTTTCGGAAACTTTCTGACACTTCGTACTTTGCTTCCTTGTAACGTTGAAGTAACGGGGTTGGTGGGGGGTGCACGGCGCAGGATGGTGGGGTTGGTGGGGGCGAGATTTCGCGGTTGGATGTGGCGGTGGAGGTGGATTGGGATGTAATGGGACGGAGATTTCTGGCACCCCACTGGGTCTGGTCCGACAAGCCCAGAAGCCTTCCGCCCAGAGCCCACCCCCACAAGCCCGGCCCCGCATCCCCCTCCGGCCCGCCCCGTCTTTTCCCACTTTCCATGCCCCAGGCTGTCCATGCTGCGTCTGGCTCTGGGCCCCGCCTCCCAGAAGACGGTTACCAACGAGCTCATGATCTCCGCGGCTCGCCTGGCCAGGAGGCACCCGGGCGTGAGGCTGCACACACACCTGGCTGAGAACCAGGCGAGAGGGGGGGAGGGAAGGAGGGAAGGGGGGGAAGCGAAGGAGGGTACGATTCGAGGCGTGCTTTCCGCTTTCTGGCATTTACGTGTGACTAGTCCCTCTCTCTGTTTCCGCGCTCTGGCATTTATGTGTGACTACCGGTAGTCCCTACCTCTCTCTGTTGCCCTCGCGCTCCTGTCGCTCCTCCACTCAACTCGACGGGACTCCCGGGGTGGCTGCAGGAGGACATTGAGTACACGGAGCGGTTGTACGGCTACCGCTTTGGGTCGTACATTAGCGCGGTCGAGTGGGACAAGTGTGACTGCTGGTTCGCGCACTGCGTCAAGGTGAGGGAGGGAGGGAGTGGGGGGCGGGGAGGAGATGAGATGGGAGGGATGGGATGGGGAGGAGGGGGTATGGACAGGGCCGGATGATGCCGATGTGCCGTAGGGGGGAACTGGACTTGGCGTCTCTGGTTTATGCGGGTTCATGGGGGGGAAAGCTGGCATGCGCGGGTGGAGGGGGAGGACGAGGAAACTAGGGTAACGTCGCGGCTTGGGGAAGCATGTGTGTCGTCCCTGGGGTCATCCTGGAGACTAGAGCTACTTATGTTCCCCGCTGCTCAACTCGCCAGTCCGCCCCTGCGCCTGACAACGCAACGGCATTGCCTTCTCCATCTCCATACCCATCTCCATCCCCATATCCATCCCCATCTCCATCCCCATCCCCATCTTCCTCCGCCTCCGTCTCGCGCATCCCGTCAACCCACCCACCAACCCACCCACCCACCCACCCACCCACCCACCCACCCACCCACCCACCCACCCACCCACCCACCCACCCACCCACCCACCCACCCACCCACCCACCCACCCACCCACCCACCCACCCACCCACACCCACACCCCAACGTCACCCCGCGCAGCTGAACGAGTCGGAGCGGGCTCTGTTTTCGGAGCGGGGCATCGGGGTGGCGCACTGCCCCTCGTCCAACACGCGCCTGGCCTCGGGCATCGCCCCCGTCAGGTGCGCGCAGCCCCAGACAGTCGAAGCGGGGCGGGGCGGGGAGGGGAGCGGAGGGGAATCACCGCCTGGCGCCGGAGCGTCTCGAACCGTAACATTTCACGAAAAGGTTGAGACCAAACCCGATCAAATGAACCCACCGAAAGAAGGCCGGTGCGTCTTTTTCGGAGTAGAGCTTTAGTAAAGACCCAACCGCGGCCCGTCTCACCCGTGTCCTGGCCCTTTGCTAACAGATCCTGCCCTCGCTGGTCCTCTCGAACACGGGACCCTAAAACCCTTGAAACCCTAAAACCCTAAAACCCTGGACGGGTCCGTGCCCAGGGCCATGTTGGACCAGGGCGTCAATGTGGGTCTCGGAGTGGACGGCGCCTGCAGCTCGGACGCGCAGAGCCTGCTCGCTGAGGCGAGGCTGGCGCTGCTGCTGCAGAGGGCGGGAGGGGACCCCAAAGGGCTGGGGGTCAGGTGGGTGGGTGGGTGGATGGGTGGGGCGGGGACGCGCTGGGGCGCTGGGGCGGGGCGCGCTGTCGGGGTTCCGCACACGTAGGGCACACGTGGGGCATGTGTACGGCACCTTCACGCACCGCACGCCACCCTGCAAGTAGTAGTGGTGGTGGTGGCAGGACGGAGGGCAACCGATGACCGGAATCGCTGCTATATACAGTTACCGGTATGCACACGTACCAGGGCCACCGGACCGGGGGCGCCGCCCCTGCCTGCCTGCTTGCATGCGCGCGCTGTGTTCAGGAGAGCGGTGCCGCCACCCAGCTTTCCAAACGCTTTCTCCAGCTCCAGTTCTTTCGGGTGGAGCCGAACTCGGTACCCTCAAAATCAAAACCCAAAAAGCCCTTACCCCCCGGCCTAACCCTCCCCCCGTGTTCGTCCCTGACCTCTCCAGGGAGGCTTTGCGGATGGCCACCCGCGGCGGCGCCACCAACCTGGGTCGCCAGGGGGAGCTCGGCCAGATCGCCCCGGGTTTCGGAGCGGACGTGGTGGGATTCAAGTTCCAGGGCAAGCTGGCGTTTGCCGGGACGGGTGAGCGAGTGCGTTTGTCGTTACAGGGTGCGACTGCTAACTTTCGTTGGACAAGGAGCGGAATGGATAGGAGAAGGGAAGGGAACGGGAACGGGAAGAAAGGGAGGGAAAGGAAAGGAGAGGAAGGGAGGGAGTAGGAAAGGACAAGCCGCGACGTGCCCCGGAAGCAGAGCAGGACGTGGGATCTGACGGGGAAGCGTACGGAAGCGTAGGCGAGCAAACTCCTTCGCCGTCGCCCCCAACACCCTGAGTCCGAACCCCCAACACCTTCCATCGCCCCCAACACCTTTCATCGCCTACACATCGCCCTCTACCCCCCCTCCCTCCTGTCCCTCAGTGGCCGACCCGGTGGCAGCGCTGCTGCTGTGCGCTCCGGACTCCGGCCCCGTGCACTGGTCCATCATTGACGGACACGTGGTGGTGCGGGAGGGCGTGCTCCTCGCGGCGGACGGAAACCGCTGGGCCAGGGAGACAGTGGCGGCGGCGGCAGCGGCGGAGGTGGTGGTGGAGGGCGGCGAGGGCGGTGCGGCGGCGGCGGCGGCGGAGGTGGAGAAGGTGGAGGGCGGCGGCGAGGCTGAGGGGCGGGAGGAGGTACCGTTGGACCTGGCGGCGCTGCTGGCGGCGGCGGAGAGGCACTCCCGGGCGCTGGTGGCGGGGGTGTCGGAGGCGGCGCTGGGCAGAAGGTAGTGGCCAGGGGGGAGGGAAGGAGGTGTGGTGGGGGTTCCGGAGCATGGCGGCGGAGCGGCGCCGGATATGCGGATTGAGTTGAGGTTGTGCGGTTCACCGGGTCATCTGGACGAGGGCGGCCGGTCATTGCATGTGCTGTGCTGCGCACGTGCTGTGCCTGGCAAACGGGGAATGGGGCGGCGCCCTGACGGGCGGGGGGCGGTCGGGTCGGTGGGTTTCCCTGGGAGTTGGAACGTACGGTATGCGAGGCCGCGTTGTTTGGGTTTGTTCGAAGGAAATTGGCAGAGGTTGGCAACAAGATGGAACTCGGAATGCTCGCAGTCTCTCGCAGCTCTCGCAGTCTCTCGCAGATATCTCAGGACGCTGTCCGGAGGTCATTTGTAACCTGAAACTAAAGCCCCGACGACGGCGCAGAATGGCTGCCGGTACTCGCCCTCGGCATCACCCGCGTGATTCCCCTGCGTTTGCCTCAAGAACCTAAAACCCTAAAACCACCCTAAAACCCTCAGAGCTAAGACCCTAAAACCACACCCGACTGCCCCTGATGTCCCAAGAGGAGTGCAGTTGACACTGACACTGGAGTAAAACAAAGTCTATAGGTCCGGACCGCCTCTGGCCGACTGCCTCCCAAATGAGACGCAATAGCTGCAATGCGGGGTGGCCTGTACCGTAGTCGGCGCTCGGCGGGCGGGGGGCTGAGCGGGCCGGCTGGCCGGCAGGCCCGAAGGGTCAGGCCCTGAAGTACGGTACCCTGGTTCAGGAGTGTATCTGCTCTATCTGGGCTGATACCGTGACTTGATGTCCCCATGGTTTGTCCACCAACAACAATACCCGTACCAGTCGCGGCAGACCCGAAAGGAGTGAAGTGGGGGTCACCTATCCAATTTCCTGGCGGGCGTGGCGCTGAATGAGGCTGCCTGGCAGGTGCAGTCGAACCTATCCAAGGGCCACTGGACCCTGGTCCGTGGCAACGGGCGTCGCACACAAGCCCGTGGGCCAAAGAGAGCCAAAGCGACCAGGCCATCGTGCGACACCTTGCGACACGCGCAGAATTGTCGTGGTGGACATTCTGGAGTCTCACGCAGGTTTTGCATTAGTGCGGTAAATACTAGGTTAATATTGGTGACAGTATTGATTGGCTGGTTAACCTCATGGATGGACCTGTGGTCAGCTGTGGTAGAGTTAGAGCTAGAGCGAGCCTGTCATGTGGATACTGTACCAAGAAAGCCATACACAAGAGAGTAGCTTAAACAGCGTAAATAATCTTAATTAAACGTATTGTGGTTAGGTGCTAGGAAGTTTACCGCCGGGCTCTGAATATTGTTCGCGCTGGTTCGCGTCGAGAGCTGGTGTGCTCCGTTGTGCTCGTAACGCCGGAGATAGGCCTGACACCCCACGAAGCTGGACGTATTTATAACAATACATCAATGTTGAAATTTTTGCAAGAGCTGTTAACCCATTGCGTTATACAGCAGCTTGGGACGGTGGGACATAGGGTAAGGAACAGGCGCAAAGCCGACAAGAAGGGTAAAGCTTATTTAACCAACAAATCTTGCAGGGTTCGCTGCCCCAATACAGTAAAACGCCAATACGTCAATATCCTTTAAGAGTGCTGCATTGCCGCGACGTTATCTGTCACCAAATTGCAGTGCACGCACTTCGAAGAACAAAGTGCAAGCTACCTATTCCATACTTTGAACATGTACTAGCATACTTAAAACTTGCCTCTGAGAGCATTCCTTTCGTTTGCGTACCAGGCTCGCATTAAGCCAACAGCGACAGTGCTGCCAGCACGACCTGCGTACAACTCTTACATAATTATAATGACAGGCTAGGCTTTCCTACTTTCATGCTGATCCATAACACATCGGCGAACCGGCGTTCGGTGTACATGGCGTAGTGGCGGATGGCAACCTACGAGGACTCCGTCGACAGCCTTTTCCAAACCTTAGAGTTAAAAAGATCCATGTCTTGAGTTTATTGCTGAATGGCGGTGAGTCATCCGGTTGGCAAGGAAGTTCATGGCTGAGAGGAGGGGTCATCGGTGAGCATTCCCTTGGGCCGCAGCTCCCAGTGATTCAAAGTCATAGCTTTGAATACTACACGCCTGGCTTGAGGGATGTGGCTCGACTGGGGAAACCAACTGTCGTGGCTTGGAATGCATGCCCTCTCGTCGCCCCGGGTGCGCGCTGCAATTCGCGTTGCTCGGACCAAGTCAAGCGCCCCGACGCTCCTCAATATGCATACTCAGTCACCCGAATCATGCGCCTGTGGCAACACACACGCGCTCCGAGGCTACTCTCTGTCGTACGAACACGCCGACCCAAAAGAAACGCCCCTCCAGCCCCTCGACATCGTGGGGCCTCTACGGTTTCCATTCTAATTCCGCGAAGCAAATCAAACAAAAGGGTGTGAACCCCCGGTCAGGATCGCCTCCAGTCATCACCGCCATCACCTAAAGCACAACCTGGACAAAATCATAGCTTGCCGTATACTGCCAGAGACAATGCCGTTGCCGTAGCACCGTAGCCGACACTGCTGTTGCCATAACAACCCTAACCGCCACTTGCCGCCTTTTGCGAAAGCCCTAACCGCCAAAACCGGCCTCTCCATCCCCCCTTTCATCCCTCCGACGCCCCCAGGCCCCCAACCCTGAACAGGTCTTCGGCCTCACGGCCGTTGATGTGGCGGTCCCGCAGTCCAGGGGGGCTGACGTGGCGCCCCCCGCCACGTCAGCCCTGCCGGACATCCCAGCCGCCACCCATGGTACTTACCTCACAGAGCCGCCGACGGCTTCGGCGCCGGCGCAGCCGGCGCAGCCGACATCGCCGGCCGTCTTCGCCACGCCCTCCGCCGCCATGTTTGCGGCCGCGGCGGTGGCGTCCCCCGGACCCACCGCAACCGGCGGCAGCCGCATAGGGCCCGTCTCCTTGTCCGCGCCGGCCGCGCTCGGCGGCGTCGCCGCCGCTATCCGAGCCCCCCTCAGACCACTGCCGCCCATGACCGCGCCGCCGCCACAGCAGCCGCCGCCGCCACAACCGCCGCCGTCGCCGCCGCCGCAGCAGCAGCAGCAATCGCCCCTCGCCACCGCAGGCCCTAGTCGCTCGCTCGCCAGCTTGCCCTCCACCGTCACCTCCTCCCGCCGCCTGCCACCCCTTCCGAGTGGCAACGTCAATGTCAGCGGCAACGTCAGCAACTCCGGCGCCGCCGCCGCCCCCGCCCCCGCCGTGGTTCCGGAGCGTGAGGCGGTGCTGAGCACGCCCATGTCGCGTCTCGTGACGCCGGCTGCGAATGCGTCGAATAGCGACCAGCGAAACTTCGACGGGCGGGATCTGCACGACCTCATAAAGCTGTCCTGGTACGACTACACTGACGTGGCGCGCGTGCAGCACATCATAGAAGTTGGCCTCAGCCACAACACCGCGGAGGCGTCCATGGCGGAGGCGCTGCTGCAGATACGCGAGGTACGACAGCATATTACATCCCGCTACGGCATCGTACGGTAGACGATGTACGACATGTCGTATATCTGTAAAAGTGTGTCCTGTGTCGCTGGGTCCGATGGCCGATTGGGGGCCGCAGGTGCGGTGCGGGCCTGTGAGTATGGGGGTGGGGGCAGAGGAAGGTTGGGGGGAAGGGGGTGACTGGGATACCGAAGGTCGAGGGCGAGGAAGGTGCCATGTGTTTTGGTCTCAGCCGCCACTGCGCCTGGGGGCTCCTACTGTGAGCCTCCGAAGGAGACCGCGCCCGGCCAGCCGAGGAAGGCTCCCGCAAGGCCTCCGAAACCACCAAACCCACTCTCCCCCGTCGGCCCCTGCACGACCGGCCCCTCCTCCCTAAAGGCCAGACCTCAGATGTCGACGGCCCCGTAAGTCGGTGACGGCCTGGGTCGGCACTGACCCACGGATCGCCCCTCTCCGCCCATAACCCGCCCCAAACCTGCTCCGAATCCGCCCCGAAACCGCTCCGAAACCGCCTGTCCACCCGCTCCCAGGCCTCCATCCACAATCCCCTCTTCAGCATCACGCCCGCCATCCTCAATCTAGTCCGCGATCAGCTCCTGTCGCGCAATCGGCTGCTGCGCCCCGCCGCGGCGTATGCGCTGGCGGGGTACGCCGCCAACAGTCGCTACGGGCGGGGCCTTATGTCCGTGAGCTCCGACGCGCTGCTGCCGCGCCTCAACGCCATGTTGAAATGCAAGGTTGAAAGTCTGGATGCCCGGTACGTGGGGTTGGGGTTGGGGTTGGGGGGTTGGGGATGGGGGTCAGGGGTCGGTATGTGGTTGGTGCTTGGTGGGGTCAGGAAGGACAAGGGGTGGGATGGCGTGGGGTAATCAAGGTGAGAATGCCGCGTGGGGTATGCGGGGTGGGGGGTGGGGGGCGCACGCCGCACACGCATGGGCCTGTCTGGAAAGTCGTACATGGTACGACAATCTGAAACCCAAGGCATTACAGCTTTGCGTTTATCCTCCAGCTACCAACTTTCCGAGTGCTGGAGCAAAACGTAGCACTAGACAAGGGCTCAAACGGCGGTGCTTTATTTCCTGGTGCTTTACTTGATGAGGTTGAAACGGTTTACCGGAAGCCGTACACAGTACAGTACTGCACGGTGAAATGGCTGTATAGGTCCGGTCGCCCGCTCGCCCAAAGGGGGGCATGGGGTATTATTACATGTAGTATGCGTTCCACAACTGGGTGGCCTGCTGTACTGCCACGCCTTACTAACGTCTGCCGTCTGTCGTACAGGTACGCCTCTCTGGCGCTGCTGACGGCCTCCATGCACCCCGAGCACAAGGAGGCGGTGGGGCGCAGCGGATCCATTCCGCTGCTCGTTAACCTCATCCGCCAGAATATCGGCAGGTGCGGAGCGGTGTGGTGCTGGGCTAGTGGGGTGGGCTGGTGGGGTGGGCTGACTGGCTGGCTGGATCTCTGGATTGCTGACTGGCTGGCTTGTCGGCTTGCTGGCTGGCTTGTCGACTGGTAGCGACATCCGGGTTTCAGCAGGGACAAGCCTATGTGAAGAAAGGGGAGGCAGCCGTTGCGGGAAGCAGTTAGGGGGCAGTCAGTCAGGGCTGGCAGGGTGGCAGGGTGGCAGGGTGGCCGCCTGAATGACCTGCAAGGCCAGGGCTTCATCACAGCGGCTCCTGCCGGCAAACAAACACGGTAGCTCACGTAACGCATCGTTTCGCCGTATTCGTACCCTGCCGACGACTTTCCGTACCGTTGCCGTACCGAACAAAACCCAAACCGCCCGCGCACACTTCAGGTCCAGCCCCGCGCCGCCGTCGCACGGCGAGAACATAGAGCACGTCATCGGACTGTACGACACGGAGCGCAGCAGTAACGCCAGCACACTCCTGAGCTACCGTCCGGACTCCAGCGAGGAGGCCTCCGCCGCCGCCGGCACGGGTCCTCCCGGCTCCGCCGCCTCCACCGCCGCCGCCGCCGCCGCCGCCTCACACAACGCCCACGGCCTCCTCAAAACCGGCTACGCCGGCCACGGCCTCGGCCGCGCCGCTCCTATCGGCGGCGGCTTCGGGCTGCATGGCCCGACGCTATCGGCGCCGCTTCCGGGTCATGGTCTGCCACCGGGGTCGCCGCTGTTGCTTCCGCCGCGCGGCGGCGAGCACGGCGCCGCCGCCGGCGGCGGCGGCGGCGGCGGGGGGCACCTTGGCCAGCTCACGCTCGCCAGCGCCGGCGGCGGCGGCGGCGCCGCCGCAGGCAGCCTGCCGACGTCGCCGTCGAAGGGCGCCTACCTGTTGCACGTCAAGCCGGCGGCGGCGCATGCGGTGGCTGCTCTTGTGAACCTCGCCGAGCTGCCGGCCAATCGGCAGCGCATGCGGGACGCGGGCATCGCTTCGCTGGTGAGTGTCGTACTACCGTACTGTTGTACGACGTGGGAGGTGGCCTACCGTGCGTGCATCGTCCTACGGTGCCGTACCGTATCGTTACTACAGCGAACCGCGTGTGGTGTGTGGCGACGCGGGCTGCCTGCTACGGATGTGACTCCGGAGGCAGACTGCGCACCTTTAAAACCTTGGTCCTTTCCCGAGTTTAGAGAGAGGGGCGTTTGGTCTAGGGGGGAAAGGAAGGGAGGAAAGGACGGGGCTTGCGGTGCGTCTTGTCGAGGGATGTGAAATGCTGGGGGGGCCATCGCTGCTGGCTTGCGCTCCCCACCCGCCGCCTGCACTGCCAGCTGCTGCTGGGCAGGTGCCCCCCGCCTCACACACAGACCCGTGGGTCATCTCGGTTATAGTACCTGGCCGCGGATCTCACCTGAACCTACGCGCGCTGACCCGGGCCCTGCGGCCCGGAATTACCACCCTTCCCGGCCTGCTGCACCTTTGCTGGGATTGGTAACACTTGCCAGTCTTTCAACCCCCACACCCCCACACCCCCTGCGCCTGCCTTCACCCACCCACGCTCTTCGTCCATCCCCCCCAGTTGGAGGATGTGTTGATTAGCCGCAATGACAACGTTCTCAAGGAGCGCTGCCGGTTGCTGATCGACCTGTTCCAGGTGCGTGGTGTTGCGGCTTGCGCGCCTGGGTGTGTGTGTGTGTGGGTGTTGGGGGTGGGGTTGGGTGGGACGGTACGGCATTTGGTATATGAGTTTTAGGGTTTTGGGTACCGATATGGGTTTTGTGAGTTTTCCTTGAGCGAAAACTGCTTCTGTGCGGTAAACTGCGCTTTCGATCACCGGCAGACGCAGAGGAAGCAATCAGGGGAACATGGGGTAGAGGGGAGGTCAAGACTCAGTTGGGGTTGAGGGTCTGCGGGGGCAATTGTGTACACCGAACGGGTTGGCTCCCGTTCCTCTCCTCACTTCCTCTCATACGCTTCTCCTTTTTCCACCCAGCCCGGCTGCCTTTTTGCCCATTCATTTGCTTCACTTGCTTCCTTGCTGCCTCAGCCACGCGCCCGCTGTTCCCTTGCACTACTGGCTCCACCCCTCCCACCCCATCCATACACGTGGATACCCCCCCCCCCCACGGGCTCCGGCCTATACGTGGATACCCTCCTCCCGCAGCTCGACACGCCGCGCTTCAAGCAGGCCGTGGCCGCCACCGAGTCGATCAACACCGTCGCCTCCGTCACCCAAGCCGTCGTCAACTTCATTCAGCGCGGCAAGGAGACCAAGGCCGCCGCCGCCGCCGCCGCGGCGGGGGCGGGTGGCGGCGCCGCCGCCGCCGCCGCCGCCGCAGCCGCCGCAGCCGCCGGCGGCCTCGCCTCACCGATAGCGGCCCGAACCTCCGTCAGCGGCGCTCTGGCGAGCCTAAACAGCGTGGGGGCAAACCATAGCCTGGGGGCAACCCACACGGAGCACCGATTCACGGGCAATCCAGTCACTCTGGGCGGTGTGGTGTCTAGTCCCAGTCTCAAGGGCACGCTGACGTGGAACCTGGCTAAGCAGTTGGAGCGCGGGGACGAGGAGGGCGACCGGAAGGCGGGCACCGTAACTATCCGCCAGCGGACTACCAACGCGCCCTCCCGGGCCGTCTCCAGGATACCCTCCCAATCGGTGAGCCGCGCGATGTCATCTGTGCGGAGGACGCCGCAGTCGCACGGGCAGGGCGCAGCGGCGGCGCCAGCGGCCGCGGCGGCGGCGGTGCCAGCGGCGGCGGCGACAGCGGCGGCGGCGACAGCGGCGGCGGCGGTGACAGCCGGCGAGCCGACGACGCCGGTGGCGGCGACGGCCACGTCGGTGGCGTCGACGATGTCGGTATCCGCTTCGCCGCGGGTGTCGGCGGCGCGCAGGACGAGTGGCAGCAGCGTCGGCAGCGGCGACAGTGGCGGCAGTGGCGGCAGCGACGGCGCGGCGCCATAGATCTACGGCGGGGGAGGGAAAGGAGGAGCCGCACCGGTGCGCGCTCTTCGCCGTAGTCGTTGCGGATCTGGTGAGACGGAAAGGCGGGCCCCGGCGGCGGCGGCGGCAGCAGCGGCGGCTGGCTTTCGTACATAACACATGCAGCGCGCTGAATAGCATCAGCAGCCTGCCATTGCCATTGGAGTGAGTAGTCGCTGGCGGGGCGGCCCCAGAGGGCCGCGAGCCGGACGCGGGTTCCTTTCCATGCATGCTCCCGGAGTACGACTCCACAATCACGAGTGACGCGAGACACCATTGCGTGACATAAACATTTACAACAGCAACAATTAGTAACGCAACGTTGAAGTGATATTACCAACAAACGCAACGCATGGGTGCTGCATCGCAATGGCAAGGGTGTCCGTTTGCTTTTCGTTTTTCCGCTCCTCGCCAGCAAGCGAAGCGGAGGAGGAAGGCGACCCGTGGGTCGGTGTGTGCGTTTTCCAGCGTCTGACCCATGGGTCACTGCGGTCAGAGGCCGCCGCCGGGCGCTGAAAATGCACCATAAAGCATCTTGGAAGAGCAGGCGGGGAGGGGACTGGTGGGGCAGAAGCACCGGATACGGCAATCCTTCAGCTGCATGGATGGCAGTGGCGATGTTGGGGAGGGGATACTGGCCGCGGGTGGTAACCCCTCCGCGCCGGGCCGGGCCGGGGCTGGCTTGTGCTCCGCTGCTGATACCCGCCTGATCGTGGTGCTGAAACGGGCGAGTTTGGGCTTGGGGGGGCGATGCGTGGGTGAGGCTTCCACGGAGTGTGGGTTGTGAGGGGCGGCGCGGGAACGTCAAGAGGGGCAACGGAAGACGGGGTATGTCGCGAGGCGGTTTGGTTGGTGGTCTCGATGCGAGCCGGAGGAAGGGGAGAGGAGACCAGAATCCCGACTCGGAAGCCGTCCAATCGGGGGCGCACGGGGCCGCCCGGCGCCGCTGGCACTTTCGATGCAAAGAGCGCCTGCGCCGCATCTGGAAGCAGCTGCCGCCCCCCTCCTTTCACCCTTCCCCGTCTGCGCCTGCGCGCGATGACACATAACGGACGAGTGGAGTTATCTTGGTGACGCGCGCGCGCACACAGTGCAGTGCAGCGCCGTACAGTACTGTTGGTCGTTGTTGGTTGCGGTTGCTGCAGAGTTGGAGGCGTTGTCTCTATATCTTTCCTCGTAAGTCGCAACAATTACTAAATTTTTCGAGGTTTCAGTCTTAGGGCCAGTTGGCCCTTCTTGCACTGCATCGGAGGCGACCAGGGCAAACGGAAAACACACCTCCTCGCAGTGAAGGGTTTGAGTTCTAATATGAGTGTGTGAGTGTATGTCAGTATGTGTGTGTGGGGATGGTGCGCGGGGGGGCCTTATTCCCACGCTTTTGCCCTGCGCCTGCTATGCTGTCCAGGTTGTGCATATGTGTGAGGGGGGGTACCTGTGCCTGTGTGCTGTTTGCTCCTAAGCGCCCGTACTTCCGTACCTTTACGACATCTTTGACCTGGGAGGCGCCAACCCCCAGGTATCAGGTGGCCCGTGCCCCGCTTCAAAGGAGGCAGTGCACGGCAGCAGCGCCAGGTACATACGCGCAAAGGCGCACACAGTGGAGGTTCGAAGACTGCCGCTGCAGCGGCGGGGTTGGAGAGCCGAGTAGCCGTTCCAGCCTTTGGGCGGCGGCACTGTGGGGGCTGCTAATTTGTGTATCAGAGTATCCCGCCCCCATGGCCGGCGACCCCGCGCGTGACAACAACCCCCATGTGACCCCCATGTGCGCACACTGCGACGCAACGACGACTAGTCACTGCTGTACATACCGAAACATGGACATATCAGTCTACCGTATGACGGGGCCGCACTACGGTATGCGTTTCGAATTTATTGACCCGCTTCAATGGCCCCCGCGCCAAATGGCGATCGGACTTTGTGCGGCTCCTCGTGGTTGTGGCTGCTTCGTGCTGCCGCCTCGTGTGTGACCTTGAATCTGCTTCCCTGCGGCAGTGCCCTGCGCGCCGCTCCATTCCTACAAGATGCGCTGCGTGGCTCGTGTGTTTGCTCGCTGGCGCTCCAACAGCCCTGCCCGGTGCAGTGCTGGCACTGGAGCATCCCGTGCGGTCCCGTGCCCCCTTCCATCCGGGCCCATAAGGAGTCGTCTCCACGGGCCGGGCCGGGCCGGGCCGAGCCGAGTGAAGAAACGAATGAGCTGAAGGGGTGGGTGTGAGGCACTTGTCGGTGCACGTGCATTAGCGCCGCCCCGTTCCGTCCTTCTCAAACGGTGTCGACCAAGAACAGCGCGCCTCGTCGGCCCTTGCGCCGTTCGCCCCCCGCAGCAGCCGGCGGTGCTCCCGATGTCGCCCAACGGCTGCCCCTATGGGAGCGTCGTCGTCGTCGTCGGCCCTTGACCGTGCTGCTGCTGCTGCTGCACAACTTGGGCACGAAGGATCCTTGTCTGAAAGCGCTTGTGCCTATCTTCCGCCTGTGGCTCGCCTCAGGCTATTTTGCTGCAGTTCTTAGTGGTTTGGTTTAAGACTTGGACCCCTGGCTCCTTCACCGCACCTGCAAGCCGGCGCGCGGCAGCGGCGCCTGCTCCGTGCCCAACCAATGGGTCAGGGCCCAACCGATGGGTCCACCACGTCGTGCTCGCTCGCAGCTGCGTTGCTTGGAACATCTGCGGCAATATCAGCAGCAATACCGTAGCCCTGCAGCCCCACCCACAACAAAAATATATCTCGATACGGAGGTTTATGGCAACTGCAGCAGCACTAGTGCACTACCCATCGTACGGGTCCCCTACTCCCCATAGGGCGACACACACACACACGCTCACTGCTCCCGGGAGGCCTCAACCGACCCGCCCTCTGAAGGCAGTTCACCAACCAAACCCCACCCGCCTGTTGGCCGGGACGGTTCCATTCGCCCACAGGCCGTCTGCCAACTGCCGCCCAGCGAGAGGGACGTCAGCAGGGAGGGCAGCACAAACCCCGTTCCCGTCCCCGCTCCTACTCCTACTCCTGCGGGAGCGTACGGTGGCCACCGGGGAGGCCTCGCGGCCGCATCGAGGCGGCGGGTGGTACCGTATCATGGGCTGCCGCATGAACGCAACATCAGGGTTTGTGACCTTCGTGTGATGTGTAATGCGTTCAACTGAAAGGCGCGTTGGCGGGCGGGCAGGCACGTGGGTGAGTTGGTGGGTGCTTGGGAAGTACGGTACCTGTGCCCACCCACCAGGCGACATTCGCCACCAAGCGGATAGGCGGTTAGGCACAGCACCGCACCTGGGAGTGCGGTGCACTGCCCTGCACTGCACTGGGGCCTCTTACCGAGCTGGGTCGCCCAAACGGAGATGCGCATCAGCCGCCTTCACAACGTCAACATAGTCGCGCGACAATCGAGAGAGGAGGCCAAACAGGGGCGGCAGCGGGGAGAGAAGGTTGCCCGCCTCCGTCTGCCGTGCAACAACAACCGACAACGACAACCGCTCAACCGCTCCTCCTCAGTCAACACCCTGACTTTCAGATGAGCTCTTTTGTCTCCGCCCCAGAGAAGTAAGCTTCTGGCAAAACACGCAACCAAGTCCTGCAGCCATTTGGGTGGTGGCGGGAGCGAAGTGAAGGCGGGACCCAGCAGCCGGGGGCGGTTGCGCCCCTCGCCGGTCGCGCGCCCGCAGCGGAGGCAGGGCCGGAACCGCCAGAGCAGCTCCAGCTTCGCTGCGCCCCGACCTGGCCCACCAGACGCCATCCGCCTGCGCCCGCAGCGCAGGACTGCTGAGTTGCATGGTTTCGCGAAATCACACGCGGCGCGTCACAGAAGACGCCTCCACGCCGCACCGCGCCGCGCCGGGCCGGGGACTCTGGAATGGCGTCTGTGCGGCGGCGGCTTCGCCTTCCAGCCATTCCAACACCGGCACAGCCCGTGCAGCGTGCAGCCTGATCGGGACGCTGAAGTGGTTCATGCCGGTGCGTCCTGATCAGGCCATTGCCTCCTTCAGGAAGTGGGTCATCAGATGGATGGCCTTGCCTGCCGCCTCCGCCACCTCGGGCTTGGACCAGTCTCCGCGGGCAGCCACGAAGCCGTGTGTCTGCAGCGCGGGGGGTAAAAAATGATACCGCAGCGGAGACGGAGACGGCGTTAGCGAACGGACCCAGAACCCGGGGGGGGGGGCAGCGGCAGCACGGGGCGCGCGAGGGTGCGGGAAGAGCGAGGAGAGGGGTTCAGCAACCGGTGGCAAGAGTGCGACGCGTGGGGCGCACTGTGCGGGGCGGCTGCGGAGGAGAAAGAACGCTCAGGCACGAGCGCCGCCGGACAGGAACCGATCTGCGATGAGTGTGTCACGCGCGGAGGGGGGCCCTCAGCAGTGCAGCGCAGAGGGCCCGGGCGACCGCATGGCCCGGCGAGACAGGGAAAGGGCAGACTGGCGCGAAGGTGATGGGCCCATCAGGACGGTCTTGCTCTCGGGGTAATAAGATGAACAGCAGTGATGAGACGCAGGCTGGCTCGTGGCTCCCTCCCCCCGCCAGGCATCTCACGCCTCCTAGGCCTCCCAGGCTCTTAACTTGGTTCCATGTGGGTTGGCATGTGGCCCACACCACCACCCGCTGCGGCCAGCCCTCCAAAACCCACATCCCCCCGTCGCCTCACTCGCCCCAACATACACATCATATACTCAACGCCCACACCCCCTCAGTGCTCGAAACCCCACCTGGTCGTCGAAGCGCTGGTAGACGCACTTGCTGCCTATGGAGGCCCAGGGGGACGTGGAGGTAGGGATGGGAATGGTCAGGTGGGTGGGCGAGGGGATGGGCAGGTGGGCGAGGCGCGGGCGGCTTGCGTGGGTGGGGAGACTTGCTGTAGCTCAGCTCAGCTCAGCTCAGCTCAGCTGCCCGCCCGCCCCGCCCGGCGTGAAGATGCGCCAATGGCTGCTGCGCACCTCAGCCGTTGTACATCGCCTCGCTTGGGCGGGCGGGCAGTCAGGCAAGCGAGCGCACACATACACACGCACGCGTGCGTGTGCGCATACACAGCGCGAGGCGGGCGACGAGAAGGGGGCATGACCGTATGAGGCAGACATGTACGGCCATGTGTACGGACAGCACGTACCGTACGGCCTGGATTCCAGCTTCTTCTGGAACACGTCGGTGGGCGCGTCTCCCTTTGCGGGCAGCAGGATGACGGGGCAGGCCACCTTGTCCGCCAGCTCAGCGTCCTTGCCGAACAGGGCCGGGTGGGCGCCGCCGCAAGCACTGAAGGTGGAGGCGTCCTGGCAAGGGGAGCGATGAGGGAAGTGCGCCAAATTCATATACAATGGTTGGGAGCAACCTGCCGTTGCTAGAGGGGCAGGGCAGGGCGAGGGGCGGGGGGAGCGATGAGGAAGGGGGTGCGCAGTAACCCCTTTCCACAAAAAAACCAGCCCACGGCCCCCCAGATCGCCATCGTGTTCGGTTCTTCGCACCGGCCTTGGATCTCCATACCGCATCAGGACATGTGCGGGATAACCCCTCCCCGCCAGCGCTGCACGCACTGTTACCTGGCCGGCGTGCAGCGCGATGCTGACGCCCCAGCAGAAGCCGATGCAGCCCAGCTTGGTCGCCCCCTCCGACTTGAGGAGCTCCGCCGCCGCCTTGATGGACGGCTCCAGGGCCCCCCAGGAGCCGACCCGGCCCAGCCAGCCCATGAAGTCGTCCTCTGCCGGGGGCGTGAAAAAACCAGGCGAACCGCAGCAAGGATGTGGGGAGGCTGTGGGGTGGGCGAGTTCGGTCCCGTTTACGTGGTCCCGTTATGAGAAGAATCTGATCTGGGTGGGGTGGCGACAGGGTTTGGGCCGGGGCTGAGGCAGCCCGGCGGGAGGGGTCCAGTGAAGAGGCACGAGGGGGAGATCGCACCGGGGTCAGCAGGCGTGAGGTGAAGGGGATTGGAAGTTGGGTCTGGAGGTGGGGCGGTGAAGAGCCTGGAGCGTACCTGGCTTCGGCGGAAACTTCTCGAGCGTCCATGGCTTTCCGTGAAAAGGATCGATCGCGCAGACGTTCAGCCCGGCTTCCTCGAAACGATCGCAAACCTGGAACACCTGACGGCCGGGACAGCCGAGAACGTCGAAGCCCATCAATCGACGAGCAGTCAAGGTTCCCAGCACAACCTCTTTCCAACGTGCTGTTATCACACTTTCTAACGTTTGGATCATTTACCTGTTTTTCGCCGAACCCAAAGATGTCCGGAATCAGCACGACTCCAAGGTTGCCGGAGCCGGAACGATAGATGGGCAGGTGGCCAATATTGTCAAACTTTCCTTTTGGCTCATAATCCAGCCTGACTGGCCTGCCAGCCGAGCAGCATGCCTCCGAAGCCATGGCGCGGGTGCACGATGCCAAGCAGCGTTTGGGACGGGTCTGGGTAAAAACCGGACGGGAAACCTTTTCGGCAAAGCTAATAGCGCGCATCTGTGAAGAAATATTTTGCTCCGGTATTAGTTTGACGGAAGTGGCGTCTGTCGTTCAGAGACCAAGGTGGATCCGTACAACGGTTGAGTACCTCGGGTAAACGCTGGTTTCTTCGTTCACTGAAAGGAGAATGAACGTTCACTGAACATGCACTGAACGCTCACCGTGAACGTTCAGCGAAGGTTCACCGTTCGTTGGTGGTGAGGCCCTTGTACTGCAAGCAAAGCGAAATCAACGTCCTTTTGTGCTTTTAAGTAGCTGCCTAAGTGACCAAAGCTGCTGGGGAACATATAACGAACCGATACAAGGCCAAGCAGTTATGTGAATACCTTTTATGTGCGCGGGAACAGCGCTGGAGAGGGCTGCAGCATGCGTGCCGTACTATTTTCCGAAATAGTACGACCTACAAGCGCACCGGTCCCTCACCATGATTCGGCACTCCCGAATGAATTTCTCTGCCGGCTAGTTCTACATAAAGTCAACATGGATCTTGACAAGGCGCTGCTGCTTCTCGACAAGCATTGGCCGGCCGTGCATCCTCAGACAATTTATTTCGTCGGGTCCGGCGTTTCGTTTGATGCACCTGCAGCTGCGGCCATGATTGCGTATTTGGTAAGACGGGAGTACCATTGACGTCGGCCACCTGGCGGACGCACTGTGCCAACTCCTAGCGATATTCACAGACGCGAAGAAATCCCCGGACGGCACCATGTATCTCCAGGATGCGGCCTGTAAATCCGCTGACTCTGCCCGTGAGGTCCTACTCGCACAAGCTCGTGACAAACGGTAGGCTCGGCGGGTATGAAGATCTCATGGAGACACCGTCGGTCGATACGAACTCTAACGTGACATGCTGTAACCCTTAGGGTTTAGGGTTTTCGGCCAATCAACGCCGCCCGTTCCACGGCGGCGCACGAGTGGCTGCTGGTGTGTGCGTGTGTGCCTGCTCGGGAACCCATCATCCCGCCGAGGCGCGCAGAGTCGGCGTGGCTGCCGGGGCTGGCGGCCCGGCCGCAGCGTGAAGCCGTTCCGCTTGCTGTGGCCTTTGCGGCACCACCCCCGTCGGCGCCGTCGAGCTGAGCGATTTTGCGTGTGTGTGTGTGTACGGTGCAGTTTGGGGCACGCGACACGGGCGGGGCAAGGACGATCCGCAAAGCCACTCGCCGAAAAAGCATCCATTGTTGAGCTTCACGTTAGGTCCGTACTGTTTGCGGCGTTTGCGTCAGCCTCCGAGGGCCTCCGACAGCTCCAGCTGGCATGAGCCCAAACCATGTGGCAGCACCAGTAGTCCAGTACTGCACGTAGCAGTTAGCGATTGAGGTCCGTATCCGGCCATTGCCATGGTAAGGGAATGGTCTCTCACACATATCAATCTTATCAACGAATCTGGTCCTGGATCTGTCAGATCTGTCCTACTGCCCAGTCAGGCGGTACTCCAAGGGACTGCAGAGCAACCCGCTCTGAAAATCCGATTAACAAATCACCCGATAGATAAAAATCACGCGACCCTTGAATCACCCTTTCTCTTCAGTTACCATCACCGCAAAGCAAGCACCATCAGCCACCAGCAACAGAAACACGGCCACAGCAGAATCCGCTCCCACGCCCCATCCGCTCCCTCGCCCCATCGGCATCGTCGCGCTATTTCCACGCACAATCACCAAGTCACGTGCCCTGCGTTTGTTGGCACGTGTGGCCTGCGATGCGTCCCGTCTGCCCGAACATTGACCCTCGCAACCGCGGCGCCGCTGCTCCTGCCGCCGCCCACCGCCTTCGCGGCGAAGTAGGCCTTCATCCTCTCCAGCGGCGCCGGACGCACGGCCCGGAACTGGTTGTCAATATTGAGCACGAACGTGGTTCCGGTGCCGGACAGGATCACGTCCAGAAGCGCCTGGGCCTGGCCCACCGTGACCAGGACCGTGTAGAAGATCATGACCATGACGCCTGCGTAGGCGACGCAGAGCAGCGCCATGGCCGCCACGAAGGGCGGAAACGCGCGACCCATGCCTCGAGCCAGCTCCGATCCGCGGAGCCGCAGCAGGTGCCGCGCCAGCTGGTAAAGACACACGCCGTCGTCCAGGATGATGGCCAGGGCGATGTAGGCGACGACGGCGACCCTGGCAGTCAGCAGCAGGCCTTGCTCTTCTGCCGCGCCCACGGATACCAGGAGCGGCCCGGCGGCGGCCTGCGGCGGCTGCGTGGAAGCTGTCTCCGTGTCGCTGCGCCCCGCCGCTGTGGGCTGCTGAGGCTGCTGAGGCGGCTGTGGCAGTAGTTGCTGGGGCAAGAGTTGCTGGGGCAGTAGTTGCTGTAGCGGCGGCGGCGGCGGCGGCTGTGACAGCAGTAGCTGCTGGGGCGGCTGTGGCAGCTGCAGGCCCGCCAGAGCCCGTAGCGACGGGACGGACTGCGATGAGATTGAGGTGATGACGAGGATGGGCAGCAGGGCCTGCAGGCTGATGGACAGCACGGCGAACAGCGGCGGCCAGAGGTGGTGCAGGAAAAGCCGCTGCTTGCGGTGTGGGTCGTGGAAGGAGCGCAGGATGCCGGCGTGAAGGGTGGCCCACCAGTAGAAGAGGATGGAGTAGGCATTGTCCTCGCACTCCATGCTGCCTTCCTGTTCATCGTTGGGCGCCGCAGTGTCGTCGGCGTGCGCCGCTGCGTCATGCTTTTGGGTTGTGGATGGTGCCGCCGAGGCGGGCGCGGCTCGAGTCGAGAGGGCCGTGCCCGTCCCGGGGCCTGTCCCGGGCGCGGGCTGCGCCTGACACACCCCTACCGCCAGGGCGACTGTGTCTGGCGATGGCTGCTGCGAGGGACGTTCTTCGTCGTATTCATCACTGCTGCTGCTGCTCCCAGACTGCTGCCGGGAGTCCCCGCTGCGCGCTGATTCACATGCTGCATCCATGACCAGTAACAAGCCGACGGACGTCACCGTATAATTCGTGTCAATCTCTAGTGTTATTCAAGGCGGGGACGGAAGGGCAACGCGGACTGTGTTTGCGCGCGCTGGCTGAACAAATACAACCAGTGCTGGGATCCGCCGTTTACTCTAGGACCTGCCGTCAAGTCGGGACAGTTGCCTAGCCACCTAGCGAGTCCACAGCTTTGCTTGGGCTTTGGGCTTGGGTAGTGTATTGCAATTAATTTAATAGACCGTGTTACAGTGGAGACAAAAGGAGCACCGGGTGCGTGAATAACCGGACCGGATCCCACCCGCCACTGCCGCGGCCGAAGCCCTAACTGCGGAGGGTGCACAGGCCCAAGCGCCCAGAGACACCACCCGGAACAGCCAAAACGTATGGGCAATTAAATCCCAGGCTGTGAGCACCCGCAACAGAGGATTGAGCCCGAAGGGTTTGTCATTAGGTCTGTTGCAAGCTCGCACAAGCATTCGTCGGAACCCGGGCGGCCATCATAGCCATGTACTCGTTGGGTAGATACTTCATTACGTGCCGTATTAGGCATTACTCTGTTCATGCGCAATTCGCAGACCAACTATGCCGCCATGTATTTCCACGTAAATGTTACTACCGTACTGGTGCGGCCCACCGGGACGCCTGTTGCGCCGCTACACCACCACGGCGCTCATCACCCGCACCGGCAAGAGCGCAGCGCACATGTGCACCTAAAAACCTACCAAGCACCAGTCCCCATTAAAGCACAAGCACGCGACAACCGAATTCTGGACAATGCAGTGCACAAACGTGCCAATAACGTCCCACGAGGTCGGCAACAGCAAGCGGGAGCTCTAAACACGGGCCCAGGTGCACAGCAGGCCCGTAAAGCGCATATTCTGAGCTGCGGCCCCGCGAGGGCGCCCTCCACGCCAGGGAGTAGGCGCGACACATTGCGGATCAGGGTGGATCCTTCTTCACCAGACCAGACCCAAACACCAGCGCAAGACCAGACCCAAACGCGCAACAAACCCTGCCCCCTCCCAGACGCCGCGCGTTAGCCAATTTACGTGAAAGAAAGAAAGAACAGAGCGCAGGGCAGCTCCAGCGGCTGGCATGCCACACGACGCCGTGCCGCCGCCGCCGCCGCTCCATCGCTCGCCCACCACAGTTTCCTTCCGCAGTACTCTAGAGACCTTGCCAACGGCTCGTTCGCAATTGCCGTTCGATCCAGATGGCAAGGACAGGCAAAGAATTGTACAGTCACACCATCCCAACACAATAACAGACACATGGGCCGTGGCGTCATGTCAACCAAGCACCAGCGCGCCTCTCCTGGTCGGATGCTGCCGGGCCGGCGGCTGACTACGCAAGATACAGTAGGTTTGGGTAGCACAAACCAGCACAGGTCGTGGGACGGAGGCAAAGCTAAGGTGGTGGCGGCTGCGGAAAAACATCTGCCGTGACACAGATGCGCCTGACAGCCGCCGAAAAATTCAACGGATCCGACCTTTATAACCCGATCGTAATCTTCGTATCGTTCCGTATCTGACGATGAAGATGATCATGCATGCAACCCGCGACGCAAATTTGGCGAAGTGGGCCCCAGAGCCAACGAGCGGAAGGCCTGTATCCGAAAAACAGTCCGCGCCCCTCCCGCCGCCCGACCACCAAAATGGGGTGGCGAAAGAATGGCCCAACTCGCCGCCACAGCGCCGACGCAACCCTGCGCCGACGCCGCGCTCCATGGCGCCCTTGCGCCGGCGCCACACATGGAACCTGCCGGCCCTCACGTTCCCACCACCACAGTTCCATACTTCCATTCCCGCCTCAGTCACTCAAAAGTCTCATTCTTCTCAGGTCCTCATCACAACCCCAACTGCAGGCGCGAACACCAAGAACAGTTCATTCCCGCCTCCCCATTCATGCGTTCCAACCCAGTAGCGTCCCCTCGTGCCAGCGCTCGGATCGCCAGCTCAGCCCCGCACAGCTCACACCGGCGGACCCGCAGGCGCCTGCGTCGCCCACACTCGCGGCCCGGCCGTCACTTCCCCGCCCAGCACCGCCGCGACGGCGGCCGTAACCACCGTGACCGGCGGCGGCGTCATGGCGGTCGCGTCCATCGCCGCCGCCGCGGCGCCAGCTCGCTTGCGGTCGAGCGCCATGAAGGATGCCAGCAGGAACAGCAGCAGATTGGGTCGGGCAGCCACCACGTCCTCCCAGGCCAGGAAGATGACGCAGCCCAACTTGCGAGCGCAGCTGAGCAGGTACCTGCGCACACCGCACACGGGCGCACAGGCCCAACAGGACCTTCAGCAAAGCAGGCACGGTGCCCTCGTCCACCCATATGGTCCAAGCTATCCAGCGTGAGAGGAGAGCAGGAAAGGAAAGTAGGACTCGCCCCAACCCGGACTCGTCCCATCCTGGTGGCCCTCGAAGCAGCGGCCTCATGGCCCCCAACATCACATGACACTTGCGGTGAACCCTAACACCCCCAGTCTTGCCATTCCAAACGGCGCTCTCATGGGGTTCCTGTGAAAAGGGCGACCTGCACAGCGCGCTACTTCAGCCCCGAGCAGGCCCAACTTCCCCGCCCTTAGCAGTAGAGCCCGCCCTGAGCCGGCCGCCCCGCCCCCGCCCGGCAGCCCGGCCCTCACCTCGCGTTGCTGCCGCGCTCCTCCTCGTTGCGCCCCGGCAGCACATACTTCGGGTTGACCGACCGCGGGCAGATGGCCGCCAGCAGCTGCAACAGCACCCTCCCCTCGCCCAGCCGCTTGTCAGAGAAGCTAGCCAACGGCGTAAAGGGCGCCCGCGGCGCCACAACTGCCGCCGCTGCTGCCGCGTCCCCGCTGTCGGCCGCTGTCACCGTCGGCGCCGCCGCAGCGGCAGCAAGCGCCGCTTCCGTCAGCTTGGCGTTCGCCCAGGCGAGCACCGCCTTCTCCACCTCCACGTACGCCCGCGTGCCGCGCTGCGGACTGGGCGCAACTGGCAGCTGCATCGGCAAGTGCCCGTGGGGCGACGCGTCATGCCCGTAGCCGTAGCCGTGGCTGAAGCCGTGGCCAAAGCTGTGGCCGTGCGCGAGCTGGTGGTGGTGGTTGGGGGTTCCGGCGACGGCGGCGGCGGCGGTGTAGTGCGGCGACGCGGGCGGATTCGGCGCGGCCAGACCCAGCAGCATGCCCATGTGGTGTCGCATCATCTGAAACACCAGCGAAAGGGTGGCGCGCCGCTGGCCCTGCGGGACAGGCGCAGGAGAGGGCGGGCTGAAGAGTGAGACGCGTCAATGGTACTGCCTCCCTTGCTGCCGCCTTTGCACTCTACGATATTCTTGCGGGGGAAGCAGGTAGGGCCAGCACGCCGCGCACCGCTGCCTGCCCTACTCGCGGCAATCGGGGCAATCGCACTCGGGGCAATCGCGAGGCAAACGCTGCAGCGTGCCGCTGACTCACCAGCGCCAGGTCGAGTCCCCCGATGTTGACCAGCGGCGGCATGGCCAGCTGCCGGGTGCACACCTCGATCACCAGGTTGCAGTTCTGGACGCTCAGGATCTTGCGCAGCTGCGGAAAGAGAGAGAGGGACAGAGAGAGAGCCGTAACCATAAAAACGGTGCAGGAGTAATAAATCCACTGTCGATTGTCTGGCCAAGAGTGTTCGGGCCCTCAGACACCGGTCAAAACATCGCGGATTCCCGTCACGGCAACGGCCCTCCGGTACCGTAAATCCAGCTCCAGCCATCACGCCACCCATCGAAACCACACATCGCGGGACCAGCCGTCCTTCCTGTGCTGCTCTTCAGGGTTGCCTCAAAATGGCTCTTCAGGGTTCTCAGACCAACCCTTGTGCCGCATGCCGATCCCTTTCGGGAACAACACGCGGCCGAACACGCCAGTGCCCAAGCATGCACGACGCATGAGCTCACCTTTTCTTTGAATGGAGGGCGGAACGCGTCGGACCAGGGCACGCAGCCCGGCTGGATGGCTTCCAAGGCCTGCACCGTCAGGGCAGTGCCGGGACCACCCGGGCATGAGTCAGCGCGAGGTGGGTGCCAATCAAGACGCGGGCGGCCCCTGGGTTCTGAAAGAAACCAAGGGTGCAGACGTGCAGTGCAGAGCCCTCGGCCGCCGCAGCGACGACTTCGAGGCAACGAACGCCCGGTCGACCTGTGCCGATGTTCCAATCATCAATTCTATAGGATGCAAGAGAAGGGCAACACCAGTCTTTCGATTTGGCATTTCCACGCACGCACGCGCGCAAGCACTCCCACCACCCCATGCCCTCCGTCGCACCAGCAGCAGCGGCCAGCCGGTGGTCACCTCCAGCTCAAACAGCGATGCTACGTGGATGCCCGGGTCCAGGCTGTTGAGCCACCGCCGCAGCACCCGCTCCTCCTGGGACAGCATTAGGCAGCACGAGGCAGCACACGATAAGTGGGTAAGCCGAACGCAGAGCAGCGCAAGACACCGCCAGCACGCTGCGCCTAGCGGCCTCTAGGTCACACCCAGCCCAAGTCAATCATATCCGATTTGGGTCCATTTGGGTCTCCTCCGGTAATTTGGGCGGGTCACGCTGTACAACTGCAGGGCCGGTAACACAGGACAACCGTTAGTGCAACCCAGCTGGCAGCAGGAACACAATGCCCACCTGGTCTTCACCCTCTTCATCGTCCCCATCGCCACTCCAAAGCACCGCCTTGGTCTCGCCGCCCGCGGTCCCAACGCCGGGACCGGGACGTTCGCCGCCCCCGCTGCGGTGCTGCTGCTGCCGCTGCTGCCGCCGAATCTCCCGCTGCTGGTGCTCCTGTTGGACGAGCAAGTTGTGCTCGGACAGGATGTCCATGGGCTGCCGGGCGCTCGTGCTGTGGTGTCGGCGTAAGGGGTTGCCCGACGCCGACGGGGTATGCCGCAGCGGCGGAAGCGGCGGCGCAGGCGACGCCGCCGGCAGCATCTTGGCTGCTGCCGCCGCCGCCGCCGCGACGGCTGCCGCTGCCGCTGCCGCTGCCGCGGCGCCCTCCGCAGCTTCGGCTCCTGCGGTACCCGACGACGGCGATGCCGTCCCGCTGCCGTCCTGAGAGTCGCCGCTGCCGCAGCTCCCGCTGCCGTTGGACGCACGTGCCGCGTCCGTTGCTGTTACTGCTGCTGCCGTCGAGGGTGCCAGCGGCCCGTCCCGATGCCGGCAGAATGCCAGGAGTGCACGCGCCAGGAGCAGGGACCGCAGGCCCGGGTGGCGGCACTGCAGGTGCTCGGCGCGCAGCGCCGGCAGCGGCGACCCGGGGGTTGGCGCCGCCGCAAACGCGGCAGACAGCGCCGCCGCCGCCGCGGCCCAGCGCGCCTGCTCGTCGTCGTGATCGTCCACCGCCGTCGCGCCCGGAACCTCCAGCCGCGGCCCCGCTGGCGCCTGTCCCAGTGTGCCTGAGCGAGCGAGCGAGGCCTGAGGAGGGCCCTGGCTGGCGGAGCCCGGGGGCCCCTCCGCAAGCTGTGAGCTTGGGGCTGCGCGGCTAGCGCCCGTGCCCACACCGCCGTTAGCGGGTCGAGACAGGAGGGCCGCGAGGCGCTCCCACACCGCCACTCCCACAGGGTCCGGCTCGTTTGCACACACCACTTCCGAGTCAGCAGCACCTGCTGCAGTGCTCCCGCCAGCTAGCGCGCGGTCCTGGACCTGACGTTCAGATCGACTGGCCGAACCGACGCTCGTGGGCGTGCCCAGGTCCGCGGGAGCTGCGACACAGCTGGGGCCCACAGCGGCAGCGGCTTCGCCGCCGCCGCAACTAGCGGCGGCACGGCCGTCGAATCGCGGCAAGAGGTCCTTTGCTGGCCTGCCGCATCCCGACGGGGTCGGACCGGTCACGGTCCAGCTGCGCCGCAGTGGGCCCGGCGCGGACCCTCCAGTCGGGAACAAGCCCGGGGATAGCTGCAGCGCGGGCACGGAGGCTACATGCAGGAATGGCGAGGCGCCCGGCGCCACGGCTGGCGTGGCTGGGGCGGAAGAGCCGGGTGGGCTCGAACTCGAACTGGAGCCGGATCCGGAGCTCGACCAAGGCTCGGGGGACTCAGTGCCCACAAGCTGCAACACCCAGCGTTCCAGGCCGGCTGCGGCGCGACGCGCGGCAGCGGTGCCCTGCGGAATCGCCGGGCACTGCCCTGCGCACCCCGAGGCCTCGCCCGCGGCCGCGGCGGCGGTGCCGCCGTTGACTGGGACGTGGAGGTTCAGGTGGCCGCTGGGCGCCTGGCCGTCGCGCTGCGGTGCGGCCCGACCCCAGGCGGGTCCGCCGGCGGAAGAGGCCGCCGCCGCCGCCGTCCGCGGGGTGTGTGGGGCGGGGCTCACGAGCGGCTGCCGGTCGGCGGCAGGAATCGCCTGAGCGGGATGGGAGGCCGACCAGGGAGTCAAGCGGAGCGGATCGGCAAGAGGAGCTGGACCGTCCCGGTAATATGGCAGTGCCCGCGCTGCAGTTGCATCGCATCTTGGGAGGGTCATGTGGTCAGATAACTCAAGGCTGTGTAGCGGCGCCGACCCAGATTCCCGAGTTGGTGTGTTGCTGTACTCGTGGCGTTTCCTGGGCCGATCACCTGGTCTGAAGTGGCGCATACACGCATGGCGCTGCTGGGAGCGAAGGACGCGGCGGGGCTGAAAAGACGTCCTTCCCTTTAAAACCCATTTGCGTGCTGCTGTAGCGCCCTGCGGAGCGGTGCTGGCTGTACGTTCTTGCTGCGTGGCGCGACCTCCAGGCCGGTCTGTCAGGACCCTCCGCCCGCCCAGCGCAGATGGTGGAACCCCGAGCAACTCAAGTGGTACCTTCAGAACCCCGACCGACTCACCTGCACAGTAGACACCCGAAGGATCTCCAAAACGAAGTCTGTCACGTAAGAGGCCTGCAAGGATGTCCGCGTGTGTGAGCTCGCTTCCTCCCTCCGGTGCGACACCGTTCTGACACCTTGCGACACGCACCTCGCAGCTGTGTAGCTGCTCGATAGTGAGACCCTGCACATCACACCCCTGGGCCTGTGCACAGCTGTGGCATAGCTGGAAATTCTCGAGCGCAGCGCTGGCGGTGACGTCGAGGCCGCCGTCGCTTTCGTTAACGGCACGCTCGTCCAGGCTACCAGGAAGAGCCAAACTTAGCAGCTTGCTGCACCCAACAAGGGACTATATCAATAGTTTGGAGGCAAAGAGCTGCATTCACCGCTGGACGCTGCGTCAAATCCTTTCAAACAGTTATTGCACTCACCACAGAACAGTCCCGCTCCAGAGTAGCCGCTCGAAAGCCTCATGTACGCTGACGCTAATTGCGGAGCTCGAGGTCAAATACTCCAAGGCCAAGGCCACCTCGATTGGGACCCAGTCGCGGAGGTTGCTAGCAGACTGACGTATGTGTTCTTCACCCCGTGATTCGCTTGGCAAGGAGGGAGATGCATTACCGCCAGGCACCTCTCGTGTAGCAGGGGTTGGGGGAGCAGCGGCTGAACAAAGCTCAACGAGCTCGGTGTCGCGGCGGTGGAATACTCCGAGCTCGGTATAAATCTCGTGTGGTCCATTATCTCTTCGGTTTCGGGATGTGGCTGGAGTCCTTGGGGAGCGTAAAAGAGCTAGCAATAAGGACATCGTGTCCGAGGGTTTTAAGTAAGGTCAACGACCCATCATTTCAAGGCAGAAGTCCATCATATATATACTTTGCTAGTGTAGTTAAGTCAGGGAGGATGCTGTGCATGGCGGGAAGCATCATTATTAAGCGCCTGATGCTTTGTACGACAAATTTGGCATTCATGCGATTTGGAGAAGAGATGAGGCACTGGGAACGCAAGCTGGCCCTGCCTAACCGTGCTTTCGTCGAGCTGTTGACATGGACAATCGGTATCAAGGGGCTGATAGGCGTACCCGTGCTGACCAGAAGGTGCTGAAGCAGGGCGTGGCACAGCAGTGCGACTTCAGCGAGCGTCCGAGCGGGGCCGGACTGCGCTGTCCAGCGCTCGACGCGGGTGTGGGACTGTGATTAAGAAGATTAAGAAGGAAAATAAGCACGAACAGAGCTATTTGGGCAGGATGCATCGCTGCCAGTGTGCAGAAGCGTAAGCAAAAGCAGTCGAAGGTTTACTTGCAGGGATGGTGGAAATCCCCGTCATTGGGTATACACTTTCTTATGGGACTGGTCTGGAGTACTGCTACACAGTTGGTGGCTAACTTTTCCTTCAGAATGCCGTATTTCTGCTTGGCCGATTGGGCCTCCTCGACCGAGTCCCGTTATCGACCGTGGGTGTTTGCGTGGTGCAGCCCCACCCGCTCGGAACGCCTGAGCGGCAACATCGACAAAATGGACGTTTACCACGGAAGTTTTCTTCACGCAAATCCTCCGCGCCGCGGCCACGCTTACAGCTTCATGCCGCCATTATCCGGACCCGAAAGCCTGCACCGCCACCACATCCTCAAGCGCAGCCGACAAGGTGCGGCGGCCGTCAGCCACAACCTCTTTGTCGTAACCCGAAGCCTCCTTCGTCCTAAACTGCCGGGCGCTCATGCAAACTCGTAAGGACTGGCATGACCTGTTTTCACCGCGGCAGCTAGAGTCTCTAGAGTCGCCAGCCTACCCGAGGGCTTCGAACGGCCAGGAACCAGCGCCAACCTCCGCGACCCCTTCGACAAACGGGTTCACGCCTTTCAAACGAACCCAAGCTCCCCCAGCTCCACCGAGGTGGCTTGCAAGCGAGGCAGCTACCGCTGAGGCACCCGGGCGGCACCCGGCAAGTCCATGCACGAAGGGAGCAATGGTCCTAACTGCACTGACAGCGACGCACCTCCGCAGCTCCCGTATCCGAGAAGTGAAAACATAGCCGGTACCTGGACACAGAGCGCGCAGTCGACGCGGCCACCCCGGCAGGCGCCCATTCCGCCGACTCCAACATGTTTGTTCCCTGACTAATTCGCGACAACTCTCATCAGGCGAGTTCGGGTATCACGCGGACCCAGGGGCACACGCGGCCCTAACCTTGAGACCGCCGGCCAGCACAGCTTATCAGCTTTCCGTAAGTTCTCGGTGCAGAGCCCGTCTGTGCAAGCCGCTAAAACGGAGGCGGACACTCGAGGCCCCGTAATCAATTTACCGCAACCGTAATGACCTCTGCGCCTGTGATGCTCCCTGTCCGCAAGGTCAGCACCTGCGTGATGCTCGCCGTCGCCTCACCAGCTCCCCTCCCGTTAAGATCTCCCTTTCCACCCAAATCGCGACGCACTGAACCCCATGCTGACGCTGCCTGCTCCTCAACCTCCATTCCCTCCACCCCGCCCCTGCTCCAACCCCGCTCAGCTCACGTCCATGCCCTCCTGCTGGCCGTCCGGCTGGGCCTCCTGTTCGCCCTCCGGCCGCGGCTCCTCCGGCTGACCCCCCTGCGCATCGCCCTCCGGCTGGTCTCCCCCGTTGGCGTCAGCCCCCTCGCCCATGACCGTATCATCCCCAGCGGGCGCCGGCACCGCCTCTTTCCCACCCGCGCCCCCACCATCGACCCGGATCTCCGACGGCAGGTGCCCCGTTTTGAGCGCTTCCTCCAGCCGATGAATCTCCTCTAGCGTCTGCGCATTTGCAATGGCCGCCTTGATGGCAATGAGCTGCTCCTGGCTGGGAGCCGCCGTGGCTCTCGCCTCCGCCTCGCCCTCCGCCTCCGGTTGCTGCTGCTCGCCGCCATCCTCCCGCGGCGGCGCGACGCCCGCCTGCTGCTGCGCTGCCGCCAGGTCCTCGTCCGGCTCGAAGGTTTTGGACGCGTGCGTGGCCTGCGCCTCCTCAGAGGCGAACAGGGCCTTGGCCGCGTCGCGCTCCTGCGGCAAGAGACCCAGCCGCACGCATGGCAGCAAACAGCATGTGGGCGCGTGATCGCTACACGCAGCGTTGCAGCTGCGGAGGAGCGACTTCGCACCAAGCGCCCTCGCCCTTTGTGCGCGCCCTCGCGCGCCCCATGTGTAAGCCTCTCCATGTTGCCCTTTCTGCGTCCTTTTCGGGGCTGCTGCCTGAGAACGGCCGCACCAGTTCCGGGCATACATACGCCGATTCGCTAAAGCACCAAGCACACAGCATTGGCAGCTCCGACGCCGCCAATCATATCCGCTGACGCCTCCGCGACCGCCTGACCACTGTAACCCACAGCAATGTAGGTAAGGTATACCAAAGTGGCAAATGGGCTGCTGTGCTGGTCAGCAGGGCCTCAACACACCGCGTCTAGCCGTGCATTCGTATGCACGGCACAAATCAACGCTGGCCCCCGAGGAAGGCAGTCGCACCGTATTGAGAGGGTCATTAGGGTGAGGGCCAAGCCCTGACACACGCAAACGAACAGCGCACGGCTCACCTTTTGCTTCACCTTCTTGAAGTCCAGCACCTTTAAGCGCGGCAGCTTGCTAATTACGTACAACCTGCATTTGCGTTCCCCGTGGGTAACACGAAGTGTTGGCCGGGGGTGCGGGGCAGCTGCCATTCCTGCGTGTATCCTGCCGGTCAGCCGAATCGGAACCCGATTCACGCTAATCCTCCCATGCATCAAAGGAAAGCCCCTCTTGACTTGCCCCGCATCGTGGCAGCGGTGCGCCGAGGAGGTGCGCACCACAATTGGACAGCAACTTGCCCCGAATGTCATTCATATGTAAAATTGGCATCGCGGCCACCGTTTTCCGCACCTGTAGTTGGCTTTCGTCATGACGGGGTTCCCGTGCAGCGACAGGTTCTCCAGTTTCGACAGAGTAGCAAGCGGATCGATGTCCTATGGAGTTGGTACACGTACAACATAGCAACGTGCATGTCCGTTAGATCATAGTACAAGATTGGTGGAGCGTTTATCCTAATAGGTGTAAGCTAGGTTACGAACGGCTGCTATTCACGAAAGTTTTCTCCGCCAAACCGCACCTCACCCAACCCTCTGCCTAACCCTGCCAACGTACCTGCAGGTTGTTTATCCGGTTGTTGGTGAGGATAAGCGTGTCCAAGTTTGGAATGAACTCTGAAATGGGGCACAAAATAAAGCGTTGGATCAAACCCATTTCCGTGCCGGGGTGCCGTGCAAACCCGCCCCTGCCCCGCCTCCGACCAACCTTCTAGCCCGCGCGCTACCCTCGCCACGCGGTTGTTGTTCATCAGCAGCTGCTTCAGCCGCAGCAGCTTTGGGAACCCATCGAGCCGCACGATGGCATTATCCGAGAGGTCGATGCTGTCAAATTGGTTCTGAAAGCCGGTGGCAGCAACACTGTCTTAGTGATAGGTGAACGCATGCTCGTCAGGTATGCCCAACTAGCAGTACAGCTGGGCATAGAGCTCCAAAAGCCGCCGGCGGGTGTTTCGTTCCCTCACTGAATCATTCCGCACCTGCGTCGCGCCAAGGTTCTCTATCGCAGCGATTTTGTTCCCTACGGACAAAAGTCGCAGTCCATGAAGCAGCGGGAGCGCTGAAAGTAGTAATGCTGATCTGCTTACCGCGAAGGTCAATCTCATACTGCTTTATACAACTCATGTACTGAGGGCTTCGCATGATAAGCTCTGCAGTAATACGCCCTGGCAGCCGGGGGCCAACCCCGGCCGCTGGACGCGCCTCCATGCTTGTTCGTGTCTCCTACTTCAGGGTTAGCGAGTTGGACACATGTAAACGACAGGTTACAAAGACTGAACTCGATGCGTACAAAGTTTAGGATTCCGAAAAGGGGTTGGCCCGGTGACCTTGACCCGATGCACGACAAACCCCGTATATTACTGCCAGTGTGCATAAATGTAATAACAACAGCATTGCTGTATTCTTCACGTGTCAATCTTTTCACTTGCAATCGTTGCTCTTTAGATTATACATAATCGTCCATAGTAAGCTTCCGGAAGAAGTCCTCACGAAAGGTTTTTGCCTGCCTGAGCCGACATCACTATGGCCGAATGTGCATCAGTGGCAGCCAATCCCGCTATGTCGGCATTGGCAAAGGCGAGCTTCGGCCTCTTCCTGGGGGCGCTCCCTTCTACTTCTTCGCCCCAAGGGTGCTTCCTCTCACCTCTGAGCATAGTATACGCTTTGTCGCTAGCGGTCAACGGCGCCGGTAAGTCAGCTTTCATGTCAGGAACGGCTTGTGGGGGTTGGTTGCCGTTAGCTGCGGGCGTTGGAAGCTGTCTCACTCTTGCCTTGCTGCCCTAACGAATCACTGAAACATGCAATGCCTCATCAACGCTTTCCGGCCTACGAGCTTCCTTCAATCCTCAGCTGTGTCCACAACTCAACGCAGCGCGGAGCCCGTGCGGGTTGTTCGCGGGCCCATCCAGCCCTTCCATCCCCATTTCCCAGCGCGCTCGCGCTGGGCTAGCCATGATGGACTTGATATGCCGATGGACCAGCTATGATGGACTAAACGAGGCAGCTTGTCGATGAGAAGGTGTGGGCGTGTTCCGTCGTCCATCTGCCACATACAGGCCCCAAGTCGCCCACACACACAGAGCTCCTACGCGTGATCGCTGGACCGGATGGACAGCAGCAGGGGCTGTCGGAAGCTGACCTTAACTCGGACCTGGGGCGAGCCATGGCACTGCTGAACGGCGGAAAATGTGGCGCTGCCGACGGGGCCACGGGGCCAGGCTCCGAGATGATCCTGGCCAACAGCATCTGGACCCACAGAGGCATGCAACTGAAGCAGGCTTACGTGGAGTCCATGCAGTCCTTGTTCCAGGTACGCGAGGCGGAAGCAACAATGCAGGGCTTGGGTGCGCACAGGCGTGGAGACGGGCTGCGCTAATCTGCTGCTGCCGGTCGCTGGGGGCCCCCTGCGCGCAGGCGACCGCCCGTGAGGCCACCAACGGCGCAGCGGACATCAACGCCTGGGTGGCCGACGTCACTCGCGGATTGATCACCGACCTCATCACGACCGACAAGTGAGTGAGGGAGTGAGGGAGGGACTTGCCGTACACGAGTGGCGGTAGTCAGGAGGGGCACAGGGGTGCCGTACATATGTACTGCCAATACGTCAACAGCCCTTCCATTCCACTGGTGACAGAAGCAATGGGTTGGAAGGTTGGCCACAGTGGGGTCCAGACATCCCCGGTGCACCGCCGCGGCTTGACGGAGAGCCGCCTGAAGCCACTTGTCGGCCATCCGCGGGTCGGCCATCTAGGATGCCTGCTTTTCTCTGGACAGCTGCGGAAAATGATGCAAATCACACGGCTGGCGTGACCTCTCGCAGTTTCGACGCTGTTCTGGCCAATGCCATCTACTTCAAGGGACTGTGGGAGCACGCATTCAAGCCAGAGTGAGTCACTCGGCCATCACGCGCACGTTCTCCCGGTGGCGGCGCACACAGTGGGAAACAGCTGAAAGCAGGCTGCTGGGAGGGTGGACGGAGGGTCCGCTCAGTTGAGGGGCAGCTCCCTCCCTCCTTGCCCCGGAAGGCAACAATGCGCTGCGCTGCGGTGCGGTGCTGACCCACGCAGCACGTGAAATAGACGTGGGAAGGGCCAACCGCTCAGAAGCTCTTTTGCGGCGCGCGCACGCACGCGGGCTCCGCATCGGCAAGCCCAACGAACCACCTACCGGTGGTCAATCATCATCACACGGCGCCGGGGGAGCCGTGGGACGGGCAGTGTTGGGGGGGATCGTCGTCCCCACGTTTTCACACCTGCACCCCACGCAGAACCCACCCAGCCCTGATACGGTAGGCGGCGGGGACGACTAGGATTGTACTACGCGCCCGGTGCGTGGCCTCGTTCATGTCTCGACGATCGCAGTGACACGATCCCTCCCATCATGTTCAGAGCCCGCCCCTGGCAACGCCACGTCTAGAAATCCTGTGATGTTGTTCCCCTCGTCCCCGCCCCCGCCCCCGCCCCCGGGCCGATTTCTTTTACCCCCGCCCCCGCACGCCCGCAGGCTGACCCGGCCGGGCAACTTCACCACTTCCACCGGGGAGGCCAAACAGGTCCACATGATGAGCCAGCTGTTCGAGGGCCGGGGGAAGGAGGCCCTCACGGGTGTGCACAAGGAGGGCTTGTACGACGCGATCTCGCTGCCGTACAAGGGCGGCGCCTTCCGCGCCGTGGCGCTGCTGCCGTCCCGGGGCGTGGACGTGGGCGCGGCGATCAGGGACTGGGCGGCCGGGCCGCAGGTACGATGTTGCCGACGGATTTGCGGTGACAGGATATGGAGCGGAATATGAATATGGATATGGAGCCCACCGTAGCAACCACAACAACCGAGGGTACGATTCGCATCCGGTTCGTTGCGAGGGGCGTGGATTCCGGATCCATGCGCCGCTGCAGTCCGCCCGCCTCAAATGTCAAAGAAGGCGATCGATGTATACGTTGAGGCGGCGCTTCGGCTCTTCTCCTTGAATGTGCCTTGCGGTTCGGAGCCGTGCTTGCGTCCCTCCCCTACGCCATTCCCGTCAAATGGCGTTGTTGGCTCTGTTGGCGTCAAGCAGCCCGCCTGCCACCGCTGTGCCGTGCCGTGCCGGCCCGCCGAGCCCCAACCGCAGGAATTCCAGTCGGTGGGTCGTGTCAGGGTGACCCTGCCCAAGTTCAAGGTGACCTCGACCATGTCGCTGGTGCCGCTGCTCAAGGGCCTGGGCGTGGAGGCGGCGTTCTCGTCTGCGGCGGCGAATTTCAGCCGGATGGCGGATGGCCAGCTGTACATCAGCGACGTGCTGCACAAGGTACGGTATATGCAGCCATTAGGGTACCTTCCGCGCACGACAGGCTGATCGCGGGCGCCGTTTCTTGAAGACTGAGCGAAAAACACGGCAACACGGCGCACTCACCCCAATCGTCCGGGGGGAAAGGGATAATCGAACGGCATAACACGGGTGGACGCTGGACGGGCATTGTCAGAAGCACGCAGCAGTTCACAAATGACGCCGGCTGCTTATTTTGCGCCAGCTGCTGACGGATCGTTGGCGCCCTAGCCGGCGACGGGGGAAATGTCGCGCCCGCCCTGCCGTACTTCCCTGCAATCCTTCTTTATTGCCTCCCCATGCACCAGAATGCCTCGTGCTGTTGCCCATCCATCCGCATGCCCTCATGACCTATATTTATATAGATTTCCGGTGGTGCTGTCGTACTTTTTGTGCAGGCTGTCGTGGAGGTGGACGAGCAGGGCACGGTGGCGGCCGCCGCTACCGCAGTCATGATGATGCGCTGCGTGCCGATGCCGCCACAGGAGCTCGTGTTCGACCGGCCCTTCGTCTTCATGATCTATCACAACCCGACGGGCCTGCCGGCGTTTGTGGGCGTCGTCAACGACCCCAGCGCGGCGTGAGGCGGCGCCTGCGCGGGACTGCATGCACGTGGGTCGTTACACGCTGAGGCACGTGTCTCTGCCTAGCGTGCATACATAGCCGAGAACTGTGTTTCTGACCGTACATACATACACACGAACATACATACCGGTACACACGAGGGCTGCATTACTGTGCGGAGAGCGGTTGGGGTCAGGAGGCCCTGCCCTGACAGCTGCGAAGGCGGTACAGGTGTTCCAGTGCTCGGGAGGAGCGGTGAAAAGTAAATAACGTGCAGGCGGCACGCAAGCACGCATGGGTGTGCAGCGCATCGGCAGGACTCTTTGCAGTTGCAGCAGGTTTATGTTTTGCTCCAAAGTTGCAAGCCATGGTCGTGGTTGCGATGATACGTATGTGGCGCATGTTGGTGGTGGTGGTGGTGACTGCTGCCGCGTTGTCCTCTGTGAAGTCAGATTGTCCGTAGGGCGGGTGCGTAGGTTGGTCCACAGCTCCACGCTGCGGCTCCAGGGCAGGAGAGGACGCAGGCTGCTGCTAGTGCTGAGGCGGGTGCCTGCCTGTTGGCGGGATTGAATCGATTGATGTTACCGGTACCGTAATGGTTGTTGCTGCGGTGGGCTCCGGAACCTCCGAAGGATCGTTCGGCGGGCAGCCATGGCATGTAGATGTCGCTGCGTGCTGATGTCCCCACAGGGCTGTAACGGCTCGAGGCGCTGGTGAGGTGCTGCTGCGTGTGCGGGGACCACGGACGTTGTGTTGTCAGCGCACTGTATCAAAAACAGGGATGTCGAGTTGCAACATACAATTTCACGGTGAAACGGCTGGAAGATGCGGTGTGGGCAGCGCTCTTCTGCAGTCTGCAGTCTTCCGGGTCCCGGCAGCCTCACCGGAAGGGGCAAGATTGGCGTGCGGTGCAGGCCTTGGGGCAGAGCCGAATTGCTGTAGACGTAGCGAATCCCGTTGCCGGTAGGACACATCTGCACAGTTCCCTGCTGTACAGTATGTTACATTTGTCAAAGCAGCCGAGTAGATACATGGTCATACGCCTGGATGCATGGTCACGCGCGTGGACTGTGATACAAATGTAAGGTCTCGTGCCGGCCCTCGGCCGGAAGGCAGCAGCAGCCAAGGCTGCCATGGGTCGGCCCAGTGACCCGTGGGTCGCAAACAGCTGGAAGCGCGGGCCCACAGTCCGCGGGCCGCAAAGTGGGTGTGGAAGCTGCAAGTGGCAGAACATGGTACGATAAGAGGCATCGCACTCCTCTTCATGCGCAGACTCTGTGCCTTGGCTGTCTTTCAAATTATATTCCTCAAGCTGCGCTCCTTAGCTTGCAGCCTTGCACACGTGCGTGCCGGAACGAAACGTGTCCCCAGCTCTTGGAAAGTCGCAGCATTTGTAATTACTCTGCTGGAGCCCCTACCTTGTTCGCCCGCTGATAGCTGCAACCCACATCCGCTACATCGCAGTCGGTCGGGTCATGGCGGAGTGTGCATCCTTAGCGGGTAGCCCCGCTGTGTCGGCAATCGCGAACGCGAGCTTCGGCCTCTTCCTCGGGGCCCTTCGCCTGGCTCCTGCACCCAAGGGAGTCTTCTTGTCGCCCCTCAGCATCGTCTACGCCCTGCTCCTCGCGCTCAACGGCGCAGGTAAGGGGCGCTTGCGTAGGTCGCGCACAGGCGTAGCTGCCGTAGTGCCACACACCGAGTGCCTCACACCTTGGACGGAGGGAAGCGGTTGTTGTGGCCACCGATGGCACTCGCCCCCATGCATTACCGTCTTACTGCATCCTCGCAAGCGCACCGCCATGCGTTCCTGATACCCGCGTTGACCTCGAAGACATCATAGTGTTTCGCAGCCGTGCAACCTCGCCGTTATGCCGGTGCTGCGTGACACGACACTGCACGCGCCGCCGACCCACGTTCCTTGCCTCCCTGACGCACAGGCCCCAACACGCCCACTCAGACGGAGCTGCTACACGCCATTGCGGGCCCCACTAGTGGTCTGTCTGAAGCTGATCTCAACTCGGACCTGGGGCGAGCCATGGCGCTGTTGAACGGCGGACAGTGCGGGGCTGCCGACGGAGGCGGGGGCGGAGGCGGCGGGGAGATGGTTCTGGCCAACAGCATCTGGACCCACCAAGGCACACAGCTGAAGCAGGCTTACGTGGAGTCCATGCAGTCTTTGTTCCAGGTAGGTGGAAAGGGAAGGAACGCCTAGCGACTGCGGATGGCCGGCCAGGCGCTCTCGGGCAGTAATACGTCTTACCTGGTAGTCCTTTTATTCCATCTTCGGACATGACAACGTATGTTAATTTTAATTATCAAATGATCCAACAGCTGGGGTACCTCTGCCTGGCCTTTGGGCCCCCGGCTTGTACGGGCTCGTTACACTTTTGGAGGGTGTCGCAAACGTCAATGTGTACGACACACGAAGTCATGTGCAGTAGACGATGTACAGGAGCACGTGCCAGTGCAGTGCGCATGTCAGGAGCCCTCCCAGCAAAACCCGCGATTGATGTGAAGCGGCGTTCCTTCATATCCAATGCGCGGGGCGGCGAGTGAGGTGCTCCCTGCGCGCAGGCCACCGCCCGCGAGGCCACCAACGGCGCAGCGGACATCAACGCCTGGGTGGCCAACGTCACTCGCGGATTGATCACCGACCTCATTACCACCGACGAGTGAGTGAGGGGGTGAGTGAGGGAATGCCGTGCTTACTGCCCTGCAGCCTTTCTGTAGCCCTGGCTGTCAGCCGCAAGTACATGCCTGGTCCATGCCTGCAGAACCCGCAGCGTTTACAGCGGGTCCCTCACAGAGGCCTCCCTCCCTCCTTGCCGCCCGCCGCCCGTCGGCGGCGGGCTGCTGCCCGCGGTTGCTTGCCGCCCGCAGTTTCGTGGCCGTGCTCGCCAACGCTCTGTACTTCAAGGGCTCATGGGAGCACGCATTCAAGCCAGAGTGAGTCGGCCCTCGGACGCTCGGAGCGCTAGCCAACTGAGTGCCGGGGGGCACAACCAGCAGTCCTGCGTGGGTTCTGTACTTCGTGGGGTTCTGCTTCGGCCGCTGCACTGCTCCAGCGAGCTGTTCGAGTTCCACTGTACTTCCTGAACGCATGTCTGTCGGCGTGCGGCGACGGGCCGCGAGCCCGCCCACGCGCAATACCGGTAGTATAAAAACGGTGCCCCCGCCCCCGCACGCCCGCAGGCTGACCCGGCCGGGCAACTTCACCACTTCCACCGGGGAGGCCAAAAAGGTCCACATGATGAGCCAGCTGTTCAAGAACCGCAATGACGTCCTGGTCGCGCAAAAAGTGGGCATGTACGACGCTTTACGACTGCCGTACAAGAACGGCACGTTCAGCGCCGTGGCGCTGCTGCCCGCCCGGGGCGTGGACGTGGGCGCGGCGATCACTGGCTGGGCCGCGACCGGATTGCAGGTAATCGTGGCCCTGGTTGCGGGCACGGGCCTCACAGACGCGGCGCTCACGAGCCAAGCAGAACGTAGTGTACAGTACGTGCAGACCTGGCAGACCGCAGGTTGCTCCCCTAGAATAAAAGGAATAATTTCAAAAAGAAACTAATTTTCGGCATCTGGCGATTTTGCGCATCTTCTGGTTGTCAATCTTCCCGTCTCTTATGAAGTCAAAAGGCCTCTAATGTAAATATTTAATGCGCTTGGTTGGGCGGCCACGTGCCATCGATTCTTTCTCGTTGCGGCCATTTGGATCCTTGTGGACCGCCAACGGCCAGCCAGGCTCTCTTGATGGGCCTCGCTGGTCGCCGGTTGGTAATGGAGCAGCGTGCATGTTGGGTCCCACCTGGTCCCATCCGCAGGCACTGCAGCCGGTGCGTGGCAGCGTGAACGTGACCCTGCCCAAGTTCAAGGCCTCCTCCACCATGTCGCTGGTGCCGGTGCTCAAGGGCCTGGGCGTGGAGGCGGCGTTCTCGTCTGCGGCGGCGAATTTCAGCCGGATGGCGGATGGCAGCAAGGTCACCCGGTAAGAAGTGCCGATATAAACGGTATGATGATTGTGGCAGGATACAGATTTTAACGGCATACGACCACACTTTGACCAGAATTACGGCGAACACGGAAGCACATTTTATACAACAGTAATCAGCATTCGGTATTCTATTTACACCAATTACACAGGGATACATGTATTGTCGTAAATAAGTTGCAAACTTCTGCATATAGAAGGTCACGTTTCGGACCACTATTCGTGTCCTCTAACGACACACAGACCGCTATGCTTGTCCAATTTACTCTTTAATATGGCCGAGAGTGAGAAGAAACTTCGGCGGCTTCCAAACAAGATCTCTATCGGTGTGTCTTGCTGCCCTGGCCATTCCACACCAATTTCAGCTCGACGACAGCCTAGACCTGGCCAGTTGGTGCCCCGGACTGCGACAAAGCGCCTGAAAGTAAACTATCCCGTCGAGGACGTAGTTGTAGACCAGGACACAGATCTCCCGCCAGACCATCCGACGGGCCCGCGTCCGTACCGCACGCCGGATACTCGCACTTGGGCCGAAAGGCAGGAAAGGCAGGAGGCGGCGTGGGGGTTCCAGTTCCCCGAGATCCAGAAGCAGCTCTTGCGGAACGCAGCAATTCACGCGCAAATTAAGCGCGACGTGTCGGCCACTCTGCTGGGGTTAGTCCAGACCCGCCTGGATGGACTGACTTCCACCTGGCGCACGCAGCACAGCTGCGGAGACCCGCAGCACCACCCCGGCAATCTGGATGGACGGTTCAAGCAGGATCTGGCGACGACCGTCCGTTATATTGGCCTTCTATCCTCTGGGCCGTTGTACGTACCTGCGGTCACCTGCCAGATGTGCCAAGTGCAGTACGTACCCCACCCAGTCGAAGCAGGATGCTTCCCGAGTTCCCCGGTCGACCCCCATGTCTGGTACGACCTACACGTACATGAGGCGTACAACGTGCTCGGGTTGGAAGGGCTCAGCGCTACCGGTAGGTAATCGACAGACGACATACCAGGCATGGAGCGGCGCAGCAGACCGGACACAAAGAACAACATGCTTGACTCTTGATGTCTGTTCGGTCGTTCAATCAAACGCTCCGCGTTTTTCACACACCCAACCCTCCGTATAGTGTGACCTGCGTTCCCCCCTTCACGCGACTCGCTCCACTTACCCGCGCACCCTGCCGATCTGTTGCGTGCCCCCCAGACTCCTACCCAATGTACCCCATGATGTCCCGCGCTTCCCACTCTGCCAATGTCATCCTCACACCATTATTTACCCGCGCACCCCACCTTCCGCAGACTTCGCTGAATACGTGGAAGAGAGTACTGGCGAGCACGTGGATGACCGTCAATTCCTGGGCTCGTTCTTCGCTTACCTGCGGACGTCGGGAAGCGTGGACACCCTCGAAGCGCTCGGTGTGGAAGGCATGGACACGGGGCCTTTCGCGGACTGCCCCATCTGTGCAACGCTGCCTAAACCCGCTGAAGGTACGACCACACAGCTTCCCCTTTATAAAATGCCACATTGCAAGATTGGTATTTCGCGTTTTTGACCGCATTTCCCGGTAGGCGCCCTTCCCCGTGGGTACTAGAAATGTAATGAGGCTCCTAGTAGTGGATAGTAAGGGCCCGCGGCTGTAAGCGGAGTCTCAAGGCAACGCCCCCCCCCTACTGCGGGTTCGCTACCTTGTTGTGCGCGCGCGGTTCTCGCTGGGTAGTTCGCATTCTTGTCCGGCGGGGGGTAATAAGAAGGGCCCGGGGCGAGGGGAACGCAACGCAGTTACCTGGAATATTACCTGAGGATTACCTGTTATCTCCAGCAGAAAGAAAGCGAGCGCGTGGCCGCGTCGCCGCCGACCAACCTAAGACGGACTGGCACACGACAGCGGGGCGGCGGGGGGATCCCTTGTCCGGGGGTCCCCACGGCAATGTCGAGCTTGCAATGCCGAGCAACCACCACCGAATCCATCATGGCAAGTACGACATTGCGTTCCCCATGACCACGAGGCCTAGTGACAGTGTGATCGACGTTGTTGTCACACCCCAATATGCCTGTCATGTACTCCCTATTTCAGGCCCGGAGACGTCGCCCGGGGAGGAGCCCGGGCCTCAGCCAGCTTACCCACTGGCAGTGTCGCTGGACGCCGTAACCAAACTTGGTCACTATGCGAACTGCGGGACTGGTTCGGGAAATTCCCGAGCTCACCTTGACCGGTACTTCGGACCTGTTGACGCGCGCGTCAGCTCCGCGCACTCGGCCGGGAAGCTCGACTTGCGCAGCACGATAGGAGATCCCACGCTTGACTGCACACCCTTTGATGGGGATGCACCATGTGTGTCATCGCTCCACTGTGCGCACCCTGACGCCCCGTCCGCCAGTGGGCCATGCGACATTCACGGCGTTTGCGGTGCTGTGTGTATGCATACAGTCCCGCTGCGCAGCGTCTTCTGCGATATGCGCACACCAGAGCAGTTTGCTTACTATCTCCTGATGCTGGGTCACATCATCCAGCAGCGGCCTGACCTGAAGCACGTGTACATGGACTTCGGCTGCCGCATCGCCAGTACTTGGCAACGGTATGTTGCCAAGCACCCCGAGCTGCCCCCCGAGGCTGCCGGGCTGGAGATCATGGTCAACTGGATGCACGGCAACGGCCACGGTGTCGCGTGCCAGCTGACCAACAGCGGGCGGTACAGGAAGGGAGCCGGGCGCCGTATCGGCGAGGAAATTGAGCAGCTTTGGAGCGGCACCAAGGTGTGTTACCGAATGCACGTTGAATCGCTGTGTCGTCTTTGCATTGTGAAGGAAGGTCTCTCACGTCGTCTCCCGCTCGTACCCCTCGTGCAGCCCGTGGCGGGCCTGGTTCGGTACATGACGCAGGCGCGCAGACGGGACTTTGTCGAGGCGGTTCTTAGGTCCCTGTCGCGCAAGAAGTTCAAGAAGATGGTCAAGCTGCTGGAGATGAAGTACCGTGACACCGTGAAGCTAGCCAGTAAGGAATGGTTATAATTTAAAGTGAGGGGGTTCGGGTTTCAGACGTTATCGTTGACGTGTTCATTGCCACGCAGACGAGGGTGTGGCGGAAGTGGCCAAGGTGGTCGACGCTGCTGCACGTGCCGGCGTGGTGGATCTTCCAGCGGCAGCAGCGGAGTACGTGCAGTCGGTGGTGCCGACCAGCAAGGACGCTGCGCAGCCGGACGAGGCTGCATGGCAGGTAGGCGGCAGTAATGGGTTGGGTGTGAAAGGGATGGTAAGGATGGCACTTACACCTAGCGCTTACGCAGGTGGAGTACGTGTTGCTCCGGCTGCGCGAGATGGAGCTTAGGGCCCTGCAGGGCAAGGCGCCCTCGTTGGCCGTCGTGTCCAGTGCTTCCGCTGTGGCTCTGGCCGCCGCGAGCACTGAAGCCCAGGTCGCCAAGCTCCGGGCTGCTCTCACGAAGATGGAGATGGCGCGGGAGATGAGCCCTTTGGAGCGTGGCAAGTGGAAACCTGGCTACCCACTGTTTGACGCCGCCGTGCAACGTCTCAAGGAGCGAGAGGTGCAGAGGTATGGGCCGGGGCGGGCTGGGCGCATCTGTGGTGTCTGGGCAGGGGGTCGTCGGCAACTTCGAAGGAGCGGACAGAGGCGGCAGGGGAGGGCGGGGGGGGCGATGACATGTGACCGCGGGGAGAGGAAGCACTACCCCTTTTGGAAGCCGTATACTTAAGTTCATCCCGCTCATGTCGGCTTCGCCTCATGGTAGTAACCAATCGACCCATCTTCCCACTACCCCGTCCCTAGGTGCCAGGCGCGCGTCGAGACGCTGGTGTTGGAGATACATCAGACGCACGCCGAGCGGGAGCTCGCGGGGGCCACGGACAAGGACGCGAAGCGGAGCCAGGCGCGGGCCCGCCGTAAGCGCGCGCAGATCCGATCCATGCTCGAGGAGATGTACGTGTGGCAGGGCGTGGGGGGTGATGGGCAAGAAGTGGTCGTGAGGTTAACTGAGCAGCAAATAAAGCAGCTGTACGTTCCGGGGGAGCTGGCGCCCTGGTGCACACCGTCCAGTGGCGCAGCAGCCATGCGGCGACACCACGGCCGCCTCTTCCACGAAGCCGATGCCGCCCTAACGCGCTCCCGCGAGGAGGTGGGGTTCTTGCGGTATGAGAAGTCCCGTCTGGGCACGTGGCTGAGGAAGGCCGCGCTGTGCGTTGAGGCCGCGCGCCAGAAGAAGCTGGGGGTATGTGCAGGGAGTGTGTTCCTGTTGGATGGGCACCTCAGGGCTATGGAGGCCCTGCAGTCCGAGCTGACGAACAGCCGCATCCCCAGCGTTTAGTTTTGATTGTTGCCTCGGGGATGATGCCGCATCGGCCCACTTATGTTAATAGGTTCAGGACTGTATCGGTATGCACGGGTGCCGGGGCACAGTTGGGATTGCAGGGGATTTTTAGCTCGAGCTTGCGGACTTACGCCCTCCGGAGGACTTAGGGTTAGGGGACAGACCGTGGGGACCAGCCGGCTTACCACCTGCGTGTACAAGTACTTGTTACAATGGGCTCCAGACCCCTAGAGGGCTGGAGCCGGTGTGCTATTTGTTGACTTAGATGCGACGGAGCGAAGCGATGGGAGCCTCTTAAGTCTGGTTCTGTGCGACTGTCGTACAACCGTAATCGAGTGGTGAGACTATTGCGCTTCAGCTCTCTCGTTACAGGCATTCTGCCTTTCACTCAGTAGAGCTTCACCGGTTGACGGCCGGGCGCGGCGGCCTTTGGGGGGGGCTGGGGGGTCCTTTGTCTGGGTGTGGTTGGGCGGTGTGTGGCGCAGCAGGGGGGTGGGGGTTTCGCCCGTGGTTTTCGCCGGGCCTCGGCCCGGCTGTTGGGGCGCCTGTTGGGGCGGTGGTTCAGGTGTGTTCTTGCCGCAGTGGCGGCGGTTCGGTGGTGCGCGGTTGCGGTTTGGGGTCGTGCCGCGGGGTGGGGGTTTCGTGTGGGGTGGCTGCACGCTCGGCTGGTGGGCGGCTTGGGGAGCCGCGTGCGCGGCTGGTGTTAGGCTGAGTTCTCCTGCAGTGTAAGGGCCCTTGGCAGTCGGTCCCCGCTCCTCGTCTCGTTCGCTCTTTCTCAAAAGCACTTTCATTCAGCTTGGCAGCTTCGGCAAAAGCCACAAGATTACAGGAAAAGGGAGACAGGAGCACAGAAGTGAATCTGGAGGATGCATTTCCCATTTTAATACGCTGTATCGCCGGCCATTCCTGCCGGCGCCACTCACATCCGAATTGAATGCCAAGGCACAGCGCACCACAGCACAGCACAACGCAATCCAGCACAACCCCGGTCACGCGGTCGCTAATCGCATTGGTGGGTCGCAGGAGCCCAAAGTGATCAAAGCATGCCCCAGATCGCATCACACCACCAGCCAAGACACAACCCGAGGGGATGTAGATGGATCCATGGGACTCTGTGGCGGGCTGGGGATACAAGCTTCGGTGGGAACGGAAGCATGAGAGGCGTGGAAGGGAAGGCCCATCATCACCTTCGCCCGCGTGGGTAGGTCAGACCGGCCTCCTGTGCCGGGTAGGTCAGACCGCAGTTCGGAGGCCCGGTGGCAGCGGCCGGCCCGGGGGAAAAACTGGGGAGGCGGGCGGGTACGCCGAAGGCGGGCAGCCCGACGAACGGGGCCTGAAAGGCAGGGAATAGGCAGGGGCGGAGTAGCGAGTTAAGGGCAGAGAATACCGAGGGGTGGCGACGAGCAAAGGAGTAGCAAGAGGCAGGGAATCAGGACAGTTAGGGCGAGGCTCGCACCTGTAGAGCCACGAAGATGGGCCCCTCGGTGGGCAAGGCGGTCGGAGAAGGGAAGGAAAAGGCTGGGCCGGGGACCGGCGACGCAGGAAGGGTAGGCCGCAGCCTCGAGTCCACAAACCTAATGAGGGGAGTCACCTGCGAGCCCGGCGGAGTGAGGCCTGAAGTGTTGGGAGACGAGTTCCAGGCGGCAAGACGCACCGTGGACGGTACCAGGATGGGGGAAGGGGAACCAGGCGGGGGCGCGGAGAGGTCCAAGGTGGGGCTGAAGGTCGCCGCGGGAGAACTGGCGGGCCGCTGAGAGATCAAGCGGACCAGGGGAGAGCCCGCCCGCCGTTTCTGTGCAACCCGAAAAGGTTTAGAGATAGGCGAGCGCTCGCGGATCGCTGGCTGGCTTACATGGGAACGTAACAGCACCAGAGGCGCACAAGGATTGGCTCCGGTCGGGCCGGTCGGAATCTGATGCAGCCGCGAAGCCGACGAATCCGGTCTGCATACCGGTAGCTGTCTTAACTGTACTCGCTGCTCGTACGCCGTGCGTGGCCGGGTTAGCGTGGCGCCTTTGGGCTGCGACCCGGCACCCCCCTGTGCCCTCTGCGCTTTCGGTGTGACGCGGTGGCCGGGTTAGCGTGGCGCCTTTGGGCTGCGACCCGGCACCCCCCTGTGCCCTCTGTGCTTTCGGTGTGACGCGGTGGCCGGGTTAGCGTGGCGCCTTTGGGCTGCGACCCGGCACCCCCCTGTGCCCTCTGCGCTTTCGGTGTGACGCGGTGGCCGGGTTAGCGTGGCGCCTTTGGGCTGCGACCCGGCACCCCCCTGTGCCCTCTGCGCTTTCGGTGTGACGCGGTGGCCGGGTTAGCGTGGCGCCTTTGGGCTGCGACCCGGCACCCCCCTGTGCCCTCTGTGCTTTCGGTGTGACGCGGTGGCCGGGTTAGCGTGGCGCCTTTGGGCTGCGACCCGGCACCCCCCTGTGCCCTCTGTGCTTTCGGTGTGACGCGGTGGCCGGGTTAGCGTGGCGCCTTTGGGCTGCGACCCGGCACCCCCCTGTGCCCTCTGCGCTTTCGGTGTGACGCGGTGGCCGGGTTAGCGTGGCGCCTTTGGGCTGCCTCCCAACCCACCGAACGCATATGACAGCTGGGCTCCTGTTATACCCCTATCGTTTCAACTGTACATTGGGACAAGCCCTCTCCTTGGGATAAAGTCTCTCATTCGGGCGAGGGAGGAAGGACTGCCCTCACAACAAGTCCAAGACCCGCACTGCCCACAGTGCGTGCCCTCCGACACGAAAATAGCGCACCAGTGGCACACGCCCCTTCAAAAAAGAAGCCCTCATTTAGCAAAGCGGGGGGCGCAAGCTCACCGCACCATGACGGTGCTATGACGGCGCTGCTGCACCATGACGGCGCTACTGAAGCTGTGCACCATGACATGTAGCTGTGCACCATGACGGCGCTACTGTAGCTGTGCCCTGTGCAACCAATAACTAAATTTTATCAATCCTGTAAATAAGATAGGTTTGCGAACAAGCGACCATTCACGACTGTACGGCAACCTACACACGTACAACGGTAAGTAACAACCTGTAACGCCATTTAAGGGTCGAACCATCAAAACTACGAGGAAAACGCCACCGCGATTCGGCTGTAGACCCTTTGCAGGATCTCGGCCCGGTTTGGAACCGGGCATGCGAGCGCTCGGAGCTCGTCATACAGCTGCTGCACCCGGACACCGTCGGGGTTAGGCGCCGCCAGCGCACTCTCCACAGCGGCAACCTTCGCGTCCCAGTCTAGCGCAGCGGTGTCCGCTCGCATCCGAGGGTCCGCTTGCACCCCGGGCCGGATGCCATCAACACCCGGCACCGCGACCGCCGGGTCCCCGCGGGTGACCTCGCCCCGGGCGCCCCTGGGCTTGCTTGGGACACCGTGAGCAATACCCGCCGCCTTGGCCGCCTTCTTCCAAGCGTCGATAAGCTTGTCATCTGGCATGGCGCCCACTGCGACATTGATGCTGCGCCAATGGGCGATGGCCTGGTCCCACGTGATGTCCCTCTGGTCCTCGATCATCTTGGCGAAAGCCTTGATCGTCCCCGCCCTCTGCAAACACAATGTAGTGACGGGTAAGGATCTCTGTGGATAGTAGATACAGACGGCTACTGGCACGGCTTACCTGCCCTTTCTCGAATCTTGTCCCAGGCTCGGCGGCTGCAGTGCGCGGCTGCTGCTGCTGGTGGTTGGCAGCGATGGGGCCCGTCACCAGCCCTTCCGGCGGTGGTGGTGGAAAGGGCACCGCTGTAGTATGGGCCTGTGGGCCCATCCCCGACGGTCCGGCGGCTCCCACCAGGCCCGCGGCCGTGGTCAGCTGTTGCTGCTGCACCTGTGGATCCGGAGCCCTGGCGCCGGTCGCCAATCCGCCAAGGTGTGGGGCTGGTCTGGCCACCAGCGTGTGCACCACCTGCTGTGGCCCCGCAATCGGCATGGCGGCGGCGCCTCCCCCAGTTGCGGCAACTGCGTGCTGCCGTGGCAAAGCCCCCGGTAATGGCACCGGCAGCCCAACGCCCGCCGCCGCCCCAGCGACCGCTCCCACCAGGCCCGCGGCCGTGGTCAGCTGTTGCTGCTGCACCTGTGGATCCGGAGCCCTGGCGCCGGTCGCCAATCCGCCAAGGTGTGGGGCTGGTCTGGCCACCAGCGTGTGCACCACCTGCTGTGGCCCCGCAATCGGCATGGCGGCGGCGCCTCCCCCAGTTGCGGCAACTGCGTGCTGCCGTGGCAAAGCCCCCGGTAATGGCACCGGCAGCCCAACGCCCGCCGCCGCCCCAGCGACCGCTCCCACCAGGCCCGCGGCCGTGGTCAGCTGTTGCTGCTGCACCTGTGGATCCGGAGCCCTGGCGCCGGTCGCCAATCCGCCAAGGTGTGGGGCTGGTCTGGCCACCAGCGTGTGCACCACCTGCTGTGGCCCCGCAATCGGCATGGCGGCGGCGCCTCCCCCAGTTGCGGCAACTGCGTGCTGCCGTGGCAAAGCCCCCGGTAATGGCACCGGCAGCCCAACGCCCGCCGCCGCCCCAGCGACCGCTCCCACCAGGCCCGCGGCTGCAACCGGTTGGCGCGGTGGTGGCGCTGGGCCCGCAACAGGCCGTACCTGCTCCGCAGGAAGTGCGTCCCGTCGGGTAGTGCCGGCCGTGCCTGCAGCCCGGCGGATACCACCCCCCCTGCAAAACCCAGTTGAACGAGTTACAGTCAGTGAAGTCAAGCTACATGTGTATGACTCCGACGACTCAGCCCAGCTATCGCCCATACTGTACTTACGCGGCCTGCAGAAGGGCGAGACGGGCCTCGGGCTTCTGGGTGAAGGCCAATATCACTTCCTGCAGCCCGCAGAGCTCCTCCGGCTGCAGTTTGATAAACGAGCTTCCCAGCACTTGTAAGCTCCAGCCGCCATTGCAAGCGCCCGACTGCTGGAGGGTCAAGATGTTGCACTTCGGGCACACAATCGATGTCACGCGGTTCTTAGCCTCCATTTTCTTCTTGTGTTCACTGAACCACCTCGTTTGGATCTTGCGTTCCTCCGCTTCCAGGAGTTTCGCCTCGAGGTCGGACGCAGGGGGCTGCTGCACAGGCAGCCTGTTAGCTTCAGCTGCCGCTCTGTCGTATTTCCACACGAACCTCATCAAGACACGCTTGCGAAGGAAGTTCATGCCTTGCTGCTTGTTCAGTACATCCAGCGCATCTTTGACCATGGTTTTACGGAGGTTGTCATCGTCGTGACCTGGCGACGCTGCCGCCGCCTCTGTGGCCAACTCCTCCTCCGCGGCCAACTCCTCGTCCAACCCTTCGTCAAGGTCTCCTACGTCTGCCTGTTGTTGAGCTGGTGCAACGGCGGCTGGGCCGACCTCCGTCCTCGCTGCCGGCTCGCCACCGGCCGCCGGCGAGTTCTCGGCTGCCAGCTGGCCACCGCCTGCAAGGGGGGGTGGCTGCTGAGGAGGTTGCTGCTGCAGCAGCAGGGTTGCCGGCGACAAGGCTGCCAGGCCGACGGGTGCACCCACACCGGCCGCGCGCGTCGGTGGTGTCGGCTGCTGAATACGATGCTGCAATAACGGTGCCACCCACGGCGAGAAGGGAATGCCACCGGGCCAGTCGTTGCCGTCCACGTCAGGACCATCGTCTCGGAGTAGAAATGAAAGGTAACCAGCGGCTGCTAGCTCCTCCAGCGGCTGTGGCTGCGGTGGTGGCTGCAGGGGAGGCTGTTGCTGCAGTGACAGCGTCGCCGACGACGGCGCGGCGAGCCCGGCGGATGAATCCGAGGGGCTGTGGCGAGCCACTAGCTCCTCCAGCGGCCGCGGCTGCGGCTGCGGTAGTGGCTGCAGGGGAGGCTGTTGCTGCAGTGACAGCGTCGCCGAGGACGGCGCGGCGAGCCCGGCGGATGAATCCGAGGGGCTGTGGCGAGCCACTAGCTCCTCCAGCGGCTGCGGCTGCGGTTGCGGTGGTGGCTGCAGGGGAGGCTGTTGCTGCAGTGACAGTGTCGCCGACGACGGCGCGGCGAGCCCGGCAGGTGGATCCGAGGGGCTGTGGCGCGCCGCTAGCTCCTCCAGCGGCTGCGGCTGCGGTGGTGGCTGCAGGGGAGGCTGTTGCTGCAGTGACAGCGTCGCCGAGGACGGCGCGGCGAGCCCGGCAGGTGGATCCGAGGGGCTGTGGCGCGCCGCTAGCTCCTCCAGCGGCTGCGGCTGCGGTGGTGGCTGCAGGGGAGGCTGTTGCTGCAGTGACAGCGTCGCCGAGGACGGCGCGGCGAGCCCGGCAGGTGGATCCGAGGGGCTGTGGCGCGCCGCTAGCTCCTCCAGCGGCTGCGGCTGCGGTGGTGGCTGCAGGGGAGGCTGTTGCTGCAGTGACAGCGTCGCCGACGACGGCGCGGCGAGCCCGGCGGGTGGATCCGAGGGGCTGTGGCGAGCCACTAGCTCCTCCAGCGGCCGCGGCTGCGGCTGCGGTGGTGGCTGCAGGGGAGGCTGTTGCTGCAGTGACAGCGTCGCCGACGACGGCGCGGCGAGCCCGGCGGGTGGATCCGAGGGGCTGTGGCGAGCCACTAGCTCCTCCAGCGGCCGCGGCTGCGGCTGACGGCCGGGCGGCCAGGTGGCCAGGACGGCGGGTGGGCCAGCGCCGTCGGTGCACGGCGGCAGCAGCCCCGGCTGCGGAGGCTGCTGTGTCGGCAGCTGAGATAGCTGCTGTAGCTGCATTGGCCGCATACCGCAGCGAATTCCCAGCTTAACTTTTCTAATGGGCGGGGCCGCCGCCGCTACGACAGCGGGCGGACGGGCCTCCTCTGGAATGGACTGTTGCTGCCTCAGGCGCGACTGCGGGTCCTGTGGCTGCGTCGCCGCTGGAAGGGCCGAAAAGGCGCCAGTGTCGCCGATGGAGGGCGGCGTCGCATCAGTCGTGGTCGGGGACCCTACACAACACAGGACATGCATCCTTCGATGGCACGATCCATGCATAGCGAGGGGTACCAGCGCGCCCAACGACCCAGCTTATCGCACCTGGATTGAACCACATATCCTCGCCACGTCGCAAAGGGGCCTGCCGTGTGCTGTCGTTCTCCTGGCGCAGTTCCTCCGTCATGTACTCCACAAGGCTCTGCAGTACCATAATGCCAATACTGAGTGTCAAACCGCCACCATAACGACAAGAGGGGCACTTGCAAAGCTGCCAGACGCTTACCATGCCGTTCCACCGATCCCTCCTCAGTCGCATGACTAAGGGGGTGGGAGCCCGCCGTTTCCGTGAAGACAGTGGGTCCGCAATCGCCTCAGCCGTCCGGCCCAGCTGTATGTGCAGGTCCCAAATCTCTTGGCCGGTGCGCAAGCGAGGGCCTTCTTCGGACTCCACTGCAACGCACTGCGCCGGAACCTGGAGATCTCTGCACAAAGAACCGTGTTTCGGTCGGGACAGGGCACACATGTACACGAGGTTGGGTGTCTTGTTCACCCTGCCCAGTAGAACCCACCTGCTGGGGGCCAGTACGTGGTACTGGATGACATCTGCCAGGCCAACCCACTTTGCGACTTGTTGGAAGTCTGCCCTGCAAGCTTCCCTAGCACGCTCATTTGGCAAGTTGCCTGCTGCCAGGACCTCCTCAAATGCCGTGTCGAGGGCTTCCTGGAAAGCTTGGGGGCTCTGGCCAGCGCGCTCCCCCTGGACCAAGTCAAAAGGAATGGGGCATCGGGGGGTGGGCTTAGGGTTCGCGGGGAATCGGGGTGGGGATAGGGTTGGATGAGGGTTGGGGTTGGCGCGGGGGTTGAGGCATTAGGGTTGCTGCTGGGTACTTGGGCCAATTATGTGTATGGAGCATATCCAGGCTCCCTTCTCAAATTATAACCCCTGACCAGTACTTGTGCATCACTGGCACGCGCGCGCACGCACCTGCCCCCGCAGGAACGCGACGCCCCGGTGTGCGACGTCGACCACGGAGTACACGAAGTTCTCCTTGTTCCGCTGGAAATTCACAGACCTATTATGCGTTCCATAGTATGTAGAGCAAGAGGCCTTGCTTCGAAAGCTTCTAATGACTGCGTTGGAAAGTTGTTCTGAAGCCATCGTCAGGCTTTCTTCTACGTTCTCGACTTCGTGCACCATCACCGGTCAACCATAGTCAGGCCTACGAGGCGGTCAACGCATGCCAGTGTCGGCATTAGACGAAAGCGCTGTCAAAAAGTCAGGTCAATGCGGCCGGGGAACCCTTTGGTTACATGCACTACCTGGCAATTGCAAATGCTTGTATTCCAAATAAATGCTATACCGAATACTGTTGTATAAACTGACTGAAAATGTGCTTCCGTGTTCGCCGTAATTCTGGTCAAAGTGTGGTCGTATGCCTTTGGAATGGGTACTCTGCTAAAATCATCATACCGTTTATATCGGCATTGCTTACCGGGTGACCTAGCTGCCAGCTGTACATAAGCGACGTGCTGCACAAGGTATATGCAGGCACTTCATACAGCTGCGCGCAGGCTGCGGTTCATAAGTCGGTAACTTTAGGGTTGCTGGGTACCTACCGGTAGCTCTACGCTAAATATGACCGTGGAGGGGTCATAACTCAAAAGCTTCTCGAAGCCTCGACCTTCCAGAGCCCGGAGCCGCCCAATGCGCCCGGTTTTAAACTGATCCCCAAGTCGCCGATCGTGCATTTAAAGCGAGGGAAAACAAACGAGATCGCGGCGGTGGAACGGAGGCGGCGTTGGCGAACTGGTCCAGGAGCCAGGACCAGGCCAAGTTGCGTCTGCGCTTGCAAAGCGTTGGCCCGCCGTACGTGCAGTTAGGCGACGGTTAGGACGACCAAGGCGCGTCTTCTGGTTGTGCTGCTGCTGTACGTCGCACTGTGTCAAATCCGAACGTAAGCTGCCGGCTTCCGTGGCCCTCCCCCCGATGTATCCTGCGTGAACACAGGCCGTTGTGGAGGTGGATGAAGAGGGTACGGTGGCGGCCGCTGCAACAGCCGTGGTTATGGTCGGAGCATCGGCGTTCCCGCCGCCGCCACTGCAGCTGATCTTCGACCGCCCGTTCGCCTTCATGATTTACCACAGCCCTACGGGCCTGCCGGTGTTCGCCGGCGTCGTCAATGACCCCAGCGCCACTTAGCCAGCCCCTAGCTCGCAAGCAAGTGCAACAGACGCAACTAACTGGCGGTAATGTGTGCGGTTATGGGTATGGTGTGGTTCACGCGCGTACTCTGGGCCGTTAGGCTGATTCGCAGAAGTGGTCGTTTCGTAGTCGTCTTCAACTCCTCGTGCAATGTGCAATGTGCAATTCCTCGTTAGTTCAAACCGCCGTGCGTGTGTGTGTGGGCGGCACCTGGCCGTTGGAGTCTCGCGCCTGGATGGCACGCCAGCAACGCCGTCTGTTCTGGGTATGCAGGCATGGCCGTCCGAGTGATGGAAGATTGTAAGATTCCCGAAAATGGACCAGTAGTGGCAGCAACAAAGAGTCAATGACCCATGGGTCATATGGTGCCTCTTGCGTCCGTGCATCCGTACGGTTGTATTAGGATGCAAATAAACACCCGATGTTCTTCTGTCCTATGTCGCCGTTATTGTAGCAATCGGTCTAGTGGCAATTGGCATAGCTGCAACGTTACAACGGCCAGCGGACCAGGACCATTTCTTATCAGAGCCGTCATTTTCATACTTGCCGGCCGCGCCAGCCTGTGTGCACAGTGGACACGAACCCGACGGAGCCCTTCCAATACTCACGTCGCGGACAACTTTTGCAGGCTTGCTTGGCCAAGGCAAACCTTAAGCGCATTCAGCTCATACACCCACGAAACATGGCGGAGTGCGCATCCTTAGCGGGCAGCCCCGCTGTGTCGGCAGTCGCGAACGCGAGCTTCGGCCTTTTTCTCGGGGCTCTTCGCCTGGCTTCCTCGCCGAACGGGTGTTTCTTGTCTCCTCTGAGCATCGTCTATGCCCTGATGCTCGCGCTCAACGGCGCCGGTGGGTCCCTGAAAGTGGGGCGAGCGCCTCTGGGCGCCGCGCGCTGTCGCGCGCTGTCGGACTAGGACCTATCGGTAGCTGCAGTTGTGGGAGCTGTGGAAAGTAAAGACTGCGCGCCGGCATTTACGGTTTACCTTGTCTTCACGAAGCCAGCGGCCATCTTTTACGAGAAATTTTCTTATTATGTAATCTTGTTACGGCAGACATTCCAAGGCCAGCCTTTGCGAAGGGTCTTGCGAGCGCGCGCTCGCATGCGCTCGAACTGCGGAAGCAGGCCCTGCGGGACGCTTTTCAATCCGAGCGACTCCAACCCTGTCTTGCAATATGCTGCTTCTAAGGAAGACAATAAGACTCGTTTGTGTGGTTCAAAGCGCGAAACTGCGAGCCATAACTCGCACGGGCCAATCCGTCAAGGCCAGGGTGACTTGCCCCTACTTGCCTAATCAAGCGCCGCCGCCTTCGCCCCTTGTGCTCACAGGCCCCAACACGCCCACTCAGACGGAGCTGCTACACGCCATTGCGGGCCCCACTAGTGGTCTGTCTGAAGCTGATCTCAACTCGGACCTGGGGCGAGCCATGGCGCTGTTGAACGGCGGACAGTGCGGGGCTGCCGACGGAGGCGGGGGCGGAGGCGGCGGGGAGATGGTTCTGGCCAACAGCATCTGGACCCATCAAGGCACACAGCTGAAGCAGGATTACGTGGAGTCCATGCAGTCTTTGTTTCAGGTGAGCCCCGAACCTGCCGCGCGAGGAGTGGTGCCATGCTCGAGTGCAATGCCGCGAGTAGGTTGTTGTGGATGGATGTAAGTAGGTAACCGAGGTAAATAGATGTGTTGTAAATGCACGGCGTGCCGATGAAGCAATCGCGTCGGTGCGTGTGATGCGGATGTGCAGGGACCGTAGTAAGGGCCCAGCCAGGAAGAAACGAGCATGCGTTGTAGGGCCTTGCACGTTGCTGCTGCTGCTGCTGCCGGTCTACGGTGGCCCCCCCTGCGCGCAGGCCACCGCCCGTGAGGCCACCAACGGCGCAGCGGACATCAACGCCTGGGTGGCCGACGTCACTCGCGGATTGATCACCGACCTCATCACGACCGACAAGTGAGCAAGGGAGGGAGGGACTGCCGGGGTGGATGCGCAGTGGCAAGGGGTGCTCCGCGCCGGATTTGCACGCGCATGGGCCGCCCTGCTTCGACGTTGGGCTGATCCTGCTGCGGTAGGGGTAGCGGATGCAGTGGGTGGGCTCCGGATCCAAATCAAAGATTAGGTAGAGTGAGCATGCGAGCACCACCTGACGAGCAAGGTCAGGAATAGCGAGCCCAATCGGTATATATATATATCGGTTTTGGTTTTGGTCTTGGTTGTCCTTACGCAGCTCCAAACATGTACCCGGCTGCTGCCCGCGGTTGCCGCCCGCAGTTTCGTGGCCGTGCTCGCCAACGCTCTGTACTTCAAGGGCTCATGGGAGCACGCATTCAAGCCGGAGTGAGTCGGCCATCGTGGGTGGTAACTGGTTAACGGCGTCGCGCGCCGTCGTGTCGGGCGTTTTGAGACGCGTGTTTGGATTTCGGGAGACGTGGATACGGTAATCGTGTTTTGGCGCTTCGGTTTCGGAGTTGCCATTGAACTAGATTTATGCTACGCGGGGTGCAGGGGGGGGATGACGGATGACCAAGTTGCGCTTGGCCGTGGGTTTCGGGTTTTCGCCTCTCTCGCTGGTAGTCTGATCAGCACAGCGGGCGTGCGGTTTGGCAATACGAAACAACACACTCTGGCCCGCGACAGTGTCAGGCGCGGACTGCACCGGCAGCCCTCTGGGGCCTGTTCGTTTGTCAAGCGGTGTGCGCGCAACGGCCGACCGGCGCAGGCTGACTAAGCTCGAAGTGTTCACCACATCCGCCGGGGAGAAGAAACAAGTCAACATGATGAGCCAGGTGTTCGAAGACCTCGACCGGCCGATAAGGGTCGCACAGAAGGCGGGCATGTACGACGCTGTACGGTTGCCGTACAAGAACGACACCTTCAGCGCCGTGGCGCTGCTGCCGGCCTGGGGCGTGGACGTGGGCGCGGCGATCAAGGACTGGGCCGCGGCCGGATTGCAGGTAGTCCAGGCAGAGGGGATCACTTCCTAAGCTCCTGTTCCTCGGAGCCGGGCCTGCGCTACCCAGCAAGTGTAAACTGTGAAGAACAGGGTCGGTCGGGAACACGCGGCCCCCCTGCCTTCCGCTGCGTGTTGCGTCACGCACGATGCGTTTGCTTCGCCACCGGCGTTAGCGAACGAGTTTCAGCTCGCATCTCGTTTGCCGCACCAAGCGCCGACTTGGGCGGCGATGGCGACGCGCTTCTACGAGTTCCCCTGGGCGTTCATCTTTATCCATCCCTGCCCAACTGCCTGCAGGCTTTGGCGCCAAATGACAGGGTGGAGGTGACGATGCCCAAGTTCAAAATGAGCTCCGAGATGTCGCTGGTGCCGGTACTGCAGGGCCTGGGCGTGGAGGCGGCCGTTGCCCCGGGGACAGCCGACTTCAGCCGGATGGCGGATGGCCAGCTGTTCATCAGCGACGTGCTGCACAAGGCGAGGCCGAAAGGACCAGCGGGCCTTGCTGAGGCCCTTTGCTCGACTTCCTCTGGATGTCTGTGTGCTTCCCTTTGCTTCCCATCTCAGTCTGTGCGGTCGATTGTGCCGTCCGCTCCAGCCTCCCGGCATACGTTCTCTGCGCGTGCTGCAAGCTTGCTAAGGCGCACATCAGTACTGTACACCAAGTGGCTCTGACCCCGTCTTGTGTGCGCACCCTGGTACACCTGTTACATACGAGGCGCTTGCTGCTGGGGCAGCCTTTTCGGTATTGCTGGGGCCCCTTACAAATGCTGTTCCGCATCACTTGCCGCGGCCGTACCTTCTGTGCAGGCCATCGTCGAGGTGGACGAGCAGGGAACGGTGGCGGCCGCTGCAACCGGAACCGTTTATTTGAATTCCATAGCTCTTCCACCAGAACCGCTGAAGCTCGTATTCGACCGGCCGTTCGCGTTCATCATCTACCACAGCCCCACGGGTCTGCCGGTGTTTGTCGGGGTCGTTAATGACCCCAGCAGCGCGACCTAGAAGGCTTCGGCGCACTCCACCGTGTGCATGTGCGTCAGCGGCAATACGCGGTCGTCGGTTGTTTGGAAGCTGCGTTTCTGGTCGTGTGTTCATTCATGGAGGGAAATTTTCCTGTATGGGCAGTCGGCGGGCCCTAAAAGCCGGTCTTCGGCGTGGGCGTTGCCTACGGTTTGATTTTGGGTGGTGCCGATTAGCCGATTACAACCCAGTATAAAAGATGGGCTGCTAAGCTGAAAGGGGGACTTCTGCCTCTCTACTGGCGTGGATGACACAATTGCGTTGCGCTGTGCGGCCCGTGTCATGCTGTTGCATGTGCGGACGCGTTCGCCGGCATCCACTGGGCCGGTGCACCCCTGCAACTAGGCGGGACCTTGTCCGAGGGAAAGGAGCACAACACATTGTGCAACCCCCATGACACGCACCATGAGCCGATGCGGCGTGTAACCCGCCAATTCGACCACCAGATTGGAGTTCACCTGGCCGAGCACGCCTGTGTACTTGTCCACAGACTTCCTCCGTCTCACCAGATGCGGTGAGATGCCATTCGGCACTCGTTGCTAATACCGTGCTACGTTTTTATCGCTCCGCAGTGCCGACAGAGCTGCCCCGAGCCAGCCAGAAAGCTCGAAACACCGCCTATGTCCTTTGCGACACTCGTGGTGCTGCATCCCCCGAAATGACAGCCGCCTCGCCTAGATGAGGCCCAGAACATGCCTCAACATTATCGATAAGCTGGTAACGACTCCCGCCATGTTGCTGCCATACCCTTTCGAAGGGTGGCTAGAAGGACCTCGCACGCTTCCAAGGGCTGGTTACTCCCCGGACCTGCAAGGGTAAGAAGGAGGCAGCTTAAATGACCGATGGACTCAGCTTCGTCCGCCGCTGTGGACACTGCTTCAGCCCAACCCGCCGGCGTGTCTGCCCCAACCTCCGGGACACTCACTTGGGCATCGCCTCGCCCGCCTTAATCAGCTCTTGGAGCTTCGACAGCACCGTCGCCGAGTTCGCCCCTTGCACGCTCACAGACTTCTCAGCGCCGAAGTCTGCAAAGCGAAGCCAGGAGGGACAAGGGGGGCACGCTCACGGCGGTCGCCAGCGTGTCCCGACCCCGTTGCCTACCCACCATAGCGAGCTGTAAGCTTGGCCTCTGCCCCCGCGCACTCCCGGACGAGAATCGGGAAGTGAGGGTTGGCCTTCTTCATCTCAGCGTAGTTGGACACGACGAATTCCCTGTGCAAAGTACAGGCCGTAAGCATCGTCCAAAAGCCCCCACCGTCCAGAGGACAGAAGGCCTTACCTGACGCCCTGACTGGCTTCCGAGGCCTGGCAGAGGTGGATTCTGCAGCCAGCGAAGAGAGTTTCGGCCCAGTGTTCCGGTAGCGTTCCCTCATCAACACGTCCTTTCACGATGCCGGCAGCGGCTTACCTAAGCTCCTGCATGCTCTTTGACAAAGCATTGCGCCACGCCATCCTGGTAAAGGCCCCTGGGCAGAAGCCTGCTCAAAGAGATGACACCGGACCGCGAAGCAGGTCACAAGGCCCCTACGGTATTTTAGGCCTCCCACAAACTCCTCCTTAGCAGTAATTTTGCAACAGCTAGAAGTATCTGCCTGAGAGAGAAAAGAGTATGGGCTGCCGTACTGTTTTGCGTTGAAGCAAAAAAGGCACAATCCTTCTATTCTGCTAGCCAACCAACTACAATTCATTCGAGCTTTCCGTATTTACTTTTGTTGTTTAGCTTACACTGGTTCAGCCCTCAAGCCGCCCGCACTATTTCGTTCTCGTAAAGCTTTCCACAAAATGGGCAAGATGAAGAAAACCCGCAAGTTTGCGGAGGTCAAGCGGATGCTGAACCCAAAAGACGCTGAGTAAGTCTCTATAGTGCACGGCTGCCGCCGTTGCGACGCCGAATGACAGCCTTGGAATCCCGTGTAGGCCGCCAGCCAAGCGCCAAAAGACGGAGAAGAAGGAGGAGGAGGTCCGCCACGTGTAAGTCCATCGACGGGGATTACGCGTGCGGTGTTCTTTCGGGGGGAACCGACTGACCGTTGTGGCGGCCTAGCCCGTCCGGAGCTGTCAACTCAACCGTACCTGACCCTGGAAACCCAACCAACTTGCCCACCCAACCCGAGACCCCCCGCCCCCCAAAACCCCTGCCGCTGACTTGGTTGCAGTGAGAAGGTTTCATCCGCACTCTTCTTCCGGTACAACACGCAGCTAGGGCCGCCGTACCAGGTCCTTGTGGACACCAACTTCATTAACTTCTCCATCAAGAACAAGGCAAGCCTAACGCGAACCCTGTTTGTGAACCCTGTTTGCGGGCTGCCTCCCCCTCCTTTCCCTGCTTCCCCTGGACTACCGTAGCCTCCTGTGGCTGTGTCGCCAGACTACACAGCGCGTTTGGGCCTGCTGAACAACAGCACAGGGACTCCGGGGATTGCACGTTGTCAGCACAGCCGCGAGGGTTAAAACCATGGAAGATCGCGCCCTCATAAAGTTTGGCACCCGCTCCTCGCGAAGTCCATCTCCATGGATGCCATTCGCTCGGATGGTCATTCACCCCCCGAGAGAAAATAATAACCAAAGGCCGTGCCACGGCGCGGCTGACTGAGGTGGCGCGGCCCTGCTGACCACGTTGTTCGCGCGCAACATATATGCCCCGAGCGCAGATCGACCTGGTTCGCGGCATGGTGGACTGCCTGTACGCGGAATGCAAGCCCTGCATCACTGACTGTGTGATGGCTGAGCTGGAGAAGTTGGGGCAGAAGTACCGGGTGGCGCTCAAGGTGGCCAAGGTAGGCAGTGCCTGATGAGGGAGCGTACTTGGGGGCAATTAAAACGGCCCGGGACGAGGGAACGCAACGCAGTTACCTGGGATATTACGCAGTTACTTGGAGGCGGGGAACGGCTCGTGGGTTTGGGTATGGGTGGAAGAGGGACTTGGGGTCGAGGCTGAGATGGCGGGAAGGCGTTTTCTGCGTTCTCTGGCGCGAAGATGTGTGGGGCACCTGCGGCCGCTTGTGGGCAAGGCGCGTGTGTGAACGTGCCGGTTCAGTTGCAGGACAGCTGGCAGGCGTGTGCATGGTCGCCCCCAAGGCGCAAACCGTGGCGGCGGATCCGGCGGGATGCGGGGGAAAGGAGGCACTCCTGTGTATGACCTACGCCGGGGGGGATTGCAAATCCCATTCGAAGTGCAAGCGTATGAGGAAGACGCTGAGCCGATTGCATGGTCGGTTCGGTTCGAAGACGACGGATGAAGCCAGGGCTTGCTGGGCTGCACCGTGCTTCAGCGCTCCATGTTTATGACCCTTTCACCCGGGCGCTACGCCGTGTCCGAGACAAGGGTCGGCACGCTGCCAACCGCCCATGCTTCCATGGCCCGTTCTGTTCAAACAATTCGTGCCTTCGGGTCCTCACGCGTCGTCCCCGGCAGGACCCGCGCGTCGAGCGGCTGCCGTGCAGCCACAAGGGCACATACGCGGATGACTGCATCTGCCAGCGCGTGCAGCAGCACCGCTGCTACATCGTGGCTACCTGCGATCGGGACCTGCGGCGCCGCATTCGCAAGGTGAGGCCGGCGCACGAGGGGTTGTGTGTGTGTGCGTGTGTGCCGAAAAGGAGCCAAGCGGTGGAGCCGCTTGGACAGGGTGTTCAACGTCAGTTTTTGGGGTGTCGCGAAAGCACAGGTTGCAGGGATGAGGCGATTGGGTTTGGGCGGGCAGGCCTGCATCCTTGTAACTCATTTAAGTTGCGGGGAATGGGGCGGCTCTGTTATGCGCCTTATGCCCATGTGACAGCGGCCCTGGAATTCCGTTCCGGATCCGCCCTTGAGCCGCATTTTGCGCTCGACTGTGCACCTCTGTGAAGGCGTATCGGGCCGGTGGTGCGACCTAGCATCCGTGGATGGATGGGGCCGCGTTGCGGCCGAGTGGCCAGTGCGAGTGCTTTCCCGATCTGTCCCGGTGCCGCTTTTCCCGTCGCAGATCCCCGGCGTCCCGATCATGTTCCTGCAGTCGCACCGCTTCTCAATAGAGCGGTTGCCTGAGGCGACCATTGGCGGCGCGCCGCGGACGTAAGCGGAACGTCCCGGCAGCGGAAATGGCGTAACCGGGGTTTTACGCACTGAAGCACCTGAAGGATTAAAGGACTGCCCAGTAGGGACTGTTTTGTAATTACTATCAGCGATGCGTGGATACATTAGGGTTTAGGGGCTTAGTTTTAGCAATTCTGATTAGGTTAGGCTCAAGGGATGAGAGGTTTCAGGGGAAGAGAACTGTTGTGGGTGAGGTGACAGCGACATGACATGTACTGGCTGTACCGCCAGTAACATGTGTTTCCCTTCAACGGACTTCCGTTCAGGGATGCAAGTACAAATGGGCAAAACGCTCATCGTACCGTCAGATACGACCTGGTCTGGGCTCGCTTGCGGCTCTTTACTGTTATCAAGTGGTTTGGGTGGCCAGGCTGCGCTAAGGGGGGGCGGCCGAAGGCAAGGAATGTATTGTAGAGCGACTCCCATGGGTCGCGGAGTGCCAAAGGAACCTCTTTCCCGGCCATGATCCTCCTATGGGTTGGAGCGGGCAATGTGGCTGTGGGTCGCGTCTGTTTTGCGCGCCCCGTGCCGTAGGCCCATGGGGTGGCGAAGGGCTGTTGGTCTCGCGTTCGCTGGTGTGTTGGCGGTTGGAAATTCCCGCGTTCTGTACCCATGATGGCGGGAAAATGCGTCATCCGCGTATGCTCAGGAAATTGTTTCCCGTTCTCCTTTAGTTACTTACTATTCATGACGTATGATTATGTAATGGAAGCCAACGCGCTTCGGGCCCCAAGTCCCCGCCGCGGACAACCGCAAAACAAGTAGAAGCGAAGTAAAGCCACCGACAGCGTCCCCACCGACATTCATGTGATGCTGTCAGCAGTTTGAATGTTTCTATGAAAGCTTCTAGGTAGTAGTGATCGCACTTCGAGTTGGCATCGCGAGCCGGAGAAATGTCGAGGAGCAGCGGTGGCCAGGCCCCTGCGTTTGGCTTTCCATCTGCGGCATCTCGGCGAGAATTTAGCTCGCAAGGTGGCAATCGGCCAGGGCAGACCGCCGATTCAGGCGAACTCGGAGCTGTGAGTGCAAAGAGGCTTTGTACCTCGACTTCGCACAAAAATATTTGTGTCATGCTTCAGCTCTTGGCCTTCCGTCTTGAGGCGTTCGCTTCAATTTTCGAGCAGGAATCGGGCTGGCACGTGGTGGACTCGCGGCACGGAAGGTCCGGCCGGTCGTGGCCGAAGCTTTTTAAGCAGCTCATCAAGTAAGGTGGCCCTGGCCGCAGGGGACACTCACGGGGGTCGCGTTCCTTCGGCGTTTCTGCCGGACGAGGCCGGGTGGTGTTAACGGTGTGCACCAACCCCGCGCTGCACGCAGTCACCGTGCGTGACGTGCAGGTCTTTTACCCAAGCGAAATGCTTTAGCATATTACTTCTCTGCATGAACAGATATTGAAGGGCTTGGAGGCAGCGCTGCAGCGGCTTGTCACCACTCCCCCGCCTCGCAACAACATAACCCTCCATCAACTCACCGCGCCCCCCTTCTCCCGCCGCAGGCTGTTGGACGACATCTACCTCACTTGCGAGCTCGACTGCTCTCTGGCCCACGTGGCCACCATGGTGGAGTACCTGGAGGTCTCCGCCGGGGACTTCGCTGAGGTCAGCAGCAGAACCACCAGCAGCACCAGCAGCAGCGTGGCGGCTCCACACCCCACAAGTGGTGGTGGTGCTGCTGCTCGGCACCGCCTGGCCGTTCCCCGGGGCACGTCACCCGCCGATCACGGATCTGCTTCCCTCCGCGGCTGTAGGCCGTCGAGCTGCGCACCCAACGGAGCACCGCCGGTACCTTGCTTGCACGTCGCAGGCCGCCCCTGCCCTCCCTCCCGCCCGCCCGCCCGCGCCGCCCCGCACTGAGCCGCTGCCCAGGCCAGCTCTTTTCGTCTTTTGAGCCTAACCTGGCGGGCCCGCCGCCGCCGCACCCAACCCCTCTTGATATTGCCGCAGCTGCACTCCCAGCTGGAATCTGTCGTATCGCCGAGTGGGCAAAAGGTCGCGTGGGAGGTAGGTGCGTGGCGCGTGGCGCTCACCGATATGAGAATATCCCGCTGCGCTGCGGAGGATTCGTATTGGGGCTGCTGTCTGCGGGATGGGGCGCGGCCGTCGCTTTGGGTCAGGGATCGGCGGATGGGGGACACGGGAGTGAGCGTTCGTCACGCGGCTCGGCGGCAAGCCCCCCCGGTGTGCGGGCGGGCGGACGCGTCCCCGTGGCAGTGTTCTGGGCGTTCGCCTGTCGTTCACGGCGGCCGACGTGACGGTACACGGCGGTCCCCGGCGGCCCTGATCCGCAGGTGCGCGCCACGAGGCGAGCCAGCAACCGCAGTCCGCGCATCGGCTCTACGCCGTTTGCAAGCAGCGCCGGCGGCGGCATCGGCGGCGGCGGCGGATCCCGTGCGCAGGGCCACGTCAACGCCGGCGCGTTGGCGGCGGCCGCCGCCGCCGCTGACGCAGCGGCGGGAGGCCTGGGGCCGGGGCCGGGGACGGGTCAGGCTGCTGCTGCGGAGGCTGCTGCGGCGGCGGCGGAGGCGGCGGCGGCTGCTGCCGCGGCATACGGCAACCTGGTGGCGCCTTCGGCGCTGGCGCGTGCGTCGGCGCTCCTGGGGATGAGGCGTGCGGCAAGCTGCGGCGGTGCGCCGCCTGTCGCCGACAGTGGAAGAGAAATTGAGGGTGCGTGCAAGGGCGATGGGTTGGGTGGGCGGCCGCATGCATGGCTGCTGGTCTCGGCAATGGCTGGAGGCACGGTGTGGCAATTGGGTGCGTTGCGCTGCAGGGCCAAAAGAGAGACGCTGTGAACCGCCCGCGGCGCCTTGCGCCTCGACACGCCTGCCGATTTCCATGCCCGCCAGCACACCAGCCGCCGCGCTGGGCTGCGCGACACCTGTCGCTGCCTTTTTAGCAAGCCTCTTGTGTGTTTGCTGCTCAAGGGAGGGAGCGGTGCCTCGGCCCTGGACCACGCTCCGCAGGACTGCCGCCACCACGAGGTGGTTTCGGGGCCAGCGAGGGCGGCGCCGCCCCCGCCGCCGGCGGGCCCGGCAGCGGCGCGGCACCCAGGCCGCCTGGGTCCAGCCCCGGCCCGGCGCCGGGCCCCGGCGGCCCCGGGCCTCCCTCGGCGAGCAGCGCAGGGAGTGCCGCCGATGGCAACCCCTGGAAGGGCAAGGTGAACTGGCACGAGCTCTTCGGCCGCCCGCACGCCTTACAGCAGCAGCAGCAGCAGAAACAGCTACAGGCCAGGCCGGGGACGCCGCAAGCTGGCCGGCAGGCCGGAAGCGGGGCTGCGTCGTCATCTGCGGCGGCAGCGGCAGCGGGATCCGGGACTGCTGGGGGTCCGGATGACGACTTTCGGCTGGGGAATGCGCCCCCGCCGCCACGGCTCAAGACGAAGCCTGCAAGCGGCGGCGGGGGCGGCGGCGGTGGTAGCGGCGGCGGCGGCAGCGGGACGGGCAGCAGCAGCCCCACCGGCGGCCCACCGAGCCCGCTGGACTCGCTGTATCATAAGATGCTGTCCTCGCCAAGTGAGTGGGTGGTTGGTGGTTCATGTTGTAGCTGTCGTCACAGCGGGATTTAGATCAGCGGAAGGGTAGAGCCTGATGGTGGTAGTCTTTGGGGATTGGGGAGGAGGGGTCGGTGGGGTGGCCAGGAAGGGAGGAGGGGTCGGGGCGGGGCAGGGCGGGTGGCAAGCCACGGGCCTCAGACACACGTGGATGGCCGGGCAGTGTCAACACGACTGCCAGTATAAACATGTAAACATGACGGGCAGTATCAACACGACAGGATGGCAGTACGGACGGCGCGTTTGACCCTACCACCATACCCCGATCCGTCTCCGCCTCCGTCCCTCCGCTGCGGTATCTTCTTCCTGCCACCACCCCGGTTTCCACCCAGGTCGCAAGCTGTCTCCCTCGGAGGTGCGGCGGGCTAGCGAGGAGCGGCATGCGCGCGCGGAGAAGGCGCGGCAGGCGATGGTGGAGGAGAAGCTGGCGCGGCTGGCTCAGGCCAATCAGAGCAGGCAGACCGTCAAGTCGATCATGGTGGGGGGGCGGGGCGGAGGCCAGGGCCAGGGCGGAAGGGTCGGGACCGGGGCCAGGGCGGAGGCCGGAGCCTTCGCCGCAGTCGCTGGGATTGGAAAGCTGACGAAGAGGGGTGGCGGTGCGCAGCGCAGCACAGCACGGCAACCCTCGACCGTATATACCTTGTTGGGCCTGGCGCCGGCGTGTCACCGGCCTTGACGCCGACGGTGCGTGCAAGCCCCTGGTGCATGTCTGTGCGCGTACTGTAGCTAAGCGGAATAAACCGAACGAACGAACCGAACTGAACAAACCGGGACGAACTAACCCCCGCAGGAGGAGCGCGCGGGCGCCATGGCCGCGCGTGTGGACAGCAAGATCGCCCGCAGCGCCGAGCTGCGTCAGGCACATCTGGCGGAGCGGGTGCAGAAGGCGGTGGAGGAGACCAAGAAGGTGCGCGCATCCATTGCCGGGTGTCTGTGTGTGTATGTGTGTGTTGTTGCGCGCTCTCCCGGGTGTGTGTGCCGTTTTGGGGCCGCCGACCGGGGCCCGTGCCATGGGGAGTCTTCGCACTCGACCGCCGGTGATGGACTTCGAAGGATCGACCGTATTGGAGGTCCTGGCTGTGGGAGGGTGTGCCGGGGCCCCTCGAGACGGGGCGGCCTGGCAGGGTTCGACTCAAACCCACACGGCGTGACTCCCATCCCCTTCCGATCCCCTTCCCTTGCTGCTGCTGTTGCTGCTGTTGCTGTTGTTGGCTGTTGTTGTTGCTGCTGCTGCTGCTGCTGCTGCTGCTGCTGCTGCTGCTGCTGTTGGCTGCTGCTGCTGCTGCTGCTGCTGCTGTTGGCTGCTGCTGCTGCTGCTGCTGCTGCTGCTCATCCTCGAAGGTTGCGGAGGTTGCCTTCATCAACCAGATGCTGGAGCAGGACAAGAAGCTGGCGCTGCAGGAGAAGCTGGAGGAAGGTGCGGACGGCCGGGGCCCTGTGGGGGGGATGGGTCGGGTGGTCGGGACCCGCGGGCGGGTTGCGCCCGGGAGGACAGGATACCGCTGCGAGAGTGCACCGGCCGCAGCGGCCGTCCCACGCCCCTGGCCGCGGCTAGGCCTTTGATTTTCGGGGCTCTCAACGGCACTCGCATCCCACGCGTGGGGCCGGCCAGGTCCGGAGTGCACCGGAGTGCGCCGGTCTGTGCACCTAACCCCCGTGCCGCGCTCGGCCTGTGTGTGTGCGTGTTTCCATGTGTATGTGTATGCGTGTATGCGCGGGTGCTGCCCCTTGCTCTGTCTACCAATGCTCGTCCAAGCCAGGTACGACGCCTGCACGTCACTTCCGGCCGCCCCATGCCCCTGGCCTGTCAGCCAGCCGACCAGGACTGTCCTACTTTCCCCCTCCCCCCGCGTTTCTTCATGTCATTCATTCGCGCAGGCGAGAGCCGGCGGCGGCAGGCGCTTGAGGCGCTGCAGCAGCGCGGCAAGGGCGCGGCGGCGGCGGTGGAGGAGGCGCAGGAGCGGCGGAAGCTGCTAGAGGTGGGAGGGCAAGAGCAAGCGGGAAAGAGCAAGCGGGCGTGCGCGCAGGAGAGGCAGACAGCGGCACGCCACGCCTACGGCGTCTCATTCACGCTCAGTCCTCCGTCGTCACCGCTCGATGCCTTCCGGATAATGCATTCCTTGCAGTCGACTCGCGGCTATGACCTTCCGCTATGACCTTCGGCTATGACCCTTCCCGGTTCCCGCTTGCCAACCAGCGCCGCGGCTTTCCTCCTGTGCCCCTTTCCCCGCTAACCCCCGAACACCGGCTTCTCAACCCCATTCCCTTCTCCAGGCAGAGAGGCGGGAGAAGCTGGTGGACCTGCAGCGGCGTAAGATGGCCGTCCAGGTGCGTGTTGGTGTTGTTGTGGTGGTGGTTATATTGGGCGTGTGAAAGGTTGTTACATGTGCCGATGTAGGTGTTGTTTCGGGCGTTGGGGCCGGCAGGTGATGGGCCCCCGGGGGGTCGCGGCCTCCCTCTCTTTCTCTGTTGAACACCGGAGGCGAGAACTCCGCCGCAGCTGCGACAGTAAGCATGCAGCTCACCCCGCGCCCGCCACCCTATTAGAAGGTTCTGAACCTCATCCGATGTCGGGTGTCTTTCAAAAAACGTCCGAATCGAAAAGGCATAAATCTCCTCTGTTGTTGCGACCGTGCGGCGGCGCGACCCGCGCAGGCCAAGCTGGAAGAGGAGCGCCGGGCGGCGGCGGCGGCGCGCGAGGCCGCCAGCCGCGCGCAGCGCGCCGCTGCGGCCCAGGCCGCCGAGGCCCGGCAGCGGCTGCGCGACGTTCAGTCGGTGCGGATCGAGGAGCGGCTGCGGGAGGCGGCTGCGCGGCGGGCTCAGCACCTGGAGCTCATCAAGGAGAGGGCTGCGCTGGGGAAGGTGGGTGGTGGGTAGAGGATGTGAAACCACAGCGATGGAGTGCAGGCGTTGGGGCAGGTGGGTGGTAGGCGCTGGGGAAGGTGGGTGGGATCCCACTGAGTGCAGCCCCGATAGCTGGGGAAGGTGGGTGTGCAGGGGCGGCGCGCCGTGAACCTTTCTAAGAGAGCGGTGGCGAGGAAGGCGGGTTGCAGGAACTGGAAGGTGGGCCGTCATCTGTCAGGGCCGTTTGGTGTGTTTGTTTGTGTGGTGCTCTGTCGCCGAGGGCAAGCGCTGGGGAAGGTCCGAAGGTGAGATGGGCCGTCAAACGTCACTCGTCAACAAGGGTCCGACGCGCGGCGCGCGGCGGGCGGCGTGTGTTTTATTTGTCTCCATTCTGATGTCGGAACGCGGCCGCAAATGGCGCGCGGCGCCGTGGGACCTCTCCCCTGCAGGATCTATACGACCGTCGTACAATGGACGGCGCCTCCCCGCGCTCGCCGCAATCCCGCTACACCCGGCCGCCGTCGCCCGAGGTGGCCTCCGCCGCCGCGGGCGGGTCGAACCAGGCGCAGCCTCCGCCGCCGCTGGGACGGCCATCGACGCCGCCAGGGGGCGGCGGCGGCGCCGCCGCCGGAGCGGCGCCGCGCGCCTGGCAGGGCGGAGCAGGTTCGGCGGCGGGCGCCATCGCCTCCGCCGCCGCCTCCGCCACCGCCAGCACCCAGCCACCTCCATCCTCGCCATCGGGGCTGCACTCCGTGAGCTCCCACTCGGGTGAGCTGTTCGGATCCGTGGCCGTACACATGTGTTGCGCTGTGCCGCACCTACCTGAAAGGAATTGGGCCCGTGTTGCGACGTGATGCCGTACCACCAGCAGGGCAGCACCGCCGCGTCGCCAGCCAGTCGCGTAGAGCCAGATGGCCGTCCGTCCGTCCGTTCACTGTGCGCTGCGGCCCCGCATTTCTTGCCCCGTCCGCAGGCGCGTGGTCCTTCGCGCCCGACGGCGCCGGCGGCGGCGGCGGCGGCTCCTGCAGCCCCATCCGCTCCTCCGACCGCAGTATCACACTCAGCGGCGACCCGCGCAGGCGGCTCAAGGGAATGCGGCGCAGGGCCTGCAAGACGCTCAAGCGGCTGGAGGAGGCGCGGTGAGCGGGTCGCGGGTTACGGAGCGCGGGTCGGGTGGGCGAGGGTTTTAGGATTTAGCAGGCGTGTGTATGTGCGGCATGTGTGTGTGCACGACCGGGTCATGCGGCTGCGTGGCAGTTGAGATCCAGCAGTAGACGAGAGAGTCTAGGCGACCGCAACCTCGATGATCTTATTTCAGGCTTGTCGACTGCACGGCATTACGGTATTTTTGCATCTCATGCGCTTTCTCATACTAAGTACCCACCACCACCCGGTGTGTACTGTACTTGGTACTTTTACCGGTATGTGCTCGTGCCCTCACACCACATGCATGCGCCTGTGCCCTCACACCACAAGCCTGTGCCTGTGCCCTCACCCTCGAGCGGCCCGCAGTCCCGATTACACGGAGCCCCCGCACCTTCTGGCGCTGATGGAGGGACCCGACGGCCAGGAGCTGGTGGACGCATGGAAGCAGCTGGTGGAAGCTGCCCGGCGGGACACCGCAGCCACGGCGGCGGCCGACGCGGCAGCCGCCGCCGCCAGCAAGGCGGCCCGCCGCAAGGCTGCAGCCGACGGCGCAGCCGCCGCCGCCGCCGCCGCTGCCGCGGCGGGCCCTGGCCCCGGCGCCGCCGCGGCGGCAGCACCGGCGCCCGCGGCGCCGGCGTCGAGCGGCGTCGGCATTGATGGCGTCGCCGTGGTTAGGAGCAGAAGCGGCGGCAATGGCGCCGCCGCCGGCGTCGGTGGTAAGGGCGCCGCGGGCGGGGGCACGAGCTCGAGCGTCGGCGGCGCCGCGGCGGCAGCGAGGAGTCCGGAGGCGGCGGCGGCGGCAGCGTCGGTGAAGCACCTGCTGCAGCGCGTTCACACGGACCTGGGCGGGCGCAGCAAGGTAGGTCGGGTCTGCGAGGCTGCAGCTCCGCGGCCACATCCACACCGCCAATGGCGAGACACCTCCTCTTGCGACCCCGACGTTTCCTCATTTCGGCCAGCCAGCCAGCCGCGCAGCCCGGCCCGCCGGGCCAGGGCTGGCTGGGCGGAGCCGGCGGGAGGGCAGCGCCCAGTCCAGCTGTGCCCTGACTAAACTGACTGACTGACTGACTGACTAAACTGACCGACTGACTGGGCGCAGCTGACTGAAGGTCTGATTGGGGAGCTGTCCGCTGCCCAGTCCGCCAGGCACGGCGCGCAACGAACTGCGAGGGCCGTCACCCGTCAGCCCCCAGCAGCTGCAGCGGGGCGTGCGGGGGTGAATCGAGTGCGGGGCGCTGACGTAACCGGCGGACTGCGCCCCATCCCGGTGGTCCTGCAGGGCATCGCCCTCCACGCGGCGCGGCCGTCGGGGCTGCTCGCTGCGCTGGCGGAGCTGCTGACGGCGCCGGCGGCAGCGGCGACGTCGCACCCGCCGCAGACGTCGGTGCAGGTCAGCTGAGAGGGGAGGGGGGGGGTTTTGAAGCCGGCTGCGCTGACGCCACCACTCGTGCCAATCACGCCACGCCTTCCAGGGCACGACTGGGAGGGTTGGGGCTCCACGCGCTGACTCCACGCGCTGAGGAGGTCGGTCCGTACGGTCTGGGGCCCCCCGCCGCGGCGCCATCTTGAACCCCTCCCTGGCTCAGTCAGCCAGCCAGCCAGCCAGCCAGCTTGCACTTTGGGCGATCTTTCTTTGCCCCCGCCCCTGCTCACAGCCTCGCCCCTCGCCCCCTGCCGCACCGTCTCCGTCCCTTCGCTGCGGTATCTTCGTTTTTACCCCTCGCCCCCTGCCGCTCCACTCCACTCCACTCCGCTCCACTTCGTGGCCTCAGCTGATGGAGCTCCTGGCTCTGTTGGTGACCTCCTCGCCGCACAACGCCGCCTGGCTGCTGGCTCGCTGCGGCGGTGGCCAGCAGGGGCTGGCGGGGCTGGTGCGGTGCGCCATGCGTGCACTGGACCGATACAACGGACTGGCGGCGGACGAGGTGTGGGAGGAGCCGCCGGAGGCCAGGTACCTGGCGGCGCTGCTGCAGGCAAGTGGGGGCGGCGGGGCTTGCAGGGGGAGGCTGGGTGGGTGGGTGGGTGGGGGGACGTGGTGTACAGGAGTGTATTGGATGGATGGAGCAGGCTGGGAAGGAGGGTCGCAGGTGGCTGCTGCAGGCGAGAGGGGCGGCGGGGCTTTGGGGGCTGGGTGGGCGAGTGGGTGGGTTGAGGCGGCGGCTGTGGCTGCGGCAACAGGCGGCGGCGGTGCTGGTGCCGGGTTGGTGGGTGGTGCGTGGGCGGGTGCGGGGCTTGGTGCGCCGCTTTGAATGAGTTGTCAACGCGCTGCGTCTGCGCCGTATGCGACTTGACCTTGCGGTACGGTACCGATATGGTGCTTCTGTCGGTACGCCCTCGCCGGCGCTGCACTGGCCTTGTGGCCACGGGCCGCTGGCCCGGGCTTTTTTGTGTGTGCTGGCCCGGTGGCCACTGGCCCGTCCCTTTTCTGTGTGTGAGAGTTTTTGTTCCTCCTTCTTTACTTGACGGTGGTCCCTCCTCGCTCCTCACCCTCTGGCCTCCCGCCTCCCGCGGCGCACAGACGCTGGCGTGCCTGTGCCGTACGCCCTTTGCGGGGCAGCCCTCCCTGCACGCGCAGCAGGAAGAGCTGGTGGCGTACGTGGTGGCGTGTGGCCTCATACACAAGTGAGCGGCCGGGGCACTTGTGCACAAGCACCCGCGGGCCCGCGCCTCCGGGCACGTTTGTTGGAGGGTTTACCTTTTGCTCTTTTACTCGTGAAGGCTGTGATGGACCGCAGAAGGCTTGCGGTGGCGTGAGTTGCGTCGTCCGGCACACGGGAGCGAGCGTAGCAGGATGGGCTGCAGCCTCCGGGCGGGTACAGCGCAGGCGCTGCCGGCACCGAGATTGAAATTCATGGATGCTATATCCCTGCGCCCGCAGGTCCACCGAGCTCTTCAGCCTGTTCGACCAGCCGGCCGCCAACGACACGGCGCCCATCCCCGGATACGTGCTGCAGTGCCTGGCGCTGCTGGAGACCATCACGGGTATGCACAGCGCAGAGGGAGGGAGGGCACGCCGGCGCGGTCCGCGGCGGAGGGGCCGGGCAGGCGGCAGGGGGGTATTAGGCGGCAGGGTGCGGGGCACGCGGCTCCCCCAGGTTCCCATGCCTGCGTCTTGAGGAAAACGTTTCCCCGACGGTGTGGTTCCGCCTCTTCCTGCTCCTCCTCCTGCTGCTGCTTGCTTGCCCGCAGGCGGCCCCCGGCGCCGCTCCCCGGCCGCCGGTCTCACCGGCCACAAGCGCTGGCTGCCGCAGGCCGCCAACGGGGCGGCCATCGCGCTGGCCTTCCAGGTAAGGTACCATTGCCGCGCTCGGTTGCTGACGGTATCTCCAAGCGCTGTTTGTTGCGTGCAGCGGGGGATTGAAAAGAAGATCCCGCAGCGGACTGACGGAGAGCGGCGAGGGAGGCGGACAGGGCGCTATGGGCGGCGGGGGAAGGGCGCCTCCCCTGTAGCTGCGCTCGCGCAAACCCCACGCTCCTTCCTGCGCCGCGCCAGGCGCCACCAAAGCCGCGAACAGCTCCCAGTGCGCGCAGAACACGCAACTTGCAGCACGACTCGTTTTACTTTACTGTGGATCCCCGCACCCTTTGCACCCTTTGCATACCGCACCCTGACACGCCCCCTCGTCACGCTGTCAGCCACAGCCACAGCGCTCCCGCGACCCCCAATGGTGCCGCGTCTCTCTGTCCGCTGCTCCGCCCGGTGGCCCCGGCCTGCAGGAGACGTCCATGGCCGGGCTTCCCTCCTTGCTCACCGCCGTGCTGCTCCGCGCCGCGCCCAGCTGCACACCCGCCGAGGCGCGGCCGGAGCGGCTGCCGCCCAATTTTGTGGAGGCGGCGGCGTGCGTGATGCGCGTGCTGAACAACATCGCTAGGTGGGCTGGGCTGGGCTGGCGGCTGGGCTGGCGGCTGGGCGAGGAAGCCGAGCTGCCAGGGGCTGAAAAAGGGAAGGGGTTGAGTGGAGTGGGAGCCGAGGCACGACGACTAGGAGAGCAAAGAGTCCGGGCGAATGGAGCTGGGCTGCTGCGGGCGGCGATGGCACCGAACGGGGCTCTCGGGCTGATCAGCTGGGTTTGCTTAGGCGGGAAGATACCGGGCACCCGGGTTTAGCGGAGGCTGTTAGAGAGCCCTAGAGTTGCCGCTCGCCATCACCGCCCTAGAGTTGCCGCTCCGCATTCCCGTCACTTGTCAAAGCCCCGTGTCTCTTCGCAGGCTGGACCTGATCGCCGCGCAGAGCAGCCTGGGCGCCTCCGACCTGCGAGTCGTGTTCTTCCACCTGGTGGGCTTCCTGCTGTCCTACTGCACAAACCAGTGGCCCACGGGTCGCGGCGTCGAGCCGGCCATCCGCGCGGCGCTCAACGCCGCCGCCGCCGCAGGCGGCGGCGGCGCCGCCGCCGCGCCCGGCGGCTCCTCGCCGGCCGTCAGGCCGGCGAGCAGCGGCAGCGGAGCCGCCGCAGCGCGTGAACCGCCGTCGGCGGCGGGCGCGCCGCCGCCGCCGACGGCGCTGGTGGCGGCGGCTCCGCCGGCCACCACGGGTCTGGTGCAGCTGCTGAATGAGGTGCTGCTGTTGATTGGGTTTTACGGGGTGCTGCAGCCAGCCAACCAGGATGTGCTGCTGTGGGGAAAGAGCCCCACCATCCTGCAGCGGCTGGCGGAGGTGCCCTTTCCGTACTTCGTGGAGCAGCAGCTCTATCAGGTGAGGCCCGGGGGATAAGAACTGCACCGCAGGGTAGTCCCTGGGGATGGCGGCAGAGGGCGGGAAAGCCACAACGTGGACCGCTCGCGACCCGTGGCGCTGCAGCGTGCCCGGCAGCTTGGGCAGTCGGTCCAAGCCCGGCGCCGCCGTGCCAGCCGCAACCCCCCCCGTTGGCTTCGCGGTGATGACGTGTGTTTGTGCGTTCACGTGTGCGTCTGTGTGTGTGCATGTGCGCTGGATGCCATGCCCCGGATGGCAGATGACGCAGCGCACGCGGATCCGGTGGGATGAACCCGCTGAGACGCGCGCGCTTCCCGCGCACCCGCTGACACCCGCAGCTCCCCCCCCCGCTCCCCCACTCCTCCCCGTCAGGTGCTCATGCCCACGTTACTGTCGGTGTGCTACGGCAGCGAGAGGGCGTGCGCCACACTCGCTCAGCACATGGACCTGCACCTGCTACAGAGCTACGTGCAGGTGCGTGCGTGCGTGTGTGTGTTTGATGCACCGGTGTGCTGGTGTACCGGTGTTATATATGCTACGGGTCGCATAGTCACATATGTGTTTGGGTTTTACCACACAAACACACACATGTGCGGCGTATGCGTGCGGGAGAGGCCCTGGGAGCAGAATCGAATCCACCACGGTACCTGACGTGTAGCGACTCTCTGCTGTTCTTCTCCTCCCCTCCCACTTGCAGACCATGATCCGGCAGTTCCACTCCACCAGCCCATCCACGCCGGCGAACGACGTCGCCACGCGCCAGGGGCCGGAGCACGCACAGGAGCAGGTGCAGGGCCTCGCCAGACCGACCCACGGGTCACCCGAGTCCGCCTCGGCGTCGCCGACGCAGGGGACCGCGTCGCCGGAAGCGGCGGCGGCGTCCAGCGCCGGCCCCGCGGCCGGGCCCGGGCCTCTCTCCCCGCGTCGACAGCTGCTGCAGGACCTTCCGAGCGCGGTGCCTGGCATGCCTGGCGCCGGCGGCACCAGCAGCGGCGGCAGCGGTGGCGGCTCAAAGGCAGGCGCACAGGCAGGGTCCGCCGGCGGCGCCGCCTCCAACGCGGCGGCTGACGACGACGCTCTTTCGCTGCCGCCCCCAACCGCCGACCGCTACAGTCTGCCGCAGCGCTTCCCGCCGGAGCTGCTGCCGCAGGTCCTGGCGTTCCTGGAGCGTCAGATGCCGGGGGCCGCGGACCACGCCGGCTCGGCGGAGTCCTCGCTGGCGGCGGCGGTGGCGGCCGCGGCGGCGGCTGGTCGCCTGACGGCGGCGCCGCCGCAGCTGTCGTCATCGCCGCTGGCAGTGCTGGCGGTCGACGGCCAGGATAAGAAGGTGGCGGCAGCAGCGGCGGCTAAACGGGACGTGGCGGCGGCGCCGCCGCCGTCATCGAGCTGCGGCGGCAGCGGGGGCGGCCCGCCGGCGGAGCCCGCGGGCCCGAACGCGGCAGCGGCGGCGGCGGCAGCTGCTGGGTTGAGAGCCGCTGAAGTGCAAGCGGACGGGGATGCACAGGAGGCAGCGGATCCGCCGGCAAGGCCGCCAGTGGCCGATGCGGCGAAAGCTGCCGATGCGGCGGAGACCCATGGGACGTTCTCGACGCCCGTCAGCAAGGCCGGAGGGGCGGCGGCGCACCACGCGTCTGGCAGCGTCGCGACGGACTCGCCGTCATTGAGCGGCGGCGCGGGCGCGCCGGGAACGGGCAGCAGCGGCAGGGCGGCGAGCAGCAGCGGCAGCTACGGCTACAGCCACCACCACTTCCGGCGCTTCCTGGATGCTGCGGAGGTGCCCGTGCCGTTCGCGGCTGGGGGTGTTCGACGGCACAGGCTTCTAGAGGCGGCGGCGGCATTGGCGGCCGTGGCGGAGGGCGGCGGTGGCGGTGGCTCCGCCAGCGCCAGCGGCGGCTGCGGCAGCGCGGGGGACACCAACAACTGCGCGCGGTCGTACGTTTCGGAGCTGAGCTTCGCCGGCGCCTACCTCACGCCGTCGCTGCAAGGCGACTCCCGGGAGGGCGACCCCAGGTCGCCGGGCGAGGACGAACGGATAGTGCTGGACGAGTTTGACCTTGAGCAGTACGAGCAGCAGCGGTTGGACGAGCAGCAGCACCTGGACGAGCAGGATGTGCTGCTGCTGGATGAGCCGCCGGCGGCGGAGGGCGGGGTCGGCGGGCGGCGGGGCAGAGTGGCGGCATCGTCGGCAGCGGCGGCGGCGGTGGCGGCGAGGCGCAAGAGTGCAGCCAGTCGCAGCGGCGGGGGCAGCGGGGAGGACCATGGAGGCGGTAGCCCGCCCGACTTGGGCGCCGGGCTGCTGACAGCGGTGGAGATGGTAACGGGACGTGCGGATAGAGGGGTGGAGGAATCTCGTTCGTTGGCAGAACCGAACTACGAGGTACCAGCGTCCACGGGCGTCGTTATGGACGCCTGGTGGAGGCGCATTGGCTATGAGCTTGGTGGCGTGGACGCCAGCAGCGACGCCGAGGAGTCGGCTATCGCGAAGGAGGGCGTTGAGGACCTTTGAGGACGACGGAGAGGAGGCGTCGGATGCACAGGCGTCGTAGCGGTTTTCGACATCCATGCCCTAAAATATAGCAGAACTGCAGCAGGAGTTGATGTCTGTGGCACCGTCGAGCGCCAACGAAGATTTTATTCCTTTACAGCTTTACTTGCCGTTTCCGTACGTTTCTCTGTTTGGACTTTTCGGGCGACAGCTGTTCCTGCTATCCTGCATACAACCTCGTTGTGATCGGATTCTCTCGACATAGCTCATGTACATACTGTCTACTTATTTGTGCTTTACATGGCTGGGGTCAACATAGTGGATTGACTTTTCTCTGTGACCATTCTCTGAGATGGCTTCGGACGTGAACGCTATAGTCAGTTTCAACGTAGGCGGCCAAATTTTTACCACTCTTAAGGAGACGCTCCTTAAAGAAGCGAATTCACGACTTGCTCTAATTGCACGAGGGCTGCTGGGCGGAACCATCCGCGATCCCGTAACAGGGGCATATGTACTAGACAGGGACCCAAAGTATTTCCAGTTGGTGCTGAATTGGCTGAGGGACGGATGGGCTAGAATTCCCAGTTCAGCAGAGGAGCGCCGTGAGCTCCTCCAAGAAGTGCGCTACTATCAGGCAAGCGTACTATCCTTATGGGGAATGACAAGTATAGGGTATACGGGTTATAACTGTTGTCGTAACGGTTGCCCATTTGCTCCATACGATGCAGCTGACAACGTTCGAGGGATGGCTCCGGACACAGGAAATGCTGTCTGAATCGGGGACATATACAGCGCAGGACATGCAGGGCATGGAGGTGAGGATCGCCGTCATGTTTCGGGACGTACGGCATGACACCCCTACGGCAAGCATTGCCGCCGACACCGGTATACCCATCTGTGAAGATGAACCCTCTCAGCAGTACGAATGAGCTTCTGCAGAGCAGCTCTCGCCAGCACACCCTCAGCTAGGACAAGTGTAAGGGCGGGCTTTAATCATATGGGTCATTACCACACACCTGTCCCGTCGGGCCTGTCGCCCGAGTGGCGATGGCGGCTGCACATGCACTTCACAGGCGAGCATTCCGAACACGCTGGCTGGGCAACCCCTGCCGCTTGCACGCTTTCACAGCCTTGCCCATCGCCCCCGCCCCACCCGCTGATACTGCGCCCCCGCGCGCATGCAGACCCCGCAGCCGCGGTCGCAGCACCACCACTTCTCCTCTTCCTACCATCCGGGGTCGCAGGGCCCCTACGGCCCAGCGCACCAGGCGGCGGCGCCGCCTCCTCCCTACAACTACAGCAGCTACCCGCCGCCCTTTGGCTCGCCAGCCTCTGCGCCGCCGGCCTCCGTGTCGCCGCGCGCCGCTGCCGCCGCTGCTGCCGCCGCCGCCGCGGGGTCGACCGCCACCGGCCGCGGCACCCCGTCCATCTTTTGGACCAATAGCGCTCCGCCGCCCGCCATCGGCTCCATGCCAAATCTGCCGCCCTCTTCACACCTGCACCACAGCGGCTCGCTTCCGCTGTCCGGGTCGCCCGCGCGGGGCTCCCTAGGTGCATCAGCTTACGGCCCCGCCTCCGCGGGGGGCGGCGGCGGCGGCCCTGGCGGCGGCGGCGGCAACGGCGTGGGGATCGCGGGCAGCGTCATTGCGTCGCTGCGAGAGGCCTTCATAGCGGCGACGGCGCCGCAGCGGCCGGCGCCGCACGTGCCACAGTACAGCCTGCCCTCATCGGTGGGTCGGGCTCCTGCGGGCGGGAGTTGCGTCCGTGGAGACGGGGGGAGAGGGCTCGTCCACCAAGGCTGCGAGTCTCACAGCGGGACCCACAGCGGGGCCTCGCCTTGCAGACTAATGGCGAGCGAAGGAGAGAACAGGGGCCCTCAACAGGGCAAGGAGCCTACCGTACTGACGGGCTGGCGGCGGTGTGTGTCGGGCCGGCTTCCAACGCGATATCAGCGATGACGCCCGGCAGGGCGATTCTGGAAGCTGCCAGAGGCCTCTCACCCCGCCCCCGTCCCTGCACCTGTCAGCGCAGGCCGACGAGTCCACCAGCTGGACGAGCAAGTACTTGCGGGGCAACGAGCCGCTGCGGGAGCTGGTCAATACGCTGCTTGAGCTGGCCTTCCTGGCGCCACACAAGTGGGTACCGAACTGATGGGGCGGGTGTTGGCGGCAGGTGGCAGGTACCAGGCGGGTACACTGCTAGTAAGGTTGTGGGGGCGATGAACCGGTGGGGTAGGGGCGGAGTGTAGGGTGCAGGATGCGGGGCTTGAGAGGAAAAGCAGACGGTCTGTCCTTGCGGGCGTGGGGGTGCGGGTGCGTGCATGTGGGGCCGGTGGAAGAGGAGCGCCGGCTGCTGAGAAACGCGCACCGCCGGTGGGAACCTGGTCGGGCCTGGTTGGAGGGTCTCCGCGTGGGAGGGGCCAAGGAAAAAGGATTGCCGCCGTGGACCTGGCTCCGAGACCCGACGCACGCAGCTGCGGGCCTTAGTCCAAGCAGGGGCTCGGCGTAGGTCTTCCCCCGAGCCAGGCCTCCGCGCCGTGGGGCGCGGATTCCGTGTTTCCATCCACCCCACTTCCGTCACCCGGTCGCCGAGGATGCCAACCGCCTGCTGCGTCGACGCGTTCTGCTACTGCTGCTGTTGCCCTTGCTACTGACATGCTCCGCTGCTTTCGCCGGCGCCGCCGCCGTGTCGCGTGCAGAGCCCTCAACTTGGGCAAGGTGCACATCAGCATCTCGGTGGCGTGCGGTCACAGCGCGGAGGGCAGTCTGGTGGGGAACAAGGAGGAGCACATGCGCTTCAAGCTGCTGGTGCGTGTGGATGGGGTTTGGGTGAGGCGTGGGGCTGGGGGCGGTGTGCAGTTTAGGTTGGTTTGGGTTGTGGCATGGGCGACAGGTGATGACAGGGATGTTGCAAATTGGGCTGGGCCGGAGGTATATAGCTGCATGTGGGGAACCGGGTGGCAAGGCGGCTCGGTCCTTTCGGTGAGCAGTGCTGGTGGTCCTTGCGAGGTGCAGTGCTGTACAACCGCGAGATTGAGCAGCGTCCGCCCCCTGGCCGCCGCATGCGGTACACGCAGGAGGTGCGCGTCAAGGGCGCGATGGGCTGGACGTTCGACCTCACGTTGCGGCCCAGCAGCGAGGCGGTGCTGTGGGACAAATACGGCGGCGTGGCGGCGGCGGTGCAGGTGCGCAGGTCGCGGCCACTTTTCGGGATGCTGCAAGGGGGTGGGGGTCCTGCCACGGGAAGGGGGAGCCTGCATTTGAACCACTCACCCGGCCCCCCGATCCCGTGTACGGTACGTCGTGGGGCGTCTTGCCAGCTGTTAACCCATCTGCTTGCTCTTCACACGGCAGTTGTTGTCGTTATCGTTACAGTGCTACGGGAGGGTGCGCAGGCACCGCATGATCGGCCGTGGCCGCCCTCGGCGCCCATCCCCCTGTTTTTTGCAGCCACGGAAGAGTACAGACGAGTCAGTTTCAGTCCTATGTAAAAGCACCACACAAAAAGATTTTCACATAAGCTTGGTCTCGGCGCCCCCTCCTTCTGCCAACCCTGCCCGAAAAGACCTGCCGGCCCCGCTGCTCGGCCACTTGCCTTGCGCTGTTCCTGCTAATCTCAATGCTCAGGACAACTGGTTCGTGTTGGGCGCCATCCTGAAGGACCAGTTCGGGGTGTTGATGGAGGAGGACTGCGCGGCGCGACCCGCATGCATGGCCTGCCGCCGAACCTGCCTCTCCATCATCCTCAACAAAATCTACTGACGAACGGGCGGGTGGTCTGCGGCTCCCCTGCCGACACGTCTGCACCCACGCTGCTGGCACCGCCGATGTGTGCACGACCAGAGGGGCCGCAAACGAAGGATTAGCATTTCGCTGCTCCGTTCACTAGACCCTGGCCGGCTTTGTTGGGACGTCTGGGGCGGAAGGCTACGCGCGTTGCAGCCCGCGTCTAGCTGTCCGGTCTATTGGGGCGTCTATTTCTTGCTGGCCCAGGCCCGTCGCCGGTTGGAGGGCCGCGGTCGTCAGGCGGATTGCCCCGTGGTCGCTGCTTCTCTGAGCCATTCCCACGGGTTCGCTGGTGCCTATCTGGGTTGCTCGTGCTGTGTGGCCTGGTTGCGTTTTTCTTCGCCTTGGTCGTTTCCGCTGCAGTGCACGGTCAGCTGGCTGTACCGTCCGCAGAGTCTGGAGCCCACAACAACCGCCGGTGGTGCGCCGGGCTGTGGTGGTGTCCGCCCGCTGCTATTTTGGTTCAAGGGACTCTTGCCTGTCTGCGGCTCAGACGCATAGACCGCAGCGGCAGCTCCTGGTGTGGAGCTAGGCAAGCCGGCATTAAAGGGATTTTGGGGGGCGTAAGGATTTCGCGGCGCCCTGTGTATGCATGTTGTGCAGCTCACGCCGAGCATGAATGAATGAGTTGGCTTGCAGTGGACCCAGAGGATTGTCGTTACATTCTTACATACCGCACGTGACACTGTGTTGGCTGCCGGGAGCTGATCGGCCCAGCTGCGCTGCCGCTGCGGGCGCGCGGAAGCTCGTGCCTGCGACAGCGGCACCGGCAAGGCTGGGTGACAGCGAGGCTGGGGGAGTAGTCAAGCGAGGCTTGGTTGACGGGGGATGCTGGGGATGCTGCAGCTGACGTGACGCTGCCGGCGTCGGCGTGGAGTGAGGACGGGATTGTGAGAGTGGATGCGCACTGCATTGTTAACTGCGACGGCCGGCTGCTTGACCATGTCAGTCACCCGACAATGCAATGTCCCAGCCCTTGATTGTGTCTTCTTGGGTGCTTGATTGGGCAACACGGCGTCGTGCGCCCTGTTCGGATGCTCGCCTAGGGTTGTGAGCATGGCATGGACATCCCTTTGGCCTTCGATGTACACTCCCCTGACTTTCTAGACTCGCAGAACAAGGTGCTGAGCTTCCACGCTCGTCGCGATGCGGAGCCCGCACCATTTGGTTCGTGGGCGTCCGGGACTTTGTGAGAGCGGCCGTCGCTGCAACGTTGCTTTCCGGTTGCGCACGACACACCGTTATCCTGCTAAAAAAATACGTGATATATAAGCCTACCTTTAATGGATATCGCCAAGCCCCTCTTCAGATGGTGCTATTCCCTTGGTGGGTGGGTTTGTAAGGTGTTTGACCAAGGTCACCAAGCTGTCGACTAAGCGAGTGATTTACAACTGCCGGGTCCACTGGCTACCCATCTCAAGAGCTCTTTCGCTCACGATAGTGGAGCACGCAACGGCACCCAATTCGCCAACCAATCGTGTATGCGGCAATACGGCAAGCGATTCGGCTGACGCGCTCAGTTGTGGGGCCAATGCCACGATTCACGCAGGTCGCGCCGCGTGACCCTGAGCTGGACCTGTGGCTCAACATATCCGTAACCATGCAGCCGCGGCGCGAGATAACGAATCCCATGCACATGCTGTCTCATTGGCAAACGCTCTGAATGGAGTCTCATCGTACCGGCGCCCATCGCACCGACGACCAATCCCATTCTCTCCAGCACAGCTTTCTTGGCACCGTCAGCCGCGTCCCTGTCGTGCGGTGATCCGCGCTTCCTCCGCCCACCTGCCCCGCTGCGCTTTCGACACCCACTGCACTGCATCTTGCGTAGCAAGTGCCCACCGTACCTGCACACCGTGCTACCGTATCCATCCGCCCGCTTTCACGACGCCCGCAGCGCGCCGGCTGGGTTCAACACACCGTATGATGGGTCCAGGCCATCGCCATCAGCAAGTCCTCACGAGCCTAGGCAGTCCGGCCCTGCTGGTGTTCCGTTCAATCGCCCATCTGATCCCCAAGAAACCCGCGATTCCCAGTCCCCAGCTCCATGTACCCTGCTGCTCACCCTCGGCCCGGCTGCTGGCGCCGAGCGGCACACGCGCACTCACCGCCGCAGCCAATCCACCACCCACACAGTCCCATACAGCTGGAAACCTAAAGGCTTTAGAACGCTGTTTGCACTGTTACCTCAGGTACCACCGCTAACCCACACACAAGTCAGTTCGTCGAGCTCTTGACTGTCTAAAAAGTCCACCGGCCTTGCGCCTCACTTTACAAGTACCCATCCAGCTTGTCCTGTCGCTCGGCATCCTCGTTGAACCCATTCACGCCCTTGACGAACAGAAAGCCTGCGCGCAGCGAGGAAAGGTCCAGGTCCGCTTCGTTTCGATTTGGATCGGACAGGAACGCCGGCACACACAGCCACATAGCCAAATGGGGTTCACACGCCCACAGGCGGGCTGGGTGCGAGCTTATTTTCTAGTCCCAGATACTAGTCACGGCGTCGCTAGGGAGCAGATCCCGGCGAGAGGGCGGCAGCACGGCCCCTCCGCAAACCAAGTCCCAAGGTACCGGTAGCCTGGTATGTCAGCTTCACATGCAAGGTAGAAGCCATATCCGGTACCCAGCCAGTGCAATGCAAGCTCGTGTATGTACTCATGCTTTGAAGTAAAGCATAGTTCCGGTAATTGAAAGGCAGCCGCAACCTGGGCGCACGGTAAGACGTTTCGTACGGAAACGTGGAAACCGTACGGCACGGTACGGGGAGCCTGTCAAAGATTGAGACATGACACCGCGGCTGCGGCCCAGATGGAGGCGAGACAAGCGTTTGGGCTGCTCACCGGCGGTAGGGAACCCCGTGACCGCGAAGAAGAGCAGGATGGGCGCCCACAGCGGGTTCTCAGGGGGCAAAACGCCGAAGATGGCATTGCGATCCACGAACTCAAAGATGGATCCCACTGCCGCAATTGCCGTGAATATTGAAAACAGAAGGTACAGCCCCCAGGGAAGCCCCGAGGCGCCCTGCTGGGCTTGGAGCTCGCGCTCCTTCTCCCGGCGAATCCACGGCGGGAGCTCCTCGTTGTCGACAGCCTGTTATGGACGTCACACAGGCAACATTTGAACTATCGGAACATAATCTCGTGACTAGAGGTGGATCGCGGAGTATGCACACCAAAGCTTCTGAAATGCGCACCGGTTTGGGAGGCGATTGCTGCTCCGGCTGGGCGCGCGCGACGACGCCAGTGATACCACGTGCGTAAATCGCTCCCAATCTCCCTTGCACGCAGGGTGCGCTCAAAGCGTTCCTAGTTGATTGCCGCAGGCCGCAGCGTGCGCTTGCATTTCCAAGTTGCAACATTGTTAGCAACTTCTAGAGTAAGCTAGCTATGCGTGATATGGGTCGTCAGAATGTTGCGATGTGCTCCCCAGCCAGTGGTTGGTTTTCCTTCAACCTTCAAGATACAATGTACGACATCGTTGTTCAGGGCTTCAGGCCTTGCCTGAGTCCCATGGGCTTCAGGGTATACTCTAGTGTATTCTTCTTTGACGGTTCTAAACGTTGTGCACATTCTGCCGCCGGATACCTTTGGATTAGAAGGACTGCGACGTCGACCACGCAACATCTTTGCACCAGTTTTTCAGCCACGGGAGACAGTAAGGCACATAGGGACTCAGTGAACACTTTTGTAACCTTCATCAGCAAGCCACAGTTTTAGCCAGCGAAAATGCAGAGCGTGTCAGGTTGCCATCCGAAGCAAGCGTGGCAAAATTTAGCGCAGAATCGACATGTACATATTAAACGCGCATATGCTCGCCAATTGGATCGGCTTACGCCGCAAGCGTCGTCCTCCAGCAACGGTGCACCGCCAAGCGCGCCCTCGACCTCTGCACAACGTGACTACAGCGTCAGCCTATTTGGTAAGGCAGACACGTTTAAAGCAGAAGGTTCATCAAATCAGGGGGTTCACTTACCCTTGGGAAATGGGCGACTCGGGGGCCTGCGGCGCACGGATGTTGCAGAGCTGTCGGAGCTACGGTTGCGTTTCTCCTCCGCCCTACCTCCCGCCTGCACTGGCCAATGCCACACGTGCTGCACATGCCGTCAATCGCACACGTAAAAAAGGTGCCAACTGCCTCTGCTTCCACATGTGGGGGAGACTTGAGCTTGTCACGAACAGCCCGGGTCAACAGCTTTCACGCAGGCAGCACACATACTGCAGCACTCTGACGGCCTCGGAGGCTGTCTTCAGCTCCTGCCGAACACTCACCGCGCAGCCGGCTTCTTTGGGCCGGTGGCCGTTTCAGCGACAAAGCACCCTCCCCCCTAATGGTGTCCGCGGCCATTAAGCATCCCGAACTCTCGTCCAACTTCACTCCCTCATGCGCCCTGCCTCCAGATGCCCTCAAATTCAACGGCCCGGCCCCCGAGCTGATCAACGGACGCCTGGCCATGATTGGCATGGTGGCGGGCGCATGGGAGGAGGCGCACTCGGGCCTGACGCTGGCGCAGCAGGCGGCTCAGCTGCCGCTGTCGGAGCTGCTGCTGCTGGCGGTGTGGGTGTACGCCTCATTGGTGCCCATCCTCAAGGGCGCCAAGATGGAGGCCTTTGGTGAGTGCTGCTGACTTTCCAGGCGCGTGTATGAGTTGGCTGACTGGCTGGCCGGGTGGGATGGCCCGGCCGGGGGTAGAGGGGGTACAGGGCAGCCGAGAGGGGCCCTGGTGGGTGGGCACCGCCGGAGAGGACTGTGGCACCTAGGTCCGGACGCCTGCGCTTGAGAGCGCCCTCCCTCCTTTCTGCCGGGTTGGTAAAAGCCGATTGCGGACACAAACCAGGAACCCGGCCGGATGCGGCGCCACTGTATGCGCTTTTGGGTGGCTCTCGTGAGGGGACTGCGCCATCATGGAAACACGCTGCATGCATAGCTGCGGATCGGCGCCGCGGGCGGCGCAGTGAGGTGCCAGATTCGACTGCCGCTAGCGTTTGCCACCCACTGCTGACCCGCCCTGCCCTGCCGCTTCGCTCCCCCGATCGAGCAGGCTGGTTCTCCCCCCGGGCGGAGATCACCAACGGGCGGGCGGCCATGCTGGGCATCGCGGTGCTTCTATTCCTGGAGGACAAGGCCGGAGTGCCGTTTTTCTGATAGGGCCGAGCGAACCGGCGCGGGTCCACTGGCCTCGCAGGGGCTGGGATGGGACAGTCTGGGGTTTTGCTGTGGTGCTGCTAGCTCCCTAGCAGTCGGCATCAGTGTGGTTGGTGTGCCTGGGTGTGATGATGGGCTGATGGCTGACAGCCAGGAGCTCGGATGCGCCCTCCGCAGCACTGCTTATATTCTTTGGGATGGTGTAGACACAGAGACTGGCCCTCTATTTTTATTTTGCATCGTATATGTATGAACCATGGGTCCCAAAGTTATTCCCCGTGCGGTTCGGACACACGTCATGCCAAGCGCTTGCCAAGCGCCATGCGATGAATGACGACAGTGGGATCGCAAGATCGCAGATTTTTCGTTACGCTTCTTGCATGAGCAGCATAATATCAAGACAGGTGCCTCATTAGGCAACCAGTCAGCGAGGCCAACTCGGCCAAAGGCGGCCCCTGTGGCTTTGTACCGCAAGTAAGCCCCCCGAAAGACGTGTCACAAATCGTCAAGTCTCCAGCCCCGTCAATCCGTAGTGTCCCCGGCGGGTACGGGGAGAAAATGTCCAACCTACGTTGCAGCACGCCCGCCGTACAAAACCTGCTGGCCTCGCAAGCCATTCGTGGCCATCTAATCTCCCACACGCCAACCCGCACCCTGTCCGTAACCCTCAGTAAAAGACAACACTACCAACCACTTGCCCAGTCCCCCATCCCGCGTTCGTTGATGGGCAATACAAGACCCATTCCCCACGATTCCTCCCGTCAACGCCTTTCCCGTCGCCGCCGCAAACCTTCCCGTCCCGCCTTTGACCCCGTTCCCCCAAATCGCACCGTCTTCGCGGGCGCGAACTCCTGCCCTAGTATCCAGACAGCAGCCCCAATACCGCCGCGCTGGCCCAGGCCGCTATACACGCACTAGCTGGCCCGACAAGGCTCCAACCGCTCCACTCCACTCCACGGCCTGCCGGCTCGCGCCAACTACCAACGACTAGCTGGCACGACCGGAACCTACCGACGGCGGTCGCCCCGAGGACAGCCACGTCTCACGCCATGCCGCACGACACCATGTAGTTCTTGACGATGCTCATGACCTTGGCGACAAAGGCCTCCAGGTGAAAAATGGCCTTGGCGCCCTCCTGCAGCCGCTGCTCGAACAGCGCCGCCTGCTGGACCACCTCAACCTGGCGGACGGACGGATAGCACGGTAAAATCGGTAATACATAAAAGAAATAGCATAGCAGTGGGGGCGAAATGAGGGGGTAAGAAATGGGAAATCGGAGAGCGATGGAAGGCAGGCGAAGGTGGCGAACTCGGACACAGCCGTGCTTGCCAGCAGAGACATACCAGCTCACCCCCTCACCCCTCACCCACCTTGATCTCGTCATCCATCTTCTTAAGCAGTTCCAGCAGCAGCTGCCGCATAATCAGCTCCGGCGGCACACAGTTGGCCAGCAGCTCGTACATCTTGCCGCGAACCTGGCCACAGAATGGATGGACAGACAGAGAGACAAACGGATGGACGCTCGAAACACGAGCGTGTGGGCCGGGCGGCCAGCAGCAACAGGCCAGGCCATGCCAGGGCGCAGCGCCGCACCGCGTCCGGGACTTCCCCATCCCGTGCACGAGCATGGGGAAGGGGGGCAGCCGACCCTCTTACCCTCATGCACGCGCATGGGAAGGGGCGACAGCTTCTTAAACGCCCCGCCGCCTCCGATCCACCGCTCCGGACTCATCTTTATTACCTCCCCACCCCTGGCGGCCGTCGTGGTTGTTCAGAGTAAAGGGCGTTCACAGGCTCCGGCCCATCCGTGGACAACCCCCCAACCCCTTGGCGGCCCCGCGTTCTCACCACGAAGAGCTGCTTGGGCGACTGCTCGTCCATGATGTTCCGCGCCACCTCCGCAACGTACAGCTCCCAGTCCGCCCGGGTGGGCTCCTGGTCGTCGCCGAAGGGGTAGCGCTCCACCTTGCACACCTCCAGCGCAAGCAGCGCCCTGAAAGCGGGCGAGCACCGAAGAAGAAAAGACGGGGAAAAGAGGGCGCGGGGGGCGGGGCCCGGGCCGAGGGCAGCGTGGGGACGAGCGAATGGTAAAGCATAGGAAAAGCAGCGACTTGGCAGCGGGTGGCGGCGGCGTGGGACGGGCGCAGCGAGACGCGCGGCCGGAGTGCTGTACCCAGAACGCGTGTCCAGAACGTTCCGTTAAATGCCAAAGGCCATAGCTCGCGCCGCAATGCGCAAGTCCCATGTGCCCCATCGGGTGCCGCGTTGCCGCATTTGTCCTCCGCCTTCCCTTCACACCCCCAACCGAGCCGCCTTCATTTTCACTCCCCGACACCTCCCCGCTCACACTCGCGTGCGCGCGCACGTGCATGCATACATGCATGCAGGCATGCATGCGGGCACTGCGCTCGCTCTGCGCACCTTCTCAGGTTCCGCATCGAGTAGTCCACCAGCCGCGCCGCAAAGACGGGTGGCATGATGAGGTTCTCCTTCTTGGCCACCCCCGCCAGCACCTCCATCATCTGGTCTTCGCTGGGCGCAGCCACCCGCACACACATGCACCGCGACCGCACGGGGTCCATCACCTGCAGAGGAATGTGTGTGTGTGTGTGTGCGGGGGGGGGAGACAGATAAAAGTCAAAGCAGGACAAGCTGACTGGCTGAGGCGAAGCGTGCAGTTCGCCACAGCCCAGCACCCGCCCTGCAACATGCATAAGCTCTGCACGCCCTCTCTGCACCAACCCGCCCTGCACCCGCCTTGGATACGTTGTTGCAGACCATGATGATGCGGCAGGCGGACGAGTACTTCTCCATGGTGCGACGGAGGCCCTGCTGCGCCTCCTTGCTCAGCCGGTCCACCTCGTTGAGGACCAACATCTGCAGCGTGGGGGGTATAAAGAGAAATCCGCAGCGGAGGAGGAGACGGCGTTAGCGAACGGACCCAGAACCCAGCAATACTCCCCTGCAGCATGGGGCCGGCACGGGAACGTGGGCAGTGGCGATGAAGAACCGCCAGCCAGCCAGGTACCCGTAAGAGGCGACCAGGGCGGAGGACAGGGGGTACAAGAGAGGGGGAGAGACCGCCCCGCCCCGCACCTTGTAGCTCTTGTTTCCGTCCACCCCCAGCGGTCGATTCCGCGCCATATCCTTGATGATCTCCTGCACCACGTATCGGTCGTTGTTGCCCACATCGCTGGGGTTGAGCTCCAGGTGGTAGGCGGAGGAGATGGTCGTCAGCTCCACCTCCAGCTTGCGGCTGGGGAGCTGCCAGGGGGAATCACAACCACCAACGGTCAACGTCAAAAATCAACAGTTGTTAAGGGGATTTGGGGGGAAGATGCCGTGCGATTTGGGTGGACGGTGGATAGCGCATTCGGAGCTTCCGACAGCGGTAAGAGGGTCGGATGTAGGCGTGGTGGTAGTGGTGGTGACAAGGGGTGACTGCAGGTCATGAGCAGCACGCACGGTCACCACGACCGGGGCGCCTCCACTGCATCACATCACATCACATCGCAACGCAACAGGAGAAACACGCCGGACACGCGTCCCATTCGCCACCGCCCACGGTGGGGGCGTGGTCTCGGCCCCCATGACCCGACGGCGCCAGCCACAAGACCCAGTTGGGCGCTGCACAGGACCGCGTCCCGAACCGTTGCGCGGCCCTTCGCCGTCGCGCCGGGTTCCTGGGTGCTGCCGCACCCACCTCTATTTGCCAGGGCTTGGTTTCTACTCGGACCTGAGGCGAGGCAGGCAAGGCACGAATCCCAGGCGCCAGGCAGAAGGACAGGAGCGGCATGGATTGAATCGGAATTTGGGTTCCTTTTAAGGATGGGGCTTTCGAGGTTTCCAAGGCCGAACATGGATCGCGCGGGGACGCAGCAGCCGTGTGCAAGACACGCCAGTCAGGCCGTAGCGCCGTGGCCTGATGGGTCAGCCGACAGGTGTGGCAAGGCCACAACCCCTCTTTCGAGTCGGCGAGTCCCCGCCGTCGCCTCGGGTTGTAATATTGATCTGCTCCGCTGACCCCACGCGGCCCAACACGGTCATTGTCGTTCCTTGCCGCTAAGGACATGCACAGGGGCAATGCCGGCATGGCTGCGATGTACGCGCCAGCATCGCACGCTTCCAGCACTTCCTCTCTCCACATTTACCCCTTGATGACGCGCCCTCGTCGGCAAGTGCAGCGGGGCCCGGCGGCAGCAGCAAGCGCACCTTCTCCACTCCGGGCCCGTAGATGGCTCTTAGGAGCGCCATGACCAGCGTCTTTTTGCCCGCGCCGGGGGGCCCATAGAATAGCGTGTGGGGAAAATCCCCTGTCGCAACCTGCGGTTCGGAGGCGGGGGTGCTATTGAGTCGGGCGGATGGCGAAACCCTAAACTCCAAGCAAAGCTGACCCGGACGCGCAGCGTCAACAAAACCAAATGCCCCGCCTAGTGTCTCTATTGATGTTGCTGCGGGGTGGCGTGTTCGTGGAGCGATACCCGGACGTACAGACACGCCCTCCTCGCTGCCCCCAGCCGCAGGGTCACCTACCATCTTCTTAAGGTTGTCCGCGATCTGCTTATGTATGACGAACTTGTCGAAGGTTTGTGGTCGGTACTGTGCCAACAAGATTTAAGCGGTGAATTGGCTGCTGAGACTGTTTTGGCGCGCAGATGGATGAAAACGCGCGTACCTTATCTACCCAAAGCATTTTTACAAACCCTCAAACTAAAGGGAAATGAAATGCCTTGACTTCCAATTCCGTCTGTCGAAAGGTCTCCACAACACAAAAACTTAACGTTTAAAAAGGTTGGCTCAGCCGCTCCTGTCAAACTTGTATCAATGGGTTTGGGACCTGTCCAAACAAACATGTGACAACCTCAATTAGTTTGGGCTCACCGCCCAGCGAAAAGCAGCCATACGGTTTCGGTTGTCCCAACCGAAGCTGTACGGGCACACAAACGAGACCCGCCTGTCAACCCAACTCAACTCGATCGTGGTGTGCGGAGTCGAGGCTTGTACATTTTTGAAACGCTAGGGTCACCCCTGACAACTGGCTTGTAAAGCTGCCTTTGCTGTTTCGGGTTCCGAGTATTTGTTAGCGAGAGTATTAGTAGTTCCGAACACGAAAGCTTACGATGCAAACGTTCGTTCAATCTGAAGTTATGTCCCTTAGTAGTATATATTGAACGTTTTTCGTCGGCTTTAAACCACGTGTTTGGCTTACGTTGCTTTGCTGAGTTTCCGAGAAGGTTGACCTTGGGGCGCTATGGGTGTTCCGGCTTTCTACCGATGGCTGAGCCAAAAGTAAGCGTGTCCGTGGCTGCGTTCGCTGTGAGGGCGGCTGACGGCGGGAACTTCCTGTAGCGCCCTTATGTCTTTCTCCGGCTTACGATCAGGTCATATCTAGCAGGCTGCCGAAACTATGCGTCAACTATTTTAGCGGCGTGTGGGAATTTGTCCGGGCGTTGATGTGGGGGCTTGACCGTTGAGTGATGGGCCCACGACTCTTTGCCCCCGTTGCGATGCACGCAATGCAGGTATCCAAAGATCGTGAAAGATTGCATCGAGGAGTTCCCGGAGTTGGTGGGAGATGTGGAGGTGCCAGTGGACACGTCCAAGCCAAACCCCAATGGGTTGGAGTTTGACAATCTCTACCTGGTGCGTGGTCAGCGCAAGCCCGCGTTAAACCAATTGGAATCCCCCCTGGCCCCCCTGGAACCCCGTATCGCCCCTCAACTAACACACGAGCCTTGCGCTGGCACCATTTGCCGGCTGAGCCGTTGGGCCCAACCTCATCAGGGTCAGCTGGTCCGCAGCACAGGCCACGCGGCCGGGGCGGGTGACTCCCGTGGACCTGACCCCAATCTTTGATGGAGTCCTTGTTGTGTCCAACTGCTGCGGTGAAAGACTCCCAGGTCCATATCGAAGAATGTACCCTCCCAATCTGGTGCTCGCGCCCGGTACCGCAGGACATGAACGGCATCATCCACCCCTGCTTCCACCCCGAGGACAGGGTAAGCCGCCTGCGCACACATGTTTCCCGCGTCGTAACGAAAGCCCCAGCCTGGATACGCGTGCGTGTGACCGGTGTGGCGAGATGTTTAGGCGGCTGCATGAGTGGGGGGGGTCTTGAGGCGGACGGCCGCTGTGGTTGTTAGGACGGGCATCCCTGCAGCGACCTCTCGGGCTCTCGCGACGCCGCACGGTCCTCGCCATCACAATGCGGTGCAATTCAACCGCCTCAACCGCAGCCCGGCCCAGCTGAGCTCATCATGCCCTGCCATCCTCGCCCAGCAGCGTGTGTGTCCAACCCCGCCCAGATCACCCTCAGCACCCCAGCCCATCCAGTCTGCCCTGCCCGCCCAGCCGCGTAGCTAACCCCGCCCCGCCACGCCGCGTCTCGCCCACCCCCGCCCTCAGCCCGCTCCCACCACGGAGGCGGAGGTCTTCCAGAACATCTTTGACTACATTGACCGCCTCTTCTCCATCGTGCGCCCCCGCCGGGTGCTCTTCATGGCCATTGGTGGGTTAACCCTGCCAGCCTGCCTGTCTGCCTTCCAGGTTCCAGCAGGCCACTTGCGTGTCCGCCCCTGGGCTTGTTGATAGTGCCACGCCCTACATGTTGCTGCGTTTGAGAGCCGGGAAACCTGGCGGCGACTGGCGGGTCACTGCGTGTCGCGTTCGGATGCCGCATGCCTTGCAAACAAGTGCATGCGCCACTGTGTCCGCATACGCGTGCGGACTTCAACCCGCCTGGCCCGTCCTTGTTGCCCCACGGCCCTGCTGCACCGCCCGGGGCTCTACGCCACGGCATCACCTCTGATAACGTACCCACACGTGCTGAGGTTGATCCGGCTGCTCCAGCCCTAACTTTCTGCCTCCGTCACCTGCACGCAGACGGCGTGGCTCCCCGCGCCAAGATGAACCAGCAGCGCAGCCGCCGCTTCCGCGCGGCGCAGGACACGGAAGAGAAGGAGCGGGAGGAGGAGCGGCTGCGGCAGGAGTTTGAGGCGCAGGGCATCAAGGTTGTGCAGCGGGACGGGAAGGGTGTTTTGGGGGTTGGGTCAGGTTGGGTCTTGGGGAGTGGGAGTTACACTTTGGAACGGCTGGACAGCAAGGGGCAGCAAGGGACTAATTCAAGGGAGTTGGACTACAGGTGTAGGCTATGGTGGCCTGGGTTGTGGTCTGCGGGGACGGGGCGGGTGGAAGCTTTACGGAGGTGCTAGGCGTGCGCCACATAGACGCGGCCGCAGGGTCTGGGCATAACGCCGGCGAACGAAAGCTTCTTACAGGAAGCCCATCCCTTCCGCCCGGTGCTAGTGGAGGCGGTCGTGGCTCATAATTAAGGGGGCCGTATACGGTCACAGTGCAGCAGCTTGCAACCAAAGCTGCTGAGGGCGCAAAGACCATCCAGTGCCTTGCCAGCCCCTTCATTGCCGCTCCCTCGCCACCGCCTCCAGCGCCACCGGCCTCGTCGCGACCTCTCCCCGCCCCCCTCCCCCCTTGTAGGTTCCCAAGAAGGAGAAGACTGAGACGTGGGACAGCAACACCATCACGCCCGGCACCCCCTTCATGCATCGCCTCAGCATCGCGCTGCAATACTACGTGCACCTGCGCCTCAACAACGATCCCGGCTGGAGGGGGCTGGAGGTGCGTGGGGCCGAAGCTGCGTTGGGCCGCCCTGGCGGGTGGCAAGGCCCTGGGAAGCAGAAATGACAAATAACAATTGAAGAACATGTGTCTTGCTCTCGAACGGGCCTGGGGCTCACGGAGATGCAAGAAACGGAGATGCACAGGCAAGCCCATGGAGAAACCCAGCGCGGCCCGTCCACCGTTTGGTGAAGCCCTGGACCTCGTGTCCTGGCCGCCCCCCACACCCGCTCCTCCCGCCTGCTCCTTCCTCTTGCCGTCACGCGCTTGTCAGGTGGTCCTGTCTGACAGCAACGTGCCCGGCGAGGGCGAGCACAAGGCCATGGCCTTTGTCCGCGAGCAGCGCGGGCTGCCCGGCTGGAACGCCAACACGCGGCACTGCGTGTACGGCCTGGATGCCGATCTCATCATGTTGGCGCTCGCCACACACGAGCCGCACTTTGCCATCCTCCGAGAGGTCGTCTTCAACGTGGCCCCCCAGGTGGGGCGAGGCGGCGGCGCAGGGAGGGCTGCACGGGCATGGGGGAGGAGGAGGGGAAGGGGACGGGCGAGTGGGTGCGGCACGCGAGCGGGCGTGGTGGCGCTGACAACGTTGGGCCGGCGGCGGTAGCACGGGGCAACTGGGACGGCTAGGAAGTTGCCTGTGACGCGGGGGGCTGGGGGAGCGAGGCGTTGACGGCGCCGATCAGATGACCTGAGGATGGGCAGGGCCCGCGGTGGGGCAGGGCCGCCCTCGCAAAAGCGGCAGTAGTCCCATGTCGCGGCGGTGGGTCGGCGTTCGTCATTCTCCTCTCCTCAGCTAACGCAGCTCCCTTTTGTCGGCCTGGGGACCCCTGGACACCCCGTTGGGACCCACTCGCCCCTGCAGGACCAGAAGGAGCAGATGCGCGCACAGATGTACTCGCGCAACGACCCCAACGCGCCGGAGCCGGTGAAGGAGGAGCGCAAGGCGCAGGTTAGCAAGGCAGCAAGCGAGGGGGCGGGCGAGTGCCCGGACGCGGCCGCTTCTGAGTGTGGGGCTCGGATGGCGTCCCCGACTTGGCGGCTGGTCGAAGAGGCCGCCACACGTGTGAGAGAGCGGCCATCTGATCCGGCGGCAGGTCACGTGCTGACGTTGATGGGCCGTGCGGCTGCAGCCCCCCGAATGCAGGGCCCCTGGGACCGGGCCAACCGGGCCGGGGGTTCGTTACATGGGTTCGGGGGTTCCAATGGTCCGTGAGTGGCACGCTCCTCCCTCCCGCCCCGTGATCCTCCGTCCGTCGCCTCACCCTGTCAACCGACCAGCCTGCCAATGCGGACCGTCCGATTGCGCCCGTCCTCCGCCCTCGGTCTGCCGCACAACAGCGCCTGCTCTCTCACCTCCTCCTCCCCCCCCGCAACTTCTGACTTGCTGCCCGACTTGCAGGTGGCCCGCAAGCCGTTCCAGTTTCTGCTGGTGTCAGTGCTCCGGGAGTACCTGGCGCTGGAGCTCAAGGTGCCGGGGCTGCCCTTCCCCTTCGACCAGGAGCGCGTGTTCGACGACTTTGTGTTCATGTGCTTCTTCTGCGGCAACGACTTCCTGCCGCACATGCCCACGCTGGAGATCAGGCAAGAGAGCCAGCGGCAAAGCGAGCGGGCGCGCGGCAAAGCGAGCGAGCGACCGACAAAGCGAGCGACAGAGGGGGAGTTTTTATTGGCAAGGACTTGGGGCGGCCTTTCCGTGCCCGCTGCCGCTTTCCTTGCCTGCCCTCCCACGGGCCGCCTCCGCGGCGAGAGTGCTCTTCCGGGCGCACAGGGAGGAAATGGGCGCTGGGCTGGGGTAGTGCGAGGCCCTCACCCAGCCACCCGATATCTCTCCTCGAGTCCAAGTTTTCCGCTGCCGCGCCCTACACATCGCCCTACTTCTTCGTCGCTGCCCTGGCCGCTCCTGCCCTGTTTTCTCCCCGCCACCCGCTGCCCCGCCTCCCTTCTCCCTCACGTCCAGGGAGGGCGCCATCGAGTTGCTGATGCGCGTGTACCGGCAGGAGCTGCCCACCCTGGGCGGCTACCTGGTGCACGGAGCGAACGTGGACCTGGGCCGAGTGGAGGCGTTCATCCGGAAGATCGGCGCGTTCGAGGACGCCATCTTTTCGAAGCGCATGCGGGAGCTGCGCCGACAGAAGGAGCGACTGGCGCGACAGAAGGCGGTGAGGCGGAATGGGGATGGCGGCTTGGGGCGGAGGGGAGTATAGGGATGCTTGGCTGCTTGGGGAACGGAGGGAGCGAAGGAGGGAGGGAAGGCGAGGGAGAGGTCGTTGGAAGGGGCTGCGGGTGTGGGTGCGGGCTGGGATGGAGGTGGGATCAAGGGCTGGGGGGAGGGTTACGCCAGGCCACCGCACGGTGCGCTGAATGTTGGCGCCCTTACCCATGAGCGCGCGTGCTCGGTGTCCCGCCGCGCCTCCTCTCGTTCAGTGCATATCCCTAGCGGTCGCTGTACCGTGCTGATCCCCCCCCTACGGTTCGCACCCTGCATTGTTGGCAAACGTAGGAGGACCGCGCCCGGGCGCACAAGCGCAAGTTTAGCGCCAGCGACGCGGCGCCGTCGTCCCGACACGTGGCTCGCGAGGTAGCGACGGGCCACATGAAGCCGCTGGGCCGGGAGCAGGTGGCGGCGGAGCATGAGGCACAGGCGGCGGCGCGCAAGGAGTCGTGGCGGCAACGACAGCAGCAGAATGGCGCGGAGGCGGCCGGCAACGGGCACGGGGCGGGGGAGGCGGACGGCTCGAAGCCGCGGAGGGCGCCGTTGTTTGCAAGTAAGGGGAGGGAGAGAGGGACCGTGGATGCGTTTTTTCCGCGTCAAATAGTTTTGCGTGTAGTTGCCAAAGAAAGAGAATGACGAGTCCACGAAAGAGTGCCGGCAGGGTCACGTGACGAGCATATTCATTGGCCAGAAAACAGAATGGCGGGCCCTCGAGGAAAGAAGGCGGCAAAGAAGGCCGATGTTGGGCCGATGTTCATAGCGGTTCAGCGTCCTGGCGTTCAGCGATGCTGTTTCGTGAAGTCCGTCGTGAAGCTGTTTCATGCTTCTCATCCTCCCACACCATTGTCTTTTCTTCAATGATCACGCATCTTCTTCCGCCCGGACTGTTCGAAGTTCGATGCATGCAGCCGCAGCAGCCGTAGCAGCAGCAGCGGCCCTAAGAGTGCCCCTCGCTTTGCAGCTGTTTTCCCCTTTTGCCCTAACCTGGCTGACTCCGTTGGCTGCCCCACCTCCCCAATTGTCCCGCAGCTGGCAAGGACGTGCCCGCAGGTGCGCCCCTCCCCGGGCCGCCTTCCGGCCCCGTCCCGCCGCTGCGGACCATGGACGACCCAGACGCCAACAAGTCCGCGGCGCAGCGACTCAGAGAGCGCATGGCTGCAGGGAAAAAGGGCGCCCCCGCCGCGACGCCGGCGTCAGCGCCAGCGGCGGCCGAAGCCGCCGCCACTAAGGCGGACTCGGAGCAAGAGGCGGCGGAGGTGCCGGCGCAGCAGCGGCGGCGGCTCACGGGCGACGCGGACGTGTCGACAGCAGAGCCGGTGGCAGCAGCGGGAGCGGTGACGGAGGCGGGCGCGGCGGCTCCGGAGCCGGTGGGAGAGGCTGACGGCACAGCGGATTGGTCGTTTTCGGAGCTGCAGAACATGGCGGTGCGGCCCGACGACTTGGACGGCCGGGCGATGCTGGAGGCGGGCGGCAAGGAAGGCGGCGGTGGCGAGGAGGCGGAGGGTGTGGAGGTTTCGGAGGAGGAGGCGCTGGACGTGTTGGCGGGGCACGTGGGCCCGGAGGAGGAGAGCGAGATCGAGGTAAGCAGGACTTCGGGGGGAGAGAGATGGGCGTGAGTGCTCTGGGATTGGAGGAGAAGAAGGACATGAGAGCTTACGCGTGATTGCGCGGAACGAATTGAAAGCAATGGAGCATGCGCATTGGAAGAGAGGGCGTGGTAAGCTAGGTTGGCACGTCAAGGAGCTTGTCCGTAGGCGCTTTCCTGTGCTCCACCTCATGCCCTGCTCCATACATCCATCGCATTAAGCCGTGTCCCCTTCCCCCGGCAACCAAGCAGCGCGTACCGAATACCGCCTCTCCCCACACTGCTGGCCTGCCTCCGCCCGCAGGTGGACCCCGCCGCCGCTGCCGCCGCCGCCAAGGACATGAAGGAGCGGCTGGAGGAGATGATGAAGGAGCGCAGCGACCGCTTCGACGAAATGATGGTGGACGAGGAGAAGATCCGGCTAGGGGAGGAGGGGTGGAAGGACAGGTGCGGCAGCTGGGAGCGAGCGGCAGGGGAGGAGGCACCGGGACAGGGACAGGTGCCCCCGGCTTCAGGGATCCGGAAAGGGACGCGGCACTCGGGGCCCTCAGGCCGCGCGATCCCACCGTCCTTACGTCTTAACACCACGCGGCGCCATCACCACGGGTGCTTCCGCGGCGGGCATGCATCATGGCAACACGGCTATCCTTTGGGGTTGTCCTTTTCCACATTCGGACGGACGCCAGCAGGCCGATGGAGCTCCTGTGCCCCCGCCGTGCCGCGCCGCGCCGCTCCCGCGCCGCCTTGATTGCGTGCGCGCCTGCCTTGCTTGCTATCGTGCAGGTACTACCACGAGAAGCTCAAGGTGCCGACGGGCCCCGGCCAGCAGCGCATCCTGCAGTCCATCGTGCAGGCCTACACGGAGGGGCTGTGCTGGGTCATGAAGTACTACTACGAGGGAGTGGCCAGCTGGCGCTGGTGAGACCCGCCCGAGGAAGGGCCAGGGCGAGGGCCAGGGCGGTCCCGTTGTTGTTCTTGTGGCTGCATGACTTACGGCGTGATTCCAGGACGCTCCGATAGCCTGGCCGGGTTAGATGGGCCACAAGTACCCAAGGAACGTGTGTCTGCGTGTGCGTGTGCTGCTTTGGCGTCATCCTGCCCCACGTCTCAAGCTGTCTTTTCCCTGCCCCTTCCGTTCCCTCGCCGCCCGCAGGTTCTACCCCTTCCACTACGCGCCCTTCGCCTCCGACCTAGTCAACCTGACGTCCTTCCCCATGGAGTTCGAGCTGGGGCAGCCCTTCTCGCCCTTCAACCAGCTCATGGGGGTGCTGCCGGCGGCGTCCATGCACTGCCTGCCCAAGCCATTCAGGTGAGTTGCGTGGCAGTGGGCGGGGTGGCAGTGGGCGGGTGACTGCGTGGGCGGCTAGCGGGCCTGAGTGGGCTTGTTGGCGCTTTGATCGCCTCTCTCAGCTAGCCACGTCCTCCCACCGAGGTCGCCAACGGGTGGATGGGCGTTGCGCGTGCGCCTCGCGTCACCCCCGCAGGAAGCTGTTCACGGACCTCAACAGCCCCATTCTGGACTTCTACCCCTCCACCTTCCAAGTGGACATGAACGGAAAGCGCTTCGCCTGGCAGGTGCGTGTCCGGGTCCGGGTCTGTATGATGCATGTGCATGATGCAGGTGCGTGTACGCCGAAGTTAAGGGGGCCAACCCACCACCTGATCGCCCCCGTAATTGCTTGCTTGCTTCTAAAAAAGGGCTTTTCGACGGCCTGCCCTGCTGTTCCAGTTACCCTGCATGACACCTTCACTTCGGTTTCAACCCGTCTCTTCCCTCCTCGACCGGCTCCCTTTGCCTCGCCTTCCAGTTCCCTTGCCTGCTCCTGCTCCGTTTTCCCGCTTCGCCTCGCCTTCACCGCGCTTCCGTTCCCTTTCCTTGCCCCCATCCCTCCTTCCTTGTCCCCTGCCCCCTGGTCCCGTTCCTCCCAGGGTGTCGCGCTGCTGCCCTTCATCGACGAGTCCCGGCTGCTGGCCGCCACCGACCCGCTGCTGTCCGAGCTGGAGCCTGAGGAGCGCTTCCGCAACTCCACACGCCTGGAGGTCATGTACATACACTCCAGCCATCCGCTGGCGCCGGCGGTGTACGAAATGGAGGCGGCTTTCGGACATTTGAAGCCGGAGGGTGAGAGAGGGCGGGAGGGAGGAGGCTGCGCGAGGGGTCTGGGGCCTGAGCGAGAGGCTGCGCAGAGGGCCACTGGTGACGGAAGGGTTTATGAAGCGTGGAAGGCTGTGGTCGCAGTTCTGTGTCTGGGCGTTGGAAGGGGTGGTGGGGCTCCTGCGCGGCATCTGGTACCCGCTTGGGTTGTGTTTCTGCTGAAATTTCGAGGCGCCTGGCGGTTGGAGCCATTCTTGACTGGCCCATCCATATCTTGACTGGCCGGTGCTCCGCCCTTACTCTTTCCTGCTGTGCGTGCGTCTCCACAGAGCGCGGCGCCTCTGCCACTCAGCTGGACCCCGCACTCAGCCGCGGGGTGCACGGCTACATGATGCTGTGTGGTGGAGAGACGCAGCCGTCCGTGGTGCCCTCACCTTTCCCGGGTGAGGAACTGAGGATGGGGGGGCGGGTAGCCACGTACAGGCCGGAGGGGGCGGGTAGCCACGTGTAGGCCGGAGGGGGCGGTTATCCACGTATAGGCCGGAGCCGGTGATCCGGGGGTCGGGGTGAGAAAGAGAGCTAGCTCCTGTAAGCCTTTGACAAGGCGCATGACGCCAACACGTGGACGTTTGCACGTGTTGTGTGTGTGGGCGCTGGCCGTCTAGCTGATGTCACGCCCCGCCCGAGCTGGGTGGGTGGCCATGGGGCCACAGGACGCCGATCTGACCTGTTAACAGACGGCTACGCCTTGCCCCTCTTGATGTGACTCCCTCCTCGCACATCCCTCTCTCTTCGTCCCCCTCCCTTCATCCTACCCTCATCAGGCCTGGGCAGTGACGTTCTGAACAACAGCGTGCTGTGCATCACGTACAAGCTGCCCCCGCACCAGCCCCACCAGCCGCGCATCATGGAGGGCACCCAGCTGGACTCCCCGGTGCTCACCGAGGAGGACAAGCCGGTGGTGAGTCAGCTCGGGAGGGGTTGCTCGTGGCGGTGGCAGGAGAGATGCTATTGGGTTCGGAGTTATTGGATTCGGATGGATCGACTTTGTCGGATGGATGAGCTGTTCAAAGCCCGTAGCGATGCGGAACAGCTCGGACCTCGGGGCGTTTCGAAAGGCGGGCGCGCCTGGACGGTGTATCGTGTGCCTTGTTGCGGTTCTTGCGGACGGGCGCGGGGTCTCAGTTGTGTTCTGCAGTCACTTCCCTTATCAGGTCTCCATTGCCACGCACTGTGCCGGGATGCCCTCGGCATAGCCCCCAGCAGCTTCACTCCCTGCCCCGCTGCTTCCGTGCCTGTGTCCGTGTCAGTGCACTTGACGGCGCCGCCTCACCCGACCTCGCCCCCCCTCCCACGCCTGTGTAATCTGCGCACCCGCATCCGTCTGGCGCTCTCGACCCCGCAGGACCAGCCGCTGTGGCACGAGAAGGGCGCCGGGCGGGGGCCTCCGCACACCCGCGACATGCGCGCGCCCATGGTGGGCGACCCCGGTCTGCGCATGCTCAACTTCCAGCTGGGATACTCGGGGAGAGCGGGGGCGCCACCCGTGCCGCGCGGCATGGGGGAGGCTGCCGGCGGGCCTGGGCCCGGGCCCATGTACGGCGGTGGACCCCAGTACGGCGGATACGGCAACCATCACTCGCAACAGCAGGGGCCGCAGCATGGCGGCGGGTACGGCGGCGGCGGGCGCTACCCGGGGCCTGGAGGGCCGCAGCAGCCGTACGGCGGCGGCGGCGTGGGGTACGGGGGTGGTGGTGCGGGCGGCGGCGGGTACCGGCAGCAAGGGGGGTACGGCGGGCCGCCGGGTCCCGGGCCGCACAGCGGGTATGGTGGGCGGCAGGATTACCCGTCGGGACAGAGGGGCCCCTCGCCGCCAGCGTACGGCGGTGGGCCGCCGCAACACGGCGGGTATGGAGCACCACCGCCTTCCCAGTACGGCCCACCGGGGCATTACCCGCTGCCACAGAGCCAGCAGCCCCCGCCGGGGCGGTGGGGACCGCCCAGTGGCAGTGGTGGTGGCGGGTACTACCCTCCACAGGCCCATCAGCCGCCGCCGGGACAGTACGGCGGGGGGTACGGCGGGGCACCTCCGCCAGCGCAGAACTTCTACCAGAGCATCCGACCGACGTACAACAGCGGTGGCGCGCCGACTGGGTACGGTGCCCCCGTGCAGCCTGGGGCGCAACCGCTGCCCCACCAGGCGCAGCAGTCGTACGGCAACAACCCGTACGCGGCATTGCAGCGTCCGCGTGACCCTCGCGGCGGCAACGGCGGCGGCGGGCGTTATTGAGCACACTCTCAGAGCTCTTCGTTGACATCCCCTCACAGCAAATTTGTTTTGTTGCATCGGCGACCGGCGACTCTTAACCTTTGGGACTGAAGCCCCAAGTCTGCCGGGCAGGCATGTGTCTTCCATCCCCTGGGGATTGCGGTGGCTTGTTTGGTTGTGGACATACTTGATTCTGGCGGTAAAATTGGGGTTTGAATGGTTGGGAAGCGAATCGTTCCCCTTGTTCCCCAGTGTTGGGGCAGATGGGGGGGCGACGGATGTTAAGTGACCGGGGTACTTCCCGAGCAGCACGGGCTGTTGACTGGCCATGTTAGAGAATGGGTGGGACAGACTGGACCGATCGAGACTGCTGCCGGTGGCGGCTGAAACAGACGCTCAGGGTCCTGAGGACCGACTTGACGGGACAGAACTGGACTGTTCGTGACGGCCCGAATGAATCAGCCTCCATAAGGGTGGCGGCTTGCGTGGGTAGAGGAGTGCTGTGGGACCCTTACTTGGCCATGTTGGCTTTGTTCTGTGGGCCATGATGGGATGGGAGCGTCTGGCTGACGTGGGATGAAGGGCTGAGCGTGCCAAGGAGTTCACCAGAAGCACAGTCGTTACGTGGGGAAGTCGGGAAGGTCGCGGACCCAAGCGTGCAGTTAGTTTGGTTGGTTGTGCACATGCAGCGCTGAGAGCTCAATCGTGGGAGAGCCTCGCCCTGATCCCAACTGTCATCTATCAGACGGTGACAGATGGTGGGGGTGGAGCACCAGGGGTCTAGGATACCGTACTGAGCTGCTCACTGCTGGCGGCGGTACCTCTGCGGCTGCAATGACTGCTGCTCTTGAGTGCAGCTGCGGATGAGCCGCATCACAGTGAAAGAGGGGATATGGTGTTTTGCCAGCCCTACCTCATTGCCGCAACCGTGCTGTTTCGCAACGCTGCCCTCACTCCTGCCCAATAAACACAATCACTGCCCATCTGCACCAGCCGTACAGATGTCGGCTGTCGTGCACACATGCAAACATGCATACATCCGATGTACATCAGTGCAGTAATGCAAAGTCGTGCACATGCAGCGAATCAAAACCATTCAAGGCGCTCGTCCACAAATCCTCGTCCGACACCGGCCTGCTTCCAGGCTTCTGTAGATCGGTTGCTTGTTTAGGCCCGACCCCGGGGACTCAAACGTCCCAGTCCAACCACCTTCCCCCAAGCGCCAGACCTGCCCTTGATTTCAGCAGCTTTGCAAGTGGCATCGAACGGAGAAAACCATGCCAGTGTCTAGATCTAATATAAACAAGCAAGAGTGAACCAGGGCAAAATATGCAATGGTTGCCCAACCTGTGAACCGCAGTACTGTACACAGCAGTATCTTTTTCCTTGCCAAGCAGGTGCCAAGCAGCAGTGAAAGTCTGTCAACAGGAAGCCTGTACTCGACCGACAGTGACAACGACAACAACATGCATGCTGTAAACTATGTGAACTATGTAAAACCTGAAAACGTGCATGCTCCGACTGCATCCATGCCCCCATCTAGGCCCCAATGCACACAGCAGAGGCTCGCACGTGCTAGCCCCCCGAAGCCCTAGTAACACCCAATGGCCCCTTCCAACGTACGGCTCTTGGCACCAGCTCTCACGGGCTGGGGAGCAGCAGCGTGAGCGTCCCGCTGACCTTGCCATCGGTCAGGTACTCCACCCACGCCGCCAACGGGTCGGCCTCCGCCGCCACCGCCACCGCCGCCGCCGCCGCGGCGTCCTGCTGCTGTTGCTGCTGCTGCTGGTCCTGGAGGGGCAGCGTATCGGGCCAGCCCCATCCAGTTCCTACGTTCATAAAGGCGTTGGGACTGTAGGTGTTCTGCACGTTCCTCACCGCGGCACCCTGCCGGCGGTGCACCACCAGGCGCGCGGAGATGGGGACGGCCGTGATGCTGGCGAAGGTGGCCTCACTGCTGAGATGCGACCCTGGCGGCGTCAAAGCGATGGGCAGGTCGCACTGCAGGTACACCCCCGCTGTGGACTGGCCGCCGGTCACCTCGAGTTGAATACGCCACTCGAAGCCCCAGGCAAACACGCAATCATGCGGCTGGTCGTCAAAGGTGCCGTACACGTCCTGAACGCTGCCCGGCTGCAGCTGCCTCACAGCCCGCAGCAGATCCTCCTTTGGGACGTGCCAGCTGAACGTCAGGCCGCCAGAGGGCGGGATGCACTGGGGCCGAGGGCTCGCCCTGAGCAACTCCAAGACCGCGGGCAGCTCCTCAGCAGCCGACAGCATCCTTTCCTTCTCCCTCGCCGCAGCACTGGCGAAGTTTGCGACAGTGGCCGCCTCCAGGACGCTCGCGCCCGAGAACCAGCCGGCGGGCGCCTCGGGGTCCTTCTCGTGGTCGGCTGCCAGCGCCGGGAGGATAAGGCTGAGGTACGGCCGGCTCAAGTGCGCCAGCCGTACGGTACGGCACAGCCGCTGCCGGACAGCAGGTTCGGCCTTATCGCGGTTAATCCACATCCACATTGCCAGCATCAGCAGCACGCTGGCCTCGTCATCCGTTCCGAACTCATCTGACCCCAGCAGCGCCTCCAGGGCCACAGCGGGCAGCGCCAGCAGCTGGTCCGTGAGTGAGGGCGTGTTCAGGGCAGCTAGAGAGTTGCGAAAGTGCGGCACGAGCGAGCGCTTGCCAGTCGCCAGGATGGCACCAAAGGCGGGCTCCGCTTGTGGGTCGGGCCACAGCACCTCGGACTCGAATAGCTCCAGCACGGCTGGCGGCTGCTGCGACGCCTCCTTTGAAGTCCGGGCGCGCCTATTGCTGCCATCTGCCGTTTTGTTACGGCTGTTTGCTGCGGTCCTCCTGCTGCCGCTGACCTTGGCCGCAAGGACCTTGTCACACGCCGCGACACAGCCGCTGATCTGCAGGTAGGCCCCTTGCCGCCGCAGCTCCAGCACCTGCCGCACGCTGCTGTCTGCCGGCACCTCCCCCGTGTAGGCGAACCGGATGGCAGCGCGGGCGGCGGGTACCTCCGCTTCGTTGCCCAGGGGGATGCGCAGCTGGGGCCGATGACCAGCAGTAGCGCTCACCGGGGCCCAACGCTCAAACTGCAAATACGGCAGCACAAAGTGATAAATAATTTCGTAACATAATAATATTCGTTTTGTTTTGTCCCTCGTCAGACTCGTTCCCTCCTAAGTGTACTATCTATGTTGTCTGAGGAGCCGTCGGGGCTTCCCATCCGGGGCTTCCCTGCTCGGCCGGTAGGTTAGCCGCACCAGCTACTATTCAAATTTCTGCCGAAGCACACATTCGTATCTACCCACGGCAGCAACATACATCCGCAAGCAGTCGTAATGCTTGCCCGCACCTGTGTCCGGAAGCGCTCCGAGGCCAACTCCAGGAGCAAGCTGTGCGCTGGCAGCGGGGGGCCGAAGACGGCTTCGGAGGCCGAGGAGCCTTCGGCGATGGGCGCGCTCTCATCTCGGCAGAACATGATATCGCAGTCGGAGCGCCGCTCGCAGCCAAACAGCTCTCGAAGGCTGCGTAGGACGTCCTGACTCATCGCGGCGGCATAAGTGGGTGCCTCAGGCAGCTTGCCTAAATGCTCTCCCTATGCTTTCTCCTTTTGTAACGTAGGCAGATGCGCATGAGTTTTTGGAAATTTCTATGGTGAAGAGTCTCTCGGTGTCTCTTGAAAAGGTCTGGGCCAAAGATACCCGTGTTGTACGAGGAGAGTCGATGGCCCCAAGTGATGTCAGGCTTGCCTAGGTTGCGAAGGCGCTGCCAGAATACTGGCGCTCTATAAAATGCTTGATGAAACAGAAATATTTCGCCCATCATCATGATCCCATGTGCACACAAGGCTTGCCATCCCACATCCTGCGAGTCCCCGAGTGACAAAGCTAAACGGTCGAACGGTCAAAATGTCGCGGCCACACCCATAGTTCCCAATGATGCTGAACGAAGTTCATCTGTAATAACATTTATAGTAGTCCATTTCTCCAGCTGGGGCATCTGTTGTGTATGGCAAAATCGTTGACTTCACCCATGGTCATCCTGCCGCACGATTGAACAAAAACCCCGCACGCCTGATGTGACTTCTCCTCGCACAGCCCTCTCTCTTCATCCTCCCTCCCTTGATCCTACCCTCCTCGACCGGTTCTCTTTGCCTCACCTTCCAGTTCCCTTGCCTGCTCCTGCTCCGTTTTCCCGCTTCGCCTCGCCTTCACCGCGCTTCGGCTCCCTTCCCTTACCCCCATCCATCCTTTGATTCTTTTCCTCCTTCCTTGTCCCCTGCCCCCTGGTCCCGTTCCTCCCAGGGTGTCGCGCTGCTGCCCTTCATCGACGAGTCCCGGCTGCTGGCCGCCACCGACCCGCTGCTGTCCGAGCTGGAGCCCGAGGAGCGCTTCCGCAACTCCACACGCCTGGAGGTCATGTACATACACTCCAGCCATCCGCTGGCGCCGGCGGTGTACGAAATGGAGGCGGCTTTCGGACATTTGAAGCCGGAGGGTGAGAGAGGGCGGGAGGGAGGAGGCTGCGCGAGGGGTCTGGGGCCTGAGCGAGAGGCTGCGCAGAGGGCCACTGGTGGCGGAAGGGTTTATGAAGCGTGGAAGGCTGTGGTCGCAGTTCTGTGTCTGGGCGTTGGAAGGGGTGGTGGGGCTCCTGCGCGGCATCTGGTACCCGCTTGGGTTGTGTTTCTGCTGAAATTTCGAGGCGCCTGGCGGTTGGAGCCATTCTTGACTGGCCCATCCATATCTTGACTGGCCGGTGCTCCGCCCTTACTCTTTCCTGCTGTGCGTGCGTCTCCACAGAGCGCGGCGCCTCCGCCACTCAGCTGGACCCCGCACTCAGCCGCGGGGTGCACGGCTACATGATGCTGTGCGGTGGAGAGACGCAGCCGTCCGTGGTGCCCTCACCTTTCCCGGGTGAGGAACTGAGGATGGGGGGGCAGGGTAGCCACGTACCGTATAGGCCGGAGCCCGTGATCCGGGGGTGGTGGTGGTGGAGAAAGAGAACTAGCTCCTGAAAGCCTTTGACAAGGTGCATGAGGCCAACACGTGGATATTTGCACGTGTTGTGCGTGTGGGCGCCTGTGCAGGGGCCGTCTAGCTGGTGGCACGCCCCGTCCGGACTGGGTGGGTGGCCATGGGGCCACAGGACGCCGATTTGACCTGTTACAGACGGCTACGCCTTGCCCCGCTTGATGTGACTCCTCCTCGCACATCCCTCTCTCTTCATCCTCGCGACCTTTATCCTACCCTCATCAGGCCTGGGCAGTGACGTTCTGAACAACAGCGTGCTGTGCATCACGTACAAGCTGCCCCCGCACCAGCCCCACCAGCCGCGCATCATGGAGGGCACCCAGCTGGACTCTCCGGTGCTCACCGAGGAGGACAAGCCGGTGGTGAGACAGCTCGGAGGGGTTGCTGGTGGCGGTGGCAGGAGGGATGCTATTGGGTTCGGAGCACGTCGGATGGATTGGCTGTTTAAAGCCCGTAGCGATGCGGAACAGCAAGAACCCCGGGGCGTTTCTAAGGCGGGCGCGCCTGGACGGTGTATCGTGTGCCTTGTTGCGGTTCTGCGGACGGGTGCGGGGTCTCAGTTGTGCTCTGCAGCCACTCCCCTTATCAGGGCGCCATCAGGGCGCCACGCACTGTGCCGGCATGCCCTCGGCTGGCCTCCAACAACTTGGATCCCTGCCCCGCTGCTTCCGTGCCTGTGGCCGTGTCAGTGCACTTCACGGCGCCGCCTCACCTCACCTCGCCCCCCCGCCTGTGTAACCTGCGCACCCGCATCCGTCTGGCGCTTCCGACCCCGCAGGACCAGCCGCTGTGGCACGAGAAGGGCGCCGGGCGGGGGCCTCCGCACACCCGCGACATGCGTGCTCCCATGGTGGGCGACCCCGGTCTGCGCATGCTCAACTTCCAGCTGGGATACTCGGGGAGAGCGGGGGCGCCACCCGTGCCGCGCGGCATGGGGGAGGCAGCCGGCGGGCCTGGGCCCGGGCCCATGTACGGCGGTGGACCCCAGTACGGCGGATACGGCAACCACCACTCGCAGCAGCAGGGGCCGCAGCATGGCGGCGGGTACGGCGGCGGCGGGCGCTACCCAGGGCCTGGAGGGCCGCAGCAGCCGTACGGCGGTGACCGGGGCGGCGGCGGCGTGGGGTACGGGGGTGGTGGTGCGGGCGGCGGCGGGTACCGGCAGCAAGGGGGTTACGGCGGGCCGCCGGGTCCCGGGCCGCACAGCGGGTATGGTGGGCGGCAGGATTACCCGTCGGGGCAGAGGGGCCCGTCGCCGCCAGCGTACGGCGGTGGGCCGCCGCAGCACGGCGGGTACGGAGCGCCACCGCCTTCCCAGTACGGCCCGCCGGGGCATTACCCGCCGCCACAGAGCCAGCAGCCCCCGCCGGGGCGGTGGGGACCGCCCAGCGGAAGTGGTGGTGGCGGGTACTACCCTCCGCCACAGGCTCATCAGCCGCCGCCAGGGCAGTACGGCGGGGGGTACGGCGGGGCACCTCCGCCAGCGCAGAACTTCTACCAGAGCATCCGACCGACGTACAACAGTGGTGGCGCGCCGACTGGGTACGGTGCCCCCGTGCAGCCTGGGGTACAACCGCTGCCGCACCAGGCGCAGCAGCCGTACGGCAACAACCCGTACGCGGCATTGCAGCGCCCACGCGACCCTCGCGGCGGCAACGGCGGCGGCGGACGTTATTGAGCACACACTCAAAGGTCTTGATAGCCGCTCCACAGCAAATTTGTTTGGGTTGCAGCGGCGACCGGCGACGTCTTACTTGTGGGACTTGTGTGGACCCCAAGTCTGCCGGGCAGGCACGTGCCTTCTCCTGGGGGTTGTGTTGGCTTGTTTCTGGACATATTTGACTCTGGCGGTAATATGACTGTTTTGAAGACGGTGTTGGTTTGAATCGTTTGGGGTTTGAATTGTTTGAGAGCGAACCGTTCCCCTTGATCAGTGTTGAGGCAGATGGGGGGGAGCGACGGATGATAAGCGGCCGGGATCCTTCCCGAGCGACGCGGGCTGTTGACTGCTGGTCAGAGAGTGGGTGGGACAGACTGGACCGATTGAGACTGCTGCCGTTGGCGGCTGAAACAGACACTCAGGGTCCTCAGGACCGACTTGACGGGACAGAACCGGACTGATCATGACGGCCCGAATGCGCCTCCGTGAGGGTGGCTGTTTGCGTGGGTAGACGAGCGCTGTGGGGCCCTTGGCCATGTTGACTTTGTTCTGTGGGCCATGATGGGATGGGAGCGTCTGTCTGACGTGGCATGAAGGGCTGAGCGTGCCAAGGAGTTCACCAGAAGCACAGCCGTTACGTGGGGAAGGCGGGAAGGTCGCGGACCCAAGCGTGCAGTTAATTCGGTTGGTTGGTTGTGCACGTGCAGTGCTGAGAGCTCAATCGTGGGAGACCTCGCTCTGATCGCAGTCATCTATCAGACAGTGGCAGACGGGGGAGGTGCAGCACCGGGGCACTCTTGCGTGCGAGACTTGCGTGCTCAGGTGGCGCACTGCGGCAGGGCCGCGATACGATGCTAATTGTGGTATTTAGCGTCTCGGGCAAAAGGCGTGGTCCATGTGAGATTGGCAATCTGCAGGGGGAGAGATGCGGTCGTACAGTGCTGCCACACGCTCGTCCCAACGAACCCGCTCGGCCCACTGCGCGGTTTTTGGTGGAGTGAGGCGCCGTCGTGGAGGGCATCACGCAGGGGTGCATGCATGGGGGTTGCGGCAGCACTGAGCTGCCCAGCCAATGACGGCCGTACCTCTATCTGCGGCTGCAATGACTGTTGCTCTCGAGTGCAGCTGCGGACGAGCCGCATCACAGAACAAGAGGGGATATGGTGTTTTGTCTGCCCTACCTCATTGCCGCAACGCTGCCCTCACTCCTGCCCAATAAACACAATCACTGCCCATCTGCACCAGCCGTACAGGTGTCGGCTGTCGTGCAGACATGCAAACATCCGATGTACATCAGTGCAGTAATGCGAAGTCGTGCACATGCAGCGAACCAAAACCATTCAAGGCGCTCGTCCACAAGTCCTCGACCGACACCGGCCTGCTTCCAGCCCCCTGTAGATCGGTTGCTTGTTTAGGCCCGACCCCGGGGACTCCAACGTCCCAGCCCAACCACCTCCCCCCAAGCGTTTTGATTACCCCCCAAGCGCAAGACCTGCCCTTGATTTCGGCAGCGTTGCAAGTGGCATCGAACGGAGAAAACCATGCCACTGTCTCGATCATGAAAATGAATAAGCAAGAGTGAACAAGAGCAAAACATGCTCCAGTGCATGCAATGGTTGCCCAACCTGCTGTGAACCGCAGTACTGTACACGGCAGTATCGTTTTCCTTGCTAAGCAGCAGTGAAAGTCTGTCAACATGAAGCCTGTACTCGACCGACAGTGACAACAACAACAACATGCATGCTGTAAACTATGTAAACTATGTAAAACCTGAAACCGTGCGTGCTCCGACTGCATCCATGCTCCCATCTAGGCCCCACAGCACACAGCAGAGGCTCACACGTGCCAGCCCCGCCCCGAAGCCCTTGTAACACCCAACGGCCCCTTCTAACGTACGGCTCTGGGCACCAGGTCTCACGAGCTGGGGAGCAGCAGCGTGAGCGTCCCGCTGACCTTGCCATCGGTCAGGTACTCCACCCACGCCGCCAGCGGGTCGGCCGCCGCCGCTGCCACCGCCGCCACCGCCGCGGCGTCCTGCTGCTGCTGCTGCTGCTGCTGGTCCTGGAGGGGCAGCATATCGGGCCAACCCCATCCAGTTCCTACGTTCACAAAATCCTCGGGACTGCTGAGGGTGCCCTTCACGTCCCTCACCGCGGCCCCCTGCCGGCGGTGCACCACCAGGCGCGCGGAGATGGGGACGGCGGTGGTGCGGGTGAGGGCGCCCTCACTGCTAAGACGCGACCCGGGCGGCGTCAAAGCGGTGGGCAGGACACAATTCAGGTACACCCCCGCTGTGGACTGGCCGCCGATGAGCTGTAGGCAGACACGCCACCCGAAGCCCCAGGCAAACACGCCATGCTGCAGCTGGTCGTCAAAAGAGCCGTAAACATCCTGAACGCTGCCCGGCTGCAGCTGCCTCACAGCCTGCAGCAGGTCCTCCTTTGGGACGTGCCAGCTGAAGGTCAGGCCGCCAGAGGGCGGAATGCACTGAGGCCGGGGGCTCGCCTTGAACGACTCCAAGACCGCGGGCAGCTCCTCAGCAGCCGACAGCATCCTTTCCTTCTCCCTCGCCGCAGCACTGGCGAAGTTTGCGACAGTGGCCGCCTCCAAGACGTCCGCGCCCGAGAACCAGCCGGCGGGCGCCTCGGGGTCCTTCTCGTGGTCGGTTGCCAGCACCGGGAGGATTAGGCTGAGGTACGGCCGGCTGAGGAGCGCCAGCCGTACGGTACGGCACAGCCGCTGCCGGACAGCAGGTTCGGCCTTATCGCGGTTAGTCCACATCCACTCGGCCAGCATCAGCAGCACGCTGGCCTCGTTATCCGTTCCGAACTCATCTGACCCCAGCAGTGCCTCCAGGGCCACAGCGGGCAGCGCCAGCAGCTGCTCCGCGATTGAGGGCGTGTTGAGGGCCGCTAGGGAGTTGCGAAAGTGGGCCACGAGCAAACGCTTGCCGTTCACCAGGACAGCACCGAAACTTGGCTCCGCTTGTGGGTCGGGCCACAGCACCTCGGACTCGAATAGCTCCAGCACAGCTGGCGGTTGCTGCGGTGCCTCCTCTGAAGTCCGGGCGCGCTAGTTGCTGCCACCCTCCACATGCGAGCTTGCTCCTGCGTCCCTGCTGCCGCTGAGCTTGGCCGCAAGGACCTCATCACACGCCGCGACACAGTCGCTGATCTGCATGTAGTCCGCCAGCCGCCGCAGCTCCAGCACCTGCCGCACGCTGCTGCCTGCCGGCACCTCCCCCGTGTAGGCGAACCGGATGGCAGCGCGGGCGGCGGGTACCTCCGCTTCGTTGCCCAGGGGGATGCGCAGCTGGGGCCGACCGCCAGCAGTAGCGCTCACCGGGGCCCAAAGCTCAAACTGCAAATACGGTAAAAAAGCAAGTCACGTAAGGATGATCAAGCAATTCGGTAAAAGATCTATTCGTTTTGTCCCCGGTCGGACTTGTTCCTTCCTGACTGTAGCTCCAAAGTTGCCTAAATATTGGGTGCGCCTAAATTCGGCCAGTCAGCGTTTTTCGCGATTGTCGCACTCAACTCGTTTCCGAACACCCTTGGCCTTTGTAACAAAACTTATTTATACATGTTAATCGAATTGTGATAGGCGCCAGCTGTGTTAACCTTCCGGACTGGGCCGTCCCGGCCCAAACGTCGTTTCACAATTTCGGCCAGTTGTCTTCACCGCGACGTGTGACATGCGTCATCGTCATTCGAGACATGCCCAACCGGACAGGTCCAGACCTTGGCTTTACTTCATAACAATGCTCTATGAACGCTTTTAAGTCGTTAAAGATGCGATTGTGCGATACTTTTTCCTGACATTGACAAACTGGCCGAATTTAGGCACCATGGCCGAAACAGTGTGATCCCAGTCGCACACCAGCGCCGCTCCAGGGCCACTTCTATCACGGTCACGTCATGTAACATATAAAGAAAAGTAATTAGCGCCAATTTGGGAGCGTCGCGGCCGTCGATAAGGCCTTTTATTGAACAAATTGACATCTGGCCGAAGTTAGGGATATTTGGAGCTACTGATCGTGTTATCCGAGCCGCCGGGCTTCCCTTACTCTGTTCGCTACAAGCAGCCTTATTTTCCGCACCTGATTCCGGAAGTGCTCTGAGGCCAAGTCCAGGACCACCTTGTGTGCTGGCAGCGGGGGGCCGAAGACGGCTTCGGAGGCCGCTGAGCCTTCAGCGATGGGCAAACTCGCATCCCAGCAGAAGGTGATTTCGCAGTCGGCATGCCGCTCAGAGCCAAACAGCTCTGGAAGGCCGCGTAGGACGTCCCGATTCATCACGGTGGCGTAAGTGGGTGCCTGAGGTAGTTTGCCGTTACCCTCTCTCCTATTTCTTAAATTGTGGACGTAGGCAGATGCGCACGAGTTTTTGGAAATTTCTGTGGTGAAGATGTCTCTCGGTGTCTTTCGAAAAGATCTGGGCCAAGGATACACGTGTTGTACGAGGAGAGTCGATGACCCCAAGTGATATCAGGCTTGCCATGGTCGCGAAGGCGCTGCCAGCAAACTTGCGCTCTATAAAATGCTTAATGAAACAGAAATATTTCGGTAGAATGCTAGAAGGAACAGGAACATTTCGCCCATCATCATGATCCCATTTATATAATAGTCGATTTCTCCAGCTCGCGCGCCTGTGGTGTATGGCAAAATCGTTGACTTCGCGGTCCGCGACCCATGGGTCATCCTGCCGCACGATTCAACAAAAACCCCGCACGCCTGATGTGACTTCTCCTCGCACAGCCCTCTCTATTGCTTCGTCCTCCTCCCTTTATCCTACCCTCATCTATCAGGCCTGGGCAGTGACGTTCTTAACAACAGCGTGCTGTGCATCACGTACAAGCTGCCCCCACACCAGCCCCACCAGGCACGCATCATGGAGGGCACCGAGCTGGACGATGTCTCCACTGGACGAACCCATGCATGGTGGGGCAGCAGCTGCGAGTGGTACATGGTAGCGGCTCGGTCGTGGTTGCAATGGCGGCCTCGTGGCGGTGGCGGTGGCGTTGTTTGGGGGCTGGCTGGGGATGTTTGGGGGGCATCACCACTCTTCGGAACAGAGGGGCCCGCCGCAGAACGGCGGGTACGGAGCGCCACCGCCTTCCCAGTACGGCCCGCCGGGACATTACCCGCAGCCACAGAGTCAGCAGCCCCCGCCGGGGCGATGGGGACCGCCCAGTGGCAGTGCTGGTGGCGGTTACTACCCTCCGCCACAGGCCCATCAGCCGCCACCGGGGCAGTACGGCGGGGGGTACGGCGGGGCACCTCCGCCAGCGCAGAACTTCTACCAGAGCATCCGACCGACGTACAACAGCGGTGGCGTGCCGACTGGGTACGGTGCCCCCTTGCAGCCTGGGGTACAACCGCTGCCGCACCAGGTGCACGCAGCAGCCGTACGGCAACAACCTGTATGCGGCGTTGCAGCGTCCACACGACCCTCGCGGCGGCAACGGCGGCGGCGGACGTTATTGATCACACATTCAAAGGTCTTGACAGCCGCTCCACAGCAAATCTGTTTGGTTGCAGCGGTGACCGGCGATGTCTTTACCTTTTGGGACTGAAGCCCCAGGTCTGCCGGGTAGGCACGTGTCTTCCCCTGGGGATTGCGTTGGCTTGTTTGTGGACATACTTCATCCTGGCGGCGATATGACTGTTTTAAAGACGGTGTTGGTTGGAATTGTTTGGGCTTTGACTTGTTTGAGAGCGAAACGTTCCCCTTGCTCCCCAGTGTTGGGGCAGATGGGGGACGACGGATGATGAGCGAACGGGGTACTTCCTGAGCAGCACGGGCTGTTGACTGGTGGGTGGGACAGACTGGACCGATTGAGACTGCTGCCGGTGGCGGCTGAAACAGACGCTCAGGGTACTCAGGACCGATTTGACGGGACAGAACCGGACTGTTCATGACGGCCCTAATGAATCCGCCTCCGTGAGGGTGGCGGTTTGTGTGGGTAGAGGAGCGCTGTTGGGCCCTTGGCCATGTTGCCCTTGTTTTGGGGGCCATGATGCGCGCGAGCGTCTGGCTGACGTGGCATAAAGGGCTGAGCGTGCCAAGGAGTTCACCAGAAGCACAGTCGTTACGTGGGGAAGCCGGGAAGGGCGCGGACCCAAGCGTGCAGTTGGTTGGGTTGGTTGTGCACGTGCAGCGCTGAGAGCTCAATCGTGGGCAGACGGTGGAGATGCAGCAGCAGACGAGCCACATCACATAGGAAGAAGAGATATGGCGTTGTGCCGGCCCTACTTCATTGCCACAACCGTGCTGTTTCGCAACGCTGCCCTCACTCCTGCCCAATAAACACAATCACTGCCCATCTGCACCAGCCGTACAGATGTCGGCTGTCGTGCACACATGCACACATCCAACGTACTTCAGTGCAGTAAACCCAAGGTCGTGCACATGCAGCGAATCAAAACCATTCAAGGCGCTCATCCACAAGTCCTCGTCCGACACCGGCCTGCTTCCAGCCTCCCGTAGATCAGTTGCTTGTTTAGGCCCGCCCCCGGGGACTCAAATGTCCCAGTCCAACCACCTCCCCCCAAGCGTTTTAATTACCCCCCAAGCGCCAGACCTGCCCTTGATTTCGGCAGCGTTGCAAGTGGCATCGAACGGAGAAAACTATGCCACTGTTTCGATCATGAAAATAAATAAGCAAGAGTGAACAAGAGCAAAACATGCTCCAGTGCATGCAATGGTTGCCCAACCTGCAGTATCTTTTTCCTTGCCAAGCAGCAGTGAAAGTCTGTCAACAGGAAGCCTGTACTCGACCGACAGTGACAACGACAACAACATGCATGCTGTAAACTATGTAAACTATGTGATGTAAAGCTTGAAACCGTGCGTGCTTCGATTGCATCCATGCCCCCATCTACACCCCCAAGCACACAACAGAGGCTCGCACGTGCTAGCCCCCGAATCCCTAGTAACACCCAATGGCCCCTTCCAACGTACGGATCTTGGCACCAGCTCTCACGGGCTGGGGCGCAGCAGCGTGAGCGTCCCGCTGACCTTGCCATCGGTCAGGTACTCCACCCACGCCGCCAGCGGGTCGGCCCCCGCAGTGTTGCCCGTGGCGTCCTGCTGCTGCTGCTGGTCCTGGAGGGGCAGCATCTTGGGCCAGCCCCGTCCAGTTCCTATGTTAACAAAAGCCTCGAGACTGCTGAAGGTGTTCTTCACGTTCCTCACCGCGGCCCCCTGCCGGCGGTGCACCTTCAGGCGCGCGGAGATGGGGACGGTGGTGATGCTGGCGAGGGTGCCCTCACTGCTGAGACGCGACCCGGGTGACGTCAAAGCGGTGGGCATGTCGCAATCCAGGAACACCCCCGCTGTGGACTGGCCGCCGATGACCTGGATGAAAACACACCACTCTGAAGCCCCAGGCGAACACACCATGCTGCGGCTGGTCGTCAAAGGCGCCGTACACGCGCTGAACGCTGCCCGGCTGCAGCTGCTTCACAGCCTGCAGCAGGTCCTCCTTTGGGATATGCCAGCTGAAGGTCAGGCCGCCAGAGGGCGGACTGCACTGCGGCCGGGGGCGCGCCTTGAGCACCTCCAGGATACGGGCTGAAGCCTTGCCTACAGACAGTACCCAGTCCCTCTCGAATTGTGTTATGCTGACAAAGTTTGTGACAAAGGCCGTCTCGTAAATGCTCGCGCCCGAGAACCAGCCGGCGGGCGCCTCGGGGTCCTTCTCGTGGTCGGCTGCCAGCGCCGGGAGGATTAGGCTGAGGTACGGCCGGCTGAGGTGCGCCAGCCGTACGGTACGGCACAGCCGCTGCCGGACAGCAGGTTCGGTCTTATCGTGGTTAGTCCGCATCCACTCGGCCAGCATCAGCAGCACGCTGGCCTCGTCATCCGTTCCGAAGTCATCTGACCCCAGCAGCGCCTCCAGGGCCACAGCGGGCAGCGCCAGCAGCTGCTCCCGGAGTGAGGGCGTGTTGAGGGCCGCTAGGGAGTTGCCAAAGTGCGGCACGAGCAAGCGCTTGCCAGTCGCCAGGATGGCACCGAAACTTGGCTCCGCTTGTGGGTCGGGCCACAGCAGCTCGGACTCGAACAGCTCCAGCACGGCTGGCTGCTGCGGTGCCTCCTCTGAAGTCCGGGCGCGCTTGTTGGTGCCATTTGCCGCGTGGTTGCTGCTGCTTGCTACTGCGGCCCTGCTGCTGCCGCTGACCTTGGCCGCAAGGACCTCATCACACGCCGCGACACAGCCGCTGATCTGCAGGTAGGCCCCCTGCCGCCGCAGCTCCAGCACCTGCCGCACGCTGCTGTCTGCCGGCACCTCCCCCGTGTAAGCGAACCGGATGGCGGCGCGGGCGGCGGGGACCTCCGCTGCGCTACCCAGGTGGATGCGCAGCTGGGGCCGACCGCCAGCAGTAGCGCTCACCGGGGCCCAGCGTTCAAACTGCAAATTCGGTGGAACAAACAAAGTCGCGCCAGCGTGATCAAGTAATTCGATAACATAACTATTCGTTTTGTCCCTCGTTGGAATTGTTCCTGCCTGGCTGTACTAGTCGTGTTGTTGAGCCGCCAGGGCTTTCCTTTCTTTGGTCGCTACACAGAGCAGTGCTCGGCCGATTGGTAAGCCACAGCAGCGGCTAATCAGGGTTCTGCCGAAGCACACATCCGTATCTACCTACCCACGGCAGCAGCATACCTCCGCACGCAGCCTTACAGCCCGCACCTGAGTCCGGAAGCGCTCCGAGGCCAAGTCCAGGACCACGCTGTGCGCTGGCAGCGGGGGGCCGAAGACGGCTTCGGAGGCCGAGGAGCCATCGGCGTTGGGCGCGCTCTCATCAGAAGCCAGAAGGCAGAAGGTGATATCGCAGTCGGAGCGTCGCTCGCAGCCAAACAGCTCTGGAAGGCCGCGTAGGACGTCCTGATTCATCGCGGCGGCACAAGTGGGTGCCTCAGGCAGCTTGCCGTAACCCTCTCTCCTATTTCTTAAATTGTGGGCGTAGCTAGGCAGATGCGCGCGAGGGCTTGGAAATCTGTGGTGAAGATGTCTCTCGGTGTCGCTCGAAAAGATCTGGGCCATGGATACACGTGTTGTACGAGGAGAATCGATGCCCCCAAGTGATGTCAGGCTGGCCAAGGTCGCGAAGGCGCAGCCAGCAAATCGGCGCTCGGTAGAATGCTTGAATAAACAGAATCTTTTATCCCAGCCATCATTATGACCCGGTGCACACAAGGCTGACCGGCCCAGCCACATCCGAGTGACAAATAAAGCTAATAAACGGTCGAACGGTCAAAATGTCGCGGCCACCGCCATAGTTCCCAATGATGCTGAACGAAGATCGTCTGTAATAAATATTCATAGTAGTCGATTTCTCCAGCTCGCGCGCCTGTTGTGTATGGCAAAATCGTTGACTTCGCAGTCCGCGACCCATGGGTCATCCTGCCACGCGATTCAACATAACCCCCGCACGTCTGATGTGACTCCCCCCTCACACATCCCTCTATCTTCAACCTCCCGCACCTTATCCTACCCTCATCAGGCCTGCCTGTGCAGTAATGTTCTGAACAACAGCGTGCTGTGCATCACGTACAAGCTGCCCCCACACCGGCCCCACCAGCCGCGCATCCTGGAGGGCACCGAGCTGAACGATGTCTCCACAGGACGAACCCATGCGTGCATGGTGGGGCAGCAGCTGCGAGTGATGTAGCGGCCAGGTCGTGGTTGCAATGGCGGCCTCGTGGCGGTGGCGGTGGCGGTGGGGTTGTTGGCTGGGGCTTGACCACTCTTTGGAGCAGAGGGGCCCGCTGCAGAACGGCGGGTACGTACGGAGCGTCACCGCTTTCCCAGTACGGCCCGCCGGGGCATTACCCGCAGTCACAGAGTCAGCAGCGCCGGCCGGGGCGGTGGGGACCGCCCAGCGGCGGTGGCGGTGGCGGGTACTACCCTCCGCCACAGGCCCATCAGCCGCCGCCGGGGCAGTACGGTGGCGGGTACGGTGGTGCACCTCCTCCAGCGCAGAACTCCTACCAGCAGGGCATCCGACCGACGTACAATAGCGGTGACGCGCAGAACGGGTACGGTGCCCCCGTGCAGCCTGGGCTACGGTCGCCGCTGCACTAGGCGCGGCAACAACCCGTGTGCGGCGTTGCAGCGCCCGCACGACCCTCGCTATATTGAGGACCTGCCTAAGGGCTGTTGAAGCCGCTCCATGGCAATCCGTTGTGGATACTACTGTTCAATTCTTGTGTTGGTATGCATCGTTTGGGGCCGAAAACTGCCCCCCTCCTGGGTAGTGTTTAGGTTGATGGGGGGCGACGGATGATAAGCGACCTGGGTCCTTCCCGAGCAGCGCGGGCTGTTGACTGCTGGTCAGAGAATGGGTGGTACAGACAGGACCGATCGAAGCCGCTGCTGCTGCTGCTGCTGCTGCTTGGCACACGAGACAGACGCTCGGGATTGTTAGACAGGACAGGACAAGACTTGACTGTTCGTGATGAGCGGAATCTGGCTACGGAAGGGTGGCGGTTCACGCGCGTTCGAAGATGTTTTATGGCTTTGGCTTTCTTTGCCTCTGATTCGGGGTCGTGGCGGCGGAGGCCCTCACGTCTGGCTGCGTGAGGTGACCGGCTGGGCCGACGACCCCGCCGGCTCAGGAGTCTGTGAGACGCTCAGCTGATGAACGGGGCAGTCGAAAGGATGCGGCCCCGGTCCGGAGGTCCCGGTGATGCAGCTCAAAGGATGTTGAGAGGACGTTTACCCGATCACAGTTGACACACGGAGGTGCTGGCGCGCTGAGATTTCCAGGCTAGGTAGAAGGCTGCGGAGATAAGAGACACAGCCATACGGTGCTGCTGCCGGACGTGTAACCTAACTTGCAGCCCGCAGGTCAATTGATTGTGTATGCCCCAGCAGGAGACCCCAATCAACCCCTGCCCAAATAAACCCCTCCATGCATCAGGCTTGCCTGCAAGCCCGGCCCAACCCCCTCGCCTATGATCACCCCGGCGACAATGGCAAAGAACGGCGAAGCCCTGCAGCTGCGATCCAGCTGTCCCAGCCGTATCTGTGTGAGGACTCAAACGCGCTTCACTCAAATACGAAGGCGTGTCGACAAAAAAAGCGTACTCAGGGATCAATTATACGTCTCACAATAAGAATAACCCGTCCGCAGACTCTGTACAACTTTAGACCGTATAAGATACCCGCAAACACTATACGTCTACAACCCCAAGAATGGCGGAAACACGTGCATGTCTAACCTTGAAAACTACAGTCACACCCAGTGACCCAGCCAACGGCTTTTTGCCTCACACGCTGGGACGCAACAGCGTGAGCGTCCCGCTGACCTTGCCATCGGTCAGGTACTCCACCCACGCCGCCAGCGGGTCGGCCGCCGCCGCTGCCGCCACCGCCGCAGTGTTGCCCGTGGCGTCCTGCTGCTGCTGCTTGTCCTTGAGGGGCAGCAAAGTGGACCAGCCCCGTCCAGTTCCCAATCTAAGAAAATACTCGGGACTGCTGAAGGTGCCCTCCACGTTCCTCACCGCGCCCCCCTGCCGGCGGTGCACCACCAGGCGCGCGGAGATGTGGACGATCGTGAGTTTGGTGACGGTGCCCTCACTGCTGAGACGCGACCCGGGCGGCGTCAAAGCGGTGGACAGGTCGCTATGCAGGAAGAGTCCCGCTGTGGACTGGCCGCTGGTGACCTTGACAGAAACACTCCAACAGAAGCCCCGGGCAGCAACGGCATGAAGCGACGGGTCGTCGAAGGTGCACGAGACAGTTTTTGAGCTGCCCGGCTGCAGCTGCCTCACAGCCTGCAGCAGGTCCTCTTTGGGGATGTGCCAGTTGAAGGTCAGGCCGCCAGAGGGCGGGATGCACTGGGGCCGGGGGCGCGCCCTGAGCGACTCCAGGATAGGGCCTGAAGCCTTGCCAGCAGACAGTAAGCAGTCCCTCTCAACTTGTGTTGTGCTGACATAGGTTGCGACAAAGGCCGCCTCCAAAGCGTCCGCGCCCGAGAACCAGCCAGCGGGCGCCTCGGGGTCCTTCTCGTGGTCGGTTGCCAGCGCCGGGATAATAAGGCTGAGGTACGGCCGGCTGAGGTGCACCAGCCGTACGGCACGGCACAGCCGCTGCCGGATAGCAGGTTCGGCCTGATCGAAGTTAGTCCGCATCCACTCTGCCAGCATCAGCAGCACGCTGGCCTCGTCATCCGTTCCAAACTCATCGGACTCCAGCAGTGCCTCCAGGGCCACAGCGGGCAGCGCCAGCAGCTGATCCCGGAGTGAGGGCGTGTTGAGGGCCGCTAGGGAGTTGCCGAAGTGCGGCACGAGCAAGCGCTTGCCTGTCGCCAGGATAGCACCGAAGGCGGGCTCCGCTTGTGGGTCGGGCCACAGCACCTCGGACTCGAATAGCTGCAGGTAGGCTGGCGGCTGCTGCGGTGCCTGCTCTGAAGTCCGGGCGCGCTTATTGCTGCCACCCTCCACGTGCGAGCTTGCTACTGTGGCCGTGCTGCTGCTGCTGACCTTGGCCGCAAGGACCTCATCACACGCCGCGACACAGCCGCTGATCTGCAGGTAGGCCCCCTGCCGCCGCAGCTCCAGCACCTGCCGCACGCTGCTGTCTGCCGGCACCTCCCCCGTGTAGGCGAACCGGATGGCGGCGCGGGCGGCGGGTACCTCCGCTGCGCTACCCAGGGGGATGCGCAGCTGGGGCCGACTGCAGGCTGACTGCCCCGGCTGACTGGGGCTCGTGATCTCGTCTGCGCCCTCTGCAGACCATCTCACAATCTGCGCATTCGGGAGTCAGGGTAGCAAGGTGTCAGATGCCTGAAGACTTGTATGGGTTTGGGTTTGGGTGGCTCGAGGCGTTTCTTATGGGCCGGACGTCGGGAGCCAACGGACTTGGATGGAATGGAGCAGCGATCGCAAGCACTCGTTGGGATGATGGGTGTGATGGGTCGACAAATGGACGTGATGGCGGGCACAGTCTTCGGAGTAAGCCGCAACACACCTGGGCCGTGAAGCGCTCGGATGCGAGGCCGAGGATTAAGCGATGTGCAGGCAACGGATCTCCGAAGACCACGGAGGAGTTGGGCCCGTCTGCTGTGGCGAGTGAGAGGTCGGCTCCCTCAGGGCCACCCTGAGCACATGACGCCGCGCCGGTGCTGGGTTGTGCCGTTCGAGTAGGCGCGATCTCGTCAAGGCAGAAAATAACATCGCAGTCCGAGAACTGATTGGAGGCGAAGACCTCAGGCAGGCCCCGCAGAACGCTCTTGCTGGCGGACTCGACCATGGATGAAGCAGCTCACTAAGCGTTAAGTGATGTTACGAATCCACAGTGCGTTTATCGCTGATGTTTGAAGTGATCTTCCTTGCCCGGGTTTGTGAAGCAAACCTGGGCTTAACTTTTTTTGTCTGGGGCAGCGTGGTGACCGTACAACGGCCGCAACGGCCTTCCCCAAATTCCGATGGAGGCACGACTGGTGGCATGAATGGATTGGCGGTTTACGCCGAAACGTTATGTATTCAATGGGATTACAACAGTCTCACACGGGCCGTTCTTCCTGAATGTCGGTTGTAACGAAGGCACTGTATAAAGCCGACTGCTGGACTGCAACAATGCTTACGGTGAATTGTTTCACTTAAAGAACAGTTGCGAAGTGCATGAAATTCTTATATGATGGTTCAACAGGCCGTGGTCGCGTGGTGCCATGTTGCCGGATGAGAGGAGCGCTTTTTCGCTTCACTTCGCTTCGATGTGTCGTGTCTTGCAAAGGCATGACTGTCTTTTGCGAGGTTGGTGTCGTTCCTGTGTTACGGGGCGACATGTCATGTCCCATGTGAGACGTCCATCTTACGCATCACGCGCATGAAACGATCGGTGGGGGGCCCGGGGCTTCCCCACCCTACTCTCCACACCCCTCTTCCCGCCCTCCCGCTCGCAGCATGGCGAGCTTCGTGCGTATTAGGTGATATGAGCACCCAAATTACGACATACGTAATGAACAAAGGCTCATGGGCATATTTACTTGTGGTGTACGTGTCTCACTGCACACGTGGTGGGGGGCACAGGGCGTGTGCATCCACCCCCGCAGCAAGGCGGTTATCGTGCGTGTTAGGTAATTTGAGCTGCCATTACGGATATCGGGTCACGTGCTCATGGAACCATGCATTGGTGGGGGCCCCGGGGTTTCCGCCGCCCCTTCACCCCACACCCCGGTGGATGTTCCGCAAGGACAATGACCCTGTGAGACCCGAACGCCGTCATGTTGGGTGGGTGGATGGGTCGGAGACATTCAAGCCTGCGGCCCCGGACGCCTGCCGGGTGATATGCGTGAACCGAGCGAGCGGCCTCTATGCGGGTGACGCAAGGTTACGCCTGTGACTGCCGCAGCTGATCTCCCGCTGCACGAACGTCGTCGACGTTACCCGAAGAGACGGTGCATGAACAACGCTCGGGTGCAAACACATCTCATGTATAGGCACGCACTACATCATGACCACAACACAGCCCTGCAACCCCACCGCTATAAACCCGGGATCGCGCCAGCCCTTACTTGTATATATTAGCATCTGTAAGTCACACGTAGGTAGGGCAAGACGCGTTGCAGCATTTCGCCGCAAACATTTTGAATGTAAATATAAAGTAAATATAAATGAGATCTCGAGAAATCCAGAGCGTGCAGGTGTCTTACCAGGGCGGTTCCGTTTTCCTTCGTACAACCAAATAGCAACGAACTCCGACGGAGCGACCTCAAATTATCCGGCTTGCCATGCTTTCAGACGTCCTAACCTCTAAATTGGTCTGTGGTAAGAGCTGCAGTTTGATCCATTTTGCGTACCATTTACGTGGCTCCGTAAAGCTGATTCGTGATTGTCGCAAATGTGCAGGGCACTGCCACGCAAAGCAGCGCAGAGCTTTGCTCGTCGTTACTATTATTACTTTACGAATTAGTTTATGCTGAGTGGAGTTGAATTGCTGAATGGCTGAATGGGCTTGCCCAGCAGTATAATCCTTGCAACATCCCAGCTGGAACGCCCTGCGCCACCAGTGGTTATGTGGACATGACGAGTTCGTTACATGTACAAGGAGCAAAATGCAGCGCGCGCTGCCAAGCAATACCTCGGTGCCTCAAACCTGTGCGCATCGCAGCTGCCATTCTCCGCCGTCATGCAGACAGCATATACGGAGCAAGCCAGCGCGTCCACACACGACGCCCAGCTGCAGCGCCTGCTTCTGACCGGGCCGCCGCCGGACTTCGACTTCCGGACTGAAGTCACGGCCTGCAGTCGTCAATGGGTGGATGAACACGCGCCGCAGCTTCGCGACCTGGTCGACGACGGTGCGTGGGGGCTTTGTGGGGGGGACGATGCCGCGTCAACGGTCAGCCAGCAGGCTGTGACCGGGCCTGTGTATGGTATGTGTAGGACATACACACACCATGACACGCTCCGAAACCCAGTGTCTGTCAGCGCGCGCCTTTCCGCAGCACCCACCCGCTGTCCCGCCACTCGGGTCAGTACGCCCCAGGCTCCCGGCTGGCCCGCAGGCACCCTGGTGGTGGTCCCCCGCCGACCCGACTACCTGGAGCGCCGCACCGACGGCTACTGCGAGCCCCGTGTGGTGCTGCTGGTGGGCACTGCACATGTCAGCCGCCGGTCGCAGCTCGACGTGGACCGAGTCATTCGGGTGGGTGGGTGGGTGGGTTAAGAGTGTGCTTGTGGGGATGGGTAGGTGGGTGGGTGGGCGAGTTGGGAAGGTGAGGTTGCGTGGTGGGCCTAGCGGTATGAAAGGCGACCGAGGCGAAGCAGAGGCTGCTGGACACGTCGGTGGTGGTTCTGTCGGGCAACGTAACGTTCTGGTGCCGAGAGCTGGTTGATTGCTGGGTGATCTGGCACTCTGGCTGGTCTGTCGTGGGTCTGTTGGCAGGCAGGGTGGGTTGCTGAGTCCGTCGCCAAAGCATGGCACGCGGAGGTGTCCGCCCGGCCGGCCGGGAGGCGTCTGAATCTGGCGGGCGGCTGCACAGCTGTGGCGGCCTCGGCGGCTGCCCTGCACACCCTGCACACACAAAATCCCCTCATGCGCATCGAGCCATGCGTGTTGGCTTTTCTGTTTAATGCCCTTCCCTGCCTCAATGGCCCGCAGCCTGCCAAACCTTCATCAGCACTCCACGCTTTAACTGCCTTCTCATATCTCATTACCCCACACCACCACGCCGCTGGAGTGACGCACCAGTACAGTGATCATCACCGAACTTGTCGCCATTGTCCCCCATCCCATCCATCCCGCATCCCCCCACCCATGAACTCTGCACGCGCAGGCCGTGGTCCCCGACAGCGTCGTGGTGGAGCTCTGCAAGAGTCGCTCCGCGGCACTGGTGGTCACGACCCGTGGGTCGGTCCCACCTGCGGGGCCCAACCCACATGTCAGCGGCCGATCCGCCATGGACGCTGTCACGACGCCGAACGGCTCCGCTTCCGGCTCGGGCTCAGATTCCGAGCCCGTGCTCGAATGCCTACGCCGCCAACACCAGCGGTGTTCAGTAGGCCGTCAGCGCAAGTCCTCGTCCGACACCGGCCTGCTTCCAGCCTACCGTAGATCGGTTGCTTAGTTAAGCCCGCCCCCGGGAACTCAAAACGTCCCAGCCCAAACCCTGTCCCTCCCAGGCGCCAGACCTGGCTTTGATTTCGGCAGTGTTGCAACTGGCATCGAACGGTAAATACCCTGCCACTGTCTCGAGCTCTCACCAATGAAGCAAGAGTGAGCAGGCGCAGAACATGCTCCAGTGCAATGGCTGCCAAAGCTGTGAGCCGCAGAACTGTATACCGCAGTATCTTTGAACGTCTGTCAACAGAAAGCCTGTCCAGGAACGACTTACTCGACTGATCGCGGCGGCCACAAGAACATGCATGCTTAAGTATGTAAACTATGTAGCCTGAAATCGTGCGTGCTCCGATTGCATCCATGCTCCCATCTAGGCCCCCAAGCATACAGCAGAGGCTCGCACGTGCTTGCCCCCGATGGCCTAGTAACACCCACTGGCCCCTTCCAACGTACGGTGCTTGGCACGAGCTCTCACGGGCTGGGACGCAGCAGCGTGAGCGTCCCGCTGACCTTGCCATCGGTCAGGTACTCCACCCACGCCGCCAGCGGGTCGGCCGCAACCGCCGCAGTGTTGCCCGTGGCGTCCTGCTGCTGCAGCTGTTGCTGGTCCTGGAGGGGCAGCATCTTGGACCAGCCCCAAGAAAATCCTATGTTCACAAAAGCCTCGGGACTGTTGAGGGTGCCCTTCACGTCTTTCACCGCGGCCCCCTGCCGGCGGTGCACCACCAGGCGGGCGGGGATGGGGACGGCGGTGTTGTTGGTGACGGTGCCCTCACTGCTGAGACGCGACCCGGGCGGCTCCAAAGCGGTGGGCAGGTCGCACTGCAGGAACACCCCCGCTGTGGACTGGCCGCCGGTGAGCTGGAGGTAAACACACCACTCGAAGCCCCAGGCAAACACGCCATGCTGCGGCTGGTCGTCAAAGGCGCCGTACACACACTGAACGCTGCCCGGCTGCAGCTCCCTCACAGCCCGCAGCAGGTCCTCTTTTCGGATGTGCCAGTTGAAGGTTAGGCCGCCAGAGGGCGGGATGCACTGGGGCCGGGGGCTCGCCCTGAGCACCTCCGGTATGGGGACTGAAGCCTTGCCAGCAGACAGTAGCCAGTCCCTCTTGACTTGTGTTGTGCTGACATAGTTTGTGACAAAGGCCGCCTCCAGGACGCTCGCGCCCGAGAACCAGCCAGCGGGCGCCTCGGGGTCCTTCTCGTGGTCGGCTGCCAGCGCCGGGAGGATCAGGCTGAGGTACGGCCGGCTCAAGTGCGTCAGCCGTACGGTACGGCACAGCCGCTGCCGGACAGCAGGTTCGGCCTTATGGTGGTTAATCCGCATCCATTCGGCCAGCATCAGCAGCACGCTGGCCTCGTCATCCGTTCCAAACTCATCTGACTCCAGCAGCGCCTCCAGGGCCACAGCGGGCAGCGCCAGCAGCTGATCCCGGAGTGAGGGCGTGTTGAGGGCCGCTAAGGAGTTGCCAAAGTGCGCCACGAGCGAGCGCTTGCCTGTCGCCAGGATAGCACCGAAGGCGGGCTCCGCTTGTGGGTCGGGCCACAGCACCTTGGAATCGAATAGCTCCAGCACGGCTGGCGGCTGCAACGCCTCCTCTGAAATCCGGGCGCGCTTATTGCTTCCATTTGCCGTTTGGTTGCTGCTTCTTGCTCCGGCCCTGCTGCTGCCGCTGACCTTGGCCGTGAGGACCTCATTACACGCCGCGACACAGCCGCTGATCTGCAGGTAGGCTCCTTGTCGCCGCAGCTCCAGCACCTGCCGCACGCTGCTGTCTGCCGGCACCTCCCCCGTGTAGGCGAACCGGATGGCAGCGCGGGCGGCGGGTACCTCAGCTTCGTTGCTTAGCGGAATGCGCAGCTGGGGCCGACCGCAGGCTGACTGTTCCGGCTGACTGGGGCTCGTGATCTCGTCTGCACCCTCTGCAGACCATCTCTCAATCTGCACATTCGGGAGGCAGGGTAGCAAGGTGTCAGATGCCTGAAGACATTAATGGGTTTTAGTTTGGATGGCTCGAGGCGTTTTTTATGGGCCGGACGTCGGGCGTCGGGCGTACTTGGATGGAATGGAGCAGCGGTCGCAAGCATGCGTTGGGATGATGGGTGTGATGGGTCGACAAATGGACGGGATGGCGGGCACGGTCTTCGGAGTAAGCCGCAGCACACCTGGGCCTTGAAGCGCTCGGAGGTAAGGATGAGGATTAAGCGATGCGCAGGCAGCGGCTCTCCGAAGGCCACGGAGGGGTTGGGCCAGTCTGCTGTGTCGAGTGAGCGGCCGGCTCCCTCAGGGCCACCCGGAGCACACGTCGCCGCGCTGGTGCTGGGTTGTACCGTTCCAGTGGGCGCGTTCTCCTCAAGGCAGAAAATAACATCGCAGTCCGAGACCCGATTGGAGGCAAAGACCTCAGGCAGGCCCCGCAGAAGACTCTTGTTTACGCACTCGATCATGGACGAAGCGGCTCACTAAGCATTAAGCGGTGTTTCGAACCCACAGTGCATCTATCGCAGATGTTTGAGGTTATCTTCCTTATAGATTTGCATCTGTATGTCAAACGTAGGTAGGGCGAGACGTGTTGCAGCATTTCGCCGCAAACATTTTGAATGTACGTTTGAATGAGATCACGAGAAATTTAGAGCGCACAGGTGTCTAACCAGCCTTTCAAACCCTGCTCTGTGGTTTAGAAGTCCGGCTTGAGCGGGCGACGTGGGGGGTCGCAGTAGGTTGTCGGAGTTTGAACTCTGAGTTTGTAAGCTGACAATTGGAGTAGTCACATTACGTCAAATGCAAAGATATTGGTGAACCGTGCAACTTGGTGTAAGTTTGTCACTCGACGACGCGACCCTTTGAACAGGGCATCGGGCCCATCTGAACTTGGCGGATCGGGAGGAATCATTGATCAGAGGGGAAGCAGGTTTTCACACCGGTTGCTGGCCATGCAGGCTAGACATACGGGCTTTAGGCGACGGCGTCTTACCATGGCAGTTCAGTTAACTTTTACCTATGTACAACCGACTTGTACAACCGACTTGTACCTATGTTCAACCGAAGAACAACGAACTCAACGGTGCGACCTCAAAGCCCAAATGAAGCTGCCCAAGCTGGTATCCTGGTATGGTAACCAGCTTTCAAATCTCCGAACCTTCGGCATGGATTATGATAAGAGCTGCAGCTTGGTCCTTTGGCGTACCATTTACATGGCTCCGTAAGTCTGAATCCGTGATTCACAAACGTGTAGGGCCTTGACTCGCAAAGCAGCGCAGAGGTTCGCTTGTTACTACTATCAGTACCTAGTAATATAAGTATGTACAAAATGGTTTTGCGTTCGTCTGAGTGGAGTTGAGTTGCTGAATGGCTGGAAGGGCTTACACAGCAGTATAGAACTTGCAACATCCCAGCTGGAACGCCCTGCGCCACCAGTGGTTATGTGGATATAACAAGGCTGTAATATACAAGGGGGCAAAAACGCAAAATGCAGCGCGCGCTACCAAAGAAGGCCTCGGTGCCTCAAACCTGTGCGCGTCGCAGCTGCCATCCTCCGCCGTCATGCAGACAGCATATACCCTTAGCAGCAATCGATAACACTCTCCGCGTCGCTGCGGGGCGGCTCCCAGCGGCGGTCGCGGAGCAAGCCAGCGCGTCCACACACGACGCCCAGCTGCAGCGCCTGCTTCTGGCCGGGCCTCCTCCGGACTTCGACTTCCGGGCTGAAGTCACGGCCTGCAGTCGTCAATGGGTGGATGAACACGCGCCGCAGCTTCGCGACCTGGTCGACGACGGTGGGGGCTTTGTGGGTGGGACGATGCCGCGTCAACGGTCGGCCAGCAGGCTGTGACCGGGCCTGTGTATGGTATATGTATGACAAACACACACCATGACACGCTCCGAAACCCAGGGCCTGTGAGAGCGCGCCTTTCCGCAGCACCCACCCGTCGTCCTGCCACTCGGGTCAGTACGCCCCAGGCTCCCTGTTGGCCCGCAGGCACCCTGGTGGTGGTCCCCCGCCGGCCCGACTACCTGGAGCGCCGCACCGACGGCTACTGCGAGCCCCGTGTGGTGCTGCTGGTGGGCACTGCACATGTCAGCCGCCGGTCGCAGCTCGACGTGGACCGAGTCATTCGGGTGGGTGGGTGGGTGGGTTAAGAGTGTGCTTGTGGGGATGGGTAGGTGGGTGGGTGGGCGAGTTGGCAAGGTGAGGTTGCGTGGTGGGCCTAGCGGTATGGAAGGCGGCCGAGGCGAAGCAGGGGCTGCTGGACGCGTCAGTGGTGGTCCTGTAAAAGCAAACGCGCTACCCGAAGCGTCGAGTGCTGATGAAGGTTTGGCAGGCTGCGGGCCATTGAGGCAGGGAAGTGCTTTAGACGCCTCCCGGCCGACCGGGCGGACATCTCCGCGTGCCATGCCTTGGCGACGGACTCAGCAACCCACCCTGCCTGCCAACAGACCCACGACAGACCAGCCAGATCACCAAGCAAACCCAGCAATCAACCAGCTCTCTGCACCAGAACGTTACGTTGCCCGACAGGGCCACCACGCCGCTTTAGTGACGTGCCAACTCGGTGTTCATCACCGGAGTTGTCGCCATTGTCCCTCATGCCATCATTCCCGCATCCCCCCACCCATGAACTCTGCACGCGCAGGCCGTGGTCCCCGACAGCGTCGTGGTGGAGCTCTGCAAGAGTCGCTCCGCGGCACTGGGGGTGGCGACCCGTGGGTCGGTCCCACCTGCGGGACCCGACCCACGGGTCGGCGGCCGATCCGCCATGGACGCCGTCACGACGTCGAACAGCTCCGAATCCGGCTCGGGTTCCGATTCCGAGCCCGTGCTCGAACGCCTCGATGCCTCCGCCGCCAACACCAGCGGCAACCGCGACGGCGATAGCCACAGCAGCAGCAGCAGCGGCGGTAATATCGCTGTCGGCCGGAAGAGTAACGGCGTCAAGCAGCCACCGGTGTACATCAATCCCATGAACCTGGCGGGCGGCGGCGGCGGCGGTGGTGGTGGCGACGGCGGCGGCGGCAGAGGGCCCCCCGGCGCGGACTTCCTGGGGGCGGTGGCTCGCAGCGTGTCGCTAGGGGGGCAGAGCGCGCTGCTGCTGCGTGTGCTGCTGGCGGGGCTGGCGAGCCGCACGGCGGGTGAGCACCACAACAGGCCCCGCGCAGCTCAGGGGTGAAAGGGTGAATGAAATGAGGACCGGGACAGGGCCCCCAGGGTTTCCCACACGTGCAGCCGGCCGCCTGGACCCCGCCGGCCGCCGCATTCCGGCGCTAGTTATCCCGCGCATCTCCCTGCACTGCTGTACGCTAAGTTCTTGTTTCCCTCCCGTCACTCTGGCCGCGCGGCCTGACCGCCTCAACCCTTTACGAAGCTGCCGCTCATTCGCCACGTCCCGCCGCCCGCCCGCCCGCCACCCCGCCCCATCGAGCCCCAATGCGTTGCAAGGACGCCGGCCCCTCCTCCCGGTGCCAGCCCTCTCCCCTTCCCCCACGTGGGGCTCCGCTGCCGCCTCCCTTCTGCGCCGCAGGGTCGCTGGGTGTGGCGGGCGGCGGCGAGTTCGCTGCCGCGCAGGCCGCCGCTGACGATGTGGAGTCGCAGGTGGTGCTCGGGGACCGGCCGGTGGAGATCACGCTGAGCCGGGCCTGGGCCGCGCTGCCGCTGTCCCGCCGCCTGAGGCTGTGCGGGGAGTTGCTGCGGGGGGCCCTGGGCACGCAGCGGCAGGTGTGGGACCGTCGTCGTTGTTGTTGGTGTTGTTGTTGTTGTCGTCGTCGTTGTCGTTTCTGATGTTGTTCGTGTGGCCTCCAGGCCTGCAGCAGGGTACAGCCAGGCGAGGCTGGTGCGCCTCGTCTCCTATGCGTTGCGGCGTGGGGGTCGGTTGTGTAGGGCGGCGGGGTTAGGGTGCGCGGGGCAAGAGGCGCGTATCGCAAGCTTTTCGGACACGCGTGTCGCGCCCTCAATTGCTTCGCTGCGGACCTCCTTCTCCACCTCTGCGCCCTTCCCACCCCCTGCTCCCCCTTCAGGCCCTCGACGAGGAGCTCGTGGAGCGGCTCAAAAGCGACGACGCGGTGAGCGCCTTCTTCAGCCAGCTGTCCACCAGGTGGGGGGAGGGGCGCTGGGACTGGGACCGGATTGGGTGGGGCCGGATGCAGCCGTTGGACCGGCGCTCCGTTCCATCGTTGCGGTTCCATCTCTTCATGGGTATCCCATGGCTGGGTTGTGTCGGGGTGGGCTACTGGGCTGCCCCGGGCCATCGGAAGTGGGTGAGACGGTGGGGCTGGGGCTGGGGCTGGGGGGCCAGCCCCGTTTGCGCGTGTGCCCGTCGCGCTTTGGGCCCTGCGACTTTGCCTCTCTTCCTGGCTCGGCCAGTCGCACGACGGGTAATGGGGTCGGCAGCGGGTTCGCGGGCAGCCCAGGGTGATCGGGCTGCCCCGCCTGGATCCTGGGTAAGCTCACGTTGACCGTCGACTCCGTATCTTCTTTACGATCCCCTCCCCTCCGTGTCAGCTCTAGTCAGCTTGCCTCTTTGGGTTGCCACCCTCTACCCCCCGCCCGCCCGCAGCTATCCGGAGCTTGTGGGCCCGCTGGTGACGGAGCGGGACTTGTACCTGGCCTGGAGCCTGAAGCGCAGCAAGGCGGTCAACGGGGCCGGCGTGGTGCTGGGCGTGGTGGGCCGCGGCCACCTGCGCGGAGTGGTTTACGCGCTGCTGAGAGACCAGGGAGGCGCGGGCCTGAGGTGAGAGGGGCTGGGCTGCGGGTACCCGGCCGGCGACGCCAGGTCCGGGAATGTTTGGAAAAAAAACACATCGACGATGGGCTAGCTTCAAGCCCCCGTCTCCGCATGCTTGGAATCAATGTGATCGTTTGTTTTTTTCCGGTTGCGGGTTGGTTTGGGTCAATCAGTGAAGTAGGCTGGCCTTTGGTTAAAAGTGTTAGTTCAACATGCCAATGCGTTACGGGCGTCTTGACGCTGATTTCATAATTTTCTAAAAAATATTAGTCCGTTTACAAAGCTTTGCCGTCAATCACTCTCCTTCCTGGGCGCGGTGGGCGGTTTTGCGACCAACCGCTTCGCGCGTCACCCCACTCTTTGGAATAAGCGGTCTCCACCAACAGCTTATAACGTGCTGTGATACTGCAGGTTTACGGAACTTGTGGACGGGCGGAACAGTCGAAAGCGCCGCAGGGAACAAGCAACGCTTGGGCTTCAGCGGTTGATACTCGAGCTGGCCATTGGAGCGGCAGCTTACTTGGCTTGGCTGACTATCACTCAGGAGCAATGATATGCTCACTTCTCGGGCACTGCTGACGTCCGAATGGTTGCGACGGGTGATGACGTGTGACAACGAAGCGTGTACCGTACTTTGTGTGACCTGATTGTATTTGAGGGCCGCTGGCAAAAAACCTAATCCGGGTTAACAATGGCGTTGCATGCGTGCAGCATTGCGCAATCCAGTGCTGTATAATCCCTTCATGTAGTTTGTCAACCGCTTACGAATGACCAACACTGCTGTCGGGCATGACCAAAGCTACTAGTTCGCAGCATATCTGAGGCTAACGTTTAATTCGTTACTGCAAGAATGGCTTCGGACGGTTTTACCATTACTTCGTCCCATCGCCAGACCAACAACGGCTGCTGTGCCAACTCGGCGTCATCCTGCGGCAGCATCTGCAGCGCCTCGGACTGCTTGCATAGCACTGGAAGCTTCGCCATGAATGCACACTGCGGTAGTGAGGACCAAGAGCGCTCGCAAGGCGTTTCTGCAGCGTCCGAAAACTATTGGGGCCAGTCAGTTGTTTTGCAGCACGAACACATTGGACAGCCAGAGCCCGATGTTGCATGCCAAGCCGCGGTTTTCTTCGCCAATCAGAATGCCGCGGATGTCGGTTGCGTCGGCTGCCCGTGCAAGTCCTGTGTGAAGACCGTCGCGACGGTAATGCCGACGACCGACGACCAGCCGTCGCAGCCCTGGCGGTATCAGCGCCCTCAGCAGCGCGGAAACGCCTTCCAGGAGTGCTGTCCGCGGGTTTTCGGCGGCAGAAGTCAGGTCACATTTGGCGAGGATTGCATGGCGACTAGCCCGGGCATTCCCGCGGCCGCGGTCAGCTCGGACGATGACGACGACGACCAGACAACGCTTCGCACGCTGCTCGATCGCGCCAAGCAGGAATTCACGGCCACGGCCGCGGGCCGAGCTTTGCGCAGGTCCGAGCCGGCGCCATTGCATGCGCTGCGCCGCAGCACCCCCGGCGGCGGCGTCCAAGCGCCCTTCTACCAGCATTTCCCAACGCCGGCCACCTACCGGCGGCGCACGGCGGCCCGCGGCAGCACATCGCCCATCCCCGTGCCGTCGCCGCCGCCGAGGCCGCGCTCGGACTCGGGCCCGCACCGGGGCGGCCGAGTGGCCGCAGCCGCGGCCGCGGTGGCGGCGGCGACGGCTCCCTCCGTCGGCGAGGCGCCGTACAGCGGACGGCTGGACACGGAGTACGACGAGGGGGACGTCGTACGCGTGGAGGACGTGCGGCGTGACGATAAGATGCTGCGAGCCGTCATCCGCCTCTATGGCGCAATACGGCAGGCGCGCGCCCGGCGGCCGCCGGGGAGGCCTTCCGAGCCGCTGAACGTCGTGATCGGTTTCGAGCCCAAGCAGTGGCCGCCACGCGACAGCGACATTCTCGTTTCTTAGGCAGATCCTTCAAGTGGACAAATGGGCAGGGGCGATTTGTTTATTCAGCATTGTCATGGCGCGTCGATCATTACCGTATTAGGTGCTAGTGCCGCGGAGGCTAGCGCTCGCGCGCGCGTGTGTGGGAAAGCGCCGGGGCCTTCGGCGCCCTCGTCTTCCGCATACAGGCTTATTGAGGTCTGGGCCTTTAAGGGCCAGGTGGGCATACGATATTTGCGCGATTTCTCCAAATAGGGCATCTCATGCGGATTGGGGGACTGGGCCGTATTTAGGGGCACTTTTGAACCAGCGACTAGTTTTTTGTCCAGCTTGCATTTGAATTGGGCCGAGCAGCGGCCACTGGCTTGCACTTTTGGCGACGCGAACTTTTCGTTGCAGCCTCGTGTATTGTATGCGTATCAATCGCGACTGGGCCTGGGCGGCGTGGCGAATGAAAGAGTGGTTTCGTTCCTTGCCGGGTTTCCCGCCCCCGCGCCCGGCCCCGCCCGGGTCCCGCTCGTTTTTCCGGGCGGAATGGAGCTCCCGGGAAGGGCCTCACAGAGCCTCACGCGACGTCGGCAACCTTCCTGCATTATTGTCAGGCCTTGTTGTTGCGTTGTCAGTCGTGTCGCGTCGTGTCGGATGAGGATCTTTCGATATCTTGACTTGAGCCACGTAGCTTTTGCTGCATCATCATGGGCGCATGCATTCAGACCAGGCGATACCGGTTTCCCGCGATTAGGATTAGGATTGGGATTTTTTTTCGCAGGCGCGCAGATAAGGGTGGTGAACCTGGTGATGATGGCGGCGAGGGAGGGAGGAGAAGTGGACTGGGAGGAGGATTGACAGCCCGCCCGCTTAACGACCCCGCGTCGCGGTGCGTTTGCTGTGTGTGCACGCTTGCTAGCGCGGGGGGCTGCGGGGGTGGTGGAGGTCGGGACGTGGGTTCTGGGGCGCTTGATGTGTCCTGGAAGATGTAGAACGGGTTGAACGGGTTTTGCCGCAATCGCGCCACCTTTCAGCTAAGAGCTTATTGGTGATTGGCGATTTGCGCATCGCAGGCAGGCAAAGCATGCTGCCGAGCTTGAAGCATGCTTCATGTGCATTGCGGCTTATATGGCTTTCATTGACCGCATTCATTACGTGCGTGGTTCTGTGTTTCCTGTTGTCGTTGTGTGTCTGTGGGGTGTGTGTGTGTGCTGTGGGGTGTAATGCGCGTGTGTGCGCGTGCGCGCGTGCGTTGAGGCTGGACGAAGGGGTTGCGTGAGCCTGGGGGTGCATCGCAGCCGCGATATATGACAATGTTGGGACTGCTCAAGTGGGAACGTAGAGTTTTTTTTACTAACACTGCCCCGGGACCGCAAACACAACGACACATGTGTTTGGGCGGTTTGGGACAATGGAAGCCCGCTGTCTACCGGTAGGGGGTTTGGGGTGCGAGGTGGCCCAGTGTACGACAGGGACGGCGGCACGATCGCCGCTGGGAGGGGAGGGGGCCTTGCCTGCCGATTGATCGTGACTTGAATGGCTGACAGGCGTGGTTTATGGCTGGCTTGCATTGGAGACCCCGCACGTGAGCGGGTCTCGCTTGAAATTTGCACATGCCCAGTGCCGACGGAATCCATCGGGCGTGTGAGGCCCGATGTGGGGTTTTGCCGATGGCGAGGTGGTGCAACGGCTCAAAAAGAGCACACCGCATTTTTGAGAAACGCGTTTCTCAACGCTGTAGGCATCTGTAACAGAATCAATTTTACCGATAACGGACTTGAAATTCGGGTTGCGGATACCGTATCCCTCTGTGTCGTAATCCTGGTGCGCATGAGCCGTCATCGACCGGCCGCGCAGCTCACCTTGACGCACTGTTACGGTACACCAGCCGACCGGTCGCGTGGGGTTGTTTCACATATACCCCATACTCCAGAATAAGAAGCAGTGGCTTGTTTAGGCACCCGGAAGAAGTTGGGTCTCACGCGAAGAAGAACGCAGTTGTATCCCCGTGTGGGCAGCACGGGGAGGCAAGGGATCACGGCCGGGGGCTGTCCTTTGAATAGATTCCGCGTCGCCGCGCCCTGCCAAACGCGTCATACGCAGATGCCGAGATGCGGCGCAGTCCGCACCACCGGACGCCCACCTCCCAACTCTCCAGCACGCAAACCACCACCACCACCCACAGCGGTGCGAGCTGGCAGTCAAGAGACGGCCCAGGGACGGTGGTAATGTCAAAGTATACGTAGCGCAACACATGCAGTCGCACGACCCCGCAGCTTAAAAGACCCACGCCGTGAGAAGAGACCCTTGGGCCCACACTGCGCCTAAGGGCGAGTCCTTCGCGATCCAGGGGCGATCCAGCACACCCCGCAGGGCGGCTCCGTCCCCGTCCAGCCCCTCACTCGTTCTCCTATGACCACCACCAGGACAGTTCCGCGCAGTGTCGGTATCCCCGACCGCCCCCTAGCCTGATGCGCACCGCATCCCATCCCTGCCACCCCGCGTATCTCCGCGAGCCGCCCCCTGCGAGTGGCCCCTCCCACACACACGCCCCGCCCCGCTCCAGGCGTCCCCGACATGGCCCTTCCTTCCTGCCCGCCTGCCTCCTCCGTTTCATCGCCTCAGTTCGTATGTCCTATGCCTTACCCGCCTGCCGCCGAGCGCAGGGGTTCCTGCCCCCGGATATCAGGAGTTCCAGTCACGATCACACACCACACGAAACACATCCGAGGTGACGGTGTGACAAGCGCGCGACAGAAGGAGGGCGGAGGCCGGTCGGGTGTAGCGCGGTGGGGTGGGGTAAAAAATGATACCGCAGCGGAGACGAAGACGGCGTTAGCGAACGGACCCCGAACCCAGTGGGGGCAGCAGGACTCGGTTCACATCCGGAAGCTGCTGCTGGAGATGGCGCTGCTGGCTGCATCGGCTCCCGCCAGCGCCTGGACCTCCTGCTCCAGCGAGCTGACACGCCCCTCCACCTGACCCAGCGCCTGCGGGGACAGGAGCAGCAGGGAGCAAGCGACAGGGAGTATGCGGCAGGGGGCAGGGAACATAGGTCGAGGGGGGCAATTCTCGAGCGAGACGCGCCAATGGTGTCACCTGGGACGTGGGGAGAAGCCAGCCCATTGAACAATCAGCACAAGAGGGACACAACCGAGAGGGAAGCAACCGAGCTGCGCACCGTGGAGGCAGGCAGGAGGACACGGACGGACGGATGAGGGGAGGGGCCAGGAAAGGCGGGGGCGATACGCCCGGCAGCAGGAGGTTCGCTCGCTAGCGGAGGAAAGGCGGCGGGGGGCGCCAGGCCGATGCACTCCAAGGGGGGACAGCAACGCCGGCACGAACAAGAGCACAGGTGGAACGAGGGGCGAGACCCTTGCCGCCCCCAAACGGGGACCTCAAGCGGACCCTTGCCTCCCAACAATCACGACAATGACGACAACGACGACGACCAGGACCAGGACCAGGACGATAACGGGGGCAGCTCCGGCTACGCACCAGCAGCTGGTTGTTGAGGATGCGCACCACGGCGCCCAGCGGCGAGGTGGGGTCCCCGGCCGCCGCACCGCTCAGCTCGTTCACGTCGGCCACCACACCCGCCAGGTCGTCGCCCAGCCGCACCAGCGCCGTGGACAGCGCCTGTGGAGGGGTGGTTCGGAGGAGGGAGCGTCCGGACAGTCCGGAGGCGAGGCGAGAGGGTGCGGGTGAGGGTGTAAATACAGAGCTCTGCGTCCTGCTGTCCCCGCGTCTCGCCGAACCGGCGAGGCCCTGCTCGCGGGCGAGTCCGTCGGGGCGCAGCGACCCACAGCCCCCCCCCGCATCCCCCCGGGTCCCCCCAGGTCGCGCCCCCTTCCCTCTCCCGCCCTGGGTCCGCGCGCCATTGCTGCCTCGGTCACCTCGACGCTGCGAGTCGCCTCTCCCTTCCCTTCCCCTGCCCTGCCCTCCCCTGTCCGGTAAATATTGCAGGGTTCCGTTCGCTAACGCGTCTCCGTCTCCGCTGCGGTATCTTCTTTTTACTCCCCTGCCCTCCCCCACGCTCGCTGCTCCGCGCACCTCGGCCCGCGCGTAGAGCCTGTCCCGCTCCGCCGCGTCCCCGTCCAGCAGCGCCCGCTCCGCCAGGCACATGCGCTCCGCCTCCGCCTCGATGCTGCTCAGCGCATCGTGCACCTCCTGAGGGGCGGAGCGGAGAGGGGCGGGGCGAGGGACGGGTGGAGCGGGGTGAGTCGAGGGAGGGAAGGGGCTATGGCGTAGGAAGCAGCCAAAGGGCGACGAAGAAACGGGCGCGCAGAGCGGGGTCCAAGGAAGAAGGGGGAAAATGATACCGCAGCGGAGCGGAGACGAAGAAGGGTGAAGAGCGGGTGTGAGAGGGGCGCCTGCGCCTCTTCAGGGCCTCTTCAGGGACGATTGCAATTGCCGCAGAAAGGATGGCCCGTGCGCGCACACATATATACACGCGCACACACGAACAGACACACACGCACCTTGTGGTGGGTCTCCAGCATCGTCACCTTGCGGTCGAGCGCGTCCTGGCCGGCAGCCACCTGTGTCGGTGGGGGTTAACAGTTAAGGAGGATCAGGGGTTCGCGATCCACAGGGATAACGCGCGCCCAAAGAACCCGACCACGGGCCTTTACTGCCAAGGCAGCCAATGTACACCGCGCACAAGGGGGTTGGGGTGAGCGACAGCGGGCCCGCTGCTGCCCTGTGTTTGGTTTTCTTATCCACGAGACTGGGGAAGGGGGGCGGGGTCATTGCAACCCCACACCACACCACACCACACGAGCCGCCACCGCAAGCCCCCGCTCCCGCCCCCCGCCATTCCAGCTCCCGCCGCCGGACCTAGCGGGCGCACACAGCCCCCCACGCACCACTCCGAGCTCCTCTTCCACCCCCAGCAGGCAGGAGCGGTTGTGCAGGATGGTGCGGTCCCAGGCGGCCAAGGACGCTGCCCGGTGTGTTTGTGCGTGTTTGGACGGGGGGGAGAGGAAATGGAGGGGGTGCAAAGACAGGACGGGGGAGCGGGGAGGGGAGCAACTTGTCAGCTAGGGTCTTAGGGTTTCGGGAGTAGGAAAGGGCGGAGAGCGGCGTGGCGGGCGATGTGGGTCGGGGCAGCCAGGCAGCAGCTGTGTCGGGTGAGACGACCCTCAGTGCGGAGGCCCACGGCCCTCATTGCGGAGGCTCACGACCCCAAAGGCGCGTCAAAATACGAACTCAGATACAGTGACAGATACGGAAACATCTGGTCAGTGCGACCCTCGCGGACGTGGGAGACCAGGCAGCCACGCGACCAGGGCGCACGACCACGATCACGACCCACACATGGCCGAGACTCTCCCCACGCACAGTCAGAAAGACGCGCACGCACACACGCACGCACGCAGCGCCCGGGGGCCCCCCAGCTACCCACCCGCGTGCTTGTTGAAGGCCGCCACCTGCTCCTCCAGCTCTGAGTTCCACTCGTTGATGATCTCCTCAATGTTCTTGCCCTTCAGGGGCACCGGCATCTGCGGCGCAGAGATAGGGGGAGATTGCGGGGGCGGAGCAGAGCCGTGGCCGCAGGGTCGGGGAATAAAAACCGGAGATGCAGGCAGGCACGCAGGCAGGCGCGCAGGAGCATTGAACGGCGCCGGGTGGGGATGGCGTTTGCATGCTGGCTCACACACTCGGTGCGTGGCGGCCCCCCTCGCGAGCACTGTGAAGGTGCGGTGGGTGGAGGCGGGCGAAGCTCAGCTGCGCTGAGGGCAGCGGCAGAGCAAGGCGCTCCGCGGCGACGCTGACCTGGGGCTGCACGGGTGCGGAGGGCGCCGCTGCGGGCACCAGCGCGGTGGCGGTCGCCTGCGCCGAGGCGGCGGCGGAAGAGGCGGCGGCGCCTGCGGCTGTCCCGGTCCCGGTCGCGCCTGCGAAGGGCAGCGCAGCAGCGGCGGGTGGTTTCGAGTCAGAAGCACTATGAAGCACGGTCTCGGGCGGATCGCAGGCCTCAGAGCGCGGATGCCGCCACAGCACCGCGCCATGGGAGTCGCAGGAGCTGCGCTGCGCTGCGCCCCGCCCGCTGCCCGTGCCAACACCGCTAAAGAGTGGCGCGAGGCCGAGGCCGTGAGGAAATGCCCGCTACCCGTCCAGCGCAGCTCCTTGCTCACCGGCCGTCGAGGGGAAGGCGAAGCTCCCGGAGCTGGCGGGTGCAGAGGCAGCGGCGGTGCCGGCCGCCGCGGGCGCGGCCCCGAAGGAGAGGACCGGTGCGGAGGCGGCCGCCGTCCCGGCAGCGCCTGCGCACGGCGTCGGGGTTGAGAGCGATAAACCTCAAGAAAGCGATCGTTGCGCGGTTGGCCGGACACAATCGGGAACTTGGGTGGCTGCCGATTACAGCAACCAGATCATTTCAGGGTGTATACATATTTACACCGCATAAAAACTTAAAAACAGATCGGTGCTGGAAGACCCAAAAAATCACTAAAAGGGTTGTATGAGAACGTCTTGAGAAAGGATCGCATGAGGACAGGCCTCTGCGTGGTGACAGGGCGGAACAGGCAGGCGGGCAGGCAGGCAGCCCCACGGCCCCAGCCGCCGCGCACCTGCCGCCTGCCCCGCTGCGCTGCTGGCCGCCGCGGGCGCTGTGGAGGCGGCCGCCGGGGCGCTTCCAAACAGCCCCGACGCCGCCGTGCTCGCCGCGGCGGGTGCGAGGGAAAAGCCTGTTGGACGCGTAAGCCGGCAGGAGGTTAAAGTACACCGTTTTGAGTGCCAAACAAGGCACGTCGCCTGCCTGGAGCCTGCCCTGCAGACGTGAGCTGTATGGCAGCCAGATGACCAACGACAGCGAAAAAGGTGCCGTACTGCAGGACCTCCCCAGCATACGCCCGAGGTGACAGGCGAGGTCTCAAGACGAAGCTGAGATTGTTGGACTGGAAATTGGTATCGTAAGAAATAAGACGGATGTCAAGATTGCGCCACGTGCCTCCTTCGCCGGTTTGGAAAAGAGGGGACTGGAGAGAGGCGCGCAGGCTGCCTCGACTCACCGGAAGCCGCCGCTGAGCTAGCACCCGCCGCCGGCGCCGACGCGCCGCCACCAAAGCTGAAGCCCGTGCCCGCCGCCGGCGCTGACGCCCCCGCCAGGCCTCCACCCAGCGCGCCAAACGCCGGCGCCGAGCTCGCGGCACCCGCCGTCGTCGCCCCGAACAGCGAAGCCCCCGTGCTGGCGCCCGCCGTGGCGCCGCCCCCAAAGCTCAAGCCAGTGGCTGCGGCGGGCGCGGACGCCGCGGCCGGTGCGCTGCCTGCCGGCGCGGCTGCGCCGCCAAAGGAGAAACCGCCGGCCGCCGGCGCAGCGGCGGACGCGGCCGCGGGGGCGCTGGCCCCAAATAAGCCACCGCCCGCCGCGGGCGCGCCAAAGAGGCCGCCGCCGGCGGCGGGCGCGGAGGCCGCCGCTGCTGGTGTGGCGACCGCTCCAAACAGGCCGCCGCCAGTGGCCGGGGCGGAGGCCGCCGCCGGCGCCGCGCCGCCGAAGGAGAAGCCGCCGGCGGCTGACGACGAGGCAGCGGGCGCTGCGGCGCCGAATAGGCCGCCTCCAGCGGGTGCTGAAGGCATGATGCGCACAGACAGGCCCGGGAACCACGCTTCATTTATAGCAAACACGAGGTTTTGAGCGCGTCAAGAACAAAGCGTGCATTAGCATCATAAGGAAAGCCGCAAGAACCGCACGTGATGCTGCCCCACCTTGACGTGCGGACCGCGCCCCCCCCCGTTTCTTTCCCAAAAGGCCGTACCTGAGGACGCGGCGGCTGGCGCCGATCCAAATCCAAAGCCGCCACCAGCCGCCGGCGCCGACGCGGCCGCTGGCGCTGCAGTGCCGCCAAAGAGGGACGCCCCGGTCGCTGCGAGCGCCGCAGCGCACCCAATCGGACGGGCGGGCGAGGGATGGGTAAGTCATTCGGGTGGTGGAGAAGCCGGGGTATGCGCATTGGGTTGGGTTCGTGGGGTGGTCGACTACTCAGTAGGCTGGCGCTTGCACAAACGTAGATCAGGCGACTCGCCGCCGAATGCAGGCCGGATCCCAGTTGCCTTCCCGTTCAATTCGCCGCGACGACACGCTGTCACACACACCGCCCGGCACTGCAGCTGCCGTGTGGCCTGTGTGCCGCCACACGCGCAGCAGGTGTGTCATTGGGCCGGGCATTGGGCCGGGCACAGCGATGCCCTGCGACGCAGCGCGCTGCCCGGTGGGGCTGACGAGTGAGTGCGTGCCCGCCCGCGGTCAACCGTCGCCCTACGGCCTGTTGACAGGCCGGGGGATCCCTCGCTCCCTTGAGCAGCCAAGATCGGCCCAGCACAGCCCAGCACAGCCCAACCCGGTCCAGCTCAGCCCGGCGCAACCCAGCGGCGCACCGGGAGCAGTCTGGCCGAAACTTAAACCGGTGCCGGCTCCAAAAGCCGCCGGGGCCGCCGCTGGAGCGCCGAAGGTCGCTGCAGTTGAGGCCGGCGCGCCGAAGGTCGCTGCCGGCGCGGCCGCTGGAGCGCCGAAGGCGGGTGCGGGCGCTGCCGCCGGCGCGCCAAACGCGGGTGCAGATGCGGCTGCGGGTGCACCGAAGGCTGCGGCGGACGCCGGCGCCGGCGCGCCAAAGGCCGAGGGGGTGGCGGGGGCCCCGGCTCCAAATGTGGACCCGGCGTTTCCGAAGGCGAAGCCCGGCGCAGAGGCTGCAGCGGGCGCGCCGAACGCTGGCGCAGCGGCTGCGCAAGCAGGGTAGTGGGACGCGTGTGATGCGGTGACCGCGAAGAGGCGGTGGAAGGCGGGTGCGCCAGGCTGTATGGCGTGGTGCGCGGCACATTAGGGCGGGGGATGAAGATCACACCACTGGGAGTGCCATGGCCTACGCCGAGGAAGGTAGCACGTCAGCACCACGGCGTTGGACCAAAGCTCCAGAAACGACAACAGTGGCAGGGCGCCCGTGCTTGTTTCGCTGCAAACCTCACCTGGAGCTCCGAAGGCGGGGACACTTGCGGCGGCTGCGAACCCGGGGGGCAGGGGGCGGGTAGGGGCGAGGTAAGTTGTTCGCAGTGAGGTGCAGGGTTATGGAGCCGTGATTACAGCATCCATGTCATAAGACAATAACAAGGCTTGTTAATTGCAACCCACTGCCGCCGCGGCTATGGCATCTTGCAATTTGGCGGGGATCCTCCCTAATTCCGATTAACTGTAGCCGTGGAGCCGTACGTAATTTGCCCTAGGCACTGACCACACTGACGCTATGGAATTGGCTTGCCCCGCACCTCCGAAAGCTGGAGCACTGCCTCCCCCAGCCGCCCCAAAGTTGAAGCCTTGGCCTGTGTTTGTCGCAAGAAAAATAATTGTACAGTTTGATCTGCAGCTGCGAGGCTTGATTCCCTTTTATATAATGCAAACCCACCGAAGCTGGCCATTTTAGCGGGGAGACTGAAAAAACGTCTACGCGTGGACGGCTATTCTTTCATACGAATCCGTGGGCATGGCTAAAATCAAACTTTCCAAACAAAACTTGGGGCCAACAGAAACAAAGTTGAGTGTCGTACCATTTTCCTGTTCTCATTCCGTCATTCGGATTTTCCTCTGCCGAAAGCGCCTTTCACGCACTTTTCCGGAAACTCACGGTGATCGAAAACGTCACGCAATAGTTCGTCCCGTTGCGGCTGAATTTAAATTGACAGTTCGGCCGAGCCACACCTTGCGAGCTATCATAGTTCCACACGGTCAAGAGGAAATTGCTGATACCGAACGCGATAAGAAGGACGCCTGGGACCGTTGTGCTGCGCGTGAGCTTTGCTGTATGTATGCGCCGTTGCCGGTCAATTTCTATCCGAGCGGCGCGAGCCTCGCCGCTATGAGGCACGCGTGTGAACCGCCACCGCCACCACCACCACGAAGGGGATCTCTGGATATGCGGGACGTTTTTGTCACGGTAAGCGCTCGGCTAAGCGCTCGGCCGAGCGTCCATTGACAGCTGCAGCCTATGTTGCCACCGTGCACGGCACGGTTTGATCTGCCTCAGCAACCTTTCGCTACTTACATTGAAGACTTTGTTGTCTCCTTGTTGGGCAGCAGGAAACTTTTACCGCTTCGTCTGGAGCTTGCAAGCAACAACCACCGGCAACCGCCGGACGGCAGTGCAAAGCTGTAAAGCACGCAAAGGCATCGAACCAGCTGCCCAGTGGCAAGGTAAAAGGAAGAGTTCGGAGCTTTCCCAACATGCGACTCCTGAACTGACCTAGACCGACACCTCCATCCATGCCCATTGCCGCAGCCGTGCTCTTGCTGCAAGCAGCTCAATCAGCTTGAAGGTCGCGTCTCCAAGATGGAGGCCGACACTCAGGTACCGAAAGTAGTCAAGCGCTCCTCGGCCAACGCGCGGTAGCAGGCTTGCTGACTTGGCCCTATACGCAACATGCAGGCGTCTATAAGAACTCTTTCGGCGGACTTGGCACGGCTTCATAAGGAACGGGAAACGGCGTGGAAGCACGTCGGCGAGCTGCAGGTGCTTGGGGGCCCTGTGGCGTACGGATGAGATGATCCGTTGAGTTGGCGTGGGTCGGTGTAGACAGCTGCGGGACATGGCGGGTTGCACCCTTCCATAGCTAAGCGAATGCAAATCTGGGATGCGGGTGGATCAGCGTCTAGGGCCGTGTTGCGTTGTTTTACTCCACTGCCCTGAGCTTAGGCCTGCTGAAACCCGTATCTGTGCGCTACCCACAGGAGCAGAATCGGCTCATGCGGCAGCGGCAGCGGGATCTCGAGGAGCAGAACACCCTGCTGAGCCGCCTCCTCCACGAGCGCAATGAGCGCGCGAAGGGCGGGGCCGTGGCACTGCAGCTCCCGGGCGGCTGCCAGCAGCCCCGCCCGCCCCTGATTGCGCTATCGCTCAATCCGCAGGCGGCGGTTTTAAGCATGCCCAAGGTGCCCCACATGGGGACGGAAATTTGGTGAACCTCGCGGCCGCAGGGAATACAATACCGAGCAGGACGGGTTGTCCTTAGTTCTGACAGTGGTTTGTAGGACGCATAGACGCCTTTGGCGGACTCATCGGTCACATTGGTATTAGACGTGCAGATGGATAGGGTAGTTTTAGCGCACTACTGGTAGCGCGCACATTGGTCCACGCCTGAGAGGCACACGCATATTGGCGTGCACGGCGCGGCTTAGCGAGCTGTACTGGTGCGCGCGTAGAGAACTCGGCGAGAGTCACTGCCGCACGGGCAGGCGACACTCCTTGACAGTGTACGTCCCAGGTTGTTTGGTGGTGGTTCCTTCCCAATCTAGTGGTATCTCTTCCCTGCAGAGCGCTTTCCTAGGTAGGTCTAGATGTGGTACTCTTATCGTTTTGCTGGACTGAAGCTGTGGTCCTGTTGCGGCGCACACTCATGTTGGAACATGGCGTGGCGTCGAAGGACACGCACAAACCCAATCTTGCATTAGTCTTAACTAGGGTTGGTCCAAGTAGGGACAGGGCAAGTTCCGAATCGGTCGCTTGGCACCGAGCAATCTGTCAGCGAATATGTTGTGAGTGTCAGGCATGTTATCGGGTCGCATCCTGCCGCCAGACCCGCCCAAGACGAGGTCTGGCGGCGGCGGCGTGGAAGAGTGCTGAGCGGATTTTGTAGCCTTTGGGCCTAGGCCCTAGCTGTCTAGTTGTTGTTGAGCTGCACATTCATCTCACACCTAAGATATACGTACCGGTATACGTACTGTCCACATGAAAATTTGAGTGTGAGTCAGTGAGAGAGTCCCGCGAGTCTGCACCGCCCGCGTCATTGAAGACCCAACCCACCCTGTACTTGACGCGGATGTCCTGAGACGGTTGCACTCCTTGCAGCGTCATGTCCCACGGGAGGGCTGGCCCGCAGTCTCGCCTATTACTGTAATTTGCGAACGGCGACCTCAGGGGCCCAAACCCCCTTGATGTTTCACAGTCCAGGCCTGGGCATGAGCGTCGGGTCTTACACCAAGCGGCAGTCAGCTAGCGGGTGTCACGTCCGTCCGGGGCCGCACCAGCAATATCGAACATGCACTTTTGCTACTGTGCACAATTGGCCCAAATCTGTCCGCATAAGTGGTCCAAACACTCCCTGCAAAAATCAAACCGACGGAGCTGCGCGTGGGCATCACCCATTCGCTGGCGCATGCCAACCGCGGACACAAAGCTGAACCGAGCGAGCAGAAAGAACCACCAGGCGAGCCTCGCTGACAGGCTGCACACGCTCACAGGCTGCGGGCCGACTGCAGCGCCTTGGCGCGCAACTCAGCAAGCTCAGGGTCGGACGGCTCCCCGTCGCTGCCCGCATTGGGTCCCCCGTCATCGGAACCGCGACCTCCGTCCGCCGTCTCGCGCCGCTCGCGCTTGCTCTTCTTGTCCTTCTTGTGCTTGCTCTTCTTCTCCTTCTTGTGCTCCTTCTTCTCCTTCTTGGCCCGCCCGCGGTCCTTGTCCTTGCGGCTGCCGTGGGCGCCCGCCGCCTGGTCGTCCTCAGCCCGGGTCTCCGCCGGCTCCCTGACGGGCGGTGGCAGCGCAGGAATGCGAAGCTGAGCGTAGACATACTAATGCCCGGGCCATCCTTGGACCTGTCGACCTTTCTCGTTCTTAGCCCAATTGGACGCCAATCGTTCTGAGCCCAATTCGACCTCCCTCTTGACCCAACTGGACTGAAGTCGGTGACATGACGGCGGGGCTCAGCGAAAGCCAAGATCGGCATGCTTAGGAGCTCGCTGGTACATGGAAAAGCGGAGCAGGCTTGAGGCAGCTTGTACTGGTTCAGCCGGTACAACACATGAACGCATGGTTCCTGAACCAGTACATACGTACTGGTTCAGGGGCCATGCTTTCATGTGTACTGGGCTTTTGTAGTGCCCTCGCCGCGCAACATGGCCCCAAATATCTGACCTGCAGCACGTGCGACAGCTCGTTCCGGCAGGGACCTCGCCGCGCGCGCGCATGCGGAATCCCTCACTCTACCGCCAGTACGTCACTCACGCGTCTCGCACGGGCGAAGGAGCTTCGTCCTTCTCGCGGACGTTAGGCGACCTTCTGTACAGGGGCAATATCGCAGTAGTAGCCAAATTAGCAGCAGTACGCAACAAGGGCCGAACTCCGGGCTTGGGGCCGTATGCCCACAGACGGCACGCGGACGGTGCCGCGCCGCCATCACACCATCTTACAAGAGCATAGGGAATTGTTATGATGCGCTGGCTTATGGGGCGCATGATCCACACACCAACGAACACAGTGACCGTGCACCAAGGCCAGCCCCTTCTCACGTACCACCAAAGTATGACACTAAGATCTACGAGAGTCTGCATTGCGAGAGACGGCCTCCCCGACGGCCTCAACCAAGGGCCCTTCAAACACACCTGATGGGACTGCGCTCTCGCTTCGGCTCCTGCTGCTGCTCAGGCTCCTCCGAAGCCGACCGACTCCGACTCCGCTTCGCCTGCGCCCGCATGCGGCCGCCGATGCGCTCGCGGCTGCGTTTTACAGGGACGCAAAAATGACAGAACCCAAATATATTACAGGAATGTGGCAACAGTCAGTCAGACAGGAGCATAGAGCAGGCAGCGACTCTGGACGCCACCAAGCCGGGGCTTTCGGCAAGACACTAGATCAGCATTGACCCCTATCCAAACCCTCGAGGCAGGCATGAGAAGCAGAAAACGGCGGTGAAACGTGAGGTCAAGTGGTCGAGCACCCTGTCGCCGCCCCTTGGAAAGTCCTAACCAGCTGCCTGGCCCAGCTCCCTGCCACAACGCACCTGCGCGCACGGGGCCCCGGGGACCGTGACCGCGACCGGGAGGGGGACCGTGACCGCGAGCGCGACCGGGACCGGCGGTCGGGCGAGCGCGACACGGAGCGCGACAGCGACCGTGAGCGTGAGGGCGAGCGCGACCGTGACCGGGAAGGTGACCGATTCCGGGTCCGGTTGCGGTCCCGGTCACGGTCCCGCTCTGGCGAGCGACGCCGCGGGGACTCCGGCGCGCGGCGGCGCTCCGGCGACCGCCACCGGCTGTGGGGAAAGGCAACGAAGGGAGAGAACGTCAAAAAATCGTACCCAACGGACAAGCTTCCCCAATGGACGAGGCGCCAGCAGTGCCGGCAGGCAGCGGCGAGCGCACGCCGCCCTCAGGACGGCAGTTTGCAGAATGGACACGCCGGCTACGCAAGCCATCAAGGCGCAAGCGTACAGTTAGAACCCCGGGCGAATCGTGCCGCTGCGAGTTCATGCCCTTCCTTCCTGTCCGGCGAAGAGCCTCCCACACCCAGATGGCACGGTCCCTGTCTGGACACTCCCGAGGCGCCCACGCGCACCTGGGTCGCTGCCCCCGGTCCCGGTCGTCCCGCTCGCGCTCGCGGCCGCTGCTGCCACCAACGCGCCCAGAGTCCCATCTGCTCGGTCGCGCACGGTCCCGGTCGCGAGGGTCCGGCTCCGGCTCCCGCGGCTCCCAGCCTCGCCGCTCCCGCCGCGGCGCCGCCGCTGGCGGCTGCGCGCCAGGGTCCCGCGGCTCCCAGCGATGCCGCTCCCGCTCCCGGTGCGGCGGCCCGGTGGGTTCCGGATCGCGGGGCTCCCACCCGCGCCGCTCTCGGCGCTCGCCGCGCGGCGGCGGCGGCGGCAGCGCCTGCGCGTCTGCGCCGTCGTCGGCGGGCTCCCGCTTGACGCCGGCGCCGCCGGCGTCGCGGCCGCCTTCGCCGGCTGCTGCCTCGGCAGCGGCCTGCCGCTCCGCTAGCTTCTGCTGGATTGCCTGCAGCTGTGCCGCCCGCTCGGCCTCCTGTGCCAGGCGCCGCCTCTCCAGCTCGGCCTGAGCAGAGCGCCCCCCAGGGGTTGAGTAAACCCTCTTTCATGTAAGAAACCGGAAACAAACCGGTTGAGTTGACGCCAGCCACAACGCTTTCACGCGCAGCTGATGCCCGAAGAAGGCTAGGACGCGGCTACTCATCGCCGTGCTGCCGTTAACACTTTCGAGGCTCTAGTTAAGATACGCTGGAGTGCAATATGGGTAATTCGCCTCGGCAGCGCGATGCATTGCGCGTAGTCGGCAACATTGGCGTACACGCGATGGTGGCTGCGCCGGCCAGGGCATCGCGAGCTTCCCACGTTGCTTAGGCGGTCACGCCTCTTGACCTGGAAGCAACCGCCGAGGTAATCCGAGCGTACAGTCGGCGCGACGCGACTACTATCACGGCTACTATTGTCCGCCGGGCAGACCCGACACAGTCACACAACAACAGGGCTGGCCAAGGAACGCACAGCTCCCAGGGGCCAGATCGCTAAAACGTTTAGCCAACGAAGCGTCTGCAAGGCCGGCGCACCAACCTGAATCGCCTCCTGCTGCTGCCGCTGCTGCCGCTGGCGCTCCGCCTCCGCGTCAAGCATTTCCTGGGGAATGTGCGACGCCGTCTGGTTCGCGCTGTGCAGCAGCACCCACAGCTCCTGAGGCGCATGGCGTGTGAGCGAGCGCCGGTACCGGTGCCGTCAAGGTGGGTGCATCTGGAAAGATGGATGTGGGTCATGCAGCGTGATACAACAGGTGCCGGTGCTTCGGGGCCGGCCATGGCAGCGAAGGGGCACAGGGCACAAGTGTTTTAGCGCTGGCGGGTGAGAAGGCTCTGACCCAGTGGTGGCGGATGTGGGTCAAGGCCCAGTGTGTGGCAGCCGAGCCGCTGGTGCCTGGGCCATGACCCGGCATCCGTTCCGAGCACCGGCATGCGGCCGGCGAATGGCTGCGGTTCGCCCCAGGCCTCGGTGACCTGGCTCACGCCCACCATGAAATCGACTCAGACGCTGCGTCCGCGGCAACTGCGGCGTGGGCTAACTCCGGGGGCTGCCTCCGTGGATACTCCAGCCCGGGCCCGGGGTGCAAAACTATGCGATGGCGCGGTCGATATCCAAACGCAACAGCGGTGCCTCCTGTGCTTCGATACGTCCGAGGAGAGCACTCCGCGTCGGGTGGAACTGTTTGGGTCCCATGCGTCCTCGCTGTTAGGTCTGGCCACGCCCTGAGCCACGCCCCTAAATGCCAGGTGAGCGCACGGGCGGGCTGGTCGAGCCCCTCCCAAAGCCAACAGCGTACCTTGCAGAACAGGGACGTGTTCTTCTCCAGGAAGGGCAGCAAGTTGACGTACAGCATCTTGCCGTTCATCTGCGGGTGCGGGCATCCGCACACGGGCGCGCCATTCAGTCCCAGAACCTGCCACGAGGGGCCGTCTGCCGCGGCTGCTGCCGCAGACGCCATGTCCGCTCAGCCATTGAACACTGGTGCCTGCTCGCCCCACAACGCATCGGCAGGCTGCTGGAGGAGACAGCAGCGATTGGCGCCGCGGCAGAGGCTAACGGAGGTGCGCGGCAAGACATGGGCAGCGACGACTGAGGAAGCCGCCTCTGCGGATAAATCGCAGGTGAGCACGGATCATTGCATGACGACCATGGGCGTGGGCTTGCCCAACACACCTCCGGATCCTCGAGGAAGTTGTATACCATGCCGATGAGGACCTCCTCCTCCAGGCCGCCCAGTAGCTGCGTCACGCGCTTAGCGATCCACTCCTTCATCACCTATGGTGGGTCCGGTAGCGTGTGATGGGTGCGCGAGGCGCACGGGATCGGCAATCCAACCGCGCATGTCAAGCGCGAATAAGGTAGGGTTTCGTGCATACCCAACGAACCCCATGAGCTACTTGAGGGTAGCGCATCGTGCATTTCCTATACCACTGCGTGCCCTCCGTCTGCTGGACACTCCACCGAGGACTTGTTAGGGGGGGCAGATTGCGGGCACGAGGTGCGGCCGCACCCTTGCCACCAGTGAGCCACGGACCCCTCCGTACCGGCCAGTTGACCTTCTTCAGGTCGACCTTGAGCTCCAGCTCCTTAGGTACCTTCCCCGCCTTTATGAGGTCCTTAAGGGCCTTCTTCTGCTTACTACAAGCGGCAAGGATTCAGGGGAGGGAGCATGTCGGCAAAAGATCTCGAGCCAGTTCCCTCCTAATGTTCTCCGGCCTGCATGCACCTACTCTGAGAAGCGAGCATCTTGAGTGGCAGGAACGCCCCTCAGGCCTCCCAGGCCCGACATGCCTTGCTTCTATAACCTTTACTCTTGGAATGCGGCGGCAGAATTTGCAAACATGGGTGGACGGCTACGTAAATAGCATCAAAAAATTAGCTACCAGTATCTTGAACTGCTTGTCTGTAGGAGCGGAAAGGGCTGAATCGACGCGTACGGCACGGAAATGCTGTCGACTATGTCCTTCAGTCAGCGCTTTTGCCGGCGTGACTACGTCGGGTCTGACAGGTTGATTCGCAGCGCCGTTCCTTGACCTCCCGCGGTCTTTGCGCGTGCTTTTCAGCGCTTGGCGCCGCCGACGGTATAGGCAGCGAGCTGTGACGCACCTCCGAAAGTGCAAGAGAAGCTCTGATTCGTGAATTCTGAATTAACGGACAGAAGTACGCAGCCCATTTCCTGTGACGCGAAGACACGATGGACAGCTTGACGAAGCCCGTTCAGCCGCGCGTGCCCGTGGCACGCCCAAGCATCCACCGCGTGCCGGTGTCGATACCCTCTTGGTAAGCGCGTCGTCCTTGCGCTGCTCCGGCCATAAAAAGCTCCTCCAACGCTTGCCCCTGCCGACAGCTGAAGGATTTTCACATCCATCCGCAGGCGCGCGCTGCGCCCGTCGCGTCATGTCGCTGTCCTGGCCAGCGCCGGCGGTGGCGGCGACGCGGGCGGCAAGGGCGGCCACAGCGGCGGCTCTGGGGGCTCGGGCGGTAGCGGCAAGGGCGACGACAGCAGCCCCGGCGACAAGCCCCAGAAGGGCGGCCTCTTCCGGGGCTGGGAGGAGCGCGTAGCGTACGACCCGGAGTTCCCCATCAAAGTGCTCATGGAACAAATTATCGGAGTCAGCGCCTGCGTCATCGGTGACATGAGCGCTCGACCGAACTGGGGTGGGTGGCGGTCCCTTGTGCGCGCATCCGGCTGTCTTCTTTCCTCCGGTGATGCGTGGCTGACGGCCGGATGGCTGGTTGCCACATGCCAACCGGAGGGACGAGATCAGGGCGGATATTCTGAATGCCGTGCGCGTCACAGAGGAAGTCTGTGTGCCGGTGTGCGGCAGCTTCCAAGGCGCGACGGAAGCGGCGGGATGGGCCAGGGAGCTTTGCCGCACGGCTGCCCTGCCCGGGGGGGGGGGGAACTGCTCCCTTCGCCAACGTGATCTGCCCGATCCCCGGCGGCAAACAAAACCCCACGCAAGCCCCAGCGCTCGATTCGCCTCTCAAGGGTTTCTTCGCTGCGACTCCTCTTCATTGCGCCCCAGCCAGCGCAGTGCTCCACGTCACGCCTGCTGCGGTGCTCCCCACGCCGTCGTGCTGCTGCTGCGCGCTCCTGCCTCCCCGGCACAAGCACCATCACCATTACCGCCTCCACCATTCTTAGTCTTACCCACTACCACTACCGCCACCAAAGCGCGCTTGCAGCGTTGTAGGAGGCATGGGCCCCAGCCGGTTCGGCATGGCGCTGTCTCACAACTTTCGTTTCTGCCTCCCGCGCTGCTGACCCCTCCGCAGGCCTCAACGAGCTGGACTTCATTTTCAGCACTCTCGTGGTGGGTACGGGTGCGGGGCGGGGCTGCGGGGCCGCGGGCTGCGGGAGCCGGGCTGGCGGCAGTGGCTGACCCGGGGGCGGGCCGGGTCAGGTTTGGGGTGTTGGGGGGAGAGAAAGTGCAGCGAGGAAATGGAGGGATAAGAAATGGAGCGAGGGAGGGGCAGGAAAAGATGAGGACAGTCAGTATTGGCAAACCGCGTCCACGTCATGACCCCACCCGCCCCCTCTGCCCCCGCCCCGGTTTTTCTTTTTACCCCCACGTCATGAACCCACCCACCCACCCACCCTCCCAGGTGGGCTCCATCATGAACTTCACCATCATGTACCTGCTGGCACCCACCGCCGGAGTGGCCGCATCAGCCGCCTCCACGCCCCTCATAGCGCGCCTGGTCGGGGACTACTACCTCAAGGCATGGGGCGCGCCAGGTGGGTGGGTGCGGCGCGCGGGCCGCTTAACGGCGGGAGAGGGGAGGTAACGAAGACGAAGACGAAAGCGCAGCGATGGATTAAGCGGAGGCGACGTTGACTGATGGGGCGGACCGGGGGACAGGCTGCCCTGCAGCGCAGGGCTGTGGGGAGGATCAGAGCTGGCCGCGCGCTTTTAGTCCATGTCCAACCGACTCGGGCTTTGCACTGCGCCCGTCCTTTGCGCTGCTGGCCCTGTACACCAGCCTTCGCCAGACGCGCCTACCTTCCCTTCCCTCCCCGGACCACTTGCCGCACCAGTACCGCATAGCACCAGCAAGGGTTGCAACTCCTCCTTTCCCGTTCCTTCCCCGCGTAACAGCACCATCGCTCGCGCACCATCCTCGTCACCCTCGTCTCTTGGCTTCCCTTCGCTGCACCTCTGCTTTCTGGCAGCCCCCTGCCCCGCCCCCCGCGCGCCGTCTCCGTCTCCGCTGCGGTATCTTCTTTTTACCCCACCCGCCCGTGCATTCGCATCGTCGCCTCGCTGTCGCTACGCCCCCTTTCCCCACTCGCGCATATACGCTTGGCCCCCCTTGCCTCACTCGCGCGTGCGCATGCGCAGGCGGCAACTGCTTCGAGCCGGGCGCCTTCACTGCGACGCAGCGGCTGACCAATCTGGTGTACAAGGGCGCCGTGTTCGCGGTCATCGGCTTCTTCGCCGGCGTGGTGGGCACCAGCCTCTCCAACGGACTGCTGGCGCTGCGCAAGAGTGTGAGGACTGAGGGGAGGAGAGGTCGCTAGGGCGGGGCGGGGTTGGGACGTCCTGGGTGGACGAGGCGGGGCTTGGGCGGGCCACCCGCCATTCCCGCCATTCCAATACTCCCTCGTCTTGCTTGCCCCACTCTCCAATCGGTACAAGGGGCGCATTGCACTCGAAAATCAACCCCCAATGCACTCATTTGCCTCCCCCTCCCCGGACCCCGATATCTTGCCGCCCGCCCCCCGACCCCCGATCCCGCCCCCTCCAGGTTGACCCCCAGTTCTGCCTCCAGAACGAGCCCCCCAACGTCATCTACAACGCCTTCACCTGGGCTGTCCACATGGGTGTCTCCTCCAACCTGCGCTACCAGACGCTGGGAGGGCTGGACCCGCTGCTGGTCAAGATCATGCCGGTCACCGCATTCCGGGTCTACCAGGTGCGGGGCGGCGCGTGGCGGGGAGAGGCGTTGAGTAGCGTAGCGTAGCGTCGCAGTCCCACAGCACAGCGTGGTGTGGCGTAGCGTAGGGTGGTGTGGCGTAGCCCCTGCATCCGTCCCTGCATCCGTCCCTGCCTCCACCCCTGCCTCCACCCCTGCCTCCACCCCTGCCTCCACCCCTGCCTCCACCCCTGCCTCCACCCCTGCCTCCACCCCTGCCTCCACCCCTGCCTCCACCCCTGCCTCCACCCCTGCCTCCACCCCTGCCTCCACCCCTGCCTCCACCCCTGCCTCCACCCCTGCCTCCACCCCTGCCTCCACCCCTGTCTCCACCCCTGCCTCCACCCCTGCCTCCACCCCTGCCTCCACCCCTGCCTCCACCCCTGCCTCCACCCCTGCACCCACCCCTGCCTCCACCCCTGCCTCCACCCCTGCACCCACCCCTGCCTCCACCCCTGCACCCACCCCTGCACCCACCCCTGCCTCCAGGCCCTCATCCGCGGGGCCAACAACGTGGTGGGCGGCATGTCCTTCGCCACACTGGCCCGCCTGCTAGGCAGCCAGAAGGCGGCCTCCTAAGCCGCCCGAAAGCTGCGGCAGCGGAGGGGCCACCCAAGACTCAGCCCCGCAGCACGCATCGCCCTGCCCACGGGATGTTCCGGAAGGCCGCCTCTTCCAGCCAAAGCTGCAGCTGCGGTCTACCTAGACGTCGATCTGCCCCACAGGACAGGTCTTGTCCCGGGCCCCGCTGGCAGGCAATCCAGCCGGCAGGCCAGGCCCTAAGAACCAGGCAAGCGTCTGATGGTGGGGTGTGGGGGTGTTGAGTTGTGGGCTGTGGACATGGTGCGGTGGGAGCGTTTGGTCCAAGGGGGGGCGGAGGAAGGCCCGGGTCCCTTCACCGCCGCGCGCGAGGAGGCAGATGCCGCGCGTTCGGAGGCTTAGCGGCCCGGGGAGGGGGCGGGGAAGTCGCGTGTGCTATTGAGGCCGTGGCCGTGGCGGAGTTTAGGTGGCCGGTGCTGCCAATTCTTCAACTACTGGGAAATCCTAGGGGTATTGGGGATTTTCGTGGAGCGCAGGAACGCAGCTGTGTCGTCTCCGGGGTGGTGGTTTGTTGCCTGTGTGTAGGTTGGGGCTGTTGCGCCAGGGGCGGGGCGTGCAGGCCGGTGGGGGGCGGTGTCTGTCGACCCGGAAGGTACGGTATCGGGACGGGGTGCAAGTGGGTTGGGCAAGAGGGGCGCACCGCCTGGAAGCACACGCAGGAGAAGCTTTGGGATTTAGTTGACGCGCAACGTTCACCGCACGCATGATGGGTCTTAGGGTTTTACGTGTAGTCAGAAATGTGCACGCTGCCCCCGTTACTCAAAAAGACGTGTGAAGTCTGACGTAGGTCGCCGCTGAATTGGCTGCGGCCTGCTGGCCCTGCATTGGCGCATACATGTGCCGGTTGGGAGAAGATATCACTTTCGTTATTTACTTTTTTTTGGTTGTGGTGCCAGAAGTCGAGGAAATAATCAGAAGAGAGAAAAGAAGGGCGCAGGGGTGGTGGGTGGACCGGGGCAGCTCGGTGTTGGCCCGCCACCGGGTTGTGGCGCTCGTCGGGGTCAAGCTGTCCCGCACGGGTGAGCGCGTTTGTGCGCGTTTTAGAGGGCCCTGCTTCCGTATACCGTTGGAGGGAGTTGGTAGGGCTGAGACTGAGACCGATGTTGCGATGTTGCGTGTGGTGCTGATCTCGTTGGTTGTGGCAGAGCTGGCAAAATGAGGTGCTGCACATCACATCACACCACATCACGCTACAAGAGGAGCTGCCGTGTCCTTAGGCTGCCCGGTTGCCCTTGTCCTCGTTGGAGCTGGACTGCTACGTTTGACCGTGCCTCAAGCCGCAAGCCGCAGCCGGTTGTGTAACGAGCAAGCCGTGGTCGGGTGGTCGTTTATCGTTTGGTCGCCCTCATAGTCTCATTAAAGATTTTGCGTGAGTGGGGTGCAGCACTGAGCCCGCGGATGGCTCCGCCCTGCGGAGGCGGATGGCTCCACACTTCGGGGAACCTGGAGCCCCCTGCAACGACTACTAGGAGTGGGAGGTACTGTAGGAAGACATGGGCGGCACGACGGGCGGGGCTGAAGGGCGGTCATGTCTCAACGCCCTTCCGCTGCGCGCTCCCAGTCCTTCCCAAGTAACGCCCTTGGCGGATACGGTACATGTGCAGCGGTGACAGCGCCGTCAAGAGCTGTCCGTATCCGTCCGCATCCGTCCAAGAGCGACACCACCCCAGGCTCGGCGCCCCTAATACGGTGCACGCCCACCCGATGGTCATTCGCGTCACACCTATCGACACATCTTCATGCACATCTTCATGCACGCACCCGGCATTGGCAGCAAGTCGCAAGCAGCCCACGCCTGAGCTGACGACGCGATCGGGGCGCTAGGTCACGTCCCCCACCTTCCGCCGTTTCCGCTTCGCTGCCTGGCCCCCGGTCGGCCCCGCGCCGCCGGCCGCGGCTCCGCTCCCACGGCTCCCACGGCCGCTTCCGCTACCACGGCCGGGTATCACCGACCCGTGAGGGCCCTCACCTCCCCCACATCCAACCACGCGTGCACCCCCAGCAGCGGCGCACGACCCCCTTCCCGCAGCAGCAGCTGCTGCCGCCGCTGTTGCGGCTGCTGCTGCGGCGGCGGCGGTGCCGGCAGCGGCGGCTCCAGCGCGCTGCCGCCGCTGCTGCTCCTTCTTGTTCTTTGCGGCGGTCACCAGGCGCGGCGGCGCCTTGGGCGCCAGCTGTATTAGGTTGAAGCTGGGGAGCTCGGCCTCTCCAGAGGCGGCGTTGGCCGGCTGTCCCTCTGACCGGAAGGCAGGGGCGGCGGGCCGGGGGAACATGAAGATGAGTCCGCAGCGGTGGAACGGAGGCCCCGGGGGGGGAGGGAGCCGACAGCCGAGCCGGGGGAGGCTGGTGGGAAACCTTGCGTAGGTAGGGCCCTGAGAGTCGTGAATGGCTACTGCAGGCCGCGCGGGCAGCGCTATACAGGCGACCCGGTGCTTGGTTAAGACTCTGATTTATTGATCCATTGGCTACGGTATTTGGAGATGGTGGCCTGCTGGACGAAGCCCGTGCCCACTGCCCAGCACCACGTCTTCCAAACCGCCTCCCAAGCGCCAACCCGCGGCCGCTGGATGCACCTGGAGCAATGCCCCGCGGCGGCAGCTCCAGCAGCGCAGCAGTCCGGGGCAGCTTGAAACGCGCGGGGCCTGGGAGCGACAGAAGGGAGGGGGGCGGGTGGGTGGGTGGGTGGGTGCGGTGCAAATCACAGCAGCCCACCATCCCTTTCCTGCGATTTGTTGTTCTTACCTACCGTCCACCTGCCCATGCACCCACCCACCCACCCGCGGAGCCGGGGTTGTAGTAGTGCCTGCCGCCGACAGCCAGCGCCGCGTGCTTGTGGCTGTGTCCGAAGATGACAATGTGGGGCTGGTGGAGGCGGATGAGCTCCGCAGCAGCCGGGTCCACTGCGACAGCGACGAGGGGGGCACCACCGCCGCGGGAGTCAGGATGTGAATGAAACCCAGATGTGTACCGGTATGCGGGGCACCAGGGCGCGGCGGGGAAGGCGCAGTATTTCCCCGGAGGACGATCGGAGAAGGAAAGGAGGAGGGGCGAGCCCACGGACAGCAGCGAAGGGTTCGGTACACGGGCCACGGCTTCAACCCTCCCCACACCTGCCTGCATGCGGCGGCTGGCCCACGATATGGGTCACCAGAATCCGCCAGCCGGCAGCCTCCAACAACAGGTGGTCCGGAAGCGCCCCGGCCCCGAAACCACCCCCAAACACGTCGCCGCCGCCGCCGCGGCCGCCGCCGCGCGCCGCAGTCCCATCCCCGTCCGCACGCGCATCGCCGTCGCCGCCGCGATCGCCATCTGCAATGTTGTCGCTGTCGCCGCCGCCTTCGTCGTGATCCTCGTCGTCGTCGTCTTCGCGGCCGCGGCTGTCGCGCGCGCCGTCGCCATCGTCGCCGTCATCGACGTTGCCGCAGACGGCGTAAACGGGCGCCACCGCAGCCAGCCGCGACAGGACTTCTTTGCTCGTTGGGTTGGGTTGAGTTGGGTGCCAGGGTCAGCCGGCGGTGGTTGGAGTGTGAGCCACCAGCAGCGTTGCGGTAACCAGGCATGTCAGGAAAAGCGCTGACACGGGGTGGCTGGAAAAGGCGGGGGACGCCGTTGCTGTCCCTTCAACCCCACATGCCGGCTCCGGAACGTGCCGGGGACATTCGCTGTACGGCATCGAAGATGTTCCGGTGACCTTTCAGGAAGAGATTCGCCCAAAATCCCCTTTCGGATCGATGGAATAGCTTGGATGCAGTGTACCGCCACACATAAGCGGCTCTCGCACGACGTGCTTGCGCCACAGCCATCCGCTAGCGCGCTACAGCACTCCATGGATCCCTTCGGGTCCGCTCCAAAATGGTTCATCCAAATCCCCCGCACCCCACCTCCCCGCCGCTTTGCCCGCACCTGCGGCGCCGCCGTGGTGGCCCACGTCCCCCGCGTGCAGTATGAGGTCCACGCCCGCGAGCCGCTGCGTCACCTCAGGGCACAGGACCCCATGCGTGTCGGAAATCAGCCCCAGCCGCAGCGGCCTGCCTGGCGGGACGGCGCCCAGGTGGAGGTGCAGCGGGGCGTGGGCGCTCCCACCGGGACTGTGGCCGTCGCTCATGATGCTGGGGGGGGCCCAAAGCGGCATCACATGTATGGCATTTCAAAATCGCCGACACAATGTTTGTCGCAGCTTGTCGTGATCGCAGGGAGCGGTGACTTTGCGAGCAGGGAATAGACTTTCCGGTCCGAGCCCCCGAATTGAAGAAAGGCGTTACGGGAGCGCGTTTGCACGGTGCGAAGATTTAGGTCATCGAGAAATGAAACGCTGCTAAGAAGGCTGTTGCAGTTTGCGGCGCGCGGTCTGTGCAGGTGAAGGCCTGTCGCCTCAAACTCCTCAACCTCCATTTCCGTACCCGTACGTATTGCTGCAGCCGCCTACCGTATGCATCGACCGACCCCGGAGGGCCTTACGCCGCAGTAAGAAGCATCACGCACCGTGGCGGCATGGCTACGGCAATGCATACAGAACGCCGGCGACTCTCGTCGCTGGGATTATCTGATAAGATTTCCCCCTGCACTGCCCCCTGCCTGCGTGCATTTGCCGGCCCGGCCCGGCGCTGTCTTGCAAGTTCTCGCCACTAGGCTGGCGGTGCCCCGGTGGCGCGCGGTTCTTGCCACGAGACTAGCACGTGCTCCGTTTATGGAAATGGAACCAACCGAAATGGACGGCCGCTCACTACCATCGGGTGCAACTCGGCCAGGTCCAGGGGAGCGGCTGCTCCCGCTGCTGGCTGTCACCACTCCCTTTCCAGTTTGTGCGAGTCAGGTCAGAGATCGGCCCGTGGAAGCAAGTCATGCGAGAGCGGCGGACGGGACAGAGCGAAGCGACGATGGCGAGGGGACGCCGCACGGGTACCGCGGCCGGCCCTCAAGCATTTGGGGTGTCTCAGGACCAACCACGTGTAGTCTTGTACTACACTCAAGTCATGTGATGGGAGCAGCTACCCTGCTTTACCTGTTCCCCTAGTGCTCACACGCAACGCCAGCCAGACCGCTGGTCTAGCCAGTCCAGCCAGCCCAGCCAGCAAAAGCCACATGACGCCAATGTCGAGCCACGTGTAGTCTTGTACTACACTCAAGTCATGTGATGGGAGCAGCTGCCCTGCTTTACCTGTTCCCCTAGTGCTCACACGCAACGCCAGCCAGACCGCTGGTCTAGCCAGTCCAGCCAGCCCAGCCAGCAAAAGCCACATGACGCCAATGTCGAGCCCGGCACGCAATAAGCCCAAGGCCCATCCCCCCACGACGCATGTCAGCGCCACAGGAAACGTTTGCGAGCGCCTGGCTGACGGCCGCGCCGCGCCCTCATCACCCAGCCCGGGACACTGCTGCTGACGTGGACGGCGTCGGCGGTGCGGCCTGCAGCGGCCCGGCGCGCCTTCGGGTGCTTGCACCTGGCCCGCCAACGCGCGAGTGTCGACACCGCAGGGACCCAGCACATGAACGCGGAGGGGCCGGGAGGGGGCGGGCCGCAGGTGAGCGCAGTCAGCCATCGTCGCTCCCGCGACAAGATTGTACTGACACACCGCAGCGCGAGTGTCGCTTCCACAAGCCCTGCCCCGCAAGCGGCCGGCGCAAGCGGGGCCCCATTTCTCCTCCTCCACCTCCCCCGTCCGTTCACACTTCACTTCTTCCGCAGCGTCGCGAGGAAGATGCTGTACGACGCCTCCAGCTCGTACATGAGCTGCCGTACATCCTCCTTCGGCAGCTCGTAGTTGGCGGGCTTCTGGTAGAGTTTGGTGTACCAGGACAGGACCTTGTGGCGCGGCGGAAAGTCGGGGGGCAGCGAGGAGACCTTGTCCATCGAGTTGATGAGGTCCAGCAGGATGGGGCAGGTCTGCATGCCGTACATACGGGTACGACAGGATACGGGCGCGGGTGCGTCAGCAAGCAATTTCTCGCCGCAGGAAGGGGGCAAACAAGTAACAGGGACGAGCCGGCTTCGAATGTGCCTGGCCTATATGTGCGGCGGACACGCACAGCGGGTGTCCTTATTTCCCAGCGCCCGGCGCTCTTCGGGCGGGAAGGGGCCAACGGGCATTGCTGGCGGTGGCGGTGGATCCACCCGCACAGGGAGGCACACACTGCCCGCCCGCGGCGTGATGTTCCCGCGTGGCCGCTTCCCCATACCCGGGAACATGCCACATGCCACTCTTGCACCTCATGAACATGGCATCTCATGCACAGCCGGCGCCCCCGGGCACCCGCCACCGCGCAGCTGCGACCGCTTGTGGACACACGCACATGTGGACATGTGGACACACAGTCACACATGTGGACACGGACATGTGGACACGTGGCATGTGGACACGTGGACACGGACATGTGGACACGTGGCATGTGGACACGGACATGTGGACACGCAGTCACACAGACACCGCGCGAGTGCTTCGCGTCCGTCCCTGCGCCGCGCCGCGGCCTCTGCGTCCCTCTCCCCAGCCGCCGTAAGCCTGGCACCCCGGTCCTGCCTGGTGGCACACGCACCCACAGTCCCAACCCCACCGCCGCGTTGCCCTTACACACCTCACCTCCCACACAGCCCCTCATGCGACCTTGCCTGGCGCTCTGTGGTCTCTTTCCTGAAAGAACCCCGGTCTTAAACACACACACGCACGCACACACACGTGACCCCTCCTCCCCACCTGATCCACCGCCGGCAGGTTGAGTTTGAGCGAGTCCATGGCGGTGATGAAGTGCTCCACCGTCTCCGTAACGGCCAGAGCCTCCGGGTCGCTGGTGTTGCTGCGAACAGACGGACACACGTGGTCAGGCGTTCGATCCGCGGCGTGAGGGGGGCGGCTGAGAGCGTTGCGCGGGGGTCATGGAGTCTCGAGCCTGACAGGGCCCACCGACACGTTCAGTTCATGTTTGGGAGGGGTACCGTTACGTGCCTGCATGGGCACACGTGTTGGTGTCTGAAGAGGACGTCGGTTGGCTCCTTGCCAACGCGGCCGCACTCGCCCACGGACAAACCGGGCAGGGTGAACCGCAACCGAATACCAGGGTACATCCTGGTACGCATGCATCGCAGCACGCTGCCGCGCCCCACCCCGCCGCGGCGCGCAGAGCGCGGCTGGTCTGATGCAGGGCCCACCGTGCCTCAGCGTCACCGGCATGGCGAGATCCCTTTCGACGCCGCTGCCGCTGCCCGGCGCGCCGCGCCCCACCTCTGTCTTGTCCGGTGCTCCACCGTTGCCGGCACGCCCGAGTGCAGCAGCCGCGTCGCCGCCATGGGACACTGCATGTTGAAGTCCGACATGAACTTCTCCACGTTGGGGACCTGCGCCGTTGAGCCGTGAGTTATGGGAGGGTCCGGGGACATGCGGCACCACCACGTAGCTGAAAATGTGACCCGGGTTGCACGGTTTTGGCACTGGTCGGGCTGAGCGCTTGCATTTCGGCTGGGGGCATACGTTTCAGGCAACATTTATGACGGCCCTGGGAGGGCGCTGAGGGTCCACTGCACAGGGCATGCAGGTGCCCCCGTTTTCTCAGTATGGTGCCCCTGGTCAACCCCAGGTCAACCCTGTCAGGCGCCATTGCCTCTCCCCAGGCCTGCAGCGTCGATAGACCGTAGCCCCCCCCCTTACCGTGGGCTACGGTCTATCGAGCCCACAAACCACGCCCAAAATGATCAAATTTCACGCAAGGCTACCGGTGGTCCAAGGGTCAACCAGGGCAAGAATGTTTGCAAAGCTAAGATGCAATCGCATAAAATTTTTATGGTGGTTAGGAGTATTCTACTGAGTCTGCCTTACTGAATAAGTGCATGCGAGACCACGTCTGTCGTCTGAGGTGCGAACGTGCGATTGGGCAATGAAGTTCCAATTGCACGACGAATTCCAAGGCCCATAGTTGACCCATAGTTTGTTCACCCGAGACACAGGCCATAACCAGTAAGCCAGATGCTTTCATGCAAAAAGCCGTCCTAGGTGCGGAGCTGGAAAATGCGTTCTCGCGCAGGGTACACCCGGCTGTCGGCAGACTACGATGATTACAGCAAGGTTCGTTCCAAACATGGCCTTGGCGTGGTAGAGGCAGGACGACGACCGTCGGTTCCAACTGCCCGAGCCAGAGGTTCCGACAGCATCCATCTACCTTCATCGGCCATCCCTTCAACCCCGCATGCCGGCTCCGGAACGCGCCGGGGACATTCGCTGTACGGCATTTAAGATGTTCCGGTGACCTTTCAGGGAGAGATTTTACAAAATCCCCTTCCGGAGCGATGGAATAGCTTGCGCGTAGTTTGTACCGCCTGCTCCCGGACAGGTGCACACATTTGCACGTACAACCCACACATAAGGGGCTCTCCCACGACGTGCTTGCGCTACAGCCATTCGCTTGAGCGCTCCATGGATCCATTCGAGTCCGCTCCAAAACGGTTCATTCAAATCCCCCGCATCCCCGCCGCCGCTTTGCCCGCACCTGCGGCGCCGCCGTGGTGGCCCACGTCCCCCGCGTGCAGTATGAGGTCCACGCCCGCGAGCCGCTGCGTCACCTCAGGGCACAGGACCCCATGCGTGTCGGAAATCAGCCCCAGCCGCAGCGGCCTGCCTGGCGGGACGGCGCCCAGGTGGAGGTGCAGTGGGGCGTGGGCGCTCCCACCGGGACTGTGGCCGTCGCTCATGATGCTCGGGGGGGCCAAAGCGGCATCACATGTATGGCATTTCAAAATTGCCGACACAATGTTTGTCGCAGCTTGTCGTGATCGCAGGGAGCGGTGACTTTGCGAGCAGGGAATAGACTTTCCGGTCCGAGCCCCCGAATTGAAGAAAGGCGTTACGGGAGCGCGTTTGCACGGTGCGAAGATTTTAGGTCGTCGAGAAATGAAACACTGCTAAGAAGGCTGTTGCAGTTTGCGACGCGCGGTCCGTGCAGGTGAAGGCCTGTCGCCTCAAATTCCGCAACCTCCATTTCCGTACCCGTACGTCTTGCTGCAGCCGCCAACCGTATGCATCGACCGACCCCGCAGGGCCTTACGCCGCAGTAAGAAGCATCATGCACTATGGCATGGCCACGCCAATGCGTACAGAACGCCGGCGACCCTCGTCGTTGGGTTTTTCTGATAAGATTTCCCCCTTGCACTACCCCTTTGCCTGCCTGCGTGCATTTGCCGTCCCGGCCCGGCGCTGTCTTGCAAGTTCTTGCCACCAGGCTGGGGATGCTCCGGTGGCGCGCGGTTCTTGCCACGGGACTGGCACGTGCCCCGTTTAAGGAAATGGAACCAACCGAAATGGACGGCTGCTCACTACCATCGGGTGCAACACGGCCAGGTACAGGGGAGCGGCTGCTCCCGCTGCTGGCTGCCGTCACTCCCTTTCCAGTTTGTGCAAGTCAGGTCAGAGGTCGGCCCGTGGAAGCAAGTCATGCGAGAGCGGCGGACGGGACAGAGCGAAGCGACGATGGCGAGGGGACGCCGGACGGGTACCGCGGACGGCGCTCAAGCATTTGGGGTGTCTCAGGACCAACCACCTGTAGTCTTGTACTACACTCGAGTCATGTGATGGGAGCAGCTGCCCTGCTGTGCCTGTTTCCCTGGCGGTCACACGCAACGCCAGCCAGACCGCTGGTCTAGCCAGTCCAGCCAGCCCAGCCAGCAAAAGCCACATGACGCCAATGTCGAGCCCGGCACGCAATAAGCCCAAGGCCCATCCCCCCACGACGCATGTCAGCGCCGCAGGACACGTTTGCGAGCGCTCAGCTGGCGGCCGCGCCGCGCCCTCATCACCCAGCCCGGGACACTGCTGCTGAAGTGGACGGCGTCGGCGGTGCGGCCTGCAGCGGCCCGGCGCGCCTTCGGGTGCTTGCACCTGGCCCGCCAACGTGCGAGTGTCGGCACCGCAGCGACCCAGCACATGAACGCGGAGGGGCCGGGAGGGGGCGGGCCGCAGGTGAGCGCAGTCAGTATCGTCGCTCCCGCGCCCGCAGGTCCATCGCCGTTGGGCCAGCACGCGCAGCGACCAGCTCTACAGCCGCACGTTCCCGGATCGCACTCTTCCGATTGCCAACTAGCAATTACTACACAACCATCGGCCTAGCGAGGGAAACCTCCTCAAGGCGCGCACATACCCATACTCTGGCCGCCTGGCACGCCGGTAACACATCGTACAAGGTCGTACTGATACACAGCAGCGCGAGCGTCGTTTCCACAGACACTGCCCCGCAAACGGCCGGCGCCTGCGGGGCCCCCGTGCGTTCACATTTCACTTCTTCCCCAGCGTCGCGAGGAAGGTGCTGTACGACGCCTCCAGCTCGTACATGAGCTGCCGTACATCCTCCTCCGGCAGCTCGTAGTTGGCGGGCTTCTGGTAGAGTTTGGTGTACCAGGACAGGACCTTGTGGCGCGGCGGAAAGTCGGGGGGCAGCGAGGAGACCTTGTCCATCGAGTTGATGAGGTCCAGCAGGATGGGGCAGATCTGCATGCCGTACATACGGGTACGACAGGGTACGGGCGCGGGTGCGTCAGCAAGCAATTTCTCGCCGCAGGAAGGGGGCAAAGAAGTCCCTTACGAAGGGTAACGGGGACGGGGACGGGCCGGCTTCGGATGTGCCTGGCCTATATGTGCGGCGGACACGCACAGCGGGTGTCCTCACTTCCCAGCGCCCGGCGCTCTTCGGGCGGGAAGGTGCCAACGGGCATTGCTGGTGGTGGCGGTGGATCCACCCGCACAGGGAGGCACACACTGCCCGCCCGCGGCGTGATGTTCCCGCGTGGCCGCTTCCCCATACCCGGGAACATGCCACATGCCACTCTTGCACCTCATGAACATGGCATCTCATGCACAGCCGGCGCCCCCGGGCACCCGTCACCACGCAGCTGCGACCGCTTGTGGACACACGGACATGTGGACACACAGTCACACATGTGGACACGGACATGTGGACACGTGGCATGTGGACACGGACATGTGGACACGCTGTCACACAGACACCGCGCGACTGCTTCGCGTCCGTCCCTGCGCCGCGCCGCGGCCTCTGCGTCCCTCTCCCCAGCCGCATAAAGCCTGGCACCCCGGTCCTGCCTGGTGGCACACGCACCCACAGTCCCAACCCCACCGCCGCGTTGCCCCTTACACGCCTCACCTCCCACACAGCCTCACATGCGACCTTGCCCGGCGCTCTGTGGTCTCTTTCCTGAAAGAACCCCGGCCACACACGTGACCCCTCCTCCCCACCTGATCCACCGCCGCTAGGTTGAGTTTGAGCGAGTCCATGGCGGTGATGAAGTGCTGCACCGTCTCCGCAACGGCAAGCGCCTCCGGGTCGCTGGTGTTGCTGCGAACAGACGGACAGACGTGGTCGGGCGTTCGATCCGCGGCGTGAGGGGGGCGGTTGAGAGCGTTGCGCGGTCATGGAGTCTCGAGCCTGACAGGGCCCACCGACACGTTCAGTTCATGTTTGGGAGGGGTACCGTTACGTGCCTGCATGGGCGCACGTGTTGGTGTCTGAAGAGGCCGTCGGGCGACGGCTGGCTCCTTGCCAACGCGGCCGCACTCGCCCACGGACAAACCGGGCAGGGTGAACCGCAACCGAATACCAGGGTACATCCTGGTACGCATGCATCGCAGCACGCTGCCGCGCCCCACCCCGCCGCGCGGCGCAGAGCGCGGCTGGTCTGATGCAGGGCCCACCAACGCCGGTGCGCGGTGGCCCGCCGTGCCTCAGCGTCACCGGCATGGCGAAATCCCTTTCGACGCCGCTGCCGCTGCCCGGCGCGCCGCGCCCCACCTCTGTCTTGTCCGGTGCTCCACCGTTGCCGGCACGCCCGAGTGCAGCAGCCGCGTCGCCGCCATGGGGCACTGCATGTTGTAGTCCGACATGAACTTCTCCACGTTGGGAACCTGCGCCGTGTAGCCGTGAGTTATGGGAGGGTCCGGGGGGTGCACCACGTAGCTGAAAATGTGACCCGGGTTGCACGGTTTTGGCACTGGTGCGGGCAGCAAATGGGAGGGCTGAGCAGTTGCATCTCGGCTGGGGGCATAAGGTTGAGGCAACATTGATGACGGCCCTGGGAGGGCGCTGAGGGTCCACTGCACAGAGCATGCAGGTGTCTCTGCTTTCTCAGTATCGTGCCCCTGGCGAGAGCGGGCCAACCCCAGGTCAAACAAACGTGTCAGTCGCCCTTGCCTCTCCCCCGGCCTGCAGCGTCGATAGACCGTAGCCCCCCCCTTACCGTGTCCTTCATGGATGCCCAGAGCACCTTGAACTGGCCTATGAGCTTCCCGCACGCCTCCTCATACTGGCCGGCGTCGATTGCATCTCGGACGAACGCCCTCTCTAGCTTCTCCGTTGTCTTTATGATTGAGTACAAATCTACAGGAAGGCACCTGGCTCAGCTTCCATCCACGATGGCAGCTCTCGCTGAAAGCGAAGCCCTACCTGCGTAACTATCGTAAAGTGCTTGCTCTTTCTTATTAGTGTATAATCGAACATCACCATTGCTGATGCTTAACGAGCCTGAACTGCTGGCCTGAGAAATGAAGCTCATGCTAGACGTTGGAAGCTAGTTGTATATACAGGTGCCGTAAAGCGCGGCGGCAAGCTATGGACAGATCCCAGCTGCACAAACCACGCCAAAAATGATCAAATTTCACGCAAGGCTGCCGGTGGTCCAAGGGTCAACCAGGGCAAGAATGTTTGCAAAGCTAAGATGCAATCGCATAAAATTTTTATGGTGGTTAGGAGTATTATACTGAGTCTGCCAGTGCATGCGAGACCACGTCTGTCGTCTGAGGTGCGATTGGGCAATGAAGTTCCAATTGCACGACGAATTTCACGACTTGACCCATAGTTTGTTCACCCGAGACACAGGCCATAACCAGTAAGCCAGATGCTTTTCATGCAAAAAGCCGTCCTAGGTGCGGAGCTGGAAAATGCGTTCTCGCGCAGGGTACACCCGGCTGTCGGCAGACTACGATGATTACAGCAAGGTTCGTTCCAAACATGGCCTTGGCGTGATTGAGGCAATGGAAACACAGGCGGGCCTTACGTTTGCAGGACGACGACCGTCGGTTCCAACTGCCCGAGCCAGAGGTTCCGACAGCATCCATCGCGCTGGCCGTGTTTTTGATGATTTTTGGAGCCTTCTCCTTCGTCGCCGCCTGGCTGCACTTTACGCAGCAAATCCTGGGGAAAGAACAAGCGGTGGGTCTCGCGGGTTCCGCGGCTGCCGGTGCCCCGCAGAGACCCTTTTCCGGTGCCAAAGCGGCTGATACCCCCATTCGCTCAACGCGGATCCTCACCCTACCCCCCCCCAATGCTGCTCAGGAAGTTGGGTTCACAATCCTTGGCGCCATGACCTTTGTTCCTGGTGAGTACCGTACACAGCCGCACAGCTGCTCCTGCAGGCAGTAACCCGCCCCTCATCAACGCTCCGTTGGTTCACAGCTGGCCGCTGACGCGTTCACGCGGCACGCCCTGTCCACCTTGTGTCTGCTTGTGACCTAACCAAAACCCCTCCAAATCCCCCATGCAACCAGGGGCCTACCACTGTTACCTGGCGTACGGCGCGTGGCAGCGCTGGCCGGGGTTCTCCTGGGAGAGCATACCGCAGTTCTGAGCTCGCTGGTCAGCCGCTGGGGCGCGTGGTCCACCTTTCGGTGTTCGCCGGGCGCTTCCAAGTGCATCTGCGGTGGGTCGCTGCTGCGGAAGCTGACCTGCGCTTTCCGACAAGTGTGCCTGCTGGTCAGCTAAGCAGGGCTCACCAAGGCATATGCCCCTTCCCGTTCGCTGGGCTTAGCATGGGGCTGAGAGCGGAGCGCTGGGCCGCCTCGTCGGCAGCGGGCGCGAGGCAGCGAGCAGTTTCACGCAATAGGAAAAGGCCGTGGAGGTCCTCCGCCTGTTACGGGCAGCGGCGGCGGCCTGCACATGGCGCTTGTTGCTACCCCGGCCCTGGAGGCACCAATGGGGGTTCTGTTACCTTGCGTGACGCTCCCGGCTGAACCTGGTGGCAACTCTGCCTGCAGCGCAAGTAAGCAATCGCGGGCATCCACAGGGGCCATCTACTGGTGCGATTCGAAGAGGGGCGATTCGAAGAGGGGCAATTCGAAGAGGGGCGATTCGGGCCATCTACGTCTGGGTGTTGCACTCGTGGCTGCACTGCGCTTTCTCCGGCGCAGAACGCCGAGCGACCAGAGCTGACTCTAGGAGTTGACCATGACAATGCCGTTGTGACAGTTTGAGCCGCATGGCTGGGCGGTGTTGGCATGCACATGCGCTCCTGCAAGTATGTGCGTGGCGTCGGTTGGGTGTCGCGACTGGTGTTCACAGTACAGGGTTTGGTGTTCGTGTCTGTATGGGGCATGGATGCATGGAATGAGGATGGCACGACTTGCAAGACGGTAGGTGCAGAAGTGTCGCAAGCGTAACCTTGCAAAAGCGTGGGCGCGTATGTTGGCTGACTCTCATGTTGGCGAGGATTTTGCCCTCAGATGTTTCCGGGCTGCCGGTCCAAATATATGCTTACCCTTTCTCACAGGGCCAGCGAACTGGGGGTCAGTTCCTGTTGGGGCCCGCCGCTGCGGGCATCTTGCGGCCTCATGACGGTCGAGTGTAGCAGGTCAAACGCGCACACACTTCGCGATTGTTTGATGTTACGAACGCGAAGCTTATGTATGCAGTGAAACGCCTGCGTCGGACGCATTCCTCACTGCGCCTGCACGCTGTCTGCATACAGGACAAGAGACGGCGACTAAACGAGGCAGGTCGCTTTTTGACGGCCTAAATTCTTTCGAGAAATGAAATTTTGCAATGGCTGGATGCCAATCAAGCCGCAACAGCAGAACAGTTCGAACAGGTCGAGGTGCACCAACGGCTCGGCGGTTGATGGATGTAGGCAAAGTCCTCTGCATGTAATGATTACATGTCTTGACATTGTTAACCTGTGTGGGCTTTATGGGGGCATGTAAGCGTGCAGGCCACATCCCGGCATAACGCACAGCGTTGGCTGCAGCATACGTGCATACCCATTTCTCGACCACCGGCTTGAGGATTTCCTAGGCGAGCAAAGCACGCCGGTCAAGTCGTCGTGACAATGGAATGAATGTGTACATAGAAAATCCCTTTGTTCGGTATTCCGCCCGGCAGGGTACCCTCTACCCTGTATTGGTGGGAGTGCATGGGACATCTGAAGTAGAGTCCACAGGATAATTTCCCTTACTTAACCACATGCGCCCCTAACCGTTTCAAAAAGGAGGGATTTCTCGTTACTTGCAAGATTTGCTGTACAACTGAGTCAGCGACCCCTTTCGGAAGCATATATGGCCCACTTGAGCATCAGGTAATTCATATAAATGTTGCGGTAAAGGAAGTTCAAGCTGTTCACTCATACAACTCACGTGAACTAGACACTAGAGTTCGCCGAAGTCCCTGGATACGTCACCAGCCCAAGCGCTACTTCTTAAGCTAGCAGTGAACCCAAAAGACCAGCTACAAACTAGTCGAGCCAGACGCAAGGATTGAGGTTGTCACCGGCTCCCTTGGGTGCACTTTTCCGGTACTGAGGTTTCGAACGTTACATTTGCGCACCGTTTTTGGGAGCGGTGTCATCTGTTTATCAAAGGAGGCGATGCATAATATTACGGAGATGGAGTCCAGGAGGCCTCTGCAGCTTTTGGCTTTGAACCATGTTTCACGAGTCTGCTCGGACTTGGCGGCTTCATACCGCTTCTACACTGAAGTGCTTGGCTTCACGCCTGTAGGTGATGCGATTGGTCGTCGTGGATGTATTATGCCTTTGACAAAGCCTCATTGGCAAGGACCTGTTCACCATGCAGGTGAAGCGACCTTCCAGTTTTGAGTTCGACGGTGCCTGGTAAGCTCGAGGCAAGAGAGGTGCACATCTTGAGTGGGTTTCGAAGTGTATATCGAGACTGGAAGCCCTGTCGTGTTCAGGCTCCACAACTATGGCATTGGCCTACACCTTATCAAGGGGTGCCCGCCGCCGAGGCCAAAGACGATTATACCCAAATCCTGCCACATCAGCTTCCAGGTACGCGAGAGGTCGTCCGCTTGCTGTCGGAGTACCCTGCGCAGCTTGGTTACGACGAGCCCAGGGTTCGAGCTTTTTCGCCCGAATATGCGTTACTTTGCTGGAATTCGATGAATATGCGTTACTTTGCTGGAATTCGATGATTCGCGGAGCAAATGCGTGAAGGAAAAGCCGAATCGCGAGAGGCGCTTGCGACAGTTGCTGGCTGGGAAAAGCCTCGCCGGGATACTTCGCCCTCGGTTTGTCCATTCGACGAAACCTCTCCCTTAATTCCCTTATTACTTTGAGGCCGAAAGGCCGACCGATAGCTACGAACTTTCAGCCGTTGCAACCGCCCGACAAGGATTCAACCGCCCAAAGCGACAAAACGGACATTAGTACGCCTGCACCGACAGAGAACTTGATGTCGTAATCCTAAATCCCAACATGCCCTATGGCCCTTTCCGCAACCCTGTCGCCCTGCAGGCTGCCAACCTGGCGGAGGTGGAGGACAGCCTTGTACGACAGGGCATCCTGTACGTCAAGAATCTGTTCGTAGAGGACGGCGTCAAAGTGGGCCAGCTCTTCTTTCACGACCCAGACAACAACATGATCGAGATTTGTAACTGTGAGGTAAGGGAATTCCCGGCTCCGACTCCGTGCCCCAGCTCCCCGAAACTTGTAAAACGGCTCTCCGAAACTGTATTACGTAGGTGCTGCCCGTGGTGCCGGTCGATGCGGCCAACATCAGCGCCGCCGCGCGCGGGCTGCCCACACACGCCACCACCGCCACCGCCACCGGTTGGCCTTCCTCGCCCCACGGCGAGCCCGCGGCGCCGGCCGCGCTGGACACGCTGTCCGCCGCGCCCAGCAGCGATGCCGGCAGCGACGACAGCCTACAGGGCACCTATGAGGCCATGTCCTCTCTGCTGCCGGAGCCCGTGACGGCGGCGGCGACGGGGCCTGACCCACGGGTCGCGGGCCTGGCGGCGGACGACGCCGCCGGCAGGCTCGAGTACGGCAGCTTCAGCTCGGGCATGTCGAGCGTGACGATGTCGGACCCGCTGAGCATGAGCATTACCGCATCAGATATGGGCGATTGGTCGTCCCGCGTGGCGGCCGCCGTCGCCGCCGGTGCAAGCAGCAGCAGCAGCTGCATCAGCAGCATCGGAGGCGGCGGCGTGGCTGGCAGCTTTATGATGGAGCTGAGCCAGCAGCGCGCATGAGACGGATGAGGGGAGCTGGCCTCGACTTGGGAGCGGGGGTGGCGGGACGGTGGCCGGGAATGGGCGCGCCGCCCTGGGTAGGATTGGTTTTCGGGCGTGATTGGGGGCGGGCGACCTAAAACAGCGCAGACCGGATTGGGGGCGTCTGTGTCGCTGCTTGAGGACGGTGGGAGCGGCGGGCTGCGGACGGCGGTTCACGCAAGCCGGTGCGTCGGGCTCGACGCTCTAGGCCGGAAGGCTGCCGGTCCCAAGCAGGCAACCTCCGCAGCGTCCTTTGAATGCATCATCATACCGATATACGATGCTTGCATATACGATGCTTGCATGGCCGAGGGAAATGCGCGGCCACGTGCAGCGGCGCGGCGTGCTCTGGTGCGGGGTTGCGGACAACAGCCGGGGCCCCGAGAGCATACCCTTCCAGCGCCTGCCGTGGTGGCGGCATTTTTGCTCGTCATCGTTCAAAAACTGATACATACATACGGCACGGCATGTCAGCATATTCAGGTGTTGTTTGTGATGGCTGTGGCGGTGGGCGGCGCCAACGTAGACCATCCCGCTTCGTTGGCTGCTGGGGCTCGCGTGTGGGTTCCGTCGGGCTTCCTCTCACAGGGGAGGGGTAAGTGAAGTGTGGGATGGAAACTGCTTCGGGGATGTGAAGACCGTTTTACGATTGACTTGCGGTGGGGCTGCGTCGGCTTGCGTCGGCTTGCGGTTGGGCTTGGCGCGCGCGCGCGCGTGCCATGCGGATTCCCTTGCCGGGTGCACACGAATTGCGGCCGTGCTGTCGTGGGCAAGGGCGTGCAGCGGCGCCCTTCCTCGTCGATCTTGAGAGCGCCGTGGCGGGACCGTGTATTGGATCAAGCCGCGGCCGGCGGGCTTGGAGTCCGGAATCCAACCAAATAACAACCAACCAACCAACCGACAATCCAATCCGAGTACGTCTTGTTCAGCAGATACTCAGATTACATATGCGTCGTTCCAAATAAGCGTTGCATCGTATGCCTATTCGTCGTTGTAGAGTATCCCGGTGCCTTGTGATTGTGGTTTCTCTGTGCGTGGGACGGTGGGCGGCTTATAGTAAAATCGTAGGAACAGTTGTACGACTGGTTGGTTTGTTCTGTCCCGCAAAGGGGCGCTAGCGATCTCCTCCTCCGGTGGGGATTCTTTGACGCCTGCCCCCGGGTCGGCCGGGGAGTTCTTGGCAACTACTCCCAGAATGTGTGCTGAATTGTGGTCTGTCGAGGTCGGGAGGGCGTGCCCGGGATTTGGGGCGCGAGCACTGTGGGGTGCATGACGGCGGTTGGCGACATGCCAATTGTGCCTGGCTCCGCTTCTTCTATCTGGAACGTTCCGGGCCGTCCGCCGTGCCGGCGTTCCGGGCGCTGTGGTCCTGGTGTCCTGGTGCCTGGAGGGCTGTCGCGCCGCCTGCACCACATTGTCCCCGATTGTACCGAATGTTCGCGGCAGGCCGCCTGCTTTGGAGCTCCGTCGATGTCCATATGCCATGATTGCGGGCGGAGGGCCTACACAGAGCTGGGAAAGTGGGCGGTGGTTGCGGCGCTCGTGCACGAGTCGTCTCAGTCGGAGCCGCGGGTCGTTGCCCATGAATCGTCCTGCGGATATCCACCAAATGACGCAGTGCACGGACATGAATGCGGACATGCACCACACGATCGCAGTCGGAAGTCGAGGTGCAGATCTAGACGGGTGCAGGCGTTTGCCTTTGTAACTAGAAGGTGGAGTGACAGCCGGTTTACGCCGTAGATTGGTGCGGAATGCGGCTCTTTACATGTGTGTGTATACTAGGGTAGTTTGGTGGGGCGGTGCCCCGCTTGAAGGGAGCTGCAGTGCGTCGTCTCTGCACCGAGTTAGGTCATTGCGTGTGTCGATTTGTCGGACCGTGCCTGCCCTTGGCGTGAACTTTTGACGTGCGTGGCCGGGCGGGGCGGGCGCCTTGGTGTTTACTTGATACTCACGGTTCGCTCGTTGCGCCTTTGTTTGGGTCGGGAGGGCTAGCTGGTGCAAGCCGTGGGGGCAATGCGGTCCCAGGCCTTGCTGTAATAAGCGGCGAGCGTAGGGGATGGCCGGCCCAGGCGGGCCGAGTCGGCGACGGCAGGCTGTGCAGTGTAGCGCGTCACCAGGGCTGCAAGATCATTCCAGAGTCTCTACAGCCGGCGGGCGAGGCGGGATGGGGCGAAGGATTGCCGGCGGGCGGGCGCCAGCGGGCGCCCACCGCCCGGCTGCCTGCCCTGGGCTCGCTCATCGCAGGCACGCACCGTTTGCAGCGCGCACCGCTTTATTATTTCATTCGCATTTCCTCAGGGGCGGTCAGAGCCGGGCGAGGCACGTGGGCGTCACAGGGATGCCGCGACGAGGCTGCGGCAGAACAGCTGTGTGCTGGTCGGCAGCAAGTGCGAGGTCCCGGAAGCCCTGACGGATTGAGCGGCGCGCGGGCGCGTGTTTTTGGTACCCGCAGTCCCTCCGGCAGTACACAGCGTATTTGTCTTCCGCGTATTTGTTTTCAGTACACAACGCGACGTGTCATATGGTTACCGTATGCTGTTGTTCACGGCGGGCTATGACTGTGCAGGCGTACTGTAAGCTGTTGGCTTTGTGCCCTTTGGCCGCTGTGGCATTGCCGTTGTTCGTTTGTGCGTAGTACTGCATCGTCGGATTGGAGATTATAACGACGCGGCCCGATTGGACCGATAACGGCCCGGCCAGGAGTGCCGATAGGCTTGTCGCGCACGGCTTGTGTGGATGTCTGACGGGCACTCTCATGTATGATACCGGTACTCGCCCATCCTCGTCTCTGTTCCGAGTACTTACAAATGACGGCATACCGATCGTTTCCTCGATCGAAGGACACGTAGTTTGCCCGAGCAGAAAGAGTTGAGACCTCTTCGCGAGCGCCGAGCCTCAACATGCCTGCCGCTTATGTGCTTCGGACCCGCAGCCCAGCCTGCCAAGCCTGGACAGCCAAGCCAGGCCAGAACGACTGACTATGAAGTGGGGCGTCCGAGACGGCTGGAACCTGGAAGTGAAAAGTCACTCACAGCAGCAGCTGAAGTTCTTCATGAGGCCCCCAAATGGGTGACGGGCCCCGGGCCCCGTAACCCCACAAGCAGGCACACCAATAGACCTGACAGCAGCTTCCGCCTTGGGCCACAGCCAACGCGCTGTCTGGTTTGTGTGCGCCTTCCGTTTTCCACTGCAGGATGTTAGGTCATTGACCCGTAGGTCAGTGACCCTTAGGTCAGTGACCCGTAGGTCAGTGACCCTTAGGTCAGTGACCCGTAGGTTAGTGACCCGTAGGTCAGTGACCACTATTAGGTCAGTGACCCCTATTAGGTCAGTGACCCCTTTTGGGTCAGTGACCCGTAGGTCAGTGACCCGTAGGTCAGTGACCCGTAGGTCAGTGACCCGTAGGCCAGTGACCTCTATTAGGTCAGTGACCCCTATTGGGTCAGTGACCCGTAGGTTAGTGACCCGTAGGTCAGTGGACCGTAGGCCAGTGACCCCTATTAGGTCAGTCACCCCTAGCAGTCTGCGCGGCAAAGGCACGGACCGTTACAGGCCGACGGACAGCACGGACGAGGCCCGGCCTCTTCCGCCTCGTCGGAACATGACAGCTTGCTGCAGCTACCGCCAAGCAATTCCTTAGCCACCACACGACCCGGGTTATCTGCAAATTTCGTCGATAGTTTTATCTGTATTGCACAATATGCGATCCCTCACGACCTACCTCTAATGCGCACACTAACTTAGGGCTCCGTTCGTTGCACCAGGCATATTATCCACTGTCAATTTACATGCACTTGGCGGTTCTAAGGCTAGTGTATTCCATCATCCATGTTCATAGAAGCCTGTTTCGCTGGAGGTTTCGCAAAGGAGTACCAGGTAGGGAGTTCCAGGGCTGTCCAGGGAGTACAAACCTTCTGGAAAGCCTTTGGCAGCGCTTGTAACCAAGCGCCACCGAACGCAGCCGTGATTATATTGTATTTAATGAGCCATAGTTCAACGCATTCTCCTCGGCGGACAGTAATCCGCACGGGCTCTGTTCCAAAATGTGTGAGCCGCGCTGGCCGCCAACAGTCGAAATATCCCAGCCAAGTGAGCCCACGTGATGTAGAAATCGACCAAGATTGGCGCTCTGTATGGAAAGCGTACCGCTTTTCGTGGCAACATCTGTACTGAGAAACGGTGTTTTGTAACCGGGACCATGGTAACCCGGCCTAGAACGTTACGGTACTGTAGCTAGGATATTATAAATTGTTTGTAAATACCACTTTGTCTCTAACGGTAAGCATCATGGACTCAGTCAATGCGCATACAGTCCATGCGCGGGCTTGAAGCCCCGCTGATTCCGGCATGTAGACCAAGAACCCGGCGTGGGCTCATATTTTGTAAGTGAACCGCAGAAATTCCTTACCTGGGCGTTGCTTTTCTGCCGGCGGCTGCTTCGCCAGGCCAATGTCGCGACCGCAATTGAAGTACAAACGCTTTATGCTGACCGTCACCGTCACGTGCCGAGCATTTTGTACAAGTAATAATATCTAAAGCCACCCCCCTGTCGCCCTGTGTTCCATGGTAGCATGGCGTCCAATGCTGCAGCCGTTTCAGGGCTTTTTGAGCGATCGCAATCCCTGCCAGCGCACATCCGGCTGTTTTACCGCGGGTGAGGATTGCAGAGGATTGCAAGTCTTCTCAGACCAATTGACAAGTAATTTAGCGCAATCTTCAAATATTACCTGCAGTTATTCGAAGCAGGCCGCGACCCGGGCACACCGAAGCAAGCCCATACCACGCCCTAACCACCTCGACGCACGTGATCTGAACTCTTGCAGTCCTTTTAACAAATTAACAAGCTACTTCCTTACCTTAGAGCACTGCGCCCAAAAGCCACTTGTTCCCAACGCGCCCGCCTCTTGACTGGCCGCTACTTCAACACCCGCCGCTTCGCGCCCTTGGCCCAGGTCGGCATGCCGCGTTCTTGGCAGCTATGCCGCGTCGCCGGCCGCCACTGCAGTTGTCTGCTGCTGCGGCGCCTGTGAAAACAAGCCCGCGGTGCCGTTCCGGGCCGGAGGGAGCGTCTGCTCTCTGCAGGTGTGGTCGAGTCGCGTAGACGCCCGGGGGGCTGCGACCCGCGCCCTCGCGGCGTGCTCCGTGGGCTCCCTTCCCCCGAAGAAAACCACAAATATGGCGCTGGGCTTAACTTAAATCCGCCTGTACGGCTCAACCTGAGTTGCTGTTCCCCGCCTGCCTGAGTTGCTGTTCCCCGCCTGCCTGAGTTGCTGTTCCCCGCCTGCCTGAGTTGCTGTTCCCCGCCTGCCTGCGTTGCTGTTCCCCGCCTGCCTGCCGGCCCAGCAACGTTGTAGCGCTCGCTGATGCTGATGCTGATGCTGTTGCCACGTGTGCTGTTGCCGTGTTTGCTGCTGTTGTTGGTGCTGTTGCTGTTGGTGTTGCTACAGGATTGGAGCCTCCACGTGACGCTGGAGCCTTTGGTGACACGCGACCTGATGGTCCAGCAGGCCGCGGCTGCGCCGATGGTGGGTGCAACATTATCCGAAAGCGCTTGGGGAGAGCAACTGCACGGAGCGATACTCGCACGAGCAAATGAATTGTTGTACAGACATCCTGTAAAGCCTTGCACACGCACATGGCATACAAGTAAGGGATGACGCGAGCAAGGCCGCGGGCGAACGCTGTGGCCTTTAGTGAACGGCCATGCCTTGCTGAACACTGTCCAAAGCCACTGTCTCGTCAGGTCTCGTGTCTCCTCCCTGGCCCCCCTTCCCCGCCTCCATCGCCCGCCCCGCCCCGCCGCGCCCGCCATCCACCAAAATTAACCCGCCCGCCAAAACAGATACCCTTCAAGGCCTGGCTCCGCGCCGCTTCGCTACTCATGGGCGGAGAGAAGCTCAAGCGCAAGCAGATCAGCGTGTATTGGTACGACAGCGTCGCCGGCAAGGAAGCCGCCGCCGCCGCCGCCAACGTACCCAGCGCGCTGGTGCCGCGCAGCGCCGCGCCGCGCATTGTGGGCGTGTGGCGCTCCGCCACCATCATCGACTTCGATGCCGACTCCGGCATGTTCACGGTCAAGTACCACACAGGTACGGTGTATGGGGGTTGTGTGTCTTAAATAAGCTCTCAGGGCGCAGCTCCAGAGCCGGCCAACCAGCGTGGCGCACCGGTTTGCGCAGCGAGGCGAGCGTGGCTGGCACAGCGTTGCACACTGGGGCGGTGCATGACTGCAAGCATTTACAGCACACACCGCCTGTACCAATCAATCTGGGACGGCACTGCCCGATCGGTGTTTTGGTCATGAGGGCCGGCGTCCGCTGTAGCTTGCTGTCCGGGTCACCAACTACGGTACAGCAGCGGCCGCCCTAACGACAAGTGGCATTCACCGCAGCTTACCGGGCTTGTACTTCACGCGCGCGCCACGGACTGCCCACCGTCTGCTCTGGCTTCTGTTGCTGCTGTTCCTGCTGCTCCGGGCCCCTCCTGAGCTCTGCCCTGCCGCATCCCTGTCCTACTTCGTTGCCGTTTCACACACCCTTGGGCCCGTCAACCGTCAACCGTCAACAGACCACAAGAAGCTGCAGTCGCACCTCTACCTGCCCATCACGCTGCTCCACTTCGCGCGAATGCCGCCGGCGCCCGGCACGGCGCCGCGCAACGTGGCGGAGGGCTTCCAACCCCTGCCGCCGGTGATACTGGCGCCGCTGGCGCCGCAGGAGCAGCCGCGGCCGCCGCTCCTTCCCGCTGCTGCTCTAGCGCAGCCGCAGCAGCAGCTGCTGCTGCCAGCGGCGTTCGGGCCGCCGCTACCGGTGCAGCCGCCGCCGGCGACGGCGCTGGCGGCACAGCTACTGTCGGCACACGTGATGCAGCACATGCCGGGGCCTAGTTCCCTGGGTCTGACCAAGAGCACTGCTGTCAGCCCTGAGGCCGGGCTGGGCGTGCCGCCCCCCGCCCCACATCGCGCCTTGGTCGGCGCGCCGCCAGCGAGCGCCGCGACGGGACAAAGCGCCCTGCTGTCACCAGCGGCAACAGCTGTCACCGCCGCCGCCGCCACAGCCTCAGCAGCAGCACCAGTTGCAGCAGCAACAACGGGAGTGCATTGGGCAAGCCTCCATGACAGAGCCGCTGGCAGGGCACCAGCGGAGCCCACAGGGACGGTGCAGCAGCAACCGCAACCACAACCACAAGCGCAACCTCTCATTCCCCTAGCCGCCATGGCGATGGCGGCGAGGTCGTCATTGCCCTTCCCGGGCACAACCAACTTCGCGACTGCAGCAGCCGGAGGGGCCGCGGAGGCGAACGCCGCGCAGAGCCCGAGGCCCGCCTTTGGAGCCGGCGGCATCGGAATTAATGGCGTCGTCGTCCCCTCGGCAGCGGGTGCAACGCTCGCCCAAGCCACGGCCGGCTGGCAGCAGCAGCTTTGCAGCCGGGCCGCAGGCCTTGCCGGCTTCCAGGGCGCCCAGGCCGCCGCCGCCTCCACGGCTGCGTCCATGACCTCCGCCACAGCTGCGGCCGCCGTCGCCACCGCCATACCCGCAGCACTGGAGCCGAGGATGGACGCGGCGACCGCAGCGTCCGTCGGCGGCGCTGCAACCGCCGCGGCAACTAGCACAGCTGCGGCAAGCAGCTGCAACGTGTTCGCCGCGGCCAACAGCCACCCAGCGGCAGCGACGCCGGCCGCCTCTGCAGCCTTGCCCCACGCCCTCACTGCGTTCACGGAGCCCATTCACCTGGCCGGCCTACCCCCATTCCTCCTCACCCAGCAACATCTCAAGCCGGCGCGGGCGGGAGGCGCGCCGGTGCCCGATTCGGCCGAGGCCGCGGCCGAGGCCGCCGCCGCTGCGGCGGCGGCGGCGGCTGTCGGGACCAACGCCGCCACGGCAGCAGCAGCGGCTGCACAACTCGCCACTGTCGGTGCGCGCACTACTGTTATGGCGGCTGCGGCGGCGGCGGCGGCGGACACGCCAAGCGGTGCTCAGGGCAGCGTGGCGCCAGGTTCAGAGCTAGAGTCAGGGGTTCCCTCGTCCGCCACACATCTGGGAGCCCCGGTCGCGCAGCGGCCGCTGCTAGGGACCGTCACCGCTGCCGCCGCCGCCAATGCTCTGCAAACTACGACTGTTGCGGTGGATTTGTACGGCACGCTAATGTCACCCTGGACCTCTGTCGCCGCAGGCGCCGGCGCCGCCGTCGCGGGGGTAGCTGCGGCGGCGGAGCCGGCGGCAGGCGGTCCCGGCGGCGGCGGTAGCGCTGGTGCGACCAACGGCGGCGGCCGCCCGGCGGGCAGCACCACCGGAGTTGCAGCGACGACGAGCGCGCTCGGGAGGAGCCTGACGCCGCCGCCGCCGGTGCAACTGTTGGGCAGCTCCTTGGCGGACGGAGCGTTCCTGGATGAGATGCTGAGATGTATGTGTTGCTTTATTTCTGCTGTGTCGTCAGGGTGTGCCGGCTGGACGGGTGGATGGGGCGAGTCGTGGTCCCTGAGCACACATGTGCGCGTCACGCGCTGCTGCACAGCAGCTATTCCTCGCGCATGACACGCCGTGCACATGACACGCCTCAAGAGCAACTCAGGACTCGCCTCACCACGACAGGTATATAGATTCCAGCCTCACCACTGCCGCCGCCGCCGCCGGTGTGGGTGTCGGTTTCGGTGTGCTCGCATCCACCCTTACCTCCAGTCGCTACCCTGAGATAGACCCAGACCCATGCATTCGGCCGCCGGTGCGCTGCTCGAACGCCCCCTTTCCCGTCTGCCCCTGCCCATGCCGCTGCCTCTGCCCCCTCGCTCGCAGTCCTCTCGTCGGGCGACCATCCGGCGGCGGCGGCCGCCGCACCACACGTTGTCGCCACCGGCGCTACGCCCAGCCAGTCCGCGCCAAGCACCCTGACCGGATTCACGGCGGCAGGGCAGGATGTCATCATCCCCACCAACGGCGGCAGCGCGCAGAGCGAGCTCAGCAACCGCGGCGACGTCGCCGGCAGCAACAACAACAGAAGCCGCAACCGCAGCTTTGAACTGCCAGCTCCGCCGGCTAGGGCTCCCATGCAAGGCTCCGTCTCTGCCGCCGCCGCCGCCGCCGCGGCGGCGGCGGCGCCCGCTTTTGGAGGAGCTCCGATGGCCGCTGCCAGTGCTGCTGCTGCTGCGGCGGCGGCGGCGGCTGCTGACCGTGATGAGGCGGCATGGGCTGGCGTTCGCCGGGAGGTACGGCGGTTAGAGAATCTCTGCTCTTGGACGCAGCAGGGGAGGGCAACAGCAACAGGTGCGATTCCGGCAATGACAGCATTGGCGACCACCCGTTGATGGCGGAGGCGGACTGCGCGGGCGGGCGGCCTGGGGCAGCCGATACTGCTGCTGAGGTCGAGGAGGCTGCTCCTGAGAATGTACGGCGAGCGGCAGTTGGCAGTTAGTCGCGCAGGACTTGGAAAGTGTCGGCCCGGCTGAACAGAGGGCTTTGTTTTGAGGAAGCACAACCGCAATGCAATCAACCTGCCCCAGCCATCGCTGGGGCAGGTTAATTGCATTGCGGTTGTGTTACGCGCGCTGCTGCTGCGCAACGTCTATCTTTACGTACGGCACACCCTCCAAAAGTTCAGTTCTGTTGCACTCTCTGTTTTCAGGGGCCTTAGCGGCATCAGCGATGGCAATCGCTCCCCATTTAGTGAGATTAAACTAGTAAGAAACCGCCCCTAATAGCATCTATCTATCTAGGTTTTAGCGGCGCCCCTAGCTACCAGTCGTATCTATCTGCGTACTGCGTTCCCTGCGGCTTAAACTGGCCCTAGTCACAATTGCCTGCGGCCCTACCACAGCGCGGCCGGACAAGCACAGAAAGACGGACATCAACTCGCGGCGGGTGCAGGTTTCTTTACTTGCCGTGTAATCCGCGGCGGGTAGATCTCTGGTCGTCGCCCGTCGCGATCGCACGGCGACAACGTCGGTGTCGGCCGCACTGATGGTCCGGCTGCCGGGCCTTGGGCGCGGCGCGGCCTTCTACTGATTCCGTGGGACTTTAATTGGCCGCCTCTGGAGCCGCCCCTAACTGCGTACGTTCTTGCTTGTGCGTGAAGCCACCGGTGGCCAATACTGACCGTGTAGACTGTAGAGGGTGCGTGGCGTGGCATGGCATGACATGGCATGCGTCCTGGGAGCGGAGCCCTTGGAGGGCAAATCCAAAGAGACGGAGATGGAGATCGATGTATGGAGGGAGCCAGCGGGGACCCTGCTGGATGGATCGGTTGCGTGCGTGGATGTTGATAAGGGCGGGTGTTGATTGTGTCCTTTGTTGCGCATAAGGAAGGCGCGACGACGTGGCCCGCGAATGTGTGAATGTGCTGCCGTGCGTGTGGCTGCGTGGGCGTAGCGCTGATGGCGACGACGGACGGAGCTGACGACTCGGCGCATATATACGTATCGCCGTGCGTACGTACGTGTGTACGTACGCAGTGCCGTGCAAGCGAGTGTGTACAGACGGATGAACTGCGTGCGATGCGTGGTATCGATCGATCCAAAGAATTATCAAATGCGTCGGAGATTGTTGCACTGACAGCTTCATTGCTGCATGTGTATGTACGAATGTGCCATGCGAGAAATGGAGACGGCTGCGGCTGCGGTAAAAACGCGAAATGCAGACGTCGGACCGGATCGGAACGCACGCGGGGCCCGCCGCTGAGTGGCGATGCATGTTTGATCGGCCGCGCGTCTTTTACTGAATGCAGTGGTCCTGCCGTTGTGCTGTCTGCCAGCAACTGGAATTAGTTCCTTGCTTGCAGGTTCGTTTATTGCAAAAATGACGCTGCGCGCGAATTATGATGAGGAGGAACTGCTGCCCGAGTGCGCGCATACGTTCATTCGTACGTGATATGAGTTGTTATATAACTAATATAAGCGCCCTTGATTTGCGCATGTGTTTGATTGTCTGTGCGCGTGGTTTCACGCAAGCGCCCGCCGTGCGTGCGCATCTGTGTGTCTGTGCGTCGGTGTGCTTTCACACTTTGCCGCATGTATGTTCGGACGTTATTTCCGAGTACGTATGTAGTGCTCTGTGCGTGCGGGACCTGCTGGTTGGCTTGGCATGGGTTGCTTGCTTGCTAGCTTGGCAACCGCACCGCATGGACGGAGTGGCGGCGGCGGTTTGTCACGACACACCTACCTACCACGTAGTTGACACGCACAGCGCGTCAATTGCGTCAGTTTCGCTGTTCTTGCCAATCTTATTAGGCAATTTGGTTAGTTGCAGTCGGTTGGGCGGTTGGAGCGCCGGGACGCGAGGACCGCAGCCTACGACACCGGCCCCGGGCGCTTCCAGCCCATGCTGAGTAGTATTGTTGTAGTCGGTATCTTGTGTCATGTGCATTTCGCCGTGCGGTTTTGGGTGCTGTGGCCGGCCGGTAGTCGGAGGAATACGTTTTACGTATCCAGATACGGATCAGTAGGCTCCAGGGTACGGCCGTTGCACTGAGCCGCTGCTCCGGCTTTGGGCCGCTGCTCGCAGGTCGGCGAGCAGCGGAGTTGTAGAACAAACAGCCGTCGCTGGCCAGTTGTCATCTGGTGTTGGACCCTGTCAACGAGCAAATAAAGGAATAGCCTGCGCTTTGAGTCAGCGCCGTCGATCACCGCCACAACAGATGGCATTCATTCGTGTCCGCATCAGACGGCGCGAGCAGGGGTCGCTGTTGGGCCGGGCTTATGAGGCGGCGCGCTTGCCGCCGAGAGCCTCGGCCATCCAGTGCCCTCATGCATCAGACGCAGGCGGATCAATAAGCCAAACGAACGTCGCGGCTACGTACTTGCGCGCTCGCTGCCGCGGGTGGAACGCCGTACAACAAACGAGGCAATACAATACCAGTTCTTTTCCAGGGGAACGCCGTGCGCAGGCACGCAAGAGCCAGGCACACCGACAGAGAGAAGGCAGGCTGGCAATAATGCTATGTACCAGCGATGTACGGCGCTGGTGACAGGCGGCGGCGGCGCGAGTCATCCAACAGCCAGCAGGGGCGGGCGAGCGAGCGAGGAAGCCCTTGGTGCGCGTGTCTAATATAGCCACCTGCTGCTTCTGGCGCCTGCAGGGGGCCAGCAGCCTCACGCTAGGAGTGACTCAAGTCCAACCTACCAAAGGCGCAGTTTATCCTAAGAACACCATACCCTTGGCCAAGTGGGAGGGATACATTCACACCACCACACCCTCACCCACACACACACGCAGTTCGTTCTGCAAACGGCTCATCACTACTGCTAGAGTACGTCTACGAGCGGAGCCGCAAAGCTGGCCATGGTCATTCCTCGCCTCGCGTCGTGCAAATGATGCGGCTTGCAAACCGTGTCATAAAAACAAACAAACGAGAGGCCGATTAGGGAGAGCGCGATTTAGGGGGGCTTTGCGCTTCTGCCTGCTGCTCCTCAGCGGCGTGTCGGCCACGGAGCCAGGGAGCGACCAAGCGCGCGCGGCGGGAGGAGGGAGGGGGCGGGCAACCAGATAGGCAGCCGCACTGCGGGGGCCGCGGCGCGACCCGCTTCTCCATGCGCCTCCAGGAGTGTTCCGCCACTGCCTGCTGCAACTGACTCTACGGTAAGTAACGATGATGAAGCACCTTCACACACACACTCAGGAGTCTAGCAAACATGCGTCGCGTTGCCAGTTGGAGCCCTCCATTGCTTGACAGCAGATGCAGAAAGAATGCGCTGCCGTGGACAACAACGTGCCTGAGCCTGATTAAGGTGCCCTCCCCGTGTATTCTTCCCCTCGCGCGGCCGCCCCGGTAGGGTCCACAAGATGAGCAGAGCACACCAACTTGTGCGTGGCGGTCAAGAACCGCCAACCAACAACTAACAACAAACACGCCACAGCGCTGACGGAGCTATCCGGCACGCACGGCCCCAACAAAAAGCCAAAGCGCCGAGAAATGAAATGAAATTGAAATGAAGTTAAAGTGAGGACGCTGCACATGCTGCCGCGCGCCGACAGAAGGGTCGTGGATCAGGCCGCGTCCCAAGGCCGACAATCCGCCGCCACATGCATGCCAGGCGTATGTGCCGCAGTCGCACAAACACTAGAAAGGATACCGACCGCAGCCGCTACGAGAGGCCCGCGGGACGACGAAACGGCGGCCCGGTCGGGAGTGGCCCGCCCCCCGGGTTAATAAAGGAGAGCCGCACTTCAACAGGAGCCGAGGTAGACGACGTTCAACGGGCCCGCCCCCGGGGCTGAAAACGGCCAGCAAGGAAACGGCCAGCAGAACTAACCACACCGCACCACAGCGCACCACAAGCGACACACCGCACCACACTACGGCTCCTCGCTCGCGCACCGGTACCAACAGTTGTTGTGTTACATTGGCACCAGAGTGCTTTGGACGATACGTACGTATACGGTACCTCCGACAGAACCGACATACGCATCCCATCGCCGAAATTCATTCCCCAAGCAACGTGCCACTGACTCTTCCTACACTGCTGGAGGAGAAAGCGCGCCCCTCACTGCTCGTCCACCGATGGCTTTGCCGTGCAGCTGCTGCGTCCGCCGCCGCGGCGGTCGCCGCCGCCGCGGCTGCCATCGCAGCGGTGCCGCCACCGGTAGAAGCAGACGCGCAGATAGGTGTGGCAGAGGATGGTGGTGGCCAGCGCGATGGCGGCGACGGCGGCGCAGCGCAGTCCCGCCTCGCGGCGGCTTGACGCCACGCCACGCAGCAGCATCATGGCCATGCAGGGGATCACCTTGAGCACCGTCACGACGGCGGCGGTGCGGACCGGCAGCTGTACGGCAGAGGTACGGCAAGGGGAACGAACAGCAGGTTGGTGCGGATGCGGCGGCACCAAGCCATGTAAAACAGGACAAAGCGGTGGAAGGAACAAGGAACAAAGCGTGGCGCTACGGTGCATCTCCCTGTCGCCCAACCTCAACTCTAACCCTCGCCCTCATTCGTACCGTAACTCACATGTCACTTCCCAGATCCCACCCTCCCTGACCCTTTCCACGCACCCAACACCGCGCGCCCCATCCTGCCCGCCACACCAAAGCCCTCCACCCCACCAACCCACCAAGCACGCCAGCGGCAGCAGCAGCCCCTCGTGGAGCAACATGCCGAGCCCCAGCTGATACGACGTTACGCCCGGCGGCAACGGTCGGTTGGAGAAAACCGCAACCGCCTTAGCGGCCATGTAGAACAGGTAGCGGGGCAGCTTGATCGCGGACACCAGACGGACCCATGGGTCACGTCGCAGCACCAGCCGCGCCAGCAGGGTGGTGATTCCGGGCAGGCCGGCGAGCAACGTGGCGAGGTGGGCGGGGGTGAGCAGGTCGGCACGCGCGCGGAAGAGAAGCGCAAGCACCACAGCGGTCTCGAAGGCTTGACTGCTTGCGGGGGGCGGGGGGGGGGCGAGGGGCGACGACGGGCGAGAGCGAGGGCGAGAGTAAGTGGGTCAGGGGCAACGGGCAAGGGCCAGGGCGGACGGCGTGTATGGGGAGGACGACTGTGCCGGTCAGGAAGCGGGGCCGAGGCTGCGGCAGCGCGGCGGCAGCGCAGAGCGCGCTCCTTGCCCTGAGTTGTTGCGCTCGTTCAAATGACTGCGATGCCCTTTCGGGGGGAACACACACACGAGAAAAGCGGTGGTCGGTCGGCTCCTGCGCCAGCGCTTCCGCCACCGCCTCCCCAGCACCCAACGGGCCAACCAACGAATCTCAAGGATCCCATGGGCCCCATGATCGAAACCCTTCGATCGAAAAAAGAGGACAGAACATCGCAGGAAAAGAACACTAGAGCAAAATAAACACCCTGGAAAAAGAAAATTGTAGAATGCAGTCTTCGCCGCGCCCCTCACATTATGTGCTCCTGATTGGCCTCCCAAGGCACTGAGTAGGCCCGAAATGCCGCCTCATCCGCCTCATCAGTAGCCCGGAGCCCCAGCACCAGCAGTAGCGCATGTAGCCACATCGCCCAGCCAGCAGCGCCCCCCGCTGCGGACGATGGTTTCGGAGCCGACAAGCCATCCAGCCGCGCCAGCTGCGGCTGCGCAGCATCTCCACAGCCTCCGCCGCGGCGCCACCACTGAAGGCGACGGCGCCGCAGGCCGCCCGCGCTCCCCGCGCCGTCGTCGTCCGACGAGGCGACACCGCATGCGCTCGCCGCAGTCAGCTCAGCTGCTGCTGATGCTGCAGCTGCGGCGGCGGCGGGGCCCCTGACGGCGCCGTCGCCGCAGGCGGCGCACGGCACAGTACGCTCCGCCGCTGGCGGCAGCAACTTAACGAACACCTCCGCCGCTGGTGACGCTAGGGCTGCGCAGCGTTGCGTAGGCGGATGGGCGGTGACTGCATCGACCGACGTCGGCGTGGCGGGCGCCTCCGGCGCCGCCGCCGCCGGCGGCGGCTTCGCCGCCAGCTCCTTCTCCAGCTGCGCCAGGCCGCGCATAAGCCACGCCGTCGTCTCCTTCAGGCCCGAATGAACCGCAAAGCGAAGCAGGTTGGTGCCCAGCACCGCCCGCTGCTGCACGGGCAGACGCATCCGCATCGCGGCTGGGCCGTCGGCAGCGGCGTCGTCGGCGTCAGCCGCCTGCGTGCGTGGGACCGGCGGCGGCAGGGTCTGCGCCCACACGCCGGCATCCAAAAGGAAACTGTTGAGAAGCTGCGTCTGCTTCTGCTGCTGCGCCAGGGCTGCGTGCGGGGCCGTCGCTTCGGACGCGGCGCCGGCAAGGCTCTGAAGCTCCGAAACTGCCGCCGCCTCCGATGCTGGCAGCGCCAGGAGGGGTAGAACCTGGCCGGGCTTGTTGTCCCAGGCCAGCTCGACCTACGTGAAGGGATAAAGAGAGCGGGCTTTGAATTCGGGTCCGCGGATGTATGAGGGCCCGACCCTCGCACAAGCATTACCGAATGGCCTGGAGCCGCACGCGGCACGCCTGCAGCGCCAACCAACAACCAACCAGGCTTGCCACCTTAGGATATAATATCTTTTTGCCTAAAGTTGTAAGGATTTTAGTTCTTTTTACAAATTCGGTGTCCAATATGATATTTTACGGATGTTAATGAGGTACACAGCCTGATCTTCCTGACGTCGCTGCCTCGACCTTTTGCTTGACTGAGGCGGTTCATGAGCCTTCGGGTTCGTTTGAACCGTACGAGCTCACTGAAGCTTGTAACATCATCATCACCTGAGGTTGAGGATTTATTTAGTGACCCCCAAGGCATGCATTTGGTGTTTCTGATAACAACTTTTGAAGTGCACACGGTCATGGTTATTGATATCTTGGCAACAATCATGCCGCAACAATCATGCCTTGTGCAACAGCCCGAATATCTGACAGATACTTTCGGGTTTCCCAGCCAAAAATATCTCATCAGCCATAGACGTTTTGGCCCGTTTGAGCGACGAATATCTGGGCTCGCAAATATTCCCGTCAAGGAAGATAGCAAGCCTGCAACCACCATGTGAACGAGAAGCTGTCACGAGCGCCGTGTGGCCGAAAATCCACGTTGTTGGCAACAAGGCACTCGGCCTCGGGTGAAGGCAGCCAATGCCAAGGTGAAATTTTTGGAAAAAGGATAGCCGGATGACACGCGGGGCCCTTCGCCCTTCGCCCTTCGCCCTTCGCCCTCCCGCCCCTCCCCCGCGTCACGGCCCCCAGCCCCTGCTTAGGAACCTCCGGCCCCATGCAGCTGTGACCAGTAACTTCATCTGCGACCCTTTTAGAAAATACCTTCTGCGGCACAGGCGCTCACCAGGATAACGCCCGCTCTCCGCGGCAGGGTCAGGAGCACCTCCAGCTCATAGCACTCGCAGCCACATGCGCCTGACGACGGTGTGCAGGAGCAGCCGCTGCAGGGGCCGGCAGCCCGGGCGTGTGACCCGCGGGTCGGCGAGCAGGTGGACGCGGGCGCGGACATGGACTGGAAGCGCGTCACGCGCGCGGGCAGGATCTCGCTGTGCCCGCGCGCAAACACTGCCGGTGCCGCCAGGATAGCTGGTAGGATGCCGCTGCAGTCGCGACCCACGGGTCGGCACACCGTGGCCCGCAGCAACACCGTTCCGACTGGCGACGCCGCGGCGAATCGGCCGCCGTCATCCGCCTCATCGTCCTCAGAGCTCCACTCGGCCAGCCCCTGGCTGCATTCGTCGTTCGACGATGGGCCATCCCCAGCCCTGGTGGCCACGTGGCCGTGGCCAGACCCGCCTGAGTACGGCGTCGTGGCTGGCGGCAGCGCCACCACCCGCGGCGAGAGCTGCGCCACCCGGGGCGCGTCGGCCGCGACCGGATCCATCCCGATGATCTGCACCTGCACCTGCGCATCGCCCGCCGCGGCGACGGGCCCCGCCCGCGACGCGCCATGGGGCGCCGCCGGCGGCGCCGCAGGCGCTGCCGCCTGGCCGGCGCCAGCACCACACAACCCCAGCGCATCCAGGATTTGCGCCACATCGGGCGCCTCAGGCAACCCGCAGCTTGCCCCGAGCGCCTGCGCCGCGCCGCAGATACTAGGCGGCGGCAGCGCCGCCGTTTGCGGGGGCGGCTGGCAGCCGCCGCTCCGGAACCCGGCCTCCGCCGCCGTCGCTGACGTCATCGTCGTGGCCGCCACCAGGAAGTCCAATGTGAGCTCCACGCAACCCGGCCTCACGTAGCCGCCAGCAAGGCACGTGCCGGCGAGCCGCGCTAGGCAGACGAGGCGGCCCTGCCAACCAGGCTGCAGGTCGCTGGGCTCACAGCCGTGGATCTTGTAACGCACGCTCCGTGCCGAGCTGAAGGGGTTGTAGTGGCGCCAAGGCGCCTCGACGGCCGCCGCCGCCGCCGCTGCCGTGCCCGGCGCCGGAGGCTGGTGATGGCGGCTGCAGGTGGAGTCGTGGGCCCCCGCAAGAGCCCTGGCCAGCAGTTGCATTCCCTGACGGGGCTCGTTGAGGTGTGGCGGGCTCCGGAAGGAGTGGCTGGCGAGGCGGCGGGCGGTCGGCCGGATGGGAGCCGTGGTGACGGCGATGGCGGTGGCTGGTTTGCACGCCTTGAGGCGCGGCAGCAAGACCGTGCCTTCCGGAAATGCGGCCGTGTGGCCAAAGGAAGGATGCTCACGGTTCAGCTGTGGGGCGCGAAGTACGTGTGGCGACAGGGACGATGACGACCGCGGGTGCGGCTTCGCCGACGGTGTTGATGCCGATGGTGGCGCGAGGGGGCGCTGGTGACGACGTGGGAGAAGAAGGTATCTTGGCGGCAGTCGGCCATCGCGGCTGGAGGCGTGGCGCCCCGGCCACAGATAGCAACTTGCGCGAAGGCGAGCCCGGAATGCCGGCCAGAAGCCAACTGACTTGGTCAGCAACCATAGGGCGAATGCCTGAATAAGCGGCGAGAAAATCAGCCGATAGGCGTCGCATTACACGTGGCTGTATCCTGTATGTGATAAAGTATTGGTTGAACATCGTTCTGGCTGCCCGACAGCTATCCAGCTACCCAGCTTCTCAATGGTGCGGTAACTCCGGTAACTCCGTTTGTTTGCATAACGAGGTTGGCTTTGCGCCGTGACACCACACGATTCAATCGGGCGATGTCTGCTACTAATGCAGTGCGCGAAGTGGGGCTTTGTTCGCGGCAATGTTGCGTACTGCAGATTTGTGAAATCGTTGCTCCACTGCACGCCTGCGTGAACGCCGCTGTTGAGCACGTTCAGCATGCCCTTACCTGAAGGAACGCCACCAATCGGTGTTGCAGCGTGGTCGACATCCCACGGCCCACGGGCGACCAGGTCTCCATAAGCTCGGCTGGCTGCGCGAGTTGAACCTTATGTTTACCAATCAAAACACCAGGTCTTTGCGTTCGCTGTATGGCAGGAAAGCAGAACTCTGTGTATCGTATTGCAGTCTTCCCAAATACACGAAGGCGTGGTCTGACTACACAGTATGAAATTGACTTCGTTGCCACTGCATTATGTAGAAATGTACATAACTGGAATGCCACTTTGAGAGAATTCCGCAGCGTACGCAGTACAATCCTGTTGTTTTCCTGGGTATCTCTGTAAAGTAGGCTGAAATCTATCTATGTATCATGACTTGAATCTTTGTTTTCTTCAACCATGCTGCGATTTCACAGCGCACCATACATGTACCCGCAAAGCGGTTGTCCTGCATGTCAGATTGCACGGAAGTGTTTCGGCACGACAAGCACAGAATGCTGAAATGCAAGGACGGAGAATTATAAAATATTTACCTCTATTTGTTATAGGGGTACGGAAGAGACACCGGCGGCAACTGCGACAGGTGGATAGGATCGTGTAGGATGGCCGTTCGACGGACAGGGCCTCGATGGCTCCGCGTTGCATCCTTGATTTGTAATTCTCAGACCAATCATTAGCACATCATGTTCAAGCCTGTAAAATCTAGCCACCTGCTGGCGTGCTCGGCGCTCCAAGTTTTCAAATTCGCAGATAAATTCTTCACCAATCGTGTGGTTTATTTTCATCAGTTTTCATAGTGCTAAATAATTTTCTCAATTCCGTGCTGCCCATTAAGCTTTGGTGGTGTCACCTACTGTACTGAGATCTGAGAAGATACCCTGTCATATGAAACCAACCCCAACCAACTGGTCGTTTGAGGCTTTGGGGGGCCGTTCCCCACCGTGCGTAGTGTTCACACTGCAAAAATGCATTTAAGTGTTATAACTGTAGGCGTGTGTATCGTCTCTTGAATGAAAAAGCGCTGAGTAAGCTTCCCACCTCGATGGAATTTGCAGGAATTTAATGCGGCGGGTGCGCGAGTTAGCGTGTAAACTGCATATCTATCTTCACATCAAAGCGCGTCACCTTCCGACTTTCGCCTTTATCAGTCTCATTGCTGGTTGTGACCACTGGCACGATGGTTACGAACTAACGCACCGGTACTGCGACATACACCTGTCATATCATTGCTCATTGCAATGGATTGAAACAAGAAGGGCCTGCGGCAATCCCGGAATTTGGTCGCGCTGTTGAGTTGTGGAAAGCGTGTGTTGATAGGAAGACGGACGACAGTCAGTGTGCCGCAGCCGGCGGTACGCAGCAGTAACAGGTCGGCTTGGAATTGCGGATTGCAGGTTCCATCGGACATGTAGATAGGGGGAAAGCAGGGCACTAGTAAGGCACGGAGGCCATGCCCCACCCTCCCCCTGTGGGCCCCAAAGGCCTTCACGTTACACACGTCGTTTTGCCCACGTTGTGCTCAACGGTGAACAACACCCCAGCAATCCCATGCTTTACGTAGCCCGACAGGGGCAATCACAGCGGGGAAAAACTGGTAGATAAAGGGTCCACAAGCCCAAAACCCCGGTCCCCGGCGGTCTCACCACGGTCCCTCCGGCGTTTATTGCTGGATGCTGTTGATGCTGTTGCGCCGATCAGAGGGTACTCACGGGGGGACACTTTGGGGCTTCCTTCGACGGACAGCTCTTTTCCGGATACGTGCGCGTCGTTTTCGTTGCCCTGCAAACAGCCTTCGGACGCGTGTGAACCTGTGTGTCATGTGCAGCGGACGGCACGCATGCGTCCCCGACACCGGGGGTGTGGATCCCCCCCCCCGCACGCAGCCTGTAAGACTGGCGAGGGAGGTGCCAGTTCACGCTCCGCACACGCAAGTGCTGGGCCGCAGTGTCTGCGTTGGCCCAGTGCCAGGTTCGCTCCGCCGCGCGCGCAACGCCGATCGTTCAGGTGGTCTAGAAAAGCCGAAGTCATGCAACCTCACACGTCTTAAGTTCTGCACCATGTCGCACGCCCGTGGGGTAGCACCGCACGGTGGGCAGAAATGCACTCCACAACACCACTACTGGGGCCACAGCCAGAGCGCTCTGGCCAGCAACCAAGGCCCCAAACACCGCAGCAAACCCAGCAACTCCACAGAGGAAGCCGCGCCACGGGGCGGGTTCAAAACACCAACAAGCTACATCCACACTACAACAGCACTGGCTACGAAGTGCCAACAAACAGCAAAGCGCTCTACGGTCCGCCAAGGGCTTCGAGCACGCTTGGGGAGGTCGCCTACTGGGTCGGACACGTGCTACATAAACGCTGCTCAAAGCCTGCCCGCTAGCCGGTCCTGCGCTGGTGATCTGCTACGACGCGCGCGGCGGCAACACGCAAGTACCCTAAACATACTGAACACCAGCCCTGTGACGCATCCCATGTAACTATCCCGCTGGCAAAAAGGCAGGTCCAGACGGGCAGGCAGGCCTTCGCGACCGTTCTAAAGCCCCCCCCCCAGATCTCTACCAGACCCTTCATGGCCCCATAAAAACGACACTAGACCGAACTCTCAGAACAACCCCAAGGCCACAGGGCGGCGCGCTGCGACGGCGCCATTAGCTGATCCCTTGAGTGTCGCTCCTCCGCGCCCCTCGTTGGAGCCATCGAGAGTTGGTTCCGTTGCCGCCAATTCCCCTAAACCGCAGTGCGGCTGTCTAATCTTCCGCCGAAGCCCGTTCGCCGAGACTCCGGAGAAACCAACCGCCTAGGCCGCTGTGCGGCACCCCATCCCTCCGCCGAAGCCCGTTCGCCGAGACTCCGGAGAAACCAACCGCCTAGGCCGCCGTGCGGCACCCCATCCCTCCGCCGAAGCCCGTTCGTCGAGGCTCCAGAGAAACCAACCGCCTAGGCCGCCGTGCGGCACCCCATCCCTCCGCCGAAGCCCGTTCGTCGAGGCTCCAGAGAAACCAACCGCCTAGGCCGCCGTGCGGCACCCCATCCCTCCGCCGAAGCCCGTTCGTCGAGGCTTCAGAGAAACCAACCGCCTAGGCCGATGCGCGGCACCCCATCCCTCCGCCGAAGCCCGTTCGTCGAGGCTCCAGAGAAACCAACCGCCTAGGCCGCCGTGCGGCACCCCATCCCTCCGCCGAAGCCCGCTCGTCGAGGCTCCAGAGAAACCAACCGCCTAGGCCGCTGTGCGGCACCCCATCCCTCTGCCGAAGCCCGTTCGCCGAGTCTCCGGAGAAACCAGTCCCTCGCGGTGCATCGCTCCAGTCCGCTCATGCCACGGCCCCCCCACGTGGTGGGCCTCAAGGAGTCACCTCGGACAGGCCATCGGATGTCGACAGCCCCGACATCGTGTCGGTTCCGGTGCAATGTGTCGGAACGGCGAACACCGAGACGACTTGATCCGCAGCTGGACCAGTCGCCTAGCAGAAGCCGTCGTGGCCCTGCAAGCTCAAAGATTTGCCGCGCTCGAGGCGGCTGCCGTCGTGGCGTGTGGACCTGGCCGGGTCCGAAAGCTGCTGCTCGGAAGCAGCAGTGTTGGGCGCTCGTGGCCCGAACCGTCACGGCGTCGTGCCGTTACGGAATATGCCACCTAACTGATGGTCTGCAGCCCACAGCTAGGTGTCGAAGCCCGAGAGTCAGTCGCGAGAGATCGCAACGACCCGGCTTCGCCTGGTGAGAGTTCGTGCGGGGCGGCGCAGCAGCAGCTAGACTACAGCTCGGGCAAACTGTATCTATTGCTGGCCCCGCGGCCCGGCCTTCGAGGCGAGACCGCGCTCCTTCTTCCTACGCATTGCTACCTAAGACCCGGTGCAGGTCGCACCGAAGCCGCTCAAACTAGTCAGTCGTGTCTGGTTCTTGATGATGTTAGCCAGCCAGGGTGATCAGGCCTGGCTGGCGCGTCACTAGAGTCGGAACATGTCGGCTGGCCTGGGCGGATGCCCAATGGAGAATACTGAACTGATGTTACATCATTCCCATTGAAGCATCACTATACTTCAGCATGTACGTATGCAGTATGACCAGGCGAAGCGCTTCCCGCTGGAAACGCTTGCGCCTAGGTAGAGCTCGCACTGGACGAGCAGTGATTGGTTCCGGAGCCCGGGCATGGCCCTGGTCCCCGGTTCGAGCCCAACCGAGAGCGTTCGTCTGCGCTCCAACTGTCAGTCAGTTTGACCAGATAATTCCCAGCCACCAACGGTGCACGACATGTGCAGCGTATGTATGCTCCGGTTTCGGCCTCCTAGGTCCTGCGTCTCGCGCATGCGTAACCGTCGCTTTGCATCCAAGCGCCATTCAGATTGGATTTGTTCTTCTGATCGCGGTGTCGGTCCAGAGGTCTCCGCGTTCGTCTTGGCAATGCCCGCTTCCCGGTTTCGGCCTTCTCCTTCCCGCTATTCGCGCTCCCGTGCTTTGCCTCGCACAAATGGATTGCTTTGCCTCGCACAAATGGCCGCGACCCATTGATAGACGCGACACCGCCGCTTCCAGAGGTCTCCGCGTATTGCGTCAACCGTTCGCGTGACCGTCACAGCTCGCCATCTGGTCTATACGTCGTGTTGCCTTCCCTTGATATCATTTGTTGATACTCCTTTGCGCTGTCTTTGCATTCTCCGCTTTCGTTTGTGCAATGCCCGCTTCCCGGTTTCGGCCTTCTCCTTCCGCTGTTCGTGCTCCCGTGCTTTGCATCGCACAAATGACTTCCATTGTTTATGCCATTCGTGCATGTGTATCTACGCAACGCTTGCGTCCTCCGGGCGCTTGGTTCTCCTTCCTGAGCAGTACGCATGCGTCACCGCATTTGATATAGTGGTCCGCTCTGGCAGCATGCGTCACCGTCGCTTTGCCATTACGCGTCATTCATATTGGATTGGTTTTTCTAATCGCGGTGGCGGTCCGGAGCTCTCCGCGTATTGCGTCAACCGTTGGCGTAACCGTCACAGCTCGCCATCTGGTCTTTAAATCGTGTTGCCTTCCCTCGCTATCATTTGTCGATACTCCTTTGCGCTGCCTTTGCATTGTCTGCTTTCGTCTTTGCATTGTCCACTTCCCGGTTTTGGCCTTCTCCTTCCCGTTGTTCGCGCTCCCGTGCTTTGCCTCGCACGAATGACTTCCATTGTTTATGCCATTCTTGCATTTGTTTTTACGCAACGTTTGCGTCCTCCGGGCGCTTGGTTCTCCAGGGGTTCTCCCTCCTGCGCATTATGCATGCGTCACCGCCTTTCCTATTGTGGTCCGTTCGAGCAAACGGTGGGCGACTTCAATTCAGAAGCACGTCGCCTTTCACATGCGCTTGTACAGGCCCTCGCAGACACACAGCGCAGTGTGTCCTGCACTGGCGTCCTCAAGGCGCTTTCCCTTGTTTGACTCCATTTCGTCTCGCCGATCCTTGCTTCCGACTCACATACTGCCGCCCTTGCCATTCTCTGCATTTTCTCCTGTTCTCAGCGTGCTTCGGTGCCGCTGACGATGCGACGGTACTGTCCCGTTACCGCCCACATGTGTACTGCTGGCCCACATATTGGGATCACAACTCCTCTGGTGCTTAACCCTTCAATTGGTCTGAGACCAATTTCCGGGTATGGAACAGGGTCCCTTTAACAAGCCGTATGGTGTACCATGTGTCAGTCCTATGCCAACTCGGTAGGTGTGGGGTGATGACTACGTACGTAGCTATACAGTAAATAGATAGTGCTGCATCGGAAGCTGTAATATCCCGCCGCAATTCTTGTCAACATCAAGTTACATCCGTTACTGCCACATAAATTCTTATGTAGCTTACTGTCGACTAGCGGCTACTGAAATAGTACAACTGCAAAGGTGTAACGGCCTAACGGGCACGGCTTGAACCGGGGGTTCTTGTCAACACGGCTTGCTTGCTTCTTTGGTTGCGTAGCTAGGTTATATATCTAGTAACGCAGAGGCTGCCGGCACCGGCGCAGCGTTACGTAGGGAAGAGGAGCAGCGGAGTACAAGGGGATTTGGGAGGTGGAGCCACTCGCTCGGCTGCACGCAAGCCGCGTTAGCTGGTACGGAGGCAGAGCTTACTCCTACCTGACGATGCTGGCCCGCGAGCGGTTGAGATACGTAGTTAACATGATGTTGTTACTACGCCGGCAGCCTGCTATTACTTGTTGGGACATACAGGAGAGCCGCCGCGGATACCCACGCATCGCACCACCACCGTTCCTGGCATGATCGATGATGTGGCGTGGTGAGGTGCTGCGCCGCGGTAGGTGTGGCGAGCGCGGCGCAGTGTGTGCGTGCTTGCAAGTATGCATCTGCCGCCGCCACGTTGCACCGCATGTAGGTGTTACACAAACGCCCCAGTGCCCACCTACCCCGCCATTCAACAAATCGCGCTCTGTCGTCCTTCCGCTAAGCTGGCATTCAGTGCGTGCCCACAACATACACCTGCGTGCGTTTCGAGCTGTACAACGAACCGCAACTAACGCGATGGACGACCAAGCAACAAACAGCGCCGTGCCGACCGCAACCGAACGACGGAACTAAGACCTTATGTAGCCCAGCCATGCCGTGCAACTGAAGAAGATAGAAATAATTGACTGTGAGGCTCAAGGGTTCACGCGCGCCGAGCGAGCAGGCAGCGCAGGCAGCGCAGGCAGCGCAGGCAGCGCAGGCAGCGCAGGCATGGCAGGCGCCGGCATGCGCCTCTCCATGCATCCATTCGGACAACACGCACGCACGTACGCACGTATGCATCCCTCTCCCAAGCAATCCCCGAAATTGGGGAAGACACAAGGCGGCAATGGAAGACATGACGCATGCACGGCACAAGTTCTAACGCGCGAACAAGCCCCGGGGCGGGCTATCTAGCAGAACGGGAGAGAAACAAAAAGCATCCATCCTCTAAGGGTGCCAAAGCCTCAGGACCATTTTATATCACGCGCGCTACAAAATAATAAGACACGAAAAACTATCCTACAGCATAGCGTCGGTTGTCAGAAGCGAGCGAGCCATCGTATCCGACCCTGCCCGAGGCTCCCGAGCGAGGCCGCACTCCAGGGAAAAGCGACGCGAAGGGGCACATACACAACACCTCACAACACCGCCGCGGAGAGGCCAGCGAGCAGCGGCCACGCACTGTGCGTCGTCCGTCGACCGATCGACGCCCAACCAACGAAGCAAATTAATGCCTATCGAGCCACCGGAATATGAGTTGGTCGATTGATGACAAGCAACCAATCGGACCTTACTGTCAAATTTGCTATTAACACTACCAGAATGCACGCAGCAGGTCATCATAACCTAATAACCTAAATTACTATTGATAACGTAAATAGAAAAGTACTGGCAGGACAGGCGAGCAATCCTAATTGCATATGTGCGCTAGCTCACGATCTATCGACCGAGCGAGCGATTGGCGTAATTGATTGCCGATCTGCGCGCGCGCGCGAGCGAACCACGCACGCACGCACACCAGGCAGGATGTGTTGCTTGCTTGCGGCACGCCGAAACACCGCCGGGGCATTTTACCATACGGGCTCATCTCGCCGTGTTACAGCCCTGCAACTAACCGACCAACACTGCACGCCGCGCGCACCCATTAGGTGCTCCTTCTCTGCCAATGCCACAAACATAGATAGAATAGCATAGTAGGAATAGTATGTAATAACAGTAGTATGGTAGTTCGGTTCATGCATCCATCACAAATACATTACTACGGCACACACGGAATGAACTAACGCGCGCCCTGCAGGCGGCGGGCGCGAACGTACGGCAAGCAGTACCGACGTAGCCACTACATAGTAGGGCCGGCTGCTGGTAATCTTGTCTACCCAACGAAGCGGCCGACCAGCCAAGACCCCCTCCCGTGAGGCTGCGCCGGCCCTGCGGCTCACCAAGCCTAACTATCCAAAGCAACAAAAGTGCGCAAGCAACCGGCGGTATGTAAAGTGTCAAAAACACAAACTGCCGAGATGTATCAAGCGCACGCACGCGTCGCCGGCAGCCATTTTGGGCAGCCGGTATCGGCCGTCAGGTAATCCCCGCGTTTGTCCATGCCTTCTCAACCTCCCTTTCTACGCGCGCAGCTTAAAACATGCGGGCGTGCACTCCACTCCAGTCCAACCTGAGCCGCCGACGCATGGATAGCTAGGGTCCATATTGGCCCCGTCCCGCCCCCATCAATCCCTCCCTCCTGCTGGCCTTCCTCTCCTAACACAACACATACATTTATACAATCCTACATCCATCCATACCCAAGTAATAAAATGGTTCTGCCTGGATAAAGCACACCACGCATATGTGCCTGCGTGACACATCGCGTGGCACACACACCACCTCTGACGCGTGACACCTCTTGCGTGTCTATCTATCCCCCTGCGAGACACATAGCAGGTAGGCGGCCAACACTGATCCCGCGGCTACTTACGAACCCCGCCCCATGCGCACGCACATGCGCGGAGGCAACATAAGGGAATGTGGACAACAATGCGCGCAAGTAGTGTGAAAATGGAGACCGAGCCACATACATACAGTTTCCTGCTCGCTGCAGCCTGCTTCTGTCAGCAGTCCAACTGCACACACACATGCGTGCAGAAATATGTATGCATTTCATAGGGGCCCCCACACACACGCGCACACACACACACGCACGCACACAACCGATCGACCTGCGGATACAATGGGCGGTAGGTCCTTGGCGCGGGGGCCGCCTTCAGATCCCTACCTATCTATGTACCGCGCGCTCCACTTGGGCTATTCAGCAGGGCCTCAAGCTGCCGTTCATCTGTCTCTGGTGAAACAAACAATTTGACAGCAGCCTTGCCTTGCACATCATCGATCGAGCGATCTTGACATATACAGTAATCATTCAGTAATCATTCATTCAGTGCCATCCGGCCAGCAGCAGCCCCCACTCGCGCGCCTCGCCAGCAGCAGTAGTCATGCATGCATGCATCTATCAGCAATAATCACTCGGCCTCCTTGGCATTATTTGGAGCAGTGTCACCCCGACCCCGCCATGTTCGCGCCAGACCTGCGCCGGGCCACGGTGGCAAAGGCTGCTGCGACGGCAATGTCGCTCATGCGGCCTGTGGATGGATGGGCGCGCGGGGGCGATCGGCGGGGCAGGAGCTAGATAGCGGTTCGCGACTTTGCGTGGTTTATCCCTGAACGAAGGAGCCAGGGACAGGGGCAGGACGTCCTGCTAGCTTTTGCAAAACAGGGGGCGCGCGAGCTATCGAGGGTTTGTTTCCCGCCCACGCACGCGAACTGTCCACCTGCTGCTGGGGACGGAGATACGTAGCGGTGGGTGGGTGCGTGTCCGGCGATCAATTCGAAATAAAGTGCAGCGTGGAACGCATACTTCACTCCATCCGTCCCCAACCGCCTCTCCGAACCGCCCCGCCCACCGCTTTATTAGCTTCCCAGCCACTCTCCACCGGTCATGCACGCAGTGCCTTCATCCCGTTATGATCAAAATAAACAAACAAACATGCATGCCTGGAATGGCACATCAAGTGTGCGATTCTACGTAAGGCCATCACGTACATACCTGACCGGCCGACGGGTCCGCTGCTGCCTCCGCCTCCGCCGCCGCCCGCGCCGAAGGCGGCGCTGAGCATCACGGAGTCCCTGCCACTGCTGCCTCCCTTGGCCAACTTCCCGCCTGCTGGTTGCTGCTGCAGCAGCAGCTGCTCTCTCTGGCCCGACAGCACCACCGCCGTCACCATGCCCTCGCAGTCTACCTCCGGCGGCAGTTGGCTCAGCAGCTCCGCCACGCGGCGCATCTCATACTCCGCGTAGCGCAGGATGGGCCGCAGCTGCAGGACCAGGAACAGCGCCGCGAAGACCCAGGCGACGCAGAACATGACCAGTTGCTGGATGACGACCTCCCTGCGTTGCGGCCGGGGCAGGAATGTAGCGTGCGTCACATGTAGGGCGTTGGTCGATAGCGGCGGGGGACGGCTGGGGCCGCGGGCATGTACGGTCAGGGCAGGCGGAGCCGAAGCAAGATAGGAGAAGGGTTGATGAGGGTTGTAAGGGATCCCTTTGACGATGAGCTTAAGGAATGAATCTTGCATGCATTATTAGTACGGCTACCAAGAGGATTCTCGCTCTTGGTAGCCGTACTAATAATGCGCCAACGTGCGTTTCCCGCCCTCTGGCCCATGTTGTACCACTACCCTACCTGTACGACCCGAGCACATCGCCCAGGAATATGTCGGTCATTTTACCCTGGATGGAGGCAGCGCGGGCGGCCAAGGATTGACCCAATGGCAGGGCAAGCGTCTCGGAACGTACGGTTGAGAAGACACTGCTGGAGGACGGTCAGGAGCATTAACCCGCATAACGCATGGACAATACATGGAGCAAATGCATCGCGATAATCACAAAGTACGTACGTATACCGGCAGATAGATAGACTGCTCTGCTTCGCCCCTCCGTCAACCGTGCCACCCACCAGTCCTCCCTCCATGTCCGTTTGACTTGTAGCCCACAGGAATCTGAACTCGGAACTGTTGAGCCCGGACGACTCCGGTGGCTGCTGCACCAGCGACTCGACGCGAGTGAACTGGGTTTTCAGCAGCACGTCCAATCCGTTGTGGGTGGCCTGGGTGGGGGCAGGCAGGCAGCAGGCACAGGGCGCACTCATTGTAAAAATAATGCTAATAGATGTCAGGATCAGGTTCAGGGTCATCGAACGGTTATGCACGCAAGCAATGAATGGCGCTATATATGTAAAATATGTACGTAATCGCCGCCCTATCTGACACTCCGTGCCTATCCGTATCATCCTGCTGGCAAACGCGTTATGTCTGCGGTGCTGCCTCCTAGCTAGCTGCCCATCGCTGCCGCACCGGACGACCCCGTGCCTCCGCCCTCACCGCTACTCTTGCCGCCCGCCCGCCCGCCCGCCCGCCCGCCACTACTTGCCTCATAGAATTCGCTGTCGGGCGGCTGGCAGTCCGCTGGATTATCTGCCAGGCAGGATCCGGTGTGGTACAGCAGCTGTGCAGGCTCCTCGTACCCGCCAAACAGCACACCCGTGGTAGCCAGCCGGTAGTGCTTGTCGTCCGGATAGGGCACCGCCTGCCGTACGTAACACGCCGGCCGCCATAACCATACATACCGTTAGTTCACACATACAGCGGCAGAGTGCTCCGCGCCTATGTCATGCACGAACGACTGTATCGGCTTACAGTGGACCCGGAGGATTGCCCTGCTGGCTAGCTGAAATAATATTACGCCGGCTGCGGGCGGTGCGTGTATGCGTGTGGTAAGTGTTGCTGCCCACCGCCCGCATTCATTGTTGGTCGCAGACAGGAAAGATCGATATCTCAAATGCAGTACACGGTCGTTCCACTGACACATTTGTTGGCTCTGTCTAGCTACCCTTCCAATAATGCATAGGGCCACCCAATGCCAACAATAATGCTTACACTTCCAATAGTACACACCTCTCTGCCGTACAACATAGCGGCGTACTCCTGCCTCCATGCCGCCAGCTCTTTCACGAGCTTCGGTTTGAGTGCATCGCAGAGCGCGGCGGTCAGGGCCGCTGCCACTTCCTGTATGTGAACGCGTTCGAAATCGATCGCCGTGCGTGATTCGCACACGGCGAGGCACCGTGTTTTTGAATTGTTTCTTTATATATAGGATGTGTCATTGTGATAAGTGTTGTGGCGATAGATTGATGCCAAGCGGCGTACTCGCAACTCTATATATAGAGGTTCTGTGTCGGTCATTGGTTGTTGACTGTTGTTGATATATATAATATATAATATATTAATAATTATATAATAATATATAATCATTGTATAATAATATATAATCATTATATAATAAAAATTATATAATAATTATATAGTAATATATAATATACAATAATATATAATACACAATACATAATATAGACAAGCGCCCGATATTATTAAATAATACAGACAAGCGCCCCAACCAATGTATGGCCGACACAAATGCGTACATGTGCTGCCGCGCTATGACGTCCCGATTACAGTTGCCATGAATGCGTGCAAAACGCCTAGTTGCTGTTAATTACAATTACAGAAGCTGCTCAATAGGGAACGTTGACACGCGCGCATGAAGGGCGGGCGACTGCCTGCTGATAAGATAATCCGGTGCGTGGTCGTTTTTTGCGTGTCTGCTGCTGGCCTTTCGTTCTCTATCTATACCTCCCACCGGCCACGTTGCCACACACCTACCAGAGAATAGAATAAGACCCGGTGGAAGCGGCTACAAGAGGCAGAACGGCAGGAGGCAGAAGTAAATTCGGAGAGCGAGCAGGGCGGGGCGAACAGGGTACGTATAACTGAAGCACGCAAGGACAGCAGCTTGACGGGCGTGTGGCTGGATGGGGTGCAATGCTACATAGGAATTAATTCCATGTCGTCGCATGTATGGATGTGTTTGTTTGTCATTATTAGCACGTGTATGTGAGCTCGACATCCATTCCACGCAGCCATGAGCTCACATGACAACCGTGTTAACGATGTCCAACGTTGCGATGGGCGCCGCCAGCTTCTGACGGGCGGGAGGAAACGGAATAAAGGAGAGTCAGCGGGAGCCGAGGGAAGGTCGGTTGCATGGGAGGGAAGCCGGCGCAGTGGAGCGAGGCAGTGGAGGCAGGCGTTCTCCGTCAGGCGCACCCCACCATCAGCATACATTTTCTTGCGCTGATTCACGCCCGACACACACGCACTGCCGTGCTGCTCGCTGAATCGTCGTTGAAAAAGGCTGCAGAAATAACTGTCCTGTCCTGTCCTGTGAACCAAGATAGACATGAACGAACGCCATCATCACCTTCAGGTGGAAGTAGCCTGCAAGGTTGATCGCTACCATTGCCGCACCCCAGAGAATGAAGGGCGCCACCATTTGGTACGACAGCCTGTGCGAACCGACCAGCCGACGTTTTTGCCGGCCGCCCAGCACCAAGGAAGACCTGCTGGACATCGACGCATTAGGAAATACCTGCGCAAGAATGGAGGATAATCCTAATTACGTAAATGAGCCTTGTTGTTGCTAGTGTGTACAGTGGATGCATCCCATATGGGCTCCAGAACCTCCGACCGAGGCAGGTGTGTGAAATCACCAGGTAGTGGAATACCGACGGGGATGGATAGCTAGGCTTATCACCGTATGTCCGAACGCGCAGAATGGGGACCAGACCCACCCACCATGGCCCTCTGGCGCCATAGCGCAAGCGAGAACAGTCCGGTGAAGCCGCTGCCTGTCATTTTCGAGAGGATGCCGCCAGCGCCGGCGGTCCCCCCGCGCACGCTATGGTCACCGTTCCCCGCCGCCGAGCGCTCGCTGGTGCTGCGGAGGCTGCGATCACGCATGCTGCGGTCGCCGCTGGCTGCGTCTGCGCAACTTTCGTCGTCGCCGCCGCCAGCAAAGCTGCTGCTCGTCCCCTTCCTGCTGAACATCAGGAAGGATGCACGCCGGCGCTGCGGAGCGACGATTGGGACACGGGTTTCGGCCTCGGCAGTGGCGGCCCCGGCAGCGGCGGCGGCGGCTTTGACGGCACCGTCCGTGAGCACACCATCCGTTTCATTCATGCTGCCGCCAGGATTCTGACCGCCCGCATCGCCGGCTTCTAGGGGCAGCTCGTTATCGCTGCCATCCTCATCGTTGGCTACGTTAGCCTCAAGCTGTATGTATGTGAGGCGGGCGGGCGAGGCGGGCAGGCAGAAGCGAAGGTTAATGGCGTGCGTGGGAGAGCCCGACATAACCCCAATGTCACCAGATAGATGCGAAGGAAGGGACGGGGCTTCCAGAGCAAACAATGTTGTGGAGAGCGGGTGCGTATGCCAGGCGCCTGTTCCTTATTAAACTCTAAAATAAACCCCTGCTGCTAGCTGCAGACTCATCTCGCGCTCTAACAGCCCCCCCAGCCCCGCCCCTCCAGGGAGCCCCATCAGCACCTTCAAAGACATGTTGGCGAGACCGCGGGTGACACCCATGGGTATTTGTAGGAAGACACCGTACAGTTCGTGTCGCTTGCGGGAGTACTGTGTGCAGTACGTAGGGGCAACAGGTGCAAGGGTCAGGACGGCGGTTATTTATTAGAAGGGGGGGGAAGCGAGTCTGACAAACAATAGCATGGATCAAGCCCGTCGAAAAGGGTAAAGGTACATTTATTGTGTGCTGGATCTATCAGCGGCCCTAGCGTTGTTATGAAGGGAGTAGCCTGATGACTCTTCGGCGGGTACAGCCCACTACCATGCATACTGCGATGCCAGCATTTTTGGCTTCGATGGATCGCCACCCAGCCACCCCTCTTTGCCGCCTTGGCTCCGTTGGGCTCACTCAGTTCGCACCTGAATCACCTCGCTCACGCATCCCCCCCAGGAGTATGTCAGGACAGACTAACAGACCCCATCAATGCATCGATGCATGCATCCAGGTACCCTTATTATTGCAGTACGTATGTCAATAGATTGGGCTTTCCTGACATCCCATCCAGCCGCGGGCACTTTCATTCCTTTTGTGAGAAACGCTTATCAACGCTTTTCAAGCAACACACCGCCCCTCTAACCTGTTGAGTGATGATCCACATGTACACACATGACAGGAGGCACAGAAGGCCTGTCTCCAGACACACCACCAGCAGCTGCAGCATGTAAATGTCCTTGCTCTGAGCCACCGTGAGCTCCACCAGGGCGTCCAGGGTTTGCAGGTAGGCGGGGAAGATAACATCCAAGCCGTTCTTCTGAAAGGGGTTTGGTATGTTATACAGCGGCCAAGACGGGCCAAGCAAGAGGCAGTGGATGGTGCGTTGGATGGTAGGTGCCGCAGCACATTTTAGAGAGAGGTCATGCATCCTATCTTTTATTACAGCAGCTTGCAAGCTGGGGACGGGGGGCAGTTCGCTTTCGCCAGCAACCCTTATAGCTGCGACAGGAATAATAGATGCGACGAGACGACGGGCGAGTGGAGCGACGACAGCAGGCAGATGAAAAGGACGGAGGTTGGACAACGCGCGTTGTTGTTGTTGCTGTCAGTCATCGTTCCCTTCCTTGTTTATTTGTTAGATAGCGAGGCATGCATGCCGCCTTATCAGATTTGAAGTTTTGCGCCGGCATACACTACTTACTGCTGCGCATCATCCCACCGATCTTCATTCCCATGAACTCACGTGTATGAACTTCCAGGTCGCCCAGCTAGCAAACTCCCGTCCCTGTGACGTTATGTTGCGGCCGTTGTTGATCAGATCAAAAGTTTTGGTTAGGTAGTAGTTACCAGCGTCCCACAGGCCCATGCGCACCACAGACGATGCTAGCGTTGTGTTGCCATATGCGTACGTTCCGTTGTTCAGTGCCGATATAAACTGAGGCTCGGGTCCGTTTGGGTCGTCCAGGTCATAGAATACCGTGAACTCCAAGAGCGGGTCATCCCAGATGCTCTAAAGGCATCCGAGGGCGGGCGGCCGAGCAAAGTGTGGCGCCGTGCGTGTGCGTGTAGGGCATGAACAGGAGAAGCACAAGGGTCGGGCGGGAGGGCATCGAGGTGAATGAATGGACAGGCACGCATGTCACATGTATGGTTAGATGGCCGCAGGATACAGCGTAGACATACAGCGCCTGCAGCAAGCAAGCGCACGCAACGCCATGCAGGCATGGTGACACTGGCAAGTAAGGCAGGAAGCAAATAGAATTGAAGGCACGTATTGGATGGACACATACATAATAACAGTGCAGAAAACGGGCGATCGTACGCATGGTCGAGCGCCTCCTTCTCACCCTCTTCACACGCACTTCTCACCCTCAGGCCGTGGCTGGACGGCATTCGCCGCAAAGAGCGGAAGCCAAGGTACACACCGTGATGGAGTACCTGCGTGCGTGGTCGCAAGAAGATGGAAAGACAAGCAGGAGCGTGGTTTACGGAGGCATGAGTGCTTAGGGGTGAGAAGCGTGTCCTGTGTGTGTGGGGAGAAGTCAAGGACCGAAAGGCTGACGCACAGCGGCACCTACCCGACCCCAGTCCGCGCGGGCAGCCATACATACATCCATTTGACCACGTACCATATCCCTTACATTAGATGGCCCCGACATACAGGCTCGCTCTGCTGGAACGAAGCCCTCCGTCCGCAAATGCCCAGGCACGCACAATCTAGATTTGCAAAGGGTGTCTGTGAAGGGTCTTTCGTATGTAGGAAAACTCTGAGACGTTGGCTGGATGGTGCATATATATCAGGCTCTTACTAAACGGCAACACTGATGAGTACCACAGGTAAAGTAATAGGTGGAACGCTGTACGTACATTTCGATCGTCCGTGAAGGCGATGAGCGCCGGCGCTCTCCTCCCTTTACCCCAGCGACCGTGGAGAGCGAGGGGTCCTACGTGCACCTCCGCGCACGGCACAGCTACAGCAGTCATCGTCCCCGCTCTGCAATTCCCGCACCTTCATGGACTGGGAAGTCTCCAGCAAGTCGGCGTAAATGTCATTAATCGTATCCTGTTGCGGCTCACCGAACAACCTCAGGCCCTGCAGGCACAAAACATTTTCATGACCGTTTGGGTAGTTGGCTGTTATATTCATGCATGGAGTGGCGAAATAAAGAAGTGCGTGAATTGATGTGTGAGTGGCACATCTGCGTGGTGCATTCGTGATACTGATGTGCGTGATTTCTTTCCGTAGTGCAAACCGTAAACTAAAACACCCAACACACGCGCAGGTGAACATCCTACATACAGCGGAATGCTAGATAAATGCGGGATACCTCAAGCCTGGCAGCTGCCCATACTTGTGAGTCGTGACCCAACCCACCGGCACGTAGCTGCTGCCAGAGTACAGGCTCTCCAGCACACGACCATTTATGGCGATTTCGTGCACATTTCGGCAGGCGTTGGCTGCAGAAAGAAACAAGAGATGCCACGAGCGACAGTAGGACGTATAGATGCGGACATAGCCGCAGGAAGTAAGCGGATTATGGAAGGCGTGGGAGCGCATGTACGGGTGCGAGACGTAAGCCAAATGAACAATGGAAACATCCAACATCCACTGCTGACTGTGAACGTACGTGGCGAATAATAATAATAATAATAATAATAATAATAATAATAATAATAATTATAATAATTATTATAATTAATTATAATTATAATAATAATTATAATTATAATAATTATAATAATAATAATTATAATAATAATATAATGATGATGATGATGATGATGGTGCAATTAAATAGAAAGCATGCTGCAGCTCTTCGCACCCAACTGAACTCACCAACATTGTTCAAATCAGATACCGCCTCCTGCTGATTCAGCAGCTTGACCAGCAGCAGTGCAAAGGTGACGATGTTTGCCGAGAGGACCAGCAACACTGCCATCAGAGCACGCCAGCGGAGGCGCCGTGCGGGTTGCAACGCCTGATCAGGAAAGGATCAGCGCAAGGCTTGGCATGGATTGAGTCAAGCAACGAAGAACGTATCTGCAGTAGTTGGCTGGGTTGCCAAAAACGTCTTTTGGTTCGTCATGCAGGTAACAACAGGCGACAACAGTTAACAAAGACTGGATGGGGGTAGATGCACCATAACAGGATCTTGCTACTTTGGGTGACAGTGGCGGGAGAGCTCCATCGGTCTTACTAAGCAGTACTAGATACTTTACAAGTGTGAGCCTCCAAACCACTCACCAATGAGCTCATGAGGATCTTCTGTAGCTTCTGGAACCTCTTGCCCACTGAAAAGTTCGCCTCGGCCTCGGCCTCTCCCTTGTCCTTGCTCCCATCAGGGCCAACCTCGCTAGCGGCATTGCTACCTTTATCGAGGCCGGAAATGCTGCTCTCGCCGACTGTCCTCATTGCCTTCCCGCCGGTATCATCAACACCGCCCTCACTGCCGCCATGCCCATCGGAGCCACGGCCCTCATCGCTGACAGCGGCGCCGCTCTGGGCCTCATCATTTTCAGCGTCATCAAGGTTGCCGCCGTCGGCCGAAGCGTGAGGGCTCGGCAGCACGAGTGGTGGGGGCCTTCCTGTGCTGATCGCAGCGGTGGCGGTTGCCGAAATGCCGCGGGGTGGGTTAGCCTGCATGTTTGCGGATGGAGGAGTAGGAGTTTTGGAGATGGGGGAAGAGGAGGAGAGGTGAGCGCTCGGGTGGACGGTGGCACATGACGTCAGTATGCGGAAGCACAGGTTGGGAGGTTGGTGGTACGGAAAGGGGCAAAAACGGCGGCCCCGTAAATGTCCAAGCCCGCCCAACCCTTTCAACCGCGCAGACGAGGGGTGTCGTATGCAAAAAATATGATACACTGCACCCGCAGAGAGAGAAGAATAAAAGTGTGGGGTTAGTGCAAGCAGCGAGTGGCGTGCCGGCATCATGAAACCGTTGCGTGCATCCTCCGCACCGTATCTGCTGCTGCTGATGGTGCCATGTCAGGAGTTTGTGCTCCACCTTCACTACTGAGCACCCAAGACTCCACCATGCAATGCCTGGCATCCGACAGCCGGCTCCGCCGAGAGAGATCTCGCTGTGTTGGCGGGCAGGGGCAACGGTTCGGATGGAGAGCAGGGTGGCAATACGGTAATGGAGCTTTGGCGACGGGTCAACATGCGTGGGGCAGAGGATTGTGCCGACTGGGAGGAGGGTTGGGTTAGAAACCGTTTGGTTGGCTTCCAGCGGACGGAGTGAGTGGAAACCGTCGGTCGCATGGAGCGAGAGCCTTTAGGCAGGAGGGTAGGGATAGGGGTGAGGGTCGAAGCCGATTCGTACATGACGGTAACGGTAACATCTGTGGACCAAAATGCACACCGCGAGCTAACGGCCTACCTAGAAGCCTAGCTGGCAGCCTAGCTAGAAGTCTAGCTCGCATCCCAGCTAACTAGCTGGGCCGTGCTTGTGCGTGGATGGGGTGCAGCTTTGCAAAATGCTCTGCTGTGACACAAGATAGCATGTAGTACTACATGCCAATCTAAGAAGTAGTCACTATCACCAACTCTACTACTGCTGCTATGCGTATTGCTACTGTTACACCTCATTATGTTGGGCGGGAGGGTGTGAGAACGAACGCCTTGCACTTACCAAAAGGCCCCTGCTGCCCTGCGGCTCGGCACCAGCACCTGCTGCTGCGACCAGTGATGCTGTACTCTCCTGTGGCCCCCCACCACCCCGCTCAAAGGCGGCGTCAAGTAGTGATGACGTGTCCCTGTTGAGCAGCTCCGGACCCGGGGCACCACCATGCATTGTCCTCAGTAATGGTGAGACAGACATGCTGAAAGCCCGGCCGCTACAAGTGGGCACGGATATCGGGTTGTCTTCGTCGTCCTCCTCATCAGTGCCGCCTTTGGTGGCAAGGGCAGCAGCGGCGGCACCCCGGCCGCCGCTGCCATGTCCTCCTGCCAGTCTGAGAAAGGACATGCGTCGCCGAGCCCCACTGCCGGGATTATTGCCGTTGCTGCCACGCCGCGTCCCCGCACGCGATCCCCACAGGCCCTCCAAGGAGTGCACACGTGGAAGTCCATCCAGCGCTACTGCTGGCGCCGCCGCCGCCATCGCCGCCGCTGTCAGGCTCACAGCCGGGTGGCGCAGTCCCGTCAAGACTGACGGCGCCTCGAACCCCAGTATGCTGCCCTCAGGCGCAACCACCATCGCCGAGGCTGCTGAGGCAGCCAAGGCTGTCAGTTGCTGGCCGTTCATGGTGCCGCGCCTAAGTGTGTTGAGTCCACCGTCAGTGGCCATGGTGGTGTTGCCGCCACCGCCGGCACCGACAACACTTGCATTGACGCTGGGCAGGCCCTCCACGGGCCCCAAGGATGTCATGGTCGTGTGTCCTTTGGCCGCCCCGCTGTCTCGCTCGGTGTACAGATGGCTGGTGGCCGGCATAAGTCCCGACGTGTCGTCTTCGTGCAGCCACCGCAGGAAGCCAGGCTGTGCCCCCGTCGGCTCCTTTGGGCGAAGCAGCAGGTAGGCGCTGCCGACAGGGCCCTGGCGCCGCACTGCAGTTACCTGCAGCTCCAAGCCGCATCCGTCACTCTGGTGCCGCACGGTTATAACGGTCGTGCCGCCCATCCGTACCCTTGCCGCGCGCTTTTTCAGCGCGCCACGGACCGCATGATTACTGTCGCCTGCTGCCGCGGCATTAGCGGCACCCATATCAAGGAGCGCCGTCACGCCACTGCTGCCGCCGGGCAGAGGGATCAGCTCCGAAACCTGAGCGCCGACGATTGCGGCTGGGGCAGCGCCCAGCACCAGGCCTGCGTGGTTCGTTGATGAGGCAACCAAGCAACATCATCGTCGGGATCATCGGTCTACACGGGCTACATACAGCAGCATTAAAAAGCAAGATCATGCATGAATGCCATTGGGAATCGGCACATCTCAAGCAGCAACCATCCGTGGCTTACAGCTGCCTCACCTGCCTGCCCCAGCGGGCACACCCCATCCGTCCGCAGCACCTTGCCCTTGTCATCCACCTCCAGCACCCCAGACAGCAGATCCGCGCGCCACAGCTCCACCTCGAACACAAGGCTGGGGGGAGCCAGCAGCTCCGAAACCGCCACTGCTGCCGCCGCTGCTGCTGGTTCAGCAGCAATTGATGTCAAGCCCGTCGCTGACGAGGTGACTGCCTTGACAGATAAGTCGCCAACGCTGCCGCCCTGCAACACTACAGCTGTCAACAAGCCGCCAGCCGTGGTAGTTGGCTGCTCTGTTGCCTCCGCCACGGGACGTCTCCCCAACACGGCTTGCCGCCAACAGCCGCCGCCGCTGCTGCTGCCACCACAGTGGCTACCGAAGCCCACACTCCGCACCCGCAGGTCGTCGTCTTCCGTCTCCTCCGCCTCCGCAACCGCCGCCAGCCCGATGTGTGTCGCGACACCTGCTGCTGGCGGTGGTCCGTCACCGCTACCCCCAGTGACGCGATGCTGCCGCTGCGGGACCATCGGCACAAGATTGACGGGGTTGTTGTTGCCGCTGATGCCAGGGCCCTTGCCGCCTGGCAGTTCAGCGCTCGAGCGGTGCAGGTGGGTGCCGAAGCGGGGCCCCTCAGTGGAGCTTCCGACGGCTCGGCTGCCACCGGCATCGTAGTCCCGCTGCAAGCGGCTAGGCTGTCGCAGCTGCTGATGCAAGGGCTGCTGGTGTTGATGTCGGTGCTGCTGGTGCTGGTGTTGCTGATGATGGTGGAGCTGCGTTGGCTGCTGCGGCGCTGGCTGCTGCTGCTCCTGACTGGCCGGTCGCAAGGGCTGCTGTTGGGGATGGGGTGTCTGCGCCTGTTTCCGCACCAGTCGCAGCTTCATGACTGCGGGCACGGTGCGTGCGCCCGTCAACTGGGGCGCACGTGCCAGTTCTTCGGGTCGCAGGAGGCCGGATGCCGCCAGCTGCTTCAACTCCGAGATGGCCGCCTCGTCGGGCGGCAGATTGACGCCCACGCGCCAGGAGCAGTCGGGGTCATCGGCGGACCTGGCGATACGGTATTACAGATTAGGCGAAACGATGCTTACTTTGTTAAAGGGTACGAGTACGGGTAGGACCGGTGGTATTGATTTGGTTGAAGGGGCGGCCTTACTGACCCCTTGATGCCTTCCTTTCCCTCCCATTCGTTTGCTACTGATTTAATTTCCCACCCCGCACCTTGCCAGGCTCACGCGTCAACAACCCATCCAGCCCACGCGCCCCATGTCATGTCGGCATACATGCTCCCGTCTTACGACGCTGGTTTCTCCTTTCCTCCCCATCCATCCAAACTGTTCCGCATCCATACACTGCTGCCTCGGGCTGGCCTACCTGTGGGCCAGCTGCAGCAGCGCCCGGCTGAGGCGGCGGGCAAACAGGGCCTGGTATGCCTGGACCGCCGCCGTCAACCCGCCATCCCCCTCCACGCTGCTGTCCCGCTGACGCTGCAACCCACACGCCCTGCGCCAGCCGATGCCGCGAGCGATGGGATTCGATCCCCCAGCAGCACCTGACCGCACCGATGCGGCCGCAGACGAAGACGGGCAGATGCCATCGACGGCGCCGCTGCTGCTGCCAGCCATTGCAGCACTTCTTTGAGCTGGATCTAGGATGTCGCCATAGGCCTGATTGAACGAGTCGTCGGATGATCCAAATAGGTCGATCAGCTGAGCGACGCACGACCCTACAAGGACCCTTGGGTCAATCCCGAAGAGCTCGGCCGGGGTGGCACCATCTGCGTCTATGATGGTTCCACGCAGATCCAGGCTTAGCCGCATGCGCCGCTCCGAAACGGCCTGGCGACGGCGTGCGTGGAAACATGGGAATGAAGCGTTAGAGGGCCGGAGCGAGGCAATGGGGGAGTAGCTAGCTAGCTAGTGTGGCAGCGGCGGAGGGGTCCAGCCGCTGCCTTTGAGCAGTGCATTCATCAAGATATGTAAAGGCTGAGCCGCGAAGTGGAAAACGGGTAAGTTATGGAGGAGGAAGAGGGCAGGGAAAGGGAAAAACGGGTGTCTGATCATGTGCGTATGCGCGTGCGTGCACGGGCCCATACATCCGTACGGCCGTACCTCGTCCAGAGTGCGTGGCGTCAACGTGACCACGTGTATTTTGGCGCCACCGCCCTCCGTTAGCCGCTGCAACACCGACAATTGGAAATGCTTCACCCCAGGGCCCTGAGCCTCGCTGTACGAGCAGAGGCTGATCGCCCTGCCGCTGCGGCAGCTGTACGGCGGCAACTTGTACTGGGGGTTGGACAATGTGCCAAAGGATTGTGGGTTCGAGAGCTCCTGGGGGCGCGCACACGCGCGCAGCAGGGGACAAGATGACCACATCAGTGAGAGATAATAAGAGGGTTGCTACTGGGGCACGGTGTGGCATAGTGAGGTCAGTCTCCGTGCACGCAGCCGCCAGTTGGAGCTGTGTCTTAAATAACCGATCCGCATACCAAAACATGAAGTACAGAAGGTGTATATGTTGGCAAACAAGCAAGCAAGCTGTTCCGCTTTGCCCTGACGAAACATGCCGGCGCAGGCACAGGCAAACACACACACACACACGCTCACATACCCACCTGCAGCCAGGGCCCGTGCAGTACACCGGTCGGCTCGGGCACCAGCATCGCCAGGCCCCCTGCCCGTATGGCCTCCACGGTGCGACCCAGGGCCGCCGCCAGCGCCTCCGTCACGTGCAACACGTGGCCCTGGTGGTCAGCCGCCAGCAGCATCTCGTGGTAGTACGGATCGGGGAGCTGCCCGTGGTACGGACTGTACGACTGTTGCCTGGGAATTCGCCGTACAACGACCGAGTGCACCCTGGTGGAGCCGATAGCTGATGCATTGATGACGGCAAGAGAAGGGGCGGGCAAACGAACAGGTCGTCGATCTAAGGTGTCTCCGAGATAACATAACATGGCGCATCGGTGTCACGTCACTCATGTCTGCCTGCTGGATGCCTAAAACCTGCTTTGGCAGGTCACTCCCGAGGAGCAAGGAACAAGCCATGCATCCAGCGTGATCCAATGATTCCCTCCGCTGCCGCCCGACTCTCTCGTGCCTTCCATCCCCATGCAAGTAAGCACGCACGCACATACATGCCCCGTCCCTCTAGAACTTTACACATCTTGCTTCCCGTCCATTTCCTCGCTCTTGTCCCACCATCCGCCTTCGTCTCCCGGCCCGCCCACTCCCCGCCACCCCTCATCACCTACATACCAGACGGTTGAATGATCGTGTCGAACTGCAACGGATCCAAATACTTATGCCGCCAGGTCGCCCGTGGCAGAACCAGCGGCGAGTAAACCTCGCTGCCAACCGTCCCGTGAGCCATCGCCAGCCCTGTGGCCGGCACCATCTGTTCCACGAACGAGGATCCATTGCCGATGCCAGCACCGCCAGCAGCGAGGGGAAGCGGCGATGATACAGAATGTGAGGGCGGGCTCATAATGTCCCCGCCGCCGTTGCCCGTGGCTACTGGCTGGCGGCGGTGGTAGCGGGCCCCGGCTGCACGCGATGAGGGGCCCGGAGTGTTGTGGGCGCGGTTCCAACTCTTGATGGACCTGAAGTAATAAGTAAGGGTGGCGGCGGTTGGTGACGGCGGTTTGGCGGTTGTGACGAGCACCACGCAAGGGATTGGAGTGGAAGCGCTTGATTGTATGTGGTGGTGGAGGGCGTGGCAGCAAGCTGCCGGGGGCTAGGGTCCGTCCGGGGTTTCATGGCCTGAATCGGCTCGGGCTCTGAGTACACGCACGCTCAAGCAAGTCAGTCTGTCGGGTGGTTGCTTGACCTCGAGGAAGGCACGCACATATACATGCGCCACACACACACGCGCGCACCGAGCCAGCAGCCAACGCCGGCGTGCCTCATCCACGTATGGTAATACCGGGCAAGCCATGCAGGACACGCAAATCCATCAATGACGGATCTATGCAGCTCCTGCCTTCCGCACACCCGCATACATTTTCGTCCATGTCTGTGTGTTAATTGTTGCTCCTTCGCTGCATCATCATCCACAGACCGGTTCACTGCCCGGCACCGCAAGAAACGAACCCTGCGCGCTCGATACACAGCGAGAGGTCACACACGCAATCAACTCACTCTCGTACGGCATCCTTCTCCACCAGGAAGTCCTCAAACAGCTTCCCTGACAGGTCCGATTGCTCATAGCCCAGCCAGTCGCACAGCGTTGCATCAGCCGCCAGGATCGTGCCATTCCCCATAACCCACAGCTGCGCGTCGGTGGCGCGGGGCGGAAGTGGCTGCGGGCGGGCGGGCAGGGTGCGTGATGATGGGCAGGTGCGTTGGCGGCATGTACGGTAGGTACGCAGGGGGCCGCAAGTTATCAGGTTTCAACTAACATCGGCAGCAGCAGCAGCAGCAGCAGCAGCAGCAGCAGGTGGCGATGGTAGGTGGCAAAAATAAAGCTGTGTGTGTGGGAGGGGGCACTACGGGCGATTCGGAGCAACAGGCTGTGGGCTTAAACAGTTGTCCCTATCTTGTTACATACGCACTATGGCCGGTATACATTGCCGTCGTTAAACTGGACGCCAGCAGCATACAGGACGGAGGCAAAGGGAGCGATTGCGGTCCTGCACTTTATCCGCAGCAGGCCCTTGCTGCTGGGCACATGGGCGCATGCAGCTAGCAGCAGGGGCCCAGCTCCGGGCCGTGCTACGTACTCAAACCCAGGCCAAGCGCCTTGCTTCATACATGATGCACACACACCCCGCCCTGCCCCGGCCCACCCTTACTTCCTCACCTCCAGCATCCCCAGGAACACCGAGTCCTCGTTGAGTCCTCTACCCGACCCTCACCCCCTATCCAACCGAAGTACCCAACCCTCACCCCGCCGTCACCAGCCACGCACCCACCTCGATCATGCCCAGGAACACCGAGTCCTCGTTGAGCCCCGAGATCTTGGAGACTTTCAACAACACTGGGAGCACCTTACGCGTCTTCGTGATGACCATAACCTCATTGTGCCTGCCCATGAGGTTGGTCACGCCTGCGTGCGGGTTTTCCAAGGTGGTGGGCATCATTCAATCCATCACGCACCCGCTCCGGCCTAGCGCCAAACAATCTCGCTCTGTGCGTAGTGCGTCGGTTTGCAGAGGAAGGAAAATTAACTGCCATACACATCATTGCCAACACATCATTGCCAATATACAGCAACAAATATCTAAAACCCTGAATACCAACTTCCTGTACATCCCATGTACGGCTACCTTATGGGGTCGGTTTTTCACAGGAGCTTTAATTTATGCGGCACGTGCCGCCTGTGTGCTGCAGCACGACCCTGCAGTTTCTTGCGGCGGCAGGCAGGCCCGCCCCGCGGGAGGTTCTGGGCCCCTCAACAACAGCCAGCAAGGGAACACGGCCAGCCCCAAGCACGCATGCACGCATGCACGCACGCACGCACGCTCTCACCGGTTTGGATGTACTGCCTTACGTAGGCGGTGTGGCGCTCGGAGAAGGGGTGGGGCAAAATGATGCCCAGGTCCTGGGGACAGGTAGCGCACGTAGGGGCGGCAGTCGAGTCCATGGGCAAGATGCATGGAGGGTGCGTGGCAGCGAGGGGATACAGGCCCCGGCAGGTGGGGAGGAGCACCATGCGATGCTGCATGCAGCTTCCGGACAGTCGTCCCGGGCCTGCTGAAGTCTTGAATGGACGTAGGATCAGCACGCAGCAGCCTAATTTGGGTCTAGCTTAGTAAGGCGTCAATGTGCTTGATTGTGTATGTACGTATGTCCCCTGGCTCACTCCACACGCAGCAGACATGAGTAATCTGCTGCATGTGGATGGAGTCAGTATGGAGACAGTGCACTTCGTTGAGCTTATCAGTGCACGCAGCAGTGCACTTGCCTTGCCCTTGAGCTCGTTCTTGCCGTAGCCTAGCAGTGCGTGGGCCTCTGGAGAAGCCACCACGATCTGGCCCTGCGCGTTTATGCAAATGATGGCCAGCCCCTCAATCGCTGACAGACCCTTGTCGCCGCCGTTGCCTGCGGGTAGGTGAGCGTGAGCAGGGTGGGGCATTTTCTCAGAGATAGGGTGTGAGATCTGAAGCCCGAGACCGGTAACGAAAGTTTACGACGCCCCACAACCAGGAACGCGCGTAGGTGAACCCATAAAAGCACCGTATTTCATCTACATACCCCGCAGCCATCCGCCCCCCACCATGTCATCACGCACCCTGTGGCAGCAGCGCCTCAATGCCTCCCAGCTGCATGGCTTCTTTCGATTGCTCCGCCTCCTCCTCCAGCCGGTCAGCCTCCGCATACCACTTGGATGCGGCCCATGGGTCAAACTTGACATTCTCAAGAAACTTGCCGTACAGCCGTACAATGCGTGCACTGCTGGCGTGCCGGACGAGCACACCACGGTAGGCGCGCTCTGCTGCTTTTACCGTGCCCTGGCGCGGGGGCAAGCCGAGGTTGTGGGCGGGGCAAGATGAAAGGGCTGAAAAGATGAGGAAAAGATTGCAGGAAGTGCAGGCGGTGTCTTGCAGCAAACACAGACAGACAAACAGCTGCACAGCCCCCTTGGAACACGTCGGTTGCTGTGATGCTGCATACGTGCACGCAGACGTCCGTTGCGACGCAGCTCCATTGCTTTACACCTCAGTCAGCCATACAGCTGGATATATGTATGCTGCTTCAAACTTTCCCCTCTGTCTGCCTCACGAAGCGCCCACGCCCACCTCAACAGGTCCATTTTGAGGTAAAGCGGGCCCGCCCCACGGTCGCATCCGCCCACCTCAATTTTGTGCAGCGCCTTGCTGAGGTGATTGAAATTAATTTTCGAGCGCAACAGCAACCCCCAGAAGGACCTTATTGCCATGAGAGCCTCCTTGTGAGCCCGCACCACCAGTCGGTGGTTGCGCTGAAACTCCACATAGCTAACCAGGTCAACCGCGGCCGTGTCGCCACTGTTCGCGCCGCTGGCCTTCTGAGCGTGCTCCTGCTCCCGACTGAAGATAGCGAAGCTCTGGAGAAGGCCCAAGGGCTGCTTTTTAGCGGTCTGTAGGTAGGGTAGAACGAACGACGGAGGTAGGTAAGAGGTACCGTACTGCTCGTAATAATTTGCGAGCCGATTTATTATTATTATTTCTTTATAAAATTAGACATGAAAAACCTATTAGTTCACAAGGCCTCGGTCGATGATTTTTTTAAATTTTCAAATTTGCCGATTCGTGAGCCGTTTATAACAGTTTACAGTGGAATCGCATCTTTTCAGGAATGTCAGCGAATAATCAATGTTCTGTTATGGAGGAAGTGGACAAATAGCCGCGCCATATGAGATACGGAGCGCGTGCGACTCTCGGTCTTGGATTCTATACGCTTTTCCCGACATACGGGTAATAACGTCCAGGAGCATTCTTCCTTAAAGTCTAAAACGATTTGGCGCAACGCATTGGTCTGAGCAACGGCCTCATTTACGCGCTCAAACTACTAGTACCGTACCCGTAGGCCGAGCGCGCTGGGTAAGAGTTGCAAAGAGGCCGATTGAGGTAAATAAAGAGAAATTTGGCGAGGTTCGCTGGGAGATAATTGAGGACCTTTGCGAGGGACCCTTTCGAATTTTCCTTGACAATTTGCGAGATCGCAAACAATTCATTGTGATTGATTCACAAATAATTATGAGCAGTACCATACGGTATAGAGGTTCCTGGGAAAGCGGGAGATCGGTTGGTAGGCTGGAAGGCAGGCACATGGCCACTAACCTGCAGCTGCGTGTATCCGGACTGGTAGCTGCCCTGGACGTCGATCAGAAAGGACGAATAGAGTATGATCATCTCTGAGGAAGGGGAAAAGAGGGGCAGGGCCAAGCCAACGACACAATTGCATTCCTGGTAACTGGCAAGGGGCAAGACATCATGCATGCGCGGGCAGATTTGGACGGGAGGACGGCGAAATCATCATGCAACTACGCAATACGTACTTTGTCGTACTTTATCGTGCAACCACACACTACATACTTAATCGTACTTTATTCCCAAAATTGACCTCAGATAGGCCCGTCTGCTGTACGAAACACGACAGCACTACCGTACCGACGCAATCTTTTTGCGAATAAATAATTAACTGTTTGGGGCCTCGCAAAGTGTCAAACAAAACTCGGAAGGGTCCCTCGCAAATATTTAAAGTTTCAAAAAAAACTCCCAAGGCACCTCGCAAAATTTTCTCGCAAATATAAATTATTTGCCGCGAGCTGCGGGTGGTGGGGGCGCTGTGGGGGCCGGCGGGGAAGGGCTGCCGGGGCTACGGCGGGCACGGCCGGTCGGGGAGTAGAGGCGGCGACGGCGGTGGAGCCAACGGGGGCCGGCATGTCCCAGTCGGCAAGGGGCCGTGGCAGGCAGAGAGAAAGGGCAGCGGGGTGGGCGGGTGGACAGGCTGCTGCACGGGGGAGGGGATCCGGGACGCAGGAAGGCCACTACGAAAGGCAAGCAGCCCAAGGCCAAGCCCGTGGCTGTGGGGCGGATGGGTTTTGGGCCGGATGGGTGGCGTGAAGCAGGTATGGCACCCGGTATGTCCAATTCCTTCAGTAGAATGCAATTCCTTTGCGCTGACGATAAGATGCCAGTTCGCAAACTATGACATACGGCTCAAGAGCTCGCAAATTTCAAAAGTTTACAAATAAACTCCTACTGGCGCCTCGCAAAATAATAGCGTTTACATATCCAAATTTTAAATATTTTCTGGCCTCGCAAATTAACCGCGTCGCAAAAAGATTGCGTCGGTACGGTATCTTGTAGGCCTCGCAGCCACACACTACACTGACCCACTGGCACGCACGTATGTAGGCTTGTAGATACGGCAGTCGTCAAGCACTGCTCATGGGGTACAAGTCAGGACTGCGGGATGGCGCCCCGGCCGCGTATATGCAGCAGTCGCCTGGAACGATGGGTTTAGCAGACCCAGTACGCCAGTAGGAGTGCGTCGCTGCTTCCACATAGCGCACATACATACATGCACATACAGAGCCCCTTTCCTCCTTTAGATGCCCTATGTATCTCGGGAGGCATAATCTGAGGCACGCAGCCGTACTTAATGCCTAGCTAGGTACTACCCAGCTAGGTGGGCAGGCACCGACGTACGCACGTGGCCCAGGTGGGCCGGGGCAACTCACGTGGGTCCTGTGGCAACTGGATCATCCCGGCCTTGATGATGTGCTCGCTCAAGGCCACCGCCTCCGGCTCCAATGTGTCCTCGTCCTCGACCCAGCGCCGGCAGCACCGCGCCGCGATCTCCACTTCCCGGGCATCTGTGAACTTGTAGATGGACTTGGAGTTGGTGCCGGGGTCGGCCTCCCGGAACTTGTCCACCACCCAGTGCTGGATGTGGCGCAGTCTCAGGTGACAAATGGCCCCGCCCACCAGCGCCGCCGGGCCCATCCCCACCCAAAGCGCCAGCGTGACCCGCTCCTGAAATTTCACTGTTTCTGGCGCCGTCCCGGACGGTCCAAATGCCAGTACGACAAGCAGTATGGAGCTGTACATCACCATGCCGTACGATGAACAGCGCACGTAGTTGAGGGCGCTGTAGATGAATGGCACCTGCGGCGGTGAGCGAGGGGATGCAGATCGATGTGCGTGTCGGTAACTCGGTATGATAGATGAGCGAGGGGTTCGTTGTCATGTTGGGAGTACACGTGTAGAGAACATGGGGGCGTGAGTCCTGTCTTGCACGGATAACAAATGAATTGGTGATGCGGTGTGTGTGAGGGGCCTTCATTTACCACATTCCCCGCCTCCAGTCTATTTATCTGTTCGGCGGCCTCTTGCCCTATGCATCCACCCGTTCGCTGACCCCCGCATCCATCTCCATCTCCTCCCCCCATGTTCACCCCCTTCCCTTGCCCCCGTTTGTCCTGTTGCCTGTCCGGTCTTCACCACACACCCCGGGCCGCATACCTCCTACCCCCCGCCCCTGCCCCTGCCCGGCCCATGTCCCGCCCCCACCCCTGCCCTTGCCTTGCCCATGTCCCGCCCCCGCCCCTGCCCCCGCCCCTGCCACTGCCCCTGCCTTGCCCATGTCCTGCTCCCGCCCCTGCCCCATCCTTGCCCATGTCCTGCCCCCGCCCCAGCCCCTTCCTTGCTCCTGCCCTAACCCCGCCCCTGCTTTGCTTTGCTCCTGCCCGACTGCCACCGCGTGGTACCCGCCCTCCCCCATGCTCTGTACCTCACTGGCGCTTCTTGCCCGGCATCACCCCTGCGACCTTGCCATAGCGAGGTACCCCTCATGCATGTGGGTACCTCGCGCAGCCGGTGCGGTGGGGAGCCAACACGTTGGCCCGCCCCCGGTCTGCATCCCCTTCCCCTTCCCCCACCCCGTGGCATCTCCCCGTCTGCTTTCCCTCCTCCCGACCCCCCGAATCCTTCCCCCGACGCACCCTGCCCCATGCCACCTCCGACAGCCGACGTCGCGTCGCCTCTGCCACCTCCCATCCGGCCGCCCTTCTCCCCTTTCTTCGCCTTCGCCTCCGCCCTCGTCCCCTACCCCGCGATCCGTTCCGCTTGCATCCAGTTGTCCCTTTGCCGTTCTCCTTGCCTTGTCCCCTTGCCGTTCCCTCTGCCTTTCTCTTTCCCTTTGCCCTTTCTTCCCTGCCCTTCGCCGCCTGCCGTCGTACTTTTAACCCTTCCGTATCCCATCTTATCCGCCCCGCTCTCCCATCCCGCCCTCTTTTGCGCCGCGTCGCCGCCCCAGCTCGTTTGTGGGTTTCCGAGTGTTTTTGCTTTGCCTGCCTGTTCGCTCCTTGCCTCGCTCACAGTGCCGCTCCCCATTGCCGTTACTCACGCCCTTTCCTTCGCTTCTTTCCGACTCCTTTCTCCACTGAACGCAGGTGAGTAAGCCATCGTTCCTTTTGTGCTGTCCGGGCTGTGTGTCTATGTTGGTCTTGTGCTGTCGTGTGCCAGTCCGTTTGGGGTTGGTTGGCGGCGACGCGGCCGCGCGTTTTTCTGCTGGAGATATCAGGTAATCATCAGGTAATATTCCAGGTAACTGCGTTGCATTCCCTCGCCCCGGGCCGTTCTAATTACCACCCGTTCGCACGCACCCATTTCACGTAGGTATAGAACAGCAGTGACAGGAGCAAGATGTAAACCAGCGACAGCGCCTTGAGCGAGCCCGGCAGCATGACGGAGGCGATGGTGAGGACGGTTTTTATGAGGAATCCGAGGCCCTCGTCCCGGGTGTGGGCAATGGCCATGTAGTTGCGGGTCAGCGGATTGAGCTGGCGAGGCGGGGCGGGGCAAGGAGGGAGACGAAGGCGGGAACGAAAGGGGGAGGCACGTATATATGCGTACGTGGACCTGGAGGGAGAGGCAGGGGTGCCCTTTGCCGCTAACTAAGCCCACTCTGACGGAAAGCGAGGGTTACGTGCATCTCATTACGGTAAGCGTGTACGGAAGGAAAGCGTGCGTGTATTTGGGCGACGGATTAAGGATTTGAGGACGAGTATAAACATTCGGCAGCAGGCTTCTGGGCGCGCGCTCACGCACTGTAACTCATTGCGGTATGGATGTCGCCCCGCCTTAACCCCACTCCTCCGGATGGAGGCCCAACCCAACCCAACCCAACCCAACCCGCGCGCCTCACCTCCATTTCGCTGAGCACCATGGCTGTGGCCATGATGACGAACAACACGATGGACGAGCCGGACACCACCACGTGGATGATGTGAGGCATGGACCAACACACTGCGCAGCAGCAAAATAGACACCACGGACGACGGGGCGAATGGGACGGACGTACGAACATGTATGGCGGCTGCGCCGCCGGTCCATCCGTCAGCGTGTGTTCATCAGGTCCCAGATGTTTTAGATAGCCACCCTCGGATGCCGTTTACCATAGATGGGGCCCCCGCCCCTCACTCGTTCTAAATAAAGCAGATCCACTGCAGGGTTGCTATCTTAGGATAAAAATATCTATTTGCCAAAAAAAATTGAAAATCGATAGAAGTTTTTTTTGCGATTTTGAGTGTCCAGTATGAAATTTTAGGGATAAATTTGACCAAACAATCTGATCATCCATAGAACTTCAGAAGCCCATTTTCGCGGAAATCACGTCGCCGGCTCCCTCCCGACGGCGAAAAAGATGTTTTCCGCTCCGAAGAATTGTGCTGGATAATACTGAAAACAAGTTCCTATATTGCACACGGTCACGGTTGATATCTTGGCACTGCACACAGATATTTTTGGGCCTTCCCAGCCAACAAACTTCTCATCAGCCATAGAAGTTTTTGGAGCATTTGAGTGACGAAAATCTGAGCCCGTAGATACTCCCGTCAAGGAAGATAGCAACCCTGATCCACTGTCAGCGCGCCAGAGGTGTAGGGTTGTGACTCAACTAACACGGCCAGAAAATAGGAGCAACCCAGCCACAGCCACAGCCGCGGCCACAGCCGCAACCACCCACCCACCCACCACCCAATCACCAGACTGGATCCGCAGCTTCTGACCACCTGCTGGAAAGCACCCAGCAGGAGGCGCCTTCTCCCACCCGCCCGCGCGCCCCTCCCGCCCGGTTCTGGGTCCGTTCGCTAACGCCGTCTCCTTCTCCGCTGCGGTATTTTCTTTTTACCCTCCCGCCTGCCCGCAAGCGCAACTCACTGACGCCCGGGAACTCCTGGTTGCGGAAGAGCACATCGTGAGGCACCCCAAAGTAGCTGCAGTCCAGAGCCACCAACAGCAACGTCAGGGTGGCAATGTCAAGAACCTGCAACGTGTTAAGATTGGGGCGGGCCAGCGAGCGGAGGGCAGGCATGATTGGGGTGGGGTAGGATGGTGGCTCCTGAACGACGGCAGCGGGTACGCAGGCGCCGGGAGGGGGTTGCAACGGAAGGCCGGGTAGGTAGTGACGGTGTATACGCTCAGTGATGCCGACAGCCGAAATGTGAATGTGACAGCACGTGCGCAACAGGGCAACGAAGGCCAACCCCATCCAGCCAGGCTCCCAGCAGCCCGGCATCGCATCGTCTGCTGGCAACAGAAGGCCCAGTGTGCTTCCGTGATCATCGAGCCCTACCTGCTGGATGCATGGACGCTCAGCAGGTAGCAGGTGTACGACGTACGGCACATACACCCGTTACAGTATATATGTACACCTGTATGTCCGTTTACGTAAAAACGCGGCGACACCTACCTGGTAGAAAATCAATCCGAACCAGCGCAAGAATTGGATCGGCCACACGTACTCGAAGCGGTTGTTGGAGAAAGAGTACGCTACCCATACGCTCAGAGCCAGGTTGACACCAAGCAGACCCACGAACAAGTAGAAGATGCCCAGGAAGAAGGTGTATCCCTGCACGCAAGCGGTCATTCCCACCCGTCGTTGTTAGTTAGGTGTGCACGGTGGGATGCATGTCGATCGGCAGGCAGCAGCAGAGGGTGGAGGCAGGAGACTAGCGTGGGACGCCAAAAAATAAAGCCGGATTGCAACATTGATATATGGCCTGCTGGTGAAGATCGTATTGTGGTTGCCTCCCAGGATAGGACGGGCCAGGTCGGTGGCGCGCGCGCCCAGCAAACCTCGAAGGTCCACCAGTACGGTTCAGGCCAAACACAGTGTCAGTATCATCATGTGCGGCGTCGTGCACCGCAACTAACTAACGGTCCCCAGCAGCAGTCTCGGCCGAACGAGGCCCAAACTTAATCCTGCCCCGTGCTGCCGCCGTGCCCTGCCCGCCACATGCGCGCCACCACCGATGAAGGGCACCGTTGGTTGCAACACGCATATATCAGCAGCAGCAGCTAGCAGCAGCAGCAGCCGCAGCAGCAGCGCCAATCAAGCGCACACGGAGCCCCCTGAGCCTGTGCGTGGCGCGTCGCGCGTGTGTGTGATGTGTGTTACCGACGCACCCGGGCCGCCAGGAAGGCGTTGAGCTGGATGAATGAGACCACCTCCCAAGCGCTGCGCAGCACAACGAGCGAGGCGGGCGGCGGGGTGGCGGGGTGGCGAGGGTAGCTCGCTCGGGTGCGTGCAGGTGCGCAGTACACAGCAGGTAGCGTCTCGGATGGAGGAGACACGCACAGGCCGACAGTCCCGACACACGTCCCCAGCCAGGCCCGAATCCCCAGCTAGGCCCGAATCAGCGTGGACGGAAGCTACCCCCAACGACATCCGCACATGTACGAAATGTATCCGTATCCGTATCCGTGCCGCCGTTTCCCTGGGAGGTAGGACGAGAACCGCCATGCAGCGATTCTCCCCACTCGCCCGCGCCGCCCAGCAGAGGATTGCCCGCACATACACGTACGGTACGTACGCACGTGTTTTTTGCGTTGATGGCCCAGCCATAGCTAGGGTTGACGACGAGCAGCCACAGCTGGAGGAAGTCCTGCGTGCCATTCGTTCGGGCGAGGCAGGTGAATGAATGAGGTAAGTAAGTAAGGAGCGAGGGAGGGGACGACTGACACCGATCCGCTGCCGGCCTCCTTGATTGGTGCAGCAAGCGCACGCACGCACGCACCAGGAGGAGTCGGAAGAATGCGAACTTGACGCTGGTGAGGTTCTTCTCTTTGGACACCGTGTACAGAACCTGAGGGGTGGCAGCGAGGTGCGTGGCAGCGAGGTGGCAGAGCGAGGTGGCAACGAGGCGGCAGGGGGCCACAGCGGGATTCGGGCAGGGGGGTAGTGTACGTAGTAAATTCCCGGATTGCAGATTCTGCCGCTGTTGCTCGTTGTGGCCAGACAGCACCAGCGGGCCCCACGCAACCCGGCTAGCTGTGGTCCCAGCCACCAGCCCGCCGCCAGCAAAGGTATGGAATGGCACCTTCCCTCAAGTCGCGCGCAGCAACAAACACAGCGCCGCCCGCCCGTGATGAGTGGCTGGGTTCATTCTTCGCAGCTCTGCGTTCCGTACACAAGGCCCACCGCCCAGCTCCCGCCGCCGCCGTAATTATTCTCGAGAGCTCCGTTCCCCGTGTATGTGTGCGCCGCGCGCGAGTGGGCGCCAGTGCAGCAGCCACCAGCCAGCAGCGCGACCGGGCGCTCTGCCTCTCCCCTGCGTGCTGCGACCTAGCTGCTGCGCGCCAGCCTGGCCCGCGCGCGGCTGGTCCAGCAGCCACAACTCGGTCGAAGAATGGAGCGGAAAACCGATACCGACGCGCGCCTCCGTCCATTGCTCATGCTGTGCGTGGTGTGCGGTATGCGATGCGTGTATCTATACATACTGAATAAGTTCAGGGTAAAGGCTTCTGCCAAGTAAGGTCAGAGATGCTCCGCCTCGGAATGAAGCGCAGGAGGGGTCCATCTACGGTAAGGTCGATGCCGAGACAAGGTGTGTACGTATATATGCGCCGTTGGTTCCCGCCGTCAGTGGCAACCAGCTGCAGCGCGCGTCTTATCGCGTCTTGTGTGACTTCATTGCACATCGCGTGCGTGACTACATAATTCATCAGGCTATGGGAATTTCGGTTTCGTCAGGCCCCAAGCAATAAAGCGGAAAAACGGCTTCGAAGCGCGATCGGCTTTGCAATGCGTGATGCACCAATCCCAGATGGACTATGGCCGTCGCGCCGCGCCCATCTACTTTTCGCGGCGGCCGATTCGTTTCGTCGGCGAGGACGACCGCTTCGGGAGCCCCGCCAGCAGCGCGACAAAGCTTGTTACGTAAAAAGCCACAAAGACTTCGTTTGTCTGAAAATTGTATGCGATAGGCCAATGTTGTCTACTGTGCTGAATGCCCACGGCGGCCCACGGCGGATATCTACAGATAGAGGTAGAAATGAAATAACACACGTACTCGCCCGAGCAAGCGCTTACCCCAAATATGCCCAGCTGAATTGTATTTGATGATTCATCGAACACGTTCTCTTCATCGCCGGCAATCGGCCTGCGTGAGCGTTAAAGAGCAACGAACGCATCGGCGCCGGCGGCTCGTCCATGTCACCACTTCGAACGAGCTGCACGAAAGCGACAAATTTCTGTATTCGTTCGTCCATGATGCGCCGCGCGCGCGGCGCCACATACAGCATTCGTCGTCAGGGCTAGCCCCCTGCCTAGCTAGTTGTCCACGACCGCGTAAACCGGCGAGCGCAGCCCAGCCTTACTTGAGGCCGTCCCCGGAGCTCCGAGTACTCCCAAATGAAGATACGCTCGCGCCGCTCATTCAGGGCGGCCTGAGCTCGTGTGTAAGGTCCAGCGGCACGAGACTGTCCAGCTCCCACAGCCAGATCAAGCGCTCAGCATGTCCATGTTGCTCAGGTAAAGCTGATATTGCTTGCCTATTTTTATGACAAACACATAAGGATACGTGTCTTCCGGAAATTCCGGGAGTGGCCGTCAAAGCCGCGGGCGTATATATGGTGCGACCGACGGCCTCGCGCCGGCTGGATAACAATGTAGGGCTTGGAGTTATTTAGGCTTATGTGTATTTTGCAGGTAAAACAGAAGGTCGCCAATGTTTGAGGTGACGATGAATTAAATCAGTAAACGTTAGTGTCCAAGCCCTTTATTGGGTCCGGTGGCGCGCCGGAAGGCTTGAATAAATTATGAATGGCCAGACGATGTGGTGTTCACTGAAATCATAAACGTATAATTTCAAGTTTCACCACAGTCTTCGCGTCGGGTTACGGTCAAGTGTCCGGCCTGTTTCTTGGTGAAGGAAATTTGCAGAACATGTTGTACTATCCCTAACAGTGTTTTTTGCGCTCGCTACCATGTCCAACTACCTTCTAGTCATACACGGAGATTCGATATATCTTCCGTGCATTCCGTAACCATTCGTGCGATACGATCTCGTCCCCGGCAGCCTCAAAAACATGCCACTCGGAAATATAACATGCTACCTTACACAACTTTACACATTTTATCGATAACAGCAAATTTCCTGTATTTTGCCCGCGCAGAAATCCTTTAGCGCGTTGGCAGCCGTGGCAGCAGGTACATGAATTATAACGTCGTTTATCGTTATGAATATTGAAATATAATTTCCAGGCTACAATGCTTGCCGAAAAGTTTGAGGATTGGACACGGCATAACCTGGCGTAACCGGTCTAGGAAGGAGCGTCGCAACACACGGAAACATGATGGAATGCAATTTAATACGCAGTGCAAATAATTCATATTAAAACAACTGTCATCAGGGTACGCGTATGGCGCCGCGGTACTTCGGCGCTGGCCGGTATGAGCTGGGCACAGACGGGCACGGCTGGGCGACCTAGCTGCCCGCCAAGCAGACGAAACGCCCGGGCTCGCGGCCCAGCCTCGCCAGGTCCACGTTCGCTAGGTAGACTTCTATTCACGACTATCTTCTTCAACCCTCTATGTTCGTCATGGCTGTGGCCTTCCGGCTTCCCGAAATCGGGTCCGACGAGAGTAGTTATTCTCAACTTCATGTCGGCCTTGAGAAGGTATGCCCCTTTCATTTGCGGATGTTTTCGCTTTGTGCGGTTCGGCCGTGTTCTTGAGCTCAAAGGGCCGTCGCAGCGGCTGCGTGGACCGTGGCTGGCCGCGCTGGGCGCGGCGCCCTGTCGTGGAGCCGTCGTCGCAAGCCGCTGCCCGCCGCCTGCGGTTGTGCCGGGAGCAGCAAAGCAGCCAGAAGCCGACAGAAGCGCTTTTGGCGTACCCCTCAAGCGGCTAAGCCGCCGAAGCCCTGGTGCTGGTGCCTTGCCTGCCACGCCAGTGGCTTGCTCCTGCTGGAAATCGGGCCTGCAGGCCTGTGCAGGCGGTTCGCATGCCGCCGTTTGAGCGATGGCGACTGTGTTTTTTTTGCATGGATGTGCGTATATGTATACAGGTACCAAAATGCAAAGAGCTCCCTTGGAAGTCAGTAGCCCGACTGGACTGGCGTGCGCTTGTTCCGCGTGTCCGGGTAGGGGCGGCTCCTCTCACCTCACACTCCCCACGCTCGCGCGGCCTTATCCGCCCAATGCGGTACTGCCACCCAATGCCGCGCACTACCACTCAAATGTCGTTCGGCAGATACGTCCGCCTTCTCAGCGCCGGGGGTCGCCTATCCAGGCAAGACGTCAGCGCGCCAGCGTGGCCAAGGCCTGGCTCCGCCAGAAACCAATCAGATCGTGTCAGCATGCAAAGCAAGTCCGAATCCCTACGTGTGCGCGCGAATTAGCCAGCCAGCCTGCCCATCAGCAGCCAGCCAGCCACTCGAACACCCCGCCACCCCACAAACCAGTTTCTGTGTTTCGCCCGGTCTTGTGTGAAGGCCGGGTCAAACACAGAAACTGGGGCAGGGTAACGCTGCCGCGCCTCGCCCGACCCGCCCGGTCCAAACCCTAAACCCAACCCAGTCCTCCCTCCGCCAGCTCGCAGAGTCGCAGTGCACAACACCACCTCCCCTGGTCCCCTCCCCTCGCCCCGCCCCGGGCCGTTCTTATTACCCCCGTCGATATGTCGACGGACCCACGTGACGAGTCAGTCCCTGCGTTTGCCTCGGCCTCCAGACGCACCGATTACGGTAGTGTTCTCAGTGCATGCTGGATGCTGTTACACCCCCGCCCCCCCTTATACACACACGTATACATACACACACATATACACACAGCCCACGCACGAGCGCGCAAACACACACAGCACATCAGCCTGCTCAGGAGCGCAGTCCTACCAGCCGCATGCCCCCCCCTTCATGTTGCGCTACGAAGCCCCACTGAGGGCACAAGTAAGGCTCAAGTAATGCTGCGGCTCGAATGCACCCTCCTCGAATGCACCCCCGCAATGCACCCTCGTCCCGCGCTCAAGGCAGGAGGCAGGGGGCAAATGAAAGCGAGCAATGAACCGACGACGGATCGGGCCAGTCACGAATAGCCATACACCGGTGGGGTTTCGGTCGCAGAAGTGCAGAGCACGTAACAGCACAGCACGGCGCCTGCTGCGACAGCACACCTTGCACACCACCATTGCCATTGCTCGCCAGCAGCAACATCGTACCAGCAGCTACAAACCAGCAGAAGCAGCAGCAGCAACAACACCAGCAGCAGCAGCAACATCAGCTGTCACGACGACCCAGGTCGCATGAGCTGCCGCCTACACCATCACAATCGTTGCCGTTGCAACAGCAGCAGCAAAGCTGTAGGCCTCTCTGTTGACCCTGCCACCCCCGGGTCTGGAGCCCACACACTCTCACAACCACAACAACAATCCAGAAGCCCACCGCCAGAAAGAGCCACAGAAAGAGCCACCAGCACCAGCACCAGCTGTCGCACCAGCAGAACCCAGTGCCGGCAGTCGCCTGTGGTAAGACACAACGCAACGCAACGGAACAGAGTAGGGCTGCCCGTGCTGGTGCTGGTGCTGCCACCTACCGCCGCTCACTCCACCACACGCTCACAGCCACCACCACCTTAGTGTTGATATACAGAGCTGTCGAGGGTGGGGTACAGCGACTTTACGAATTCGTAATAGTCCACCATTCCGTTGCCATCCTTGTCAAAGGTGCGCATGATCGTGTCCACCACCTGCAAGGTGCACGGCAAGGTGTATGTCGGCAAGATACGGCACGGCACGGCAGAGGTAGAGGTAGAGGTAGAGGGTGCGGTCTACGGCAAGACGGAGAGGGTAGGTGGGAGCAATGGGGCAAGGGGATGGAGCAAGGACGCAGAGGTCGCTGGGCAATGCAGGGAGATTGGCTGGGCAGGGCTGCGCCCCCCCTCCCCGGCTTCCAGTCGCCAAAGCACCCACCCACCCACCCAAGCACCCACCCACCCACCCACCTCCTTGGTCACGAATATCCCCAGCGAGTTGAGCGCGTCCTCCACCTCCTCCGAGTTGAGCGATCCGTTGGAGTCGCGGTCCATATACGCAAACGCCTGCACCAGTCGGTCCAGACTCACCGCGCGGCCGCTGCGCTTGAGCTGCAGCTTCACCATCGCCATCTGGATGGCCATGTGCATGCTGCGAACCTGCGACAGGTGCGTCCAGGGAGGGGGGGGGTGTGGAAGGGAGGTAAAAAAGATACCGAGGGAGGGTAAGAAGCTGAGGACACGCCTTGCCTCCACACCTCCACCCCCACTTCCCCTTCCCACACGCGCGCGCGCACGCGCACGCACGCAGCCACACAGCACACACACGCAAACCAAGGCCACCGGCGCCCAGCCAGCTCCCACCTCAGTTATGTCCTTGGGCCGGCCGTCGTTCCCCCTGGTGGCCTGCACGTAGAGCCGCGTGAAGGCCTCCATCTGGCGCTGCAGGTGGGGGCTGCTCCACTCGCGCATGGTGGCGAAGCCGCGGCTGAGCGGGTCCAGGCTGCTCGCGGGGGAGGGGCGGGGGGCGGGGACCGGGAAGGCACGTGGAGGGCGGGGGCCGCCGCGTTTCGATTTTGATTGGCGGGCGGAGGGCGGGCGAGGGGGCGCGGGAGGGCGGATGGGGAGGGCGGCGGGGGAGGGCGGTGTCAGGTCAGGTCGAGGGAGGCGGGGCGATGGTCGAGTTTGCTGTGTCGGGACGGTGGACGTGTGTGTGTACCGATATGTGTGTTTGCGGCGTGCGGCTTTCGGCCTTGGAGTCACAGGCGCGAGTCACGCGGGGCCCCACAGACGCAGGAAAAGGAAAGAAGCAAAAGCCGAACACCCAAACACACGTGCCCGAAAACCCGCGCCAAAAAGACCGCGGCCCCGCTCGCCCCCGACTGGGGACTCACTGTTCGAACAGGCGCTTGGCCTGCGCGGGCCGCATGCCGATCTTGCAGGCCGCCTGCTCGAAGGCCGAGTAGGTCAGCCGACCCGAGTCGAACTCGTCCAGCTCCTAGCGGAGGAGGAGGAGGAGGAGGAGGAAGGAGGGCGGAAGGAAGACGAAATTAGAAGCAGAAAAAGGCAGAATCAGAGGCAGAAACAGAGGCGGAAACAGAGGCGGTTGTAAAGGCAGAAAGAATGGCGGCGAGCACACAGGGGGACACAGAGGCGGCGACAGGAGACAATGAAGGGGTGCTCGGCCAGGGGCCAGGTCAAAGCCGGAGGCTTGGCGCGACGTTGACAACGCCCGGGAGAGGCGCGGGAAAGCCCTCACAAGGCACACGGGAACCATTTTCGATAGCGGCGTTTCCTTATCGTGGCTGGAGGTTCAAAGCCGCGTCCACACGAAATGAAACGCACACGCACACATGCACACACGAGAACACACACACACACACACACAGTACGACAACACGCACATATACACACACCTGGAAGACGCTGTACAGCATGCCGCGCGTGACCTTAAAGCCGCCGGTCGGCAGCCGAGCAGAACCCTCGGCGGACCCCGGCGCCGCCGCCGCCGCCTCCGAAGCCCACCGCGTGACCGTGTGATTGAACCTCGTCGACCCGCGGCCGGGCGACGCGACAACGCCGCGGCTGCCGCTGCCGCTGCCGGCGGCGTCGCCGCCCCCATCAGGAAGATGTTGCGTCTGCCACGAGCCGCCGCCGCCGCCGCCGCTGCCGCCGCCGCCGCTGCTCGCGCTTCCCGCGCGGCTCAGGTCCAGGAGCTGCGTCTGTGACCCGCGGGTCGGTGAGCGCGAGCCGACGGCACGGGCGCCGGGCCTTGGCAGGCTCAGGTCTTGGATTGACAGACTGGTGCCGGGGCGAGAGGAGTGGAAGGAGGCGTTTGAGTAGAAGCGAGGCATGGGGAGCTGTGCATGGGCGTGGTGGCCCTGGGGTTGCGGCGCCGCGGCCGCCGGCGACAGCGGATGGGTTTGCGCCGCCGCCGCCGCCGCCGGGCTGGCCCCTGACGGCGCCGCCGCCGCCACCACTAGCTCTTCTGCCGGCACGACCAGTCGCGGCAGCGTTTGATGGGCGGTGAAGAGGGGGTGGTTGCTGCAGACGGTGATCAAGCCATGTGGGTGGTGAGGGTGCCCCTCCACCGCGGCAGCCGGCGCCGCCACCGCCGACGAAGGCGAGTCAGGACCGCTGCCAGGACCGCTGATGGGGGCTCCTCCGGCGCTGATGCTGACGCCCAGGCGAGCGCTCTGCTGCAGCGGGCCGGCACGGGAGATGGGCGCAGCGGGGCCGCCGCCGCCGCCGCCGCCGCCGCCGCCGCCGCCGCCGCCGCCGCCGCCGCCGCCGCCGCCGCCACCGGCGGAGACCGTCAGCTCCCGCGGCGGAAGCTCGAAGGACACTTGCTGCACATGCGGCGGCGTCGGCGGCGGTGGCGGCGCCGCCGCCGGCAGCAGCGCTGGGGGGTGGGCTTGCGCCGGCGGTGGGGTAAGGGGCTGCGTCGGGGTCGCGGGGAGCGACCGCAGCGGCGGGGTGGAGAGGCAGCGGGGCGGCAGGGGGCGCTGCTGCAGCGGGTAGGGTGTGGCGGCCGCGTGCCGAAGGTGGCCCAGGTGCTTGGAGGCCATGCTTCGGAGCGTGGTGACCTGTCCGCGGCGGGTGTGACGGGGGAGGGCAGGGAGGAGGAGGGGCCCCCGGGCGGGCGGGCGGGTTGAGGAAGGACGAGGACAGGCGTCACGGGGGGGTTACGAGAGGTGAGGAGAGCCGCAGCGAAGAGGTCAAGAGGGGCATGGGGGCGATCAACAGATCGGTGACTCGCTTCACCACTTCTCAGTGCGTCTGGAGCCCCACTAAAAACGACAAAAGCCACAGTGGGGGGGGCGTTAGGGCGGAGGGATGGAAGGGCAGAAAGATGGGGCGCGCCAAGTCGAGCCGAGTCGGGACGGCGTTCGGCGCGCTGTTCTGGGGGTCAGGAAATAAGGGGGGGGTTTGCTGCGATGGGGAGGGGTTAAGAGGCAGCAATTGGGAGGTCCGGCTGTGGGAGGAATCCCGGGCTTGGGGGAGGGCGAGGTGAACGCTCCGCGTCATGTGCTGCTAGCGGCGCCTCCTCTCTACGTTGCAGTCCCCGGACGAACCTCCTCGGCTCTCCCCTTGGTCTGGGGCTGCGGCTGCGGCTGCTGAAGCGCGGGAGTGCCCAGCCGCGAGCCACCAGCGCGCGCCTTCGCCTCTGCCAGCGTCTGCTCCAAAAAGGCGGCCGCCGTTTGCGGCCGGTAGTTGCCTGTGGTACGCAGAAACATTATGCACGCTTAGGCGTCAAAAACGCGCAATGGTGTGAAGCTACCAGGGCCGCGGTGGGCGCAATGTCCGACATGACAGACCCGACAAGGATTATATGCACCCCTTAGAGGCGCCTCTTCATGCTTCCAAATAGAGTTACCATACCTGTCAACACTGAGGGCGAGGGAACCCCGACGTGAGGAGCGTTGAAGAGTATTTCGCCCATGGTTGTCATATATGCTGCAAGTGATCGTGTCGTCGAAGTTTCTTTCAGGAGGATCAAAACCTGCTCGGCTCTCAAAGCGCTCTCAAGCGTATCTTTGTCGCTCCTACATGTCAACGGAGTCCTTGGTAACGCTGCATTGATCGCTTTTGAAGATGCACGTAGTCAAAGCTAACAGTCAGATAACCTAAAATGAACGTAAATACATAAGCCGGGGATCGGTCGAGACAGGGTTGGCAATCTTACGGCTCGTACGAACTCCCGGATAGACGGACTTCCAAGTCCGCTCTTTTATCGTTTCCAGGGTACACCTCCAGACATTTGTGTTGAATGATGACAATCTTGACGTTGACTAACGCCTTTTAACCATGCTGCAGGAGTTGCTGCACGGTTACCTTCACCGGATTCTGGTACGATGGGACGGCAACGAGTGATTGATGATCTGTGGACAAGCTTTACAGGTCGGTGCCCGTCTGCGTCCGGTACACGACAACAAACTTGCTGACCGCAGCCACGGCCACCAGCTCCGCGCCGTCCAGCTCCGTGCAGCACAACTGGTTCACCTTGCGGCCGTGCCGTACCTCCGCCAGCACCGCCACCCTACCACCTTCCTGCCCCTCCCCCTCCTCCTCCCCCTTTCCCTCTCCCTCCTCAGGCGCGCCTCCACCACCGGAAGCACTGGCCTCGGCGCCTCGCGCCACCGCCGCGGCCTCGGCCTCGCCGGCCTCCCGCCCGACATCGCCAGGCGCCGCCGCCGCCGCCGCCGCCGGTCCAACCAGCGGCAACCCCGCAGCCCGCGCCGCCAACGCGCCGCCCACATCCCAAAGAATGACCCGGCAATCCTCCCCGCCGGAATAAAGCCGGCACCCCGCCGCCGTCGCCGGGGCTTCCGACGCCGCCGCTGCCGCTGCTGCCGCCGCCGTCGCCGCTGAGCACGGCGCAAACGCTACGCTGCAGACAGGCATCGTGTGTCCGCCCAAGTCCCGGTCCAGCACCAGCGGCCGCATCGGTCCACCGCCTCCGCCACCGCCTCCGCCGCCTGATGATCCGACGGCCCGGATTGAGCCGCGTGACGCGCCGCCGCCGCGCCCAGTGCCGCGAGACCCCGCCGCCGCCGCCAGCGGCGTCGTCGGCCCCGACGAGCCGCTGGCTGCGCTGCTGACGTCAGCGTCGAGCACCACGACGGCCCCGTCGCCGCGCGCCGCCGCCGCCCACTGGCACGTCGGCCGCGCGTCGCCCGGCGGCACCGCCACCTGGTGTACGAACGGCGGGTTGAAGAGCTGGCCGCCGCCACCACCGCCGCTGGTGGCGGCGGCGGCGCCGCCAGGCGCGCCTGAGCCTGCCGCCAGCGCGGCCATGTCCCACCGGTCGACGCATTTGGGTCGCGAGAAGTCGTACTTTGCGACTGTTGAGTCGAGGCCGCCGGTGAGCAGGTCCCAGGGCTTGTGGGCCCGGAAGGCGACTGAGGAGCAGATGCTGCGGTGCACGTTGCGGATGCTCTTGAACAGACGGCCTGGGGGAGCGGGTGTATCCACGATTACGGTAGGCGGGAGTACGGTGGATACGGCAGATACGGCAGATTCGTAATGTGTAATGAGGCTCACGGAGGCGACGAGAGGTACTGCACCGTGAGACTTGCTGTTGCTCGTGCGGCCGTTTCGATTTGCTCGATGGCGGCTGCTGTTCCACCGGTTACCGTATCACCACCCCCGCCTCACCAGCTGCCAAGTCGTACACCTGCACCTCCCCTGCGTCGTCGCCCGCCGCCAAGTGCACCCCGCGCCCGCTCACGCACAGCCCGTTGACCTCCTCGCGGCTGCTGCCGTACGTCTGTACGACAGATCCTGCCCGGAGGTCCACGTGGTGTACGAGCGACCCCGCGGCGGCGAAGATGCTGGTTTCGGGGCTCGTCGGATTGACCGCCAAGGCGGCAACGGCGGCGGGCTGTCCGTCGGGGCCCGTCAGGGCGATCGTCGAGAGCGGCTTGGCGGCTGACGTGCATGACGCGTTATCCGATGTTGTCGAGCCGCCGGCGGCGCTGGCGGCGGAAGGCGCGCTCCGGAGGTCGTGCAAGAGCAGGCGGCCATCCTGCGAGTCGCGTTGAAGGTTGAGGAGTTTGGGGGTACCGGTAAACTTTTGGTTTCGGAGCTCCATGCCCACGCATCGGTCATGGGCTGGCAGTGCCGTGCTGTGCTGTGCTGTGCTGTGCTGTACCATGTGCCCCACCGCATCCGCAGGGCAGAAAGGCGTCGTGGGTGCCATGTCGGCGAGGGGCGAGGGAGGGGAGGGAAGAGCACGACAGGAGTGCGTGCAATCGCCGCTGGGGCGCGGGGGCGTGTCATGGCGTTCGGAGGCGGGCGGGATCTATCTGGCAAGGTAGATGCGCTTGACGGTGCGCCGTGACGGTGACTAAATGCAGTTAGGGACGGTGTGCGGGGAGGGCACGGAGGGACGCAAGGCCCAGATCGCCGCTTCCTTCGGTCGTTTGGACAACTTCAATCCTGAAGGGCGCAAACCCTGGTGCGGGTCTTGTAGACATGACATGCTTTAGCAGGTTGTGGCGCCTGATAAGATCTGCTGAATGGGTGGTGCCTCGGCGCCGGGGACCCGCGGCGAAGCACCCTGCCGCCGCCGGGGCCGACGATGTCGCCCAACCGCCGCCGACGACACCGCCTCACCTCAGCGCCGGAAGCGATCCGCGAGCCAGTAGGCGCACAGCAGAGCACCGCAGCTTGGTGCCCCTTGAGCTTGTATGCCGGGAGGACTGTGAACTGTGTTCGAAGGCTGTCCGAGGCCATTTGGGCCGATGGCAATCGCAGCGCCCGACGCTGATGCGAGCGGTTGCTTGTACGCTTAGCGTTTATTTGAGGTTAAATCAAAGCGTTGCCATGCGCCACCGCACGTAAGTTGTGTAGCCCTCGCTCGTCTCTTCCGTGCACTCGGAGAGAGCAAAGCAATCAATTTGCGTTTCCTGAGCACAGTATCGCGAGCGCTACTCTAATTGATAGGCATTTACGTATAATCCAATATCCAAAAATCACTGCCAGAAGAGTTTGAGTCTTCCGACCGGCAAACCATCACTCTGGCCAAGAGTTGGGCACGAGCTCGCACTTGATCGGTGGAATCTTCTAATATCAAAGGCGCCGCTATAACATCAACACTACAAATAACACGCCGAGTTTCAATTGCTTCATGCTTGCATGATTCATGCTTGCACTGGTTCGTACCGCCCACGGGCACGCTGCCGCGACGCAGCCCCTGCACAGAACCGGCGCGATAGCGCAATTCCCAACAGTCAAAGCGCCGCCGTCGGTAGCTTTAAAGCAGTCTGCGAGGAAGGCGTCGACGTCAGCTTCGAGGGGCCACACCACCAACAGCGGCGGCGACGACTGCAGCCACGAAAGTAAGCCCGCCGGCGGCGGTGATGGCATCGGGGGCGGCGCAGGGGGCATCGGCGGTGGCGGCGGTGGCGGCGGCGGCGGCGGTGGCGGCGGCGGTGGCGGCAGCGGCAGCGGCAACGGCGCCGGAGGCACCCCGCCTTTCCGACCCACTGCGACCGGCGTCCTCATGGCTGTTGTATCCTACGTGGTAAGCCCCTAGAGATGCCACCACCCTCACACACCCACACCCGGGGGGCGCAGCGCACGCTTGCGCTGCTCCGCATGCGTGGCCTGCCGTACCTTTCCCTGAGCTTTCACCACGCGAGCTTCTGCCCTTTTCCCACACACAGTTACCGGTCAGATCGCCGCCACCACGACCGCAAACAGCACCCACCACCGCCATCGCCGCTACCGTCAAAACCCGCACTATCAAAACCCGCAACCCGAGCGCCCCGGCTCCCTTTCCTCCCTCCTTCCTCCCCTCCTCTGCCGCAACGCCCGCGAAGGTCGCCCTGGTGGGTGCCGCCGCGGTGTGGGACGTGCTCCAGGACGGTCCCCGTCCTCGACTGGACACGAGCAACGCCACAGTCAGCGTCATCATACCGGTGCGTACGACATCTCCGGTGCCGTACGACGTCACGAAACCCACCCCGAGCGCAATCGACAAGGGTGCGGAGCACGCGCCGCGCCGCGCCGTGCAGCTGGTTGGGTTCCAAACCCCGACGCTCGCCGCCCGGGGCCTTGCCGCCGCCAGCATGCCTTGTGCACCCCAGAAGGGTGCGGCTCCTCCCCATGCGCCATGCCCCGTCTCGACCCAACTTCTGCAACCCAACCCAACCCAACCCAATCCCAAGTTCCCAACCCAACCCAACCCAACCCAACCCAATGAAGGCGATCAACGAGGAGCGCATGATCGCAGATACTGTACGGCATGTACGGCAGGATCTGCATCCGCAGCCGTACGAGGTCATCGTGGTGGACGGTGGCAGCACAGACGGGTGGGAGGTGGTGGGCGAGGGGAAAGGAACGGGCCACGAAACACAATGTACGGCGTGTCAAGAGTCGGCCCGCGCGCTTCACCCCCCCCTCCCCCAACACACATACATATACACGTACACCTCACGCTGCGACGCACACACACATACACACACGCGCACATACACACCCACACGCGCACATACACACACCGCCCCACGCCATCGACATGACACGCAGCCCAGCATACTTCATTTATCCCCACACGCGCGCCGTCTGAATCCAGTAAGGCGCCGGCGCCTCGCCCCACGGTGCCCTACCTCCTTTCTCCATTCCGTACTCTGCCGTACATGCAGTACCGTAGAGGCGGCCCGGGGGGCGGGCGCGGTGGTCGTGCGCAGCCGCGGTCGGGGGCGGGGCCTGCAGATGAACGCGGGGGCGGAGGCTGCTCGCGGCGAGGTGCTGATGTTCCTGCACGCGGACACACAGCTGCCTGCGGACGCGGTGAGGGGCCGGCGGGGATCGGGCCTTGGGAGGCTGAGATGCGATAAGAGGGAAGGGCATCATCACGGCTGGTTTCACGTAACTATGGGTTTCAGGGTTTCAGTCAGGATTTCAGGGATTATAGGGTTTCAACCCGTCAACAACGCATCTGTGCATCTGGGCCAGCCTTAGAGCGGTAACAGAGAAGAGTCGCAGCCAGGGCGGCTGCGCGGCGGGGCGGGGCGGTAACAGAGAAGAGCCGCAGGGAAGTAATAACCGAAGCGAGGCGGACGGTCCCGGACGGACGGACCCTGGTGAGGTGAGGTGAGGTGAGGTGAGGGGAGGTGAGGTGAGGTGAGGTGAGGTGAGGTGAGGTGAGGTGAGGTGAGGTGAGGTGAGGTGAGGTGAGGTGAGGTGAGGTGTGGTGAGGTGAGGTGAGGTGAGGTGAGGTGAGGTGAGGTGAGGTGAGGTGAGGTGAGGTGAGGTGAGGTGAGGTGAGGTGAGGTGAGGTGAGGTGAGGTGAGGTGAGGTGAGGTGAGGCGAGGTGAGGTGAGGTGAGGTGAGGTGAGGTGAGGTGAGGTGAGGTGAGGTGAGGTGAGGTGAGGTGAGGTGAGGTGAGGTGAGGTGAGGTGAGGTGAGGTGAGGTGAGGTGAGGTGAGGTGAGGTGAGGTGAGGTGAGGTGAGGTGGGAGAGGTGGGAGAGGGGAGGGGAGGAGCCTGGGAGGCGGCTTGGGAGGCGGCTGGGGGGTCGGTCTGGCAGCGGGCGAGCGGCCCATGGGTCGTTGTCCAGCCCGTGTTTGAGATGGTGCTGCTGGCCGTGACTGGTTTCGGGTGCAAGCGCGGCTCGCCCGCATTTCAGGGCCTCAAAGAGTCAAACAACGGAGAAACGAGCCTCCGCCAAGCTGCGTTGCAAACTGGCGGCCCGCCCGTCTCCGGCGTGCTGCTCGGCTTCCCCACTCCTTCCTCCCCTCCCTTTTCCTCCTGCCCCCAGGTGGCTCAGGTACGGCAGGCGCTGTCGTGTCCGCGCACCGTGCTGGTGGGATTCCGCCCGCTGATCCTGGGTGAGGCAGTGGACCCGGATCCGGCCCCAGGGGGGTCAGGTTACGGGGTTACGGGGTTACGGGGTTACGCTCTACACGGGGGTCACTCGGTGGCAAGACAAGAGCAGCGCAGACCCGCCAGCACCAGCACCAGCACCGGGTGGTTGGTGGTTGGTGGTTGGGTGGGTGAACGGGGGGACAACGAGTCTTCTTCGCGAGCTGCGAGCACCGGCCCTCCCCTGCGAAGCGCCGCTTGGCCCACCTCCTCCTTCCTCGTCCTCCTTCCTTAGCCTCCTCCTCTTCCTGCTCCTCCTCCTGCTCTTCCTCCCCCTGCTCTTCCGTCCTCTTTTTATTCATTAGCATCGGACCCCGGACCCGCCCCGCAGACCAGGGCCGCCCCATGTGGTTCAGCACGCTCAACAACCTAACCAAGACCTGGTACGGACCGCTGCTGCTGCGCCCCGCCAGCTTCGTGAGGGGCCTGAGAGTCATGTTCGGTGGGTCAGTGGGTCGGAGCCTACAGCTGCGACGGCTTCGCTGGGCAACAAACTCACTCCACCCTGGCGAGACGTAACCACCTCCTCAAGAGGGGGTTGGGGAAGGGGGCTTTGACGGCACGGCTCGTCGCGGCGGCTGATCCTAGACCAAGCAACTGCACAGTGCAAATTGTGTGTATGTGTGTGTATGCTGACGGGCCCTATGTTAAAGAGTATTCCTCCCGGCGAACTGCGGTTTCGTCTTGACTACCCGCCCGCCGCCCGCCGCCCGCCCCAGGCGACCAGGGTCTGTGCTGCCGCGCCTCCGACCTGCGCTCCGTGGGCGGCTACCGGGGTGAGCTGCCCTTCATGGAGGATGCGGAGCTCTGCATCTCACTGCACATGGCGGGGCCGGCGGACAAGAGCACGGGCTGCCGGGTAGGGCTACCGGGTAGGGCTACCGGGTAGGGCTACTGGGTAGGGCTACCGGGTAGGGCTACCGGGTAGGGCTACCGGGTAGGGCTACCGGGTAGGGCTACCGGGTAGGGCTACCGGGTAGGGCTACCGGCGTTAGAAGGAGGAGGGGATGGAGGAGGGGAGCTGCCAAGGAGCGGCAAATGCCTACTCTTTTCCTTATCCCTCCCCTGTCCTGTCCTGTCCGGTCCTGTACTGTCACAGCACACACACCACGCACGCGGCACACAGACCACACGCCACATTCGCCCGTGTCGCGCCTCGCTTACCCCGCTGATGTCCTTCCTCCTCCCCACCCCACCCCACCCCACCCACCTTCACCTCACCCCCACACGCAGGGCCGCGGCCGCGTGCGCATGTTGATGCGTGAGCCCGCAGCCACCAGCGGCCGCCGCATCGCGGCCTGGGGCGAGCTGCGAGCCAACTTGCTGTTCGCCTACATCTCGTTGCTGTGGCTGGGCGGGGCCTCGCCGGAGCAGCTGCACGGCACCTACCGGCGGTTCTATCGGGACGTGCGGTAGCGCAGGAAGTAGAGCAGCGAGCCGCGGGGCGGGGGAAGGCGGGGCAGGGTGCAGGGTGCGATGCATGGTGGGGGAGGAAGGGAGCGCCGCAAGGTAGCTGAGGCAGCCCGGGGGCTGAAACATACGAATCCACATCGAAGGTACTCAGACGATGCAGGGGTAAAACAAAGTGTTGGGAAGGGGAGTTGGCGTCGAGGGATTGAGTGTTGCAAGGAGAGTACGTGTAGGTGAGCGCGAGCAGGGTGCACGGTTGTTTTGTTTTGCCCGGGGGGGGAGGCGGGATGATGGACGTGTTGGTGGGGTGCCGAGGCACGTAGCCGTCGCATCACGGTTACCTTGCCGTGGAAGGAGCGAAGGAGGGCAGGCATGGAAGGAGGTGTGGCAGGTGCGCCGGCTAAAATTCGTTCGTCTGGAGTCGTAGTGAGCAGTGTTGAGGCCAGGCAGGCAGACAGGCAGGCGGGCGGGCAAGCAGACGTTTAATTGGACAGACAGACAGGCAGGCAGGCAGGCGGATAACGAGGCATGTATGCAGGCAGCAGGCGGGCCGGCAGATGACAAAGAACTTCTGGCGTTCTGGGCAATGCGAGTTGGTTGAGCATCGTCGTATGGGAATTAGTCATGCCAGAGGGGGTACACCAGGGCGGTACGCCCTGGGGTACAAAACACCCGACTTGTCTGAAGGCTGGCTATTATGCCTGCTGTTCCATAGCTCACATTGCTGCTTTGTAGTTCACGTGCCCACAGGTTCCGCAACTCCTTCATTATCGGCCGTTGGCGCCACGGTTGAGTGAAATGCAAAAGCAGCGTATGGGTTTTGGTTCAGTTTCACTGTGTGCACAACATGAAAAGCTGTACATAAGGAAAATGTGCAGAACGCAACGCGTGTAGGAAGTATTTTTATATCACACTTGTCTTGTTGATCTGTGGAGCCCGGCTAGATAACGTACAGACGTTCGCATTTAATCTTATCAGCGAAAATTTCTTCGTTGCGACATTCCTTGTCTTTCTAGGCTTGCGTTGCCTTTGCTTCCAGCGGGCAGTTGCCGTTGATCCAGTGCGAGAAGCTGACACAGAAGAGCACTGCCTGCATCGCATCAATGTAATATCTTGCTTTTAAGTTTAGGCGATGAGGCTGAAGGCATGGCTCTGCTCTTGCGTCCAGCCAGCTGATAAGGACGGCCTGCCGCGCAATTCACCGGATGCGGCAGCTACTACCAAAAGCGATCTGCAGGGGGCGCAAAGGCCCTTGCCCGATGCCTGCAGTAGGGCCGGCTTGCGCGGCTCTGAGCGCAACTCGGAGCGGATGGTGCTGTGCCAGGCCCTTGTGGACGCCAGCTCCGAACCCATCAGCATTTACGACTGCGCCACGGGGAGGCTAATTCTTAGCAACACGGCTTGCAGAGGCCTGCCCGACGGGTGCGCGAGCCTGGCGGCACTCTTTGCCCTGGACCCGGCGAGCCTGCATGACGCCTTGTCGCGCGTCCAGGCCGGCCTAACCTGGAGAGGTACGTACTGCAAGGCCTCCCTGGTAAATCTCCGATGCTGGTAAACAACCGCCTACCAACTACACTTCCCGTTTTGATCACTCTTTTTCGCCCAACCCACATTCAGTTCGTCCAACCAACCCGCTTCCCCCGACCCCTTCCTGACAGGTCTAATCCAGCTGCCAATCCAGCACAGCCAGATATCCCTCACGGACTCACAATTGCCCCGGGCTGCATCCGGGCCGGCGCCGGCAGGCCCCCACGAAATCGCCAGCGACGTTGTGGGACCCAGCTCCCCCACGCCCCGATCCGGCGCCACCGCCACGGACCCCACCGCCTTCCCGCCCCACAAAGTTGCGAACCTCAGACCCGCATCTCCCACTTTGCGTCAGGCGCTGCAGCTGGTAGCGTATCCCAGCCTGCGCCTGCACGGGCCGTCGGCGGCAGCAGCAGCGGCTCCGCCGCCACCGCTACCGTGGCGTGAGGAGTCTCCGGCGGCGGGGCCCCCGTCTTGTCTGCCAGCGCAAACGGCGGCCGCTGACGCGGCGGCGGCGGCGGCGGCGCCGTGGCGGCCAGGCAGCGCAAAGGCCGTGGCGGCGGACCTGGGCCTCGCCGTGACGGCCGCCGCCGCTGGCGCCGCCACCGCCGCGGCGGACACCATCGCCAAGGCGACCCGCGCGGCCGCCGCCGCGAAGGCGGCGGCGCTGGCCGCCGCCGCGGAGGCCGCCGCCGCCGGCGCCACCGCCGCGGATCGGCGCGTGAGCGCCACCGGCGATGATGATGACGCAGAGCTCCTGCCGTTGCCGCCGCTGGAGTTGCCGCTGATATCGCCGTGGGAATGCCTGAGCCCCGTCGATCCCGCCCGGTCCGCCGGCGCAGACCCCGACGGTGCGCGCACTGAGGGTGGTATTTGGGTCGCGACCCATGGGTCGGTCGACCCGTCGAGCTCTTCCCTGGTCGCTGGTTCCGCGGAGCCGCGGGATAGGCCCGGCTTGGCGGCCGGAGCTGTCGCCGACGGCTCGGGGTCCGAGGTCGCGGCAGCGGCCGAGCTGCTGCGGCCATTCCCACACGAGCAGCAGCAGCAGCAGCAGGAGGAGGAGCAGCTGCTGCTGATGCTTCCGCCGCTGCAGCAGGTCGAGAAGGGACAAGGCGGGCTGAATGAGCCGCGAGTCATCAACGAGGCATCTGGGGGAGCGACGCCGCCGCAGCACGCATATGGACAGATGGCGGCGGTGCAGGCTTCCGGCGGCCACGGGCCCTCGCCGCCGCCGCCGGCGCCAGCCCCCGCCGCCGGAAGCCGCGTTGGCCGCTCCGAAACCTTTGTGCCGTTGCTCCGGCGGCCGCCTCAGGAGGATTGGGCCGCCGCCGCCGCCGTCGGCCGCCTTGGCGACTCAGACACCTTCGCGCCGCTGTGTCGGCGGCCGGGCGATCTCGTCGCCGCCGCCGCCGCCAACGCTCTGGCGCCCAGTTCCCCCTCACACGCGCCCCGCGGTAACCTAGGACGCTGGTGTGAGGCTGTAGAGGGCTGGCAACTGGGTGCGCCGTTCGGCGGTGGCGGCGGCGGCGGCAGTGACGGAGTTTGCGGGCAGGCCGCCGCAGCCTTCGCCTCGCCGGAAGTCGCAGCGGCACTGGCGGCGGCGGCGGGAGTGGGTGCCATCCCGCTGCCAGCGCCGCCGCCGCCACTTTCTCAGAGCGGCGTCAGTGCCCTGCCGCCGCCGCTGCCGCCGCGGCAGCGACACTCGCACGCACTGCAGCTCTTGGAGGCCCTAAACACGAGCATCTGGGGCGCGCGGATGAGCGGTCACCATCGTCGGCGCCCCATGCGGCGCGCGGCCACCTGCGCCACGCTCGCCGACGCACCGAATGGCGGCGCTGGCGGTGCCTCCGGCGACGCCGCCGCTTCCGTACAGGACAAGAGCCACTTCGGTCGGGGCGCCGGCGGCTACAGTACGGCAGGGAGCTTCACGCCGGCCGCGGGCGCGAACAGCGAGTGGTTGCATCGCTTTGACAGCTCGCACGGCGGCGAGCGCCGGTCGGCAACCGCCGCCTGTGGCGCGATCGGCGGCGGCGGCCCGGCGGCTGGGTGCCCCAGCGGCAGCGGTAATCGCCGCCGCTACGACGGCGATGGCGGCGGCGGCGACGGCGACAGTCCCAGCATTAGCGCAGCGGCATGGGCATCCGCGCCCTTCGGCGCCGCGTCATCCGCCCACGGCTCGGCCCAGCCGCTCGACCGCCTGGCGGGCGGCGGCGGCGGCGGCGGTGGCGGTGGCGGTGGCGGTGGCGGTGGCGGTGGCGGTGGCGGTGGCGGTGGCGGTGGCAGTGGCGGTGGCGGTGGCGGCAACGATGGAAACATGAACGGTAACGATAACCGCAACGGCAGTTGCTTCCTGGGTACCGAGCTCGGCGACCTCTTGGCCGCGCACGACGGCGCCGTCGGCGCCATCGCCGCCGCTGCCGCCTCCGCGGCGGCGGCGGCGCCGCCGCCGCCCGACGCGGCGCTCGGCGCTCCGGCGGCCACCACGGCGGCGGCGGCGGCGGCGGCTCCCGACGTCCTCCCCGTCACTTTCCAACCGGACCGCTCTGGTGGGAGGCAGATGGGCACGGGGCGATCCGCCGCCGGCGGCGGCGGAGGCTGTGGCGGCGGCGGCGGCGGCTTGGGGTTGCCGCCGCGGCCGCTGCTTGCGGGGAGCCCGCCGGCTTCTGGCTGGCCTCCTCCTCCGCTGGGCCAGCCGCCACGGGGCCGCGTCGCCTTTCCCCTCCATGGCGACGACGCCGATGGCCCTTTCCGGCGCGGCTACAGCACTGGACTGGTCCCGGAGGCGTCAGCGCTGTGCCGTGACGACTCGACCGCCACCGCCGCCGCCGCCACCAGTGACGTAATCAGCGGCGACGGCGGCAGCGGCAGCTGGCCCCGCCCCGGCAGCGGCCTGCTCCGCGGCTGTCGTACAGGCTCCCCGGTCGGCGGCGCCGCCGGCGTCCTGCCGCGGGTGCTGGATCTGGCGAGTAAGGTCTCTGTGCGGGCGTTACAGGCCCGTGGGTCAGCGTCGCGGCTTGGGAAATTGCCTGCCGCCGCCAGCATCGCAGGCGTAGCTGCCAGCGGCGGCGGCGGCAGCGGCGGCGGCGCAGGGGTAGCGGCGGCGTCGGAGCTGGGGAATGCGCTAAGCGTTGCGGCGGCGGTGGCGGCGGCGGCGGAATCGGTGGCGGGCGCCAGCGGCGGCGCCGGCAGCAACAGCAGCGGGCGGACCAGCCCGGCCGCGGGCCTGATACGAGTGAGCAGCTTCGGGGGGACGGCGGCGCCGTCGGCTCACTCGGGCTCGGCGGCGCACAGTTTCCGACAGCCCAGCTTCTCGCGCTTCTGGCAGGTACGGCTTCTGGCAGGTACGAACGTACGACAGGTGCGTCGCATCGAAACCCCAAAGCCCGACAGCTCGCACGCAGCGCGCCCCGCCCTGCCGTACATCCCGCCCTCCTGTAGTCCTGATGCTCCAGGGACGATCCCAGAAACGCGCCTCGTTCTTCCCTATCTGCTCAGCACCAGCGTCTTGCCCGCCCTCCCAGCTCTGATTTCGATGCTCACGCAACAACACAAATCCGCCCCTCCGGCCGCTGCGCCCCCGCGCCCGCGCCCCGTCCGCGTTGTCCGGTTGGCGGGCCTGCGCCTGCGGGCGGGCCCTCATCCCACGGCCCGCCTCCCACTGCCCCCACTTCGCCACATCTCGCCGCAGCGGGGCGACACGGCGGGGTCGGGGGCGCTGGACACGATTCGAAGCAGCAGCAGTAAAAGCAGCAGCAGCACCAGCCGTGCTGACGGCGGCGGCGGTGGAGGCGGAGGCGGCGGAGACCGCGGCGGCGGCGGCGGTGGCGGTGACGCGAGTGGCCCGTCCAGACCCTCCGGCGGCGGCGACAGGTCCCGGCGCGGCCCTTCAGGCGAGGGGCTCTCTAGGGTGTCGCCGCTGCCGCCTCCGCCGCCTCCGCCGGCGGCCGCGGCGGCGGCCGGACTGGCCAGTGGACAGTCACCCGAAGGCGCCGGGGGCGCTTCCGGGCTGGTCCCTGCGGCGCTTGCGGAGGTGTCCGTTGGCGCCGGGCTTTCGAGCGGGGCTTCGAGCGGCGCAGCATGGGCAGCACCAGCAGCTGCGGCGGCAGCTGTTGTGACGGGCTGGCCGCTGCCGCCTGTCCAGGAGGGCAGCGCTGGGCCGCTGGAGGGCCCGGCCCTGGCGGCGGCGGGGGGGGCGGCGCTGCAGCCGCTGGCGCCCTCGCCGTCGTGCGGCGCCGCCTCCCGCGGCGGCGGCGGCGGTTGTCCCGACATGGAGGTGTGGCACGAGGTGGTGGTGAGCGGCCTGGCTCACCCGGTCGGCGGTCAGCAGCTGGTTCTGGTGACGCAGCGGGACGTGTCGGCGCGGGTGTGGGCGGAGCAGCAGCTGGCCCGGGTGATGGAGGCGGAGCACTTGCTGCTGGAGTCCATATTCCCACAGCACGGTGAGGTGCTGCTGCCTGGATGCCTGGGTGGTGCCTGCCTTTCTCTGTGTTGCGGAGAGAGCAAAGTAGTCAGCAGGGGGCGAGGCCGGGACCTACCCGGGTACCGCACAAGGAGCTTCTGTGCACCGGCTTTTACAATCTTGTTAGGTAGATGACCAGCTGTAAGGGGGGATTTATGGCTAAGGTAATGGAGGCGGAGTGTTTGCTGCCAGGGATGCCATTTTCCCGGCGGATGGACGCTCGGACGGAGGGTGGAGAATGGGGAATGGATGGAGGGTTTGATGGGTTTTAGGTTTGGGTTTTAGGGTTTAGCGGATAGGGACGGGGAGAGCTTCACCGTCGCTACAGTGGACGGTGTCCTGTCCACGTCGCCACCAATCCAACCGTCTGGCTACGGTGATAACCAACTGGCAACCACCTAACCACCCGTTGCCGTACAGTCCTCGAGCACATTGCCGTCATGGCGGCGGCGTCGGTGGAGGCGCTCGGCGGCGACGCCGACGGCGATGGTGGCGGCGGCGGCGGCGACATGCCGCACCGGCCAACGCTCAAAGGCCTGACGGCGGCGGCCTATGTGGAGGCGGGGGCCGCGGGCCTGGCGTCGGGATGCGGCGGAGGCGGAGGCGGGGGCCCCGGGATGCCGCGGGGCGGCAGCCGGCGGTGGGAGCAGCCCGCGCTACCCATCACCGGCGACACGTTCCTGCACCTGGCCACCTCCCACAGCGCCCTTACACTGCTCTTCTGCGATATCCAGGTACGGTAGGGCTGATGGCCGGGGGTGGGTTGGCTGGCTGGCTGGGGCCCCTCTCTCCCCCTCGCATGCCCGCCTTCCTAGAGCTTCAGGGTTAGGCGGGCAGGCTGGGGCCCTCTCTCTCTCTCTCTCCCTTTTTTCGACCCCCCAATTCTCGCTCCGTCGACCTCCCTTACGCACCTTCCCGCTTCCCTCTCCCCCGCTCCCCCCGCCCCGCCCCCGCTGCGGTATCTTCTTTTTTACCCCCGCTCCCCCGCCCCGCCCCCCACCTTCCCCCCGCCCCCCCGCCCCCCCCCCCAGGGTTTCACCACCATGTGTAACTCGGTTCGTCCCGCCATCGTGATGGCCTTCCTCAACGACCTGTACACCCGCCTGGATGCGATGCTGGATGCCTTCGGTGTGTACAAGGTGGAGACCATCGGCGACTGCTACGTGGCGGCGGGGGGGCTGATGAAGGTGGACGAGGAGACGGGCGCAGTGACGGTGCGGTCGGACGATGTGGACCCGCAGCACGCGTACCGCACCGTGCAGTTCGCAAAGGTGAGGGAGAGAGAGCCGGGGAAGGGGTGCGCGACGGGGAGGGAGGGAGGGAGGAGGGGAAGGGAGGGAGGTGAGGGAGGTGAGGTGAGGAAGACGGGCCGGACCGATGGAACGGAGGCGGTGGGGAGAGAGGAGGGAGGAGGAAGGGTAAGAGGGCGGGGGCAATGGGGGGCCGTGGGCGTGGCGTTGGAGGTTCCAAGGGCTGGGGTCATGCCCCTTCTTGCGGCGGGGCTTGCGGGCGTTATGGCTTATGGGGCGGCGTCCTGGGCACCTGGGTGTCATAAGCCCCCACTGCACCACAACACAAACACAAACACAACACAACAAGGACAACAACGCACACCGCTGCGCTCGCTGTGCCGCGTACCCCGACCTGCGCCTTACCTGCCACGCCCTCGCCGAAGGTATTACCTCCGTTACCCCCGCCCTCGCCCCCGACCCGCCCCGTCAGGCGCTCCTCCGTGCCGCCTCCGCGGTTCGTCTGCCCACCAGTGGCGAGCCCGTGCGTCTGCGTGTGGGCATCCACAGCGGCCCCGCCATGAGCGGCGTGGTGGGCACCCGCATGCCGCGCTTCTGCCTCTTCGGCGACACCATCAACACCGCCTCCCGAATGGAGAGCACGGGGCGGCCGGGGGCCATACACGTCAGTGCCGCCACACGGGAGCTGGTGCCGGAGGAGGCCTGGGAGCCCACGGGCGGAGTGGAGGTGAGTCGGGCTGGGGGCTGGGCGCTGGGCCGCCGCCCGGAGGCCTGGGAGCCGACGGGAGGGGGATGCGGGTGGACCGAATGTGTGTGCACCGGAATGTGTGTGTATGTGTGTGAGTGTTGCGTGGGGGTGGGGTGGGTTACAAGGAAGGTGCGGGTCGCTGGGGGAAGACGAATGGTCGCTGGGGGGAGACCAGGGCAGGCTTGGATGTGTGCGTGCGGGGGTAGGTGCAGAACTGCAGATGTGTACCTGAGGTACCTTGCATGCCGCCGACAACCCGCCCAGCGCCCACCATCCCTCCCTCCCTCCCCGGCCGCATATTCTCCCCCTTCCCCCCTCCCACCTCCGCAGGCCAAGGGCAAGGGCCTTATGCAGACCTTCCTCCTGAGGCCGCCCCTGGAGCCATGGTGAGGAGCGCGGACGAGGACGAGCACGAGCATCCAGGCCCGGGCGGTTGTCGGTACCCATTACCCATTACCCGAATGATTTCCTTCAACGCCCGCCCCCGTCTCCTCATCTTTCTTACCCCTGTCTCCTCGCGCTAGGGTCGAGGCCCCGACTCTTGTGCTGCGGTTCTTTTCTCCCTTACTCCCCCTTCCGCCCCCGCCCCTGCCCCGCGTGGTTGCAGGCCAGGCCAGGCGCCTGGTCTCGGTGGCGGCGGGTAACATTAAGCATCAGCATGTTGCCAGTTTTTGCCACCCTCGAAGAGTTTGCATTTTAGATTACCGGTAGATGAGACGAGACGAGACGAGATGACGCTTGAATTGAAGATGAGTGAGAGATGATTGTCGGATTGGAAATGACTGTATGTCCAATCGTAGGTGACTGTATGTACAATTGGAGGCGACTGTCCAATCGGAGTGAGATTGTGTATTTTTATTTGCACTACTACAAAATACATTGCGTTATATGTTCAGGGGTGTGTGTGTATGCGTGTATGTACGGCATCAGACCGTGTCACCAGCTAAGCTAGGCATGCTTTTGCGAGCCGCAACATACATGCGCCAAAGAGCCCACGTAGCTTACCAGCTTCAAGCGTGCGCACGCAGCGTTGCGAGCCGCAGGTCCACACGTGTCCGCACGTGAGTGAGAGAGAGAGAGGCTGTAGGGATCTAGGGATTTAAGGTTTGGAGGATTCAGGTCGGCCTAGGGAGGATGCATGGCTTTGGGTTTGAGTTTGGGTTTGGGTTGTGCAGCACAGCACGCCCTGGCCATGCGTATGCGTGTGTGTGCATATCTGCGCAACGCAGCCGATAGGCGAGGCGCTGGCCCCGAATTAAACCCCTCAGGGCTTCGGACCCTCGCCGACTGCCTGCCTGCGTGCGTGCGGGGTAGTGCGGCTTGCAATGTGCTTCGCGGGCCCGGGTTTTACGTGAAGATGCAGGGACGATGTGACCGAACTTACGTCGATGTGTGCTGTATGGAGCGTTCATCAGGGCCCGACGCATGTGACCGCGGGCCGCGGACTGGAGCGCACGCGAGGGGGCGGGGAAAGATGCGATGGCGTTACACAGGGTTCGAATGGCGAGTAACGAAGGCGGTCGCGCATCGGTTCATTGGCATGTTTTGACTAGATGTATTCTATTTTGTGCGCTTTGTACCAAGCATCGCGTCTTCTCTCACATGGGACATGCAAGGTGTACACGAGTCGCATCGGCCGTTGCTTGTATTCGTTACAAGAGCGCTTGACTGATTTTACAGTATTATAATGTCCTGAAGCGGTTGAACGATTTTTATGTACTCCGAAGCCCATGTAATGCCCTTACGAACGCTGCTTCATCCCTGGGACCGTTTCTAGCTTTAGCCTTTCGACAAACGCTGCCTGGGACTCTAGCTTCGTTGCGGTATAACATAATCTGTCTATTCGCAGTTAGTTAGGACCCATTTCTTAAATAAATAACACACCCCGGCACCCGACATAAGCGCATCCAGTTCGCTCTGGCTGGGGCTGCAAGGCAAAATCTTGCTTGCGTTGCAACTATACTACAAATTATACGTACAGCCATGGATTCATGGCCATAATTACTCAGCTCCGTGCCTTTTCGCTGCGTTTGTAGTCATCGCCGTATGGGCGGGCTGAAGCATCAGTTACTTGCGCTCACGCTCGCCGTTGCAAGCTTCAGTAATCATCTCCTATTAACTACGCAATCGGGCACTCGCGAAGTTACCGCCGACGAGCTGCTCGCGTACGGCATCGTCCCACCTCAGCCCACCTCGGCCCCGCCAGGTCCTTCCCGGACCGACCCAACCGCTACCCAAACCACAACCACTACCGCCCCGCCGCCAGCCATCGACCCAGACGCCGCCGCCTTCGATGACGACTTCGACATCGAAGGAGGCGGCGGCGCCCGCCTCTCCGACTCCGACTTCGTCTTCGCCGGCGGGACCTGCATGAAGCGGATACGCCTGGCTGCCGCTAGTCGCGCCTGGCGCGGCCCCGACGTCCGCGCGTTTTTCCTGGTCGACTCGCAGGCCGCGCTGCCGGAGCTCAACGCCCGCGGCGGCGCCGCCGGTGAAGCCTATGCGTTCTTTCCCAGCGAGGGCGCTCCGGAACTGGGCGGAGTGGTGCGCAGCCTCCGGGCTGGGGACACGCGGGCCGCGGCGGCGCCCTTCGCGGCGCACCGGTGGGTGTCGGGCTGAGAGTGCGCTTGCCGGGCGATGTGTGGGTGAGAACCGTTTTATTCTCAATGGGGCGCCGACCCAAAAAGCCCCTTGTGCTTGCCACCGGTGCTTGGGTGCGCTTATTGCTTGACTTTTGGTGTTTCAGAGTGCGTTGCGATTTCTGGATTCGTGCAATGGAGTGGTGTGTGCAAGGCCACCCGAAGGAGAGCCGCCGCGAGCCGGTCCCCCCCCCCCAGGGCAAAAGCATGCCTTCTTGGGGTGGGGTTGGGGGTTGGGGGTTGGGGGTTGGGGGTTGGGGGTTGGGGGTTGGGGTTGGGAAGAGACATCGCGGCGGATGTTCCCATCCAACTGATCTGATGTCCCCATGGGACGAGATGCCCAGCTGCACAGCACTGCACTGCGCTGCAGGGTGGAAGCTGCAGTGCGGCTTACCCCGCGCCCTGTCCCCTGTGCCATTTCTTCCTGTGCCCCGCACCCCGCACCCCGCAGGCACTTCGGCGATACATACAAGTGGATGTTGTATGGCGACGATGGTACGGCGCGGCGCATGACGTGTCGTTTACTAACCACCAACAAGCACCAACTCGTTCAGATCGCCTCGCCTACCTGCCTGCATGACCGCCACCCCCTCCGCCTCCCCCGCCTCGCGTCCTTTCACCCTGAATCGAGTCGGCGCGGCTCCTCTTGGAAGTGGCTCTGCACACCCGCTCTGCACTGCACTGCGAGCGGCAATGCTGATGCCAGTGCGGCAGCAGGCGGTTCTGCCCGAGGACCCACCCTGGCTTGCTGCTCTAGGGCCGCTCACAGTCGCTTCGCTTTGAGGCACCGACCCGCGGGTCGGCCCGCGCCGCGCCTGGTTCCACCCCAACCCGACGCACCGTCCCCACTCCGCCTGCAAGTCGCCGCCAGTGCCACAGACCCCTAGCGCCACCTGTCACGCTGACCCCTCCTCCACCTCCTCCTCACCCTCCGCCTCCGCCGCCGCCGCCGCTGCCGCCTCTCCTCTCTTTTCCATCCGAACGGTGTCGTGAGGTCCCCCCTCCCAACCTACCCGGGTTCCCCGGTTCCCCTCCTCGCCCCGCCCCAACCCTCAGATACGGTGTTTTTCCTGGAGCCCGTACGGCGGCTGCTGTCCCGTCTGGATCCAGATCTGCCCATCGCCCTCTCCGACAACCTCTGGCATAGCGGCCGCCACCCCAACCCGCAGGTACGGCGTACGGCACCGTGAGTACTACGGCACAAGACGTAACAGTACGGCAAACTGCCCGTCCCGCCCCCCGGCCCCCCGCGTCCTCGCCTGCTCATTCCGGGTTCCTAATGCGAATACGCGTTACTACCCGCTGCGGTGTCTTCTTTTTAACACAACCCCCCAACAACAACAACAACAACAACAGCAACATGTACGCAAACCTGCCACGCCCATCCCCGCAGGCGCCTCGCTGCTTGCCCTGCCACGCAGCCAACGACACGTCACTGCCCTCCCTGGAGCAGATCATGACGTCATCGACGGGAAGGGTGGGTGGGGACGGGACCGGGGTAGCGGGGAGGGCGGAGGTGAGGGTGAGAAATCCGAGGACGGTGTGGCGGGCCGACCTGGGGGGTTCCAGGTGCCAGGTGCCAGCGCCGAGACGGGGGAGGGAGGCAACGGGGCGTATGTGACTGATTTGGTTTTACGCTTTGCCCTTTTGTGATTACTGCCATGTACGTACGTACAACCCTCCGAAACCCTCTTTCCCTCCTGCCGTACCTGACTGCCGTACTAGGTGGAGATCCGGGCGTCGTACCAGCAGCGGGGGAGGGAGGGGCTGATCAGCAAGGAGGAGTACCTGGCCTTTGCGCGGAACACCACTGTCGTACCGGGGGAGCGCTACCGGCCGCAGCCGGCCTGTCCGTACTGTACGACAGAGGCGGCGTGCGCGCCCGTGACGCAGAGCGGCTCGACTGCGCCGTGCCAGGTACGACCCGGAGGGGAGGGAGTGGGGCCGCGGGTGGGGGTGCCGGGGCGAAGCGGAGGGAATGGGAAAGGCAAGAAAGCTTTGCACACACGCACACGCACACGCATACATACTGTGTGAAAGCGCGGCCGCCATTTTGTATTACAGCTTGCATCCTATAAAAAAAGAAACGGGGAGGAAGGGGGCCCACGTCTTCCCCCTGGGGGGGCGGGGCCCGGCGCGTGCGTGTGTGACTGTGTATGCGTACCGGAGGAGCAACACGGAGGCCCGTCAGCAGCAAGGGCAGCGCAAGGCCACCGGCGGCTACGGTACCCGCCACCCCGGCCCTACCTGTTGACCTCCCTCCCCCCGTGTCCCGTCTGTCCTCCCGCCCGTCTTCCTGTGTGTCTTGTCCTTCCGTACCTCCCGTACTTCCGTACCCCCGTTCGTACTTTCAGGCCTCCATCGCACACGGCGGCGCCGGCGTCATCTTCTCCGTGGGCCTCCTGCGATCGCTGCCGTACCGCGACGCGCTGTCGTGCTTCTTATCCTTCACCAACGCCTCCGGCGGTGACCACATGGTTTCGGAGTGCCTCTGGCGCCACGGCATCGCCTTCACCGACCCCGGTGGCCTTGTACGGCACTTGTACAACTACCAGTACGTCGTGTTCGGCGGCGCGCCGCGCCTGCCGGCACTGCTGGGGCTGTCGACGACGTCGGGCGGCGGCGTGCCGGCGGGCGGCAAGTGCGACGAGCTGTGTCGGTGGATGCTTCGGAACGCGGTGTCGATGCACTTGCATGCGCGGCTGCACAAGAGCGTCAAGGTAGGGTGCTGCTGCTCAGGGTTTTAGGGTTTTTGTTTAGGGTTTTAGGTTTTCGCTGCGGCTGCGGTTGCGGTTGCGGAGGTGGGAGGTGCGGGGGAGCTCCGAAACCTTCCACACAGCGGGCGGTTGTGTGTCGATTCCAAGGCGCCGTCGGCCGTCGCGGAGCCCCCCAGGTCCCGGCCTCGCACCCGTCCGTCCGTCGCCCGGCCCCCCCCGTCCGTTTCCTCAAGCCGCCTCCTCCGCTCCCGGTCCAGAGTTTTTGACCCCTCCCCTCTGCCTTCACGTTATCTTACCTGTATACCACCTATACACCACTCCGCAACCCTCTCCCCACAGGCCGTGGCTGCGCATCAGGCTGAGGTGCCCCGGGCGCGAGCGGCCGCCCTCAACCGACTCGCGCTCAGGCGCCAGGGGGGCAAGGGCGGCAAGGACGGCAGCGGGCGGTGAGCGTTGACGCGGCTCCGAAACCAGCGGACCTTTGCCCGACTTCCGCCTCAGGGGCGATTGGGCGGAGCCTGCGGCCTCGGCGCGACTCTGCCGCGCTCTGGAGACCGTTATAAGGGAAGGAGAAGGGATCAAGCGGTCTTTGGCGGTGGTGATGGTAGCTGGTAGGTTGGGCTTGGTGGTGGTGTTACTGGTAGTGGTGGCGGGGGCGGTGGTGGCGGTGCAGCTGATGGTGGCGGTTGTGGTAGTACCGGTAGTAGTGGTGGTTGCAAAGGCAGCGGCCGCGTCGGGGATGTAGTCTGTGGCTCTGGGCCTGGGGTGCTTCCCTTCCTCGTTACTGCCTTTAACCAACCAACGGACACACAAGTGTTCAGGCCTTCGTGCGGTAATCCCCCCTCGCCTCCCGGCACCTGTTTCAGCCATCGGTACCGCGCTAGAAGGAGCAAAGCTGCGAACCCACGAGAGAACCGTACTATGCTGTAATATACTGTACTTGTACTTTAAGCGGCCTCAGCGGCAGATACGGGTCTCCTCGCACACCCCACCGACGCACGAGCGCACACCGCCACCACCAACCGGCGCAACGACGTGGTTCTCCGAGGCCGAGGCCGTATACGGTACGAGCTATGTGGGACGAGCATTTCCCGTCCCCGCATGCACGCACCTGGTGCCGTGCCGCCCGGGGCCTCCTGCCCCCGTCAGCCCTCCTCAATCCGGCAAGCGCCGGCTACCACCCCCAACCGTCAACTCCCAACTGCCGCCAATCCACCCAAACCCACCCTTGCCCAGTCTGGGGAGAGCTGAGCTCCCCTCTAGTCGCCCCGCGCCGCAATCGCCAGCACGCCCGCGGTGTGTAGGGCCCAGAAGGCGCCCCCCGCCGCCACCCACGCAACCCCAGCCCAGCCCGGCCCCTGGCCCGCCCGCACCGCCGCCGCCCAGCCGCACCCCAGCAGCGCTATCCGCAGCGACTGCCCCGCCAGGATCCTAAATAAGCCATCCAAGCGCCACAGCGCCCTGCGGCCTCCCGCCACCGCTGCCGACACCACGCGCGGGCGAGCCGCGTGGGGCCCCGGACTCGGCACGAGGAGTGCCGCCACGTAGAGCCCCGCCGTCCGCAGCCACGCGCCGGCCGCGCTACGCGCGTTCGCCGCCGCTGCCTCCGCGGTCACGGCGGCGGCGCCGCCGCCGATGACCGAGGCCGCCGCCGCCACGACGGAAATCCCCAGCGGCAGCAGTAGCAGCAGGACGGCCGCCGGCTGTAGCGCCAGTTCCACCGGCAGCGGCAGGACGAACATCCCGCCGCCGCCGCCGCCGCTGATGGGCTGGCGGCGGCGGCTGGAACCGAAGGGGAAGAGCCGCTGCGCGGCCGCCGCGGCGGCGGCGCCGCCGCAGCTGGCGGCCGCCATCGCGGCCGTCAGGCCGTGCGCCGCCACCTCCGCATGGCGAAGCAGCTGCAGCAGCGGCAGCACCGCCAGCGCGACGGCGGCGAGGGCGAGGGCGACCGCGGGCCGCGGACGGCCGCCTGAGGGGCTGACGGCGCCGTCGCCGGCGCCGGCGGCGGCGGCGGCGGGGACAGCGGCTGAGCTATGGCCGCTGCCAGCGGTGGCGGTGGCGGAATGGCCGGTGCCGCTGGAGGCTGTGACGGCGACACCGCACGCCGCGGCGACGGCCGCTGCGGCGGCAGGGGTTGGAGGTTGGTCGTGGAGGGTGAAGAGCGGGGGTTCGGTGGCCGTGGGGCTGGGGTTTTGGGGGTGGGTTGGAGACGCGCCGGGTGTGGGCGCCGCCGCCGCCGCGGCGGGTACGATAGGCAGGGGCAGGCGGCGCATCCGCCAGGGGCTGGGCGACAGCGGCGGCGGCGCTTCGGAGTGGTAAGAATGTGGGGCTAGGTTGCTGGATTCAGGCGGTGTCCGTTGGTGTTGGTGGCGGTGAGGCGCCGGGAGGTTGTTTTGCGAAGCGCCTGCGTTGTCCGCGTCAACCGCCGTCAAGACAACAGTGCTCGGAAGGGCTCCTTGGCGCCAGTGGCGGGGGACGCGGTTGCGTGAGAAGCGTTGATGGCTGCTCCTCTGCAAGGCGGCCGCGTCAGCGGGACCCATCCAAAGGTTGTGTGTTGTCCGTGTCTGCTAGGGCGTTGCCAGTCGAGGCATGTTTTCGCTCGTTCAGTTCAGCCGACGAACGTTATGTTTCGTCTACAACTTATAATTTGTAGGGATTAAAGTTTGTGGCTGCAACGAGGACTGCGTGGCTCTCCGGCAGCGAGCGCTTAATAATCTATACAACAGTCCACATTCGCTAGGCGAAACAGGTAACTTGCTTGGTGCGGTGTAGAAGGCAAAACAATTGCTCATATGAGTTTAAGCAGACTGTGTTAAGCGTCCTCATTCGGTCGTATGATACGCATCGTGTGGCTTGTGGCATCCAAGGTAAGCGGTTAACCGCTTCTTAGAGCAGCCTCAGCAGGTTCAGCCGTTTTGCACTATAGTCGCACCACACGTGAAGTAATCTAGCTGGGATCAAGGAACCCCGACCGAAGCCCCGATGCCCGGGGCTGTTCTATACCAGATATAATTTGCCAACTAACCGAAGTACCGAACCAACTCCCATCGCTTCCGCATATCTTTGAAGCATCCAAATGTCGTGTGCCATACTGTGCCAGGCTTGTGAATCTCTGGACTTAGGAGCCCGAGGCTTCCAGGCGTAATCGCAACAATGCTGCCCCAATCCCAACAAACGCGGTTGTAACAGCAGGAGGAGGCGGTGGTCCCATGGAGACTGATGGAGGGACCTGCCACAGCGTCCCTGCATGTCCATCTGCTCGTCCATCCTCCTTTCCTGACGTGTCCATTATCCGTCCACCCGTTCCGGGCATCAGCAGCTCCTATCCCCATTTCAAGCTTTTCCGGCGACTGTCGCGCGCATCTGTCACTGCCGCCGCCGCCGCCGCCGCGCGCCGCCGCAATCGTAGCGGCTGCCCTCCACGACCGAAGACTGAAACTGGGGCACCGCGAGCGTAATTGAAGGAGCGACATCACAGCAGATCTTCTTTTGGTCCGCAGTAAAGCGAGTCAGCTGGGAAGGACCTGTGCAGGTTAAGAGCACGGCAGCGCCATGCAGACCCCCTAGCCAGTGCAGACGTGTGAGCACGTATGAACGCTCCAGGGAAAGCCGCAAGTCGCCAAGCATGTCACCAACTGTCGCATATGCCCACTTTTGAAACCACTACGGCTTATCGCCGCGGACATGCTACCCGCTGCCCTGGCATGGGGGATATCTTCCGTCGCCTCCATCCCATGAGGTGGGACTTCTCACTTCTCCCACCTGTACCATGTGTGGGCCTCGATCCCATAACGCACCCCCTGAAGTTGCCTCGCGCCTGCGACGCGGGACCCGTGCCCAGCGATCGCTCTCTTCCTCGATTACAGCTTTGGGCAAGGTAGCCGCTTAGCTGAGATTGCCATTGACTGCCACACTCTCGTAGGATGCAGGGCGGAGTCTTGCTGGATCGGGCCGCCTCTGATGGCACCTCGGCTCATCATCCCCGGGCGCATCGTCAACAAGGCCCATGGACCGCCGCTTCGAGCTTCGCAAGCTTCCCCGCAAAACCCGCCAGGCCCCCGCCACGACCCAGAGTGTGCCGGCCTGCATTGCATGTCATTGCCCCCACCCCGGCGCTGTGTGCTGAACGCCGTTGCCTCGTATCCGTCCCAAAGGCAATTTACAAAATGTCCCTCGGCGCGTTTCCTAATCGGACAACCCTGCCTAAGTATCCATCTACACAGGGGTCCAAGCCCGACGACAACGCAGCACCAAGCTCAGCCCTGCCGCCGCGTGGCGCGCGTAGCCACGGCCGGCTGGTCGCCCGCCCGCGCGCCGCCACAAACCTGCGCAACTTTACCGTGTTGCCAGCCGAGGCCGCGCTATTACGGGCTGCTGTCATGCGCGCGCGGCAGTAAATCGTTAAGCGGCGCCCTGGACCAGCGAGACGAGGGCGCTGCGCTGTGGGTTCTTGGACAGCCCGGTCAGCAAGGCGAGGCCAACCGTGGCCTCTAGTCAACAAGACGTGCTCGGGCCCCGAGCGTCAGGCAGCGGCGACCCGGAACCATGCAGACAGAGGCGACGCATGCGGTTCAGACACCTCCTCCCCCGTGTCGCCCCAGCAACCGTTCCGAAAAAATGAAGCGGCCGAGCAACGGGAAAGGAGGGTGCGCGCGACACGCGACCGCGCACAGCCCAACAGCAGTCCCGTCGCGCGTGCCGCCGCACGCACGCAGACCTGCGCAACGCCCCGCGCGCCAGCGCCTCCCGCCTGCACCAACCCCCTGCATCCGCGCCCTACACCTCCGCCCCTTCACAGACCGCAGACCCAGCCTGGCCCTAAGCACCGCTCGCCGCTCCAAACCGGATTCGAGCCGCGAGCCGCCCTTCCAGCTGTTTTCCCACAGCCGCTCTATTCGACGTCGGCCTGGTCCCCTCTACTTGAGGTCGTTCTCCAGCTTGGTGACCAGGTTGTTGAACTCCTCCAGCTTCTTGGCCTTGCTCATGTCCACCAGCCGGTCCTCGAACTCCAGCACGAAGCCGCCCAGCAGCTTGCGGTCGACCTGGGGGGTAACAAAGAAGGTACCGCAGCGGAGGGACGGAGGCGACGTTAGCGAACGGTCCTAGGCTAGAACCCATTTGCTCATTGGCAACATGGTTGACCATCTGTCCCATGGGTCAAAACATGAACCCGAGATTGCTTTCCGCATACTGATTACTGAAGCACGCCGCGCGGAAGGGGTTGGCTGCCCATTGACGATGACCCGTACCCGCTGGACGTGAGCCCAGATACGAACATGGGGGCCAGCAGCTAGCTCGACGCGGACAGGGTCGAAAGTTTGCGGGCGGCCGTTTAAAACCCTAAACCCCAACCTATGCAGGTACCGAGGCGTCGGTTCTCCGCCACGTGTCGCCCCCGCGCAGAGGACATGCCGCATCCCCAAACCTCCATTGCCCGAAGGCCTAGCCCCTCTGCCCTCGCCTCTCTGAAAGGCTTGTCCCCTTTCAAAGGCCGTCCGCTTCTTACGGGTCGGTCCCTCCCCAGCGGGGCCCCCAGCACCAGGATCTGCAATTTGCCTACGTCGCCTGTGTCCCGCTGCGGTTTCTCCGGAATGACCCCAGCACCAGCCCGCCTCACCTTCTCCTTCATGACCAGCTTGAAGCCCGGCTCCACGAAGGCCTGGGCCTGCTTGGTGAACACTGTGCGCTCGGCGCTGTCCAGCGGCTGCGGGCAGGGAGCAGGAGTAAGGCACACGGGGATGTCATGAGAGGCGCGCAGCAGCGAGGCAGGCGGGGACGAAGAGAGATACTTGCGCGCAAGTGGGTCGAGTGCCAGGGGGTTACGAGAGCGTGCAGTGGAGCCCCGGCGCGATCACTGCTGTCACCGCTGCCGACATGGAAGCTCGAAGCATTGGAGGAGGGGAGGCAGGACGGGCGCGATGCGAGCTGCATGAAGCTGTCGTGGACCGGGTTGGGCGGGCCGCCGCCGCCCAGTGGGTTCCCAGTATTTGACACAAAATTGGGTCGCAGATGAAGCACGACCAGCGAATTCGGCTAAACGCCGACATCTCGGTGCCCGGCCGCGCCGCGAGCGACGCGCACGTTGGTGCTACCCCTGCGTCAGCTCCGGGCCCGAAGGGATGTGACCGTATTGACGCTTCACCAGGCACCCCGTCGCAGCGGCAAGGTGCGGCTTGGATTCGGCTAGACTGGCACCCCGACGCGGACAAGGCCGCTGGGCTGCCCGCGCGGCGCCACACGCTGCGTCGCGACGCCCGTGCACATCGCCGACGCGGTGGCAAGGCCCCGGCGCGAGCGCGCAGCTGGGCCCTTGCAACACCGCTGAGACCACGTCCTGGCTTAGAGCATGGCCACAACTCCGTTACTGCCACGCGGTCGCAATCCCTGGCTGTCCATGCTCGTCATGTTACAGCTGTGCCATTTCAGAAGGGAACTGGCAACTGCAGCAGCTGCCGAGATATTAACAGCCGCGCATGTGAGGCCGCAGGCGAGATGCCGTCCGTCATGGCGATGACGAAGTTGACGGATGACCTCTCAGAAGCGTCGTTGGGGGGACAGCCCGCTCCTGCGCTGCGTGGGCCCGCTGCACCGGCCGCCGCGGCCGGCACGTTTGCGTCCGCGCGTCAGCATACATGGCTGCCAGCTGACGAGCTGCTGGGGGCGGCGGGACCAACAGGTAGGACCCAAAGCATCGCCGCCGCTGCTTGCCCGGCGCCAACTGCCGCTCAAGGAGCTCCAGTCACAGACCGCCGCTGCTTGCTGTGCTGGCAAAAGAATACTTCCAAAGGCTGAGAGCTGCACGCGTCGCCAACGATGGGGAGACAGATTACCGTGCCGCGCGGCGCCGTCGCAACACCGAGGCCGCAGTCGCCCCAGCTGCAGAAACAGCGTCCAATGTCGTCAGTGACTCCAAATCCCGCTGCCCGGGAGCCGAGGGGGCGTCGCAGGCCGAGCGCAAGGGCCCCTCGCGGAAAGTGGGTGGACTCGAAAGGACTCGCCATGCGGCTCCACACTGAGCCAGACCCGGCCATCCTTGACTTGACTCGAATCCACAACCCAGGGCCAAGCTACGCCCAATGCAGCGGCCCTGTATCCCAACACTGACTTCCTTGCTTCCTGGAACCTCCCTCCAGTCCCCGCGCTGTGCTGGGCTGGCTGTCCCACCTGCGCAGTGACCACCGTGCAGTGCACCTCCTTCTTGTGGGCGAGCATCAGCTCCTCATACGCCAGCGTCACTTGCACAATGGCGCTCAGGCTGTTCTCCTCGGCCAGCGCCTCTGCAGTAGTGCATTGCGACGGGCGGGCACGTGGGTCTCAGGAGAGGGCACGGACATACGAAATGGTGGGTGAAGCCGTTTGGACCTTGGGCTCAAACCGGCAAAGAGCACAGTCGGATCGGCCAACAGGCAGCAGGTTCGCATACGGCGGGTTGACGCAGTTGACTCTTGCTTGTGGGGCCGTTCGGTATCCGGGGGGAAGGAGTGCAGGCAGGGGGTAATTCCACTAAGGGGCCCCAGGTCCTGACTCCCAGCCGGGGATGTTGGCCGATATGGGCCGCCCCTTGACGCAGCGGATATCTGATCGGCTCGTGCCGTGGAATCCCGCAACCCGTGTCGTATGCGACTCAGCGACCCGGACCCCAGCCGACCCCACCCACCCATCAGGCGCTTGGTGACTTCCGAAACCTCGGAAGTGGCAAACATATCACGCACGACCTTCATGCGGAAGGCCGTCGGCACGAATGGGTCCGTGGCCAGGCGGCGGATCTCCGGGTGTGACTTGAAGACCTCCACCAGCTGTATGCAGCAAGCGAGCAATCAGACGAAGACTCGTGGGGCCGAGCATCCCGTTCCGTCAAAGCCTGATTCACATCTAGATTGATCAACTGAACTTATTGCAAGGTGCACATTTCGCACCTGGTAGAGCTCGTCCTGCACCTTGGCGAGGACATTTTCCTTTGCTGCGACCTGCCAGGCTAGCGTGGCAATGGCTCCCGAGGTTCCGCTCAGCTGAAGAGGAGCCGTCGGCTGCGAGTTTATTTGCAAACGTCATCAAAGCAACCGGCCCTTGCTCACTTGACGACACCTACCAGCGCAGCCAAGGTGTCGTCAAGGTGAGAAATGCGATCACGCCAGACTCACCAGTTTGTAATCCGCCTTAGGAGCGGTCTTAGCGGCAGCGGCAGCAGAGAAGCAGCGGACCTAAGGGAACAACGGAAGCGCAATCATCAGAACGGGTTGTGCCCTCCCAAAACGCAAAGCCGATATTGCAATTTTACTGACCAGCTGTTGAGACAGCTGGTACTGCTCCGCGCGGCATGCTATCAGGCATGCTGCCCGGGCCAACATCCTGCTCTACAGGAAGCACGCGCAAAAAGTGAAAGCGTGAAAGATGTGCGCTGTGCACACCAGCCCACTGCCTAAGGTACCGCTGGAACAATTATACACAGGCATCAGTTGCGAAAAAGTCTCCAAAGGTGGCCCGCTCCAGGGGGCCCCCAAAGTCCGTACCGCGCCAGTTGGGGTCTAAAGCCTTATTTAACCCCCTGCGCAACTTCCGACCCGCTTAGCCACGCGCGCTTAACAGGCGCCAACATCTGATTTTTGCAAGATTTAGTAGATTGACTTTTCTCTCGGCGAACTGGGGTCGCTCTAGGGTCGCGACCGAACCGACATTTGGCGGACATCTCAACATTTGCCGGGAACGCCCCAGGCGCGGTCACCATTTTGGCACCGCGGCACATTTTGTTCTTTATTAGTGTCCCTGATACCGACATAGGTATCTTATTGGCACCATTAGGACTGGGTGCGCGGGAGCGCCAAAACGCAGACGGTTGGCGGTTTGCTACCTGTATTAGTGCGACGCGCCGTTCACAGTGACCGAGAGACCGACCTTGCCTTTTGACGGTACCGTTTTACTGGCCATCGCCAACATGAAGACAAAGAAGATATGTCCGCTGGCTACGCGGATAAAGAAAATGATGCAGAAGGACGAGGACGTGGGAAAGATTTCACAGGCGACACCCGTCCTCATCGGTGAGCATCTTAGCAACCGTGATGCGCGCGACGAGGAGTGTTTGCACAACACTCTACCCATGACCACAGCGGCCGTCCGGACGGTTAACAGGCTGCCCCTCTGTTCGCGCAGCCAAAGCGTTGGATCTGTTCCTCGCGAAACTCTGCCGCCAAGCAATTACGATAGCCCAGGACCGTCAGGCCAAGACGCTCACACCGAGTTATCTGTAAGTCGCCTGCCGCGCATGGCGCAACGGCCTGTAAAGTGCGTCCTTCCGGCTCGGTACGGCAGATTGAGCCTTTCGCACTGCGTTTACTGCATTCTTGCAGGAAAGCTGCTGTCAAGGCCGATAACACCTTGGACTTTCTGGCGGAGCTGGTGGCGCCGGCGCCCGACCTTCCGGCCCTGGAGCCGGACAACGGGGACGCCGCTCCGAAACCCGTCAAGCGTCGAAGGTGTGCGGGTTTCGGTTGCCTTGCGGAATCGATCTAAGGTGTTGGCGCCATGCACCGTAAAGTGGGCGGGGTTTCACAGTCAAAGATTAATGTTCGGGCCATCCATAGGTATAAACGAAATATAACGCAGTTTTTTAAACCGCACATAGCATTGGCCGTATGGAAGACTTCCTGGTCGTCTGCAGCGAACCGCCAGGCAATGGCAGCCATGGCTGCTGAACGCTCCCGCGCTCCTCTTGACTAAAGTAAACATTGTCGCTGCCGCAATCCGCCGCTGCCCCCTTGGCATCGTAGGACCATTGATGCAGGCGATGGGCCGACGTCGCCGCACGGTGGCAGAGGTGGTGGCCGCAACGGCTCCGCAGCAACAGCTGGGCAGACCGGCGATGACATGCCGCCGCCAGCTACGAGCGGGCGGGGCCGCGGTTCCAAGCCGCCGCTGCCGCCGGGCAGCCAGCCACCCTCAGGCCGCGGCGGAGGTCGTGAGAAGGGCGAAGGCGGCGGCCGAGGCCGGGGCCGAGGGAGGGGCAAGGCCGCCGCGGCCGCGGCAGCGGCTGCCGCCGCCGCCGCGGCGGCGGCAGCTGCGGAGGCGGGGGAGCCCGGGCCGTCCAGCGCTGCCGAGCTGCCCGCTGCCGGCAGCGTGCCGTCGGCGGCGATGCTTGTCCACTCGGTCCCAAGCGGCGCCGCTGAAGCGTGCACGACGGCCAGCTCGGGCGTGGCGGCTGTGAAGCAGCAAGAACCTGCAGTCGCCAAGCCGGAGCCGGTCGTGAAGCGGGAACCAGCCGCAGCTAGGGGCGGCGGCGGGCCAGCCGCCAATGGCGGCGGCGTGAGCTCCGTCGTGGCGTCGATTCGAGCGCAGCAGCAGTACGTAGGGTATTTGCGGAAGGGCAAGACCCTGGGGAGCAAGGGCTCGGGCTCGGGCGCCATGCAGAGCCAGGCGCGCCAGCAGCAGCAGCAGCAGCCAATGGTGGAGGCCTCCGCCTGCACGTTGGCAGCTGCGGCGGACGAGTATCAGATGCAGCAGCTGCCCCACACGTACCCGCTCAAGCTGGAGCCGCTGGATCTGTCGGCTGCGCCCGGCAGGGCGCCGGACGCGGCCGCCGCAGCAGCGGGCTTCGGCGAGCCCAGCGGCCGGAATGTGGCGGCGCTGGGCCCTTGCGGGCCCAGCCCGGAGCACTGCATGTCCGCAGGACGTGGCACGCCACATACGTCGCCCTTGGACCTTCGGCGGGAGAGCTCCGGCGCAGGGCCGGTGATTACGGCGGGCACGGACGGGGATGGCGGTGGCTTGGGATCGGCGCAGCTGAGCTTGATGGCGTCGTGCCCGGGGCCGTCGACGGCGGTGCCGGGTGCCATGATTGCGGGCGGCGGGTCGCTGGGGGCCGCAGCCGCGGGGTCGTTGCTGGCGCCGCTAAGCGCCTCGTTTGCGTTTTTCCAGGCCCCCCAGCAGCAGGCCGATGTGGATGACGACTACGATGACTACTGAGGGGGCGTCTGAGCAGAGCTTACCGCGGTGGTTGCGGCTGATGGGTTACTGACAGGCAGAACAGGGTTTGTAGCTGTTGGACGAGATTGCGGCGCATAGCTGTATTGGTTTTGACACATGATGGTGATTGGGCGGTGTATTAAGGAAAACACGGGGGGGGGGGTCGGACCAGCAGTGACGCTCTGCTGTATGGGGATCTGCGGCCGGTTCGCTGCCGGCTGCAACCAAAATTGCAGGATGGGATATGAACGCACGGGAGTGTCGGAAGGGGGTCATAACGAATGAGGCACGTTTGGAGTGAGTGGGCTGGCGCCGAGGGTGTGGGCACGCCGAGGTGCGCCGCCAAATACCTAAGACCGCTTAAGGAAGGCCAATACCAAACAACATGGCATAGGCTTCCCGAAATGCTTTCTCTCGGCCATTGTAAAATAAAATAATTGTCAAGAGCTAACACGAGCCATGCCACTGCAAACTTTCGCCCTGAAGACGGCACCTACAGCAGCAGGACAACATAAGCAGGCGAGCCTTCCTTCTGTTGCCAAATCCTTGGGGCTTTGGCCCCATCAGCGCTGCGCAGGCCAGGATGTGAGGGCGTGGGCCGGGAACGGAAGGAGGGACGTTCACATCATGCCGATGACGGTCATCATCGTCTCGAAGGAGAGCAGCAAGGGCGGGAAAATGTTTGCTGATGAGCTCTTTGATAAGGTTTCAAGGTGAGAAGGCACAGGCCGCAATGGACCCTGAGGTTGGACGGGCTTGACCGTATGCTACCTGTGAAAGCAGATCTGCCAAGAGTTCCTGTTTGCATATGCATTCGTGTATTTGCATGTGCTTTGCCTGATTGTTACCGGCTCGTGGGGCTTGGAGCGCGACCTCCGGTCTTTTCCCAAGGAAATTCCTGCATTCACACGTACCGAATCATAACTGTAATGTATCGTCTGCGAAAAGATGCAGCTATCCTGCTTTATGTATAGTGTCGGGGGCTCGGTCGTCCGCGGTCAGCGCGCGGCCCATCCGTGTCCATACGCCGTGTCCATGCTGTCGTCCTCCGGATTTTCGCCCCTGATCGAACGGACCCTTCTCATTCGCTCAAACTTTGAACTCGGTTGCGGCCCAAGAGCAGATACCGTTGACTTCAGGTGTTCCCGCGTCACCCTACAGCCCCCAACCTGCCACGCCGGGAAAGCACCCGCACGAGCTTGTTTACTTATGATCTTGCTCTGTGCCAAAACTAGGGTGGGAATGGGGAAAATGGCGATGTGTAGGGGCCCACTCTATCTGAGTGGGGGCGATGGGCGACAGGATAAGGCCCTGCAAGTACACATGCATCACGTCAGTTAGCCGTACGGTTGGCCGTTGGCAGCCTTGACGCCCGCCAGTATCCTTATCCACTTGTCAATCACTGCCGACGCACACACAACCGTCATCCATATGCCAGTTACCGTGGCACACCCCTTTCCGCATTCCCGTCCTGCATTCCATGTAGCCCGCCCACGAGGCTTCTCAGGTCCCCCCTGGACACTCCGCCGGCCTGACCAGTGCCCACGGCTCTTTCCGCCGCGCGAACCCGAACCGGCGCGGCGCATCATTACGCGCGGCCTCACACGAGCAAAGCGACCACCCCACGGCATGTCGGCCTCGCAATGGCGCGCAGGTACACAAGCGTGCGCATCAACGCAATCAAGCCCAACCCCCGCAATTCGCAAATCCCCGAGGAGCAACGGGTGGCAGAGGGTCAGAAGGTACTCAAGGCGATCGAAGGGCGGGACTACGTGGTCGTGCTGGACGAGCGCGGGCAAGAGGTACGACAGTACGATCAGTACGATCCACCGCCATTCCTGCGCCTCTGCCTTCCGCTGCATGCTCGTCTTCCGCGCTCCTGCCCGGCCCAAACGCCCCAGCCCCTCCCTCCGCCGCCTTCACGCCACACTGCTGCGTGCTGCCGGGCCTCCACGGTTTTCTCCGCGAAGCTCTCGAGCGAGGGACTGGCGGATCTCGTCGCGGCGGCCGGCGACGTCAACCGCCCGCTGGTCTTCTGCATCGGCGGGCCGTACGGACACAGCGATGCCGTACGTGGGAGGGCGGACCGTATGGTGCGTCTGTCGTCCATGGTCCTCAACCACCAGGCAGGTGCTGGTGCTGGGTTGGCTGCAGGCGGCGCGACGCGTGGCGTGTGGCGGATGGCGGATGGCGGGCGGGGGTAAAAAAACGATACGGGAGCGGAGGGACGCAGGCGACCGAGAACCCAGTAGCACATACCAGATATACCTGTTACCATGCCAATACCCCAAGAGCTGCGAACCGCGTCGCCGCCGGACCAACCCAAACGGACGAGCATGCGCGACAGAACAGCAGCAACAGCACGAACGCACAGAAAGCACGAGGGACCCGACACCAGGAGTACTGACCTGCGCTCAACAGAGACAAGTCGGCCGGAGTCGCCCAGGCGTGGGGGCAAATACGTACGGCAAATACGCGTCCTGGTTTCAGGGCATGGGCGCAGACGGTGAGCCCGGCTCCCGCAGCGGTCGGTGTGTGGCAGTCGCAGGAGGCGTAATCGTGCCCCCCCCCCTGCGGGCGTTGATTCTCTCCGCATTGATTCCCTCCGGGCGTGGCGTGCTCCGCTTCCGCTCGCAGGTGGCTCTAGTGGTGCTGCTGGAGCAGTTGTACCGCGCTTGTACGATCCTGCGTGGAGTGCCGTACCACCATTGAAGGCCAGTCCTCCCCGCTGGCGCTGGCGCTGGCGCTTCCCGGACAGCTCATGGGCACACACACACACACGAGCCGTGCCCATGACAAGTGCCTTACAAGTGATGGAATGGAAAGAACCGGTGGCGCGGTGGGTGTTTTTGATGGAGCGGACAGGGCAGCGGCTCCGCGCCACCACGCGCAACGAAACGCAAGCCGCGTGCCGTACGCTGAGTGGTTGGGACGGGCCTTGCGCGACGCCGTGACGCGGGGCCATCGGCGGCGAACAGAAGGCGAATGTGCTGCTGTTGGAACTTGCAAGCGGATGGGATGGCGGCCGTGCGGCGCGCGTGAGCCAGGGGTCGCAGGCGCGCGCGGCGATTTGCAGTGCTTGTGTGGCTCTTGATTGAGTATGCTTGCTCCCTGCCCAGGTCAAAGTGCGCGTTTTTGTTGGGAGCGCTGCGGAGGGCATTGATTAGGGCTTCTGCAGCGCCTCGCGCGCGAGTCGAGCTACCCCAATCCTCGCCCGAACCTTTTGTTCTTCCAAGTTCACGTAGTTCCGTTTACAATGGGATCGTGGAAGGTCAATGGCGTTGGTCCGGCATGTCGGCGTGAAGTGCGGAGTGCGAAGCTTGGCAAGCTGGCACGAGCAGGCAGGAGCAGGCCAAGCTTTGGCACTTGATTCCGACCACGTATAGGGCATTTTTTTGTTACATGAGCTGTTCTTTACGCGGCACTCTGCGACAAGTCTCGCGTGCAAGTAAGAGACGCCGACACGCCGTGACGGTGCAACAGTTGTCGGCGACGGTTGCAACGAGCGGCGGCAACAGCCGCGCTTCCCTGACACTTGTGCAAGTTGCAGGCCAATTAAGCTTCTATAATCATCTGATTTGACTGTCATGCCGTAGACAGAGACAGGGGGAAATTGAGCCCCGTACACTTTTCGAGGCGATGTAGACAACCGTCAGTTGTCCAGGCATTCGTTGTCTTACGTGCAGCAGACGTCATCATACAATCGGGGTTCGGCGCATATTCGTTCACTTTCCTGGGGGGGACACGCTGCCCGTAGTTTGTGTTGAAATAGCAATTCTTCTTGGCGTCGGGGACAGGTCACGGTAGTCAAGTTGCATCGTATTCGGCAAGAAGGAGCGATGCATGACGTTGCGCATGCGTAGGATGGCTTGCTTTCCGGTCGCCGAAGGAAAATTCTATCCACGTCCATCGGGGGACTGAGCTGGGCAGCTTGGCATACAAATGCCTCCCAAAGCAGTGACTCTTGCGGCATTCTTGCCAGCGCAACTGAAGCCATCAGAGCAAGCACCAGAACCGGCGCAGCAGCTCTCGATTGCTGGACAGCCCCGCCCACAGCGGTGCCGCTGCGAGGGTCCGTATGATTTGTGCTGGCGCTACCCGGCGGGAATTCCAAATGCAGTTTGCAAGCCAACCTGGGACCGGCTGCTCGCGCCGTTCCAGTTTAAAGGTCGCGAATGGACCATCGTTGAGCTGCGGAGTCTCTGGCCGCACACCGTCCAGGTGACAAGGGACAGTCGATTGGGACTGGGGCTGCCGAACATGAGGCACCCTATCTGCATCGAGGCGTCGAGCGTTTGCCTTGAGTGCTCACAGAACGTCCTCGTCCAAAGTCCAACGTGACAGCGCTCCCTTCTTCCTCCCTCCCATCTTGAGTCCCAGGCCTTGAACGAGCGCCTGATGAAAGGGCGCATGGAACGCACTCTGAAGGACGACCTGCAGGACGACTTGCAGGTACGAGGACCCGCGCCAACCCACCCTCCCACCCTCCCTCCCTACCGAAACCCTATCATTCCTGTGTGGTATGTATGCACGGCAAACCCCGAACAGCAGCAAATACCGCTGCGCCCTTTTCCCAAAGAGCACTTGCTGGTTGTCGCCAGGGCCACACGGGCCTGGCTGGCATGTGGGATCGGGAAACCAAGTGGCGCTCCCAACCGCGGCGGAGTGGAGGCTGAGACTTGCCGTCTCTCCGTCCCTCCGCTGCGGAATCGCTGTCCTTACCTCCCCTCCCCTCCCCTCCGTCTGATCCGTGTTCTCCGGGCACCAGGTGCTGGTGGACCTCATTCAGCACTCGTGCAAGCCGCACCCGCGACCTCCCCGGGCCGGAATGAAGGTGAGAGGCCCTCGGGAGGCCCTCAGGAGGCCCTCGGGATCCCAGGGCTCTGGAGGGTCAGAGGGCACTGGAGGGTCGCGTCATGACGTGTCGTGTCGCCCGGCGTCGAGGCCCGGAACGGGAAGGCACTTTCCACTTCTTCTTTCGTTTTGCCCGCCCGCCCTCTCGACGCCCTTCTATTCGCGACCCAAAAGCCGAAGGCCCTCCTTTCCAACCCCCGCCCTCGCAATCGCAGACGCTGATCGTGCAGGGCCGGATTCTGGCGGAGGCGATCGCGCAGGTGGGCCCGCCATGTATGATCGGACAATGTTCGATCGGACAATGCCCTCTTTATGGTTGCCTGCCTGCACGGCTGTCTGGGCTTGGCGACGCCGGCCACGCCAGCCCAGACCGCCGTCTGTCGTCATGCTCATTCCCTTACCCCTTGTCCCCCCGCCCTCCTCGCTACGGCTCGTTTATGCCTTATGAGCCCCTCCCTGCCCCCAACTCAAGCAAACCGCGTCATGTCATGCCCCACACACTACTACACGGGCGAACCCTCCTCGCACTGCTGCTGCTACTCCTGCCTCCTCCTCCCTGCACTGACTGGCCTCAGGACGCCCTGTTCCAGCTCGACCCCAGCGACCCCTCCGCGCCCCGCCCCGATCGCGACCTGGTGGACCTCATCAACCGACTGAGGGAACACCACCCAGCCAGGTGGGTGGTAAAAAGAAAATACCGCAGCGGGGTGTGGTGGGGGGTGGGTGGGTGGGTGGGTGCGGTGGTCCGCAGTGTCTCATGTTATATAATGGAGCATATCACTCCCCACTCCCGCAGACAGGAAGGATTTTTCTGATTCGATACCGTTCACGGGCTCCGGCCTATACGTGGATAACCCCCCCCCCCCGCGGGGGTTCCTGGTCTCGTTCTTGCATTACACTCTTCCAACCTCCCCTCCCCTCTCCCCTCTCCCGCACCTCCGTGTGTCCCCCAGCCTGCTTGCCCCCGCGCTGCACGTGCTGCGCTGCCTGGGCAACACCGCCGTGCACCTGGACCGCGACAGCGCCCGCCTGGCGGACGGCGAGATCGGCGACGCGGCGGCGGTGTGCTGTCGCCTCGTGGTACTGGTGGTGGATGCGTATATGCACATGTGCGCCAACCTGCACAGACACGAACAGACGCAGGTTTGGGCGGAGCAGTGGCGGGAAGGCGGGGCTGGGGGCCGGGGGGCCAGGGAGCGGGTGGGTGGGTGAGAAGGGTGGCAAGGCAGGAGGGTTGGGGGTGAGGATGGCGGTGAGGACATGCGGACGAGGCGAGGCCTGAGCAAACCTCCGACACACGCTCGACGCAGTTGTGTGTATTTGTTTGTCGTCGTACCGGTGCAGGAGGCGCTGGCGCAGCCCCTGCTGGAGACCCCCGCGGCGCCCATCCCCGCACCCAATGTGCTGCTCCGTCAGCGCGAGCCGACACCGCCGAGGCAGCAGCCGCAGCAGCAGCCAGCCGAAGAGGCAGCTCCCGTGGATGCGTCGCCAGTGGCGCCGCCGGCGGCGGCGCTGCCGCCGCCGACGGCCGCTTTGGCGCCGCCGCGACCGTCGTCATTGCATGTCACGCCACTGCCGGAGCGTGTCCTGTTTGGCCGCCGGTCCGGACCCATCGATGCCGGCGGCAGCAGTGGCGACAATGAGGGGCTGGCGCCGCCGCCCGCCGGCGGCGGCGACGGCGGCAGCAGCAGCGGCGGCGGCGCACGCCGCGGGGCCAGCAGCGGCAGCGGCGGCGGCAGCGCCGGCCGGCGCTCCGCCGACGGCAGCGGGCGGGCGCCGTACAGCCTCACGTCCTGCGATCGGTCTGCCGTACAGTATCACGCGCATGCTGCCGCCGCCGCCGCCAGCGGCCGCAGCCGCGGCGGCAGCAGCAGCGGCAGCGGCGGCTGCTCCAGCCCCACCGACACGCGGCAGGACCGGCCTCCGGCGAGCCGTGGCTGGTGGCCGTCGGCGGCGGTGGGCGAGGCGCCGCTGGCGCCGCTGCTGCCCACGCCCACGTGCCTCCTCCGCCGGACCTCCGGCGCCGGCGCGGGGGCCCAGGGCCTGCCAACCGGGCTAACGACGGCGGAGGCTGGCCCGCCGCCGCCGGCAGCGCAACTACCACCTCCGGCTCAGCTACATCGGCATCGCGACGCATCGGCATCGTACCTGGTCCAGGAGGCCTACTGGTCAGCGCCAGCTGGCCCTGGCGCCGCCGCTTTAGATTCCACGGCGCCGTACATCTGCGCCGCCGCCGCCGCCAGCTCGTCTTTCACCGCCAGCGGCGGCGGCGACGGCGCCGCCGCCACGGTCGTGGCGGCCGCCGCCGCGCTCGTCCCGGCCGGTCAGGCCGACCCGTGGGTCAGTGGGCGCACCTGCCAGCACCCCGCCGGCGTGCCAGGCTCGCCGGGGCAGTCCTCCATCTCCTTCCCCAACGGCGATGCCAACGGTAACGGTAACGGCTACGGGGCAGTTACCTCCTGGAGCCTTCCCGTCCACAGCGGCTCGCCGCCGCCTGCGTCGCACCCTCACCCACCACTCCACCACCAACTCTACCAGCATCACCAACAACAGGGACAACAACAACAGCAGCAGCAGCAGCAGTCCGTGACGACTAGCTTGAGCGGAGTTGCGGGGCAGGGACAGGGGCAGGGACAGGGGACCGAGCCTGGCGGAGGCGGCGGAGGCAGCGGAGGCGGCGGCAGCGGGAGTGGTGCTGCTGCTGCGGTGCTGCCCCCCCTGGAGGCTTCCAAGCGGCTGCTGCAGCTGTGTGCCCAGCCTCAGGCCCCCCCGAGGTCTAAGGTGGCGAGGCTGCTGCAGGCGGGGGCCACGATGGGATTCACGGACAAGGTAACCGGGGGGTGAGGGGGAGGGGGGGCGAGAAGTGGGCGGGTGAGGGGAGGGCAGGGGAAAGTCGGGCGAGAGGGCCGGAGAGGGAGAGGGCAGGGCGGGGGCGGGCGGAGGGTTTGTCAGCTTGCAGCACTCAACTCGGGTTAAGTCCCGTTCCCCTTGACCCCCGTTTCCGCTCACTGCCCAATCTCCCTCCCCATTACCCCTCCCCATTACCACCCCCCTCCTCCACCCCCCTCCCTCTCGTCCCCTCCCCTCCCCCCTCGCCCCAGTCCGGCATGACCGCCCTGCACATGGCCTGCTACTACTGCCACGCGGATGCCGCCCGCCTGCTGCTGGCCGCCCAGCCCCTGGCCGCCGCCAGTTCCGACCGGGAGGGGCGCACTCCGCTGTGGGTGGCCGCTCAGAGGGGCCACACGGAGCTGGCGGAGGGGCTGCTGGGGCTGCCGGAGGGGGCGGGGCAGGTGGACGTGGCAAACACGGTAGGTGGCTGGGCGGCTGGGTGGGGGGTTGGGTGGGTGCCTGGGTGGGCGGGTGGGTGAGTCATGAGGGGGTTAAGTTGAGGAGGGTGAGAAGGGATACGGGAAAGGGGTAAACGTTGCCCGGACGGGCATGTGGGCGGGTAGGCGGGTTTCACTGGGGGCTGGAGTGGGAGGGGATCAGGGGGCGTAGGAGGGTCGGATCTTGCCGTCGGTTACAGAGTCAGCGGGTAGGGATGCAAGTAGGGGCTGGGGCAGGCTGCCTGTCCGCGCGTGTGTGTGTGTCTGTTGTGCGTGTGCGTGTGTGTATAGCAGGGGGAGGGGTGGCTTGGTAGCGTGGGGCGGAACTTGAAGCGTGGCAGTCTACGCGTGTGCTGGGTCCAACCTGGCAGACAGCGGGGCTGAGCCACTGGGGGGAGGCAAGCCCCTGCCCCCTCCCCTATTATATAAAGGAACATATCACTCCCTGCCCCCTCCCCTGTCGTCAAGTCAGTCCGTTTCCGGCGATGTCGGGATCGTGCCATCGCAAGTGTGTGCTGTGACCTGTGCCCCCTGGTGCCCCTCATTCTCCCTCTCCCCCCGTCTCCCCGTGTGTTCCCGTGCCGGCGCTCCCGCTCCACCTCCCGCTCCCGCTCCCCCTCCCCCCCATCGCTCGCAGGCGGGCGTGACGCCTCTGCGAGTGGCCGCCGCTCAGGGCCACAGCGGGGTGGTGGGGGCACTGCTGCGGGCGGGAGCCAACGTGGACGCCGCGGACAGGGTGAGACGGGGGAGCTGGGTGGGCGGGCAGGCAGGCGGGCGGGCTCAAGGGAGGGCCGCCCTAACCCGTGTGCATACCACCTCCCCTCCCATCCCATGCCATCCCATCCCTCCCCACCCCCCAGGACGGCTTCACGCCCCTCTACGTCTCCGCCGCTCGCAGCCAATTAGAGGTGGTCCGACTGCTGCTGGGCGCGGGGGCGCAGGTGGACCGACCCGACAAGGCAGGCAGGTCGGCGCTGTGGGCGGCGCTGCACCCCGGCGGCGCCGCCAAGGCCACGGCGGAGGCCTGCCCCGAGCGCCGCGCCGCTGTGGTGCGGGCGCTGCTGGCGGCTGGCGCTGACGTGTATCTGCTGGCCGACCCACGGGACAGGGACTACTGCTGGCAGCTGCTGGCGCAGAGCATCGCGGCGGAGGAGTGAGCGGGCGGGAGGGAGGGGTTATCCACGTGTATGGGCCGGAGCCCGTGAACGGTAACGTATCAGGAGAATGTCGACTTCCCGCCTGCGAAAGAACAGCGAGGTAAGATTGCAAGCAGCAGGGGCGTTGCATACAAACCGACAAGTTGTGGTGGAAGGGAGAGGGGTGAGGGGTGGGAGGGGGGTAAGGGGTGGGAGGGGTGATGTTGAGGCGTGGTGGTGTGAGCTGCGATGAGGCGGCGGTGGCGGAGGCGGCGGAGGCGGCTGTGGTGGTGGTGTGGGTGCGGGTGGCGAGGGTGCAGCTGCAGCAGCCCGCAGCGGTGGCGGTGGAGGCGGGTGGTTGAGGAGCGTTGTGAGTTGCCCGAGTGGGTAGGCGTGGCCGTGCCCTGGCGCTGCCAAAGGCAGTGGCGGCGGCGAGCAGGCGAGGAAGGACAGGCGATGTGACTGCCGACCGACCGACTGGCTGTAACCCCTTTCCTCAGCTGCAGAACTGTGCCGTGTGGTGCCATGCCGTGTTGTGACCCCCATACACCCCTATGAGGAGGGGAGGGCACCACTGCTCACACTACTGCTCACACCACTGCTCACACCCCACGCCCTCTGTGCATACGGCACACACACGTATGTGAGCACACATGCACGGGGGTGTTCCTTGGTAGCGCAAGCACGTATACCCGCAGCTGTTTGGCTGTGTTGACTGTTTGCGGCCTCGGCTCAGCTCAGCGTCGGGTAACACACAAGGACGGCAGCGAAGTACCTAACCGCATTGGCGTAGAAAGAACGTTGACGTCTTCGGGAATGCTCGGCTAAGTGGGCTGACATGCATCAAGGTTGCCGGCTTGGTTTGGTGCCGTAAATACAAGTCCCATCGTGCGGGGACGGACCCCGAAATGGCCGTTGCACGTCGTACAAAAACGTACACATTGTACTACGCCGTATGTGGATCGACACATTTCCCTTTACAAGTCAAGCTCGCCGTCTGGCTCATGTCGAGAATTTTTTAGTTATCATTCATCTCACACCGCACCTCCATCTCACATCCGAAAGCTTTGCACGGCGGTCGTCACATCCTCTCACAAATCGCTGCCAAATCAGGACACAGCTGCCTGGCCCGCTCTCACTGCTTTCCTCGTCGCTGTGAGGTCGCCCCGCTCCGCAACACCAGCAGCAGCGACCAGCGGCGCTTCTTCCGCCGCCGCCTCCCCTCCCCTCCCTGCCACCCTCGCCTCCATGAACCCACAACCCGTCACGGTCGCTATCGTGCCCGGTGAGGTCGTCGGGGGAGGGACCCGCAACGTCGGCCGCTGCTCCTGCCACAACGACTGAAGAGTAAAGACTGCACCCTTCATTGCGTGCCCCGTAAACGGCGGGTCGGGTCGGGGTTGCCCACGCTCAAGTTCCTCTCCACAGGGCGCGAGCGCCCTATGTGTGACACACGGAGAGGATGCCCCATGGGGATTGCTTGTGGGTCTACTTGCCGTTGTGTTACACCGCGCCCCACATCCCGAGGTGCGTGCCGCCAAGAAATGAACCCACCCGTCCCCCTTCCAGGCAACGGCGCGGGCGACGTGGAGGACTGTAACTGGTACGGTTGGCTTCGAGACCAGCTGCGGGCCCGGTGGCCGGAGGATCAGGTCCGCATTGCGCTGCGGAACATGCCCGACCCCGTGCGCGCTCGTCAGGCGGTTTGGCTGCCCTTCATGGAAAAGCAGCTGGGCTGCGGCGAGCGCAGCATCATTGTGGGGCACAGCAGTGGCGCGGCCGCTGCCATGCGCTTCGCGGAGGCGAGCATGGTAATGGGCTTGGTACTGGTCGGGGCCTACGTGAGCGACCTGGGCGACGCGAACGAGGCTGCTTCTGGCTATTTTAACAGGTGAAGAAGCGCTTTGAAGGTGGCCCTGAAACGCAGCAGGCGAAAAAGCCAACTTATCATAAGGAAGGGCCCGAAACAGGGCGTTCCGAAACAAGAAGTGTGCTCCAAAATGTTCACCGCGATCTCGCTGTCCGCAGGCCTTGGCAATGGGAAAAAATTAAGGCAAATTCTTCCTCCATTGTCCAGGTGCGTTCTGCAGACCAGAAAGGGACACTGTGACATTTGCACTGTTAAAACTTTCCTCTTCAGTCAAGCTTGTCTATTGTGCCATTAGCTATCTCTTAAGGAGTACGACCTAATATCACATGGCAAGCAGTTAGCGGAACCCTTGTCGCCTAGGGCCGACACACACACTTTTCGCCGCACGCTTTCTTCAACCTCAACCTCGCCCAGACTCGTCTGCGCCCTCAACCCGCTGTCCCTCACCCTCCGCGACATCCCCTCACTTCCCTCCCCTCGGTGCAGTTCGCCTCACGGGACGACCCCTTCCTGCCCTGGGACGAGCAGCAGCTGGTGGCCGACAGCCTGGGTGCACAGCTGCACGCCTTCACCGACCGGGGCCACTTCCAGGACGAGGAGCAGCACGAGCTGCTGGAGGCGGTGGAGGCCCGATTGCGCGAGGCGCTGAAACCGGCGCCAGCGCCGGCGTCGGCTCCCGCCACGGCGTAGGCTGTCACCTCGTAAGGCGCCGGGCGGCCTGTGGGGCCGTTGCGGCTGCGGTTACGGGTGGGGCTGCGGCCGCAAGCCCGATGGGCGACTGGTGGGTGGCCTCCTGCGGCGGTCTTGGCCCTGACGTTGGCTTCGGCCTACAGCATGATCTCGGCCCTCGGTCTTCTCGGTCGTGGTCTTGGCCTTAGGGTGTTGGTGTTGGGGAAGGCAGGGTGCAACGAGCGTGGAGGGGGGCGGCAGGGCGCCGCCAGCACATGCCGCGTGCGGCCGCACTGCCTGGCCGTGGGCCCGTGGCATATAGTATCGTAATACGTGATCGGGAGAAGGTGCAAGGATGCGTGCCAGGACGGAAACCGACCGCAACGGTGCCGCACGATGCCGTAAGAGTGCCGTGTACCGCACGCCGGCGGTGCCCCGGCGCCCCTCGAGGGCGCCTGCTAGGTCGGAGGTGGCACGAGAGCAAATTTGTGGCTCGGGTGGTGGTCCATGTGGCCCAAACGCGCGGCGGTAGTTCCGAAGTCGGCCCTCACGCACGTGTCTCCTTCAGGAGGACTCCAGAGAGATCGCTGGGAGGCCGGGGTGAGGCCGGCAGGCCAGCTGGCCGTGCACTGCATGGTGCGCGGTATCCTCTTTAAATGCAGGTTCGTGTGCGGGGGGCTCAGGAGGGTGGTTTGTCGCAACTGCCCGTGACCTGCTGACTAAGCAGCCGCACAGTGCGACAGCCCGCCGCGTCCGCACTCCTGCTGGACGCCTCTGCAATCTGTCTGTTGTCCGCTGCGTCCATGAGCTCTCGATCCTCGATTTTCTCGGGCTGTGTGCTTCGCCGCACTGCGCTCCGTGGCGCTGCTCTATGTAGCAATTGTGTTGCACTGCGAATTGGCGATGCAAGTTTCAAATGTTTCAAATGCGGTGCGCATCACGGAAGCAGACCGGTTCTTGCGCCAGGCAACCGGACGAAGAAGTCGCTACCTAGCGCATGGCCAGGTTTGCCCGCGAATTCCGGGCCCACAGATTCATGTTATAACACAATTGGAAGCAGCTATTCTCAGCTCGTTTGTAACGCACGGTTCCTGGGCCTCTGAGCCACCTTTTCAGACGCCACTCTTTTTTGAGTACGTCGTAAGCCGCCCGAGCCGCCGGACCACCGGCGCATCCGACCAGTTCACATCATTTGAACTATTAAGAATCTCATGAACCCAACAAAAATAGTTAATGTATGAGGCCTGGGTGAGGTGCATTTGGCCCTTTGGCCGGAGATTCTTTGATCTGCCTGACCCCTGACGGGTAACCGTTCAGCCCTGTTGCGCTGACCGACGGAGCGACGATCCGTTTTTTGTGCTTGCGGTTCCCAAATGTTCTAACCGTCTGGCAAGGCGGAGCGTCGAGAAGCAAGCAACGCCGTGACAAAAATAATGAGGGATGTTAGGCCGTAGGCAAGTTATTCAAGTGACTAGCAAGTTCGTCGTGCGCACGGCCGATTGAGCACGAAATATGCTTTAATACTCTTCTGAAAAAAATTATGGCAGTGCATCTCTAGTTGTCAAGAAACAAGCCTCAGCAGGAATCGTCCGTAAATGCTGAGCACGTACGTCCGAATTGACGTCTGAAAGCACGAACTGTTCTATAAAATGGCATTAAAAAATAGTGCTACCATAAATTTTAGATTCGCTGGCTGTCGGTTTCGCAACCTATACGGGAGACGTACGTGAGCGGTTAGTGCCCGTCTGTCCTGGCGACCAGCGGCGATGCCGATGAGCGTGCCCTCGCGTACGACCCACCTTTATGCGAAAGTTTAATTACCCTCTCAAAACGCAGAGCCGTCTGTTACGTGATTGTCGTACCCTGGGGGTCACAAGTAAGGGGAGTGGAGATGTTGCAGTACAGAGCAGACCTAACATTCGAGCCCGTTATACGCGTTGACCCGACCTTGAAGCGCTGCAGCAGCGTCTAGGATCGCGACTGTCGTAAGTTCTAACGAGACTTTTGCCGTGAACGATTTTGTCGCAAAGCCTAGGGGAGGGACTTGTTGATAACGGAGTTATCTTATCACGGACGTAGAGGCTTATGGCTTGTTGCTGATAGGATGGCCCGGTCGTCTGGTTCGTCGGCGTCAGATACGCACCCGTCCGAACCGCCCTCGCTTCTTTCGGTTTTGAAGGCGCTCCCAGCAGACTGCGTTCGCAATAATTTAGTTTCAGCTTTCGGAAGGTAATCGTATTCCGTTCGCGTTAGAGCTTCTTGTGGGTGGCCGTTGCCGTTTGGCTTTCCAGGAATAAAATTGTCGTTAAGTCTATTTGCGTCAATAAATTTAAAAGTTGCCTGGCCTCCAAGAAGAATCCGCCAATGAAAGTGTGTTTGTTGGCCTCTGCCCTCGTCGTAACGTCTGGCCCGGGGCCAGTCAAGGGCCGCTAAAGTTACACCCCACGTTTGGCAGCTTCTCAGGCGTTTACATCATCAACAGCTACTGGATGGTTCCCTGCTCCAACCTTTCCCAACCCGCAATTGCCGTGCAGGCTCACCGATGCCGACACCAGTCGGGCGCGCCCGCCCATCCGCGGCCACCAGTGGCTCCCTGGGCAATGGACGCCCGTCCTCTACGGCGTCTCGCACGACTGGCGCGCCTACGCGCGCTGCGTGCTCACGCGAAGCCTCACCGTTGACCTAGCCATCACCGTCTCCCTGCAGCGCCCCACCAGCCACGGCGGCGCCCCCTTCGAGCCCCTCGAGTCCTTCCTCGCCGGCTTCCCCAGCCTGCGCCACCTCACCGTCCTCGCCGGCAACGGCGGCGCGCCCGTGGACGACGCTTCCACCAGGCCCCCCACCACCCCCGGCTACGGCGGCACCGGCAGCAGCACACTCCTCGCCATGGCGGAAGCCGTCAACGTCGCCCTCGCCGCCCAACAGCTCCTCCGCCTCGATCGGCCTGGGGATAACGGCTACGGCGGCGGCGGCGGCGGCGGCGGCCAGGGCCCCCGCCTGGCTTCCCTGGAGCTGCGGCTGCACCCCGCCGTCTGGCGGGCGCTTCGCGGCTCCGACCCAGATGATTTCCTGCAGCGACTGGTTTCGGCGCATCCCTCCCTGGAGAGCCTGACGCTCAACGTGGCGGCGCCGCCGATGCCGGGGCTGCCGTCGCTGCCGTCGTCGCCGTCGGCGCCGCCGGCGCTCGGGGCCGCGGGGCAGGGCGACGGACCGGTGGCGGTGGTGGATGTGGCACCGCTGGCGGCGCTGCCGGGGCTTTCGAAGCTGTGCTTCGTGGGCCCTGTGGTGGTGGAGGGCCTGGCGGGGTTGGTGCAGCTGCAGGTGGGTGGGGTTGGGCTGGGTAGCTAACCCTGTACCCTGACCAGGGGCAGCGGGGGAGGGGTGTTCGCGGGAGCCCGGATGTCGCGGTTGCATCGTTGTTCCGTAGCTGTTGCTCGCATGAAGGCATGAAGGCATGATGGCATGAAGGCATGAAGGCATGATGCGTGTGCGATTGCGCACTGCCTTTCCTGTTGTGTGGTCTGTTCCGTTGTTCTCGTGGCCCACGCACAGCCCCTGCACAGCGCGCGTTTACACGGCCTCACCACCACCACTACCACCACCCGCCCCCCGCCCCCTCCCATTTGACTCCCCAAATCCACCACAGGGCCTTACGCTGGAGGGCGTCATCCCCACCTTCACCCCCGAGTCCCTCGCCTCCCTCACCGGCCTCTCCGCCCTGCGCCTCTCCGAAACCCACCTGCGCCCGCTGCCCTCCGTCCCGCCACCCAGCCGCCCGCCGCCCGGCCCCGCCGCCGCCGTGCTGGCGCCGCCGCCGCAATTCAGCCTGGCGCGCGCCTACCGCGGCCTATGCGCCCTGCACCTCCCCCACGTCGCGGTGGGCCCCAAGGAGTGGCCGCTACTCGCGGCGCTGTGCCCCGGCCTCCAAGAACTCGAGCTGGCGAACCTGACGCCGATGCTGTCCGGCGCCGGCGGCTTCGCGTCGGGGGAGCTGCGGTCGTCGGCCGGCGCCGCGGCGGCGGCCGCGGCGGCGGTCGGCGGCGGCGTGGTCCCCGACTGGTTCCTGCGCGCCACCGTCGGCGACGAGATCGCCTACAGCACCGCCAGCGGCGGCGCCACGACGTCCAAGGGCAGCGGCAGCGGCGGCGCCGGCGCCAAGTGGCACCACACCGGCAGCGGCCTGTCGCAGAGCCGCCTCCTGGACGGCGACCACAGCGGACACAAGGCCGGCGGCAGCGGCGGCGCCGTCGCTGCGCGGTGCCCATTCACGGGGTTAGTGGTTGGCGGCGGCGGCGCCGCCGGCGGGAAGCACGGCGGAGGCGCCGCCGCCGCCGCGGCGGCGGCGGCGGACCGCCGCGGCAGCGGGTACCGTTCTCCTGCGCTGGCGGGGGTGCGGCGCCTGACGTTGTGGGAGTACCTGGCGCCGCTGCAGATGGTGGAGATGTTGCAGCTGCTGCCGGACCTGCAGGAGCTGAGGGTGGGTGGGTGGGTGGCGTTGGGTTTCGGAGCGGGTTCCCTCCACCTGCCCCTCGTCCTCCCAGTCCGCTCACGGCACGCACCCCATCACCTCCCAGTACCCCTGCACCCCCGCAGAGATCCACCCCAGCAACCACCAACCACCAACCATCAATCGCCAACCCGACCTTCAAAAACCCACTCCTTCGTAAAACCCACATCCCAAAAGACTACCCCTCGAAAACCACCCCTCATAACCCTAAAACCCAAACCAGATCATAAACCGCCCCCAGCCCCTCAAAACTGGCCCAGGCTCCAACCCCGCCTCCGTCCTCGAAACAACCCCACGCCCTCCAGGCCTCCCTGCTGCTGGACGACCCTCCCGACGTGCCCGCCGCCGGCCTGCGTCCCGCCGCCGTGGCGGTGCTGCGGCCGCTGTCCGAGGCCCTGCGCCCCATCCGCGACGTGCGCCTGGCCGTCAGCTGCGACCCCGCCGCCGTCACCGGCCAGCTGGCGGGGCTGTTCCTGATGGAGAGCGGTCTGGCTGACGTGGCGGGGATCCAGGGGCTGTCGCTGACGGTGTGGGTGGCGGCGGAGACGCAGCTGGGCTCACTGGCGGCGCTGCTGCAGCTGCGGAGCCTGGAGCTGACGTTGGGAAAGCAGGAGCAGGTGGATAGAGAGGGGGACCAGGGAGTGATATGCTCCTTTATAGGGAGGGGTAGGGGGAGAGGTTCCGGGTGTGGGGTGTGGGTGGAGGAAGGGGCGGGGAGGGTGGTGGTGTGTTGGTTTGGGTTGGGTTGGGCGCGTGGGGGATGATGCGGTTCCGAGTTTGGGCAAAGAGCAGTGTAGTGTGTCGCGTGAATAAACAGTGGCTGTGCGTCTGCTGGTTGTTTGGATGATTAGTTTAATAGTTCGTTGCAACAACCAGTACGGTGGTACCATTGCGCGACCCCGGAGCAGGTTGTGCTGCAACCAGTAGCACTCCTCCTCGGCCTCCTCCTCCTCCTCCTCCTCGCCCTCCTCGGCTTCCAGCCGTTACGTATATGGTACCTACCCCCCATCCCCATCCGGGCCGATTTCTTTTATCCCCATCCCCATCCCCATCCGGCGCCCACCCGTCCGCCCGCCCGCCCCTCAGGAGTCGGAGCTATCTGTGCTCACCCGCCTGGTGCGTCTGTCCTACCTGTCACTGCGCATCATCCCGGGCATCTGGAACGAGATCCAGGGCCGCACCGGCCGCGTCACCGCCGGCGCGGCGCTGCGCCTGGCCATGTCCTTCGCGGCGGGGCAGGAGCTGCTGCTGGTGGCGGACGTGCACCGGGAGATCTGCGAGGATGAGGCCATCTCGCTGGTCAAGAGCGTGGAGATGACGACGGGCCAGCCGGGCGCCGCCTGGGCTGTGTCGGCGTGGGTGGAGGAGACGGCCGAATGCATCATGGGCTTTGGGCCCAGCGCCGGAGGCTCCGGGACGCTGGGCGGCGGCGGCGGCGGCGACGGCGGCGGCGGCGGCGTGCTGCGGGTGGTGTGGACGCCGGAGCTGGTGCGGCGGCTGCTGGGTGTGGTGGCGGGGGTGGAGGGGTCTCGGGGCGGGGGGTGCAGCGGGCAGCCGGGGTGTGGGGGCCTGGCGGTGAGTTTCATGGGGTCGGAGGAGGAGCGGCTGGGCAGGGTGCTGGGCAGCTGAGTGGAGGGGAGAGGAAGGGAGGAGGAAGGGAGGTGTGGGTGCAGGCAGCTGTTGCAGCGTCCGCCTGGTCATCATCAACAGCAGCGGTGGCGGCCCGGTCGTCGGGTCAGGTCGGGGTGGTTCGGTGGGTTAGCTGAAAGGCACGTATAAGGGACGCTGCAGTATTGCTGTTGGGCGTGTTCGCCTCGCCTGTCGGTGGATTGTTTTTTGGGAGGAGGACTCGAAAGTTTGCGGCTGCGGTGGCAGCCGGTGTCGGGCGGTTGGGCGTGCGGGTGCATGTGCATGTGCTGGGCGCGGTGCCTGGGCGAGCGTACGCCGGCGCGCGCCCCCCATCAACACAAAAATAAGACTGCAGAACCCCGATCGAGGATTGCGTGAGCCGTTGGCGGTTGTTTAGGGTTGGTTGAACGGTTGGCTGCTTATCCTTGGCGCCTCCCGATTAGGGGGATTTGCTGGGAGCAGGCCGTTGGAGACGGTTGGTAGGTATTTGTGGTTGCGCGCAAGGCTGTCTGCCAATTCATCTGTCGGCCTGCCATTCTGTCTCTGTCTGTCCCTTCCTAATCTTCTTGTTGATTGTCGATCTGTCTTTGATTGCGCTGATCGGGGGCGCATTTGGGGGTACAAGAGAGCTTGCTTACCGTGCTTAGGCCGGGGACGAGGGCGCTCGGCTGGGGGGTGCGATCGAAATTAACCTATGGCGGGGGAAAGGGACGGCCGGGTCGGCGAGGAGCGCAGTGTGTGTGGGGGTTGGGGAAGGGGGACCGGGTGGGGATGCGGCCCCCGCACCTCTCATACCGGTACACTTCATCGCCTGCCAGCCCCAGCCCCAGCCCCACCGTCATGCGCCGGCTCGTGCGCCTGCGTCGCCGCATTGGGCGGCGCGGGGCTTGCCAACCCAGGAGGAGGAGGAGGAGTACGAGGAGGAGGAGGAGGAGGAGGAGGAGGCTGGTGTGGAGGTGGCTGTGCACGCGTGCGTGCGCTGCGGGCTGGGTCCCCCTGCCGCCGTCGCCCCCTCACCCCACCGGCCCTCCGCCGCGCTCCGCCTCGTCGGCCACATTTCGGCCCCCTGTTTGGTCTGTTCGGGCGTGCGTGTGTATGTGTGTGTGTATGTTGATTGTGCGCGCGCTCGCGCACACTCGAGGCAGGGGCAGGCAGTACCGGGCTGCTGCAACACCCGATCGCAGAGGGTCCCCTCTCCCAGACGGCCTCAAGTCCACCTTTCCGCAGTCGGCGGGCTGCCCCGTGCAAAAACGACTCAATGCCGCGCCGCACCAATGGCCGCGACTGGGCCTTCCAGCGGCGCCGCGGCGCCGGGGTGTCTTGGATTCGAGCTGCGCCCACCGTGCCGTGTGGTTTGCTTTCCGCTCTGCTCTTGTCCGGAGCCGCTGCCCTGCCAACTGCAGGCCGCTGCTGCTGTGGGGCGGCGATGTACGGGGGCTCTAGTGCCCCGTTGGCTGGGGTGTCTCTCCCCCGCAACGCCACGCCACGCCTCCATTGCTTGGTTTCATTTCCTTTACGGGCGTCAGGGAGCGAGTGGGCGGGGTTGCACCTTCTGCGGTCCGTTTCCCAGGAGCCCTTTTTCTGACGCTCCACTGCGCTGTGCTGTGCGGTCAGTCCTCGGTATGGCCTGTGAGTAATGTAAGGCCCATGAGTACCGTTTGGGTGTATCAGTGTGTGTGCCCGAATGAGTATGGGCAGTTGGACACTCACCCAGGGGGGGTGGGGGCTGGGGGATGAGTGCCATGGGGGGTGTCCCCATGGGCATGCACCGCAGCGGAAGACAAGTCCCGACCGACTGCCCCCCACCCTTCGCGTCGCGGATCTTGCCGTTCGAGGTCGCAGACACAGACGCGTATCGCCGTGTATTGCACATCGCATTTGCAGCCGCCGCTTGGCGTCAGCCGTACCGGCCTGCCTGCCTGCCTGCCGTACTGCCCGCCAGGCGTATCTGTAGTGCCCGCTCGTTGCTTGGATCGCGTTGCGTGACTTGCGGGCAAGTTGTTTTTTCGCTCGTATACCGTACGATACTAGCATAACTAGCGAGAACTGTAAGTGCTGGGGGTGGCGTGTCGCCGGCGCGGCGCGGCTGCGTCGTCGGAAGTCCATCCTCGCAAGTCTGCGCTTTGCCTTCTCCCTTTCCAGGCCGCGGGGCAAGCGCTGGGCATTCCTGCACTGTCCCCCGCAGTCACACCGTATGAACGTCAGCAGTGCAGCTGCAGCCCAGCCCGCCCCTGCCCGCCAGAGCCTGAGGAAGGCGGGTTGGTGTGGGTCGGCGGCCCCGTTGCACCGGGAGTCCGGGACCAAATGCAATCTCGTGCTACGCGTAATAGCTCAGAGACTTGCGTGGTCATGTCCACTTATGAATAGCTGCCTAAGTGACCAAAGCTGCTGGGGCACATATAACGAACCGATACAAGGCCAAGCCGTTATGTGAATATCTTTTATGTGCGCGGGAAGAGCGCTTGATCATGCGTGCCGTACTATTTTCCCAAATAGTACGACCTACAAGCGCACCGGTCCCTCACCATGATTCGGCACTCCCGAATGAGTTTATCTGCCGGCTAGTTCTGCATAAAATCAGCATGGATCTTGACAAGGCGCTGCTGTTTGTTGAATGCAATCCCGTGCTACGCGTAATAGCTCAGAGAATTGCGTGGTCATGTCCACTTACGAATAGCTGCCAAAGTGACCAAAGCTGCTGGGGCACATATAACGAACCGATACAAGGCCAAGCTGCTGTTTGTTGAATGCAATCCCGTGCTACGCGTAATAGCTCAGAGAATTGCGTGGTCATGTCCACTTATGAATAGCTGCCAAAGTGACCAAAGCTGCTGGGGCACATATAACGAACCGATACAAGGCCAAGCCGTTATTTGAATATCTTTTATGTGCGCGGGAACAGCGCTTGATCATGCGTGCCGTACTATTTTCCCAAATAGTACGACCTACAAGCGCACCGGTCCCTCACCGGTCCCTCACCATGATTCGGCACTCCCGAATGAGTTTATCTGCCGGCTAGTTCTGCATAAAGTCAGCATGGATCTTGACAAGGCGCTGCTGCTTCTCGACAAGCATTGGCCTCAGACAATTTATTTCGTCGGGTCCGGAGGGGTCCGGCATTTCGTTTGAGTGGGCCGGGGACTCAATAGAATGGGTTGAGTCAATTGAGTGAGGGGCTGGATGCTATGAGTGGGCCGGGGACTCAATGTTGAGTCTAAAACACCAGACGCAGACTGAGTCTGACATCTTGACGCAAAAGCAGACGCAGGCCTCCTCCTTCGCCACCGCCTCCTTCGCCACCGCCTCCTTCGCCTCCGCCTCCTCGTCCTCCTCGTCGTCCTCCTCCGGGGCGTTGCGGCAACAGTGCGACCTCCGCCAAAGTCGCACCACGCGTCCTCTCACGCATCTCCGTCCATGAACCCCGCGCCTGTCCCTAGCTTTGGGGGCTCATCCAGGCCGTGGCCCCCGCCGGCTAACCGAGCACCCTCGGCGCGATGTCCGTAACGTACGGCTTTGACGAACGTTTACCGAACATTCAGTGAACGTTCCCCGTGACTGTTCACTGAACATTCAGTGAACGTTCAGCGAACAGTCACCAGTCGTTCACGTCGCGAACGGAAACACCCGCCGACCCGCGCTTACCCTAAGTAGTGCAGAAACGGTAGCAGTTGACAGTTAGCCTTTCCAGCTTAGCCAACGTATGCACCGTTACTTGCATTCCAATGGCATAGACGTTACCTTGACGTTATAAATCACCAATTTGTCTGTTGTCACCTTATTGCCGCACCTCGCGCGCAAGTCGCTGGTTGTCACTACAGTGACTATTTCAGCGCCTTGTAACCAAGCCCATCCAAATGCATCGATAGTGGATTATGGACCTTTCGTTGTCTTTCATTACTCTCAAACAATGAGGAACGCAGTGAAGCTGCTGACAACAGCGACAGCGATCGTAGCTTGCTTATGCTGGTCGCCTTTCTCTGCTTTCGCAGCAGATGTACCACCGTAAGGGTGATCAGTCATCGCTTACGCGGAGTGCATCTTTCCTCAGCGGCGTTGCTCCGTTCTTGCGCAGGGAGCCCGCAGCGCCCGCACGAAAGGGTTTGAATCTATTTCACGCTGTAGGTGTCACGTTCGCTCTTCGTCTGCTATTCAGCTCCAATTAAAGAAGCTGGCTTTGCAAACTTTCGTTTTCCCTTTGGATGAAATTGGCAGGGCGACGACTCTCTAGAATGGGAGAACGACGAGCTTCATCGTATGCGCAACCTGCATGCGAAAAATCTTGATAATGCTGAGGTGCGGCCGTGATGGCGGGGCCCCCGCCGATCACCATCCGCCTGCGAAACACCTCCCCCAGCTGCTGACCGTTTTGGCCTCGCGCCTCTCTCCCTAGCAGGAGTTCCTCGGATCGGCAAATCTAGCGGAGTACCTGGGCCTGCTGCCCGTGGACTCAATTCACCTGCCGGTGCCCCTGAATGTGGTGCTGGTGGGGTTCAAGGGCGATGGCAACGCCGGCGTGAACATTTCCACCACGGAGCTTAACGACTGGTTCGCCCACCTGGACCATATACTCCCGCATACGCGGATAGATCGGTCGGAGCTGACCTGCCAGGAAGACGGTGCGTGGGCGCTCCCAGCCCCACATTCCTGGATGGGGAGGGAATGCCTTCGCAACCAGCACCAACGACGCATCGCACTCTTCACCCCCCACCCACCGCGTGGGCTGCGGTGCCCCGTCTCTGTTGCTGCACGCCGACTGCCGTCCAGGCCCCTCTCCCGTCGGCCGCACGTTTGCGTATACCGGCCATCTCCGCGGGCGGCTCTCCACATGGGAACGGGCCAACGGGGGCACTGGCGCTGGGAACTGGGGAAGCTAGCTGGGATGGGTATCGGAGCATCACCTGCCGCCTTCCACCAGTCGTGGCAGCTTCTGCCCCCGGCGGCGCCTTGCCCGGGTGGAAGAAGCGGGAACCGCGGCCCCTGCCGGCTTTCGTTGCTGTTGCGGGTGGGCCCCGGTGGCCCACCGGAGGGGACCCGGCGGTGCAGGCGGCCTTCCGGCCTTCCCTCCGGGCTTCCGTCCGTGCTGGCTGGCTGGCTGGCTGGTGCAGCTCCTACCAAACCCCCCTGCGCCCGCCCGCCAGCCAGCCAGCCAGCCCACAACCCGCCTCCGCCTGATAACGCACGGTGCCGCCGCCACCGCGGCCGCCGCCGTCCCCGCTGCCCCCCGTCCGCCCCCCGGACAACGTCCGCAGGGTTTCTTGTTTCCTTCTTGCAAATTCATCACTCTTCAACCCCCCCTTCCCCCCATCAGGCCAGTGTGCCGGCCTGGTCCATGGCCGCTTCCACCCCACCCCCATGCCCTCCTACGTGCGCCTCAACTTCAGCTGCAATGTGATCCTCATCAAGCGGAGGGACGTGGTGGACGCATTCGAGAGGGCCATCGCGGCATTCAGCAGACCGGTGGACCCGGCGGTGGCCACGGGCATGCAGCAGGTGGGGTGGGGGGCAGGTGGGAGGGGGTGTGCGTGTGTGTGTATGTGCGCCTGGGGCAGGCCCCGCGGCCGGTAGGCCCGAGGCAGCGCCCCTGAGGCCTCCCCCTCTGCTTTCTCACGCCACGTGAGCCCTTGGCATACCGTGTGGGCTTACAGGCTCCCCTCCCTGGCCCAGCTTGCCGCTATGGGCTGTCGTACCCTAACCCTCTCTTCCCCCTCCCCCCCCGCACTTTTACCCCTCCTCCTCCCCCCTCTCTCCCCCCTCGCAGGTTGACTCGTCCAAGATGGAGGGCCTGATGGACCACTTTATAACCGCCCTGGGGCTGGAGATGTCGTACAGCCTTGTCGTACTGAACCCCACCTGGCACGTGGACGAGCCTGTGTACGGCTACCGTCAGGGCATCAGCAGTGCGGAGCTGCAGCTCATCAAGGGGAACACGGACCGACTGAGGAAGGTCATGGTGGGTGGCTGGATGGGTGGCTGGCTGGCTGGGTGGGGGGGGTGGGTGGCTGGCTGGCCGGCTGGCTGGGTAACAAAACACGATACCGCAACGTAGGGATGTAGGCGACTGAGAACCCCAGTAGTACTTTGTAAGTACTACTGGGTGGGTGGCCCTGGTAGGTGGCTGGGTTTGGAGCGACGGGGTGGTTAAGTGGCTGGCTGGCTGGCTGGCTGGCTGGCTGGGTGTTTTCGGTGCCTGCCTTCATCGCGGCCCCATGGCGGCGGCCTGTCCTTCTGCTTTTCCTGCCCGCCCTTATGGCCTGCCCTTCTGGCCTGCCTCTTATGACCTGCCTCCCACCCCACCCCGCACGCAGGCCGCCGCCAGCCAGCCGGAGCCCGTGCTGCCGTCCCGCTTCCGTGGCGGCTGGGCGGTGCACCGGCGGCCCTGGTCGGACGGCCGCATCGTGGCGCCCAAGTTCTCACCCATGGATACCACCTCGGAGAGGTGGGGCAGCAGGAGGCGGCGGGGGGGGGCGGGGTGGGGCCGGGGTGGCGGGGGTGGGGGTGGGGGTGGGGGGCTTATACAAGTGCAATGCGAGATTGGGAGGGGGCAGGCGGCGGGGGCGGGGGCGGGGGAGGGCGTTGTTGTGGGCGCGGGGTGGAGGGTATGAATGGAGGGTATGAAGAGTCGAACTGAAATGACCTGACCTGGACTAATATGGATTGAAGCGGACGGCCAGGGTCCCGACATCCAGTCGGAGGGGGGGGGAAGGACCTCCACTTTGGCTTCCACTGGCGCCTGGACCCACCCCGTCCAGCCCGCCCAGCTGCCCGCATCCCGCTCCCTTCCCCCCCCCCCGCCTTCCGTCCTTGCCCCCAGAACCCGCTCCTAACGCCGCCTCCGTCTCCGTCGCTTCGCCTCGGTAGCTGCTTTTCTCTCGCCCCGCATCCCGCTCCCTCCCGGTCCTCGGCACCCCTCGCCCACCCCTCACCCGCCAACTGCCCACTGCTGTGCTCCCCTACCTCTGCCCCTACCTCTGCCCCTACCCCTGCCTCCACCCCCCCGCCTCTACCTCATACTACTTTACCTCATACTACCGGTTGTCGCGGGCAGCGAGCGGTGGGTGTCCGCCGTGCGCGGCTACCTGGGTCAGGAGGAGGCACTGAGGCGGCGGCTGCTGGAGGTGGCGGGCAGCGAGCGGGGCGGGGCGGCGTTCGTGCAGGCGGCGCGGCTGACGTCGCGGCCGGGCAGCGTCATGGGGGCGGTGCTGCGGAAGGAGCTGCTGGAGTCGTGGGCGGCGGCGGCGGGTGGGTTCTCCGGGGGTTGAGTGCGTGGGTGGTAATTAAAACGGCCCGGGGCGAGGGAACGCAACGCAGTTACCTGGGATGTTACCTGACTCGAACCCGGGTGAGAATCTCGCGCATTGGATGGGTATCAGGTGGGCATGGGGTGTGGGAGTGCGCGGGATGGGCGTGCAATCGTGGAGGGGCTGCTTGGGGCCACATGTATGGCGCTATGGCCCCGCACTCCCGCCGCCTCCCTGTCGCCCACTCTGCAGGGGCCCCCCACCAGCCCACTGCCCCACGGGCCCCGCCGCGCTCCCTCCATACCCCGCTCGCCGCTCCCCGCCGCCCCACCCCCCCCCACCTCGCCCTCCCCCACCTCGCCCTCCCTCCCCCACCCCCCAGAGGCCCTCCACAGCACCTTCCACGCCTCCCATCCCGCCGAGGACTGCCTGGTCAACACCTGGGTGGGCAGCGGCGGCCGCTGGGCGCTGCTGGACCTCACAGCGGGGGGCAAGGACTGGGGCCCGGCGCTGGGGGGCGAGGGGGTGGTGCACCACCAGACGCTGCCGCGTGTGCAGGAGCTGTTCGGGGGGGTCAAGAGGATCAAGGAACGTGAGTGCGGCGGGGCGGGGAGGGCGGGCGGGCGGGCTGGCTGGGGAGGGGATTGGGGGGAATGGGGAGGGACGGAGGGCGGGGGAGGAGGGGGGATGGTGGGAGGAAGGCAGCGTTGGACAGTCTGGCGGAGAGGGTGGGAGGGGCGAGTGGGTGCTGGGGGCGGGCGTGGAGCAAGGGAGGGAGGTGGGAAGGGCTGCATGGCTGGCTGCACAGGCAGGGATGGGCGCCTGGGCTCGGGCCGGGGTGGGTTAGACCCCCCTACTGCGGGGGAAAGACGTTCGTTCGCTGGTTTGGGGGCGACCGGTTATCAGCTTTGTCTACCGGTATTCGGACCATTCCACTTACTCTCCGCCACTCCACTCCACCGTTCGCCGGCCCGCGCCCCCCTCCCCCCCTTCTTCTGCACGAGCCTATCACTCCCTGACCCCCCCTTCTTGTGATACGTTGCCGTTTACGGGCTCCAGCCCATACGTGGATAACACCACCCAGCCCGTGACTCTGCCCCGTCGCCCTCCCCCCCTCCTCCCCCATCTTCAGAGGTCCGCGAGGACGCCCGGCAGCCCGGCAGCACCGAGCAGCTGGTTTCGGAGACGCTGTCTCAGGCCCGCTCCGCCCGCCTGCCTTCAGTGGCCAACCGCCACCACCACACCTTCCAACTCAAGGTGAGGAGGACGAGCAGCGGAGCTCAAGGGGGCCCTTGGGGGAGGAGGGGACGGGGGGGGGTATCCACGGGGGTATAGGCCGGAGCCCGTGAACGGCAACGTAACAAAAGAAGGCTGTCCCCGTGGGGAGGGGAGGGGACGGAGGAGATGGCGCGTGTCCTGTGCCGCGGCCTTGGGTGTGTGTGCGTGTGTGTATGTGGGGAGGGGAAGGGGAGTGTTTCTGGGAGCGGAGAGGAGGCGGGGCTGGACGCCCGCGTGTGCGGGATGTTGGGGGTTTCCCTTGATCTCACTTGACTTCAGCCACCCCACAACTGCCACAGCAAAAACACATCGACACCCGCCAAACCCACACCCACACCCGCACCCACACCCGCACACCCCCCCCACTGCATGCACCCACGCCGCGCAGAAGCAGGCCGCCCGGCGCGCCGCCTCCGAGCCCGGCGCCCCTCCGCTTGACCCCGCCGCCGAGGAGGCTGAGGAGCTCGCCTGGCGCACCCAGCGTCAGGTGGTGTTGCTGCAGGCGGAGCTGGATCTGCTGGAGGAGTGGGCGCTGAGGTACTGCAACAATAACGTACGTGGGCGGGGGGGGGGGGTCGGGGGGTGGGGGTGGTCCGGGTGTGTGTGTCGGGGTCGGGGGTAATGAGGCCGATGCCGGGGGTCGGGGGTCGGGGTGTTCTATCCCCGGACAGGCCGTTCTCTTCTATGTCGCCGCGGTTCCTTGGCCGCGATTCGTGCTTCCTTACCCTTACCCTCCCCCCTCCCCCCTCCCCCCTCCCCCCTCCCCCCTCCCCCCTCCCCCCTCCCCCCTCCCCCCTCCCCCCTCCCCCCTCCCCCCTCCCCCCTCCCCCCTCCCCCCTCCCCCCTCCCCCCTCCCCCCTCCCCCCTCCCCCCTCCCCCCTCCCCCCTCCCCCCTCCCCTCCTGCCCCCTCCCCTCCTGCCCCCCCCCCAGGACCACCCCCCTCTGGTGTGCGGCACCTGGCAGGAGGAGGCGGTGTCACTGCGTGCGGGGCTGTCCAAGCTGCACGCATCCACGGACTCGGCGGTGTACGACCTGTTCCGGGAGCACCGCTGGGAGATATTTGGGAGGGAGCAGGACCTGGCGGATGTGAGTGGGGGAGGGAGCGGGGGGGGGGAGGGGGGGGAGTCAGGGAGTGATGTGCTCCTTTATGTAACAATGAGTCACTGCGGACGTTGTTGATCAAGCTGCTGCAGCAGGTGGGGGATATCCACGTATAGGGGGAGGGGGAGGGGGAAGCGTTGCGTTGGGCTTTGGTCGAAGGCAAGCCGGGGATTCGGAGGAACGGCACGGGACAGAACGGGGAAGGAGCTCTTTGTTTTCGGGGGTGTTGGGGGGGCCGTGGAGAAGAGAGAAGACAGACAGCGTGCCTGTGTGTATGCGATATGGGTCTCAGGGTTTCTTACCCCCCCCCCACCCACCTACCCACCCACTCACCCGCCGCCGCCCCCCCCCCCCTCCCTTGCAACTTTACTCTTCAAACCCTCTCCCCCCCCTGGAGTGCAGTTGCATCCGGAGCTGTGGGACGAGCAAGAGATCGCCAGGGACACGTTGCTGAGCGAGCTGGCGGGGGCGTTATCCCGGGCCATACGCCACGTCATCGCACCGCCAACCGCCAGCTGGCAGGGCCGCCGGGTGGCGATCATCACGGGCGGCGGAGGCGGAGGCGGTCCCGCGCAGGCGCCGGCGCCGGGTGCGGCGGCGGCGGCGGCGCCCTCCGGAGATCCGGCGGGCCGGATCTCCGGAGGTGGTGGAGGCGGCGGTGCACAGCAGCAGCAGGGGCAACTGCCCCGCCACACCACCGCGCCGCCCTTCGCGTATCATGTGAGAGTGCGGAGGCGAGGGATGGGGCTGGGGTGGGGGGCTGGGGGGGGGTGGGGTGGGATGGGGGTTGAGGAGAAGCGCCGCAGGGAGGTACCGAAGTGAGCCGAGTGGTGAGCCGAGTGGTTGGCCGAGTGGTGAGCCGAGGTTGGACGGAGGGAGGGAGGGCTGGTGACTGGTGATGTGAGGTTTGGGTGCGGATTGCAGGGGACCGGGAAAACCGCCTAAAACCCCAAAACCCCAAACCAGACCACAACAAAACGAAACAAACCCCTGCCGGCCTGCGCGCCCTCCCTCCGTCCCTCCGCTGCGGTATCAATCGTCGCTCCTTGCCTCCCCAACCCCCCCTCCCTCGTTTGGGGCGCCGTCACGCTTGGTGAACGGCGCAGCCACTGCACTAAATTGGTAACTATCGGAGTCCGTAAGCAGTTCGTTTTCGGGAAGCTTGACAGAGTTCCAGTCGATCTTCAGACTACAACGTCCGCAGGCCCTTTTGTTTCTTTCTTGCAAATTCACTCTTCAAAACCCCCCCTCCCTCCTCCCCCCCCCTCAGGTCAACTTCCACATCCACCTCATCTCCGACAACAGCCGCCACCTGCAGACCTCCAATTCGGGGACAGCCAACTTCGATGTGGACGCATTCAAAGTGGCGGTGGACGACCTGCGCCTACCCAACCAGGTGACACCACCACCACCACCACCACCACCACCACCAGGAGGGGGGAGGGGGGGCGGGACAAGGGAGATGTGGGAGCGAGCGAGCGAGCGTGGGTGTGGGTGTTTGTGTGTGTGCGCGCGTGTGTGTATGTATGTTTCTTTAACAAATTCTATGCCACCGGGCCTGACGCTGAATGGCCAGGGGCCGCTGAGACCCGGTTTGAGGCGGGGCCGGGCTGGTGGGGGGGGATATTGATTTTTCTTTTGGGGGGGGGCGGGGAGGCTCGGTGCGTTTCCATTACCCGCCCTCCTGCCCCCCACCCGCCTCATCCGCCTTCCCAACCGACCCCACCCCCTCCCCCCTCCCTCTCCCGCCCCTCCCTCTCCCTCCCTCACCCCCCCTCACCCCCCCCATCCGGGCAGGTGTTCCACTACGATGTGGTCCGGGTGAACCTGTTGGACGAGCCGGCACTGGCTGCGGGCATGGCGGCGGCCACACGCACCACCCTGCAGGACATCCCCTCATCGGAGGACTTTTTCGAGGGTGAGAGCGCCCGGAGGAGGGGGGCGGCGCCCGGAGGAGGGGGGCGCCCGGAGGAGGGGGCGGCGGGAGGAGGGGGGCGGGAGGGGTAGAAAAGAAGATGCGTGGGGGGAAGAGGGGCGGAGCCGAGTCCAGCCGAGCGGGGGCCCGAGCCGAGTGGGGCAACGGAGCGGGGCGTGTGGCGGCTGGCGGCTGGCGAGCAAGGATGGACGCATATTGGAGTAGGGCGGGTGATGGGGTTGCCTGGTCGCTGGACCCCGTGAAGTTGGGGGCCGTTTGTAGGAGCCGCGGAAGTTAACACGGAATGCGCCCCTGCCCTCTTTCGATGCCCTGCCCCGTCCCTTGCCCCCACCGCCCCTTCCGCCCCGTCCTAGCCCTGTCCCAGCCCCCTACTGCTTGACCCCTTCCTTGACCCCCCCCTCCGTCAGCTTGCCTAACCCGGACTGTGTCTTTCTCTGCCCCCTGCCCCGCACCTTGACCCGTGCTCCGCCGCGTGTGCCCCTTCACCTTCACCCCACCCCGGCCCCCGTGCGCCGGCTACTTTCGTCATCCGTCCTCCTGTTCATCCTCATCCTCGTCCTCCTCCTCTTGCTCCTGCTTCCCCTGCCCCTCTCCTCCCGTCCTCGACCCGCGTCCACCTATTCCGCCGCTGCCGCCATTCCCCGCCCCCTCCTCCCCCGCCCCCTCCCCCGCCCCCTCCCCCGCCCTCTCCCCCGCCCCCTCCCTCGCCCCCGCCCCCTCCTCCGCCCCCTCCCCTCCTCCGCCCCCGCCCCCGCCCCTCCCCCGCCCCCCTTCCTCGACTCCCCTCCCCTCCCCCCCTGGCCCCGCCCTCCCCCCCGCAGCAGAGATGGAGCGCGTGTATGTGGACAGTCGGGAGCTCGCCGCCACACTGCGCACCCACTTCCCGCCCACCCGCCAGCAGGCGGCCAGGGAGGCGGCGGAGGCGGCGAGGCGGGTGGCGCGAGTCAGCCTCACGGTGAGTGGATGGGTGGGTGAGCGGTGTGGGTGGGGCGGGTGGGTGGGGCGGGTGGGTGACTTAGGGCCCATTCAGACTTCAAACCTGTTCTATCCCCCCTCCCTCCCTCCCTCCCTCGCCCAAACCCCCCGCCTGAACCTCTCCCCCCCTCCTCCCCTCCCCCCCCACCTCTCCGGCACGTTTGTAAGATGAGACGGAATTCTTCTGTTATGTTACCGTTCACGGGCTCCGGCCTATACGTGGATAACCCCCACCTCTCCGCCCCCGCCCCCGGCCCCCCCCCCCCCCCCGCGTCCCTCCAGTCCCAAACCCGCGACGTGCCGGTGTACGTCCTCCAGCTGGAACGTGATGCGGCGGTTCTGCTGGATGTGCACTACAACGCCCGGGCACTGGAGGACATGATCCTGGTGGCGGCTAACAGCGCACGGAGGTGCGGGACTGGGGGGGGAGGGGGGTCAGGGAGTTAAGGGGGGGGAGGGGGAGGGGGGCTGGTGCCAACAGCGCCAGGAGGTGCCGGGGGGGAGGGGGGAGGGAGGGGGGGTTAAGGGGGACGAGGGGGTGAGGGGGACGAGGGAAGGGGGGACGAGGGGGAGGGGGTAGTAAAGCAGGAAGGGGGGATTGGGGAGGAGGGGCCAATCAGACCAAGTAGCGCGAGCTGGTATGGGAGCTGCTGGCTGGCAGGCAGCGGCTGGGCAGTTGAGCTCGGGGGCGCGACTGTTGGGGGAAGGGGGGGATTGGGGGTGGGGGGCGTTGGGGTGCCGGGAGCGGCTGCCTTGCCTGGGGCTGTCCGCCTACCCATCCTCTCTTCCCGCACCTGCGTCCTCACCTCCCTTCTGGTATATTTCGATTTTTCGACTGGTGTACTGCTTTTCGTTGCGCGTGTCCACTACACCCCTGACCCCCTGACCCCCTTCCCCCCGGCCCCCCGCCCCCTGCAAAACACACACACACACAGGGACGAGCACCCCACCGGCATGATGTGTGGCGGCATGCTTGTGGCCCGCCCCATCTCCCCCCTCAAGGAGGCGCTGGCGGCCACGCTGATGCACCTGGGGGGGGTGCTGCCCCCCCACCTGGGCTACAACCCGCGGAGCCACGTGGTGACTCACGACTGGCTATGGTCGGTGGGAGCACACCCGCTGTCATTCACGTCGACAGGTGCGTGTGCGCGTGTGTGTGTGTTTTGTTTTGCCCCCACATCGACACGACTACACTCCCCACAGACCAAAAGCTCTGGCCTCTGCCTTCAGTACCTACCGAACAAGGCGCGGGGTTGTGTATGAAGCCCCGTGATGGGACGTTGGCGGCTACATGAGCCAGCCCGGGACTGCGGGGTGTGTTGGCATTTCTTCGGATCTTCAAAAGTATTAAAAAGTGTCGGCGGCCTTTCGAGCAACACCGGCGAACCACAGCCACAGAGTGTTGAGAGCGTCGAACTCGCACCATGCCGTACAGCCGCACAACTTGCCGTACGTGTTTACCATTACGCCACGCCATACACGTCAGCAGGTCAGCAGTACACCATGATGCAGCGCGACGCGCTGGCGCGCTCCTACCTGCTGGATGCGCTGGACACGAGCGTTGACTCGGTCAACGCGGCGGTGGTGGAGCTGCTGAGGGCCAAGCCCACCACCAAGCTGTTCAAACACGTCAAGGTGGGTGGGCAGTGAGGAAGAGAACGCGCAGTGTTACCTGTTACGTACAGGATTCTACCGTACGGTATACGTAACAGGCAGTGACAGGAAGAGAGAACGCGCAGCGGGGCGTAGGAGATGGACGGAGAGGGACGCAGGCAAAAGACAGACCCCTGGGGGGTTGTCGACGGATGGGCCGGGGCCCGTCAAGGCGGTGGCGGTGGGGGTGGCGGTGGCGGTGGAGCGTGTGTGTATGTATGTGTGTGTGGCATTGCGGGGTGCAGAGGGTTGGGGCGGGGGACAGGCGCACCTCGGGGGACCTCGCCCGGTTCCACGCCCGCCTACTTCCCTCCCATCACCTCAGACCTCACCTATCGAATTGTCCCAACCCCCACCCGTTTACGGGCTCAGGCCTATACGTGGATAACCCTCCCCCTCCCTCCCCCTCCCTCCCCCTCCCTCCCCCTTCCCACCCACATACACACACGCACCTCTCTACAGAGCCACCAGGTCGGTGTGCGCGACCTGATGAAGGCGTACGGCGAGGTGGTGTCCACGTGGCGCGAAATCGCCGCCATGTCGTACATGTTGGACTTCCCCGCCGCGCTCGACAAGATGCGCTCCCTGGAGGGGCAGGTCTACGCCCTGGCGCTGCATGCACACACCGTGGCTCATCTGGTGCGGCAAGGGGGGGGAGAGGGGAAGTGTAGCTGTGTGGGGATGAGGGGGAGGAGGGGGAGGGTTCCACAGCAGCTGTCAACCAACCGACCCATGGGTCGCTGCCAGGTGCCAGGTGCCAGCGCCTCGTCCGCTCGCTGCAGCTGTCGCCTGCGGCCTGTATTTTCCCCCGGCCTTTACCTGACCACCCTTCAAACCCCGCACGCTTTTGTCCGCCCAACTCCGATCCATCCACCCACCCATCCACCCATCCATGCACCCCTCTTATCGCCGCAGAATAACGCAACTAACGTAAGCACCCCTCCACCCGTCTGCCCACTCCGCCCCCCCGCCTGCCCCCTGCTCCACCGCCTGGTCCCCTCCCTCCCCCTCCCTTCCTCCCTCCCCCAGGCCAACCCGGTTCACTGCTCCGAGCAGGTGGTGGACTCGGTGGGGCTGCTGGTGCCGCTGACCTACCTGGGCAGCGCGGCACTGACGCTGCTGGCGCTGCTGTGGGCGGTGCGGCCGCGCCTCAGCTTCAGGAAGGCCAAGGCGAGCTAGGCGACCAGGGCGCGAGCGGGAGGCCGCGAGCGCGAGCGGAGCGCGAGGGGGGCTGAACAGCGTTTGGGAGGCGACCGCAGCAGCGCTGTGGAGCCTACCTTACCCGCGCTAGGCGCTAGCAGCTGACTGCTGACTGCTGACTGGACTAGAGCAGCTGCCTGTTGACTGGACTAGAGCAGAGCAGAGCGGCTGAGCAGCAGCGGAGCGCTCACCAGCGCGAATGTGGCTGAGCAGCGCCAGTAGGAGGATGAACCAGTGGAGCGGGGCTGTCTGCCTGGCGGGCTGCAGTGAGCGCGAGGGCACGGGATGTAAAGGGGAAGGGGGGTGAAGGGTTTTAGGGTTATAAGGTTGGGGCAACGCTTTGCGCGCGTTAGGTTTCGGTGTGTTGGGGTCGCGGCGGGGGCCGGTCTGAGGGGCACCGCGCGACGCTGTGTGGTGGTGTTGGCGGAGGGTGAAGAGTGCTTGGGGAGCGAGGGCGGGGTGAAGAATGGGGACTGGGGGGGGGAGGGCTGCGTGGCGCGGCAATTTTGCGTGGGTTGCGGACGACCCCCGACCCTCGACCCCCGGCGAGTACGGTACCACGCGTCGAGCAGGTGAAGGGGGAAGGGGCCCCGTTGTTGCGGAAAACGGTGTCGTACATGTCGTAACCAGACGGCGGCGTGGTACTCCACTGAGCCGCAGCGATCCGGGGACCACGGAAAGAAAACGGAAGCGACACAGCGGCCCGACTGCCCGGGGCCGAGTGGGGGACCCCAGGAGGAACCCGGGGCCTCAGGTGATACGGTACGCGTGGGCTGGCTTGGGTGTGATGACGGGGCTGGTGGGGGTCGTTGCGATGCGGTTGCACGGCAGGCCGCGGAGCAACCCGGGGAGGGTGACACTCCCAATCGTGTTGGCGGCCCTCTCAGCGGCTTGGGCGCCGCCTGCTGGGCTACGGCCCGGAAGTGCAGAGTGGCGAGCGCTCTGAAAGCCGCACCGAAACCCGTTCCGAAACCTGCATTCGGAGCGGACGGTACCGTAGTATCAGGTTTGTGGCTGGCTTTGCGGTGGCCGCTGTCGTGACGGCGCTGGGGACCGGTCGTCGGTCCCATCGGTCGCTGGAGCTTCAATGACCAAACGTTGATCCCTCGCCCCGTTACAGCCAGTACAACCTCATTTTAGCATAGTTTTGATTTCCTTACAAGACCAATCGTTCAGTTATGTCATATACTTGGTATAACAAGCGCTCGGCGATCTCCATCGCATTCCCACTGCGAACTTCTCGCCAAACGTAGGCTGTGTTTACATATGACTGAAACTATGCCGCGCAGAAATAAGTACCGCTGAACCGCTGATCGGAGCTCATATTTCTGCCGGGTTGGACTTGACGCTAATCGGAGACACATTGCATGCTTGGAAAGTATGCACCGTCTGAAAAGGTGCAGCTCTATTCTTGTACGTATGCCTTGATTGAAAAGTCAATCAAGGCATACGTACAAGAAGAGAGCTGCGCCGTAAACCTTGTAAACCATGTAAACCATGCGCCGTACTTTGGCCACCCGAAAGTGATGAAAGTACGACATCAGCTCCCCGTAGCACTGTTGCCCGTTGCTTTCTCGCCTTTTCGTGTTTGTTTGGCGGTTCAGCTGTACTTCTCGTCGGCGATCCCCATCGCGTTCCCACTGCGAACTTCTCGCCAAACATTCTACCGGTACATGACGAAGGGCAACTCCGCACAACTCCGCAGCGGCAGCAGAGCACTGCTCCTATGCACTATGCTCAAGCCAGGCATGTGTCCGGAATCAAGGCTCCCACGTGTCATGCTGAGTATCGCGTCATCATCTATCACCGAATTAACTTTCAAATCTGCAACATAGCGCGCGAGCTCGAAGAGTGCTATATCACGCACGGCCTTGATGTCCTCTGCTTGTTTAATGCAATCCCGTGCTACGCGTATTTGCTCAGAGAATTGCGTGGTCATTTCCATTTATGAATAGCTGCCTAAGTGACCAAAGCTGCTGGGGCACATATAACGAACCGATATAAGGCCAGACAGCTATGTGCGCGGCTTTTTATGATAAGTGCGCGGGAACAGCGCTGGAGAATGCGTGTCGTACTATTTTCCAAAATAGTACGACCTACAAGCGCACCGGTCCCTCACCACGGTCGGCAGCTCGGCACTCCCGAATGAGTTTCGCTGCCGGCTAGTTCTGCATAAAGTCAACATGGATCTTGACAAGGCGCTGCTGCTTCTCGACAAGACACAGTGGTCGGTCAGGCCGAGCTTCCGATCGAGAGCCATGCCGACGCCGCGCAGGGCCTTCCGCGGTCGCAGCCGCTCGCCGACGCCGCACAACTTTAGTATAATCAATATGCAAACAATGAGCGCGATGAGACCGCCATCGAGGGCTTGGCGTACTCTGAGAACGAGCTCTCGCGCGAAGAGGCCGACCTCGGCGCGTCGGGTTCCATTATGGGCAACGACGCTCGCAGGCTTCGTCCTAAGGGTTTAACATCGTGCTGGAGTGATATGACATGGGCGCTTTGACGTTACCGCCTCAAAACATAGTGTGTACGGGCCTCGCGCCAACAGAGATAACGTCCCCAAAACAGCCCATGTAAATCGGGATCCGTTTGGGCCTGCCACTTGACATGTAAACGTGAGGTAACGTAACGTGTCATGTAAATTGGCTATACCCGAAAATATCACCGTTCTGTACCATGCGGAAAATGGTACACTGGGATCACCCCCCCCCCCCAATTGAGCCATATTTCTGTATATGGCCGCGCTTTTCTTCTGAAGGCCGTCATCGTCTGCAGGGACGGACACTACACGTCGTATTTTCACGCTGCGGGTCTGCCATGGCTGAAGGATGGTTGGTACTACTACGATGGCCTGAACGCATCTGCGCGACTGCGGGGTGTGGGGTGTTCCTTACAGATTGACATGGACCAATCTCGGCATATTGAGCGTTTGTTCTTTGTGCGTGCGCGCTTCGCGCCGCCCAAAAAGGGGAAAGTCTGAATGGGAAATGGCGCTCACTCACAATCGCTGAAGGGTAGTACTTCGGTATTTTAAGTTACCCTATCACCACGATATATCTCAAGCTCAGCAGCGCCGTCAGGGCCATCAGCCTCGACTGTCTTGCGCCGTCCGGACCAACCGGAGGGAGTCATCGTTAAGAACCCAAACGCAATGTCACAGCACGCGGATGCCGGGCGGTGACCCACGGCCGGGGCCTGGGTCACGTCCCCCGGGGAAGGGACGGGTTGTAACGTGCTAGGGTACCGTCCCCTTGCACGCCGCTTTCCGGCGCCTCGATCTTCCCACACCTCAGCCCCGCGGTCCCGAACCACAGCACCACAAGCGCTTTCCCTTCGTGCCGGATTGCCCCTGGACATCCCCGCCCGACCCACATCGTCCGGATCATTTATTTATAGCATAAGCGTCATACTCTGACGCAGTCAGAAATGTATATTAATCCATAGATGCCAATCTATTAGCGCTTGAGCTAGGGGATTCGGGGTATGGCAAAACGAACCCTACGTCCGGCTACGCGAGGGTGCGACCCATGGGGCGATTTGGTTGCAACCTGGCCGTTCTCGTTGTTGGAACGACTCGCGCATACAACGCGTCTACTTGGATTTTTGCCTCTTAAATGCTCAACAGTGTGGGCAAGCACTCGTAATTGCTTTAACGCGATTGCCCAACGCAAGTGAGCCGCGTCCCCAAGGACCCTCGCCGTACGGCATGATGATGAAAAGGACAACGAAGTAAGACGGTGATGAGGGCGTGACGCAGCATGAATGCGGGAGCTGGAGAAATTTTTAAAAAGATAATGTGCGGAATCGGATGTTTTGGCTGGACTAACCTTGACACGTTGACAGCTTCGCGGTCTGCTACTTTGCTCCGTTTAAGGCATAGCATACATACAATTTCATGAGCTGAAGAAAACGGGCAATCAGCTTATGATGTGAGCACTTCCCTACACAAAAGCGCAAACAGGTGTCATTACTGTTTGCACAGCGCAAGAAACGTCAACCTTAAGAGCGCACGAGCCTTAAATTTATACGGACACCCTTACAAGCTGGGCGCACAGTCCTTGGCATAGGTTGCTTTGCCGGCCGTCGACGGTGACGGGAGAGGAGCCGTTCCGCGAGGCCGCAGTTCTCGCGCGCGGCCGGGTCCTGCAATTTGAGGAAGCATGTCTGCAAGTGGTTTCTTCGTTCTGGACTCCGCCAGCGCCTCTTCATCCGTAGTCGCGAACAGCGACGAGGAGGCCGACGGAGCGCAGTCCCCCTTCGTCATACTCCACAGCCCAGTCCAGGTGAGGCGCGGCTTCTGCAGCAAAGGTCCAATCATTCCCTTCAATTCAAGCAGCGTGGCAAACTGCCACATCATAGAGCACCGCAGGGGCCAGCCGGGACATCCGCCTTGGCTACCGAGGTTCTCTCAAAATCCCTTTATACACTCACGCGCACATGCACACGCCAACGCAGCCAACCTCCTCGCCCTTGACCACGCGGTATGCCCTTGACCTACAGGCTGGCCGCGCCTTGCCCGGCGGCGTCTCCGCCACGGTCCGCTTCGGCGGCCTCAGCCCCGCCCGCACGCCGTCGCCGCGGCGCGTCGACACCGGCGCTGCCGCTGCACCCGACCCCGAGGGCCCCAGCGGCGGCGCTCCCCGCCGCCGCCGCGCGCCTTGCGTTCCCTCGTCCCGGGCCGTTCTAATTACTCCCCAGCCGCCAATATACGACGCCGCTGCGTCCCTGCTCGACCCCGACTCCCGGCGCGCCGACTGCATCCTCCACAGCGCCGGCATGTGGCCCTTGGACGATGAAAGCGAGCCGTCAGCGACTGAGCCGCCGCTGTCAGGTGCGGGCCTGCAGGTTACGAGGGGAAGGGCACGATGCGTGTGTGTGTGGGGGGGGCGGGCGACAGACCCTCCTGGCCTGTAGGTCCATGCAGACCTGTGGGAGCAGTCCTTGGGGGCAGTCCTTGGGGGCCGACTCAGGTGTCATATCTCATATGTGATCTATCCGAGGTGGGGTTCGTATGTACATACAGAGCGGGTGAGCACGGTTGAGCCAGGCCCCCGGCTCCCGGGAGCCCCGGAGCGGGGAGCGGGGCACCTGGGGGGGGCCGTCGATGAGTCGGGGCGCGGACGGACATCCGGAAGCCTCGCTGCGCAACGAACGCCGCAAAGCCATGTCTGCCGGGCTCCTCTCTCACCCCCGTTGCCCCCCACCCCTCGCGTCTCCTCCGGTCCTCTCCTTTGCCTCCCTCCAGGCGCGCCGCATCCAGATCCCTGTGCCGCGCCGCCATCACCGCCGCCGCCGCTGCCCGGCGCGGCAACTGCATCAGGCGCGGTCCCGCCGGTCGCGCCGCCGCGCCTGGTGGTGACGGTGCCTCCGGTGAGGTGGGCGCGGAGCCCGGCGGCCTCCATGGGAGGTGGCAGCGGCGGAGGTGCCGTCACCGCCGCCGCCGCCGCCAGCAGCTCGACTGACATTTGGGCGGCGGCCGCGGCGGTGGCGGCGGAGCCGGCACTGCCGCCGGTGGTACCCGCTGCGGGCGCTGCTGCTGCGGGCGTGGAGCCTGCTGGTGTGTGTGATGCGCCGTCGACCGACCCGCGGGTTGTCTTGAGTGCCTTGAGCAGCAGCAGGGGCGGCGGGTCGCAGGAATGGGGCGAGAGCGCGGCGGGTGGTGACGCGGCAGCCGCAGGCGGAAGGAAGGAGGAGGAGGTGGTGGCAGAGGAGGAGGCGGAGGAGGAGGATGACGACGGCGGGTCGGCGCTGGGGCTGCTGGGCGGGTTGGACGAGTCGGCGCTGCGCTCCATTCCTCCGGCGCTGCTGGTGCTGCTGCAGCAGTTGGAGGAGGAGCGGGACGAGCTGGCGGGCAGACTGCTGGAGTCGGGTGGGTACTGGATCTGATCCTGGAATCTGGATTTGGATCTGGATTTGGTACTGGATCTGGATCTGGGTCTGTATTCGGGCGGGTTCGCGTCTAACCTTACGACCGTGGGTATCTGGGTGGCTGGGCCCTTCGGTGGGCCCTCGGGAGGTGGCAGCAGCCGGGTGTGGCCGTGCGCGTGTGCGCGGGTCGGGTTGGGTTGTATCTTCTATTTTACCCCTCCCGCCGCCTCCTCCCCCCACCCAACCCCCGCCCGCCCAACCCCTCCGTCCAGATGCGGAGCTCTCTGCGCTGCGGGCCAGCTACCAGCAGCTCTCCCAGTCCCACGCCAGCAGTCAGACCTGGCTCAACCAGCTGCTCAGCCAGCAACTGGAGCTGCACGAGAGAAGACAGCAGCGGAGGCGAAGCAGGGGACAACACAGCCGCCAGAGGGACAGCGCGCCGGCGGCAGCAGTGGCAGCGCCTGGGCGTGTTTCTGTGGGAGGCGGTCATGAGGCGGAGGCGGAGGTGGCGGAGCTGCGGGAGGGGGTTGAGGGGTTGGAGGTGGAGGGGGATGTGACCGGGGAGACGGTGTGGGAGCCGGAGGCGGAGGAGGTCGCCGCCGCCGCGGATGAGGAGGAGGAGAAGAAGGAGGAGGACGGGGAGGACGGCCTGCCTGGGTTGGCTGCTGGGGGCGGCGCGGCGCAGCAGGAGCCGCCGGCGGCGGGCGGCGGTGACGGCGGTGACGGCGGCGGCGGCGGCGGCGCCGCGGCGGCTTCGTGTGCTTCGGAGACGGAGCTGCAGTTGCCGCTGCCGCTGCCCTGTGGGGCCTTGGAGGTGGCAGCCGACGCGGCGACTGACCTCCGCGACGGCGACGGCGGCGGCCCTGGCGGCGAAGCCGCCAGTGGCGGCGGCGGCGGCGATGCCCCCACGGGTGCGGAGGCCGCAGCGGCGCTGGAGCATGGCGCCGTGTCGTCGGTGCCAGAGGTCGAGGCGGCGACGGCGACGGCGACGACGACGCGAGCAGTGGCCGCTGCTGCCGAGGCCGAGGTCGAGGTCGAGGGGGAGGCGAGCTGGGCACTGGAACCGGTGCCGGAGGCCGAGGAGGAAGAGATGGAGGAAGGCATGGAGGCGGAGGCAGCGGAGCAGCGACTTATGGAGCGGAGTGATGAGGGGTCGGGGTCGCCAGCGGCGGCGGTGGCGCCGTCAGAAGGCCGCAGCGCATTGCGGCAGAGGCGGCAGCAGCAGCAGCAGCCGGAGCAGCAGCTGCAGGGTCGCCCTGGCGACGCAGCCGCTGCCGACGCCGCGCCGCGGCCCCAGGCGGCGCTGCGCTGCCGCACCAGGAGGGCGGCCGGAGCGCCGGAGGCGCCGCGCTCCCTCCCGCTGCCTGCCGTCGTGGCGGCGGCGGTGGCGGCGGCGGTGCTGCTGCTCCTGCTGCTTGCGATGTGTGGTGGCTGGATGCTTCCCGGCATGCCGCGGGCAGGCATCGGCGACGGACACAGCCGCATTTCGGCGTCGTCAACAAGTAAAACAAGTACAGGGAAGCGAGCGGATGGGGGGCAGCCGGGTGCGGCTCTGGGTCTGCCGCCGGGGGCTGCGGCCGCGGCCGCACCACCAGGCGGCGCGGGGTTGAGCGGCGCTGGCGCTGCATCCGAGGGCGGCGTGTTGGCGCCCGGCGACGCGGAGGCGGCGGCGGCGGTGGCTGGCGCAGCGGACGGTGACGCCGAACTGCGAGCGTCCCCGCCAGAGGCAGGGAAGGAGACGGAGGAGCGGCCCCGAGTGAGGATTTCCGCACAGGCGAGAGCGGCGGCAGCGGCCCTGGTGGCGGTGGCGGCAGCAGAGACCGCCACAGCGGGCGTTGCGGCTGCGCCGGTCCCGAGCGACGCGCGCGCTGTGGTCGAGACGCGGCCTCTTTCGGAGATCCCGGCTGCGGTCTCTTGGATCGGTGCGGCCAGCAGCGCTGTAGCGGAGGCCGCCTATGCCGGACCCGACGGAGCAACCACAACCCGCGCCGCCGCTGCCGCCGCCGCCGCGCCCGCCACTAGCGCCGCCACCGCCGCGGCCGCCGCCGCGGCCGCCGCCGCGACAGCCGCGACCCTGAAGGCTGCGGCTGTCGCGGCGGCGGCCGCGGCCAGCCCCGTCGCCGCCGCCACAGCTGCAGCCGCCGCCGCCGCTCCTGCATCCGCTCCTGCGGCTGGTGCCAGAGCCCGCGGCGCCAGCGGCCGCAGCGGCGGCGACCGCGGCGTTGCGGCCGGCGAGGCAGGCGCCCAGGCGATTGGCCGCCGAAGGGACGCCGCGGTCACCGCTCCGCTGCCGCCGCCGCCGCCGCCGGCCGTCTTGGTGGCAGCGATCGGGCCACAGGCGGCGCCGCCGGCGCAGCCCGGCTGCGTCGCGCTTGGGCGTCTGTCCGAGGCCTTATGCTTTGAAGCACCGGGCGGCAGCAGCGGCGGCGGCGTGAATCCGGATCTGAATGCAAACTCGGAGGAGGAACGCAGTCGACGGTCGGGCCGCCGGCCGGCCCGTGGGTCGGGCCGCGAGGGCCGGCGGGGCGCCGCCGGCGCCGGCGCCGGCGGCTGTAGCCCGGAGGCGGCCTGCCAGGCGCTGGCGGCGGCGCGGGCGCTGCCTCCTGGGGCGCTGCAGCCCAGGTCTGCGGCGGTGCGGGAAGCGATGGTGGGTCTGGAGGAGCGCTGGCGGCGGCTCGTGCACGAGGTGACGGCGGCGGCGGAGCCGCCGCCGAGCCACAGGCGCGACGAGCGGCGCCAGCACCAGCGCCAGCGGCAGCGCCGCCAGGGGGAGGCGGATGCAGGGGCCAACAGCGACACCGATCCTTCCGCCGTCGCCTCCCGGGTGGGTGAGACGGCCACAAGTGAAGAGGTTGCCTGCTGCCTGGGGTATCATGTACCGGTATCATGGCTAGCCTTGGGGCTGGGAGAGGAGGGACAGGAACGGCGGTGTCGGTGCGGGTCCTCCCGCGACGCGGCCCGGCTTCGCTGGCTGGCTGTGGGTTTTGCCGTGGGCAGCCCTTCCGCCCCCTGGTCCCCTCCTCGGTACATCCTCGGCCATCCGCCTCGCAACACGCTGGTGCTGCCCTGCGGCCCGTTTCCACCACCACCCTTTCAATCCTCCCTTTCCCTTCCCTTCCCCTCGCCTCTCCTCGCCCTCGCCCTCGCCCTCCCCGCTGCCCAGGTGGTTGCCTCCTGGGCCGCCTCCCACTGGCTCCCCCGCCTGCAGCCCCGGGTCAGGTCGGTGGCGGCGGATGACGAGGAGCTGCCGGAGACCATGGAGGCGGCGCACAAGGTGAGGAGCGGGGTGTGTAGGTGTGTAGGTGTGCAGGGTGCGGGGCACAGAGTGAGGGGCGGAGGGTTACCGTATCAGGAATTTCAGGGTGCGGGACGTAGGTGGAAGTGCGGGGTGTGGGTCTGGCGGGGACGGGGGCTGGAGCGGGGTCGGGGGCGGGGTGCGTCGCCGAGAGGGGGTCGGGTGGGTCGCAGCGGTGAGAGCGAGAGCGAGAGTGAGCGCGAAAAGGATCGGCAGCACCTGCAAGAGCGCTGGCTCGGCCGCCGTCCTTATTGGTGCATTGCGTTCTCTGTCCCGCAGGCGGTTGCCCTGGCATCGCGCCTGTGCTCCGAAACCGGGCACGACCTGAGCAACCTGACGGCGCCGCTGCGGCAGCGACTGGAGGCGGCGCTGGGTGACATGGCGGCGGTGGCGGAGGTGCACGTGGACGCGTCGTACAGCGGCGGAGCAGCGGCGACGGAGGCGGTGCTGGCGGAGGCGGAGCGCTGCCTGGACTGGCTGGCGGCTAGGGCGGCGGAGGCGGAGGAGGCGGCGGCGTGCCGGCGGGCTTGCAACCCGCGGTGGGTTCGAGCGCAGGACTTGCGGATGCAGGGGATGCGGGGTTCTCGTTTTGTGGGGCGTGAGGTAATGAACAAGAAATGGGATAATAAACAAGAAACCGCAGCGAAGAGACGATGTCGGCGGTAGCGTTAGCGGGCCCGGCACCCACCAATACCTGTTGAACGTGAATGTACGTGACGGGGTTGAACGACGGCGGGGGGGCGTTGGCTTTAGCCCGATGGCTTCCGTACTCTTCCATCTCGCCGCCCCCTCCCCCCGCCCCGCCTCGACGCTACTTGCGCTCATCGTCTCAAGACGCCGCCCTTCCTGCCGCCACCCCGCCATTCATGTCGCCTCGCTGCCGCAGGGCCCAGCTGCTAGCCGCCCTGCGTCGCCTGGGCCTCCCCTCTACCCTCCTGGAGCGACATCTCGGCGTGGGCTGGCCCGATCTCAAAGATCTTGGCCTGAATCTAGATCTGGATCTTGACCTGAACCTAGATCCCCTCCTGGGCCCCGACTCGCTGCTCCAGAAGACGCTCCGTGGCCTGGATCTGGATCTGAATCTGGATCTGGATCTCAATACGCACCTGGAGCAGTACCTGGATCCACTCTACAGCTCCCTGCTGGGCCCGGACTCGGCTCTCCGCAAGGTCGCAGCACTGCTGAAGGACCGTGTGAGGCCCCGGGCGGTGGGGGCGGTGGCGGCCGCGGCCTCAGCGGCTGCGGAGATCCGCCGCGCGGTTCAGAGGCACAGCAGCGCGCTGGCCTGCGGCTGCGCCGCCTCCGGCGGTGGCGGCGCCGCCGCTTCCACCGCCGGCCCCAGCAAGGAGACGCCCGAGTTCGCCAACGATACAGCATCGGCAGCCGAGTCGTGCAGCCGCAGTCTGGAGGCGCTGGTAAGCAAGGCCCGGCAGGCCAAGGAGAACGCCGCCGCCGCCGCCGCCGCGGCGGCGGCGGCGGACAGCGACGGCAGTGGCTTGCGGGCCGGCGGGCGCCGCCAGGAGCAGCGGCGGCGGCACGACGGCGACTGCCAGCGCAGGGCCAGCAGCAGCAGGGGCGGCGGCGGCCGCAGCAGCAGCAGGTGCGATGGGGGTGCGGACAGCAGACCGAGTGACCGAGAGGCGGAGGTTCGCGGTGAGGCGGGCGGCGGCGGCGGCAGCGGGCGTCGCGGCGCTCCTGACGGCGACGGCGGCGACGCGACGGATGAGTGGGCAGTGGAGGGGCTGTCTGCCGCTGTGGGGCGCTTCCGCGGGGAGGTGGTGGCTGTGAGGTTTGCGGTGGCGAAGGTGCGGAGCAGGTGCCAGGGGGCGGTGGAGGGTGTGAGGGCGTACCGGCGGCAGCTGCAGCAGGGGCACTAGGCAGGCGGTGGGGAGGCAGGGGTCGCGGTGGCGGTTGCGGTGACGATCCAGTTGGCACAAATCCAATCATTCCCCCGAAGCGGTCGCCGAAGAGGTGAGGCTTTGGGTGAATGATTGGATGTGAGGCCTGTTGGGAGTTGGGGCCGGTGATGCAGCGGGTGTTGGTGCGGGTTGCGCGAGATTGGCGGGCGGGTGTACGATTAGGGCTTTGGGGGTGTGGAGAAGAGAAGCGTTCGGTGGGAGCCCATGGGACATGCATGGGAGAAGAAATGGACATGGGACATGGGAGAAGAGGTGTGTTGGACTAGGCAGAAGAAAGGTGGAATGCATTAGGCGCAGTGTGCCGGCCGGTCGTGGGGTTGCGGGGTTTGAGCTTGCAGCGCCTGTGTTGGTCCTCGTGCTGTGGAAGGGACGAGTGAAGGGAATGGAAGGAAAGGGGAGGGAAGGAGTGTAGTGGGAAGGGAAAGGTCGAATGAAGAAAGGGAACGGAACGGAAGGTTGAGAGAAGATAGAAAAAATCAAAGGACCTGCCAAACTGACCTTGGTGGTGGTGCCGATCATTCGGATCCCACAGCCCACACACGCCCTGCGCGTTGTCGCATGTGTCTGCGGGTCCCCGGCTGGGACCCCGGCGGTACCCCCGAGTTGACGGCGAAGATGTGGGGTAGGCGAGTCTACCTGTTGTACATTACAAAAGTACGGCCGATTGTGGGGTCACATTGCTTTTGGTCAGTATCGTATGCGGCCGTACCAAGACCGCGCCGATGGCCGAGAGCAGTGCAGAGGTGGCGGCCTATTGTATGTAATTTTCATGACATGTCGTGCCCGCAATGCTGGCGGTTGTGACTATTACATTGGGAGTGTGGGCGCCAGCAGGCCGTCCGGAAAAAGGGGGCGTGTGTGTTGGTCGATGCATTCTGTGTCGGGTTGGATGTGTGTGTGTGGGGGGGGGCCAGCGGGGCCCATCGGTTGGGTCAGTGCGGGGGGCGTTTGTCCCCAGAGCCCACCGCCACGGCTTTCCCCCTCGATATGAAGAGGTGCCACATCACATCAGGGGGCAGTGCTTCCATTCATGAGCATGAGCGGTTGGCAAAACGAAGGATTGCTGCCTCGCTCATTTACAATCACAATTCACAAACAGCTGCAGCAGCAGCTGCAGGCCCGCAGCTGTGCTGTTGCACTGGCGGTTGGGCGGCGGTGAAATGGAAAACAATCAAAGGGACTGTGTTGTGTTGGAATAACGGTGTGTGTGGCGGTGGGTTCACGAATGAAAGGCACGAGTGCGTTAAGGTGATGTGTGTGTTTGGAGGACTCTTAATCACTCCCGTTCGTTGGCGCCGTTTTGAGGCGGTACTGCGGTCTTTCGTAGGCGCGGGCTCCTGCTGATGCTGAGGCACCGTGAGGCCGGACAGCTGGATCATGGCAAGGTAATGCTGCGCACGCATCGGATTCCTTTGCAGTGCCACATTGCATGTGCCACGGCGCGGTGCGGCTTCCCATCACCGCCGCGGTCTCCTGCTTGGATCGGTCGCGGGTGCCGTACTTACCGTCGTACTTGCGCGGCCCGTGAGTAATTTTGCATTCAATGTTTGACGGTGCGCATGCAGCATCAGGGAGTTGCCGCAGTTGTGGCGGGATGCGCCCCTAATGGCGATTGTTGCGCCCCTGTTTGCTGTGCACGGCAACCATACGGCAGGGGCCGTGACGGCACGAGGTGTGTGTCTCGACGGCCTGTACTTGTATCTGTGCGCGCGCCGGGCTCGGCTGTACACTAGAATCCTGATTTCCCACGGAAGCATGCCTTTGTGATGCACAATGACGCGGTAAAGTGGTTATGGCCATGCTTCCATCTTCCCAGTTGATGCATGATGCAATTTATGGTTGTTGCAGAGTCACGGCTGTTGCAGGGCTGCAACTGTGGTAGCAGCACGACTGGGAATGAAGCCCCGTTTCATCCTTCGGTTCTAACAGCGTAGAGCAGTTGAAGTAAGCGCCCACGTGTCTACCTGTGGGAGGGAATAGCAGCCACAGTGGCAGGTATATCTTCGGTGCAATGCGATGTGCGAAGAACAATTCGTGAGACGGGCCATCTATCCACATCAGTTCGGACCCGCAACACAGAAGAACTGATACGGTATCACATGCGGTGCTTCGGTGCCTGTACGAGGTACTACGCATCAGCGCTGGGGTGCTTGACATCCTGCTGAGGATGTTCGGAAGGAACCGAACGCATGCGGCGTCTGGTAAAAGATGCAATGCTTGGCCAGGGCTGCACAGAGCAGGGCTGGGGAGTCAGAAACCCGCTCAGCAGATGTCCGTGCTTCGATCCTGCTGAGGACGGAGCCATCCTCTGAGTTTGTCGCCCCTCACGACGTCGTGAGCATCCTTGGGGCCCCACAAGGCGCCGCAAGCATCACAAGCACCCTTGGGTAGCGTGAAGCCTACTGTAGCCTGGCTCCTAGGCAAGCCGTGTATTCCGGGGTTTGAGGCGGGACTACTGTGCGACGGCCCACAAACGAAGCCGATGCCCACTGGTCTCCCCTGGCCCGATACATCAACACCGGCCACCGGCACTGAGGGTCACGCCCCGGTTCGGAAGGGAAGGGAAGGGGAGTATAGGGGAAGGGGAGCTGGAGCGACGAACGCGATAATACCGATGTCCACGATGCAGGTTGTTATCTGCAGGCACAAGAAAGGCTCCGGAGGCACGTGAAGATGTGATTGGCATGTCGCAACGTGGCGAGAGACAGCGGCAGAACTTTGGCTGCTGTCCTGGTGACGGGCCAAGGGACAAACGTATTGGACGTTCATGTAATATTCTCTTAAGCAATGATAGTTATAAATGTTCGGAAAACTGAAGGAAAAAGTGTGATCCCCGAAGCCTGCCGAAGTACTAAAAATCTTGAAAGGTGCAGGAAGAGGACGTGGTCCTTGGTGAGCCTCACTCGCGTTGGATGTTGCCATAGGTCTATACGCTGATCCTTCGTGACGAGCTAACTTCAGTCAAAGTTCCGTGATGGATAAAGACCGATGTACGGCAGTTCCAGCTCAGCGGTACCGGTATACATGGCTCCTGGGCTATGTCGTGAGCAGCCAGAATTAATATTTGGCAGACTATTATTGCTGCAATTCCTGTTCCCAGCTTTACCTGCGACTTTGCCCTACGAAAGTTTCCGAGACAACCGCGTACGCCTACCAGGCCCTTGGAAGGGGCTTTTAGCAAGATGGTGCTTCACATGCTGGCAGTGTTCGGTCGTGGTGAGTACATGAGTGCGCCAATTGGAGATGCGAAAGCCTGCAGTCGATCCGCAAGCTGTAACCTCCTGCTTGCAGAGACGGCCCATCCGCCAACCCTTATTGAGTCGGAAGAAGCGCTTAAGAAGACTCATCAGCCCGTCCTAGCTGATGAGGAGCGCCAGGCTGAAGAGGCGAGTCATACGATCTCGAAATTGCGAGGGCATGCGACGCGGACCCGACACGGCGATGGCCTTGTAGGGGTCTTGTATTACCCAAGATTTCTTATCATTGGCCAATTGTGCTAAACTTTGAGCAGACTCTTACTGCGCTCGACAATTCCGGAACAGTCCTCGTATTTTCCACCAACCGCTACGCTTCACCTACGTCTTGCCTTTGTGTCGACACAGGACCTGTGTGCCAAGCTTGTAGACGCTGTATTTAATGCTGCCAAGCCCAGCTCGCGCCAGAAAATGATGCTCGGCAAGGGCAGCGGCATGCTGTGGGAGGCATCCCCCTACTGCAGCTACGCCGTGCGAGATGGAGTCCACGTCCTGTTCACCGGGGAAGTCAGCGAGTGGCCAGGCGGTGTCAACGCCGTCTCTGCGGCGCATGACGGTACGTGCGCGACCGAGTGTCCCGCCGCTCGTGGTTGGTCCGTGCCCGGCGCTGTCTTCCCAATGGGTGGATTAACTGGGGCGGTCCAGGGCGCTCGTGGTGCTCCCTGTGGCGCGTGGATGCCATGTGGAACCTGCATTCTGAACACTTTTCGTTCGATTGACCAACAGACCGGCCGGGCAGCCTGCCTGCCAGGCGTCGCTGATTGCGTGTGGATGCCTCATGTTCTCGCCTTTCCCGCACCGTGTCCCCACAGCGTTTGTGCGCAATGTGCCGCCGCTCGAGGAGAACGATGCGCACTGGCTGCTGGACTTTTATAGGTACGACATGAAAACGTACGAATCCAAAACTCGCGGTTGGGCATGTGCGCAGAGAAAAGAATAACGCTCGGGTGGTGAGCGTTGGCCACCGTCTGGGGCCTATGTGCATGACACACGATATGTCTTTGTGACACGCGCTGCATGTGCCATGTCGCGTCCCGTTCTGACGGCCGCTTCGATGTCCTAGGCCCGGGCCTCGATCTGGGTTGCTGACCTGAGCACACTTGGGCCGTAGGTAGCTCACCTGTGGGATTCCTCCGTGTACCGTAATTGGATTGTGCGGCCCGGGCGCACGGCATTGGGCGGGATGGGTTGTTTATTTGGGGCTGGACAGGGAAATGCCGGTGCTAGGCATCTCCGCCTTACCGCCCTGCGCCAGCCCAGCCAGACAGCTTTCCCCATTGGCAGTCCAGGGTTGTCCGGTCGAGAGCATCAACCTCCTTGTCCGCTCACTTCCGGTTTGTCCATGCCGTCCGCCTCCTTTTCCCGTCCACCACCCATTTGGGTCAAAAACACGCTTGCATGCCACTTCTCGCCCGTGCCACCCGGGTCCCCACAGCACGTTCGGCAAGCCCAGCTCGGACAGCACAACGGGACGCGCGCTCGAGTGCATGGCGCAGATCAAGGGCAGCTACGCCTTCGTCGTCTACGACTCGGTCCATGTGAGTGAAGCTGTGCCCCCTGGGAACCGGCCACCACCCGCCACCCCGCACGGAAGTCACAGCCCCCGCCCGCAATCGCTGGCTGTGCTTTGTTCGGCCATGCTGTCGCGTCTCGTGGTTTGCAGGGCCGCCCTGCTCCCTGTAGCCGTAGCTCGCGGCGGCGGCAGCGTGTCACCCCCAGCCACCAGTCGCCGCCGCGGTTGGCTGCTGCCAGTACCCGCCATCGCGGTCACGCGAGGCTACTAGCTGTCCTGCCCATTCCTTCCTCGCCTTGCCTGACCCGCCCCTGCACGCCTCCCCTGCCCCGCCTGGCCCTCCTAACGGAACCACCAATGCGCAACTCACACACACCGTCGCACACATCGACGCACAGCACCGAGTGCTGGCCGCTCGCGACCCGGACGGCAGCCAGCCGCTGTACTGGGGCTGCACGGACGCGGGGCAGCTGCTGTTCGGCTCGGTGCCCGAGGACCTGGAGGGATGCAACCCCACCGCCGCACCCTTCCCCGCCGGCACGCTATTCGCGAGGTATGGAAGGCCTTAAAAGGGAAAGTGCAACCGGAAACCCAGCCGTGCCAGCAGCCCGAAGCGGAGCGCAGCCGCTGTCCCGAAAGTCTGGCAGGCTGCCAGTCAGTCAGTGGGTTGCCCAGATGTGCCAGTGGTGCACGAGTGATGTGTATTCGATCTCACAAGCACGAGCCGCTCTCCTGAAAAGAGAGCGCATGGCGGGGTTTGCTCGTTGTGGTTTGTGTCACGGGACATATCTATATGGACATGATGATGTCCTTTCACGGCTCAGTTTGAGGGCTGTACTGCAGTTTGACTGGCTTTCGTGGAATCTGCAACTGCGCGACGCGACGCGACGCCGCCCTGCCTTTCGTGCCTGCCACATCCGCAGCGAGCGGCACACGGTGGCGTACAGCCCGGGCGACTACGGCTGGGTGATTGTGGACGACGACTTCCCGGGGCTGCTCATGTCGTTCTTGAGAACCGCCAAGGAGGGCGAGGCCTGCTTCCGAAACGTCAAGGTGCGAACCGTCATGGCAGTCGCTGGATGCGCGCCTTAGCGCGCAGCCCATGCCGACCCAAAACCAGACCCGCGTTGCCCGTGGGGCGTGGGGCGTAGCCCGGCTTACGGACGCAGGAAAAGGGGAGCGGGAAAGGGAAGGAGGGATGGTGGTTCATTCCGCGCGGCGAATTGGTCGCTTTGCGACCTTGCTCTGGCGAGAGGACGATTTGCGCACACGAGGAGAGGTTTCTCTTTCGATGCTTTGGTGACGCACCCCGTGCCTGGTGCGCTCGCCTCCGCCGCCCCGCCCCCCGCCCCGCCGCCCACAGGCGATCCCGCGCGTGACCAGCAAGGGCGTGGTGTGCGGCGCCGTGTACAAGGTGGCCAGCGTCCCCGACATCAACGGCGGGGTGTGCTGACGACACGGCAAGCGGACGATTGGACCGCTCGCTGTATGTGGTATTGTCTAACCGGGAAAGGGGTGGCTTTCCGCGCCGCGCAGATTTCGCCTCTCCGCAATCGTTACGCTCCCTGACTCTCTGCGCTCGGCTGCCGGGCGTTTGCGCCCATTGCACAAGCACACGTCGCGTCTGACGTGGGCCTGGCCTTCTGCTTTTCCTGAACTTCTGGTGCGGCGCGGGCATGGGCGTGTTATTGGGGCAGTGCGCAGTGCCATGCCTCGGGAAGGGCAAAGGTTGTGCCGGGCACAATCTCGGATGAGTCCCTGTGTTTGTTTTTACTCTCGCATATGTGTCTGCGTGTTTTTGTACAGAGCGACGTCTGGGGCATACACGCCGTTCTTGCGATGTTGTCAAAGGCCGAGCAACGGATGGCGGTTGGTCGTTGCCTCGAACGCCGTTGCTTAGGTAACCGCCGCGGTGGCGTGTGTGACGGTCGACGCTCGGTCGTTCAGGTTAATGACGAGATTATAGTATATCTTACGTAAATGGGCTGGATGGCTAGGCTTAGACAGGCAACTGTTCAGTGCGTTGACACGCAAACGTTTTGCCCCCGCTCCCCGAGGGGCGTTGCTGCCTCGACACAAAGGCTCGAGGCTGTACGGCCCGCGGAGGACCAGCCCCCCTCCCTCCCTCGAGCATAACATGTAAGCAGTCTCCACTTTAATTCTGCCCGCATCGCAACTCTCCAGCACAGTTCTAAAACCGTTTGGTCCAGCGATAACGCGCACAGCCAATAACAGCCGCATCGCTAGAGAGAACCTAACAACGAGGGTGCAGAAGCGTGGCCACGGCAATAACTGTCACATCAGAGCACACGTCCGCAAGCCAGCCTGCTTAAATGACGCGCTACGAAGCCGCAGCGGCCGCCGGCGGCAGCCACGCAGCGCCCCGGGAGGCTGTCAACGGCGGTATCGATGATGCCGGGAAGCGGTTAGAGGATATGACTCGGGGAGGCGACCTGGAGCTCGTCTTCCGAGGCGGGGCAGGGCCCGCGGGGGCCGGCAGCGGCGACGGTGTCCAGGGCGGTGACCGGGGGGAGGGCGGGAGCCTGCGGGTGCACAGCGCCATCCTGCGGATGACTTCCGGGGTCCTGGATGCAATGCTTGGCGAGATGCTGCAGTGCACCGCCGGCGGCGCCAGCAGCGGGTAAGAAGCTATGTGAGATCACGGCGTCGGGTTATTGCAATTTATGGCTGTACATCGACGTTTAAAATCTGCTTGGTTGGGCTCCCAAATGTGGGTACGAATCCACGAAACGGTGTTCGTGATGATGATGAGCCCGTCATCGTCCATTCCACTGCAGAACGCACCATCGTCCCCCAAATTCCCAACTGGGGTCGCGTCGTGGGCCACAACCCGCCCTGCCGTCGCCTCTTGCGCTTGCTCCGCTGCGGTTCGCCCTTCTTACGGTACCCCTCACATGCCTCTCCGCGCCCACCCACCTCCCACACACCGCCACATGCACCCACCCTATGCACGCACACGTCCATCAGGCCCACTGACGACGACGGCGCGCCGCGGCTGCAGCTGTGCCTGGATGACGACCCCCGGGAGTGGCGGCGCATCCTGCCCATGCTCTACCCGCGGATGCACACACCGCTCCTGACCTGGGTGGGTGGGTGGGTGGGTGGGTGGGTGGGTGAGCTCCTCCTCCCGAGGGAAGCCACACCGGGGTCGGGGTCGTCACGTCGGGTTTGCATCGAATGGCCCATCGGGGCCACACCCGGAGGGCTGACCACACATAGGGGCTGTGACCCAGGGGACACAAGGGGACTAGGGGGGACATCCTTTGCTCATCAAGGCCGTCGCAAACTGCTGCTGCTGCTGCGGCGGCTGTGGCGGCGGCGGGGATTGGGGGCCCATGTGTTGGATCGGGGTGCAGCGGCACGAGGAGACCTCACCGGGGGCAGGCTGCTGGGCCCTTTCGGCCACGGCGCCTCCGCTGCGGCTCGTGGTGTTTCGTTTGAGGGCAGGTGCAGGGTCAGGTACAGATGCAGGTGGACGGATCCGGACTCGTGATCCGAATCCGGTTCCGGAGCGCGAAAACGCGACGCCTCCTGGGTTGCGATGCGCGTCGCGCTGCCTTGTCTCCCGCCTTCTCCGGTCCTCTTCGCTAACCCGCCGATTTCCCGTTTCTTGCTTCCGCTTAGCAACTGACATGAACGGATAAACACGGCACCGCCTAAACTGCCAACTAACCCCCCTCAGGAGGATGTGCGCCTCGTGCTCAACATTGCGCACAAGTACGACATGCCGCTGGTGCTCAAGGTGCGATATTTAGAAGCGGGTGAAGCGGCCAGGGAGGGCCCGGCGGGTGTCCCATTACAGTGCGTCCGGGGCACAGCCGCTGCGCACGCACGCCTGTGCTTCGGTCGGCGGTTCCCTTGCTGTCAGCCAGTGGCTAAGTCCTTCTGGTGCTGGTTGTCGATGTTGTTGTGGCAGCAGTGGGCCCCAGTGACACGGTTTCTGCCAGAAAGGCTGAAGCTCGCTCATCTGGAACGTTCTGTGTAGTGAATATACCCGGATGCGTCCCCCAAATCATGATCCATCACAATTCACAAACCTCCTCGCCCCCCACACTCGTGGTCACACCCCCACACTCCCACATCCCGCACCACCTCCCACACAAAACCCCTGGACTCATTCGTTCTTTTCCTTTGCAGCCCTGCGAGCGCTTCCTTCTGAGCGAGGAAGCCGCCCCCCTGAGCTGCGACCGATCCGACCCCAACTACGTGCTGGACTGGCTCGAGGTACGGCACATGCACATGAACAAATGTCCGTACTGTCGTACCGGTGTGTTCTGCATGTGTATGTGGCATTGTGCGCATGATTCTGGTGACTGGCGTGAGAGAAGAAACGACGTGACGGGGCCATACGAGCCGCAGAGGACTGCGTACCAGCCCCGGGCCTGCTGGGGCCCGTGTCAGCCTTTCTCGCCGAATGAAGTAAAGTTCTAGGTTGTCTCTGGCGGCTCTCATTGCGGGTTCGCCTTTGAGCCGCTACTTTGCGAGGGAACAGCATTCCACACTTCCGCTGCTGGCTGGCGAAAACCGGGATCGTAAGGGCAAAGGCCTGCTCAGGCCGTCACCATCGACGCTCACCCAACCCCATGACACGCGCCCCCTTGCCTGCTTGCCTGCCTGCATCCCCCGCCTCCCTGTCTGCCCGAATCACTGGTCGCCGCGCAGATCAGCGAGCGGCTGCACCTGGACGATCTGCGGGCGAGGTGGGTGACGGGTGTGGAATCGGGTACCGGTTGTGTGCCTTGCACGGCGGCGGTTGTGGCGGTTGTGGCGGTTGTGGCGGTTGTGGCCGCCTTCAAGCGCTGCACAGCACATGGTAGGGACGCGATAAACCCGACCGCAGCCTCGCCTATCCAGCTCCGTACCGTCTGCCGTCTGCCGCGAACTCGCACGGCCCTCCCGCCTCACCTCGCTGCATGCGACCCTCGACCCTCGACCCCGACGCGCCCGACACGGACACGGTCACGGGGACACGAGCCACAGCCACAAGCACAGTCACCCGCCGCTTCCCGTGCTCCTCGCAGGTGCCTGCGCTACATTCGGTCCGGCTACACAGCTGACGTCGCCGCCGCCGGCGGTGGCTGTCACTACTGCGCCGCCGTCACTGCTGCCTCCGCCGCTGCCGCTGCCGGCGCCGGCGGCACCGACGTCGTCCTCCTCCACCGGCTGCTGTCCTCGCAGCGCCACGTTGCCTGCGCCTGCGTCTGCCCCAGATGCGGAGGTCGGCGGAAATACTGTGGCTGCGCTTATGGGTCGTCGGCGTCGTCGTCGGCAGGGGCGGCGGCGGCGGCGGCAGGGGCGGCGTCACGCAGCGCTGCGGCTACACGTCTGCAGCCGCTCCTGTTGACATCGCGCCATCAGCAGGGACCTCGCGTCAGGGGTGTGAGCGACGGCAGCGACGCCGCTGCAGCGCTGGCCGCTCGCATGGAGGCGGCGATGTTACCACGGAACGGCGCCGGGAGGTACGGCGGGAGCTTCGGCCTGCCGTCTGCTGGGTGCGCCTACGCCGTGGCGTCTGACGCCTTGCGCGGGGGTTTGGACCGGCCTGCAGCGTTCACGTTTCCCCGGTCGGCCTTGTACGGACCCAACGCCCCCGCCGCCGCTGCCGTCGCGGGGGGCACTGGAGGCGGGGCGAGCGGCAGCAGCGGCAGCGTCCCGGCACGGTCGGTGGTGCTGCGGGACCGCGAGGGCCTCAGCCGTCTGTCGGTTAGGTCGTTAGTTGACCTGCTTGTGCCGGACGAGTAATGTACGAGCAATGTACTACTGCAGCAGACGGGCGCAAGGCAGTGCGGGTGGGGTTGTGCGGTTCGCTTTGGCGACAAACCCGAGCGAGGGTTTGAGCGGCGGTATGCGGACCCCGTCGCGCCGCATCCACGACGGCTCGATCGGCAGCGGCGGCACTGGCGAGCTGAAGTACGATGCCGTACTATATACGACTGAGCAATGAACGTTGCGTGGGCGGGTGTGAGTCTGGGAGAACGTGTATATACCCTATCCGGGTGCGAGTTGTGGTTGTGGTGTGTAACCGGAAGACCTGTGACCTGAAGACCTTGTTCGGGGATCAGTCTTTGACAGCCAGGAACTACCGTAACGGCACCTCTGCGTTTTGTGACCCCCACTGCGGGGCGAGTACCAACACAAGAAGGCATGGTGGGACTTGGCCGGCGATGATTTGTCAGGGCCGAGAAGCTTCCAGAAGTGGGGCCCGTGACCAGGGGATTGGGGCTGGGGGTGTGTGGGGACTGGGGAGCAACCTGCGGTGGGCGCCCGGGCCTTCCGCTCGGTGCATGTTATGTCTGTTGGTGCGTCTGTTTGCGGGTGGCCAGGGCGCGTTCTCAGGGGTGGAGCTGGGCGGGCGGGAGCCCTCGCTGGCCAAGAGCTCTCCAGCTTCGTTCGTTGTCAGTGTCGGCGCCACCAAACATTCGAACAACTGTAACGTGAAGGGTTCCAAGCAAAGCCGGGCAACGGTCTGTCACTCCATGTTCGCGATGTCGTACTTGTCGTACGAATGCAAATCCGATGGGTCTGGAGTTCCTTCTCAAGCCGGCCCCCTTTCACACCGCCTAACTTAGACACTAACGTTGCACCAGTCCAGCCCGGACGCCTTCGCCGGCCTCATCAAGGCACACATCCAAACCAACACCCCACGTCCCCAGGCGCTCGGAGGGCACTGCGCCGACCCGCGTCCCGCAGCCACCCAAATCGCAATCCCAACCAACCCCGCAGCACCTCCGCTTCCAACAAAAAAAACTCGCCAGGTCATCACGAGATGCGCAATGGAGACCCAGCTAGGCTTCCTGCGCCCCAAAATAGGAAAGCCGCATTATTCCCCCAGTCGGGCCGCCCGGTGCTGCGAGCGTCAGTGTACCAATACCGTGAGCATTTATTGCCTGAGCGCTCGTCAGGGGCAAAGAGAGAAATACGTAGAGGGCTCCAGATCACCCGCGCGGCGCTTGCTCGCACCAACATCCGCAAAATGGGGCAATTAGGGCACCCAACTAACCCAACAGCACAGAGGGCACAAGCCCGGTGTTCTAAGAGAACCATGGGCCACACATGTAAAAGCATGGGTCGGCTTGTATGTGCTCTTCGAGCAGGCATTTTCAAGTACTTTTCGTGCGACGAAACGATATTCGTGGGTCGTCACGCAGCGCCGCCGGCTGGGCCGCTCGATCGGGCCTACCGCCGGGGGCAGTTTTGCGCGGTCCAAACGCAACGGCAGCGGTATCAACTGGCTGTCAATAAACAACAGTCCCCATCCACCAAATCCAACAACCCCCCAAACAACAAAGTCCAAGCGGTGAACACAACCCTGGTTATGCATACCGATAGTTGGTCGGCTGACGCTCAGCAGAAGGTCATCGACAGCTCCCAAGGGTGCGGAAGTCCGCCATTGCGAACAGCAGCGGTCGGTCGGTCGGTTGGTCTGTCCAGCAGTCAACATGCAACTCCACCTCCACCCTAAGAAATTCCACCCGGGCCCCCTCTCCACACCTGGCGCCGTTGGGCACAAGCTTTTGGCTCCGCCCGTTGCCACCGCGGCCGCGTGGAAGTACGGGCGGCGGGCAGCACACTCGTCCGATTGCGGCGGCGTGCGGACGGCTGTATGCGTCGGCTGTGTCAGAGTACTTGCACACGCAATACCTAATACCGCAACGCAAAACCATTGTCAGCGAGGCAGGTAGGAACCCCTCGGCTCACAGTGGTACTCATGACAAGTGCTGGTCCGTCGGCAAAAACATGTTTACCCCGCTCTGCGTCTCCTTCCTTCTGCACCACATACGTTACCACCACCACCACCACCGCCCCTACTACATGCTACTGCGGCTGCAGCAACTTATTACAGCTGCCGCCGGCAGTGCCGCGGCATGCGTGTGAGCGGAGTAATGACCCGCCACCAACAAACACCCAACATATAAAGCACGCTCAGCTGGGGAAATCACCGCAGAAGGGGTCACCGCCGAGGGCGAGGAAGTGGACCCTGCAACCTTGTAGTAAATAGTGCCTTGGGCACCCCAGCCGCATCCGGCCGCTCTCAAGCCCAGAATCGTACAAGGTGACGGGAGAGGCAACTTATCGTTTCTGGCGCGCAAACATCTACGCGCGCACTCAGCACGGCGCCTCTGCGGGTCTTCGATCACTGAAATACATGCATACATGCATACACGCATACATAAGCGCACCCGCGCACGCACGCACGCACGCACAGGCAGGAGTGCACACGCGCACACACGCATTCACAACCACCGTGTGGCTGCCCTAACTAGAAATATCTGCACATGCCCGCGCGTTGCGTGCAGTTTGTGGCAACGCCGCGCGCATGCCCGTCCCCGGGATCACCCTCCAGCCGCAACATCCCCCACCGCTCGCTTGCCAAACTCCGCGACTGTCCTATCTACCTTCTTGCCCCGCCAAGTTCACATTCCAACGCAGCCTGCAAACCTTTCGCCTATCATGTGGTCAACTGAAACACCACATCGCGCGCAGTAACACAAAAGCGGCAACAGAGCCCAACGCAGCGTGCAGCACAGCACAGCACAGCACGCAGCCAAGCAGAAGGGAGTCCGTCCCACCTCACCTCATCTCGCCGCCAATTAAATCTATATATTCTTTTAGTTCAAGCTGGCACGCACTTTCTTGAGAAACCGCGTAGAGGGCAGATCGCTCCGTTTTCGCAAATACACACATGCAACCACACACCATTACCTACACGCGAGGTACCAAATGCAAGGGTGAAAGCGCATGTACTTTATTTGCCCATCCGTAACACAAATGTTTATCGGCACCTTGAGAATGAAGTAAGCGCGCAGCACGCAGGGGCCCTAGCTAAGCTAGTCGGCCTCCTTGGCGTTGGCCGCATCGCCCCGGATCAGGCCGCCGCCCATGCTGGACTTGCGGCGAACAAGGGTGAGCGCCGCCGCGCCCATGTCGCTCAGGTGACCTGCAGACGGGGCAGCGACCCGCGGGTGGGGTGGGGTGGGGTGGGGCCATCAAGCTGTTGGCAAACCGCCACTTCCTTCCTTCGCAGCTCCAGGCCGCCGCATGCGGGCATTGCCCGATGTGGAGCGAGTGCTCTCGGCTGGCCTTCGGGACTCACGCGAGTCGCAGCACAGCACAGCGCAGGACATCACAGCACACCACATCACATCACAGCACAGCGGTGACCGGTTCCGGCCCTCTCCGCTACCGTCCCTTTCCCTTTTCCCTTTCTCTCCCGCCGCCTTGCCGCGCTTGCAGCCCCACGGACCGCCCTCCCGGCCCGTGCTCTCGCTCCCCGGCGATCTCGCCAAGCCACACCGCTGTCAACGCCGACACGCACGCACCCTGCTTGCCAATGCCCCCGGCGCCTGCGCTGCCGGCGAAGCCGTAGTTTGCAGTCGTCAAGCCTCCTCCTCCTCCTCCTCCTCCTGCTCCCTTGCCCTTGGCTCCGTGCTGCTGCAGTTGCTCCCCATGCAGCACCACCGCCGTCACCATGCCCTCGCAGTCCACCTCCGGCGGCAGTTGGCTCAGCAGTTCCGCCACGCGGCGCATCTCATTCTCGGCACTCCGCACCAGCGGCCGCAACTGGACCATGAGGAACAACATCGTAAAGACCCAGGCGCAGACGAACATGACGATCTGCTGGATGACCACCACGCTGCAGCGCCACGAGCGAAGGCGGGGCGGACGAGAGAAATAGGGGAGGCGTGGAGGGGTGGGGCGGGCTTACACAAAAGGCCAGGCGGGGGAGGAAGAGAGGAGAGCGGTTGTAAGACCCACCCAGCGGCCCGCCCACCGTAGGGCGCCTCAAACCCTGCGCCTGATGCCGCGCCGAAGGCCCAAGCAACAAACCCGGAGCATACAAGCAGATTCGGCGCGTCACACCATGCATGCATGCCGTACCCGTAGGAATCGTGCACGGCGTGCAGAAACACGTCGCCAACTTGCATCTGTGGGCGGCGTTCAGCATGGGAGCGAGCGACGGAGGGGAGCGGCGGGCAGGCACATAAGAGACGTGTCTCCATCGGCGCTAGCTGGGGCGGTCACGCTTGTAATCACGACGCGGCATACATCGCTGGCTCGACGGAGAGGGGCTCCCCATCGCATCAAGAAAGATCACTTGCAGCGCGCAACGCCACTGGATCGCAACCTCAGCCATGTAGTCCAACCGCAACGCATACGTTGACTGATGATGACTGATTGATTGATTGATTGATTGAATCCGATATGTGTGCGTGCAAGGCAGGCCGGGCCTCCAAGGCACTTGTACCAGTATGCATGTATTGAACCACCACGCACCAGGCACGGAGCTTATCGCGCGGCCCCCCGCCACCCACCAGTCCTCCCTTCGCGTCCGTCAGCCCAATCGTCCACAGGAATCTGAACTCGGAGCTGTTGAGTCCGGACACCTCCGGCGGCTGGTTCACCAGCGAGTCCACGTGCACAAGGGAAGCCTTCATCAGCACGTCCAGCCCGTTGCGGGTGGCCTGCGTGCGGGGTAAACACGGCACTTGGTTAGTTACTGAGTTCAGTTGGCCCGTTAGCTAGGCAGGTAGGTACGCGGGTAGGTAGGTAGGTAGGTAGGCAGGCAGGCTGCGCGTGCAATCAAACTGCCCTCGGCGGCCACGTTGTCCCTGCCGTCGCGGCACCCCGCCCGCCCGCCTGCCTGCCCGCCCGCCCGCCCGCGCGCACTTTGTCCACTCGCTCACCTTCACACCTAGTAGCTAGCTAGTACCTACCTGCCTACCTACCAACCTACATATCTAGCTAGTACCTACCTGGTAGTAGGGGCTGTCGGGTGGCTGGCAGTCCGCAGGGTCCATCGCCAGACAGGACCCCGTGTGGAAAAGGAGCGCGGCGGGCGTGTCGTACCCGCCAAACAGCACTCCCGTGGTCGCCAGCCGGAAGTGCGCGTCGTCCTGTTTAGACGTCACCTGCTGTGCGATCGATGCGAGGAATGAAGCGGGAGGCCAGATGACTGAGGCTGAACGCTAAACTAACAGGATTTAGAACGCTAAACAGAATTTAGGTGTGGATGCGAAGAAAGGCCCGACATACATGCTCAAGGACACATCGGTGGCCCAGCCAACAGCACATCGCCGCCGCCCCCACCGTCGGACTGAGGATGCGCGCGTTTCCCGCCGTACCTCATTGCCGTACAGCATGGCGTGATACTCGAGCCTCCATGCCGCCAGCTCTGCAGCGAGTGTCGGCTTCAGCATGTTGCAGAGGGCGGCGGTCAGGGCCGCCGCCACCTCCTGCGATGTGTGGATGCGTGGGTTGCGGCGAGCGGGCGGGGTAAGCGGGGTAAGGTGGGTTGCAAGGCTACCGGTACATGCGGAAAAAAGACACGTTGACAACTTTCGACTCGGCAACCCCAAACCCTTGGACCTCGTCATTCTGTGCAGGCCGCGCCAGCAGCCTTCTCCATTGTGGTATTCTGGAGAGGGCTTTGGTGCAACGAAGGCTACTGGGCCCCACTGTGTGGGTTATTAGGCATGTTTACTTGACATATATACATAACTTGAGGAAGGCTATTGGGGTAGGTTGGGTTTGGACAGCAGGAGCTGGTGTACCCGTTCGCACGCTCGCTCGCCCACCTACCAGCACGAAAAACTGAAGGCGGTGGAACCGACTGCGGGAAGCGAAAGGGGGAGAATAAAGAGCGGTGGGGCAATACGGGTAAGTGATTGCGGAAGACTGGCGGCTGGTCGGGTCGGCGGCTTGAGGCAACGAATTGTTATCACTGTGTGCGCTGTGAATAAGGTGTGGATCGCCTTCGTTCTTGTTTCAAAAGATAGGTAGAGCATGCAGTGCCATGCATTCACGGTGCACACAAAGGAACGAAGAAGCGCCGTGCAGACGCTGTGCGGATGCGTCGTCAGGGTGGCAGTAGTCTACATCAGCGTACGGCACTGTAAGGCGTCTGTTATACAAGATGCGAGCACAGAATGAACTAACGCACACCCGCTAGCTCGCACGCATCTGCTCACATGATCACCACATTGACAATGTTGAGCGTTGCTATGGGCGCCGTCAGTGCCTGCGCGCAGCAGGTGGGAACAGCAGTCGAGTGGGTACGGCACATCGATACAGAAGGGTAAAAGATTGGATGTACGAGGCCAGCTCTGACTCAGATGCTTACATAGAGGTGCTAGGGAAGGGAAGCAAGGAAAATCCTCGTTACGACGACCATACCGTACTGTGCATGCGTGCATGCATGCATGGATGGATGCCCCCAGTCCGCCGCCTGAGCCAGTCCCCAACTCCCCATCTACCCCTCCGGCCCTTCATCCCCACGCACGCACGCACGCACCTTGAGGTGGTAGTATCCGACCAGGTTCACCACAATGATCGCGGCTCCCCACATGATGAAGGGCGCCACCAGCTTGTAAGCCAACTTGTGGGACTCGAGCAGCCGCCGCTTGGGGCGGCCACCCAGCCCCGAAGGGGGCCCGGACGACGAGTGGGGAGCCACCTGGAAATGAACACAGCCAGCCAGCGCGCGCGGGCGAAGTAGTGGGATATATGTGGGATATATGTGGGATCTCGACGTGATTACATATGCAGGAAGGTGCTGCAGGAGGAAGGAAGGACAGCAGCAGGCAGCAGGCACCCATCCAAACGGTGTATGTGCGGGTCATGTATGACCGACACGCACTGAAACGATTGGGGATGCGAAAGTTGACTGGCAGTGGTCGGCGGCCACGCGCGATGAAATTGACAGGGTAGATAGATAGGCCACGCTGGGCACGGGGTCGGTCCCTGCGGACGAATCTACCGCCGGCTGCACCCATAAATGCATCCCGATGCTCAGGACTCCCCTCCTACATCCTTCTCTACAACTACAGCATGCGTCCGTCCGTCCGTCCGTATGGCCCCAAATGACGAGTGGACTCACCCTGGCCCTCCTGCGCCATATCGCAAGGGACGCAACGATGCTGGGCACAGCATGCAATCTGGTGGAGATGGCTCCGACCACTCCTGTGGCAGCAGCCGTGGCGCCACCACCGCGGAGACTACCATCAGCACCGCCACCATCGCCGAAGTCATCGCCATTTCCGCTCGACAGGGTCTTGAGGCCGAGCGTAAACGAAGCGCGACGACGCTGCTGCATCGCGGCGGCGACAGCTCCGGCCACAGACCGCCTGTCACCGCCCGCAGCGGCCGCTTTGACGGCGCCGTCCGTGAGCATAGTCTCGCTGTCAATTGCGGTGGTCATAATAGTGTTGCCCCCGCCAGCAGCAGCAGCAGCGTCCTGCGGTGCGAGGTCGCTGTCGCTGTCCTCGTCCTCATTGACTGCCTCCAGCTGCAAATAAAGGTAACGGGTGGATGCATCTTGCTTGGTTTAGAGGATCTACGTATTGTCGAAGCATGGAAGCAGGGAAGGACGGGATGCGTGCCTCTACGTGTAATCAGCTCCTCGCTCGCTCGACACCATGCAAGAAATCCATTGCTTCTATCTCTCATCTAATTGTCCCAAGCAACGATGCCCCCTGCTGTATGTCCCTTGATCATTGGTGGCCACCGCCGCCCTAGCTAGCCTCCCCCGCCCCAAGCCATTAGCCCCCAACCGGCAAGTGCTGGCTCTAAACTCACGCATCCGGCCCACCACCACGACATACATGAGGCATACATACATCCCCACAACATACATCCAGCCACGTACGTAGCTAGCTGCATCATTTCTCCAAGCGAAGGGGCCTCACATTGAGAGACATGTTCGCGAGGCCACGTGTAACTCCAATCGGTATCGCCAGGAAAACCTCGTACAAGTCGTGCCGCTTGTGCGAGTACTGCAGTCGACATGGTTACACCGGGTGCGCAAAGGGGTTGGAATAATAATAATAATAATAATAATAATAAAAATAATAATAATAATAATAATAATAATAATAATAATAATAATAATAATAATAATAATAATAATAATAATAATAATAATAATAATAATAATAATAATAATAATAATAATAATAATAATAATGTCCTCGACACCCACCTGATGTGCGACTATCCACATGTAGATGCATGCGAGGATGCACAGCATGCCGCCCTCCAGGCACAGCACAATGAGCTGCAGCTGGTAGATGGAGCGGCTCTCCGCCACCGTTATTCCAACCAGGGCATCCAGTGTGGCCAGGTAGGCGGTGAAGATGACGGACACGCCGTTGTCCTGAGCAAGAAGAAAGCATGCATGCATGGAAGGTCCAAGAAAAAAGGAAGTGAATGCAAGGAGTGAAGCAGATTGGGACGATACGGTAGGACGACGAAGGGAAGCAAGGACGACAGCATGGCAGGGGGACCCAGCAGCTTGCAGTCAATCGGATGGATGGCGCCGGCGGCTTTGCTTGCTTGCTTGCTCTCCACCCACTCCGCACTCCATCCCGTCCCTCCGTCCACCCTCGCCTCTCAGCATCCTCAGCCTAGCGATAGCGCGGATCCCGTCCTCACTCACGTGTATGATCTTCCAGGTAGACCAGTCGGAGAAGTTGCTGCCCTGTGCCGACATGTTGGGCCCCAAGCTGATCAGATCGTAGGCGCTGGACAAGTAGAAGTTGCCCGCGTCCCACAACCCCACGGGCATCACCGCAGAGGGCAGCCATCCGCTTGTGTTGAGGCCCGTGCCATTATTTGCTGCTGTCGGTAGATACGCCATGCCGGGCTTCTCGGGGTCGTCCAGGTCGTAGTACAGTGTCATGTTGAGCAGCGGCTTGTCCCATATGTCCTTTATTTCATGGAGCGTAGGCATGGGTACGTAGGGGTACGTAGGGGGACGCCGGGAAGCGGGGAGGCGGGCATCTCAGACTGAAAATAAAAGGAACAATGCGCCCTGAACCCCTGATCGATGAGCGGAAGGTATGGTAAGCAAGGGAGTGCTGACAGCGCAGTGGGTGGTGAGGTGGGTGATGAGTGGTGGTGAGGATGGAATGGATGCTGCTAGCTAGCTGGCCCTGAAACTGACTTGAGACTACGTTAGTTGAGGCTTGGCGTGCATCCACCAGCCCCGTCAATTCAATGGACCTGCTCAATAGTGCCTTTCATCACACGCATATCATGCATACCAGCTTACCAGGCCGGTCTATCTGATGACCTCAAATTGATTGTGTGGATCTATCCGGAGGCACGCGCGTACGTCGATCACACAATCAACTCACCCTCAGACCATTGCTGTCAGGAATCCTCCGTAGTGACCGAAAGCCCAGGTACACGCCGTGATGTAGTTTCTAGTGATGTGGGAAATAAAGGGAGGGAAGGGCCCAGATAGTCAGGCGGCGGGGATGTGCCAATTGCGAGAGCCTCTGCTGGCGAGCGCGAGCGAGCGAGAGGCATTATTAGTAACATGTTTCACTGTGCGATCGGTTCCCAGGATTCATGGGCTTGAATATTTAACCAGTTCCATCCCATATATCAACCAGTTCCCATTAGCACAAGAAGGATGGATGTCTGAAACTCTGAATCCAACTACCAACGTACGTGGGGCGAGCCAGCAGTCCAAGGTGGCGGGTCAACTGGATCGAATCGATCGTCGGGAAAAAGATAGCTAGCTTGACAACGAACGAAGCCGTATCCTCACCTACCTTCAACGATGTTGTGGCTTCCAACACCATACCGTACGCAGATGCCAGCGCTTCAGGATTTGGATCCCCAAACGTTTTTAACCCCTGCGGGGAAAGGAGAATGGGGGAAAGGAGAATGGGGTGTTCGGGTTCATGTCATTGCATGCTTGCTCGCTGGGTCTTGGTTCTGTGCGTGGGATGCCCGGCCCCGTGCGTAGGTCGGTCTTGTGAGAGAGGATGGCATGGCAGGCGTTTCATTCCCGACAACCTATCCCCAAGCAAGATAGAACATGTGCAGGTAGGTAGGTACGTGCACCGGCAGGTGCGTAGTGGACCTACGCGCCTACGCACCCACCGGAGCATAGCTCTTCCCCGAATAGAGGCTCTCCAGCACTCGGCCACCAATGGCAATCTCGTGCACGTTGCGGGCGGCATTGGCTACGAGCGATCGAGAAGGTCAAGGAAACAGTCATATTATTGCGGCGGTTCCTCATCACCACAGAGATGAAGATGACGACAGATTAACTGCACGACCCTCCTATCGATCGAGGGTCGTGCAGTTACCCTCGATCGATCTACATGTTGTCATCTTATCAATTTCACTGCATATATACTTGTCCACTGTGCAGGCAGATGACTTTTCCCGCATCCCCCCCGCCCCCCACACACAAACAGGAACACACAAACAGTAATCACCCTCCTATAAATGAAGCGCATTTATAAACCAACGAACGAATGCTTCGCTTCCGGTGCTGTGCTTATCAAACAGCTGATGACCTGCTGGTTCCAATCACCTAGACAAGGTCTGGAGCCCACCCGCCCTATGGCACTGTTTTCGGGGGTAAACCACGGGTAACAGTATACCGGACGGCGGGTCCAGTAATATGCGAACCCAGGTTAACCCCTCTGGAAGCAGGAATGTGCGTGGACTTAGGGTAGTACGTTGTGCACTCACCGACGGAATGCAGGTCTTCCACCGCCGCTTGCTGCTGTATCAGCTTCACGATGAGAAGTGTAAACGTCACGGTGTGCGCTGCCAGGATCAGAACCACTGCAGTCAGGGTGCGCCAGCGAAGCCGCCGGGCGGGCTGCATTGCCTGTTTATTTGCATGCATGGCGCCAGTGGGTATCCACACACACCACGCAAAGGGATAATGTGGATGGAGGGGGAAATGAATGAAAATCGGCGATCGAAACCATGTATGCATGTATGTAGCTAGATGGTGAGCCGCTTATCAGAAACCAAGCAAGAGCGAGCGCCGGGCTGCTGCTCGTGTTGGCTTATTACCAGTACCACGCAGTGCAGACATTAGCGTTGGTAGGTTGGGATCTCGCCCACACTTTGTAAATGTCTCCGGAGCTCCGTCGTGCGGTGGCTGGGAGCCCCGGTGCTGCCATGTGGCCATGCATGCTGTGGCCACACGCACCTGCTACCGGTGTCATCATGCATAAATGAAATCCCCATACATTCACGCTGCTTAATTAGACCCCATAGATAGACCCCATAATAATTCATTCAGCAGCAGCTCAAATAAACCCACCAGGGGGCTCATGAGGATCCTGTATAACTTCTTGAAGCGCTTGCCAACTGAGTAATTAGCCACCGTTGCGCCCGCCTCACTCTCCACTTCCTCCTTGTCTCCATCGCGCGTGCTGTCGTCCGCTCCACCTCCCCCGCCAGAGCCCCTTCCGATGCCCACTTCTCCCGCCGGCCCGTCACCACCACCTCCACTACCTCCCGGGTCCTCAGAACTGCGGCCATCACCATCGGCGAAACCGCTCATCCTGTCATCATCACCACCGCCGCCATATCCGCCGCCACCATTGGGCTGGAAGCCGGCTGGGCTTGGCAGGGCCTGTGGCAGCAGCCCTTTAACGCCCAACTCAGGAGAGGGTAATACCGTCTCAGGTTGCGAGTCAGCCTGTGGGATGCGTGACAAAAATGATTGGATAGGTAGCACAGGATAAACTTGTGTAGGCGATCAGCAAAAGCTGCCTGATGCTGCATGGAATGTATGTAAGGCGCCATTGGCCCAGGTAGGGGTAGGTGTGCACGGCGGGTTCCGTATGTAAAACTGAACTTGCTCTATCAAGACATTTCGTGCATGCACGCATTCCCCAAGCAATGCAGATGCGAACTGGATTGTAGCAACATAGCAATGACCCGCGCCCGCGTCCATGGCACGACCCGCGCAGCAAAGCCAGCCACACCGAAACCCATCCCCCATCAGTCACCTTGCTCACCGCCCCAAGGGCATCCCCCGGTGTGTGTTCTCGGCCATCACTGAGCACCCAGGACTGCACCATGCTGTGTCTGACATCGGGCATCCTGCTCCTCCGGGTTGTGCTTCCCTGGGGTGCCGCGATTAGGGAGCACGAGGGAGGGCCATCCGGCACGGTGACGCGCGCGCGGTGGTACGTATGAGAAACCAGACAGACAGACGGGGGAGCTCGAAAAATAAATACTGCTTGGTTTGAGTAACACCACAGCACCCATCGCAACTGCTGACATGCCGACAGCGGGCTACTTGTAGTGCTTGGGCGGAGCAAAGGCTACTCGAGTTGCTGTGCGACGCCTTTCTTAGGCTTTATGCTAGCCGCTTGTACGGCACCTGTAACCTCGGCGTTACATTCCCCCCCCTCTGAAGGGAACGTCCTCGGTCCTCACTGCGTCCTCGCAGTGTCTGTGCACAGTCCACTCCGCCTTTCACCACCTTTGCATGCCTGGGGTCTTAGCCAGGTCTTCGGCATTGGGGTGGATAACTTCCCAAGTCAGGTCATGCCGCGGCATACATGCCTCTAGCCTTAATTTGCAAGGTTTTCTGGAGTGGAAGCCTTTCCGCGAGTACCAGGGATCGAACTGACGACCTCTGAGAGACTGCACGACAGTACTGGTCTCGATACCAATGTAGTGCTTGGGCGGAGCAAAGGCTACTCGAGTTGCTGTGCGACGCCTTTCTTAGGCTTTATGCTAGCCGCTTGTACGGCACCTGTAACCTCGGCGTTACACTACTGGTATCGTCATCCGATAACACAACAGACATGCAGGAAATGGAGTCCTAGCTAGCGATACATGCTGGGAATGGCACATGCCAGTCAGTGGCTCAGTGCTCCAGGTGTCACCCGCTGCTGGTGGTCGGCTATATGTAATTTAAAACCCTTTAACCAAATGCATGTACGTAGGAATGCAACACACAGTTGACTGATCATTGCACCCACCATCAGCAGGCTCCCACCAGACTGCTCAGCGCCCAGCAGCAGCAACGAAGCGCTCTGGCGGGGGGTCGTGGGCGGCAGCTGTGGGGCCGTTGTCCTGGTTACTGATGACGGGATCCCTAGGGATGCCCCATGGAGCGGCGCGGCGGTCTGTAGCAGCGGGTCATCGTTGCTTGACTCCATTGTCCGGGCGCCTCTAGCGCCTCGCTCGAAAGCCGTGTCCTGGGAGACGGTTCTGGCGAGTGCCTCCGGATCGACGCCCGCGGCGGCGCTGCCATTACGGGCTACTGCTGTCTCGATGGTGGTGGTAAGTACCGTGGCCCCAATGGCGCTGGCGGCGCCCGTATCGACACCGCTAGCCAGCCCTGGGACCTCGGCAGCAATGTCCTCCATAGGTCCATAGGTATCGGCAACGGCGGCACCGCCGGGTGCAGCGGGCTGCTGCCCTGCCATGGATATGATGGACAACCGTGATGGCACCGCGCCGTTGACACCGATCAGGCTGCTGCGGAGCGCTGCCACCCGTAGCGAGCCTGACACTGGCAGCGGGTCGATCGGCTGCACCAGCGGGGGCTGAGGTGGCAGCGCTGCCGCTGATGTTGCTGCCAGCAGACTGACGCCGGTGGTGCGGGCCACCGCAGCAGCAGCAGAAAATGATAGTATTTCCGAGTGCAGCAAAGCGCTATCAGCTACGCCTGCTGGCACTGAGGCCGCCGCCTTGTCCGCCAGGATCATGGACGCCAAGCCGGTAGCGGAGGGAAGGGGCGGTTGCGGTGACGTGATGCCGCCGGTTGCGGCGGCGGCGGCACCGCCGCCGCCAGCAGCCGCCGCAGCTGCTGCGGCCATCATATCCAGTGAGGTCACACGCGACATGGCCTGGCCGCCCCTGATGCCGCTGCCACTGGCGCCGCCGCTGCCGCCAACAGCTGACGTGCTCTGTAGGGTGCCGCGGCGGGTGGCTGACATCAAGCCTGACTCGTCATTGTAGTACAACCAGCGCAGGAAGCCCATCTGTGCACCTGTCGGTGTGCTGGGGCGCAGGAGCAGGTAGGCGCTGCCGGGCGGACCTGGGCGACGTACCACCGTGACCTGCACGTCCATCGAGCATCCGTCACTCTGATGCCGTACAGGTACGACAATCGTACCACCCAGTCGCGTAGCCCGCGCCGTGCGCTTCTTGAGGGCGCCACGGACCGCACTGTCAGCTGTACCCGCCTCCAGAAGCGCCGCCACGCCATTGCTGCCGCCTGGCAGAGGAACCAGCTCCGAAACCTGAGCACCCACGATTGCGCCCTGACCGGCTCCCAGCACCAGTCCTGCCAGCAGGAAGGAACACGAAAGCGGAAACACCAGCCAGCAAGCGGCATGTTATTCATGAAGCGATCCGCCAAGCTGGAGTAATAATAATAATAATAATAATAATAATAATAATAATAATAATAATAATAATAATAATAATAATAATAATAATAATAATAATAATAATAATAATAATAATAATAATAATAATAATAATAATAATAATAATAATAATAATAATAATAATAATAATAATAATAATAATAATAATAATAATAATAATAATAATAATAATAATAATAATAATAATAATAATAATACGCCCGACCGGAGGCCGAGGCGTGGGTTAAGGGAGCAGAGGAGGTGGGGTGACGGGTTTCCCCGGTCCCAGTCCTCCCCCACCACCGCCAAGCTGGAGTACGGTATGTAGTGCCGGGGCAAGTCCAGGGGTGCAGTACCTCCTGGTATCATGGACGATGCGGAGCTTCCCTGACATACATGCAGCCGCGGGAACTTCCTTTTTGAGATACGGTACAACAATGGGCCCTTCCACCCTGGGAAATTCACACTTGGAACATGGAACAAGGTAACATGGAACAAACAACGGAGACCCCGGCACGCAGCCGTATCCACTTCAGCTGCGTGTCAGGTATTCGGCCCCGTGCAGTTCCATCTCATTCCCTGCACTTCCCCCGGCCCTCCCGGCTCTCACCTGCCTGCCCCAGCGGGCACACCCCATCCGTCCGCAGCACCTTGCCCTTGTCATCCACCTCCAGCACCCCAGACAGCAGATCCGCGCGCCACAGCTCCACCTCGAACACAAGGCTGGGGGGAGCCAGCAGCTCCGAAACCGCCGCTGCCGCCGCCGCCGCCGCTGCCAGCGGATCCGCATTGAGGAGTGCTGCAGACTGCAGCACACCTGCCGTCATCGCAGCAGCAGCAGCAGCAGCAGCGGCAGCGGCAGAGACGCGGGAGTCGGTGTTCCCAACCAGGTGCCGTTCAGCGCCGACTAGCTCCTGCTGATGATAATGCTGTTGCTGGTGCTGCCATTGCGGTGAAGATGTCGATGACGGCTGTGGCGGTGCAACAAATGCAGACCGCGATGGTGACTGGCTCGGTGGCTGACGGGTCGTCCCTGGCATGGGCGCCGCCGCAGCTGGAGGCGGCGGCTGCAGCAGAACTGCAGAGCTGCCTTGGCCAGGCTGCTGCTGCTGCGGCGGCGGCGGCGGCGACGGCGGCAGCATCGGTGGAGGGGGCTGCATGGGTGATGCTGGAGGCAGCGCCGTCAATGACGGCGGTGTGTAGGTTACTGTCGTTCCTGTGCTATTGAAGCTGGGTCGATGTGTCGTATTGACGGATCTGGAATTTGGCAAACCTGCCGCTGCCATCCGTGTAGAGTTGGAGCGCTCGACGGTAGCCGCAACGGCAGTTGCTAGCACATTGACGCCGGTTGACGTGGAGGGCGACAGCTGCTTCGGGGTTGACCGGGGGCTTAGCCCTGCCGACTGCGGCGCCGCCGTCGGCACTGCTGATGCCGCCGTTCCTGTAATGGCCCGAAAAGACACCCGAGCCGATGGAAGCTTGGTTTCGTCCACAGTGCTTGCTGCGAGGCAAGGTGGACACGAGGGAAAAGAGGGAAGACGGAAGAGGATGTATCATCAGGCTGTAGGGTAGATAAGGTTCGCGGAGCGTTAAAGTGAAGAAACGAAGCAGGCACAAAAAATTGAAGGCAGGCACCTGAAGGTGGTCGATGCTTGGTCCGTGTGCCAGCCGGCCTGCCTTCATGTTGAAAGACAGGCCTGCGGCGTACACATGGATCAAGCCCCTGGTCATTCGCACGATGGACGTCGGTCGCAAATCCTTCCGCATGGGAAAGCGGAAGGTTCGGCTGCACCCCACACCACAATTCCCTCCCCCATCCTTGCTTACCCAGCTGCTCTAGGACCGCCCTGTCCTCCTCGGACAGCGCGACAGCCGCCGAGTCACCTGCGCTGCTGGGCTGCTCCGTCGCCTCCGCCACGGGCCCCACCCCTGCTGAGCCCCGTGCCCACTGCCTGCCGGCGCCTACGCCGCCAAAGCTCACGCCGGGCGGCCGTTCAGCGTCGGCCGGCTCCTCCGCGGCTGCCGTGGCTGCTGTGGCGGGCGCCACAGGCGCCCTCATCACCGGGCCCCACACACCCTGTTGGCCAGCAGCTCCTAGCGTCGATGCTGCATGGTTCAACCGCCTATCAGCACTGCTGTCAACGCTGCCAGGACCACCACCACCACCTCCGCCACCGCCGCCGAACACGTCAAGCCGAATCGGGCTGCGCATGTCTGCTGCCACCGCTCGCGGCAACTGGAAGCCTACACTACCGCCAGCAGCACCAAAATAGCCATTACGTGACTCGCCCGGAGCCGGCAACACCAGCCGCATGTCACCGCTGCCACCGGCAGCACGCTGCAGCGGGCGCGGCGCTGGGGCAAAATTAACGGCGGCGCCGCTGCCAAAGCCGCCAACGCCGCTGCTGTTTTGCGGAACGCTCGGCACCTCCCCGCCGGTGCCGCTGTACCCGTCGTGTCCTCCTCGTCCTCCGCCGCCGCCTTGCCGCTGCGAGGAAAACCCCGTCGCCGTGTACGGCGACTCGCCGTTCCGCAGAGACGACCGCAAATGCGGCGCACCCTGCAGCAGCAGGCTGTAGGCACCAACGGCACCGTTGCCGCCTCCACCACCGTTGGTAAAGTCGGCGATGCTGGAGTGGTGCAAATGGGAGCCCCCACGGGAGATGTCTCCGGAGCCAAGGTACTCACCGCCGTACTCGCCTCCGCCACCGCCACCGCCGCCGCGCGCCGCCGCCGCCGCCATCCCCGACTCCCGCTGCAGGATGCTGTGCTGGCGGTTCGGCTGGCGGCCCTGCTGCTGCTGCTGCAGGCTCACCTGATGCTGCTGCTGCTCTGGTGGCCGTTGCCTCCGCACCAGTCGCAGCTTCATGACCGCGGGCACCCTTCTCACGCCCGTCAGCTGGGATGCCAGGGCCAGGTCATCGGGGCCCAGGGCCCCTGCAGCCGCCAAATGCTGAAGCTCAGCCAGGGCGATCTCATCGGGCGGCAGGTTGACGGCCACACGCCAGGAGCAGTCAGGGCTGTCAGCGGATCTGCATAACACGGGATACCGTACACGGCAGGAGCCGGTACGATAGATGGTGGGTTTTGGGAAAGCAGGGAAACGCGACCTGCCTCAGCGCGTCAGCGGGGGAAGCCAAACGGTCCAGGGCCTCGGGGTGTGGCGTGGTAGGGTTGAGACCGCTTTGGGAATCCCGCACCAGCCCATGCTTGCCACCCGCCCAATCAAACACTGCGGCCGCACCTCTTGGCGAGCTGCAGCAGCGCCCGGCTGAGGCGGCGGGCATACGCTGCCTGGAAGATCCTCGCCGCCTCCTCCACCAAATCCTCGCCCTCCACGCCACCGCCTTGCTGCAACCCGCATCCCCCTGCTGCTGCAGCCGCTGCGGCTTTCTGCTGCATGGGAATGGATCCTGGATCAGCTGGATCCAGGGCCCCAAAGGCCTCATCGTACAGGTCATCCTGCCCGAGCAGGTCGATCAGCTGAGCGATGCAGGAGCCCACGAGGGCCCGTGGATCGGCGCCGAAGAGCTCAGCGGGGGTGGCACCATCTGCGTCAATGATGGTTCCTCGCATGTCCAGAGTCAACCGCATGCGCCGCTCCGACAGGGCCTGGAGCGGAGAGGGCACAGGAGGAAGAGGAGGAGGCGAGCGAGGGTTGAGCGAGCAAGAGCGGGATACAAGCACGCCACGAACAGACAGGAAGACGTGGCGCGCGCCAGCAGGGTGCGTGGTGGCGGTAGCATCTATCGTCCTGAAACGAGCACAGACTGGCGGGGCCGGACCGAGTCAAGGTGTACTATTTGGGGCTATCCTCCGGGGACTGAAGTAGGGAGCAGCAGTCAAAAAGGCCTCTCCATTTGCTAGGATGGAGAGCGTATCTGCGCTCTCTGACGGGGTACCTACCAAGGGCTGTCTACCTACCAAGGGCAGCACATACTACGAGGACGCACAATCGCACATACAGCTCGCGCCGTTGTTATCGCAGTGCAATAATCACTGCTCACAACAATGCCCCAGATACCGGTGTGCATGATCCCACAGTGCAAGCGCCGCCTAGCCATCCGCCTTCCAATATAGCTACGGTACGGTCTGTCGCACTAACCTCGTCCAGGGTCCGTGGCGTGAGGGACACCATGTGTATCTTTGACCCGCCGCCCTCCGCCAGGCGCTGAGTGACGGCAAGCCGAAACTGCTTCACCCCAGGGCCCTGCGCCTCGCTGTACGAGCAGAGGCTGACGGAGATGCCGCTGCGGCAGCTGTACGGCGGCCGCTTCGACTGGGGGTTCGACAACGGTCCATACGACTGCGGATTCGAAAGCTCCTGGAGGGGCGGACAGGGGAAAGGATGGGAAGTAAGGCGTCCGTCGGGCACAGAGGTCATGCGGTGGTGCAAGGAATGCAGCGGCGAATGAATGATTTTTTGTGGGTCTGGTACGCCCCAATCTAACACCCTTTCGAAACCCAGCCGCCACCACGCCTCCAACCCACAAACCCTTTCCACAAGACGACGGAAGGCCTACCAGCCAGATGGCGCAGCAGGCGGCACAGCTCCTCCCGCCGAGCTGTACATTTCGAGTTTCGCATTCCACACGCACGCACGCACGCACGCACACACGCACGGGAACCCACCCGCAGCCAGGGCCCGTGCAGTACACCGGTCGGCTCGGGCACCAGCATCGCCAGGCCCCCTGCCCGGATGGCCTCCACGGTGCGACCAAGGGCCGCCGCCAGCGCCTCCGTCACGTGCAACACGTGGCCCTGGTGGTCAGCCACCAGCAGCATCTCGTGGTAGTACGGATCGGGGAGCCGGCCGCGGTACAGATTCACCGATTGATGGATGGCGACGCGACGCACGATGACCGAGTGCACCCTGACGGAGCCGACAGCTGTCGGGGCAGTCGGGGCAGGGTACGTATGTAATCGTAAGACCGTGCGGCGGTTAACCGGTGTGTATGTGGGTGTCAGCAGGGCTGGGGTCGGTTCGGCACATTGGGGGACAGACGTGAGGAGGTACAGGAAAGCCTTCACTATGATTTTCTGAATGGGGCTGGCTCGTCCTTCATCACCCCTATCCCGATTCATTCCTTCCTGCAGCCCCCTGCCTCAGGCCCCGAGAAACGAAACAACGAACGCCAACTTAACCCGAGGACTGCCGAGGTGCCGACCCGAGGACAGTAACCGTTCCCAACCGCCACCTGCTCACCCCCAGGCTGTATGAATGTCTCAAACTCCAGGGGATCCAAGTACTTGTGCCGCCAGGCCGCACGCGGCAGCACCATCGGCGGCAGCATGTTGGTCGGCGGCAACTCGCCGCCAATGTGCGTCGACCCGTGTGTCGCCGGCTGCGAAGCGAGGGTCAACGCCGGCTCCACCATTGACGCCCGCCGCAGCCAGGCCATGCCCCGGCTGGTCTCCTGCTTGGGGGCGCCGCCGCCGACAGCAGCGACGGTAGACATCAAGGAGTCTGCACCGACGCCCGCACCGGCGCCGCCGCCGGCAGCAGTAGCGCCCGGCGGCAGCGGCGAGGGCGAGGGCAGGTTCATGACTGCGCCCAGGAGGCCCTCCCCCAGGTTGGACGAGCGGCGGTGGTGGCGTTGGTGGTGTCCACCGGCCTGCTGGCGGGAGGCGCCACCGCCGTGGAGGGAGCGGTTCCAATTCTTGATGGCCCTGAACGCAGTGACGTAAACAGCGTCGTCGTCACGGGAGGAGGTGCCGTGCGTGCAAGTCACCAGGACTCGGATCCATTGGAGGCTAGTTGGCCCCATCCCGTGCGTGTTGCATCGGTCGTGCCGATGCCCCGCACTCTGCTCGTTCCGGACATACAGACACCAGACCCTTCCTCACCCGCATCCCATCCATACCCATCCACAAAGCCCCTCCCAAACGTGTGTTGCCGGTAGGTGCGGCCACGCACGGACTCACTCGCGAACGGTTTCCTTCTCCACCAACAGCTCCTCCAGCGGCTTGCCAGCCAGCTCCGTGGCGTCGTAGCCCAGCCAGTCGCACAGCTCGCCGTCGGCGGCCACGATCATGCCCGTGCCGACGACCCACAGCCGCGCATCATCGGGGCTGGGAGGCAGCGGCTGGAGGCAGGGGGGCAAGCGTGGAGGGCATGGAGTGCAGAACGGGAGGTTATCCACGGAGGAACGTAAACGTCCAGAACAAAAAGCCACGGAGGAGCGAAGGGATCCAGTCGGGACACGAGACGGGCAATCAATTCCATAGCAGCCGTCAGGTTGCCGCTGAGTTTCCCTAGCTACCCGACCCTCACCCCTATCCAACCCTAAGTACCCAACCCTCACCCCGCCGTCACCACCCTTACTTCCTCACCTCGATCATGCCCAGGAACACCGAATCCTCGTTGAGCCCCGAGATCTTGGTGACGTGCAGTCGCACCGCAAGCACCTGGCGGCTCTTCGTGACGACCATCGCCTCCAAGTTCTTGCCCAGCATGGTAGATACGCCTGCGCGCGGGCGCGTTTCGAGGCACAGGCCCTCCTGTAACGTGACGTGGAAACTGTGCCGTGAACGAAGCTCGCGGTGCCAAGGTACTTGCGCTACACCCCCGGGAGGATGGGATACGGGGTACCCGTGGGTATACGGTTCCCCCATGCCGCACAGGGCAGGCAGCTAGGGCAGCTCCGAATCCATTACCTACCTACCTACCTTCCTACCTACATACATACACGTATACCGACATGCCTACCTAGCAACCGACTCGATTTAAACCGCTAAAAAGGCTGGTCTCGTCTCACCGCTTTGTGCAGCCGTCTCCCCGTACCTACCTGGCGTGGATGGTGCTAGTGGCAGAGAGACACCTCTCACCTCTCACCTCTATCTCACCTGTATGGACGTATTGCCGCACGTAGGCGGTGTGGCGTTCCGAAAAGGGATGCGGCATGATGATGCCCAGGTCCTGTGGATCGATCGACATGTGTGGAGAAGAGCGAGCGGGCGCGAGCCAAGGGTTGAGGTTCGCGGCTGTTGTTGATTACCGGTAGGCACAACACGACGTGCATGCATGCATGCATGACGCCACGCACCCGGCCCTTGAGCTCGTTCTTGCCGTAGCCCAGCAGCGAGTTCGCCTCTGGGGAGGCAACCTGAATCTGGCCCTGGGCATTGATGCAGATGAAGGCCAGGCCCTCAATGGCCGACAGGCCCTTGTCGGCGCCGTTGCCTGGGGAGGAGGGCACGATCGAGGCGGGTGCACGTTTCAGGCGCGGGTAAGCTAGAAGGAAGAGCTTGCACCTGAAGAGAATGAAGGGAAGGCGCGAAACGTAGTGCAGCGCGGCATAGGTCAAGGCATGGCGTGCGAATGACAGGCTGGAAGCATTACTGCAAGGGGGGGAGTGCCTCACGGACGCCGTCACACGGCTCGAAACACAGGTAGGTACGTAGGGTGCCTCGCTGTTTGACCATCTCATTCCATGAAACCCGCCGTACATGTCTGTCCCCTTACCCTTGGGCAGCAGCGTCTCGATTCCTCCCAGCTGCATGGCCTCCTTGGACTGCTCCGCCTCCTCCTCCAGCCGGTCAGCCTCTGCATACCATTTGGCAGCGGCCCATGGGTCGAACTTCACGGTCTCGAGAAACTTGCCGTAAAGACGTACGATGCGCGCACTGCCGCTGTGCCGTACAAGCACGGACCGGTAGGCGCGCTCCGCCGCCTTCACCGAAACCTGCAAATAAAAATGGCACATCGCAGGGAATGGAGCGAGCACTGCTGATTGCGTTTTGGATTGATCCTTACTTAGAAAACAGTGGCGCTAGCTCCACCAGCAGTGATGCAACATGCGCGTCGCCTTGCTTTGCGCAACAAGGGCGCGCATACCGGTACTCCATCACGCGTGGGGCGGGCGGCACCCGCCAGCAGAACAACGAACTTGCCCTCGGTTGGTTGGTTAATTGATATGATCGGACGCACGGCCACTCACCTCGATCCTGTGCACCGCTTTGCTGAGGTTGTTAAAGTCGACAGTGGACCTCAACAGCAGCCCCCAGAAGGCCCTGATCGCGATGAGCGCCTCCTTGTGCGCCCGCACCACCAGTCGGTGGTTGCGCTGAAACTCCACATAGCTAACCAGGTCCACCGCCGCGTCGCCGCTGGTGGCACCACTGGCCTTCTGGGTGTGCTCCTGCTCCCGACTGAAGATGGCGAAGCGTTCCAGCAAGCCCAGGGACTGCTTCTTGGCGTTCTGTGCGCGTGTTTGTTTGTTTGCGGGAGGAGGAACACGTGACGGACGCGAGGCAGGAAGGAAGGGCTACGGTGAAACGAGAGGCGCGGGAAGCAAGGCTAGGGAGGGGTCGTTGAGATTAATGTGGACATGTATGCCGAAGAGACTTCAGCTTGGCTGGCACACACACCGATGCGGCAGCGAGCCTACGGTACCGCCTGTCCCGGCTTCAGCCGCCCCGTATCCCACACCCGGATCTGCTGAAACCCGCTCTGGAGACGACTGCGCGCCCAGGACCCGCATTCCACGGTGGACCATCCACCAGCCTACATGTATGCCCTCCTCTACGGTACTCCCACGTCTCCGCCATATCTAGACGACCTAGCCGCCAAACCCCCACCTGCAGCTGCGTGTACCCGGACTGGTAGCTGCCCTGGACATCAATCAGGAAGGACGAATAGAGGATGATCATCTCTGAGCGGGGAAGAGCAACACACCAACATGGTCGAGAGGACAGCAAGGACGGAGTGGTTCAGTGAAGGGCGGCAGGGTACCGGTAGTACAGGGCGGGTGTCGCCAACCCACGGCACGAATCAGCTGCTCCTCCCCCCGTTGACTGCCCATACCATAGAGGCTACACCCCTGCCGCCCATGGGTCGGTGCGCATTGCATTCCACGAACCACCCGCACCCGCACACATATCGGGCGGGCCAGCTACAGCTTCGTGCGGGGCCCCGCCCGCCGCGTGCACTCACGTGGGTCCTGCGGCAGCTGTATCATCCCGGCCTTGATGATCTGCTCGCTAAGGGTCACCGCCTCCGGCTCCAATGTGTCGTCCTCGACCCAGCGCCGGCAGCATCGGGCAGCAATCTCCACTTCCCGGGCATCCGTGAAGCGGTAGATGGACTTGGAGTTGGTGCCGGGCTCGGCCTCCCTGCAACACGCCGAAGGCGACAAAAGAGAGTTACGTCTGTGCAGGCGGCGCTTCTATCTCAGGCAGTGAGCCAGATGCTCCACGAGCCGCCCGAGCGAGGGCCTGCCGCTTAGACGAGCCCAACATGAAACAGGCTGCATGGCACACGATCACCGCAAATCCCAGACAGCCAGAAAACAGCCAACGCTTTCATTGGCGTTATGGAAATGCATCCACGGCTTGACAACCCCGGTCCCCCGCGTCCGCAGACCACCAGCCGACTGGCAAACCTAGCTAGATAGCGACGCAAGGTCTTATTCGTCAGGCTCCCTTCCGTTGTCGACACCCTTTCCCACGCTCACTTGAATTCTTCCACCACCCAGACGCTGATGTGGCGCAGCCTCAGGTGACACATGGCCGCCCCCACCAGCGCCGCCGGGCCCATCCCCACCCAAAGCGCCAGCGTGACCCGCTTCTGAAATTGTTCAGTAGTGTGCAGGCCTGAATCCGACGGCCCAAACGCCAGTACGACCAGGAGTACAGAGCTGTACAGTACCACGCCGTACGTTGCACAGCGGACATAGTTGAGGGTGCTGTAGATGAAGGGCACCTGCAGGTCGCATGAATGGGCGCGCCAGGCTCGCTCCAGACTCAAGGTGATGAGAGGCTTGGTGATGAGAGGGTACGTGCCGCGTGCGTGCCTCGGCGTCCCGGCAGCGAGCTGGGAACGGCAGGCAGCCTGGCGCATGCTTCGGACTCAACCTGCAAAACCTGCTCGTGCTCAGATCCCATACCGCCATACGAGCGATGCACCAGTGCGTGTGTTTTCATGTGCATTCCTAACCGTCCAACAGCTCGCCATCCCATTAATGTATATTGCGTGCCAGATCATGCCGACGCACCCATTTCACACACGTGTAGAAGAGAATCGCAAAGAAAAAGAGGTACACCAGCGACAGCGCCTTGAGCGAGCCCGACAGCATGACGGAGGCGATCGTGACGATGGTCTTGATGGCAAAGCCCAGTCCTTCGTCTCGAGTGAAGGCCATGGCCATGTAGTTGCGGGTCAGCGGGTTGAGCTGGCGGCGGGGCGGGGCAAGGAGGGAGATAGACAAAGGCGGCGGGGACAAACGGTGAGGACGGTTCTTAAGAGGAATCCGAGGCTCTCGACCCGGGTGTGGGCAGTGGCCATGTAGTTGCGGGTCAGCGGGTTGAGCTGGTGGAAAACGAGCGCGAGGGAGCGAGAGCGCCGACAGCGCCAGCAACGGCGGCCTCAGTGGACGACACGCGCGTCGTTCTTTGCAGGCAGGCAGGGAAGGGGCTGTGAAAAACCGTGAGAGAACGACGCCTTTGCCTCCTCTGCCCTGCTCTCCCCATTCCGGCGTGGCCCGCCCCGCCCCAACCCCACTCCTCCAAAGGCCCAACCCAACCCGCGCGCCTCACCTCCATTTCGCTGAGCACCATGGCTGTGGCCATGATGACGAACAGCACGATGGACGAGCCGGACACCACCACGTGGATGATGTGCGGCATGGACCAACACACTGCGCAGCAGCCCCCACCCGACATGGACGTCCACGGCGCGGGCGCAAAGGTAACAAAGCAAGTCGAAGAGCGAGCGAGCATTCTTCGATGCCTCACAAACCCATCCCCGCTCCATTTACTGGTCAGCGGGACCCTGGCACCCTGCATCCAGTTGACAGTGCTGGCTGCGCTGGATGTCCTTTGCACATTCCCCACCGCCAATGTGGGCCCCAGCAGTGGCGACAGAGCTCGATCAAGGTGCACAACAGTCACCTAGCTAGCTGCTGTCAGAATGCCCACCGCCCAGCCACCCAAGACCCAGCTGACCAGCGGGCCCGTCCCCGCAAGGCTCCGGGCCCCCGACTCACTGACGCCCGGGAACTCCTGGTTGTGGAATCGCACCGCATCCGGCACCCCAAAGTAGTTGCAGTCCAGAGCCACCAACAGCAACGTCAGGGTAGCAATGTCAAGAACCTGCGACGCGACGCCGGCATAGCGAGCGAGGAGGCAGCGGGACAGGTAAGGAGTCAGGCGGTGGCATGAGGGCCCGTATCCGATTTTACTTCACTGCATTCGTTCCGGCCCTGGTCGTGGTCTTGGTCCTGGTTATGGCTTTAGATACTGCCGCTTTACCTGAGTGGGTTTCGAAGTCAGGACTGGTGCAATGCCGGCGTGTGATCGTCCCAAAGCTCGACTTCGCAATCCTTCCTTATACCGACCCGTTGTGCAGTGGTAGCCCCAAGCCATTACACCTGCTCCCATCCCGGTGCGCCCACACGCCGACCGTTCACACCTGGTAAAAGATCAACCCAAACCAGCGCAGGAATCGGATTGGCCACACGTACTCGAAGCGGTTGTTGGAGAAAGAGTGCGCAACCCACACGCTCAGGGCGAGGTTGAGCCCCAGCAGTCCCACAAACACGTAAAACATGCCCAGAAATAAGTTGTAGCCCTACAGACAAGGGGAAGCGAGGCGGGGCAGGCAGTGCGTGGGAGTCAAGGGAAGCGGTTGTCCAGGGCGCGGTCAGTTCGGAATTCATCATCAACAAAACCACCTCACCGTACCCGATTTGAGAGGAAGGCGTTAAGCTGTATGAAAGAGACCACTTCCCAAGCCCTGCGGTGAAGGCACGCGTGTGGGTGTGGGTGAGTGCGTGTGAGTGCATGGGGTCAGAACAGTGATGCAGCAGCGATGCCTCTCCCTCGCTCACAGAGCACATCCACGTACAGCTGCTGCTTCATGTTTCCGGCTTCGTTCCCGGCGGTTCACGCCCACAACCCCGTTGCCGGGCCTGCCACCAGACTCGTCGAGGTACGGTACCTGTTGTGCGCGTTGATGGCCCAGCCATAGCTCGGGTTGACAACAAGAAGCCACAGCTGGAGGAAGTCCTGCGGGGTGGAGGTGATACGAAGAGTGGACTAGCAGCTGGCCGGGGGGCAGCGGACAACGCACGTATGTATGTAGATACCGTAGTAGATAGCAGCCAGGGGCATCGTCCCATAACACAGAAGTGCACACCTACGTTACGTCGCTGCCCCAGCCATCACGGCACGCTGTCCGATGCAGCCAGTGGTTCTGGCGCCGACTACATCGTACCCGTGCCGCTCCCACCCAGATGACCCCCTGCAGCCGATCTCACCAAGAAAAGCCGGAAGAAGGCAAACTTTATGCTTGTTAGATCTTTTTCCTTTGACACGGTGTAAAGCACCTGCAGGTGGCAGGGCCGCAGCGCCCGGGTGCGAGGGATAGCAGTGCTCCTGTGGGCAACTGGGCATAGAGTCAGAACCGGGTCTGAGCGTCACCCCGCAATGTGGGTTGCAAGGCGCATGGGCAGCGAGACCACGCCTCATACACGATCGTTGGTGGCACGGCTACTACAAGTTGCAACCAGGATGCTGTAAACTCCATGAGCGAGGATGTCAGCGGCGTCCCATCCCATCCGTCTCATTTTCGATTCTCTCATCTCATGTCGCAACGGCCAAGCGTGCAGGATCGGAGTGCCGCACCGCGACAAACAGTACCCGCCCTTCGCCTCCTCGTTATCGGACACGGCTGCACCGACGCTCATATATACGTGCCATCCACGCATCGAAGGGCCGTGAATGTTTGCGGGAATGCAGCACTCCTGGGCCCCGTGGTGCGGTCAGAATGTCGGCGATTAATTGGAAAAGGGCAAACTCCGTCAAAATGATAACACCGCCGGCAGGGACGCCGCATTCGGCGCTTCGCCATGTAAGGATACGTATTCGCGTAGGGTGGATTTTCCGGCGGGGCCGACAAGCAAGGGTCGGGGTGCGACAGGGAGGAATTTTTGAAGCCGTGGGCAGTACGAATACCGTGCTGCCTCGAGAGCTCGACTGCCAGGAGCTGCAGCTCTGCAGTACATATCCTTTCTGAATACGGTAAAATTGAGAACGAAGCGGCGCTGGCGATAAAGCCTGCTCAACGGAGACTGTTCGCCGTGGTGACGGCGGTGGATACCATATGAGTTCCCGCGCGGATATTGCACGCGAATGCGCGAATGGCTAGCTTCCTGACTGCGTCATTCATCTGCCCGGCTCCGCGGGAGTCGATCGCTTTCGTGGGGTAAAGGGTAAGCGACAAGACCTAGGGGGAAAGAGCCCAGACTCCCACAAAACCAACCGTTCCTAGATGTACTCTCAGACACATACCCCAAATATTCCAAGCTGAATGGTATGCGGCTCGTCAAGTGGGTGATCGTCCTCGCCAGCTGCTGGTGGCCTACATTAGACCGAAAAGACAAGCGTGAAAGAGTTTATCGCGTCAGCATAGCTACAAAAATAACTGCATAATTTTTTATATGTACAGCGAATGCGTCTACGGCGGCATATATACACAGGCCGCCCAGCCTTGGCTTCCATAGACGCACACCCTTGGTCCCTTGCACATGGCCACCTGACCCCTGACAAGAAACGGCACGAGCGTTGATCTTACCGTAATCCCTCAACACCAGAAGCATGTGCGCTTCCAAAGGATGATACACTCGCGCCGCTCATCGCGCTGCTTGTGCCAAACTTGCTTGTGATGTGTCCAGGCGACCGTGCCCTTTCGCTTGGCCGGCGACTTCAATGTTCAGCCGTCATCTGTATGTGACGTTGAAAAGCCTTTGCGCAGATCAATAAGAAGCTGGGTGCGCTCCCTGAACGCTGCCGCCAACCGCTTCCCAACTCAAAATCCCCCACTTGAGTTATGTAACAATATTGTATCGGCATGACTCATTGCTTTTCATGGCCAGCTAGAGGAAATGGCCAGCTAGAGGAAATGCAGGCACTGGGGACCGCTTTCGGAGTTTTGTGGGCAGACAAATTGACGGTAGGGACAACCCTGGCCTAGTATTATGCTGTCATAGAGTTGCTAATATGTGTCTCTGTATGCTCTTCGTGGTTTAGCTAGAGCCTCTCCACGCTTTCGCGGCCGTACCGCAAACGTCGTTTACTACTAGTTCGTTATCTGGCACACGAATCAGTCGGATAATGCAGCCGGTGCACGATAATGCTTGCGATGCAAGTAGAAGGGCTCCTGTGTGGTTTATGCATAATGGGCACCAGAGTCTGACGAAGACTTCCAACCGTGCGCTGCTTGGCTACAGGGTCAAGCATTCAGCTGCTAAGGTGTTTGCTTTGCCCTATAACGCCTGGCTCACGCTTTGAAGTGGGCCACTCCTGCGACTTCACAGTCTTCATTGTACTTCTGGTGCGCCCGTCTGGCGAAAGCAGGGCGATTTAGGCGAAGACGCAGACAAAAAAATAAATTTCTGGTCATGCGTTTCAGATTTTTGCACCATGGGGTGGGCACTAGGAAGCACTACGTACTGCGTATCCAGCTGAAATCTTGGAACTCAGAATGTATTACATTGCACGGCCGGAACTGGGTTGTGCTGTGAGAGAAACGTATTTTCGTTTGGTACATTTTTTACCAGGATTATTTCTTCCACGGCCGCGCTTTATATCCATGATCCGTCGCCCTCCCGTCGAAAAATGGGCCGGGGCGAAAATGCCATGCACTTTTCCTTTATCGTTCATTTTTGCTGCCCAAATGCACTGTCCTCAGGATGAATATGTTTGGGAATTCTGCGGAGATTTTATAATATTAAAGCATCCCTTACAGAGTTACTACTGTGAACCTAGCAGCGGTCTCGGCGGTTTCTAACGGTTGACGCCTTCGGACGGGTTGCAACCTGCAAGCCTGTCTTTGGCACTGTCTGGCATGCTGGGGCAGCATGCGTTGGCCGTCATTGGCGTTTGAAGACTGCCTTGCTTGATGGCCGTGGAGCTGCGTCACTAGCTTACGCAAGGGCTCAGAATTCAACGAGGTTCAACGAAAGCCGTTCCTGGCCGTTACAGGCACCGACGGTCGGTGCAACTGCGACGATTGACGCAGAAAAGCGAGGGGATATTTTGCCCAGCCTCCATTCGGGTAGAACGGGCTCGTATGAGTTTCGGCCCTTTCCTCAGCTTCCCGAACCAAGCACCCCGTGGGTAAAGAGGCCTCATTCCTAATTCACCTGCATCCCCTAGGAAGTGCCTGAGAGTTAGGGCACTGAATTGGTGACCGAGAGGTCACCAGGTCGATCCCGGCCTTCGCAGAGGGCAGGGTGACCGATGGGGGCCCTGGTGTGGGAACGAACAGCAGGTGATCGCATGGCTCTTTAGTCATGTCCCTGTCCCCTGCACTGGTAGAACTCATCACGGTTGAATGTTCAAACAATGATGTGTCTGGCACATCTGGGAAGAATGCGTGCGGGTACCCAGATGTGATCTGAGTGAGACGGAGCCCAGACACGGAGTGGGTGGGAGAAGCAACCCATCTTAGTCAAAAAGGCGGTCACCGCGGGAATGGGCTGTACCCGCCGATGAGGCATCAGTCTGTTCCCTTAACCCACGCAAGGGCTTACGGTCCAGCGTAATACTTTCTTTCTTTTCTAATTCACCTGCGCTTACCTCGCACGGTAACTCGGTGCCGCAAATTCACCCGTGTAGGAGGTGACCCGAGTGAAATCTCATCTGCCGGCACGATGAGGACGCGTCGCTGGGTCGCAAAAGGGGCATATTATTATTATTATTGTTACACCGAGCACGCTCTGGCGTGGTTTAAGGGGACGGGGGCCTGCCGCCGGGACTCTGGCATTTGCTTTATATAGCGAGCCGACCAGCCGCCACCAGTTGTGGTCCAATCCGCACGACACCTGTACGACGATCCACGACACTATCGCAGTCGTTCTCCTCGCCCCATTATCGCTGGGGAACACGGCCAGTTAGTGCTACTAGCCGGAGCCTGGCCCTCCTGATCACACCTCAGCAGCCACCTCGCTAGTACCGACTACCGGGTAGCCTGGGAATTGCCCGCTCATTCTTCGAACTTGGCCTTCGACTCCATCTCCAGCTCCGGAGCTCCACCTCGGGAACCTTGATGCTCGTAGCTACCGCCTTCGTCTCGAGTGGTAGGCTTCCTCCTCCCAGGGGTACGGTCCCGCCCAGTAGCTCCGACTAACTACATCTACCGTCTTCGTCAACTGCCCCCGCCAACGACACCGGTTGGTAAGCTGCCATCCAACCTTCTACACCCTGGCCAACTGCCAGGGGGTCAACGGCAAAAGGGGCATACAGTAATGGGGGCCAAAACGAGGGGCCGGAAGAATATGAGACGCCAAGGCAGTGCCAAGGCGGGGCCTTACCAAGAGAAAGCAAGGACAACCTGACAAAACGCCACCAGGACGTCACCAGGCTGGCATAATCACCTCCGCCGTTCCGCTGGCGCTGTCCTCTCCCGACAGCTCGCGCCGTCGAAGGGCCGTCGGGGATGACAAAAGGGAGGCCGCGGGGCCTACCGTTCCGGACTGGAGCCCCTCTTCCACACTTGCTGCTGCATGTCAGGATGCATGTGCCCCCACAGCCCATGCTGCGGCCAGGAGGAACGGTCCGCGAAGAGGCCTAGAGGACCTAGAGGAACAGAGCGGGAAGACATTCCTGTGCACCGAAGGGGACGATTTTAGCAGGCGTGCCTTTGCCACCCCGGCTCTGCTTCTCGTCCAAATCTTCAACAGGGTAGCTAAGGCCGCTAACCTCCACATGGCCGTTCGGCATATTTGGCTGCTCTGCAATGGCGACACAGATTTGCACATGCATACATGCCCCTCGGGGTGGGCCACGCCATCCTGGTCTTTCAGAAAGGTACGGCACTTATGTGGCTACCGAGCACAGTCGGGGAAGCAGGTGCTACTGGACAACTACAGATACGAACGGGATCTTCACGTGCATCTGTTTACACGTGCGCAAGCGCACGAAGCTGTACGGCACCTTATGGGTTCTCCGGTATCCGCACATCTGCCCAGCTGTCCATCCCCAGGACAAAGCCACATACATGGCCGTACAAAGCCAAAGTCGGTGGAAGCAACATAGGCAACTCGCAACGTTTTCAAGGCGAGCAGTTCACCTAGGCCCTGCCGCCAAGCAACACGAGCTCGGGCTTGCGGTACTTCGCCTCACGCCGCACCCCCAAGATCTGCCGTACCTCGCATGGGGCCAGGCAAGCCTCAAAAGGACGGCCATCGGCCCATCGCGATTGCATCATGCCCATGGACGTCTGGTTCGAGACCCGTGCCAGCGCAGAGGCACCTCACCACTTTTCCGCTGGCCTTCGGGGTTTGTACCTCCCGAGGAGGGCCTGGCTCCCAGGCGCGCCGCCGGTACCGTATCTAGCCCACGGTTCCCCTGATTCCCCACTCGCAAAGATTCTTCTCTCCCACTCCGTGCCAAGGTCGATCACGACGGTGAAGCACACCACGCCGAGCCTCCGCCTGCGTTCGACGCCCCCAAGCCCCCATACTCCGGAGCAAAGCAACTTCAGCCCTGCGCCTGGCTTCAAGCTCTCACGGCAAGCGGTCCCCCGCGCCTGCCGCGCACCCGCGAGAGGAAGCTGAACCGGCCACCCTGCCCGTCCTCCGGTAAAAGCACGCCGCCTAACCGCGGCGCTTCGGCCCTACGAATGCTCCGTGCGAGCGGCCGGCCGTGCAACAAGTCACCACCCAAACCGCCCAAACCAAAAATGTTGACAATGTACTGCAAATCTGCAATTCTGCCTGCCCGCTTCCTGTGACCAACTACTGCAGAAGGATACCCTGGACGCGCCATTCAACAGCTTTTCCTCGCGTAGCCAAGCCCCAAACGAAGCATCGGCCCGCGCTCTCCTCAGCTAAGTAACCTGCTGGTTTCATGACCCCGACGCGGCCCTTTCTGACCTATTGCGGAAACTACTCCCCCGCCCCCAAGTCGAATCGATATCATGCAGCGCCCATCACCCGTCACCGCCCGCGCACAACAGCCCGACGCCGCTTGGGGGTGGCTTCCGTTGCCGGATCGCTCAGCTGTCGCACCGCCCACTCCCGGATGCCCTGCAGCACCAGGGTGTTCAGATCCACGTCGCTGCTACTGTCGCCGTTGGTGCCGCTGCTGCTGCCGCTCCTGTGTGTCAGCGCCGGTGCGTCATCCAAGCCCGTGACCCCATTGTCGTCCCTATCTCGCCGCTGCCCACTCCCTGACGCGCCTCCTGTTGCCGCCGCAGCGCTTCCAGATGAGTCCCGCACGTGCGCGACAACGTCGCCACTGCTGCTGGCTCCATTGCTGCCCCCGTCGCCGGGCCGGACTTCCGGCGCCGCACCCGCTGATGCCGTCGCCCCGCTGGCCGCGGTCGCGTGCTGCGCACGGCCCTGCCCGTCAGTACCACTACCCTGTCGCCGCCGTTGCTGCTGCTGCCTCCGCCACCGCGCCAGCTCCTTCGCCCACTCCGGCCCAGGGTCATGCCGCAGGCGCGCCAGCGCCCAGACCACCTGCGACCGCTCCAGGGCGGACAGCTTCCCGGCCACTAGTCGCAGGCAGGCCATGTATCCCGCCAGCCAGGTCTCCTCGGGCCGGATGTCCAGCACCGCCAGCGACCAGAGCAGCCGGCTGAGCGTCTGCGGAAGATGCCCGTCAGCAGTGCGGTCGCCCAGCCGTCGGGCCCAGGCGGGGCGGGCACGCCGCTGCCGCTGTCCAAGCTCAGGCTCCAGGCCCTGACCCTGCAAGCCGTGCTGCTGCTGCTGCAGGGCGGCAGGCGCAGCTGCAGCTGCTGGCGTCGCAGCCACAGCAGCTGCCGCAGGCGCCGCGGCCGCCGCCACCGCTGCCGCCATGCCCGCCCCGGTAGCCGCCAGTAGCTCCGAGCACAGCCGCGACGGCGGCCGGAAGCCCAGCCGCGCCGCGCCAAACGCCGCCGCCGATAGGTGCATCACGCCCAGCCCCGGCAGCCCCACCTGCAGCGCCCCTGCCCAGCGCGTCATCCACAGCCGGTGCGGCCGGTGGCGCAAGCCCGCTAGCGGCAGCAGCAGCTTTGCCACCTCCTGCGGCTGCATGCGCGGCAGGCGGTTGTACAGGTCCGACTCCAGCAGCTCCAACCAGCTGGTCGTCGGTTCGAACCCCAGCGCTGACACTGCATCCAGCAGCTGCACGAGCTCGCTGTCCGAGTGCTCCGGAAGCCGCGCGGCCGCGTTCATGATGATCGCGTGCACGTCGCGACGCGGCGCCTCGCAGCCCAGCGTGGCGCAGGCCCACACGGCGATGGTACACTGCTGCGTGTCCAGAGAGTCCAAGCTGCGGGCAGGCAGCCAGGGGGCCAAGGCGAAGGCCAGCGAGGCGGGCGCGAGTCGAGCAAGAGAAACGAGTAAAAGACAGCCGCAAATGGCCAGGAGGAAGCAGGGGGAAGCGGGGAGGAGGACCGGGACAGGGGAGGTGTACAGGGCGTTGCGGCGCTGCCACTACGACAAGCAGCACAGCCCCCCAAAAGGAAGCAGCCCAAGTGCCTCAGACCGCAGTGCTCCGACTTATACAGCGCAGGCGCCTACACGTGTCCGGGCAGCCGCAGCGCTAGTTCGGGTCGCTGCTTGGCTGTCACCGCCATTGCATAACCTAAGCACGATGGGGGTTGCCGCGTCTGGTTGGTAATCCGGGAATGCGCCTACGCACCAATCAACACGCATCCCAGGAACTCCCTTTTGGTTGGCATTGCAAGCACGAGACCGAATTGACAAAGCAACCAACCAGCGAAACGAGACCAGCAATCAGCAAATGAAGACCAGTACATAGACGCGTAGGGAGGCAGGGGCTCCCTCACCTAACGCCGGCTACGGCCCCGCTGCAAACGCCTACGCTGTTGCATCAGCGCAGCGCCGCCGCTTGCTTTCGCAGCCTTGCCTACGCCCCTCAAGCGCACTGCCCGTACCTGTCCATCAGGGTGTCCCAGACGCGGCGAAACAGCGCCGGGTGCGGCCGGTACCTCATGTTAGCGAGGCTGAGCAGCACCGTCGTGAGGCCCTCCTTCGTGAGCTGCCCCGCGCCGCTGCCCACCGCCGCCAAAATCGTGGTTACGAACACGGGCGGCGGCCGGTAGCCAACCTCCGCCAGGCCGAGCAGCACGGTCGGCAGGTAGGCGACCGCAGGCGCCGAACCGTCCGCCGCGCCGCGTGCGCGGGAGGGCGTTGGGGTCTCCGCGGCGGCGCACTGCGACCCTCCCCGGCCTGCATGCTGTTGGTCGTGCCTCTGCCACTGTCCCTGCACGTTGTGGCGATTCCGGCTGGTTCGAAGTTGGTCGTGCTGTGGTTGTTGCTGGCCTTGCCCCACCTCCGGTCGCTGCTTCCGCTGCTCCGCCAGCTGCGCCCGTGCCAGTTCCGCGAGCTCCGGCTGCTCCACCTGCCCCCCCATGCGCTCGAGCAGCGCCACCGGCAGCGCCCCCGACTCCACCACCAGCCACGTGACCCGCTTGCGGTACGCCCGCAGCCAGTCGGCGGGCAGGCTCCCGCCCATGTGTACGATGCCGTACAACAGCAGCGCCAGCTCCCGTACACCGTACGCCTGCATGTGTTTCAGCGAATGGTACAGTACGCCGCCCAGCAGCTCCCGCCCCGGCCGCAGGCCAAGCTTGCCGGCGGCGTAGCACAGGTGGCATAGCTCGCCGGGGCCAAAGCCGTGCAGCTGCCGCCTGGTGGCGGCGAAGAAGCTCTCTAGCCACGCCGGCGGCGGCATGTAGGACAGCAGCATCAGAGCGTACAACGTGTTGCTGAGGTGCTGCGGCTCGAAGGTGTACATATGATTTTCCGCGCGCGTGAGCACTAACTCCAGCCAGCGCTCCGACGGCCGGTGGCCGAGCTTGGCGACCGCCCACAGCGTGTTGGCCAGCTGCCGGCCCTCGAAGTTCGGCACGTGCACCGCGACGGCATGCTCCAGCCGCTGCAGTAACTGGCTGCGCGCGTCGCCGTGGGTCGGCGGCGGCAACAGCTGCGGCGACAGCGCCGGAGCTTGGGGCTGATGCTCCCATGGCTGACGCCGCCCGCCGGCGGCGTAGGCAGAATGGAGGCGCGGGTCGTCGGCGGCTGGGGAAGCAGCATGGGAGAAAGCGCGGAGCGCTGCGGTCTCCACACTACCTCCGCCGCCTCGAAAGTGCGATGCTCCATTTTGGCGTACATGCAGGGCGCTGGAACCGTTTAGGTGGGGCAGAAGGAGCTCGTCCGAAGGCGCACGGGCGCGCGTTTCGTCGGGGCTGCTGCCGCGAGTGCCTTTGCCGCCCGAGGTGCGGTTGTCAGCGCTCGAGCTACTGCTACTGCTGGCATGCAACTGTGCCATGTGGGTCACAACGGCGCTGACGTGCAGGTGGTTCATGGACCGAAGGTTACCGTCCACGATGCTCTGCAGCTGCTGCCAGCTGCGCGCTGCCTTGATGCGGTGCATGAGCTCCACCGCGGCCGCCTGATTGAGTTGGGAAGGGCCTGCCGCCGCCGCTCCCGCGGCGTCGTGCAGCGACGGCACCCGGTCCAGCACCCCGCCATTGTTGCCGCCGCCGCTGGCTAGATGCGGGGGACGGCCGATTTGCTGCTGGGGGTGTCCGCTCAAGGCGAGCTGCACCTGCTGCGCCTGCGATATGGGGATAGTCCGCGACAGAAGAGCGGCGGCGGTCGTTTCGCATATATGCCCCCACAAACGGCAAGCGTGTCCCATAATCATCACCCAAAGGACACTGCGCAGCACAGCGTAAGCTCTTAACAGAGTGCAAGTATTCGGCCATCAAGGAAGAGGAAATGCGGCCGGGTTGCGTGCATTTCACGAAAGAAAGGGACAGTTTGCGACACGCCGCAAACGGACCTGGCGATCACGAAGAGGAGGAGCGTCAACGTCTGGTGCCACAGAATGCACAGGTGGCGCCGGAGGGAAGACCCCGAGCTTCTGCAATTGTTCGGCAGGGGGCAGGCCGGCAGAGGCAGCGACGTGCATATCAGGTTGACTGCGGAAAAACAGATCACGCATGCATATCCACAAAGCCGCAAATAAAAAACGAATTATTCCACTCACCCCGCGCCGGGCACGACCACGAAAGGGGCACGCTGGTGGGAAGTGCGGCCGCGAGCGCCGTGCCGCCTGGCGGCCTAAAGTGGGCATCTTTGCCCTAGCTCATGACCTCTTGCTACCCAAATCAAATTAAGGGCCAGTTCATACGCGCAGCAGACGACACCCTATCCACTATCAAGAACCGCAAGACTAATCTTATCCAACGTCAGTTAATATAAATTCAAGGAGTGCATATTTGTACATTACAGCTAATTGAAGTTGTTTTGTACCTTGCCTTGCTTTTGGAACAGTGGCCGAGTGGCGGCCTGCTGTACAACAGAATTCAGGTTGTCAGCAAAGTCTGCATTTCGTGGAACACATTTCAGGTACATCTGTGCTCTTGCCAAGCCAATAGCAAACCTCCCATACTCGTTACAGCAGCCTGAATATCGAACTTTCACGAGAGGATCTTGTCCGGTTGGCAACGAAGCTCACCCTAAACTTCAGGCGGCCCTGGGCGTAGCCCCGGGCCTGCCAGGCCTCTTCGGTCGGCAGGCTAGGGCAAGACTAGGCTCAACTTTTCAACTCATTCACGACCATGGCCAGCGTCGACCGGTTCCCTTACAGCAGCGCTGCTGTGCGGCAGGTCAAGGCCATCCAGTTTAGCGTTTGGGATCCAGCCGAAATTGTGAGTGGCACTGTGTGGGCTAGCGCGCAAGAGGGCTGCAGGCTTACGGCCGCCCCCGCCCTCGCAGAAAGCTTACTCCGTAGCAGAAATCGTAACCAGTGAGACCTATGAGAAGGGCAAGGCTAAACTGGGCGGTCTGTCGGACCCCCGTATGGGGACGATGGACCGTGGCGGCATCTGCACAACCGATGGTGCCAGCGCGAACGACAGCCCTGGCTACTTTGGCCACATCGCCCTTGCTCGCCCCGTGTTCCACATCGGGTTCATCAAAACCGTTATCCGTGTGCTGCGCTGCGTCAGCTACCACAACTCGCGGCTTTTGGTGGACAAGGTACGATACTTCAGTGCGACGTACGTCCACCCCGGGAGAGCATCCGACAGCAAGGCGCCGCGAGGGGTCCTGAGAAAGCCTCTTGTGCGATCCCATTAGCGGGCCAGGGTTCCGTCGGAGCCGCACCCTGTCATTCAGCAGGAAACCTGCTGCGGCTCCTTCCCCCGCCGGGCCTAACCCTCCAGCCACAACGTTGTGCTGCGACCGGCCCTCCCCTTCAGGCCCCTCTCCGCACAGCTTTCAGTCTCGCCCAGCCACGTCTCAACACTGGCACCTGACTTGAGCATTGGTCCGATGCCGAGCAGCTGCCCGCCTGCCGCCCCGCAAACCCCGGCGCTAGGCTGGGCACGCTCCCCGCTCGCTCCGACTCCAACCCACATCGCCAACCAAATTGACCCCTGCCGCACAGTGCCTTGCCCCTCTATCACACTCCACGCCTCCTTCCCCTCCCCCGCTGCAGGACGAGCCCAAGTATGCGTACGGCCTCCGCATCAGCGACCCGGAGAAGCGGCTGCGCTACTTTGTGCACCTGTGCCAGGGTAAGAAGATGGACGAGACGACGGGCAACCCGCAGCCCTCGTACCGGCTGGACGGGCTGAAGATCATGGCGGAGTTTCCCAAGATCAAGGGGGACGAGGAGCAGGAGCAGGACAACGTGGAGCGCAAGCAGGTCGGGACGGGGCGGGCATGAGCTGACGGTTGCGATGGATAAAGGGCTCGCAAGGAGCAGCGGACGGGGGGAAAGGTAGAGATCCGTCCATAAATGCAGGCTGATTGGGGGGTATGCTGGGATAAGAAAGGAGGTATTGGGCGCTGAGGTGCGTGTTGGGCGGCCGCGGCTGGCGGGTGGGTGGGGTTGGGCCTGCCGGCGGGAGAGCGCGGGGACTATATGGCGCGCTGGGGCGGGCTTTGGAAGCCGCGGTTGGGTGGGCGAGGTTGGCGCTGTCAGGTTGGGCAATACGGTGGGGGACGGAGGACGGGTCGTGGTGCGGGGTAGGATGGGCGCATATGGTGCTAGGAGAGCGAGGTTGCCACGTTGCCCTGCATGTCTGCCTGGGCCCCGCAGGAGCTTTCCGCTGCGCGCGCGCTGGAGATCCTGAAGCGCATCCCGCCGGAGGACTGCAAGGCGCTGGGCTTCGACTGTCGCTTCACGCGGCCCGACTGGATGATTATCCAGAACCTGCCGGTGCCGCCGCCGCCCGTGCGGCCCTCGGTCATGATGGACAGCAGCAGCCGGTGAGCCGCGAGGGGAGGGGCAGGGCAAGGGAAGGGGATGAGGGACGGGGCGAGGAAAGAGGGAAGAGGGAGGCGGGGCCGGCAGGGCGAGGAAAGACGGAAGAGGAGGTGCGGAAGTGGTGGGAGGCAGGAGCATGGAGGGGAATGGGTTGGGCTCCGGGTGGGGCGGAGGAGGGGAAGGCTTGCGCAGTGGGTGGGCGGGCCAGCGCTTGACAGTTGGTGTGTATGGGGGCACGGGGTGTGCATATGTCTTAGCAGGGCGAGGGTCAAGGTTGCGGGGCGTAACGCCGGCAAAGGCTGCGGATCGCGGGGCAGCTGCAGCGGACGGACGCGGCGTGTGTGGATCGCGGTGCTTCCGCCCCAACGGGCCTTACTTCGTTGAGGGGATGATTGAAAGCAGCTTGCACAAGAGCGCGACAGCATTTTGAGGCGTGGAAAAGGATCTGTCTGGTAGCCCCATTATGCTTCACGGTTACACACATGGAAAGGGTTACCGGCGTTGCAACTCCGCCACACGCTGAGCAGCAACGGGCTTGAAAGAGGGGGGTGGGGTCGTGAAGGCGTGCGGGCCCGCGGCGCGGAACACGCGGCGCGGAGCTGCAGCGCCTCGCTGCCTCCATACGCAACCTCCCCCAGGGACGAGGGCCGCGTTTGCTGCGCACGGACCCGCCTCTCGCTGCGCAAACCGGCGCCGGCTAGCGCCTTCCTCTCCCAACAGCACGCGGGTGGGGACACGTGGTCGTGGCGATCATGTGGGTGCGGCCTAGCGCCTCTTGACTGGCGCACCTGACTGGGCTCGGTGGCTCGTGCACCTGACTCGGCTCGGCGGGCCCGTGGAGACCATGTGTGGCCGCAGCAAAGTAGCCGAGGCGACCCGTGTGTGCTTGGCCCGCGCCCCCTTGGCACCCTCGCACCCTCCCCTTTACAGCTGCGAGGACGATTTGACGCACAAGCTGGCTGAGATCCTGCGCACCAACAACGCCATCAAGAAGCAGGACGCCACTGGCACCCCGCAGCACGTGATTGCGGAGCAGATCATGGCGCTGCAGTACCACATCACCACCTACTTCGACAACTCTAGCCCGGGTGGGTACCTGGCTCGGACGGCCGGGCTGGGCGGGCGGGCGGGCGGGTGCCTGGCCCAGCGTCCGCCGCTAAGGAGCCGGGCTTGCGGCAGAGAAAAGCGGAGCGGAACGGCCCGGCCGGCAGGCCGACTGGGAGGCTGTGAAGGCAGTGGGTTGCAGCGAATCGATGGCTTGGGTGCGGAGCTGCGCGATCCGGCGGCGAGGTTGGGCACGAGTTGCTGGGTTGGGCTCGTGGTTGCGGCTGGTCGGCTTCGGTCAGCCCGCGGGTGCGGCGGACCCGAAGCCTTGACGCCCGCGGGCGCGCGCTGCCCCTCCGCCCCCATCGGGTCCGAGTGCCGCCTACCCATGCCGCTTCGCTTTGCTCGCTTTCCTCACCCTCCGCGCCTCCCTACCGACACGCACGCGCCCTCGCTCGCTCCGCCCTCCCCCGCTCCTACATGACCGTTTACGGGCTGCTGCCGAAACATGGCGGCCTAACCCCTCCTCCCCGCTCCCCGTCTCTGCTGCGGCATCGTCTTTTTTCCCCGCCTCGCAGGCATCCCCAAGTCCAACCAGAAGTCGGGTCGGCCCATCAAGTCCATCAGCGAGCGCCTCAAGGGCAAGTCCGGGCGCATCCGCGGCAACCTGATGGGCAAGCGTGTGGACTTTTCCGCGCGCACCGTCATCACGGGCGACCCCAACATCGGCATCGACGAGCTGGGCGTGCCTTGGTCCATCGCCCTCAACCTCACCTTCCCGGAGACGGTCACGCCCTTCAACATCGAAAAGTGAGAGGAAGCGCGGAGGAGAGAACATCGCCCACCTTGCGGGGCCTTCCTCACTCCTCCCCACCTGACTGTTGTACTCTTCCCCCGCTCCCCCCCTTCATACTTGCAAATTCACTCTATAACCCCCCCCCATTCGCGACCTCGTTGCGGTGCACGTCTCCCGACGGCGTCTGCGCGGCCTCCGTTTCACGGCCACGCGGCGTCTTATCTCCCTAGAAGCCCGCCCCCCACTGCGCACTCCGCTTCGTTTTCCAGCTTGTCAGTTTGCTTTACGCTCTTTCGCGTTCGGACTGCTCCGCTCTACGCCCCCCACACCCCTCCGTCTCGCGCCCCACACCACCTCCCTACCCCCCATCTCAGGCTTCAGAAGCTGGTGGACAACGGGCCCAACCCGCCCCCCGGCGAGACGGGCGCCAAGCACATTATCCGGGAGGACGGCCGCCGCATCAACCTGGCGGTTCTCAAGAGCGGCGCAGACCGCCGCTTGGAGCCGGGTGACAAGGTGGAGCGCCACCTGACCAACGGCGACCTGGTGCTCTTCAACCGGCAGCCCTCGCTGCACAAGATGTCCATGATGGGGCACCGAGTGCGCATCCTGCCCTACTCCACCTTCCGTCTCAACCTCAGGTGAGGCGCGGGTGCGGTGCGGGTGCGGTGGTGCGGCGCGGCGCGGCGAAGAGACAACCTGCAAGCAGCATGGGCGTAGATCGCGGCTGGCCAAAGCGCCTGGCTCACAGGACCGGCACGGAAGCGCGGTTTCCCGGATAAATCGGAACATGGACGGGTCGCGATGCGGGGAAGGGTGGGCGGAGAGTGATGGGGGCGTCGCATGCAGGGCTGGCCTAGGGATTCCGCCCCTGGGTTTGGTGTTAGTGCGGTGTCGCCGGCATCTCGCTCTTCGCTCCTCCCACTCGCGCGGCTCCCCACTGACACCGCCGTCACCCCTCTCTCCCGCCTTGCTCCGTGGTCGTCTCTCCGCTGGCCCCGGCCGCCCTTGCGCTCGCCGCGCGCCCCGCCGATGCTCCTCCTGCTACCGTACGACTGTCGTACAGCGTGACGACGCCGTACAACGCTGATTTCGACGGCGACGAGATGAACATGCACGTGGCGCAGACGCACGAGACGCGTGCCGAGATGCGCGAGCTGATGATGGTGCCGCGAAACATCGTGTCGCCGCAGGTGTGTATGTGGGTAGCGGTGTGTTGCCATGCTAACGATGAACACATACACCTCTGCACGAGTCCCAGGACGAGCCCCTAAACTTCTTGAGTACACCCCCGCCGTCGCCATACCCACTCCCTCTCTGCCGTCGCCTCGACGTCGCCTTCGTTTCCTCCGCTGCAACATCATCTTTTCTATGTCCCCCTTCCGCCCCTGCTCCGCCGCCGCCGCCGCCCCCCGCAGGCCAACAAGCCCGTCATGGGTATCGTGCAAGACTCGCTGCTGGGCACCCGTATCATGACCAAGCGCGACATTTTCATCGAGAAGGACGTCTTCATGAACACCATCATGGGCATTGAGGACTGGGACGGCACCGTGCCCATGCCCACCATCCTCAAGCCCCAGCCGCTGTGGACCGGCAAGCAGGTACGCACAACGCGAGGGCGAGCGGGGAAGAGGGCAGCAACCCGGCCTGTCGGCCGGGTTGCTGCATTGCGTTGCGGACACGGCGACGCGTATCGGCTCCCGTTGAATGGGACCGGTGTGGGATGGGGCTTGCGGCCGCGAAGCCAGCCGATGCGGCCGCACCGGAGTCGTGAGTGTGGAGTGGCGGTGCGGAGGGATTGGAATTGGGAACCATTTCTCTGTAAACCCGCGCCACGCCGTTGGCCTGCGCCCACCGCACCCGTCCGGCTTGCGCCTTTTTCGTTTGCTTGGTGTGTCGTACTCACCCGGCTGCTGTCACTTCTCGCACCGGCACCTCGACCGGCACCGGCTCGGGGGCACCGTGTGCGGTCTTGGACGCGCCCTGCTTGCAGATCTTTTCGATGTTCATCCCCGACGTGAACCTGAAGAACAAGAGCGCCTGGCACAAGGACACGGACGTGCCCGACATGTCGGTCGACGACTCGCAGGTGCGCCGTATGCGCGTGTGTCAGGGCGACGAAAAGCTTGCTTTTGGTTGGTTTCTGGTCCAATGAGGGAAAAAGGGGGTAAGAACTACGGACCGCGGCAAAGAATCTGAGACGAAGGGCGTTGGGTGGGGTGCCGCCCCTCCCCTCTCCCCCGCACGCCACTCCCGCATGGGCTGGCCGACTGACTGGCGCGACCCGACCCGACCTGGCAGGTCCTGATCCGCGCCGGCGAGCTCCTGACGGGCGCGCTGTGCAAGAAGACGGTGGGCAACGGCGCGGGCGGCCTGGTGCACCTGACCTGGCTGGAGCACGGGCCGCACCACGCGCGCGGCTTCATCAACAACGTGCAGCGCACCGTCAACTACTGGGTGCTGCAGCACGGCATGAGCATCGGCATCGGAGACACGGTTGCGGACGCCAAGACCATGACCAAGGTCAACGAGATCATCGAGGAGGTGCGTATGTGTGTGCGTGGGTTGCCGAGTGGTGCGTGGGTTGCGGGGGGTTGCTGGGGCGGAGGCAAGGCTATGCTGGTGGCGGGGGACCGGGGAGGGACAGTTTGCGCACGCGCCCTGTGTTTCGCCCCTCCTGCGACGGCACGAACGCCATCCCGATCGGTCGGCCCCTCTCAACGCTACCCGTTACCCCGGTCGGTCGCCCCCTCTGGTCGCCTCAGGCCAAGCGCAAGGTGAAGGACGTGGTGGAGAAGTACCAGCAGAACGCGCTGGAGGCGCAGCCCGGCCGCACCATCCACGAGAGCTTCGAGGCGCAGGTACGTGCATGCGTGTGCATGCGACCGTGCTTGTGCATGCGCGTCGGGTGGGGAGGGGCAGGGGGCAGGGGACGGAGCGGGTGAGGATTACGGAGAGGGCAGCACGGACCGGAGGAGTCGGAAAGCACGGGCGCCCGCGGGCCGCGCGGGCGGTGTCACGTGTGTGCTTCACAACAACTGCTGCAGGCACAAGCCCGCCCCTTCCCTTCTGCCTTCGCCCCCACGCCGCTGGCTCCCGACGCACCTGACCTCCTTTCCCCCCTCTTCAAGATTCGTCCTCCGAGATTCGCCCCTCCTCTTCCTACCCTTCCTCCTTCGTGGTCCGCAGGTGAACCAGGTGCTGAACAAGTGCCGTGACGACGCCGGCAAGGCCGCCTACATGTCTGTGGACCTGGCGAACAATATCATCAAGATGGTGACGGCGGGCTCCAAGGGCTCCAACATCAACATCTCGCAGATGATGGGATGCGTGGGACAGCAGAACGTGGAGGGAAAGCGTATCCCCTTCGGCTTCCAGAACCGGTGAGCGGCCGGAGCCAACCTCCACCTCCCCCTTCGCTGCGGCCGCTTTGTCCCCCTCTTTCGAATCCTACCGGTATTTCCTGGCTCACTTTCTTTCCCGTCCTTTCCCTTCGCCCTTGTCCTCTCCCCCCCGCTCAGCACGCTGCCGCACTTCAACAAGGACGATCTGGGCCCGGAGGCGCGCGGCTTCGTGGGCAACTCGTACCTGCGGGGCCTCACGCCGCAGGAGTTTTTCTTCCACGCCATGGGTGGTCGCGAGGGTCTCATCGACACGGCCGTCAAGACCGCCTCTACGGGATACATCCAGCGCAGGTGAGCGGGGAGCACGGGGCGGGCGCCGGGAACCGGGGAGGGGGTGGGTGCTAGCGGGGAGGGGCCGAGGGCGAAGGGGTCGGCGGCGGGGTGGCGCGGTGCGGGGCCGCGACCGCAACGGGGCAGGGAGCCGAAATTCATCCCACACCTCCATCGCCGTCCGCTTGCTGACATTTGCTCCCTTGCGCGCCTCTCCCCGCTCGGCTGCCCAGGCTGGTCAAGGCCATGGAGGACATGGTGGTGCGGTACGGCGGTACGGTGCGTAACAGCCAGGGAGATGTCGTACAGTTCCTGTACGGCGAGGACGGCATGGACGCCGTGCGCATCGAGAGCCAGAGCTTCGAGTACCTGAAGTGGGACGTGAGTGACGGGGGCTCGGTCATCGCCGGGGCGCGCGCCGGACCTTGCATGACGCGCCGTGGAGTGGCGCAGCGCACGCGTGTCTTTAGCGCCTGCATGTTATGCGCCAGTCCTCCTTGGTTGGGCGAGTCGCAACGTCCGCTGGGTCGTTCTCCGTTTCCTGCCCTGATTGTGAAGCCACTTCTGGTGGGAACTGGATCACCGCCCTCTCCTCGCCTTTTGTTGCGCCAGCCTTGAAACCACGCGTGTCAGATTGCCCCTTACGGCGACTTCCGGCTGACCTCTCTCTCCCTGGCCTGTGACCCTGCACCCCCACCGGCGCTCCATTCACAGCCGGTCAAGATCGACAAGGTCTACCGCATCGACACCACTCGCGACCTGGCGCCCGACTGGCTGTCCGCCGACGAGTACGAGGCGCTGCGCACCGACCCGGAGTCGGAGCAGGTGAGAGAGGGTTGCGAGCGTCATGACGCCATACGGTGACCGCCATGCGAGGAGAGCGTTGGGATGAGGTGCAGGATGCCCCCCGATTGGGTGAGGCAACGGCGCAGGACCTCTCCTTTCCCTGCCTGTCCTACCCGCGGGGGAAATGGTTGCAATTTGCGGGTCGTGCTGCTGCTGGTCGCATCCTGCGCTCCCCCTGACTGTCCCCGCGGCTGTCGACCGATCAGGCGTTGCGCGAGGAGATGGCGCAGCTGAAGGAGGACCTGCGGGTGCTGCGTGAGGAGGTGCTCACAACGGGCGACGAAAAGGTCAACATTCCGCTCAACCTGTCGCGACTCATCTGGAACGCGCAGACCAAGTTTGGCTGCAAGCCGCACAGGTACGTGTGCGGTCGGAGGGGGCAGCTGCGGGCGGGCGCCTGCGCGATTCTGGGGGGCGATGGGGATGGCGGGGCTGGAAATGGTGGTCCGGTAAGGCAGTCACATGGGCCGGCGCCGTTTCTGGATGGGCACGCCTGCCAACCGGCCGGCCGGTGCGCTTCTTCGCTTTGGGCGCTGGGGTCCAGAGAAGCAGGTCTGTCGCCCCCTGCTCGAGCCTCCAATCTGCCACACTCCTGCTCCCGCGGGGTGGTCTGGCTCCCCTGGCTCCATCAACTCCCCACTTGTATAACCGCTCTGGCCTCGGCCCTCCCAATTCCCTTGCCTGACCCGGCGCTGCCTCGCAGGCCCGGCTGGACGGGTCTGCCGGTCAAGGAGGTGGTGACCAAGGTCCAGGACCTGTGCAAGCGGCTGGTGGTGGTGATTGGCTCGGACGGCCTGTCCGTGGAGGCGCAGCGCAACGCAACCATCATGTTCCACTCGTGAGTGTAGTGGGCTGGACACCTGGACTGAGGCACTGAGCTGACACGCAGGCCGCTGCTGCTGCTGGCGCTGCTGCGGCTCGTCGGTTTCTCCCCGCACCGCCTCCTTCCCCTTTCCCAACCTTGCGCACACCTGCCCACCCGCCCGCCCCCGCAGCATGGTCCGTATGCACCTGGCCGCCAAGCGCGTGCTGTCCGACTACAAGCTCAACCAGAAGGCCTTTGACTGGTTGCTGGGGGAGATTGAGGTGCGCTTCTTCCTGGCGCTGTCGCACCCCGGAGAGTGCGTCGGCACTGTGGCGGCGCAGTCGCTGGGAGAGCCAACCACGCAGGTGGGTGGCGAGAGGGCGCGGAGCGCGTGTGGGGACTGGGGAGAGGGGAGAGGCGGGACCAGGTGTATGGGAAGGAGAGGGGAGGCTGGTTAAGGGAGGGCGGCGGGGTTTGTCGCGGCGGGGGCGTGTGGGTGAAGCAGCCTACGAGAAGGGCTCGGCGGCGGGCAGGAGGTCTTGCCGGCTGCTGGAGGGGTCTTACCGGCGCACGGCTGCCGCGCAGTCCTGCGCCCGGGGTACACTGGGCCCTGATCTGTCCCCTCCTCACCTGCCGTCGAGCGACTGGCCGCCCGCCTTGCTGTGCCCCTGAGCTCCTTCTCATTCTGATGCCACGCTGCGCTGGCACCGCGCCGCCGCGTCGCGCTGCTGGTTTTTCGCATGCAGATGACGCTCAACACGTTCCACTTTGCCGGTGTGTCGGCCAAGAACGTGACGCTGGGTGTGCCGCGCCTCACGGAGCTCATCAACCTGGCCAAGAACATCAAGACGCCCACGCTCACGGTGCACCTGCTGCCGGGGCTGCGCGAGTGAGTGGGGGCTGGGCGGGGTGCGCGGACGTGCGGCGGCGCGGGCGCGCGATCGGGCGACAGCTGGCACCGATTGGAAGGCGTGCGGGTGCGGGTGCGGATGGAGGCGTGTTTGTGCAGGCGCCCGCTTCCTCGTCCGCTGCGCGGCCGGTGTTTCTTAAGTGCGGCAGTGGGTGATCCGTGCCTCTTGAACGCCTGTGGCGGCTGTGCGCCCCTTTACGGTATTGCGAAAGCCTTACGCTGCTGGCCGGTCGAACCCATTGTGTCGTGGGTCTACGTGGCGTGCAGGAACAAGGACCGGGCGAAGGAGGTGCAGGCTAAGCTGGAGTACACGTGCTTCAAGAACGTGGTCAAGACCACGGAGATCTGGTGAGCTCGCCGACGCATCGTAACGCAGCGCAGCGCGGGGGCCGACATCGTGTCTCTGCGCGGCGCGCCCAAAGGCCTTCCCGTCGCGTGCGTCGCGGTGGTGGCGGCCTCGCAACTTCGGACGCTCTGTAGTTCGTGTGCCCTGTCGCGCAACGCAACGCACGCCGCAAGCGAGCGACAAGCGCTGCTGAGTCCCGACCCGTGGTTCTGTCTGACGCGTCGCTGGCTCCTGGCGCCGCCCTCGTGCCCTGCCCTGCCCTGCCCTTTGCAGGTACGACCCGGTGGACCCCACCAACCCCAACCAGACCATCATTGGGGAGGATGAGGAGATGCTCAGCAGCTACTACGACCTCGCAGGTGCGCCCAGGAAGGCGGCGGGTACTCTGTACTTTGAGCGTGGCGGGGTCTCCGCGAGGCGAATGCGCCATTCGGAGGCGGATCCGTGGATGTTCAGGGGCAATCTACACGATCAGTTAATGTGGCGGGGCCTGCCGCAACAGCAGGATCCGGTTCCCTCCCCGGTTCTCTACCCTCGCCTCACCTATGCATATTCCGGGCTCGAGCCGCGCACGATGTTGCGGCCTTGCTGCCAGACCTGCGGCCCACTGCCAGACCCCAATGTTGCAACAGTGTCAGGCCTTCATTTTTCGCGCCCGTCCACACCTCCTCTCCCTCTCTCCCCTCAACCTACCTAACAGGCGACGAGGACCTGGCGGTGCTGCCGCGGCTGTCCCACTGGCTGCTGCGCTTCGAGCTGAACCGCGGCACCATGCTGGACAAGGGCCTGACGCTGGGGGCGGTGCAGAAGGCGCTGCAGGACGAGTGGGAGGACTTTATCAATGTGCTGGTCAACGACGACAACGCCGAGAAGCTCATCATGCGCATCCGGTAAGCGGCGCGCGCGGGGGGGTGGGTCGCGCCTTTGACGAGGATAAACTCGGGGATGGGGGCGCGAGTTTGTGTTTTACGTGTGCGTGGCAGTTTGTGTGCAGGTGGCGGGAAGCAGCGGGTTATGTGGGGCCAGGAGCAGCCCCCGCATCGGGTCCGTGCACGAACCCTCTCCACTCCCCGTTGCTCAATGTGCGCCGCCACCGAGAATCATACGATGCATACGTTAGGACGGAGCCGCATCTCGCCGTGTTGCGAGCTATCGGTACTCCGGTCCCTCTTCCGTCGCGCTAATGTGCCGCCGTCCACCGTTCCGTGACATCCATCGCCCGCCGCCGCAAACCCACTATACGCCGCACCCCGCAGCGTGATGAAGACGGAGGACGCGGGCAAGGACGAGTCGGCGGACCCCACCGAGGACACGATGCTCAAGCTGTCGGCCGCCATCATGGACGTGCGTCTGCACGGCGTGCCCAACATCCGCAAGGTCTTTATCCGCGCGGAGAACCAGCACGTGTACGACCGCGAGCGCGGCTCGTTCCGCAAGTACGAGGAGTGGATCCTGGATACGGAGGGCATCAACCTGGAGCAGGTGCGGCTCTCGGGAGGCAGAGCGGACCGTTCGCTAAAGCCGTCTTCGTCCCTTCGCTGCGGTATCTTATTTTTTCCCCAACCCAAGGGGCGGCCACGTCTTGATTTGCCCTCCAGGGACTGTGGCTGGGGAGGAGGGGGTTGGGGAACACCAGGGGACGAAGCGCTAGAGTAGGCTGGGGTGTCGGAGACCTCCTCGCGAGCCACACGCAACTCGCAAACCCTGCCGTCATGGCGTCCCTGCCGTCATCGTCTGCTGCTGAGGTGCAGCACCCCCTGCGGAGCTGCAGGGCGGTGGCGGTGGCGCAGCGCCCGCTTCCGATATCGCGCTCTCGCGTGCCACGTACGCGTACACTTACATGTCCTGGCCGCCTCATGTCCTCGTTCCCCGGGCGGTGTGCTGGTGCCCCCGCAGGTTCTTGCGTTCGAGGGTGTGGACCCCCGGCGGACCATTTCCAACAGCATCATTGAGGTGCTGGAGGTGCTGGGCATCGAGGTGGGTGGGTGGCTGGGCGGCTGGATGGGTGGCTGGGTGGGTGGCTGCTACCTGCTAGCGGCTTGGCCGAGCGGGCTCGGGTTGGCCGCAGCCCTCGAAGCGGGCGGACCTTGGGGTCTTTTCCGTGGGCGCAGGTCTGCGCAGTAGCGTAAAGTCGTATTGAAGCATATGGGCCGCGCGCCTGACCCCATCCCGCCCCGCCCCGTCCTGCATGGCTGCGTTCCCGACAGGCCGCCCGCGCGGCGCTGCTGAAGGAGGTCCGCAACGTCATTTCGTTCGACGGCTCCTACGTCAACTACCGCCACCTGGCCTGCCTGTAAGTCGGTCGGCTTACCGTAGGACCACCACCCCGGCCCTAGCCGCCCATCGAGGGAGGCCTCCGTTGCCGTTGAGGGGGCGGCTGTGTACCTGTGTGCTTGTGTCACCATTTGAGGAGCGACTGGGCCACCGACGCGTCCGTTCCAAAACTGCACACGTCCCAATGTCTCCGGCTCTCAACACACCACCACCACCACCCTCACCATCCCTTGCTCCGCTTGGCGGGCGGGCGTTTTGTGGCCTGGCATTACGTCGCACTGTGCATTACACTGCCTTGCGTTGCCTTGTGTTGTCTTGTGTTGTCTTGCAGGGTGGACATCATGACGTGCAAGGGCTGCCTGATGGCCATCACCCGCCACGGCATCAACCGCAACGGCAACGGGCCCATGACGCAGTGCAGCTTTGAGGAGACGGTGGACATCCTCTATCGGTGAGCCGGGGCCGGGAGGTTTGGCTGCGCGCGGGCTCACGGGGGCGCGAGCTGGGCTGGGCTGGGCGCCTGGGCGGGCACTCTGGCACTTCCGCGCGAACCGGACCGGGCCGTACCCCTGAACTCGTCCACGGAAATGCAGCGCACGGCGGCACTTGTGTGCACGCCGCTGTGCGTTGCTTTGTGGTTTCGCTTACGCTTCACTTGTCCCTTTGGCTCGCCCTTTCACTCGTCGCCTGCGCAACGACGTGCTCGCATTCCACATGTCCGCGTACCGCGACCCCGTAGGGCGGCCATGTTTGGCGAGCGCGACAAGCTGATGGGCGTGTCGGACAACATCATGATGGGCAACATGTGCCCGCTGGGGACGGGCGCCTTCGACCTGATGCTGGATGAGTCGGCGCTGGAGAGCGCGTTCGATGTGCAGGTGGGGTGGGGGTAGGTGGGATGGGGGTAGGCGGTGGGAGGCGGAGCCCATCGTGAGGCGTGAGCGCCCGCGGGTCAGTCCGCGAGCGTGCATGGGAAGCGGCGGTGGCCCTGGGGTACCGTGCCGTGGCCTGGTTACCCCGGGCTCCACCCGCCGTGTCTGGAGAACCCCCACATTTGCCCGCCACCTCGCGCCGCCGCAAGCATGCAGGGTCTCGAGGTGCTCGATCCCTTGGGCCGGCCTCTGCCCTTTTGCCTCTTGCCATCCTGAAAGGCCCCGGGTGCTGGCATCTCGCCTGCCCCCGATGCGCGTGCGTGTGTGTGTGTGCGCGTGCCCCTTGTACCGGTATATCCCTCCCTCCGCCCCCTCCCCCTGGCGGCTGCCGTAACCAGATCCTACGAACCTTACACCCACTGAACCCTTCACCTACCTTGCCCCTTCCCTCCCTCTCTCCCTCTCTCCCTCCCTCCCTCCCTCCCTCCCTCCCTCCCTCCCTCCCTCCCTCCCTCCCTCCCTCCCTCCCTCTCTCCCGCCAGGTGGGCAACCTGGTGTTTGGAGACGACGGGCTGCTCAACACGCCCGGCCGCTACACGCCTGGCCGCTCGCCGCACCGCACGCCAGGGCCCATGTCGCCCTCGCACATGCTGTCGCCCATGCACTCGCCCTTCATCGGGGGCGGCAGCTTCAGCCCCATCGTGGGCGGCGCCTTCAGCCCCGTGCACGGCAGCGGCGGGCCCATGTCGCCTGGCTACAGCCCCACAAGCCCGCGCTACAGCCCCACGTCGCCGGGCTACAGCCCAACCTCGCCGGCGTATTCGCCCACTTCACCGGCCTACTCGCCGACGTCTCCGGCGTACTCCCCCACGTCGCCAGCCTACTCACCGACGTCGCCAGCCTACTCACCGACTTCGCCGGCGTACTCGCCCACGTCACCGGCCTACTCGCCCACGTCACCGGCTTACTCGCCCACGTCACCGGCGTATTCGCCAACCAGTCCGGCCTACTCACCAACATCACCGGCGTATTCGCCCACGAGCCCGGCCTATTCGCCGACCTCACCGGCCTACTCGCCCACATCGCCGGCGTACTCGCCGACGTCACCGGCCTACTCGCCCACGTCGCCAGCCTACTCCCCAACCTCGCCGGCGTACTCTCCCACCAGCCCTACCTACAGCCCGACGTCGCCGAACTACTCCCCCACCAGCCCCAACTACAGCCCCACGTCGCCCTCGACCTCACCCACCAGCCCTACCTCCCCCAACTACAGCCCCACGTCGCCAAATTACAGCCCCACGTCGCCGAACTACAGCCCCACGAGTCCGCAGTACAGCCCGACCAGCCCGCAGTACTCCCCAACGAGCCCGCAGTACAGCCCGACAGCGGGCGGCGGCGATGTCGCCGGTGGCAGCGGCGCGGCGGCGGCGCCATCGGCTGGTGCCGCCGGCGCCCAGCCCAGCCCTGGCCCCGAGTACTCCCCCACTGCGGACATCTCCCCCGTGTACTCGCCCACGGCGGACGTGTCGCCGGCGTACTCGCCCACCGCAGATGTGAGTCCGGCGCAGGGCGGCGCCGGTCCGTCGCCGGGCCCGTCCCCCGTCATCGGTGGCGGCGGCAACCAGCCGTACTCGCCTACCAGCCCGCACTACAGCCCGGGTATGGCGGCGGGCACGTCGCCGCCGCTGGGCCCATCGCCGCCGGACGCAGGCGGGGGTCCGGGCCAGCCGGGGGCAGCCGGGTCGTACAGCCCGCAGCGGACCAGTCCACAGTTTAGCCCGACGTTCCAGCCGTGAGGGCGGGCGGGCGAGTGCGTAGTTCATGGCAGACAGTCGATACAGCCGAGGGCTTACGCGGGTTAGATGGGGGTGTGTGTGGGTCGAGTGCCGGGTGTGGTTGCACTGGACTGCACTGCGCGCATGAGGGAGCAGCTGGTCAGTCACGTATGTTTTTCGGCAATGTGCGGACGACGGAAGGGGAGGCGCAGACAGGAGGAGAAGGGCAAGGTGGAGCAGAGCAGCGAGTGTGTGTGCGTGTGTGTGTTTTTATGTGTGCGTGTGATGAAGGGGGTTTTGGAGCACTGGATGATTGCGGGCGGGACGCTGGGGCCTGTGGGAGCCCTCCTGGTGTGCGTTGCTTTGGGTGGGGAGGTGGTCGCACTGCTTGGCAGCGCTGCGGGTGCAGTCGGGCCAGGCGGTTGAGGCGGTCGAAAAAACGAATGCGAGCTGGGCGCAAATGGCGTTTCATTCGCGGACACCTAGGGCGTTGACTTGAGATACCGAAAACTGTGGAACGAGGGGCCGCGAGCTGGCGCCCGATTCGGGGAGGCCATGGGAGTGGTGGCGCGCCTTGCGGCGCCAGGGCTCCCGTGAGGATGCTGGGACACACGTGTCCCACGTGCTCCCGCTCGAGGCCGGAACGGGGATGGGCGCGGAAGGCTGGACGGTCGTTGCAACGGCGGCGGACCGCCACCGTCCTGTAGCTGAGTCGTTTCTGGGCCCTTTCTGGACCGGTAGAGGTCGAAACAGAGCTTCTGATGAGTGGTGAGTGGGCTTGACCTGTACAGCGCTGCGTTGCGGCGAGATGACACGGACTGCGACGACACGGAGTGGACTGCAGCTGGACCACGCGGCGGTCTTGTGGTGCCTTAGGGTTGCGTGGCTGTTGAAGACAGATTGATGTGGTGGACGGGGGGGAGGAGGCGTCCGGGGTTCACCAGGACCTTATGGCCGGGTCGTCTGGTTCATGGTACTGGCAGTGGAGCAGGAGCCAAGGAGATAGGGTGATGGCTTCACTGCGGCTGGTGCGTGGCAGGGCAGGGACGACAGCCGAATAGCTGGGCTGGTGCCCGCGCGCACGGTTTAGTCTGCGCCGTCTGTCGCGTCGGCTTCAGTACCTTTCCCCCCTGGCAATCTTTCATTGTAAGCAGGTGCAGGTGTGATTTGAAATCCCGATTTAGTCCCCGCCGCCTCGAAGAGAATCGTCTTCCCGAGCGGGTAAAAAACCACGGGTCACTCAATACCATGGGTCATTGGGGACCATGGGTCACTGGGGACCATGGGTCACCGGGTACCATGGGTCACTGAGTACCATGGGTCACTGAGTACCATGGGTCACTGAGTACCATGGGTCACTGAGTACCATGGGTCACTGGGTACCATGGGTCACTGAGTACCATGGGTCACTGAGTACCATGGGTCACTGAGTACCATGGGTCACTGGGTACCATGGGTCACTGGGTTCCATGGGTCACTGAGTACCATGGGTCACTGGGGACCATGGGTCACTGGGGACCATGGGTCACTGGGGACCATGGGTCACTGAGTACCATGGGTCACTGGGGACCATGGGTCACTGGGGACCATGGGTCACTGGGTTCCATGGGTCACTGAGTACCATGGGTCACTGGGGACCATGGGTCACCGGGGACCATGGGTCACCGGGTACCATGGGTCACTGAGTACCATGGGTCACTGGGGACCATGGGTCACTGGGGACCATGGGTCACTGGGGACCATGGGTCACTGGGTTCCATGGGTCACTGAGTACCATGGGTCACTGGGGACCATGGGTCACTGAGTACCATGGGTCACTGAGTACCATGGGTCACTGGGGACCATGGGTCACTGGGGACCATGGGTCACCGGGTACCATGGGTCGCCAGGTACCATGGGTCAACTGTTGAGGCGGATGTAATGGCCAATTTACATGACACGTTACGTTACCTCACGTTTACATGTAAAATGGCCCAAACGGATCCCAATTTACATGGGCTGTTTTTGGGGCGTTATCTCTGTTGGCGCGAGGTCCGTACACACTAGCGGTAACGTCAAAGCGCCCATGTCATATCACTCCAGCACGATGCTGAACCCTTAGGGAGAAGCCTGCGAGCGTCGTTGCCCATAATGGAACCCGACGCGCCGAGGTCGGCCTCATCGCGCGAGAGCTCGTTCTCAGAGTACGCCAAGCCCTCGATGGCGATCTCATCGCGCTCATTGTTTGCATATTGATTATACTAAAGTTGTGCGGTGTCGGCGAGCGGCTGCGACCGCGGCCGGCCCTGCGCGGCGTCGGCATGGCTCTCGGAAGCTGGGCCTGACCGACCCCTGTGTCTTGTCGAGAAGCAGCAGCGCCTTGTCAAGATCCATGTTGTCTTTATGCAGAACTAGCCGGCAGAGAAACTCGGGAGTGCCGACCGTGGTGAGGGACCGGTGCGCTGGTAGGTCGTACTATTTTGGAAAATAGTACGGCACGCATTTTCCAGCGCTGTTCCCGCGCACGTGTAATAAAAGGTATTCACATAACTGCCTGGCCTTGTATCGGTTCGTTATATGTGCCCCAGCAGCTTTGGTCACTTAGGCAGCTTAGGCAGCTATAAATGGACATGACCACGCAATTCTCTGAGCAAATACGCGTAGCACGGGATTGCAAGCAGAGGACATCAAAACCGTGCGTGATATAGCACTCTTCGAGCTCGCGCGCTATGTTGCAGATTTGAAAGTCAATTCGGTGGAGCATGCGTGCCGTACTATTTTCCGAAATAGTACGACCTACAAGCGCACCGGTCCCTCACCACGGTCGGCACTCCTGAATGAGTTTCTCTGCCGGCCAGTTCTGCATAAAGTCAACATGGATCTTGACAAGGCGCTGCTGCTTCTCGACAAGACACAGTGGTCGGTCAGGCCGAGCTTCCAAGAGCCATGCCGAAGCCGCGCAGGGCCGGCCGCGGTCGCAGCCGCTCACCGACGCCGCACAACTTTAGTAAATCAATATGCAAACAATGAGCGCGATGAGATCGCCATCGAGGGCTTGGCGTACTCTGAGAACGAGCTCTCGCGCGAAGAGGCCGACCTCAGCGCGTCAGGTTCTATTATGGGCAACGACGCTCGCAGGCTTCGTCCTAAGGGTTTAACATCGTGCTGGAGTGATATGACATGGGCGCTTTGACGTTACCGCCTTTTGTATTATTGTATTGTATTACAAGCTCGAGAGCTCATAAGGCCCAGACGAGCCAGGAGGCTCATGGACCGCGAGAATAGGCAGGTCAAAAAGGAGCTAAGAACTATGTCGCCAAGCAGAAACTAACGCAGGATCACAAACGAAAACAGGTAAGATGAACAAACATTCAAACTAGCATAGAAGACCGCCGTACCCAGATGTTGTGAACTAATTCAGCTAAGCCGCGTTGATTGTCCGCGCCCGTAACAGCAAGCATAGGCGGTGAAATGTAGTCGCCTAAAATGACACCTAGGGTGCTAAAACCCTGACGTATATCGTCGTACGCCGAACACTCCATCAGCACATGATATTCGTCTTCAGTACCACTATCACAGACCCTACAAGTACGCTCAGACCTCTGCCGTCCAGCAGGTCGATTATTCTCAATAGGCCAGGCTCCTAGACGAAAACGCAAAAGAGAAGCATAGGGTTTTACCGCCTCAGAACGTTACCGCCTCAAAACGTTACCGCCTCAAAACGTAGTGTGTACGGACCTCGCGCCAACAGAGATAACGCCCCCAAACAGCCCATGTAAATTGGGATCCGTTTGGGCCTGCCACTTTACATGTAAACGTGAGGTAACGTAACGTGTCATGTAAATTGGCTATAACGGCAAAACGAAAACGCGTCGTTGGTACGATAGCGATTCTGTCGTCCACCTTTGGACCGGCAGAGCGAAATTTCGCTCTGCCGGTTCCAAAGGTGGACGACAGAATCGCTATCGTACCAACGACGCGTTTTTGTTTCAGCGCATCAGCCTAGTCTAGGTACAAGTGAATCTGTCAAGCACACGTCTGCCTAAGCAAAAGCGCTGCGGAGTCTGCGGTCGTTTTTTTGTCGAACTGCCATGTCACCAGCGGGCCAGCGGCCGAGTAAACTGTCGTGCCCAGCCTACAAGACATTTTGACGTCGTTCTTTATTTTTCCGGTTGAATCAGTTCAAGCCCGACATCCCTTTCAGCCACAGACTGCGGCTCGTAAGCTCAGAAGAAGCATATATTGCTGCTGGGGAGCAGTTCTTAAGCTGTTTTGTAATGCAGCTGCTATTGTAAATCTACAGGATGCGGAGGAGAGGCGCAGGCCGTGGCGCCATCGCCCAGCCAGCTCCAGCCCAGCAGCTGCAGCTGCCCCCCGTGCTTGAATCTGCCCTTCGGCGAGTTCCCGCAGCGGCTCAGAAGTTATTCCGAGATCTCCAGCAGCGGGACCGCGCGAGCGGGCCGCCAATCGACCCGCCGGGCAATATACTGCGTAACGTCAGGGAACTGACTAGCGCATTTGAAGAGCTGAGCCGCCACCTCAAGACACTGAATAGGACCCAGCCCGCAGCGTCGGTCGCCGTGACCCTTTCCGTCCTCCGCAACGAGCCCCTTCGCCACGCGTTGCTGCTGCTCGCCGCTGCTGCATTTCGGAGCATCCCCTCCCCTGCCCTCCGGGACGACGCAACGAGGAAAGCCCAAGATGACGCCCTCTGCTGCCTTTACGATAGTGTCTTAAACACGCTGAATGAGCTCGCCACGCCCGCGGTGGCACAGCAAGAAACGTCCTGCGTCCTCACGCCCCAAGCTGAGGTGCTCAACGCCTCGAATGCGTGCTTGGTATCCGCGCTGGTCAACATGGATGCCCCGCAGTGCTGCAGCCGGAGGATCGCGTCACGGGCCTCGGAAGCACGCCAGCTGCTGCTCGAGCTGGCTGACCACGGGGGCGCTGCTATCGCTGGGGCGGCTGAGGGCGAGGCGGCCGCCTCAGCACCGGTGGAGGCGGAGGCGGCAGCAGAGGACGCGGAGACGGAAGGCGAGGCACGCGTCGCGGCGGTGGAGGCGGAGACGGTGACGGAAGGGGAGGCGGCGGCCACGTCGGGAGCCAGGAAGGCGGCGCGGGAGGTCGCGACAGCAGCAACGGCGGCGGCGGCAGCGGCGAAAGACGCCCACATCGCATCGCTGTTGGTCACGCTGCACGGAGAGCTGAAGACAGTAACCCTAGCCGTTCTAACCCTCGCGGCACGCACATATGCGCTGCCACCAGCCAGCAGCGACGGCGGCGGTGCGACTGGTGCAAACATTCCGACTATGACGCAACTCACTCAGATGGCGGGTGTCGAGCTGGCGGCGGCGCTGGCGGACAGCCACGTCCTGGAGCACACCGCCCGGGCAGCGGTCACTTCCCTGGAGCTGATGACGGCGGCGACGCAGGCAGCGGGAGGGCCCGGAGGGGAGGCACTGGCGGACAGCCGTGAACAGCAAAGAGTTGCCAACCAATCCCTCTTCAGCGTCCTCTCGACAGTCCAGATGCACCACCAGTTTTGGCATATCCACAACGGCGGCATGGCCCCCGCCGTCGCCGGACGTGCGCTGCCGGAGTTCCTGCCCGACCTCCGCCGGGCCCTGTCGGGCCCCTGCGTGCAGTACCTGGTGCTGGCGGCGGCGGTGGCGGTGCTGTGCGCCGCCGACGGAGGCCCCTCGTACGGCATGCAGCCCGGGCTGCTGCGGCTCCTGGGGGACTTGGCTGTTGATGCGGCTCGCACGGACCGGAAGCGGTGTCTGGGTGTGGCAGTGCTCGACCACATCACGTTGCCCAGCCTGGACGCCCTGCTGGCGGCTGCAGCCGGGGGCACGCTCTCAGGGCCAATGGCAAGCAGCCGGGCGTTGTTGGAGCTAACTCTACGGGTGGGGCGCCTGGCGGTGACGTCAGGGCGGTGCTGGGAGCAGCAAAGCCAGCAGCAGCGGCAGAGGCTGGGCGAGGAGCAGGCGGCGGGTTCAGGGGCGGCGCTGGCGGCGGGGCAGAACGCACGTGGGGACGGGACGGGAGGGGCCGGCAGCAGCGGCGGCGGCGGCGACAGTGCTGGCGGCGGCGACGCTGCCTCAGCGGGGCCCCCGGCTGCCATGCCCCTGCGGTTGGTGGTGCCCCGTGATGACGTACTGGACATGGCCCTGAGGGCGCTGCACGGCGCCACAGCCGTGTTGCGGGATCACGGTTGGCCCGCCACCGCAGCTGCTGCCGCCGCCCCTGCCGCCATCCGAGCAGCAGCCTTTGACCGTTGGCGGTTGGCCGTTGAAGTCATGGCGCACGTGGACTGGTGGCACGCGCGGCTTGACGTGGCGCTGCCTAAGTTCATCTCCTGCCTGCGACCCCAGCTACCGGCTGCAATTGGAGGGGGTGGCTGCATTGGTGAGCAGCGCTCGGGGGGGGGGGCCGGGGCGCGGCTCAATCGGGAGGCGTGCAAGGGCTGGCCGTGTTTCTTCTTTGGCCTGGTTACCAGCACCATCCACACATTGGGTCGGCGCGGCGCCAGACTCCGATGTAGGTAATGGAAACGAATCTCCAGTCGCATTACGTGTCCTTGATTGTGCCCAGCCCGATCTGATCTCACACCGCACCTCCTGCCAGGTCGATCCAAAGGATCCCGAACACAAACACGACGTTGGCCCCTCCCCGTCCCTTTGCGCAGCCACGTCGTCCCTGGAGCCACCGCCGCCCGACCTCGCGGCGGCGCTGGCGGCCGGGCTGCTGCCCTGCCTGGAGCGCCTCCTGCGCCGCGCCGGCAGGGACCCCCGCTGTCCCGAGGACCGGCTGCTGACGCACCTGCTCATGTACGAGCAGGAATACCCGCTCGTCCAACTGCTCACGTACAGCGAACCACCCCAGGCGGCCGCCTTCTTCGCCACGCTGGGCAAGATCCAGCGGCGCGCCGCCGCCGCCCACGACGCCGGTGGTGCCCGCCGAACCTCCGTGTCGTCGCTGGATGGCATGGTGTACGTGGGCTGCAGCCTTCTGGTCAAGGGCTACAGCCAGCTGCTGTTCGATATGTCGTGCTGCGTTCGTCCGCTGGGCGACGCCGCGGCGTCCGCGGCGCTGCGGCGGCTAGGCCTGGTGATGTCCGAGGTGGCGCGGGTGGTGCTGCCGCTGTCCGCTGCTCGGCTGGCGCTAGCCGCCCAGGGCCTGGGCCCGCCCAGCATCCAGGGCCAACAGGAAAGTCTGTTGTTGCCCCTGCCCTGGATAGGGATCGTGGCCAGCGGCGGTGACGGTGGTGGTGCCGGCGGCGTCGGCGTCGGCGGCAGCCTTGCGGCGTCCCGGGAGGATGAGGCGTGGCGGGCGGCGGTTCTGCGGCAGTGTGAAGCTCTGGTGCTGCTTGGGCTCATCCTGCGGCTGAGTCGGGATCCGCGGTGGGGCCGCCCCCCCCTGGACCGCAAGCACTTCATACTCCTGGCCGAGACCCTGGTGCTGGTGGCGGGGGTCCTGCCGTGGGAAGTCCGGGAGGCGGCGCGGAGCCACGCAGCGGTCAGCGCCGCTGCCGCCGCTGCCGCCGTCGCCGCGGGCTCCAGCGACGGCGGCAGGGGCGGCGGTGGCGCAGGTGGCAGCGGCGGCAGCCGCCAGAGCGCGCGGGGGCGCAACAGGCCCAAGGATCCGGCGGCGGCGGCGCCGCCGCCGCCGCCAGACGGTCCGCTGTCGTACTGGCCGCCGCCGCTGGTCCGCAGCCTGGCGGCTGACCTGCGTGAGTGGGACCAGGGCTGCACGGCGAACTGCGTGGAGGCGCTGGCGGGGCAGCTGGAGATCTGGGGCGCGAATGCGGGCTGCGAGCCGCCGCCGCCGCCGCAGCCGCAGGAAGGAGCTGGCGGCGATGAGGACGGCGAGGCGGGGGTGCGGCTGCTGCGGGCGTTGGCGGCGCGCATCAGGAGGGAGTGTCGGCGGGCGGACCTGCTGGCGGCGGGGCGCGCCCTGGCTTCCCCGGCGGAGGTGGCGGCGGTGCTGCGCACCTGCGCCAATCCCGCCTGCGTCAACCTGGAGGGGGACAGCGAGGCGGGGCTGCGGCTGGCGGCCTGCGGGCGCTGCGGTGCGGCCTGGTACTGCTGCCGCGACTGCCAGACGGCGCACTGGCGGGCGGGGCACCGGGCGGAGTGCGGCGGCGGCGCGGCGGCGGCGGCGGCGGCGGGGCACGCGGGGGGCGCTGGTGGCGAGTAGAAGGCGACTGTTACTGGCATGCAGGGAGATAACAAGTAAGGCCGCATGTGTGTGCCATCACAGTTAGGCAGCAGCAAGGCAGTCGGCGTGTATGTACCGTATGTTGACTGGTTGGCTGCTGACGTGTGCAGTGTCAAGGGCAACCGCTGTGGGCGCACTGACGGCCGTCGCAACCGCCGTATGTCAGTTGTCGCCATGCGCACAAGGGCCCGCGTGCAGGTGGTGGCGCCGGCGGTGAGAACTCACAGATACCGGTAGATGTGGGCCTCTGTGACACCCCATCGTCCTCCGCTTACTCTCTTACAGTAGCGAACGCATAGGGGAGGGCCGTGAAGGCTGCTCCATGCATCCGGAATACTTGATGCTCTGAGAGGTTGATAGGTTCTGGTAGATTAGAACGTTGCCTGCCGGCGACGCAATTCGGTCAGCCGCACATTACACATGAGGGGGCTGTGGGGTGTACGGTGGAGCGCCTTGTCTTGCCTGCCGGCCGTTGCTTTGGGCAGGCTGGAGGGTATTATGTCCCGCAGGCTGGAGGATGAGATGATATACACCGCAGCCGAGGAGCCGAGGAGGGGCGGGGCGGTGGCGCGGCTGGCCGTGGCGCGGCGCCTGACAACCAATCGCGTTCGGGGGCCCCACATTGTGCATAAAGCTTCATCATTACTGGCAAGCGGCCGTTGACGATTGCTGCCGATGCGGTGGAATTGTACTAATACCGGTACCGTACATACATGGGAACATGCACGTGCTCCGACCCTTTACCGCCTTCACAGGACTGCGGCGTGCACGGCGGGGTTGCGGTCCGTGGGGCCACGCGGGCGGGGGTTGCGGGGGGGGGGAGCTACAGGCGCTCGGGCTACTGGTGCTGCGGCTGCCGTGCGTATGTAGGGCCGGCCCCGCCGGGTCACTGCATCACTGCATGTGCCGCTAGAGGCCTCTCGAGATCCTTTCGCCGCCGCCGTCAACATCTGAGCGTTATCAAAACTTGTGAGTTGTGACAGACAGTGACAGGGAATGCTTGGGCACTTAACACGATGGCAGCAGCTGGATGGGTTGGCAGTTGAACGGACTACGGAGCTAGATAGGTTTCTAATAAAGCGAATTGATAGCACTGCTCTTGCTGGGGTATACGCACCCGTTTACGAACGACAGAACGAAGGCAGTAACGGGATTACAACTTCTGGACTGCAGTCAACAGCGGGGCGGCTTGTTTGCCGTGCGTGCCACCGTCAACCCACCCTGTCCCACCGAGCGCAGATAGATCACCCGCGCCGCCGCCCCTTGCCACCCGGTACCATGGGTCACCGGGTACCATGGGCCACTGGGTACCATGGGTATGGGTGTGTGGGGGTGTGCGTGCCTCCCTTGGCTTCTCGCCGGAACATGAGACGCCGTGCCCGAGCATGGCACGAATCGAGCATTTCCTTTCAGGGAAGATTTGTTACACCGTCCGCGTCTGATGGACTCCAGTTACATTGGACCCCGAGGATTGTCTGTTTATACACCACTCACCACACCGGGACACGGTTGCGGCCGAAGCCCCTGAGTCATGCTGTCAGATGTCAGGGCCCTAGGCCACACGCCCGTTGCTTGCCATCCCAGAAAGCCCTTCAGGGCAGTCACTCCCCAATCCCCACACAGCCGTGAAATGGACCCGAGGATGTCGGTCGGGGCTCGGTTGCGTCGCCTCCGCCCCACCACTGCTGTGGGTTTCATCTTCATTCAACCCCCCTCAGCCCGACGAGCCTGCCGCAGCCGCGTCGCCGCCCGCTCCGCCCTCCGTGTATCGGAACTGCTGCTTCACCACGAACAGGAACAACGTCAGCCACAGCGGCACGAGCGCTATGCCGGCGATGTAGCCCCAGAACAGGATGGACGACACCTCCTCGCTCTTGTTGCCGTGAACGGAGGCCATGGTGTGGACCATGATGGCGGTGGGGGCCGTGTTCTGGATCAGCAGCACCAGCTGATTGGGGTGGGGTGGGGTGGGGACGGTGGGTGGGGACGGTTGGTGGGGACGGTGGGGGTGAGGGGACGTAAAGAGGAGAGCGCAGCGGACCGCAGCCACCGAGCAGGGGGGTATGGCTGGAAGGGGGAGGAGGGGGCAGGGAGCGAGCCGGGAAGTGCGGACGGCCACGCGTTGCGAAGCCCCTCCCACACACCCTGCAATTCCCTGTGCTACCCCCAACAAACCTTGCGACCGCACCTGCGATTCACCTGTGCCTGTGCCACCGCCCCTGCCCGGTTCCCTGCGCTGCGGTATCTTCGTTTTTATCCCCTGTCCCCTCCGCTGCCATCCCTCCCGTGCCGTCCCCTGCGCCATCGCCTGTCCCGTCCCTTGTACCATCCTTTGCGCTCCCTCCCCTGCCCCATCTCTCTGACAGCTGCCTGCCACAGCTCCCTGCCACCCCACCGACTTCTCCCTCCCACCTCCCACCTTCCCTCCCAGCCCCCCCTTCCTCGTTCCTCCACCCGCCACCCGCCACCGCCGGGCGGCGCCTCACACCTCACCAGGTAGATCGGATCCGGAGCCTCGAAGATCCGCGCCGCGTAGGCGCCCATCACCAGCCCCAGGCCCAGCAGCGGCAGCAGCGCCAGCCGGGTGGCGTTGACCAAACCAATGACCCGCAGCGGAACACGAGCGGCGCCAGGACCTGCCGGGTGACGTGTGCGCACAACAGCCAGGGAGCGGATGCGGATGCGGATGTGGATTCGAAGAGCGATTCAGACAGACGGGGTGAAATGCGAGCGATAATGGTGGTACTGAGGGTGGTGGCCTGTCAGTGCTGGATACGCAGCAGCGGCAGTGCGCTCGACCAGCGGCCGCAGCGCCGCCCTCCCATCACCCGCCTCCCCACCAGCCCCCCACACTCCCCCTTTCGCCTCCCCACCAGCCCCCACTTTCCCCACCTTGCCTCGCTCCACTCCGCCGCGGCCCGTCTTTCTGTCCCTCTTCCCCACCCCTCCCCGCTCCTCCCCGCTCCTTCCCGCTCCTGCCTTGGACCGTCATACTCGACCCCGCTCCCGCCCCCGCCCTCCCCCCTCCAAAGCCACACGCACCATGGGCCAGCGTGGCTCCCAGCAGCAGCAGAATGGACGGAATGGTGCACTCCCCCAGCATGGACAGACAGTCCGTCAGCAAACCCAGCGGCGCACCGCCACCTCCGCCTCCCCCTCCCCCTGACGCCGAACCTGCCGCGCCGCCCCCGAAGAAGGCCTGCTGCAGCGGCGGCACACAGCCCACGGGCACGCTCAGTAGGATTGCCAGCAGCGGCGGCGATACCGCCTCACGCAGCACCTGGGTCCCCAGCGCCCGCCAGTCGATGCGCGGATGCCATCCCTGGAGCCGCGGCAGCGGCAGCGGCCGCCGCCGTCTTCGGTCCGACCCGAGGGAGGGTGAGGGGCAGCCCGGCAGCGCCGACCGCACGCCCGCCTGCGGCGGCAGGTCCACGGCCGCTGCTGCGGCTGCTGCGGCTGCCGCCGACCCCGGCCCCGGCCCCGCCGCCTGCTGCCCCTGTGTCCGCTCTATCCGCCCAAGCTCCATCTCCCGAACGACCGGCCCCGGTCCCTCCACGATATGCTGTTGGTGCTGCTGCTGGTGGTGCTGTTGGTGCTGCTGCTGGTGGTGCTGTTGGTGCTGTTGGTGCTGCTGTTGCTGCCAATACTGGTGCTGGTGGTGGTGTCGGTGGTGGAGCAGTGAGGGCGGCGGGGGCGGCGGCGGCTCCAGGAGAGGGTGGTGGTCGCCGTCGGCCGTCGGGCCCAGACAGCCCACGGCGCCGCCGTACAGCCGCACGGGTTCGCCGGGCGATGCTCCCGTCGGAACACCAGAGGAGCTCGACTCCCCCGGGTGAAGCTGCTGCTGCTGCTGCTTGTGGTCTGCGGCCACGTCCCTCTCAGAGGCGACCCCGGGGCTGGAGCGCCGAGGCGCGGCACCTCCGCCGCCGCCGCCGCTACTGGCGCTGACGAGGCGCCCGCCACCGCCGTCGCCGCCGGACCACGACGTCCGTTCGGCGCCGCAGCTGCTGCTGCTGCTGCCCGCCATTCCCACTCCCACTCCCACTCCCACTCCCGCCGCCGCCGCCGCCGCCGCCGCGGCCCGATGCTCCGCCAGTAGCGGCCGCTTCTGCAGCTCTTTCTCACCCGCCGCGTCCACCACAACCGCTACCCCGTAGTCCGCCGAGTGCCCATCCTCCTCGCCCCCGCCCTCGTCCTTCACCGGCCACCGCCGCGCCGCCGCGGTGCCGCCGCCGTCGGCCCTCGCCGCCGCCGTCAGCGCGGCGACCTGCGGCGGCACCTGCGCCTCCTCAGCGCCATCCGCCCCGGTGCCCGCCTCGGCCGCAGCAGCTTCCGGCAGCTCCACCGCCGTCGCGCTGTTGGGCTTTCGGAGCATGGAGAAACCTGCGCGCAGCCAAGTCCCGCGCCCGCTTTTCTCTCCTTGCGCACATTGCGGTTTGTGGCGCATATGGCCCCCAAACATTTTCGTACATCAGGCAGAGCGCCCCGCTCCGCTCCGCCCCCGCTTCGCTCCCTTGGCTTGGCTTCTTACCCTCGCCCTCGCCCTCGCCCTCTCCCTCGCCCTCGCCCTCGCCCTCTCCCTGTCCCTCCTCCCTACCTATGGTCGCGTGCGCAATGACTGGCACCAGCAGCCCCACCACCACGTAGCTGACCGCCAGGTCCTCCGCCCGGTCGGGTGGGATGCCGTGCAGCACCTCCGCGGAGGAGGTGGCCAGACTGGACACGATCACCAGCGGCAGGTTGCCCAGGTTGCCTGGCGGGGAGTGGGGGGCGGTAGGGAATACGAGACCGCGGCGGAGGAGGTCAAGCAAGATGGGATGGACCGCAGCGATGGGGCCGCAGCGATGGCCAACCATTCCGCAGCCCGACAAGCCCCACTGGAAACTGCCCCACCGGAAGGAACCAACCCGGGCCAGAAGCGGCCCCCCGGCAGCCACACCAACCAACACCCCCTTGCACGCCAAGCTGGCCGACCCGCCCGACCGCCCAGCCGTCGCCCCGCCAGTCTCACCGAGCGCTATTGCCACCACCGTGTGGGGGCGCAGCGAGTGCGGGGGCCTCACCAGCCGGACCCCCAGATAGCCCAGGCCCAGACCCACCAGGGTGCTGCGCAGCGGGGCGGCGCGGGGAGGGACGGGGACGGGGACGGAGAGGGGCGGGTAAGAGCTTGGGGGTATGCTCCTTGCACCGGCTCCCTCCGAACGAATGTGATGTGATGAGAAGACGAATGTGATGTGTGAGATGCGATGTGTGATGCCACCGCCCTTTCCGGTCCTATCCGATCCTATCCGATCCCAGCTCGTCCAACCAGCCGCCTTTCGCTCCCCATCCAACCCCCCTTCCTTCCTTCCGTAGATCTGATGGAGCTGAACGAGCCCCAATGTGCTGTTCTGGTCCTCTGCCGTGCCCTGGTCCGCTTTGCCTCCGCATCCGGGGCTCACCTGATGCCGGTGTTGAGGACCAGCGGCCACCAGTGCAGCAGCCGGGCGGGGGTCAGGGTGCTAGCCAGCTTGACTGCCGTACAGTGCCGTACAATTCACAGGCGGTGCCGGCGCGAGTGGGCGAGAGAGGGGGGGTTAGGGTTCCGGGGGAGGAGGGTCGGGGTCGGGGTCAGACCGCAAGGTGTCGGCCGAAAGGCGACTGGGGGTATTCTGTAGAGGGTTACGGTAGACTGAGACCGGGCGGGCGGGGTGGGATTGTGGGCAGGCCCGAGAGCGCGGCGCCAGCGGAGGCGCGCACGAGGTGCGCTGGAGGCAGAAGCAACGTGAAGCAACGCGGAGAGCTGAAGAGTGCCCCCAGTTATGTTCGATTCCATGAAACGTACCGAAGATGAGCGCGGGGTTGAACACCAGGAACGAAAGCGCGCCCAGCACCCGCCGACCCTCGGGCGTCAACAAACCCTGCGCGGAAGGGGAGGGAGGGGCGAAGGGAAATGGGAGGCGGAGTGAGTGGAGGGGACACCTGGAGAGGCGGCGAGAGGGGATGCCTGGTGTGGGGAAAGGCTGCCTTCTGCCTTTTGGGTCGGAACGGCCGCCGCTCTGGCAACGGCAGCACGCACCACACCACGTCAGTGGTCCGCGTTGCCGCGCCACGGCAAGAGCCTGAGCTTGCGCGCTGGAGATTTGCGGGCGGCTGCCGCAGAAGGTGCGGGCAAGGGAATGGGCGGCGAGCACGGGAACGAGGGCGACCGCAGGCTGGTTTCGGCAGGTTTTGGCGCTACTGTGCAACATCCCTGCACGGGCATCTGACGTCGCCCGCGTCCGACATGCTGCCACGCCCGCAGAGCTGAGGGCGGTGAGCCATGCGGTACGGACAGCCTGCCGTCCAAAGCCGTCATCCTCCCTTGGAAGCCTGGTCCCAACCCCAGCCGCCCGAGCGAGTACCTTGCGTGCGCAGAAGGCGCCTATCGCACATATTAGCAGAATTTTTACCACAGGAATGCTGGACGCAACAAATAGCTGCAGGACCAGAGGTCCGCCCATTGTGGATGGATTAATTACAGAGGAGCTGGATAACAGCTATATGGTTCGCCCATTATGCCTAATCATTGATTATTGTAATAAAACGACGCCTTTTCACCGGCCCTCCATGGCCTTTGCAGTTACATTACATCGGCTTAACCCTGTGTATTGACATTATTGTATGCGACCCTCTTCAAAGCGCTGCCTCCGTAACTTGATCATCAATTAAAGAAATAATCATCTTCACAAAGGGACAAAGACCACATGGAAAGGTACCATTCGTGTCGTACGCAATTCGTTTTTTGCGTTGAAGAGCCCGCCTTAATCGACACGCTAGGGTAAGGCAACGAACAAAAACGACACTGCAGCTTCACGCACATGGACATGTCTAAATCATTATAGAAAGATAGCAGAGTTTGGTATTCTAGCAGCAACCGTCGCTTGAGCTGTTCGCTCTGGCAGTGTTTTCTGTGCACTGTGTAGGAGCTCCTCCGTGATGTATAGCACGTGACATGCGCTGCGTAGGAGATAACCTAGGGAGTCGACGATGCAGGGACAGCCGCGTCCACCGTCTGTGCCTCCGACAAAGAACACCGAAGCGCCGGCGTCGGACCTTCAGGAGCTTTTGAAAGAGATTAAGGAATTGAAGGAAGATTTTCTGGTAAGTGGCTGTTGTCCCGTCCGGAATGTCGGTATTTCAAGTTTTTCAAGACCGTGGTCGGCTTTCCCCGCAGGATGACAGCGTTACACATGACAACCCAACCTTTGAAGGGCCGCCTTGGCGAAGTCAGCGCTCATTGGAGGTAAGCGGCGAGAAACTTCTTCGGACTGCCCCCCCCCTCTGCAAGCGCTCCCGATCCAGACATTATATGCCTTCGTGTTAGTTGCGTTTCTGCCAGGAAAAAGTAATCACTTTCACGTCTTGTGGCATTATGCATAATCACGCGGCTGCGAATTTGATTTTGCACACGCATGCTTGCTCCTATCACAGGACGCTACTGGCATACGACTGGACATTCCTACGGAGAGCCTCGACGAATCATTGGAAGACCTGATGGCCAAAGATTCCGAGCTCCAGTTCATCTTGAGCCCGCAGGCAGAAGCGCAAGTAGCGCGGTCTGGCCAGGGCACTGGACCCAAGGGCCCATCGCTGGATCGACCCGCACCTACGGCGTCCGGAATCGGCAAGATGTTTGGCCCCGGCGTGTCGCCCCCTGGCTTCCCCTTGTTCTCCGGGGGTCCCATCACGCCAGCCAATTCGGCCCTAACCCCGCACGGCGGTGCAGCGCAGCAGACCCCAGCGGCCGGCGGCCCAGCGCACCTGACGCCCGGCGCACCCCGTACCTCCCCTCTGGCTGCTGGGGCGACACCCGGCGCAACACCGGTCGGGGGGCACGCCGCCGCGGCTGCGACGGTAACGTCGCCATCGGGCGCGCCGACTTCCGCGGGAAAGGCGTCGACGACGACGCCCCCGACGGCCGCCGCGTCGCGCAGCAAAATCGGCAGCCGCATCGCCCGACCCGGCGCCGCGGGGGCCTCTGCTGCCAGCTCCACTGCACACTCACGGACCCCGTCCGGGAGCGGTACCCCGCCGCCCATTCCCAGCCCAACAGCACGCGGCGGCCCCCAAGCGCAGCAGCACCTCCCGCCAACCAGCCCGGCAGCAGCAGTCGGCGCCGCAACGCCACAGCCGGCGGTGGCCACCCCCGCTACCGCCCATCGGGCGCCGCCCCAGGCCAGCACGCCAGCCCCGCCTCGCACAAACGCGCGTCAAAAGGTGGCCGCTGCCATGAGTGCCCTCGGCGCGATTGCCACGGGCGCCAGAAACTCACCTCGCAACACCGCCGCCGGGCGCAGCTCATATACCAATGGCCCAACCCCATTCACTTCCGCCCAGGCCACTAGGTCAAGCAGCGGCAGTGGTGGCAGCGCCAGCACCAGCAGCGCGGCACCAGCGGCGACGGCGGCGGCGACTGCAGCCACGCCTGGTGGGTTGGCGCGGAAGCGGCCCCCGCAGGGCGCGCCGGAGCCGCACACAAACACGCCGGCGCGGAAGGTTGCCGTGACGGCGGGGCCGGGGCCGGCGGCAGGGGGTCATGGCGGGGTGCCTGCGGCAGCAGCTGGTGTGCACTCCATGGCCACTGGGAGTGCGGTGAAGCAGGGTCGCGCAGCGATACCTGCTGCGCCCGGTACCGCGAGCAAAATTTTCGGGCGGTCCGTCCATTCCGCCTCAGCTTCCGCGCACTCCGGAGGCGCTACGGCCTCGCCGCCCGCGGCCGCAAAGCCGTCGGCGCCCTCGCGCCCCACAACCGCTGCGCGGCCGGCGGCGGCGGTCACGGCGGTTGCCACCGCCGCAGCGGCGACAGCGGCTCCTTCCACCGCGGTTGCTTTGACCGCCGACGAGCTGGAGGTCGAGCTGTCGCACCCCTCACTGACCCTACCTACCGTGGCCGGCCCGACGGACATGCTGGTCAGCCAAACCCTCGAGGACATGCTCGCAGACGACCCGTTGCTGGCGGCCACGACGCAGGCGGAGGCGGCGGCCGCCGCGGTGCTGCAGCGCCGCACCTCGGACGAGCTCCTGCGGCCATTGGCGGATGCCATGGCCGGGGCCCCAGGCGACAACAGCGATTGGATGAACGAGGACGCGGACGCGGAGATGAACCTGCTGATGCAGGGCGGCGCTGTGTTCGGTGGTGACGAAGGCGACAGCTCCCCCGCGGCCGCCGCCCCCGCCGCTGCCACGCCGCTAGCGGTCGCGTGCACGCATGCGGCCGTGGCTGTGGCAGCCATCAGCACGCCAGCGCCGCCGGGGCCGGCGTTGGGGGGCTTTGGCGAGTCTGCTGCTGTGACACCGGCGCACCAAGTGCGCGGTGGGCTGCCGGGGTCGGCCGCCTCGGAGCATCTTGCCGCCGCGTCCCTGCGGGCTTCCCTGGAGCCTGTTGGGAGCACGGTCTGTAAGGTAGGCCGTTGGGCGTTGGGGCCCGCGCACCCGCCTTGATCTCCTAGGATGCGAGGGAAGGGCATCATTCTCGAGGGCAGGTTGATGTTTTCCTAGGAGGCGCTCCCACCCTGGAAACTTACGTGAGAGGCAGTCTTTTCGTCATCAATGGTAGACCTGGCCGACCAGGAACCCTTACTCGCTTACTTGCACACATTTGCCAGGCGTGCTCCGCTGGGCCGTCAACCCTGCATGCGAACCGAATACAGCGTGCTGCTTTTGTGTCCCTCCTTTTTGTGCCCCTGCGTTTTCTGTGCCCCCCGGCCACACGTATCTCCACTCGCGCCTACCTGCTGGCGTATGGTTCGTGGCTGGTTTGCCCGGTACCACCGTGTCTGCCCGTTTTCGCCCTTAGGTGCGGGAGCTTCTGGGCATGGACGGGTCCGCCAGCCAGCAGGAAAGCCCGGAGCTCAACAGCGAGGAGCTGTGGCGCAACCTAACCGCCGAGGCCAACAACTTATTCTCGGAGCACGGACGGGACGCGCAGCATGCCCCCGCCACGTCCACCGCCGCCGCCGTCGCCGCTGCGGTCGCCTTTTCCCCCAGGGATCCCACCGCGCCCGCCTCCCCAACCGGGCCGTGGCCTGGCCCGGCGGCTGCCGCCGCGGACCCGCTCGCAATCGGCGACGAGACGCTTCCGGAGCCACCCGCCGCGTCGCCTGGCGCGGTGCCCGCGGCGCACGCGGCGGTCCTGATCACAGAACCGCCACTGGGCCCTCACTGGGGCGGCGAGCGGCGCTCGCTTACAGCGGCGGAGCTCGCCGCCGTCGCGGGGGCCATGCAGTTTGAGAGCCTTGACACGGACGACGGTTTCCTGGGCGACTTGGCGGCGGAGGCCGCGGCGGCAGCTGCCGCGGTCGTCGCCGCCGGCTCGGCGGCGAAGGCGCCGGCGCCGGAGGCGCCGGCGCCCATGCCTGTGGACGACGACGCCCCGGAGCCGCCCTTCCAGTACGAATACGCCAGCGGGAGCCGCCGGCTCATGCATCAGGACAGCAGCACCTCGTCGTGTGGGTTCGACTCGACGGTGGCGTTCGAGGCGGCCATGATCAGCCGGCAGCTGGCGGGGGGCGCGCTGGCGCTCCGGGTGGACGGAGGCGGCGGCGAGGAGCCCATCCTCGAGGGCGACGAAGCCACCAGCGCCGCGACGACGCCACAGGCATCCTCGCGGCGGCCGGAGTCGGTGGCGTTGGATCTGGTGGGAGCAAGTTGGTTCGCCGCCGAGGCCGGCGGGCTGCTGGCCAGCCCCGACGTGAACATGGAGGACGGCACCCAGGATGAGCCCGCCGCGCCCGCTGCAGCTGCTGCGTCCGTCGGCCGCGCGGCCAGTGGCGATGCGGAGGCATTGGCGGCGGAGGGCGCTGGAAGCGGAGTTGCGGAGGATGCGTCGGCGTCGCGCGCCGCTGGGGTGCCGGTTGCCGCGGCTGCGTTGGCTGGTGCTGAGGGCTCGCAGGCGGATATGGACGTTGACGCCCCCGAGGCTGAGGGCGGCCGCCAGGTGAAGGAGACCCTGGCGTCGGTGATGACGGCGGCGGATGCGCCGCTGGCTGCCGACGAGGCGCTGGGGACAGCGGCTGCCACGGTCATGGAGGCCCGGCCGACAGCTGGCAGTCCCGACGCGGCGGCTGGCGCTGAGATTGACGAGGCGGACGCCGCGGATGGCTCTGGAGCGGAGATGACTGTGGTCAGGCCGCGCGCCACTGCGGATGACGGGCCCCCGGCTGCGGCCACGACAGAGTGCGCCGCCGCCACCCCGGCGCCGCGCTTGGATGCGGCTGCGGCGGCCGTTGAGGAGCTGGTGCCAGTGGTGGCGGCGGCGGCGGAGGAGCCGGAGGAAGGCCCGGGGGAGATGGTCGTGGATGTCTGGGACGTCGCGGAGGCGCCGGCGGCGTCTCGGGCGGCGGCGGCCGCCGCCGCCGTCGCTGTGTCCGAGGCAGCCGGGCCACCGCTGCCGCTGACGGAGGATGTGGACATGGAAGCGCAGAGTGACGAGGCCACCGTTGCTGAAGTGGCGGAGTGTCAGGACGCGCAGCAAGCAGATGAACCGTTCATTGCGACGGTGGCCGGCGCGTCGGTGGCCGCAGGACAGGCACAAGCCATCGCGGCTGTAACCGCCGACGACGGTCCCAAGGCGAAAGCGGCTGCTTGCGCTGGCTCGGCCTTGGCGCTGGCCGCACCGGTCCCAGCGGTGCATGCAGCCGGCACGCAGGGGGACCCGGAGCCGGCAGCGACCGCGTCCGGTGTGGCCGCACAAGAACCATCGCCGGATGTCGACATGGGGACTGGTGGCGAGGAAGAAGCCGTAGACTCACCCGCACGGGCGGCGTCTGATGCGATCCTAGGGTCCTGCGTCGCAGTGGGGGCTGAAGCGTCGCAAGACACGAAAGAAGCTGGGCCTACGTCGTCCTCGTCGGCGCAAGAACGGGCGCCCAGTGCGGCACCAGATGCTGAAGGCGCTCCACACGCAGCGCCGCACGTAACGGCGCCGGCGCTGGCCACGGCCCAATCAGATCCGGTGGCCGATACACCTGTGGAGGCAGCAGCCGCGCTGATTGCGGTGGGCGCCGTGGCATCTGACGGTGCGGCGGCGCCCGCCCCAGCAGCGCCCGTGTCCGCAGTGCCTTCAACGGGTAAAGCGGGTCCCGTGGATGCGCTTTCCCCGCGGGTCGCATCGCTGGACGCGGCGGCGGCAGCTTCGGAAGGCGCCGCTGAGGCAGAGCCGCAGGGACGCTCTGGCGTGCTGGAGGACGGCGGCATGGACTGTGGGGAGGCAGCAAAGGCGGTGGAGGAGGTCGTCGCCGCGGATGGACAGCTCCCCTCGGCGGCTGCGGTGTCTGCCGCCGCGGCGGAGAACTTGTCGGCCGTGCCACAGCCCACGCTGGAAGTCCCGGACGCAGGGTTGCCGGGTGTCCGTGCGCAAGTACAGGATGCTGTCCCGGATGACGCAGCAACAGCAGCGACGGCGTCGGCGGCTGCAGCAGGCGCAGCCGAGGAGAAACTTCCGCCGGCGCAGGGCGCAGAAGACGGAGCGGAGCAGCAGCAGCAGCAGGAAAGCGCAAGCGCAGTGCCGGACGGTAATAATGCGGCGATGGCAACGACGGACGCGGATGCGCCGCCGGTAACAGCTGCTGCGGCGGCCGGGGTAACGGCTGCAGAAACTCTCGTGGGCACGGCTGAGGACGGCGCCGGCCGCCCTGAGGTAGTGGCGGTCGCTGCCGCAGTGCAGGCGCCGGTTGCCGTGACGGACACAGCGGTGGAGGTGGCTCCGACGCCTGGCGAGGAGGTGACGCAGGACAGCGCGGACATGATGATTACCGACGCTGCTGACGAGGTGGAGGAGGAGAAAGCGGAGGAGGAGGAGGCCTTTGCGGAAGCGGCGGCGGCAGCGGCGGCCGTTCCGGCTGCGACCGCGTCCGGGGCGCAGGAAGGTGGATGCAGCCTGTCGGTGGTGTCTGCGGGTGAGGAGCAGGCGGCGGCCTGCATGGATGTGGAGACATCGCAGCCGGTCAGCGCGGAGCATGCGGTGGCCCCTGCAGCTGTCGGGGAGATGCTCGTTGAGGCGGCTGCTGACGCGGCCGAGGAGACGGCGAAGGGGGACGCGGCGCTGGCTGCGGCGTCAGGAGCGACGATGGCTGTTGCGTCCGAGGATGCGCCGCAGCTACCAGGCGCAGAGACAGCGGCGGCAGCAGCGACAGCAACGGCGGCCGCTGCCGAAGAGGAGCAAGGGAATTTGGGAGTGCTCATCGACGCGGCCGGCGAGCCGCAGCGCGCCTCGGCCTCAGCTTCGGAACCGCCGCCAGCGGCGGCGCCGCCGCCGCCGCGGCCGCCTCTCGCACCGATGACGGCCCCGGAGGCTGCTGCTGCTGCTGCTGCTGCTGCTGTGCCCCAGCTGCTGACCGCCGGCAGTGTGACCTTTTCGGAGTACAGCGCGCCGGATGTGGAGCGCAGTGTGGACAGGATGCCGGGCTCCTACGGCGTCTCCACCAGGGTGTCCGTCAACTCCGTGACGCTGTCCGCAGGCGACGCCGCCGCGGCCGGACTGTCCCGCGAGGCGTCTGCGATGCTGGTGCCGCCGGCCGCGCTCCCCATGACGAGCGCCGCCGCTGCTACCTGGCGGCCGCGTTTCTCGCCTTGCGCCGACGACGACGAGGCGTTCGAGGACGCAACAGGGAGTGCGGACACCTCCGCCGCCCAAAGCGCACGCGGCACGCCAACCCCAACCTCGGCGTCGCGCCTCGGCGGCGGGAAGCGCCTGGCGACGGCCGGAGCCGCCTCCACGACCGACGACGAAGTTGACTCGGCAGCGGCTGCCGCGGTCAGCCCGCGCCGTGCGGCGATGGGGCCCCTTGCCGGCGACGCTGACGGCGCCAGCGTCAGCGATGCGGACATGGGCGGCGACGGCAACGGCGAGGTAGACGAGCTGATGTACGACGCCGACGAGGATGGCTTTGACGTGGGGCACCACGCCGCCGCCGCTGCCCCCGCCGCCACTGCCCCCACCACCGCCGGCGCCTCCGCCGAAGCCTCGGGAGAAGAGTTGTCGCTGCCGCCGCCGCCGTCACCTCCTCAGGTTAGCGTGGACAGCGCACTCGCCAGGGCCGTCGCCTCTGCGGAGGCCGCGCAGGTTGCCGCCGCCGCCGCCGACGAGTCGGTGGCCCCGGCGGCGATCGGCGCCCCTGCCGGAGCCCTGGCAGTGCTGGTGGAGGCTGTGGGCGATGTGCGGATGGATGCCGCTGCGGAAGGCCATCGCCCGGGCGTCCCCGAGGCCACTCCCTCCGTCGACACCACCGTGGCCCCACAGGTGGAGGCACCTGCCCGGCCGTCGCTGGGCGGCGGGTCCTTCCGCGGGTCGTACGGCGGAATTGGCCGCATCGACCTCCACACGGTGAACTCGTACCAGCTTAACGACGCCGATTTTGACGTGGAGGAAGAAGACGAGGAGGAGCTTGGCGGGGCTGGCAGCGGCGGCAGCGGCGGCGGTCGTGGCGGGGAAGAGGGTGTGCCGGAGGAGCTGCGGCACAAGGCGCCAGCCGGCGCCGGTGCCGCGCTGCTGGCCGCCGCCGCGGCGATGGGCTCGGCGGCAGCGGCATCGGTCAGGCACGCCCCTGGGAGCGACCCCTCGTCGGGCAAGGGCGAGGCCTCCGAAGCCGATGGCGCTGCTGCAGCAGATGCCGTTGAGGAGGAAGCCGCAGCGACGGTCACGGCCCGCAAGCGCGCGCGGCTCGATTCCTCGGGGGCCGTGGGGGAAGGCATGGAGGCTGGCTCCAGCGGCGGCGCGGCGTCCAGCCTGGGGTCCGCTGCGGCGTCGGGCAGCTCCACGCCGACCGGCGTGGTGGAGACCGTGGCTGGCGCCCTCGGGGCCGAGCCCGCAGGTATGCATGCCCAGGGCGCTCTTGGGGGGTCGAGATGCGCGGGACGAGCGCGGCGGCGCCGGCAATGCCAATTGGGGCGCAATCGCTGTTAGTAGGCACGGGCGAGGCGCGTGGGAGGGCGCGTTGGGAGGGCGCCAGTCGCGTTGCGCAAAGCAAGTTACAAAGTTCCGCGTAGGGCGTCCGTTAAAGTTGGAGGGGCAATGGACTGTTGATCTCAGACCACGTGCTACCCACCATGTGTTGCCCACCGTGTGGATGGATGCCTCTGCTGCACAGCAGCTGGCGTCAGAGGTGTTTGTCCTGTGTATCATGTACCCCAAGGCACGGCATGGTGCGCGTAAACCCATGCGGTGGCTACGGCCTTTTGTTACCATGTTTAGCCAGGGAGCCGCACCTCTGAGAAGGACGTTTGACCATCCGTGTCTGCGGCCCCCTCGTTCTGTGACGCTGCAGGTGTTCCTCTGGCCGCCGCGCTCGCGTCCTCAGCGCCGTCGGATCAGCCGACGGCTTCAACGGGCAAGGCGCATGACTCCGTGGTTGCCGCCGCCGCCGCCTCTACTGCCACCACCAGCGACGAGCCGATGGACGACGCCGCCGTTGTCGAGCCCGCCAGCAGCGGCGAAGACAAACAGGCCGCCGGTGCGTCAGCCGCCATTTCCACAGTCGCGCCGGCAGTAGCCGTGGTCGCGGCCACGGCCGCGGCAACAGGGGCGGCGGCCGCGGCCGCATCCCCCGAGCCCGCTGTACCGGCGGCCTTGCCGCGGGCCCGGCCCGACGACGCCGCTCCACAGCCGCCTGCCGCAGCATCACCCTTCAGGTCGTCCATGACGGCGAGTCCTGCTCATGCCCCAAAGCTGGATCAACAGGGAGCCGTGGCCGAGGGCGGGCAGCAGCAGCAGCAGCAGGAGCAACCCCTGCTGCAGGCCTGGCAGGTGGGTGGGGCGGGTGCTGCCGCAGCGCCCATCGGAAAGCATGTGCTCGTTGTTACATGAGCACATGTGGGTTCAGGCGTTTTAGAAGGGTAGAGCCAGCGGGCGGTGAGTCGCAATTCCGCGGCGTGGTGTGTGGCTTTGCCCAGTCAGGGGCGTACGCCCCGCTGCTGGATGGTCCCATCGGCGGGAGCCGCGATCGACCAGCTTCACGGAGAAATGCATTTCCTGGTCTTGTGGCACACGTTTTTATGGCACGCGCGAGAGACGTGTCCGGTATCGCTGGACTGGTAACTTGCCAAGTAGCGTGATCTCCTGATTCACGAAAACACAGCGTGGAGTCCTTTGGGCTGCCATTCGCTGTGCGTCTGTGGCTGGGGACCTGGAAGTCGATGCCCTCATGTGCCCCCCGGCCTTTCCTCCCCTTGCCCTTGGCAGGTGCTCGTGCCGACGAGCCCCAGCGCCCATGACGGCGAGGCCGATGGCACCCCAGCCTCCAGGGGCTCGATCGGCGCGAAGCGGTCCCTCCGCTCCATGCTCAGCAGCAGCAGCCGCCTCAGCCGCGTAAGCAGCCGCCGTGACGACGAAGCCGCCGAGGCGGAGGGCACGGACCCAGCCGCGCTCGCCGCGGGTGCAGACGCCGCTGCGCTGCGAGCTTCCGCCGCGCCAGAGGCGCCAGGGCAAGCGGATGCGCCGGCGCCAGCGGTGCCCGCGGCGTCGCTGTGTCACGCTGCTGCCGCCGACGATGACTCAGAGGAGGAGCAGCTGGTGCCAGCTTGGAAGGTCGCGGCGGTGGCGGTGTATGCCGACGGCGCCTCCGCCGCCGCTGTAGAGGGGGGCGGCTTTTCCCCCGCCGCGGCGCGGTCGTCCTTGGGCGTCCGTCGCTCGCTGCGGAGCCTGCCGGTGTCAGCGGGCAGCAGCCGCCTACAGCACAGTACCTCGCAGGCGAGCACGTCCATCTCAACTGCCGCCGCTGACGAGGCGCCGCCCGCTTGCGGGCCCTTCGACGCCAGCGGCAACGCGGCGACGCGGTCCTCGCCGGGGCCCCTGGGGCCCGCCGCCGCTGGGGCAGCAGGAGCAGCAGCAGCGGCAGCGGCAGCACCTGCCGTTACAGCCTCTTGCGACAGCGAGGATGAGAGCGCACTGTCACCCGCGTGGAAGGTGATCGCCGTGCCAGGTGCGTCCCCGGGCGACTCACCCGACGCCGTGGCGGCGGCGCGGTGCGTCCCGCTGGGCTCGCAGCCCAGTTTCCGCTCTTGCCGCACGGGCAGCAGCCGGCTACGGCGCGCTAGCGCTCCCGACGCGGAGGACTTAGACTTCGCTGACACGGTCAACGGCAACGCCGGCGCGGCCAGCGCCTCGCAGCCTCCGCGGCGCTCGTCGCGGGACGGCGTGGGCGCTACAGGGGAGGCGGCGGCGGCGGGAGCCGACAGGTCGTCAGGGGAGGTGTTTGAGACCAGTGCGATCCTGGCGCTGGGGCGGTCGCGGTCACGGTCACGCACCTTCCAGGGCAACGACGGGGCCGACGCCGCGGGCCGCTCCCAGGAGGCCCCCGCGGGCAGCGTCAGCGCTGATGGCTGGACGCCGCCGCCGCTGCTGCGCGGCGGCAGCACGGGCCGCGTCGGCGGCCTGGCGCGCAGCGGCAGCGGCGGCAGCCCTCAGCGCGCTGGCGTGTCGGAGAACGGCGGCCTCCCGGCAGCGTGGGTGGCGCGAGTCTCCAGCCGCCGGCTCATGATGCCGGAAACTTTGGGCGCCGTGCCCCTCCCGCGTCGCTCCGCCAGCGGCGGCGACCCCAACGTCGATGCGATGCGTCCCGCCTGGCAGGTGCTACCGCTGCCGCTGCCCACGTCGCCGGGCAGCCCCAACGCCAGCGCTGACGGCGGCGCCGGCGCCGTCAGCCCCACCGCCGGCGCGCCGCCGTCCGTCGCCAACATGCTGGCCAGCATGCGCAGCAGCAGCCGCCTCAGCCGCATGAGCAGCGGCATCCCGGAGGAGCTGCTGGTGGAGCTGCGGCTGCAGGCGCACGTCGCCGTCGGCCACCTGCAGGGCTGCCCCCACGGCAACGACAGCGACGGCGGCCTGGCGGACATGGCCTCTTCCGTGGAGGACAGCGGCCCGCACGCGCGCCTGCCGCCGGGCGCACCAGCCGACACCGCGGCGGCGGCCGCCGCTGGCGACGGCGACGGCGGCGTCGTGCACGCCTGGAAGGTGCTGCCGCTACGGGTGCCCGCGCCGACGGCGACGGGCCTGGCGGCGGCGCCGCCGGCTGAGGGCCAGGCGAGCGGCGCGTCGACGCTGCTGCCGATGGCAATGTCGATGACGCGGGGGTTGACGGGCCGGCCGACGCTGGCTGCCACGCGCGCCGGCAACCAGTCCAGCCGGCTCGCGGTGTCGTCGGTGAAGGCGCCGGCGCTGCAGGTGAGCTTTGAGCCGGCGTCGTCGGCGAGCAATACGCACTCGCCGCGAGCCGACGCCGTGCCGGAGGCGGGCGAGGAGGAGGAGGACGAGGACGAGGACGAGGAGGAGGGCCAGCATGAGGGCGCCGTGACAGCGGCGGCGGCGGCGGCCGCGCTGCCCGTGCCGGCGCCGGCGGCAGGCGCGGACGCTGACGGCGGCGTGGTCCATGCGTGGAAGCTGGTGCCGCCGTCGCCCGGCGCGTTGGCGTCCGGCTCCGTATCGGCGGCGGCAGCGGCCGGCGCGACGGCGGGGCCGAGCGCCTCGCACGACGGCAGCGGCGGCGCTGCGGTGGCGCGGCCGCCGTCACACGCGCTCGGCTCGCGCCCTTCGCTCAAGTCCCTGGGCAGCGTGCGCGGCAGCCGCCTGAGCCGCACCAGCCTCGCCGTGGAGGACTATGTGGACGACACCTACTCGGAGAAGCTCTCTGCCGCCCCCGCCGACGGCGACGGCGACGACGCGACGGCGCCGTCGTCACCCTCCGCCGACCGCATCGCCCCCGCCGACGAGGCGAACCAGAACGCCATCGCAGCCGCCGCCGCAGCTGCTGCGGCGGCGGCGGCAGCCGCAGATGCGGACCGGCGCGCCTCGCCGGCGGGGGCGCCGTCGGAGCGCAGCTCTGCGCCCGCCGCCATCGGCGGCCTGCCGCCAGGGGTGCTGTACGGCGACGGCTCCCGCGCCGCCAGCGGCAGCGTCCAGCGCGCCTCCGCCGGCAGCCGCTCGTCGCCCGGCGCCCGCGCCGCGGCCTCCGTGCAGGAGGATGACGTGGTTCTAGAGGACGGGGCTGCGCCGGAAAGCCCCATTGTCCGCGCGCTCAACAGCCGCCCGTCGCTGCGGTCCAGTCGCAGCTCCAACAGCAGCAGCCGGCTGAGCCGCATGAACAGCGCAGCGCGCGAGGCGGCCCTTGCGGCCGCGGCCGCAGCCGCAGTGGGCACTGCTGTCGGCGCCGGCGCACTGCTGGGCGACATCCGGGAGGAGGATGGCGAGGGCCAGTCGACGCCGCCGCAATCCGCCGGCGGCGCGCCGCCGCCCGGCGACCTCGACAGCCCGTCGGCACGTGGGCGGCTCGACCACCAGCCCGTCGCGCCGCAGGAGCAAGGCCCCGCCGCGCTGCAGCTGCAGCTGCAGCCAACGTCATTTGCCGGGTCCGCACTCGGTTCCGACGCCAGCTCCGGAACCGGGGCTCCCGCATCGCCCGATGCGGCCGGTACCAGGCAGTCGCCTTCAGGCGCGGCCGCGCACAGGGTGGCGCGGACCGGCAGCAGTCGTCTCAGCCGCATGACGTCATTGGCGTCGGATGCGGGACTGGAGGACATCGTGGAGGAGGGCGGTAAGGCCGCGGTCGCGGCAGGTGCACGAGCCGCGGGCGCGGCGGCGGCGGCGGCGGCGGCGGCCGGCAGCACGGACGACGCCCTGGCTTACGACCGGATCTCGTCGGGACGGGCGCCGCCGCCCGCGCCCAGCGCTGGCGCGGCGCGCATCGGGTCGCCTGCAGCGGCGGCGGCGGCGGCCGCGGGCCCGCAAACCGGCGTGCGGAGCGCGCTCCCAGGCGCGACTGGGCTGTCGACGACGAGGCCAGCCATCCCCGGAGCGGCCGAGGAGGAGCCTTGCGAAGCTCTGGTGCCGGCGTGGAAGGTGCTCGTGCCGGCCGCTGCCGTGTCGTCGCCCACAGACGCGCGCTGCGCTGACAGCGGCGGGGAACGGGCCTCGCCATCGGCGCCCGGTGTTACGCGGCAGCCCTCGCTTCGGCTGCAGCGCTCCAGCAGCCGGCTGCGCCGCGTGACGAGCGGCGTGGGAGAGCAGGAGGCCGAGGACGCCGCCGCCGCCAGCGCCGGCCTCGGCGCGGCGGACGGAGCGGACCTCGGCCCCGGCGGCGACGCCGCAGCCGGGTCCAATCTCGTGGCGGCCGCGACCGGCGATGCCGCCGATTTTGCTGCTCAGGGCGCCAGCGGGCACGGAAGCCAGCTGCCGCCGCCAGGCCCTGCCGTGGCCGATGCGGCGATGTTGGCGAGTGCGACGACGCAGGACTTGACGCTTGCGAACATGCCGAGCGAGCGGTTCGAGAAGGACGCCTCTGTGACGCCGGCGCGCGTCGGCAGCGGCGGCTTCAGCTCGTTCACTGAACCGCAAGTGCCGCAAGCCGCTCCGCCGCCGCTGGCGGCCGGCAGAGGCATAAAGGAAGAGGAGCCCGGAGCGCCCAGCAGCCATCAGCGGCTGCCGACCGGGCCATTCGCGGATGCGGGAGCGGGCGAGAGGAGCGCTCGGGCTGTCGACGCCGCGGCGACGTTGATGCCGCACCAAACGGCGGATGTGGGGGTCGGCTCGGCGGGGGCTGTTGCGAAGCCGGTGCAGCCACAGGCGCCGGCGCCGCCCGCCCGTAGGAGCCGCGGGTTGTTCGCTTGCTTGGGATGCTTTAGCGGGTCGGCTGTTAGGGAGTAGGGTACGGGGGGTGTTTTCGCGGGACTTAGGGTTGCGGCGCGCGCTGATGGGGTGGTGGGCATGAGGGATAGAAACGGCAAGCGACGTGGAGTCGAAGGGGCAGGGATTCGACGTGGCGCTGGTTAGCAGCTTCGCTATTTTAATCGTTGCCTTGTCTACAGTCGCGGTAGAACTGTTGGGGCACTGCCAGGCACTGCCAGGCAAGCCGTTGAAGGGCGCCCGCACTCTCCTGGAGCGGACCTGGAGCTTGTCAGGTCTAATAGTCTAAAGCAAGGGCTCCCTCGCTGACAGTTTTGGAGAGGTGTGCTGCCAGGAGTTCACTTAGAATGATGGTGGGGGAGGCAAACTAGGGTAGAGCGGGCAGACCCGCGGCACGAGACTGGGCGAGCAGCGTGTAGCGCACTGCTAGGTATCCTGGGCCATGGTCCGGGATTGTTGTTATTTCTTGTGTGGCGGTCGAAGAAAACGTAACATGCCGAGCGCGCGCGACTACCGGTACCCTGGACGGTACCCTCGCGGGCGTTCCTCACTGACAAGTTGACAACTCCAGCGACCCGGGGACTGCGCGGCCGGGCTGGCGCAGTCCTGTTTCCCCTCGTCCTCGCCTACTTGCATGTCCTCTTGCATGTGCTCGTGCGGTGCTGGCGGCAGGAGTTCGAGTTCTCTGGTTTGGGGGGGGGATGTGGGGTTTGGGTTCGGGTCGGTCCGGGGTTGACACTTGACATATGCACGCTTGGGGGGTGCGCATGCTGTAGGCGCACGGTTGTGTTCTCGCGATGATGCGGACAGTGTGGGGTGTGTGCAGCAGAGGGCGCTCCCGTGTGGGCGGGCAGGGCGGAGCCTGGGGCGCATGCAGCAGCATGGCGGCGTGCAGTTTTTTCCTTTTAGGTGGGTCTGTGCAAAGGTGCTGGCGCGTGGTTACAGGTTCGGGCAGAGTTTGCGGAGCAGGGTGGGGGAGGCCCGAGCAGAAAACAAGAGCGACGAGCGGGAAATAGGACAGGAGGACAGGCGGCTGCCCAGGGGTACACAATACCGTAGACGCAGGTACCGCCCCAACGCGATGGTTCTGTAGTCATTTTCACTACCGGTATCCCAGCGTGGGAACTGAACGCGTCTGTGTAACATTGTTGCGGACATGTAGGTGATTAGGGGTAATGATGATAGTCCTGCTTGTCGCCTTAGGGCACTGCCCTTGCTTGTGTATGGGAGCCCAACGGGAGCCAGACGGTTGACTTGGCTGCCGCCGGATGACATAACGCTGATTGACAGGTGGGATGACACAGAATCAGGTTGAGTTGGCGGGATACGATTCATTTGTCAAGATACAGGTGGCATGACGCGGGCAAAGCGGCTGCACGCACGGTGTGTTGGCTCGTTAACACTAATGGGTGATGCCGCTTTACGCATCAGCAGGTTTGTCGCATCGGCGCAGCTTTCGACTTCGAATTTTGAACGGAGCACCATCCGTGCTCTAGCGCGCCTCCTGTTGCGTATCGGCACTGCGCATCAAGCCAAATAGCGTCCTGACAGCCTTCAATGCCTCAGAGAAGCCCGGTTGTCAGGGTCACGGTGGGCGCTGGGCGGATAGACATTTGTACGGAAAATAACGTTTTTTTTATAGCGTACCTGCGCCGCTACCACAGACAGTCAGAATGGGCAAACGGCCTCCGAATAGAGACAAGAGTATAGCTTATTTTATACATAGGTTTCAATAATCACCTGTACGCCCGATATTCGCCCCTTGCTCTCCCCTGAGTTTGCGGGGTGTGCGCCCCGCACAACCCGCAGGAGTGTGGGCCTGTGTTCATCCGCTTCACAATGGTTGGTCTTCTGTAAAGCTATATCGCCCTAGCATGCGATAAGATACCTGTGTCCATCGATGTAAAGTACTCCTTTTACACTTGGACGCACGCCGATATCGAAAGTTTCTAAGATGGGACGCAAGTTTCAGGAGGCGGCGTCCAAGTTGTTGGATGTTATGCGCCGGTCATGGCTGAAGAAGCATGGCGTGCCTCTTCCGGCTCCAAGTGAGACGCAAGCTGCCTCGTGACGTCTAATGCAAATTGCTTGTTAATCTGCGCTATGAATTCTGGTGGTAATGGTCGTAACCCTGCAAAACGATGCCTGCCTGATGCCAAGTGGCTTCTATTCCTGCGGCAACTTCCCCCTGCAGCTATGACCGCGCAGCAGCGCGCCGAAATTCAGGAATGCTTCGAAATGTTAGATCGTGATGGCAGCGGTGCCTTGGACGTCAGGGAAATCATCCATGCGTTCGGAGCTCTGGGCTTTTCCATTTCCAAGGATGCAATAGAAGAGCTTATGTTGGAAGCAGATCCTGATGGCTCGGGCGAGCTTGAATTTGACGAGGTAGGGCGTCTCCGCTGGGAGCCGCAGGCTTGCAGCGTGTATGTCCTGCAGGGACCGGCGGAGCTTGGCACTCCGGCCGTGCCGGTTACGGCGCATTTCCCCGCGCACAACTGCGGATTTGTTGTGGCCATAACAAATGTTGAATTTTCCCGCTCAGCACGGCGGCGCGCGGCCCTGTGGCCCTTCTCTCTCTCTCCTGTACCGCAGTTCCTCTCCTTGATGGGTCGCGCGCTGTACCAGCCAGACGAGCGTGGCGTGGTAAGTTGAGGGATACTGGGGTCTTTGCGTTACAGCTGCTGAAACGGCTGCCGGCAAGCAGCATCCAGGTAAGGATATTATCCGCCCCCGGAGCCTCAACGCTCGGTAGGGTACCGGTGCAGGCAGCAGCATACGACCATCGGTCCGGCAACAGCTTCCGACCGCCTCCAGACAGCATCCCCTCGCATCGCCAATGCATTTGTTGGCTCAGCCAGGTCCGTAACTGGGTCCATAACCTGGCCCTAAAACCCTAAACCCTAGCGCGCCTCCCGCCCCCGCCGCCCCCGATATCCGGCTGTGCCCGCGACCTCGCAGAAGCTGGTCGCCAAGACGGGCTCGGTGAGCTGCCGGGACGCTTGCCGCACTCGGGCGCTGGGCGTACTGGAAGGGGGGCCGCTGGCCGTACTGGTCGTACATGCCGTACTAGGGTCCCCGTAACCGCTACGTTGTCTTTACAGATGGCCCTGCGCTGGCCATGTCCTCCTAGTGCGATGACGACCAGTCATCTAAAGATGTGCAACCGGAGGCCCGCTGCTGTCTCGCTGCGAGAAAAAGAAGGGACGCCCTACCTTGGGTTCCTTGAGCTCCCCATCCCCTCGCCTCGCCAACCATCGGGCAGGTTGGCTCCCTCTCCCCCCCATCCCTGCGGTTTCATCTCCGCGATTACCCCCCCCCCCCGCCTCACGCCGCGCCACGGCTCGGCATGCTGCGTGCCATGTTCCCAGCGGCCACCAGATGCCCGCCACGCCCGTCACGCCGCTGGGTCCACCGGCCAGGCTCGCCTCGCTTAACTCGCTGCGTCCCTTCTGCCCTTCTGCCCCGCGCCCGCGCCCACGGCGACGGTGCGCGCAGGGCGACCTCAGTTTCGCGGACGTGGTGCGGGCGTTCCGCCGCAAGAAGCTGATCGAGTCGCTGATCCGCGGCGGCGACGCGCGGCTCAAAGTGGTGGAGTTTCACGAAAAGTGAGGCGGTGGAGCAGCTGGGTGCCCCAGCTGCGGATGCTCGGTCCCCGCGGCCGCTCCGCCCGCGCTGGCAGGCGGGGGAATGGGAATGGGAAATGGCGGCGGTGGTTGTGGTTGTGGTTGTGGTGGCGGTGATGGTGTTAGTGTGGTGGTGGGTGGTGGTGGTGGTGGTGGTGGTGGAGGCAGGGAAGGGCCGCATCCCGCTGCGGGGACATCAGGTTCCACACACTGCCTCCACTCACTGCCGGGACGACTCCCCTGAGACCCGGCTCCCCGGGTTGACCTGCTGTGCTGTCGCGTGCTGCGGTGTGCTGCGGTGTGCTCCTCTGGTCCTCAACCCCTGTCGGGTCGCAGGGTCCAGGAGCTCATCCGCGCAGAGACCGAGGAGCTGCGGCAGCGGCAGAACACGCACGCCATCTTTGAGCGCATGGAGAACGTCAAGGCGGAGCAGCAGCGCCTCAGCAAGGCGCTGTTGGCGCAATCGACATCGACGTCGACGTCGCAGCGCTCGCAAAAGGTGCGGTGCGGTTGGGGTGCGGTGGGGTGCGGTGGGTTGGGGTGTGGCCGCCCTCCCTCTCAGACGCGCTCGGCACACGCTCGGCACACGACACGCTCGACAGCCCCCCGCCACGCACCCGACATGGCATCTTCATGCTTCTTCTTCCCTTCTTCTTCCCTTGTTCGTCCCTTGTTCTTCCCTTCTTCTTTCCCGGGGGCCTTCCCTGGTCCGATTCGCGGCCGGAATCGCTGCCCCGCCTTCGCGCCTCCACCCTTCCTCCGCTCGCTCCTGGCGGCTGCTTGGGCCCCTCCGGGTGCTGTCCGGCACGCAGATGAAAGCCAAGTTGCAGGACGCCATCGGCCGCTCCCTGGGGGTCTTCGAGTCGCTGTACCAGCGCCACAGCCACCGCTCCCAGGACGGCGCCCGCGAAGGCAGCGGCAGCGGCTCGCTGGACGGCCCCGACTCGGCGGCGCTTCGCTCGTGCGATGGCTCGGTGGCGCGGGAGTCGGGCGACGGCGCCTCCTCCGGCCCCCTCCTCGTCCTCAACTCCCTCGCCACCTGCCCCATGCCGCCGCGCGCCGTCACCTTCTTAACGGAGCTCCACGCCGAGTCGTCGGCGGGGGTGCTCCAGGGACTGGAACTGGTGAGGTGGCGGCGGCGGCGGCGCGTGGTGGCGCGTGGTGACGGTGGCGGCGCCGGAGGGCGGGCCGCGTAGCGGGCGCTGGGTTTGTTAAGAGTCGTTTGCAGAAGTTCGATGAACGGACCCAAAAGAATGGCTCGTTTGGTTCATACCGCACCTGATGGAGGCGCGGTTGGTGGTGTTGGTGTTGGTGTTGTCGGGCTTCTGGTGCTGCGTCTGCGGCCTCCGGTTGAGCCGGGGGCCTGGGCTGCTCCTGGGGGATTCGGTGGGACTGCCCTCGGCTGCGGTTCGCGCTGTCTAACCCCTCCTGCACCCACCCGCTCCCTCTTGGCCTTGCAGCGCGGTAAGCGGGAGCCCGCGGCCCGGTCCCTGGACACCGGCAGCCCGCCCGTGCGCTCGCTGTCCTCATCGCTGGCGGATGCGGGGCGACCGCGGGTGAGCTACAGGGAGGGGCCGAGAGGGGCAAAGTGGGGCAAAGTGGGGCAGCCCACCTGCGCTTTCCGGCCCGCTGACGCTTCGGTCCCGCCCTCCAGCGGCATAAGTTGTCTGTTCGCCCGCCCTCCCTCTCAGCCTCCCGCTCTCCGGGTCCGTCCGCCGACGTGGCGTCGATTTCCTCGTCGCGGTACGTACGTTTTACGTCCCGTATTTATTTTACCTCCCTACCTACCTACTTACCTTCCTACCTTTCAACCGGGGCCGCCCTCCGCCCTCCCTCCGCCTGCCCTCCGCCAGTCCCGCCGCGTGAGCACCGCCGTGCTCAAGTACTTCAAGCAGCTTGAGGAGCAGGCCAAGAAAGTGGTGCGTGCCGCTCGGCGGGGGCTCCCGGGGGCACATCAGCAGCAGCAGCAGCAGGGGAGGGGAGGGGGAAAAGGTGTGCTTGGAAAGGCGAGATAAGCGAAACAAAGAAAAGAGAAGCGAAGCGACGCGCGGTTGCTCTTTTGAGTTGCCCGCCGTCACGGACGTGGACTGCTTAGAATTCCTGCGCGTATGCTCGGCGTCCCGGCGCTCTATCTCTCTCATTGTCCTGATCTGAGGACGAGGAGCCCGTCCTTCCCGCCGTCCCGACCCGCCGCCGGCTCGGCCCGCCGCCGCCGCCGCCGCCGCGCCCCCCACAGCGCCGGGTTCCGGGTCCGTTCGCTAACGCCGTCTCCGTCTCCGCTGCGGTATCTTCTTTTTACCCCACAGGAGCACAAGTACGACGAGGCGGCCCGCCTGAACGCGTCCTTCATCCCGCCGCCACCCGACCGCTCCGAGTTCACCCAGGCGGTACTTCGACCCGTCTCGCGCGCCGTCGGCGCCGCGCCCCCCTCCGGTGGCGGCCGCAGAGGCCTAACCTCGGCCTCTGGTACGACAGCCGCTGGATCCATCGGCGGGCAGCCGGCGGCCGGCATCCGCTTCCGGTCCCGCAGCGCCAGCGGCGGCGCCGGTGTGGCAGGTGCCAGCGGTCGCAGCACGCCGGAGGCAGACATCCCCGCCGCCGCCACCGCGGCGGCGGCGCCGCCGGCACATAAGCAGCCTGCGCGTCCCGGGGCAGGGGAGGCTCGTCGTAGCTCCGAATCGTTGGCCCGGGAGCGGCTCTCCACCCGCATAACGGTTCCAACCACCGCCGCCTGGGCGGACTTTCTCGCTGCGGTGTCGGGCCTGAGCACCGGCGCGCTCGCCTTCTCTGAGGCGGCCGCCGCCGCCGCCGCCACCGCCGGCCCCCCGCCGCCAGCAGCGCCGCCCGCCGCAATGCCCACGATGAACTCGACGCTCCTTGCCGGCCGCTCCTGGCGTCAGACGCCGTCCTTTGGCCCCGGCGGCGGCGCCGCCGCATCGGCGTTCGGCTGGGGCTCCGGAGTCCAGCCGGGGGCTGCGCTGCGCGCCGGCGGCGGCGGCGGCGGCGGCGGCGGCCTTTCCGGCCCCGGCCTGCAGAGCAGCCGCAGTTTTGCGGCGCCTCCAGCCCTGGCCGCGTCTGCCTCTCCACGCCGCGAGCCTGTGGGGAACACGGGCCAAGACTTTGGCGGCGGCGGCGGCGGCGCCAATGACCCATGGGCCAGCTGGTCGGAGGGGCAGACGGCTCCGCCGCAGCCGCCGGCGGCGGCGGCTGCGGGCGTTGTGGCCTCTGGCCGAGATCAGTACGGAGCTCGGCCCAAGAGCTTCCTTGGTATGACCGCGGCGGCGGCGGCGGCACCGCTAGATGCAGCGGTGGCGGCGCCGCCGCCGCTGCCGCCGCAGCCGCCAGGTCCGCGCTCCCCCCGCCCCACCTCGCCGTCAGGCCAGCCGCCCCCCGGCGGCACAGCGGCACAGGGCGGCGGCGGCGGCGCCGCCGCCGCCAGCGCTTTCGCCGCCGTCGGGGCTACGGGCAGCGGCCTGGGTGCGGGGCTCGGGCCCGGATCCGCGCCGGAGGCACAGGCCAGCCGATCCACCGTGGTCAGTGCCGGCGGCAGCGGCGGCGGCAGCGGCCTGCTCGGTCAGCCGGCCCCGGGTCCGATGACGCGCGCCTGGCTGGCTCATGCCCGGCCTCTGGCGGAGTCGATCCACGGCGGCGGCGGCAGCGCTAGTGCCCGCATGCACGCCGCCGCCGCCGCCGCCGCGCCGCTGTCACAAACGCGCAGTGTGCCGCTGGGGCAGCGTAGCTTGCGTAACGTCGCCTCGGAAAACGTACGGCGGCAGGGATCTACGTCGATAAGCGGCGCAGCGGCGGCGCCGCGCGGCGGCGGCGGCGAGCGGGTCCGGCACGCCAACAGCTTCAGCCACGGGCCCTTCCGCACCGCGTCGCGCGGCCCGGCGGCGCATGGCTCGGCAGTCGGGCCGGCGGCGGCGGCGCTCGTGGAGGGCATCGTCAGCGTGAGCCCGGCGCCGGGCCTGGCGCCGACGACGGGGTATGTCGTACCCGTCCTTCCCGCCGTGTCGTCCGGCGGCCGGCCCTCCAGCGGCGGCGGCGCATCCAAGCTGCAGCGCGAGCGTTCCAAGTACTCGAGGCTCGGCGGCGCGTCGACGACGAACGCCGATTCCGACGGCAGCGGCGGCGCCACCGCCGCCGGCGGCCGCCACCGCGAGCGAAGCACCAGCGAGAGCAGCGACAGCGAAAGTATGTTTCCGATGGGGCCGCTGACGCGGCGCGGCAGCTCCCGCGGGGCCTGGGGCAGCGAGAACGGCGGCAGCACGAGCCTGGACGGCGGCTCCACCCGCGGACAGGAGGTGCCGCCGCTTTTGGTCACCGTCGCCGCTGCGGCATCAGCAGCAGCCGCTGCTTCCGCTGCTACGGCTTTGACGGAGGCAGGTGTTGTGGGCGCGGCGGCGCAGGACACCTCGGCGGCGCCGGCGCCGGCTGGCGGGGGCGTCGAGGCGGCATCTGCAGGCGCGGCGGCGCTGCCGGCCCTGTCGCGGCGCCCCTCCGCCCGGATCGGCGGCTCTTCGGCTGCTGCTGCTGCTGCTGCCGTTCCTGCAGGCGCCGTCAGTCCCTTCCTGGTTCCGCCGCCGATTGTCGTCACGCCGCGATCAAAGGCCAACGGTTGGGAGGGCGGCGGTAGCGGCAGCGCCGGCGGCAGTCCGCGCTACAGGACCTTCTACTCGCTTCCCTTGCTCAAACCCACCCTCGGCGACGGCTTGACGTCACCACGGGCGCCCGCGGCGGCGGCAGCGGGTGCGCTGTCGCCACGGGCGGCCGCGGCGGCGGCGTCGGGCGTGCTATCACCACGGGCTGCGGCGGCGGCGTCGGGCACGCTGTCGCCACGGGCCGCGGCGGCGGCTGTCGCCGCCGCCGCCACGGCCGCCACTGCCACCACTGCCGCCGCCGCCGCCACTGCCACCACTGCCACCACTGCCGCCACCGCGCCATTCCTACCATCGCGCTCGCACTCGCCGTCGCCGCAATCAGTGCCCCACCATCCGTCCCCACAGACCACCGCGCCGTCGGTAGCCACCTCAAGCCGCGCCTCGTCCAGTGACGGCGGCTATGCGCCGGCCGCCAGCCTCAAATCCCTCCCTAGCGCAAGCGCCGCCACCGCGGCGGCGGCGGCGGCCGCAGCGGCGGCCGCGGCCGCCACCGCGGTGGCGTTCCCAAACCACAGCACATACAGCGTCACCGGCGGCGCCGGCGTCGTAGCCGCCAGCCCCGCCGTGTCCCTGCCGCCGTCGCCGCCAGCGCCAGCGCCGCCGCCGTCGCCGCCGCCGCTAACACCTGCCGCTAGCGGCGTGCCCTCCGCCATGCGCGGCCGCGGCGGCGGCAGCGGCAGCGGTGCCGGCGGTGCCGGCGGCGCCAGCCCGAGCACCTACGCACCCCGCGGCGCATACATGAGCCTCCAGCTGGCGTCGCAACGCGATATGGCGCAGAACGGCCGCTCGCAGCGTCGCGTCGGTGCCGGCGCCTCTGGCGGCGGCGCGTCGCGGGCGCTGGGCGCCGGGCCGAAGCCATCAACGGCGGCGGAGCCGCCGCCGTCGCCGTCGCGGACGCCGCCTTTGTCGGACCGCGTGGTGGTGACGTTCTTCGGTCAGCCGTTGCCTCGAGGGCGCAACGGCGCCGTTGTCTTGCCGGCCGTCGGCCCGCCACCGCAGTCGTACCCGCCGGAGCTTCAGCAGGCGGCGGCGGGAGCCGCCGCCGCCGTCTCCAAGACGCCGCAGCCGTCGCACGGGCGGCCCTGGGCGGGCGGAAGCCCTCCGTCCTCAAGCAGCAGCAGCAGCACCGCCGCCGCCGCCGCGGGCGGCTCCGGCGCCGGCGTTGGCGCCGGCGGCAGCCCCATCGCTACGACGGCGGCGACCGCCGCCGCCTGGCTCACCTCCGCCGGGGGGCCCGCTGGCTGGCCGGCGGCGGGGCCGCCCAACCCGTCGACACCGGACGGTGCGGCCGCTTGGGCGGCGCAGCAGCAGCAGCAGCTGCTGCATCAGCAGTCTCTGTCGGTCCGCAGGCACCCTTCGGTCGTTTTGTAAGGTGGCGCCGCTGTTGCGTGAGACGGGCGGAACGGCGCGCCCTCCCTGGATGGCCAGATGCCCTCCCTGGACACAGCTTCCGCGCGCCGCGTCAGCAGGGCAGGCACCTGGGGGAACGGCTGGCTGGCGGGCGGGCGGGCGGGCGGGCAGGGAGAAGGGATTATGATTGATGCGTGGAAATGCCTCGGGGGATGCAGGATGCGTGTGCTGCGGGGGATGGTTGAGATGGAGCGGTCGATCGTGGCGTGTATGTTGGCCTGGGAGGCGCTGATGGGCCTTAGGGCAGATTGATAAAAGGGGGATGTGGACCACTGTGTGTAGCCCGGGTGTGCGCGCCGCACCTGGTGGTATCTCAGGTATGTATGGGGGCGGTGCCTTCGTCGTCGCATTGCTGTACCGTATGTTCTGGCACGGCGGCGGTGCAGGTCCGGGGCCGCGCCGGGCCGGGACGCTTGGGTGTGTGTGTGATCTGTACACTACGGTCATGTCCGCCCTTTCACGTGGACTCTTAGGGCTAGGGTTTGGGCCTCGTGGCGTGTTGTCTTTTCGTTTTACTTGCCTGACATTGGTTTTGACGCGAAGGACTTGATGCACTGCCAGTTGCAGTTCCGGTTCGTGACTGATGACTGGCGCCTCTTGGCAGTCACAGCTGACGTGTTGACCGGATCGGCCGCGCGGGGGACACGGGGCGGCGGCGGCGGCGGTGGCGGCGGCGACCCCGCCGTGTCTACCGACCGGCGCCGCGGGCGAGAGCAAGCGCATTAATCCAAATCACTTGAAGAGGCCTTTACCTTGACCTTGCGGGTTGTTGTTGTTGTTGCTGTTGTTGAGGTGTTGTAGGAGCGGGTGGCGGGTGGCGGGTGGCTGGCGGGTTTCAAGGACGTGCAAGATCCGAAGCCCCATCGGGCTGAGGCTTTGGGAGGAGTTGGAGCGGCGGACTGAGCGACGGGCTAGGCTTACTTGACAGAGGTTGATGACGAGGTGGAGGTGGAGGAGCCCGGGGGGAAGACTGCGGCCACGACTGCATCAGCGCTCACGTACCCACGCAGGCTCCCCCGGGCGCAGAAGCGTGCGTGGGCAACACAGCGGAACGCCAAGAGCAAGCGAAGTGCATTTCTGCTCCATTTCATGCGGACCCCGCCATCCACGCGTGCAGCCCTTCCGGCCCTCCCCGCCCCCAAGTGCTTCGCGCAGTCGCGAGGCGGGGGAGTGAAGCATCCCTTCACGTAGGGAGCCGCCGCCGGCGGGGGGGCGGCCGGCCGGCGGGCGCTGCAGCAGAGGGCGTGCGAAGCGAACAGCTTGCGAGTGCAACGCGAACGAGCGAGCGCGCACCCGCGCGCGCATACATTCTTTTCGACGCGTGGAAAGATATCGGCGGGGGTGCAATCGCGATCTTAACCGTTGACCCATCCGCGCGCACGCACATCGCGCGGCGCCGTGTTGCCATTGCGTGTGTGTGTGAAGGCGGAAACAAGTGCCTCTTGTGTACTGCGATGTACTACGATGTACTGCGGTGTACAGCGAGGGGCGAACGCCCAGCTGCATGGCTCCTTGACGACTACAAGCGCAACGTGCAGGAGTTCATTTTCCGACCTTCCGATCGGTTGCCGGCACATTGGCATTTACTTACCGGCTTTCCGACCGGTGGCCGCCTTACCGGAATTTTACCTTCCGGTCGGCGGAGGCAGGTCGCCTAGGAGGTGTGAGCGGTGTGAACGGTGTGAGCTTGCGATGCCATGCCATGCGGTGCGGTGCGATGCGATGCGTCGAGTCGTGCGCCCTATCCTTCCGGCGAGGGCCATGCTGACACACTCCACCGCAGGCGGCGCGCGCTGTGTGGGGTCCACCGGTGCGGTGTCCTCAGAATGATTGGGCTGGTGGTTTGTTGGGTGTGATGAATGTTGCATCGAAGCGTGTCGAAGCGTTTCATGCGTCTGCGTTTATGCTGAGTGTGCTCGCAGCCGCTGTCAACTCGAGGACCCCGCACGAAATAAGCCCCCCCCCTGGCAATGAACCGGCACGGCGCGTGCGGCGGGTGCGGGGATGGCGCCCCTACGAAACATTTCCTAGCCATCTAGTCAAACAGTTGTTCAGGCAGTGCATTGCTTTCGTTATTTCTGCAGTGCGTGTGTATGTCTGTGTGTGTGTGTGTGCGACGCAGAGTGGGGTCCCACCACTTTTGGGGGCTGTGTTTTCCCCCGGGAGGGGTCTTGACACGTGAGACCCCGGGGGGGGGGCTGATGGCACACGCCACCGTCAAGCTCATCGTTTGGCGGGGCGGTTGGCACAACACAATGCGACGCAACGCAACGCGACACGACACCCGCCCACCTGCCTCGCCGCGCCTCGACTCGACTCGCCGCGGCGGTCAAGTCTGTCCGGGTAGCCGCGCACACTTGAGGGCAGCGCCCCAGCTGACAGCGCCCCAGTGTCGCCCTCGCACTCTCTCATACACAATATCCTGCCGCGGGACGTGCGCGCGCTGTCGGTGCGTCTCGTGCGGCATGTGCCCCCAATAAAGCGCCAAAGCGTCGCCGCCAAAGCGTTGCGTCCCCAGAGAGAGGTGCTTTGCGGCGCACTTTCGCCGGTTTGGTGCGTGCCGATTCGGTAGGTTTGGTGGTGACGATGGTGGTGTGCGGTGGGGTGGGTGTCGCAGGGGTGGCGGCGCGCGGCCCCTCCCACCCCACCCCGGCTCGGGTCCGCCTCCCGGCGCGCGAGCGTCGCCAACGCCGTAACCAGCTCACCGGTGCACAGTTGCACATTGATGTTGGTTGGTTGAGAGGAGGAGTGTGCGGCGCGTCTGCGTTTCCCTTGTGTGTGTGTGTGTGTGTGTGCGCGCGGGTGTGCACGTGTGCTGGCGCCGTGCGCTGCGCTGCGCTGGGTGGGGCGTGGTGTGGCGCAAGGATGGTCCCCCCCTTGCGCCACAGCGACCCCGCGCATGACCTGCTTGCATCATGACTTGCATCTCAACTGGCGGCAGCGGACACTGACATTGACACTGTCATTGACACTGCCATTGACACTGACACTAGGCGGCGGACCGAACGGTGCGGCAGCCGGCACCGGGGCACCCCCTTCTGCAGGCGCCTCCGCCATTGGCCCATTGCCGTATTTGGAGCATGTACTTACTTTGCTGCTGCACCCACAGTGCTTACTTGTACACAACGAAGCCAGATGCTTGCGGTTGCGTGTGGTGGTGGTGGTGGTGGTGGTGGTGGTGAACTTGAGGGCCGGCGCCTGGCCTGCGGTGGGAGGTAGGTGTGCGTGGCGTCGCGGGCGGCTGCAGTGCGTGTCTTGCTGGTGAAGACGACGAAGAAGGAGAATTCGAAGGGAAGGGGGAGGGGGACGGGATGCATGGCCATTGAGTTTTCATGGACGTGGACGTGGACGATCGGCGATGCAGGTGCGTGTATGGAGTGGCACACGGCTGACGTGCGGGGGAGGGGCGCGCCAGGGTGGCGCCACACAAGCAAGTCGCCTCAGCGCGCACCGCCGCACGCGCGCTCTCGAAGGCCGGTGCTTGCCCCTGAGAGCATTCGGCGATAGGCGATAGGCGATGAGTGGGCGCCAAGCATCCGTCCTCGGAAACGACAGCATATCGATTGGTAGATTGTCGTCTTGGTTGCAATCCTTTCCTTCCATACTCGCAGCCATTTTCTTGCGTCCCGTAACCTCGCCTGGCCCGCTGTTGATGATGACCTGCCAGAGCGGCGCGCTGCAAGGGAATACGGTCAGCCCGAGCCGGCTGCGTTTCCGTGGAACGCAAGTTGCTCGGGGACGGTGCTGTGGGTGGTGCTGTTGCGGTTTGAGAGGCTCGGTAATCTGGAGCTTGTATGTATCGTTGAGGTGTCTGTCTGTCTGTCTGTCTGTCTGTCTGTCTGTTGTCATCCAGCCAAGGAGGGGCGCGCGACTGCCTTCGACGCAGCGCCCGCCATGCCTGGTAATCGGTATGGTTGGCCGACCTGGGGAGGCACTGGTCTCTGTGAGGCCGGAGGAGTTGGCTGAGACGTTATTACATGCATTTTGTTTGCTGTTGGCAGGGTGCGTGGATGGACACCCTGCAGGGGCCTACATTCAGGGCCCCCTGGGGACGATCGGGCTCTCGGTGTTAGGGGTTGGGTTAGTTGGACTCAACGAACCCAACCCCGAACCGAGCCCGATCTCCATCTAACCCGTGGCAGGGCGCGATGGACAGTACACGGCTTGAAGGGGCCTCGAACGTCGGGGGTTTGGTATGCTGGGTGCCGCGGCGCGCAGGACAGATGGTATGATGTACGGGTATACAAGTGCTGTGTCGAGCGCGCCCTGAGTAACGGTCTGCTCGCAGTCAGAGGCGCCACACGAGCACCACCCGGGGGGCTCGGCCACTGCGATGGCCGACCTGTGCGCCTGACCCTGCTTGTGCAGGCCCTTGTGCAACACGACACCCAACCAAGCAACCAACCAAACGACCAACCGACCAAGCTGGGTCTGACGACCTGTCTCATTCTACGGCAATGTCAATACTACTTGGACTGAAAATTTACGAACACCGAAGACGGCGAACACCGAAGACGGCAATTAGCAATATTCAGTCCTGAAGCGGAAGGCTCTGTCCCGCGCCCTGAGGCCCGAGTGCATTAGCGCCACCGCCTTTCCTCGAGGGTTTGCTTGACAGGATGACAGCTGCTTCATCAGGAGGCGGACCCTGCCGCTGAATAGACGAAAATCAGCCAGATCGCCCGGCGTATTTTGTCATGAAAGTTTCAGTTGTTGTTGCAAGGGTGCTATCGGGTGGTGTTCTGGTGTAGGTATGACAGATGGGGAGGGCCCTTCAGTATTCTACCGCCAACCGCTCTGCAGCCCGATCAGGCCCGATCCATGTTAACTGCCTAGTAGCCTAAGAGGGTGTTTACACTTGGATTAAAATCGACGGATTAGCAAAAAAATAATCCGTGCTAATCCAGCGCTAATCCGTGTTGTGTTTTCAAGGAGTTTGATTAAGGCACGGATTAGGTACGGCAACCACCGCCATTTATCTTACAACCTTGCTATCGGCCAAACGACTGGTGCAATGTTTTGTGTTTATGCAATAGAGTTATAATATGACAAGCGCGTGTCGCAAGCGGCAAGTTGCGACCGCCAAGTATTGGGTCACGGCAGAAAACTCAACCAAATGCCGACCTGGGAATTGCTATGACCTTTTTTAGAGATAATCATTAGGTTCCTCAAGAAGGTTAATGAAGATATGCGCCTGAAGTACCCTAATCCTGAAATGCCGATTTGGTACTCGGTCGCTACCGAGTATCAAATTTTTTACGCCAATTCCAAACTCTTCATCGTGTGAAAAGAAGTAAATCAAGCTAAGCACTTATCTGAATTTAATCTTAAGAAAGCTCGTACCGGCGCGTACAACGGTCCTTAATTCTCCCCATTGTAATCTGTCCAATCCCTGCTAATCCCGCAGATGTTTACATATGCGAAGGATTAAGCCTTAATCCGTCGATTTTAATCCAAGTGTAAACACCTTCTAAGACTCTGTGACCTAGAGGCGGCTTTTAGGAAATCGTAAATAATGCTTTCGGGTCCACTAAATAAAACGGTTCATCAAGGAGCAGTCACCTGACAGTCCTCAATTATGAGACTTCGCGAATGCGATTAAACGCATAAGTTGGTATGTGAATTGTTTAAAACTTCCATCCAGTTGAAGCGACGGGCCGGCAGCGCACGGTGCGCGTGATGACCGTTGGGCGACCAATCTGCGTCGAAGGCTTTCGAAACAACCCTCCGAGCCCAACGTCCAATGGCTCATGGCGATTCACGCTTCAATGCTCATCAATGGAACAATAAATATTACTTATATTCCAAAAGTAAATGTTTTGTTTGCCACAGGAACCCTGCAGGAACACTGACAAATGTCCGTAATGGCAAGGTAGTGGCTCCGAATCCAACCCGTGAGCCTACCCGCTACCCCAGATGCAGTTGAGCCAGTCCGAGGCAGATCTTGCTACCGTACGAAATATTAACAACAGCTTTATATAGGTGCATGGTTATTGTTGAAAGGGTGCATCCGACAAAGGAAGTTCGATCGCTGGTGGTGGCGGTCGAACACAGCACCGGTAACGCCCGGTCACGCACTTAGGCGCTCGCTAGGGCTCCCCTTCTTAGCGTTCAGCGAGGTTGAAAACGTTGAAATGAAATTGAAGATGTGGTTTCATTCGTATATCTCAGCGTAGTTCGGCAACGCCACAGCAAAGGGTGGCCCCTAGCTAACCGCGCTCCCCGTCGAGCCTGCTGTACGTTGGCAGCAGCGAGAGAGCTGCAGACAGGCCCACCGACTGCCAATGCAGCAACAGCAGCAGGGCATAAATGATGGTGCAGGCGGGCGCGGTGGGCCCTCAGGCCGCGGCCGCGGCCGGGGCCGGGGCCGAACCTCGGACCGACCGTGCCGGTTCTTCGCGCAAGGCCACTGCCGGGACGGCGCCCGCTGCGCCTTCTCGCACGTGGCGGGGGCAACGGCCGCGGCAGCGGTCGCAGAGCGGCAGCCGCTGTCGTCGTCGTCGGCGGCCTCGCGCGCCGGTGCGGTCGCCGCTGCTCGCATCGAGGACGACCCCTTTCGCGCTTTCAAGGCGCTCAGCCATCGCTGCTTGGACCGAGCTGATCAGGCGAGTGTGGTGCTTGTCGTGCGGGCAGAGGATGGTGGGTGCAACCCCCAAGCTGCACACGCGCGCGCGCATGTGAACCAAACCCAACAACGCCGTGGCGAGGCTGCGTACACACCACCGCACACATACATCGCCCCTTCCAGTACCTATCGGTGGCAAAGATTGCTGTCGCATACACCCGCCCCCTTTTGGCCCCCTCCACACACACCCGCCGCCGCCTGCCCACATCCGGTAGACACTGATGATCCGCCCCGGCCCCTTCACTGTAGAAAGGTCTCTTCTGCCACACTCTCAATGACACTCGCGCCGCCTGTCCACTTACGGGCCAGCCCCACAGCAGGCATGGAATGTCAGCGCGTCCCGCCTCCATGTTGCCCTCACGCTGAACTCGCAGTTCCGGGACTTTCTGGGATCCGCCATCGCGAGCCTCTCCGGCGCAACCACGGCCGACAGAGCCGACACGGTGTTGCAGATGCTGTGTGGCGTGTGGCGGCCGCCGCCCTCGAGGAGCGGGAACGACGGCGGCGCAGGCGGCGGCGCCGGCGGTTCTGGCCTGTACGGCGCTGCGGCGGCGGCGTCGCCGTCTTCTCTTTCTGCGGTCGCTGGCGGCGGCGACGTCGGCGACGGCAGTCGGGCGCATCTGCACTTGCGACTCTGCATGGCGGATTTTAAGGAGCGACATCAGCGCGGGAAGCTCACTGTTGAGGTAGGCCAGAGGCGAGGCGGGCGAATTCCATCCACGCGCCGGACCAGCAAAGTGGTTTGTGCGTGTGAGTGTGAATCGGATTTATATCGCTTAAAGTGATGGCGTTGAAACTCTCAAGTAAAATTCGGCCGCCCGGGTTATCAACTTGCGTAAGGAGAAGCCCGCAGTCGTTGCGAGGTTTGGGATTGTTTGCTTTGCTACAATTTGCGCTAATTCAGGCGTTCCACAAGTTTGAATTAATTGTCGAACAGATTGTCGTTGATTAGCCCGCCATTTCGGCACCTATCGACGTCGACGTCGTATCGCACGCGTCCCTGCCCCTGCCAGCTCTACCTGCCTGCCCCAATCTCCTCCTTGGGGTCGTGCTGCAGCAGAGTGAAGGATTAAGGGACTTGCCGTAGCTGATATTGCCGTAGCTGTCGTATCCACGCCACCACATGCACGCATTTCAGATGGACGTGCTGCACGCACGCGCATCTAGATCTGTCGCACGCACATCACATCACATCAAATCAAATCACAACTTGTCACATCACATCACGTCACATTGTATCGCAGGTGCTGTGCGGTCGGGTCTTTCCGCTGCTGCGCCTCCTGAGCCATGAGGCCCTCCGCGAGTCGCTCCGAAACCACTGGGTCAACCCGCTGTACGACAATGTACTGCATACGCTGGACTTCGAGGCGCTCGCCGTCGTGTACGAACGGCTGCTGTCGGGGGAGCTGTCGGTGCCGCTGACGGGGGCGGGGGCCGCGGCGGCGGCGGCGACCGACGCCGTCGCCGCCGCCACCGCCGGTCGCCGCCGAGACGGCCAGGTTCGTCCGTCCGTCCATGCCCTTCAGTCGGATCCGGACCTCGTTCCTGATTTATGTCTGCATCCGTTTTTGACATAAACACAGAATCTGTCCGCGCGTGGTCGAGATCGGGCTGTCAGTCTCAGCAGCCAGACAGTCATGTTCCCAATACGACATGTCCCGTCTTGCAACTTCCCGGGTACACACGATCCGCTGTAACGCGGTCGCGCGTCCTCGGCCACGCAGCACGCGACCGCGATGATTCGAGAGTGTTGTGCTTGAAGGGAATGACAGTCAAGACAACGAATAACGAATAGCCAACAGCCCGCCGAGCAACTTGTACCTACCAGCTCAAGTAAATCTGCACGTTCAGCCTCACTTGCCTCTTTCCCCACTACTCGATGCACTGCACGCACACCCGCAACAGACCTAAAATTAACAGCCCTAAAACCACTCTAAATCCCTTAAAACCGCCATACAACGCCACCCGCCTTACCTCCCTTTCTGTTTACCGTATCGTCCGCTCCCGTATCTCGTTCGTTCCCACACACGCATCGACGGAGTGAGTGCGCGCAGTGGGCCTGGCAGCCCTCCGACTGGCTCGATCTCCTGGACCCGCCCCTGCTGCTGCTGGCGGAGCTTCTGGAGCGCTTCCAACAGCCCCACCACCGGGAACTGGTCTCGGAGCCCGCTAGGAGGCTGGCCGAGGCGCTGGGGGCGCTGTACGACCGTCACGCGGCCGCCGCCGGGTCATCATCCCGCGTGCGCCGCGCGAGGATAACGCTGCGGGCCGTGCGGAAGCAGCTGGCTCACGGGGAGGTATGATACCTAGCTAGCTAGCTGGATAGCTAGATAGCTAGCTAGGTAGCTAGATAGCTAGCTAGGTATAATAGCTAGCTAGGTAGCTAGGTAGGTATAATAGCTAGCTAGGTAGCTAGGTAGGTAGGTAGCTAGGTAGCTAGGTAGCTATCAGATGATCGATGTTGCCAGCAGCTGGCTTGAGCAGATGCTGATTTGAGCTGCGGAATGAAGTGAGGAGCTGACGAGATGGGTACGTAGAGGGAGCCGAAGAAGTGGGCGCGGCGCGTCTGGCCCTGTTCCATTGCGGAGGGCGTGAGTGTGCTTGAGGGCGTACAGGCGCGTTCAAGTTGTTGAGGTGTATGGATGGGGCTACGCACGACCCAACCATGTAGACATACGCACACACATACACATGCACATACATATACACATGCACATGCACATACACACACGCACACATACACACACACACTCTTACAGATCGTCCGTATGGGTACAAACACATACACAAACACATGTCGGCATGGAGTCTGCGTCTCGTCCTACCGTAGCGTGTATCGATACGTGCGCTCACGTGCGTTGACGATGAGCGGCAGTTGCTCACCGTTGAGCTTCCTTCCGTACTCTGATGGCCGGCGCTCGCTGCAGGCCCGTGTACGGATTTTGGACGATCAGGACGCGGCGCAGCGACGCGCCGCAGATGCGACACGGGGCGGCTCCAGCCGAGCTGACCGGGCGGCTGCGGAGCGACTCCGAGATCCTAACTACCTCCCGGGTACGGCAAGTTGGTTGCGCGGGCTTTCCCCACCCCCACCCCCACCAGTCCCACCACCCCCACCACCCCCACCACCACCCGCCGCCGCGCCTCTCTTTGCCGTACAGGTAAGCTCCGCCCCACCGGCTGCCGCCACGACAACGATGAGGTGGACTTCCGGGACATCCGGGTGGTGCCCACCTGCGGCGAGCTGCTGTGCTCCGAATGGCCCTACCTGCCCAGCAACAGGTAGGTTCGTACGGCAGTACGACAGCAGATGAAACCCCGTATTCGGGTTTGGGCGGGCCGGTTCGGGCATCCCGCCGGTATGTCCCTGTCCGGTGGTTTCCTCTGTTTGGTCTTGAGGTGTCAAACTCAGCCACACAAATAATCATATCACAACTCGGCCCTCGTCCGTCGTCCCGCCGGCCCGGCGGGCCCTGCTGGACCTTGCCGGCTGGCCCTGGCCCCATAACTTGCCCCCGGCCCCGGACCTGTCCCCTGAACCTGTAGGCCTGGCTCCATGCCTCACCTGGCGCACGAGCCTCAGAGGGCCCGTCTGGAGGTCAACTTCCGACTGCTGCGTCACGACGTGGTGGCGCCGCTGGCGACCGCGCTGCAGAAGTTCCGGAAGCTGGGCGGTCTGCGCTGGCTGCAGCAGAGCCAGATGCGCCAGCAGCAGCGGGTGAGCTAGCTAGCAGAGCGGGCCACCGAGCGAGCCAGCGAGACAGCCAGTTCGTCAGTTAGCCAGGGCAGCGAGTGGACGGGGATTGCTGCGGTGGTGGTGGCGGTGGCGTGACATGCAATCCATTGCGCCCAACCTTTGTGCAGTGAATGGGGGCTGCGCCCGCCTAGCCCACCCAGCAACCGACCTGCCTGTTTGTCTGTCTGTCTGCATGTCTGCCCGCAGGCCGCCGCCACGGGCCGGCTCGAGTTGGAGGGCGGCTCGCAGCTGTTCGTGTTCCGGCGGGTTCGGGTGGCGGGCATGGCGGTCAACCGACAGGAGGGAGCGTACATCCGGGTGGGTGGCTGGGTGGGGTGGGGCCTGGGGCGGGTGGGTGACTCAACGGCTTGCGGGCCTGCCGCGTTCGGGCCTGTAGCGTGCTGCGCCTGCTGCCTGCTGCCCGCCCAGCGACTCCATCCGCCGGAATGTCGCCGTCGTCGTCGTCGGTCCGGCGCGCGTCGCACTATTCATCTGAACAATAATTACATAATCCTACCTCCATACGTGCCACAACCTGTCCTTGAGTCTTGAGTATCTGTCAAGAACCTGCGCTTTCCGCGCTCCGCTTACCGTGCTCCGCGCTGCGCACTCGGGCGGCGTCCGTCCATCGATCGTCCGTCCGTCCGTGGACGGATCGTCAGGTCACATTTGAGCAGCCAGCCATGGGCGGCTCGCAACGCAGTCCCGAGGACTGGTGGCGCAACACCAAGCGCCTGAGCCACGGCACGCTGCTGTGCTTCTGGTGGGAGCCGCCGCCGCCGCCACCGCCTCCAGCGGCTACAGCCGCCGTCACAGCAGCGGCGCAACGTGATGCTGCGGGCCCGGCAGTCGGGGCTGCGGCTGGCGGCGGGGGAGGCGGCGCTGCAGCCGCGACTTCTCAACAGCAGCAGCAGCAGCCCGAGCCGCGGCTGGTGGTGGGTGTGGTGGCGCGTCGTGACGCCAAGGAGCTCGCGGGCCGAGGCTCACCGGACGGAAGGCCGATGGTGGGCATTCGGTGAGCAGCCCTCCGCCGCCGCCGCCGCCGCTGGAGCCACCCATTACTTAGTATTCCAACACCCGACCTGACTTGACCGGTTGCATGGACGCGTGCGCGTGACCTGCTGACCGTAGGACCGCTCCCACTGCTGTCCAACTGTATGTGGGCGCACTTGGAAGACATCCGCGGAGCCGATTGCAATCGCCGACCCCGCCCGCCCGCCGGTCTCTGGATGGCCCGTAGGCACGATATCGCATGAATCGAAGCCAAGGCAGTACGGATTCGAAACATGGGTAATCGAAACAACGCATCCGCGCCCATACATACCCGGCATAACCTCAGTACCTCGGCCCCCGTGATCGACCTGCCATGCGTCATGCGTCATACATCGTGTTATATTATGCGTCGCAATCGATGGGACACGCACGCACGTACGCACGCCCAGGCTGGTCAAGGCAGGGGACCACGAGGCCCTGTTGGGGGCATGGCTGGACTGGGAGGGCGGCCCCGTCGGCTCCCTGCTGCCGGGCGCCGCTGCCGCTGCCGCTCGCGCACGCACCGCCGGCGGCGGATCCGTCGGTGGCGGCGGCGGCGGTGGCGGCAGCGAGGTGGTGCTCGTCCAGGAGCACAACAGCTTCTTCGCGTATGAGCCAGTGCTGAAGGCGCTGCAGGTGGGATGGGAACGTGGGAGCATGGCAGGGATTGGCAGCGTAGCGTAGCGTAGCGAAGCACAGCGGCGGCAGTAAGGCTCGTCGGATGCTAGGTCGGTTTTTCGTGGTTCATGGGTTGTCGCCATGCATGCATGTTGCTGTGATCTCATCTGCCGCGCGCGGGAAGTCGCTCGCCGACCCGTCGATCGTCCATCCGGAATAGCTTGCTTGCCTGCCTGCCTCTCGTAGCCGGGAAGCCCTTCATCGATTTCAGTCTGTACAGCGTATACAGCTGCTTGCCGCAAGCAACCTTTCATCCCTCGCTCGCCCGATCTTGAAGCACCGCCCACTGCCCCCCATCCACTGTATGTACGAACGTACGTACGGCAGGGCATCACGACCATCCCTCTGGCGCCGTACATCGTTCCCGGAGCCGCCGCCGACGACCTCGCCGCAGACGCCGCCGCCGCCGCTGACGTCACCGCCACCGCCACCACCACCACGGCCCTGACGATGGGCGCGGCGGGTCGGGGAGCTACCGCTGCTGCTGGTACGACGGTGGCGGCGGCGGTCCCGGCGGCGGCGGCGCAGCAGCAGCAGCAGTCGGGTGGTGGCGGTGGCGGTGCGGAGCTGCCCGCTTATTGGCTGGACAGCCCCCGAGTGGATCTGCGCCACATCGCGAATCGGGAACGCGTGATGGCGCTGCCGCGGGAGGAGCAAGTCAGGTGCGACCCCGCCTGCTGCTGATGGCTGCTGGTTGGTCCTGCACACCTGCACACCTGCACACCTGCAGGCTACCTACCTGTAGGGTTGCTGAGCGTGATGGCTGGGTTCAGCAATCCGGTACCCGCGCACGGCTGGTCCGCATCGCCTGGCTGGGCAGGGCGTGAGAGTGAAGAGTTCGGAGTGAGAATTCGGAGTGAGAGTTCGGAGTGAGAGTTCGGCGTGAGAGTTCGGCGTGAGAGTTCGGCGTGAGAGTTCGGCGTGAGAGTTCGGCGTGAGAGTTCGGCGTGAGAGTTCGGAGTGAGAGTTCGGAGTGAGAGTTCGGAGTGAGAGTTTGGAGTGAGAATTTGGAGTGAGAGTTTGGAGTGAGATTGCGAGTTCGTTTACCATCCTCAGTATGGGCAGCCATGAGGGGAGTGAGGAAGGAGGAGGAGGAGGAGGATGAGGAGGAGGAGGGGGAGGATGAGGAGGAGTATCTCGGAACGGACGTCCTTATTTCACTCCCGCACGCTCTCTACACCCACCCACAAACGCGCCCACAAACGTGTCCGCGATCACGCACGCAGGGTGCTGCGCGCGCTGGCTGCGGTGGACCTGTCGCGACCCGCGGGTCAGTTCCCTCTGGAGGAGCTGCTGGCGGCCAGCTCGCTGGACCGCTCGCAGGCGGAGGCGCTTCGCGCTGCTCTGTCGCAGGAGGTGGCGGTGGTGCAGGGCCCGCCGGGAACGGGTGAGTGCGCGAAAAAGGGCGTTGGAAACTCAATGCAGCATGAAAACGGTATGGCATGTGTGTGTGTGTGTGTGTGGCTGTGTGGCTGCTGCTGCTGCTGCCTTTCAATCAGTTGCGCCCTGCTGTGCCCTGCTGCTGCTGCTGCTGCTGGCCGCAGGCAAGACCTTCTTGGGGGTGTCCCTGGCGCGGGTGCTGCTGCGGAACACGCGAGCTGGCGTGGATGCCGATTGCGAAATGTGGACCGAGGATGAGATTGACCGCTATGTACGGCACGTGAGGCGACGCAAACGGACGGCCGACGGCGGCCTTCCCAGCTGGATTGCTGCCGATGTGGGCGCGGAGGCTGCTGCTGCTGCTGCTGAGGTGGCTGCTGCCGCCGCCGCAAACGGTGGGGCTCGGGGGAGGTGTGTGGGTCTGAAGGTATAGGTGTGCGTGGGTGTGGGTGTGGGTTATCCACATATAGGCCTTAGCGAGCCCGTAAACGGTAACATATGTATCTGCTGCGGGTGGATGTGGTTTATGGGGGGCATCACGAGCATGAATGCACGAAAACAAAACACGTACAGCATATCGGTACACGAGACACGATACACCTGCTGGTCGATCGATATGGAGCCCGAACGATGTCCTGCCGCGCGCCCACCGCCGCCGCAGCGGCGAACCAGCTGGCAGCCGGAGCCGGAGCTCTGCCGCCTCCGCCGCTGCCGCCTCCGCTGCCGCTGCATTATCTGCCGCCCCGCATCGGTCCGCTGCTGGTGGTGTGCTTCACCAACCACGCGCTGGACTCTTTTCTGGAGGGCCTTATCGACAGCGGGGTCACCACCGACATCGTGCGGGTGGGGGGCAGCAGCCGCAGCGCCCGGCTGGAGCAGTACAACCTGAGGAACCTGCAGGGCAATGTGAGTGAGCACGGTCGCGTCGTCATGCATGCATGCAGGGCGGTTCTGCGTGTAGATGGATAGCCGCACCGCCCCCACTTCCCCGTCTACCAATCAAGCGTTTGGCGAGGATGCTTGGCGCATCTGGGCCCACCGCAACTGCCGACAGCAGAGCAGCTGATGATTAGGCAGCAGCCGTGTGTTCTCTTGGGTGGATAGAGCACGTGCTCGTGCTCGTGTTCGCGATCGCGATCGTGCTCATGTTCTTATGTAATTGTTCGTGCTTGTGCTCGTGCAGCTGTGCTTGGTTGCCCCCCCTGCCTGGCTAACGCACGAAACCCTGGCGCCGGCGCCGGCGCCGGCTGTGTCTGTATGCTTGCTTGCAGGCGGGCGGCTACCAGGTGAAGGAGCTGCTGGGTCGGGCCAGGAAGTTGGAGGAGCGGGCGGAGAGCCTCAGCGTCCGTCTGCAGCAAGCGGCAGACGTGCAGCGCAGGCGCGTAGCTGCGTAACTGCGTGCGTGCGTGCGTGTATTTGTATGTGATCCGTACAGCAGCCGTACATAAGATGGCGGGGGCCGGGGAGCAAGCAAAGAAATCCATTCTGGCTTGCCTCACGAACCCTGGCGCGACCTCGTTCCCAATCCCCCGAGCGAGTGCGTTACTGAGCTCCATGCGGTGGCGCTCAGGTGGCCCTCAGGTGGCCTTTAGCGTGTTTCCGTTGTTCCTAACGCGGAAATCGGCGCCGGCTTGGAAGGAAGGAGAGCGAGCAACCCGCTAGCGGCAACCTAACTTGATGGACAGGGTGCCGCGCCCGGGCATGCGCCCTCCCCATGAAGGCACGCGCGCACGGAACGCGGGGACACGGCAGGCACGGCAGACATGGCAGACACGGCGCATGCACGGCACGCACGGCGCAGGTCTTCAGAGCTTGCCGAGAATGGCATTGATTTCGTTCATCAGCGGCGGGCCGCCCAGGGATCGTCAGGGATGGATTGCTCCTCGCTCCCCATCCACGAACGTACCGTCACACCACGCTGATTGTGTGCCGTACACAGGCCGCTGACATGGGACGAGCTGGAGCGGCTCCTGGACTTCCACCATCCGAGGCTGTACGACTCCTTCCGTCGAGGCCGGCGGCCCTGGAACCGCAAGCCCGGCGATGATGACGACGATGACGTCGGCGGAGGCGGCTCCACGGGCCTTATTATCGCCGATGTCGACGTCGATGGCGGCGACGGCGACGGTTGGGAGATCGCTACCGGCCGACGGCGGGGCTCGAAGCGCGCCCGGCGGAAGTACAGCGATCTGGTTTCGGAGGATTGGTTGCTCGGACACCCGGAGTTGGATTGGCAGCGGCGGCGCATCGTATTAGAGTCGGAGCGGCAGGCGGCGGCGATGGCGGCGGCGGCGCAACACGGTACGGCGGTTGGTGCCAGGAGCTTGATGCTTGATTAGGCAACGCATTAGAGGTATACCGTTTACCCGCGATAAGGGGCAGGACAGGAGACAGCCAGCCGGGAACCGGGAACCGGGAGAGGCAGGAAGACCAGGAAGACAGATTTGTTTTAGTTGTGGGGGGAGCATCTTCAACCACGCGGGGCCCCGTTGTCTTAGCTGTGCACCCGCTGCGCCGCAATGCGCAGTGGTGCTTCACTCCACGTGCACTCGGGGGGCTTCGCTCAGGTTAAAGTCGAAGTTTCGCCCGGGACGTGTCTCTTAACGTTGTATCCTCGAGCTTGAGTTATGCTGTGCGCCTCTTCTGTGCGTGCTTGCCGGTATGCGTGGGGTCAAATCTGTTGGGGAACATTGCTTCTTCGCTTGCTGCTCAGAGGCGCGGTCCGCCGGAGGAGGAGGCGGCGGTGGCGGCCTCATCCAAGACAGCGACGACGACGGCGGTGACGGCGGCGTCGGCGGTGGCGACGCAGGCGGCGGCGGCATGGACGATGACCCGGGCCTCGACGCTGCAGCGACGCCACCTGCCGCCGGTGACGGCGACGGCAGCGTCAGCAGCATCGGAAGCCCGACCAGCCCTCAGGCGCCGCCGCCGGCGCCGCCGGCGCTGTGGGGCGGCGGCGCAGCCGCCGCCGCCGCCGCGGCTCCCTGGATGCCTGCGATGATGTTCCCAGCAGTTCCCGGCACGATGCCCCGGCCAGCCGCCGCCACCGCCGCAACGGCGGCGGCGGCGGCGGCCGCGGATGCCCAGACGCCGGCGCAGAGAGCCTTCGCCGCCGCCATGGAGCGATTTCAGCGCCAGGCGGCAGAGCAGCAGGCCGCCGCCGCCGCCGCCGCCGCCGCCGCTGCCGCGGCGGCTGCGCTGCCGCCGGCAGCAGCGGAGGGCGCAGGCGTGCAGGGCCCGCAGGGAGGCGGCGGAGCCCACGAGGCGGCGGAACCGGCGGCGGACAGACGCCGACGGAGGAGGACACTCAACGGCGGCGGCGGCGGGGATCGGTCGATGGACGTGGATATGGGGGCGGCTCCGCCGCCGCCGCCATCGCCGCCACCACCACCACCGCGGCCGCAAGCCCCCGAGGAGGTTCGGGCCATGGGTTCGCGCTGCCGGCCGCTGCCTGAGCTATTGGACTGCGGTGACGTGTGGTCCATGAGCAGGCGAGCGAGAGAGCGAGTGCATGGGGAGCACCGGACGAGGGAGCGGGCTCATGCACAACCACCTCTTTAGGGAGGCGGGCGGCATCGGCGGTGTGCCAGCTCACGCGCCCCTCAAGATGAGACGCATCCATCATCTGGCATGCATTGCATGGTGGCGGCGAGTGGCTCTTCTGCTCAGCCCCACTCCACCCCCCTCCCCAACATACACACATTCCGGTAATATGTACACGCATGTGCAAACACACACTGTCGTACTCCCGCACACACACTGTCGTACCCCCACACGCATGCACGCATGCAGGCCCGAGCGGCAGCTGCTTCACGGGGCCTTCCGGAGGTTGCAGTTCGCTGACCTGCTGGAGCAAGCCCAGGATCTGCAGCACGAGTACGAGAGTGCACAGCGCCAGCTGCAGGTCCGTACGGTCTGTACGGCAATTAGTAAGCAACGAAGGCGCTGCTGCCTGCTGGTCGCTCGAGACGCGCCTTGCGGGTTGTTACGCTGGGGTGGGATGTGATGCGATGTGGACATATGATTGATGGATTGCGTCGCGTTCGGGTTTTAGGGTTGGGCTGGGTTTGGTCAAGACATCTCCTGCCTCCAGCCATGTTCCTTGCATGTGCCCGCTGCACGACCACCACCGCTCGATCTGCCACCGCAGCAGCTCTTATAATCTGGCTGGTTGTACGGCCTGCCGCTGGACCCGCCCGTGCCGCCCCGCACCGTCCGAATTGCCGTACGCTGCTCAAGAGCCCGATCCCTAAGAGTGGTGAAGGTAGCGGTGGTGGGGCAAGCTGATCGATGCTCAACTCTTAATGACCGGTGTCTCTTCCTCTCTCCCGCCCTCCCTCCCTCCCTCCCTCCCTCCATCGCTGACTCGTCTCTCACCCGCCCTGACCCCCCCGCCCCCTCACCCCCCGCTCTGCGGACGCCCCGCTGCTGTACGCCCCACGGACGTACGGCTCCAGGCCGAGTTCGATGAAGCGGCGCTGGAGGTGCTGCAGTCCGCGCGTGTGGTGGGGATGACCACCTCGGGAGTGGCTCGCAACCAGGGGCTGGTGGCGGCCATAAAGCCCCGGGTGGGTGGGTGGGGCGGGCGGGGTGCGTGCGGCAGGGTTGCTGGTTGCGTGGCGGCTGGCGGGTAGGCGCAAATACACTTGCTTGCAGAGGTGATAACGTGTAAACGTGCAATGCCGGTGACCTTACTTCAGCCCGACCTAGGCCCATGCCCAACAGGCCCATCACGGACTGTTGAGTCCGGCTCCGAACTCCATCGCATAGCCCTCGCGAGCCGCCGCCGCCGCCTGCTCAGCTCTTATCTGCCTCCATGCCCCATCCCTCTCAGCTTGCATCCCGCTCCGCCGCCCAATTACGGAAGGAGGGTGCTCTATCCGCGACTCACTCTTGCAGGCGCTCCCAAATCTGGTCGCACACCTCCACTCGCCCCACCACCACCCACTTTCACCGTCCACCTCCGCCCGCCCGTGCATCGCCATCTAAACTACGTACCACCACCACCACCACCACCACCGCCTCCGCCACCGCCTTCGTGCACGCATACATGCCTGCCTGCTGGCGCATGTTGCCGCCGCAGGTGCTTCTGGTGGAGGAGGCTGCTGAGGTGTTTGAGGCGCACGTGCTGGTGTGTCTGTCCCGCAGCGTGGAGCACCTCATACTCATCGGCGACCACGAACAGCTGAGGCCCAAGCCCAACGAGTACGACCTGCAGGCCGCGTCTGGCAGGTACGTATGAATGATACGGCAAATAAAGTGCGAAGGCACGAGCTAGCCACAAATGCTGTGTGTGGACGAGCGAGTGCGTCGTGTATGTACGTACAGGTTAGGGTGACGACGTTCGTTGGTTGACGCTCCCCCTAGCTTGCCTCCTGCTGCCATGCGTTTGACGCCCCACAAACCTAAAGTACCATTATCACAAACATACTAGTTATCGTGGCGGTTACACAGATCTACAGTATCCATTGTCGATTACAGCGTCGAGCGTGCCCCAATCGTATGCCTGCTGCGTCTTGACGCTAAGCAACTGGCACGTACCGATCTATCCCTCCTGTCTGGCAGGGGCCTGGATCTGGATGTGTCGTTGTTCGAGCGGCTGGTGCGGAACGGAGCAGGCGCAGGAGGGGCGGCAGCAGGCGCTGTGGCGCAGGGCGGAGGAGTGACCCGCGGGTCGGCGGCGCTCGTGCAGGTGGCGACCCTGCAGCAGCAGCGGCGGATGCGGCCGCAAATCAGCCAGTGAGTGGTGACGTGTGAGTGATTAAGAGATTGCGCGGGCGAGTTAAGAGGGAGCTGCTTCTGACGTACGTATGCCCTTGCCGCCGCCCGTCACCCCGCACGCAACCCCTTCCGCCGCCCTCAACCTCAACCCCGCCATAAAGGCTCATCCGAGTTCCCATCTACCCGGAGCTCCGAGACCACCCCCGCGTGCTGTCATACCCGCCAACACTCCGCGGCCTGTCCTGCCCGCTCTTCTTCCTGGATCACGACCACCCCGAGGGGGGCGGTGGCGGCGCCAGCGGTGAGGACCGCTCCAAGAACAACGACTGGGAGGCGCGCTTCGTGGTGGCACTGGCCCGGCACCTGCTGCTGCAGGGCTACAAGCCGGGTGGGTGGCTGGGTGGGTGGCTGCGGGGCAGCGGGGCTGCAGGGCAGCGGGGGTGGGTTGGGTGGCTGCGGGGGCGCGTGTGGATGTGCGGTTTGGGCTTGTGGGTGCGTGGACTTGGCGGATGCATCCGCCGTGGGGGCGGACGCCTTCAGCAGGCGCTGAGTCACGCTGTTCGGGTGCGAGGGTGCGTCCCGACGGGGTGACGCAAGATATCCGCCGTCGGGGAGTCACTGCAGTACCTGCGCCTGTTGGGGAGGAGAGGAGAACCGGCAGCAGTTCCCAGGCAGCCAGGGCAGGCGCTGGATGTGCCTGGATGTCAGGAACTCAGGATGTGCGATCCCTCCAGCCACGCCCGTGGTGCCCCGCCACCTGCCTGCTGCCGTTCTTGCTTCCCCCTGCCTGGGCTCTATCTGCTTGAATTGGCTTCGATGCTGAGCTTGGCTCCTGCTGCTTACGCGTCCGCACCCATCGCCACGTGTGTGCCGCTGTGCCCCTGTCCCCACTGATGACCCATGGGTCGCACCAGAGGACTTGGTCATCCTGGTGCCGTACGTCGGCCAGCTGTTCCGGGTGCATCGGGCTTTGGAGGCGGTCAACGTTCGAGTGCTGGTCAACGATCGGGACCGAGAGGAGCTCGAGCGGGCAGGACTCGGGGGCAAGTTCGATCGCGGCAGGGCGGCGGGGCAGCAGGGGGCAGGGAGCGAGGGCGGGAATGGAAGGCCGTGCAGGGCCAGCAGGTTGATAGGGGAAAATGGAGGAAAGGAAAGGAAACCAGACATGAAGATAGCAATGTGAGGTTACAAAATAGGAAAGGAGGCTTGATGGGTTTGAACATGCGTTTCCGGCGGCCGAAGTCCTGCCATGCCCAGCTGCCCCATGCCTACGCTGTCGTAACAAACCAATACCAAACCAATACCACCGTCGTCAACACCACCATGATCACCATCGTCATCATCACACCAGCTTCAACCTGGCCTGGTTGACCCTCTCACTGACCTTACCTTACATCGCCTGCAAAACCTTGCGAGCAGAACAAAACGCCGAGGAAGGCGAGGCGGCGGCCCAGGGGGCCCAGAGCGGTGGCGGCGGTGCCGGCACCATCGGGGTGCTTCCCGCCAGCGCCGGTGCCGGCGGACGCGGCGGCGGCGGCCGCGGTGTCGGCGGCGGCGGCGGCGGTAACGGCGGCCGTGCCTCCATCATCCCAGGCGCAGGTGGTTCCTCCGCCACTGCACCCGGCGGCGGCTCTCTGCCCCCCGACTCGCGGGTTGTGTCGATGCGGGAGGGCGTGCGGGTGGCAACCGTCGACAATTTCCAGGTGTGGTCCCATCTTGCCATCTTTCCATCTCCCATCTCCCAGACAGATACGTATTAGCTAAACCCGTATCCAACCTTACTTCCGGTGGTTGATCGATTCTCCGGCATTGGATTGGATTGCGTGCATGCGGCTTCCAAAGTTACAATGTAACATTCGAAACCCTAAAACCCTAAAACCAACCCTAAACCCTAAAACCCCAATCCTCCCGACCAAGGGCGAGGAGGCCACGGTGGTCCTCCTCAGCACTGTCCGCAACAACTCCGAGGGCCAGATCGGGTTCCTGTCGCACCGCAACCGCGTCAACGTTATGCTCAGTCGCGCGCGCCACGGCATGGTCATACTGGGAAGCGCCGCCACGCTGCGCGCCGCCGCCGCCGCGGCGGCGCAGCGGCGCCGTGACGGTGGCGGCGCCGCCATGTGGTCCCAGGTCCTTGAGCTGCTAGAGCGCGACGGCTGCGTGGGGCCCTGCCTCCGCGTGCGCTGCGCCAACCACGGCACAGAGACGGAGATCCGGGACCCGGGCGACTTTGAGCGGCTGGTGGGCGATGGCGGCTGTCAGATGCCGTGCGGGGAGGTGCTGCCGTGCGGCCACTCCTGTCCTAGGTTGGTGGGTGGGTTGGTGGGTGGGTGGGTGGGTGGGTGGGCGGTGGATTTCGTTTCGTTTGCTTTCTGACGGACTTGGTTCGCGGATGGAATGTGAAAGGACTGGACCGGCCGACAGCTCGGATGGGTGGCCGCCGACCCTGCTGCTCTGCAGGCGGAAAAAAAACAAATGCGGACATCCGGGAGGCCCCGTAAAGTACCCGGTGGGCGGTCTTATGTTGCCCTCGTCGCATTCTGCGCCGTGCCATTGCCTTATTCGAACCGTCTTCTAACGAATCATGGCCTCGCCCCCCGCATGCGCACCCGCCCGCACCTGCTATCCGCAACCCCGCTGCCTCCCGTCCAGGCGTTGTCACGCGGACGACCGGGCCCACACCCTGGTGGTGTGCACGCGGCCCTGCGCCCGACTGCATCGCCCCTGCGGCCACCCCTGCGACAAGACCTGCGGCGAGGTCTGCGGCCGCTGCGAGCGCGTTGTGGAGGAGGACGTGCAGCTGCCCTGCGGTCACAGCGTGCGCGGTGTGGCCTGCTGGAAGTAAGTGGGTCTTTCTGTGGGCGTATGTGTATAAGTGTGTGCGTGTGTGTGAGAGAGATGGCGCGGGGGGACGATGGTGATGGGGTGAGGGAGGCCGGGTTGCGTCTTAGTAACCCCCCATCTTTGGCTACACCACCATTTCCCTTCGGGTCCTTTGATTTGCCTTTTTTCTGTCCGTGAGGCCTTTCCACCTCATCTGTCAGCCCGTCTACTTGCCTTCTTACTGTTGGCACTTGCCGCACTATCGCACATTTAACCTCCATCCCTCCACCCCGGCACCACGCACCCACGACCCGGCCCCCCACTGACGATCGACCTCCCACTCAGGCGCTTCGAGGAGGGCGCCATCAGCTGCCGTACCCCGGTCGATGTCACGCTGCCAGGCTGCGGCCACACCGCCACGGTGCCCTGCTGCGACGCCGTCGCGGCGGCCGCCGGCAGGGGCCAGCCCTGCGCCGAGATCGTGTCCCTGGAGATGCCCGCCTGCGGCCACAAGGTCAGCGTGGCGTGCAGCCGGCGGGCGGAGCTGCTAGAGGACCCCACCGCCTGCCCGTCACAGCCCTGCGGCGCGACGCTGGGCTGCGGACACGAGTGCGGCGGCAAGTGCGGCGAGTGCGTGAGGCGGGTGCTCCACGGCAGCTACGGAGACCTCGTGGAAGGTGCGGAATCGACGAGGGGCAGGAACATAATTTATGTTACGTTTTAAGGGTTTTCATTCCTCACAACCGAGGACTCCGTAATCGGGACGCTAAGGGATGCGTGGATGATGGGTGGGTAGATGGATGGATGCATGGATGGATGGAGGGATGGGTGCAGTTTAAGTCGGGATAATGGCGAGCTTGGCTTGGTGCGAGGCAGGGCAGCATTCATGCATGCATTCAATTCGCCGCTCGGTTCCGGATGCCCGCAGGCTGGCTGAACTCGCAGCCCAACCAAACGGTGCGCGAGGCCTGGGCGAGACACAACGCAGCCACGGCTGCCGTGGCGGCGGGACCCAACGTGCGCGGCTTCCTGCGCTTTCTGTCGAACGAGGGCCCGGGGGCGGCCTATCGCGGCTCGTTCACGACCTTTCTGAGGGTACGTACGGAGCCCACATGCTGTTATTACGGGTGCAGTAGTACGGGTGCAGTAGTACGGGTGCAGCACGGGTGCGGCCTGGCGGAGAGCGAGCGCGGCAAACGCAGGAAGAGGAGGAGGACGACGCCACGTGAATGATTGCCGTGGGAACGGAACGGCCGCGCGGCGGCATAGGTCAAGCAGAGCCACGACCTGAAGTCTCGAAGTCCCTGGTCGGCGACTTGCCCTTCTCTGGAAGCGGCACGGCGGTGTGGTCGTCGCGGTTGGCTACAACCTACCGTTGAATGGCCAACCGCTAACCAACCAACCAACTTACCCTCCTCTCCTTCCCTTTGCCCTTTCCCCTTTCCCCTTTCCTCTTGCCCACGACTCGCACTGCCCAGCAGGCCCATCTGACTGCGGCCCCCGGCGAGCCGTCTCCCCACGCGCGCAGCCACAAGCGCTGCGGCCGCCCCTGCGGCAGGACGCTCGTGTGCGGCCACGAGTGCGCCTCCGCCTGCCACCCGGGCGAGCCCTGCGGCCGCTGCCCTCGGCCCTGCTGGATCTCCTGCTCTCACCACGCGGTGTGCCGCAAGCCCTGCGGACAACCCTGCGTGCCCTGCGCGGAGGCCTGCGACTGGGCCTGTCCCCACCGGGGCAGGTGCAAGGCGCCCTGTGGCGCGCCGTGCGAGAGGTAAGGCGCGGCTGCGGCTGCGGCTGTTCGGTTGAGCTCGGATCGTGAACGTGCGTGGGAGCTGCAAAGCGCGTGGTAGTGGTGGTTGGGGGGAGCTCACGCCTCCATCGGCTCCGCCTGGTCACGACCCAGCTGCCCTGTTGCCCTGCTGCAGGCTGCCCTGCGATCAGCGCTGCGAGGCGCGCCTGCGCTGCGGCCATCGCTGCCCGGGGCTGTGTGGGGAGCCCTGCCCGCCCGCCGCCTTCTGCGTGCACCCCGACTGCCTCTCCAAGGCGGAGGATCGAATCAGGAACCAGGTGCGTGTGCCCGTGCGTGTGTGCCCGTGCGTATGGCAGGGTTTTATGGTTGGTTTTAGGCTTCAGGATTTTAGGGATTTGCATGGTCAAGAGCCCGCAGCAGTCAGGTGCATGTTTGCCGGGAGCGGGAGTCGATCGCGGAACCCGCCGTAGCTGCGCTGCGGCGGGCGCTACCCTCAACGACACCATCTGCTCCGTCGGCCGCCTTATTACCTCGGCCGCCATATATTCACATCTACCCACCCACATACGGGGGATCTGACCTGCCGTGCCTCAGGTGGTGGATCAAGTGATGCTCCGAAGCCTGGCGGAGGTGGCTCCGGAGGATCTGGATGAGGACCCGCTGGTGGTGCTGCCCTCCTGCCGCCACGCCTTCCTCACCTCCACCCTGGACGGATTGCTGGGGCTGGGCAGGTGGGTGGGTGCGTACGTGGTTGGGTGGTTGGGTGGGTGGGTGGGTGGGTGCGTGCAGGGTGGCAGAAAAGATGAGACCAAAGCGGGGGGACGGAGGCGACTGGGTGGGTGGGTGGTTAAGTGGGCGGGGATGCAGTGAGCACACATTCGAAGCGAGAAGAACACGGACCCTTAACACACCAAACGCGGTGTCACGGGTAGCAGCAGTAGTGATTAGTTCACAGTCGGAAGTAGTGCTTTAGGACCAATCGAATGCACGGCAGGTCCCATCCCCGTTCCCATCCCCGCTTCCCTCGCTCCCTTCGCAGCTGCTACGCACGCGACCCGTCCACCGGAGCCTGGCTGAGGCCGCTGCCGCTGGGGGACGACTCGGGCGAAAAACAGCCCGTCAAGACCTGCCCCCAGTGCCGAGATCCCATCCGCGGTGTACGGCGGTACGGCAGGCCGGTCAACAAGGCCTCCCTGGACCTCATGGACCGGAAGCATCTGATGGAGAACGCCGCCAGGCTGGCGGCGGCAGATGAACGGCTCAAGGCCCTGCGGCGGCGGCTGGAGACGGCGGAGGCGGCGCAGCAGCTGGCGGCGGCGACGGAAGCAGCGGAGGCGGCGGTGGTGCAGCCGGCGGCGGCTGGCGGCCAGCGGCGGTTCGATGCGGGGGCGGCGGCGGCGGCGCTGTTGGCGCCGGCGGACCGCCTCCGCGGGGAGGCGGTCGGAGTCGTGGAGGCATACAGTGCCGTGTGCGACGCCTGTGTGAGGTGGGTGCGAACTAAATAATTATATATAATACAAAGAAACAAATTAATACATAATAAATAATTACATAATTATAAATTAATAATTAAATAATTAAAATAAAAATTTATTAAAAATTATTATTACCCTCCCCCCCTTCCTTCCCGGATGACTCCCGGATGACTCCCCCTCATCACTACGCCGCACCCCCCCCCCTCGCGCCTCGTCACGCATGCACCCCGCCGCTGCCATGCACAGCCCGCCCAAGGCGCGTGTGTACGAGGCTGCGGTCGTAACGCTCACCAGAATGGAGGAGGAGCTGATGATGATGACGGCGGGGCCGAGCGCTGGCGACGGCGGCGGCGCCGCCGCCGCCGCCGCGGGCGGCGACGGCGCCGCCGGTGACGGCAACGCCGCGTCGCCGTCCTCGTCGCTGCGGCTGCGGCAGGGTCTGGAGACGGCGCGGGCCGACCTCTCGGCGCTTCGACCCGACAACATGCAGATGTGTCGGGCCTGGCGCGGCATCCTGCAGGCCTGCGAGCTGTACCTGCTGGCAACAGGGGATGGTGGGTCCAAACTGACTCGCCGCAAAGGAACCTCCGTCGCTCAGTGCGCGGCTCCGTGCGGGGTGCGGTGGTGTGCTGTGTGGGGTTGTGGGTAACCGTATGCACAGCTTGGTACCCGGCTGGGCGCGTGGGTGCTGCATCTTGATTGCGTGGGGGGGCGCGGGTTTGAAAGCGGCGGCGGGCCGCTGGGCCGATGGATGTTGCCGAGGCGTGGGTTATGGGAGCAGGATGGGTGGGGTGTCGGGTTGCCCCGATCCCAGACCTCTCCCGCTTACTACATTTCCAAGGAAGGATGGTACGGCGTTTTGTCGTACTATCCGCTTATACGTACCCTTGCAAAGCTCTTCATTCCGTTCCTTTCTTTATTTCATGCGCGCACACACGCAGGCATCAAGCAGGCCGGCCGCGTGGCTAGGCGCCTGGCGGAGGTGGCGGCCGGGCAGCAGCAGGAAATATTGGGGCTGTGGGACCAGCAGCGGCGCGGCGCTGCCCGCCGGGCGCTGCAGCTGCTGCCCTTCCTGCGCCAGCAGGTGCGGTGCAGTGCGGTGCGTGCGTGCGTGCCAGGGTAAAGCAGGACAACCGACAGCAGGTGCATAGCTCCAGAACGTATGCCGTGTACATATGCTTATGCGGTAGACTGCAGGCCGTAGTGCTACCGTACTCGCACACATGCAATCGCCGCGCATAAAAATAAGTAATCAACCGTGCAGTACATGCAGTACATGCAGTTAACCTTCCGCTCTGCCCGCATTCCTCATTTCCCATTCTGCACGCACCCGCACGTCGTCTCCGCTGGCTGCGGTGCCTTCTAGATTTCTGCCACCACGCACTCCTCCATTACGTCTTTTCCTCCGTTCTCCTTACCTTTTCCTTACCTCCTCTCCTCATCATCCAACCGCAGCTCTGCCAGCGCGTCCTGGAGGGCCTCAGCGCCTACGACCAGTTCCTCATGCGTTCGGCGCCGGCCTGGATCGAGCGCGCCACGCAGTCGCGCAGCTACAACAGCGCCTTCCAGTTGGCGGAGGCGGCGGTGCGGTGCGGCGTGGCGCAGCTGGGGCTGCTGCGGGCGGCGCAGGCGCTGCCGGAGGGGACCCTGCAGAGCTTCGGAATGAGTGCCGTACAGCTGCTGGAGATGAAGCAGCCCGTGATGGACCAGGTGCGTAAACGCCGCTGCCTGTTGATGATCGGCCAGCAGTTTTGGGTGTGTGTATGGTTGTCGAGCTTAGCATAGAAATTAAGCGGAGCGGCGAGTGACTTGCTATGCGTGGGTCGGGTTGGGGAGCGGGGCGGGCGGGCGGGCGGGCGGGTTGGTTTCGAATACACGGTATGCTGGGTCCCAATCCTCCTCACGTGCTTCACGTTATCCTGCTTGCCTTTCTGTTTTCCTCACTTGATGGGAACATCTAGACGGCAGCAGTTGGATCATGTTGCCCTGCTGCTTTTGCCGCAGGCGCGGGCGACCGGTGCGGCGGCTGTGGCAGTCTACCAGGGCGAGAGCGGCTTTGCGGAGGGAGGATTCGAAAACGCGGCGATCACAGCGATGCAGCAGCTGATGGCGGGCCTGGATGAGGAGGTAGGTTACGTAGCTGACTGAGTTGAATATGAAGTGATTGTGTTTGTTTGCTGCTCTGTTCTTTGTGTAGTTAGGTGGACGACTCTGTCCCAAGAAAAACGCCGTTGTATGTGCGTGCTCGCTCCCGGCGTGCGTGTGATGGCGAGGCAGGCGCCAAGGTGAATTAAAATACAATGTCCTAACAACAGGTTATTTTGTACTATCAGAAAAAATAACACTCTTCCTTGAACCCTGCAACGCCGATTGTCGGGCTGTGTGCATATGTGGCTGGACGAAATCCGCCGCAGCACGCAAGGCCCCGACGCGAGTGCTGACGCTCCGCTCACGTCCCCTCGCTCCACATACACCGACTCTTATCTATCTCCACAACCCTGTGCCTCCACACACAGATCCAAACCGCCGAGATCGGTGACGCCCTGAAGGCCGTCGCCGCGGCCGAGTACGGAGGCAGCGCGGCGGACGCCATGGCCTGGCTCAGCGGTCACCTCTACCGGTGTCCCAACGGCCACCCCTACGTCATCGCTAACTGCGGCGGAGCCATGGAGCGCTCTCGCTGCCCCGAGTGCGGTGAGATCATCGGCGGTGGCGGCCACCAGCTGCACACAGGCAACGCGGCCGCCACCGAGGTGCTGGCCAGCCTCCGAGGATGAAACGGCGGCGGCGGCGGCGGTGGCGGCTGGGATGCGGTGAAGGCAGGGCAAGGCAGTGTATTGAGTGATGAACCGCACGCAGGGTTGGCAGTGAACGGGAGAGGTTCACCGGGGGTGGTGCGAACCGCGCCGAGTTGTTAGCTTGTTACTCTTGCGCTGCTGTAGGCTCGGGGGGTTAGTTCAAGAGGGCAGACGGTGGTTGAGAGCCTAGGTCACGGCCGGCCACTGGTCCAGCGTAAAAATTGGGGATTTGACGTGGTTTTGGGGATGAACGGAGGTCGAGCCGATCAGCGGGGAGACCGGGTTTAAGGCCAAGCCGATCAGCGGGGCGGCGGAAGGGTTTGACTGGGTTGTGGCAACGGCTAGTGGCATCGTCGGTTACACAAGGTTGTTGGTAGCGGTTGCAAGTTGGGATTTAGCTCTGGTGGCATCGCCTTCTCCTAGCGTGAGTTGAATGTAACGAATGAGGACAAGAACGTTGTCATGAAGCTCTTTCGTTCTGATGTATGGCTGGGGTTAATTCGTACCAAAAATCTAGGTAGATAGATTGACGTACGTACGTACAGCAGCGAGATCATCAGGCCGCCGATAATCTTTAAAAGTTATTAGGAGCGGAGTGCCAAACTGAAGATTCTAACGCTCATCATTTTCACCCCCTTCTTTATGATATACAGGCGCATCGCACTTTGAAAGTTCACCCTCCATCACGCATCTACGCAATACCTCGCCGTGAGGTATTTTATTTATAGACCTCCATCGCACACAACTTCAGACATGATGTCTGCTGTTCGCGAACGGTTGTGTATATGTAGAACGCAGTACGTGACAAGAAATGCGTCCGCTATAGCACCCGTTCGGCGTCCGACGGTAGGTCCCCTAAGCGGCAGATGCGACGACCTGCAGCCGCTCCCAAGTCTAGAAAGGGAAGGCCACACCTTCTTGCTGTGGCACGGCATTGTTAACCTGAAAAACAAGTTTGCATCGCCCACCACCACGCACACTTCACGCATAGCGTCAAGATGCAGCTTCGCGTGCGGCCTGCCTCCGCCGGTGTATGTGCGGGTCGGACGGAAGTAAGACGCGGGCGACGACGGAACACATTCATTTTGAACTAGTCTCAGGCGGGAGGAACCTCGCAAAGACGCATCGGCCTCCGATGCCCCCGCCCCCTCCCTCGCGATAAACCTATAGCTGCATTCGACGGACAAGAATTGCAAGCACCGCATCGATTCTGCAGTGCAGTAATGGCCTGGCGGAATGAGTCGTCGTTTTGATAGAGGAGCACTGCAGCGATCAGACAGCATGCATGCTCTGGTGCAAAGAGCAGGAGTCTGCCATGCCATGCCTGCCTGCCGTACATGCTCCATTTTGCTTTCTGAACGCCCCCGACGCCGCCGCAGCAGCAAACAGACAGCGATACGACACGAGAGGAAATAAAACTCCGAAAGACGCAAGGCAAAGGAACGGGAACATGCACATGAATACTGCTACTCGTATGCATGCAAGAAGGAACAGCAACCTTAGCGCAAGCGGCGAGCCATTTCCGCGACCGCCGTGTCTGCGGTTTGTGAAAGTCACGCAGTAATGTTCTCGAACCGATGCGCGGCTTGATTGGGCTTCGGCCGCGCCAGCGGTCGAGCATGGTATATGAATTGTTACTCATCTGGCAACATAAATTCGCGAAATGAAATTGCTGGGCTGTCGGCTACTGGACGGATGGAAGACCTTGCCATGCAGGACTGTGGATGGATGCGCCAGCAGGGGTCTCATCGCTGAGGGGTACTCATCGCCGCCCCTCTCCAGTCGCCAAGGCGACCGCCGCTAGGTGGGCATCATCGTGCCTACGCGTCTGCAGTCGTCTGCACAGGCTTCACAGCGTCCTAGTGGCGAAAATGACCGCCGGGTCGCCACCCCCTCTCTTCAAACACAAAGAACACAAATGTCCGAACTCCACAACGGGGAGCAGATCTCTCGACCTCCCCCGTAAATTCACAGCTGACTCCGGACGTGCGACCTCTCGATGCTGCGGAAAGGTGCGGAACACATCCCTCCACCTCTAGCCCTGCCTCTCAGACAATCAGACACATAAGCCCTGGTCACTTGATTGCAACCCACGCCGCCACTGCAGCCGGGTACGACGTACGAACAAGCTACCCACATCCCCAACAAAGTGAGTGAGGTCCCTCACATTCCGCCGAGCGGCGCCGCCATCCCGCCCCCGTCTTTTTCCGGTCGAGCGGCAACCGCGTACTCGGGACGGTGCCAATCACGATGATTGCGGTCGAAGCGAAATCTCGACGGCAACTCATCTTCCATCACCTCCATCGCTGCGGCTTTTCCTTTATTACCCCGCAAACGGTACCCTTCCCGCAGCAGCAGCCAACGCAGTGCCGACACCGCACCCGCTCAGTCGTCCCGCCGCAAGGCCCCCACCTCCGCCCCCACCAACCCGCAGCCTCCCGCCCTCCACTCAAAGCGCTTCTATCTCTCACCCACTTCCGCAGTCCATTATCTCGCCTATCTGCCTCCGTGCCTGCCGCGCATGCAGGCCTCCGGTGCCTCCAGCCTAGGCCTCCTCGCTCTCGCTCGCTCGCGCCTCAGCTAGCGCCGCCCCCTAGATAGATGGCTCCGCCGCAGCTCGCTCCCATCCGCATCCGCCTTCCAGACGAACGCTCGGCGGCTAACGCCCCCCGAATCCGAAATCGGGGGGCTGATCAAGGGACCTGCATGCATTTGCGTGCGGGCCCATACGGACTCAAAGACACAAACAGACAGACAGAGACAAACAGACAGACAGACAGACAGACTGACAGACAGACACGTGGCGGATGGAGCCACATTGGTGATTAGGGCTTAGGGTGCGCACGGGGGGGGTTCGAGGGCAGGTCTTCGCGCGTATGGTATCTGCAGGACATGTCTGCCCCTGCCCCCTCAACCCCTCAATCCGTGGCAATGCCCCTGGCGATGGCAGCAGCAGCAGCGGCGGCGGCGGCGGCGGCGGCAGCGGCAGCAACGCAGCAGCAGAAGCTGTCCCCACTAACTGGGTGGTAGGTGGACTGGATATCTTATCCGTCGTACAGGTTGCAATTTCAACGTCCTCTAATCATGCATATGCGTGATGCTAGGCCCAACAACGATGAGCCCCGGGAAAGTCACACAAAGAAAGAAACCGTCCAAACCGTCAGTCGGCCAACAAAAAGACGCCGCCGTGGACATCGTACCAGGCCCGCCCAAACCGCCGCACAACTGCCGTATCGAGCCGGCCTACTAAGTGCTGTAAGACATACAAACGATCGGAATCGTTCCCCCCAAAAACCATGTCAACATGTTCGCTGTGTCTCCCTTTCGATAACACAGTACCAACCCAACGGAAAGACCCAACCTTGTGTACATTCGTACATTCGTATGCACGGCAGCCACGCCTTGACCCGGGTTGCCTCGACACAGGCCCCAAGCCAACAATCAACCGCCAGCCGAACTCAAGAGACCCAACCGATCTCAGCGTTGAGTTTGGCTAGCGGCTTTGGACCTGCATGCAGCCACCCTGCCTCCCCTTCGAAAGTCAAAAGGCGAAAAGACGAACTAGCCTATCCGCCACTGCTTCACCCAGGCCCGACGTCCGGCGCTCCATCCCCACCCCCCAGCCCTAGGCGCCGCCCCAGCGCCGTTCGGCACTCATTCGTTGTTGCTGCTTCGTTGTCAGCCTCCCGCCCACCCTCGCAACCCATCTTCGAGCCACCAACCAACCAGGCCTTTCACGCCAGGCCACCACCACCGTAACACAACACGACACCATGCAGCGTAATGCAACGACGAACACATGTAAGCCGCGGTGCTTGCTAGCGTTGGCTAGCTGAAGTAAACGAGCATAAGCTAGAGACCACGACACAAGAGCGCCGCGCCTCGCCGGAGTGGGCCCAACAGCCGCAGCCGCCCTCTCACCCCGCCCCCTCCCGGCCTACCAGCACGGCCCCCGTCCCACCTGCCTCCATCCACACGCCTCCACTCAGGGACTTGCACAGCCCCTCCCACACCGCCTCACGGCTGCCCCGCCCAGGCAACCTGCGCGGGCGAGTTGGGCCGCAGCGGGGCGTTGGCGCTGGCGTTGGCGTTGGTGCTGCCTCTGCCGCTGCCGCTGACATCGCCCGCGCCCAACGGATGCGGGGCCACGCGCCCCATCGAGCCCGTGCGTCGCGCTGAGCCGCTGCCAGAGCCTGAAATAGACGTGGTCCGCAATGACATTTCAGCCACCGCTGCGGCCGTAGAGGATCGCACCTGCAGGGGGGCCACCGCGCCGCCGGAGGGGCCGCCGGAGGCACTCTTTCCGGATAGCGTCTTGACGGCGCTGTAGTTGACGATGGTGGTGGCGTTGGCGACGGCGATGTTGGCGTTGGGGCCGGACATGGTGCGCCCCGACAGAGTCTTCGTGATGCCTCCGCCTGCCTGAGACCGGCCGGAGGTGGTGCGGCCGGAGAGAGTGCGTGTCTTGGCGGCCTGGCGCATGGGCGCCGCGCCGGCGGCGGTGATGTTGGAGGCGCGGCTGCCGCGCAGGCCGGCCAGCCAGTTGGACGAGTTGCCGGCGACCGGCAGTACGGCACCGGCCAGGATCCGTACGGCCCAAGAGTACGGGATGGCGCCGATTCCGATGGCGATGCAGGCGCCCCACTCGGGGCCGTTGAGCGGCGCGACCTGAGGAGGTAGTGGAGGCGGAGGAAGAGGCGGAGGTGGGACGTGGTGGGGCAAGGCGGGGTGGGGGTGGGCGGGGTCATGTAGCGGCGGGCAGGGAGCGGCAGGGGACGAGTGGGGAAGGGAAGGGCAGGAAAGGAAAGGAAAGGCGGGTTGAAGCGCGGTTTCGGGAGCGCGCTGTGTGGAAGCGGTGGGTTTCCCCCCTTGCGCACTGCCCGGCAGCAGCAAAGTGCCGCAGCAGCAGAACTGCAGAAGACCGGCGCGCGTTCAGAGAGACGCATTACCCGCCTCGCCCTCCCAGCCCGTACTCTCGGTGCGCGACTATCAGGTACTAGGGGCCCCCAATGTGGCCCTTCCAGCGCATGTCTCAGGGCTCGCACCTTGAAGATGAACGAGATGGGCGTCTGCATGATGACAACCTGCAGTGCGGTGATGAAGATCATAATGCCGTTGAAAATGTGCGAGGTGGCCAGACCCTTGAAGAAGTTGCACTCCAGGCCGATGCGTCGGGACACAAACGCGTTGGAGACCTGGGGTGGGGGCGGGGCGGGGGTGAGGTGGGCCGGGTGAAGGGCGAGTAATGCTGGGGGAGAGGCCGGGAAGGGCGGCAGGCAAGGGAGGCGTGGGGAGGCGGGGTAATTAGACGGTGTTGTGTTCGTATGGGGTTCGTGCAGCCGGGCGGGAGCTTGGGCCAGGGCCCACGGCATCACGGATTGCCCAGCCCCACAGCCCTTTCCCCCCTCACCTCCTCCTCCCCTTCCCCTCCCCTCCCCTCCCCTCGCCCTCCCCACCTGCGACAAGATGAATGCGTTGAACAGCACCGACAGCGCCGGCTTGTAGCTCTGCAGCATCTCATAGTCATAGTTGTCGTCCATGACTTTCTGGGCCTTACTCAGCTCCTGGTTCCTGCAGGGCCAGTCGTACGTCCGTCCGTCTGTAAGAGTTCCGGGCTGGGTTTTGCAGCTGGAAATTCCCGGGCTTTCCCGGGTTTTCCCGGAATGTCCCTGGTGGTCTTCCCTGGGTTTTCGGGGTGCCATTCCCGGGGGGGTGCAAAGAGCCGAAAGGTCCGAAATCGCAAATGCTGGGCGCCTCTAGAGCTATGGACTCGACTCGGACTCGAACTCGACTAGGCCCGGGTCGAGACGACGCGGCCCAGACCTTTCCCGCAAACTCCAAACACAACCCTGGATTCTTTCCTTCCTTCGTGATCTCTACGACCGCTGCCTGTTCTCCCTTGTCCTGCTTGCCCCCTCCCACACCTGCAACCCGCCCCGCCCCGCCCCGCCCCGCCCCGCCCCGCCCCGCCCCGCCCCGCCGAGTCGCGTCCAGTCCCAGCCTCAGCCTCAGCCTCACCCGCCCCAGCCCCACCCACTCCATCCGCCCCAGCCCCAGTCAGCTCACAAGGGGCAGTTGGTCTTGGGGTCCTTCATGCACACGGCCGCTTGCTGGTCGGCGGGCACCGAGGTGGAGGAGTTGAAGGCCTTCCAGTCGCTGAACAGGGGGCACAGCTCGGTCTGGCGCTCCAGGGCCCCGCGCGGCCAGCCGCAGTAGGCCATCAGGGGGCACAGCTCCGTCTGCATGGTGGCGTTGAAACCCTGCGCGCACGACGGAGACACACACGAGGGGCGCGCAGGCGGAACGGAAAGGCAGTGGAAAGAGGCCACACGGTCATCGTGGAGGCTGGAGCACAAAAGGACGTTTCGGGAGAGCGCCGGGAGGGGAGGGGAGGGCTTGGGGGTGGGGTGGAAGCAAGGGGTGGAAGAAGGGGTGGAAGGGGCTGAGGAGCTCTAGCTCTCCCTGAGATGTTCTTGGCTTAGCGCTGCTACCAAGTAACCCGACAAGACGTCCGCTGTCGTCAGGCCACCACGCTTCGCCAGGCCAAAACGCTGCCAGCTGCCCGCCCCGCACCACGCCAGACGCCACAGCACACCACCCCGACCCGCGCTAGTCTCGCTTGCTCAGCAGCTCACCTTGTCCTTCAGAACGCTGGGGCACGTGACCTGGTAGTACTCGTCCTTGCCCAGCACGCTGAACGCGGAGATGGGGGTGGGCGAGGCGAAGCGAGGAGAGGAGAGGAGACACGTGGGGTAAGTCGGGCAGGCGGGCGGGCAGGCGAAGAATGACAGCCGGAACGAGCCGGTGGCGGGCTTGCGGCCGTACTCTACGGCATGTACGGCACAGCGGCTGCAGCGCCCCAGAACAGCACGACACCGGCCAGCCGCTGCTGCGATGCTGGCAAGCCCAACCAAAACACCTCTCTTCCCCCCTTTCACCTTCACCTTCGTGGGAGCTGAATGCCGTTCCGATCTGACCCTGCTCGACCTCTCCCGCCGCTTTCCCGCGCGAAGATCGCATCTCCCCGAGCACACAGCACGCACACACACGCGCATACACACGTAGCCACCCACCCACCCACCCAGAAAACCACTCACGCGTAGCGGTCGAGGACCCGCGGCAGGCCGTACAGGCAGGCGAAGAGCCAGAAGAGCTTGTAGAGGGCGGCTGCGATGATGTGCATGTACATGAGGCCCGTGATGATGGGTTCGGAGCGGCCGTGCGGCTGGTCACCCAACAGCTCTGGGTAGGGATTCTCGGTGGCAAGGGCCAGCGCGGCCAGGGTATCCCTGCGGATCGAGGGAAGGAGCAGGAAGAGGAGGAGGACGGGAGGAGAGAACGAGGGTTTTGGGTTTCAGGGGTTTCAGGGGTTTCGGGTTTTAGGGTTGGATGTTCAAGGGTCAGCTCAAGATAAGAAGCGTCTTCGACTGAACCCCCTGTCGTACTGCATGACTTGCCGTACTGCCGTACTCACATGATCATGTTGACCCACAGCAGCTGCAGCACGTTGAGCGGCGGCACTCCGCCGTACAGCGCACCCACGGCGGCGGAGATCATGGCCACCAGGTTGATGGACAGCTGGAACACCAGGAACTGCTCCAGGGGGGGAGGACAGGGCGACGGGAAGAGGGCAGGCGCGGTGCGTGTGTGTTTTTGCAGGGGCGGGGAGGATGCAGCAGGGCGCAAAGCGACGGGGCTGACACACTCCCTGGGCCCCGCCTAGGGAAAGACGGCGTCAGCGGCAAGCTCAGGCTGCTTCCCTCGCAGCCCGTGATTCTGCAAACACACCTGTTGGGCCCCCTCCCGCCCAGCCACCGATTTTGCATCACATGCCCAGAGCAATCGTCTCATCCCGCTCATTCCGCCTGCTTCCCCTGCTCCCGGTCCCAGCTACGACCCCGCCCTACCGCGCCTATCCCCCCACCGCCTGCCACGGCTCCCGTGCTTCACACCCTCCCCCTCGGCCCCATCCCGACCACATTCCTCCCCCAGCCCCGACCCCGACCCTCAACCCTCAACCCCCAGTCGACCCTCGACCCCGACTCTCGGCCCTCGACCCCCCAGCGGCCCCTACCCTGCTACCCACCTTGCGGATGTTCATGTACACGCAGCGCCCCCACAGAACCGACTTGACGATGGAGGAGAAGTTGTCATCCAGAATGATGATGTCGGCCGCCTCCTTGGCCACCTCAGTGCCGGCGATGCCCATGGCCAGACCCACGTCGCTCTCCTTGAGGGCCGGCGCGTCGTTGGTGCCGTCGCCCGTCACCGCCACCACCTCGCCCTGCTTCTTCAGAAGCGACACCAGCGTCAACTTGTCCTCGGGGGAGGACCGGGCAAGGACCTGTACAGCGAGGCGGAGTGCGAGGCGAAGCGAAGCGGAGACATGGGGGCGAAAAATGAAGCCACAGGCGGGATAGGGGGGCAGAGTGGAGAGAGGCGAGGCGGCAACAAGGACGGAGGGCGAGAGTGGGTGGGGTTGTTGGAGACACGCACCGCAGCGGAAGCGATGCGAGGAACAGCTAAGAAGGAGCAAGAGACGGAAGGAGGGGTTGCTGCCCCTGCCTTACCCCAGCCCCCCCCCCTCGCCCCTGCTCTCTCCGCCCTCCGTCTTCTTCCCGCCCTCCTCCCCTCTCTGCTCCCCTGTCCCGACCTGGTCCACTTACCCTCAGCCTGGGCAGCAGCGGGATAAGCTCCGCGGCGGGCATGGCTCGGAACGTGGGCCCCTCCATCGCCACACAGTCATCGGTGAGAATGCCGCACTCGCGCGCGATGTGCTGCGCGGTGTGGATGTTGTCGCCCGTCACCATCCGCACAGTGATGCCGGCCGCCTGGCAGGTGCGCACCGCGTCGGGTACCTCGGCGCGGACGGGGTCCTTGATGCCCACGATGGCAAAGGCGATGAGGCCGTTGTCGACCTGGGGGGGGACCGCGGGTGGGGGGCAGGGCGTGTGGGGGGCGGAGGAGAGGAGAAGCGTCGTGGAGTGGCCCGTTTGGGAATCAGAGAGAAGGCTGCAAGCAAATCAGGGCACAGGAAAGGGCAGCACAGCGAAGCGCAGCACAGCACAGCACCCGAAGCAACAGCCGCGGAAGCACCAGAGGTTGTCATCGGCACCTGCCGAGTGGCCCACCCCCCGACTCGCCCAGCTACGGACCCCCACCCCGTAACTGCGTTGCGTTCCCCTCGCCCCGGGCCGTTCTTATTACCCCACCCCACCCACCCCACGTGACCCACCTGGTCTGCATCCTCGAAGAAGTCCGGAGAGCGGGTGGGGTCGTTTGCCGGGTAGTCCCGGTACGTGAGGCAGATGCAGCGGAGACCCTGGGTGGATGGATGGGTGGACGGGTTGGGTAATTGAGTTTGAGAAATGCGGGTGGACGAGTGGATGGGTGGGATAACAGTTGTATTAGACGAAGCCGCCGAGGCGCGGGGAGCGGTGGGGGCCGCAGGTTGGTTGCGAAGCGAGGAAGGGCGAGTGGATGGCGGAGAAGAGCGCCACTCACGTCGGTGGGCCCTGTGAGCCGCACAACTGGATGGTTGGACCGGGCGGGACGAGCCCGGCCTCAGAGCGGCGCCGCAACCATCACCACCACCACCCCGCCCCCCACACATACCCGCCCCACCCCCGCTGTGCCTCCCTGGATCACCCACCCACCCACCCACCCACCCACCCACCCACCCACCCACCCACCCACCCACCCACCCACCCGCTTGGCCATGGAGGTGACGAGCGCAATCATTTCCTCCAACTTGGCCTTGTCCAGAGGAATCGTGGAACCGTCGGGCTGCAGCAGCGCAGTGCTTCGCCGCAGAACCCACTCCGCAGCGCCCTTGTTGTACAGCCGCAGGTTGCCGCTGGGCTCGCGCATGAGCACGCTGGCCATCTTGCGCGCGGACGAGAAGCCGTACATCTGCAGTACAGTCAGTACAGGACAGTGATTTTGTTACAGTGCAGGAAGCCGTACATCTGCAGTACAACAAGTACAGCACACGTTGTTTATATTAATAGACAGTTTAGTACAGCCAGTTCAGTACAGCACAGGGTTCAAGTGGCGCGCGTGCGGCATACAATAACGTTTTTTGCGTCATCGAGCTCCACATCTCCTTCCCTGCCCAGATGTCATTCGCTGCAACCTACTTTTCTTGCCACCGAGCACGCACCCGCGTGCACGTGCACGTACAAAACCCTGCCGTACCTTGACCTGGTCCGCCTCCCGCTCGTCCCGAACCGTCTTGTAGTCGATCCCCAACTTGCGAAGCAGCACCAGCAGCGCACACTCGGTGCGGTTGCCAACAAAGTCGATAGTGCCGTTCTCCTGTGTGCGCAGGCGAAGATACGTGCACATCTTCAGCGTGTAAGCGCGTGCAAGTGTGTGCAGATGGTTTTATTAGGTGCTTGTGCGTTGAACGGGCATCTGATTAAGTACGGTAACAGCAGCACGATGGTAACAGCTGAAGTACTTTGGTGCAATGGGCTCTGGACCCTCCGTAGCCTCTCTGCTGAAGAACTGAACGCCGGCTGTCCCCCTCCAAGCAAATTAATAAACGCACGCACCTACAAACGAGCCGATGCCGACTAACCGCTGCTGCTGCTGCTGCTGCTGCCTAACAATTCACCGCTGTCAGTGTCTGAAGTGTAAGCTGTTATTAACCGGCAGCGCCTGCCCCGCCCCGCCCCTACCTGGTCCACCAGGAAGGCCTTATTGTTGAGCGCGCAGTTGTTCTTGAGCAGGTTGAGGAGCGAGGGGTTGAGCTGCTCGGGCGTGGGCACGGCGGGGTAGGGCACGCCCGCGAACCAGCCCTCCACGACCGTCATTCGGTTCTCCGTCAGCGTTCCCGTCTTGTCGGAGCAAATGGCGGTGGCGCCGCCCATGGTCTCGCAGGCCGACAGCACGCGCACAAAGTTCTTGTCTTTCATCATCTTCTTCATCTGCGCTCGGGAGAGGTAGATAGGGGTTTGTTTTGAGACGAGGTTGTCAGCGGCCGGGGTAGGGCGTTCAGCGGGGGTACCGGTAGGGCTGTGCCCGGAGTTGGGAGTTGTCCGCGGGGGCAAATGAATACGGGGGCGGTCGAGGGGGTCCAAGCACGCACACGCACACGTTCATGCACACACACACGCGCGCGCGCGCGTGCGCACGGACAAATACACCAGGCGCCGACCCTCCCTCGGCCAACCAAACGCGTCCGTCCCGCCAGGTCGGATACGGCCTCCCAGAGGACCCGGCACCCAGGACGCACAGCATCAGCGCCATCAGCCCCTCGACCCCCGTTTCCTTCCCCCCGCATCTCACTGCTCCCGCCCCCCGCCTCCCCACGCACCGAGTACGCGAGCGTGAGGGTGACGGCCAGCGGCAGGCCCTCCGGAATAGACACGACGGTAATCGTAATGGCGTACAACAGGAACTGCAGCGGGCCGTTGTCGTTGATCTTCTTGACGTCTCCGCCCTTGTTCACGATCAGCCACCTGCGGGCGGCGGTGCGCATCGGCAGCATCAGATGCGTCAGCCGAAGAGCACAGGCCTTGCCACATCGCTGGTTCACTGCACAGCCTCTCCCGTGAGGGAACGGATGGTGGGGCTCAGCGCGAGAGGAGGCATCGCCGGTCGGAGCGCCGGTGCAGCTGGTGAGGCCCTGAGCCCCCCTGGATGAGCGGTGCGGCTGACGGCACGCGCGGAGCGGCGGCGGGACCGACCGACTCCCTCGACCGGGCAGATTTTTGGGAGTGCGAAGCCACGACCCCATCAGCCGTATGCCATACGGCATGCCCTGTGCCCCCCTCACACTTATATCACCAGTATATGAACTGTAATCTCTCGTGCCATGTACCTAGCCGCGCGCTGTACCACTACCGGTATGTAACTACCTGTTGTTTACTATGCATTAATAATTTTATATATCACTATTTATTATGTCTCTTATTTGTATAATTTGCTGTACCCAGGTGCGCGCTGTTAACGCCGCGCGCTTTACCACTAAAATAACTATCTGCTTTAGTAATTATTATTTTGTTGTACTAATAGTATCATTATTGATCCTGTACTTATAACCTTTATCAATTATGTACTTATTAACTATTATTATTTGAAATACCGATAGTAACTAGAGCTATCTGAACATTTTCCTGCGCACTGCCTGGGGCAGTACTTACTTGATGAGCAGCGCCAGGAAGCACACCACCGCCACCAGCACACCCATCTTGGACACCTTGGCGGCCACGTCCGTGAGCTGCTCCTGCAGGGGAGTCTGATCGTCGCCCGCCTCCGAAACCAGCGCCATGGTCTTGCCCCACTCGCTGTGGGGCCCCACCGCCAGCACCAACACGTGGCCGCTGCCCTCGTTGACCTGGCGGAATATCGCAGTCGGGCACGGGTGCGATGGACGCGGATGCAATTCACATCAGAGTAGGCGCAGACATAGCATCAGCCGCTGAGTATAGCATCAGGCGTGGATGGCAACGGCACTAAGACCAAGGCGACGGCGCGCTTGGGATGGACACCGCTGCCAGCAGCTGCAAAGTGCCTCATGCAGCCGCTACAGTGTGAGTCGTCCAAAACCGCACAGCGAGAGTGGGTCGCGGGCCCGCTGCAGCCGCTACTGCCCGCCAGACCACCAGGCCGGGGCCTTAATCTTAAGGTCATATTCCATTCTGCCCGCCCTCCTTTCCGACCCACCGTGGTGCCCGACCTGACCCATGGGTCGTGGACTGGGTCCTTCTTGATGGGATCACTCTCGCCCGTCAGCGAGGCCTCGTCCAGCACCAGGCCCTGAGAGTCGATGACGATGCCGTCCGCGATGACCTTGTCGCCCGTATCCAGGAACAGCACGTCTCCAACCACCACCTGCGGAGGCAGCGGAAGCAGCAGCGTCGTTGACATCAGCCGCAGCAGCACGAGGACAGCATTTGCACCTCAGCGGCAGTCGCAGCCACGGACTCATTGGCACCGCAGTAGCAGTAGTGGGGCTCCAGACCGCCGGCGGGGGGCCATGAGAGCACACGGCGGGAATGTGGCTTGAGCTGCAGTATGCCCCTCACGCGGCAGTACCCACGCGGCATGGCAGCACGCCCCCGGGCGCACACACTGTCCCCGCGCAGCACCTCCCGCTGCATCGCCTAGACGCCTACGCTGCACCGCCTACGCTGCAGCCCCTCCCACTGCCCCCCCCCGGCGCACCTCGGTGTTGGGAATGAGCACCTGGCGGCCTCCGCGGGTGACCTTGACATCGATGTTGTCCTTGAGCTTGTTCAGCTTTTGGAACTGAAGCTCCTTGCTGTAGTCCTGGCCCGCGCCTGAGGAGTTGATGCGGGGGAGGCGGGGGAGCGGGGGAAGCAGGAAGGGTATGCGTGATGAGTGTGTGGGAGGAGTGGAGCAAGGGCACCGTCACGGCTCGAGGCAACAAGGTAAACCGTCCAGGAGGAAAGCGCGAAAAAGGAAAGATGCAGCACTGCAGCTCGTCAGCTCCCCACCCCGTGCGCTTTGCCGCCTTCTCCGGCCCCCCTCCCTTCCCTAGTAAGGAGTGCCCTTCTGCCCCCCCCCCGCCCCACCCGATCCGTGCAAAGCAGAAATAACCCCGGCGCCGCATCGCCCGCCCGTTTGTCAAGTCGGCCCAAGCAAAACAGCTCCACTCAGGCCCCGTTAACCGTTACGGTGGCGGTCGTTGAGCTCACCGATGAAAATGACGATCAGAGCCGTGCCCAGCACCGCCAGACCCTCAGACCAGCCGTTATGCGCCCGCTGCTCCGGAACCGCAGCGCCCAGAACAATGGTCACCTGTCAGGGAGCGCGGGCGTGGAAGGCAGGGAAAGCAAGCGGACGGGGTATATAAGCTACGGAACCCTCGCAAAGTAACCAGCCGACTACGGCTTGCTCGTTATGGTATCATTCATTTGCGACCATCCACACAGCCGCTTGTAGCGGTAGTTGGCGCTGTGGTATAGCGGTAGTGAAGCAAAGTGGTAGATGGCGCTATAAGATTGCGGTGTTTGGCGCTGTAAAATAGAGAGAGTGGGCGCTAGAATATGCATCCAGGTCCTCATAATGAACCCGAGGCCCACTCAGGTTCCAACTTAGGCAACCACACCAGCCGCCGCGCACGAGTCTACCGCACTCCGGAGCCCCGACCCACCACAGCGACGATGAGCAGAATGATGATCATGGGGTCCTTAGAGGCCTCAATCAACATGCTGAGGAAGGAAGGCGGCGGCTTCTCTGCGCATGCATAGAACCGGCGAAATAAACGGGATCTGAGTCATCCGTCGGAAAATTGCGGGCTTCAGGCCGCTACGGTAGTCGCTTTGTCTGTCAGCCCGCAGGAACATGGCGCACAACGAGTTAGCATCGGGGATGCCGGCACGCGCGTGTGAGGTAAACTGTCTTGGTAATGCGGTGGCGACGAAGGGGTCTGGATAGGGTGTAGGCAGGCGGCGCACTGGCCCGCATCTGCGCTTGCCCGCTGATCGAGGTGGTAAGGTCGGGAAGTTGGTGAAACGGACCGAACCCTGGCGAATCGTGCGCAATGGTGGCGCATGCTGCTGCTGCTGCCGTGCGGCATACATACAGGAGCAAAAGCAAATCAGGACATGGGGTCCACCCGAGGATGCACTGACCTGGGAACGTGTTGGGTCCGTAGGCTGTTGGAGGTGTACGGTTTTGGCGGTCGCAATGCATCGAAACGAGCCCCGAGACGCGGGCAGGGGCGTTGCGAGGCGGAAGTGGAATTTGCAGGAAGAGAAAGGGGAGGACGAGTAAGTACGAGCAAAGTGACGAGCACTCTCGTGCAGAGGCAGGGACGGCAGCACTACAACGGCAGGAAACTAAGACCATGGGTTCGGCATCGGCAGGGAATTCACCTGGGAGATAACACAAAGCTTCGGTCGAAAGGGGCGGGAGCATTACCGCAACAATATGATGCCGGGGCGCCGGTTGCTGCGGCGGCGTGCGTCGGTGGTTTCTGAAACGCGCAGCACAGCATAATAATAGCTTATCCGCGACGCAAGTACTCGCATGAGCCCTAACTGACAGATTCACACTCTGAGCCTGCATCGCTTACCCTCGCGGTGCATGTTGACGCCGCTCTTGTCCGCACTGTCCGAAAGGCCATTGTGCAGGTTTGTATTTAACGCATCAGCAAGCCCAGCCGCCCCGCCCAGCTTCAAAAGCTTCTCAGTATCTTTATCCTACATAACAACACCCGAACATGTCGGCAGCCAACGTTAGGTGCAATGCGCGACAAGGGAATCCCTACGTGACATGGCCAGTCGCGAGAGGTTTGTAATCACATACCCACGAAAACAAAATTGGCATTTTCCGTGCGCAACTTGTGCATCATTATGCGCCGTGTGGGGACATTTCGACCCGTTGGAGAACGCTGGCCTCCACGTGCATGGGCCACTCGAAATCCGCGCTTCGACAAGCCGCCCCCAACCACCCATCAGTCTCACCGCATTTATTTGGAATAGGGTTGAAGGTGGTATGGAATAAGGGCAGTTGGCATCCAGCGCCAGAGCCTTCACATCCACACCCGTTTCCTCGGGTGGACCAGGTGGCGCTGACATACTTTGCAGCGCGCCTTGAACAGTGCTCTATGTTACGGTCTGCTGCACAGTGCGTCCGGTGGCCTCAGCAACCACCGACAGAAGCGACTGATTTGAGTTCAGGCCGTGAGGAGCGTTTCTTACGCTCCGGTGACTCGTTCCAAAAGCTGAAGAATATGATAGACTGAATATAAAATTGACTTGCTTAGAGGAGGTGCAAATTTAGGTTGCCGCTTCACCGGGGCCAGATCGGTTGTACTCTCTCCACGACAAAACTACACACTTATAGCACTGTAGATAATATTGGGAATTAGTGCTGAAGACATGGCGGAAGGTGTAAAATTAGTATAGTTAAAGCTCTAACATGTGTGAAAGCCACGAGTCCGTCACACGGGAGTAGTAGAGTGCGCCATACGGCGTGCGACGGGTGGAAGGCACCGAGAACACCTATTGCTTCAACATATATTCGAATATCCGAATGTACTACTTTGTAACATTGGCTTAAAAACGGGCGAAACTGCAGCAAATATCAACAATTTATCGCACCATACTGTACCAAGAAGGATTCTGACCGTTGCACCAAGGAACTGCTAAGGTTCACCACGGCTTGCACGCAGCTACATAACTATCCTTAAACATCTGCTCGCTGCAAAACACTCGGGAGCACGTGAACAAGAACTTCCCTCCGAAACCATCGCGCTCCGAAACAGGTTGCTTCACTGGGTCAAACGGCATATTTGCAATGCAGAAGGACAATAATCCTACCGCACAACGAGGCCAATGGATCAGGTGCAGCATGGACAACCGCTGGAAGCAACAGTGGGCCTGGCGTTCCTGCCGAAAAAGGTAACTTCCGTTGTTTGCATGCGTAACAACTCACAAAGCACCTGCAGAGGAAATACCTTTCAAAACCTCAGTCGCAAACACGTAGCCCGCCTGCCGCCCAGCCGCCCAGCCGCGCCCTGCCCCAACAAGCCACACACCCGAATCTCCCACCCCCCCAACCCGCACCCCGGCCTCCCCACGGCCACCCACCCCCCATCCCCAAACCTCCGGGCCACGCAGCTGCCCCGGGTCCTAACACCCGAGCTGCGGAGCCTCGCCGCGGCTGCCGGGCTGCGGCTGCTGGCACTGGACCCACATCGCCCCCTAGACGAGCAGGCAGCGACCGCCACCACCAACGCCACCACCGCCGCCCCGGGGGGCCGCCTCAGCTCCGAGACCGCCCCAATCGACATCATACTCCATAAGCTCCACGCCGATTCGGGTACGGATAAGGCCCAGTTTGTTTTGCGGTGGGTGGGCTCCTGCGGTCGGCTTTCCACGGGCGGGACCTGCGGGCCGGGGCGGGGCGGGGCGGGGCCCGGGGCGGATCCACCCACCCACCCATCCACCCGCTCGCCCACTCGCTTGCAGTATGGGAGGCCCACGTGGAGCGCTACGTGGCCCTCTACCCCTGGGTCTGCCTGCTGGACCCCCCGACCGCCATACACGCCACGGAAGACCGTGCCCTGATGCTGGCCGCCATCCCGCCCTCGGGGCTGCTGCTGCACGTGCCGCCGGCACTCGCAGCGCCGCAGGAGCCGGCCTGTGGGGCCCGGCAACAGCAGCAACAGCAACAGCAGACCGAGCGGCAGCGGCCGCGGCTGGGTTCGCAGGCGGCGGCGGTGGAGATGCTGACGGCGGCGGCGGGGCGGGGCGGCAGCTACGGCGGTGGCAGTGACGTTGCTGGTTGGGAGGACGGAGATGGAGGTGGGGGCGGAGACAAGGCCGTCACCGCAGCGGACGCGAACGCGGCGGCAGCGGCAGCGGCGGCGGCGGGTTGGGGGTCGCGGCGTGGGCGCCTGGTGCTGGTGCGGGCGCCGGCGCAGGCGGTGGTGCGGTCACGTGGGGAGCTGCGGGCCCTGCTGGCGGCTGGCGAACAAGGTGCGGATGGGTGAAGGCGCGGGAGGGAGCCGGTGCGGTGGCTGCTGTGGCTGGGGCTGCGGCTGGGGCTGCGGAGGCGGCTGTACACCCGCGCTCCCGCTCGCCGTCCTCTCGTCCCGCCGGCACTGTCAATCACTAAGCCGGCATTGTCAACCACCAAGCCGGCATTGTCAACCACCAAGCCGGCACTGTCAACCAACTAGCACCTATAGGGAAAGGTGCATGAGCCGCTGATTCGCCCGATCCGCTGTTGTGTCAGCTTTCCCGTAATCTGGTCCGGTCAAGAGCATCGGCTGTTGGATGTTACAAGCTTCAATGAGCTCGTACGGCTCAAACGAACCCGGAGGCTCATGAACCGCCTCAGTCGCGCAAAAAAGATAAAGAAAACCAAAAAGACAAAGAAAGATTCGAAACGATGGTGATACAGTGGATGAAGTAGACTGGATGTGTTCGCACACAGACAAACTCTTAGGAAGCGATACGCTCACGCCGCAAAGCAAACATCTCGTATATAGCTTTCGCAAGACCACGCTGGTCATCAACTTGCATGACATCGTGAACACTCGCAGTAGTGGGTACACCTAAGTCCCAAATCTTCTGCCGCGCCGACACAAGAGCAGGACACTCCCATAGAAAATGCTTCTCGTCCTCGATAGCGCCATCAGAACGACACGCTTTGCATACACGAAGCTCTCTAGACCGACTGCTTTCACTGTTAACCGCCAAATCAGAAACGCACAACCGAAAACGAAGTAAGGAACGATGGTGTGCCGGGGGGATATAACCCTCAAATTGCTTCGGCAGCCCCATCCAATGCTTATGGCGACACATCTTAACACCGGGCTTTCTGGCGTCTGTAACGAAAGCGCGCGGGTCCACGGCTAACCTATCGCTACCCCAGTCGTCGTTGACGCGACCCCTGAGGGTGTCCATCAGCGCCTCGACGTCAAGCTTGCTAGCCGCGTACCGCCTGACCCTAGTATCGATATTACCTGCCGCCGCGTCCTCGGCCCAGACATGCCCTAAATAATTCAGAACCCGGATGACCTTGGAGCCCCATCCGTCACCCTGCAAATTCGTTTCTAAAGCCAACCGGATCTCGTGGCGAAAGGCACTGTGGTACACGGTGCTAGTGACCTCCACCAAACTATTCCAAAAACGAAAAACAGACTCGGCCCAGTGTAACTGCAAGGGCATCTGACCTAGCTCCCTAAACAACAGCTGCAGAGGTGGAACGGCGGCTCCAACCAATTGCTTCATAAATGAAATCTGAAGCTTGACCATACGGTCTCGCGTAGCCGCTCCGAAATAGCAGGATCGTGGAGCTTCATTGGCCGGGAAACCCCTCTCTAGCAAGGCTAAAACCAAGTCGGCACCCCACAGCTGCGAACCGTACGACAACACGGAATGGACTTGCGCGTTGAAACATTTCATACCGATGGAAGGCAACAGAAGCCCTTGCCGCCGCAATTTACTGAGCAGGGCAAACATGGCCCTCCGGCCCGCAGCATAAAGCTCATCCGTGCAGGAAGCGAAGGCACTGTTAGGGCCAAAATGCAGTCCGAGATAGCGTGCGCGTGTTTTCCAAACAATAGGCCGGTCCACCGGCAGCCCCTCCTCCGTTACGCGCATAGTAACCAAATCAGTGATCGCATAGAAATGGCTCCTGACCTGGTCGTTGGGGTAAAAGAACAGTAGCTCGCACTTCATTGCATTAACAGTGAGACCGAACGCTTCCGACCACTCCCTCAACGCTCTGAGCAGGCTCATCAAACGACGTTTTGTCCCCGCAAAAAGACTGAGGTCATCCGCGTAGAGAGCCAAAGGCACTCGCCGACCTTCCACACTTGGGCAATCGGTGGCCGCCATGGCAGCCGGGAGCGCGACATCCAGGGCGTCGACATAATCCGCAAAACCCTCCACAAAGAAACCAAACAGTGTGGGACTCATCGGGCAACCCTGCTTCACCCCTTGGGAGGAAGAGAAAGCCTGTCCAATAGAGCCGTTAACTTTGACCCGCAGTTCCACCCGCTCGTAGCAACGCTTCAGGGCATCTAAAGCAGCGCCATTAACTCCTCTTTCCTCAAGGCGAGCCCACAGTAATTCCCTATTCACCCGATCAAAGGCCTTCTCAAAATCGATCTGGCAAACAAATAGCCCTTCACCCAGCAGTGCGTTGGGGGGGGCCGTACGACAGCGATCCGTGAGATGCCATAACAAAAACAAATTATGGATGGTGCCGCGCTTCGACCGGAAACCTCCCTGGTACGGGCTGCGTGCCCCGCAACCCTCTCCCCAAGTCTTCAACCGCCGATCGAGAAGAAACGCATACAGCTTAGAAAGGGCCCCGCCAACTGCCAGCCCACGGTAATTGCTTGGATCGAGTACGTCACCCTTTTTGTGAAGGGGAGTGACAACTGATACCTCGAACTGCTTGGGATAGTCCCCAGTAGATCGGATATGTTCCAAGAGGCGCAAAAGATACGGCGCGAGAACTAACTCCTCCCTGCCCTCTACCCTACGAGTGGCGTACTTGTAACACTCCGCGGGGGCCTGCTCAAGGCCGGGTGATTTATGGTTGCCTAACGCTTTGAGCGCCGCGATGACCTCTGCTAGAGTAAACGGAGCATTCAGAGACGCCGCCGCAACAACCCGCTGATTACGGGCAACACTCTCATGACCTGCCCAATCGCGCGATGCTTCAAGGGGCCGCCCGTTGATAAGGTTCAAAATATAATCCGCCCTCACCGCATTGAAAGGATTCACCTCGTCGTTGTACAGCGCGTCAAAATACTCGCGCCAACTATTGACATCACGGATGGGACAGTCGGACTTCACGCCCTGGTTGAGCCGTCGCCACAACGCGCGGGGGTCACCCTTGCATTCCTCCAGGAACGCCGTGAAGTGGGAAACGTGAAATGCGGCGCGGGCATCCTTTCTAAGCCTCTGGTAGCGAGAGCGAAGCGTGGTGAAAACCTGCCGTGCTTGCTCGTCAGCAAGGAGTCCGTTTGCCCTCATGTATGCCTTGTGCTGTAGCATCGCACTACGGGCGGTGGCGCATTCATCGGTCCACCACGGTGCATCCTTATCTTCTCTGACCCGCGGGGCCCTACTGCGACGACGCCCCCCGAACGCCTTCTCCACCGCTGCCGAGCACGCCTTCGTGATAACATCAACGACCCTTGTACTATCCATGTCAGCGCCAAGCTTGTTCACAGCTTCCGCAATGCGCCGAACGGAGGTAGCGTCATAGCGGCGAATAAGGTCGCATACCGGGATTTGCGCTGCACGTCGAAGCGTGCCCTGATGCTGCCTCTACCCGCCGAGGGGGGGCCCTGCTTCAAAACCCGCAACTCAAGCGACACAGGGCAGTGATCACTCAAGAGACTGCCCACCTTCTCCCCTGTTAGCGCGACGGGAATGTTCAAGACATGAAGATGATCCGCTCGAAAGAAAAGAGCCGGAGACGCAACATATAGGTCAATCATGCTACTACCCTGCCCAGCCGGGCTCCAGAACGTACACGCCCCTCGAAAATCACCGTTCACGCGACCGTTCAAAACGACTAATTCCAATTCCTGACAAAGACTCACCAAAGCCCGCCCAAAAGTATTATCGGTGTTGTCCTCAGACCGACGAGGGGGAATGGCACGCAGAAGGTTGGCTTGCTCCGTTTGGGTGAAATCGGCCAACTCTACATCGCCGTCGGCGTCCGGGAGCTCGTGAAGTTCGGCGACTCTGGAGTTGAGATCGCCCAGCAGTAACACCTCATCGCCCGGCTGTTGGAACCGGCGCACCAGTGAGCGTACCCTATCCATGATGCGCCTCGTTACCCTATCCTGCGAACTGCGCCCACCCGACGTGTAGACTCGGGACCCAAGAGGTGCGGCATACCCGGCGCCAATAACCAGCCCGTTTCCACCGAGATCCAGCGCGTCCCCCTGGAGTCGCAGCCACACACTGTTCATGCCCCTGGGGGCATCTGACGAGGTACAGTGAGTGACAAATTGCGCTATGCGCTGATTTACCCAAACACAAACACCTCCCCTCTCTCTAGACCTACCCGCAAGGTAGCACCGCGATCCGTCTGGTACTATGCGAGACAGCTCGCCCATAGCCGACCCATGCGTTTCAGTGAGAACGACCATGTCATAGCGCAGCGCAAGCTGGAGCAATTCGCGTTGCTCTAGTTTCCAATGGGTTACCCCGTGTAGATTCCACTGAAGAACACGAAGCGATTCAGACCTCCGGTTTGCCCCCTAGGTGTCGTCCATGGCCGTGTCGCCACTGCGGCCGCCGCTGCGGCCACCCCCACGGCCGTTGCCGCGTCCGGGGCTGCCACCGCGTCCGGGGCTGCCACCGCGTCCGGGGCCGCCACCACGCCCAGCGCCGGTCCCGCTGCCCGCGCCGCTCCCGCTAGCCCCCCTGACTTCGGCGGTGTTGGCGCCGGTCGCGACACCGCCCCCATCCTGCGGGCGGCTGGGCTGCCACGGGCCCGTGTAGGGCTGCCAGCCCTGCTCCGACCGGACGGCGATGTCCACTCCGTTGACCCAACGGACGTCGCGCTTCTCCTCGTTACGCAGCCAGAGGAACGTAGCCGTGCGCCGGTTTTTCAGCTCGAGGCCCCTTTTAGTGAGGGAGTCCAGGATTATGAAGCTGTTCGCGCTGCCCCCAAGCTGACGGCGAAGCTGGAGAAGGGCCTGCAGCACCATGCCGCGGCTGTCCGCGTGAAAGTTGATGTCAACCATGGCCATGTCTTTGAAAAGCATCGGCTGGAGCGCCATGTCTACCGCACCTCCCACCCCACCACCTCCTCCCGACGATAACGGCATGTCGCGACGCCGCGAACGTTTCCACCCTTTGGCAGCTTGCTCAACAACGTCCGCAGTGACTCATTATTATGTAAAGGAGCATATCACTCCCTGACCCCCCTTTGGCCACTGCGGCATCACCTCCTGAATGGCCTTGGCCGGTCCATGTGCAGGTTTGCGACCCGCGGGTCTGTCGCCGCCGCTCATCCTCAAGACGCAGCGAGCGGACGCGGCCGGTGGCGGCGGCCACGGGCTGGCGGTGGCGCTGGGCTGGGCCGAGCTCGCAGACCGGGCCCAGGAGCTTCAGCGCGCAGCAGCTGCCGCTGCCGCCGCCGCTGGCGCGGCTGGGTGCGATAGCGGCCGTAAAGATGGCGGTGGCGGTGGCGGTGGTGGTGGCGGCGGTGGTGTTGGGGACCAGAGCGCCACCGGTGATGGCAATTGCGTCGGCGAGCGCGGCTGGGTTCCGCTGGTGGTTCAGCGATACGTCCCCCACACCGACGCGCTGTACAAGGTGGGTAATTAGAACTGAGAACTGAGAATCCCAGCGCGCAACATTGCCTCCAAACCTCAATTGCACCGGTGCCGTACCCAAACATCCTTACTCAACTGCTCCCGGCCCTTCCGCCCCCGGGGATGTCACGTCGAACCCCATTCACCTCTTTGCCGTGCACATGTACCTCCGTGCCTAAGTGCTACATGTGTACGACAGCTTCCCAACTACGTTACCTTCCTCCTGCCGCGACCCGCGCCCCGGCCCGACCCTCCGGCCCGCCTCGCTCCTGCTTCCCCTCCCGCCCTTCCAGGTGTACGTGCTCGGCCGTCACGTGCAGGCTGAGCGGCGGGCCTCCCTCACCCTCGCCCAGCTCGCCGCACTGCGGACGCAGGCGGAGCGCCAAGGGCCACAACAGCAGCAGCAGGCCCCACAACAGCCCCTACAGCACCAACAACGGGAGTACGGAGAACCCTCGGCCGCGGCCGCGGCCACCGCCGCCGCTGCCCCAGCAGTCCCACCGAGCCCGAAGACCCTGCTGCTGCACCACCTCTCCGCGCTACCACAGACGGCAGGGGCAGGCCCCAAGGCTAACGCCGCCGCCACCGCCGCCGTCACACCCGCCGCCTCCACCCACGCGGAGGTGTCTGCTGGGCAGCCGTCGGCGGAGTTGGGCCGCTCGGGAGGCGAGCTGCCGGCGGCTGCGTCTGCGGGGGCGGAGCGCCACCGCCTGGAGCCAGCTGCCGCAGCCCCCGCCGTGGCCGCTGCTGAGGTGGACGATGCAGCCCTGGGCGCACTCGCTGGGGAGCTGTCGCAGCGGATGGGCCTCTCACTGTTCAATTTCGATGTGGTGGTGCCGGCGCCGGCGCCCCTTCAGGAGGGAAACGAGGCGGGTGAGGAAGGGGAGGCCGAGGGCGCCAGATCGAAGGCTCCGGAGGCAGCGGACTTGCTGTCGTTGTACGTCGTCGACGTCAACTACTTTCCCGGGTACGACAAGCTCAAGGGGTGGGAGGCTCACTTGGTGGCCCACATGCGGGCTGCCGCGGCGAGCAAGCAGCCAGTGCACACGTGAAGCCAGCTGTGCACGGCAGCCGCGGCCGCAAGTAACCGACACGGGCCGCTGCCAGGGTAATCCGGGGTGACGAAGACGAACCGCAGCGAGACATGAGCCGGACGTGCCGCGTGTGGGGCCGAGCTGAGATGTGCTGCGGTACTCGCTGGCGGGTGGTTCGCGGTTGGCCGTCTCGGCGCAGACCTGCCGAAGTTGTCGGCGGGTGTGACTTCACCCATGATGCTGATGCTGATGTTGAGAAACAGTCGTGCTCGGGCGCATGCAATCATGCATGGGAATGACCGTGCGGTGGTGTAGCCGTGCCAGCTTGCGTACGGGCGACCGGCGCGCGTGTGCATGTGCTGCCGGCAGGTGCAGCGGAAGGAATGCAGAGCCCCGCATTCCCAGCATGACCGCAGACCGCCCCGCGGAAGACCGCCGCCGCATGGGGGTTGCCCGTACACAGGTAGCAAAGCCCCGTGTCACGTCAACAAAATGCCAATGAGCAACACGACACATCCAAACGCCCTTGCTTGCGGCAGATCTCGACTTCTGGAGCCCACTGTAAAAAGGATAGCAGCAGCATGCCGTAACACCCAGCACGCATGAGTCGCGACACGCTGCACCGACTTCCGAGCCTGTCGTTGGCGCAAGAAAGCCGGCGGACCCAGTACACAATCACGCCCAGAGGCCGCCACGTGGTATCGCCGTAGATATATGTCAACTATTTCCGCCAATCGGTGCCAACAAATCTGTTCATGCACGACTGCTGCGCCGCCCAGCCAGCATCTCACAGCCGGCGACAGTCCCCACTGGCGGTCAGGTCGTCCGGCGTGGCGTGTTTCCCGCCCAGGTCCTCAACCATTGAGCGAGCCCAGTGGCTGGCTCTGGAGAGGTCTGCGCAGCCACCGCAAGTCCCCATCCATCCTCCAGCCAGGCAGGCAGGCAGGCAGGCGACTGCGCCGCCGCCGCATGCAAGCAGCCCCAAACCCCAAAGGACAGGACGTCCGAAGGAAACGCCCGAAGACACAACTCTAGCTGTCTTCTTGCCGTACCCAGTACGGTCCGTAACCCAAACACCATGCACTCCCGAAGCCCGATAAGCTGGACCCGAATTCCTGTTCCGCATTCAACAGGCGCAGCGGATGTTCCCGCTCCGAGGCGCTCAAGCAGCCACCACCACCGCACCACACCCGTCCGACCGCCAGTCCGCTTTCGTCGGAGACGGGCGCGGGGAGGTGGGGAGACGCCACCCCACGCCGCAGCGCAAGCCCGCTCTCGCCCTCCGCCCTCCGCCTCCCACACTCCGCCCCAAGCCCAAACTCCTGGCCCCCGGCTGCCCTGAGCTCCACGCCTGTACGACGCTCGTACTGCCGTAACTCTACAGCTTCAGGTTGTCGTACAGCTTGTCCACGTCCTGGTACTTGGCCATGGCCTGCTCGGCGCGGATGCGGCGCGCCGTGTCGGTCGCCACACCCACCTGCGGGACGAGGGGACCGGCACACGGAGTCACGCAGAAGGAGCGGGGAGGGTCCAAGGCAGGCGCATGCACGAGGGAAGTGCGCTAGGGACAGATACTCGGCGGAGTTCGCGTCAACGACCCTCCAGGAGGCTTCACTTACGGGGACCATGAGCAAAGGCGGACAGCCCTTGCGACCGACCCCCCTTCCCCAATGCCCCCGACCCACCACCATCTTACCCATCTTCCTCATCGGCCCCCCCAACAAACCCGGAAACCCAACCGTGCCCCTTCTCCCCGCCCGTGCCTCCCTGCTCCCCGCCCCAGCTAGCCCTACGCTTCCCCACGCGTCGCTCCTTCCAGCGTAATTTCTTTAACGTCCATCCCCCGGCTTTTCGCATCTTCTGTTCCACTCTCGCTGTCCACAGAACAACCCCACCCCCGCCTTCACCACACACCCAGCCCGCGCTCAACCCGAAACCCGCCCCCCCTTCCCCACGCCCTCTCCCCTGTCACCCCCCCTGCCCCTCCCCTCCCCTCCCCTCCCCTCCCCTCCCCTCCCAACCCGCCTCTCCCCTCCCGCCCCGCCCCGGCCCCACCATGATGAGCACCGAGGTGCCCGCGAACCCCCGGAAGGCCGTCAGGTGCGTCACCGCCTCCACCATCGCCGGCGCCGCCGACAGCGCCCCCAGGAACACACTGCCCAGCATGCTCATGCGCGTCAGCGTGCGCGTCACGTACTCGGCCGTCTGGCGGCCCGGCCGGATGGCGGGGATGGCGGCGCCCGACTTCTTGAGCTGCTCCGCCAGGTCCTTGGGCTCCAACTGTGGATAGGGTTTTAGGGTTTTAAGGTTAGGGAGCGACGAGGGATGAGATGAGATGGCATGACATGTGATGGGGTGGGGCGGGGCGGGTGGAGGGCGAGGCGGCGCCGTCATAGATGGGCCGGCCCGTCAAGCCGGGGATCAGATTACCCCGTGGACCGCCGTCCCCTCCCCTCCCCTCCCCTTCCGTTCGCTACCCATCCACCTCCGCAGCCCCGCAGGACACCACTGCACCACACCAGGCCGAACCCCAACTCAGGCACCCCGCCCTTCACGCCTGCCCGCCCTACCCGCCCCTCCCGCCTGCCCGCCCCTCCCGCCCCTTTTTCCCGCCCCTCACATCGCGCCCTCCCCCCCCACCTGCAGGAACGTGTAGTAATAGTTGAAGAAGACGATGAGCGCCACATTGAAGGGCACGTAGAGTGAGCCGCCGGGTCCCACGGTGCGACTGAACTCGTCCAGCGCCGCCGAGTCGGTGTAGCGAGCCAGGGCGGCGGGGAGGGCCAGGAGGGAGGAGGCGAAGATGAGGGGCATCACGCCGGTGGCGTTCACCTTGAAGGGGAGGTACGACTGGCGGGCCAGGTTGCCGGAGGAGTACCTGCGGGGGGGGGGTCAGGGAGTGCGGGGGGGGGCCAGGGAGTGCGGGTGTGGCGTGATGGGGGCATGATGGGGCGTGATGGGGGAAAGGGAGGGTGCAACATGATGAGACCGCAGCGGTGAAACAGAAGCGACCCAGGACCCAGCAAGGCGAGGCGGGGGGTGGGGCGTTGGGGGGTTGTTGAGACTGGTTCGGAACCTAGATGCCGTGGCAGTTCCAACCAGCTACACGTGGGGAAGGGGGCGCGGGAGTGGAGAGTGGAGAGGGTTGGCTGGAAGTCGTTGGTTGGCCTCCCTCCCTCTCGCGGCTCGGTCGGTTTTGTCGTGTCGTGTCGTGAGCAGCTTCCCCTAGCAGCCTAGCAGCCGGACGCAGCACACCACAGCAGGTCGCCGACACATCGGCCCACGGGTTCAGCACCCTCCCCCGAGCCGGTGTACCGTGAGAGCAGCCACCAGGCCCATGTTTGGGCCCCGTTCGGGGGGCAAGGGGGTCGGTTGCCCCCCGGCCCCTAACTCCTGCCCGGACCCCACCCGTCCCCGCCGAAACACACATGTGCCTCACGTCCACCCCCGTGGCTGTAACCCAGCTGCACCCTCACCGCCGCCCCAGTCCTCATCCCAGCACCCATGCCGCTCTGCCTCTAACCCCCAGCCCCTTCCCTCAGTTCCATACCCTTCCTGAACCCGGCCCCCCGCATGCGCCCCCGCCCCCCCTTTTTCAACTGGGTCTGTCAGCTAGCCTCTTCAGGCCATTATTCCCTGCCCTCCCCCGCCACCCACCCACCCACCCACCCACACACACACACACCGGTTCGAGTAGTTGACGGGGATGCGCCGCTCCGCCTCCTGCACGTAAATGATCCCCAGCGTGGTGGCCGCGAAGGCCGCAAAGAAGAACGCCACGTTGGCCGGGTTCTCGTTACCGTTCTGGGCCACCAGCTGGCCGATCGACGCAGGCAGCGCGGAGGCGATGTTGGCAAAGATGAGCACAGACGTGCCGTTGCCCAGCTTCAGCTCGCTGATAGTGTCTGCGATTTTCACCACAGATGCACAATCCATCCATAATAATTTTATACGATGTTTCGACTGCCAATCGGTGGGACGTCGACAAAATGCTCATCGTGGGGCAGTTGTCGCAGTTTTTTCATACAGTTATATTTTAGTTGCAACCCAAGTTACGAAACTCTCCATTTTCAAGCGGACCACTGCGAAAATACGAAATCCTGACATGCCGGTCATATCGATCAATCCAGGCAGACCGTACCTGCGATGTAGACGAGCGCCATGGCGCCCGCGACGAGCGCGCAGGAGCTGCCGGCGAGCCAGCCGGGCGTAAAGTCGTCGACGAAGGGGCGGATGTAAAAGAGTTGGCCGACGGCCTGCACGATCGCGAAGGCAAAGGCGAGCAGCTTCTGGTAGTACTGGAATTTGGCGCGTCCGGCGGCGCCCTCGTCGCGCTGCAGCTTCTTGAGGCTGGGGAAGGCGGCGGAAAAGAGCTGCAGCACGATGGAGGCGTTGATGTAGGGGATGATGCCCAGGCTGAACAGGCCGACCTGGGGGGAGGGAGGGAGGGAGGCGAGGGAGGTGCAGGGGGTTGGGAAGGGAGAGGCGTGCATGGGAGGGGATAGGAGAGGGACAGGGAGGCGAGGAAGAGGGAGGCGAGGAAGAGGGAGGCGAGGAAGAGGGAGGTGGGAGTGGAAAGGCGCGGGTGGATAGGTGCTGTGGGAAGGTAAGGGTATAGAGGAGGGGAGAGAACGTGCGGTGGTTGCGAGTGGCAGCGACTGGTTGTGGTGCTGGTGTGGGAGCGTGTGTCGGGGTTGGGCTGACCCGGTCTCGGCGGATGCACGAGAGGGCTTTTGGGACGATGCGGGATGGGGGCACTGCCACTGCGTCGGGAAACTTGAAGGAACAGGTCGGGCGCTGGGCGGGGCCACAGCCGTGGCTGGTCGACGGTGGTGGTGGAGGAGCACCCAGATCCCCACGATGACCTACCTTGGAGATGGACCCTCCCGACAGAGTATCAATGTAGCCTAGCAGGCCCGAGTTCGTGAGGCTGTCCGCAAAAGCGTCCACATCGACGCCTGGCAAGCGTATGTAGACACCAACGCGGCTCAGCAGCAGCAGTGCTAGGAGTCCACCAAGCTTTTTAGGGAGATCGCTGTTGAAGAATTCCGTCCAGCTGAACCCGTCGTCCTCGACGCTCCCGAGCGAGGAAGCGGATGCTCGCCGAGCGGTGGAGGTCGAGCTGCTGACGCTGCCGCCGCTGGTCCCAGATGTTGATGCCTCGCCAGTGCCATTTTGTGATGGGCCCGCTGCAGGCAACTGAGGCTTCTCCGATGTGCCGGGTTCCGTCTCTGGTGCTGCTCGCACAGGCAGCAGTGTGACGCGGCGGCATGTAGTGCGCTGAAGCAAGCTGCTGCAAAGTCCTTTTGCAGGATTCGCATGCTTAAACGCAAGCGGAAAGCAAGGCGCTTTCCCTTGCGGTGCACCAGCAATTGTGCGCTGAGGAGCTAAAGCCTGCATGATCGCACTTGGCCACTTGGGCTACGTATATATATATATATGTGCACGATGAAAATGTAAGCGGTTGATTATTATTTACACTAGGGAAATACACCGTTGCCGTATCCACCGACTCCCTCAGAAACAATGGATCGATGTCCCGTGCTGTCCGCTCTGATAGAACGGATAAAGGTGACCAGTAAAATATTTTAGTAACGAGTCAAGACTGAATGGATCAGCGAAGCGGTACGGAGGCCGTACAAAACAGTCGTCACACACACACGCAGTCGAGCAAAACTCATAACGTTACGAGACAAGTCGCGGTCGCATCAGTGAAGGCTTCGACAAGAATTCCCCACGTGACATGCGCGTCCTACGGCTCCAGACACCGCGCCCGCGGGTCCCGACCACCCCACACCAGGACCAGGCGAGCTTGGGTGAAGAGCCATCGCTGTCGTTACCAATTTGACAAACCTACAGTGCTCACCGCCACTGAACACACCACACACAATTCCCCTCACCACACACGTCCAAACCATACAAGCCGTGGAACGCGAGAGGTGCAAGGCTCTCCGACAGGCAAGCCCAAGCCCCTGGCGACGTCCCGCTGAAGTACTCTCGTTTAAGAAACGCCCCACTGCCCGCCCGACCGTACCTACACGAATAACAATCGAGGATTCATCGCCTCAGAATTCACCGCCTCAGTTCCTTGAGCGTAAAGCAGCACATCGCGGCAGGCTGTGGCGCTCTCTATGAACTGACATGCACCATCGCAAAGCACGTGGCGGCACGCCTGCCGTACGACTCATGCTGTGCCCGGGGTCCACCCTGACAAACGCAAACTGCCCGCCCGCAACCAGCCACGCGCCACGCGCCCGCTTCCTAAGGACCCATCTGGGTCGCAACACCGATGCAAACTCCGCGCCGCTTCCACAGCGTCGCGCCTCTTACAACTCTCATCTCGAAGCCCCGCATCAGCGGCTTTGGAAACCGCAGCCGCAGCCCCAGGGGCAACGTTAGGCGCTGGCTTGCCCAACGACGGCGCGACGGCCACTCCCTCACAGCACCAGACCCGCGCCGCCGCTGCGCCGCTGCACACCCACTCAAGCTGCTTCACCGCAGCCGCTGCGAAGTGGCTGTGGTGATGCGGCGCCGCCTGCACCGCTTCAACAGCGCAACGCCGGCTCAGCAGTAGTAGCGGTCACCGAACTCGCCGACGCCGGGCACGACGGACCAGTTCTCGTCGATGGCCGAGTCGATCTCCGAAGTGATGACCTTGACGCCGGGATAGGTCTGGCAGACGCGGTGGATGCCGGGCGGCGCGGCGATGATGCACAGGAACAGGATCTTGTTCTCCTGCACGCCCTTGTCCAAAAGCACCTGGAGCAAACCGCGGCAGCCCAAGACAAAGGAGCCCATGGTAGGAGGGGTGAGAGGGGCGTAGATGAAAAGGGGCGGGTAGATGAAGGGGGGAGGGTAGATGAAGCGGCGCGGCGCGGCCTGGGACAGGGCGCTTGCACGCGTCACGCCGTGAACCCGTGAGGCAGGCTGGATGATGGATGCGCGACCACAACCCAATTCTCTCACGCCCCCACACACCGCTGCGGTATTGTGTTTTTGTTCACTCTCCATCTCCCACCCTCCCACCCTCCCTTCCGGCCCAGGTCCGCCCACCTGGATTGCCTTGCACGCGGTGTTGCCGGTTCCCAGCACGGGGTCCAGCAGCAGCACGTAGCGCCGGGCGATGTCGGCGGGCAGCTTCTCGTAAATGATGTCCTCGCTCTTGCCGTGCCTGCTAGGCAGCCGGCCGGCCGGGCAGCGGCGGGCGGTGGCGGGCGGCCCGGATGGGCGGGTTGGGTCGACCAACCACGTGCAACCACGTACACACATGCACAGATACATACACCGTAGATACAGGAGCAACACCAGGCGTGCATGCACGTGAAACAAACTAAACAATTAGCCAGCCAGCCGTCAACCCCTGCAGGCGCCCGCAGGGGAAAGCCAGCCAGCCAGCCAGGTAGGTAGGTAGGTAGCCCCCCAGTTGCCCTGTGCACTGGATTCAAGATCCAGCCGCCCAGCCGCCCACCTGTGCACCAGGATCTTGCCGATCTTGATGCCCTGGCAGCACTCCCGCAGCGCCGCCTCCATGGCCTCGCCGCTGCGGATGACGCTCACGCCGCACAGCCCGCGGGCAAACTCCACGCCCACGTACCTGTGGCCTGCGGGGGATCACATCCAGGTTGCCGGCGGGGAGAGGGACGCCAAGGGAGGCTCACCGGCGCGGAGTGAGGGGTGCAAGAGCCAAAGCATGGCAGGTCGCGGGGCGAGCGCAACGAGGGGGGCAAAGCGTGCCCGGCAAGTGAGGCCGACTGAGCGGTGAGGGGACTCGACCAGCCTGGTGGCTTCTGGCTTGGCATCGCCGCAACCCAAGCGCAGGCCGAAGCCCCAGGGCCAACCCAAGGCCAACCCAGGCGGCCCGCTCTTTCCTCGGGCCCGCCCCCCTTTTGTTTAGGGTTGCGATGCGGGAGATAAGCGAGATCGAGGCCACACCTCTAGGAAGAACCAACCAACCACGACCGGTAGACGGAAACCAGGAGGTGGTGTCCAGCGCCGCCCCCCTTCCCCAGCCATCCCATGCCGGCCAGCTCCCAGCAGACTGCCAGTCGAACCTCCACCCTTCCCTGGAGACCTAAACCCGGCCCGTCCTTGCAGCGCTGCAGGCCTAATTTAACCTCGCGGATCCGATCCTGCACAAGCCAAGACCCGCGCGCCGGCACTGCCCTCCCTCCCGCCTGCCGACCCGCCCAACCCCAACCCCCTTACCCACCGGTGGGCGTGGTGACGATCTTCTCCTGGAAGGGCAGGTGGCCCAGGCCCGCCTCAACCAGCAGGCGGTTGATGCGGTCGGCATAAAACACGAAATCCGAGTTGGAGGTCTCGCGGTCGCGCAGGATGGTGTGCATGCCGCGCATCTGGAAGTTGGAGGGCATCACCTGGGGGGGAGAGGAGGAGGGGGGCGTTGGGGCGAGAGGGAACCAGGGGAGGAGAGAGCGGTGAGGGGCGAGGCAAGGTATGGCGTCGGCAAGGTAGTGGCGTGGGCACGAGTGTCCAGAGGTCTGGGTCCACGGGATGCAGCAGGGGCGGCGGACAAGAGGCGGGCGGGCCGGAGGCCGCCTACGGGACAAACCGACCGACCGCCCCCGCCACCATCCATCCTTCCATCCATCTATCCATCCTTCCAGCCTATCAGCCAGCTAGCCGCCCGCTGTGGCCGCCCCGCGCCATCACCAACAGCAGCTGCAGCGGCAGCAGCCGCAGATCTCACCTCCAGGTTGCGGTAGATGCGGATGAGGTCGTGCTGGCGCAGCTTGAGGCGGATGTGTTCCGTGATGAGGTCAATGGCCACGATGTTCTCGCTGCTCTGCCAGGGCACGATGATGTCGGCGTAGCGGCGCGAGGGGCCGATGAAGGTGTCGAAAGCGGGCTTCACGAAGCGCGTGTACTGCTCGATGACGCCTGCCAGGGGGGAGACGGACGGGGTTCGGGTGGGTTCGGGCGGGTTAGGACTGGTCGGAATGGGTCAGTAAACGACGCGTCGGGGGATGCGCGGGTCGGCAGCGCTGCCCGAGGAGCAGGGTGGGGAGGTGCGCGTATCGGCCAGGCGCAAAGTTGGTGCTGGTGGGTGTGGTGGCGGCGGCGGCTCGGCAACAAGACGCGGGACGGGCGAGTTGGCTGGGTGAGTTGGCCTGGCGCCGGTGTTGCCGGCCAGCCCTGATCAAGGGAGCATGACGGGCGCCCACCGTGCTGCAAGCCGCCGCCCGCACCGCAGCCGCCAGCTCACGCCCGACGCTGATCACCCGCCAAAATGACACACACGCACACCCGGCCTTCTCACGCCCCATCGATCTCCCCTGCGCCCCAGCGCTCGCCCTGCCCCCGACCCACTTCCGACGTCGCGGCCGCGGCTGGCCACGTCTCTCTGGATGCGCCTCGCCAGTCGCACGTCATCGTCCGTGTCCACATAGATCTTCATGTTGAGCTGCCCGCGGATCTCCTCCATGGCGAGCACCAGGATGCCCTCCACAATCACCACATCGGCGGGGTCGACCTGGGACAGGCCAGCGCCGGGCACCGGGGGCCACCGGGTGGTGGAGGGTGGCATGGGAGCGAGCCGGGTGGAGAGTGACATGGAGCCGGATAGGATGCGTGGGGCGGGGTGGGCGACAGATCAAGCCAGGGTGTTCAATGCCGTCAAAAGGGACCCGAGGACGGCGATCCGTGCGGGGCTGGAAGGGAGAGTAGGCATGTGGGTCCGAGTTCGGCCGATGGCAAGTGGTAACGGTAAGCGACGCACACAGCGCCGGCGCGTGTGGGGAGTCAGGGGGGCCAGGGAGGAGGACGAGCATGGCGCGTACAGAAGCGAGGTGGGCGACGCCAAGTGGCGGCCTAGACCTAAGCCTAGGTAAGGAAGGAGGCGGGTGCGATGCGGGGCGCGACAGGCCGGCAGCAGCTACGGCTGTGGACTGCCGACTGGCTGGGCGCCGTGTGGCCCGCTTCGGACATGAACGCACAGAAACGCGAGGAAAGCCGCTGCCTCCGGGCGTTGCGAGCCTCCGGGCCCCCTGCGACCAAACACCAAGCAAGAGGCACGCAATGACTCCAGCACGCTGCGCTGCGGCCGGCTCTAGGCCACCGTCGCGCCGCCGGACAGGGAGGGACAGACGCCAGTTGGGGCGTCGCGGTTCTCCTCATTTCCCTACGCAACATGTGTGCTTCGGAGCGCGCCGCATGCACGCGCGCGCACTGAGGAACGTCGCGCACCCGCCGCGTCTCCGTGGACCGCGAGTGCGTGGCAAAGTCGTAGATGGGGATGTCGACGGAGCGGCCCTCCTTGAGGCGCTGCACGCAGTTGAGCAGCTCCTGGCGGTCCAGCGCGTCCGGGTGGTCAAAGTTGTAGTTGTTGGCCTTGGCCAGGATCATCTCGTCGGCGGTCAGCGTGCGGTAGAATGAGTCCTGGAGCCGGGCGGGGCAGAGGCGGGCGAGGCGCGGGGCCGGGTCATGGGGCGCGGGCGGCAGGCGGCCAAAAAGGGGTTGTAAGCAGACATCAGTCCGTCGGTGGGCAGGGGTTGTCGAGGAAGACGCTGGGTGCGGGGCGGCGGCAGGGAAGGGGAGTGGTGCAGGGGTTGAAGCTGCAGCGTGCCACGTGTTCATATGTTCTTTGGTGACATCACCCGGGGCCTGTGTCCCTGACAGGGCTCCCGCCCGCACAGCGGGTCTTCTGTAGAAGGCACGTCGCGCGGGCTTGCGTGTGCCCTCGGTACGGGAGGGCTGTCTAGAGCGGGTTCCAGGGTTCGGCTCGGTCAGATAAGCGCACCCTGCTTACCTGCGACAACATCACGACACACTGATCATGGAGTCGCTGCATGATGCGGTCGCAGACGGTTGTCTTGCCCGAAGCTGTTCCACCCGCCACGCCAATCAGGAAAGGATGCCTGCACGTACGCAATGCGCATCCAACGATGTCTTATGGACACGAAGCAATTATCATAACTGATCGGCTAAAGAGAAATACCTACCTGTTTTGACGGAAGTTTGGAGACGCAACTCGGCGAAGCTCCCGCTCGGCCGCATCGGCGTCGGCCTCATCTTCCATTCCTCCATAGCTTCGATCCCGCATTGTCACAGCGTTAACTGTTGCGGACGCATCCTTCGGTCCAGCATCCTTCACGGAAAGTGCAGCTGTCCCAGCTAGGATGTCCGTTACGCTCGTGCCTATTCCGTTGCCGTCCATCTATAATACGAAGATCACCAGGTGGCTGGTATCACAAAGACAAGGCTCGGCAATGTGGACGCGCTGCTTCGCACGGTAAAACGATTTCAGTAACAGCTGACGCTAATAAACTGCCCTATGACAAACAATTCAACTGCCCGATTCGCTTATTTGTTATTGTTAATACTATTCAGAGGGAATGTAAGGGTTCTTGTACGACAACCGTAAAATACCGTGAAATTGTACAATTTTTCCTGAATGAAGACGGGGGAGGGGGCGGCTTCGTGGCTGAATGGCAATGGGGGAGGGGGCGGCGAGCGCACTGGAAACAGAAAGCGCCCGAAGGCGCGGTCCATGCGCCCAAAGGCGCTGTCGGTGCGGACTACAGGCCGGCCGCACACGATGAACACGCAGCACGAGACAGCTTGCGCCAACTAGACGCGGTGTGGTGGTGACAACACGAAGGAGCGCTTTGAAAGCGTCACATGGGAACTCCTTCAGGAGGAGCACCAGGAATAGGCATACGTGCCCTGACCCACATACACACGGCCCTGACCGACCTCTCCCCGGCAAAAGCTGCAGCAGCATATGAGCGGGCGCTATGCGTGTTGCCATGGCGCTAGGCGCCGGGGACGGCGTTACATTGCGTGGCACCTTCTAACGGATACATGGTTTCCGTGCAGGCGATACGACACGATGTTATTACAATATCATTGAAGCCACACGCGTTTCTGCCCACACACTTTTTTTGGTTTTTGGAAGTGATACGATTATACTCCAGTGTGGTAACCAGCTTCCATCCATGCCACGCCTCCAGGAGCGCAAGGTAGTACATTCGGGGTGCGCGTTGGCCATGGATACCCGTTGGGTTCGCCAATAACCCAATTTCTCGTCATCGTACAGCTCGGCGAACATTGAAGTGGAAACACACCATCGACAACGACATACCACGTAAACAAGGTACGCAAAAGCGAACGCTGCGTGCTAACGTTTTACCCACATTTAATGTAACAACACGTACAAATAAACCGCACCTCCATGACTCGACGAAGACACAGTCAAAACACAAGGCGACACGACGTACACGATGGCGGTCATCAGCAGCAAACCCTATGCACAGGGGGCCCAAGCCTCTTGAGGAGTCGCCTTGGGGTAGTGTTGTGGAGACCAGTATCAACAAGCCGCAAGGTGTTCGCGTCCCTCTCCGCGCGGAGGAACCCCTTCCACCCTTGCCGGCAAAAAAACAGATACACAATCTAGACGTAAACCGGAACACAACCGTTAACTGATTCTCTTCTCTGGAGTCGACTAACGTAATATGCCGTAAACTGGCCGTTACTGCAACGAGGGCCTGCCAGGAGGCGCGTGCACAGCACACCCAGAACTTCCCGCGTACTGGCCGGAAGCAATACCTGGCAGCGACAATTAGATGCGTTCTTGACTGACCCAGTCCCTAAGCGACTCCCCAACGCGCGGCCAACACGCGAGCGGTTGCTTGCGCAAGTGCCACGAAAAGCGACCAACGCAAAAACAAGCGTAATGGCACTTCGAAAACATCATTCCAAGCTCGGAATGTTTAGCGCCATGTTTGCTAGGAGGGCTCCTTCAAAATCGCCCTTGCCCACATCCCTAGTGCTTGTATAACACCAGGTACCCCACATGCCTCACTCCTATGATATGGTAGTCATAATATGGCGGAAAATGTCCGATTAGGGGGCAAAATCGGGCTGCGACGAGCCTCCTCCCCATGACATATGCGTTCCCCACAAAGCCTCGCAACCGCCTCCTCAAGCCCTCACACGCGATAGCCCTGCACACTCACGAGTACATCAGCACGTCAAAACTCCACTGTCAGAGAGCTGGGTCAAATCAGTGATGTGCTCACACTTCATGCAAAGCAGCCTTGGCCACCGGCGGCATCCCGCCCTCTCATTTCTCCACCAATAAATAGTGTTTTACTCTGCCTTAGCCGTATAACCACACCGCTCAGCCCCTCCCCATTGTACTTCGCATGTCCGCTTGTATCCTTACGATTCGCGCACGCGAAAGCAGTATCAGTACGACGTTCATAGCTCAGCCACTCACAATTTCCGGACACTGTGATCACAAACCAGTCAAGCCGATATCGGGCCCCAGAAGGCTCAGGAGCGAGTGCGAGTCGCTGCGGGTCAGGCACCGGTCGTCGTCCGTTGTGCCCTCGCTGCAGTTGCTGCCGCCGGAGCTCAACAGGTCGCCCGCATGCAGTACCGCCAGACCCCCGTCGTGCTGGTCCGCCAAGTCGATGCCTCCGCACCGCAGCAGCAGGTCCTGGTCGCTGCCGTCGTGCAGGATTGAATCGATGAAGTTGGCAAACTCGTCGTCCTCAGGTTGCTGCTGCTGCTGCTCCGGCAGGCCTCCGTTGCAGACCGAGACGGGCGACGCTGCCGTCGGCGACCCCACCAGCGGCGGCGATGACGACGCCTGAACAGCGCCCGCCGTCGGCGCGCTGTTCGAACAAGACGTCGACGGTAAGGCTGCCGCGGACGAAACACCCGAACTAGCCCGCGCGGGAGCCTGCATCGGTGCCGTTGTGGCTTGCAACAGCGGCTGGGCGGCAGTGGTGCACGCCGACAGCATGGCAGCAGGCCACATGGGCCCGGCGGCCTGCGCAACCATTCCGGCTACGCCGGGAAGAGCAGTTGCGACGCTGGCATTTGCTGCCAGGGCTGGCATCGTCGTTGCCGCCATAGCGGCCGCAGGAAGCCAGAACGGTGGAAACATTCCCATAAACGGAAACATGCCCGGCATACAGTAGGGTATCGGTGGAATCATGCCCATCGGCAGAGGCGGATACTGCCAGCCAGGTACGCTAGCCATGGAGCAACCGGCGGGCAACGTGACATCCTTCGCGGCCTTCTTCATAAGCGAACACGCGGCGGGCGGAGCCTCAGTCGCAGTGCGCTTCTTGGAAGGCATCGATGCTGCCAAGCTTGCCATTTCGTGGTTGTGGAAACCGGTAGAAACTGCATACAAGAAATAACACAGCAAAATTTGAAGGGTATGAAGAAGCTTTGAAGTTCACACCTCGGAAATCATCCTGCAACGCTAGACAAACTGCTAAACCAGGGGAAAAGGGGAATGCGCAGAAGAAAGCCGAGTCTGGCCGGTGACAGACAAGGTCAATTAACCGAAGGCCTTCTCGGGCGCAAAGTCTGCGCAACAAACGTTTTCAAGTAGGCTGAGGTCTACATTACCAATAGCGACGCGCTGCGAAGCAGAAGACGATGGCGCTGGCCGCCGGAGTTGCCTCGGACCTGACTTGACAGGCCCAAAAATATCACACGAACAGCGGCGCAATGCACAGTGCGCACCTGTGGAATACCGGTGCAAGGAACTCGCTCCTCCAACGGCAAGCAGCTCCAACTGCAGCACCAGGCGTACTCCCCGAAGCTTCTCTCCAAAACTGTTGTTATACTCACTCAACTCAAACAAGCCCCAACTGCTGAGACTGGGAACCTCCGTATTGTGCTAGCTCCAAAGGAATATGTGCGAATCAAGCATAAATGAGCACGAGTCGCAATTGAATGCCGTACCAAAGAACGACACTTCCCAGAAAAATCTATCACATGAAACTAGAAGGCAAAGCGCAGTAAGAATACGAAAATAGCGACACAGGGTCACCTACCAGCTCCACAGTTTGCTAAATACGTCCTGCCAGCATTGTATTGTATTACAAGCTCGAGAGCTCATAAGGCCCAGACGAGCCAGGAGGCTCATGGACCGCGAGAATAGGCAGGTCAAAAAGGAGCTAAGAACTATGTCGCCAAGCAGAAACTAACGCAGGATCACAAACGAAAACAGGTAAGATGAACAAACATTCAAACTAGCATAGAAGACCGCCGTACCCAGATGTTGTGAACTAATTCAGCTAAGCCGCGTTGATTGTCCGCGCCCGTAACAGCAAGCATAGGCGGTGAAATGTAGTTGCCTAAAATGACACCTAGGGTGCTAAAACCCTGACGTATATCGTCGTACGCCGAACACTCCATCAGCACATGATATTCGTCTTCAGTACCACTATCACAGACCCTACAAGTACGCTCAGACCTCTGCCGTCCAGCAGGTCGATTATTCTCAATAGGCCAGGCTCCTAGACGAAAACGCAAAAGAGAAGCATAGGGTTTGGGGGGGATATACCCAGCCGTATGTTTCGGCATCCCCATCCAGTGCGTGTGCCGACACATCTTCACACCGGGCTTGTGGTTAATTGAAACGAACTCACGCGGGGGCGTGAGAAGCCTGCTGTTAAGCCAGTCTTCATCAAACCTCTGCTCCAACGTCCAAATCAAATTCCCAATATTAAGCGAACGCGACGCAACAAAGTCGACTTGGCCCTCCAAATCAAGACCCGGCGGGGGCTCCGGCCAGTGGTCCTGTCCCAAACACCTGAGTCCTCGTAAAACCAAGGCTCCCCACCCATGACCTGACAGGTCTGATTGAAGGGCAAGCCGAATTTCCGCACGAAACACTCTATGGAATACCGAACCCTTCGCATCAACCAGCTTGTTCCAGAAACGGTAGATGAGAGAAGCCCAGTGAACATGCAACGGGCGCTGCCTGAATTCCCTGAACAGGATTTTGTTGTCCGGAATCTTGCGCAGACCCGCGAGCATCTTCAAGTACATGCGTTGCAGCCCAACCATCCGATTCTCTAGCGCCTTTTCAAAATAGCAGTACTGACCTTGGGGATCGCGATCACGTTCGACCACTTGCAGAATGTACGACGGGCCCCAGCCCTGTACCCCATAGGAAAGGATGGCGCAGATCTGCACGTCGAAGCACTTGAGGGCGACCCTAGGAACGAACAAACCACGTCTACGAAGCTTGTTAACGAGAGCAAAAACCGCACGTTGTCCCGCACCGAATAGCTCGTCTGTGCATGCCTCGAAAGGTGCCTCCGGACCGTAATGTAACCCTAGGTACCTAGCGCGACGCGCCCACTCCATCTCCTCAAAGCGGATCGTGTTGCCTACTATACGCCTCATACCAACCTTAACCAAACGGTACGCAAGGTCTCGTAAGTTCTGGGACGGGTGAAAATACACAACCTCGCACTTACGGGTGTGAACCGTCAGACCGAAGGCAGTACACCACTCAGACAACGCCTGCAAGAGACACATCAGACGGCGGTGGCTAAACGCAAAAAGATTGAGATCATCGGCGTAAAGGATGAGAGGAACGCGCAGCCCATCAACTACCGGGCATTCGTTAGCACACATGGCGGCCGGGGCAAGTTTATCCTTAGCTTCTACGTAGTCCGCAAACCCTTCGACGAAAAACCCGAATAGAGTGGGGCTAAGGGGACAGCCCTGTTTGACACCTTGCATAGCCTCAAAGGGGTCGCCAAGTTTACCATTGACCTTCACACGCAAAACAACCCGATCATAACCGGCCATCAGGGCGTCGAGCATAGCCCCGTGCAATCCACGCTCACGAAGACGCTGCCAGAGTAGCTGACGTGGAACGCGATCAAAGGCCTTTTCAAAATCAACCTGGCAAACAAAAAGCGGAGTGCTACTAGGGGGCCCTGTCCTATGCCTGCCAGCATACTACGATACTATTATGGAATGCCGTAATGCCCCGCAACTTCGCGAATGAACGTAATTCGGTGCACGGCCTCCATGGGGCGCATGCAAAACGGGAAAATATAAAAGCATGCAGCGAAAGACATCTGGTTGCGTCAAATTACTGATAAAAGCCACGTACGTCACCGCACGTTCGGTGCGTTGGCATTTGTGATGTCCAGCACAGTATAGAAAGACGCTTAGCACATATAGAATGCAGCACTGTATTACGGTTCATAAATGCCCGCGATGTGGACGTCGAAAATCAACCGCTCACACCCCGGCTAGGAACTGCCGCATGAATGGCAGCAGCGGAGCCATTCCCGCGCCTTTTATCTTCCAGTCCGAACTGACAACAGTAATCAAATAACTGATATATATTATACAACATGCAAGGCGTTGGGGGCACCTGTATGGTACACCAGGAAAATGTGCAGAACGTCTGCATGTTGCAAGCCGCACCTGTACCGCAGCTGGACCGCCGGCCCAAACTCGGGCACACGGGGCTGTCCGCGCCAACAATAAAACCAATCCTAAGCAAGGGGCGACTGTCCGTTATATGCCATCGACGTGGAAGGAGGGCCCGCGTCAGGTCGCGCCACCGGCACCCCAGACAAAAACTAGCCTTCACCGCCACCCGGCATCAAGGCATACCCGGAGACAGCCCGGGGAATTCCTGAGCGAAACCGCTGTGTCTTGCCGCTGTGGCGGCCAAAGCAGTAACTGCAACCGCCGAGTGCCAAGCCGCCTGTCCACTCCGTAAAGGGATACGCGCGCTGACGGGCTGAGACGTCCCACTGCCCAATGTTATTGCTGAAATAATCACCGCGTACTCGGGCACTGCTGTGCACGCAGTGCCAATGGCACGCGCTCAGCTCGCCGACATACAAACCCAGCTGCCGTCGTCGCCGACCCGAAACAATGTCTTGCTTCTCACTCCAGGCTGCTGCATGGATGGCTGCCAACACTGGGAGTTACCAGGAGCGCTGTATTGATTTAATATACGTTTGATACGGTTCCAGTAACTGTCACGGACGCTGTCGTCGTCCGTCACGTTACCCCCACCCATCTGCGCGCCGAGGACCACCACGCAGCGACACCATCAGCGCTCAGGCTGGCCACCCACTGGCCGCCGCCGCTGGCGACAGCCGCCGCTGCTGTCGTTGCCGTTGCCGCTGCCGCCGCTGTCATTGCCGCTGGCGGCGATCGGGCCCGCGGCCGGCACTGCGGGCCCCGAAGCCGTCCCCAGCGGACCACCTGCATCTCACAGCGCCGTGGCGCGCTGCGCGGACCGCAGGAGGCTCGCCTGCAGCTTCGCCACGACCTCCGAAACCAGCACGTCCCGGTTGGCGCGCGTCACCGTCAGCACCTCGACGTCGGGGCGGGCTGAGACCTCCGCCACCTCTCGGAAGACGCGGCCCTCTTTGGGCAACGGTATGGTGCCGAGGACAACCACATTGGGGGCGTCCAGCACGGCGCGAACCGCCGGGAAGAACGGACGGCAAAAGAGCTCCATCGCGCCTGCACAAGTCGGGTAAGAAAGGAGAACCGCAGCAAAGTCAACGGTGCGATGATCGAACAGGTTCAGAATGCGTGGGATGACAGGCAGCAGAGTCCTGAGGGGCACGGTGCGAGGTCGTCGGCTATGGGCGTTGAGACCGGAAAGAGCTTCTTCGCGCCGATTTGGAAGCTGCGGACTTCCTGGTGCAACCGAAGCTGAACGGGCGGGCCGGCAAGCTACTGAAGACAGCCGGACAAGGCTGCGCCGGGGAGCAAACAGTTAATGCCCAGCAGCATTAACCGCTCATGAAAGGCGTGTCTGCAAGCATGGCGCGCTCGGGAATCGTTGGCGCACCTATCTCATCGATGAGGACCAACGTTGGCGGTCCCTGCTTTAGGACGCTCAAAGCGGGAAGCGCCAGTCGCTCGAAGCTAGCCAAGTCTACAGAGTACTTGCCCACTCGGGGCCCGCGACCCTACGAATCGGGTTGCGTGCTAGCGTTTCAGTTCGCCAAAACTTTAACGGTCGCGGACGACCGTGGGGCAGGGCATGCACTGCCCGCTCAACCCATTGAATTCGTGAATAACACAGTCAATGCGAAATAATATCAGCGAATGAAGCATATCGGGAGCGCAAGGCGCAAAGACAGTGGCGGGCACAAGAAACCCTTTGGTACACTTACCATGCTCACGCGGGCAAGCGGTCCATGTAAACCGTCTAAAGTTACTACATCGAATCCACATCGCTCGCCTCTGTCGTCGCGGCGCTCTTCTGTGTAAAAGCCCGCGCAATGCCAACCTTTCTCCACGGCCTGTTGCAGCGCCTTCTGACAGAGGGTGCTCTTTCCAACACCAGGTGTCCCTGTCAGAAAAATATGGTGCTTTGATGACATAAGCAAGGATGGCTGTGCGTAAGGAGTCGACTACGGGGTGCGGGCCCTAACCCACGGGCGCCAACCGCGCTGTGCAGCGAGTTCACGGCGTGTTTGCAGAAGACTAGTTAACGGATACACAACGCACTACTTTTTGCAGACTTTGCACTTGCAAACTTTGCACTCTGCGCTATAAAATGTTGGTCGGCCAGCGCGTATGGCGTGTGCCGTGAAAGCGCGTCCGTCGTATTGGTTGTGTGGACGGCCGATCTGATGAGATGAAGCACGGTAGGAACGTGGATGTGGGTTAAGCTACCTTTTAGTGAAGCTCATTGATCTTTTTTAACTGTGGCTGGCTTATTACAAAGTCGCGATAGCGAAAGACCACGCAAAAGACCGCTATTACGAAACACATTTTCGCAAGCAGCACCTATATTTTATAAGCAAAAGTTCACGCCTCGCTTATACAAATACTAATTATGAATCAAGAAAAGCCCGATGCTCCGACCACGAGCTCCCACGCTGAGCACGCGCTGGCGCGCTTCGGGCTCACCGGTCGCACAGCGCTGGTGACTGGGGCAACAAGGGGCATCGGCAGGGCGATTGTGGATGAGCTCGGGAAGCTAGGCACCAAGGTAGGTTCGCAGCAGGCCGTCGAGGGAAGTCGATGTACTCGTGAGGCGCCGACGCACGGAACGCTCCCACACGACGATTGCACATCGCGATAGATACCCCTGCTGCTGTGCTCGGCGCTGTGTGAGGGAACCTGTCCTCCTCCACATTATATCCCATTCACCATCGCGCACACTGGCTGGTTGCGTGCGGGAGGTCGGTCAACACGATTAGCTGCGTGCGCCATGCCACGAAGTACGTGCGGCCGCAAGCGCAACATCACGACGGGTCCGCACGTCAATTTTTGACCACACAGACTCAGACTCGTCGGCGCCAGTCCCGCATCGGAGTCCCGAATTGACCCACGGGTCGGTTCCCGCGCTCACTGGAACACCGGGCATCGCAGGTGTACGTTTGCGCGCGCAGCGCGGAGGATCTAGAAGCGCGTCTGGCAGAGTGGAGGGCCGCTGGCATCGACGTGCGGGTGCGTCCAGCCTGCCGCGCACGGACCGATGTGCCGCATATGTCCGGTGTGCGCACACGCGTACGGCAGTCCGTCCGTCGGTGCTGTGCTGGCACCGCAGGCGGGCTCCAAAGTCCAAACTGCGCCGCATACCTTTGAACTAGGCGCGTTGGCAACACAAGCGATTCGAAACACACATTTTGGAAGTCAGATCTCGAATCGAGTCGAGTCGCTGGGGGTGCTCGAGCCGATACACGGCATGGCCCCGTGGCTGCCCTCTCATCCTCGGCCACGCGGTGGACACGCCCCCCTGCCCATGTCCCCTTTCAAGCTTCAGTCGGCTTGATCGCGGTACTCGCCCTGTAGGTCCCTTCCCAGTCCTTCGGGGTAGTCCTTTTGGTTAGTGGGAGTGATGGGAGGAGGGTCCAACTGTTTTCTCCTCACGTCTTGTTCTCCCGCGCAGGGTTGCGTGTGCGACGTGTCCGACCGGGAGCAGCGGCGGCAGCTGGTGGAGCGCGTGTCGGAGGAGTTCGGTGGCAAGCTCAACATACTGGGTGGGTGGGTGGGTGGGTGGGTGGGTGGGTGGGTGGGTGGGTGGGTGGGTGGGTGGGTGGGTGGGTGGGTGGGTGGGTGGGTGGGTGGGTGGGTGGGTGGGTGGGTGGGTGGGTGGGTGGGTGGGTGGGTGGGTGGGTGGGTGGGTGGGTGGGTGGGTGGGTGGGTGGGTGGGTGGGTGGGTGGGTGGGTGGGTGGGTGGGTCGGTGGGTGGGTGGCTGGGTGGGTGCGTTGCTGGCTGGCTGGACGGATGGGTGGCTCGATGGATGGATGGGTAGGTGGCTGAGGCTACTGGCTTAGACACCGGGTGGGCGGCGGGCGGGGGTCATGGGCTCGTAGCAGCGGCGGCGGAGGGCGCACTGCCGCCGCTCCTGACGCCGCCGCCACGGACCGGCGCTCCCGGGTTGAGGGTGGGTCGAGTGCTCACCTCCCCGGCAGGAGCAGCAGCAGCGGCGTTGCGTGCGGGCATGCGTGCGGGCGAGTCGGCTGACAGAGCGAACGGGCACAGGTCGCCGTCGTTGGGCCCCATCGGTTACTTGGCTACGGTTCGTGCCTTCCTGACCCCGGCCGCCCCGCCGGGTCATCGGGCCGCTGACAGACGCCTCGATTCGGGCGCTGCCCTCCCGCCCGCCCGCCCGCCCGCCCGCCCGCCTGCCTGCCTCCATCCCCATCCCCGCCGCCCGCCTCCATCGCCGTGGCATTCCTTGGTTCTCTTTGGTGGCTGGTGCCTGGTGCCTGGTGCCTGGTGCCTGGTGGCTGGTGGCTGGTGGCTGGTGGCTGGTGGCTGGTGGCTGGTGGCTGGTGGCAGCAACCCCTATCGGACTCCGCATTGCGCTGTTACAACTGCCCCGTCCGCCGCCATCGTCCCCCGCCCCCCCCCCCCTGTCCGCAGTGAACAATGTGGGGACCAACATCCGGAAGCCCACGGTCGAGTACACGGAGGAGGTAGGGGGACCGACCCGTGGGTCGCGAGAGCCTGAGGGGCCGGCCTGCTGGTGGGATTCTCTCCGGCAAAGGGGCCTGGGGGCTCGGAACTCGATCGGCGCTCGATTGCCCAGCTGCCGCGAGGGTTGTACGGCAGCGGGGAGTGCCGGCGTGACAAGGCTACTGTGCACTGGGGAGGATACAAGGCTCGTAACGTGATGTGGTGGCCGCCTTCTTCGCTCTTCCTGGGGTCGTTTGTCATACGTCTGGTGTCGTTGCCCTAAGGGTTTTTAATAAAACTCTAAAACCCTTAAGCAATTCTTCAACCGCCGGCCCCAATGCGGTCGTGCTTGGCGCCACTGCTCTCCATCGCGTGGTGCTGCCGTACCCCGCCGCGCCCTGTCGTACTCTGCAGGACTACAGCTTACTCATGCGCACGAACCTGGAGTCGGCGTACCACCTGTGCCAGGTGGGTTTCGGAGCCGTAGGAGCGAAGAGCTCGAGTAGGCGGGCGTGAGTAGCAGCCCTTGCCCCCACCTGCCCCTCCAGGTTTGCTTGTTCCCTTCCCTGGACTATGCCATCTGGTACATTTCGTAATTGCCTCATTTAGTCAAAGTCATCTTAATTATCCCTACAATGACTGATTGACCGTCTGTGGCGAGTGGGTACTCCGTCACACCGTCAACGGTCCGTTGTCTGTGTCGTGTCGACGCCGCCGGGTGTGTGGTGGCCGCTGATCCGGCTCTCGTCGTGCCGCCGCCGCCGCCGCATTTGCTGGCCTGCGCCGGTGGGTTGAAAGCTGCAAACCTGCTTCATCTCATCCCAATTCCTGGAACGTAAACCCTAAAACCCTTCCTCCCGGGGGCTCTCGGCTCTAAAGCTCCAACATGCACCCGCCTGCGCCTGTGTCTGCGCCTGCGCCTGCCCGCGGATGTGCCTGCAGGCGTGCCAACCCCTGCTCAAGGCCTCCGGGGACTCGAGCATCGTTTTCAACTCCTCCGTGGCGGGAGGCCCCACCGCTATGCGGTGAGCCTTTCCACACACACACAGGGATCCATCACGCATAGGCCCTCGGCACTCGACCCTGCGCTGTTGCGCTGGCTCGTGTCGAGTTAGGGTCGTCCGCCGCTGCGGCCCTGCGGTCACCACCCCGACCCCGCAGGACCCTCACGACGCCAACCAGCCGCCGCCACTTGGCGCCCGACACCCCCCGATGCCTGGCTCCCTCCCTTGAGTGTGAAGATACGCGCCCCATGCGATGCCCTCGCGCGCCTGAATAGCCCAACCGCCCAACTGCCCAACTGCCCAACCGTTTGCCAGCTCCGGAACCATATACGCGATGACCAAGGCCGCGCTCAACCAGCTCACAAGGAACCTGGCCTGCGAGTGGGCGGCCGCCGGCATCCGGGTCAACTCGGTGGCGCCCTGGTACACAGCCACGGACCTGGCGCTGCAGGTCCTCAAGGTACGGCATGTCGTACTGTACAACATGTACGGAGAGCGCGAGGGTCGCGTGGTCGTGGCGGCGTGTGGGCGCTAAGGACAACGCCCTTCAGGGAACGCAGCCAACCAGGTTGGGTGGGACGGACTGCGTTCGGAACCTGCTGCGCTACGCCCGTAGTGCCGGAGGGCTGGTGCCTGGAACGGGGTCCGTCTCCCAAACGTCCCACAACGTTGTTTCGGGGGCCCGTCTCCGCGGAACCCTTGTCGTGCTCTCCATCCAAAGACAAGAAGGCCCGCCGGCCGCTTCCACAGCTCTTCCGCTCGTTTGTTTCCGGCCCGGCTCCCTCCCATTGATGCACAACAGGACGAGTCAGTCAAGGCGGACGTCCTGGCGCGAACACCCATGAAGCGGATCGGGCAGCCGGAGGAGGTGGCGGGTGAGGGACGTGCGGCCTCCAGCGGGGTTTTCGCTGTTTGGGTCTGTCGTCAAGTTTCCTCCACTTGGGTTTCGGGAGAGTTCGGACAGTTGGTCGTTGCGAAGGTAGCGCGCACTCTGGCGGGGATGGGGCCGGCAGGGGTCTTTGAATTGGGCGTGTGCAGGGAAGGCGAGTATGGGAGGGATGGCAGCGTAAGGGGGAGAGACGGGGGCGGTGGCCTGGAGGCACGCCTTGCAGCAGCTGCATCCGTTCTTTTGCCCCGAAACCTGAACCCAGCCCAGCGGCGCCGCCCTACCCGTAGCATGCCTGTGCCTGTGCGTGTGCGTGTGCGTGTGCGTGTGTTGCCTGCGTGTGCGTGTGCGTGTGCGTGTGCGTCCAAATCCGCTGCACTCCCAGCCGGCGCCGGTGCTCGGCGCACTGATTCGCATAGCCGCCTGCCTCTGCCCTGCCTTTCCTGCTAGTTTCCAGACATCTCACGATACCAACATGTCTCAGACATCTCACGATACCAACATGTCTCAAGACATCTCACGTTACCAACATGTCTCAGACATCTCACGTTACCAACATGTCTCAGACATCTCACGTTACCAACATGTCTCAGACATCTCACGTTACCAACATGTCTCAGACATCTCACGTTACCAACATGTCTCAGACATCTCACGTTACCAACATGTCCCAGACATCTCATGTTCACACCCCTTCCCTGTCGAGGACTCGTGAGTGTGCCCATATTCCATTACGGTACTGTGGACGATGAGGGTGTCGCCATGATCGTGTCGCCCCTTGTCGTACTGTCGTACTGCCCCGGCATACACACAGGCACGGTGGCCTTCCTGTGTAGCCCCGCGGCGGCCTACGTGACGGGGCAGATTATCCAGGTGGACGGAGGCTACTCGGTCATGGGCCTCTACTGAGAGGGGAGCACTCGGCGGAGCGGAGCGGGGAGGGGAAGGGAAGGGAGGGAGGAAGGGAGGAAGCCGGGAGGGATGAGGGTGGGGGGGGAGGGGGAGGGTGGAATTCGGCCCGCCTCTTCCGAAAGCCGAAAGGGTGAAGCCGGGGCAGGGGCGGCGAGCCCGCCGCGACGCGGATGCGGGCGAAGTGAAACGTTTTCCCCGGCAGCAGAACGCAATGCAACGCAAGTCAAGTCAAGTCAGGGCGCACTGGCACTGGCGCGCTCATGGCGGGGTGCCGTGTTGTGAGACGTGTTGCCGCGACGCAACGTACGACCGATATGCCGATAGCCAAGGCCAGTGCGTGGACATGGGTAGGGCGTATGACACACTCGGTGGGCCCTCCACTCGCGGCGCTGGTGGGAGGGTTGCAACGAGGCAGATGCCGGTGCCGATGTAAGGGCGTGAGAGGACGCGGGGCGCATGATGCGCGGGGCGCAGTAGAGGAGATCCGCATCCACGCAATCCTACATGTAACAGAGGTGGATGCTCCGTTGCGTGGCGGCGCGTGCGTGGCGGCAGGGCCAGACCGCCTCTCGGTAGGAGCAGTGCATAGCCGCATTATTGCGGTGGTGGCGGGAGCTGTGACGAGACGATCAGCGCCGGCGATGTTCTGGGCCCGCTGTGAAAAACGAATCATTATTATACCCAGAATTCGGGCGGCGTCTTGACCAGTCTGTGAGTTGTTGTAAGGGCGCCACAAAATGAAAGCGCCATCCTGGATGGCTGACAGGATGGCGGTCTTGACTTTGTCCTAAACGTTTCGCAAACGTTTGGTGCATTTGTCGGGATTGCTTTGCTGCTTTTCTTGCCGTGTAAGATGAAGCGCAAGCCGCTGATTGCTTGCTGGATTGCATGGGGGTGTTCGTTAACAAAGGAATCGGGGAGGTTGTTCGTTTTTTTACAGCACGCCGCGTCATCAGTTGCCGGTCGTCATCAGCGCCGGAAGCTTGAGCCCGACCTGTGCATTTAATCGCACGGCACTCAACCTTCGCCCAACCCAAAAAAGAGATCTCCTTGCAGCGGAGGACAGTCAATCGCGTTCAACTGTTTTACGGAAGCACCTGCTCGGGCCGCAACCCTGCGTTTCGCGCCGCCGTCTTACCATCTCCATCACCGCACCCAAACGATACACACCAGATCGCAAAATGGCGTTGCGCATTAGGTCTGTGCAGCTGCAGCAGCGGTCGCTGCGCGGCCGCGCTGGCGCCGGCGCATCCGCGACGGCGGCGACCTGCGGCCGCCGCCTCGCCGTGACCGCTGGTCGCAGCTCCCCCACGCCGCTCCTCAGCGGCGCGGGTCGCCGATGCTGGCAGGCTCTGCAAGGCGGCCGCCGAGCGGAGCGCCTCGCGGCGGCGCCGGCGGCGGCCACCCGCGGCGACAACGAGCTGGACGGACCCATGGGTCAGTATCTCGGTGACAGACCTTGTCTTTTGTTTTTCAAGACCCGCGAGACGGAGTTTTGGGTCGTGATCTCGAGAAGGAGCGCCGGAAAGGCGTGTCTGAATGCGCAGCCAGACAGAAATTGGGAAGAGTTCCCCCCGTTAACGGTAACGATTCGGCGATTCGGCATGCCGGAGTTGTGAGCGCGCAGCGGGATCATATTTTGATCTCTTCGTCTCGCGGCCGCCGCCGACTTCGGCCGTTGGTCGCGTGCGGCTTGTCCGTTGGTCGCGCGCTCGTCGACCCGTCCCGCAGAACCTTCACGCCGTCCTTTTAACAAAGCTTGCTGTTAACGTTTCACCGCGCATGCGAGTTCCCTCGATTCACCTCTTCACATGCGGACTGTTTACTTGGCCGGGGGATGCGCGTCAGAATTGGACTTGTGTGCGGAACATTTCGTTTTCTTTAGTCATTGGCCCTAATTACTAAAGTTTCCCAAATTGGCTGCTTGTCCTTAGCATTGTAAACGCAGCCAAAGCTCTCAAGTCGCCGATTGTAAGTATAAGTGTAAGTATACGTTGAAGGCTTTGTTGTCGCAAGTCCCCGCCCTCCGCCTGGTGTCTTGCTTGGGCGCAGATGATGACGACACCGGCTGCCCTTCGTTTCAGGTGGGTTAAGGAGGCGCGAGGATCTGCGGTGGTGAGGGGGGCGCTGGTGGTGGTGAGGGGGCATTGGTTAAGAGAGGAACGTTTCTGGTGGGCTCCCCTTCCCCCTCCTCTTCGTCCTCCTCCTGCCCATTCCCCGCTAACGCCGCGCCTGTTGCGATTTACCGGGCTGCTGCAGGGCGACTGCTCCGGCGCGGCGATGCAGCCCAACCCGCCCGGCAGGTATCACGAGGCGGGTGACGCGGGGGTGGCGTGGCGGCAGGCGGCGGCGGATGCACTGGGCTCGGGCCCGGGCCGCCACTACCTCTTCGGCGGCTTCAAGTCCAAATTCGAGCCCGCGACAGACGCCGACTCGGAGGTGGGTAAAGGGTCATGAATGAGACCGCAATATGTGGGTCGGAGGTGGGTATTGCTTACAACCCCCACTGCGACTCCGCGAGTGGTTGGCGTTTCCTAATTAGGTCCTAATTACAGGCGCACCCGTTTGCTGGGGCCGTCGTCCTTTCCTGGGGCCGTCGTTGTGCGTCGTTAACCCTCTGTTGCTCCCTTAGTTCGGTTCGGTGTTGCACTCGTCCTCGAAAACCCTGAAAACCCTAAAAACCTACACCTAAAACCATTTCTCTTTTACACGCACGCACACACGCGCTCACACACACACACGCACGCACATGCACATACACAGGGGGGCTACTCGTCTGGTGGAGAGCAGTTGTCGGCTTCGGAGCAGGAGCAGGTGGAGTGGACTCAGGTGGCGGCGGAGGCGCAGGGCTGGGGCGTGCGCCGGCAGCCCCTCTCCAGCGGCGTCAAGTCGGCCGCGGAGCGCGAGCCTTACGCGGCTTCGGAGGGCGTGAGTGCCGCGAGCGGGTTGGGGACCGGGGAGTGTTGGTGGGGTACCAGCATGGCACAGGGGACCGAGTAGCGTCGCTGCGGCTGGCGTAGTCACGAATGGCAGCCGAGTGACCGAGTGAGCTGCCAAACCCTAAAACAACCGTAAAACGCCACCCAAAATCCGGCACGCACATGACCATGTCGGCTCCCGTCGGTTGCCTCCCTGTGGATAATATTACTGCGCCCCCCTCGGCCACCCCGGCCAACACCGCGAGGTTACAGCGAGGTGAGCCGGCCGAGTTCACGACGGCCTCCGCCTCCGGCGGCGACGTCGACGCTGACCAGTCCGCCGCCGCCGCACGCGAGCTCTCCGCGGGTGACATCGGAGCCACCTCCGGCGCCACCGACGACTGGACGGACCGGGCGGCGGAGGCTGCCGTACAGTACGGCAGCGGTGGCGGCGGCGGCGGCGGCACCTTCATCCCCAGCGGCGCGGACTCGGTAGCGGCGTCGGCGGCGCATCGCGTGCGCGACGCCGCGAACAGCGCCGCCGATCAGGCCCTGGACGCCGCCGTTACGGCGGCGGCCAAGGCGTCGTACATCGGGATGGTGACGGGCGGCAAGGCGGCGGCCGCCGTCGGCGGCGCCGCGCGCGCTGTTGGTGACGCCGCCGTGAGGGCCAAGGAGCGGGTGGAGGACGCGGCGGAGGCGGCGGCGGAGAGCGGCGCCGCGGCGGCGCTGCAAGGCGAGACGGCGGTGCAGGGCGCGGAGGCGGGTGTGCTAGGGCGGGTGGCGCGGTCGCGTTCGGCGATACGGGCGGGTCTGCGCAGGGCGGCGGAGGGGCTGGCGGATACGGTGATGAACGTGGTGGGGGAGCGCGGCGGCGAGGGCGGGGAGGGCGACCAGTCGGGCCAGGGCGGCGGCGGTGAGGGTGAGGGTGAGGGTGAGGGCAGCAGCCGACTGGATGGCAGCGAGCGGAGCCAGTTGTAGCGACAGACGAGACACTTACGGTGGCAGAGTGTGGACCGAATGTTACCAGTGCAGAAATTCGGCGGTGCAGACCGCTCGATGCACCCGCTGCCGGAATTGAAGGCTAGGCGCTATGGCACTGCGTACTGGTGTGGCCGCTATGCGGATTGCCTATGCTGCCTTATGCCCAAGAGCGCTGCCGTTGAGCGATTGCCTGCTTAGCTTTGAGCGACAAAACTTAGCCCTTGGAGCCCGTAATGTGGAGGTTAATGCACCAATGAATTGGTTTGTTACAGTACTATGACAGCAGATTTGGTTCGATGTCTTGCAATGCATCATATACATAAATCCGTTCCGTTTGTCAGAGACAAACGTTCCAGGCGTATTGATGAAAGGAGCAGTCGTTGGGACGGTATTGCTTAGTGCCTGCGGATGGCTCTGCTATTGCCACTGCGGGAAATCATTGATGCATTAGCAGGGCTGTTGTCAACTTGCGGACACTTCTGTACTTGCCGAACTATCATTACAGATTAGGAGAATCATCTCACATGTCGACCATTATGAACATCAGTAACATCACTCCCTTCAAATACTGTGTGGGTGTTGCAAAGTGATCGGAACGGCTGCTGAACCAACGGGATCACGCATTTCGTCTCCAATATTGACCATTCATGAGATCAATCACTTCCAATACTGTGCCGGTGTTGCACAGTGATCGGAACAGCAAAACAGACGGGATCATTCTTATCGTACGCATGCGCCCGGCAATCGGAGATCCGAAAATTGTAATGTCAAGCCATTTGAATTTCGCATCATTTTCATTTCCTCAGGCCCAATGTAAATGCGGGGATGCGTCAAATCGTTATACGCAATGCCGTACAGTAATGATGTCCTATATTACGGGCTAAAAATCCAGGAGCATGGTAGGCGCTTCCTGTCCAGGTGCTCGGTTGGGAGCTACTTTCGTGTTGTTTTCCAGGAGCATGGTTGGCGCTTCCTGTCCAGGTGCTCGGTTGGGAGCTACTTGTGTGGTGTTCTCCAGGAGCATGGTCGGCGCTCCTTGACTCTTTCACGCTTCGTGCGTCGTGCGGGCTTGGTGCTGATGGGCCTTGGTGGCTTTGCTGTTGGCATCCTTTTGCGGGTGCCCCTGGGGTAGGATGGACAGTCTGTCTAGCCTGTACGGCTAGCGACCGGTGTGAAAACCGGTCCCCCTTGTAATCGTCGATTCCTAAAAATCTACACATAGGTTCCTACCATGTGACCAATTTTTGTCTTCCCTTTGTGGGATTCTGGGTGGGATGGGCGCTTCGCAGCGACCGCGGCTTTCGGGCCGTTCAGCCTGCCAGTTGGCTTCTCGTTGAGGAGTTGATTCGGCGTTTTCTCGCTGTCTCCGGCTGGTCGGCGTCTCCGACTCGATGGTGGACGACCTTCTGCTCGCTGGGCTTCTGGTGTTCTGCTCGTCGCCTGTGGAGCTTCGTCGTCTGCATGTACTTCTGCAAGCTGTTGGGGCCCAGCTTATGCGGCCGCCGGGGCGGCCGTTGTAGGAGCGCTTGCGATGATGATGCTTCGGGATGGCGGCGCGCGGCTCGCCGGCTGCCTACGTTGGGCAGCAGGCTAATTCGCTATCGTTTGGGTTTGCCTTCTCGCTCGGACAGCGGGTTGCGTCGTTGACGCTTGGGTTGCGTCTTGAACGCGTGGTAGGAGGGTCCGCCCGTGCGGCCTTCTCTTTTGCAGCCCGTGCTGCCGCGTCCCACTAGGGGGCGTTCGCTATAAAACAGGATGCGGAATTACAAGGGCCAGACTTTCTGCCAAGTCGCGCTGTCATGGTGTGACTCGGGGTGCGGATTCGGCTGCACCCTTGCGATGGACCAGGAGCTTGGTAGGCGCTACCTGCCCAGGGGCTCGGTTGGGAGCTACTTGTGTGTTGTTTTCCAGGAGCATGGTCGGCGCTTCCTGTCCAGGTGCTCGGTTGGGAGCTACTTGCGTGTTGTTTTCCAGGAGCATGGTAGGCGCTTCCTGTCCAGGTGCTCGGTTGGGAGCTACTTTCGTGTTGTTTTCCAGGAGCATGGTTGGCGCTTCCTGTCCAGGTGCTCGGTTGGGAGCTACTTGTGTGGTGTTCTCCAGGAGCATGGTCGGCGCTCCTTGACTCTTTCACGCTTCGTGCGTCGTGCGGGCTTGGTGCTGATGGGCCTTGGTGGCTTTGCTGTTGGCATCCTTTTGCGGGTGCCCCTGGGGTAGGATGGACAGTCTGTCTAGCCTGTACGGCTAGCGACCGGTGTGAAAACCGGTCCCCCTTGTAATCGTCGATTCCTAAAAATCAGTTTTTTTTGGCCTGTCTCCTGTGTGTGTCAACGGCGAATCCGCTCATCTGAGGATTGCGCGCGTGCACTCAGTTGTGTTTCGGATTGGATGCGATTGTTGCAAGGGGACCCATTGCGTTTCGTCGTTCTGTCGAGGCGAGGCACGTCCCGATGTTGTCTTAATGGGTGTTCTTAGTTGGTTTTAAAATCCTATGCGGCGCGAACGAAGGCGGTCTGGCTGCGTCCGCTCTCGGCTTGTTGCGCGTCCTGTCGAGGCGGCTCGTCAAGCGCACCGACCCATGGGACCATAACAGAAAGCACGAAGTAGCGGCAGCCGCACAAACGTCAACCGCATCTCCGCATGCGCCACGACTGCGCTCTAAAGGCGCGATCGAAGATATGCTTCGACCTTTGAGCTCCTGAAAATGATCAGGCTAGCCCTGCAAACTTGCGCCGGCGTCGGCGTCGGCGTCGGCGTCGTTTTTGGTTGGGACGAGCATCGGCCGCTGACGCCAGACGCTGACGACCCAACCTCGTGGCGATCATACGACACATGTTGCCGCCATAAAAACTCCGCAAACTCCATACTTGCAAGCAAACTACGGCCACTTTGGTAAACTGCCTTCGAAAGTGCTCTCAATCGCTCAGCTCAAGCGGCACAACAACATAGCTTTCTCTTTCCCCAAGCAAAGCAAAAACAAACCATGGCCGCTGCCACGATCTCCGCCGCCCGCGCCGTCGCCGTCGGCCGCGAGGCCACTCGCCGACCCGCCGCCCCCGCCCGGCGCGCCGTCGTCGCTCGGCGACCGGCCGTGACGATCCTTCGCGCCAGCGGTCGCGATGAGGTATGTGGCACCAGCGGCAGGGCCTGCCTGGGCGACACCGCAAGCGAAGCACAGCAAAGGGAAGGCTTGGGCTGCTTCGTGGTCGCCGCCACACGACCCCAATCTCCTCTCCAATCCCATGGCACCTTTCGCCCAACCAGCCTCCTCATGCCTACCGAACACGACCCTCCCGGCTCCACTCTGCAAGTCACTGTGGTTTGTTAAACAAGAGCTTCCGGTGCCTTCCCTCCCCAAGTCCCCATGCCCCCCGGACTCCCAGCCTCCCTCTCCCAGACCCCTGACCCCTGGCCCTACCCCCGAAACCCGCGCCCCCTCCCCAGTCCCTGTCAGATAGGGCCGCCGACGCCGCCCGCACCGCCCACGGCGCCGCCGAGGACTTCGCCGACAACGTCGCCTCCGCCGCCTCGTCCGCCCGCCGCAAGGCCTCCGACGCCGCCTCCGAGGTCTCGGAGCGCGCGCAGCGCGCCGGCGAAGCGGTCGCGGATACCGTCTCCGACGCGGCGCGGTCGGCGCGCGACGCGGCGCGGCGCACCGCGGACAAGGCGCAGGACGCCGTGGAGGGCACCACGCGCGACACCAAGGTACGACACGTCGTACATGTACGACTAGTGCATGGCAGCAGGTGCTGTGTGCACCTAGTGGTGATCCCCTGGGTGGCGCTGTAAGTCCATTCACTCCTTCATTTCTTCTTTCACTCTATTCATGGAATGTTGGGGGCGTGGCGGCGACGCCCTGTCGCCCTGCCTTCTGCAGGATGCCGGGGAGTCCGCGGCGGATCGGATGAAGCAGGCGGCACGCACCGCCGGGGCCGCCGCAGCCGACACCGCTTCCGAGGCCGCACGCACCGCCCGCGGCACTGCGCGGTAAGCCTATACAAGCAGGAGGCCCGGGAAACCGGCGTGTCCGGGCTGGTCGGGTCGACTTGCCGGTTGCCGCAGTCGTCAGCGCGCCCAGTCACGGTCAACCATCCGGCAAGTTTATCCGGCAAAATGTGGTCCTAAAATGTGGCCGGGTCCGTTCAGTCGGTGCGTGAGCCAGGCCGCCCGACCTCAACATTCCCGCGGGCGTTGTGTTGTGTCTGGCGATCCATTCAGCCATCCGCGTTGCTGCGCACCTGGCGCGGAAGGTACCGCATACGGTACTCTCGGGTCCACCGGTGCAGACCAGACCAGACCCGGTAGTGCTGTCTGCGTCCCAACCCTCGCGCCTCTTTGCGCCGCGGGCTGCCCCCTCCCTGCAGTGACGTTGGCGACTACACGGGCAAGTTGGCTCGCGACGCGGGGGAGGCGGTGGCCGACGCCGCGGACGACGCAAAGAGGGTGGCGGAGAAGGCGCGGCGCGAGGTCCAGTAGAGGGGGCGGCGGGGTAGGGTTGGGAGGTTGGAAGTTTGGGTGTTGCAAGTTGTGCTCCGTGGGGCTTCTGGGTGGATGACTTGATGTGGCATGCTTGCCGCTTGTTACACTTCACCTCGTTTTGAAAAGGTTAGCGAGTGGGTGGCTCGCCGGGTCAGCGCCTTTCAGGGGTAAGGACTAGAGAGGGATATGCAGCCAACGGGGAGCCGGCAGTGACGGATGGGTGGGTCAGGGGAATGCAGGCCCTCTTGTTGTTGCGGGTGCGTGGATGCGGCGGCTGTATGTTAAGCCTCATGTTGCGTCCGGAAGCTTTGGATTCCCTGGGTTTTGCGACGGCTCTGGCAGGCATCAAAAATGTTTTTTGGCGGCACACCCCGTGTTTCGTAAACTTTGCGGAGCTTTCAACACCATGCGTGGCACTGTCGGCGCTTCTCGCTGTAAATGTGCGCTCAAGCGCGACATGCAGTGATATGCAGCGAGCGTCGGCCGGCACGCTCCACGCATCTCTACGTAACACAAGAGGAGCCAGTCGAGGCCCAGCTTCTGATCCTCAGTAAAGGGTTACAAAAGGCGCGCGCCGTTGATTGATTGGGGTGCACTGCTCCCCCGCCTCCTCCTCACACCCCCGAGTGCATCCGGGTGCAGCAGCGCAAATACATGAAACGGGGCACTCTGGCAGCGCCGGATTACGGATACCGGTAGCAGGTAATCGCGAAATCTAATGCAGCATCCAAATTAATATGCACCGAGCTCGTCGGCGTGCCGCGGCCGTTGCGTCAGTGATTGTGGTTTTGGTGCGTTGGCGCATATTTGCAGCGCATATGCACAGCTCTTTTGGGGCAGCGCAGCTTCCCTTCCGGGGCCTTCTGTCTCCGGGTTCTCCGACGCGGCGACACGCTCTCCCAACCACAGAAATATGCATGAGGCGGCTCGCTCCTGTCTGGTTACCTATAAATACAACAAGCATTTCACTCGCGCTTGCCCAAGAGTGCCAAGAGCCCAAGACTATCTTCAAGCTAGTCAAGACCTGCTTCCATCAATCAAACGTCCCCCGATGAAACTACCGCGCCCGCAGGGGAACGCGCCCCCGCGCACCGTTGCGGTGCGCCCGCATAGCAAGTCGTCGTCGCGTGCGGCCAGATGCCTGTTCGGCACGTGCGCCCATCCTGCTATCTACGTATCCAACCTCCAACGAACCACGGAAAGCAGCATAACCGACTAACCGCGTGTCCAACTGCACAACGAATATTTACCTACCACTTCCCCTAACCAATTGTCCCACCAGTCCCAGCCGCCTGATACAGCAAGAGCTGTCGTGCCTAGACCACGCGCACCGCCGGCCGCGAAAACGGATCCACGCCAGACACACCACACCCCGCCGCCGCCGGCACCGCCATCGCCGTCGCCGCCGCCGCCGCCGCCGCTGCCCGCGCCACGCTGTCCCGCGGCCGCGCCGCGCCAGCGCCCGAAGGAAGGCCCACTATATGCAACATGTACGCATGCGCCACGAGGCGAATGACCTCTGGGCTATCGCTCGTTGCCGGCTCCGAATCCAGCTGCACCAGCTGCTCCCGATCCATGGAGTCCAGCCGCACGCAGGCGCGCACCAGGGCCGCCATCAAGGGCGTCCGCTCCAGGGGCTGCGCCTGCGTCCAGGCCGCGATGGCGCGGAACACCTCAATCTCGCTGGCGACCTGGGAGTGGGGAACCACGGTGCGGGGCGGGGCGGGGCGTGGAGGGACGGCGAATGCGGGGGAGGGCAGGAGGTGAGCGATGCAGGCGGAGGGGAGGAGTGAATGAGGGAAGGAGACGGTGGCGATGAGCGGGCAGAGCCTGCTGCCAGGGCGATTTTGGAGTGGTGATGTCTGATGTGACAGCAGCGCTGGGGTATAGATACTGGGTGGGGTTTGGAAAGGTGGGATCTGGAGCGCGCGTGGCCGGTGATGGCGCAGTGCAAGCGAGACACGCGGGGGCGGTGGGGCGCCCCCTGGGAACCCTCCTCCTCCCCGGGTCCTGACAGCCTGAACCGCCTCATCCTCCCAAAACGCAAACTGGTGAGATCCGCAGCCCACCTGCAGGCCGTCGGATTGCAGAAGGCGCTGCAGCTGATCCTGGGGGAGTTGCGCGAAGCCCGCGGCGTCCTGCGCCGCTGCGTCACCACGCGGCAAGCTCGCCAGGCAGCTTTGCTCCGCCGCTTGGCGCAGCGGCGCGATGCCGCACTGATCCGCAAAGCTGAACAGGCGGAAGCAGTTGTCGGGGCACACGGAAGCTTGGAGCGCCACTAGGCAGAGGTGCCGCGCGGCCAGGACGTGTTGGACGGTGGAGGTCGCAAGCGCGAAAGTGAGCTGTCGCTCATCCAGGTAGGTGGCGTTGAGGACCGCGGCGGCGACGCGCTGGACCGCCAGCCGGCCGGTGTCGGTGACATGGTCGATGTGGTGGAAGACAGGCTGGCTGATGTCCTGAGTTGCAATGACGTTTGGCAGGGTCAGCATTTCGGCGTTGGGCGGAATACCGTAAGGCTGGATGTTGGAGGACCGACGAGCAGTTGGCACGGCAGCAGGCGGAGTGTGATTTGCGCTTACCTGGGAGCAGCAAAGCGTAGCGATCAACAGCATGTCACTGGTGACCTCATCGTTCCGCGCCGAGGAGCTGGACTGGCCGAAACCTGCGGTTCAACCGTTAACAATTGCAAGACTGTTAAAGATTGCAATTAGCAAAAACACATTTGAAGCACATTCAAGGACAGATTTATGACAGTGTCACAGTAAAAGATTTGCGCGTGCTGCCTTCAGGTCGATTCGCGTTGTGAACCGCAGTTAACAACGGTCCGTTAACAACCGAGCGACGCTCACCGGCAGCGGAGTCCAGAGCGGCAATCCCATCAAACGTACAGTATCTTGCAAGTCCCGAAAGAAGCTCGCGTACGTCCTGAAGTGCTCCGAGGAAAGTAAGAACGTTGGTTCCGTCCATTTTGCTGACGCTCTTGAGGATGAATGAGAAGCTGCGGTAGTAGGTGTGTGCACCAAAGGATTGATATTCATGATATACGCATGCTCGAGGCGTCCTCAATCTCCTCATATGGAAGGGCAGACAGCTGCAACCACTACGGTCCGTTGGTGGTTGCACCGGATCCGACGGCTGATTGCGGACGCAAACGACTGACCCAATACGTTGCACAACGGCTTCCATATAATATAAACTCTTTCAGGAGTAATGGCATAGTTAGTTGCCGTCGAACACATTCTTCTGGGTGGGTGCCTTTATCATTGCCCTGCGTCAGAATTCTGAGGCCGTCCTATCGACAGCTCCAAGATGACGCTATGCAATCTTGTGGCCTTGATATAATATACCCAACTCACAGTTTCGCCATCACAATTCTGTGCAGCTTTCGATCCGTGGCATCTTGAGGTAGACTCGGCTTTTTCTCTTCTTGTGCGTTACTTGCAGCTCGTCAATTAATTCACCTGAAATTTTCAGCGCCATTTAACTCAAGACGCTGGGCTCCATCGAACGTGGCTGCGGCCTGCGACCTGGCGCGCCGGAAGGATGCGAGGAAGCCCAGGAAGCTCCTAGGGAGCAAGCGCGCTCTTCCCTGAAGCGGAACATTCCAGTGCCCATGTAATTCGCAAAGCCATTAGGTTTCCGGGTGAGCGCCTGTAACACCGTATGCACCCTCGTGCACTTGGCCACCTGTTGCGAACATAAGTTTGTAGCCACCTCGCGCACTGGCGCGACGGCTGAAAGGCTTATGCGCCGCCCCCCAAACCCTTAGAGCAGCGCCCCGCATGCCCTTCTTCCCCAAATACCATTCATTCCCCACAGTCCCTCATGGCCTAACTCCCCGGATCCATGGCTGCCACTGAAGCGGTCAAAACCCGTCAAAAAGGAGCACTATGGCTGGTGGGGAGGAGCAATGGAGCATACATTGAAGGAGAGCTGCAGCTCTTCCAGCGATAAGAACGCAGCTGTGCACGGGCGTGGACGTGGTGGCGTGGGTGATTGGATGCGACCGGGGCCCGCTCGTGGTCGGGAATGGGCGTCAGTGGAGGGCGTGCGGTGTGGCGCTGGCGGTGGTGCACCAGCTGTCAACGCGGCCTGGGGGTCCCTCCCCGCAGCCTTCATCCTGGTCGGGGTGGGGGAACTTAAAACGGCCCGGGCTGGCCCGGGGCGAGGGAACGCAACGCAGTGGGGGAGCTGACGCCGCTTCGATGCCCGAGATGGGCGCGGAAGGTACACTTCGTTGGGTTGTGGGTGGCGGAAGGGGCGTCCCTGCTGGCTCCTTCCTTGAGCGGTCAAATGGCCCGTCCCCCGCGGTTTGGGCTTCGGCCGCGACAGTGTCCCAGGGCGGTATGCACGGCAATCCGCTGAGTCCTTTGCAAATTGGTACATTATTACTGGGCACTGTTGGAAGGGGAGCCCATGGACTATCTTGCTGCCTCCTAACTGCAGGCGGTCTTCCGGACTGGTTTGGAGCTTCAGCAAGCGGATCAGCCTGGTCAGGTGTCGACACAAGCGTGTACCCCTCGCACAGTGCGCGTAATGGCGATCCCGTTTGTAAGCTGCCGTCTGGGACTGCAGCTCATTTGTCATACACACACAAAATGAGACAAATGGTGCATTTATGGGCCGTCGCTGGCACGTGTGGGCTTTACGAAAACCGCTACAGTCCTGGGAAATCAATCAAGTCAGCGGCAGCAGTACAAGTGGGGAGTGCACGGCTTGCCCTTGCAACCTCATGCAGCCGTAAGGAAGTCCCTGCAAGGGACCACGTAACACACCGGCCCCTGGAACACTGCCCGACGCAGTCGCGCGCAGGGAGACCCTTCAGGTTTCCAGAGGTTTCTGGCAAGCCTGGCTAACGCCATCGGGCCCCGAGCACCGGCCGCTCACATTCAGAGCTTGGTCGCCGATGTAAGATGTCGTGTGTGCTAGCTAACAGGGTGGCTAGAAGATGTGGTCTCTTCTCAACGCCGCCTGCCTCGAACATCTACCGGTAATCGGCAGTCTCCCGCATGGCCCTCTTTCCCGGACGTTCCTCCCCCAAGGCTCCTCATAGTCGTGACCCGTGCAGACATGCGGCATCGATCACAGTGTACCAAGCAGGCAGGAGACTAAAACACAAATGCCGCAGGCGCTGGCCGCCCCCCTCGCCATCCGTCCCAGGGGCGCAGCTGCCAAGCGGTACAGCTCCTGGGCATGCGGGGTTGGGACTCGGCCCGTGGGCCGGCGTCACCCCGGCGAAACCCGGAGGAAAAACGTCTTCAACCGTGACCGGGATATAAGAGGAGTGCACCTCCAGCTATAATGGGGCACAAGTAAGGAGGCTGGTTGAAGATGGCCACCTAGGCATCGCTGCCTCTCCCCCAACACAGGTACATAATGGAAGGGCAAGCAATTATGCAACCAATACCAAAGCTGCTGGGTACAGTTTTGAAAAAAAGCAGCATGGACTTCCAATTGGGTGCGTCGCCCTGGAGCAGTGGAGCAGTGGACGAGCATCGCGGTGGGGAAAAATAGTTGCACTCAGCTTCGCCAGCCCTCTCTCCCTTTTGGAACCACAAAAATGACGAAGAAGCGGCGGAATCGGGGTCGCTCCAAGCACGGCCGCGGCCATGTGAACCGTGTGCGCTGCGAGTCCAGCGGCGCCATGGTGCCGAAGGACAAGGCCATCAAGCGCTACATTGTGCGCAACATTGTGGACGCGTCGGCCCTCCGCGATATGCAGGAGGCTTGCGTCGTCGACAGTGAGTTTGGCGGCTTGAGTTTGGGCAATCTTGTTTCTCGTTTTGGGAGTTTTTGATGCGTCTGCTCAAATGTGCGTTTGTAAGGTGTAATAATTTCAGCTTGCATATTTTCCTTCTGAAAAGGACGACTTTTCCTAGTGTATGGCGCCGTCATTGAGGTTCCTTGCCGGCGGTTCCTGGCCCCCCACAGACTACGCCCTGCCCAAGATTTACCGCAAGGTCTACTATAGCATCAGCGCTGCTATCCACAGCCGTGTGGTGCGCGTGCGCAGCGCCAAGGACCGCCGGAACCGCGAGCCGCCTCGGCGGTTCCCCAACAGGGAGCAGAAGAAGGAGTAAGCGGCTAGGAGCGGTACCAGGAGCATCAGCGGAGCCTCCAGCAGCAGCTGAGGAGAGAGGAGCAGCCGCAGGTGCTGTCGGTCGACGCTCGTTGCACAGGCTTCATCGCGTTGTCGCGGCTGTTTCGCGGCCCCGAAGGGCTGCCCGCAAGCGACTACCGCTGATGGCGGTTGGCCGTGCTGTGTAAGCCTAACGCTTCGAAATTGTCTCGCCTCCTGTGTCAACCTCTGGCGCGAAGCCGGCCATCAATGGCGCAAGGCGGGCACCGGGCAATACACAGTCCGCGTTATGCTCGACAATCATATGCTGCTCTATTATTTAGAACGGTCGCCGGGCCATTTTTTCGCTGTTCACGTCAAGACGTCAGTGGGAGGAACGGGTCGGGGGAGGGGGGATCGAGGTTTGTCGTCAGTAAGCCCTGGTTGTGCGGTTCAGTTGGGATTGCAAACACTTCGATAGCCCTTACACCAGAAAGAAGCATCCAGTAGGCCGGACTATCCAGGATCACACTGTTTAGCGCGAGCAGTCCTAGGTCGAGCAGTTTGGGACTGTTGGCCCCTCACGCCCCTCCCCCTCGAGGATGCTTCAGATGTGCTTCAGTATAGGACGGCGCGGCCCGAAGGGTCGTGCACACGTGCAGTGTCAAGCGTTAGGCCTGGGCAGATGTGACGTCCATAGTATCCGCCGCACTTCGCCGCAGTCGGGTAATATGCATCCGTGCAGGCGTGCACCATGTAGACAGCGATGAAAGGATGTCTGAAAGGTTTACAGAGGCAAAATCCAGCATGAATGGCGTGTAGGCAATACTGGTGTCCGAAAATGGCATGAAGGACGTCCGAAAGGTCATGAGCTACGCACCCGGCCACGCGCCGGGAACGGCAGCGTACCCGGGAAACTGTATACGAGGACATGACATGAGCCCATGCGCGGTTCCATGTGGCCTGAGGAGTAGTGATCTCACTGCAACACTGAGGCCAGGGTGGGTGTCTCGCATCACGTGACGCAGGCATGCGCGGCCTAGCTTCTGCCGAAATTTATAGATGGAATGCCTTAAGAGCCAGCACTAGGGCAAACTTTTGGAGAGTATGCACGCCGCGGTACTTGCAAGGGGAACCGACTTCCACATCGGTATTGGGTATGTACGACAAGGCACAGCACGGCCCATACGTACGGCAGGGACCAACATAGCACGGGAGTAAGTCCTGACACTCTGAATGCAACGTAAGAAGGAAACAAGTTGGTGCACACATTGTATCTTTTTAGGGAGTCTGCTTTAGCTTAGCTTATCCAAATCTTCACTGTTCCCTGCAACCCGAGAAGCTCCACGCCGAAGCCTCTAGGCGAGATATATAGCAGACAACGGAGCTTGCGGTTAAAATTTTCCTTGATAGAGAACATGAGTGACGACAGCGAGGAGTTCCGGTCGGGGAGCGAGATGGATGAGGACAGCGAAGCGGAGTATATGGAGGAGGATGACGACGAGGATTATGGATTTGCTGGCGCTGAGGAAGTTGCGACTGTACCTAAGGCAAGACGAAGAAGGCTCGGCCCTTTGGCAAGGATCTATGCCTTCACCTGTCACTTGACGCCTAAATGACTTGTTTGTCTTGTCCTTATTGAAGCTTTATTCACCGCAATTCTCAAATTACAGGTTCCCTACAAGGTACTGCCCAAAGATGAGCTCGATAAGCAGCGGAAACGGGCGCTGCACGAAATTATGAGCGTGCTAGATGTCCCTGAGGACGTTGCCATGCGCGTGTTACGGAAATACAAGTGGTGAGCGTGCTTATTGCTTGGCAGCCCGCTGGCGGTCTGGCGAAACCCTCTTACTTGCCCAATGGGTGACCACTGAAACAGGGACGTCAGCCGCGTACAGGAGGAGTGGTTCTCAAAGTACGATCAGGTTCGGCAGTCGCTGGGCCTGGTGGAGGACGCGCCAACGCCGTCGGGCCGCGAAGAGGTGCGGTTAGGCCCCCCGTGCATACGCCGTGGCAGCAATAGCGGCAATCGAAGGGAACTGGTTTGGGGCCAGCTGGGGGTGGAAGTGGACTATGCATGAAGGTATGGCCCAAGCTGCTTATGGGCAAACAAATTTGGCAGCCAGGAGGGTCACAGTGGAATGGTCTGGACTGGCACATGCTCGGGGGTTGGCAAGAGATGGCCCGAAGACCAACGTCAAAAATGCGGTTGATAGGCCCTTTATTGATGCCAGTGCTGGGTCATCCGTATTGCAGTGTTCACGCGCACGGGTAACGCCCTTTCCATACACAGCGCCCGGCGTGGGGTTCGTCCGTGCTGCTGCGTTGCACGTGCACGACGGCCGTGCGACGTATACCGCGTTGAAGGACGTGTCAGGTTGATTTTCGCTGTTCATCCCGAGCATCGAAGTGTTAGGACGCAGCGGTAGTGTTGGCTCGAATCCCCCGGGCGTTGTGTTGTGCATGTTTGTCACTGAGGATTGCTTTGGTGGTTTCGCAGGAGCGCTGCCTGATCTGCTTCGAGAGCTACCCACTGCGCGAAATGCGATCAGCCGCGTGCAAACACTACTTCTGCAAGGAGTGCTGGCGCGGATACATCTCGAACGCGCTATCATTGGGACCCGCCTGCCTGGACCTGCGCTGCCCCTCCACGGAGTGCAAAGAAAAGGCTTGCGTAAGTGGCCTTCCAGCACCGTTGGCTTATGGACCGGCCTGGGAGCCGTGTTGCGGACGCACAAGCACTGGGTGATGAGAAGACGAAGCCGCACTGCTAAGTGCCCACGACGTTGAAGTGCAGGACTGGGGGCATGTGCCTTGCACCACGGCAGGCATGCTTCGACGCGGCGTCGAAACCCCCCAGTTTTAGCAGCCCAGCAGGGTAGCACTTAACATTAGATCCACGCATCTCGCGAGACGGGCTGAGGAGAGGGAGTGGCAGCTTTAGCCAAAGTTTATCGCAAAATGGCCCGGAGACTGGCCCGGAAAGAGGCACGAGTTGCGCAACCGCCGTGCACGAGTGCTGCCATAAGGGGCTTGCCCGCCATCATCGAGATTGTGGATTGGACCGTTCACTGACAACGGCTCAAAAACGTTAGTGGACCTGGCGTTGTCGCGAACCGCCATCAATCGAAGCTGTCGGCATAGTCCCGAGCGCATCGCAAGACATGTGCTTTGATGCAGTGGACTGTTTTGCGCAGGTGCCCTCCTCGCTAATAATGGAGCTGGCGAGCCCCGAGGACCAGGCGAAGTACGCGTCGTACATGATCAGGTCGTACGTGGAGGACAACAACGCGATGTCGTGGTGCACGGGCAAGGTGCGCATGGACGAATCGAGGGGGCGGTCGATGGGTTTCGCCCTATGCCGCGCTTGCTTGCGGTCAGTCGTCCTGCATACGTCATCCAACGTTTGCTGCTGCTGTCCTCGCGCACGTATTACGCGTGGAGCCTCCCATGCGGCTGCCGTATTTGTGACAGTCAGGGCGGTCCGGCGCAGGACGCACGGCATAGCAATTGGAGTCTGGTCCGGCCCGGCCCTTTCGCGTGGCACCGGAAGGCACTTGTACAGGCATATCCTCTGGGTGCATGTGCCGAAGGGCTTCGTCTCACACTGCGTGCCCGTTTTCCTGCCTTTTAGAACTGCGAAAACGCTATCGAGTGCCTCGTGGATCGCGCCCCGGGCGAGGCCTTGGACGTTATCTGCACGTGCTCGGCGACGTTCTGCTTCAACTGCAAGGAGGAGGCCCACAGGCCGGTGAGCTGGTTGGTGAGGCGCTTGCTGCCCTCTGCTGACGTTTGGCCGGGGCCATACGAGCCCCATGTTACATGGGGCTCGTACTTAGGGGCTTCGAAGGCCTGCTACGGTGTGATACATGGGCCATGTATCACACCGTAGCAGGCCTTCGAAGCCCCTAAGTCGGCCGGCGCCGTACCGGCGCCGTATTCCGCACCGTAGTTGCCTCGTTATGGCGTCCAATGCATTGCTGTTTTTATTATACGGTAACTGTGATCGCTGCGTGACTGGATGCGCTCTGCAACCCCACCCCGGATAGGTGTCGTGTGAGACGGTCACCCGGTGGATGACGAAGAACAGCGCAGAAAGCGAAAACATGAACTGGATCCTCGCAAACACGAAGCCATGCCCGAAGTGCAGCCGGCCCATAGAGAAGAACCAGGTGAGAAAGCTGTGGGCTTTGGGTGGGGATTTGGATGTGGGGTTTGGATTTGCGTGTGTTCTCCAAGGGTGTCTTCAAGTACTAGTGCGATCGGTGTGAATCATGACGGCTGCTTGCTTGCATGGGCCTGTGCTGCGCTGACTGTTTGCCGAAGTCCTTACTGCTCCCTTTTGCGGATCCCATATCGTATTGTTGCGGCACGTCTCTTCCCCTGGCAGTTGTTGCCCTCACTATTCGATCTTGCCTCATGCGGTGCCCTAATACGTCTCCTTCCTTGTGTGGCGGCCCCACGCTGAAACGCTAGGGCTGCATGCACATGACGTGCAGCCAGTGCCGCTTCGAGTTCTGCTGGCTCTGCCAGGGCGACTGGAAGGAGCACGGCGAGCGAACGGGCGGCTTCTACGCCTGCAACAGGTGGGCACAGCGGGGGCGGGCTGGCGTCTCTGTCTCTGATGGTTTCTGATAAGAACTTTGATGGTTTCGGGGCCCTGCGTGGGGCCCTGCGTGAAAAGGGAGCTTACGCAATGAGCGCGGGTCCTGGCCCCTATCTTCTTCTCCTCTCCGCGTGGGTTGCCTGGCAGAGCCCAGCCTCGCCAGCACAGGTATCCTGGCCTGGGTTGTATCCACTGGGCACCGGGTGGCACTGGATGCCCATATTTACCCCTGACTCCTCCTGGCGTGCTGACGAGACTTTCTGATCTTCCGGTCGCCAGGGGGCCGGCAGCGTTGCTTCCGGTTCGTCAAGGCCGGTAAAGTCGTACAAATCACCTGACCCAAGGAACGAGCCAAATTACTTGTGGGCGACTGCGCCGGGCACGGTCGGCGGTCGACAATGGAAAGGACTTGAGACCAGCAGAGTGGCTTGATTTCTGGGTCGTAGCTGTAGATGCGTGCCGTATGTGAAGTGGACTTGACGGTTTGCTGCATTCCTGGTTGGCCAGGTTCGAGACCGCAAAGAAGCGGGGCGACTACGACGACGACTCGCGGCGGCGTGAGAACGCGAAGGCGTCCCTCGAGCGGTACATGCACTACTTCGAGCGCTTTGACGCACACTCGAAAGCGCGGGAAAAGGTGCGGCGCACCCGCCAGGGGCCGATGCGGGCGTTCCTGTTGCGGGCGTTCTGGGTTTTGGGTTACAGTATGGGCGAACGCGGGATGCGGGATGCGCACAACTGCCAAGATCCGTTGGTGGTTGCGATTGGGAGGGGTAGATGCCCTCGGATGACTTATCGCAAAGTGGGTAGCATGTTGTTGCTGAGAGGCATCTATGCTGTCCTCCCCTTCCCGTTCAGGCGCGCTCCGACGCCGGCAAGGTGTCGAAGGAGTGGCTGGACTCCCTGGCGGACATGACCAAGACGCCCACCTCCCAGCTCAAGTTCATTAACGAGGCCTGGAACCAGGTGATCGCGCAGCCAACCTACTGTTGCGGAGGGACAGTACGCCCATTTTACGCCGGGAAGGAGGGATAGTGCGCCCATTTTGCGGTGCGGTTGGCCGCACGCTGGGAGGGGTCGCACCCTTTTCGGGTTGTTGGCAGCACGTTTGCGTTACGGCACGCCACATGAAATGCCTTGACACAACGACTGCTGTGTTTTGGCTCCAGATTGTCGAGTGCCGGCGGCAACTGAAGTGGACGTACGCTTACGGCTATTACGCCTTCGAGAACGCGGACCGGGACCCCGAGAACGCGCGGCACAAGACCTTCTTCGAGTTCCTGCAGGTAATCTTGTGGCGCGTTCTGTAGGAGCGCACGTTAACTTGTTCTTGAACGTGGAGATTTGGGCGGCGTGCGGCAGGCCGGGTATAGACAGACTTGCAGGAGCCCCTTTGGCTGCCCCACGCGGCATATAACGCTTCCCCGGGGTCCTGGCCCACCGCATTCGACTGGCCTGCCTTGACTCGACTGTCCAAATTGTAGTGGCTTGCACTATCTGTACCTGCACGCCCCCCGACTACGTCGTACGGAACCCAACGATTGAACATCTGCGCATTGCAGGGCGATGCCGAGCGCTCCTTGGAGCGGCTTCACGAGGCGGCAGAGAAGGACCTGGGCACGCACGTGCAGAAGGCGCGCACCAATAACGAGTTCGATGTGGAGTCCTTCCAAAATTTCCGCAAGAACCTCATCGGTGAGTTGTAAACCAGGTGCTTCGGGGGGCCGGGGGCCCTAGGATTACCGGTGTCATTCTCTGACCGGTTGGAATCGGAAGCATGTGCTGGCCGGTGGGCAGTGATGAGGGCGTGCTTACCTACGGGCCACTGCTTGGCCGGAAAATTAGCGCAGTAGCTGTGACCAGGCCCCTGCCCTTGGGTCCTTGCACCATGCGCCCAAGTCAAGCAAGGGCTAGCCAGAGGTCCGCGCCGTTGGACCCCTTGGCGCTGTGTGCAGTCAGGGTGATTACGGTATGGAGTGCCCGCGTGTTGGTTGTGGTGGCCTGGCGGCTTGCAGGCCTCACGGACGTGACCGCGGGCTTCTTCGACAAGCTGGTCAAGCAGCTGGAGAAGGGCTTCGGCTCCATGGAGGCAGACTACGCGGGGCAGGTGGGTGTGGGTGGGGAGGAGCTTGGGAGTGTGCCCCGGGGAAGCTTCACGGGGCCTGCTGTCGCGCGCTTCTGACTGCATGGTGCGGAGATGGAAAGTGGTGAGGAGGTTGCAGCAGGCGGCGAATGGTATCACGTCGTGGGCAGCTTGGCACATTAAAACAACCCTAAGTCCCCGTCCAAATACTGTTGAGGGAGAAAGAAGCAAAATATCGCAGTGAAGGGGCGGAGACGGTGGGGGTGGTGTGGATAGCGTGTTTCGGTTTGCCCAGTTTTGGATTGCGCTCTTTTTGCCAATCCCTTCCCTTCCATCCCGCTGTTCAGATGGACGACGCCGCGGGCCCAAGCACCTCCGGCGACCTGGGCGACAAGGCGGGCACGTCCAAGGGCCGCCGCGCGAAGAAGGCGCGCGCGGAGGACGAGTGGGAGCAGGTGCGATGCATTGTTGCTCGTGCAGTGCTTCGTAGGCGTCATGGATGGAATTGATTTTGGCACGGCCTACGGTATTTTGATTATTCCAGACCTGCGTCATGCTTGCTTGGCATGGAACCATGGATGCGGCAGTTCCTCCGGCCGTGTGGCGTGGCGCGATTCCGTTCAACACTGACACTTAACTTGGAGGCCATGCTTCGGAAGATTGTCCCATGTTTGTGCGACTAGACTAACAATTATATAGTACAAGCTTTCGACTTGTGATTGTGAAGTGACTCTTGATGGAGGCATTAGTTTGTACTGGTTCGTAGTCGCAGGTCGTCCATTTACTGCTCGCTGAATCCCGGCCGCTTGTTGCCCTTCTGACAGCTGCTGCTCGAGCAGGGCTTCTGGACGTGCACCAAGTGCACCTTCAACAACGAGGACGTGACGGTCAAGACCTGCAGGTCGTGCGGGGCGCCGCGGCCCGGGCCAAGCGGGGTTGCTGCGGGAGGGTCCCGCCGCTAGCGGGTTCCGGTAGCCACTCCGAAATGCGCTGCATCGAGTTAACCATCGTGGCACGATGGCAGGCTGTCTGTGCGCTGTGATTATGCGTTGTGGCTGTACAGGATTTGCGGCTAAGGCAGGCACCTGACGGGTCGCGTTCCCATGCGTTGGCCCAAAGGGGACAGAAGAATCGGCAGCTTCTGCAAGGTTGCGCACCGCGCGGACGCAAACGCATATAGAAGAGTAGCAGTTAGCTGTTGTACCCACATAAGCGCAGTTTCATTTTCACACGGTACCTCATACCATACCCCACAACGTACTTCCGGCAGCAAGTGACGGGACTTGACACGGAATGCCTGCTTTGGCTTTCCGTTGTATTTACGCGGAGATGAGTTCGCAGGCGTGGTGCCGGCATGTGGTGCTAAGTTGTCGATGCTATGGCGGGGGACTGATGACGATGCTGACAGCTCGTTGTTGTTAAAAGACAGTTCAGGGGGCTGTGCGTGCCTGATTTGTGTACTGGGAGTCCTGTGTTTGATGTACTGGTAGTCCAGGATGACGTTCATAACACAGGAAGGGTATGGCATCTTGCAATGCACACGGCACGGTCGGAATCACCGGTGCACAGACGTGACAGGGTACTCTTTGTCTGCCTTTCAGGCTGCAACGCATGAGGTCGTACATTTTTAAGCAATGTACCGTTACGGTGTGAACTGTAAAGCCACCATGCCTTCGTGCAGTGATCAGGGGATAAGGACAGCAGCCTTCCTCATGCGCCAGGGAGATAGCCTAGCAGGTCGGGAAGCATGGGTACGTGTGCTTGTCTGGCCCGTATCTGTCCGCCACGGCTGGTCTTCGGCGCCCGGCGGTCATAAGAAGCCAAGTTGCTGTCGGTGGACCTTATACCGGCGGCGTGGTGTCTTGCACACACGCCGGTCTTTCGCGCCCACCATGAATGCGAATGCAAGCTACGACTATCGCCAAGCAAGAACCCCGTACTTGATGATGCAATGCACAACTATACCCGTGCCCTGACGTTTTCGGTGCATGCGTATGTCAAGCGCCAGGAAATGCTTCCGAATACTGCGACTTTGCGACGCGATCCCCCCAGAGCCAACCCGTTTTCCTTGTGTCATTATCTTCCCAAAGTGACAACAAACCTGAGACAACCATTCATCCGTGCAAGTGCTTCGGGCAGCCGTCGTGCCGACTGGGGAAAGAGCGTGGCAGCCTGCTACCAGTAACTCACTCTTGATCCAAACGAAACGCAAATCTCGCGTCGTCACACATGAAGCTGCAAGAAAGGGCTGCCTCAGAACAAACACAATTGTTGCTGAATTTTGAACCACGGCAGAAAGGAACAAGCCCAGAGAAGCGCTCTGATATTGCAAAAATGAACCAGTGTAGATATCTTGTAAAATTACTGTGGCCAAGCTTGGCCTGCGTACAATTTTCATTCGCTCGTGCACTCGCGCTGCCGTGATTTTGAACGGAACGTCACAATTCGCAGGTTGCTAGCAGACTTCCGGGAGATACGCAATAATCCCATGGTTAGATGCCTGTATGTTGCCAGAGTGCATATGCAAATAATGCGACGAGGATGCAACACTGTTCGCCCACCGGGGACATGAGACGTATCCCTGTTGCTTATTGATGTGGATTGGCAGACATGGCAAGCAACATCTTCAAGGAGTTAGAGAAGGGAAGCTACACCGGCCTAAAGAGGTCATTATCCCTGTTCCCCGTTTCCGTTAATTTGAAGAACTCGGTGAGCGGCCACACTCTCAGTTTACTTGATAAAGGTTCGGTGTAGTATCTATGTCTAGTTTATTGGTGCAAGTATGCACTGGGCGGTTCCGTCCTAGCAACAGTTGACCACGACTGGCGTGACACCGCCAACTGCTTATGGGGTTGGCGCTGCCATAACCGGCGGCACTGAATCTGCTCTCCAGGCGGGCTTAACGCCATTGCACATCGCCTCTCATCAAGGGCAAGCGGCTTTTGTGAAGGAGCTTCTGGTGCATGGCGCTCAGCACGACACACCAGACACCCGGGGAAACATTCCTCTTCACCTGGCTGCCGAGCAGGTAGGTCGGGGGGTCATCGTAACACATCGGCCGGGGTCGGGGTTACGGCGTCGGGGTTCACATTCCTGCTCGCGTGTCGTGCCCGTTACTCACGCAGGGCTCCGTGGAAGCTGTTGTCGAATTGCTAGCTGGCCGGAAAGCTAGCGTCAAAGCAAAGAACAAGGTATGACGCCGGGGAAAGGGATGCCTTTAGCAAAGGCAAGCGGAACGTCGAGGGTGTGGGCATGACCGCTGACTCAATCGACAGCTCACATCACGCCTCCGTTCCGCACCGCCAGGACGGCCAAACACCGCTGCATGTAGCCGTTTTGTGCGGCCATAAGGCGGTGGTGGCGAAGCTGCTGGAGACGGGTGTACACGCAGAGGGTCTCAAAGACAAGGTATGCAGGGAGGGCAACGATGGGTGGGCTTTGCCGACCAAGCGCCAGGGGACAGTGCTCCCAGATCAGCGAGATTAATTGCTGACCTGCACGGCCTGCCGCCGCTGGGACGGGAGCCAAAGTTGTTCGCGTGCAATGCCGCCGGTGACGCAGCCCTGGAAAGCGGCAGGCGCGCTCAGTTGCTCCTCCGCCCTTGCGGCACTTTTGTCGCAGGCCGGCAACACACCGCTCTCGCTCGTCGACCCCGACGACGCGGAGATGCAGCAGATTTTTGTGGACATCAGGCCGCTTGGCCCCACAGCAAGCATCAACCAGGGAGTCAGCGCGCTGCTGGGCGCGCGCGGCCCGGACGCCACGCCGGGAGGTCATCGCGCAGCGTCGACTTCCGCAGGCGGGACGCCGATCTCCAGCCACAGCGGCCGCATAACAGCGTCGCAGCTGCAGTCCTTCTCCAGCGGCGGTGCGCCCGCGGGCACGCCCGCCACGCCGCCTCCGCGCGGCGCAGCGGCAGGCTCGTCCGGCGGGGGCGGGCGCACGCCGCCAATTGGCGGCGGCCGCACGCCGCCCCCGGCGCCAGCCCACACTCAAAGCGGCGCGGTCACCAGCCGCCTTCCGAGGTCGGCCACCGCATCGCCGGGGCAGAGCGGCGGGGGCGCAGCTCCGGAGCAGTTGCAGAAGCATGAGGTGGCGATCCAGTCCCTGAAGGAGGGGTTGCGTGCAGCCACGGTGCGTGATGCGTGTTTGGGGACCATACCTCTGCCATGGAAGGACCTCGTTGTAGGACTAGCGGTGCGCCGTGAACAGCCATAGCGGTCTTTGCCGCCTTTGCATACGGTACCCCAGGAGTGCCGGATCCGCACACCGCGCGCATTTGCAGCGGTCGTTACGTGCACTCAGCTGCCGCCAGTGTTATTTCTGCGATGCAGCGAAGCGGCGTGCGCGTTCCCTCCGGCCCATGGCGCAGCGCTGCCCCCCACTGCGCTGCGTGAAGCCGAGACGCCCTGTTCTAGCACCTCGCACCGCAAATTCGCATCGCAAACGAAGTAACCGCCCCATCGCGTCGCATTTGCACGCACGCACGCGCGTAGGAGCGCCTGGGAGCGCTGGACGCCTGCACGGCTGCGCAGCTCGAGTGCGCTGGGCAGGTGGAGAAGGCGCTGGCGGCGTGCGGCAACCACGGGCGGTCGATCCTGGACCTTGAGGCCCGCGTGGCCTTCCAGGAGGACCGCGGGCGCGACACACGGAGCCGGCTGGAGCGGTTGGAGGATGGCGAGCGGGGTCGCCAGGTGGGTCACGGGGCCAGGGAAGGGAAGCATGGGAGCAGGTTGCACTTCAAAATCATGCGACGGCAAGGGGCAGGGAGGCTCGGAGCAGCAGCCTGCTGTCGACGTCAACAGCCTGTGGGTGTCCACGTATGGTCGAGCGAGCCCGGCACGAGGTGGAGGACCGGGGGTGGACCCAGGCGGGCCTTTTTTGCACGGTTGCGAGTCCCCAAGTCGCGGTCAAATGGCCGATGTGCCGCCCACCGCAAACAGAAGCGAGGCGCTGTGCGTGTGCCCGCGTGTCGCAGGACTCGGTGAAGCGGCTGACGGACGAGCAGCGCGGCTTGCAATCGCAGCTGCAGCGGCTGGCCGACCAGGTCACCGCCAGCGGCCAGGCGCAGCGGCACGCCTCCTCGGCGGATGCTGCCAGGTGCGCCAGGAGTGGCCCCGTGCCCTTGGGAAGTAATAAAGAACAGACCGCAGCGGAGGGACGGATGCGACGTTAGCGAACGGACCCAGGACCCTTGTCCAGGTTGGCGCGGGCAGAGGACGTCGCTGCCGGCGGCTGAAAGGCGCGTGCGAAGCACGTCCGCTGATTGTTGCACGCGGCAGCGGCTCTGCTGTCCCCTCAAAAGTGTAGGCCGTATACCCTACGTGTGCGCGTGTTTCCTGGACGCAGCCCCCGTTGTGTCTTGGTCCGAGGGGCCGCGCATGTTCTCCCTCTCTCGCGACGCTCCGCAAATCCTTCACCGGGAGCTCTCACCCTCGTCGTTGTCGCCATCGCCGTGGCGCGTGCCGCAACGTGCGAGCCGTCCTCCCTAACCCTCCGACCTCCGCGCTGTTGCGGTGGCGGCGCCGGTCTGTCTGCACACGGCAGCCACCTGCAGGGCCAGGCCCAGCTGCAGGCGGAGCTGGCGGTCCTCAGGGCGCAGATGGATCAGTTGGCGCCGGCGCTGGCGCTGGCCACGTCGGCAAGCGCCGAGGTGCGCACGCTGGCGGCGCGGGTGGACGTCATGCAGCAGCAGATGCAGATGCAGCAGCCGGCGCAGGCGCAGGCACTCGTGGGAGGCAATCTGGTGGTGGAGCAGCAGCTGCTGCAGATGCAGGCGCAGGTGAGGGCCGGAACGCGTCGCTCGCCGTTTGGGGTGGAATCTGTCCTCTACCCGATGATTGCTCTCCGTTCGCATCCGGCGTGTACATCTGGGCTTTGGAATAGCACTGGGCTGCGACGGCGATCCTGCTTGGCGATCCTCCATCTCCTCCCCCTCACAACGGCGCATCGCACTCATCAGCCCACTCACCCACCCCAACCACCCACCTCGCCTCCGGCTCCGTCGACTCGCTCTTGGCCTCGCAGATCCAGTTGCTGCAGCTGCCGGTGGCGAACCTGACGCAGCAATGCGCGGACATGTCCGGCCGGATGGCCGGCTTCACGGACTGGCAGCAGCAGGCGCGCGCGGACCTCGCCAAGCTGGCGGAGGCCGCGACTGCTGCGGCGGCGCAGCTGGAGGATGAAGGCATGGCACGCTCGCACATCTCAGGTGGGCGGAAAAAGGGACGGGACGCCATGCGGGCCGACACGTGCTTCACTTGTGTGTTCGCACTCGGGCACGGCAGCGTGCGACATTTGTCAAGGGTTGGCCGCGCCAAACGTGACGGGGTACTAATTATTTTGTGACTGGCGCTCGTTCCTGTCTGCGCTGCTGCCACCTCCCTTGTGTTTCGTAGAAAGGGTCAATGAAACGTTGGGCGTCGCGATGCGGTCGTTGGAGGAGGTCAACGGCAGGCTGGATATGCTGTGCCAAGATTACCAGGAGCGGCAAAGGGAGAAGCAGCAGCAGGCCGCTGTGCCAGCGTCGCCTTCGCCGCCGCCCGGCCCTCCTGCCGTGCCAGGGACACCGCAGAGTACGTGTCCGGGGTTGGGCGCTGGGTTCGCCGCCTGGAAGGGCGCATTAGCGCGGGACACCAGTCCTGGCCCTAGAAGCTTCTGCAGTCGAGAAGCTGCAGTGCAGCAGCAGCCGGCACATGGGCGCCTTGGCACCGTGTATTTGCGTCGACTGTCTCCTTTGTGCGTTTAATGTCCCGTCCCAACCTGCAGGCGCCAGCCAGCGCACCAGCGGCGCGGGCGACGCGGGCCTGGGCCTGGGGCTGTTTGGCGGCCCCCCGTCGCGCAACCTGACCGGGCCCCCGAGCTTGGGCGGCATGGCGCGCGATTCCGTTGCGCAGACGGAGTTGCGCTCAGAGCTGGAGTCGCTCAAGGTACGTCGTTGCAGTGGGGGCGTGCTCGGGTCGGGTCTCACTCCCGCTTTCTTCTCATGCGCACGGCGCGCCACCGTGCCGCACCGGGGCGTTGATGGTTTGTGCCGGCGTCCACTGCTGCCCCTGCAGTCTCTGGTGTCGGACATTCGGAAGGAGGTGGTGACCGAGGGCGGCAGCCTCCGCCGCGAGTGGCAGCGCGCCTTCAGCGACATGCAATCGCGCTACGGCGAGCAGAACAACGAGCTGCGGGCCCGAGAGGCCAACATCGCCAAACTGAGGTGAGGCTGGTGGTGGTGGTGGTGGTGGTGATGATACAGGGTGCTCCAGACCCTCGGAAGCATGCCATGGAATCCTACGGGTGCTTCTGCTCTCCCGGCAGAGCAACTCTGCCGTTTACGTCCTGAGCTGCGCTAGACTGACTCTCCCCGCCGGCGCCGGTGCGGCTGTCACGCAGGGAAGCCGCGCTGGTGGAGGAGGCCGAGCGACGCGCGGCCAGCGGCGTTGAGGACAAGTTCGCGGCGCGGCTGGGCAAACTGGAGACAAGCGTCGAGTACCTGACGGTAAATGAGTGCAGCCGCGCGGCTGCATGCCGTACTTCATGTGCTATGCCGCCAGCCCCTCGCCCTCCTTGCACTGTCGAAAATGCATGGGGCATGTCCGGATAGGGGAGGGCAGCGCGCGCGTGCCTTGACCCGCCCTCCCGCGCAGATCCCTTCCCGTTAAACAAGGCAAGACCAACCACTGACGCATACGCATGCCCCTTGGGCGTCCCCACCCGCCTCCTCCCCGAGTTTGCACCTTCCTGCGCGCATCCGGCCCTGTTCATTCGAACTTCTCTTTGCGCCCCGTCCATTCCGCCCCCTCGATGCCTCTGCGGGTTCCTGTGAGCCCCTGCGAGGCCCGTCAGCCCCCGTTGTGACCTCTGCGCCCTTCCTTGTCCCCATAACACGCCCTGCCGCCCGTGTTCCGTCGCTGCGGTTTGTATGCGCCCCACCGCCCCCCTCCCCGCCCCGCCCCACAGCACCGGCTCGAGGTGCTGGAGGAGCAGGTCTCCAGCGTGGTGACCACCCTGGCGGGATCCACCAGCCCCGTGCTGCCGCAATCCCCCTCGCGCATCGCGGCCGCCTGGGCGGCCCTGCGTGGCGGCCAGCCCTCGGCGCGCAGCGGCCCCGGACCCGTCTCCGAAAACCACATTGGCTTCGTAGACGCCGCGTCAGACCTCGCCGCCGCCACAGTCGCAGTCGCAGCGGCCTCGGCGGCCCCGGCGTCGGCGCGCATCCGCGCGTCGCCGAAGACGGGAAGGTGCTGGTCGACCGGCGGGCCGGCGCTTGCCGGCGCACCCGGCGAGGTGACGGTGGAGTCCGACGGCGGATGCCTGCGGCGGCGGAACCCGCTATTCGGCGTGAAGGACTCAACGCCCGCAGGCTCCGTCGGCGGCGAAGGCGTGGCGAGCGCGCGGGAGGCCTGCCTGGCGCGCGATGCGAGCGAGTACGAGCTTGGGCCGGATGAGTGGTGGCGGGCCGCCGAGGCGGAGCCGCCGGAGGTGCTGGAGGCTGCAGCCGTACCCGCAGCTTCGGCGGCGGCTGGGCAGCCGCCCTCCGCGCAGGGTACCGGTGGCGTCGCGGGCCTGTCGCTGCCGCTGCAGCCGGACATTGCCGAAGCTGAGGCCAAGGCGACGGCCGAGGCCGTGGCGGCGAGGCAGGGCGCCGCCTCGGCCCCGCAGCTGCCTGTCATGTGCGCTGCATCGGGCGTGGATGATGCAGGGGCTGTGGATACCGCGGCGCAGCGCCCGCCGGCAGAGGCGGCGGCGGCGGCAGCAGCGGTGGTAGACCGCAGCCCCGCTCGCGCTGGCCAGTCGGGCCCTGCAGGCTTCACTCAGAGGCCGCATGAGGCCACGTTACCCGGGCCGGAGGTCATCCCACCGCCCGTCGCGCGGGAAGCGTTGCTGTCTGCAAGGGGACGTGCCCTGCCGCCCATGCACGCCGCGCAGCGCGATGTCGGCGCCGGGCTTTTGGACCCGGCGAGTGTGGCGTTGGGGCCGCAGCTGCTGACGCCGATGGCGAACGCGCTGCTGGCGCCCTCCGTCGACATACAGCGGCTGGCGGCGGCGGCGGCAGCGGCCCAACAGCAGCAACAGCTGCTGCTGCAACACCAGCAGCAGTACCTGCACCCAGTGCAGCAACAGCCCTTCTTGACGGGGCAGCAGCAGATGCAGCAGCAGCAGCAGCCGGCACTGCAGCTGTGGGGAGGGCAACAGCAGCAGCCCCTGGCGGGGCAAGCGGGCAGCCTCCCGCTCGGCGTCGGGTTTCCGAGCGCGAGTTGTACCGGTGGAGCACCGGTACCCGGTCGGCCTGCTGCGGCGTCGGCGGACGGCCAGGGCGAGAGGCAGGCGTCCGGATCGGGCGGGGGCGGTAGGCCTGCCAGGAAGGAGCCGCCCCTGTGCCTGTTCTGCCCCATGCAGTGAGAGCAGCGAGCGATTGGGGCGAGCAGGTTGGGCCCGGCCGTGCCTGTCCTGCCTCGTCGTGGTCCGTCCTCCTTTGTGATCCCTGTGCCAGCAGCCGGCTCGCCTGAGGCACAGACACGTGCACGTGCCGCCTCGTGTTCCGCGTGAGCTTCTCGGTGCGTGCCTCCCGGGCCCTCCCCTGGCTGCCTCTTCTAGCCGGCGGGCGCGGGACAGTACGGTGTCCTCGTATGGCCGCAATGCGCGCAGAAGCGCGCCAGGCCTCGCTTGCCTGCATGTTGTGGCGCCGAGGTCACAGGCGGCTCCCTACAGGCGCGAGCGCTTTAGTGTATGAACGAGTTCATGTGGGGTTCAAGAGGTGCCAAATGCAGCACCGGCGTCGGTTTCGGCGGCGACCATCGTGATTGTACTTCATTTCAGCCGTCATCACGGACATACCGTACCCCACGTTGTTGCAGGTTTCCTTGCAGTAGTAATTACGGTGGGCTCCAGACCCTCCGAAACCCTCCGAAGAAGATAGAGCCCTCTTGTGAAGCTTGCAGAAAGCTGTAGGTGTGTTGGCCGCCCCTCGCGGCCAAGCAAGGTCGAGCGTGCGGTACTACTAGGGTGTGCACAACGCACTTCTCGGATGGTCGCCGTGGTCAGCAGCCTGACACCCGTGATCATTGTGATTTATGACGGACACGCTGCGGATGTGAGGGCGGGCAAGATCCTCGTCGTGTGAGCGTGTGTCGGTACTGATCGCGCGGTCCGTGGTGGCCTCACTTGTAACCCACGGGCTGCGTGCAAAACTGAGACTGAGGCGCAGTGCATTATGCATACATCGGGAGGGGAGAGAGCGACCTAAAGCACTAAAAATGGGAAGTCCTACCGTACCAGGGTGCCCCACCGGACCCATGCGGGAGGGAAGTACGCGACGGTGATGCCAAGCGCCGATACACTTAGGTTCCCGATAATTGTGCCTCAAAGCAATTGGTTGAAGGATATTGCACAAATCCATGTGGGTGGGGCGTGGTTGAGTGCAGTCTGAGTCAGGGCCGAAGCAACTTGGCGGTTTGACTATCAGGCGTTTTCCTGGACTCATTCTCATTAAATGCCCTGCGCAAAATCACAACTACATATTGATTAATCCACGTGTGCGCAAGGTCGGCGCCTTCAGAAGAATCTTCGCCGAACATCTTGCATGTTTGTTGCGTCGGTTGGCAAAACCCTAATGCGGAATTATAAATATTCGCACTGACGCCTTCTTTTAGTTACTTAAACATTTAGCGGGAGCGCCACGTTACGTATTGGGAACTGTACGTTCGCACGATGTCTGTCCCGATACCGGTCATGGCTGTTGCCGAGTCTCCCGACGCCAAGCCAGCAGCCTTGCCGAAGGACTTGCTCGAAACTATCTTTGGTCTTTTGAATTCCCACGAAAGGTTGGTTGCGCTCCTTGTAATCGCGCAGGGTCACGGCCTGCGACTTGGTCGCGACCCTTCCTCTGCTCTTTCCATTCATGGAACCTGAAGCCTAAAAGCTGGTCTTTTTTCCTCTCAGGCGTGTTGTTCTACCGCTTGTGTGCAAGACATGGCACGCGGCCGTTCTCCCAAGCGACTCGACGTCAGCATTATGGGAGGATGTCGAAATCCGCGACGAGGTACCTTTCCAAGGAGCAGTCAGCAGCTGCGCGGGTGCCAATCGCGGCTCCGATGCAACCCCTGGCGTTACGCAGCAGGCCCAAAAGATTCGCTCCTGGCTGTCGCAGCGACGCGAGTGCCTCAAGAGGATGTGTGTCAACATCTGCAGCGCGGAGGTGTGCGCACCGGCGAGTTCCATGGCCTCCTGGAGTCGCGCATTCGGTCTGGCGCTGCCCGCCCTTGCCACATCCACCAAGTTAACGCAACTCGTCGTTCAAGGCCCAGGCGTCCAGGCCGCAAACCGCCCGTGCACCTGGCCCCACCAGCCCCTCGGCCCCGCCCCCGCCTCCGCCCCCGCGCGGCCCCCCGACGCCGACGCGGCCGGCGCCGTCCTCCGCGGCGCCTTCTCCCTGCCATCCCTGGAGGAGCTGCATGTGTACGACATCCCCTGGGCCGCATCGCTACTGCTAGTCACCGCCTGTGCCGGCCGCAGCGAAGCGCCACCGCCGGCGCCGTGCATGCCGCTCCTGGACCTTACCAACCTGCGCCGGCTCGTCATCAACAGGTCATTCTACGAGACCACGGAGTACGGCAGCGGCGGCGGCGGCCGCGGCGGCAACCTCTCCGACAACATGGTGCTGGATGGCGGCGCCGCGGAGGCCTGGGCGGCGCTGGGCGCCGCGCTTGGGGCCTTACCCCACCTGGAGCGCCTGGACCTGTCGTACACGCACGCCATGACGTACTGCGACCCCGCCCGCGGCGTCGCCGCGGCGCCGTGGCCGGCGCTGCACTCGCTTCGGGAGCTGTCGCTCGCGCACGACCTGGCAGTGCAGCCTCCGCCTCCGCCGCCGCCGCCTCGGTCACAGCCGCAACAGGAGCCTGTTGGCACCAGCAGCAGCAGCACCAGCAGTGGCGGGGCCCATGCGCCTGCAGCTCCATCCCACCGCAGTGGCGCCGACGACGGCGGCGTCCACCACCGCGGCGGCGCCGCTGATGACGACAGGGACGCGGTGGGCGGCGGCGCGGCGTGCCCAGCGGACGGCGCTGCCCTGCTGCAGCACCCAGGCGCGGACGCGGACGCCGGACCCGACGCGGGGGCCGACCCAGATGCCGGCGCCGACCCAGATCGCGAGGCGGCGGCGGAGGCGGAGGCGGACCTGGAGGAGTTGCTGGGGCAGTTCGGCCCGCCGCTGCTGACCATTGATGCGGTTCACGCGCTGGTGGAGCTCCACAGTTGGCTGCCGCGTTGCGTGGGCCTTACGTCGCTGGACCTGAGCCGCTGCGGCCTGGAGGCGGTGCCGCTGGCGGTGGCGCACCTGCCGGGCCTGGCGCGCCTGGATCTGTACGGCAATCCGCTGGTGAGCATGCGGCTGCCGGGGCCGCTGCGCAGCCTGGCCTGGCTGCGGCTGAGCCTGGATCCATGTTACGACATGTTGTACGATATGGCGGTGGCGGAGGGCGGCGACGCGGCGGCGGTTGAGGAGGAGATGTGGGTCGTGGAGATGCCCGCGCCGCTGCTCGAGGAGCTGGAGGTAGGTACGGCATTGTGGTACGGCCTGTGTCGTGCAAGGAGGAGCGTGTTTGTTATCCTGTAAATGGGAGTAGGTCTTGCACCTGAACTTCACACTGTATGCGTGCGCGATGCTCGTGCTCTTTTAGGCGCGTCGTTGCGGTAACCGGGTCGTGTCATGAGTGCCGCGGTGCCGTACAACGTTTGACCCGTACGCAGTCGTACCTGCCCTGACCTGCCACCTGACACTACCTGGCCTCGCGCGTCGCTGCCTCTGCGACCGCCTCCACAACACCCGCAGGTGGATAGCAGCAGCTCCCGAGCGCTGCGGCTGATTCGGGAGGCCGCCGCCGGGATGCCGCTGCTGCGTCGCCTGACGCTGGAGGACAGGAGCGGAGAGGCGCTGCGCTGAGGATTGCGCTGAGGGGCCTCTGCTTGGGGAAACAAAATTTGACACCAGTATTTGCACGGTGGGTTACCAGGCTGAGGATGTCAGGCGCTTCCGAAGGAAATGGGGTATGGGTAGCTGACAATGAGGATGGCAGAGATGGCGTTGCTGTGTGCGAAAACGGGCTGGCATGGCTACGAGGCTACATGGCTTGATGTTTTACGCAGGGCTCTGACACGGCCCTTGCGCGTTGAAGAGTTTGCTTGATTTTTGTTGACAGTTTCAGGGCGCAGTGTGCATCGGTGCGCACCAATGCCGGCCCCCGCTGTGGCGATTAAGATGAGTTCCCGGACGTAACGATTGGAATAAGAGGAGGGGCTGTACACGGCGCGGACAAGACCGGCAGAAGACCGCGCACGGCGTGTTGCAAGGCCAGCGAGCCGCGCATAAAAGCCAGCTCTGATTGTTTGCGGCGCCCCCGGTCAGGTTGTGGCCCAGGCGGCGGCGATTCTTGCGATGGCCGCTGCACCGCAAAAACTCCAGGATTGACAGACATTTGAACTGTTTTGAAGTGTGCCTATCCTGTACCATGGTTGTACCATAGTTGTATTGTAGTTCGCTGGCGCCAGGTAGCCAGAGTGTACATTAAATATGACGCACACTGTTGCGCTTGCTGCGACAACGCCGAGGTGAAGGACCCTGGGTGGGCACAACCCCCAGCGCATTGCGCGGCGGGAGAGCGGGCCGCAACAAGGGACACGCACACACGCGCACACGCACACACACGTGCTGCCTGGCCTGGTTGCGCATTCCTTTGCTCTCGGGGGTCTTTTCCGCTGCAGTGCACCAAGGGCCAGCTGGCCTGCTGGCTTTTAACCCCTCCGAGGGGCCTGTACAACCCAGTTTTTTTTGTGTACTTTCCAACCCTTTTTGCGCCGAGTGCCCTGTGGATGGCCGCGCTCTTACGAGTTAGACCACCCCGGCGTGTACGGCGTTTGCCGTACCTTGACGTGCAGGCGGCGGGCACGCTAATCGTCGCGCGCATCGGTTGTTCCATCGTATGCTTTCTCCATCCGGTTTTCCCCTCCCGCGTGTTTTTCCTCTACCGGCGGTTCTAACGAGTGACGGCCTTTTGTTGTATTGTGTGTTTTGCGCTTGGTGGCTGTGGTTGAGTTGCTGCTAGTAGTCGGGAGTGTATGGGACAAAGAGTCACGTTTTTGTTCCACACTGCCTGTGGGGGGTTGTTTATTTGTTTACTCCCGATTGTGAGTGGGCCAACGTCTCTGGTAACAAGCGCAGGGCGGGCCGGCAGCCTCCCACTGCGATGCACCGCCGGGGCCTATCACTGATCACATTGGCCACACACAAGACACCCCCCCCAAACCACGTCATCTGCAACAATAACATTACAGCGCCCGACCTGCACCACCTGCACCACCACCAGCATCACCATCACCAGCGGCGCCGCCACAGCCACCATCAGAACCGCGCCGCCACCTGCACTACCAGAGCGGCGGCAGCGCCGCCGCCGCCGCCAAGCCCCATCCCGACCGCGGCGCCGCTACGGCCACTCCAGATCCCCATGCAGCCGCTGCTGACCTTCCCCCAGTCCCCTTCCGTAGCTGCCCGACAGATCCTCCTAATGGATGGGCCTTACGAGGGCTTTCCGGGGGAACATCCCGTACTGCTAATCTCTGCGTTTCCTTCCGTATTGCTCATCAGGAGGCAATTCCTCATCCCATAGAAAACCAAATGTTCAAAAGTGCCCACGCATGGCTCCCAACCACATAGCTTCATTTAGCCTTTGAGGCGGCTCGTACTTCACAGACGATTTTTGCCGATACGGCAGGTACGGATTTCGTTACCATACCGATACGGCAGGTACGACATGTGCGGAACTCGCGCACCAGGCCGGAGTGCGGACACTCAAAAGAACCGAAGTTTTCTTCTGTGATGGGCGGGGCAAGGCAGCTCGCTCCCACAAAGCCGTACTATCCTTACCTGGTTCATGGGCCCCCCAACTCGCACGGGCTCATCCGAGGGGTAGCGCAACTGTTACGCTGCGCAACAGACACATACACACACATACGTACGCGCTATCGGGGTGCGCAGCGAGACGCACCGCCCGTGGTCTATTCGGGGCCCTCTCAACCTCCCCCACCGTCATAACTGGCCAGCCTCCCCCACCATCCCCAACGAAAGGACGCCACCCTCCTTGCCATCATAACTTGACCAGCCTAGCCCTATGGCGGACCGCTCCGCCTTGCCGGAACTTGCGGGGCCTCACCCTCCGGGGATAGCCCCTCCGCCTTCGCGTCCACACTACCGGGAACACAGGTGCCCGCGCGGCTGATCCAACTGCCAACAGGGAGCTGAGCCGCTCCGCAGCAACCCCTGCACCTGCATCTACTCCACCGCCTAGACATGTGGCGGCTGCCGGAAGCAAGGAAGGGCCATCCAAAACGCTCCCAACGGCGGGCGAGATGCGCACCGGCCTGCGGCCGGGCGCCTCGCTCTGTCAGCCCCGAGGTACAAGGACCTACCGTACCTCCATCATGAACTGGCGCTGTTGCGGACCGTAAATCCAGGTGAATCTAGAAAAATCAGGAAAAAACGCAAACTGACTCCGCCTCCGCACTTTCCCTCTCAGTCCACGAGCTTCGCCAGCCCGGGGTGTAGGCAAGGCTGCGCCGGCAACGCTGCGCTGGCAAGCAAGGGATGAGCCGCACGGCCTCCATCCAGCTCCTTCCACCCTTCTGGGCACGGGGTGGCACTGGGCAGAGGCAGCTCATCCCGCATGCGTGCGCGTGAGAGAGCGCAGGGCCCGGATTTCCATGACGCCGGGTACGGCAAGGTACGGACCGCAGTACGGACACTGAGGATGAATGCGACGCTTGAGAATGAATTCATTGACACCTACCAGCTCTTCCTTGCTTCGTCGCACGCGCAACGCCGGCAAGGTGCCCGGCTGTGATCATTCCAACAACAGTGGACTGCCCTCGACACAAAGAACTTGCTAAAATAACAACGCCTATCCAGCCCTGCCAATCCTGCCAGCCCACAGCCGGGGCCTTATGCTTCAGCTTCATAACCCCGGATCTCATTTCAAGTCATAGGAGGAAGGGGCGACGCAAAATATGGCGACGATGCCGAACCCCCAACCTCCCCTCAAGAGCAAAGGCTCCTTACCAAGGGCATTATACTATATACTTCCCTGCCGTTGCCGCTCCTTTGTATTCAGTTGTCGCAAAATCCCAAATCTCAAAGCCCCTGACCGGACCCGACCCGACTCGACCCGCCCGCAGGCGTTCGCAACCAATGGCGCCTCGATATCACGACTCTCACGCACACACTGCTCTTTCACCCCCGTGGAATTATTGCCGCCCATCCCTCGATCACCGCTTCCGCGCACCGGCTGGCCCTGAGCGCCGTCCGACCAACTGTGCCGGGCAAAAGCAACTTTTACAGCTACGCGACCTATGATCTGTGAGGCGCCTGCCGCTTATACCTGCTAAATGCGAACTCGCTGGAGCCTTGTCCACAATGCAACCCCGCATTGAACACAGACTCCAGGAAAGACACGCGAAAGCACGGGCCATGAAAAAAAATACATTTTCGCAAGGACTGCCTCGCTACGAACCTGCGCCCCCGTTTCTCGCCCTTCCTGACGCATCGCGCTTTAACCCCCCTCCCTTTCCTTTCGTTGAACGTAGCGCACCGCCTCCGACCCTGCCCTTTCTGTGTACGAATCCCCTTTATTTTGACCCTCCCCTTGCGCTCCTCGCTGGGGCCCCGTTGACGGCCCGCTGCGCACCTGGGCAGTTAGTAGGCACTGCTGCCCCTGCCTGTGCGCTGACTACTGTAAAATTATGTAACCGTTGACCACCCTCAGTCCGTCAGTCAAGCTTGTGCTCATCTCAGTCCAGAATGCGGATTGCGTCCTTCTAAGGCTCCAGCAGGTACGTCAGCATGCGGCCTTTGCCCTTGGCCTGCGCTCACGGGAAGCAACGGGGGAGGCGGGAGGCACGCGTTCAGCAATGTCTTGGGTCGTGACCCGTGGATCGGTGCACTGCTGACAGTTCGCGAATGCAGGCAGGCCAGGCTCCTGAGCACCCGCAGTACATGCATTTGCGCTTCAAGTAACGCAGCGACGCTCGCACAGGCTTCTTTCCACATCCGGCAGCTGGCCTGAGGACAAGTTGAGGGACACTGCAATATCTGGGTTGCTGATCGGGGAGGGGTCCCAGCCCCCAGCGCCCAGCCCCCAGCCCGGCTCACCTCCACTCCCCCCGTGGGCTCCCAGGCCTCCTCCGGCACCAGGTCCCGTGTGGCGGCACTGACGTGTATGGCCCCCGGCCGCCCCGTGCTCTCCATTCGGGAGGCGGTGTTGATGGTGTCGCCGAAGAGGCAGAAGCGCGGCATGCGGGTGCCCACCACGCCGCTCATGGCGGGGCCGCTGTGGATGCCCACACGCAGACGCACGGGCTCGCCGCTGGTGGGCAGACGAACCGCGGAGGCGGCACGGAGCAGCGCCTGACGGGGAGGGGCGGCGGGGGGCGGGGGTGTGCAGTGCGTGTAAGTGCGTTGCAATTGTTAAGTGGCTGTGGCGCGTACATGCGATGGTTCGTATTTGTGTGTGTGAGGTGGTGGAGGTCGGGGCACGGGTGGTGGAGGTCGCGGCGCGGGTGAGGTTGACGGGCCACGACAATGCGGAAGGGCCGCACTAGGAAACACAGAACAGAGTGCGCCGCTGTCGGGCTTTAGGCGCCAGGGGCTGCGCGTGCAGTTCCAGATCAGCTCGAGATCCGGATGTGAGACACGGTCCTGTGTGTTTGGAACAGGACCCCGTCGTCACAACTGACCCATGGGTCATCCCCGCTCCGCTTTCCTGTCTTTCCATACCAGGCGCCCCATCGCCCCAAGTTGCAACAAACCCAACCGTAACCACCGCCGAGCCAGATATCCCTTCTTGCCCCGCCCTTCGTTACCACGCACCGCGCCCTCTTTCCCCGTCGCGCCCCCCTTCCCCGGCTCTCTCTCCCCCACCCCCGCCCCGGGCCGTTCTTATTACCCCACCTTTGCAAACTGCACGGTGCGGTGCGCGTGCTGCGGGTCCACGTCGTCCGATCGCACCGTCACGGCGCCCGTCTCCTCGTCCACCTTCATCAGCCCCCCCGCCGCCACGTAGCAGTCGCCGATGGTCTCCACCTTGTACACGCCGTACACGTCCAGCATCGCATCCAGGCGGGTGTAGAGGTCGTTGAGAAAGGCCATCACGATGGCGGGACGAACCGAGTTGCACATTGTGGTGAAACCCTGGAGGGGCGGGGGAGCGGGGCGGGGCGGGGGGGCGGGAACCGGAAGGTGCGTAAGAGATGTCGACGGAGCGAAAAAATTGGGGGTTGAAAAAAGGGAGGGGGAGAGAGAGGGCCCCAGCCTGCCCGCCTAACCTTAAGGACCCAGAAAGGCGCTCATCGGAGGGGGAGAGGGGGCCCAGCCAACCCACCCCCGGCCACCAGGCCCACCTACCTGGATGTCGCAGAAGAGCACTGTAAGGGCGCTGTGGGAGGTGGCAAGGTGCAGGAACGTGTCGCCCGTGATGGGGACCGCCGGGTTGCCGACATTCGCTGCCCGCGGGTGCAGGCGCGTGCCGGTGCGGTAGGGGCAGGCCGCCGGATCGGCCGACAGCGCAGGCGGCTGCGGCGGCAGAGGGCTGGGCAGGGCCCCCGCCGATGGGGGAGAGTCCTCGCCAGGCAGGGCGGAGGTCGCTGCCATAACTGCGATGTGCTCAAGCACTGGGGGCGGCAGCGGGTTGGTTTGGGTCGGCGGGGATTTGGGTGGTTACTGGTTTGGTTGGTTACGTTTCGCAGATTGGTGCATGGTGCTGCCGTCGTCATAGTAGGTGACAAAGGGTGTTTGGGAGTTTTGGGGAGGCTGGCCGACAGCCAGGTAAAACAACAGGGCCAGGCGAGGCAGGAGAGGGCGGGGGCGAGGAGCGGAAGGCGCGACAGCAGGGCCCAGGAGGCTGGGGTTCGGCAGATGCGTGGGGAGCGGAAGGAGCCAAAACAGGCAACGGGGCACAACAGGCAACAGGGACAAAATTTGGCAACAAGCTTGTTGGGAAAGTGGTCGACATATACATGACTTGACGGGTCAGCGCCCTTAGCGGCACAATGGATGCGCCGGCCGCCAACACACACACATACACACACCTATATCTACCGAGGACAGCCCCTCAGACTGGGGCATCGAACCTCAAAGGGACCAGTTTGAAAGAGACTAGTTTTAGATTACCTCAAAAGGGTGACTCCGGGCTTCAGGGGCCCACTCGCAAGCGCGTGTGTCAGCGCACCCCGGCTCTTTAACCGGTATCGAGGAGGTCCCCGGCCTCGCCCCCCTGCCTACTACGGTACTTTGTTCTCTCCATAACACAGAGAAAGGCAGGCACCACCCCCAGGCAGCAGCACCTCACCGTGCTGTGGGAATATGGACTCCAGCAGCAAGTGCTCCGCCTCCATGACGCGAGCCAGCTGCTTCTCAGCCCACACTCGACTGGAGATGTCGTGCTGCGGGTCGGGTCGGGTCGGGTCGGGGCGGGTCGGGGCGGGGCATGTGTGTGTGGTGTGAGGCGGGGCGGGGCGGTGTAGCCGTGTGGTGCGTGGTGCCGCTATCCAGGTCGCACGTCCCTCCCCTAATGCCATCTCGACCTTTTGACTCGTCCGCGATGTGGGCGGCCCCCGGGGGCAGCTGAGACCGGTGTGCTGACCCTTCAAACTCGCCTCCCCGCCGCTCCAGAACCACCAAGATGGCGCATCGTAAATTTTGAAGGGCTGCCAACCCGCCCGGCCGCCGACCCCGACATTCGTACATTGTACGGCGCATGCTCGCCACGTCCAACCGCCTGCCCCGCCATGCTGCCCTGCAACCCCCCTCGTCATTCTGCACCGCACTGCCGTACCTGTACGACCATCAAAAGAATCTCGCCCGTGGCGGGGTGCGGCACCCCCGACATCACCACCTCGAACCACCTGCCGCCCTCCGCGTTGACCGGGATGCTAGCGGCGGCGGCCGCCGCCGCCAGCTGTGGCTCCGAAACCGGGCGGCACTCCGGCGGGGTCCTGCCCCCCATTGCCTCCTCGGGCTCCTCCCTGGCCGCCGACGTCACAGCATTCCAGGGCAGCCCGTGTGGGAACACACCGTAGGAAGCTGCCGGGCCGGCGGCGGCGGCGGCGGCGGACACGCTGCCTCGGGTGGGTCTGTCGCTGCCGATCGGCGGGTCGACTGAATCCAGCATCCAAGCCGGCCCCAGGGACTTGACGCCGTTGGTGCAGCGGCGGCGCGGCGAGCCGACGGAGGCGTCGGCGGCGACCGCCATGGCGGCGGCGGTGACGCTGACGCCGCCGCCGCCGGCTGTGCGGCTGTTGCGCCCACCTCCGCTGAGGATGACGGCGGCGCCGCCGACGCCGTCGCTGCTGATTCCCTGGAGTATCTTGGACCCGAACGGCCGGGTTGCTTGCCCGGGGGTGCTCCCGCGGCGCGTGTACGGCAATGACGACGATGCTCCGATGTGACCGGCGGCGCCGTGCCTTGAGCCCTCGGCATCGTTCGTACCCGCGGACGCCGCCGACGGCGCGGTCGCGCAGCCTTGCTCGCAAGCCGACGGGTCGCCGTACATGGGCAAAAAGAGGGGCACTCCGGCGCGTACGGAGTAGTCTGTCGTAAAATTACCGGAGCTTGCAGGGCTCCCTGGATTGCCAGCGCACCGTGAAGCATGTACGACAGGCGCCGCGCTGGCGGCGCGCGCCATGGACCGCATGGTGAGCTGTACGATACGCGGTACGGCAGGACCGACCAGCTGCAGCGGCAGCGGCGCCGTCGGGCTGGCGGTACCGGGAAGGGCTCCCAGGCCGCAGTTGGACCCCGACGAAGCGGCCGCCGCCGCCGTCGCCGCCGCCGCGGCCGCGGCGGCGGCGCCATCGCCGTCCTCCGATAAGGGCCCCATGTCGTACCGGTTGTACGACCCCCGGCCTTGCGGGGAACAGTAGCCGGCGGCGCTCCTCACAGAGGGGCTGCGGAGGCGGTGGCTGCTGCCGTCACTATCCGCTGCCGCCACCGCCGTCGCCGCGCTGCCGTACAACTGCGCGTCATGTCCGTGGCCGTGGGTACCCATGCCGGGGCTCCTGGATCCCGATCCTTGGATCAGGATTCGGATCGAGGGCGGGGCGGGAAGATCTTCTCCCGGCGAGTTCAGCCCCGTGTCCGTGCCTGTCCCGGTACCCGCTACGGCGCCCGTGCCGCTGCTCCCCGGCGGGTAGGGAAGCGGCGTCCCGCCACCGCGGCGCCCACGCATCGAGAGCTGGCTGTCAGAACCCGTGTTCACAGGGCCCTCAACGCCGCCGCCGCCGCCACCGGAACTGACGGCGGCGGCGGCGCCAAGGATGACGGCGGTGGCGGCGGGACTGCTGTACCCCCCCGCTGCCGCCGCGGCGTCCACCGAAGCGGCCCTGATTGAGCCGCCGTACGTTTCGCCCACGCCGAAGCGGCCCCTCGTGGTTGCGGCTTTGGCGAGCAACCCCGGCGGCACGGCGGTGTGAGGCGCGGTGGCAGCGGCGGCGGCGCCGCCGCCAGCACCGGGCGCACGTCTCATCGGGAAATGCACGCTGCGGGAGCCCAGTACGGCACCTATGGGAGTACGAACGGTCCCGACGTCTGAAGAGGCAAACAGATGATGCACGCCGCCGCCGCCACCGCCACCGCCGAACGCCCGCAGCGTCTCCAGACCCTCCACCGCGGCGCTGCCGCCGCCGCCGCCGCCGGCGTGCAGCTGCAGCGGCGGCCTGCCGCTGCTGCCGCCACCGCCACCGCCGCCGAAGTACGCTGTACCGCAGCGCACCGACCTGCCCTCTGCGTACAGTGAGGTGCGCCGCGAGCTGCCACCCCCGTGTACGGAGCCGCCGCAGGCGACGGCGGCGGCGAAACCGCCGCCGGCGGCCGATCCCCGGTTGCGCGCACGCACGCTCACCATCGTGCCCCACGTGCTGGTCGATAAACCCTGCCAGAGCTGGTCTTGCTGACTTTGCAGCAGCAGCAACGTGCCGTCGCTGGTTTGAGACCAGGCGGCGCCGCCTTCCCCGGGCAGCGAACCGGCCGGCGGCGGCGGCGGCGGGCGCGGCAGCGGCCGCGATGGCTGTAGCTGCTGCTGCTGCGGCGGCGGCGGCGGTGGATGTGCGATGGCTAAGGGCCCAGAAGCCCTGCGCGTCAAGTACGCCAGCGGCAGGAAGGGAAGCGCTGACGACCGGTTCGCATCTGCGGTGGTCGGCGACTGCACGCCGCCGCCGCCGCCGCCGCTGCCGCTGCCGCCGTCGCCGTCACGGTCATCGCTGGGCAGGCGTGCGGCCTCCAGTGCGCTCGCGGCGGCGGCCAGTGCCGCGCCGCCGGTCTTCGAGCCCGCCGCCGGTGCTTCAGCGCTGGCGGTGCCCCTGCCGTACCACATGAGGCTTGCCTCCGCCACCTCAGCACTGGCGTCACACGCTTCGCCGGTGTTCCCGCCGCCGGAGTGGCTGTCAGTGGCGGCCAGCGCAGCGGCCATCATCGACGTGTCGCCGGCGCCGGCGTTGCCGCGGCTAATACGGCAATCCTGGCTGGTACGACAGCCGTCGTACCTTGCCCCACACTGGTACTGCTCCAGAACGTGTGGCTCCCCCTGGCAGAACGACGGCCTGCCGCCGGCTGCGCCCCTTTCCGTCGTACTCGACACGGAGCTCCAACGGCCGCCGCCGCCGCCGCCGGAGGCGCAGCTACCAACCTCGCCACCGCAACCACCACCGACCTGTGGGTCAGAACCACCACCACCACCATCACCACCACCCGCCAACCCCACCTTTCCCATGCGCTGCGTCGATTTTGCGCCGCCCGCCTGTTCGCACCCTCCGCCCTCCGCCGCCGCCGTCGCCGCCTCCGCCACGCTCGTGTCCTCCGCCGTGCTTGCCGCCTCCGCACATGCCCGTCCGACTCCACACGCGCGAGCGCCGGAGAGGTCGTCCACTTTGCTACAGGGCCCGGCGCGGGCTGGCGGTCCGGCTGCGGGGCCCGCTGGCGGCAACGGCGGCAGCTGCAGCGACTGTGCAGCGGACTTCAGTCGGCCGACGCCGCCGCCGCCGGAGCGAATGACGCCGCGGGGGCAGTTCCCGGCGGTGCTCGGAAATTTGGCCTTCAGGGATGACGCGCCGCTGACACTGGCCGCGGCGGCGCCGCCACTGCCGCCTCCGCTGCCGCTGCCGCACCAGGAGGTATGTCGGGCGGAGCGCGTGTGCACCCGGCGGCCACTGCCAACTGCCAGATTGAGGGCCTGCTGTAGCTGCTGTTGCAGCGCCGATTGCTGCTGCTGCTGCTGCTGTTGCTCCTGCTGCTGTTGCTGCTGCTGCTGCTGCAATTGGAAACCGGTGGGCGATTGCTGGTGTTGATGCTGCAGCTGTTGGTTATGGCTGGAGCCCTCGTAGTACTGCACCGTCGCCACACCGCCGCCGCCGCCTTCGGCGCCGCCTCGGCACGGCGCCATGCGGGACAAGACTAACGGCTGCGATCGAACATCGCTGAGGTCCGACAGTCCGGCTCCCACCCGGCGCCCGGCGGCGGCGGCGGCGGCGCCGCCGCCGCCGCAACTGCCGCCGCTGCGGCAGACTTCGCCGCCGCCGCCGCCTCGTAAGGCCGCGGCTGCCGCGGCGTCCCTCTCAATGTGGAAGCTGTGCCGCTGCTGCAATCGATGGTGGCCGCCGTGCCGGCGACCCGGGCTTTGGAGCAACCGGGAATTGCGGACGGCGGAGCTCTCGGTGACGCCGCCGCCGCCGCCGCCGCTGCCGCCGCCGACGACGACGCTGCCGTCGCGCGCTATTGGACTGCCGCACGGCGACGCTGCCGCCGATGCCGACGGCTTCGGGCGAAGCTGTACGGCTGCGGCTGCGGAGACGGGCGCCGTCGCGCCGCCGGCGGACAGCGGCGCGCCCACGCACGTGGCTGGATCTGAAATGGAGGCCGAGTGGGGCGGGCTGCGCGCAAGTTCGAGGGACAGGGAGCTGTCACGCACTGCCGCGCCGTCGGTGCGGGCGCGGCCGTGCAGCTCGACGGCGCGGTCGGCGTCGCCTCGGGGCGCGCACCAGCCGAGCAACTTGTCGCCGTTGTCGTGTCGTTGTTCCGTGCCGCCGAGGCAAGCGCTGCCTGCGGATGCGGCACCCTGACTCGAGACGCTTCCGACGCCTGCTTCCGCGCCCTGCGTGCCGGGGCTCTCCAGGCAGGGTTGCACCGACCCGCGGGTCGTTGTCTGCTGCTGCCAGGGACCCAACTCGGCGGGGGACCAAGGAGGAGAAGGCGCTGGCGCAGCGCTGCCGGCTGAGATGGACGGCTTCTGGATGGCGGCATTTGGGATATCGGAGGGCGAGGCGGGGTTGGGCTCGGAGCTGTGGCGGTGGGTGGCGATGAGGCGACCGTGCTGGCTGTTCTCCTTATCCTGGCTCTCAAGGTTGCCATGGTGGTGGTTGTGGTGGTTGTGGTGGTGGTTACTGTTGCTGGATTTGGAATCCGCGGTGCATGGCCGGTCGCTGCGCTGCTGCGGCGCTTGGGCGTGGTGGTGGTTGTGGCGGCGGTCGGATCGGTCGTTGGCCGTTGGCAGTTGGGGCACTTGCCCGGCCTGTAGCGGATCGCGCGGCCTGCCGTGCAGGCTACCGGTCAACACATCCACCAACAGCTCGCTTGGACGCTCTGAAGGGCAGAAGGAGCCGCCGCCGCCGCCGCCGCCGGTGCCGCCGGTGCCACCCCAACTGCAGCCGTCGGCGAGGCCGCCGCCGGCACCGTCCGCCGCCGCTGCGGCGCCGCCGCCATTACTTCCCAAGCCCCCAAACAACGCCTCCATGTACGGCGAAGACGAGCAGCAAGTCCGGTGCTCCAATAGCGGCGTGCCTCGAGTGTCAGGCAGCATGGAGCGGACCGCAGCACCCTCGCTGTCACTGTCGTTGGCACCGTCGGCGGAAGGGCAGTGCAAGCTTCGGATTTCGTACTGGCCGTACTGGCCGCACTGGCCGTACTGACCCGAGCATCCCGGGTTGCCGCTGGCGCCGGCGCCGCCGCCGTCGAGCGCATAGGCGGCGGCGGCAACCCGGGGAACGTGCAGGAGCCCTGGCGGGAGGGAGGGAGGGGGGACAGTGGCGCGTATGTGCGTGTATGTGTGTGTATGTGCGCGTGTATGTGCATGTGCATGTGCATGTGTGTGTGCGTGTGTGTATATATGTGTGTATGTGCGTGTATGTTGTGTATGTCGTACAGTCGTACCTCGCCACGTGCGGCCCTCCTGCACCGCCGCCAGGGCGTCGTGCAGCGCATCTGGTTCGCTGCAAAATAGGAGCTGCAGGGAGCAGCTGGGGACTGAGTTCTCCGCCGCGAAGTCAAGCATGGTCCGCCGCATTTGCTCAAAGAGTTCCACACTTGCGGCGTTGTTTGCGAGGAGTGTCCCGGCCTGCGAGAACAACGCTACCTGCGGCGGTACGGGGGCAGTCCGGGCGCCAAAGCCAAGACCTTAGCGAGGGGCTGCCGAGTTCGCGCCGAAATGTGTTTGAAGTTCTGCCTAAATAAAAATATAGGATCAAAATCATGACATAGATCGTGGATAACTCTGGGGTGACGGGCAACTACCGTAATCAACATCGTAACACGTGAACCCAAAGTCAGTTCGAAAGGGCACACTCGCACACAGGTAACTTCAGGTTATGTGGCCAATTTTAAACGGCAATTTGGAAAGGATTACCCCGCCTTTACTGCACCGGTCCTATCACCTATCACCTGATAGGTAACTTGATGGAAGTGGTGTTCACGGCTGTTGTGGCGTAAATATGCAGCATCAGCAGATTATATGTATTACGGAATAATTGAGGGCTTACCGGGTCTGATATATATTGGAGCATAAGTGAGAAGTAGGCATGAACAGGAGCGTTCCCGTCGGCGAGTGCAGACGCCAGTTTCGTTCCTGGTCCGCCATCAGTAGTTTCCCGGTACTTGTGGCGATTAACATCATTTACTCTGAAGCAACAAAACAGCCGCTGCAATACGGTCGCCATATCCTGGCGTCGTGCTGCCACAGCGTAGCCCGTGCTCTGCGCAGCAGACGCAGCTCTGCAAGACAGCTCGATATGGAATGTGGAGGCGGTAACTTATAACTTTTCGCCCTATCAGCGACCTCGGCAATGTCGGTCATGCGCCGGGCGCTTTAAACTGCACGGCTGACATTTCTGTATGGAATTAATGAATAGATTACATCCAAATCAAAACCTCATGAACAATTGATCCAGCTTCAACTTGCATCGTTGCAAATAGCGCCGCAGGCATCCGTGAACACTACTGCTGTACTAACGGTCAGGTTTGGGAAGGAGGAAGGTGTGTATCGATTCCGCCGGAGATCTGGATAGCTTACGGGTAGGACTTAATAAATGCCGGATTTTTATATGGATACTATGCTCAAGCGTATGATGACACAAATCGCAAACGGAGAACCTGGAGCCGGGCCAGTCCTGGCCAGTCAGGCCAGTACCTCCGCGCGCCCCTGCATCCTCAGCCTGTGAAACGTTCTTACTGCAATATAAATAGTAATATTTGTAATTTCTCGTCGTGCTTCGTGCCACCTCTTCCCTAGAGGTGCCCAAAGGGCGGAATGTCGCTCCAAACCCTGGTTGTCGGCTTTGCGAGCTATACACAGCTTCCAAACGACAAAATGTAGTTTTCAGCATTGTTACCTTGTATCAATAGACATCCGCTTGTTTCCTAGGGTTCGGTATTATCAATCGAACAACCCTACGGGTAGGTTGCCCTTATTCGGAACAGTCCCCAATATGGAACAATGATTTGTTTCAGCGAAATGGTGCCACCAAAAATCATCAGAAAATTACAACATGGACATTAACGTACGGGCAATCTACGGTGAATTTTGGGTATGCGCTAGGTGCTTGGGGCTGCGAGAAACCATGGCTTTTGTTAGAACCACGATGCGGCATCGTCACTTCCTGACGTGCTGGATGAGCCATATAGCGCCAGACTTGCAAGAATGACGTTAGAAGTGATATACAAGTGCTATTTGTTCGGAGGTATACATAGGTTTACCCATACAGTCAAATAACGAGAGCAGATAAGTCTCCCGCTCCGTCCAAGGGCCGACCCAGGGGCCCGGCCGCGCGCGTCGGCGGGAAGCGAGTGTCTCGCATTGGGCCACTAGGCACGCGGGGTGACCTCTGCTGAGTGACATATGTACACTAAAGTGACCGGACATAATATATAATAGCAACAATGCATTTGCAGGAGTCGCGCGTCGCAAAGACTGGCACTTTTTGGCCGTTGGGTGGTGTTCCAGATTAGGGGCGTTTGTTCCACTCAGGGGCGAGCGTACCCAGTACCACACTTTGAGGGTTATTGTGCAAGGACCTGCCTATCTTTGCATACGAAAATTATAGCATGTCGAGGACATATGTACGGACCTCTGGTAGAGTATTTGGCTGTAAAGGTTGCAAGCTCGATTGTGTGTATATGGCGCACCGAGGATGGAAAATGAGTACGGCAATTCAGAAATTCGTCCAAGGCCATTTGTGCGAGCGTAGGCATAAGGCCCACGAAAAGTTTGACGCAAATGAGAGCCATTCTCGCACAATGCTTGACGAAGGCTGGTTTTGTAAGAGGCGCCCGCTTGTACAAAAATCTTCGCGTAAATGCTAATGCACGCACTCTTGAATCGTAGTTGATGGTGATAACCTATTTCAGAAGCGGTTACAATAGAGAATCTTTACAACTCAGGCTCGGACGGTAGTGGCCATGGTACTGTCACTGAGCTCCTTCTGGGATCTCCAGCCGTCGGGTCCGGTCTGCCACATGGAGACGCCAATTCCCCGTCCACCACTTTCCCTACCATAGTCCCAACTCCGGGCGCGCTTCCCGTACGCACGCAACAGACGCCCATTGATATTTTCGGTTACGGTGCAGCGGCCAACGCTGTGCCAAGCTCCCATCAGCAAGTTGCCGGACCCCTGCTCATCAACCTCCAGCAGCCTCTTCAAGCTGAACAACTTCGCCAAGTATTCGCATCTATGGGACAGCACGCAGCATTATGGCCCGCCAGTATGCGGGACTTGTCCCCGGACTTGTTTAGCAAGCCTTGCAAGAAGGGAACCTGGCCGCTCTTCTCCGTGGGATACAAGCCGGCCAAACGTACACAGTCGGCACCGCAATCTCAGACTTCTTGTATACACAGACTTCTTCTAGACACAGCAATCGCAATCTCAGACTTCTTGTATATGGCGCAATCTCTTCTCCGTGGGATACAAGCCGGCCAAATAAACGTACACAGTCGGCAACGCAATCGCAGACTTCTTGTAGACACAGCAATTGCAATCTCAGACTTCTTGCATAGGGTGCAGTCAGGTTCGTTAGAGGCGAGGTGAAAATGCTGCAAGTCCGGTTGCCGATGGCGCCCATGCGGACAGCTGTCGGATGCGTGACCCTATTGAAGCGACCGGGCTGGACATCGTCGTGAAGAACGTTCTTGTAGAAAATGCGAAGCTGCAATAGCAGGTCAGAGAGGAGCAAGAACGCGAAAGCCGAGATAGGTACAGGCGCAAGAATCCAAGGCGAACTGTGTGGAAGGCGTGGTAACAGGCTAGCAAGAGATAACTGCTATAAAATTACAGGATTGTATGTAGGAAGAGACAGAGAGATACATAAGAGCAATTACGGCGGGAAATAGGGCAACTGTGGTTCCGGCGAAGAAACTTACAGTCATTGCGACGCCGTCGGCACTGCGGATGATAAGCATCGCAGCCTTCCTGGAATCCGGCTGCAAGTAATCGGCGACATGGAGGATGCGCGCCACGAATACGCCTTGCTGGGGACCAACAGAAGTCACAGCCGAAAGGATCTTAAACTCCATAGCCGCCATGCGCAAATTGAAAGATATGCCAGTCGTGTGCAGCAATTCTTGTGAGAAAGGAAAGGAAAAGAAAGGAATACAATTTTGAATGAAAGGTTCCTCTCGTCCCATCGTGCAATTCGTCCAATACGGCTTTTCTTTTTTGGCGCTTGTGTACGGCTTTTCTTTATGGGCGCTTGTGTATCTATAATTGCTCGCAAAGTGTTCAGTGTTCCGAATTAGGGCAACCTACCCGTATTGCCCAGCTTTACTTACTACCACGCACTGCTGGAAGCCTGAAGCCCGCAAAAGGATTCTGTGTGCCATTTGAAACACTTGTGCGCCAAAACGGAACGCTTACCTTGCCCCGGTCGCGCCCGTGAGCAGCGCCAGAGAGCAACATGACGGCACCACTGAAAGTAGCGGCTCTGGAAAGCAGGATTAGGCCCAGTCCCACATTGCTATGATACAACCGTTACTAGTGCTAACTTTATCTGTTTATCAATGTTGAACCCTGATGCTCAAATGCCGCAGTCTATCTTCGTAACGAGCAGGTTGCAGACGGGAGCTGCCTGTCGCCGAGCAGCAGCACGCGGCGACACGCAGCATGCAAAGCATACAGCGCTTCTACCCGGCACACGAGCTGTTCACGATCAACGCGAAAGATCACGAGCTGTCAACTTTACACATCACGGTAACTGGAATGGAATGCGCAGCATCACTGCTCGACTGCTAGCGCACATGAAGGCCGCCGTCGCGCGGCACGCCAACCCTACACAGCCGCCTGGCCCAAGCGCCCAACCCCTGGCCTTCCCCCCCCCGAGATGCACGCCAATCCCCTCGTACTGTCGCTATCCTTATCTTCACCCCCTTGCCCCCGTTGCGGCTGCCGATTCGCTGTAACCCCCTGTGACCGGACACCTCTATTCCACGGCAGCGCCCTCGCCTCCTCTCCACTCTCCACTCTCCAGTCTCCACTCCTCTTCCCACGGGGCAGGGCAGGGCTGGGCTCCTCAAAGCACCTAGCAGCCAGCGGGCCGCATGGCGCATACAGCCCTTGGCGCAACCTCACGCAAAAACGGTTCAAAATCCAAACAGCCACTCGGAAACACCACGCCGCTGGCCCCGCACGCTCCTCCACAGGTCTGCCCGTCCAGAAGCATCTTCAGGCCTTGGCCTTGAGCACGCTCTTAGTCATCCAGGAGCCCGCCTTGCGGCCCAGCTCCTTGCGCACCATCCTGAAGTCGTACTCGCCCTCCCGACCCGTGGGTCCGACGACGCGCACGCGCACCACGTACACGCCCGCCTCCGGCTCTGCCACCTGGAGCAGCTCGTGCGACTGGTTGTTGATGAGGTCTCCAAGCATGTTGCCAAACATGCCTGAGGGAACGGGAGCAGGGGAACGGTACGGCAGCCAACAGGGACGGGCGCCACACAGCATGGGGGTGGTCCTTTCCTGACAATCCCGCGGGGTGAGGCTGGAGGTCGCAATACAGCGACGTCTTGGCTGCAAAAGTATTTCCGTGTTTTCTTTGCTGCCCGTTGCGGCGCGATTCAGCTACCGTGTGCAGATCGACAGGGACAGAAGTAATGCGGGTGCCGTGCATTGGAGCGTACGGAACGTCCATTGCCCGACTGCAGCACGACTCCGTACGTCTACTGCAACACGTTTCATAAAGTACGACAACGGGATCGTCCCTTATGCAGTCATGCTCCTGGCATGGCACGTGCTCATCCACCCGGGGCGGCGGGGGAAGGGCGACCCCAGCCCTGCTCATTAAAGGATATGGAACAAACCAGTTGACAGCAACCAACATGAAGATCAATGGCGAAGGGCCCGGGCTTCAAGCGCAGATGTCGTATAGCCCATGTACGGCAGGCTGAGGACGCGGATGGAGGCCGAAATCCAGTGCCTACTGAAAGTAATTGGATCCCGATACCGGTATTTGAATGCATGACCCTGACCACACTCCCTCCCGTATTCGCACCCAGGAAATGGTCCAGGTGGTACAAATCCTTGGAGAAGCCAAAGTACTTGGATCTCTCCATGCCGCCTGCGTCGGCCGCGAACTCATACGCCGTCTGGATGCCGTGGTTCAGCCTGTCCATGGCCGTGACCAGGACCGCATTACCGTATCCATGACCGAGCCCATGTTCGTGTCCAGAGGGAGACATCAAGGCAGCCTCCAAGCTGCACGCCAACTGGCTTGCAGGCCCATCTTGCAAAAACATGCAGTACACAACCAGAATGCTAACGAGGGCGTTACGACCGCACCGCAGTACCGCAGTACCGCAGACCCGCGGTACGGTACTCCGACATGCGATGACACAACCCACGTCCCGTACGCACGTCGCTCACCACAGGCAAACCCCAAACTGGCAAACGCAGACACGAATGCGCCCCAATGCAGCCTTTGTCCCTTCAGAGCTCTGAAGCGCTTCCCCTGGAGTGAAGCTGCTTGCGCAGCATGCAGCAAGACACGATGTCTGCGCACTTTTATATACGTGTGTGTGTGAGTCTGTGTGTGTATGCGTGCGTGTGTATGCGTGTGTTACCCCGCACCAATCTCCCGTACAGCCCCTACCGACCAGGGCTCGTCATTCGTCCGCAGGGCCTTCAGTTGAACCTGCGCGGATTGCCATCGGCCCGAGGCTGATCAAGATGAGAGCACGGGGCTGCGACGGAGACGGCGCTGGCGGACGGACCCCGCGGAAGGGGGGCAGACGGTACCGCGGGGCACAGTGCCGCCCCCGAGCTGACCGCTGACAGCGTGGCGACACGCGGCGAGGCGAGGCGAGGAGCTCACCTCAACCGACTCACTCGGGGAGAAGGACGGGGATGGCATCACCTGAGGCGCATGAAACAAGGGGTCGGGGGGTTCTCTGGTCAGCCAGGCCTGCGGTGCTTGCTGGCCGCATGGGGGAGATGGGTGCAGGATTGGGTTTCCAGTAGCGGAAAGGACGAAAGGTGCTGCCGTGGTGAGGCCGGTGTGGCTGACCTGTCAGCCGTCCCTATGGCCCAGAGCGGCCCCCGAGGCGGGGCTTTCCCGTGCGGAGCCCGCATTTACCCACGATGATTTAACCAGTCCTTACGATGGGATCGGGGGTGTTCTGTGGGTTCCAGGCCGGTGCAGCGGCGCATCTATGCTTGCAGCGTCTGGGTAGGCTCTGGCGGTGTACCCCACGCCATGCGGATTGTTGTAAAAACATTTGTGCTAGAATGGTCGCTATTGTATCTGTCTATGTATATCTTTTCACCATTGCCAGGCTGATACTGTGATACAAGCTTCAATTGAACGAGGCAAAACACAAGTTGTCGTACAGGGTTGTTTCCCTGAACTGCCCCTCCTGTATTAGTTTAAAATCAACTCGCTACTATTGCAACATCACCAGTTGTTCCATCATACCGGCAATCACGGCCTTTTTTATCGTTCGTCCCTTGGATTGATCGGTCACAGTTGCCTACGAAAGCTAAATGAAGTTGCCCTGATTATTCGATTTGACTATTTAGCAACACGCGCTAGTACTAATGGCGACACCTGCAGCGGAAGGCACAGTACCCTCGGAGCCCCAAGGACCTCCAGCTCCCTCCCACAACATAGCAGTATTCTTCCATGGCTTCTTCAAGGTCTGTACAGTATCGGCTTTGGACAAACATGGGATTGCCTGCAGACGAGGGATGTCCCCTGCAGGTGGTCGCAATCGTCTGGTATTGGATCTGCACCATTGTCAGCGACTCATTCGTGGTGAATTTCGTCGTTTGCATCGTCCTATTGGCGCTCGATTTCTGGACGGTGGGTACCCGCCCGTGCCGTTGACTGATGCCCTTGCCCCCGGGAGTCAAGGGGGAGGGTGTTGATACTCACCGCAATCCTCGGTACGCTTGCAGACAAAGAACATTACAGGACGCCTCCTTGTGGGGTTACGATGGTGGAACGAGGCGAACGACACGGGGTCGGCGTGGCGGTTTGAGACGTTGCCAGAGGTACGGGCATGCCTGGGAGCGACGTTCACAGCTCCCCCTACCGCGGCTGAATGCGACACGATGCACCCCTGAGCCCTGTTGGCCCTGCTATCCCGGGATGGCGCCTGTGATTTTCAGGGGCATTGTTGCGGATAGCCGCATCCTCGACAAACTACCGGCGGGGGACGGTAGCTCGGCCACGCACTGGGCTCACCGAAGCCCCTCGCGTCTGCGTCGTGTCCCCACGCAGGGCGTCCGATCCGTCCTGCCGCGCGAGAAGCGGCTCTTTTGGAGCGCCATGCTGCTGGCGACTGGGCACTGGATCCTGGCCTGCGTCATAGCGGTCTTCGGGCTGTCCTCTTACATCATTGTGGCCATCATGGGGCTCCTGTTCAACGGCAGCAACCTGTGGGGCTACTTCAAGTGCAGCCGGGAGGCGCAGGCCGACCTCCAAGGCTACATCAACAGCACGTCCAACACGATCGTGCAGGGAGCCATCAAACAAAAACTAGGCCAGGCGGCCAGCCGAGTGTAACCGTCGCGCTTGCGTCGGCTGCACACCATGCACACTGTCCCAATACGGACACAGTAATGCGTTGGAAGTAGCGGTGGCATGCGGGAGGGATCCGTCTTTGGCTTTTACCCCATCGCACACTTGCACGGGGGGAGCATTCGAGGACGTGCATCGGTACATGACATGCTGATACGGATGGACGACAAGTACTAAACGCGAGTGTTTTGCATGGCTAGCAAGGACCGTCTGTCTATGATGCGAAGAGACGCCTGCTCAATGAGTCCTGCGTGACTTTCTGTAAAGTCGTGCATGCTGCCTCGGTGCCGGGAAACGACCTGATGCTGCCCCCACTAACCGCCAACGCCATGCGCACGAAAGCTAACCTACCCATGCACACATATGCGGCGTCAGCCTCCAGCGGGCGCTGACGCGCTCAGGCAAGGGCTGCGCACCCCCGCTACGACAGTGCGAATGCTCAATCTGCAACGAGTTGTCTCTCTTACCCAATTCCTCGAGCTACACCCAATCAATCCCTCTTTGTATGCAGTCGCCCATGCCGTCTTCGCGCACTTCGACGCACTCGTGGAGTCATGGGACGCAGAACCCTGATCTTCCAGCTCGCCCAGCTGATGAATGAAAGCTGTCGAGCAGCCGCTGCGGGTGTCGATCCATCACATGCCTGCAGCCGCGCCAAGGTCACAGCTGTGCTCCGTGCACCCGAAGCGCTGCCGTGTGGGTCACGTGCGGCTCGCTGCGGTCCACCACGTCCTGCGGGGAACGGGGCCACGGGCCCACGGCCCTTCGCTGCGCTGTCAAGTGTCCTATGTGACAGGAGAGGGCGGAACGGTCGGGAGGAGCGGCGCAGGTGCAGCCGGTTGGCGGCTGTTAGAAGGCCACTGGCGCAGCAACACACGGCAGTCACGCCACGCCCCGCGCACACACGCAGGATGGAAGTTCACGGAATGCACGAGCCAGGCTACGCGTTCCGGACCGCGGGAAGAGTCCGTGGCGCGTCGCGCAACCCGTTTTTTTTGCGGCTTCCCGGATCCCGGTCATCGAAACAGCGTGAAGCAAGATGTGCATCTGCACGCCGTTGGAAGCGCCTGGTCCCTGGGCGGCGTGCAAGCCAACCTCACCTGCACGTGTCGGAGCTGCTTCGGGCTGCTTGACTTGACCTCGTTCAGCAGCTCGCCGTGCCTGTTGGGCTTGAGCTGCAGGGTGCAGGCAGAGGCACGCACGTCGGGAGTCGCTACTCGCTAGGCCGTGGCAGGCACAACAACTGCGGACCGACAACCCCTCCCTCCAAGCGCAACGACGCATACGGTCGCCACAGGCTAACGAGCCCCGCGGCACATGCCCCGTTGCCCACCGTCCAGATGAGGCAAGCAGGCAACGGGGCACACGTCAGCGGCCCTTCGCCTAGTCGGCGGTCCCCTGCCCGCCGGAAGGTTTTCCTCGGTAGTGCCGCTCCGGAGACACCTCCAATAGCTCCGATTGGGTTCTGTGTGCTGCACCATTTTTCTAAACGGCCAGCTTTGGGCTTTGGCCCCGCCAGTGTCAGGTGCTGAATGCACCAAGTGCGTGGCGATCCTTTGGGTCCAGCGGAAAGTGACCGAATTGCGGTATTCATTCAGATTGGGTGGGAGTTGCACTGCACAGCCGGCCCTGGCCGATGCGCCCGCCCTCCCGGCAAAAGCACCCACCCACCTGCACCTCTGGATCTACGCGGGGGCTGGACCGGTCGGCCGCGTTCTCTACGTGCTTGAGCTTGTGCTCCGATTCGATTTCGTGCAAAAAGGCCCCCTTGTCCCACTGGGTGATTGGGTGGGACCACCACGGGTCACAAAGGGCCGTGCGCGGGTGAGGACCAGGGCAAGGGCAGGGGCGCCGAGCGTGACGGGCGTGTGGTGGTTGTTACAGAGGGTGTGGGATGCAGAAGGCGCAGCGGGAATCCGTCAACGATTTGGTGCCGCATGGCTGGCGACCCCTCCCAGCAGGTCGCACGAAGGGGAGCGGCTGAAACTCTACGCGGCGCGACGTGCTCGTAGCCGGGCCCGCCATGCCCAGGAACCTGTCCTAAACAAGACCTCCCAATTCCATTCCAAAGATTGAGTACACGGCCGCACACAGCCGTGACCTAGCCGGTCCACCGTGCAGCAACCATGTGCACCACGCCGGCTCTGCTGCGGCAATCAAGCCGCGTGCCTTCCATGTTCGGGCGCGTTACCGAGCAGGAACTTCCCTTCCCCCCCGCAGTTCGCCGATGCTGTGCATTGGAGTGTATTTGGGAGGAAGGCACCAACCCACTAGCGTCCGACACTCCGACGTGGCCCCGTGGCTGCCCACAACGGCGCCCCGCCGTCCTCACCTTGCCAACCTGCGCGCCCTGCACCGCGGGCGCGCTCCGATCCGCGGGCGCGTCCACGTGCTTGAGCGCCACGGACCCCGCCTTGATCTCGCTGACCAGCGCGTGGTGCCCCCCGACCGCCTTCACCTCGGCCAGGAGCGCGGGGCGATCGTTTGGGTGGACTTGCACTCCTGCGGCGCCACAACCCGCGATGGTTCTCTGAATTGTCTGGCAAAGCAAGGAATCTGCCACACGTTCCCAACAAGCACGCGTGCGAAAGTGTCTCATAGTTATTACTACGGGCGGCGAGCGTTTGTAGCGTCCGTCCCACACGCCACACTCTTTGCCGGTTCACGGTACCGTTGCTGCTTACATAAAGCGTTGGGTCCTGCTCAGTGCTTACCCTCGACCCGCGGGTTGCTGCGGTCTTGGCATTCCTCGATGTGCTTCAGCGGAACTCCTGCGCGGGAAAGCCGCCGAAGGCGCTCGCTCGCAATTCTCCTTCCGGAGGGCTCAGCTTCGCGACAAGCTTCTCACTGCACCCGCGAACGCAAATACACGCAGACTGCAAGAAATATATGCCTGACAGGAATAAAGCTGCTCGAAAAACGCATGCCACCCAGCAAAGCGCACCCGCCCAGAACGTTACGCGGTCTCGGTGCAGTAGCCTTTTCAGCAACCCCTCGAGGTCCCACCTGTCTCAATTTCCTTCAGAAAATTGTCCTTATCCCAGTGGTGCACATGGGTGCCTACATTAGCCCAATGGACGCAATGGCTGCGGTTAAGGTTGTCGCAAAAAGTGTCGCAGTGGACCCTCACGTATCTGAGTTCCGCACCAGGTTCTATTGCCGGCCCCGACCGGTCCGCGACTTGCTCGACATGCTTCAGTTTAAGGCCGGCGCCTTCATGTGTTAGCTCATATATAACATTGTCCAGCGACATTTCAACAAGCGTTACGGAGTAGGTCGAGTGTTGCTTTGTTGAGCTTTCCTCTTTGGGTTAGGCACGGTCTGAGAGAGAAGGTTGGAGTATTATGAGTCGATGAGTGGACGTGTTGAAATGTTATGCTGTACTGGTGGTCCTGCCCAGTGCCCACGTCGGATTCGGTTGGGAACGTTAAAATGGGAGTCCGTGACCCGGCTTTTCCGAATGTGCAAGATGGCGCGACGCACGTCGATGCCATAGCATCATACCGCATGTGGGAACCGTCTGTCAATGGCGATCACCACCGCGCTTACCAGGCATGCACGGTACTTGACACATACCTGGATACTCCTGGACTGGTCACACTTCCCCCAGCTGCTGCCACCCCTTATACAGCAATAAATAGGTAGTGTTATAACATTCAATATGCCCGGTTGTATTGGATGAATACTTTCACAGTGCACCGAAAGGACCACCAGCGGCCAAGGCAGGGTGCGCACTGCATGTACGCGTGTCAAGCAGGTCAGCTTGCCGGAAGTGGTGCTGAACAGCGGCCACGAACACACTGGAGAGATGCTCGGATGAGATGCTCAATTTGGCTTGAAAGTCGTCATTTGGGTCCGTCCCGCGCTTGCAGGCCAGGGGGGCTTGTGGAATGGGAGCAGTGCGCTTGGTTGCCAGGGGTTGCCACCTTGCCGCTCTACTTGTCCCAGCCTTCACCTAGTCCCTTCAACGTCCTTCTGACGACACGGTCTCATATGCTCTTTGAAGTTCTGCATGAACGAAACCCTGCAGCATGAGTATAAGCCGTACCCGTAACCTGCCGTACAACATTCCGGAAAAGTATGTGAAAGCAAGGAATATATCTTGTACGATTTGGACCTGTAACCCATTCACTGTTGTTACACCCTTAGTTGGGTATCAAGGCCCAGGATAGGGACGAGCTGAGGGCGGAGAAAAATGCAGCGAACTTCCTTGTCGCTGTTGAGGAGCTACGCCGGTGGAGCATTTAGCCTTGAGGCATCCCTGCAGCGGGCAGCGGCGGTCAGCTCGCTTATCAATGGCGCTGGTTCGTGCTCGGCTCTGCCCACGCCGGCTGTTCGGCCCTCGCTCCTCTCCTGCTTGAAAATTTCGGAGTCATGCTTTTCGAAAGGAGTACGCTTTGCTGGCGATTACAAGCCGGATGTGCCGGGCAACACAATCGACAACTGGAGTGCGCTGCGTGCGTCATTTGACACGGAGCAACCGAACTCACTGGGAGGAAATTACTACCTCAACGTCCTCGTCATGGGCTTCGCATACTGGCTGAACGACGCCTACTACTTCCCTCCGCGCACGGCATACATCGGGGCCTTGATTTTCTTCTGCCTGTACGTGCGCAAGGGCTTCTTCAGCACCCCGCTGGCGCACAAGCACGATTACTAGAGCGGATTTCGAAGGCTGTGCTCTGAGTGGGCGGGGGTGCCGGTCAAGGGTGCCTCATGCCCAAGGCTTATTCTTTGGCAGCTTGCGGGGTGCCTGTCTTGGCTGGATAAGGCTCTATGTGCACGGGGCAGCGCGTGTATGAGCTTAATATTTGTGCAAGGGGCACGTGTACGTTTGCAGGGTTCTAGCTAGTGGGGGTTAGGGTTTGGGGAGTGACCGGGGTGGATTACCCCAACCGCCATGTGTGTGCGTGTGTGAACGTGCTGATGATCGATGGCGTGCTGTTGACCAATGGCTCATAATGGGCGCTTACAGACAGACAATGGGAGAATATGTCAATGGGTACCAATTGTAACGCTGCAGGCCGAACGTGTCCAGTGTCCGCTTCCATATTCCCCGCCCCGCACGAATACGGAGCCAAGGTCTAACGCCAATCGCCTGCACAGCCCAGGATTTAGGTACGCCTTCACGCCAATACACAGATGATGCCTGCCGCCACAACAGAAGTACACGCCCCTTCCGATACAGAAATGTGCCGTGTTGCCCTCCTGTCTGCAGTCACGTCCGCAGTACGTCAAACAAGGAGATAGTGCTATCTCAGCACTGTCACGTCGGTATCCGGCCATCCAAGCGTCAGTAACCCGCCCCAAAGCTTTATACATGTGTATTCAACCAGGCCACCATATGTGACAACGCGCAGCAACTACAATTTGTTAGCATAGGATTAAAGCGCAAGCAAAGCCAGCAAATATGACCATCCAACGCATTACACAACAGTTGGGGAAGGCTTCCAACAACAACTGCAGGTCAACACGTCAACTGTCGCAACCCGCCGTACAAGCCACCATGGACCTTACTTATGTATCAAGTCCGCAGTACACATATGTGCCGGATTCGGAACGTGCACAGAACGCGTCACTCCTTTTGAATTGAATATCAATGAATGAATGCGTCAACAGATACTACCGGATACTGCGCGGGGCCCGCGCAGTGCTCCAGGGCCGCGGCGGCCTGTGTACGACATCCGGGCCATCGTACTGTCGTTGTAAAGCTCCCAATGCCGGTACGGTATTAGTTGTGTCGAGAGAGAGCGGTAATGAGAGAGAGAGGGAGGGAGAGCGATCAAAAGAGAGACGGCCTTCCGCCGGGCGCAAAGCTCACCTCCCACCACCCAAGCCCTGGCGCACATGGACTTGAGAGCGACATAAATAAAGAGCGGGACCCGGTACCGTAATCACAGCTCACTGGTGTAGCCGCGCGGGAAGCTGTGCAGCGTGTGCGTTGCGCCGCTGCCGCTGGGCCGCTTGGACACGACGTGGGACACGTTGCCGTAAGCCGCGCTGATTCGAGATATTTTGCCTGTGAGGGTGGCGGCACACGGGTGGTGGCGGGCGGCGGCCGGTGAGGGGCAGGGCGCTGCGGAAAGTGGCGAAGTGGGGTGGGCAACGGATAATACATAATAGGCGGCGGTTACCCGCCCCAAGCCGGCCTGCGACCCAGAGGCCCGCCTGCTCCCCCCCCTCCGCCCACCCGCCTTTTAATGTATAATTACGGTACTATCACAAATCACGTGTCTCACCCGCCCGGATCTACCCACCGGTCGTGGAAGCCGATATGGTTGGTATGGGCCGCACAAGATGGAAGGGAAGGTCCAGCCGCCCGCTTGACCGTGTCTCCACGAAGCCGCCGCCAACGCCTCCGCGGGCCGACAGGGGCCCACTGGCGGCGGCGCTCACGCGCGAGGACGAGGATGCGGCCGCCAGCGACGCGGCGTCATTCGAGGGGGAGACCCGACTGCCGCCGCTGCCGCTGCCGCCGCCGCTCTGCTTGCAGGAGGAACCGGGAACAGGGACAGAAGGCGGGTCACAGAGACAGATACAGGGACAGAGAGAATCACGGAGGAGACAGACGGAGAGAGGTGGGTGCGCAATGGTGGGGTGGTCCACTGCAAACCGATTCAATCAAGCAGCGCAGCAAGGGGAGGCATTTGTGCGCCTTCCCTTGAGGAGGAGTTTAGGGTTCTTCGCGCCGAGTTGGCGCCAAGAACGGCGGTGTTGCGCTCACCATGACCGAAGGCAGCCGCAACAGCTTGGAGGAGCCGCTCGACTGGAGCTGCGTGAAGGGGGGCCCGCCGCGGCGCTGCCAGCCGCCGGCCTCGTCGTCGCTGCCGCCGCCGCCGGCGGCGCTGTAGCGGGCGCTGCGGGCGGCTGCCGCTGCGGCGGCGGCTGTGTGGGGCGCAAGATGCGGGGGCGAAAGACGGGGGCGAGTGGGGACTGGGAGGCTCGCAGTGGGGGGTTGCCCAGCGGCGGACAACGACTTCGCGAAGCAAGCTGGAGGAAGGCAGCTGGCGCGGCGTCAGGATCCCCTGCCATTGCGGAGCTTACACATGCTGACAAAACAAGAGGCGCGCAGTGTTACGTCCAGTCGGCCCGTGCGCACGTGACGGTGGGTCAAGCCAGGCGTAGGCGCCAGTCGCAAGCCGCCCATCGACAGGAGCATCGCGCAGGGGCGGCAATAACCGGTGTCGCTAGGCCTCGAGGACCGGCGGCACTGCCGTGAGCTGCATATCGCGGCACCGCGGCACCGCGGCACCGCGAACGACCCCAACGACCCCAACGACCCCAGAGCGCTCCCTAGAGCGCTCCCTGCCCTCACCACCCCATTCGTCTTACGGTAGCACGCACCTTCCAAGAAGACTGATGCCGAGAAATGCACGCCTTGCATGCTGCCGCTGCCACCGCCACCGCCGCCACCGGCAGCCCCCAACGAGGTCGTCTGCTGCAGCTGCGGCTGCTGCGACTGCGACATCGACATCGACAGCGATAGTGGCAGCTGCGATTGCGAGTGCAGCTGCGGCTGCTGCGAGTGCAGCAACAGCTGCTGCTGCTGTGGCGGCGTGGCGGGCGCTAGGGTGAGTCCGCTGCTGGGTCTGTGAAAGCCCGTGTCGGAGGAAGCCAGCTGCCGCTGCGCGAAGGGCGTCATGTGCAGCGGAGGCTGGGCTGTGCCGGTGGCGGAGGGTGCGTAGGCGCCGTTGGGCTGCACCGCGGAGGCGGCGAGGTTGAGGCTGGGGCTGGGGTTGGGGTTCGTAGGCGGAGCGGGTTGGGAGGCGCGCGCGCTCAACAGCTGGCGCAGGCGCGGCGTCCCGCCGCCGCTGCTGCTGCCGATGGTGTCGCGCGGGGAGAGCAGCGCAGGGGATTGGCCCGCGGTGGTGGTGGTTGCGGCGGCAGTGGAAGTGGTGGCGGTGGTGAAGGGCGAGGCGGGGCCGCTGGGGGCGGCGCCTCCGAAGGCAATGGGCACAGAGCTGGCGGAGGGCAGGCTGCCCGAGGATGCGGTGCCTGCGGGCGGAGCGTGCAGCCTGTGTGTGTGTTATTTGTTCCCGTGTGTGCGTGCATGTGCGTGTGCGTGTGTGACCTAACATGGGTAGGGATACGAACCGCCCTTAAGGTGAGGGAGAGGCGACCGGGCGACAACTTCGCCCGAGAGGGTTTAGCGAGTGCGATGCGCTGTGTCGCTGGGTGGGCTGGCGTGAAGCGGTGGATGGCAGCCATGTATCAGGCGCGCAGAAATAACCTCCCGGCTTGTGTGTCGCAGAAGGGGCTCCTGGACTGGTCAGCCGTGAGCGCGCACGCGGCCGCCAGGGGGAGGAACCGGGCCAACCTCCGCCCCTCCCGCCTCTCGAACGCCCCCTCGTCTTCCCGCCTACCCAGCTGCTTCTTGGAGATGCTCTTGCCGAGGCCCACGCCGCCGGGCCCCGACAGCGTCTCCGAGTCGACAATCCGTTTCAGCGAGTTCATGGCTGCGGCGGCGCGCTCGTGGCCCCGACTGGTTCCCTCCACGAAGGACACCCCGCGCAGCGCAGCCGCGTGGGGGTTGGGCGAGTACGGGCGCGCGGCGCCAGCCCCGCCGCCGGTGTGCTCTTGCTGGTAATCCTGCGGACGTGGGGAGGGGACGGTACCGGTAGGTAAGGAGATACCGCAGCGGGGGGACGGAGGCGACGTCAGCAAACGGACCCAGGATCCAAGTAGGAAACCACAAACCGCAAACCGCAAACCGCAAACCAACCACGCGTAAAGAGACAAATGGGGTGATGCCTCACCCCCGCTGCCGCCGCCGCCGTGTCCCAGTAAAGCGGCCCCGTCGGCCCCCCCGCCGCCTCCGCAATCCCCTCCAGCAGCTCCGCAGCGGAACTGGTGTCCGCCAGCAGGGCCAGCCGCCGACTGAGTGAGTGGTCGTCGCCCAGGGCGGAGCAGCAGCGCTCGTGAAGCTCCGAAGCCAGGTGAGGCACGTCGTGCTGTGTATGATGTACGACGCGTCGAGCAGCGGCGGCGGCGGGATGGCGGTCGCGGCAGGCGGCGGACGGGGCGGGCCGTTAGGAGGAGGGGGCGGAGGAGGAGGCAGGTGGCCGGGTGAGACGGTTGCGGCTGTGACTGTCACACACACATTCACACACCAGGGAGACACCCGTGCTGGTCTTCCTGCTCGTTGTGTTGCCTGCTCGTTACGGTATGTTGCCTGCTCGTAATTGCTAGGAAGGGAGATGATGGTGTGACAAGCAAGCGAAGCGACGAACAACAAGCCGGAACCGCGCGAACCGGGCGATTCCGCACGTCCCACCAAACCCTAAGCACCCGCCTGCCTGCCTGAGGGCACTGAACGCGCGGGCTGTCTCAGCGGCATACCTCCCCCGTCCCCCACCTGCTGCTGCTGCTGCTGCGCACGACCCCGCCGCAACTACACCCACACCTCCACCGGGCTCCCACTCCACACCCCCTCTTTCACACCGTCATTCGGTCAAGACACACCACCCATTCCTCCACTCCTCCACTCGCACTCGCACCCGCAACACACCCCTCACGTCCCCACCTGCTGCAGCTGCTCCCGCCCCGACGGCTCCACCGCCCACGTGGTCAGCATGGCCGCCATGAAGGTCGCAGACCTGAGCAACGAACAGCTGCCAGGCTTGCGGGAACCCCCCCCGCCGCCGCCGCCGCCGCTGTCGCCATCATTCCGCGCGCTGCCACCACCACCGCCACCGGCGCCGTTCCTGCCGCCGCGCGGCCCGCTGCCGTGCTGCTGTTGTTGCTGCTGCTGCTGTAGCTGCTGTTGGAGTTGCTGCATGTTGGCGGTGAGGTAGCGGATGGCGGCCCGCAGCACGTCGGCGGCGCGCGACAGGGCGCCGTGGCGGGCCAGCTGCTGGCGGCTGCAGGCGTTGAGTGCGAGGTTGGCGAGGGCCAGGCAGGAGTACTGCGTGTCGTTGTTGTCGCCGCCGCCGCTGGAGAGGCCGCTCCTGGGAGGAGGAGGGAGGGAAGGGCAGAAGGACGCGCCAGGGAGGGAGGGCGGGTGGTGAGGAGACTGCCGTAAAAAGCGCAGCGAACGAAGCGCGAGCGGGCGGGCGACGTTGGCGAACGGGTCGCCCAGCGAGACTTTATGCGAGACAATCGTCCGCTTACCGCGGCAAGCCTCCTCCATCCCAACCCAGCGTCACACCTCACCCATTCTTTCCGCCTTGACCAAAACTCCAACGTTCGCCTGCCCCGTTTCCGACCCGACCCCACCCGACCCGACCCGGCCGGGCGGTAAGAACCAGGGCACTCCAGCAAGTCCTGGCCCAGGAAACTATTTGGGGGAGGGTTTGTTTCTGCCTGGACGAAGTCCCGGCTGCTTCCTGGCGTGCCAGGAAGGATTGGACCCGCCGCCGCGCTCCGCGCCGCCTTTCACTCTCACTGGGTCGCCTCTTAGTGTACTCACGTAAGCATCTGCATGAGGCGCGGCAGCACCTGCGGGTCCTTCCGGATGGCCTCCCGGCCCGGGGTGCTGGCAGCGAAGGCAGCCAGGGAGCTGGCGGCGGCGCAGCGGATGAGCCTGAGGGTGGGTGGGTGGGTGGGCAGCGGCGGCGGCAGCGGTGGCGGCGCGTTTACCAAATCACTCCCCATCCAAGTACCAAATCACTCCCCATCCAATTACCAAATCACTCAAATCACTCCCCACATCCAAGTACCAACCCACCCGTGCTTGCTGGTGAGGCTGTCCCCCACCACCGGCAGCCAGCTGGCCGCCATCTGGGCGGCGTAGCGCGGCTCGCTGCGGACGACGTTGCGGATCTGCAGCCGGCCAGGGACCAGGGACCAGGGACCAGGCTCGGCGCGCGCGGGGAGGTAAGACAACACCGCAACGGAGGGACGCAGGGAGGGAGAGCGGCAGCGGAAGTTATACAGCGGGAGTCGAGCCGCAGCGACGCACCCGTACCCAACAGGCTCTGCCAACGCGCTCTGCCAACCGTCCAAACCACTACCGTACTACTGCTCCAACCGCCAACCGCCTCGCCGTACCATGAGCAGCCCCCGCGCCATAAGCTCCTCGTGCTGCTTCAGCATGCGGTCCGTCATGAGCCAGTTCTCCGCCGTCGCCACGTAATCCGCCACCGTGGTGCGCTCCAGGAGGGGCGGCGACACCTGGGCATCCAGCGCATCGTCAAACACCGACACACCCGCCACCGTGGACCACGGCGCCGCCGGCTCGATCGTCTCCGTCTCCGTGACGATTACGTGGCTTGCGACGGCGGCGCCGTCGGCCCCGGAGGACGCGACGCGAGGCGTCGACGCGTCGTCGTCGTCGCCGTCGTCGCCGTCGTCGCCCGGCTGCGCTGCGCTCAGGGCTTGCGGCTGCTGCTTGCGGCCATTGTTGATGCGTTTGACGAAGGACAGCGCCTTTGAGACGCTGGCCTGGTTCGGTCGATTGAGCAGGGAGGTGGGGGAGGGAGACCGGGTGGGGGAGGGCGAGCGGGCTCGGGAGGTCGCGGGCTTTTGCGCCGAGGGGTCGAAGTCCTGGTTGCGCCGCATGGAGGCGGCGGAGGCGACGACGGCGGCGCTGCTGGCGCGGCGCAGTGGTGGGTTGCCGGTTTCGGCCAGGGAGGCTGCACGAGACATTCTTGGCGGGAAAGGGAGGTTGCCGCGGAGGGGCGGTGGAGGGGGTGGACCCGGAGGAGAGGAGCTGGAGCCTGGCTAGCTGGCTGGGTTGCCTGTGCAGGACCGGTCCACAGGTGATGTGGCAAGAGATTGCCCCAGGAAAAAGCTGGTCGGAGGCTAGACTGCAGGAGCTGGGCAGGCCGCCAAGTGGCCCAGGGATGCGCGCGAGGCCCGTTCGGGCGTGAGGCAATACCGTAATGACGCGTCCGGGAAAGAGTGTCCCTTTGTTACGCGCCGCTCCCACCAGCGCCGGGGCAGCCGATTATGGCAGCCCCTGTCAACATTGGATACATGGCAAGGCAAGAGTTTTGAGCTCACCGCGGGGGAAGGTTCGCCACATTGCGTAATGACGCCCAGCGACTAGCTAGCCGGCATGCACCTACCTGGAATTGTATGGAGCATGAATTCTCCTTAGGTAAATCCCTTCTTAAACTATTAGCAAAGGTCGGGCTGCCAAACGAGCCGAAGCCACCAGTAAGAAAGGCAGACTGGCACAAGACCATGCAACTCTTAATGCGCGGTTAAATGAGTTTGATGATGAAATAAAAAAAGGGCAACCGCAAAATTCTTCAAGCGATGGCTTTTCGGTTACGCCTAGGACCTGGACGGCCCGTGATGTCCGGGAACTGTAGTTATGTAAGGACACTGACTGATGGCTTCTCATGCTGTTACAGTCCTAAACTTGTCCGATGCCCTCAATCAAGTTGCGTAGGCGCGGCAACGGAAACGTACGATATCGTACAACCGGCTACAAAAGGAGTTGCCACATTGAAGGGACATGAGGTCGCTCTCTCGTGACAGGGGAACGCTGTTGTCAGGAAGCCTTCATTCGTCAGAATTATAATTTGGGGGCGAAGTGTATTTTACCATAAGAAGTGCGTTGCTCCATTTCCTCCTGTCCATCATGCTCTCCTACATGTCGAGTTGATATCGTAAACAAAATGGCTGCGCAAGGCGTGCTTATGGTTGGACTGACGCCCTTGGCGCCGGGACCGGCGGCTCTCCGGAGGCACGGGCGCGGCAAACTTTGCGCGTTAGCGCAAGCAGATAAAGCAGAGCGATGGCGGCCCCGGGACGACAAGGGTTCCGGCGGCGGCAGAGGTGGGGCTCTCCGGCATCGCTTGTGGCTGTCGCCGCGCGCTGCTTGCTTGCGCTGGGCCACTGGCAAGACATTCTTCGCCTCTTGACTACGTGGACTATTCTCCTGCAAACACCGTCATGCGCGTCCAGGAACAGTTTAGTAAACGAAACCCTGCCCATGCGGCATTCCAGCGAGAGCGCGCGCGTCCGTCGCGATCACAGCCCTGCGATCACAGCACGCCCAAACATCCACCCTGTCTCTGCAAAAAATCGCCGCCATTCCAATCCCGCGTCATTCTGGCATCGCACACGCCGCGTCGCACACACGCCCCCAAGCCCAACCCTCCACTTTTGCTTCCCTCGACCTCCGCTGCCTCGGCCCCCTCTCAACCACCTCTCAACCAAAACCGTCAACCGTCAACCGCCACCGCAGGCGGCGGCCGTGGCGGCGGCAGCGGCCGGCGTCCCCGCACCTACGTGAGCGAGAGCGGCATCAAGCTCAAGCAGTACATTGCCAGTGACGGGCGGGAGCACCTTGGCTCGGCGTTGTCCGCCCGCACCTTCAAGCCCTTCCCGGGCCCACCGCCCGATGTGGGTCCGCCGCTGCGCATCCTGCCCATCGGCGGCCTGGGGGAGATCGGCATGAACTGCATGATGGCCGGAGTGCGGGACAGATACGTGGTCATTGATGCGGGGCTCATGTTCCCGGAGTGAGTGAGGTCGGGTGGGTGGGAGGGATTGGGTTTTAGGGTTTTAGGGTTTGGGGGCGGGGTTGGGTGGGTTTTGGGGGGGAGGCGGGAAGTGGGCGGGTGGGTTGGGTAGGTGAGTGTGGGAGAGGGCGTAGCGGCGAGGGGAGGGGACTCTCGAGGGGCGTGGGGGTCGGGCGGAGGGCACGGGGTGGGCAGGGAGGTGGGGCTGGGCTGAGTGCCGTGTGTGTATGTGTGTATATGTGTAATCCTCCATGCACCTCTCCCCCACCCCCACCCCTTCCCCCGCCCCCTTCCCTCGCAGCTTCTCCGACCTAGGTATGCAGAAGATCCTGCCCGACACTGACTTTCTGGCCCAATGGAAGGACCGTATCGAGGCGCTCATTATCACACACGGACATGAGGACCACATCGGAGCGCTGCCCTGGGTGAGTGGGGGGCTGGCTGGCTGGCTGGGTGGGTAGCTGGGTGGGTGGGGAGTTTGGTGTTGTACGGTTGTGCTATGCGAAGCTGGTTACTGATTGCGGCGACCAAGTGGGGGACAGGGTGGCTTTGGGGGGTGAAGTGGGTGGAGTGTGGGGGAGGGGATGCCGTGCACATGACTGCGGCCCTAGCGCCGGACGCACGGCGGTTTGAAGGGGTGGTTAGGTTGGGGTCAAATGACGGGGTCAAGGGACGGGGTCAAAAGAGTGAGTCAAAGGGGCGGGCGCTGCGCTGACCGCACGGGCAGGTGCGCGGCGGGTGCAGGGGGGCGGGCGGGCCCGGAGGGCTAGGAGGCACACGGGCTCGCGAGGTAGCGTGCCCCTCCTCCTCCTCCCCGTCATCTCCCGCTCCTCCCTTGACCCCCCACCCCACCTCGTTCACGGGCTCCGGCCTATACGTGGATACCCCCCTCCCCTCCCTCCTTGTTTCGTTCTTGCAAATTCACTCTTCAAAGCCCTCCCCCCCCCTCCCCCCCCTGCAGGTGGTTCCCGCTCTGGACCCCTCTACGCCCATCTACGCCTCTTCCTTCGTGATGGAGCTCATCAAACGGCGTCTGTCCGAGTACAGTCTGTGGGACGACAAGCGGTTCATCAAGTTTGAGATGCGGGAGAGGTTCCAGGCGGGGCCGTTCGAGTGAGGGGGGGGCGGACAGGGAGGGAGGGAGGGGGGGAGGGAGGGAGGGGGATTTGAAGAGTGAATTTGCAACAAGGAGGAAGGGGGAGGGAGGGAGAGGGAGGGAGGGTAGCGGGCATTTGCAAGGGGCGTATGTCGTTGCCACGGGTCGCATACATAGGCTGCGGCGACTGACTTCCGTCCGCACCCGCCTCCTATCCGACCACCCCCTCATTGGTTCATGTTACTACAACACACACACATACATACACACCGGCATCGTCTTTTATTCCCCCGATATCCAGGCCAGGTCAGAGCAGGGGGAGTCTCGGGCTTCTTGCCGCCCCGGTTCCGCCCTCCCTTTACCTCGTCCTCTGGCCCCCCCCCTCTCTCCCTCTCTCCATCTCCCTCCCTCCCCCCTCATTCCTTCTCCCTCCGTGTTTCCAGGATCGAGCCGGTGCGGGTGACCCACTCCATTCCGGACTGCTGCGGTCTCATCATGCGCAGCAGCGAGGGCACCATCGTACACACGGGTAGGTAGGTGGGCTGGGGGGGAGGGCGAGGGGGAGGGAGAGGGGGAGGAAGAGGGTGCGAGCGGCCGCTGGGCTGGCTGGCTGGCTGGCTGGCTGGCTGGATAGATGCACGGCACGGCTAGATTGATCACTCACCCAACCGCCCACTCACCCCCAACCCACCTACCCGCCCAGTCACCCGCCCACCCATGTTCCCTCCACCTCGACCTCTCTCCGTTCCTCCGCTGCGGTATCTTCTCTCTTCCCCCGTCCCCCCCTCCGCGTCCTGCTCCCTGACCCCCCCCTCCGCGTCCCCCCTCCACGTCCTGCCCCCAGGCGACTGGAAGATCGACGAGAACCCCCTGGACGGAGAGCAGTTCGATCGGGCCTTATTCCAGGCTCTGAATTCGGAGCCGGTGGCCCTCATGATGAGCGACTCGACCAATGTGCTCTCACCGGGGAGGACACTCAGCGAACAGGTGGGGGGGAGCGAGGGGTGGGGTGGGGGGGTGGGTGGGGGGGTGGGGTGGGTTGCGGGGTGGGGTGGGTGGGAGCGTGGGTGGGTGGGGTGGGTGGGAGCGTGAGTGGGTGGGCGGAATGGGTGGGTGGGTGGGCGGGGTGGGTGGGTGGGTGGGCTATGAAGCAGATACCGCAGCGGAGGGACGAAGACGGCGTTAGCGAACATTTTACGTACTCTTATGCCCCCGCCCCCCCACCACCACCCCCACTACCCCCCACCCACCCCCCACTCCCACCATCCCCCACCACCACCCATCCCCCACCATCCTCCACCACCACCCCTCCCCCCCCAGGTTGTCCACGACTCCATCGTTGAGAAGGTTCTGGCTCACAGCGGCAAGGGCCGAGTCATCTGCACCCAGTTCGCATCCAACGTACACCGCCTCTACGGAGTCAAGCGTGCGGCGGACGCGTCGGGACGCAGGATCTGCTTCGTGGGTGGGTGGGTGGGTGGGTGGGTGGGTGGGTGGGTGGGTGGGTGGGTGGGTGGGTGGGTGACTGCGTGCGGGACTACGTGGCCGGGGAGTCTCGCGCGTGACTTTCGTGTGTGGTTGTGGCTGTGAGGTGCCGCATGAGGTGTGAAAGGCAACGATCGATGCGTGTGTGTGTGTCTGTGCGTGTGAGGACGGGCAGGGCAGGCGGGCGGGCGGGCAGGCGGGCGAGGGGCGGCACTTGCTGCTCTGTTGCCGGGGGAGGAGGAGGAAGGCCGCCTCTGCTGCGGCGCTCCGCTTCTGGGAACCGCCGTGTCGGACAGCGGGACAGAGGACCCTCGTGACCCTGCTGCATCATGACCGCGAACGTGAGCGTGAGCGTGAACTTACCTCCTTGTTCCCCTCTTTCCGCCCCCCCCACCTCACCTCACCTCACGCGCCGTCGCCTCCGTCGCCTCCGTCGCTGGTTTCTCCACTGGTACCTTTTCCGCTGCCGCTGCTGCTGCTGGTTTCTCCTCCTCTCCCTGTCCCCTCTCCCGATCAGGCGCCTCCTTGTCTCACTACCTGGAGGCCTCCTGGCGAGATGGCCGCGCCCCCTTCGACCCCAAGGAGCTCGTGCAGCCCGAGGAGCTCCGACACATGGACCCAAACCAGGTGACTGTGAACCTGTGACTGTGCTTGTGTGACTGGGTGTGTAGGTGACTGTAACTGTGTGTGTGCCTCAGGGGGAAAAGGGGAAAAGAGGATGCGGGCTGCGCGCAGTCCCCCAGCCATGCAACGCACACCCGCGAGGCACGTCACACGCACGCAACTCACATGGATCCCCAACGAACCAACCAACTAACCAACCCACCAACCAACTAACCAACCCACCAACCAACCAACCAGGTTCTGATCGTCACCACCGGTAGCCAGGGGGAGCCGCGAGCGCAGCTGTCACTGGCGGCGCGCGACGAATCCAACATGCTCAAGATCCTGCCAAACGTGAGGACAGTGGTGCTCTCTCTGAAGGGCTGAGGAGACGGGGGTTGAGAGGAGGGAGTCTGGGAGTGGAATGCGGGGATGGTCCATGGTGTTGGTTGCGGCGAAGGGGTGTGTGTGGGTGTGTGTGCCCGGGCCGGGCTGGGCCGCCCCGCCCGCCCCGCCGCAGTCCCCTGTCGCCTGTCCACCACCACCATCACCACCACCACTATCACCACCAGCAGCAGCAGCAGCACCACCACCACCATCAGCACCCACAGCACCACCAAGCGGACATCGTGGGGGTTGTCGGATGGTGAAACGGTGGAGTTTTGTTTCGACGACATTTGTACGGTACTGGTACGGCATGTACTGCAGGATCTGCTGCTGTACAGCGCCAAGGTGATCCCGGGCAACGAGGGCAAGGTGACCAAGATGCTCAACTCGCTGGCGGCGCAGGGGGCACGTGTACGGCAGAGCCGCTCCGACAACCTGCACACCTCGGGTGGGGTCGGGCGGGGTGGGGGTGGTGGTGGTGATGATGATGATGATGATGATGATGATGATGAGGGCATCCACGGACAAGCCGGAGCCCGTGAACGGGGGGAGGGATGAGAGAGGAGGGGCGTGCGGGCCGGGGGGCGCACCCAAAGCAGCCTGTCAGGCCGCCAATCCGTGACAGCTTCTTGCCTTACCCTTCTTTCCCACCCACCCGCCCCCCCGCACCCCCAACCTCCATTTCGTCCGCCCGGTTTCCGAACCTTTGCCAACCCTGTCGTCCTCCGCCCCTCCTCCGCGGCTCCCCTCCTCGCCCCACACCCCACCCCGCTCCCCCCCACCCCACCCCACACCCCACTCCACACTCCCCGCCAGGCCACGCCTACCAGGAGGAGCTGGTGGAGGTACTGCAATCTGTACGGCCGCAGCACTTTTTGCCCGTACACGGCGAGTACGCCTTCCTCACGGAGCACGCGCTGCTGGCCCGGGAGAGGGCGGGAATCAACTTTGTGGACGTGAGTGACTGCCTGGGTGCTCTCTGAGGTGCTATTGGGGGGTGCTATTGGGGGGTGCGCGTTTCGCCGCTGCTGCTGCTGCGTCGTATTGCTGCTGGTGCTGCTACAGCTGCTGCTGGCCACCACCATCACCACCACCACCACCACCACCACTAGCTTTGTAGCTTTGCCTTTTGGGGACTGTCAAACCCGCCCCCTTTTTTTCCGTAGGTTAGGGTATTGTCGTACTCTCCCTCTCCCCACCTCCACCCTCACCATCACTCCCACCACCACAGGTGATTCGCAACGGTGAGATGCTGGCGGTGCGCGAGCGACGCAACCGCAACACCGTGTCCATTGGCAGCATGGCGGCGGCGCGGGTGGCGGGCTCCAGGGGGGCGGCCAGCGGCAGCGGCAGCGGCAGCGACACGGAGCAGCAGGAGGGCGAGGAGGAGGAGGAGGGCGAGGAGGAGGAGGAGGGCGAGGAGGCGCCCGGCACCGACCTGAAGACGATGGTCAAGTATGACGGCGAGGAGCCCACCTACTTTTTCAACGACGGCGGCAAGGGCACCGGCACTCGCCAGGTGGGGTTGAGCCAGAGGGCGCCCGAGCGCAGCGCGTGTGTGCCGTTGGGTTGCGCTGAGGGCACCGGGACACCGTTGGCCACGTGTGGGAAGGGGCGGCGGCCTAGCAGTGGCCCCTTTGTTTCCTGCTTGACTGTGCGCTTTGTCCGCTTTGTCTCCTGCGACCCGCTGCGGCTGCGGCCGCTGAGCATGCCCCTGCGTCTCAATGCCCGGTACAATGCCCGGTACAATCAAACAGACAATCAAACATTTATGGGGAGTTACGTAAAACTCGAAAACCCGTCTGAATGGCGCAGGAGATGGAGATCGACATGCGCGGGACGATGGCCAACGAGGGGGTGGTGGTGGCGGGTGTGGACGTGATGCGTGCGGCGGCGGGGGCGTACGGCCTCACCTGCCGAGTGCGGGTCACCTCGAGGGGCATCTGGACGGACGAGGGGCGGCTGCTTCAGGAGGTGTCGCAGGTGGGTGGGGGTGGGGGTGTGTGTGTGTGTTTGGGGGTGCGGGGTGTGTGTGGTGTGTATGTGTGGGGAGGGGAGGGTGTGGGTGGGGTGGTGGGGGTGGGTGGCGGTCTGTCCCTGGAGGTGCTGGCAGGTGATGGGAGGTGGGAAGGGATCCGTCGGGAGGGAGGGAGGGAAGACGGTTGAGAGGGAGGAAGGGAGGGAGGGAGGGAGGACGACGGAGCAAGCGGCTCGCAAAAGTCGCCCTCCAGCGCAGTGCGCGCCCCCGTGTCTGCCCCCGTGGCGGCGCGCCGGCAGCAATTAGTGGCGCCCGAGGCGGGGTCGGCGTGGAGGAGCCAAAGGCGCGCAACGTGCGTGCTGCTGCGCTGGGTGGGGGTTTTTACCATGTCTTGTGCTTTCCTTCTCCTCCACCTCCTCCTCCTCCTCCTCCTTCTCCACTTGAATTCCTCTTCTTCTTCTTCCTCTTCCTCTTCCTCTTCTTCTTCTCCTTCTTGGTGGCTCCTGGGGGTGGGCTGTCTCAGGCCATTGAGAACGCGGTGATGCGGCTGCCCGGCACCGCCTCGCTGGTTGAGGTGGAGAGGGCCACCATCGACTCCACCAAGCGCCGCTGCATCGCCTTCAACAACAAGCGACCGGAGGTCATCGCAATCGCCTACGAACACGACCCGCGGGACGCACACCTGGCGGCGGTGGCGGAGGCGCGGCGCGGCGGCTCCGGCGGCGGCGGCGGCAGCGCGACGCGCTCGGCGGCAGGTGCGGCGGCGGCGGGCGGGGAGGGCTTGGGGTTTGCGGGCGGCGAACGCCTCGAGCGTTTGCGTGATGTGCGCGCGTTGAGTGGCTGAGGCGGCTGCGGCAGCTGGTCGCTTGGGTTAGCTACGGTGTAGGGTTTGGCTGCTCATTCTTCGAGCACCGCCTCCGACGAGGCATGGGCCTCTGGGCCGCAGCGCCGGTGCTTGCCTGCCCGCCTGCCTATGTGCAAGGCGCGGTGTCTTGGGTTGTTGGTTCTCCCCGGTCCCCGCATTTCGTGCCGCTTGCGCCTGGGGCGCGGGGCTGTAAGGGATCGGGGCAGGAGCTGGGACGCAGAGGGGGGCTTAAAGCGCTATCCGCTGTTCTGGAGGACGGCCCATCAGGAAGCGACACCGCTCAGGACCCCTTGCACGTGGTGCCGGTAACGCCTGCCTGCCTGCCTGCCTACCGTGCGACATGCCACCCGACTCGCGGCGTGTGCAAAAATGCATGTCTTGACTAATGGGTTGTGCCATTAATGGGGTCCAACACGCGCTGTCTCTGACGCGGGCCTCTCTTTTGCAGCAGACGGCTCCAACGCTGCGGCGCGGCGGACGCGACCCAGCCCCTGGGAGGCCGGCGCCGCCGGCTCATCCGTGCGGGCGACGGCCGACAGCGGCGCCGCTGCGGGGACGCTGGTGCCAGGCGGCGGCGGCGCGAGGCGCAGCCGCCTGCCGCGCCCGGTGGAGCCGTCGCCGGCGGACAGCACCCCCTCTTCGACGCTGACGCCACGGCTGGCGCGGCGCGGCAGTGCAGCCGCCGGCGACATCATCCCCATTTCCGACAGCACGGACGATGATGAGGAGGCGGAGGCAGCGGCGGAGCCGGCCGCCGCCACCGCGCGACGACGCAGCTCCGGAGCCGCGGGGCCCAGCGGCCGCCGCGCCGCCGAGCGCGAGGAGCAAGAGGAGGCAGGAGGGAACGAGGAGGTGGCGGAGGAGGAAAGCTCGACGTTGGGTCGTATGCTGCGCGCGCGCAAGACGGCGGTCAGCTCCCGGCGGGCGCGCGCGGACGCGGGCGCCGCCGCTGACGGCGCCGCCGCCGGGCCGCCGCCGCTGCGGCCGTTGGACCCACGGGTCATTCAGGAGCGGCGGCGGCGGAACCCGCGCGACCAGCCTTCGCAGCTCGACGACCCGGATTACGGCTAATCGTGGGGGATGGGGGTGCGGTTGGTGCGGGGCCCTTGTCAGTTTGTGTTGTGGGGTGAGCTGTTGTGTGAGGACATGGCGCGTGCGTGGCCGGGGTGAGGGAGGCGGGGTTCCTTGCTGGAGGGGCTCGTGGGCTGATGATGGCGGCAGGGTGACGGAGGCGAGTGCTGTGGCTGGCGCGAGAGTAGCGCTCATGCGCACTGAAGGTGTGGTCCATCTGTATCAGTCATTCGAGGCCTTTGCAGAGTGGCCCGCGGCCGCCTGGGGTGCTCATCAGAACCGAGCCCGCAGCGCGGCTGCGGGCTCAGTACTCCCACAGTTCCCAGCCACGCTGTGCCGGGTGGGGTCTGTCGCGTCCTTTCCCGAGCGGACAGCACGTAAGCGACATGGTGGGGCCGTGCCCCGCCTGGGGGAGATGTACGTTGGTACACTAGTCTGGGGCGTGCAGCCGCGTGCGTGTAGCTTTTGAGGATAGCGCTTCGCCCTTTCTCCTTGCACATCTCTTCGCAACCCAAAAGGCACACACCGGGTGCGCACACACATGCGAGTAACGTGGAGTTGAGAACATTCCAGCCTCGGCCGAAACGCAGCACTGTCCGGAGTCGAAACACCCGACGCCTCCTGCCGCACAACGCCACACCGAGTCGCCAGCTCATGACCCCGTCCGCGATTGCTGCACCGGCACACGAGCTGTGGGAAGAACCTACTCATGTGGTAACCAGCGCCATCCACCGCCTGCCCGCCAAATGCACTGAAATCATGCGTGGAGGGCATTTCATCAATGACACCTTTGACGCTACGCAAAGGAGCCAAGCGACACGCACAATCGTTCGACCCGGGCTGACCAAGGAAAATGACCGAATCCCATTTGCTCCTTGGGCATATGGTCAACCGAAGCGAAGTGGTTCCCGTCGCTAACAAAAAAGAGAACGGAGCAGGCCCGGTCGCAAACTGGGTCACCATGGCGAGTGCGCTCCTGTCAACTGCACCGGCGTGGCGGTCATGGCGAAAGCCTTGCTCAGCCCTCAATTTCCCAAAAAGGGGAATTCCAGAGCCTTTTGGCGAATCAAGGTTTTACGAGCCCTATACCACACCTCCCACGTTAACGTCCGCACTCTCGTAAACGGGATCGATCACTTGGTAAGCGCCTGTCGAGGGGGATCAGCACCCTAACAGTACCAGTGGTGGCCCGTGCGTCGCGCTATTCGCTGACTCGCGACCCATGTCAAAAGCATGGAATAAACAAGCACGAACGCCGCCCATGATGATGAGCCCCAGAGTCCTCGTTTAATCGCTAAGTTTACACCAGCAGTGCCAACGTGACCCGGACCAGCACAGGAGGTTGTTTCAGGGCACGTCAACCCTCCATAGCGCCTATCTTTGGTGGCCCTGATCACCTCGCACCCTGAATCCCCAGTACATGTACAGGCACGAGCCGTGTCATCCTCCGGCACTTGAGCCTCACAGTTCCCGATACATCTTCTCCGGAATACCCCGCCACCGCTCCTAACGCCCCTTGAGATATCCCCCACGGAATCACGTTCCTGTCCACTGGCTCGCCTCCGCTGCTGGCGGCAGCCCCATTGCTGCCCGTTGGCGCCCTCTGCAGCGAGTTGCTAGATGTCGCGCAGTACAACCCCGACTTTTGGAACGCCGCACCCTTGATCTGCATTAGGGCATCTAGAAGCCGTCGTCCTGGCTGTCCATGTACCGCGAATACCTGTCCTTCGGACCGAATTTCTTCTTGAACCACGCCAAACCAGGAACGCGCCACTGGCCGCCTCTCCGAAACACGCAGCAAACTGCATTAAGTGTCGCATATGGGTTTCGAGGGCGGGGGGCGACAAGGTTGATCAGCATGGAAAAGCGCGGAGAAACTGCGCGATCTGGGTCATGATATGTATGTACGGTGAAACGTGTTCATGCGAAGCGAGAGGGGCACAGGGACGGAGAGCCGGCAAGACCTCAGAAATAGCCTGCCCTGGCACGCACACAGTGTATCGTTTCCAAGGCCCGGTAACCCCACCTTCACTCTCGACGGCGCATTTACTTACCCAGGCACGTGAGTATCGAAACAAGCATGAGCACACCAACAGTAATAGCGATGCCTTTCTCTGCCGGACTTTTTCCGTCTCCGAGGTGTTTAAACTTGTCCTGGAGTTTCTCCTTCCCTTCAGGTGGTGGCGGGGATGCGAGACTCGCCGGGGGCGTGGCGTTCACAGGTGTCGCCGGGAGCGGGGGCGAAGCGTTTGCGGGTGAGGTGGCGTTCAAGGGTGGCGGAGACGCTGTCACGGGGCTCCCCTGCTGCAGCTGCCGTGATCGCCATACCAAAGAATTGCCTGCGCCAAGGGGTACGTGGACTCTCAAAAGCACGTGCGGCCCGTACGCGATGAGGAGCTTCCAGCTTCCTTGGGCTTGAGTACCGCTGATACTCAAACATCACGAAGCTGACTCATGTGTCAGTCACTAGCGCTCAGGTTATGAACAAAATGACTCCTTGACCTCACCTCTCCGAGCTGATGCCGTTGTGGAGCACAAGAGGAGGACGGCTACCGACACCAGAAGCGCACGGTCCAGACGATTCATGCGCTGTTGTGAACTACAACGTGCCACTGCGCAACAAATAATGCCCTTTCTGAACATTTGACTTCGGCTTCGCATAAATACTGTGGCCTTTCGCAGAACGCGCAGCAAGATACGTTAGCCGCCAACGTCGTCGTGTTCTCGAACAGGCGAAGTTTAGACTGGCCAGGTGTGTACCAAGGGAGAGCTTGGCCGCTGTTCTAGTACCGGCATAAAAATCAGTCTTTCCCGCATATAGTCTTGCCGGTGTGAACTGTGCAAACGATGTTGATAGGTCACAAAGATGTAACTCGGTTGAAGATAAGTTGTACCTCAGTCTGAAGGACGAAGTCGCAGAACACTGTCGTACATGTGGTCCCCCAGTTTGCACCTGCTAGTACACCTGCAAGTAAGTATGAATTCACTTCTTAGGATTTGCAAGCAAAATTTCAATTGGCCTCTGCGGAGACCTTTGCGACTGCAGACTCATCGAGTCAGTCACCGATTGAGTCGACTTGGCGATGACACCCTAGGGCAGGAATCACAACGACATACAAACGAGTGATCTGTAAGTAGCCCATCCACGCAGAATCGAGAGCTGCAACCACGCTTGTGCCAACCGCCATAACATTCTCAGGCAAGCGGCCCCATCCTGCGTTATAACTGATTGCAATTACGTTACGGAAATACCGGATTAGAACTGGCAAGGCGCAATTCCAGCAAATTGCCACGAGTGTCTATATCCGCGTTTAGGGTTGCGTGCACCTTGCAACCCTGTTGGGCGCGTGCGCAACTGCCTGACAGCTGTGGCTCGACCTCCTCGGCGCGTCATATACTCTCAGCCCAGGAGAGGAACGTCCATGCACATGTTTATGTGGGCATACCGCTAACTGCCGCAGCGTCCAAACGGGGCCGCACGGACCCAGCCTTCTGCAGGAGAACCGTTGGCGTCACTAGCGCCCCAGCTTCGACCAGCACACGGTCTTGGGCAACACGTGTACGTTAGACGCCGCCTGCACCCCTGCAGCAGTAGCTCTTCCTCCACCCTCAACGGCTGTGCCGCTTTCTGCTCCGTCGCGGTCCTCCTGGCGGCGCTGCGGAGTCCAGCCAGCCAGGGCGAGATGAAGCCCTCAGAAGCTCTCGACATGCGGCAAGTGGTCATTCCCGTCCGGCACTCTGTCAGCAAGCCGGGCGGCGAGCCTGCCAAGAGCTTCGGCCACAAGGACAGCATCCTTGTCGGGCTCGGCCTCATCCTGTTCCTGAGCTTTACGTGGATCTACTTTGTGCACAGGTGCGGCCATGGGTGTTAGCCTGGCCATGAGGCCGGGGCAGGGCGGCCCCGGGAAAGGGCCAAAGCCATGCGCCGACAAAGGCACGACGGACCATGGGCAAGGGTAGAGGGTGCAGGCGGCGGGACATGGGCGAAGGCTGTGTGCTGGGCAGGTCAAAATCATTTTGGACTTCACACCGTGTTACCTAACGCGGCGCCGTGGGTACAGTGGACTGGGAAAGCACTGGCGTTAACAAGCAGGCGGGTACAGACAAGCTAGGGTTCTGCGGAACCAGCAGCCGGTCCAGCACGTTGCCTGACGCGTTCATATCCCCTACCTTCTGACCAGGCTGAGCGCAGCGGCTGCTGCTGGTGATGCCACTGTTACCTTGTTTCGTGTTTCCTGGCGTGACGTGTCGGACTCGTGCGTGCCCCTTCTCGCGGTGCTCCCATCACGCAGGATGTACCTGAACATTGAAGGAGAGGCGTCGACATCGGAGAGAGGGGTGGCTCGCCCAATGGGCTTATGAACTGGGCTCCTCGTTCGGCAGGCCAGCAGTACGTTGCAGTAGCAAGTGTCTTTCGAGGTGGATGAGGCGGCGGAGCCGCTGACGGGAGACAGCTACGCAGCGGTCATCGTATCACGTTAGTTGTTCACGAAGGGCTGGCGCCGACAGCAATCAAGACCGCCGGTCAATGGTGCCAGCTTAAGGTCCTGGGGAGTTCTTAACTGCTCATTTAAAGCCCTGGCACGTCGAGAGCATGACTGTGGCGGCGGGTGTGTGGCGGCGGGCAGGGCACGCCCTCTCAGTCTCGGCTTGACTTGTCGCGCTACCTTTCATCCACCGGAAGGAGGCGGTAGTCATGCGCACTTCATCGGGGTCAATGAGCAGGGACTTCTGGTCCGACGGTGGAGAGGCTGGGATTGAGACAGGGGGCGGGGGGATCGAGACCTGTGTGCGATCCCAATTTTCCTGACGCGCGGCTGCCTCAGGCGCAAACCTGCAGCACGCAGGGTCAGCCGCTGAAAAGCATCGCATGTGCAGGAAGCATCGCATACGCAGGAAGCATCGCATGCCCAAACGGTTTTTTTTAGGCACTGTGTCCTTTTGTTACTTTTGTGCGGACGGTTTCGCCACTGATCGGAGTTCAATGTGTGGGACGTAAGACTTGCTGGGTATTGATGGTTGGGGGACTCTGCTTGCCGTGTGTGTGTCCATGTTCAGCTGGCGGCGTCCATAAGCTGGTGCACACGATAGCTTTTGAGGAGAAGTCTGTCTCCACCTTCCACCACAAGTCCATTGTTCTTTGATTTTGACGCATGTAGATTTGACACGATATCCCAGCAAGCTCGTCATGAGATAACTGCAAGCAGAGGAACTTCCTTTCAGCTCTGCTTGCGCACTGCACGGTGCTGCACGCCAGCCTGCCTGCTACCCACGCGGATAGCTGTAGTAACATATGACAACGCAGGATTAAGCTATGGCGACAAACTCGGAAACCGGCCCGCCGCACATAGACCCGCGCCAGCGGCAGTGCCACGCAAGTCACAATGTAGCGCCGCCGCCGCCCAAACTTGCTCTGACAACGTCTATTATGCATACCGCCAGAATGGGCCCATGCCGTGCACAAAGCCACCTTGAACATCGGGGCCGTCACTATCAAACGGTCAGGAGGTCGAAAGAACGTATACCGACGGGGATATGGGCACGGTATGTCGCGCACGAAGCCCAAACCACGCACAGAAAACAACGAATACCAGCATCGGACCTCGATGCCAAACAGCAGGCGTCGCTATGTACGACCCAGACCACACGCCGCGTTGTTCGAATGCTCCCATAACCGGGCCGTAATCGGTCATCCAGCGGCATCGGCTGGCAGGCAGCGCACCCGGCACAGGAAATGCCGGACCTTGCGGTCGCCTGCTGTTCAGCCTGCATCTCACGGGCATGAATGTACGTGTATCCAAAAACAGTATGTCAGTAAACGCAGTGCCATGCAGGACAAACACCTCTCACTGAAAACAAAAAACAAACGACGACAGGCAACCATGTGCATAACAAACACTGCCAAATAGCAGGCACGCAGGGAAGGTGGTGTACACAAAACGGCAACATAACTTACGACAATGTGGTTGTGAGGGCGGAGCCCTCACCACCAGAAACCAGTAGTAACACACTACCCCTTAATGATGCGGCAGAAACGCGCTATGTGCTGCGGCGCACAGATCCAGGGCTTTCGCAACCATACAACAAGTCATCGTCCTCACAGCGGGCCTGCTAGCGGCGCCAAGCCCCCGTCCAGAGGGCCTCTTGGCTCGCAAGAGCCTAGCGCACTGTTCACACAACACCTGCCCTCCCGGGTCCCGCCCCGTCCCGCACGCCCCCCCAAACCGCTGCAGCTGCGTCAGCGCCGTCCTCCTCCTCCGCCGCCTGTGCGCCGTTTGCTACCGCCCGCGTAGGTTTTCTTTGAAAACGCGCTGTGCCCCTTGAGCAGCTCGTTGGTGCCTCGCTCCAGAAGCGCCTGCAGCCGCTTCTGGGTCTCTTGTGCGCCGCTCACCGCGTGCCACTGCACGCCGCTCAGCCGCCGCAGGCAGTCCATGCGCGCGCTGTCGTCGGGCAGGCGGCCGAGGCACTCAAAGACCTTGTCGTCCACGCCTGACAGGTCTAGCTTGCCAAAGCTCTTGAGGTACTTGTACATGCGGTCCTTGAACTCGGATGACAGCGGCCGCGCCGCTGCACCGACGTCGGCGCCGGCCGCCTCCGCGGCGGCATCGTCAGACCCTCCGACGCCGTCACCGTCGCCCTCAGCCGGCGCCTGGCTGGGGCTGCGTGAGCGCTTGGTACCGCGCCGGTCCTGCGGGCTACGGCCCTTGCTGAGGCTGCCACTCCGGGAACTCGACCGGCCGCTGCCGCCTCGCCTCGCCCGACTCCGCGACCGCGATTTGCTGCGGCTCGCGTGCCGGGAGGTTTTGACGGGCGAGCGACTGCGGCTCTTGCTCTTGCTGCGCGCCCTGCTGCGGCCCTTTGCCGGGCTGCGGCTCCGGCGCCCCGCTCCGCCCCGCCGGCCGCGGCTCGGGCTCCTGCTCTTGCTGCGACTGCGATGCCGTTGCCTGCTGCGCTCGTCGCGGTCCCGGTCACTGTCGCGCGGGCGGGAAGACGGCGCTATCGCCAGGCGAGCCGGGTCCGGCGGCGGCGGGTACCGTGCCGCCGCCATACCCGGCGAACCGGCGCCGGGAACGGGCGGCGGAGGCGGCAGGCCACGGCTGCCGAGCAGAGCGGGAGGTCCCGGAAGCGCTCCGATGGGAGGGCCGTACCTTGCGTCGCGGCCGACTGCGACACCTGAGGCGGGAGGCATCAGGCCCGGCGGTCCCAGCGGCAAGATGGGCATGCCGGGGCGCATCATGTCGCGGCGCTGCATGTCCCGCTGCACCTGCTCAGCGCAGCGCAGCAGCGTGCCCTTGACGGTCGCGCTCACATTAAACCGCTCCTTCCAGCGGATGTTCCGAAGCGTGCGCAGGGCGTTCAACCGTTGCTGCAATAGCGGCAGCAGTCGCAAGGGACAAGAAGGACGGGAACGACGAGGCGGGGGAGCGGGTGTCAGGATCCGACCGCCTAATGAAAGGAATGACGCGTGGTGCCAGATGCTTAGCCCAATTCGCAACAGACACGCTTTATCAATGGAGATATGACAGCTCGCGAGGGCAGGAACGTGCCACAACGGTACGGCATGCGGCATTATATGGTACCAGCCCCAGCCAGCCCGGCCAAACTGAGCTGTGCCGGACAACAAGATGAGCGTACTGGTATAACAGGCCTCCTCACCTCGCAGTTTGGCAGCATGAGCAGCGGTTCCCACGCATTGGCGTCGATCTGAGAGCAGTCGAGATCGTCTGCGGGCAGGCAGACGGCGACGAAGGGGAGCAACGACGCTCGGGTTAGAACGAGAGACTGAAAGCCTGGCGGCTGCCGGCTGACGTCGCCAAGAAGTGCTCCGGCGAACCAGGCCAATCTGAACTGAGGCAAACGTCTCACTCGCACGCCTTCGCAGGCCTCATTAGCATGGACTCACCAACGTCGTACAGGGCACGCCGCGCGTCCTCCACGAACCCCCTCGGCAGCTTCACGATGCAGCCCCGCATCGTGGCCCGCATCACGTCATCCCACCGCCGGGACTTGAGGTCCGGCTCCCGGAGGGGCATCCGCGGCGGCCCAGCGTCCCGTGCATCACGCTCCCGGTCGCGCTCTCGGTCCCGGGTGTCGCGCGTCGCGTCTCGCTCCCTGCTGCTGACGCGCGCCCGGTCCCGGTCCCGATCCCGCCGCCGCTCCTCCGCCTCCCGGGACTTGGCCCGGCTGCCGCCGCCGTCGCGTGCCTCCCGACTTCGGCCACGCTCCTTGCTGCCGCCGCCGCGGCTGCGGCCGCCCTCACGGTCTCGGCTGCGGCTCCGGCGGCGGCGGCCCTCCGTGGAAGCTGCTCGTCCGGGTTTGGGCTCGGTGGTCCGCTCGGCGCGCTTGGCTGCGGGTCCCGCCGCGCCCGGGCTGGCGCTTCGGGCGCGTTTTGCCCGCGCTGCGCGGCCCGACCGGAGCAAGGCCATGCGCTCCATCTCCACCGCCCGTTGCAAGCGAGAGTGCAGGACGCCCCCGGGGTTGTTGGCCGTGCTCCACTCAATCTGACAAGGCGGCGGCGGCGCCGGTGGAGCGGCAAAAACGCATGGTCAAGGGTTGTGGCGGGTCATGGCGAAACGCTTGTCGAGAATTGTAAGCAAGTGCTGTGTGGGTCAAGAGCCACGCGCTGGTCCCTATGACCGCATTGACACCCCCGAAGCGTACAGGCCCCGCTTACGAGACGCAGGGATATGCCGAACAAAAGCATTCAGCGCTTTTTAATCCGCTTCTTGGAAACTCACCGACAACAGAGCTTGCGATGCCCTCCACCGAGCCTCGTCGTCATTGATTGCCAGCAGAGACCGAAGTGCCCAAGGCCGTACCGTCGAAAGATCAAGCGCCGCTGCGGACCATGAGGTTTTGGGCACAGTTCGCCATGGCACGCTCGTCAGAAAGTGGTTCAGCAGCTGCTGTGCTTCCAAGTGCTCAATTGCATGTGAGGCAGAGGCAGCGGGTCATGTCGACGCCGCACGGGACCCTCCCCGGTCCCCGCGATCCACACCGGCGTTGCCCCAATTATTGCGCAATGACGTCCCATGCAACATACGCGTGCACCGACGATGGGGTTGGTGCATCTGTTCTGCTAAAAACCCATGTGTTTCCGCACCATCCGCAACGCAAAGAAGTCCCCAGACACTTACCCATGTCCATGAGGAGCTTGCGCAGCTTCAAAAGCATGTCCGGGCCGACCTCGTTGACAAGTCCCGCCGTCACATGCTCGACTTGCTTGTCCCGGGGCATGTCGGGCCCAGGCGCCCCCATGTCCTCGTAGGCAACCCGACCCGTGGTGCCATTCCGACCCCGGCCGCTGCCGCCCGGCTCCTTGGCCTCCGCCTTGTCCCCATCGGCGGCCGCAGGCTTCGCGGCCGCCGCCTCATCGCCGCGCGTGGCCTGCCCCGCCGAGCTGCCATCCGCTGGCGGCCCTGCTGCGGCCGCCGCCTGCTCGTCCTGTGTCCTGACGTGCTCGTCCAGATGCTCCTCCATAAGCTCCATCAGTTCAAAGTCATACTCATCGAGGAGGGGCACATCCTCGTGCTCGGCGAACTCGCGGTCGCCGCCAATGGCCGCCGCCAGCTCGTCTCGCTGCCTGCCGACGGAGCCTGCGTCGTCGTCCTCGTCGCTGCTGCTGTACCCTCGGGACCGCGACCGCGTCGGCTCCGAGTCTGAGCTGCTGTATGTGCGGCGGGGTGACGGCGACAGGGGCGGCCGCCCCGGCTCCTCCTGCTGCAGCTGCTCCTGGTCCCGGGACGCCGGCTCGCCGCCGCCAACTTCGGCCGCTGCACCAGATGGCGCCGGCTTCGACCCCGTCGGCGACGATGCGGCCGGAAGCGACGGCGGGTTCCAGACAATGGGCTCCCGCTTGCTCCGGCAGCTAGCCGGCGTGGCGACGGCAACGGCAGCGCCTTCCACGGAGCCTTGAACAGGCGCACTGCCTTCCTCAGCGCCTGTGGCGGGGGCGGCGGCGGCGGCTTGCGCGCTGCCGCTGGCGCGGCCAGCCCCCTGGTCGCCCTCGCCAGAAGGCCCCGCCAGCGCTGCCCGCTCCAAGGCATTGACGTCCTCCACTCCGCAACCATCGCTGTCCTGCCGCCCAGCTCCGCTGCTCGACGGTGCCTGCGCGTCGCCCGAGCCGCCACGGCCACTGCTGATACCGCCGCCGCCACCCTTGGTAGATGGCGCCGCGTCGCTGTCCTTTTCGACGCAGGCTACATGGCTGTCGCCTCCACGAACAGCTACTGACCCAGCGGCCGCCGAGACCGCCGGCGCGGGTTCGTCCTTGGCGTCCACGGCAGGCTTGCTGTCCTCAGCTCGCGGCCGCTTCGCGTCACGCGACCGGCTACGCCCCCGACCGTTAGCCGTCTCGCGCCCGCTGCTGCCTTTGTGCTGACCGACTCCGGGGCGGTCGTTGCCGCTGCTCCGCAGGCCGTTGGCGGCAGCGCCTTCTTGCGGCGGCGGCCTGGCCGCCTCGGCGCCGCGCTCCTTGTCCTTGCTCTCCTTCTCCCGTTCCCTGCCCCGCTCCCGGTCGCGTTCACGCTGTCGATCCTTCTCCTTCTCCTTGTCGCGCTCCTTCTCCCGCGCCCGCTCCTTCTCCCGTTCCTTGTCCTTTTCGGTGCGCCCCGAATCCTTGTCCCGCTGCCGGTCCTTGTCCTTGCCGGCATCGTTTTCGCCGGCAGGCCTCGCCGCGCGATCACGTGAGCGGCTCCGGCTGCGAATAGCAGCCTTGCTGTCGCCGCGCCCGCTGTCGCGATCCTTGTCGCGGCGAGAAGGGCTGCTGGCACGGCCGTCTGTTCCGCCGCGTGGCTCGGCCCCCTTACCACCTGAAGCCAACACATCAAATGCAAACGTCAAGGGCAAACATCAACTACAACAAAGGCGGCCGAGTGACCGAAGCGCAGCAGTGCTGAAGAAGGTCGGTCACAAAAGGACATAAGGACTTGCACATTACATTTAGGAGGGACTGTCAACGCACAGGCCGCAGGGACAACCACAGTGGATCGGCTTGCCTGCGCATAAAGTCAATGCACGGGCCGCAGGGACAACCACGGTGGATCGGCTTGCCTGCGCATGAATGTGTGCCGCTAATGCAGACCTCGGCAGAACAAGGATGGGCAGCTAGAACAGTGCGCTGACGCAGCATACAGAACACACCGTCATTGGCCCGGTGCTTGCAGCCTGCCAAATGCCGGTCAACGACCTGGGGCCAGAGGCGCACTTTGGGGCTGTAGCTGCTGCCTGCGCGCTCGCATCCGCACTCCTGCCACCGCCGTTCTGCTGCTGTGCGTACGCCCAAAGCCATGGCCGTAGCTGGCAGCGAGAGGAGTAGCAGCAGTAGGAAAAGCGGCCGCAGCGAGGCAGGCCGTGCGAAGCTGCTGCGACGCCAGACCCTACAGCCGCATTTGCCTGCAAACGCCTTGGCCATCGCAGCCTGCTACCTTCTTCCCCAGCTGTGGTACTTTGGTCTCTCCGCAACGGCGCCGGTGGTCTGACCTCCGCAGCTGCTGAACCACGTGCTGTCGTGACGAACCTGAGCGGGTAAAAGTTGTGCTGCAGGCCGCTCGCGTTGGGCACGCATGCTTGCCAACGCCGAGCCGGCCTTCCTGTGGCTGCCAGCAAGTCCTCTCGCGGTAGCTGCATTCTTCTGCGCTATCTGCGCTGCGGGCTGCTGCTGCATGCAGCCGAAGCCGCAGCAGCAGCAGCGCCGGCAGGGCGCCTTGCAGCTGCTGCGACGCACGGCTCCTGTCCAAACCTTTACTCGGACACGCTCATGCAACAGCGAACATGCCGCCGCCGTCAACGCGGCCCCGGCCGTGCAAGCGGACTGGCTTCCTTCCGCGCGCACGTGCCATGGCTTAGGCGCGGGCGGAACAGGGCGTCTGCAGGACGGCAATCGTAGACCGGACCACGCCGCCACTGGACGTGCAGGGGTCCGAAGATGCAGATGGTGCGGAGTGCTCAGTGCCATGCCGGTGGGTGACGCTCCCAGTGCACGCGCGTGCCCGCCCGCCGCCGCTGCGCAGGCGCTGCCTTCGCCTCGAAAGCGGGGGGGCCGGCGAGGGAAACGCTTTGGGTAAGCTGCTGCGCTGCTGCTACTGCGCCAATAGAGGCGTCGCTGCTTCAACTGCCAGCACCCAAGCAGCTCGCTGGCCCGACCGCCGTCCGCAGCCGCTCGCCGCAGCCAGCCGATGGGCCTGCGGCAAAGGCGGCTGCAACACGGCTGGCCCAGGGCCAGCACGGCAAGGCACTGGGAGGCGGCCTAACTCCCGATGCACGGCGTGGAGAACGCCTAGAACCGGCAGCGGCCAGCGCTGCCAAACGCCGGCAATTAGCGGCTGCTGGGCGCCCCACCTCGCCCCCCTGGCGGCACAGCTCCCTGCGCAAGAAATTACCTGCTTCGGGCTGGTGACGCGCGCGGTCCCTGTCGCGCTCCGAGCGGTCCCGGTCTGCCCGGTCCCGGTTCCGCTCCGCGTCGTGCCGATGGCGATCCCGGTCGCGGTCCCGGTTGCGGTCCCGTTCAGAGCCTCCACCTGCGGTTCCGCCAGCGCCCGCGACCTCCACTTGTGATACGGTCGCTGCTGCTGCAGTCGCCTCGCGAAGCCCGGCCATAACGTAGGCAGAGCGCGCGCTTGGGTCATCTCTGCTGGTCGAAGGAGGCTGCCCAGACGCACCGGCGTGGGACTGCACGCGGGAGCCCGCCAGGTGGGGCGGCAGAGGCGGCGGGGGAGGGAGAGGGAGCGGCGGCGGCGGCGGTAGCGTTGCACCGTCAGCTTCGTGGCTCGACAGTGGCGCCTCAAGCTGAACCGCCGGCGTTGAATCCCCGGCCGCGGCGGTGATCATCCCGCTAACAGCCCCCGTAGGCGACGGAAGGGCGATTGCCTCCGATTGCTGCGCCTTCGGTGTCTGCGGCTCCTGCTTCGGCTTTTCGGGCTCCCCCACGGCGCCTCGAGTGCTCGATGGCTGCGCGTTTGATTGCTGCTGAATCTGCGGTTGCGGTTGCGGCTGTTGCTGGGTCTGCTGAAAATTTGGTTGCTCCTGCGGCTGGGACGGCGGCTGCGGTTGCGACCCTGGCAGTGCCGAGATAGTCGTGGGCGTGACCGACTCGGCTGCAGGCTTCGGGGCATCTGTCGCATCCTGTCGTTCCAGCCGCTCGGCGGACGGCGGGGCGTTGTCCTGTGCCTGCGCAAGGTGGCGCTTCCGCGGATCCCTTGGCATGTCCGCCTCCGAAAGCACGGCGGCTTGTCCGCCCATGGCTGCCACTGGCACCGGCGGACTCGCCAGAAGTACCGCTGGGTCAGCAGCAGCAACGCTCTGCGACTCAGCGTTGCGATGGTTTGTCTCTGCCTTGCTGTGCTCAGCTAGAGGCCCCGACTCCACGTTCGCGGCTGGCACCACCTGGTCGGTCGATGGATCTGCAACAAGAAAAGTAGCGATCCACATGCATTGGGCCAAACAGGGCGATTATATCTTTTTACTAATGGACGATTCTGTGCGTTCACGCACGTCGCCCTTTCGCGCGGAACGCAGTTCAAGGGGCGCGGGATCGACGCAATGAAAACCTAGAGAGTACAAGCAGACACGCACGCACCAGCATCTGGTTGAAGCTCCTGAACCTCACCCTTGGGCACAGAACCTGCCGATGTCCCGCCTTTCGGAGTACCGGCCTGTGCCGCGGCGCCCTTGCCGCGCGTTTCCTTCCGAGGCGATGATGCAGCCTTCGCTGCGGCGCGAGATCTTGCACCATACGCTTTGGATGACGGTGCCGCCTCCTCAGCTGCCGGAGCCGAAGCTGCCGAGCCAGAAGCGTCCTGCTGAACAGCAGCATCCTCGCCCGCCTTGCTCACAGCTGCCTTGCTGATGGTAGCGGCCTTGGTCGCTGCCTGCTGTGCGGCTGCTTTCCCTTTAGCAGCCTTTGGAGGTCCGGCTGGCGCCGAGGCTGTCTTGGTCTCTGAGGCGGGCTGCTGCTGCGGCTCCTTGGCCTTGCCGCGGGCAGCGGCCTTGCCCTTGGCAGGCGATGCCACAGGCTCAACAGGCTGAGCTGGAGCAGCAGTCGAGGCCTTCGCCCTAGACCGAGTAGTTCGCGGCACCGGTTCCGGCGGCAGAAAGTCCTCGGGCCCGATGCTTGGCTGTGTCGTCACGGGCCCAGCTTCTGGGGTGGCGTCCGGACCATCCTGCGTGCAAACGGAGTTTGCTAACAAAAATCAAGGGTGCCTGCGTATTGCCTTTTTTCCGGAAGAACGCGCCAACCGTGCCACGGGGGCCCAAGCTGGCGCTTCCATAGCAAGTTTAACCCACCTGCTTCTGCTCTTTGAACTTCTTCAAAAAACCCATAGCGTTGAACGGATCAACGTTCTGTAAGCCACCTCCCGAGTTGCGCGGATCGAGCCTGGAAGGGTATTTCTCGAAGGAGACAAGATTTCCCCGGCAGTTCAAGCTTGGCGTGCCATGGCGTAGATCATACACGGAAACCAAGGCTCAGTTGCGACTAAAGCGCAAGCCAGCAAGGAGAACGAGTGACTCGGCCTGTTCACGCCGTAATCCTCAGCTGTTATCTCTTGTATCTAATCAAAGGTTTATTGAACTGTCATGATTCTAATAACTAGAGCGGGTCGAGGGAAATACTCAAGGTCGGACGCGGAGCAGCAAATGTACGGTAAATGTATGCACGAACCCAAACTCATTTCCGACTTCTGATTTGCATGTTCTTAATATAACGAATTATAACTTTATGGGGCTTGGTCCTGCAACATCGCCATTTGTGTGAGAGCTGTCTCGTTCGAGAGCTGGCTTTGGCGAGGCCGCAAAGATTTGCTTTCGTACATTGACCTGCGGCTTGCTCTGAAGCACGATATCGGAACGGAATAAAGGTTTGTGCACAAACGCGTCACGGTACTGGCGTAACGACAGCAAGGGCGCACACGTTGCGGAGCCCCTTCCCCTCAGACCCTGCTATTTATTTCAATGTAGGTCGTGACGTTTGTGCTGATGGAGTCGGCCACGGAAGGAGCTGGCGGGGGAGGTGGCTCCGAGGGTGACTCTTTCGTTGAACTGCTGCTGCAAGAAGTCAGGGGCGCCGACTTGAACTGCCCCTCCGTCCAAATGCTGGTGGAGATGGCGAAGTCTGGAGACAGCGACACCGTTGCCGATGCGCTGAGCTACCTGGTCGAGGCCGGGGTGCCGGACAAGGCCGCTGACTGCCTGCGCCAGATTATGGCGCACGCCCGCTCAGCGACCACGCAGCCCGGCGCTGCGGTCCATAACGGCGGCGACGCCAGCCCTGGGCAGCCTCCCGCCACTGGAGGCGACAAGCCGGAGCCGCTTGACCACGCCCTCGCGGCCAGAATCCTCAACAGGCGCGTCGTGTCGAAAGGGCACACCCTCTCTTGTGCCGCAGCGCATCCGAGCTGTACTGAGCGTGACACGCTTTGGGCCCCTTACGCCACCACCAACATTATCCTCTGGTCGCAGGATAATTGAGCTTGGCAGCATCTCCGAGGGGCAGGAACTCGTCAAGTTCATGCTCGTGGCGCGCGACACGGACCGCGGGCGAGGCAAGATGCTCGACTGCTACGGTGCGCCGGCGGGCAGAGGATGCGCGGGCTCCCAATAGCGCAGCGGCGCCCAACAATACAGACCTGTGTTTGCGGCTCTCCGCTGCCCTTCGCGGTGCATTTGCACGCTGCGCAGCACAGCACGCGCGGACTTTTGTCGTCCTTTCTTTTTATGACCAAACGGTATTACCCGTGGGGCTGGGCTACGGGCAAGGAACCAGGGGTGAGGTTGCGGGCGTGCAGGGCTGCCGTATCGGTGCCGCCCGGGCGCACACCGGTGACCCAGCAGTGAGTGCAGCACCGCGAGGTGTTAGGCCGCCGCACGCACTCTTTTCGCCGGTGGTGCGACACCCCGGTGGCAAAACATCACGGGCACCAACCAAACCACCACAGCTGCCGGATACCACCACCGCAGACGCCAACCCCGGCCGCCCTCAGCGTGGCGGCGCTTGCGAGTCGGCACACTGGGCACTCAAGCGACCTGACCTGCCCCCCGCCCCGCCCCGCTCCGCTGCGGTATCTTCTTTTTACCCCCCCTGCTGCTGCCTTGGCGCCACCCCCCTGCTGCCTTGGCGCCAGATGTTTCCTTCATCCTGGGCTCCATGGTGCCGGAGAACGCAGCGGATTCCGCGGGGCGCATCCTCTTCGCGCTCTACTCGAGCGACTCGGGCGAGGACAGCGCCGCGTCGCAGACGCTGGTGCCCTTCATCCTGGGGACGCTCGTCGACCACAACCGATGGGCCTGGGCGGTGGAGCTGAGCAAGCAGCTCATGTACACCACCCTCGAGGTACGTGAGCGCCAAAACCAAACCAATATAAAATCGGTTGTCGCTTCCGCGCAAGGCACTTTTGTTTCTTCCGGCCGACGGACGCCTGTTGACCCGAGCGCACGCGTGCATGCTGCATGGCTGCGCCGCTGCCGCCGCCGTCGCCGCCGCCGCAGGAGATCGAGGCCGGAGTGGGCGAGTACGACTACTCGGTGCTGGGCTGGTGCATGGCCCAAATGGTGCGTCGCGCCGTCGCGCCTCCCACAACCGGCAGCATGCGCGAAACCCAGTCCCGAACGATGCCGCTTTGTTGTCATTCAGTGCGCTTCAGACTACCGTAAACGGATGCTGCGCGCGAGGTTCACAGGGCCGCCTTGGAGGCTGCAGCTAGCCGTTCGTCGTTCGCTGCGTTGCAGGCCAAGGCGGAAGCGTGCTGTTGATACCGTGTGCCGCCTCGTCCCCGTTGTGCCGCCTCGTTTGTCGTTTCTCGCCGCGACCAACCAGGTGTGGTACGGGCGGGCGGACTGGGCGGCGCGGATATGCCTTGAGCTGGAGCGGGAGCAGCTGGACTGGTTCAGCACACAGGAGCTGTTGGCAAGCGTCGCGGGCTGGGGCGACAACACCTACTCGATGACCATCGTCAACTTCATGCAGGACGCGCGCAGCAAGGAGGCGCGCCGGACGTGAAGCTGCTGCCGAAACGGAACCACGGGTTTGGATTACGGGGCCCGTGATCCCGGTGTTCGCGCCGGTGTTTGCGCTGTGGTCGCGTCGCGCTGTAGTCGTGGTTGCGGTTCTGAGGATTAGAGGTGGTTTGTTCTGAGGCGTTTCCGGCGGCTGCGGCAGCGTGCGGTATTGCGAGGGTGGCTGTACTGCGTCGCTTCTCCAAAGGGCTGGGCTGCTACACTCGCCTTGCGGCTTGTGTGGCGTCGTGTCGGGGCGGCAAGGGGGTTACGGTACGGCCCCGAACGTCTTTCAAGGTGACTCATCAACGTGGCGAAGGCGTATGTGTGTGTGGAGGCCGCTGCGCCGAACATATTGTACTGTGCGTGTTCATGCATGGCGGCCCGGCTCGATACTGCCAAAATGCTCCTGGCAAAAATAGCGGGGCCCTTCGTTTGCCGTGATGTGCCGATACACCGTACGTCACGCGCTCGGGTTTCTGTCGTTCGTCGTTTATTCCTGTTACCACAATAGTTACGTTTTCGACATGGCATAAATGGTTCTCGTGGTGATGATGGTGGTGGTGGTCGTGTTATCGTCGCTTGTTTGTTTGTTTGTTCTTGACGTTGTACTTCAGCCGCAACGCGCAACGGCCCGGAGGAGAATGAAGGCAGTAATGCAGGGACACCCCCTCCCCCTCCGCAAGCATGGAGAATTTTGCACCGCCTGATTTTCATTCGAGCGCGCAATCACGACACATCGCGGCCAAGGCAGCGTGGCGCACAGACGCCCGGCGATGGCGTTGGCGACGAGCCAGGGTGGCAGGTACAGAAGAGGAATGAGCTGCTGCACTGCACAGCAAGCTCTCGCCCTATCCCGTGCTGGTCACATGGTCCGTGATGTACACATGGGCTCCAGTTGTTAAGCAGCCGCCTGGATGGCCTGAACCCACAAGGGACCCACAACGGCACCAGCACAGTGCCGCCCCCGCTTACCGCATGCGGGTCTAGACTGGTTTGGCCGCGGCGGCCCTTGCAACCGCAGCCCTGCGCGCCCACGCGCATGTGGATTCCTATGTGAAATTCTAACAGCACACGCAGTCCGAGGAACAGGCCAAACACGGCCAAACCGGCCTGTGCGGCGCTTACCCCTTTACACATAGGGTGCCTACTCAAGGGTGCCCACCAAGAAGACGACGCACATCATAATCATCATTCGTAAGGGTGTTGCATGCACGGACTATGACCGGCGAGCTAGTGCCTGAGTACCGTCTTTCAGGTATGCGGCGGCGCGCGGCAGGCGGAAACACTGGTTGGTATACCGTACCCCACGGAACCCCACGGAATGCAAGCTGCCAACTTACCCTGACAACGCCCCCAACTCCACGCAATCTGAACAACCCTGTGCAATACCCCTGGTGCGGTCCTTACCAGCACATCACAACGCGCAGTCATCACCCCCCGTCAGCACCGCCCATCATCCTGCAAACTGCCGAGCCCCACGAGAGCACGCTCACCCCGATTCAGCTCTCCACGCCAAGCACGCCATAACACGGTAAGACAGCGCGCACAGCGCCCGAACCTCGTACTTAAACCACAAGCAACCCCACGCAGTCGCCCTGCTCCCCCTGTCCAAACCCTTCGCGACCGGCCTGCCATCAGGGCTCACTTCGGGGCTTCAACCTCCGAGCTCAAGCCTGCCTCTTCCGTCCCCTCCTCTTCCTCTTCGTCGTCCTCCTCCTCGTCTTCTTCATCCTCCTCCTCGTCCTCCTCCTCTTCTTTATCCTCCTCCTCTTCCTCGCCCTCCTCCTCCGACTCCTCGTCGCTTTGGCTGACCTCATCCGAGCTCCGTCCATCCTCCTCCTCCTCTTCCGATTCAGCCTCAGACTGCTCCCGCGCCTCCACCGTTGCGCCCTCCTCCACATCCTCTTCCGCCTCCTCCTCCTCCACCTCCTCCCCAGACGCGCCGCTGCCCGTGCCTTTCCCACCCGCCTTGGCCCCCGCGCCCCTGCTCTGCTGCGCCGCCAGCGGCAGCAGCCCCAACGACGGCTCCACGCCCATCGGGCTACTCGACCGCCGAGCTGACCCGTGGGTCGGCAAGCCCCCAGACACCACACCGCTAGTGGACGCGCCGCCCGCCTTGTCCTCCGACTGCGGAACTGAGAGCACCGAGGTCCCGCTGGTGGGGCGCGACGTGTTCGCCACCGTTCCGGACTGGAGAGCCGGGGCTTCGCTACCAGAGACGGACACGTCGGCGCCAGTATCACGCCGGCTGGGCTGCTCAGCGTCACCCGGCACCCCGCTTGCCATGCTGGCGTTGGATCCGCGCCGGTTGGTCCCGGCTTCCGACGCTGCGGCCGCCGGCGCTGGGCCCTCCGTTGCGGCGCTGCTGACGGCGGAAGAACCCCGCCGGACGGGCGCGGCGCCGCTTGCGGCGCCACTGGCTGCCGAGTCTCGATGACTGGGGCCGGCGGAGCCCGCCGCGGCTCGGCTCAGCTCCGATTCTCGCCGGCTGGGGCCCGTGCTTGGCCCGTATTCATCAACCACTGGGAGGGAAATCTCAGACGAGGCATTGGCGGCGCTCGACTTTCGCCTGCTGGGTCGGCCACCAGACGCCGACGACGATGACGTCCCCGCGGCGGCGCCGGCGCCCGTCGACGCGGCTTGGCTGACGCTGGATTCCCGCCGACTGGGCCCCGGCTCCGAGAGTCCGTCGGCGGCCGAAGCCCGCGCCGCACTCGCCGCGGTGCGCTGGCTGACGCTCGACTCGCGGCGGCTGGGCCGCGTGTCATCTGCAACGGCTTCGGACAACGGATCGTCCGACGTCGCCCGACTGGCAACGCTGGCAGAGTCGCGCCTCCCCGACCCGGCGCCCGGCGGCGCGGCCGCGGCTGGCATGGCAGCCCGGCTGGCGCCCGGCTCGCGCCGGCTGAGCGAGCCAGACGCCGGGGACTGCGCGATGGGAGGCAGGCCCCCCGCACCGCTGGCGCTGGCGCCGCGGCTGTCACCGGCGCCTTCCTGCTGCGAACCCGTGGCGCTGCTCCTGCTGAACCGCTCGCTGTACTGCTGCTCGCTGGAGGCTTGCGCGCTGTCTGGCCGCCCGCTGCCGGACCACGTGGGGCTGCCGGGGCCGCCGGCGCCGTCGGCGCCGTCGCCGCTGCCCGTGCCGTAGGCTGCAAAGAACGCCGGCGAGACGCGCAGCATGGCCGCCGTGTCGCCCGACTGGGCCGTCTCGCCCGCGTCCGAAGGCCCCACCGCCGCGGCGCTGGCGCTGGCGGGCGTGTGCGGGTGGTACGCCGCCTCCAGCCTCCTCATGCTGTCCTCCGCCGCCTCCTTGAGCCGATTGCAAAACGCCTCCTGCGCCTGATCGTGCTCCTCCTGCATGATCGCGCCAATGACCTCGCGCGGCGCGTAAACGCTGGTGATATTGGGCGGCAGGAGCGCCTGCGGCGGCTCTTCGTCCTCCGACGCGTCCTCCTCATCGTCGCTGTAAACGTCCTCCTCCTCCTCCTCGTCGTCGTCGTCGCCGCCGTCGCCGCGCCGCGCCGCGGCACTGCCCTCCGCTCCCAACTCCGCACCCTTGGACGCCTGCGGCGCCGGCGGAATGTACTGCGCAAGAACCGCCGGCGACACCAGGTGCGGCGTCAGCGGCGGCAGCAGGCTGCCGGTGCTGCCGGTGCCGCCGTGCCGCGCCGCCGAGGCGAAGCTGGGCTCCACGGACATCCCCACGTCGCCGCCGCTCTTCTGCCGGGCAATGGCCACCAGCGGGTGCGTGCCGCCCATCATGGCAATCAGCTCCGCCTCCTGGTCGCCCTCCCGGTCCGCTTCCTCTAGCAGCGACCTGCACCGGAAAGAGGGGGGCAAGATACACGAATCGCAGCGAGGTAACCGATAACCGACACGACGTTGGCAGGCGGGCAGGCGGGCCGTGGGGGCCGGGAGAAGCAGCACTGGAGGGGGCCTGAGCTGCTTTGCTGCACTGAACAGGGCCATTCAACGCCCCGCCCTCCTTGGCCGCCCAAGCCCGCGGCGGCCAGCCCCGCCCCGCAGAGCGCCCTCCCCCAGCCCAGCCCGCCCAGCCCAGCCCAGCCCGCCCAGGCGGACCTGTAGCTGCCGGCGGATTTCTCCTTGCTGACCGCCTGGTGCTGCGCAGCCCTGCCGGCGGCGCGGTAGGCGTCGAACGTGTTCAGCATGTGCGCCGCGCCCGAGCGCACCGCGAAGCCCTCCTCGCGCTTTTTGCACTTGGCATCGTAGGCGTGGTTACTGCGGCGCGGGCAGGTTGTCGGCGTGCGTTATTCAGGGGGTTGCGGGTTACCGATGGGTGGGACCGCAGCTTTCACCCAGCCTCATTGCCCAAACGGTTCCAGTTCCCGCCCTCTTCTCCCCCTTACATGCGCTCGTGATAGGCCTGCAGCGCCCGCAGCTTGATCTGCTTCAGGTAGCTGTCCTCCGCCTCCTCCTTCTGCTGCTTCACCTTCCGCTGCGCCCACTGCTTCACGGCGGTGTTGTTGGCATCCAGGATTCGCTGCTCCCGGGCCTCGTAGAGCGCCTGGGCCTCGGCCTTTCGCCTGCGGGGTGGATGTGTTGACGATGGCGGGGTTGGGTGGGGTTGGGTGGGGGTCAGGGTATCGGGAGGGCGTGTGGGAGGGGGCGTGGCGTGTTGTGGGCATCTGGGTCATCGCCGGTTGTTGCACGGCGGGTTTGTGTGCGGGTGGGGGTGTACGGCTGAGTAGTTGAGGGGGATGTGGTGGTGTCGGCTGAGCGGGGCCTTCAGACCGCAGGAGCTGGATAGCGCCCAACGATCAGCCCTGGGCAAGGTGCGCCATTGCTGCGCTGGGCGTCGGTTTGGGCCTTGCGGGCGAGGCACTTCCGGTGGGGGCGGTGCGGGGGGGCCGCGGACTCGCCGGTTACGGCCCCCGCCTTCAGGGCCCTTTGCGGTTCGCCCCACCGTCACCAATACCCAAACCCCGGAAACCGCCACCCTGATCACGATGCATTCTGGGGACAGCTTGCGCTCACCGCTCCTGCTCCTCCCGCTCCATCTGCAGTTCCAGGTGCTTGCGCTGGCTCCACACGTCGAAGACCTGCCTATTGTCGGCATCGCGCTCCTTCAAAAACTGCAGGTCCTTTTCAGTGAGGAGGGACGTGCCGTGGCGAAGTGGCCGAAGGCCGCCCGAAACCGAAGTACTCCCATGTGCCTTGGTGCTTTTAGTCTGGCGTGGAGGTCCGGCCGGCTTTAGGTCCGCATAGCTGGGGCTGATATAGCCATGTAGTCCAACGGATCGAGGCTCGTCGGGCGCCGAGTAAAATCCGAGTCGACTGTTAATTTGGCTGGCAGTTTTACGCACACCCGTCGGGCGCGGCTCATTCACAGGTCCCACTGTGTTGGACCCCGACAAAAGAGAAGTACTAGCAGCGGGTGTAGTGGTAAAATAGTAGTGGGGCTCTAGGATGGGCGGCAGGGTCGTCGCGTTCGTGTTTGGCCGACTGGTGCTTGAACTTGTCGTCGTTGCACCAGTCGGCAGCCGACTTGGGGCCGGAGACTTCTTGGCCTGCGACATCTGGGAGCGCAAAGCCTTCGAAGCGTCGGTATAAAAAAAATGCCTGCCCCAGGCTACGCGCTATTTGTGGCTATGCAAGGTAGTTCATATCGCGATTGGAAAGGAACAAACAACATGCGCTGTCAGTGGGGGACTCAACTGAGGCAGCACATCTACATCGAAAGGCACGCAAATGGAATTTACGTACGATCCGATGTAATGGGCACAGTCCGCCCTAAACTCGCCCTATTCCACAGAACTCTCGACTATCATATCGTGTTAGGCCTCGCCCCTGAAGGACTTTCTAAAGAGCCAGGTTATCTTGCGTGCTGCAAGGCTAGACTGCGCGAGCTAATTCACTGGGCCGCTTCAGAAGGGTTCGGCCGCAGGAATAAGTTTCGACATCCACTTGCCTTCCATTAACTGTTTTTTTAGCAAAAGTTGCAATCTCAGCTTGATGCAGGGTCTTAACGCCCGCTCGCGGTGAGTCGGCGGGATAGATCTGCCGCTGTAACGCGCCATAAAAATTGCAGCTACATTACTTAAATACTACGGATGGCTCGGAACGCAGGGCGGCGTCGCAGCCCGTCATGAACAGCACGACGGGCTACATCGGCGTTAAGCCCGCCGGTACGCTGCAGCTCGCCATCGCATTATCAATATGCACGCGTGATTACGCTGTATGTTTTGGCGGCAGGCAAGGTGGCTGGTCTCGGGCGGAGCAAGCCGCAGGGCTTCTGGCAAGTCACGCAGCAGCAGATGAGCTCCGCAAAGTGGGTAATGCATCGCGCTGGCGCTTTCAGCTGCATTCAGCTATCGCTGCATAGTCTGACGCCGTTCGCCGGCCGGGGTCCTGCGCAGGCGCTCGGGCGCGCCCAAGCGTAAGGTGACCACTATGATGCCCGTGTCGGTACCAAAGGTGCTGGTCCGGCCACCGGGTCAGAAGCAGATGGAGTGGGTGGACTTGTGGGAGGCCTACGTAAGTGCTTGCAGCCAAGCCGGCGTTGCTTGGGGGATGAGCGGGACAGGGGAGTGCACCGACGGCGCCAGGAGTGGGCCAATCCGCGCCACGTGAACCCCCGCCCGCCGCCTGCGCCTGCCTGGCGACTGGGGCCAGCTGCCAAGCGCCGACTTATACACACCTGCCGGGGTCATAGGCCACACGCCTTTTCGTAGCGCAGGGATTCTGAGCCGCAAGCAGGGCGGAGGCACCGACCGCCAGCGCCATGGGATGCCTCGCGGGCCCATTAGCGGGGCGCCAACGGTGGCATGCCACGGCACCGCGTCGACCACCGCCACGTGCATGCGCCAAAATTAGCCACGTGTGCCGTACCTGTGCCGTACAGACGTACCAAAAGGTGGTGTTCATCAAGGAGGCGATCACGGAGGATGTTGCCAACAACATGATTGCCCTGACCCTGTACCTGGACTCGCTCGACAACAAGCGCATTTACTACTGGCTCAACTGCCCGGGCGGCGAGGTGGGTGGGTGGCGGGGTGGGTGCCAGCCTAGCCGGCGGGTTGGCCGGCTGGCCGGTTGGCCTGAGATGGAACGGACCCCAGGCAGGTAAGCGGGGACGGCCCATCTGGGGTTCCGATGCTGACCTGAAGAGACCCAGCCGAGTGGTTGGGTGGGCGCGCCGGCTGCGATGGGGCTTAGGGTTTGGGTTGGGTTTGGGATGGGACAGGCGAGGGGCGGGCAAGGGCGAGGGCAAGGGCGAGGGGCGAGCTGGTGGAGGTGTAAGGCGCATGTGAGCGAGAGCTGCCCAAAGGTGCGCGGTTCAGCTGTCAGGGTGTAGCGCCTGGGGTTATGAGGGGTGCGCAGGACGGTGCGCTCGGACGTTTTGAGTGGAGGAGGGCCGGGGGGGTGTTGAGGAGGGCCGGGTGCATGGGAACTCAGGAAACCACCAGGAGCATGGTTCGCGGCAGTGCGGGGCTTGCGCTGTGGGGCTTGCGCTCGTGCGATCTAAGCAAAGTGGGGGCCAGCCGATGCTCATCGGTGCACCCAGCCTGCACTCCTCCCATACCACTGGTATACCAGCCGGCCTGGCGACGCGGCGCGGCGCTGCGCTGCTGCTCCTGAAGCGTCCTCATCGCGACCGGCGATTCACGCAAGCGCCTGCGCCCTTGCGGAGAAACAATGCGGTGGCCAGTACGGACAGCTCTTGGACGAAAGCTTTGCCTCGAGCGCATTTTGGTGTCGTCCTCTGTGCACAGCGGGCCACCGAAGAACCGTTGTGTGTCCGACCCTGGGCCCTCTCGCCGGCCGCCGCAGGTTGTGCCCACGCTCGCACTGTACGACACGATGCAGTACGTTCGCAGCAAGACGGCTACCGTGTGCTACGGCCTCTGCCTGGGCATGGGCGGCTTCCTGCTGACCACCGGCGGCGAAAAGGTGCGGGACGGGGCGGGGCGGGTAGAGTTCGTCCAAGCTGGCAAGCTTTACGGGGTGGGGCGGGGCGGAGCAGGGCCCTGGGAATTGGATGTGAAAAAGGCCCAAGCAGGTGGCCCAGGCGCTGCAGCGCCTGTGGGGCGGCCCAGGGCAGGGTGGACGAAGGGCGCGCGGCTCGGGGAAGGCGCTGTCGCATCCCCTTCCCGCCCCGGGGGGCCAGGGCCAGGACACGGCCAGGCACACCGTTGCTGCGCAAGCGGCTGGCGCGGGCTGCGTCTTGATGCCGTTTTGATGCCGTAACCCCCCTCGCCTTGCTGCCCCTACGGTAACCTGCTGCCGCCGCCGCCCATGCCCCCGACTGATCTTGCCGCCCGCTCGCTCGCCCGCTCGCTCGCTCTCCCGCTCGTTGTCGCTTCGGCAGGGCTACCGGTTTGCGATGCCGCACAGCATCCTCATGATGCACCATCCGTCAGGCGCCTCACGCGGCCAGGCCTCGGAGATGCACATCGAGTCGCGGGAGCTGGTGCGCATGCGCGACTACCTATCGCTGCTGGTGTCAAACTCCACGGGGCAACCGTACGACCGAGTGAGTACGACGGGATGCCGTACTCGTGACTCATGGCTAGTGGGATCTGCACAAGGACGGGAAGGGCGGTCCGGGTCGACGTACCGTATTTTGTGCTGCCCGGTATCCGGAGCGTGGGTGCTGGGGTGGCTGTTCCCGACTTCCCATGCATTTCGGTTCGTCTGCCGCGCGTTTTGCCTTCCATACGGGACCTCCTGACCCCGCGTCGGAACGGCGGAGGGGCGACTGGTGCCGCAAATGATCGAAATGGCGCAATCGCCCGGCATCTTGCCTTCGATACGGGTAGCAATCCATCGCCCACGGTCCGCCCTTCCACGGGCTGCGGCACACGCGGCCGTCTTTTTGCGGAATTTCGGAATTTTTACCTTGACAGCCTCTCGGCAACGACACGTGCCGCGCAGGTGATTCGCGAGCTGTCTCGCAACAAGTGGATGGACCCTAAGCAGGCGATCGAGTACGGCATGATTGACAAGGTGCTCACCACGCCCATGCCCAAGATGCCGACGGGGCCGTCCTTCAAGTTTGAGCGCAAGAACGACGAGCTGGTCGGCTTGTAAGGGGGGGCGGTAGCGCTGCCGGAGTGGCTGGGGTGGATTGTCCGTGTCGGTACGGACAGCGATGCGAGACAGCGGCAGGCTGCACCCGAGTATTCGTACACAGAAGAGCAGGCGATGGGGTTGGGGCGTGCGTTGGGGCATGGCGAGAGGGGTAGAGACGTGGTTGCGTGCACATATTGCTGCAGCCGGGAACCTGCCTGGACACCCTTGATTCCGCTGGCCAAAATGGTCGCTGTACGGCAAGGAGGAAGTGCGGCAGACGCGCGGCAGTGTTGGAGCAATCGCGGCAGGTTTGCTTTCGATGGCTCATGGCAGTGTTGTCAAAATGAGTTTTCGGTTCTCTCTGGGCCGTGCCCAAGTGAAACATTTTAAGACCGCGCTCCAGACTCTAAACAAAATCGGCGGGGAGCTTCTCGTCGAGGCCGTTCCTCAGCAGGTGTGACAATATGTGTCGAAAATTTGCTGTTGGGCTCTTCTAATTTTGGCAATCCGGCGGCGCAGCTTGTGCTGAGGAGCATCAACACAGCCAAGTCTGCTTTCCTCTGCGTGACATATTTCAGCCGGTTCTTTGACAGCTATGAGATTTATGACACGGCTGTTGTTCAGACGGTCGTCTTGAGCAAGGTAGGCCTGCATGTAAACGCGATAGCTAGGGTTCCCGCGGTTCCGAGAAGCCAGGACACCCCTCCTCTGCGCAGAACGTACTTGCAATATTTCGATCTCAAAAAATTTCGCAAATTGAGTTTACGCTCGACAATGCAGCGGCGAGGCTTCAGGCAACCGTCCACACCGACGAAGGTAGGGCATCCGATGGCGCCCGTGGCTCCAATTTAGCCGCTGGGTCCCGCCGTGGACCTAACACCTGTTTTCAACTGCATCAGGACTCATTAAGCGCTACGCTTTCAACTGCTTGGATGGAGAGGTACTGCAGGCGACCGTGGACCGCGATGCCTACCCAACGGTGGTCATCGCGGAGGCGTCCGAGCTCGAAAAGTGGGTGCACGAGGCATCCGATGGTTTCCAGTCGGGTTGGCGGGGAGTGTTGGCGGAAGTCTCCACACGTATGCTGCGCTGCTGCACAGTGCGATTGGGTATGCCCGGATAGCGCTTCGGCAGCCACGCCAGGCGCATTCCCCTGACCCAAATCATCAGCCCGTATGCACGTCCTGCCGTGCACACAGGCTCCTCTCGTCCTTCCAGCACACGCTGGACGAGATCACGCTCATCGCCAACCCGCTCTCCGCCGCCTCCGTCGCCAACGGCCACAAAGCCTGCGAGATGCGCAGCTTCGTGGACCCCCTCAAGGGTGGGTCACGGCTGCGGTCACGGCTGCGGTTGCGGTAGCGAGGATGCGCCCGGCGTCCGCACGACCTTCCGCCCCCGCCCCCGAACAACAGACGGACGCCCAAACGCTGCCTTCCAGCTCCCTTCACAGACGCCTATCCAATTCCCGCCGCTTACCGGCATCTCCTGGCCCTCGCACCGCCGCGCTCCCGCCCCCCCGACTCGGTCCGCTCCGCGACTCCGTCTACTTGCGTCGCACATCAAGGGGTGGCGCCTCAGGGTCAATACCCCAGGGGGGGACAGTCCGATTGATCTGCACCCGCCCTTGTGCTTATGCCGCACGCCCGCGTTCGTGGTTCCCTCAGGGGGCTGGTTGAATTGCTGCAACCAGTACCAACGACGCACCGCACGACCCCTACGCCCTCCTCCCTCCCCCTACGCTCCGTCTCCGCTGCGGTATTTCCTTTTTACCCCCTACTCCCTCCTCGCTCCTCCTACCCCCTACGCCCTCCTCCCTCCCCCTACGCGCAGGCGGGCAGGAATCCGCGCTGCTGACCAGCCTGACCCTGGACACCCGCTCCGTGTTCACGTCCTACTCGCACAGCTCGCCGCTCGCCGCCGACGTGACCTTCAACGTGAAGGACTTTCGCGCCATGACGGCGCTTTGTATGGCACTGGGAGCTGACGTGGCGCTGCGGCTGGAGGCGGCGGGGGCACCCTTGGTGGTGGAGCCGCACTTCCGGGGGCTGAGGGTGGGTGCTCCTGCTTGGGTGGGTGGATGGGTGGACGGTAAGAACGAAGAACCGCAGCTCAAGTAACCGAGGAAGCTTGGGTGGGTAGGTGGGTGGGTGGCGGCTGCCGTGTGCCTGCACTCGACGCGCGACCCATGGGTCCTATCCCCCCACACCGCAGGAGGGCTCCGAGACGGACTTCCAGGCCATGCTCGTGCTGTCCACCCTCACTGACTCACAGCTGGGTCCGGAGCACCTGGCGCAGCAGCAGGCGCTGGCGCAGGAGGAGGAGGAGGAAGGGCGGCAGCAGCAACAGCAGCAGCAGCAGCAACAACAGCCGCAACAGGCCGCAGGCCAACAACAGCAGCCGCAACAGCAGCCATGGCAGCAGCAGGCGATGGAGATCGAGCCGCCAAGCCCATACGAGGCCTGGGAAGCCGCCGGCGGGAACGGCGGCCCGACGCATCAGGGCCGGCCGTCGGGCGACCGAGGAGGCGCGGCGGCTGTTAGCGACGGCGGGGCAACGGGTCGAGGGCGGCGGCGGCTGCCGCCGCGGCAGGAGGACAGCACCGCCGGGGGAGCCGCCGCCGCCGCCGCCGCGGCGGCGGCGCGTGGCGCCTACGCCGCCGCCGCGGCGGCGGAGGGACTGCCCGCGGTTGGCGGCGTGGCGGCCGCGGCTGACCCGAACTTGCCGTCACCGGGGCCTCTGTCCGGTGAGGCGGGCTGGGCGGGCGGGGCTGCCGCCGCCGCCGCTGCGGGCGCCGCCGAGACGTCGATGGACGGTGCGGTGCGGGGGAGACGCTGGCAGGGAACGGAGGGGAGCTGGTGGCGTTTTGGTTTGTGCAGTACGGAAGTCCATTTGTCCGGTTAGCGCAGCGCCGGATCGCAGTGCATGGAGCGGTGGTGTGCAATCGGGGGAGGGGGCGGAGGTCTGCTGCTGGGGGGAGGGTTGGGGGGTTGGGCGGGGGGACTAGCAGCCGCCGGGGACCCCTGGTTCAACCTCGGTAGGCGGGGGCGCCCTGATGGGGTCGAGGCGCTGACGGCCGTTTGACCCGCCGTTTGACCCGGCCACCTGCGAGCCTTCAACACGATACCCACGAGCTTGACGCTGCGCTGACGACTCGGCAGCCCCCGTGTCCGAGCCATGCTGGCCGCCGCGGATTGCCCGGGCCCCACGGGCTCTCACCGGATCCCGCACCGTGTGCTGCGCTGCCCCCAACCCCCCGCGTGCACTCAGGCTTTGAGGATGACCCTCCCGCGCGTCGCACCGGCCGGCCGCCCCGCTACGACCCGGCACACCGCGCGGCGGCTGCGGCCGCCGCCGCCGCGGCTGCCGCGGCCGGCGGCGGCGGCGGCGGCGCGGGCGGCCACCCGGCGGCGGACGTCTCTTTCCTGCATCCGCGGCTGCAGCGACCCACCGATCCGCGGGTCGCAGCTGGCATGGTGAACGCGGGCGGCCACGCGGCCACCGAGCAGCAGCAGCGGAACCAGTATCTTCAGTTCCCCCGGGCGGGCACAGGTGCGAGGGGACTGGACTCAGGGCTCCAGGCAGTGCTTTACGGCGATGGGGAGCTCCTGGGATGCAGTGCCGCTCTTCGGATCCATTTTCTGTTCCGTTTTCTGTTCTGTTCTGTTCCGTTTTCTGTTCTGTTCTGTTCTGTTGCGTTTTCTGTTCTGTTCTGTTCTGATCCGTTAGGGGTTCCAGCCGGCTGTGTGTCATGCAGCGGCAGCAAGGGCTGCTGAGCTGGTTGGGCCGTGTTGAGGGTCCGCAGGGAGGCTTGAGGCAAGCTGCCCGCCCGGTTAAGGTCAGGTTGTGAAACAAGGCTTGCTGAGACAGGTCCCCCACACAACGCAAGCCTGACGTGTGTCCCAACGCGCACGTGTGGCTGAGACTGCCACGCCGTTGGTATACACGCCGCCGCCTCCCCTTTGCCTCTCCGAACCCGCGCCGCCGTTGTGGATGGCATGCGTGTCTGCGTTTCTCTCGATCTCTCCCACGTCCAAGCTCCACGTGCGATGCTCACGTGCGATGCAGATCCGTTCACACACACGCACACACCTTTCGATCACGGCCGTGCCACCACCCGCGTGCCACCGCCGCTGCCCGACACCGGCGCTATGCAGGGCCCCGAGGACCGGAGGACTCCCAGGACCCCGAGAGCCTGCCCGGCATGCGGTGCGTCTTGGTGGGGCGTGGGGCGTGGACGAGGGAGGAGGCGGGCATTGCTGGGCGCGCGGGGACAGAGTCAGTGGGGCTCTACCAAGGGGCTCGGAGTTGCGAACGGAGTACACGTGACGGCGTTGTTGCGTTTCCTGCACAGATCCCTAACCCGGTCTGTGTTCAATCGCCGCGCCCGCAGGTCGCCGCTTGGGAGGCCGGGCCAAGGCCAGGCCCAAGCAGGCGGCCGGAGCCCGTCGTTGGGCAGTCACAGCGTTGCAGACCCGCGGGTCGCTCACGCCGCAGCCGCTGGATTCCCCGGGGGGCCGGCCTTCTGGACAGGCGAGGACGCGCACGGAGGCGCGGCGGGCGCTTACGCCGGCGGGGCGGGGCCCCCGCTGGCGCATGCAGCGCAGCAGCAGGAGCAGGAGCAGCAGCAGCCACCGATGCTCCAGGTGGATCATGTGGCTCTGTTTGGGGTTGACGGCGAGTACGAGGGCGAGGAGGCGGACGAGGAGGAGGAGGAGGAGGTTCCGGCGACGCCACCGGACCTGCAGCAGACCCGGTCGATGGGGGCTGGCGTGCTGGGGCTGGGCGGTGGCCCCGCGGACCAGGCCGGCTAAGCTCTTGCTCGGCATCGTGCGGCGGAGGCGAATGTCGCGTCGCTGTCGGCGCGGTTGCGCTGTTTAGTCCGGATTCGGCTCTTGGTGCGGTGACAGCACCCGCACCAAGAGCCGAATCCGGACTCCACAGCGCAATGCTGCTGTTGTGTCGATAACACGATTTAGTTGCGTGCTCCAGGTCGTGTCCACATGTGTCCATATCCAGTGGCGCTGGTGTCGATTGCAGAGGGCTGTGAAGTGGTGTCACTGAGGCAGCTGTGACGGATGCTCCGACCACGCTTGGGCTTAAGGAAAATGTCAAGAACCGCCCCCACATCTCCACAAATACACAAAAAATATTAAGAAAATTTTACAACTTGTTGAAATTGGCCATGCCATGAAGTGGATGGCACGCGAAAGCTGGTGTCGATTTGGTTCCGTGCAACGGTGTTCTGACTTGGCCCTTCCCAAGAAACAAAATTTTTACAATATTCATTCCATGTGTTGTGGATAAGACCTTTATATTTTGGAATGGCTCATGACGACGGCGCGTACCCGCATTTCCCGGGAGGTCGTCCGGGAAGAGCGTCACTGAGCGTCACTGAGCGTCACTGAGCTACTAAGAGTTAGTACAGTAGAACATACATGCCACTGAAGCATATACAGATTTACGTATACAGATTTTATCATTATGTAAGCGATAGAGAGAGTTCCAGATTTCCTGCCGTCTACCGGGGGAGTACCGGTATGCGGCACCGTACCAACGTAGCCCCCGATGCTTGACGTAAAATTGCTGTCACACCAGGTGGCCACCGGCCATTGGAGTCTATGCAAGGGGGGAAGAAAGAAGTCATGCAGGAGCGCTTCACATGATAGCTTCTTCCTCGGACAGCTTGTAGTTGGGCCAAGAAGCGCCGTGCACTTGACATAGCGTCGCGGGCATGGCATTGCGATTGCCTACCCATGGGCGTTTTTGGCGTGGGGGAACTGAATAAGAACTAAACCTGATCAGGTTCAGCGACAGGAACGACGCCTACGACGCAAAGTCAGCAGTAGGCGAACCTGGGCGAACCAGGCCAGGGCGAACCGTGGAGGATCCCTCCTTGACATGGCTAATTTCAATGCCCTGTAAGCCTTCTGTCTACTTCCTCCTGTTGCAATACGTAAGGGGTTCTAAGATGGCTTCCGGGGTTTTTGGTGACCTATTAGTCGGATGATTTCATCGCCGTTACCCTAAAACCCTTACGAACCCTTCTACACCCATTTTCACACAACACCCCCCAGGACCCCCTGGCGCCCCTTCAGAAAGGACTTCGCAAGCATCGCCGTCGCCCACTACCCAGGCTCGGGCACTCTTGAGGACCCCTACGTCATCGATTGGTTGCACGGAAGCGACCCGGAGAACCCGCAGAGCTGGCCTGCGGTCCACAAATGGGCCCTCGCTCTGCTCGTGTCTTTCGCCACCCTCGCTATAGGTTTCTGCTCTTCGGCTTACTCGGGCGCTGCAGGTTAGAGTCTGAAGAGACAGCCTGCTTTAGCGCCGTGCGTCGCCGTTCGCGCAGCGTGCTTAACGCGAAGATTGGTCTCCGTCGCTCTTGACTGAGAACTTAGAGACGCGCAATGGGTCATAACTTAACGAGTATCTGTGGAAGCCGCAATCTGCTTTACCAGCTTTGCAACGCTGCCGGATTGTTGTCCGCCCCATAGCGCTGAGTCGCTAGCTCGCTAAATCGCTAGCTCAACTACCCCTCTCCCCTGGTGATGTCGGCATCAAAAAGCCCCGCCTGGTGCGTGGTGCAGGGCCCATCTCGGCCGAGTTTGGCGCGTCGCCCGAGGTTGAGATGCTGGGCATCAGCCTGTTCGTCCTCGGCTTCGCGTTGGGGCCGCTGCTGTGGGCCCCGCTCTCCGAATTCGACGGCCGCCGGCCGGTCTTCCTCTTCACCTTCGCCGCCCTGACCGCCTTCAGTGCGGGTTGCGCGCTCGCCCCCACCATGCCCGCCCTCATCGTCCTGCGCTTCTTCGCCGGCGCCTTTGCGTCGTCAGCCAACACAAATCCAGCTGGCGTGATCGCAGATCTGTTTTCCGCCGAGCAGCGCGGACTGGCCATTTCTTGCTTCGCCGTCGCGCCCTTCATGGGTCCCATCATCGGGCCCATCGCCGGTGGCTTCACCGGCCAAGCCGTCGGCTGGAGATGGGTCATGTGGGTCATGACTCTCTTCGTCGGCGCCATGCTACTCCTGATGGCGCTGTTCTTTCCAGAGACCTACGCACCCGTTCTGCTGCGCCAGCGCGCCAAACGGCTCGCCACGGCGACCGGCAAGGCGTACCGTTCAAAGTACGACACTAAGGGCGCCGTACACTTCGCCAAGCTGCTCAGAACCAACCTGGTCCGCCCCTGGGTCCTGCTGTTCCGCGAGCCCATCGTGCTGCTGCTCTCTACCTACCTGGCACTAGTGTACGGCATCCTCTACATGTTCTTCGCGGCCTTCCCCATCGTCTTCCAGCACGGCCGTGGCTGGAGCCCAGGAATCAGCGGACTGGCTTTCGTGGGCGTCGCCGTCGGCATGCTGTCGGCCTTCCTTGTGAACGTGCTCGACAACCGGCGCTACGTGCGCGTCTGCCGGCAGCACAACGGCCAGGCCCCGCCCGAGGCACGCTTACCACCCGCCATCCTCGGCGCGTTCGCCATCCCCGTGGGCCTGTTCTGGTTCGCCTTTACCAACTCGCCTTCGGCTCCCTGGATCGTTACCCTGGTCGGCACCGCGCCCTTTGGGTTTGGCATGGTCCTGGTGTACATGTCCTGTTCAAACTACCTGATCGACAGCTACCTGATCTACGCAGCCAGCGTGCTGGCCGCGGCCTGCCTGGTACGCTCCGTCTTTGGCGCCGTGTTCCCGCTCTTCGCGTCCAAGATGTACGGCAGTCTGGGCATCCATTGGGCCTCCGCCCTGCCCGGCTTCCTGGCCCTCGCCTGCCTGCCGTTCCCGGCCCTGTTCTGGAAGTACGGCCCACGCATCCGCCGGTCATGCAAGTACTCGGCTGAGGCGCTGCGGTTCCTGCAGACACACTCTGAGGCCACGGTGACGGTAATTAAGCCGGGCGCGGCGACAGCGACGGCTGAACTGGTGTAAGGACGCCCGCTAGTGGGTTTTCGGCGCGAAGGCGGGGCTGACGGATAAGTAGATTGCGTGTCGTGGCAGCCAACGGCGGCTCTCATGGAGCGGGTTGCGGGTAGGTCGGTCATGATGGAGCAGTGCATGTAAGGGTACACGCCGAGAGAATGGTGGTGTGGACGGATGAGTATTGGTGGAGAGTGAACGCAGCGGCATTGTGTGTGGTGTATGTGTGAGTCCGTGCGTTGAATGAACTCAGTTGCGCTAATTGTGCGGTGCCTTGCGGTGATGAAGCATGCACAGCACGCATCAAGAGCATCTGCCAACTGGATGAGCTTAGAGCGCTCGACCGTTTTCTTTTGCCGTTTGAGCCCCCGTCTGTCGTATGGTTAGTTGCAGGTATGGGGTTTCGCGCCCTCAACGTAAAACATACACTGGGCAGCTGGAAGGGCGAAGGGGGTTTCGGAGAGCCCTGCGAACCCTGCTCAGGAGATGAAGGTTAGACAGGCTAGGTTAAGCAATCGTTGCTATAGACGGGCACCGCACCGAGAGACACTGTTTGCCTTTTCGAGCGAGGCGGCTGGCTCGTATGTGCCGGCCTTGCACAACAGGTCGTAGGTGCACAACTGTGTATGTACATGCCGGATACACTCATAAGATTGCATCGTTTATGTTGCTCCGTGGCCTCATCATTCTTACCTTCTTTATTGCTGTGGGGCTAGAAGACTGCCCGTTGGCCATACAGTCAGTTGCAGGACGAAATCTCTTGCACGCGAGGCGCACGCGAGGGGGGTGCTCGTGCGTTCATGGTTCGTCGCGCATGATCGGTCGCGGTACTTTGCAAATTCCTTTGTCTCCCTCGCCTGTCGCCAGTTATTCGAGACGAGCCTTTGAGACGTACTGGGGTTGCACACTGCCCACGTGCGTGCCTTGCATGCAACCGTTTTGGCGGTTAGATAGCTTTCGGACTTCCTTCGTTATTGGATGACAAGCTTGTAATCCTTCTGAAAGGTAATGACTACAAACGTGTCTCCACTTGTTTATCATATTGGCCGGAACATCGGCGATTGACCAAACACCTGTCATCAGCTTTGATAGGGCAATTGTGGGCGTGAGCCTCACTTAACTGCCTTTGATAACATATATCCTTTACAAATTGTGCTGCGCGGGTATAGGCCAGACTGCGGCTTCTGTCCGTTCGTCGTTCCGAAATGTTGACCCGCCGAACTCCTGGACAGTGCAGCAGACGTGTCGAGTTATGCAATATCTTCTCTCGGCAAGGACATGTTGCCCACGCGTCGCGCATGCAAAGGTCACCCAGCTCTCGACTGTTGGCATCGGCCAGACAGCAGGAACCCCTCGATGTCAACGCGCTTGCATCATGCCTGACGCAGCCTCGACAGCTCCTAGATAGAAAGGGAGCCTTCGGTGGGGCCAGCGGCAGTAGATTGGCCGCTACTGAGGCGGGGAGTGGTGCCTCATCTTCCGACAGCAGTCCGACAGCGACACGCAGGCCCCGCCGGCGGCCCGGCCAGGAGCAGATCGAGGAGATGATTTTGGAGTCGGGTGCTTTGTCGCGGCAGGGCGAGCCCATATGGCCCCGCGGCAACCTGACGGCTGTCATCTTGGGTGGGGGCGAGACCGACAGCCGGCGCCTGTTCCCGCTTACCCAGTTCCGCACGTTGCCGGCGATTCCATTCGGAGGCGCGTACAGGTCAGCAGCAGCAGCAGCAACAACAAGCTGGCACCGCGCGCTGCCGCCGCAACCCACCTCGCCGCAAGCCTTCTCCCGCCCGCCGCCGTCCTCAAATCGCCCACCTCTCGCCCTGCCCCCTTACGCCAAACCAGGATCATCGATATATTGATGTCAAACCTGCTTAACAGCGGAGTGAACAAGGTCCACATCCTAACCGCCTACAACAGGTATGCGCTGGCCACATGCCGTACCACTGTCTGGTTGTTGGTACCTCAGGCATGCCCATGAGCCGTACGTGCCGTACACGCCGGCAGATGGGGCACTCACAGCCGCGAGATCCCCGCCCCTCCGAAACCACGTTCATTATCCGGCGGCCGCTCCTCCCAGTAACGTGCCCTACCCAATCCGAAGCCCTGCCGCGCACCTTTTCCCCACCTTGCAGTTACTCACTGAACCGCCACTTGCAACGGACGTACGACATGTCGGGCGGCGTGCCGTACGGCGGCGACGGGTACATCGAAGTGGTAGCAAACACGCTGGTGCGCGGGTCGATTCCCACGGGGGCGGGGGATGAGTGGTTTGGGTTTCGGACGTGGGGCGTGCGGGGTAGTATGCCGGCAGCGGCCCGGAATGCCTGGCGCCGGACCGAGCCGCAGGTGTGGAAGGGCAGGGAAGGGGTGCGGCGCTTTTGGTCGTACATACACAGTGCCCTGTCAGCACCCCCACCAATGGACGCATAACCTGGCGCCCCCCTGACCCTTCCGCACCCTACCGTAACCCCCCGCACTCCCCCCCGCTCCCTCCCCGCCGACAGTCGCCCGACAGCCAGCAGTGGGCCTTGGGCACCGCGGGCTGCGTACGGCAATTCATGTCGTATTTTGACACGAACACGAAGAACCGTTTTATCGAAGACATCCTGATCCTGCCGGGTGGGTGCGTTTGTTGGGAGGGCTATTGAGCGGTTGCTGTTTGGGCAGTTGGGGCTCATGCGCGGTCCAATACCCCCGGGGGCTGCCACGCACACAACCTCCCTCCCTCCCTCCCTCCCTCCCTCCCACCCTCCCTTCCCCTCTCAGGCGACCACGTCTACTGCACCGACCTCACCCCCGTCATCGCCTACCACCACTCCACGGGGGCCGACCTCACCATCGTGTGCCGCCCGGTCAGCGGGGAGATGGCCAAGAGGCTGGGAGTGGTCAAGGTGGGTGCGGCTGCGCACGTGCACCTGCGGCCCCTACCCGGTAATATCCCAGGTAACTGCATTGCGTTCCCTCGCCCCGGGCCGTTCTAATTACCCGACCAACGACCAAAGACCAGGGACATGAGGGGAGCGGTAGGGGCCTGGTGGGAAGGCACTGGACGACGAAACGGAGCGGTGGGGTGCAAGCGCAGGGGGGGCGTTCGCAAACGGGCCACGGGGGCCAGACAGCACCCGGACAGACAAACAGGAGTGCGTTGTGGGGACCTCGAGGGGTGGTGCGCTGAATCGCTGATGCACACTGGTCCAGGTGCGCGACCTGCTGGGCAGTGCGAAGGAAGGGTAAAAAGTGGTGAGCGGCCCGGAGAGGAAGGGAAATAATATGTGCGGTGCTCGCGAGAGGGGCCAGGCGGGAAGTCAAGGGCCGGAAGCTTGAGTCGTTTCTTGCGTGTGTGCGTCAGGGCTTCCATTTGGGTCCCTGGTTCCGTACACCTCTGTCGTACACCCGTGTACACCCATGTACACCCGTGTGCCACCCGTGCAGCTCGACGCCGACAACCGCATCCGCACCTTCCGGGAGAAACCCAGCCGCGACCAACTCAGCGAGCTAGCCATGTCAGACGATGAGATGCGGCCCTTCCTCATGGCCAACGCGCAGCAGCAGCAGTACCTCCACAGCGGCCGCCGCCGCGGCAGCCACCGCCGCGGCAGCGGCAGCAGCGGCAGTGGTAGCAGCGGCAACGGGGCCTCTTCCTCCGGACAGAGCTCCCCGTCGGGTGCGGGCTCGTCGGTGGACGACGGCGGCGACGAGCTGGCGGCGGCTCGGGCGCTGTGGGCGGCGCGGGGCAACGCGCGGGTCGGCGCCGGCGGCAGCGGCGGGCGGGTGGTGCTGGACACGATGGTGGGTGGTTGGCGGTTGGTGGGTCAGGAATACGACGGTGGTTGGTGGTGGTTATGGTGGTTGGGTGGTGGGTTCGTGTGAGTTGGTTTGGGTTGGTTCGTTGGTATGGTGGCATGGTTGTGGGTTGGTGGTTGGGTAGGGTGGTGGTTGGAAGTGGCTGCTGGCTCTGGGAGCGATGGTGGTGTGTGTCCGGGCAGGTGGCGGCGGCGGCGGTTTCTGGTGGGCTGGCGGCGTGGCGGGACAGCTGGGAAGCAGGGAAGCAGGAGGGCGACAGGCGTGAGCGCGCCTGTGAGGAGCAGCGGGCGGGCTGGTCCGGTGGGTGTATGCGCCGCTGGAGCATTGGCAATTGGACGCATGGCTGGTAGGCCTGGGGCAGGTGTCACTGCAACCAACATTCCCCCTTCCAAACCCTGGGTGTGTGCGTGTGTGTGTGTGTGTGTTCGCCGCACGCGTCGCTGCGCCGCTTCGCTCGCTCGCTCGGGCCTCCCTCCCTCCCAGCTGCGCAGTGCCGCGGCATGGCAGCCCCCTTCCACCCCACCCACCCCGCCGCCTTGCTTCCTGTTCCCCTACACCCCCCCCCCGCCGCCTTCCCGTCTCTCCAGCTCACCAGCCCCAGCCGCAGCTCCAGCCGCACTCGCATGGGGTCTCGCCGGTAACGCTTGCCCCGCTGTTCTTGCCGTTGCTTCACGTACCCTTTGCTTGCTCTGTGCCCTCTTTTCCTGCCGTAGGTGAGTTGGGTTCCCGCGGGCTTCGGGGGCTGGGGCGTTCCTTGCATCCCAGCCGCACTTTCTCGGACCGCTTCACAGCACGTCGCTCAGCCACTTCAGCGACTTTCCTACACTTCTCCACCAGCCTCAGCTCGTCGTCATCGCGCCTCGACACCGCGGCGGCTCCGCTCGTACTTGCTACACCCTCTCGGTTTGTATATAACGTCCCCTGCTGTTTTGCCAGCTTACCTCGCTGTTCTTTTGCAGATGCGACGGAATTCTTCTGTTACGTTATGTTACCGTTCACGGGCTCCGGCCTATACGTGGATATCCCCCCGGCTGCTGCAACCTGCCGGGTGTACGACACCCCGGAGCCTGCCCTCGCTGTCCCGGCCACCTCGGCTGCTGCTGCCCCTCATCTCCCATCTCGGCCCCTCTTCCCTCCGCACTGCCACAGACCTCCGGGGACGAGGTGGAGCTGGGCCAGCGGTCCCCCGGCTTCGTGGGCTCCACCGGCATATACATCTTCAGGTGCGAGGGGCAGGGGGAGGGGATGAGAAGGGCGGCCGGCCTCTCCAACGCAACGCTGCTACACACGCATACACCCCAGACCCCACCATAGCCAATTCACGCTCCCTGTCATTCCAACATTCCTTAATACCGGTAACCCAAGTCCTAACTTCAGGCCTGGCATAAGGCCCAGCAGTTATAAAGCCCCGAAGCGCGCTTCGTGCCCCGCCCGCCTTCATTTGCTGCGTGCTGTCGCGTTCATTAACGTCCCCTCGCTCGCGCAGACCGGCACGGTAGGCGTCCCTCACGTTCCCATCAATTCCCACACCCCGATCCCCAATCGCCAAAAAAATCCCCGGTCCCCGATCTCCGTCCCCCTGATCCTCAGGCGCGAGGTCCTGGCCGACGCGCTGTCCCGCCACTATAAGGCCCACGACTTCGGCCGTGAGATCATTCCGAAGCTCATTCGGGAGGGAGCACGGGTGCGTACGGGTGCACGGGCACAACAGAGTGCCTAGAGGCCAAGTCCCCCCTTACGGCTGCAGCTTACGGTCTGCTGTCCCCGTGTGGCTTGCGCGTTCATTCTTGGGCGGGTAGCTCGTGTGTTGTCTGTTCCGGGTGGAGGCCAGCCATCCTCGCTCCTCGTCACTTCGTTCACACCCATTCCAGTGCGCGTGTGCCGATGCCGCCTAAAGCGCCCAGCCAATGCTCCCTCACCGCTTCCTCCGCCGCCGCCGCCGCTGCGCCCCACCCCGCATCGCACCCTCCGCTCGCACCCTCCCCCGCACCCTCCGCTCCCTACCTCCCCAGGTCCACGCCTACCGACTGCCCGGCTACTGGGCCGACATCGGCGGCAGCGTGGGCGACTTCTATGAGGCCAACATGGCTCTCCTGGGGGACCCGCCCTCCATCAATTTCGACACCCCCATCGAGACGCCCATGTTCAGGTGATGAGTACCGGTACCGGGAGTGATGCTGTGATCGCAGCTGCGGAGTGGACGGACTGCGGCGGTGCGGACCGCATCTTGCCGCCGGCAGGGTGTGCCGGGCACGGCACGGCACGGCCAGACGTGCGTGGTGGAGTTGGACGGAAACGCCGCCTCTAATTCCAACACCAAGCTAAGCCCGGCCCCGACGTGTGGGGGATTGTGCGGGTGGACCCCGGGCCTCGAGCCACTGCTGCACTGCCCAGCGTCGCCGCCTGCTTTCCCGCCTGCCCACATGCCCGCCTGCCCTTCCCGCCCGCCTGCCCGCCTATCCGCCTGCTGCCCGCCTGCCTTTCCCGCCCGCCTGCCTTTCCCTGCCCGCTGCTGCCTTCTGCTGTCTTCCGCAGGTTTCCGCTCACCATCCCCGCCAGCCAGATGCGCGGCTCCCGGGTGGCCTCAGCCATGGTGAGCGCCGGCTGCATCATCCAGGACGCCACCATCCGCAACAGCGTAGTGGGGCCGCGCAGCATCATCGGTGAGAGGGCGGGGCGGGGCGGGGCGGGGCGGGGCGGGGCTGGGCCGGGAAATAGCAGTCGCGAATGCAGTGCGCTGGGCAGCCCTGGCAGCCGATTTGGGCAATAAACGTCAGCCGAGTTGGGCACACAGTCGAGGCCGTAGCCTTTTCCCTTCCACAGGTTTCCTCCCGAACGAAACTACGAATCTGTGGAAGGCTCGCTCACGACGGCCTGTCCGCCCTTTCAGCCCTCGTTCCCGCCACCCCGGTCCCGCCCGCCTGCAGGCTCCCGGGTGACTGTGTCGGATAGCGTGGTAATGGGAGCGGACCACTACGAGCACGAGCGGCCGCAGCAGCGGCCCATCTCGCCGACCCACCCGCCCATGGGCATCGGTACGTGTGCGTGTCGGCACCGGACTACCGGACTACCGGCACCTGTACCGGTACCTGTACCTGTACCTAACAGGCCGCGCCCTGCAGGCCGGCAGACAAGGCCCAGAAACAAGCAATCCAGCGTGCTGGGGCTGGTGCCGTGCAGTGTACGACCATTTCAACTCCCACCTGAGCTCATCATGCGTTGCCCGCCGTACTTGCCCGCCGTACATGCTCACGCAGGCGAGGACAGCGTCGTACAGCGAGCCATCCTGGACCTCAACTGCCGCATCGGACGCGGCGTAAAGCTGGTCAACAAAGAGGGCGTGTACGAATCCTTTGACCGTGCCGTACAGGGCATGTACGTGCGTGACGGGGTCATCGTGCTCGCGCGCGACACGGTGGTGCCGGACGGCACGGTGTTTTGAGGCGCGGTACGGCACGGCACCGCCTCGGCGCGGGCGCGACCGGCCGCAGGGCGTGGCGGTATGTGAGGTCCAACCGCGCGCCGGCCGCGAGCTATCGGCAAAAAGGGGTCATGGAGCCGATGGCCTCCGCAGGCAGCATAGCGGCTGAAGCACGAGTAGCGCTTCAGCACTTCAGAAGAAGCCTGGAAGAAGCCTTACAGGAAGCTAGCATGACTGCACGAGACCTAAAAAGCAGGCCGCTCGGGTAGCGTGCTAGCAATTTTTAAGAAGTGCCGTGAACAAGGTGAAAACCTAGTATTGCGGGAGAAATCCGGTTACTGTTAGTCTATTTGTACGTGGGGGTTGTGATACGGTTGAGTTGCGTCGTTGGAGTTCTTTAGTCAGCTATTGCAACGGTCCTGCGTGTTCTCTCAGAAGAAGTACGTATTAAAGGGATGCTGAGGCCGGGCCGGGCCAGGTTCAATTGTTGGGTCCGTCCGGCATCCAGGCGATGTCGGTACCGCCCAGCCAGACCGATCGCGGGGAGGGTTATCACCGCGGTGACGAGCGAGGGCGACGTACGACGGGGCAGCGCGCAGCACGGCCACAATGCGTGCGTGCGTGCATGTGGGGCCTACACCATATTTGTTGGTGGCGTGCAATAGTGCATTGCACGCTGCAGCGGGTTGCCGCTGTGGGCCGCGTGTATTGAGGTTCTGCCACCGGCTATCCACCTAGGAAGGTAGGTATTCGAAATTCGATCTACGTGCAGTGGTTGGTGTGTGGAGAGGAGGGCTCGGAAAACAGCGGTCAGGCGAGGCCTCCGCCTTCATCCGCTGTCGCGTGGCTCTGTAGCATTGTGCCTCAGCGACTCGCCTCGATTGTCTCGGGACCGGAGGCCATAGCGCGATGTGCTGAGGCGGCGCGCGAAGGGTGGGGGTTAGGGGTCGTACTGTATATATGTGACGGCTCGCGACTTGGTTGAATTGTTTAGTAAGTGGAATGGCGAGCAGAGCAGGGAATTTTGCTGGGCGAGCGCCCGCCGATTGCGGAATGCCCCGCGGCGTCGATGTTCCGCCGGCACTTGCTTATTAGGGGAGGCCATTCCAGAATTGTGTTTGTGTGTTCTGCGTTGGGGCGGGGTAATCGCGGTCCTTCCATCGCTGGTCGTCGGAACCTGGAAAACCCTTCGTTGGCACGTGCGTGCGGCGCAGCACGGCGCGCTCGGCGCCCAGTGTGGTCGTCTGCGTGCCACAGACAATGCCACAGACAGGAAGACAGCTTAGGATAGGATTCATTAAATATTGCAAAATTTGTTTTACCAAACGTGATACAACAGTACTGACTCCAATCTCGCTATTTAGATGGCACAGCCTACTGCTGCTGCCGATCGAGTCCTGCCAACGAAGCAACGCCGCTGACCGACCATCCACGCATCGCGTCCATGCTTGATCACATGACTAACAAATGCGTGGTGCTCACATAGCATCCACCCCGCCGCCATACAAGGAGCCACTTGCAAAGACAGATCACATTTATCCACGATCCATGCAGCTGCTGCAGATAGATCACTACTTCCGTCGTCATTTATTCGCGATCAAGTATCCCTACGTAGTCATCAAACATACATACGTGGTGCCTGCATGGTGCAGACACCGCTGCCTTCTGCTTTGCATCCCTACTCGCTCATCAAGCAAAACAGCAACCAAAAAATAACTAAATAACCGACACGAACTAACGTGCTCACTCTATCTATACAATAAGAGACTCGTGCCATCGGCTCATGCTGTTTTGCTAGCTATCTAGCTCCTGCTAGCTATCTAGCTAGATGCTGGCTCTTGTTTGCGTATTCATCACGCGGCTAGCAGTTAGTTGGTGCACTGCACCACGAAGCCTCCGTCCGGCCCCAGGCCCTGGTAGAACTTGGAGAACTGCCCGGCACAGCGACCGCCGTTGGGAGGAGTAGTCAGCTGCACTCCGTTGCTGGGCAGCCTGTAGGGGTGGGGGTTGGGGTACGGGAACCTGCGAGCGCAGCGATACGTAGATAGAGCAAGCGGCGCAGCAGTAATGACATCCAGAACGTCAGCATGTAAATATGTGCGTGGAGGAATAACGAAGTAGCAAAATGTACGGCACGTACATCTTGATCAAGCAATCTGGATGGCTCTATTGACAATGATCGGATGTACGGATGGGAGCCTGCTGCTGCTGCTGCTGCTGCCAGCATACATTACGTGCCGGCGTTCTGCTGAGCGCCCGCTTGCATTGCTTGTTTGCTTGTCAGTCGCAAATGTGCACCAGTCATCGATAGATCGATCGAGTAATCCCGACGTACGGACCCGCCCCCATGAGATTATTGTACACATACTTCGTTCTCTTACCTGCCCACGCACTGCGCAATCTGGCCAGGCACAAGGGTGGTGCCGCTGATGATCGTGCCGGAGGGGAAGCGTTGGGCGCCCGGAATCTGGCAGAGTGCACGCAATCAGGTTATTAGGGATCGGCAGCAGGTAGGCGACCGGAGAGGGGCAGACGGCCGGCCGGACAAACAGCGCGCATACATGCGTCTCATCAGGATGGACAGACAGGCAGCAATAATAATAATAATAATAATAATAATGATACGCCCGGCCGGTAGCCGAGGCGTGGGTTATGGGAGCAGAGGGGGTGGGGTGACGGGTTTCCCCGGTCCCAGCCCCCCCCACCACCGCAAGGAACTTAAGACTTGTCCCACGTTGGTTACGTGCCGGCCGGTGTCGGTTCCGCATGGGGGTTGCGTTCCATTTGTCTGCGGGTTATAACGATAGTGTTGAGTGTCCTAACTGCATGGTCGTGGAGGTCGTTGCAGCATGCTCGGGCTTCCTTGCTGCCCGTGCCTAGGGTGTGGAGTAGAGGGCGTAGGTCCTTCCTGATAGTACCCGCAAAGCCGAGGCTGATGGCTTCCTGTGTTGTGTAGCGGACCTTCCATCCGGCTTCCGTGAGGAGTTTGGCCAGTTCTGCGTGTTGTACGGCCTTGTCGTGCTGTTTCTGTGTGTGGTTGGTGTCGGCGGTGTAGCCGACCTCAACAATGTGTACGGTGTGCTGGCTAGGGTCCTGAGGTCCCTTGTACCCTTGCGCTTGCGTTTCATGGAGGGGGATGTCGGGTATAAGGAGTATATCGGGCCTGAGTTTGAGGCGTTTCTCATCCTCAATACTCGGGAGCAGCCATTTGGGCAGGCGTGTGCCGGCCACGTAGTCTGGTCGGGTGTCCGCGGGGCCGGCGTCCATTACAATGTAACAGCCTCCATTGGACCCACGGGCTAGCGTACTGGTAATGTTTTGGACCGCCTTGTTGTGCCGCTGTATGTATAGGGCTCGCATGCGGGGGTGAAGGCAGCCTCCGAGGATGTGCGCCCCTGAGTCGAGTTGGTTGCATAGGGGGCAATGTCCCGACGAGGCAGGGCGGCCAGGTGCCACTGGTTTTTTAAATCGCCTCGCAAGCTTGGCGCTCCATAGCTGGCCGTATAGGTAGTCGAAGCACCGTTTAACGTGCTTGTGTCGGCCCGCCTTGCGCTGTAGAGTCCGAGTGCTGGTGCTTATGTCGAGGTCGGGCAGAGTGTTGGCGACGTATTTCATGTAATCTGTTTCGTTCGTGTATCCCGAGTGCGTTTCCGGGCTGACCAAGGACTCGATACCGCGGTTAAGGTCGTTTGCATAGTGCCCAGCGTTCTTCTCAGGCCCAGCCATTTTCCGCAGCCACCAGTGTTGACTTCGAGGATTATTGTCTGAGGTCTCGGTTGCGCTCAGCGCGTCGGGGTCTAGCTTGGAGAGTCCTCGCGCGGCTCGTACGGCTGCTTTGTCCGCTTTCTCGTTGTAAGTTACCCCAGTGTGGGCTTTCACTTTAAGCAAAGATGTCTTCAGGTTACAAGCCGCTCGTCGTTTAAGGATTAATACGATTTCCTCAAGCAGCGCCTTGTGCTTACTAAGCTGAAGCTTATGTGGGTTGTTTATCATCTTTTTAATGAGATGTAGCGACGCGGCAGAGTCCGTCCATATAGTTAGGTGAGCTTCGTCGTGCAGCGTGCCTCTGCGCATCTGGAGTCCTTGATGGATGGCACTCAGTTCGCACCGTGTAATAGTTTGGCAGCCCTGGTGGCCTGCGTTCACATTGATGTGGAGCGTTGTGTTGGTAAGTGCGTCGACGGCCGCGGCCCCCAGGAGATGTCTTTCCTCGTCGCCATCTTTGATTTTTTGCACTGACCCGTCTGTGTATATGGCGTCTTGGGCGTTGTATCGCAGAGCATATTTGGCAGGAAATGCCAGGAACGCGGCGCTTCCCTCTTCCGTGGAGAGGTTGTCGCACGTGCGGGAGGGAGCTGCCGCGGCGGGTGGCTTCTCGGTCATACTACGCAGCCGCTTGCGCACCCATTGGGGTGGCTTCCAAGAGAGGGCGGGGCCAGTGGCGACGTGGCGGGCTGCCGTCATAGCAAGCGCTCTGCGGAGGCTGGTACCGTACGCGCGGCCGGATTCATTGCTAACCAGGAGTAGGGTGAGTCCGTTTGGGTAGGGTTTTGGAGCGTCTACGCTCACTTCGCTGTAAAGGTCCCCCGTTCCTGAAAATGCGTCTATTGTACCGATCATGGTGACCAGCGGGTGGGTGAGGTAGCGGGTGTAGGGCGCCGTTTGGGACGTGGGCAGCAGGAGTAGGGTAGCGGTGGGGTTATCTGTGCTCCGTGTCGCGTCGGCCCAGCCTAGCGCCCATCGCAGTGCATGATGCCCCTCGTCCGGCTTAGGTTCAGGGTGCGCGACGGATACGCCCGTGCACGGTTGCGAATACGCGTCGTGGTTGGCTCCGAAGAGCTGATCTTCTGGGTACCGCGAGTAGTAGATGGCGGTGCTGTCTGCTACGTTGAGGGGGGATGCAAAGCGCTCTGTTGCGGCGCCCAGCGCGGTCATGAGGCGTTTCATCAGCCGTTCAGATATCCTCCGCTCATGGGCCTCTCGAATGGGGTGTGCTTTGGTGCCCCCTCCGTCCCGATACCGCAGGAGGAGGCGTGCGACATCCTCCGCGAAGCCACCCGCGGCCGCGATCTGTGCGTGCTCTTCCGGGCGTTTCTGTTGGGCGTCGCTGTACCGGAGCCACAGGCTGCGGAGGCGGCTTGCCGCCACCTGGCCGACGCAGCGCCCTTGGGGATCGTACACGAATGCCATCCCAATGGCTTGCAGTCCATCGGGTATGTCCCCGCTGCCGTCCCATGGTACATGCCTGTGTGTGCCGTTACGATTGCCAATTTGGACCGTATACCGCCCCGGCGGGTGGATGTCCCGGTCCGGGTTACCCGGGTGTACGTTGATTTCGACAAACTGCCGTAGGAGACGTTGGCCTCGGGTCACGTTGAGGCATTCAGTCTCCCATCTACCTTGCTGTTGCCATTCCGTCAGGTGGTGGTCGCGTGCATTTTCCATCCGACCGGGGTCCTGTTCGGCCTCAACGGCGCGCCGATGCCGGAATGCATTCAGCAGCTCTGTCCAGTTGTCTTGCGAGGCCAGTCGCGACTCCTCATCTTCGGTGGGGGCCCATTCTACCTCGACTATCATTTCGGGGTGAGTGGGGGCGGTGGGGGTTTCGTACCGGTGCACTGCCTTCGGGTGGTAGCCATTCTCGGTGTACAGTGCTATTGCCCCTTTAGTGATGACAGTACGTTCCCATTCAACCTGGTAGTACGTTCGGTGTGTGTGTTGGGTAGCCGAGTCGGTTGTGCGTTGTCGCTTGGGGTTCGGAGCGCTGACGGCGACCCGTTTCCGGATTTCCGCCTTGATACATGCTACCCTCTCTTGGTCCCCGAAGAGAAGCTGTGTGATGCTAAGGCCATGCTGGGTTGGTGTCCCCGCAGGCCACGCCGTCTCCCCATGGAGCATGTGGAGTAGCCGTTCGGCGGAGCCTACTTGGGACGTGAGGCCCCGGTGGAGCGGGTGGCGCAGGATTCGTTCGCAGTGCTGAAGGGTAAGTGGGGTTTGCCGGGGGTCCCACCCAATGGCCTCGGCATCTGTGATACCGTCGACTGGTTTCAGGTTCTGCCGAAGGAGGTATGCTTTGAGCAGCTCACTATCGGTCTTTCGCTGCGGCTGGTGGCGCCTGGCGGCTGGCCGGGCGGCCGGGCGTCGTGCCTCGAGGGTTGTTGCGGTGCCGGACGACGCTGCCGCGGTTTGGGTTGCCGTCGCCACACGAGGGGTTGTTGGGCCTGGGCGAGGGGGTGGGTTTTCAGCTGGGGCGGCCGGAACGGTGTCGGCCGGGTCGCGGGGTTTGGCCAGTACGTACTTCCTTAGGGTTCCGTGGGGGATGGGGGTGGGTCTTGTCGCTTCCATCGCAAGATCGGTTAGATGTGGGCCGTCCGGGAGGAGTCGTAGTTCGGGGGGTAAGGGTGCTACACCTCTGTGGCGCGGCGCCCGGGCGCGAACACTGGGGTCAGCATTCAGGGCGAGGCTGAGCTGGTTTAGGGCTATCTGATGGCGTGGGCCCACCTTCCTGCCACCGATGCGTTGCAGCTGGTCGGTGGTGATGAGATGCGCTCCCGTGTTTTTGTCTTTCAGGGCCCTGAGGTCCAGGCCAAGTTCCAGCAGGGGCTGTATGCATCGGAAGAGGAGCGCGAGATCCTTGGGCTCGGCCGTCGGGTTGTGCGCCCCGATCAGGTGAATGAGGCTGCCTGCTGCCGGCTCATAGGTGCTGCCTTTGTCCGTGAGTTCGATACCGGCTTCATGCACGAGAGCAAGTTGTTTGAGTGTGGTATAGTGCCGGCATTCGCGTTTGAATGTGTGCACTGGTATGGTGCCCATGTATCGGCTCTGCAGGTGCAGGAGGGCTCGGGTTACTGCCCCAAGGCGTCCCTTGTCGTTGAGGGACAGGACAAGCGTCTTCGCCGCTCTGACCGCATAAAGGGTACGTAGGGTGCCCACCCCCAGACCTAGTCGCGATATGGGACCGAGGATGGCGCGGGTTGGGAAGCCCATTTTTAGTCCGTAGCTGCGTTTGGCTATGCCGGCGATTTGGGCGTCGAGGCTGGCGATGTCGTGCGGGGTGTACGCCATAGTGGGCAGGCTGTACGCCACAAAGGGGTGAATGAGGGTTTTGATCATGTTTATGCGTTGATCTGGGGTCGCGAGAGAGTTTTGTATGCTTTGCCCCCGTCGGTCGATTTCGGCGCGAGTGTAGGCCACCTGTGTCGTCCAATCCAGAGTAGGGGTGATGTGTACGCCGAGGTATTTATACGATCCTGTTGGGGGTTCGTACGGGATGGGTACGCCATCGATCCGAATTTGGTTTTTCAGGAGACGTTCTACGACGGCCCTGTATTTTTGCGTACCGGGGCCCCTACTCAGATCAGTATCGGAACGCGCGCGGCCGTGCAGAATGCCCTGCAGTTGGCACTTGCCTACGTTGACCTTGAGTGCTCCCCAGCGGGCGTAGCGCTCTATTTTTGTGCTCTGTGTGCGCATGTCAGACACGGTGTTCGTGAGGATCACAGACAGGCAGCACTAATACTACCCCAGCACAGGCAGCAGCGAGCTGAGGCAGCAGGCATGGCACGCCCGCACGAACGCTTACGTTTGTTGGGTTGTTGCAGACCAGCTGCCAGGCGTTGGAGCTGTTCAGAATGTAGGCGCAGCAAACACCGCTCTGGCCCGTGGTAACTTGTGCGGAGGCGGTAGTGGCCAGCAGCACTGCGACAGCCAGCAGTGCGGCCAAGAGTGTGGTATGGCGTGGCATTGTAGTTGACAGAAGAATTGCGTGAGAGACTACACTCGAGGGAAATGAAGGCGAATGTGCGTCCGATGCTTTTCCCCTTGCAGTGATCGGCTCCCTTTATATGATGAGTGCGGCACCGTTCGATGCCCGTCGTCCAAGAGGCGTACGGCAATCAACGGTTGGAAACGTCCGTACGTGTCTGCAACTGACTGGCTCGAGGCTTCTGCATGCGTGGCTCCATCTAGCCACATACAAACATGCGGCATACGTTCGAGGAAGCTGCACGCCTCTCGCACCCGCACGAATTCACGGGGGCCTGCAATGCCCACATACAATAATGCGCGGGTCCGCCTGACCTACCTGCCGGTCAGGGTCCGTCCGTCGGTTGCATGGGAAGCTGTGCGGACGATCGAGCGATGCAAGGGAAGCTCGCCCGCAAACGCACGTAACGTCGCCGGCGGTTCATTCGTTGCAACCAAGATCCACACCCCGCCGTACGTCTTCCACGGTTGCCTGCTGGTGGCTGCCGTACCGCCTCGCTGGGGACGGTAGGAGGGAGGGGGGCCTTTTACAGTAGTCAAGGGCCATTTTTCTGCTCTCAGCGGTTTTCTTCGCTCCGCACGCCAATCAAGCAGCTGAACTCCGTTGCTCATGGCCTCCGCGCACTGGCAGCATAGCGGCAGAATTGTGAAGCACGAGTACTAGTAGCAACACAACATACACCTGGGAAGAAGCCTGCCTTACAGGAAGCTACGTAGCCTGAGACCTATATATACGTACGAGCAGGCCGCTCGCGCAGCGCGCTAGCATCATATAGAAATTGCCGCCGTACGTACGTGCACAAGGTGAAAAACTGTGATGGCGGGAGAAAGAAAACCGGTCATTGTTGGTTTATGTGTACATGGGCGGGGTTGAGATACGGTTGGGTTGCGTCGTTGGAGTTCGTTGGTTAGCTATTCGGTTGCAACGGTCTTGCGTGCTCTTTCAAAAGAAGTACGTATTAAAGGGATGTTGAGGTCGGGCCGGGCCAGGTTCATTTGTTGGGGTCCGTCCGGCATCCAGCAGGCGATGTCGGTACCGCCCGGACCGATGGCAAAAAGAGTTTGCGCCGCGGTGACGAGCGAGGGCGACGTACGACGGGGCAGCGCGCAGCACGGCCACAATGCGTGCGTGCGTGCATGTGGGGCCTACACCATATTTGTTGGTGGCGTGCAATAGTGCATTGCACGCTGCAGCGGGTTGCCGCTGTGGGCCGCGTGTATTGAGGTTCTGCCACCGGCTATCCACCTAGGAAGGTAGGTATTCGAAATTCGATCTACGTGCAGTGGTTGGTGTGTGGAGAGGAGGGCTCGGAAAACAGCGGTCAGGCGAGGCCTCCGCCTTCATCCGCTGTCGCGTGGCTCTGTAGCATTGTGCCTCAGCGACTCGCCTCGATTGTCTCGGGACCGGAGGCCATAGCGCGATGTGCTGAGGCGGCGCGCGAAGGGTGGGGGTTAGGGGTCGTACTGTATATATGTGACGGCTCGTGACTTGGTTGAATTGTTTAGTAAGTGGAATGGCGAGCAGAGCAGGGAATTTTGTTGGGCGAGCGCCCGCTGATTGCGGAATGCCCCGCGGCGTCGATGTTCCGCCGGCACTTGCTTATTAGGGGAGGCCATTCCAGAATTGTGTTTGTGTGTTCTGCGTTGGGGCGGGGTAATCGCGGTCCTTCCATCGCTGGTCGTCGGAACCTGGAAAACCCTTCGTTGGCACGTGCGTGCGGCGCAGCACGGCGCGCTCGGCGCCCGGTGTGGTCGTCTGCGTGCCACAGACAATGCCACAGACAGGAAGACAGCTTAGGATAGAATTCATTAAATATTGCAAAATTTGTTTTACCAAACGTGATACAACAGTACTGACTCCAATCTCGCTATTTAGATGGCACAGCCTACTGCTGCTGCCGATCGAGTCCTGCCAACGAAGCAACGCCGCTGACCGACCATCCACGCATCGCGTCCATGCTTGATCACATGCGTGGTGCTCACATAGCATCCACCCCGCCGCCATACAAGGAGCCACTTGCAAAGACAGATCACATCTATCCACGATCCATGCAGCTGCTGCAGATAGATCACTACTTCCGTCGTCATTTATTCGCGATCAAGTATCCCTACGTAGTCATCAAACATACATACGTGGTGCCTGCATGGTGCAGACACCGCTGCCTTCTGCTTTGCATCCCTACTCGCTCATCAAGCAAAACAGCAACCAAAAAATAACTAAATAACCGACACGAACTAACGTGCTCACTCTATCTATACAATAAGAGACTCGTGCCATCGGCTCATGCTGTTTTGCTAGCTATCTAGCTCCTGCTAGCTATCTAGCTAGATGCTGGCTCTTGTTTGCGTATTCATCACGCGGCTAGCAGTTAGTTGGTGCACTGCACCACGAAGCCTCCGTCCGGCCCCAGGCCCTGGTAGAACTTGGAGAACTGCCCGGCACAGCGACCGCCGTTGGGAGGAGTAGTCAGCTGCACTCCGTTGCTGGGCAGCCTGTAGGGGTGGGGGTTGGGGTACGGGAACCTGCGAGCGCAGCGATACGTAGATAGAGCAAGCGGCGCAGCAGTAATGACATCCAGTACGTCAGCATGTAAATATGTGCGTGGAGGAATAACGAAGTAGCAAAATGTACGGCACGTACATCTTGATCAAGCAATCTGGATGGCTCTATTGACAATGATCGGATGTACGGATGGGAGCCTGCTGCTGCTGCTGCTGCTGCTGCTGCCAGCATACATTACGTGCCGGCGTTCTGCTGAGCGCCCGCTTGCATTGCTTGTTTGCTTGTCAGTCGCAAATGTGCACCAGTCATCGATAGATCGATCGAGTAATCCCGACGTACGGACCCGCCCCCATGAGATTATTGTACACATACTTCGTTCTCTTACCTGCCCACGCACTGCGCAATCTGGCCAGGCACAAGGGTGGTGCCGCTGATGATCGTGCCGGAGGGGAAGCGTTGGGCGCCCGGAATCTGGCAGAGTGCACGCAATCAGGTTATTAGGGATCGGCAGCAGGTAGGCGACCGAAGAGGGGCAGACGGCCGGCCGGACAAACAGCGCGCATACATGCGTCTCAGGATGGACAGACAGGCAGCACTAATACTACCCCAGCACAGGCAGCAGCGAGCTGAGGCAGCAGGCATGGCACGCCCGCACGAACGCTTACGTTTGTTGGGTTGTTGCAGACCAGCTGCCAGGCGTTGGAGCTGTTCAGAATGTAGGCGCAGCAAACACCGCTCTGGCCCGTGGTAACTTGTGCGGAGGCGGTAGTGGCCAGCAGCACTGCGACAGCCAGCAGTGCGGCCAAGAGTGTGGTATGGCGTGGCATTGTAGTTGACAGAAGAATTGCGTGAGAGACTACACTCGAGGGAAATGAAGGCGAATGTGCGTCCGATGCTTTTCCCCTTGCAGTGATCGGCTCCCTTTATATGATGAGTGCGGCACCGTTCGATGCCCGTCGTCCAAGAGGCGTACGGCAATCAACGGTTGGAAACGTCCGTACGTGTCTGCAACTGACTGGCTCGAGGCTTCTGCATGCGTGGCTCCATCTAGCCACATACAAACATGCGGCATACGTTCGAGGAAGCTGCACGCCTCTCGCACCCGCACGAATTCACGGGGGCCTGCAATGCCCACATACAATAATGCGCGGGTCCGCCTGACCTACCTGCCGGTCAGGGTCCGTCCGTCGGTTGCATGGGAAGCTGTGCGGACGATCGAGCGATGCAAGGGAAGCTCGCCCGCAAACGCACGTAACGTCGCCGGCGGTTCATTCGTTGCAACCAAGATCCACACCCCGCCGTACGTCTTCCACGGTTGCCTGCTGGTGGCTGCCGTACCGCCTCGCTGGGGACGGTAGGAGGGAGGGGGGCCTTTTACAGTAGTCAAGGGCCATTTTTCTGCTCTCAGCGGTTTTCTTCGCTCCGCACGCCAATCAAGCAGCTGAACTCCGTTGCTCATGGCCTCCGCGCACTGGCAGCATAGCGGCAGAATTGTGAAGCACGAGTACTAGTAGCAACACAACATACACCTGGGAAGAAGCCTGCCTTACAGGAAGCTACGTAGCCTGAGACCTATATATACGTACGAGCAGGCCGCTCGCGCAGCGCGCTAGCATCATATAGAAATTGCCGCCGTACGTACGTGCACAAGGTGAAAAACTGTGATGGCGGGAGAAAGAAAACCGGTCATTGTTGGTTTATGTGTACATGGGCGGGGTTGAGATACGGTTGGGTTGCGTCGTTGGAGTTCGTTGGTTAGCTATTCGGTTGCAACGGTCTTGCGTGCTCTTTCAAAAGAAGTACGTATTAAAGGGATGTTGAGGTCGGGCCGGGCCAGGTTCATTTGTTGGGGTCCGTCCGGCATCCAGCAGGCGATGTCGGTACCGCCCGGACCGATGGCAAAAAGAGTTTGCGCCGCGGTGACGAGCGAGGGCGACGTACGACGGGGCAGCGCGCAGCACGGCCACAATGCGTGCGTGCGTGCATGTGGGGCCTACACCATATTTGTTGGTGGCGTGCAATAGTGCATTGCACGCTGCAGCGGGTTGCCGCTGTGGGCCGCGTGTATTGAGGTTCTGCCACCGGCTATCCACCTAGGAAGGTAGGTATTCGAAATTCGATCTACGTGCAGTGGTTGGTGTGTGGAGAGGAGGGCTCGGAAAACAGCGGTCAGGCGAGGCCTCCGCCTTCATCCGCTGTCGCGTGGCTCTGTAGCATTGTGCCTCAGCGACTCGCCTCGATTGTCTCGGGACCGGAGGCCATAGCGCGATGTGCTGAGGCGGCGCGCGAAGGGTGGGGGTTAGGGGTCGTACTGTATATATGTGACGGCTCGTGACTTGGTTGAATTGTTTAGTAAGTGGAATGGCGAGCAGAGCAGGGAATTTTGTTGGGCGAGCGCCCGCCGATTGCGGAATGCCCCACGGCGTCGATGTTCCGCCGGCACTTGCTTATTAGGGGAGGCCATTCCAGAATTGTGTTTGTGTGTTCTGCGTTGGGGCGGGGTAATCGCGGTCCTTCCATCGCTGGTCGTCGGAACCTGGAAAACCCTTCGTTGGCACGTGCGTGCGGCGCAGCACGGCGCGCTCGGCGCCCGGTGTGGTCGTCTGCGTGCCACAGACAATGCCACAGACAGGAAGACAGCTTAGGATAGAATTCATTAAATATTGCAAAATTTGTTTTACCAAACGTGATACAACAGTACTGACTCCAATCTCGCTATTTAGATGGCACAGCCTACTGCTGCTGCCGATCGAGTCCTGCCAACGAAGCAACGCCGCTGACCGACCATCCACGCATCGCGTCCATGCTTGATCACATGACTAACAAATGCGTGGTGCTCACATAGCATCCACCCCGCCGCCATACAAGGAGCCACTTGCAAAGACAGATCACATCTATCCACGATCCATGCAGCTGCTGCAGATAGATCACTTCTTCCGTCGTCATTTATTCGCGATCAAGTATCCCTCGTCATCAAACATACATACGTGGTGCCTGCATGGTGCAGACACCGCTGCCTTCTGCTTTGCATCCCTACTCGCTCATCAAGCAAAACAGCAACCAAAAAATAACTAAATAACCGACACGAACTAACGTGCTCACTCTATCTATACAATAAGAGACTCGTGCCATCGGCTCATGCTGTTTTGCTAGCTATCTAGCTCCTGCTAGCTATCTAGCTAGATGCTGGCTCTTGTTTGCGTATTCATCACGCGGCTAGCAGTTAGTTGGTGCACTGCACCACGAAGCCTCCGTCCGGCCCCAGGCCCTGGTAGAACTTGGAGAACTGCCCGGCACAGCGACCGCCGTTGGGAGGAGTAGTCAGCTGCACTCCGTTGCTGGGCAGCCTGTAGGGGTGGGGGTTGGGGTACGGGAACCTGCGAGCGCAGCGATACGTAGATAGAGCAAGCGGCGCAGCAGTAATGACATCCAGTACGTCAGCATGTAAATATGTGCGTGGAGGAATAACGAAGTAGCAAAATGTACGGCACGTACATCTTGATCAAGCAATCTGGATGGCTCTATTGACAATGATCGGATGTACGGATGGGAGCCTGCTGCTGCTGCTGCTGCTGCTGCTGCCAGCATACATTACGTGCCGGCGTTCTGCTGAGCGCCCGCTTGCATTGCTTGTTTGCTTGTCAGTCGCAAATGTGCACCAGTCATCGATAGATCGATCGAGTAATCCCGACGTACGGACCCGCCCCCATGAGATTATTGTACACATACTTCGTTCTCTTACCTGCCCACGCACTGCGCAATCTGGCCAGGCACAAGGGTGGTGCCGCTGATGATCGTGCCGGAGGGGAAGCGTTGGGCGCCCGGAATCTGGCAGAGTGCACGCAATCAGGTTATTAGGGATCGGCAGCAGGTAGGCGACCGAAGAGGGGCAGACGGCCAGCCGGACAAACAGCGCGCATACATGCGTCTCAGGATGGACAGACAGGCAGCACTAATACTACCCCAGCACAGGCAGCAGCGAGCTGAGGCAGCAGGCATGGCACGCCCGCACGAACGCTTACGTTTGTTGGGTTGTTGCAGACCAGCTGCCAGGCGTTGGAGCTGTTCAGAATGTAGGCGCAGCAAACACCGCTCTGGCCCGTGGTAACTTGTGCGGAGGCGGTAGTGGCCAGCAGCACTGCGACAGCCAGCAGTGCGGCCAAGAGTGTGGTATGGCGTGGCATTGTAGTTGACAGAAGAATTGCGTGAGAGACTACACTCGAGGGAAATGAAGGCGAATGTGCGTCCGATGCTTTTCCCCTTGCAGTGATCGGCTCCCTTTATATGATGAGTGCGGCACCGTTCGATGCCCGTCGTCCAAGAGGCGTACGGCAATCAACGGTTGGAAACGTCCGTACGTGTCTGCAACTGACTGGCTCGAGGCTTCTGCATGCGTGGCTCCATCTAGCCACATACAAACATGCGGCATACGTTCGAGGAAGCTGCACGCCTCTCGCACCCGCACGAATTCACGGGGGCCTGCAATGCCCACATACAATAATGCGCGGGTCCGCCTGACCTACCTGCCGGTCAGGGTCCGTCCGTCGGTTGCATGGGAAGCTGTGCGGACGATCGAGCGATGCAAGGGAAGCTCGCCCGCAAACGCACGTAACGTCGCCGGCGGTTCATTCGTTGCAACCAAGATCCACACCCCGCCGTACGTCTTCCACGGTTGCCTGCTGGTGGCTGCCGTACCGCCTCGCTGGGGACGGTAGGAGGGAGGGGGGCCTTTTACAGTAGCCAAGGGCCATTTTTCTGCTCTCAGCGGTTTTCTTCGCTCCGCACGCCAATCAAGCAGCTGAACTCCGTTGCTCATGGCCTCCGCGCACTGGCAGCATAGCGGCAGAATTGTGAAGCACGAGTACTAGTAGCAACACAACATACACCTGGGAAGAAGCCTGCCTTACAGGAAGCTACGTAGCCTGAGACCTATATATACGTACGAGCAGGCCGCTCGCGCAGCGCGCTAGCATCATATAGAAATTGCCGCCGTACGTACGTGCACAAGGTGAAAAACTGTGATGGCGGGAGAAAGAAAACCGGTCATTGTTGGTTTATGTGTACATGGGCGGGGTTGAGATACGGTTGGGTTGCGTCGTTGGAGTTCGTTGGTTAGCTATTCGGTTGCAACGGTCTTGCGTGCTCTTTCAAAAGAAGTACGTATTAAAGGGATGTTGAGGTCGGGCCGGGCCAGGTTCATTTGTTGGGGTCCGTCCGGCATCCAGCAGGCGATGTCGGTACCGCCCGGACCGATGGCAAAAAGAGTTTGCGCCGCGGTGACGAGCGAGGGCGACGTACGACGGGGCAGCGCGCAGCACGGCCACAATGCGTGCGTGCGTGCATGTGGGGCCTACACCATATTTGTTGGTGGCGTGCAACAGTGCATTGCACGCTGCAGCGGGTTGCCGCTGTGGGCCGCGTGTATTGAGGTTCTGCCACCGGCTATCCACCTAGGAAGGTAGGTATTCGAAATTCGATCTACGTGCAGTGGTTGGTGTGTGGAGAGGAGGGCTCGGAAAACAGCGGTCAGGCGAGGCCTCCGCCTTCATCCGCTGTCGCGTGGCTCTGTAGCATTGTGCCTCAGCGACTCGCCTCGATTGTCTCGGGACCGGAGGCCATAGCGCGATGTGCTGAGGCGGCGCGCGAAGGGTGGGGGTTAGGGGTCGTACTGTATATATGTGACGGCTCGCGACTTGGTTGAATTGTTTAGTAAGTGGAATGGCGAGCAGAGCAGGGAATTTTGTTGGGCGAGCGCCCGCCGATTGCGGAATGCCCCGCGGCGTCGATGTTCCGCCGGCACTTGCTTATTAGGGGAGGCCATTCCAGAATTGTGTTTGTGTGTTCTGCGTTGGGGCGGGGTAATCGCGGTCCTTCCATCGCTGGTCGTCGGAACCTGGAAAACCCTTCGTTGGCACGTGCGTGCGGCGCAGCACGGCGCGCTCGGCGCCCGGTGTGGTCGTCTGCGTGCCACAGACAATGCCACAGACAGGAAGACAGCTTAGGATAGGATTCATTAAATATTGCAAAATTTGTTTTACCAAACGTGATACAACAGTACTGACTCCAATCTCGCTATTTAGATGGCACAGCCTACTGCTGCTGCCGATCGAGTCCTGCCAACGAAGCAACGCCGCTGACCGACCATCCACGCATCGCGTCCATGCTTGATCACATGACTAACAAATGCGTGGTGCTCACATAGCATCCACCCCGCCGCCATACAAGGAGCCACTTGCAAAGACAGATCACATTTATCCACGATCCATGCAGCTGCTGCAGATAGATCACTACTTCCGTCGTCATTTATTCGCGATCAAGTATCCCTACGTAGTCATCAAACATACATACGTGGTGCCTGCATGGTGCAGACACCGCTGCCTTCTGCTTTGCATCCCTACTCGCTCATCAAGCAAAACAGCAACCAAAAAATAACTAAATAACCGACACGAACTAACGTGCTCACTCTATCTATACAATAAGAGACTCGTGCCATCGGCTCATGCTGTTTTGCTAGCTATCTAGCTCCTGCTAGCTATCTAGCTAGATGCTGGCTCTTGTTTGCGTATTCATCACGCGGCTAGCAGTTAGTTGGTGCACTGCACCACGAAGCCTCCGTCCGGCCCCAGGCCCTGGTAGAACTTGGAGAACTGCCCGGCACAGCGACCGCCGTTGGGAGGAGTAGTCAGCTGCACTCCGTTGCTGGGCAGCCTGTAGGGGTGGGGGTTGGGGTACGGGAACCTGCGAGCGCAGCGATACGTAGATAGAGCAAGCGGCGCAGCAGTAATGACATCCAGTACGTCAGCATGTAAATATGTGCGTGGAGGAATAACGAAGTAGCAAAATGTACGGCACGTACATCTTGATCAAGCAATCTGGATGGCTCTATTGACAATGATCGGATGTACGGATGGGAGCCTGCTGCTGCTGCTGCTGCTGCCAGCATACATTACGTGCCGGCGTTCTGCTGAGCGCCCGCTTGCATTGCTTGTTTGCTTGTCAGTCGCAAATGTGCACCAGTCATCGATAGATCGATCGAGTAATCCCGACGTACGGACCCGCCCCCATGAGATTATTGTACACATACTTCGTTCTCTTACCTGCCCACGCACTGCGCAATCTGGCCAGGCACAAGGGTGGTGCCGCTGATGATCGTGCCGGAGGGGAAGCGTTGGGCGCCCGGAATCTGGCAGAGTGCACGCAATCAGGTTATTAGGGATCGGCAGCAGGTAGGCGACCGAAGAGGGGCAGACGGCCAGCCGGACAAACAGCGCGCATACATGCGTCTCAGGATGGACAGACAGGCAGCACTAATACTACCCCAGCACAGGCAGCAGCGAGCTGAGGCAGCAGGCATGGCACGCCCGCACGAACGCTTACGTTTGTTGGGTTGTTGCAGACCAGCTGCCAGGCGTTGGAGCTGTTCAGAATGTAGGCGCAGCAAACACCGCTCTGGCCCGTGGTAACTTGTGCGGAGGCGGTAGTGGCCAGCAGCACTGCGACAGCCAGCAGTGCGGCCAAGAGTGTGGTATGGCGTGGCATTGTAGTTGACAGAAGAATTGCGTGAGAGACTACACTCGAGGGAAATGAAGGCGAATGTGCGTCCGATGCTTTTCCCCTTGCAGTGATCGGCTCCCTTTATATGATGAGTGCGGCACCGTTCGATGCCCGTCGTCCAAGAGGCGTACGGCAATCAACGGTTGGAAACGTCCGTACGTGTCTGCAACTGACTGGCTCGAGGCTTCTGCATGCGTGGCTCCATCTAGCCACATACAAACATGCGGCATACGTTCGAGGAAGCTGCACGCCTCTCGCACCCGCACGAATTCACGGGGGCCTGCAATGCCCACATACAATAATGCGCGGGTCCGCCTGACCTACCTGCCGGTCAGGGTCCGTCCGTCGGTTGCATGGGAAGCTGTGCGGACGATCGAGCGATGCAAGGGAAGCTCGCCCGCAAACGCACGTAACGTCGCCGGCGGTTCATTCGTTGCAACCAAGATCCACACCCCGCCGTACGTCTTCCACGGTTGCCTGCTGGTGGCTGCCGTACCGCCTCGCTGGGGACGGTAGGAGGGAGGGGGGCCTTTTACAGTAGTCAAGGGCCATTTTTCTGCTCTCAGCGGTTTTCTTCGCTCCGCACGCCAATCAAGCAGCTGAACTCCGTTGCTCATGGCCTCCGCGCACTGGCAGCATAGCGGCAGAATTGTGAAGCACGAGTACTAGTAGCAACACAACATACACCTGGGAAGAAGCCTGCCTTACAGGAAGCTACGTAGCCTGAGACCTATATATACGTACGAGCAGGCCGCTCGCGCAGCGCGCTAGCATTATATAGAAATTGCCGCCGTACGTACGTGCACAAGGTGAAAAACTGTGATGGCGGGAGAAAGAAAACCGGTCATTGTTGGTTTATGTGTACATGGGCGGGGTTGAGATACGGTTGGGTTGCGTCGTTGGAGTTCGTTGGTTAGCTATTCGGTTGCAACGGTCTTGCGTGCTCTTTCAAAAGAAGTACGTATTAAAGGGATGTTGAGGTCGGGCCGGGCCAGGTTCATTTGTTGGGGTCCGTCCGGCATCCAGCAGGCGATGTCGGTACCGCCCGGACCGATGGCAAAAAGAGTTTGCGCCGCGGTGACGAGCGAGGGCGACGTACGACGGGGCAGCGCGCAGCACGGCCACAATGCGTGCGTGCGTGCATGTGGGGCCTACACCATATTTGTTGGTGGCGTGCAATAGTGCATTGCACGCTGCAGCGGGTTGCCGCTGTGGGCCGCGTGTATTGAGGTTCTGCCACCGGCTATCCACCTAGGAAGGTAGGTATTCGAAATTCGATCTACGTGCAGTGGTTGGTGTGTGGAGAGGAGGGCTCGGAAAACAGCGGTCAGGCGAGGCCTCCGCCTTCATCCGCTGTCGCGTGGCTCTGTAGCATTGTGCCTCAGCGACTCGCCTCGATTGTCTCGGGACCGGAGGCCATAGCGCGATGTGCTGAGGCGGCGCGCGAAGGGTGGGGGTTAGGGGTCGTACTGTATATATGTGACGGCTCGTGACTTGGTTGAATTGTTTAGTAAGTGGAATGGCGAGCAGAGCAGGGAATTTTGTTGGGCGAGCGCCCGCCGATTGCGGAATGCCCCGCGGCGTCGATGTTCCGCCGGCACTTGCTTATTAGGGGAGGCCATTCCAGAATTGTGTTTGTGTGTTCTGCGTTGGGGCGGGGTAATCGCGGTCCTTCCATCGCTGGTCGTCGGAACCTGGAAAACCCTTCGTTGGCACGTGCGTGCGGCGCAGCACGGCGCGCTCGGCGCCCGGTGTGGTCGTCTGCGTGCCACAGACAATGCCACAGACAGGAAGACAGCTTAGGATAGGATACATTAAATATTGCAAAATTTGTTTTACCAAACGTGATACAACAGTACTGACTCCAATCTCGCTATTTAGATGGCACAGCCTACTGCTGCTGCCGATCGAGTCCTGCCAACGAAGCAACGCCGCTGACCGACCATCCACGCATCGCGTCCATGCTTGATCACATGACTAACAAATGCGTGGTGCTCACATAGCATCCACCCCGCCGCCATACAAGGAGCCACTTGCAAAGACAGATCACATCTATCCACGATCCATGCAGCTGCTGCAGATAGATCACTTCTTCCGTCGTCATTTATTCGCGATCAAGTATCCCTCGTCATCAAACATACATACGTGGTGCCTGCATGGTGCAGACACCGCTGCCTTCTGCTTTGCATCCCTACTCGCTCATCAAGCAAAACAGCAACCAAAAAATAACTAAATAACCGACACGAACTAACGTGCTCACTCTATCTATACAATAAGAGACTCGTGCCATCGGCTCATGCTGTTTTGCTAGCTATCTAGCTCCTGCTAGCTATCTAGCTAGATGCTGGCTCTTGTTTGCGTATTCATCACGCGGCTAGCAGTTAGTTGGTGCACTGCACCACGAAGCCTCCGTCCGGCCCCAGGCCCTGGTAGAACTTGGAGAACTGCCCGGCACAGCGACCGCCGTTGGGAGGAGTAGTCAGCTGCACTCCGTTGCTGGGCAGCCTGTAGGGGTGGGGGTTGGGGTACGGGAACCTGCGAGCGCAGCGATACGTAGATAGAGCAAGCGGCGCAGCAGTAATGACATCCAGTACGTCAGCATGTAAATATGTGCGTGGAGGAATAACGAAGTAGCAAAATGTACGGCACGTACATCTTGATCAAGCAATCTGGATGGCTCTATTGACAATGATCGGATGTACGGATGGGAGCCTGCTGCTGCTGCTGCTGCTGCTGCCAGCATACATTACGTGCCGGCGTTCTGCTGAGCGCCCGCTTGCATTGCTTGTTTGCTTGTCAGTCGCAAATGTGCACCAGTCATCGATAGATCGATCGAGTAATCCCGACGTACGGACCCGCCCCCATGAGATTATTGTACACATACTTCGTTCTCTTACCTGCCCACGCACTGCGCAATCTGGCCAGGCACAAGGGTGGTGCCGCTGATGATCGTGCCGGAGGGGAAGCGTTGGGCGCCCGGAATCTGGCAGAGTGCACGCAATCAGGTTATTAGGGATCGGCAGCAGGTAGGCGACCGAAGAGGGGCAGACGGCCAGCCGGACAAACAGCGCGCATACATGCGTCTCAGGATGGACAGACAGGCAGCACTAATACTACCCCAGCACAGGCAGCAGCGAGCTGAGGCAGCAGGCATGGCACGCCCGCACGAACGCTTACGTTTGTTGGGTTGTTGCAGACCAGCTGCCAGGCGTTGGAGCTGTTCAGAATGTAGGCGCAGCAAACACCGCTCTGGCCCGTGGTAACTTGTGCGGAGGCGGTAGTGGCCAGCAGCACTGCGACAGCCAGCAGTGCGGCCAAGAGTGTGGTATGGCGTGGCATTGTAGTTGACAGAAGAATTGCGTGAGAGACTACACTCGAGGGAAATGAAGGCGAATGTGCGTCCGATGCTTTTCCCCTTGCAGTGATCGGCTCCCTTTATATGATGAGTGCGGCACCGTTCGATGCCCGTCGTCCAAGAGGCGTACGGCAATCAACGGTTGGAAACGTCCGTACGTGTCTGCAACTGACTGGCTCGAGGCTTCTGCATGCGTGGCTCCATCTAGCCACATACAAACATGCGGCATACGTTCGAGGAAGCTGCACGCCTCTCGCACCCGCACGAATTCACGGGGGCCTGCAATGCCCACATACAATAATGCGCGGGTCCGCCTGACCTACCTGCCGGTCAGGGTCCGTCCGTCGGTTGCATGGGAAGCTGTGCGGACGATCGAGCGATGCAAGGGAAGCTCGCCCGCAAACGCACGTAACGTCGCCGGCGGTTCATTCGTTGCAACCAAGATCCACACCCCGCCGTACGTCTTCCACGGTTGCCTGCTGGTGGCTGCCGTACCGCCTCGCTGGGGACGGTAGGAGGGAGGGGGGCCTTTTACAGTAGCCAAGGGCCATTTTTCTGCTCTCAGCGGTTTTCTTCGCTCCGCACGCCAATCAAGCAGCTGAACTCCGTTGCTCATGGCCTCCGCGCACTGGCAGCATAGCGGCAGAATTGTGAAGCACGAGTACTAGTAGCAACACAACATACACCTGGGAAGAAGCCTGCCTTACAGGAAGCTACGTAGCCTGAGACCTATATATACGTACGAGCAGGCCGCTCGCGCAGCGCGCTAGCATTATATAGAAATTGCCGCCGTACGTACGTGCACAAGGTGAAAAACTGTGATGGCGGGAGAAAGAAAACCGGTCATTGTTGGTTTATGTGTACATGGGCGGGGTTGAGATACGGTTGGGTTGCGTCGTTGGAGTTCGTTGGTTAGCTATTCGGTTGCAACGGTCTTGCGTGCTCTTTCAAAAGAAGTACGTATTAAAGGGATGTTGAGGTCGGGCCGGGCCAGGTTCATTTGTTGGGGTCCGTCCGGCATCCAGCAGGCGATGTCGGTACCGCCCGGACCGATGGCAAAAAGAGTTTGCGCCGCGGTGACGAGCGAGGGCGACGTACGACGGGGCAGCGCGCAGCACGGCCACAATGCGTGCGTGCGTGCATGTGGGGCCTACACCATATTTGTTGGTGGCGTGCAACAGTGCATTGCACGCTGCAGCGGGTTGCCGCTGTGGGCCGCGTGTATTGAGGTTCTGCCACCGGCTATCCACCTAGGAAGGTAGGTATTCGAAATTCGATCTACGTGCAGTGGTTGGTGTGTGGAGAGGAGGGCTCGGAAAACAGCGGTCAGGCGAGGCCTCCGCCTTCATCCGCTGTCGCGTGGCTCTGTAGCATTGTGCCTCAGCGACTCGCCTCGATTGTCTCGGGACCGGAGGCCATAGCGCGATGTGCTGAGGCGGCGCGCGAAGGGTGGGGGTTAGGGGTCGTACTGTATATATGTGACGGCTCGCGACTTGGTTGAATTGTTTAGTAAGTGGAATGGCGAGCAGAGCAGGGAATTTTGTTGGGCGAGCGCCCGCCGATTGCGGAATGCCCCGCGGCGTCGATGTTCCGCCGGCACTTGCTTATTAGGGGAGGCCATTCCAGAATTGTGTTTGTGTGTTCTGCGTTGGGGCGGGGTAATCGCGGTCCTTCCATCGCTGGTCGTCGGAACCTGGAAAACCCTTCGCTGGCACGTGCGTGCGGCGCAGCACGGCGCGCTCGGCGCCCGGTGTGGTCGTCTGCGTGCCACAGACAATGCCACAGACAGGAAGACAGCTTAGGATAGGATACATTAAATATTGCAAAATTTGTTTTACCAAACGTGATACAACAGTACTGACTCCAATCTCGCTATTTAGATGGCACAGCCTACTGCTGCTGCCGATCGAGTCCTGCCAACGAAGCAACGCCGCTGACCGACCATCCACGCATCGCGTCCATGCTTGATCACATGACTAACAAATGCGTGGTGCTCACATAGCATCCACCCCGCCGCCATACAAGGAGCCACTTGCAAAGACAGATCACATTTATCCACGATCCATGCAGCTGCTGCAGATAGATCACTACTTCCGTCGTCATTTATTCGCGATCAAGTATCCCTACGTAGTCATCAAACATACATACGTGGTGCTGCATGGTGCAGACACCGCTGCCTTCTGCTTTGCATCCCTACTCGCTCATCAAGCAAAACAGCAACCAAAAAATAACTAAATAACCGACACGAACTAACGTGCTCACTCTATCTATACAATAAGAGACTCGTGCCATCGGCTCATGCTGTTTTGCTAGCTATCTAGCTCCTGCTAGCTATCTAGCTAGATGCTGGCTCTTGTTTGCGTATTCATCACGCGGCTAGCAGTTAGTTGGTGCACTGCACCACGAAGCCTCCGTCCGGCCCCAGGCCCTGGTAGAACTTGGAGAACTGCCCGGCACAGCGACCGCCGTTGGGAGGAGTAGTCAGCTGCACTCCGTTGCTGGGCAGCCTGTAGGGGTGGGGGTTGGGGTACGGGAACCTGCGAGCGCAGCGATACGTAGATAGAGCAAGCGGCGCAGCAGTAATGACATCCAGTACGTCAGCATGTAAATATGTGCGTGGAGGAATAACGAAGTAGCAAAATGTACGGCACGTACATCTTGATCAAGCAATCTGGATGGCTCTATTGACAATGATCGGATGTACGGATGGGAGCCTGCTGCTGCTGCTGCTGCTGCTGCCAGCATACATTACGTGCCGGCGTTCTGCTGAGCGCCCGCTTGCATTGCTTGTTTGCTTGTCAGTCGCAAATGTGCACCAGTCATCGATAGATCGATCGAGTAATCCCGACGTACGGACCCGCCCCCATGATGAGATTATTGTACACATACTTCGTTCTCTTACCTGCCCACGCACTGCGCAATCTGGCCAGGCACAAGGGTGGTGCCGCTGATGATCGTGCCGGAGGGGAAGCGTTGGGCGCCCGGAATCTGGCAGAGTGCACGCAATCAGGTTATTAGGGATCGGCAGCAGGTAGGCGACCGAAGAGGGGCAGACGGCCAGCCGGACAAACAGCGCGCATACATGCGTCTCAGGATGGACAGACAGGCAGCACTAATACTACCCCAGCACAGGCAGCAGCGAGCTGAGGCAGCAGGCATGGCACGCCCGCACGAACGCTTACGTTTGTTGGGTTGTTGCAGACCAGCTGCCAGGCGTTGGAGCTGTTCAGAATGTAGGCGCAGCAAACACCGCTCTGGCCCGTGGTAACTTGTGCGGAGGCGGTAGTGGCCAGCAGCACTGCGACAGCCAGCAGTGCGGCCAAGAGTGTGGTATGGCGTGGCATTGTAGTTGACAGAAGAATTGCGTGAGAGACTACACTCGAGGGAAATGAAGGCGAATGTGCGTCCGATGCTTTTCCCCTTGCAGTGATCGGCTCCCTTTATATGATGAGTGCGGCACCGTTCGATGCCCGTCGTCCAAGAGGCGTACGGCAATCAACGGTTGGAAACGTCCGTACGTGTCTGCAACTGACTGGCTCGAGGCTTCTGCATGCGTGGCTCCATCTAGCCACATACAAACATGCGGCATACGTTCGAGGAAGCTGCACGCCTCTCGCACCCGCACGAATTCACGGGGGCCTGCAATGCCCACATACAATAATGCGCGGGTCCGCCTGACCTACCTGCCGGTCAGGGTCCGTCCGTCGGTTGCATGGGAAGCTGTGCGGACGATCGAGCGATGATAATAATAATAATATTACGCCGGGCCAAAACCCTGGCGTGGTCGAGCGATGCAAGGGAAGCTCGCCCGCAAACGCACGTAACGTCGCCGGCGGTTCATTCGTTGCAACCAAGATCCACACCCCGCCGTACGTCTTCCACGGTTGCCTGCTGGTGGCTGCCGTACCGCCTCGCTGGGGACGGTAGGAGGGAGGGGGGCCTTTTACAGTAGTCAAGGGCCATTTTTCTGCTCTCAGCGGTTTTCTTCGCTCCGCACGCGAAGCAGCTGAACTCCGTTGCTCATGGCCTCCGCGCACTGGCAGCATAGCGGCAGAATTGTGAAGCACGAGTACTAGTAGCAACACAACATACACCTGGGAAGAAGCCTGCCTTACAGGAAGCTACGTAGCCTGAGACCTATATATACGTACGAGCAGGCCGCTCGCGCAGCGCGCTAGCATTATATAGAAATTGCCGCCGTACGTACGTGCACAAGGTGAAAAACTGTGATGGCGGGAGAAAGAAAACCGGTCATTGTTGGTTTATGTGTACATGGGCGGGGTTGAGATACGGTTGGGTTGCGTCGTTGGAGTTCGTTGGTTAGCTATTCGGTTGCAACGGTCTTGCGTGCTCTTTCAAAAGAAGTACGTATTAAAGGGATGTTGAGGTCGGGCCGGGCCAGGTTCATTTGTTGGGGTCCGTCCGGCATCCAGCAAGCGATGTCGGTACCGCCCGGACCGATGGCAAAAAGAGTTTGCGCCGCGGTGACGAGCGAGGGCGACGTACGACGGGGCAGCGCGCAGCACGGCCACAGTGCGTGCGTGCGTGCATGTGGGGCCTACACCATATTTGTTGGTGGCGTGCAACAGTGCATTGCACGCTGCAGCGGGTTGCCGCTGTGGGCCGCGTGTATTGAGGTTCTGCCACCGGCTATCCTCCTATCCATCTAGGTAGGTAGGTATTCAATCTACGTGCAGTGGTTGGTGTGTGGAGGGGAGCGCTCGCGCTGCTATGTATGCTGGTCATCATGCACTGCGTTGCAGGAAAAAGGCGGCCAGGCGAGGTCTCCGCCTCCGCTGTCGCGTGGCTCCGTAGCATTGTGCCTCAGCGGCCCTCCTTAATAGATTGTCTCGGGACCGGAGGCCATAGCTAGCGTGATGCGCTGAGGCGCTGAGGCGGCGCGGGTGAAGGGCGGGGGGAGCGGTCGTACTGTAGAAGAAGAAGAAGTATTACGCTGGACCGTAAGCCCTTGCGTGGGTTAAGGGAACAGACTGATGCCTCATCGGCGGGTACAGCCCATTACCGCGGTGACCGCCTTTTTGACTAAGATGGGTTGCTTCTCCCACCCACTCAGTGTCTGGACTCCGTCTCACTCGGATCACATCTGGGTACCCGCACGCATTCTTCCCAGACATGCCAGACACATCATCGTTGAACATTCAACCGTGATGAGTTCTACCAGTGCAGGGGACAGGGACATGGCTAAAGAGCCATGCGGTCACCTGCTGTTCGTTCCCACACCAGGGCCCCCATCGGTCACCTAGCCCTCTGCGAAGGCCGGGATCGAACTGGTGACCTCTCGGTCACCAATTCAGTGCCCAAACTCTCAGGCACTTCCTAGGGGTCGTACTGTATATATGTGACGGCTTGCGACTTGATTGAATTATTCTGCAAGTGGAATGGCGACGGCTTTATTTATGGGTGAGCAGAGGAGGGAATTTTGTTGGGCGAGCGCCCGCCGATTGAGGAATGCCCCGCGCGCGGCAGCGTCGATAGTCTGGCGGCTCTTGTTTGATAGGGGAGGCCATTTATTTTATAATTGTGATTGTGTGCTCTGCGTGGGGGCGAGGTAATCGCAGTCCTTCCATCCAGCGCTGGTCGTCGGAACCCAGAAAAACCTTCATTGGCACGTGCGGCGGCGCAGCGCGCGCTTGGCGGTCTGGTCGTCTGCGTGCCCCTGCTCGTCGACCGACGGGAGCAGCCGACCATCACATAAAGCAAGCGAACAGCCAATTAATGATATGGTTGATGATTCCTAATCAGACCCAGAAGTCGTATAGTTACCCGGAATCAGACAAAGCCAGCTGCTGTGAAAAGTATCACAGTCGTAATCGGTACAGTTACACACTGTTACAGACAATGCCACAGACAGGAAGACAGCTCAGGAAAGAATTCATTAAATATTGCAAAAATTGTTGTATCAAAACGTGATACAACGTACTGGCTCCCATCTCGCTATTTAGTATGACTCACAGCCTGCTGCCGTCTGCTGCTGCCGATCGAGTCCTGCTGCCGAGCAACGCCGCCGACCGACCACGCATCGCATTCATGCTTGATCACACGACTAAATGCGTGGTGTTCACACAGCATCAACCCCGCGCCCTGTCATACAACGAAGGAGCCACTTGCAAAGACAGATCACATCCACGAACGATCAGCTGCAGATCAATTCCGTCGTCATTTATTCCAATTATAAAGATCGCGATCAAGTATCTCTAGTCATCAAACATACATACGTGGTGCCTGTATGGTGCAGACGCCGCTGCTTTCTGCTTTGCATCTCTACTCGCTCATCAAAACCGCTAATCAACCAACAAACTAAATGACCGACACGAACTACGCAACGTGCTCACTCTGTGTCCATCTATACAATAAGCTCGTATCATCGGCCCTGTCATCGGCCCATGCCGTTTTGCTAGCTATCTAGCTCCTGCTAGCTACCTTTGTAGCTGCTGGCTCTCGCTTATTCATCACGCGGCAGTTATTAGTTGGTGCACTGCACCACGAAGCCTCCGTCCGGCCCCAGGCCCAGGTAGAACTTGGAGAACTGCCCGGCACAGCGAGCGCCGTTGGGAGTAGAAAACAGCTGAATTCCGTTGCCGGGCAGCTTGTAGGGGGTGGGGTTGGGGTACGGGAACCTGCGAGTGCAGCCGGCGACAGAGCGCAGCAATAATGCCAGTACGTCAGCATATAAAAATGTATGTGGAAAAATCAGTGGAAAATGTATGGCACGTACGTACATCTCGATCAATCTGGCTCTTCTGACAATGATCAGACGGAGCCTGCTGCTGCCTGCTGCTGCCAGCATTACCATACGTGGCGGCTTTCATTCTGCTGAGCGCCCGCTTGTTTGCTTGTCAGTCGCAAATGTGCAGCTGTCATCCGTCGCGAAATCCCGATGTACGGACCCGCCCCATCCATAAGCAAGCTGATTGTACACATAAATTCTCTTACTTGCCCACGCACTGCGCAATCTGGCCAGGCACGAAGTTAATGCCGCTGATGATGGTGCCGGCGGGGAAGGCTCGGGCGCCCGGAATCTGGCAGAGTGCATGCAATCAGTTATTAGTTAGTTTAGGGATCGTCAGGCAGGCAGGCGAGCGGAAAGGGGCACGCAGATCGGATGGTTGGCTGTGTGTTTATGAGTCGGAGGGGATTCATCGTTCCAATACGTAGATGGGGGGCGTTAAGTGCATATGGGTGTATGACGACCCTATCTAGCAGCTTATGGTCGTGGGTGCTACAGAACGAAGTGGGCTTCAAATCATCGGAAGGCCTCTGCTGCTTACTTTGAGCCCTGATCTATCAGCCAGCCGGCCGGACAAACAGCGCGCATACATGTGTCTCAGGATGGACAGACAGCCAGCACAGCAGGCTGCAGCGAGCGAGCTGAGGCAGCAGGTAGGCAAGGCATGCACGCACGCACGCACGCACGCACGCACGCACGCACGCACGCACGCACGCACGCACGCACGCACGCACGCACGCACGCACGCACGCACGCACGCACGCACGCACGCACGCACGCACGCACGCACGCACGCACGCACGCACGCACGCACGCACGCACGCACGCACGCACGCACGCACGCACGCACGCACGCACGCACGCACGCACGCCCACTTACGTTTGTTGGGTTGTTGCAGACCAGCTGCCAGGCGTTGAAGCTGTTCAGAATGTAGGCGCAGCAAACACTGTTCTGGCCCGTGGAAATTTGCGCGGAGGCAGTGCTGGCCAGCAGCACTGCGACAGCCAGCAGTGCGGCCAAAAGTGTGGTATGGCGTGGCATTGTGATTGACTGATGAAGGCTTCTCCTGCTTCTGCGTGAGAGAGTCAATATGCGAAGATGATATAGGCAAACGTGCGTCCGATGCTTCTACATTGCAGTGACTGGCCCTTTTATTATGACGAGGGCGGCGGCACCATTCGATACCGCCCAAGAGGCGTGCGGCAATCGACGGTTGGAAACTTCATTCCGTACGTGTCTGTAACTGACTGGCTCGAGGCTTCTGCATGCGTGGCTCCATCTAGCCACATACAAACATGCGGCGTACGTGCGTTCGAGGAAGTTGCACGCCTCGCGCACCCGCACGAACTCACGGGGGCCTGCAATGCCCACATACAATAATGCGCGGGTCCGCCTGGCCTGCCTTCCGGTCAGGGTGGGTCCGTCGGTTGCATGCATGGGAACGAAGCTGTGCGGACGATCCAGCGATGCAAGGGAAGCCCGCAAACGTACGTAACGTCGCCGCCGGCGGTTCATTCGTTGCAACCAAGATCCAACACCCCGTCTTCCACGGAGACATACCTGCGTGGTGGCTGCCCAACCGCCTCTCTGGGGACGGTGGGAGGCAGGATGGGGGCCTTCCAAGGGCAAGGGCCATGCTTCTGCTCTCAGCGGTTTCTTCGCTCCGCACGCCAATGCAAGCAGCTGAACTCCACGGCAAGTCGGTTTAACGTTATGGAGGTAGAAGTGCTTCTCTGAAATGGCAACCTTCCGACTAGAGAGAGAGAGAGCCCGCTACCCGGGCACCATCACTCCATCAGGCAGCTCATGGTGTAGGGCGGGAAACGATGGAGGGCGCTGCCAGTCGGTGTGCCGGACGGTTCGAGCGAGGAACGAACAGCTGCGTGGAACATCCAACAAACCCTAATAAGCATCGTGCTGCGGCAGCGAGAGCGAGGCAGGATGAGGACGAGCAGTCGTCGAACCTCGCGAGCTGAGGCTTGAACTCGCACGCTGTCGCGGCCCCAGCTCAACTTTGCCCAGCTAGATGAAACTGTAAACGGTGGCTCGCTTGAGGACTTCCTGATACAAACGGTGTTGCGCAACACCAGCAGTACACCACACAGTAATAGTGTTTTCAAACGCCACCTCTTCGGACCTCAGTTCTTTCGTTGACCGCTTTGCCTGCCGCCGCGTGCGCCGCCCAGCAGGCCGTCCCAGGCCGCCATACACGGCCAGGGGCCACCTGCACCTGGGCTAGTCACAAGCTCACAACCTTGGCGCCCCTCTCCCATACAGAAGATAAGCCCTTGCCCCTTCGCGCTAGCCTCATTTCCCTCGCCACAGACTGCGGCCCTATCTAGCCGCTAGTCCGTAGCCTGAGTTCCCTCGTGTGTCAGGTCCGCGGTGTCCATCTTCTGGTGTACCTTTCTTGGGGGCGGGAGACCATTCCAGAATTGTGTTTGTGTGTGACTGCATGGGGCCGGAGTGGATCGCGGTCTCAGCGCTGGTCGTCGGAACCCAGAAAACCTTTGTAACGTGCGGCGCAGCGCAGCGCGCTCGGCGTCGTACGTAGTCGTCTCCATGAAGCTGCTCGGTTACGTATTGTGCATGCCGTAGTTGGCTGATTGATGATCGTGATCGCTCATAACATTGGTATTGTGTCCTATGTTCGAGACCTGTGACTGTCGCTAGCACACGTTGGCCCTTTGCTGCTTTCGAGTGGTCATAGCTGATCATTCGCTAATAAGAACTACCTTGCGAGGACGTTCGATCTAACGGAACCCGCAAGCCATTACAGCCTGCGCGCTCCTGCGTGGGTGCTGGATTATGTGGCGGCTATGTGTATGCTATATATGCATGTGCACGTGGGTGCGTGGGCAGGCGTGGGCGGGCCTTGCTTGCACAGCAATGTGAATGTGCATCAATCGCCTTACGCAGCAAAGCCGCCCGTGCGTTTCGGACGGACTGCCCTGCCTCCGGTAGGGTGTTTGTAAAGTTAACCCGAGGCTGCTGCATGCTGCGCAACAAAGACAGTAGGTGCGTAGCACTGCTTGCTCCAGCCGTACACTTGTACCAAAGTTGACGCGGCAGGCAGGCAAAACACTTGCGTGCCTGCGTAATAAGCCCTCATCATCCACGCTATCAGGATGACGGTTGCAGTGGAGTGGTTGGATAGCTTGCTTGTTCGTTTAACGAATGGATTCCACATTTGTTTGTTTGCATCATCCATCCGGGCGGTAGCGCAGCACGGTGCAACCCTTGGATGGGGATAGATGATGGATTTGTCTCTACGGAAAACGTTTCTGGTGTTTAACCCCCTGTGCCTCTTATCTGTACAGCGGGGTCGGGGATGGATCCCCTGGCTTACGTAGGACCGAGCATTTGCCCCTGGGCAATGATGACCTGGTTACGACGCTGGCGTGCCTATTCTCCATGGGGGACGTAGCGCCGGCTCCGCTGGTGCCAAACAGTTGATGGCAATGGCCGGGTAAGCACAATCAGGCAAGCGTCGCAGGGTGCCGCTAGGGCCTGTGAGAGCCAGATTTCCCCCAACGGAGCACGCAAGGAGCCCCTACAAGCACTTCGAGCCCCCCATGGCTTCGTGTCAGGAACTCTAATTGGGGCCAGGCGAACAGTAGCACCGAGCGAGCAACTAGTAGGAAGCGGGGCGCCCCTGGGGCGCGGGGTCCCTTGCTGAGTAACCCGTCCTCTCCATGTACCAGGAGGCTCCAGGTATCACCCGCCTGCGGTCATGGCCGTTGGAAGTTGCATGTTGGCTGGTAGGCAGGGAGGCGTGGGGGAGGCCGCCGCCTGTCCCTCCTTAGATAGATGCCGCCAAAAGGGCGGGGGTTTTAAGAATCACGTACGGGGGCCTCAGGCCGTTTCAGCATGCATGCATGCGCACCAAGAAGTCGTATTTGTGACGACAAAGCGTCCACGCACATGCGCACCCGAAACAGAGCTTGACGGGGCTGCTGCACGGTTACAGCAGTCCCCAAGTTGGGCGACCGCGACGTCAGCAAACGCTGGCGTTGCCGTCGCAAGCAACTACGCTCCGCATCGGTTTCGCGCCAGCGTGTCCCGCGCCAGCGTATTCAGAATCATTGTGGCTACTTTTCTGAGCTGGTTATGTGAAATGACTTCAACTGTTGCGCGCGGTACTGTAACTGGACGTTGGTTTCCAGTTCGCATTTTCGATCGCGAGTTGGCGCGAGACCTCTCTCGGCTAGAAGTGATCCTGATGCCACCCATAAGAAGACAGCATCCATTTACAAATGTAAGCTATATGTCGCGGAGTTGAGGCGCTCCTTATGGCGACAGCAAGTTAACGGGTGTTACACTGTGGGCGACTCGCCCTGAGACAGGACGAGCACCGGGGGCCCTGACCGGGCCGAGACACAGCGCAGGGGCGGGCGCGCGGCTACGTCCGTCTGTTCCGCCGCGCGCGCCTCACTCCCTCACTCGCGTCAGCCAGGGGCACCCACCACGGCCCCTGGCCAACCAACTCAGCGGCGCAGACGACTGCGGGCCGCGCTTAGCGGGAGCCACGCGAGAGGCGTCACACACCTCAACCAAAAACGCCCTACCAAGACTAGCTACCACCCCCCACCTGGCCAGCCTCCTCGCGCGCTCACGGGGCTCTAGAGCTCTACGCAAAGAGTGCCTCTGAACGCCCTCTACCCCTGGGGCAGGGGCCCACGACAACGGGGCGGCACCACCGCAGCCCAGAAAAAAAACGAGGCAAGGGAAAGCCCACCTAGGCCCCCAGACAAGGTCCCTCACGAGAACGAGGGGCTGAGTCCCCTCACCAAGGGCTCCCACGAAAGCCAGCACAGCAAGGAGCCCAACTGCCACAACGAACACGACAACCAAGGTGCTGCTGCAGGAACCGCTCACTAAAGCACCCAACCACACGTTGGCCCGCCAGGCGGCCTCCTCCTGGGGGCTACAGGTTCCCCGACACTGCCCAGCGCGGGGCAAAACAAACACCCACGGCCGCGGGGGGGATGACAAGCCGGCGCGGCGCCCCCCTGGAAAACCCACTACGGGGCACGGCTCATAGGCGCTGCCTGCCCTCGCCTACCACGCAGAGAAAACCTGCCCCTCCGTCCCTGGCCGCCTGCGGAGCCCAGCACCACCTACCCTCCCTCTGCAACCCCTCCCTCTCCACCTCTCCCTCTCCCTAAAGCGCCAAAACTGCAGGCCTCCCGCGCCGCACTCCTCAGCCGCCAGACAGCACAAAACCGCCCCTTACTCCTCGACGGGCCCCGTCTCCCGGGAAAAACCCTAAAACCCTAAAACCCTAAAACCCTGAAACCCTAAAACCCTAAAACCCTAAAACCCTAAAACCCTAAAACCCTAAAACCCTAAAACCCTAAAAACCCTAAAACCCTAAAACCCTAACTCCAAGTGCATAACAAACGCGACCTGGCCGGGGTCGCGTTCCTCACTTCAATCAACTGGAGCTAACATAGGATTCAAAGCTTTGTTATGCTGGCGTACTGCCGTTGCGAACAGCACACTGCAAGGAACGTAGGAACAAGAAAGTGGTTTTCATCGCCCCAGGGCGGCATCAGTTAATTAATTACAGAAGAGCTGGATAACAGCTACATACGGCGATTGCACGACTCATCGCACGGCATCAGGCAGCACCTTCCACAGGCTTCCACCAACTCCACCTTGTCTGAGCCCGGTGTCGTGACGGGCGACATTAAGTGCTGCTCCGTCAACATTTTGGAGTGTTAGGCGGCCCTTGCTCTAAATCATGGGGATTATCATTTTGGGCCCGGCGATAGTGGTCGAAAGGCTAGCGCATCTACGTTGGCAAGCTTGGGCTCAACCGAACTGTCTCTAAGATTATATACCTTTGAACAGACAGATGGGTTAGGAAGAAGCCGAGTGAGAACGCAAGGCCTGGAAACAAGACCTTATGCTAAACGTGACCTCACACGCATACACCCTATTAAGATCAAGCATAGTATGTTTCTATAAACAGATTTTTACAGAACCGAACCCATGCTGGCTCTCGAAGACGGGGATCGGGAAGTCGTCCCCAGCGGGTCAGCGCGGCGCTCCTCGCCACGCGCTTCTGCTTCTTAGACGCCGGCTGGAATTAATCAATTAATTAATTAATCAAACATTTAATTCATAACTAATCAACAATTTGATTAACTATTTACTTAATTATTTACTTACTTAATTATTAGTAATATAGATCCAAGCGATCTGGAAGCCTGTGGAAGCCGTCGTCCTCCAGGGTCCTCCTGGGTGTTCTGTTGGCGTTTCGTGCGACGGTTACGGGCAGTGGAAACAAAGTGAATTACAAGGGTGATGAGTTCGAATCACTCGAGGCCCTCGCTAAGCATGCGGTCGGGGAAGAGAAGCGTTGGAAGGAAACTCATCCTAGTCGTGTGCTTCGCTGACCTTTGTTTCCTTTGCCCGTACCCGTCGCACAAAACACCAACAGAACACCCAGGGGAACGACGGTTTCCAGCCGGCGTATAAGAAGCAGAAGCGCGTGGCGAGCAGCGCCGCGCCAGCGCTAGCGAATTAAGCAAGACGCGTGCTTTGCTGTGCTAGCTAAGGAGAACACCCTACCGCCACCCACCAGCGTTCCCCCGCAGGCACTCGAGCTCCCTCTCGACACCGCGGCCAACGCAGAACGCTTTTCAAATTTTGAACGAATTCGCAGATATTTTACCGATTTTGGTACAAGGCCCACAGAGGCCCAAGAATGTGGCAAGCGGAGTACAAGCGGAGTAAATGTAGGAAACGTCGGGAAAAGGCACCACACTAGGTGGCTGGTGGCATGAGGTATGGTGTCAAAAGGCCCGCGAACACCAGCGCACGCGGACGGAGGGAGTGCTACCTAGAGCGCCGGGACAGCAGCACAGCACTTTCCAGGGTGCGACAACACGTTCCAGTACCGGAAGGCCTAAATTTGAGCAAATGAGGAACTACGGAGGGTAACTGTAAAGCAGCGCGACTGCGCGAGAGAATGGCTACCCAGCGAAGCACGGCCTAGAGGATAGGAGCGTTAGGACACGCAACACACCCTTGGAGCGAACATGGCTCCATCCGAAGGAGCGAACATGGCTGCGCTCGCGCTAGGCTGCAGCTAGCTACGTTTGCTGCAAGAAAGCGTGACGCATAGCATTAATGAAAGCCGCCCGAAGCAAGCCTGGCGAAGCAAGCCTGCAGCAGGCCAGGCAGCCTGGCCGCAGGAAGCCTGGCAGCGCGTGGCGACGAAGACCTGCTGCGGGTTGCAGTTCAGAACGCGCGGGCACGCTCTCGGTATGAGAGTGCGGTATGCGGCCCTGTGCCCGTATGACAAATTCCTATCAGTCCAGTCCTAGCCTCATCAGTCCTATCCTCAACCTCCATCTCTCCGCCCTCGCTCGTGCACTCGCCTCCTGTTGCACCCGCCTCGGGGCATCAACGCACGTCCTCTTCCGTGTACAGTCGGGGGAAGCGGTCATCATCCGGAGGCAACACGTAAATCTGGGCGCTGTTGCGCCACCTGGGGCTTATACCGCCCTCCGCCGGCCGCCTGAAGGCGTGAGGCGCTGTTGGTCAGGCCTGTCGCCGTACAATGTATGGCTGGTTCGACCAATTCACCATTTCTGCATAGCGTGCGCCGCGGCCACCAGTGCTGTAAGCAATCGTAACATACATATTATGTGTTGATTATGATTATCAAAGGAGCATACTTGTCATAGGGTAACGCACTGGATAGAATGAAGCAAAGCTCAATGCCGAGCCATCGCAGCTGCCTGACTCTTTGTAAGCGCCGCTGATTGCATGGCTTTAGGGATAGTTGATGGAGTTTCAAGTGCGGACCTTTGTCGACTTCGACCATGACGCTACGATAAATCCTAGCACGTTGAGTGACTTTCGATATGTAAGCAAAGGTGGTTTTGCCCTGGTGTTCGTGGCAAACTTAAGGCGCAGCAATGGAGTTATCCAGCAGGTGGCCATAAAAGGTGTGTGGGCGTCCTCCTCCGAAATTAATGACATCCACGCGCATACTAGGCAACTATGAATCATGAGAGTGAAAATGTAAATTTCTCGGCGGGTAGGGTTATGAATAGGGTCCAACGTTCCAACACTTTCTTTGCACTTTACTCACCCTCGGCAGTTTTAAAGCCTGACAACCATTTCCGTCCGGCAAACTACAGCAAGTTCCTTCAGGAGGTTGCTTTGCAAACAGCCCTACCGCATCCGTGAGTTGTCGTCGGGCTGACTGGGGCAGGGGGCATCGGCACCAGACGGGCTGTCGGGCTCCTTTGTGCCGGAGCGGAGCAACGAGCGGTATCAGCAAGCCCCCGCAACCCTACCACCACTCCGAATGGGTGCCGGATCGGTTGGTTCGGGCTAAACGATACCTTCACCTGTCTTGCACGATTGCACCCGGGGGTTGTGTCGACAGGCGCACTCGACTCGCCCCGTCTTCTCAATTCCTGTTCGTGCGTCGGGCGCCTGCACCCTCATGAAATTCTGCGCATTCTGTTTTCGTCCGGGTTGCGCCATGTACTCGCACGCCCAAATCGCCGTATTGCGCTTGCCGCTCTCCCGGCTTCCCGGGCACCGCACCGCACAGCATGTGGTTCTGCCAAGACTCCCGCTCCGATCACTGCTGCCCGCCGCCCCCGCGTGACCTTCCTGTGACAGCTTCATCGTTCAAGCGCTGGGCTTCTGTTCCATCCCTGTCTCCCAGCTGCTAGCCGCGGCGCCCCCGGAGGTCCTCGTGCCCAATGCCGCCGCCGAAGGCGGCGGCGGCGGCGGCAGGAAGGCCGCAGCAGCTGCCTCTGCCTCTGCGCAGGCATGGTTCTCTCAGCAGCGGCTGCACAAGTGCTGGGCCCTCGTGATGGAGCTCATGCCGGTGGGGGTGGGTGGAGGGGTGGGTGGCTGGGTGGGTGGGTGGGTGGAGGGGTTGAGATTGAGGTATGGAAAGGAAACTGGTTGGCAGGTGGTTGGCAGCCACCGGCCATCCTGAAGAGCAAGCCAGCCGGTGCGTGGCTGGTGTGACGGGGGGGGGGAGATGGGTTACGGCGGAATCCGTTCCTGCAGATTCCGGCTGGCGAGCCGCGGTCTGCGGTCCCATGGCGCCAGGGAGCCCGCCGGATGCGTGATGCCGGCTCCCCGGGCGCCGTGACCTCGCTCCACGACCTCCCTCGCCCCAGCCACCCTTTTGCGCCCCCGTGGCCGGGAGCCTTCTCGCCGTGTAGTGGTGTGTGGGGGGCTGTCAGGGCCACAACCTCCACCCCGACTTCCACCTCCACCACCTCCACCTCCACTCCCCCCCCCCGACCTCCAGCCCCCACCGCTGCGGTATCATCTTCATCACTCCCACACACCCCACCACTCCCCCACCCCCCACCACCCCCCACCCACCCACCCCAGGATGGCAACATGTTCGACCAGGTCCTCACAGCGGCTCGCAGCGGCGGAGGCCCCGGCGGCCCGGGAACTGCCAGCCGACTCGGCGGAGGTCAGCAGCAGCAGCAGACCACAGCAGCAGCAGCAGCTGCTGCTGCTGGTGGCGGCGGCAGCGGCGGCGGGCCCGGCCCGGGTCCGGGCCTGGGTGGCTACAGCGACGCGCAGGCGCTGCTGTGGTTGATCGACGTGGCGGATGCGATGACGTTCCTGCACAGTCGGGAGCAGCCGCTGCTCATCCACCGGGACCTCAAGGTGCGACCCGGCAGCCGGGGGGATTTGAAGAGTGAATTTGCAACAAAGAAGCATGAAGCCCTGCCGACGTTGTAGTCTGAAGGTTGACTGGATCCCTGTGCCGGGGGGCAGCCGGGGGGAGGGCTGGGGGGCTGGGGGGTGGGACCCCGGGGGGCCGGGGCTGCAGGGGGGCGGGACTGTCGTTTTGAGTGGTGGTAGGGCTGGCGGCGGTGGGGTGGTGGCTGGCAATGGAAGCTACCCCCGTCTGCATGGGAGCAAGTCGTGGGGGCGGTGTCTGGGGCCCCAGTGGCATGGCCACCGATCTGGCTCGGGGTTGGGTTGGGTGCGGTCTGCGGTGCGGTGAGGGGCCCGCCGTGCGGAATGTGGGGCCCCGTCATCCGGTCTGGCTGGCACCCGCACTCCTGCGCCGGGTCAATGGCCTGCACGATGCGCCTCCAGAGCTCCAGAGCCCCAACCAAGCCCGTGCGCAGCCTGCTGCAACCCCCCACGGCGAATCCATGTTTCCGTCATGAGCATGGATGGCTTTTCGATCCTTCACGGCCGCTGGGGCCCCCGCTCCGCCAACCACACACACACACATACACACACAAAGGGAATTAAGCACTGCCGCCGCCCACCCCCCCCCGCCTTGCCTTGCTCGTCTTGCTCATCTTGCTCGCAGCTGGAGAATGTGCTGCTCCGGAGGGACGCGGATGGGCTCCTGCGCGCCAAGCTGTCGGACTTCGGGCTGGCTGCGGTGGGTGGCTGGCTGTAGCGCTGTACAGTTGGCAGTTGGCAGTTGGCTGGTGCCGGTGTGGACCGGCGGGCTGGGCTGGGCTGGGCTGGATCCATGGTCCTGGGGGGTGGCAGGAAAACCATGCAGGGCGACCGATGCGGGGGCCTTTGGAGGGCCGCGTCGCGCCCTCCCTGCCAGCACCCACCGCCCAGCACCACACACCCACACCCTCTCGTTCTCTCTGTCCGCCGATGTCCACCGCGGTTGCTCCGGTGTGATTCGTCTTCCTGAACCCCGACCAACAGCTGCAACCGCCCGGTCCATCCTCGTGCTCCGCCGCCGCCGCCGCCGCCGCCGCTGCTGCTGCCGCCGCTGCTGCCGCTGCTGCTGATGCTGCTGCCGCCACTGCAGGTGGTGGATGCCGGTGGCCGCAAGGTGCCGCCCCCGCAGATCCTCCGCGCCCCCGGACAGAGCCTCCAGGACGTCTGCGCCTTCACGCCGCTGGCAACGACGACGACGACGACGACGGCGGCGAAGATGACGGCGGCGACGGCGCCAGCGAAGATGATGGCGGCCTGGGCGAAATGGCCCCTCGGCCTGGGCCGCGCGGCCGGCGTGCCCGCCAACGGCGTGCCCCCGCCGCCGCCGCTCACCCCGCCGGCGCCTCCGGAAGTGCAGCCACCGTCCGAGCCTGCCTCCGTGCTCCACACGGCCGGCAAGACCCCGGATCGAACCTTGCCGTCGTCGCAGAAGCGCCTGAACCCGAACTCTGAGCCAAACCTGAATCTGGCTTCAAATCCCAACCCAACCCAACCCAACCCCTTCGGCCACCATTATAATTTTCATCATCATCAGCAGCAGCACCAGCAGCACCAGCAGAGGCTCCCGCAACGGGCCCAGAGCAGCTCCCAGGTGCTTGTTCAGGCAACCGCAGTGCCGGTCCTGGCGGCGCCGCAAGGCCAGGGGCGGGCTCAGGGACGGCGGCAGGGCATGACGGGGGACCGCCGTCCCTGGAGCGCCGCGCAGGTCCATCTACAGGGTCTTGAGGAGGGAGAGGAGGAGGAGGAGGAGGCGGGAGCGGCGGCGGCGAGGAGGGGGCTTGGGCAGCAGATGCCGGCGGAGCAGCAGCAACAGGCGGCAGCGGGGTCTGGGTCAGCGGTGGAGCAGCAGCAGCAGCAGCAGCAGCAGCAGCGAATGCAGCAGGCGCCAAAGGGCGGCGGCGGCGGCGCCAGGCGTGCCGGCGAGCAGGGCGCGTCGGAGGGCGACTTTCCTTCGCTGGTGCTGCAGCCGCAGCGGTCGGCGATTTCATGGACGGCCGCGCCGCGCCGCGGCGGCGGCGGCGGCGGCGGCGGCGCCGCGGCGGTGGGCTGTGGCGGCAGGGGCGACGGTGCGGACGCGGGCGGGATGGCTTGCGTGGGGCCGCACGGTCTGCAGCCTGCGGCGATGGGGCGGTCGCAGGTGCAGGGGGGCGGGGCCCCGCTGGCGGGCTGCAGGGCGTCATCGTCGCGGCTGTCGGAGACGGGCCATGCGCAGGTGGGTGAGGGCTAGGCGGGTTTTAGGGTTTGGGAGTTGAATTCAGGGTTTTATTTAGGACCGGCCGTGCGTAGTTTGATGAGCCGGGCGGCTCCATCTCTTGCGGCTCCATCTCTTGCGGCGCCAGCTCCAGCTCCTGGCAAAAGAGGCTGGTTCGACTGATGCGAGTGACCCGGCAGCGCATCGGATACGTCGGTACAGGAAGCGCGGTGGGGTGAGGCGACGCGCGGGGATGGTGGGGTCTTGGCCGGCAATTAGGCAGCGGCGTACACGGAGGGCGCCGGTGGTGGGGCGGCAGCGGCGCCTACAGCTGGCGGAGGGACGTGGCATGTGGGGCGGCCTGGGGGCCTAGGTCGGGCGGCGGTGCGGGGCACAGCGGCGTCGCTTCGTGCGGTGGTGGCCTGCCACTGCGCACCGGAACCCCGCCTCCCGCCCCAACAACCGCCCCAACAACCGCCCCAACAACCGCCCGGGCAACCTCCCCAACAACATCCGGTGGCGCAGGTGAAGATGGAGCAATTGACCGGCCTGCTGCGGCTGGGCATGGGGCACCGGGATTACCTGCCGGACATGTACCAGATGAACTTTAAACTCACGAGTGAGGCGGAGGGGGCTGTTTCTCCCTCTCATATTCAAACGAAAGGGGCTGTTTCTCCCTCTCATATTTAAACGAAACGGGGACGGGGACGGGGATGGGGGTGGAGACAAGCGCCTGCGGGGACGGGCGGCTGGGGGCGAGGTGTGGCGGGCCGCGAGGAAGTGGGCTTGGAACAGGGGAGGTGTGCGGTCGGGGCAGCGACAGCGCGGCTGCTGTTGCTGTGGGTGGTCGCAAGCAGGGCTTTGCGGGGACAGGACGGGAGGCTATGATGGTGAGGTGGGCGGTGAGGGAATGGCAGGGCCAGCAACTGGCGTTGCGGGTGGTTCTTCCTCAACGTGCGCGCCGCTGTGCGCCCGACCGGCAGGTGTACAAACTCCTCCATCTCAACCACAGCGCTTCATATTTTCCCCCACATGCGCGCAGGCCAGTGCGGGTCGGTCTGCTACATGGCGCCAGGTGGGGGTGGCGGGGTGCGGCGTGGTGGCTGACGGACTGACTAATTGATGGACGGAGTAACTGACTAATAGATAGACGGAGTTACTGACTGGGTCAAGATGGGCGGTTGATGTGGGACATCTAGATATGCCGCGGTAACACGGTCACATCTTCAGGGCGCATCTGATTGCGGGAAATCAGGCACACCCAGGGCCTGGCAGTCGAATACCGCTGGTGTCCGCTGTACGGTGTGTATATGGCTGCAAGCGTAGGGTTGTGAGCGCGCTGCTTTGTGCCGGCGCCCCTTTTTCGTCAGCCGGGGACGGGCCCCTTGCGCATTCCCACGACTCCCTCCCTGCTGCCGCTGCGGCTTGCCTTGCGCCTGGACGTCCCCGCAGAGGTGGCGCGACAGCTGCCATACAACCAAAAGGCGGATGGTGAGGCCCGCGGGGGGAAGGGGGCGGTTAAGGGAGCACGCACGGGGAGGAAGGCATGCATGGACGCGGTCCCTGGGAGCTCGGAGATCAGTGAACACATCTCCCACACTTACCTTTGGAATCAGGGGCAGGCCGTCGTGGCTCGCACCTTGTCACACTGCTTGCTGCGAGTTGTGTAAAGCACACACACACACACTCCTATACACACACACGCGCGCACACACACCACACACACATGCACACACCCCAACACAAACCTCTCCTCTCCTCGCCTCGCCTCTCCCGGCCGCCATCCCTGCCGCCATCCGCGCAGTGTTCTCCTTCGGCTGCATCATGTTCGAGGTCATGACTCGGCAGCTCCTGTCGGACAGCATCCCGGAGGGCGACATGGACGCTGCGGTGGAGTACCTCAGCCGCGTCTCCTGGGCCGGCTGGAGGCCCGACCTGCCGCCCAGCCTGCCCAAGGAGCTGCGCCTGCTCATCTCGCTGTGCTGGCACCGGGTGAGACCGCCCAGTGAGCCCAATTGGGGAGCACCCCCTGGGAGCGTGGGCTGGTGGTGGTGGTGGTGGTGGTGGTGGTGGGAGGGGAGGTTGCGCTGCGGTGCAGGTGGGGCTTCGGCTTCCTGCCCGGCTGTGGTCCGTATCAGATCTATGGGTGAGGACGGCGGAGGAGCTGCGCGTGCTGTGTGCATGCGGTGGGGTGGGGTGCGGTGCGAAGGCTGGTGTCTCGTTCCAGGGCGGACGCAGGTAGGGCCCGGGCGAGGGCGGGTCGTCCTTCCGGCGCTTGTCCTGGCGCTGCTGACGTCTCTCTCGCGCGTTCGCCTTGCGCGCTCCGCTCCGCTCCGCTCCGCTGCGCTACGCTGCGCTGCGTTCCTCCCCGCAGGAGCCCCGGCTCCGTCCGTCCTTCCCCACCATCGCCACTCGGCTTCGGGAGGTGCTTCTGGCCACGGCGGCGGTGCCGTCCCGCGCCTCCAAGTCTAGCCTGGTGGCGGCGGCGCCGCCGCCGCCGGGGCCGCAACTGCAGCAGCAACAAGAACAACAACAACACCAACAACGGCAGCAGCAACAACAACGATTAGTACAGCTGCAGCAGCAGCAGATGCGTCTCCATCAGCACATACAGCGTCTGCAGCTGCCGGTTTACTGGCCGGGGGACTCCGCATCGACGCATCAGCCAATGGCCACGCAGGCGCATATCATGCACGGGGCCGCCAATGCCGCACGGAACGGCTTCGAGCCGTCGGCGTTTCCCGCCGTTGGAAGCGGCGCCCCGCTGACGCCCGCCGTCAGCGGAGGGGCCCACACGGCTGCGGCCACCCACACGGCGACCGCCGCCGCGGTCGCCGCGGCCATTGCGGCGGCGACGCAAACCAGGCAGCAGCTTGCGGCGCAGCACCAACACCAGCAGCAGCAGCTGCAATTGCAGCTGCAACTGCAGCAATTGAACGCCTGCACCGCCCGCCTGGGCGCTGCCGCCGCCGCCCACGGCGGCGCCGCCGGCGCGCTATCGTCGTACACGAGCAAGACCGGCGGCGACGCTTCGCCGTACACGGTGTACAGCGCCGGCAGCCGGCTGCCCTCCCTGGTGGAGAGCGCCGGCACCTACACCGCCGCCACCGGAGGCCGCATCTCAAGCCCGGTGCTGGGCACGCTGGGCGTGCCGGCGCCGGCGGGCCGCGGCGGGCTGCTCCTGGATGCTGCGACTATGCAGCCGGGCCGCGCCACCGCCACGGCCATCTTAAACAGCGACGGCGGCTGTCGGTCTCCCGTGTCCAGTCCGGTGAGCCCCAGCGGCTCCAGGGGCGGAACCAGGAGGTTGTCGGGAGGGCAGGGGCTGGGGCTCGTGTCCGGGCCGGGGCAGGAGGCGCGCGCGAGCGGGGGGACGGCGTCCAAGAGCGAGGGCAGCGCCGGTACGGCGTCCGGGGCGTCGTTTCGGAGCCCCCGGGAGCAGCAGCTGCTGGCGGGGGCGGCGGAGCCGAGTCACCCGCAGGCCAAGGGCCAGGAGGGGTGCATGTCGCTGTGCGCGTTGATGTGATCCTGGGTGTGGGTGTGTGAGCGGGTGTTGTGCACAGTGTGTGTATCGTGTGTGAGAGAGAAGAGGGAGAGAGAGATTGGGAGGGAGAGAGAGTGAGTGGGTATGTGTGGCGCGATGCTGGTGCTGATGCGGAAGCGTGCGGGCTTGGAGAGGTGCGCCGCGTGCGAATGTGCAAACGCGATAAAAGAGCAGAGCGCGGTGCGGTACTGCTCGGCGTTCATTGTTGTCTTTGCCAGGCGAGCACTGGGGGAGCGGTTTTTGGTATTTCGGACTGCACGCTGCTTGTGTGCTGTGAAGTCGTGTTTTTCGGGACCTTTCACGCACTTCCTGTGCCTGAGGACGCTGCGTGGCGTCGTGATCCCGCGCCTTGGCTGGCTGGAGCCTGCGCGCCTTGCGACCGGTGTATGTTCGGCATGTGTCTTTTGACTGGATGGAGTTTGCATGGACCAAACATATATAAGTTGATGTCGTACTTGCTACACTGTTCAACTGCGAACGTGCAGTCATGCGTGCGTGTAGGGGCTGGGCCGGGGAGCAGCTTGCCGGGGCTGTGCTGCTCCTGGCTCTGGCTATCATATGAAGGAACGAAATAAGGCAGGCGTTGTTTTCTGCTCAGGTTGCATCTCGTAGCGCTGAAGGAATGGAAGGTGTAGTGCTGAAGAGGGGCCAGGCTGAGGGGCCGGGCGGGATCGGCCCGCGCACGATGCACGGTGGAAGGGGCTGCAGCAGGCGTGCGAAGTATGCCACATATCTTGTTATCAGCCGGATGGCGAGGCTCGTGAACAGGGACGCGGACGAATGAGCGGCGCGGAGGCGCGCCAATTTTCTGCGCCGTGTAAGACACGTTAGTTAACAGGGAAGCCCTTGCTCGGTAGTAAGGGGGCATATGGGATGCGCTCGCGAGTCAAATGGCTGGGGGCCCTGGCCCCGGCTACCAGTGCGCGCACGCGCGAGGCAAGCTTCACTGCCTTCCTGCGCCTATCAAGGCCAAACACCGGCAGAGAGTGCATCCGCCACCGGAATGCACCTGCCGCTGGAGCTCCGAACGCCAAAGTCAAGCTTCATCGCTCTTTGCACTAAAAGGGTACAAAGGGTATCACGCCCCCATTGCGCATCGGGATCAGTTTTGCCAACAGGCACCATCAGGATTTGAGCCCTTCAGGGACTTCCCGCTATGCGTGCGTGTGGACCTCACGCGCACGCGTTTTGGTGCGTGCGCGCTCGCGCGCCTGCGTCGCGGCGTGTGCTGCGGTGGCGTGTGCACCACCCGCCCCGGTCAATCAAGGTAGAAGAGCGTCACGATCTTCTTCATCTCCTTGGCCTCCTGGCACGTCTCCAGCAGTAACCGGCTGTCGTGGAAGGCGAAGCAGACGACCTGCTGGATCTTCGAGATGATCGTGCGGTTGCAGATCCTGCGGCAGCGACGGGCGGCGGCGGCGCCGGCGGACGAGGCGTTGGCGCGTCAGAGCTCCATCACGGGAAGCGCTGGCAGGGGCAGCTGGCGCGTCCGGTAGCGCTATGAGGTTGAGGTTTACGTTGAAGGGGGTGAAATTCGGCGGCGTATTCCCTCATGCAGGATGGAAGGCGCGGAAGAATCCAACATGGGAGGGAATGCGCTTGCCGGGGTTTGAGGGCCGCACGTATGACTGACTCCTCTGTGGCTGCTGCGACTCCTGGCAGGACCTGCGCCGGCTGCTCGGCGCCCGGGTGCCCCGCAGCACCCTCGCTCCTCCCATGCAGGTGGGCAGCGAGCCCTGGGATCAATCCGTGTCAATCTAACTTGTGGATGGCAGCAGAGGGGCGCGCACAAAGACGTAAGGCCCCGGTAGTTGCGGCTATGCCGCAGCCACACAGTAACCTGTCAACTGGACGGGTTAAGGCAGCGCCCCCAAGCCCCCGCATCACCGACCCGCCCACCCTGCCCGGGCGCCCCTGATTCACCTGCTGGCCTCCATGAGCGGCAAGTGGTCATTCTCGGGCATCTCTTTCAAGTCTTGCACCTGCTTGCCCGGCGGGGAGCGCGGGGCTCTAGTCAGTCGGGGAGGAACGTAACGGGCCAGGCGGACTACAAAACACACGGGCATGGCACGCTGCCGGCGCCGCTCCCTTCACAAGCTTGCGCACACGCATCTGCTGCCGGCTGTCAGCGTCACGCACGGCGCAGCGTCCCCACAGCCCCGACCCCCATCCGTCCCGGCGCGGCGCCGGTGCAACGGCTCTCGGCCCAGACGCTGCGCTTCGTCACCACCTGCTGCAGCAGCTCCTGCGACTCGTAGGGCTGCTTGTGAAGGCTCTGCGGCAGCAGCACGGTCAGCTTGTCCGGGCAGTTGGCCCGGAGTGCCCCCTTGATCACGGCCGCGTTGGTCCCCGTGGCTCCCGAGGTAAAGATGTGGTTTCCCTGGCGAGGGACGTAACGTGGCAGCAGCAGCAGCAGGGAGCAGCAGCAGGGAGCGGCAGCAGGGAGAGTATCAAGCAACAAGCAATAAGCAGCAGGACCATGCCATCAGGAGGACGGACCGCAGCGGAATGGAACGTTCAGGTGCCGGGTAGGTAAACGCCGAGCGCCAGTAGCGACCCCACCACACACCACGACATCCACACCCATCCGTGCCCCTGTCGCAAAAACCCATGGAGGGTTCCAGCTGTGCTAAGCGAGGCATGTTGAGGCTGAGCAAGGACGGCAACCGCCAGCGTCAGAGCGTGCGGAAGGACGTCCGCTGAGCAGCACCCGTCATCGGCGCCAGCTCTCACGGCTCTCCTCTTTCCCGCCCCTTCGCGTCCTTGACGGCGAACCCGCAGCCGCATGGCGCGACTGGTGCCCAAAGTCATCCATATAGGCGCCATCTCTGCCCCTCCACGCTGCATCACCCTTGCTCCCCTCTCACAGGGCCCAGCCCACCACGTCTGTGGCACGCGGGTTGTACAACCCGCCTACCAAACACCACCAACCCTTTCCCGTTTCCGTTAGGTACAAGTGATCAAAGTACCAAGGTGCTTACGCAGGCAAGCCCGGCGAAGAGTATGCAACGCCCTCATCCCCCAACTGTTCGCGCAATGAAGCCGACCGAAGCCGACGACAAGGCTGGGGCTTCAGCCCGGATGCATACACGCCACGCGTGCGGATGCCTTGTTCCGGCGGAAATCCCACTGGCTGCGACCAAGGCCGTAAGTCCAGGGTAAAGGCCACGGGTCGTGCGTGAGAACCATGTAAACTTGCTCCTTCCCCCGGGTAGCATCCGCGGACGGTCCCACAACAAGAGCAGCTGCAGGGGGGAACTCTGCCGTTCAAACCCGGACCGCCCTTCTCGCTCACCGTTGACGCGTAAGCGTACGCAAGAATCTCCACCAGCTTCTGGTGCGTGACACCCATGTTCCGAGTTCCGAAGAAGCCGAGGTTTTTGGGCCCGTCGCTTTGTTGGATCGCGAGGAGTTCCTGCGAGGGGCGCTCCGCGTCAGGTCCCGACACGTTGACGCCAGGGTTTTCTCGTCATGAGCACGACCGCCTTCAGACTGATACCAATCAGCTCATCGCATAATGCTTTATGTTCCCAGAAATCCTGTCAAGAACTCACCGAAAGGTAGTCCAGGTCCGAGACCGATTTCGTCGGAGCGTCGAGCACGGGCATCCTAGTTAGTAGGTCATTTGTGTCTTTGGGGTTGAAAACCGAATCGGCTTGATTTGGAATCCTCATGCCCATCGGCTCTGGGCGCTGCGAGCTGGGCCATCCGGAGCTGCTCGAGACCGCCGCGTGTACTACGCCAACCCGCGTTCGTTGTGTAAACGAGCAAGGAGTGTTACGCGCAACTTGACCTAGACGTGGAGATGTCTGCGTGCGCATTTTATTGTAACAGCGAAAGCCCTCCCCTAGCGGAAAGCCCTACAGTGCAGAGGCGGATAAAGAAATTACATATATATGAAATATTATAGTATTATTACCCGACAATTGGAAGTGGTCATGCGATTACGCTCACGATGCGGGGAGTGCCGGGCACCGGCACGGCAAGGTCAGACGATTGCTGCGTTGCTGGGTCAAGGTATTGCAAAAGCTGTTCTCATGAGCCTATAACTCATACCCATACGCAACATGGGACGGCGCAAACGAACGAGATTCCCGCCTTAAATAAATGGCGGCAAACCCTTAGTCTGTGTCCCCGTCTCGTATTTGCCATCAACCTCTCCGGCGCATCCACGCAAGCCATCTTCATAAGTCTCCCCACGACGCACCAACCCTGCCACCGTTGTTCTCGGGACGGCCACTGCTATAATGGCGGGGACTGGCGGGGAAGAGCGGATGATGACGCGCATTCCTCGCTTTCCGCCTCTCCTTACCCGGGCGCCGGCTGGTGTCACGCCCTGTCACAGGCCCACGGCGACGGCCGGGTAGTCCATTAGGCCTCTCGTGTCGTGTAGGGGCAAAGGGCGGCGGGTCGTTAGCTCGTTGCCCCCCCCCCAGATCATCTCCGGCCTTTACGTGGATAACCCCCAGATCATGCGTCATGTAGTGGATTCCTTACTTCGTCATGTGTTGCGCAGTGTACCTCCCATGGCCGCTGCTGTTGACGTTGCTGCTGCTGCTCTCCCATTGCTTATACGTATTGGTAAATGTTGTTGTGGGCTCCAGAATTTTGAAGGGGACCTTCGTCCAGCCCTGTCCAGCTAGGGTCACCGAAGGGGCCATCGGGCCCGTGCTGCCCGTGTGGCTCCCCTGGTGGCTCCAAATGGTTCGTCTCGTTCAACCCGTCGTTGCTTCCGGCGGCTTCGCTCTTCATAGTTTCATTTGATTGTTATTAATGTGGGCTCCAGCCCCTCGGAAGGAAGGAGGGTAGAGCCAGCGGTCCAGCTAGCCAGCGGTGCAGCGGAAACGAACAGGGCACACACCAGGCTAATCGTTGTTTTTGCGCACGCGAGGGCCGACACGAATCATGCACCACTTTCCATCAGGCCTAAACCTCTTGACACCTTGACGACGGTTAGTTGATGCGGTACGCGTGGCGCACGCCACACTGCCTGCTCCGCACGAACTTGCGAGGCATGGCCGGTCCCTCCCTTACCAACCGAAAGGCAACTGAACCGGTTCAGGAACCAGCCAAGGGTAGGCTGGGTCGCATGCCAGGATTGCCTGGTGTGTGAAGCCCCGCGACCATCGGCGTAGTTGCGTACCGTACCTGTAAGGCGGGTCGCGGACTTCCCCCAACGGGGCTTTTCCTTCGACTTACCATGTCACCCACGGGCGGCTCACAGGCGGGACTTCGGGTTTAGGCGCACATCACCACTACCACCAGCGTCACCGTCACCGCCGCCACAACCACCACAGCCGCTGGGGGAGGCGCAGCTGCCTTGCCCTCAGCAGACCCCTCCCCACCCACCCTGACGTGTCGCATGCTGGGGGCCCAACCGCCAGAACAGGCGAGAAGCGACCGGCCCGCCCGCATGGTGAAACCCCCCGCCCGCCAGCACACCGCGGGTGACGACGCTGCAACCTTCACATGAAACTGCCGCGGGTCGCCCCTCCTGTCGCCCCGCGCCCCCTTCCCCCACAGCCTTCCCCCCAAGCCGCCCGCTCCACCCCCTCCACCTTCCTGCCCCGGCACTACGCCCACGCCCCTCGGCGCCAGCTCAGCCCATGCCCAGCTCAGTAGCCCGGCGGGAAGTTGGCTACTTCTGCCACTTCCTCGTGGCTCTGTCCGCCCGGCGTGGTGAAGGTGATGCGCAGCCGCATGACCAGCTGCTTGACGCCGTGCTGCGTGTTGTTGACGTACAGCTTCTGCGTCACGGTGCCGCCGCGCGGCGCCAGCACCGAGCCGGACGCGGGCTCCAGCTTGATCTGCATGAACTTGGGCACCGCCACCTGCGCGTTCCGGATTGACGTGTTTAGGTTGGCGTGTTTTTACTTAGGGTACACGCGTATCGCAACGGGAAGGGGTCAGTCAGGGTGGGGGTGCCGCCTTGGGGCGCCAACACCGACAGCCTGGGGAGCCGCCGGTGGCGGTGGAGGTGGAGATAGTGGTGGAGATAAGTGGATAGTGGTGGGTGGTGGTGGTGAGGAGGCAGACCGAATGGCGCTGCCAAATAAAAGGCGGGAGATGCGCCGACGCCCAATTGTGTCCCAATCGATGCCGGTACGCGGAAGGGGTACCAGGCCTTGCTGCATGGAAGCTTCACCGACTTTCCCAGCTACGGGAAAGACACGCCTTGCTTTGCCCCGGCGCAGCTTCCGCACCCCGCCTTCTCCCCCTGCGCCGGGGCTTCGCTCGAGAGCGCCCTTCCCATCCCTCCATCCCTCCGCCCTTCCTGCCGCGCCCTCTCCTTTGCACACACATACACATACACATACATACACCCGCCCCGCTGTTCCCTTGGGGGTGTTCCCCGTGCGCGCGCCGACCTGCAGCGTGTAGTCCGTGACCTCGGTCAGGTTGTTGTTGGTGGTGACCGCCAGCACCTCCGTGATGGCGGGGTTGGCGACGTGCTTGACCAGCGTGAAGCTGATCACCAGCCCCTGCTGCTGCCAGGCCACGATGGTGGGTGCAGCGCCGGCGGCGGCGGCGACGGGCGCCGCTGGGGAGGACGGCACCAGCGCGGGAGCTGGCACAGCGGCGGGGGAGGCCGCCGGCGCCGCGGGCCCGCCCAGGATGGCGGCGAGGGGGTCCTGTGGGAAGGGGCGTGTACCGTATGTGTGGTGGGGTGTGGCGGGGAGCCGGGAGGAAGGGAGGGGGCTCCTCAGATCGTGCTCGGAGAACTTGTAACTGTCAAGACGAATTATTGAGGTCACGGCAGTTTTCTGCTTGTTGAATGCAAATCAAAGGTATGGCCCATACCCCGGGCGGCAATTGCCATACCGGTATCACCCAACTCGGACGTCAGCCGTAAGCTTGGACTGCTGACCACGCATAGCAGCACCCATCTCTGCCCCCCACCCCGCCCGGGAGAACCTACCGCTGGGGGCGCTGGCGCCGCGGCCGCGACGGCCGGCGACGGCCCCGGTCCCATGCCCAGCAGGTTGAGCAGGTCGTCCGAGACGGCCGGCGGCGCTGGCGGCGCTGCGCCGGCAGCCGCGACGCTGGCGGCGACCGGGGGCGCCGGCGCCGGCACGCCGCCCAGCAGCGCATCCAGGTCGTCCACCAGTGCCCTGTTGGTGGGGGCTGCCGCCGTGGAGACGCCGCCTGAGGGCGCAGGAGTGGGCGGTGGGGGGCGCAGTGGCGGTTGGCCACCAGTCTGGTGAAACGTGTGTGGAGACCAGCGCCGCGGTTGGAGACCGATGGGGTCAAGGTGGAATCAAGATGGGGAAGGCAGGTGCAGTAGGCAGGTGCGGGCCGTAAGGCAAACAGAAGGACGACACATGGGCTCCCGAAGCGCACTGTCTAGGAAAGGACGTCCACGAGTGGAGAAAGCCGAGCCGTTGCCCAAACGCACTGCGGCCCCCGTTGCCTGGCCCCCGGCAGGCGCGAGGCGGCTGCCGGGCGCACCACACAGCCCCCACCCCCACCAGGCCCATCCCGAACCACAGCCCAACACAAGCCGCCGCCCAGTCCAGCCGCAGCCCCCACCCCTCCGGGGGTTCCGGGTCCGTTCCTTCGCTGCGGTATCTTCTATTTTTACCCCCCCCCCACCCCGACTCGTGATCCTTACCCAGCATATCCAGCCCGCCCAGCAGGTCCGACCCGGTCGCTGGCTTAGCAGCAGCAGCAGCAGCAGCAGCCGTGGCCGGCGCGGCAGCGCCTCCGGCGCTGCCGGTGCCGTTGGTTCGCTTGGCGCCCCCGGACGACACGGGCGCGGAGCCGGGGGCCGACGCGGGTCCCTCCAGGTTGTTGGTGCGCAGGTACTCGGCCTCGTCCAGTGCCGGCATGCGCTCGAGCAGCTGCGGCCGGATGCGCTCGTGACCAAACACCTTGCCGTACTCGCACGACCTGGAGGGCGCGCGCGCACGCGCGCCAGCGCGGTGCGGTCGAAGATGTTTCAATCAAGGAGGGCGACACATACACCGAAACCATACAACCCAGCCGCCCACCTGCGTTCCCCGTGCTGCCACCGCAGCCCCCACCACCCACCTCCCAACCCACCACACCCGTACCCGTCCACCGCAGCCCCCACCACCCGCCCGCCCACCCATCTCCCCCCGCACACACCCGCCGCAGCCCCCACCCACCCACCCGTCCCCGCACCCACCCACCCACCTCGTCTGCACCTCCAGCTGCGCGCTCGTGGTGAAGCGGCCGATGGTGGCTCGCAGCCGCGGCACCTGCGCCGGCAGCCGCGCCGTGAGCTTCATGGCGGCCGTCAGCACGTGCTCCACCGCCGCCGGCTCGGAGCGATGCCGCCGGAGCACCGTCTCCAGCAGCGAAACCGCCTGCAGCAGCAGCAGCAACAGCAGCAGCAGCAGTGCAGCAGCAGCAGCAGCGCAGCGTGGGATGGAAAAGAAGAGACCAGGACGCGGTGACACGGGAAACGACACGACCTGCGGGAGAGTCCCCAGAACACAACGAGGAATGCGGACGGAACGGACGGAAGGGACGACGCCACCACCAGCAACAACGTCAGTGGAGGACGGGGGCGCGAGCAACCTCACCCTCCTGGGAAGCGACCCGCGTGAGGTCGCCTCGCTGGGCGCGCGCGCTCCTGCCCCCCCCCCGCGCCGGCCTCATCGGTGTTCTCTCCCCGCTGCACCCGCCAAGCACCAGCGCGACACGCGCGCAGCGGCGCTGGACGCCCCTTGCCCGCCGCTGCGCTGCACCATAGCTGTGGCCCTCCGCCGTCCCTCCACAGTCACCCCAAAATTTTATTTGTTTTGTTTATTTTAAAATTGGTTGGCGTAGCACCGCATCTGGCTGCCATCCGTCATCCGTCCGAACCCCCGCTGTCGGGAGAAACTGCCGTCGACTGGACGGTTCGGCCACCGCCGTAGGCGCCTCACCTCCGAGTCGCTGACCACCAGCGGCGCCTCGCCCTCCAACAGCGGCCCGCCCATGGACGGCAGCAGCATCTCGCCGTACTCGCCAATCACCCACAGCGCCGTCTGCAGCAACGCCGGCGCCGCGGCGTCCACATTGGCCGCCAGCGCCCGGTAGAAGGCGCGCGTGGCGTAGGCCTGCAGCTCGGGCGTGTTGGTCAGGTGCACCAGCATGGCGCGAGCGACCTCGTCCTTGACGTACGCGCCGGCCTGATGGGGGGAACCGAGGGAGGCAAGGGGCAGGGCGGAGTCGAGTGGTGGCGACGGGGGAAAAAGTGGCACGGGGGTGGAAGAGCTGCAGGGGTTTGGGGCCAAGTGAAGCGACCCGAAATGGCTGGGTTCGGCATTTTAGTTTGCAGGCCACATTTGCTAGCCAGCAGGCAGCGTTGGGTTAGGTAGGCTCGGGTTCCGGTTTTGTTGAGGATTGGCGCCGCCGCTTGTTTGGATTGAGCCAAGAGGCTCGTTCAGAAGGGCGGTAGAGGCGCGGTGTCTTCTCCTGGATAAGGACCTTTGTTCCCGGCCAAGGGAGGCTCTGCGCCGCTCCGCCCTAGGGAACCGCTTCGATCCTTCCGTGGCCTGCCCCGCCCGAGCCGCCTGGCCCTGGCCCAGGCGGTGGCTTGCGGCTCGCCGCCAGAGAAGGGGCAGGTCCGGCCCGTGGGCCGCCGCCGCCTTCTGACAGCTCGCCTTCTGACAGTCCCGGCCCCGCGCAGTCCCGGCCCACCTGCAGCATCACCGCCAGCAGCTGGTCAAAGTACCACCGCCGGTCGGGGGCGAACCTGCGGGCAGGAGGGGAGGGAAGGGGTGTAGAGAGGGTGGACGCTAGAGGAACCAAGAAGGTGTTGGGAGTTTGTGGAGGGTTTTCCTTACGTGTAATGTGCCTGCAACCATGGGGGCTCCAGGTAGGGACCTGCGTGGCGGGACTGACAGGGTTTTGAAGGGCGGAACGGAGAGCGCGGCGGCGTAGCGTCGTTGCCGTATCCTGTCCGCCTCACCCCACCGCCCCTCCGCCATCGCCAACTTTCTTCATTACCCCGGACCGCCTGCTGCACCCAGTATGCCCCAACAGCGCATCGCATCGCGCTCTCTAACCCCCCACCTCTGGATGAGCATACAGATCTTGGCGGTCAGGTCGGGCTTGAACTCGGCGTCACTGACTGCCAGGTAGTCGAGCAGCTCCCGCGTGAGGGTGCGGATGTTTGACTCGTTGACCAGGCTGTACACCAGCTCCAGCGCGCGCCGCCGAATGGACACGTCCGCGTCCTTGACGCACTCCACGATGGTGGCGCGGTGGCGCTGGACGGCCTGTTTGAGGGGGAGGAGGCGGGTTAAGAGGCGCGGCGGGTCGGTGGGAGTGGCTGCAGCAGCCAGGCTCAGCGCGCGGGGGCGTGTAGCGCGGGGACGGTTAGGAGAGGAGACCGGAGAGGGTTAAGGGTTAAGGGAGGGGCGGGGGGTGGGTGAAGAGAAAGCAGTTCGTTGCGGGAAGAGGGAGCCCAGAGGCAGTGCGGCGCGGCGGGTGTGTGTGTGTGTAGTGGTGGGTCGCTGGTGAGGAGGTGCCGGCGCCTGGCGGCTGGTCGGTGTTGGGAGGACGACAAGCCCGTGGAGATGACATCCGTAAGCAGGCTTCCGGTCACGGTTGTGGCTCCAGTCCACAAACAGCGCACGCTGGCACTCTGGCCCAGGCCCCCCAGGGAGGGCAGAGTCCCAATCCAGCCCAGCCCAGCGCGGTGCGCCGCCGTCGTCGCCCGGCTCGCCTCCGGGTTCCGGTACTTCGCTGCAGTGTTGCTATGCTTCTCTTTTTGCCCCCTCTCAAGTCTTAACCCCCAGCCCCGCCGCCGCCGTCACCGGCCTCACCTGCGTGTCGACGGACACCACCTTGGCCAGAGTGTTCAGCGCCACGTAGCGGATGTTGTTGTCCTTGTTGGCCAGGAAGCGGCCCAGGATGTTGATGGCCAGCACGCGCAGGCCGCCGATGGATTCGATGCCCATGATGGTCTGCACGCACTCGTACAGGATGGCGTTGCCGGCGTTGCGGTTGGCCTCGATGTTGGAAGCCACCTGGGGGCCCGCAGGCAGGGCCGGGAGGGAGGCCGGGAGGGGACGGGGGGGTGAGGGGAGGGACCGGGGAGGCGAGGGCCAGGCGGGGATTCTGGCCGGTGTCAGGTGTGAGGTGCCCGAGAACGCTGTGGGTCTTCGCCCGAAAGCGGCGTTAATCAATCCAATAAATGCTTACGGGGCGAGGGCTGCTGCGCGGAGGCAAGGTGGTGCGGCGCGGCTGCGCGTAGGCAAACTGGGCTGCCAACAGCGCAGACGTTGAGGAGCCGCCCGCTGCCCGGTTGCGCTCCTAGCTAGTAGCACCGCGATGGACACACAGCACAGAGCTGAGCCGGTCTATCCGGCGGCGCCGTCACCGCCTTGTCGCTCTAGCAACTTGGCTCCATGCGCCGCTTTGCTACGGTCTACTTGCTACTTTGCTCCGGCGGCCGTTGCCCCTCGCAAAACCAGGGCCGCCCTCGCGCCCTCAGCGCAAGCGCACCACGTCCAGCACCGCAAGTCGAGGGCCTGGAGCCACTGTAACAACCACAACAACCACGAGCCACGCCCTTATGAACACTGCGCTGCAGCAGCAGCCTTCCGACCCAACAACCCATAAGTAACATGCCCCTCCCAAGGACGTCTATCGACCCAGCTCTCTGCGCAACCCCGAAGATGGCGCCTCCCTTCCAGTCCTCCAGCTGACTTTGCTGGCACCAGGCTGCCCGGCCAAAACCCTGTGCCAAACCCGTAGCTTTCCTCCTTCGCCTCGCCATAGCGTGACCGAGGGCGCATCGTCCGCCCTTGCCATCCCCTTTGCCGCCCGCCCCCAGCTGCTTGACCTTCGGAACCCAGGCGGCCATCCCCTCCCCAGGCAACGCTAGGCACCAGCCATTGGCAATGCCAACCGAGTGCAAACTTGTGAGCGCCCCAAGCCACCGAACCCCGAACATGCGGGCGACAGCCCTCGACTGTGCTCTCGCGCAGGCCCCTACGACCCACCAGCCGGCTAACACCCTCCCCTTTCATCCGTTCGCAACATTTTCCGGGGCCCGCTTTTCCAGTAACCCCTCCGACCATGACGTCCGTTTACCAGCCTGTCCTCATGCCGATGGGACTGCGCAACGTTTCCCTTCCGCCCCCAGACTCCCACCCACCTGCGCCAGGATGTCGCTCATGGCGTCACTCGACTCCGCGTGGCCCCGCCCCAGCAGCCGCAACAGCCGCAGCAGCTTAACCTGCGCGCACCCGGGCGGGCCCCAAGGGCGGGAGGCAAGTGTGAAGAGCCTGCCGTGGCTCAGTGCAAGGCGGTGTGGCGTGGGTGAGAAGCATGCCTCGCCCCCATTGCCGTCCGCGCCGCTGCCATGAGCCTCTAGGGTCCGGCTATCGCCCTTCCGGCGAATCTGTCGCCTTTCCCGTCACACGCACGCGAGCAGCCGCAGGGATGTTGCCGCGCCTCACTTCCCAACAAGCCGGGAGCCCGAAGCCTCCTGTCTGTCAGTGCCACCCTCCCTGGACATCCGGCGGCCCTGCCTCAGTCACACCTCACCGCCCACACTTTTACCGGCTGGCACATTACAACACTCAGACGGGCGATGCAAAGTTGCACCGAAGCCCCACACCTCCCCTGCCCTGCCCGAGTGGAGGGCTGCCTCCCTGCTTCACCGGGCGCGCACCTGCAGGAAGGGGTTGGTGATGCCCCCAATGTCGTGCTCTGGGGACACCCCCGTCTGCAGCAGGCTGCGCAGGATGCGGCAGAGCGTGGGCACCGCGGGGCGGTACTTGTCCACGTGCGAGGCGTCCAGCTCCAAGATCTGGGGCCAACAAGATCGCGAGGCGACGCATAGCGGAGCAGTAGGACGCGGGGAAGGTAGGAAGGCCCAACAAGGGACACGGCGTGGTTGGTTACCAGAGGGGGACAAAAGGATGCGACGGTAAGGAGGCAAGAGTAACAAAGAAGCCGTGTATTTGCAAGTGTGGCATACGTTGCATATGGGGCTGCGTAGAACCGTTGCAGCAGCAGCGAGCGGCGAGGAAGCTGAGGGGACGGGCGGGACTTAAAACCGAGGAAGGTGGGGGCAACGGCAGAACCCCTTCCCTGACGTCAAACTATTCATCTCCCGGCGGTTCAGGAGCACGGGGTCGCTTTGTCGCCAGGAACTGCGGCTGGTTCCCGCCCCGGGTTTCCCCCGGCGGCCAGCATCTTTACGCGGCGGCCCCCATTGCGCACTTTCCATGTGGGTCAGCCACGCGACGCGCGCTTTCCAGTACAAATGCGGCCCTCGTAAATCACCGCCCGTGGCACCCACGCCGATCAACCCCGCGTGCGCCCGTTTCGCTCGCCTGCAGCATGAGCGTCACGCCGCACAGCATCACCGCCTGGTTGCGATCGTTGAGTAGGTCCACGGCTTTGTCCACAAACTGCTCAAGAAGCTCCGGGACCTTTTTCACTATCCTGCGTGGCAGATAAGCGTTGGCCATTCGGTGGTGACGGTTGGTCGCTAGGACGCCCGGGAGGAAGTTGGGGATCGGTGGACGGGAGGAGGCGAGAGGGCTAGGAAGCGGCAACAAGGAGCACAGCGTGTGCCCCGTGGCGGGGTTAGGGAAAGAGAGAGGGTCGTGGTGCTCAGCGCGCAAGGCCGCTGGCGGACTGTACCGCCGCATCTGCACCCCACGGCCATATGTGCAGCACGCCTGCCAATGAGATGGTACGTCGCGTGGCTTGCAACGAGCCATTTCAGCTTGCCATGTGCAAATCAGCAGCCCAAACAGCTGGGCGAATCCGCCGGTGGCCTATGCACTGCGGACCGCCGGTGCCGTGCGGCTCTATTGGCGCTCCGCTGATCCGCTCCACGGAACGCCGGTGCCAGTTCCGTACACTCTGCCGTGATGTGCGCTAGAAAGCTGGCGAAATGGGTTTCGACTGCTTGGGCACACACCTCACTGCGCACAGGGCTGCTTTCTTCCGAATGTAGGGGGCAGGGCAGTCCATGAGCTTCTCCACGTCCGGAGCTAGGTCCCGAGCCATCTCTGCGGAGGGTGGGCAACATGTGTCAGCGCCGGGCCTTCAGGCGTCTCCGTAGCCCTCTTCCCAACCCTTCCCCCCGGACACCACTACTGGGGTAAGCGGGCGTCGAGCCCAGTGCAACTGAACGCCGAAAGGGCTCACCGGCAGAGCAGATGTTGCCCAGGGCAACCAGGGCCAAGCCGACGATGTACATGTTTTTCGTGTTGTTGAGGTCCATTTTTACGGAGTTGGTCACAAGCATGAGCACCTCCTGGCGCTCATCTAGCAAGATCATGAGCCCCAGGTACCCCATTCGCTGCGGGGAGGTAATTGCCATCCACGGGTGTTAAGCGGTTCATTTGCTCTCTAGCGTCATAATTGTCCCCACATGCTGCAAAAAGTTATTTAGCCATGTCTGACCTTTTCGGGAAAGCCTGAACCCGCGATGAGTTTGAGCGTCTCCATCTGCCCGAAGTGCGTGGGATAGCCCAGCATGTGAATGTACATAAGCTTGGCGACATTTCGGTGCCTGCATGACTGGTCTTGTTCTCTAAAAGCCTCGCGAAGTGCAGCGCTCTCCTTTGCAATGACCTCGCGCTCTTCCGCTGCGGTCTTACAGGCGCGGACGGCCTTGATCAGGTCACGCAATCGAATAGACATCTTTGCCCTTTGCTGTTGGGCCTAGCCTGTCTTTCGGCTACTGCCAACGCGTCATACTAAAGCAGGTAGAAATTTTTGGCGACGATGATGTATGAGGTATGCCCTAATTTGACTGCGATATACTAGGAAGGGATGCGTGTTCCCGCTTAGTGTCCGGCGTTCGACCGGCCACTGTCGTGCGAAGACGGGAGAAGCCAAACCTAAGATCAATGAAGTGCGTGGGGGCAGTATGCGTAGCAATTTCGCACAAATATGTGACATTCGCAGCGAATACATTATGCAGTTGGCCCAACCTGTCGCAAGGTTACGGAGCAACCCAAACTTCCACTCCTGTCGAGTCTTCTTCAACTCGTGCATCCCCTGAATGACTGCCTTGGCTACCTGACTTCAATACACTATAACCATACCCACGACGCATGGACCTGGCCTCAGGCGCCCGACCCAGGCTTCCTCCCAGAGCCGGCCGCAGCGCACGGCCCCACTGCCCTCAGCCCGCTGTTGCCCCAGCCATGCCCCAGCCCGGCCCCATCACCAGGCTCCTGCTGCCGCCACCTGGCCTCAACCAACATCACGCAACCCTCTCCGGGCTTACACGCGCCTTCGCCACCTCGACAGCCTCCCTCCTCCATGCACCCGGGCCCTTGGACGGCTGGATGCTTACCCTGGAGCGGGGCATTGGCAAGGCCTACGGCGCCGAGGAAGAGCTGCAGGCCACCGGGGCGTTTCGCGGAGAAGTCTTCCCCGACCTCCCCATCGCCACCACCTGGCAGAATCTGGCCAAGGCACTGAACGGGTGGGCTGGAAGCTTGGAACACTGGGAGCGGGCTGGGGGCTCATGTCCGCAGGACCCACGGGTCGTGCATCAGCGGGCGAGGGATTGAAATCTCGAAACGCACTGAAGGATCGCCGCCAGAAGTGATTAGCTGTTACGCTTAACCCGGTTAAGTGCGCCTTGAGCAGTGCCCCCTGGCTGAGCTTTCAGTGCGCCGGCGGCGCGCCGCATGAGGCAGCGACGGCGACACGGGGCTACATGTGGTGCCGGCTGTACCGCCACGAACATGTTGGTACGCCTCACGCCCGACTTCCGCCGGACAGGCGCCTGCGCGCCTCCACCGCAGCCGCCGCCGACGACGACGACCCCGCGCCGCCCTTCACACACTACACCACCCGACCCGGCGCGCTCAAGGTGACCACCGTTGCCGCCAACCTCCGAACCGAGCACGAGATTGAGATGCGCGTGGTGGCGGCCGCCGGCGACGGCGCGGAGGCCACCGGCGGCCAGCGCGCCAACGCATTGCTCTGCGTCTCGGGTTCGCACCCCGTGCGGACGCTGCCACTCGTGTCCAGGTGCGTGCTCACGATTCCTTTCCTTTCGAAAGCGTACGTGCCCTTTCAAAGCTTCCCGTTGTCCCACCATCCCGGTCGGCGCCGGCCAGGTTCCTGCGGAGCAGCCTGGACACGTTGCGGATCGCGCAGCGGCTGCGGCAGCAGGGCTACATCCCGCCCGCCACGCAGCTGTGGGTGGTGGCCAACCCCAACACGGAGCCCAGCGCGGCACTGCTGGAGGCCAAGGTGCGGTAGGCTGGCTGGGAATTTCACGAATGCGTCTCCAGAATGAGAGACGGGCGCGAGCCAAACGGACGGGGCAATACCAATATACCATGCCTGTGTTTCGGGCCTTGGCTGTGGCCTCCGTGGACCGTCGGGGCGAGCGCCGCTTGCAATTGTACGTTCCGCCTCGCGCCGCACCTCCAGAACTGATTGGTACAGCGGCCGGCCTGGCCGACGCGGCTTCCCCGGCAGCAGCTGCCAACCCGCCGCGCCTTGTTTCCCCGCCGCACCGCGCCGCCTATATGCTGCATCCGCACGCGTCGCGGTCACATACGCTGTAGTTCAAGAATCCGCCCGGCGTCGGGCGCCGGCCTTGCCCTCCACACATACACAGGCCTCCTTGGGTGCCAACGCCGTCCTGACACAGCCCCCCTTTGACTGGCCGGCCTACCTGGCGTGGCTGGGGGACGCGGAGCGCCGGGGCTTGCTGCGCCCCGCGCCGCCGCCATCGTTGCCATTCGCAGCTGCGCGCGCGGCGCCGCCAGTTCCGGAGGTCTCGACACAGGCCAGCAGCCTACAAGACCCAAGCTCCGCGGCAGTATCTGTGCAGGCCGGCGCGCAGACGAGGCAACAGAGCGGCACCAGCAGTGCCGACACCAGCAGCGGCGGCGGAAGCAGGAGCAGTAGCGACGGCGGCGGCAGCGCCAGCGACGCGCCGCTGAGGCTGCTGGTGGGGCAACCCATGCTGAGCTCCGCAGCCAATCTGTCCTTCTGGGTGAGCTTGAGCGGCTGCGGCGGCTCGCCAGCGGCGCAGCGGCTGCTGGCGGAGGCGGCGCGCGCGGAGATGGAGGGCAGGGAGACGGCTGCGAGGTTCTTTGAGGCCTACAACCGGCGGCTGGTGGGGCAGGTAGGGGGTGCGAGGGGGCATGGTTTCGGAGTGGCGGTGGCGAGTGGTGGTGGTTTGGCCGCGATGGGGTGGCGGCGCGGGGACTGGTGCGCCGTATTTCGAGGGGGAGCACAGGCTGGCTGGCGCGCAGCCCAACCTGAAGAATTGCATCTTCTTAATAGGCACGGCCGATTAGACACCGCCGGCCGGCCACCGGCCGCCGTCAGTATTGGTCTCATCACTGGGTTGCGTTGTGCGCTGCCTCCGGCACCCTTACGCCCGCCGCGTGTTCGCGTCGCTCCCGGGCGCAAGCGCCGGGTTTCGGCTTTGGGCTGTTCTGCGTGTTCGGAAACGCCTGAAAGCGCTGCTGCGTGAGGACTCTCATGCTTGGCAACCTGCAGTCCTGCACGCGGTTAAGGCCCGCGCACGCCTCCGAAGCCTGGCGACCCGCGCTCCCCCTGGCAGGTGCTGGAGCGCGGCGGCGTGGCAGGCCTTCACGTCATGCCGATTACAAAGGCCTCTAAGCGGATGGTGCTCGCTATGCTGGCGGACGGCTCGCTGCCGCCGTCATCGTCGTCACCGTCGACCGACTGAAGGACCTCCTCGTCTGGGGTCCCACTTGCCGCCGCAAACGCGCAGAGATACGCTTAGGCAACGAAGTCTGTCGTCGCCAGCGACCGGGCCTCCGTGGGTTTCGCGCAGCGTTGCGCAGTGCGCCAGGAACTGCGCCGTGAAGCCGCCCAGTCCGCTCCCGCCCTTAGTGATTCAAACCGCCAGGACTACTGTATTATGGTGCAGTGCGCCTAGTGACTGACCTACATCTTATGAGGCTAACCCTGGCGCCAAAACACACGCACAGCTCACCACGCAGTGAACCCACCTACCGTATCGCGACTGTAAGGATGCGCAACAAGCTGTGACATTATGGTGGTATGACGACTGAGCACACGGGTCCTACATCCAACACGAGATGATACGACGAGCGCTATCCTGGACATGTTTCAGGCCTACATGCAGCAGCATGGGAACCCAAAGTGCGGACACTGTCCGCGAATGGGCGTGTCCTGCCCTGCAGGGGAGTTCTGCCGACACGACCCACACAGGGGAAGTCCGCAGCGACCCCAAAGAATAAAGCAGCTCCATGTAAGACAAACTACTGCTCGGAGGGAATCAACACGGCTCCAGGCGCCAAATTTCAGCGCGCGGGCCCCCACAGTAGCGAACAAGGCTCGCCTTCAGCTTCGCAATGCGCACAGGTGAGGCATCATTTCGGCGCGCCAGACCCAAGGTTCTGGGGCACCCGCAGCCCTCTTGCAAGAAGCCTGGCCTTGCTTCGAAACCCATGCCGGCTAATGGCTCCCCTAAATTGGACCCCTGGGTCATCGCGTCACAGCCGGATGCCCAGCCGAGGACCTCCCGCAGTGCCAAAGCAGTCATCCAGACTGCGAAAAAATAGGAATGACACGCCCTCGTCTTCGTCCGTGCGACCTTCGTCCCAACCTTTCCAGAGCCGTCCCTGACTGGACGCGGAAGTGGAAGGCACAGTTCGGCAGCGAGCAGCCGGCTACTGAATTCTGGGCCGTCAGGCTGGCTCCGACGGGGCGTCTGGAAGGCTCTGGAAGCCACTGCCGCCCACCTCCACTCGCGGAAATCAAGCGACGCGCCTGCTGGATCGACCAAGCCATCGATCACCCTCCAGCAAAGGGATATGCGCCGCTCGAACCAGCTCTTACCACGCAAAAGCAGCCAAGTGGGCCGCAAATCACTTGAACCCACGCCATCGTCGCCTCGTCGCTCCGCGCCTCTACCGCACGAGCATGCTTCCTCCTCAGCCTCCTCCAGCTCGTCAATTACCGACGCACTTGCGGCCCTCAGCTGCAGATGTCGCTCCAGGCGGCAGCCTGCACGTTCCGTTCGCCTGCCGCCATTCGGGAGCCCGTTAGCTCTTGCCGCTGCTGGCGGCGACATTGGACACGTAGGCCCGGACGGCCTCCATCGTTTCCGCCGCCTTGTCCTGCAGGTTGCGTGTGGCCACGCACGAGTTGACCAGCACCGCATGCGCCCACTCGCGGCTCCGAGCCGCGAGCTTGTCGATGATGTCCGGCTGGGGCTGCGGCGCCCCCGCCACGCGGAACACCTGCACGGGGCGCGCGTGCCGCAGTGGCGGCCGAGAAGCGTTATATGCGTCTGAGACGTTGGTGGTAACCTCTCTCCACGCAGAGCTAAGGGACCATTAAACCGAGCATAAGAAGGGCTGTCTCAGACGAGGTCGCAGCGCCTTACTCGTACATGCTTGGGGCCGACTGATCTGGAAACGACATGCGCCGCTCGAGCCCTATATAACAGACAGTTATTGACAGATTCGCCCTCTTTTACAAGCCAAATCTCTGCTAAACCTTAACCATTGCCTCCTCTGACGCGCAATGCAACAGCCCAAGCAACGTAAAGACGTACTCCCAGTACCCACACGCACCTCCGCGTGTGGCGCGTCCTCCGATCCCACATCCTCCGCCGTGAGCTCTCGCGCCACGCGCGCCAGGTTGCGGCCCACCCTGCACGGCTTGACGTGCGCGGGGTCATACAGCCGGATCACGGCGTTGACGCTGTGCACGTCCAGGTGGGCGCGCAGGTCGCGGATGGATGCCGCGTCCGTCAGCTGCAGCGTGGCGTTCGTCTGCACGGCAGGGAAGCGTACCGGTAAGCGGTTTGAGCGCCGAGGGCACATGCCTGAAACATGTGCAGCCAGGGCAATATCCCACAACCAACCCAGAATCATCAGCCATGATTCTGGTACGCACCTTAAAATATACGCTCCCCGGGAATCCAATCTTGTCGTACACCACCTGCGGCGGACCCAGCCGCGGCGCCAACTGTAGGTCGTATCTAGAGGCCCCGCTGGCCGCGGTGCTGGAAGCCGCAGACGGTGTCATCGGCAGCTGGAGGAGGCGTGAGCGCTCCGGCTGAAAGGTCACCGTGACTCCGAAGGCGCGACCTAGCAGGCCGCTGGACGTCTCGGCCGCCGGCAGCTTTGCGGTCAGCCGTAGCTTCAGCAGCTCCGTGTGCAGGTATGGCACCCGAAATTTCTTGCTGCGGAGCAGCGAATGGATTTTCGAAGTTTTGTAAGTGAGGACATTTTGACAGGAAGGGTAAGTTCTGGGCGAGGCAGCGAGGTGCAGACTCGAGGGGTATAACGCAGGCACGTGACCCGCGGGTCGCTAAGACGCAGAAAAGGGTATAATCCGGAACAACTGGGCGCTTGAACCGGATATACGTGGTCCGATGGCCGGTGTATATTCTAACGAGGGTATCGCCGCTTAACGGGCAACAGGCCAGGTGGACACATACCTGTAATGCAGGCAGCGCTCCTTCGGCTCCAGCTCAAATTTGCCCCGAAAGAAGACATCCTACAAACACAACAAGGTGGAAATGAAATCACATGCAACGCTTGCATGTTGTTGAAGTGGGCAGCGCAGCATCTAGCCAGGCGACGGCATCACTGCGGGCGGTGACAAGCACCGGCACAAGCTGACCTTCACGCTCAGTAACGGCTTGAACCTCTCGATGCTAACCAAAGCCTCCTTACGGTCATTTTCCCCGCTGGGGCCGCTCGGGTCAGACAAGTTGTAATGGGCTGCAAGTCCCAGCTCCAACGGGCCAACCAGTATCTTCGGGGACTTCAATTTAATGCCAAACTGCGCCTTGTCAAGTCCCATGCTCAATTGATTCATGGCGGATGGCTGGTCCGTGGTCATATTTCACGAGGCTCTCAGCCCAAATGCACACTACTAGCGCTTAACAAGTGCGTTTGTGGAGCCTCCGAGCTCGCACGCAAGAATGTGCACGGTGCAGCCAGCAGATGGCAAGCTTTTGTATGATGGGCGTTTGGCAAGGTGTGGAAAGCAAAGCGACGGGCCTTGGCAGGAGTGACTCAGGATCAGGTAAGAATGCAAGCAGAGTGACAAGTTAGTTGCATGAGCCGTGGATGTCTTGGCTATTGCAGGTGGTAGGGTACTTCAAAAGTGCGACCTTGGATCACCACAACCGAACCGCTTACGGCGTGCATTGCAACCGTCGGTTTGAGCTAGGCTCCATGTATGCTATGTTTACGATCGCTGCGGTATATTACTATGATACACGTTGAGACAAGCTAGATAAAAAATTGGCGTAGGTCAGCGACTCAACGCGGACACTGCAGAATTCATTATTCCTGCAAGCTTGCCTGCTTACGGAAGTGTCGTTAATATGTAGGGGAGCATACCTCAGTTGCATCGCACTGGTGGCGTTAAGCGGTCCTGGCACCAATGAGCGTTTCCGACATCCTCTACCGGTTGGTGCAGCGAGCACGGGAGCGGCACTCGCCACCCGTCGTGAGTCACGCAGCTTTCAGCGTTGAATCTTTCGCTTTGGGAAAGTCATCTGGCGTGCTCTCCTTCCCTTGCTTCCGTTGCTGTGTCGACAGCGCGCTCGGTTATGACAACAGCTTTGTAATAGCACCCCACACACGTGCACATGCCATGCTGTGTGCCGTACCGCCGTACATGCCACAGGTCAACAAGGCGTCCGTCAGATGGCCCACGCCGTCCCCGAGCACGCCCGGTGCGTGCCTGAATGGGTGGGCTGTGGAGTTCGTGGGGAGGATCTCGAGGGATCAGGAATGCGGACCCCACTTCTTCCCTCTGCCCTCATTCTCGGTCTTCAGCTTTAGATCCTCACCCAAGTTCCACATGCTTAAGCATTCCATGCGCTTTCCATCCTCTCTCGCGATGCCAGCTCGCGAACAGAAAGGGTAATCTGCGCCTCCGTCCCCTGCATCCCTCTCCCCGTCCACGTATTCAGGCCTCGTGGTCGAGGATCTCGAGTATTATGTGGAGGAAGGGCCGCAGGGCTGGGTCCCGCTGCGTATTATACGACCCATGGACGAACGAGACAGGCAGCTGCAGCAACAGCAGCAGCAGCGGTCACAGGCGCCGCCGGAGCCGGCACCGGATGGCGGCGCAGTGGCGGCGGTGGAGGCAGCGGCGGAGGCCGAGGCAGGAGAGAGGGCGGGGCCGGAGACGCCGCCGGACCTTGCGCCGGCAGCGGAGCCGGCAGCGGAGCAGCAGCGGCCATCTGAGCCGGTTGCTGTTGAGCCGGTTGCTGCAGGGGCGGAGGAGGCGGAGGAGTCCGATGCGGTGCCGGGTCCGGGCGCGCAGGCGGAGTTGCCGCCTGCGGTGCGTCGACCGCTGATCGTGTTCATGCATGCGACAGGTGGGGCCGCGCAGCGCCCCCCACAGCGCCTTGAAGGCGCACAGACCAAACCCTTGCCATCCCCCTTCAAACTCGACCGCAACCTCCCCGCGCCACCCCCAGGTGAAAACATGGACGTGGTCCGGCCTAAACAGGAGCTCTACGCGCGCATGGGCTACTTCACCGCCGCCATCGACGCCCGCTACCACGGCCAGCGGGCCGCCGTGCCGTGGGAGGTGGCAGCGGCGCTCAACGCCGCGGCGCCGAAGCTGGCGTCGCCGCCGCAGCCGTCGAAGGCGGCGGCGGCCGTCGCCACCGGTGACGCAGCGGCGGCGCTGGTGGCGACTGTCAAGGGCCTGAACCCCGACGTCCTGGCGGCTCTGCAGCGGGCAGACGCCGCCGCCGGCCTATCGCCGGGGTCGGTGGCGTCTGGCGGCGGCGCCGCCACGGCAGCGGAGGCGGCGGCGGAGACACCGCCGCCGCTGCTGTCCGGTCGGACGATGGCCCGGGTGTTGACCCGCACGGCGGCGCCGGCGGGCTCCCGCACCGCCGCGGCGGAGGCGCGGGAGGAGGCGGAGGCGCTGCAGCGGGCGCTGGCGCACGAGCGCTTTGTGGCGGCATGGCTGGGAGTCACGGCGGAGTTCCGGGAGCGTCGCAGCGCGGAGGCAACCACCGCGATACTGGCGACAGCGCCGCCGCCGCCGCTTCCGGCGGCGGCGGCCGCGGCATCTTCGCCACGGCCGTTGACATCGCCTCGCGACGGCGCCGTTGCCGCCGCGATCGCGGCGGCGGCAGCTGCCGCCGCGCAGCCCGCGGCGGCGACGGCGGCGGCGGGCGGCAGCTGGGCGGTGACCCACGGGAGCCGCGGCGCGGCGGCGGCGCGGGCTGACCGGGTGACGGCTCGCAACGTGTACGAGCTGGCACTGGCGGCTTGCTGGCGCGACTCGGGCGAGCAGCCCCTGTTTCTGGACACTGTGTGGGATCTGGTGCTGCTGCTGGATGCGTTGGCGCTGCGGGAGGAGGTCGACATGGCGCGCGTGGGCGTGACGGGTGGGTGACTGGGTGGGTGGTAACACCGATAAAGATGGGACCCTCACGCACAGTGACGGGCGGGTGGTAAGAAAATAAGATACCGCAGCGAAGGGACAGGCACGGGCGTGACGGGCGGGTGGCTGGCACTGGCCGGACAGCTCTCGCACCTGGCCGCCGGATATGAGTGAGTGACCGCGCGCGCGAGGGATGTGTGGGCCTGATGCTCGCCGACGGCCTGTGCCGCCCGTCGCGCGCGGCCCCGTCAACCTGCCGGGGCCCGTCGCCGGCGACAGGCGACAGACCTCGCTGGATCTCCCGCGGATCTCCAGCGACGTGATCTGGTTCCGCTGAAGCCCGCCCCCTTGTGTTTGGGGCATCATAGCAGCGCCATTGACAGTGCCCCACCTTGCCTCGCCTCGCGCCGACTGCCTGGCTGGCTGGTGTTGGTGGCTGGCTGCAGGCTTCAGCATGGGCGGCACGATCACGTGGCTGCTGTCGATCATTGACCCACGGGTCACTGTGGCGGCGCCCGTGTCGGGCGTGCAGGGCTTTGGCTGGGCGGTAGACAACGAGTCGTACCACGCGCGCGTGGGGCGCTACCCCTTCGTGTTTGAGGTGGCTGCCGCTGACCTCAAAGGCACAAAGACGTCGGAGGTACGTAATAGGGATATAATAGGCACTTTGGCTGGTTTGGGATCAGCAAGCAGCGACTTCGGGAGAAGCGGTTCAGGAAGGAAGGAGCCGTTGGAACCCGGCCGGGGGTCGACAGACGCGGCCGTGGTTCAGGACGGCGGTGAACCACCCTTCCACCCGCCGCCCATCCTTCCAATGGGTAACCCGTTGCCCTCACCCATTCGATCCACCTGCCCTCCTTCCCTCGAATGATCACAGATCGACACCGAGGTGGTCACGGCGGTCTGGAACAAGCTCCTGCCGGGTACGGCAGTACGGTAGCTGATAACCCACCCACCCGGGGGAGGGGCGGCTTGTTGTAGCGCCAAATAGACGTGCCGTGCCGCCGCGCTCCAAGGTTGCGACGGCAAAGAAGTCCCGCCGTCAGGCACCGCCGAGCCGTCGGGACAGTCGGCTGTGTGCTGCGCGACCTGCCCCTCGCACGCAAGCGTGCTGCGCAGGGGTGGTACCCGTCCTCCCTCGTATCCTTCTCTCATTCGCAGTTCACCCTCCGCCTAAAGTCTTATCACCAGGTCTGGCAGGTTTATCGCTCGACGCCTGTCATTCGCGCCGCCCAACCCCACACCACCGCAGGCATGCTGTCGTTCTACGATGCTCACCTGTCGCTGCCCAGCCTCGCGCCGCGGCCGCTGCTGGTGGCGACGGGCGAGTTGGACAAGTCCTGCCCCCTGCCGGGCGTGGAGCAGGCAGCGGAGAGCACGCGGGCAAAGTACCTGGAGTGGGCGCGGGACCAGCGGCGGCAGCACCTGGAGGAGGAGGCGGAGGCGGAGATGGAGGCGGCGGCGGCGGCTCAGGCGGCGGTGGTGGCGGAGGCGGAAGCGGAGGCATCGGGGGCGGTGGGCGGCGGGGGGCAAGGCAGCCGCGTGTTGGGACAGGAGGGCTCGAGAGGCGGCGCGTCGTCCGTGGGTGGCAGAAGCGGCACGAGCACGGGCAGGGGTTCGCCGGTCCGCAGCAGGTCCGCTACTGACGTCGGCGGCGGCGGCGGCGCCGCCGCCGTCTACGAGGAGGAGGAGGAGGAGGAAGAGGAAGACCCGGCCGCGGTGGTTGACCCGGCCCTGGCTGCGGCAATGGAGGAAGCGAAAGCGGCGGCGGTCGCCGCGGCCGCCTCGACGGCCGAGGAGGCGGCGGCAGTCGCTGCGGCGGCGGCGGCCGCGGCGGCTGCCGCCCACGCGGCGGCGGTGGCGGCCGCGCGGGCGGCGGCACTGGCGGCGGCGGCGGAGCAGCAGCGGCGGGAGGAGGAGGCGATCGGGGCGCTGCTTGGCTCCCGCTTCCGATACGTCGCGGAGGTGGGGGTGGGCCACACGGAGACGGACACGATGCGGAGGGCGGTGGAGCGGTGGATGCAGCAGCACCTGTTAGAGCCATGGATGAGGGAGCGCATCGCAGCGCGAGCCGCAGCTGCGGCTGCGGCTACTGCCGCTGATGTGGCCGCTGACGTGGCCGCCACGGGGGAGTGATGCTTGGGCGGCGCGGGGGTGCGCTAATTCGCGGGGTCCGGGTTCGTTCGTGCCGCCAGAGTGTACACGCTGGGTGGTGACTTGGCTTACGTCAAGGACGCGATCTTTTTTGTTGAGGTGTTGGAGTTTGGAATGTTGGGTGAAGCCGTGTGAGGAGTGCGTCTTTCCGACGGTACAGAGTGTTTTGTATTTTGTATTGCTTGGGAGCTTGGTCCGATTGCGTGATGCTGTTGCGGGTCGACATTCTGGGCAGGCTGGGGCTTCGCCCTTGCCTGCCAGCCTACCTGCCTGCCTGCGTGCCTACCTGCCAGGCTTCCAGAATGGTTTAATTGATACATGCAAGCGATTAAATTTCTTCGTGGAATGACATATAGAGCAGAATCGGCCAGGTAAATGTCCAGGAAATTGGGTTAAGCGACCTCAGAGGTTGGAGCCCGCCGTAACGCGGTATCACGGTACTTTCGGGGTTTGTATGTATGTTATGTATGTATGTTACAGTGTGGGGGCTTTCTGGGCCCATGCTAGGGTGAGGGCACCGCCCTCCTGTTGTTTAACAGCCACGCGTTTGTTCACATAGAGCACCATCCACCACCGTCACACTGTCTAACGCCATACAAGTCCAAGACGGTTGGTCCTGCCAACTAGGACCCCACCTCATCCGTTCACCCGACATCCGTAGAGACTGAGGGTTCAGCGATTGCCACCAATCAAACGCGTCATCTGCCCAATCAACTGGGGCCCAACTCCACATCTTATCTTAGCAGCTTGCCATAATCTCGCCGCTCCCGACAATGTCGGGGATCTCCCCGGGAATCGAACCCATCGAAACCCGTACTTTCGGGGTTTGGTGTCGTGGCCGGTCTTCCTGTAATGAAGGTCTGCACAGCCCATCACAGCCATCACGTAATATAGCTTCTGTGTGGTGATGCTGAACCAAAGCTACGTGGTGGTAATCGAATCGGCTCATGAATCGAACTAGGTGCTGTACGGTAGCCTTGTCCTTTAAGATCCGATTTGCCTACCAGTCCTCCGGATGCGATGACATTTTTATTCCAGCTTGCCTAATATGCAAACTGTCCCCAGCCAAGATAACGCCCTGTCACAGCTCACAGATCAGAGCTCCAGACCAAGAGACCATCGGAGATGTACGGCTTTCAGAGGCCAGCAGTTCCGCATAGGAATCGGATATGGGTCCCCGATCTTATGTTGCGATGCTTTGACGTGCAAATCAGGTCGTTACTGTCGTACGGGGCTGAAGTGTGGGGCCCTGACGCTATCCGTGAGGCGCTGGGGACCATGGGGCGTCAAAGAATTAAAGAGTGGCACCGTTGGGGACAGAGCCCTGGCTCAGCGCCAGCTGGGGAGAATGGGGTGTTGCTAACTTAGCCCCTGGAGCCCGTAATGCTTTATGATCGTTATCGTAGTATGAGTACATTAAATGCAAGAATCCGTTTCCGTGTGTCAACGCCGTTGGGCCATGCTGGGGGGAGGGGCTGCCGCCCCCCTCCCCCAGACCCCCTTCCCCCCGCTGGTGGGGGGCGGGGGGCTGTTGCCCCCCATCCCCCCACACCCCCCGTCCCCCGGGCCGTCCGTGTAGCAGTGTCGCAACGTTCATGACGTAAATCAAGGAGCAGCCGCGGGGACGGTAGTGCTTAGTGCCTGCTGTGGATGGCTCTGCTATTGCCACTTCGGAAAAATCATTGATGCATTAGCAGGGCGGTTCACTTGCCGAACTATCATTGCAGATTAGGAGTATCGTCTCTGATGTCGACCATTATTATCAACGTCAGTAAGATCACTCTCGTCAAATATTGTGTGGGTGTTTCAAAACCGACGGGATCATTTTGTCCCCCATATCGACTGTTAATGAGATCACTCAATTCAAATACTGTGCCGGTGTTACACAGTGATCGGAACAGCAAAACAGACGGGATCATTCCTATCGTACGCATGCGGCCGGCAATCGGAGATCCGCAAATTTTAACGTCAACCCATTTGAATTTCACATCATTTACGCTTCCTCATAGCAGTTGTAATTGCGGGGATGCGTCAAATCGTTATACGCAATGCCGTACAGTAATTCTTATTTTAGAGGTAGCCACGCGAACGCTAAAATTGGGTTTGAAGGAGTGCAGAGCCGGCGCAGACCGTTCTCTATTTAGCAGTTAGGTTGGCTGCTTCGGTGTTTTCTGTTTGTGGAGGATCGTCCGTACTACGGCTGGTTCCGGAGCGGTGGCTCTGCAGGCGGCAGACGGTTTTGCCGACAGAGCAGCATGGTTCCTTCCTCTACTGTTGCCGCGCTGTTTGAGGTGTCAGCTGGAACCTGTTACGAGCAGGCGGGCCTTTAGTTTTGGCGCCTAGAGGCGCAGATCGGGGGTGCGCTTATCGACCCCAGCCCGCCCTGTTCGTCTGCGTTGTTCGTCCCCAGCCCGCCCCCAGTTCGTCCCAGTTGTTCGTCCCCAGCCCGCCCCCCCAGTTATCGACCCCAGCCCGCCCTGTTCGTCTGCGTTGTTATTTTTCGCCTGCGCCTGCGAAAGCCTGCGGCGGCCGCGCTTGTACCTACCCCGGTGTCTCAACAGGCGGACGTGGCGCAGAGGGCGGGCACGGCGCCTATGCTGGCCGGTGTGAGGGCCACATCACCGGGTGAGTAAGACCTAAGCCTTTGGTTGTCTAGGGCAGCGAGGTCAGGGGCCCTTCCTCGGGTAGCGAACGTAGAGGCGCGCTTCCTCGGCGTGTGAGCTTAGAGGCGTCCCTCCTCGGGGTTGTGAACTTAGAGGCGCGCTTCCTCGGCGTGTGAGCTTAGAGGCGTCCCTCCTCGGGGTTGTGAACTTAGAGGCGCGCTTCCTCGGCGTGTGAGCTTAGAGGCGTCCCTCCTCGGGGTTGTGAACTTAGAGGCGCGCTTCCTCGGCGTGTGAGCTTAGAGGCGTCCCTCCTCGGGGTTGTGAACTCAGAGGCGCGCTTCCTCAGCGTGTGAGCTAAGAGGCACGCTCCCTCGGCGTGACGTGCGATCTTGAGGCACTCTCTCCGGGTGTGATTAGATCGCACCGCGCTTTCTCAGCGCGTTAAGAATAGAGGCGCGCTTCCTCGGCGTGTGAGCTTAGAGGCGCGCGTTTTCTCCGCGCGTTAAGTATAGTAGCAGGCTCCCTTGGCGTTTGAGCGTGGAGGTGTGAGCCCGCGGGAACGGCCTTACTCGGCGTCTCCTTTTGCCTTTCCCTCAGGCCACAGCACGCCATCGCAGCGACGAACAGTGGCGAGCCCTGTGGCAGTGGCGGAGTCGCTTGGGACGGGTCAGGCGCCCCCGCCAGGCCCGCTGGCGGAGGTGATGGAGGAGGCCGCCGCCAAGGCGGCGGCGGCGGTGATCGCCCTTGCGCAATCGGTCGTTGCAGTCGCCCAGTCAGCCGGCGACCAACCCGACCCCCCGGTCCGGTCGTGGTTTGGGCCCTCGGGTAGCAAGCTCAACACGGAGGCCTGGCAGCGACACGGCTTTGACTCCCCAGCCATCCGCAACGCCGCCGACTGGCAGTTCCACACCGAGCCCGCACCTTCCTACCATCTGCGGAACTACCCCTCCATCCACCCTCACCGCGCGGAGCTTGGTCGCCACTTCGACGCTCTGCTGACAGCCGGCGTCACCGAGCAGTACGAGCCCGCCGTGCACGGATCAGTCCAGGACTTCGCGGCGGTGATTTGCCCGCTACACGTGGTGCCCAAGGCGGACGGAGACCTTCGCCCCATCATCGACCCTTCCGGTGCCGGTGTCAACGCCTGCATGTCGCACCTGCCCTGCCCCCTGCCCGACCTGGCGACCATCCTGGAGAACCTGCCGCGGAACGGTTACCTTGGCAAACGGGACCTGGCATCCGGCTTCCATCACGTCAAGCTCAGCCCAGTCGCTCGCCGGTATATGGCCTACCGCCACCCCGTCTCGGACGCGCTGCAGCGCTGGGTCGCGCTGCCCTTTGGCGCCAGCCAGAGCCCACCCATCTTCGTCGAGCTAACGGCCGCGGCGACGACCATCTTCCAGACCGAGTGCGACCGCCGTGGGCTGCATGTCAAGCTCTTCACGTACGTCGATGATTTTATGATCCTGGGGGCGGCGCATTCCGACGTGGTGGGGGCTTTTGCGGTCATGGACGAGCTGGGAGCGGAACTGGGGCTGGAGTGGAAGGCCAGCAAGGACCGCGGTCGGGACGCCCCGCTGCAGCAGCTCGACTTCTTGGGCATGCTGTTCGATACCGTTGCGATGGAGATGCGGATCTCCCCCGCTAAGCGGCAGCGGTATGCCACGGAGGTCAGCACGCTATTGCGGGCAGCGGCAGCCGGCCCGGTGCAGCGCTCAGATCTGGAATCGGTGGTGGGGCGCATCAACTTCATCGCGCAAGCTTGCCGCTGGGGGCGCGCCTTCCTCCAGGCGCTTTTCGACGCCCTTTTCTCGCCGTCGCAGCCACCGCCGGCAGCCCTTGTGTTGTCGGCGGAGGCAGCGGGCGACCTACGGTTTTGGTGGGACGTGCTGCGTTCGGACTCGTCAGTTTGGGATGGGGTCAAGCGCAGCACGGTAGCCAGTCTGGACTTGGTGAGGGGGGAATTTGTGGGGCAGGATGGAGCCGTCATCTTCACGGACGCGAGCGGTCGGGGCTTCGGCGCGGCGTGGGGGTCAGCCGAGATCCAGGGCGTGTGGACTCCGAGGGAGCAGCAGCTGCATGTGGCCTGGCTAGAGTTGTCAGCAGTCCTCCGCGCAGTGCAGTCATGGGCGCCAAGCCTGGCGGGACGGCGCGTCCTAATCCGCTGCGACAATACGCAGGCGGTTGCCACCATCAACCACGGGTCGACCCGCGTCAAGGACGGCCGCGGCATCAGTCAGCAGCTGGCAATTCTAGCGATCAGTAACCAGTTTGAAATTCGCGCGGAGCACATCGCCGGGGTGGACAATGTACGCGCAGACCGGCTCAGCAGGCAGCTAGCAGCAGCCCGGGCGCAGAACCTGCGCCTCAAGCCGGGGGTGTTTAGGGAGCTGGTGGGGAGCGCCGAATATCAGCCCAGTGTCGACTGCTGCTGCGACGCGTTGGGGCTAAACAGGCAGCCAGGGTGTAGTGAGTTCTTTAGCCCCGCGAAGTCGGTCATTGGCGCCCAGGGGAGTTTGGCGGGCAAGGTGCTGTGGGCGTTCCCGCCGCAAGGTCTGGTAGGGGAGGTGTTAGGGGTGTTAGCGGCCGCTTGGGAGCTCAACCGTGCGACGAAGGCCACGGTTCTGGTCCCGGACTGGCCTACGTATCCCTGGTACAGGCGGTATGTGTCGGGCCCACGGGGCCGCGGTTTGTTCCGGGTAGTGCGGACCCTGCAGGCCGGCAGGAAGCTTTGTCGTTGGCCTTGGGGCGCCGAAGCCGACCCCGCCCCGTATGACTTTCTAGTGCTGCGCTTGAACTGACGCCCTCCCGCTCCCTGCTGGTTTCCCTGTGGGCAGCGCCTGAGGTTTGCTTTGGCGGCGAGGACCGCTGTGTGGTGTGCGGCCGGACTTGCGGTGGAGCGGACTTGCTTTGTGAGACCTGCCCGGGGGCTGCCCACAGGGCCTGTCTCGGGCTGCCGACCGCCTCCTACGCGGGCGGCTGGTATCGCTGCTCGGAGTGTGCGCTGGGGGCGGCTGGGATCGGCGCGTCCGGGGAAGGCGTCAGCCCCGAATTGGCGGAGCTCACGGCGGCGTGGGTGCAGCTGGTCGGCAGCGATGTGTGTCGGGGCTCGGCGGCGACGTACGAGGCCGCAAGGAGGCGTTTCGCTCGGTTCGTGGTGGAGGTGGTGAAGGGGTCGGCGGAGCAGGCGTTCCCACGCACTAAGGGGGCCGACCTCAACGTGCAGCTGGTGTGCTTGTTCATCACGTGGGCAGCTCGGAAGTACGCGCCGGGCACCGTGACGGGGACCATCAGCGCCCTCGCCGATTGGCAGCGGTCGCGCGGGGCCCTGGTGGAGGACCTGGTGAGCCGGAACCCACTCGTCAAGCGCACGTTGCGGCAAGCGTTGAGAGGGCACGGGGCGGCAGCTCCCTGTCGCAAGGCCCCTTTGCCAGTGGAGGTCGTGCGTCTGCTGGTGGGTTGGCTTAAGGCGCGGGGGAATCAGGAACCGGCCCGAGTGCCAGAGTACACGCAGGCAGCTTGCTGGGTGGTCGTGGGTTTCTTCGGCATGCTGAGGCGGAGCGAGCTGGCCGGTCTCACGCTGGGCGACGTGAGGGTGCTTGAGAGCGGGGATGTGGAGCTGACCATCCGGAAAAGCAAGACGGACCAGCGGGGTGTGGGGGCAGTGGTGTACCTCGCGGGCTTGACGGGCAGCGGCGTTCCAGTGGGGCGCATCGTGGAGCGGCACCTGCGTCTGGCGAAGGAGCAAGGGGCGACGAACGGGCAGCCGCTCTTCACCCCGGGGGCGAGGCGGGGTTGCGGTAGCGGAATGGGCATGGGGAAGGGCAAGTTCTCCGTGGAGCTGCGCGCGCTGCTCAAAGGGCTCCAGGCGGACGTGCCGGGCATGGCAGTGGACCTGCGGCGCGTCGCCTCCCACAGCCTCCGGAGGGGCGGAGCCACGGCGGCCGCCAACGCCGGGGTCAGCATCGAGGAGATCAAGGAGCACGGGCGGTGGCGCTCGAGCGCGGTGCTGGTGTATGTGCAGCGGGCGGTGGCAGTTAAGCGGACGGTCGTAGCGCGCATGTGAGCGGGACTGGGTGGGGGGGTGTCTGCCTGGTGTGTGTTGCCGGGTGGCTACCGGGCAGACCTGAAGGCACCCGTGGTCACGTGCACGGCGGGCATGGCGCGAACCACGTGACGACGGGGCCACAAGCCCCATTTCCACGTTCACTCTCCGGCAGGTGTTGGTTTCTTATGACGTGAGTGTGGGTTCAGACAGACTCCCGTTGTTGTGCAGACTTGGCTAACTCTTATCGACGCTGACAGTTAGATTCACTCTAACCATCGACTGTATAAACCCGCCCCTGGAAGGGGCCCCGCTCGCGCTTTGGACATGTGCTCCCAAGACGGACTCCGTACGGCGTTCGCTATCTCAAATTCTTATTTTAGAGGTAGCCACGCGAACGCTAAAATTGGGTTTGAAGGAGTGCAGAGCCGGCGCAGACCGTTCTCTATTTAGCAGTTAGGTTGGCTGCTTCGGTGTTTTCTGTTTGTGGAGGATCGTCCGTACTACGGCTGGTTCCGGAGCGGTGGCTCTGCAGGCGGCAGACGGTTTTGCCGACAGAGCAGCATGGTTCCTTCCTCTACTGTTGCCGCGCTGTTTGAGGTGTCAGCTGGAACCTGTTACGAGCAGGCGGGCCTTTAGTTTTGGCGCCTAGAGGCGCAGATCGGGGGTGCGCTTATCGACCCCAGCCCGCCCTGTTCGTCTGCGTTGTTATTTTTCCCGCCCACCCTCCCCCTTTTTCTTTCTTCTATTTTCGGGCGTTTTTTCGCAAGTTAGACGGTACTTGTGTGTTCTAGGGTTAAAACGGCGCTCGAGTGCAGCGTGCGTTAACCGGTTTAGGATCGCCGGGGGGTGTCTGCCTGGTGTGTGTTGCCGGGTGGCTACCGGGCAGACCTGAAGGCACCCGTGGTCACGTGCACGGCGGGCATGGCGCGAACCACGTGACGACGGGGCCACAAGCCCCATTTCCACGTTCACTCTCCGGCAGGTGTTGGTTTCTTATGACGTGAGTGTGGGTTCAGACAGACTCCCGTTGTTGTGCAGACTTGGCTAACTCTTATCGACGCTGACAGTTAGATTCACTCTAACCATCGACTGTATAAACCCGCCCCTGGAAGGGGCCCCGCTCGCGCTTTGGACATGTGCTCCCAAGACGGTCTCCGTACGGCGTTCGCTATCTCAAATGATGTCCTACATTACGGGCTGACTCTTTCACGCTTCGTGCGTCGTGCAGGCTTGGTGCTGGTGGGCCTTAGTGGCTTTGCTTTTGGCGCCCCTTTGTGAGTGCCCCTGGGGTAGGATGAACAGTCTGTCTAGCATGTACGGCTAGCGACCGGTGTGAAAACCGGTCCCCCTTGTAAATTCCGCATCCTACCCATTCTGAGTGATGTGCGGGCTTGGTGCTGGTGGGCCTTGGAGGCTTGGCTTTCGGCACCCCTCCGTGGGTGCCCCTGGGGTAGGATGAACAGTCCGTCTAGCATGTACGGCTAGCAACCGATATGAACATCGGTTCCCCTTGTCATCCTTGCATTCTTACCAGGGTTTGCTTTGTCCTTGCTTGCCGTGTGTGTGCTTGTCTTCGTCGGGGCGGCGGCGGCGGCACCGTGGTGTTGCGAGGTGATCTGCTATGTGGCTGCTCTCACGTTTCTGGTTTGTCGGCGCGATTAGTGCCGGTCTGTCGACTCGGTGGCCGGCGTCCTGAGGACGCTCTCTTGTTTGTCTGGTTTCGTTCTTCGTGCGTCTGGACCTCTTGCGGGCCCTGTGCTTCTGGGGCTCTCTTTTTTGCTTTTTCCCATTCTGAGTGATGTGCGGGCTTGGTGCTGGTGGGCCTTGGAGGGTTGGCTTTCGGCACCCCTCCGTGGGTGCCCCTGGGGTAGGATGAACAGTCCGTCTAGCATGTACGGCTAGCAACCGATATGAACATCGGTTCCCCTTGTAATCCTTGCATCCTACCGCTGCCACGAGTTACCGCTGCCTAGGCTGTTAGCCTCTCGGGCTCAGTGTGTACGCTGACAACGTGGTTTCGGGCAGTTTCACCACGAGAGGTTCGAGATGAAATCGGACCGAGTCAGCTGGCGGGGCTTCGGCCCCGCCCGGGGAGTGGGCCCCGTGAACAAAGTGGCCGTCTGACACGTTGAGATGTAGCCGAAAGGCGGCGCGGAATGTACGTCCGGCTGAACAGGTTGGCTCCTGTCCACTCAATACCCCCACCCCGCATCCTAAAGAAGTGGGGGAAATGGGTGAAGAGTGTAGGGCGCGCGGCAGGCGTCTTTGAGAGGTGTATGGCGGACCCGATGGTCGAGGTCCAAAGGATCTTTTTGCGGCGGGTGGCAGGCGCTAGCCTGCCGCCTAACCGACAATTGTTCGCGGAAACGTCGCAGTTACCATTGCACTACTTTTGGGCACGCCAGGTATTTGGCTTCTGGAAGCGTGTGGCGCGGCAATCCACGTCGTTGGCACGGGCAGTGCTTGAGGAAGATGTCAAATCATGGTTGGAAACAGATCATTCAGCCACGCACGAATATTTTTGGGCGGGTAAGGTGCTCCGGATTTTCGAGACTCTCGGATTTGACTACAGGCAACATGTACCCGTGGGTCTTAACAATGAAGAGAAGGCAAAGGCGATCTTGGGCCTGGAGATCCCGTTTGACAATTTACTGGCCGAGTTCAGACGTCGCCTTTTGTTGGATTGGAGCTAGGGTAGCCTCGATAGGGACCCGCGGAGTTTTCCAGAGTATGAGGAAGGGGTTGTGGGACGGGGAGCACCCGGGGTTACCGCGTGTCGGTACCTGAAATGGATGGGTGTGGCGTATTCGTACTCGGACCACAAGCGAACATTGGATCACGTGAGGGTGTGTATGCCGAGAAAGCACCACACGGCCCTGATGCGTTTTCGGCTGGGACGTTGGGACTTGGATGTGTCAAGGTTTGCACGGGTACCGGGTCGGAAACCGCGCGCGGAGAGGATATGTCGGGTGTGCCACGGCGGGTCGGTAGAAGACGAGTTGCACGTATTGATGGAATGTCCGGGTTATACGCCATTACGAGAGGCAATAGGCTTCCCTATGGGTAGCAGCATGGTGGATGTGATGGGGACCTTTGACCCGGCGAAACTGGGCAGTCTCTTATCCCAGATTCAGAAAGCGCGTACCGAGCTGCTTGGTAGTTAACCATACGGCTTATGTTGTCTTAAAGTGCGCCCCTTGACGGATAACCGTTGTGGGGGGACGCATGTTACCAGCCATTTTGGCTCGTACACATGTAATGCCTCATGCCTCAGCAGTTCCGCAGAAGATATTCACCCTGAGACCTGAGCCATGAACATTATTGGGGGGTTAAAGGTGCACTTTTGTGAGCTCTATGTGAACACTGAGTTCAGTGTTCAGGCGAGTGCGGCAAAGCTGCAATACGTTTGGTTATGTTGAGTCATGGTTTATGATGAGTAAAATCTTCGTAGTGAACTGGATACTTCTGCTGGGGGTATTGTGCGATATCTATAATAGAACGTTCAATATGAGCCTTGGGCAAAAAGCCTAGAGTTATGAAACCAGTTCGTTGATCGCTTGCAGTGTATTGATAAACGATGCCATATTATTTACAGCATTTCATGATTGAATTAAGAAAATTGGGCTTTGGATTTCACAGTGGCTTTCTCTATATCCTAACCGGCCGAAGCCCGACTTGTGGAGGCGGACGAGCTGAAAGCGATCCGCGTCGAGCCACGTGAGACGTGAGCATGAAAAGCACCAGCGCCGTTTCTGCCAACATGCATGCTTGGTTTGCTTTGGTTTGCTTTGTTTGCTTCAAATGAATGTGCGCGTACATTTCGTGGTGCAAGATTCTTTGTCTTACCTAATGCGTACCGTCCCTACCTTACGCACCCTGTCTGAACTTAGGCACGCTTTGTGGGAGTCAGTTACAAGCAATAAAGATTGTGAATAAGTACTACTGATCTTCTGGGTAACGCGCACTGGGTGCCGCAAGCGTACTCCGCCCAGAATATCATACACCGGCCACATTGAGGTGCACAATGGGCCAGGCGCTGTGTCATTGCATCAGGCCACCTGCCACCAGAGAAGATACGAGCAACCATCGGCAGGGTGCGTCCAGCCCGTTCGTGTGTCGCTTCCACACGTATCTCGAGCGCGCGGTGGCAAGTGTGCGTGCGCCAGCTGCGCTTTCACCGCTGACCGGCATAATGTGGCCGCTCCTATCTAGGCAGGCATACGTCGATGATGAAAGAATCGTATCGATTGGCTTTACATCCCGTGTCGCCGTGCAGATGACTTGCTCCTCTACAAGGCCGTCTTTTCTGGCTTTGCCAACGCGGTGGCGATATTTCGCGCCGATGACGGCGTTCTCTTGGAGCAAAACGAAGCATCATGGCGGCTTTTGGGATCGGGTGTGGATGACCTGCGCGCGCTTTTCGCCAGCGACCCCGCCGCTCTGGAAGAGGCGCGCCAGGCCGTGGCGAAGGGCAACACGTGGCGTGGTGAGTGACGATCGAGCGAGGAGTTCGCAAAGGCGCTCGCTTGCGCGTGTGCATGCAGAAGCCAGAAAGATCGGGAAGCCGTAAGGGAACTGGTACCTTCCGTGCGGGCACTTAGCACGGCGGGTCCACTTCTTCTCCAGGCGCATTCAAATAAATCATCCACGCCCCCCTCAGGCACCCGCACCCGTGCAACTGGCTTCCTCCGCTAGCTCGCTGCATGTCTTGCACAGCAGTTGCCCGCAGGAAGAGGGCTCACATACTACTCGCATCTATCTGCCCGCATCCACACTTCACCTTGCTTGACCCCAGCCTCGCTTTGCTTCCCCACTTTTGCACGTGTGTGTGCGTGCACGTGTGTGTTGATTTATTCACGTGGGCGGGCCATAGAGCGAAAGCATGAAGGGGGTTTTCTTGGGAGGGTGGATCATGTGGCAAAGCTCCGGCAGACGCCCAACCCCACCCATCGATCGATCGTGGCAGGATGCAAATGTGTGTATGAGTGTATGTGTGTATGTGCGTGTGGGCACGACCCTGTGCGCCTCCGTCCCTCTTAACATACAGGTCTTGTATTCTACGAAGGCGAAAGCCTGTTGTCTCCACAAGCATTGCGCCGGGCCACAACCACCCTGAGCCACCATGGGCCCCGCCTGCCACCGCCGCCAGCCAGAGGGCCCCCTTTGCCCCAGCAGGCGGCCCTGCAGCAGGGCACTGAGGCCTCCTGCAGCGCGGCCGCCTCGGCGGCAGCGACCGCGCCCGATCTCGAACACCCCGTGGCTAGTAGTGCAAGCCCATCTGCCTATGTCCGCTCAAAGCCAAGTGCAAGGAAACCCAAGGGCAACCTGCAGCAAGCGTTGCCCTCCCGCTCCTCCCGCTGCGCTGGCCTCAGCGGCGGCGGCACTGAAGCAGCAAGCGACCGGCGGCACTACACCAGTGTTGCCGCCACAGATGGTGTCGTCGACAGCCTGATAGACGAGCACTTCAGGCGGACCTTGGCAGCACTGGAGTCCCTTCGGGGCAGCCGCCACGCGCACCAGGCGGTAGTGGCCGTGGGGGCGGCGACGACAGGGACCGTGGGCGCAACACGGGGCTCACTGGATGCTCCATCTTACGTGTGCAACATGGAGCGCCATGTGCTGGCTGGAGGCAGCAGGAAGAGCCTCATGGCCGCCACAGCGGCAGCTGCCGCCGCCTCGGAGGCAGTCGCCCGAGCGAAGAAGGCCAGTGAGGCTGCCAGGGCGGCTGCACAGGCCATCACGGCCGCTGCATCGACGCAAGGCGCGCGTGCCACTGGTGCTGCTGCCAAGCGTGTTCTGCCAACAGAGGACATGGACGACATGGACAGCATGGCTGGCCTCCTGCTGCTGGTGCCCGGACAGCCCTCGACGGCACACCCAGGTTCCACCGCTGCACACAGTGCTGCCTCCAACGGTGATGAGTCGGCAGCAACAGGTGCTGACCTGGAGGTGCGTGGATGCGACTCGGAGCTGGGCGACGGGGAGGCGGACCTGCGGGCGCTCCTTGATGGCGGCAATCTGATGAGGGGCCTGGAGCTGCAGCAGACCACCCAGTCCTGTGCTGGCGGTGGTGGTGTTGGCGGTGGTGGTGGTGGTGGTGCTTCGGGTGGTGGTGGTGGAGCTAGTGGCAGCAGAAAGTACGCCGCCGCGGGGCAGCAGGGCCCAGACAACGGCGCCAAGGCCAGCCCTGATCCGGCAGCTGAGGGCACAATGCTGTCATCGGACAAGGCCGCCGCCGCCTGTAGGACGGCTGGGTTCCGCGGAGATGGGCCAACGGCCACCGCTCAGGGTCCATCCCTTGGTGGTGGTGAAATGGACGCGGTCATGGACAAGGCTGCTGCTGCTGCCCCGCCGTCCATAGAGGAGGCCAGCGGTGATGGGGTCATCATGGACAGAGCGGCGGAGCCCCTGGGCGGCATGGAAGCAGCGGGCTTCACACTGCAGCCGCCACAGCAGCCTCAGCAGTCTCCATCTGCAGCCTCCAGTAGCCTCCAGCCTCCAGCCTCCAGCAGCCTCCAGCAGCCGCCACAGCTTCCTCCATCTGCAGGCGCAGGCGCCTCCAAAGAGCAGCAGGATCCTGGTGCTCCCAAGCCCCCGGCTGCTGGCTGCTGTAGGGCCAACGGGCAGCAGCAGCAGACCCTCTCAGTGATGCAGTCCCCGGGCAGTACGGCGGGAAGCAGCACGGGTCGCCAGCCACGAAAGACCCCGCCGGGCCACACCCCCAGCTGCACAGGGCTCAACGGCGGGCTGCTGTTGCCTGCACCAGTGGAGGGATCTGCTGGATCCCCCTTTGAGCTCCCGACAGCCTCACGACGTTCCGTGAAGGGGCCAGTTGCCGTGGAGGGGTCGTGTCGGGTGCAGCAGCAGCACCGGCAGCACATGCTCGTGGCTCTGACTACAAGTGCATGGGGTGAGTGTGTGCGTGGGCTCGATCGGCTTGCTTGTGCACTGCTGGGTACGTATTGAGTGCTCCCAGGAGCTAAAGATGATGTCCTTTCAGCTATATATTGATTGGCGAACGTGACGCTGGCCTCTGCTGCCCCACTTCTGCCCCTACTGCCTGCTCCTGTCCTTGCCCTGATCCTTGTACCTGCCAATCAACGCTGTTCCGACCCTGCCATGACCCCAGCCAGTCCCCATGACGGGCCCGGCCGCATGCACCTGTCCACACCTGCCCCACCACACATACACCTGGCCTGCTGCTGGGCTCATTGGATGCTTGCAGGCACGATGCTTGACTCCCATCGGCGTTGGACAGGCTTCCAACCCTCAACGGTGGAGATGGGAAGGACCATCCAGGGAGGTCCGGAGGACGGCGAAGGCGGCCTGCGGGATTCAGTGGACATCGGACAGCAGCGGCATTTCAACATGGCCAACGCCGGTACATCATCGCCGGGTCCCACGTCCGCGCCATCCCTGATAAATGCACCCCACAAGCTGCGCTCGGTCAAATCTTGCCGGTCTACCCTAACCGACCTTGCTGCCTTGTCACCCCGCATCACCAGCTATGGTGCTGCTGGTGCTCGTGCTGGTAGCAGCTTGGGCGTGCAGAGGTCGGAACAGGAGCCGGAGGCACATCAGCAGCAGGGCGGGCTGCAGCAGACCATCACTCCACCTGCGGGTGCTACTGCCGCCGCTGCCACCACCCAGCAGCAGGCTGCTGCCGCACCTGACTTGGCTGGTTCCGCACTCACCGCTGCTGGTCTTTCCACCGAGCTGCCTCCTGGCTGTTGCAGCTTGGAGGGTGCCTCCCAGCAGTGCCCTCCTGCTGAGGGGCTGACAGAAACAGCAGCCGGCGCCGAGCATGTCTTCACAACAGCCTGCAGCAGGCCCCGCAGCAGGCCGGTGATGAAGCAGTCCTTGTCCATGAGCCATGCATGGCCTGCTGCCACCCAGCAGGGCATTCAAGGTGGGGCGGGGGTGCTGCCACGTGTCCTCAGCCTGGCCAGCAAGATCTCATCGCTGCCACCGGTGCACAACAGCCCCCGGCGTGGTGCCGCCAGGAGCATCAGCAGCGCCAGCAGCAGCATCCCGGTGCTGAGGCAGACGAACGCAGAGCCACCACAGCTGCCCTGGCTAGCAGCGGAGCTCCCGGTGGGGACGACCCACCAGTGGCCTGGCTCAGCAGCTCGGGAGGAGGTTGGCGGCTGGCAGCAGCAGCAGCAGCAACAGCAGCAGCAGCAGCCGCAGGCAGCTGCTGTAACCAGCGGAGGTGGAACTGATGAAAAGGGATCGGGGATGGGGGCGTCCTTGGGCCACTCCCGTTGCTCGACACTGTCGGGGCCCCCAGCAGGGCAACTGAGCCTCAGCCCCAGGCCTTCGGATGTCAGCACCACCAGGGTGGCGTGCATGCGTGCACCTCTGGCGGCCCGGGACCGTGATCCTTACCCATGCTTGGAGATGCGGGATGACGTGGCTCCTGCTGACAATGGTGGGCAGGCAAGCATTGGCGGCTGTGGTGATGAGGTTCATGTTGCTGAGGAGCAAAGCGTTCTGCTGCATGCTACGGAGCATCAGCAGGGCCTGAGGCAGCATCTGCCACAGCAGCAGCGGGAAGTGGTGGCATGCCAGGGTGACAGGGATGGGAGGTCGTCGAGCGGCCGCCGCCACAGCAACAGCAATGGTGCTGTTGGGTCTCCAACAGGGGCCAGAGGTGACGCCGGCTTCAGTGGACAACAGCCATCGGCAGGAGCTCAGCTGCAGGGGCAGCAGCTGTCGGCAGCAGAAGGCAGCGTGGTGCAGCAGCAGGAGCAGCAGCAGCAGCAGCAGCACCAGCAGGCTCCACAGGCTGTCCCACGAACGGGTCGTGACGAGGGGCAGCAACAGCAGGAGGAGGATGGGGGGCCGAACAACGGCGGGATGGCGGGATTTGGCTTACAGCAGCAGGAGGAGGGGCGTTTGCTGCACCGCCTGCCAACCCAGGTCAGCGAGATCATGGAGACGGTCTCTTGCTCGGACACCGGCTCGGAGGCGCCGCCTCCGCAGCTGTTGATTGAGCGCTGGCACGAGGTGACGGTCAGCGGGCTGCTGCACCCCAGGACCCGGCAGCGTCTCATTGTGGTGTCACAGGTGCGTGCGTGTGTGCGTGCGGGTAGTAGTGTATTTGACGTGTCAGTGCCCCCAAGATGATGCCTACCTGGAACACTCAGCAATGAATGAGAAGAAAGCAAATCCATCGGATATACCAGTGTCTGTGATACCCTGCCTTGATGACATTATTCTGATACCTCAAGACGCCAGATGCCGTCGCCCTGCTGCCTCGGTTTATTATGACTGACCATGCATGGGAACTCACCCCGCCTTTCGGTCACCCCTGCACTCGACCTACCCTGCCTGCTCATCAGAGTGACGTGTCCGCGCGTGTGTGGGCTGAGCGCCAGCTGGCGACGGTGGTGGAGGCGGAGCACACACTGCTGGAAAACATCTTTCCAATGCACGGTGAGCGAGATGTAGCGTGCGTGGCAAGGGAGCTCAAGTGCAGATAATAAACCGCCCTGATACCGACTAGCTAGGTCGCCGCTCCCTGCCGTACGTGTACGGTACCACCGCGCGCCATGCGCGCCTTGCTTGCTTGCTTCCATGCAACTGCAACAATGTCACCGCGATGAACTGCCTTATCTTAACTCACTATGTCTCCTACGATTTATCATGTCTGACGCGTGCATGAATGGCCAAGCCCGCCTCAGCAGATAGACCAGCAGCTACCTGCCCTGCTTCCTTTCACCCACACGCACTCTCACTCTCCGCCTTGCTTCGCAGTCATTGAGCACATTGCCTTGATGGCGGCCGCGAGCGCGGCCTCACCGGCCGCTGGCATCAGGGATGCTCCTGCTGCGTCTGCTGTGAGAAGCAAGGACACCGGCGGGGAGGCTGTATCGGGAACAGCAGTGTCCGCGCCAATCAGACCCGTGCAGAGCGCAGCAGCGGCCGCACTCCTGGCCAGGTCGCAGAGCTTGCTGACAGTGGGACTGTCGCGGTCGGGGACCGTGCCCCTGGCGGCGGCTGTTGCGGCTGCGTCGCCGCCGGGAGCCAGCAGTGGGGCAGGGGCGCCAGCAGGCAGCAGGCCGCCGGCGGCGGCGGTGCCTCATCATCGTCCGTCTCCCGGTCGAGCCGCGGTGCACATCACCGGCGACACGTTCCTGCACCTGGCCACTTCCCATAGCGCCCTCACACTGCTCTTCTGCGATATCCAGGTGAGCCTGATTCCTAGAGTGCCGGATGAGGCATTGGTGGCTGCGACATCCAGGTGGGTGGGCCTGGTGGCTGAATGCTTGCTGGGCTAACAGGAAAGAAACCGCAGCGATTGCTGGATGGGGTGGAAACTTTGCACTCGCACATATATACACGCATCTATCGGTGGGAAGAACGAACCTTATTTCATGCCGTGCGACGTGTGCGGAGTTGGTCCGTCCATCCAAAGATACGTATGCAGCAGCTAGACTGCAGGGAGGGGCCAACGGCGGGTTGCTATGCCCGCGGGTGCACCTGCAATTACACGCATGCATGCATGATTTACCGGAACCGGGACCGGGACCGGCCTTGCTCAAACGCACGTTGCTGCTGCTGTCCGTCACCACTGCTGGATCCGCTAACAGAGCGCCACGGATTTGCCTGCTGCCCCGCTCACTCCACCCAACCTTGCATGCTTGCATGTGTGTTTGTGTGGGCATGCATGTATGCAGGGCTTCACCAGTATGTGCAACCAGGTTGGTAGAGGGTTTTAGGGTTTTAGGGTGCAGCAGCGACGCACCTGCTTCGTTGCTTGTCGTTTCGCGGCGGGGCGGGCTGACGATGCCGGGGTCGATCTGAGGGCTCGGGGGTGTGGCGAAGCACAGGGACACAAAGAAAAATCGTGGCAGTCCTTGGCAGCCCTTTGCGTTATGGAGAGACTGGATTTGCGTGGCGAAATATGGCCACCGGGTTTGTTTGGAGACGCGCGCGAGAAATAGATAGAAAGGGCTGAGGCGGCATCGCAGTAGCTAAAACGCGGTTTACGTTGGTTGCGCAGTATGTAAATAAAGTTGAGCCTGATATGGAGCCTTAGGGTGCGATGGTTACAAGGGGAACCGGTTTTCACACACCCTTGGTACGGCATGTCGTACTTGTACTGCAACACAAATCCAGGTACAGCCCGCCATCGTGATGGCCTTCCTCAACGACCTGTACACCCGCCTGGATGCGATGTTGGACGTGTACGGTGTGTACAAGGTGGAGACCATCGGCGACTGCTACGTGGCGGCGGGGGGGCTGATGAAGGTGGACGAGGAGACGGGCGCCGTGACGGTGCAGTCGGACGATGTGGACCCGCAGCACGCGCACCGCACCGTGCAGTTCGCAAAGGTGGGTACGGGCGGAACAATCATTAAGTATCAGGGAATGTCTGCAGCGGGCTGTCAGCGCAGGAGAGATGGCACCGTCCCACGGGTCATCGAATAGCAGTATCACCGGCGTCACAATGCCCCGATCGAGGCCTTCGCCTTGGCTTGCTTAACCTCTTTGCTTGCGAATCTCCTTTGGAAAATCTGACCCACCTCGCTCGCCACTGATAAGCTTGAAACGGCACCTTTGCCCAACACCCACTACTGCCCCGTCAGGCGCTCCTCCGTGCCGCCTCCGCGGTGCGTCTGCCCACCAGCGGCGAGCCCGTGCGTCTGCGTGTGGGCATCCACAGCGGCCCCGCCATGAGCGGCGTGGTGGGCACCCGCATGCCGCGCTTCTGCCTCTTCGGCGACACCATCAACACCGCCTCCCGAATGGAGAGCACGGGGCGGCCGGGGGCCATACACGTCAGTGCCGCCACACGGGACCTGGTGCCGGGGGAGGCCTGGGAGCCCACGGGCGGAGTGGAGGTGAGTCGACTTCACCGTCGCGCCTTATTAGGAGCCCCGCTCTGCCTTCGTTGACTGTGGAATTGGAAGTCCGCCGCCCTCGTGAAGCTGCGAGCAACGGCCCGCGCGCCTCCCTCTCTGTGCATTCATGTATGTCGCACCGCAGGCGAAGGGCAAGGGAGTCCTTCAGACGTACCTCCTGCAGCCCGATGTGGCCCAGCTAGCGGCTGTAGGGCTACCTTAACCTCGCTTAGCCCACTTATGCGCGCTTGTTTGGGTGATGTCTACCTTTCTTTGGCATCGCGGGTACATCTTCTAATAAGTACCACGCCACAACATTATTGGCTGCGTGCGGCGGGGCGCCTGTCTGGCTGGGCTGCCTTCGGACGGTGATGCAGCGATCGATATCCGCCACGCACCCATACATCAACTGCTGCGGCTGTCTGATGCGGATTTCCGGGATTTCGTCAACAGGCCTTGCCGCCGTGCTTTGCTCGCGTGTCTCATCAATCAAGTAAAGCGGGCCTGCATGCTTGGCATGGGTACGTGTATATGCTGGCGGGCAGGGGGCCCGGCAATAGCAGTCTTATTACGTATGAATGAATATATGTATATGGCGTGCGCCTCATGTACGAATGTGTCAACGGTATTGAGCGCCAGGACGCACCGCCGGGCATCATGCGTCCGCGTGTACCGGTATGTGGAGGGCCGGGCCGGGCAACGAAGTAATAAGGGAATGATGGGGCCCGGGGACGGAGCTGATTACTCGAAACGATGGTAATACGTAGTGTACGGAACGCGTATGTACATCGATCGGATGCGTGCTGCAGATAGAGGTGATGCCTATTATGTGTCGGTGGAGCCGACGGACTGCTGCCGCCGACGGAGTGCCGAGTGCTGCGTGCGCTTGGATCGATAGATGGTGCCGCGCCGGCGGCGTAGGATGCATGCGTCCAGCAGGGTGTTGTTCCATGTGTGCGCTCAGTGAAGTACGATTAGATAGGTCGTAGTCAAGAGCTGCGGAGTAGGTGTGATATATGCGTGTGTGGGGGCGTACTTTCACGTGCGGGGGTATATTTGTAGGCCATCATTCCACGAGGATGGCTAGGTAGGTAGGCGCGCCATGCATGGCGCTCCGTCGTCCGAGTGGATCCATCTGTCGTACAATACAGGCAGCAGCGAGGCGGCGCCAGCAAGCGCGCAGGGTCGATGTGCGTGTGCCCGTAGATTCGATTATTGTGGGGCTAGCTGTTCGCAAGGAAGGAGATAGAGCTAGCTGGATGAAGAGGAAGCAAACGCAAGAACGAAAGTACGTACTAACAGAGACAAATGTCTCATGCATATATACATGAATGGTGCATCCAATGCGATGCCACAAAGTACATACCTCGACACGTTTCCGTACACGTTTCCGTACCCACGAGAGGCGAATACCTGCCTCGGCATGCGCCTTCATTTCTTCATGACCTCAACATCTCGCGTCGCACCCCCCCCTCGGCACCCTCGCCCGCCTTTCCTACTACTGGCGGCGTTCCGTTCGTGGTACGCATGGCAGCGGCGCCTCGCCGCTGGTAGGTGTTGATAAAGCGGGTGGTGCGCGTTCGCATGTATGCACCCGCCGCACACGATCGCTTGATTGCGTGCCGCTGGTGCGCACGGCCGCGTGTTTGGTGCCGTGCGGCCGCGCGTGTGTTGTTTCGGGCGGCGGGGTTAGGTGCGACGCTTGCTCGGCTAAACGTGTGTGTTTGTGTTTTGGAGGGGAGGACGGTATCGAGGGGCACTTACTGCAAAGGCGAGCCCCTCGCTGTTCAAGTTTATTTCACGGCTGAAATATGTGGCCACGGTTTTAGGTCATGAATTTGAGTTCTGCAACGTGCGCGCGGAAGCCGGGTGGGGGGCTCCACCCGAGTTTGTTTGTTGAGGGCCGAGTGGATTAGGGGGGAGGGGGCGGGCCCGACGACTTCCGGGACCTGGCGTGTGTTTTGCGGCTGCACACACCCTCACACACACAGCGCCGAACCCACTGACGTCCTCAGCGAGTGGCGGGGATCGGCACTACTGTTTGTATGTGTGCGTGCGTGCAGCCGCAAAGCACACACCGCATACGTACCGCACGCAGAACCGACCGAGGAGCCCCGCTATCTACCATACATGGCGACATGCTTTAAAACCCTAAGTAAGTAAGAGGAAATGGAAATGGTAGAATTTCATGTTATGGTTTTGGTCGTTTGGCGGCTGGGTATGTATGGTATTGGATCCGCTGCTTGAAAGAAGGTCGGTATCCTCGCCCACGTAAAGGGTCGGCGGGCGGGAATGTGCTCCAGTAGTCATGGTGGTCATGATGCTGTCTATCTGTGGGTGGTGACGCGGTGTGCTGTCCCTGAATAATCCACATCCACGCGTCGGACTGCTGACACGATGCCGCGCGTGGGTGCCCTCCCCTGTCCCCTCCCCTCCCCTATCTCACTGCTGCGTGCTCCTTTATTTACGTATTAACTGAGAAGTGAGAATATCTGCTGCTTTCAAGTACCTACTGGATAGGAAGGAGGGAACTGCTGCGAATGGGTCGCCGCGTTGGACTGCGCTGCACGTGCACTCGCTAGAGCGATCGTGCCATGCATGTTGGTACCGCATGGCGCTGCCTTCCGGTTGGGTTAGCTCCCATCTATCTAGCAACATTATTATTGCGCTGCCAGGCGCTGCGCTTGCTTGCTTGTGTGAGGCGGCTTACTTGCGGTTACAGGGCAGCGACGGAATGAGCCTCGTTCGCGAATGTCCATGACTTTGTTTTTTTCGTTCTTACGCCCCTTGAACTGCTGGGCTGTATCGGAGTTTGCTGAGATGTAGGCACGACATCTTGTCTTCGTTCTCAGCCATCCTGAACGGCTCCTGTTGCGCCCCACGCAGCCACACGCCAAACCTGTGCCTGCGGCGTGCGTGCATGCATCGCCAGGTTGGGTTAAAGTTCGTTGGGCTACGTACATGGTTTACAGTTGGGTTGTGAAGTTGTGCTGGTGGTTGGGTTGCGGTTGGGTGGTGGTTGCGGATGGGTAGCGCCACTTGTTCGTTTCGAACGATTAAGGGATGAAAGCTTACAGCGTCGCGGTAATAGGATTGTGGAGCGTTTGCGATGTGCATGTGCATGTAAAGCGTACGGCTGCCGACTTGATGCCCTACTGTCGTACGCCCGAGTGGCCCAGCTCTCCGCTCTGATGCCCGTGCGTTTAGTTGCTCGTGCCGTCGTGCGTTTTCCGAGTCCCTTTCGTAATCATCAAGCAACAGCATATGTAAGATGGCTGAGACTAGAAACGCTATTAGCTGCCCGTGCGGTTTGATTGCTGCGTTTGAGTTCGCCGCTCCGCCAGGGATCAGACGTCCGAGCGATGTGCTGAAATAAAACGGGGTAAAGAGGAATCTGCCGTCTCCCTGCCTGGATCGCAAGGTGAGTTGCAAGTGTTCCGGTCATGGCTGCTGCACAAAGTAAATGCATGCACACAGAACTACAATTCGCAACAACTCACCAGCACAACCGTGGGGGCTTCCGGCAGGTCACTTTGTTCCTGTGTGTACAGGGTGTGTACCAAAAAAAACTCCCACCGTCTGCATCCAGACTCCCCCACCCCCCGGCGTACTCGGCGCCTGCCGGCAGCTGAGTCGGCGCTACAAACCGCATGGCGAGGGTCCATCCCGCATGCCTCAATTGCTGCAACGTGGGTTCGCCAGCAGCTGTGTCTGTGTGTGTGTATGTTCGGCTGCGCTATCCCTGGCACAGGGTGCCCTGCCAACGAATGGTCGCAACACTAAAGTTTCAAATTACAATGGAAACTCGTTCCGGCCCTTCCTTGCTTCCGCGACGCTGCCAGGCCGCGTCGCACCTATCGGTACTCGTCAGCCACCGGAATCGCTGCTCGGGTCTTGTGCCTCAGTCCGAGTCTTGGAGAGGGTTCCTTGCCACGGGGCCACGCAGGCCCCCCTCCCCACGTCCCACGTCCCCCCCACACGGGCGGCCTATTTCGCGGCTCGAGGTAACACCTCTGCACGAGCCAGTGAGTCAACAGGCCGTGAGTTCTGCAACGGCCGCGATGCCCCGCCGCCTCCCGCCGGCGAAGGAACGCTGCCACACAGTTGAATGGCGCGCCTTGATGCACAACAGCCGACGCGGCGCCGCCGCAACCAAAGCCCAACCAACCCGAAGACCCTACGCCCTCGCCTTCGCCGCCAAACCTCCCTGCGCCACGCCACGCACTGTACTTACTGACACCGCCGCGGCAACTCCCCGCTTATGACGCATCCGCGCAGCGGCCCATCGGTCAAGGCAGCGGCGCCTTGCGATCCGACAGCGCCGCTCCCACAGCGCCGCTTTTCCGCCGAAGTCCGTCGCGTCCCCCTCCCACACGCCTTCCGATCCGCCGCTGCCGTATGCCATATGACTGCCCCAAAAGCGGGCCGCGCATCCCGTCCCATCCCATCCGATCCAGGCGCCACGCCGCCAACCCCCAAACGCACACCTGCTCGCGCAATGTTGTCCGCCGTATTACTGGTTTGGTTCCCTTTGAAGCGCCAACGCCCGTCCTCGCCTGTCCCGCCTTACCACACCTTTGCACAAGCCCAGCCGCGCGGCCCCCACGCCGCCCATTCATTCCTGCCCTACCATGTAATCAACACAGCCCCCGACTGTTCCGACGCCCTGCACAACCCGCTGCCCACGACTACGATGCCCTGCCCTGCCCCTACTATGCTCCGCGCTCGTCGTTGAGAACGGTTGAGAACTCTGCGCAAGACCCACACCCCTCCTCCTCAGTTCCCGGTCTCCATGGGTTGCCCCTCCTCGCCGACCGCCTCCGGCGCGGCCTCCGCCTCCGGCGCCTCTGGTCCAGGGGTGGCCTCAGACTCCATGGGCTCCGGCTCCGCGGCGGGAGAGGCCGCAGCCGCCGCCGGCGCGGGGCTGGGCGGCGGCGGCGCGGGCTTGCTCATGATCGGCTTGCATACCCGCTCGACTGCGCGGGGCGGGGTGGAGCAGGAAGAGGCAAGCAGGAGCGATGAGGAGCGAAAAGTGATGTGCGGAAAGGAAATGAGTGATGTGGTGATGTGGTGTGGTGATGTACCAACAAGCCCCACAGGTATTCCTCCCGAGCTCGCCAAGAGCCCTGCAGCGGGTTACATCGCCCGGGACCCCGCAGCGGCCGCCTACGCGTCCGCCGACTCCCGCCCGTCGCCTCACCCGTCTCCCGCTTCTTGTTGATGTCGGCTGTGAGGATCGCCGGCTCGTCCGCCTTGGTCAGATTGGACTGCAGCGCGAGCCGCTCATCTGGAGGCGGACACCAGGGGCACGACGGGGAGTTATCATCAAGTACGGCACCGTGTATGAGAAAAAACATGGCAGGCGGGCGGGAACCCTCGAACGCGCTCTCCTGCATTCACCTCGTGCATCAAACTGCCACCGCCTCCGCCGCATCCCAATCACACAACACCTGGAACACCGCGTCACATACACACACATATATGCCCACCCAGGCACCCGCCCGCCCGCCCAGCACACTCACCGAGCCACGCCAGCGCCGCGTCGCACTCCTTGCTCACTGCGGACCGCTCCTCCGGTGAGATGTGCGCATACTGCGGCCGGTCCGAGGCGGCCAGCGAGCGGTAGTGCTCCAGGGTGGACCGGAGAGCGCCCAACGCAGAGCCGCGAGTCTGGTCCTCCGTGTACCTGGGGGCGGGTCGAGTTGGGTTTTTTTAGGGTTTAGGGTTGCTTTAGGGCTGTAAGGTTTTTAGGATTTTTTAGGGTTGTTGAAGGTTTTTAGGGTTATTAGGGTTTTTGGGTTTTCAAGGTTTTAGGGTTTTAATTTCCCTTTGCTGCGGTTTCCTGCCTATTACCGGTACCCGAACCCACCTGCGTTCCACCGGCGCCCCCTTGGCCCGGAGCTCCTCGAGCTTCGCAATGTAGACCGACTTGGTGGTGTCCTCGCCCTCGTCGTACAGCCAGTCCTCCATGGCCGTCAGCTGGCCCTGCAGCACCTCCTTGTCGGCCTCCTTGATGTACGGCGCATACATGTCGTACAGCTTGTTACGGAGGTCGTACACGTAGCTGCGCGCGGCGCGGCGCGACGCGGGACGGGACGAGGGAGCAGCCAGGAGCCAAGGAGCCAACCGGGGAGAGGCGCGGAAGGCGTCAAAAAGAGGGGGACGAAAGAGACGAGTCGAGAGCGGTGAGAGAGAGGGAGAAGAGCTCCTCATGCAGGCATGTGCGACATTGTGGGATATACAACCGCAGGCGGGCGCACTGCGCGAGAGCCACAGCTCCCCTACACCTCCCCGAGATCCGGAGGCCCGGGGGGGCCTTTCGACCCCCCGCGATGCTGAACTCCAAACACGCACAGTTCCTCGCAATCTTCGCTGAGCTCGCCCTCCCTCGTCCCCTCACTCGTCCCCTCCCCTCACCCCTCCCTCGCCCCCTCCCCTCCCCTCCCCTCCCTCACCCCTCCAGCGCGTTCTTCCGCTCGTTGGTCTCCTCCTGCAGCCTATCCGCCGCCTGCATCTGGTGCTCTCTCTCAAAGTAATCGTCCAGCTGCGACTTGCTGTATCCGCACACGGCAGCGGCGGTGAAAGGCACGTCCGTCTTCTTCACCTTCTTCTTCTTTGCAGCGGCGGAATCCATCGGCGCGGGGCCGTTGCCGGCGGCGGCAGCAGCGTCCGGCGCCGCGGCGGCGGCCTCGCCGTTGGTTCCGGCGGCGGCGGCGGCCGCGTCGTCCATCTTGACATCCGCCGGGGCGGGGGCGGGGGCGGCCGCCTGCGGGTGACCCCCGGTGGGTTGTGGGAGCATGGACGGCGCGTGGAGGAAGTGTTGCGGACACACAAAGACACACGCGCAACACCCCAACCCCCGGCGCCTCCACCCGGCGCCTCCACCCCCACAAGACGCCGATCTGGACATTGCCGAGCCGCAGCAGCTTCTCGCGCGCCTCTCCGCGCCGGCGCGTGGGGATCCAATCCGTCTCCCTCCCTCGGCCCCGTCCCTCTCCGCCGCCCTCCTGCCCCACCCCCCGCTCCCCCCAAACGGCGGGGCTCTCCTCCCCCCGCGCTCACCTCCTCCTCCACCTCCTCTATCGACTGGACCTGCTCCACATACACCAGCCCGTGCATATTGAGCGTAAACCGAACCTTGATCTTCGCGGTCTCTGCGCCCGGTGGCACCTGCGGTCGGGCAAGGGTCGTCACAGCCTCAGATCATCAGATGCCGATGGGGACCCATCGCGACTGAACTCCCTCGACGTGTCGAATGACCCCCTCTCCCCAAGAAAGAGATAAGGCTCCTAACCCCAGCCCACACCCCACACCCCGCACCCCCAAGATCAGCATACCCGCGGTTGGCCCTATTGCTGGCTCTCCACGCCAGCCCACACCCCCAAGAGACACACACCCACAGTTGGCCCCCTGGCTGGCTCCACCCTACCAACCGGGGCCTCGAGCTCTCATATGCAACAGCGCAACAGCAACAGCCACCACAACAACACGCACACGCGCACGCGCGCCCGCAAAATCCCACCCCTGCCCCTCCTGCCCCCAGACGCACCTGGAACGGTCCGATGGTGTAGGTGCCCAGGGACTTGTCGAACGCGGGCGACAGCAGCTCGGCCGGCGTGTCGAGCGCGTAGTGGGCGCCGAGAGTGAAGGGCTGGGCGCGGTTGAAGGAAATCATCTTGGTGCTCGGGAAGGACTCACCTGCGCCGGCGGCGGAGTGGGCGGGGGAGGCGGCGAGGCAGGCAGGCAGCCAGGCAGGGGTACACGTTGCGAGCCGCAGTAGGGGAGTAGCGGAGCGGTGAGGGCGGCGGAGGGGGAGGCAGCAGAGGCGGAGACAGTAGAGGCGGAGAGGCAGGCAGGGGAGGCGGAGAGGCAATAGGCGGGCAGGGAGCAAGGTCTGCTTGGGTTGATTCGGAACCACGCCGCGGCGGCGGAGGCGGCGGCGGTATGTGGCCGTGGGCCGTGGGCAGGAGGGGGCGGCAGTGTGGATCGACCCTCGCCACTCGCGCCCGGACCACTTTCGCTACCTAGCAGCTGTTGCCGTGTGGGTGTAGATGAAGATTATTATGCGCCTTTGGATCTGGTTGCCAGCTCTGTGGATGCGCAAGGCTGTTGCAGACTGCTGCAGGCGGCGGAGGTGAGGCGCTGACATGCTGCAGCGGCCGCTGCTGGCTCGCTGGTCGCTTACCCCGATTGAAGACCGTCTGAGTGACGGTGGCGCCGTCCTTGCCGTCCCAGGAGACGCACACGGGCAGCGGCACCGCATCGATCACATCGAACTGGCGGACCTATATGGGAAAACGGGAACGGAAATGGGAACGGGGACCAGCAGCGGGTTGGGTTGGGTTGGGTTGGGTTGAGTTGGGTTCTCCTACGAGGGTGCCCCCCAGGGGGTGTTGGGGTTGCAGCTCCAGAGAACAGTCCAAAGAGGCTGACAGGCTGACTGTCTGACTGCCTGACTGCCTGACTGGCTGACAGGCTGACGGGCTGGTACACGGGACACGGACACGAAGAAAAGGTTTCGGTACAGACACCTCGAGGGAGAGGTGGTGACGAGGAGGCACTGACGAGGAGGCTAGCGGGTGTGCGGCGTGGAAAGATCCGAGTCGAGACGGCGCCGACAGCGACAAGACACTGTCGGGAGGTAAAAGATTGCTGTCCATCCACATACACCCACGCACCCATCCACCCACGTCTTCCATTCCCTCGCTGCGGCTCGTATTGTTATCAACCACCCGCCCCCACGGACCCCGCTCCCACGAACGCACCTTGAACACGGGCGACAGCATCGCGCACTGCAGCGCTGCGCCGCGGCTGACGCACTCCTTGCTGTTCATGGTCCGGCTGGGCGCCTGCAGAGACGGGCGATGGGGAGGGGCAGCGGCAGCGGCGGTCAAACATGGCAGCAGAGGTAGACGGGGTCAGACGTTCGTTGCGGCTGCGCTCCCTCTGGTCCTTGTGCACTCCCAACTAGCCCCCCCCCCGCACCCCGCAACCCCAGCTCGCCCTTACCCCTACCCCGACCCCTCCCTTCCCCTTCCCGCACCTTCTTGAACACCTCCTCCACAATGCGGCACACCGCCGGCATGCGGGTGCACGAGCCCACCACCTCGACGCTGCTGATGTCGTCCGGCGTCAGCTTGCTCTCCCGCAGCGCCTCCTCCATGGGGGCACGCAGCCGCGCCAAGATGGGCTCGGCCAGCTGCTCAAACACCTCCCGAGTCATCATGCCACTGAGATAGGCCCAGGCGGAGACAGAGCGATGGCAGGGCATGGCAGGGGGAGGCGGGGGAGGCGGGGGCGGGGGCAGGTTAGGGGCAGAGCAGGGTAGGCTGGGGCAGGGCACGACAGTGAAAACGAACCGCAGAGAAGGGCAGGGTAGGGGTATAGATAGGGGGGCGGGGCAGGGATGAGATGGGGGAGAGGCGTGGGTAGGCGGCAAATTAGGAAACGTTTCGTGTATTTTGTGTCGCGCATGGATGCGGGGCAGGGCCGCAGGCGTAATGGTACAAGTGCGCGGCGATGCGGCGATGCGGCGGGGTTGCACGGTGTGGGTGTTGGCGGAAGACAAAAGGTAGGACTTGCGGCGGTGTGTCTCCACGCCAAACACACGCCGCCGCCGCACCCTCAAGTTCAGGGCACTTAACAGATACACACACACGGTACCTGCACGCGCAGCAGTACACTCACATGCACACGAACGACCAAACGAACGACCAAACGCCCCACCCACCCTCCCCCGGGCCCAGCTGCCCCCCCACCCCACCTACCGGAGGTCCTCGTCCTCCATGATGCACTCCACATTCAGCGGCGCCTCGCTGTTTGCGCTCAGCATCTTCTTAACCTGAGAGGTTGGGTAATAGGCGCAGACGGAGCGTTGGGCATCATTTCACCAGGTGGGCGGTTGAGCCGTCAATCAGCCAGCCAGGCAGGCAGGCAGGTGAGTATACCATTCATGGGTCGGTCCGGAGCAGCACCGCACCTTCTCCACCGCCATTCGCAGCTTGAAGGAGCCCTTCTTGTTTTGGCGAATGTCCATCTTGGTCTTCGCCCTGCAGGGAAAGCAGGGCGTCGGGCAGGCAAGCACACGCATGCAAGCAGGTGGGCAGGCGGGCAGACAGGCAGTCCGACAGTCCGACAGGGACGCACGTAACCATCAAAGACACCCTCTTAAAACGTTGAAAGCCGGCAGGAAATCAGGGAGATGGGCAAGCAGAAAGGCATGCAAGCACAGGCCGGCGCACAGGGAAAGCCAGCCCCGCCACGCCCTCCTGAGCATATGCGCAGCACGGTGCCTCCCCCGAGGCCCCGCCACAGATCAGAGCTCCCCCAAACCCAACCCAAACCAACTCCCGCAGTCCCTTTCCTTCCCGCAGGTCGCAGGCCGCAGCCCTTCCCAACTCTCCCCTTTCCCCAAGCCCAAACTGCCCTCAGCCCACCGGCAACTGACCTCAGCCCACCGGCAACTGACCTCAACCCACTGGCAACTGTCCTCAACCAACCTGCAACTGCCCCCAACAAACCGGGAACTACCCAACCAACCGAGAGCTGGCCCCCGACGACTCACTTGAACTCGGCTGCGAAGTGGTCGAACAGCACCTCGTCGAAATCGCGGCCGCCCAGGTTGCGATCCCAAGCGTGCGACCGCACCGTGAGCCTGTTGCGAAGCAGAGAGACCACCGAGACCTGCGCGGGGTTGGGGTTGTGGGGGAGGGTTGAGGAGGTAGGAGCAGCGGGAGCAGCATCATCGGGCGCGGGCGCCGCAAATGCACTCCTGACCCTCGCACTCCACAACGTTGCACTCCGCATCTTTGCAGTCCACAACCGAATGTAGCGCGCGATTGCGGAAATACCCACCTGCAGAGGCACAGTTCGTCTTTTGCCCTAACCCCCACCCGCCCACGTCTCCGCCCATTCGCTGCGGAATCTTCCTCCTTCCCCCCACCCGCCCACCTGCGTGTGTGAGTGCCCCACGTCCACAAACACGACGTGCACGGGGTCCGTCTCCGGGAGATCCGTCTTGAAGATGCCGTACGCGAGCGCCGTGGCGGTGGTCTCGTTGATGAGACGCAGGCAGTTGACGCCGGCGATCTGACGCGGGGGAGTATATAAGGAACCCGGGGGAGCGGGCGGGCGTGGGGATGGGTGCAGTTCGGGGTGACGGGCAAGGGCAGTGTCCATCAGCAACGGACCAACAAACAGCATTGCCAACGGCGCCAGCGCGGCAGCATCGCACACGCTCGCCCGCATGTCGCATCGTAGGGGTCTTCTGGCAGGGCATGCAATGCCAAAAAGACGGGTGCCATCAGGCTCAGGGGGAACACCAAGTCCGCCGGCAGGGTGCCAGAGCGCCCTCCGCGCCCTGCCAGCGCCCTGCCAGCGCGCTCGCACCCTTCAAAACACACGCCACATCACGTATCACCCCGTTGCGGCGGGAAAACGCAGTGGGTTACTCCCAATGGCACCCATTGGCGCAATGACCCGTGCTCGACCCCCGAACCCAAGCTCCAGACACCGCGGCTTCCGAGCTCTGCTCACCACGTCTTTGGGCCAGACGTCAGGTAGTCTCCAACCCCACCCAGTGTGTCCCGCGGATACGGCCCCCCTCCCCTCGCCCGGATGAAACTCAACAGCTCCTGATCTGCGCTTCAAGCACTGCGCTACCCGCGAGAGAGCAGGCGGCACATGACAGCGCTCGGCTCTGTGCCCCCTTCGCTCTACTGACCCACCACCCCGCCTCCTCTAATTGCGGCCTGCCGCCGCACCCTCTTACACCCACTCCTCCCCCTCCCCCCCATTACCGGGAAGGAAAAGGAACTCCGTTCCCGTTCCCCGTGGGGGAGTGGAGGGCGGAAGGTACGACAGTAGACAGTTTATACGGGGAGGGCACGGGGAGGGCAGAGAAGGGCGGAAGGGCCGGGGGCTGACGGACCCTGCCGGACCCCGACCGCGCCGCTCTCTTTTCGCCCCTCTGATCGGTCAGTCTCACCTGCGCGGCGTTGAGCATCGCGTATCGCTCCGCCTCCGTGAAGTAGGTGGGCACCGACAGCACGCAGTCGGTGACGGGGATGCCGCCCTCCGTCTCCGCAATGTGCTTCAGGTCCACCAGAATCATGGCCATGACCTGGAGTGGGGGCGCGTGTGGGATAATTAAAAGGGCCCGGGACGAGGACACGCAACGCAGTTAAGTGGGAGGACGGATGGGAGGGAGGTCGGGCGGAAGAAAGGTCGGGAGGGCAGGGAGAGAGGGAGGGAGGGGAGAGAGGGAGGGCGGGAGGGAGGGAGACACCACGTCGCACGTCCGCCTGTGCCCGTCGCGAGGACTCCCCTACAACTCACAGCCTCGTGCGGTCTCAACCCTCAGAAAGCGCCCCCCCCTGGTCCCCGGCCTGGCAGCAGCGCAGCGCGGGTACCCAGCCACCGAATGGCCACACCTCCGAGCAAAATGTAACGTCACCGCGCGCACCGCATCTGAGCCCATTCGGTGGCTATCTGGCGGCCTTTCGACGCGACCCATATTTCATAGCCCGACGGGCGGCAACCCCCAATGGACATCGGCGGTATTCCCCTCAAGCCGACATACAGCTGGCACGCAACACCGCCGGCAAAGCGGTGGCCCTGCACACCCAAAGGCCTTGCCCGTCCGCGCGTGCGTGCGGTCCGCCGGCCATACAACGGCGGTACGGTGGGGTTCGAGCCCAGCGACCAGACGCTTAAGCCAGTGAGCGGGCGAGCGAGATAACAACCGAGCAAGTGGGTCGGCCGGTGGCCGGCCGGTGGGCCCGGCGGTGTATGTTTGGCGTGGGAGTATGTGGGTGTGTGTGGAGGGTCATGTGTGTGTATGTTTTCGGGAGCGGAAGGCTCGCTCACCTGCTCGGGTGTGAAGGTGGCTTCCTCGTTGCAATAGCGCACTTTGATAAGGCAGCCGCCATCGGGCCCCTCAAGCACCGTGTACGGCAGCTTGGCAATGTCCGCCTGGACCTGTAGAAAAGGAGGGGAAAGGAGGTAAGGAGCGGGGTGGCAGCAGGGCGGGGCCAGACACAGCGTTGGTTCCCTTGGTCGCTCCAGTTGGCTTCTTGACCCCCACCAGGACGAGGACGTGGGGCGAAACCGCCGGGTGGGGACCGACGGGGAGCACCGCGCGGCGGTTGAAGAAGCGACAGCTCCAAAGCAGCCCCGAGCACCGGGATGGCATGGCGCCGAGCTGGCGCGCGGCTGTTGCGGCGGCCCAAATGCGGGTCCGCGCGATTCCGCGGCAAGCTCCTTGGACGCTGACCCATTTCCTGCCTGGCGGCACCGCTCCCCTCGGCGACGGATAACTCAAAACCAATCGCATGAACGTCAACACCAAATCCCAAAACCTTCCGGCCAGTCGCACTGTCGCACGTCCGACGGGCGCGGGTGGCGTGCCCTCGAAAGTTCTAGTCACCGCGGCAGCTGCCGCCAGCCACCGCAAGGAGTCGCCCAAGAGTGTGCGTTTTCAAACGTTCGGGTGGAGATACGGGCCGCAGCCCGCTTCGTCGTGCCGCATGGCGATGCCTGGCTGCAGCGCCCGAAGGGGCGCCTCCGCCCAACGCGCTTGCTGCGCTGCCGTACCGCCGCTCTCATCTCTGTCACTCATTCGCGTAGTGCAATACCCCTATCGCCAAGTGTGCGCTGTTGAGCCCATGATATTCCATTGTTGCCCGCGGTATGCCGTTGCGGAGGCGTGATACGCCGTTGCGCCACTGTCCGAGGGGCCCACGGGAGAGGCCCTGCTGCCGCGGAGCAGCCCTGCCCCACCCCGCCCCGCCCCCCCGCGCACCTCCGGGTCCTGGAACTTCTTGCCCAGGATGCGCTTCAGCTGGTACACCGTGTTCTGGGGCTGCAGGCCCAGCTTGGCCGCCCCGTCAGTGCCCAGAAAGCGCATCTTGTCGCCTGTGGGCGTGTCGAGGAGGGGGAGCAGGCAGATGCAGCACACGGGCAACGGTAGGCACGGGGTTTCCAGACGCGTTGACCAGTTTCTTTTGACCGCGCCCAGCGTGACTCAGATGGCTGTTGCCATATGGGACAGGTTTCGCGGAGTAGGCGCAGGACTGCGATGATCCGCAGCCCATGCGACGCGATGCGTAACATTCCTCCCACGAATCGACCGGTGGGCTTTGGTCCGCTGTCGTTAGTCCTGTCTGCCGGACTCCAAATAATATGGGTGCACGCATCACGGCGAAGGGCTGAAGACCACAACAACACAACCAAGCGCGCCCCTCTCGACGGGTGTCCCGCCGAGTCCCTTGCAACCCCGCTTGCAAAAGCAGGGTCGCAATGCCTTAATATTGATCAACCAGCGCGTTAAGCGCATTTGTAAACACAGCAATTTCCAATGCTTTCCAGCACCATCCCGCGCTCGTCCGCCTAGAAGCATCCAGATCCGCATGAGCCGCCAACGGGGTTCCTCAAGGTCGCAGCTACACCCGCCTGGTGTGTGTAACAGGCAGCTGTAGCCCAGAACAAAGACGTACCAAAATTGATTGCGGCGGGCGTCTCACGCTTGCTCTCCTTGTTCATAATCACATCAATGCCGCGCTTGCGGGCAAGCGCCACGCAAGACGTGTCGTTGCCGACATCAAACCCAACGACGGAGACCAGCGCCTGAGACCAGCGGTGAAAAGCAAAAGTGAGCCTGGGAGTTTGTTGGCTACGAGGAGTGTGGACTTGTCGGACTAACACTCACCATTGCAACGAATTTGGGTTGCAAGGATTAAAAGTAGAGTGGCGCGATTCGGTGCGCACGTAACAGGAATTGGTGTGTCAGTTGAACTTAGGGAGTTGATACGGAATCCCTGAATTCCAATCACAAGCCCGTGACAAACGGAGCGGTCTATACTTTCAATAAAGACACAAGCTCTTTTTTGCTTGGCGGTTCATGAAAATATATAGGCAGAAAAGCCTGGAACAACCGAGAACGGAGGAAGCTCCGAAACCCACAATATTGTCACGGCAAACCCCACACATTGCGCGCAACCCCACATCTGCATGGAAAGCTTGCAGATGTCCCGCTCAAATGTTTTCAGGAGGAAGACGGTTACCCGTCATGGGCACGACTGGCTTTTGGCCATCCGCCTGGGCGCAAGTAGAGGCGTCTTCATTTTACCAGCCGAAAATCTTAGGTAAGGTCATCACAAGGGTCCCTCACATTGTCGATGTGTCGTGCCGTGTGTCGAAACCGACAGTGGCGGGGGTGGTTGGCGTCCCCTTCCAACGAGGGAAAAAGAATTAGAGCGCCCTTTCCCCGGAACCCTGCGGACCTGGCAGGTCGAAAGGCAGCGAAGCTGCGCGAAAGTCTCCGCTTTCACGAAGTTGCGCGAAGTTGCGTCTCAAGTGCCCGACAGGGCCGCACAGTGCTCTGTACCGGACGCAGCACGATACGGCGCTGCGCCGGTGCAAAGACCCATTGCACTCACAGTTTTTTTTGTTGTTTTGCAGCGTATGCACCAACAACCCTCGTAAGCCCTGTCGGTGTAGGCCCCACCAACGCACTGGCCCCTTTCTGGCCACTGCGGGCGCCGTCAGGGCATGGGGACCCATCCAAACAAATCCCCAGCTCGCCCCTGTGGGACCGTGGCCGGCCGTCTCCCTTGTGCACACCCACCCCCACCACCACTTCCCCCACCACCACCTCCTGCAGGATGGTTGCCCGTATTTGAGGGGTTGCGCCGAGCTCTCGGGGCTTCGCATGCGGTTGGACTCTCCGCCGCAAGCGCCGGCGCCACCGCCAGGGGCGGATTGGTTTCGTCGGCCGATTTCAAACGCTTCTCCGGCTTGTGCAGCAGCAGCAGCAGCAGTGGCTGTGGCTGCAGCCGCGGCTGCCGCCGTGGATGTAGCAGTGGCAATGGCAGCAGCATGGCGAGCAGCAGCAGCGGCGGTTGCTGCCGCCGCAGCAGCAGTAGCACCAGCGATGCAGCCGCTGCTTGCGCCAGCACCAGCACCAGCAGCACCGGCCATCTTGGCCCCAGCAGCGCAGCCCACTCCGCAGCACAGAAAGGCGGGCAGGGCGGCTGGCGCCAACACGGCCGCCCTGCATCACCGCATGCCGCCAGCTGCTGTGAAACGCCCTCCGCCGCCGCAGCTGCCACCTCTACCTTCACCGCCGCCACCGCTGCCGCAGCACCAGCTTCGTCATCATCATCAATATCATCATTATCATCATCATCAGCAGCAGCAGCAGCACCAGCGGCGGCGGCGGCGGCCGGTCATCCAGGACCTCCATCCATTTGGAATCCCACCGGATTCAGTCGGCGACTGGCACAGTCGCCCCGCGGTGGGTGTCCTGCTGCTAGTGGACTTGCTTCCCTGGGGAGGGCCCTCCACACGGATGGCCTCATGCACCACCGCCCACAGCAACAACAACAACAGCAGCAGCAGCAGCAGCCGCAGCAGCAGCTTGCGGCCCACCAGTCCCAAACCTACTGGCTACCGGCACCAAGCGTGCGTGTAACTTGCGGCACACGGGCGCCGCAACGGCAACGCGGTGGCAGTAGCGGTGGCGGCAGCGGCGGCAGCGGCAGCGGTGCCGCCGCCTACTCCAGCGGCACCGCGGGGGCGCGGCGGCGCGAGAGCGACCGCGCTGGTGATGGGGCTGGCGGCAGCAGCGGTGGCAATGGCGGTGGCGGCGGCAATGGTGGTGGTGGTGGTGGCGGCGGGGACGGCCGGGGGGTTCTGCCTCTGCGTGCCGCGCTGCGGCTGCTGTACAAGCGGGTGCACCCGGACCTCTTCCATGACCTGCCACTGGCCAAGGTGGGTGGGTGGCTGGGTGGGTGGGTGGCTGGGTGGGTGGGTGGCTGGGTGGGTGGCTGGGTGGGTGGGTGGCTGGGTGGGTGGGTGGGTGGGTGGGTGGGTGGGTGGGTGGGTGGGTGGGTGGGTGGGTGGGTGGGTAATAGGAGCGAAATGGCAGCGATGGAAATGAGGCGGCGTTGAACGCACGGACCAGGTTAACGACGTTGGAGAGCAGTGGGTGGGTGGGTGGGTCCAGCGGTACTAGCTGGCTTCCCTTCACCTCAATCTCCTCCTCCACCTCCACCACCACCTAGCCCTCCACCTCCGCCACCACCGCCTCCTCTTCGTCCTCCCTGGAGGCCTCCCTGAAGGCCCTGGCCCTGGTCGAGGGAGGGCCCGCGCCGGACCGGGCAGGTGGGGTGGCGGTTTCGATCTAGGTCTCCAGGGAGGGAGGGGAGGGCAGGGGAGGGAGGGGAGTGCTGAGTGGCCCGGCGTCACCCAAACCCAACCCTAAACAACCCAACCCAACTGCAACCCAACCGTCACCAACCGTCACCAACTGTAACCCAATTCCCCAGGAGGAGAACGAGCGGTCCTTCAAGCTGCTCCAAGAGTACGTGCAGCTGGCGCGCGGAGGCGACTCGCGGTCCCCCGCCGCGCGGTTGCCGTACCGCTTCGCCTTCTACCTCCGAGAGGCGCCCTCGCCGCTGCCACCGCCGGAAGGTCCTCCTCCGGAGGAGAAGGAGGAGGACGAGGTCGCCGGGGCCTTCCGGGCGCCTGGCCCCGCCATGCCGCCGGTGAGGCCGCCCCCGGGCGGCCGACCGCCAACGGCGGCGGCGACTCCGACGCCAGGCACGGCCGCCGCTGGCGTAACCGTTGCGGCGGCCGAGGACGAATGCGGCGGTGGCCCCGAGGCATCTGAAGTCCTGGAGGGTCTGCATCTGGTGCGGGTCATGTTGCCGCCTCCGGCCATCAGCCCACCCGGTGAGACGCGGGTTCGCGGCCGTCGGTTTCCGGCTGATCCCGCCCCCCGCCACCCACCCACCCACCCACCGCTGCAGCTTTCTTCTTCACTACCTCCAGCCCCTAAAACCCAAACCCAGGCTCAGGCTCGTAGTTTGTATCACCCAACCCAACCCAGCCACTCAGTTGCGGCGCAGTTCCATTTCAACCGTCAACCCCTCAACCCTCAGGTCGATGTCAGAGGCGGGGGGCTGCGTGGGGAGGCAGGGGCCTGGGGGGCCTGGGGCTGCAGGAAAGCGGGCGGGGAGGGCGAGAGCGGCTGCTGCTGCTGCTGCTGCTGCTGGTGCTGGTGTTGCAAGCGCATGGCTCAGAGAAGCGGGGGCGGCGTGAGGGCGGAGACACGCGCTTGGTTGCCATGGATGGGCGAGGCGGGGGACGTGCGGCTCCGCACCTCTCTTTCCTGTCCCGTCCCGTCCCGTCTCTGTCCCGGTAGAGGCGGGACGGGGCGGCGAGCGACCCGACCTGCTACCACCTCGCACCCGCGCGCTTGGTGCCGTACTGAGGGCCTGATGCGCGCTCGACCCGGATCGGGTTCCACTGTAACAACCGCAAACGTGACGGGGCCGGTGCAGGTGCCAAGGAGCTGTCGGCACCCACCCGCAAGGCCTTGGTGAAGCTGCTGGCGGCGTGTGGGCTAGCCACCAGCGGCCGCGAGGCAGAGGAGGGGGGCGGCCTGGGGGAGGCGGAGGCGGAGGGGGAGGGCGCGCCGCTGAGCCTGGCCGCGTTTCTGCCGGAGGCGGTGGAGGCGCTGCGACAGGTGCGGGGAGGGTGGGTGGTGTGGCGCGGTGCGGCTTGGTTCCGGGCCGCACGAGGGAAGGAAGGAAGGGTTGGAGGGGGCCGAGGCCGCTGTTTTGGGGACCAGACCAGACGATGTCAGTTCAGCGGCTCACGGGCTCTTTCGGCTGTGAATTCTGGATTTCTGGATTTGGTGTTTTTCAAATGAAACCTCCGGTCACGACCACACGCTGGTGCCCCGCGACTCACATCCGCACACCGCACACCGTCTCACGTCGCCCATGCGGCTCACACGCCTCCCCGCGCTGCCCCCCGACGGAAGCAGGCGGAAGCTGCTCGCCCCTCCGACCCCGCGGTGCGAGTGGCCAACCTCCGCGGCGCGCTGCGGCTGCACCACCAGGTAGTGATACCGGCATGCGCGTCGTACAGTGTTTGCTGGATGGCTGCTGCCGTACAGTACGTCAGCGTTGTGGTGGTTTGGAAGCAGTTGCTCCGACCAATACCAATACCACGGCCGCATTTGCCTCTCTCTCAGCCCCGCCCCCGCCTTTTTCCAGCCCTTCAGACTTGTCAAAATTTACGCCCCGCCACCCGCCGTCTCCCTCCCTTTGCTGTGGCATCTTTCTGACCTGCGCCCCTCCCCCCGTCTCCTTCTCCGCTGCGATATTTTCTTTTTTCCCCCGGTGGTGGTGGTGGTGGTGGTGGTGGTGGTGGTGGTCGCCGCGAACAGGCGATGGTGAGCTTCGCCGACAAGCAGCTCCCGCCCGCTGCCCAGGTGGCCCTCCTGGAGCGGTTGACGCGAGTGGTGGTTTCGGAGCCGGGGCTGCGGCTGCAGGGCTGCCACATCGTCCTCGGGGGGGACAGGTGGGTGCGGTGCAATGCCCAGTACGGTATGCGGAGTACAGACTGAGAATGCAGCGAAAGTGGGAGAGATGGGATAAGGGCCGAGTGGGACAGGTGGACCGGGGGGGCGTCACGGGCGGCGGTGTCACGGTGCCACCCCCTCGCCCTCCCAGGCTGGGTCTGGACCGTCTGGGTCACCTGTGCCTCTCCCCCTCGGAGCCTGACGACACCTGGGCCGCCTTCCTGACCGGAGTGGACATGGATTTCGCGCTACAGCAGCGAAGAAACATCCAGGTGAGGGTTTTAGGGTTTTAGGGGTGGTTTTGTATGGTTTTAGGCTGGTCGAGTGACCCACGGGTCAGCTGGTCGGGGGGGCCTTGCGCGCGCATTCCAGCCTGCGACGTGCGGCGCAGGGCAGGAATGCGGTCGCAGGGGCGGTAGAAGGGGGGAGGAGGAGGCCCCGGTCAATGACTTTGTTTTGTATGTTGTGTGCGTGCGGTGTCTCTGCGCCGCAGGGCCTACGTAGCCTGGAGGCGCAGGTGGCGCGGGCGGTGGGCGTGGCGCAGGTCTTCACATCGTACGGCAATCTCACCGAGCCGTCGTACAGGGAGTTTCTGGAGCGGCTCGCGGCGGCGGCGGCGGCGAGGGGGCCGCTGGGCGGCGGCGCGTTCCGCGACGTGTCGATTTGCGGCGTGCCGCCGGTTCCGGCAGGGCAGGTGGGCGGCGGAGGTGGAGGGACAGGGTGGGCGGGGCGGTCGGCAGGCGGAATGGTGGGCGGGCGGAATGGTGGGCGCTAGTTTCGCCCTCCCGCCCGGCGTCGTGCGCGTGCGTGTGCGGAAATGGGCCGGCCTTGCTCGCGGCGCGGGGTGCGATCAGCTCAGGCACGCTACAGCGCTACGTGACGTCTTTGTTTTTCCGAATCCTTTCGATTTTGGGAATGCGGCGCGACATTCAATCAGGTTCCGACGCCCGGCCCCGCCAGCGAGCCGCCAACCGCCAACCGTAACGACCCCGTCTCGACACACATACACTTGCTGATGCTGATAATTCACGAGGCTCCCCGGACAGTGTCGGTCGCTCGTGTCCGCGAAATCCAAGTTCCCGCCTCCCTCCCTGCGACCGTCTCCCCCTGGCAATCCCCGCCCGGCAATCCTCTCCCGGGCCGGCCTGTCGCGCCGGACCAGGCACCAGACCAGCCGCCCTGTCGACTGGATGTCACCACCCCGGGCGTCATCACCGTCTCCACGGACGCGTCCGCGGGGGCCGTGTATGCGGGCGTGGCCCAGCTGGGCGGTGCGGCTCAGGTGGCGGTGCGGGCGCAGCGGCACCTGGAGGGGCAGCTCCAGGAGCTCTGCGACAAGGTACCGGTGTTAGGAAAATGAGCTGTATGTGTATGTAACTGTGTATGTAATTGTAATTGTTCTGGGGTGGTGGACCGGGGGCGGTGGTGCGGGTGGCGCCGGTGGCGGTGTGTGTGCGTGCGTGTTGGGGGGTCCCGGGGGCGGTGTCGTGTGACCCGGGGCGGTGTCTTCCAGGGCAGGGCAGGGCAGGGCAGGCTCCAGGGGGTGCGCGAGGACTCCCGCCCGAGACACCGCAAACACCTCCGCGGGAGGTGGCTCCGTATGTGTGTGTGTGTGTGTGTGTGTGTGTGTGTGTGTGTGTGTGTGTGTGTGTGTGTGGCATCATCGCCATCTTTGCACTCCCAACGGCCAGACGGATCTTACCTGTCTCAAACGGAAGCAGGTATGCATGGTACATCATTGCAGGGTCCTGGGTCCGTATCCGCCAACGTATCGCCTCCGTCCCACCTCTGCGACCCCATTCCTATTCCTCTCCCTCCCTTCCTCCCTCCCTTCCTCCCTTCTTCCCTTCTTCCCGCCCGCCCGCCCGCCCGTCTGCAGACCCGGCAGCGGCTGCGGCTGCGGAGCCTCACTCGTGACCCGCGGGTCGCTCCGGACGACTTTCGCCGCGCCTGCGTCCTTCTGCTGGACCAGGCGGCGGCGCTGATGCCGCTGCTGGAGGGCTGCACACTACGCATCGGCTTCGCCAACCGCCTGGCGACCGACGGCTCCTGCATCGAGATTGCGCACAACTGCCAACTCTGACGCGCGCCGTAGGAGCTGCAGGGCGCGCGTTTCCTTGTGTGTTACAATGATTATGCGTGTCTTGCAATGCACGTAGCGTTCGTGGCCGCACTGCGGCAGGTCCTGCGACCTGCTGGCCGGAATACTGGCCGAATTTGCGCGTTGCGGGTGGCGGCGGCGGTGAACACAGGCGGGGGCAGGGGGTGGGGATGTTGGGGTGCGGCAGACATCGCTCTACTCGATGTCGCTCCACATGCGCCCCACCCGCCAGAGCGCAAAACGGACACCTCCCGTTTGTACTGTATTCGTACTTTGCAGCGTGCAGCGCTGTGGGTACTGTACGACGCATGCGGCATCGCATTGCGGCATCGCACGCGCAGCATCCAGCTTGGCAGGTTTGGGCATCGGTGCTGCCGCCGCCGGAAATCCGGAAGCCATGGGCTGGCCGGGGCACAGCTTTTCGAAAGCAGATTTCTTTCTTGTGGCGAGATCGGGGGGCGCGTGCGGATTCAAAAAGGGGGATGGGGGGACGATGGGGCCTGGGCAGGTGGGCGCCTGCCGGCCATGGTGTCTGGGGTAGGGATGGAGGGGCATGGGGCAGCGGGCAGGGTACAGGGCGATTGAGGCATGGCGCTGGAGGCGGTGACACACGACCCTTTTGTCAAAGCTGCAGCATACCGCAGCACAGGGGCGCGGATGGCGCTGCGACGTTTGTGGTGTGGCGCCCGATTGGGTCTCTAGCGCGGCGCGCTGGGGAACGCCGGCGGGGTGGCGAGTGCGGGTGTGTTGCACCGTTTCTGGATTCGGGTAAGTACATGGAATGAAATGATGTGTCCGTCGTCCGTGCCTTTTCGAGTAAAATGAGCGCCATCGAGGAGCATGCAAATCGTACTTGGCAGTAGGGTGGCACGGCCTCGTAGCACACTGTAGACATGACGCCGAGGGTCCCGCCGTCACTGTTGTACGCGGGTGTCACGTGACCGAAACGGCTAGAACGTTCGCCAACGGTCGCACCTCGCACAGCTGAAGTAATAATCTGCGCAAGCAAGATAGGTTGAGCAACGCACGATGTAGGCATGCAGCGCTTAAATATAGTCTGTCAGCCTGCCTTGGGCGCGCACGCTGGGCGGCTGGGGTGCTTCGGGCCCTGTGCGCTGTTCGAACACCTGGGGTTCAGACCCATGCAGCTTTGACGCGTTTCAACAGCACAAGTGCAGGAAGGAATGTGGTGCTGGTTATGTAGTGCAATTTTATACAAAATTGAGAGCAAGGGTTTTGAGCAGCCCTAGACCCTCCTAGGCCGTTTCTGACGCTACGCAAGTGTGGCAGTATTCGGTTGTTCACCTCAATTGCAAGGAGTAAACATGTCACAGCATTGGTTTGGTAATAGATTTTATGCGCTGGGCTTGAGAGTGGCGCCCCCATTATAAGTCGCGGCGTACGACAGAAAAAGAGCATCAAAAATACAGTAACACGTTTTTAGATGTACAGAGATTGCAAAACGTAATTTAACCTACTTGGGATGTCTCAATTTACAGTGCAATTGTGCAAGAGCCAGGGGGGCATCAACGGGCTAGGGCTTGCTTAACAAGCTGCCACAGTAACTGAAGCCACGCGTAGCAATAAGCCTAAAATTGGAAGTTTATTCCTGTTGGCATATTCCTGTGGGTGGTGCCATATTACGGAATAAAGGTGCGTCGACTATAACGGTTGAGGTGCGTTAATACGGTCTAATTATGCTACCCGCCGCAGGCCCGCCGTAAATTATTGTTGGCCTCACCCTACATTGTCCACTGTATTTGCCATAACTTTATAACTTTACATATCCTGTATGACTCAATAAATCAAAGCCACCACTCGTAGCTTGAAGTTGGTGAGCTTCTGGATGTCTTAACACTGCCTTTATCACAGATCCATAATTGTTACCATACTTGCCAATTCCCTAAATACTCGCATGTTAAATATTGTCCATCGGTATCAAATTGGCATCTTGCGGTAAAACGTATTCTGGTACCCCGTCTGAAGGGCGTTTAACTTGCGCGCAGATGGTCGCGGTCGCCATTTCTGCAAGCCTACTGACACGTACATCTGAACCTGGCCCGTGAAGCGGCCCTTGTTTAGCGCCCAAATGAAAGTGCTGCCGGACAAGGGTTCCGCGGCGTTGACTGGCCTGATCCAGGGCGCTGAGCGTCTGCCGGCTCAGGTCGAGCTCGTTCTCAACGGGTAAGGCACTTGATTAAAGGCTTAGCCTCTTAGGCAGCCTGAAGCCTTTCGTGGGCGCGCTTCTTCGGCGAAAGCCGACAGATTTCAGGAATGCTCTGAGCGTTAAGTGAAAAACTTTTTTGTTCTGGCAGGAAGCTTAATATGCATTAAACTGTGGCCCGCCGCCCGGCTGACTCTCTGCGATAACAGGTCGTCGTGCCGAGTTCTCGGATGTTGCACCGCATCGGCATCGAGTATTATGGTCATGTGCGGGTGTGCGGCTTGTGCGACAAGGCCGATGACCGTCCTCTTTCGGGACGGAGGTAAGGGCGGGCGAGCCATGCGAACTGAATATCTATACTTCGTGTGGCCCACGGGGCAATCATAATCATAGTGTGGAAACTTATTCATGTTTATGTGGTTCACTTCACATCATCCGTGCAAGTCGCTGATGTTGTCGAGGCCAGGTGTTTATAGATGGTTCACGTGCCAAGCAATTATCCGCGCGCATCCATTTTCCATGTGCTAATTCTAATATATAATTATTCAAAACTATGTCTGGTATTGCAGGTCGCGTGATGTCGCTGCACGACTGGTGCATGCACACCTCTCTTGGCAGCGCGTCACTGGAACGCCTCTGGGTGCGACAGCCCGCCGCAGATTACCTGGTGAGCACCCCACCAAAAAGGTTTTTTCGTTCTCACGAAAACACTATATTACACGCCTGCGCCGCAACGAACTTGGCTTGATGCATTTGGCTGACCTCTACGGTACACGTGCCTCTTACGGTACACGTGCCTCACAGCTTGTCACATGCGTCTAGTAACCAAATCTAGCAAGCTCCCCTATGCATGCCCAATAAGCGCTGTGTTGACATGCACACACACCTCAGGGCATTTGTCATAGCTAGGGTTTGCCGCTACCTGAGGCATCCCAGTGGCGTCGGAGTTGCACTCCGCGCGGAGAAGTCCGGATTCGCACATCATGCTGTGAATCAGCCGCGCGGCTGATCCGCCACTCCATCAGCGTGTGGAGCCCCGGTTCGCGTCTGCGCGCCGCCATCGCTGCGATATCAACTTTCTTACGCTACCGGTATCCCCCCAGGCCGCCGTTGCACGGGCTCCCCAACATCCCCAAAGGCCGCCGCCGCCGTCGGGCCTTCACGTAGGCCCCGAAACGCCCTGTGAGCTGCGACGCCCATTCCCACAACTACGGCACCCACCCCGCATCGCCTCTCCCTTCCCCGCGCAACTCCCTGTCGCCTACCCGGCGCTCCTCTTGTCCTGCAGGTGCCGCTGCCGGCGTGGCTCCGCGCCGCGGCACTTCACATGGGCGGCGAGGCCCTGAAGCGAAAGCAGCTGAGTGTGTTCTGGTGGGACACGGCGCCTGACGGGCCCGCGCCCACCGTGCCGCCGCCGCCTTGCCAGCGGCTGCAGGAGCCCAAGCGCACAATCGGCGCCTGGCGGCCGGCCACCGTGGTCGGCTTCGACCCGCGCACCGGCATATTCACGCTCAAGTACCATGCAGGTGGGCGCTGGGTGGTGGGCGCATGCGGGGGGCCCGCGGTGCACGGCGGGTAGCATTGAGGGCAAGGGCAGGGGAAATGCAACACGCGGGGATAGCTCCCTTCCCCTTCGTGAGGCGCGGCGCATTCATCTCGGGACTGGGGCCGAACTGGGTCTGAATCCTTTGAACCCTTTCAACCTTGGGAGACTTGGAAGACTTGGGGGACTTGAACCCTTGGGAGACTTTGACCCCCTGGGAGACCTGAAGAGACCTGAAACACACACGCGCACGGTTCCCGCAGGACACGGCCCGCGCTCCTTTGTTGCCGCCCCAGGCCTTCGCCCGCCCTCTCCTATCCGCGGATACCCCCCCCCCCCGTACCCTCCCCAGTACTCCTGCCTCACCGCCCGTGCCTCGCCCTCATCACCCGTTCCCTGCCCCTGCCCCTGTCCCCCTCGTCGCCCCCGTGTGTGCACGTGTGGCGTCCCCCACACGCACGCATGTCCCCCAGATGCCAAGAAGCAGGTCTCCCACGTGTACCTACCCTTAGCCCTGGTCCACTTCGCCCGCATGGCGCCACCGGCCGGTACCGCCCCGCGCAACGTCGCGGAGGGCTGCTCGCCGCTGCCGCCCGTGCTGCTGCCACCGCCGGGTGGCCCCGGCGGCCAGCACCACCCACTCACCGCAACCATCACTGCTGTGGGCGCAGCGGCTGCTCCGCCCGCGCCGGTGCCCACGCACCCCGTGTTGCTGCAGGAGCTCCGAAACCAGCAACAGCAGCAACAGATGATGCTGGCGATCCGGCAGCAGCAGCAGCTGCAGCTGCAGCAGCAGCAACAGGTGCTGCAGCTACAAGGGCTGCCGCACCACCTGCACCGACAGCAGCAGCCGCACGCGAACCTGCTCATGTCGCTATCACAGCAGGAGCTGCAGGCGATGACGCAGCAGCAGCAGCAGCAACAGCAGCAGCAGCAACAACAGCAGCAGCAGCAACAACAACAGCAGCAGCAGCATGTGGGAGTGGCAGCACAGCGGCAGCTACAGCCTCCGCAGGTTCAACAGCCGCAGCTGCTGATGCAGCAGCAGATGCAGTTTCTCCAGCAGGTGCAGAGGCAGAGGCAGCCGTCTTTGCCGCTGGAGGGCGGTGGTGATGGCGGTCAGGACTGGCTGCGGGACCACAGCTCCACCCCAGGCGGCAGTTTGGACAGCAACGACTGCTCGCCTGTCGGGCCGAGCAGCCGCGCGGCGTCACCCGTGACAGCAGCAGCTTCCGGAAGCAGCAACAGCACTGACGTGGCACTGACTGGCGACGTCGCCGCCGCCGCAGCGGCGGCGGCGGCGACAGCAGCTCCGTCGCTGCAGCCGCTGATGTCCGCGATGTCCCACTTTGGCGGCTCTTTCCACCCTTCCCAGGCCGCCGCCGCCGCCTCCTCACCCGTTTCCAGCTTCGGTTTCGCCCAGAACCTTGCTGCACTGACGGCCTCGGCGCCAACGACCGGCGACGATCCGGCGGCGGCACCACGCCCGGCGGCGGCGCTGCTGCCCACCGTCGTGTCATCGTCGTCGCTGGTGGCGGCGGCGCCGCCGCTGGGACACAACCCCGATGCCAGCCCGGTGCCCCATACCGGCAGCGCTGGAGCACCCGCTGCCTGGGACGCTCTGGGCGCGCTGGGCGGCTCTCAGCTGCCGCTGCCGCTGCGTCCGCCGGAGGCGCAAGTTCACAGCGGTCCGGGCGGCGTGGCTCCCCGCGTTGGCAGCGGTGGTGAAGGGTCTCCCCATGCATCGGCGGTTCTCGACACCGACTTTGGGTCGATCTTCCCAGGTGCGTGCGGTTGTTCCGGACGGTGGCGGCGGCGGCAGTGGTGGTGGTGGCCGCTGCGCGAAAGGGGCGGTGCTGCCCGCCGGTGCTGCCCGCTCACGGCTCACCCCGTGCTCACCACCCCGCATCGTGATGGGTTGGGAAGGATGCGGTGGTCCGGCCAGCGGCAACGGATCTTTGGGCTGTGGCAACGCGCACAGCAAGGACCTGCTGCTCGTCCACAGCCGGTTTGCGGCTTCGTGACGCACATACATACACACATACACACACATGCACGTGTGAATGAGGGGCCCCCACGCGGCCGGGCCATTGACCGCCCATCGACCGACCCTTGAGCTGCCGGCCCGGCCCGGCCCGGCCCCACCCGTTGTGCCAATCTCTCCAACTCCCTGGCGCTCTGGCCCGCACTTTCGCAGCTCTGGAGGCCCCTACCTGGGACAGCCCCTTCCTGTCGGCCGCCGCTGCCCCATGCGGCCCCATGCGCGCCGATTCGGGGCCAATGCCGCCCGCCACCGCCACAGACTCCATGTCAGCGCAGCCCAGCGCTCAAGTCCTGCAGCCTCAGCCGCTGCCGCCGCCGCCGCCGCTGCAGCCGCTGCTGCTGCAACCGCAGTCCAGCGGCATGCTTGCTTCGGCCTGGTGGCAGGGCCCTCCGTCGGCGTCTGCGACGGGCGGGTATGACGCGGTCCCGCCGCTGCTGCCGCAGTCGCTGTCGCTGCCGCCGGGCGCCATCGGCAGTCCGCCGAAGCGCGCCAAGCTGATCGACGGCAGCAGCAGCGGCAGCAGCAGCTTCCGAAGCGCCGCCGCCGGCCTTCGCGGCAACAGCAGTGAACCCATCAACAACAGCAGCAACAACAACAACACAAACAGTGGTGGCAGCGGCAACGAAGCCGTCTTCGGCGGCGGCGGCTGCGCCGCCCGCGAGAGCGACCCGGACTGGATAGCGCTTCTTGAGGATGCTCGTCTGTTCGAGTCGCCCAACGCGCCGGCTGTGGGAGGCACGGGATCCGCGGTCGATCTGCCGCTGGGCGGCGCCCGCCTCGGCAGCTGGCAATGAAGGAAAGCTGCGGCTGACAAGCCGGGCAGGAAAAGTGACGTCTAAGACCATCATGGCTGGGAACTCACGGGTACACGAGCGGTGAATGGGCAGGGCAGGGCCCGGTGCTGCGGTGCAGTGCGCGAGGGGGGCGGACGCGAGCGCGGTTTGTGCGCGTGTGTGTGGCCCTTTGCCTCGCTGCGTCAACCTGCGGTGCGCCTCTGTCGCCTAGTACGACAACTAGTACTCGTTACCATTTGGAGTGAGCGGCGTAGGAAGCGCGCGAGGGCTGTGATGACAGTCGCCACGTGGTGACAGTATAAGAAGTACGGTAGTAGAAGAAGAGGAAGAAGAAGAAGAAGAAGAAAGACTATACCGTATGGCATTACGGCTTGTACGATCCTGCCTTTCAGAAGGACCGCACTCGCCTCTTAATAAGGCGGCGGCGACGCAAGCCCGGGGTGGCAGGCGGTTGTCGGGAACGCGCCATTGCTTCCCGATCTGCCGCCCCCCGACCCATGTTGCGCCCCCGTTACCCCGCCCTCTCCCTCTCCCTCGCTCGTGTGGCGTGTTGACGCCACACGCGCCAACAGGGTGAGTTGCCGGAATCCGCTCACGTGTACGGCGGGTCAGTGTACGACTGCCTTGAGTACGACTCTGCGCCGCGAGGCGCCCGCCGGCCGCGATGCGGGCTTGGGACGAGAGGCAGAGGTACCTGAGGGGGGAAACGCCGCTAGGGCTCCCCGAGCGTATTTCGCACAGGTTCACGAACCCGGCGCGTCTGGAGGGTGAGATGATCCTGCTATGTTGGGTGGGCAGAAGGGGGCGCTTCGCGGCGGGGAGCCCCTCGGCTCCGCCGCTCTTTCCGCCTTCTTGGTTCTTGCTAATGACACAAGCAGCACACTTCACGCCCAGAGCTCGCGCCGCGCGTCATTAGCCGCGACCAGGCTCCCTTGGATGAGCGGAAGTGTGTGTGCGCGTGAATGTGAATATGCAAGTCAGCGTGTAGACTTTGGGCGTTCGGAGGTCGCTTTGTTGGATGTTCGGAGCCGTTAAATAATGGATGGGCGCAGGAGTTCCAGGTGGAGTGAGCGTGGGGTTGTATGTGCGTGGGTGGAGGGTGTGGAGGGGGCCGCTGGAGGGCGAGACAGAGAAGGAGAAGGGTCCGCAGCCGGCCGCCAAGCTGGATGTGCTCTTACGGTTATTACGCCGCTGGCATGCTTTTACAGCAGAATTGTTTCGATGCTGAGGTGCCATGGCCAGAGTCGCGTTCGCTGCAGTTTATTTGCGGCTGAATCAGCGGCGTTTTTTCTTGCGCTGATCTTGCTGATCTACCGGTATTAATGGTCGCTAAACGGGCGCACGGCGGAGCTTGAGAGGCGACGTTTAAGGGTTATTATTTTTTACTGGTGTGATTATCCAAGTTAAAGAGATAAGAGACTAGAGCTTCATCGCGGGGTGGGGGAGAAGTGGACGCTGTTGTAGTGTTGTTGTTCCACCACTCGCAATGGAAACGGCCGTCTTGGGCGCGTTGCCCAACACACCGCTGCTACTCATGACGCAGGAAGTCAGAATAATATTAACGCTCCCTGTTCTTTTGGGTATGTGTATGTTGTATGCGGAAGGAAGGAAGGACCAGTCAATAGTGCACAGGGTACGGCAAACGGTATGGTAAGATTTGGGCAAGCGTATCAAGGCAGAAGCGTCCTGCATGCCGAGAAGCCTCCGCGCCGCCAGGAAAAGAACCATCTTGTTGGTTGCAAGAAATGTTGCTGGTTCGCGGGGCGTTGTTGGTTCGTCAGTGCAACGGAATGGCGGTTGGTGTTGTGCGTGGCGCTACTTGGTTCGCAACGGGACGGCACCCCACCCGCCCACTCCGACCCACGACCAGTGCATCCTCGCCGCGTCCCCTTGGGCCCCTGGGACAACCGCCCTCGCGGGGTGGATTCTTGCAGACTGGTAGAAAGCGGGTGCAGTACTGCTGTACCGGGTGTCCGCGCCCGCCACCAATCGGTTCGAAAGGTGCGAGTCCGTGCGGAGTGTGCATCAGACACCGATTATTCCCACCGCCTTCCCATCGGCGAGTACTTCTCCTGATGACGTTGCGTTGTCACGCTTGTCAGGGTGCGTGACAACTCCCCGCCGCGGCTCGCATCTGGGTGGGGCACCGCGTCGCTGCCCCACGGCGGGGCCGACTAGCGTGACGCAAGGCTTGTCGAATACGGTAGTAGATGAATACGGCTTAATACGGCGGGCGAGTGGCGGCGGAGAGGCCTTCTCCAAGTTATATAGGGGTCAGTTGCCTCTGTGCAGTGGGTACCATCGTAGCCATGTTGTACCGTGCTTTTTCCTGCCGGTTGCGTAAACGGTGGCCCCACGGCCGCTTGCAACCCCACCGTGTGGCGTCCAGCAGGAGAACGCCGCGCCAGGTGCCGTGGCCTGTGAGTCAGAGGGCGGTGAGATGGTCTGTGATGACTCCCGAAGAAAAATGTATGTGGGTCATGTGGCATGTGCGTCATTGATCGTATCGGGGTGGTTCGCGGTTGGCGCGCCGTCTTGGGAGACCTTGTGTACCGTCGGCCCGACTCCCTGGAATGCGTCTGTTGGGTCAGTCGCTGGTCGTAGGGGACACGGCTGTGCACGTGCCGCGGAACCACCGGGTAACCACGTGCCGTGCCGCGGAACCACCGGGTGCCACAGCGCCCGACTTCCACGCAAGCATCTGTGTGTGGTGGTGGATCGAACGGAATGGTGTTAAGAGGGACAGACCTTCATTCGCCTCCGTTGTGGAGATGGAGAAGCGGACGGGCGGGTCGGTGTGGGTGTGAGGACCAACGGTGTGGGTGTGGGTTTGAGACCCAACGAAGAGTTAGCGCACTATACGGTATCGGTGCGTGCTGATGCTGTTTCCTTTCCTTTGCTTCTGGCTGTATCCGATTGGGGGCTTAGCAGGACGAGTGCAATGGGTGGTGGGGGTGGGGTTGGGTGGCGGTAAGGGAAGCTGGGGGAGCCAGGCGCCGGCCAGCAGCCGCCGCCGGCGCTGTGGGTTGCATGGTAGTTGTGGTGGTGGAGGTGGTGATGGTTGCCTTGGGCGATGGTGGTGATATGGCGGTGGTGGCAGCGGTGTAGGGTGGTGGTGCGTGGTGCGTGGCGTGCGGTGGTGCGTGGTGTGGTGTTGGCGGTCGCAATAAGAGGCGGGGAAAGCACGGGGGTCGTGGTTGGGGGGTGAGGTGGAATCGTCCAGTCCTCAGACAGGGTGCTTTGACACAATTGACAGGTCAGAGGTCACCCGCTTCCTTGGGTCTCATGCCACTGCGGCTGCCATGGCTGCGGCCTGCGGCTGCCACCACAGGCTGCTGCTGCTGCTGCCGGCGCTTCCGTGCGCCTCCGCGTCTGGGGCTGCAAGTGTCCGCCTGTCGCTGGGGATTAATGGTCGGCGGCCTAGGGCATTCCTGGCCGGCTGGCACACAACACACGCCTCTTCCAAAGCAGTTATGCAGAGGGCAACCGTTGTTGTTGTGGTGGTTGGTGGTTGGTTGGTAGGGACTAAGGGTTTTAGGGTAGGCTCCAGGCTCTCGTTAGGTTGAAGCGGTGGCGGTGTTGCGGTCACGAGATTGGCCCGACCCGCCTGCCCGTGGGCCGACAGCAAGCTTGGCTGGCGTGTACCGGTATAGGTGCTTGGTGCGCTTTTGTCGCCTGGCCCTGGGCGTTGCAGAAATGGATGGCATTGGGCTCTCCACCCACGCTGCTGGCTGTTGTTGTTAGGATCTCGTGTGTTTGGACGAAAGATGGTGGTGGTGGTGGTGGTGGTGGTAAGAGGGTGCGGTGCGCAGCATGCGCGGAGTGCGGCCTGATAAACGGCTGCGTTGGTGGTGGCGGCTGTATAGGAAGGCAACGGACAGGGCGGGCCTTGTGCGGGGTTTGCTTCCCTGCGCGTTAAGTAGCCCGCGGCGCCGCATGAAGCCGCGGGCTGGAGGCTTGCGTGGAGGCGCGCGACGGGAGGCGGACCGCGGTGGTGGATGCTGATCGCTGCGGACGCTGCCGCTCGTGGTGGGGTTGGCACCTTTGCACAGCTGGTACAGGATTTGCGGTACAGAATTTGCGTGTGAAGGAACGAAGGCGAAGAGGTTTCCATGACGGCATTATATTGGTCGCAAACAAAGCTTGTCGCTTTTGGCACCGTCGCGTTGCGCGACTACAGTAGGACTGGTACCGTTTACGTTGGGATTTGCTGCAATTAGCGTTGCATTCCTTTTGAGAGTGTCATAGTGGTACAAAGGCTTAGCGCTGCAGGCTGAACTTGTGCGCGAGATTTTCCAGGTGTTGCCCCCTGAGCGCCCGGAGCTGTCGGGGCAGCGCTTTGGCGGATGCGGATGGGCCGGCTGCTTCCGGGCCCGCCCTTTATTGTCTTCGGAGCTTCCAGGAAAGAAGCCATGGCTTCTTTGCGCTCACGGCCGTTGACCGCGGGCGCGGAACCTGCCGTGATTGCTGCTGCGGGGGCGGCGGCGGTGCTGGCGCCCCGTGGCGTGCCCCTAACAATGCAAACTTGTCATCCTGGTCGCAAAATACGTTCGTCGTGTGTGAACTTGCAGAGAGAAAACACTTGCCAGCGCTTGACGCTTCGACGCGGCCGGCTTGTGCATCGGCGTGCGTGCGGGGGATTTTCGGAGTCGACAGGCGCGACGGCGGAAGGTGCGCAACCGAGTCCTGAAAGGCTCAAAGCCTGCTTTTTGCCACACCTGCTGCTGCGTGTCCCCGTCCTTGGCGCGCCTGAATTTGTGCACCTTGGACTCTAGGCGTTCCTCGCATATTGATTCTGTAGATAAGCCTGTGGTCTGTTTTTACAAGCACGCATTTGCCTTTTGGGTCTTTGTTGCTGCCAGTACGTCCAGTACGTTGTAAGAACGAGGTATGGTTTATTTGGCGGCTCGCCCAAGGGCGGCACCCTGTTCCAGGGCGCTCCCCGCAACCCCGCAAGCCCGCGCGCAGTCATGCATGTGAAGAGGCCGGAAGCTCCCGCCCCTCCTCTTCCGTTCCCGCCCCGCCTCTCAGCCCCTGTTGTGGCCACCTGGACGCTGGACCATTCCCCGCACATCACCGGCCACGCGGCCAGACGAGCAGCCGGCGGCCGCCGAGGGCCACTCACCTTTACGCTCATACATAAGACACGATTCTTTCGGGCCTCCGGCGCCCCCCCTCCCGCCCCTCCCTCGCTCGCTCGTTCGCTCGCTCGCTCGTTCGCCAAGATGTGTCACGCTGTCACCCTCACGGTGAGCTTCACGGTCGAACACGATACCGGTACCGGTAGGCCCTTCACGGTCCTTGCTTGCCTGGGTACGCGGATACTCCCGCGCAATCACACAGCAGCATCAGCAGCTGCATCAGCAGCCCGCACGCAACCCCAAAAGACGCGGCCCAGCCCGCGCGGGCCCACGACCGCGTAGCAGCAGCAGCAGCAGCTCCCCGACTGCTCGGATGGCGCCCGGAGGCTGCCCCACATCCACACATTCACACATCCACATCCTCACATCCACATCCTCACATCCACATCCTCACATCCACATCCTCACATCCACACATCCACGCATCCACACATCCATGGTCCCCTCCTCTGCCGGCTCAGTCAGACCGCTCCTCTCACGCCTCACCGCCATCGTCAGCGGCTGAGGCCGCCCGAACAGTCGACCTCGACGACGACGACGCGGAGCGCGCCGGCGTCGGCGGCGCCGCCAGCGCCATGTACGGCGCAAAGCCCGCCGCGTCGTCGACGTCAAAGCCGTACGGCAGTTGTTTCCAGGACACGCCGCCGTCGCGCGACGCCAGCTCTAGAAACGAGTGTGCGGCCTGGGAGGCGTGGGCAATCCCCCACATCAGCACCGAGCCGACCTGCGGAGCCGACAGCGGCGGCACAGAATGGGTTAGTACGGCACAGAACGTGAGTACGGCACAGAAGGGAGTACGGCACATCCCAAAGTGCAACGGCCCGCGGCATAGCTCGGGGGCACAGCACACGAGTGGGCACGGGGACAACGAGTGGGAGCGAATGGAACCGGAGCGCGTTGGCGGGGCAGCGAATTCGCCCGGGCTTGTCCGTTCGCACCCGGCCCCCCGGCACCCGGCAGCGCGCCTTCGCCAACGACCCCTTGTCTCTGCATGTGTCTCTGCATGTGCCCATGCGTCATGCCGCCCCCTGCCGCCCGCACCCCAGCCCCAGCCCCAGCCCCAGACCCCTCAGTACCCCCAAGCCCCCCGGCCCGCAGCCCCACCCGCCAGCTCCTGAAATGGCGACCCTTGAGGTGCAGGCTCAGCGTGTTTCGGAGCATCCAGCGGCACTTGGCATTGCAGCGGCCGTGGGTCATCATTCCGATGGGGTCCCACAGGTAACCTTGGCCCGACTTGCCGCCGCCAAACACGTGGTAGTGAGGGTCGTACGCGTGCCGTACCAACGGCCCCGGGTCCGTGAAGGCGATGCCGTGGCGCCACAGGCAGTTGGAGACCAGTGCGTCACCGCCGGTAGCTGCTCGGAAGCTGCGGATGCAGGCGAGCGCGTCGGTGTACGGCAGCGAGCGCAGCAACCCCACGGAGAAGATCATGCCGGCGCCGCCGTGCGCCACCGAGGGCTGTGCGTTGTACGGTATACGGCAGGGGGGATGGAGGGCGGTATGGGGCCGTACGTTGAGCGGCGAGGGAAGGCGTCGGATGGGTATTCGTCAGAGGGAAAATGCAACCCACACTTTCGTCACAACGCTGAGATCCCACATTTTCCCAAGCACACACAAACCAATACCGGTAGTTTCTTCAACCACAAGCAATCTCACGACTCCCTAAGAAGACACAAATGCACATTCAACTCCTAACAACACGCAGACCAACAGGATTTATTTTCGTAGTACCCTAATAGATAAACCCACATTGCAAGGCGCCTTGTTGGGGGGGTCTGTGTCCCGGTTGCATGCCTTCTCCGGAGTGCAGTACGGGCAGGCGGGCCGCGGCACGAAGAGGCGGCCGGGCACCTCACTGGCCTCCTGTACGAGCTCGTCCACGTCCGCCTCCGTCACGTTGGACGAGCGCATCAGAAGCCACTTGCGCAAGTGATCCTGCGCCGCTAGGGTCGGGTGGGAGGGGTGTATGTGTGCGTGTGTGTGTGAAAGAGGGTGGGCCGCCGGCGGGGGGGGGAAGGGCGGCAGGAGAGGGTGGACCGGGAGACAGTGAAGGGGACGAGGCAAGTGAGGGCTAGAGGGGTAAACTTCCCACATCCGCCGATATCCCAGTAACTCTCCCTCCCGGTCCTCGCTCCCTCACACACACACGTATGCACGTGCACACACCCGGCCCATATCCTGATCTCCTTCAGTGGGGCTGGCTTCGGACGATAAGCACCCATACCCACATCCACACACACACGGACACACCCTCACATCCACATCCACATCCACACACCCACCCACCCGGACGCTGGCAGTCTGCGCCAGCTCCGGCAGTGTGGGCAGCCACGAGGTGTCGTTGGCCATGTGGCAGGGCAGGCAGCGCGGCGCGTGTGCGTTGGGCTGCTCGCCAAAGTACCAGAGGTTGTCCGAGAAGGCCAGCGGCAGATCGGGGTCGAAGGCGGCCAACATGCGCTTCACGGAGTCCATGTAGAACAGCGTGTCTGAGGGGGGGAGGGAGGGAGGGAGGGAGGGAGTTGTGTTTTCCAATGTGTGAGTATGTGTGTGTGTGGATGGGTGGGTCTGGGGGGCAAAACAGGCGCTGCGCGAAAGCTGTCCCGGCACTGTCACGCCTCCCCTTCCTCCGGCCCTCTCATTTCACCTTCATTTGCCCAGTGCCCTTTTTGAATCAGCGAACCAGAAACCAAGTCCACAAGTTCACGAGTATGCGACTTCACCCTCCCGGCCTGCCCCCGGGCCCCCGCCCCCGCCCCCGCCCCCGCCCCCGCCCCCGCCCCCGCCCCCGCCCCCGCCCCCGCCCCCGCCCCCGCCCCCGCACCCGCCCCCGCCCCCGCACCCGCCCCCGCACCCCCACTCCGCCGCCACGCACCGTCATCGCCGTACAGCATCCACTTGTACGTCTCACCAAAGTGCCTGTGCGGCGGCAGCGGAAGGGCGGCAGCGGCAGCGCAGGCGGCAGCGGCCGTTTCCGTCTCCGTTTGTTGAGTTGTGAGTTGTGAGTAGCGCGAGGAGGGGCGGGAGGAGACGTGGGAGGGGGACCGCTGTGTGTCCGCCCGGGGTTGTGCCGATGCCAACATGCACAACGGATACGGGCCATGTGGCCTACCGTGTGGTCTACCTTGGGGCCTTGGCGCAGTTTTGCCCAAACATAACAGGCAATCGTTGGATGCCTTCTCTCAGGCATCTGGGGTAGCCTCATCAGGGCCCTACTCCCTGCCCCTCCTCCCTTCCCCTCCTCCCTACCCCTGCCCCTCCTCCCTTCCCCTGCCCGTCCTCCCTGCCCCACTCCAGCCTTTCCTTTACCTGTGCGCCGCAAACGGTGCCACCGCCGCGCGCGTGTCGCCCTGCTTGGTGCCATGCGCAACGCCGCCCAGCGCCGCCGCCCCATCGTCGGGAAAGAAGGCGAAGGCCTCGTTGTGCGGCGGGCCGCCACCGCCTCCGCCGTCACCACCGCCGCCACCGCCGTCACCTCCTCCTCCGCCGCCGCCGCCTGCGCCCTCCGCGTTTAGCCGCGCCAGAGCCTCTGGCTGGTCTTGATCCGTCAGCATGAAGGCCCGGATGCCTCGCCGCCACGCGCGCGTCGACTTGGCCAGGTGCATGCGCTCTCGGCAGGTGCCCGTAGCGAAGACGAAGTCCTCGTCGCGGAGCGGCGGAGGAGGAGCGGGCTGATGTTGCTGCTGCTGATCGGAATCGATCTGGGGATCTAGTTGTTGGTGTTTCTGCTGTGAGGTGGAGGCGGAGGAGGAGGAGGAGGCATCTGGGTCGAGCGCCGGGACTTGCGCAAGGGCCAGGAGGGATTCGAATTGGGAGTCGGGGGCGAAGGGAGCCAGCGGTCGGCCGAATACGAAGGCCGGGGGGGCGCGGGGCTTGGCGGCGAGGGTGAGGCGTGGCGGCGCCGCGGCCGGGAGGAGGAGGAGGAGGGCAAGCAGCGGCAGCGGCGCGGGGCGGGGCAGCGGCCACCGCCGCGCGGCGCGGCGTGGCCTGTAAGTCATGGGAGTCTGGGCTTCATAATTGCCGTTGGTCTGCGGTCCCCGATTTTTGATGGAGGGAGGGCGGCTCGTGCTGCGAGCGTGCGGTGGGCTGTTGCGACTTGGCGTGCGTGGCGACCTCCAACGGGGGCTACGGCGATGGCCCACAAGCGCTAATTTAGGCTTGATGGAAGTAGGAGACGAGATTTAATGTGTGTAATCGTCAAAACACGTTGCTTTACCTGCTGCGACGTATGCAAGCAGGCGCGGTTGAGAGTCACCCAAGCAAGTCAAAAGCCCCGGGAATCAATAAATTGTGTTGTGTTCTACGCGGGATTATTTTAATAACGTCCGCTAGACCTGGTCTGCAAAAATGTACGTGTCAGTTTGGCGTTACTCACTGCCGTTGCCCTACGTGTAGGATGCCTTAGTCTGAGGCGTCGGCTGCTGGATTTGAAGTTTTCACAAGCTGCTCCCGTTCGTGACAATTAGGCGTCGCCATTTTTCGAATGCTGCGAACAAAACGGACAGCGTAGACGAAGTCCCCAGCTGCTCGCAGGCCGCTCGATACCTGTCGCTACATTGACGCGAACGTGCGACGCAGTTCCTTATTACGTGGCGCCAAGCTTGCGAATGCCTAGCTGACATAGGCAGTGCCCGCGTGCGCAACGTGCGTCAATTCTGAAATGTTCAACAAGCAGTTCTCCCTCGCCCTGCGCGCTCTGCACCTCCCCGTTCCTGCTACTCGGATTCCACAACTAGAGCGTCAGCAGCAGCCGCTGCAGGGGCGAGCCCAACTGTGCGTCGCAGCCGCGCATGCGCACGTAGGCCCGGTCCTCCAGGTCATCGCCAAGACCGGTGCCCGGTGGGGAGGCTCCGCCGCCCTCTTCGCCGGCGCTGCTTACGCGCTAGCGCAGAGCAACCGGGCGTCTGATTCGGACGGAACGGGCGACCTGTCGTCGGAAAAGATCGCATGGATACGAGAGCTGGCGGAGACGGACGGCGTGGAGGAGGTGCTCTCGCCCGGCCAGCAGCTGAGGCGGCACCCCGTCGGGAAATTAGTCGTGGAGCAGGACCATTTGGTAGGCGTGTTAGACGGGTGGATGGGGTCGGTGGACGGCGGTGTGCTCGGGAGCATGGCATGGATGAGCCGGGGCGTTTTGGCCTGAAGGCCTTTCGGAGGGCAACACAGGTGATGCGTTCTCCCCGCGTGGCAACCCCGCGCGCACGAGCCCCAACCTCGGGCGAAACCCCAGCGACCTCAGGGGCCGCCCTCCGCAGCCTCGGCCCCCAGGCCTCCTTGCCTACACCCGCGCGAGCCCGTGTGGTGCGTCCCCGAACACCACCAGCCCCCCAAAACGCTCCGAAACCCCCCAAACGGTCGCCACGCGCGAGCCCGCCGCCGCGCTCCGTTGCGGGCTGGTCCCCCCCGGACTCGCTTTTGTCCGCGGGCCCACAGCCGCCAAGATTGCCCTCGCATCCTCGCATCCTTCCCCGAGGCCCGCAACTGTAAGGCTGCCGTACAGCCCCCCGGGACATGCAACATCTCCTTGCGCCCCCCCGCCCCGCCCCGCCTCCCAACTGCGGTGCGACGTACGCAGTTCGAGACCATGGTGGCTAGCGGTCAGATCAAGGAGTTGCGCTGCTTCTACGACACTCAGAAGCGCGTGTTCTACAGTGTGGTGGAGCTGGGCAAGTGAGGAGCGGGCACCAGCACCAGTAGCAGCAGCAGCACCAGTAGCAGAAGCAGCAGCAGCAGCGGGGGAGGAAAGAAGCGGGTGCAGCCTTCTGCAGCGAGGGAGGGCGGGGTGTTGACGGCTGCTGAGCGGCCCGCGGTGCTGGGATGGATTGGGAATATATGGGCTATAAACTCATAATGGACCAAACATGGGTGGATGGATGGGGGGAGGCACTTCAGGGAGCTGAGGAGCACTTGCACACAGGTTGTCAGCCAAGCGCTGACCGGCTGGCCGACCCACATGCAAGTGTGACATGACGTGACGTGACGTGACGTGACGCGCCAAGCAGCACCCTGGGTCGGTCGGTCGATCGGTGCAGTCCTGCCCGGTCCCACACCGGAAGCTGATCCCCCCGCCGCCCCGCCCCCGCCCCCCTGGACTTCCCAGGGAGGTATGCGGCTTCCCCCAGACGGTCCACGGCGGTCTGACTGCTGCCCTGGTGGATGAGACGGCGGGCGGCCTGGCGGTGGCGCTGTGGCGGGCTGGCGATCTGGGCTTCCGACCGCCCGCCTACACCGCCCGACTGGAAGTGGACTACAAGCGGGTCAGTTAATCGGTTGGTTGGTTAGGTTGGTTGGGCAGTTTGTCGGCTGCGCGGTTGGCCAATAAGGGGCGGGTTGGCTGCTTGCTTAGTCCGCCCGCACGCACGCACGCACGCACGCGCGCTCCTGCACGTGCTTGCCCCCCGACCGGCCCCCCCGCCCCACTGAGTGCTCTGCGCCGTCGCCCCCTCGCGGCTGCTGCGCCCTCCCTCGTTCAGAAAATCCCCAACGGTCAGATCATTCTCATCGCAACGGAGGTTGAGCAGCTGGCGGACCGCAAGGTGGGGGTGGGGCGGAGGGCGCGGGGGCAGGGAATGTGTGTGCCTTTGTAGATGTGTGTGTGTTGTGTGTATGTGGGGGAGTATGTGTCTGTGTGTGGGGTAAAAAGAAGATACCGCAGCGGAGACGGAGACGGCGTTAGCGAACGGACCCAGAACCGAGCATGTGCGGGGGAGGGGGGCAGTACGGCAGGGCACCGGGTCCCTGATCTTGCGCCCCCCCTCCGCCCCGCGGCCCCCGGGTTGCTTCTGCTCCTCTGCTGTCTGGCAGGTGTGGCTGTGCGCCAAGGTGACCAACGGCAAGGGCGCAGTGTACGCCACCGGGCGGGCGTTGTTCGTGGCGCCGAGGTGGCTGCCGGACTGGCTGCAGTCGCTGACGGGGCGGCGGGGGAAGCGGGAGACGGGGGCGGAGAGGCCTTCGAAGCCCTGACGCCCGCTGGCGGACAAAAGCGCAGGACGCCTGGCGCCATCGGTGGCCGCGGCTCTCTCCTCCGTCACACACACACGCGTTTTTCGGACCCTCGGCTCTTTTTCCCCCTCTTTTGAGTTTGGGGGGGGGGGGCACACATCGGTGCCTGGTTGTGGTACCTGGCCTTTTGCCCTTCGCGGAGTGCGACGGCCGCCGCTGCGTTTGGGATGCCGGCTTGGCGACGTTGTTACTTCCGTTCCCGCGCTAGCTAGGCAGGTATGTACGTAGGTAGGCAGGTAGGTACGTAGCTAGGTAGGCAGGTAGGTAGGTAGGTAGGTAGATAGTCGGACGGGAGCAGTCGAGCTGACGCGCGTGGCGGTGGAGACGCAGCGCCAGGCGCCGCGGCTCGGCCGTCTCGCCTGCCTGAGCGACTCGGCAGAGGCGCGGCAGGCCCGGGGGGTTACGCACGCAGGCCGAGCCGAGAGGGAGGGGCGGCGCCTTCCCCCGCTGGGTGCGGCAGTGGTGGGGCGGGGGGTATAAAGAGAAATTGGTGGGGCGGGGGGGGGCGCTCACCTCGTCGCGAGCCGCGAGCGGTGCTTGGGAAGAGAGAGAGGGGGAAGATTGCTGTGTGGCGTAACGGAGCGGAAGTCGTGCGCGCGCTGCGATGCGTTCCTCCATGAACTGTTTCCCTGCCCTGCCCTGCCCTGCCTCGCGCCACGACTCGCGACTATCGAGACGCGGCCCGTGGTGGTGGTGTATGGGGGCGAGGGCTGAGGCCTACGATACCGCGGTTTGTGGCGCTGTGAGTTTGGATGGCTCGCTGGTAGGGGCAGGGCAAGCCCTGGTGGAGGTCCCGAGGTGCCCGGCTGAGGAGGTGCCAGCGGTGCCAGCGGCGGCAAAGGCGTTGGGGCAGGTGGCTACCTTTCGATGGGGATGGGTTTTAGGGTTTTGTTGAGCCCTTGGGGTCCCTAACGTCCCTTAACGAAACATTTTTTGCGGTCTGGAAATGTCGTGTGATCAGAGGACATAGGAGAGGGCGGCAAGAAGGCGGCGCAGAAGCTCCCCCACTGGTCCCACCAGTCATCCCCTCCCCCTGCAATATCTGACATGACAAGGGGAGCGGCAGCGGCGGCGACACCCGCCGGTCCGAAACGCGCGCGGCCACACACACAAAGAGAATGAAATTCCACCTGCACACCACCACCCCACCCCTCAACAGTGCGCATGCAGAAGTCACGCCCACGCAAAACTGTATGGGACGCAATCTCACCTAGCACCGCATGCAGTTGGTACACTCTGCGGCGGCCAGAGTCACGCGCATGCGTCGGCTGCGTCTGCCGGGCACTGCCACCTCTTTCTTGAGCCGTGCGCACACACACATACCGTTACACACACAGATACACGCAGTCTACACATATACACACACCGTGACTCCTTGACACTCTTGAGCGCCGTTGGGATCATCTCTGCAGTTGGGAGCACTCCGATTCAAACACGCGTGTGTGTACAGTGAGGTGCGCGGGCCATACCAGCAGCAGCACCACCAGCAGCACTCCAAACTGCGCGGCTGGCGGCTCCAGTCTTGAGTGCACGCCAGGAACGCAGGGGACGGAGGGGGTTCAGCCGGGCCGACTGCCGCCGCCCTCGTCGCCCTCTCCCGCCGCTCCCGCCGCCGCCGCCGCCGCCGTCAGCTGCTCCAGCTCCTCCAGATCCCCATCTCGGCCCGCCATGAACGCCAGCCACTTGTGCGTGGCGGTGTACGACGCCATATTTGCGTACAGGTACGCCGCGCTCTGCTCAAAGTTCTGAAAGTGCCGCCCGCGGCCGTGGTGGCTGGCGGCGTTTCGCAGCAGCCACTTGCAGCGCGCGTCGCACTTGCCGCGCAGCAGCACCGCCAGCGGGTCGTGTAAGGCCCACTTGGCCGCCTCCGAAGAGAACAGCAGGTAGTTGCCGTCGTAGCGCGCCAGCGTCGATGCGCCCGGGTCCGTGAACGCGTACCCCGCCTCCCACAGGCACGCCGACAGCATGCCGTCGCCGCCAGGCGCCTTCAAGATCTTCAGGTAGCAGGCCTTCATCCGCTCCGGCGTCAGCCGCCGCAGCATCCCCACGGAGAAAATCATGCCCGCGCCGCCGTGGCCGCCGCCCGCGAAGCAGCCCGCGCCGCTGACGTTGTGGTTGGTGGGCGGCAAGGGCGTGCAGGCGGCGTGCGCGGTGCAGAAGGGGCAGGCGGGGCGCGGCAGGTAGCGCACGCCGGGCAGCGAGGCGTCTGGCGGCAGGTGCGAGATGGCGGCTAGGGACTTGTTGAATTCGCCAAAGGTGTTCTTGGTGAGCAGCTTCTGGACCTTGGCGGACTCGAGCTCGGAGGCGCTGCGGATGCCCAGCAGGAAGCGCTGGTAGCTGCGTGTGGCGGGAGGGGGAGGGTGAGGGTGAGGGGGAGGGGGATCATTCACGTAGGTGGAGGGGGCGGGAGCTGGAGGAGGGTCCGGGAGGTGCAAGATGAGAGCGAGGTGCGTGAGGCGCGGGTCAGTCCCCTCCTTTCTTTCCTTCTTGGGCTTCTCTCCATCCGAATCCCCCCCAGGCCCCACGCACCCTTCCATCACGGCCGTGATGTTGGGGATGCGCAGCGGCTTGTGCGGCGAGTGGGTCCCCGCCCCCGCCCTGGCAGCAGCCTCCGCTGCCTCAGAGGGCGGCGGCGGCGGCGGCGGGTCTGCGTCGACCGCCAGGTGGCAGGGCAGGCAGCGCGGCGCGAAAAGATTGGGGTGGCGCGCTCGGAACCAGAGGTTGTCGGAGAGGGCGATGGGCAGTTCGGGGTCCAGATGGGCCAACAGCCGCTGCGGGGTGGGGAGTGGGGTGGGGAGTGGGGTGGGGAGTGGGGAGTGGGGCGGGGTGGGGGCGGGGGCGGGCTGGGGGTTCGGGTTGGGGATTGGGGTTGAGTGGATGAAGGGCGGCAGAGGATGGGATGGTTGGACTGTCTGGTCGAGGATAGTGGGTGGCGGTTGGAGACCGGTTGGTGGGTGGGCGGATATAGGATGCGAGAGTTACAATGAGGGACCAGTAGGGTCCTGCGCTGGCGCATTCTGAGTAAACTCAGAACCTCACGGGCCTAGTACTCTGGTGGGTGGGCGGATATAGGTACGTCACTGCACGGCACGGCAGGGTAGCGGGTAGCGGTAGCGGGATGGACACAGCGCATCGCATCGCAGCCGTCTTGCTGCCTCTGCATCCACATCCACATCGGGGCAAGGGAAGGGAAGGGGAAGGGAAGGGGAGCAACGCAGACCCGCACCTTGACGGCCGGCATGTAAAACACCGTGTCGTCATCGCCGTACAGCATCCACTTGTACGACTCCCCGAAGTGCCTGCGCGCACAGCCACACAGCCACACACACAGCCACACGCTCTGGACATTTGCGGGTCGATGATGATGTTGGGGGATTGGGGGTGTCGTGCCGCCCCAGGGTCTGCAATAGACCGCCCTCCCCCGGCCCCGCCCCCACTGGCCCCCGCCGCCCTTCAGAGGGACTCACTCATGTGCCAGGAAGGGCGCCATGGCCGCGCGCGTGTCCCCCGCCATGAATCCGTGGAAGATGGGGCCCAGCTCGAAAGTGCCGTCGTCGGGAAAGTAGGCGAAGTGCTCATTGTGGACCTACACAGGGGGCAAAAAGAAAATATCGCAGCGGAGACGGAGACGGCGTTAGCGAACGGACCCAGAAGCCAGCAATACTTACCTACCTGTAACCTTACCGAGCAGGGGGCAGCAGGGAGGAGGCGGAACTAGACACAGACACAGACATAGGCACACACAAGGTGCAAACGGAAACGCATGGCGGCACAGCGCGCCGCGGGGCGGTGCAGCTGCGCCGCGCCCGCGCACCGCCTCCCTCGCCCCGCACGTGCTGCGTTCCGGGATCCGGGTCCGTCCGCTCGTAACGCCGTCTCCGTTCCTTCGGTACTGTGATATCGTACAGTCTTGCCTCACCACACCGGGGGACGGAACCCAAAATACTCCACGCCGCGTTGCCGCACCGCGCCGCTGTACAACCCCGCTGTACAATCCCAGCCCCCAACCCATGCCCCACGCACCCCCCCCTCCGCCTCCGCCACAAGCCACACACCGCAAGCCACACACACACACACACACCATACCCACCCTGTTTCGCTCGTTGAGGATGGGCACATCCTCCGTGTTGTTCACCGCCACAAATGCCCGGATGCCCCGCCGCCAGCTTCGAGTCGACTGCGCCAGGATGTAGCGCGCCGGGAAGGAGCCCGTCGCGAACACAAAGTCCGAGGTCTTGTACGACACCGCAGGCAACTTGTACGGCTTCATGATGTCGTACGGCGGGCGCCGCGACGGGTCCTCTGCCGTCAGCAGCTCCCGGAGCGCCAACTGCGCGTCGGACAGCAGCCGGGGGCCGCCGCCGCCGCGGCTGCCGCCGCCGCCGCGGCGCTTGGCAGCGGACTTGGGCTTCCTGGAGCCCGGCGGCCCCGGCGGTGACGGGCTCGGCGGCGGCGGGGTGTACGGGTCGTACTCGAGAAGCTCCGTGACGTTGCCGGCGGGGTTGACCGCCACCGACACGATGCCGGCGCTGAACGTCACGCCGCCGGCGGCGGCGGAGGCGGAGGCGGCCGCTGCCGCCGCCGCACCCGCGGCCGCCGGTCCGGCATCCCTGCCCTTCCTGCTGCTGCTGCTGCCGCCCCGGCCCTTGCCGCCGAGTGCGCTACTGCTGCCGCCGCCGTCGCCGTGCTTGCGCCAGCCGTACGGCAGCAGCCCACTGAAACTCCAGCCGCCAGGCCCGGCCGGCGCGGCGGCGGCGGCGGCGCCGCCAATAGCCCCGGAGGCGGCCCTAGACTTGGCCAGTATCCACGACCACTCGGCGGCGGCGGTGCACGGCCCCGAAACCAACAGCCCCGGAAGCGCCACCGCCAGCAGCAGCGACAGCAGCAGCGACGGAGGCCGCCGCGCCGCGGCGCCGCCGCGCCGTCGCCCGCCGCAGCGGCCGCTGCTTCTGCCGCCTCCGTCGCTGCCGCCGCCGCCCCGATTCTCACAGCGGCGCAGTGGCAGCACATCCTCCTGCACGGCCGGGTGCTGTGACCCACGGCCCACCCACGGCCCGCCTGCCGCTCCGCTCGCCACCCCGGTCCCATCCCCGGTGCCCCTCAACCCAGCCCCCGCCTCCGCCGCCGCCTCCGTCTCCGACGCAGCGGGCGCGGTCTCGGCCACCGCGCCTGCGGGCGGTGGGCCCCGGCCCTCGGGCTGGTGATCCCCCGGTCTGCCCCGCTGTTGCTCCGGCTGCCGCTGCGGGCACGGCCACTGCTGCTGCCGCTGCCTCTTCGCGCGACCGCAAGCCGGCGCTGGCTGCTGCCGCCACTGGCTACTGTGGCTCGTCCCGTACGGCAGGCCCTCCGGGTCGGCCTCACCAGAGGACGAGCAGCGCGCCGCCCCAGCCGTAGCCCAGGTGCAGTTAGGGAGGGCCGAAGTGTGTCCGCGTCTGACGGCGGTCGGGCCCGTGTGTAGATGGACGGCCGTACCCACACCCAGCTGCTGCTGCTGTGGAGGGCCTGCCCCCGCCTCCATCCGTGCCTGCGACCTCGACCCCGGCGGCCCCGTGCACTCGGGACGACAGGTGTTGGGGACGCCTCCGCGGTGAGGACATCTCCGCGGCAAGAGCGCGTCTTGCCCGCGGAGCCGCTTCAGGACGCCGTGGCGGGGTGCAAGGCAGCCACCGCCACCGTCACCGCCACCGTCACCGCCGAGACACGTGGTTGCCTGCGACTCGCCTGCTGCTGGTGACGCCCCATGGGCCGCTGCGGCGGCAGCGCTGCTGCAGCTGGCAGTTCCGAATCGCGTCTCGGATGGGCGTGTCCCGCCCGTGCGCAGCGTTTGTCCGTCGCCGGCGTAGCGGCGCAGGGCCGCGCAAGGCGCGGATTCGGTTGGCTCGCCAGGGGGTGGCATGTCGCAGCCGCCGGTGACGCGAGTGTCGTTAGGGCTGTAGCGAGGTGCCGGCGGGTGCCAGCGGGCCGCGCCGACGGAGCCGTCAGCACCCGATAGCTCCGAAGTGATTGTGTTTGTGTGCCAGGTTATGGCGCCCTTCCAACCCATGGGGGGTTGGAAGGGTTGCTTCCAGCGGGGACGATGCCCAGCCTGCTTCCAGCGTTAAAGTTGCGACGCTTCTAGGATCACAGCGACCTCAGCGTAAGGTCCGCGCCACGTACGTGCCAACTTTCAGGGCTAATTTTGGCTGCTTTGCATTTGGAGGAGTGGGGACTGGCAGGTCGGTCGGTACCGTGAATGGTGAGCGCGATGGGAGGATGTGCATAGCGTTCTCATATAACCCACATTATCGCACATGGCTATTCCTCTGACATGTTAGATCACTTGACCCATATTAAAGAGCATTCGTTTTGTTACTGATGTGGGCTTCACTGTTTACACATCGAAGCAGCTAGCAATTTGGGTTGTTTATAGCACCTGAGGCGATGGCGGGCATTATGGAGACCGGAATGGCCAGAAGGGCGTCAGCGGGGTCAGCGGCAGTTGCCCGCACAGTACGACAAGCCTACGGCAAGCGCGGGAAATCGTATCAAGGCTTACACTGAATGCCAATCCTAGGCAGAGTGACGAGACATCTTGCCCACAACCCAACCGCCAGTGCATCATTCTTACCATGGAGGATCCTATTCCCCGAGTTAACTTTGAGACTATGCAGCGGTACCACGGCAAGAAAGTAACTCTCTGTTGCCAGATTAGCCAGATCGAGAATGGGCAAGTCCGTGTTATGACGGCGGACAAGGGCGAGGTGACCGTGGTCGGTGGGGCAACGCCTTACGAAGGCCGCTTCGTGGAGGTCCTTGGCACCGTAGCCAACCCGAACACGATTCAAGAAATCGAGCACACAAACCTAAGCGATAACTTCAGTAAGTCTAGCTTGGCGATGGAGGCACCCATTGTGGCGGGTTCCATTTGAACGCCAACTTACTTCACGTCGCTTGCCTTCTGACCAGGTCTTGACATGTACAACGAGCTTGTGAAACTTTCACACAAGGACGCGTACATGGGCATGTTCAGCACGTAAGGTGCGCTGGAGCTGGAGCAACTGCTGCGGAGGGACAGGCCAAACCAAACCCGCACATCCGGGCTCTTCCCAGCGGCAGATCTGCCTGCACTTTGGAGAGCTTCGCGCTCATGCTGCCCGTAACCAGCTTCCCTTGGTCAGGGCCACCAGCTGATGGACTATAGTGGGGACAGTGGGGACCAGGACAGCCGAAGCTCGTCGGCTGGGGGCTTCGGTGGTGCTGGCGAGCCCCGATTGACAGATCACGGGTGACACATTCTTGAACTTCAAATCAGTAAGACCTCACTGGACTGAAGGGCAATGCTTTGGGGCAACGGTATTTAAGGGTATGTCGGTGGAGTTGTTTGTAGATAGGGCGGTCCTAATTTGGACCACCGTCTGCCGTGGCATGGGGCGTCAAGGGCGTCAAAGGGCGCGGCGTTGTAGTGGATCTTGCCACACGTATGCGATGCAGGTGTGAGAACTCGGACGTAACTTGGTGTCGTACACCGCGTGACACATTTCTCTTACCTCCGCGCACGCTCGTTTGGGCTGTTCGGCGGATGTTTCTCGTCACGGACGCGGCTTAGTCAGGCGGTTGGGCACATAGTAAGGTTTACTCGCGATCGAGCGGAGCCGGACCAGCTGTCCTTCTCGCCGTGGCGATGACTTTGCAAGCTGACAGCATCCGGTGCTTCAGTAGCATGCAGGGCGCCGTTGCCCTAGTGATGGCAGGACTGTTGATGGGCAGGATTGTCAAGTGGCTGGCAGAGAATTGGAACGTGACTTTGTTGAGGGTTGAGGCCTGGCTTGGGAGAGTGATATGCCCAGGTAGTGGCGTCGCCGTGTAAAACACACCCGCCAAGGGCCCCCCAGGCACGCTGACCATCGGCTCCCAGGCCGCCCGATGGTCCCTGTCTGGTACCGTATCAGCCAACCGACGTTCATGTGTGGTGCGTCGTAGGGCAGGCCGCTCCCTCATTCTGTAATCGAGGCCCTGACAAGCAGGTACGTGCTGGCTCAGCTCCACGATCTTCGGGCATTTACGCTTCATAGCTTGCAGTTGCCGTCCACCCCCAAAAACGGGGTGCCGAAACTGGCTGCTTGACTGTCTTTCGGCCGTGCCTTGCTCTGATCAAACCGTTCAGCCTGCAGTATACAGCAAAACGGCAGCCGAAGGCACGCTGCAGCGCAAGCCGGGCGTCCACCCCACACCCCTCCGCCTCCACGAGGAAAGTTCCAAACCCCAACCGATCTCCGACTCCTAAGTAGACGGAAAACATACGCCTCCCTTTTCCATCGCGGCGCCCACAACCAACCACAACCTTCGCTCAATCTCGCATGACACACACACACACACACGCATCACACAACCAGCAACCGCACATGCTCTCCGGAGCTAAGCATCGAGACGGATGCAGCCCAAGGCACGCGTCCGAGCCCCGCAACAAAATTGGGTGCGCCGCATTGCCCCTACAAGAATAGGCCAACAGCGCCCTCTCCAGGACATCCTAAGCGTCCCTGCCCCACCGGCCCAAGCCAGCCCACGGAAACGGAGGACGCCGGCCGCGCTGCGAGGAAAGCCCCCTCCCGTCCTCCCTCCCTCCCCGTGTGGGTGGGTACGCCCGCCAGGGCTGGGAGGACCCACACCAACCCACGCCTCACGCGTGTAGCTGCGTCCCCTCCAGAGAGAGCCCCCTCGCAAACCAACGCCGCGCGCGCCCGCCCTCACGCCACGCGCAGCCATCCTTCCATCCCGCCAAGGACAGGGTCGCGCCCGGGCATGCTCCGCTGGCAGAGAGCAGCTGCGTCCTCTGCCTGGCCCGCTCCCCGCGTCACGTCGCGTCACGTCACGTCTACTTTGTGACGTCCACCACGGACAGGGTGACGGTCGCGGACCAGCTCTCGCCGGGCGCCACCGTGGCGGGCTTGCCGAACCTGGTGGCCAATGGTGAGGCGAGGCGAGGGAAGGGAAGGCCTCAGTCGCGGACGGGGGTGTGTCCAAAGCGGATGGAGGTGTGTGCGTGTGTCCCAGCGGGTGCTCGGTGGGGGAGCTGGCCATATTGTGTGTGGGGGTGGGGGGCCTTCCGGAACTGGACGAGGACGGAACAGGAAATCGAGCAGGAGGAGAAAGGAGGGACCAACCACCGGTCCCTGGACCCCTGATCCAAGACCTAAAAACACGCAAAACACGAACCCACCGAACTCAACGCCCTCGCCCGCCCTCCCCCACGACCCGCTACCTCCGCACCCCCCTCAACCCCCCCAGCGCCCCCGCAACCCCCGCTTGGCTCACTTTGCATTCTCCACGCAGCAGAAGTTCTGGTAGCAGTCCTTCATGGTGAGGTGCGGGTTCCACACCACCGTGTCCTCCCAGCCCGACGAGTCCAGCGCAATGGCGGCCCCGGTGCCCACCTCGAGCTCCACATGGGAGGGAGAGTTGAGGTACACTGAGGGGGAGCAGGGGGGGAGGAGGGGGAGGGGGAGGAGGGGGTTACATATGAGGGGGAGGGGGGCTTGTATACGAGGTGGAGGTGGAGGGGGAGCGGGTTGTAAACGAGGGGGAGGAGGAGGGGGAGGGGGGCGTGGAGTGCGATGAGCTGGGGGAGGAGGGAGGAGCAGCAGGGGGAGGGCGCCGTGGGGGCAGCGCGGTCAAGGGCAGGCAGCTCCCGCTACCGGCACCGTGGCGGTCCGGTGCACGGGCAGCGCGGCGGCGGGAGAGGGCCGCAGGGAGGTGGAGAGTGGAAGAGGCGGCAGGCGCCGCCACAATCCCACAATTCCGCAATCCCTCAACTCCTCGATTCCGCGCGCAACGCTGCGCCTCTCACCCGAGTCCGTGTATCCGCTGAAGGTGACCTCCTCGCGGTCCTCCACCTTGGTCTCCGGGGTCTTGGGGTCCTTGGCCTTGCACAGGTACGTCAGGCCTGGGGGGCAAGGGGGAGGGATGACCAGGTGTAGGGGTAGGGGTAGGGGTGGGGTCGGATCTCGGATGGGGCCCCCGCCGTGCCCTTGCGTCGTATGCTCGTCATACTCTGTCGTACTCAGTCGTACCTTTGAGGCCGGTCACCTTGGCCTTCTCGATGGCGAGTACCTCGATGTACGTGTGCAGCGCAGCGGTGAAGTCAAAGGGCCTGCGGACAGCAGCATCAGTGATGATTCAGGGTCGGTGGCGCATCCATTCTCAACCGGTTTCATTCCCCCATTCACGCCTTCATCCGTTCCTACATACATACATTCCTTTCCTTCTCTTTCCTTTCCTTGGTGGAACTGAACGAGATGGACACATGTCCGGCCCCTCTCTCTCCTCAACAACCAGGAGCCGGAAACAACTCCCCCGCACCCATCCCTCCCCGCCTCCAAAACAAAGCGAAGCGGCCCGGCAGCAGCAAAAACCCGCAGCAGGCCAGCCAGCAACAAAACCCCAGCAACAACGAAACTTAGCAGCAACGGACCCCAGCCACCGCCCCCGCCTTCCCGCCTTCCGGCCCCACTCCTCAGCCCCCCGGCCCCCCAGCCTCCCGGCCTTCCCGCCTTCCAGCCGCTCTCTCACTTGTCGTCGGTGTTGATGACCCTCAGCTCGCAGTTGAGTTGCTCTCCGTGCAGAGACACGCAGTACACGGCCTTGAACTTGTAGGGGAACATCTTGAGGGTGTAGTCCGACTCGGTCAGCACCACCTCAACCATGGGGTCCTGACCGCATTGGGAGGGGTTGGGGGAGAGGGGGAAGGTGGCACAGTCCTATGGGGCAGAGCGGGAGGCGGGGGAGGGGCAGGGGAGGCGGCCGCGGCGGCGGCGGGGGAGACGGAGGGGCGGGCCGGAGGGGGTCGGAGGTCGGGGGTCGGCGGTGACGTTGGGGATGAACCCCGCCTGCGGCTTCCTCCCTCTACATCCCTCCCTTCCTTCCCCTCCCTTCCCTTTCCTCCCTCCTGGCAACGCATTCGCAAAAGTGACGAGGCCCAAACACGGACGGGCGGGCGTGAGGTGTTGGATGATGTGAGGCTGCCGGGAGATGGTGCACGCAAGCGGTCATGGCGCAGGCGGGCAGGCTCCCAGCTGCCCCGCAAAGCCCAAGGAGTCCCCAAAAGCAAAGCAAACCCGCCCGCCCGCCCGTCTCCACTCCCCGCCCCCCCTCTCCTCACTCACCTTGTCATCTGGGTTGGGGTCGGCCGAGGTGGTGGACACGGTCCAGTCCAGGTTGCGAGCAAAGCCGTGCTGCTGCATAGGGCCCGGGCCGAACTGGGAGGGAGAGGGACGGGAAGGCAGGGGAAGGGACGGGCACGTGTGAGGTAGAGTAGCCACAGGTTGCGCGCCATTGCAGATTGCCCCCCCCAGTGAGACAATGTCCTCCTCCAATGACCTCCTCCGCCCCCTTCCTCCCCCGCCTCACCTGCGGGAAGCAGTGCGGGATGCCGCCCGAGATGGGCTTGGACTTGTCGAACACGGCATCAGGCCGCACGTACAGGATCTCGTCGCCGCTGGGCTGCTTCCAGGAGGTAACGCACGCGCCGTACAGGTACATCTGTAGCCGGGTGGGCGGGCGGGAGGGCGCGGCCGAGCGGGCGGGCGGGGCAAAGTGGGTGGCAGGAGGTGAGCAGCAAAACGGGACAAGCAAGGCGCCGGCAAAGGCCGGAAGGAACCACCGGGCAATTAGGAGCGCAAGTCTGCGGGCGCTACCCAACCCAACCCTACCCAACCCAAACCCTAGCACAAGCTGCCTTGCAGCGCACATGCGTCACTGGGGCGCTGACAGCGCCGCAAGCGCCGTAACGCGGAGACTGGCCCGTCCGCGCGCGCGCAACTACCGTAAGAGCACGCGGTGGTCGGTAACCCGCGCAACAAGTGCCTTGTGTGTTTGGTGGCTTTGGCTGTTAGGGTGGGCGGTCCGGGCCACGGCGGCGGCTCAGGGCAAATATTCATGTTTTTTACGAACTTGGCGTCATTGGGTCTCCGCGTTCAGGAGTTGTATCATCATCGCCGTGCCGTTGGGCCGTACCCGCCCATCCGTACATCCGTACGACATTGTCTGTGCAATAATGCCGTGCATGACATATGGCCGCATTTGACAAGGCCGTCTATGCAAGGAGGCCCCTATGCCTCCCACGGGGGGGGGGGGAAGGTCCAGTGTGTGCGGAAAGGCGCGATGTGCCCGCACCGTGCGCCCCAACAGGAAACGCAAAGCCCAAGCGCCGGACCGGACCGGACCGGGCACAGAGCGCACGCATCCGAACCGGCGAGCGGACCGGATCCGCGGGGAGTGGGGAGTACTGAAGTAAGATACCACCGCAGCGGAAGGGACTGAGACGGTTTTAGCGATCGGACCCTGAAGCCAGGAATAGCGGTCCCTGGGGACAGCGACACGCATCCGCAGCTTTGAACACCAGTGTACATGGAAGCGCCGGAACACATGGAAGGAAGGATCGGGAGGCCTGGCGAACCCACTCCCTGCCGCCCCCCGCCACGCAGACCGACCCCCGGGTCGATGGGTCGGTCGGTTCCCATCAGCTGCTGCTGCGGCGGCGGCGGCCTCACCTCCGCGGAGGAGCCGCACGCGTGCTTCAGGACCACCATCGGCGAGCCGCTCTTGCCGTCCTTGAACTCCACGCTGCCCGGGATGCCTGCGGCCAGTGGGGCAGGAGGCGAGTGGTGGGTTGGTTGCGTTACACGTCGTTGGCAATGGGGTATGGAAGTATGAAAGAACAAAGAGGCCAACATTAAAATTTAACAGTAAGCAGGAAGGGGACTCAGGAAGGGTCAGGTGTTTTGGAGGCAAGGCACCCTGACGACACGACATGCGGGACACGGCACGGGACGGATTACGGCGGCGGCGGCACTGGTTGCATGGCGGGTTGGTTGATGACATGGTGGTGGGTGCAACGGCACAGATCGCGACAAAGGGAGCACACAACCGGCTGCGGCGTAACGATGGTGGGTCGGTGCGTATGGGCTGCATTGACGGGGATAACGATTGGCCAAATACCCCCGGCGATCGCAGACGGGTAGGTCAGGGGTAGGAAAACGAGCTGCACGCGCCCGTCCGGAATACGGCCCACGCTCTCGGTCGAAGGGCGCAAGGCAGAAGCAGGAATTTCAACTTACCGTACTTCTCGTTAAGCTCGGCAACGGAGCTGGCGACGACGGTCACCGTGCGGCGAGCAGCCTTAGCTGGCGCCCGAGCGCAAGGCCTGCGGCGACAAGGCAACGGTCGCTCGGATTCGCGCGCGACCCAATTACCAGCGATATATACGTAGCATTTGCTGTGAATTGAAGCAGCGCATCGACGTATGCACAGCCGTCCCCAGCGCTCAGAGGTTTACGATGGCGACAAACGCCGGCTCTCCAACAACAGCGCATTCCTGCGGCTGCGGCAATCACCTTGCGCCGCATCGCATCGAAGACTTCAAGCTGCTGAAAGCCATCCTTGCAACGATTCAGTACGTGACTTGCTGCAGCCTATCCGGATGATCAGGATGTACGCGATAGGATAAGATGGCAGCAAAGCCCAATAATGAATTCCAATCCAAGGCTTCAATGCAGTCTACCGAACAAAGAAGGCATCTTATGTTAGGCTGAAGGCGTAGTCTCATCTCGGTCTCATCATGTCGTACAGGTGACCGCTTGCCTCGACTCGCTCGCGCTTAACCGTAACGGTAAGTTGGAGCCCTTTCATTTCCATTACAAATAAAAGTTGAGTACAAATGGATGTGTGCTGGTATTAGCACACATCACGCTAGCCAAATAGGCGTGATCCTTCGTTGGGTTTCACGAACGTGAGTCCCGGGACAACGAACACCAACAAACACGGAGGATGCCCCCGCACGTAGCCGGGTTCCCCTCAGGCGCTATGCCGCCGCCAGCGGCAGCCTCCTACCCATCCGCCCAGCATTTTGTCGTCTGCTCTTTCAGCCACTGCTCACAAGGAACCCTCAGCCCCCCTATTGGAAGAGGGGCCACAATGTACAGCCCCACAAATGTCAGCCTACACGCTTGTGCACCTATCTACGAGTGGGTCACGACACACGAACATATGAATACAGTCACCGTGCATGTCCAGAGAATACACTTAGATCCGGTTCAAGTCAGTGTCCCGGCCACCGTGGGTCGCCCCATATCTTGGTCCATACAAGCCACCTGCTATCATAACTTTTGCCATGACACGCCCCTTGGCTGGCTCGACAACCCCTTCGACTCACGAGAATCCGGCAGCCTCCTCAGAGCATTAGACAAGCATGCCCTGCCTTTGTACCGCTTTCACAAGCCACCCCAAAATTCACACGCCCGTGGAGTTTGGGTTTCATTCATGCCCCCACGCAGTGCATGCCGCTGCTTGAACAGCTCACTTGCTGGGCCCCTCCAGGAAACCCTTTCCCCGGAGGTATTCGAGCAGCTTCAGGGCCTGCTCCTGGGGAGAGATGCGCTTGCCGTCCGGGGTCTCCGCCTCCAGAACCACCTCCGGGTTGCTGGGCTCCTCGTACGGGTCGTCGATGCCCGTGAAGCCCTTCAGCTTGCCCGCACGCGCCTTCTTGTACAGGCCCTTTGGATCGCGCTCCTCGCAGATGCTGATGGGCACCTTCATGAACACCTCGACGAACTTGCCCTCGGGCACGCGCGACCGCACGCGGTCGCGGTCCTTGCGGTAAGGCGAGATAAAGCTCACAAGTGTGATAATACCCGTATCGGCAAAGAGCTTGGAGACTTCGCCGATGCGCCGGATGTTCTCTTCCCGATCGGCTGCTGTGAAGCCCAGGTTGCTGTTCAGACCGTGCCGGATATTGTCGCCGTCCAGCAGCGTAGTAATCTTTCCGGATTCTGCCAGGGCATGCTCCAAAGTGCAGGCCACAGTGCTCTTCCCCGAGCCGCTCAGACCGGTGAACCAAACCACAACGCCGCGCTGTTGCATAGCGGTCTCCTTGGCCTCCGTGGGAACTGCACCCTCGTGCCACTTGATGTTGGTCGACGCACCGACGTCATATGCAGTCGACACGGAGCGGGACATGACACCAAAAGACGAAATTGCTGGCCGCAACAGGCCAAACCTGGACAGGAGCGACGGTGCGGTCTGCATCCTGCAAATCAGATGCCGAATGAAATGTTAAAAGTATGTTGTTGAATGAAGTTGCTGCTGTTCGCCTATGAACCCAGTTCAACTGAATTTTGCAAGCCGTACGCTGTAGCGAGGCCAAAGGCTTACCTGGACTTATCAAACAGCAGGCTATCAAACAGCAGGCTTTAAAAGCTTTTGACTCCAGGGCAGATAGCCGTGAAGCTAAATGGGCTTGGAAACGCGAGTCCCCAGTTACAACTGCCCCTTTAAATGTATGGTGAACCGATTCAGTACATTAAGAGTTGGTACCTTTGCAGTGTGAGGGGCAGTGTATCCGGGTGTACTCCAGCACTCGATCGGGCCGGGAGTTGTTCCGTAACCACGACAGTTGAGGCGCAACTGAAACAGAAGTTCACGACACGCATGCGTATCCAAGCGATGCCTGTGGATGGGAGTTGGCCTCACAGTGGGATACCCTTTCCCAGAACCTTTCCCCTCTCCCAGGGTTCAACGGCACATCCGTTGGGCCATGTTGGGCTGAAGCGCTGAGCTGTTGGATTCGCACCTCGCGCAACTCCGTAGTATTATGTAGACCAAGGTACGCGGCACTCCTGCGCACTGACATGCTCTTCTCCGGCAACGATGCATATGCACGTGTCGGTTCACCCTTTGGGCTGGAGGCCAGGCGTACCCCAACCTGCCCCACCCACAGCCTGGAACGAAGTACACCAGTGCGGCACACAGTGATCCCCTTGAGCCCACCACCAACGCGCCTACTCGAGAACAACGCCCCAAAAGTGGGTCGCCCGAGAAAAAAACACCTCCTCACTCTCTCCGCGAAATGGAGCGTATTTGGTTGCAGCAAGGCCTTTCACGAAGCCGCAACCACAACCTCCGTCGCCGACGGGGCGGCCTCCTCGGTGGTCAAGAATCACTCTCATGGAAGTACCGGTATCACACAACGCGCGAACATTCAACACATCGCCCCCCGCCCCGCCTCGTCACAAGCAGCTCACGCAGTCGTGTATCAGACGGGATGGGAAGTGAAGGGGATCGAGGAGGTCGCTGATCGAGGGGCGGAGCACGAGAAGCGCGAGAAGCACGGACCTGATCACGGCCACTGGCCGCCAACGCGCACACAAGCAGCGACGGCAGCTCGAAGAGTCCACAACCACCCCCTGCCTGACAGGGGCCCGCTCGTCTCCTGAGGTTCCCGGCTTCTCGCCATCAAGAGCCAGGCCCGCTACGCCAGGGCCGTCGTCACGAAGAACACGCTAGAAGCGGTTGTCTCGGCGGTTGGGAAGCCGTACGACTTGGCCGCGTCCAGCCAGGACAGGGAGGCCAGGGTGCGCCAGCCGCAGTCGCCGAAGAACTGTGGGTCGGCGGGGTGCGGGTTGGGTCGGGGATGCGGGTAACAAAGCGACAGAAGGTTCGGCGAGAGCAGACAGATCGATCGAACGAGGAAGGAAGACGAGCGTTGATGATGGCCGGCGGGGATTTCGGTGGGCAGATCGGAGCGGCGGGATTACCGCAGCGGCGGGCGCGAGGAGGAGGGGTGGTCAAGAGGGGTTGGCACCGGACGCCGCGGAGTGGACCGGCGGCCGGTGGCCCGAGGTGGGGCCGCGACCCCCGAAGTGGACTCTGTCTCTGCACGCTGGCCCATTTCGCCAGGTAGCGGGGATTTCCCGCAGAGTACGAACCTTGGGAATCTCCTCGCGGCACTTCCATTTGAACTCGCTGTTCAACTTGTACGATGCTCGTCCCTCGCCGGCGGCCCCTCCATTGCCGTTGCCATTGTCGCGCGCGCCCTGCTCGCCATTCGCCGGCGAAGCCGCCGGGGCGCGCGGCGGCGCCAGGCCGGCCCCGCCGTCGGCAGTGGATGTGCCGTTCTGCTCGACAGGTGCGCGGATGACCGACGCGGCCAGGATGCTGCCGGGCCCGGAGACGGAAGCCGCCTCCTGCATGGACGAGCATGACGCGGCGTCGTACGGCACAGCATGACACGTGGCGCCGCATGCGCAAAGCAGGGCGGCGGGCACAGCTGTCCCTTCTCATTCCTCCCGCCAATCATCCCGCCGGCTATTTCCGCTTACGCCCTAACCAACGCGCAGCAAAATGGTCTATGGTGATCATTCAATAGCGAGCAGGCCTGTAAGGAAATTGTCTTCATAAAGTGCAGACTGCCCGGTGGCCCCTTGGTCATGCGTCACCCTTAACGAGGCGGATCGGCATTGCGCAACCCGTACATGTACGACCATGTACGACCGGTTTTGGGGGCAACTAAGGGGTCACACACAATTCCTAAAAACCAACGCGCAGACCCCCCCCAGAGGACAACCATTCACATTTGCGCGTTACTGCACAAATTTACAAAGTAATTATCGATGTCAGGTTGGCTGACATGGACCCCCAGTCACCCTGCCGCTTCAGCCCTGTCACATACTCTACACCCCTCCCCACCACCACACACACACATACATACACACACGCACGCCGCACGCGCCTGCAGCAGCGCCCGCACGTCCGCCTCCTCCAGGTAGTACAGCAGCCCCTCCAGCACCCACAACACCGGCGACGCGGCGTCCAGGCCCCGCTCCAGCAGCCCCCGAGCCCAGCCCCGCCGCTGCAGATCCACCGCCACGCAGCTCCACCCCGCGGCCCGCAGCGGGTGCCTCCACCCGCCGCCGCTTGCGGCCGAGGCAGCGGCGGAGCCGCTGCCGCTGCCGCTGCCACCGCTGCTACTGCTGGAGTGGTCCGCGCCAGTGGCCGCAGTCGCGGCGTCGGTTTGCGCGCCCAGGTCGCGCAGCCGCGCCTGCTTGGCTGCCAACACGTCCCGGCGGTCCACCTCGAACCAGCGCACTCCCGGGGGCAGGGGCAGCCGCCAGGGCCGGGCGTCCAGCCCCGAGCCCAGCAGCACCACCTGCCGAGAGGGTCAGGTGCCGGTCGGGTCGGGTCGGGTAGGGGGCGTGGTACGCTGGTTTGCTGGGGTATGGGGCGCGCACCAGCCGGGTCGCAGGGTTCGGCAAGCCGTGGCGCACGCGCCTCTGCCTCCTGCCCGCGCCCGACAATGGAATGCTACGAGGAGCAACACACCCCACACGCTGCGCTGCGCGCACTGCACGGCCCTCCCCTCCTCGCCCAAACCTGCACTGCACGGCGTCCGCCCCCGGCCCCCCCCAGCCCCGCATCGCCGCTGCTCCCAGGGGTCCCCGCGTCCCGCGGCGGCGCCCCCATCTCCACACACACTTGTTCCCGCCCGCCGTTCTTCCTCCTTCTGACCCCACCTGCAGGCACGTGCCCGCCGCGCCGCTCGCCGCCGTGGCCGCCAGCTGCGCGTGGCAGCCGCGGCTCGCGGGCTCCGCCCCCGCGCCGGCGCCCCGCCATGTGACGGCGGTCACCACATCGTCGAAGAACTTGGTGCGCATGATGAGCCGCGGGATGGGCCGCTGCAGCTGCGGCTGCGGCTGCGGTTGCGTCCCTGCCGGCTGCTCCCCTGCCGGCGGCGCCGCCGTCGAAGCCGCGTCGGACGGCCGCTCGGTCGGTCGGTCACGGGCCTGGACATGCGATTGGGAGCAGGCGTTGTGCAGGAGGTCACAGACGGAGAGAATGCGGGTTCGGGCCACGCACCGCGGCTGGTGGTTGTGGTTGTGGTTGTGGTGCGGCGGTTGTTGGTTGTGGTGCGGCGGTTGTGGCAGTTGCGGTGGTGGGTTATGGCTGTCGACGGGTGACTCCACTCCCACTGCGACCCCGTGAAGTGACCGCGCTCCCGCCGCGCCTTGGCTTCATCAGCGCCGCTAGTCAGGCAGGCTGTCCGGCTGTCCGGCAGGCAGGCAGGCAGACAGGCGTATTCCGCAGGAGGATCGTCACCGTGAAGCCGATCCCGGGTTTCCGGCCGCCTGCCTGCCGAGCCTCCACTGCGGGGGGCTGCCCCGCCTCGGCTGCCGCAGCGACCCCCACCAGGTGAGAGGTGACCTCTCAGCTGAGCGTCCGCCCAGCCGCCATCGACAACGTGCCCTAGCCCGTCTGGCGCCTTCGGCTGTGCCGCCGCCCTGGGGCCCGTACCCCGTAGCCGACCAGGGCGGCAGCAGGGTAGCGAATCAGGGCAGCCGCACGCAAGGCAAGGCAAGCCACCACCCCTCCACCGCCGTCCCCTCCCCCGACGGGCCCCGGTTTCGTCTTTTGCTGCCCGGCCGTGCAGAGCCCCCGGGCCCCTGCCTACCCGTCTCGCCTCCAGCGCCTCCCGCCCGCACAGCCCAGCGGCCAGCGGGTCAACAATGTACGGCTCCGGCTGCTCCGTCTCCACAGCGCGGTTGGCTGCACGGTGCGGCAGGGTGCGGCGGCGGCGTGAGGGGAAGCGAGAGACGCAGGAGGAGGTCTGGTGCTCCCGTCCCGGCCAGCACGGGAGGCAGGAGGAGGCGCTGTGAGACCCACGGGCCCACGGTGGGAGCAGGAGCCGCCCGGGTGCAGCAAGGTGGTCCGGCAGATGCTCTCGGGTCCGTTACGACAGGGCTCGTCCAACAACGCTCGGCGGCGGCGGCGCTAGATAGCATGGATGGGACCACAGCCTGGGAGCCAAAGGGCTCGGGAAGTGCTGGCAGCGGAAGGAGCGCTGGGGTACGAAACAGAAGATACCGGAGGGAAAGGGACGGAGACGGCGTCAGCGAAGGGAGCCGCCCCCGGGTCGATGATTGGCTGCTGCGGGTAACCCGCCAGGTTCGGCCGCCAGGGTCCCCCATCTTCCCTTACCTGCAATGAGGCAGGCGCTGAAGGAGACGAGACCTGCAAGGCGGGGGGAAAGGGGATTTTGGACTTAAGAGTGGGCTGTGCCTGTGAGCCTGTGTGCTGCGAACTACAAAATCAGGGGAGAGTTTAGCGGTTCACAGGCTCCCGGATGCGCGGATGATTGGCTGGGTGCCAATACACCAAGCTTGGTTGGCTAGGAGCGCAAGGGAGTGTACCGGGAAGCACCGTACGCGTTCGACTGGGGGCAGCTGCTGGCTTACTTTCCAGGCCGCCGTATTGTTGCGTGGTCCCTTGTGCCCCGCCCTGGCCTTTTGCCTGCCTACGCCTCCTTAATACCAGGCTCAGGGTGCGGCGTAAGCCCTCTTCCGCCACCACAACGAACGCCAGCAGCGCGGGCAACGGCAGTGCTTTGCCCATTGCCGTTACTGGTGTGAAAAGTGTGCCTCAATTTTTCATCCGCCCGCAGATGATGATGATGATGATGTTACAAGCTTTGAGCTCGTAAGGCCCAGACGAGCCAGGAGGCTCATGGACCACTAGAACCCGATAAAACTAGATAGAAATCAAGAAAGGAAACATAAAGAAATATTTATCAAGCAACCAAGTTAAACTGGTATGCCGGTACTCAGACTTCGTAACCGACGCATCTCGTGGAGCGCTTTAGCAATCAAACGCTGATCTCCTAGTGTCATGACAGCGCACATATTACCATTAGGCAACGCGTCCGGTGCCTATACAACGGTGCCTATACAGGTTTCTCGTGGTACGACGGCAATGTACGAGGCTCACAGTTTTTCACACCAGCGCTGGTGGATAGGACATGTCTTCTGCAACCTTGCTCCCATTCAAAATGTTGATAACTGAACCTCTTTTTTGGGGATGCACGGTAGACTTTTCAAACGCCGCTCGCAGCTGGTCCTCCGAATGTCGTTAGTGTGGACGTCATGTTCTAACTGTACCGACATAGGGCACCAGATCTACAATGTGCGAGGGCCATTCGTGAAATGCGCCCGTTAAAGCCCGGTCTCTGCTATGCGCTTGTTGCGGCTGTGCTGCTCGTCGCCCGCATCAGTGCTGACAGCCGTTTATGTGATATTAACGATTGGGAGAGCGCAATTACCCGGAGGTAAGAAGGATGTCACCAGTGGTTACACATTTAGCACGAGTTGAGCCCACACAGTTTCGCTTTGACCGCAGCTGCTTAAGTAATGATCTACAAACGGCTTATGAGCTTATTATGAGCGCCTCTAATTGCTCCGCTTCGCCAGAGTTCCACCAGGTGGGAATGGTCCCTTGAGGTGCTCAACATTTCACAGCCTAGGAGGCTTGTGTTTATAAGTCATCGTGATTGTTTACCATTTGCAGGAGCTGCGCATTTTCACGCCGTATGCGTCACTGAAGGAAGCGCTTCAGCCCAGGGTTCAGGGCTCTGGCAGCGTGTATAATGCATCTTTTATCGAGGTTATCATAGGCGCGAGCGATGACACACTGAACGCCACGGAAGAGCTGAATCGGGACGTACTCTCTTACTACGATGGCTTCGTGGTCGGGGCGGAGTTTTTGCCAGAGTTCGCGCAAGTTGGGGTTGTAGCACCTCTGGATCAGGCAATTCTAACAGAGTAAGCAACATCGCCCGCCAGGCTTGGAGTCCCGCGCCCCTCCCGCACTCGTCGAAACCCGCACGTGGTTCTAACCAACCGCAGGCCGGAGCTGAGCTGGTATCGGGTCAACTGCTATTACAGAGCTTTCTCCGCGTCGGACCAAGCACGAGCATATGGCATTCCCCTGAGTGGGGCAGGCGCTTTTACATTTTACCGGTTGGACCTGTTCAACCAATTCAACATCACCGTCCCGGCGACATGGGACGGCCTGTTGGCGACGGCGCGGGATTGGAATGACAAGCAGCGCGACAGCGGCATCGCGCCATTTTGCATGAGCAGCCGCCCACGTAAGCACCCCGCGCTGTTTCAGCAGAGCCCTACGCGTGCGTGTGGCAGCTAAACCTAGGAGAGGGCCCGCTGGGTAGACGTGGCGCATGCTCCTGTCTGGATGGACATCCAGAAACACACAGTATAGACCAACGAGGGGTGGCAGGAAGGGTATGGCAGAGTCCCGGGTACAGGGCGTACACGGCTGTGCCTCAGCGGTTTGTCGGGTCCGCACCGGCGAGCGGGTGCCCGCTGGGATTTGGGTTTATTGCCCCGCAAAGCACACGCGGTTTCTGGCAGTAGGGCGCCCCGCACCGGCTGGCTTGGCGCCCTCCGCCCTCTTGCGGACCGCGCTTGCCCCCTTCAGCGCCGGGCCGTGCCTGGCCGTCTCTCAGCAGCCAGCCAGGCGCTGAAGCCAGCCTGTGTCCCTCTCTCAGCGAAGCTCCCTGGCCGGTTTCCCCCTCGTCTTTACCTGCGCCGCCCCCCATTCGTCCCCCCGTCCCCTTATGCGACCGCCTCCACGCCCACGGCGTCGTCGGCCACGGGAAAAACGGTTCACGCGGCTATCGCTGCGCCGCTGCTCCTGCTGCCGCGATCGCTGCACGGACCGATCGGACCCGCTGCTGCTGCTGCCGCTGCTGGGCTGGACTGGCGGCCGTGGATTGCATGCCGCTGCGGGCGCGAACGCGGACTTCGCCGTCGCCGTCTCGCGCGGGTTTTTGTTCCTTCCGCGCCCGCGGCCGTGTCCGGCGCAGAATGCACGAGGACGCTGCTGCTGAGCATCGCGGCGCCCTACCTGCAGACCGGCGGCACGCGCCAGGGCTTCCTCATCGACCCCGCCAACGGCACGCTGCTGTTCAACACCAGCGGCTTCACGCGGGCGCTGCGGACCTGGCAGCAGCTGAGCAGCCTGGCCGCCGTGGACGCGGACGCCGCCTGCTCGGGAGCCCCCGACTCGTTCTCGGAGGGCAGGTGCCTGATGACCGTGCAGCGCTTCCCAAAGTTCAAGGTGCGCAGCGGAGCCAGTGCACAGCGCGCGCGCCTGGTGCCTGCCCTGCGGGACGGGGCGCTGGGTATGCGACGAAGTTGGAATGGAGTGGAAGCCACGGGAACGAGGGGTTTAATGAGAAAGAGTCTGAACAGGCGGGCTGCCTGGAATTAGGGGAGGGATGGATTCAGGGAAAGGCCGCGACGGAAAGGCGGCAGGAGTCCCCAGGGCGCGCAGTAAAGCGGGGCCTTTGCTGGGGGCCGCAACGGCGATTGGGGCCGAGGGGTCAGCCCCATCATGAGGGCCGCGGCAGCTTGCATGTGCTACAGCGCCATGCCGCAGCGGGGGCCGGTCTCGGAGCGGTCGGGCGAGCTCTTGGATCTACGTACTTGGCCTCCACAAGCGGGTCACCTGGCGGATGGCAGAGCACCGGCGGAGCACCGGCACAGGAGCCAGGCTGGGTGGGTGGGAATCACGCAGCCAGTGCACACACGGCGGGCGATGTGCGCAGGCTTGGAGGGCGGCCCGCGAAGGCTGGTTGAGCTGGTCTGGGCAGCTGCAGCTCCAGCTCCAGGCAGCTGCTGGCTCGCCGCCCGGCCGGCCTGCAAGGAGCCCGGCCGCCAGCGCGGCCAGCAGCGGACAGAGGCAGTATAGCTGTGGCGATGAGGCGCGCAGCTCCAGCTGGACTCCTGGGCGGGAGGCCGCCGCGGCTGGGCTGGGCTGAGCGGCTGGGCTGGGCTGAGCGGTGGCCAGCTCAGGCTCCTCCGGGCACCGGCAGCTGCGCTCCACTGCTGTCCACTGCTGCTCGATCTGCTGTGGGAGTGGGCTGAGCTGGACGGTGCTGTTGGCAGTTCTTTCCTTGCGTACCTGGCAGCGACGACGGAGCAGGCCCCCCGATGGGCGATGGCGGCGGCCCGTGGCCTCCGAGCCGCATATTCGGCGCCATGGCGCCGTGGGAGGCCGGGCACGCGAGCCGAGCCGCGGCTGCAGCTTGAGGTACCGGAAGTTGGGACAGGCCCTCCTCCCCACACCGGCGTCTTCGCGGCCGGGCCTGGGCCTGGCTGGAGACGCCGGCCAGCGTGGGCTGTTGCCCGTCCGCCATCCCGGGCCTCACCCAAGCGTGCCGGGGGCCACCGGCGGCGCTCCAGCTCCAGCTCCGACCCACGCCGTCCTGCCTGGCCCAGCGCTCCGACCTCATTCTACCTCGGCCCTGTCCCCTGGGTAAAGAGCTTGAGCTTGCTTCCACACCACCTCCGAACCGACCCGGCATGACCAACGGCTCACCCGGCGCGGTGGCGGACCTGACGCGGCGCCGTCTGCCCCCGCAGCAGCTGCGGCGGCTGGATCATCGCTCCTGGCGGTCCTGGCTGGTAACATGACGTTTGTCGCTTGCTTGTCACGATCACGACCCCCCGGCTCCGCTGCTGCTGCTGCAGGTGTACGCGTCCAACATGAGCGCAGTTGCGGGCGTGCTGGGGGTGGCGCTGACTCCCGGCAGCACCCTGGTGATGAACCGCACCACAGGCGCCATGGAGGACTGCACGGGGGTGTCGTGCCCGCACGCCAAGAGCGTCGTGGGCCAGGCGGTGGGTGGGTGGGTGGGTGGCTGCTGGCTTGCTGGCTGGACGGGTGGTAGGGAGGGCGAAGGACGAGGAGCGGAGGAGGGCGGCTTTTGCTGCCGCACCCCTGCTGCTGCCTGTGACGGGCCGACTTGCGGCGGGAGGCGCGCGAGGGAGAGAGGGGCACACCGCAACCGTCGGGATGGGGCGCGAGGGGGGCACCTTGGCGCTTTTGGTGCCGGATTCCCCAATCCAAAGTTCATGCAAACACACGCAGCGCAGCATAGCGCCTGACAACGCCCCAGAGCGACACCTCGGAGGGAGGTGCCATCTCGCGTTGCTTTGAACCGCGGCCGTGCTGCGGCGGCGCGACGTGCCGTGCCGCGGCCCCCCAGGCGTCGCGCCCGCGCCATCACGCTGCGCTGCGCTCCGCGCAGCTCGTAACGGCCCTCCTCCGCGCCGCGCCGTGCCGCGTCGTGCCGCGCCGTGCCGTGCAGAGCGGCCTGGTCAACTTTGCGCCGTTCATGTGGGGCGGCCTGGTGGGCTTGGTCTCGGCTCGCAACCCGTGGGCCATGCGACTGGAGCTCATCCACTACTTCGCGGACCTGAGCTCCGCCCGCAGCCTGGAGAACGTGCTGCGAACGGACTCACGTGAGTGCCCGGGGACGGGACGGGACGGGGCCGCGGGACGAGAGCTTTGGCGGTGGTGGTTGCAGCGGTGCGGGAGGGAGGGGCGGAAGGCCGTTTGTCAGGCCAGACTGGCAAACGGTGGCCGGTCCTTGCGCCCTGCGGGCGCCAGCAGCGCGAATTGGGTGAGAACACGGGGCCAGGGGCCAAACGGGGCGGGGGGGGTGCGCCGATCGCTGGTCGGTGTTTGGGCTGCAGTTGGGGCTGCAATGAGCCGCCGGCACACACAGGAAGGGGGGCAGCGGCGGCGGGCAGGGGTTCTGGACTGGCAGGAGGGGCAGGGGGTTCCGCCCAGACGTCCCACAGCCCGCGTGGGCAGCCTCGGCCCCCCCCTTTAGGAACGGCGCGCCGTCTGGCTTCCCACCAGTCCGCCCACCAGTTGCGGTTCTTGGGCGGGGTTCTCAGCAGGCGGCTCTCCACGTCTCGGACAGCGACACGGGCGGTGCTGGCGCCACGCCTAACTCCTTCGCGCCACGCCTAACTGCGCTTGCCGCGCCCCGAACCCCCCTGGCCTGATGGACGGGGGTCGCAGGCAGCCACAAGGCCGCCCGGAGCCTCGCGCGCGCGCTCCTCCCCTCCACCTGCCCACCCACGACTTCCTTCCCCGCCGCCACCCACACCCATCTCCCCGCGCCCGCCGCCCCTCCCCGCGCCACCCCGCGTCGCGCCCCGCGCCGCCGCCGCCGGCCGCCTGCAGGTCTGTCGCCCTTCCGCGCCGACCACTGGAGTGCCGCCGCGAAGCGCAACTGGACGGACGCCGGCTACTGGGAGCCCGCGGTGGCGCAGATGCTGGCAGCGCTGGAGCAGCTGCACGCCTCCCCCAACCAGGCGCCGCAGCTGCGGCTGCCGGGCCAAGCGGACGTCACCGCCGCGCTCAACGCCGGCATACGGGACCTGGGGGCGGGGCGGCCTGCCGAGGAGGTGGCGTCTGCGCTGCAGGCGGCCGTGGGCGGGGTCCTGGCGGCGCGATACGGCGTGGATGGGAATGGCACCGTCGGCTACCTGGCGCTGTACCGGCAGCAGCTGGGATATGTGGAGAGCAGCACCAGCGCGGAGGTAGGGGCGCGGTGTGGAGGGGGGGCGGAGTGGGGGGCGGAGGCGGTGGTCTTTGTGGTGGTGGTGGTGGTGGTGGTCATTGGAGTCTCATCGCTGCGTGCATGCCGTAGTCTGCGTCTCGCTGGCACACCACCCGCCGGCGTCCCCTAAACCCAAAAACCCTAACCCACCCCCTCTTTTGTCACGGGTGACCGCCTGATGAGGTGAGGTGAGGACACATGGGCCCCAACCGCCCCTCACGACCCCACCTCCGTAACTCCCCCTTTCCTCCCCTCTGCCCCGCCCTGGCCCCCGCTCGGCCCGGCCTGGCCCCATCCGCCCGCCCCAGGCGCCCCCCCGGCACCGCAGCGCCGCCGGCGTGTCCCGCCAGACGGTGGTGGTTATTGCGGTGGTGATTGGTCTGGTGATGCTGCTGGCCTCGGTGGTGGTGCTGGAGGTGCGCAACAAGCGGCGGCACAAGGACCTGCTGGGCCGCGTCAAGCCGCCGCTGGGCGACCCGGACACGACCATCGTCGTGGCATCGATACAGGTAAGGCAGGGGAGGCGGAGGGGAGGCGCAACGCGCGCGTTGCGGAGACGACTGCTGCTGCTGTTCTGCTCCTTCTGCTGCTCCTGTTGCTGCTGCTGTTATGCTGCTGGGACGGGCCAAGCAAAGCAGTCCCGCTGCAGCCCCATTGCGTGCGCAGCGGACACGTTTTTGAGGCCGACTGGCGTTTTCACGAAAAAAACCCCTAGCACTGTCCGCGTGGCTCGCCAATCCCCCGCGCTCGCCACTTGCCGCCCGCCGCCTGCTGCGCTCTTCAGGACTTTGACGAGCTGTGGGAGGCGCTCCTGTCGGACGCCTCGGAGCGCGCCCTGCAGCAGTTCAGTGACCTGGTGGATGGCCTGCTGCGCCGCCACAGCGGCTACCGCGCGCCCAGCGAGGAGGAGGAGGAGGTGGTGGCGGCCTTCCACAACCCGCGCGACGCGTGCGAGTTTGCGCGGGAGCTGCAGCGCGGGTTGATGGAGCTGCGCTGGCCCCGGCATCTGCTGGAGATGGAGCAGTTCCGGCCGCAGTACCTGGCGCAGACGTGAGTGTGTGGTGGGGGTGGGATGGGGTGGGTGGGGTATAGAGAAAAAACCGCAGCGGAGAAGGAGACGGCGGGGTGGGGGGGTGGGGGGGGGGGGGCGGGTTGAAGAGTGAATTTGCAAGCATGAAACAAGAAGCGGCTGCGCGGACGTGGTAGTCTGAAGGTCTCGACTTGATGCCTGTCAAGCCTCCGTGGGGGTGGGGGTGGGGTGGTGGTGGGAGGGGGTGAGGCCCGCGGTGGCGGGACGGTGGTGGTGGGGCCGGTGCTGCGGGGTGGGCGGGGCGGGCGGTGCTGATGGCTGGTAGCTGACCGCGTTGTCCGGGGAGCTGCCGGGGTGGGCGTGGCGGGCGTGGCTGAAGCTCATGGCTGACCGCGTTGTCCGAGGGCTGCGGCGATAAAGAACGCTTGCCCCTCCTTGCTCCTTGCCGATCCCCTTCCCCCCTTCGCCCCTCGCCCCTCCGCAGCAAGCGCGCCACCAGCTTCAGCCAGGGCTGCAACGGAGCTCGCACGGCGGCCATGTCGCCAATGCCGGGCTCCATGCCGGTGCGGATTTCGAGGGAGGGTGGTAGTGGGGGGGTGTGGGGCAGGGCGCGCTGGAGTGGGCCCAGGGCGCCTCACGCCTAGGCCCCGGCTCGTGCCTGGATGAACGCCTTTCCCCCCTCCCGTCCTTCCTCTCCATCCAATAATACGGTTTCACAACAACAACAACGACTTGTCTGTTTCCCCTCCCTCCCGTCTCGCTTCAGGCGGCTGAGGACGACGACAAGCTCTTCACGCTTGACACGGGCACGGAGAACGTCCGCAGCTTTGGCGAGCAGTGCGTCTCCTCCTGGACACCCGCCGAGCCCTCGGCCACGCCCGACGCGGAGCTGGTGTTTTGCGGCATCCGCGCGCGTGTGGGCGTCTGCGCGGTGGGCTACTCGCATCTGGGGCTGGATCTGGAGCCGGGCCGCAAGCGCTTTACGTTTGTGGGCGAGGCGGTGGAGGTGGCGGCGGCCGCGGCGGCTGCGGCTCAGGGCGGCATGGTGCTCATCCCTCAGAGCACCTTCCGCCAGCTGCATCTGGAGCTGCTGGCGGAGCAGTGCCTGGTGGGGGGGAGGGGAGGCGGGGAGGCGGGGGGCTGGGGCGGGCTTGAAAGGGTGGAGCAGTGCTCGGGGAGGGACGGACTGGAGAGGAAGGGGCGTGCTGAGGGCCATCCCGAAGGGATGCTCCTGTCCCTGCCCAACCGTGTGTCCCCCCCACCCACCCACCTGCTGCCGCACGCCCCACCCCCCTATGCCCCTCTTCCCTCCCCCCCTTTTCCCCCCGGCCCCCCCAGTTTTGCCATCTGGGCGAGTACCAGCTGACCTCCGAGCTGCCGCCCATGGACCTGTACCTGGCTCTGGACCGGCACCTGCTGGGCCGCCTGGCGCTGTTCGGGCCGCTGTCCTGCCACATGCAGTGGAGCCAGGGCGCATTTGCGGCTCCGGTGCACAGCGCCTCCATGGTGTTCACACACGTGGTGGGGGTGCAGACGCTGCTGGCCTGGGACTACGACCTGATGCAGGTGGGGGGGGGGGGGAAGAGGGGGAGTGGTAGTGGCGCGGGGCGGGGTGGGGCGGGGCGGAGGGGACCAGGGGAGGAGGGGGAGGGGTGCAGGGGTCGGCTCTTACCCCCCGCCACACACACACATACCCACTCCCACTCCCACACCGCCGCCTTCCAACCAACGTCGCCTTCGCCCCGCCGCCTCCGCCCCGCCATCTTCCATCTGACCCCTCTGCCCACCGCTTGCCCCCTCCCCCCGCTTGCCCCCCTCTCCCTGCCCCCCCCCCTCTTTCTGCCCCCCAGGACGTTATCGAGACGTTCACCAAGCTAGCCCAGGTGGAGCTGCAGCAGGCTGGCGGCTACCTGGTGGAGCACGTGGAGGGATTCATGCTCACAGCCTTCCACTCACCGGCGGACGCCATCCTGTGGGGACTGCGCATGCAGGAGCTCATGCTCAAGGAGGACTGGTGGGGTCTGGGGTGGGGTGGGGTCTGGGGTGGCGCCCTGGGGTGGGGTGGGGTGGGGGGGACTGCCGACCTGGGGGGTTCGGTGGGGCGGGGCGAGGCACAAGGGGGGTAAAGCGGTGGGGCGGGGCTGGGCGGGGTGTGGGCGGGGTGTGGCGAGGCTCAGGGAAGAGGGGGTGGTGGAACCGCTCCCTCCAGGCTTGTTGCGACCGGAGGGTGTGCTACTCCTTCCCTTTCCCCCACGTGCTCCACTCCACTCCGCTCCCAACCCCCACCTCCACCCTCACCCCCACCCCCGTCTCCGCTGCGGTATCATTTTTTTACCCCAGGCCGGAGGAGCTGCTCGCCCACGAGCTGTGTGAGGAGGTGACGGTGACGGTGCCGGTTCGCGGCGGCGAGGTGACCTCCGCCACCGTGTTCCGGGGGCCGCGTCTCAAGACCGGAATCGACATTGGGCAGGTGCTGGCCCGGCTGCACACCATGACGGGACGAATGACGTACCGCGGAAAGGTGAGAGCGCGGCGAGGGAGGAGGGAGGAGGGGGAAGGGCACCGGGTGACGGGTGCAGGTGGTGGTGGTGGTGGAGAAGAAGATGTGATGTGTTGGTGTCGATGGGCGTCCCCCCTGCTGCCGCGGCCAGTGCCCCTGCTGACCGCCCCAAACTGGCCGCCGGCCTCGGCCCCCCTTCCTATGGGAGCATATCACTCCCTGCCGCCCCCCTTCCTTCCTGCTTCATGACTTGCGCCTGCAGGTCATGAACCGAGCAGCGCGCATCTCCGCGGCAGCCAGCTCCGGACAGGTGAGCGGCGTCTGGCGTGGGCGTGACGCGGTCGGATGGGTTGCCACCGCCGTGTGGCGCTGTCGCGATGTGGAACTGGCTGGCATCTGGAGCAGCTTTCGTGGCTTCGTTTCTTGATTGCTGCTCCAGCTTTCCGGTGTTCCAGGGGCGCGCGGGCGAGGGTTGACGGGCGCAGCTCCGGAACTCACAAACCCCCCTTTCCAAAGCCCCAACACCAATACAGTTCCGGTCCACCTGGTCCTCTCTCTCTCTCTCTCTCACACACACACACACACTCTCACACGCACACGCACACACACACCCGCCGTCCGCCGTCCGCGCAGGTGCTTTGCTCCGCTGAGGCCTGGGAGTCCTGCACCGCCTCCGCCTCGGCGCTGCGTCTGGTGACCGCCACCAGTCTGGGGCTGTTCCAGCTCAAGGGCATCCAGGAGCGCATCGAGGTCTTCCACTGCACGTGAGGGCGCTATGGGGACTTAGGGCCTTGGGGGCTTAGGCCTTGGGGGACTGGGCTGAGCTGGGCTGGTCTGAGTGCTTGAAGCCCACCCGACGTGACTTGGGCTCGCCACCCCCTTGCTCCCTCACCTTAGCGCGACCCGCGGTACCTTCTTCAGTACCGTCCGGCACTCACACAATACCTCTGCCCCCCTGTCCGCACCCTCACCCTCCCCCTCACCCGTGCCCCTCCCCCCCGCAGCTACCAGCGCCACGTGCCCACCTCCACCCGCCGCAGCTCCACCGTCAGTGTGGGGGTGGTCAGCTCCTCCGACAACCGCCGCAAGAGCGCAGTGGTGCTGTCGTCCATGTCGCACGCCTCCCACCACACCACCTCCTATCGCACATCCCTCCACAACAGCGTCGCGCTGGAGCACGTGTCCGCCTCGGACGCCACCGGCGGCGGCCGCCGCGCCTCGCATGCCTCCGCCGCCGCGCTGGCGGGGCGCGGCAGCCTAGGCGGCGGACAGCTGTCGGACATGCTGCACATGGTCGGCGCCGACGCCATCCCCAGCGGCAGCGGCGGCGGCGGCGCCGGCCTGGCGGCGGCGGCGGCAGCCGCCGCCGCCAGCACGTCGTCGGCGCGCTACCGCGCCGCGGCGGCGCCGGTGCAGGTCGGCGGCGACGGGCCGGTCGCGGGGTGCGTATCGCAGACGGGCAGCAGCCAACGCTCGCAGGGCAGTGGCGCCAGCGGCGCCGCCAGCGTCCTGGCGTCCCGCGCGGCGCTGGGGGCGGTGCTGCAGTCGCGCACGCGCTCCGCCTCCGCCATCCAGGCCGGCATCAGCGTGTCGCCCTTCCGGTCCACGTCGGCGCGCTCGCGCCGACCCGTGGGTCTGTCGGGCGGCGCCGTGGCTTCGGAGCCGCAGGTCTGCCTGGCCGCCGCCGGCGCGCAGCAGCAGCAGCAGCTGGCCCGGTGGAACGCCGCCACGGCCACCTCGCCCTCCTCGACGCCGTCGCTCGCCATGGCTGCGGCCGCGGCGGCCGCCGCCGCGCACGAGCGGGCGAGCGGCGCCGTCGCCAACCACCACCACCACCACCACCACCACCACCACAACGCCGCCGCCAGCATCAACTCGCCCAAGTCATCGCCCGCGCTGGAGCTGCCCCGCGGCGTCTCAGTCGACGGCAACGCCGCCGACAGCGCCGCGTCCGCGTCCGCGCACTCGGCCTATGTCGGGCTGTCGGGAGTGAGCTGCGGCGGCGCCAACGCCGACCCGGCCGCCACCATGACCGCGGCCGTGTATGCCGTACTGCCCTCGGTGGTGCTGTCCGGCGGCCTGCCGCCAGGCGCCGTGGCGGCGGCGATGCAAGGCGCGGCGAGGTCCACGGCGCACGAGCCTCGCAGCGGCGTCAACATCACCGGCGGCGGCGCCGCCGCCGGCGGCCGTCGGACGGCGGCGGTGGCGGCGCCCTCGCCGGACGGCTTCGTCCGCGGCACCACATCCACATCCGTATCCGGCATGATGATGGACTCGTCTACCCTTCACGAGCTTCAGATGGCCACCATTGCCACATGCGTCCAGGATGTCATGATGGCCCTGGACGACCGCGGTGACGGCGACGGCGAAGCCGACGGCGCCGCTGCCGCCGACGGCCCCTGCGTGCCGCCGTCTTCGCACGTGTACCACCACGTGCAGCGGCTGCGACATTACCAAGATCAGGCGGCGCCGCCGCCGCCGCCGCCGTCGTCGTCGTCGTTCCCGGCCTTCCACTTCGAGCGGGTCCTGCCGCTGCGGACGCTGCAGGAAGACTCCCCGCCGCCGGCGGAGATGGGTATGCTGTGCGGCGGCGACGCTGACATGGAGGACGACGGCTCGCGCGTGGAGACGCTCGAGGTGACGGTCTCCGCCACGGGCATCGCCCGCGGCGCGCTGTCGGGCGCCGCCTCCAGCAACGGTTTCGGAGCCGCGGCTAGCTCCTCCCAAGGCGCCTCCATCAGCCGATGCGGCTCCGCCAACGTCGCCTTCTCCTACCTGCCGCTCGGCCTGAGCAGCGGCCTGGGCAGCAGCCCCGGCGGCCCCATCAGCGGCGGCGGAGCCGCCGCCGCCGCCGCCGCCGCCGGCTCCCACGCCTCCAGTTGTGCGTCCAGTGACCGCTTCGGTCACGTCAGCTACACGCACGGCGCCGCCACCGCCGCTGCCGCCGCTGCCGCGGCGGCGGCGCCGCGACCGCAGTCCGCCGCCGTGTGGCGTTCCTCGATGTCGTTCTCGGCGTCGCCGCACCTGCACGGGCTGGCGTCGACGCCGTCAGCGATGGTGCACCACAGCGGCTCCGCCAATAGCGTCGACTTGTTCCTGCCCTTTCCGCTGGGTGCCAGCGGCGGCGCCGGCGGCGCCGGCGGTACGGCAAACTCGACCGGCAGCGGCATGGCGACGGCGGCTGGCGGCGCGAGCTCGCAGCCGATCGGGGTTCCTCCCCACGGCGGCGGCGACGCGGCGCTGGGCGCGAACAGCGGAGCTGCGGCTGCTGCTGCGGCGGCGGCTGCTGCGGCGGCGGCTGCTGCTGCTGCTGCTGCGGCGGCGGCGGCGGTGGGGCCCGGCGCTGCATCGGCACCGATGGCGGTACCGCAGCAGCAGCGGCACACGGCCGCCGTACACAACGGCCGCCTGGCCGCAGTGGCCGCGGCGGTGGCAGCCGAGACGGTGGAGGCGGTGCCTGCCGGTCGGGATGCCTTACAGGACGCCAGTGCGGGGCCGGGCTCCAGTCGGGCTCAAGACGCGGGGATGGCGCCGCTGACGGGATGCCCGGCAGGCGCAGCGCCTTCCGCAAGGGCTTTCTCGGGCCAATCCGCCGTCGCACCACCGCGCGTCTTGCGCTTGAGCACCGTCACCAGCGACGCCAGCGGCTCCGAAACCCTGGTCCCTGCGAGCCAATCCAACAGCGGCCATGCCGCCGGCGGCGGCGGCGGTGACGCCGGTGGCCGCCGCCTGGGCTTTGCAGGTTGCGGCGGCAGCGGCAGTGGACGGCTGCGTGCGAACAATCGCACCGGCAGCGGCGTCTTTAACGATCTGCCCTCCCACGTCGTCTCGCCGTCGAGCACTTGGGCCAGCGGCAGCACCACCACCACCACCACCATTCCCGGCACGGCCTCCATCTCGCCGGGGCTGGAGCAACACCACCACCGGCGGCAGCTGCAGCAGCAGCAACACAGCTCCCTGCAAGCCCTGCTGGGCGCCGTGGGCGTGGGCGTGTCCGCCGCTGGCGATGCGCGCGCGCCGGCCGGCGCCGCCGCTGCTGCGTCGGAGGCCGCGCGACAGCGCGGCGTCACTAGCGGCGACACTGACGGTGGCGGCGGAACCGACGAGCATGACGCCGCGGCCGCCATGGCGGCGGCGTTTGGCATGCCGCTGCCGCCGCCAGCGGCACTGACGGCCTGTAAGGAGTATGACGCTGACGCGGCAGCGGCAGCGGCGGTGGCATTTGGCGTCAGGCCTCCGCCGCCGCTGGGGGACTACGGCAGGGACGAGGACAGCATCGGCGGCGTCAGCGGGCCGACGCGCGAGCAGCTGGCACTGGCGCTGGAGCTGTTGGGGGAGTCCACAGCTGCGCCGGGGAGCGGTTGGTACTGACGCATGAGGGGCATGACGCATGGGGGGCGGCCGGGTGCGGGTGCGTGTGCGGGGGGACTCGTGCGGGGTGCACGGGCCGCCGGCACCATTTGCCACTTGCTGTGACGCGGACGGCAAGCGCCACTAGAGTGGCACGTGTGGGTACGTTGGGACTGACCTCAGCTGCCGCTGATCCGCTCCGCGCCCTGCCCCGTGATGTGATGGTGTATCGGATGGGGCGCGTAACGGATATGCGTTGCAATCGGCGGGGCGTGACAGGCGGGGCGCGCGTGTGCGCGTGTGGGCGTCGTGTGTGTATGTGAAAGCTTTCTCCGCGCGCGCTTGTGCCCACTGGGTTGCGTCGCGTAGGACGACGCGAATCTGGACGAGCACTGCTGGTCGGGGGTGCAGCCGGGCTGCGGCCGCGCGTCGATAGACACTGTCCCTTGGCTATAGAGCCGCCGGGGCAGGGGAAGAGAATCCTAGTATGGGGGTTGGGTGGTTGGGGGTGATTTGTGGTCCTCTGGTGGGTCCTTGTGCCTCTCCCGCGAATAATGGATGCGCGCGGCAAGTTGGGTGTATCTGCAGTCCGCACCAAATTGGCCACGTGACCGCGTGGCTTTGACGGCTGGCACCCATCTGGCTTTTGGACGCTATGCACTGAAAGATGCGAGGAGGAGGAGGAGGAGGAGGATGTCGGTCCGAAACTCCGAATGAACACTAAAGGGTTTCAAACGACACGTACACATCCGTCCATGTGGCTCGCAATGTGCGCCTCAAATTTCAAATTTGGCGCAGCGTCGTATTCTGTGGCCTTGTGGGTGTCGCAGAACAGAATTTGCGATTAATGTGAGCAGCGTACGAACCGAACGCTGGGGGAGGGGGAGGACGCATCCGGGGGCGGGCGGGGCAGGGGGCCCAGCTAATATCGACCAGGGAGGGCTTACGAAAGGAACGAAGATAGGGCAGATCGTATGTTGCGGCTGTATCGATAAAAGAGGAATCGAGTCGGCGCTTGCCGGCCGTGCCGGGTGGGTGGGTGGTGCGGGCGGGTTGGACGAGGACCCAGCGGCCGAGCCAGGGGCGAGCACCCTCCTGGGCGCTAGCCACCGAGCATGAGGCTTGCAGGTGTGCGCGGCACGCGTGGGGTGCCGGCGGTTCCTTTGCTTGCTATGCGCAGTACCCTCCTCGGGATATCCATGTAGGCTAGGGTAGGACACTGCGAGCGCGCGCTGTCTTTTGGGGTGGAAGGCAGGCACGGGATGGGACGTGGATGGGTGCCTCTTGAGGCACCAGCAGGGGGACGAGGCGGGGTGGTGCTGAGGTTGGCTTTTGAGGTTCAAGGCTTTCGAGGTTGGCTTCGGGGGCCGACGCGGGCGGCGACGCTCCTGGTGGAAGCTCCATGGAGGAGGGGAAGCGGCAGCAGGAGACAAGTAGCCGTAGAGCGCTGGCGGCGGTTGGGGTGAAGGGAAGGGGCCGCTAGGGGCCAGGCAGGCAGGCGGCTTGTCGCGGCGCGGCACGGCAGTCTCGGGCAAGCAAGCGACTGGATTGGACGACATGACTTGGTAGTGTTGCAGAGCGTGCACGCACTCTTGAGACATCTGACAGACAATTCACTCGAAGGGAAAGGCGGCGTTTGGGACTGCTGGGCGGGGCGCGAGTTGGGGCCGAGACGCCATTGTGTCTGGTCCGCTCGCGCGCTGGAGCGTGTAGCCTGTGGCTCGTCTTGGAGCGCAATTGCGCTGACGAAAAAATAAACGATGGCGCATTATTTATATTCCTGGCTTGCTTGCGGTGTCCTTCCGGACTATGGTGCATAACCGGTGCAAGGGCCTTTCGTTGGCAATCATTGGCTTCCCGCCATCAGCTCGGTTGGTTCGGTATGGCTGTTTGGGCCCGGTTGGGCAGGAACGTCTGCCGAACGGACTCACTCGGGAGGCACTCGTGGAACAAACAGCACTCCGCGAATAACGTGATCGGTTACGGTATTTGGGTCGTGTTCGTATAAGACGCAGGTTGCCTGTTATGCCGCGTGGTCCGGGGGAGGCCTCCGGGGGCGGAAGGGCCAGGGGGGAGGTGGTGCGCGCGGCGCGGTGTGCCGCTTTGCACGGCCACCCCGAACTGTCCGGCACCTTCGGCAGTACTACCCGGGGTCCTTTGCCCAGGAAGGGGGGGACAGCTCGTTGAGCGTCTTCCTTCCTTGTGGGGTGTCGTCTTGGAGAGGGGGGGGGGGAGATTATGGAGGCCCCACTTCTGATTGGACTTGACATGGAGGTGGCAACCGTCGCTGCCGCACTTGGGGCGCAATGCAGTCCATATGGTGACGCTACGGAGCTGACGCATGCTGATATGCCGTACATATGACTCTTGGGGGAAGGCTGCGCCCGTGAAAATGTGTCGTCCCGCTTTTCTCGGTCCGGGGTTTTGCTTGCACTCGAGCCGTGCAGCCCATCCTCATGCGGACAGCCGATCCACTGCTGCCGCTGGGCCTGCGCAGGTAGCACCAGCGGTCCTGCTGGTTGCACCATCCGATTCTCTGCACTGGGTAAATCAGTAAGCTTATCGGTAGTATGGTGATCTAATGGACCGTCGACCGGTGAGGAGGAGGTTGGATAAAGTGACGAGGACTCAGCCGGCGCTCGACGCACGCAGATCCCCTCCCACGCTCGGTTATACGAAGTCTCTGCACCGTCCATAGGCCTAGAACTAATGGGTCCCGTAGAAACGCAGACGACCCTCGGGTCCAGCGCTTGCCGAGGAGTTCTGACATGGGGAAGTGCCAGCGGCCATCAATGTAAAATGGAATAGTGTAAATATATCAACGAAAGCCACGCATAACCTTTTGAGCCGGGCCTGAACTTTCACAACAACCGACAGCGGGTAACTTCGGGCACGGTCTGGGTTGCCATCAACAGCCAAAGCCAGCCAGGAATGTTTAAAAGGTATCATTTTTACATCCAATTTGGAAGGGTTTCTCCTGCTTAAACAGTCGGGGCTCCTGAATGTACGACACACGCTACTCCCTTCCCGGGTCTCGCTCAAAGAGCACAGGCAGAATGAGTCTTGCAATTTCACCTTATCAACCTAGCACTCTATCGGTGACCCTGTCATGTTGGGTCACCCTGGCGTCCGATAATTCCAACTTTGCCGTAAAGAGCATTTTCCCCTTGCTCCTAACCCGCAATCCTCAATCCATAATGACCATGAGACGTGACTGCGAAGGCCCGACTTTCGGGATATCACTGACGGTGAGCACGCAACACTAACCTTCAAAGCTACAGAATTGCTGTAGCTGATGATTGGCTTGACTCTTCCACTCTGCCCCTGCTCGCCTTGCCCACCAAAGGTGCTCTGCGAACGTTCTGGTGTCGAGGTGCCCCTCATCCTGGGCGATATCCTGCGGTGGCTCGCGGCGCATGCGGTGGCCCAGCCAGACGTCTTCGCGGAGGCACCGCGGTGTGCAGCAACCAGCCACTTAAAGAGCGCTATTGATACAGGTGCTTCGCTTGTGGAGCTTGTAGAAGGAACGCACCCGGCCTTGGTAAGAAACGGCTTTGTTCCGTTTCGTCAAACTTCCGGCCGAGGTCCCTAAATGCGTGGACATTCGCAAACGCAGGTCGGCAGTCTTCTCAAACGCTGGCTGGAGGAGCTACCGGATCCGCTGCTGAACTGGGATCAGCAAGTTGAGCTCCTCTCTGCCTGCAAGGATGAGGGCTGCATCGAGGCGCGGATAGCCAGCCTCAACGACGCAGTTTCCCTTGTAAGTTGTTCCCCTCAAAATTTCCAGCCCACATGAAAATGACAACCGTCAGGAGGGGCTTGCTGAGGGCCACCTAGGGAAAGCGTTGGGGCGCCTCTTCAACGGTCGCACCACGGACAAAACCGCAAGGCGCTCTATAGGAACACGGACGCGCATTTGGCACACATCACGTACCTGAACAAAGGTCCATATCGCAGCTGACCAAACCTTTTAAACGCATTGTTCGTATGCGCCCGCCACCACAGGTTGACCAAATATCGTTGGGCACGCTCAAGCCACTGCTGCTCTTCCTGCAGCAGTACTGCTTTCGACAGCGCCGTTTCGACCAGCAGCTACTGCAGGTGGCGGTGGCCTTTGCGCCCATCCTGTTTCCCGCCGCTTTGGCGGCGGGACCCGCTGAACTCCGCCTGGCAGAGGAGACAGTGGCCACGCTCGTATCCAACGCGTTGCACGTGTTCAACCCAACGCTCGCAGCCAACGTGCCAGTGGTGACGCCGCAGGCGCTTTGCGAGGCCGCCGCGGAGATAATGGAGTCGCAGCAGCAGCAGCAGCCCGGTGACTCAGAATGCCTCGGGTGTGCGGGCGTGGCGGGGTCCTCTCCGCCCCATGAGCACCACCACCAAGGCGCTCACGTGTCCGCGCCCAGTTCGCTCGACCAACAGCAGCAGGAGCAGCCTCTCCTAAAGCAGGAGGAACAGACTGCAGATGTTCCAGCCTACGAGCCCTACCTCCAGGATGTCCCCTTTCTGGCATCGCTCCACGACATGGTCAACTGCTGCGTCGCCGGCGCGCTTTTCTCCTTTGACGACCCCGCGGAGGCCGCCGAGACGCCAGGCTGCTGTTGGGGAGCAGACGACGACTGTGGCAGCATGCACTCGAGCTGCTCCAATATCAACCTCAGTGGCGGCGGTGCGGCCAGTTGCGGCGGCGCGGCCAGCAGCGGCGGCGCCAGCAGCTGCAGCGGCGCCTCTATGACCCTTTCCCAAGGAGAACTCTTCCATCCGCCGCAGCATTTGAGTCACCACCACCATCAGCACCATCACCATCAGCACCAACATCAACACCATCAACATTACGGCAGCACCAGCACCACACATGCGACGTGTCGCCGCAGCGCGAACGAGGGCGGCGGCGCCCAGCAAGATGCGCCATATAGCCCGCGTGCGGTGCTAGTTGCCCTGCCGCTGAGCACCAGCGACGCGGCCGGGTCGCTGCAAGCGGATGGCCCTGCGAAAGCCGCCGTCAAAGCGGCCCCGGCGCCTGTTTCGCCCGCCGCGTTGGCCGAGCTCGCGCAGCGCGAGGTTTCTGAAGGCAACTTGTTCTGCATCATTTCCGCGCAGCCTGGCGGCGGCCCTGTCACCTTGACGGCGGCGGCTGCATCTAGCGGTGGCGGCAACTGCGTGAGCGCCGAGGCGGGGAAGAAGGCAGCGGGCGATGCCCCCGCCACTACGTTTTCCTTGCCGGCCGCGGATGTGGCGGAGCTCCAAGCCGTAATGTTTGGTGCGCAGCAATACGATCCACCCTCCAGTGCCAGGTCCGCCAGGCGTCCAACGGAGGGCGGTGCCGCCGCCGCGACTGCCGGCGAGCCCTGCACGACGGGATCGCGTTCGCATGGGCACGGCCAAGAGCAGCAGGTCGGCGGCGGCCTCCGCCCCGCAAGCCGGATTTCAGCCGCCGGGCTGCCCGTTGAGCCGCGACAGCGGCGGATGACAATGGGTGGCGGCGACGGCGGGCACGCCGCAGCGAGTCCATCCACGCAGCAGCAACAGAACGCCGTGGGCAGCGCCGTCGCAGCGCTGTACCAGCACTTACCGCAGCTGAGGAACCGCGTGACCGGGAGCAGCGGCGGCTGCTCCGGCAGCAGCGGCGGCGGCGGGACGAGCCCCCACTCCTCCGACCGCGACAGGTTGCCGCCCCCAGCCGCGACGTCCCCGTCCTCTTCTCTCCACGGCGGTGGCGGCATCGGCAGCTGCATCGCTGAGCTGGGTGTGGCGGGCCACCTGCGTGTCAACTTGACAGGCTCTCTCACGTTGCTGGTGCGCGAGCTGAACACGCCGGAGGCCATGGCGCACCGCGTGCCCATCCGCAGCATGAGCTCCGCTGCCATGCAGGCAGAGAAGGAGCGCCTCAAGCGACAGCTCAAGGATGTGGCGGCCGCCTACGAGGGGCTGGCGGGCCGGTCCCTGACTCAGGCGCTCAAGGAGCCGCTACGGCCCGTCTACGTGCGGTACCACAAGATCAAGGCGTTGCTGAGCAGCGGAAAGGCGGGCACGGGTCAGGTGGGGGTAGCGGCAGGAGTCGGGGGGAGCGTGGCGTCTGGCCGCGCGGCTCAGCAGCGGCCAGCGGCGGCGTTGGTGTCGTCGCGGCCGTCTGTTTTGGCTTGAAGCGCGGCGGACGGCCGTGGGACTGTGTTGCAACTGCCATGTCAATATGCTGTATGCGTCTCGTTTATGTCGACTAAATAGTTCCTCGACCGCCTGTGAAAACCGGGTCCGGCAAAGGTTAATGCATGGCGATGCAAGGGAAATCGACGGGTGATTAGTACTTTTGACGTTGATTTATGCGGCGGGCGCTTTTTGTGGTGCGTTGGCTGCGGCATGCGGGCTGGCGGGGGCGGCCGTCGCAAGCGGTTTGGCGCGGCGTCGCTGGCATCTGCGAGTTCCTTCTGTGAAGTTGAGGGAAGAATGCCGTTGCGGCCCTGTCTGCGCCGTCGCTGTGAGCGAGCTGAAGAGGCTTCGAAGCTGCGCCGGCGGTGACGGAGCCACGCCCCTGAGCCCTCACCTATGGGCCAAAGATCTGCGCACTTTTGAATTGCGGCTGAGACAGCAGCCCCCGCGTGCCCGTGAAGGCGCGCTCGGTTCAGGGCGCGTGGGTCGCGCCTTGTGTTAGCACGTGCGATGTATCGTGCCGCAGACCATGACGAGGCAATGCGATTCTGGCTTGAGTATCATAGGACACATAGAGGAGGCCGAATGGCACGGCCTGGCGCGCGTAGTGTGAATACCGTATTGCCGCTTTGTGTCCACGCACCGCGTGTGCTCATTGTACGTGTGGTTCGTTTAGGTTGCGTCTGGGTCGCGCGCGCGTTCGTCTCTGGAAGGCTGCTTCGTATCTGCCAGTTCTTAGTCCTTGCGACGACGGGCCCGTTAGGTTCCGAGCCCACAACGCTCACAATGTTGGTTGATTGATTCGACAACCTTTTAGCTGATTGATACCCTTGGCTGGGTTTCATTGCCCCTTCGTTAGATTACCGTGGCGACGCTGGATGGAGGTGGGCGTGGGGCCCGTAGACTTCACAACACCCTATAGACGAGAAGCCCAAACCATTCTACTAGACCGCTCCATGGGCTGTGTGAGCGCGGCGGGGGCGGCCGCTAATATGTGTTATTGCCCGGCTGGCTGGTTAGGGAGGCGATGGGGGGAACCCTCAGTGGACAGCGTGCATACACATGCACAGGTGGCTTACCGTTTATCTATCACAGTGCCAATCTCGAAGGATGGCGGCAGTGATGAGGGAGCGTGTGTTTGGGTTTGCCTGGACTTGCACGCGTGCAGCGGCAATATGGCCATACTGTAAGTCGGCGATGCGGCTTTCCACACGTGAGGGTTCCTCTGTCGACCTGTCTACGGTACAAGCAGCTGATTCTCTCCCCAGCAACCAGGCAGTGGGCGTCGAAGCCGCCTTCAAGGAAAAATGATGCCCACGGGCTGCGGCCCAAAGCAAGATGGTGAGGCAAGTGTCACTTTAACTCACAGCGGCACGCCGTAATGGTGAAAGAAACGCCAACCGCCCTTTTGTGCTTTTGACTTTTGAATAGCTGCCTACGTGACCAAAGCTGCTGGGGCACATATAACAAACCGATACAAGGCCAAGCAGTTATGTTATGTGAATACCTTTTGTGTGCGCGGGAACAGCGCTGGAGCATGTGTGCCGTACTATTTTCCAAAATAGTACGACCTACAAGCGCACCGACGACAAGCGCACCGGTCCCTCATGAGTGGCATTCCCGAATGAATTTCTCTTCCGGCATCTGCATCAAGTCAACATGGATCTTGACAAGGCGCTGCTGCTTCTCGACAAGCATTGGCCGTCCGTGCATCCTCATCGGACAATTTATTTCGTCGGGTCCGGCATTTCGTTTGATGCACCTGCAGCTGCGGCCATGATTGCGTTTGGAAGACGGGAGTACCATTGACGTCGGCCACCTGGCTTTGACGAACGTTCACTGAACATTCAGTGAACGTTCCCCGTGACTGTTCGCTGAACATTCAGTGAACGTTCAGCGAACAGTTACCAGTCATTCACGTCGTGAACGGAAACACCCGCGCTTACCCTAAGTAGTGGAATGTCGTATGCCGCCCATACGGAGTGCGACCAACCCTGCGCGATATCCGAAGTTTTTGCTGCCAAGACACTACTTTAGAGGCTTTATAGTGGCGGCACATCTGCACATGTTTGCCGAGGATTAGCTGTACATTAATAAGTAACGCCGTACTTTTGCGATTTCCCGTTTTGGGCCACTTTGGGCCCGTGACATGAGCTGTGTGTTTGACGCTTAGCACCCATACCGCATAAATATGTCCTGAAGAAACTGCTACGCGTCCGTGTTTGGCACACTGGGCGTAACTTATGACACCTTGAGAAAGGCGACGGTGCCAGAATGGAGCGAGTAGGGCTCCGCGTCATCTGTGTAGTAGCTGTGAGCTGCCTATTGAGCCTGGCCGCCGGGCAGGACATCACGCAGAGTACCAGTGACAACAAGCTTCTGTGCATGGCGGAGATGGTATCCAATATTGAATCGAGGTAGAATGTGCACACCGAAATTGCCTGTTTCGAAAATTAAAGTGAGAGTTCAGCCAGCTCTGCCATGTGTATCGTGACGGTTTCCTGGCGTTGCTCGCAACGCGCGCAGCTGTTCCAAGCCGGACGTGCAAGGATACTACGTGGCTCTGGAAAGCCTGCTGAAGGAGTACCTTCGGAAGTGCTTCCACACGAATTTTACCTCCAGCAGGGTGCGCCCTGCTTCTTCAGTTAAACCCCATCCTTGAAGTAATGGGTGTTACTGAAATAACATGTTGTATGCATTCAGGCTCTTCACACTATGTTGCCGGACCTGAGTGTCAGCGCAACTGCGCACTTCAAGCGCCTTTCAGAGTCGTTCAACTACCAGCAGCCCATGGAGGTGGTCCCAACGTTTGTGCCTGCCCCGCAAATTAACTCAGAGATTGAATTTGAGCTCGAGCACAATCTGACAAGCAGCCATGACGGATGGATCCTCGACCCAATGGGTTTGGGTACCATTTATAACCTCGATGGGTTTGAGGACCTCACGGCGTACGTGGACACGCCCGTCGTTATGCTGAACGTGTCGGAAGACCTCCGCTGGGATGACGTCCACCCCTACTTTCAGAACACGTCGACGTACTACGACAAGGTCCAGCGCAAGTTCGTTGTCGTCGTCCTCCCGCTGGACGGGAACGTAAAATTGCTCTACTACCGCCGTGATGTGTTTGAAGCGTACAACATTTCAGTCCCGCGCACGTGGGACGAGGTCGTCGCCGTGGCGCAAAAACTCGACGCCCTGAAACTCGACCTCAACAACGACACCCTGGTGGACAGCGCCTTCTGCTTTGAGCGCCGCAGGGGTGCGCCGTCTCTCTGGGTGGTTGACAGGGGGGCCAGCTGCCACGGAAAGGAGTGGGGTATCGGAGGGTTACGACAACAGCTTGGGGGGATGGTGCCAGGGTCCACTGGGTCGCAACGACACGCTCGTTTTTTGCTTTATGCGCACACGCGCATATTATATGCTCACGCATCCAACAATCTCGTTATGTACATTTTCCGACCTGGCGCGCCTGTACGTCAGCAAGGTGCCTGCCAGCCGCCCCCACTCGCCCGCTGGAATATCCGCTCCTTCCGGCCTGTCAGTCGGCACCCATTACTGGTTTACTGCGCGCTGCTTGCGCTTGATTCTGCTGATATGAAGCCGGCGGGACCTCTCCTCTGCCCTACCAATGTAACGGCTCGTCTCGAAACACGGACACATCGGGGGCGCGCCCCCCGCCCATCCTGCCCAGTCGCCCGCGGCGCAGGCCCCTCCCATTCTGATGCGGCCCCTTTCCCTTCCCCTTTCCCCCCCTCGCGCCCCCACCATCCCTCCCCGCCGATTCCTCATCATCACACATCCCTTCCTCCCAACGATCGCATCGCAAACTCAACCTCCCTCCCACCGTCGGCTTCACCTTCACCACCAAGCCTCCTCCCTCCCTCCCTCCCTCCTTCCTTCCTTCCACCCTCAGACTGCCACCAAGGCTACTTTGACCTCCTCTCAATCCTGGCGCCGTACGTGCAGTACAATACCAGCAGCCAGGGCGTCATCTTCGAGCCCGCCGACATCAGCAACTTGGCAAAGAACCCCGCCCTGGTGCACAACCCCGCCATGAGCCGCGCGCTGGAGATCTACATGCAGCTGTACAACCTATCGCCGGCCGGCACCTCCCCCGACGCCAAGTGCGACAACACCACCGCGGCGCCGGCGGACTCGGGGCGCGGCATGGCGCGGAGCTTCGCCAACGGCACCTGCCTCATGGCCGTGGCCTTGGGGGACTTTTTCAAGGTCAGGCAGCGGGGGTCAGGGGTCGGGGGGGGGCCCTCCGTCGCGGGGCGGGCCGGGACGGACGTTTTGGGCGGTTGGGTCTGTGGGCCTATCCGCTGTGTGCAACCACGCACGGCACGCCAGTTCTCGCGCCCATGCCGGTGTCGGTAACTTCTAACTTGCTATGGGGCTACCCGCCCGTGCCCACCGCCGCAGGAGTTCAAGTCGTCGCCCTTCCGCGGCAAGCTGGGCGTGGCGCCCATGCCCGGCTCCCTGGAGGTCCTCAACCGCAGCTCCAACGAACTGGTGCGCTGCACCCCGGAGCTGTGCCCCTTCGCCACGCGCATCACCATCGGCAGTGATGCCGGAAACACAAACACCAGCGACGCTGCCGCTGCCGCTGCCGCCGGCGGCGGCAGCAACGCCACGACCGGCGGCGCAGGCGCGCCGTCGGCGCCGCCGCCGGGCACGGTGCCCCCAGCCGCTGGCGCCGCAGCCGCCGCTGCAGGCATCACGCGCTACGCCTGGCTTAACCGCGCGCCGTTCGCGGCGGGCGGGGGCTGGGTGGCGGCCGTGAATGCGCGCACACCGGTGGACTACCGCAACGTGTCGGTCGCGTTCTTCATGCACTTGGCGGGGCCGGAGGAGTCGTGGACACGGGTGCTGGACGTCAGCAGCCGTGAGCGCGGGAGGGCGGGCGGCGGCTGGGGGTCGGGGGAAAGGGCGCGTTTGGTGGGGAGGGAGGGAGGGCCCGGGGCTGGGGCTGGGAATGCCGAAAACACGTTGGGAGCATCAACCGCGTCCGAGGCGCGCGTCGGCTGTCCGGCCTACCCGGTCAGCTGCCACTGCCACTGCGTGTTCCCTTAGGGGCACCGGCCCAAACGCCCGCCGCAGAAAGGAAGTCGGCGTGGGCCTGCGCGACCTCCCGACGAGCTAAAGGCCGCTTCCGCGGAATTTGCAACGGCGCGACGTTGCTTGCCTGTCTTGACCCCGCGGAGGAAGATTGGAGGGCTGGGCAGCGAGGCTGGCTCCTACCCAGCGCCGTACCGGCAAATGCGCCCCGCGCCGCCCCGCCCTACCCCGCACAGCCTTCGACCCGTACCGTCTGGAACACTTTTCCAACGTCGACCGCTGGGTGGCCGCCGGCTTCGACGCCGCCGACAGCGCCACCTACCTGGCAGCCGCCAACGCCTCCTTCAACGACCGCAACATCGTGCTCGACCTGCGAGTGCCAAACACCAAGATCTTCAGGTGCGGCGCTCGCGCTGCACGTCGGTCCGCTTTCGCTCCGCTTTCTCCCGAGGGGCACGGCTGCGAGAGGCCGCGAGGGGGCGCCGGTGCGGACCAGGACCTCGGGGCGACCACCACCCTTTGCCACCTTGGCATTGCGGCAATTTGCCACCTTGACATTGCGGCAATTTGCCACCTTGGCATTGCGGCAATTTGCCACCTTGGCATTGCGGCAAGGGCCTTGAGAGCTCGGCTCTCCCCCTGTCGCCATTCCCGCCGCCGCACATACCGTCCCGCCTCTCTCGCCTCCCACAGCCCTCCTGGCCCCTCGAGCCCAGGGCTCTGCCCCAATATCACGCCGGCTGCCGCTGCCTCGCGGCTAGTGAAAGACGCAACCGGCCTGCCCACCTTCTGCCGCCGCTGTCTCTGCATCTGTGGGGCTGCAGGGACTACTTTGAGGGGTCACTGGCCAACCTGACGTCGGGCAGCAGCCCCGAGGCCGTCATGGGCATGCTCAACACCACCTTTGCCAAGCTGTTTCTGGACCCGCAGCAGAAGCAGCTGCGCCAACAGCTGGCCGAGATCTACGTGGCCACCATCAACTACAACAACATCAACAACCTCAACGGCACGATGGGCGGGGTGAGTGGAGCCGCGGGCAAGGGAGTGAAGTGGGCGCTGGGCGGGGCGGGGGCGGGCATTTCTCATGGCCTGGCTCGATTTGCTCGCTTGCTAAGAAAGTTATAGGAGAGGGGGTGCGCTTGTGCCAGTGGAGTGGGGTGGAGTGGAGTGGAGTGCGTGGCAACGCTCTTGCCTGCTGCTGGCCTGCGCTCTCCTACCTCCCCGCCCTGCCCTGGTCCGGTGGTCTCTGCCCTGGTCTCTGCCCTGGTCCCTGCCCTGGTCTCCGGTTCCCTGCAGGAGGGCGGCGGCGGTGGCGGCTCCCCCAGCTGGCTGCCCATCGCCATCGTGCTGCCCACCGTGGGGGCGCTGCTGCTGATCGCGGCGGGGGTGGTGTACGAGGTGCGCAACAACCGCAAACACAAGAACCTGTTTGGCAAGGTGGTGCCGCCGGGCGTGGGGCCGGACACCACCATACTCATCAGCGAAATACAGGTGGGTGCGTTGGGCGGGTGGGTTGGCGGGCGGGTGGGTGGGTGCGTGGGTTGGTGGGGTGGGTGGGTGGGTGGGTGGGTGGGTGGGTGGGTGGGTGGCGGGGCAGATGGATGGGTGGGTGGGTGGTGCAGCGCGCGGGGTTAGGGGCGGATTCACTCTTCAAACCCTCCCCCCCGGTGCCTTCCCCCCCCCCCACCTTCGCCCAGGACTATGCTCTGCTGGCTGAGGCCCTATCCACCGAGGCGGTCGAGCGGCTGCTGAAGGAGCACAACGACTGCCTGCGCCGGCTGCTGCTGCGGCACAGCGGCTACGAGGGCAGCGCCGAGGGCGACTCGTTCACGCTGGCCTTCCACTCGCCCAAGGACGCGCTGCTGTTCGCCATGGAGGCGCAGGCGGCGCTGCTGCAGGTGGCCTGGCCGGAGGAGGTGCTGGGGCTGGCCAGCTGCGCGCCGCTGCACGTGCAAGGCATGTGAGTCACTCGCCCACCACCACCACCACCACCACCACTGTGTGGCGCACCACCGGCATGCACACACTCACTGGCGCCGCCCCACTCACTGGTGCTGCCGTGCGTCGGATTGCGCCTATTTCTATTCTCAGCGAGCACCAGAACTTGTTTTCCGTCGCCGTCCTTCACCGGATTCTCTGCCCGTCTCTATCTGCCGTATTTCGCTGGCGAACTCTCCTCCCGTCATGCTCCAACCGCTCGGGCTGTAGTACTGCCGCAGCCGCTTTGGTTGCTGATGAACTCATCAGTCCTTTCTTTTGCATACGGAAAGACCTCACTTCGTTTTACCGTTCTCGAGCTCCGGCCTATCCCGTGGCCTCCCCGCACCCTCCCCTCCCCGCACACGCCCCTCCCCCTCTCCGCTGCGGTCCTCCTTCCTCCCTACCCTCCCACCCACCCTCCCTCCCTCCCTCCCTCAGCATGTCCACCGCCAAGCCCAAGGCCCTGGACGACATCCTGGACGGCTCCGACGAGCCCATCCCCACCGGCGCCTCCAAGATCAAGGCGCTCACACCCGGCCTTGGCTCCCACGAGCACGGCCACGGCCACGGCTCCCACCACTTTGGCTCCTCCGGCGCCACGCTGCCGTCGCTGGTCAACGTGCCCGCCACGGAGACCTACACCTTCTCCAACGCCTGCCGCCGCGCATGGAAGGAGGCCAGCAAGGAGGACGCGAACAAGGTGAGTGAGGGTGGGGGGTGGAGGGTGCGGGAGGTTGTGGGAGGTTGTGGGGGGTGGGCCGGGTGTGCGCTGGAAGGCTTGCCGTGTGAAGGGATGAGCCTTTGCGGAGGGGAGATCCGCACGCAATCAGAGGATGAAAGCACGCGGGCGCGCTTGCTGACGTGTGTGGAATGGTGGTGGTTGGGAGCGTCGCCGCAACACCTAATGCCCCGCCTTCCCGCCGCATCTCACGGTTTGTTTAAATTGTTTTGCAAAGACGAATCCGCGCTGGGAGAGGATTTGGGATTTACGTGTGCAGTGCGGCTGGGCGCCTGCATGGTAGCTCGCCTTGCCTGCCCTTGGGGCGATGCGCCTGCCCGCCTGCCTGCCTGCCACATGCGCACCGGGTGCTGCGCTCGCCACCCATGCCCATTCCCTTACCCTTACGCCACCACCAACCCCACCAAACCCCCGCATTCCAACGGCAGTGCAGCGCCCTGGCCTCACCTGCGCCCCCTGCCTCCCTCCCTGCCTCCCTCCCTGCCTCCCCCCCTGCCCCCTCAGGTGCTCATCTTCCGCGGCCCCCGCGTGCGCATGGGCCTGCACGCGGGTGTGCACAGCGAGCACGACATATCGCACTCCCGGGCGGACGGCCGCACCACCTACAGCGGCGACACGGTGGTCATGGCTCGAGCGGTGGCGCAGGCGGCTCAGGGCGGCACGGTGCTGCTGTCGGAGGAGACGTACAAGAAGCTGCCGCTGGAGAGGCTGTGGGACAAGTACCTGGTGAGAGGACGCGGGGGCTGGGGGCGCGGTCTGGGGGGGGGCTGCCGGGTGCAGCAGAGGGACGGAGGCGGCGTCGTTCGAAGCTGCGGGCGCGGGCCACCGGCGCGGGCTGTGGGCGCGGGCCCGGGATGCAGCAGGGGGTGTACCGTAGCTGGTGTGCTGCAGGCGGGACGGAACGATTTTTGGTGAGATGGAAGGCGGGGCTGCGCAGGACACATTCGCAACCTGCGCATAAGGCAAGGCGAAGCAAGGGGCAAGAGCCCCCCGGTCGGTGACGGAGCAAACTGAGAGCTCCCTCCGCGGCGTGTGCCCCTCCTGCGCCGTAATGCTCAGCGCCCCTGCCCTCGCACCCACCCACTCACCCACCCACCACCGCCACTCTAACCCCCCTCCCCCCGCCCCCAGGTCCTCCACATGGGGGAGCACCAGCTGCGTGAGACGCTGCCCAACCTCAACCTCTACCACGCGCTCAACCGCACGCTGGAGGGCCGCCTCGCCTACGTGGGGCCCATCAGCTCGATGCTGCAGGTGCGGCGCGGTGCGGAGGAACGGGGGCAGGGCGGTATTTGATATCTGTCATGTGAGGGGCGGTCAGGGGCGGGTAGGGGCAGGGGTTATGGGGCGGACCCGGAGCGGCGGGTGTCATTGGGGATGGGGATGGGGCCAAGGGCCGTGGAAAGGCACGGAAGGGTTTGGGTCGTTGAACTCTACACCCCCCCACCCCACACCCAGTACCAACTTTGCACTGCATATGTACTTTGACACACACACACCCCGTTTCCTCTCTCCCCTCTCTTCCCCCGGCCTCTCTTCCCCCGGCAGGTGGACCCGGGCGTGCTTGACGCCCCGGTGGGCTGTGTGACTGTGGCCTTCATGAACGTGGTGGGGGCCCAGACGCTGCTCAGCTGGAACGCCGATGTGGCGCAACAGGCCATCAAGATATTCCACACCGTGGTGGGGGATGAGCTCAAGCGCCGCAAGGGATACCTGGTGGGTGGGTGGGTGGGTGGGTGGGTGGGTGGGTGGGTGGGTGGGTGGGTGGGTGGGTGGGTGGACGTCAATATTGTTGCCGGCAGGGGGTACCGGTACGTGGGCGGCTTGGTCCGGCTGGGCAGGGCGGGGCCGCGGGTCATGCGGCGAAACCGGCCGGCGTGGGATGCGGATACGGTACCCGGGGCAGGAGGCTCGATGGCTATAGGCATCTTTCGGGAGGGCCGGCGTGTCACGTATTCGGCGTGCCTCACCGACCCCCTCGCCCTGTTTTGCCCTGGAACTCCGGCCTCCACCGCTCGCTTCCCTCAACCTTCCTCCCTGACCCCCCAAATCTGTCCTCTCCAGGTTGAGGCGGTGGACGGGCTGTTCCTGGCGGCCTTTCAGCGCCCCTCGGACGCCATCCTGTGGGCGCTGGAGTGCAATGAGGCCATGATCAAGCAGGTACGTGAGGCACTGCGCGGCACACAGCGTGCGCATGTGGGCAGGTGTGGGCAAGCCACAGCCGGAGCTGGGGGGCTGCGGGGGTGGGGAGCTGCGGTCCGCGGTCGCCTGCCCCGAGGCGCAGGAGCCGTCTCGTGGTCGCTGCCGTTGGCTCGTTGCTTTCGGGGGGTGGGCCGGGGGGTCGGGGGCCGCCTCCGGCGCCACGCCATGTGTGGTGGGCCTCAGCCCAACTCAACCGGCCTTCCAAGCCGCTGCCTGCCACGGCGCGAAGCCCATACAACCCCTCCCCCTCCCTCCTTCCACGCCCAACCCCCCCCCCCTCCCGCTGTTGTCTGCTGTGCTGTCGTGCCGTCAGGACTGGCCGGAGGACCTGCTGGCCCACGAGTTGTGCGAGGAGCTGGTCATATCGGCGCCCACCAAGGACGGGGAGGTCATCAACACGGTCGTGTTCAGGTGCGCAACCCACGGGGCGGAGGGCAGATGGGCACTTGGGCACCTGGGGGGCGGCGGGAGCGATGGCACGATGGAGCGATGGCGCGCGGGAAAACGAAATTAGAGGCGGCGCAACTATGGTAGCGCCGACAGGTGCGACGCGGCGCATGCTGGCTTTGAGGGTGGGTGGTTTGAGGAAGGCTGCCACCCGCCAGCCAAGCTGGGAGCAACCCGTACGGTGCGCCGAGCTCCTGCTCGCAGCTCCCAGTCCCCCGGCCCCCCCAGTGTAAAACGACACGCCCGCCCCCACACCCCCGGTCTCATCTTTATTCCCCCCCCACCCCACCCTGGTCTGGCTCGCGCGCCTTACACCGGCTGCGCCTGCTTCCTTCCCTCCGCCCAGGGGTCTGCGCCTCAAGACGGGTGTGGACACTGGCCAGGTGCTGGGCGAGGTGCACGCCATGACTGGCCGCATGACGTACCGGGGCAAGGTGATGAACCGCGCCGCGCGCATCGCCTCCACCGCCTCCACCGGCCAGGTGCTGTGCAGCAGCGACAGCTGGCAGCTGGCCATGACCGCCGACTCGCAGGTGGGCCGGCCGAGGGAGAGGGGACAGGCGCGGGAGAGGGGACAGGCGAGAGGGACAGGGAGAGGGGACAGGCGAGAGGGACAGGGAGAGGGGAGGGGGCGACCCGGCAGAGGTCGGAGCTTTACTTACCAACGCAACTAATTACCGTTCACGTGCTCCGGCCTATGCGTTGATGACTCCCTCTTCCGCATCTCCCCCCCTTCTTCCCCCTCTTCCCCCCCTGCCCCCTGCTGCCGCAGGTGATGTTGGCCAACAAGGTGTCCGGCACCAGTCTGGGCCAGTTCCGGCTCAAGGGCGTGGCGGAGAAGATCGAGATCCACCACTGCCGCAAGGTCTCCAACGTGGCGCCCGCGCGCCGAGCCTCCTCGCTCGTCATGTCCATGGCGGACCACTGGAAGTGGGAGCAGCACCTCAATGCAGCGCACGGCGGGCCCGGAGGGCCGGGCGGCGGCGGCAATGGCGTGGGTGGCCCCGGTGGCGGCGTGGGCGGCATGGGCGGCGGCGGCTCCATGGGCCCGGAGGACATTCTGCTGGGAGGCGACTCGCTGCGGGCCGCCATGCTGTCGCCTAGGTGAGGAAGAGGGAGGGGGAAGGGGGAAGGGGAGGAGGGGAGAGTGGGAGGGAGGGAGGGAGGGGCGGCAAAAGGACGGGGGGTGGGGAGGGGGTGTGTGAGAGGGGCGGGGGCGGGCGGGGGGCAACACAGCGGCGGAGAGGGTCTCATGTTGGCGTTGCTGCAGGTGACGGCGAAAGGAGGGCGGTTTCCTTTGCTTGCTTGCCTGTGTGTTTATTTTCAGCTGCCACCGCCAAATTATACGGTCCCCTGGCTCCGTCTGCGCGCCGAGTGCCCCTCTGGCCCGACTGGCTTGATGGTGTGCGATATTGCGTGTGCGATATTGCCCTGCCGCTGCGCAGGTCGTTTTCCCGCCGCACGGGCAGCTTCCGGCAGCGCAACGGCTCCGACCCGCACCTGGACGCCACCAACGCCGCGCAGCTGGGCATCGAGCTGGCGGCGGACGAGGCGTGAGGACCGCGGGCAGCGTGCGGCGTGGCGTAGCGTGGCGTGGCGTGGCGGAAGGGATTGCAAAAGGGTATTGGCGGAGCCTTCTCGTCGCGATATATTATGTCGAAGGCGTGCGATGGCGTGGCTCTGGTCGGGCATGCGAGGTCGACCGCGAGCTGGCCGCTGGGTGGGGTCCAGCCCCGCCACGCGTGCTGTGGGTTATCAATTGGGGGGGAGTGCTGCCCCGCATGGTTGGGATTGTGGGTGTCGTGAGCCATCATCATTCGCAAGGTCGGGAATTGAAGAGCGGACGGGGACGTCCTTTGGATTTGTGTGTTTGGTGCTTGCATGCACAGACTCGACAGCCGCACGCCGGGCAGGCGATCAGGCAGCCGGATGCATGGCCCTCGCTGTGTGATGCCAAAAAGAACGCGGCGGTACTCCACGATTCGGAGCAGTTTATGCGCTGACGTTGCAGGGGGAATAGTTTTCGGCGAGGATTGTGCGTTTGCAGCAGGGCATTGGGGTTTGGGGCTCGTGAGAGCTGGCTGGTGGTAACCAGGCCGGAGCGCCGGACCACCCCTGACCACCCAGGTGGTACCGGTGGTGGTGCTTGATTGTTGCCTGCGGTCTGACCTTCAGCGCAACGGCTATACAGGGATGCGGAGGGCTGGCGCTTGGCCTCCGTGTTTGATACCTCATTATTATTCATTATGTTTGCTTGATGCAGCAAGCCATTGCCCTTGTTGCATCAAGCAAGGCCAGGTTCCGCAGTGGACCTGTTGCCCGGGTGCGCCGAGTCTGTTGCGCGCGATAGCACTCGATTGTGCTTACATTTCGTTGGTCAGAAGACGTGACGCAGAATATTCGTGTACTTGCTCCTTGTATATGTGTTGGGATGCTTTTTCAGATTTCCGGCGGGATCATGCGATCGTTGGACGCGTTTAAAACAACGATGCATTGTGTTATCCGAGGTTAACAGCTGTAACATGATATGAGCAGCTGAACGGCGCGCGGTTTTTCCGAAACCACGCAGCAGCTGTCGTAGAACCAGTTCGTCTCATCGAAATTCTCACGCTCGCCGTTCTACGCATCGACAGGCGACGTCGTCCCGTCCGCAATAGGCAGGAAAGATATTTTTATTGATCGAGGAGCAGTTATAGCGAGCGATCACGTTACAGTGAATTTGCCGACCTTTTTGCAAAGCTCTTCTGTAAGTATGTTCGGGCACATACGCGCATGCTGAGGAAGCGGGATTAGCGAAGATCCGTGTGCTTTGCTGCACCTCGCCCAAAAAGCCCTAGCATCGGGCCTTGCTTAGCGACACCGTGCAAGTCACTCCTGTGCCTGCCCATCTGCTTTTTCTTACAGTCTCATATCACTGAGGTCAGCGATGCAGAGGTTTTCGTCCCGGCAGAGGTCCAGCAAATGCGCGCGCGGGCACCGATGGGGCATGCGGCTTCAGCAGCCCTTGACGCACCCTTCTAATTCTCGAGAGCCGGAAGCCCTGCATGCTCGCCGTGTGCCGGGCAGCGCCGGCCCGGCTGCGGCGGTCGGCGCGCCTGCTGTCGCGGCCGCGGCCGCGGCCGCAGCATCAGCACGGTGGCCAGTCAACGCGGCCGCTCCCCGGGCCGCATGTGCACGGGCCGGTCAACGTTGGGTGATCAGACTGGCCAACGCCGCCCCCGGTGGCGAGTCTGCCGCCCGGCGGAGCTGGGGCCCCTCCCCTGCCCGGGCGTCCACCATCGCAGAGTCGCTTTCGGGGGTGGCAAGTGACCAGATGGAGCAGGAGTGGGAGCAGGAGATTGACGGTGAGGAGGGCCCTCGCGCCACCGGCTCCGGCTCCGGCTCCACCCCGTGGTTTCTTCCTTCGTCAGCTCCGGAACCACCGGAGCGACGGAGTGGGTGCGCCAGTGCGTCAGCACCCGGCAGCCTGTCTGGCCGCCCGTCGTTCGTTGCCGTTTCGTGGTGTGGGGTTTTGCGGGCGTGCTGGTGCTGCGGCTGAAGCCCGGGTCGGGCAACACCCCTCCCCCGCCCCCTCGCCAGACCGACCGACACCATCTTCACGTCGTCTCCCCTCTTTGGACTGCTCTCGTAGTCGCAACAAATGGGGGCTGTCGCGTGGTTTCCCTTCGCACATCTTGGTGCCTGGCGACTGGGCTGCGACACGGTCCAATGCCGCAATGCGCACATATTCCACCCCCGCTTCTCCCCCCCCATCGCTCCCTTTACTCCCTAACCCCCTATCGTTGTGGCTCATTCGTGTCTTACCCCTTCACCCCTTACCCCTTACATCCCTTACCCCTTACCCCCTCACCCCCCCTGCTTCAGAGCTTATGAAGCTGGTTCAGCTGCTTCCCTCTTCCGTCCGCTCGGCCCTGGAGGACCACCCCGACATGCTGGAACTGCTGGAGGTGCGGATTTAGGGGGGGAGGGGAGGGGAGGGGAGGGGAGGGGAGGGGAGGGGAGGGGAGGGGAGGGGAGGGGAGGGGAGGGGAGGGGAGGGGAGGGGAGGGGAGGGGAGGGGAGGGGAGGGGAGGGGAGGGGAGGGGAGGGGAGGGGAGGGGAGGGGAGGGGAGGGGAGGGGAGGGGAGGGGAGGGGAGGGGAGGGGAGGGGAGGGGAGGGGAGGGGAGGGGAGGGGAGGGGAGGGGAGGGGAGGGGAGGGGAGGGGAGGGGAGGGGAGGGGAGGGGAGGGGAGGGGAGGGGAGGGGAGGGGAGGGGAGGGGAGGGGAGGGGAGGGGAGGGGAGGGGAGGGGAGGGGAGGGGAGGGGAGGGGAGGGGAGGGGAGGGGAGGGGAGGGGAGGGAGGGGAGGGGAGGGGAGGGGAGGGGAGGGGAGGGGAGGGGAGGGGAGGGGAGGGGAGGGGAGGGGAGGGGAGGGGAGGGGAGGGGAGGGAGGGGAGGGGAGGGGAGGGGAGGGGAGGGGAGGGGAGGGGAGGGGAGGGGAGGGGAGGGGAGGGGAGGGGAGGGGAGGGGAGGGGTGTGTGACACCCACCCATACACACATACCACCGCACACCCGCACCTTTCCCATCCCCCCGCAAGGTTGTTATGGACCTGGGCCGGCCGCCCCTGGCTCGCTTCCCCTCGGGGGATGTCAAGTTGTCCCAGCAGCCAATCACCGCAGAAGACCTGGACTTCGCTGTGCGCCAGGTGGGGGTGGGGGTTGGGGGGTGTGGGAGTGGGCGGGGCAAGGGGCCAAGGGGCTACAGGGCTCGGCATGTTGGGGAAGGGACCCGGGGCCCGGAGCGGCTCGTCTGTGACTCTGTGTGTCTGTGTGTGTGTATGGATGTCTGGCAGCATGGGAAGTGGGGCACCCTGGCCTGTGCCCGGCGAGTGCCCTGCGTCCATTTCTGTGTCTCTGTGTCTGTGCCTGAGGGTTGTGTGTTGTGCTCTGCAACCCTGGTGGCCCGCTGGTTGGTTGACTGGTTGGTTTGCACTCTGCAGGTGGGTGAGTTTGGCGGCGACAACCGGGCGGGTATCGACCGCACGCTGCACCGCATCTCCTGCATGCGCAACCGCACCGGCCGCATCATCGGACTCACCTGTCGGGTGGGGCGGGCGGTCAAGGGCAGTGCGCAGATGGTGCGAGACCTGGTGCTGTCGGGTGAGTGGGCGGGTGGGGGAGGGAGGGACGGGGAGGGAGGGGGGGAGGGGGCGAGTGGGGCGGGTGGGTGTGTCGGTGAGTGGATTAGGTGGGGAGGGAGGGGGCGAGTGGGGGAGGGAGGGAGGGAGGGGGTGGGGGTGGTGAGATTTGAAGACGGCGGTTAAGCGGTTAAGGGCGGAGTCAGGGCGAGGCAGCGGAGGGCATAGACGGTGGTGAATGCCCCACCCACCCACCCTCTCCCCCTTAGGGAGCATGTCACTTCCTAACCCCCTCCCCACCTTCTCCACACCCTCTCCACCCTCTCACTCTCCCCCCCACCCCCCGCTGCAGGTGCCAGCATCCTGCTGCTCGGTCGTCCCGGTGTGGGCAAGACCACCGCCATCCGGGAGGTATCCCGCATGCTGGCGGACGAGTGCACCAAGCGGGTGGTCATTGTGGACACAAGCAACGAAATCGGGGGGGACGGGGACATCCCCCACGCGGGCATTGGCAGGGCGCGGCGCATGCAGGTGGCGGCGCCGGAGGCACAGCACCGAGTCATGATCGAGGCGGTGGAGAACCACATGCCGCAGGCACGTGGGGTGGGGTGGGGGGTTGGGGTGGGAGGTGGATGCGGGGAGGGGGGAGGCGGAGGGCGATGGGTGGGACGTGGGGGGGGACGTGGGGTGGGGGAGGTGGTTTGCTGATGAGGAGATGGGGAAAGGTGGATGCGGGGAGGGAGGGAGGGTGCGGGGAGGTCCAGGGGGGTCCAGCGGCCCGTGGGAGGTACACCCTCTCTCTCTCTCTCGCCTGTCTTTCGCCCTCCTCTGTCCCCCTCACCTCCCTCTTGACTCCCCTCCCCCATCCCCTCCCCATCCTCTTTAAGTAGGTGATTGTGATCGACGAGATCGGCACCGCTGAGGAGTGCGCCGCCGCCCGCACCATCGCCCAGCGGGGTGTGCAGCTGGTGGCCACAGCTCACGGCAACCAGATGGAAAACGTGATCAAGAACCCGCAGCTGGCGGACCTGGTGGGCTGGGGGGCGGGGGGTGGGAGGGGTACCGGTAATTTGGGGTTGTGGAGGTCAGGGCTTTGGGTTGTTCGAGGGAGGACGGCGGCGGGGAGGGAGGGGGTTTGAGGTGCACGCGCTCTGCCTTGTTGATTGAATTTGCTTACTGCTCTTGCCGCGCTGTGCAGTGCTGTGCTGTGCTGTGCTGTGCTCCTATGGCCCAGCTCCTGGCCCCTCCCTCCCTCCCTCCTGCTACCCTCCCTCGAACTCCCTGCCCCTCCATCCTCCCCCTCCGCCTCACCTCCCCCTCACCACCCTCCCCCTGCCCCTCTCCCCCCTGCCACCCTGCCCCCCCTCCCCCCGCAGGTTGGCGGCATCCAGTCGGTGACGCTGGGTGACGAGGAGGCCAAGCGGCGGGGGGTGCAGAAGAGCATCCTGGAGAGAGCCGCACCGCCCACCTTTGACGTGTGTATCGAGATGTTGGAGAGGACCAAGTGGAGGGTGCATCTGGACGTGGGGCAGGTGCGGTTGGGAGGCGGTTGGGGGCGGTTGAAATCGGGGGGTGGTTGGTTGCTGCAGCCAGTGCCAGTGCCCACATACCGCTCTGACACACACACACACACTCCAACCCCCTCCCCTCTTTCTCCTCCCTTTCTCCTCCTCCCTCCTCCTCCCTTTCTCCTCCTCCCTTTCTCCTCCTCCCTCCTCCTCCTCCCCTCCTCCTCCTCCTCCCCTCCTCCTCAGGCGGTGGATGTGGTGTTGGCGGGCGGCGACGCGGGCGGTCAGGTGCGCGAGCGGGCAGCGGACGGCACCGTCCTCAAGTACAACTACAACCCCGCCATCAGCGGAGTCATTCGGGGGGCGGCGAGGAGCAGCACACCAGCAGCACCTGGAGCTGGAGCTGCAGGGGGAGTCGCCGGAGGGGCGCAGGGGGGCGGAGGAGGCGGTGACGGGCTGTCGATGGCGTCTGTGGGGTCGCGCAGTTCGGCGGCCTCTCTATCGAGTCGCGACGGAGGTGCGTTGGGGTGGGGTGGGTTGGGGTGCAGTTGGGTGCGTGAGTTGGGTGCTTGAGTTGTGAGGTGGGTATGTGCCTCTGGGGGTTGCAGGCAACCCCTCCTTCTCCCCGTCCTGCCTTCTGCATCATGTTCTCGTACAGCCAGCCAGCCAGCCTGCCAGCCAGCCTGCCTGCCTCCGGTATCGGGAGTTATTGTCCACCTAGGCCTACCCCCCTGGCTGCCTCCTGGCCCCCCCCCCGCTGGTCACGCCTCGTCTCCCTCACTCCCTCCTGCATCCCGCCTCCCCTCTCCCCTCCCTCCCGCCCCCCCTAAAAACCCCACAGACCTGGCGCCCGGCCCCATTCGCCCCCCCGGCAGCTCCTTCATTCGCAGTCCAGTCGCCTCCATGTCGCTGGACGAAGGCGACGTCGACGGCCCTGGTGCCGCCGCCGCCGCCGCGGCGGCCGAAGGCGACTTTGGCGCGGGCAAGCGGCTGCGGCGGCTGATCTCCCGTCAGGCGGTGGCGGGCGTTACGGCGGAGGGCGCGGAGCTGCGGCTGTACCCGTACGAGTTGGACGAGGACGTACTGTGGGACGTGATGTGCGACATGAAGCTGCTCGGCAAGGTGGGGGGTGGGGGGTGGGGGCGAGAAGGTGGGTGTGTGCGTGTGCGTGTGTGTTTGTGCGTGGTACCGGTACATGTAACGCCCCTTTCCGCCTGGCCCCTCCACCCAGCCCCTGGCCCCACCCTCCCATTCATTGGTTAGCTTGTCATCTCATCGGCCTATTGCCGACTTGAACTTTCATACTCCACAACCCTCCCCGCCAGGCCACGTCACATCACGCCTCTCCCCTCCCCTCTCCCCTCCCCTCCCCTCTCTCCCCCTCCCCTCCCCTCTCTCCCCCCTCCCAAGGTGTTCATCACCACCTCCCTAGCCTCCGCCGATGCGGTACTGGCTCTGAGGGCCAAGGTCAAACAGAACTCGGAGCTGAGGGCGCTGGCTCGAGAGGTGGGGGGGTGGGGGGGTGGGGGGGGGTGGCTGGGGGGCAGGGGCAGGCCAGACACCCGAGTGCAGTCAGTCAGGGGGGGTGGGAGTGAGTGTGGCGAGGCGGCGGCGTCATCACTGAAGGCTCCACCAACGTCCGCTTCTCGCGAGGGCTGTGGGCCTGTGGGCCTGTGTGTGTTGACGTGGACGTGGACCCGCACCCGACCCGCCCTCCCCCTCTCCCTCTCCCTCCCCCTCTCCCCTCCTTTAGAACGGTGTGCCCATCTACGCGGTAAAGACCAGCGGCTCAGCCAATCTGGTCAAGGCCTTCCGTACACTGCTCGGAATCGACCCCTCCGCCGGAGGCACCTTTGGACCGCCCTCCGCCTCCTCCGACGGAGATGAACCGCCGCCGCGACCCGCGCCGCGACTCAGCGCCACAGCCGCCGCCGCCGTGGCGGCGGCCTGGTCCGCCGGCGCCGCCGCCTCCACGTCCGCCGACGCCTCCCCCACGGCGTCGGTTCTGGGCTCGGAGGACGCCGGTGATGGCATGGCGGCGGCGGCGGCGCCGCGCGCCGGCGCCGCCAGCGGCGCCGCCAAGGTGTACGGCTATAAGGCCTGGGCTGAGGAGGAGGCTCTTGAGGAAGCTCAGATGGCGGTGACGGAGATTGTGGTTCCGCTGCACCAGCCGGTGGAGCTCATGCCGAGGGCGCCAAGTGTGCTGGAGGCGCAGGTGCGCGGGTGTGTAGGCGAGTGCGTGTGGGTGCAGGTGTAGGCGTCGTGTGTGGGGGGAGGGGTCTTCGAGTCGCGTCGTTAGCGCGAGCGAGAAGGGGGGAGCGCGGGAGGGTCGTGTCTAAAGCATAGGGCCCAACACGAGTGCCACGCTCGTCTTCCACTCACTCGCTCGTTCATTCGCTTGTTCACGCTGATCGCTTGATGATCGCTGTCGTTTACTGTGGCTGTGGCTGTCGCTGCAGATCCGGCTGTTGGAGCGGTACAAGTTGTCGTACGAGATGGTCGGATCCGGCGCGGAGTCCAGGTTGCGCATATTGCCGCGAGTCGGATCGGTCGCGCAGTGAGGGCCGGGGAGGGAGGGAGGGAGGGAGGGGGACGGAGGGAGGTGGAGAGGGAAGTGGAGTGAGTGAGGGAGGGAGGGAGTGAGGGAAGGCAGTACCAGCACCAGCACCCGTGCGCGGGCGGGCGGGCGGGGCGGGGTGCGGGTGCGGGTGGGTTTGGTTTCGCTCTCGCTTACCGGTGCTGGCAGGCAATGCAAGACAAGACCAGGCCTGTTGCTGTATGGTGATCTTGTACTGGGTGTGGGTGTGTGTGGGAGGGGGGGGGATGTGGTGTTGCGTTGGGCTCCCAGGGGACGGCCCTCCTGCACCTCTCTATCCCCCCGTCCCTCCGCTCGCTGGCGGATCGTGGGTCGACATGTGTTTTTGTCGTGCCCCCGGCTTATGGTTTGCTGAGATGATTCCGTTCCGTACAGGTACGTACGGCACTCGAAGCGCAGAGAAACACACTCGGTGCGCCCCTCTGCCGAATGCAACCATCGAAACAGCCAACTAACCAACCAAGCAACCAACCAACCAACGGGCTGGTTCTGTGCTGTAATGTGCCCGGCTCGGCAGTGGCAGGGGAGTTGTTTGTTAACGAGGCTGCGGTGGTTCGGAACGCATTCCTGTGTACAGCGTCTTCTGCTGTGTATTTCCTTTCGCTTCGTTCAATTGTTCGTTCGTTATTTCGTTGGCTCGTTGGCTCGTGCCACTTGTGCCACCAAGTGGACGCCCGGCGAGGCACCGTAATAGGTGTGTGTGGGGAGGGCGCTGCTGGTGCTGCTGGTGCTGCTGCTGGGGTGGGGTGGGGTCTCGGGTGGGGTGGGGTGGGGTGGGGTGGGGGGTGGGGTGGCTGCAATGAGGTCCGCTGGTGATCGTTCAAAAGGAGGGGTCAGTCTTATTCGGTTGTGGAGAAGGGAGAGACGGGAGATTGGGCGGGAGGGGGTATCGGTAGGGGTCGCTCATCCCAAATTCGGTTGTTGGCCCTTCGGACAGAATGAGAGATGGGACGTGTGTAATTAGTTTTGAGTATTCGCAGGTCTGATGTAGGGCGAGGGCGTTTACGTTTTCGTTCGTTTGATCGTTTCGGCCTCGACGGTTGGTGGCGGGAGTTTCGGCTGCCAAAGATTATTTGATGATTGTGGTCCAGGACTGGTATGATGGATTTGATGGTATATGCCCCTGACATAGGCGGCATCCCCCTGTCCAGCGACACTGTTGTCCAAATGCGGCCGCGACCTGGAAAATGCGGCCTCGCCCGCCAGATCGCGTCCGCGTCTTAATTCGGCGAAGCTTGGGGAGGGAAGCTTCAATTAATAACGCTTGCAACTTTGTAGATGTGCATGAACCCATTCCGTTTCCGGCCCGTGGCCGATGACATTCTGTGAATGAGTCATTCGCGCTGTTTTACAAGTTGACGCGGCAGGGCTCGATGCCGCCCGCCAAGCTGACGACGCTGCGACCCAGGCCACTGGACCCTGCTCGTAAGATGAGGTGGCTGCCCTTCATGAGAGACGCGGCGAGCGTATTCAAGGGATTGCTCCAACTTGCAAACAACTGGGTACGGAAGCTCGACGATGCTCAAGTTGCCTCGACGCTGACGACGAACGTTGCCCAAAATCGAAATCCTATCAAGGCGCGTCGTTAATCGCACTGGAATCAGTGGGAAACAGTGATACGACCTGCATTTCCTGCACCTTAAAACGAATTAGGGCGTGCGCACGGCAGACTTGTCCAACTGCTGACAGTCCAATCAGGACGTTACTCTTGCCTTTCCTCTTGCTTTGTAACTTGTGCTTATACACTGCTGTAACACTGGCTTGGATAACCGTTTGCTGGTCAAACATCTGTTCCCCTTGGCCTCTACACGGAATCAGAGATAAACTTGCCCCCCTCATTACTCACACTTTCATTGACTAGCAATATTGCTGCTTTTAACTTTGGATTCTAATCAAGCCTGACGAAGCAACACAGGAGTACTCTTGAGAGTTGTGAGCGGAACTGTGACTGAAGCCACGTGGACTTGCACATTGCTACCTGTGTATTTTCAGCAACGAGAACCATTATAACGGCGGACAGTAGATTAATCGTTGTGGTCTTCCTGCACACAACAGCCGGACGCTCAATTGGAGCTGTTTGGATGCTCAGCAGGAGCAATTATTCCTCTTCAATGAGATGGCGTGGATTCGTTTAGATTTGCAATGGGATAGCTGTCTGCGGTTCGCGGACCAGTTCATCGACCTGCTCTGAGCTGCCGGCGAGGAAGGGCGGAGCAATAACCATGGAGCGAAGCGGATCGCTTAAAAGCTTATTCGGACCGCATCCGAAGCACCATCGGCGATCACCAAAGCAGTTGGCGCTCCACTCCACGCCCGGAGGCCGGGTCCTGGCGTACTGCCTCAGCCGTGAGATGCTCTACGATGTCGCGGGCATCGTCATCGTCACGGGGGCGCTGCTAGTCTACGGTGTGCTGCAGGTGCGCTGCTGGCTCGCGGCAGCGTTGACCCTGGGGGGGCCCTGGGGTAGGGGGAGAGCGTGACACGGGCCGCGGCATCCGTGGGGGGGGGGGGGCGGCGGCGGCTGAAGCAGACCGACGTGCGTGTGTGCGGGTGCACGTGGGGAAAGGAGGCGCCAGCGGCGGCGGGGGCGCGTGCCATAACCCGTGCTACGGGGGGGGGTTGCTGAGGGCAGGCACCCCCGCCACGCAGCCACGTGCGCGTGCCCCGCCCGGGCGTCCTCGGACGGGGAAGCTCCCCTGCCCCGCCCCGCCCTGTCCTGTCCTGTGCGGTGTCGCGCCACCGCATCCGCATCCGCCACACAACCGTCTTGCCGGGGGCCGCACCCCTATAGGCCTACAGGGCGGCCCTCCCGCAGCTCGCACCCCTTCGGCGTCTCCCTGCGGGGCGGGGCCAACCTCTCCCTAGCCGGCTGAGCCGCCCAGCTGGCTGGCCGGCCCTCGCCCACTGCCCCCGCGGCTGCACACCGGTGCGACCCTGGACCCCGCCCGCGCGGGGGCGGCCCGTGTCAGGCCACACACCCCACGGTCCGCAGCGCACCCCCACCAGCAGCACCACCACCACCACCAGCAGTGCGCTGGCGAGCTTCTGAGGACCTCCCCCCTGCCAGCGGCAATAGCAGCAGCTGCAGCAGCAGCATGTGCAGCGCGGGGCCAGGGGCCGGGGGTGAGGGGGTGAGTGGGTGAGCCACTGCGCACCAGGCCTCAAGGTTACCGCCACCCTCCCCTGCCCGGGCCTGCTGCCAGTTGCTCCTCCACATAATCATCAGCAGCAACAGCAGCAGATGCAGCAGCAGCGCGAGAGGCTGTGGGGGCGGCCTGTGTGGGGGAGGTCCGTGTGGAGGGCCGACACGGGCAGGGTCTGCAGGGGGCTGTGGACTGCACCTGCCGCTGCCGCCGCTGCTGTTGCTGCTGTTTCTGCTGTTGCGCTTGGTGGCAGGGCGGGGCGGCTGGCTGGGCGGGGCGGCTGGCTGGGCGGGGCTGGGCGGGGCGGCAGGTGGGGCCACCTCGCAGCGCCACCCGCGGCGACCGCAGCCAGTGGAGGGACTAACAGAGGGGGCGTGGGTGGGTGGGTGGCGGTCATGCGCTGAGGCACTGACTCGGGCGCGAGCAAGGGGGCTGCCGGGGCTGCGGAAGTGGGGGGTGGGGGGCGGTAAGGAGGGTACTCCTCGCTGCAGGGGTGCCGCTGGTGGCGCTGGCGGCAGGCGTGTGTGTGCTGGTACCGGTGTTGGTACCGGCACTGCTGCTGCTGCTGATGCTGCTGATGCTGCGGGTACTGGTGCTGCTCCTGCGGGCCGTTGCGCCGCGGCTCCGCCACCCCCGCCACCACAACCATAACCACGACCACGAACCCCCGTGGTTCGTGGGGCCCTCGACGTCATGCGCTTCCCGGCGCCGCCCTCCTCTCAGAGGGACCGACTGACGGCGCGGGAATGTGACCAGCTGACGGTTCTCATCATCTTCCCCCCTCCCTGAACCCCCACACCGCAGCTGGCTGCTGGCGCATTCGCCGGCGCCACCACCTCTCCTCTCCCCTCCTTTCCCCCTCCCCTCCCTCCCCCACGCCCTGATCGTGTTGGTGGCGCTGGAGGCCTCCAAGTGGTCAGGCAGCAGCAGCACCACCACCACAACCACCGTCGCCGCCACCACCGCCAGAACCACGCACCGCCGCCACGACCGCCACTCAGTCTCGGCTCGCCTCGCCTCTCCTCGCGCGGTCCACCCTGCCCACCTCAACCCCCACCCTCTTTACCACCCCTCCCCCACACGCACACACCGCCTTGCCTCGGTTTCTGTCTCCTTACCCCCACACCCCGCCCCCCCCCCCCGCCCCCCAGGAGCGCATCGTCACGTTTGGTTTCGGCGCCGACAAGGAGGTGTTCGAGCACAGCATCTTCCTTGTGCTGTGCAACCGACTGGTCACGTGCGCCATGGCTCTGGGCTACCTGCTGGCCACCCGCAGCGGCACCGCTCCCGGGGCGCCGCTGCGCTCCTACGCGGCTGTGTCGCTGACCAACGTCATCGCGACCGCCTGCCAGTACGAGGCGCTGAGATACGTGTCGTTCGCGATACAGGTGGGGGGGTGGGTGGGGATGGGGGTGGGTGGGTGTGCGACGCGGTGTGGGGAAGGGGAGGGAAGGGGAAGGGGAAGGGGCCTGAGGGTTGCTTGGTAGGGTGGTTGGTTGGTTGGTTAGTTGCTGAGGTGGTTGGGTGGTTGATTCCAAACGGCTGGTTGCGGGTGGTCCGTTGCTTTGTAGAGTGGGTGCAGGTGGTTCGTTGGTTGGTGGCGGGTGGTGTAGGTGCTGCTGCTGCTGCTGCTGCTGCTGCTGCGCTGTAGCAGGGCAGCAGGGTCCGGGGGTGGCTTCTGCTTTCCAGGGTGACAGGGCCGAGGTGGGTTGGATGGTGGTGAGTTCTGAGTTGTGCCCCACCTACACACCCACACACCCATACACCCACACCCACAACCCACCCTCCAAACACCCGGTATCTTCTTTTTAATCCCCCAACACCCCCTCCCCCACCCCTTTCCCCTTCCCCCTCCCCCACCCCTTTACCCCACCCCACCTCCAGACGCTAGCCAAGTCCGCCAAGGCCCTCCCCGTGATGTTGTGGAGCACCCTCTACATGCGCAAGATATTCAAGGTAACCGAGTACCTTCACGCCGCCACCATCACCGTCGGCTGCTCCGTGTTCGTGCTGACGGGGCAGGTGCGCAGCCGAGTGGCGGACGCGGAGGGCGCTCGCGGCGCGCTGCCCGGCGGTCTGGGCGCGGGCCTCAGCGGCGACGCGGCTCTGGTGGTGGTGGGCGGCGGGCTGATGGTGCTGTACCTGTTCGTGGATGGGCTGACGTCCACCTGGCAGGACAGCATGTTCAGGGGCTACCCCGTCAGCGTGTGTGACCAGGTGAGGGCTGAGAAGGGGGGGGAGGGGAGGGGAGGGGAGGGGAGGGGAGGGGAGGGGAGGGGAGGGGAGGGGAGGGGAGGGGAGGGGAGGGGAGGGGAGGGGAGGGGAGGGGAGGGGAGGGGAGGGGAGGGGAGGGGAGGTTTGAAGTCCGAACAGGCTTTAGGCTGACAGGCTGAAAGGCGGAGGCAAAGGCAGGGGGAAGGCTGGAGGAGGGGAGGTGGGGCTGCCTTGCGAAGGAAAGGGGCTTCCATGCTTGCTGGGGGGGCCGCTCTCTTCATTGCCCCTCATACACACACATACACACCCATACACACCTCCAGCACGCGCTGCTCTCATACCTACCTACCTACCTACTTAGTACTCAGGTTTCTACACCACCTCCCTCCACCCCACCTCCCTCCCCTGCCTCTCCCTCTCCCCCCGGTCAACTTGAGCTCATTCGGTGACTGCTCACTTGCCCCCATTCCTCCCCTAACTCCCCTGCCCTCCCCCCCTCCCCCCTGCCCCCCTCCCCCCCCCCAGGTCCTGTACACCACCTCCTTCTCCATGCTGCTGTCGCTGGTCGGCTGCATCGCCACCCACCAGCTGCTGCCCGCCCTGGCCTTCCTGCAGCGCAACCCCGAGGCGGGCCTGTGGATCCTGGGGCTGTCCGCCTCCTCCGCGGTGGTGCAGCTCGTCATATCCTGGACCATCAAGCGATACGGGGCGGTGGTGTTCGCCACCATCATGACCACCCGCCAGTTCTTCTCCATACTGCTGTCGTGCATGGTCTTCATGACACCCCTCACCATCGGGCAGTGGTGGGTTTTGGGTTTGGGGGGGTGGTTTTAGGGGGTTTTGGGGGGGTGGGGAGGCGTGGGGGGTTGGAGAGGGGGGGTTTGGGGGTGAGGAGGGCAGCGGCAGGCCAACCCCACCGCAACCCGTCGGCAATTCGTTGCTCTCCCCTCCTCTTCCTCTTCCCAGCACACAAACACACACAACCGCATACCGTACCCGGGCCTCGGCCCCGTCTCCGACCGCACCCTCCATTTCCGGACTCCGGTTCCTCCGTTCGCTGAACGCCGTCTCTCTCCGTTCCTTTGCCCTGCGCTGATCTCCTTTCCTACCGGCTTTCCCCTCCCCGTCCTCCTCAGGGCGGGTACGCTGATGGTGTTTGGCGCCATCTACTACAAGGCGGTGCAGAAGTGCGCGGAGCACCAGCACCTGCACGTGAGCACAAAGGAGGAGGACGACCCGCCGATCAGGTGGGGGAAGGGGGGTTATCCACGGCCGGAGCCGGGGGCTGGGGGGGGGGCGGAGAGTGGGGTGGGCGGGCGAAGGGTGTTGGATAATGGGAAGGGAGGGAGGGAGGGCAGCTCAGTGTTTTTATCCCCTTTCCCAACCCCACGAGTGGTACTGCCCTGTCATCCAATAAAGAGGCCGTCACACCCCTGCCTCCCTCCCTCCCTCCCTGCCCGCTCGCAGCTCCTCGGAGGATGAGTCGGAGTCTCACAAGGTGCCACTTCTGGTGGGGGTGGGGGTGGGGGTGGGGGAGGGTATCGCGGTGCGGCACGCGGAGGAGCACTCGCGGAGGATCACTCAGGAGCCGCAGGTATGAGGCCGAGTCTTGAGTCGGAGTCGGAGCGGAACGGGAGCTGCACAGCGGAACGGGAGCTGGAGCTGGAGCTGGCCTCACAGCGGGAATGGAGCTGGTGCGGAGCAGAGCAGCGGCTGGCAGCCACAGGGGGCGACGACGATGATGATGGGGGGGTGAAGGCCTGTCCAGCACGACCACGATCACGACCACGTCCATCACGGTGGCACCGACACCGGCGAAGGCGGCAAAGGCTGTACCGGAGCAGCAGCGAGCCGTGTCCGGTTTGATCCGGTCCGGTCGGATCCGAGCGCCAGGCGGCTGCTGCTGCTGCCCAGGGCAGGCACAGGCGCAGCACTTTATGGGGCAGCGGTGGAGGGAACCGGCCCCGGTGGTGGTCGTGGTCGTTTGGCAGCAGCGCGCCGTAGCGGGGCGGGGCGGCAGTGTGTGGCGGCGGAGGCGGCCCGGGGGGCGTTGCAGCGGAGCGTGCCATGCAGTGGAAGGACCTCCCACCCCACCCCACCCTTGTTTACGGGCTCCGGCCCATACGTGGATATACCCCCCCCTGAGGGGAGGGGGCGCGGAAGAGCTTCCAGTTGCCCGCAATAGATTGTTTGCGGGGTCAGTGAGTCAGTCAGTGAGTCAGTCAGGGGGTGGGTGGCCAACCACTGGCCAGGTGTGTGGGTGGGTGGGTCTCTGTTGGCGATGCAGCAAACCGGCGGCGGCAGCGGCGGCGGAAGTAGGGCGGTGCGGTCAGTCTCACTCGGCTCTCCCCCCCCAGAGGCCGATCTCTGTCGGTGGCCGTATACACCGCTGTGAGCTGTGGTGCGGGCAATGGGCGTAGCAAGGCAGTACTGTGCGCTGCGCTGCCTCTAAGGGTGTGCAGCGGTGCTGAAGATGGGGTACAGTTGGGTCGGGACTGGGGACTGCCTCGGTGTCCATGGCTGCGCTCGGCAGGCCCCCCTCCTCCCCGGGGCGGGTGGATGGGTGGCGGCAGTTGTGTGTCGCGTCGCCAACGGCTTCTTCGGATCGGACCTTGCTAGGCGAGTTGGTTGGTGGGCGACGGTCGGTTTCGGAGTTTTGGAGAGGGGGACCCGGGCGGGCCGTGTGAGGCCACAGTCGCGCCGCTCGAGAGGGTTGAGACAGCACACACATACACGCACACACGAGTGCCCTCGCGATCACACACTGGTATAACAGCGTTGAAATTCAATCTGTACTGCGCATTGGGGTTGTTACGTACCGGCTCAACGGATCGCAAGGGCGGAAAGGAGTTTGCGGCGGAGAGGGGCTGCAGCGCTGGCCCTTGGCGTGAGATTGATCGCCGCGGGTGCGTGTGAGGCGGAGCGGCGGGTGCAGCGGTGCAGCGGGCTGGCTGCGCGTCGTGTTCTAGGGCTTCTGCCTGGCTGCCTGCCTGGCTGCCTCGCTGCTCAAGAGGTCGTCTTGGACTGCCGGCAACCGGGGGGCCCTGAGCGTGGCAGGGTGCGGGTGGTGGTGGTAGAGAACTACTGGTGCGCACGCACGCGCGGACGCGCACGAGCGCCTGGCTCGCGTGGCTGCGATATCAGCGCTTCCGCGGGACCGCACCGCGACCTCAAATTCCCGCGTAACGTTTTTTTCCCGTTTTCGGGGAAGGCGAATGTTGTCGGATTTCAGAATACAGTGCCCGTCGCACGGTTACACTCGGCGTCGCGTCGCGGCCCAAGAAGTTTGAGGGAAGGAAAGGCACCGCGGTCCTTGGTGCTGGCTGCCGCAAGAGGGAGTGACATGATACGCGGTCAGCAGGCTTGGCCGCTAGTTCCTGTGTCCAGGAGGTCCAGGCAGGCCGAGGGTTTCCCACTCTATCGGATACACTTCCGGACTGAGGTAGGGACATGATATGTATATCCACAATACCCAAGAGGTTAAAAACAGCTGTATAGCGGCAGGGCTCGCGAGGAAAGGAGTTGTGCCGTACGGACGAATAGGGCTCTGAAGGCTGGTATCCCGTTCTCAATATTTTATGAAACCGGATGGATATGTAGTGCGGTAAAATTGGCTGTGCTGATAATAGGCCTGAAATAAGGCAGCCCTACTCGCCGCTAGGCCGGCCGCTTGCTAGCGTAAAATTTAGTGAACTTTCTTATTCGCAGCGATGTTATTGCACCGATTAAAATGCATGGCCTGCACCTAGGTCTAGTTCCAAACGGAGAACCATGCACGCGCAAGGCGCCATGTTCCTTGCGAGCCTGATACTTGTATATATATTATACGGAACATATTACGTCAATGGCCAAGAAACTCCGTTGGTCCTCAACGAAACGAGCCGGTGGTGTGCTAATGTGGCCGCTGAGGCGTTGCTCCGGAGGTTAGTGCCCTTTGAGTAGCCGCTGAGAGGCTCACACATCCGAAACCCCGCGAGATCACCGATGGCTGTGGTCTGCCGGCGCTTCCACTTCGCGCTGCCCGCAGCTGCGTTGCGGAGGACGACCGGGCGCGCGCCTTTGCCAGGCTCACCACCAGCTACACAGCCTGCGTGGAGAACAACGGCACGCACCAGGCCACGCCGCTGCCGGTACGCGGGCTTCCGCCATGAAAACCCTTTTCTTACGCAACCCTCCTGCTCCTTGCCGTCCCGCTCCTCTCCGACAGCGCCCCCCTCTCCCTCGCAGCACCACACCACCTGCCGCTTCCTCCCCGCCCTCCACACACTTCGTCCCGCCTCTCCTCCCACCATGTATACACCAGCCCCCTGTTCCACACACCCTCCCCACCCCCCGCTCTCACCCCCACCCTTCCCCCGCCCCTCCCCTCCCCACACTCCACCCTTTCCCCGCCCCCCACACCCCCCCTAGGTGGTCCAGATCATGGTCCCCACCACCCTCTACGAAGAACTCAACTCCGCCGCAGCCGACTTCGTCGCCTCGGGCCGCAGCCGCGGCCAGGACGTTGTGGTGGCGCCCGTGGACGCGGACCAGCTGCAAGCCGAAGCGCTGTTCGAATACTCGAACAACATGTCCTCCTCCCACCACGCCTGGGCCCTCTACCTCGACTCCTACTACCCCCTGGAGTCCCTCTCCGCACTCCAGGACCTCACCAACCTCACCGCCGCCAGCGCCGCCGCCAGCGCGCTCTGGAACGACATCCCGCCCGGCTTCCGCCGCCTGTCCATGTCGTACTATGGCGGCGGCGACGCCGCCGGGCGACAGGGCAAGCAGCTGAGTCTTCCGCTGGATGCGTCGGTGCCGTTGATGTATTATTTGCCGGATGTGTTGGCGGCAAATGGTCTGTCGGGGGGGCCGCCGAGGACCTGGTCGGAGGTGCTGCACGCGGCGAGGAGGATCAGCGGCGCGGCGGCGGCGGCGGCGGCAGGGACAGGGGAAGCGGCAGGGGGCCAGCCCGGGTACGCCGTGTGCTTCAGACCGGAACCAGGCAAGGGGGGGAGCGCGGGAGGGAGGGAGGGAGGGAGGGAGAGAGGGAAGGGAGGGGAGGGAGGGAGGGTGGGCGCGAGGGAGGGAAGGGAGGAGAGGGAGGGAGGGAGGAACCCAGTCGGGTGAGGTGCCTGTCAAGGGGGGAGGCGTCCCGCGGGGGCTTCGTGGCGGGTGGGGGGGTAAAAAGAAGATATCGCAGCGGAGAAGGAGACGGAGACGGCGTTAGCGAACGGAACCGGAAGGTCGAAGGGGCGCCGCATGACGCGCCGCGGGGGGGTGTCTTCCGGACTCCCCATCCGCGGGGGCACATACATACACAGTCACCCCACACTGCCCGCCTGTCCCCCGCAGACTGCACCTACGCCTCGGCGCTGGGCATGGTCCTGGCGCCGTACCTGCAGTACGACGGTACGGATCAGGGCGCCTTTCTGTCTCCCGACCCTCCGTCGGCCCTCCTGGACAACCCTGGAGCGGTGGCGGCTCTGGGGGTGTTTGGTGACCTGATGGACTTCCACACCAATCTGGCGCTCCAGGGGGAGGACTGCCTCAGCGGCAGTACGGCAGCGAGGGCGTTTGTCAACGGGGAATGCGCCATGGCGTTTGGCTGGGGGGACGTGTTCAAGGTGGGGGGGAGGGGGGGAGTGGCTTGGGGAGTATGGGGGGAGGGGGGGGTATGGGGGAGGATGAGTGGCTAGGATGAGTGGCTGGGGGTTGGGGGGCCGGGTGGGTATGGGGAGCCGGGTGGGGTGGTTGGTAGTTGGGTGAGTGGGATGTTGGTTGGGTGGGTGCGGGGTGTTTTTGTTGTTGCTGTGGTGGTGGTGGTGGCCGCATGCAGTTGCGCCGTACACACCCTGGCGCCGTACTTTCGTACCGCGCAGATGTCCGAGATGAACAGCACCACCCCGGGAGATCGGCTCAACAAGGTGAAGGGGCGCTACGCGATCGCACCGCTGCCGGGCAGCGAGCTGGTGTACGACAGGGCGCGCATGGTTCTGCAGGATTGTACGGCAGAGCTCTGTCCGTACGGGCTGAACAACCAGCCGGAGAAGATCGTGCGCCAGCAGGTACGGTACTGTACGGCGAACGCGGGGAATGCGGGGAACTGGGAGGCGGGGGCTTCGAGAGGTCGGCTGGGGGGATGGGGAGCCCGGGGGGGGGAAGACAGAGGCGGTAGGACGGTGGCGCAGTCGGAAGCAAGTAACCCACGAGCGGCTTGCCGGGCCTGGGCCTGGGCCTGGGGCTGGCGACTGAGCCGCCGCCGCCGCCTCGCACCTCTACCCCCCCTCTCACCCTCACCCTCACCCCCAACCCCCCGACGAATTGCACATATGCACCCCCCCTTCCCCTCCCCCTCCCCGGGGGTGCATATGCCCGGGCTCCGGCCTATACGTGGGGAACCCACCCCCCCCTCCCACCCCTCACCCGACGGATCCGCAGGACGGCTCGTCCGTGTACGTCAACCGCGCGACGTACCTGCCGTACACCGGTCTGGTTGGCGTTGTGAGCTCCGGTTTTGGTTCCCACTCCGAGCAGGAGCACCAGGAGGTGGCGTACGACTTTTTTGTGTTCCTGGGAGAGAGGAACAAGCGACTGGCGCTGTCACCTGCCAGTGAGACGGAGACAGATCCCCCCCCCCCCCGGGTCATGACGGGGAGGGGCGGGGAGGGAGGGGGCGAGGGAGGGAGGGGGTAGCCGGTGAGGGGAAGGGGGAAAGGGGGAGGGGGAGGGGGGAGCCGGTGTGTGGAGTGGGGCGGCAGCGCGGGTGTGGATATGGGGGATAGGTCACGAAGGACGGAGGGGAGGGGAGCGAGGGAGGGGTTGGAAAGGGAGGGAGGGAGGGAGGAAGGAAGGAAGGGAGGGAAGGGCGATGCTCAGCGGTCCCCTCTACCCACCGCACCCACCCCCCTTCCCCCAAACCCTCCTCCGCTTCACCCCCCACCCCACCCCACCACACCACACCCCACCCCACCACACCACACCACACCACACCCCGTCCCTTGCCCCGGTCTTATCCTCACCCCTCTCCTCCCTCTCCCCTCTTTCCCCCCCTCTCCCCCCCTCTCCCCCCCTCTCCTCCCAAAGGCCCGGTGGTCCCCTTCCGCACCTCGCTCCTCAACAGCACCGACCCGGCCCTGCTGAGCGAGTTTGTGGCGGCGGGGTTCGACCCGGCTGCCACCTCCTCCTTCATGACCACCAGTCGGGGGGTGCTGGGACACAACAACACGGCACCAGGACCCATGATCCCCCGGGGGGAGGCGCTCAGGTGGGGGGGGAGTGGGGGGGGGTTGGGGGGGGGAGTGGGGGGGGGGTAGCTTCGCGTGTGTGGGGTGAGGGACGGGGCTGGGGGTGTGCGTGTCGGGGAAAGGTATGAAGGGGGGCTGGGGCTGGGTCGAAGACAGGTTGAGGGGGGTGCGTAGGTGGGGGTACGCGGGATGAACGCCTTCTCGCTGCCCACCCTCCGCCCTCCCCCCACACACTAGAATTCCACTCTTACACCGCCCCCTTTCCGTTTGCCCTCCCCCCCCCCCGCCCCCCCCCCCCAGGGCGCTGCTTGCCGCCGCGGCCGCCAATCTGTCCGCCCCGGGGGTTAGTCCAGAGGAGGTGGCGGAGGCGCTGCAGGCGGGGGTCAATGAGCAGGTGGGGGGGAGGAGGGGGAGGGGGGTGGGGGGGAGGGGAGGGGGGCGGGGTCTGCAGGGTCCAAGCTGGGAGGTCGTGGGGGGGTGGGAGGGAGGGAGGGAAGTAGGAGCATCGCTCTCGAAATGGACAAGGGATTGTCCGCGCGGGTAGGGGGGGGGTAGGGGAGGGGGGAGGGGAGGGAGGGGCAGTCCGCCGGCCCCCGAATGGCTGGTGGTCGCGAATGGACGCGAATGAGCCTTTTCACCCCTCCCTCCCCTCTTTCTCCCCCCTGCTCCTCCTCCCCTCCCCTCCCTCCCCTCCCCTCCCCTCCCCCAGGTGGTGAACCCCTACCCGGACTCCCCCCGCTGGCGGCCCCAGCTGCAAGCCGCGTACTGGGCCTTCATAGGATACAAACCGGAGGAGGTGCGGGTGAGAAGGAGGGAGGGGGGCCGGGGGGGCGTGTTTGTGGGGGGGCCTGGGGGGTGTGGGGGGCGTGTGTGTGGGGCCCTCTCCCCTGTACAGGAACAGGACGGGGCTATTCTGCCCGCATCACATCACATCCCCCCCTGCGCCTCACGCCGGGCCACACACACGCCGAGCCGCGCCAATACTCCTCCGCCCCCCCTCCGTTTACGGGCTCCGGCCTATACGTGGATAACCCCCCACCCACCCCCACCCACCCCTCTTCCGTCGCAGGGCGGCGGCGGCGGCCCCAACGGCCCCAACGGCGGTCGGGGTGTCGACCTTCCCGCCGTGTCCCTGGCGGTCCCCGTCGCCTCTGCCCTGGTGGTGCTGGTGGCCTCCACCCTGTACGAGTTCAAGAAACACAGACAGCACAGGAGCCTGTTTGGGAAGGCGAGTCGGGAGGGGGCTTGGGTCTGAGCGGGGTGGGGGCTGCCGCTGCCGCCAACGCTGCCGCCAACGCTGCCGCCAACGCTGCCGCCAACGCTGCCGCCAACGCTGCCGCCAACGCTGCCGCCAACGCTGCCGCCAACGCTGCCGCCAACGCTGCCGCCAACGCTGCCGCCGCTGCCGCTGTCGCCGCCGCCGCTGCCGCTGTCGCCGCTGCTGTTCCTTCGCTGCAGGTGGTGGCGCCGGGGCCCTTCGAGGAGACGACACTGCTGGTGGGTCTGGATCCAGATCTGGATTCAGACGTGCCCGGGGCTTTGGCCCCCCATCCAGTCGAGTCGAGTCGGGTTGGGGTTGGGGTTGGGGTTGGGGTTGGGGTTGGGGTTGGGGTTGGGGTTGGGGTTGGGGTTGGGGTTGGGGTTGGGGTTGGGGTTGGGGTTGGGGTTGGGGTTGGGGTTGGGGTTGGGGGTATCCTCGCACGTGTTTTCTTTCGTTCTGTGGTTTCGGAGCCCCAGTTCCGGCGGGGCTGCCTACTTCAACACCTCCGGCCCCCTGCGTCCCCCGCCCGCCCGTCCGCCTCTGCTTGCCCTGTCTCCCTCGCCCTCCCTCCCCTCCCCCCCCCCCAGGTCACCGACATCCAGGACAGCACAGCGCTGTGGGAGATGCTGCCCTCCAATGTGATGGATAGGGCCATCAAGGAACACCACACGGTGGGGGTGGGGGTGGGGGTGTGTGGGCGGGGGGGAGGGGGGCAGTCGGGAAGGCAGGGGAGGAGAGGGGCTCTGTGTGTGTGTGTGAGGGGGGGGGTTGGATGCTTTGCGTTGAGTGGTTTTGCGCTGTGTCGGTTTCGGGTCTCTGGCTGGGTGGGGCCCCACCCCCACCCGCCACCCCACTCCACCTCATTACCCCACCCCATCTTGGCCCTCCCCCCCTCCCCCCTCCCCCTTCCCCCTCCCCCCCCCCCCGCAGTGTCTCCGCAAGCTGCTGCTGAAGCACAGCGGCTACGAGAGCGCGACCGGTGGGTCGGGGTCGGGGTCTAACGTCTGGGGGGGGGTGTCGGACGGAGTCACGGAGCGGGTCCGTCTCTGGGTGCGGTCCCCGCATCCACCCAGCCGAGCAAAGGAGGGGGCGCGCGCCCCTGCCCTCCCCCCTCCCGCCCCTACATCCCCCCCTCCCTCCTCTCGCCCCCCTCACCCCCCCCCCAAAACAGAGGGCGACTCCTTCCTGCTCGCCTTCCACTGTCCCGAGGACGCCCTCCTTTTCTCCATGGAGTCTCAGGTGGCTCTGTTGGAGTGCGCCTGGCCGGTGGAGCTGCTGGACTGCGATGTGTGCAGACCGCATTACGTGGTGCACAAGTAAGGGGGGGAGGGGGAGGGGAGGAGGGGGTTCTGAAATCACACGTTTCTCGTTCGGGGCCGCAGCAGCAGCAGCACCTCACCTCACCTCACCTCACCTCACCTCACCTCACCCTGCGTTTATTGGCTCCCTCCCCTCCCCATCCAACGGCTGTGTCCCCCCCCCCGGGTGGGGCTCCTGTTGCAATCCCCCCTCACTCGCCCCGCCCTGCCCTCCCCCGCCCCGCCCTGCCCTGCCCCACCCCCCGCCCTGCACCCGCCCTGCCCTCTGCTCTTCCCTGCCCTCCGCCCTCCTCCCCCCTTCAGCGACACGGACAAGCGCGCCCACCTGATTGCCGACGGAGCCGACGCCGCGGGGTCCCTGATGGCCCTCCCTCGAGCCAACTCGGGTCTCTCGAACAAATCCACAAGCGAAGACACCAGCAGCCCAACGGTGAGGGGGGAAGGAGGGAGGGGAGAGGGAGGGGGCGGGTGGGTGTACCGGTATGTGTGTGTGGGGGGGGGGAGGGTGGCGGGGGGACAAGGAGGGTTCTAATCTAATAATGAAGGAAGAGCCAGAGGGGGTTGGGAAGAGACCTGAGAGGCGTGACGGCGGCGATCGGGGAGGGGCCAAAGGGGCATGCGTGGAGGGGAGGGCCGGGCAGCGGGAGGGCGGTGGTCCGCCCAACCCCTCCCCTTTGCCCCGGCTTACTGCCTCCTCCTCCTCCTCCTCGTCACCGTTGCCGTTGTCCGGTGTTTCTCTCTTTTGGAGTGGAGAGTGCTTTCGTCTTCAGCAGCGCTACCGTGCTCGGGTTTCCCCCCACCCCCACCCCGCACCCCATCCTCTCGCCTATCCGTGTCCGCAGCCTCCCCCCACCCTCTCCCCCCGCCCTTCATCCCACCCTCCCCCCCACCTGACCCCTCCCCCCCCTTCCCCCGCTCTTAGGCCTCCAACGCACTGGGCGCTCCGGGCACCGAGGTCAACACCTTCCTCACCGCCTGCCAGGCCTCATGGAAGGAAGCAACCGCCACCACCCCCAACAACGTCCTCATTTTCAGGTGCGAGAGGGGGGGACGGGCGGGGGGGGGGCGGGCGGGTTGGGCGGGGTGGATGGGGCGGGCGGGGTGGGCGGGCGGGCGGGGGTGGAGGGGTGCGGGGTGGTGGAGGGGGGTCTGGTGGGTTCGGTCTGTCCTCGCTCTCGACTCCGCTGGTCTCCACATCAAAGGGAAAGGAAAGGAGTAGGAAAGGGAGGAGAGGGGTGGCTCGGAAGCCGGTGGGGCCGTGGGGGTGGCTTCCCCCCCCCGCCCCGCCCCGCCCTGCCCCGCCCCGCCCCGCCCCCCCCACGGGCCTCCAGACCTTGCCCCTTTGGAACAATACCGGTACCAACAGCCCTCCCCGCCATGCGCCATCCTGCGCCCGCGTCCCACACCCACACCGACACCCACACTCACCCCACTTGTGTGGACGTACATCGACATGGACGTGGACGTGGACGTGGCTAATGCCTCCGTGCAGGGGCCTCCGTGTGCGCATGGGTATGCACTCGGGCATCTCCAATGAGGCTGACGTGGCGTATAACAAGGCGGCGGCACGAGTGCAGTACAGCGGGGAGATCCTGCAGTACGGCAAGTCGGTCAGTGATGCGGCGGCGGGCGGCATGATTCTGCTCAGCGAGGCAACCTACAGGTGGGGGCGGCGGAGGTGGGGGTGGGGGGAATGGGGGGCGGAGGTTGGGTTTGCACACGTGTGCGGGTGCCTGTCTCAGCCTGTGTGTCTGTTTCGGGGGGGAGGTGATCGTTAGGGGGGAGGTGAACGTGCCCAAACTTTGAACTCGGCCCGTTTTGCGCACTTGCGTATTTACCGTATTTCTCCAGCTCTGGCCCGTCCTCTCTCCCGGGGATAACCCCCCCCCCGCTGCTCCCCTCCCTTCCCCCGCCTCCCCCCACCTCCCACCCCCTCCCCCCCGCTCAGGCGACTACCGATGGAGAGGTTGTGGGATAAGGCCCTGGTGATGCATGTGGGGGAGTACAAGTGAGAGGGGGGGGGAGGGAGGGAGGGAGGGAGAGCGGGGAAGGGGGGCGACCGGACGAAGGTCCGGCCCCGAGCCAAGGCGGACTTTGGGCGGGGGGGAGGGGGAGAACACTCCGACACTGCCGTCTGTGCTCGCCCCGGTTTGTGTGTTCCGCCTGCGGTTCCTCCCCCCAACCCCACCCCACCCCAACCTCACCTCATCTCCCCACTTGTTGGGCTGTCCGTCACCTCCTACAATCCTCACCGTTGTCCCCCCTCCCCCTCCCCCTCCCCCCTCCCCTCCCCTCCCCAGGCTCAAGGACGACCTGCCCGTGCTGCCTCTGTATCAGGTCACCGGCCGCCGCCTGATGGGCAGACTGGGCCTCCTCAGCGGAATGCGGTTCAAGGAGCAGCTGTCAAAGGGCGTGTTCACGGCACCGCTGGGGGCGGTGAGGGACAGGGGAGGGGGAGGCAGGGACTGGGACTGGGACTGGGACTGGGACTGGGACTGGGACTGGGACTGGGACTGGGACTGGGACTGGGACTGGGACTGGGACTGGGACTGGGACTGGGACTGGGACTGGGACTGGGACTGGGACTGGGACTGGGACTGGGACTGGGACTGGGACTGGGACTGGGACTGGGACTGGGACTGGGACTGGGATTGGGCGGAAGTTGGGCAGACGGTGTTGGTGGGTGGGTTGGTGGCTCTGTCCGTTCATCGCCCGGTCCGCTCTGCTTGTTAATAACACCCCCTCCTCCCCCCTCCCCCCCTCCCCCCCTCCTCCCCCCTCCCCCCCTCCCCCCCTCCCCGCCCCCCCCAAGTGCACGGGGGGCCAGGAACCTGTGGGTTGCGGCCCCAAAACCGTGAACCCATAGAAACCCATGAACGCCCAAACCGCAAACTCTGGGTTGTGTTTTTTCTCTTTCCTGCCCTCTCCCCTCCTTGTCTCCCACCCGCCAGGTTGCCATGTCCTACCTCGGGGTGGTGGGCAGTCAGACGCTGCTGTCCTGGGACGAGGGGGTGGCCCGGGAGGCGCTGGGCCAGCTGCACGGCTGTGTGGCGGAGCTGGCGCACAAGTGGGGGGGATATCTGGTGGAGGCAACGGATGCGCAGGTGGGAGGGGTAGGGGGTGGGGGAGTGGGGTGGGGGGTGAGGACGTGGGGGTGAGGATGGGGGGTGGGGGTGGATGAGGGGGGGGGTCAGGGAGGGAGCGGTGCAGCGAGTAGCGGCAGCGGTCCCTCACCCCCGCCCCCGCCCCGCCCGCTGTGTCTCTGCGCTTGCTCTGTTCTACACGCTACACGCTACACGCTGCCGCACCCCCACCCGCACCCTCTGCCACAGAGTCGTGCGATCGCACTATGTAGCGTTGTTATCCAGCTCCTCCTCGGTAATAATGAAGCACCCTCTGCCTCACCCTCTGCCTCACCCTCTGCCTCACCCTCTGCCTCTTCCCCTCAGGTTCACGTGGTGTTCTCGGGGGCTGCCGAGGCGCTGTTGTGGGCCCTATCCGCCCACCAGTCGCTGATGGAGATGTCCTGGTCGGAGGCGCTGCTGGAGCACGAGTTGGCGGAGGAGCTGATCGTGGGGGATGTGGTGGTGTTCAGGTGGGGGGTTGGGGGAGGTTGGGAGGGGGGTTGGGGTTTTTTTGGGTTTTGGGGTTGGAGGTAGATGGGGGGAGGGGGCAGTTCGGTCTCGCTCTCGTATCCTCAACGAAGACGGGGGGCTTTGGGGTCACACACACACACACACGCACACACACATGAAGCAGGCAATTACTGTTCCCGGGCTCCGGCCTATCCGTGGATACCCCCCCCCCCCCCCACCCCCACACCCCACACACTAACTCTTATACTGTACACCCACACACACACACCCCACACCCAAACACACACCCCCACCCCATACACACCCGCCGCACAGGGGTCTGCGAGTCAAGTCGGGTGTGGACGTGGGCCACTCGGTGGGGGAGGTGAACGCCCTCACCGGCCGCATCTGCTACCGAGGCAAGGTGGTGTCCCGGGCAGCACGGGTCATGCAGAACGCCTCGTCCAACCAGGTCAGTACGTACGGCGAGGAGGTACGGCGATGGTGTCATGGTGGTGGTGGTTGTACGGAAGTAGTACGGTAGTAGCGCTCCGCCCTCGCGCTGGCCACTGCGGTTGCCGCCAAAAGGCCACCACCGCCCCGTGCTGCCAACACCTGCCACCTGCCCATGGGTGGAATCACTTCCGCTGCGGCCCTCTCGCGCCCTCTCGCGCCCTCTCTCTTGCCCTCGCTCTTGCCCTTGCCCATCCCGCCCCCCGCGCGCCCGCGTGCGGTGCCCCCCCTTTTTTCGCTTACAACAACCCCCCTGCCTCCCCCTGCCAACCAACAACTGCCCAACCACCAACCGCCCAACCAACAACGGCCCAACCGACCGACCCAGGTTCTCGCCTCCGGCGAGGCCTGGTCCGCCGCGCTGGCCGCCAGTGCGGGTCTGCTGCAGCTGCGCGGCATTGTGGGCGACCGACTGGGCCCCTTCAAACTGCGCGGCGTGGCGGAGCGAGTGGAGATGGTGCAGGTGCGGCTGCAGAGGGCTGACGTGGCGGGGGCAGACGGCTGGGCGCAGGACCTGCAGGACGGAGGAGGCGGAGGCGGCGGCGGTTCCGCCGAGGACGGCGGCGGCGGCGCCGCCGCGCCGCCCGGCATCTCCTCGAAATTGCCAGCGGGGCTCGGCGGCGGCGGCGGCGGCGGGGGTGAGGAGTGCGGTCGGCCGGCTTCGGCGGTGCGCGCCCTGGCGGGTTTCCTCGGCCGTACCTCCCGCAGCGCGCACGCGGCCATGCCGCCGCCGGCGGCGGCGGCGGCGGAGGGCGGGAGTGTGAGTGTGAGTGGGAGTGGGAGTGGGGGGCAGTCTGGTGGTGGTGGCGGCGGGAGCAGCGGCGGCGGCCCGCGCCTGTTCGCCTCTCTGCGGATGTTGAGTCCCAACCGCGCGCAGAGCTTCACGTCGGGGCTGTTAAACTGGATGGCGACTAACCGCAGCCGCGGCGGCGGCGGCAGCAGCGGGTTCGGCGGCCGGACGACGTCGGCGATGGTCGACGGCTCCGCCGCCAGCGTCAGCATCGGCGGCGGCGGTGGCGGCGCCGCCGGCGCCACCTGCACCATAACGCCCACCATGTCCGTAGCGCGCGAGTCGGCGGCGGATACCGTCGGCAGCGGCGGCGGCGGCGGCGGCGGCGGCTGTGGCAGCGGCGCCGCCACGCCGATGCCCATCGCTTCCGCTGCCGCCGGTGCCGCGAGCCCGCCGATTGCCGTACCCGCCCGTGGCGGCGGCGGCGGCGGCGCCGCGGTACCGCTTGCCTTCAGCCTTCCCAACGCCTCCGCCGCGTCCTCTGGTTTGTCGATGAACATTCTACGCGGCTTTCGAGCCGGTGGCGGCGGAGGCGGCGGCGGCGGCGCCGCGTCTCCGGCGGCCCCCCAGCCCTTCCCCTTCCCGTCGGCTCGCCGCCTGTTACCCAGCAACTGGAATCTGGGTGGCGGCAGTTCCCTTGGCGGCAGCGCCGCCGCCGTCACCGGCGCCGCCGGCATGTCGTCGTCCACTGTACGGACGTCGGGTGACCTGTCGGGCCTTGCGCTGATGGTGGCGACGTCGCTGCCCGCCAGTCGTACACTTGGACACGTCAGCGGCCCGGCGACGGCGCCGGCAGACGCGGCCGCTGACGTCTCCATCAGACGGCGGGCGGGCGGCGGCGGTGGAGCCGCCGCCACGGCCGCCGCCGCCGCCGCAGGCGGCGGCGGAGCCGACCGCGCAGCCTCCGCCGGGCAAGTCGGCGGCGGCGGTTGGGTCCCTGGGGAAATGTTGACTGGTGTGTTGACCGGGGTTGAAGAGGAGGATGAGCGGCACAGCGGGAGGCGGAGGTCGGGGGAGGCGGGGAGGTCGACGGGGGCGCCATCGGCAGTCGCGTAAGGAAGCGGGTTAAGAAGGAAGATATCGCAGCGAAGGCGCGGAGGGAGACGGCGTTAGCGAACTAGACAGGGGTTGGGAGGGGGCTGTTGGGGGGGAGCGGGTTGTTGGGGGAGCAGGCGGGTGGGGGGTGGGGCGGGGTGGGGGGGTGGCCTCGGGCATGGCGGCGAGAGAGTAAAGGAGGCAGGAGCAGGCAGGAGCAGGCCTGGGGAGGTTGTGGGGTGGGGGTGGGGTGGGGGTGGCGGGGACCCTCACCTGCGGCAAGGAACCGCAGAAGGGCTGTGTGGGGACGGAGCGGGAGTGTGGGAATCCCATCCCATACCAGACCATACCAGACCAGCCTGGGATGGGATGGGATGGGATGGGAGGGTTCGCGGAGGGCGGGGGAGCTCGCAGGGATAAGAGGTGGGGGGGAGGGAGGGATCACTCTCCCGCATCTTCCACCCGCCATTGCGGGTGGGAGAGGCGTGCGCGGACACGTGCACGATTGAGGGAGAGGGAGTGTGTGAGGAAGGCGGGCGGGCGGGCGGGCGGGCATGTACTCGCCTACGGCATGTATGCGCCTGCGATGGCGTCCGGGGCGTGGCACTCGTATACCGGTACTCGTTGCCGCACGCCAGGGGCGGCGTAAAGCATTCGGCGAAGCGGAGAAGATTATCAAATCATTGTTGTACCGACCGGTATTGCGCGCTGTGCGTGTTGTGTAGTTGTGTTGTACCGTAGGAGTAGGGACAGGAGGAGGAGGAGGAGGAGGAGGAGAATGAGGAGGGGGGCAGGAGCTGTGCAGGGGCGCGGATGAGCTTCCTTGAGCTCGCGGGGAGGTGTCTGGTCCTGGCCCCGATCCTGGCTCCGGTCCTGGTCCTGACCCGGGGATGCGCGCGCGAGAGAGAGAGGGAGCCACCCGGCCCCGAGGCCCCAACCCCAGAAACTCGTTCTGTGCCTAGCGGCCCCGGCGGCGGCGGCGGGCGTCGTCGATTGTTGGTTTGGGGGTGTGCGGACAAAGGTGTGGCTGGATTGATGGCTTTTGACGGCTTGGTGGCTTCGATCGCTCCAGGGGGAGGAGCTGCGAATTGGATAGCTCCATGTGCGCGTGTGTGTCCGTGTGTGTGTGTGTGTCCGAGTGTCTGTACCGGTATGTGCGTATGTACCGGTATGTGTATGTGTGTATGTGTGTGTGTGTGTGTGTGTGTAACTGTTACATATCTGCCGGGCCGACACTGGCCGGGGGCGCTAACCCGCCCACATACGGGAGACCGCCGAAGCACTCCTCTGCTGAGGAGGGGCGTACCACCTTGTCTACACACTGCACCGGGAAGTGCTAACCGCTGCGCCGTAATCGTCACAGGACAGCGTCCACCTGATTGTCCATGTGCCAGCTAAGCTAGCCCCAGGCGCCTACTGTCCTCAGTCCACCGAACGCATGCTCTACAGCTGCGTAATCTACCAGGGCACTCACACCGGTGCCATTGCCACCTCCTATATCCTTCGGAAGCCTGCCGCCGCCCGATCTTAGTTATCCAACCACCACCTGCTATGCAGTCTGGTCCAGGCCCTATGCAGACTCATTCCTCCACCACTGCTCTGCGGCAGCGTTGTAGTCTTCTTGGTGGCATCCCACTCCAGCCGCCCCGCGCACCAGAGGACACCATTGTCTCCAGCCTTCGACACCCCGATCTCTTTCACCCGGGGGACCAGCGGTGGGGTACGTGTGTGTGTGTGTGTGGAAAGAATGAGAGGCTGAGGGGCCGCTGCGGTGGCCACTTGGCAGTGCAGCGGAGACCTGGTGGTGGTTGTGTTGACTGTTGCACTCGTGTTTGACCGACACATGGTATTATTGGTATTACTGGTTGTCTGGCACCGTAGTGCCGGTGGCGGTGGCGTTACACGTTTTGAGCTCCAGGACCGTTCCCGATCCCCATTGGCATCTCTTTTTGGCACCCCTCCTCCCACTCGGTGGGGCCGCATCACCCCTTGCTTTGCGGATTGTGTCAGATAACGAGAAAAGTTGGTGTGGCTGTGGGTTGTGGCCACAGCGGACGACGCAGATGTATATGGCCCGATGGCTCCACTCTTCAAGAAGAGCCTGGAGCACCAATGTAACAAGGCCGTGCGACCCTGGAGGAGGCGCTGGGGCAGCCTGCATCTGCGATTTGTGCGATCTGTGATTGGTGTGAGAAATACGATGAACAGCAGCAGCAGCAGCGTGGGCTCTGAAGGGTCACACGGTGCACACATCTGCGCACTTCGATTCTGACTGGTGTCGTCGGTTAGAAACCGAAAACCTACGGTTGCACGAATACAGCGCAGAAACGCACATTACGCACTGCATCTCCGTGGACTTACAGCACTTGACTTTGTTTCAATTTATATCTTCACATGATTGCTTAGATTCTTGCTGGCCCTGGCGCGACGTGAGCGCATGACGACGCGGACAACGGTGAACCTTTCAATCGACTGCCTCCCACAAAACAGGAGCCACCTGCGTTCTCTGCCAAAAGTCACTAATCGACACACCAGCTTGCAACATGTCTGCCCCGAACGCAATCATCACTGGCGCAGCATCGGGCATCGGTAGGCCGCGACAGGCGCCTCTTTGGCCAGCGCCCCTGAGCTGTGGCATTTAACAAGAAGTGAGCTCGCGATGACTGCAACCCGCACCGCAGGAAAAGAGGTGGCTGCGCAGCTCGCTGCCCGGGGCTGTCAACTAACGGTACGCGCAAGCGGTGCCTTCCCCCCCCCCAAAAAAAGCAAACGCACATTGCCGAGCATGTCGCGCTCTCACCCCACCTCCCGCCACCCCCTTCCTCGCTCTCCCCATCCCCACCAACAGCTGTTGGATCTGGATGAGAAGGGCCTGCTCGCAACGGTACGGTTGGTGTAAAATGGCGCGCAGCGGCGGTGGTTAGGTTGGGGACTGGGGATACATACACTACAGAGCCACCAGTCAAACCCTCCCCCGCCTCCCTCCCTCCCTCCCCGCCAGGGCAGGCAGCACTGAGCCTCCCCAATCGCCGCCCCCCGCCGCCAACCCTCCCGCTGCCACCCGCCGCCACAGGCGCAAGATCTTGCCCGCCGCCACGCTGACGTCAGCATCCGTACGGCGGTGCTAGACGTCACCGACGCCGCCGCCCAGGTGGCGGCGTTCCGGGCCCACGTGGATGCGTACGGCAGTCTGCAGGTGGGCCGAGTAGTACGACGACGGCTCGTGTACGGCCTTGCGGTGCACGACCACAGTATACGACCCAGATTTCTTTTCGGGTCCTTTCAACGCCTTTCCGCAAAACGACTCTCCCCCTCTCTCCCTCTCCCTCTCTCTCCCTCTCTTTCCCTCTCTGTCGCCGCCCCGTGACCCTGTCCCTTCCCATACCTGCACCTCCTCGCTTCGCTTCGTCCCTCCGCTTCGTCCCATCGTTGACCCCCAACTCCCAACTTCCGTGCGGTTCTTTTCTTTCTCAACTCTCAACCGCCAACCCCCAACCGCCAACTCCCCTGGCAGCTGGTGGTTCTCAACGCGGGTATCGGGGAGAGGGGGCCCTTCTTCGACCCCGCCAATACCGGCTGGCAGACCACGCTCGACGTGGATCTGACTGCCGTACTGTACGGCATCAAGTGAGTGCCGTACGGACAATCTGTCGGCGCGCTTGTTTTGTGCTTTTGGGGCGGGGCTCGGGGTGTTCGGGCGGCCGTTCCTTCCGAGCCTCCCGCCCCGCCCCGCCCCGCCCCGCCCCGCCCTGGCCCGCCCCGCCCCGCCCCTGGCCTGGTCCGCTGCGGAGCCTCGTCTGAGCCAGTCGCCACTCACCTCTCCCCCCTCCCCTTCCCCACCTGCCTGCCCTCCTCCTCCTCCTCCTCCTCCTCCCCCTCCTATCGGTACTAGGACTACGCGGCGGGTGTGGTCAGCCTCTGTCAGCCCCTTTGGCCGACTGTGTCGACCTCCACCACCACCCTCCCACCCCCCGCCCCCCTCTCACCCCACCCCCCACCCCCCGCTCACTCCCTTTGTCTCTACCCACCCGTCAGGATCGCGGCGGAGCTGATGTCGGGAGGGGGCACCATTTTGGCGGTGGCGTCGGCGGGAGGTGGGTGTGCGGGGTGGGGGGGTGTGGGGGGAAATGGAGACCCGCGCCGGACGAAAGACCCGTCGCGTCCGGGTGCATGGCCGTGCACCCACGCCGGCACAGCCCCCGTGCCTGACACACACTCCTCCCCCCCCCAGCCCCCGGCCCCCCCAAAAAACACTATGCAGGGCGCCCGCAGTCGGCCCCCTTGGCCTCCCACCACCTCCCCTCCCTCCCTCCCCTTCCTCCTCCTCCCCCTTCCTCCCCCCCCTTTACTACGCCCTCCGCTCCCACAGCTGTGTTCCCCATGCCGGTGGCCCCGGTGTACGCGGCCGCCAAGGCGGGGGTGGCGCACTTCGTCCGATCCGCCGCCCGCACCCGCGCCCTCACCTCACCCCCCGGTCGAGCTGAGCCCGTGAGGCTGATGGCGCTGTGTCCCGAGTTTGTGGAGACGCCGCTTGTCACCCGCCTCGTGAAGGAGGTGGGTGCCGGGGGGGGAAAGAGGTGGGGGGGGGGAGGGGGCTGCGATGCGATGTGAGACACTGCCGCCGGCCCACCGTCGTCGCCGCCGCCGCGTGTGTGTGTGGGGTTCAGTGTTTAAGGGTTTTAGTTTGCGCCGTGCGTCGAGGGAGGGTCCGTTCGCCTCCGCCTCCGCCTATGAACGGATCCACCCCCGGTGCCCACCGCCGGTCATCTGTGTCGGTACGGAGCGGTGTGGTCCTTTAAATCGTCCTGCCGTCCACATCACCCTACAAAACCTAAAACCCTCGGCCACACGTCGCGCCCGCCCGCCCGCCCCCTCCCCCACCACTCACACCTCTGTACAGCCCGACCAGCCCCCAGCGATGGCAACGCATGCCACTCAAACCCCGCCCCCACCCCCACCCCCGCACCCCCTTCCCCCCCCCTCACTCCGTTGCCGCTTTCCCTCTCCCCTTCCTTCCCCCCCCACCACCACCCCAAAGGACCCCTCCCTAGCCCGCCAGATGTTGGGCAGTCTCGACATCCGACTGCTCTCCCCCGCTTACGTGGCGGCAGTGGCGGCGGCGATGCTGCTGCCCGAGGGGCCCCAGCAGGCCGAGGAATACAAGGCAGGCGTTGGATATGTGTGGATGGGGTGTGTGTGTGTCGGGGGAGGCTCGGGGAAGTGGGGGGGGGTGGAAGAAGATACCGCAGCGGAGGGACGTGTGTGTGGGGTGGAGGTGGGGGGAGAAGGGAGGAGGGGGCTAGAAAGGCCTTCTCCGGTGACCTGGAGCTGATCCGGATCCTGACCCTAACCCAGGGTGGGTTCCGAATGCGGACTGTCCCCGACTGATTTCCGACTGTCACGATGTGGGAGAACCAACCCCCCTCTCCCCCCCGGGTCTTCAGCACCTTACACACGCGGCGCTCTCGCCTCCCCAAACCTCCCTCCCTCCCTCCTTCCCTCCCTCCTCACTCCGCGCGTCTTCGTGACCCCAAACCCCCACCCCCCTCCTCCCGCCACCCCCACCAACCCCACCATGTGCAGTCCGGTGCGGTGGTGCTTATACGGCAGGACGGCGAGATCGTACAGCCGTACAAGCGCCAGGGCGGCAAGGTCATTGGCGGCGCCGGCGGTGGCATGGGCGGGGGCGGCCGACGGACGGACTCTGCTACTGCTGCCGCTGCTGCTGCTGAGGCTCAGCGGCGGGCGATGGCGGTGTGGGCCTCCGGGGATCTGCCCGGGGAGTACAAGAAGGTGGGAGGGGAGGGGTGGGGCAGTGGGGCGGGTTGGGGGGTAAAAAGAAGATATCGCAGCGGAGACGGAGACGGCGTTAGCGAACGGACCCGGAACTCAGTGGGGAAAGGCTGCGTGGGCAGTGTCGAGGACACAGCAAAGTGAGGGCCCCATTGCCCCCCTGGGCACTCTTCCCCATCTCTCTCTCCCTCCCCCTCCCTACCTCCCTCCCTACCTCCTCCTTGTTTCATTCTTGCAAATTCACTCTTCAAACCCCCTCTCTCCCCCCCCCCCACACACACACGCAGATCGTGATCACCTCCCTCAGCCCCAACTTCCGCACCGCCGCCCGCTGTGTGACCGCACCCCTGCCTCCCCTGCGGGTGCCCCCCCCGGGTCGGCTGTTGGTGCGGAGGGTGTTTGCGGGGGTGAATGCATCCGACATCAATTACAGCTCAGGAAGGTGGGGGGGGGGGGTAGGGGGTTGAGAGGGTTGGGGGGGGGGTGCGGTTGTAAACGTCCTCCGAAAAGGCGAAGCCCTCTGGGGGGAGGGGAGGGGAGGGAGGAGGCGAAGTAACTCCCTCCCCCTTTCAGACCGTCATCCTTCACCCCCCCCCCCACCCCACCTCGCCACCCCACCTTCCCACCCCACCTTCCCACCCCACCTCCCCACCTCCCCACCCCACCTCAACCCAACCCCGCACACACACGTAAATATTACACGCACAAACCCCACCGCCCACGCCATGTTTGTGTGTGTGTGTGTATGTGTGTATGCGTGTGTGTGTGTTTCAGGTACCACTCCAGTCGGTCGGAGGCGGAGTCTCAGTTGCCCTTCGATGCGGGCTTTGAGAGCGTCAGTGTGGTGGTGGCGGTGGGGGAGGGTGAGCAGCCCCGGGGGGGGGGGGTGGAGGCAGCGGGGGGGCTGAGCGGAGGTGGGATCAGCGTAGCGGGTGTGAGGGAGAGGGGGAGGGAGGGAGGGAGGCTGGGTGTTCCTGGGAAGGGAAAGGGGAAGGGGAAGGAGAACGGGGGCAGGGGGAGGGGGAGGGGGGAGGCGGAAGACCGCTGCAGGTCTGCAGCAGCAGATTCAGCAGCCACAGCCGGATCCACGTGCCCGATCATTGTCGTACAGCCGCGGTTCAGCCGGGGATTGCCGCCCCCCACCCCACCCCACCCCACCCCAACCCGATGAGGATGACCCCCCGTATCGTACCTCCCACACACACACACACACTCACACACACACTCGTAGGCGTCAAGGACTTTGCGCCAGGCGACTGCGTGGCCGCTCTGTCGTACGGCAGTTTCTCCGAGTACGGCATGGAGCCGGCCCGCACCGCCCTGCCCGTCCCGCGGGTCGCTCCCGAACTGGTGGCGCTGCTCACCAGGTGGGGTTGGGGGAGGGGGGTTTGAGGGGGGGGGGGGGGTGGGGAGAGAGGTGTGTTTCTGTGTTTTGGGTTGTTTTTCTTTGTGTGTGTGTGTGTCCACGAGGGCCCGAGAGGGCTGTCCAGGTTTGAAGGCCTTCGAGCCCCAACCAACAAGCCACTTTGCAAATCGGCTTTCCGACCGTCTCCGTCCCTTAGCTGCGTCTTACCCCCCCAACCCCACCCGCACCCCTCCCTCACGCCGTCCCCCACCATCCCACCCCATCCCCCCCGACCCCCTGCCCCCGCCACCCCAGCGGTCTCACCGCGTCCATAGCCCTGGAGGAGGCGGGTCGTATCCGGGCGGGGGAGACGGTGCTGGTGACGGCGGCGGCGGGGGGGACTGGTGAGCTGCCTTGGGGGGGGGGGGAAAGGGGGAGGGGGCCGCAGCCGGGGCGGAATACGGCAAGTAGTGACCACACACACACACACATACACACACTCACACACGCACGCTGCCACCAGACCAGACACTGCCACCGGTGCCTCTTCCGCTCATTCGTCCCTCCCTCACTCCATTCCTCCCTCCCTCACTGCTGTCGTCCAACTTCCTCCCCGCTGCCGCCCATTCCGTTTTCGTTGGTTCCAAAGGCCAGTTTGCCGTACAGCTGGCCAAGGCGGCGGGGTGCCGGGTGGTGGCCACATGCGGGGGGCCGGATAAGGCCCGTCTGCTGCAGGTGAGGCTGTGGGTGTGTCTGTCGTACACACATGAAGAGGGGAAATGTGTGAGATGTGTTTGGGTGTGGTGGGGGTTTGAGGAGGCGGTGTCCCCACGCCCTCGTGTACATCATTACGTAAGGGGTAATAAGAACGGCCCGGGGCGAGGGAACGCAACGCAGTTCCCTGGAATATTACCTGAGGATTACCTGATATCTACAGCAGAAATAAAACGAGCGCGCGGCCGCGTCGCCGCCGACCAACCTCAGACGGACTGGCACACGACAGCACGAGACCAACACAGACACACAGCCCGGACAGCACAAAAAGGAACGATGGTTTACTCACCCGGGTGAGTAAACCCAGGTGAGTAACGGCAATGGTGAACGGCAATGTCAGCGAGGCAAGGAGCGAACAGGCAGGCAAGCAAGGCAAAAACACACTGAAACCCACGAACGAGCTGGGGCGGCGACGCGGCGCAAAAGAGGGCGGGGTGGGAGAGCGGGGCAGATAAGAAAGGGATACGGAAGGGCAAAAAGTACGACGGCAGGGCGGCGAAAGGCAGAGAAGAAAGGGCAAAGGGAAAGGCAGAACGGCAAGGAGAACGGCAAGGAGAACGGCAAAGGGACAGCGGCTGGAGGCAAGAGGAACGGATCGCGGGGTAGGGGAGAAGGGCGAGGAGGCATAGGGGCATGGGCGAAGTCGAAGAGAGGGGAGAACGACGGCAGGATGGGAGGGGGGCAGGGGCGACGCGATGTCGGCTGGCGAGGGTGGCAGGGGGCAGGGCGTGTCGGGGGAAGGAATCGGCGGGTCGGGAGGAGGGAAACCAGACGGAGAGGTGAAATGGGGGTGGGGAGGAGGAAGGGGATGCAGACCGGGGGCGGGCCAACGTGTTGGTTCCCCACCGCACCGGCTGCGCGAGGTACCCACATGCATGAGGGGTACCCCGCGATGGCAAGATCGCAGGGGTGATGCCGGGCAAGAAGTGCAGGGAAGGGCAGTGCATGGGGGAGGGCGGGTACTACGCGGTGGCATTCGGGCAGGAGCAGAGCAGAGCAGGGGCAGGGGCGGGGGCAGGGCAGGGGCAGGGGCAGGGGCAGGGGCAGGGGCAGGGGCAGGGGCAGGGGCAGGGGCAGGGGCAGGGGCAGGGGCAGGGGCAGGGGCAGGGGCAGGGGCAGGGGCAGGGGCAGGGGCAGGGGCAGGGGCAGGGGCAGGGGCAGGGGCAGGGCAGGGGCAGGGCAGGGTGTGTGTGTGTTGGTGCTAGGCATGCGGCCGGGGTGGGGGGGGGGGAAGAAAGGGGCCTGGACAGGGATATAGCGGACACGAGAAGACCGGACAGGCGACAGGACAGGCGGGGGCAAGGGCAGTGGGGGGGGGGGTGTGGGGGAGGAGATGGAGATGGATGCGGGACACGTTACGTTATCACTTTACAGGAAACGTGGTCAGTTCGCATGTGGTAACGGGTCCGTTACACGTTACGTGGCCAAAAAGTCTAACGTGGCCCCAGGGGGTGTGTGTAAATTGACCAAACGTTGATCCCTCGCCCCTTTACAGCCAGTACAACCTCATTTTAGCATAGTTTTGATTTCCTTCAAGACCAATCGTTCAGTTATGTCATATACTTGGTATAACAAGCGCTCGGCGATCTCCATCGCGTTCCCACTGCGAACTTCTCGCCAAACGTAGGCTGCGTTTACATATGACTGAAACTATGCCGCGCAGAAATAAGTACCGCTGAACCGCTGATCGGAGCTCATGTTTCTGCCGGGTTGGACTTAACGAAAATCGGAGACACATTGCATGCTTGGAAAGTATGCACCGTCTGCAAAGTCAATCAAGGCATACGTACAAGAAGACAGCTGCGCCGTACACCTTGTAAACCATGTAAACCATGCGCCGTACTTTGGCCACCCGAAAGTGATGAAAGTACGACATCAGCTCCCCGTAGCATTGTCCCCGTTGTTTTCTCGCCTTTTCGTGTTTGTTTGGCGGTTCAGCGGTACTTATCGTCGGCGATCTCCATCGCGTTCCCACTGCGAACTTCTCGCCAAACATACTACCGGTACATGACGAAGGGCAACGGGCACAAGCGCAGCGGCAGCAGAGCACTGCTCCGATGCACTATGCTCAAGCCAGGCATCAAGGCTCCCACGTGTCATGCTGAGTATCGCGTCGTCATCATCTATCACCGAATTGACTTTCAAATCTGCAACATGGCGCGCGAGCTCGAAGAGTGCTATATCACGCACGGCTTTGATGTCCTCTGCTTGTTTAATGCAATCCCGTGCTACGCGTATTCGCTCAGAGAATTGCGTGGTCATATCCATTTATGACTAGCTGCCTAAGTGACCAAAGCTGCTGGGGCACATATAACGAACCGATATAAGGCCAGGCAGGTATGTGAATACCTTTTATGATAAGTGCGCGGGAACAGCGCTGGAGAATGCGTGCCGTACTATTTTCCAAAATAGTACGACCTACAAGCGCACCGGTCCCTCACCACGGTCGGCAGCTCGGCACTCCCGAATGAGTTTCGCTGCCGGCTAGTTCTGCATAAAGTCAACATGGATCTTGACAAGGCGCTGCTGCTTCTCGACAAGACTCAGTGGTCGGTCAGGCCGAGCTTCCGATCGAGAGCCATGCCGACGCCGCGCAGGGTCTTCCGCGGTCGCAGCCGCTCGCCGACGCCGCACAACTTTAGCATAATCAATATGCAAACAATGAGCGCGATGAGACCGCCATGGAGGGCTTGGCGTACTCTGAGAACGAGCTCTCGCGCGAAGAGGCCGACCTCGGCGCGTCGGGTTCCATTATGGGCAACGACGCTCGCAGGCTTCGTCCTAATGGTTTAACATCGTGCTGGAGTGATATGGCATGGGCGCTTTGACGTTACCGCATCAAAACATAGTGTGTACGGACCTCGCGCCAACAGAGATAACGTCCCCAAAACAGCCCATGTAAATCGGGATTTGTTTGGGCCTGCCACTTAACATGTAAACGTGTGGTAACGTAACGTGTCATGTAAATTGGCTATAAGGGGGATTGGGGGGAAAACTGGGGGGGCTGCAGGATAGCCTAATTAGGCTGTCGGCACACACACGGGGGTACCGGTATCGGCGCACGTGGCGGAGAAAAGGGTGAAGCGGGGGACACGGACAGACAGACGGATGAAACACATGCCGTACCGGGTCCCCCGTGATTGGCGGCTGGGATGGGTCTCCGCTTCGTTCGGTTCGCTTCCTTCGCTTGGCTTGCCGATGTTGATGCCACATCGGTGCCGCCGTTACGAGTCCCTCCCTAAGTCCCTTCGCTGCCTTGGTCGCCCTCCCTCCCTCCCTCCCTCCCTCCCTTGTTGTTGTTGTTGGTTAACTTGGCAGCACATTTCACATACCTTTTTAACTGTTGTACTCTATCCCCTTCCCTCCATTTCTCGTCCCTCCCTTTCCCTTTCCCTCCCCTCTCCTGCCCTTCCCTTCCCGCCGGGTTGCCTGATCAGGCGCTGGGGGCCGACCGCGTCATCGACTACAGCCGCGAATCGGTCAAGGCCGTCCTGAAGGCGGAATTTCCGACTGGCGTGGACGTGGTGTACGAGAGCGTGGGCGGGGAGATGTTCAGTACGGCAGTCGATGCGCTGGCGCCGCGCGGGCGGTTGGTGATCATCGGCATGATGTCATCGTACGGCAGCGGTTGGGCACCTGGGTCGTACCCCGGCCTGGCGGAGAAGCTGCTGTGGAAGAGCGCCGCTGCGGTGGGCTTCTTCCTGCTTCGGTGGGTGCGGGGCGTGTGTGTATTGTGTGTATTGTGTGGCGGGGGATTAAGGGGGGTAGCAGCGTGTTTTGCAGAGCTGAACCTACGCGTGGGTGTGGGTGTGGGACTGTGGGTGTGTTGGTGACAGCGGATGGGGGTTGTTTGGGTTTTTTGCCAAACGGCCCAACCCCTGCCTTCGGGTCGCGTTGAAGCAAAAACCCCGTGTGGTCAGATCGCAGCGCGCCTCCCCCCGAATACCCAGTTGGGGGGGGGAGAGGGACATGGCAGGCAACCTCGCGACCTCCCGATGTGTCGGTGTCTTCAGTTTCTTTGCAATTCGCTCCCGCGTCTCCCCTCACCCTTGCCCCTCCCCTCCACCCCCAATCTGTCACTCGTACTCCACGCTACTCCACCCCCCGGTCCTCAGCTACGCTCCGCTGTTCCGCGCCCACCTGTCTCGTCTCGTGGCCGTGTGGGAGGCGGGCAAGCTGCGAGTCGCCATCGACCCGCGGGTCTTTGTGGGGGTGCAGTCCGTGTTTGACGCAGTGGACCACTTGCACAGCGGCCGGAGCGTGGGGAAGGTGGTGGTGCAGATACCGGACAGCCTGCCGCCGCCGCCGCAGCAGCAGCAGCCGGAGGCGGCGGCGCTGGTGCCGTCGGCGCGGCTGTAGCGGTTGTCCGTCCCAATTCACGTGGGGCACCCTGTGTCCGTGTGTGTATATGTGTGTGTAGCTATGTGTGTATGTATGTGTGCGTGTGTGTATGGGGGCGAGGGGGGGTGTATTGGTGCAGCCGGCACGGCCACGGCCAGGGCCATGGAGAGGTGGAGGGGGGGTTATCCACGTATACGGTACGCCGGAGCCCGTGAACGGTGAGGTGGACGGCGGGAGCAGCAGCGCTTTTTACTTTAAGAGGACGTGGCCACTCTTGGCTGGGCTGTTGGAATCCTTGGTTCGTTTGATTTGATGATGATGGTGATGATGGTGATGATGGTGAGGAGGAGGTGATGACGCTGCCGGAGGGTGGGGCGGCGCATCGACGTGACGGCGTCGCCGCTCATCGGCCCATCTGGTCTTGCGCGCCCCACCCGGTTTTTTGGCACATCAACACGTTCCACCCGCCTGGGTCTGTTGCCATCCCTTTGCAACAGCAGCAAGACCTACGGACGCCCGGTAGGGTACCGCCGCAAGCGACGCCTCGCCGCCGGAAGGTACCACCGCTCGCGTCGTCTCATTGTGATGCACGATGATTCAATTCAAGTCACACCCACACTCACCACCACCACACCCACCACCTGTGCTCATTTGCCACCCCTCCCATTGAGGGGGAAGCGCCGACGACAGAAGCACCAACGGAGAATGCCGGGGGCCCGGCGGCCGTTTTGACCGTTAATCGCCGGCGCCCCCGTACCCCGTATCCCGTACCACCCCGGTAGAGTCCCGTCCAACAGAAACAACCAACGAACCAACCACCCCCAGGAGCCGCATTCCGTCCACACAGCACACGCCGACCCCGCACCCCCCCCCCCGGTGCACCGCTGCTGGGTCCGTCCGTCCGTCCGTCCGTGCGGGCGGCATTGTCCGTTCCGCGACCCGGCTCCGCCCCCGCCCCCGCACCGCTTTGCACCGCAGCTGCAGACCTGACGGGTCACGCGCATGGGCGGCCGACCGGCCGAGCGCCACCCCCCCCTGGACCCCTCTTTCGTTACATGCACACACTCGCCGCCGTCACTGCGGGCTGGCGTCACCGCCACCACCGCCACCACCACCACCGCCGCCAGTGCTGCTCCCCCTCGGCGCCCTTCTCCTCACGGCTGCCGCCCGCGGCCGCAGCAACGGTGACGGCGACGGTGCCGCCGCCACAGGCGGCGGCGGCGGCGATTCCCGCTCCGACCCCGCCGCCGCCCCATCTTCTGCCGTCGGCTCCGCCGGCCTCCCCCCCGCTGCCGCCCGCATCCGCGTCCGCACCTCCGGCTCCGCCCGCGCCCGCGCCGCCGCCGATGCTGCTGCCCGTGTCACCGCCGTCGGCGCCGCTGCCGCCGGCGGCGGCGACTGCGGCGGCGGCGCCGCCGCTAGCTCCCTCCGTATTTCCTCCCCGCTCATGATCAGCAGCCCCGGCCGCGCTGCCAGTACCCGCGCCACCTCCGTGTCTACCGCATCACCCTCCTCCTCCGCCCCCTCGCCCTCGCCCCTCTCGCTCTCGCCCCTGGAGCCCCAGCCGCCGTCGCGGCCGCGCTCCGCCGCCGCTACGACCTCTCCGCGACAGCAGCATGATCGTACATCAGCCCAGGCGCGGATGACGTCACGCGGCTCCGCCAGCGCGATGGCGGGGCAGCCGAGCGTGAGCTGTACGACAGCGTCGTACGACATGCCGGTCGTATTGCTGACGTACACGAGCTGCTCCATGAGGCTCATGGGTTCCAGTTCCAGTACGTCAGGGTACGACAGCGCCATGCGCGCAACCTGTACGACATTAGGGGGCGCGGGGGCCCACGCCGGCGCGTGCGTCAGCAACAGAGTTTCGCAGCACCCCTCCCTTCCCCCCCCCCGTTTCGATACCGTTGGCCGTCGCCCTCCGCTGCTGCTCTGCACAGCCTACCTGCCCCTCTTCCACCGATAATACTCGGGTCAGGGCTCGAACCAGCGACTTGATCACCGCAAGGTCTGACAGCAGCAACCAGGGCTGCTGCCGGACGCAGGCCTGTGTGGAGCGGGTGGGGATGGGATTGAGGACGGAAGGCGGGAGGTACGGGTGGAGATTGAGGTTGGCGGAGGCGGCGGGCCCCGGAGGGGGGCGCGGGCCTGGAGAGGGCTACGGCATATGACCACAGAGGGACGGTGAGACCGGTGGAGAGCGGGGGGGCTGGAGAGGTGCAGGGGGGAAGGCAAGGAAAACGATACCGCAGCGGAGCAACGTAGGGAGGAGTGTGGGCGTTCGGCGTTTGGCTGCGCGGGAGAGGTTCCGGCCGGCATGGGGGAAAGCGGACAGGGGGACAGCAGGTGGTTCCGAGGGACGGACCCACGGGACGGTGCCAACGCGGGCGGGGTCGGCGTGTGGCGGCTTGACCCGGCAGTGAGGGGATGGAGTAGGAGGTTGCGCCGAACGGACCTAGTCGGAGCTTTGGGGCAATCGGGACACGCCGGGGGCTAGGCTGGCTGCGCCCTGGGGGGAAGGGGGAGAGGCGGCCCGCTGGCTTTGACATGTGCTTCTTTTTCCGGTTGGGACCGCCGCCGCCCAAGCCGCCCAATTGCCCGGCAGAAGTTACCTGAACTTCGTCGGCCGTGAGTTTTAGCAGGGAGTTCGCGGCGGCCAGCCACATCGCGACGTGCTCCTGGTCAACCTCGGCGAGGTCGGGGTAGTCGTCCATGGCCTGCCGGAGGGCTGTGTCCGGGATGCCCGGTATCGCTGCTCGGATGACTTCGACGGCGCCATCATGGCTTCTTGTGACAAGTAAGGTGTGGCGAGAGCGGGCCGGCCCGGGTGCATGGTGTGCGCAGGATTTCGTGGCCTGCCGGCGCACTTGCACCGGAACGAGCCTTGCGCCGCACCGTATCAACATCGCGAATGGAAGTTAAACATACTGATACTATTTTTACTTTTATATTAACTGGCAACTGACAAGGTACAGCAACGCTACGGGATTGCATTTTAATCGAAACAGCTCACTAAGGCAACGCGTCCGGCGCCTCTTTGGTTCCATCGGTCTCTTTAGAATTGAATGCCATAAATAACCTTCCATATGTCGTTGATGGGCGATTCATAGTTTTCGACTTCTGGTGTTGTATACGATTGAGCTTTCTAGACCGCCCCTGCTCTGTGTCGCTGCTGTGACCTGTTTTCAACTCTCCAGTCATGTCATTTGTCCAGCAGCGGCCGGTTGGTTCGGCGAACCGGGCAGCTGGTGCTCGCGGTCGCGGTCGCGTTTTCTGCCGTGCCTCGGCCACCTCACCCCGGCTGGCCACCATCACGAGGAGAGCGCGGACGAAAGACGACCTTGTGGACCCGGCGCAGATCGGTGCTTCGGGGTCGGCCTCGGCAAGGTTTCAGGTGCGCCCCCTGCGCATCGCTGCCTTGCGGTCTACCAGTCGCCGCCGAGAGGCTGTCCCCCGGCCCTAGTCACGTGTTGGCAAAAGCCTGTGACTGTGAACCACGTCGATTAGCAGCTCGGGTTTTTGCTGGTCGCGGTGCCGAATTCACCGCGCCTCCAGTTTTCGCACGCGGCGCCCAGCAAAACCCCGCCTTGACTATCGCCACGCAAGCGGCAAGCGCCGCCACCGCCCGACCACCTTTTCCGCGTAACAGCTCCGACTTGCGCACTCGCGGCTGCCACGTTCGAGAACGGCGGATCCGCCACCGCCGTCGTCGGCGAGTTTTGCAGCCTGACAAGAGGGGAAAAAGACGGGGGCTGGTGACATGGGCGACCTGACGTGACCTCGCGGCCCTGGCGACGGGTGTCGCTCGCACCCGTCAGACCACATCCCCAGCCAAGCGCCTTTCCTCCGCTATGGCGTCTACCAGCCAAGCGAAACCCTAAGCTTTCCCTAATGCTGACCCAATAACACCCCCGCGGGTGGGCGGGAAAACCCCACCCATCCTAGCTGCCTGCCCTCACGTGAACGTCGTCCCGGCCTCGGCCTCACGTGATGCCACCATCCGCCGCTTACTCTACCCCCCCCCCCGCGTTCGACGCCGCCCGCGCCCGCCAGATCCTGCCGCAGTACGAATCTCTCCAGTCGTACATGTTGCTGCCCGTGGAGCAGTACTTTGTTCTGGATCCAAAGCAGATCACGCACCTGGGGGGCAACCGCTTCATCCTGACTGTCCCGCGGATCAATGTAAGGCCCGGCAGAAGGAAATGACAAACATTTTGGGGCGGGGGGCCGGGCGGGGGGTGGCGGGGGTGGGTGCCAGAAAGCCGGGAAACTAGTGAGTTGAGAGGGACCTTATCGCGGGGAGGGTGATGCTCTGAAGAGGTGCCGGCTGGCAGAACTGACGGGCGGGCGGCATTGCGCCTGGGAGCGCCGTAAAGCTCGCCGTGAGTAAAAACGCCAAAGGCGCTTAACCGGATCGGACTTGCCGGCTGAATCCGGAGTCGCGACGACAAGAAGGGGCGAAGGCCTCGCCCACGATCTTGACACGGATCTCCAACCTCAGGCCCCTGGGCCTCCCGTCAACCCATGTTACCCTCCGCGCCGACGCCCTCCCCTCCCTCTCCCTCTCCCTCTCCCCGTGCACCGCAGCTCTTCAACCTGTGGCTGGAGGCGGTGGTGGAGGTCAGCGTGACCACCTACCAAGGCCACGTCGGCGCCAACGGCCATAACGGCAACGGCGCAACCGCCTCCACAACCACCACCACCGGTCCCCGCGTGGTGCTCCAGGCCGAGAACTGCCGCATCAGCGGCAGCGAGGCGGTCGAGAAGCTGAGGATCGACCAACGATTCGCAATGAAGTTTGTGACGGAGCTGACCTGGAGCGCGACACCGGTGGCTGCGGTGCCGCCTGCCGCCGCCGCCGCAGGCGGCGGCGGTGGCGCCGCGGCAGCGGCGGCAGGACCAGGCGGGGCGGCGGCAGGTTCCGGGTCGGGGTCGGGGAGTTTGATGAATGGGGAGATTCGCGCGAGCAGCCAGCTGGATGTGTGGAGCGAGGTGGTGCAGCCCTTCCATCTGCTGCCGCGGGAGGTGCTGGTGGGCACCTGCAACGGAGTGCTCAAGGGACTGGTGTCGAGTCTGCTGCCGCTCTTTGTGAGGCTGCTGGCGCAGGACTACCAGCGGTGAGAGCGAGAGGGGGAGCGGGGGAGCGAGAGCTTGTGGCCCAACATGTCGCGCTCATGTGTGTGTATGTGTGTGTTTAGATGCGACGCGTGTGTGGGTGTGTATGGGGCACACGGCGACAAGCTGCCAATTATATGGATCATATCGATCTTATACGGTAATTGCAACGCCGTCGAGCTCCCCTGTCACTTGATGATGCCGCGCCGCCGCTCCCACCCGCCCCCACCCGCCCCGCCTCGCCTCGCCTGGCCCACCACGCGCATCTCTCCTGCTGCTGCTGCTGCTGCAACTCCAACGGCCGCCTTTCACCGCAACCCCCTCCCGCCGCCTCCGTCGCCGCCCCCCCGGCCGCGCAGGTGGGCCAAGGACCCGGAGTACCGGGCGGAGCGGGCGGCCCGCAGCAGCAGCAGCAGCAGCAGCCCCGTGGCGGCCTGAACCGAGCTGACGGAGGGGGCGGGGGGTGAGCCTCGGCCGGTCTGGAAAGCAGCCCGGGCCTGCACCGCACCGCGGACAGTGTCCAGTACAGCACAGCGCAGCACAGCACACGCAGCTCTCCGCCTGTGTGTGTGACAGCCTCCCACTGCGCCACCTCCGTGACTGGCTGGCTGACTGGCTGGCTGGCTCTACCCCGTATTCGAGCCAGTGCGCCCAGGGGCACAACACTGGCAGGGGCGCAACGCAAGCAGCTGCGGTGTGGGTCTCTCGGTGGCGGAGACCGGCGGCGGCTGATGGCTCTGCACTGCACTGCAGTGCACGGAGGTGGTGGTGGGGAAGCGGGGCGCGGCGACAGTGCGCTGCGGGGGACTGCGGGCTGCATGCGGGCTTCTGGCACCGTTGTGTTTTTCGTGTTATTTTCTTATTTAGGGTTATTGGTGTCTGGTGGGGTCCACGGCTCCGCCTAATGTCATGTCACGGGCTCCTTGTCATGGACGTGGGGCTTCAGGAGCCTCAAAATGGGGCGCTCTAAATTGTCCAGTGGGGACCACTTTTTGCAGGGTCGTGCATACCTGGCTGGACTGGAGTGTGGATGCGTGGTTGTCTTGGTGGTGGTGGTGGTGGCGGTGGTGATGGCCCTGTGAGATGAGCGCCGGGCCTCCGGTGCGGCTATTCTTTGTTGTTGCCATCAGCCCTTGCGTCCTGTTACGTTTTCGTGCCGCGGCCAGTGTCTTGGCGGCGGTCCGTTGCCGCCCTGTCGCAGGCCGGTGGGCCCCTGCCCGCTGAGACTGCTGCGGCCCTGGCGGGTCTGCCCCGCCGTTTGTTGACCCGCCGTTTGTTAACCCGGCCAGCCACCTGTTTCGCTCAGACAAGATCATGACGTCTTTTGAGGGAGATGCGGTGCGGACTGCGGAGGGGAAGACAGTGCTGCGGCCCGATGACACGTTTGCGGTTTGTGGGCTGGGTGTCAAAAGCTTATGACGCCAGTACCGGTTCGCCAATTTGCATGACCTGGAATACGCTATTTTCCTCCCTTTTCGTCTGCCTGTTTCCGATCTGCTATTGGGCACTCTGCCTTCCCATGAACCTTGTCACATATATAGACGCTGCATGTGCGGCTAGCTGGTTTAGCTGGTTGTGCCGATGTCGTCACGACGTGCCTGTATGGTGCTCGTGCCTGTATGGTGCTGAACCCAATACCAATATCGGCTATTTTTGAAGCGTGGGAGGGGCGCAAATTCCCCCTTGGGTGTTCCACCTGGGTTCGGTCGGTGCCCCGGGACAGGAGGTCCCCAGTTTGCGCGTGGGCGCGTGCGGAGGACTGCGGCTTCTGCCGCTGCGTGCAGCAGCTGACAGCGGATGCGGGTCCAATGCCGCAGCAGGCAGGGGCAATGGATCGGGGATACGGACAGATGCGGGGGTTGTATGGCTATGCGATGCACGGCACTTGTGTACGGCACGTGCGTGTACGGTAGTACCGGTATTCTTTTCGGCTGGCAGAGCGCCTGCCGAATTTGTTTTTGTCATACGAGAGGTCTGATCGTCGTCGAGAGGCGCAATTATGGCGCTACCGAAATTTCGTTTCTGATTTGGTTCCCTTCGCGGGGGCGAAAGTACTGAGGGCCGTCGCTGTCGCTGCTGTACTGACATGGATGATGGACGGCAATGGAGGGGAAGGCCCTCTTGACGTATTGAGATGATTTTGGGCCGGGTCGGGGGAGCGGGTTCGTGACATCGTGAGCTGAACTTGGTGGTCGGAGCTGGTCGCAGATGGGTTTATGGCGGTTCCGTGCCCGCGACGCCTGGCGTGCCATTGGCGGCCGTATAGCTTTGCTGCGCCATACCGTTATCGCCGTAAGACAGGATAATGCTGACATGACAATTCAAATTGAGGCCAGCGGCAGGGTGGGGGCCCCTTTCGGGGGGGCTGGCCCAGGAGGTCGCCTTGGCCCTGACGTAAGTGTCAAGCAACCAGGAAGCAACCCTGCGACCTGAGCAGGGGCTCATATTTTTACATGTTTTTCCGAGACGAGCCTGAGCTGAAATATACGACGTATGTACGGCATACGGGCAGCGCACACATCGTCATCAGCAGCATTCGCTGTCCGCTGACGCGTGTCCAAGACGTGAGGAAGTGAAGGTCCAATGACGCCCGAGGGGGGACACAGTGCCCACCCGGAAACACAACAACACGAACGGGGGAACCCGACCACCTTGGGAGAGGTGGCGCCCCCCGAACGAACATTCCAACCGACGTTGTACAAGACCAAACACGCGGATACAAGACAAAGCACTCTGGGCTGCAACGGCGCCCCGGCCCCTGCAGGGTGTGCTTTTCGGTGACGCACGTGCGCGCGCACATCCCTTGCATGCACCACAACGCCAGACCGCCGTGGCGCAGACATGGAAAGCAGCACAGCCCAATCCCCCCTCCCTTCCTACGGGATGACGGGAGGTTTTCACGCACAACCGCCCCAGTGTCCGCCACCCCGCGGCCGCCAACCACCGCATGTCCACATCCATCCGGGCGCCGGCTTTATTACGCTGAAAACGCCGACCCAACCACCAACCTCATCCGTCCACGTGAAAACGGGAAACAGCTGAGAGCTACCGGCAGCCCGCCCCTGCCGTGGATACCTCCCTAAAGCATGAATCTCCAAGACAGCAAGTCGGTCGGTGCGCGCGCTCCCGAGTCCGACCCTGAGAGGGCTTGTCGAGGGCCGCTACGGGCCCGTCATTCACCCGTGTAACCCGCGGAAATCGCACTGGTTCCTTGCCGATCATTGAAACACCAGTGCAAGCGAGCTAGGTCTTGCGTCTGGTCTCCGGAGGTGCCGCCATCCTGCCTCTGCTTCACTGCCCCGCACCCACCCCCCCCGGCATCCCGCAACGTCCGTCCGAAGCTCCGAACACATGCACACGCTCACCCCCGCTCCCACACCGCCCGCCACGCCAAATCGCGCCCTCCACACCGCCTCCCTCGCCACTGGCCGGTCCCGCCAACCCCAACCCTGTACCAGGCGCACGCGTGCACACGCACGCGTACCTGCGCACCAGCGGTACCCCAACCCCAGGAAAACCCCCCAGTCACTTCGCCCCTGAACCCCTTAACCGCAGCACCCATCGATGCCCGAAGCAGCCCTGCAGCCAGGGGCGCACAGGCCGCTACCACCCGCTAGCAGCCGAAGCAGCCACGAGACGCTGGCTTATAGACGTCGTCGTCCCCACCACGTCCTCGGACCGTGCTGCGCGCCGCGGCGGCCCGGGCGGCGCTGATCGCCTCGTCCCGAGCGGCGGCGGCCTCGTCGGCCCGCTTGGTGGCGGCGGCCAGCTGGGCCTGCGGGCGGGGCGGGGCGGGGTGGGTGTGCAGGGACAAACCCAGAACGACCGTGATAGTACGTACATGGTTCAGAACGTACTGAACATGGTTCACACCGCGACCAGGTAAAATGCGCAAGCCGGTGCTGTTAGATAAGGTGCTGCTGGTTGGATGTCACGAAGCTTTACTTTCTCCCTTTCATCCTCCGCTCCCCCACCCCCCCTGTTGACCCCCCCCCATAACCCCGAGCACGAGCCTTTGAGAACACCCTAAAACCCCTAAAACCCGTCCACCTCCGGTATCGAACAAGTAACAGGTATGTTGGTATGGCGTGCATTGCTGGGCAACGTCGCCTCCGCTAAGGTTGCCTCCGCTCCATCGCTGCGGTGTCATCTTTATTGCCATCCACCCTCCCTTCGCCCCACGAATTACAATCATCAAACCAGCCCACCACCTCTCCCCCACCGCACCGCCACCGCTACCCCACCTTGAGCCCGTCGTTCTCCATTCGCAGCCGCTCCATCTCCGCCGCCTGCGTCTGCGCCTCCAGGTGCACCCGCTGCGCCTCGAACGCCGCCGCCTGGGCAGTCCGCTCATACATCTCGCCGCCCAGCGCGGCGTACTGCGAGTGGCAGAACGCCAGCAGCCGCGGCCAGCGTGCCGCGCCCACGGTGCCGCCCACCACGGCGGCCACGCCCGCCTCAACGGCGGCGGCGATCTGGGGGAAGCTGGCGTCACGCAGCCGGACGTCCTGCAAGGCGCGCGGTGTGTGCGAAGGCGGATGCGAAACGGACGGGCGATTAGGGCTTAAGAGGGAGGGGGCCAAGCACGGGAGGGAGCGGACACATTCAAAAATTTGAATGATGCAAAACCCCTGATGCAGGAAGGAGGATGTCCAGCGCAGCGCCATGCTGGATCAAAACGCCTAGCACCCAAAACCGACTCGCGGTCGTCGCGCTAGCGCTAGCGACGACTTGCACCTGCGCCCGCATCCCCGGCCCCACGCACGCACCGAGTGCAGCTTCGCCGCCAGGTCCGCGAGCTGCTTCTCCAGCGCCTCGGCGGCCGCCGCCAGCCGCCGCTCGCGCACCGCTTCGAAGGCGGTGTTGCAGGCGGTGACGTAGCGCTGCTGGTAGCGGGCCTGCAGGCCGGGGTCGCCCACGGCGCGGTCCTTGAAGGCGGCGAAGGCGGCCACCAACGAGCGCTGCGGCGGGGGAGAGGGAGCGGGAGGGGAGCAACGCGCGGAGCAATTCGGCTTGGAAACCGTGAAGGTGGACGAGCGTGGGGGTTCAATAAGGGATGCCGCAGCGTACCGTGGCTGAAGGCGGCAAGGGCGGGTAGTCGTATGTTGTGCATGCTGATTTGCTTTGACCTGCGCTGGCTGGCAGATTGCTGCTATACCATGTTGGAACAGGAGGTCAGGGTCAGTGGTGTCTTGGGGGTGTCGCGGGAGGTGCCGCGAAAGAGACACCTCTCGACCGAGCGTCGGCAGTACGCAAACACGGTGCCCGTGGGTCGGCGGGGAGACAGACACAGGCGAGCCGTGCGCCGGTCCAGCCAGCATCGGGCTTCGCGGGCGGGCGGGCGGGTATCGGGCGCTCTCACCCTCACCTGGTGTTCGTCCATGAGCGCCTGCTCGTCGGCCAGCGTGTTGGAATTGAAAGCGGCGCGGTAGGCATCTTCCGCGGCGTAGCAGGCGGCGCGGCACTCGGACTCCGCGACACTCTGCGGCACGGCGGGAGGAAGGGAGGCGTGGGACGGAAGGGAGACAAAGGGGCAACGTCGATTTCAAATCCGCGCGCACGTGGCTGGCCGTCTCGTCAAGGGGTGTGTGTGTGAGTGCGCGGATTACGGTGCGTGCGCGGATTGCTGTGTGCTGTTGTGTGCCAGTCTGCTGCGTCGTGCCCGCCCCATCTTGGAGGGCATAGCAGGATGCCCCAATCCTGCTATGAAGAAGGAATCTCACGACGACGCCGCTGACCGCACTCGCATATGCGTGCACGCGGTCCGCAGCCCCGGAGCCGGGCGAGAGAGCGACTTGGGTATTTCTCCTCTGAGTACCCGCCAGCGACGCCGCCAGGCGGCGGCAGCACTCCACTCCGGCCACTCACGTGCCAGGCGGTGGAGATGGTGGGCACCGCGCCCTGGTTGATGGCCTTGACATACGCCGCCGCCAGCCCCGCCAGCAGCGGTCCCGTCAGCATCTGGGTGCCCAGCCGCTTGGGCTGCGCGCGCGCGTTGAGGGTGGCCGTCAGCCGCTCCACACCCTGTCAGCAGCGAAAGCGGGAAGGCGGGTTACAAAGATGATTGCCATGCAGCATTTGGGGGAAAGGTGGGCGGCCAGGAGGCAGGGCGGCAAGGCGCGGAAAGAAGGTACGGGTCGATGGCGTTACGCAGCAACAAGAGAGAACTGCAAATCTGGCGCTACAAACGACGCGACCGGACTGCACCCAGAGAACCAAGCCCTCTTCCTCAAGGTCCTCGCCCTGGACAGGACTGTAGGGAGAGGGATTGAACCCGGCTGCAGTCTTGCCGTGTTTCGGCCGGACTGCACGTTTCTAGCGCCCCAGGCGTTCCGGCCTGCGCCCCGAACCCACAGCCCTCTCGAGGGCCCCAGCCACCCCAGCCACCCACCTGCGCGAACTCCGGTCTCAGCTGGTCTGCGGGCAGCACCGCCAGGTTGCGCAGCGCCTCCTCGTCCGCCACCGGCCGAACCAGCGTCACACAGTCGCGGTCGGGAAACAGCGACTTGATGGACTCGCGGATCTGGGGGGGGGGTAATTAAAACGGCCCGGGACGAGGGAACGCAACGGGGGGGGGCCGGCAGAAGCGGCGGGTCGGGGAGATAAAAAGATGAGAGCATGAGACCGCAGCGGTGGAAAGGAGGCGGCGTTGGCGGGCGGCCGGGGCAGGAAGGGTCAGAAGCGAGATGCAGTCCTTACATCTCGAGGGCGCAAGGCATGCAGCGGAAGGTACGCGGCAAGAGGGCAAAGATGCAAAGCGAGCAGCTACGACGGTGCTGCTGCTGCTGCGTCGTGGAGAGGCAAGGAAGTGACGGGACAGCCTCCCAACACCCGAACATGTGTCACACGGCGGCGTGCCTGCCCGGCCCCCGCACCCTGTCCCCAGACACGGGAAGCGCGCTACAGGGGCCGGAAAACACGCCACCGACGAAGCAAGCCCCCCGATGAGAGCCTTGTTGATGAGAACCATGTCCGCCCCACTGCCGCAGTCTCATTATCAAGCCATACGCACCATGTTCTTTGTCTCCACGGCGGGGCCCTTCCCGGGCGTGGGCATCAGCGCGGTCTCCAGGTAGTCACGAGGGGATTTCTGCGCAACGGGTGGAGCAGCAGGTGCCGACATGGCCTTCGTCGGCGCAGGCTCACAGGGCTGGCAGTAACGCGTGTCGCGTGGAGCACGTAACGCTATTAGGTGCACATCATCTTGAAAAATGACGGACACCAAGTCGGGCCTTTGCTGGGCGGTAGCATAACCACCGCCCAGGCCTGCCTCGCTGCCTCTGCCTCTATAGACATCCTCCGCACCACCCCTGTCGAATGTCTGCAGGGCGGACACCCCGGGGAGGAGATCCCCAGTTGTCCCTACAGACCCCATCCCGCCCCTGCAAGCCCCGGAGCTCGCACCCGCACGCCCTTGTCCTCCAGGTCGTAGTAAAAGTCCCGCAGCAGCCACATGAACGACGGCGTGAACTCGGACAGCGCCGAAGTGTCCTCCAGGCCTGGAAAACATTTCCAGGCAATCGTGGGGCAAAGCGCTTTGTTGCGTTGCACTGCATGGCCTTGCCTTGGTGCATGACGGGCTCGCTCACATGGCACACGGCTTCCCACACACGGCTGTCGGGCCGTGTGCCCGGCCCCCGCCGCCGGGTAAACTCTGGGGATGGAAGCACGGGACTTCGGCCCCCGTTACTGCAACTCACTCACCGCCCTCAGACTCGGCCGTCTTCTTCTTGGAGCCTGGACAGGTTCATGGGGGGAAAGGGCGGCAAATCAGGGTGAGATGGGCCCCAAGGCTGGGCCGAGAAGCTCCGGCGAGCTGCTTGCGGAGGCGACCCTAGCGCAGAGCAGACCCGGCATTGTGTAAACGGTACGGTGTCCACGTTGGGGCAGGAAGCCTAGAAACACGACCACAAAAAGTTGGGCCGCTATCGTGCTTGGACTCGTGAGGCCACCTGAACGAGACGCCCTCCGCCCCTGCAACTGGGCCGGATAGCTGCCCGATGGGCGCACAACCGCGTCCGTGACTTGCTGGTCCCTGACTTGCGCGGGGAGCACTCACCGCCGTCCGATTCCTGCTTTCGCCGGCTGAAGCCAGTACCTGCGTGCAGTGGCGCGGGAGGGAGCGCCTCGGACCTTGCGCAGACGACTGGCTGCCGTAGCTTGCAGGGATAGGTGCATACGGGCGCCCGAAGCACGCTGGATTTGGTGCACTTCCGGGGCTGTGTCATGTTTCGCACGCAAGATGGCTGCACGCCTCGAGTCCCCCATGTTCAAGGTCTCGCCGCGGTGGTTATCTTTGTCGCCGTTGAAACACGGCCAGACGTGCCACTTCTCGTCCCCCCAAAGGAACAGCTCCCCTATAACGGGCTGATGCAAGAAGAGCCACGCTGACCCGATGAACGCTCACCTTCCGCGTCCTTCTTCTTGCCCCCATTGGTAGAAACTGCAGGGATCAGGGTCCAATGCAAGCCTTTTTTGCGGGCAATAAGGTGTCAAGGTGCGACCCAGGGCGGCGGCAAGGCCACGGTAACTGGCTTCCATGCCCGCAGGCGTGTCCGTCCCCGCCGCTACAGCGGGCTAGGACCCACCGCGGAGTGGGTGTCACATAAGCGACCGGAGCAACAGTCCCATATGAATCCCCACAATGGATCGGTCTCGGCAACACGGGGCGAGGGTCGCGGCTCGGGCCGCACCGCCACACGTTGCCATCCTCCCTTCTCAACCCCGCGTGAAAGTGGCCGTGCTGCGCGCCTGCGACTGACAGTTGGGTCGTCGGCCGCGCCTGGTGCTTCTTTCCGACGCAGTCCTATGTGGCCAGTCGAGCCATTCCAACCAAGGGCCAACAGCACATTCCAAAACGCATGTTGAGCAGCCCGGGGCAGGTAGATACCAGCCATCTATCCATGCATCCATCCGCCCCACATGCCCTTTCGTCCGTCACGGAAGGAAAGCGCCGGGCACGCCGCTGGTGGCCATCAAGGGCCCACCTACCTTGTGCCGTTGCGTCGCCCGTCGTCGCCGCCGCTGCTGCCGCCCCGGGGCTCGTGCGCACCCTGATGCGCCGTGTCAGCTCCGTTACGAGTGCCAGCCGGTCCAGGGCCGCCTCGTCAATGCCGCCCATCTGCAGATGGGCAATGAAGGCGACGAGGCGCCGCGCCGGGAGGCGGCCAGCGAGGAACCAGCAAGGGTTTTAAGCACTGAACGCATTAACTGAGTAATCGACAAGCTGCTCTCCTCAAGACTAGTCCTAAGGTGCGTGTAAGTGTACCGAACGGGGCGTAGGGCAGCAAGCCCGGCAGGGCGCGGGCGGGGTCGTACCTGGTTGTACACGAAGAGGCTGGACAGCAGCAACGCCAGGCTGAAGAGCGACACGCCGTCCTGGGTCGTCTGCGGTGGCCGGAAAGTGCGCCATTGGACCAAATACTTTATGTGCAATTGTGCATGTTAATAGCGGGCCCGGAAGGATGCGAAATGCTGTCGGCCATCATTAGGTTGAAGTGCGAGACCACGGCGAGCCGACATGACCCTCGTGTGATTCCCGCCAATCAACGGGCCTTGAGGCGCGGGACAGAGAGAGCAGGAGGATGTCGTACAATCGCCGCACCTGGTCGTACGCATCGATTCCCTCGGTGTCGATAAGGACCTGCACGTAGATGAGAGGGGCGCGGGGTGCCCGACGTGGTCGGTCAGGTCAAGGGAGCGTGCCGGATATCTGGGCTGCTCGACAGTCCCACACCACTGGCCAAACTTTCCGCCACTTCCCGTCCGCTTAACATGGCATTTTACTGTAATGATGAAATTGTGAGTGAGCACCGCCAAGCGCGGCCGGATGAGTGCGGTGAAGACCGACGCATCATGGTCGTCGTTTGCCAGGATGCTTCGTATGCGGAGGCTCCACAAACCTCATCTGTGGCAGATGGAAGCTCTCTGTATGAAGCCATCTAGGCACTACAAAGATGCCTAGAAGCCCCGCTGGGGCCAAGACGGCAACCCGTTGCGCATCAGGGTAGCTGGGCCACGCGAAAGCGGGCAAACCCCTTTCCCCCAAGCCCAGACAACCTCCTTCTCACCAGGTAATAGTAGCTGCCATCCAGCGCCGTGCGCCGAATGGGTTGGGACCAGAGCCACAACCCTGTCAGCGAAGTGGAATGGCACCAAGGAAGGGTGCCGTGCAGAGGGTTCCGGTAAGGCTAACGGCTGGCAGACAGGTGCGCCATTGGCGCCGGCCGCCCGGGGCATTTCACGGGGCCACGGGGTAACCGCAGCTGCATCTCGGGCAAGCTGACCATGCAGACAAAGCGCCCGGTGCGCTTAGCGGACCACAAGTAGCAAGGTCCGCTATCTACAGATTTCAGGGCGTGGCTGGGCCCAGAGGGGGGGCCCAGACAAGCGCCCTTGCCGCTTACCTTTGGTACAAGGCCGGTAAGAGCTGGCAACCTCGAACCCGGCGCCAGGTGTCCCGATCATCTGGTTAAGGATGTAGCTCTTTCCAGTTCTAGCGCGACCGCATACCGAGACGACAGCTATTGGGGCTTTAACGCGCTTCAGGACAGCGATAGCTTCGTCCCCAAGCGAGAACTGCCCAGTGGACGGGTCATGGTGAACCAGTTGCACTGGCTTGCCCTCTTGAGATGGCTTTGAGCTCGCAGAAGGCTTTGGAGCTGGCTTCTCACGGGTACCATCGGTGACAGCCATCGTCAACAAGAACTAGCCCCAGTGGGCTTTTGTGCACGATTTAGTTACTGTTAACAGTGTGAGACAGGTACGTGCGTTAGGCCCGCAGTATGCGTGAAGCTTCCATGATAAAAAGCCTTGAATCGCTGCAAAGCTGCTTCGATTAGCTGGAAGATGTCTATTGGGTTAAAGTTGTAAAATTGGTCGCCGTAAGAATGGTATATAGGAATGAGCTGAAAGGGATGGAGAAACTTGCATCTGTTTTTGAATAATTTTCAACGTGTCCGTACCAGCGGTTCGCGCAACTCGCAAGCGTTCAGCAGTGGCAAATGGTGACATGTTCCATATGATTGTTTACAGATCAGTACATGTGAACTGATGTCAGTAGCAACCAGAAGGCCGAATGGACCCACCGGCGGTGGCCACGAACCGTCAACCGCTAGCCGCCTGCAGGTGTAGTGACTAGAGAGCTTATGACTTCTAGCCACTGTCGACAGCTACCGTATGCGGAGCAACCGTCTCCTGGTATGCCTCCGAACAACGTGACCTGAAGCCATGCACCCAGGCCGACTGGATTTTGCACTTGCTCCGCTCGGTGGCTGCTTTTCTATGTGGCATACCAGCACAGGCGATGTATCCTAGCGCGTCGTGTTGGGGTTTACCTGGTGAGGTGGTGTGAGAGTGCGCCATTTCTAATCCCATAGATGGGCTAGGGCATGGGCGTAGACTAGGCCAGCTGACCAGGCAAGTCAGGCTGGGCAGACTAGGCGAGGGGTGCAGACCATGACATTGCAGACTACAAGTATGGCCAAGCCTAGTCTAGCCTAGGACCTATCTATCTATCAGGATCTATCTATCTAGAAGCTGCGATTGTTTGGGTCATATGAACATTTCTTACGCGACCTCGCGCCGTTCAGCACAAACCTGAGCCCACCGGGCCGCCGCGACGCCGTTTTCGGTAAGACACATAATGCTGGACACTTCCTGACCTCCAGCGTGGCGGCTAAGGGCCAAGCACCTCTCACGGCGCGCCTGCGCAATTCTTAAAGACTAGCCGCTGCAGATGCTGTTACCACCAGCAGATTACCAGTGCTGACAGCGCCGTTTCGGGTTTGTTGGGTTTGGCCCCTCCTTTTATCCGCGCGAAGCGTATTTCACGGCCTCCGGGCATAGTGACCACAATAGCCAGAACACGGTGACCCATTTGCGGAATGTGAAGCGACACTCGTCCGCGCCCTCGCTCTGGCTCCAGGGTCGTGTTGAGAGCATAGCACGCAAAGCGTTCGTGCGGCGGACAGACACTGCTTGGACAGAACCAGACATATAATTCAGCTTGCATATAATTCAACCTTTATTGTTTCTTACCTACATCGGCTTAGTGAAGTTTGTCGCTTTACCTTTCAGCTTGAGCACTTTTTATGAAACCGCCCTGTACTACAAAACGTGCGCTTCGTGCAAACGTGGCCGTCAGCCTGTGGCTTTCAGAGCCCAAACGCTCGGACCAAGCCGCTGCTGCTATCTAACTCAAAATGTTTGTGTACCGGTAGCACCTTGTCGCCTTTTCGCGCTTTTCCCTTGTTGCTGTTCCTATTCTCGCCGTTGATAGCATTTGCTTCGCTCGATCTTCTTATACTTCAATTTTATTAGGAGCAACGTTTACCTGTTCATATAATAACAGGGGTCGGGGCGGGTGGAATAAAAACACAAAACATGCTGTCCCCCGTTGCGGCGAGGGCTGTTAGCGGTCGCTATAGCTCTGGCGGGGTGGATGACGTATGGTCGACACATAGAGGGCCACACGACGAGGAGCAGCCAAATTTGACGGACGAAAAACCCTCGCATAGCGGTCGTTACCTGCTCACCTGCCTCATCGGCTACTCACTTAGCTTCATTGTTTTCGGGTCCCAAGTCAGCATTTTAGGGCCCACGATAGCAGGCCTCGCGGAGCGCCTGCACGTTGAGGAGGCGGACCTCAGCCCGCTTTTCACCGCGCTGGGCGTCAGCTGCATCGTCAGCGGCACGCCGTCGGGCTGGCTCGTCGACCGCCTGCCCACGCACCACGTCCTCGTGGGGTCCCTCCTAGTAGAGGTGAGCCACGGCCCTCATTCTAAACGGCCCCAACTGGCCAACTAGAAAGACATGCCTTGCGTGGACAGCGTGGACGCTGTGCACCGTGGACTGCAACCGACATGCCACACCTGCGGACCCACTTCCCTCACCCCCACGACCCAATTTCCTCACTCCCAACCCCAACTTCCTCAATCCCCTCGCCCGCAGGCCGTGGGATTTTCCCTCGTGCCGCTCATGCCCTCCGTCTGGTCGCTGACCGCGCTCTACTTCATCGTCTGCTTCTCCTACAACTTCACCAACTCCGCGGTATTCACCAGCCTGGCATGGATGTTCCCAAAGCGGGCCGGCCCCGGCATCAACCTCGTCCTGGCCATGTTTGGCCTGGGCTCCTTCTTCATCCCGCTAGCGGCGCAGGCCTGCAAAACGTACCTGGGCTCGCCGCTGAGCGTCTTTTACCTCGTCGGCGGCCTCGCCCTGCTCTCCGCGGTGCCGTTCCTGTTCGTGTCCTCGCCGGCGCGGCCCGCGCCCGCCGGCGCGGGCGCCGCCGGCGCCGGCGCGCGCCACCACGCCAGCCGCTCGCTGGAGCTGGTGACGACGGTGGCGGCGGTGGTGCTCGTGTTCTTCACCACCGCCGCCGAGACCGCCATCGGGAACTGGCTGTACACGTTTTCGCTCAAGGAGGTGCACTCGAGCGACTCGGAGGCGGCGCTGGCGAACAGTGCCTTCTGGGGCGCCTTCACAGTGGGGCGGGTCATCGGGGTGAGTGAGCGACACGGGATTGCGCGGGCCGGGGCTCTGGCTGACGTGTAATGATGTACGGTATACGGCACATGTGTGGCCGGTGCGGGCGGAGAGCGCGCTCTGGGCGCAATGTCGCCGCCGGCGGCACGTTGAGTGGGGTGGCTGGGTGGGTCGGTCAGCGGGTGCTCGTGTTTGCCCCCTGGGGAGGGCAAATCCCTGGGGTGACCCACGGGTCGGCGGGGCTGGCATGCACCGCAGAGCGGCCGGGCAGCGGCCGGAGGCCACAGTGCCTCTCCGCACACCCTCTCTCGATGCCAGCCTTCTCAGGCACGCACTCGCGCTGCTGTTCTTGAGCAAGCAAGCACTCGGTGCCGGCGCCGCGCCGGTGCTCGCGCTCTCTGTGGCCGTATACGGTGATTGCCCGGTGTGGCCCGGCGTCATGATCCCGATGGCCGTGTCGCGTGGCCATGTGCCCACCTGCAACGGCCCTGATCCTAGTCACACCCGCGCCCGCAGAGCCCCTGCACCCCCCGGTCCGAACCCCCCGTCACGTCACGTTATGTCGCAACCCGCAACCCTCCACGCCCGGCAGGCCGCCATCTCCCACGCCACCACCCCGCTCGTCCTGCTGCTCGGATCCCTGCCCTTCTCCATCCTGGGCTCCGCACTGCCCCTGGTGCTGGGGAGAGCGAACCTGACGCGGACGGTCGTCATGGTCATGGCGGCGATGACGGGTGGGTGAGGGCGCGATCTGGGTCGGGCCGCCAGCGATCTGGGTCAGCCGGGGCGATCTGGGTCGACGGTCGGCGGTAGAGGCGGCCGGGGGGCCCGGTCGTGGGGTAGGGTGGGCGGGAGGAGAGAGAGGGGTCACAGCTCCGCGGGCGCGAGGACGCAGGAGCCGCAGGTGGCGGCGCGGCGCGGCGGGGGACGTCTGTCCTCGTCGTCTTTTCAGCCCCCCAGTCATCCCCGTTAAAGTGGTCTATGTGGACTGTCATGCCCCCATTCACCTCTCCTCCCCATCCCATCCCGCTCATGGGCGCCCCCCAGGTCTGGGCAACTCCACCGGCTACGCCAACGCCGTGGCTCTGTTGGAGCGCTACGTGCCCGTGACGGGTTTCATCAACGGCGTGTTTGGGGCGGTGGCGGGGGGCGCCTGCATGGTGGGGCCCGTGCTCGTAGCCATGATGGCCAAACACACCGACCTAAGGTGGGGGGACTGCGGGCTGCGGGCTGGGGCTGCGGGCTGCTGCGGGTAGATCCGAGAACGGCGAGGGGCCGCGGGCTGGAGCTGCGGGCTGTTGTGGGCAAACCCGGGAGCGGCGAGGGGCGGGTAATGACGACGAGACCACAGCGATGGAAAGGGTGGCGGCAGGGCGAAGGGACGGGATGGGGTGGGGAGGGGGCGCGTGTGGTTGGAGCGACGGGTTGGGGGCAGGTGGGGTCGAATAGGATGGTTAGACCGCTTGCCGCGTCCTTCGCTGCAGCTCGCCTTCCTTAATCCCAGCAACATCTCCCCTCACACCTCGCCTCCCTCCTTCCTCCTTCCTTGAACTGCTTTCCATGTAATCCCCGCCCCACCCCTCCAAACCCGCCCACTGCCCAGGTACATGTCGATGCCGTGGGTGGGTCTAGTGCTGTATGCGCTGCACCTGCCCGCCATCCTGACGGCGGCCATCGCGGGAGGCAAGCTGCTCAAGCTGCCGCTGGTGCCAGAGCAGGAGCCGTTCCTCAGCCCGGCAGGGCCTGCGACGGCGGCGGCCGAGGCGGGGGAGGCGCCCGCGGCGGGGCCCAACGGGCAGGCGCACTAGCTATGACGGGCGCGAAGCGGCGACGCGGCGCACCCGCGGGCGGAGCCGGGTGGACCGCGGGAGGGAGAGGGGTTTGGAGTGTGTTGAGGGTGGTGTTAGGGTTGGGTAGAGTAGAGCATGACAGTCCAAGCAGGCAGGCAGGCAGGGGTAGGGTGGGGCAGCTGGAGGCTATCGGCCTGGCGTGGAGACCGGGGGGGGGGGTTGGGCAGGTGCGGGGAGCCCGTGAGCCAAGGAGGGGGGCGCAGCAGCGTGTGCAGATCGTCGTCGTGTGCCCTCGCCACGTCTGCCCCCCGAGCTTCTTGGTGGACGGCGAAGTGTGCCGTCGCGTGCATGATCACATGTGCATCATCGCATATGCGCAGGGGCCGGGGACCCTCGTGGGACTCTCTGGGAGGCAGTTGTTAAGGGGTTGAGGGGTTGCGGCGTTGGGGTTGGGGTTGTCTCTGCCCGGAGATGACGGTGGATGGCGAATGTGGACATGGCATTCGCCGGGGGGCCGGGCGCCGGGCGGTCGGCGACACGGGGGGTGGGGGTGGCGAAGTTGGCTGCCAGGAGGGCAGGCAGCCGATGCAACCCGATGCAATCCGACCAATCGCCCAGTCGGTTGCTGGACAGGAGAAACGTAAGGGGCGCAGGGTGGGGTGGCGGCAGGCAGGCACACAGCGGCCCGGTGCGCAGCAGCGGGATGCAGACTGGGATGCGGATGAGAAGCCCCCATGGAACTTACGGGCTCGGTCGGGTGACGGCCGCAGGAGGGGGTGTGGTGTGGTGTGGCGTGAAAGGTGACAGGTCAGGGGAGTGAGGCGACTTGCTGAGAGGGGAGGGCGCATCGGAGGCGCTTTGGAGCCGCGGCAGGGCACGGCACATTGCGGCCCGCGAGGCAGCTGGCGCAGAGGAGGAGAGGAGGACGCTCTTTTATTCATTGGAGATTTGGAGTGCGAGGCTGGGAGCGGTGTGGCAGAGCGGCTTGGGAGAGGCGGGCGCTGCCATCACATCCCTCCGACTAAAAGCACCAACGGTCCATCCTAGGACGCGCAACAAGGACAGATGGGCACTTTTTTCTATAGGCCAGCCATCGCGGCCCGAGCGCCCGAGGTTGCAACGATGCCCTGGGACGGCTCAGAGTTCCTGCTCTGTCGTTTTTTTTGGAAATTTTAAATTAAACTCATGACTTCATGACCTCGCAGTACCAGAAACAGCCGTCTTCCGAATTTCTGTAGGGCTAGGCAGGGCTTTTTCCGCGGTCTCGCCGCTTCAGTTTGCCACCGCCAGCAGGCCGAAGGCCGCAAGCTGGCGCACAAGAATCAATGGATGACAAACATGCCAGCGAGATAGGTGCGCTGCGCTGCGCTATGCTTGCACTCTGCCGTGCGGGCCTTTGAACGCAATCGCGCGCTCTCCAGTCTCTCTCGCGCGCGAGCGAGGTGACGCGCTGCGCAGCGCCAACCCAACCCTGGCAACTCGCAGCGCGTCGCTGCCGGCCCTCCTTCGCCCCCCTCTGTGACGGCTCCATCAGCGACCCAATTCGCTCTTGAAGGTATCCATGCCTAGCACTCATCCCCGTTGAGAGCCCAAAGAGCCGCAAAGCGTCCCGTGGGTCGCTGACGTTGATGTCAACTTGCCATCACCTCTCCTGCCGGTTACGAAAGTGGCAGCGCCCGAGCGAGCAGTTTGCCAGTGTTTGCGCTCTCCCTTCCCCCCCAAAACACACACACACACACAGCGCCACACGTTTGCACATTCACACGTCCACACGTCCCCCCCCCAGGCCAGTGCCGGATCTGCCTGGACGAGTGTCCCGTGGGTCAGCTGCTCACGCAGCCGTGCGGTTGCACCGGCACCCTGCGCCACGTGCACCCGGAGTGCCTGCAGGTGTGTGTATGTGCGGTTGAGTGTGTACCGGTATGTGTACGGTTGTGTGCATATATGTGGGGTTGGGTGTGGGCCCCCATGCAAGCCATCTCCAGTTGGGTGCATCGAGTTGGGCCTTGGCCCTGCGCTTTAGGGGCCGGGCCCAACTCGATGCACCCAAATCCAGTCCAAGTTGGGCCAGGCCCAACTTTGGGGGCAGGGGCGGGCAGGCGGGCAGAGTAGGCGCTACGAGCCGAACCGAACCGAACCGAGCCCTGGGGAATGTCCAGCAACCAGAAAGCCACGGCCCAGACCGGCCCCACCCAATTGTGGGACGGTCGTACCGCCGCCGCAGCCTCAGACTGTGCTCCCCCCCCCCGCAGGCCTGGGCGGCGGCGAGAGGACCGGCCGCAGCGCAATGCGAGGTTGGGCCGGGGGGAGGGCCGGGGGGAGGGCCGGGGGGAGGGCGGGGGGGAGGGCGGGGGGGAGGGCGGGGGGGAGGGCGGGGGGGAGGGCGGGGCGGGGGGGGGCCCCACCAGGGTCCCTGGAGCAGAAGGATGGAGCCCAGGGCCCAGGGCACCCGTGAGCCGGGCCGACACACGGGTGCCAACACTGCACCGCAGAAAGGAGGTCGCGGAGGGTACTGCTGCTGCGAGCGTTATGTTGCGTTATAATATGTTATGTTGTGTTATGATACGTTCTGTTAAGAAACTGGTGTGCGTGTGTGTGTGTGGACTGGATGTGGAATAAGGGGATGGCAGTTTGCAGGTATGGCCCCGTGAACCGCAAGCCTTGAAGGGAGGAAGCGCTGTCTGTGCTGAAGCCGCCATTCATGTATATGTATATGTGTATGTACATGTGCATACGTGTGTGTATGTATGTGTATGTTGTATGTGGTTGTGTGTGGCTGTGTGTGCAGGTCTGCATGCAACCACTTGCGCTGGACTTCCGAAAGGCGGCAGGCGCTCGTGGGGTGCTCCTAGGCCGCACGGGAGCCGCGCCGGGGCCTGACAGCCATCGACGCGGGTCGTACTACCCGCCGTACTCGCTGCCACCGCCGCCGCCGCCGCCGCCGGCCGGCCACGGCTGGCCGCGCGCCTCGACCCTGGAGCTGTTCGGCGGTCGTGGAATCTACGGCCATGTGTACGGCGACGAGTACGGCGGCGGCGGCGGCACCGGCGGCGGCGGCGGCGGGGAAGTGCGGTCGCTGGCGCGGCTTCTGGGAATCGGGCCGTTGCAGGTTCACCACCAAGCGCTGCTGCTGACGAGAGCGGGACTCGAACCCACGGTAAGGCCCGAAGGGGGAGGGGGGTGGGTGGGGAGAAAGCAAGAAGGTAGAAGGGGGGGACTCGTCTCGTCGTCTGCCTTGGGAGTCAGTGGATGAGTTGGGAGACTGTGGGTGAGTTGAAGCCGGCCGTGACCTTGAGGCCTCAGCTCGTGCGGTGTCGCTGCTCTCACCGCAGGGTGGCGGCGGCGGCGGCGCCGCCGCCGCCCGCACGACACAGTCCTCGGCGGCAGCAGCGGCGGCGCTGGTCGGCAGCGGCGGCGGCGGCAGCGGTGGCGGCGGCGGCTCTGCGCTGTCGAGTTGCTGCTGGGTACTGCTGGCGTACGCAGTGATCATCGGACTGCTCGTCAGCGCCATGTACGCATACGCCATCACACTTGCCGTACTGTCGTACGACCGGCCTTGAGGGCGCCGTGGGGGTGGGGGTGGGGAATACGAAGCGACGCGACGCGACGCGACGCGACGCGGGGCTGTGTCACGTGGCGCTTCGGCGTTTGCCGTGGAGGTGCTTGTGGCGGCGAACGCACGAAAATGGCGGCGGGGGGTAAAAAATAATAGAGGGCAGAGCCCGCTAAGCGTGACTAGCGGGCCATCTGGGTTGCTCCAACGATGTACGAAACTACGAATGAATCGGTTTGCAACGGATCCAGAGTATCGCCGGTTGGTACGTAACGCGCCTGACATGTGCCGCAGTCAGGCCTTGCATGCGGCGGACGGGATGCCTGTCTGGATGCTGCTGCTGCTGCTACTGCTGCTGCTGGGGTATGTATATGTGTCTTGAGTATGCGGCGCGACTCAGCCCCTCGCGACTCAGCCACTGTGAAGTGGTGTGCATGGTCTCGCGTCGCGGCTGCTGCTCGGCATTGCAGAGCAAACAGATCAGACCAAGATCAGATCAGAATAGATAAGACCAGATCAGATCAGATCAGAGCAGGCGGGTTTGGTGTAGTAAGCGGGCATGTCGAGGGGCCGAGTGGACCACCGCAGAGCATGTGCCGGCATGTGCCGCAGCGGGCCTCCGGCTGAAGGGACGCCATATCCCATATGTAGGCAAAGGCGTCGATCTGTTCGTCCTTTTGATTCGCATCTTGGGTTTCTTTGGCGCGTACACCGCGCTGTGGCCGGGTGGGTGTGCATGTGTGTGCGTGGTTTGTGCGGATGACGCCCCACGCCATACCCTGCCGTCCCCTGTTGTGTGAGCTGTGGCCTGTATTGGGTCGGGCCCAGTGCAATCACTGAAATGGTAGCTGGCGCCTGTGCTATGGGCGAATGGGTGCTTAGTAGTGATAAAGATGCTTAATAACCTGTAATGGCAGGCGTGCCGCAGTGTTGGTGTGGGGGTATCGAATGCGGCGATGTCGGTCCCGTGGCTACGACGGTGACGACCCATGGAGTTCCCGGAGCAAAATGATGGGAGCCATCAGTCACGCGTTGGCCAGTATCCAGTGCATCCTACCTATTCAGTCCATACATCCGCTTTTGTAGTTATCCTCGGCAGCGTACACCCTGACAGGTGAAGGGAGGTGCCGACATCATCGCTGCATCGCTGCCTGCTTAGGAACGGTCGCCGCTGGTTACTTGTTTCCGCGATCTCGCCTCATATGATATCATTCTCAGTTCCAGTAAACTTTATCTCGACAACCAAACTGGTAGCTCATGTGCGCGTCTTTCAATTCGCGCCATTAGCTTTGAGCCCCAAATCCACTTGATACGCCTGGCACTACTCACATATTCAAATTCGTCTCAAACATAAGCCCGGAAAGGTCTGGCACGGCTCCTACCGGACCGACGCGGCGCCGGCACGGCACATGCTGACTTTGTCATGCCTTTGCTCGGCGGCCTCTGCTGGTAGCTGCTGATAAGAGAGGGGCAGCAGCAGAGGCAGTTCCCCCGCAGGAGGGTGGTCCTCACCCTCCACATCCACGATGCAGCCGATCTGGAGCGTCAGCAGGCCGGCCGTGGTCATGGACTGCGGCACGGGGTTTTCAAAGATCGGCTTTGCGGGCAACGCTGAGGCGAGTGGTGACGAGCGAGCGAGGGCAAATCAAAACGACATCCAAGACATCGGCACAACATCTCTCTAGCCGCTTGCCGCTTCCAGGGCCGTCGCCGCCCCCCTCTCCCCAATCCTGTGACCCCGTAATCCTCCCACCCCACCATCCTCCCTCCACACCACACCGCGACCCACATCAATGTAACACGCATACCGGTACCCCCCCAACCACATGCCAAACCAACACACGCCACACCAACACACACAAACACACACCCCACACACGTCCGTCTACCTCGAAGTTGCGCCTTACTACCATGCCCTCCCGCCGTCCGCAGCCCAGCTTCGTCATACCCACTGCGGTGGGGCCCGGCGCGTCGTCCGCCGCCGGCGGCAGCGGCGGCGGCGCCGCCGCGGGCCTCGGCAGCCTCCGCAGCGGCGGCGGGCCGCTGCTAGGAGATCTGGACTTCACGATAGGGGAGGAGGCGCTGGCGGCGGCGCAGCTGGCGGCGGCGGCGGCGGGCACCGGTGGCGGCGGCGCCGGCGGGCTGGTATTCCCTGTACGGCAGGGCGTGGTGGCGGATTGGGACGCCATGGAGCGCTTCTGGCAGAAGTGCCTCTTCCAGTGAGTTTCCTTTTTGGGTTTCGGAGCTTTCGGATTTCCGGCCACAGGGAGGAACCATCATACATGCCGTGTTGTTGAACCATTGGAAAAGGGGAGTGGGGTTGGGTGGTGGCTGCAGGGAGGGCTTCCCAGCTCTCCCCCTGCTCTCCCCCCCCCTCCCTTGGGCTGGTTGCTGCATCCATTACTAACGACGCATCGCACTCTCTAACCCCCTCCCCTCCCTCCCTCCCTCCCTCTCTAACCCCTCCCTCCCCTCCCTCCCTCCCTCCCTCTCTAACCCCTCCCCTCCCTCCCCTCCTCCCCGCAGCTACCTGCGAGTAGACCCCGAGGAGCACTCTGTGGTGGTTACGGAGCCGCCGCTCAACCCCCCCGAGAGCCGGGAAGCCATGGCTGAGATCATGTTTGAGTCGTTCAATGTGGCGGGGCTGTACGTGGGGGTGCAGGCGGTGCTGGCGCTGTATGCGGGCTGGGCCACCGCGGACAGGGCGGACAGGGAGGCGGCGAGGGTGAGGGTGAGGGGGGGGGTTGGGGAGAGGGGGTTAGGGGGTTAGGGGGCGGGGGGGGGGGCGGGGGGGGCCAAGGGCAGGGGTTGTGAGAAGGGGCGGAGTATGGCAGGCCAAAGAGGCAGTAGGCTGACAGGGGAGGGGCTGATAGAGGCGTGGGGGGCGTGGAGGGGGCTGAGGGGCGAGGAGGTGAGGTTGGAACCGGTGAAGGATGAAACCGCAGTGGGGTGGGGCAAAGAGGGGGTATCGCACTTTCCATCCCTCTCAAGAGCGGAGAAGCACACCAGACACCCACCACCCACCCATCACCCCCTACCTCCCACTCCCACGCGCGCCCTTGCCATCCTTACCCCCCCCGCCTCATCACCATCCCCCGATCCCCCCCCCGGACTCCCCTTTCTTCGGGGATCTCCCCGCCCCCAGGCAGCCTCCGGCCCTGCACCCTCCTCCACCTCCACCTCCGCCCCCGCCTCCACCTCCACCTCCGCCCCCACCTCCGCCGCTCACCTGACCGGCACGGTGGTGGATGTGGGTGAGGGGGTGGCTCACATCATACCGGTGGTTGACGGGTTCGTGCTGGAGGGGGCCATCAAGAGCCTGCCGCTGGCGGGGAGGGCGGTCACGGGATTCGTGCAGCAGATGCTGCGGTGAGCGTGAGGGAGGGGAGGGGAGGGGAGGGGAAGGGGAAGGGACGGTATTAAAGAAGATTACCGCAGCGAAGGGAGGGAGGGAGGCAGGGCAGGCGGGCGTGTGTGTGAGGGTCATGTACGGTACATTACGAATCGCGGCGAGGGAACGGAGGCGGGGGCGAGGAGGTGAGAGGGGGGGGGGTACGTGGGTGGGTGACTGAAACCCGGGGGTCACTGAAACCCCGGGACCATTCACCCTGCCCCAGCTGCACCGTCCCCACCCCCATCCCCCACCCCAACCCCCTCCCGCCTCCCGCCCCCTCCCGCCTCCCGCTGCAGTGAGCGCGGCGAGCCAGTCCCCCCCGAGCTGTCTCTGGACGTGTGTCGGCGCATCAAGGAGGGGCACTGCTACGTGGCCCCCGACATGCTGAGGGAGTTTGGGCGGTACGACAGAGACCCGGGGAAGTACCACCGGGGCCTCAAGCTGCCCAACCCGAGAACCGGCACGGTGGGTCGGCGGTGTAGCGGCGGTGGATAGGGGGATAGGGGGATGGGTCAGTGGAGTTCAGTGGGGGGGTTGGTGGCATGTTGCCCCGGGCTGGAGCAGCTGTTGGGATGTGGGTGTAGGGGCGTCAGCGCCGGTCCCTCCCTCCCGCGCCCTGCGTCCTTTTCTGTGTCCGCCACTTCCCACCACTCTCCGCCGCTCTCCACCACTCTCCGCCACTTCCCACCACTCTCCGCCACTCTCCACCACGTTCCGTCTCACGGACTGCGTCCGCCCTCCGCCTCCGCCCTCCTCCGCCGCCCTCCCCTCCTCTCCCTCCCCCTCCCCCTCTCCCCCCTCCCCCTCGCTGTTCAGGACTTTTCAGTGGAGCTGGGCTATGAGCGCTTCCTGGCCCCCGAGGTGTTCTTCAGTCCGGGGATGTGCCCCTCGGCGCCACCGGGCACCCCCTCGCTGCCCCGGGTGGGTGGCTGGGTGGGTGGCTGGGTGGCTGGGTGCGTGGTAAAGAAGAAGATACCGCAGCGAAGGGGCGGAGGGGGTGGGTGGGTGGCTGGGCGGCTGGGTGGGTGCATTCCCTCCCTTCCCCCTCATCGCCTCATCCCGCGTCCCCTCTCCCGCCCGCGTAAAACACGCTCGCATGCCGTACTCTCCTCGCCCCCGCTCCGTTACCACGCCCCGCTGACTGTCCGTTGGCGGCTGCCGCTGCCGTTGGCCGCTGTTGCTGTTGCCGCTGCTGCTATTGTCTCTGACTACTACTGCTGCTACTGCTGCTTTTGCCGCTGCCGCTGTTGCTGTTGCTTCAGGCGGTGGATGACGTCATCCAGGCCTGCCCCATCGACACCCGTCGCGCGCTGTACGGCAATGTTGTACTGAGCGGTGGATCCACCATGTTTAAGAACTTTGGTCGGCGGCTGGCTGCGGATCTGACGGCCGCCACCTCGCGACGTCTGCAGCCGGGGGCTACTGTGAGTCAGCAGCAGGGGGAGCAGGACGGGAAGGGGAGGAGGGAGAGGGGGAGGGGGAAGGGGAGGGGGAGGAGGAAGGGGAGGAGGGAGAGGGAGAGGGAGGAAGGGGAGGAGGAAGGGGAGGAGGCAGGAGGGGAGGCAGGAGGGGAGGGAGAGGAGCAGGAGGCGGGAGGGTTTACCTTTTGGTGCCTGTCAGGGCAGGTGCGGTAATTTCCGTGTTGGCCTCCCCTCCCCTCCTCTCCTCTCCTCTCCCGCTCCTTGTCCTTCTCGTGCAGGACCCGACTTCAGTCCACGTGCCTGGCCCTGGCCCTGGCCCTGGCCCTGGCCCTGGCCCTGGCCCTGTGCAGCAGCCCGGCCCCCCTGCCCTCCTTTTGGCCCCCTCCTCTCCCCTGCCCTCCTCCGGAGCAGTCATAGCACCCCACTTGCCCCCTGCCTCTTGCCCCTTGCCTCTTGCCCCCGCCCCCGGGCCCCCTTCTCTCACCACTTCTCGGTCACCTTTGCCCCCTCGTCCCCCGCCCCACCACCCCTTTGTCTCCGTCCCTTCGCTGCGGTATCGTTTTTCTTACCCCACCACCCTCCCCTCCCCACCCCACCCTCGGTCAGGCCATCGACATTTCGGTCCGCAGCCACGCCATGCAGCGGTTCGCTGTTTGGTTCGGCGGCAGTCTGGTCGCGTGTGACCCGCACTTCGGATCCGTGTGCCACACCCGGGAGCAGTACCAGGAACACGGACCCAGGTGGGGCGTTTGTGTTGTGTGTATGGAGGGCGGGGTGGGGGTACGAAAGAAGATATCGCAGTGAAGGGGTGTGTGGTGTGTGTGTGTAGAGAGAAAGGCGGTCCGGAGAGGGATGGGGGTATCGTAGCTCCGGTGGTGGTCTGGGCTGGGGTGAGCTGATTGGCGGATGGGCTGGGGTGTTTGTGTGTGTGTATGTGCGCGTGTATGTGTCATAGCGAGGGGCGAGGGAAGGGGTGCTGGGCGTTTGTGGCAGCGACGGGGTGGGGAGAACAGCACCGTACTTCGCCCGGCAGCCCAACTCACGACTCCGTGCCGGCGCCCCCTTTCCTCCCACCCGCCGCCGCCGCTGCCACACCTGCCCACGTCTCATCGCAGCATCTGCCGAACCAACTACGTCTACCGGGACGCTTGAGGGGCCCCGCCTGCCGCCTGCCGCAGTCCTCGCCGCAGTGCTCGCCCCGCGGGGGTGGGGGTGGGGATGGAGTGATGGAGGGGCAGGAGGTCCTGTAATCGAGAGCTGCAGCAGCGGGGGTGGGGGGGGCCCGGATGCGCTTCCCTGCGGCCAGCGCCGCCGCTTCGTGGCCCGCCAGCCGCCGCCCCCCCCCCACGCGCTGTTCCCCACGCTCGGCCTATACGTGGATAACCCCTCGGCCCTCCCCTCCGCACGCGTTTGGAGGTTTGGAGATTACTCAGCAGGGGGATTGGGGGGGTCCCGACCCCGACCCCGACTCCGATAGCTCCGACTTGGCGACCGTCGCTTCTATTTGTACTATCTTCAAGTATCATTGTAAACATTGGTATGTGACATGAACAAGAAATGGCACTGATTCTCTTGGGTTATTACACTCCCGGCGGAGGACGTATTTGGGCCGGCGAGTCCACACTTTCAGCTTACACTTTGAGTCCACCACAACAACAGCATTCACGCGTAACGCGCCGCCAACGTTGCCGCGTTTGCTTGCTCGGACGCGGGAGTGTAATGTGCAGCCCTTCCAACTTGATTGAGAAGAGGCGCATTGGAGGAAAGGGAAGCCCTGTGAGTCGTGTGGGTCGATCGTGCCCATCGGCGGACACGACGGGCGGATCGGCGCAACAGAGCGGGGGAAACCAACGGGTAGCTGTCCATGACGTCAGACTTTTCGCTTGGCACCAATCGCACGGCTGCATGGGCGCCGCAGAGTTGCGTTGCAATTTGCGTTGCGCAAGGAAAGCTTCGAGAGTATCTGCGTCCGTGGCAACTATGGAGGGTTATGGATTTTCTCGGCTGAGGGGTTTTGGGCTGAGAAGCTTCGCTGGGACGTGAAGAGAGCAAGTCAGTTCCGAAACGCTGCGCCGGGCTGCGCAAGGCGCGCACAGCGTGGTGGGTTGCGCTGCGTTCCATCCAATACGTGCGTCGCCCTGGTAGGGCCCAAAGTGTGCACGAACCATCGGCAAGAAGCGGGTTCCGCAAGCCCAATTACTAATGATTACCGTAGAGTGTACATTTGTCGGCCGGTACATTCCAATTATTTCAAAGGGCATCATGCCTGGTTTTAGATATGACACCCGTTTACCTTTGATTCCGTATGTATTCAATCGCGTCTTTACACTTCGATAATCACAGTCCTTGGTCTGAAGCCTTCAGGTAGCCTTTCAAGCGATTAGTTTCGCCATTAAACTATAAAATGGCGAAATATACAGTTTCTACGCACGCCTTCACCTTTGGCGGACTGGAAAGGAACCGCGGAGGTGCGGACGAGACGCCATGCCTTCTGTTCACCTACTAATACCGGCAACCATGAACCATCCGATGGAACGTGGATTTTGTGTATGTAGGAAATGCTGTCACTTGCGTTACTCTGTCGCTGGCTCTTCTCGCGATTGCGGCGTTGGTAGATGCGCAGTCAACCGTCAGGTTCCAGGCAGGCCGGTCGCTCACAAACACCATCGGAAAGATTGTATATTATAATGCAAGCTATGAGACATCAATCTCTACTCAGTACAATGATACCTGGAACTATTACAATGGCGTCACGGTAAGTCTCCGAAGACAGCCGGCGCGTCGTCGGGTCCTTACTACATTCATTTCCTGGCCTGGGGCTGTCAATTACTTATCACGATTGAAAAATGTATCTGCAGTATTTTTGGGGATCAACTGCTCCCGACTTCACGTACACACTTGGCGATTACAAGGACTCAGGGAGCACGGACAAGTTCAGAACGCTCATCCGATTTGCTCAGCTCCATCAGTAAGTGTTCGTGATTTCATGTTCATGCAGCTTCCGCCACGCTCCGGAGACCAACCGCATTGTCCAACCAAGCAAACGCTCTCTCGCAACTTGCCGGCTCGTCGATACGTACGGGGTAACCGCGCACGGCGACACCGCTCGCCCCAATGTCTCCTCACCCTTGCCCGGCCCCAAGTCCCACTCCCCGCCCGCAATCTGCTGACGTGAGCAGGTTCCTGCCATCCAACGCTTCCATCACCTCCACCGAACTGACCGTAAGTGCATCTTGTTAGTCGACCAGGCTACCGTACGTAATCATCCCTAAGGCTGGAGAGGACCCCTATTCCGCTATTCGTCTGGCTTACACGGCAGAGCTACACGGGTGTCCTCGCCCGCGCCGGCAGGTGGACGGGCTAGCCGGAAGACTAGGGCCCGCCGAGAAGCATCTTATGTCCTCCATACTCGTTTCGAACAGGACAAGTCCAGGCCTTGCGGCCCGCAGCTACACGACCACGCATGACGCATTCGACTTCAGCAGTCAGCCGTCACCGGTCGATTGGTCGGTCGGTCGGTCGGTCGACTGTTGTTAACAACCCCCAACCAACCAACCCATCTGCCCATGCATACCCCGCACCGTCGGCCACCTTCTCAGGTCACCTTGTTCAACTGGGCGGCTCCGGTGCTGGTCCAGGCCTGCTTCATGACGAAGCCCTGGGACTTCAGTCAGGTCGGCCCCAGGTGCGGCATGTGCACCTGCACCTGCGCCTGCGCCTGTGCCTGCACCTGCGCCTGCGCCTGCGCCTGCGCCTGCGCCTGCGCCTGCGCCTGCGCCTGCTGTGTGCGAGCGCGCGTGTGTACACACAAGCCACCATGCCGGCCTGCGTGCGCGGCGGCCAATCGGGGCTCGAGGCCAAGACACGCGCACCGCAGCAACGGGCCCGCACCCGGACGCCCGCGGCTGTAGGCGGTGATACAGCAGCTAGCTAGCTGGCCGCGCGCACCTCCTCCCGGGGAAGGGAAGGGGGAACACGGACACCGCCTCCTGCCCCCCCTACCTTCACCCGCCTCCGCCGCCCTGTCCCCGCCCCCTCCCCCCAACCCCGTGCAGCTACCAGGGCACCGGCTGGCGCTTCTCCCGCTGGAACGGCACCGCCTCGCTGCCCTGGGCCACACCGGGCGCCTGGGCCGACTGCTCACCCGACGTGGCCATCTCCTTTGTTGTCCCGGTGAACGAGTACTACGGCGCCGTGTCCCAGACCATCGCCCTGGACCCGGCCAAGGTGGCGGCCTGGCGGGACAACAACGGCTCCGCCAACTACGGCCTGTTGTTCAGGTGGGGTGGAGGGACGTGGCAACCCGACCCCCCCCCCCGGGCGGGTGTGTCATGGACGGAGGTGGAGGTGGAGGTGGAGGTGGAGGTGCAGGGGTCTAGCTGGCTCTCCCCGTAGGTCCTTTTCCGACGGCATGACACGGCAAGGGAAGGGGCCGGAGCTACGGTAGGCTGCTGCTGCACGCAGACACCACCACCATGTCCCCCGCCTCCCTTGCCGCTGCTGCCCGCCGCCGCTCGTGACGCCTGCCGCTGCTGCTGCTGCCGCTGCAGGGCCGTCAACGGCACCCTCTCCTTCATCACGGGCCAATGGCGCGGCGACAACCCCGCGCTGCGCCGCCCCTCCCTGTCCATCACCTACGCCCTCCCGCCCGCCCCCCCGCCCAACACCGCCCAATACCCGGTCGCGCTGGGGGCGGTGTCTCGGGTCTGGTGGGTGGACCCCGGGGGCAGCGACGAAGCCAACAGCGGCCACTCCGACTCGCCCTTCAAGTCGCCCGCCAAGGCCGTGTTTGAGGCCTGGCCGGGGGACCAGATCTTCCTCAAAAGCGGCGTGTACCCGGGTGGGTGGGTGGGTGGGTGGATGGGTGGGTGGGTGCGTGGGTGAGGAAGCGTGGGTTGGGCAGGCGGGTGGGTGGGTGAGGGAGCGTGGAACTCGCCGGGCGTCTCTCCCGCCCGCCCCACCCCCCACTCTGCCCCCCTCGCTGCCCCCCTTCCCCGCAGGCGGCTTCAGCCTCACCCGGCCCCGCCTCACCCTCCGCTCCGCCCCCGGCCACTGGGCGACCGTCTCTCTGCCCCTCAACGACCCGCAGAACGCCGTCAACGTCATCACGCTGCGTCCGGGGGCCGACCAGGGGACCATCTCGGTGAGACGTGAGAGGGGGGGGAGGGGGGAGGGGGGAGGGGGCATACGATCGGATACGTACTCGTTAATCCAGGAAGGGGGCAGTTGCTGCTGCTGCTGCTGGGTATGTAAGTGCCTGCCTGCTGTCAGGCCCAGCTGATCCGTTGATGGCACGTAAGCAAGGTGCCGTGGGTGATGTGTGGCCCCCACGTCTCCCCACCACCTGCAGCATTTATTTTGCTTGCATGTACCTGTTGTGGCTGCCAGTGTGGGCCCCATGATTCCCGGAAGGGTCCTTCTTCTGTGTTGTCGAAACGCACGCAACGCATCTCGCCGGGGCTTGCCGGCTACCCGGCTCCATCTCTTGCCTCCATGCCACACTCGGTCACTCGCTGCTCGGCTGCCCGGTGTTCCACAGGATCTGGAGGTGGTGGGTGGCTTTTACTACGGGCTCATGTTCTTCACAAGCTGGGAGAACTACGGAACCATGGCGGACCGGGTGGCCAAAGGCTCAGCACCCAGCCACTGGCTCGTGAACAACGTGCGGTACGTGGGTCGAGTGCATGAGTAGCGGTGGTGGTGTGTGTGGGGGGGTGGGGAGGGGGAGGGGGCGAGCGGGGCTGTATGACGGGATGGAAGAACAGCATGAACGACAACACCCCAGTCAGTCAGCCCAGCCTGGGTGGGACGGGATGGGGACGGGATGGGCGTTTCCCCAATTTCCAAAGTCTCCTCGCCACAAACCTTTCCACTACTAGTAAACCCGCGAATCGTAACCGCAGCGCATCTTGATTGTGACCGGACCCCCCCTTCCCCCCAACGCCGCTCCCCTTGCCCTGTCCTGTGTATACACAGCATCCATGATACCGGCAGCAGCGCAATCAAGCTAGTCATGAAGGCCACCAACGTCACCTTCTCAAACTGCGAGATCTACAACACCGGCGCGCGCCTGCGCACCGCCGGCCACGGCATCGTGGCCATGCAGGCGTACGACCTTGCCGTACGAGACTGCTACTTTCACGACATTCCCGGTCCGGCGGTGCACCTCGCCGGCGGCACCGCGCGCGTCATGATTGAGCGAAATTACGTGGCAAGGGCCTGGACCGGATTGAACCTGGGTTTCACGCTCGAGTACGAGTACATGGACGCCATCAATAACCCGGAGTTGTACCAAGCCATCAACGTGACAGGTACGACGGAGCACACTAGGACAAACTCATTGAACGTTTGAGAGAAGGGCCCTAACCCGCATATGTACAATCTAACGTCTGAATTGGATCCACAATCAATCCACAATCAACCCATCCACATGCGCTGCCCGCTTGCCACCACACTCAAACGGCAAAATTGCGCCCGAATCTTGCCCGATGCATCCGATGCATCCGTTGCCTGCCTGCGTGCTTGCTCGCTCATTTGCTCGGTTGGTTGGTTGGCCTGCAGCCCGCAACAACATCATCACCGCGGTCGGCTTGGCGGGCATCGCGGTGTGGGCCGGCCGCAACACCATCATCGTGCATAACACCCTCTGGGGTGCCCAGGAGTACGGCCAGGCCTCCATCCTGGTCGCCGCTGACACGCACAACGACGCGCCCTCTCCGTACGGCACCCCGCTGCTCAGCCGCTGCGCCAACTTGACACTGTGGGGCAACCTGCTGTTCCGCTCCGCCACCGCGCGCGCCGGGCCGGTGGTTCAGATCCGCGAGGAGGGGCTGGACCCGACCACCCCGCTGGTGTCTGCACACAACGTCTACTATGACATGAAAGGTACGGCGCCGGCAGCCGGCGGCATTTGGTGCTGTCGTTGCTCGTTGGTACTGCACTGTGCTGCACTGCATGGATGGCGGTGGGGGGTCGAGCGCTGGAGCGCGCAAAGCGAGAGAGAGAGCCCCACTAGCATATAACGATATAAGGTAAGGTTGGTTTGGACGAGCAGGAGGCAGCTAAGTTGAAACGATGTGAACGCCAGCAGCCAGCCAATGCATTGCTTGCTTGGGGGGTTTCCAAGCTCCTCTTCAAACGTACTCGGAACCTCGGATCGGATCTACGCATGTTTGATTGTTACCGCCTCCCTCCCTCCCTCCCTCCAGGTCTGGGCGTGGTTCCCTTCCAGTGGGGCAAGGGCGCCATGCTGGAAGACGAGCGGACCAACGCCACCTTCGTCGGTAACGCCACCGGCTGGGCCCAACACCTCGCCCTCGACCTGCACCAGACACACGCCGACAACAACAGCATCGAAGCCGACCCGCAGCTAGACTCCGCCTTCAAGCCACTTGCCTGCAGCCCCGCTAGGGGCCGCGCGCGGCCCCTGGTTCCGCCGCCGCCCTGGGGCACTGCTGCGCTGGTGTCGGACGACTTCAGCGGCCGGCTCCGACCCACGGGTCTGCCGCTCGACGCCGGCGCCGTGCAGGCCGACGCCAACGGCACCGCCAAGGCGCTGCCGCCCGTGCCGGCGGCCTTGGCCGGCAACGCGCCGTACACGGGCGTCGGCCTGGGCCCTGTGTACGACAAGAACTGGCCGTACTCGTACTGGTCAACGCGGGTCTGCAAGGACCTGCTCGTGGACGCGGTCAACGGCACCGATTCCCAGACGTTCAACTACGAGTCGAATTATGCGCCGTTCAGGACGATAGCAAAGGCGCTCGCCAGCAGCAATCAGTGCGACCGCATCTTGCTCAAGGGAGGGCAGACCCACGGCGGCGGCTTTGGCATCTTCACGCCGAATGTGAGCCGCGCCTACCGAGTGTAATGTCGAGCTGGGTGTGTCATGTACATTTACACGTCATGTACATGACATTTATGATATGTGTACCGTATATGACAGGATGCGAAGTGGGGCTGCTGCCGCTGCTGCCGCTGCCGATGATGATGATAAGGATGAGGTTGCTGCTGTTGCTGCCGCTGCCGCTGCAGGTGACGATCACCACCAGACCAGCCGACCTGGCGTCGCGGCGGCGCGCCACCGTCCTGTGCAGCAGCTCCGGCTCCGGCTCCAGCGGCGGCGCCAGCCCCTGCATTCGCACCGGTGACGGCCTCTACGGGGGCGCCGCCGCCATCACCCTGTCCAACTTTGACGTTGCAATGGCGGGCGGCGCCGGGGGCAGCTGCATCCACCTGAACGAGGGCGCCGGCAGCGGCACCTCCGCGTACTGGGGCTTCTACCTGGCGGCGCGGGGCCGGCCAACGACCCTGTCGTACATCCAAGTAGGGTTAGGTATGGGACGAATGAACATGAGTACGGTAGGTCGTGCGGGCAGGTGCAGGGATGCCGCTCAGGCAGGCCCGCTGACTGCGGTGATGGAGAAAGGAACCCGTCTCGGCTAGCTAGTAGGCTCGAGACCCCGGTGTGCCCGGCTTTACGGTATTTCCGTTGGCAAATAAACGACCCAGGCATTATTGCTGCCCAGACCTTGATCGGTCGCGCTATATGAAGTCGCGAAGCACGTGACGGGTACGAACAGTACGTGACGGGTACAGTTCATGGCCTGCCTGACCACAGAAGACTGATGCACAACACACACACACACACACACACGTCACGTCAAACAGGGTACATCGACGTTGTTCATGATGCTGTTCCCCGTCAAAATGCCTGCCTCACATGTATGTACGGCACATACCCTGCTGCGTCGTGCCCGTTTCCTCATGCACCACAGAACATGACCCTGACGAACTGCGGTCTCCACGGCATCAAGCTGAGCACCTTTGTCCGGGGCGTGGTGATCCAGTTCGTCAACATCAGCCGACCGGCGGGCAGCGGCATCGAGGTGCGCGGCGGCGGCGACCTGACCCTCCGGAGCAACGTCATCACCAACACCACCGACACGGCCATTCGGCTGGGAGGCGGGGCGCGCAATGTGCTGGTAGAGAGGAACCTGATCAAGTGAGTGAGTGAGTGGGTGGGTGGGTGGGTGGGTGAGTGAGTGAGTGAGTGGTGAGTGGTGAGTGGTGAGTGGTGAGTGGTGAGTGGTGAGTGGTGAGTGGTGAGTGGTGAGTGGTGAGTGGTGAGTGGTGAGTGGTGAGTGGTGAGTGGGTGGGTGGGTGGGTGGGTGGGTGGGTGAGCAAAGGAAGGAAAGGAAGGAAAGGAAGGGCCTGCCTGCCTGCCTGCCTGCCTGCCTGCCTGCCCTTCCTGCCTGCCCTGCCTGCCTTGCCCTCCTGACGCGCACCCCCTCCGCCGCCTCAGGAACTTCGGCGGTCGCGGCATCCTGCTGGGCAGTGACTCCACCGAGGTGATGTACATGGATGTGGACTGGGCGCGAACCAACAACGACGACTGGCACGACAGCGTCAACACCCTCGTGCGCAAGTGAGCGAGGCAGGGCCGGGGGTGCGCGTGTGCGCGGCTGTGGCTGCGTGCGTGCGTGGACGTGCACGCAAAGACCCCCGAACGGCCTATCCTTTATTGGCTCGTTCGCCTGCTTTTGCCCTGGTGGCCCACCCTGACCTGCGCCTCAGGTCGTCAGGGCAGACGGTTGTTTCAGGTTGTGTCGTCAATGTGTTGTGTTGTCGAGTGCCTGGCCCTGTACCCGTACCCTGCCCTGAGCACGCGTTTTGCCCTCTTGCCCGCCACCTTCGCCCTGCCGCCCCTCCCCCCCCCTGCGCCTCGGGCTGCCCCCACCCGCCGCCTCCGTCCCTCCGCTGCGTTGTCTCCTTTCTTACCCCCACCCGCAGCAACATTCTGGACGGCGGCGCGGGCGCGGGCGTGGCCTTCTACTCGGCGCGCGACGCCACCGTCGTACACAACACGATCCTCAACGTGGCGACCGCCATGCAGGCGGGGGTGCTGCTGAACGTCAGCCCCAAGCGCACCGGGCCCAGCACCGAGGTGGGGCCGCCCAACACCAACATCACCTTTAGGAACAACATCGTCAGCCTCGGAGGCGGACTCACCAGCGGCCGGCTCATGATCGAATCCCGCATCCTGCAGGGCGCAATCGTGAACCAGCAACTCACCGTCAGCCTGCCAAATGGTACCTGTCCCGCTGCCCTGCACCACCATCGACGGATGCTCAGTGACACCACCACCACCACCACCACCGCCACCACCACCACCACCACCACCACCACCACCACCACCGCCACCGCCACCACTACCTTCGCTTCCGCTTCAGCTGCTGATAATGGTGCTGATGGCGCCGCCGCTGCCGAGTTGACCGTAGCGATGAACGTGGCCGGCGCCTCGTTCGCCGAAGCTGTCAAGCCCCGTCGTCGCGGTCTGGCCCAGGCACGGTCCTTCGTGCAGGAGTACGCGGACGCGCCAGGCGAGCAGGGCCGCAACCCCGACGGCTCCTGCCCCGTCTTCCCACCCGACAACGCCTGGCACCAGGACGTGAGCGCCCTGCCGGTACACCCCAACAGCCGGGTCCTCAAGTGGCAGATCGGCGGCGGCAACCTGCACCCCGACTTTGGCGGCGGGTTCTCGCGGGACGGCCAGCGCGTCTTGTACGGCATTCCGTACGCTGTCGTGGACAGCAGCCGGGGCACGCCGCTGGTTCCGGTGAGAGCCCGACGTGTTCGCTTGGCGGAAGCGCGGGTGTGATTGAATGAATGGCGACTGGTACGGAATTGATTCGTGATCGCGACGCTGCCGTACCGTACGGCGTTTGTACCATTCCTGACCGGTGGACCTGACCTCCACCATTTCCTGCATCGGGGCACCTGCTGAGAATTTGTATTTTTTAAAAGGAATCTGAGGATCTGCCTGGACCTGCTTTCTGTTGGTATTTCGAGGGATTTCATCCACCTACTTCGCACACTTTCGCAGCCAGAGTGGCGAAGTATTTACAAAGCGTACTGCCCGCTCCTCCATCGACCCCCGTGAATTCAGATCGACATTGGCCCCGCCGGCTACCCGGACGAGTCCGACACCTCCCCCGCCGGCTTCCCCTTCCCCTCCACCGCCCCCGTGGAAGGAGCCTACCTCAACTGCCCCGACTCGCGCTGCCCCGGGGACCGACACGTCCTGCTGGTGGACAACGCCACATGCCTGCTGTACGAGACGTGGAGGAGGTAAGAAAGTACGGCAGTACGGCAGTGCGGCGGCACAGCATCGATGCGGTACGGCAGGTAACAACACCTGCGCAAGGCAGCCACCGTAGCGGCCACGCCAGCAATTACCGTAGGTTAAGCCGAGAATCGACAATCGAATGGTCGTCGCGATGCCAAAGCGGATAGAATGGATACCGCCGCTGCTGGTCTTTGGCTGATTGGTGGCGGTGGCTGGCATTAATGGTGCGGCTCTGGCGTCTGGCCCCCGCCCGCTTCGTGCCTTTCCCTTCTTTTCCCGCTTCCAGCTTCCCGCCAGGTGTGACGAGCAGCGGCAGGTGGCAAGCCGACATCGTGGCCCGCTTCAATTTGTCCCGCAACGCACTGGGCCGGCCGATAGGGTGGTCGTCCGCCGACGCTGCCGGGCTGCCGATCTACCCCGGGCTTGTCAAGTGGGAGGAGGTGGTGGTGAGGGGCGTCATCGACCACGCCATCCGCTTCACCGGGCCCAACTCGCGACCCGCCTACTCGCCGCCCGCCACCCACTTCGCGCCCGCCGGTGACACGGGGCCCGAGTCGCCCTGGATGGGCATGCGGGTGCGCCTCAACGCGTCGTACGACTGCGGCCCGCTGGCGCCGGCGGCGCGGGTGTTTTGTACGGCACTGAAGAAGTACGGCGGCATCTTTGCGGATAACGGCAGTCCCTGGTACTTCTCAGGTACACATACGTGTGTGCGGACCTGCGCAGCGGACCCCGCCGGGCGCAAGACCCTGCACGGCTTCCTGTCCTCCCTGCCAGCGAGATGGCGCTGCGTATCCTTTATCTTCGGTCTGGCAGATCCGGCAGTACCTGCATGGTTCTCTTCTGTGCATGTTGAGCTGAGGTGTCTGCTCTTTACCCGTACCGGTACCTGCTCTTTGCAGCCTACCTCGTATGTCTTGCATGCTTCGCGCCCGCGCGCCCGCCGACCCGCCCGCCGCCACGCCCGCCATCCATTGCGCCCGCAGGCGAGGCCACCGCCCGGTGGGACTCGGTCCTTTCCCAGTTGTACGACATTTCCAAGATCCCCGCCTCAGCCATGGAGGTGCTGGACAGCGGCTGCCTGTGCACCGACGCCGAGTGTACGACAGCCGAGTGCGGCGGGGTGAGTCGACCGTCGCCCGACTGGTCGATTGCGGGGGCAGTAGTCGTACATGTCCAGTCAAAGAAAAGGAACTATCGAGAGCTCGGCGCCTGACTATCGATTCGTACTCACCGCTGGTGCACCTGCACAACTTCATCCAGCGGTGTGGTCCTTGGTGCTTGTGACGTTGTGTGGTGTGGTGCTGCCCGCAGTCGGCCTGACTCAATGCTGCTTCGCGCACACACCCCATTCCCACCATTCCGCCGTCGGCCGTCCTCTCCACACGCCGCCGCCGCCGCCGCCGCCACCAACTGCCATTCCTCGTCTTGACACGCCTGTCCTGTCTCACCCATGTATGCATCCTGCCGGTCCTGCCGTCCGTCCTGTCCACCTGCTTGCTTGGCATACTTGCTACGGCAAGCACTGCTCTCCCGAAACAAAATACATGTGCACATGTATATTTTTGTGCATACAACACGCATGTGTGTATGTGCATGTGCGCATGCACGCCATCACGCCTACGCCGACACCTGCGCGTGGTTGTGCGTGTTTGCATCATGTGGCTGGTGGCCTGGTGCGCACGCAGGTGCCCAACGTCGACCCCAACGCGGTGCCGCTCTACCCCGCCATCGCCTCCGTCGCCAGCCTCGCCTTCGCCAACAACATCTACAGCCCACCACCGACAACAACCGCCGCCCTCAGCGGCCGCTACGTAGATCGCAGGGTGCCGCCGCTGGGGCCCGGCTACGACGGCGGGTTTGCAGGCTGGCAGGCCTACACCGGCGGCGACGCGGGCAGCTTGGAGGCCGATCCGCTGCTGGACCCCGTCACCTACAAGCCGCGCCAGGGCAGTCCCGCTAGCAAGACGGCGCCGCGGCTGGCGGCGGCGGACACTGACTTTTACGGAAGGTCGCGCGGCGACGTGGGCGGGATGACGGACGCGGGTGCGGCAATCGCAGCCTAGGGGATTGATGCGCCGATAGGGGTGGCGGGGAAGGCGGGCCGGAGTGGGACCGGGGAAACCCTTAGTGCGTGACCCCACACGCACATCCTCTGCTGCCATCACCCTGGCCTAGGACCCCGGCCGGGTGTACCGGTATTCTTATTTTTATCGCCGATGCATCGATTGAACGAAGGGGGTGGAGCGAGCGGAGTGGAGCGCGGGGCAGAGCGCGCGGGCCTGGGCGCAAGTGTGGGTTGGTTTGGTTTCGGAGCGAGGTTCGTGTCGAGCGAACTGAGTCCAGCTCCGCAGGAAGAGTGGTGGTGGTGGGTGTTCGGTACGTATGCGCACGCATACGCATAGTGTACAGTGCGGTTATTTCGGTTCGTCATCCATGAGGCGGCGCCGAATGTGCGTGATCAGGGAGGAAGAAAGCGTATTGTTGCCTGGTAGGTGGTAGAGGCTGGCGTCGGTAATAATGCTAATTATGTGACCAACTGTCGTGGTTGGTTGGTGCATAGATGTGGAACTGGATGCATTATTGCTAATGCTGGGGAGGGCTGATGAATTAGTCGTGGAATAAGGTGCGCGGCCGCACGCAACCCGTCGCACGAGAACTGCTGTACGTAGTCATATTGGTTACTGCTAACCTTCGTGTGGAGAGATGACGCCAACGAGTCAACAGAAAGGTGGTGTTGAAAAACACCGAGTTTGTAAGATGGATGTTGTGGCACAGTTTGTTTTACACGGCCGCGGAGCCGTCCTCAGCCTTGCCGCCCTTGGACTTCTTGGGCAGCAGCACGGCATGGATGTTGGGCAGCACGCCACCGGAAGCGATGGTCACGTCGCCCAGCAGCTTGCCCAGCTCCTCATCATTGCGGATGGCCAGCTGGATGTGGCGCGGGACGATGCGGTTCTTCTTGTTGTCGCGGGCAGCGTTGCCAGCCAGCTCCAGCACCTCAGCGGTCAGGTACTCCAGCACAGCGGCCAGGTACACGGGCGCTCCGGCACCGATGCGCTCGGCATACTTGCCCTTCTTCAGGTAGCGAGCGATGCGGCCCACGGGGAACTGCAGGCCCGCCTTGGAGCTGCGGCTCACGGCCTTCTTGCCAGCGGTCTTGCCCTTGCCACGACCAGCCATCTTGATAGTAGATACAAATTGTTTGGTTACGGTCAAATTGTAATTTTGGTTAGAATTTAATAATGAGATATGGGCTTTCTTATGCTGCAAGGGAAATGACAACCTGAGCCAGGTCGTTTGTCCGTTAGTCCGAGCAAGGTCGGGTCACGCAGCACAACTGACAGCTCGCAGCTGCCTTATAAATTTCCAATGCTCTCAACACGGTATACTATTTGTTTAACACAAGTAAGGGCTGGCGCGATCCCGGGTTTATAGCGGTGGGGTTGCGGGGCTGTGTTGTGGTCAGTTGTGGTCAGTTGTGGTCGTTTGCGTGTGTACATGAGACGTGTTTGCACCCGAGCGTTGTTCATGCACCGCATCTTCGGGTTACGTCGACGACGTCCGTGCAGCGGGAGATCAGCTGCGTCAGTCACAGGCGTAACCTTGCGCCACCCGCATAGAGGCCGCTCGCTCGGTTCACGCATATCGCCTGGCAGGCGTCCGGGGCCGAAGGCTTATTAGGTGTCTCCCGCGGGGGCGGAGGCCCTATCACCAAACAGCAGCTTGCACGCATCTTGCCAACGTACATAGGCTCCTCTTCCTTCTCCGTGTGGCAGGCACGGTGGGGCATGTCACGGTGGCCGCCTTGCGTGTTCCACTGTTATCTTCGGGGCTTGGTGCGTTCCTTACATCCCAGCCACAATTTTATCAACCACTTCAGCAACGTGTCACCTAACAGCCTCAGCGAATCTCCAGCATCCACCTGATTGCCTCGTCACGTGGGGTTCTGCTAGGCTCAGCTGGGACGCGCTCCAACTTCACGCTCAGTTTGTATCTAACATGCTGCTGCTTGCAAGCAAGTTTAACTCGTTTTCTCTTTACGTTACCGACTTACCGTTCATGGGCCCCGGCCTATACGTGGATAACCCCCCGTGCTCCCCTACCCGTCATGCATACCACCCACCCACCAACCCATCCACCCACCCACTAGGATGGCATCCGGGTCTCACAGGGTCATTGTCCTTGCGGAACTTCCACTGGGGTGTGGGGTGAAGGCGGGGCGGAAACCCCGGGCCCCCCACCGATAATGGTTCCATGAGCACGTTACCCAATATCCGTAATGGCCGCTCAAGTTATCTAACACGCACGATAACCGCCTTGCTGCGGGGGTGGATGCGCACGCCCTGTGCCCCCCACCACGTGTGCAGTGAGACACGTACACCACAAGTAAATCTGCCCATGAGCCTTTGTTCATTATGTATGTCATAATTTGGGTGCTCATATCACCTAATGTGCACGAAGCTCGCCATGCTGCGAGTGGGAGGGTGGGAAGAGGGGTGTGGAGGGTAGGGGGGGAAAGCCCCGGGCCCCCCCACCGATTGTTTCATGTGCGTGATGTGTGAGATGGACACCCCACATGGGACATGAATTTTCGCCCCAAAACACAGGAACGACACCATACTCGCAGAAGACAGTCATGCCTTTGCAAGACACGACACATCTAAGCGAAGTGAAGCGAAACAGCGCTCCTTTCATCCGGCAACATGGATGGCACCACGCGACCACGGCCTGTTGAACCATCATATACGAATTTCATGCACTTCGCAACTGTTCAATAATTGAAACAATTTATCATCAGCATTGTTGCAGTCCAGCAGTCGGCTTTATACAGTGCCATCGTTACAACCGACATTCAGGAAGAACGGCCCGTTTGAGACTGTTGTAATTCCATTGCATAAACAACGTTTCGGCATAAACCGTCAATTCATTAATGCCATCAGGCGTGCCTTTATCGGAATTTTGGAAAGCCGTTGCGGCCGTTGTACGGTCACTACGCTGCCTCAGACAAAAAAAGTTAAGCCCAGGTTTGCTTCACAAACCCGGGTATATCAGATCTTACATCTACACTTACACATCACAATGGCCCCCAAGAACATTAAGGAGGAGAAGGCGCCCGAGGCCGCTGAGCCCAAGGCTGAGGCCAAGCCTAAGGCGGAGAAGGCCCCCAAGGCGAAGAAGGAGAAGAAGGCGCCGGCGAAGAAGGCTGCCAAGGAGCCAGCTGCCGAGGGCGGTGCTGACGGCGACAAGAAGGCCAAGAAGAAGGCGAAGGTCTCCAAGAGCGAGACCTACAAGCTGTACATTTACAAGGTGCTCAAGCAGGTGCACCCCGACACCGGCATCAGCTCCAAGGCCATGTCCATCATGAACAGCTTCATCAACGACATCTTCGAGAAGGTCGCCACCGAGGCCTCCAAGCTCAGCCGCTACAACAAGAAGCCCACCGTCACGTCGCGCGAGATCCAGACCGCCGTGCGCCTGGTGCTGCCCGGCGAGCTGGCCAAGCACGCCGTGTCGGAGGGCACCAAGGCAGTCACCAAGTTCACCTCGGCGTAAGCTGCTGGCTTCGGTCTTCACGCTCCTCAAAAACCCCGGTGTTTCTCAACACCACCTATCTTTCTCATCCTATCCAGTGACATTGCGGTTGCAGGAAATTCGGGGACGGGTAACTAGACCGCAGCGGAAGGAACCGAGGCGATGTTGGCAGACGGCGCTGCGTTACTGTGGGGGTGTGCATGAAGGCGTCACTTAAACCAAGCAGCCGAGGCGTGTGATATTAAGAGGTGCCACATCTCGCGTTGGCCCAGGGGGCTCGCGTGGGGCTGCGAAGCTGAATGCTTGCCGTAATGGGATCCCGAAATGCCGCACCCAACCCTGGCAGCTGGAATTTAACGCTCGGCACAGCAACGTGGACTTCCCGCCCCCCTGCGAAGGCCCCCAAAGCCCCAATGACCTGTGTTCGCGTGTGTTTTAGGCTGTGGTCCGGCCGCGCAGGCAGACACGTCTAAATCGTCGCCCGTTGAACTGGACGTGTCTGTGCTTCAGGTGTACTGCCGCAGACTGTGTATACGAAGTGCGAAGTCACCAAGTTCACGTTGCCGTAAGGTGCTGATTTCTTCAACCCCTCCCATAACGGTGTGTCTCAAGGTCATATATCGTATCCGTATCAGTGACTAAAACCCTTCAGCGCAGTCAACAGAGTGAAAGGTGGTGTTGAGAAACACCGGGTTGTTTGTTTGTTGCATCATCTCCTCGACAGGCCGTCCCTTACGCCCTCTCGCCACGGATGCGGCGCGCCAGCTGGATGTCCTTGGGCATGATGGTGACGCGCTTGGCGTGGATGGCGCACAGGTTGGTGTCCTCGAACAGGCCCACCAGGTACGCCTCGGCCGCCTCTTGGAGCGCCAGCACCGCCTGGCTCTGGAACCTCAGGTCGGTCTTGAAGTCCTGGGCGATCTCGCGAACCAGGCGCTGGAACGGCAGCTTGCGGATGAGCAGCTCGGTGCTCTTCTGGTACTTGCGGATCTCACGCAGGGCGACAGTGCCGGGGCGGTAGCGGTGGGGCTTCTTGACACCGCCGGTGGCGGGGGTCTTGCGAGCGGCCTTGGTGGCCAGCTGCTTGCGGGGCGCCTTGCCGCCGGTGGACTTGCGGGCAGTCTGCTTGGTGCGGGCCATTTTTTATCTTCGCTACTTTGGTATAACTAATGCAAGCGATTAAGAGAGTTTACAATCAAAGGGCTGGTAGCAGGCTAAATTCAACTGGACCGGCAGCAGTCCGTTGACCGTTGCGACCAGGGCGACCCGACCCGACCGAGGCGACCCGAAAAACAAGCGAGAACAGACCACCTTGCGAGCAAGTATAACCAGTATAAAAGTCTTGCAAAGCTCGGGCCATTTACATACTAATCCAGCCTTTTCCCTTCAGGACACTTGAACTACCTCTCTGACAATGTCTGGCCGTGGCAAGGGTGGCAAGGGTCTGGGCAAGGGCGGCGCTAAGCGTCACCGCAAGGTGCTTCGTGATAACATTCAGGGCATTACCAAGCCCGCCATTCGTCGTCTGGCTCGCCGTGGCGGTGTGAAGCGCATCAGCGGCCTCATCTACGAGGAGACCCGCACCGTGCTCAAGACCTTCCTGGAGAACGTCATTCGTGACTCGGTGACCTACACCGAGCACGCTCGCCGCAAGACGGTGACCGCCATGGACGTCGTCTACGCGCTCAAGCGCCAGGGCCGCACCCTCTACGGCTTCGGCGGTTAAACAACCGCCATGGTGCCTCGTATCGCGTTGGAGCACAGCTTCTACAAAACTCGGTGTTTTTCAACACCACCTTTTTGTTGACACTTGAGATTGTTCGGGTCGGGGGAGTCTCGGGACGCCCTGTGGAGTCGTGGGGGCCAGCCCCCAGGCCAGAAGACAATGGTAAAGATTGGACCACGATTTGCCTTTCAGTCAAATTCGCAAACAAATAGCCCGGGGCATTTAGCCATTCGCCAGTTCGATTTCCATCACGCCCTGGACCTCGTCTGAACTCCCTCCTCGCTCGTCCACCACGCGTGGTGGCGTGGGATGCTTCGCAGCCATCAGCAGGGCCCGATGCGCCCTTCCAAACCAAACACAACACCCATCTACCCGTCCAGCCAACAATCTGGAGTTTGGGCGAACGGCTTCTGCTGCGGGAAACACACCCGGACGCTGGCGGGGGGAACGAGCGTGTAGCGCGCCCGCCCTGCCCCCCAACCCCCGCCCCGCGCCCTGCCTCGTGCGCGCATCGACGCAGCCACGCACCTCCATGGAAAAAACCCTCCCACACCACTACCTCCTGCCCCCCGCCGGACCATGCCCCCTGCCCCGCTATCCGCTACCCGCCCGCCTCTCCGCTGCCCACCCGCTGCCCTGACTCCCCCCGAAGGTGCTCAGTCAGCGCTCTCAGTACCTCCCGGCCGTGATCCAGCCCCAGGCTGATGTGGCCGGCGCCGTGCACCACTCGCAGCCGGCCCCGCGCGCCGGGTATGGCATCGTGCAGGTGCCTCGCCATCGCCAGGGTCACGTTGAGATCCTGGTCGCCCTGCCGCGGGCAGCGGGTGGGTGGGCGGGTGGAGTAGGGTAGGTTGGGCGGGTGCCGGTGTGTGGGGTGGGCGGGTGGGGTAGGGTAGGCTGGGCGGATGCCGGTGGGTGGGGTGGCTGCGTGCGCAGCAGGAGGGCAGCAGCATGACACAGGGAGCGAGGGAGGGGCGCGCTGTTCGAGCGGGGTGACGGGTGGCATGGGGATGCGCCCGCCAGGGGTTGCAGCGCAAGCTTCGGACGCGGGGGGGGGGGGGGGGCGGGGCGGGGTAGTGAGTTTCGATGACGCGCTGCGTGTGCGCTGCCTCCCCGCCCTTCCTCCTACTAACTACACACATGGTACCAACCGGTTTCCGCTCGCACGCGTAGCGCAATGCAGTGCAGCGTAGCGCAGCGCAATGCAGTGCAGCACAGTGCAGCACAGGACAGTGCGAAGGGCGCGTTACCGAATGCCGTAACGTACCCGCTACGTGTGTACCCTATACACAGGTCGAGGACGCATTACGGAGGATCAAACACCGTCGGGGCAATCCTACTGGGTCCACTGCAACCGATTCATACACTCCGATCAACCTCCAAACCACCCAACCGGCCAACCGTCCAACCACCTTTCTGCTTCCTCCAGTCCAGGGCTCCTGGCATACCGACCTGCCAAATGAAGGTGGGTGCGGTGATGCGCTCCAGGGGCAGTCCCCACGGCTCCGAAGTCAGCCGCATGTCCGCCCACAGACCCGTCAGACCCTGAGCCAGCACCTCGCCGCCCGACCTCGACATCAGCGCGCCCAGCTCGGGCCGCTGCCGCAGCTGCTCGGCCACCGCCGCCCTGCCGATAATGCAGCAGGGCGCGAGGGCGAGTGCAAATGTGCGTGTCCGTGCGTGTGTGTTTTGGATGTATTGATGGGTAGCAAAGACGAGACCGGAGAGGCAGTGGCAGCGTCTGCGGCGGCTGCGTGGTCTCTCGCACCGGCGCATTCGAACTTCCTCCGGCAGTAGCCCTCCATCTGCATGTACTACCACACTGTCGTACTGCCGTATCGTCCGGTGAGAACAATCAACAAACAAGCCGATGCACCTGTCAGTGGCCGAGAAGCCAGCCGCGGAGAGCATGAGCCACGTGGCGGCGGCGGAGAGCCCCGCCCCCAGCGCGGCGCGGCACAGGCCGGCGCCGCCGCTGCCACCGTAGCCGCTGTCGCCGCCGCCGCCGCCCGCCGCGCCAGACGCCGACGGCTTGGCCACCGCGGCGCCGCCCGCGACGGCGGCGGCGGCGGCGGGACCCGCCGGCGGCACCGTCACATCCTTCGCAGATCGCTGGACGGGCTCGTCCTCCTCCGCGGCCTCCCCGCCGCTGCGGCTTCCGTACATGTCATTCACGATGGCTTTGCCACCGCCGCCGACGGCGCGCATAGGGCCCACGCCGAGCGCAGCGGCCAGTCGCAGCGCAGCGGTGCCGGCGCCCATGGCCGCGCCCAGCAGGCCGGGCGTGTGGTTGATCGCCAGGAAGCCCAGGCGGTTGCTAAGCGCCATGCCTGTGCGTGCGCCCGAGGCGTGCGCCGGACACCATACCGTAAACGATATTCCCCGTTTAAATGTTTGCGAAAGGTTTGTGGGGGCACATGCGGCCTCTCTCTTGTGGGTTGTGGCATGCTGTCGTGAATGATACATTCGCTGCGGCGGCAGTGCCCCACACGGGCATCTCGACTTTTGTTCGTGTGCCTATGCCAGCGGTGGACGGAGGTTTGTCCCATTGGCCCGATATGTTATAAACTTATAATTGTCCGTGAAAGACCGTTGTTTGTGTTCCGCGCTGCCGCTCTTGCTGCTGTTGATGATGAGGATGGGGTGGGGAGGATGCGTGAAGCCTCTGCTCGGCTGCATCTGCGCCATTCCTCAAAAAGTCATAACCCGCCCACCCTGGAGCAGCTCCGGCGCGTCCCGCGTGTGGGTCATGCCAGCCACCAAGCACAGCGCGGACGTCCGCTCGGGCAGCAAACAGGCGCAGGCGCAGGCGTAGGGGCCGCCGCCTGCGGGGAGGCAAGGGGACATCGCGGAGTGTGCGCGGGAAGCGGGCGGGCGAGTCCGGAAGAATCGAGGATGCGCAACGAGGAGGACGATGCATGAGGGAACCGCGGGTAGGGGAGGGTAGCCTAGGCGGGCAAAAGCAGGCGCGGCGCCGGGAGAGGATTGACGACAAGAAACGAAAGAAATACGGGGATGGAGAAACAAAAGAGGCTGGCTGGCTGGCTGGTTGGCTGGCCTGCCTTCCGCAGCTGACGGGTCGGGCAGTGTGGTGCTCCTCCGGTAGTTCTTATGTGCGGGTCGGTCGAAATGGCGGTCTCATCCTACCCTAGTAGCACACACAAAGGGGGAGGGACGCCGAAATCGCGCCGAATTCCTCCCAATGAAAACGCACACACAAGCCACGTTTACAAGCCCGCTTCGGTTGTGCCGTCACCGCGCCGCAAGGCACTGCCGTACCGCTCGTCCCCATGAAGACAACCTTGTCCAGGCCGAGACCATCCAGCAGCTGCCGTACATCGTCCGCAATCGACTGGAAGCTGTACGACGCTGCAGGGAGCCGGAGGGAAGGGCGGGGGGTCGGAGCCGCAGAGCCGCGGCGCGGTCGATGAAATGTCGGGCTGAGGCAGCTGAGCGCAACGCAGCTGAGGCTCGGAAGCAGTCGGCTTAGGGAGTCAGGCATTGCGGGGCCGGGCACTGCTGGGCCGGGGTTCGTCAAGAGACGGCGGTGCTTGCCGAGAACGACTTGCAAGTCGCAACCGGTCGCTCTGCCCCCGATCGACCACCCCCCTGCCCCCTCCCCTGGTGCCCCGATCCTCAATCAATCTCAACGGCTCCCCCGCCGTTACAACGCTCGCCGCGTCGCTGACCCGGCACTGGCCCCAGCGCAACTCCTGCTCCTCTGCTTGGCAGGTGACGCAGTGATCGTTCATCCTTACCGTTACCGTTGTACCGTTATATCGGTTGCCGTTACCGTAGCGTGATCGCCCTCACCTGCGTCGAACGAGCTGCGGCCGACGCCGGGGCGATTTACGGCCAGGATTCGCAGCTGCAGCTCCTGGCCCAGAGGGTGCAGGAAGGCGCCCTCGTGCCGGCAGCCTGCCCAGTGCCCACGTGCCCACCCAACCCCGCGGCGAGGAGGCGGGGGGGGAACGCATGCAGAGGACGAAAGCGGGGACGGCGCGGGGCGGAGCGGGGCAGTGCCTTGAATGGAGCTGGTTTTGGGGGGCACGGTCTGCGCGGCGGCGCGCATCCATCTAGCGCAGCGGGCAGCTGTATGCAGTGTCGGCGGCCGCCATCCAGCGCGCATCACACCGGCGTTCCGGACAGGCTGCGTGCCAAGAGGTCTGCGTGCCAAGAGGTCTGCGTGTGTGCGGCCAGTGTATGTGCAGCTGCGATGCAGGGTGATCCGGGCGCTCCGTCGTGGGATGTGGCAGCTACCGTAGGTGTGCGCCGGGCCCGATGCGGGGCAAGGCCTCAAAATCGTGTGCCGCGGAGCGCCGCTGCGCGGCCGCGAATCTGAGTCGGGCCGTCTGGAGGGCGGCAAGCATCAGCGGCGGCAGCGGCGGTGGTGGCGGCGGTGGCGGCAGCCTGCCAGCGCCGCTGGCTGCGACGCGCGGAGAACGGGAGGCCGGGTTTCGGAGCGCAAGAGCGGCTCGCGACGGCGTGCGGATGTGGAGGTGTGCAGGCGCAAGCGAGGACTGGCGTGGAATGGGGAGTTGAGGATAGGGCCGTCAGACATGGAGGGGTGCCGACCGGCTGACTTAATCGCGGCGGTGGCGGCGGCGGTGGTCAAGGGGGGCCCGCGGCGGGTGTAGGAGGACGAGGCGGAGCAGGATGAGGGTGGGGGCCCAGGCCCGCGCGCGTGCGTGCCGGAAAGGAAAGCAGCTCCCCAGTCCTCACTTGGCCAGCCGTGATGGTAGAGGATGTTGATGACGTTGCCGTTGGCTGCGGCGACGGGCGCCAGCGGCGACCCGTATGCCGCGAATTCGAGCAGCCGACCGCTGCGGAGGCGGAAGAGCATCGGGCCTTGCCTTGCCTTGTCGCCCAGGCTTCGGCGCTGGTCCTGCTGGTCAGGACTGGTCCGCTACAGCGAGGGAGCGCTTTGCTTTGCACTTAAGCCCCAGCAAGTTCAGTCAATGCGCGGAAGGAAAGGCGGGCTGCGGCAAAAATCAACTGAGGAACCGAAATGAGCGGATTCGGCTTCTTCCGAGGGCGGAGACGACTGACTGCGGAGCAGAATATGGTATTACCATACATCCATATTTGTGGTGTCGGCAAGTACCGCAAGCTGCGGACAAAATCCGTGCTGGGCTGTGAACGATAAGGCAAGAACGACAGGGCGGACGGAAAAGATGTGACCAAAGATGTGACGGAAAAAATCGTGGCTGGAAGGACATCGGTTGCCCTTGGCTGGCCCTTGGCCGAGCTGCGCTTCATGGGCCATTGGATCGTTCCGGATCCGCCGCGGACCATGACAGCCACACTCCCCGACGTCGGCAAGTGAGATGTGCCCGGGTGCTTTCGTGGGCATGCTGGATGTGGTTGTGTGTGTTGTTGTTGTTGTTGTTGTTGTTGTTGTTGTTGTTGTTGTTGTTGTTGTTGTTGTTGTTGTTGTTGTTATTGTTATTGCTCTGTCGGGACGGCACCTTCAACCGGCAGGCCGAGCTCGACCCTGCCTGGGGGCAGCAGGGGCTACAGCCGTACGATGACCTTTAGGTGCCATCCGCGCAAGATTCGGCGCCTGTATCCACTGAGTTTTTGACGCGGCCAGCAACGTGCTGCACATCCTGGAGCTTGGGTTGCCGGGGTAGAACGCCATATCACCGTCACAGACCTTTACGGACTTCACGGCCACTACTGCTGACGGCTCTTCAAGACTGTGCCCCAATGATCACGGCCCGTCGAAAACCGGGACACCAGTCTTCCCAAAAAGCGTCTGCACAGCATCTTGGGGCAGCAGGGGCAGCCCGTTTCCCTACATGCGATAAGTTGCTGTGTAGACGCTTTTTGGGAAGACTGGTGTCCCGGTTTTCGACGGGCCGTGATCATTGGGGCACAGTCTTGAAGAGCCGTCAGCAGTAGTGGCCGTGAAGTCCGTGAAGGTCTGTGGCGGTGATATGGCGTTCTACCCCGGCAACCCAAGCTCCAGGATGTGCAGCACGTTGCTGGCCGCGTCAAAAACTCAGTGGATACAGGCGCCGAATCTTGCGCGGATGGCACCTAAGGGTCATCGTACGGCTGTAACCCTTCACGGCACGGCATACCGTAAGGGTGGGTCAGATGTGGCCTGGCACATGTTGTTGGGCTTCCGGTGATCGTAATAGTCGCCGCATACTTTCATGAAGTGCTCAATCAGACATGAGCGGCGGCAATCTAAGGTGCTGGATGATTCCCCAGGAGCGGACTGCGAGATGGCTACCACGTAGGCCATTGTGCTGCTTTCCGCCTGCCCTGTTTTCTTGCAAATTCGGGTTGCAAACAAACAGTTTACTCGTGCCGTTTACAACAGTCCCTTAGCACCAAAGGAATGCGTGATACTTACTGTCGGGCGCAATAGGCGAAAATTGAGAAAGAAACGGAGCAAACAGGAGAACCTGCTTCTGTTTTAAACATGACGCTGATGATCGATTTATGGATGGTCAGGATGGAACCCTGTACTACAGTGCTTTGGGTAACACAACGCGCAAGTACCGGTACTGCAAGCGTGTTTTGCGTGCACACACGCGTTACCTTAGAGTTACCAGGCCACGCTCATCGCTGGTGATTTTGGCAAAAAGAACTGATATTTCAGTGCTGTGAAGATGTGGGGGAGTCGAGGTTAGGCTGCAACGCATAGCCAAGTTCGTCGCCGCTCGCCCTTGAGGAGGTTCGGCAACCATATCGGCGCAGTAATTCACACTGCTGATGTGGCTTTGTGGCTTAAGGCGCTCCAGGCGCTGTTATAGCGAGCAGAAAGAGCAGAGCCCTCTTGGTGGGCCTGTGGATGTGCAACACGGTGCAAAGCCAGCCGCCAAGGAGCTCGCCACCAGGTTCTCGGATGCTTCCTCTCCGGAAGACAAGGCTGCGGGTGCATCTCCGACTGCACTTTCCGGTGGAGGGTTAAAGCCAAGTCCGCAGTCGGGCAAACCGGCAGCGCTTGTCCGTCAGCCGGAGGCGGACACAGCCGGACTTTACATACCGAATGAAGAAAATGAAGGAGAGGGCAGGGTGGCTTTGGGGCAGAGGTTTAACAGCGAAAGGGATGCCGGCAACACTATTTTGCGGACAGTCCTGAACCAATTGTGTTATCCAGTTACTCTCATCGACAGCAATGCAGCCGTCATTTTGCAGAACGACGCCTCAAGGTGCGCCTGGAAGGTCACGTGCGCAGATCCGAACTCGTCATATGGGCAGTCCCGTCGCGGACAGGATAACAGGCTCTTATACACCCAGAGGTCTCCCAGTCATGAGAGATGCTCGCAGCGGCCGCAACAGCCTGCCATGACTACGCCGCGGCCCGGCCCGCCCACGCGTGCTTGCAGGCGGCTATGGGGCGACCTGGTGTCTTGCGACGCCGCCGGCAAGATCACCGCGCACGCAAGTTCGTCAGTCACCAGCAGCTTCGCCACCTCCATGCTCAGCGGCGCGTGCCTGTCGCCGCTCGCGGTGCTTTTCGCCTCGGACAGGGACGCATACGTGGAAGCTCTGCAGGAGCTCGACGAGGGGCGTGTGTGGCGAGGTAAGCCACGGCCATATCGGCTAGGTTTGTAGCTCCCGCTAACCTCCCCACTTTAAACGCCATGGCGACCGGGATGTGCATATTGCCCGCGCTGATCACGACCTCAGCCGCAGTCTAACCTTGGATTGCCTTCCTGCACACATGCCGCTGCCACGCTTGCCGCAGCCGCAGAGCCGCCTTGCCGTGGCTGCCGCCTTTTCCTGCGGCTTTGTGTGGTCGTACCGGTGCTGTGTGCAGCCGAAGCCGCATCCCCGTCCATGACCTACGCGGGAAAACTCGCCGGCACATCGCGAACGCGTCACGCCGTGTTGTCATGCACCCAGCCAGTCAGCCCCAAAATTGCTCGCCAACCTAAACTGACCGCCTGCCTGCCTGCCTGCCGGTCGTCAAACCGCCCCTGCGTCTGCAGGGCTGCTGCAGATGCCGCCGGCGGTGATGCTGCAGGCACTGCCCAGCGCGCCGTCCGAGGGTTTCGTCAGGCAGGCCTGCAGCCCCGCGCCGCCGCCGCTACCGAACCTTCTGATGGCGCTGCGCTCCCGTTGCACGCACCCCGCATTCCAGTCCCTCTCCGGCCCGGGCCCGAGCCCCGACCCTTTCGGCTCCAGGGCCAGGGAGCCGAGCGTATCCAAGCCAGCCGCCTCTGGCACGGCCGCTGTCGCCGCCTCCACCGCCACCGCAGGGCCGGTGCCGGGGGCCCTGAATGCGGCGGCGGCGTCGGTGGCTGATCCAGCGCAGCGCCCGACCAGCAGCCGACCCGCGCGCCGCGACAGTGTGCTGCTACTTACCGGCGGGGCGTTGTCGACGGATCACGGGGTCGAACCGGGGTTTGCGATCCTGGAGTCGGACGTGTCAGCCTGCCTTGACACGCACCCCGTCTCCAGGGAGTGCCGCCTATCGACGCCGCGCTCGCGCGCAAGTGCCGCGTCTCGCGGGCTGCCCCCGAGCCTGCTGATCTCGCATGTATCCGGGTGCGGCCCGGCGGGGGGCGGGAGCGGCGGCGGCGGACCGGATGGAGGCGGCGGCGCAGTGGAGGAGGGCCTGGTGCACGTGGAAATGGAGCCTGTCGCCGCCGCCTGCGCCGCCGCCGCGGCGGCGGCGGTTGAAGAGGCGGACGGCCGCCAGGGCAGGCAGTCCGGGGGCTTCCTGCCTGGGGTCGCGGCGGCAGCCGCCGACGGCGCGCCATCCGCGGCATCGCCGCTTCTGCCGCTGCAGCATGCCTTTTCGAACGCCGGCGATTCCTGGGCCTCTCCGTCCGACGGCGGGCTGCCGTCGGAAGCGGCGCCGGCGGACGGGTACGGCAGCGATGCGGACCTGCAAGGCACCGACGCGGCGGCGGTGGCGGTGGCGGCGCCGCTGGCACCTCCGTCACAGCCGCTACTAGTGGCGGCTGGGCGCCGGTCGGCTTCGGCGACGGCCGTGGTCGCGCTCGCTGACGCGACGGGCGCGGGCGCCGACGCGGCGGCGCCGACGCATCCGCCACTGTCGCGATGGATGGGCGGCACGACGAGCCCGGCGGCGTCCTTCTCGGAGGAGCCGACCCACATCATCAGTTGGCCCGAGGCTCGTAATGCCAAGGCCGCAGGCCCCAGGTCGGCAAGCATCCTGAAGGTGCACCAGAGCCACGTTGCGGCGGCGATGCCGTCGCCAGCGGCGGCAGCGGGCTCGATGCCGCCGCCGGGGTCGTCCAGGGCGAAAGGCGGCTTGGAGTCGGCGGTGTTTCGGGCCTCGGCGGCGATCCTGGGGCCCGCTGAGGGCGGCTTTGGCAGCGTCAGGCCGGCGTCGCTGCAGAGCGGCGCCTGCAGCCAATCACAGGCGCGGCAGCAGCAGCAGCAGCAGCAGCAGCACCAAGCTCTCATGGCGGAGGGCCTGTCCACGAGCACGCTCGGCACACTGGTTCGGGGCAGTGGGCGGCGGCTGCCCCGGCGCACCGCCACGGCGGCGGTGCTGCTGGGCGCGCACCACTCGTCGTTTTCGATCCCGCGGGTGCAGCCGGCAATGCTGCAGAGCTACGGGGAATCATGGACGGACGGCCCGTTGCAGGACGAGATGTCGACGGCGTCCGGCAGGGGCAACAATCTTGCCGGCGGCGGCCACGGCGGCGGCGCCGTCAGCGGCAACGTGCCCAAGATCAACGAGTCCCAATACGCGGCCAACGCCATTGATAATTTCCATCGATACCAGCATCAGAATCAGCAACAAGAACCACAGCATCCCCGGCTGCTGTCGCAGCCCCACTCGCAGGTCCGCCGCCGCAGCCTCGCGGCACCGCTGCCGCTAGAGGTCCCCGGTTCTAGCCCCGGCGAACTCATCAGCTCGCAACGCGCGAATTCGCTGTCGCCCAGGGGCTCATTGTCGCCGCTCCCCGTCGCCGCCGCCGAGGCGGCCGGCGTGCCCGCCTGGCCCCTCCTCTTCGGCGCCGCCGGCGGCAGCACCAACCCCCACAGCAGCGCCCTGAACGTCGCCCCCGGCGACCGCAACGCCCCCCTCAGCGCCAACGGCAGTCGCCTCCTGAACCTGGGCAGCGCATCCGCCTCGCAGGCCGCTTCCGCCGGCAGCCGCGGCGACTCGGCGGTGCTCCTGGTCTCGGCAGCGACAAACGCCATCGGCGGCGGCGGCGGCGCCAACAACCCGCGCCCCACATCCGCCATGCACCGCCTCCTCAACATGGCCTTCAGCGTCGCGTCCAGTCAGCAGCAACTGCCCATCATCGGCTCGCCCACGCAAAGGAGCTCCCTTTTGGAGGGCATCGCCGGCGTCAGCGCCGCTGCCGCCGCTGCTGGCAGCGCCGCCGGCGGCGGAGGCACTGCACAGGAGGCCGGCGGCGGCGGTGGCTCCGGAGGGTCCGGCGGCTGGCCCGTGGCGCCGGGCTCGCAAAGTACTTCCTCATCGGTGCCACGTGCCACGCGCTTTGGCATCAGCGTGAGCCTACCCGTGCAGCTTCCGCCGCAGCCGCAGCCGCCGCCGCAGCCACGAGCGCCGCTGGCGGTCGTGGCAGCGGCGGCGCCGCTGGTGGTACTGCTGGCGCCGCAGCTGGGCACGAGGGAGGACATGATGGAGACGGCGACGCTGTTCCGGAACATGCCGCAGCAGCAGCGCAGCGTCGGAAGCGGCGGCTACTCGGAAAGCGAGGGAGGCTCACAAATGGCCTCCCACACAGCCGTGCCGTTACCCAGGGACGTCGACGCGGAGCGCCCCTCCGGCCGCGCCGGCTTCGTCATCAACGGCGGTAGCTCCCGCGCCGCCACGGCGGCGACGGCGCACGGCCTGCCGCGCGTCGCGCAGCTCGGCGTGTCGGGCGCCGCCGGCGGCGGCGGCGGCGGCGAGCTCACCTTTGCGAACAGCAACGCCCCGGCGCGGATGTCGACATCGGCCCTGGAGCGGCTACTTGACACGCAGCTTACCGGCAGCACTTCAGGGCCGGTGCCGTTGGGTGACCTGCTGAACACGCAGGCCAGCGGTGGCGGCGGCGGCACCAGCGGGGCCAGGGCTGTGAGGCGCGCGGCTCCGGACACGGCGCTGTCGACGGGCGCAACCGGCGCCATGAGGGGCGACGCCTGCAGCGCGGTGCTCTGCACGCTGCCTTCGGAGCAGGAGGCTTGCGTCGAGGAGGAGGTGGCGGGGACGGAGGCGGAGCCGGAGGCCGAGCCGCCGCTGCCGCCGCCGCCGCTGCCAGCTGCGCCGCATGCGCAGTGGTATGAAGTCACGTGAGTGGGTTGGGTTCGTGGGGCTGGCGGTGGTTGGGAAGCACACCCTGTCCAACGACCGTCTTCGGCGTGTTCATACTGCTTCTTGACTAGTGACAATTACGGGCTTCGTCAGATTGTTACGTTAGAGCGTTATGAAGGGAGTTCTACGTTATCTGGTTGCTGCAACCAGTACTGGAACAAAACACCTCCCATCCGTCGCAGCCGGCACGGCGCCTGCCTGCGTGTGTACGGCACTATCCAACCCGTCCTCCAGCACCCGCTGACCCCTGCTGCCAACCCTCCCACCCCAAAACCTCCCTCTCCCGCGCCTTGCCACTTCGTCACCGTCCTACATGGCTGCTTCCTCACGTCCTCCCTCCCTCTCGACGGCGCGTGCGGGCGGCGCGTGCTTGCGGCGCGGCTGCGCCTGCATTGGCCCCCACCGCCGCCTACACCGCTACACCGCAGGCTGAGCAAGTTCACGCACCCCACTCTCCACACGCCGGTCGTCATGATGGTCCAGAACGACGTGTCGGCGCGCGTGTGGGCGGAGCGGCAGGTGGCCGTCGTCATGGAGGCGGAGCATTCGCTGCTGGAGAACATCTTCCCCACACACGGTGCGCCACACGCGACGACGCCGGTGCCGACCCGCGGGTCGTGCGGAGCATTTTGTACTCGGGCGTTGCGGGGCACGTTGTACTCGGGCCATGCGGCGCCAACTGAACCCGTGGCTCATGCGGGGGCACGGGCGCCGTGTATTGTTAGGTTCCGGGCCGCGTCGCGATGCGACAGGAAACGCGCCTCTGCCCGGTCAGCTGTGGTCGGCAGCGACGGTTGTTACTGCTGCTCGGCCGAGTCGGGCGGGCACTGACTCCCAGTCCCTGCCAGTAATGTTCGTTTGACCCCAGTGCGCACGCCAACCCAGCCAAACCGAAGTCGCCAGCAAGCATCAACCAACCCTAGCCAATCCGCCTCGCCCCCCCGCAGTCCTGGAGCACATCGCCGCCACCGCCGCCCAGGCGGCCCAGGATGAAGGCACGCAGTGGACAGCAGCCGCCGCGGCGAGGGGCCGCCCCAGTTCGCCGGGCATGTGCCCCACAGCGGTGGCGGCACAGGGTGCGACGGCAGCGGCGGCGGCGGCACCATGTCACCCGCCGGCGCCGCCGCTGCCGGGGCCGTCCGCGGTGCACATCACCGGTGACACGTTTCTGCACCTGGCCACCTCCCACAGCGCCCTCACACTGCTCTTCTGCGATATTCAGGTAGGTGGGCCTGGTGGCTGAGTGCTTGCTGAGGTGGGTTGGGAGCCTTGTAGTTGCGGTCGATGAGGGGAAGGAAGAAGCCCGGGCTGATATCCCCCAGACCAGAGGCTGTGCGGGTTTGGTTGGGCTCCCGCTCTCTCCTTCCGGCGCCTGCCTTCGCCTGCCATCTCGCTCCATCAACACCGTACTCCCGCCCCGCTCCCGCCCCCCCTTCCCCCCGCCCCCCCAGGGTTTCACCACTATGTGCAACTCGGTTCGTCCCGCCATCGTGATGGCCTTCCTCAACGACCTGTACACCCGCCTGGATGCGATGTTGGACGTGTACGGCGTGTACAAGGTGGAGACCATCGGCGACTGCTACGTGGCGGCGGGGGGGCTGATGAAGGTGGACGAGGAGACGGGCGCAGTGACGGTGCGGTCGGACGACGTGGACCCGCAGCACGCTTACCGCACCGTGCAGTTTGCAAAGGTGGGCACGGGAATGTCTGCATGAGACCGTTGATGGAAAAGAGGGGCGCGGTGGAGACGGCAGCAGCGGGCTGTCCAGCGCAGGAGAGACAACACTGTCCCACGGGTCATCGATTAGCACTATCACCGGAGTCACAATGCCCCGATCGAGGCCTTCGCCTTGATCCCCTTCGCGAAGCTCCTTCGGAAAAGCTTACCTACCTTGCCATTGATAAATTTGAAACGGCACCGCTGCCCAACACCCACTACTGCCCCGTCAGGCGCTCCTCCGCGCCGCCTCCGCGGTTCGTCTGCCCACCAGCGGCGAGCCCGTGCGTCTGCGTGTGGGCATCCATAGCGGCCCCGCCATGAGCGGCGTGGTGGGCACCCGCATGCCGCGCTTCTGCCTCTTCGGCGACACCATCAACACCGCCTCCCGAATGGAGAGCACGGGGCGGCCGGGGGCCATACACGTCAGTGCCGCCACACGGGAGCTGGTGCCGGAGGAGCCCTGGGAGCCCACGGGTGGAGTGGAGGTAGGTGCGCGAGCGCGCGCGTGTGTGCGTCGCCCCGGGGGAAGCGAGGGCGTGTCCGGGAGGAGACGCTCAAACCCGGCGGGGTGGGCAGCATGTTCCATCAGCATGTTACAGGGGCCTGCCTGCAGGGGCCGGCCGTGCGGGCACGGAGGAGGTGCCGTGGGGTGCAGCGCGGCGGCGCAGCGGACCACGGCGGACTTGCTCTTGACCGTCTTTGCCCGCGGGCGCAGCTACTACGGTACCGTAGTGCCGGGGTGTTGAGCTGCGTCTGCAGAGGAAGAGCGCCCTTGTCCCTGATCCTCTGTCCGCACTCCGCACTCCGCAGGCCAAGGGCAAGGGCCTTATGGAGACCTTCCTGCTGCGGCCTCCCGCCGAGGAGTGAGTGTGCTCCGGAGCCGTTTGGGGATGAAGACCTTTATGCAGCATATCCGTGAACACCGAACACGAGTGTCGAAAAATATGAGGTCCGCGAGCAATCCCTCGTCCCATAAACAATAATAATACTTGTGATACAAATAATAACAGCAACAAGAGTATTGATAATAGCCACATTGTTTTAGTAATAAAGCCTCTGGGCAGTAAAAGCACAGGGCTGCTATGGCGAGGGAATCGAACCCCGGCCAGCAGGTGATGCCGCGCGCTGCCCGGGCGGCGGGCGCCCCTTTCTTTTTGTCAATGGGACAAGGCATTCACCGACGCACGAGCCAAGGCGGGCGGGCCTATGCGATGTGCTTTTTCTAGTCATGATGGGGAGCTGGGGGGAAGCGAACGGTTCCGGCGGCGAAAGCTGGCTGGTGGGTTGGTGGCTTGGTGGGTTGCGCGCCGGGTCATGTCGCCGTGATACGGGTGCCGAGCCGTCTCGCGCGCGGCGGGTCGCGAGGCCCTCTCCGGATTCCCGGCGCGCCCCCTGGCGCCGTCAGCCCACCGTCCCCGACGCTGGCGCCGGGGTTAGTGAGGGTTGGCGGGGGGTGGGACAGAAGCGGGTGGCGCGATGAGGCGCGCTATGTACCTATGTTGGCATGGAGGTGCCTGCAGGTGGAGGGAGGTCGCAGGCGCTGGAGATGGAATGGAATCTGGGGCGGCAGGCGGGAGGCGGGAGGCGCGTGGATAGCATTTCAATATTTTATGCAGCCGGGGCCCGGGGGGAGTTACCGTTTCGCTGTTTGGTGGCCGCCGGGAGCTTGCCGCGCCAGGGCATGGAAGCTAGCTGGCTAGCGGCGCCGTGCGGGCGTGCGCACAGCTGCTGCGGGGGCGGATATAGGGGGCTGGGGGTTAGTTTTGTCGCGAGCGGGCTGCAATTTCATTTTTTACGCCGTGTACGGTACGGTACTCGACATGCATGGGGTGCCCTATTCGCCCCATGCAGGGGGGCTCTGAGGTGGCGGCCAGATGTGTGTGTGCTAGGTGTTTGTGGTGCAAAGGTTGACGTGAGGCATGATCTGGCTGGCCGGCGAAGAGCTGGCGGGGCTTGGATGAAGGGAACTGGCGGATGGGGACACTCGATCGCATTTTCATGCGGTGGGAAATAAAGACGAAACCGGTGGTGTATGTGTGGGGGTTGAGAAAAAGGGGCGGCAGTTTGGGCTGGGCGGGCGGACGAGCAGCTCTAGGGTTGTGGAGGCTCTGTTTTTACGGAAGAGGCATCCTGGTCTCGGCTGCTGATGTGCAGGGCTCCCTGCGACAATGGACGATTGTTGCTTAGGCTGCGAATGCAACAGATGTGAGAGGAGAGCGTCGTAAGCGAATGGGGCATGCGCGCGCAAATACGCGCGCGCTGATTGTGTGTGTGTGCGTGCGTGTGTGCGGGGGGTGATAGACAAGGCACGCACGCGCATTGCATGGCATTGCATTGCGTCGCGCCACGGGCAGAGCGCAGATGTGGGGTGGAAGGGACGGTTCTGGAGCCGCCGCCGCCGCTGTCAGGCTGTCGGGGTTTCGGTGTGGCCGGTAGACGCCCCGTCAAATTCGATTCGCTTTGGTTTGCTCGTATCGTTGGCGCCTGCACCTCGAGACGCGGACGCCGCGTTCTTCTTTCGCGCCGCGTTGCAGCTCTCAAGCAATCGCATGCATTTCTCGGTTGATCGTTGGACGCATTTGTGTGCACCTGAGCCCCCGGCAGCGACATACACACACCCACACCCGTGATTACCCCGGCAGTGGTGCTGGTTGATGATCCTACTCGGTGTCTACGGGCGGAAAGACGACGGCGATGCTGGCTCTGTGAAATTATGGCAGGTGTGGCTGCGTTGCTTGCTTGTTGGTGCCGTGGTTTTAAGGGGGCCGGGTGGCGTAAGGTGCATTTTGCTTGTTCATGGAATTCCCGCGCAGTGTTTCGTTGCTCTACGTCAGACAGATGTTGTACAGGCTCGTAGGGGGTGTGCAGGCGGGGGTGCAGGCGCATCGATGTTCATTTTGGCGAGGGGGAAGAGGCCTGGTAGGGTGGTGTATTCAGGGTTGGCGGTCCGCCAGGTCCGGCCTTCGGCACAGGCTGGCGCTGTCCGTCGCTCCGGCCATCGACGGAAAAACTTAGGGTGGTAGACTATTTTCGAGTTTTTAACTTTCGGGGCCCCGGCAAAACTGGGTCTGCAACCTTTTCGTAATTTATACTTTTCGGGGCGTCGATCGAAGGACGTGGCCTTTGATTGTTTTCGAGGTTCGCATACCGGTAATCGCATTTTCGGGGCAAATGCTGGAGCCCAGCCCGCCACGTCTTTTCACGCGGTACTGGTCGTGGTTGTGACAGGGGGCCTCTCTCGTCTACCCCCGGAGTCAAATTCGACTTTCGCTGAAAACAGCTCCCGCCCCCGTAGGTGAGTTGGGTTCCTGCGGGCCTCGGGGGCTGGGGCGTTCTTTGCATCCCAGCTGCACCTTCTCGGACCGCTTCACAGCCCGTCGCTCAGCCACTTCAGCGACTTTTCTACACTTCCCCACCAGCCTCGCCTCGTCATCGTCGCGCCCCGACACAGCGGCGGCTCCGCTCGTACTTGCTACACCTCGGTTTGTATATAACGTCCTCAGCTGTTTTGCAAGCTTACCTCGCTGTTCTTTCGCAGATGAGACGGAATTCTTTTGTTACGTTACCGTTCACGGGCTCCGGCCTATACGTGGATACCCCCAAAATGCCATCGGACGGGCTGCGATGTCACATCGCTGCGATTACATCTGAGGCCGCCGTAGCAAGTAGCGGCAGCGATGACGACGAGACGCGCCACAGAGAACTGACACAGCCCCCCGACACAGCACTGCTGCAAACACGCACCACACCGGCCTTCTCAGACTGCCCCGTATGGCTGCCCCCCACATCCCTTACGCCTTTTACCGAGTTCCTCACACACCATCTTCCCGGCCGCTCGCTAGTCGCAGGAAAGGCCGCATGTCATGTACCATACGTCCACACTACACAATGCACCGGCCCAGGGTCAGGTCCGGACGACCGCGTTGTCCCGGTACCTCCTTCCGCAGCCGCAGTTGCCGCCAGAGCGGTAGTGCCCTAACAATTCGTCCCGGAGCGTAGTTCATCCACTTGCCCGTCTCCGCCATCGCACGCGCGCCGCTGCACGCCCCCTGAGCTTCAGCGCGCCCGCCGCCGTCTCTTCATATGACTCCACCTACTCGCCGCCTTCTCTATATATGGTATAGCCCCTGCCGTCATGACGCGAACCCTGCTCCGAAACCCTGCCAATCGCCGCGCGGCCACCTGCCAGGGATTTCGGGCTGTGTCGGTGTCGCACAGCCCGCCTCCCCCTTAAAACCCTGCGATAGCATCTTTACTACCCCATGCAATCCGAAGTATTGGAACCGCTCTTCGACCTCGCTGCAAGCTGCACGCACCCCCACAGAGGACGCACGATCCCGCAAACCCCTCCCCGTTCACCCCCGGTTGTTTTGCCGAACGGTTGTTTCGGTGCGGCCCCCCTTTATTACCCCTCGCCAAGTCGCCGCAAACCGGTCAGCCGAGCTTGGGACTCGAGACGTCGCCGTACCGAGACGGCGCCGTACAGCATCTTCATGTTTTCTGTGGCCACGACCCACATCCTGCTGCGCCACCTAATCCTATAACCCAGGTTTGACGATGCCTTTGCTGCAAAACCTCTTCCCAGGGGAGAGGAGGGAGGGAAGGGTCCCATCCTCCTCCGCTGTGGAATCTGCTGTAATACCGGTACTCCTCCTGCGGCGGCACTCCTGCCGTCCACACGTAATTATCCACAGACCGCCGTTGTTTCACATCCAAGTATCTAACCCAAGCACCGCGGCCTGCTGCGCAGCGCTGCAGCCAGCGCCGCCGCTCCACCCACATCCTGCGCCCGGAAAACATCCGCCATGGTGGCCGCCTCCGCCGCCGCCAAAGCGGCGCCCGTGGCACTGGCCCCCGGAGCCGACGATGGCGGCACTCGCCCTCCGCCGCTTCCGCCGCTGCAAGCGTCCTCGGAGCCCGGCTTCACGCCTCTGCCTCCACCTCCGCCGCCATCAGCGTCTATGGAGCCCAGCTTCGCGCCGCCGGCGGACTGCAACGGCTCGCCTGCGGACGGCTTGCCAGTCGCGCTCCGGGACGACGAGGGCGCCAACAGCATTATAAGATCGGCGCTGAGCCGCAGGGCCGCCTCAACCGCCACCAGTGCAGACGACCTGGGCGCCGTCGCAACGCCCCCGGGGCAGCTGCCCGTGCCGCTGACGTGGCGGCTGCTGCCGCTGCAGCTCTTGCCCGGGTCGTCGTGGCTGTCGCCGCAGCTGTCCGAGCGGCCGTTGCCGTTGGCGCTGCTAGGAGTGTGATGCAGGCCCAGGTCGGTGCGACCGTCCGACGAAGTCACCAGGCAGGAAGAGCCGCTGGCGAAGTCCACTGCCACCAGAAACCAACGCAGGGAAATTGCCGTCGCCGCTGCCGCCGCCGAGCGCGGCGGCGCTGCCGGCGCACGGTGCGCAGCGGCGGTGGGCGCCGCCGCCGCAGCCCCGACGCCTCTGCTTGGGTGCGGCTGCCACGGTCGGTCGCAGGCCCCGGAGTCCACACTGCCGTACGGGGCATGGCCGCCGCCGCCGCCGCCGTCACTGGTCTTGCCGCTGCGACGGCTGCTGCTACCACTGCCGTCGGCGCCGCCGCCGATCTGCGGGACCTTGGGCGTGTATATATAACCGTCCCAGAGGTCCAAGCCGCCCGCGCCGTCGGCGGGTTCCGGATCCGGTTCCGCTGCCTGGACGAGTTGCCTCAGCTGCGCGCCGCCGCCGTGGCCGCAGCGACCTGACGATCCGACCCCGTCTGCGCCGTTGCCCCTGCCGCTGCGGTTGCGGCTGCCGGCGGCGGCGGCGGCGGCGACGTACTCGCAGGCTGCCCAGGCGCTTGCCGTGTCCTCCACCGCTGCCGTGGTGGCCGCCATGACCTTGCTGACGCCGCCGCCGTTGGCGCCATCGCCGCTGCTGCCGTACAGTACGGTATAGCAGCGGAGGCCTGCCAGCGCGTCCGCCAGGTGCTTGGCCACGCTTTGCACGGACACGGCCGCCGACGCCGTGGGCACCTGCGTTCCGTCGGCCTCCGGCAGCGCAGGTGGCGCCGCCGCCAGCGCTGCTTCCCCCGCCGCCGGCACTGCCGCCGTCAGGCGCGTGGCGATGCTTCGGATGGCGTCCAGATTGCGCACGTTGACGGCCGCCGCCACAGCACCCGCGATGGCGGTCGCTCCCGGCACGGCGGCCCCGCCGCCGTTGCCGGCTGCACCTGCCGCACCTAGGGTGCCTTCACCCTTGGTGGCCGCGGGCACGGGCGCGCGGGGAGGGCTGACGAGAGCAACGAGCAGGAATTCCAGGGCTGTGGGTCCGGTTGGGGACGGAAGCAAGAGCCGCAAGGGAAGGGGGCCGGGCTGTGGATCGTGTGATGTGACAGGGCGGGGCGGAGTGATCGGACATGGGAGACGGCGTACCGTAGGTGCAAAGGGAGGCGTGATTGGACAGCTCAGAAGTGCAGGGCGAGACACGGCGAGAAAGTTGAGCCCGGTGAGGGCAAGGCATCATGCAAACCGGAAGGCTGAGGGTTGTGAGGGTGTCGCGGGAGAGCGGGTTGAAGCCCGGAAAGGGCCTATGATTAGCAACCCAGGATTGACAGCTGCAGCCTCTGTCCACAGCCCAGCTAGCCCACGCTGGGACGCACCAGACAGTGCGACCTGCGAGCCCACGCGCTCCGCCAGCCGGTGCAGAAGCGGCGGAGCACCCCCAGCTCCGTCGCCGCCGCCGCCGCAGCGACCTTCCACCGGGCCACAAACGCACGCGGATGCCGCCGCCGCAAAGCCAGCGCCGCCGCCGCCGCCGGCCGCAGACAGCGCGGCCGCCGCCTCCGTCGTCGAGGCAGCCCCCGCCGCCGCTGCCCCAGACCCCGCCCCGCCCTGCGCGTGTCCTCCGAGTGTGCGCCGGCCCGAGGCCAGCAGCAGCCGCAGCAGCGGAAGCAATTGGGGATCGGGCGGCGTCACGCTGGGCGATTTCGGGCCACAGCACTGCCTGGAGTTACTGCCGGCTGTAGCGGACTGGACAGCAGCAGCAGCAGCCGGCGCCCCGGCTGCGACCGCTGCCACTGCCGACAGCGCCTCGGTCGCGCCCGCGGCCGCGGCCGCCGACGGCTGCGGCGCAGCTCGCGGTGGCGGTGGCGGCGGCGGCGGGTCGGGGCACGCGGCATCGGACACTAGGTCAGCAGGAGATGGGCCGCCTGCGGCAGTAGGCGGCGCAGAAAATCAAATCGTTGGCACATCCAAAGCAAGGCAACCAAGCCTTGTGGCAAGGGCCGCGGCAACGTGCCGGATCGCCCGTGCTTGGCCGCGGCAGCAGCAGCCACCGCACGACGGCAGCAGCAGCAGCCGATCTCCCAATCTCCCGACGCACAACCCACATGGCCGACGTGAGCCATAGAGAGGTTCGGGACACGGCAACCTGCTCGTGCCACTTGGCGCTGGTCGGACCCTCACTGCCGCTGCTTCAACGCTGGCTCAACGTCCATCGCGTACGTCCACGTTCCTTCGCCGCGGCTGCTCGTCTTTCTTAACCACCCACCCACCCATCATGTACGCCCACCTGGCCAGAGGCTGCGGAAAGGGTGCAGCCCGCTATCCAGTAGCGCCCGTAGCAGGGTAACGCTGGAGCCGCCGGCGGTCGCGCCCGCAGGCCCGGTAGACGCGGGCGCAAGGCCGGAGGCGGAAGCGGAGGCGGAACCAGACGCGTAGGCAGAGGCGGAAACGGAGGCGGACGCGGCGGCTCCGCTAGCACCGGGAGGCTGGATCAGGGTGTGCTGGAGCAGTGCCGCCATGATCCTGGCAGCGTAAGAACGTGCAACAGGCAACAGGGGGTGACGACGCAGGTTTCGCGTGTTTAGCGCTTCACGGCGGCATTACGGTACTTTGCCCCTGTCAGGGTACGGTATACAGGTATACAGGGCACCGCGACAGCCCAACTTCACAACCCAATACCCAAATGAGAAACGTCCAACCTCCGATCTCCTCAGTATGAACGCGGCCAGCGTCCGTGCATTACCGCACGCGCCGATACGCGTACCCACCTCCCCATGCCGTAGCTCCGGTCCACGCCCTCGGCTACCGCTCTTGACTCCGCCGCGCCGTGGGCCGCCTCGACAGCCAGCCGCCGCACCATCACCGGCGCCAGCAGCTCACACACCACACGGCTGCGCCGCGCCAACGCCGCCAGCGTCAGCAGCGACGAGGCACGGAGAAGGCGCGCGTCCAGCGCTCCGTGCGCCGCCAGCAGCTCCACCAGCTGCTCCTCGCGAGACGCGCCGCCGCCGCCTCCGGCACCTTCATCCTGGCGAGCGACCCGTGGGTCACAGCCGCTCTCACCAGCGCCGCCGCCGCCGCGGTCGCCATCTGGGTCGGGTCCAAACTGGGTCGTCGGCGCGGAGCGAGTAGTCCTGCCAGCACGTGCACTGGTGCCATGTGCAGCCACTGTAGAAGGTAGCGCCGCGGCCGCCGGTACCGCCGCCGCCGCCGCCGCCGCCGCCGCCGCGGCTGCAGCACATGCGCTGCGGGACTCCTCCTGCAGCAGGTACAACACAATGGGCTGGACCACGAGCCACCAGGCCTCCGGAGGCCGCTTGCAGTCGGCAGAAGCTGTCGCCGCCGCCGCGTCCGGCGGCACCGTGCCACGGAGCGCCGGCGGCCAGGCCGCGACGGCGAACGCAGCGGCGCCCAGCACGCTGCTGCCACCATCGCTGCTCCTGTTGCCCGCAGGCTGACCCACGCCCCTGGCCCCGCATCCCCCGTCAGACATCTGCAACGCCTGAGGTCGGCGCTGCGGCGGCTCTTCGTAATGTGGGTCGGGATGTGGGTCGGCCGGCGAGCCTTGCTTAGGCTGCAGCCGCAACAGCAGCAGCTGTAAGACCGCCAGCCGCTCGCCCGGCCCCGATGACGGGCTGGCGACCGCGAAGGCCAGAGGCCCCAGGCCGTACGGCGAGCTCCAGCCCGGGTCCGCGCCGGCGCGAAGCAGCGTCTCGACGTGGGTCGGGTCGCCAAAATAACACGCCGCGCAGAGGAGCGACCAGTGACAGCGAACCGCTGCGGTGGTCGCTATCGCCGCCTCAGCCGCAGCGGCGGCCTGCTGCCGTGGCTGTCGGGACGGCGCCGCGAGCGAGCGCGCTGCGGAGGGCGGCGGTGATATGAGCGCCCGGCGGCCGGCGCAGTCGTGCGCGGGCTGCTGCTGCTGCTGCTGAAGGTTCAGGTGCCGCGCGGCGAAGAGGGCCTGGAGCATCGTCATGCGCGCCGCGGCGCGCGTGAGCTCCTCGCAGGGGATGGTCTGATTTGGGTCCAGGCCGCTGCGCGTCAGCAGCCGGCGCAGCGCGGCAGCGCCGCTGGAGCTTCGACGCATCAGGGCGACCGCCTCTTCGCCGCTGATTACGAAAGCGGGCACGGACGCGGCCGATATCCGCGGAGGCCCAGCGTTTGGGCGGCTGGCCAAAGAGCTTTGTTTTGCGCGAGCAGTTCGAGCGGCCGAAGAAGTAACAGCAGCTCCAGCTGCAGCAGCGTCCTTCCCTCCAGCCGGCTTTTGCTTGTCTTCAGTTTTCAGCGAGCTGACTTCCGAGTCGTCATCGGGAAGAAGCTTCGGCCCAGCGAAGGCGGTCTGGGCCAGCGCTCGCGGTGTTAGGGGCCCGCCGCCCGCCGAGCGGGAGACGGATGAGGGCAGAGAACGGGATGGCGAGAACAGCGGAGACGGTGACATAAGTCCCGTGACGCAGCTGGCGCCGATAGGCGATCCCAAATAAATTGGAGAAGCAATAGGCTGCATCTGGAGCACTTCCTCATCGTGCTTTGCCGCTTCGCGGCGCGCCTTGGAACGTTTTGCGCTGGTCATGGGCCCCCGGCCAGGGCGTTTGACCACGCCGCGCTGGGTGCCTTCCCTCGGTTGCCTGCTGGAAGCATAAATAAAGTAAGAGAGATCACGAGGAATAGTAACTATTGCACTCTTGTTTTGACTTCAGAGGCAGTAGGGGGACAGGCGGAAAGCTGAAAACGAAGCCGTATCTGCAGTATCGGGGGTACCGCGTCCGATGATTAGGGCTCCCTCACCCCCCCTGCAAGTTCCAGCTCAAAGGCGGCCATATTTACTATCAAATGCATGACAAAACTACAAAAGGGTCATCTGGCTCGCAGCTGGCTTTTGATTTAGCGGCCTGCCTAAGTCCGCGCAAAAACCCTTAATGCATACCGTATCTTCTGTCAGGCTCGCACAATCCTTCTTTGCATCCGTGGCCACTACTTCTGATAGAACAGCAGGTTGGTGCAATCTACGATACAGCGCAGGCGGCATCGGCATGTAACTCCTATCGTTTCGTCGCGTTGCGTCGCAACAGTGACACCGAGATGCCTCACGACAACAACGTCGGCACTTCGACCTTGAACATGCGTAGGGTCAAATATGATATTCTACATGCCCATGCCCGCCACGTGGTGTTTATCTCCTCGCTGCTCCCCTTGTATCTCAGGCACGCTCCCCGCGTCCCCCGCCTTCCCAGATCAAACTACCACCTCCCTCCCACCCCTTTCCTCCCCACCTCTCCATCCATGCCTCCCTCTCCCAGTTCGCCTTATGGGTCTTAAAGCTGGATAGGATATGATCTGGGCCATGGGCAGGGGTGGATGGCAGGGCGCCGCTTCGGTTGGTCCGTTTGTGGGTCGGTCGCGCCGTCATCACCGCGTCATGCAAGGGCGCCTACGACATCGGCTGTCGGCGTATCGTATTCTTGGAACACAGGGTTTAGGATGCGTGATGTACATTCAGTGGAGCCCCATACGGGGTGTTGTGGTGAACGCAAAGAGCCACAAGGTCCAACCGCACAAAGTTGAGTGCGTGGGTACGAAATTAAAGGTCGATTTCACCCCATCGGGGGACGTGGAGAACGGCAATCGAAACGGTTTCCAGACTATGCTAGGGGTTGGGACGCTTGTCTCGGCGGCGGGATGGAGCATAGAGCAATCCCTAGCAATCAGGAGCAATCCAGATTTCTGCAGCCTTCCGCTCAGAATAACCCCGCTGTGGTTGTTACACCAGTGTCCCCTGACTAAATTAGCGCAATTGAGCCCAGGAAGGTCCACTTGTAAGGATTGCGAGTTCAATAAGTCCGGGGTCCCTAGTGGTACCAACGATTCATCGTGGGTTCGTGAGGGGCCCGCACCCACGACCTCCGGGGGCGCACACCCACGCAGCTGGGGCCCCAACCCAGGCTTGCCGCCAGCGTGTTCCCTCTAAATCCCAAACACTATGGAACCGCCCTTCGTAGTCATGGAAGTCAAGAAAGGGTGGTGTTGAGAAACACCGAGATTGTAGTTGTATAACACGCTACACAAAGCACCGTGGTGGCCGTTTAACCGCCGAAGCCGTAGAGGGTGCGGCCCTGGCGCTTGAGCGCGTAGACGACGTCCATGGCGGTCACCGTCTTGCGGCGAGCGTGCTCGGTGTAGGTCACCGAGTCACGAATGACGTTCTCCAGGAAGGTCTTCAGCACGGTGCGGGTCTCCTCGTAGATGAGGCCGCTGATGCGCTTCACACCGCCACGACGAGCCAGACGGCGGATGGCGGGCTTGGTAATGCCCTGAATGTTATCACGAAGCACCTTGCGGTGACGCTTAGCGCCGCCCTTGCCCAGACCCTTGCCACCCTTGCCACGGCCAGACATTGTCAGAGAGGTAGTTCAACTGTCCTGAGGTAGGAGGCTGGTGTAGTATATTTGCCAGAATTTTGCAAGAGCTTTCTACTTAAGATGCCTGCTCGCATTGTGGTGTTGTCTTACCTGTTTTTCGGGTCGCCGCGGTCGGGTCGGGTCGCCCTGGCTTTAACGGTCAACCGACTGCTGCCGGTCAGGTTGCGATTTAGCCTGCTACCAGGCCTTTGATTGTAAACTCCCAGATCTTTGAAATTGTATTACCAGAGCTCTTTATCAACGCAGCGAAGATACAAAATGGCCCGCACCAAGCAGACTGCCCGCAAGTCCACCGGCGGCAAGGCGCCCCGCAAGCAGCTGGCCACCAAGGCCGCTCGCAAGACCCCCGCCACCGGCGGTGTCAAGAAGCCCCACCGCTACCGCCCCGGCACTGTCGCCCTGCGTGAGATCCGCAAGTACCAGAAGAGCACCGAGTTGCTCATCCGCAAGCTGCCTTTCCAGCGCCTGGTTCGCGAGATAGCCCAGGACTTCAAGACCGACCTGAGGTTCCAGAGCCAGGCGGTGCTGGCGCTTCAGGAGGCGGCCGAGGCGTACCTGGTGGGCCTGTTCGAGGACACCAACCTGTGCGCCATCCACGCCAAGCGCGTCACCATCATGCCCAAGGACATCCAGCTGGCGCGCCGCATCCGTGGCGAGCGGGCGTAAGCGGCGGCCTGTCGAGGAGCTGCTGCTGCCGTACGGCACACACAACAACCCGGTGTTTCTCAACACCACCTTTCGTTGTTGGCTATTCTTATGGGAGTCTTAAACCTTGTTAATGGGTTACAGAGGGTTTGAGACCCTCGGGGGGGTAGTACTTTCTAGACAGCTGTCCGTGTACTGTAGCGGAACGACAGCGGAACGACCAAGGCAAACAATCGAAGAAAGACAAGAACGTTCGATCAGGGTGGAATAGCACAGCTACTCGCGACCGGGGAAGCGCCAAGCATAGCTGCGGGCTATTTAACTCAGCTGGTGCCTCGCTGCCGCCGATTGTGTATGTTGTGACAACACCGTGGTGGCGGCGAGGTGGAGCTCCCATGACCGCGCTTTTAGGAACCGAAGCTCGTTGCGCGGCCTATACGGGAAGGCGGCGATTTTCCGGCCTTTCCGCCTGTGTGATGGCGGCCCCCCCACTGCGGCGGGCGAACGAACGAACCGGTGGTGATAAGCATGGTGATGGCAGATTCGCATGGGGGGTCACAGCCGGCGGGATCCAGGGCGGGGCTTTCCCCCCGATGCCAAGGAGATTTGCTGCACATGCACGGTTTCCTGCAGCCACACGAAAGGAATAACGCGGTGCGACGATTTGACGCATTTGCCAACACTGTTAACCCCCGTCCCCGGATCATTCCCGTAATGCACAACACCACAGGGTACGATGTGTGGAAGTTTTTTTCCTTACCGAAGGATGGACTTTGACCTTTCCAGGTGTATACCACCCAAAGGTTAAACGCGCTATAACAATGAAGTCAAATTACCCCCCTCGCCACCGGTGCAGTGCGGCCTCATATCTTAAGAGGGCAATAACGCAAGGTGTTTCCGAGTCTGTGATATGGTGGTGTTGAGAAACACCGGGGTTTTTGAGGAGCGGTTGAAGACGCCAGCAGTTTACGCCGAGGTGAACTTGGTGACTGCCTTGGTGCCCTCCGACACGGCGTGCTTGGCCAGCTCGCCGGGCAGCACCAGGCGCACGGCGGTCTGGATCTCGCGCGACGTGACGGTGGGCTTCTTGTTGTAGCGGCTGAGCTTGGAGGCCTCGGTGGCGACCTTCTCGAATATGTCGTTGATGAAGCTGTTCATGATGGACATGGCCTTGGAGCTGATGCCGGTGTCGGGGTGCACCTGCTTGAGCACCTTGTAGATGTACAGCTTGTAGGTCTCGCTCTTGGCGACCTTGGCCTTCTTCTTGGCCTTCTTGTCGCCGTCAGCACCGCCCTCGGCAGCAGGCTCCTTGGCAGTCTTCTTCGCCGGCGCCTTCTTCTCCTTCTTCGCCTTGGGGGCCTTCTCCGCCTTGGGCTTGGCCTCAGCCTTGGGCTCAGCGGCCTCGGGCGCCTTCTCCTCCTTAATGTTCTTGGGGGCCATTGTGATATATAACTGGTAATGTAAGGTCTGATGTGTTAAAATATGCCGTGTTGAGAGCTTTGGAAAGTTATAAGGCAGTGAGCTGTCAGTTGTGCTGCGTGACCCGACCCTTGCTCGGACTAACGGACAAACGACCTGACTCAGGTTGTCATTTCTCTTGCAGCATAAGATAGCCCATATCTCATTAGTTTTTCGAACCAAATAACAATTGGACTGTAATCAAACAATTTGTATCTACTATCAATATGGCTGGTCGTGGCAAGGGCAAGACCTCTGGCAAGAAGGCCGTGAGCCGCAGCTCCAAGGCCGGCCTGCAGTTCCCTGTGGGTCGCATTGCGCGCTATCTGAAGAAGGGCAAGTATGCCGAGCGCATTGGCGCCGGTGCGCCCGTGTACCTGGCCGCGGTCCTCGAGTACCTAACCGCTGAGGTGTTGGAGCTGGCTGGCAACGCTGCCCGCGACAACAAGAAGAACCGCATCGTCCCGCGCCACATCCAGCTGGCCATCCGCAATGATGAGGAGCTGGGCAAGCTGCTGGGCGACGTGACCATCGCATCCGGCGGCGTGCTGCCCAACATCCATGCCGTGCTTCTGCCCAAGAAGTCCAAGGGCAAGGCTGAGGACGGCTCCGCGGCCGTTTAAGCTATGTATGTTTCGCGGATTTTCCAAACTCGGTGTTTCTCAACACCACCAATCGTTACGACTGCCAATAAGTCCATGTCTCCACACTACGATGCTTGCAGCTTGGTTGTCGAGTCACGCCTTGCGATTTGAAAATACGAGGACGAGTTTTCTTGCGAGGAAGACTGCCACGAGCATCAGACAATTTTTTGTACCTTACTCTAAAATTCGCCTCCGGAACGTTGACATGCACTCCGACCAACAACTGAACGCGATAGCGCTGATAGATATTAAAAAGCTTTCATCAAAGGTTACACAGCGGTCACGCTGCTTTCTAACCGCCTCTGGCGAAAGCCGCAGCCCATGTGCCTGACCAGCTGACTGTCCGACCGGGTCCGACAGCCCTCATAGTCCTGCTATCCCCCTTGCCCACATCGGACAGCCTCGTGTGATCCGGGCCAGACCCCCAAAGATCTTCATCGCGCAAGCCCCCCAAAGGCGACTGCCGCAAATCGGGCCATCCCCGACAAGAACACTGGCAATCACCCTTCCAGGAAACCAAACAGGACGCAGAATTCAAACACGCACGCAACACACATGTCCCATGCCCAGACCTGCCCAGATGCGCCACAAACCACCAAACCAGTTTGAACGCCTAGCTCTGGCGGCCGTTGCCCCCCTCTCCGCGACACTGTAAACGCCGTCTTGTGCACATGACGCGTTTCCCCACGACACACCCGTCGCCGCTACAACCAACGTTTAAAGGCGACAGCCTCTTCCAGCAGCCCCACCCTGTTTTCCCCGTCGCCCATACCACTCAATTTATTTCGCCACCACGCACTGTCTGGCACAAACGAAAGACGGAAGGATGCAAAGCCACGCCCACAACCGCTGCCTGCTGGAGACGAAAACGCAGACGCCGGCGAAGGATGGAGCAAGCTGGACTAGCCAAGGACAGACCCCTGTGAGCGAGGAAAAGCGCGGGTCTGAAGCTGGCGGCGCCTTAGGTCGAGGCCGCGCGCGCGGCCGCGGCCGCCTCCGCCAGCGTCTCGATGGATGCCAGGCCGCCCCGGGAGCCCTCCACCAAAAGCCTGCGCGGCCGACGGAGGTGTGACAAAGTACATTAGGCCAGTGGGATTCGATCCGGTGCGGAGGTCACAGATCACATCAAACCCAAGAAGGGACAAGTTCAGGTCGTTACCTTAATAAAATACCGATCAGATCAGGTGAGGCCAGTCGACATCTGACAGTTACACGTTGCCGTACACCTACCGCCGCGACGGCGCAAATCGCCGCATCTCACGCACAAGTGTTGATCTACTGCGTGATCTAGTATGGCCTCTTATAAATCACAAGAGGCACTTGACACCTGGAGTACATATATACACATATAAACATATACATATGTGTATGCTGTCGGAACACGCGCAGCTGTCGCGCCCAAGTTCAGGTCGTCACCTTAATAAAATACCGATCAGATCAGGTGAGGCCAGTCGACATCTGACAGTTACACGTTGCCGTACACCTACCGCCGCGGCGGCGCAAATCGCCGCATCTCACGCACAAGTGTTGATCTACTGCGTGATCTAGTATGGCCTCTTATAAATCACAAGAGGCACTTGACACCTGGAGTACATATATACACATATAAACATATACATATGTGTATGCTGTCGGAACACGCGCAGCTGTCGCGCCCAGGCCCGCACCTGCGGCCGAACCGCAACGCCCTCCGCTCGCAGGTCGCCCGCACGTCCGCATCCGAGATCGAGTCCATGTCGGCCACATGGGCGATGCCCACCAGCCGCCGGATCACAAACGCGCCTGCGGGCACCGGGAACAAGGAGGAGGCACCGGGCGGCGGAGGCGCGGATGGGGGCGGAGCGGAGCGGAGCACGGCGCAGCGACGCGGGGCGACGCGCGGACAGGAACGCGGGCTTTCAACGCCCACCTTCCTGGCGGCATTGTCGTCGAAGGCGTGCACCCACGAGCCGTCCGTTGCCCGGCCCCATGCCGCAGCCGCCACCCAACCCTAGAGACTTCCTGCCGCCACCCATGAACCCGCCCGCGCCCACCCATGATTTCACCACTCACGGACGCACCCACGCCTCCACGCCCCCCCCCTTTGCACCCACGCACCCATAAACTGCACGGTCTCGTGGAAGAGCTGAGCCAGGAAGGACGCCTGGCAGGCCGCCAGCACCTCGCCGCCGCAGGGCGCCCCCGGCCCCGTCAGCCCAGCCGGGTACAGGTCGCCGCTGGAGCCGTGTTCCGACCACAGGCGGCTGAAGGCGGCGGCGAATCCGGTCCACGTGTCGCGGAAGCAGGACAGGAGCCAGGCTGGACAGGGAGGGAGGGGGGGGAGGAAGGGAGGGAGGACGGGGTGGGTGGGTGGGTATCCAGCTATCTAGCTGGGTGGCAACCCCCCAGGGCGCATGGGTGACGCGGACAGACCTCCACTAAAGCGCACGAGACACCTCACGGGGTGAATACATCTGCCCCACCCCACCCCACCCCACCCGTAAGATACCAGTTATGCTTGGTCCTTGGTGGCAAGTATCGCGGGGGTCCCTTCGCCAACGCCGCCTCTGTTCCAACTCTGCGGATTCTTTCCAGTCGCCTACCTAGTACCGGTACCCACCCACCCACCCGTCACGCCTCTGCGGTCCCGTTCTTACCCCAGCCCCGCCCCCACCCCTTCCCCCCAATCTGACCTACCCCGCTGCGCATCGCGCTCCCCGGGTGCCCCCTCCAGGCCGTCCGAGGCAAAGTACGCCAGGAGCAGATTGGCCAGGATCTGTTGTGTGTTGTGTGCATCAACCAAATTGAGCCAAGAGCGGCAGGGGCGGGAGGCAGCGGCAAAGGCAGCGGCAGAGGGAGCGGTGTTTACAGACGGCGGAAGGGGCAAGAGGCAGGGATACGAGGGAAGAAAGGGGAAGGGAAGAGAAGGGAAAGGGGGTTAAAGGGACCGGGGGGATCGCCGCATCTCAACTCATCGCATCGCCGCGTTAGACGCGGGCCGGGTGGAGGGACGAGCGAGGAGGCACGGCGCCGCGCCCCCAGCCGGGCAGTGTGGGACCGACACAACCAGCGAACGGCAAAACGACCCGCCGCTAGGAGGGCAACGATACGCGCTTGGCGCCTGAGCGGTCGAGGACCCCGCCTGCGCTGTGTGTGCGTGTGTGCGTGCATGTTTCGCGTCCCCGACTCCCCGCCCACCCGCCCACCCACCCACCTTGCCCACGTCAAAGGCCATGGGGCCGTAAAAGGCAAACTCGGGGTCGATGACACTCGTCTCGGTGTCGGTGACCATGATAGAGCCTGAGGGAGGGAGGGAGGGAGGGAGGGAGGGAGGGAGGGAGGGAGGGAGGGAGGGAGGGAGGGAGGGAGGGAGGGAGGGAGGGAGGGAGGGAGGGAGGGAGGGAGGGAGGGAGGGAGGGAGGGAGGGAGGGAGGGAGGGAGAAAGGGAGGGAGGGAGGGAGAAAGGGAGGGAGGGAGGGAGGGAGGGAGGGAGGGAGGGAGGGAGGGAGGGAGGGAGGGAGGGAGGGAGGGAGGGAGGGAGGGAGGGAGGGAGGGAGGGAGGGAGGGAGGGAGGGAGGGAGGGAGGGAGGGAGGGAGGGAGGCGGAGAAGGGGGGTGCAGTAATGAAGAAGATGAGCCAGCGGTGGGACGAAAGCGCGGGGGAGGGGGGCGCGCGGAGCGGGGGAGGAGAGGGGCGCCGTGCCGTGTGCACTAGTCGAGGAAGCGCCGTGCCGACTGCCGAGCACGCGTAAGGAAACCGCCACGCCAGCATCAGTTGAGGAGAGGGGCTGGAAAACCTTAAAAAAGGGCCATGGCGGGGCGGGGGAGGGAAGGGAAGGAAATCCCGAGGCGAGGCGGGAGAGGGGGTTGGGGGACGAGACCAGACCAGACCAGACCAGAGACCAGCCCAACCCCGCGTCCAAAGCCCGAGCCGGGTCGCCCCCGACGCACGCCTGCCTCAACAAAGCCGCGCCGCCGGCCGCGGGGTCCGCGATTGGCGCCGCGCCTCCCGCCTTTGCTGCTTCGTGCTTCCCACTTCCTACCCAACCCCTTCATCATCACCCAACCTCCAACTGTCCAACGAATTATCAACAACCTCCAACTGCCAACTACCACCCACCCGTGTGCAGGTCTCCGTGCAGCAGCGCCTGCGGACGGCCGCAGAACAGGCCCTTGAGCTCACTCGCCGCCACGCGGGCCGCCACGTCAGACTGCAGCTCCGCCACGTCAGCATCCAGCTGTGGGCTCGTCCACCTGGCATTCGCATATCGTACAAGTACGGCACGCGCGGAGGCAACATGCGGCGTGGCGTGACTCCAAGCAAACTCCAAGTAAGGTCAACTGCCGTGTCCCATGCCGCTCGCCCCCCCTCGGCTGACCTGCACTACCGCACACACACAAGGCCCCGGAGGTCCAACTGCGTCGCCTCCGTCCCTTGGCTGCGGTCCCCTCTTCATTACGCTCCCCACCTGTTGCCTGTCCGGGGCACCCCCCGAACCCGGGTACCACACACATACACACACACTACACGTATACACACGCCGCCCCCACCTGTTGTTCTTGGCGGCCGTGTAGGGCTCCGTGAAGATGACCTGCTCGGTCAGTCGGCACATCTCGTTGTTCTCGTACTGGGCCACCTTCTGCCTGAGGGCGGTGGCAGCGCACAGCACACACACCCCTGAACTCCCTCCCTTGGCGTTTGCTCTGTGGCCTCTCTTTGCTCTGTGGCCTCTCTGGCGCCCAGAAATCTACAACACATCTGCAACCCACCTGAAGGTGGTGGAGTCCAGCTTTATGAGGGAGGTGTGGAAGAGCGTCCCCGCCAGGAAGGCCGCCAGGTGCTCCGCCAGACGGGGGTACACGGCGCCCGCCACCAGGCCGCGGCGCAGGATGAGGAAGGGCGGAGCCAGGTAGCGCATGGCAATGATGGCCATGTCCTTGTCGTACAGGTATACGGCAGGCACGTGGTCGGGGCAGCAGGCGGCCTCCTCCACCAGCGCAGAGCTCTCGATGCGGACGCGGTCCTGTGTGCGTGTGTTGTGTTGTGTGTGTGTGTGGGGGGGGGGAGCAGGGGGTGATATGCGCCATTATACAACACGAAACGCTGCGGACGTTGTGTGTGTGGGGGGGTATCCACGTATAGGCCGGAGCCCGTCAACGGAAAAGTAGCAGAAGAAATCGGGAGAGGTGAGGTGAGGTGAGGTGAGGGAGCCGAGGAAATGAAGACAGGGTTACCGCAGTTGAGGGACGGAGAGGGCGTCGGGAGGGGGCGGAGGCTTACACTTCGGTCAGTACCGTATGCCGTCAAGAGTTGTGCTGCCGGTTCAGGGTCCGCTCCTCGCTGACGCCGTCTCCGTCCCTTGCTCCCTTCGCTGCGGCGGTATCCTTTTTCCGCACACCCCCTGCTCCCCCTGCTCCCCCTGCTACCCCCCCCCCCCGCCCCTCCTCCCTCCCTCCCTCCCCCGCACCTGGGTGAGGGGCCAGGACTCGCCCACGCAGCGCACGTACGGCAGCGCCTGCTTGACGCACAGCGACCCGGCGGGTCCCTCCACAATAAACACAAAGTTGATGTTGCCGTCGCCCACCTGCAACCGCCCACACACCCCAGTTGGGGAGGGGGGTGTTGGGGGGGGGGTGTTAGGGGTTGGGGTATCAAATATTCAATGTCCGCCTCCGAAAGAGGCAAGCTGTTAAGAGGCAAGCTGACAAGAGGCAAGCTGACAAACTGACCAACATGGGTGGGGGATTTCAGCATCTTTTTCTCTTCTTTGGCGGTCAGCTTTAGCGGTCTGCGGCAGGTGGTGGTGGAGGTGGTGGTTGCGCGGTGGCTGCACCCTGGGACGGCTGCACAGAACAAGGCACACAAAGGCAAGCACGCGCCGCACCGCGCAGCGCTGCGCTGCGGTGTGCCGGCGGCGGTCGCGGCCGCCGCCAGGGCACACGACCCGCAGCCGCTGCCGCGGTGGACACCCCATCCACCCACCCACCAGCACCCACTCACCCACCTCACCACCCACCCCACCACCCAGCTGCGGTGCCACCCTCACTTCATCCCCACCCACCCACCCCCACCCACCCACCTCCCTGACGCTCCAGCTCTCCACGCTGTCCGCGGGGCCCACCCGCTGCTGCAGACCCGGCCGAGCCGCCACATAGTGCTTCACCGCCTCGCAGTCGAGCGCGCGGAAGCCGCCCGAGGAGGAGGAGGCGGGGGAGGGGGAGGTGGCCTCAGCGGCGGCTGCGTCCGCGGGCGGCTGCCACAGGCCCAGTTGCGTCATAAAGTCGCGGACCTGCGGGGGGGAGCGGGCGAGGGGGAATGCGGGGGGCCGGGTGTCATTCGGGTGGAGTGGTGCGGATCTAGTACTGGTTGCAGCGAGCACTTCCAAGGGAAGGGAAGGGAAGCCGGGGGAGAGTACGGCCGTCCAAAGAGGCAAGCTGACGGGTTGGCAGACGTAGTGAAGGGAAGGGGAGGGGAGGGCCCGACAGCGAGCGTCCGTCTTGTGCCCTGATGCTGTGCCGTGGCCCCAAGAACGCCGCGCCGCCCTGCCCTGGGCCCGGCCCCGCTCCCAGCCACCGCCTTCCTCCGCCTCATCCCCGCCTCACCTCGGTTCTGTTTCGGTTCGGCCCTCCTTAGGCCCCTTCCCCCGGCTGCGCGGCTGCGCTTGGCCCAGGGCTCTCGCCCCTCCGTGTTACCCCACTGCCGCCAACCCAAGGCCCCCGCCCCCCCCCTGCTGCCCCCATCCACATGCCCCCCCCCTGCTCACCAGGAACACCCCCTCCTTCTTGGGGATCATGCCCCTCTCCGTGATGATGCCCTCGATCAGGCCGCCTGGGGGGGGTGCGTGTGTGAGAGATATGCGGGTGTGTGGGGGAGGTGGAGGGGGGGGGAAGGGAGGGGAGGCAGGAGGGGGTTATTGGGTGTTTCCCAGGTGTCTTTTTGTCTTGGGCGACCTCACCCCCCTTCCGCTTCATCCTTTCATCCCCTACCCCTTCTTGGCGCCAATCCCGATTCGACCCCGATGACCCAATCCCATCCCGATTCGACCCCGGTTCGATCCCGCTCCCGCTCCCGATCCGCTCTCTCACATTGCGCCACGTCGAATGATGGGTTCCACACATTGACTCCGTGGGCAGCCACCCGAGTGCCCTTGAAGTGGGTCACCTCCTGCAGCGGCATTGAGATGCGGAGGGAGGAGATCCGCCGGAACAGACGGCGTGAGGGGCCGCGAGGGGGCCGTGAGGGACGGGAAAGGTAGACCTGCGTTTGTTTGTCTCCTGGTGCGTGCGCGTACTGACAAGCGTTTCATTTGGGGTTCGAGCTTCCAACAAGGCGTCACTCCTTAACCTGCTGAGCGTCACCACCGCCCCCTCCCTCCCTCCCTCCCCCCTGGCCCCAAACACACGCATCTAGCAAACACACATGCACACACACACACGCGCTCCCTCCCTCCCCCAGCCAAAAACACTCAAGGCAAGACGCACCTTAATCCCAAATCCCCCAAGCCCAAAGCCAGCCCTTACACCACCAAACCCCTGCACGCCTGCCCACCTAAACCCAAACCCCGAACATCCCCCCAAACCCGCCCTTCCCACCACACACACACACACACGCACACGCGCCCTCACCCACCTCGTGTGTTCGCTGCTCGATGACGATGTGGTCCCCCGAGGGCAGGTTGGGGTCCAGGGTGGTGGTCGGTGCGGCGATGAAGAAGGGGATGTCGAAGTGGGCCGCAGAGATGGAGAGCGACTTGGTGCCGATCTTGTTGGCCGTGTCGCCGTTGGCAACCACGCTGGGGAGGCAGGGAGGCAGGGAGGGAAAGAGGGAGGGGGCGGGGGAGGGTAGGAGGGAGGGAGGGAGGGGCGACGGGTGTGGGCAGTTAAGATCATAAGGCCGCCGCAGCGGTGGAACGGAGGCGACGTGGGGTTGTCCACGACGTGGGGCCGACGTAGGGGGGAGGGGTTAGGGGGAGTGCATGAGGCGTGGGGCGAGGAGGGGGGTCTTGGGTCTTGGGTTTTGACCCGTATGGGGAGTGAGATGGAGAGTTGGGGGCGGGATGGGGTGTGGTGGGGTCTGGTTGGGTCGGCGAATCAAGATGTCGTACTGTACCGCCAGCCCGGCACACGTACCGTTGAAAGGACTGGACAGGCAACGACCGCCCCCCCACGTGCACAGCTGCGCCCTGTCCTCTCCTGTCCCACCCCTCCCTGTCCTGTCCTGTCCCTCCCCGCCCTGTCCCTCCAGTGCGCCAAGGTCCGCCCTGACGACTCCCGTGTGACCCACTCCCCGTTGTGGTCCTCCCTGGCTATTAGCTCACTCGCCACCCCCCACACAACCCCACACCACCACCACCACCACCACCACCACAAAGTCCTCACGTCCCGCTTCCCCTTCCGCGCGCCCCACTCCGCCCTTCCCCCAGTGCCCCTACCCCCAACCCCCTCTCCTGCGCGCGCCCATACCGCTCCTCCTCCCTCCTTTCCCCCCCTTCCCGGCCTTCCTTTCCGCCCGCCCCTCTGCCCAGCTCCCTTCCCCCCTCCCGCATCCCCCCTCCCTCTCACCGGTCCGCCCCAACCACCACCGCATCCACCTGGCCCGAGGCCATCAGCGCCGCAGCGGCCGAGTCGCAGATGAGGGTGGCGGGCAGCCGGTCGTGTGCCAGCTCAAAGGCGGTCAGGCGGGCGCCTGAAAGGGCGAAGGAGGGAGGGAGGTGGGGAGGTGGGAGCGGGCCCGGGAGGTGATAACAACGATACCCCAGCGGTGGGACGGAGGCGACCGCCGGGAGGGAGTCAGGGAGGGAGTCAGGGAGGGAGGAAGGGGGGAGGGAGGGAGGGAGGGATGAGGTGGGGCAGTCTGGACTGGCAAGCTGACAGGCTGGCAGGCGAAAATGGGGCGACGTCCGCCCGACCAGCCACCCCACCTTGGTTGTACGGCCGTGTCTCCGTGCAAAAGGCGTGCTCCAGCGCGCCCTGCTCGTGCAGCGCCCGGATGACACCCAGCGCGGTGCCGTACCCCGCAGTGGCCAGGCTGCCCGTGTTGCAGTGCGTCAGCACACGCAGCTTGCCGCCCACGCCGCGACCGCGAGCCTTGGCGGCGGAGAGCAGCGCAGCGGCGCCCGTGGCGCCCATAGCCTGGGGGGAGGGGAAGCGGGTGTGGGAGGGGGTGGGGGTGGTAATGAACCCTCACCGCAGCGAAGGGACGTAGGCGGGTGGGTATGGGGGTTGAGGTGGTGCGGGTGGTCGTGTGGGCGTTGGTGCGGGTGTAAGTTGGGGTGGAGGTGCGGGTAGGGATGGGGGCCACACACGCCCCAGTACGCCCTCCCCTCCCCTGCAACACACCCACACGTCCGTCGCACCCCAGTACGGTGCCGTACGATGCCGTGCGGTGCCGTACCTTGTTGGCGGCAATATCCTCCGCCAGGAAGGCCTCCGCCGCCTCGATGACGGAGCCGCACACGGAGGTGGCGGTGGCGCCCTCCGCAGCGGCCGCCTGGGCAGCAGCTGCCTTCAGCTTGTTGGCGGCATCCGCCAGGTTCACGGCGGTGGGACGGCTGGAGGAGGCGGAAGCGGGAGCGGTGTGGGGGAGGGCGATACAGTGGAAGGCGCACGGGGGGGGGGGAAGCGCAGGGACCGGGAATTCAAATTGCGGAGGGCTGGGGTGTACGACAGCTCCGGAGCAAGTGACGGTCGAAAGCAACCCCATCACCCGCTTGCATGATCCGTGTGCACGGATCGTAGTGCCCGCGAGATGCTGAGGTGCCCTCCCCCGAACGGCCCGTTGAGTAGGGCGTAGTTTGGCAAGGGTCGAGAGGCGGCGTGAGCGCTACGACAGGCCAGCGGGCCAGGAGTCCAGAGACCCCCGCGCACGCTGCCCAAAAAGTACCACCGAAGACTGGAACCGTCGTCAAATTTTGGGTTGCATTTGAGTGATAAACGCTGTCCAATTTCAACGTTGACGAGCATGCAAAGGCAAGGCCGACTCGCTGAAATGGGTCACGCACCTGGTGACAAGGTAATCCAAGGTAGAGTTAATAAATTGAACTGCCTCGTCGACAGAGCCGAACGCGGTGCCAGCGCCTTTGTGAGCGTGCAGCTCCACCGCCATCGCGAGTGCGCCGGTGCAGCCAATTGCCGGCGCTCCACGCACGACCATATCGCGAATTTGTGTCCATGCTGCTTTCACATCTGGAACGTCCAGGTACACCGTTTCGAAAGGCAGCAGCCGCTGATCGAGCAGCTGCAAACTTCCCCGCGTGTACTTTATCGCTTGGAGCGCTGACACTGCTTCCACGGGCGCCATTTTGACAATCAAACCTGAAAGTACAGAGAAACTGTGCTGGTTTTGTTTAGTGGTGGCTCCACCGTATTACCGTACGTTCAAGTTTGGTTTCGGGACGACCGTCGCGGACATTGCAACTTACCTCTGACACACTGCTGATGTCGATGCGCCATCACGCTGATTTTGGTCGCAAACGCCTTCACGCAACGGCTGAATTTTGACTGCAAGACAGGGTTGATGAGGGGCAGGGCGGGGGTTTTGGCTGAGCTCCAGACCCGGTGTAGCCCAAACGCTATGTCCTTTCTGACTCCCCGTTTGAATACCAGAGCTTATGGACTGAGTTACATGAATCCATGACGCCCCGTTTGCCTAATCAAGCTTAAGAGCGTGTTCCGCACAGCCTTGCTTCAACTCGCCAGAAACCATTCTGGAGTCCACTGGGACAGCGAACACTTCCTAACTCGCGTCAACTGTCATCCCCAGACGATGTTTTGACACCAAGCCAGCGGATACCCAGTTGCCCACAGCCTGGTTTGTCAAGGCCCTTATCCCGAAGGCCACGATCGCCACCAGATGAGACCTCGTAGTCGCACCATGTCCGCGTCACGTCGGCAACTCAGCACACACTGCATCGGCAGCTGCTGCACTCCCCCCAGGACAACGGCCGGCACCGTCTCCCCGCCCACGCACCGACCAGGCGGCCGCTGCCATACCGTATCCTTTCCTTCTTATTGTGCTGGTACAAACACAAAACCACGCGTGCGAGCGCTTGCTGCAGCACACGTCTCTCTCCCTCAAACATACCGTACTACAGTGTACAACAATCGCAGCGCGCGGGTTTAACAACCCACCGCCGCAAGACTTATAGTCATTCTAGGTACAGCACCAGACAGCACGGTTCTCGGCACCGCAACGTCTCAAAGCGTCCCCCTCCTCTCAGACCACTCAGCTGCCCCACGCGGGACTCCATCGCGACGGCAGAAAACCGCGCACCCTCTCTTCATAAATGCATACCCTCCTGACACCCTCCCACCACATATTTCGGGGCCACAAATTTTGGGGTAACGTGCGTGGCCCCGAACGTGTCCGCTCTCTTGCACACGCGCTCCTCACAACCCCCGGTCCGCCGGTGACCAAAGGACACCGCCCCTCCACTCGAGGACACCGTTCGACAGTCCGCTCATCTCGCTCCAAAAGCTTCGACCGACGTGCACTCGGCTCGATAACATTATTTTGATATGGCTTATAGGGTTTCTTCCGACACACACACTGTCCGGAGCCGCTGCCAGCCCAGCCCAGCCCACAATTCCAGAGCCGATCCTCTCGTGGAAGGTTGGACTGCTCCCAATGCACTGAAGAGGCGTCGACGTTGACATTCCCCAAACTCCATCCCCCGCTTCCCGCGTCACACCGCACGTGGCTTCCCGGACCCTAAGTTTAGCAACACCCCAAACCATCCCATCGTTCAAACGCACCCCCCTCCCGCCAACACACACACGCTCGCGCGCGCCCTGGCGCCCTCGAGGAGCCAAGCATGAGCCGCCCCAGACTAGCGGTGTCAGAGAGAAAGAGAGAGGGGAAGTAAGCTGGCGAACCGGGCCCATGTCGAAGCCAACTATTAGTTCTATTGCAACCAATATAACTAAAAAATCGAAGATACGAAGAAGCAAAAGAACCAAACGGAAACGGAAGAGGCACGGGTACATACAGCCATCTGCAACCGTGTGCCTCACAGGCAATGCAGGACACCACAGACACCCCTACAGGGCTCGAAATGAAACCAACACCGGCCCGCAAAGCAACAATGTCGTCAGGCAGATGCGGGTAGAATACTGCGAACCAAAGTCGAACCTGTAGGGAACACGCGTTCAGGACGCGCAAACATAATTACACGAGCAACCTTAGCTCCTCTGTCGCGCTCAGGCTGCATACGGTATCAAGGCTAGGCCCATCAACGTGATACGCGACGAAACAGTGACAAACTCAACTGCAGTCACTTAGCTGTGTCAATCGACATGACCGTAACCATGTTGCCGTACCACGCTGTACCACTTCTGGCGGCAGCGCAAAGCCCGAAGCCGATACATTCTAGATATGCATCCGCCCGTAGAAACGAAACACTAGTCCGGGCAGGCCGATACGTTGTCACCAGTAGAACGTCCAATGTCGGGAAGCGGGAAGCGGAATGCAAGGCGATTGCCCTTCCCCGCCGTCGTCGCTCAGTCACCACCGCCGCCTCAGTCATCGACCGCCAGCGCCCCACCCGAAGGCAGCCGCATGTACGACCCCGCGCTGTCGTGCCGTACAACCATCAGGCGCCGCACGGTCGACGGCTCTGCCGCCGCCGCCGCCTCCGGCGCGTCCTCAGCCTCGCCGCTTTCCCACGGAGACAGGCGCCGCGTGCTGGCACCGCCACAGCCGACGGCACCGCTGCCAAGCCGCTGCCGCCACGACCCTCCAGCGCCATCCCAAACCTCCCGTGGGCTGTCCAGGGATATGCATCGCCGGCGGCCGCCGCCACCGCCGCCGCCGCGGCAGGTCCGACCCAGACCAAACAGGTCACAGTCGCTGTCCGCGTCCGCGCCGCCTTGGTCGTCGGCGACTGCCTCCAGGGAGGCCTGCTGCTCCTCCACACTGACCCGCGGGTCGGTGCCGAGCCACTCGCCCAGCGGCTCGACGCGGAACCCGCCCGCGCTCGACCGTCCGCACCGGTGATTGTTGCCGTGGGAGACCACCACCTTGTCGTACAGCGTGTCAGCGGCGTCGGGGTCGTCCCCTGCCTCCGCCGCGACGGGAGGAACGGCAATGCTTGCGGCGGCGGCGGCGGGCTCGGCGCCGCCGTTGTTGCTGCCGTACACGGTTCGCAGCATGTGGTCAAGCACCTGATCCTGGCGCGTCCAGGCCACGCAAATCTGGGCGTGGTGCAGCTCCGAGTGCACGACAACGTTGGCGGGGGTGTGGTCTCGGAGCCAGCGCTCCAGGGAGCGTGCGCACATGAGGTCGTCGCGGCCTGCGGGTCGGTGGGTCGGCAGCGGAGCGTCTCGCTAGGCCGGACAGAGATTAACGCGCTAGGCGTGCCAGTGGGCGTGCCTGCCATGTAAAACTATCAAGACCCCCGTGCAATGTGCATTTTTTGGATCAACCCATTTGACGTGAGACCGTGGGTCTGCTGTTTCAGACGACACTCTTCATTGAGGCCAACGCAAAGGCGGCCGAATGCTCGTTTTTTTTTCACGCATGCTGGCATGCAAAATCACGCGGCTCACCCGACAGCACCACCGTACAGTGCTCCGGAACCAGGTGCTCCCACAGGTTGATCTCGCTCCAAACCACCCGCCGGCACAGCAGCGAAGTGCAGTGAAGCTCCCGAGCTGGACCCAACATCAAGAGGTCCAGAACCAGACCCGCGCCGGCCCGCACCAGCCAGCTCACAGCACCAAACAGCCCACCGCCGCTGCCGGGACTGGCTACGGCGCCGGTCGGCGCCGGCGGCGCCGCCGCATCCGCGGCCGCAAGCTCGGACAGCGCCGCCGCCGATTCCAGCGCTGCCGCGGCCGCCGATGCCGTCACTATCGCCTTCGCCGGGCCGGAGGCAGCGGCTGCCGCGGCGGCCGCCGCCGTCGCTGCCGCTGCCGCGGCGGCGGCGGCGCAGGTCGCTCCCAGGCGGCGGTAGATGAAGTTGCGGAGCAACCTCGGAGCGTACATTTGAAAGCAGATCGGATCCAGCATCGTCACGTGCCGTACGACGCCGGGATGGGCCTGCAGGAGCACCGACGCCACTGCCGTACCAAACGAATGCGCCAGCACGGCTGCCTGGCTGTATCCGTGCCGCCGCAGCGCCGAAACCACGTCGCCGGCGAGCCGCTGCATGCTGGGGGGCTGGCCGCTCGTCCAGCGTTGGGAGATGTGCTTCAGCTCGAAGGCGATCACGGGGGCGCCTGCAAGGTGGCCGTACACGCCGTACAAGCGACGCGGTCGTCGCCAAAACGGCGGTTGCATCAGTTCTACTGGCGCCAACACAAGAGAACGACCCAAATAGTGAAGATGCGTAAACGAACTGAAACTGAATGGAAGGGACTTTGACGGGCCTTTTCCGTGCCGTACATCCCCCTCTGATCTATAACAAAATCATCTGCAAGCGTAGGCCACAGGCGACGGACGCGACGCGCGCAGCGTCCCCACGAAAAGGCCCTCCGGCCAATCATTCCAACCGCCGGTCCTCGACTGCCGTACATACCCGTCGCCGCCAGCGCCACCAGAAGCCGCAGGTACGGCATCAGCCCCATGCCCACGCCGTGCAGAAACACAATCGGCACCGCGGCGGAGCCGCCGTCGCCGCCGCCGCCGGTCGCTGCGGCCGGCATGTTGGCCACGTAGTAATAGTGGTCATCTGGGTGACCGTCCTCCGCGTCCTCCTCCGCCTCGCCGTCGCCGCCAGGCGCCACGGCCGCCGCCTGCGACTGCTGCCGCCGCTGCCGTGGCGGCGGCGGCGGATGCTGCCACGTCATCCGCTGGAAGCCCGCCCCCATCAGCATGCAGTGGTTAATCCAGGCCATGGCCTCCATGGCCGCGTAAAAGACCCAGGGTCGGTAAAAGTGCGGCAGCGGTTCCGTCATGTGGGCCATGAAGCGCAGGCCGGGGGTGGTGCCCAGCGGCAGCACGCGGCGAGGCGGCGACGCCGAGGACGCTGGTCCGGAGGAAGATGCAGTCGCCGGCGAGATCAGTTCCTCAAAACGGGAGGAATGCGAGAACAGAGCGGATGGCTCAGGCTGCTGTGGCGACTGGGGCTGAGGGCCTGGTAGGTCGGGAGAAGGGTCGGCGGCGCCGCGGGGAGAAGGGCCGAGAGAAGCTGCGCTGGAACAGTCCGGCGCCGGCGGTGGCGCGGCTCCGGGATGGTGCAGCAGCAGCTCTAGGCGGTCGACCATGGACTCGAGAACCGCTCCATGGCCTTGGGCGGCAACAGCCGCGCTACAGTGAGACAAGCAAGGCGCGTAGGAGGAAATAATTTGTGAGAATGGTGTGAATAGAAGTATCTGACAGGAAAGCATTTATGCATCACCGAGGGAAGCTGCGCTGCGGGCGATGCGGGCAGGCGGTAAGACGGTCCGTGTTGGGTTCAGCCATAGCCCGCAGCCGCGTCTACAACGAATTATATAATTTATTCAGCGGTGTGGCAACATCAAAGAGCGACATCTATAGCGCTGTTAGCTCGCTGGCTTTCGCTCCCGCCTGTCTTCCGGTCTCCAAGAAAAAGCGCTTCAGGGACAGGCGCACAAATAAATCTGACAAATGTTGTAGTGCCTGACCTGCTTTCGGCGTAGAAAAAGGCGTATGCCAGCAGCTCCTTCAGGTTGCCGCGCCCGATGTCGTCAACAGGTCGGTCGTGAAACCAGAGGCTGAGGAAAGCTTCCACCTCGGCAGGGCCACCACGTGCCAGCGCAGTGGCAACAGCGTCAAATCTCGCCGCAGCTGCCGCCACGCTGGCTGAGGCGCGTTGCGAGTCGCGTTCCGCGTCATGCTTCATACAGCTAAACCGGCGCCATCTCTGCCAGGAGATCGCCGCGAACACCAGCTCCGATATCGTATATGCCCAAGGAACAAACATCAGGGCCGGCGAGAGCATGGAACAAACTAGGACGACCGCGCTTGTAGACGCTGTGGCCGCCGCGCAGACGCGGATAATCCGCGCCGTTAGACTCAGCTTGTAATAGCTTGGCAGACCATTAGCATAAGGCACTTTAGCGGACCGCTGCACGTCTTGGCGCTTCCGACGCCACAGAGCGACTGCCATGGCTGTTGAGGAAGCCCGCCAGGGGCAAATAAAGCGGTACGTATGTTTGCTGCCTGCCAGCACTGTCAATACTTTATGACATTGCATAACTAAAAAATACCAGGCAGGGAATGGTCTTGCCTTCACCTCTGGCATTTTCGTGGCGCATCTGGTGTGTCGTCCCGTGCCGTTATCTGACGCAATCGGGAGATCTCCTCTCCTTGACTCATACATGCAAAACTCTTTGCGTGACACGTCTCATGCAGTCCTGTCCAACGCTGCTGAATCAAGGCTCAAATTTTTGCACAAAGCGGCACAGCGCTCTGCTCAATTGTTTGGCTGAGGGTTGACCGGCAATTAAGTGACCGGCAATTAATTTGAGCTCTGTAAAAAGCCCAGCGGTACTGTAACCACAAAACCGCGACAAGCGCCACGAGAGGACCTTTAATTCCCGTCAGCTGTGTCAATTCCGATTGGATCAAGGCAGCCATTCTGACGAAGGCCGATGCCGGCGGTGGACGGCGGTGACGGCAGCGGCGGCGGCCTCGCCACCACCCCACCCCACCCCCCGCCCCCATTCACTGCCAGCTCCACCCCGCCAACCAGGCCCCGCAGCGAACGCCCCGCCGCGGTAGGCAGAGGGTCACCGCCCCGTGGCGGCAAACGGCGCATCAAAGAGGCTTTCCTCATCTTCCAGTGACTTTGTTGCAGAGGTTTGCAGACTTTATCAAAAGCACACACACACGCACATCGCCCTCGCCACACCCTCACGCCGGAAGAAGACCAGCCGTTGTTTTTTTCGTGGGCTCCAGTCCTCGAGACCCTCGTAATGTTATAAAGGGTCGAGCCAGCGCGCGGGCCATCATGCCGTGCTGCACAGCGTAAACTACCTTCGCAAAGGAAAGCGCAACGAGGCAACATACGGTAGTGCGAGGCATGGAGACAAGGCATCCCGGGGGAATAGCACAGTAATGCGCGACCACGGGGGAATCAGCCATGAGGCTCCCCCATGGGCGCCAGGCCCCGGCCACCCACACACAGCGATACAGGCGCACCAACAGACCTGCTGACGGTACCGTAATTCACTTCAAGGGCTCCAACTGGAAGAGCCCCTCGCAGCAGACGCCCCAACGGTACCGTACAGGCCGAGATCCAGTCAGCGGATTATAGGGGAACGCTTGCGGTACCTCGGGCAATGAACGCACCAGCTCCTTCCAAATCACCCGCAAGAACGGGTGGGCGGCTGGGATACGGTACGGTAGCTGGGATGCACGAAATCACCCCTCAACGCGGGATCCGCAAGGCCGCGAACCCCTGGTCGTACACCCCCAGAACTCAAGCGACCACGCGACCAAGGACGCGGGAACGCATCTGAGGCCACGGCAACACTATCGCCCCTTTTGGTCGCTAGTTTTCATCTTCCCCTGACGCCCGCCTCGAAGCGCCTACCCCGACCAGGGCCGGCGGGCCACCTACCGCGCGAACACATGGCTGGCAGCTTGCCGCGCACTCGTCGCCCCTCCTCCCAGATTCTTTATACCATATAAAGACAAAACGGAAACCAACCAACCAACCAACCAACCACATAGACGTGACCCGCGGTGCCCAACGAATGCCGCCGCCTCTCCCCTTACGGCGTCTCCACACCACACCGCCGTGTGTGCTTGGCGGCGTTGCACAGACAGACAGGCCCTAGGAAGGCAGGCACAGATAATAACACGTCAGCACAGAGCGGAGAGCCGGCGACCGGGGGCCAGCAGGCACCGTGCATCCGCGCCCCCGACACACACACAAACACACACACCCGGCATCGCGCTCGGTACCTCAATTTCACCCATCCATGGCGCCCCGCCCGCCGCGCGCCGCCCCAGGCTTTTATGGACGACGCCGCATTTGCAACGGGGACTTTATTTTTGTAAAGTGCAACTTCATTTTTGTAAAAGTGTAACTTATACGTCGCTGCGCATACAGCACAGCACAGCACGCAGTGGCACAGTGCAGTACAATACAGTGCAACACGCGGAACAGCGGGCGTGAGGCCGGGAAGCGGCAATGGATGGAAGAGGCTCCCTGGACCGGACCAGACCACTCCCGGGACCACCACGCAAGGACGCAACCCAGATGAAGAGATGATGACTGCCAGCCCCAAACCCACCTGATGACCGCCAGGCAAACTCCTGATTCGTATCTCGTACTTAGCCGTACTCCGATCCGCTGCACCGCCACCAAAGCCCCCGCCCTCCTCCAAACTCGATCACTTGAAACAAACCCAACAATACCACCACCACGCACGCGGCCGCGATCACCACCACCACCACCACCATCACCATCACCATCAGTACCAACACCACCGCCATCACCACCGCCGCCACCACCGCCGCCACTACCTCAAATACGAAATACCAAGACATCTCCCTCATAACTCTCGCCATCAACCCACCACCAACACACAGCCGTCAACAGCCCCAAAAACCCCCAAAACCAACACCGCAACCGTCAATAGCCCAAACAAAAAACCCTTCATCCCTCCAGATCGCAGTGGGCCTCGCCGGCAGTCGCCGGCAGTCGCTCGCTCGCTCGCCTCCCGCCAGTCTGCGATACCGTACTTCGTTTCCGCCATATGCGCGTTGGTGAGGTGCAAGAAATCAACACCCCCCCTCCCCCTGACCCTGACCCTGACCCAGCAAACCGCAAGCTACAGTTTACTGGGACTGGTAGGCAACAAGCGCTCGCCGAGGCAGTTGGCGACGCCGATCAACGGTATCAACGGTATCAACTGACCAGCCCCGCCCGTTGCCACGCACGGTGGTTAGGGCCCCCCTCCTGAGCTGCCTGGCGAACCCGGCCGTCCTGGATGTGTACCCATGCCGCGCAGCACCCGAGGTGCGCGCCTCCCGCACAAACACACACACGCCTTCCCACACGGCCCCCACGCCGGTTCCGCCTGCTCCCAGCTTTTCTTATTTTGCGTTCTTGAGCCCCGCACGCCCCCCCCCCGCACGCCCACATGCCTCTTCCCGCAATTCCCTCCGGCGGCCCCTTCACTCTCCTGCGTACAGGTGCCCCTTCACCCTCCTGCTGCGTTCTCTCGGTGCACCCCCCACGGCCCCGCCCCCGCACGCCCACGGCCCCCCCCCTCGCGCGCAGCCATGCAGCGTCCCACAGCACCCACACGGGGAGCCGCCGGTTGCGCACCCGAACACGAACACCACCTTAACCAGCTTGGCCAAACAGCAAACGCATGTTCGGAACACCAGGGCCAACCCAGACCATCCAAACCAGCAAAGGCAAGCGCAGCCGCATACCGCATACCGCATTGCCGTCTTCAAATGCGCGCGAAAACGCCTGCATTACGAGCAAATCAAGAAAGCAGCCTTACCAATGGTGCTTCGAACCAATCCCAAGTGCGCAGTTTATCACTGAAGGTAGGTGCGAAAGCGCAAACGATCAGGCGGGGCGAGCACACAGCCCCCACGAACCTCGCACGCGGAAGAGGAAAGGCTCCGAACCTTGACGGAAGGGGAAATTCGGTGCTTTTATTCATGTCGTGTGTCGTGTCGGGCCCAGATAGACGGGGCCGAACGCCCCTACGCACCCCTCATCGGCCGCCCCACTACTATTTTGGGCCGGCCGTCGGGTGTCTTCTCGCCCGGTGCCGCGGCAGCGGCGGCGCGCCCAAACTGCCGTATATATTGCCACACAAATTAAGCGGGCGGGCGGGCGGGAAGGGTACCCAAGCTACTCCGGCAGGATGTGGCTGTTCCCGGTAACAGGCTGAGGCGGCTGCCGCGGAGAGTCGGGCGTGCACCGGCGCATTGGCCCGAGCACGCGGCAATGCGCACTGCACCGCACCGCAGCCCCCCCAGAGTCCACACCCTGAGATCACCGCACCCTGAATACCACTACGACCACATACGGTACACCACGTACACAGATATTTAGGCCCCCAGCGTTTGGCTCCTGCCGCATTGTATGATTTGCCCGCCTCACCCCCGCCGATACGGAGTTTGCTTCACTGTGCCCTGCCCTGCCCTGCCCCGCCCCGCCCCGCCCCGCCCCGCCCCGCCCCGCCCCGCCCCGCCCCGCCCTGCCCTTCCCTGCCCTTCCCTGCCCTTCCCTGCCCTTCCCTGCCCTTCCCTGCCCTTCCCTGCCCTTCCCTGCCCTTCCCTGCCCTTCCCTGCCCTTCCCTGCCCTTCCCTTCCCTTCCCTTCCCTTCCCTTCCCTTCCCTTCCCTTCCCTTCCCTTCCCTTCCCTTCCCTTCCCTTCCCTTCCCTTCCCTTCCCTTCCCTTCCCTTCCCTTCCCTTCCCTTCCCTTCCCTTCCCTTCCCTTCCCTTCCCTTCCCTTCCCTTCCCTTCCCTTCCCTTCCCTTCCCTTCCCTTCCCTTCCCTGCCCTTCCCTGCCCTTCCCTGCCCTTCCCTGCCCTTCCCTGCCCTTCCCTGCCCTTCCCTGCCCTTCCCTGCCCTTCCCTGCCCTTCCCTGCCCTTCCCTGCCCTTCCCTGCCCTTCCCTGCCCTTCCCTGCCCTGCCCGCTGTACCGCGCCTTCTCCTCCGCAGGGAGAACGTTTCCTGCTTGGACCCCGATCGACGGCCGCATCCGCGAGTGTGCGCCACGCAGGATCCGGATCCAGATCCGGGTCAGGGTCAAGCTTTGCCCCAGCCCGCGCCGCCCCTGCCGCCGCGTCTGCACGCCCACATTGAGCGCCCCGCCGTATGAGTTTGCATCTCACACACACGAACGAACGAAGGAATGAATGAACGAACCAACGTTGTCAGTTCGTGATCCACACAGTCCCCCACTCCATTCCAATGCCCGCTGTTGTACAATTCTCCTGCTTGCCTTCTTGCTTGGCGCCGCCCACACATGCTCGCGCCGCACAGCGCACAGGCAAATGCACAAGTACCCTTCCTGCCATACGAGGATGGAACAAACCGTGCAGTGCTTCCAAAATCACCCAGAAATACTCATCAACCATCGATCCACGATAACCTTTAGAGAGCCTTCGAGTGCGACGCAAATCTTTGCCTCCCTCCATTCGCCCACTCATCCCTCACTTCGTATTGGTCAAGGCACACCCACGCCCTCTTGCTGCCCTTTTGATCCTCCTAGCGTTCGCTGAGAAAACACGGCTGCCGCCAGAGGAGCGATCCGCTCCAACCGATCCCTCCGGGCGCCGTCTTCGACGGCGGAGCTGGGGACCACGGCGGCGCCGCCGGCGGCGCCGGACAAGGAGACATCGCGGAGGCGGCTACGGCCGCTCGGCCCCGCGGCCAATTTAGGCCGATCGACGCTGACGCGGATCGCGCTGTGCGAGGAGGCGTCGGCGGCTGGCGGCTCGCCGCCGCGAAAGCTGACGTCGCCGCCGCCGCCGCCGCCGCCGCCGCCGCCGTTGCCGCCGTCGGGGCCGCCGCCGCGACGAGACCTGTCGGAAGCGCCTGTCAGCTGTGGCCCCGGGCCCGCGCCGCCGCCGCCGCCGCTGCCGCTGATGCCAACGCCGGGAGGACTGCGGAGGCCTGGGCCGTCGCCGCCGGGGCTGCGGATGCCGCCGGAAGCGGACCGTTTGCGCCGCGGCAGCAGCCCGCAGAGCAGTCCGCACAGCGGCGCGGGCCCGGCTCGGTCGCCGCCGCCGCCGCCGTCGACGGTCGAAGAACTAGAGGACGGCTGTTCGGACAGCGCGGCCGCTGCCCTCGCGGGACCCTTTGCAACACCCGCCACCTTGCCGTCACCCCTGCCGCCGCCGCTGCGGGCGGCCAGCCCCCCGTAGCCTTTTGTACGGCACTGCGAGGCCTCGCTGCCGCCGCTGCCGCCGCTGCCGCCGCCACACTCCACCTCCTCGGCGCCGCCGGTGCTCATCGTGCTCAGGGCTGTCGACAGCCCCACACCGCCGCCGTACCCGTCTCCCAGACCGCCCGTCGCAGCCACCGCCGCCGCCGCCGCAGCAGCAGCAACGGCAACAACGGTCACGGCTCCGTTCTGGTCCGCCGCGGGATTACGACTGCGGCTCGCGGTCTGTGCGGCCTCGGGCCCCTGACCGCAGCCCGTCGCAACTCCCGCGGCGACGCCGGCGGCGGCGGCGACAGCTGCAGCGGCGGCGCCTGCCGCCTCCGAGCCGGGTTGTGCAGACAGGTGCTGCTGCTGCTGCGGACCCTGCCTCCCGTCGCTGCTGCCGCCGTCGCCGCCGCCCCCTGCGGGTGCAGCAGCAGCGCTGGCTGCGGCTGCGGCGTCGGTTCTGAAGCCACCCTGAGGCTGAGGCCGCTCCTCTTCACCAGCAGCGGGCTGCAGCAGCGGGGCCTCCGGGGCTGCCCCCTCGTGGGCGGCGACAACCCCAGTGCACCCACTTGCTGTAGACGGCGTTGTAGAACCGGGGCCAGACGCAGGGCCCGGTCCGGTCGCGACGTCGCAAGAGGGGGGGGCAGGCTGCGCCGGGGTGCCGAACCCACAGCCAGATGCGCGCGGCGCGGCGGCGGAGGGCGCGACGGCGGCGGCGAGGGCGGTGAGGGCGCCGTTGGCGGAGGCGGGGGAGGTGCGGGCGCTGCCGCCGGGGGAGGCGCGGGAGAAGCACACCTGCGGTGCCGACTCCAGTGCCATCCGGAGGTTGGAGTGGGTCGGCTCGCCGTTGCCGGTGCCGCTGACTGCGTGGGAGGACAGGCCGTGGCGCGGCGGCGGGCGGCGCGGTTCCATTATTTTACAGATATCAAAAATCCAGTTCCAGTTCAAATTCCAGTTCAAATTTCAGTGTCAGTGAATGGCGTTGCCGCATGGAGGACTGAAGGTGAGGTACCGGTAGGGTACGACGGCCCACTGCTGACATACACACACACACACACGCACCCGCATCTTTTCGGTCCGGGCAAAGCGTCCACTCCCCCAGCCCAAGTACCCAACCCTTCCCTTCCCCTCCCCTCCCATCCCCGCCCGGCCCCTCCCCGCCATCATCAGCCCCTCACCCACCTCTCGACCGGACCTGCCCCGCCAAGCGCCGCATCGAGGCAGTCACCGTCCCGCCTCGGCCGCTGCGCTCCACCAAGCCGCCCGCGCCAGACACACGACGACCGCCGCCGCCGCCGCCGCCGCCAGCGCCGCCGCCGGCGCCGCCGCCAGCGGCGGGAGCAAAGTATCCCGGCCGCGGAGTCACCCTCTCCAACATCGCCTCCAGCGCAGCGCCCCAGCCACCCCGGCCGCCCCAGCCACTGCCACCGCCGCCGCCGCTGCCGCCGGCAGCGAGGCTGGAGCCGTTTGCGATGCTGCCGGCATTCCCTGCGGCGGCCGCCAGGCGGTGCTGCGCCGACAGAGGCGACGGCAGCTGTGGAGCGGATTGCTGCTTCTGCTGCGGCGGCGGATGGGGGACGGCGGCGTTGAGGAGGTGGGCGGGTGCCGCAGGAGGGGCCTTCCGTGCGCCGCCCAGAGGGCTGGCGGCGCTGCGGGCTGTGGTGGATGAGGGGCTGGGGACGTAACCATTGGGGATTGCGGCGCCGCGCGGCCGTTGGGTGGCGGCGCTGCCGACAGTCTCCACGGGTGTGGTGCCGCTCAGGATGTGGATGCCGCCGGGGTCTGTAGCAAGAAGAACGAGGTGTACGACATGAGTTCGTCTTGGGAGGGGAGGGATTGCAACGAACCGGAAAGAAGTAATAGGTAACCGAATACGTCGCGCTGCTGACGCGGGGGGCCCTTGGCGCTGCGTACCACAACTTGCCATGCCGTATCGTGCCGTACCGTGGCTTCCCGTGGATTCTGTGTTGCGCCGGCATCGCCGCGCCGCGACGCGACGCGACTCACAGGCATCAGGGCAGCGCAACAGCCCGCAGGGTCCCACTGCGGAACACGACCCGCACAAACGCACCGGCAACGACGCCCGACCATCCTCGGCACCTGACCCGCCCGGCCCGGCCCAATGACACAAACCAACCACCCAACCGCCAAACAGCCCGCCAGCCAGACACCCAAACCACCGCCAAAACACCGCCGCCGGCAGCGGCCGGGCGACGCCGCGGCGGCGTCGACCGGACTGGACGCACCTGCCGCCTCCGCCGCCGCCGCGTCTGCCATCTCCGTCATCACTCCCACCGCCTCCTCCTCCCCCACCACCTGCAAGTCGCTGTAGCGTTGCTGCGAGCCGCAGAACTCGAGGGAAGTCGTTCCGGGGCCCCAGGGCAGCCCCCCGCGCGCCGCCAGCGCCGAGTGACCCCCCGTCGTCGTCGCCGTCGCAGTGCCGTCTCCGCCGGCCAAGCTGCGGGCCGTAGACAGCCGCGACAGCAGCAGCGAATCATGCATGTCGTACAGCTCCGCGCAACGCCAGCCAGCGCTGGAGATCGTGAGCGTGCCGTACCGTCCCACCGCCGTCCGACATGCCGCGGCGGCGCCGCCCCCGCTGCCGCTCCTCGCCGTCCGCATCGCCCTCGCGCCCGCGCCCCCGCTCGCGCCGCCGGCGCTGGCCGCGGCGGTGCCCGCGCCGCCGCCGCCGCCGCCGCCGCCATCACGACCCACGGGTCCGTCGAAGCTACCCAGATGCTGCTCGTCGTCGTTGCGGCGCGACCGCGTCCGCGACAGGGACTGCTGCTGGTGCCAGCGGCGGCGCCGCGTCTGCGGCGGCAGCGCGGAGATGACGTGAGCGGCGGCGGAGCATTGCTCCCGGGATGCCGCGTCATAGTCGTCGTCGTCGTCGTCACCGTCGACATTGGTTTCGGAGACGTCGAGAGCCGACCAGGTGACCTGCTGGACTAGCCCCGCCGCCGTCGTCGTCATCATGCCCGCCAGGAGGCCCGCCATGTCGGTTGTGTCCACGACGGGACCCACGCTCAGGCCCACAGGCAGCTGCGGCGCCGCCGCCGTCGTCCCAGGCGCCTGCGCCGTAGCCAGGCCCTGCGGCGAGACCGACCCCGGTCCTGGCACCTGCTGGACGACCCCGGCGTCGTCATCGCCGAGGGTGATTGGCGGCGTCATGAAGGGAGAGACGCTATCCGGTGGGGTTTGGGAAGCGCAGGGGACCTGTACGGCATGGCTGACCTCAAGCTCGCCGTCGTCGGGCAGCGTCGGTGAGTTCCCGCCAGTGGCGGCCGCCGCCGCGGGGTCGCCGTCGGCAGGTGCCGAGGGCGGGGCCCGGCCCTGAGGTGGATCCAGATACCGGTAGCTGCCGACGTTTGCGGTGCCCGCCGCAGCCGCCGTGGCCGAGCCGACTCCCGCCGCCGCCGCCGCCGCCGCGGCGCCGGCTGTTTGGCTATCGGTTGGGCTTGAACGGAGCTGATGTGATTGCGGCGGCGGCGGCGGTGGCGTTGCTGCGGCTGCCGGGCCGCACTCCCGCCGCTGCGGACGCGGGGCAGCGGCGCCGCCGAAGCGGCGCTGTACGGCAGCAACGACGGCCGCCTCCGCCGCCAGCACCGAGTGGCATCCGGTTAGACCGGGCGGCGGGTCCTGTATCCGAAATTGCGGTTTGGGTGGCGTTAGTGGTGGTCTTTTGTGTCTGTATTGGTGTTATATGGTGGTGTTGGCGGTGGTGGTGGTGGTGGTGACCTCGTGGCATGCATGTGCGTGGCCCACCAATGCCAGCTCCCTCTTCCGACCCCGGTTGTCGGAGACAAACAAAGGGGCACAGAACGACAACTGCAGCGAAGTACCGTAACCGAAGCGAACGGACCCAGCAAATCTTGTCCGATATACCGTACCGGTACTTCAAACGTTGTGAAGACCTGATGGGCTGCGAACCGCGTCACCGCCAGGCCAACTCAGACGGACAAATATGGACGACAACACCAGCTACGTCACGGGCGCCCAGACGGCCCGATCCGACAGAATGGGGGCACAGGAGCGGCTGCGGTGTACGGTTCGCGCACACAGTGCTGCGGGCAGCGGGCGAGCGCTGCGTCGCTGCTGTCGGCCCGATCACAAAACAGTGGAGCGTGTAGAGCGCATCTGGGAGACAGGGCCTTCTACTGTGGCCCTTGCCAGGTTTAACGAGCGATGGCGCTCGAGATGCTCGGGTGCGGACGAAGACACGACAGTTGTATTAGTGTTGGGCGGATTAAAACAACGGTATCCCCCACACACGATGGCCACCAACATTATGCTGACACATTTCTAACCAGTCGCATCTTGATACACCATGCTACGAGGTGGAACACGCCAAGTTTGGCCACCCACCGCGCAAGTGTTGCCCAAGCTTGGCCTCTTGGAAGCCTCCACGCCAGCTCTTGCTGAGATGCCCAAATGTATGTCCATTTTGTTGTGCAAGCTCTTCGTCCGCAGCCGATGTAGAGCTTGCAGCCCGACGTGTAATGGACTGGCAGCCAGCCACCAAGCAAGCAGCCACCAAGGCGCGGGAGACTCAGCAGATGCACCTGTTAGAATACTAAGATGTAACTGTAAAAACTAGCCGTTCGTCGCCTCTGGGTTGTCCTATCGAAAGCGGTAGCCGAAACCCAACCCCGGCGGCAGAAGGACATGGCCTTTACAAGGCTAAAATACACGCATGATGTTATCAAAGATGAAACATTTATAGAGGATAGAAATGAAAGTGTGTCGAAACTTTCGGAGTGCTGCTTTGAGTCAATACCAAGGCCTTGTAAGCGCGGAGTTCGACTCGGTTATTTAATCATCGAACTTGAGCGTACGCTTCCACACTAAAACCGCAAGTTTGTAGCAAAGCTTTGAAGATTTTTGCCGTACTATCTGTATTGCCGGGATTCCCTACCGTTGAGATCTACCTGCATTGTAATCCTACGTTTCTCACGAATAAAATTTTAACGCTTACAGCTTGCACGCTTGGCATGGGATGCAGCAGGTGAAATCGTATTACTAATCAAACGATTCCTTTCGGGCCTTCGGGAGTTATAACATTTGTGTCCCAGCTGGGTTGGACGAAGCATCATAGTGCGGAGAGCCTGGGCTAAAATCTGAGAGAAACATCCGCCACTTCGCAAACCAGTCGTAATTTTACCTCTTCCGGTAGGGATCCCAACAGCCGAAGCACGCCATGAGTACTCCAACAGCACGTCACGCAGCTCCACTCCTTGACTGAAATCCGTTGTCGGGGAATTCATGTAACTGGCGTACAGTCAGTACAATATTTACTTGCCCAACCTCATTCCCCACAGCTCCACTCCGGTTGGAACGCGAGCGTGACTCTTGTTCCCTCCCTGGGTCTACGGGGAAGCGCCGGCCGAACCCACATCCCTCGCGATCTTTCTACGCCATAGGTTGCCTGTCTCGCCGCCAACCAGGAGGTCATCTGGCAGTCCGCCGCGACCCCGCCGTGAGCCACACATGACCAGGTCACAAGCTCAAGCATAAGCTTTTTCGAGGGTCGGTTCGACGCGCTCCCGCCACCGCCACCGCCCCAAAACTGCACACAGACTCACACAGTGCTGTCCCGGCACCGAAAGCCACCACCAGCGAGACAACAGCGAACCTTGACAACACAGCAAGAGAGCCGCGCCGCAGGTGGTCCGTATCCGTAGGCAATCGGCCGCCTTGGAGCCCTCCTCACAGCGGCGTGTAGCCCTCCTTACCCTGAGGCCCCGCCCCCGCCCCCCCGCCCTGCCCCGGCCCTGACCCCGGCCCCGCTCCCGGCCCCGGCGCCGACCCCGCTCCCCCGCCCGACCACCAACGCCCCACCGCCCCCCACCCTGCCGACGCCGCCGACCCCACCCATCCCCCCATCGCCACAACCGTCGACACGCTACTCCCCACCAGAGATGAGCCCCTGGCCCCCCACCCCCCCTGGACCTGGACCTGGACCTGGGGAGCGGCTCCCAGCAGCGGCTGCTGCTGCTGCTGCTGCTGCTCCTCCGGCCCTCGCTGCCCAGACCCTGGCCCGGCGGCGCCGCCGCCCTCCTCCGAGTCGTACACACCGCCGCCGCCGCCGCCGTCATCATCCCGCTCCAAGAGACGCTCGTCCCAGGACAGCTTCGGCGTCGCCGTCGGCCCCGTCCCGGATCGAACCGACAGGGGAGACGTGAAACCGCCGCCGCCGCCGCCGCCGCCGCTGTCCGCCGGCGCGTCCGCCGCCCCAAGGAGCTGACTGGAGGTCGCACTGTCGGCACTGAACACGCGGTCCGGCTGTGACCCGTGGGTCGCTGCGGCGGCGCCGCTGCCGCCGCGGCGGCCCGACCACAGCGGCCACCGGCGTTTCGACGCGGCGGCGAAGGGCGAAGCGGCGGAGCCGCCGGAGGCGGCGGCGCTGCCGCCGCCGCCGCCGCCAGGCGGCAGCAGCAGCGGCGCGGCGGCGGAGCCGCCGGCGGCTCGCGGCCGACGGCGCGGCGCCGGCGGCGGGCAGAGGCAGCAGCAGCAAGCGGCGGCCAGGCAGCTCCCCAGCGCCCCGCCCTTGCGCCGCGCCGCCGCCCAGCCGCGCCGCGCCGCCGCGACGGCCTGGGCCCACCTGGCGCCGGCACCGCCGTTGGCCGACGTGGGCTGCTTTCGTATGAGTCGGTCCGCTCGGAAGGTGTGGGTGGAGTCGACGATGTGCAGTACGGCAAGGTAGATGGACGAGACGGATGCCAGGCAGGTGGTGGCCACAATGACTGCGGCGGCGGTGGCGGTGGCGGTGGCGACGGCGGCATCAGCAAAGGGGACGTGGGAATCTTATACAGGGGGGGGGGGTGGAATCGGACTATTTGAGGTGGTGGTGGCGCGGACGATTGGCATCGGAGGGAGGCGGGCGGAGGTGGCAAGGGGTTCGGGGGCCGAGGGAGGTCCTACCACAACCGCAACGTCTTCCGGCCCCGGCGCAAGGCCCGACACACCCGCACGCGCGCGCGCGCGCCACCGTAACGCTTTCCCTCCGACCGGGGAGCTCCCTTTCGCCCCCCACGTTCCCCCCGACTTCAGGATTAGCAGCTTGGGTGAGTTTCAAGTTACAAGTCCCGAACCGCACCGCAATTGGGCTGCCGGCGTGTGTCCCAAACTCCCGATGCGGCTGGCGGGCATTTCAGGGTCAGGAAGTCCACCCAGCAAACTCCACCCATATCTCAGATTGGACCTCGAACACGCTCCACTCCCTCCACTCCCTCCACTCCACTCCACCCCACTCCACCCCACTCCACCCCACTCCACTCCACTCCACCCCACTCCACCCCAACCAGAGGCTGCAGCTGTAAGAAACTCACTGAACATGATGACCATCTGGTAGCGGGCCGCCTGCGGAAGACCCATGGGTCGGTAATGCACCCACCGGTGAAAAGGGGACCCGGGGGATAAGAACCAAGAAGTGCGAGCCGCGGCGAGGGAACGGACGCGGCGTTGGCAACCGCGCTCGGCAATCCCCCCTGTGGTTGCGGTTTGTGGTTTGTGGTTTGTGGTTGTCCGTTGTGGTAAGGGCCGATGGAAAGGGATTATGTCAGATCGGAATGAAATGGATGCAAAAGGGGCTACCGGCCAGCAGCCGTCACGGGCCCCTTAGCATATGACCCCCGACCCCTGACCCCTAAATTTCTGACCCCCGACCCACGGGTCAGCACCGCCACGTGTCCCAGCCCAGGCCCCCTCCCGCACCTGCGTGGGATCCCCGCCCGCCAGAATCTGACCCGTCATCATGCCTGCGCACCAAAAGGGTGGGCCGACGGCCGACGGCGGCGTGGGGCCCATGAGTCAGGGCGGGGTGGGTTCGCCGTCGTAGGCGCGGTTGGGGGGGCTGGCGGAGAGTGGCGGTGGCACGGCGGGGCGTGGCACGGCTTTGCCCGTAGATTGCCGTACTATCGTACATACCTGGGATCGACACGATGCCCATCACGCTCATCTGGTTGAGCAGCGGCGTCATGGACACCTGCAGTACCACAAAAGAAGTACAACGACAGCAGCAGCAGCAGCAGCAACAGCGGCGGCGGCGGTGGCAGTGGCAGTGTCGGCCGCAAAGCCAGCGTGTGTGCAGCAGCAGCAGCGGTAGCAGCTGCCGCCGCCGCCGCAGCGGCAGCAATGGCGCCTGCAACGCCCGGCGGAGCGCTTGCGGCGGTTCAGAAAGGCACCAACGACTGCGGCCGATGGTCCTGGACGGCGCAATGGGTTGGTTGGCTTGGGTGGTTGGTTGGAAGGAAAGCGGTTGATTCGTTGCTACCGTACTCGCCTTTAGGGCCCTGCGCACCGCCTCGTCTGTCGCCTCGAAGCGGTTGGCTCCCAGGGCCAGAAGCTGCTCGATGACGGCGCGGTCTGAAGTGGGGGGGAGGGGGAGAGGGGGAGCAGTTCGGGGAAGGGGAGGGAGGGGCTGGAATCAGATCACCAAATCACCAAAGCACGTCCCCTCCCCTCCCCTCACCTCTCCCCTCCCTCCCCGCCCCCCCTCCCCTCCCTCCTCCCAGCTCCCACTCACTCGCCGCCAGGTCCTCCAGTACGGTGCTGAGCCCCACACTGACAGCGCTGGTTGCATTGCCCAGCAGCATCCCCAGCAGCGGTATGATGTACTGAGCCTCCCACACCGGCCTCAGGCCCAGCACCAGCAGCACCAGGTAGCTCAGCAGCAGAGCCGAGGAGGCGGCCATGGCGAGGACCGTGTTGGCCAGGACACCCTGGGGGGGAGGGAAGGAGAGAGGGGGGGGAGGGAGAGAGAGGGAGGGAGGGAGAGAGAGGGAGGGGGGAAAGAGAGGTGGGGATGAGGGAGGGGGAGAGGGAGGGAAGGGTTTTGCCTCTGACTCCACCGCGTTACCCCGCTGCCTGCCTCCCTGGACCCCCCGCCCCCCGCCCCCCTTGACCGACCTGGAAGGTGTGGCTGGGCCGCTGTACGGCCTCCAGAGAGGCGATCATCAGCATGAACATGCCGTACAGCAGGACGAGCCACCACTTGTCGTACGTGAAAATGGGTACGAGCACGTAACCCAAGAGAGACAGCTGCACCACCATCCTGAGAGCCCGGGGGGACGGGGGTCGGGGGACGGGGAACGGGGGAGGGCGGGGGCGGAACGGGTTGGGACCGCGCCACTAAAGGCACGTGGCTGGGGCAGCGGAACAACCGGTGTGTGTGTGTGTCTGTGAGTGTGTCTGTGGATGTGTCTGTGAGTGTGTCTGTGGATGTGTCTGTGAGTGTGTCTGTGAGTGTGTCTGTGGATGTGTCTGTGAGTGTGTCTGTGAGTGTGTCTGTGAGTGTGTCTGTGAGTGTGTCTGTGGATGTGTCTGTGAGTGTGTCTGTGAGTGTGTCTGTGAGTGTGTCTGTGAGTGTGTCTGTGAGTGTGTCTGTGAGTGTGTCTGTGGATATGGCTGTGGATGTGGCTGTGGATATGGCTGTGGATGTGCTTGTGTGAGTTTGATGGGCACCGCTCATAGCAGCGGGTGCGGGTCGGGCTCGGGCTCACGGGGACGGTCCCGTCACGAAGTGAAGCAAAGCGAAGCGCGCCGCTGGGATGGTGGGGCCTTTCTTAGCCCGACGGAGCTTTGAGTGTTTGTCGGTATGCGGGCTGCCAGATGCCATTCGTGCGCTGTCCAGTGGCTCTAACCCCCCTGGAGACCTCTCCCGAAGGCTAGGCTTCCGTGCGGCGGCTCCAAACCTGAGTGAGGCGAACACCAGCTGCGTGTGCAGCCCCAACTTGAAGCGGAGGGAGATGAAGCCATTGACCAGCAGTACGGCAGCGGATAGGGAGACCGCTACCGGGGAGAGGTGGATGGTGCCGTCGGGGGAGGCGGCACCCAGTGTCGATGATGATGATGATGCCGGCGCCGGGTGGTGGTTTAGCCCAGGTGGCGAGGACATGGTGGAGCCGTGACAGATGGCATAAGCAGTTGCAATTTTGTTTTATGAACTAGTTGCAGCGTGTATGTCGTTTAGTTTGCACGTCGCATTGCGTCGGAACGTGTTGCGGAACCATGATGCCTGTCGCTAGCCACAATAATTCGACATCGATGTATTAACACAGGAATTTTACAGACTCGATAATACCCGTAGTGACCCTCCGGACAAGGGCGGGAGCCTGGGCCGGTACAACCAGGCGCCTCGTCTTCGCTTTTTTGACATGCCGTACTAGTACCATTTTGCGCGCCGGAGAACATAAACTCAGCCAATACTGACGGGTGGATATATTCTTCAGTCGTCGTGAAACATCACCACACATTTTATTCGATAGGACTTGTGCAAGTTTACGACCATGGCTCTGCAAAGTCGTTCTGTGCTTCGCCCGGCTCCCGCCCTAGGATCGGCTTCCCTCCCAGTCCGCCCTGTGCGCCTCGTCCTAGCCCGTGCCGAGCCACCATCGGGCGGTGCCCGCGTCACTCGCGAGTTTAGGGAGGGAGACTCTGAGGTCACTATTCCTGGCGCCCCATCGAACGGCAGGCAATCAGACGGCCTGTATGTGGACGTCAATGCGCCGCCGCCGGTGAGTTATGGGCTGGTGCTTCGCGCAATGAGTCGTCGGTCGACGCAGCAGGATGTGTGGCTTGCACGAAGCGACCGTGCAAGAAGGGCGGCAAGCGCCCCAATGGTGCTCGCAATAAAAATATCAATATTCACTTGGTTGCTCCTGATTATATATTCGATGCAGCGGCCAAGGAAGGACAACATGAGCAAGGAGATGAAGGCCCGGTTGCGCAAGGAGTACACGGGACTGGGCGGCGCTGAGAACAAGGTAAGCCAACTATCTGCATCGGTTGGTAGCGGGCTTACCGCTGAGCAGTTCCTCAGGAAGAGGAAGCGGTAGTAGGCAACCCTGAAGTACTGAGTCCTACGACGTCACAAGGGGGCAGGAAGGGGTTTCAAGACACAGAAAACGAAATTACGAAACTTAGGAACACTTGACAGGTGCTGGCTGAACAACGGCCGCACTCTTTTTCACTAGGAAGCCCGCCAGCCAGCCCCCTAGCCGCGCACTGGGCGCGCTGCATTGCGTTCCGTCCCGTCGGACCGTGGCCTACCAGAAGGCATGGGGCTACGTATTTTCCTGCAGAGAACCCTGACGCTCTGCCTCCGGAAGCAAACGGAGCACAGCTGTCAGTGTGCTTGCACGCGTAGTCGAGGTGTTCCTGTTCATGCTACGCCCGGGCTGTGCCTGCACCGTTGGGCTGTGTGTGGTGAAAGGATGGAGAAGGGGGCGGGCGCACGGCGCGCGCACGCACGCGTTTCCGCGGGCGGGGCCCGTCGTCTGCCCCCTTCGGTGGTACTGACGACGGGCCCCCCCGCTGCTGCTGCTGCCGCGTCTGCCACAGGCCATGAACTCCAACTACTTCCTTTGGATCAGCATCGTTGTCGCTCTGCTGGCCGTCAGCTCCAAGCTGATTGGCGCAATCTGAGCCGTCTGGCGCCTTTTTCTGTGCTGCGGGAAGTGCGCAACTGTCCCGTGGGTCGTGGGAGGGAGGTCGGGGGAGCGCGCAGTCCCCGTCATGATGGCCGCGTCTCTACGCGGATCCATCGGCTGTGGTATGGAGGCTATGGAGTGGTAGTCCTTTGCGGTGGGACTCCTGTCTTGTCCCGACCGGAGGCCTGGCGGGCGTGCACTGCCCAGTCGCTGCACGAGGATGGATAGTCGGGGTCCCTGCACCGCATCTGCGGTTGTCTCTGTGGCTGCGTCCGCGGCCGTAGCCGCGGTACCTGTATGAGGTACCAGGAGGCCAGCGTGCGTCGGCTGTGTGGGGCGACATGCCTTGCGGTCGGATTGACCCGCGGGTCGCACTGCGGCATCCGGTCCCCCGGATTGCGCTTCGCTTCGCACCCAGGATTTGTCAGTCCAGCGGCTTTGAGAGATACATGGATTGGTTTTGTAAAACTGATATTGAACTTGTTGTTGTTGATACAATATGCCGCATGCGTGCGGTGGTTGTAGTCCGTTGAAATTACGACGCCTGCGGTAGTTGGTGTTCTGAGATATGCCAGCGTCGGCATTTTGGGGTTGTGTCCACCTGCCTGGGGCTACTTGTGTCGGGTTTTTTGTTGTGCCCGGCGACGATTTTTGTACGGTGATGGTGCGGTTGTATGGCGATTTTCTGCAGCGCTGGTCGCTTTTGTGCGGTAAAATTTTGTACGCGAAAAGAGCGGCAGTCCAGTCATGATCCTGTTCAAACGACGGCCGTGGGATTCACGGATGTACGGTATGGAACGGAATATAAACTGTCCAGATGAATTGTGTGCGGATGCAGGGCGAGAGGGGCAAACGCGGAAAAAACTGGCCTAGAGCTTTTAAGCTGTTGTGAAAGCACCGAGGCATCAAAGCGGTCGCGGCGCAAGCGCCCTTGTAAGAAGGCAGCTAAGGCAGCAGCAGTCGACTCAGACCGCAGCTTATGATGCCGTCTGCACACAGTACCAATCGCAACCTCAAACGATGACCGGCATTGCCGCGCTGGGTCATGTTTTGCGCTGTTCCTGTAGCTCCCAGCGCCGGAAGTAAAGCGCCGGAAGTAAAGCGGCGCCGGAAGTCAAGGCGCCGGAAGTAAAGCGCCGGAAATGAAGCGGCGCCGGAAGTAAAGCGGCGGCCGCGTCGCCGCATAGCTCTTATAGCAAGAGCTATGCGGCGACGCGGCCGCCTTTCGGTATCCCTCGTGCGCGCCGTTCAACCTAGGGAAGGCGCCAGCTCCTGCTGCATAAGTGCCCCCCCATGGTGCCACCCCGTCCTATTTAGGAAGCCAGGCCCTCGCCCTGTGGCCACCGGCCCTTTGAAAGAACCGCCCTGCCCCAAAGCCCAAAGGGCGCACCCTGACGCTTCGACGCAGCTGTGATTACGGAGACGACACCCGCGCGGCTACGGTAGCCTCTCCCCGTCCCAACCCGGATCAGGTCGCCCGCACCCCGCGGGCCGCTGACCGCGATTCCCGCCGCCCCCTCCCCCGCCCCTCTGCCTCCTCTGCGCCAATCCCCCAGTGGTGTTTGAAAACCTGCGATGCGCACCCTGAGCCCTTGCACCCCCCCGGTCAGCTTGCACAATCTGGTCTCCCATTATCCCATCACCCTCGACTGCCGCGCCGACGTACCTCGTACCCCCAATCGTACCCACGACCCCGTACCCCAATACCCCCAACACCCACACCGTCATTATCGCCCCTGGTCTCCAGACGGAGGACGACGACGACGCCCGGTTTCCCGCCGCTGCCGCCTCCCTTGGCCGCCGACCCCTCATCGTCGCCGCCGCCTCCGTCCAAACTCGCGAGACAGCCTCCCTGGAGGAGGAGACCGCTGCCGGCGCCGCGGACGCGGATGCGTTTGCCCCGCGGCCGCTGGGCTCCACCGTGACGGATGCTGAGGCCTCCACCTCTGCGCCTGTCAGCGCCGCATCCGCCAGCGCCCACGGCTCCTCCAAGTTTGTGGTTGACGAGAATGAGAATCTCAAGTCCACTCCGGAGATGCGCGCCTGGACCGGGGTGTCTATGGCGCTGATCGGCGCCACGCTGGCGCAGGCCATGGGCCAGGTGGACCGGCAGGGAGGAGGGGCGGCAGGGAGGGCGGCTGGGGAAGCGGGTTGGGACTGGAAAGGGGCGGGAGGGGTGAGGCGCTGAGAGTGGGAGTTTGCGTTGGGGTCGAAGGCCAAGGTCCGGTTGACGGCCTCGGTAGTCGTCATTGTGTTGTTCCCTGTTGTGCCCTTCTCCCTCTCCCTCCCTCTCCTCTCCTCTCTGTATGCGTTGCGCCTCAACCCGGGGGAACCCCCCTGTCCCCCCTGCGCGTGGCGTTGCTTTGCGCTGCTACCCCCGGGCCGCAGGTCACGGGCCCCGGCGACATGGCTGTGTTTGGAGGTGCCGTACTGCTGGCGTACGTTCTCTCTGACCTGGGCACAGGTGAGGCTTGACGAGGGCGAGGGCGGGCGAGAGAGAAGGGGAGGCAGGCGGTCGAGAACCGGTGCCGTGTGTGGGCTCGGGGGGCTTAGAGCCTCCTTCAGCTGGGATGAAAACGCAGACACACACACACATACACACAATTGACATTGGGATCAGACCCCGACGCGCCAGCCGTTCTCCTCAGGGCGCTCGCCTGCTCGCTCGCGGTCAATGCACATTCTGGATAACCTTTCGACCTCTGGACCCTGGCCATTCCCCGCTGGCGGGCGGGCGGGGTGCCTTGCCTCGCATCGCCGCCGCCTGTCTGCCTGGGCGTGTGCCTGGGCCTGGGCCTGTCTGGGTTGCAGGCATGCGCTGCCGTTGGAAGGGTTTCCCACCTTGTTTACGGTGGTTTCCCCGTCTCGTCCCGCCCCCGTCCCATCCGGCCCCGTTCCCCCTGCCATCAGGCGTCTACCACTGGGGGGTTGACAACTACGGCGACGGCTCCACGCCCGTGTTTGGGCGCCAGATTGCCGCCTTCCAGGGCCACCACCAGCGCCCCTGGACCATCACACAGCGCGAGTTCGCCAACAACATGCATCAGGTGGGTCCGGCTGTCTGTCTGTCAGGCAGTCTGTATGGCAGTTTAGTTAGTCAGCCAGTCTGTCTGTCAGCGGAATCGATCCAGGGAGGTCAGGGAGGTCCTTTGGTCGGGAAGGAAGGGTCTCGGGGAGGGGGGGGGTTATCGGAGGCCACAGAGCGGCAGAGGTGGGCAGAGTGGGTGGGTGGGTGGAGTGGCAGTTTGGCACGGGCGGGAGTCGGTGTAGGCAGGCGAAGCGGCAGCGAGGCAACACCAACTTGGGAGACTCCCATCGGTCCCCGTCGGTCTGCAGCCCTAAGCCCTCATTTTGAGCCCCGATCCAATACCTCCACCCGCTCGTGTTGACGTGTTGCATCGGCCAGCTCGCGAATGCACCCGCCTCTCCAGCCCGTGTCCCCATCCCATCCCATGTTCCCACCCCATGTCTCCACCCCATCATATCCCACCCCACCCCAACCCGCCGCGTCGCCAGGTGTTCGGCCCCGCCTCGTACCCCGCCGCTGCGCTGCTGGTCCTGAGCCCCGTGATGCCTCTGGGCTGGAATGCCTGGTCGTCCAGCTTTCTGTTCCTGGTGTGCATGAGTCAGCAGTTCCACGCGTGGAGCCACCTGAAGAAGAGCGAGCTGCACCCGGCGGTGGTGGCGATGCAGGTGGGGGGCGGGGGGGAGATGGGTGGGGTGGGGGCGATGGGTAGATGCGGGGCGGGCGTGGCACCTGGCCAGGACGGGGTCGACCGCGGCTCAGCGCGGGGTCAGTGTGTGTGTGTGTGTGCCGCCGTTTAATACGTGGATCACCCTCCCTCCCTCCCCTGCCGGCCCGCCAGGACGTGGGGCTGCTGATCGGCCGCCGCGAGCACGGCGCCCACCACCGGGCTCCCTTTGAGGGCAACTACTGCATCGTGAGCGGCTGGTGGAACGGCCCCCTCGACTCGACCGGCTTTTTCCGCGGCCTGGAGAAGCTGATCCACAAGTGAGTGTCGCGGGTTGCGAGGTGGCGGGCAGCGAGGTGGCGGGCAGCGAGGTGCGCAGAGCGCCCCAGCGAGTAGCGGAGCGCAGTGCTCGGCTGGTAATGTGACTGCCTGAGCCGGCCTTGCCTACCTCGCTTCGTCGTACTCATTTCCGTACCCCCGGATCCCCGTCCCTCGTGCTTCCCCCCCTCCCCGCCCCGCCCCCCCAAGGTACACCGGAGTGGCCCCCCGGTGCTGGGAGGAGCCTCAGGAGGGCTGGCAGGAGCTGACTCGCCCGGAGCAGGGCACCGCGTAAGAAGCTGCCCTCGGCAGCCGCGTTCCGCGTTCCGCGCGCGCGGTGGTGCGCCTTGCGCAGTTTCATCCAAGATGTCATGTCTGTCTACTTCGGCGGCCCGCGCTGCTGTGTTGCGGCTGAAAACGCCTCTGATGTGCGGTGCCGTGCGTGTTGATGTGTGTGAGTGTGTGTATGCGCGTGTCGTGGGAGGTTTTGCCACTGATGTCAGGGTGGTGGTGGTGGTGGTGGTGGGCTTTTGGTGATGGGCTTTTGGGCGCGGAAGCCGGCGGACGCCTGCGGGTGGCGCCTGTGGACATGGGACGGGGCCTTGTCGGTGGGTCTTTCATGAAGGGCAGGGACGGGTTCTGATGTTTTCTCATGTTGACGTCATCGTGTCAGTAGGGGTCTGCTTCGCTACTTTGACTGAATCACAATCAAAAGTCGTTACAGAGTCTGCCTGCTAATACCGGTAGAAGTTTACGGTTTCTTTCACAATAGTGTCGTTGTCGTTGGCTGGTGGTGGTTTGATGCCAGTTTCTGGTTTCTGGCTTTGCGGCTGCCCAGGATGTGGCGGCGAAGCACAGACTCAATTGCCCCCTTTTCTTTACGCGGCGGGCGGCGACCTTTTGTGAATATGTGCGTGATGGACAAGAAACCGAGTGTTGCGTCGAGTTCGTGAGAGAGAGAGGTGCGAGTTCCAGCGTTGAGGTGCTACCGTGTGGTAGGAGAGGCAGCTGAGTGGGTTGAGAGGTAGGAGCAGAGAGAGAGCAGAGGAGAGCGGGGGAAGGATGTGGTGTGGCGGGCGAACCGGCGCTGCGTCGGCCTGATTGCCCGGAGGTGCCGCGACGTCTGAAAGAGGGAACACGTGTGTGTAGCTGTGTGTGGTTGTTACGTTGGAAAGTGCGATGGGGACACTGACGGGGTGGTTTGACGGCTCTGCATGGCTGGGTTGGGTTGGTGTGCACAGGGCAGTGGATGGACAGGGCAGAGGATCGCGACTTGGGTTTCAGTCCACACCTGACACTGACACTGGCGCTGTGTGCGTGTGTGCGTGTGTGCTTCCGTTGGAGGAGGAACAAAAGGCTGCGCGTCGGCGCTGTATTTGTATGTTATGTTTGGGGCGGCGTGGCAGGAGCTTTTCCCGGCGGGCGGGGACGGGAGCCCTGTCAGGTGCGTGTGATGCCATGCTATACGATTGCGGCGTGGCCTTGGCTGGGTGGGGCGCGCAGACTACCGAACGCAACCGGCACACAGAAAGGAGAGGCGAGGCGAGGGGCGTGCGCCGAGTCGCGGGCAAAGGGTGATCGATGAGGTGCGAGAGAGGGAGAGAGAGGTGTGAATAAGACAGGGAGCCGCGCGTGTGGCTGGGTTTTAGGGTTTTGCCGCCCCCACCCTTGTCCCACCCGCCGCGCGAGAGAGTGTGTGCGTGTGCCCTGGCCCCGCACTGCAAACCTCACACCCGCTGCCCGTCATGTACGCGGTGCCAGCGACACGCGGGCCGAGCTGCGTCACACACACACACACACACACATATATGGGGTGTATGACGCAGCCAGCTCTGCGTCGAGCAGGAGGGGGTAGCGGCCCCTCACGCCCTTCTCCCACCGCAAGGGGGAGAGTGCTTAGGCGGTCTTTCCGTCGGGGCTGGGTTAGCAGCCCCTGGCCAGCGTCAGGGCCCGGTCAGATACTGTAACGACACACACACACACACACACACGTACCCCACCGCTGGTACCTCTGGTGTCCTCTGGTGCGCGGGGCGGCTGGAGTGGGATGCCACCTAGAAGACTACAACGCTGCCGCAGAGCAGTGGTGGAGGAATGAGTCTGCATAGGGCCTGGACCAGACTGCATAGCAGGTGGTGGTTGGATAACTAAGATCGGGCGGCGGCAGGCTTCCGAAGGATATAGGAGGTGACAATGGCACCGGTGTGAGTGCCCTGGTAGATTACGCAGCTGTAGAGCATGCGTTCGGTGGACCGAGGACAGTAGGCGCCTGGGGCTAGCTTAGCTGGCACATGGACAATCAGGTGGACGCTGTCCTGTGACGATTACGGCGCAGCGGTTAGCACTTCCCGGTGCAGTGTGCGGACAAGGTGGTACGCCCCTCCTCAACAGAGGAGTGCTTCGGCGGTCTCCCGTATGTGGGCGGGTTAGCGCCCCCGGCCAGTGTCGGCCCGGCAGATATGTAACAGTTACACACACACACACACACACACACACACACACACACACACACACACACACACACACACACACACACACACACTCTGCCAAATTAACGGCACGAATGGATCAGGCGCCGGGGCGCTGGTTTGCGGCGGCGGACGGAGTCGTTTGTCGAGTCTCGTTGCATTTCATCCCTTCTTTCCACATGCGCTGTCTGTCTGGGGTGGGGTTGTTGTAGCTTCTGGTGGTTTCGGGGCATCACTGTCCGCGTGCCCTGCCCTCCCCCTGAGGGAGGTGAGGCCAGGTCCCAATCAAATTCTGTCTGTGCTCGATAGCCTCCGGGGGATCCGGTGTGTACTTACCGGTGTCTGTGTGGCGCAAGTCAGGCGCTGCACCTGCGTAAGCCTGTGGCTCGTCGAAGCTGGCCGTCTTTCAGCTCCTCCGCCGTCGGAGGCCGGTTGGGGTCCCCCAGCCGAGTGCTTGCACCGCAGCTGTGTGGTGGATTGTTACCGCAATTGTATTATGCAGCAAACTGTGGCGATGGGGGAGGGCTGATGTTTACATCCCGTGGGTGGTTGTCACACGCCATTGCTTGATTGCCTCGACAGACGTTCTGATGGAACGTACGTTGCTCTTAGCCACGCCCACGAGGCGGGTACAATCACATCACTGAAGTACTGCTCTGTTACGACACATTGTCCTCTGTTACGACACATTGGGCTCGGGCTTCCTACCGGCGCCGCGGGCGATTGCGTCGCTGCGACTGATGCATCGCCCCTGCCTCCCCTGCGGCACCCAAGCACCAACACAGGCAATCGGAAATTAAGCCTTCGCAATTGCAGCACAGAGAAGCACGCCAGCAGCGCTCATGCCCCAATCACTGGCTTGCTCGATCGCTCGCTCTACGCGCATAAAAACAGCGCGCGGCCTGGCACGCTCTCTCCGCACATTGCTTGATTGCTGTGGCACGATAGTCATGAAACCAGAACGCCGGCCGCGTGCCATACCACCGTCACGATTCTTTGCCATAGTGAAGCCCCTCCCTCTCTGCAATAGCAGCGAGCAGACACCAAAAACGCGCAGGCGGCCAGGAAGCAGCATCCCGTTTTTACGCCACAATAAACGCGGCTGTCCAGGCAGTCCGACGCCGCTGCATGCATGGCCCTTCTCGACACCGCAAGGCTGGACCTGGGCATCAAACACGAGCACCCAACGTGAACACAAAGCCGCACGCACAACCTCACACCACATCACACACATGTATGCATTGCAAGGACGGGCTTCTGCAAGGCCTCGTAAGGGCTACCACCGCCCACGTCTTTGCGTCGTTTTGTCCCTGCGTACGACCGCGCGCAAAGCCCCAGGAGCACAGCCCCAGCGCCCCCCTGCCGCCCAAACATCGTGCCACCCTGCCGGTCACGGTCCTGCGTTTGATTGGGTTCCCCCATCACGCTGCATTGCGCCTGGAGAATGACTCTCAAGAAGATGTTTCGTACAAAACATACCAAACCGCCGCGCGAAGACATAAATTAGGGTATTAGGGTGTATTCGCATTCGCGCAGTGGCCCGCGCACACGGCAGACGCGGGCGCCGGCTCAGCACGCCAAGATGCATGTAAAAACCCTTTGGGGGGAGACTAGGGGGAAACAAAGGAAAGAGCGAAGCGGTGTACCGGAGGCGACGGGGGGCGACGCACATGCCCGCGTGCGTCATGCAGACACCCGCATGCGGCCGATGTGCGTCCGAACCGTCCCCCGACCGGTTCGACCCCTGCTCAATAAAATGCCACGGCGCGCGCCCTCCCTCCCCCAGGTTGTACGCGCCAGCCAGTCAGTCTCGCGCACCCATCACGAATTTCGTTGCTTTGTGAACCCCTTGTAGGCAGCGCGCCAAGTGCGCGTCGTGTAGTTGTGTTGCCCACCTGCCAACGATCTCATTTCGCCTTCCATCCTGCAACCTGCAGCGCGCAGAACGCAGAAACCAACAACGCGAAGCGCTGCCAACGCCACAACCCGGGCCCCAAGCAAAGCCCCGGGGCCTGCATTGGACCGCCTTGCGGGGCGCCGCGCCCGCGCCGCACGAAGCTCAAGAGACAGAGAGAAGACGTGGCCACCGCCACCGCCAACCAGCCCTTGGGTGCTTCCCTGTCTCGTGCAAATGAAACACTCCATCTTACGGTAATAACCTGCCCTCGTAGCTCTCCCGAGTCCCGACCCGAGTCCCGACCCACGCGGATCCATCCCCTGCTCCCCTGCCCTCGCAGTCCCTGCCCCGCCCGCCCGAGCCCGAGACATGGGGCGCTGGCACATGAAGCGGTCCGACCACAACCACAACCACCGCGAAAAGTGACCCAACCCGCGCATGATTCTCTAACTCCATATTATTATTTCTCGCAAGCAAGCAGGCAGGCAGGCAAGCTATCATGGCCCCCCCTGTTTTATTCACTCTCGGAGCTCCCCTGGGTACCTACCGTATATCTTGTTGGCTTTGGAGCAACCCTTTTGCCTTGCTTGCGATCGCAATTTTGTTGTCGGCCTTCCCACCACCAGTCACCACCGGCCAGGATCGGGCCCGCCACTCACTCCCGCGCAGATGAATCGATGCCACCAGGCCCCAATCCAGAACCTCTCGCGACCCACCCCTCAAGCGGCTCCGTCGCCGCCTTCGCCTTCCCCTTACCCCCTTGCGCCGCCACGTCAACCGACTGCGGACGCCGCTGCGCACTGCTGCCCACCCAGCCCTTCGTCCCGCCTCCGGCCGGCGCGCTTCTTGCCCCCCTCGCACGCACGCACGCCTCCACAGCAGTCTCCACTCGCTTCGCTCAAACCTTGGCGTAGTGCTCGTGCAGGCCGGTGGGCTTGACGGAGAAGTAGCGGTAGGCGATGTCCGCCTGGCTGCGCCGCCCGTTGACCTCCACCTCGAAATCGTCGTACAGCTTCAGCAACGAGTCCTGCGGCGGCACCTTGCCCACGCTAAACGTGTAGCCAATCGCCTCCACGTCGCGCTCACGCCGACCCGACGCCGACGCGGACACGGACCCCGGCAACGCAGCCGCCGCTGCCGCCGTGGGGGAGGAGGAGGCGGGGGATGCGGCGGCGGCCGGCTTGTAGATGTGCGGCTCGAGGACGCGGTAGGCCCACACGAACAGCGAGGCGGAGCGCTTGAGCAGCAGGCAGGTCTCCGGGTAGCCTGGCGGATGGAAAAAGGGGGGACAGGGATGACAAAAGGAATGCGGAGGAGGGTTGATCCACAGGGGAGGGGGGGGGGCATGCGAGAGAGGGAGGAAGCAGGGCGTGGAGAAGCCACGCGTATGGTGGTTTCGGAGCCACGGGTAGCTACGCATCATCGACAAATCGCCATCTGGCCGGCTGGGCCCAGAGCCTGGCGAACATCGCCACCCAGAAGCGCCAAACGCCTCGCCGCGGAACGCAACCCAGTCCACCTACCCGCGCCCTCCCCTGGTGGCTTCCCTCCCCCTCCCCCCCTGGACCTCCCCTCCCAAGAAAAGTGCACCCGTGCCCTTCCCCCTCCCGCCGCCTCCCCCTTCGCCGCCTCCCCCCGCTGCGTATCTTCTTTTTACCCCCCTCGCACGCCCTCTTTTGCCGCCTCACCCCAGACCCCACCCACGACCTACCCACCCACCCACCCACCCGAGTTGACCCCCTTGAACGCCCCGATGTGGAACTCGATGTACGTGTCTCGCACGTCGATGCGGCCGCGGCAGTCGAGCGATATGCGGCTGCTGCAGCAGCCGCTGGCCATGGCTGTGGCCATCTCTATGAAGCCCGGCAGCGGCCGCGGGGGACTGCCCGTCTCCAGCGCGTCCACGCAGCGCATCAGGTTGTTGATGCGCTCGTCGACCTGGGAGGAGTTGGGGGAGGAGAAGCCGAGCTGGAGCTCCTGCAGGCAGGCGCGGATGTCGTCCCAGGGGGCGGTCTGGGGGAAGGGAAGGGAAAGGGCAAGGGGGAGAGGAGAAGAGGGCGGGGGGAAGGGAGAGGGAGGGGAGGGACATGGGAAGGGGGGAGGGCAAGGTAGCGGAAAGGGGCGTGGAGGCAGGCAGGGGAGAGGAGATAAGAGGGGAGCTAGTGGAAGGATGGAGGGCTAGGGTTGTAAAGGGTGATGGTGACTGAGTGGGTCAGGTTCAACCCCGCCGTCAGGCCCTTTCCCCTCGCGCAGCTGTTTCGGGTTGGTGACGAGGAGGCCCCACCTGGAAGTTGGAGGGCAGGGCGACCATGCAGACCCCCATGTCCTCACACGCCTCGTCCATCAGGGACTTCATGGCCGCGCGCAACCCCTGACGCTGGAGGGGAGTAGAAAGCGGAAGGGAAAGCGGAAGGGAAAGGGAAGCAGTGGGGCGGGGCCCGTGCCCGGGGGAAAGGGAGTTAGGGTACGTTACGGGGATTTGGGTCGGTGGGATAACTGATACGCGGCTCACTTCTTTCAGGACGTAGTCTTCCAGGATGCTGATCAACGTCCCGCGCTGCTTCAAGGCCGGTAAATCCAGGTTGAGGGCCAACCCAAGAATGTGGTCCACGATGTGCGCTGCGCTCCGCAGGTCGACGCTCTCAGCGAAGTCGCTGTTGAAGTGACTGCTGATGAGCGGCAAGCTGGTAAACTCGTAGAGTTCACACACACGCGTCTCCAGTCGCTGCACCTGCACATGCATTAGGGGGCCATCGGCGAAGCTGGGTTTCTGCCCAAGGCACCCCAAAAAATGATGCACTTCAGCTCCGCGCATCTACCTGTTTGGAAATCTTGCCCAGCCTGCTGTTCATGGTCTTTAACTGGTCCACAACCTCGGCAAGCAGGGCCGTGTCGCTGCTGGAGCTGCCCACAGCCACGCTGGAATGATCCTTCGTTGACATCGCTGTCCTTTGAATGCGCCCATGCCTGCATGTTCCGTAGCGCAATCCACGCAACTCGCGGCGCAGCAGTTCGTGCGCCCTGTGCACAGTCTGCATGGTTACGCAGCACTGATGAAACGATCGAGCTTTATGATATAGCCCCCGATGTGCTTTCGCGCGCCGAACAAAGAAGCATACAGTTTTTAACCGTACGGTGAGTTTAGGTTTTTCGTCGTACGGAGATTTTGGGAACAGGGGAGGACCCAGACCAGGAGCTTACAGAGCGTCTTTTCACAGCACAAAGCTGCTCGCAACCCCGCTGCGACGGTATGTCTTTGCTTAATACGTCGGGAGGGAGCAGGGCGTGAAGCGGCTCGGAAGTACGAGCGAAAGGCCGAGCGTGTAGACGATGTTGCCCGTTCGCCACCCCGTGCCCATTAGCGAGCGAGGCGCGCGTCGCAAACCTCGCAGCATGGCAATGTCCGGCGTGATGTATGTTTGCTGTGCGGGTCAGGACCACAGCGTCGTCCTCAAAGCCGTCGGTGTGCCGAACCATGGATGTCTCAGCAGTTGGGCCCATTTCACGCGAGCTTCCGCTGAAGCCGGCAATATTGTGCCAGCAGCCACGATGCCTTCCGAAGATGCACTGTCAAGGAAGCCGGTGAATGCGCCAGCTGGCTGGCCGTCCTGGCTCCGTGCAGAAATCACTGACGTGCAGCGGGCACTGTACCGTAGACCGTAGACCGTAGCTTTTCATGCAGGTCGGTGGCAGCGATGACGTCGGCAGGGTCGATGAACCCGTCCAGCCCGCACGTGTCCTGAATACTTGCCAGTCCAGTACCTTGAAACCCCTTCAGCACCGGCTCATAGTTTACAAAAGGTAATGCAGGCGAGGATGGCGGGGAGGCAATCGGACGCCCGAACGACGTGGCTGCGGTTGGTGGGTGGTCAAGGGCCGCAGCGAGGCCACCCGCCGGAGGTCCGGTAGCCCCACACTCGGCCACTCCCCGCCCAGCTGCGCGCTCAGGGCGCAAGCAACGAGGGCGCAGCACTACTGGACCAACAGGGACCAACTCTCCTCTCACCGCAACGCGAGCCTACACAGTACACACATGCATCGCATCATGGTATCCTTATAAGACACTCCCCCCATCGCCCCAACCCCCCCCCCCCCCGCAATGTCTCGGTTCCTTTGCTGCGGTTCGTCTTTGTATGATATTATTACCTTGCCGCCCCGGAGCATTCACAGCTCCACCGCCCCAAAAAGAAGCGGGGCCCCCCGCCCAGCGGAAGTGTGGCTCGCCTCTGAACATGACTTTTTGGGCGGGGCCCCAGCGCGAAGCGCCCAAGGGGGCCCCGCCCTGTAGGATTGCCCATGTCCGTGCCTGCACTGTCTGATGTCTGATGTCTGATGTCTGATGTCTGATGTCTGATGTCTGATGTCTAATGTAAAAGGGCAAGTGCAGAATTTCGGCCAACGGAAAGACTCCATAAGTAAAATATTACGTTCTTTATTGCATGGTAAATTTATTATAGGAACCCAACCTCGTATGAATAAAAACCAGTTTGGCAGTCTCCATGGACCGAGGCCGAGGTCAAACCAACGCCTCTCGGCCTATAATTATTTCCAGAAGATTCATCGTTCCTCAAAGTGGATTTCTGACATGACGGCGTGAAATGAATCTTCGTTTCGGCGACCAACTAAGTTTGCATTGCGAACAATCTTCCCGCGAACACACCACAGCAGCTCTGCTTGCCGGTCCGACCGACTTGACGCACACTTATATTACAAAGATTGCATGGGACAAACCATGAGGGGCAAACTGCTGGTTGTTGGACGCCAAGACGCAAATTGCACACACGATGCGGCAGTCTTCTGCGGGCCGCCCAACAAGTCCAGTCGGCAACCTAGGGAATCCCTGTCCTAATGTTAAAGCATTCAAGCCTCCTCTACGGCGAATACCTCAGTAGCGAAGCCTGTGCACTCTCGTCGGCAACTGCACGTCGTCGCAATCAACCCTCGCCTGTGTGATGTGTAAATGATACACTCCTGTCTACTGTCAAGTAACTTCAGCCAATGCGCTGGCCGGAAGAGTTGCACAGTGCCGAGACGGCGCGCGATGCTAAACATGGGTCGGATTGCTGAAACCGCAGGCATTTCAGATATAAAGCTCTGGCTGCCTATCAGCAGGAATGTCGACACTCTCACAGTTGACGCCCTCGCCGCTCGCTTTGGAAATGCCGTATTTCGGTCGATGCGCACATGCGCTCATGCACCCGGCGGGATGACGCGCTTCGCGCGGCGCCGGCAGGCCTTGCTAACGACTCGGCTAGCAGGCATTTCGGGAAAAAGCTCTGGCTGTCTATCAGCAGGAATGTCGACACTCTCACACTTCACGCCCTCGCCGCCCTAGCACTCAACTTAAGCCGTACGGATTTAGTGGGGCCCCGCCCTTTTTCCGGCTTCAAGGAAGCCGACACCAACCCCTTGTTACACACGGCGCGCACGCGCGCGCCAAGCGGTCGACCCCACGCACCCAGACAGGACACCCAGTCCACTCCGCGCGCCGACACACACACAACCCCGCTCTGATGAAAGGGACTGTTCGATACCACATATCAGCGTGAGGAGCGCGCCTGCACGCGCGCCGAAGGGGGCAGCCGCTCGCGCGAGCCCAAGAAGAAACCCCCCTCTTGCCCAATTCTTCCTCCACCGCCCTTCCGTTTCTCCAGCCAAGTCGAAAGACGAGCAAAACGAACCCAACCGAAACGAACCGAAGGAAAGGCACAACCGAGCCGAGCCGAGTCGAGCCGACCGAACAGGCTGGCTGCTTCGCAGACCATTCCCATCGCCCCCGCCCAACACACACAAGACCAACTGCGGCACCCTCGAACCGCTTCTCGCTCTCACCCTCTCCCTTCTGGCACACTCATCCACATCACACACACACAAGCTCACACACACGCGCCAAATCTGCGGCCCGCGCGGTTTCTTCCACATGCCACCTTTCAACACCGCCCTCAGCCCCCCCGACTCCCGTCTCCTCTTCTTCTTCTGACACGTGTCTGCAAAAGGCGGGCGGTCCCTCGCCTCGCGAGGCCGATGTTGGCCCAACGCGACGCCGCCGGGCCTCACCGACCCCGGCCTGAGCCCCTCTCTTCAGACCGTCCAGAAGCGACGAGCGGCGCCGGTAAACCCCGCGCGGCAATGACAACGTGGAGGGAGAGAGCAACGGAGGGAGAGCAGGAGGGAGCGACGCGGCACAGCACAGCACAGCGCACGAGGGGGCGGTTCTGGGCACGCTCGCCACGCGCCTCGGCATGCCGCGCTGCGCCGCGGGGCATGACCTCGCCCCGCAGTGACGTCAACCGTCCGCGTGGCGTCAATGGATCAACCTACAGCGCGCCCACAACCCACCCGCCCCAGCCCAGCCAGCAGGATCAGGCCAAAAGCCGCTTGAAACCATATAAGAAAAACTGCGCCGTCGGGGCTAGACCACGCGGTTCCTGTCTGCCACCACTCCACCACCATACTGCGTTACTGCCGCCACACCCTGGGCCGCATCGCCGCTGCGGCCTTCCCCGCCCTTTCCCCCCCCCCAACGTCCGAGGCGGCCCGACGCGACGCCAACAGGTGGACGCAGTGCCCCTCCTGCCCTCCTCACCTCACCTCCCGCCACCGACAGCCATCGGCCGACCGCGGCCGCCGCAGCTTCCCTTGGCCGGCCACGGGCGGAACGCAAGGCAGGGGGGGCCGCAGGGACGGCGGCCAGGAGCGCACGCGAGCATCGCCGCGGGGATGGACGCGGGCTGGCCGGCGTGAAAGGATCGTTCTACCTCCCGTGAGCTGGGACACAGCTGTGAGGTGCTTGGGGACGGCGCCGGCGGATCCAGCGGCAGCGCGGCGCCGAGAGTCCACTCAGCCGAGGGGCACCCGCGCCGGCGGCGGCGGCCACTCACCCGGTGTTCTGCATGCCTGCGATGCGGGTGCGGGAGCGGTAGCAGGGGATGATGTGCGGCAGTGGAGGCGGGGCGTCAACCGAGGCGGGCGGCGACCGCGTGTGCGTGTATGTGCCATTATGCGTATGTAGTGCGATGCCTGGAGGAAAAACGCGCCAACCACCAGGCGGCAAGCACTGGCGAGCGCCTCCTTTCCCTCCTTTCTCCGCGCTCCTGGCCGTGCCTGTTGCGAATGTGCAAGCTCTCTCCACCGCGCCATCAGTTGCCCCACCGCCGCCTCTCTCTCTCTCCCTGCTCTCCTTCCCCAAGTCCCTACACCTACTTCCTCCCCAATTCGTTCTTTTATCCCCACTCTCCTCCCCCCCCCCACCCCCCCAACACACTCTCGAACCTACCCGCCGCGATGCCCTTGATGGTGATCATCAGGCAGTCGTCCATGGCGGACACGAAGGGGTGCTGCGCGCCCTCGCCCTTCTTGTGGGGGTCGCGGGACAGCAGGTCGATGATCTCCGGGTCGGAGGGGTTGTACTCTGGAGGGGTGGAGGTAAAAAATGATACCGCAGCGGAGACGGAGACGGCGTTAGCGAACGGACAGAGGGGGTGACAGAGGGGGCAGAGGGGGCGGACAAGGACGAGGATGAGGACGCGGCAAAGGCACAGGCGCAAGGGAGGGCCAGGGTCAGGCAACGAGGGCTTTTGCCAGGAGTCAGGAAGCGGAAGCGGAAGCGGAAGCGAGCGGAGCATGCAGCAGCAGGACGGGACAGGACGGAGCGGCTGATGCGCCGCTACAGGCTGCAAACAAGGACGCGCGCACGACAGGGGACGGGGTTCAAGTACCGGTAGACGGGCCGAGCCAACCGACAGGCGAAGGAGCGGAGGGGCGCGGGGTGCCGGATGCCGTCCATGTGCCCCACGTCAAGCCGATGCCGCAGCCAACACGCCCCCCTCCCCCCCGCCCAAGTATTCATGTACGCACCTCCGCCCCCGCCGCTAGATACCCTCCCACCTCCCTGCCCGTCTTTGCCAACCCTCCCTCCCCGCCCCGACTCACCCACTCCGCCGTGCCCCAGCTCCCGGAACTTGCGGAGGCCCTTCAGGCTGAGGGCCTGAGGGGGAGGAGCGGCGAGGGGGGGGGGGAGGACACGGAGGGGAAAACGCCCTCCAGAACTTAGAGCGGGGGAGCTTGCCAACGTGTAAGCCGCAGCGCGGCAACGGTGGTTTGGGTTGCAGGGTGGTGGTTTGAAGGGATGACAGGACATCCGATATGCATAATGGGATCATGCTAGCCTCTTTTCAAACGCCAAACCAAACGCCAACCAGGTCAACACCATTGACACAGGCCGGCGACATCCCACCCCTGGTGGAGCTCCTGAGCAGCTCTCTCGCACCGCCGTGCAGCGGAACGCGGCGGCAGGCAGGGGCGCTGCGGTGCGCAGCTGGGCTCCGAAACCGAAATCTAGAGCAAGAAGCTTATATTTAGGCTCCGGAGCGCCTCTGCTGCCGGGCTAGTTTGCACGGCGGTGCGAAGAGCTGCCCCAGGAGCTTCACCAGGGGTGGGATGGCGCCGGCCTGTGTCAATGGTGTGACCTGCTTGGCCGACGCCCAGGGCTCTCCGGGAGGAGGCCATAAACAACGACACCTTTCACCTCGCTGGCAACCAGGGGGGGGGGGAAAACCTATATCACTATTTTAAGGAACCTCAGCAAAAGCCCATCCCCTGCAGATGTGCTGCCCCTGCCCCTGCCCTTGCCCTTGAACATATATACACGCGCGCGCACCCACCAGCAGTCCGCTGAGCGGCGCCCACTCACAACCCACATGCAGCAGCCCAGTCATCTCCCGCAACATCCGAATTCCCCTCATTCCTTCCCCGGTGTCCTACACGCCGCCCCCCAATCCCTTCTCCCACATACAACCCATGGATCCCTTCTCCCCAAGTCCCCACGTCCCCACGTCCCCCCACCTGCAGCACGTTCAGAGGCGCCACGTAAGGGCTGCGCAGCCTGATCTTCTCGTCCAGGTTGGGGGTGGACATCTGGGAGGGCGTGTTGCCCTCCAGCAGAGCGTTCTTACGAACCACGATGAGGATGTGCTGCTGAGTCTTGGCCAGCCTGGAGAAAGGGGCAGCCGGGGCGGGGCGGGGCGGGGCGGGGCGGGGAGAAGTTTGGTCCTTGAAACTGCCGTAGCTGCGGCCACCAGAGCTGTCAATTGAAGTACTGCATACTGTTATCAGCTGTTATACTAGAAATTATGCTAGACTTGTGATGTCGGGATGTCAAGAAACCGCCGCCACAAGTCGGAGCTGTCGGAAAGCCAGGTCGTGTCCTGTCCTGTGGTGTCGGTCGGCACTGGGGAGCAAAGACACTTCACAGCCGGTGACACAATCCACGGACCCCCCCCCACCCCACCCCACCCACCACGCCCCTCCTCCCACGCCCCCCTTGCCCGCCCCCTTTCCCTTCTCCCACGTCCGCAAACCCCTCCCCCTCTCCTGCCCCCTCCCGCCCCTTGCCCCTCCCCCCCCCATCCTCACAGTCTGCGCAGCTTCTCCCCCAGCGGCGCCAGCGAGCCCTCCACCAGGGTGCGCTCGTAGAAGGCGGACAGCCGCGCATCCGCCTTGGCCAGCACCATCTCCACCAGGTCAAGGGTGGAGGTGAAGAAGGGCCAGTTGGCGTACATGTCCTGGAGCACCGGCTGGTAGCCTGGAGGAGGAGGAGGAGGGGGAGGGGGAGGGGCGCGGGTGGGTGGGGGTTTTGGGTTTTGCAGAGGGGGATGCGACACTCGTACTGGTAGCCTGGAGGAGAGGGAGGGGGAGGGAAACAAGGGGTTGGTGTCGGCTTCCTTGAAGCCGGAAAAAGGGCGGGGCCCCACTAAATCCGTACGGGTTAAGTTGAGTGCTAGGGCGGCGAGGGCGTGAAATGTGAGAGTGTCGACATTCCTGCTGATAGACAGCCAGAGCTTTTTCCCGAAATGCCTGCTAGCCGAGTCGTTATCAAGGCCTGCCGGCGCCGCGCGAAGCGCGTCATCCCGTCGGGTGCATGAGCGCATGTGCGCATCGACCGAAATACGGCATTTCCAAAGCGAGCGGCGAGGGCGTCAACTGTGAGAGTGTCGCATCGACATTCCTGCTGATAGGCAGCCAGAGCTTTATATCTGAAATGCCTTCGGCTTCAGCAATCCGACCCATGTTTAGCATCGCGCGCCGTCTCGGCACTGTGCAACTCTTCCGGCCAGCGCATTGGCTGAAGTTACTTGACAGTAGATATGGAGTGTATCATTTACACATCACGCAGGCTGACTTGCCAATAGAAGGACAGCGGAACTGTTTGCGAGGGTAGCGACGACGTGCAGTTGCCGACGAGAGTGCACAGGCTTCGCTACTGAGGTATTCGCCGTAGAGGAGGCTTGACTGCTATAACATTAGGACAGGGAATGTAGAAGTCCATCCCCTAGGTTGCCGACTGGACTTGTTGGGCGGCCCGCAGAAGACCGCTGCATAGGGCTGCATCGTGCGTGCATCGGCGGCTTGGCGTCCAACAACCAGCAGTTTGCCCCTCATGGTTTGCTCCTTGCAACCTTTGTAATAGCAATATGCGTCAAGACGATCGGACCGGCTAGCAGAGCTGCAGTGGTGTGGTCGCGGGAAGAATGTTCGCAATGCAAACATAGTTTGTTTCCGAAACGAAGATTCATTTCACGCCGTCATGTCAGAATTCCACCTTAAGGAACGATGACTCTTCTGGAATTAATTATAGGCCGAGAGGTGATGGTTTGACCTCGGCCTCGGTCCATGGAGACTGCCAAACTGGTTTGTACTCATGCGATGTTGGGTTCCAATAATAAATTTACCGTGCAATAAAGAATGTAATCTTTTACTTATGGAGTCTTTCCGTTGGCCGAAAGTCTACACTTGTCCAATTACTTCCCAGAACCCAGAACCCAGAACCCAGACACGGACATGGGCAATCCTACAGGGCGGGGCCCCCCTGGGCGCTTCGCGCTGGGGCCCCGCCCAAAAAGAAATACCGCAGCGGAGGAGGAGACGGCGTTAGCGAACGGGGAAGGGCGAGGGTTGGTGGGGGATTTGGGTTTTTCAGAGTGGGATGCGACATTCGTATGGGCTGCAGCAGCCAGCTCCCTAGGAGGTGGGGAGGTCAGGGAGGGGAGGGGCAGAGTACGACAGTCCAAGGAGGCAGGAGCCGACCGACTAGGCTGGCAGCTCTAGTGGAAATGAGGGATGGGAAAGAGGAGGGGAGAGGGCAGGGGGCCCGGGGGGGAGGGAGAGTGCGCGTGCGAGGGAGAGGGAGGGGCGAGGGAGGGAGTCCCGGGTAACCTCTCCTTCACCGAAGCAGCTCTTGTTCTTCTCGCCCTGCACTCTGGCGGCCCCCACGCCACCCCCTCACTCCCTTCCCCTCCTCCCCCCCTGCTTGATCCTGGCTCCATTCGCCAACGTCGCCTCCACTCCAGCGCTGCGGTCTCATCTTTCTTACCCCCCTGCCCCTCCCCCTCCCCCTCCCGCTCCCCAAGTCTCACCCTGCGCAATGGCCCCCTCCAGCGCCTCCCCGATCCCCAGCCACACGGGCAGGTGCAGGCGCTGCTGCGTCCAGGCGAAGATCCAGGGAATGGCGCGCAGTGTCTCGATGCCGCCCTGCTTGCGGCTGCTGGGACGGGAGCCAATGTTCAGACGACCCAGCTCGCTGAGGCGCATGGACGGGGGGCGGGCGGGGGGGAGGGAGGGAGCGGAGCAGGCGGGGGTTGGGTGGGTTGAGGTAGGGATGTGGGGTGGGGTCAGCGATGGGTTGCGGGTGCGGTTGGGTGGTAGTGGCGGAGAGATGGGGCCGGTGTAGGAGATGGAGGTGGGTAGGTGGGTGGGTGGGGGGGCGTGCGGATGTGCGTTTCGGGGAAGGGAGGCGGGAGGTAATAAAAACGATACCGGTACCGCAGCGGAGGGACGTAGGCGACCGAGAACCCAGCGGGGACGGGAGGGTGCGGAGGCAGTGGGTTAGGCACTTCCCGCAAGCGCACGATGCAGGGGGTGCTGTGTGTGAGTAAGCGTATGCGGTGTATTGTAACCTTGTTCGCCCCACCCCACAACCCCCAACGCACCCACCCATACACACGTACTCATTACCCAACGCACGCCTCCACCCCCAACCCCAACCCCCTCCCTTCCCTGCGCTTTCCGCTTCAGTGCCCTGGTGGGTAATTAGAACGGCCCGGGACGAGGGCCCTGGGGCCCTGCGGCCCACCTTGCGGCTGTTGACTGCATGAAGTATTCGTAGAACTCGGGGGTGCGGTACACCACGCTGCGGTACATGTCGCAGCTATCGGTGGCCAGGCGGGTCATGAGGTCGCGCCACTCCTGGCGGGGGGCGGGGGGAGGGTCCAGAGCAGCCTCCAGGACAGCGCTGGTTACAGGCAAAGGAGGGGGGGGGGCAGACCCAGCGGACGGGGGGTCAGGGAGTAATATGGTCCTTTAAATATTTAAGAGACACTGCGGACGTTGTAAGGGGGGAAAGGCGAAAGGGTGAGGGAGAGAGGGAAGAGGAGAGTCAAGAGAGAAACCCCACAGTCAAAAGCCCGAGTTGGCAAGTTGGGGGCGTTTTGGGGGCGTGTTGGAGGGGTGTTGGGGGGCGGGGCCCGGGGTTACCGGGGGGTGCCGTACGTGGGTTGACTGGGTCCGAGGGCCAGTGCCGGCAACCGGGGCACGGCCGGGCGGAGGGGCCGAGGCGAGGCAGTGGGGAGGAGTGGAACCCGGCCCCTCTGCCCTTCCATCCCCTCCCCCGCTCCCTACCCCCACAGAATACACCGGCCCCCCCCCCCGCCCCCCCCCAGCCCCCCCATCCGACTCACCTGGTGTACAGGTCCAGGGTGCGGAAGCAGACCTCCTTCTCCCCGAACTGCTGCTCAATGATTTCCCCCTGGACCGTCACCCGGAGGTGACCCTGCGAGTGGCGGGGAGGGGGGGGGGAGGGGGGGGAGAGGTGGGGTTGAAGAGTGAGTTTGCAGGGATAAAGCAAGGAGCCCTGCGGACGACGTAGTGTGAAGGTCGACTAGGTGTCTGTCAAGCCTTCCGAAGAGAAGGGGGGAAGAGCGGCAGCAGCAGCAGCAGTAGCAGCAAGGGTGGGACAGCCACTTTGACAATGGAACCGCGGGGGTCGGCAACAAAGGGCGAGCACCGAGCAGAGGCACCGCCTTGCGCGCTCGCTCTCTCACACGCAAAAATATCCCCGCCCTCATCTCCTCCCTCCAAACCCCGCCGGCAACCCCCATTTGTCTCCCGGCTCCAGACCACCTGACGGAAAGACCCGAGGGCGCCGACCCAGAACCCCTCCCTGTCCCCTCCCCATCCTCTGTCTCCGATCCGTTGCTGTCCAAAAACTGCACCCGCCCTCTCCCCCTGCCCCCTTGCCCCGCCTTCCTAAGCTGCGGTCCGTATTTCCCCCTCCCCCGCCCGCCACCTGCCACCCGCGACATCCCCCCCCCCGCCCGCCCGCCCAGCCGTCCTTACGTTGATGGTCCCCGAGGGCTGGCTGCGAATGGCCATGTGGGTCGGACCGCCACCGCGACCCACGGTTCCGCCGCGGCCGTGGAACAGAACCAGCCGGATCTGACGGTGCGTGCGGGTGCGTGCGGGTGCGGGTGCGGGTGTATGCGTGGGTGTGTTTTGGCGAGGGGAAGGGGGACAGAGGGGGCAGCACCGGATCAGCAGAGATCAGCAGCAGCAGCAACATCATTACGTGGCGGCAGGAAACAGCAGACAAGCGGGCAGGCGGCATCAGGCGGCATCAGGCGGCATCAGGCAGGCAGGCAGGCAGGCAGCAGCAGGAGAAAGCGGGTGGGTGGATTGGTGGATGGGCAGCGCAGGAGGGGCGAAGGGGGGGAGGGCGCGGACGAGGCGACAGTACCCCGCACAAGTACGGAAGCGGCGGGCCCCGACTGCGCCGGGAGCCAACGGGGAGCCGGCGGCAATAAGAACGGCTCGGGACCCCTCCCTCGAGCCTCCCTCCCTCTCTCCCTCCCGCCTTCCCCCCCTTCGCGCCGCTCCTCACCCCATACTCCGCCGCCACCGCCACCAGCTTCTCCTGCGTCTCGTACAGCGCCCAGGCGGCAGCCAGCCGGCCCGCGTCCTTGCCGCTGTCGCTGTAGCCTGCGCCAGGGGAGCGATGGAGGGGAGGGAGGGAGGGGAGAGGGGTCACGTGGGGCGAGCGGAGAGCAACGAGCGGGATGCCGGTGCCCTCTGGGGGGGAGGTGCAAAGCAAGGCCCGACGGGTCGGGTTGGGTCGGGTTGGGTCGGGTCGAGTGGGTCACGGTTGGGCCGGTTAGTTAGGTTTACAAGTTACAACCAAAAACGGGCCGTGGGGGAGGCAATGTCGGGGCGCTGAGGGTGAAAGGATTGAAAGCGACACAGAACAAGACCCCACAACGGATCGGGTCGAGCCGGGACGGCCGGATGGGTCGGGCAGGTGGGAGGGATAGCGCCCACCACACACTACCCAGTACCCACCCAGCTTCTCTCCCATGCGCGCCCCCTTACACCCTCCCTCCCCCCACCCCCGTTCCTCCGCGCTCCCTCCCCCACCGATCATGCACTCGTGCATTCCGTTGATGTGCGCCCGGTACCAATCGTTGGACAGCAGGGTGGTCATGGTGCCAGGGGCGTTGTTGAGGTCCTCCAGGGTCTCGAACAGGGGAACCACACGCAGGGCGGGGCGCACGCCTGCAGGGGAGCAGGGGGGCAGGGGGGCGCAAGGGGGGGGGGGAAGTTTGAAAGAGTGTAATGCAAGAACGAAACAGGGCAAGAGGGGAGGCGGGGGCAGGCGGCAGGCGGCGGGGAGGGAGGGAGGGAGGGAGGGAGAGGGGGAGAGGGGGAGGGAGGGAGGGAGAGGGGGAGAGGGGGCGTGTTGTTGATTGTTGTTGACTGTTGTTGTTGTTGTTGTTGTGGTGGTGGTTGCCGCAGCGGCGGGCGACCGAGAACCCAGGGGAAAGGAGTGTGTAGGAGGGGGCGAAGCGGGAGCGGAGGGATGAGCAAGACGTGACGTGACGTGGGGAGGGGAGGGGCGGGTGTGCTCTCTCTCTCGGTGCTCTCTCTGTCTCTCGTTGCCCTCTCACCCGACTCCCGCTGCAGCAGCACCACCGCCAGCACATCCGAGGCGGTCTTGGCCATGGAGATGATGTACGCACCCAGGCTGCATGCGGGACAAGGGGGGAGAGGGGGGTTATCCACGTATAGGCCGGAGCCCGTGAACGGTGAGGGGGGGTTGAAGAGTGAAGGTCGACCAGGGGGAGGGGGGAAGGGGCGGCGCAGGAGGCAGGGGGCAGGCGAAGCGCCAGTGAGGGGGCGAGGTTGGGGGAGGGGAAGGGGGGACTGATTCCGGCATCCCTTTGGAAGCGCCGAGAGCGCGAGCGACTGAGCGACTGAGCCAGGCAGGGGATTCAGGGAGGGGCAGTCGGGGAGGCGGGGATTACCGAAGGCGCACAAAACGAATCCAACCCCGCCCCGCACCCCCATATCACCCCGCCCCTCCCCCGGGTCGCCCCCCCCCCCACCTGTCCGAGGGCAGTCCCGACAGCATCCGGAACGTGGCCACCACCTCCTTCACGTCCGGGCTCATGTCCATGCCGGGGGGCATCAGAGGCCGCTTGCCCTGCGGGGAGAGGGGGGGGCCAGGGGAGTTTGGTTCAAAGAGCGAATTTGCAAGGACGAGGCGGGGAAGGGAGGGGGGAACCACACAGAGCCACCCGGGGTGCGCTTTTTTTTTTGGGGGGGGGGGAAGGGTATCCACGTATAGCGGTATAGGCAGGGTCCACGGGGGGTCAGGGGGAGGGGGTAGACGGGAGAAGCAGTACAGTCAGAAGGGAAGGGAGGAAGACGTGTGAGGAGGGCGCACGTGAGCCCGGAGCGCACACCTGTACATCCGTACAGACCACCGCACCCACCTGCAGCTCGTCCAGCAGGAACTTGAGGCGGGTCTGCTCGTCCCACGAGGCGTACGACCCCAGTCCCAGGTAGGTGGTGATGGCGTCCATGACCTCGGTGTGGCGGGAGCTCTCCTGACGGATGTCCAGACCCATCATGCTCAGACCGAAGGTGCGGAGCTGGGGGGGAATGTGTGTGTATGGGCGGGGGGGGGGTTCAGAAATTGATAAGCTCCTTTACATAAAAATGAGTCACTGCGGGCGGGGGGGGGGCAGAGGGGAGCAGCAGCGGGAGGGGTTGGTAAGGGTGCCATGCGAAATTCACCAGTTCACCCTCACAACCTACCATCCACCCAGCCTTGCCTGTTTGGACCGTCCTACTCCAGTCCTCCACACACACCCAGCCCACCCCCCAACCCCCCAACCTCCCTCAACCCCCCAAGTCCCCCCCTTTCCCCCCCCCCACCTGGCGCAACAGGTCCAGCAGTCGCGAGTTGGCTACGGATGCGTCCCCGGTGGACATGAGGCTGTCGTACATGAGCTTGAGGGGCCGGGCCATGTCCTCAATGTCCAGGTACGCCCCCGCCTCCTCCAGAGCTCCCCGCACCGACATGTTGGGGTGGACCAGGCACTGGTGGAGAACCTGAGCGGGGGAGGAGGAGGAGGAGCGGAGAGGATTAGCGGAGAGGAGAGCGAGGAGAGGCGAGGAGAGGCGAGGAGAGGCGAGGAGAGGCGAGGAGAGGCGAGGAGAGGCGAGGAGAGGCGAGGAGAGGCGAGGAGAGGCGAGGAGAGGCGAGGAGAGGCGAGGAGAGGCGAGGAGAGGCGAGGAGAGGCGAGGAGAGGCGAGGAGAGGCGAGGAGAGGCGAGGAGAGGCGAGGAGAGGCGAGGAGAGGCGAGGAGAGGCAAGGAGAGGCGAGGAGAGGCGAGGAGCGGATACGCGGAGAGGCGAGGAGCGGATTAGCGGAGAGGCGAGGAGCGGCGAGGAGAGGAGAGGCGAGGAGAGGCGAGGAGAGGCGAGGACATGCGGGGCAATGCTTCGGGGGTTAGTTAGGAAAGATGCCGCGGCGGAGGGACGTCGCACGTAGGCAACCCAGATCCGAAGGTTTCGGGGCGGGGTGGGGGTCGGGGCGGGGCGGGAGGTACTTGGTACGCATTGTTTCACATTCTCGGCAGCGGCAGCAGCGGCAGCAGCAGCGGCAGCGGAGGGGGGCGTATCCTCGGAAAGGCCGTCAGCCCGTGAACGCGGAGTGGCGCGGGGGGGGCGGGTAAAGGAAGGACGAAGGACGGGACCAAGCCGAGCGGCAGGAAGGAGGGCCCGCGGTGGTGGCGCGGCGGCATGTCCTGTACCGGCACTCCAGCTTCAGCTCCCACCCACACACCCACCCACGCACCCACATGCCCACACGCTCCGTAACCCACCTGGCGCGTGTTGTAGAGTCGGTCCCGCATATGCGAGAGCACCACCCGGAATGGCTCCGTGGCGGGGATGGGCGCCCAGAAGTCGGCGTAGTTGCGCTTCTTGCGCTCCTCCGCAACACGGGCCGCCTCCCGGCTCTCAGCAGCCGCGATGCGCTCCGCAAGCTCCTGAGGACCACCACGATGTATAAATACACACATAGTACACAACGCATGACATCCATCAAACAAACACACAGACGCACAACATCCATCACACACACAACACACACAGACGCACACATCTCGATATCATTGACGTATCGGCGGTTGGCGGTTGACCACACCACAGCCACGAGCGGGCAAGACCGAAAACCCCACGCGCCACACTCGCACCAGTCGTGTCCTGGCACCCCGCCTTTTCACGCCAGTCAAACAGCCAAGATCAAGGCCCCGTGAGCTGGGGATGCTGCGCTGCGCTGTGCCATGCCGTGCTGTGGTGGCACAGGAGAAAGGTGCTTTGTGGAGAGCGTGGCGCAAGACCGACCTCCCCTCGACCGTAGCCCTGCGTCTCACACGCCCTCCCTTCCCCCGCGACCCCATCAGCCCTTTCGGCCTCCCGGCTGCCGACCCACGTTCCAGGCACGTGGCCTGCACGTGCCGCAACCTCCTTGGCCATCTGACCTGCCCGCGGCCCCCCTTTCTGCCCATCTGCCCCCCCCCTGGTGAAGCGGGGCCCACGGGCCCCTCTCGTCACCCCCCCCCGCCCCTCTTTCCCCCCCTCGCTAACGCCGTCTCCATCTCCGCTGCGGTATCTTCTTTTTACCCTCCCCCCCCCTCCCCCCCTCCCCCCCTCCCCCCTCCCCCGTACCTTCATCTCGGGGCTGCAGCGCCACATACTCAGATCGAACATCAGACTCTCAACCTGGAGGTGGAGGTGGAGGTGGAGGTGGAGGTGGAGGTAGAGGTAGAGGTGGAGGTGGAGGTGGAGGTGGAGGTGGAGGTGGAGGTGGAGGTGGAGGTGGAGGTGGAGGTGGAGGTGGAGGTGGAGGTGGAGGTGACGTCACGTCGGCGGTGACGGTGACGTTGACGTCACGTCGGCGGTGGCGGTGGAGGTGACGTCGGCGGTGACGTGGACGTGGCACCAGTCGGGGCAAAAAGGGGGGGGAACCGGGGGGAAGAGCGGCGGGGAGGGGTTGGTTTGGTTTGGTTTGGTTTGGATTAGGTTGGGTGGGGTTGCATACACATGAACACGCACATGCGCAACACAACAAACACACACACACATACATACACGCAGCACACACACATACACACAATACGTACACACACGCACCTGTCTGAAGTATGTGTTGACCGCCTCCAGCCTAGCCAGCACCACCACGTCCCGGGTGGTCTCAGCCGTCACGTTGGGGTTGCCGTCGCGGTCGCCGCCCATCCAGCTGCCAAACCTGGCGGGATGGTTTGGTGGGGAAGGGGGTTTGCGGGGGGGAGGGCCGCGGCGTGCTCTGCTGTGCTGTGGTGCTGTGATGGCGTGGCATGACCCTGCAAGGAAAGAGCCCTACCGGTATTGCCCCCCTCCCTCCTCCCTCCCTCCTCCCTCCCTCTCCCTCTCCCCCGCCCTCACTTGAACAGGGCCTTATCCAGCGGCAGCCTGGGCAGCCCCATCTTCTCCAGGGCCGTGTCCACTCGGCGGTGGAAGACGGGCACCACATCGAAGATGACGGTGGAGAAGTAGCTCAGACCGCTGCGCATCTCGTCCTGGAGGGGGGGGGAGAGAGGGAGGGAGGGCGGGAGGGAGGGCGGGAGGGGTGTGCGAGGGGTGTGTGTGCTCCCTCAAATCCCCCCCTGGAGCCAGCTTTCCCTCCCACATAACATGACGTGCCTGCCCCCCCTTATACTTGTACAGTGACTCATGTAATATAATGGAGCACATCACTCCCTGCCCCCCCTCCCATTCTTACACCGACGCCCATGGCCGCGTCCCATCCGCGGCACCTTACCTGCGGTGTGGGCTTGGAGCGGCGGATCTCGTCGGTGCGCCAGGCCGCCTGAACAGCCGCCCGGATAGCCTCCAGCGTCTCTGAGAGCAGCAACAGCAGCAGCGGCAGGCGGAGGGCGGAGGGTGGCAATGGGGCGGAGGGTGGCAATGAGGCGGAGGGTGGGAATGAGGCGGAGCATCAGGAGGAGGTCGGTCCGGTTTCTGTATAAAAAAGAACGCAGGAGGAGCTGGAGACCCACGGGTCACACAGCCCCCGACCCCCCGGTTCACGGCACCTGACCCATGGGTCGGTCTCCCGGCCCTAGTCTGCGCTCACCGATCTTCTCGTACTCGCTCATCCGCTTCGAGTGCAGCGTGTCTAGCTCCCGCCGTACAATGGCATACTTTTTCAGCAGGCTGGCTCGGAGGGCCTTTCCTCGGGCGGTTGGTTCGAATGAGGGGGTTGGGGGTTTCAGAGCGCGGGTTAGGCAGAAGGGCACGGCAGCGGTGAGACCCACGGTGGCGGCGGCGGTTGGTGACGCTGCTGACGGTGGCGGTGATGGTGATTGTGACAGTCAGGCCAACGGGCGGCGGGCAGCACGCGGCGCCACGCCCCCTCCCCCAGGGTGCCTTTGGGACAAGAGCCCTCCAAAGAACGCACGTACCGGCGCCGTAGCCCGTGTGGAGGTAAGACCGTGCTAGCGGTAGACTTGTGCGGCGGACGCAGTGTACGACGCAACGCGATGTACGGCAGACGTCCTCCGTGCCGTGCCGTAATACCGCGTACCTGCGTCGGGTGCGCCGTCAGCACCAGCTCCACCGTCTGGTTGCACAGGCTGTCGTACACCTGCTGCGGCGTCAGGCCGTTGACCGCGGTCAACTTGAGCAGCGAGTGGTTGGTGTCGCGGGTGGGCGAGTCCATCTGTGGAGGGAAGAGGGTGGGGGGCCGCGTGTGCGTGTGTATGTGCGTGTGTGCGTGTGTATGTGGACTCGTTATAACGACAGGAAAATGCGGCTGCAACATGTAAGAAAGGGTGGTACAAAGACGAGGTTCGGCCAGGCTGTACGGCAAGGGCCGGGCCCGGAGAGGTCTGGTCTAGTGACAACTCATGGTCTTAGGACATTCGAGGTCACAGGTTCGATCCCTGTGGAGACCCCCGGCTACCGCTGGGTGTGAGATTATGGCTAGCTGCTATGAGTGGAGTTGGTGGCCGAGTTGATTGGCCAGGATTCACACGTTTGAGTGGTGGCGATCGCTGAACCCTCTGTCTCGGTGGTAGATTGGGTGAATGGATGAGGTCCGCCCTAGAAGGCAGAGCTATCCCAGTTGTCCAATGAGGATCGTCTGGAAGGTTCTGTGGTGCGGATGGTGCCCAGAGGAATGGGGCCATACCGTACAACTGTAACAATCTCTCTCTCTCTCTCTCCCGGAGCCGGAAGCCGATGTCGCTCCCCTCACACGCACGCACATGCACGCACGTCCCCCACCCCCCCCGCATACCCGCATCCACCCGCATCCACACACGCCCGCCAATGCCCCCCTCCCCTCCCCCGCCCGTCCGCACCTCCCCCAGCCGCACAGCCCTTCCGATCTGCGAGCTGTTGACCTCCTCCGTCAGGTTGTGCAGGTTGAGCATGTGGCTGAAGGAGCTGGCAACCTGGAGGCGGCGCGGCGCGGGGTGGGGCGGGGTAAAAAGCAAGATACCGCAGCTGAGACGGAGACGGCGTTAGCGAACGGACCCAGAACCCAGCAGGCGGCGGGGCGGGGCGGGGTGGGGCGGGGCGGGAGGGGTGCACAGTTCTAGTGTATGGCATTCCAAAGAGGCAAAGAGGCAAGCAGGTGGGAGGGGTGTGCAGAGGCCGGGGACTGGGCAGCGCAGGTGCAGGGGCCGCCTGCCCGCCCGCCCGCCTTCCACCCGCCTCTCGCCCGGCTGCCGCGGCAATGCGATGCCGCGGAGCCGCTGCATCGCTGCAGCCACTGCCACCGCCATGACCAACCGACGCCGCTGTCACCTTGCCACACTGACACCAGCGCTGCGGCAGCAGCTGCAGCAACCAGGACTCAGGTGGCAGCAGCCCCCCGTGCAGCAGCCTTCGCAAGCCGCACCACTGCGGCAGTGGCTGCTTGATAGCGTTAGCCGAGCAGCAGCAGCCAGCAGGCCCCTACTGCTGCTCAGCTGCTGCCGCCGCGACCCCAGCTCAAGAGGCCCCTGCAGCCGCCTGGCACTGCCGCAGTCGTCGTTGCTGAATCCCGTCGCTGCAACGGCTGCTTCCGCGACTGCCGCCACCGGCCGCCCTTCGCCGCGCCGCGGCGGCCCACCGCCGCCCACCGCCCTCCAGGCGCTACCGCTCGCCTCCGCAGCGTCCTCAATACCCCGGCACGGCAACCGACAGAGCTGGAGGCGCGCCTGTGCCCTATTCCAGCCGCCACTGATCTGATGCCGTTGCCGTCACGCTGCCGCCACCTGGCGTGGCTGCCGTTGTCGTCGCTCTGCCGTCGGCGCCGCTGGCCATGCATCGGCGCTGCCGCCGCCTGCCCAGGGAATTGCGCAAAGAAGCGTACGCCGCCGGCCCATCGCCAGCCACGCCAGCCGCCCCGACCCCTCCCATGCCCCTCCCTCCCGCCCTCGTCTCCCGTCTCCGGCCCCTCCCAGTCGCCCTCCCTCTCCTCCCGCCGATAGCCAGCCCCCTCCCCGTCTCCTTTCCCACGACTGGTTGCTGCAACCAGTACCAAAACCGCATTTCCCTCCTCTCCTCTCCTCCGCCCCTCGTCCCCAAAACCCTCCTTCCACCCCCTATCACACCCACCAGGATGCGCTCCTCGGGTTTCAGGTCCGAGACGTACTTGACCAGCAGCTCGAAGTCCGAGTCCGACTGTGGCGTGTACGGGAAAAGGGAGCGGTGGCGTGCCGTACGTGTGTACGACAAGTGGTATGCCAGGCGGCAAGGTGACCGGGCTGGGCGCGTGGGCGGTACACCGTGCGGGGTGAGCTAGGGTAGCGCCTGAAGCTAGCTAGCTGGACCACACCGGAGTGTGAGAGCAACATGCAGGCGTGTGCGGGTCGGTGGTCGGAAGGGGCAAAGCCGCATGAAACCGTGTGTGTGTGTATATGTTACCGCGCATCGCACCACGAGCGCAGTAGCCTCCTGCCGGCCGTGTGTGACGGCCCACAGCACCCCGCGCCCCATGCCTAAAACCATCTCCTCTGGCCCCACATGCCGCCTCCCGCCCGTGCGCTTCGCGCCAGCAGCACGCGTGCGGCACTGCGGCCCACCACAGCTGGGCACCAGCACCTCCCTTCCCCGCAACTACATACCTGGCTGGTGCACCAAGCCTGGCTGAGCGCGTAGATCACATCAACCTGCGGAGTTGTGAGGGACAGGGAGCGGGAGGGGGGTTTAGCAATCGCACGTAGGCGGCAAACGGCGCGGGCGGCCATTCAAGTATTGATTGAGATCCTGGATTTGCGGGATTGGAGACTGCAGGCCGGCTGTGTGCCTAGCGGGCTGGCTGCGCGACTGGGCAGGCAGGGGAGGCGGTGCAAGAGGATAAGGATAAGGGTTTGGGCGACGGCACGACAACCCTACGGCCGAAACAGACGCCCTCTGTGACGTAAAGATAATGAATTTTGCATGCACGTCAAAAATATGATTGACCCAGGTGGTTGCCAAGCGAGTCGGATAAGCGCAAGGCCTTGGTGTCCCGATGAAAACGTGCGCACATGGAAAACCCGCGACAGAGGCAATGACTAGATTTTCCGTGCATGGCTGCCTTGCGCTCTGGAATTATTTTATACGCGCGCTGAAAGAAGCACATGGCTAGGGGTAGGGCCTTCACGCCCACAATCGCCCGGCACAGCCCTGCACGCACGCACGCCGTAAGGACGAGAACCGCGCATCGTGAGCCGCCAGCCTTGCATGAGTCGCATCCATTTCTTACCTTGGCGGCAAGGTTTGGGTGGTGATGGCGCAGGATGGAGAAGAACACCTGCCGGAGCAATGAGTCGTCGTCGCGCAGCCCCGTAAGGAACTGTCCCGGCCCAGCCCGAAGCTCCGTCGAAATGCGAAAGCTCATTATTCCCGTGTTTGAGGCAGAAAGCTGCACACGACTGTTGATCCACAGGCGGCGTGAAGTCCTCCGACCGAACCCCGACCGCCTCGGGGATCCCGGCCTGGGTAAGGCTAACGGCTGATGGCTCTACGTATTGCTTTAGCCGATCGACGGCGTGCTTCGCGGTTGGGGCCCTAGGGTGAGCAGCGAGCTGGCGATGTTCCCTCGCCCCGAACCCACGTGACTTGCCGAACCCGGAGTCAGTCGCCTCCCAGGCGTAATTGGATACCTGATTGAGACTGCCTATCCAACCAACTCTCCAGGTCAATCTCTTATGCCGATTGTTAAATGTTCGGGAAAACGGCATCGCGTACGGCTTCGCGCCCCAACCCTAGTCGTTCCTAAATGCCCTGTGCAGCAAAGTAGTTATTGAACGGCCGCATAATTTTTAAAAAGCCCATTTTAGTCTAATTGGTCATGTTTGTCCATATAATATAACGCGCTGTGCAGCGCGAGGATAGCCCCACTTTTCGTTTAGGAACGTCTTATTAGACAGTATGGGTGGACCGAGTGGGCAGAAAAATAAGGCAAGTATTTAAATTCCAGCACACAAGCTATATACCTCGCCGCAAATGCTGCATGCGACGCCGGCGGCGGCGGTTACCGGAAGCTGGTGTTCGCGACAACATACCCTTAGCTCCTAATAAGGCTGTCAAAATACTGGCGCCGCGCCTCGGCGCAGCGAAAGGCTGCGAAGGGTGGTCACACACAACCCCGACAGCCCCGACAACCCCGACAGCCCCTTTCAGCGTCGGGCCAGCAGCTTTCGCGGTCCTCAGCCCAGCTACGCGCCCGTCCCGCCCGACCCCCCTTGCTCTTACACCTCCTAGCAGCATGACCTGCCGCCCTGTCGGCAGGTTCCGCAAGGCCCGAACACCCACACCCACACCCACCCGCCAACCAACCCCCCCAACCCACCCAGCTTCCCCTCCTCTCTTTCTCCTTCCCACACGTCCCCTGTCCTCGCGCCGGGGCCTCAAACCCGCCCCACTCCCCGCCCCCTCCGTTCGCTAACGTCGCCTCCTTCCACCGCTCCGGCATCATCTTTACTTCCCGCCCCCCCCTCCCTCCGTGGACACCCCCCCCCCAAGGCCCACAAGGCCGGCCGCCGCGCGGGCCTCAGCGCACGGGATCGCGCCCGTCAGGGCAAGGAGGTGGGCGCGGCGCCCCGAGCCAACCCGCGGTCCTCCGCCCACGACGGCAAGCTGCAGCGCCACCTGGCGGCCAAACAACACAGGTCAGGGGGAGGGGGGTCCATCCGGGCCCTGGCGGGGGGGGGTGGATGGGCTGCGACCCAGATCGCCTGCGACCCAGATCAGTCAGTTAGTCCGTCAGTCAATCAGCCAGTGCCAATCAGTCAATCTCTTTAGTGCTGGTCGGCCAATGGCAGCGTGTCGGACAGCCAAAAACGAACCGCAGCATATCGGCGCCTCGTGTGTGTCTCACGACTCGCTGTCGCGCACCCACCCGTGCGGCATCCGATCGGCTGCGTTCGTCCTGGAACCGGCGCCCGCCTTCACAGTTGCCTTTTTCCGGGCGATCCTTCGCCCGACTTGCCTGCGATCAGCCTACCTGCGCCCCCTCGCCTTGCGGTTGCCTCACTGGCGGGTCGCCTCGCCCGGCCTCCCCTCTCCCGTCGTTAAATAAAGGAACATATCACTCCCTGTCCCCTCTCCCACCCCGAAGGAATGCCAAGCGACAGGAACTGTTGGAGAAGAAGCGCCGGGCGGCGGCTCCCGTGGTGGTGGCGGTGCTGCCGCTGTCGGCGGTGAGGGGCGGCGCGGAGCGGGCTGTGGGGGAAGGGGGGCCTGCGGATGGGGTGGCTGTCAGGGCCAGAGTACGAATGACCAACTAGGCAGAGTACGAATGACCAACTAGGCAGAGTACGAATGAGCAACTGAGCAGAGTACGAATGACCAACTAGGCAGAGTACGAATGACCAACTAGGCAGAGTACGAATGACCAACTAGGCAGAGTACGAATGAGCAACTGAGCAGAGTACGAATGACCAACTAGGCAGAGTACGAATGACCAACTGGGCAGGCTGACAGGCTGGCAGACGCAGTGGAAAAGTGTAAGGGACGTCATGAGGAGCCGCTGTGAGGGTGCGAGGGTGCAATGGTCCTTTTCGAGGACGGATTCAGCGGAACGTTTTCGACACCCTGGGCTTTTCGCCACCGCCACTCGGCCCGCCGATACGCGCCGCAGGACGTGGACGTGCCGCGCTTCTGGCACGGCCTTCGCCACGCCTGCGAGCACGGCAACAGCGGCGCCGCCGGCGCCGTCGCTGACGGCGGCGCCGCCGTCGACGGCGACATGGAGCTTGACCTGTTGATGTCTTCGGGCCCGCTGCAGCCCACCACAGTGCACGTCGCCGCGCGGTCGCGCGTGCGGCTGACGCTGCTGCCGCCCCCGCCAGCGCGGAACGACCCGCTGGCGGTTGCGGACCTGGGCCGCTGCGCGGAGATACTGCTGCTGCTGCTGCCCGGCGGCGAGCCGCCGGCGGCGGCGGCGTCAGCCGCCGCCGCCAGCGGCGGCGTCGACGCCGCCGGCCAGGCGGCGCTCGCGGTGCTGCGCGCGATGGGCATGCCGCCCGTCGTGTGCTGCGTCGTCGGCGCCGCTGCCGCGGCGGCGTCGATGAAGGATCGGTCTGCTGCGAAGAAGCGCGCGGAGAAGGCCCTGGCGGCGCACCTGGCGGGGGAGCACCGGGTGCAGCACGCCGACACGGCGGCGGACCTGGCGGCGGTGGCTCGACACCTGGCGGAGCACCCCCCGGCGGCGCCGCCGCTGTGGCGGCAGCAGCGCCCGGGCGTCATGGTCGAGCGGGCGGAGTACGAGCCGCTGCCAGCGGAGTCGTCGGCCGCGGGGCCGGGGCCGTCGTCGGCGGCGGCCGCCGCCGCCGCTGGCGGCGGCGCCGCCGGCTCCGCCGGCGGCGGGACGCTGGTTGTGTACGGCTACGTTCGCGGCGCGGGACTGAGCGCCAATCAGCTGGTGACGGTCCCGGGCGCGGGCGATTTCCGGATCCAGTCGATCCACGCGCCGCCGGATCCGAACGCATGGCGGCCGGCCGGGGGGCGGCTGGCGGCGGCGGCGGCGCAGCAGCAGCGGCAGCAGGCAGGCGAGGCAGTGAAGTCGATGGAGGCGGAGACGGCGGCGGAGGAAGGGATGGAGGCGGAGGGCGCGGGAGCGGAAGCGGCGAGCGAGGCGGGGCTGGGGCCGTTGGTGGCGCAGCCGGATCCCGAGGAGGCGGATCAGCTGGTGGGTGTGTGCGTGGGTGGGTGTGGGTGGGAGGGGGGGGGCTGTTGGCGGCGGGGGCGCGTGGGGCTGGGCATGGTGTCTTGGTGTGCAATACGTGTAGCGGGAGTGGGTGAGATGGGCGAGAGTGGGTGGGGCGAGCGGGTGGTTGGGTGCGGGGCGTTGTGCGGTGTGCGTCGGTGCATGCTGTGCATGCTACAGGACGGGTCGAGACGGGTCATCAGCAGAGGGGAGGGTGGTGGCGGTGATGCAGCTGGCGGGCAGCTGTGGACGCGCAGGGTGGCGGCGGCGGTGCGGCGTACCGCGAGGCGGTTCGCGATTTGCGGCTTTGGAAAACCGGACCCGACCCTGGTACAAACACATCACCTCCCGTCGGCAGCTCACGGATCCAAACCTTGTACGGCGGTACGGCAGGTCCGCGAGAATGTTCCGGAGCCTGGGATGGAGGAGCAGACGTGGCCTACGGAGGAGGACATGGCGGCGGCCACGGCGCCGCGGACGAGGCGGAGGAAGGTGCCGGAAGGTGGGGGCCTGCGATTGCCGCCGGGGGATGGGGTGGGGGTGGGCCGGGCAAAGCGCCCGGGGGGGGGGCAAGGTTAGGGCCTGTTTACGCAATCTCAACAACAAGGGGGGCAAGTGGCTGGGGAGGGAGGGGGCTGTGTGGCTGGGGAGAAGGGCGCAAGGGGCTGAGGGAATGCGCGGGTGGGTGGGCAGCGGTGCGGCACACGGCACGGTGCGGCACTCTGCGACCGCGTTCTCCGGACGCAATGGCGGGGTGGGGGTGGGCGGTGGGGTGGGATGGTGGCGGCCCGTCTGCTGCGGCTGGGCGCCCGTCTCTCTCGTCTCGTCTCGTCTCGGGTGCCAGCCGGAATTGGCAGGCAGTCAGGCAGGCAGTCTGCGCTGGCTTACGGTACTCACTGCCGTCACGCCGCTGCCACCTGCTTCTCCCGCCTGCCGCCCACCGCCTGCCGCCTGCTGCTGCTGTTGCCGCCTGCCCCTACCGCCTGCTCCCGCCGTTTGCAGGCACGTCGGAGTACCAGGCTGCTTGGATCTTGGACGGCGAGGATTACGGTGACGAGGACGAGGAGGAGGAGGACGACGACGACCCGTACGGCATGGAGGCCGACGATGACGGTGACGGCGCCGCCGCGGGCGGGGCGCCCGGGCGACGGCGAGCTGGTGGCGGCGGCGGTGGCGGTATGCAGCTGGACGAGGAGGAGGACGAGGAGGCGCCGGAGCTGCAGCCCATATCGGATGACGACGACGACGCGGGTGAGAGATAGACAGACGGACAGACAGACGGACGGACAGGCGGGGAGATGGGGGAGAGACAGACAGACGGACGGATACTTGGCTTAGTCCGCGCTGGCGAACGCATGTGTGAGGCGTGTGTGTGCTTGTGCGTGTTTCTTTGTGTGTGTATGTGCGTGTGTGTGAAGAATGCGTTTTTTGTTGAGGGCGGCAAACTGACTCTTTACCTATCCCCTCCACAGGCACGGACGCGGGCGATGCGGCCATGCTCATGGACGAGGACGCGGGCGGCGACGGATACGCGGCGGCGCTGGAGGCGGCGCGGCAGGCGCGGGCGGCCCGGCGGGGCGGTGGTGGCGGTGCGGATCAGGAGGCGGCTCAGCTTGACTTCCCCGATGAGGTGGATGTGCCGCTGGACACACCCGCCCGGGTGCGCTTCCAAAAATATAGGTGGGTGGGTGGGCTGGGTGGCTGGGTGGTGAAAAAGAAGATACCGCAGCGGAGGGACGGAGACGGCGTGGGTGGGTGGCTGGGTGGATGGCTGGGTGGGTGGGTGCGTGAGTGGGCGGGAGAAGGAAGCCGCGATTGGGGACCTAGACAAGCCGTCGGGGGCCGCTTGCACTGCACCCGTCCATGCATCGCTCCCCACACGCACCCTGTACCCTCCACCCCCGCCGCTGCCTCCCCCTCTTCATGAACCCCTCTTCATGAGCCAGGGAGAGGCCCAACAAACCCTTCCTTCCTTCCCTCCCCTTCCTTCCCTGCCTCCCTCCCTCCCTCCCACCCTCCGTCCCATCGCTGTGGTTTCATCTATGTTTTACTCACCTTCCCTCCCTTCCCTGCCTGCCTCCTGCCTCCCCCCCTGTCAGGGGCCTCAAGAGCCTCCGGACCAGCTCCTGGGATCCCAAGGAGTCGCTGCCGGCCGAGTACGGCAGGGTGTTTGCGTTCGAGAACTTCAAGCGCGCGCACAAGCGGGCCCGGGAGGCGGCGCAGAGGGCCACAGCCGACCTGGACCCAAGCGGGGTGGCGCCAGGTGGGTGGGTGGGTGGGTGGGTGGGTGGGTGCGCGTCGGGCGCCGTGCGCATGCGTGTCACGGTGTGTGTATGTGTATGTGTATGTGTATGTGTACGTGCTCCCCCCCGGCCCCCGCTTTTCGCTTGCCAATTCGGACTCTATTATACTTTACCCCACCCGCACCTCCCCGCCCACTCCCCTTGCCTCCCGGCCTGTCCCTTCCCTCGTCTTGGTTCCATTGCCCCCCCGCAGGGCTTCTTGTTAGATTCTTGCAATTTCACTCCTCAACCCCCCCCTCCCGCTCCCTCTCCCCTCGTGCCAGGCACCTATGTGGCCATCTGCATTGCCGGGGTGCCCGCCGCCGCCGCCGCCCGCGTGACGGCCGCCGTGGCCGCTGTCGCCGCCGGCTCCGCGGTGCCCCTGACGGTGTTCGGTCTGATGCAGCACGAGGCAAAACTCAGCGTCGTCAACTTTGCGATGCGCAAGGTGGGTGGGGACCGGACTGGGGGACAGTGCGGCGAGTCGAGTCTTATCTGAGCGGAGTGGCGTCTAAAGGGGGTGTACGCCCCTCAACACCCGCCTCCCCGCCCGCGCTGCCCCACCCCACCCCGCCCCCCGCCCCGCCCCTGAAACACCCGTGAACCACTGCCCCAATACCCCAATACCGCGCTACCCCACCTCTTCACCACCACCCCGGTAATCCCAGCGGCCCGACGTTCCTCTTGCTTTATGTCAGCCAGCAGTCGGCTTGCCCATCGGGGAATCTCTCGTTCCTTGCCCGCCCCCTCTCCCGTCTCCTGCTCTCCTCTCCTCTTTCCCCGCCCCACTCCCAACCACTACCAGCTCATCACGCTGCAAACCCGCCCCTCCCTCCCTCTCCTCTCTTCCCCTCACCCCCCCCCCGCCCTCCTGCGCATCGTCTCCACGCGCCCCGCTGCCTCTGCCCTTTCCACCTGTCCTGCCGTCGTCCTTCCCTTCTACTCGTCCCTACCCTTCCCCTCGTATCCCTTCCCGCTCGTCTGTCTTCTGCCCCTGTCTTGCCCACTGCTGTTCGCCTTGCCTTTCTCTTTTCCTCTGCCCCATCTCCTCTGCCTTCCGCCTCCTGCCCGTCGTACATTATGCCCTTCCGTATCCCTTTCTTCTATGCCCAGCTGCCCCTTCTGCCCTCTTTTGCACCGCGTCGCCGCCCCAGCTCGTTCGTGGGTTTCTGTGTGTCTTGCCTTGCTTGCCTGCCTGCTCGCCCCTTCCTTCGCTGCCAGTGCCGTTGCCCATTGCCATGACTCACGCCCTTTTTTCCTTCGTATCTTCCCGCTTCGCTTCCTCCATTGAACGCAGGTGAGTCTACAATTTGTCGGGTTGTTTTGTCCGGGCGTTCGTGCCGTTCTTGTGCTGTCGCGCGTAATTGTCCGTCCGGGTTGGTCTGGCGGCGACGCGGTCGCAGCGTCTCTTCAGCTCGGTAAGGTTACAGGTATGTTCGGTAAGTATTACTGGGTTCCGGGTCCGTTCGCTAACGCCGTCCTCGTCTCCGCTGCGGTATCCTTTTCTACCCCCCGCCCTCAGGCCAACGGCTACAGTGCCCCCCTGGCCAGCAAGGAGGAGCTGCTGTTCGTGACGGGTCTGCGCACCTTCACCGCCCGCCCGGTGCTGTCCACGGACGACCCGGGGGCGGACAAGCACCGCACGGAGAAGTTCCTGCACGCGGGTGAGGCCGGGGAGAGCGGGGCGGGGTTGCGGGGGGGTGGGGCTTGGGGGGTGGGGGGTATGATACTGATGAGACCGCGGCGGTGGAACGGAGGCGACGGTGATGGTGGTGGTGGTGGGGGCGGGTTTGGTGTGCGGGCGAGATTGGGCGTGCTGGTGGCGGGCGTGGTGGTGGTGGCGAGCTGGGTGGGCGGTGGGCTGGGCGGGTGGGTGGGGTGGGTGGGCTGGGCGGGTGGGTGGTGGGTTTCTCGGTCCATCTGGCAGTCGCCCATTCGGGTGGACGTGCACGCGGCCCTGCGTGTGAGAGGGGGGGCCGGGGCGGGGCGTGGCGGGGGGAGGGTCGGACCGTGACAAGGAAACCCCAGCGTGGCCCCATTCCCCCTGCTGGTTGCTGCAGACAGTGCCCCCATTGACAGACACTGCACTCAGGAACCCCTAAGCCTATACGTGGAACCCCTAAGCCTATACGTGGAACCCCTCCCCGCCGCCTCCGCTGCGGTATCTTCTTTTTTCCCCGCCGTCTCCGTCCTTCCGCTGCGTTACCTTCTTTGTTGCCCGTGCTCTTTATACCACTCCCTTCCGGCTCGCCTCCCCCGCAGGCCAGCACGCGGTTGGATCCGTGTATGCGCCCATCATGTACCCCCCGCTGCCGCTGCTGGCATTCAAGCTGCAGGCGGCGACTTCGGGGGCGGGGGCGGGGGGTCAGGATGGCCAGGCTCCGCCGCCGGCGCAGCTTGCGGCAGTGGGCAGCCTGCGCAGCTGCGACCCGGACCGCATCAACCTCAAGCGGATCATCCTCACAGGTAATGCTGGCCGAAGAGCGGCGACCGTGCTTGGGGGGTGTAGGTGTGTGCATGGGTTGTGTAGGGTTGGTTGGGAGTGGATTGCGGCGATGTGTGCGTGTAAGGGACTGCTGGGGTTGCGTTGGGATGGCTGTTGGCCGGGCCAGGTTGGTAATTATAGTGGCGGGCGTAGGGTGGAGTGAGTTGGAAGGGGCGAAAAGGAGTCGGACGATCACGAATCGGACGAGGGGGTCCCGGGGGCTGGGAGCCTCTCCCGCTCTGGCAGCCTGGCTGCGCTGCGACTGGGGGCGGGGGTTCAGGCCGCCACGTCGCACCTGCACTTGCAATCAGTCCCCTAATCCCCCCTCTCGTGTGCCATGCCCCCCGTTCCCCCGACGTCCCTTCGCCCCGGTATCTTTCTTCTCCCCGCCGACGTCTCCTCTCCCGCCACCCGCCTCCTCCCCCGTCTGCTCCCCCCCAGGTGTGCCCGTGCGCGTGCACCGGCGGCGCGCCACCGTGCGCTTCATGTTCCACAACCCGGATGACGTGCGCTGGTTCAAACCCGTGGAGGTGCGTGGCCTGTGTAGTGGGTGGGTGGGTGGGTGGGTGGTTCACGGTTCACGGTTGCTGCCCACTTTCTCGCAGCTGGTCTCGCCCTCGTGCGATGCGTGGGTGGGTGGGTGGGTCCCGATTGCAGGTTCGTGGGGAGGGCGGAAGGCGACTTGCCGGCGCTCCGGGGCAAGGCTGCGCCGAAGCCGGGAGGAGGCGGAACGAACGAACGGATGAACCCGCCACCCAGACCCCCGCCCTAAGCCCACTACCCCAAACCGAAACCCCCGCGCCCCCGCAGTTGTTCACCAAGTACGGCCGCCGCGGCCGCATCACCGAGCCGCTGGGCACCCACGGCACCATGAAGTGCCTCTTCGACTCGGCACTGCAGCAGCGGGACACGGTGTGCATGGCGCTGTACAAGCGAGCCTTCCCGGTGTGGCCGCAGGACTTGAGCTTCGCAGAGAGGTGACAGCGCAAAGCAGCGATGAGCGGGTGGTGATGGAGGCGGCGGGCGTATCGGACAGCGTACGCCACCGCTAAGAAGGGCCCGAGCGGTGTGCCATCGCCGGTAGCAAACGGCAGGGAAGGGAAGGGGCGTGTTGGGTAGTAGGGTTTTGGGGTGGCGGGTTTGTCAGGCGGCTGGCCGGCGCTCAGGGTGCCTGCCGGCCCTCGTGAGCGTGGAGGCGGCGGTGGTGGAGGCAGGCGGCGGGGGGGAGAGGTGCATGGACGTCGGTGGCGCGGAGGGGGGTCTTCCGGCTGGGGGTCGTGAATGTTGGCGGCTGGGGCGGGGTCGCAGCTGTTGGCGGACCGGGGCCTGAGTCCGGCTGGCCGTGGGCCGGAATAGGATTGAGAGGGTTTGATGCACGGTATAGAAAGGGGATAGGCGGTATTGCTCAACACGAAAGCGCCGCCATGGGCCGAGCCTGTACTTCCAATCCTTATGGAGGCCTCATGGCCTTTGGGGTGGGGTGGGTTGTTGCCGAGCCCTAAGGGGCATGATTCCGTAGGTAGGGTAGACTGTGACTGTGACGTACGACATGCGTGAAGTACAGGGCCGGCGGGCGCAGCCACACGCCACGCTACGCGCGCGTGCATCGCCTAGCCGCACCCACACCCGCACCGGCGCGCTGCGCCTCGTGCCTGGGTCGCTGGGGCACACATCGGACCGCTGGGCTGTGGCGTAAGGAGTTCCTTGTCTAAATACGGTTGCAACCCAGTCGCTGCAAATCTGGGTGGGCCGAGGGTGAAGAGCAGCCCGATTAAGGTCCTAGGCAGGCCGGTCAGGTCACGGTGCCGGCCCGGGGGAGGTGCGATGGAGCATTTGAGGAGGGGGGTTCGGCGGCGCGGGGCTGTCCTGTATGCTACGCATCCAGCGCGCTCAGTCAGTGTGCTGCGATTCACTGGTATCGAGACCCGGCCTAGCTGGTTTCGTGTCGACACCCCGCGCCAAAACCCTGAAGAGCCACGTACAGATGTTCTGCGGTGCGCAGGGAGGCATGCACGGGAACCCGGGCGCTCGGCAGCATGGCTCGAGAGTGAGGCGTAAGCGTGAGCCACCGAGCGGGGAAAGAGAGAGTGGGGGGAGGAACGTTGTTGGCTTGGCGCGCGAGGCGCCAGGTAAGGTCGGTCAGCAGAGGAGGTCGTGAGATGTGCTTGCTCTGGGACTGCCCTTTGGTGCGTCCCAAAGGGCAGTCCCAAAGCAGACGATGAGACCTTCGCAGAAAGTCCCGCTGGTGGCTGAGAATATCATGCCACTGATGTAACGACCCGTGGTTCAGTTGTTGGAAGGGGCTGGTTTCACTAGGACTGTTGGCCCTGCGCGCTTGGTTCCTCGGAGTAAGTCGACACCTTTGCTTTAAGCTATTGATAACAGAAACAGAGCGCAGTTCCGAGTGAATTGCATGTGAGCTCTTGCTTCGCCGAGGCTGCCCCCTCCGTCAGGGCTGTGTCAGGGCCCTCTATCTCCACGTCCAGCGTATGCCCGTACTTTGCTGTGAGCCCGGTGCCTCGTTTGCGCAGGACTGATCACCGAGGATGCATCCAGCCACAGTGACCCAACTTGCTGCATTGGGCTCCTCGATGACGTTAAGAAGTCCCATATACCGCAGTGGCATTGCTAAAGGCCCGGTTACATCTATTCTCACGCCAATTGCGACAACGTAAGTTGACAAATGCGTCCTGTTGGTGAAGCGCGAAGCCCTGAAAGGCTCAACTGTCGCCATGTACGCAATACGAGGGCGTCCGAGACAGCAAACACGTTAACGCCAGGTACTTGATTTGATGGTCGCAAGCTGGAAGTAAATTATCGGCCCTGTACATCAATATCGCGAGTCCGGAAGCCAAACGCGAACTGCTGACTATTTCACGGTGCAGGAACAGTGTCCCAAGCAAGTGAAACTTCTGCAACGCAATGGACACTTTGTTGCGCCCTGCAGCATCCGGGACCGTCGCACAAAGAGGTGTCGTCGTACAGGCGTACGTAGGGCCCTCGATCAGGCGGAAACAGCCTTTATCGGTGCCGTCTGCAGACAGAGTTGTCACTTGCGCTGTCCACCCCTTCTTGACCGTTTCTTGTCAGTAGCCAAACAAAATGCAGATCCAGGCTCTGTTCAAGAAGTCTGCCCCTGCGGCCCCGGCCAAGAAGGGCACCAGCACGACCAAGGTGGTCAAGCCGTCGGGCAAGTCCACCAAGGGCTGGCTGGGCGGCCAGGGCGGCGCGGTCAACCTCGACAAGTGGTATGGTAAGTTCCGATCGAGCGATCATGCGGGTGCTGCTGTGGGCTCGGGTGTCGAAGGATGGGACCATCATGCCTAAACTTGCTGGTCGCTTACCCATATTTACAACAGGATTCTGCTCTCTGTCCTTTTTTGTTTGCTGTATTTAATATGCTGAAGAGATCGTGGCTTATCCTGACGTCTTAGGGGCGATAAGGGAAAGTGGCCTCATCCAGCGGCTGAAATGATTGCCGTCTTCCTGCTGCTTGCAGGCCCCGACCGTGTGCTTTTCCTGCCCAGCGGTCTGTACGACCGCTCGGAGGTGCCGGCCTACCTGAACGGCGAGCTGGCTGGCGAGTGAGTTTTGGGCCATGGGCGCTGCGGCTGGAGAGATTGGGTCGCGTGGCGCTCAGCCTTCTATATTAGCAGTCATTTTGCAGCTTGCATGCTCTTGCGCATCTCTGGATTGCCCTGATCCCTTAGCCTAAAGTGTCGCGTCATGACTCCATGTTGGGACACGCGCACCACGTCGCCATTTCAGGGCAGAAGTAAAGCGATCAGCTGTTGATACGTAAAAAGGATCTCCATTGAAATCCTGAACTATCTGGAGATCGGCATCTTGCTGGTGCGTCGGCTTCGCGCCTTCGTTGCGCCTCTTCTTACTTCTCCTATCTCCCCCGTGCTTTCTCCTCTGCAGCTACGGCTACGACCCGCTGGGCCTGGGCAAGGACACTGAGACCGTGGCTAAGTACCGCGAGTACGAGCTCCTGCACGCTCGCTGGGCTATGCTTGCCGCCGCCGGTATCCTCATCCCTGAGGGCCTGCAGGCCAACGGCGCCAACCTGAAGGGTGGCGTGTGGTTCGAGACCGGTGCTGAGATGCTGAACGGCGGCACCCTGAACTACTTCGCCGTGCCGTGGGGCATTGTGTCGAACCCCCTGCCGCTGTTCGCCGTCATTGCCATTGAGGTCGGCCTGATGGGCGCCGTCGAGTTCTACCGCCGCAACGGCACCGGCCCGGCTGGCTACTCCCCGGGTGAGGAGATCAGCTCGTGCAGGCGGGCCTGGGGGCGGGATTGAGGGCTCATGCCTATCAGCGACAGTCGTAAACCCGAGCTTTACCGATGTATTCGGGTCGGATTTTGTTCCTCGATGCATTTGCTCATGCTGGATGTTTGACGAGGGCTGTTGTGATTTACTTGCAGGTGTCGGCAAGTTCGACAGCTCTGTGTTCGAGGGCATGGACTCGATCTACCCCGGCGGCCCCTTCGACCCGCTCGGCCTGGCCGACGACCCGGAGGTGTTCCAGGAGCTGAAGGTGAAGGAGATCAAGAACGGCCGCCTGGCCATGGTCTCCGTCCTGGTGAGTGGGTGGCCAGTTCAGGGGGTGGTTCTCGGGAGAGTTGATCTTTATGAGGATGCAGCCGTATGCAAACTGCATCTGTACTGTAACTAACCCATGATTTCGTGTTGGCTTGGCTTGCAGGCGTTCGCCATCCAGTCGTACGTGACCGGCGAGGGCCCGTACACCAACTGGATCAAGCACGTGCAGGACCCCTTCGGCTACAACCTGCTGACCGTCCTGGGCAACGAGGACCGCGTCCCGACCCTGTAAATGGACAGCCTGGATGCAGTGCGCCAAGCACAAATCTAGCCGTTGCCCGATTGCAGCCACTTCTCAGCTGCGCGGCTGCTTAGGACCCGCTCTGGCATGACCTTGAGCGCCGTGCGCTGCGGAGTAAGGATGCATGGGTGCGACTCAACTGACGTCTGACCTGGAGCTTGATTTTGTTTCGCGTTGGTTCCGGAGCTTGATGAGGTTGTGTTTGCACCTAGTCGGGGTAGTAGAGGGCGAGTGTTCGGAGGAGGAGCGCTTGTCGTCTCGAGGCGCGTTTACGGGTGCTGCTCCTGTAGTACTCGTGTCTCGCGCATCAACAGTTTTGGTTTTGAGGGAGTGCCTGTTCTGCCGTGGGCGTGAATCACGTGCCGGCGGACTGGCGCTGGTTGCCTGTTTGCGTGGGGTTTGGAGTGTGCGGAAACGCGCTTCTCCGTCTCGTTTGACGCTGGATATGCGCGAGCATCATTACTGATGGTTGTGGAGGCGCGGGGGAGCAGCGCGTCTGATTACAACCGGTGCTAAGCGCCGTGCAGCGGCTGCTCGTTTGATCGCCGTGTATCACGGTGGGTTCGTGTCTTCCGGCACGATGTAAGATATTGAGAAGACAAATCTTGATTACTTGATGATTGATGTGCCTTCCGCTGCGTTATCCGTATGTGCTTCGGGATATTAATACAGCAGCTCGCAATGCACGGCAGCACTCATTGCCGCAGAACGGTGCACGTGGACCTGAAGTTCCTGTTGATGATGAGTGAATCCACACCTGAGCCCGGTGCAGATGGGAACTAAGCTAGCCTAAAAACGACGCGAAACAGGGCAGGACCCTTAAATTTAACAACAGCCCCTAGTTCTGGGATCAAGACTACTCGGTAAATGAACCGTCTGGCCCCAGCGGTCTCCCAACCTCAGCAGATATCCCCATCGCCTCTCCTCCTGACGATCTGCTCTACCAGACTCATGGCAGCCTCAGTGCTCGAAATCCCCGGAAGGCGAGAGACGTCGGGCCCATGTGCCTAGGTGTGCACCTGCTGGCGGTCCGTGTTTGTCGGGGCCCGGGGCAGCCCGCGGCAGCCTGGGTGCCCCGAGCCTAAAAAGGTGCTGGCGTCGGTTGTTTGTACCGTTGTTCGGTTACGACGGTTAAGTTTCATACTTCGAAAGGTTCGAATTCACCAAGGTGGTAAACATCTGCTAAACTTTGAATGGGTCTTCAGCTTCGCATCTTCATTAAAGCTGCAGAAGGCTGACAATTCTGAGCCTGGCGGCGATTGCCTCGCCTATCCATACCTACAAACGTCAATATAAGACAAAATATTCTTTCTACATACTAAAACTTATATTGGCATACTAGTGCCGTTACACAGTCTTATCGTTTTGGGCCGCTGCCGGCGCGGCTGAAAGCCGAGCACAGGCTTATCAGCCGCACGAAATGGCCACGCGCAAGCAATTTGCGTGCGACCTTGCGATAAGGCTTGTACAAGAGCAATATGGCGACGCAGTCGGGGTAAGGGTTTGCCCGACGCCGACCGATGCCGACACAGCTGCTTCAACTCCGTGCTGTTCGCACACGCGCTTCTAAGCTTCTTTAAAATGTTTTTCTTTCCGCTGGCGGCCTTCGAGCCCTGACCTCTCCGAACTCAGCCCCCTTAACTAGCTCTACCTCCTTAATCCGCCCCGTCGCTCTACCCGCTCTCGCCCCTTCCTGCGCCCTCAACCCCACGCAAGACGCAACTCACGTACACACACGCTTCCCCACCCCACACTCCCCCACCCCACTCTCTCCCTCTTTCCCCTGCTGTCCGCGCTACAGCGAGTCTTCAAGCAGCTGGCCGGCAAGGGGCTGCTGCCCCTGGGCGAGATCATCCGCGGCACGGGCATGACCGCCGCCCTGGTGAAGCAGGCGCTGCTCATTCTGGTGCAGCAGAACTGCGTCACTGCCTACCTGCAGCCCGGGGAGGAGTCCTTCCGGGGGCCCAGGCCCGGCTTCCACCTCTACGAGGCCAATCTGAGCCGCGTGCTGCAGATCATACGGTGGGGGTGGAGGAGTGCGACAATGAGTTCTGAGGGGCCCCCGGGGCGGGGGGCACCACGCGGCGGGTGGGGGCGAGGGCGGGGTCAGAAGCGGGTTGGGCGGATGCGGGCTGGTGTCGGGGGGACGGGTGGTGTCGGGGGAAAGGGTGGTGTCGGGGGGACGGATTTCGTGGACGCGCGGGACGTCCGCTTCCGGCACAGCTTGCGGCCGGGCCCATGTATGCGCTGTGCAGGGCCCTGGGGCGGCGGGGGTTGGGGGCGCGGATCGGTCAGTCAGGGCGGAGGCGAGTGCTGAAGGGAGACTGAAGGCCGAGGATGGAGCGTAAACGGTTGGAGGGCGCCGAGCCGGGGGTCGGCGGCAGCTGACGGCAAGGGGGTGGGGCAGAGGGGCCCTTCCTACCTGGCGTCACGTGAAGAGGGAGAGAGATAGAGAGAGAAAGAGAGAGGGGCGGAAGAGAGAATGGAAATGCGAGAGGCGCCGTAGCTCCAGGCGCCCCCGGGCGGGGGGGGGCGCTGCCATGAGCCCATGACCGCCTGGTTCTGGGGGCGCATTTCGGTTTGCGGTGCATGCCCATTGGATGTTGCTACCCTCCCCGCACCCGCATCATACCCCACCCTACCGCTCCGCATTGAACCCCGCGCCAAGCCCAATTACACGTGTACACCACACCGCGCCACACCCCTAAGCCCCTGTCATCCCTGCCCCGCTCCGCCCTCCCGCAGTCACTCCCGCTTCCTGCTGCACATCCGCGATGAGGTGGGGGAGGTGGCGGAGCACATCGTGGCGCAGCTGCTGCAGGCGAGCGAGCGGGAGGTCGAGTAGGAGGGAGGGAGGGAGCGAGGGCGGGGGCGGGGAGAAGCGGTGGGGAGCGGCCCAGGCGAGAGGGCGAGCGAGCGAGTGGGGCGTACAGGTGGAGGGATCGGGCGAGAGGGCGAGCGCCTGCGAGCGCCGAATCGGTGGCGAGGACGGTGAGGTCGGGAGGAGGGACAGCGAAGGAAAGGAAAGCGAGGAGAAGCGCGTGGGCGGTCGTCACGGGAGCCGCCGAGCAGCGGCCAGGACGAGCCCCTTCCTTCCTCCCCAGCACAGGCAACAGCCCCTTAAGTCCCACCTTCCGCTGCAAAAGCCGTCACGACACCTTCAGCAGTTACGTAACGACGTAAGCCCCTGCCCCCGGTCGACGGCCGTCCGCCCCCACGTCCCTCGCCCGCTGCCCCCCCCCATATGCCCGAACGACCTCAAATGAACACGCACGTCTTACCCGTTACCCCGCCCTGCCTCCTCCGTGCCGCCTAACCCCCTCGCCTCCTTCACCCCTTCCCGATGCAGGAGGGCCGCCTCAGGTGCGTGGTTGTAGTTTTAAGTGCATGGGCTGGGTGGCGGGGTGGCGTGCGGATCGGGAAACGGGGCAGGAGGGCCGCAGAGGCGGCCGCCAGCGCAGTGCAGCACAGCGCAGGGGGGAGCTTTGGGTAAAACCTGGGATCTGGCGAAGCGGTGGAGAGGTTGTGGTGGTGGTGGTGGTGAGGACGCGGAGGAGGAGGAGGAGGCGGAAGGCCTGTTTCGGGCAGATCAGCGAGGCCAGGCCGGCATGGCGCCCCGCCCGCGCGCCCCTCTTGGCCGGGCGCCTGACTGCCCGCGCGCGCAAGCGCTGACGTGCGCCGCAGCCATGCCTTGCTCGGTGGGCCCCGAGCCAGAAGCGGATCGACCCGTGGGTCGGTTGCAGCGCCGCGGCCGCGCGGCCTGAGGGACGGGGCCCGGTTCCGTAGACGCTCTGTTGGCAGCTTGCGTTTCTTTGCGTCTCTAGCGCAGCTTGTGGCCTTGCGCCTGTGTGCCTGCCTGCCCGTCAGCATGCGCTCATGATATACCCTCTGCACACGCGTTTGCTTGTTTGTGCTTGTGTTTGTTTGTGTTTGTGCTTGTTTCTGTGTGTCTGTGTGTGTGGTGGTGGCGGCGTCCGGCTGTGCAGGATGGACCAGGTGTTGGGCGGCGTGGCTGCCCGGATGGGTAAGCCCCAGGAGGAGGTGGCGGACAGCATCCGCAACACCTTCATATCGCTGGTGCAGGTAAGGAGAAGGGAGGGGAGGGTAATGGAGGCACGAGTCCCGCATACGCGTGTGTGTATGTGTGTGTGTGGAGCGGGAGGGGGGAGAGGCGGAGGCCAAGGTGGGGCCTCCAGCGGCGAACACCTTGCCCGTGCCCCTTCCAGCTTGCCTGCATTGCGGTCGCCTGCCCACGGCCCCCGCCCCCGCGTCCTCCGTTCCCTGCCTCTCCCCCGCCCCCGCCCCCACCTTGCGTTCTTCTTTTTTTCACCCCCCAACCTTGCGTCGCTTCCGTCCCACCGCTGCGGGCTCATCTTGATTACCCCACCTCCGCCCCCGCCTCCGCCCCCGCCCCTCAGGGTCACTACGTGGAGCGAGCGCCGCTGTGCCACCTGCCGCCCCCCACCATAAGGCCCCACCCCAACAGCGTCCGATCCAAGAAGAAGGCGGGTGGGTGGACCGGGACTGGGTCGTGTGGACCACCCGGCCGGGGTTGGGGGTGCTGGGTTGGACTGGCTGGGGCCTGGGGGCGGGGGGGCCGTGGTGGCACGTGGGCCTCGCTGAGGGCGCCGCTCCGCTGCCCTGCGGTATCGCTACATGGCTACATGGTATCGCTGCACTGGAGGGCAACGGTGCCGCCATCCTACGATGCCATCTACAGACATTTCAGACATAGGAGGAGTCGCGCGCCGCCGCCGGCCCGCCTGCTGTCCAAAACACAAACCCTGGTCTGGTCGCCTGGTGGCTGCCGTGAAAGAAAGTTGGTTGGTTTTGGACGTCGTGTACCGTAGGCCTTGGCTGAAGCCCTCATTAACAAGCTACGTCACACAAGCTACCGTTATTTGAAGTTGCTCCTCAAGGTGGATTCAGTGTGAGAAAGTTGCTCCTCACGGGCCTTATTGGAGGGGTTGTACCGGAAGTTCGGAGCCCGTTCACCTGCTCGCCTCACGTGTGGCACCCCCCCCTTCCACCCCCGCAGCCTCGGGCAGCGAGGCGCACGCCGCCGAGCAGGGCGCCGCGGCTCGCAGCTTTGAGGAGGCCGCGTTCGAGAAGACGCGCTTCAAGGTTCCCACGGACCTGGCTCTGGAGATGTTTGGGAGCGGGGACGGGCCGGCGGCAGCGGCGGCGGCGGGCGGCGAGGGCGGAGGCAGCGGCGCGGGCGCGGATGGCGGGGGGGGGGCCGGCGGTGACGGCGACGGGGCCGGCGGTGGCGGTGGTGGCGGTGGCGTGAAGCGGAAGGCGGAGGAGGAGCCGGAGCAGTTGGCGGTGAAGGCGGCCCCCACGAAGAAGGCCCGGGTGAGGGGGCGGGTGAGGGGGCGGGTGAGGGGCGGGTGAGGGGGCGGGGGGCGGGTGAGGGGGCGGGTGAGGGTGAGGGGGCGGGTGAGGGGGCGCATTCTGGCTGGCGGGCTGGCTTTATGGGATTGAGGGGCGGATGGGGACTGGCTGGGAGGTGGCTGCCTGACCTTCAATTACGCCGTTTCGTCCTGGCTGCCTGGTTAAATGGCTGTCTGGCTAGTTGGCTGGCTGGCTGGCTGCCTGGGTGGGTGGCTGGCTGGGTGGCCGGACGGATGCATGGATGCATGGATATGTGGATGGTAGTGTATACGGTATGGTCGGACGCGCCTGCATGGCAAGTGCGTTGGAGCGGCGAGCGGGATGCCCCGCGAGCCGCACCACAATGCCCCGTTGCCCCCCAAGACCGATGCCAATGCCAATGAAACTCCGACCCTCGCTTTCGCCCACCGCCCCCCCCTCCGAAACGCCCTGTCTGGCCGACCACCATCCGGATGGCGCCCCCTCCCCCAGATTCGCGCAGGCACCGCTCGCAACGCCGAGGCGGCGACCCCGGCGGCGGCGTCGGCGGCGGCACCGCAGCGGGCCAGCGGCGGCGGTGGCGGTGGCGGCGGCGGCTCGGGCCCGTCTTTGGCCAATATGGATCCGGCGGTGGTGCTGTGGCGGGTGAACAATGACGAGTTCAACCGGAGGTTCAGGTGGGTGGGGGTTGAGGTGGGGGTGGGTGGGGGCCGCGGCGCGGGCGTTGGGGGATGGGACGTTGGGTGGACCGGCCCGTTGGCTCACGTCGCCTCCCCTCCTCACCTCCGCCATTCTGGTACCGTTCCTCTTGTTCTGAACTGCCTTCGTCTGTCTTCCAAGCTCTTCCAATGGCAGTTTGTTGCCTATCCGGACCCTTGCCATTCTCGACCGCCCACCTTGCGTCCCCCCCTCTCCCTGTTTCACCGCTTCACTTCGTTACGCACTTCCGTATGCACCGTTGTCGGGCTCCGGCCTATCCGTGCATAATCGTCTCCCCCCTTTCACGCCCCTTTCACGTCCCTCATCCCCCACCCCTCTCCCCCCAGGCACCAGGCCATGGTGGCCCTCATTCGGGAGAAGTTCGGCGATGACTCGGCAATGGTGGTGACGGCGATGCTGGCGGCGGCGCGGCCCTACGAGGGCTCCGTCAAGGTACGGTATACGGTACGACACCGTACCACGACAGCGCGGATGGCTCGGCACGGCCCGGCCCGGCCGGGAGGGAAGCGTGGGGTTGGGTGGCGGAGGGCGGCTGGAGGTGGTGTGTGGCCTCCCGGGAGAGGTGGGGGGCACGAGGCAGGCTCCCCGTGGCCGTGACTGCGTGTAACCTCATGAGCTTTGAGGAGCCCGTGAGGCCGGGAGTTGCCACCCACTGCTGCTGCTGCTGCTGACGTGCTGACTGTTTGCTGCCAATGATTGTCGCCGCCGTCATTGCTGCTGCTGCTGCTGCGCCCGATGCTGCCGCCCCCGTTGTTGCTGCCGCCGCTGCTGCCCCCATTGCTGTTGCTGCTGCTGCCGCTGGTGCCCCCGTTGTTACCCCCGCCATTGCTGCACCCATGGCTGCACTCCCCCCCCTCCCGGCGCTGCTCCCCCTCAGGAGGAGCGCAGTGTGCCGCTGAGTGAGGACGAGGTGGAGACGCACGTGGGGAAGCTCAAGACGGCGGGTGGGTGCGGGACCGAGAGCGTGAGAGGGTGCGGGACCGAGAGCGTGAGAGGGTGCGGGACTGAGAGGGTGTGGGACTGAGAGGGTGTGGATGAAAAGACACGAAGCGCGGCGAAGCAACCGAGGCGACGTGGGCGAACTGACCCAGCGGTACTTTGGGTGTGGATACGGGCGGGTGCGTCAAAGCAGGGTCTGTCAAAGCAGGCAGCCACTGACTGTGGAGGGAGGGTGTGTGGGAGTACCGCCATCAACCCATTATGCCCAGGATGACACGTTCGCAGGACTGAAGGCCCGGCCGGCAGCACACACACACACAATGACATGCTGTCCACCCCCGCCGCACGTCCCCCCCTGAACCTGTCTGTCTCTGCCGGCCGGCCCGCAGGTGTACTGGAGGCCCTGCCGCAGACTCCCGTACCTGCCGTACTCCGCAACCTGGCCAGCGACTCGTTCGACATGTTCACGCACGTGGGCACCGGGCCGCAGGTGGGGAGGGCGCAGGGGGTGAGCGGGTGCAGGGATCGTTTCCCAAGTGGATCGGCCAGCCAGCCCAGCCAGCCAGCCCAGCCGGCCGCCAACGCCCAAACTGCCAAACTTGTAAACTGTTTCAACCACCAACCGCCAACCGCAGGGCTCGGCGACGTACGTGGTCAACTCGCAGCGCATCATCGACCTCATCATGTGGGTGGGGGGGTTATCCACGCATAGGCCGGCGCCGTGCATGCATGGATGGACGCCGGGGCGCGGGAGGTTCGCGATTGTTGGCGTTCCCGATAACTGGTTCCTTGAGCTTGTTTTCGGGCGATGGGGTGGGAGAGTTGTGTATGTGTGTCTGTGTGTGTGTCCGCTGTCAACGTATGGACCGAGGCCCGGGCCTCGCCCGGAGCCCAGCTCGGCCGTGGCCCCTCTCCCTCCTCTCCCCTTTTTAGTAAAAAGGCGGGGAGCAAAATGTTTTACCCCTACGCGCGCCTTTTGTTTGACTGCATGGACCCCCCTTTCTTCATTCGCAGGCTCAAGCAGGTCGAGGCGCTGGTCAAGTCGCGGTTCGATGTGGGCGGTCTGCGCGTGTTCCGTCTGCTGGCTCTGCGCGGTCAGCTGGAGCAGAAGCAGGTGGCCGACCTAGCCATGCTGCCCGCTAAGGACACCCGGGAGCTGCTCTACCGCATGCTGGCGGACGGATTCGTGCTGCTGCAGGCGAGGATGGGGTGTGTGTGCGGCCGTGTGACTGCTGGGTGTGACTGCTCGGTGTGGCCGTGTGTGTGTGGGACTGTGGGTGTGTGAAGGGGGGGTTGTTGTGGTCGTTACAGTGGGCTCCAGAGGTGCGGACCCGGGAGGGACACAGCCAACGGGCCGGCTGGCCGCGCACTGCACTGCACTGCACTGCACCGGAGGAATGTGTGTGTGGCTGTGTGCGTGTGGGTTTGTGCGCTTTTGCGCCGCCGCAAGGCCGAGACCCCTGCGCAGCGCCGGAAGGGCCCAACGGGCTGGGTTGGGCGCTCTCGCTCAGTCCGACCGCCGCGCCGTTGGCTGCGCCCCCAGCCCCACATCCCTTGCCACTCGCCCGCCCGACCGTCCGCGCACGTTCCGCTGTCGAACCCCGACTGGCCAGCAGTCCAGCACCTCCCCTCCCAGCCCCCCCCCTGACCTCTCTCTCCGCCTCCTGGGCCGCCCCGCCCGTCTACGGGCTGCGGCCTATACGATTATAACCCCCCGTTCCCTACCTTCCCCGACTTCAGGCTTCCCTGGCCTTCCCTCCCCTTCGTCGCCTCTCTCTCCCTCCCTCTCCCTCCCCCTGGGGTGTTACCTGGCTGCGGCTCGCCCTTCTTACCCCTCCCCTCCCTTCCGGCCCCTTCCCCTTCCCTCCCCCTCCCCCTACCACCCTCCCCCGCAGGACATCCCCAAGACCGCCGACCGCGCCCCCAGCCGCAGCTTCTACACCTGGCGCGTGTCCATGCCGGCACTGTGCGACGTCACCGCGGGACAGCTGTACCGGGCCGGGGGGCGGGTCTACCAGCGACTCAAGTTTGAAATGGCAAAGGAGAAGGAGGTGTGCTCGTGCGCACCGGGGGGCCTGGGACTGGGGCCGGGTTTGGGGCTGGGGCTAGGGGGCCTGGCGCCTGGCGGCCTGCCTGTGGGCACGCAGGCGACGGCGCGACGCCCCCGGCGCCCCGGCGCCTACGCATCTCGCACCGGGCGTAGCGGGAGACACCGCCGTTATGCGGAAAGAGTGCCGCGTCTCGCCCTGCTGCTGCTGCAGCCAGTTCGCATTGCACTGCCACAACGCCCACCCGTGATGATGCGCTTCCGCATCCACGCTCATAAAACTCACCGCTGCCACCCACCCCCGTCTTCACTCGGCCCCTCCCCCTCTTTGCACTCAGCTGCTGAGCCTGCTAGAGTCCGCCAAGGAGGCCCAGACCGTCAACTTCACACTCACGGCGGCGCAGCGGGCGGCGGTGACCCGACTGAAGCGCGTGTCGGAGGTGATGGAAGTCAGCCTGCAGCACCTGGACGAGATGATCGCGGTGTTCAACGATTACTGAGCGCCGTACTGAGCGTCGTACTTCTGAATGTCGTACTGAATGCCGTACTGAATGTCGTGTTGTCGCACGGAGCCACCGGCCGTGGCTATACGTGGAAGGGACAGGGGGCTATGCTGTGCTGGTGCTTGGTTGCAGTCGCCTGCATTCGGTGCGGTCAGTCAGGTGTAGGTCAGGGCGGTGGAGCAGGGTTGTCGCGCCGATAGATTGGACAGCGCCGGAAATGACGCTGCTGCTGCTGCGCGGTGCGTGCATGGACTGCCCTTTGGTTGGTCGAAATAGGTCGCACCTGCAGCCGTTCGGCAAGGAGAAAGACAGCAGATTTTGGGGAACGCGTATGGAATGGCGCTTTCGCTGGCAAATCTATCTGTTATGCAAGAGAGACTCGAATGTAGACGTTGTCACATTACAAATACCTCATTGGCGGCGCGGCTTCATAGCCTGCAGGGCAAAGTAGTGATCTGTTGGAGTCTTACGCACCAAACCCACGGTACCCTGCGATGTTAATTCGCTCAGGCCCGGCTGCACGCGATCGGATGGTTCACCGTTAGCTAGCTATTTATTGATATAAACCAGTCCTAGTTGGATAGAGCCTCTGCGCAGCTACGCATAGCAGTGCCTGTAGGTGACGGCTACGCCGCCACCCCGGCAAATTAACGACACCGCCATAGGGCCCGGTCTGACGCCGGAACGACCTTATCATCAGCAAAACCAAGATTCTGTATTAGTACTACTCGACCCGACAATGCTGGCCAATTATCCTGCAAAAACGCCAACTGCCACCAACGGCCAACGGCCTACGACACCATCAACTACCGCTAACTACCTCCATGATCTGTGCCGCGACGCCATTTCCTTAGCGACGCTGAATTACCCTGACAGTAGTTGTTATGTGGCTGAGGTAGTCCGCAGGGGCATCGCTGCACCTCGGATGAAACGCGGCGTTGTGTGTTGGCCTGTTGCAGACGGGGCCCGCACAGGCCAGTTGGCGATCAATATTGCAGAAACCAAAAGCAGAAGACGACGATGATACAGGCACCAAGCCTTGAGGTGGTGTTGAGAACCAACAGGTTGCTTTGTGAGCGACAGAGGGGCGGAAGGAGCCCGCAGGGTTTACTTCCGCTCGCCACGGATGCGGCGCGCCAACTGGATGTCCTGGGGCTCGGTGGTGACGCGCTTGGCGTGGATGGCGCACATCTTGGCGTCCTTAAACAGGCCCACCAGGTACGACTCGGCCCCCTCCTGAAGCGCCTTCACCGCTTCGGCCTGGAACCTCACGTCAGACTTGACATCCTTGATGATCTCCTGAACCAAGCGAACGAACGCCAGCTTGCGGATGACCAGCTCGTTGTTCTCCTGGTACTTGCGGATCTCACGAATCGCGACCTGCGTACGGGAGAGGTGAGGGAAAGAGGGTGGGGAACACGTCAAGAACATCCGGTGGGGGACAAGCTGCATGGATGTGGGTCCGGACAGGGTCCGGGACGAAAGGGAGTTTAGCGTCGAAGATGAAGTTTGAAGGTGAGAATGCTTACCGAGGCTGACCGGTAGCGGTGGGGCTTCTTGATACCGCCGGTGGAGGGGGTCTCGCCAGCGGCCTGGGTGGCCAGCTGCTGCTTGCGGGGCGCCCTGAAGCCGATGAACCTTCGGGCAGTCTGCTTGGTGCGGGCCATCTTTATAAGAATGAGCAACGACCGAAGGAGCTGACAGGGTAGTTAATGACTTCGATATGGACAAAGACTGGCAGTTGCCTTACAGGGAGATTCCACTGAGTCGTTTGTGTGTCCAGACAAAAATAACAGGTGCCCAACAACGCTAACAAAAGGTCGCTTTTATACAGAGCCTCGAAACTGCGCCCCTGGAGAGGCCTGGACGGGCTCTGACGGGCCCTGACGGCAGCTGACGGGCCCGGCGGGGCCCGCGGCCCGTAGTGTTGGTTGATGAGGTACGTAGTAGTGATGCGTGCTGTTGATACAATCAGGTTTGTTGCACATGTCTTATAGCTCTGTTGACTCAAAATTGCCAAGTAGCAAGAATGTGCTCGTCATGTCCGGCTGGTGCAAGGGTAGGTGGGCAGGGGAGATAGATGGAAGTAAGGTACCTCGTGGATTAAACGAGCAAGCTTATAAAGTGAACTAGATATATGCACTTATATCGCTAATACCATGCTCAAGGCAAGCACTTATGGAAGGGGCGCCGGCCGATGATTTGCCAATAAGAAAATCCATCGAAAATGTCTCGTTGCCTCATCAGCGACTCGATTAGTTTACTTCATTAAATTCATTATTGGTAGAGAGGGCCGGATACACGAAAGAGTTGGCAACCAGAGCTGTCAGACACCCAATGGAAGCACTTAAAAAGGACTCTAGAAAGGGGAGGCGAGCCGATAGGTCCAACAAAAATCTTCGAATTTACTTCAAGAACTCATCCTCATAATGAGTGCGAGGAGAGCGCATGCCATCAGAACATCGGAAGACAAGCGAATACATTTGATGTTCTGTACGTATGCATGCTTCACCATATTTTACTGAGCAAGAGTCGTTTCTCGCGTCATAACCATCATTTGATGCTCTCGCAGGGCTCTTGTCAACTCGCGGACACAGACTACCATCGTCGCAGAATAGACCCGGTGATCTCCGATATTGACCATCCATGAAATCAGAAATGTCACTTTGTAGATGTTACACAGTGATCGAAACGGCTAAATAATCGGCATCATACCGCTCCATTTGCGAACGCCAGCATACGCATGCAGGCAGCAACCTGCAGCAATCGGACTTCCGGAAAACGGAAGTGATTTTCTCGCGCGAACCCTAAGCGCCCGCAGCCATGAACCCCAACCAGCCGCCTCTGTCTGGCACTAACATACCATTGTGGAGAGATTGAGTGGGCAGGAGCCGAACTGTTGGGTGCGGAATCTGCAAGCGGACAAGGGGAACCGAGTACCACGTCGGACCTTTATCTCCGGCCGCCACGGACAAATGAGGGCAAAGGGACAGGTCAGTCGGGGCCGACGTACGGCCATGATACGGGTTCTTAAAGCTCCTTATTCGCTCGCTCTGGTGTAGTACGTGCCTCAAAGTGCAGGAAACCAACCGCGCAAGAAAATGGAGCCCATACATGAACTCATGAAGCCCACCTTACTTTGCTGTCGTCCACCTGACTCCCGCACTGCCTGTCGGAACAACTGACTGCACAAAAGACCAAATACGTGACTAGTGAACCGGCTGGGGTAGATGGGCGACTGGATGTCAGAGGCGCTGCGAGCAAAGGGACAAGCTCGGCGAAGGTACACCACGTACGTACGCCCGCCTACCTGTAACGTGCAAGTCAAGCCCCGATGGGGTCAAGCCTTATGAACGTTTCATTTGGTATTGGTAACATCAAGGGGAGCAGGGACCGGCGTATGCATTCCCCACCTCCTTGAGCTCCCGGTTGGATGGATGAAAGATGTTCGCTGTGCGACACTAGTACTCGTGCTGCCGACTGCACGGGGCCTATTACCTGGCTCAGAACATTACAAAACGATAGTCCAGAGCCTAAAAGCGACCAAACTGTTTCGCTTTCCGCCTGAAGTACGCACAACAGTCCATTCCGGAGCCCTCGGATAAGCATAAGGCCCCGGATTACGGAACGCCGGACGCGGGCCCGGTGTTCCTACCTCTATCGCTCACACAGCGATAAGTTACGTCTTACTAACAACAAATAGATCAAAATATTTTATGTCATATCGCGTCCAACAGCAGCACGTGCGACACACAACTCGCAAAGATCCTCAAACAGGTGACCGCGGAAGGTAGCGGTCACACCAGTCAGACTCGCGAGCAGTCATACAAACGCGACTGCACCCCACTGCACCGAAACCAAGTTCTTCAAACTAACAGACATAAACGTTCTTGCCTTTAATTAACCGTTAAGACGACAATTGACGATAACATTCAAACGTTCTGGCATGCCCACCTTGCCCACCTCTTACATTTCCTGCCCAGGCAGGCGCGAACCTGCCGCGGCTCACTCCACCGCCACCGCCGCCTGCTGCCGCCGGCGCGCTGCCTCTGACGCCACCACGACGCTTTCCTGACGGCCGTTCAGCGGTGACGTTGGGACCGTCGGGCGGCGGCCAAGCCCGGCAGCGGCGGCGCCGGCAGCAGGGCCGGCCACGGCCGCAGCGGCGGCAGCAGCAGTTGCGGCAACCCAGTCCAGCAAAGGGCGGCTTGTCAGGAGAGCTTCTTTGGGACCCAACCCTCTGTTCGGAAACCCCCCGTCCCGTCTCTGTAACTCTCGCAGCTTTCGCGGTGATGACTGAGGCTCCGGCCTCCGCTGAAGGAGACCGGCCACCGGCGGGCGTCGTGGCCCGCCGTGGCCGCGAGCTGCTGGCGTGGCCCCCGACGCCTGGCAGCCAGACAGGTGGGCGGGGTTCTCCACATCCGCTGCCGCGTCCACCGCCGTCAAGGATCGCGCGAGCACTGCGGATCGGGGCTCACCACGATTTAATGCACATGGTACGGCAGTTTGCGGCCGTCGCTGAGGTCGTCTTTGGGACGCCGACGCTGGCACCATTGGACCCTCCCGAGTCCCGAAGCACCGCAGTTGTAGTGGAAAAGAAGCGCTGCGGCACAGTGTCCACGCCGCAACGGATGTCCGAATGGCACTACCCACGGCGGTGCTTCAGCGTATGTTGCGTGTCCTGTCCGACGCGCAACTGCCACTGCCACGGCCGCAGTCAAGCTGGGACACTAGCTGGCGGCTCGCGCATGCTCGTTTACTGTTGTAGCACGAATACTTAGGCATGCCGTGATATCGCTGAGGTTAAGACCCGCGTCGAATTGCCGCTGGCGGGCGCACTTGCGGGCGTGTCGTAAAGTGGTTCACTTGGCACTCGGTAGTGCCTGAAAGGCGCTACCGGCGAGCTTAATAGAGAAAGTCTTAAGGGCCGTAATGAACTAGAAACTAAGCAGGTCTCTACTACGTCGGCGGTGGTGGGCCTCAGTTGTGCCCCGAGGGCGGCCATGCGAGCAGCCAGTTCCGAGCGCAGCCGTTCGAGGGCATGGACTGTTCTCTGTTTGATTTGGGAACTCAAATCTTGTCCATGCTTTTCACGCTGTGTGCAATGAAAGACCCCAACAGAACAGCACCATGGAGGGCAGATACGTGAGCGAAGAGACATGGACATGGTAACATTGCGGTAACTAAGACAGGTGGTGTTGAGAAACACCGAATTTGCAGGATATCATGAAGCATAGAGAGCTTTAGACTGCCGCGGAGCCGTCCTCAGCCTTGCCGCCCTTGGACTTCTTGGGCAGCAGCACGGCATGGATGTTGGGCAGCACGCCACCGGACGCGATGGTCACGTCGCCCAGCAGCTTGCCCAGCTCCTCATCGTTGCGGATGGCCAGCTGGATGTGGCGCGGGACGATGCGGTTCTTCTTGTTATCGCGAGCGGCGTTGCCAGCCAGCTCCAGCACCTCGGCGGTTAGGTACTCGAGGACCGCGGCCAGGTACACGGGAGCGCCGGCACCGATGCGCTCAGCATACTTGCCCTTCTTCAGGTAGCGAGCAATGCGGCCAACGGGGAACTGCAGGCCCGCCTTGGAGCTGCGGCTGACGGCCTTCTTGCCGGAAGTGTTGCCCTTGCCACGACCAGCCATTTTGATGGTAGATAACAAGCTGTTGGGTTTAATTATTAAGGTTTAAATTTCATTCTAATTAGGTTCGAGAAATGGGCATTCTTATGCTGCAAGAGAAATGACAACCTGAGCCGGGTCGTTTTATCCGGTAGTCCGAGCAAGGGTCGGGTCACGCAGCACAACTGACAGCTCGCAGCTGCCTTATAAATTTGCAAAGCTCTCATGATGGCATATTAACATATCAGATCTTACACATTATATCTCCAGTTCAACATCACAATGGCCCCCAAGAACATTAAGGAGGAGAAGGCGCCCGAGGCCGCTGAGCCCAAGGCTGAGGCCAAGCCCAAGGCGGAGAAGGCCCCCAAGGCGAAAAAGGAGAAGAAGGCGCCGGCGAAGAAGGCTGCCAAGGAGCCCGCTGCCGAGGGCGGTGCTGACGGCGACAAGAAGGCCAAGAAGAAGGCCAAGGTTGCCAAGAGCGAGACCTACAAGCTGTACATCTACAAGGTGCTCAAGCAGGTGCACCCCGACACCGGCATCAGCTCCAAGGCCATGTCCATCATGAACAGCTTCATCAACGACATCTTCGAGAAGGTCGCCACCGAGGCCTCCAAGCTCAGCCGCTACAACAAGAAGCCCACCGTCACGTCGCGCGAGATCCAGACCGCCGTGCGCCTGGTGCTGCCCGGCGAGCTGGCCAAGCACGCCGTGTCGGAGGGAACCAAGGCAGTCACCAAGTTCACTTCGGCGTAAGAGGCGCCATCCCCTCCCGCTGTTAAACTCTGCAACAAAACCCGGTGTTTCTCAACACCACCATATTACAGACTCGAAAACAACTACTAAATGCCGTGGGAGGAAGAGGCCCCCGGGTAATTCTCCATGCAGTCCTGGCCCCATGAGGTTGCTTTGGGTGGGTGGGGTGAGTCGACGGAATGGGGTAAAACCCATTCACAGGCTTCGGCCTTTCGTTGGGGCTCGCTGGGCACATGACTTCCTGGTTGCAGCCCGTGGGTTACTGTCAGGCTAGCAATCAGTAGTTTGCAGCAGTATGGGGAGCCTAGAGGCCAAGTCAACCGTGGCTACGGTCTGTCCCCGTGAGACTCACGCGTTCGTTCCTGGGCGGGTAGCTCGTGTGTTGTCTGGTCCGGGTGGAGGACCCCGTGCCCTAAGAGTCTTTCGGCAGTGCCAGGCCGGATGGCTCGCCGGCTCTACCCTTACGGGGGCTGTAGCCCACTGTAACGGAAAAGACTATCCCTGTTCCTGCCTGTTGGCCCTCCGCCGTCGGGTCTCGCGCTGTTTTGGCTTTGGGGGTATGCGCAGCGCTAGGACACCTTGGATGGACGAATCGTTTACAGTGGAGGATCGAGGATGCACACCGGTACAGTACATGTTACGAATGCCGGTAACCGGCAAGTACCGGTAAGTTGAATCTATGGGATGCACTCGAGACCCCGTAACGCCCCGTACCATCATTGTAGAACACGGTCCTAGTTTGAGTAACGGATTGCATGGGCTGTGGGGGAGTTCTTTTGCTGGTAGTTGTTATGTGGCTGAGAGTGTCCGCAGGGGTATCGCGGCGCCTAGGATGAAACGCGGCGTTGTGAGCAAGAAAGCTTCTCCCACCTCTGCAGAAAGCGACCGAGGTTGCAGATACCGAAAACAGAAAACGACGATAACATAGACTTCAGACAAGGTGGTGTTGAGAAACACCGGGTTGTTTTGTGCAGAGGGGCGAAAGGAGACCCAGGGTTTACCCCCTCTCGCCTGCGTGCCTGAACTGCTACCATATCAGAATACACCGTGGTCTAGGCTGGAAAGCTTTTTTCGCATGTCTGTACAAGCGGTTGCCGAAATAGAAAGCAGAAGCGACAATAACACAAGGGTCAAGCCGAGAGGTGGTGTTGAGAAACACCGGGTTGATTTGTGCAGCGACCGAGGGGCGGCAGGAGTCCCTAGGGCTTACGCCCGCTCGCCACGGATGCGGCGCGCCAGCTGGATGTCCTTGGGCATGATGGTGACGCGCTTGGCGTGGATGGCGCACAGGTTGGTGTCCTCGAACAGGCCCACCAGGTACGCCTCGGCCGCCTCCTGAAGCGCCAGCACCGCCTGGCTCTGGAACCTCAGGTCGGTCTTGAAGTCCTGGGCGATCTCGCGAACCAGGCGCTGGAACGGCAGCTTGCGGATGAGCAGCTCGGTGCTCTTCTGGTACTTGCGGATCTCACGCAGGGCGACAGTGCCGGGGCGGTAGCGGTGGGGCTTCTTGACACCGCCGGTGGCGGGGGTCTTGCGAGCGGCCTTGGTGGCCAGCTGCTTGCGGGGCGCCTTGCCGCCGGTCGACTTGCGGGCAGTCTGCTTGGTGCGGGCCATTTGTGATAAATTTAGTTGAAGTGATCGATAATCTTCAAGGGTTGTGCTGTAGAAAGCTGGCCGGGAGCAGTCTAAATCCAACTTGGCCGACAGCCGTCGGTTGGCCGTTATGGCCTGGGCGACCCGACCCGACCGCGGCGACCGCAAAACAAGCGAGACAAGTCCACCTTGCGAGCAGATAACCATAGTATAAAAGCCCAGCACAAGTTAGTATATGTTAAGGCATTACTTGCTTCTTATATCTTGAATCCAGTGATCTAACTACATATAACTCGTCAACATGTCTGGACGCGGCAAGGGCGGCAAGGGCCTGGGCAAGGGTGGCGCTAAGCGTCACCGCAAGGTGCTTCGTGATAACATTCAGGGCATTACCAAGCCCGCTATCCGCCGTCTGGCTCGCCGTGGCGGTGTGAAGCGCATCAGCGGCCTCATCTACGAGGAGACCCGCACCGTGCTCAAGACCTTCCTGGAGAACGTGATTCGTGACTCAGTCACCTACACCGAGCACGCTCGCCGCAAGACGGTGACCGCCATGGACGTCGTCTACGCGCTCAAGCGCCAGGGCCGCACCCTGTACGGCTTCGGCGGCTAAGCGGCTGCTTCTTGTATCATCCTTCGCAACAAACCCGGTGTTTCTCAACACCACCCTGACCGTGGCTTCTGACGCTCATGTTCTGGGTCGACATGGGGTTCGGGGGGAGGAGGTCGCGGTTTTGATATTAGGCCCCCAGGCGGCAGACTTCGGGGAAGCTTGGGGGTGCGCTGTGCAAGGTCCAGGATATCAGGTGTGACATGGACAAACCTGGGCTCCACAAGAGTAGTTTTCACTATCGTGCCCAGGGCACGATCTCCCCTGATCGTGCCGTTTTGCCACAAGGTTTAGCCGCACGTGCCATGCATACAGTTCTCAGACACAAGCGCATGGAAGGGCGTGGCCGGCGGTATACGTTCACAGCGTAAAAACGCAAGAGGCTGCCCTTCAAGGCGCGGCCCGTATTCCCGAGCATGAGAGGCACCGCGGGGGTGTCCCTGTCGCCGCTGTGCCTGCTGCACTTGCTTGAGGTACATGCTTTTAGGGCCCCACCCAGAACGATGTCGCACGACAATAAGGTTGCGGAAAGGAATACCAACGTATGTGCTAATGCACCGGCGGACTTGCGTCCCGGGACACTTGCGTCCCGGGACAATGTGGACACTTGCGTCCCGGGACAATGTTCCCTGGCAATGGGGTGCGGGGACCGGGGAAAAGGATGCGTCGTAACCTCGAGTACTAATGAATGGCCACCGCTTCGGGTGGACTCTTACGATGGTTGCGGTATAGATGGGAGCGCGTGCCTGGCAAAGCTGACAAGACATGACGTGCCATGTGCGATGTCGTAGTACGACACTGCACAGCACAGGTCTTCAGTGGGCAGTGGCGCTTACAAAGCCTCTGTACAAGTATTAGAAGTCTGACTGTAAAGAGAATTCAGCCTGCGTCATAACAAGGTTTGCCAGCCTTGCTTTCTCAACGCATTGGCCGTGCACAAAGGACCACGAACGCAGCTGGGTGCGGGCTTTGCTCATGGTCTTAAGTTGAATAATGCCAACAGCACGCGTTATCATTTCAGACTTTGACCTAGATGTGACCGGGCCCTGCAGCTCGCAACACTTGCTTCAAGTGCCCTCAATACAACCAAATTAATCAAGTTAATACAGCCAGCCTTATCAAGATCTTTATATTTCAAATATCTTGTCTTGAACAGTGCGACGTTCTGGGCGCAAAGTTGCCAACACAGCAGGCGAAGCAACAGTTTTGACCTCGGTGGTTGCCATCAGCTGGGCAAGGTCCTCAAGCGCACCAGTCCAAGAAGCCACAGCCAGCAGACGAACGTGCATCGTCAAGCATGAAGCGCCACCGCTCGCCAAGCCCGTCGCCCGAGCTCGCAGCACCCAAGCGTGCACCCAAGCGTGCCCGCGGTCTTCGGGCAGCAACGCTCGCGGGCGACCATCTCAACAGCAATTCCGACCAATCTGCGGGGCTTGGTGGAGCATCAACCTCCGCTGGGCTCGTTGGCACCGTCCTCCCAGCCCGCGCCGCGAAGACAGTGATCGACCTCACAGCCAGCTGCAGCAAGCAGGTGGGAGGACCGGTGTATGCCGATGACGACGACGACGACGTCTGCGAGATTGTCGCCGCCTCCTGCGGGCGCGTTGCCGCCGCAAACGCCCCCACCGGCGGACGTAGCGCCAAGCCGTGGTACGACCTGACCTCCGACACGGAAGACGAAGATGACGGCTCCGACTTTTGCGAGGTGGTTGCGGAGGAGGACGACGATGATGCGTCCACAGCTACCACCGCCGGCGCGTACGCGGCCGCAGGCCCTTCGACAACTGCCGCTGCAGCCCACGCCGCAGCCGCTTCAGTCGCAGCTGTCGCGGCAGCGGAGCCGTCCAACGCCGCCGGCACGCGCCCCAGCTGCCCGTGCCCTGGCTGCCTCGTGGCCGACCAAGATGCCGTACAGCAGTACAACATGAAGGTGGCCACCATGCAGCTCCGCGCGGACGTCTCCGTGGCGACGACGCCGCCGCCGGTAGCGGGCAGCGACCCGCGGGTCGCGGTGCTCACGGGCGGGTCGCGGTGCTGCGCCCAGTGCCGCCGCCTGGCGGCGCTGGCTGTCACGGAGGCGGCGCAGAAGCAGGTGCAGGCCATTGTGCGACTGCACTCCAAGGCGGCGATTCAGGCAATGCAGGGCTTCGTGTTCGAGGTGCACCACGCCGCCTCGTTCAACATCGCCGCCATCCGCGCGGGCTCGCTGCTCAGGTGCGCCCGGGGCCTCACCTCCGCCACGCTGCGTGCTGCGGGCCGGGAGTGGGCTGCAGTCCCCCGGTGCGTTGGTCTTTGCTGTTAAACCTCGTGTCTATTTCGATTGTCAGTGGTGTTGCGTGGGGTAGCGTTGCAAGGACGTCCTCGTCCGTCGGCATGGAGGTGGTGGAAAGGGCACAACCCGCAATCCTTATGACGTGCACGGCAGAGGTGGGGCTTCCGCTCAGCTGGGTGCGAGGGTCCTACCGATGACTTTGTATCCCTGGCGGGAAGCCGAGGTGGGCGGGCCTGCCGCTGCGCATTTGCCGTCGTGGGGTGTTGCTCGCGGGTAATGGCGATGCTCGCTCCAATGCCTAACCCCGCCCCCCAAAGTCCTACGACCTAGGTTTCTGTGCTCAAGGCACCTGCTGTGGAACCCCTAATAACACGCACGTCCTCCTCTTCTCCCATTCTCTCTCAGAGTGCCTGAAATGGTATGTTCCTCCCCCCCTGCTTTATACCCCCCTCCTGATGGCCGCGTGCAGGGCCGAATGCATGGAGTTCTGCTTCGCAGACATCCGCATCTACGACGTAACCCAGCCGCAAGCCACGCTCGCCATGGCCCAGCTCAAGTCTTCCCGCAACTCCCGGACCTTGGCCAGCAAGCTCAACCAGCCCAAGTACGCGGAGCTGCTCAAGGTGGTGCCCAGCGGTCTCGAGGCACCGGCCAAGGGGCGAATGTCCGTACTGTCGTACGACGGGATCTCCTCGGCGCCGATCAGCCTGTCGGCCCTGGAGTGGGCGGTCATCATGCCGGGCGACCACTTCTGGAACCTAGTCTGGACGGACGCCTAGCTGCGGCCTGACCTGGCCTCGTGGGGTGCCGAGTTGAGGGCCTCCGGCGGCGAAGGGCCGGCTTGCGGCGGGCGTGCAAGCGCTGCGCTCGTAAGGACGGTGAAGCGCCGCGCAGTGAGTGTTTGATGGCGTCTGCGGCCGTCCTGGTTGTGCGCTCGCGCGCGTGAACGCGCGCAGGAGAAGGGTTTGGCTTGTTTGGCAGGTGTAGGTGGTGGCAGCTTGGGTGCATAGCGTATCTATTTGTCATGGACAAGCTGCCGCAGGTGTCTGCATGTGAGGCGGGTGCGGGTGTGATGGGACTGGCCACCAGGCGCGGAGCCCGTGCGGCCGGAGGTGCGCTTCGCGTGGCCCAGCACGTAACGGACACGCCCAGTGAGATAGCTACCACGGGATGGGCAGGAGTTGGCTGGCTGATATGTATGCTGTGTGCGGGCTGTCGTTCCAGGCACCGGTTTTAGTCCTTGATGAAGTGACGCCAGATTTTGTGCACGGTTTGGCAAAAAGTACTTGCGTCGACTTCCACCTGATTACTGTCCTGATATTGCCGCTTTGGACAGTCATACTCTACCCCCCCCCCATACACACACGTACATGCATACATATGCACATCATGGGTAGTGCATGCATAAGCTAGGTCTGAGAGGGTTTGGAACGTTTGTGCTGCTTCGCTTTTTGGTTAGCTGGCCAAAAAAATATATTACGGTATTCTTCATTATGCTTAATATACTGGCATTACCGAGAACGTGTCTGCATGTCGTTATTTTGGGAGGTACCTGATTAGGACATGGCCTTTGAGGGGGGGAGGCAGTTCGGGGGTGGGGCTGGCTCGTTTGTGTCTTTTGCGGCACGTTTCCTGCCTCGACTGGATTAGTGCTGCCATGGTATGTTCTAGTGCTGCTGTTTGTGACAGACGCATAGGCGCGTGGCGAGAAGCAAGGCGAGGGGATGGGATCCATGTTGGCTTGATGGGCGGGCGGGGCCTCGGGCGGGCGGCGCTGAGCTTGGAGGGCTGGTAGCATGTAGGAGCGCGGCCCCAACCAGAACGGCGTCCCGCCTCCTGTGGCTCACATTTGGTCCTGATGGGGGTTTGCAGTGCTCCCCCTACATTTGGGGGGCATATGCATTGGACGGAGGGGACCGCATGCAGCACGTATGGCACGTACGACGTACCACCCCAGGGCGTTTGCCGTTTTTTGGATGTGAACGCCAGCGGCGTGCGTAGCGCGGCTCGCTGGCTACTGGAGTACAAGTGCTGGCGGTCTGCAGGGACGCATTGACATCTCTCCTCCCGGTCGGGTGTACCCGTCGTTTCCCTGACCGAGGACTCGGGCTCCGCGCACTTCAATATGCAATGATGTACCTTTCCAGATGAGTTCGACGCACGCCGGTGGCAGCGTAACGACGAATCGTCCCTAGAAGCTGCGGGACGGCAGCTTACAGACTCCTTACAGCTTGTAAGTGACAGGGCCCCGAAGCACGAACCCCATGCCTCTCGTCGTCTGAACAAGGAATGAAACGGCTAGACTTGCGCCAGCAGGGTGCAAGTCCATTGGCTGTGCCGCCCAAAACGTGGTAGCGGGCGCCTCCTGCCGCTAAAAGGCACCGCCGCAACAGGACCAGGTCAGGCCTCCAACGGCTGGAGGTACCAGAAGCGGCAACGTCGCAATGCGCGCCTTCACGGACGTAGGAAGGCCGGCCCATCAGCCGCAGCCCTAGGAGCAGACACGGTCGTTTCCCCGCTGCAGCGCACGAAGGGCCAGCTCGCCCCCTGGCTCTGCCCTCCTCACGAGGGTCTGGAGCCCACCGTAACAACAACAACAACGACAATGGACAACACCCACCTCACCCCCACGCTTGCGCGCTCTGCATACGCAATTTCGCCCACTTCCATGAAACAAGAATTATCTATACATGAGCCGTAAAAAAATTGCACGCCGTGGCAACATGCGGTGCCCCAGGGGCCGCCTGCTCCGGGAAGAAGAAGGTAAAAAAAGGCAGTGCATCCCCTCACAGCTTGGATGTGAGCGGGGATGCCTCCATGGTAAGTAGCACCTTGCCACGCACCCGCCGATCCAGGATGGCGGCGAACGCCTCCGTCACGCGATCCATGGGGTACCTGCCGTACCATGACACACAAGGAGCCGTGCAGAACCAAGGTCAGCCGGTCGTTGCCACAACTGCAGGACGGAAGTGCGCGGCGGGGGGGCGCGACATGCCCTGCGGCGCGACCATGGACCGCGCAAGGCGGAGCGCAAGGCGCCACTGGTAGTGACCTTCAGTCCTGTTCTGTTCTGTTTGCGCCGCAGTTCCCTCTGTGATGATGATGATGATGCATGTTCGCGTTGCGTGGTGCTTCAGTGGGCGCGGACGCCGCACGCTAAGTCGGCGGGGCATGCCGGGCAGCGCATGCACAATAGCCAAGAGAAAATGAACTGCTGCGGCAGGATGGGGATCGTTGGTTTTGGATACGGATTGTGTATCACCGTGAACGGCCCCGGGCCCGCCCGACTTGCCTCCCCGCCCCGATCCGCCACGCTGCACCCGCCCCCCCCCCCGCCACACCCACCTGCCGTACACCTCGACCCGCAGGCGCCCCTCGCCGAACCACGCGAGCACCTGCCGCATGGACTCGGCCAGCACGCGGGGCTGGTACGACATGTACGACCCCCAGAAGATGCCGTGCATGGTGACGTTCTTCACCAGCAACAGGTTCGCGGGGACCTGCGTCGGAAAGAGGAGAGGATAGGGTTTCGGAGCATCAGCCACAACCCAATCACACCTCCGAAGCCTGCGTGGCCGCAACCGCAAACAAGCCGCCTTGCCGCACCGCACCGCACCGCACCCGTCTCCTGTTGCCGTTACCTTGCGGGTAAAACTATTGCTGGGTCCGTTCGCTGACGCCCCCCCCTTCCGCCGCCGCGGTGTCATCCTTTGTTCCCCTTCGTCACTCCCCCGCTTCCCCAGCCCTCAAACACCGGGTCAGCAGCCGCCAACGCCCCCAAACTCAGCAGGCACCACCCAAACGGGGTACCGGCATCAGGAGGGGACTGCAGCGGTGGAATGGAGGCGACCCAGGACCCAACATTACGGGGGCCCCAGAGGGAGGAAGAGGCCGGTAAAGGAAAGGCCCGCAGGTACCGTACATGCGGAGTGATCCGCACCTTGGGGATGTCACCGCTGGCGAAGCCGATCACCAGATACTGCGCCCCCCAGCCCACCGCCTTGAGAGCCTCGAACAGGGCCGAGCCGCCCACCGGGTCAAACACCACGTCAACGCCTGCGCGAGGGGCCGAGGCGGAGGGGAGTGGGAGTGATATGCTCCTTTATACCGGTAAAACAATGAGTCACGAGGCGGAGGGGAGTGGGGGCCGGGATCGTCATTCCGCCTTACTGCCCCGCCCAGCCCCAAGCCCCAAGCCACGACCCCGGTGCGCAACCCCCGCCTACCTTTAGGCGCCGCCGCCCGCAGCGCCTTGTGCAGCGGAGTGCCCCCCGCCGCCAGCTCCTCCGAGTCCAGCACTGCGTCTGCGCCCTGGTCCCGCAGGAAGGCAGCCTTGGCGGGGCCGGCAGCGACCGCCACCACGCGCGCGCCCGCCAGCCGCGCCAGCTGCAGCGCCGCCACGCCCACGCCGCCCGCCGCACCCAGGATCAGCACCGTCTGGCCTGCAGGCGGGTGGGCGGGACGGGGGGCCAGGGGGGTGTCTTCTGTTTCGGGCTGCACTGCGTAGCTTAGTACCGGTGATTGGCACTGGCTGCAGCCGCCGGTGAGGCAAGAGGCGGAAGGCGGAGTCGCGTTGGGGCTGGAACAGGACGGGAGGAGACGCGGCGGCGCGTGCGCGGGTGGTAAGGGGTTGTGATGCTCCAGCGCGCAGATGATGGCGCGATACGGTGCACGCCACCCAGCTGGGCAAGGCGGGCGGCCCCGGCCCACGTCCTCCGTCCCGGGCAGTGACCAAACGGGCGGTCACGAAGGCGCGCGCCCGACCCAGCCGCCGGCCCGCCCACCCGCGTGCGAGCAGTCGACGCAGCACCCTTTCCTAACCCCAAACCAATGATGCAGACTACCGGTAACCCTATGAAGCAGAAATATCGAGTTGTTGCGCAGCAGAGCCCACGCAGCACCCACCCGCCTTGAGCTGCGCGCGGTGACGCAGAGCGAGGTCCGCGGTGCCGTACACGATGGGAATGGCGGCGGCGTCCTGCAGCGGCACCCCATCTGCGTTGCCCATCCGAGGGCACATCCCAGGGGGAGGGGAGGAGGAGGGGACGTCACCAGGACGTCGCAAACAGAGCGTCCGGCTGACGCAGGCACAACAGATGTGCAGGATGGAAGGTAATACTGTAAGACAATGCCACACAGCGATGTAACGGCGGCGACGTCGGCGAACATTAGGCAGGTGGGGGGGAAGCGTTTGGGTATATGACCCGGCGCCACAGCGGGAACGCGGGAGTTCAGACAGCCGGGCCCCAACATCCCGCCCTCCACAGCGCCGCCCGGCCAGCACTCACCAACCACTTGCCCACCTAGAGCTCGCCGACCCAAATCACGACCACCCAGTACGGCACTCACCACTCAGCCAGCAGTCCAGCGTCGCCGCCCACCCACCCTGCACCCCTCCCCTTCGGTGCGGTATCTTCTTTTCACCCCACCCCCACCCCCAGTCACGCACACACCCTCGCACCCGGCACTCGCCACACGGCGGCTGCGGGCGCCACCACCTGCTCCGCGAAGGCGCCGCCCTGCTTCACGGCGCACACCTGCGCGGGCGGTGGAGACGTCAGGGCAGGAGTGGGGGGAGGCATGGGGGGCTCTGGGAGGCGTGGCGGGCGGCCATACACCCACGCCAGTACGCTACACGGGCGGAGGGCGCACGGGCGGAGGGCGCTACGGGTCCCGTGTGGGGGCCGCGGACTCGCGGGTGAGTCCGCGACCCACATGGACTTGGTGAGGCTGCCGAGCATACAGGGCGGTGGAGCGGGATGCGATGAGGCGGGCGGCTAGGGTGTTGAATCCACAGCACGTGAACGGACGGGCGTGGCGGGTTTATACCGGACAAGGCATGAGCCGTGGGGTTGCTGGTTAGGTAGTATGGGGCGTGGCGTGGCGTGAGGGGTGAAGGGGAGGGGCGGCGGGTTTGGGGCACAGCCCTATGGGGTTGCTCTATGGCGCGGGAGGGGCGCGGGGGACGGCAACGAGCCAGCTGGGGAGGGTTGGTGAGACGGTGTACGGTGTCCGTGAGGCGCGAGCGCGCCGCACCGCCACACACCTTGTCGCCGACGTTGAGGTGCTTGATGCCCGGCGCGACCTCCACGATCACCCCTGCAACCTCCGACCCAGGCACGAAGGGCAGCTTGGGCTTGTCTTGATACTCGCCCTTCGGTTGGCGCGTGGGGGAGATACAACACGGGCGTTAAAAGGCAACATCCCGCACGCTCAACCACGAGGAGACCAGCTTGTTCTCCATCAGCGCACAGTTCTTGTGTATTCGCAACATACCTTGATTTGCAAGGCGTCTGGGAAGTTTAGGCTGGCGCTGGCGACCCGAATTCGCACGGTTCCAGGCGCGAGCTTCGGCTCCGGGGCGTTCGCCAGCCGGAGGACTCCCGTGCCAAGAGGCGTCCGAGCATCACCGAGGTTCTCACATACGATGGCTCTCATGCTCCTCCAGCCTATGTCAAGAGCCCAGAACTGTCTACAATTTTGTACTGTGTCCTGGCAGGTAACTTACCAAAAGAACGTCCTGTGGGCAAACCCAAAGCCCGACTGCGTTACGATTAAGTGAAGGATAGTGCCTGCGCACTGGCACTTTCTAAATGCAACACTTAGTCATCATCGACAAAGTAATGCCGTATTCTCGTGAAAAGTTCATAGTTCTAATCTTTCTAGCCAAGCCCGGTGTGAAGATGTGTCGGCACACGCACTGGATGGGGATGCCGAAACATACGGCTGGGTATATCCCCCCCAAACCCTATGCTTCTCTTTTGCGTTTTCGTCTAGGAGCCTGGCCTATTGAGAATAATCGACCTGCTGGACGGCAGAGGTCTGAGCGTACTTGTAGGGTCTGTGATAGTGGTACTGAAGACGAATATCATGTGCTGATGGAGTGTTCGGCGTACGACGATATACGTCAGGGTTTTAGCACCCTAGGTGTCATTTTAGGCGACTACATTTCACCGCCTATGCTTGCTGTTACGGGCGCGGACAATCAACGCGGCTTAGCTGAATTAGTTCACAACATCTGGGTACGGCGGTCTTCTATGCTAGTTTGAATGTTTGTTCATTTTACCTGTTTTCGTTTGTGATCCTGCTTTAGTTTCTGCTTGGCGACATAGTTCTTAGCTCCTTTTTGACCTGCCTATTCTCGCGGTCCATGAGCCTCCTGGCTCGTCTGGGCCTTATGAGCTCTCGAGCTTGTAATACAATACAATACAATAATCTTTCTAAGGCAATAGCAGCAGAACAACGACATCATATAAAGTTGATATTTTTTGAACTATATTCTCTGCTTGCTGGGCCTAGATACCCTGTTTTGATGTTTTCACCCTTTTGGATGCCGTCTGACAGACCGACAGTGTTGTCGTGCACTCACATGCCGGATATAGACGAAGGTGTAATTCGTTCAGCGAACTTCCCCTAGTCAGTCTGTGGCTTGCGGGACTTCGGACTTGGAACCTGCACGATGAAACGTGCTGGACTATCATCGACTTTTCCATAATGCATGCCTTTTGCGTTACATATAAGCAAATAGTCGTCTCCTGTCAACACATCAGATGTGCGATGGGCGCAAACCGCTTTTCCAATTATAATGCGGTTGAACTTAGCGCGAGTTAAGCGGGCCCTAATGCAGCAAAGTTCGCCTGAGCTGCCCCAGGCGTCATCACTGAGCATAGAACTGCCGCTATGCGAACCATCCACGGCGAGTGCTCCCGAGCCATCGGAAGTCCCCGTCCACGTCGAAAGCAAGCCGAGCAAACCGTCTCTGCTCGCCAGTCCGGACCTAAGAGAGCTCTTCTCTAGGTGCGGTCTGCACGAGCCGCTTGGGTACGGGTGCGCTTACGTTTGACCCTAGCCGCTCGGAATCTGCGTAGGCACGTATGGCGGCGTGAAACAAAGAGGCGGTTAAAGCGCCTAAGGCCCAAGGAGTTATGGCAGCTATTGAAGGACGAGCGCTGGACCATTTTCGCCACGCTGGTGTTCGCGGGAGCCCTGGTGGCGCTGGAGATGACCGTTTGGCGGTGCGCACTTCCCCCCTTCCCCCGGGGGGGGGGGGGTTGCGGACCTGGGTCGCATTGCGGTTGGGCGCAGTCTCTCGGACCGGGCCCAGGGCCCCGCACGGCAACCCCCTGCACCCCTGCGTGAACGCAGCGCTAGGGTGGTGGACAGGGAATACCGGCGAGTGCACGGCGCGGGATAGGGGTCAGGGTGCGAACTGCAGCGTCTGGTGGTGTTGTCGCATTGCTACCAACCGATCCGGCCCCCCCTCCCCGCCCCCCGTGGTTCCCCAGCGACCTCTCTCACGAGGCCTGGTTCACTCTGTGGGCGACCTTCTTCTCCGTGGTGCCCATGATCCGCGGCGCCGTGGACCCCGACGTCTGCCTCTTCGGCGGCACCACCGTGCTGCTGCTGCGCGGCGTCATCCTGCCGCGCGACGCCTTCGCGGGTCTGGCCAACGAGAGCATCGTGTCCATAGCGCTCATGATGATGATCGCGGCGGGGCTGGAGAGCTCCGGCGCGCTGGAGTTTGTGCCGGAGCTGGTGCTGGGGCGGAGCAGGCGGGAGTGGGTGGGGCAGCTGAGGCTGCACGTGGCGGTGGCGGCTGTGTCGGCGGTCATGAACAACACGCCGCTGGTGGCGGTGAGGAGGCGGAGCGGGGGAGCGGGAGGAGCGGGAGGGCGGGGGAGCGGAAGGGGGGGGAGGGGGGAGGGGGGGGGAGGCCGGGCGGGACAGGGGCAGCCGGGGGAGTGGTAGATGAAGATGATCCCGCAACGATACGACGGAGGTGTGATGCGACGCAGCGGGGTGGAGGCGGGAGCGGGAGGGGGCGGGGGTGGGGGCGGTGAAGCCCCATGTTGCGCCCCATCCCATCCCCACCCCCCACCCCCCCACCCCACCCAGGTGATGATCCCGGTGGTGGAGGCTTGGTGCCGTCAGAACAACCACCACGTGTCCCGCTTCATGATCCCGCTGTCCTACGCGGCCATCCTGGGGGGGCTGTGCACCATCATCGGCACCTCCACCAACCTCATCGCCAGGGGACTGGCGCAACAGGAGGTGCCTGAGTTGCGCATCCCGTTCGTGGAGATCGGTGGGTGCTAAGCGGGGGGGGAGTGCGGCGGGGAGCCGGGCGGGATGGGGAAGGGGGGTTGGAAGAGGCTGAGAGCGAGGTGGAGGGAAGGGCGACGCAGGGCCGGCCTGGGCGGAGGATTTTTTTGGGGGGCGAGTGGAGCTTGGGTGGGTGTTGGGGTCCCCGTCTCGCTGCGCCACTTGAACCTACCCGGCCCGCAAATGTGTTTCACCCCTTAATCGGTCTCCGCCGGGCCCCCCCTCCCAGTGTCTCATGTTAAATAAGTTATATAATGGAGCATATCACTCCCTGACCCCCTCCCTGCCGTCGCACTGCCCCCCAGGCGTCATCGGTCTGCCTCTGACGGTGGCTGGCGGGCTGTACGTGGTCCTGGCCTCCCCGCTGCTGCTGCCCAAGCGGGAGCCCATGATGAGCTCAGTGGTGGCGGACCCGCGGGAGTACGTGGTCAGCGTGAGGGTGGACGCGCGGTACGCGCACATAGGTGGGTGGGAGTGGGTGACTGGGTGGCTGGGCTCAAAGGGGGGTGGGTGGCGGGCTGAGGGTGAGGGCTGAGGGGCGAGGGCTGCGTGGGTGCGTTGGTGGCTGGGTGCGAGGCGCCGGGCCGAATGGTGTGGGTGGGCGGGTGGACGGTGGCGGAACGGACACACGCGGCGGCCGGTGGGTGAGTTCGGGCGTCAACGGGAGGCGGTGGTGGGAGGTGCGGCGGCGGCAGTTGGGGCACACGGCCACGCGGGCGTCATGGTGGTTTGGGATTGCCCTGGTGGTGGCGTTGGAAGTCCTTTTCCGCCTCAATTTGGGAGCCCGCCCGAACCCCTGCTGTGGCCGGCCGGCGCCGACCACCTGCCCAACCGCACCCAACGACCAACCGACCTAACAACCAACCAACAAACTAACCGCCAGGTCGCACCATCGAGGCCGCGGGTCTGCGCCACCTTCGCGGCCTCTTCCTGGCGGACCTGCAGCGGAGGGACGGCACCGCGGTGCCCTCGCCGCCGCCCACCACCATTATCTTGCAGGTGCACCCTGGGGTGGTTGATGGTTGGTGGTTGGGGAGGAGGACGAACCGCAGCGAAGCAACCGAGGCAACCTGGGTTGGCTCGCGTGCCCTGCGGTCCGGGGATGGTCCGGGGATCGTGGAGGGAGTAGTGTGTACCGCATTCCACATACCACATACACATACACATACACGAGGTACTGCGGGTGACCAGGTACCGGTACTTCCCCCCCCACCTGCCCCGCAACCGCCGTCGCTGCGTGCCAAGCCCACACTGTAGGAGACACTTTGAACAATGTCTCGGGGTGGTATGTTGTATCCCCCGTTGCCTCGCATCCTCACACCGCCTTTGCCACCGCATCCACGGAGCCACTCCCACCGCATCCCACCTGGAATGGCGCCGGCGGCATTCCTCCCCGCTCTCTGGTTGGCTGCAGCAGCGCCGGAGCTAGGGGCGGGGGCTTCCCGCCCGCGCCCCCACTCACTCGGTCGCCCTCTATCGCCGCCTCCCGCGGGGGCCTCCTCCTGCCCTTCATCGCCCTCCCCCGCCTCGGCCACCGCCTCCGCCACTTGCTCCTCTTCGTCCCTTCTCCCTCCCCCCCCCCATCTAGTGGCGTTCGCTGCATCTTGGCTCCATGGCTTTAGTACAGGATAGGTTGCTTCAATCCGTGATGCCAAAATGACACATTCCTCCCTTTACCCCCTTCCCCTCCCCTCCCCCCGCTCCCCGATTGCACTCTTCCCGGCCCCAGGGCGACAAGCTGACCTTCGCGGGGGACATCCACGGCATGCAGCACATCCTCACACTGCCCGGACTCAACCCCATCAGTGAGTCGCAGGGGCGGGTGGCCCCCCCTTGACCGCTCCTCTGACGCCGTCTCCGTCCCTGCGCTGCGCTGCGGTATCTCTTTCTCAACACCCTCATCCCCGGGGGGTGTCGGCCCGGGATCCTTGTCCCTGCTTTCACCTTCCCAACCTCGACCCGACCAACCTCGACCCGGCCCACTCTGCTGCGGTTCGTTGGTTCTGACCCCGACCCGACCCGACGCCGCCCACGACCGCCGCCGCTCTCCACGCTCCCAGCCTCCCTTACATCGCTACGGATCTTCTAGCTTTGCCTTGCCCGGCAGGAACTCTCGCCCCGAACCGAGCCGACCCGAACTCGCCCACCACACCGCCCACCGCCCCGCCCCGCCCTGCCCGGTGGGCGGCCGCAGGCTCGGCGGAGGTTGCGACCGACTTTGAGGAGAGCGCCGCGGCGGGGAGCGCGGGAGATCGCGTGATGGTGGAGGCGGTGAGGAGGCCGGGTCTGTCTGTGTCTGTCTGTGTGAGGGTTGGCACGACGTGTGGGTGTGCCGCGGCGGGCCTTGGGTGGCGTTGAAGAGTGATGGGTCTGGGTTGGGATTTGGGCTGAGTTGGGCTGGGTTGGGTTTGGGCCCGGGATCTGGGCGTCTGCCCGAGGGGCGGCAGCGGGACTGGTGGGGACTGTGGCCTGCGGCCTTGGGGACCAGCTCTTGGGCGCGCTGCATGGGGGGTAGGGTGGGGTGGCGTGGCGGCGAAGAAGGATACGAACCGCAGCGAAGAATGGGGGGTTTGGGGAATGGGGGGTTTGGGGAATGGGGGGTTTGGGGAATGGGGGGTTTGGGGAATGGGGGGTTTGGGGAATGGGGGGTTTGGGGAATGGGGGCTTTGGGGAATGGGGGGTTTGGGGAATGGGGGGTTTGGGGACTGGGGGCTTTGGGGAATGGGGGCGTTGGGGAATTGGGGGTTTGGGGAATGGGGGGTTTGGGGAATGGGGGGTTTGGGGAATGGGGGCTTTGGGGAATGGGGGGTTTGGGGAATGGGGGGTTTGGGGAATGGGGGGTTTTGGGGAATGGGGGCTTTGGGGAATGGGGGGTTTGGGGAATGGGGGTTTTGGGGAATGGGGGGTTTGGGGAATGGGGGCTTTGGGGAATGGGGGCTTTGGGGAATGGGGGGTTTGGGGAATGGGGGCTTTGGGGAATGGGGGCTTTGGGGAATGGGGGGGCGGCCCTCCACCCTCTCAACCACCGCACCCCTGCCCCTGCTCCTGACCCTCCACATACCTCGCTGCGTGCCTCCTTCCTTGCCGCCCCCCCCTGCCTCCTGCACCTGTCCATGTGCCTCCCTCTCCCCCACCTCCCCTGCTGCGATGCTGTCTGCGGTTGCCAGGTGGTGGCGCTGAGCAGCCCTATCGTCAATATGACCATCCGCGACTCCCACTTCCGTTCCCGCTACGGTGCGGTGGTGCTGGCGGTGCACCGGAACGGAGAGCGAGTCAACGGAGGCCTGGGGGACATCGTGGTCAAGGTGGGCGACTGGGGGGGCCGGGGGGCGGGGAGGGGGCCGGTTCGGGGTTTCGGAGCCTCGACGTGCTACTGCTGCTGCTGCTGCTGCTGCTGCAAGAGAGAGAGGGAGAGCATCGTGGGCTCGCGAGGACGCTCCAGCCTGCGGAGTGGGGCGTCAATCGCCCAGCTCCCCTTGGGAAAACGTCGGCCCTGCTCCGTTGCGCTGCTGAAGGGCGCCGTGTCTCGTCCGTGTACACACCGTGTCGACTCACACGCCTGCCTCCTGAATGACGCGCCGCGACAGCGCCCTCTCCAGCGCCCCTCCCAGCTCGCATCGCCCCGCCACCCGGCCCCGACCCGCCCTGTTTCCGCCTTTCCCCCTCCCCGGCATTACCTCCCATCACATCACTAACACGTCACAACACAACACAACACATCACAACGCAACACACACCGCGCATGCCAGGGCGGCGACACGATGCTTCTGGAGGCCAGTCCCGACTTTCTGGAGAAGTTCAAACACTCGAGCGAGTTTGCGCTGGCGGTGGACGCGTTCCGGTGAGGACTGACCCGTGGGTCGGTGGCTGGGGTGGACCCGGGGACACCAGGGAGGGCAGGCCACCGCCGGCTAGTGGCCGGCCACAGGTGAAGATAATACGACCGCTCCCCCTGTTCCGCACACCTACCCGCCCTCCCCCCGGTGGCTAGCCCGACTGGCACCTGATTCTCTTGTATGTCGACATTTGGCCCACCCTCCGGCCTTCTCCCCCGCCCTCCATGCGTACCGTATTTCGCCGTGGCTCGTAATTTCCCTCCTTCCCCCTCCCCCAGACCCTATTCCTAATTTTCCCCGCGACCGACCGACCCGAAACGGACCGACCGACTGCCCCACTCCTGCCGGCCCCGCTCCCCTTCCCTCCTTCCCTTCCTCCCTCTCCCCCTCCTTCACCGACCGACCGACCCCAGGGTCTCTCCCCCCCGGAAGGACCCTCTGGCGCTGTTCACCTCAATGGGCATATTCGTGGCCATGGTGGTGCTCAACAGGTGACACGGGGAGCCAGGAGGGGGGTTGGGGGCACGGCGTCAGGCCGCGCCCACTCACTGGCCAGCCGCCGCCGCTGCTGCTGCATGCGTCAGCCCTGCCCTGAGTCCCGCCTGCCTGTGACTCCCCGTGGCCGCGGCGGCAGTCTTACCCCTGCCCCCCACGTCGCAACGCCCCATTCTGGTCCCGTGTTTCGGTTGGACGTTCTCCACTTTGGCTGTCAGCCTGTCGTTGCCATTGCCCTGGACTGTCAAATTGTCTACCCCCTCCCCACCGCCCCAGCCCTTCCTCCCCAACCCCTTCCCCAACCCCCTCCCCAAAGGAGCATATCACTCCCTGACCCCTCCCCTCCCCACCCCCCCTGATGTCCCCGCAGCATGGACCTCATCCCGCTGTCCACCTCGGCCCTGGTGTGTCTGTTCGCCTACCTGGTGACCGGGGTGCTGACGGTGCAGCAAGCCAGGGCCGCCATACCCGGATCAATGCTGCTGACGGTGGCGGGAGCGTTCGGGATGGCCAAGGCGCTCACCACCACAGGTGGGATGGGTGGGCCGGTGCGCCCCTCCCTCCTTCCCTCCCTTCCTCCCTCGTCGCACCCTGTCAGCCTGCCGACTCGAACGCTGCTCCCCTCAGCTCCTCTCTCCCCTCCCCTCTCCCAACCCCTCTACAGACTGCTTTTCTCGGCCACTCGCCACAGACTGTTTTCCTGGCCTCGGCCCCCTTTCTTGGGCGTTTCTTCACACACACATACACGCACACACCTTCTCCCCCATTCTCCCCTCCCCTCCCCATACCTTCACACACCTTCTCCCCTCCCCTCCCCTCTCCCCCCCTTCCCCTCCAGGCCTGGCCGACCGCCTGGCCACCTCCCTGCTGAGCTGCTTCAGCTGGATGGGCTCCGCCGCCGCCGTCTCCTCCGTCTACGTGACCACCTCCCTGCTGACCGCGCTGCTGAGCAACGGCGCCGCCATCACGCTCATGTTCCCCATCTCCCTCACCATGGCTCGCCGCGCCGGCATCGGCTTCAAGGGCCCCCTCTATGCGCTCATGGTGGGCGCCTCCTCCGACTTCTCGACGCCCATCGGCTACCAGACGAACCTCATGGTGCGTCCGGGTGCGTGGGTGCGTGGGTACGCGGCGGCTGTGGGGAAGAGCGGGGGAACGGAGAGAGAGAGAGAGAGAGAGAGAGAGAGAGAGAGAGAGAGAGAGAGAGAGAGAGAGAGAGAGAGAGAGAGAGAGAGAGAGAGAGAGAGAGAGAGAGAGAGAGAGAGAGAGAGAGAGAGAGAGAGAGAGAGAGAGAGAGAGAGAGAGAGAGAGAGAGAGAGAGAGAGAGAGAGAGAGAGAGAGAGAGAGAGAGAGACAGAGAGAGAGAGACAGAGAGACAGAGGGAGAGAGAGAGACAGAGGGAGAGAGAGAGAGAGAGAGAGAGAGAGAGAGAGAGAGAGAGAGAGAGAGAGAGAGTGAGAGAGAGAGAGAGAGAGAGAGAGAGAGAGAGAGAGAGAGAGAGAGAGAGAGAGAGAGAGAGAGAGAGAGAGAGAGAGAGAGAGAGAGAGAGAGAGAGAGAGAGAGAGAGAGAGAGAGAGAGAGAGAGAGAGAGAGAGAGAGAGAGAGAGAGACAGAGGGAGAGAGAGAGAGAGAGAGAGAGAGAGAGAGAGAGAGAGAGAGAGAGAGAGAGAGAGAGAGAGAGAGAGAGAGAGAGAGAGAGAGAGAGAGAGAGAGAGAGAGAGAGAGAGAGAGAGAGAGAGAGAGAGAGAGAGAGGGAGAGAGAGAGAGAGAGAGAGAGAGAGAGAGAGAGAGAGAGAGAGAGAGAGAGAGAGAGAGAGAGAGAGAGAGAGAGAGAGAGAGAGAGAGAGAGAGAGAGAGAGAGAGAGAGAGAGAGAGAGAGAGAGAGAGAGAGAGAGAGAGAGAGAGAGAGAGAGAGAGAGAGAGAGAGAGAGAGAGAGAGAGAGAGAGAGAGAGAGAGAGAGAGAGAGAGAGAGAGAGAGAGAGAGAGAGAGAGAGAGAGAGAGAGAGAGAGAGAGAGAGAGAGAGAGAGAGAGAGAGAGAGAGAGAGAGAGAGAGAGAGAGAGAGAGAGAGAGAGAGAGAGAGAGAGAGAGAGAGAGAGAGAGAGAGAGAGAGAGAGAGAGAGAGAGAGAGAGAGAGAGAGAGAGGGTGTTTGTGGAGGGGGCCGTGCGGCACTGGCTGGAGATCTCGCATCGGGGTCCCTGCGTGCGGCCGGTGTAGCATCCCCGGGGCAACGACTCGCGGGGCGGCCTCTGCGCCTGCGCGAGCGCCAGCTTGACTGTAATCCTCGTCCCCGTCCTCTCGTTATTAGCCCGCCTCCCCCGCCTACCGTAGGTTACTCCGCCGCGGTTCGTCGTTGCCCCCGGCTCCCGCCCCCTCCCCACTGCGGTTCTTCTTTCCTCCGCACCCCTCCTCGAGCTCTGCCCCTAACCGAACCCGCTCTGCCCTGCCCTGCTCGGCTCTTCTCTTCTCTGCTCTTCTGGCAGGTGAGCGGCCCCGGCGGCTACCGCTTCCTGGACTACACGCGCTTCGGACTGCCGCTGCAGTTCATCGCGGGGCTCATCACCGTGCCCGTATGCGTGCTGTACTTCAGCTGACGGATGGACGGAGGGGCGGGCGACCGGAAGGGGCGGAGGGGCGACCGATTTGGGCTGCTGGGTGGTTACCGGTATGCGCGTGTGCAAGCGATAGAGGCCAAAGGAACGATCGATGCAATTTTGAGGGCGGACTGCGCGCGCCCCCGTGGAGTGAGCGGGCATGCGCAGTACGAGGACGGAGGTTTTGCGGAGGAGTATGTGGGGTTTGCAGAGGACGTGATGGTGGTGGCGGTGGCGGTGCAGAGAGGTGGAGGCGGAGGCGAAGGGCGCGGAGGAAGGTGGAGGTGGAGGCGGCGATGAAAGTGACGGACGGATCGGCGGACCTGCGGTGGCAGCATCCAATGGATGGGACGTCTCCGGTGCGGGGCAAGGGAGCTGGCGCTTTTGGCCCCCGTAATGGATGGATGGATGGACGGGAGTTTGACTCGTCCACGTGCACACGTCCATGTGCATGGCAAACGCACAGCATGCATGCATGTGTGTGCATGCACGCGCGCCTGCAGGTACGGCTGTGTATGCGCGGCTGAACGGCGGGTGCGTGTAGTGGGTGGGCGGACAGACACCGTGGGTGGCGCGGACAGGGAGTGAGTGGGGCTGCGTGGGGCGTCGGGGGAGGGGCGGTCACGGAGGAAGGGGCGGGAGGCGGGGAAGGTGGGAAGGTGGCTGGGAAAGCATGACTTGTGGGCGCCGATGAATATTTCCGGGCGGGGCCCCTAACCAAACACCGGAAATGGGCAATAGAACACCCGGCAGAATAAGTCAGAATTTATTAAAATTAAACGGAGGCAGAGCGGTATCGATGCGGCTGGCGAGGCTCCGGCGGAGTTTTTTTGGTATGTGGGGGAAATGAGGCACGGGAAGCTACCGTACCGTATGTGTATGTCATACGACGCCGTACATGGCACGCGGGGATGCAACGGGTGTGGTGGGGAGGGCGATACGTCATGCGCGCCGGAGGCTCGCCAGCGCGCACACACACGCACGCATGCATGCACAGGCCACGTGTTGGCCTTGCACACTGCCAGCGCGGGAAGCGAGCCCTGCGCTGCACTGCCAGGCGGCACGCTTGCTGCGGCACGACCCGCGGCGGGCGGCGGGCGGTGGGTCCGCGCAACGCAGGCCTTTGCGTGGAGGCGGCTGCGCGGTGCGGCGGTCTGCTATCGCTGCCTGGCGGTGGGGCCTACCGCGCGATGCGGTGTGTCTTGACGGCCGGGCCGCATGGCGTGATTCGATGAGGATTCTTTTCGGGACGGCTTTCCTGAATTGAAAGGGCAGGCAGGGTTGTGACACGCATCTGGGGGCGGGCACCTCGATTAGCACAGCGTGTGTGATTTCTGATTTGTGTAGGTGTGAGAGGCAGGGCAGATCCACACGCACCATGACCTAGCGGGCATCGAGGGCCCGGCGTGCTGTCCGCGGTTGAATCCCTTCATCGGCGTCGCTCGCGCCGTATGGGTACTGCGCAAAAGGCAGACGTGGCGCCCATACATACGGCACAACCCACTATAATTATTATTCTAACTGGTACGGTGGTAGTACGGAGGTATGGCAGTGATATTTCATGGCTTCATTATTCCTGGTGGCTTGGGGGCCGGCCTGTCGAGCCGGAAGAGAGCTTGGATGGATTCGGTGCGGCTTCTTTTGTTCTTGCTGCCCATTGGTTTGTTGGGTACGGGGCGGGTTCGTTCTGTGCTTGATCGCTCGTGCCCGGGTCAGAAAATAAAGGCTTTGGCGGCTTTCGCAACCTGCTTCGCAGCGGGCTTATACACAAGAGCCCCTCCCCCTCTGATGCTGGCTGGGCTTACGCGCTTGCCGGAGCGTGTATGTTGCGTGTAGAGAGGCCTTCTGGTGTGGGGTGGTGCGTGGCGGCACATGCACGAAGATAATTGCATGGACATGCCGGGATTCCCGCCCTTGCTTGAGGCGGAATCGTGCCTCCTATCCTCAAGTGGTCAGCGGCACAGCGGCACAGCGGCCAGCGGAAAAGTTTGGGTCGTTGTCGCCCGTGGTTCTATCCGTGCGGTAACTGACGCCTATCCGTAAATGCACGAGGTATATGTACCTGCAGCGCGTCGACGGCGCTTCTAAGGGCACGCCGGCGGCGGCGCATTGCGGTGTGTGTGTATGTGTGAGATGTGTCGTGCGATGATCAGGTTTGAGCAGGACACTTTGGCCGTTGGGCTGGCTAACACCCTGGACTTTGGTGAGCCTGTAGTAGCCCCCATCCCGTCCCACCCCGTTCCTCCAGGACCCTTCTGGGTCGTGTGCTGTTTCAGCACCTGAACGGCCTACCAGCGACGGAAGCTGGTCCCCCTGGCGCCACACCACGCACATCGAGACGCCCTGCCAGCTGGCGGACTGGAGGCGCAGTGTTCGCTGACTCAGTAGCAGTCACTGTCCCGTGCAGTGCAGCAGTCGAGAAGGCGCCGACTCCCTATATTCCGCCGCTGCCGCCAATTCGACCTCCCAGGGCGAGGGAGTCTGATCCGACATTGCACCAGACAAGCAATTTCCTGGCAATGGCACGCTGCACCTGCCAAAGACGGCTGGCCGCCACCCTTCAACACGACCCACGCCTGCCTCCGTGCCTCGCGCCTTTCACACGCCGCCCACGCAGCACGCCACGCCGCGGTCCTCCAGCCCCTCAGCTGCCAAGCCAACTGCACCAACAATGCCACCCAACGCATTCACTCCCAACCGGCCGAGTGAGTGACCCGTGTATCCAAATTGGCCCGGGGCGATGCCAGACGCCAACTCGCCTCAAATGCGTGCTCTTCTCCACACCCGCACCCACACCCATCCCATTCGCGGCGTCCATCCATCAGCCCAGCCAGTTGTTCGACTTGGCGTCCCCCGACGCGCCAATCTTGCCCCGAGCCGACACGTGCACCTTGCTCCATTCCGACCGCGCGCGCTCGAAGCTGGTGGTGTCGCGGTTGATCTCTTTCTGCGACGGACCCGTGGGTCGGGCCTGTCGCGCCGCGCGCACGAAGCGCACCATCTCCTCCACCGCCAGCTGCTGCTCGGCCGTGAAGCAGTCGCGGTGCTTGGCGAAGTGCTCCACCAGCAACTCCACGCCGGTGCGCGCCCAGGGCGTCTTGTGGAAGCCGCGAGCCGTGATGAGGCACTCGATCAGCGCCTGCCGCCGCATCACCAGCGACTGCGCTGCCGTCCAGACGCTGCCGCGGCCGCTGCCGCGGCCACCGCCGCGGCCACCGCCGGCGTCCTCCTCGTCCTGTCGACCCGACGTGTGGTGGGGGTGCTGCTGCGAGTGGAGGTGCGGGTGGCTGGAGGGCGCGGGGGGAGGGGGAGGAGGAGGAGGAGGGGGAGGTGGCGGCGGCCGCTTTGGCGCCGGCAGCAGCTGATTGAGGCCGAAGGGGTCGTCATCGTCGTCGTCGTCACCGCCGTTTCCGCTCCCATCTTCGGCTGCTGCTGCTGCTCTAGGCACAGCTTCTGCTGGCCCCTCCCTCACCTCCGCTTCCTCCTCGCCGCTCGCCGGCGCTGGCGCAGGAGCCGGCGGCGGCGGCGGCGCCGCCGCCTCGGCCGCTTCATCGGCCGCGCCGCTGTCGCCCGGCAAGCTTGCCGCCCCGCCACGTTCCCGGTGCGCTCCCTCGCCTCCCTCGTCCTCTTCGTCGCTGCTGCTGATACCCGCCGCCGCCGCCTGCAGCTCCACGAGCGCCTCCTCGTCCTCCTCGGTGGCCGGCGGCAGCGCTGCGACCGCCTCCTTGATGCGACCCAGCACCTGGACGCACAGGCGGACCACGGCGAGGGGTACGAGGGGAGGTGCTTGCGGGCTGCGCAGGGTAGGGCGGTGCGGAAGGTGGGGCACCGGCGGGCGGGCACCGCATCGCAACGCTCGACGCCGTGTGTGCTCGCGCTCACACCAAACCCTAAGTGGTCCCAAGAAGTGGGCGGCAAGAGGAGGCGAATGGATAAAACTGAAGGAGCGGCGGTGAAGGCGGCGGACGGCGAGGTTGTGAGGGCGGTCAATGCGGATGTCAACATCCACTATGCGGGAAAGACAGATGCGATGCGGCAGGAAGCCGCGGTGCGGCATCGCAGCGGCAGCAGTACGACCCAGCAGCTGGATTCTCGGCACGCGCCGGGTTGCCGTACGTCCGTACTTGTGCCGTACCTTGTTGAACACGAACGAGTCGTCGGTGTGCATCTCGTTCTGCGTGAAGCCCACGATGCGGTACACCTCCAGCTGCGACCGCTGCGCCCGACTGAACAGCGCCTCGGCCCGCTTGTCCAGACTGTGGCACAGCTTCATGTAGTCGCGGCGCAGGCTGGCCTCGCTGGCGTTGTCAAAGTCGGAGAAGGCCGCCTGAAAACGTGCCGGGGGAGGCAAGGGGAGGACAAAGGTTGTAATGCATCAGCGCGACGAGGCGAGTTGAAGAAGCGCTGGCAGGGTCCCAGGTGGGGGACATCCCGGCATGCAGGCATGCAGGCAGCGGGCCACACGGCGTTGGAGGGCGTGCGCGTTTGCCTCATCGGTAGCAGCTAGTTGGCGTTCGATCGCCAGGCTCCCAGGTTCGCAGAGGCGGTCCCAGGGGCTTGGGGTAAGTTGGCGCAGGACGCTTCGCGTCCTGCAACCCCGTGCCTTGTCAGAACCCCAGGACGGCTCCTCAGCCCAGGCTCAGCCCAGCCCGGGGCACCGTCCGCTCCTCGGTAGTGTCCCGCAGTGGCGGCATGCAGGTGGGGCTGCGGGCTCACCTTGACTACGGCAAAGAGCTGCTCGCGGTGGGCCTTGGTGAGCGCTCCAGAGTCCAGCAGCTGGCGCAGCAAGCCTGCCGCCTTGCTGAACTTGTCGGGGTTGGAGATGTGGGAGCCAATCTTGGCAAGGGCGGCAGCGACCTGCCCACGCACAAACGAGCACAACACCGGGCCGGTGGGCACGGGGGCTGACGAGGGCTGTGGGGAGAGCACAGGCGGGCCCCCCACAAGCGCGAGCGCAGCCCGGGGACACTAGGTTCCTACCCTGCCAACAGTCGTCTTTCACGACAGTCGTTGAGGGCCCCATGGTGTAACAACCCGCTGTAATGAACCTTCTGCACGAGGCTCTTCCTCCCTTCACCCGAGCAGGCACACCTGGTTGTCCGAAAGCCCGGTATTGTTCTCAGATTCAATCCGCTGACGCTTGTCGGGCCTATCCGAGTGGTCTCCACCCCCTTGGTCCTCCGCTTCACCATCGGGTCCGCTTGGGGATAAAGCCTTTGGCTTATACTCTTCTTCTAATTTCGGTTGCTTTGGTCGCAGATGCCCTGTGGGTGGCGGTAGGTTACCAAACAAGCTCATAACTTTTCAGTAACAAAGGCGGTCTCAGCCAGGTAATATGTAGGTCAACAAATATTCTCTGCTATTTCCAAAGTCAAAAAGAGACAACGTAAACAAAAGCCAGCTATACGGACGACGGGCGGCGTGCTTTCAACGTTTCAAGACTTCAACAGTTGTCCGTACGCGTCCGTACTCGGCTACCCAGTCGGCCCCGTTGAAAGGAGCCCTAAGAGCGGACTGGCCAAGACCCAGCTGTCAGATAGCCTCAGAGTGACACTGTGAGACGTAGTGAAATACGGCATTCCAAGACATTTTGCTTTACCTCGGTTAGTTGTATATGCGTGCGTTTAGAGATGTCGGCGGCCGTGATTGCCTCGCACTCAGGTGGACACGTTGAGGGCGGGAAACGCGCTGAGGGCGGGATGCAGGTTGCCGGCGCGGGCGACGCTGTCGAGCTGCTGTCGAGGAGCGCATGATCATGTTTTAGGCAATTGCTGGCTGCAGGCCTGGGCAGGCCTTCGCCGCTGCTGGATGAAAGACTTGGGGTCTTTCTCGACACAAACATCTATCAAAAACAGCACTTGTCCTTCGACATGGTCCGTAACGGAACATCACCGAGATCCGAGAAGCTTTTCTTCCGGTTTGTGCACGCTGGAATACCGTACCTGGCCACCATCAACCGGCATCGTGGTCCCGACGCCAATTTTGTTGTGCTGAAGCTCCCCCAAAAATGGCTTGTCTTACTTCGAGAAGGTTTTGGGCAAGCAGTTCTTCTGGCACAAGCGGCCCGGCTGGGTCGAGCTGTCGTGCTCCGCGGCACTGGGCCAATTCACGACCATGCTGGAGGTCCTCCGCAACCACTACAGCAAGGCGGCTTCTTCTATAACGTCGAGGCGTGCCGCATTGGCCGACCCGGCCTGTTTTTACGGTGGCCTACAAACGTGCCCTGATGAATTTTGTCTGTACGGCACGGTGAACGAGCCGAACGAGCTGTACGGTGTGCCGCCCCATCCAAGGCCTAGAACGCTAGAAGCCCCAGTAACAAGTGCCTGGCAGGACCGCGAATACAAACTGTTCTGCATTAATAAATACTAATATGATATTCGTCATGTGTCACAAGTTGCACAACAGCACTCCCTGTCGAAAGTTTTGCATCGTACATTTTTGAATACTTGGATCTTCCCTAGCAAAGCACGAGTTGCTTCCATCAGTCTCGCCGACAATAGCTATGCCCTTACCTCAGTGACTGTTGCTGACATGGAGTCGCTGCTAGGGAGGCGCGTGCGTGTGCCTCCAGACGAATGGGGCCTCAGGGATGGCGACTTCTGGTAGGAAATGTTCAATAACATCCGATTTGCAATATTATTTCTCCGATATAGCAATTGCTGCTTTCCGTTGTTCATGTGCAGGGGTGTAATCGTTCAGTTGGGACTCGATACGTCGGGAAAACAATGCGTGGGTATCCAGCTCGATGGAGGTGACCTGTTCTATTGGCCTGCTGAAATGGCTTCACGTTGGCTTTTAGGGACATTTCCAGCCCCCAAACGCCCGAGGCGGATGCCGCCGGAAGGTGGCCACCATAAAACCGCCGGCCAGCAGTCAGGGCCCACGCCAGTCACCGACACAGCGAAGGCAGCCAACGTCCAGACTGAGAACCAACAAAGCCATGGCTTTCCAGTCGGGGCGGGCAGCAATCCGGCTCCGCCAGCAGCAGGCAGCCACGGCGGATCTGGGCCGCGCTATTCCGAAAGCTGCCTTCAGGTGGTGGCTGCCGAGGCAGGGCACCAGCCTCGCGCTTGCGGCGATGCGGCGGGGCCTCCAGTTGACGCATCAGGCCAACGCCACCCGTCTTCAAAAGTGGCGACGGCCACGCCACCGGAGCCAAACGGCACCAGCGCCGCCCTCATCAGTCCACCCAGCCAAAGCCGCACTCCAGGTGGGCAGCATCGCCGTCGGCCGGCCCTCCGCCTACGCACGCATATTCATTTTACACATTTCCACGCATGCCGCGCACTGACCCAGTCCAAGGGTCTTCATGGCGCCGCTTTCAGCATCTCAAGGGTCTTCATGGCGCCGTGTGTTGTCGACTTGTCGTGGTCCTCCATTTTTCCGTCCACCAGAACTCCCGCAAACACGCGGCCTATCCCCAACCTCTGCTTCCACAAGATACTCCCCGACACCGCGCCTCCTGACCTCCCGCAGGTCAGGTGCCCAACGATGGCAGGAAGCAGCACGTGACCGTCACCATTGCGAACGGCCGCCTGGCGCAGATCCATAAGCTGAGAGCACTAGAGCGGCTGGGCAGGGACGGCGGCGCCGCCGCCGCTTGCTCGCGGTGTCTCATTGCTCCGCCAAAGCCGGCGCTGATGCTGGGGAGCAGCGGGCGCGACAGCAGCGGCGGCGATGGCGGCGAGGCCGCAGCAGCCGGGCCGGGCCTTCCGGGCGTCTCCCTCCCGAAGGGCGTTCTCTGGCTACTGAACCTCGCCCAAGGAGCACTCGCGACCTCTCACGCGGCTGGGCAGTGCCCTGAAGGTGCGCAGCGGATCAGACCCATTGCGTTTCATGCACTGGTATTCATAGGAGGACGTGTCGCTTACAGGAACGCGGGCGCGCGGGTGCGTGCGTGATTGTTATCCCCGTCGCCGCCGCCGCTGCAGGCGACGCGGCCCCTGGTACCGCCTTGCCGCAACGGCCGTCTTCCGACGGACGGTCGTCGAGCCAATCCGGGGTGACACACGCGGGCACTGGCAAGTGGACCGCCGCCAGCCGCAGCTCCGCCACCACCACCACCACTTCTGCTTCCCATCCGCCGCGAAGCAGTCCGGATGGCGGCGCGCGGGGGCCAGCCGTTGGCTCCGGAGGCGTAAAGCGCAGCGCCCCGGACAACGACGAAGACGGGAACACCGCCGCGGAACGCGGCACGGCTGGGCAGCGGAGCGCTGGCGTGCGGGAGCAGGAGGAGGAGAGAAGACCCGCGGGTCGGCCCCAGAGCGCTAGGGTGGAGCGGACCGGGAACGGCGCCGCTGCGGAGCAGCAGAGCGGCGGCGGCGGCGGTGGGAGTGGCGGCGGCGGGGAGCAGTGGAACCCCGGGGAGCAGAGGGCCGCGAAGCGGAGCGGGCCGGACCGCGGAACATCCGGTGAGGTCAACATGCAGCCGGGCCCTATCCCATTCCAGCTGCAGGCGTCGACCGCACCGGTGAAGCCGCCACTCTCGTCAATCCAGCCGCAGGCCGCGGCGCAGCCCCGCCCTACGGAGGCGCGGCCCCAGCAGCCGCTTCCAAGACCCGCGAGGGGCAGCGCGGGCGCAGGCGGCGGCGGCGGGGTCGCTGCCGCGGTGTGTGCCGTGACGGTTCCTAAGAACGGGGCCGCCGCACTGGCCGCTGGCATCCCCCTTGGCTGCCACATATACTGAACTTGTGTCCGCGCGTTGTTTGGCACTTTCGATCTGGGTCATACGTGACGGGCGGGCTTTTCAATGGTGTAGGCATGTTCATGGGAGGAGGACGTGACAGTGTGAGTGCCACGCGCACGCGCACCTAGCACCGCTGTCCTAAGCTTATAGGTAGCTTCAAAGCGTGATTTCCCCCGAGGTTCGCTCGTACCTGTCTAGGTGGCTCCTGCTGTCTGGCCTGGCCTGGCGAGGCTTTCATTCGCCCTGCTCGTTTCCGCTTCACTGCACGACCAGCTGGTCTTCTGGCTTTACCCTCTTCCGAACGCGACCCCTCGAAGGGCCAGGATACGGTAATAGTACATGTAAAATAGCGCCATGCGCCAGTGTACTCAAAGCCTGTGGGGCAAACACGGGCGCCCGCCTCCCCAGCCGCGCAACGCTTTGCTAGTTTGCTTGAATAGGTACCCAGAAGCGCAGCTCGCGGAATTCGAGTCATTTGTCCAGAGCTGATACATCCCCGAGCGAGGGGACATAAAGCCGTCAGTGCTACTCGGCCCTGGCCGAGCGCAGTTATTTAGACGACTGTGTCGTCTGCAAAGAAACCACAACCATCCGGCTGGGCCCCCGCAGACACGCGAGGGAGTCATCAGCCTCACGGGCCCTTAGGTACCACCACATACAACTGACGTACATCACATCGCCTCTTCGCGATGATATCGGAGCCCGCCGCAGCCCCAGTCCGCGACTGCGTCGCCCTCATTCCGTTTTACCCTCCCGCACCCGTCTTCGTCATCGGTCCGTTGCCAAGCAAGCACCCTCTCACGATGCCATTGTTTGTCATTTAAGGTCGTTCCAAGTTATTGCCAAGCATCAAGCCAGCTACGCCACTGACAACTCGTAGTCTTCCACCCCGTACCGGTACCCTCGCTACTGCCCGCTATAGTGGCGGCCCGAACTCGCCCCCCAAGCTCGCGCCCACACGGCTGGTTAACCCCAAGAGTCCTCATCCGGAAAGCCTTAACCCGCTCGACTCTTGAGTTGTGCCGCCAAGCCCACACGCCAATGCAAGATATATAGCCGCAAGCGCGCCACATTCACGCCTTGCAACACAGCAATGGTGCACTGTTCCATTCTGTTTGCAGAACCTCTGAGGCCCTGGTCAGATGCTCGGCCCTGACACACGTTACCGGCATCACAGCCCTGGCGAAGCCCCCATGCAGCAGCATGGGGGGGCCAGGCAGGGCTCCAACCTGCTCGCATCAGCCCCCGCTGGAGACGCCCAAGCAGGGGCTCACATGGGCTGCAAGCCGACTCGCATCCACCCGCGGGTCCAAAGGCCTCCTACGCGGAAGCCTCAGCGGCCGGGGCCGCGGGCGCGTCTGCCTCCGCCGTCTCGGCGGGCTTAGCAGCAGCAGCGGCAGCCGCGCCCTTCTCCTCCAGGAACTTGGCCATATCTCGCTGTGAAAGGGTAGCAGAACCGGCCAAGGGGGTGGGACGCCGTAAGTCCCGCCGTAAGGACCATCTTCAACCCCTTCGCGTGTCAAGCCAGTCAGCTTGCCCATTTGGACTGTTGTTCATTATCGGCCCCACACTGCCCCCACACACATACCCACCTCCTTGTTCAGCTTAGCCACATCCACGGGGGTCTGGTCCGCGTCGTTCTTCGCGTCCAGCTCCGCACCCGCGGCAAGGAGCGCCTTGGCAATGGCCAGGCGACCGTAACCTGCGGAATACAAGCATGCGGCGTGAGGCGTGCGCCGCGCCGGGTCGGAGGCGCAGGATCTCCCCAGCGGTGCGCGCCTGAGCGCGAGCTGTCGTCCCTGGGGTAGGGGTCAGCAGCGGGGTACTGCCGTCCCCCCGACGCTCCCGCGTCCAATTGCCCCGCTCCCCGACACACACAAACCCACACCAGCGCAGGACCCCACGCGTTTGGAGCAGCACCCCATGCAAGATGGCTGCCATTTGTACCCGTGCCGGTACGCAGGGTCCCAGAGGATATGAACCCGGACACCCCAGGAGGGCATGGTCCGCGACCTCAAGCAAGGAGGGCGGTCGGGCGGGTGGGCGAGCCGACCTTGAGCCACATCCGCAGCTGGATCACCAGCCCAAAGAGGTCCCGGCCCAGACTGGTGGACCGCATACACCCATCGGCGCTTGCCAGGCCATTTTGAGCAGCGGGAGCGAATAGCGCACTCACCGGCCGCGTAGTGCATGAGAGTGTTCTTCTTGGGGTCCCGGAAGCTGAGGTCGCCGCCCTTGGCGATCAACAGCTGAACCACCTCCAGACGGTTGAACCCAACCGCCACGCCCAGCGCCGAGATGCCGCGGTCGTTCTGGGGGCATCGAGAGCCGGACACCCCATGTCGCAAGGTTAGAGCGCCAATGGGTGAGCGCCAATGGCAGAGGGCTTGCTGTGGCGCTGGAGCGAGTTCGCTGGAGCGACGCTGGGTCGCATGCGACGCGCGCGTGCGTGCGTGCACAAGCCGCAAAATGCAGGATTGGTGACAGAAAGCGCATACCGCACGAGGCCGAAACGGCAGCGATACCGGTATGCGGGCTCCGACATTCCCACACACAAATTCTGTTACGTTGCCTACGACAGCTCGATAGGTTAACATATCGCGTCGAGCGGCGTGAGGCCACGTCCCGAGCTACGCAGTTGCCCAATGCTACCGCCACACAGCGGTACGGTATGCCGCCGCCGTGCTACACGGCAGGCATAGTCCAGGCGCCACGGTTTGCGCCCCGCGTCCCTTCATCTGTCATGCACACCGCGTTACCGCCGGCGGGCCTCCCTCTCGCTGCAGTACGTCCACAGAACGCCTGCAGTGTACTGCGCATAGCCCGCGGAGATCCCGGCAGGCCAGCGACCCAAGCTCTCACCAGCGCATTCACGTCCGCGCCCTCCTCGATGAATTTCGTGGCAGCCTCCAAGTCGCCGTGCTTGGCGGCATCGTGCAGGTTCGTAATCAGCTGTGGACCCGCCACACATCAGTCCGGCGATGGAACAGCAGCAGTCCGGCGATGGCACAGCAGCAGGGTCAAGTTAAGGATACCAGGAAAAGGATTCCTGCCAATTACGGTACCAGGTCCTCCGGAGATGGCGAGGCGGGGATCGTGCAAACCAGGATCCGCTACTGCACAGTGCACAACAACCTTTCAGAGCACTTCGGCAGCCCCAGATCCCTGCTCGACTTCGCGCATGTGCTCAAGCACGCCGTTGCCTGTTGGTTTTGGTTTACAGCAGCAAGAGGTCGCTTTGCAAAGCGACAACATTCGCCCATCGGGCTGCCCCTGCCAAACCATCGTCCCCAAGCCGCCCGCAAAAATGCCCCACCTTCTTAGCCTCGGCTGGCTCCGCGCCACCCTCCGCCGCCGGCGCCGCTTGCCCCGCGTCCCTGTTGACGTCCAAGGCCCGGAGCTTCTGGCTGATCTTCAGCATCATGTCCGTGTCATCCCAGTACCTGGCCAACGTAAGAGGGATCAAGAGGACGTGGTCCCACATTGCCCCGTCAGCTGAGGTTACGGCAGCACGGGCACAGGTACCGGCAGCGCGACGATTCGACGAGGCACGTGCACGTACGACGGCGTTGCAGGTTATCGGCCAGCGCGCGGTGAGAGCGCGAGTGCGAGATTGGACTGTGTTGTGTGAGGTGCGACTTGATTCGGGCGTCTGCACCCTGACCCATGGGTCACGTAATGCAGAGGGCGGCGAACCGGCGCGGACGCCCAACAGCGCGGTTCCTTGCGGCTACCCAAGGAGTGGTGTTATGGCACAAGCATCAGCGAGCAGCGCCGCGGTCGTGGGACATTTCACGCCTTATCGCACTTCATGTGCCATTTGGGCACCGCTTTGCCAGCCTACAGGCCTCATGGTGGATCCGTGAGGGCTATCCCAAGGAACTGGATCTTATGCACCTGGCAGGCGCCGCTTGCGCCGCCAGATATGCGGTGCCAAGGGGACCCAATTACATGTTGCCCGTAACGGGAGGATTAGCGTCTTGTCAGCACCGCGGCAAGATCTGGGTACATGACCCAGCACGCACTTTTGGAAGGCTGCCGCGCCGTTGGTCTTCATGTCCTCAAACATGTCCTGCAACTCGGGGTCATCCTTGAGGGCGCTCAGGCGCTCCATCATCGCTGGTGCCTGGGGGGCCTGTGGAACCGGCGGCGGCAGACAGCGGCAGACCGGTGGAACAGCAAAAAGGAGCAAGACACTGATAGGAAGGTGTGTTCGCAACGGCGACTGCGGACGTGCGGAGTTGCACCATTTAGGGCAGGAATTGGACGCAGCGCGTAGGGCAAGGGGCGGCCTTCCTTGACGCGCCTACCCCCTATTCTGCGGCGTGGTTCTCGAAAAGAGTGCCGTTCGAAAGACGGCAGAAACCCACCATCATGTTGGTGAAAGCGTTCGCCATGGCTGGGTTGCGCATGACCATCTGTGCCTGCTCGTAGGCTGCCTTCGCAGCTGCTGGGTTTGCCTTCAGGTATGCCACTAGCGCCTGCGCCTGAGCGGCCGGCATGCCCGGCGGAATCTTGATAGGGACCTGAAGGTGCGCCCACATTCCCAAAAGGATCAAAGCAGGCTTGGTCCGCTGTCGCAGGTCCCCGGTAGGCTTGCACAGCGATGGTCACGACGGCACCGAATTGCTGGATCTTTCTAGGATCCCAGTAAATTTTCATACACTAAAACCATGGGATTCCATCAGCTTGCCTCTGTGCCATCTTCAAGGGTCACGGTCTGCGCATCGAGAATGGGCAACTGCCGAGTGTGCGCCGCTGCCGTCCTTCGGCCAGCGGCCTTCCGCGCTGGCAAAGCTGGTGCTTTATTGGGCATTCTCTTTTGCAATTGTCGAAGGTGTGTTACTGTTGAAGCGCAGAGGCGATCTGCTGTCGTCGATAATTGTGTTGCTACAAGGGCTGCAGATTCTAGCACAAGGCGCTGTAATGTTGCAAGTGAAAGATTCAATAATCGTCACAGTTGTATCAAAGTTTACATCTTAAGGGCCATCTTTAGATCTTGTCCAACGACGTCCCGTACAGAACGGTTAAAAAGCTCTTAACTGCAAAACAAACCACAGTAAGGCTCAAAACATTAGGTCACCAGTGCGAGTAGAGATAGTCCCGTCACCGATACAATGTCTGACGTCGTTCCAATTGTTGCAGGAAGTCTCGTTGGCGCGTAAAGCAGCAGCCCGCTGGCGCGAAACTTCACGCACAACGCCAGCAACCACAAACGAAGAAGCCAACAGGGGAACAGGACCCAAGAGCATGTGAGACATTATAAAGTTGGCAGCCACAACGACCACCGTTACTAATGTTGGGTTAGGCCCCTTCCGCACAGCAATGCTGCTGGTCCTCGCACACAAAGGTCATGTGGGACAAGGAATACGCCCGAACACATTAAAAGGCGCGCGATGTAAGCGTGCAACTCAATTTTTGGACATTGCAACCGCTATGGGCCACCTATATGCACGCCATGTACGTCGGCAGACTCGATTCACACAGCTCTTTCACGTTAAGAGAGCGTGTACGCAAGGCCCAACTTCTGCTGAACATCCGCTGACGCCCATTCAGCATTTGTCAGTCAGCAAGTCAACAAGGTGTAATGCACACGATGCAGGCACCGAAACGTGTCCGGTGAAACCCTCCGAGCACGTCCACTCTTCAGCCGCGCCGTTCTTCTACTCTTGCCAGGCGTACAAGCCGGCTTCAGCGCTCGTAGCTGGGGGACCGGTCGCGGCGCTCAGGAACGGGGCTTCGGCTGCGGCCCCGCGGCGGCGGCGATGCCCGGCGCTCGTAGCGCGGTGGGCTGCGCTCCGGCGACCGGCGACCGCGGGACCGCGACCGGGACCGAGACCTGCAACGGCAGGGCAAAATTTGCACCTGACTCATAGTGTGTATTTGAAATAGCGCAGCAATTAAACGAGGAGGGTCAGGAGCGCCGGTTCCAAGACGTGTTGAGCCCATGGGACAAGACCACAAGAGCGCGTCATGCGTCCCAAGCACCATTCCGCCGCACCTCTCACGGCCGCGATAGCCGCGGTCGCGGCTGCGGTCCCTGTCCCTGCCGAAGTCCCGTTCCCGGTCGCGCCCGTAGTCGCGGTCGTCACGGCCAAAGTCCGGCACCCGGATGTTGGGGTCCTCGTTCTGCGGGACGGCCACAGACAGCGGATTGGGAGACCAAGGTCAGCGCCACCGTGTCAAACGGAGGGCGATTCACCACTGGAACAATCATATGCATCACCTTTGCGATAGTTTCTCACTATGGGAGACATGCGAACGTGACAGACACTGCCCCCGCCCGGGAATCCAATAGCACGTTCCGTGTCCCTTCTGACCCTAAGAACATGGGGCGCGCATGCGATAGAACGTTGCCCCAAACCCAACTACCAAACTACCAACTACCTGCACGTATTCGACCGCAAGAGTGCGGCCCTCCATCTGAGCGCCATTGCAGCGCTCCATCGCGCGCACAGCTGACTCCACGTCCGCGAACTGCACAAAGCTGTAGTTCTTTTTAATCTGCACGCGCATCAAGCGCCCGTAGCGCGAGAAGAAGCGCTCGATGTCGCGTTCTGTGGTCCGCCGGACATCCTGCACCAGGGCCGCCGCAACGCAGGATTCAAGGGGTGATCACTCCGACGGTTCATCATCTTGGTTGAAAACTCCCCCCGTCCAAACCAGGAGTACGCTATTGGGCCAAGATACGGTAAAACCCGACTTTAGGCACTCTGACCATGAAAGCAGCTTCAGGTTCGAAGACAGTAACCGGTCGCGTCCCTTCCCACCCTGCCGGCCCCACTTACAAAGTTCACGACGAAGAGCGTTTTGGAGGGGCGAGTGTCACGCTTCCGGTCAGCCTCAGTTTTCTGCAAAGCCAGAGGGAAATGTGAGTGAGGTGCATAGCGGTATGGGCTGGACACACGCGTCACACCAGCAGCATCCCCCACCTGTGCCCACTCCACACGCAGCTGCCGGCGCTTGTATCCCCACTCCGTGCGGTCCAGCCGCCGCACCGCCTCATCGCCGTCCTCTTTGTACCGCATGTACACGAAGGCAAAACCTGAATTGATGGCGGACCAGCAGCAAGCGAGTCCATTGTCCAGCTGGCGTGCAACAATGCCCTTCATTCCTTGCGGGGATGTGTGATGGGGTGCAAGTTCCTTGTAGGTGGCAAACGCAACCTTTTGTGATCCATAGGCAACATTTCCAGGTGAACGCGATGTACCAGGGAACGTGCATGGCCAGGCGCCCGAGGTGTGAGCGGCTGCAACCAACGGCGGGACCAACCACGCCACGACGCTGGTCTCGCCGGTACTGCTTGTGGACATGGTGGCTCTGAGCTGCAACACTTTCAGGCTGAAGAAGTTACCAATCATCAGTCACCGCTCCATACAACGCCGCTGAGCACGGCACAGCGCCTGGCTGCAAGCCACGGTTCCCCCTACACACCTGGATCTGCAACCTAATGGCATGTGCGGGGAACAGTGGTAGCCAGCAGTTGTGGCATGTGATGCTGTTGGCAAAGCGTTGAATCAACACGTCGTCGTGATGAGTGTGCGGGGGTAGGCGAGGGTAGGCAGCGCCGAATGGCATGTTGCTTGGCGCAGACGAGCTGGCCAGGCAGGCGCACTCGTTGTTGTGGGCTTTTGTCGGGGCACTTAGTTGCCCCGTAGGTACAGCCTGACGGTGTGGGCGTAGCGAACCCCTGACAGCCAACAGGCACCACAGGCGCGGCATCCTCTTGGCATGTAAGCCTGGATTGCGCCGGCCGGCGGTCTCCCGAAAGGCGCTCCGCAAGGGATATTAGGGCTCACGCGGGGCCCACAACGACAGACGAGGCCTGTACACCCTACGTCGGAGCTGCCCATGGTGCCTTGCCTTGCTTCATATCAATCTTGTCCACCGGCCCTGTGTATGTTGCAGTACAGTGTATTCGGGACAACGCGTCAGGCTCCCGCAAGGACACATCGACACGCTTGGCAAGACACCTGGTCTCCAACGCCCCCACACGTACCGTATTTCTCCATAAGCCGGACGATGTCCTTCTCCTCGGCGTCATACTGCAAGCAGCACGGACACGCGAACGGGGCAGGAACACGTAAGGAACCCACAGCCGATACCCCCATGCCGAGCACTGTTTCGAGGGGTTCAACATATCACGTGTTGAGAGGCGAGCACTTACCTCAAAGTTCCTGGTTGGTCACAATTGAAGACGGGCAGACCACGAGCGGCGAGAGAAAGGTTCAAGCGGTCAACTCGGCCCCAAACTTTGTATCACAGACCGCCAAACTCCATTAGAACGTACCCGATAAATACGGGCCGGTCCGGCCGCTCGCTCATGGCTATGGGTCAAGCTTTGCAGCAAGGCGACGCAGAAGATCAACCTAGTCAAGTGCCCCTCTTCACAATTTTGTTGTGCAATTTGCGTTACACTAGCATGCTAAAGTGTATTAGAAATTGATGAAGCAGTACCGCGTTTCTGTGCTCCTTATGTTTCGCGGATTCGCCGCATTGCGCATGGACGGTTTGTCTGCATGGGGGTCGATGGTGTCGGGTCTGGCGGCATGTGCACCTTTTGCTGCGCTTCAATACATAAAGAAGCTTTCTATCACTTCACCGCAATTCACGGGTGGAAAATATGGGCCCCGCCCTTTGCGCCCGTCAACCAAACGGACCGAAAAACAGAGAAGCTGATGCTCCCGGCTGGCCCAAAGCTAGGCAAAGAAAACACGTTATCACAGAGGCGCTACCCAGGCGGTTGGCGCTGCTGTCGGCACTTTCGTTGTCGGGAATCCTGCAGGAGACGGAGCCACTCACTGGCTCGTGTCCTACATGTGAGAGCTGGTCGCACTTGCTAAAGTGACGTTTTTTAGGCGAAGACAATGGATCTGAGGGGACAAAGCGGGTTTGTCAGCTCTATACCCTCCATAGAGCTGCCTTCAGAACGTCAGGCCAAGAAGAAGCAATTGGATGCCTCATGTATTTGTACAGCAATCGTCGTGTCATTATGCAGCAAGACAGAAACACCCCGCGAGATGGGCCTTCACTTTCGTGTTTGTAGCTGCAGTGACCCATGGGCCCGCGCGTAACCTTTGCAGGTGTTGGCGTCGTGGATGGCACCCTGGGCAGGTAACTGCCTGACATCAGCGGCACGAAAACACCAGGGGATTGTCTCCCATGTATATCGCGGGCACATGCACGTTGATGCAGTGCAAATCAACTAAAGCTGCAATCCAACTGCCTGGTGTACAAGCCGACGAGGGACCGTCCTCATCGCTGCACATAATACATGACAGCTTTCAGCGCAAAGCGCTTGCCATTGGAGACATAGCATGGAGGACATCGCGACGCCGAGAGAGCTGAAGAGCCACAGGGGCGCATGAGCCTTGAGGATTGCCCCAAATGAAGCATGCACATTGGAATGCCTTTGCAGCTGCGCAGGACTGCGCTCCTGCCTGTCGAGCTTCGACGACCGGCCGGGGCACTTCGTGGCGCCCTGGACGTACGACACCGTCGGTCGAACGGAGGCCGTGAAGCTGCTGGCGCAGGCGGTGCAGACGCTCGGAGGCCGCGTGCTGAAGGAGGAAAATGGCACGTCGTACGGCTACGTATACGCCACCTGGGAATCCTGGCAGGGCACGGATGACGTGGAATTTCTCCTTCCCGACGGCGATAATACGGTAAGTAGGCTGGTGGGTGGCTGGGTGTTCGCGGGCGCCACTAGGCACGACTCAGGACGCACGACTCAGCATGCGGTGCGTGCAGCTCGGTGGTGACTTCGATGACTCCGCTGATACCTGCTGTGGATCCAGCTCAGCGCAATACTTGCATCCACGGGGAAGAGGCAACCCGATTCGCCCGAGAGGAGAGGCATAAACCCGGCACGGCACGGTACGGTGTGGTGCAGGTGGTGCTGCGCTCCGCTGCCCGGGTGCAAGGTGTGCCTGACCTGGGCCGAAACGAACAGCGGCTGGAGCAGCTGCGGGTGGAGCTGGGCTGGGAGCTGGTGAGGCCGTCGGGCGCTGCGCTGTCGGGGCGGGGCGGCTTGTCAATGGTGGACCCGGGCGTAATGGCGCATGGGTATGGGAGGCGGCATGCGGTGGCCTTGGAACCGGCGCCGTTCTCCGGCTGCGCCTTTCCGCTCGGCCCTTCTCATAACCTCCTGTGCGATCGGCGCGACCCCGGCGGCCGCGGGTCGACCCCGTGCGATCCGCATCCAGCCGCAGTTCTTCCCGCCACAGCGTCGGTCCCTTTGCGTGCCGTGTTGATAAGGTCACATCCCTGAGCTTGCACAGCGTGACAATTGCCGCGCGTGCGCACCCGGGGCGTGCAAGCCACGAGGCTCTGTATGCGGTTCTTGCGCGGATAAGCTGCGCCGCCGTGCGTCCCATGGCCCCCTGCGCACGCCGCTGCCGTCGACTGCGCCTGCGCAGGTCCCCATCTTGCGTAACCGGCAGCGGGCGCTCTTTTTCGTGGAGTCGTCCTGGGACCGCTTTGGCCCCGTGCCGCCGACGGACCCGGACTACCGCTTCGGCCTCGATCTGGACCAGGAGCAGTGACACCGGGCAGGCGCAGCAGCTTGTGGGGCTTTCCGTTTGGCGGAGTACAGCAGGTCGATCCGGAGGTCCAGTTCCGCATTCAAATTTGGATGGGGGGGGCTATGTATGAGGTTGCTTGGACTGGCACAGCTGAGCAGGCAGCAGATAGAGAATGGGAGCCAGTGCATGCATTCACAGGGACAGGAGTCTGGCGTAGATTGACGCGTGCATCCCGGCAGCGGTGGGGAACGTCGGGTTTGCAGCCGACCAGGTTGCAGAGGGTCGACATTTGGCGGGTGGTAGGATACTTAAGGTACACCCCAACCGTTACGCCGTGGGCTCACGGTGGCGCCCAGCGGGTGTCGGGTGAGTAATGAGTCAGGCATCGAGCAATTATGTAGCGTATCTGACTGCTGGCTTTGGCTAGGCTTACCGTAGACTCACCGAGTGCTTCGTCGGCGTCGCCAATCGAATGCTCGTAGTTGGTTGCATCTTGCGGTGCGTTGAGTGGTGATGGGTTATTTACGTGCTTGCTTCAGCACGGGACAAGTACGATGAAATGTTCAGGCTCCAGGGCCGGTGGGTCAGGATAGGCAACGGCTTAGGTGAGCAAACATCTCAAGCACTGCTGCGGCAGGTAGTTCTAGGCGCTGTACCCAAGGCAGGCACGGTGGAGACGTCCGTCCGGGGCGTCCGCCGTTTCCCTCCTCGTGGTTCTACGCTCGCATACCGGCATACTATTCCCGTAGGCTTGTGCGCTATACACATTTGCCGGTACACCGATTGTGATCACGTCCTGACCACCGTGCAGCCCGCCCGAAGGAGCCATTGGCGCTATTCACGCCGAACGCTGGCGAGCCCCCAGCGCATCCTGTGAATAAGTCGACACATATGATGCACCACGACAAAAGCGACATACGCATAAGCACTAACAGCTATCGGGGCCGTATGGCACACCAGGGCCCCAAGAACGATCGAGGGGCTCGTTGCTCTGCACTGGCAGAGCAGACATGCCACTGTAAGCTCGTCTTGTTGAATGGTATCCATCGTAATTACTGTCCGCGCTATCGCCTCCCCACTGAAACCCCACGTCTCACGTACCACCACGGCCTTCAGCCTCGCCAACCTAAGCCTGCCTAAGCGGTGCACACTTGGGTGGCCCACCGCATTGCCACCCGCCAACCGCCAAAACTGACAGCTGACACTGGCGCGACTGAGACGAACGAAACGGCAGCATACATGCTGCTACAATGCCTGGCAATGCATGTAAGTTAAGCCGTCGGCTCAACAGTGTGGGGCGGCCCGCATCTGACATACGTCCCCGTCCCCTATCCTCCACATGGCATTCATGCTGGGCAGACCGAGCCGACCGCAACGCACAAAATTTTGGCAAGGCGGGCCCACGGTTAGGTGCAGCAGCCTGCTTGCTTGTTCGGACGAACACCGCGCACGCTACCCCGCAGCGCATCAGGGCTCCTGCCAGACGTGCGTTTCCGCCAGGCGCAGAAGCCATTCCTCGGTCGCCACCTGCATCTGTCGCTTCTCCGTCTGGGACGCGCTGCCACCAACGACGATGAGCAGGGCGGCAGATCGGACCGGCACAACACGCCCTCCAGGCGCCTGCAGGGCGGCAGATCGGACCGGCACAACACGCCCTCCAAGCGCCTGCAGGGCGGCAGGAAACACCGGGAAAAGGGATGGCGGCGGGTGAAGCGACGCCCGAATGTCGCGGTGTCAGCAACGGGTGGTACTTTGGCCGGGGCCACAGCGACCTCAGTGCAGGCACTTGCCGCACCCTGGCAGCGCATCGACAACGCTCCCATCACGCTGAGCCCCCCTAGCCCTCGCATTTACCTCCTAGGCGGCTCAGCCTTCGAATTCAAACACTCACTACTTAGCAGACCCGGCGGGGAGCTGGGGCCCCGAAACGCTCCCGCTTTGGGAACTTGTCAACAGATCTAGGACTCACCAACGCGAGCTTCTCCAGGTCGGCCTTGCGCTTCTGCAGCTCTCCGAGGCCGGGCCCGTTGCACTGCGCGCACCGCACCACCACCAGGCGCTGCGCCAGTGGCTTGGCCTGGACTGCGCCGGCCTGCTGCACCTCAGCCGCGTCGGCTGGCGCGCCCGTGCTGGCGCCGGCGCCGCGCTGCTGCGCCTGCAGCTGGGCTCGCACCTTGCTGGCGGTGGCAGCGAAGGCGCTCTGCAGCGGCGACGGACGGACGGGCGGGGGATGGGGCGGAGCGCGCAGGTGTGGCTTGTCGGCGATGGCGTCCAGGGGCATGCGACACGAGAACGGGAAAACGTCAATCGGTGGCTTTGCAGGCCGAGGAAAGAACCCCCGCTACGCATGGGCCTTGGAAACAGGGCGCGGATTGCCACGGCGCGCACGAAGCCCAAGGTTCGGCGCCGCTTGCCAAGAAGCTCGAGACGGCGCACCATCGCCGCGGCGCGCCGCGGGCTTGACCTTACCTGCAACAGATGCTCCTCCTCCGGCACCCAGACCCCCGCGGCGACTGATGACTCCACCCACGAGGGCTTGACGAAGAGCGCGCCGTTGGCGATGCCCAACAGCACCTTGACGGTGCGCGTCTCTGCGTCGCCCACCACCAGGTGCGTGATATGCCCGTCCTCGTAGCCCGGCGTGCAGAGCCTATGTGGGAAATAAAGACAATGCCGCAGCGATGGGACGGGGGTGATGGGGGAGACAGGCAGGCGGGGATAGGACATGTACATGAGGCGGTTTAGAAAGGCGCAGATGAGTGAAGCGGGGCCCAAGCGCGACGCATGAGCAAGCTGGGCGGGCCTGGAAGGAAGGGTGGTCGCTGCGAGGACTTTGCACAGGAGACAAGGCAAGGCAGGCATCGCCCAGGCAGTGTTTTTTCCGTAGGCTGTGCGATGCCAGTTGTGCGTCTTTCGGTTCACAGGTAAATCGGCACTCTCGTCTAAGACGGTTCCCGCTAGGCACGGCCTATGCACCTAGCACCCACGGGGCTGCACCCGGAGAGGGCACAACGCAACCCCTTCTGCGCGGCAGCACCACACCATACCGCACCTCGCATTGCCCAGCTGCTTTATGGCCTTTTCGAGCGTGGCCTCCATCTCCTTCCCCACGCGCGTGGATGCGAGGTAGCGGTAGCCCGCGCGCATCGGGTGCTCCTTCCCCCGCGGGTACTGCCCCAGGGCAGGGGCCGCGGGCGCCTCAGCAGCCCCCGCAAGCGACGGCTCCAGCGCCCCCAGCCCCGCCACTTCAGCGCCCACGCCACTTGCGAGGCGGTTGAGCCTGCTGGCACCTGACCCCAAGCACATGGACGTCGGCCTGGGCGCTCCCTTGCCGACAGACGGCGTTGCGCCCGCCAGACCAACGGAACGCGAGAGCATGCATTGGAGGCCTCCCGGTTTCGTAGGCGCCGCAGACCCTATCGATGGCCTCTGTGGAGCGACCTTCCGGCCGTCCACCGCGCCGCTGCGAGCGGCGGTGGCTGGCGCACCCTTGGGGAGCGCTCTGCCGTCTCCTCCGGCTGGCGGCTGGGCTTGATTGGACCCCGACTGCGCTGCGGCGGCTGGCTCGCTAGCACCGCCAGTGCGGCCCTGAGCGTCCTGCGCCGCAGCCGCACCAGCGGCAGCAGCAGCGTGCGGCTCTGAACGGCCGGGTTCCTTCCCGCCATCCTTTGCTGCCTGCGGTGTCGCCGTCGGCAGCGTCTTGCGCCGCTTCGTGGGCCCCTGTGTCGGCACGGCCTGGGCCGAGGCCCCAGCCACAGCGCCTTCTTGGGCGCCTACGGCATCCGTCGCGGCTCCTACACCAGGATCCCCCGTTAAGGAAATGGGATCGCCATCCTGCTTTCGGAGCCGCAACCTGCTGCGCGGCGGGGGCCGAGCCTGCAGGCGCGATGCGGCCTTCGGCTCGACGGGCTTGGTGGTCGCGGCTGCTGCCGTCGCCGATGGTGACCCTGCATCGCCCTCCGTCCGTCCATCACCACCACCAGCAGCGGAAGGGGCAACCGTCAACGGAACGCCTGTGGCGCCACTGACCGGCGTTGCCGCGGCTGCACCATCGGTGCTGTCCACGGTAGCGAGAGCAGCTGACTGTGCGTCAAGGGGACGTTTTCGGGAGCTGCTTCTGGGCGGCCGCGGCGCCCCAGCACGGACACCAGCGGCTGCCGCAGCACCCCTGGCGGTTGCCGCCCTGGGCGTCGCGTCCGTCGGCTTGTGCGGCTCCTGACACACGGTGCCGCTTGCGCCCTCAGCCAGGGCAATCGATGCAGGGCCTATCGTAGCAGCCTGGATGGACTGGGTGCGGTCCTTGGGGCCCGCGGCGCTGCAGGTCCCTTGCCGGGCTGCAGGCGTCGGGCGTGGGGGCCGGCCAGGCGGCGCAACCACGGTAGGTGCGGCCTTGTCCGCGGGACCGCTGCGCCCGGTGCCGCCGGGGCTTTGGGTGGCGTTCGCGGGCGGTGCCGCCGCCTCCAGGAGCGCTGCCGTCGCGCGGGCGCGAACCCCTCTCGCTGCCGGACTGGGCGGCGCTTGCGCAGCGCATTCCAGCTCCGACTCAATCGCACGGCGCCGGGACCTACGTCGGAAGCCCGTCGGGAGATAGTGAACGGCGCCGTGCTAAAAGGAGACTTACTCATGTACCTTCATTTCTGTTGCGGACAGGACAGCACCCCCTAAACAAGCGCTCAGTTATTGAAGCGATTTTGAGCATTGAGGAGGCAAGCGGGCATCCAGGGACGCACCTGGTGACGCTGCCCGGGCGGCCCCGTGTGCTGGGAGGCGCCACAACCGTCGCCGCCTGAGCCGCTACCCTTGCCACCCCGTCCGCCAGCCGTAGCGCGTCCGAGTCGCCTCCTTCATCCCGTGGCGGCCGCGGCTGAGGTTGTGGCGGCACCTGGGCGGACGGGTCGCCTGCACGCGCGGGCGTCCTGCGGCTTGCCGGGTGCGGCGGCAGAGGGCCCGTGGTCTCCTCGCAGGGCTGCGGTTGCTGTGTCGCTGAGCCGTCTTGTAGCAGGCGCGGCGTCCCCGCAGCCCCACGGGCTCGCGACCGGGTACACAACGCGGGGGATGGAAGAGCCACCACCTGCAACGGTGCGCGACATCAGGAGCCGGTCGGTTAGCACCATCAGACACAATTGCCAACGGAGCATGGCATGCGCCACAAATGAAATGTACATGCACACAAAGGATTTCTGTTATGGGAGACGGAACTCCGAAAGGCAAAGCCAAGGTTGTCCCTATCGTACCACACACTGACGGCGGCCGCCACCTTTGCCCCCAGGATTCCGCCTCACCAGATCGGGCGGCAACTTCTGCTCTGCCTCGCCGCACTGAGCCGGCGGGCGCAGCATGGACGCCGCGGCTGGCTGCTGCTGCTGTTGCTGCGGCGACACGCCAGCCGACTCCTCGCAAGCGGACCCCCGCTGGCGGCGCCGTGTCATGCGGCCGGTAGCCGGCGTGCAGCCCCCGACGGCCGCCGGCTGCTCCTCTGGCGGCGCCGCCCAGGCTGCGCCTTGCAGCGCCAGGCCGACAAGTTCCCTGCTCAGAGCCTTCTGCAGCTGCAACGGCGGAGGCCCCTGCAAGCGCGGCTGGAGCACCGGCTGGAACCCAGCCCAGGCAGCGCCGGGCGACTGCTGGTCTTGCTGCTGCCCATTGCCCGCAGGTTGGACGGCAGGAGCCTGTCCCTTCTCCGAGGCGTCCCTGTCACCCAGCTGCGGTTTGAGAAGACCGGAGACCAGCGGTGACAGGCCACCCAGCCGCGCGGAGCGCCGCAGGACGGACCCAGGGGTCAGGCCTGCGACGGCCGGCGCGGCGGTGCGGGCCGCTTCGGCCGGCGCGACAACAGCCGCCGCTGCCGCATTTGCAACGTGCGCCTGTACCGCTCCTGCGAGCCATGGCGCGGATGCGGGTGCATGCTCCGGGCCCTGCGCGCGACCTGACACACTGGCGTGGACAACGGGCGACAGAGGCAGTGGCATCCTGGCCTGAGAGCTACTGGCCCGCCGCTGCGACCGCCGACCTGTATCAGCACAGCCCTCCCTAACCCCGTTCACTTCCCCACATACAACCAGGCGCGCGTCGTCGTCGGCCCGCGTGGCCCTGGAATGCGTGGAGGCCGCAACCGCAACGTGCAGCGTTGGTGTCTTTGCCGCAGCACATCCGGCGGGGCCACTTCCCAGGTCCAAGCTCGGCGCCGCGGCTGCGCCTGCCACCTCTCCAAGCTCTGCTGCTCCCTTCGGAGCGTCGCCCTGCCCGGCCTGCGCCTCTTGGAGCTGCACTGGCAATGATGGCGGCGCCACCGGCACATTGCCCATGGGCGGCGGTGTCGGCGGGAGCAAGCCACGAGCGCGGGCGCTGCGGCGAACTGATGCGGTCGCCACCGGCTGCCCACCGGGAACCCCGCTGGCCGCTACGGCTTGCTGTCCGGCTGCCCCGACAGGCCCCTGGCCGCTTGCAGGGGCTGGCATCGACTTCCGCTGCAACTCCGGGCTCTGATAAGGATACGCTGCAGCGGCCGCTGGCTGCGCCTCCGCCGCTGGCCCTGCTTGCCCCGCTGGCTCCGCCTCGGCCGCCTTGTGCGCCGATGAAGCCGTGTTGGGGCCCGTTGAAGGCGCGGCTGGAGTTCCGGCAGCAGCAGCAGCCGGGGTCGCGCCACCCTGTGACTTGAGCTTTGGCAGCACGAGGCACCCTGGCGTGAGCCCTTGTGGCGTCGCCTTGGGCGTCAGCCGACCCATGCTCTTAATCAGCGCAGGGCCCAAGGGGGTGCCCGAGATCGAGCGAGACCGGCGATGCGCAGACCCACGGGTCACCGCGTGCGGGGCGACGGCCGATGCGGCCGGCGCAGGGGCGGCCGCCGCATCAGGGCCTACGTGCGGCGGTACCTGACCGGCGTTGCCATCCTCCGCCTTACCGACGTGGGAGGCCGCTGGGGGCAGCTCGGCCGTCGCTGTCGCCGCCACTGTACCGACCACATCGCCAGCGCTACCTCCTTCCACTGGCTTCTGTGGCGCTTGCAGACGGGTAGGCAGCGACAGATCGGGGCGGGGGTTCGTAGCCGCGGCCGGCGGAGGGAGCGGCGCCAAGGGCGCTGCGGGCGCCGCGTGCCCGAGGCTACCCCTGCCAACTGCGTCGGGCAGGCCGCTGCCGGCGAGCCGGCGGGTATCGGCGCCGCCGGCGGGCACCACGGCACAACGCAGCGCCGAGTAGCGCGCTCCGGCCGTCGCCCGCTGCTGCGCAGTGTTCGTCGGCTCGGGGACTCCAGTCCTCTCGGCCTGTTGCTGATGCTGCTGTTGGGTTAGTGGCAAGGGTGGCGGCGCTGGCGACCATGCCGACTGCGGCACGGGTGGCACAGCCGGCGGAGGCTTCTGGAGCTTGGTGTCGGGTGGAAGGTCCGCCGCCTTCTGCGGACCTCGGTTGTCCGCGCCGTCTTTGTCCCAGGCAGGCTGCTCCGCCACCTTCCGGTCGGCCGCCGGTTGTTGCGGGTTTGCCTGACGTGCTGGCACAGCCTGTGCCGCCGATGAGGGCCCGCCCCCTTCGGCAAGGGAAAGCCGCGGCTTCTTGGGAATGACGGCAAACTTGAGGGTGGTTTGGAGCGTGCCGCGCTTGGCGCCCGCCAGGTTCCTCTGCGCTGCACCAGCTCTCTGTTCCGATTGCGGCCTGCATGTGCCCGCGGGCGGCTTGGAGGACGGGGCCGGGCCGCACGGCTTGGAACGAGGCAGCTTCTCTGCAAGCAGGATGTCGCAGCACAGTTGCCGCGCGGCTGTTGTCAGCTGTCAAGGCCGCCGCATGGTTATGGGGATACTGCTTGCGGCACAGCTGAGATACCGTACGAGCCCCCGCACCTTCGTCCTCCTCGACGTCCGACAGCACGGGCGCCACGCTCGCCTTGCGCACCTCGCCGTCACTAAAGCTGCCTCCGTGCTCGTTGAGTTCGCGAATCTGCTGGCTGCTGCTGAACAGCGCATCGTCGATGTCGGGCAGCTCTACCTGCTCGCGTGGCCGCGCGGCGCAGGACTTGCGCTTTCGCCGCGGTCCAGCTGGGCCTGTGAGTATCGCATTTGTGGGCAAGGGGCCTTGAAACACCGGTACAAGCCATGCTGACGCATCCCACAGGCTGACGCACAGCTCACCTGACTTGTTTGGACTAGTAAGGAAGATTGGATCGGCAGGCCTCCGAACAATGTACTGGCGCTCCTGCGCCGATCGCAACGGTGCGAAGGGGTGGGTGGGGCAGAGCGACATCGGTTCTATGCTTGCGCTGTGCAAGCGAGCGCGCCTGAGAGCCCCCCCTGGCCCCCCTAAACCCGCTCTGTGTGCTGGACTCCCTCGTATCGCATACGCTCGCTGACCACAGAGCGAGCCGAATCGCCGCTCCATCGTGTACAAGGCGTGGTGTTCGCAAGTGGCGGCCCCACCTTGACCGGGGCTCCAGCTGTCTCGGAGAGTGTTAGCCAGAGTGGGTTAACCACGAAGGCCGGGGGATCCTGAGGTTCACGCAGAAGGATGAGGCCGACGTAGATGGCGGCAACCTTCCAAAGGGTGTTCGTGGGCGCGCACCTTGGGAAGCCGGCTGTAAATTTTTCGCAGGTCCTCATCCTCCGTTTTACGCTCAGCTGCTGTTGAATTGAATTTTCGTTGGAATATGACGTGCGTGATGTCTTTGTTGAGCCTTGCCGCGACTTTGCAGCCAAGCTGTTTAAGTTTGGCGGTGACGGCATCATGCGCGTGCACGTCGCCGTCGACGCGCTGCCACACGTGGACACAGCAGCTCTCTAGAGAACGTGTTGCGTCTGCCATAACGGCTTTCCCGTTAGTTTTCTGAGGATGGACAACATGTCCTCGTCGGTCTGCTGGGCAATTGGCGGCCTGACAAACAGTGAGCCAGCTTCATGTAAGAAGGTATTATGCTCAAAACTTGTGAGGGTTTGATGGCTACGGGTGCTGCTAAAGTCATAGGCGGAAGAGCAGCTGTCAAAGTTGAGACCAAGGATTGAAAGTACCTCTGTTTGATGAATCCAGGTGACACGGTTACTTTCCTTCGCAATCCCGTTTCTCCGGTCTTCAACATATAATTTGTCTTACTATCACAGGAACTATTTGCAGGTGCAATAGCGTACAAGTTTACCGTTCGGTTGGCTCCAACCAGTAAAAACTTTGAAGCTTGGTACAACCTTTGTAGGCTACTCGTGCCCAAACCATGAATGCAACCCTCCGACCACTAGCGCTTAGGCAGCCTCGCGGCACGCGAGGCGCAGCCCACGTCATCGCCAGGAGACCGCCAGCACGGGCGTTGCACATTTGCACCAAATCCTACGGGGGCTATGAATCTAGCAATAACCTGGGCATGACATCGCCTTACGCGACCGCCCCCGCGACGGGTAGAGCAAAGGTAACGGCAACCGCTGGCACGACCTCAACCCCGGCACTCAAACTCGGCAGCGGCCGGACGGGTGGCCTTGAGCTCTGGGGCTTTTCAGATACGCCCTGCGCCATCGCACCGTACCTGATAACACCGTCAGCCGGCAGGAAAATGACCGGCTCGCACCAAACCACACCCGTTCGCGCAGGTCCTTCAGCTGCTCGGGGAAGGCCTAAACACGTACAGTGGCGAGCAGTTCGGCCCCGCGGTGTCCCAACTCATAGCCGAGAACCCCACGCCGCAGCCGGGTAACGAGTCCGTCGCGCTGGGTCAAGGCACCTGGCAGGTGCGTGCTGAGCTATCACTGTCCAACACACGCAAAGCGTGCTGCGTTTCGGAGCGCGCGCGTGCAAGGTGCATGGGCTCACGGCCAACCTGTCTTGTGAACCTGTCGAGAGGGAAGCGGCCAGACACATGGTGCCCACCAAACTCTCAGACACCCGCCGAGCCTTCCCGAAGGTCATGCATCGCATCCGCCCGCAGCCCCGCCCCCACGCCCTTGTCCCCCCACTGCCCCTGACACTTGCACGTTGCACCCTTGCATCGCATCCGGCCCCACGCGGCTCGCAAAGCGCTTCTTCCAAACTCCTTGCCGGCTTTCCCGTGTTCGCCAATCCTTGAGGCTCTCTACAACAGCCCGCTTTCGGTGAATGCGGTATCCTCTTTATTGCCCTTGCGGCTCGTGGACCGATGCCGCCCTCACAGGTCTTCTACGCGCCGCATATCGCCCGGATGTCTTCTGCGCTGGGCACCACCTTCCAGCCCATCCAGTACCGACTCTCGGGCAGCACGCTTGTCTCGAACGTCAAGTACAGCAACCCGCTGCTGGGCGAGGGCTGGCTGAGCGCCGGAGGTGCGCCCGCTAGGAGAGGTGGATGAGGCGGAGAGCGCCTGTGGTGCTGTCCTGATACGCGAGGGGGAGATCGGGAGAACGGATTTGCCGCACCGTCGCTATGGGCGTATGCCCTCCGCTGCCAACGCAAGTTCTGCGGGATATCTGGGGTATCTGGGTTGGGGCAGGCGGGTCGGTGGTGCAGAGCTGCGCCCCCAGGCCGCGGCGCGTGAGGGCGGAGGGAAGCCTCTGCTTGTGCCAGCTCAGAACCTCACCGCGAAGAGCACCTTTCCTTCTCTACGGAGAGAGCCCACCGTGAGGAAAGGAAAGAAAGCAGCAAGTCGATAACCCTCAGAACATAACCAAGGCAAGGGCAAAGGCAAAGAAACGAAATGCAACACCGAACACCCACCGTGCCCCCTCGCCGTTCCGCTGGCCTTCTACAGGCACCATGGCCCGCAAGTACGACGACGCGGTTGAGGTCACCTTTGACCGCTTCTGGGTGGACATGGGCGCGGACAGCCTGCGCGCGGACCTTCCGCCAGGTGCGGACCCGACCCCCCGACTGGTCAGCGGGCCACCTCACCACGCAGCGATCCGTGGGTCTTGACGTTTACATATGAAGCAGACAGCACCACAGCAGACAGCACTCGTGCATGCATCATGGCACGGGCCACAGGGACCGGCTACCGTATGCCAGACCGCAGTATTATGGCGACGGGGCCGTCCGTCGCCCCAAACTGAGGAAGGGGGATGTTGAGGTGACTGCCGGCCTTGCGCGCTGAGCGCTAGCCTGGCCCTGATTGCTGCGTGGGCTGCCGTCGAACAGCCAGGCGACGGCTTGGGGCGCGTACTATCGGTTGTCGAGCATGTGACAACACACCCGCCTGATGGGAAGTGCAGTTTTCTTAACAGGGCGGTCCCGTGGGGTGGTGGTCGCTGGTTTCGTCTGCAGATGCTTCGTCTTCACTGCTGACGGCGGATGGGATCATCGGAGCACTCGGGTGAGTGGCGGGGGACTCGGGTGCTGGCGGGTACTCAGGCTAGCGGGGGGATGTGCGTGCGCGCTGGCGGGTCGCCGGTCGGTTGGCGAGCGCGCACCGGCTTCCAGCCGGGACGGCGGAAAGCCATCCAGCAGGCCAACCTTGGCGGAATGCACCCCGGGGGCGCACCTTGGCGGGAGCCGTCACCGGCACCGCCCGAGCAGCCCACCCGTTACCTCTTTGCGCCCCCGCACGCCGCCGTTGCACCGTGACGTGCCATCCCCCGCCTCCCCTGGGTCCGACCGCGCTCACAACGGCCCCTTGCCCTGCTGCGGCCCCTCGCCCCCCTCCCCCCGTGCTGCCGCAGTCGCGCCGCCTTCTTCCCCCAGCTGGCCGTGTTTCCGGTGCTGTACCTGGACAGCGACCTGGCCGTCTTCAAGTTCACGCCGCTGGACAGCCCCATCGCAGTGCACAGGGTGGCGTGACGGGACACCAGTTCCGGTGGTGCCCCAGTACGGTACTGCCCCCCGTAGTGCCCCGGGCGCAGAGGGTGCCGTGCCTTGTGTGCTACCAGCGGCTCTTGGTGCTCATGAGATGCGCGGCCCCAGCCGGTGGGTGGCGCGGCCGCGTAATGGCGTCACGTTGGTCACGTGTGTGCAGCCGTTGCAGTGGTGGATAGCGGGTAGGCGAGGGCGTTACGGAGGCGGTGGGGACGACAGTGTGGGGTTGCGGAATGAGAACCTGAGGTGAGGGCGAGGGGTTTGGCGGGCTCGTGACGGTTGGGGGCGTCCCGGGGGTGCCGTGATTCGGGTTCTCACGAAAGTCATCATGTTGCATGGGCTCCTTCAACAGCAACACCGGCACACTACTGACTCACGTCCGTTTCTCGAAGTGCGAGCACGACATACGAGAGCAGCGGCCGCTGCGCGACCGAGAGCAAGACTGTTGGTGGTATTAGGAGGGACATCGGAGTTTGGGCGTCGAACAACACCCTACCAGTGAGAACCGTCGACGGCTATATTACCGTTTCTGCGGGTGTCCTGCATGTTCCCGCATTGTTCAGTGACTGTTGTGCCCTGCTGAGCTGCCACTGCAGCCTGTTGTGTGACTCCATTTCCTTGAGTTGCGGTGTGAGAGGAAAAAGCCGAAAAGGGCTGCGGCAGGCCTGAGTGGTGACGTAAATAGGCCTTACATACGCTGAGCTCTGCTCATTGGTACTAAAGCTGGAATAAGGCCCGTAATACGCCTCACGCCAAGGTTGTCTCCAGCGTTATTGAACTGGGTCACAGCCCGCACTGGATTTCGTTCTGCTTATCCCGTACTGGGTCCAGCCAACCCGGGGGGGAGGGGCGCAAACGGCGCCGACCCTGGACCAAAGGCCCCGTGCGTTTGCGCGGGCCCCGCCCTGCCCTGCGCGCGGAACCCAACCACAATGCGGCAGGTAATTTGGACGCCCTCGGAACTACCAAAACCGAACAAAGTCCACCGACTTTGCCTCCCCACTCACCTCGGCGCCATTCGACGTAGCAACGAATGAGTGGGACGCCTGGAACCCTCACACTGGCGTGCTGCGCTGCGTTCCCGGGCAACATGTGTCCAGCCTCGGTCTCGTGCCCTGCCCGTCCTCCAAGGCGACTTCCCCGCAGCAACGGGCCCCGCCAGGGCGCCGATACGTTCGCGCCCTCTTACCGGTATTCTTACGCCGTGGGGTGGTCATCTCTGGAGCCACTAGCCTCGCACGCACCGTACACGCACCTTGCGATCCGGACAGCGCAGCCGGACGCCGCGGACGCGCGTCCCCCCACCTGATCACCGCACAGCGGGCCCCATGTGACCCCCACGATATTTTCTTTTTACCCCACGTGACCTACCTAGACACCGCTCCGTCTTCCGTCTTCCCAGCTGTCCCGAAGCGAGCTCCGACCTCCCGACGTCCCAAGATTCGAGAGGCCCAGGAATAATCCAGGCGCGCCCACAGACCGCCCCCCTGAGCTCACTTCCGGACCGCGTCGGGACCCGACCTCCCAAGGGACCTACTATGCTTAGTGAGCCACGGACGTGATGTAATCACCAACGGCCAGTGACAACCATAATCGAAAAAATAGGACGGCACCGAACCCACAGTACCGGACACCACCATATCCCCCCGCCTTTGCATATATCATTCGACTTCTTTACTCCTTATCATCATGTAAACATCATTAATTGTGCAATCAATGATTATACGTCTCCGGATCAAAGCGGAAGCCCCTGTGCGGGGCCTCACGGCCATGGGGGCTCCGGCCCGTTCCTCAACACGCCGCGCCCGCGTCCGCGGCCGCCGCCGGCGGCACACCCGGCAGCGCCTGCACGTCCACGGCCGTCCCCGTCGCCCTGCCGTACAGCTCCGCAAAGAGCACCGGCAGCTTCCCCGGCTGCAGCCAGTCGGGGCGCTTGGGGCCCCGCGCATCCGCCTGGCCCAACCGGCCCAGGACCGCCGCGGCCATGTGCTGCGGGATGCCCGACGCGCCGTGGAGGGCCCCCAACAAGCCGCCGACGATGGCCGCGTTGGTGTCCGTGTCGCCCTTGAGCAGCAACACCTCCCGCAGAGCCTCCCGGTACTGCGTGCGCAGCCTGCGGGGCAGCGGCAGTGGCGTCATGTCATTGTCGCTACTGTCACTGTCACTGACGCCGCGCAAGTCCGTTGTGGGGGAACACCTTGTTACTACCGGCCGTACAGCCGTACAGTATAACTTGCAGCGTCACTGTCACTGCGGCGCGGCGGCGGTGGCAGCGCGACGCGAGGAGCGGGGAGCCGACAACCGAGGTGGCGAGGTCTCTTGGCGACGGAGCTGCAGGCGGTGTACAGCGCGCACAACCCCAGGCGTGCGCGGGCGAGCGCGGACACATCACTAGCCTTCCACATCACTAGCCTTCGTGTGGCGAGCACGCACGCACACACACACACACAAACGCACACACATGCACATGCGCGAACGCGCTGCTCACCATTAAACAACCGGAGTGACCCGGGCTTGCTCGCCCGTCCTTCCTTCCAATCGGCAGATACACGCCGGAAGGGCACGGATCCGCGCCCCGGGGTCGGGAGAAGACAAAGGAACACACACGCACACATGTACCGTCACCGACCTTGCCGCTCCCCCACCCCGGCAGCCCCAGCCCCAAGACCCCGACGCCCGCCCTCCAAACATCCCAAGTCCGTGAGCGCTCACTCACTTGAGATGCCGGAACGCGTAGAAGAAGCCGTAGCGCACAAACCCAATATGGCGGTCCACCGCCGGGCCCGGCTCGCTGCCCAGCGCATCCCTCAACCAGCCCGCCACCTCCTCGCACGCATGGCCCGCCGCCCACGCGCTCGCCGCCGCAATGGCGCCGTCGGCGTCTCCCGGGTTGGCAATCAGGTGCTTGATGGCTATGCAGTAGATCGCTGTGGTTTGTTGCGTCACCTCATTGGGGTGCGACAGCCGCGCGTCCTCCACCGCGGCCGCCGCCAGGTCTTCGTCCGACAGGCGGCAGCCCCACACGGCCAGCGGCGTGATGCGCATCAGCGAGCCGTTGGATTTGGAACCGCGGCTGAACTGCGGGCGCCGGCTCGGGGGAGCGGGGCCGGGGCGGGACGGGGGCGGGGCAGGGGATATCGTAGGATACAGTCAGGCCACGAAAAGGCATCACAAGGGAACCATCAGCACGGGAAAGCACCTGGATGGCGGGAGGGTCGGGTGGGTGGGCGCGCTGCAATGACGGGCCTCTACAGGCGCGCTACTGCGATGAAACCTCTCAACCTGCCCGATACGTGTGGACCCACATCCCACGACGAAACCCACTGCTGTTGCAAAGCGCTGTTGCGGGCCCAGCCCTGGGTTACGGTGCCCCGAACCCGGTAGCCCAAACAGCAGGCAGCCGCAGCGGGCGGGGGTCCAGGGCAGCCCTCGCTCGGGTCCTCCCGAACCTGATGTCCTGGGTCTGAAGAGCGGTGCCGCACCTGTGACTGTTTGCGCATCGCCGGCGCCAGCGGCCCGTCCTCGTCCTTATGGTGCAGCGCCGCGGAGAAGGCAGTACGGCAGGTATTGCCTGGACGAGCAGCGCAGCCAACAAGGGTTGGAAGCACGGAAGCGGAGGACGGAGGCACAGGCGGCGACCAAGGCCCTGCCAAATCCCAGCCCGGCGTCGCATTGCGGACAACCCGTGTCCGTTCTCCTCTAGCACGCACATCGCACACATCGTATGTGCCGTTCCACAGCGCCATGCGAGGACACTCCAACAGCGCATCAACGGGAGGGCCATTCCAGTGGCGCGCGCCCACACCTGGTTACAGCGCTCACTGGACGAAGCGCGACACCGCTCTTCAGCCCCAGGACTTGCTTTGACTTTGGCTTCACGCATGCACACACACAACCACACACAACCACACACACGAACACACGACGGCTCCTCTTCCCCTGACCCGGCTCACCCACGTCGAAGGGGTGGCTCTCCAGCCAGGCGCCGTACTTTTGGGCCACAGCCTCCGCCGGGAAACCAGCCGCCGGTTCGTGCCCCGACAGGCCGGTCGCCAGCGCCATGGCCAGCTCGCTGTCATCGGTGATCTGGGTCAAGGTAGCATCAGGAAGGGGAAAGGGGGGGCGGCGGTCCACAGCAGGCGAGATAGGAGCTACCGTAGCATCAGGGAGTGACAAGGGGCCCGCGGCCCGCAGCAGGCCCGCGAGTAAGGGCCTGTACAGGTGTGCCGTGCCTGTACAGGCGTATCGTCCGGGGCTGCGGTGTCGGGGCCAATGGATTTGAGCGCGGGCCGCGAGTTGCCGGTCCCTTTTAAGCTCGTCAGCGCCCGCATTCCACCCCGTGGCTCGGGTCTCATGCCGACGTGAGGTTTGATGGACGAGCGCTGTGTGTGTTATTGGTATGAAGAGATTGGTTAAAGTACGGACCGCAACTTTTGGACCAGAGCCCTCGGTCCCACCAAGTCAAATCAGGCCCAACTAACGGTCCCCGAGGGTTAAACCTTGGCGTCCGCATGCGAGGGCTTGGCTCACCTGGCCTGGTCCAACGCCCCATACCCCACCTCCCGGCATGGTGAGGGCCCGCTCGACCTGTCATTTTTACAGGGTGCCGGAGGGCCGCAGCCATGCTGTCGCCGTCCGTTGCGCAGCGCCTAAACGCAACGGGTTTTAAATGAATCCTTACCGTTTCGGCGCATATATGCTTTTCGTCGAATTCAAGCACGGCGCCCGTTGCGTCGCCTACAAAAGCACCTAGCATCGCTCCGAAAGCGGCATCGATAGGCGAAGTTGGCGCCATGTCCGTCAGATCGATAAAATAAGGACAAAATAGTCAGGACAAAATTCACACCGAAATAGTGTTCCGGCGGGTGTACTTGAGATGTACATTTGTCTTAAGTACACCCGCCGGCTCTCGTCCATGCCACGTCAGGAACATAGTAAGACCGACATGAAACAACATCACAGCAGTAAACGAAAGCACTGCGAGATTGCTAATTCGCAAGTTGTCGCAAACCGAGGGCGGCGGAAGTTTTATCGTTGGAGAAGTCTATGAGACGCCAACCCGACAAGGAATACAAATTCATTGTCTCTCGCACCCAATCTCCGCTCTGGAACGGAAAAGTATGCTTCCCAACCATCACCAGCATCCACGCCCCGATTTAACCCAGCTGCCATCCTCCCCGCTCTCGCCTTCTGTCCGCCCTACCATCCCCTTCCCGCCAACTCCCCCTCCACCCGCGACTCACGACCCCATACCCGCAGCAAAAATCGCCCCCTCCCCGTCCCCACTCCCATCCCTTCAGCCGCCGCCTCGACACGCCCGCTCTCTCACAGCGCGGCTGCCCAGGCCGCGGTGGTGGGCGTGACGATGCCCATGCAGCGCATGTCCTCCAAATTGGCCTCCTGCACCGCCTCGCTCTTGGACGCCGTGGCGTCGCTGAGCACCGCCACCTCGTAATCGTGGCCCAACGCGTCCACCGCCGTGGCGCGGACGCAGTTGGGCGTCTGCACTCCGCACAGCACCACGCGCCGCACCTTGAGCCGCCTGCATGGGTGTGCGCAGGAGGGCGGGGTTATCCACGTTTAGGCCGGAGCCCGTGAACGGTAAAAGTAACAGAAGAAGGCCGTCTTGTCTGCAAAAGAACAGCGAGGTAAGCGAGGAGGGGGGGGCGCCGTGCGTGTGTGAGCAGGTCCAGGTACGGCTTGTCATCACAGCTTTGTGCAAATGCAGGTGGGCAGGGTAACGTGCAGGTGGGAGTAGCGCTGTAGCGGTAGCGGTGTTTGTGTGGTCGTGTGCGCGTGCACAGGCGCAAGGAGTGCCGGCAACCCCTTTGCATGCCGGCCTCGCGCCCTGCGGCACCTGCCTGCGGCGACGTGCATGTGCTGTACATGTGCGGCTGGAGTACGGCACTGCCGTACCTGAGCACCAGGTCCAGGTGGGTGTGGAGGAAGGCACTGAATCGCTTCTTGACCAGCACCAGCTCACCATGCCGCACCTCCAGCCCCTCCACCAGCTCAGCGCCTGATGGGTTGGGTGGGTGGGTGGGTGAAGTGGGTGGGTGAAGTGGGTGGGTGAAGAGGGTGGGTGGGTGAAGTGGGTGGGTAAAGTGGGTGGGTGGGTGAAGTCGCAAGTGCAGGCAGGGAGGCAGTGGACGGGGGTAACAACGAAGAAACCAAAGCACGATAACCCGCCAGGACAAACATACAGAGCAAACCCTGGCTGCGGCCGCAGGGGCCGGCGCGGCAGAGGGCTACCCATGGAGGCCGTATAGCCCAATCCAGCACCACGGCCTCATCCATCCCAGCGGTCAATGTGGGGTTGTGGGCGGCTGGGCGTCATACTCGCCGGGGTTCCATAAGCTTCTTGCAAAACTTGCGCCCCTGTTTCGAGCTACGAGCCGCAGCGATGGAACGGTGGCGACGGGAGGGGTGGTGCCGGGCGGCTCACCCTTTGTGCCCGGCACGGTGCTGCCGCCCCCGTCCTTAAACAGGTGCGTGCGGGTGTACTCGATGTCGACCCCTGCACCCAGCGGCGAGGTGATGGGGGTGGGGGTGGGGTGGGAGGGCTCATCAGCCGAGACAAGGGACCGTCAGGTGCCAGGTACGGTAGGCAGCGAGGTAACTGCTTGCTCAGCGTGTTCTGCTGGGCTTGTCGGGCTCATCAACAGCAGCGCATTTCAGCGGCAATTCAGCCGTGGACGTCGACAGCAGACCACAGTTTTCCAGGTACTCGGTTGCAGGGGGCGCTCCGTGGAGGCATTGGTTTTTTGAGCGAGCGGAGCAGCTCCTGGCTCGCCATTATTGCGACCGGGACGGTTCGGGATGTTACTCATTCCTGGGGCAGGGACATTTCTGCCACCATTTCAAGGACAGGTAATTGATTAGTAGCCCTCAGTAATTACCTGATGGGTGGTGCTCGCGGATGACCCATATTACGTGCAAGTGCTTGGCGCGAGCGGCTTCGATTGCTTCTGTCACCTTGGGCAGGCAGCCCATCGCGCCAGCCACGCAAAGAGGCGAGGTCGGAAGGCAGAACTCATTTTGCATATCAATGCAAATAAGGCAAGTCTCCGAGTCCGTCATCTTGGCCTGTGGCTACCTAACACCGGGCTATTTGTGACCCTTCCGCCCGATTTAAATCATCAACTGAGACCTACAACGCATAGGCCTTTGATTGTCGAAATCTCGTACCGTTGATTATCAACCGAAACGGTTACTGGTGCGTAGGGGTGCGTGACTGACTCACGGAGACACGGACTGCACGCTCGCCCTGCCCACCGATGCGAATTAAGGGGCATCAGTTACGCTCACAAGGCGATTATCTCCTTTCGTTGGTTGTGAGCTGAGGAGGGCATGCCCGCTTTTGGAGTTCTTTAATGACCGGCTAGATGAGAGCGTAGGCCGTACACTTCGTTGGGAGCAGTCAAGGGCAATGGCCAGTGCATGTCCTGACTCGCTAAGCCAATCATGTTTATTAGGGGAAATATCGCACGGTGTGTAACGCAGGGTAAGTCCCGGCAAGTTGACACAATTTCAGGCCGCTCAGGTCAGGACCCTTTGCCTGCGGCAGAGCGGCGGCAGCCACGGCTTTCGGCACTCAGGGCATCACGGTTGCTGCTGTAGTGGAATGCTGGACTCCATCAGAAGGAAGATAAAGCCAGAGGGCTTACTCATTAATTACTGTGCCGAAGGGGGCAGGGGATGGAAAGCCAGGGGTATGTCTGTGCTAAAGGGGTGTCCGCACAGTCCGTGCCATCCATGCGAATGGTGGTTGCTGGAAAGCTCGCACGCTTAAGCTGACACGCAATCAATCATGTCGTAATTTGGTGTAAAAACCCTAAGGGTGTAAGGAGGGCGGGCAGGACGACGGCAGGTCTCCTCATGAGTCCACACGCTTCTTCACGCCCAAACTGCGCGGCGGCGCCTTGAATAGGTCACTGCAAGCCCTCCGTGTTTCATCAGCTATCATATTCCGTGACGGCTTGGGCTCTTCCCCCGGATCCTGCCCGCCCGGGTTACTACAGATAAGCAGCGACGTCCGGCCTTGGCCGCAGGACGTTGCTGCTTATCTGTAGTAACCATTATGATGATACTGCACAGTATGGCACATGGATAGGAGGTGTTGGACCTCCCTTACACTCTGTCCCTGGCCCAAAAACCCTCGACTTCGTCTGTACAACTTCGACGTTTCCTAGCTGTCATCGCCACCCTTTTTTCGTCGCCATAACTAAGAAACGGAGTAGTCAGCCGGTGAAAACTAGCATGATGGCAGACCATACGTAGCTCTGGGACCTTGTGGGCGGACTTGAGCTTCAAGGCTGAATGTTAACAGAATGCGTACCTACATGAGCAGCACTGTCACTTAATTAAGTCCGATGCGTTAATTATCGCAGGTAAGGAAGCCCAGGCCTTCCTACATTATCGGTTGCTCATTGCAAGTACGACACTTCGAGGACCTAGCCTCCGTCGTGGCTCACTCGTAGAATACACTGGCTCCTTAGAGACGACTGATAAGCTTATAGGAGCACACGGCTATACGTGGATCACTGGCGCCTAAATCGCACTCCTGATACTTGCCCTTGTCCGGCTTGTGTACCTTCACGCGTATCATCGAAGCGCATTGCTAGCGCGCACAAACACAGTCTGCACGCAACATTGATAGCTCACTGTAATTCATAACTTTGCTTATGCTGCTGGGGTGACCACTGCCGCCTGGCACACATGGCAGCAGCGCAAGAGGATGCGGTTCAACCTCCCTCGGGGACAGATGGCTGGTTATCCTCGGCGCCTGGAAGCAGGTCTCACCATCAAAGCCAGGCTAGCCCTGCTCGGGACCGGCGACCGACCAACAGTACTTATAAGAATGGCGACGGGACGGACTTTCCGCGTTACTTTCTTCAGCTCGGCCAGGAACTCAAACGCTCGCGGGGATATGAGATGATCCAGGAGTAAGAAACCGCACAAATATGCAGGTGGCCGTCGGTTGTTGCCATTCAACCCCTATCGAACCCACACCTTTTTGAATCCACGACCGCTCGCAGGCTTCAGCTCATGGTCTGCAGCAAGGAAACGGGCATTAAGGGCAACGCGGCACGGGCGCGCGTGATGGTTCTGCTGCGAGAAGTGCAGGTAAGGGTGTTGCTCGGCAGGTGCCGCGCCGCGGGGCCGTTCCAGCCGCTGGGCTCAGCTTCGGCGCATAGGTTGGTTTGCGCGCCGCGGGCTCGGCCCCTCACTTTCGTTCCCACGTTCCTGTCCCCACGTGCGTGGTGGTGTCGTCCTGCAGGGTGTGCTGATTGGCTTGGAGAACAAGGTCGATTCGCAGACGTACGACCTGGGTGTGTTCAATGTGGAGCGATCGGAGCTCCGAAAGGTGGGTGGCGTGGGGGTGGTGCGGTGGTGGTGGTGGTGGGGTGGGTCGGGGTGGTGGTGGTAGTGGTGGTGGTGGAGGTGGTGGTGGTGGTGGTGGTGGGCAGGTGGGGTGTGGGTGTGGGGTGGGGTCCGAGCTGGAGCCCCCGTCGCCGTCGTCCCGTCGCTGCGGTGCTTCATCTTTATTACGGTGGCCCCCCTCAGCGCATGGGACCATGGGCCCTCGAGCACGCGGGTTCACGTGTGCGGTTGCATGCGGGGGCGCGGTTGTGCTTGCGGGAGGGAGCGGGCAGGGGAGCGGGCGGGGCCGGGCGTGGACGGAGCGCAGGCTCCAGGGACGGGACAGGGCAGCGGCAGGGCGCGGGGCAGGGATGTGAACAACGGGCGCTTATCCTGTCCCCACACCGCCCCCACGCCTTCCCCACGTCCCTGCCCCCCCCACACGCACACAGGAGCTCCGAGACCAGAAGGCCAAGGAGTTCCAGCCGCTGCACGCCGTCGACTTCCGCAGCACTGAGGTCAAGGACCTGCCGCATAAGTTGCGGACACTGTTCGAGGACAACCAGGTCGGGCGGGATGGGCTGGGGTGGGGTTGGGGTTGGAAAGGCCGGGGTTGGAGTGGCGCGGGGTAAGGAATGAGGGTCGAATGGGGTGGAACGGGCCGTCCACACAGCGGTAGCTGTCCAGCAGAACCTGGATTGGCTGGCTGGCTGGCTGGCTGGCTGGCGAGGGAAAACGTGACCGTTTTGCCAAGTGGGTGTGCCCCTGTGCGCCAAAATGCCACTCCTAAACTCCTGCCGGCTCCTACCTGCCCGGCCCGGCCCGGCCCCGCCCTCATCACCGTCTCATGTGCGCGTCTTTGGCGTGGCCGGTCCTGCTCCTGCTCCTGCTCCTGCCGTACAGATCCTGCGGGAGCAAGTACGGCACCTGCAGTACTCGGTGCGCAGTGCGGAGACGCGGCTGGAGGCTTCGGAGCGGCGGACGGCGGCGCTGGAGACTGAGAACCATCAGCTCTACATGGCGCTGCGGGTGGGTGGGTGGGTGCGTGTGTCGGTGGGTGGGTGGGTGGGTGGGTGAAGTGGGTGGGTGCCGCAGGCTGGGTGCCGCCGCCGCCGCCGTTACCGCCGTGCCTGCCTTCACCCGCTGCCTTCATCTCATGCTCACGCTCATATTCATGTCACCCTGCGCGCCTCTCCCTCCGCCTCTCTCGCTCCTCCTGCTGCAACCCGATCCAACCCGACCCATTGCACTCGTAATCCCTCCTCCCGCCCACCCGCCCGTCCGCCCGCCCGCCCGCAGGAGGCTGGCAGCAGCCCCGACATCGCGCACGACATGCGGCGGATGCGGGAGGTGGCCCGCGCCGCGGAGGCGCGCGCGATGCATCTGGAGATGCAGATGATGTCCGTGACTGAACAGCTGGAGGGCGAGCGGCGGCTGGCGGCGCAGAAGGCGCGACACTCCGCCGCCAAGCACGCGATGCTGGAGTCGCGACTGACGGCGGCGCTCAGCACATCCATCCCGGCGGCGGCGCCGCCGCCGTCGGGCCGGCCCAGCACCGTCGCCGCCGGCGGCGGCGGCGGCGGCCGCAAGTCCAGCGCGCGGTCGTGCGTGTACGACCCAATGGGCATGGACGACGCCGGCAGCGTCAACGGTGGCGCCGTCGCCATCTCCCTGTACGACGGTGCCGGCGGCTACGTCGCCGGGGCCGGTGGCTTTGTCCCCGGCGGAGGCGGCGGAGCCGACGGCCGATCGTCGGCGCACTCGCGTACGCACACGGCGACCAGTGCCGGCGGCGCGGGCCGTTCCAGTGCGGGGCGGGAGCGGTCCACCAGCCCGCCGCGCAGCCCGAGCGGCCGTTCCATCAGCCACAGCCCCGGCAGCGTCATCCCGACCCTCTACCCGCTGTTCAACGCCAAACACAAGCCGCCGCACGCCTACTCGCCCGACTCGTCACCGTGGCTGTCCGGAACCGCCCCGAGCCCGGCCGCCAGCGGCGGCGGCGCCGCCGGCGCCGGCGCGTCGTCCTTCTCCGGCTCGCCGCCGCCGCCGCCGCCTCTGCCGCCGCCGCCGCCCAGCCTGGCCCGCAACCTCAGCTTCACGGAGCAGCACCGACCCGTGGGTCTCGGAGGACCCATGGGTCGGCCCAGCAGCGGTCACGTGCACCAGACCGCCGCGGCGTTGGCAGCCGCGGAGGACGCTCGGTCGGTCTCGTCGGCGTCGACGAGCACTTCAAGTCCCGGCGAGCTCGTGCGGGCGCTCAACTCCTCGGCCGTCGTGACGTCACGGCCACTGCTGCCCAGCGTCAGCGGAGCCAGCGCCAGCGGCGGCGGCGGTGGCGGCGGCCGCATCTCAGGCGCGGGCACCGCCGCCGCCGCCGCCACCGCCGGCGGCGGCGGCGGCGCGGGCATCCTGGCGCTGCGGGTCGGCGGCGGCGTGGGATCGTTGCGGCGCAGTACGGGCAGCGACGACTTGCCGTCGCCGCGCCGCAGCATCGGCGGGCGGGAGGTCAGCGGGGCGGCGACGCCGCGAGATGGCAGGGCGTCGTACGAGGCCGAGGGAGCGGGGCGGTGGATGTCGCAGGAGGTGGCGGCGGCGGCGGCGCAATGAAGGGCGCGCGGTTCTGTGCTGTCCCGCGTTGGTTCCTTAAGGGAAGGAAACTCGGATTGCAGCGGCGTGGCTTCCCCTGTGTCCTGTGACCCCTGCGTCGGCTGCTCGCCCTCGCGGCGGCACTCGCCGTGTAAGACACTGCCGGCGGTCCGCGCGGCGGGCGGGCAGGCAGGCAGGCAGGCAGGCAGGGACCCGCCGCTTTGCCGCAGGCCCCCAGCTCGGCAAGATGCAGCGTTGAGAGTTGGCAGCAAGCGGCTGCAATGGGCGATTGAGCGGCGGCAGCTCGCTGGTGCACGAGGGGCGCTTCTGTGCACAGGGAGCGCTGGGGCTGCCGCCGCCGGCCAGCGCAAGGGGAGGGGGCCCTCTGTCCCGGACAGCTCCATGCGTGTGCCCGCCCGTCTCGCGTCTGCGTGTTGGCTCGCTTCGGATTAGGCCACGGTTGGTTGTGGCCTTCGCGATCAGGACGGGGGGGGCAACTGCAGCTGCATCTGTGGCGGCGACTCCGCTGAGCGCCACCGCTGCGGTACACTGCGCTGCGGAGCCGCCGGAACGCGCCGAACTCAACTCGTTATTAGATTGCTCTTGATTGGCTGGCAGGGAGGGGACAGGGGAGGAGCCAGTGTGCCCTGCGATCCTATCTGCTCGACGGTCTTTTCTACACTGCCGGTACCAACCGTAGCCGTTCTTGTACTACCGACCTACCGTAATGAACATTGACGTAACGCGAGCGAGTCGGCCCCAGGATGGGGCCAGAGAAAATGTCTGAAGTACGGCAGGGGTTTGGCCACAGGCATAATGCGCGGCTCGACAGGCTTGCGCCGAAGTTTAGGTGCAGCAGGTGGGGTTGGTGTACACCTAACTTGTAGTAGCGTTATCGATATCCCGGGAGCTTGTCGTACTGCGATGCGTGTGCTTGGCGATGAAACTGGCGGGTGCTTGTGCTTGTTTGCCGGGTTGTCGGGTTGTGGAGCAGGGAGGGAGGTGTGCAGTGTCGGGTGTATGCGTTGTGCGTGGGTGTTTGTGTGCCCGCAAGGGTGCCGGTGGCGAGCACGGCGCCCCCGACGCAGGACCAGATGCTATCTTGCGGGCCGCTCGGTCAAGGCCGCTCCCCGCCCGGGCGGTGGGGGGAGCACGGCCAGGGGGGGAGGGCGGATGGCGGTTCAACGAGGCGAGGCGGACTGCGGACGTGCTTGTCGGTGGGCGACGGGCGGGGCGGGCTGGCGGGCTCGAGTCCTGCACGGCCGAGGCGGCGAGCCAGAGCCCGGAGGGCCCCCTCCTTTGTTTCAAGTCGTCATTCTCGGACCCGACATCCACCCTGCAGCAGCCCGCGGCACACATTCATGTCCCTTCCACTGCGTAACGAGCGCAACTTTGCTCGATTTGCGCTTTCTTTCAAGAGTTCCCCCTGGACCGACACCTCGGGTACTCGCTCCGCCGGGGCGGGGCCGTCTGGCCCTAAACGCCTAGGCCCTAGATCCCTGCGTCCGTCCGCCGCAGTGACAGGGCCTCTACGTGGATAATCCCCCCGGGGGCGGCCGCCCGACCAGCAATACCGGCGCCACATCGAAACTACAGTACGGGTAGCTGGCCTGATCACGCCCCATCACGCCCCCCTCCCGCCAGTGACAACAAGGACAGCCCTCCCCCCACCCCCCTTAGCACCGTGTCAACGGTCCACAGGCGGTCATTATCATCAACACCGCATTCGCTGGGCGGCGACACGCCCGGACAGCAGCGGAACACCGGTGCGCGCAGCTCGGCAGCTGCCTTTCCATCCCCCAGCAACATCCTCCTTCCCACAGCACCAAAGAGCCGCCGTTCCCCTGATGTCGCAGCCCCGCCAACCCCCCGCCCCCGTGCCAGTCGCGGCCATCTCCCGCCCATATCCACGTTCCTCCTCCCAACGCGCCCCCCGGCTCCTGGATCTCCATCTCACCCAACCCCAAGTCCCGCCCTACGGCCCACTGCCTTGTGTCCGCAGCTCACTGGCTGGCCCACTGGCTGCCGCTGCTCAGGTCGTGCTGGCCAGACGTCGGCTGCCAGGCGCCGCCGCGAACACTGAACGGGCAGGGAGGGAGGGAGGGAGGGCGCGGTGCGCGAAATCAGAGGGGTCAGGGCCCAGCGACGGAGCGAGTCCGCGGTGGCGACCAGACGAGGGGGTTTCAGGGAGGGGGCACGAGCAGAGGTGGCTGCAGGGGGGGTGGAAGGGTACCGATGAAGATGATACCTCACCCATTCTGCCATTCACCTCACCTCACCCATTCTGCCAGTCACCTCACCTCACCGCACCCAGTCACCTCACCTCACCGCACCCAGTCACCTCACCTTGCTCCGCCAGCTCCCTCCACTCGAGGTTGAAGGGGTGGGAGGGGTCCGCCAGCGGGTCGCCCCTGCGTGCGTGCGTGGGTGGGTGTATGCGGGCACGGTGCCTTGGCGCATAATGTGTGTGTGTCTGTGTGTGTGTGTGCGTGCGTGTGTCTGCGTGTCTGTGTGTGTATGTGTGTCTGTGTGTGTCTGTGTGTGTGTGTCGTTACAGTATCTGACCGGGCCCTGACGCTGGCCAGGGGCTGCTAACCCAGCCCCGACGGAAAGACCGCCTAAGCACTCTCCCCCTTGCGGTGGGAGAAGGGCGTGAGGGGCCGCTACCCCCTCCTGCTCGACGCAGAGCTGGCTGCGTCATACACCCCATATACGGGTGTACGGCGCAGCGGCTCCCCAAAGGCTTGAGCTCACAGCCTGCCTTATACGGCAGCTGGGCCCTTCGTCCGCACAAACAGCAGTCGTGCCGGCGCACTACGCGGCGCCCGCGCTGTCCTGCCCGCCCTGAAGTCCTTGCAGCGCCGGGGCGCCCGGCCGGCCTGCTACCGGCTGGCGGTGCTCCTCTAGGCGCGAAAACAAAGCGCTGAGAACCTGCCCCGAGCTTGGTCCGGCTCGTGGGCGGTCAGCACCAAAGGAGAACCCAAGACAGCGCGCGCCCTACCCCTACTACTACTCCTACTACGACGGCCCCGGAGAGGCCGGGGGGTGGCCCCTAGAGGCCGAGCTCCAGAGCGCCGCTTGGCCTCGACGCGGCAGGAGGTCGGGAGCGGGCCTTGCGGCAGCGGGCTAGGTGACGGAGCTATAGTTCGCACTAGGCGGCACCTCGCCAACTCGCCTCACTCTCGCTATACCCGCTCCCTAAAGCCTCCCTCGCCTACAAAGGGCAGCCCGCGGCGGTCTCTGCACCCTAAGTCCTCTCGGACCCAAAGGAACCCCCCCACCTCTCACGCCTCCCTGCCTCGACGCCCTAAGTTCCCTCCCTCACCCCTAAAGCCCCTTCATCCCCTCACTCCACGACCCCTCCCTCTCCCTCCATACCCATCCCTGCGTGCTGCACACACTGAAAGTGGCCGTTGACCACCGCCAGGATGGGATGGTCAGGCCCTACCCCCTCCCATCCCCGCCTTGGCACGTCTAGCTCCGCAAACCCCCGCACACGCTGCCAAAAATCTAGCGCTGCGCGCGCCTTGGCCACCTCGACTGGGTCTGGGGCATCCGGGGCGTGTGTGTGTGTTTGTTCACGGACCAGCGGGAGAGCGCCCCCCACGATGCGGGTCCGTTTCAAATGTCGTACTCATGAGAGGATACTCAAGCGACTACTCACTGGTACGGCAGCTCGTTCGGGCTGGGCAGCGGCGCCAGCTCCTCACGAAGGTCTGCGGGCGGGGGGGAGGGGGAGAGAAGGGCGGTTGGGACCGGACGGGTAAAGACGACGGCGCGCCCGGCACGTATGGGGTGCGGATTACACTCCGCATACTACCGATACCCGCGTGCTAATAAAGCGCGAGCTGTCGCGAGAGTCGACAGCGCCGCACTTCCGTCCCCTGGCTGCGGAATCATCTCTCTCACTCCCCGCGTACCGTACCCTTGCAAAGCGGCAGTAGTGTTCGTGTGCCTGGTGGTGGCCCGCTCACTTACCCAGCGCCTCCAGGAGCCGCCGGTGAGCCTCAGCGGGAACACCAATGCCGTAGCGCAGCGAGAAGCCTGCACGTGCAAAGGCACACGAGCCTACGGTCATTTCTTGTCAAGCGCTGCCCGAAGTAAGGTGTATACGTGTCTTGCGCCGGGGCAAGGGGCGGCGGCATTCAGCCCCGCTCGGTCCCGCATTCGGCCGATTCAGCCCCCGCCGACTTCCGGGCTCTCCTCCTCAACCTGACGGACGCCTCCCCCACGACGGACCCCCAACCGATCGTCATGAACTGCCCCCGGCCCACCGTGCGTGTCGTACTCTCGGTCGCCGCCGTGCGTACGGCAATAATCTACCAGCTCGGACCAGTGCACGCGATTGGCCTGTCAGGCCGGGTCCCGGGTGGGCGCCAAGGGGGGGGGAAGGGGGTGTCGGTTGTTATCTTGTTAATCGCCCCCGCTGCAACTGCGATATCTAGCCCGATAAGGCCCTTCCCAGCGCGCCACAGCGGTCCGCTCGTCCCAACACCCACTCCTCCGTCTTCAGCCGACGCCGACCGGCAAAACAAAAGCGTTTGTACCGGACGAGCAGCCCTATCCGTACCGGTGCACCGCACTTCGGTGCACCTGGACACGTGGGGCCCCCGGGGGGTTACCGGTACTCCGGTAGTGCGGCGCAGCTGCGGTATATGTACGACAACGCCCAGGAATATCGTGTTTGGAGCACTACACAGACGGGAGGGCTGTCGGAATGCGGCGTGGTTGTGTACTGTGTAGTGTATGGCAGTCTAACGACCTCCGACCTGCGAGTATACGTCCTGGGCGGGTGGCTCCGACCGCAACGAGCCGTCCGGGTGGCGATAGCTCCGGGCGCCTCGGTCACGCACCCTGCGGCAACGGCAGCGGCAGGGGCAGCGGCAGGGGCACCAGGCGGATTCCCGCCAGCGTCTCGGGTGGGCTTGCGTCACCGGACCCTAGACACCCTGATAAACCGCACCAAAGTACCGCACCTAACTCCCCCGTAGTATAGCGCATAGGGAAAGATCTCTCCCCTCCCTCCCTCCCCCCCTCCCGGGGGGGGCTTATCCACGTATAGGCCGGGGGGAAGCGGGGAGCTGGCCACATCCGTGATCCGTCCCACCTCCTGCGGTACTGCTCCACGTAGCGGTCGTGCAGCGGCTGCCAGGGAGCGGGCGGAGCGGCCGGAGCGGAGGGACCCGCGCTGGGACCGGCGGCTGCAGCGACGGCTGCCTCCAGGGCAACGGCTGCGGCGGGTGCGTGGCTGGCCGCCCGACTCCCTGTGCCGCCTGGGGCTGCGACCTCCTGCAGGGGAGGTAGTGCTTTTGTTACGGTGGGCTGCCGGGCCCGTACCCGGAGGGGTACAGAGGGATGCGGGAGACGTGTGTGCAAATGCACTCGGGCGCTTGGGCACTCCTGTGTGGGCGCTGGAGGCGTGCAGAGACTTCCCAAGTGCTGCACTCGTTGGCTGGCAGGGTCGGGTCGGGTCAGCTTCCCCCTTCCCCATCCTGAGCGCTCTTAGGCAGCTAGACAGCGGGCGCTGAGGAGAGGATCAGACAGGTCCTCTTCGTTTGGTAGGGCGCCCGCCGGTACGTGGGTTGGGGCGGGTGGGGGAGGTGAGTCTGGGGACGTGCGCGTGGGGCCACTCACCGCCTGCGGCTGCTGCTGCGGCTGCTTGTCCCGAACGTAATCGGACAATCGAGGCATGGTGCTTGCGTATGAAAATAGCCAGGTTCGTAGAGAGAGATGGCTTAGGGTTTCACAATGGCGATGGAGTCGTGGGTGGATGCTGTGGTGCGCCCTTGTGACGTTTTTGGCCGTTGGTCGCTCCGAGACGCTCCCAGCTAGGCACGCGGTGGATTCCACGTACGGTAGCAACGGCTGTTACGGCGCCGTGCAGCACATGCCGCCGTTGGTCTGTCCCGTCTCCTGCCAATGCGTTGTGAGGCCCCGTTTCATTATGCCCCCAAGCGGAAAAGCTGACGGGGTGGCGAAGAAAGCCGCCGTGTCAATCGTCAGGGCCCGTACCAAGGTGTCGGTTGGCAAAGCGCTGGCGGTTTACGCGCAGAAATGGATCGACGGAGATAAATATTACACGAGGGCGCAGGGTTTGAAGGCCATCGTATTGATTTGGCGGTTGAGTGCCAGGACCGGCTGAACGTTAGGGGCAGGCTCAACTCCGACGGCCCCCTTGTCCGCCGAACTATGTACACTGCAAAGTCCCCCAATCCTCACATCACAGCGTCAGGATGGATGATACCAAAGGATAATCGCATTGTCGTGAACGATGTTAGCGGACAGGTAGGTCAGCGCCAGGCCCGCTGTTAATGCCCCTAGGGCGACCTTTCCCTGCTGACGTGCAACACGCCCACCACGCATTCCCCCATAATCACCTAAACCAGAGAAGCACGAAGCCAGCCCAAGGGTGGTGTTGAAAAACACCGGGTTTGTTGTGAAGGTGAAGACACAGGGGCTCCAGCCAAGGTGCTTAGCCGCCGAAGCCGTACAGGGTGCGGCCCTGGCGCTTGAGCGCGTAGACGACGTCCATGGCGGTCACCGTCTTGCGACGAGCGTGCTCGGTGTAGGTGACCGAGTCACGAATCACGTTCTCCAGGAAGGTCTTCAGCACGGTGCGGGTCTCCTCGTAGATGAGGCCGCTGATGCGCTTCACACCGCCACGGCGAGCCAGACGACGAATGGCGGGCTTGGTGATGCCCTGAATGTTGTCACGAAGCACCTTGCGGTGACGCTTAGCGCCGCCCTTGCCCAGGCCCTTGCCACCCTTGCCGCGTCCAGACATGTTGACGAGTTATATGTAGTTAGATAATGGATTCAAGATATAACAAGCAAGTAAGGCCTTAACGTATACCAATTTGTGCTGGGCTTTTATACTATGCTTACCTGCTCGCAAGGTGGACTTGTCTCGCTTGTTTTGCGGTCGCCGCGGCCGGGTCGGGTCGCCCAGGCCACAACGGCCAACCGACGGCTGTCGGTCAAGTTGGATTTAGACTGCTGGCAGCCAGCTTTCTTCAGCACAACCCTTGAAGATTATCGATCACATCAACTATTTTTATCACAAATGGCCCGCACCAAGCAGACTGCCCGCAAGTCGACCGGCGGCAAGGCGCCCCGCAAGCAGCTGGCCACCAAGGCCGCTCGCAAGACCCCCGCCACCGGCGGTGTCAAGAAGCCCCACCGCTACCGCCCCGGCACTGTCGCCCTGCGTGAGATCCGCAAGTACCAGAAGAGCACCGAGCTGCTCATCCGCAAGCTGCCGTTCCAGCGCCTGGTTCGCGAGATCGCCCAGGACTTCAAGACCGACCTGAGGTTCCAGAGCCAGGCGGTGCTGGCGCTTCAGGAGGCGGCCGAGGCGTACCTGGTGGGCCTGTTCGAGGACACCAACCTGTGCGCCATCCACGCCAAGCGCGTCACCATCATGCCCAAGGACATCCAGCTGGCGCGCCGCATCCGTGGCGAGCGGGCGTAAACCCTGGGGACTCCTTCCGCCCCTCGCTGGCTGCACAAAACAACCCGGTGTTTCTCAACACCACCTCTCGGCTTGGTCCCCGTGTTATTGTCGCTTTCTGCTTTCGATTTCTGCAACCGCTTGTACAGACATGCGAAAAGCCTTCCAGCCACGGAATAATGCACACGGTGTATTCTTAGCCCTGCGCGAGCCGGGGCTTATCTGATAGTTGGTAGCAGGTCAGGCAGGCGAGAGGGGTACGCATGCCAACCCACAGCCAACCCGCCAACCCAAAACCTCTCACAAACCAACAGAACTTCCCGTCGCCCATTTACCCACGAATTCCGCCACCTAGACTAGCATGCATGTTTTACAGTTAGGGGCCCCAAACGGGGTCTTGCGGCGAGACGGGCGCAATGGGTCTCACGGCACCACCCAACGGACCTGCCTTCTGCAGACCTTCACCCCTTCGTTTACCGTCTGCAAGGGGATTCGGTCCTATATAACCCGTCAAAGTGCGACCACCGGGGTCCGGTTACCCACCGGGCTTCACAGCAAAGATGTGATCGTGTGCGTATCCCATGCGTAATCCATGCGTGTGGGACCATGTGCGTATCCCTACTGACGGACAGCGTTGGCACCGTATGCCGTATTAACACGCCAGAATCCGCCTCGTAATCAATACGCTTGATACGCCTGACGGATGCCCTTTACGCCGCCTGGCGTATTTTTGGGGCGTATTATTACGGACGAGCCGGTCTGACGTGCGTCCTAGTACTAAGGTGTTACGGGGGGAGCGGGGGAGGTGACAGCAGTGAGACGGCAGGTCGGCAGCACAGTGCGGTTCGGCGCAGTATGAATTAGATATACCAAGATGGACTCATCTTCCTGGTCGTGAAGTGTGTGTGAGTACCTGTTTCCAAGTTGGAGGTGAGGTTGGTGTGGTCAATGACCCTGGAATTCTATGCCCCCAGGCCGCACGTCGCGTTCCTTTGTATCAATGATACGCTCTATATGCGTAGATGCCAAAACTATCATTATTTGCAGAAAAAACCTCTTCCTGTAACACGCCGGGCTGTGAAATTACGCCTTCGGGCTTTTGCATTACGCCGGAATACGGAAACACGCCAGGCGTATTTTTTCCAGACGCACAAATACGGCTGGAGGCCAAATTTAATACGGTGCCAACGCTGCTGACGGAGCTGGTTGCCCCATGCATACCATTGCTTGAATTTCCCGAAACCATGGCGAAAAGCGCGCATCCCATCTTTCAACTTGCGGGTATAAGGATGCATTCGTAACATGTGCTGTATGCATCCTCGATCTTCCACTGTAGACGATTCGTACATAACAGGTGTCCTAGCGCTGCGCATACCGGTACCCCAGACCTGCCCAGACCAGCGCTAGACCCGCCGGCGGAGGGCCAACAGGCAGGAACAGCGAGGTGTGAATGGTCATTCCCCATTCTGTCGACCCATCCCACTGCATGGCGAGTCACCGAGCCTCATCCTCCCACGGGAATCAAGTAAAGGCTTTACAGTGGACGCAGAGAGATGCCGATCCGACGGGATGCAGATTCGATCATGTATCCCGGCCCTTCCCGGCGAGTCCAGCCCACCAATCCAGGCCCTCCCAGGCCGCCGGCGCACCCCAACATCAGGTGGGTATTGCCGTATCCATCTGGAAGACGCCCCTTAACGATAAGTAGTGACCCTCCCAGTTGTGTGCTACCCATAGGATGCGAGAGCCTCTAGGGTCCTGCGCTGGCGCATAATGAGGTAATTCAGAAACCCACGGGCCTGACGACGACAGACCACCCGAACGACACTATGTAATCAGTGAAATGGTGGTGTTGAGAAACACCGGGTTTTGATTAGGAGAGAGGGGACGCCAGCAGCTTACGCCGAGGTGAACTTGGTGACTGCCTTGGTGCCCTCCGACACGGCGTGCTTGGCCAGCTCGCCGGGCAGCACCAGGCGCACGGCGGTCTGGATCTCGCGCGACGTGACGGTGGGCTTCTTGTTGTAGCGGCTGAGCTTGGAGGCCTCGGTGGCGACCCTCTCGAAGATGTCGTTGATGAAGCTGTTCATGATGGACATGGCCTTGGAGCTGATGCCGGTGTCGGGGTGCACCTGCTTGAGCACCTTGTAGATGTACAGCTTGTAGGTCTCGCTCTTGGCGACCTTGGCCTTCTTCTTGGCCTTCTTGTCGCCGTCAGCACCGCCCTCGGCGGCCGGCTCCTTGGCGGCCTTCTTCGCCGGCGCCTTCTTCTCCTTCTTCGCCTTGGGGGCCTTCTCCGCCTTGGGCTTGGCCTCAGCCTTGGGCTCAGCGGCCTCGGGCGCCTTCTCCTCCTTAATGTTCTTGGGGGCCATTGTGATGTTGAACTGGAGATGTAATGTGTAAGATCTGATATGTTAATATGCCGTCATGAGAGCTTTGGAAATTTATAAGGCAGCTGCGAGCTGTCAGTTGTGCTGCGTGACCCGACCCTTGCTCGGACTACCGGGTAAAACGACCCGGCTCAGGTTGTCATTTCTCTTGCAGCATAAGAATGCCCATTTCTCGAACCAAATTAGAATCAAAAATTAAACCTTGTTATCTATTCACTTGTTATCTACCATCAAAATGGCTGGTCGTGGCAAGGGCAAGACCGCTGGCAAGAAGGCTGTGAGCCGCAGCTCCAAGGCCGGCCTGCAGTTCCCCGTGGGCCGCATTGCTCGCTACTTGAAGAAGGGCAAGTATGCCGAGCGCATCGGCGCCGGCGCTCCCGTGTACCTGGCCGCGGTCCTCGAGTACCTTACCGCCGAGGTACTGGAGCTGGCTGGCAACGCTGCCCGCGACAACAAGAAGAACCGCATCGTCCCTCGCCACATCCAGCTGGCCATTCGCAACGATGAGGAGCTGGGCAAGCTGCTGGGCGACGTGACCATCGCGTCCGGTGGCGTGCTGCCCAACATCCATGCCGTGCTTCTGCCCAAGAAGTCCAAGGGCGGCAAGGCTGAGGACGGCTCCGCCGCCGTCTAAAGCTCTAAAAGCCTCAATGCTTAAATGCCCAAATTAAACTCGGTGTTTCTCAACACCACCAACTTTTACGACTGCCAACATTGATGTCCATGTCTCTGCGCTCTGCGATCCTTTCACCGGGTTTGGACGTTCGTTTTTATGCATATGGACAGAAACGACAATCTTCAACTGCTCAGCAAGTCCTGACCTAGCTTCATACAACTCTTATCTCCTTTGACAACACTCTTCCCCCCTCCCCAAACGTGGATACCCCTCCCACCCCCAAGTGCTCGCACTAGCCCAGGTGCAAATCAAACATCTCAGATCCGACAGAGGTTCTGCACGTCCAGCCGGATGTCATCTCTTGCCTAAAACCTATCCGAATGGGCCTTCTGCACAACATCGTTATGCAGTTAATAACTTAAGCCAGCATGAAGCAGCCGCCATCCATCAGCCCGCCAAACCAAAACGTCGCACCCCCATCTGGAGCGCGCTGGGCCGCTGGCCTACCTTGTTTCCCGACCTGTCCTCAAAACCCACTGCGGCTGTATGCGTTGCTAAATACGGCCAAGCTGCTGGTCCCTTCCAAGCCCTTTCATTCTACAGAAGCAGACCCCGGAAGTGGCGCGCAGGATCGCCTACCGCCTTGTCCAGAGCCGTTAAGGTTGCCGGCGCAGACGAGATCCCGCCGTATGATAGTACGGACGTGCGCCCCGACAATTTGAGTTCATGCCCCCAGGGTACGACCTTCATCAGGCCGTCGTACCTGGGCTGGTTCAGCTTTCGCAGGTAGCGCGGGGTGGCCGAGGCCTTCAGCTGCGCCTGGGCGAGAGTGACCCGTGGGTCATGCATGTCATAAATGCTGATGTCGGCGCCGTCACGCTCCAGGCGCTCGGCCCTACGTTGCGGCAACAACACGCAACCGACTAATATGTCTCGGAGCCACACTTCCCTGCCTGCCATTATGCATCCCGAGGGAGGTACGGAACTTGTCGGGGGGGTATGCACGGGGCTTTGCATGCATGCATGTAGCGAACACATGAGCATCGTCCGGACGAAATGCCCAGCACTGTCACACCTCACGCACCTGAAGGGGGATCCGGCCCGTATGGCTGCAATATTGAAGGATGCGGTGTGGTGCACCTCAAAAATAAGCCCCCCGGCGACCCAAACGGGTGCCAAGGCATGCATCTCCCGGATCTCCTCGGCTTGCTGCGTGGCGGCCTCCACCACCGCCGCCGCCGCCAGGGCTCGGCAGGTCGGGCAGTGCGGCAGCAGGCCCATCGCCGTGACAGCAGTGCCCAAGCTGGCCACGGGGGTTGAGGCGCAGAGCTGGCGTTTGGCAAGGAGCAGCTGCTGGCGATAAGTGACAGACTCACACCCCCCAGCACAGGCGGTGCAGCACTGCGCTTCATGACAGTCCTCCAGGACCCCTGCGGGGAGCGGAGTAGCCCGGCAAACGCCCTTCCCTCGGCACCGGACCCCAGTGGTGGCGGCGGCGGGGCCGTGCCGCGTCGGGTCTTCCTCCGTGGGGCAGCCTGAGAGCCCCCACACGCCGCTGATCTCCTTGTCAGGGGTACCGTTAGCACCGCTGCGGCCGTCCGCCTGTTGCGCTTGTCCTGGGCATGAGATGTACGAGAAGGGTTGAAGTACAGCGGGGGCGCCTCATCAGTCGAGCACGCACGCTGCGTCCCGCTGGTGCCAGTGCACGGCGCCTACGCCGGCATGGTCGAGCTTTGTACGCGTCGCCATCCTCAACGAAACGCCAGCCTTTGCCGACAGGAAAGCGCCTTTATCGCAGGGGGACCGTGCACCGGCTTGCTGATAACTCGGCTCCGTGCAGCAGATGCGGCTTTTTCCGCCGTGACTAGGAAGCGGCGCACCTTCGCGCAGGCGGCGACAGGCGGTGGGGTCCTGGTGGCAACCACTGAGGCATGCGAGCACGGCCCCCATCGCCGAGAGCGTGGAAAGGCTGGGATGCAGGGGTGTGCTTTTGACGCGTCCGTGCCCCCGTGCAGGGTTCCGTGTTTCGGAGAGCCCGGGAAGGCGACTTTCCTATACCACTGGCAGGCGAGGCCCGCCGGAGGCACACACCACACTCACTCACTCAAGCGCCGCTACACGGCTCGTTCGAAACCGACGGGGCCTGTGACGAAAAGGTTTGCTCAGCTGCGAGACCCGTGACAACCTGTGATGGCGCGAGTCTTCGCGTTCCTTGGGTTTAGGGTTGTTTTAGGGTTGTTTTAAGGTTTAGGGTTTTCCTTGTGTTCGGCGCGGACTCCTGGCAAGGCCTGGCATCGACACAGCGACAGCTGCCTGGAAGGGGGCGTCTTGTTTGCTTGAAAACACGGGCTTTTGAGCGATCAGAATTTTTTAACGATCGGACGCTGCTGGTGGTGGCAGACGCCGGCGACGCCCTTAGGAGTCCACCCCCGTCACTCGCGGCAGGTGCAACATTCACCAAGTGCCTGCGGGTGCAACAACAACCCTTCCTCCTGGCCTCAGGCCTCTCGTGGGTGTCGGGGAGCGGAGCATGCCCAAGGCCATGCTGAAGTAAAAACCCCATTCTGTAGTTAAATCAAGCTCTTAGGAAACAACAGCGCTCATAACGTCATAAGGTGACATCATCGCCGCCCTGCTACACCGCCCTACCCACGCGACGTCTTCACAGTCTCAGCTGCCACCACACCCACGTCTTCACGCCAGACCAACGACTATACCAGACGGTATCGCATCGTATTGCGAGGCGGCTCAGAATGGCGCCGCGGGCCGGCCGAGTCGGAGGCCCTCCCCCCCTTTGCTCAGCTCAGCTCAGCTCAGCTGCCAACCAGGGGTGCCGCGCCGCCACGTGCGCCGGCGGGCGGTCCCTCGGGTCCCACTGCAGTAGCGGCACCAGAAAGCTGTGCAGCCCGCGCCACTCCTCCTCGTCCCACTCCGCCTCGCCCCCCTCCGCCGCAGCGCCGCCACAGTCACATTCACGTCCCTCAGCAAGCGCCGCCACGCGCGCCGCACCCATCTCGCCCACCTGCGTCCCCCTGCCGCTGCCGACACCGCCAGCGGCCCCGCTCTTGTCCTCCGCCGCCGCCGGCGGCGGCAGCCGCCACCCCAGCTGCCGCTCCGCCGCCGCGCCTGCGGCCCCGGCCTCGCGCCGGTCGGGCAGTGCCAGGCGCTGCGCCAGCCCGCGCGGCGGCGGCAGCTCAAACTCCTCCTGCAGCAGCAACCTCCGGCGCGCCGTGTCAAAGTACCACCCCGCGCGCGGCGCGCGCTGCAGCAGCGCCCGCGGCGGCCGCCCCAGCAGCTGCGTCACGAGCGCCAGGTGAACCTCAGCCGCGTCCGGCCGCGACGACGACGCGTGATCATCGTCCTCGTCACCGGCGCCCGCCGCCGCTGGCGGCTGTATCAGGTGCGGCGGCAGCGGCAGTAGCTTGATGCCGGTGGCCAGTTCGAAGACGGTGCAGCCGAGGGACCACATGTCGGCGGCAGGCGACGGCGCCAGGCCCAGCGTCAGCTCGGGTGCTGCGTACGACGGCGTGTCGTACCAGGCGTGGCCGTCGCCGTCGTCGTCGTCGTCGTCGTCGCCGTCGGCTTGCAGGGTCGCGCAGGGTCGCACGTGGCCTGGCGGCGGAAACGGGGGAGAGGCAGAGGGAGAAAGAGCGAGAGAGGAAGGCGGGAGTGCGCGCGCGGTGCTGCGAGGCATCAGCGACTGTTGACCAGTGGAAAGCGCCGGTGCAGGTACACTGAAGCGATCAGCCCATGGGTGCGAATGCCATGTCGAGCAGAGATCCGGCTGGACACATCACGGCCATTGCGGTACCATCTTTGAAGCCTAACCCGAGTGGCGTACACTCGGCAGGCCTTGCTTGTCAGCATCCAACGGTCTGGTCTGGTGTGGTCCGGGCTGGTCTGGTCTAGTCTAGTCTGGTGTGGTGGGGTGTGGTCTGGCCTGGTGTGGTCTGGTCTGGTCCTGACCTGCTCCCCAGGACGCTGAGCGCCAGTGGGGCCCCACTCCCTCAACGTGCCCGCCCGTGTAGCCTCATGCGTGAAATGCGTGCCAAGACACAGGCGAAATGTGCAGCAGGGAGGGAACAGCAGGCCCCTGCTCCTGCTCCTCACCTCGTGCGCCGCGACCCGCGGGTCCGTCCGCCACCCGCTGCCCCCCGGGCTCCAAGCTGCAGGCGCTACCAAAGTCCAAAAGGGCCCATCCGCCGCCGCCGCTGCGTGCCAGCCACCGCCGCTGCCTCCGCTGCGGCGATTGCTCTTGTCGGTGGGGTGACAGCGTCATGTCTTCTGCGCCGCTACGCGTGGCTGCGGCTTCTTTCGCTGCGGAGCCGGGCCATGTTCGCTGCGGAGTTGCGCCGCTGCGTTTGGCTGCGGAGTTGTCGTTGTTGCTCGGTGCGGAGCTGGGCCATGCTGTTGCGACGCCCTCGCCACACGCGGGACCAGCTAGCTCATCACGCCGGTGCTGATGTGAGAGGTAGTCCTGGTTGGAATTGTTGCTGGGGAGGCCAAGACGGTGATGGGGGTGGTGGTGGTGGTGAAGGTGGAGGGGGTGGTGGAGGGGATGGCGAGTGCCGTCATGCGGCGGAGCAGCGCCGCCGGGCGCCCCTGTCGAGCCGCTGTCGAGTGGCGTCGAGTCGCTGTCGAGTCGTCGAAGAGCAAAGTTGTCGGGCTTCACGTCGCAGTGCACGAGTCCAGACCTGCGCGATTTGAGGCGAGCGGGCGACGTACGTCACCTGCGTGACGACCTTCGGAGGTGCCAGTGGAAGGCCGTGGGTGGGGCGCGCTGCGTCGGAAGTTGCGCTGTACCAAACAAATGAGGTGCAAAGCTCGCCAAGTGCCTCACCCCACCCCACCTCCCCTGCCCTCCCCTCCCCGGACCTTACCTTACCTGTGCACCAAGTCCAGGGCGCCCAGTGCCTGCACAGCGAAACACCGCACCGCGTCGGGACCCAGACCGTAGCCGCCTCCACTGCCGCTGCCATTGGTGCTGCCGCCGGCGACGCGCCGCCGCCCGTGCGGTGGCGGCGCCGCCGCCGCCGCCGCAGCCGTGTGCCCGCGCCGCTCGCGAGGCGCCGCCCAGAGGTGACTTGTCCTTGACGCCTGTGGCGCCTGCGGCTGCCCCCGCCGCCCCAGCTGCTGCTGTTCGAGTTCGTTCAGTTCCCGCTCCCGCTGCCGCTGCTGCTTATGCGGTTGCTGCTGCTGCCGCTGTTGCTGCTGCCACGCCTCCAGCACGTCGGCCGCCGTGGGGCCCAAACGCTCCAGAACCAGGCAGCGCCAGCGCCGCCGCTGCGCCCGCGGCTCCGCCAGTGCTTCTGTCCCGATCGCCGCTTTGGCAAGCTGGACAGGCACCGGCAGCGGCCCAGACGGCCAGCCTTCGTCGCCGAAGCCCGAAGTGCTACCGCCGTTTGCAGCGGCTGGCAGGGGCAGCGCATCGGTTGTGAAGGTTTCCAGCAGCCGCACGAAAGGCAGGGCGCCGGCAACGGCACCAACTGCTGCTGGTGCTTCCACAGACGTTTGCTTACTGCCCATTGCCGCTGCTGTGGCAGCGACGGCGGTGGCTGGTATCGGAGCTGCGGGGGCGGAGGCGCAGGCGGCCAGGTGACGCAGCGCGGCAGCTTCGTTGGCTGCAATGGCGGCGTGGGTAGGGCGGGACGCGTCTATCGCCTGTGCTGCAGCCAGCGGGGAAGGGGTGTTGGGGTTGGCTTCTGTGCGACAGGCCGTGTGAAGCCCAGGTAGGCGCGTAGGTGCGCCACGCTCACCTTGACGACCACCAAGTTGCCGTCACCGTCCGTGCGTGCAGGGTCATGACGTCTTGTGCGACTGGGGTCACTGGAGCTGCGCTGCGGGCTGCAGGCGACTGCATCGGGTGCCGTTGGCGGTTGGATGTCGCCAGCAGGAGGCGATCCGGGAGCGGACGCGAGCCAGACCGACGAGAAACGGGTTGTGGCCAGCAGTCGCCGCAGCGCGTAGCCGCCTGGAAGCTGCGCTGGGGGTGGGCCAGGCGTTGGGCCGACGGGGTCGCACGAGCGCGGCGACGACATCGAAAATCACACGCAGTTGGAAATGCCCGGATTTGTTGATAATCACTATCCTAGAGACTGCTCTAGAGCCAGACGTTTTCTGCCTGAGGGCAGGCTGCAAGGAATCGGCTGGCGGTTCATAGTGTTGCAGCGCGTCAACTGGCGAACAAATTAACACAAATGAAAACGTGACTCAAAGAAACAAATGTAAAAAAACTAGGTTATGCACCGCCTGAGCTTGCTGGTTGCCCGCGTTCGAGCGTCCCGGCGTCTGAATTCACGGTTCGGGCTTTCCATGAATAAAGAAACAGGGTCAGCGCGCTGTATAAATCCTATGCCGCGCGGATAGAGCCATTGATGCGATGGGAATCGGCTAGCTTTAGCAGCGAAGCGAAGGAGCTCAGTTCCGGAGCCAACTGTAACTGTCAGGGCCCTGGTAACTGTCTTGAAAGCCGCTGTCAAGCTTACATAGCTGGGGACGTCAAGGGCGCTTCCGACTGCCGGTGCTGCGCTCATCGTCTGCCTGCGTTGGCGATCATCCAAAGTCCGTAAGCTTTACCAACCGCCCGGCACCCAGTGCCACTCTCGCCGCCGCACGTTTCCACCCAACCTCATTTTCAAGCGGACCCTCGCATCCCCCTCACATCGCAATCAGGTTTCCTGAGACCAGTGCGGCCGGGATACGGTCACCACGCCCCTGCCGGAATTACTGGCGCATCGTTGCGCATGCTTAGCACGTTTGACCACGCAAGGGTTGCTGAAGCTCCCCCACGAAGCTCTTAACCCCACCCCGAAAACCTCACTCCGGGCCCTACCCGGAAACCGTCCGTAACCGGATTACCGGTAAGCACCACCACCACCACCTTCACCTTTCCGCCCATTCCTGATATCCTGTAAAAAGCCCACCCCCACCCCCACACCACCCCCACACCCCCGGCATTTCGCCAATGTCGTCTCCACGCCACCGCCGCGATCTCATCCCTCACTATCCCTTCCCCCCCTCCCCCTCGGCCCTCCCTTCCCCCCGGCCCCGGCCCCGCCGCCATCCCCTAGCTGGGCGCCGTGACGCTCATGTGGTACAGCTGCGCCTCCTCAATGACGTTCCCGTCACTCAGCTCAGCCCGGTACTCCAGCGCAATGTCCAGACTGCGGTGCTGCTGCCGGCTGCGAACCACGCTGATGCGACCGCTGATCACGCTCGCGCCCGCACAGCCGCCCGCGGCCCCCGGCTCCGAAACCACGGCACCGGCCAGCGGCACCGGCTTGCGCAGCGTCAGCAGCGTCTGCACCCAGTGGGTGGTGGGCTGGTAGGGTGAGGTGGACAGCACGACGGGGTGCTCCGAGCAGTGGCGCTGCGAGAAGGCGGTCTCGAACCACAGCGCGATGCAGCCCACCTCTCGGGGACCCGAGCCGCCCTGTGGCTGCTGCGGCTGCTGGGCCGGTTGGGCGTCTGGGTTCGTGGGCTGCGGTGTTGGCGGCGGCAGCGCCTGCAGACGGAACTCGGCGGTGAAGTCCTGGTCCTCGGAGCGCATGGTGCACAGGTCCAGCTCCTGGCGGCGGGGCGCGTGTGTGTTTGTTTGTTTGTGTGTGTGTGTGCGTTTGTTTTTGTGTGTGTGGAGGGAGGGAGGGGGGCGTGGTAGGGCTTTTGTTTAGGTGGGCTGGAAGGGGCAGCAAACGCCGGTCCGGCCGGGCCCGGCCCGGCCTCACCTGGACGCCCAAGCCAGCGCAAGTCCTGGCACACCTACATCCGCACCCCACAACACGTCGACACCGCAAGCGTCAAGGCCACCAGCCCCCCCCCCGGGCACCAAAAGGACAAGGTCGGTCGGGCTGGCCCCCACTTCCCGGCTCGTGCGTCATCATTTCGCCCACCCCCACCCCGTTCCTCGAGCCTCAGCTGCCTCACCCCCACCCCGCACACCTCACCTTGACGCATGCCGTATCAGTGATCAGGTGCTCCGGCCGCACCTCCAGCACCACCGCCTGGCCCTGGCCAGCCTCCGCAATGGCACCCGCCACCGGGCTCATGTCGAAGCCGTACACGTCCTTCCAGAAGCCCAGACCGCCCGCGGCGCTGCTGGCACCTGCCACCCCGAACATCCGCACACGGAATCGAAAGCGGTGGGTGTGATGCACTCAGCAGAAGGGGGGGTTATCCACGTATAGGCGGGAGCCCGTGTGTGAGGGGGCGGGCAGGCGCAGGCGCAGCGGGCAGAGGTGCCTCCCGCATGTGGGGGCGGGCCAGGTGGTGGGTGGCATGGGAGATGGGGCCCAGCAGCCAGCCGAACCAGAGCGCGTGTACCAGAGGGGAAAACAAAGCGGCAACCCGCCGGCTCACACGCACCCTTAGCTACAAAGGACAAACACCGATGGGTGCGCCGCTCGGTATCTGCCTTGCATCCTGTCGTTAAAATACCGCATCAGAGCCCCCGGCGCGCGCTAGCAGCCCGCAACCCGCAACCCACAACCCGTCCCCGCCTTTCTAACCACGCCCCCAGCTGCCGGGACCATTGCCGGGTCGAACCGTTGGTCACTGGGCTGCAATTTCACCTTTCCTACTCCACCCCCAGCCCCACCCCCAGCCCCACCCCCCCGGGTCCCAGACGGCTCCCACCCGCAATGAATATGGAGGCTCTGTCTGGCAGCACCGCCCCCCCGGGCCGCAGGTACACGTCCCTCGCGTGTAGCACCGTATCCAACATCGTCTCGAACAGCAGCGCGTAGCCCATCCACTCGCTCACGATCACGTCCACCTGCGCAGGAGGGGTGCGGGTGCGGGTGTGTGTGGGGTTGTGTGTGTCGGGCGAAGTCCACGCTTCGGGGAAGTGGTGCAACAGACACGACGCGTGTGCGTGTGTATGTGTGGTTATCTCCAGGGGAGGGGAAGGGGAGGGCTTCGGGGAGGCGGTGCGAGAGAGGGCAGCGCGAGGACACAGACCACCAAAGTCTGGACCAGAGACAATCAAAGACCACCGGAGGGGCCGGGCGTTGACTGTCGGTTGAACCAACGACTCCCGAGCCTCGCTCTGCACGGCACCCCCGCTGGGCCAATCCGCCAGCATCGCCTACGCAGCACTTCCCACACCTCCCTCTTTCCCACCCACCCACCCACCTGCTTCACCGGCAGCTTCCCCGCCAGCTCCTCCAACTTGCCCGATACCACCGTCATGGGCCCACCGGTCGAGTCGCTGTAGCCGGCAAGCTCCGCGTGGCGCCTGGTTGGTTGGTTGGTTAGTTGGTTGGTTACCGTTGTTGGTTGGTTGTTGGTGTGGGCGGGTTAGGCGTGCCATGCGTCATTGGTACTGGTTGGGTGGGGGGGTGGGGGGAGCCAGGGCCGCGAGCAGGGGGTCGATGGGCCGGTTGGGAGAGGACGGGAGGGGGGCCGGATGGCGGGCACGACAGCAGAGACGGGGAAGGGGTGCAAGGCGTTGTGTGTGTATGTGTGTGTGTGGACCTGGGGAGTTGCGCACCGAACCGCAGCCAACAACAGACGTGCGAGCCCTCCCCAAGCGCAACGGCCTGCGCCCCGCTCCCCTTCCGAACCACCAAGCCTAACCCCAAACCCAGCACCCAACCCCCCAACTCCCAACCTCCGACGCGCACCCCACCGTGCGAACCCCGCGATGCGCTCGCTTCCGTCCACCGCCACCACTCGGGCGGCCCCCCCGCGGCACGCAAACAGCGACAAGATGCCGGTGCCGCAGCCCACATCCAGCACCGTGGCCCCGCGGATGAGGCCCGGGTTGCGCTCCAGGGCGGCCTGGTACGACTCGGTGCGGGGCTGCGGGCGGGAGGGCGGGCAGGGAGGGGGGCAGGGAGGGGGGCCAGGGAGGGGGGCCAGGGAGGGAGGGAGGCAGGGAGGGGGGTTGTATCCGTGCAGCAAAGGCGGGGAGGTTGAGGCTTCAGAGGGCGCCATGCGTCGTCAAACCTGGCTGCGGCAACCAGCCCTCTAGAGAGAGACATGGAGTGATGGAGGCATGGAGACAGGGCGTGACGCCGCCCCGAAACCAAACCAAACCCCTCACCTTGTCCCCCAGCATCTCCCGGTGGATGTCAAAGTAGCTGTAGCTGTCAAAGTAGGCGGCATCCACCTTGCGGGCAGCGGCGGCGGCCACGGCCGCGGCGGCGGCGGCCTCTGGGTCCGCCGCCTGACCTGGAGAGCCGGCGGCGGGGACTGAGGTGCTGGCGCCGGCGCCGGCGTCAGCGGCCGCGGGCGCGGGCGCCGCGGCTGCAGCGGAGGTGGACGGTCCCTCGCCTCCGCTGTCTGTGGTGCACCAGGGACAGAGCCGCGGCTTGGTCCCGTTGCGGCGTTTTGAGGGGCCGCATCCGAGGCGGCTGGTGCGCCGCAGTGCGGTTGGAAGCGGGTGGGTTGAGGATCGGAGCTGGGTAAGAGGTGCTGGTGCCGGCGCTCCCTCTTGCGGCACGGCACCCAGCGAAGCCGTCCGTGCTGTCCCCCGGCGTCCCCCTCCGCCCTCCCGTGTCTCCCACAACCCCACCTCCTCCCGATCGGCCTTCGCCTCGCCTAGCTGTGGCTTGGTTTCGCATGGTTTCGCTTGGCTTCGCCTGACTTTGCTTCGTTTCGGTACCTACAAACCCCAGCTCCCGTGTCCCAGCCGTACCTTCCCGCAGCTCCTCCGGCAGGAACGCCTGTCGCATCGCCGCCAGGGCCGTCCGCAACGCCTCGTTCTCCTCGCGAAGCCGCGCCAGCTCCGAAGCCGCCGTCGCCGTCGCAGCAGCAGCAGCGCCATCGCCACCACCGCCGGCGGCACCGGGCCTGCGGAGAGGCACAACCGGTAGCCAGTACCGTCAGTCGTGTGGGGCGCAGGCGCCGCACGTGCCCACCCACCCACCCACGCGCGCCGTCGATCGAGACCCGGGAGGGCCCCGCCGTTACCGCCGCAACACCGATACCTGATGGCGCTGCAAATGCTACTGCAGCCGTTCGCCTTTATGCCCCGCCGCCGTGGCGTGCCACACCCCAGATGGCAGGAATGACGTGTAGGTTATGCTTCCTCCCCAGGGGGTTTCGGAGCTCTTTTGGGTCCCTTCATACCCAAGGCCGGACCCACCCGGCGGCGCCGTCTGGAGTCCCTCCTGCTGCTGCTGCCGCCGCCGCTGCCGCCACGTCCTCGAAGTCGTAAAAGAGCAGCGCATCATCCTCCAATGCGGGGACCAGGTAGCGGTCGTCAAGCCAGGGGGCAGCGGCGCCGGCGGCGCCGCCGCCACTGGCGGCGGCTAGCAGCGGCAGCGGGTCGCTGCCAGCCGCCACCTGCGAGCGGATGAAGTTGATGACGCGGATGATGCCGTACTCGTCCAGGCGCTCCTGTGTGGAGGGGCGGTGGACAGAGGGGGGGGAGCCGCCGCCGGCAGGACAAGTGCTGACGATGCGGGGCGTTTGTTGCATCCGCGTAGGTGGCGGGCGCCAGCCTGTCGCGGACGACTAGCGGCGGCTGCCGCAAGGCCCCGGTCGACAGCTTTGGTAGCCGCGCGCCGATATGCGACGATAAAGTTGTCGTCGAAGCTTGTCGGCAAGAATCTAACCTGAATGGCAAACTGCCGGATGTCGAAGCCAAACTTTGCTGCGTCATGGTCCATCGCCGCCTCTGGGTTGGGCAGCCGTTCGGGACCGAAAAGGCTTTTCGTTACATCCTCGTCAGCGTCGGCCGCTTCGCCTTGCCATTCCTCCCATTCCTCCTCGCGACCCGCCCCGCCGGCGACGTTCAGGAGCTGTTCATCGTCTTCGTCCGACGAGCTGACATAAGAGCCCGTCTCCTCGTCAGTGCGTTCCGTCATTTTCTAGCTTTCTGGGTTTCTCAATTCAGTGCGTGCCGACAAACTCGCTCCAACATGTCCAACTGCACGACACATTTCGGTTTCGATCCACGACAGCGCGCGTCGCACATACAGAGAGAGGACCTATTTGCATACATATCCCCAGCAGTGCATGCGAGCCGCATTGCTGTTTTGCTGGAAGGGAAATCAATTAAATTCATTTCTTCCAACTCCTTGCAACTCCTTGCCTTTTGAGTTAGGTTGACAGGGATCAATTTCATTGTTTATAATCAAGGTTGCATCTTGAGCTTGCAGACATTTGAATAGATTACCTTGCACTAGCTCGCTAGATCGCGCCATCATCGAGTCACTTTGAAGGAGGCCATGGAGGCGGAGCTTCAGCAGCTTGCCGCTGTCTTTCAGCAGACGCTTTCGCCCGACAAGGTAGCAGCGCAATCCATCCGGCAACTTGCGTGTCGGTACGAGTGGGGGCGCACGCATCGCCATGAGTTGCGGGTGTTTTCATTCAAACTTGTAGGATGCTATCAAGGCTGCTGAGCAGCAGCTTAAAGCGGCAGCGCAGCAACCAGGGTATTGCATGAAGGTCCTGAAGGTGGGCATGTTTGGCGGCAAAGCGCAAGAAGTTGGTGCTGTTCCAGACCGGCGGAGCGCGTGACCGCAAACATGTTCTCTTGTTGTAGCTTGCGGCCACACCTGTAGATGAAAGCATCCGGCAGTCCGCAGCCGTGAACTTCAAGAACGTCGTCAAGTACCGCTGGGTAAGGGCTGCGTGCTGGTTCCTTGTGCACTCATCAACACGGGCTGAGGATGAGGGATTTGCGGGTGGAGCCCCGCTTGCGGCCCTGCGCTGTTGGGTGGGCGCAGTAAGGAGGGGTTGAGGGGTGGGGCCTGACCTGTACGGCCTGCTGAACGCAACCACAACGCACCAGCTCCGCAATATCCGCTTCATGTGTACCATTGTACTTTGGGGGCGCAGGTGCCAAGCGAAGCTGACCTGTATGGTGGAGCGCAGCCGCTGCCCGATGCTGAGAAGGTAGGCCCCAGGGCACGTCACATCGCTGGGACGCATGCACAGGCTGGGACGCATGCACAGGCTGGGACGCAGGTCGCACGCCCGGGGCTGTGCGCCCAATGAGTGCTGATTTCACACCGCGGGTAGCCGCTCTAGCTGTGGGCACCCCGCCTGCGTAAACCCCCACACCTCCCTCAGTCCGTCCTGTGGCGTGTGCGGCACACGCCACGGAGGGCAGGCGCATCCCTTGCGGCACGTTCCACCCGGCGCACTATGCCAGTGCGGCCCAGCATTTCCAGCCTTCATTGTTACCAGAATGCCTCGTGTCCTTGTCTCATCAGCCGGACGACGGCTCCCCTCACACCGCGGTATCTTCTTTCTATCCCCTCAACACCACACCGCCATGCCGCGCCACAGGCCCAGATCAAGCAGCTGCTTGTGGGTGTCGCGCTGTCCACCCCGCCGCGCGTCTCGGCCCAGCTGAGTGAGGCGCTCTCCATCATCTGCGCCTACGACTTCCCAGCCAAGTGGCCTGAGCTGCTTCCCGAGCTGGTCTCGAAGCTCGCGACGGACGACCTGGCCGTCGTGCGCGGCGTCCTGCAGGTGCCAGCAAGGGGCTGCTGGCCACACAACCAGCCAGCGGCGCGGGCTTGAAAAAGCGACAGTTTCTGGGGTTCTGGATTTGCCAACATCTGGGGTTCTGGATTTGCCAACAAGGGATACGCTACTGAGGGTGTTCTGCTATGGCTGTGCGGACGTCCAGCGCGCGCATTTTGTATCAAATGGGTTATGACGAAGGGGTCGGGGCAGGTGCTTGACGTGGCTCAGTCCGGAAAGCACCTCCGGGGACGGACAGGCGAGCAGCAGTTTTCCGTGCTCATCAACAACGTCCCCGCCTGTCCCGGCGCGGTACCACAGAACCTGCAGAAGCCTCCCGAGCTGACTGTCCGCCCTCTCGTTTGACGATGTACTATGTCGACGCCGCCGCCGCCGCCGCTGCACCATAACCCCCTCCCCTGCCCAGCGTAGAACCTCGACACGCCGCTCACCGCCGTCGCCCGCCGCTGCGGCTGTCACCCCGCACCCGCCGCCCGTAGGTCGCCAACAATGTGTTCAAGCGCTTCCGCGGCCAGCCCTCGAGCAACAACGCGCTGGCGCAGGAGCTTGATATGTGCCAGCAGCTGTTCCTGCGGCCGCTGCACGAGACAACCGTGAAGCTGTCGGGGCTGTTTCCGTCCCTGTCGGCAGCGGGCGTCCCCAGCGTGGAGCCGCTGCGGCAGCTGCTGGGCTGTCTCCGGCTGAGCTTCCGGATCTTCCACTCGCTGTGCTCGATGGGCCTGTCGGAGGTGGGTTCAGCGCGTTGGAAGGCGTGTGGGCGTGTGGTTGGGGTCTGCTCCGCACGATGGTCGGTTCCTTGCTTTCAGCGGAGGAGTGTGTGTGTGGTGGTGGGGGGGGGGAAGTTGAGGTGAACATTGCGGGTGGCAGGTTTCTTGTGGGTGCTGCTCGGTGTGCTATGTCCGCATGACCGTCCTTGACTACGTCGGGATTGGCCCCTGCGCAAAAGGACGGCGGGGATTTACGGTGAATCATGGTTCTTTGCCCCATCGGCCAACGAGTCGCGCAATTGTTGTGTATTGCGCATTGGTTTATGTAAAGAGACCGTCTGCGCTGATAACCGCGATGAGGAAGGGCGTGCGGGAAGTGCGTTCCTACACTCATCGGTAGCAGCCGGTCAACTGCAGTTGTGTGCGTGGCGCTGCGCCTGTCTGACAGGCGACTGAGGCGGAGCTGGGCTTTTGGATGGACGAGATGCACAAGATGCTGACGTACGAGAACCCGGCGCTGGACGAGCAGGACCCCGAGAAGGAGGGCGTACTGGATGGGGTTAAGACGGCCGTGTGCCAGGTGAGCGGAGGCGCGGAGGGAGTTACGGTAGGCGCCAGGGGGTGCGGCGTCCCACCGTGCCGCAGGGCCGGTGCCTTAGGGCTGGCTGTGGGTACAGAGGGCGCATTGGCGGAACCTGTATCGAGGGGCGGGTGTGCAGCAGTTCGGGTAGGCGTGCTGGAGCGGGTGTCTGCTTGTAGCGCCAACCGCCAGCGGGCCCCCCCTCTGCCGTGCGTGCCTGATATCGCACGGTGAAGACGACGCCATGGCAGGCTCACCTGGGCATGGCGCGCGCGACCCGCGGCAGCATCCCATCTTGCAGCAGTCGTGGTGGCGCGCCTAGGAGGGATGCGAGCTCCTGTCTGGGCCCATGAGCCAGGGTAACGTCCCATGTTTGGGGCTTGCGTCCCGGCGAGCACGGCCCTCGCACCCTGCCCACGTGATAACGCGCACGCACCTCTTTCTCGACACGTTCTTCCTGACCCGCGCGCGCACTTCCTTCTTGACGCCATCTCTCTCTCTCGCGGTAACCCCCTTAGACGGTGGACCTGCTTCTGGAGATCGACGAGGACACGTTTAAGCCGTACCTGCAGCGGTTTGCAGCCTCGGTGTGGCAGGTGCTCATGAAGGTCTCCCACAAGCCAGGCCAGGTGCGCGGGCGACACCCCTGGCTTCTGGGTCCGTTCGCTAACGCCGCCTCCTTCTACGCTGCGAAATTCTCTTTATACCCCCTTAAACACACGGCTAAGTGGCCGCCCGACGGGTGCGTGCGTAAGGCGCGCACCAGGGCACGCGGCACTTCCAGTTGGGCATCACATCAAATCGGAAACGCCCATTAGAGGCGGCTGAACGATGGTGGCGTCCGGAGTGGTCGGTACGGAGCAGAGAGTGGGGAGGTGGCACCGCGTGCTGGTTGAGTCGGTGGCCGCAGTGCGGCCTGAGCCTTGGGTACTGCGCGCCACCTCTGCTGCCACCGTCCATCCATCCTCGCCATCCCTCACCACCAGGACAACCTGGCCATGGCCGCCATCAAGTTCCTCAACACCATCGCCAAGGGCGTCTTCTCGAGTGAGTGCCTGCCGCCTGGGAAAATAAGGTTGAGTTCAAAAAAGTGAACAGAGTAGGCAGCAGGAATCTAGTGCACGCTTAACGTCCGCATCGCACTGATATTGGACTGTTTCACGCTTCTCTCTCCCTCCGGTTCACCCTGCGTTTCGTTGCCTCCTGCTGTCAAGGCCCCTGCGCCCGCTTAGCATGCATCGTCTGTCGTCTCCCAACCGGTGGCTGGACCCCTGCCCCGCTTGTCATCTGCTGCCCTCATCCGCAGACCTGTTCGCGGCGGATGGCGCGCTGCAGCAGATCTGTGAGTCGGTCATCGTGCCCAACCTGCGGGTGCGGCCCGAGGACGAGGAGATGTTTGAGATGAACCCCACCGAGTACATTCGCCGCGACGCGGAGGGCGGTGACAGCGACACGCGGTGAGCGCGTGAACGGGGTTTTCTCGACGATGCCGCCCTTTTCACGTCCCCTAGGGGTTGGCTTGGGCCAATCCTGCGGAGCGTCTGCACGGACGGCGTGCGTGCGCGGAGGGACAGGGAACGCTTTCCCAGAGCGCGCTCCAATGCCAATGCCTGGCTGCAGTTAGTACCCTAGATGCTGGAGCGCCCCAGCAGTCGCCATGTCCAGTGCCTGTTTGCTTGCACGTAGAATGTGAGCGCGCGTGGCCACCATTTCTCCATCCTCGTCCCCGGCTCTGCAGGCGGCGGGCTGCCGCCGACCTGGTTCGGTCGCTAACGGAGCGCTTCCCGGCCGAGGTGTCCCGCCTCTTCACGGGATACATCAGTAAGTTCGCGAATGTGTCTGGGTGACACGGATGTTAACGAAGGGGCGAGGCGAACGCCAGGGCTACGCAACGGCTTGGATTGAGTGTTGGGGGCTGCCGTACTTGAATTGAGTGTTGGGGCCTGCCGTGGATTGGCGTACTTGGATTGAGTGTTGGGGCCTGCCATGGCTTGCTATGCGCCTTCGCCTGCTAAACCCGGCTAAAGCAGCACCTTTCCGAATATATTCCTGACCTGCCTTCCCAATGCTGTCCCGACCCCACCACCACCACACGCACACGCACAGCCGCGGCCCTGGCTGACTACGCGGCCTCGCCCTCCGCCAACTGGCGGTCCAAGGACTGCGCCATCTACATGGTCACCGCGTTATCCGTCAAGGTGAGGGGCGGCAGAGGTGAAGGGCGGTGGCGGTGCGGAGGTTGTGAGCCAGGGAGCTCAAGAGCGCACAAGGGTGCGCAGGTGCACATGTCCATGTAGAGAGTTAGATGCTGTTTCGTGGAGGAACACCGGCAGCCGTGCAGCACCCAGTGGGTGAAGGGCGCGTGTGCAAACGTATGAGTGGGCGCCGCACATTCCGTCCGGCCTTGCAGGCGCACTCCGCGCCGCGCCGCGCACCTCGCCCCCGTATATCCCGCGTGGCTGACCCGCTGCTGAGTTCCTGGACCTCCTCTCGTTGTTTCTGCAGGGCCGCACCGCCGCCCACGGGGCCACCAGCACCACGCAGCTGGTCAACCTGCTGGACTTCTTCTCCGCCCAGGTGCTGCCCGAGCTGCAGGTAAGCGGGGTGTACCGAGGTCCTGTGGGGTGTACCGGGGTGTACCGAGGTCATGTGGGGTCTAGGTGGAAACAGGGCGAGGTCGCAGGGTCTCCGGGTGCCGTGAGGCCATGGGAACGGTGCGTGAGCGCAGCTGCGCATTTTACCAACTCCCTGCCGCCTTTGCTTGCGTTGAAGGCCAGTCTGATTGAGGCGAAGGTCGGTCTGCCAGGTAAAAGGAACTCGGGCGGAGTTGCGCAGGCTGCCACTCAGCGTGTTCCTGCGGTACCCGGCTGTGCCTTGCACGCCGCCGCTCGTGGCCCCCTTCCATGCCTGCCTGTGACGCTTCTCCGTGGCAGCTTGGCAAGCGCTCGCATCGCGCCCTAAGCATCTCAATCGTACCCTTTTTCAACAATGCAGAGCACCAAGATCAACGAGAACCCGCTGCTCAAGGCGGACGCCATCAAGTTTGTCACGACGTTCAGGTGGGGGCCGGGGGGCGTCGTCCATCTGGTGCCCTGTGCGCGTCCCGTGTAGCTTCATGCTTCAAAGCGCCGTCATGTGGACAACCCAATTGTTCAGACACTCCACACGAGACTCTCGGCCACAAGACCCCCCTCCTGGACGGTCGTGCCTACCTGAGTGACCTGGCAACCGCCACACTGGCATATCGCCGCACGTCCTCCAGGTCGCTGCTGCCCAAGGAGGCCTGCCTGGCCAGCGTGCCCTGCCTGGTGGCGCTGCTGGGCTCTGAGTACTGCGTGGTGCACAGCTACGCCGCCATCTGCCTGGAGCGCCTGCTCAGCCTCAAGGAGCCGGGCAAGAAGGAGCTGCGCTTCACGTCGCAGGACCTGGGCTCGCAGCTGTCGGTAAGTGAAGGCCGGCCGGCCACTGCGTCACAGCTACGCAGCGCACAGCCGACTTTATTTCATTGGTGCAGCAGCTGCGAAACCCGGTCACACCGTAATGAGGCTATTTCATTGGTGCAGCAGCTGCGATCCCCGGTCACGCCGCAATTAGGCAGCGCGTCGTCGCCTGTTGGATGGCTTGCGGGCATGGTGCAAGAAGCCACTGCCGTGCTGGGGCTGCTTCACCTCTTACGCGTGCGGTGCGTTTCGCTGCCCGGGTCGCCGCCGAACGGTGGTATCATCGCTGCGTACGCGTGCGGTGCGTTTCGCTGCCCGGGTCGCCGCCGAACGGTGGTATCATCGCTGCGTTTCGCAGGTGCTGCTGGAGCGGCTGTTCGCTGGCTTCAAGCTGCCGGACAGCTCGGAGAACGAGTACCTGATGAAGGCCATTATGCGCGTCATCGGCTTCGTGGGGGCCGCGATCGCGCCCGTCTCGGGAGTCTGCCTGCAGGTCTGTGCACGTGCCCGCCCTATGCCCGTATGGTAGAGATGCCGGAGATGCAAGAGCCTCGCCGCCCAGTCCAGCAGCGCCGCTTTATTTAGGGCTTGCGCGGCGCGGTTGCAACGGTGTCTCTTCCCATGGCTGAGCTACCCGAACCTGCTCCTGCTCCTTTCGAAGAAATCGTATGGGAAACGGGCCGTCAAGGCACGGTGTGCAAACCACCCAACCGCTCCGATTCGTCTGACTGCTTTGTTCCCACTCGCTTCCCTTCCTATCGGTGTGCCCCTCTTCTCATTCCCATTCCCTCCCTTCCGCAGCGGCTCGCCGCCATGCTGGTGGAGGTGTGCCGCAACCCGCGCAACCCCTCGTTCAACCACTATCTGTTCGAGAGCGTGGCGGCGCTCATCCGCCACGGCACCGCCGCCAACCCCGCCTCCATCACCGAGTACGAGTCGGCGCTGTTCCCTGCGTTCGAGCTGGTACTGCAGCAAGACGTGCAGGTGCGCGGCGCGGCAACGTCTGGCCACGCGCCCGGCGGCGCATTGTGGAGTGGCAGCTGGCATAGCGCGGGGATGTGTCGTGCGGCTGGAATGGGGGTGTTGCCCATGTGGTGGCCCACCTCGGTGACGCACCTCGCCTTTCCTTTGCCTCCGCACCCCGCTCTGCTTCCCTCCCCCGCCCTTATCTTCTTTCCTTACCACCGCTCTGCTCCCCCTCCATCCCTCGCAGGAGTTCCACCCCTACGTGTTCCAGGTGTTCGCGCAGCTCATCGAGCTCCGGCCGGCACCGCTGCCGCAGCTCTACCTGCAGATCTTCCCGCCCCTGCTGTCGCCCGTGTTCTGGGAGCGGTCGGGCAACGTGCCGGCGCTCGTGCGGTTGCTGCAGGTGCGAAACCCTGCGGTGCTGCGGCAGCGCTGTCACTCCACCATTGCACACTGACCGTGTCCCGTTTCCTGAGTCCCTGCCATGAAACGACCTCACCTCGTTCCGCAAGCAGCGTCACTGCATCGCCGCTTGTCATTGGATTGAGGCACCGAGCCTCTTTGTTTCGCCGACCATACCACATCGGACCATACGGTACCTCGACCATATCAAACAATGTTTGCAGCGAATGGTGGTTGTTCATAAGGATTCAACCCACGACCTTCCTGGTCTCACCACCGCTTGCACCCCGACCGCCCCCCGCTGCCTACCCGTCCTCCCCTGCCCTGTCCTGCCCTGTCCGGCCTGGCCGCCCGCTCGCAAGCCAGGCATACCTGACCAAGGCCGGCAACGAGGTGGTGTCGGGCGGCCACCTAGTGGCGGTGCTGGGCGTGTTCCAGAAGCTCATCTCGTCGCGCGCGCACGACCACGAGGGCTTCTACATCGTCAACGCCATCGTGGAGTCGCTGCCGCTGCCGGCCTATGCGCAGTTCCTGCCCTCCATCTGGACGCTCATGTTCCAGCGCCTGAGCAGCTCCAAGACGCCAAAGGTGCGCCGAAGACGCCGCGCTGTGAGGCGGGATGGGGCGGACCCCTGCTCGCGGCTCTCGGGAAACAGAACTCGTTCCCGCTCCCAGGCGGGTACATAACCATACTCCCAGGCGGTTTGTATCACTTGGGCTTCTGACACCCCACCACACCCCACGATGCCAGAAGCAGCACGCACGGGAAGCGGTCTGTCCTGATCTGCGCTGTTTCTCTTTTTGCTGCCGTTTGTGTGCCGTTAGTGTGTCAACTGAACTCCGCCATGTAGCTGGGCGGCTGCCATTCGGCGGCGTTAGTGCCGCGCTGCTGAAGCCCACTACCAACACTCATCCGATCCCGCTGTTGCAGTTCTGCCGGTTCTTCTGCGTGTTCCTGGCGCTCTTCATCTGCAAGTACGGCGGCGCGGCGGCGGCGGAGCAGCTGGACAAGGTGCAGCCCGGCATCATTTACATGCTGCTGCAGCAGGTGAGCAACACGGCACGCGCGCGCTTGATATGGGATATGGGCAAAAAAGAGGGGACTTGGGGTACCGGGGCTTCCGAGAACTTACCTCACCTCTTGCGGCTAGTGTGCGTTGCCCGAGGCTACTGCCCGGCTGTTTGGCTGCTCGCGCGTGCCCCAGGTATGGCTGCCGACGGTGCCGTCGATCGAGGGCATGGATGAGGAGAAGCTGGTGACGGTGGCGGGCGTCAAGCTCATCACGGAGCTGCCGGGTTTCGGAGCCAGCGGCGCGCACGGGGCGCTGTGGGCGGCGGTGCGCAAGGGGCTGGCGGACAAGGTCTCGGGTGGCGGCGCGGCGCAGGGCGGGCATGAGCAGGAGGACGAGGAGCAAGATTTTGAGGAGATGCAGGTGAGGGGTCGAAAGAGCGTGGGGATGGTTGACAAGTCTGGGGAGTTCCAGATTGCCGCGCCGCTGAGATGTTGGCTTGTCCTTGGACCATAGCGTCGCAGCGAGTGTATATCGCTCTATCCTCCGTGTTACGTTTTGATGTGACGCCCTCGGGCTTTCCGCTCCGTTCGTAGGGCTACTCTGCGGCATATGCGCGGCTCGCCAACGCCAGCAAAGTGGAGCGGCCCGTGCTGGCTGAGATCGCCGACCCCAAGCAGTACGTACAGGAGGCGCTGGCGCGGATGCCCGCCTGAGCGGTGGGTGATTGACGTGTTGCGCCTGCGCGTCTCTCGGCGCTGGCAACGGTGCGGCTGCGTGGCAGCGGCGACGCTTGCAAGGAGTTTACGCGTAGACGACCGGACGAGGCAACCAGATAAAATTCCGAGAGCTTAGGCAGGTATAGGTTCTTCATAACATGGGGTCATATATGCCGCTTTTGCGGTCTCGGCCGCATGGGGGGCGGGGGGCTCGCGGGCAAAGCAGCAGGGTAGATTTTGTAGCGGGTGGCATGCTGCGGCGGTGCGTGCAATGAGGGCGCTTAGCAGGCGGTGGGCGCTGCAGGATCCGCCAGAGGCACTTCTCTAAGTTTCGATCTTTCAGCGTTTGCTTCCGGCTGCCATGAAGAGTTACGCAGGCTGACATGTTCCTGTTTTTCCGGCGTCGGGCGCGTGGGACTGTCGTGTGGCATGGGACGGTGCTGGCAGGGAGCGGGAGGAGACGGGGCAGACGGGCCACCGCCGCGTAAAAAACACGGCGGCAGTGCAGCGCAGGGCAGGGTGGCTGGGCGGTGCGGGAATTATGCGTGTTACGGACGAAGTATGGGGTGGTCGTGCGTTCGTCATCTGCGAATGTGTACAAGCGTGGTGTGCTGATGCGTTACCGTGAAGTCAGAGAGTGAAGTCAACAACCTTTAGGCGGAGGTGAGGTCGGCCGGAGGGTTGCAAAGGGGTCCCAATCCTCTAATCCAAGGGGTGGGTACTGGTCAGCAATCCTTTAATCCCTGCTGTGGGGTACCACTTTCAATTCTCTATCCCAGAGCGGGTCGGCATCCGAGTGGTGTGCACAGTGGCTTGTGACCAAGGAGGGCAGCTAGCACGGCGCTGCTCTGTCTGCAAGCTTGGCCCCTCCTCTGCCCCTTGGGCCTCTCCTCGGCCGCCTGGGCCCTCCCTTAGCCCCAGAAAACAAGCATGGACGCCACCACTTAAGTAATCAAGCCCGGTCATCAAGATCCGGTAATCAAGCCCGGTAATCAAGATCCTGGACCACACACTTTCTATCGCTAGGTATTGCTCTAGGGGTACGTGAAACCCCCAGCAACCCATCATGCTAAGCGTTATTCTCCTGCACTCGGACCAGAACCCCCTCCCCGTAAACGCGTTTCCGTAAGTGAGATCTTTGGGGTGGGCTGCCGCGAGGAGTATACAGGGCCGCCGTCCCTGACCCGAAAGCACAGACGCAAATGAATGACGAAACAAACCGCAATCTATTCCCCAAACAATGTTCTCTTGCTGGGATGCAAACTGTCGTGCATAAACTCGTTTTGTATAGCGCACAGCCTGCGCACAGGATCTATGATAAAGTTGTCCACTGCTCTACTCCCCCCGGGGTTTCCACGAAATGGGCTATATACAAAGTGCGGCACGCCACTGCGCCCAATCTGGCTCCAATGTTATTCTTACGGTATACGTGGTCTCTCGCAGCGCGCAAGAGATCCAGTTACACTTCGACGGGCACCAGGCACCCACCGTGCACGCCCAGAGCCCCAGACCAGCGCAAACAACAGAGCGAAACGTAAATGCGCTCACAACCGTCAATCAATCGTAATGCTGGTATAGGCGCTTTACGGCACTCGAATCGGCGCCGAGTCAGAGGCTTACGGTAAATGACTAATTGCGTGATGAGCACCGAGCCAGGATGCGAAGTCACGCAGGTCGCAAGTTGATTATTTATGCGTACTCCGCCTGCAACCATTGACATTCACACACGCGAAAACGTTTGCTACCCGAATGCAATGTATGCGAGAATCGGCCAGGTTTCGGGGCGATTATGGAATTCAGCCCAGCTCCTGGCACTGGTCCGGCTGCTGTCGCGATGAGGAGGACAACACACATAAACTACAGCTGGACACGTTAAAAAGCGGTTCTTGGCATGCAGTTGCTTGCCCCAAACGCTTTTCTGGCTTCAAGTTATGGCTGTTCGGAGAACAAACTTCCTTGCCCGTTGCTGGGTGCCGGTGTGCCGAAAAAAGCGCTTTTAACCGTACCTAACCAATTCCAAAGCGCTTCCCTAGTGATTTTTCAATCTTCGCCAACTTCACGCATATAGATTTCCCTAGGAGAGTCCAATAAAGACCTGAGCGCGATAGAGCGAGGAATCCCTCACGAAGCTTGGGCAATCGTAAAAAAAACGGACTTTTTAGGCCATCTTCACCAGGGCTGACCATCACAGTTTGCTTGCCGGAAAACGTTGCTTAATAGCAAACCGCATGAAGCATAAGCTTAGTATGTTTTTAGAGTGTGGGACTGCTGTATGAAGTAAAGAAGTGGTCGTGCAAAGCGGTTTCGGTACGGTTCGGTCGGGTGTTTTCAGCAGCCAGCAGCAGCGGCACACACCATCGGGCAGGAAGTTTGTTTTCCGAGCCGCCATAAGTGCAGATCTTAAGCAGGGACATGTGATCAACTTAGGCCTTGTAAGTACATTTAAACTCATGTCAGCTTCTGGACAGGACAGGATGCCGCTGCCACGGAACCCTTGCGTGCTTGTGGCGGGAGCATCCCAGGTTGGGAAAAGCTGTCTGCGACAAGGCATTACAAATGCAGTGGACCTTTTCAACGAATCTAGTATCTCCTGGACGATACAAACAAAATACTACACGGCGATGGTGGAGGTTTGCGAAGCAAAAGCCGATGCGGGAGCCGTGATTCCGCAACCTGAGGCGCTGGTACTCGTTTTCAGCCTTGAAGCTCCAGAAACCTTGGAGTTGGCGCAATCCTTCAGCTCGCAGTTTGATCTTGACACGGTGGGGGTCAAGCTGCTTTGCGGGACACATGCCGACGCCTTTCTGATGTCAAGCGGAACTGCGAGCAGCCTGGAAACTGCATCACAACCAGAGTGGTTTCAACAAGCAGCTGATTGGTCCGTCATGAACGGGTTCGAGTTCATCATTTGCTGCCCTGCTGTGTCAACCATCGACAAGGAGTTGTCGCTTGACGGCGACCGACAAGGCGTCGCACGTGTAGTGGAGGCATTGCATGCGCACACGTGGCCTAACCTTCACTTGCTGCCGCAAGGGCAGTCCCGGCCAGCTAACCCAGCGACCCATGGGCCGGATTCGGAGGGCACAGCTGCCTGTGCCACGGGCATAGATGCACTGCCACCAGCTTTAGAGACGCAACCCGGCCAGTCATCCGATGCATCGAATCTTAAGGAGCGGGAGCAGGCTGAGCAGGAGCAGGGCCAGCGCCAGCTCGCAGGCGAGGAACAGGGCGTGGGCGCGCAAGCAGGTCAGGCAGAGGCCCAGGACTCGGAGTCTGCGAGCAATGAACGCGTGCTTGACGGCCTGGAGCGGCTGATGGAGGAGATGAAAGGTGTGTCCTGCGGGGCAAGCTGTATGAAGAAGACGTGGTCACATCTTTCACATTGACTTTCACTTGTGAGCGCAAAGCCGCCGCCCGAGGGCCGAGGGGTGCTTCCCCCGACTTTTCGCGATCTTTTGAACTGTACCTGCCTGTACCCCTGCCTGATTGCATCGTTGCCCGCTGTTGATGAACAGAGCACAAGGCGCGCCTGGCAACCCTGCCGGACGAGGAGCGACGCGACCAGGCGGCAGCGATTGCACTTCGGATGCTCGAGGTTTTGGGCTTTGACGAGGAAGGGAGTGACAGCGATGGCGCTTAGCGTGCTGGCCGGCGAGATGTCCCGGGACGACCAATGCCGGGTGGTTGATGCCTTTGCTGCCCGTTACGACGTTATGGAGGGGGCTCGGTGTGCGCCTCAGATGCGTTACCAGATTCTATTCACGCCGTGGGGTGTGCGCGTGCGCGACCGCAATTGCCAGTAGTTACCATCCAATGTCGGCCTTCTGCTCTTCCAGTGCTGGACCCTGCGGTTGGGTGGTCATGCTGTCTTAGTGCCCTACTTTGACACGTCCAAATTCGCACGTGCAGATGCAGCCAGGGGTGGTGGGGTCGAGCACGGTGGGCAGGCGGCAGGCGAAACAACTCATATTGTTGTGTCTCTGTTGGGTGACCTCATACACCATGTCTTACGGTACGGCATGTGTACGTGAAAGCGCAGACTCTGCCAGCACAGCGTAGATGCGGTATGTGGCACCGGCTTGTGCTGCAGGGCGCCTGCGGGAGGGAGATGACTAGGTGGGCGTATGGTGGGCACCCCTGGACGCCTTCAGCCAGGAGACCCGAGGTGCGGTCATGCGGAGGTATCTGGACGTGTGGAATGACCCAGATAGGCCGCGGCGCGGTTTACACCTCCGTTGGTGCCTTCCCACGTATCCAATCAGGCCGTTAGTCAGGACTGTCCGTGCAATACCTGTCCGTCCAGGCATGTGCGCTAGGCCAGCGGTCCAGCGCGCGCGCATACCAGATGCGAGCGTGAGGAGGTCTCGGAGCTGTGACGACAGGCCCGCAAGGGCGGGCGGCGGCAGCAGCTCTACAGCGCCGCCAGCGGATGCGCTGCCGGGCCTGGAAAAAAGACTCTGCTACCTCACTTACCAAACCAACTGCGGTAGCAGCAAAGGGAAGAGGCAGCAGAGATGCCGGACACGCCGCACCCCCTGACGCGCATCCGGCCACGTCAGCTTCGTTGCTGGTTCACACTTGGTCTTCACAGCAGGCTGCTTCCGGTGTGCAACAAGGCGGCGGAAGGATGGCGGGGCCAAAAAGAACATGATTGCCCATGTACGCGCGCGCGGCTGACAGCCCCGGCAGGCCGCAGCACCGGCTGGCGCGCGCAGCGAGCCACCCCCTCAGCGGCGCCTAGGGCGCCCGGTCGGCGGCGGAAATGCGGAGTCGCTCCCGGCGCTCCTGGCGCTGATCGTGTGGGTATCTCAGGCGCCGCCACCCCACCCACCCACCCGTTCCTCCACCGCCGCGGTTTCGTCTTTGTTGTCACCCGGCTGGAGTCGACGGTTACCCCCGTGCCCAACACGCAACACCTGCCCGCCGCCCAGTCACCAGCGCGGTACCCTGCAGTGCCCTCCCCCCCGCCCACTCCCAACAGCCCGCGAAGCCCAACAACATCAGATAGAATACGACACCAAAAATCAGATATAATACGACAATGCGACACACTCTGCTACTCTCCAGCCGACGATCACTCCCTCGTCCTTCTTCTCGCGAGGGGCCTGGTATGTCGTACGTTGCGCTGCCGGACTCGCCTCCCCCTCGCCTCGTCTGCGTTCCGTTCGTGCCAACCTCCCTCCCCCCCCGCCAGTACCTTCTTTCTCTCTCCCCGCCGTCATCGCCAGCTTCCACACCCGCCTGCCTACCTGACCTGCTGCCAGTACGCCAGCGCCTCTATACGGGCACCATACGTAAGCAGCGAGCCCGCCGACAGCCCACCCGCGGCCTTGCCCTGACCTAACCCTCACCCAGCCTCATCTTGTGGTCCTTCACCCACCCATGATTCCCCGCATGCAGGAGCCCGGTGGACCGGCCAGGACCGCCGGCCGCAGACAGGTTGCCTTACGGGTCATGACCAGCGGAGGCGGCAGCGGCCAGAGCCGGGTCGCCCTCGGCCGCTTCCGCCGCCACCAGCGCAGCCATCACCGCCTCGTGCCGCCGCTGCGCCGCCAGCGCCTCCGCCGCCTCCGTCAGCGTCGTCGGCGCCACCTGCCGCAGCCCTCCACCTCCCCTACCTCCACTACCCCCACCCTCACGCGCCTCCGCCGCTGCACCTCCCACCTCCGCCACGGCCTCCCCCGGCGCCAGGAAGACCGCCGTCAGCGTCAGCGCCAACACGTGCTGCGTCGGCGCCGCCACATCGTACTTCCCGACCCGTACGACAACGCGCAGCGCCCGGCCGTCGTCGCCGTCGCCGCCGTCGCCTGCGGCGGGCTCCGTCCACACCACCCGCGCGACGGCGTGCAGCACGTCACCCACTCTCGCCGGTGAGGAGATGGCGCCCTCTTCCATCCACAGCAGCTCACACGGTGCGCCCGCGTGCGCCGCCGCCGCCGTGGCCGCGTGCTCGTACGCCAGCCTCAGCAGGTGCCCGCCAAACACCGTGCCGCTGGTGTTGCGGTCCTGAAACTCCGCAATCACGGTTCGGTGCACCTCCGTCTGCCGTATCGGCGTCGCTTCCGTACCGGGCGGCGCCGCCGCCGCCGTCCGAGACGGCTTGCGGCGGCGGTCGCCGCGGTCATCATCGCCGCCGACGACGGCATCGAGCGGCGGCGAAGATCCGCTATCAGTAGGCCTGGCGGCACTATCGGCACTGTCCAGGCGCGGCCGCTTGGCGCCACCACCCTGGCGGCCGGGCTCCAAGGACGACGACGATGGCGGCGGCGGCGGCGGCCCGTCCGCCGCCACCGCCGCCGCCGCTTCCGCGCTGTCCACCTCCTCCGGCTCCGGCTCCGGCGGCTCCGGTTCCAGCAGCCGCAACGCCTCCGTATCCGTGGGCACCGTACGGCACATCTCCGATCGAAGCAGGCTGTCGTACAACATCCGCGTCAGCCCATCGGGCGCCTCCGCCGCAGTGCCATCGTTCCTCGGGCCCGCCGCCGCCGCCGCCGCCGCCGTCGCCGCCGCCGCCGGACCCCGCGGCGGGGGGAGCACCGGCGCGTCGCCACGGTCGCGGTCCCGCCGCGCCTGCCGCTGCCGCTGGTGCTCCCGGCCGCGGTGGAAGAGCTCCCGCTCCAGCGCGTCGCGGGGGTGCAGCGGCGGCACATCGACCGCCCGCCGCAGCGACGAGTCGCGCAGCGCCATCACGAACTCCGCCGTCGCCACCAGCTGACCCGGGGGCAGCACCACCAGCGGCGGCGGCGCCGCCGCCGCCGCCGCTAACGGCGACGTTGGGGAGGCCGGAGCCTCAGCCGCCGGAGGCGGCGGCGGCGGCGGCTGCGCCGCCGCCGCGGCGGCGGGTGGCGCCGCGGTGGTGAGCTGCAGCAGGACTTCCATGCTGCTGCGGCCCACCCACGTCACCTGTGAGGGGAACCGCAAAGGGGAACCGCAAAACAGCGGGAGGAAGTCGAGTCGAAATATCGAATACGGCAGTCCGAATCGGCAAGCTGACAGGCTAACATTCCGAAAGGGGGAAACACACGGCGACACGGCGACACTCCCCCGTCAACCCACCTGACCCGCCAGCCGCATGTCCGTCGGCGCCAGCGGCGCCAATCGCCGCCAACCACCACCACCGCCTCCGCCACCGAACCCAACACCGCGGCCCGCGGCCGCGGCCGCCGGCGGCGGCGGCGGCGCCAGGCCGTCCCCTGGCCGCAGTTGCAGGTGCCAGGTTAGGCGCTCCAGGAAGGCCGTGACAAGCATGGAGTCGGGCACAAGGCCCACGTGTCGCGCCGCGACGTCGGCGGCGAAGGTATCGAAGTCCTCAATGATGAGGGCGGGGTTCAGGCCGGGGAAGCCGGGGCGGTGGTACTGGCGCCACAGCCAGGGCAGGGAGGCGAATGGGTAGTGGACCTCCATGTACGAGTGCGGCGGGGCGCTGGCGGTGGCGGCGGCGGGGGCCGTGGCGGCGGCAGCGGCGGTCTGGGGGCTCACTGGAGCCGCCGCGCCGACTGAGGGTGCCGTTGTGGTGGTGGCAGTGGTGGTGGTAGCTGGTTCTTGTCGGGCCTCCCGATGTGGCTGGGGGTGATGATGCAGGGGCCGTGGGCGCGGCGGCGTGACGTCGCCGCTGCCGGTCTTGTCCGTGCGGCTGCCATCATGGCAGCCGCTGTTGCTGCTGTTGCTGCTGGTGGCAGTGGCTGAACCGGTGGCGGTGGCGGCGGTGGCGAGGGGCTTTTCGCGGTTGCCTGCCGCGATGGCGGGGGCAATGGCCGGGGCGACGGCAGGAGATGGGGAGGTAGCTGGCGCGGCAGCGGCGCCGCCGCTGTCCTGCACCACCCGGTCTGAGCCGCTGGCGGGAGGCTGCTCCGGGCTGCCACAGCCCCTTGGCGGCAGCTCCTGAGTGGACGGCGCGCAGCAGTGCCCGGCGGAAGGGAGGTGCAGGGGGTTGGGGTGGGGTCGGGTGGGATGCGCGTGTCGCCTTACTTTTGCTTTCGCCCCGCCGAAGGGGCCGGCTGGGAGACTGGCGCCCGGACGGCTGAAAGCCGGCTGGGGTGGGAGCTGCGACCCGGTGTAGAGATAGATAAGAGGGAGAGAGAGAAAAAGAGAGAGTGCGCAGCCAAATCGTGGCGGGGCAGTCAACTGCTGGCCCTTGGGAGACACCAGGACCGGGGCAGTCATTTATCGCCATGTACCCTTGCTAGGCAAGCCGCTCTGGGTCGTTGGCCGCAGGCCATTTATATTCGGCGACCGCAACAGCCCTTCCTGGCACCTGCCCTCCCACCGGGAGGAATCCAAGCGGGCAGCGCCATAAGGAGGACTTACGCTGATAGGGGGCTAGAGCAACGAACTGACTGCGCGCGGCCCTCCCCGCCGTTCCCCCGCGAGTCGCTCAACATGACCCACATTCGACGTGCGCTCCGCGACGCGCAGCTCCAGCTGACGCAGCTCGAAGCTGCGGCACCTGTAGCCGCTGATGGGGTGCGTGTAGGGCATCAGCGTGAAAAGGTCGGATGGGCTGACAGGTGTGAGGCAGGCGTCCGGCGGGGGGCGGAGCATCGGCTGCCTTGCCGAGACGCGCGCCAAGAAGCGCAAGTAGGGATGTGGTCCCATGATTTAAACCGTGTTCAGAAAGAATTCAGAACGAATTTAATAATGCAATCTGATGAAGTTGTCGGAGGTCTGCGTCATCTTCTTGGCCGTTGGGCCAAGAATTGCGAGGGCGATGACCCGACGCGATGGACTCCTGCGAAATCCAATGCGTATCTTTGTTCGAAAATGCGCGTGTAAGCTTGGCGTGCCAAGTAGGGCATCTGACCAGTGGCCACGAAGAAGGAAGAACGCGATGTTGTGCGTCGTTAGTTCGTTGGTCTCAGTCAGGGGCCCTATGGCGGTTGAAGGTTAACGGACAACCACCTAATAGAAACACAAGCCTCTTCGCTCTTTCGCCTGGATATTTGATAGAAATTGCACTATGGATAAAACTGCCAGTGTCGTCGTCGGGGGACAATGCATCACGATGTATCCACATGGTTCTCCACCGATTGCTTTTCCGCTCCCCAGTTCCGATTGTTTTTCCGCTCCCAACCGCGGCACCCTCCCTCGGCGCTGAAGTTGTCTTGATTCCCGGGGTGCCTCTGCGGCCTTACACAGCTTGCCTGATGCACCCGGGGCACCAGGGCCCGCTTGCCCGGGTTTGCGGGGAAGTGTGCATGTTTGTGTGTGTGGTGGTGGTGGTGGGGGCGGGCAGTCTTCGGGCCTGGTCCGAGTGAAGCGGTGTGTTGTCTTGTCCGAGTCTCCTCCTCCCTTCTGTCGTGTTGCGAAATCTTGCGAGATCTCCTGTACCTACGGCATATAAGGATTCACTGTGGCGTTTGGGTGGGCTGTACCACCCCCGCCAGGGGTTTGGAACCGCAGGGGTTGGAACCGCGTGCTGCTTAATGCGGTTGGTCGGGCCGCCTTTGTTGCAGTCCGCTCGCGCTCAGTTTCGTGTGTCCCTAGATGGTGTCATCAAGCCAGCCGGGATCTCAACTCGCCTCCACCCCTGCAACGCTTCCTTTCAAAGAACGGTTCCCTTCTGGCCTGCCTCATGGCTCTCCCACGCAGTCACCGGCCCACACAGGGCGTCGGGGAAACCCTGTTCTGGGTCTCGAAAAAACCGAGTGTTTTGTCATCAAGACCTATTCAATAATCAAAATCAGGTCATCTTGGTGAGCTTGGCGAACCTCAAGGGAGCTCGGAAACTATCGGAAACTCTGGAGCCGCTGTACAATGTCGTTGTAGAAACCGCTGCAAGCCTGCAACCCCTTTGCAGAGCACCATCGATGCGCGCTTTGCAGCGCATTCTTGACAAACTACAGCAAATTTAAGCTGTGCACAATTGTATTTGTAGTAAGGCTCATGTAGTTAACTCTTCTTCAGACATCAACTTAACACGCTTCACGCTTCGCCCGCATGTCCCTGATGTCTTAATATACACTAATAGCCTTATGGTTTAATAGCGGCAGAAAAATGCTCTTACGTTGCCTAGAATGCTTCGCGTCGACCGCGTATTCCTGCTTCTCCAAAGCGGCCCTGACGGCAATGGCGGTGATTAAAGTGGGTCCTTCAATCCATCATTACACATAATTCCTTCGCGCGGAGCTTCAGAAACCCTTGCTTAGTGCCCGACGCTGGGGGCCGGTCCGCGACCTACCGCGCAACAGCTGCTCCACAACGCGCCTCTTCCCTCCTCTCTCCTCTCCCCCCTGCCAACCTTGCACCGCAGGTGCTGGTAAGCATCAGTATCATTGTCATAGTTGCGGTGAAGCTGGAGGACGTCCGCTTCGAGCTCCAAATCCCGGGCAGCCTCACCGACCTCACCACCGCCGCCGGCCTAGCCAACCTCACGGCCAACCTCATCGCCGGGACCACTCCCCCCGCCCCCCTACCGCCTCCACACCCCCGCACGCCCTCCAATACCACCTCCTCCCCATCCAGCTCCTCCGCCGCCGGCGATGTGGACCTCAACACGATGGCCGGCCCCCTCCACGTGAACGCCTCCTGCCTGCTTCAGAAGCGCGGCCTCAACGGCCAGTTCCCCTACAACCGCTCCATGTGCTCCTACGTCTACACGGTGTGCGGCATCAGCCTGATGGCCACCTTCGCCATGGCCTGCCTGCTGGTGGGTGGGGCGGGGTCGGGCGGGGTCGGGGCTGGGCGGGGTCGGGGCTGGGCGGGGTCGGGGTAGGTGGTAGGCCTCCCTCCCTCTCCTCACCCCGCCCCCAATGCTGCATCTCACGGCGGCGCCCATCTCCTCCGCCGCTGCGGTCTCATCTTCATTACCCCCTCCTCCTCTTCCTCCTCCTCCTCCTCCTCCTCACCCCTCCTCCACCTCACCCCCGCCTGTCGTCGCAGTGGTGCACCTGCCACTGCTGCGGGTGGGGCCCTATGTTGGAGCTGGCGTTTGCGCTGCTGGGGACGGCCTGGTGGCTGGCGGCGGTGCTGGTGCTGCAGGTCTGTCTGTCTGTCTGTCTGTCTGTCTGTCTGTCTGTCTGTCTGTCTGCCCGTCTGCAACCTCTGCTTGTGTGTCTGTCTGCCCGCCGTGACCTTCTGTCTCTGTCTTTCTGTCCCAGTAAACCAGCCTGTCTGTGGGTCTGTGGGGGCTGGCGGCGGGGCCGGGGCCGGGGCCGGGGCCGGCAGCGACGATGATGCACATGAGGGGCTGAGGGCCTCCCCGGTGTGGCCATCGACCTTTGAGGCTCTGTGAGAGGCCGAACACCGACGCGACCGACTTTACGATAGAGTTAGTAGCGCACGGCTTGGTCGACTAGCATTGCACCAGCGCCCCATCCCATCCCATCCCATCCCGCCCTTGAGGACGCCCCCTCACCTCATCCCTCACCTCATGCTCTGCAGGAGAACACCACCGTGGCAATGAACGCCCAGCCAGTCGCCTGGCAGATCATGCTAGGGAATACCGGCGGGTCGTCGCAGCCGCCGCCGGTGGATCCCGCGGCGGCGCTGCTGCCGCCGCCGCCGCCGTCGCCGCCGCGGGCGCCGGTGGGTCGCGACGCCGCGTCGCAGCTGGCGGCTCTGCTTCAGGAGTACACGCCCAAGAGTCTGCGGCAGTGGAGGCAGGCGCTTGTGGGGCTGGCGTGGGGCATGATGGGCATGTTTGCGGCGTGTGCCGTACTGCTGCTCGTAGAGGTGAGGGCGGTGGGGTGAGGGAGGGCGGTGAGGGGGCGGGGGTGAGGGAGGGAGGCAAGGGAGGACAGATGAGGGCAGGCGGGCGGGCTGGACGCGGGAAGGAAGGGGTTATCGGGTTAGTGGGTGGAGGAACCGGAAGACCGTGAGATGATCACCGGTGAGGAATGAGGGAATGGGGCCAGGAGAGGCTGAGCTGGAGCCACTTGGAACCTGACTGACTGACTGACTGACTGACTGACTGACTGACTGACTGACTGACTGACTGACTGACTGACTGACTGACCGACTGACCGACTGACTGACCGACTGACTGGGGGGGGTGGGGGATGGGGGGGCGCCCGGGTTGGGGGAAAAGGGCTTTAGGGATCGGCAGCGGGCCGTGGGGAGTGGAGACAGGAGCCCGGTGACAGGAGTGGAGGGTTGTTTGGGCCGCGACGGTGTGGGGGTCCCTGCGCCGCTGTAGGACCGCTGGAGGGGCCGGCGACTGGGTTCTTGGGGCCTGGGCGGCAACACCGACTCCTACACCACACCCACCACCACCTACCCCATACAACACCTACAACACCTACAACACCTACAACACCCACCCCTACACCCCCCCGCCCAACAACGTCCGCAGTGACTCATTCTTATTTAAAGGAGCATATCACTCCCTGACCCCCCACCCACCCACCCAAACCCACCCCAGGCTTGCGGCTGCATGCTGGACTGCTGCAGCTGCGTGTGTCGCTGCTGCTGCCCCGACCGGCCGGAGAGCCGCTGGCGGGCCAACCTGCGCAAACGCAAGCGCATGGGCGGCGGCGAGGAGTACCTGGAGATGCGGGGAGGCATGGCGCCATCCACCCCATCCATCAGCAGCGGGGGCGGCGGCAGCAGCAGCGGCGGCGGCGCGCCCGCGATCATGGTCGTGGCGAGATCCGACGACGGCTCCCTCGCCACAAGCCCCTCGGACTCGCGGCGGGGCGGCTGGTGGTCGCGGTAGCGGTGGTGGTGGTGATAGTGGCAGCGACAGGCGCCGATAGTGGCAGCGCGGTAGCAGACCGTCGGGTAGGGACTAGTGAGGGCAGGGGCAGGGGCAGGGCAGTGAGGGCAAAAGTAAGGGCAGCTATGGGTGAAGTAGATCAGTCCCCGACTTATGCAGGTTGACGTACTGACATACGGGGGCGACAACCGCCCTCGCCCAGCCACCTCGCCAGGGGGCGGGGCTCGGGGGGAGGGCTCGGGGGCGCGGTCCGTGTGCCTCCTGTCCTTTAAAGCCGCGGCGCGGGGCTTGGTCCGTGGGGAGATGCCAGCGCGGTCCTCGCCATGGCACGGTGCCTGGACACAAGGGTGATGGGGGTCATATGACTCATAATATGCGGGTGTCTCTGCAGCAGGATGTCAGCTCCTGTCAGCTCCTTCTCTCATCCTTTTCGGTGTCTCATTGGGGCACAGGACAGTGTAGCGGTATTCCTAGGCAGATGCGGGCGGGCAGGAGGGGAGGGGAGGGAGCGGCTGCTTGCGCAGGAGGGCACCGCCAAAGAAAGACCCCCGTACCGTATTCGAGGTTCGGACTCACCCGCGTTCACGTGCCGCGAGCCGCTGGGATGTAGTGGGTGCGCAGCTGCGGGGCCGCATGTGCGGTTTGATTAGTAGGTTGACTTCGATTCTTCGTTGAGTGATTATGAATACCGGTAGTTGGCAGGTATTGGCAGGAGTTGGCAGGTTTTCGGCGCAGGACAGGAGAGAGCGAGGTGCCAGACGGGAGGGGGAGGGAGCGGGGCAGCGCGCCTGGGGAGTTGTGGGGGCGGCAGCGGTGGGTGAGGCGGGCGGGAGGGGGGGTGGTTTGGGTAACACGCGACAGGCATTGGAGCACTGCGACGAGGCGGCGCAGGCGGGCCCTTGCTGACGTCCTTCGGGGGCGGTTGGGCAGTCGTCGAGTTCTTTGCAGCGGCGATGGGCGGAGTGCTGCAGTACTTCATTACCTTGGCGGAATGAGCATGGAGGAAGATATCATCCTCGTACTGGACGGGGACGTAGGGTAGCTGGATGGAAAGCGATCCGCGAGACGGGCTGCGACGACGCCGCCGCTAGGGAGGGGCTTCGGCGCTTCGTGTGACCGAATGAGAGCCGCATGGATCCAGGAACCTTTAATATTCCCGAGTTTCTTGCCCGAGTCAATGGATTTGGGATCATTCCAAAGATTTACGGCTGGTCAGGGTGTGAGAAGCTAGCTGCAACTGCCCGGGCACACCTTCCACTCGTACGTCTTGCGGGCGAATGTCGCCCCGAAACTCCCGATCGTGTACGTATAGGACGTACGTGTGGAAGGTGTGCCCGGTAGTTAGGAAGGAGTGAGCCGACCTTATTATTCGTGCCGCTTTTAAGTCGAGGTGAACTCATCATTTCAGACCTCATCGCCGCAACTTAAACCGCGACACACTTTGATCGCTCGTTGAAGTGAGCCGCCCCCTTTACAAACTTTGTTTGGATTTTCCTGCGCATCATACCGTACCTTTGCAGCCCAAGCCGACTGCACCAGCGGCGTCGTTGGAACCAACCGTGCTTTGAATTCTGCTTTGGTACTGTAGAGGTTCAGGATGGGCTGCCTAAGTTCGCTGTGCAGGAAGATATTTTTGGGGCTTCTGTCCCTGGCCAAGGTAGGGAAGCCGGGTTCGTCGTCAGGGCAGGTCACTGCGTACCGGTAACTCGCCTGCCGCAAGCGTAGTGAATGAACGAAGCCTGTCTGGGAATGTTAGTACACGTTCATTTCTGCACTTTTCATTCCATGCATGATCGAAATTAATGGGGTGGCCTTCGCTGTTTCGCGCCCCTGTTCCGCCACCAGGTCGCGATAAGCATCGCCATCGTTTGCATCGTAACGATCCATCTCTACCACGTCCAGGTCAAAAATTCAAGTGAGTTCAGCAAGCGAACCTCGAGAAAATTGTATCCTGAACATGCGTGCAAACGAAGGATGTCGAGCAGACGAGCACGTCGCCTGCCGTAGCCCAAAGAGGACCATACGACAGTGGCCCCATCCTTCTGTGTCCCCATTTCTTCTGGGCGTATGCCATCTATCAAATTGGCCCTCCGGCATGACCTTCAGCTGCCCAATATCTTGTGTGACCTTCGCCCTCTCTATCGTTCGTCGAAGCGCACCGTACCTCCGTACGGTTGCATCTGCAGTACATATGGAATTCGTTTCGCCAACAGCCCCGTGCCGTCCCCGGCAACCCAGTGCCTCTTCCGCACCGCTCCCGCACCGCACCCACGCGTCGTCATGGCTTCCCTCCTACCTCCCTCACCCCACCCCCCGCATTACTCTGAAGCCTGCACCTATGACCTATCCCGCTGCCGGTCCACTCGGAGCCCCTGGTCCCCTCTGCCCCCCTCTGGTCCCCTCTGCTTCCCTCTGCCCCCCTCTGGTCCCCGCGCCCGTCCCTCTAGGTTGATCTCCCGCTCCCCCGCCCCCTCCGTCGGCACCCCTCTGTCCGCAGCTTCAGTCCCTGCCCCTGCCCTCGCCCCATTCTCCTGTCACAGAGGTCCGCATCGGATGCCTCATGATGGGCTCTGTCAAGGGCGACTCGGTGTGCGAGTACACCTACGCCGTGTGCGGTCTGTCCATGGTGCTGTCGCTGGTGACCTCTCTCCTGCTGGTCGGTGCGGAGTGCCCCCGGGGCTGATGGACTGGGGCTACCGTAGCTGGGGTGACAAGGAATGGGGTATCGGTAGCAGTGGGGCCCTGGGCAGACACACACACACACACACGCAGATACACACACGCGCCCTTGCGACCCGCACTCTCCACGGCGCACCTTCAGGGTTTCACCCTGTGGGTGCGCACCCTCCAACACCTCGAGTCACGTGTCCGGCCACTCCGCCGCCTGAACCCCTGTCCCCCTCCCCATCTTCGCTGCGGTATCTTCTTCTTACCCCATCTTCCTCCTCTGCCCGGTGCTGTGGCTCCCGGCGCCCTGCCCGGTCCTCTGCCCGTCGCTGGCGCTGGCACCACCGCCTCCGCCGTCGCCGCCGACAGTGCATCACCTGCAATCTGTGCGGGCTGGGCGACTGGTTTGAGTTCGGCATTGGAGCGGTGCAGACCGCCTGGTGAGAGCGGAGAGCGAAGGCAGCAGCGGCGCCGGCTGTCCGGGTGTATGTGTGTGCACCTGGACGCGACGGGGCCGGTTCACGGAGGCCAAAAGCAAGTCGCTTCAGCTTCGCCGCGCTTGTGCCACTCTCAAGGGCATGCGGGTGGTTCCCAGCACTCCCCGCCGTTGCGTTGGTCGGGTGGAACTCGCGCCCCGTGCGTTTCCTGGCGTTTTGGTTGGTTGATTAGTCGGTTGGGTGGTTGGTGGCCGCGCCTGCATGCCGTGCCCACAGACGCAACACGCACGAATACGCACTCGCGCGCACGGCACACCCGGAGTCGCGAGAGACGCGCACCCGAGCGTGGTGTCGCCCTCTGCCGCGACGCTCTCCGCCCGTTACGCTCCGCCCCTCACCCCTCACCCCTCACCGCTCACCCCTCACCCCTCACCGCTGTCCCTCACCCCTCACCCCTCACCGCTGTCCCTCACCCCTCACCCCTCACCGCTGTCCCTCACCCCTCACCCCTCACCGCTGTCCCTCACCGCTGTCCCTCACCGCTGTCCCTCACCGCTGTCCCTCACCCCTCACCCCTCACCGCTGTCCCTCACCGCTGTCCCTCACCGCTGTCCCTCACCGCTGTCCCTCACCGCTGTCCCTCACCGCTGTCCCTCACCGCTGTCCCTCACCGCTGTCCCTCACCGCTGTCCCTCACCGCTGTCCCTCACCGCTGTCCCGCACCGCTGTCCCTCACCGCTGTCCCTCACCGCTGTCCCTCACCGCTGTCCCTCACCGCTGTCCCTCACCGCTGTCCCTCACCGCTGTCCCTCACCGCTGTCCCTCACCGCTGTCCCTCACCGCTGTCCCTCACCGCTGTCCCTCACCGCTCACCCCTCACCCCTCACCCCTCACCGCTCACCCCTCACCCCTCACCCCTCACCGCTGTCCCTCACCCCTCACCCCTCACCGCTGTCCCTCACCCCTCACCCCACACCGCTGGCCCACACCCCTCACCCCTCACCGCTGTCCCTCACCGCTGTCCCTCACCGCTGTCCCTCACCGCTGTCCCTCACCCCTCACCCCTCACCGCTGTCCCTCACCGCTGTCCCTCACCGCTGTCCCTCACCGCTGTCCCTCACCGCTGTCCCTCACCGCTGTCCCTCACCGCTGTCCCTCACCGCTGTCCCACACCGCTGTCCCTCACCGCTGTCCCTCACCGCTGTCCCTCACCGCTGTCCCTCACCGCTGTCCCTCACCGCTGTCCCTCACCGCTGTCCCTCACCGCTGTCCCTCACCGCTGTCCCTCACCGCTGTCCCTCACCGCTGTCCCTCACCGCTGTCCCTCACCGCTCACCCCTCACCGCTCACCCCTCACCGCTGTCCCTCACCGCTCACCCCTCACCGCTCACCCCTCACCGCTCACCCCTCACCCCTCACCCCTCACCGCTGTCCCTCACCGCTGTCCCTCACCGCTGTCCCTCACCGCTCACCCCTCACCGCTCACCCCTCACCGCTGTCCCTCACCGCTGTCCCTCACCGCTGTCCCTCACCGCTGTCCCTCACCGCTCACCCCTCACCGCTCACCCCTCACCGCTGTCCCTCACCGCTCACCCCTCACCGCTGTCCCTCACCGCTGTCCCTCACCGCTGTCCCTCACCGCTGTCCCTCACCGCTGTCCCTCACCGCTGTCCCTCACCGCTGTCCCTCACCGCTGTCCCTCACCGCTGTCCCTCACCGCTGTCCCTCACCGCTGTCCCTCACCGCTGTCCCTCACCGCTGTCCCTCACCGCTGTCCCTCACCGCTGTCCCTCACCGCTGTCCCTCACCGCTGTCCCTCACCGCTGTCCCTCACCGCTGTCCCTCACCGCTGTCCCTCACCGCTGTCCCTCACCGCTGTCCCTCACCGCTGTCCCTCACCGCTGTCCCTCACCGCTGTCCCTCACCGCTGTCCCTCACCGCTCACCCCTCACCGCTCACCCCTCACCGCTGTCCCTCACCGCTCACCCCTCACCGCTCACCCCTCACCGCTCACCCCTCACCCCTCACCCCTCACCGCTGTCCCTCACCGCTGTCCCTCACCGCTGTCCCTCACCGCTGTCCCTCACCGCTGTCCCTCACCGCTCACCCCTCACCGCTCACCCCTCACCGCTGTCCCTCACCGCTGTCCCTCACCGCTGTCCCTCACCGCTCACCCCTCACCGCTCACCCCTCACCGCTGTCCCTCACCGCTCACCCCTCACCGCTCACCCCTCACCGCTCACCCCTCACCCCTCACCGCTGTCCCTCACCGCTGTCCCTCACCGCTCACCCCTCACCGCTGTCCCTCACCGCTGTCCCTCACCGCTGTCCCTCACCGCTGTCCCTCACCGCTGTCCCTCACCGCTGTCTCTCACCGCTGTCCCTCACCGCTGTCCCTCACCGCTGTCCCTCACCGCTGTCCCTCACCGCTGTCCCTCACCGCTGTCCCTCACCGCTGTCCCTCACCGCTGTCCCTCACCGCTGTCCCTCACCGCTGTCCCTCACCGCTGTCCCTCACCGCTGTCCCTCACCGCTGTCCCTCACCGCTGTCCCTCACCGCTGTCCCTCACCGCTGTCCCTCACCGCTGTCCCTCACCGCTGTCCCTCACCGCTGTCCCTCACCGCTCACCCCTCACCGCTCACCCCTCACCCCTCACCCCTCACCCCTCACCCCTCACCGCTGTCCCTCACCCCTCACCCCACACCGCTGACCCGCACCCCGCACCCCACACCGCTGTCCCGCACCCCACACCCCTCACCGCTGTCCCTCACCCCTCACCCCTCACCGCTGTCCCTCACCGCTGTCCCTCACCGCTGTCCCTCACCGCTGTCCCTCACCGCTGTCCCTCACCGCTGTCCCTCACCGCTGTCCCTCACCGCTGTCCCTCACCGCTGTCCCTCACCGCTGTCCCTCACCGCTGTCCCTCACCGCTGTCCCTCACCGCTGTCCCTCACCGCTGTCCCTCACCGCTGTCCCTCACCGCTGTCCCTCACCGCTGTCCCTCACCGCTGTCCCTCACCGCTGTCCCTCACCGCTGTCCCTCACCGCTGTCCCTCACCGCTGTCCCTCACCGCTGTCCCTCACCGCTGTCCCTCACCGCTGTCCCTCACCGCTGTCCCTCACCGCTCACCCCTCACCCCTCACCCCTCACCGCTCACCCCTCACCCCTCACCCCTCACCGCTGTCCCTCACCCCTCACCCCTCACCGCTGTCCCTCACCCCTCACCCCTCACCGCTGTCCCTCACCCCTCACCCCTCACCGCTGTCCCTCACCGCTGTCCCTCACCGCTGTCCCTCACCGCTGTCCCTCACCCCTCACCCCTCACCGCTGTCCCTCACCGCTGTCCCTCACCGCTGTCCCTCACCGCTGTCCCTCACCGCTGTCCCTCACCGCTGTCCCTCACCGCTGTCCCTCACCGCTGTCCCTCACCGCTGTCCCTCACCGCTGTCCCTCACCGCTGTCCCTCACCGCTGTCCCTCACCGCTGTCCCTCACCGCTGTCCCTCACCGCTGTCCCTCACCGCTGTCCCTCACCGCTGTCCCTCACCGCTGTCCCTCACCGCTGTCCCTCACCGCTGTCCCTCACCGCTGTCCCTCACCGCTGTCCCTCACCGCTGTCCCTCACCGCTGTCCCTCACCGCTCACCCCTCACCGCTCACCCCTCACCGCTGTCCCTCACCGCTCACCCCTCACCGCTCACCCCTCACCGCTCACCCCTCACCCCTCACCCCTCACCGCTGTCCCTCACCGCTGTCCCTCACCGCTCACCCCTCACCGCTCACCCCTCACCGCTGTCCCTCACCGCTGTCCCTCACCGCTGTCCCTCACCGCTCACCCCTCACCGCTCACCCCTCACCGCTGTCCCTCACCGCTCACCCCTCACCGCTGTCCCTCACCGCTGTCCCTCACCGCTGTCCCTCACCGCTGTCCCTCACCGCTGTCCCTCACCGCTGTCCCTCACCGCTGTCCCTCACCGCTGTCCCTCACCCCTCACCCCTCACCGCTGTCCCTCACCGCTGTCCCTCACCGCTGTCCCTCACCGCTGTCCCTCACCGCTCACCCCTCACCGCTCACCCCTCACCGCTGTCCCTCACCGCTGTCCCTCACCGCTGTCCCTCACCGCTCACCCCTCACCGCTCACCCCTCACCGCTGTCCCTCACCGCTCACCCCTCACCGCTCACCCCTCACCGCTCACCCCTCACCCCTCACCGCTGTCCCTCACCGCTGTCCCTCACCGCTCACCCCTCACCGCTGTCCCTCACCGCTGTCCCTCACCGCTGTCCCTCACCGCTGTCCCTCACCGCTGTCCCTCACCGCTGTCTCTCACCGCTGTCCCTCACCGCTGTCCCTCACCGCTGTCCCTCACCGCTGTCCCTCACCGCTGTCCCTCACCGCTGTCCCTCACCGCTGTCCCTCACCGCTGTCCCTCACCGCTGTCCCTCACCGCTGTCCCTCACCGCTGTCCCTCACCGCTGTCCCTCACCGCTGTCCCTCACCGCTGTCCCTCACCGCTGTCCCTCACCGCTGTCCCTCACCGCTGTCCCTCACCGCTGTCCCTCACCGCTGTCCCTCACCGCTGTCCCTCACCGCTGTCCCTCACCGCTGTCCCTCACCGCTGTCCCTCACCCCTCACCGCTCACCCCTCACCCCTCACCGCTCACCCCTCACCCCTCACCGCTCACCCCTCACCCCTCACCGCTGTCCCTCACCCCTCACCCCTCACCGCTGTCCCTCACCCCTCACCCCTCACCGCTGTCCCTCACCCCTCACCCCACACCGCTGTCCCTCACCGCTATCCCTCACCGCTGTCCCTCACCGCTGTCCCTCACCGCTGTCCCTCACCGCTGTCCCTCACCGCTGTCCCTCACCGCTGTCCCTCACCGCTGTCCCTCACCGCTGTCCCTCACCGCTGTCCCTCACCGCTGTCCCTCACCGCTGTCCCTCACCGCTGTCCCTCACCGCTGTCCCTCACCGCTGTCCCTCACCGCTGTCCCTCACCGCTGTCCCTCACCGCTGTCCCTCACCGCTGTCCCTCACCGCTGTCCCTCACCGCTGTCCCTCACCGCTGTCCCTCACCGCTCACCCCTCACCGCTCACCCCTCACCGCTGTCCCTCACCGCTCACCCCTCACCGCTCACCCCTCACCGCTCACCCCTCACCCCTCACCCCTCACCGCTGTCCCTCACCGCTGTCCCTCACCGCTGTCCCTCACCGCTCACCCCTCACCGCTCACCCCTCACCGCTGTCCCTCACCGCTGTCCCTCACCGCTGTCCCTCACCGCTGTCCCTCACCGCTCACCCCTCACCGCTCACCCCTCACCGCTGTCCCTCACCGCTCACCCCTCACCGCTGTCCCTCACCGCTGTCCCTCACCGCTGTCCCTCACCGCTGTCCCTCACCGCTGTCCCTCACCGCTGTCCCTCACCGCTGTCCCTCACCGCTCACCCCTCACCGCTGTCCCTCACCGCTCACCCCTCACCGCTCACCCCTCACCGCTCACCCCTCACCGCTCACCCCTCACCCCTCACCCCTCACCGCTGTCCCTCACCGCTGTCCCTCACCGCTGTCCCTCACCGCTCACCCCTCACCGCTCACCCCTCACCGCTGTCCCTCACCGCTGTCCCTCACCGCTGTCCCTCACCGCTCACCCCTCACCGCTCACCCCTCACCGCTGTCCCTCACCGCTCACCCCTCACCGCTCACCCCTCACCGCTCACCCCTCACCCCTCACCGCTGTCCCTCACCGCTGTCCCTCACCGCTCACCCCTCACCGCTGTCCCTCACCGCTGTCCCTCACCGCTGTCCCTCACCGCTGTCCCTCACCGCTGTCCCTCACCGCTGTCTCTCACCGCTGTCCCTCACCGCTGTCCCTCACCGCTGTCCCTCACCGCTGTCCCTCACCGCTGTCCCTCACCGCTGTCCCTCACCGCTGTCCCTCACCGCTGTCCCTCACCGCTGTCCCTCACCGCTGTCCCTCACCGCTGTCCCTCACCGCTGTCCCTCACCGCTGTCCCTCACCGCTGTCCCTCACCGCTGTCCCTCACCGCTGTCCCTCACCGCTGTCCCTCACCGCTGTCCCTCACCGCTGTCCCTCACCGCTGTCCCTCACCGCTGTCCCTCACCGCTGTCCCTCACCCCTCACCCCTCACCGCTCACCCCTCACCGCTCACCCCTCACCCCTCACCCCTCACCCCTCACCGCTCACCCCTCACCCCTCACCCCTCACCGCTGTCCCTCACCCCTCACCCCTCACCGCTGTCCCTCACCCCTCACCCCTCACCGCTGTCCCTCACCCCTCACCCCTCACCGCTGTCCCTCACCCCTCACCCCTCACCGCTGTCCCTCACCGCTGTCCCTCACCGCTGTCCCTCACCGCTGTCCCTCACCGCTGTCCCTCACCCCTCACCCCTCACCGCTGTCCCTCACCGCTGTCCCTCACAGCTGTCCCTCACCGCTGTCCCTCACCGCTGTCCCTCACCGCTGTCCCTCACCGCTGTCCCTCACCGCTGTCCCTCACCGCTGTCCCTCACCGCTGTCCCTCACCGCTGTCCCTCACCGCTGTCCCTCACCGCTGTCCCTCACCGCTGTCCCTCACCGCTGTCCCTCACCGCTGTCCCTCACCGCTGTCCCTCACCGCTGTCCCTCACCGCTGTCCCTCACCGCTGTCCCTCACCGCTGTCCCTCACCGCTGTCCCTCACCGCTGTTCCTCACCGCTGTCCCTCACCGCTGTCCCTCACCGCTGTCCCTCACCGCTGTCCCTCACCGCTCACCCCTCACCCCTCACCCCTCACCGCTGTCCCTCACCCCTCACCCCTCACCGCTGTCCCTCACCCCTCACCCCTCACCGCTGTCCCTCACCCCTCACCCCTCACCGCTGTCCCTCACCGCTGTCCCTCACCGCTGTCCCTCACCGCTGTCCCTCACCGCTGTCCCTCACCCCTCACCCAACACCGCTGACCCTCACCGCTGACCCTCACCGCTGTCCCTCACCGCTGTCCCTCACCGCTGTCCCTCACCGCTGTCCCTCACCGCTGTCCCTCACCGCTGTCCCTCACCGCTGTCCCTCACCGCTGTCCCTCACCGCTGTCCCTCACCGCTGTCCCTCACCGCTGTCCCTCACCGCTGTCCCTCACCGCTGTCCCTCACCGCTGTCCCTCACCGCTGTCCCTCACCGCTCACCCCTCACCGCTCACCCCTCACCGCTGTCCCTCACCCCTCACCCCTCACCGCTGTCCCTCACCCCTCACCCCTCACCGCTGTCCCTCACCCCTCACCCCTCACCGCTGTCCCTCACCGCTGTCCCTCACCGCTGTCCCTCACCGCTGTCCCTCACCGCTGTCCCTCACCCCTCACCCCTCACCGCTGTCCCTCACCGCTGTCCCTCACCGCTGTCCCTCACCGCTGTCCCTCACCGCTGTCCCTCACCGCTGTCCCTCACCGCTGTCCCTCACCGCTGTCCCTCACCGCTGTCCCTCACCGCTGTCCCTCACCGCTGTCCCTCACCGCTGTCCCTCACCGCTGTCCCTCACCGCTGTCCCTCACCGCTGTCCCTCACCGCTGTCCCTCACCGCTGTCCTTCACCGCTGTCCCTCACCGCTGTCCCTCACCGCTGTCCCTCACCGCTGTCCCTCACCGCTGTCCCTCACCGCTGTCCCTCACCGCTGTCCCTCACCGCTGTCCCTCACCGCTCACCCCTCACCGCTGTCCCTCACCGCTCACCCCTCACCGCTCACCCCTCACCGCTCACCCCTCACCCCTCACCCCTCACCGCTGTCCCTCACCCCTCACCGCTCACCCCTCACCCCTCACCGCTCACCCCTCACCCCTCACCGCTCACCCCTCACCGCTGTCCCTCACCGCTCACCCCTCACCCCTCCCCCCTCACCCCTCACCACTCTCCCATGTCCCTCACCGCTCACCGCTCACCCCTCACCCCTCACCCCTCACCCCTCACCCCTCACCCCTCACCACTGTCCCTCACCCCTCACCGCTCACCCCTCACCGCTCACCCCTCACCGCTGTCCCTCACCGCTCACCCCTCACCGCTCACCCCTCACCGCTCACCCCTCACCCCTCACCCCTCACCGCTGTCCCTCACCCCTCACCCCTCACCCCTCACCCCTCACCGCTCACCCCTCACCCCTCACCGCTCACCCCTCACCGCTGTCCCTCACCGCTCACCGCTCACCCCTCACCGCTCACCGCTCACCCCTCACCGCTCACCCCTCACCGCTGTCCCTCACCGCTCACCCCTCACCGCTCACCCCTCACCGCTCACCCCTCACCCCTCACCCCTCACCGCTGTCCCTCACCGCTGTCCCTCACCGCTGTCCCTCACCGCGGGCCCTCACCGCTCACCCCTCACCGCTCACCCCTCACCGCTGTCCCTCACCGCTGTCCCTCACCGCTGTCCCTCACCGCTGTCCCTCACCGCTCACCCCTCACCGCTCACCCCTCACCGCTGTCCCTCACCGCTCACCCCTCACCGCTCACCCCTCACCGCTCACCCCTCACCCCTCACCGCTGTCCCTCACCACTGTCCCTCACCGCTCACCCCTCACCGCTGTCCCTCACCGCTGTCCCTCACCGCTGTCCCTCACCGCTGTCCCTCACCGCTGTCCCTCACCGCTGTCCCTCACCGCTGTCCCTCACCGCTGTCCCTCACCGCTGTCCCTCACCGCTGTCCCTCACCGCTGTCCCTCACCGCTGTCCCTCACCGCTGTCCCTCACCGCTGTCCCTCACCGCTGTCCCTCACCGCTGTCCCTCACCGCTGTCCCTCACCGCTGTCCCTCACCGCTGTCCCTCACCGCTGTCCCTCACCGCTGTCCCTCACCCCTCACCCCTCACCGCTCACCCCTCACCCCTCACCCCTCACCCCTCACCGCTGTCCCTCACCCCTCACCCCTCACCGCTGTCCCTCACCCCTCACCCCTCACCGCTGTCCCTCACCCCTCACCCCTCACCGCTGTCCCTCACCGCTGTCCCTCACCGCTGTCCCTCACCGCTGTCCCTCACCGCTGTCCCTCACCCCTCACCCCTCACCGCTGTCCCTCACCGCTGTCCCTCACCGCTGTCCCTCACCGCTGTCCCTCACCGCTGTCCCTCACCGCTGTCCCTCACCGCTGTCCCTCACCGCTGTCCCTCACCCCTCACCCCTCACCGCTCACCCCTCACCCCTCACCCCTCCCCGCTGTCCCTCACCCCTCACCCCTCACCGCTGTCCCTCACCCCTCACCCCTCACCGCTGTCCCTCACCCCTCACCCCTCACCGCTGTCCCTCACCGCTGTCCCTCACCGCTGTCCCTCACCGCTGTCCCTCACCCCTCACCCCTCACCGCTGTCCCTCACCGCTGTCCCTCACCGCTGTCCCTCACCGCTGTCCCTCACCGCTGTCCCTCACCGCTGTCCCTCACCGCTGTCCCTCACCGCTGTCCCTCACCGCTGTCCCTCACCGCTGTCCCTCACCGCTGTCCCTCACCGCTGTCCCTCACCGCTCACCCCGCACCCCTCACCCCTCACCGCTGTCCCTCACCGCTCACCCCTCACCGCTCACCCCTCACCGCTCACCCCTCACCCCTCACCCCTCACCGCTGTCCCTCACCCCTCACCGCTCACCCCTCACCCCTCACCGCTCACCCCTCACCCCTCACCGCTCACCCCTCACCGCTGTCCCTCACCGCTCACCCCTCACCCCTCACCCCTCACCCCTCACCACTGTCCCTCACCCCTCACCGCTCACCGCTCACCCCTCACCCCTCACCCCTCACCCCTCACCCCTCACCCCTCACCACTGTCCCTCACCCCTCACCGCTCACCCCTCACCGCTCACCCCTCACCGCTGTCCCTCACCGCTCACCCCTCACCGCTCACCCCTCACCGCTCACCCCTCACCCCTCACCCCTCACCGCTGTCCCTCACCCCTCACCGCTCACCCCTCACCCCTCACCGCTCACCCCTCACCCCTCACCGCTCACCCCTCACCGCTGTCCCTCACCGCTCACCGCTCACCCCTCACCGCTCACCGCTCACCCCTCACCGCTCACCCCTCACCGCTGTCCCTCACCGCTCACCCCTCACCGCTCACCCCTCACCGCTCACCCCTCACCCCTCACCCCTCACCGCTGTCCCTCACCGCTGTCCCTCACCGCTGTCCCTCACCGCTGTCCCTCACCGCTCACCCCTCACCGCTCACCCCTCACCGCTGTCCCTCACCGCTGTCCCTCACCGCTGTCCCTCACCGCTGTCACTCACCCCTCACCCCTCACCGCTCACCCCTCACCGCTGTCCCTCACCGCTCACCCCTCACCGCTCACCCCTCACCGCTCACCCCTCACCCCTCACCGCTGTCCCTCACCACTGTCCCTCACCGCTCACCCCTCACCGCTGTCCCTCACCGCTGTCCCTCACCGCTGTCACTCACCCCTCACCCCTCACCGCTCACCCCTCACCCCTCACCCCTCACCGCTGTCCCTCACCCCTCACCCCTAACCGCAGTCCCAAACCCCACACCCCTCACCGCTGTCCCTCACCCCTCACCCCTCACCGCTCACCCCTCACCGCTGTCCCTCACCGCTGTCCCTCACCGCTGTCCCTCACCCCTCACCCCTCACCGCTCACCCCTCACCGCTGTCCCTCACCGCTCACCCCTCACCGCTCACCCCTCACCGCTCACCCCTCACCCCTCACCGCTGTCCCTCACCACTGTCCCTCACCGCTCACCCCTCACCGCTGTCCCTCACCGCTGTCCCTCACCGCTGTCACTCACCCCTCACCCCTCACCGCTCACCCCTCACCCCTCACCCCTCACCGCTGTCCCTCACCCCTCACCCCTCACCGCTGTCCCTCACCCCTCACCCCTCACCGCTGTCCCTCACCCCTCACCCCTCACCGCTGTCCCTCACCGCTGTCCCTCACCGCTGTCCCTCACCGCTGTCCCTCACCGCTGTCCCTCACCGCTGTCCCTCACCGCTGTCCCTCACCGCTGTCCCTCACCGCTGTCCCTCACCGCTGTCCCTCACCGCTGTCCCTCACCGCTCACCCCTCACCCCTCACCCCTCACCGCTGTCCCTCACCGCTCACCCCTCACCGCTCACCCCTCACCGCTCACCCCTCACCCCTCACCCCTCACCGCTGTCCCTCACCGCTGTCCCTCACCGCTGTCCCTCACCGCTGTCCCTCACCGCTGTCCCTCACCGCTGTCCCTCACCGCTGTCCCTCACCGCTGTCCCTCACCGCTGTCCCTCACCGCTGTCCCTCACCGCTGTCCCTCACCGCTCACCCCTCACCGCTCACCCCTCACCGCTGTCCCTCACCGCTCACCCCTCACCGCTCACCCCTCACCGCTCACCCCTCACCCCTCACCCCTCACCGCTGTCCCTCACCGCTGTCCCTCACCGCTGTCCCTCACCGCTCACCCCTCACCGCTCACCCCTCACCGCTGTCCCTCACCGCTGTCCCTCACCGCTGTCCCTCACCGCTGTCCCTCACCGCTCACCCCTCACCGCTCACCCCTCACCGCTGTCCCTCACCGCTCACCCCTCACCGCTCACCCCTCACCGCTCACCCCTCACCCCTCACCCCTCACCCCTCACCGCTGTCCCTCACCACTGTCCCTCACCGCTCACCCCTCACCGCTCACCCCTCACCGCTGTCCCTCACCGCTGTCCCTCACCACTGTCACTCACCCCTCACCCCTCACCCCTCACCCCTCACCCCTCACCCCTCACCGCTGTCCCTCACCCCTCACCGCTCACCCCTCACAGCTGTCCCTCACCGCAGTCCCTCACCGCTGTCCCTCACCGCTCACCCCTCACCGCTCACCCCTCACCGCTGTCCCTCACCGCTCACCCCTCACCCCTCACCCCTCACCGCTCACCCCTCACCCCTCACCCCTCACCCCTCACCCCTCACCCCTCACCGCTGTCCCTCACCACTGTCCCTCACCGCTCACCCCTCACCGCTGTCCCTCACCGCTGTCCCTCACCGCTGTCACTCACCCCTCACCCCTCACCGCTCACCCCGCACCCCTCCCCCCTCACCGCTGTCCCTCACCCCTCACCCCTCACCGCTGTCCCTCACCCCTCACCCCTCACCGCTGTCCCTCACCCCTCACCCCTCACCGCTGTCCCTCACCGCTGTCCCTCACCGCTGTCCCTCACCGCTGTCCCTCACCGCTGTCCCTCACCGCTGTCCCTCACCGCTGTCCCTCACCGCTGTCCCTCACCGCTGTCCCTCACCGCTGTCCCTCACCGCTGTCCCTCACCGCTGTCCCTCACCGCTGTCCCTCACCGCTCACCCCTCACCGCTCACCCCTCACCGCTGTCCCTCACCGCTCACCCCTCACCGCTCACCCCTCACCGCTCACCCCTCACCCCTCACCCCTCACCGCTGTCCCTCACCGCTGTCCCTCACCGCTGTCCCTCACCGCTGTCCCTCACCGCTGTCCCTCACCGCTGTCCCTCACCGCTGTCCCTCACCGCTGTCCCTCACCGCTGTCCCTCACCGCTGTCCCTCACCGCTGTCCCTCACCGCTCACCCCTCACCGCTCACCCCTCACCGCTGTCCCTCACCGCTCACCCCTCACCGCTCACCCCTCACCGCTCACCCCTCACCCCTCACCCCTCACCGCTGTCCCTCACCGCTGTCCCTCACCGCTGTCCCTCACCGCTCACCCCTCACCGCTCACCCCTCACCGCTGTCCCTCACCGCTGTCCCTCACCGCTGTCCCTCACCGCTGTCCCTCACCGCTCACCCCTCACCGCTCACCCCTCACCGCTGTCCCTCACCGCTCACCCCTCACCGCTCACCCCTCACCGCTCACCCCTCACCCCTCACCCCTCACCCCTCACCGCTGTCCCTCACCACTGTCCCTCACCGCTCACCCCTCACCGCTCACCCCTCACCCCTCACCGCTGTCCCTCACCGCTGTCCCTCACCGCTCACCCCTCACCGCTGTCCCTCACCGCTGTCCCTCACCGCTGTCCCTCACCGCTGTCCCTCACCGCTGTCCCTCACCACTGTCCCTCACCGCTGTCCCTCACCGCTGTCCCACACCGCTGTCCCTCACCGCTGTCCCTCACCGCTGTCCCTCACCGCTGTCCCTCACCGCTGTCCCTCACCGCTGTCCCTCACCGCTGTCCCTCACCGCTGTCCCTCACCGCTGTCCCTCACCGCTGTCCCTCACCGCTGTCCCTCACCGCTCACCCCTCACCGCTCACCCCTCACCGCTGTCCCTCACCGCTCACCCCTCACCGCTCACCCCTCACCGCTCACCCCTCACCGCTCACCCCTCACCGCTCACCCCTCACCCCACACCCCACACCGCACCCCCCACACCCCACACCCCTCACCGCTGTCCCTCACCGCTGTCCCTCACCGCTGTCCCTCACCGCTGTCCCTCACCGCTGTCCCTCACCGCTGTCCCTCACCGCTGTCCCTCACCGCTGTCCCTCACCGCTGTCCCTCACCGCTGTCCCTCACCGCTGTCCCTCACCGCTCACCCCTCACCGCTCACCCCTCACCGCTGTCCCTCACCGCTCACCCCTCACCGCTCACCCCTCACCGCTCACCCCTCACCCCTCACCCCTCACCGCTGTCCCTCACCGCTGTCCCTCACCGCTGTCCCTCACCGCTCACCCCTCACCGCTCACCCCTCACCGCTGTCCCTCACCGCTGTCCCTCACCGCTGTCCCTCACCGCTGTCCCTCACCGCTCACCCCTCACCGCTCACCCCTCACCGCTGTCCCTCACCGCTCACCCCTCACCGCTCACCCCTCACCGCTCACCCCTCACCCCTCACCCCTCACCGCTGTCCCTCACCACTGTCCCTCACCGCTCACCCCTCACCGCTCACCCCTCACCCCTCACCGCTGTCCCTCACCGCTGTCCCTCACCGCTCACCCCTCACCGCTGTCCCTCACCGCTGTCCCTCACCGCTGTCCCTCACCGCTGTCCCTCACCGCTGTCCCTCACCACTGTCCCTCACCGCTGTCCCTCACCGCTGTCCCTCACCGCTGTCCCTCACCGCTGTCCCTCCCCGCTGTCCCTCACCGCTGTCCCTCACCGCTGTCCCTCACCGCTGTCCCTCACCGCTGTCCCTCACCGCTGTCCCTCACCGCTGTCCCTCACCGCTGTCCCTCACCGCTGTCCCTCACCGCTGTCCCTCACCGCTCACCCCTCACCGCTCACCCCTCACCGCTTTCCCTCACCGCTCACCCCTCACCGCTCTACCCTCACCGCTCACCCCTCACCGCTCACCCCTCACCGCTGTCCCTCACCGCTGTCCCTCACCGCTGTCCCTCACCCCAAACCCCTCACCGCTCACCCCTCACCGCTGTCCCTCACCGCTCACCCCTCACCGCTCACCCCTCACCGCTCACCCCTCACCCCTCACCCCTCACCGCTGTCCCTCACCACTGTCCCTCACCGCTCACCCCTCACCGCTGTCCCTCACCGCTGTCCCTCACCGCTCACCCCTCACCGCTGTCCCTCACCGCTGTCCCTCACCGCTGTCCCTCACCGCTGTCCCTCACCGCTGTCCCTCACCGCTGTCCCTCACCACTGTCCCTCACCGCTGTCCCTCACCGCTGTCCCTCACCGCTGTCCCTCACCGCTGTCCCTCACCGCTGTCCCTCACCGCTGTCCCTCACCGCTGTCCCTCACCGCTGTCCCTCACCGCTGTCCCTCACCGCTGTCCCTCACCGCTGTCCCTCACCGCTGTCCCTCACCGCTGTCCCTCACCGCTGTCCCTCACCGCTGTCCCTCACCGCTGTCCCTCACCGCTGTCCCTCACCGCTGTCCCTCACCGCTCACCCCTCACCGCTGTCCCTCACCGCTGTCCCTCACCGCTGTCCCTCACCGCTGTCCCTCACCGCTGTCCCTCACCGCTGTCCCTCACCGCTGTCCCTCACCGCTCACCCCTCACCGCTGTCCCTCACCGCTGTCCCTCACCGCTGTCCCTCACCGCTGTCCCTCACCGCTGTCCCTCACCGCTCACCCCTCACCGCTGTCCCTCACCGCTGTCCCTCACCGCTGTCCCTCACCGCTGTCCCTCACCGCTGTCCCTCCGGGAGCTGAGCTGAGCCCATTGAAAGACCCACACGCGCGACGGTTAGCTTGCAGGCGGCACACAGGCCCTCCCACACACGCCAACCCACCCACACCCCACCCGTGGTGTCGTACTCATTCAAGTATGCCCTTGCCTGCCTGCCTGCCTTTCATCGCACCCGCCCGCCCATGTAGGTGGGTGATCGCCTCGATCATCATTTCTAAGAACGTTCGGGACAGCAACGCGTACGAATTTGCTGACGGCAGCAAGCTGCCCAAGGAGGGGTGGCGCAATTCGGTGGCGGTGTTGGCCTGGATCAACTCGGGTATAGCGGCCGTCATGGCACTCATATTTCTGTTCCAGGTGGGGTAATTAAAACGGTCCGGGGCGAGGGAACGCAACGCAGTTACCTGGGATATTACCTGAGGATTACCTGATATCTCCCAGCAGAAATAAAACGGGGGGGCCGGTGGGGCCGGTTGGGTGTGGGGGCATGAGGGGTCTTCTGCCAAGCAAGACAGGACAGAGTCCATATGCTGAAAAGAAGTCAGAATTTGTTTGATTATTAGGGTTCGCCGGGTGGCATCTGGGCCACCTGTCCTGACCGACTTGGCGCGGCGTGGGACATGGCGTGGGAACTGCCGGGGCCGGGGGACCTCACATGCCCTGGTGCCCTGGTGCGGCTTCGTGTGGCGACCTGGCGAGTGGCATGGGCTGGATGGATGGATGGAGTGGCATCGATTATTACTGGTGCCGATTGTTACCGGCACCGATTATTACTGTTACCGATGGTTACCGGCACCGCTTTTGCCCCAATCTGCCCCCCGCCAATCGGTCGGTCGCATTGGCATCGTTGGCCCATCCCCGGGTCGCCCCTTCCTCGGTGGTGTGCTGCAGGCCTGCAAGTGCCTCAAGAACGCATGTTCCTGCTGCTGCGGCGATGATGACGACGACAAATTCAACCGGGTGTAAAGAGGCGCCCAGCCCGGCCCAGCAGGCGGGGTGCGGGCTGCGTGCGTGCGTGCATGCGCAACCCGCATCGGGGCATCGGGTGGCGCCGCGTTGCGCCGCCAACGCTGCCGCCAACGCCGCCGCTTCTGCTGCTGCTGCTGCTGCTGCTGCCGTACACACTTCTCTGGGCTACTGATCGCCTGGATGGTGATATCGGGGAAGCGTCCGTCATGAGGACCTTGACATTTCATTACATCAGGGGCTTGGACGACACACCGTGGATACGGTACTGCTGAGGGCCCACTCCGCCCGTTTCTTCGGCGTGTGTGTTTGAGATGCAGTGCTGTGCAGTGCAGTGCAGCTCCGGAACCAGCTGGTGTCCAGCAGGGCTCGTTGCCCGCCCGTTGCCCGCCCATTGCAGGGCCGTTGACACGGCCTTGCGTCGTGGTCGAGCCCATAATGGCCGCTGCGGGGAAACGGGCATCGCGCTTGCCGGAACTGAAATGTGTGTGTGTATGTGTGTGTGTGTGTGTGTGTGTCGTTACAGTATCTGACCGGGCCCTGACGCTGGCCAGGGGCTGCTAACCCAGCCCCGACGGAAAGACCGCCTAAGCACTCTCCCCCTTGCGGTGGGAGAAGGGCGTGAGGGGCCGCTACCCCCTCCTGCTCGACGCAGAGCTGGCTGCGTCGTACCCCCCATATACGGGTGTACGGCGCAGCGGCTCCCCAAAAGCTTGAGCTCACAGCCTGCCTTATACGGCAGCTGGGCCCTTCGTCCGCACAAACAGCAGTCGCGCCGGCGCACTACGCGGCGCCCGCGCTGTCCTGCCCGCCCTGAAATCCTTGCAGCGCCGGGGCGCCCGGCCGGCCTGCTACCGGCTGGCGGTGCTCCTCTAGGCGCGAAAACAAAGCGCTGAGAACCTGCCCCGAGCTTGGTCCGGCTCGTGGGCGGTCAGCACCAAAGGAGAACCCAAGACAGCGCGCGCCCTACCCCTGCTACTACTCCTACTACGACGGCCCCGGAGAGGCCGGGGGGTGGCCCCTAGAGGCCATGCTCCAGAGCGCCGCTTGGCCTCGAGGCGGCAGGAGGTCGGGAGCGGGCCTTGCGGCAGCGGGCTAGGTGACGGAGCTATAGTTCGCACTAGGCGGCACCTCGCCAACTCGCCTCACTCTCGCTATACCCGCTCCCTAAAGCCTCCCTCGCCTACAAAAGGCAGCCCGCGGCGGTCTCTGCACCCTAAGTCCTCTCGGACCCAAAGGAACCCCCCCACCTCCCCTCCTCTCACGCCTCCCTGCCTCGACGCCCTGTGTGTGTGTGTGTGTGTGTGTGTGTGTATGTGTGTGTGTGTATGTGTGTGTGTGTGTCGTTACAGTATCTGACCGGGCCCTGACGCTGGCCAGGGGCTGCTAACCCAGCCCCGACGGAAAGACCGCCTAAGCACTCTCCCCCTTGCGGTGGGAGAAGGGCGTGAGGGGCCGCTACCCCCTCCTGCTCGACGCGGAGCTGGCTGCGTCGTACACCCCATATACGGGTGTACGGCGCAGCGGCTCCCCAAAGGCTTGAGCTCACAGCCTGCCATATACGGCAGCTGGCTGTGTGTGTGTTCGTTGCCGCGATTTTGCTTGGGAGCAGGTCTTTGTCGGCGCTCCTTTCTTGCCATACAATAGGATTAGAATAGACGATACGGTATTCCATGCTTGATTTTATCCTTTTACCTTTTGTTGTCCCCTCTTGGACTCCATCGAGGACTGCTGCCTTTGATCGATTCGGCAGCAACGACATTCCCTTTGACGGCACGGGGGGAAGCGCTAATGAGCAGCCCCGTCACTTGCATTACATTACATTACCATCATAATGGATGCTCGCGTACTCTTGTGTCGATACGGTAGATGCTTGAAGTTTGGGCGCATTGCAGCTCTGCAGGATGCAGGATGCTTTCTTTTGAGCCGCTCGTGTGCCCTTCGCGTCCCTTGCTGTTCACTGCCGCGCTTCGGACACTGCACGTGTGTGTGGGGAGCGGCCGCCGCCGCCGCCCCGGGGGGCTGGTGCGCCTTTATTCACTGACGACATACCGTGTGGATTGGGGCGGAGGCGGGTCCAGGAAGGACAAGGGCATTTGCGGACCGGTGGACCACTGGCTGGGCCGGTACTTTGGAGGTGATCAGCATTATTGTGGCAAGTTGTGTGTCGCTTGCGCCAGATGACAACGGTGCAACGTGTTTTGTTGGTTGGGCTTGCCCGCGATCCATTGTGGTCCCCACGCAAGCAACGCAACGCAACGCTTTGCGCAAGACCCAACGGTTGGCCCCACGAACCAAAAGGCCCCACGGACCAGCGCGACGACCTCGTCGTACATTCACGGAGCATGCGCGAGGTGGTGGTGACAGTGGTGGTGGTGGTGGTGATGGTGATGGGCACCCGGACCCCACAGGGTCGTTCAGCGGCAAGCTAGGTGGTCAGCTGCGGGTACGACCGCCAGGGCAAACTGCATATTATTGCTGTCTTTGTCTTTGCATTAAATGAACGCCAGGAATATTACAACTCCTGACGAACAGATATGGGGTGCAACCAGCCATTTGACGATCTCTCTCTCTCTCCTGTGACCCAAAGAGAGGTCGTAGTCACCGGTAGCAGGCATGCCGCCGCTGCCGCCGTCGCTGCGACCTTACCCGCCATGCACATGCAGAGATTCGAAAGGGGTTTCGGCGAGCATACCGGTATACCGGTAGCCGAGCACGGGCAAACATTGGTCTTGCCGCCTCGATTCGTATAAGCGATCCCCCGGACGATGCTTCACTTCGGGACACCGCGTCCACGGCACGTTGAGGTTACCGGTAGTCGATAAGGAATTGGGAAGAACCTGTGAGCTGCGCCTGCCAAGGCCTAGCCAGCTGGGAGCACTCATGGGTGCGAAGGTTTCCGTTGACGAGAGCCTAGCTAGAGCCGAACCGTAAGCCGAACCGTAAACCGACGAAGCTTTCTACAAGGGCCCCGTGCGTAAGCTCACAGGCGCTTCATGTTGCCGTATCGATCGCTATGCAGGCCGTATTAACGGAGCGTACATGAATCGCATGCAGGGTCGGAAAGCTGGCCGTATGACAAAGAAGCGACCGTACCGGTACTCAACCGTATCGTCGGCGTTGTAATCTCTCGCCGCTCGGTGGCAAACTATTATCACTGCTTAATTATTGCGTATCAGCACTTCCTGTAAACAACACCCAAAGGCTCCCTCCATTCGCTCTACTCAGCCGAACTTGAGCTGCGCTCAGCCTCTGTCAAGCGGAGTGGATTATCATAAAGATGGGCCTATCCGTTTTCTCAAGAATTTCCGTCACTATACTTTCGATCCGCAGGGTGCGTGGAATTTGGTGTAGAGCTCTGCAGCTGTCGACAGTTGTGCGCCGGCAGCTGCTCCTGTGAGCCGTCGTGCCCCAGGATGTGGTTTCGTCGCTCCGTCTCCAAAGACCGATATTATGTATGGCATTTGTATCTGACTCTTGTGGCGCCGGATGGCAGCCTGCCTGCTCGCTGACGGGGGAAGTATTCGGAATGCCTCTGCGCAGATAGCGCAGACCAACGGATGAGATAAAGTCATTTATCTCATCACTATTTATGAAAATTGGGTCAGCTGTCTTGACGCCGTCCTTAGGCCGACCCATAGACCGACCCATAGGCCGTCCCATAAGCCGACCCAAAGGCCGACCCATAGGCCCGCTCATAGGCCGGCCCATAGGCCGACCCATAGGCCGACCCATAGGTCGACCCATAGGCCGACACATGGGCCGGCCCATAGGCCGACCCGTAGGCCGACCCATAGGCCGACTCATAGGCCGACCCGTAGGCCGACCCATAGGCCGACTCATAGGCCGACCCGTAGGCCGACCCATAGGCCGACTCATAGGCCGACCCATAGGCCGACCCGTAGGCCGACCCATAGGCCGACTCATAGACCGACTCATAGGCCGACCCGTAGGCCGACCCATAGGCCGACCCGTAGGCCGACCCATAGGCAGACCCATAGGCCGGCTCATAGACCGACCCGTAGGCCGATCCAGAAGCCGACCCGTAGGCCGGCCCATAGGCCGACCCATAGGTCGACCCGTAGGCCGACCCATAGGCCGACCCGTAGGCCGGCCCATAGGCCGACCCACAGGCCAACACATAGGCCGACCCGTAGGCCGACCCGTAGGCCGACCCATAGGCCTGCTCAAAGGCCGACCCATAGGTCGACCCGTAGGCCGACCCATAGGCCGACCCGTAGGCCGACCCATAGGCCGACTCATAGGCCGACCCATAGGCCGACCCGTAGGCCGACCCATAAGCCGACCCGTAGGCCGGCTCATAGGCCGACCCATAGGCCGACCCATAGGCTGACCCATAGGCCGACCCATAGGCCGGCCCATAGGCCGACCCATAGGACGACCCGTAGGCCGGCCCATAGGCCGACCCATAGGCCGACCCGTAGGCCGGCTCATAGGCCGACCCATAGGCCGACCCATAGGCCGACCCATAGGCCGACCCGTAGGCTAACCCGTAGGCCGGCCCATAGGCCTGCTCATAGGTCCATCCGTAGGCCGACCCGTAGGCCGACCCGTAGGCCGACCCATACGCCGAACCATAGGCCGACACATACGCCGACCCATAGGCCCACCCATAGGCCGACCCATAGGACGACCCGTATGCCGACCCGTAGGCCGGCCCATAGGCCTGCTCATAGGTCCACCGGTAGGCCGACCCGTAGGCCGACCCGTAGGCCGACCCATACGCCGAACCATAGGCCGACACATACGCCGACCCATAGGCCGACCCGTAGGCCGACCCTTAGGCCGACCCATAGGCCGACCCATAAGCCGACCCATAGGCCGACCCATAGGCCGGCTCATAGACCGACCCGTAGGCCGACCGGTAGGTCGACCCATAGGCCGTACCATAGGTCGGCCCATAGGCCGGCCCGTAGGCCGACCCGTAGGCCGACCCGTAGGCCGACCCATAGGCCGACCCATGGGCCGACCCATCGGCCGACCCATAGGCCGACCCGTAGTCCGACCCGTAGGCCGGCTTATAGACCGACCCATAGGCCTGCTCATAGGCCGACCCATAGGCCGACCCGTAGGCCGGCCGAAGGCCGACCCGTAGGACGACCCATAGGCCGGCCCATAGGCCGACCCACAGGCCGGCACATAGGCCGACCCATAGGCCGACCCATATACCGACCTATAGGCTGACCCATAGGCCGACCCATAGGCCGGCCCATAGGCCGACCCATAGGCCGACCCATAGGCCGACCCATAGGCCGACCCATAGGCCGACCCATAGGCCGGCCCATAGGCCGACCCATAGGCCGACCCATAGGCCGACCCGTAGGCCGACCCATAGGCCGACCCATAAGCCGACCCATAGGCCGACCCATAGGCCGGCTCATAGACCGACCCGTTGGCCGACCCGAAGACCGACCCATAGGCCGTACCATAGGTCGGCCCATAGGCCGACCCATAGGCCGACCCATAGGCCGACTAGTAGGCCGACCCATTGGCCGACCCATAAGCCGACCCATAGGCCGACCCATAGGCCGGCTCATTGACCGACCCGTAGGCCGACACGTAGGCCCACCCATAGGCCGTACCATAGGTCGGCCCATAGGCCGACCCATAGGCCGCCCATAGGCCGACTCGTAGGCCTACCCGTAGGCCGACCCATAGGCCGACCCATAGGCCGGCCCATCGGCCGACCCATAGGCCTGCCCTATAGGCCGACCCATAGGCCGACGCATAGGCCGGCTCATAGACCGTCCCATAGGCCGGCTAATAGACCGACCCATAGGTTTGCCCGTAGGATAGGCCGACCCGTAGGCCGACCCGACCCATAGGCCGACCCATAGGCCGACCCATAGGCCGACCCATAGGCCGACCCATAGGTCGACCCATAGGCCGACCCGTAGGCCGACCCGTAGGCCGACCCATAGGCCGACCCATAGGCCCACCCATAGGCCGACCCATAGGCCGACCCGTAGGCTAACCCGTAGGCCGGCCCATAGGCCTGCTCATAGGTCCATCCGTAGGCCGACCCGTAGGCCGACCCGTAGGCCGACCCGTAGGCCGACCCATACGCCGAACCATAGGCCGACACATACGCCGACCCATAGGCCCACCCATAGGCCGACCCATAGGCCGACCCGTATGCCGACCCGTAGGCCGGCCCATAGGCCTGCTCATAGGTCCACCCGTAGGCCGACCCGTAGGCCGACCCGTAGGCCGACCCATACGCCGAACCATAGGCCGACACATACGCCGACCCATAGGCCGACCCGTAGGCCGACCCGTAGGCCGACCCATAGGCCAACCCATAAGCCGACCCATAGGCCGACCCATAGGCCGACCCATAGGCCGGCTCATTGACCGACCCGTAGGCCGACCCATAGGCCGACCCATAGGCCGGCTCATAGACCGACCCGTTGGCCGACCCGAAGACCGACCCATAGGCCGTACCATAGGTCGGCCCATAGGCCGACCCATAGGCCGACCCATAGGCCGACTAGTAGGCCGACCCATTGGCCGACCCATAAGCCGACCCATAGGCCGACCCATAGGCCGGCTCATTGACCGACCCGTAGGCCGACACGTAGGCCCACCCATAGGCCGTACCATAGGTCGGCCCATAGGCCGACCCATAGGCCGCCCATAGGCCGACTCGTAGGCCTACCCGTAGGCCGACCCATAGGCCGACCCATAGGCCGGCCCATCGGCCGACCCATAGGCCTGCCCTATAGGCCGACCCATAGGCCGACGCATAGGCCGGCTCATAGACCGTCCCATAGGCCGGCTAATAGACCGACCCATAGGTTTGCCCGTAGGATAGGCCGACCCGTAGGCCGACCCGACCCATAGGCCGACCCATAGGCCGACCCATAGGCCGACCCATAGGCCGACCCATAGGTCGACCCATAGGCCGACCCGTAGGCCGACCCGTAGGCCGACCCATAGGCCGACCCATAGGCCCACCCATAGGCCGACCCATAGGCCGACCCGTAGGCTAACCCGTAGGCCGGCCCATAGGCCTGCTCATAGGTCCATCCGTAGGCCGACCCGTAGGCCGACCCGTAGGCCGACCCGTAGGCCGACCCATACGCCGAACCATAGGCCGACACATACGCCGACCCATAGGCCCACCCATAGGCCGACCCATAGGCCGACCCGTATGCCGACCCGTAGGCCGGCCCATAGGCCTGCTCATAGGTCCACCCGTAGGCCGACCCGTAGGCCGACCCGTAGGCCGACCCATACGCCGAACCATAGGCCGACACATACGCCGACCCATAGGCCGACCCGTAGGCCGACCCGTAGGCCGACCCATAGGCCAACCCATAAGCCGACCCATAGGCCGACCCATAGGCCGACCCATAGGCCGGCTCATTGACCGACCCGTAGGCCGACACGTAGGCCCACCCATAGGCCGTACCATAGGTCGGCCCATAGGCCGACCCATAGGCCGCCCATAGGCCGACTCGTAGGCCTACCCGTAGGCCGACCCATAGGCCGACCCATAGGCCGACGCATAGGCCGACCCATTGGCAGACCCATAGGCCGACCCATAGGCCGACCCGTAGGCCGACCCGTAGGCCGACCCATAGGCCGACCCATAGGCCTGCTCATAGGTCCATCCGTAGGCCGACCCGTAGGCCGACCCATACGCCGAACCATAGGCCGACACATACGCCGACCCATAGGCCCACCCATAGGCCGACCCATAGGCCGACCCGTATGCCGACCCGTAGGCCGGCCCATAGGCCTGCTCATAGGTCCACCCGTAGGCCGACCCGTAGGCCGACCCGTAGGCCGACCCATACGCCGAACCATAGGCCGACACATACGCCGACCCATAGGCCGACCCGTAGGCCGACCCGTAGGCCGACCCATAGGCCAACCCATAAGCCGACCCATAGGCCGACCCATAGGCCGACCCATAGGCCGGCTCATTGACCGACCCGTAGGCCGACACGTAGGCCCACCCATAGGCCGTACCATAGGTCGGCCCATAGGCCGACCCATAGGCCGCCCATAGGCCGACTCGTAGGCCTACCCGTAGGCCGACCCATAGGCCGACCCATAGGCCGACGCATAGGCCGGCTCATAGACCGTCCGATAGGCCGGCTAATAGACCGACCCATAGGTTTGCCCGTAGGCCGACCCGTAGGCCGACCCGACCCATAGGCCGACCCATAGGCCGACCCATAGGCCGACCCATAGGCAGACCCATAGGCCGACCCATAGGCCGACCCGTAGGCCGACCCGTAGGCCGACCCATAGGCCGACCCATAGGCCCACCCATAGGCCGACCCATAGGCCGACCCGTAGGCTAACCCGTAGGCCGGCCCATAGGCCTGCTCATAGGTCCATCCGTAGGCCGACCCGTAGGCCGACCCGTAGGCCGACCCGTAGGCCGACCCATACGCCGAACCATAGGCCGACACATACGCCGACCCATAGGCCCACCCATAGGCCGACCCATAGGCCGACCCGTATGCCGACCCGTAGGCCGGCCCATAGGCCTGCTCATAGGTCCACCAGTAGGCCGACCCGTAGGCCGACCCGTAGGCCGACCCATACGCCGAACCATACGCCGACCCATAGGCCGACCCATAGGCCGACCCGTAGGCCGACCCGTAGGCCGACCCATAGGCCGACCCATAAGCCGACCCATAGGCAGACCCATAGGCAGACCCATAGGCCGGCTCATAGACCGACCCGTAGGCCGACCCGTAGGTCGACCCATAGGCCGTACCATAGGTCGGCCCATAGGCCGGCCCGTAGGCCGACCCGTAGGCCGACCCGTAGGCCGACCCATACGCCGACCCATGGGCCGACCCATCGGCCGACCCATAGGCCGACCCGTAGTCCGACCCGTAGGCCGGCTTATAGACCGACCCATAGGCCTGCTCATAGGCCGACCCATAGGCCGACCCGTAGGCCGGCCGAAGGCCGACCCGTAGGACGACCCATAGGCCGGCCCATAGGCCGACCCACAGGCCGGCACATAGGCCGACCCATAGGCCGACCCATATACCGACCTATAGGCTGACCCATAGGCCGACCCATAGGCCGGCCCATAGGCCGACCCATAGGCCGGCCCATAGGCCGACCCATAGGACGACCCGTAGGCCGGCCCATAGGCCGACCCATAGGCCGACCCGTAGGCCGGCTCATAGGCCGACCCATAGGCCGACCCATAGGCCGACCCATAGGCCGACCCGTAGGCTAACCCGTAGGCCGGCCCATCGGCCGACCCGTAGTCCGACCCGTAGGCCGGCTTATAGACCGACCCATATTCCGACCCGTAGGCCGACCCATAGGCCGCCCATAGGCCGACCCATAGGCCGACTGCAATGTAGGCCTGACCCCCCCCCCGTAGCTCAATTGGTAGAGCACTCGTTTGGCATTTCGATGGCCATGGGTTCGATCCCATACTTCTCCGGGTTGACATTGGGAGATGTAGGTTCGAATCCCACCGCTGGCCCCCTGGCAGGTGGCCAGGGTGTAGAAGGTTGGATGATGGCTTACCAACTTGCGTCGTCGGTGTGGGCAGTTGGCGATTCTAAGTGATGTAGTTAGTCGGAGCTACTGGGCGGGACCGTATCCCTGGGAGGAGGACGCCTACCTCTCAAGGCGAAGGCGGTAGCTACGAGCATCAAGGTCCCCAGGCTACCCGGTAGTCGGTACTAGCGAGATGGCTGCTGAGGTGTGATCAGGAGGGCCAGGCTCCGGCTAGTAGCTGGCCGTGTTCCCCAGTGATAATGGGGCGAGGAGAACGACTGCGATAGTGTCGTGGATCGTCGTACAGCTGTCGTGCGGATTGGACCACAACTGGTGGCGGCTGGTCGGCTCGCTATATAAGCCAATGCCAGAGTCCCGGCGGCAGGCCTCCGTCCCCTTCAATCACGCCAGAGCTTGCTCGGTGTAACAATAATAATAATAATCCCCTGGAGCTGCGGAGCCTTGCTTCGCTGCCAAGCGACCCCCCAACCCCAACCCCAACCCCAACCCCAACCCCAACCCCAACCCCAACCCCAACCCCAACCCCAACCCCAACCCCAACCCCAACCCCAACCCCAACCCCAACCCCAACCCCAACCCCAACCCCAACCCCAACCCCAACCCCAACCCCAACCCCAACCCCAACCCCAACCCCAACCCCAACCCCAACCCCAACCCCAACCCCAACCCCAACCCCAACCCCAACCCCAACCCCAACCCCAACCCCAACCCCAACCCCAACCCCAACCCCAACCCCAACCCCAACCCCAACCCCAACCCCAACCCCAACCCCAACCCCAACCCCAACCCCAACCCCAACCCCAACCCCAACCCCAACCCCAACCCCAACCCCAACCCCAACCACAACCCCAACCCCAACCCCAACCCCAACCCCAACCCCAACCCCAACCCCAACCCCAACCCCAACCCCAACCCCAACCCCAACCCCAACCCCAACCCCAACCCCAACCCCAACCCCAACCCCAACCCCAACCCCAACCCCAACCCCCACCCCAATCCCAACCCCAACCCCAGCACCCCGGCGCGCCTTGCTGTGCCTTCTTCTGCAACCCCGAGCATCGCCACCAGCGATCCATCTTCTCCGGTGAACCTCCCTCTGACGGCCGAGAGGTCGCCCCCGCGCGTCCCGGCTCCATTCCGATTGTTTGAATGCGATTGATCGACCCGCGGGTCTCCCGGGGGACCCCGACGCAGTCCGCGCAGTCAGCGCGCCCCGGAGCACCTCCCCCCAGCCCGGGAGTGCTTCCACCCATCAGGCTTTGCTGCATGTCAGCCCTTCCCTCCCCCAAACACACACGCACACACACATTGCCCCGCCCAAAATTGTTTTATACGGATGATGCCGCCGTGGACGTGTATACGTAGTGCTACCCTGCAAACCACGTGCGCGCCGCGTGCTCTGCCTGCTGTGCCCCCATGTGTGTGTGTGTGTATGTGTGTGAAACCGACGCACCGACCCGTGGGTCATTCGCGCCCCGCAGTCGGTCGAGTCGCTGGCCAATTGCTGCGGCTGGTGCAAGGGCGAGGACGACGACAGCAGCCACGGTGGCGAGCAGCACCAGCTCCAGCACGCGGAGGAGAAGAAGGGCAACAAGGAGGGCAAGAAGGATGAGGCGAGGGCCGTCGACTACGGGTACGACGTGCAGCCCTTCCAGCCGCCCGCCCCGCAGGCGGTGGGGGGGGGACGGGGCGGTGCAGGCCAATGCAGTGTGAGGGGCCGCGTCGGTCGTTGGGTCGTTGGGTCGGTTGGAGGTTGAGGCGCTTTGGCGGAGGCTGAGAGGGAGGGTCTCCCGCCGTAAGGAGGCCCGGCGGAGGGGGGGGGGGCCGCGAGGGGACACAGGCGGGGGCCGACGGGGGCCGCGGGAGGGGGGAGAGCAGGGCGGCAAAACACACTGAGAGACTCGCATGCTTGTGATCTGACGTTATCTGACGTGATGTGATGTGATGTCGTGTGTGATGTAATCGTGATGTATTGTGTGATGTGATGTGATGTAATGTGATGGGACGTGAAGGGATCCTGTGTGCGGGATTCGTGGTTTGACCCGAGGTCGAGGAGGACTACGGGTGGAGGCACCCGACACTGACTCCCCGGCTGTGAAGTGTGCGATCAGGTGGGGGGGCTTGGAGGGGGAGCGCTGTGGAGTGGTATGGCCCGAAGAGGGCGTGAGGGAGCTGCTGCTAGTGGTGATGGTGATGTTGCCGTACCTTCATTTATATATTCATAGACGTTGTCTCCGTTGACCTTGTGGCGGCTGTACACAATACGGTAATGCTGCATACCGTACTCTCGTGTCCAAAGCGCTCGGTGGTGGTGGGCGCCTTTCATTTCGCGCACCGTCATAAACATAAACGGGCAGCTCTTGTTTCTTTCTTTTACATGTCAACGTGCGCTAAATAATCCCTCAAGGCCGGCCGGCCCGGCGCTGGATTGATGTACGGCATAATAGCTTAATTTCGTACAGCGTGTACGCCTCTTATGTAACTCCACTCCTGCAAAACTCACTAACTGCCGAATCTGTTCATGCGGAGGAACCGTAAAACCAATTAATTACGCACGTACTAAGCTCTGGTGGTCATACCAACGACATACCAGATGTACGCAACTCCAATCATGATGAATGCACAAGTCTGGAGCAAAGTACGGTGTGTGTTCACAAGCCCGGCGCCACTGGGCCGACCCATCCGCCGCCGCAGCAACCCGCTAGCCGAGGCGAGCCCAGCCCAGGGAACACAGGCCCCGCTAAGATGCTACTATCGCTACATATACAACGACGCACCCCCCCTCACACACCGAGAGGCGCCGCCCCCCAAATCTACCGCCCTCTCTACACTCCTCCCTCCCTCCCTCCCTTCCTCCCTCCCGAGAGATAGAGAACTGCGATGAGGTCCATTCAGCCCCCCCTCATCACTGATGAGGGCACACATCCAATCTGCTACACACTCCAAGTCGCCGAAAGCGCCCGTGTGTGCAGCTGTGCGCGCAAACACAAACACACACATATACACACATGCACACACAGCTGATCACAACCAACCAACCAACCAATTAATCAATCACTTACGCAATCTAGGCAGGCCCACACCCTAATGCCGCAACCGGGAATCAATCACCCATCGGGAGGGCTCCCCCGCACCCCGGAGAGAGCGAGAGAGGGGGTTCGATTGCCCGCCAGGGGAATGCCGGCCCACTTTCCGCCCCGTGTAGGCACATCGCTCCAGGGTGGGCCCACCCGGAGGTGACCCCACACGTGGGCTCCAGGGGAGGGGAGGGGAGGGGAGGGCGGCCAGCCATCGGCCCCCCCTCCCGCCATCAACCCTCCCCCGCCCCACTCCAGACAGACACACACACACATGCACACATGCGCATGCTCCCCGGCGGCCCGGAAACACCCCCTTCCCCCCGGGGAAGGCAAGGTGACCATCAGATCATCATCAGGCGGCGAACACGGGAGGCAAAGGCGACCAGGCACAGGGGCTAAAACCGCTAAAACCGCTAAACCCGCCAGCCGCCCAGACCCCTTCCCACGACCCGCCCGCCCTCCAGCCAGCGCAGCCAGCAAAACACTGGTGTGCGGGGATTAGGTCCAGGCAGGCGCTCAGACGTGTCAATATGAAACAAACAAACAAACAAACAAACAAACCATAAAGAACAACGCCGCGGCCGCACCAACAAACCCGGGTGCCAGGGGGTCAGTCACACCCCACCTCCCCCTGGGAGGGAAGGGGAGAGAAGGGGAGGGAAGGGGAGGGGACCACCGCCGCGAGCAAAACCGCGGAAAGAAGTAGTAAAGACGCGGATCACGAAGACACGAAAACCGGCTGTGCGCGCCATCAACGCCTCGCACGACTGTTGTTCTGTTGGGAATTTTTACTCACTGAGTCACTGAGCCGTCATTGGCCGTGTCGGTGGCGACGGCGATGTCGGCGCCAGCCGCCCCAAAGGCAGCCACAGCCCCCCTCACTCACTCCCCCTATCCTCCCCTTCCCTCCCACCCACCAGATAGCAGCTCAAACGCCCTCCAAACATCCAAACCGCACCGCAATTCCCTCCCAGACTGCCCTCCTCCACCTCCCTCTTGGGAGGCCGCAAAAGCGCCAAAAGCACCCCCCCCATAAACCCTAAAACCCCCTCCGCTCTCAAGCTCTCCGCTGGTTCCCTGTCGCTGCCGCTCGGTCCTCTGTCTCTCCTCCACCCAACCCACCCCCCGTCTGGCCTCCGTCCCCACCGGTCCTCACGACCCAAAGCGCGCCCCACCGGACTGCACCCGCGGAGCGGTGGCACTGCGGCACCAGCGGGTTTACGAACCACCCACCCACCCAACCCGGAATGTCCAAAGACGCGCGCTGATGCTGATTGCTGATTGCCGATGCTGATGCTGTGGGTGTGTCCCCCCTCTGTCATCTGCCTGGCATCGCGGGCACGTCCACCCCCGTAAGTAACGGCGCGGCGCGGCGCGGTGCCGCTCCTCCTTCCCCCCTCCCGCCACCTCCCAGCCACCCACTCGTGCCGTTCTCTTGCGTGATTCGCCTACCTCTCTTCCTCTCCCTCTCTCCCTCTAGAGTCCCGGGAGTCGACAAATATGTACAACACTTAAGCGAACCTTCTGAAAGCGCGAGCTAGTCGAACGCTGCACGTCCCGACCTCGCACCCCTCCCTCCCTCCCTCCCACACCCCACAGTGCTGCCTTTCCCCCTTAGCGAAGGTACGCTCCTCACATCACCAGGCGCACTTTTACGCGATCTCCCCTTCCCCTTCCTTGTTCACGACATTAGTCGAGAGCGATCTCTGACGCAAAGGTACCGAAAGGCCATACATACACAGCTGAAAGACCACTTCCACCACCACCACCACCGCCACCACCACCACCCCCACCACCCGCCGGCCTCTCATGCCGTCATGCGGTGGCGGTGGCCTGCGGCAGCAGCAGCTCCGGGTTCGTGTTGAGCACGTGCAGCAGCGCCGGAGTGCCCAACAGATTGTGGACAGGACCCAACTCCGCAGCCGCCGCCTCATACGCAGCAGCAGCAGCGCCGGCCGCCGACCCAGAGCGCGCGTGCACCGCCGCCGCCGCAGCGGCGGCGGCGGCGGCGGCGGCGGAGGATGGCGGCTGCGGGTCGGCGCTCGGCGGCGCCGCCGGCGCCGTGGGCTGCTTGGCGGCTGCTTGGGGCTGCGCCAGGTGGCCGTGGTGGCAGCTCTTGTGTTCGTGGCCGTCGCAGAGCTGTCCCTCCAGAGCCTGCTCGTACAGGCTGTACGTGTTGTACACCTTCTTGTTGGCCTGCGGGGTTGGGTTGGGTTGGGTTGGGGGCGAGGAGTGGATGGGGTTGGGAGTTGGGGGCAAAGAAGGGCGCGTGTGCGCGCGTGTTTGGTGGCAGTGTGCGGAGTGGCGGTGTATGGATGTTTGGGAGCGGAGCGGCGGCGCGTGTCGGAGTGTGCGCACTGCGCGCACAAAGCTGGCTGCCTGGCTAACAGCCTGGCGAACTGCCTGGCGCCTGACTCGTCACTGGCTGCAGCATTGCGCAGTGCACACACGCGCCCGCCGGCCCCCACCTCACACATACATACCAACACACATACACACACAGTGCTTTTCCCCACACGTACAGCACATGGCCGCACAGGACATCGCGAATGCATGACGCGAATGAAGCGCACGACGCGCACGAAGCGCCAGCGCAAGCACCAGTCGTCGCACCCCTTGGACCTTGGCTTTGTCTCGGTTCTCGTTCATCTCCCTGATCAGCCAGGCGGTGGTGAGCGGGTCGAAGTGGAGGTCCATCTCCCCCTTGAGCTTGCTCTTGGACAGCACGTCGCCCTTGCCCGCGTCAAAGGGCAAGAACCTGCGGACGACGAGGCGGCGGCGGAGGCGGCGGGGAGCAGGGATCAGGGCGGCGGGGATACCGTATGGTGGTGAGCAGGACGGGGAAAACACACAGGATCCCTCCGCTGCGGTCCTCCATCCCCTCCACTACCCCCGCTCCTCTCTCCCGCCTGACCCGCGCCCGCCCCTCTCTCCGTCGCCCTCTCCCTCCCCCTCACCCACACCACCACTACCAGGTATCCGTCCCTTTGCTCGCGTTTCCTCTCCCTATCACCCACCCTCCCACCCTCCCCCTCTGCCCCTCTCCCCCTCCCCCTCCAACCCACCCTCCCACCTGATCTTCTTGTAGGTCTTTGGATCCACAAAGTGCGAAATGGCCTTCCACAGCAGTCCAAACAGCGAGGGCGCGTCCACCACCAGAAACAGACCCAGTCGCTCGGGGTAGTGCTCAGCACTGATGTCCAGAAAGAGCTGAGGGAGGGAGGGAGGGTGGCACCGGGGGTCAGGGAGTGATATGCTCCTTTATAAAACAATGAGTCACTGCGGACGTTGTTGATCAAGCACCGGGGGGGGTGAGGATGGATGGAGGGAGGGAGGGAGGGGGGTGGCACCGGGGGGGTGATGAGGGAGGGGAGGGGAGGGGAGGGAGGGGTACAAATCGCAGGGCGGTCGGTGGGCGGCGACGGGGCCGAATGTGGGCGGTACGACAACCTCGACAAGCAGGCAAGCACACCTTGGCGAGCTTGGGGTTGACGTCTGCCATGCCAAAGCCCTTGAAGTCGCACACCCAAATCCACTGCTCCACACCGGGGGGCATCAGCTTGACGGCCTGAGGGCGGGGGAGGGTGGGCGGGCGGGCGGGGGGTACCGGTAATGATCTAATGAAGGATGAATGGAAAGAAACCGCGGCGTGACGGTTTGACGGTTTGACGGGGACGGGGACGGGGATGGGGACGGAGAGGGTGAATTAAGCACGGGTATCGGTAGGTGGGGGCCTCAGGAGAGGAGAGGGGAGAGGAAAGGAGGGGAGAGGGGAGCTCCGGGTGTATTGAATTGGAGCTGAGAAAATCCACTCAACTCCTACCGCATCTTTTTTCACCACATCACCCCTACTCCCAACCCAAACAAACAAGTCCACCTTGTCCGGCTGCTGCTGCTGCTGCTGCTGGGTGGGTGGGTGGGTGGGTTATCCGCCTCCCCGCCTCACCGCCTCACCGCCGCCCCGCCTCACCGTCTCAAAGGTCTGGATCATGTGGTCCCGGTTGTCGTCAAAGACCTTGTTGGTGGGCAGCTCCAGACAGCTGTAGATGATGGGGCGGCCCCGCTGGCAGAAGCCGCAGCAGTGCATGTAGTGCGACCTACGTGTGTGGGGGGTGAGGGGGTTGGGGGCGGGGGCCGTGCGCGACCGATAACCCATTCAGTTCTACACAGCAGACGCACCCGGTTAACCCCACCACCCAATCAATACCGGGGAGGGAAAGAGCGGGTCAAGGGCCGCCACTGCGCACCTGGGGTCGCGGGCACATGCCCGGCACACCACCTTCTCCGGCTGCACCTTGGACCGCCAAGCCAGCGTGGCGTTGAGGCGCTTGGCGGACTGGGCGGGAGAAGGCGGACGGAGGAGGGAGGAGGGAGAGGGCGAGTGCAGCGGCGGGGTGGGCCAGCATGGGGGGAGGTGCGGAACGTGGCGGAGGAAGCGACGGGTGGCCGTGAGCTGAAGCCTCCCAGTGAGTCAGTCACTCAGTCGGTCAGTCTTTGGTCTTTCGAGGCACACAGTCTCAAGGTAGCGAGCAACACAGGGACCGGCTGCGACAGGCAGGCCCACACAGCGAGACCTGGGGACGGATGACGCCAGGGTTTTGTTAGGTTTTGTCGTTTTCGAGGCGCCAAAATCGACATCAGTAACCTACGGTGGGTTTTACAAAACACCGCACCGCTCCCCGCCGCTCTCCCCGCTCTCCCCGCTCTCCCCTCCAGAGCCGACGCCACCACATTCAGGTCAGCAGCAGCAGCAGCGCCGCTCGCTCGCTCGCTCGCTCACCAGCGCCAGGTTTCCGCCGGTGGCCCGTATGAAGCGCTTGAGGGTGGCCTCGTCCGCCTGGCAGCTCCCGGGCTCCAGGTGGCGGCGCATGTAGTCCAACTGGGCGGGAGTGACGCCGTCGGGCGCCAGGGCGGCGGAGCTGGCGCTGGCGTCGCTGGAGCTGGTGTCGCTCCAGGAGGGGGGCTCGTGGGCGGCGTTGGTGACGTTGCTGAGGCCACTGGAGGAGGCGCGCAGGGAGCTGCGCTGCATCTGGTCCTGCGGGTGTGTGAGGTGATTAATTAATTACAGAGGAGCTGGATAACAGCTAAAAAGTGCGATCGCACGACTCTGTGAGGTGATGCGCGGATGGAGGGTTGGGGGAGAGGGCGGGGTCTGGTGGGTTGGAGCGTGGTTGGAAGGTTGGGATGCGTCGGCTTTGCTGCTGCCTGCTGCCTGGTGCCTTCCCCGGGGAGGTAGCAGGTAGCGGCTGGGGCTTGGTTTTGGGGCAGAGGGGCCGAGGGCGCTCACCGTGAGCTCCTGGACTTGCTCCATTGTGATCAAGCCGCTTGTGGTAGCAGGTTTAAGGAGGAGGAGGTGGGAAGGTAACCAACGGGGCGACAAACGAGCTTTTCGAGCCCTCGGACGTCTCAAGGCCGGTGAGTTGGACTGGCTGGTTACGCTCTGAGGATTGTGCGAGGTAGACTATAAGTAAGCCGTAATAGCTCGATGCTCTGCGTTGTGAAAGGAGTGCATAGAGGAAACTTATTGTTGCTGATGTGTAGCTAACGAACGCTAATAGTTAAAAAGGTGTGACCGCGAGCGGGAATGCAGTAAGAAATGACCTATTGTACATAATATTCCTGGCATGAAGGTACGAAGAGGACGAGCGGACGCAACTGTGCCCGTCATGCCTGCATAAGGCAGCATCGGTTACGTGTATTACGCAGCATGATGAGCTATTACCGCCTTCTCTGTCCTTACTGTATTTTATATTTTTGCATAATAGGATTTGAGGTATGAGAGCACGTCTTCGTTTGTTCATACGGACCCGCTCGAGTGCGACCTGACCGCCCGTTTGCAATCGCCGTTGCTCAGCAGTCGCTCACTTGCCTTCCTAGATGACAGCTCTCGCAAGCTTTCCCTTGCAAAGCTTTTAGAGCGTGGTGGTGAGCGAAAGGGTCCATTTCAATATAACAGACCTCAGAAGCCGGGTTTTACAAAAGTTCCTGAATACCTAAACGTACCATCTCACCGGTACAACAGCACCCTTTTACAGCACGCAATACTGCTCGATAGCTTATGATAAGGTCCCACGCGTAAACTAACACAAGCGGTCTCTGGTGCCGACCCACCGGGTCGCCGCGGGCGCAAATCCCCTCTTTGACGCCTCGGCTAATTAGGGCAGAACGGGTCACTAGGATAAGATATTTATAAAGAAAAAACGGGCAGGGGTCCTGCGGACCTGGGGCGCCCAACTCTCTCGCGTCCAGCACAGCTTAAAGCGCCGGCCGAGGACTGCGCCACACCGCAGCCATTATTTCGGCGGCGTCGCCTCGCCGGCGCAACAAACAATAAGAAATACGCACCAAAAAAAGTCATCTCCGCACCGGCCGCATGCCGTCCGACACGCCGTATCCGTAAGCGGTCAGAAAGCACAACGCATTAGTAATTCTGGGGTCACGTGGGCTCCTAGCCAGCATCCCTCCTGCCCCGCAACCAAGTGGCGCAACCGAAAAAAGAACGCTCCCGACAGCACTCCACCCCACCTCCCAGCCTCTCCTTGCCTCTCATTGGGGAGGGGCCAACCCGTCATGTAAATCCCGTCGCGCCTCGAGCTGATTACGTAACGAGCCGGTTTGGCCCCAGCGTCCGCGCAGCAGCAGGTGAAGGCATCATTCCTGCGAACCGTGCGCGCACACACGCACCCACATACACATACACACACGCACACACACATACATTTTACCGCACACGCATACGTCATACCGGCATTACACACACGCCGCACATACCCACACGCGTCCATTGTTACCGAGCCGACCCAACACGTCCTCACACCGTCTCCGATGAATTTCACGGCCAGCTGGCCCGGTGGCTCTTCTCTTGCGCACTCTGGAGTCGCGTAGTCTGGACTCTGGAGCCCCTCATGGTGACCACCACCCCGCCAACATCCCCGCCGCCGCTCAGCAGACTGTGTGGTCCGCGCTCCGCGGGCCTGACTGCCTTCCAGCCCTCCAGCCCTCCAGCCTGACTTCCAGCCCGAGGGACGGATGCGGAGCCACAGCCACAGCCCCGCCGCGTCACGAACAAGTTGTAGAGGGAAACAAGGGTGGGTGAATGTCCACCACCACCACCACGAGCACCACCATCTCCACCATCTCAATCTCCAGCACCACCACCACCAGCACTACCACCACACAGCCCACCGGCGGGCCGACATATGGACCGGACCGCGCAGCGCGCACCCTCACACGCACGCATCCACGCACGCATCCACACAAACAAAAGGCGCTATGTAACCCCAATCGGTCTTTAATGTTATATATTATTACAAAACGACGCCGCGCCACACGACACGCGCGCGCGCCCCCGTGTCTCTCGCCGCTCGAAACAGCCCTCGGGTCCAATGGGACGTGAACACCGACACACGTTACTTCGTGCTCACCCCACCCCACCCCACCTGCCCGGCCTCCTTTCCCTGCCCGGCCTCCTTTCCCTCCTTCCACGCGCCGTCTCCCTTCCGAGTACTGCTATTTCCGGGGGACAAAGCGCACCAGCCACACCGCGTTACCGACGGCCGCGCCCCCCCGCCCTTCTACCGCCGACATCCCGAGCACCGAATCACGTACGACAAGCAAGAGGGACGTGTACGACAAGGCTGCGTCGGCAGCCGACCTGGGCAGGCCCAGTGGTTCGCGCACCACATCGCGCCACCGCAGAGGGGCCGGTGCCACCACCGAACCTCACACGCCGCTGCTACCGATGTCTCTGTTGCTGCTTCTACCGATGCCGCTGCTACCACCGATGCTGCTGCTGCTGCGCGCGCCTGCAAAGCTCACCCCACTCCGTGCACCGAATCGTCACTGCAAAATCACACTGTTCGATCTTAGGCGGGGAGGGCCGTAGCTCGGGGGCTGCAGATGGCGGCCCCGCCCACGCGGACAAAAGGCCCATTGGCGGAGGGGCCGCGCCGCCCGGTGCGACTCGCACCGCGTCGCAGCCCCTCGAGGGCCCCGCCCTTGAAACGCCACCGCACTGCCCTCGCACACACACACACCCTAGCCGCAGGCAACGCGCCGGATGCGGTAAGCTAGTCATACACGCGACGGGGCCCAGCCGATGCACCATAGGCTGCTACGGTGCCTGTAGAAGACCGGCTGTAACGCCCAGGTCCGGGTGCGGGTCCGGGTATGAAAAAAGAACATTGACGGTGCCCGATGGGGGGTTGGTCGGCGCAGCGTGACGCGGCCTGCCCGGCGACATGCGCTGCGTCAGTACGACAATTAGAGCGCGGCGGTACGACGGCGCGTCTGTGCCGCACGACCGCCCGGCCGCACACAGCAATGCGCCTGCCCTTTGGCCGCCTTTGGCGGCATGTGGCGTGTGGCGGAAAGCAAGCATGTGGGGTTGTGGGCGGCGGCGGCGAATGCGCCTGTGCAGAGAAGCGTCGCTTCTTCCAAGATCCGACTGGGCTCGGAGGCAGACACAACAAAAAAAGCAAAATGCCCCAGGTCAGCGCCGCCGCACCTGCGATACACCGCACCTGCCGCGCAGCCGTTGCTTGCAACATGTGTGTCGTGTTACGGTACCCCAATGCCGCTGTCCCCCACATCCTCCCCCCCCCCGACCGCGCGCGCGTGCGAGACAGAGCGACCAGCGCTGCTCAGGGGGGGCTCCACTCCACTCCACACCGGTAGCCCCTCGGCTCTGCAGCTCTGGAGCTACCGCCGTGTACCCGAAATGAGGAATGAGGCCACAGGCGGCCAACCGACCGACCGACCGGCTGGTGACCCGGTGGGAACCCGACGACAACACGGGCCCGACAACACAGCGCGGTATGACGCAGCGGCGGCGCCCTCCTCCCCCATCTCCTCCAAGGATGGCCGTGCAGCACGCACAACTAACAATGATAATAATAACCCTAATCATCAGCAATGACCTGATGGCAGAAATTGGCCCTCCTCTCTGGCCCCGCGAGTCCCTGCTCTCCTCTCGCCTCGCCAACGACGCACGCAGACTCTCGCACCGGGCCATTGCCACGCTGCCCGCGCCATCAGTCCACAAGGCAGTCCGCCGCCGCCGCCGCTGCTGCTGCCGCTGCCCCTGCTGCTCCGCACCAGCCCACCTGCCGCAGCCCCCCCCCCACCCCACCCCCCCTCCTCCTCCTCCTCCTCCTCCTCTTACTCCTGCACCATGCCTCCCTCCTTCTCCAGCTGCCCCGCCAGCTGCTTCACGCGCATCGTCTCCTCGTCCTCGGGGCCCTTGGCGGCCTCCAACAGCCGGTGGGCCCCCCGGTACATGGAGTGAGCCTCAAAGGTGTCGCCCTTGGCAACCAGGTTGTCTGATGGACGGGGGCGGGGGCGTGGACGTGGACGTGTGCGTGTGCGTGGGCGTGGGCGTGGGGGTAAGTAAGAAGATACGGCACCGCAGCGGAGGTACAGAAGCGACGTTAGCGAACGGATCCAGGGCCCAGCAATGCGTCCCCGCCCTTCCCTTCCCTTCCCTCCCCTTCCCTCACCTCCCAGCGCCACCATGCACGCCGCCACCTGCGGGTGCGACTCCCCGTGCAGTGCCAGGGCGCACCCCAGCGCCCGCCGCGCCATGGGCTCCCCCACCGCCTCCCGCCCCCGCTGCGCCAGGACGGCCGCCAGCGCGCACATGCAGTCCACACTGGCGGGGTGCTCCAGACCGTGATGCCGAGTGTGGGCCTCCAGTGCCTGTCGTTTGGGGTGGGATGGGGAGGGGAGGGGAGGGGAGGGGAGGGGAGGGGAGGGGAGGGGAGGGGAGGGGAGGGGAGGGGAGGGGAGGGGAGGGGAGGGGAGGGGAGGGGAGGGGAGGGGAGGGGAGGGGAGGGGAGGGGAGGGGAGGGGAGGGGAGGGGAGGGGAGGGGAGGGGAGGGGAGGGGAGGGGAGGGGAGGGGAGGGGAGGGGAGGGGAGGGGAGGGGAGGGGAGGGGAGGGGAGGGGAGGGGGAGGGGAGGGGGAGGGGAGGGGGAGGTGTCGAGGAGGGGGGAGGAGAAGCAAGGAAGGGGGGTGAGGAGGAGGGCGGAGGACGGGGAGATGAGGGTGGGGTGGGGAGGGGAGGATAAGGAGGAGGAAGGAGGGTGGGGAGGAGGGCGGAGGAAGGAGGAGCAGGGCGACGTGCAGCACGAGTGACGGCGAGTGACGGGAGCGGCAGGTTGGGGGGGCGGGACCGACTTTTCCCCCACTGCTGCTGCTTGCTCCGCTACACCCAAACCAGGCCCCGAGTCCCACCCAACCCCACCCCACCCCAGAGCCCAGCCCCATGGCCCCCCCCAGCTCCATCCCGCCCTCCCCCCACCACCTGGGTCAGCAGCCTCTCCGCCTCCTCGTGGCGCCCCTTCCGACTGACCAGCTCCGCTAGCAGCACCTGGAACACAACCACACACACACATACGGAGGAGACGATACGAGCTCGGTTCGTGAGGCGGGTGGGCTGGCGGTTTGGGGGGTCACTCAGCATCAAGCTGCGCGACCTCTCCGTCCGCCAAGCCACTCAACTGCAGATGCAGCCAGTAACGGAGCGCCGAGCCCGCCTGCACGCAGCCTACGAGCGGGAAGCCCGGGAGCAACCCGCAGCGGCAGCAGCAACAGCAGGAGCCCACCCGCCGGGACATCAGCCAGCCAGCCGCCGCCGAAGTGGCGCCAGCAGCAGGCGTACTGGCAATGCTCCGGCGAATGTGGCCCATCAAATGGGAGCGCGAACACTTTGAGACGCTCTGGCGGTTGGCACAGGACGGCGTGCCGCTCCCCGGCAACAGCCACATCAGGGGAGCGGCACCAGAACAATGCAAGTGCGGCGCGTACGGGGGAGCCGGCCCACACGCATGCTCGCCGCGTGCACACCACTTCTGGGAGTGCCCGGTGGCGCAAGCGGTGGTGCAGCAGATCGCCGCCCACGTGCCCGGGCCCATCACCCGGGCAAACGTGTGGCTGGCGGAGCCACCGCCAGGCGTGCAGCAGTGCGTGTGGGACGTGATCTGCCTGGCGGCACTCACGGCCATGGAACGGGCGCGCGTGGGGCTGTGGGCAGTCAGGAACTCGCCTACCGCCCCGGATGCCCCAGACCCAGTCGAGGTGGCCAAGGCGCGCGCAGCGCTAGATTTTTGGCAGCGTGTGCGGGGGTTTGCGGAGCTAGACGTGCCAAGGCGGGGATGGGAGGGGGTAGGGCCTGACCATCCCATCCTGGCGGTGGTCAACGGCCACTTTCAGTGTGTGCAGCACGCAGGGATGGGTATGGAGGGAGAGGGAGGGGTCGTGGAGTGAGGGGATGAAGGGGCTTTAGGGGTGAGGGAGGGAACTTAGGGCGTCGAGGCAGGGAGGCGTGAGAGGAGGGGAGGTGGGGGGGTTCCTTTGGGTCCGAGAGGACTTAGGGTGCAGAGACCGCCGCGGGCTGCCTTTTGTAGGCGAGGGAGGCTTTAGGGAGCGGGTATAGCGAGAGTGAGGCGAGTTGGCGAGGTGCCGCCTAGTGCGAACTATAGCTCCGTCACCTAGCCCGCTGCCGCAAGGCCCGCTCCCGACCTCCTGCCGCGTCGAGGCCAAGCGGCGCTCTGGAGCTCGGCCTCTAGGGGCCACCCCCCGGCCTCTCCGGGGCCGTCGTAGTAGGAGTAGTAGTAGGGGTAGGGCGCGCGCTGTCTTGGGTTCTCCTTTGGTGCTGACCGCCCACGAGCCGGACCAAGCTCGGGGCAGGTTCTCAGCGCTTTGTTTTCGCGCCTAGAGGAGCACCGCCAGCCGGTAGCAGGCCGGCCGGGCGCCCCGGCGCTGCAAGGACTTCAGGGCGGGCAGGACAGCGCGGGCGCCGCGTAGTGCGCCGGCGCGACTGCTGTTTGTGCGGACGAAGGGCCCAGCTGCCGTATAAGGCAGGCTGTGAGCTCAAGCCTTTGGGGAGCCGCTGCGCCGTACACCCGTATATGGGGTGTATGACGCAGCCAGCTCTGCGTCGAGCAGGAGGGGGTAGCGGCCCCTCACGCCCTTCTCCCACCGCAAGGGGGAGAGTGCTTAGGCGGTCTTTCCGTCGGGGCTGGGTTAGCAGCCCCTGGCCAGCGTCAGGGCCCGGTCAGATACTGTAACGACACACACACGCATACACACACGCACAAACACACGCACACACGCACATACGCACACACACCCGGAACCGCACATGCGGGCCAATACACCCGGGCGGGGCAACGGAGAGACAGAGGCGGCAGCACGTGAAGGGGGGGCTCAGGAGGCGAGAGGGGGTGGCGGCAGCTGACAGCTGGCGGAGGGGATGAAGACACCGAGTCCGGGCACCGGAGGACCCTGACCAGAGCTAGACAGACAGACAGACAGACAGACAGACAGACAGACAGACAGACAGACAGACAGACAGACAGACAGACCAGGGAAAAGCGGGGACCCGCTGACGAGCCGACCCACACCCACCGATCGACCCATGGGCCAACCCATGGGACACCCGCCCATGGGTCAATGGACCAACCTATGACTCGCCCGCCCGCCCGCCCGCCCGCCCGGCAGGCGGCAGCCGCACCTGCGCCTCCGCCGCCACCCCCGCCGCGCCCTCCTCCTGCTGCTGCTGGTACGCCGCCACCGACGGCGGTGCCTTGGCGCCCACCGCCTTGCCGCCCCCCGGGGTGGGTCGCGCCGCGTGTCTCAGGCAGCCCCGCAGCAGCTGCTCCGCGGCCCGCAGGTGCACCTCCCCCGCGGGGGCGTCCCTCCGCCGCATCAGCAGCCGAGCCAACTCCAGATTGACGCCGTGAGTGGCGGGGTGCTCGGTGCCGTACAGCTGCGTGACGTGTCACGTGTGTGCCCGCGCGAGAGAAAGGGCGGGGGAGAGAGAGAATGAGAAATACGCGAGAGGGCGGGGGGGGGGGCAAGGGCGAGGGGCGGGGGGGGGGGCAAGGGCGAGGGGCGGGGGAGGAGGATGGACGGGGGAGGACGAGGGGAGAAGGGGAGAAGAGGGACGGGGGGAGGGGCGCTGGGTAATGGGGGATAGGTACCGTAGTAGAGCAGGCCGTGCGGGCAAAGGACGGGTACCGCACTCGTCCCTAGTCTCAGAATGCGCCAGCGCAGGACCCTAGCGGTCCCTCATTGTAACTCTCGCATCCTACCGTAGTCGCGATTGGCGGCCGTGGAAGGGGGTCCGCAGCGCCGCCACTGCACCAAAGCCGCCGTGCCGATGCGGGCCTCATACCCCCCCTGCGGTGCAGCTCCCGCAACTCAAATCACCCTAAAACCACCCTAACACCCAGACATCCAGACACCCAGATACACACGCGGCTGGGACCGGTCGCAGCACATCCTAATACCCTGAGACACCCAGACACACGCGCTTGGGCACGGTCGCAGCGTCGCATGCGCACCTTGACCGCCGCCGCCTGCGCGCGCTTGAGCGTCGTCTCCGCCTCCCGGTCGCGCCCGTCCGCCGCCTGCACCGCCGCCAGCCGCCCCATCGCCGCCAGCCCCCCCGCGCTGTGTCCGCCTCCGTTCATGTCCAGGTGCAGCTGCAGCAGCTGGCCGTACAACTGCTCCGCCTGGAGGTACTGCCGGCTGTCGTACATGACACCTGGAGGTAGAGGTGGAGGCAAGTGTGGGGACTGGGGAGGGAAAGGAAACTCCCCCACGTGGTCGCGGGGGTTGGGTTTCACAGCGTCTTCGGCCCCCACCCCGCCACGGGTTCGCTCCTTCCTGTCTGGGTGACATGTGCTGCCTGGTCTGGTCTGGATGGGCGCCTCGGCTGCCCTGGTCGCCTCCGCTACAGTGCACCAAGGGCCAGCTGGTCCGTTGGCTCCACCCTTCTTCCGGTGTCTCAAGCCCGCTTTAAGAGGCAAACAACCACAACAACGGCCGTGGTTTCACGTCCTTGCCCTCCGCCCCCAGCCCCAGCCCCAGCCCGTCCCCCCCCGCCCTCCCCAGCCCCAGACCGCCCCCCGTCCCCGGCCCCGCCCCAACCCGTCCCCCAGCGCCTCCTCTCCTCTCCTCTTCCCCCAAAGGACCCCCCCAGAACCCCCCAGAACTCACCCGCCAGCGCCTCCATGCACGCCGCCGTCTCCGGACAGCGCGGTCCCAGCACCCGCTTGCGAGTGTTCAGAGCCTGGCGGAACAGCCGAGCCGCCTCGTCGTACAGCAACCGCTGCCGGTGCAGCTCGCCTGAAGGGAGGGGAAGAAGGCGGGGCGAGGGAGCAGAGAGGGGGGCAGGAGCAGGGAGGAGGGAGGACGGTAGGGGGGCGGGGGGGTAAGAGGGTGGAGGCAGGGAACGGGTCACAGGCAGGGCAGCGGCGAGGGCTTATACGAGTGCGAGAGGGGTTATCCGAGTGCGCGATGGCTCGTTGGCACTGGTAACTGCTTGGTTGCAGCAACCTCCGTCTCTCCGCGTCCTTTGGCCCCCTAAGCGCTATCATGATTCATGAAGCCCCTCCCCCTGCCCTGACGGCCTTCCAGTACACGGCTGTGCCGCTGTTCGACTCCGTTGGTCCCTTCGGACGGACGGACGAACGTGGTCTCGAGGAAAGCCCCATTGCCCCCAACACAGTCCCGTTCATCTCCTAGCCCACTGTGCGCCCCCCAAACACATACACCCCCCGCCTCCCCCCCAGGGAGCATACCACTCCCTGACCCCCACCCCCCCACCCACCTAGCCGCATGTAGATGTCCGCAGTCTCCGCCGAGCTGCGGCCCACCGCGCAAATGTACAGCTCCAGAGCCACGCTGCGGCAGAGGGGGACGAGCGAGGGGGCGACGAACGGACGGAACGATGGACGGGTACTAGCGGGCACCGGGCAGGGCGGGCGGGGCGGGCAGAGTGGGTAGGGCGGGGCATGAGGGCAGGCCGCCGGGTTGCCCGGTTGGCAGTGAGGGCGGCATGTGAGGCGCGATGATGGGCAGCAGCCAGAGCCCGGCAAACTGAGCGGCTCGAGTACCGGTGGGTTGCTACTGCGGAGCCGCAGCTGGGGTGTTGGGCGTTGGGCGCGTGCCCAGCCGTCGGCTCTCCCGCACCTTTCATCTCTCCCGTTGCACCCACTCATTGCTATCCGCACCCCCCCTCCAACCCCACCTACCCCCCCCCACACACACACACCCCACCCGCGCTCCCTCACCTGAGGTGGTTCTTCGCCTCCTCGAACTTGCCCTCCACCCCCAGTACCTCCCCCACCAGCATCAGAGCCTCAGCGGGAGCCCGGTGCTCCAACCCAAAGCCCTGCGTGCACGGAGCAAGCGGACAAACAACACTTTCAGACAGTCAGACACAACACAGACACAGACACACCCGCCCGGGGCCCGCAGTCGATGCCAGTCCCAGTACCGGGTATCGATAGTTGGTGGTTAGTAAATTAGATACCGGTCAGGTGCGCCCGGGCTGGCGGCCTCCTTCAGGGACAATGTGATATGACGTGGCCCGCTCGTTCCGAACAGCACGACAGCCGCGAAAGGCGAAAGGTACACGAAGCCGGCCAGGCGAGCTGGCCAGCAAGCAAGCAAAGGCTGACGCGGATAAGGGCAAGGGTTACACTCAGGCGGCGCAAGGCCACGGGGTGCTGTGGGGCAGTGCGGCGCGTTGCGCAGCCCACCTTGGCCGTCTGCTGGGCCGCGTGTTTGGCGATCATCTCCGCATGCGGCAGGCGGCCCATCAGCATCAGCACACGCGCCACGCGGACCAGGCAGTGGGCGGCCTGGGGCGAGTCGGGGCCCTCCGCGTCAGCCTGGGGGGCGGGGGGCCGGGGAAACGGAGGAGAAGCCGCAGCGGAGGGGCGGAGACGGGGCGGGGCGAGGCGGGGCGGTGTGGGCGCTGGGGTGCGTGGAAAGAGCAGGGGTAAGGAAGAGCAGGCCGTACATGCAGGCTGGCAGGCTAGGATACGAATGGGAGGCAGGCGGGCGGAGCGCAGGGGCGGCGGAGTCGAGAGGTCGGGGAGGAAGGGTCAGGCTCAGGGCCAAGCACTCAAACTCTGGCCGACCCAAGAGCAAGGAGACCAGTCAAGCGGGCCTGGGAGAGGCAACGCAGTTCCAGCGCCGGTACGGTTCCAAGAAGGCTCCAATACCCACAAGCCCCGTCTGCATGCAAGGACGGGCGCCCCCGCGGGCGGCCCCCCTCCCCTGCACGTGGTTTTCGCCCCGTCCTAGCGAGGAACCCTGCCGGTGTCCACGCCTGATCTCCCCCGTTCCACTCCGCTACGAGGGCAGCCACGTGTCCAGCTGTGCACGTCCCGTCCGGCTGCCGCATGTGGGGCGTAATCCTATGATAGTTTTCTCCATTGCCTGTGTCAGCATCCAAGTTGCTATGGTGTAGTGGAATCACATCTGTCTAACACACAGAAGGTCCCCAGATCGAAACTGGGTAGCAACATTAAAAACATAAATAAATGCACATAAGAATGTGTTTTGGCATGCAGAGATACATGATGCACGACCTGACTGAATACCTTGTGAACGAGCGAGTCAGGGCCGAAGGGGGCAAAATATTTTCGAAGCATCAAGCAAATGACCTGGTGGGGACGACCCGCTCCCCGTGGTCCCGGTAACAGCACTTGGGCCAGGAGGATAGAGGAGAATCAACGATGATGTTCATGGATACTTTAGTGATACCCGTTCCTCAGGAATATCAGGAATATCAAACCCAGGACTCCCATTTTAAAGATGAAAGCCAACTACCGTATTAGATCTCCCAACAACACCCAGAGTTCCTGACCAGCTGGGTAATCAGCGGGAACGTCCTCCCCTTCCATTCCACTTGGAAATGGGTTGCGCACGGGACGGACACGGACACGGCGGCAAACGCATGGGCGGCACCCGCCCGACCCCCATCCACACCCACACGCGCCCCCGCCCCAGACCCGCCTACCGTCAGCGAGTGCGCGTGGAGGCACAGGCTGAGCGCCTCCCGCTGCTTGCCCGCCTCCACCGCCGCCGCCGCCACGCCCTCCAACTTGGACGCCACCTGGCGTGCGGCGTCGCGACTCATCCCGCTGCTCATGTCAATGGTCTGGCAGGCGAAGGCAAAGGCAGAGAGCGGAGGGGTTGCGGTCAACGGGAAGAAAGACAAGCTGCAAAGTTGCCTAAAGCAGCAGGAGCAGGAGCGGGTCCGACCGAGCAGCAAGAGCTGTTCCCGTTGGTATCAGGAGGAGGTTCGGACGGGGGCGCGCGGTGTAAAGGGGCCGCCACGCCGCTGTGTGGCAGCTGGTGGCGTCTCGCTGCAGCTGCCGCTGGCGGGAGATGTGCACGGCTCGCGGAGACAGTGGAGGACGCCGTTGGCATGCGCTGCACGGCTGGTGAGGAGCCGGGTCCTGACTTCCTGGCCTGTTTCTGTGGCGGCATAGCTTGGCGGCTGCACACCGACGAGAGCGGATCGCAAGCCATCTTCCGAGCTGAAAGCGACACCATCGTAGATGACTGGAACCGGAAGCACCAGGCAGCCAGGCAACCAAGCAGTCAGCAAGCCAGCCAGAGCTTGCTTACTGTCGGCGCATCGACGACCGCAGTCGTTCCGGACGTGCGACCAATCGCCACGCCGGCTGCTTTCGCGACCGATCGATCCCACCCGGCCCCACCCGGCCACGCAGCCCCCCCGTCGCCTCAGCAACGGCTTGCGCCGACTGGCTCGGTCCCGTGCTCTTTACCGCTAGCAATGCGCGGCACTGCCTGCTGCTGCCTAGCTGCATTCCAGCTCCGGCCTGCCTCCCCGCTCGCCGCCTCTCCGCTCGCCTGTCCTTGCTGACGGGACCTCACCGGCTGACAAACTGCGGCTGACAAACTCCAGCACACGGCGGCTGGAACATTCCAGCACAGTGCTGACGTGGTCGCGGCTGCCGCGGGGCCGACCGTGGTGGCTCCTCCGCCAGCCACTGCAGCCGCGGCGCTCGTGGACGGCCCCAGCAGACGTTGCGGATGCATCGCATGTCAGACAACGAAGGCTCGAGGACAGGCGCCCGCCGGCCGCGTGGGGCTGCCCAAGCCTTTCCGTAGCAAGCGCCATGCGCAGTAGTGACAGCGCCGTAGCGGCCGCCGCCGTATAGCGCCGACGTTGGGCCGCCGTGGCGCAGTCGCGCCGAAGTGCGAGGCCGCCGTCGCGAAAGTCGCAGGCACAGCCCCTGGGCTGCGACCCAAAGCAGCCGCAGCCTCCTCGCAGTGCGCTGCGCTCCCACACCCGCGTCTGCGTCTGCGTCCCGCACAGCCAGGCCAGGCCAGGCCAGGCGACCCTCCTCTGACGCCCTCCCTCCCAAGCCTCCACCCACCAACCCCGGCCTCCTGTTAGCGCCTCCTTCATTCCCGCAACCCAACGGTAGCTCGGAGGCCTCGGACCCTCGCCCCGCTTCTACCCGGCACGGCCAGCTAGCCAGCTATCCTCTCTCCTTCCCTTCCCGGGGTCTGGAGCCCCCATATAGCAACAGAAACAGCTCCTTCCACTCCTTCCACTCCTGCCCCATAAGCCATAAGCCATAACGGTAGCTCGGGGTCCCTCGCCGCTCCTGCCCCACCTTGAGCTCCGCCCTCGCGGCTGCGGCACGCTGGCTCAGCGCACTGGCCCCCACCGCCAGCGACAGCAGGACCCCGTCGGCGGCCCGGGCCGTGGAGTCCTGCGCCGGGGCGTCGCTGACGCCGACGCTGCCCGAGGTGGAGCCCTTGAGCAGCTGCAGCGCCGCGGCAACATCCGCAGGGTCCGGGGCGCCCAGCGCCGCGACGCGGGAAGACAGGCCCGTGCTCTCGTCCCCATCCAGGCTCTGGGGTTGGGAGGGTTGGGTTTTGAGAGCGACGGTGCGATTGGTACTGGTGGCGGAAGGGAGGGAGAGGCTAGGGTTCGAGGGGCCGGCCGCGAGGACTGGGCGAGAGGGGCGTCGCACGGCGAAAGCTGAGGCGGGGACCGAGGAAGCATCCATCCGCTGCTGGTTGCCAGCAAGGTGCAGGCCCTGGTGAGCGTTTGGTGGGAGCTGCCTCATGCCCGCATCTTATAACCTCAAAGCCCTTGCTCCATGCATTGTAGCTGGTAGGCTTGGGAGCAAGCGACTCAAGCCAGCCATTAGGGTTTTTAGTAAGACGAAAGCACAATATTCCGGTAGTCTGTCCGCGAGGTGATCCCAGCGGTTAATGTTTTCAATTATATTATTATAATGGTAGGCCTTGAGTGCATAAGCAAGCGCCTGTCCGGCGCACTTACGGCCCTGACCCCTGAAGGTGCCCAAACTTCGCAGGAAGGCCCAGTGGTGACTCATACATAACGCTGAAAACGAGCTCTAAGAGTGCATCAGATTTGAAGGTACCGCCGTGCTTTCGGTTGTCCGCCATTGCGATCGGCGTGCATTTCCGACTAGGACGCAGCGCTGGTTGGCTAGACACTGCGACCGTCTAGCCGCGATAGTGCACGACCCAGAGTGTGGACATAACGCATTATTCCGCTCCTCCAATTGCATTATCAGTCCCGCCAAACCGGTCGGCAGGGAACACGCAGCGCCAGGCAAGAACTCTAGAAGACATCCGTAAGCTGCCGTGACACTCGGTGCTGAACGGCAGCCCTATTTGGTCATAGGCATACGAGTCCAAACCTAAATCAATCGACTCCCATATGAGTTCGCTCGTGCAGGCATGGCAGCGCGGGACATCGCTGCAGACCTCGGTGACAACGACATGACTCACACAGACGATAGCTCCGGTGCGGGAAATTTTTGTACATGCGTCCAATACACCAACGTACCTCGGGTAGCGCTGCCCCAGCTAAGGCGCCGATGTCCCGCCACGAGACCCGAGAAAGCGTCCGCAACTTGTTCCCGCCATCCTTTAGCAAAATCCCTACAATCCAACATTTTAGTTAATTGATGTCGACGTTGGCGGCCTCAACCCGACACTCTTAACCGCGAGCCGAAAACATCCCGGCATATGCCTTTATAAGAAGGGAGCGGAACAGCAAAAGCTCACCCTTCACGCTGTCCCTGGGTAGTGGGGAGCCCAGTTCGTGAATAATGACATCTGCATATTGCGACAGATGCGGGTAAGGCTCTCCACGACCCGTATATCAGTTCTCCAACACTCCTCCCACCATACCTTTAGCCACTCTCACAGACTTTGGTGTAGGTGTTGTAACTTGCCCATCGTTGCTAGAGCAGTTTCCCATTCAAAGGCGGAGCCAAGGGGGCCGATGCAAACCACACTGCCAGGCCAACCAGACGTGCCCTCTTTTGCTCCAGGTCCGTGAACTCTCTAACAGACAGCAGCTATCTTCTCCATGTCAACACCACATGCAAGGTCATCCAGCCAGTACTTCAGGTTAGGCTTCGCCGGCCCAGCTGGAGGTCAGTCACGGCGCGAAGTCTAAGCTAGGCAGCCCTAGCCATTAGATCGTTTGTTTGTATAAGGATAAAGTAAAGAGCCTTGTGAATCAGTCAAAATGGACCAAAAGCAAGTTGACGTCAAACGAATAATCGTCACGTGGTGCTGTTCTACCTGTCAAAGCGAAACACAACTGTAACGGCAGTAAGGCTATATGGCTGTTTCAAAGTTCAGCGGATCACTGCGGGCGCAAAAGTGCCGAACTGCAGAAGTGCACGACTGCCGTATGGCAGAAGTGTACAGTCGACATTTCCACCGAAAAGTGTCAATTTCGTGGATGCCTGGAACTGTACATGAGTTAACGGTAAAAAAGAATATAATATCATGTAGGTTACCTCGTCACTTGGTCACAACCATGACGTCGTGAGGGATTGCACTTGCAAGTAGCCCATTCTCGTCATGTCTAACTTGGAAGACATATAGAACTGATAACCAGCTTTTAGAATAAGTGGCCGAGGCAGGGGCAGGGGCAGGGGTGGCAGGTCCAGGCGCCCTGAGACTGGAGGCGACGGCCCGGCTGCCTTAGACGCCGCAGTGACCGCAGCAACAGCGCCGTTCACGCAGCAGCCTTCGGGACGCGGTTTCGATTTCGTGGACGCAGAGGATTCCGAGGACTCTAGTGACGAGGAGAACGGGGATGTTGTCACGTCGCCAGGAGAGCCGCAGCCAAACGCAGGCCACGTTATGCTGGGTTCGCAAGGAGGAGCAGCAAACCTTGCAGCTATGTTTGCAGCGGCTGCCCAGGGCGCTGCTGCACATGCCCCGGGTCGGATACCGAGACGTCCGAGGCAGACGGCTGCGGCCGCGGCCGCGGCTACCGGAGCTTTTGTCGCGCCGCTTGGGGTCGGCATTTTGCCCATACCTGGACTCTTAGCACAGCAGCAGCAGCAGCAGCTGCTGCTGCAACAACAGCAGCAACAGCAGCGGCCGGCGAGCATGGACGTGATGATCGAAGTCGAAAAGCCGGCATTGCGACAGGCGGCGGGGCGGTCACTGGTCATCACCGACAGCACGGCTATCATCGTCCGCGGCTGGACTCCCAATGTTGGGTACCAGGATCCTGAGAAGCTCCTCGTGTCTCTGCGCCTGCACATCGCCAACAGTCCCGACGCTATCCTGAATGCCGCGAAGCTGAATGGCTTTCGGCCCGGCGAGCCCAGTTCCGTCGAACTGCGGCATCCACGCAGAAAGCGGGACGCGCCCATGGTCGTCGTGACCGGCGAGTATCTACAGCAGGCCATTACGATGGCCGCGGACAACAACGAGCCGATCAAGCTGTTATGGGGCAGCTTTCCGCTACCGATTCCGCAGCCGCCGCTACCGCAGCAACAGGAGCCATCGGAGGGTACCAGGGCGACAGTGTCCGGAGGCGGAGGCGCGAAGCGGGGAAGGACGGGTGAGGTACCCGCTCGCTGTATTGATGCGTTAAGACGCGTAAAGGGTTACTATATGCTGATCGACGCAACATGCGCTGGTGTATGTCTGTAGGTCGCAAGTCGAGTGATCCATTACTCGTGTCGACGGGCAAGGGCATGGGCATGCCGTCGCACATGCAACAGTCCGCTTTCCAGTTCCCGGCCCTGGATGCACGACAGGCAGCGGGGTCGAAAGGCGCATCTGCGAGCTGGGATCCCTTTGGGGGTCCGCAGACCGCTGCGATTGCTGCCGCCCGCGGTCTTCCGACAACGTCCTCTGGTTTGCCGCTTCCCCGTGCTCCGGGGCTGATCGGTGGCGGTGCATACAGCACCGGCGGCCTGCCCGCAACTGCCCCTAGCGCCGCACCTGCACCCGTGCCCTTGCAGCATCCCCAGGGGCCGTTTGGCAGCGCCTTGCAGCTGCCGACTAACCCCATTATTTCCAGTGGGGGCAGCAGCACTGGCGGGCTGTTCGCGACTGCTCCTGGCGCCCCACCCACGACCTTGCTGCGACCTCAAGGACCGCACAGTGACCCGTGGCAGTTGCCGGGCATCCCTGGTCCCTCCACCGCAGCCACCGGCGGTGGCGCCGGCGGTGGCACCGGCGCCGGCGTCGGCGGCGGTAGCGGTGCCTGGTATGCTCCGACAGCTTCTGGTGTCCCGATCACAGCGGCCAGCGTGCTGAGCGCGCTTCAGGAGGGTGGCGCAGACAGGTGGTGCCAAAAGGACGCACAAGAGGTGCTTGCGCAAAAGGCGGTGAGTACGTGGGATTATACTCGGCTTTAAACGCGTGTGTATCACGCAATGGCTGGCTGATGTGTACCCGTTCTTGCCCGTCGTATATACGGCCTGACTATGTGCAACTTTGCCCACCCGTGCCCGACAGGCCCATTACATGAACAAGCAGGGGTGTGGATGGGGCCTGTCTTGGCGGGAAGCGTTCGAGGTCGACCCCGTCGGCGCCATGGAGCTATGCACGCTGCCGGTCGAGTTCACCAGATATGCGGGCGTCCACGGTCTGTTCCGGTAGGAAGCGGGTCACTGCGAGCGGGAAGCGGGTCCCCAGGGTCATTGCGGGTGGAAAGATGGTGCAGGCGAAAAGGATTATGGTAACACCGCTCGCCCTGCGGGTTTGCCCCGCTCCCATGAACACATCTTGCATCACGGCCAGTCGCGTGTAACCGAGGTTTTCCAACGACGGCCCGACCCCCCTGCAGATACCGTTCGCTGGCGATCAGCGCGGCCCAGTATCCCGACAACGAGGAGATCGGTCCGTTCCCCATGGAGGAGTGGCCTGGTTGGGCCGGCCAACTGCCGCTGCCATGGTCAGGTCATATTGCTGAAGGCCCGACGGCCAGTGCCGGTTCCGGCACTGGTAGTGGCTCAGCCAGAGACCGATTGCATGTGCAGTTGCCGCCGCGCTACCAGCACCCAGGGGGCGCGCCGCCTGCGCAGGCAGCGGCGTCGGCTGCTGCTGCGGGCCCAGTGGCACCAAGTGGCACTACCGTGCACGCTAAAGCCCAGAAGCCAGCGCCGGAGGTTGTGACTTTGTCCCACCCATATATAGGACCTGTAATAATATTCCATATGTTATTCCCTCTTTGTCAGACGCGCGCTCAGCCAAGCTGTACCACTGAGCTGTACAAAGCGGCTTGATGCCTGACAAGTCACAGCCTTACATCCTCCATAATAATTCCGATGTATCGTAATATGTGAACGCCCAAAGACTCCTTAATCCGCAAACAGCCTGGAGGAACCCTAGGCGCACGTCGGCAATACCCAAGAAATCGGTTACCAGATGCTGGCCGGTACACTTCAAAATGGAGTAAGACTGTACATCATGCGAGTTCGCTGTACAGCATAACCGTGTAGGAGTGTACCTCATGCGACTGCACTGTACAGGGTTGCGCAACTAACTTGGCCGTTAGGCCCCCCTAGACCTTCAATCGCTTGGCAGGAGCTTCGCCTGCCTCGATCTCGCCGTCTCGCTTGAATTTAGCGGCCGTCTTGTTCCGTATGTCGTCCAACGTGTCGTCCTCCCGCGCGTACTCAACCACCAGCCGCCGGCCATACAGATGCGTGCCGCCCACGCCTGACGCACGTGGAGTGTGGGGTGGGCAGTACAGGCCGCCGATGTCCGGGAATGCGCGCACTCAGCGACCATAATTGTATTGCATCTTCCCTCAATTCGCATATTTCACAACGCATGCAGGCAGCCTCAACGGGTGGAACTCACCCACGGCCACACGCACACAAAGTGTTCCTGCCGCTCCGCAGCGCAGGTCCCGCCCTCATCCGCATGCGCAGCCGCAGCGTGCCAGCCGGCCGGTCGACGAATGCATGCCACCCCCATTGTCATCCCACCCACCCACCCCCCACCACCCCCACCCGAAGCCGAACTGTCCGCGCCCACACACCACCGCCCCCGCCCCGCCCTGTCGCAGCGCCAGACAGCCACAAAAGACAGCCACCGTAGCCCCGAAACCTCCCGCCCGCCCAGACGCTCCAGACCTGCCCCCCACCCTGCCCTGCCCCTCACCTTCCAACGCGTTCCGCGCCTCCTGCTTGGTGACAAACTCAACGAACGCAAAGCCGCGGTGGCTGCCGTCGAACTTCTTGGGCAGGCGGCAGGACTTGAGGTGGCCAAACGGGTTGAAAAGCCCCTGGATATCCCTGAAAGCGTCAGAGAGGAGAGGAGAGGCGCGGTGCGGTGCGGCAAGGCGATGTGCGGTTCGAGGCAGCGCGCGGTTCGAGGCAGCGCGCGGGCGGGGCAGGGCAAGGCGTTACGGGGCAATGGCGGGTCAGCGCGGGGGGGGGGGGGGAGACAGCTGTGGCAGGCGGCCATCTGCTCGTGCCTGCACGCCTTGCACCTGCCCCTGCGTCCCTGCTTCCTCCGCTGCCCCCTTCCTCCTGCTCCTGCTGCTGCTTTGTACCATTTCTGCTGGCTGAGCCCTGCGTTCCCTTTTCCTCCGTGTTCACTTACTTTTTGGTGGCCTCAAAGGCCAAGTTGCGGACAACGAGCTTGGTGCTGCCGTCGCCCTCCGCCTCCTTCTTGGCGGCCTTGGCGGGCGCTGCGGCCCCGGCGGCCTGCGCCTTGCGGCCCCGACTGAGCTGCAGCGCCAGCTTGTGACCGTCGAGCATGCTGCCCTGAGGTGTTGTGCGGGGCAAGCGAAATGGCTCGACGTCAGACCCAAAGACATACACAACCACGCACGCACGCACACACACGTCAGATAGGAGCTGGTGTTGCCGCAGTGCTAGGCCGTCGTCCCGCCGCATTCTACGGGCCCTACTCCCACCCACACGCAGCGCTTTCCCCATCCGAACCCCAACACACACACACACATACGACTCGTCAACTCCCGTCGCTCGTTTCGGTGGCGCCGCGGTGGCACTCAGGCACCCACCCACCCACCCATCCATCCACCCAACCCTCCGCTGCGGTACCTTAACACACACGAACTGTCAACCCCACCCACCCTCCGCTGCGGTACCTTAACACACACACGAACTGTCAAACCCACCCACCCTCCGCTGCAGCACCTTGTCCACCCCCCACCTGCAGCTTCTTGATCACCGCCGCCGCCACCTCTTCGCTGTCCACCTCCACAAAGCCGTAGCCCAGACTCAACACGCCGCCCTCCTGCCCGCCCTTCTTCGCCCCCTTCTTGCTGCCGCCCTTGGCCTCCGCCTCCGGCGCCTTCTTGCGCGCCACCACCGCCGAGTGGAGACAGCCGCCCGCCGCCGACACCGCGCCGTCAAAGTGCTTGCGTAGCCCGGCGTCGACGGTGGCGAATGACAGGTTCTTGACGTAAATGGTGCCCACGACGGCGCCGCTGCCGCCGCCGCCCGCGCCGTCGGCGTCGGCGTCGGCGGAGGCGGCGAGGGCTGCCGGGTCGGGGGCCGCGGCCTTGGCGCCTGCGGTGCGCAATGCGGCGCAGTGGGGATACGACGCGATGTGGCGCGATGCCGGCGCAAAGTGGCAACGGAACAGCACCTGTGTATGTGTGTATGTATGTGCTTGTGTGTATGTGTAACAGTGTGTCGCGAGGGCCTGCTACGACGCGGCGGCCCTCGCGCGCGCAGGATGCGGACTCGTCGTGCCAGCGGCGGTGCCGAGCCAGCGGGGAAAGCGGGGAGGGGGGTTTCAGGGAGTGATAAGCTCCTTTGTATAAAAATGAGTCGCTCCGGGGAGGGGGGAGCGCGACGTACCTTTGCCGCCCGGCTTGGCCGCCCTGGCCGCCTGCTGCTGTTGCTGCTGCCCCCCGGCTTGCGTGTCGTCCTGGTTTCGGGGCGGTGCCGGCGCCGTGAAGACGTCCGCGGGTGCCCACTCCAGGTAGAGCGGCACGTGGTGGTACTTCTTGTAAGCCAGCGACCTGCCAGCGGGAGGGTGGGGAGGGGAGGGCGCACTCTCCTTGCACTGGTAATCCACACGCTCTAATGGGGGTGTATGAAACAAGATAGCGCAGCAAAGAAACGGAGAAGGAACGAAGCCGCATGGGGGTGTAATTGGTGTAACTAGCGCCACCAAAGGCCGCTGCACCCTCCCGCCCACCCACCTGAAAGCCGCCCGCGCGTCCTGCGGCTCCGTAAACTCCACCAACGCCAGTGCGCGAGCCGGCGGCAGCACCAGCCGCGCAATCGGGCCGCACCGCCCAAAGAGCTCCGCCAGCTCGTCCTCGTCAGCGCTGTACGGCAAGTTCTTGACGAGCAGTGTCGTACTGCTGCGCGCTACCGACTTGGTGGTGGCCGCCTTGCCGCTGGCGGCCGCCGCCGCCTCCAAAGCTTCCACACTCACGCCTGGCGAGAGGTGAGGTGAGGTGGGGGGGTGAGGTGGGGGGTGAGGAGGGTAGAGGTGACCAGGTGAGGTGGGGCAAAGTGGGGTGGGGTGAAAGGTGCCGCCACCACCAACCACGCGACCCGTGCGACGCCGGAGAGGGATGTGACTCCTTGAGGGCAAGGGCAGTGCAGAGGATCGTGCTGGGACCACCGGGCAACAGCAGCGACCCGCGAGAGACGGCCCGCCATCCCCTCGCCTCCCACCAGGCCAACCCACTTGGCCCCAACCGCCCGACCCTGCCCTGCTGCCCCCTTCAACGACCCACCCATCCACCCACCCATCCACGTCACCTCCGTTCCGCCGCTGCGGTCTAGCATCTGAATACCACCCACCCGCCTCAGCTATCTGCGGCATTTTCTTTGTTACCAGCCACCCGTGTCACCACCCACCCGCTGCGGTATTTTCTTTTTTACCACCCACCCACCCGCCTCCGCCAGCTGGGGCACCTCCTCTGCTACCACCCACTCGTGTTACCACCCACTCGTGTGACCACCCACCCGTGTTACCACCCACCCACCCGCCTCTGCCAGCGCCTGCTTGGTCGCCGCAATGACCTGCGCCTCCCCCAGCGCCATCCGCACCGCCACGCTGTCACCGCCCCGCCCGCCCCCGCCGCCCGCCGCCGCCGAGGGATCCAGCAGCGCCGCCTTGCTCAGTCCGTAGTGCGCCGCCACGGCATCAGCCACCGTGTCCGGCCGCATAAACAGCGTGTTCCAGGCGGCTCGGTTGCCCGCGTCCGCCTTGCGCTGCGCCTCGCGCTGAGCCTTGAAGGAGGAAGTGCCGGGGCGGCCGCCGCCGGTGGAGCCTGCCCGGTTCCGGGGGGGCAATGGCAGGAGGGTTGCAGGAGGGTTGCGTGAGGGTGCAGGGATTTGGGGTTGGGAGACTGAGTGAGGGCTTGCGCCAATGTGGCTGGTGTGACATGTGTCGATCAGGACGGGGTCCTACGGGGCATGGTGCGCCCAAAGAGACACGCAGGCAGGGAGGGCCAGGCAGGGAGGGCCAGGCACCAAGCCCCCTGCGCGGCCACCCGCAGACCTCGTGCCTCGTCGGCTCTCCAGTCAACGGCCACCTCTCAAAACCGCTCCCTGCTGCGCGTAGCCCTCTTCCCCTGCCGCACGCCGCCTCCCCTTCCCTCCCCTTCCCCGTCCCTCCCCTCCCTCCCCGGCGCAGCCCACCAGGCCTCCCCTGCTGCCGCTCCGCGCGCTCACCATCGGCGGCTTGCTCCACCCCGCCTTCAACGCCACCATCGGTCGCCGCCGCTGCAGCAGCAGCCGCAGTCGCTGCTGCTGCAGCAGCCGCTGTCGCGCTGGGCGCTCTCTTGGCGGGCAAGATGTGCAGCAGCCTGCCCTGGTAGATGGTGCCGTCCAGCTGCTGGGCCGCGCGTACGGCATCCTCGGGGATCTGGTACTGCACGTACGCAAGGCCCTTGGAGCGCTTGGTCTCCCTGCGCGTGGTGAGAGAGAGAGGGGGGAGAGCGGAGGGGGGCCGGGCGAGGCGCGGGCGAGGCGGGGCAGGGATCAGCCTTTTGCACTGAGTCATCTCATCTCATCTCTGGGAGAGGATTCTTTGGAGGTGGAGCAGGACGAGGAGGAGGATGGGCGGTCCTGGATGCAGGTGGTGGATAGCTGCACGCGGCACTGGTTGTGGACATGTTGCGGTCAGCCGCACCCACATCCGCAAACCCGCACCCGTGTCCCCACCTACCTCCTCTCCAACCAGCCCACAGCCCCCCACCCGCACCCCCCACCTGTCCATGACGAGGTGCACCTCCTGAAGGTCCCCAAACGCCCCAAACAGGTCGCTGAGGTCCGCCTCCCGCGCCGTGTAGGCCAGATTGCGCACAAAGAGCCGTCCCGTCTCCAAAATGCCCTCCTCCTCGCCATCGCCGCCGCTGCCGCCGTCGCCGCCACCCGTCGCGTCTGGATTTGAAGGACCTCGACCCTGACGGCGGCCCGGATCTCGATCCGCCGGATCCGCCATGTCCACGTCACCGTCGCCGTCAGCATCGGGGTCGTCGGACCCGCCGGTGCCGGCGTCGCCGCTGCGGCCGCGCGGCCGCTCCGCGGCCGCGCCAGCCGCCGCCTTCTTGCCGCCGGCCTTCTTACCGGCGGCGCCCGCTGCCGTTGCGGCGCATCGCGGCGATGTGCCGACGCCTGTTTGATCGCCCCGTGCCGCCGCCGCCGCGTCCTCCTCCTCCTCCTCCTCTTCCCCAGCCCTTCTCCCCTTGTCCTCCTCCTTCTCCTCCTCGTCGTCCTCTTCGTCCCACCGCCGCATGCGGGAGCGCAGGTACTCCAAATCCGACACGGCTACGTTCACCACCACCTCGTCCCTCACGCCGCCACCGCCGCCGCCACCACTGCCACCCTCCCCGTCACTGCCACCGCCGCCGCCGGCGGCATCCGCCATTTCCTCGTCGTCGCTGCCGTCGCCCGAGCCCGCCCGCCGCGCGCGCGCCGCCGCTTCTGTCCAGTCCTGATACTGATCATCGTCGTCGTCATCATCATCGCCGTCATCATCCTCATTCATGCCGCCGGCAGCGGCGCTCCGCGCCGCCTGCTTCTTCGCCGCGGCCTGTGCCGCCGCCGCCGCCGCCGCGGCAGCGGCGGCGCCGTCCTCTGCGGTCGGCAGTTCGTCGTTACCCCAAATTCGCGCCTTGGACCGCGGCTGCATCAACGCCAGGAACTCGCGAAGCTTCGGGTCCTCTGCGCGGGAGAATGCAGGAAGGGAGGGAAGGGGTGATGGGGCCGGAGGGTGAAAGGGAACCGCAGCAAAGTCCGTAGGCTGCAGCCGCCGCGGGTCCTCGGGGGCACCAGGCGTAAAGCTTGTCCTGACTTCCCCAGTGGGGCAAGGCCCGCAGGGGAACCGGAGTGACCCGGCTGGTGGTGAGGGCAGCCCCGGCGCGCGCCGTGCATCATGGCTCCACACCCCCCCCCATGCGGAGGGGGGTTATCGGAGGGGGGGGCAAGCCGGGGCGCACACCGGTAAGCGCACGCCTTCCTCAGCGTAAGCGAGGTTCGCGTCCTGGGTCGGGTCGCGTACGGCCGCTCCGGAGTCCGAACTGCAGCACCACACCAGAAGGCCGTTTGCCACCCCGCCAGCAGCCCCAGCCTGGTGCTGCTGCTGCTGAGGCTGGCGGCCGCTGCTGCTGCCACCTCTGTTGCTGCCGCTGCTGCAAACTGCCGCGCTGACCCACCTTCCTCCGGTAGCGGCTCGCCGCCCTTCTTGCCCTTCTTCCCTTTGGCGGCCTTTGCGCCCTCCGCGGCGGCGGCCGCCGCCTTGCCCTCGGCCCCGGCCCCGGCCGCCGCCTTGTCGTCCGCTGCTACGGCCGCCCCGGCCCCGGGCCCCGTAACTTTGCGGTTGGCGGTTGTCCCCGCCGTGTGCTTGCTCCAGGCCCGGGGCAGCTGGTTGTCTCCCACCTTGCGGGCGTACTGTTGGAGGGTTGGCGGTGGGAGGGACGCGATATGGCAGACGACGACATTTGGGTCAGGAGGAGAGGAGAGGAGAGGAGCTGAAGGCCATTTCCAGAAAAGCGATAGAATGGCCATTCGGGGCTGGAGACGCTCTGGATGTGTGGAGCAGCAGCCGAAACGGGTTGACACCAACGGGGCAAGGAGCGCGTCAGCAAGGATGCGGTGAGGCACAGCGACCGCGCATGGAGCAGGGGACGGCTCCCCCGCGCTTGCGGAGGGCGGGTCGGGAAGGGTAGTTGCACGGCTGCCGGCACTCTTCCCGCCCCTCCACGCCGCCGTCCTGCCAAGACCCGTGCGGGCTGCCTGATGAGGCCGTGTAGGGCCGCCCGCGGGGTGTTTCCTCACCTCCACCGCCAGCTTTGAGGTGTCCATGTATGACCTGTCGAAGTAGCGCAGGGCCGTCGCGGCCTGCTCAACCGACTTGAAGCCGATGAACCCCAGCTGGCGCGAGCGTCCATCCCTGCGCCAGGCAGCCAGGAAGGGTTAGAAGGCCCCGCCATACCGCGTCAAGCGTTTCGCTACCCCGCGCAATACTGGCAGACATGAGCAGGAGCAGACCTGGTCGTTGCCCCGCCGCCGTCAACGGCACTTACTTTGTGCGAAGCACCTTGACGTCCGTTACTTCGCCCTTTGCACTGAAAAATTCTTTCAGACGTGCCTCATCGACGTATTTTGGGATGTTTTTTACACACAAACGCGAAGAGGGTGGCACTTCCAGTGCCGGCGCGTCGTCTGGTGGCATTTTTCAATTTTCTTGCTGCCGGTGTGACTTGAATTGTGACAAGATATCACAATCTTCGATAGCTGCCCGTGCTGGGCATATGTATGCACTTGTGCCCTCAACAAGAAGTTCTGGGGACATCGTACATGTGCATTTTTTACTTACGCTCTCAACTGACACAGCAATCTCCCGCGGCTATATTATTTTTATAGCTTCGCACCTTGTTCAATTTATCATAAAACGTGCATTTTCTTTGAAAGGAAGGGGCCAAGATGGGCGGGAGAGGTTTTGTCGGTGGTGGCGTTGGATTCGGTAGGCTGGTCCAAGCGCTGTAATGGGCTTCAGTTTATGACCTTATAATCAATTTATCCCGAGCGCCGAATAAAACCGCACCTCGGTTGCTCACCTGTCTTTCGTAGGCTTTGGCGCTGGCTGCGGCTTCGGCGTAGGCTACGGCTTCGGTGGTGGACCGACTGGATTCGGAGGCCTGGGAGCAGGTGCGGTTCGCCAACGTCCGTCGGGAACGACACGACGCTGCTCCCTCAGAACTGCACAACACCCAGTCGCCCTGCTCGCGACGCTCGCCGCAGCCACGCCACAACCCCATCCCACGTCCAAATCCACACCAGCGTTTACAGAGACAGACTCGCCTCGGGCCGTCAATGTGTGAAACTGCCGAGCCCTCGAGCCAGTGCGGTGTGCGCAAAAGCACGCGTGGGGCTGGGATGGCTGACCTGGCTGGCTTTCGTGACGCAGCACCGACCCGGTCAGCGCCCGGTCCCCCATACTGACCGCTCCCGTCAGTCCATTCCGGTCCGGTCCGGTCCGGCGTGGCAGCCACCAGTCACGCCCGCGCGAACATCCCCACCCCCTCTCTAAGGGACGATGATATCACCTACCAGCCCTGCCACCCGCCACGTGCGCAGGGGGAGGATGCGGCGTGGGCATCGGCCTGGGCTGGGGCTACGGCGCCGCGTGGGGCTCCAACTACATCGTTGTCGACCCGGGTAGGGCCCGTGAACGCGAGGCAGGGAGGGAGGGAGGGAGGGAGGAAGGGACAGGGAGAGAATGTTGGCCGTCTGGGCAGGGGATTGAGGCAATCTGCTGGGCTTGTTGGCTGTTTTGGGGGCCGTCGGGGGACGTTGGCCGCGGCCGGGATGTTGGCAGCGGTGCAGCGCGCGTGTTCCCGCGCAATACCAACCAGAACGTTTGGTCAGAAGGGGCCATCAGGGATTCAGGGTCCTTAGGTTTGTAAGGCCCGTCAGGGTCGTTGGGGTCAACAGGGCGGGTGCACGCACATGTGGGGAGGGCCATGTCGCGCGCGCGAGGGCGAGGGCGAGGGCCAGGGCGGGGACAGGTGTACGGACAATGGCCGAGCATGCGGCGGCTGTCGTTTCGGCGATGGATCGAGGAGCTTGGGGAAAGCTCGGAGGGACTGTTTCAGCAGCAGGCCGGTACGGCAGCATCAAAGCCACAGTCCAACCCAAAGCCCGCGCCCACCCGCCATCTCGCCCACCCGGCCTCTCCGCCCGCCTCTCTTAACAGAGTTTGAAGAGGCCAAAGTGGACAAGCGGCCGCAGTGGCTGCGACAGCTCACTTCGCAGGTGCAGGGTCTCAAGTTTGACAAGCCCAGGCAGGGCTAGCGGACCAGCGGCAACGACAGACGATGAACACAACGGAGCCAGCGGAGGCAGCGGGCAGCGGAGGCAGCGGAGCCGTCCCGACGGTCGATGGGTCACATGGTCTGAGGGGACGGACAGGCGCAGCGCGGCGGCGGCGGCAACGTAACGGCGGCGGGGCCGGGGTCGAGAGCGGGAGCAAGCGCTGTGGCAGGCAGTCTTCGTGGGTTAGGGGTTAGACCGCCCCCCGGCGGGGTATCCAGCACCCCTTGGGCGCTGCGGGTGGACGGCTTGAGTCCAGGCCGGGGGAAAGACCATTGGCCCATTGGCTGAGCGGCCGTCCGGCTCGTCCCTCCGCCTGATGCCTGAGACCGGCGAGGTGTCGGCGCGGGGCGCCCCCGCGCCCGCCTGTGCTGCCTGGCACGGCTGTCCGCGTGGCGGGCGGCAACGGCTGCGCCTAGCGTGTCTCTCGGGGGCTGCGGCGCGCTGCGCTGCGCTGCGGTGTGTGACGACGCGCAGAGTTCGCGATTGTCTGTTGGGGTGAGTGTGCATCCAAGCCGCGCTCGTTGGGTGGAGCGCTTGGTCCAAGGACTGCATGTGCGTGTGCATGCGTACTCTTTTGCAAGCTCGAGCGTGGGTTCGCATGACGGTTGGCTTCTTGTGCTGGTGTGTGTGTGTTGTGTGCACTATGGGTGTGGGTATGGGTTTGCACTGTGGGTGTGCACAGTTCTTGTCCGCAGGGGACCGCAACGACTGGTGCCCTTTACGGATCCGGACATTATTATTGTTGCGTGGGCTGGCTGGCTGGCTGGCTGGCTGCTTGGTCGCTTTGAGTGGTGGTGGGCCCTCGTAGTGCCCCGGGCTGTGTAAAAGGCGACGAACCTGCTCGCAAGCATGCCGCTTGGCTGAGCGGGTGCGGCGAAGTCGGGGATGGGTATCCTTGCACGAGCGCCAGCGCCAGCGCCAGCGCCAGCAGCCCTCGACGGCTGTGGCTGGCAAGCGGCGCGACGCGCACGCGCTGTTCGGTGCCGGCGCAAGGACAAGGCCGTTCCTGCCTCAATGCGGCAGACTCAATGCGGCATCCGCGGCGCCAAGATCCAGATCCAGATCTGCGCAGAGAGCGTGCACCGCGCAGGGCCCCAACGCGCAGATCAGCGACTTTGGCCGGTCAGCCAGTCAGCCCAAGTCGCTGATAGAAGACACAGAGCAAAGCCGCTGCCGCAAGGAGCTAGCGCACCGCATCGGTGGACAGGTGTGCAGACTGTTTTGAGCCCGTGTGGACGTATAAAGAGACGTTCGAATACCGGTAGGGCCCCGGTACTGGAGGGCGCGTACAGACAGCATGTCACCGCACATCGCGGGAGGAGCACGCGCGTTCTACACCGGGCCACGTTACAGAACACGGATTTACGGCGCAGCGCGGCGCGACGGTGGCCACGTGCGAGCCCTGCACCATCAAGCAACCATTTGTGGCTACGAACACGGAGAACGGCGTCCTTTGGAAGAAAAACCACACAGACGCGTGCACCGTAGCAGCAACTCGCAGCAAACCTGTCGCAACGACGTTGGGTACTTCGCCCCTGCAGGACCAACCTTCAGGGCCATGCCCACTGCATCGCAAGTTCGCAACACAACACACAACCACACTAACCGCCCCAAAAGTAACAACGCGCAGCGCACTACCACCGCCACACGTCCACACACACTGCGGCTTGCCAGCACTCGACGCCTCCACACGCCCTTGGGCGACTCCTGGCGACTGCCGTTGGTGTCATCTACCGCCTACTCCTCCGCATCCTCCTATCGAGCGATGGGGCCTGCAGCGCAATGTCGAGGAAGCACTGCGTTTGGGCTGCCCCGTGCCCGTTCAGCCACAAACCGGCATCGCCGGCATCGGGTCCTCGGATGCGGTGCGCAGCGGTGGTCACCTTCCGGGACCCCGCCGGGCGACACCAACATATGACCCACGTAACGTTGCGGCAGGCAGCCAATCACACACGCGGCAGACGCCGCAAGTCGCGCGCCGCCCGGCTGTCTGGCCGGCTGACGGGCATTGCCGGTGCCGCGGGACCGCAAGGGGGCGCTGCTGTGGCAGTGCGGAAAAACCCCATTCGACACAATTAAAGCGTTCGCAATCCTTACGCTGCACAGGACCCGACAGCGCATGGCATCGCGCCATGCGAGCGAGCGTGTGGTACATCTCCCCTGTGCTATGTTGTAGGACAAGAACGAGGCTAAGAAGCCCCGGCGCAGGCAGCCGTACAGTGGACGTGACAGAGGAAGGCACGAACGTGGCACGCCAAGCGCGTGGCCCGCGCGCGTGTCCTGTGATGGTGCGGCAGGGTACGACAGGTACGACAGGGTGGTACGGCAGGCTGCAGGATCCACGTCGCGCATCCGGGGCGCCAGGTGCTTTGCTTGCGCCCCTGGCCGGACTGTCAAGGAAGGAAAGAGTACAGTAAGGAAAGAGAAATGCGATAGATCTTGAGTGCAGTCATCCAAGAATCCTCTGGCCAAAATTTTCTTCTTTGCTTGAGGCCTCAGGCCTCGGCGCCTCGCAATGCAGTACGACAGTGCTGTACGGGGCTGCGACTTCGCGCGCCGACGCGCGATTTCCGCCCTGTCGATGCGATGTGTCCACAGCTCTTCTCCCATCTGCGCTACGTGGTATCTACGATCTACCCAATGCGGACGCAAAAGGAAGCAAAATCAAGATCGCCATTTTTTCCCACTTGGCGCCGATGAAGCAGCAGTCGCTAATTGAGGATCCAACTTGGTGGCCACACGCATGTCACCCAAACTAAAAACAGAGAAACCAAGCAATAAAGGAAAACAAACAATGAAAGACACCAAGAACAACAAAAAGGCAAACCGCAGCGGCGAGGCAGGCGGGAACTGGCGCGAATCCTCCAAGAGCCCGCAACAGCGGTAATAAAGATGCACCCCCCCACACACACACAAACACACACGATTTCCGCGTGCGCCTTTGTTTCCAGGCCCCCCCCCCAAAAAAACACGCGACCCTCCCGATGCCCTCCTGTTGTTCGCCGTTCTTGCCGCCTCCGGTGCCTCCCGCCCCAGTCTCCCCCGCCGCTACATGTCCCCGCGGCTCCCCTCCCCCGTCCCCCGTCCAACATCGGTCGGAATAGGGACAGCAGCGCGGCGCGGGACACCGTAGGGCGCGGCCCAGGCAAGCGCCTGGAAGGGATCGAGCAGGTCCTGTGATCAGGTCCCAACCAAACTACCGGTACCGCGGCCCCCGGAGCGGCGACCGCCTCATCCACCATCGCGCTGCGCAGCTGACTGCGCCCTCTCCCGCCCTGGTCCCACCACAGAACCGACCCGGCCCTCGCCGCGGCGGACCTCACCATCATCAATCAGCTGGTGGGCGGGGGGAGGGGAGGGGAGGGGGATGCCCGCGCTGCTGCCGGTGCGGAGAGCAGCGTCCTCCGCCGCGGCGGGCGGCCCCTCAGCGTCCGCCGCTCAGCGCTCTTGCGGCCTTTTGAACCACTGCCATCCAAGTTCCCAAATGCTCGGCATCGAGCCCCTGGAAACACGGCGCCACCGCCGTCGCCGCCACCACAGGGCGAAGCTGCCTGTGGCTTCAAACTCGCCGCCGCCGCCGCCGCCGGCCCCTCCACACACCCAGCTAGGTATCACTGGCCGCTGCGACGCAGGGGACACTGCTGCGAGGGGTCCAGGAAGCGACCCAGCCCTCCTCCAAGCCCCATTCTGGCGGGCTGTTGGAAGAATCGAAACCCTCAGCGCAAGCGCCCGCTGCCTCCACTGCCGCCGGTCGCGGCGCGGCACCGCTGGCGGAGCCCACACAGCAGCGGCGGTCCCCAAGCGGCTGACCCGGCTCGGTGTCGCAGGCGGCGACGGCGGCGGAAATGGTCGCCGTGGAGATTGTGTCGTACAAGCTGACGTGGCTATGACACTGCGCCCGCTCCCCGTCGTCGGCGCCGCCGCCACCACGCCTGAACGCCTGGACGTCGACCACCACGACACGCGGGTCGCCGCCCGCCGCCGCCGCTGCCGCCGCCGCTGCCGCCACCCCCGCCGACGGGCCACAGCCAAGACGCAACAGATAATCCCGTACAGCCAGCGGCCTGCCAGCTCGCGCCTCCACTCGCGTGGCGCAGGCCGGGCTACTGCAGATGCCGACACCAGCGAAGCCACCGCCGCCGCCGCCGCCACCGCCGCCGCCGCCGCGGCAGCAGCCAATGACGGCGGCGTCGGCCTGCACGCTGGCGGCGCGAAGCAGACCGCCACCGCTGCCGCCGCCGCCGCCACAACCACCACCGCCCGTGCAAGGCGGCTGCATGAGGGGATCTTCAGCAGGGGCCGGCCGCGTCGATGCCACCGCCGCCACCGGCGCCGCCGCCGCCGCCGCCGCCGCCAGTAGCGTCGGCGGCCCGCCGCCGCCGAGGCCCCGGCGCCATCGCCACCTCAGGCTCCAGCCGCAACCCGGCGGACGACCTTCACGGTCGCTGCTGCCGTCGTCGCCATCGCCGTCGTCACTCAGAAACGAAATCAGGTTGGCGCGCGGCGACGCGGCGCCGGAACAGGCGCCGGCGGCGGCAGCGGCCGCCGCCGCCGAGCCTTCGGCGCCGCCGCAGCCGCCAGCCTGCGCTTTCGCCGCCGCGCCGGCGCCGGTGCCGACGCCGGCGAGAAGCTTGAACACCCGTTGCGGTGCGGCGTTCGGTGTAACGACCGGCGGGCGCCACACGCATCTGCGGCCCAGGACCGGCTCCAGGAAGGTGCTGCGAGCGCTGCTGTAGCTGCTGCTGCTACTGCTGCTGCTGCTGGTGTAGAGGGCACTGCTGGGAAATCCGTCTTCGTAGTTTGAGCCGATGCGATGGGTGAGCTGCAGGGCGGGCGGCGCGATGCCGACGGGGGGCACCGCTGGGCGCAGAACAGCCTGCCCGGCATTGACGCGGCCGCCGCCGTACCGGGGGGCACCGGTGGACACCGGGTGGGCGGCGAGCGGGCCGACGCCCAAGCGCGCCTTACCCGCCTGCCCCCCCTTCGCACGCTCGTCCTCCTCAGCCTCTGCGTCGTCGACATCGGTGTCGAACTCGGAGTCGTCATCGAGGTCGAGGTCGTCGAAGCGCCACGAGCGCGTGCCGTCGGGATCCGTCGCCGGCTGCAGCAGCGCCGCCAGCGCGCTGACGGAGACGGCCCGCGGCCCCGCCGCTGCCGCCGCCGCCGCCGCGGCCGTCGCCGCAGCCGCTGGAAGCTGCAGCGCGGGAACGACATGCACAAACTCTCCGGCCGGCCGGGCGCCCTCGGCTGCGCGCGGTGGTGGCAGCAACACGGCGTCCATGGTGGACGCACCTGGGGCCTGCGGGATGTTGCCGCGTAGAGCGATGGAGGACCTGGGGCCTGTGGGACACAGGGGCACGGCCGCGCGGGTATGGGTGAAGTGTCGGGCCAGTGTGTTCTGCGCTGAGAGGGGTGGGAATGGTAGAGACGGAAGAGGGAGGCGGCGAGTGGGGCCGCGATAGCGGCGGAGCGGTGGAGGGAACGCCACAAGCGGAGGGACCCGCAGGGGTGCGTCGGCGGTCGACGCACTGCCCTCGCGGTGCGCCCCGACAGCACCCCGGACGCGCGGAAGACCGGGCGTTTCGGGCCCCAAGGGCCCATCCCCAAGGGCCAGGTGCAGTCAGCAGCGACGCGTGTAGCAATGTGGATGGCCGGGCGGACGCCCTTGCACCGTCGCTCAGCCGGCGGACGCTGGGCGGAAGCTACGATGGCTTTACGACGCGGTCTGGCCCCGACTAGGTCAGTACGTCCGACTGGAGACGGGGTGCTGTTCTCCCGCAGGTTTGGCCATTTGCACGAATGCCTAATAAGGCGACGCGGTTGCGTCGTGTTTCCTCTCAAGACAGCGACTTACCTTCGGAGAAGGAATTGGATGGCGCGACAGGGCCTCCTCACCCGCGCTTGCGCGCCACGACAAGCGTACTAGAGCTGCGCGGAAGTCCACGAATTGAGATTTCTCTTGGAACGAGGCCGGTCCAGCGACTGTGGACGTGCGCTTCGGGTCTGAGCCGGCGTGCTGTTGTCGTTCCGGTGCGCATACAACGCCTTCCCCAAACCTAGTTGTTTCCCAAGTAGTGTCTGCAAATCCCAGGTAGTAACTGCGACTGTAGTAGCCTGTATATTTATATTGTTAATAGCCATGGCATAGCCACCGAAACTGACCCGTTGCGCGACGTACTCCTTTTTATACAAATACGGATGATGGGGCTGACTACAGCCTAGCCGCGGATCCTCCGCCCTCGGATGCGTGAACTGAGGATTGCGATGAACCGTCTGGAGTGTCCACCTTGCAGGGGGCACAAATACATGCCCTGCACGAGATCGTGTGTGCCGTGTTGACGTGGAGTGTTTTGGCAGTTCGCCGTATACTTTTGTGAGCCAAAATTTGCGTTCAAGCTGGAAAGCTTCTGCATGGGGGAGTAACATGACTTCCAGTATAGCGAGCTGTCTAGGCGATCTGGCGTCTGGGAGAGCCTGGCAGGGTGGCACGTGCTACAAGAAACAGTCGCACAAGCATATGACTTGGCCGAAAGATGTCGTCTATGTGATCAAGTGTAACAAAGTTTAATTTGGGCACCGAGAGTTCCTCAAGATGGCAACATGTTCGGGTCTGAATGACCCGTCGTAATTTAACGCAATCCGATCGATTCGGTCGCGTCCCGGAGCTTACAAGTCGGCACGACAAGTTGCGCCAGCAGCTAGCCTGGCCAAGGCCCTTCCCAAAATATACTCACACTAACAGTGACGGACAAAGTGGACGCACATGCTCATTACAAGTGTGCGTGGGAGCGCCTTTGAAAAGCCTGTACCGGCACCGTATGATTGTTTTCCCATTAACACCGACTTCTTTGGAAACTCACCTGTTGCACACTTTAGAAAATGCGCTTACCTTTGCAGAAACGAACGAGGCTTGCTCTCGCAACTGACTTGCAACGGGCGACGCAATCGTACCTGCGCCGCTACGAACGTAAGTTCGCACATTCGTGCGAGCCTACAAATCTTCAGCTTCTCTAGAAGCTGAATAAGCCCAACAGGGCGACTGCTCCAACACTTGTTCTATATTACGGTGGCGGGGCGTGGAACAACTTTGACGCAATCGAGCAGTTATTAACTGTCATGTGGCCCCGTAAGACGTCCATAGCCAGTCAACCGTTACACCAAAAACTTCGTGCTTCGGAAGCAGGTCCTGTCATGTGTAGCGTGTACGACCCACTCGACAAAAACTCGGTCGGGGTACGAGAGGGGCCGCACGCCCTTGCAAGGGCCCCAGGGGCCAGGACCCAAAAGTTGTCCAGGCAAGGACATGCCGGTGTCGGTCGTTTCACCCGGGGCACAGCCAGGGCAGATCAGCAGCGGTCGGCGGCTGCACTGCACCACACACATCTGCAAGCGGTGCCCGTGCATTTCACTGATTGCTGTGCCGCCTGTCAAGGAATGGGACCACCGCGCCGCCAAACCCCACCCGACCCCAGCTCAGCCCTCTCGGCCTGCACACGCCTTCGATCGTCCGATGCCTGCCCCCGCCGCACCAGCGCGCCCGAGTCGCTCCGCACGCACACCACCTCGCGCAACTCCACCCCGGCACCCATACCCGCCCCCTCCTCCGAGCTCCCGCCGTCCCAACCAACACCCAGCCGCGACCTGACACGCGCCCCATTCGCCGTCCCGGCGGCTCCAGATCCCTCCCTCAGGTGCCCGGGCCCGCGAACAGCCAGCCAGCGCACAGTCCACCACAAAGTACACACTGTGCTCGCGCATCCCGCCGCCGGTACTCCCACTCCTATCCCCCGTGCACTCCAACCCGGACGACTCCGCAACTCACACGCGTCCTCTCCCAGCGTATCGTCTCCCGAGGAAGCGAGAGCCACAACCCACACAGCCCGCCACATCACCGGCCCGGCTCAAGCCCGGTTCGAGCCCAGCTCAGCTTCAGCTTCACGAGTGGAGGAGCGTGGCGGCTACCGGCCCCGCCGTCCTGCAGCTGCGCGGCTCCGACGTGTGGAGCCGCGGACACAAAATTGGACGAGCCGGGCGGCTCCGTGCCAGGCTCCTCACGCCTCGCTCGACGGGGGTTGGCTCGTTGGCTGGCTAGCCTCACAGGATCATGGTGCGGGAGAGGTGCACCAGCTGGTTGCGCACAAAGTTGAGGAGCAGGAAACCAATCATGGGCGACACGTCGATGCCACCGAAGGACGGCAGGATGCCGCGGAAGGTGTTGAGGAAGGGGTCCGTGAACTGCGCGGTGGGGTTGGGGTGGGGTGGGGTCACACGGGGTTCATGGGCAGGGGGCGGAGGGCGGGATTCCGGTATCGGGTTAGGTTACGGGATGGGGTTGGGTTACGGGATGGGGAAAGCGAGGCTGAGGCGCAGCTGGGGAGGGGCGCGCGCGTGGTGGCGAAGGCAAAGGACCAGAGAACAGGGGTGGGGGTGGGGGCGGATAAGAGGGAGAGGAGCGCGGGACTGCACGGAAGGGCAGGCCTGAAGCGAACCGAACAACCGAACGGGGCGCGATTACGGTACCGGATGGATGGATGGACAAACGTTTGGGGTGATAGGAAGGGATGCCTTAAGAACAGGGACCGTGATGTGGGTCGAGCTGTGCGGGTGCGGGTTGCGGCAACGAAGGCGGTGAATGCCAACCACCGCCAGCGCGCAAACCGCAACCGCCCATCCCCAACCTTTGCATTCCCATGCTACTTGCTACATGCACGATAGCCCAGCATCGAACCCCCGAGCCCGTCAACCAACCAACCAACCTGGCGCAGCGTGGCAAATGGCTCGTTGTACCAGTTGATGTTCCGAAACCAAGTCAGTATGACACGAACTGTCAGCACCAACAGGTAGATCTGTTTGCGTGGTACGGTGGGGCACGGGATCCAGGTGTGGATCGCGGGTGCGGCATGTTACTTTAGGTATTGCGGGTTTCAGAAGCATGTGGGGATGGCCGTGGCGTGCATGGTCAGCTTTGGGGCCGCTTTCCCGGTTCTGGCTGGATGGCGGCTATGAAATCGCGGTTGGCGCGTACAGGCGCCACCGGACGCAGATCGGATGCGCGGCGTGGCACTGGGAGGGCGCAGGGAGGCGCTTTGGAGAGTGGAGAGTGCCCACAAGCGGCAGCCGAGCACCCCGATTACACCTCAAGGGCTGTGAAGTGGGGATGCCTGGGGCCGCGGACATGGGGAAAGGCACGGGTACACCAGTCCGCGTTGCCCCCAACAAAGAACAACATTTCCCGTTCTGGACCCCAGGCTTTGAGGACTGCTGGCCCTTCGAAATAGCGTGACAAGCTATCGTCAATGGCATGCACTTACGTCAAGGGCCTTGGCGATCGCGCCGTAAATTTCAGCGGTCGCGCCAGCCGACGACTGCACTGCCGACGCGAACGGAAGTACAGCACCCATCCAGCTGACGCTGCATTTGAGCTCTTGCTTGAGGTTCTGCGACCGAGCATTGCATGCGCAAGCCTCACACAGCGCAACTACCGGCTTGCAAATCGAAGAATTCAATCGCCTCACCTCGAGCCCCTGCTGCTGAGGCCGTTCTTGATGCCGCTGCCATGAAGATCCAACTATCGCAAGAATTCGCGCTTTTTGGACCAGCCGGGGACACACGGCAGCGTTTGCCGAGCAGGAAACCCGGAGACCGGCTTGGCGCCCAGCCCGAAGACCGCCTGCAAAATGCATAATCGTGATTGCAGAACATAGGGGCATGCTAATCCACATCGTGCTGAGGAGTCGGCACACCTGCTTGCATGGTTTGCACAGATGGCTGGCGCAATGAAATGAACGAATTGCTTTAATATGTAGATCTATTTATTGCCTACACGATTGCGCAGAAGTACAGAGGCAGAGTCCAAAGGCAGCTAGGCACCTTGCTGCCAAAGGCCGTGTCGCCAGGACGGCCGGACGCCCGGACCGCCTCTTGCCGGACCAACAGATAAACGGTCACCCACATGCCAAGCCACACATCATGTTGTGGACTTTTGGCACAGTCGCCATAGCGTTGTTGCACTTCGAAGGCCCTCGTCCACTTGTGAAAATTATCTTGCGGGGCCGAAGACGCAAATAAGAGAAGTTTTGTGAGATACGAGTCCGCAAGGCACGAACTCCCCGCGACCTCACAGCTGCATGGCCTCCTACCCTACATCAGGGATAAGTCATCGAAATGCTACGCGATGGTCATCGGCCCTGGGCGTTGGCGTGAGCGGTAGGTCCGTTCATGTCTCAAACACCCGACCGGGCCTTCCCTGATCATTTGCCGCAAAATGCGCTGCCAAGTACCCATCAGCAGCGCTGTATGACATGATCACTCCGATGCACCGTTGGGCAGGTGCAAAGGCTGGCGTGCTGACGGGCAGGTGGTGCTCCAGCGGGCCATTGCGTTTCGTCTCCCGCAGCCATGCCATCGGCACGCCTGAAAGCCTTCAACCCGTGGACTCGTCGGGCGCACCAGCGCTTTCAGCCGAGACCGTAGGTGGGGCGTCACCCGACGCGGCCGCAGCGTCCAGGCCAGCGGGCCGGCGACGGGCAGCCCGCACAGGCACGACACAAGCCAGCGCCGCCGCGGCGCCGGAGCTAAAACCCGAAGGCGCGGAGGATGCATTGCCAACTGACGCCGCTCCCGGCCTCGCCATCGGTGGCACCGCTGCCGAGCCCCAGCCCGCGGCGGCGCGGACAGCTGATGGCTCCACCGAGGCGCCGGCGGTGGGTACGTCTGATGACGTCGGTCCAGCCGTACAGTTTAGCCCAACGGCCCGCCGAAAGCGGAGGACCGCCGTCGCTGCACGGTCTGCCGTGACAGAGCCTGCGCCGGAGGCGGCCGCGGCGACAGCGGCAAGCGCCAGCGGGTCCTCCGTCGGCCCTCAGGGCCGCACCGGCAGGAGCGGCGGCGGCGGCGGTAGCGCAGGGGGCGATGCCGAGGCAGCGGAGACCAGGGTCACGGTCGCCGTCAGCGCCGCGTCACATTCCGCCGATGACGCCGCCGCCGCGGTGCTGCCGCCGCCGCTGGCGGCGGCCGCCGCCGGTGAGACGCCCCAAGTCCGGCGCCGCGGCCGACTCTTCCCAGTCGACCAGATCGGTGGGGCAGCGACGGTGGCGCAGTCACGACCGCGGTCCTCCGAGGCGCCTGATGCTGACGACAGCGCCGGCGGCCGCAATGTCGACGCCGGCAGCGGCGGCGGCGACGGCAGCGGCGGCGGCTTGGACCCGGAGAGCTTCAGCGCGGCGCGGGCACGGGCGTTGCGGATCAAGACGGCGCTGTTTCGGAACATGCGCTCCGAAACCATGTCGCCCTCGCAAGATTCCATGAAGCTCGTCCTCGAGCCCGTGACGTCAACCAGGGAGGCGACGCCGCAGGCGGAGCCGCTGCGGGCGGAGCCGCTGCCGCCGCGGCCACCGCCGCCGTCGCCGCCGCCGCCAGCGGCGGCGGCGGCGCCTCGTAAGCGGCTGAGCGACGGCGGCGGCGAGGCGTCAGGCGAGGACTGGGCGGCAGCGCGACGGCGGCGGGCGGCGGAGACGTGGGCGACGCTGCGGCCTGGGGAGCAGCGGCGGCGCTTGGAGCAGCAGCAGATAATGATGATGCGCCGACAGGGGCGGGAGCAGGAGCGGGGGAGCGGGCGGGAGAAGGGGGGCGCGGGGGAGCGGTGGGGGCAGGGTGGGTGGGAGCGCGGGAAGGCGCCCACGGAGCGGGGAGCGGGGGGCCCGGCGGAGGCGCGCCAGCGCGTGCTGAGGCCGCTGGCAGCTCGGAATCTCGAGGCGGCTGGGAAGGGGCAGGCGGCTTCGGCGGCCAGAGCAGCTGGGTTTGGGGCCGCAGCCGCCGGCATGGTTGGCGCTGCGGCGGCGGCCGGGGCAGTGGCGGCCGGGGAACGGGCGAAAGCAAAAGCGGCGGCGGCGCAGGAGCGGCGAGATCGGGTCCGGAGGGCGAATGAGGATTTTGCGGCGTACATCGAGGGTGTCGCGGCGGCGGCGGCGAAGGCGGAAGGGGAGGAGGAGGGCGGCAGAGACGGTGGCGCGGTGCGACGGTCCGGCGGCGGCTACGGCGGCGGGCGGCAGCCCGACGGTACGGCAGGCAGGTGGCAGCAGCAGCAGCAGCGGTCGATGTGGGCGGGGAAGCAGCAGCGATTTGGGGACGGGGAGGTGCAACGGGAGCGGCGCGGCGGGTGGGTGGGGCCGGAGGAGCCGCAGCGGCGGCAGCAGCAGCAGCAAAGGTGGCAGCAGGAGCAGCAGAAGCGGGAGGAGCAGGCGAGCCTGCTGCGCGGCCTGGCGCAGATGTTCCGAAGCTTTGCGCGGCGGGAGCAGCCCGCCGCAAACGCCGCGGCGATGGTGGCGGCGGTCAGCCCGGCGGCCGCCGTCGCCGCTGCCGCCGCCGCCGCCTCGACGGTGGCGGCGCGCGGCAGCGGCGGCGGCGGCCCTCTGGCCGGCTTCCTGGGCCTCGGCCGCGCCAATGACGTACAGCTCATCTTGCAGCCGTTGACCGGCAAGAAGCTGGCGGAAGCTGAGGCTGGCGTCGCTGGTCGGGTCCCCGACGGCGAAGACGGCGGCGGCGGCGCCGCCGCCGCGCGGGGCGGCCTTCGCGCACGGCCGCTCCCCACCCGAGCGGACCTGCTGCGGCTGATGCGGCCGGTGTCGCGCGCGCGGCTGCCGCCCTTCACCCGCAGCGTGGGGCTGCGGGTCGTCCGCAATCGGCAGCCGCGGCAGCTGCAGCGGCTGGAGGCGGCGCCGGCGGAGGCGATGGAGCTGGTGGGCGACGCCGCGCGCGTATCGTCGGCGGCGCTGCGCGCGCTGCGCCGCCGCGCGTACTTTTACCGCCAACTGGCTCCGGAGCGCTTGGAGCAGCAGCGACAGGAGCAGCAGCAGCAGCAGCAGCGATCCGCTGAGATGGAAGCCGGGCTGGACGGGCATGAGGCGACCAGCCAGGAGCATGGAGAGGCGGCGGCAGCGGCGGCGGCAGTGGCGGCGGCGGCGCCGCCGCGCGCTCGTTTGTACTCGCTGTCCGGCAGGTCGTACAACGTACAGCGGCGAGCGCAGTACTCGGACGTGCTGAAGCGGACGGTCCGCAGGGCGTCGCTGGGTAGAGTGGTTACGGGGAAGATCGGGGGCGGCGCCGCGGCGGCGGCGGCGGCTGCCGCCGCCGTCGGCGGCGAGGCGGAGTCGGTGCTGGCGGTGCCGGAGGAGGCGGAGGAGGAGCCGCCGCGGGGCGAGTACAACTCGGCGGCGGAGGTGGTGAACGACGTGTACGAGGAGGTCATGGGTGTACGGCTGCCGGAGCGCGCCATGTACGGCAGGCGGGCGGAGGCGCTGGCGGCGATGTCGCCGAGCGCGGTCAAGGAGCAGATCAGGTGCGGACGGAGGGCCCTCCTTCCCTGACGGCGGGCGCGGCGCGCTTTGTTTGGCTTGGAGTTCTTTTTCGGGGTGTCTGTCTTCGATGTGTGTGCGGCCTACCGGCCTTATGGGGCGGGGGAAAAGAGAGTTGTGTTGTGTGCGTGTGTTCGTGCGGGGCACCTGAGATGGCGCTCCTGCCGCCCCCTCTTCGCCCCCTTTCATGGCCCGCGCTATTTTCCCATGCTGCAATCCCAACACCCCGCTCTGTTCCGCTTCGGCCCGCTCCGGCCCGCTCCCCTGCGGTCCCTAATCGCAGGAGCTGGATCGAGGCGTGCGGGAAGGACTTTGCGCTGGCCTTCCATGCCAGGTAACGGTACCGGCAACGGTCACTGTAACGGTCACTGTAACTGTAAACAGTGCCATGCGCGGCGCGCTTCGCGGTGCAGCTGAACGATGACGTGTTCGGGTCGGATCGGGTCGAGGTCACATCACGCATACGCACTTACGCAGCCTGTGTGTTTGCCGCTCAGCTTTCCTGACCCATTCTGATGCACATAACTCTCTACTCTCAACCCTCGCCCCCCCCCCACACACACACACATGCACACAGGGAGCCGCTGCTGCTGACGGTGCCAGCCGCCAGTCTGCTGCTCTCCCTGGAGCATCTCAACCGCGTGTTCGGAGCCCCGCCGGAGGAGTGCGTGCAGCTGGCGCTCCGGAACCCGTCCTTCGTGGGCCTGCCGTACGAGCAGCTGCAGGGCGCCGTGGAGGCGGTTTCGGAGGCGCTGGAGGTCGGGCTGCAGGAGGCGGGCAAGATTGTGCTCAAGTGCCCCGGACTGGTGAGGACGGGGGGGGGGCGGAAAGGAGTAACGATACACACACACGGGGGAGGGGAGGGGGAGGGGGAGGGAGAGGGGCGTGTGCACCTGTGGGGCGAGGAAAACGAGATCCGCAGCAGCAGGACGTAGGCGACCGAGAACCTACCTGCGCCTGTGACGCTGTGAGTGTGTGGGGGGAGGCGCGGGGCGTGGGGCGGGGGTCGCGGCACGCCCTGCAGTGGTGTGAAACTGCTGAAGCGGTCAACTGTCAACTGTCAACCACCACAGCCCCTGCGGCCTGCCCTGGCCTGCGCTCCTGCCTGCCTGCCTGCCCGCCCGCCCACCGTCAGGGGGCCTGCCAGTACGGCGGATGCGGTCCGTGTCATGTTTCGTGGCAGGGCCTGCATGAACCCTCCCACCTCTGGATTCTGGATTTTGTGTCGTATGTCGTACAGGCCGTACGACAGTCCGAGTTCCCGGTGGCGCGCCGGCTGGAGCTGCTGGGGGCGCTGCTGCCCGTGTCGCGGGAGAAGCTGCGGCAGGTTGTACGACAGAGGCCGCAGCTGCTGTCAAAGTCGCCGCAGGTGGGCAGTTGGCGGTTGGCAGGGGCGGGGGAGCCTGTCTTTGAGGAGTCTTGAGGGGGGGCTGAGAGGGGTCTTTTTGAGATGGCGGATGATGCTGCTGGAGGGGCGGCTGGCGGGGCAGGGCATAACTGTTTCCTCGAGCGGAGGGGGCGATGATGCTGGTGCTAAAAGATCCGTCCCCGGGCCCCTGGATGGAAGGAAGGCCCATTCTTCGTGCCATGGGACGCCTGTAGCGTCCGGAGCAGGCGGGAGACGCCGCCACCGCCGCAAGCGCACCTCACACGGGTGCCCTAACTGCCGCCGCAGCGACCTCCTGTCTGTTTGTTTACACAAGACAGCGAACTAACCTCCAGATGAAACCTCAAGGTGCCCCCACACTCACTCACTCACTTCACCGCTCGCTGCCGCCGCTCGCTGCCGCGTCGCTGCTTGCTACGGGCGCTCCCTCCCTGCCCCGCCACTCCCTCCCCTGACCCGCCGCTCCCTCCCTGCCCCGCTACCTCTGCTGCTGCTGCTTCCCTCCCCCTCCCCCTCCAGAGTCTGGCCGCCTTCATGATGGCCGCCAGCTCCACTCTGGGAATGCCGCTCTTCGACGTAGCCCTCCTCATTGCCGGTGCGTCCGAGGGCGACGACTTGGGTGTCAGCGCCAGCGGACCCCCGTGCCGCTGTACCTGCTGTGTGGCTTGGGTCGTGTGTGTGTATATATATGTGTGGGGGTGGGTGGGTGGGTGTGTGAAAGTGTGTGTACCGTCGCTGCTGACGCCCCGGCAGCGCTCCATTGCGCGTCGCGGCGCCCCGCCCCCCACGGGGGGCGTCCCGCCCCGCTCGCTCGCCCGCCCGCAGACCCGCCTCTCTCCAATACCGTACCATGTCATCCTCTCACAACTGCAGGGCGCAACCCTGGACCCACCACCCGCCGCTGCGGTACCCTCCGCTGCGGTGTCCTCTCCCACACCCGACCCCTTTGTCTTCGTTTCCTTTGGGACTTTACCTTCGTCCCGAGTCTGGAGGCCCCCACTGCAGCACCCCGTCGAGTCGACACCACCCCTAAACCCCTGCGGCCCCCCTCCAACGCACCCCAGGCTGCCCCGGCATCACCGGCGTGAGCGCGGTCCGCCTGGGGAGCCGCTGGGAGGCGCTGCAGCGGTCCGTGGCGGCGCTGCCGCAGTGGCGCGAGCAGTTGTCCGCCATCTCGCCGCCGTCGCTGGGGCGCTGCCTGGTGGCCAACGAGGCGGCACTGGCGAGGCTGCAGGTGAGGGGCTGGCTGCGGAGCCGGGTAGAGCGGGGCAGCGGGGTCCGTGCCCGTACCCGTACCCGTGCCCGTGCCCGTGATGCTGCCCGTCGTTGAATTGCCCGATGCTGCCCACTGCCCCCACTGCTTGTTGTGGCTCCGTTCCAAGCTTCCAACGCTGCGGTCTCATCTCTGTTGGTCGCAGGTGGTGCTCGATCGCGGCCTGGCCGACGACACCGAGCTGTCCAGCTTCAAAAAGGTGCTCACAATGTCGGCGACCAGGTTCGAAACCCTGACCAGGCCCAGGGCCAGGCGCGACCGCGCTGCGGCGCCCGCAGCAGTGGCGGTGGAGGCGGCGGAGATGGAGCCAACCGCAGAATCAGCCCTGGGGCACGATACCGCCGCTGTCACGGCTGCAGCCACAGCCACAGCCGCGGCGACCGTGGCGCTCGCTTCCGTGCGGCCGTGAGCGGCAAGGGCGGCTGTAACAGAGCGCGCTGTTTGCTGTTGGCCAGTTGCCCGCTTCCCTACACGCGAAATGGTCAACTACGTACGGTAGCTTACTGGCTTTGGTGCAGCTGTTGCTCTGCTTTGGTGCAACTGTTGCGAAGGGGCTTGCGCTTCTGGTCTGTGCGTTGTTGTCGAGTTGAAGGTAGGCAGAGGAGGCAGTTGCAGGGGGGAAGCGCAAGCGCCTGGACTAACTTATGGTTGTTCGACTGTTTCATCAGCAAGCAAGCAATCGGAGCCGGTGAGTGCAGGGAGGTGCAGTTGCAGCGCTGGAGTTTGCTTGTGAAGAACTGCCGTGCCAAATGTATGCCGGGACAGGAGGCCGTGCACTTTTCTCCACGGCCGCGAACGGTCGCGTCGGAGGGCCGGAGGCGACTTCGGCGCTGTCGAACAAGTTGCTGCTGCTGCTGCTGACGGTAGGGTGCTCACTGTTCACTGTGTGAGGAGAAAGCTTTGTGTGAAAGAAGTGTTTTTCCCGTCCGTGGTCCCTTGCGGCGGCGTTGCGGGCCGTGGGCGAGAGCGTACAGGAGCGTGCCACGGACAGGAGGACGCAACGCTAAGCAGGAATTTTTTTCTGCTGAGAAGAGAAGTCTGCGAATTTTGGTCTCTGGGCAAGGCTTATAAATTTCAATACGATAGATATGCGCCTGCTATTCCGGCCGAACATTTCGCTCAACATTTTGCGCTCTGCCAATGCCTCTTGCCGATTTTGCCTTTACGGCCAGATGCCTTGCAGGGGGTGGGCGTTCGTGGTTCGGTTCTATTTAGGGAGTCCGCGCTAGACCTGCCGGGCCGGCAATTTGGGTTCGTGAGCTCGTACATTTGCTGCGGCGGTTGTTCGTTAGCGTGCAACAAGGCCGGGGCGTCACATCAAGGCCCCGGTACCGCACTTTCATGTGTGTCTACGGTGGAATCTGCGCACACTCGTCTGTGTGTGCCTGCTGCGTCCCCAGAATGTTTGTTTCGCTGTAATCCTCTATAATGCGCAGCACTGCGCCAGGAACCTGGGGGATCCGGCGCAGTGCGCGAGCGCTTTCGCCTCGGCTTAACGAGTGCCAAATCGACATAAGGATTGATGAATGCGTCTAGGTCCCGGCGCGTGAAGGTCCAGCTGTGGGTTAGTGCGACCCAGCCGTGTAATGCGTACGCAGTGTGAATGACACGATGTCCCGTCTGGCTGACCTGGCCACTAGCTTCGACGCAGCCACGTTTATGAATGATGCGTCTTCCGCATACGAGCTGCTTTCTTAACAGGCTACCAGGGCTCATAGGTACACGTACATACGGCAGCCCAGGTGTACGGAGACCTTACCAGACAACGGTAATGTATTCAACACCGCGCTCGCGGCACACAGCTTGATCGTCCCCGACGTCCAGTCCATCGGGAGCGCCGACCGCCGTCGCTACGGGGCGAGACGCCGGTTACATACCGTATTGCACACACGCGAAAAAAGCACGAGCACCCGAGCAAGTCCCACATCCCGATGAGCCGTGGCGCGGCCCTCCGCACCCCGGTCCCACCGCTCCACCCCACCCAACCGGGCCCGCAAGGGGGTCGCCCCCTCCGCTCCATAACATGCGCCGCCTCTTGCACCCGCAGCCCCACATCCACACCCGCAGCCCTCACTTCTGCGGCACCCGCGTCCCGCCCTGCAGCGTGCGCCCCACCTGCCCACCCTCCCGCCCGCCTGCCCGCCCAGCCGGCCGGCCAGTGGTCGCGCCCCTCTGGCACACGGCGGTGTATTACGTGTATATGTACACCCACTTGGCCTTCTCCTTCTGGAAGGCGTCCTCCTGGGCCGGTCGGTAGGTCGTCGCCACCTCGCGGCACACCGCCACGATGCGCGCCTCCACCCTGCCACTCCCGCCACGCAGGCGTCCTTCTGTGCACGGTGTATATGCTGCCTGCCTGTGCTGCGATACATCGTCAACCGACCCCACTGAAGTCGTGTGAGGGATTAAAGGCTGATCCGGCATTGGGCCCCGGCTGCACAAGATGTGCTGAAAACTCGGGGGGTGGTCGATCGTGGTTTATCACGACCCCCGTGTTGAAATTTGCGAGTTCCCATCCATTCCCCGTACTCAGGGCTGCAGTTCGTCCCATCAGCAAGCCCGGGCTGACCAGGTCTTACTCGCGTGAAGGGACAGTCTGAAACGTTACAAGGCAGCTGGCTCAACTCCAACAGTACAAAGGCTGCCAGTACGGGGCCACCGTATACAATGAACGCATCGTGCCAACCGACTAACTATCTAACGACCACCCAACGGGGCCAAACCGTCGTCCCATCCTGCAGCCGGGCTAACCTACGAGTCTCCCATTCACCAAGCCAGGCACGGGACAAGCTTTATCATTCGCTACCCGTACAGCCCCACGCCGCCCCTACACCGCACAGCGCCAGCTCACCCTAAGGGACTCACGTACTGGTCCCTGCCCGGCCTGGGTCGGTGCGCGCACAGACACGCCTGAACACCGGCACGCGTCTGTGCTTCACGACATGTCCCATGAGCCGCATACAATGTCGCCGGATTCCCCCTTCCCGCGGCTCCCCAGCTATGAAGGCCATCGGAAATTTCAGTACCTATCCTAGGGCCGTGGCAAGCTCCGCCCCCTTTCCCCCTCCTTTGCTACCCCCCCCCCACTCGGCTCCTCCCGCCGCTGTTGCTCGCCAGAGCGCCGAAACCTGCCCCCTTCCGTACAACTTGCAGTGTCCATGGCAAAGGAACATGACGTTAGACACACAGGGCAAAGACCGGTTCTGGGCTTGAAGTCAGAGGTCGCGAGGTTGCACGATGCATGTCCGAGTGCCCGAAACTTGCACGTTGTCCCAGATATTTGCAGTACGTGACCTTCCAGGACAGCCAGAGACACCGTTCTGGCATAACCCTCACGCACACACCTTGCTGTTCACGCCGTCCATCGCCGCCACTGCCGGATTACAGGAGGCACGGTTCCTCGAGACTGCAGCACGCGGGGGCACCTTGCCAACAAGGCTGGCCATATTCAACTGCAGGCGACGTTCCACAGCCGGCGCCAGGGCTCGCCTTCCTCCCCTACGATGCGGCTGACTGTAGCCGGCTCGGGACGATGCGCTGCTTGGTTGTCGGCTTCGTACGGGGTGTCCGGCCCCTTGCTCAGCAAGTCGAGCTCCGCGAAACCGAGTTTGTTTTGCTCAAACCAGGACCGCTGCCTGCTGAATGTGTCCACCAAATAATCATTCCACTGCTGACCCTGCGCTTTTGGTCCGAACAAGGACTGAATCTTTTTGTGCACCTTGCCAGTGACGTAGTGGAGGACCACCTTCCTGAACTCAGCGGCCTCAGACTCCACAACAGCAACACGGCACTCCAAGTCGTCAACCTCAGCGCGAAGCTCGGCGAGCTGCTTGTCCAAAGATTGGACGCTCCGTGACGCGCTGAACTCCTTGACGGGCATCAGAAAGGTGCCCCCCTGACGGTGGAAATCCTCCGCAGTCAATTTAAAGCCCTCAATAAAAGCTTCCGAGCCGTCCACGCTTGTGCGGGCACGGACTATGTGTTTTAGGTCCGAGGCCGACCCGCTCCACAAGCCCGACTGCTTCAGCGCTTTGTAAATAGTTGTAAGAGTTTTGCTGCTTAGAATTCTTGTGTTCGTTTTGAGCTCGAATGGGCTCAGTGTCGCCAGGGTCGAGTTCAGAAGGGCCTGATGCCATGTGCCACCGGTCGCGTGACAAACTTGCACCAACTTGCACTGTTCAGCAATGCAGGGCAGGCTTTTATAGTATCCTTCAACCTAGTATGACACATAACTCTTAATCGTGAAACACTATAAAAGCCTGACCTGCAATTCAGGAGTGCGGCTCGAGCGGCTGACGTGGGGTCGCACTGATTTGTCGGCGTTCTGAAGTCTGAGTTTACAGTGTTACAATATGAGTAGCAACGTTTGGCTACATGCAAAGATATTGCAGAACAGTGCAAGTTGGTGCACGTCAGGTGCACGTTTGTCACGCGACCGTTAGCACATGGCATCGGGCCCTTCTGAACTCGGGCGCGATTTAGGCGACATCAAGGCCCCGGTACCGCACTTTCATGTGTGTCTACGGTGGAATCTGCGCACACTCGTCTGTGTGTGCCTGCTGCGTCCCCAGAATTTTTGTTTTGCTGTGATCCTCTATAATGCGCAGCACAGCGCTAGGAACCTGGGGGATCCGGCGCAGTGCGCGACCGCATTCGCCTCGACTTAATGAGTGCCAAATCGACATCAGGATTGATGAATGCGTCTAGACCCCCGCGCATGGAGGTCCAGCTGTGGGGTAGCGCGACCCAGCCGTGTAATGCGTACGCAGTGTGAATGTAGCAGGACAGAGCTGACCTGGCCACTAGCTTCGACGCTGCCACAAATTCTGCCGGACGCTCAATGGTTGTCGGCGGTAATGCGTTTATGCATGGTGCGTCTTCCGCATACGAGCTGCTTCCCTAGACAGGCTACGCTCGATTCAGGGCTCATGGATTTAGGTACATACGTACATACTACAGCCCAGGTGTACGGAGACCTCACCAGACAACGGTAGTGTATTTAACACCACCAGACAACGGTTGTGTATTCAACACCGCGCTCGCGGCACTATTAAGTTACACCCAACAGTACGACATATATTTACCGACGGGACGGCACGGCGCTCCCTTGATGACGTGCCCGTACGTTTTAGTTCAGATGCGCTGGCACCCAGCCACCAGTCAGTCGCAGGTGGGTAGGACCCGTGCCGCGCCGCTACGTCCTACACGACGAGGGCAGCGCCACACACAAATTCACCCCCCGCCCAACAAAAGGACCCACCGATAGAAAGCTGCCCTTGGCGCACGCCCTGGCCCCCACCGATACGTCCCCACGCTGCAAGTCGCTCAGTCAAAAGGGCACATCACCAGGACCGTGCGCGAGTCATAGAGAGGAAATGTAGTTTGGAAAACGGGCCAGTGTCACAACAACAAGCTTGCACATGGACGTACAACACGCATTCATCGAGTCCAACCGCTAAACAGGTGGGGTTATTGCCTGCGCAGAGGTGTGCCCGCGGCGCGAGGTGAGAGTCCACCGCAACCACCGAGCCATCACCCGCAACCAAGCGGGCTACACATGCGCACCCCAAAGTAGACACACCGCTTGGTGGTGGTGACGATGCAAACCTGAAACACACTCGCGCAAACCCGCCAGTTCGTAGCACCTTCGCCACGCCCCAACATTCTTTGCGGTGAGGAGACAGGCCAGAGGGTTATCCGACAATCACTCAGACAGCAAGCGGCGGACCAAACTCCGCGCACAGCATTTGTAGATTCAGTAGGAGCATACGTGACTAGTCGCCTGCAGTCCTTCAGACAGCCACAACAAGTTTAGCCAAGCCAAGCACAGCACACGCATAAACGCGAAAGGGATGCCGGGCTCAACGCGCCGTCCCTCAGCACCTGGATTCATCGGTGCGTTTTCCCACACCACCCAGCAAAACCATCCACCCACCCATCACATCAGATTACAGCCCGCTAGAGCCCGCGTCTAGTCGGACCGTGACAAATTGACCATCCAGAACGATTTGACACGCGAATTGATGCAAACAGTTTACTTGTGAGATTATAGCAAGCACATGCAATGCGCCGTAGCCCGCCACCGGCCGTCGTGTATGCAAGCAGCCGAGGAAAGATGCACTCGTGCGGCGGTGTTGTCAGGTTGGGTTCGTTTGCGTCCGGCTATGCTGCCGACTGGGCGGCCGTGCCGGCAGCTATTGGCGGCGGAATCGACTGGCCGGCTGTCGTCGCCGCCGAGACGGGCTGCGACAGCTGCGTCGTCAGCTGCGAGGGCTGCCGCCTGGGGAGGAGCTGCGACGGCTGCTGCGTGGCCCCCTGCGTGGCCACCACGCGCGCGCACGCGATCACGGGCCGCGCCCACGACTTCTCGCCGGTCCGGCGGTTGACGTAGAACGGCTGCCTCGTCTTCTCGTCCCGGAACTCGTCCCAGCCGTCCGGCAGCGGCACCCACACGCACGTGCGGAAGCCCTCGATGAGCGCCTGCGGCAACGGCCAATGCAGCACATGACATGACATCAACAATATGACATGAACAACGACATCGTCGCAATGGAAACTGACACGAGGACAAACAGAACACGTTTCTCACCACTGCGCCTTGCTCGGCAACAAGAGAGAGAGCATGGAGTAGCTAGTCACATACTACTGCTGAACGGCAGTAAATCTGTAGGACTACATCGCTGCGTGGTCAGGAAGCACGGTTTGCCCCTCGCCGGACGGCAGCAGAACCGCCGTGCACGTCGCGACCAACGCCCAGCCCCACCCTCACCGAACCGGCACTGCAGCGCGCCGCGAGCTGTGCGGATCCGCAAGCTCCCTAGATGGCAACACCACCGCCAAACATCAGACCCAGCCTTGCAAACCACCTGGAGAGCAAGCGGCGCCCCGCAAAGCCCAATTCCGACCCGACTTGGGGACATCACTCCACTGCCGCCCGTTACCCAGCCAGTCCCGCCCCAGCCAGAGCACAAATACACACGGTCCGGCCCACCTTCCGGTCCAGTCCGCGGCCGATGAAGACCACCTGGTTGATGCGCTGCTCGTCGGGCTTCCAGGGCTGCTCCGCCGGGCCGTAGCAGATGGTTTCGTGCACGCCCTGGAACACGAATTTGGTGTTGCCGTAGCCCTGCGCACGGCAGCGAGCACCGCACATGCGGACGCCGCTCAGGACGCAAGGATGCCCCATCAACAAGCCTCAGTGAGCACTACCTCATTTCGCGCAGCCATCCCACATCCCAGGCATCCGAGATGCACATCCCGCGTGGTCGCAATAAGTGCGCCCCGGACACAGAATCCAGCTTGCTGCGCCCCGGACACAGAATCCAGCTTGCTTAAACCCACGCCCCGGCCCAATGCTTACACCCGGCCTCTCTCCTTTGCTTCAACACCCTTCCCTGCACTACCCACCCTTTGCAGGACCGCTCTTCGCAGCCGCCTCCTCGTCCCGAACATACTCACGTGAACGCTCAGCACGCCCTTGCAGCGAAAGATGTCCTTTGCCTTCTCCGCCAGCAAGTCCCGCATGTACATGTTGAAGCGGTACTCGTCCAGCGTCCCTCGCGCCATGATGCCCACCGAGCTCACGTCCGACAAGTCGTGGAGTCGTTTCGCTCGCCGCTTCGGGTTCCGGTCGCCCTGCGATCCGGTCCATCCACATGCGGTCACGGTCACACGGTCACAGCAACGGCATGCAGAGAGGCATACGAGGCATACGAGCGAAGTGGGCCGGGGATGCAGGCTGCAACGGAGATCCAATGCCGATATACCGTCGCGGGTGGCAGGGCGGAGCGCCTTTGGGGGAACCGTTGGATCAGCGTGACGGCCCCGGGTTTCACCGGTGGCAGTGCACGACGAAACCTCTGGCCTCAAGATGTGTTAAGCGACCATCGGGGCGGACGTGAAGCCAACGCACAGCTGCACGACTGACGCACATGCATGCATGCACGGGACTGCAGATGCGATTCTGCGGTCGCAACCACCGGCACATTCCACCAGAGTCCCGTCCCCCAGCCCCCAGCGCGTGGTTCAGCCCCGTGCAGCCGGCCGCCCGAGTATGAAGGCCTGGCTGAGCACCGCGGACCCGTATCCTGCCAAAATCCATGCCCCCTTGCTAACGTGACTCAATTCCTTCTACTCCATACAGCGACCCGCCGTCAGCTTTCATGGCCGCACACCACCGCGGTATCCAATGCACGGATCGCTCAAGTCACCAACCTTTATCGGCATGCCCTCCACGATGTGGCACTCCTCGCAGTTATCCTCGCAGTCGTGCTCCTCCCGCCGGTGCTTACGCCCCGTCAGGTGCCCCGACGGCCCGTTGACCCGGTATTTCCGCAGAAGGCTTGCAGCAGCACTCAAATGCGTTTTGCTGCTGGGCCCCGCCTGGCCGCTGCTGCGTGCTGCTGCCCCCTGCGCTGCGTCGTCATCGCCGGAATGTGCCGCTGGCGCCACGGATGCCAGCTCAGCCGCCTGCACGCTCGCGACCGCGTCCGTATCCGCGTCGGGAGCTCCGGTGGGCCCGAGAGGCCCGCTGTCAGCAGCTGCAGCAGCGGCGGCCGAGACGGCGCGGCCCGCTTGCCCCGGATCGAGGTCACCAGACTGCTGCTGCTGCTGCTGAGCTGAGTCGTGCGGTGAAAGCTCCTCGTCCTCGCTCAGGTCCGAGTCCGAATCCGAGTCCAGAAACTGCGGGTCGATTTGCTGCAGGGGCGGCCAGCGGATGGACGCAAAGTGAGTCACGTCCCGACTTGAAATGCGAAGAGGTCCAAAGTCTCGTCAGGCACGCCAAGCATGCAGGACATGAATCGTAGAAGGATCGTCATATTAAAGGCAAATATCGTGAAAACCGCCAGCTGTCTCACCTCCAGAACGCGGTTCACCGAGAACAGGTTATTAAAGAGCAGCAGGTCCATGGGCGGGCGCCCGGTCTCCTGGTTCAGCTGGCATTCAATAATGCGCGCTGAATTGTTGATGCTCTTAATTGCGGTCACGACCTGCTTCTTGGCCTCCTCCTCAACAACCAGGTCGACTTTGTTCAGGAGGATGAGGTCCGCAAAAGCGATCTGCTGCACTGCCTCGTTAACAGTGCCATCAGAGTGCTGTCCGTCTTCCAGATGCTGCAAACAGCACAGGGACCAAGCCTCAGATTCACCTCGAACAACCCGAATGCTACAACACTGAGCGGCCGAAAACCACTTAGACGCACCTGCATCAAGTACCGCGCGTCTACGACGCATCTGCAAAAGAGAAAGGACACAGCGCCAATGAAAGGGTCAGCGAACACCTCGTACGCTCGACTCAGGCCCGGACTGACTCACATGATACTGTCCAGCCGATACCGCGACGCTAGCCACGGGTTGGCGAAAAAGGTGAAGGCTACCGGCGCGGGGTCTGCCAAGCCGGTGGTCTCCAGCACGATTGCGTCCACGCGCTTAGCCTGCTGCCTGCTCCGCCGCTCAATTTCGGCGAACGCCTTGACGATATCCTTCCGCAATGAGCAGCAGACGCAGCCATTCTCCAGCGATACCAAGTCCTCCTTTGCAAGCAAGTTGTCGGCGACTGCGCGGCAAGACGAGGAGCACGTCTAGTCGGGCCCCCTCCAAACTAACACACCAGCAGCTCTTGAAAAGGGACCTACCGAGCTCCCTGTCAATGTTAACCTCGCCAAACTCATTCTGCGTCCAGAAAACACGCAGCGCAGGGACGCCAGGTCAGGGCGGGCGTTGAGAAAAGGACGTTGGAGAACCTCATCGAAACAGGTCCAAACCGACCTCAATGACCGCGATGCTGCGGGAGCCCTTCTCCTTAAGGATGTAGTTCAAGAGAGTGGTCTTGCCAGCACCTAGAAAGCCAGTTATAATGGTCACAGGTGTCTTGCTTTGATGGTTTCCGCGGTTGGAGGTATGTGCCGCCATCTTGGGCCGGCTTGTTAAGAGGTACTGACAGTTAAGACATGAGTTCTAAACAAGCGGACGTTGAAATTACTTGTCGGCGTGAAGAATTTACAATGCGACAGAGGATCCTCTACGTGACGTACGGAACCTCGTAAAGCCTCCAATAATCCCGGGCAAATCGGAACGCGGCGTTCTGCCTCGACTGCCAATTTCTTGCAAAGCGGAGTTGTTTTGTTAAGGGATATATTTGCGTCGTGTGAGCAACGGGCTCAGTGTCCGGGTATGTCCTGACATACGAATTGACCCTCTGTTGACCGACTCCCGCGAGAGTAAGGCATGAACGTTTCTTGTTCGCCTATAAGATCCTAGTAGTAGCTGTAATGGCGGAAGAATTCGGGATTGCTGCCGGCGGGGTTGGAGGCGGCGAGAGCCATGCGAGAGTCGTGTTCAGCCTGCAACAGGACCAGCCGGACAAGCTCCAGTCGGTCCTCGATGAAGAGCGTGAAAAGCATCGGCGAAGGTCAGCATGCATGCCCGCCATGCATGGTGCGACCAGCGCGCCGGAAGGGCCCCCGGTCACGGTGTACGCGTGCACGCGCACCCTACCACGTAGCCGGCCGAAGCCCCTTCTCTCCCGCAGCCCTGCAACGCCTACACACAGCTCCCCCCCCTGAAGCATCCCCAAGGACCCCGACCCCGCACTTGCACCTGCACCCCGCACAGCAGCACATCCATTTCTTTCGCCCAAACAGCTAAAACGCCGGCGTCCACCGCACCCCCGGCCGAGTATTGCCCTTCCTGTCCCTCCCTCTCCACAGGCCGCATGACCTAACCTCCCACATGCGTTACTGCCCAACCAACCTCCAGCACCCGCTGCCCAAACCCGCCCCCCCCATCGCCGGCCTTCTTTCGTTACTGTTACCGTTCACGGGCTCCGGCCTATACGTGGATAACCCCCCCCCATCGCCGTACCCTCCGCACCGTTGCCGCCGGCTGCGCACCCCGCCTCCCTTGACCTCCCCCGGCACCCAACCACCTCCCCCCCCCCCGGAACCCCGCAGGGCGGAGCGCTTCGGGACCAGCTACAAGGACCCCGGCCGCGTACGGAAGGACTTCAGCCTGATGATGGAGGCGCGCAAGGAGCGCATGCGCGCCAGCCACGGCTTCACCACGGGTGATCTGGACGTGTTCTCGCCGGTGGGTTGCGTGGACGATTCGACAGATGGACCCAGGGACACACCCCCCGGGGGGTCGGGAACTTGGGAGGCACCCCGGGGAGCTTGGGCGCACCGGCGAGCGAACCTTTAGCACCGGGAATCCGAAGACGGAGTCTGACCTGATCTGACCTGGCCGCTCCGGCTGCTCGCTGTTGGTCTGAGCTGGATAGATGACGAAACAGAGGAACGGAAGGAGAGGGAGTGAGGGAGACTTGGCTGCCCCCGCGCTTGGCATGTTGGTGGGTGCCCGCAGGAGGAGCGCGAGAAGCGCGCCGCGCGGGCCACCCGCTTCCGTCTGGAGGCCCCCCTGGCGCCCTCCCTGGACGAATACAAGCCGGACGAGGAGATGGAGGCGCGCGCGCGGCGGGCGGTCAAGTTTGGGGTGCCGTACCAGCCGACCGATGCCGTGCTGATGGACATGGGTGGGCGCCCGGCCGCGTGCAGTGCAGTGCCGGGGTATGCGGTGTGGGGGCGAGGTTGGCGGGGGCGAGGTTGGTGTGGGGGCGCGGTTGGCGGTCCGGGGGCGGAGAGGAGCGGCGAAGGGGAGAGGCGGGAGAGGGTGGGTTGCGGCGGGATTTTAGTAGGGTGAGTTCAGCCGGGTGTGTGTGTGTGTGGCGTGGCCGTGTGAGCGGGATGGTGCTCGGCCTTTGATGTCCTCCCTGCTGGGGTTCTCCCCCCCTGCCGCCCTATCGGGGTCCGGAAGCAGTAGTTTTATCTTCGGGAGGCTTAATAGACATCTAGTCGACCTTCAGACTACAACGTCCGCAGGGCTTCTTACTTCAATCTTGCAAATTCACTCTTCAAACCCCCCTGCCGCCCACACGCTGTGTCATTGCCTGCAGCAGCCGCCTCAACCTTCCTGCCCCCTCACACCACCCGTCTCCCTGCCACCCCCACCAATCCATGTCGTTGCAGATTTGTACGAGCAGCGGCGGGAGGTGGACAAAGATGTGGAGCGGCGGCCCGACACCATCTATCTGTACGGCGTCGACGTGATGAGCACCAAGGAGGTGCTGTCGTACTTTTCCGAGTACGGCCCCGTGTTCGTGGAGTGGCTGGATGACTCCTCCTGTGAGCTTCTGGAGGCCGGGCAGCGGCAGTAGCAGGGCAGGGCAGCGGCAGGGGCTTCCTCGTCCTTTGGGCACGTGGGGTAGCAAGTTGAATGGATCTGCAGGCCTCGCAGCAACCACCCCCGGGACACGTCACGGGAGCGGCGGTCCGCCACACACCGGGGGCTGCGCACTTGCGCGTGAGAACGCTCCCAGAGTGTCCTGTCCTGACACACGACAACTCCCCGGGCCCCCCAACCCCCTCCCACACACACACGCATACACATCCACATCCAGGCCAACACCCACCCAACCACCCCACACCCCGCACGCGAACCGGCCGCGCAGGCAACGTGGTCTTCGGCGATTCCAACGGAGCCAAGCGGGCCCTGGTGGGCAAGGGCTCTCCACTACCCCCCGAGGTGGTGGCGATGTCCGGGCTGGAGGCCGCCGCAGCGCAGCAGCAGCAGCAGCAGCAGGAGGGGCAGCAGCAGCAGGCGGGCCCGGGGGAGCTGGACCTCGGTAACGATGCAGCAGCAGCAGCCCAGGCGGCCCAGGCGGTGCGTTACCAGCCGGAGCTCCCTGTGCCGGACAACCTGGCTGACGTGGCCAACCTGCCGTACATCTGGCAAAAGGTACGACAGCGCGCCGCACGATGGGAAGGGAGGTGGCCCGTGGGGTCGTGGGGCTGCGGAGGGAGGGGGGGCCGCCAAACGGCCGCGTGCAGTGACCACCACCCGGGTACGGCGGTCCTTTGGCGCGGTACCAGTACCGGTACGCTCGCCGAGCTGGCTGAGCTGAGACCGGAGACTGAGAGCCCCCGTTTGCGCGACTGCCGTTGGTGGCCTACATCCCCTGTTCATGACCAGTTCCCTGAATGGGAACCCCAACACCATGCCCGCGCCTCGGACCATCGCGCCGCAAGTTTGAGATCGTGTGGTGTGACCCAAATTCGAATTCACTGTGAACCGAACCCAGATCTGACCCAGATTAGACCCGATGCATATTTCCCTGTTTCACGCTCACAGGGTCAGGATTTCGTCAAGGAGGGCGCCTCCATCTCCCTGGTATACCGAATGGCGACTGTGGAAGACGTGAGGGACATGAACCAGCCCAAGCGGACGCGGGCGCTATGGAGAGGGGCGGCCGGCGGAGGCGGGGGAGGCGGAGGCAGGGCCGGGCGCGGAAGGGTGAGGGGGAGGTGTGAGCGGCGGCCGGGGGAGACGTTGCGTGCGCTCTTTTTCGCTCTCTTCGCGTCGTCCCTACACGCGGCCCGTTGTTGACCGTTGACCTTTGCCGTTGCAATCCGCTCTTGCTGCTGCGGCGGCCTGTGTCCAGTTGCGCGGCGTCAAGCGGCCGTTCCGGCGCGGCGGCGGCGGGGGCGACGGCGACGGCCCCACGGACATGGACGTCGAGGGTGAAGGCCCCGGTGCGGGGGAGGTAAGCGCGGGCCCAGGGACTGTGCGGTGCGCTTGTTCGCTGAGCTAGTGAGCCGCAGGCCCGTGAGGTTCTGAGTTGACTCAGAATGCGCCAGCGCAGGACCCTAGTGGTCCATCATTGTAACTCTCGCATCCTAGTGAGCGGCGACGGACCGGACCGGACCAGAGTGCTGAGGGAGGGAGGGATGGGAGGCAGGGAGGGAGGTGCCTCCTAGGGGAGGGGAGCTGAGGGAGGTGGGAGTGGGGCCCCGACCCCAGCATGGGTTGACGGGGTGAAGAGACGGCCGGCAGCCGTGTCTGGGACGCTGGGACGAAGGGGTGTTCCATCCACACGGCCTGCCTGCCAGGCCGCGGCAGTGCACCCCCCCCCCCTCCTAGGCACCGGCGGCTAACCCGCGCGCGCCCTCTGCCTCCGAAACCAACGGTTGCTCCCGGTGCCGTCGCCTCGCCTCGCTCCGCTGCTCAGGGCGGGGACGGAGACGGAGAACCCGACGTGCCGATGAAGCGCCAGCGCGGCGTCCGGGGCGGGCAGCGACAGGTCCTGCGGGACGTACGGCCGTCCCTCCAGCCGTACGGCGGGACGAGCCTGCTGCAGGTGGGCGCTGCCGTACTGCCGCCCAAGGGCCACGTGTTGGATTACACTGAGCTCGAGGACGAGGACCCCGCAGCGGCGGCGGCGGCAACGGCGGGCGAGGCGGCGGCGGCAACGGCGGGCGAGGCGGCGGCGGCGCCGGCGCCGCGGCTTCAAGGAGGCGACGGTGGTGGAGCTGAGGGCTGGGCTGGCGGGGGCCGCGGCTGGCGGGGCGGGCGGAGAGGACGAGGCGGAGGAGGTGGCGATGGGGATAGGTTTGAGGGAGATCTTCGGGAGATGCTGAAGGCGCGGCGGCGCGTGACGGCGGCGCCGGCGCCGCCGCGGGGAAGCCAGGAGGAAGGGGAGGAGGGAGGGTACGGCAGCGAGGGAGGGCTGGGCGGGGAGGAGGGCGGCGACGGCGGTCGGGCCGTGGGCGAGGGCGAGGGTAACGGCGACGGGGCCGCGGGCCGGGAGGAGGGCGAACATGGGGGTGGCGGCGGGGAGACGGTGGCTGAGATGGACGAGTGAGCCCTGGGCAGCGGAGGGCCGGGTCTTACAGGGCTCGGCACTTGAGGGGGTGAGGGCGGCCCCCCTCGGGGATATGGGTGTGAGGTGCGCGGAACCGGGGCCTGGGGGCGGAGGCTCGGCTGGCTGGGCTTGGGCGCGCAAGCTCTGGGCAGGCAGGCTGTCGTGTTTCGGCCGCGCGATACGGGGGGAGGAGATACCGGTAGAAGGGAAGGGACAGGAGAGAGGACGAGAACGCAGGCAGGAGCGGGCAGGAGGGCATCCGTCTCTGTAGCGGTGCGCCCGGGTTCCGGGCGGTGTGTCGGGAAGGATCGGGCGGGGCGTGGGAGGATGCGGCGTGCAACGGCGTGTGCACCGCCCTGGGGCGCGGGGGCGGAGAGCTGGGGAGTGGCGTTGGACATTTCTCGGTGGTTGGGTTGGGTTGCGACGAGTTGTGCTCATCAGGAGCGGGAGCATGTAGGGAAATGCGGGGACCGTGCATGGAGGCGCACGGCGGTGGGTTGGTCCCAGCGGTGGCAACGATGTAGGCCTCGTGAGGTGCGCGATTTGCCCGGCCGCCGATACCCTAGCGACCAGCCAGCAGCGGAACGGTGTGGGTTGTGTAAAGATGGCGCCTGCAAGCAACCCGCTGTGGGTCCGCGTGACGTTACGACACACGCATGTCGGAATCCCCGTCCATGCGAGCGCACGGCCGCATGGCCCTGTGCGGATTGTGCAGCGAAATGCAAATCGCAGGGAGTGCACGTGCACCGGTTGCATTGGTGGGCATAACGGGAGTCAAGAATTGGTTACTTGAAACATAAGCATGCAAACATATGCCCTAATTTGCATGCGTTTTCATGCACACTTGATATTTACAGGCCTTTGGTGCGGACCGTTTGTTCAGTCATATCCTTGCGCGATGCCTCATTAGCATACCCTGCAGGCATGTTCATATAGACGTCGAGTCATGAGTCGGCTTTGGCGCAAGCTAAAAATGGGTAATGTGTTATGTAAAATGTTGGAGGATTGGACCACTTTTGACGTAATCGGTGTTGGAGGATTGCCGAAGCTTCCTATCAAGACCCGTATCTTGGTCATAAGATTCATTTGTAAGCATTGAATATGTTGATGAATTCAATGTAACACTCACACGGAGTTATGCACTTTAGGTCATTGGACGCAAGCGCCCAACACGGGCATATCTGGATTGAAACGGCTACAGTGCGTTATAGCGATGGCTTATGGTGCATTTCAAACATAAAAAATTCCCTTGATGTAAAATGTTCGAAATTTTCTTTGCCAAGCGCACGGTGACAGGCAATGTCGGATCCGGCCGTCGCCTGGTTCGCTGCCGAGCGCTTGAACGATTGACACAGACGGCTTCCTGACGCCAAGAGCTCTCCTAGCTTGTCATGCAACCATGTCTCTTTGTCGACGATTTTACAAAAAACCGAGTACCTTAATCCTTATGACCAGCTAGGTCACCCGGTAAGAAGTGCCGATATAAACGGTATGATGATTTTGGCAGGATACAGATTTTAACGGCATACGACCACACTTTGACCAGAATTACGGCGAACACGGAAGCACATTTTACACAACAGTAATCAGCATTCGGTATTCTATTTACACCAATTACACAGGGATACATGTATTGTCGTAAATAAGTTGCAAACTTCTGAATATAGAAGGTCACGTTTCGGACCACTATTCGTGTCCTCTAACGACACACAGACCGCTATGCTTGTCCAATTTACTCTTTAATATGGCCGAGAGTGAGAAGAAACTTCGGCGGCTTCCAAACAAGATCTCTATCGGTGTATCTTGCTGCCCTGGCCATTCCACACCAATTTCAGCTCGACGACAGCCTAGACCTGGCCAGTTGGTGCCCCGGACTGCGACAAAGCGCCTGAAAGTAAACTATCCCGTCGAGGACGTAGCTGTAGACCAGGACACAGATCTCCCGCCAGACCATCCGACGGGCCCGCGTCCGTACCGCACGCCGGATACTCGCACTTGGGCCGAAAGGCAGGAAAGGCAGGAGGCGGCGTGGGGGTTCCAGTTCCCCGAGATCCAGAAGCAGCTCTTGCGGAACGCAGCAATTCACGCGCAAATTAAGCGCGACGTGTCGGCCACTCTGCTGGGGTTAGTCCAGACCCGCCTGGATGGACTGACTTCCACCTGGCGCACGCAGCACAGCTGCGGAGACCCGCAGCACCACCCCGGCAATCTGGATGGACGGTTCAAGCAGGATCTGGCGACGACCGTCCGTTATATTGGCCTTCTATCCTCTGGGCCGTTGTACGTACCTGCGGTCACCTGCCAGATGTGCCAAGTGCAGTACGTACCCCACCCAGTCGAAGCAGGATGCTTCCCGAGTTCCCCGGTCGACCCCCATGTCTGGTACGACCTACACGTACATGAGGCGTACAACGTGCTCGGGTTGGAAGGGCTCAGCGCTACCGGTAGGTAATCGACAGACGACATACCAGGCATGGAGCGGCGCAGCAGACCGGACACAAAGAACAACATGCTTGACTCTTGATGTCTGTTCAGTCGTTCAATCAAACGCTCCGCGTTTTTCACACACCCAACCCTCCGTATAGTGTGACCTGCGTTCCCCCCTTCACGCGACTCGCTCCACTTACCCGCGCACCCTGCCGATCTGTTGCGTGCCCCCCAGACTCCTACCCAACGTACCCCATGATGTCCCGCGCTTCCCACTCTGCCAATGTCATTCTCACACCATTATTTACCCGCGCACCCCACCTTCCGCAGACTTCGCTGAATACGTGGAAGAGAGTACTGGCGAGCACGTGGATGACCGTCAATTCCTGGGCTCGTTCTTCGCTTACCTGCGGACGTCGGGAAGCGTGGACACCCTCGAAGCGCTCGGTGTGGAAGGCATGGACACGGGGCCTTTCGCGGACTGCCCCATCTGTGCAACGCTGCCTAAACCCGCTGAAGGTACGACCACACAGCTTCCCCTTTATAAAATGCCACATTGCAAGATTGGTATTTCGCGTTTTTGACCGCATTTCCCGGTAGGCGCCCTTCCCCGTGGGTACTAGAAATTTAATGAGGCTCCTAGTAGTGGATAGTCAGGAGCCCGCGGCTGTAAGCGGAGTCTCAAGGCAACGCCCCCCCCTACTGCGGGTTCGCTACCTTGTTGTGCGCACGCGGTTCTCGCTGGGTAGTTCGCATTCTGGTCCGGCGGGGGGTAATAAGAAGGGCCCGGGGCGAGGGGAACGCAACGCAGTTACCTGGAATATTACCTGAGGATTACCTGTTATCTCCAGCAGAAAGAAAGCGAGCGCGTGGCCGCGTCGCCGCCGACCAACCCCAGACGGACTGGCACACGACAGCGGGGCGGCGGGGGGATCCCTTGTCCGGAGGTCCCCACGGCAATGTCGAGCTTGCAATGCCGAGCAACCACCACCGAATCCATCATGGCAAGTACGACATTGCGTTCCCCATGACCACGAGGCCTAGTGACAGTGTGATCGACGTTGTTGTCACACCCCAATATGCCTGTCATGTACTCCCTATTTCAGGCCCGGAGACGTCGCCCGGGGAGGAGCCCGGGCCTCAGCCAGCTTACCCACTGGCAGTGTCGCTGGACGCCGTAACCAAACTTGGTCACTATGCGAACTGCGGGACTGGTTCGGGAAATTCCCTAGCTCACCTTGACCGGTACTTCGGACCTGTTGACGCGCGCGTCAGCTCCGCGCACTCGGCCGGGAAGCTCGACTTGCGCAGCACGATAGGAGATCCCACGCTTGACTGCACACCCTTTGATGGGGATGCACCATGTGTGTCATCGCTCCACTGTGCGCGCCCTGACGCCCCGTCCGCCAGTGGGCCATGCGACATTCACGGCGTTTGCGGTGCTGTGTGTATGCATACAGTCCCGCTGCGCAGCGTCTTCTGCGATATGCGCACACCAGAGCAGTTTGCTTACTATCTCCTGATGCTGGGTCACATCATCCAGCAGCGGCCTGACCTGAAGCACGTGTACATGGACTTCGGCTGCCGCATCGCCAGTACTTGGCAACGGTATGTTGCCAAGCACCCCGAGCTGCCCCCCGAGGCTGCCGGGCTGGAGATCATGGTCAACTGGATGCACGGCAACGGCCACGGTGTCGCGTGCCAGCTGACCAACAGCGGGCGGTACAGGAAGGGAGCCGGGCGCCGTATCGGCGAGGAAATTGAGCAGCTTTGGAGCGGCACCAAGGTGTGTTACCGAATGCACGTTGAATCGCTGTGTCGTCTTTGCATTGTGGAGGAAGGTCTCTCACGTCGTCTCCCGCTCGTACCCCTCGTGCAGCCCGTGGCGGGCCTGGTTCGGTACATGACGCAGGCGCGCAGACGGGACTTTGTCGAGGCGGTTCTTAGGTCCCTGTCGCGCAAGAAGTTCAAGAAGATGGTCAAGCTGCTGGAGATGAAGTACCGTGACACCGTGAAGCTAGCCAGTAAGGAATGGTTATAATTTAAAGTGAGGGGGTTCGGGTTTCAGACGTTATCGTTGACGTGTTCATTGCCACGCAGACGAGGGTGTGGCGGAAGTGGCCAAGGTGGTCGACGCTGCTGCACGTGCCGGCGTGGTGGATCTTCCAGCGGCAGCAGCGGAGTACGTGCAGTCGGTGGTGCCGACCAGCAAGGACGCTGCGCAGCCGGACGAGGCTGCATGGCAGGTAGGCGGCAGTAATGGGTTGGGTGTGAAAGGGATGGTAAGGATGGCACTTACACCTAGCGCTTACGCAGGTGGAGTACGTGTTGCTCCGGCTGCGCGAGATGGAGCTTAGGGCCCTGCAGGGCAAGGCGCCCTCGTTGGCCGTCGTGTCCAGTGCTTCCGCTGTGGCTCTGGCCGCCGCGAGCACTGAAGCCCAGGTCGCCAAGCTCCGGGCTGCTCTCACGAAGATGGAGATGGCGCGGGAGATGAGCCCTTTGGAGCGTGGCAAGTGGAAACCTGGCTACCCACTGTTTGACGCCGCCGTGCAACGTCTCAAGGAGCGAGAGGTGCAGAGGTATGGGCCGGGGCGGGCTGGGCGCACCTGTGGTGTCTGGGCAGGGGGTCGTCGGCAACCTCGAAGGAGCGGACAGAGGCGGCAGGGGAGGGCGGGGGGGGGGCGATGACATGTGACCGCGGGGAGAGGAAGCACTACCCCTTTTGGAAGCCGTATACTTAAGTTCATCCCGCTCCTGTCGGCTTCGCCTCATGGTAGTAACCAATCGACCCATCTTCCCACTACCCCGTCCCTAGGTGCCAGGCGCGCGTCGAGACGCTGGTGTTGGAGATACATCAGACGCACGCCGAGCGGGAGCTCGCGGGGGCCACGGACAAGGACGCGAAGCGGAGCCAGGCGCGGGCCCGCCGTAAGCGCGCGCAGATCCGATCCATGCTCGAGGAGATGTACGTGTGGCAGGGCGTGGGGGGTGACGGGCAAGAAGTGGTCGTGAGGTTAACTGAGCAGCAAATAAAGCAGCTGTACGTTCCGGGGGAGCTGGCGCCCTGGTGCACACCGTCAAGTGGCGCAGCAGCCATGCGGCGACACCACGGCCGCCTCTTCCACGAAGCCGATGCCGCCCTAACGCGCTCCCGCGAGGAGGTTGGGTTCTTGCGGTATGAGAAGTCCCGTCTGGGCACGTGGCTGAGGAAGGCCGCGCTGTGCGTTGAGGCCGCGCGCCAGAAGAAGCTGGGGGTATGTGCAGGGAGTGTGTTCCTGTTGGATGGGCACCTCAGGGCTATGGAGGCCCTGCAGTCCGAGCTGACGAACAGCCGCATCCCCAGCGTTTAGTTTTGATTGTTGCCTCGGGGATGATGCCGCATCGGCCCACTTATGTTAATAGGTTCAGGACTGTATCGGTATGCACGGGTGCCGGGGCACAGTTGAGATTGCATTGGATTTTTAGCTCGAGTTTGCGGACTTACACCCTCCGGAGGACTTCGGGTTAGGGGACCGACCGTGGGGACCAGCCGGCTTACCACCTGCGTGTACAAGTACTTGTTACAATGGGCTCCAGAACCCTAGAGGGTCCTTTGTCTGGGTGTGGTAGGGCGGTGTGTGGCGCAGCAGGGGGGTGGGGGTTTCGCCCGTGGTTTTCGCCGGGCCTCGGCCCGGCTGTGGTCGTCGCCCTGTTGGGGCGGTGGTTAAGGTGTGTTCTTGCCGCAGCGGCGGCGGTTCGATGGTGCGCGGTTGCGGTTTGGGGTCGCGCCGCGGGGTGTGGGTTTCGTGTGGGGTGGCCGCACGCTCGGCTGGTGGGCGGCTTGGGGAGCCGTGCGCGCGGCTGGTGTTAGGCTGAGTTCTCCTGCAGTGTAAGGGCCCTTGGCAGTCGGTCCCCGCTCCTCGTCTCGTTCGCTCTTTTTCAAAAGCACTTTCATTCAGCTTGGCAGCTTCGGCAAAAGCCACAAGATTACAGGTTAAGGGAGACAGGAGCACAGAAGTGAATCTGGAGGGTGCATTTCCCATTTTAATACGCTGTATCGCCGGCCATTCCTGCCGGCGCCACTCACATCCGAATTAAATGCCAAGGCACAGCGCACCACAGCACAGCACAACGCAATCCAGCACAACCCCGGTCACGCTGTCGCTAATCGCATTGGTGGGTCACAGGAGCCCAAAGTGATCAAAGCATGCCCCAGATCGCATCACACCACCAGCCAAGACACAACCCGAGGGGATGTAGATGGATCCATGGGACTCTGTGGCGGGCTGGGGATACAAGCTTCAGTGGGAACGGAAGCAGGAGAAGCGTGGAAGGGCCTGAAAGGCAGGGAATAGGCAGGGGCAGAGTAGCGAGTTAAGGGCAGAGAGTACCGAGGGGCGGTGAAGAGCAAAGGAGTAGCAAGAGGCAGGGAATCAGGACAGTTAGGGCAGGGCTCGCACCTGTACAGCCGCGAAAATGGGCCCCTCGGTGGGCAAGGCGGTCGGAGAAGGGAAGGAAAAGGCTTTGCCGGGGACCGGCGGCGCAGGAAGGGTAGGCCGCAGCCTCGAGTCCACAACCCTAATGAGGGGAGTCACCTGCGAGCCCGGCGGAGTGAGGCCCGAGGTGTTGGGAGACGAGTTCCAGGCGGCAAGACGCACCGTGGACGGTACCGGGATGGGGGAAGAGGGACCAGGCGGGGGCGCGGAGAGGTCCAAGGTGGGGCTGAAGGTCGCCGTGAGAGAACTGGCGGGCCGCTGAGAGATCAAGCGGACCAGGGGAGAGCCCGCCCGCCGTTTCTGCGCAACCCGGGTGGGTTTAGAGATAGGCGAGCGCTCGCGGGTCGCTGGCTGGCTTACATTGGAGCATAACAGCACCAGAGGCGCACAAGAATTGGCTCCAGTCGGGCCGGACCGGTCGGAATCCAATGCAGCCGCGAAGCCGACGAATCCGGTCTGCATACCGGTAGCTGTCTTAACTGTACTCGCTGCTCGTACGCCGTGCGTGGCCGGGTTAGCGTGGCGCCTTTGGGCTGCGACCCGGCACCCCCCTGTGCCCTCTGCGCTTTCAGTGTGACGCGGTGGCCGGATTAGCGTGGCGCCTTTGGGCTGCATCCCAACCCACCGAACGCATATTACAGCTGGGCTCCTGTTATACCCCTATCGTTTCAACTGTACATTGGGCAAGCCCTCTCCTTGGGATAAAGTCTCTCATTCGGGTGAGGGAGGAAGGACTGCCCACACAACAAGTCCAAACCCGCGCTGCCCACAGTGCGTGCCCTCCGACACGAAAATAGTCACCAGTGGCACACGCCCCTTCAAAAAGGAAACCCTCATTTAGCAAAGCGGAGGGCGCAAGCTCACCGCACCATGACGGTGCTATGAAGGCGCTGCTGCACCATGACGGCGCTACTGTAGCTGTGCACCAATAACTAAATTTGATCAATCCTGTAAATAAGATAGGTTTGCGAACAAGCGACCATTCACGACTGTACGACAGCCTACACACGTACAACGGTAAGTAACAACCTGTAACGCCATTTAAGGGTCGAACTATCAAAACTACGAGGAAAACGCCACCGCGATTCGGCTGTAGACCCTTTGCCGCGATTCGGCTGTAGACCCTTTGCCGCGATTCGGCTGTAGACCCAATGGCGCCCACTGCGACATTGATGCTGCGCCAATGGGCGATGGCCTGGTCCCACGTGATGTCCCTCTGGTCCTCGATCATCTTGGCGAACGCCTTGATCGTCCCCGCCCTCTGCAAACACAATGTAGTGACGGGTAAGGGTCTCTGTGGATAGTAGACACAGACAGCTACTGGCACGGCTTACCTGCCCTTTCTCGAATCTTGTCCCAGGCTCGGCGGCTGCAGTGCGCGGCTGCTGCTGCTGGTGGTTGGCAGCGATGGGGCCCGTCACCTGCCCTTCCGGTGGTGGCGGTGGAAAGGGCACCGCTGTAGTGCGGGCTTGTGGGCCCATCCCCGACGGTCCGGCGGCGCCCACCAGGCCCGCGGCCGTGGTCAGCTGTTGCTGCTGCACCTGTGGATCCGGAGCCCTGGCGCCGGTCGCCAATCCGCCAAGGTGTGGGGCTGGTCTGGCCACCAGCGTGTGCACCACCTGCTGTGGCCCCGCAATCGGCATGGCGGCGGCGCCTCCCCCAGTTGCGGCAACTGCGTGCTGCCGTGGCAAAGCCCCCGGTAATGGCACCGGCAGCCCAACGCCCGCCGCCGCCCCAGCGACCGCTCCCACCAGGCCCGCGGCCGTGGTCAGCTGTTGCTGCTGCACCTGTGGATCCGGAGCCCTGGCGCCGGTCGCCAATCCGCCAAGGTGTGGGGCTGGTCTGGCCACCAGCGTGTGCACCACCTGCTGTGGCCCCGCAATCGGCATGGCGGCGGCGCCTCCCCCAGTTGCGGCAACTGCGTGCTGCCGTGGCAAAGCCCCCGGTAATGGCACCGGCAGCCCAACGCCCGCCGCCGCCCCAGCGACCGCTCCCACCAGGCCCGCGGCTGCAACCGGTTGGCGCGGTGGTGGCGCTGGGCCCGCAACAGGCCGCACCTGCTCCACAGGAAGTGCGTCTCGTCGGGTAGTGCCGGCCGTGCCTGCAGCCCGGCGGATACCACCACCCCTGCAAAACCCAGTTGAACGAGTTACAGTCAGTGAAGTCAAGCTACATGTGTATGACTCCGACGACTCAGCCAAGCTATCGCCCATACTGTACTTACGCGGCCTGCAGAAGGGCGAGACGGGCCTCGGGCTTCTGGGTGAAGGCCAATATCACTTCCTGCAGCCCGCAGAGCTCCTCCGGCTGCAGTTTGATAAACGAGCTTCCCAGCACTTGTAAGCTCCAGCCGCCATTGCAAGCGCCCGACTGCTGGAGGGTCAAGATGTTGCACTTCGGGCACACAATCGATGTCACGCGGTTCTTAGCCTCCATATTCTTCTTGTGGTCACTGAACCACCTCGTTTGGATCTTGCGTTCCTCCGCTTCCAGGAGTTTCGCCTCGAGGTCGGACGCAGGGGGCTGCTGCACAGGCAGCCTGTTAGCTTCAGCTGCCGCTCTGTCGTATTTCCACACGAACCTCATCAAGACACGCTTGCGAAGGAAGTTCATGCCTTGCTGCTTGTTCAGTACATCCAGCGCATCTTTGACCATGGTTTTACGGAGGTTGTCATCGGCGTGACCTGGCGACGCTGCCGCCGCCTCTGTGGCCAACTCCTCCTCCGCGGCCAACTCCTCGTCCAACCCTTCATCAAGGTATCCTACGTCTGCCTGTTGTTGAGCCGGTGCAACGGCGGCTGGGCCGACCTCCGTCCTCGCTGCCGGCTCGCCACCGGCCGCCGGCGAGTTCTCGGCTGCCAGCTGGCCACCGCCTGCAAGGGGGGGTGGCTGCTGAGGAGGTTGCTGCTGCAGCAGCAGGGTTGCCGGGGACAAGGCTGCCAGGTCGACGGGTGCACCCGCACCGTTCGCGCGCGTCGGTGGTGTAGGCTGCTGAATAGGATGCTGCATTAACGGTACCGCCCACGGCAAGGCAGGGAGGCCACCTGGCCAGTCGTTGCCGTCCACGTCAGGACCATCGTCTCGGAGTAGAAATGAAAGGTAACCAGCGGCTGCTAGCTCCTCCAGCGGCTGCGGCTGCGGTGGTGGCTGCGGGGGAGGCTGTTGCTGCAGTGACAGCGTCGCCGACGACGGCGCGGCGAGCCCGGCGGATGAATCCGAGGGGCTGTGGCGAGCCACTAGCTCCTCCAGCGGCTGCGGCTGCGGTTGCGGTGGTGGCTGCAGGGGAGGCTGTTGCTGCAGTGACAGTGTTGCCGACGACGGCGCGGCGAGCCCGGCAGGTGGATCCGAGGGGCTGTGGCGCGCCGCTAGCTCCTCCAGCGGCCGCGGCTGCGGCTGACGGCCGGGCGGCCAGGTGGCCAGGACGGCGGGTGGGCCAGCGCCGTCGGTGCACGGCGGCAGCAGCCCCGGCTGCGGAGGCTGCTGTGTCGGCAGCTGAGATAGCTGCTGTAGCTGCATTGGCCGCATACCGCAGCGAAATCCCAGCTTAACTTTTCTAATGGGCGGGCCGCCGCCGCTACGACAGCGGGCGGACGGGCCTCCTCTGGAATGGACTGTTGCTGCCTCAGGCGCGACTGCGGATCCTGTGGCTGCGTCGCCGCTGGAAGGGCCGAAAAGGCGCCAGTGTCGCCGATGGAGGGCGGCGCCGCATCAGTCGTGGTCGGGGACCCTACACAACACAGGACATGCATCCTTCGATGGCACGATCCATGCATAGCGAGGGGTACCAGCGCGCCCAACGACCCAGCTTATCGCACCTGGATTGAACCACATATCCTCGCCACGTCGCAAAGGGGCCTGCCGTGTGCTGTCGTTCTCCTGGCGCAGTTCCTCCGTCATGTACTCCACAAGGCTCTGCAGTACCATAATGCCAATACTGAGTGTCAAACCGCCACCATAACGACAAGAGGGGCACTTGCAAAGCTGCCAGACGCTTACCATGCCGTTCCACCGATCCCTCCTCAGTCGCATGACTAAGGGGGTGGGAGCCCGCCGTTTCCGTGAAGACAGTGGGTCCGCAATCGCCTCAGCCGTCCGGCCCAGCTGTATGTGCAGGTCCCAAATCTCTTGGCCGGTGCGCAAGCGAGGGCCTTCTTCGGACTCCACTGCAACGCACTGCGCCGGAACCTCGAGATCTCTGCACAAAGAACCGTGTTTCGGTCGGGACAGGGCACACATGTACACGAGGTTGGGTGTCTTGTTCACCCTGCCCAGTAGAACCCACCTGCTGGTGGCCAGTACGTGGTCCTGGATGACATCTGCCAGGCCAACCCACTTTGCGACTTGTTGGAAGTCTGCCCTGCAAGCTTCCCTAGCACGCTCATTTGGCAAGTTGCCTGCTGCCAGGACCTCCTCAAATGCCGTGTCGAGGGCTTCCTGGAAAGCTTGGGGGCTCTGGCCAGCGCGCTCCCCCTGGACCAAGTCAAAAGGAATGGGGCATCGGGGGGTGGGCTTAGGGTTCGCGGGGAATCGGGGTGGGGATAGGGTTGGATGAGGGTTGGGGTTGGCGCGGGGGTTGAGGCATTAGGGTTGCTGCTGGGTACTTGGGCCAATTATGTGTATGGGGCATATCCAGGCCCATTTCTCACATTATAACCCCTGACCAGTACTTGTGCATCACTGGCACGCGCGCGCACGCACCTGCCCCCGCAGGAACGCGACGCCCCGGTGTGCGACGTCGACCACGGAGTACACGAAGTTCTCCTTGTTCCGCTGGAAATTCACAGACCTATTATGCGTTCCATAGTATGTAGAGCAAGAGGCCTTGCTTCGAAAGCTTCTAATGACTGCGTTGGAAAGTTGTTCTGAAGCCATCGTCTGAAGCTTTCTTCTACGTTCTCGACTTCGTGCACCATCACCGGTCAACCATAGTCAGGCCTACGAGGCGGTCAACGCATGCCAGTGTTGGCATTAGACGAAAGCGCTGTCAAAAAGTCAGGTCAATGCGGCCGGGGAACCCTTTGGTTACATGCACTATCTGGCAATTGCAAATGCTTGTATTCCAAATAAATGCTATACCGAATACTGTTGTATAAACTGACTGAAAATGTGCTTCCGTGTTCGCCGTAATTCTGGTCAAAGTGTGGTCGTATGCCGTTAAAATCTGTATCCTGCCACAATCATCATACCGTTTATATCGGCATTGCTTACCGGGTGACCTAGCTGTTATGACTACGATGTATCCTGATGATGATGATTTAAAATATTCGCTTCCTACCGGCTGTTGAATGCGCAAAAATCTTCAATTGTCCTTTCAACAAATTATCTGTGTTGAAAGTAAGCTTCCTGTCGCAATTTGCGTGGCCAACCAAGCGGGCAAGACCTTTTCGTATACAGGGCGTCCTCTGCGAGCCGTTTTTGCACTCCGCTGGCAACCTTTCACTTGTAATGCTACTGCAACAATTTGCTGCATTGGGCGGCGTTTTGAAAATTTCTATTTCGCCTCAAGATCGAAGCCACTCGCCGCCGCCGACGTAAGGGCCGTGACGACGCTCAGTACCGATCCATTTGCATTCTTTCCGTCGCATGACCGCATGCCGACCTAATCGTCAGCGTAGGTGAAATTGGAAGCCTCGGATACGGCCAAGCGTTGCTCACGCGGCGGCAGTACCGTGTTGTAGTGGATGCCAAGCGGCAAAAAGAGTTGTAGTGGATGCCAAGCGGCAACACGAATTGTAGAGGATGCCAAACGGCAAACGGCAATACAAGTTGTAGAAAATGCCAACCGGCAGGCCTGTGCGCCCAACTTCCACAATCAACCCCCGAGACACACAACACGCCTGCCCTCGGTGAGCCCGCCGAATCGGCCGACTCCCGCTGCATTCTCCGTGCCGGCTCACTCCCGCCAACCTTTCAGTGGACCTCCTGGGGGGGCACTCCTGGCCACTTCCGGAAACTCCGCAAACCGAACCCGCACCACAACTGCCTCAGCCAATGATCCTATCGCATTAAGAAAATGTCGATTGGACGCGACCGACGACGCGACGAGCCCTGCTGATGGAGCTGGTCGCTCCTCGCCCCTGGCTCCGCTGCACTCAAACCGCTGCGGGAGCTCGGTAGAGGCCTCTGAAGGCGATGCCCGCCTTCCAGCCTTCCGGCCTCCAGCTTCCAGCTGGGTCGGCTGACTGGCTAGGCTTACCGTACTTGACATCTTGCGCACATGCCCAGGGAATGGGGCGACTTAATTTTCGAATGGCGATGACGACTTACCCCTTGGCGACTTTGGCGACTTCGACGACTTTTGACGACCGTACAACATGTACGGAACCCGCGTTTTTTCGTTTGTTCACCCCACAGCCCTCATTTTACATGGCTTTCAAGCATTCTGTACACATCCGTAACAAAACAAGCCTCTGAAGCATTGCAAACCCATGTTTGCGAACGAGTCGGACAACCGGAATACATGATGATGACCATTGGCCAGGAGAATATGCCTCCAGACAGCAAGGCACCGAGACACCGAGACACGATTCTATGTTAAAGTCAGCAGCCTGTAATAGTCACGCGCGAGTTTGGCAGTTTGGCAAGAATTCCGCACGCCGATAAGTAGATGTACGACAGTACGACTGACATTCTCGCCAAGTCGCCAATCGGGCCTCATTGGCGAGATTGATGGCGAGTTTGACGACGTCGTATTTTGGCGAGTTGCGACAAAGTCGCCCCGCACCCTGCACATGCCAGGGGGCGGCGGGCAGCGAGCGTCCCGCCAGCCCTCGGACCGCCACCGCCCCTCCCGGTCCCTCGGGAAGCTGTGAGCGGCGGAGGAAGAGGGGCGCAAACCGGTAGTGAGGCTATTAGCGCATACTGCCGCATAGTGAGGTGGTCTAACCCTCCCAAACCCCAAACCCCACCACGGCTCTGCACCGTGGGGCCTACCGCAACATGCGGTGGCTCGCAGGGGCCCCAAACGTGGCCGTGGACTGGTGGAGGATCACACCAGACCTCACAGCGGCACACAGGTCAGATCACCAGATCAGAGGAGGAGCAACGCTCGGCCTGGGCTCGACTCTTGAGAGTCTGAGGGTCTGAGGCCGACCCCAGCCCCCAGCCACGGGTGTGCAGCCGTGCAGCTGCCGGCAGCGCATGTTGTTGTGGTCGCGACGAAACATGAGCTCCAGATCCGTTTGGGAGGGTGGAGAGACACCCCCCCCCGGGCCAGGAGGTGGTGGGCGCGACTCGCGTGCAGAACGCCGAACGCCAAGGGCCGCTCCTGGCCGCCCAGCATTTCGCCGCCGCGAGGATGGAATGACAGGGCCAGGTGGAGGCGGAGGTGGAGGCTCGAGGGTGGATGTTTGGGCGCGCAGTGCGGAGGTGCAGTCCGGCGCTGCGTGCGCGATTGGGATTACAAGCCAGCGCGCCAGGGTTACAAGCCGTGCCCTGCCCCAACGCCCCAGCCGCCACCCCAGTGGCAGCCAGCCAGGCAGCATGTGGGGCGGCGGCGGCGGCGGCAGCCGTGCGCAGCGGCGTCCAAAGTGTACGGCCGGCCCCGTCGCGAGCGTACGACAATCACATATAGAACGCAGTTGCCCGTGACATCGGTGGCGGCGAAATCGACGGAGGGCGCGCTGTGCGGTGCATCCGACAAAGGACGCAAGGTTGGAGTCACGACTTGCCCAGCACTGCACGGCATCGTACGGTATCATGTACCGAATACGGAATGATGTACCGGAAAAAACATCGAAAACTACCGGGAAACACCGGAAATACCACCTGTCCATCGCTAACAACCACCACCCCGACCACCACTGCCCTCCGTGAAGGGATGCGCGACGGCTGGCAGCCGCACCACTTCCTGGCTGATTGCAAAATCGCACGCCCGCTCGCTTTGCGCCGCCAGCCCGGATCGAACCGGCGACGAGGCCAGTCCAGTCACCAGGCCAGGCCAGGCTTGTGCGCGGAGTGCCCCCGCTCGGCTCGGCCCGGCCCGGCCGGGTCCCCTCATGACGTCTGGTGTGTGTCGCGTCACCAGCTCACCACTCGCCGCCACGCTCCCAGCTGTAGCAGTCGCTCTGCGGCCTGCGGCCCCGCGCCAGGACCTCCTCGATTGCGCCCAGATCTTGCTCGTCCAGTCGGAAGCTGAACAGCCGCACGTGGTCCTGAGTGTGTGTGTATTTGTGGGGAGTAAAAGAAAACGGCCCCGGGACGAGGGGAGGGGGAGCGGGCCACTGGCAGGTGTGGTTCTGGAGCTTGGGGCAGTGTTTGAACACCAGTCGCGTGCGGACTTGTAGAGGAGCATGAGGAGGCGGAGGAGGAGGAGGAGGCGGAGGAGGAGGAGGAGCATGAGGAGGAGGAGGAGGAGGAGGAGAAGGCGGAGGAGGAGGAGGCGGAGGAGGCTGCGCCCAGCTGACCCGAGCACCGGGGGAGAGAGGAGGAAGTGCCGACAGCACCAGGGAGTGTCCTCCTCCTGCCCCAGCGTCCAACACATACCGGTACCTCCCTCCCTCCCTACCTTCCTCCCTACCCCCCTACCTGCCTGCCTCCCCCGGGGTGGCTCCCGCATCCCGCATCCCGCATCCCGCAGCAGCCTCTGAACTAAACTCCCACCCCCTCAGCGCTTCGCGTCTCCTGCTTTCTAGACCTCTACCCCGACTCCCCTTGCCCCCCCCCCCCACCACCACCCGCGCCCTACCTGCACGTGGTCCGCGTTCCGCGCCCCCAGAATGACCGCCGCCACTCCCGGCCTATCCATCACCCAGCGGGCCGCCACGTTGGATACGGTGGTGTCGTACTTGCGAGCCACACCCGCCAAGACCTGCAGCAGGCTCTGAAACCAGTCCCAACCGCCAACCGCCATGATGACCCGCGCGTACTTGCCCTTGCTGGAGGTGTCGACATTGACCCTGGGGCCGGGTTGGGGGGTTGGGGGTTGGGGTTGGGGGTTGGGGTTGGGGGTTGGGGGTGGCGTGTGTGTGTGTGTTGAAAGTGAAGGTGGGGGGGCAGCGGGTGGCGGTGCGCCGGGTGGGAGCTGAGAGGTGAGGCGAGGTGAGTTGGACCTCTTTGTAGGGGAACAGAGCGCAATCTATAGGGAAATCGGCTGAGACACCCCCGGCCCGGCACCGGCACCGCGAGTCGCGACCAGCCAGCGGCTCCGCAGCCCCCTCCCCCTCCCCCCTCACCCCTCGGGAGGCACCGTCGGGCACTCCCGTGCTCACAACCCCGAGGCAGCATCCAAGGCATTCGAGGTATTGCTGGGTTCTGGGTCCGTTCGCTAACGCCGTCTCCTTCTCCGCTGCGATGTTTTCTTTATAACCCCGAGGCAGCATCAAACAGCACTCAGCCGTCCGCTCTCAATGCGCACCGCACCGCACCCCACCTCACCGCACCGCACCGGGCTTTATAATAGGGCACCCTGTGGCAGAGAGCCCCGCACTCACTTGTTGACCGGCACACCCAGGTACTTGTCCGACAGGAAGCCGCCCGCCAGTACACCGTACGGCAACAGCGCGATCCCGTTGGCGGCGCAGAACTGGGTCATGCCGTTCTCGGGACGGCGGTCGAGCAGCGAGTACTGCAGCTGTGGAGGGCGGGGGGGCGGGGGCGGGGACGGGGACGGGGGATGGGGGATGGGACGGGGTAAAAAGAATATACCGCAGCGGAGACGGAGACGGCGTTAGCGGCGGGGGCGGGGGCGGAGGTTGGTTTCGGGGCCGCAAAAGAATATACCCAGAAGCGCAGCGAGGGAACCATCATTGGGCCTCATTGGAGGCGTAGCGGCTGGGTAAGAAACAAGATACGCGGCGGCGGGGGAGGGGGGGAGGGTGAGAGAGCCAAGCCAGCAGGGTGGGGCAGTAGGGTGGTGTTGTTCGGAGGGGGCTTAGGGGGGCGGTGGCGCGCAGGGGGACGCGCAGTCGGCGGCACGAGCCGACTACCGTCGACTACAGACTGCAGACTGCGCCCGACCGATGGCACTGTGCCGTACTGTACTGCATACGGCATGCCGTACCTGGTTGGATGCGATGGTCACCCCGGCGCGTGTCATGGCCTCCATTCGCGGCACGTCAAAGTTGGTGACCCCCACGTGACGCACCAGACCCTCCGAAACCAGCTCTGACAGGTACAGAGCGCCGTCCACGTACCTGCCACCACCACTCGGCGAGAGAGGCAAGGGGGCGGCGGCGCGTGGAGGGGAGGAGGGGAGGGGAGGGGAGGGCGGGAGGAGGGCCGTGTAAGCGGGTAACGAATTAACAGGCGACAACGAACAATGGGGCGGCGAAGCCGGCGGCGGCAGCGCCGCCGGCGGCGGAGCCGCTGCCGCCGTCGCCGGCCCACCGTCCTCGTAGCACCTGCTGCTGCTGCTGCTGCTGCGCCCGCGGGGAGGATGTGCCAGCGAGGGGGGAGATCCAGCGGTATTACGGGGGGGGTGAGGTGCGCGGGTGAGCGTGGGCATGCGGTGCCGTACCTGTTGATGTCGTAGTCGCCCCAGTAGTACTGCATGAGATCCACGCTGTCAACTCCCAACCGACTGCGGGACAGGTTCACGGCCTGGTGGGGCCGGCGCGCGCAGGAATGGCGGGCGGAGTGGCGGGCGGAAGATGGCGGGCGGGCGGGAGCGCAGGGGGTATAAAAGGGCGGGAGAAGACGATTGAGGTGGGGCGAGCGGCCAGTGTCCGGAGTTCGCTGGCGCTGTCGAGTTTTGTTGCCGTACCGCTTTGAGACGGCGGGCGCAGAGGAACTGAAGGGGTGAGCGGGAGGCTTGGGCGGGTGACTTGAGGGCACTAACACAAGAAACCAAACGGCGGACCGGGCACCCGAACCAGCCGCGTCAGCGCCAAATTAGGCCCCTCATCACATTTGATCCGCGGGCGGTGCTCGCGAGTTTGAAGTTGGGACGTGAGAGCACGCACGAACCCCATCCGTTAGACCGTTACAGTTGGCAGCAACTGCCCGTGCAACTGTCAACGGTCAACGTGACCGGCCAACAGTAAGCATCGGCGATGCCACTGCCGGTGACTCGTCCGGGTCACCGGCGATGCCCCCGGGCCTTGACCCCCCTCTGGACTCATGGAAGGGAGGGGAAGGGACAGGAAGGGAAAACAACAACAACCCGGTTCTGGTGCCGCAACTCTCCCGCCGAGTGGCGGCCCCCGCCGCCGCCGCCGTCGCGTAGCCGTTACCTGCCGTACTGCGTCCTTGTTGATCCCGGCCATGTCCCTCCGGCTGAAGACGCAGTACTTGGTCAGCACCTGACGGGCGGTGGGGCGGAGGGGAGGGGGGGCACGTTGGGGTTACTTGATGAAAAATGGATATCCAAAGGTGGCGCGGTTTGGCTCAAGGGTTTGCCATTCCTGGGCTTGACGGCGCGTGTTCTTGATTGTGGTGGTGGTGGTGGTGGTGGTGGTGGTAGTGGTTGTGGTGATGTTCCCCCCCTGCGTGCCGCGTTACCTCACGGCAAAGGGCGGGGGGTTACTGTAATGAGCTGACATGAAACCGCAGCGGTGGGGAGGAGGCAGTGCGAGCGATCGCACCATCGCAAGCGCACCTGTGTGTTTGGCGGCCGGCGGTCGGGACTGGAAGCCAGGTAGCGGCCGATGAGCGCCTCCGCGGGGCCGTAGTGGTCGGCTGAGGCCGGGGGGGGGAGGGCCGGGGGCAAGGCGGGGACAACAGTCCCGAGGTCAGTTGGGGCGGTGGGACGGTGTTGAGCAGGACGAGCCGCAGGGAGGTAGGCGAGGGGGGGGGGATCGCAATAAACCCCCCCCCTCGCCCGACGACCCACGCGCACAAACCCCGCGCCTCACCCCAACAACACCTCTCCCCTCGCCACGGCCACGCCATCCGTTTAGAGCGTAGCGCCCTCGCTTGCTCGGCGGCTTGCCAGCCCGAGCCCGTGCCCCACCCCAACCCCAACCCCGACCCCGACCCCGACCCGCCCCTCACCCGCGTCAAAGGTGGTGATTCCCGCCGCCGCAAACTTGGCAAAGTCCTCCACCGCCGCCTGGCCGCTCGTCCGGTCCGACTCGCGGTCGCCCCTGCCGAGTGCCGACCGACCACACGATCACACCAGGGAGGGAGTTGATCTACGAGGGAGAAGATCCGTGCAAGTCCGCTCTTTTCGCAGCGCCTTCGTGTGAAGGCTCCCTGGACTCCTTCACTTTGTGAGGGCCCTTTGGCACATGCGTCGGGACGGACGCACACGCACACACGCGGGGACCTGCCCTGCTGCTCAGCCCGCGCCGACTGGACAACTGGACCCATGGGATGCACCTCTGGGGTGCAAGCACGGATCTTCTGACGTGGCAGGGGGTACCGGTGCTAGGAGCGGCAGCGGCACGGGCGCCTTTTTGATGCGGGCTCCCGGCTGTCATCCACGCAGCACACTTTGGTGGTGGTATGAAACACGAGCCGACGACGCGGCGACGAATTGGCAACGGACTCGCATGGGGGAGAGGCGGGTGGAGGGGCGGGTGGAGGGGGGTGGGTGGAGGGGCGGGTAGTCGCACCTGTGGCCGCCGCTCAGTTGCCAACAGCCCTTGACCACCTGCCCACATGCACACGAGTGACCAGCGGGCGCGGCGGTTCGGGGCGGGTGGATAGAGGAGAGCAAACAGTGCCGAATGGGCAAGCTGACGGGGCGGGGCGGGGCGGGACTGACGGGTCTAGGCACAGACCCGTGGGTCGGTTGCAGCAGCAGCGGCAGCGGCGGTGGCTGGGGCATTCGCGGGGAACACTACGAGGCGTGACAGGGCTTCTCAAGGGGTACTGGCGGTCTTGCCTTCAACCGTGGCGCTAGCAAGGGGGGGAGTTAAGAGAGAAGAGCCGCAGAGAAGGAACCAGAGGACAGGCTGGCGGCCGAGGGCTTGGGTGGGCGGCCGAACGCGGCAGGGCAGGGCAGTGCGCCGGGATGACAGCGACAGTAAAAGTGACAGCGCATTGCGCGGAGCCGCGCCTGTGCCGTGGCCCCCCCGGGCAGAGTTGAGGGGGTGTGGCTGGGCGGGGCCGAGCGAGGTTCGCCCGACCCACCCGCCCCCGCAGCCGTCCAGGGCTTGCTAGGCGTCAGGCTGGCTAGCACATGGTCGATGGTGGAACGTGCGCTGCCGCCTGCCGGGCGTGGCGGGCAGCGGGGCCCAACATACCAACAACCCCACCCACGAGCCACGACCCACCCGGCTGATGTTGAGGCCGGGGGCCAGGTCGATTCGCTCCACGGCGCCAAGCGCGAGGGGCGCAGCAGCGCCAACAGCCGCTGCTGCTACCGCCGCGGAATCCAAACTGAGCGCCGCTGCCTGAGCTGGGCGGTTCTCGAGGGAGGGCACGGCGGACAGCAGCGCTGCCGCGGCGCCCAGGACCTCCCGCCGGGTAGTGGAACGGGTGCTGCCGGCGATGCTGGTCGTGGGAGTGGCATCAGATGTGTTTGTTCCAGGTGTTGTGTTACTGTCCGTCCCGCAAAAATTCTGGGTCGGTCGGGAGCTTGCGAACGGCTGAAATTCTCTCCGGGCCACGCGACAGCTGACATCATGAAACCGCGACAGACCGCAGCTCGTGGCCTGGCGTCTTGATTGGTGTTGGAAGCTACGCTGCATGGTCCTCGAGTTGGGCCTGTAATATGGCTCGGTGGCTGGCGAGGGTTGGCGTGTTGAGAAATGCTAGGGGACTACCTGAGATTTGCAAGGCGACTTAGGGGCCGTCAACTGCTAGAACCTATGAAAAGTAAATTTATGCATAAACTTATATGAAGCCTAGCTGTTACGGTGCGAACAGGAAGGTTGCCGTGATCACTACTATGTCCGTCGGCATTATGCTTGCAGCGTTCCGTGCTGCCAAGGAAACACCCCCCTTTCCACAGCCTGATGCCCACTTCACAAAACGCTCACTGCAAATGGCTTCGATACATTCCGGCATCGCGTGGCTGTGCAACCTCGCACCGCGTCGGGAGCTCGGGGCATCCGAGACCGCAACTCACGACGGCATCGTGACTCGGACACCAGGGACACCACCCCGCCCTTCACATTCCTCCACCCCCGCCATCTGAACACTCAGACCCCACATCTTTGCATCGCGTCTGCCGTCTTCCGGAACGCGGCGACCCAACGCATCCAGCTGCGGTGCCGCCATCTGCCCACACTCCCCGCCCCGCGCCACACGCGCATACAGCCGCAGTTCACAAAATCCCAGCAAGCCCCGACGCAGCTCCGTTACGCCCGTTACACTGGCAACCTTCCCCAGCGCGCGGCGCTGTCCGCCCACGTCCGCTCTTCCATTTCAGCCCTTCCTCGCGCTGTGCTCGCCTCTGCCCGTCGTGCACTCCGCAGTGGCGGAGCGGGTTCCTTGGTGGCGGCAGCCACCCAACCAACGAACCAGGCACACCGTTTCCCCTCCCCCTCCTCCTTTCCCTGCTCCACGCCAACACCTCACCCAAGGCGCGCTTGCTCAGCTGCGGTTCGTAATTATTTCCCCGCTCCTCCGCCCCCTCCCCCTCCGCCCCCTCCCGCCCATCTGCTCCACTGTCGGTCCTCCGCCCCCTCCGTAAACGTGCGGCTGGCGTGCAGCAGCACCCCCGCATCCAGCTGCTTGTTGCAGCGCGCCACCCGCCGGGCGTCGTATGCCGCAAAACCCGGCGTGGAGCGCAGCTGGTCGGCGGTGATGGGGTTCCCCTGGAGCGACAGGCTGGACAGACTGGCGCAGTCGCGCAGCACGGCGGGCGGCACGGCAGCGATCCTGCTAGGACAAAAACACAAACACACACACACGCACACACATACGCACAATTGACATTACACATACGCTCAGATTAACAGGCGTTGGTTGCGGGCGGCATTGGCTGTGGGAATTTTCGCCCAGAGGCAAGGAGCACGAAAGGAGAGCGAGGAGTGAAGCGCGCGGCGAGGGGGGAGGGAGAGGGAAGCAGCCGTTGCCCGGCGCAGCGAGCGGTGCGGCAGCGCCAGGGGCAGGAGGTTGCCCCCCGCCCCCTCTGCTCCCGGCCCCGCAGACCGCCTGATCCCTCGCCCGTCACTCCCTCCTTCCCCTCCTCGCCCTCCCTGCCCCACCACCTCCACCCCTCAGGCCCTCCTTGCCACACGGCCGCACGGCCTCCCCTGGCACATGCCCCCCCCTCTCACTCCCTCACTCTCACACACTCATGCACACCTCCTGACACCCCCCCCCACACACACATACACACACTCACATGTTCCCATCCAGTCTTGCGCTCTGCAGCTTGTTCAGCCCCGCCATCCCCGGGGGCAGCTCCCGGATGCGGTTCCCCTTCGCGGACAGCTCCACCAGGGAGCTGCAGCCGCCTGAGGAGGTGAGGAGGAGGAGGAGGACACACACACACACACACACACGCACCAGACAACGCACACACGCACACACCAGACAACGCAGACCGCACCCGCCAGCAGACGCAGGCATACGCGCGGGAGCGGGAGCAGGAGTGGGAGCGGGGGCAGGAGTGGGAACAGGAGCAGCAGCAGGGCAGGAGGAGCCAGCCAGGGGGCAAAGACACACAGCCAGGCTGTTAGGGGAGGGTGCGGCGGCAGCGGCTGCTGCGGCGGAGACAGCCGACAGGAGACAGGGAGGGGCCCAGTCAAAGGGCGACAGGGGGACGTGGTGTGCGTGAAAGAAAAAAGGGTTGTGGGCGTGCGATACTAACATACAAGGGTTGCATGCTTCGCCGCTGCAACCGTACACGGCCCTCCGCCTCCGCCCTGTCGTACACGGCCCTCCGCATCAGTCGGCCCCCTTCCTACGCAGCCTCCGCCCCTTCCCTGGCCGCACGCCCTCCTAATATACAAGACAAGGGCAGCACCGGCCCCCCCGGCCCCCCCCCTTCGCCTCCCTCACCAATGCTGTCCGGCAGTGCCTCCAGTCTGTTGCTGTCCGCCAGCAGCACCTGCAGCGCCCCCAGCTGGCCCAGCGCCTGGGGCAGTGCCGTCAGGGCGTTGTGGCTCACACTGAGGACCTGCGGGGACCGGAAGAGGGGGGAGGGAGGAGGGAGCCCAGGGGGTCAGGGGAGGGGGAGGAGACCTCTTCTGTGCGACTCGGCGCTCCCTCCCTCCCTCACTCACGCACCTGCACACGCCCCCGTCACACGCCGCCGTCACACATCATTACCCCGTGCATGCATCGCATCGCATCGCAGCGCGGCGCAGACACAGCGCAGCCCCCGCCTGCCATGCTGCCGTCACCCCCACCTCGTTCGCTAACGCCGTCTCCGTCTCCGCTGCGGTATCTTCTTTTTACCTACCGTAGCTCCCTTCCCCCCGCCGCAGCCCCTACCTGCAGCGACCGCAGCCCCGATATGCCCGCGTCCGGCAGCGCCTCCAGGCCGTTGTGGTCCAAACTGAGGCACGTGAGGCCGCTCAGCGCCCCCAGCGCCTCCCAGGCCAAACCCGCCGACCCCTCGCCCCCCGACCCCGACCCCGAGGCCCCCGAGCCCCCCGGGGCGGATCCACAGGCCGCGACCGCGGCAGCGCCTGTGCCCAGGCAGTTGCGCTCCAATCTGAGCGTGTGGAGCCCCGTCAGGCGGCTGATGGATGGCGGCAGGCGGGCCAGGGCGTTGTGGGACAGGTCGGCGACGCGGGCGGCGTCCAGTCCGGAGGCGAACAGGTCGTCTGGCAGGGTGGAGAGGCCCAGGTCGCGGAGGGAGATGATGGCCGTCTTCTCCCAGGTGCGCTTGCGCTCCGCCCAGTCGATTGCGGGCTCCTTGCGGGCGGCCGGGGCCGCGGCGGCAGCGACGGCGGCGGCCGCCGCGCCGCCCAGGGCGCCGCCCTTGGCCTGCGCGTACAGCTCGCGCACGCGCGCCGCCGCCTCGTCCTGCCGCGCCTTCTTCTGCTGCTGCAGCGCCTGCTGACCCTGCGTGGCCACGGCGGTGCCGTCGCTGAGCAGCAGCATCAGCTTGGCGCCGTTTGCGAGGCCCGCCTTGGCGAGGTCATGGGTGGCTGCCAGCACCTGCGCGGCGGGGTCGGGGGATGCAACCGGGGGGGGGGGAGGCGTCGCGGTGCCGTGGGCAACACAGGAGGCACCGCCCAGGAGTGTTGCGATTCCGATCAAACGGAAGTATAAAGTATCTGAAATTGCGAAGCTTAATGTTGAAAAGGCCCCGAGCTGCCTAGATGGCAATTTGACCCTAGTGAAATCGCCTTATCCGCTGGCGCCTGCGACGTACTTTTCCTTTAAAGATCAGCTTCTGTTTCCGAACAAATGCGCCAGTAAGCTCCTGCAGCCTCTCTTGCAGCTCCTGCACTTTTGCCGAGGCAGGCAGCGACAACTCCAGCTGCTGGGCGCCGTGTTTGATTTGCAGCGTCCATAATGGCTCAGCTTCTACCATCAGCACAAGAAGTGCTTATCCCAGTCTGAAAGGCGCTGTTAAGTTGAGCGAAGATCGATGCTTGACAAACACCAGGTTTCTACGGGTCACTTGTAGGACATGACATACCAGATGCCCTTTGCAATATGCAAGCGCAATTAGGGCAGGTGATAGGCAATGTTGGCGGCTTGATAGGTCGACGGATTGACTTCCACAGTTGATTACAGTTGGCGCCTCAACGATCTAGGCTTATGGAGTTCGAGACTTGCCGCCAAGCAACCCAAATGCTGCGATTGAATTACAAACAAACTCTCCTCGAACAGCATTCATTGAGCAAGGGCAGCGGTGAGACTTTGTCTCACATGCCTGGCAGTCACGCCACCCTCAGCCACAACATTCCTCTGCAGCGAAATCACATGCGGACCAACAGGGCACGGTAAACTGGACCCTTCGTCGCCATCTGGTAAACCTCCCGCTCCGTCGGTGCTCCTACGGGATTCTCAACCAACCAGCCTGCCCGTTCCCACGACCCCTGAAACCACAACAGGTCGTCCTCATCCACCACACCCGCGCTCGCCCCACGCTCAGACGCGCCCTCGGGCTGCCCGCTCCCGCTCGTTGTTTCCACTCCTCCAGGCAGTGACGATGCCGACGAGGTTGGGCGCACGGCACCGCCAGCCTCACTGCTCGAGGGCCGCGTCTCCTCCGCTTCTGATGTGCTCCCAATCGCCTCCGGCGACGATTTACGACCTCCCGAAGTCGCCACCGCTGCCGCGGCCACAGCCGCCGCGGGCGTGCACGGAAACACCGGCTGGTTGGCGTGGACGTCGTCGACCCTGAAGGCGCCGCTCCCGTGCCGCTCAAAAGCGTTGCGCATGAAGGCCGCCGTGTCCTCAAAGTCCGAGGCCAGGTACACACGCGCTGCGGGGCCAAACAAACAACAGCACCGACAGAGGCAGCATAAGTTAAGTGAAGTGCAGTGCCGTCCAGTATCTCGACTCAGCCCATCAGCCACGAGCCCAACGACCCATAGCACCCAACAAATCAACGCGCCATGCAATGCTTTATAAGGAGAGGGTAAGGTACGCGCACAAGTGCAGTCGTGAAGTAACGAATGCTCGGTGTCACCACCATCACGATACGCAGCATCTCTAGACGCACACACAAACACGGTATCTGGACACGCACCTCCGGGTTGGAGCACCGCCGCGAGCGCCTCCACGAGCTCCCGACCCACAATGTGGCGCTGCCGCCGCTGCTGTGGGTCGGGGTACTGGATGCTGACCAGCTCGACTGGACCAGGGTAAGAGCCCAGCAGCGCGCCTGCAGACACGACCGCGTTGGCCTGGAGGTAGTGCACGTGGCCCGAGAGGGACCTCGCGGCGGCCCAGCCGTTGGCTCGGTCCAGGAGCTGCGTTGGTGGAAGGGGGCAGGGGAAGGAGAGCGAAGAGCGTCAGCAGGTGGGTGAACCGTGAACGGACAAGAGCGGTCTGGACTCAGGTCGCGGGCTGGGGGGTCCGACGGCAACAAGCAGGGGCGTGGGGGAAGGATCGCGGCCCGGCGAATGAAAAAAGCGACGAGCAAGTTCGGCGCGCACTTCATCCGTGTCAGTAAGGGTTTCAGGAAATGGTCAAGTGTATGTTAGCTCCCTCCGACAGTGACGCGGTGTGGTGGAGAATACCGCGCACCTATAATAGGAACTATGCTTGCTGTAGCAGTCCTTTTGACAGCAGATGCCACCGAGTATAGGCAATCAACTGCTTCGAGAGCTGCCGTACAACGAAACACGTGCTGAGCTGTTTGGCTGCGTTCGCGTTATGGAATCCCAAGTTAATGCAGTCGGGGTCGGGTCCTGGGCCCAAGGGCCTCACCTTGCCAGTGTCCGATCACCCCAAAACATTTTGTAGTACAGCACGGTAGCGGTATGCATCCATGCAAGAGGCCAGGTTCTGTTAGCTCCCTCCGACAGTGACGCGGTGTGGTAGAGAAAACCGCGCACCTATAATAGGAACTTAGCTTGCTGTGGCAGTCCTTTTGACAGCAGATGCCACCGAGTATAGGCAATCAACTGCTTCGAGAGCTGCCGTACAACGAAACACGTGTGCTGGTTTGTAACGGTATGCATCCATGCAAGAAGCCAGGTTTTGTTAGCTCCCTCCGACAGTGACGCGGTGTGGTAGAGAATACCGCGCACCTATAATAGGAGCTATGCTTGCTGTGGCAGTCCTTTTGACAGCAGATGCCACAGGGATTAGGCAATCAACTGCTTCGAGAGCTGCCGTACAATACACAACGCAAAAGGATGCCCGTGTCGTGCAGGCGGGGCCGAGCGCCGCCAAGAGCCAGGTGGTGCCTCTCAACATCAACTGATGACTTCTGCAGGGCCAGTGCTACATGCTCACTGACCCTGGGAGTGTCCTGAGAGCACATCCCCGGACCCGGCCTTATCCGCCCTGAGCTCTCACCGCCTTATGGACATCGACTCCCAGATAGTTCTTGCCAGGTCCCTTGCGGACGGCCATCAACAGCACGTAACGTCCGGCGCCGCAGCCAAGGTCCACGACAAGAGGCTTGGTCGGGTCATGGAAGATGCTTGCCCAATCAACCGTGACGGCCGGCTGTTGTCCATCGGGGCTCAACAGAAATGAGTAATTCCTGCGGCCTATGGCGCCGCCCGCCTGCCTGCGCACAACAGCAATTGGCGTTGGGTTCGGAATGCTGAGCTCGGCACTTGCCGGAAGGAAAAAACAGCAAAGTTGCGGTCTCGAGCGTGAGCAGAATGGCAGCATGACCTCATCTTTACTCACGTTGCGTTCCGCCTCGCTCAGCCTAAGCTCATGGAACGGCGAGTCCGGGGCGTCGGCGTGCCCTTGCGCCAGCCATGTCTGGTGCTTGGGCAGGCTGCTGTTGGCGCCATTTGCGATGACACTGATGCACCGATGCTGCCGTTCAAAGCTATGCCATGCCCCAAAGCGGGCGCCGGCACGCCAGTGAGCAGCCGCCATGTGGGACGCCGACGGAGGGACAGCAGGAGCCCCATTCGCATGAGTATGCCTGCTCCATGCGCCCGAGCACCGTGCAATGTTTAAATGCGCAGCGGCCATGAGACCATGTGCGCTTTTGAACAAGCACCGCTTCCAATCTGTGGAACACTCTGGTGGAACCCGATCGTCGTTAAGTCATTTCGAACCCTTGTTAAAGACGTAAATATTACAATTGGAGTGAGGATATCGGCGCTTTATTCCCACCGCTTACGGCGGTTCCAAAAAGTTCAATTCCCAGTCTAAGTAATGGTGCAGGTCGGTGACAGGTGCCCAGACTGGCAGAAGACCCCTGAGGCCAAGGTGCAGCATTTCTGAAGCGCTTCGGGCGCGATTTAATCACTTGCAGCGCAGAAAGTGATGATGTGTGCACGCAGTTGTTGCCTCCGGCGCAATTCGTGGCCAGTTGGCCCGCCAGGGCCCGCCAGGGCCCGCCCGTGCCCGCCACCAGGCGCCACCCCTGGATCTGAAACCCACTGCAGCAACGACGCCGTAAACCTGCCCAGCAGATGCAAGCTTAAGCGGCGGCTGTGAAGCGCTTTGTGCCCTTTTGGCAGAGCGTGCTAGAGCGCGTCACCTCGGGCAGCCCCGAGCGGGCTCGGTGAAGCGCCGTGCAGCCTTGCAGCCTCAGCTATCGTCCACGCTACAATGTGCAGCACAGAACAGACTGGTTCAAATCCAAAACGTCGGCAAGCTCCAGCAGGTCTAGCAGATCTTGCTCGAAAGCAAAGCGCTACCCTTACATCCTACGGTATTGTTGCATTAGCCAAAGTAGCAAAACGAATAGCTAAACTACATTCGGGCTTCGCCACGGAGCGAAGGAGCCCTGAGGAGCTCAAGACCCCAGGAGTTCGCGGCGGACCCAGCTTTGGATACGCCCCTCACATGCGCGGGCCTTTTGCGGTGCCACATTAGGTTAGCCGAACGTCACATGTTATGACATGGCCTGACAATCAGCCGGCACAGCCGCACGTGGCGCTTGTCGATTTGCCCGGTTTGCTGCACGGCCTGCAGCAGTGCACCGATCGTTACCGGGCTTCCGCCTGCGGTTTGGAACCAGGGCTATTCAGGGTCGTGTCTCTGATCGCTTCGGGCCCATCCTCCGCGGTTTGGGCTTCGGCTGCGGCAGGTGTCCAGGTGCGGAATGCACCGGTGATCCATTTGGGTCCGCTGTTAAATGAGATTCATACATGGTTGCGGTATGCGCCAACAAAAGGTTCGGTTCTAATGACATTCGGTGCGATGTCAAGCTGGGTAGCTGCCGCTGCGTGGCACTGGTACCGGCACTGGAGATGGAGTCCTAGCCGACCGGCAGACATGTGCTTTTCCGTGCGATTCCACGTGCGTGGTACGTTGCGTATCAGCGCTTGCTCCCCAATGGACGGTCGCCAATAACAGCAGCACGCGCCGAGTAGCCGGCCCCGCGAGCCCAAAAGATGCGTTTTGAGCGCATCTTGAAAGCAATCTGTTGCTGCCGTCTGGCAACCCGGGTGTGCAGATGGCTGCCCGAATTGTGGAGCATTGCGCACCCATCCGCCACCCTCTGGCTCCCCAGTACAGGACATCACTGGCTGAGCCAGAGCACTGGGGCGTAAGAATGCCGTAAGAGTGCGACCCACATCAACCGGACGAGCGACGAGGGGCACCACACTCAAGCAATGATGACGCGCAAGGTCCTTGCCGGCGAAAGGTTGTGCCTGGGCTTCCAAGCCAGCCTAGATCGCCGGTTACGAAGAGCCAGGCTGACCACTCAGGTGCAAGAATCGCACGCGCGGGCTTCGGGTTAGGGTGCTAGGGTTTTGCCCGCTGGCTCACCGCTTTGGTCAAAAGCCCATTGCAAAAAAGGCCTAGTGGTGCGAAGGCCGACAGTAAACGTATCGTGACGACGCTAAAATGCCGATGGCGCTGTGCTTTGTGGCTTGCTTCGTGGACGATGCGCAGGGTGCGTGAGGTAGGGGGCCGCCGGTCGAGGAGGTGTTCTTTTCCGCCAGTTCCACCTTATGCGAGGAGCCCTCAAGGCCGGATGGCCATTGCCGCCACTCGATAGTCACGCAAATGACAGAGAAGGGGAATGAAAGAACCTTATAAGAGTTGACGGCATACGAAGCCAGAGAGACCTGTGAGTGCACGGCCAGCCCGTGGTATCGGAACAACTATGCCACCCCTGCAGCGAGCCTAACTTCACGCTGTCCAACGTCCAAACCGGCTGTGCGATGGGCACAACGCGGCACGGCGTGGCACGACCCTTACACCCATGGCACGGAGGTCGGCCGCCATTCTTGTACTATGTCTCCAGAAGTGAACTCATGTCGTTCGACGGTGTCGGACTGTCGGTACTGTCGGTCACTGGCAGTCACGACACGATACCGCAAACTTAAAAAACATTTACTTGTTTGTGCGTTGTCGTATTGGGTTGATTGTTGCTGGTGGTCGCGAGACTTTTGACGGTTGGTGGCGGCGCGTGTTGTCCAGGTTCGGTCCACGCAACGGCCGCAGTATCGCGTTGTTTTAACGAGCAATTGCAGATTCAACTTTGTCATTATGGAACGCATGCGTCGCCAACAGTGCTCCGGAGCTCCGCCCTCCGCGTCAGCTTTGAATGCTTGTACAACAGGATCCGTTACCTCTGCGTTGGCATAAAGCTTCTCGAAACTAGACAACTACATAAGCTTTCGCGAACGCATCTCTGTATTACAAACAACGACACATACTGTTCCTTGTATACATTACTGAACCTCGTTGACTGCTTAGGACTCCGGAAGAATGTGCCAGGTCAAACTTGACGTGTCCTGCTCCGGTGGCTTCGGCCTGAAGTATAACAGCGTCCTTTTTGCTGTGCTTTCTCTCGCTGTGATGAGCGCCACAATTTTCCTGGGGGGCCTGGCCTCGCTCCAAAACGAGTGCCACGATGACGGGATGTACGAAGGCAACACCAACGCGCTGGGCGAGATCGGCGGCTTCAGCGCCAGTGTGCTCACCTGCAAGAAGATTTACCGCTGTGAGAATGCTTCGACGGAATCGGGGTCCCCGTTGCCAGACATCGCCTTGGATGTTTGACCCGAACCTTGAGCCAGGCGACCACCGGAAGCTTCTTGCTTGATACGTATGCTTTAATGTCATACTAGCATGGGTGAATTCTGGCGTCTCGGAACTTTCTCACCTACCCGCCTGCCGCCGTCTTGCCTTGCTTGCAGTCTACTGGTTCATCGCGTCCTATCAGTATGTCATTGGCGCCATTGGCCTGTACGCCGTCCTGGTCGAGGGAAAGCTGGCTGGCCTTAAGGGCTCGCTTCTGGGTCTCTACGTTGTTGGCACCCTTCTGTTTATCTACACTTCGAGTAAGTATTGCGTACCCCCTTCCCGTGTAGGATGTTCATGCTTAATTTCTCGCCAAACGTCAATTAAAGCATATGGTTAATTGTCATAGTCGTCCTAAATTGGTTCGTGTTCCGCCTTACCTGCAGACTCTTTCCTGAACATTCTGGAGGTGCCGCTCTTCCAGTCCGAGACCCTGCGCGACCGCTCCAAGACGGCTGTGGCCGGCGCCATCATCACCGCTACGCTGAACGCCCTGACTGTGTTCGTGACCGGCTACCAGGCATAGACCTGACGGGTTGCGACCGCCCCAACTGTCCAACTGTACTAATGACGCTAGCGCGCGCCACTTGACACTGGCAGTGACACCTAATTTATAGAAGATTATTGTGTACATGCTTTTCATGGTAACCATGGTTACGTAGGGTTGTCTGGTGTTGTAAGGGGTGGACAGAGGAAAATTGACTGTGTACGTTGTCGCCCTTCGCTTGGCGCGGGATTTTACCAATAAAATTTCCGTAATTTTATCCCTAGCAACTGCCTGGCTCGGAATTTTCCCCATGGTTCTTATTTCGGTACTGGGGGAACAGTCTCATCTACGGACGTCCGGAAGTTCTGTTGGCTTCAGTATGCGATGTGGTGTCTAGGTACACGTTCATGACGTGCATCCTGATAGACCCTGTTACCGTCTCAGTCTTCTGGACAGAGATACTCATTTAGGCACCGGGCTCAGGGAAGGTGGGAAATAGGTGTTCGTGAAAGGGCCAGGGTTTTATGATTACCCATCATCGATTCCGTGGTCTTGCACAGATGTAACACATGTGACTCCTTCAACGCGTGCATCGACTTGCGTCCGTCTGCCTATAGCAGGCAATCATCCTTAAACGTAGACTAAACTGCCATACCACCACTTCACCACAACCTCAAAATCCGTCCAGTCCCTTCATGGCATGCTAGCTGGTCCAAATTCAGGCCCAAATTGCACACACTGGCTGAACCCTAGACGCTCAACCACACGTACGCTCATTCGCTGAGCCGTTTCGCTGTCACTGGTACCGCGCCAACGCAATTAATGCTGTTGCGTGCCGTCCTGTATTAGCGCCGCACGGGCCGCTGGCGGCAGTAGCGACCCGGGCTGGTCCGACGCTCTGAGGCACGGAAGTAGGGATCGGACCTTGGACTGCAGAGCCCGATCCTCCCCGCTCCCAACCAGCGTCTGACGGGCCTCTTCTAGCTTTTTCCGCAGCCACACCATACGCGTGAAGTTGAGTGGCTTGTACAGCCGAACCGGCACCGTGGGCTGCCTCGCCGCCGCCATCTTAAGCACGGACAGGTTCTTCATGACGATACCGAGATTCTTTTTCCGCGTGCGTATCTGGGATGGCGACAGGGGCCGTAGCTCGCCGGTGGGGTTCCATGCTTTCCCGCCGGTGGTCTGTGGGGAGAACGATCAACAAAAGGGCGGGGTTTCATGGGGATTCCGTGCAATTGTCTTTCTAAACAGTGCGAGCTTTCAGCGGTCATTCACAAGTGCCCACACCCAGCCATCCTCGCCGCGCCACGCCGGTAACCCGCATCACGGCTCTGAGTCGCCGGGCGCCTGCGGCCTATGGCCGGGGCCCTCCCGTCGGTGCCGATCCCCCCCCCTGGCCCAGGGCGCCAGATAGAAGCCCATCAGACCCACCTTATAAACTACCAGAAGACACCGAGAAAAGAACATGTGGAACTACACAGGATGTCAGAAGTGCTCGTGCTAAACTGCTGGTCTACGCTAGACTAGCTTACGCCTACACTATCCAATAGTCAGAGAAATACGTATTATGGTTGTCCAACAAACGGACGCGCAGCGATAATGTGACGGGCTTCTGAGCGTGGGCACGCGAAATGACGAAAGCAAAAAAGTGAAAGAGAAGCAATCATGCCAGTTAAAACTTACAAATGTTAACCGAGAGCCCCACGCTTGTACAAGTTCTTGAGATACTGGAAGAGACAAGCAACCGAGCGAGACAATCGCGGGTACGACAACCGCAACCTCTGCGCCCTGAGCTTGCCAATTATAATGACTGAACCGACGACAAATCGTTCCGACGGGATATCCAATGCGCCATGGCTGCAGGAAGTATAAGTAGCTCTAGGCTGGGCTTGCCGGTCCTACACCGCGCCGGCGTGCGTCAGCGCGTATTGAGAGGTGCGAGAGCTTTCCCGGCTTGCGCAGCTCAAGACAGTCGTCTGCACATTATAATATGCTTTCGCACCACAGCGGATGCGCGTCGCGTGACAAGATTCGCGCGCTGCATTTATCGCTCAACCAGCGCTCGTCGTACATGCTGCCTCGCGCCTCGATTTTACGGCTCCCGCAGTGCACGCCGCCAAGAAGGGCTCCTCACCCTGGTCTTCTGGGGGACCCAAACGCGGAGGCGGCAAGAGCGACGGCAGCGGCAGCAGCGGCAATAGCAGCGGCAGCAGCCCGGCCGGCGGCAGCGGCAGCGGCGCCGGGGGCGCTGCCGGCGGAAAGAAGGTCAACGGAACTGATTCTGGATCCGCTGCGCCCGCGGGCGGCAGCCCTTGGAAGGATGTGCCCGCGCGTCAGGGCCTGCCCTCCAGGCCTGCGAAGGGCGGGGGCGGCTTTGGCGCTGCCGGCGCTTTAGGGGGCAGCCGCTTGGCGTCCCGTGTGGCGCAGCCGCCGCCCGAGACCACTTTCACAGACCCCATCAGTGTAACGCTGCTGGTAAGTCCCACGACCGTAACGTCCGACCGTCCGTCCGTCCGTCCGCCCGTCCGTAGTCAACGCCGCTGACCCGTGGGTCATGCGACGGCGTGGCACCATCAGCGGCACGTCGTGCAACCGATTACGTCGTGCATCCCTGTGCATGATAAGGCATGGGGTGAGGAACCCAACCAACTAACCATGTAACGCCCACACACATATGATGATGACATCCCCCTGAAATGGTTGGCGTTGTCTAGCCGATAGACGTTGTGCGCACGGATGGAGTCGTGCCACGGAATGATGCATGCGGCGAATCGTAGCGCCTGCTCCTCCGCTAGTCGCGCGGCACCACGGTAGGGGGGGGCGAGCGCCGCCCACAGCACGCTCCCGCACACATGCGCGCTCCCGCTCCCACCACCGCCAGCGCCCGCTCTCGCTGCCACGGCCGCTACCCCTGCTCCGGAGCGCCCCTCAACTCACCCTCCACCCACCCCCCGTCCACGCAACCCCGCCTCCCCTCCCCTCCCCTCCCCTGCATGGCCCCTGCCCCCCCCCAGGATGAGCTAACCCCCACGGAGCCCGCGGCGGAACCCAAGTACGTACCCTGCCCGCCGGCATGCCAAGGGAGGGTGTGTGTGTGTGGGGGGGGGGTAAGCACACCCGCTCACCCGCCCGCGCGCACGCCACCCGGGAGGGCAGCCCCCCCTCCCGCCAACACGCACTGGCCCGGGAGGGGCGGGTGTCGCGTTGCGCACCAAGTTGGCACCCCCCGCTCCCGCGAGCGCCATTGACCCCCCCCACACACACACACAAACTCGGCAACCCCCTTGGTGGTTGCCGCCTCCACGCCCTGACCGCCAGAATGCCAGGAGCAGGCGCCCTTACTCCCACGTCCCACCCGCTGTGCTGCGTTTGACCCCCTCCCTCCCCCTCCTTCTCCCTCCTCCCTACCACCCCCTGCGCTGTGTCTGTGTTTCGGCGGCGGCGGCGGCGGTGGCGGTGGCGGTGGCGGTGCAGGTGGGGCACCTTCTGCAGCCACCTCAGCGGCGAGTGGGTGGGCCAGTACGCCGCATACACACCCTGGGAAGGTGCGGGGAACAGGGCGCTGGGGAACAGGGGGGGAACAGGGCGGGGGCGGGGGGATGCGGAGGTGAGCGGGGGTTGGTTTAGCGAGGCGGTGAGCGGGGGCGGTGAGAGCGGGAGGGCAACAGGGACCCGCGAGCTGCCGGTATGATGTATGGGAGAGGACTTGGGGGAGGGAGGGAGGCGGCCCTACCCTTCCGTTCCAGCGCTGCCGGTTACCTGCACCACTCTGACAGGTGGTGGTGGGGGTGCATGGGCCGACGGACCGACGGAGCTGGCGGTTGGGATTTTGTTCGCCCTCGGTTCAAACGGTGAGCTGTGGACGGCGCCCGCGCTTCTCGACACGCCGCCCGCCCGCCCACCCGCCCGCACGCACGCCGCCGCCGCTGTCTTGCAGGCAAGCCCGAGCCGGCCTGGTTGGACGAGCGCGGCAAGTACATCACTGTCGTATACACGCGGGCGCTGGAGCAGAGGGTGAAATACGGCCAGCAGGGGCAGCAGGAGCGGGGGCAGGGGCAGGGGCAGGCGGGTTCGGAGGCCGGAGCCGCTGCCGCCGGAGGAGGAGGCGGCGGCGCGGCGCCTTTGGCTGCGGCGGCGGCGGCGGAGGGGTCCCACAGGCAGGAGGAGGCGGAGGAGGAGGCCCTGGAGGAGGCGGATTTGCTGATTCGGAAGATTGGCCGGTGAGGGGCCCTTTTGCGGCAAGCGCTGATGGGCGCGCGGGATGGCAGGTGGCACGCACTCGGGGGTCGTACTCTTGCCGTGCTCTGCCAAAGCTTGGCAAAGTCGCCTCCCTTCCTCCGAGGCTCCTGCTGAGAGGACGACGGCGCCGGGCTGTCGTTCTGTGCCTCATCGTCACACGTCGCTTCAAAACCCGCTCCCTCCCCCTGCATCCCTCCCTCCTTACATCCCTCCCTCCCTCAATGACCCGTCGCCCTCTCCCTCCATCCCTCCATCCCGGCCGTGCCCCCCTCCTCCGCCTCCTCCCCTTTTAATGTTATAAAAGGAGCATATCACTCCCTAATCCCGCTCCTCCGCCTCCTCCCCCCCCTGCAGCTGCACCAAGCTGGCTGCGCTGTCAGATCTGCAGCTGCGGCCGCCACGGGGCGGCGCAGTGGCGCAGGGCGGGGCGGGCGGCCAGGCGGGGCCGGGAGAGGGGCAGCAGCAGCAGCAGCAGCAGGAGGAGGAGGAGGAGGAGGAGGAGGATGTGGATGTGGAGGCACTGAGCTTCAACAGCGACGGCGTCGTCATCTTCGACGGGGGCAACTACTCGGCGGGGCCCGAGTACATTGGTGCGTTGGAGTTGGGACTTGGGACTTGGGAGGGGTCAGGGAAAAAAGATATACCGCAGAGAGGCAACGGAGAGGGCGTTAGCGAGAACCCAGCGCTACGGGGGCGGGGGCGGGGCGACGAGTGTGCTCGCCTTCCTGGGCGGTATCTGCGTGGTTTCTCAACGTGCATGCTGGGGTTGTGGGGCAGCGCTCTGCCTCGCCGTGACACATCTCACTCAGCGACAAAGGTTGCCCAGCAGCGCACTGCTGCACCGCCTGCTGCTGCTGCTGCTGCTGCTGCTGCTGCTGCTGCTGCTGCTGCTGCTGCGAGTGCACTGTATCGGCGGGTTCGCTGTACCGGTACCGTCCACCGCGGTGGTGTGCTTCGCGCCGCGCTACGCACCAACCGTATCGGCGGGTTCACTACGTGCCGTGCCGTCACTCCGCAGGTCAGCAGCAGATCAAGTTGGTGAACGATGAGGCGATCCTGGGCCCGGGAGAAATGGAGGAGGAAGGGGCGGCGGCGGCGCGGGCGCGCAGCGGCGCCGCTGCCAGCACGTCCGCGCCGCGGGGCGGCGGCGGCGGTGGCGGCAGCGGCGACGACGAGGACGAAGATGAGGACGAGGGTGTGTGCGCGTGGCGCGTCTCGTGGCGCGTCTCGTGGCGTGGGGGGCCGCAGGCGCTGTCCGTCCCCTAACCTCCCCCATCTGCTCGCCTACGCCGCCTCCGTCTCTTCGCTGCGGTATCGTTCTTCTTGCCCCACTTTGCCGCCTGCCCTGCTCAAAGCCCTCTGATCCGTCCATCAAGCGCACATGCACCCAACCAGCACGCCTTCACGCACGCAAGCAGCCACGCTAAAGGCATGCACGCCGGCCCGCCTAATCCACACCCACGCACTTACACACCACCACGCACCTGCTCTCCCCCACCCCACCCTACCTTCCCTCCCCACGCACACCCACCCACCCACCCACGCCACCCTCCCCTTAGTCTTGATGGTAATCCATCCCATGGGGTTGTGAGCTGGTTGGATCGCAGTTGCTCACAAAACGCATCGCCCATCTAAACACCCCCCCACTCACCCGCCTACCCCCTGCTCCCCTGCTCCCCCAGACGGCTCCACGCTGCTCCCCACCACCACCAGTGTGGTTGAGCAGTGCCTGGTGGACTGGGGCAGCCGCAGCCGCATGAGAATCAAGATGACGCTGCGGATTGGGCAGCTGGAGAACGGAGAGGTGGACGTGCAGGTGTGTTTGTATGTGGGGGGGCCGTGTGTGACTGTGGGTGTGTGGTTGGGTGGGTGGGTGGGGCGAAGTGCAGGGGGGGGGGGAAGGATGCGGAAGAACGAAGGAGGGAAGGGAGGAGGGGGGAGAAAGGAGGGGAGGAAACAGGGAAGAGGGGGGCACGCGGTGCACGCTGCTCGCCGGCTTCCCGGGAGAGCAGTCGCTGGCTCTGCTTTTCATTATTCTAAATTGGCGCTCGCGCGGTCCATCTAACCACCAAGCCAACCAACCAACCACACCAACCAACCAATCCGACCAAACCAACCGTCTGCCCAGGTGCTGCGCATCCTGCTGTTCTTGGAGGAGTGGCTTGGCCCCGCGACTTCGGAGCGCCTCAGCTCACCGCCGGGGGAGGTGCGCGCCCTGGCCCGGCCCTGCACGGAGCTGCCCCGACCCACACCCGCACAGCTGCAGGTGGGTGGTGGGTGTATGGGGGGGGGGTGACAGAAGGACGGTCTCACAAGGGTTGGGTGGGTTTGAAGGTGGCGTGTGCTGCTGCCGCGGGCGGTGGAGGAGGAGGAGGAGGCGGCAGCGGAGGTTCTGTCCGCGGGTGTGACAGCCCGGGATCGCGCGGCTCCCGTTACCGCACCGCCCCTAAATAATCTTAAAGTCCACACGCGGGGCGTCCTGTGTTGGGTTTCTGCTGGGGGAGGGGGGAGAGGGGTGGGCTGTCACGGAGAGCAGCTCCCGGCTTCTTGTTGCTGCATACGCCGAGTCCTCTTCGGCATTGCTCGGGGCGTTGAGGCTTGCGCCGTCCTTCCTTCCTTCCTTCCTTCCCTGCCCCTCTCAACCCCTCCCCACCGGAACACGGCTTCGTCGTCCTGAGTCCTGACCTCCTCCCCTCCTGACCACCTCCCGCGCTTCCTCCCCTCCCCGCCCTCCCCTCCCCGCCCTCCCCCGGCCAGGGCTCCTGGAATGTGTTCACGGTGTGCGCCACCGGAATCGACGAGGTGGACCCCCTGTCGGGTGAGTGAGGGCTGGCGGGTGCGGGTGCGGGTACCGTACTTGTGGATTTAGCGAGTCAAAGGCAGCGCAGCGAGAAGAAGGCAGCGAGTCAAGCAGCAGCAGCCTATTGGCGCGTCGCTTCGCTGCCGGCCACGTGCTGCTCACCCGTGTCCTCACCCGTGCCGCTCACCCGTGTCCCAGGCGACGAGCGCTCGGTATGGGTGTACAGCAGTACGGAGGAGCAGCAGCTGTGGGACACATCCACGGCGCTGCCGTCGGGCGATGAGGGCGCGTCCTTCTGGTTGCCCGGCGGTGTCGTACTCAGCTTGCGCATGGTGGACAACTACGTGCCCGTGGATCTGGATTCCGCGGATCCAGCATCCCAACACGCTGGCAGATCTGGATCCGGATCCAGCTCGAATTCCAACGGTAACGGCAACGGTAACGGCAAGAAGGGGCAGCGGGCGTACCCGCGGGGGCTGTGTGTGGGCATGACCTGGCTGTGGCGGGAGGGTAGCGTGTCGGCTGTGGAACGGGAGTACGACGGGTACGGCTATCTGCGGGAGGTACGGCTGTCGCAGGGGGTCAAGGGCGGCTGGAGCGGCGGCAGGATGTAGTCAGATGGAGTCGGGCGGTGGATGTGCAGGGAGAGGGAGAGAGGGGGAGAGGGAGGGGCTGAGACGCGGCGTCGGGGGCTTGCGTCGTTGTGCGTTGCGGTGCAGCGCTGTGAACCTGTGATGTCGCCGGGCCGCGGGGTAAGAGGATCGTATCCGGTCATATACGACCACCGGAGCCAAGTACCCGGACGTGGCCACGTGGCGCGGCGCGAGCGGGCGCGGTGAGCTTGGGGTCGGATTCCTCGAGGTGATGTGATGTGATGTGATGTGGTGGGGGAGAGGGGCCGGAGTTCCGGGTGCAATGCCGGGAGGGGAGGCGTGCGGTGCATCTGGCCAGGCCAGGCCCGCGGAGTCGGTGTGTCACGAGCGGGAAGGGCTGGGCGCTGTGGCCTGCGGACGAATGAGCTGCCTGCAGCTGCCTGGGTTTGAAGATTGGGTATAGTGCTGCAGGTGGGTGCAGGTGGGTGCAGGTGCAGACGCGGTGGCCGGCCTGATGGCGTGTGGCGTGTGGCCTGGCCCGTCAGCCTGTGCCTGCTTACTTAACGACTCGAACTTACCCTCCAAAGCTCTGAGCCCGTAAGCCTGTGCCTGCAACCGAACTGTGCGTCGAGCTAACCGAACGAATGTACCGAACGCCGACCATCGCGCGCCATTTCCACTTGCTGAGGAGGGGATCGCGGCCGCGGGACGTGAGCGAGAGCCTGGCGCTCCTTCCATCGGGGCAGGCCGCACAGCAGTCTCGCCAAAGCTGACTCCCCGCGGATGCCTCAGAGAAGGGAATTCCGTCGCTCTGCAGGCCTGTCTCCCGGGGCGTGGAGGAGGATTGTGGGGCTCCCCAGGGGGATGAGCAGGAAGAGCAGGAACGTCCCGAGGCGAGGGTGCTTACAAAGCTGCCGCTGGCTGTCATCCGGTCCATCTGCGTTTCGGAGCTTGTGTCGAGGCGCGTTGTAGCTCTGGACTTGCTCACGCAGCGAGGCGCAGCCCTCAAGCAGTGGAAATGTCCCAGGGCGTATTCGCCCCCTGCGCGCTACATAGGGGTCCTGCTGATTTGTGAGGGTTTGTGCATTCACGCAGAGAAATCTACGTGCGTTAATACATGGTCTGGAGCGGTCTTCAGTCAGCCTTGTTGTAACAAGGACGAAACGAAAACGGGGCGAGGAGGCCCGAATAGGGCTTGTGTATATATAGAATAAATCGTAACGTTGGATTCGTACACGAATCCTCTAGGTAGTGGGCACAGTAACACGAGGTGAGATGTTTTATATATTCATTGATAATTATAGGGTATTATTTGTAGCTGTCCTGCTTGGGAAGGTGCAGTTGGCGCAAGGGCCGATCGTGAAGACCGGCTCCAGCCGTGGAGTTGCGTAGTTTGGAGGCAGGGCGACAGTCCTGAGAGGTACAACTTTGTTAGCACTTCTGTCCTCCGATTACAGTCAGGGATAGGTGTATTTCAACTTCTCAAGAACCTTTGAGTCAGGGCAGCTTTGAGTGTATGTCAAGTACCAACCGCCAGCGTCCCGCCCACCAAGTAGGGCAGTGTTTCTTCCGCCCTGAGTGCACAATGTTATGCAGGGTACAATAACATATGTTACTAAACCTCAGCTGTCCCGGGTTTCAGTGTCCGAGCGCGCTGAGGTCTTGCGCCGCAGCCGCGCCTTGCTCGACCTACGGTAGTTCGGCCCAATTTACATTGATTTCTGGTGCTGTGGTTACGCCACAACAGGTAACGATTAGTCCCTGCCGCCGGGATCGGCGTGTCGTGGCAGGCCACCGATGAAGGTGACCAGCAGTGGAGGCGTTTGTGAGGAGCGTCTGCCTTAGACCACTGCAGCAAATCCGACAGGCGTGCAACAATTGTAAGGGAGCGCAGCAGCTCTCCAAACTGCCTTGCCTGCCGCGGAGCCTGTCTTGGCAGTCGCGTCAACTAACTTTCGGTCGCGACCATGGCTGCGGCGGAGTCCGAAAAGGATCACAAACTCTCCACGCGAACCTCCCGAAGGGATTCGGACGTCTGCATTTCTGCAACAGCGCACGCGGGCTCCGCAGCCACCCCGCCGGCGGACTGCCTGACGATGGACGCTGCGGCCTCCACCCCGGCCAGCCCAGCAATCGAGGGCCCGCCAACACCGCCCAACCCACATGCGAAGTGCAACCTCAATCTCCTCCCGGCGCTCTCCGTCACCAGGCCGCCGCCGGTGGCCGATTTGCCGCCAACGCCATCCTCTCCATCGCCAGCGCCCGCAACCCAAACCACCACCACCACTCCTGCCCGCCGCGACAGCAAGGCGACCCGGGCGCTGCTGCAGCTCGGCGCAGCTTGCCGGCGCATCAGCGAGGTGGGCCTGTCGGCGGTCACCTCCGCTGCCGTGTCCTGGGTCCTGCCCGGCGCCGCGGCCAAGGCCCGCCGCGGCGGAGCCGCCGCCGCCACCGCCCTCGGGTCCGGCGACTCTGCCGACCCAGATCCCGAAGCCGCGCTGTCGCCTCGCAACAGCGATCTGGGCTCCTCCTTCATAAGCCGCGGCGGCAGCAGCAGCGCTGTCACCACGCCACGAAAGGTCTCCACGCCGACGCCAGCCGCCGCCAAGCCATCCCCACCCTGCGCGCGGCGCTTCGGCAGCGGGAGCCACCACAGCGCGCCGCAGGGCCCCTCGGCGCCTTCCTTCACGTACGGCAGCTCCAGGGTGGCCTCCTCCGCCTGGGCCCGCCACCTCGACGGCAGCATCAGCGGCCCCTGCGGCACCGCCCGCCCCGGCAGCTGTTCCGGACCGCTGACGCCGCCGCTGGTGCCGATGCTGCCGCCGTCGGCGCTGGCGCTGACGTTGGCGCTGCCCGCCGCCGCCGTCGCGTCGGCGGCGCCGACGTCACCTACCGACGGGTCAGCGCCGCCGCCGCCGCCGCCGGCGGCGGCCGCGGCCCAGCAGTCCGCCGACGCTGGCAGCGGCGCCGGGTTCTTCCGGCCTCGCGTGACGCCGGCTGATGGGTTGCTGTATTTGGCGCCCTGCGCGAGGGCCAGCATGTGGACGCCGCAGCGGGGGACTCGGTGGTCGCTGTCGCAGTACGGACTGCACCGCCGGCTGTACCGCGGATACGCCAGCACGGTGTACAAGGTACGACGCGGCGTGGCAGCAGCTGTACGGCAGCATGACCAGCGCCGAACTTGCTAGCTGCCCCCGCATGGGTTGGAAAACCCAAATGCCCCTCAGAGGACCCTCATGCGCCCCTCCTCTCCCTGCCTCCCTCCCTCCCCCCCTCTCCCCCCGCCAAGGCCACCTGCGTCACCTCAAGCACCGAGGTGGTCCTCAAGGTCTACTCCCTCGCCACCCTCACGGACTTTCTGAGGCATCAGGTGGGAATGGACGTGTGTGTCTGCGTGTGTGTCTGCGTGTGTGCGTGTGCGGGCGTGTGGCACACGAGTGTGTGTGTGTGTGTACCGGTAACTGTGCATGAGTGTGTATGCGTGTGCATGTATGTAGCTATGTATATATGAATGTGGGTGTGTTTCTTCACCTCTCCCCCTGCTCCCTTTCGTAATTTCGCCCTTCCTGCTTCGCCCTTCCTCCCCGTCCCTTACAAGTTACCACCGCTGCCTCCCGCCCCCTGCCTCCCGCCCCCTGCCTCCCTCCCCCCCTGCCCCCCTGCCTCCCTCCCCTCCCGGCTCAGGTCCTTCGTGAGTTGGACATCCACTCCCGACTGATGCACCCGGGCATAGTGCAGCTGCTGGCGGCATTCAGGAGGGGAGCGGGGGGGGAGCGGGGGGGAGCGATGAGGGCGGGGGACCTGGACCGGGGAGACTGGACCGGGGAGACTGGATCGGGGAGACTGGATGGGGGGGTGCCCGGATGTGTGGGGGACTAGGACGCAGGGCCCAGGGCCCAGTGGGCGGGATGCGTGTGGGGGAGGGGGGCGGCCTTGCCAGTGTGGCGCCCCGGGAGTCCGACACAGCTCTGGGAGCCCTTCCCCCGATCCAGAGCGGGACAGCCCCACAGCCTCCCACATCATCCCCCCACCCACACACACAGCGCGCAGCGCACTGCGGGGAAGCGCACTGCGCCCTTGGTCGGGATCCGCCTAAAACACGCACCCCTCCTATAACACGCACCCCCGCCCTCGCCCCCAACACACACACACACACACGCGCACCCCCGCCAGGAGGCCGATGTGTTGGTGATGGTCCTGGAGTACGTCCGCGTGGGTTCCCTGGATCAGGCTCGGAAGCGGCTGGGCGGGCGCCTGGGCGAGCAGTGGGCGGTGCAGCTGGTGGTGTGTCCGCTGCTGCGGGTGATGAGCCACCTGCACCGATTGGGGGTGGTGCACAGGGACATCAAGCCGGTGGGTGGGTGGGGTGGGTGGGTCGGTGGGTGGGCGGGTGGGGGTGTGGGTGGGTCCGTGCGTCTGGAAGGCGAGCGAGCGGACGGGTGGGCGGGTGGGGTTGCCAGTGGCAAGGCGGTGAGGTTGAAGGCACGGCCAGCAGGAGCCGTCGGAGGCTGGCTGGCTGGTTGTCGTACGGGTCGTCCGGGTGGCGCGTGTGGTCACACAGAGGGGGTTTCATCCATTGGGGTTCCTCCCCCAGTGGATGGATGGATGGGTGGGTGGATGGAATGCAGTAGGGTCCGTGTCTCCTGCCGTTGCGCTGCACCGCGTGCCGTGAGCCCACCGCACGTGCGTACGTCGTGCCCAAGCTGTTGCGCCGCGCGCATCCCGCGCCCCCTCCCCGCCCTCCCCTCCCTCCCTCCCTCATCGTGCCCACGTGCCCCCCCCCCCCCGCAGGAGAACATCCTGTTCACCCCCGACTGGCGGCTCAAGCTGTGCGACTTCGGTGTGTCCATCTACCTGCAGGAGGAGCGGGCGGGGACCCGCGCGGGATCCAGCGACTACATGGCGCCGGTGCGTGGCCCTGGCCCTGCCCCTGGCCCTCACCCGGCGGAGCGGAGCGGGGCGGGGCGGGGCGCCAACTTGGGGGGCCGTGTTTTCGCTCTTTGGGCGGATTGGGGATGAGAAGAAAGGGGGAACTCCGGGGGCCGCTCTTTGGTGGGAAGAGTACCGGTACGAAGAAGCCGAAGGCATGCCCATCCGTCCCCCCGTTAACCCGCCCGCCCACACGCCGCATGGGCGCTCCTCGTGGCCCCCGTCCCCCGCCCTTTTTCTCTCACCCCCTTCCCTCCCCTCCCCTCCCCTCCCCGCTGCGGCCTCATCTCACTGCTTGCCCCGCCAGGAGGTTAATGCCTGCCCCCTAAAGCGTACCCCCGCCGACAACAAGGTCAACGACCAACTGGCGTACGGCGCCTCCTGCGACGTGTGGTCGTTGGGGGCGGTTGTGTACGAGCTGCTGGTCGGCTTCACGCCCTTCCCTGGAGGGCCCCCGCCCGGTGGCGCCACCGCAACCGCCACCGCCGCCGCCACTGCCGCGTCGCGCACTCGGAGCTCCGAAACCCGGAGCGCCGAGCCGCAAGTGGAGGGAGTGCGGCGGTCGTGCGGCAGCATGACGGCACCGGCGGCAGCTGGTGACGCTGCCGCGGCGGTCGGGCAAGCGACAGGAGGCGCCGCGGCTGCCCCTGGTTTCGGAGCGAGGGACGAGGAGGCGGCGGCGGCGCTTGCGGCACATGACGTTGTGGATGGGGACGCGGTGGCAGAGGCGGAGGCAGTGACAGCGGCAGCGGGGGATGCGACGGCGGCGGCGGAGCCGCCTCCCCGGCCCGCAGCTGCGCCGCCGCCTCCAATCTCGTCCGGCTCCGCCGCCACCTCGACCCCCTCCCCGACCTCCTCGCTCGCCTTCCCCTCCCGGTTGAGTCCCGCGGGTCGGTCCTTCCTGCTGTCCTGTCTGGAGGCCCACGCGGGCGACCGACCCACCAGCGAGGAGCTGATGCAGCACCCCTGGGTGCTGGGGGCGCAGCAGGTGGGGCGCTGTGGGTGGGTGGGGGGGAGGGTGACCCGTGGGTCGGTGTGGAGGCTCTGGAGGTTTCCGCTGTTGAGCGTGTGGGTTTAGCGGAGGCGGCTGTTAGGTTAGGTTGGGTTACAGGGGCGCGGCAGGGGACCGGCACGGGACCGGCAGGCGGGGACGGACCATCAGCGGACGGACCCCCAGGGGGTTTCTTCTTTTTGACCCCAGCGGACGTGTGATCTTTGGATGCAGTCCGCATCTAAACACTGTCGAGTCCGAAGCCTACTTGCTTACGTGTCTTCCTACCTGGCCTACCTGGCGTACCCGTGTGTGTGTGTGTGTGTGTGTGTGTGTGTGTGTGTGTGTGTGTGTGTGCGTGTGCAGGCACCGCCGCCGGCCGACGGAGAGGGCGCGGCGGAGGAAGCTCCCGCCGGTGCCCCGGAGCACTGACGTCAGGCCGCCGCCCGTATCCCGGGGAGCTTACGAGGGCGGCCGGGTGGGGTGAGGGGTGAGGGGTGAGATCTGGGTGGGAGGGGCCAAGAGAAAGGGGGAGGGCGCGCGCCTCCCAAGAGAGGGGGGCGCAGTCGCGCAGGTGCACCTTCCTCCCTTGCCGCCGGGGGCTGCGGGCGCGGGTGCGGGTGTGGGTGCGGGTGTGGGTGGGGGCGCTGCTGTGCGCCTTTGTTTGAACTCAATCACGAACCCCAACACCAGTATCTCTTTTGTTTTCACCCCACGGGGGGTTGTCCCCCTTGGTTGGTGTGCCCTCCCGCGGACCGAGCACTGAATGCTGCGTGAGGCTGCGTCTTGAGGGTGGGGTCTCGGGCCTGCCCTTCGAACCCAACCCGGGAACCCGAAGGGGGGCCGGGTGGGTCGCCGATTGCGGGAAGAAACTCGGGATGGAACGCGGGAAGGCGCGCAGCGGGCGCTGGCAGGTGAGGGACCCCTTGTTTTTTCGCGGTCGGCAGCTCTCGTCGCTTGGGGTCGGGCGTCGGCGGCACACGGCGGCCTCTCCAGGTCCCTCCCGGCCGCCGGTTCGGCGGGGGAAAGGGGAAGTGGGAAGTGGGAAGGGGAAGGGTCGCCCCCCGGGGTGTGTCCAACCCTCTCAGGAGAATGTCCGGGGGACGGCGGGCCGCCGTGCTCTCGAACTCCTCACGCAAAACCAATACCCGGCCGGCGCACAAGCGCGGACGTCGACGCTTACCAATATCATTAACGCGATCATGGCGCGAATGGCGATGTGGGTTTTTTTCTTTGAATAATAGCAGTGATGTCCCGTGAGGATGCGTAGTGATTAAGATTTAAGTGAAGAGCAGGGCGGTGCGTTTTCGTTCTCAGAGCCATCCTGTCGTACACACATGCGGTACAACTATGGCAAGATATATACTGGGTTGCCGCTTTTTTTTGCGCGCTTATTTACAATACACGTTTACACCACCACCACCCCAACCAAACCGAGTGCGTCTGCGCCAAACCACAGTTTGGTTTGACCGCTTGCTATATATGTATATTATTTGGAAAGGTCCTGGGGCGCGGGGACACTGCGAAAGGCAGCGGATGAGAAGCGCCGCCAGATCGAAGGCGACTGCGGCGATTGCGGCGGCGCACGAGAGGGAGAGGAGCTGGCGCCGCCGGGCGACGGCGGCGGGGCCGTCGCCCGGCGGCGGCGGCGGTGGCCGATTGGGGGGGAGAGCGGGCGTGTTGGGTGGGCAGTGGGCCGTGTTGCCGCTGCTGCTGATGATGCCGCTGCTGCTGCTATTGTACTACTGATACCCGTGTTATTTTGGTGCAGTGCACGGGCGAGGGCGAGGGCGAGGGCTTGCGCATGGCCCCGGATTCGGGTATCGCGGTGCCGTACCATATACGGCATCTCAGGTCGAAAACCTATTGGGGAACGGATGTCCGTGGGCGCGGTCGCCTGTATGTACCGGTATATGGGTGTGGGTGCGCGTGTGTATAGGTTCGGTCGTCTGTGAGGTTTCGGAGCCTGCTACTGGGAGGCCATTGCCGCGCCCGCCCGCACAGACACAGCGCGCTTTTCCCTCTCTCTCCCTCCCCACCCTCTTCCCCCCGTGTGTGTGTGTGTGTGTGTGTGTGTGTGTGTGTGTGTGTGTTTCTGTCGGGCGTGCCGCAAGTCACGCCCCATCCGCCGCCATAGCGGCTTTTGCCGTTCGTGTGTGACCAGTGCTGTGGGAGCGCCACGTGCAGTTTGTGTTTGCGGCAACGCCGAACTGAACCCATCGCTTCTCGTTGTTTAAGAGGACTGTCGGGGGGGGCGTGGGCTGGTGGGGTGGTGGCGGGGGCCATCTGGGGTCCGTGTGTGCATGGGTGGTCTGTCTTTGCTGAACGTCGCGGCGGCTTCACGGATCCCTCTCCCCCATCTGGCTGGGGACCGTCGGCCCGCGTTCGTTCGTTCTTTAGACTTTGCTCCCCGCCGCGGGACCCGGGCTGCTTCCGGCCTTCGCTGCCCGAGGAGGCCCCCCCAGCTTGGCTCGATCTGTTCCGCTATTGGTGATATACGGTGTACGGTACGCGGCGAGCCGACAATGCCCAGGTAGGTCGTACACGCGTGAGCAAAGGCTTACTTGCCATGCTGCTCGAGGTGGTTTGGGCGCCCTCTTTCTGGGGGGTAAAAAGAAGGTACCGTGGAGGGTTTTGCCGTCGGTGCGACGGTGCCGGGTAGCAAGCCTGCTATGGCCTGCCATACGGTACTACCCCACAGTCTGGGACTGAGTTGTCCGGGTGTCCGGCCCGGTGCGCACCTTCTGGTCACACGCATCCCCGAGAGACCCACTGGACAGAGGCCCCCCCTTGCAGTTACCACACCCCGAGAGCCCCCCCTTGCGTCTTCCCCCTGCCGCCTCGAGCATCTCGCCGCGCGCCACGCCACGCCACGCCTCCAAAAAAACAACAACCCCGCATGCCCCGGGACATCGGCGCATATGCCCCCACGGTATCCCTCGAGGCTGTCGCTCGCGGCCTCCTCCCTCACCTGGGTCCTGAGTCGCCTACGTCCCTCCGTTGCGGCATGCACTTTAGCACAACTTTCAGCAAGCCCCTCCTTCAGCAAGCCTCTACCTAGTCCTCCATTCCGTCCCCATGCGGATGCGGATGAGACAAGCTGGCCACGGATCCGCCCACAAGAGTTGCCCACACGACCAGAGGCCCGGGGGTTCGAGCCGCAACCCGGGACACTTCAAAGCATAAAGGGGGCTGTCAGCGGCGGCGCACTCCAGCAGCCCCCGCCGCGAAGGCACCAGGTCCATCTCCCAATTCCGAACCTCCAACGACCGCTGGGCGCCGGCCTGGACTGCGGCACGGGATACGCGAAAGCCCGCAGGCGGCACTTGGAGCCCCTCTTACCGCCTCCAGTTGGCCCCGGGCCCCATCGAAGGCCGAACCGTGCCCCCCCCCGGGGGAAGACACACCCCTCGGAACGGGGGCCGGTGGGTGGGGGTGCGGTGCTTGGGGTGGGGCCGAACAGCCGCGGGACGCCGCCCGCGCGCCCATCCTCCGCTGCAGCCGCCGCCCCACTGCTGTTGCTGTCGGGGTGCTGGCACCGCCAACGCTGCTGGAAGTGCTGCGCCGCCGCTGCCGCTGCCGGACCCGCCGTTCTCAATTGATGCGACGCCGACCGAACCGCACGTCGCTATATAGCGCGGAACCCTCCACATTGCGTGTTTGCGTCGCAATAAACTGGATTCATATGCGCTCGCCCGCGCTCGCTCGCGTTCCACCTCCGATACGATACTCCACCTTCTCGACACTTTCGCAACTCCACGTCGAACTTTCTGTACCATCTCCACTCCACTCCACTGCACGCCCACTCCACGGCCTCGCCACTCCGCTCCACGGAGCAAGTGGGAATCTTCGGAGACGACTCCGCCCCGCTCCGCTCCACTCCACACTCCCCAACGTCCACAGCTTTACGCTACAACAACAGCACCCCAACAGCTCACACCTCTCCCACTGCCACCCCTAGGGCGAGCTCGCCCCACCCTTCACTCCTGCTTGCCGCCCTGCCCCTGCCCCTCCCCCGGGTACACCACCGCGTCGAACACGGCCGAGTAGTCGGTGTTGGCCAGGCCCCGGTCCACAGCGTCCTGTAGGATGAGGTTGCGGAGAGGGGGCAGAACGGCCAACGAGGGGGGTATCCACGTATAGGCCGGAGCCCGTAAACGGTATCAAATCAGGGGGGGGGCAACCCGGCATAAGAGAGGGGAGGGACGGGTTTGAAGCAGATGTCCGCGGCGCGGGTTCGCACCCCATGGGGCAACCAAGATGCAACCGCGGCGGTGGAACGGAGGCGACCCCCCTGGGGCGATTGGGCGGCGTATGAGTCCAGCCCAGCCCAGCCCAGCCCGGTCCAGCCCGGACGTGCCCCCACGTCGCACCGCTTTGCACCACTGCCCAACACCATACCTGCGTGACGCCCTTGAGCGCCGCCAGCAGCCGGGTGTCCAGCCCCGCCGCGGCTGCCTCGCTCTCGAACAGCCGCACGTCCTTGAGCAGGTGCTGTTTGGCGGGACCAGGGCAACACGGATGGGCGCAGCGGGGGACTTTGGGTGGGGGATGACGGGTGGGCGTGGGGAGCGCCAAAAACAGCAGATCACCCCGCATCCACACGCACCCGGGATCTGCAGCCCTGTGTTCAGGGCGGTAGGTGGGTCGGGATGCGGGCCCCAAATGGTAGGTCGCGGTCCCGCAGAGGCAGCTCCCGTCTTCCCGCCCTCCCCCGCGCCTTTACCTTTGTTGGGAAGTTCGCCGCCCCGTAGTCGCGGTCCAGCATCTTCTGCAGCTTCTTGTCATATGTGGGCGCGTACAGGGCCGAGGCGCGCAGTATGGACATGAACTTGTCCACGGGAGCGCCGCTGCGCTGCACCAGACCCAGCGAGGTCGAAAAGCCCACCTGCGGCCACCACGGCACCCACCCTCGTCAGGGGACCACCGGGAGGACAACACAACAAGGCCCCTCTCGCCCCTCCCGCGTCCCGCCCCGCCCCGCGCCTCCCCCCTCCCCCACCGTGAGCGACGCGATGAGCTGGTTGAGCGCCAGCTTGACCGCCGCGGCGGTGCCCACCGGGCCGATGAAGTGGATGTTGGGCTCCTGGCCCAGCGCGCGCAGCAGCGGCCACACGGGGCCGGCGGGAGTGTCCCGTGGGTCGGTCTCCGCGCCCACCATGATCAGCAGCGTGCCCTTCTCCGCCTCCGGCTGGCTGCCCAGCACGGGGGCCTCCACGTAGGAACCGCCCGCCGAGGTCACCTCGGCGCAGATGGAGGCGGACTCCTTGGGGCCTGTGGGGGGTCCCCAGGGGAGGGAAGGTGCGGCACGCGGAAAGGGTTTGGCACACGTATACACATTGTACACGTGCGTGTGTGTACACCGCATCCTGTGTGTGCATTGCAGTTGGTTCGTGGGGACGTTGGATTGGGAGGACAGCGGCGGAGGGTGGCGGAGGCGTGGCCCACCAGCGGTGTGGCGAGCACTGCCAGAAGCACGGGGGCCAGCGCAGCGCCCGCAGCGCCGCGGCGAGGCAAGGGGACAGGCGGAATGTTTCCCACGGCATTGGCCAAGGTGTGGAGCCAAGGTGTGGAGCCAAGGTGTGGAGCCAAGGTGTGGAGCCAAGGTGTGGAGCCAAGGTGTGGAGCCAAGGTGTGGAGCCAAGGTGTGGAGCCAAGGTGTGGAGCCAAGGTGTGGAGCCAAGGTGTGGAGCCAAGGTGTGGAGCCAAGGTGTGGGCCTTCTGCTGGCCACGGCCGTCCGCCACCAAAGCACCGTAAAACCCACCGATGGTGCCCATCTGCAGTACGGTCTTTCCCGCCAGCAGGGGCCGCACGGCGTCGCCCAGCAGTGCCTCCCGGATGGTGGCGGCGTCGGAGAGGGTGAGCAGCAGCACGTCTGCACCGGCCGCGTCGGCCAAGGTGGGGCACACGGCGATACCAGCCTCCGGCAGCGTCGCCATCTTGTCCGCGCTGCGGTTCCAGGCGCGGACGTTGGCGCCCTGGGCGGCCAGCCGCCTGGCAATCTTGTTGCCTGCCACAAAAACATGTGCGTTCCCGCAGAAGGCGCGTTTTCAGGGCTAGGGCCGCGTTGGGAATGATGACGGCGCAGGGCGCGCAGCGGTTCGGAGCATCGGATGCAAGCCCTGTCGGCCGAGCTTGTGGAGGACACGACTCACCCATCAGGCCGACGCCGATGACCGCAACTGAGACGTCCTGTGCCAGACCGGGCTGTGCCGGCGTGTCGACGGCGACCTGAGCCGTCTGCGCTGCCCTGACCATCGTCCTGCTCATCCGTCGGTCGCTGGTGCAGGGGCTCTCCGCGGCACACAGGAGTGTAGAATTGTAAACATGGTTAAGCCCATTCGGTGCATTAATCACAGCGGGCGCGAAACAGCGTCGCTGGGCCGCTGGCGCAGAAGGCCGAACGGATGATTTGTGGGCGCTCAAGCTTTGAAACATTTTCCTTGATTTGAAGGTATACTGCGTTCTGGTTGCGTTTGATTACCAAGTACCAATACAACTAGGGTGCAGTTGCATGCGTTACAGTTTGGGGTTCGTTGGGCCGAGCACGGGTCGAGTATTTCTGGTTTTCTGCTACGAGGCTCGAGGCTCGACACAACAACCAAGCGCTGCAATTGGCAGCTTCACCGCTGGCCACCTTCCAAGCCCCTTGCATAGCAAGCGTATTCGACTCCGCCTCACCACCTACTCGGGGCGACCTTCCCTTCAACCTCATGGCACCGTGCAGCGGCATGGCTCCCGAGCGGCGACTGCTGGCCCAGCCCTGGACCGAACAAACCCCAGGGGGGCGAATCAGCTATCGCAATGACCGAAGCACATCTGTACCTCCGAACAGCCACACTGCCAGTCCCATCGGCCACGGCCGCCACGGCCGCGCAATAGCTTTTCTCATACGCCCCTAACTCTACATTATGACAAGCAGTTGCAACAGAGCTATGCCCACCCACAACACACGCTGCGAACACGTTGGGAGGCCCGATGGAGCCGTACAACACTCCGTACACATACATCCCCGGTAGCGCAGTCAATGCTGCCATCCTGAACTTCAACATGCCGACACGCGTAAGTGGGTTTGGTCTATATCTGCTGGTGTCTCGACAACCCTACACTATGAGAGCGCAACGGCCTTCGCCCTTTCTGCCGCGTCTGTCTGTATGTATGTATGTATGTATGTATGTCAGCACTTGTCTAATCGGGCCGCGCGCCTTCCAGATAAGCTTTCGCGCGCCCACTTTATAAGAGGATTATATATCGTACACCTAAAAAAGTCAAAAGCCCGAACATCGATGGAACCGCCCAGCGCTGTAAGCGCGACCGTATGTGCCCCTCAGCACCGACCCGACCCTTTGATTGATAACCCCCCAGCAACAACAACAACAAGAGCGCGCCCGGACGCGCGTCACGGCAGTGTACGACCACACGGCCCACCATGCACATATCCGGTACCTAACTTAACCTAAGGCCAGGGGGGGTGCACACCGACAAGGCCCCACCAATGACGGCAACCAATGACGGGCTCTCCTTACCACCTGTCAACCGCCGTACGACTAAACGGTTACGAACAAACGAACATACAAACAAACCAACAAACAAGGGGCCGCACGAAAAAACCGATTGCGGCGTGAACCAAACCCTAACCGTCCCTAACTGACGATGATGCACATCACACCCTACACCGTGACACCACATATCGTAACCTTCAATCGATCCTTGTTCAGGTATCGGTAACATGACACAACCTTTTGCCTTTAACATAACGATGTGCGCTGTTCTCCCCGGGCGAGCTGCGACAAGGTGGGCCGCCGCTCCCCTCCCCCCCTTCGAGGTGGACACCAGGTGGACGGCCACCAGCCAGGGGGACACCGAGACCTCGCGGCCGGGGGCCGCCCCCAACGACCCACACAGCACACAGAAGGTGAATGTGTGCATGGGCACCCCCACCCCCACCCCCACCCCCACCCCCACCCCCACCCCCACCCCCACCCCCACCCCCACCCCCACCCCCACCCCCACCCCCACCCCCACCCCCACCCCCACCCCCACCCCCACCCCCACCCCCACCCCCACCCCCACCCCCACCCCCACCCCCACCCCCACCCCCACCCCCACCCCCACGGCCCTGGCCACCCACCCAGGTTCCTCTCTCTCTTAGCCCTCCCGGACGCACCCAGGCACGCGCGCACTCACAGCTGTCCAGGTAACGCCCCGGGTTACCTCGTGCGGGCCCCACCGGGTAGACCAGCCACCATCACCACCACCACCACCCTGTACCCTGTACCGCTCCGGGGGCCAGGAGCCCACTGTAACAAATACTACTACAACTACCAACCAGAAGACTCCAAAAAACGCACGATGACCTGCACCTAACGGTATGTCTGCTACATACACACGCATATATCTATCTAAATGGATGGAAACCATATCTAAGCCCGCGCCTGCCCTTCCCGGCTCCTCCTTCCTTCCTGGCTCCTCCTTCTTCTCCCGCCGTTGCTTCCTCTTCTCTATCTCGTCTTCGCCTGTCAGCTTGAACCAGAACCTCAGCCGTTCAAACGATGCTGCTAGCCTAATTGCGACACCGCGACATCCCCGCCATCATCACACCCACCATCATCACACCCGCCATCATCACACCCACCATCGGCACCGGCCAGGCCGGCGACAGGGCCCGCCGCCGCCGCCGATGGCGCCTGGAGCATCGTCTTCTCGAAGCGCGCCCGGTGGAGCCGCTCCAGCGCCAGGGAGGCGCCCAGGTACAGAGCGGCGCGCAGCAGTGAGTGGAGGGCGGCGGCGGCGAGGCTGGGCACCAGGCGGGTGGTGGTGAGGAAGTGGCAGTGGGCGGCGGTGTCCAGCAGGCGGAGCAGCAGACCGGGTGGGCCGGGGACCTGGGGGCGGCGGGGCGGGTGGAGGGGCGGGTGGAGGAGGGAGAGGTGGAGAGGGTAGGGATGCGGGTAAAGGCTGAGGTACTCTTAACGGAGGGAACACGGGGGGGAGGTACTCGATGGAGGGAGAAGTGACGAAGTCTTGGAAATGAGAGAGGACGGTGGCAGGCCTTGGGTTCCTCTTCGGGTTTGCGCTGGGTGTCTTCGGGTTTGCGCTGGGTGGATAAGTGGATGGATGGATGGATTGGGAGCCGCGTGCGGCCGCGGGGGAGGGGGAGAGGGACTGACGCGAGGGGTCAGGGGTCAGGGGTAATCATAACGGCCGGGTCAGGGGGCGTGGGGCGCGGGTAGCGAGGTGGGTCGGCCGCTGCCCTTGAGGAGCGAGATGAGGCGAGGCGAGGCGAGGTGAGGCGCGGGTAGCCCGCCTGCGGGCAGCCCAGGGCGGCCTTCGCGAGCCCGGAGGCCTTCCCTCCTTCCCTGTCTTCCCCCCTCCCCGCTTCTCCCCACGTATGTCTGCACCCCTTCCCGCTCCTCCCCGCTGTTCCACGCTCCTCCCCGCTCTTCCTCGCTCCTTCCCGCCCGCACCTCCCACGCCCTCCCTCCCCGTTCCCATCCGTAACCCCTCACCCGCTCACACAGCGCCGGCAGCAGCGTGTCAGACACCAGCGTCACCCCACTGCGCATGTAGCGCAGCAGTGAGGGCGGCGTGGGCAGCAGGCCACACGAGCACAGGGGCCACTTGACGCTCAGTCGCGCCGCACCGCACAGCAACCACCAGGCGGGCAGGTGCGCGTGGATCCAGGAGCTGCACCGGGGCACATGGAGTCAGGGACACGGGGGGCGGCGGGCAGCACCGGGACGTGGGGCAGCGGGCGGGCGAGGGGCGGGCGGGGCGGAAGGATGATTGAACGCCCCCTCTACCTCTGCGAGAGGCGAGGAGGTTAGGGGCGAGGTGAGGTGAGATGAGGTGAGGTAAGGTGTGAGGTGAGACATCCCTCCTGTGCACCCCCTCAGGTACGGCATGATACGTACGACAACTTACGGCCGCAGCATCAGGCCCGCCGCCAGGACCGCGTAGGGCCACGCGAAGAACAGCGCCACCGGCGCCTCCGACGGGTCCGAGCCGCCGCTGCCGCCGCCGCCGCCGCCGCCGCCGCGCAGCGGCCGCAGCAGCGCGCTGGCCAGCAGGAAGCACATGAGCGGGATCCAGTACGACGCCACGTGCGCGTCGTACGGCAGTACGAACCGCCTGTACCGCGCCTCGACGGCGGGGTCGGCGTAGCCCAGCAGGCACACGAGCAGGGGGTGGCGGCGGCGATTGCGGTTGCCGCCGGTGGCGGGGAGCGCGTCTCCGCCGGCAGGGGCGGCGCCGCGCGCCATACGACCTGGCGCCTTGCAGTCGTCACCGTCATCACCGCACGCGCCGTCATCGCCCTCCGGAGAAGCAGGTGGCAGCGGCGCCAAGTGGTGCGTTGCACCCACCATCCGCGGCTTGGCGCTGCCGTCAGACGCCTGCGCAGCGCCGCGGGAAGTGCCGCCGGCGCCAGCGGCCCGCGCCGCCCCGACGCCCGCCACGGCGGTGGCCGGGGGCTTGGAGGCGTCCCAGGCGAGCCGGCGACTTCCGTCGCCGTCACCGCCGCCGCCGCCGCCGTCGACTGACGCCAGGCTGGTGGGCCGACAGAGCTCCGACGGCAATGGCGGCGGTCCCGCCGCGACGTCGGTCGCGGCTTCCGCCGCCGCCGCCGTCGCCGCCGACGCCGATGCTTGGTCGCTGGGTACGTCGTCACGCTGCTCCAGGGGCAGCAGAAGCCGTTTGATCTGTGCTAGGTAAGCCGCCGCCGCCGCATGCGCGCCGTTGCCGCCGTCGCTGCGGCCGTCAGCAGTCCCCGCCGCCGCGGCCGCCGCCGCCGCCAGCTGCAGCGGCGAGCGGCCCTGGTGGTGCCGCAGCACCCAATCGGCTCCGAGACCCTCCGCCGCCGCCCATTGCAGTACCAATTGTACGACACCAATGTTGCCGGACAGTATGGCAAGATGCACGAGCGGCAGCCTCCGCTCGCTGCCGTCGCCACCGACCCACGGGTCACGAGTGTCATCGTCGACGGCAGGCGCCGCCGCCACGACGGCGTCGTCCTCGCTGGCGCCGGCGGCGACGGCCGACAGCTCGTCCGCCTCCGCCAGCCCGCACCCTAGAGCCGCCAGCCCTTGCCGTATCGAGCTTGCAGTGTACGGCATGGCGTGGAGCAGGGTGTACGACAGGAGGTTGGCGCCGGTCAGCAGCATTGCGTGGAGCTGCGTCGCGTCGTCGCGAGCCAGCAGCTGCTGCAGCTGCGCGGACGCGTCGATGCTGCCGGAAAGCAACAGCGCCGGCGGCGGCGGCGGCGGATCTGGTACGGCATCTTCCTCGCCGCCCAGCAGCGGTTGTTCATACACATCGTCCGATGACCAGGACAGCCGCGGCGGCGAGCCTGAGACCGGCCAGGCAGCGGCGCCGCCGCCGTCAGGATCAGCGGTACCGTGCTCGTCCTGTACGGCAGCGGCGGTGGCGGCTGCGGCTGCGGCGGCGGCGCCGTCTGCGCTACTCCGCACCTGCGACGCCACATACAGCTCCAACGTGCCCAGGTCCGCAAACATCTGCCGTACACATTGCTCGTCTTCCGCCGCGCTGTCGTCCGCGGCCTCCGCCGCGGCCGCCAGCCCGCAAAGCTCCGCCGCAACCGCTCGAGCAACGCCGCCGTCGCCGCCGCCGCCGCCGCCGTCAGGCGCGGCGACAGTCACGCCCGCCAAGCGCTCCTGTGGCGTCGCGGCCGGAGAAGCTTCCCCATGCGCTGTCGCACCGCCAGCGGCGGCGGCGGCGGCGGCCGCCGGGCGATGCGACGCCGCCGGGGCCGCCACCGCCGCCGGCGGCAGCGCCACCGACTCATGGACGAGCATGACAGGCGCCTGCGCCAACTCCTGAATGCCGTACCACAGCTCGACGGACAACACAGCCAGCCGACATCGCACAGCTTCCAGCGCCTCCCGCGTCCCCCGCACACCCACCTCCAAGCTTAGTGCCGCTGACGTATCGCCGACGGCAGCGGCGGCTGCGGCGGCGGCGCTCGCCGCCGCCGGGGAGCCTTGCTGTCCGGACTCCGCTTCCGCTTCTGCTGCCGCGGCGTCGGCGGCGGCGTCGACGTCGACTTCGCGGCTTGGCGAGACGACCTGTGCCCGGGTCGAAAGGCGGTGGGCTGCATTACCCGGCTCCGCTTGATAGTTTTGGATGGTTTGCACATACACACAGCCACAACCACACGCACATGCACGCAAGGCACATGCGCAACCAGGCCCACCAAACCGCGACCCAGCTACCCTACCCTACCCTCAGCACGAAGACCGGGAGGCTCCGACCCACGCAGTTCGCCACCAGATGAAAGCCCTCCGTGCCGCCGTGGCGCGGCGGCGGAGGCGGCGGCGGCGCCGACGGCGCCGTCAGCAGCAGCGGTCGCAGCTGCTCCGCAAGCGACGCCGCCGCCGCCGCATCCGGCATCTGGATGTGCAGCGTCAGATGGAGCATCGGCGGCGGCGGCGGCGCCGGCGCCGGCGCCGCCGCCGAGGCAACCACAGCCGCCGGTACCACAGCCGCCGGGCAGTCAGGACGCAGCCTTACACCGAAAGGCATGCCCGTCAGCCGCCGCAACAGCGCCTGCCCCTGCGACGTCCCCGCCTCGCCGCCGCCGCCGCCACCTCCGCCGCCGCCGCCGCCACCTTCGTCACCGGAGGCCCAGCCCAGCTGCGCGCCGCTCCACGCGCCCGTCGGCGCGTCGTACGAGAAGGTGTACGACAGGCGCCCGCCGACGCTGACGAGCACCTCGCCGCCGTCCGGCGGCGACGGCGCCACGATGCCGACGTGCCTCGCGAGCTGCGCTGCCAGCTCACTGCCTCCGCCTCCGCCTCCGCCGCCGCCACTGCCGCCGCTGCCGCTGCCGCCGCCCATCACTGCCTCCGCCGCCATTCTCATCCCGCGCAGCAGCTCTTCGCAACCGCCGCCGTCGGTGGCCATCAGGTCGAACTGCAGGATGATGCAGCCGGGTCGTACGGCAGCGCCCACCACCATGTAACCCGAGCCGCTGGCGAGCGCCTCGTTCAGGGACTCCAACAGCCCGCCGCCGCCGCCACCGCCACCGGCGGCGGGCAGCGCCGACGGCTGCGCCCAGGGCACCTTGATGCTGAGGCTGAGGTGGTGGTGCGGGTGATGGTGGTGGCGGGGGAAGTAGTTGTGGGGCTGTAAATGGTGGTGGGACTGCTGCTGCTGCTGCTGGTGGTATTGTTGGTACTGGTGGTAATGGGCGTGGGCGTAGGGTTGCGGCAGCGGCGCCACCGGGGGCCGCACTGGCGCCGCCGCTGCAGCGGCGGCGCCGGCGGCGGCGTGACGCCGGCCCAGCGGCCCCGGGGGGCCGCTGCTGCCGCCTCCACGGCAGGGCTCGAAAGGCGGCGGCAGCGCATAACTGCCGCCGGCGGCGGCTGTGCCGCCGCCGCCGCTGGCAGCGCCCCAGGTGCCCGGCGGCGGCGGGTGCACCGCTGCCGCCGCCGGCGCCTCCGGCCCCGACTGCACCGGCAGTGGCAGTGGCTGTGGCAGTGTGCGGTCCGCCGGCCGATAGCCCCGGTAGCGCAGTCGCCTGGAGCCCAACCGTACCGTCCTCTCCGTCAGCTCCATCACCACCTGCGGAGGGGCAGGCAGCAGCAAAGGGCCCGATCCGACCGACCGGCACACCGCATGACGGCAAACGGCAAACGGCAGGCAGGGCACAGCTCACCACGCTTGGGGGATGGTGGTTTTTTGCAAGGGGGGCAAACGAACGAAACGCTCGCGAGGCCCCAGCGTGTTCCAGGTTCCGGGTCTCTCCGCGCGAGAAAGGAAAGGAAGACGAAACGGACGAAACCCAGATAGCAGAAACCCCAGACAGACAGAGCGACAAAGTGACACAGCGTGACATTAAGTGACAAAGATGAACCGAAGCGAAGTCAGGTACCGCAGCTCGACCCAGGCGAGGAGAGGTCCCAACGTGTGGGCGGTGACAACTGGCAGAGCGGGGCGCGGGCGGGCCCGCCACCTGGCCCTGAATCACGGGAGTTTGTACGACGGCACTGCCGTACTGCCGTACCTGTGTGTTTGGCGGCGGGAAAGGGGCGTCTTCCGCGATGGTGCATCGGCTGAGACCCAGGGGGGCCTTGAGGCTGCTGCCGCCAACCCGCGCCGCCGCCTTCACCGCCGCCGCGGCGGAGGGGGCGATCGGTTTCGGGACGACGGCCTTTGGCACCCTGACGGCGGCGGTGGCGGCGGCGGCGGTGACGGCGACGGCGGTGGCCTGAGTCCGGTGGTGGCTGCGGGTGTAGTGGCGGCCGAGGAGGGGCGCGGGTGGTGTTGCGGAGCCGCCGAGGGGTCCGGCGCGGTGGGGATGTGCAGCAGGTGTTGCGGCGGCAGCGGCGGCAGCGGCGGCAGCGGCGGCGGCGGCGGCGGCGGCTACGACGGCGGGCGGCGCCGCCGGACGTTGGTGGACGGTAGCGGCAGGAGAAGAGGCGGGGTCGGCGGAGGCGGGGGCTGCGGAGCCGCTGCGGTCCAGGCTGTCAACGCCGGATGCCGCGCTCGCGAGGTGCAGAATTGCCTGCACTGCGGCCGGCACCGCCTGCTGCTGCTGCTGCTGCTGCAACCCAGCGCCCCGGCGGGCGCACCACTGCTGCAACCACCCGCCGCAGCTGTCTAGCCAAGTCGTCACTGTGCGTTACAAAGCAGGGGGGGTGGAAGGGCGTGGTGAGGGGAGAGGGCTGACTCTTCAGCGCCATGCGCAGCGCCCCAGCAAGCCGGTCGGGCAACTGGGCGCAGCTGTCGCGCTTCGCAGCACCACCTCAGAGTAATGCCAAGCAGTGCAATTTGGAGTATCGAGATGCCAGCCGAAAGCGCAGGAACGAAGCGGCTTGCCTGAGCGCGCGTAGGACAGCGCCAGCAAGGGCACCAGCACCGCGCCCATGATTGCGAGCAAGAGCTTCACATTTCCCAGCGGACTTCCAAGCACGTGAAACAGCCATATGGGGATACAGAGGAGAGCCTGAGAGGTCGCCAGCTGCAACATGACACAAGGGGACTGCCTGACCGACGCATTGAAGGAGCGCATGGACGATACAAGCAGCTCGGGCACAATTTGCAGTAATTCTGGTTGTTTAGGGCTTGGGTCTTGAGCTAGGGGCTGCGGCTGATGCGGGGAACCTCATGCGACGACCACGTAATTCGCCATGGGAGGTCCATTGGAGTGAATTGCACCTCGAAGCCATTGTAAAATGTTCGTAAATTTTGATCTAAAGTAATAAAGGAAGAAACAGGCAAACATCTAGTGCACTGTCGGGCTGACTCCTACGTCTTAACTGACACGAGTCGAATTAATACCGTAACGCTGCAGATGCAACCCTTCTGTGTCCAAGAACACCTTGCAAAATTATGAATTACGTTCAGTTTTCGCGGAATGCGCGAATGCCAGGGTGCAGATTATCGTAACAATCCGCCGCAGTGAAACTGCGATGCTTCCGATAAAGACAATCTGCGAGCCCCGACCGAAAAACATCCTACCTTATGGCATGTCGGCCCTCCAGCCCCTCCTGGGCCTCGGCTGTTTCGGTTCCTGGAGCAGTTGGTACGGCAACAGCTCAGGTTGACTGTCGAGTTGGCTGAGCAGCTACGGTTACCTTTTGGGTATGACGAGGACGCGTCTGGTGTACCGCGAGTGCGGAACTGCAAGGACGCTGATACTAATCATGCTGGTGAGGAGCTAGGAAATGTGTGTCGTTCGGAGGGATTATGCGTGCTAAACGGGAGGGTAAGGGGAGATGAGGAAGGGGCTCTTACGTTTCTGAGTGCTAATTCGGGGGTCGCAGGGGCGGAAAGGGGGAGCACAGTTGACCTGTTTGTGGCTAGCACGAACCTGTTTCAGAAATGTCGGAGCCTGATAGTCTACGACAACTTGCATAACAGGCTGCGCACGCAAGGGGCTGGGACGCGAACATTCAGCGATCACCGGCCAGTTGGCCTGGAGATTGGTCTGCAGCTGCGACGCCCGGATGGGGGGATACTAGCGCAACGGAATAAGAGTAAACGCATGAGGTTTGACGTGAAGCGATGGCGGGAATACGCGGCGCTGTTCACACCCGATGACAGCCCTACTCTAGCCGCCCTCGATGGGGTGGTAAAAGGGCTGGCTGAGGGCTCAGTGAACAGCACGCAAGCGGTTGACCGCATCGGAAACGTTCTGTACGGGGCCATGAAAAGGACGTTCGGAGTAGGGCAGCCAGGGCCTCAGCCCCGCTCAGGGCACGCCCCATGGTGGAACGAGGAATGTGCACAGAAGCATGCGATCATGGACGCGAAGTTGATCACTGCTCATGGGCAGGATAGGTCATCAGCGGCATGGTTAGCGTTCAGGGAGGCAAGGCAGGTGTATAATAGAGCGCGGAGGCACGCCATGGCGGCGTTTGAGCAGAAGGAATGGCGTGAGTTTATCAGTTCCTGCCGCGGGGACCCCAGGGCCCTATGGCAGAAGTTGGCGGGGGGGGTACTCAGTCCATGTCCGATCTCTGAGGGAGACGTGTGGCGGGAGCATTTTCAGAAGCTGTACAATGAGAGGCAGCGGGAGCCCGACAACAGGAAAGCGTTTGAGATGCTGGCGATTATCAACAGGGCACATGGGAACGGGGCATGGTGGAACGTCATGGGATGGGAAGAGAGGAACCGGAGGCAGGCGGCGGCGGATGCGGCACTCAACATTCCCATCGCAGTTGAAGAGGTAACCAGTGTCCTGGAGGATCTACCTAACGGTAAATCCAGTGGACCAGAGAAGGTGTGTGGGGAGTGTTACAAGTATGCTAGACGGCTGCGTAATAGTGATGATGACAGGCCGGAAATCAACCGGTTGGCGCCGGTGCTGCAGGCACTCATGGAGCACATCCGCTCCAAGGGTGATTTTCCGGAGCAGTTCACCGTGTCAGACCTGGTTCCTGTTTATAAGCGAAACGGACGTGACCCAACGGACTGTAGTAACTATCGGGGCATAGCGGTTGGCGGCGTACTCGCAAAATGCTACGCATCCGTGCTTGAGCGCCGCCTCACCAAATTCGCGGAAGCGGACCCTGTGGAGCTGCCTGTGCGTCACTGGTGCCAGGCAGGCTTTCGCCAGGGCCTAGGCACACAGCACCATCTTTTTGTGTTGCGTCATATCCTGACCCGTTACGCAAGACCTGGGCAGAGTGGGTTGCTGGTGTGCCAAATAGATTTTGAGAAGGCGTTTGATCGGGTGGATAGGAAGACGCTTTGGGCGCGGCTAGCAGAACGTGGCGTGGGGGGTCAATTGATGGACGCTCTGAGACGAGCATACGACAACGTGGAGCTTCGGGTGAAGGTGAACGGTCAGAGGGGCACGCCTTTTAAGTCGGATCAAGGGGTGAAGCAAGGGTGCCCCCTAAGTCCGGTCTTATTCGGAATGTTCATCGAGACGTTTGCGAACTACGTCGACGAACGCGATCGGCGGTGGCCACAGGGGGGGTCCCCGATCGTCGGGGGGAAAAGGGCTCCGGAGCTCTTGTATGCGGATGACTTAACGTTATTCGCAACGAACCCCGCACGCATGCAATTTCTGTTGGACAGATTGGTGGAATACTGCGAGGGCTTCGGGATGAGTCTGAACGTCAACAAGTGCGAGCTATTAGTTTTCGCCGGCAGGCAAGATACGCTAGCGACGTTGATGGAAGGTGCGAGCCAACTGAAATTCGCTGGGCAACCTGTCCCAGTGAAGGAACGTGCGAAGTACCTCGGCTTGCGATACGGACCCAGTTTTTCGTTTGATTCGTGCCGTATGGAGCTGTGCGATGTGGGGCGAAGAGCGGTGTTCGCGTTGATGCAGAAACTAGATAGGAATCGAATATGGGTCCTCGATCTTATGTTGCGATGCTTTGACGTGCAAATCAGGTCGTTACTGTCGTACGGGGCTGAAGTGTGGGGCCCTGACGCTATCCGTGAGGCGCTGGGGACCATGGGGCGTCAAAGAATTAAAGAGTGGCACCGTTGGGGACAGAGCCCTGGCTCAGCGCCAGCAGGGGAGAATGGGGTGTTGCTAAAGAAGTGGGGGAAATGGGTGAAGAGTGTAGGGCGCGCGGCAGGCGTCTTTGAGAGGTGTATGGCGGACCCGATGGTCGAGGTCCAAAGGATCTTTTTGCGGAAGGTGGTAGGCGCTAGCCTGCCGCCTAACCGACAATTGTTCGCGGAAACGTCGCAGTTACCATTGCACTACTTTTGGGCGCGACAGGTATTTGGCTTCTGGAAGCGTGTAGCGCGGCAATCCACGTCGTTGGCACGGGCAGTGCTTGAGGAAGATATCAAATCGTGGTTGGAAACAGATCATTCAGCCACGCACGAATATTTTTGGGCGGGTAAGGTGCTCCGGATTTTCGAGACTCTCGGATTTGACTACAGGCAACATGTACCCGTGGGTCTTAGCAATGAAGAGAAGGCAAAGGCGATCTTGGGCCTGGAGATCCCGTTTGACAATTTACTGGCCGAGTTCAGACGTCGCCTTCTGTTGGATTGGAGCTCGGGTAGCCTCGATAGGGACCCGCGGAATTTCCCAGAGTATGAGGAAGGGGGTGTGGGACGGGGAGCACCCGGGGTTACCGCGTGTCGGTACCTGAAATGGATGGGTGTGGCGTATTCGTTCTCGGACCACAAACGAACATTGGATCACTTGAGGGTGTGTATGCCGAGAAAGCACCACACGGCCCTGATGCGTTTTCGGCTGGGACGTTGGGACTTGGATGTGTCAAGGTTTGCACGGGGACCGGGTCGGAAACCGCGCGCGGAGAGGATATGTCGGGTGTGCCACGGCGGGTCGGTAGAAGACGAGTTGCACGTATTGATGGAATGTCCGGGCTATACGCCATTACGAGAGGCAATAGGCTTCCCTATGGGTAGCAGCATGGTGGATGTGATGGGGACCTTTGACCCGGCGAAACTGGGCAGTCTCTTATCCCAGATTCAGAAAGCGCGTACCGAGCTGCGTGGTAGCTAACCATACGGCTTATGTTGTCTTAAAGTGCGCCCCTTGACGGATAACCGTTGTGGGGGGACGCATGTTACCAGCCATTTTGGCTCGTACACATGTAATGCCTCATGCCTCATGCCTCGTTGACTGTCGAGCCTCGACCGTATCCGATTGGCGTAGCTCAGCGGTTATAGCAAGCAAGAACACATGCGGACCCCGACAGTTACTCCTACTGAACATGTAACTTCCTGCGTTCCAGAGCGTGTTGCACTCCAGAGCCCCGCTATGCTGCGCCCCTGCGGTGCCCCTTCGCTCCTGCCGCCCACACGCCTGTCCACCCTCACCACCTCACCAGCAGGTCATTCAGGGGGGCCAGGCTGCCCATCCGCCCTGGCCAGCGGGATTGTAAACAGCGCCATGCATGTAGCTCTAGCTGCCGCCTGCCAGTTGGCAGAAATGCTAAACAACGTGATACAGCAACGTGATAGGTTGATCAACCCATTAAGCACAGCCGTTTATTCCGACTGCGCCGCTCGGCTGGCTTTGTCCGCGGGGACCGGGCAGGCAAGCCTACGAACATCAAGCCCTGACGGGTCAGCATCTCAGCAACCCCGCGCGGCTTGTGACCATATAAGCATACAAGGAATTATCAGTCACAAGGCACAAAAAAGGAGGTCAATTCAAAACTCAAGATCCACCGTGATCCAGTCATGTTTTAAGCAAGGGTCCTCCTTGAAGGTTGGAAATGGGGCAAAGCGGTGAACGCAAGCCGCCAACCTGGCAACATTTAGCAATTGCGCGTTCAACTCTTCGGGTTGTCCTGTAATGAAGCATTCATGGGCCCGTATGTCTGGGGTTTCTCACATGTGCGTCCTTCAACCACTTTTGCCGCTGAATTCAATGCGCGTTGCAAAAAACAATGCATAAAAAGGCGAGCTTTCAATGAAAAGGTATGGGGTCGGCCATAAGAAACGAGTCAGCGTCGGCTTCTGTTCAGACATTCTGGGCAGGCAGTTGGGCATTCCTTCCTTACCCACCCCCCAGCCTTGCAGTGACTTTGCAGCAAGCGCCCATTGCTTACTTGCAGCAAACTCCTGGTGTTATGCCCTGCTCAGCACGTGGGCTGTCCTTGGAAGATATGCATGTGCCTTTAGGACTGCCAGCTGCGCTACGGGGGTCCCAAAAACTGAAAAACTGTATGAAAGATGTATCCCTCATTTAACCGCGTGCGACCGCGCAACTGCAATACTGTAAGAACCTTCGGCTTAAGAACCTCTCGAACCTCGGCGTCGAAATCAGGTCCGTGTCGAAAACAGGCCTTCCGAGGGCAACCACCACGTCGTGTCGATTCAGGCCAAGCCAACCCGGAGGGCAAAGAACGGCCTATCTCCGCTGTTCTGAGCGACCGAGAGACCCACCACCCACCTTTCGCTGCCCAATGTCGCATATCGTTCTATCTGCCTTGGCAGCGTTGATCGCCATCGCGAGCCTGGCAGCAGCGGAGCAACAAGACCCCCTGGCCCGCTGTGAGTGCCCGCGCGTCCGGAGCTGCAACCCAAAGTCCCGGCGTCTGAACCCGTCTCCCCCGCATCGCCGCCTAGCGACACAACATACACACACACATCCACATTCAGTCATCCACATACTGCCCCGTTTTCCTTTGTGCCCCTCGCCCGGTCGTCTCGCACCTAGTCGAGTGGCTCCTGCGGCAGCGCCGGCCTCCGAGGTCCTGGTCATGGCCGTCGCTGGTTGGGCCGTCGCTGCCGGCGGCTCCGTCGCCAAAACGGTCGCCGCCGGTCCGGGCACCCCCACCCAAGGCACCCCCACCCAAGGCACCCGCACCCAAGGCACCCGCATCCAAGGCACCCCCACCCAAGGCACCCCCACCCAAGGCACCCCCACCCAAGGCACCCCCACCCAAGGCACCCCCACCCAGCGGCGACGTCAGCGTCGACGTCAGCGGTGAGTGACACAAGCGGCACCGCAAGCGCTATACGGTAGCACTTCTCCCGGCCTGTGCTTTGGGGTCGTGGGTTGAGGCCACCCGCTCGGCGCCGCGCGTCGACCGCGCTCTCGGCCTTCAGCTTGCAAGGTGACGCCGCGGGAAAGCGCAAAGCGGGTTCCTCGCGTCCCCCTCTTATCACCCCATCCCCAATCCCCGTCCCCGTCCCTTCGCTGCGGCGACTTTCCTCTCACCCCACCCCACCCACCCCACCTCACCCCACCTCACCCCACCCCACCTCACCTCACCCCACCCCACCTCACCTCACCCCACCCCACCCACCCCACCTCACCCCACCCCACCAACGCCCCGGAACGCCCTACGCAACCCTGCTACACGCCCAAACGCAGGCGGCAACTGCCCCGATGCGCGATCCATTCTGGACCTCAGCAACGTCTACCGTGCGCGCCACCAGGCGCCGCCCCTGGCCTGGAGCGCCAGTCTGGCAGCAAGCTCCACCAGCTATGCCGATAAGCTCGCCACCACCTGCCAACTGATCCACTCGACCGACAGGTCCTACGGCGAAAACCTGCTGAGTCAGATGCAGTACCCGCATCCCGACACCACCTGTACCAAGGCCGCCCAGGGCTGGTACAGCGAGGTCGAGTCGTACGACTTCAAAACGGCGCAGCCCTTCACCGACAACTGGCCCAAGGGCATCGGCCACTTCACGGCCCTGGTGTGGGTCGGCACCACGTCCATGGGATGCGGCATGTCGCTCAAGGACTATAGAGTCGACATAGGCAACGGCCGGACGGTGGTCGGCGGCTGCAAGGTCATCGTGTGTCGCTACCAGCCGCCTGGCAACTTCGCGACCAACGCGGAGTTCATGAGGAACGGTGAGGCTGGGCGGGTGGGGTTACCGGTAGGTGGTATCCACAGTGTAGGCCGGAGCCCATGAATGGTGACGTATCGGGGGGCTGGAAAAGAGGAGCCGCGGCGAAGGAGGAGAAGGAGAGGGGTGTGTGTGTGGGGGGGGGGGGGGACGTGGGGCGCGGGGTGTGGCTGCGCGTGTGTGTGTGTGTGAGTGCGCGTGTATTTGCGGTTTGCCGGCATGGCGTGTATGCTGTTGCTGTTGCTGGGGTGGGTGCTGGACGGAGCCGCGGCTGTTACCTGTGTACCAAGCCGCTGCATCCGCCTTTGCCCCCACCCACCCATCCACCCACCCACCCACTCTTATCCCCCGCAGTGCTGCGCAACACCAGCGCCACCGACCCGTGAGGCAAACGGTTGGAAGGGCTCGGCCCCGTGCAGTGGCAATGGCAGTGGCCGTGCACCCAAGCGGTTGGACTAACAGTGTAACAAACGAGGCGGCGCAAAGGCGGCAGAAGCCCTCGTCAGGCATGGACGTTCACAAGCACGAGCACCAAAGAATGCATGCCGTACTTGTACGGCGTTGCCGCCTCCCTCCCTGCACCGATAAGCCGTCCGCCTCGGCCGCCTGGGGCCTGACGGCTTCCGGGGCCTGGAAGGTACCGGCACGTTTCCTGTTGTGTTATGCGGTACCTACCCCTGATGCCGTGATGCGCCCCCGAGTTTGGGGATACGCGTAGGCTTCTCGGCAGTTTGGGGATACGCGTAGGCCTCTCGGTACGAGAAGTAGTTAATGTATCTGCTTGTCGTACTTCCGACATGTAGGGATGTTCTCTAGAACGGCTATTCGCCGTGTTGTGACTTAGGTTCATGCTTTTGTTCCCGCCTCTCCCACCCTGTTTATTTGGCGCGCGGCCACCGGGTCTGAACCGCCCGGTGGTTGAGAGCCTAGGTCACGGCCGGCCACTGGTCCAACATAAAAATGGGGTTTTGTGTGGTTTGGAGGACGAGTAGAGGTCGAGCCGATCAGCGGGGCGGCGAAGGGTTGTTATTTGGTGTTCGTTAGTAGCGGTGTTTCGGGAATCGGCTCTGGTGGCATCGCCGCTGGGGCTTTATTTAGCGTTAATAAATGTAACGAATGAGGACAAGAAGGTCACGGTAAACGGTGGGTGTGGTCCTACCGGTATCTTCTATGGACCACGTCTATGGGCGCGTCGGACGCCCTAGCACGGCACGTCACGACGCACCACGACCCACCTGTGGGCCCCGGTGCTACCGTAGTGCAGCAACGCCGCACCTGGGTGCCAACTGTCGAGGCCGTGACCGCTCTCCGGGCGCCCTATGGCCACATGGGTACCGGTAGTTGGGCACACGCATGCGGATTTGCAGCATAAACACAAACAAGCTTATGCCGCGGATGGCGACTTGTGTGCCGTTGTGACGGCACTACGGCCACGTGGGTTCACACACGCATGCGTGCACGGAACGGGTGGTAACCCATCAAGCAGCACCGACACGGGGCGTTGTTGTTGATCCGGTCGAGCATCGGGCGCCCCCAAGACCCAAAGGTGGCAACGGCTTCTGCACCGTCGCCAACGCGACCGTGGTTGGCGCCGCTGCACAGCCACAAACCCAGGCGACAATCCCACCAACACACCCACCGGTACACCGAGCACATGATGTGCTCACGTCCGCGGGGACCGGGCAGGCAAGCCTCAAGCCTACGAACATCAAGCCCTGAAGGGCCAGAAACCCTGCGCGGCTTGCAACCATACATATCTCCGATGAGCTTGACAAGCATGCAAGGAGTATTTAGTCATAAGGAATATAGTCACAAGGCCCAAAAAAGGGGGTAAATTCAAAACTCAAGATCCACCGTGATCCAGCCCTATTTTTAAGCAAGGGTCCTCCTTTAGGGTTTGCCAACCTGTCAACATTTAGCTTGTGCGTTCAACTCTTAGGCATATCCTATAATGAAGCATTCATGGACCCGTGTGCCTTGTATTCCTCACAGTTGAGTCCCGCAACCACTTCTGCCGCTGATTTCAATGCGCGTTGCACACGGATGCATGAACATGCAAACTTTTAACTCGTGTTGTTTGAGGTGGGCCATAAGAAACGAGTCAGCGTCGACTCCTCTTCAGATACTCTGGCCTGTTCTGGCACTCGGGCATTCTTTTCTTACCCAACCCCCAGCCTTGCATTGACTTTGCAGCAAGCGCCCATCACTCACTTGCAGCAAAATCCTGGTGTGATGCCCTGCTCAGCACGTTGGCTGCCGTAGGAAGAATGCATGTGCCTTTACAACTGCCAGCAGCGGTACGGGAGTCCCAAAAACTGTATTCTGAAAGACGTATGCCTCATTTAACCGCGTGCGACCGCGCAACTGCAATACTGTAAGAACCTACGGCTTAAGTCTCGAACCTCGGCATCGAAAGCAGGTCGGCACCGAAAGCAGGCCCTCCGAGGGCAACCACCACGTTGTGTCGATTCAGGCCTAGTCAACCCAGAGGGCAAAGAAAGGCCAATCACTTGCTGTGCTCAGCGACCGAGAGACCCACCTCCCACCTTTCGCTGCTCAATGTCGCGAATCGTTCTATCTGTCTTGGTGGCGCTGGTCGCCATCGCGGGTCTGGCGGCAGCGGAGCAACAAGACCCCCTGGCCCGCTGTGAGTGCCCGCGCGTCCGGGCTCTGACCCAAATTCCCGCCGTCTGAACCTCCCCCGCATTGCCTGGCTCTATCAACACAACAGAAACGCACACACACATCCACATCCACACACTGCTCCGTTTTCCTTTGTGCCCCTCGCCCGGTCGTTTCGCACGTAGTCGGGCGGCTCCTCCTGCGGCAGCGCCGGCCTCCGAAGTCGAGGTCACGGCCGCCGCCGTTGCAGGCGGTTCAGTCGCCAAATCGGTCGCCGCCGCCGGCCCGGGCGCCCCCACCCAAGGCACCCCCACCCAAGGCACCCCCACCCAAGGCACCCCCGCCGGCCCGGGCGCCCCCACCCAAGGCACCCCCACCCAAGGCACCCCCGCCGGCCCGGGCGCCCCCACCCAAGGCACCCCCACCCAAGGCACCCCCACCCAGCGTCAACACCAGCGTCGACGTCAGCGGTGAGTGACACAAGCGGCACCGGAAAGCGCTATAGCGCTTCTCCTGACCTGTGCTTTGGGGTCGTGGGTTGAGGCCACCCGCTCGGCACCGCGCGTCGGCCACGCTCTCGGCCTTCAGCTTGCCAGGTGACGCCGCGTGGGTGTTCGGGACGCAGCCAGACACACCTCGGGGGCAGACGGAGGCTTCGTTGCGAGCTACACGCGGGGGCGGGTACCGGTAGGTACCGGTAGGGTTAGGTCGAACACGGCCCCCGCCCGTCGTGCGCCGCACAAACCACTTGCCCGTCCCTGCCCACACAACGAAATGCAAAGCACCCCATCACCAACCGTACGCGGGTATTTGCGTGCAAAGCTAAGACCGCCGCGGTTAAGGATGTCGCGCAGAAAACGAACATGTGCTGGACCTGCAATGCCGCAAAGCGGCCTGTGACCACTGTTTTACAAATACCTTTGTTACTGGTAGCAGGACTTGCACATCTTTGTAAGAAGGATGTAGTTTATTTCATTTAATACACAAAACTTTTTATCCATTGTTGACTTATCTTCTGAAAAAACAAAAAACAATTGCCAACTGATAACAGGACACGATCTTCTGCAGCCCTGAACATCCTCACGATGCTCCTTGACCCACCTTACCCCTGGCCCCTGGCCCCATGGCCCAGACCGATCCGCACCTACTGATGTTTGCCAAGCCCGACCATTTGCTGTACAGAGCGCAGGGAAAGCGCAAAGCGGGTGCCTCGTGCCCCCCTCTTACCACCCCCTCCCCTCCCATCCCCACCCCCGTCCCCGTCCGTTCGCTGCGAGGGCTTCTCTCTCACCCCCACCATTCCCCACCCCCACCCCATCACGCCCCACGCATCCCCACTCAACGCCCCAAACGCAGGCGGCAACTGCCCCGATGCGCGATCCATCCTTGACCTCAGCAACGTCTACCGTGCGCGCCACCAGGCGCCGCCCCTGGCCTGGAGCGCCAGTCTGGCAGCAAGCTCCACCAGCTATGCCGCCAAGCTCGCCACCACCTGCCAACTGACCCACTCGACCGACAGGTCCTACGGCGAAAACCTGCTGAGTCAGATGCAGTACCCGCATCCCGACAGTACCTGCACCAAGGCCGCCCAGGGCTGGTACGGCGAGGTCCAGTTCTACGACTTCATGACGCCGCGGGCCTTTACTGACAACTGGCCCAAGAATATCGGCCACTTCACGGCCATAGTGTGGGTCGGCACCACGTCCATGGGTTGCGGCATGTCGGTCAAGGACTATACCATCAACATCGGAGGCGGCCGGAAGCTGATCGGCGGCTGCAAGGTCATCGTGTGTCGCTACTCGCCGCCTGGCAACATTGCGACCAACGCGGAGTTCATGAGGAACGGTGAGGCTGGGCGGGTGGGGTTACCGGTAGGTGGTATCCACAGTGTAGGCCGGAGCCCATGAACGGTGACGTATCGGAGGGCTGGAAAAGAGGAGCCGCGGCGAAGGAGGAGAAGGAGAGGGGTGTGGGGGGGGGACCGTGGGGCGCGGGGTGTGGCCGCGCGTGTGTGTGGTTGTGAGTGCGCGTGTATTTGCGGTTTACCGGCATGGCGTGTATGCTGTTGCTGTTGCTGGGGTGGGTGCTGGACGGAGCCGCGGCTGTGCCTGTGTGCCACGCCGCTGCAGCCGCCTTTGCCCCCACCCACCCACCCACCCACCCACCCACAATTATTATCTGGCAGTAGGGCGGATGGTCCAACAAGTTCTTAATAGACTTACTATGTTGTAGCACACTTTCATTACGTATTAAGTATGGGTGCACTCTTGTCCCCCGCAGTGCTGCGCAACACCAGCGCCGCCATCCCATGAGGAAAACGGTTGGAAGGGCTCGGGCCGTGCAGTGGCAGTGACAGTGGCCGTGCACCCAAGCGGTTGGACTACCTACCAGTGTAACCAACGAGGCGGCGCAAAGGCGGCAGAAGCCCTCGTCAGGCATGGACGTTCACAAGCACGAGCACCAATGAATGCATGCCGTACTTGTACGGCGTTGACACCTCCCTCCTTGCACCGATGAGCCGTCCGCCTCGGCCTCCTGGGGCCTGACGGCTTCCGGGGCCTGGAAGGTACCGGCACGTTTCGTGTTGTGTTATGCGGTACCTACCCCTGATGTCGTGATGTGCCCCCGAGTTTGGGGATACGCGTAGGCTTCTCGGTACGAGAAGGCGGGTTCTTGGACGAAGTAGTTAATGTATCTCCTTGTCGTACTTCTGACATCTAGGGATGTTCTCTAGAATATTTAAAACTGCGCGACCTTGCAAGATTTTTCGAAATAATTATTTACTCGAACGCGACGATATCGTCTAGGTATGGTATTCGCCGTGTTGTGACTTGGGTTCATGCTTTTGTTCCCGCCTCTCCCACCCCGCGCGGCGCGTCCTTCGGACACCGGGTCTGAACCGCCCGGTGGTTGAGAGCCTAGGTCACGGCCGGCCACTGGTCCAACATAAAAATGGGGTTTTGTGTGGTTTGGAGGACGAGTAGAGGTCGAGCCGATCAGCGGGGAGACCGGCTGACCGGGTTATCGCCAAGCCGATCAGCGGGGCGGCGAAGGGTTGTTGGGTGTTCGTTGTTAGCGGTCTTTCGAGACTCGGCTCTGGTGGCATCGCCGCTGGGGCTTTATTTAGCGTTAATAAATGTAACGAATGAGGACAAGGTGGTAACGGTGAGCGGTGGGTGTGGTCCTACCGGTATCTTCTATGGACCACGTCTACGGGCGCGTCGGACGCCCTTGCACGGCTCGTCACGACCCACCACGACCCACCTGTGGGCCCCGGTGCTACCGCAGTGCAGCAACGCCGCACCTGGGTGCCAACTGTCCGAGGCCGTGACCGCTCTCCGGGCGCCCTATGGCCACATGGGTACACGCATGCGTGCACGGAACCGAGCACCGACACGGGGCGTTGTTGTTGATCCGGTCGAGCATCGGGCGCCCCCAAGACCCAAAGGTGGCAACGGCTCCTGCACCGTCGCCAACGCGACCGTGGTTGGCGCCGCTGCAGAGCCACAAACCCAGGCGACAATCCCCCCGCCAACACACCCACCGGTACACCGTGCACACGATGTGCTCAACCTGTGCCGCTGTTTAAGGCGCCGTTGTTCAAGGCCCTTGTAGCCTCGTTTGGCGCCCGAAACCCAGCATCCCTCACCCTAGTACAAGCGCTCTACACACGCAAACACACACGCGCATACACGCACAGCTCTCGCATCTGGCCAGCAGGCCTTGCAGCAGGAGGCAGCACACCACCGCCGCCAGCCACGGGCGACCTTCCCTCTCGGGAGTTCTCGGTACATAACCGGTGGTTCCTCTCTCGCCCGGGCGAGGCGCCCTCGGCAGCCGCTGCAGCGGAGCCAGACCCCACCGCCAGTGCGCCGTCGGAGCAGCCGCAGCCGCCGACGTCGCGTCCTCGGTTTCTAAATCGCCCTCCGCGCCGCCTCTGCCCCCTAGCCTGGGGATGCCTAGGAGGGCACCCAGCAGCCCCCCACATGCAAGGCACGCTCCAACTCATGAAATGAAACACTCGGCCGCCACGTCCCCCGTCGCCCCCCCCATGCGCCGCCTTTTAGCTGGGCGGTGAGCACACGCACACGCGCACACAAACACACACATGCACATGCACACAGCACACACGTGGCCGCAAGTCCCCGCCCTACCGTATGCACTTGGGTGGTGAGCACACGCACCCTGCTGGACACACGCTGCGTTGGTTCCAACCTCGATCGCGTTGAACTCTTGTGGCAGCAGCAGCAGCAGCAGCAGCGGCAGCGGTTTCAGCCCAACGCTCTCTCAGTCGCGCGAGTCAGTCAGTCCGTCAGTCCGTCAGTCGACTCCCCGACTCATCCCAGCCTTACCCCCCGGTAGCCTACCGGGACGGGCGCCTGCACAGGTCCCCTCCTCACTCACCAGGGTCCTTCGCCCCCTCCCCCCCAAGCCGCCCCTTAAGCCGCCCCGCGCGCAGTGGCGCCAGCCCGGGAGCCCGCCCGCCCCGCCTCGCGCCGCGGCGACAGCTGCCTCCGCCCAGCCCCATCACCAGCGCCGCCCGCCTCTCGCCTGCTCCCCGTCGGCGAAGACGCCGCCGCCGCCGATGACGACGACGCCTCCGGCCCCGTGCCCCGCGCGCCCTTCGCTCCGGCCCCACCAGCGGTCGAAGCCGGGTTGATGGCGGCAACCGCCGGCGCCGCCGGTGTCGTGGCAGCTGCGAAGCACCGCACGTTGAGCGCGTGGAGTCTCATCCAGGAGTCCACATCAGATGCGAGCAGCTCCTCGAGCGCCTCGCTGACCGCCTCGCCGTCGAGGAGGTCCGCCAGCGCGGCGGCGGGCGCCGACGCGGGCCGGTAGCGGCGCGCCCGCTGCCGCGCGGCGATCGCGCCGCCGACATCCACCTGCGCGCATGCATCGTCTCGCTCGCCTCGTATGTCATAACGTCTCGTCTCGGTATAGCCTCAACAGCACGTCTGATTTTATCGCCTCGTATCGCCTCGGATTTTTGCCTAGCACTACCTCGCATGGTATTGTATCGTGACGTACGGTATTGCGGGACACACAGGCGGCTGGCTGCCTGGCGGGCGTCCCCCAAACACGTTTCAGCGGCAACACGGCCGGACCGTAATCCGGACAAGAGCGCCCGCGGCGCGCCGGGCCGCGGCGCGGGGCTAGATGCTGTTACCGGTACAGTATAGATGAAAGGCCGCGCCTTTCAGCTGCGTGTACGGAGCGCTCGGCCAAAGCCAGACCGGCTGGGACGCTCAAAGCCAGCCAAAACGCCACCCCCACATGCCCGACACGCTAACCCCTCCTAAATCGCCCCTCCCCTCCTCGGCCTGGCCTTCCAACGGGCCTGCCCGGCCCCCGCCCTCCGTCCCTCCCCTCTTCTCTTCCCCCAACAAACTCTAAGAAATGAAACCCACCAAAATTGACCCCCACCTTGGCTTCCTCCAGGTCCTCCCCAAGCTCCTCCGAGAGCAGCGGCCGCAACGCCGCCGTCAGAAAGCGCAGGTCGGCCCACACCTGCACCAACTGCTCAACACTGGCGGCGGAGGCGGAGGCGGTGGCGGCGGCCAGGCGGGCGCAGGCGGGCGCCAGCTCCGCCACCAGCCGCTCCGCCAGCGCCTCCATGAAGGAGCGCAGGTTGCCTGTTGAGGCAATCGGTCGGCGGCGGCGGTGGTGGTGGATGGGACCAGAGGGGTCGGGGAGGGGAGAGAGCTGCCTCGTTCCGGGGACGCTTACGGCAGCGGAGAGAAGGAGAGAAGGAGCGGAAGAGAGAAGGAGAGGAGGAGAGGAGGAGACAAGGAGAGAAGGGCAGGACAACGGCAACGGCAACAGCAGAGGGAGCAGTAGCAGCAGCAGCAGCAGCAGCAGCAGCGGCAGGGGCCACTCACTGGGTGAGTAGGCGAGCGCCTCGTTATGAATCGCCGTCAACAGCTGCAGCAGTGAGCAGCAACCGGCGCTGGGACCCGACGGACCGGCCAACAAGCCCCGCCCTGCAACTGCCGCCGTTGCTGCTGCCCCCGTTCCCGTCCGGGCGCTGCGCTTCGGCGCCGCCCCTGCCGACGCGCCGCCGGCGCCAGCCGCCGCGGCCGCCGCCGCCGCCGGCAGCAGCGGCGCCGTTGCCTCCTGCATGTACGCTTCCACCGCGGCCTGCACGTCGGCTTCCTTGCGCTCCAGGTAGGTGGAGCCGAGGGCCTCGTTGGAGCGTCGCATGCCCGAGGTCAGCTCACGGAGGCGCCGCTGGCAGGTGGAGGCAGCGTCGGGGGTGGCTGCGGGGCGGCAGCGGCAACGGCGACGGCGATGGCACGGGCGCGGCGCAGCGTTTGGCGCAGGTCAGGCGTGGAGGGAGGGGCGAGTCCCGGCTCACGCGCAGGTTGGGTGTGAGCGCGACCGCGACTCGCGTGGCGTGCACGGCTGCCGCAGCTGTAGAGGTGCTCAAGGTGCCTTGGGTGCGTCGTGATAGGGAGCAGGGGGATAAGATAAGAGGACGTGGTGAGGCGGGGCGGGGCCCGGATTTGCTGCTGCTGGCGCCGCTGGCGCGCGGGCGCTTGCATGCAGAGGGCCCATAAAGCCGCCCACCGGGCTCGACGGGAGGAGCCATGAGGCGGCAAGGCAAGGCACGCTGCGCAGGCTTGAAGCCCCTAGATATGTAGGTGACGACCCCTCTGTCGCCCCCCGACCCCTCCGTCACCCCTCCCAGGCGACCTCCGACCTCCGCGCCCGGCCCTGGGACGCTCGTCGCGCCAGCCCGCCCAGCCCACCAGCCCCGGCCCCCGTTCTGGCTTGTCACCGCTCCGCTCCGCTTCGTTTGGTTCCATTTCTGCCCTCCCCCCCGCCACCGCCCCCCGACCATCACCACCACCCCGCTCTCGTGTCGCCGCCCTCGCTCACTCACGTGCAAGCAGCCTACGGTATCGCTCCACGACGCCCGGCATGACGCGCGTGCGGATGACCGCCGAGTTGCCAATCACCAGCAGCACGCGCACGTCGTCGCTGCCGCCGCCGCCGCCGCCGAATCCGCCGCCGGCGGACCACAGCGACCCGCGGGTCGGCCCACCATTCTCGGCGGCGCCGCCGGCATCCGACGCGCCGCCGTCCGTAATCCGCACGGGCCTGCCGCCTGCGGCGGCGACGGCGGCGCCGCTGCTGGCGCGGCCGGCAAGGCTCGGGCGGTGGCCGGATCCGGGCTGCCGCGGCGTCGTGGGTGTGGGGCCTCCCGCGACCGACGCAACGCTGCTGGTTGACTCGAGCTCGGTGCTGAGGGTGGCGTGACGTGTGGGTGGCGTGTGGGTGGCGGGCGGTAGTAAACAAAAGACACACCGCAGCGGAGGGGTGGAGGCGACGTGAGCGAACGGGCGGCGGGAGGCGGAGCGGCGGATGGCGCAAGGAGGGAAAAAGGAGAATGTTGTAACGCGGGAGGTAGGCTGGATAGGCCCACAGGAATGGGGGTGGGCCCCGCCTGATTGGGTTTTACACAACAGGGCTGCAATGCCGCATACCGCCGCCGCACGCAAGCGACCGCCGACCGCCATCACGCGGCGCGCAGGGCCGAGGCACCTGTGGCTGCGCCGTACACACCCACACACACATGCCTGCCGCTGGCCTTGCTCCTGAGGCTGCTCCTTCCGTCGAGGTGGCTGCCGTACAGGCTCCTGGCGTACTCGGCCAGTGCCTCACTTAGCAGCGAGAAACACGCGAACACGGAACCCTGTGAGCAGCACACGTGAGAGAGAGAGGGGGAGGGGGGGGGGCGGGGGCCGCCCGTTGGGAGATGAGAGGGCCGTCACAAACAGAGACAGCGGACGAATGAAGAATCAAAGACAAGAGCTGATGAAGAATCAACACGACAGGCGCGTTCTTTCTCTCAGACAGTGTGTGTGGCGCTGTACTCGGCACTTCGTTCCGTATTCCTGTATTCCCGTATTCCGTTCCACCGACCTGCACTGGCCGCCAGCTGGCGTCCGCCGGCACCTCGCCCGCGCCCCCCGCCGCCTCCACCACCGCCGCCAGCGGCCACTGATAGTGCAGCAGCACCACGCCCAGCTCCTCCTGACGGGGCGGGGCGGGGCGGGACAAAAACAATTTTATTATATGATTTTTGATTTTGAATCAATTTGGGCGGGACGGGGCGGGTCGGGGACGGGGGGATGTGAGGAGAGAGTGCACAGCGCCATTGCACGTTGGTGCTGGCGAGGGGGCAGGGCAGGAGTACTGCGGGGTACCGTACTGCGGGGGTACTGAGGGTGGTGCAAGGCATCCATGTTTTAGGGTTGCGGCAACCAACCAGCCACCCACCTCCAGCCTGCGCGGCAGTGAGGTGACCGGCTGCTGGTCCGCCGCCAAGAGGTCCAGACTGCGGGAGGGCGGGAGAAGAGGGGATTTGAAGAGTGGATTTGCAAGAATGAAGTAAGAAGCCCTGGAGAGGAGAGGGAGAGGGGGGAGCGACGAGTCACAGGAGGCGGGGATTTGGTTTCGGGGCCAGATACTGGTAGCACAGTTGGGCCAAAGAGAGGGGCGTGGGGATGGCCAGACGGGTGTGGTTGCTGGCGGTGGTGCTGGCGGTGGCGAGGGTGGTGTTGCTTTGGTTTCGGGGCCACCGGCGACCAAAGACTACACGGCCCCGGCCGCCAGGCAACCAGGCACACAGCGGCAAGGGTGGCAGAGAAGAGAAGACCACCGCACGAAGGCTCCAAAACACACACGCACGCACATGCACAGACAACAGAGGGCAGAGTGTCGCATGTTAGGGCCCGCAAAGCCTGTAGCCTATAGCCTAGGCCAGCCTAGCCCTAAACCCAGCTCGAGCCCGAACCTCAGCCTGAACCCAAGCCACATGCTGTGCTGCCGCTGCACAGCCCGAGCCTCGGGAGCCGTCCGCGTCCCGGCCCCCGACCGCCTCATCTCGACTTCCCTTACGATCTCACGCCCCCCCTCCGGAGGTATATTCTCCTTCACGCCCCACCGGAAGTCGTCCGCTCCCCAGACCCGCACCCCCCAACCCGACCTGAAACCATACAAGCCACAATCCAACCCAACCCCCAACCCATCCCGTCTCAACCCAACCCCGGTCAACCCAACCCAACCCAACCCCCAACCCATCCCGTCTCAACCCAACCCCGGTCAACCCAACCCAACCCAACCCCCAACCTATCCCGTCTCAACCCAACCCCGGTCAACCCACCCCACCCCAACCCCCAACCCACCCCGTCTCATCCCAACCCCGGTCAATACAACCCCAGCCCAACCCCCCCCCGATTTCTCTTTATACCAGCCCACCGGAAGTCGTCCGCTCCAAACAGCAGCTGTGGCAGTTCAGCCAGGTGGTCGGACAGCCCCCGCACCCAGGCACCCAGAGCCGCCAGCACCGCACCGCGCAACCCGGTCAGCGGGCGGCCGCCGATGCCCACCCGGCGAAGACAGGACCACACGTGGCAGCCGTCCTGGGCAGCTCCGCCGTGGGGTGTGTGTGTAGGAGGGAGAGGGGGGAGAGGGGGGAGAGGAGGGAGAGGGGGGAGGAGGCGGGAGATGCGGGGAAGGGCGGAAAGGGAAGGAAGGGGGCGTTGCGGATGGGACGGGTTGGGACGGGATGGGTTGGGGTTTGGATTAGATTGTGGCTTGTAAGGTATCAGGTCGGGTTGGGGGTGCGGGTCTTAGGGAGCGGCGGCAGGGACGCGCGCGCGTGGTTCCCCCCAGGCGCGCTGCTCTGCGGTGCTCTGCGCAGCGCTGTCCGCTCCGCTTTGCCTCGCGGTGGTGGAAGAGGGACACGGTTGCTGCGCATCGCGTGATTGACTGATTGTGTGCAGTGGCCCCTAGAGACACAACGCCTGGATCTGGACCTGGACCTGGACCTGGACCTGGACCTGGACCTGGACCTGGATCTGGATCTGGACCTGGACCTGGACCTGGATCTGGACCTGAATCTGGACCTGGATCTGGACCTGGATCTGGACCTGGATCTGGATCTGGATCTGGACCTGGATCTGGACCTGGGGTTGTGGGGCCTTGGGGGCGCGTCCCAACGAAGCCCTACCCGCCCGGCCCCAGCGCAGCAGCGCCAGCCCAGCATCCAGCACAGCACCCCAACCCCACCGGCAGCGCCCCGCAGCTCACCTTGATGATCAGCGCCAACCCCGGCTGCATAGGGCCCGCCCGCGCCAGCGACTGCGCCGCCCGCCTGCGCACGAGTGCGGGTGTGGGTGCGGGTGCGGGTCAGCGGGCGCAGGTCGTTGGAAGGTCGTAAAGATGGTACCGCAGCCTACCGATTGTGAGCAGTACAGTACCTGAATGTATCGATTGTGGGCCCGGTGCCTGAATCTAGGGTATCTTGTTTCCCTTGTTCTCTCCGATGCGGGTGTCTACAATGCGGGTGTCTTTTCTTACCGGTATGATCACCCTACCGTACCTGAGGCGTGCCGCGTACTTGGTACACAACGATTCGACCAGGCGTCTCGCCAGCGATGGCCCGCGCTGCAGCCCCTCCCTGGCCTCGTCGTTCAGGTCGGCGTTATTGCCGTACTTGGGGCTGTTGCACGTGGCCCACAGCCCCGGCAGACTCCACAGAAGCAGCGCCGAAACCGAGCACACGTACGACACCCACTGCCGCTGCGCCGGCGTCAGCGCCGGCTCCGGCGCATGCGCAGACGACGGCAGCGGCTCCGCCGCGCCGCCACCGCCGCCGTCAGCCTGCAAGCCGCCACCCACTTCGCCCCCCAGGTTGCCGTACGGCCCCCCGGGCTCCTGCACCAGGCGCCGGAGCTCCGTCCGGATGTGGTACGGCAGGTTTGCCGTATGGCCGCCCATGAACGCGGACGCCGGCGCCGAAACCAGGGCGCCGCCATGCCACAGCAGGAACGCCGCCTCCGCCGCCTCCCCCTCGTCGTCCAGATCATCCACCTCCCCATCCGAGCCGCCGTCGCCGCCGCCGCCGCCCTCCTCCCCGTCAGCTCCCCTGCCCCCGCTCTCCTCCCCCTCGCCGCCGCCCCGCTGCGCCTTGCCCCGGCTGTCGCCCGTTGGCCCAATCCCGCCCGCGCCGGCGCCGGCGGCCGCTGGCGCATCCAGCCGCGGCAGGGCCGTGAAAGACGCCTGCAGGGACGCGATGCCGCTGGCCGCTGCCCGCAGCGCCGCCGCGGCCGCGGATGCGGCGGCGCCGCTGGCGGCGGTGCCAGTGCCAGCGGCGGCGCCACTCCCCCCGCCGGCTGCGGAGCGCATCCAGGCGCTCACCAGTTGCCCCAGCCGCTCCGTGTGCTGCTTGTCGCAATCCTGCCGGGTGGTGGCCGGGGTAATGTACCGAGGTAGGGTACCGTGTGTACATCAGTCAGTCCAGGGAGGGAGGCAAGGCAGGCGGGCTATCACTGACGTAATGCAGGAGCGTACCGTACCGTAGCGTAGCGTAGTGGTGGAAAAGCGGCCATATCGAAGTTTTATCAGAATGCCGGTCGGGGGAAAGAAATACGAGCTGCAGCTGGCCGGGCGGCCGTGCCCCCACGACTCCATTTCACCATCCCCTTCCTTCCCTGCCTCCCCTCCTCCAGATCTCCAGATCTCCCACCTGCATCCGGGCCACCACGTGCGTCTCCAGCCTGCTGACGTACAGCCGCATGGCGTCCTCCTCGCGGGCCGCCGGCAGCCGCTCCTGTCGTGTGTCGAGCCAGGGAGGTGGCGGATGGTGGTGGTGGTGGTGTGTGTGGTAGTGGTGGTGGGGGGGGTAAGAAAAACAAGTATACCGCAGCGGAGGCACGGAGACGGCGGGATAAGAGTACCGGTATGACAGACTAGGGGAAGGGCGGGGAATAAAAATAGGACGATGGACGATTATCCATGGGGCAACGAGAGCCGTATATATGCCCATATGTGTTACGTAAACCCTGATGGTGCCCTTGTCTGTACAGCAGGCAGCAGGCCCAGCTCCTCACTCACTCACCTGCCGTACAAGCGCGAGGAAGAGGAGGTAGTCGGGCAGCAGGGACAGCCGCTGCCGCGACGTGTCGTCGCGAGAGGCCGCCGCCGCCGAGCCGACGGACGGCGCCGTGGCGGGCGGCACGGCGACGCCAAAGAGCGCCACGGGGCCGTCCTGACCCATGGGTCGGTCCTCGGGCGGCGGCTCCGTAACCAGCTGCTTGACCGCCAGGTACACCTCAGTGACGCGCTGCGAGGCAAGGATACGAAGGAAGCGAAGGAAGTGAAGGAAACGAGCGGAGCAAAGGAAGCGAAGGAAGCAAAGCAAGCCAGAGGGCGAGGGACACGAATTGAGCGAGCAAACCGAGCCATTCCGAGAGGACCAGGGAGGCAAGCTGAGCTGATGCTTGCCAAAGGAAGTGCGCCGGTCGGGGCTGTTGCCCCGCCGCATCAGGGACAGAAAGAAGGCCTGGAACCTAAGATCCCGTGCTGTGCGCCACCATCGACGGCAGCCACAATCACCCGCAGAAGACTGCTAGCGGAAGACAGCCAGCAGCAGCAGGAGCAGCAGCAGCGGCAGCAGCGCACCTTTTCGATCTCCGCGTACAGGCTGACCCACACGCGCGCCGTGGTGGGGGTGGGCCTGATGAGCATGTTGGCGCGCTTGTACTCGCGGACAACCTGACACAGCAGGGGACGGGAGGCGGCCAGCAGGAGGGGACCAGGCAGTGCGAGGACGCGCGCGGGGCGCTTGGGTACCGGCCCAGGTGGATGCCGTACGGTACGGCAGCTCTCGATCAGCCGCCAAAACGTGACACGACGAACCTTCCCAGGCCGAGACCATAAAGCCCCAATGGGCCCGCCTTAAACACGGTTCAGCCTCCGCAGACCGGTAGTGCCTACCGTATAAAAGAATGTGAATGGAAACAGACCCACGGGTCTGTCTGTCCTGCACCCACCGACCCACGGGTCTGCCGCATGCCCACCGACCCACGGGTCTGCCGCGTGGCCACCAACCCACGGGTATGCCGCGTGCGTGCCCACCGACCCACGGGTCTGCCGCATGCGCACCGACCCACGGGTCTGCCGCATGCCCACCGACCCACGGGTCTGTCCTGTACCCACCGACCCACGGGTCTGTCCTGTACCCACCGACCCACGGGTCTGTCCTGTACCCACCGACCCACGGGTCTGTCCTGTACCCACCGACCCCCGGGTCTGCCCACCTGCTCCAGCTCGCCCCTGCCGGCCAGCTCCATGACGCGCTGCGGCGCCGCGAAGAGGTGGTCGAAGCGCTGCAGCAGACTGGCCACCGCCCGGATGCGGTCGGCCTTGGCGGCGCGGTCCAGGATGGGGCCGAACGTGCGCCGCGCCGCAGTCTCAACCTGCAGGGCCCCACCGTGGCAAGCATGCGACAGGCGCCAGGCGGGCGCGGGCGCGCGCGCGGCGTGCGTGTGTATGAAAGCGTGCTTAGCTGCTTCCAAGGCGCAGCTGGAGTTTTACGGTGGTGCGGGGTGGTCGGACGTGGCGTAATTGTGTGCACCGAAGCTGGGGCCCGCGCGGGGGTTATCCGCGTATAGACAGCGGCCCGTGAACGGTAACGTATCAGAAGAATCCGGCCAGCGCGGAAGGGGGGGCCGCACGAAGGGAAGGTGCAGCAAGGGGAAGTGCTTGCTGATCAGATGACGGAGAAGGGTAGCGCAGGAGCAGGCGCAGGCGCAGTGCCTCCGGGAAGTGGCGATTCGGCCGGCTGAAGCCCGCGCGCGCGTCGGGTCCCGTGGGGTCAGGACTCAGGAGCTCAGGGCAACCCGTGACGCGCCTCCGCCCCCACAATCGTCTGGCACCCCAACTGGCACTTCCTTCCCCATTGCACACATATACACCCCCTCCTTAAAGAGTCGTCACCGCACCTGCTCCAGGGACCGGAAGACCCTCTCCGTCGCGACGACCTGTTGCTGCTGCTGCTGCTGCGCCGCCGCCGCCGCTCCCGCTGGCCCGGAGCCAGCAGGCAGCGGCGGCGCCACGCCGCCCGCGCCTCCTCCTCCTGCCCCACCGCCTCCTGCTCCTGCTCCGCTCCCGCCCCCGCGCACGAGCGTCTTGCGCATCTTTGCGTGGATGTCTTCGATGGCGTCCTTGCAGTTTATGAAGCGCTCGAAGTTGTTGCGGATGAGCTGCTTGAGCTGGCCGGTGCGCTCCGACAGCTCGCGGCTGAGGGAGCGCAGGCCCTTGTCCAGCTGGGTCATGCCGCTCTCCTGCGCGGCCGGCGGAGGTCCGGGTGTTCCGTGTGTTGGCATCGGCATCGGCGGTTTGCGGTGGCGTTTGCGGCGGCGCTAGCGTGGGTGTTGGCATCGGCGGTGTGCGGCGGCGTTTGCGGTGGCGCTAGCGTTTGCGTTTGTGCCAGCCAAAACAACAGGCGCGGGTAGGGCGTAGGCGCGCTCTGGCCTGCTCCGCCTGCCCGCCAGCCGCCGCCCGGAGCGCCATTCGAGATCCGACCCGCCCATCCAGCAGCACACCACGAGAAGGGCACCATGAAAGCCCGAGAGCGGCACTGCACTACCCACATGGCGGCGCCGTCGGGCGCTGCTTGGGACGCAGACGCTCCCGCGCGGCGATGCACCCGTCGGGACAGCGCCGAGTGGATGGACCCTCCGAGTGGGCTCACCCACCCACCCGGGTACTCACTGGGGTACCGTACCTCTTCGCTGCACTTCTTCCTTGCTACCCAGATAACCACCCACCCACCCACCCACCCACCCGCGCACCCACCCACCCACCCACACCCAGGGCGCTGCGCTGGACGAGCCCTCCAAACCCCAACCCCCGGGAGCTCACCCACCCACCCACCCACCCACCCACCCACCCACCCACCGAGTGGAATGTCGCCAGATAGGCCTCCGGATCGAACCCCTCCTGGTTAGGCAGCACCTGGGCAAGTAAGCGGCGGGGGGAGGGTGGAGAGGGGAGAGGTCAGCTTACCGGATGCGGCCATGATGGGGCCAAGACGCCAGGTTGCGCAAGCGCCCAGTGGGACCGCGTGCGTAGGAAGAGGCTGACCGCCTCACGACAGCACGACGCCAGGGGATGCGCTGCCAGTGAGTGGAAATTACATCACGCAGACATGCACGCCGGCAGAATCCGGGCGTACTTTATCCAGGGCAACAGAGGCAGGTGGTGGCGGCAGCAGACGCCACGCGCCCCCCCCCCTTGGCCCTAAAGGCTAACCCGAGCTAAGCTGCTCCCCTTGGGCCGCCAGATCCACTGCTCGGCCCCCTCGGGAGAGGCCTCGAGCGGCCGCCAGCATGGCACACGGCTTGACAGGCACTGGCCGCCGGCAGTGGGGCCGCAAAGCAGCGTGCAGCCAAGCCGAGAACCGGAGACCGAGACCGAAGCCAAGGACGAGGGAGGAGCCACAGGCCGCGCCAGGACCGGGCCTCCGTGCGGGATCGCGAGAGCGGGCACAGGCCGAACCACAGCACTTGGGTACCCCGGGTCCTGGTGCGCGGGGAAACGAGCGGCGCCCCCGGGGGGTGGGGGCCTGCCAAGCCGCTGGGGCTGCCCTCTCACCTTGCGTGCCTCCTCATCTAGTGCCGAGCCGGCTGCCGCCGCGGCATCGGCCGGCTGCCTGCCGCCCGCACCCTCCGCGCCGCCATGCTGCTTCTGCTGCTGATGCTTGGTCAGTCGCGCCGTGCGGAAGGTCCGCATGGTCTGAGGGATGTGTAAGGAAAACGGACGGACGGGTGGACAGACCCCGCATTGAGAGCTTGCGGGGTAGAAAAATACCGCAGCGGAGAAGGAGCTTGCGGGGGGGGGGGTGCCTGCACACTCCGTCCCATGCGGAGGGGGGCGTGTGTCGTGTGTCGTGTGGTGTGTGCGGCACACCACCTGTCTTCGGTGATTGATGATGGGGTAGGGCCCCAGCCGCCCGCGACAGGCATACGGCGGCGGAGGCGGCCACGTGAAAGCTGCATTCGGTCTCTCCACTTCCCGCGCCGTCCCGTGCCCGAGCTGGCTCTGCTTCACTGGGACTCCCGCCGGGCCGCCGCCACCATCATCACCGGGACGCCCAACAGACCGCGCGGGTGGTGCTTGCGCCTAGCAAGTCGTGGGGGGCAGGTCCCGATTCCCGAGAGCCGCAAGGCCCATCCCTCACGGGCGGCGCCCCCCCCCCCCGGCGCCGTGCCCTTGGCCCCCGTGCCTGCAAGACGCCATGCCCTGCCTCTTACCGCCTTGAGGCCCTTCTCGCCGCTGCTGGGCTGCGCCTGCCGTGCCGCTTGCATCTTGGACCGCTTGCCCTGGAGGCGAGGTGATCGCCCCGGTGCGGAGAGCGGGGGTCATCAGTCAAGACCCAGGAAACAACAGGAAACAACAGGACCCAGGAAACAACAGCCGCGAATCAGCCGGACGTGGTGAGAAGCTGCTTGCGGGTACTGACTGTGCGTTTTGTTGTCAACATTTGGTCGCCCGCGGCCGCAGACACTGATGCTGACAAGCGCAGCTGCCATGTGCTTTGAAAGCCATGCCACGCGACCCCATCCCAGTCACAAGCCCGTCCCAGTCACAAGCCCGTCGGGCAGCGCCCTCGAGCCGATGCGCTGCCCGAGCTGGTTGCTGCGCTGCGCGCTTTTGCCTATGCCATGTGGGTCGGCGCCAAAAGGAGCTGGCTGCCGCTGGATCGCGGAGAGAGCAGTAAGCCAACCTTTCGCCAGCAGCAGCCCGCCCAGCAGCGCCCTCCGGCAGCAAAACCCCCAAGAGTACGCGCGAGAGAGAGACAACGAGAGAGACAGCGGTAGGCGCAGCGCACCAGCGTCAGCGTCACGGGGTCGATGACGCCGCGGCCAAGCGGGTCAGGCACCAGCGAGTCCTCGTCCCCCGGGGCCGCCTGGAAGATCTGCTGCATCACATCGTCCGCCTGGCTGGCGCGCTTGGTGGTGCTGCGCACCAGGTTCTCCGCCACGAAGCGCAGCTCGCCAATGTCCACCTCGTCCCAGGTGGCTGGGCCCTCGCTGGCGTCCCGTTTGCGGAAATAGGACCAGCCCAAAGGCTTGCTTTCGTCTTCCACGGCGCCGTCCTCCTCGTCACCGTCGTCGTCAGCGTCAGCGTCGCCGCCGCGTCCGCGGCTGCGCCTGGCGGCCCACTTGTTCTGCGCGGTCCCCTCATCGGCGCCGTCGTCATCGGCGCTCTGCTCGTCATCCTCATCAAGCTGAAAAGCGACGCGGCGGTTGCGCCGCTCGCTTTTGCTGGCCTTGCTGCTGGCGGGCTTGCTAACCCCTCCGGCAGCAGCTCCGGTCGAGGCAGCCCGGTTGCTGCCGGCAGCTCCGGCAGTTGTTTTGGGCGCTGCTTTAGGGGGCGCAGCCGCCTTCGGCTTTGGTTCGTCGTCGCCGCTGAGGCTGATGGCGCTGACATCGCTGTCGTCACTCATCCACCTTCATGGAGGTGGGGCCCACGGACCCCAACCTTCCACTTACATCATTCCAAACAGTTCATCTGTGCATTCTTAGTCAATTCGCGTGTTGGTAACTGCTATACAGTATAGTAATAGGTGAAGCTCGAGCAAAAGCCAGAAGGTTGACGAAAAAATGCTCTATCAGGTGAGAGCCGGTGTATATATTGGTCCATTAATGAGGTTCTGCATAGTAAGAGTAGACAGCCTGCAGTTAATTACCGTTGCACGATTTCAAATCCGTTTTGTCGTGCATGAATTAACAATTCCACCCACCCGCACATACTACGCGATCAGTGCATAAGTGCTGCACGCACTTATTATTTAGGGCTGGCACTTTTTAACCAGACACAGCCCCTGGCCGTAACTGCAGTGGTCACGGGTTACCATGCCGGAGGTCGCTGTCCTGGGCACCGGCCTGATGGGGGCGAAAGTATGCAAGAGGCTGGTGTCGTGCGGCTATGGGGTGCGCGGCTGGAATAGAACACCGGAGAAGGCCAATCGCTTGGCGGAAATAGGCGTTAGACCCTGCGCGACCGCCGCGGAGGCAGTGGAGGGCGCGGATGTCGTGCTGCTCATGCTTGCGGACGCCCATGCCATTCGTGACGTCCTGCTAAGCGACGCCAATACGAAGGCTCTCCTGGCAGGGAAGACTATCCTGCAGATGGGCACGATAGGTACGTTTATCTATCTGTTGGGACCGACACCTAAGCGCGAGCGATTCCCACGCTGCTCGCCCTTTGCTGGGTCATCAGGCCGCCAAACGTGTTCCAGGATACGTAAAAGTGATATGCTATTACGACCCAACCCGCATGCAACCATGTGCCAAAAGCCATCCGGTGGCCGTAGGCCGTGCCAAACCTTTTCCGCGTGCCGCACCTTCCCCCCGGGGGCGCCCCCACAGGCCCCAAGGAGTCCGCCTCAATCGGCTCCGAGGTATCCTCCGCGGGCGGTTCCTACGTGGAGGCCCCCGTGCTGGGCAGCCAGCCGGAGGCGGAGAAGGGCACGCTGCTGATCATGGTGGGCGCGGAGGCCGACCCACGGGACACTCCCGCCGGCCCCGTGTGGCCGCTGCTGCGCGCGCTGGGCCAGGAGCCCAACATCCACTTCATCGGACCGGTGGGCACCGCAGCGGCGGTCAAGCTGGCACTCAACCAGCTCATCGCGTCGCTCACGGTGGGGAGGCGGGAGGGAAGCGGGAGGGGCGGGAAGCGGGAGGGGCGGGGGAGGGGCCTTGTTGTGTTGTCCGCCGGTCCGGTCCTGACGACGTGACGAGGGGGTGCCGTGGTGGCCGCAGGTGGGCTTCTCGACCTCGCTGGGCCTGGTGCAGCGCAGCGGCGCTCCCGTGGACAAGTTCATGTCCATACTGCGCGCCTCGGCCCTGTACGCGCCCACATATGACAAGAAGCTGCAGAAGATGCTGGACCGCGACTACGGAGCGGCAAACTTCCCGACAAAGGTAAACGCGCGGGAGGGCGGGAGGCGGGGAGCTGCCTCTGCGTACCGCTGACCAAACCTGTGGGCCCCGCATCCCGACCCTCCTACCGCCCTGAACACGGGGCTGCAGACCCCGGCTACGTGTGGATGCAGGGGGGATCTGCTGCTTTTGGCGCTCCACGCCCACCCGTCATCCCCCACCCAAAGTCCCCCGCTGCACCCATCCGTGTTGCCCTGGTCCCGCCCAACAGCACCTGCTCAAGGACGTGCGGCTGTTCGAGAGCGAGGCGGCCGCGGCGGGGCTCGACACCGCCGTGCAGGCCGCGCTGTCGGGCGTCATAGCCAGCGCGATGGCCAAGGGGCTGCAGGACTGCGACTACTCGGCCGTGTTCGACGCAATTGTGGAGCCCAGCAGCCGCGGCAGCGGCGACGCCGCCGGTGGCAGCAGTGCCGGTGACGGCAGCAGCAGAGCTCAGCCGGGCTCAGCGGCCGACGTATGAGAGGGCACGCGGGTGCCGGATAGCAATCTATTGAGGACTTGGGCCACACGGATGAAACATGGAGGGCATGCCGCGGTGCACTCGGCAGGCAGCAAGCGGCAGCCAAGGCACCGGCATGGTGAAAGGCGCGGCAACAGCTTCGGGGGAGCCGCTTCCTGTACCGAGATGATCGGCGTGCTGGGCGTGCTGCGCATGCTGGGCGCTCCCGATGTGGGCATGCATGCATACTTGGTATCCAGCCGTCGAGCGCCGGGCAAGACGTACCCGGGCTGCATGTTGACCGGGCCCTACCGGGCGGGCGAAGCGGCTTACTGCCTTCCGATGGCGGCGCACGCCTCGTTCGTTTTGTGTTCGTGCGCGTTTTTGTAATGTGTTGCGCTGCGCTGTGGTTGGGGAGGCGGCACTGCAGGAGTGCCCTTCCGAGTGCCGAGACTGGGTGCTGCGCAGCGGGCTGATGCAATGCGTGGGCAGGGGCGTGCTTGTTATTCCACTGCACGCGCAGACAAATTTCAGGTGGAGTCTTGGAGGTGTTTGTTGCAGCCTTTCGCAGTGATGACTGATGAGTCTGTTGAATAGCCGGGCTGAAGGGCTTGAAAAGCGGGCTCGCACAGCCGGCTCGCAGGACGTCAAGCGTGACAGCGATTTGGCCAGCGGGGTTGCAGCTTGCGCATTTGTCACGCCAGACGGCGTAATCGGCGGGTTGTGCTACCGGTATGCTATATGGGTAGAGGCTCGACTGGGGCTCTTGCTCGGTGGGCCTTCGTCAGCCCGCAGGATGCGCTCGCTTGCGTTGGCGGCAAACTCCGCCAGGGTCCGCCTTGATTTACGGTAGTGTAAGGATGTGCGCAAGGTGTCATCTGTCTTGCTGTAGATGGAGACTTGAGGCGTGACTGAGGCTATTACTGTACATCGGAGCGAACTAGGGAGCGGCGTGGGGCCGTGGAACTGTCGAGCCGCGTCAAGGTGCCGGCCGTTGAGCAAGATTGAGCTTCAAACCATTTTTTGCTGCTGAGAAATGGCTATGCAGGCCAGCTCGGCCGCGTAACAGGCGTGCCAAGGTAGCAGTGAACTTTGGCCCGCAACTGGCAGGTGAACGTCATGTGACGCAAGACTTCGCAAGAAAGAAGAAAACTCCAGGGCGACCGCCAAGTATCTTTGCCGAATCTGATTTGCCCCCGTGCAAGACCTCGCACGCTGTTTACCTTGTCAAACACACAAACGATCTTCGCTCGCGCGACGCAAGCAGTCCTGGTCGGCTAGCTCTGCCGAGGCCTTTTTTTACGCAATCAGAGTGCCGGGCCGCAAAGAAACCGCCCGCGGGTCTGCTGCCCCGGGCCCTGCGGCCAAAATATAGCATCTTGCGATCGCAACGCATCACCCCGTCTCCCCAGATTTACCGACGCAGTACGCTCCATCGAATCCGGCACGGAGCCGATACCTGCAAAGATTCTGTAGTTTTTTGGGATGGTCTTCACGCTTCGTGCGGGCTGCTGTGCGCAGCCGCCCAGCCACAACCGCGACAACAGCAGCACCGCCGCTCCAGCCGCGCCAGCCCAGGCGCGCGCTGAGCCCCAGGACAACGACAGCAGCGAATCTTCAGCTCCAACACCCGCCGGCAGCGACGGTCGCGACATCCCTATGAAGAAGGTGCGTTATGAGCTCCTTTCAGAGACGAAGCGCGGGCGGCACTTTGGCCGAAAACGGGACCCGTCGCGGCTGTCGGAGGAAAAGTCGAACCCAACGCCGGTCTCCTTTTAATACGACCAACCTCCAAAGCTGCGTTGCATGCACATCCTCACGCCGCCGATCGCCGCTGCACAGCTTTCATCAAAAAATAAAATAAAATAAAAACCAACCCTGCACGCACTGCCGGCCGGCGCCGCGCCGCGCCATGCATCGGACGGCCGCGCCGTCGACGCGTAATCGGGACACGGCGCACCGGCAACGCCGCGCAGCAGGGCAGCGCAGCTTCAGGCACCGGCACATCGGAGCGGCCTCCACCTCCACCTCCATCAACACCGCCAACACCGGTCGTTCTTCTCGGCCTGGGCGAGAAGGAGGAGGAGGAGGCGGCCCCGCAGCCGCAGGACGGGCCAGCCTGGCTGCGCCCGGTCCTCTGGCGCCTGCTGGTGGCTGCTGTGTCGCTGCTACCGGCGCTGGCGGTCGCCGCCGCGGCGATCCTCGCCGCGCAGTCCAACGCGCTCCGAAACCGGGGGCAGGATCAGCATCAGGAGCAGGGGCAGGAGCAGGGGCTGCCGCTTGTGCGCGGCGGCTGCTTCGACAACGACGACGACGACGCGGGTGGCGGAGGCGGCGGGTCGGCGGGGCGGAGGAGCGTACCGTGCGCCGATGGCGCGGCGGAAAAGGTGGGCGCTTGCTTGCGAAGCCTCTTTCGTCACCGTGTCCCCAATCCAGCCTCCGCCTTCAAAACTGCGCGCCCCCGCCCGATCTGCCCCACCCGCTCCGTGTCACGCCGCGAAGTGGACCTGGCAGCTCGCCGCGCCGCCCTACTTGGTGGTTGGCGTCGTGGTGGCTGCGGCGGCGCTGGCGGCAGCGCTTCGGCTCGGCTGGCGACGGGGCCGCCCCTGGACTTCACGGTGAGATGGCGCGTGCCGTATCGCTCGCACGAAAGCGACGAATCGTTCGCTCCTCTCCCTGGTTCATCCCTTGCTGCTGCTGGCTGCTTTGGCTGCTTTGGCAATAATATGGACGACCACGGCTCCACGTCCTGTCGCGCTGCTGCCACTGCGCAGCTTGACCCGATATACCGTATGACCTGACTTGTCGTAACGGTAACGGTAACGGTAACGGTAACGAATATTGTGGTGGTGAAGAGTTCATCGCAACGACACTGCCGTAACTGCGCGGAAGCAGGTGGGGCGTGCAAGATGTGGCGTGTGGGTGACGTACGTGTACAGGTAGGAAGCCAGCCCAAGTGGGTATCAGGGCGGTATCTGCGCCTGAGCGCGCCAACTGCCGTTGTGTTTCTCTTTTCAAGTACTAACAGACTTTGTACCGCTGCTGGTATAATGTATATGTCATGTCCGAAGTACACGTGGCCTCCGAGTTGGTGTTGCCGCATGCGGCCGCCGTGCGTGTGGTGGTGTTTTGTGGCGGGTGGTTGTCGCGGTCGGATCCGGGACCGCGCAGCATCCGGGGACTTTGCGGACTCATCAGACTAACGGGCCATACGGCGGCCATAGCCGCTGGCGTTTCGTGTCTCGTCCCCGACATCTGCTGTAACACAACATCGCAGTAAGGAACGATAAAACGGTACAGCCCCGGGGTCGATGGCCCCCTGGTCGTCGCTCTTTACGCCTCCCGGTCCCCCCCGGCCTCCAGCCTGCACCTCGACTGCTGCCTCCGTCTCCAATGCGGCCCGTCCTCGGCCCGACTGCACACCTCTCATTGAGTCCAGCGGCGAAGGGGTGAGGCGGTTTCGGAGCCCAACTGCTGTTTCGCACCGCTTACCTCTTTGCCCGGCACGTCCCCGACCCGACCCGACCCGGCACGGCACGGCACGGCCCGGCAGGTACCATCCCCTGGATCGGCGCCGCGGCGCGCGTCCCGCGCGGGAACCAACGGACACCGGGAGCGGAGACCGCAGCGGTGGCTGCGGCGGTGGAGGCAGCTTTGGCCGCAGCAGCGGTAGCGGCAGCGCCAGCGACGCCACAACCGCAGGTAGCAGCGGCAGCGGCGGCGGCGGCAGCGGTTCCGACAGCGTCCCGAGCACTGAGAGCGCCAGCCGGACCAGCAGCGGCGACTCCGAGCGCGGCGGCGGAGGCGGAGGCGGAGGCGGAGGCGGCGCCAGCGGCAAGGCCGGCGACGAGGCGGCTCCGCGGAGCGGACGTAGCGTTTTGTCGGCCGGACACCTGGCGGGGCTGCCGGCGGCGGTGCAGCGGGGGCCCCCCGGCGGCGCGGCGGCGCTTTCGGACGCTGCCGCCGCCGCCGCTGCAGCAGCAGCGGCAGCCGTCGCGGTTGCCGGTGGCGGCGGCGGCGGCCGGAGCACTCTGGGTTACCGCGGCGTGACGAGTGTGCATTTCGTGTCGATCAAGGTGAGCTGATGAGCTGGCGAGGGCTGGCGGAGAGGAGTTGATGAGGGATAAGGGGTGAGAGGAGCTAAAACCCTAAAACCCTAAAACTAAAAACAAAACCCTAAAAGGGATGAGGCAAAGGAGAGGCATAGGAAGTTGGGAGGCACGGTGGCAGGCTCTGGCAGGCTCTGGCAGCTCTGGCAGCTTGCTCCTGTCCGCAAGGCTCTCCAGCTGCATCACGATTTGAGTACCAGGCATTGCGTGTGATATAAGGACATAAGGAGGGTTTCCATCCCTCCGCACAAGCGCGCGTGTGATTTGCCGCCTCCGCGCTGCGTTATACATGGTTCTGTGTTGTGTGTTGGGACTTGGACGTGGACTTGCTATGCGGACTGAAGGAAGGTGTGGTGGGTTGGTTTTGCTAGGAGAGGGAATGGAGGTGTGGTTTACTCGCCCCGAAGGAGTGCGCTGACCCGCGGGACGCCGCAGGTGTACGACCATCCAGGCACCTTCGAGGAGTACAGCCGCCGCCTGGTGGCCGTCGTGCCGGAGCTCCTCAAAGGCCACATCCCAAACGGCGGCGGCGGCGGAAACGACGGACGCGCGTGCGACATGGTAACCTTCAGCTCGCTCTGCATCCGCGGCTGCGTTCAGCTCATCACCTGGGCGCGCGGAATACGGCAGCCAAGTACGGCGTACGGAATCGGGGCCGCCGCGCTGCCCGCCAGGTCGCCTTTCGCCGCCGTCCCCGCCGCCGCCGCCGCCGCGTGGTTCGCCGCGCCCTGCGACCCAGGCGACCTGGCCTGCCAGATCGACCGGCGCTGCTCCAGGGAGTGCAGCCCTGGCTTCGCCGACCCGCGGCGGCGGCTGCCGCCGCCGCCGCCGTCGCAGGCGGAATGGCTGTCGTCCAAGCTGCCGTACTTGCTGCCGGATGCCGACGAGGTCCGCAGCTGGGCGGCGCAGGAGGGTGTGCCGGCGGGCGACAGCGGCGCAACGGTCGTCTTGGCGGTATCCGGCGACGGCGACCCGCGGGTCGGTGACGACGACGCGGCCGGCGGCCGCGACGGCAGCGCCGCCGCCAGCCTTGCCGCTACCGCCGCTGCTGCTGCGGTTCGGCTGGTGCAGCTCACGCCGCCGGCCTTGCCGCTGCGGCCCTACCGCAAATCCTCCTCAGCCAGAGACGGAGATCTGCCAGCAGGTGTACAGAGCACCGCCGATGGCGGCCGCGTTCGGCTCTGGCTGGACAGCCCCGCCCCGCAGGCGGCGAGGCTGCTGGTGCTGTGCGCTGATGGCGCCGGTGGCGACGGCGGCGGCGGCGCCGCCGCCGCTGCCGACGACATCGCCGGCCGTGCCGGGGCCGTGCCGGTTGCCGCCGCCGGCGGCGGCGGCGGCGGCGGCGGCGCGAGGGTGCTGGCGGACCTGCCTGTGCAGCTGGCGGCGGGGCTGCAGGAGGTGGAACTGCAGCTGCAGCTGGATGCGGCGCCCTGGCTGACCAAGGCGGCGGAGGCGCCCTGCCAGGTGGGTCGGGTGCTCGGGTCTCTGCTGGTCTGTGTTTTTGCTTGCGCCGTGGCGCAACAAAGGCGCTGTGCGTGCCGTGTACGTGTTATTATCCCCTTGGCTTGCAAATACCCTAAGTCGCTCTCCGCTCTCACGACCCCTCCGACGCCGGGGGTCTTGAAGGGCCGCTTCTCTGCGCTTCCTCGCCCAGCACCGCGGCGCCCAGCGCCCAGCGCCCCGGGCCCTTCAGATACGCTCGCGTCCCATCGCCCCACGTCCTCACATCCTATGCCCTTGACAAAAAAACCACCCGCCCTTCAGATGCGCTCATATGATGCTGCTGCTGCAACAGCAGCAGCGGCTTCGGAGCCAGGCCACCTGGCCGCAGTCCAACTGGTGCTCATACCTCAGGCGCACGATGACGGCGGTGGCAGCGGCGGCGGCGCGGCGATACGGCCCCTGCCGGCGGCGGCCCTGCGCTCGTGCATTTTGCCGTGCCGCTGCTGCTGCTGCCAGCTGCTGCGGCGACGGAGGTGAGCGAGCTTTGGGAGGCGATCCGCGGGGAGGCGGTGGGGCTGGCGGCCTGCGACGACGGCGACGGCGGTGGTCCACCGGGGTCAACCTCCGCCACGGCGGCGGCGGCTGCCGCCGTGGCGGCAATGGCGGCGGCGTGGCACAACGACTTCCAGCCGCTGGCGGAGGACCTGGCGTTTCTGGCGGAGGCACCGCCGCCGCCGCCGCCGTCACCGCCTGGGCCCGGTGCGGGCGCTGCCGCTGCTGGCGCCGCCGCTGCCGCCGCCGCCGCGGCCGTGGCGGAGGTGGTCCAGGCCATGTCGCAGTACCTAATCCAGGCCCGCATGCCCGCCACCGCGGCGCTGGTCGGAGGATTGGCGGGGATCGTCTTCATCGACGGAGCGGAAGGCGGTGGCGGAGGCGGTGGCGGAGGCGGTGGCGAAGGCGCGGACGCGTACCCAGCAGCAGCAGCAGCAGCAGCAGGAGCAGCAGCCGAGCAGGGGCAGCAGCCCCATTCGCGGGGCGATTGGGACAGCCGCCCCATTGACGGCGTTGCTGGCAGCAGCGGCAGCGGCGGCGCTAGTCGCTGCAGCGGCGGCCCCTGCGGCGAAGACGGCCAGTGCCGGAACCGGGACGTTCTCTTTCTCCGCGGCGGCGGCGGCGGCGGCGGCGGCGGCGGCGGCGGCATGAGCTGTGGCAGCCTGTGCCTGCAGTCGGAGTCGGCGGCATCGCTCTTCCTGGACCAGCTTCCGCCAGCTTCCCTGTCCGCCACCGCTTTACGGCCACCCACCACCACCACCGCCACCACCACCAGTAGCAGCAGCGACGGCCCTCCGGGAGCACTGGGCGCTGCTGCAGTCGCCACCGTCACCTCCCCAGGCGGAGTCGCGTCACCGCCCCGCCTCCGCGGCCGCTGCATGACACTGACGCCGACGGCGCTGGCGTCTGCCCCCCGCGCGCTACTGCAGCCGCTTCTGGCGCTGCTGCAGCCCCTCCGCAGCGGCGGCGGCGGCTTCCAGTCAGTTCCCCTGGAGCGCCGCTTCCGCGCCTGGCACGCCAGGGAGCTGGCGCGCGCCGCTCCTGCCATGCTGGCGCTGATGGTGCTGCCATTCGCGGTGTGCAGCGCGCGAACGCTGGCGTCCGGCGAGCCGCACGCGGTCCGCAAGATTCTGGGCGGCGTGCCGTTCTGCATGTCCGACGGGCTGGGGTACATCGGCCTCCTGGTGTACCTGCGCCTGGGCGAAGACCCAAGGCGGCGGCGGCGGCGGAGCCGCCGCCGCCTCCCGCCGCCGCGCGGGATGGACGCGAAGGAAGTGAAGGAGGAAGAGAAGGAGGAGGAGGAGGCGCGGCTGGACCGCGCCGTGGCGGTGTACGACACGGCGGCGGCGCTGGCGGCGCCGCTGATGTACGGCATGGGGGCGCTGTGCCTGTCGCGCGGCTACTCGCTGCCCAACGACGGCTTCGTGGGGAACGTCAGTACGGCAGCTTACGTGGTGGCGTTCCGTACGCTGCTGCAGCCGCTCATCGTGCAGCTGCGCGCGCGCGAGGCGGCGGCGGCGGGACTGCTGTACATGTACGGAGAGGCGAGCCTGCTGGCTGTCGTACTGCCGCAGATGGGCGCAGGCCGCCTGGCGTGCGTCGTGGGTCTCATGCGGCTGGGGCAGCTCTTGGTGGCCGCTACGCTCGAGTGGAGGGCGCGGCGGCGCTTCCTGCGTCACGAGCGCCTGGCTGCCGCTGCCGCCGCCGTCGCCGAGGGAAAGCGTGCTTGAGTTGCGCGTTTGGACGCATCTGGGTGTCAAGTGCGAGAAGAGAATCTTATTGCAGGTTGAATGAGGAGTGGCGTGAGGATTTCACAATAACCAGTGCGGGTTACTGTGGAAGATGGGAGTGAGGAGCGGAGGAGTGGCGGCTTGCTGGGTTTTGACTTTTGTGTGCTGCCTAGCTCCTCAGCTGCCGCGGGATTTTTGTTTTATTTGGCAGCGATGTCCACAGCCTCGACACCCGCGTGCGCCGCTCAAAAGCTGTCGCGGAGCGCCAAACAAGGAAAGCTGCACTATTTGGATGAAAATACTGCAAGACCGCTTGCGTCGCACGCGTCGCGGTGTTGTCGAGTCAGCAAGTCGGCAGCGTGACGCGACATGCAGGTCGCATGCGGATTTGGGTCGCGCACACCGTAGCGCTCCATGCGCTTAGTCATCCGAGCCGTGTTTGGTCTGTGTTTCCGGAACGGGTGCGGCAGTCTATGTTGTTGTTGTTGACTGCTTGAAGTATGGTTCTGCCCTGACCGCACGACATCGCGCCCAGCTCGCCCAGTTGCCAGGGCGAGTACGTATGTGGTTGAAAGTAAGGTAGCTGGCACGTCACATACCTTTGGACAGTGCTGTTGGTGTTGGTTCGGGTCATGCGCAGCGAGGGGAAGTTAAGAGGTTGCCAAATGGCGGGTGTCGGGGACAAGGAGGTGCGGGGGAAAGCTCACGCGGGTATCGACGCGGGCAGTTGAGCGCGCAGTCCGTGCGGGTGGGGCAAAATTTTTTAATTGCGAGCGATATCGAATGCATCTCCCTTCCCATGACACCATGTTGCGTTGTAATGACTGCCTTCCAGGTTCCAGTGCCGTACCAACCGCTTGCAAGGGTGGTTGGTTAGTTGTTGAAGTTAAAAGGTCGCAGTCTCGCCGAACTGTGCCACAAAAGCATTTGTAAAGTTGTTTACTCACGATCGTAACAACTGCTGCGTCTCACCAGCCCGGATGGTCAAAAGTGACGTAGCCGAGGACGTCGATTAGGGTATTGTTTGCTACCTCGGAACCAGTTAATTAGCTCTGGTTTCCTCAAGAATAGAGATCAACGAAGCTTCACATTAAACGTTGCACAAGGCGCAGCTGCCGCGCACTGTTACTCTGACTTTCAACTGGGGCTCACGTCGTCGCCGCGATGTCGAAAGGCGTTCCAATTGCCCAACGCCCAGATCTGAAGGATGCGAGCCTGTCGACTCGGCTGGATGCGGTTTTCGGCGCCCTCGGGCCAACTCCCGGTGCCACCGGATGGTCATTGCGCCAGGACGTGCAGCCGTTCCGGTCCGGTGGTGGTATCGAGGAATACAACTACAGCAGCGACGAGGAGGATCCTAACGAGGGCTTGCGGCCGCTGATGCCTAGCCGGCTGGTGGATTCCGACGACGAGGATGCCGGTGCCGATGGCGGGGCGTGCGGCCGCGTGCAGCCGCTCGAGCGCGCCGACCCAGATGCCGACGCCGAGGAGGCTGGCATAGGCGCCGAGCAGAACGAGGCGCGGGCGGCGCGAGAGCGCGAGCGGATGCGGGCCACGCTGTCATCCCGCCGGGCCTTTGAGGCGGAGGCGGAGGAGGACGAGTACGACCGCGTCGCCACGGGCACCATGGACCTCCGAAACCGCATGTCGGACGCCAAGCCGCCGGGGTTCACGGAGGTAAGGATGCACGTGTTGCGGCGCGGGCGGGCGCGGGCGGGCGGGGGTGGCGCGGCGGTGCAGGGGGACGCACGCGTCTCGGGACGCTTCGTTGATCAGCGGCGGGAGAGCGCTCCCGAGAGCCGCCGCGAGCAGCTGCAGGGGACCACGATGGCGCCCAGCGGGCGATGCCGACGATGACGCATGCGCGTTGGATGTTGGGGAGCGTTGGGGTGCGCCACTCCATTCCACTCCACTCGTAACAGGCACTCGCTGCACCATATTCGCCCCATGCAAAGCCCCTCTGCCGCCACTCCGCCCGAGCAAGGTTGGGGGTTCAGGGCTGGCCGTGTCTAAGGTTTCGTCTCTCGCTGCCCGCAGGTGCCTCTGGACAGCGCCTGGGAGCGGATGCACGGCCGCTGGGAGCAACAGCAGCAGCAGCAGCAGGAGGATCAGGACCAGGACCAGGAGGTTGTGGAGCCTCAGCCCCAGGGCCAGCAGCCGCCCGATATCGTCATGATGCCGGAGGCAGGGGAGCTGGGGTCGCCGCCTGGCGCCGCTCCGCCGACAGGCGCAGGCATGGATGTGAGCCCAGGAGCCGTCGCAGACAGCCTTGGCGGCGACGGCGGGGTCGGCAGCGGCGGCGCAGCAGCGTCACGGAAGCGGTCCCGCAGCGGCGCAGCAGAACGGCAGCAGTCCGGCGCCGCCGCCAGGGACGTCACCGGCAGTGACGTCGCCTCCGGCGACGTGGAGATGTCGGGGCCGGTGGGTGAGGACGTCGGCGCGAAGCAGGATGGCCCAGTGGGGGGCGCGCCGGGGTCTGGCGCCGGCGGGGGTGGTGCCGGCGCAGCGGAAGGCGCTGCTGGTGCCGAGTCGGCGGCGGCGCCGCCTCCTCGGCAGCGCGGCGGGCGGCGGGTGCAGTGGGCGGACTTTGTTGCGGCGAGCAGGTGGGTGGAGTACGGCGTGTGCGGTTGGAGGTACGGTGGCGGTGGGGCAGGGGCTGGAGGAAGGGTGCGACGACCCAAGTGCGACGGGCTGATGGACTGACCTGCCGGGTTGAGCATGGCCGGCGGGAGGCGCGCGGACGGGGATCTCTTCCGGGGACCCGCGGCCGTAACGGGGTTGAGTGGGGTCAGGTACTCAGGTTGGGTTAAGTGGGGGCAAACACAGGGGGTTACTCCTATGGAGCGGTGTGGCCAATCGCGATTGGAGTCATCCGGAACGGTTTCCCGCTCACTCCTCTGATGCAGGCCCGCAGACGCGGAGCCCAGCAGCAGCGGCCGCGCCGGCGGCGGCGCAGCGGCGGCCGCGGGCGGCGGCCGGGACGACGATGCCGGGGCCAATGGCCACAGCCAGGTGGCCAATGGCGGCGGCGGTGGCGGCAGGGGCCGCGGCCGTGTACGGCTGGACTGGCAGCGCCGCGGCTTCGTACCGGACCATGTACGGAACCCGCACAAGTACACGTTGTACACGCTGGATGAGGAGTTGGTGGTCGGCGGCGGTGATCGGTCAACGGCCAACGGTCGCAACGGCCGCAACGGTGGCACGGCGCCGGGTGGCGACGGCGGCGGCGGCGGCGGCGGGCTGAGGGGCGGGGGCGAGACGGAGATGCGGCAGGTGGGTGGTCGGGCCGGGCGGGCGCGTGTGGACGACATACACATTCTGGCAGGGCACAGGCAATTGTCTGCAGGCATTTCCCGGCGCCTCTCCCGGCACCAGTCGTGTTGTGACGTTCTCTCCGGTTCTCAGCAGTCGTGTCTCCAGGGCTGCCTCCAGGGCTCATCACACGGCGTGTCGAGGCAGTCCACATGCGCCTCGCTTCCCCGGGTGGCACAGGCGCTGGCACAGGCGCGGCAAGCCGTGGAGGCGGCCAATCGCGCGGAGCACGACCCCGAGCGCGCCGAAACCACGTTTGGCAGCGGCATCGCTTTCCGGTCGCGCGCCGCGCGCCAACAGCAGCCGCAGCAGTCCGCGGAGCGGCCGCACTCCGATGCCGCGAACGACGGCTACAGCGGGTCTGCAGCGGCGGGTGGGCGGGCGGCCTTAGCGCGGCGTGGGGCGTTCGCTGCCGGGGGAGATGAGGAGGCGGAGGACCTGGCTGGTGGGGAGGAGGTCTTGGCCGGGCAGGGGGCGGTGGCGGCGGGGGGTGCAGCACTGCGAGGCGGCGGTGGCGGCGGAGGGCGGCGGCAGTTCCGGGGTCGGCCGCGGGGCGGGGAGGAGGTGGAGGAGGAGCAGAAGGGTAGTGGAGGCGGCGGTGGTGGGGGAGGGGCGGTTGGGGCGGGCGCCGACGGCGGTGGCGGCGGCGGTGGCGAGCGCGCGGACGGCGATGAGATGGAGCAGGACTGAAGGAAGGCGGGCGCCGCAGCGGAGGCGGCCACGCAACGGCGTGCTAATACGTCAGCAGCTATTTCTTTTCGTTTGGGTGAGTTGACTTCAGGAGTTGCGCGACGGGATTGGGGCCCGTATCCACGCTGCTTTTGACAGCGGAGTAGCGCTGGCCACTTGGGGCAGTGCCGAGAGCATCAGACGTTTTGATTCGAAGTCGTCCGCATATTTCGATTAGCTTCTGCTGTCATCATGTTGTCGTCGTAGTCGTCGCCCACTCCAACGCACGACACGAGCAAGCAATTATTATCTCCGTCCTTCCGCGATCGGAGCAAAAGCCCTACAGTTGTTTGCGAGGGCTGCGGTGTTCAGAAGCATCGGTGGTTTCTAAACACCGATGAGTAATGATAAGGACGTTTGCCGTCAGCGATTAGAATCCTTGGCACCTTGGCACGTGCAGTGACCATCCAGCTGTTGTGTGAGACGGATGCGGGCAGCCACTCGTCCGCCTGCCGACTCGCACTCACACACACGCAATTCGCGGAAACAGGGCTCCGGAAACGGGAACGTACATCGCGCAGGAATCCCGGTCTCACAAGCCCTACCGCCAAGCGTTCCCGAAACGCAGCTCACAGCGCCTCCTTGGTCCAAGGACAACCTGCCCGACCGTACTGCCGAGTCGCGAAAAAAATGTATCCGACAACGCGCAGTCGCGCACCCATGTCGCACCCGTGACACGTCCTCAAGACACACAAAGCCCTCCGCTTCGCGCATCGCTCGAGGAGGTACAAACCTCCCAGCAGTCGCATCGTCAGTGCTGTCCGTGGATCCGTAGTCAAGCGGCAGACGCAGCAGCAGCAGCAGGCAGCAGCAGACGCAGCGGCAACGAGCCCTGAGAAGCCAGGCAGGCAGGCAGGCGCCATTTCTGAATCACTCCGTGCCTGTAGACTGTCTCAAATAACGAAAGGGAGCAGTCGGAGGGCCGCCGAGAGCAGCGCAGAATGTCCCGATCGATAATGACCCACGGGTCCGCCCGTGTCGCCAGGCAGCAGGTAATGAAGGGGGGTCAGTTTACGGTAGGTAGGTTACGGTGGAAGCAGAGGACATGCTGCTGTGCTGTGTTGTTACGGTGGGCTCCAGACCCTCGGACGGGCAGAGGCAGCGGGCCAGCGGGCCTTTCCTGCACAGAAGGTATCGGTAGTGCAATGCAACGCAGTGCATTGCACGCCCGCCATTGAAGCAAGGGGGCCTGAAACGTGCTGTCACGGTCCGCAAGGGGCGGCGTTGGCCAAATGCCAACCTGCCCAACCGCTGCGGCGCCTTCATTCGCTGTGTTGACTTGCTGATCAGCGGTGAAGGGAGGAGGAGGCTGTGCAGCTTCCTCCCCCCCCTTGGGTGCTCCACCGCACCACCAACGGTGCTACACACCACGCAGCGCAGATGTCGCCGCCGGCCTGCAGCCGCAAGCCCTCCTTGGCGCCTTCTTGGCGCCTGAGGTGCACACAGCCTCGCTCTCGCTCACGCTCCGTGTGGCGCTCCGGGTGACCCTTCCTGCTGCACCCCGACATGAGTGACATCCGCCCGCGGGCTCACTTCTTTGCTTAGCGAGGTACACCACTGCGCCGGCCGCAGGTGACGCTTCGGGAGCAGCGGGAGGTGCTGATGGCGGTGGCGGTGGCCGAGTGCTGCGGCCGGGATCCCGTCGCCTGGCTGAGCAGCCACGTGTTCATGTAAGCGGCCGTTTGGAGCGGTGCGCTGGCGATGGTGGTGGTGGCAGTGGGGAAGAAGCCGATAGGGTGCGGGGCGGGTTGGCGGCATCGGGGGCGCGAGCGCACGCGGCGAAAGCGCATGCGGCGGGGCACAGCCTGGTGCGGTTTGAGCTAGAGCCTAGCTCCTAAATGGTTTGGGGCTCCGAAACCCAGTAGGTCCGCTGAGGCTCACCGAAGACACATCGGCTTGACAGCGAGCCCAGGACCCCTGCCGCCCGGCTGCTGCTCAACCCCAACACAGCCGCCCTCGCCCCCGCCTCCGCGCCTGCCCGCTAAGCCTGGCCCGGCGCTGCCTTACGAGCCTGCCGTGCCGCCCTGCGCGCGCTGCCACGGCCAGGTGTCCCAATGGCCACGCTTACTTTGTGGGCGAGTGCGGCTGCCCCACCCAGGCCGGCAGCTGCTACGAGTGCGGCGCGCAGGTGGGTACGCAGCTACGCACTACGCAGGCGCACAGGTACACTGTAACGAGCAAGCCGTAGTTGGTTGGTCGTTAATCGTTTAGTCGCTCATTACATACACACATCGCATACACACAATCGCCGTCGCTGCCGGTGTTGCTACTGCTGGTGGTGTGAAGGACGTTACACGCACTCTCGCTGGCCCAGCTAGGAAGGGGAGGCACCCAAGCACCCAAGCACGCCGTGTGGTACCGTATCTGCGGCGCGCACGCAGGTCGGTGGCAGCGGGCACCTGCTGGGTGCCGGCAACTCGCTGGCTCGGGAGCTTGTGGCGAGGGTGCAGGCGGAGGCGGGCGTCCGATGAAGCAGACAGACGGAGGGGCAGGCAGACGGAGGGGCGGCGAGCGGGTGTTGCGGGTAATAAATACAAAGCCGCAGGGAAGTTGGACGGAAGGGCGAACGGCTGGGGTGCAGGTTGGCCCAGCGGCAGGGCGGTAGCAGAGGGCACGGCCGAGTACTGGCATGTTAGGCCCGATGGGCTGGGCAGGCTAGAGGAGTAGGTGGTATGGAGTGTTTGGGGGGCCATGGCGCCATCTCCCCTAGCACAGCAAGGGGTGCTTGCTGCGAGCCGGCGGAGTGGATGGTAAGTGGAGGGCCGGCGGGACGAGTTTTTATATTTTTACCATGTTGCGGTCTGCAGCTCTGCACACGCTAGGTAGGTAGGATTGTCAACATACCGCAGCATTTGCACGTTGCCCAGGACGCGTAGTTGGAGTGTTGAGTCACGCATCTGTTGCATCTGTGGGTTCGTCCGCCCACATGCTTTATTCTTTGCGTCAAGAGCAAGGGATATAGCTCCGCGCCCTCGGTTCGTCAGTTGTCGTTGATGTTGGCGTTACAGTAGGCTCCAGACCCCCGCCCTCCCCCACACACGCACAACCAAAGGGCCATTTGGAGGGTAGAGCCAGTGGGCCAGTAGGCGGGCCATCCCCATCCCAGGTGTGGGTTGTGAGAGGAATTGGGCAGGCGTCGTGCCTTGCGTATTGCGCCACTGCGTTTTGCCCTGTTTCACTTGAAGGCTTAGCTGTTTATCGCCCCCACTTGCGCCATCGCGCTTCGAATGGGAGGCATAGTTTTGTTGCCAAGTTGTGCGCTTTGGGAATGCTGAGTGCGTCACCGAGGCGGAAAGTATGGCTTGGTTGCGAATTGTGTTGTTGGCGGCGCGGTGAGCGCGCCGTTGAAGACGTCCCGACGCGCAGGCCAAGGGCCGAGCGGCCCGCGGGCCACTCGTCATCACGGCCCCGACGGACGCCCGACGGTGCTGCGCTCCCTGTCTACAACCCTATCAGTCGGAACTTGCGCCACGGAACTGGGGTTCCTCCGGCAAACGGTGGGTCGGCATGCAACGCTGTGGCCCTGTACATGCCACGTGCGAGTTGCATGATTACTTGCGCAGGTGCGGTATGACTTCGAGGTCCTGTACGGGGCTCTTTAAACGGATTCACCGATGTGTACAAATTCCAGGCAGTGGCGGGCCCAGTCGGTCTGACAAGAGGTGTGCACTGGCAACACGGACACTCCAGACAGAAACGAGCGCCGGGCGTCCCCGGCTCCATGCGCCAAAGGCCCCCTGGGGCTGCGTTTGCCGACAATTGCCTGACGGGGCCCCCTGGGCCCCACAATGCATCGCATTGCGAAGCAGGGCGTCGGGCACTGGTGAGGCCAGCCCATGCCGCGCGCTCAGGTGTCATTCCATTCCACTCCAGCCTTCCTTCGCCATTCGCGATCCCGGTAAAGCCCAAGGAAGCGAACCTGCAGGCAGGCCCATTACACGCGCAACGCCCCGCCATCCTCCGACAGCGCGGCTGCATCATCCGGCCCGCCATCGGGCGGGCGGCGGGGGCTCTCCTCGCCCAACAGCCCCTCGGCCTGCGCGAACAAGCCCCTCGACGCCGCCAGCAGCTCCCGCAGCTTGTCGCCCATCAGCCGATGCTGCACGCGAGGCGGCATCGCCTCCCCGAGGTGGCCGGCGCCGCCGCCACACTGTAGCACCGTAACAGCCTCGGACCCGGCCGGCTCCGGCCTGGCCGGCGGCGACGACGACGGCGCTGGGGCAGCAGCATCAGCATCAGCAGCACAAGACACAGCAGCTGCTGGCCTGCTGCCCCGATGCTCCTCGCTGCCACGGCCGGCCTCCTGACACCGTCGTTCTCGACTGCGCGCTGCCGAATCCATGGCTCCTCCCGCAGCAGTGCCCGCTGGATGCAGGTCCTCGCCAGCCTCCGGAGCTGGCGGTGCTGCCTCAGCCGCTTCGCCGGCGCTGCGTGCGCGGCTGGCGGTACCGCGTCCGGCGGCCCTCGGGTGACGACTGCCCTCCACGCTCCGAGACCGCTGGCCGTCCGCGGAGGTGGTTTCGGTGGTCGCACTGGCGGCGTCCTCATCCACGTCGGGCAGCCGCTGCCGCGACGGGGGCTGTCCCGCAGCAGCTCCATCCCCCAGGCCGTGCCGGGGCGCGCCGCGGCCAGCTGGCGCTGCGTCAGTTGGTGCATCGCCCGCTGCCCGACCACCGCGGCGGGGGCTGAAGAGCGCCAGAGCGTAACGCGTGGCGTCAAGGGAGGGCACCACGAGCTCCGAAACCACCGCGTTGCCGCCGCCGTCCCGGTCCTCGGGCGGAGCCATACCACCGCGGCCGCTGCTGCTGCCGTCCCTGCCGGCTGCTGCTGCCGCGTCGTCGGCGTAGGCGTGGTTATCTTCATCTGCTCCTGGGCTCATTGGCTGCGGCCCCACGCGCACCGAGCCGGGATGCGCTAGCAGCACATCCGCCACGGCGACGAGCTTGCGGGAACGCAGCAGCGTCAGCAGTGGCTCGCGCGCCTCGCGGTCGTGCAAACCGCGCTCGCCTCCTGCCCCTCCGTTGCGGTCTCCGTCGGCCGGGGGCGGATGGTACTTGCTGCCTGTGTCGTAGCGCTTGGCGGTGCGGAAGTGCCGCCGGCTGATGTCCTTGGCGAGCATCTGGGTGAAGGGCTCCCGCCGCAGTTGCGATGCCTCCTTGGCTTCCTTGGCAAGCATCTCCCTGCTGCAGAGCGAGTTGTAAGCGCGCCGAGCGAAGTAGTTCAGCGCGTCTTCCTGGGAGACTTTTGGTGCAGGCTCTGGCTGCCCCAGGAATTCTTCCAGAGCGAGCTGGTGATTCTGCTGTCGGATGCGCTGCACCACGGCATTCCCAACCAGCCGCTTGAGGCTTCGCCGCGGTGGCGAGCATGCTGATGCTGGCTGGGGCTCGGGTTTTTGTCGCAGCCGAGCGCAGAGCTGTGGGTTGAGCCGTGCGCCAACGACCACTGAGCCATCGTCGTCGCTGCTCATGTGTGCGCAAGCAACCCCAGCGGTCACCCGCCGGCAGCCACTTTCACTGAATGCCTTGCTATTGCAGTCTCCAAGGGTTCCCGTCAAGCGGGACTCCGCGCGACCAAACTTGAGGTCTGCTCCGCTGACGACAGCTGCGGGGTGCGACAGCTTGCTTGGGGTCACGATGTTTTCTCAGAAGATCGCTATATTTTTACACAAAGCTGGTGTAAATTACCTTTCCATAATCTAGCTAATAATTTAGTTGTTGTTTCCATGCAAGCTTGTATGTTATGTCGTACTTGTTGGACCAGAGGCTTGACTCAGCTTTTTAGCTGCATCCCACTCCTTAGCTCGAGTATTACAGAATAGAAACAAAAATGCGCGGCTTTTCATTTATTGCTGGCGGTCCAGGTGGCTGGGGCGGGAGACCCTACTTGCGACGTCTGCGTAGCGAGCGGCGGGACGTGCGCCAGTCCTCGAGCTCGTCCGCATCTGGAGCGGGGCCTAGCGGGCGAGCAAGCTACTTTGAAAAAGTCGCGGTGAGTCGTCGCCTACAAAGCTCAGTTTTGTCCCCGGCGGCCTGGCGACGTCATCGTCATCGTCGGGCTAAGCCGCTGTGCGCACGCGACCTGCAGGGATGGGAGGCGCCGTTGAAGGCCGCGATCACTTCTGGCGGCCTCTCCTCCGTCGGCGACTTGCTGGCACAAGCACTTATCAGCCAGGCGGCCGCGCGCGAGGGCGCCCCCGCCCCGGCCTACGACCCCCTGCGTACGGCGCGCATGTTTGGGTACGGCTTCTCTTGGTACGGCCCCTGCCAGTATTACTGGTACAACCTGCTGGACTGGCTCATGCCGGTGAAGACCACTGCCACCTTTCTAAGCAAGGTGCGCGGCATGCGCGGTGGGCCTGGACGGCCGGAGCGGGCCAGGACGGCCGGACCAGGCGCGCTGTTCATCCCAGCAGCAGCCATATGGTGCACAACGCAAGGCTCACGCTTCGGGGACCGCATTACAGCAAAACCATCAATCAGACGCACTCCGCAGCCACGGTGCTGCGATGCGGTGCGATGCCAGCCGCACTCCAGTCCCCGCGATGCAGTAGCGATACCAGACCCAACTCCCAACTCCAGCTTCCCAACCCTAATCCCACAGCCCGGGGCAGCCCGGGCCAGGCCAGGCTGCGTCCCCACTCCCGCCCTCCCCATCCTCAAGAGCCTCCTCCCCCCCAACCGGTAACTTTCCCTCACACAACACCCGCCGCCTCTGCTCCCCTCTCCCACCCCCTCCCCCACGCCCGCCCAGCTTCCTCCTCCTCGCCGCCAGAGACCCGGTCCATCCCCCGATGTTCTTGCCCACCGCTGCCCCCGCGCCCAAACCCATACCCGCCCCCGCCCTCGCACACACTCGGTCCCCGCAGGTAGCCGCCAACCAGCTGGTCCTGGCGCCCATCACCCTCTCCACCGTCTTCGCATACAACCTGGCGCTGACCGGCAAGGCGGACGCCATCTCCACCAAGATCCGAGATGACCTGTGGCCCACCATGCAGAACGGTGAGTCGTGGGGCTTTGGCCGGTGTCTCGCCGTGTCTCGCTGCGGGTGAGTCGTGGGACTTTTGCCGTTTGGCCGTGTCTCGCCGCGCGCCGCTTGCGCCTGCGGTGCAGTGACTGAGACGCGTCGCAAGTTTGTGATGGTGGGGGGTCTCGGGAGGGCGGGTGCGAAGGGTACACAATTGCAGTGAAGGATCTGAGTGGGCGAAGTGGGTCGGCAGGTGGGCGGTGGGCACGGCGCTGCGTCCCCCCAATGTCCTCCCTTGTCGGCGTCGCATGCACTGCAGGCTGGAAGTTCTGGATCCCCGCCGCCAGCCTCAACTTTTACTGCGTACCGCTCAAGTCCCAGGTGCTGTACATGTCGGCGTGCGGCGTGCTGTGGACCGCGTACCTGTCGTACACCAGCAACATGCCGCCGCCTGCGCCGGCGGCGGCTGCCGCCGCGGGCGCGGAGGTGCCGGCCAAGAAGTCGTGCTGCAGCGGGAAATGCAACAAGTGAGCGCGGACTGGGCTGCGTTGGCCAATGGGAAGGCGGTCTTCGTTCGCCGGTCTTGGTTGGTTCCTTCTTATGGTTCATAACGGCTGTCGTATAATGAGAAGCGGCAATAAGCTATGAAGCGCGATGGGGCATCCCTTCACAAGCCGACAGGGGCCACAGCGGAAGTCTGTGAGGTTTGTGACTGGGATGGGGGGCTGGGGGGCTGGGTTGTGACGTCACCGCTAGGTCGTTTGGGCCCAGCGTGTATGTTGATAGACGGATAGCCCTGGTGGAGTTAGACGGACAGCCGTGGCGGGCAAGACCACGAAGGTTTGGTTGCGAACGAAGCAGAGTCGGCTTGGGAGTTCACGGCGAGTTGGAAACTATGGGGACAGGGGATTCGCGATGGTCATGTCAAGAGTTAAGGGGCTGGGGCATCGGGCTCGGGGGTGGGCTAGGGTGGGCGTCCGGCTCAGGCATGTCCGGCACAGGCATCCGGCCACATACTGCTGTTGATAGAACCGATGTATGTGTGTTACGTCGGTTTGGTGACATTCGGTAGCTATTGACTCGAGCTTGCCGCCCAGCTGGGGTGACTGGGGTTGGAAGGTGATCCGTGGAGGCCTCGCTTTCGATGACATGATTTCGTTGTGCCGGACGGGGCACAAGGTCGGTGTGCCGAATGGGGCACAAGGTGGATCCTGTAAGGTTACATAGCGCCCTCATCGCGTTATCGGAGATGGTCTTGGGGCGGCGATGGTTTCGTACGGCTCAGGTTTCGGATGCTCGTAAGCATCCGTTTTGCATGCAGTGCATGTGCCTCTTGTAATTGGCCTGGTTTAATTTGTCTTTCTTGCCTTCCACCTTGGTCCACTCTGTTGTATTATCACTGGCTTTCATCATCGGCATCGATTGTACGTCACAGCATCACAGAAGTGTACGAATTAGGACCTTCCCTCGCGTACCACTGATATTCCGCAAGGTATCGCGTATACTCCGTTGTCGCCACTTATACATTGACCTTGTCCAATTGACTGCTTGTTCATCGGTCTTAACGTCGACTTCTGTTTGCGAGTTACTTGGTGGTCAGTTGAACGGGAGGAGAGAAGGCACGGCATACATACAGTCACGGCACAAGTCGTCGATGCTGGATTTTTAAAGCAGGAAGCGTGAATTTTGCCGAGCTGTCAGCGTCCGGCGTCCAAATCGTCGATTGTTGTGAACTTTACGACGCAGCCAGGCCGGACAAGGTAGCGCCCGCATGCGTGCTTCTATTGTCGATATTTCAGCGAGCGGACCGTAGCTTAGTTAACCTTATCACGTCGTCTCCCAGCGACTGCCCTTTTGCCGTCAGGCGACGGCGATGGTCACGGTGCACGCCAACGTGCCAGCAGACGTTGCTGCGGCGAGCACTGAGTCGTCGGCGGCGCGTGCGAACTCCAAGGACAGCACCTACAGCGGCAAACTGCCACCGGTGGTCGTGTACCATGTGAGCACGGGTGGTGGTGGTGTGCGGGGGTGTAGGGGCTCGCGAGGGACAAGTGAATCACTCCCTTCCGGTTACCAGTGTTTGGTCTTTTACGCCGAGCATATCCCAGTTTCATTCCGCCGTCACTTTTCCCGCTGCCGCTCCCCGTTGCCGTCGTAATCTATTAGAACCCCCGTCTCGTACGGCTTTCTGCGCTCCTAACTGTCCGCGAAGCAGCCGAATAATTTTTTCCGACAGAAGCGTGACTTGGACCGGCAAGTTGAGGTGGTGGGGAGAACGTAAGGAGTCGAGAACGCCCTCCACTCCGTAACCCCCGCCCGGCCTTTCCTTCGTCTCCCCCTCTCAACATGGCGGCGCCGGAGCAAGGCCACGTGTACACCCCTTCCTTGCCCGCCTGCACTCCTCCTCGCCCCGCTCCTGTTAACCTGGCCTTGACCCACATCATAACTCTGATCTGAGCGGTCCATGCCGTGCCTTCTCGCGCGACCCAACCCCTCGCGGCCCGGCCTGATGACCCTCCTCACCCTCACCCGTCCTCCCAGGACATCTTCAACCTGTTTTGTATCGCCTGGCTGAACGCCTGGAACTTCTACTACCTGGCCACGGGGCGGGGCTTCCAGGTGTTCTATCTGAGCACCATGCTGTACTTTGTAGCGGACCTGGTGAGCCGAGTCAGATTGCCGTACGTGCCGTACTATGCGTGCGCAAGTACGTCGTGCACGCTAGCGTTCGTGGTCGAATCCATCGAGTTCTAGTGGAACCAAAAGGAACATAACCCAATGCAAAGGGATCGGGTTTGCAACCGCGTGCGTCATTGGGCTGGGCCAGCTGGCGGCCATCGGTCCCGCAGCTCGGGCGCTTTTGCTTGATAAAGACGGAGGTGCGGGAGGGCGGAAGTAAAGATGAGCCGCACCTATGGGGAGGGCGGGGGCAAAGAGCGGCACGAACGCTAGGAGAAGATACCTGTCAAGTCGTGAGGGTTCGCGCGCCACGTGTCCCGGCGTCTTGCCGGCCGCAATACGGCGTTGCACCCCAGATCGACACCGACGCCACGCCACTCCCCGCGCCACGCCCCACGTCGCATGCCGCGCACCGCAGATTTATGTGGGCGTTGTCCCGCGCTCCGTCAAGTCTCCGCTTGTCATCTTGGCGCACCACGTCATCACGGCGGTGTACGTGCTGATCCCGTACCACTACCCTCAGTACGAGTGGTGCATGTCGTACTGCATGCTGGTGGAGGTGGGTTTGCGGTGCCGTGCGGTGCCGGGGCTCTCGCGAGTCGCTATGACAGGGCAGTTCGCAATTGTTGCGGCGGACCCCGATCGGGTCAAGTGCAGCTCTCCGAGGAACATTTTCCGCACGAGTGTGGGCTTGCAATACGCATGCAATTAGGCCAGGACGGCAGCCGTGCCACACCGGCGCAGGGCTAGGCCGGACGGGTTCCTCCCAGCATGGTTGGGTAATGGGTTTACACATGGGATGCGAGCACGGGACACGCAGAAACTGTCCGCATCTATGGCCGGGCGTAATGGTGGACAGTCCTGTTGACACAGCCCTATTGTCACTTGCGCCTTGCCTGCAAGCCTGCCATCCTGCACCTCCCCAGCTAACTGCACCTCCCCAGCTAACGAAAGCGAAATATTGGTTTTACGGTGACAAGGCTGAGATGGAGGTCGCTTTCGACGCCCCATGGTCGCTGCGGTCTCTTCTGCTCCCCTTTGGCCGCGCCGCGCAGGTCAACACGTGGTTGCTCATAGCCAAGCGCACGATGCGGTCACGCGTCCTGGAGGTGCTGTTCTACGTCACCTGGGTGCTCCTACGGAACATCTACTACCCGTGAGTGGCCACCGGCGGGAAGGGGGGACGGACATGGGGATGAAGCGAAGCTCTTGTTACCGTATTTCGGGGTCGGCAGCGGACGAGGGAGTCTTTAGGGATTGTGTCTTGTGAGCACAGCGGGGGTTTCCGTGGGGCGCCGTTGGTTGCGAGTCTTGTCCAGGGTGACTTGGCGTTAGGGATAATACGCTGTGTCGCATTGGCAGCCAGGAGTCCCGTTGCTTCTAGCGGCGAGCAATCGGGAAAACAGTTCTAGTTTACCGTAGTCCTTCTTCTTCCGCCACATCGCCGCTGCCCTCACTCCTCGTCGTGTGGTTCCCCCGTCGCGTGCGTCGTCAGGTACTTGATCTGGGTCTTCTACAAGGAGTGGCAGAAGGAGACGCGGGCGTGCGGCACGCCTTGGAACCCGATCCTCACGACGCCCGTCTTCCAGACGGCACTGACTGGCCTAAACTACTTTTGGACGCTGTCGCTGTTGACGAAGCCCAAGAAGACAAAGTTGCTCTGAGCGCGAACGCCCGGCTTGCGTAATTGTACTTGTGAAGAGGAGTGGGGACGCCTGGTAGGCTGGGCTCTCAGGATGTGGGATGGGGTTACCGGTCAGCAGCGACCGAGGAACGCCCCTGTGCAGAGGGGCTGTGCGCTGTGGGCGGGTCCAGCTTGGGATATGTGCGGTTGCTTTGAGATGTCGGGCCCTCGCCGATGGCGAGCCTAGCTGTGCCGGCCGTGTACACAAGTTGCGGGAGGGGATAGAGCACAGACGTTTGGGACCGTTCCGGCACTTTACGATACCGTACTGCTTCGTGCTGTGGGTACCGTACAGCATTCCCGTACGACCGCAGCAGCGAGCACGTGGCCCAAAGCGAGCCATGCTTTGTCATATTGATGTGTTTGGATCGCAGTTCGGTTGTGACGCGCACTCTTGAACTGCTGATGCTGAAAGGCATTGCTCAAACAGATAATTGGACATTTCAGTTTCGAAACACATTGTGCAACATACATGACACTTTTCTTATGCTGTGATATGCACGCTTCATTTACGGGATGGTGCAAGTGTTAGGCGGGCGTAGTGCTCCCTTGCGCGTCTTTGCCACCCTGCAACTTGCACCTGCTCGGCGTTTTCGGATATGACGTCGTCGGTTCCTAGGGACCTGGCGGCTATAGCAGCAGATGGCACAAGCAGGTGGGCGCTTGTAGCTATGCGGCACCGTTTTGCACGTTTGGAATGGAGGGAGAGCGCATTGCCGTCAGCATGAGGGCTTCAGCGACACCTACGTAACGCTTGTATGACAGCGACGCGACTATCTATAATCGCCTCGCAGGGACCAGGCGATACAGGAGCGAATCCAAGCTGCAGCATCGCTGAATGCGATGCTGTACGCCCAAATTGAAAATGACTTTGCAACTGTCGATCGCACCGAGCAAGAACGCGATGCCTGGGCAGCCCACGCGAGGGGACTGGCGCAGAAGCTCGTGCAGGCGCGCAAGCGCATCGTACGACTAGAACGAGCCCTGGCAGAGGCCACCGGACAGCCGCAACCGGCCACCTCTTCCCTCCTCACATCTGACACGAGCACCGACGACGCTGATGAGGATGCCCGACAGCTCGCAGAGCTGCTGGACCTGCAGCTTTCTGCTGGGGGCCCCGATCTGCAAGCAGCAGCGGCGCCGCAGCAGCACCGCTCCCCGGCGCCGGCGTCGCTGGCGCAGCAGCGCGCCAGGACCGCTGCGCTCTACCCTGCGTCCGTGCTGTCCGCGACAGCGGAGACGCGCACCGCCATGGCGGCGGAAGCGGCTGCCGCCGCCGCGGGGCAGGGACCGCTGTCCACCGATGCCGTAGACGGCGGCGCGCTGGCGGGCCCCGGCCCCGGATCGCTGCCCATCAATCCGACCCCCAACCAGCAGCGAGTGTTGGAGGCGCTCGTGCGGAGGGGCCAGGCCATGGGCTGGCTCATACAGCTCAGCGAAGTGCGTGGGCCCGCTGCAGAGCGGTGTGGCGCAGTGTCTAGCGCGGAGCTGGGTCGGGAAGGGACGCATGCGGGGCCTTGCGAGGCCGGATTCCAGGGGCCAAATCACGAAGCCATGGAACTTTCTCCAAGGCATACCGGCCGGGGCAGCGAGGGCCGGGAGCGTGAGGCCGATGGGGCGGGGACGTGGACACACGTGGTCGGGAGCTGTTTTTGACGCGGCATGGCAGGCAACAACCTCCCGGTCCCTCAGCGCGGCCATCGCCGCTCATTCATCAGCCGGCAACGCCCGAGAGGCTGGCGCTCCTTGTGCATGTGACTGCTGCCGTTTAAAGCCTCGCCTCGCTGCATGCGCTTGCCGCCGGCAGCAAGACCGCCCCCACCTCCGATCCCACTGCTGAGCCCGCGCCCCAAATCCGCGGGTTGGCCATATCATGCTCTCGCGCCGCTGAAGAGACGCGCCCCTTCCCGCCCTGCACCCGCCGCCCCGCTGGCTTCCAGGTGACCCTTGGGTCGGTGCTGGGTGAGGGCGAGTTCGGCATCACCTACCTGGGCACCTGGCGCCACGCCGCGGTGGCGGTCAAGGTGGTGCGGCTGCGGCACGCCGCGGAGCTGACGTCCTTCCTCCGTGAGGTGAGCGCCGCAGGGCCGCCCCCTGAATGGCGCATGGGGGCATGGCATGGCATGGCATGGCATGGCGGAAGGGAAGCGGCGCGCTGTCCTTCTGTCCGCAATGTCCGCATGCCTTTTCCCGCCATGACAGCACGAATGTTGATGTCCGCAATGTCTGTCCTGTGCGGACAAGGAAGAGCTGTGCATACTGCTTAATAGGCTGACGCTGCCGGATTTGGGTTCACGGTGAAGGGGACGGGTGTGGAGATGCGAACGGGCGTTTTGTGGGTTGCGATGGCAGGGGGTTTGTGGGGCATAGGAGCAAGAACACTATTGGGCAAGGACCTGGTGCAGTGGTGCTGCGGATGGGCGCCCGCAGGTTGTAATGTTGGTCTTGAAGCGGACAGCCTCGTAAAGGGCGCGCTGCGTGAAGCGGTACACGTGCTTGTGGGTTGTGCGCACGGGCCCCGTTGGCGGCCGATCGACCGCGCGGTCTGGAACCACTCCCTCGCGCGGTCCAGTATCCGAGGGCGGTGTCGTGTGCCCGCCGCCTCTCCCGCCGCCCCTCCGGAACCACCACAGGTGGAGACGATGTCGTACATTCGGCACCCCAACGTGGTGCCCTTCCTGGGCGCATGCCTGACGGCGCCGGACAAGCTGTCGCTGGTGTCCGAGTACATGACGGTAGGCGGGGCGGGGCGGGGCGGGGCGTTAGGAACTTAGGATGCCAAATTCCCTCTACCTGCACAACACTGGGAGGAAAGAAGGTGGTGAAGGCAGCTGGCGCAGGGGTCCCGAGCGCACGTTTTCTTTGTTGGTTCAGGAGGGGAGGACGAAACAACAGCGATTCCCGGGGTTAGGCCGCGTTCCGGCTTCTCGAGGCGGCTCCGCCTTCCCAGCCCCTTGCTGCTGAGTGCTGACCCCGCCTCTTTGCCCTCCTCGTCCGGCGCGCCCCTCTCGTCCTGGCGTTCTCGCTTTGGGACCCGCAGGGCGGCACGCTGTGCGAGTGGCTGCACCCGGGCGGCCTGCCGGCGCCCGGCACCCAGAGCGGCAACCTGCTCAACCCCGCCAAGCCCCTCCTGGAGCGACTCAAAATGGCGCACCAGGTACGGTGCGCTGTGTGGCCCGCGGTCGGCCTCCGGTCGACGGCCCGCGGCCCTCTTGTCGGTGCGCGAGCGGCCCGCCACGCGTCGAGCGTATGCGTCTGCGACCAGGCGGCGGATTGAACGTCAGCAGCCGGGCTGGCTTGGCCGGCGCCCTGGTGCCTGCCCTCCCACCACACACAGACCTTTGGAACCGTGCACCCCCTCCCTCGCCCTGGCCCGGCTGGTTGCCCTTTTTGCGCAGCCCTTCAGCAATTTTCTCCTCCACCTTTAAAAGACTGACTTTCTGACCGTCCAGCGACCGCGGGGTTGTGGCTGCCGCCGCCGCCGCCGCTAGACCCCGCCGTAGGCCCTGCCGCCTGCGCTTCACGCCGCCTCCACACCACACCACACTTCCCGCCGTTGGGCCCCCCTCCCTGTTTCTGGCCCAGGTGGCGCTGGGCATGTGTGCGCTGGAGTCCTGCCGGCCGGCGGTGCTGCACCGCGACCTGAAGCCCGCCAACGTGTACCTGGACCAGCGCGGTGTGGCGCGTGTGGGCGACTTTGGGCTGAGCAGGCGGCTGCTGGAGGAGGCGCGCGCGTCGCTGACGGGCGAGACGGGCACCTACTTTTACATGGCGCCAGAGGTGATGCGGTGAGTGATGCCAGAGGTGATGCGGTGAATGGCGGCACAGGGGGTGTGGGCAGCGAGTATGGAAGGAGCTGGCAGGCTGGGGATGGCTGGCATACGGGAAACGAAAATGCGGTACTCCACAGTGGAAATGCGGTAGCAGAAGGGAGGGTGATGGCGCAGGCGTAGAAAAATGAGTGGGGTTGGGGGCGGCGACCAGCCGCATGCGGAACTGGCACGTGGCGAGGGGAGAGGGGAGGGGAAGAGCCCGAAGAGGCGCGTGGTGCGGGGGGCGGGAATGGTGGGGCGAGCGGGCGGGCGGGCGCGGCGGCGCGGTGCGGCTTTGGATGGGCGGGACTTGAGGGCGGAGGGTAGTGGGCTTGCATGGAGCCAGGGCGGGGAGCCGGGAACTGGCTTGCGGTTGAACAGCTTGGGGGAGGGTGGTGTGTGGTAAGTCGACGGCGGGGAGAAGCGGTGACCGGTCCCGGTCGCAGCGGCGGCCGGGCGAGTATGGTGTGGAAGGAGACAGGGACGGGGCATCAAGAGACAGGAAGTGCGCGCTGGGGCGCCATGAGTAGGACCTGCGGATGGGAAGAATACCGTAGAACCGATGGACGGGACTGCGAGTGCGGCGTAACGGCACCGGGCTTGCGGTCGCGGGGCGGACGCCATTTCTGCTGCAGCGGATGATGCGGGCACGGGGCATTGCAACGCGGTTGAGGGCCGCAACCCTTTGGCGTGCTGCCTTTTGCACTGGGACCGACTCCTGCGGCGCGATCCCGTTCTTCCTCTCCGCCGTGTGGGTGGATTGCTCCGCAGCCACGAGGTGTACGACACCAAGGCGGACGTCTGGAGCTGGGGCGTGCTGCTGTCCGAGTGCATCACCTGTGCCATGCCGTACGGCCACACGTACATGACGCCCGTACAGGTACCGCTGGCTGCCGTCCACGCAAGCGCCCACGCGTCCCCCTCCCGCCTTCCCTCGCACGCGCACTTCTGCGTACCTGCTTTATTTACACTCCTGCACATGCTGCCTTTCCCGCCGTGCCGTCATACTCCCGTTCCGGAGCAGCTCCTGGACGCAATGGCACAATGGGCAACCGCAATGAAGCAACCCCCAGCAGCAACGCCCCATTTCGCCTCCTGCTGTGAGCAGCCGGTTGGCGGCCTGCATTGCATTGCACGGTGGCGAGCACGAGATGTTGATTGTGTCTGTGGTGTTGGCCTTGCACGAACCTGCCGGCGCGTGTTGCAGGTGGCCCAGGCCGTGTCGGCAGAGGAGCTGGCGCCGGTGGTGCCCGGGAACATACACGAGGAGGTTCAGGTGGGTGCGCGGGATAAGGGATGTGGATGGTTGGCTGGCTCTCTGGGTTGTTTGGGCGAGGCGGCAGTTGGATAGCTGGGCGGCCCGCTGGGACGCAGGCGGGTGGGCACTGGGCACTGGCCAGGCAGATATTGGGTTGGATGGCTGGCTGGCTGGCTGGCTGGCTGGTTCTTGGTGGGCTTCAGTTTGGCGAAAGCGCGAGGAGTCAGGGCGCTGCGGAAACCGGACGGGTGTCCGGGTGTGTGTGACCTTTTGATGCGGGTAGATGGACATAGCTGCGCTGTTCGGGAGGGAAAAAGACCTGCTCTTCCTGTGCGGAAGCGGAAGCGCCAGCTGGCGAGGAGGCTGTTGGTACAGTGGGCTCCAGACCCCCTTCTGGAGGCGTTGAGCCAGCGGGCCAAGCTGGCTGTGAAGCGCAGTAGGCGTGTGAGCGTGGCCCGCTGCGGGAGTCCTACAGCAGATTGGGGCGAGGGCGGGTAACGTGCCGCGACTGCCAGCGCGGCCCTGGTCATACGGTACTCTCTGCTTCCCCTTCCCCACATTCCGAGCGATGCGGGAATGCCGGCGTCTGAGGCTGCCGGCCCTCCTTTGCCCTCCCTTCCACTCTCCCCGCCGTCGTCTCCCTCCACTGCCCCATCCACTGCCTCCAGCTGGTGCTGCGACTGGCCTGTCAGTTTGATCCGGAGATGCGGCCTGACTTCGCCAGCCTAGCGGACATGCTGGGAGGGGCCATCAAGCACATGGAGGCGCTGGAGGTGCGCCGCGGCCGGGGGCGGTGGGCCGTTGGTTGCGGGAGCTGGGGTTATTCTGCGCCGGACGTTGCAAACGGCCGCTCGGGAAGGGGATTACGCGGGATGTCCTCTTGAAAAGACGGGGCACGGCCCCCTGCTCCCCAAATGTTGGCGGAGGGGCCGGGGCGGGGCGAAGAGGGAAGGGAGAGGCCAGCGAGGAAGGGAAGGCGAGGCCAGGACCCCGATCGGCCGCAAATGTGCTGCGGACCGATCGGAAGTGCCTCGACGGTGTCGCCGCCGTCGCATCACGCGTCGCGGCGCCAGTGCCGCCGTGCCGAGTACGTGGGTGCATCACAGACGATGCCCGGTGTTGAGGTTGTCCCAGCCCTTGTTTCCTGATCTAGTTTCCCGCAAATTCCCGACACGTGATTCCGGCATAGCGCTGCGCGCGTCGGGTCACGTGAAATACCCATCCCGAACCAGACCGCGACCCACCGCCTGTGCTGCTCTCGCTCTGCCCGCCCCCCTCTGGCAGGCGGTGAAGCCCACGCTCCTGGCCTCCATCCAATCCGGTTTACTGGGCGCCTGGAGCGGCGCCTGGGGCCGCGGCACGTCGTACCCACGCACGGGGCAGCAACGAAAGCTGATGAAGCAAGCGTCAAACCCCGTCTAGGAGCCCCGGGCCCCCGAGGGCTTTGGGGCAGAAGGCGGCAAGTTGCAGCAGCGGGCCACGCGACAGAGACAGCAGCAGCAGCGGCAAGGATGGGGACAGGGAGATGCAGCTGTCGGTTATGTTGGACGCTTGGTGGGGTAACGGAGACGACTGGCTTATGACTGGTTGGTGACGAGGGCACTGAGATGGCGGCGCGGACGGGCTGCACGGGCAGAGACGTGAGAACGGGACAGGGTCCTGTGCGCGCAGCCGTGCCGAACAGATTAAGCAGGGGCGCGTGTGCGACCCCGGCATGACGGGCAGCGGTGGCAGGGATCAGCGGCGCGGCGCAGTTCTTGGGGAGTAAAAAGAAGATACATCAGCGGAGACGGAGGGGAGGGGAGGTCAGGGCCCGCGCTGGCGTGCGGTTGGGACGGTAATCTCCGGCGTGGCGGCGTGGCCCTGAAGTGGGTGTTAGCTGTTAGGGGGGCCACTTGGGCGTGACATCACTTGAGCCGAACGCAGGTTGCCGTGGCGAGCTTTCGGCTGGGCTACCGCTGGGCTGGGCTTTCGGCAGGGTCACAGTTAGCGCGCCGCCTGCCCGATGCGTGGTTTGGCCGGTCGCAAGTTGCCCTGCCGTATTTTTCATCGTCGCCGTCAGGATTGCGTTTCGACCTTTGGCGACGGCGTGCGTGGTTACGCGTCAAGCGCACGTGTGTTGGCGTCTGCGGCGGCCCCAGCGGCCAGTGGTGCGAGCCGCTGTGGCCATAGCGGCGTCGTCTCTCGTCGGGGTTTGGGGGTCATGAGCGCTCCCTAACAACTGGACTCGTATCGTATGACCGAGCTGCATGATGCGATAATAAGGAGCACGTGCGGACCAGCACTGACATAACCCACAGCAGATGTATTCCAGAAGGCTTAAGCGGTGCATTGTGTTGTGCAGACAGCGTCATCTGAAGCGTGGCAATCTACCGTATTTCAGTGGTTATCCAGGCTAGCTGTTGGTAGGGTAGGTACCGGTAGGTGCACCCTTGAAGCGTGTGCTATCCATTTGACCTAAGCGGTTGGCTTTGGAGCACAACTGTGCCTCATGCCCCGTGGAGTGCACTGCTCCGTTAAACCGCCGGCCGAGGGGAATCTCAGGGATCGTTCTTGGAGGTCACCCCAGTTACAATTATTATGTCTATTATTGTTACTACGGGAAGACGAGCCAGATGCCTCCCAATTCTATTGTTGGCGGAACCCGCCATCATGGATCCCTCCCCCTGCCCTACGAGCCCCTAGTCCCACTTGCTACACTGTGTGAAGTTGCACAGGAACCTGCTTCCGATGACGGCAGGAGCGGAATGTGGGTCAGCAACATGCCCACCGAGCCGCAAATAATGCCCAGTGTCGAGCCCCACCCCTGCAAAACCAGCAGTGCCCTAGCTTCTGTCGACCTCTGCTCACCGTCTCTTCCGACTGCAACGCTCTCGACCCAAAGAATGCCCGAAAAGACCCGCGAAAAACACGTGTTGTGCACGTGCCCACGCCAGCCGGCCAACCAGCACCTACAAACCATCGAGAGTTGCGCCTGCAGCAGCACTATTATCTATCGAGTGCTAGCCCCGCAGTCCGACGCGGACGCTGGGGGTTGGGCATTTTGTTAGTAGAATGCTCGTCATTATGCTTCAGTCAATATGCCGTATCATGCGTAATCAAATTATACTTGTCCTTTAAACACCTGCCTCTCGGCGGCGCCTTATAATCGCCACTCCACCATTAATTTGACACCACCTCCCGAACCCACCCAATCACCCAATGTCCAAACCCCAATGGCTGCTCACGTCGCCCCCCTTGAAGTCAATTCGTAGACTGCACGGCCCCACGCGCGCGCAAACACCCTTGATGGCGCTTCCGCCACCAAAAGAAATTCTCCAATCCGGTCTTCAGCGAAGACCATGCGAGCGCTCTCCGCTCTCTGCCGCCCGTCTATTCGCATGTGCGTGTGGCCGCAAAGACGTTTATCAGCGTAAGAGCATCACGAGCTCTGCCGCCTCGTCATCGACGACGGGCGCGCCCGCGCTGCCGCTCGCTGCAGCGCCCGCGGCGCTGGTGCTCGCATCGCTCATGCCCTCCGCTGCCTTCGCTGCCGCGACTTCCAGGACACGGTTGGCGCGCTCCAGAATCTCGGGAGGAACAGTTGCCAGAAGCCGGTCAAAGGCAGTGTACAGCTCCTGGATGCGCGCGTCCACGTCCTCCGGCTTCGGGAATGTCTTCTCGCGCAAGCAGTCGTACAGGAGCTGGTCGTACGACTCCAGGGCCTTGAAGAACCCGGTCACCAGCGGGCCAACCTCGGTTGTGCGGCCGTCCCGAGCAGCGTATTCCCCAATGGCGCGGACGTTGTCTCGAAGACCGCTGCAGAATTCCGCGGCAAACGATATGGTTCAGACAAGTGCATTCGGGCAGGTCGTATACGCGCCCCGGATTGATGAGCCGTGTCATTAAACTCGTACGAGAAGCGGTGGCCGTGATTGAACACTTAAAGCGGCAAACGTAGCGCATCGAAACAACAAGCAGGACAGCCAAGACTCCATACCTGAAGGGGCCCTGGCGTAGCAGCTCGCGCGCAGCGCCCACGTCCTTGGCTGCAAGGGACTTGGCCTGAGACAGCACCCCCCGCGCCTCCAGCACGAGCGGGACATACGTCTCAAGCCTGTGGCGGAAGGAAGCGCGGGGGAGGGGTGCTCAGAACCGTGCCGCATGTGCATTGCGGATTGGCCGGCATCACTCACGGGTCGAGGGTTTTGCGGCGTATGTAGCGGTTGAGGCCTTGCCCAGCGGCGTGCGCAGGACTGGATCCGGTGAGCTGCGCGAGATGAGACACGACCAGCGAGCTTGAAAGAAGAAGCACATCTCGTCGGTCCAGCGTCGGCGTCTGCAGCCGTGGTGCTTTCGCCGGCGAAATGCAAGACGATGAAGGCGGAACGACCGCCGGAGAGGAAGTGGACCCTGGGCCTGGTCCAGCCTGGCCAACAGCTGAATTCTGTGTCGTCCGTTGGAAGGGTGCAGCAGCGCGCTGAAGCGCGCAGGGGCGGAGGAGCTGGGTTGCCGCAGCCATTTTAGTGGTGCCGCAGAACTCGGAAGCCTTGGCGAAGATGCAGCGGCAAGACGCCTGATCTACCGGCTGCCTGACCAATCGGCGATGAAGGATTCACGGAGGCGAGCACAGGCACGCCGAGGAACCCCGTCCCGAGGACTCAACCCCTGCCGACCCCCAACTGTCGACAACTGCAGCGCCGCGACCTGCCTCTGTCACCCAAACTTCAGGTGTGGATACCTAGTTATAAAATCTTGCAAAGTTGGTGCGGGGCAGCGGCTCTTAAGCTTTGGAAGGATTGCGTACGACATAGAATGTGGCAAAGGCAGGAGTCACTAGTACTAAGTAACCTTTTCCGGCTTGGTTAAATGTACTGCACCACGTTATCTACTATGGCTTTCTACCCTTAGCTGTACTACATTTGCAAAAATGTCCCCCCCTGACAAGGGGCCACTGGGGGTGGCTCCAGGTGCTCATCTAGACGAGGAAGAATGCCTGCCATTTCCAATATTCATGGCTGAACTTGAATTGCTCGTTGGGAACAGCAAGCGTGGGAAGCCAGATGGAGTGCAGCTGTTGGAATTGCTGCAGAAGCTGGTCGCCACAATACCGCGGACAGATAAAGCAGTGCTTAAGCAATACCAACGACAGTGCGAGGCCATGCTTTATGATGTGCTTGCGCATGGCATCGGCGCTGCTGTGAGTCTTAAGGAGGGGAGGGGTGTGTAGAGAAAACATTACGTATAAGCGTGCCAGGACTGAGAGCGTGTACCGATTAAGAATATTGTGCGGTTGGTCAACTGTCTTTCGGGCTTGCTCCTGACCCCCACTGCGGGGTTGCAGCTGGAGTCGCGAGTGTTGCATGCTGCATACGCTGCATGCATTCCGGCTTGGTGTGGTTGACGCGTTGGCGCTTCATGAGAGCTCCTTGCGAAGGGTCTGTACGACTGGCCAACGGTCAAACTTTCGCGGCTGGACAAACTGGCGCTCCCTAGCCGGCCCCCCATGTATGCACACGGGCGCCCCAAGACGCCCTCGCGCTCCCAGTTTTCTCTCTCATCTGTGCCATGGCATGCATGAATCGGTTTACAGTCGAGCCAGTGGCCTGCTAGACCGTGCACTGCCCCATGCCTTGACCTGAATGGTTAGGGCGCCCCGGGGCCCTGACCCGGGCACACAGACCCAGGCCGCATTTACCCGGCGGCCACCGACACAGTCTGTATGTATGGCGCCATCGATTCCAAGCAGCCGCCCTTCCACAAATGCTGCCCGTCTGGAGCCACGTGGGTGGCCATGCGGCTTCTTACCCGCCCCTCCCTCACGCACTCCCGAACATACCGGGTCATCCCTCGGCCCGATCTGTAGGTCCGACGCCTGATCTACAATTGCTTCTCATCCCTGTACGCGCACGGCGATGCCATCTCCATTTACACGCGCGTGAATGTGCTCCAGTCGTACCTTGGCAGCAAGGAGGGCATGAGCCGGTCCACAGGGGAGGTGGGTCGGTCCGCAACGGCCGTCGTGGCGGCCTGGATACCCCATGGGCCTGTAGCGGGGGCTCAGCGCAGCGCGCACCGCGCCACACGCTTGGATACCCCTTGGGCCACGGGGCTCATGCCTCCTGTCCTTCCGCAAGTGGCCACCCGTCACGGCGACGTGGTCTTGGGGGCCACGTTAGGCCGCCCCCCGCCTCGCAGCGTTGGGCTTCCGGCGGCTCGTTTCAGCGTTATCGTGTCGCCCTTCCATCTGGGTCAGAACTAATGGGGGTCAGATCTAATGGTGGAGCCGGTTTTGACTTGTGTCACGTCTTGAGCTGCTGCCTGGCTTCTCGCCCTGTGGCGTTTGGTGCCGCAGTCGATTCGGGTGGGGCTGCTGGACTTCCTGGCGCACCTGCATCTGTACTATGGCAGGTGACTGGGCCGGGTTTGGGGGGTTGGCCTGCGGCCGGGCCGGGGTGGGGCCGTCGGGCGGGCGTTGGGGGGTGCGCGGGTGTTGGTGACACAGCTGGACTTCACCGGGCTGGCTACGCGTGCTTCTGCAGAGCGTGGAACACCACCCGCATGGTGTTGGTCGTCGGAGCAGCGCCCGAACGAACCTGCAACATCACCCCAGGTCCGGGTCGTGCATCGTGCCTTCGCTGCTCGTGTCCAGCGCCAAAAAAAGAAAGCAGCTTCCTGGGTGGGGTCTTTTCCCCCGGCACCGTGTCATCCCATCGCTCTGCTGCTGCTGCCCGCTGGCCGTGCACCCACGCGCACCGGCCCGCGTGCATCGTGTCCCGTCCCGTCCCACTCCCCGCGCACGCCGCTCCGTGCGGGCGCCAGGATGCTGGGGAACTCGGCTCCCGATTCCATCGGCATCGCGCTGCGCACTGTGAGCAAGGGCGGCAACCAGCCGGTCGTGCGCTGCGCGGCGCTGCGGCTAGCTACCGCGGTGCTGCGCGGCATGAATTCCGTGGACCGCTCCGCGCCAACCGTCCAGGCGGACGGCTGGACGATAGTCCAACGACATGTCAAGGTGTGAGGAGCGGCCCGTGGGTCCTTGGAGGCGTGGCTGGGGCTTTGATGGGGAGGCCTGGCGATGGCCTCTCATCGTCGGTGGGGCGGCCGACGGCGCCTGGGTTTGGATCACCGGGAGCTAGGCCGGCCTAGCACTGATGGTAGCTTTTTGTTTGCACTTGTCAAAGGCTATGGGTGGCGTTCGCGTCGTCACTCCATGGCCTGCTGATCACACGGCATAACATGGCATGGGCGTGAGCGTGGAAGGCCGCTCAATCCGCCGTGCGTGCCCTCTGCAGCTGCGTGGCCTCTGCAGCACGTTTAAGTGGTCCATTGTACCGGGTGGCAAGCCAGGGCGTGTCGAGTGGAATGCAGGCGATTCCCATTTCGGTTACCCTCCCCGCCTATGGAGTACAGTGCAAACCTTTGCTCCCGCACGCCGCTGCGACTCCCGTGACTTTGTCCGCTGCGACAGGACCGCACGTGTGAGGAGGTCCGGGCGGGCTGCCTGAAGCTGCTGGGGGCGCTGTGCGCCGCAGGCGGCGGGCCGTTGTGGCGGGACGGAGCTTACGGCGCCGAGGAGGCGCTGAGGACGTGCCTGGCGCTGACGGAGGATGCCGGGCAGGTAGAGCAAAAGGAAGTGCCGACCTGACCTGCCAACAGGCCGAGCCTGATAGGCGCGCAGGCGCCGTGGGAAGGAAGACGCTGTAGGAGAGAAGACGCGGAAGGCGCGAAAGCGCAGTTACCAGGGCCAGGGCTAGGGGTGCCGTTGATCCAGGGAGATACGCCGTTTCATGACTGCCCTGCAGTTACCACCTCTTCTGCACGCCTCACACGTGGCACGTGCTGCCGCCTGTCTCTTGAGGCACCACGTCGTTTCCCTGCTCGCCAAAGCGCCCTGGAACACCTTGGCTCTTTCCAGCATTGCCACGGGGCATGCTTCTTGCCGCGATGACAGAGCTCAGAGCCCGGGGCGACTGAGTGCTGCTGTGTGGGTGTGTGTGTGTGGCGCCGCAGGCGGTGCGTGACGCCGCGTACGCCGCGCTGGGCGAGCTGGCGGCCGCGTCCCGGCCGGCAGCCAAGTCGGAGGCGGTGACGGGCGAGAAGCGCCCCGCCAAGAAGGCCGCGGCGGAGCGGGTGGTGTCGGGCTGCGTGCGGGGCTGCCTGGTGCAGCCGCTGCTGGACGCGGCCTTGCACTCCAAACGGGAGGTGAGAGGAGAGGGCCGGCGGAGCGGGAGATGCCGCAGGGTTCCCGCTGGGGGCTGCTGGATGGAAAGCATGTGGTTGGTGGTTTCGGAGCGCGGCGGGAGAGGATTGGGTGGGAGCGGGAGGCGGGTCATGGGTGCGAGGATGCGACGCGCTGCTTTGGGGGTTCAGGGAGGCCGCGGTTTGCAGCTCCGGTCTGGTGCTAGGGCGGACGGTCGCCGCCCCATGCAGCCCCGCATGGCCATGCCATCTCCGAGAGATGGGCGGGCCCGGAGTAGCGCGAACGGCGGTGCTTGAGGAGCCGCCGCCGCGCGCGATTGCGTCGCCGCGGCGGAAGAGGGGCCGCCGCCGCAGCGGGACTGGAGGGCAGCGCCTCGTTAAGAGTCACAACCGGGGGCTTGGCACTTCCTGAGGGAGACGGTGCGCTGTGTGTGTGCGTGGCGGTTGGCAGTTCCGGTACAGGGCAGAGGCCGCCAGTTGCACCCCGCACCCGTTGGTAGAATGGTAGTCCGACCCGGGGATCGGACTGCGTTCTTTGACAATCTCGAGCTGCACGGTGATGCCCTGTGCCGTGTCGTCACCCATCCGCGGGAGAGCCTGTGCAGATACCGCACAGCAAGCTGCGTGCCGGCGTTTCCATGCTTCACGATGCCGCCCCATTTTGCAAAGGCGGGTCCTTGGCCCGCACCCTCCTGCCCTCCTGCCTACTACAGACCTGCCTCGGCATCAGCCGGGCGTGGATGGCCTACATCGCTGCCATCAGGCACCAGCACCACGGCAGCGACCAGACGACGGAGCTCCTGGAGATAGCCGCGCTGGTGGGTGGTGGAGACATGGCACATGGGGGGTGGCCCTAACGAGTCTGGGTCCATGTTCGGAGTTCAGCGTCGGGCGGTCAGGGGTTCGCGTGTGGAAGCGCCTGGCCGCCCGGCCGATGTTTCGCCTGGGTAGCCGGTTGGGGTGGCGTGGGTGCAATGCGCGGCGTCTCTGGGTTGCGACGCACGCCGGCGGGGCCTTGTGAACAGGGTCGCGCGTTGCCCTGGTCGACAGAGCCGTGGGTGGCCACTCCGGGCCGCTGGCGTGGCTTTTGGGACCGTTTCTTGCCCTTTGCATTGGCGCGGTGATGGGCTCCGTCCGTTTGGGGGGCGCTTGGGGATGAAACCTGCATTGCTGAGCCAGCTGCCGCTTCCGTCCATGTCTGATGTCCGTGGCTGCTCTGCTGGGAACGCCCTGGCAGTTGATCAACGCCGTGAACGAGGCTGGGCGGCTGGTGGCGGAAACGCGCACGTCCCCGGGGACCGACCCGGGAGGCGAGCTGGGAGCCGGACTTGCAGGTGCGGTCGGGTGCGTGGCTAGCGTCGAGGGACGTGGCTGCGGCGCCTGCTGAACCTGTGCTACGTCTGCCTTGCGGCCGGCTGCCTTGCGCTCCTCAGTTGGGCAGTTAACACGGTGCTGTCCCGTTTCTATCCCCATGTTTTTCGTCGTCTTTGGACTTTTCCCTTGATTCCCACCAGTTGTTTTAGCTCCCTGGACAAACGGATAATCACAACTTGCCTTCGCGGACATTTGTGCGCCTCAACGCCGATCCCCTCAGGCAGCGAGCAGCCGCCGCTGCAGGCTTGCGCGCTCTACGTGCTGCGGCGGGGCATCATGTCCGCGCTGACGGAGGCGGGGCAGCGCAAGTTGCTGGAACGGCTGGCCTTCGCCCTGGACAAGCGGCTGTGCACGCCGGCGGCTGTGGTGACGCTGGAGGGTAGGTTGGGGTGCAAAGGAAGACTTTCCACACACAACAGTCTCAAAAAGGATACCGTACAATGATGGCGACGGGTGACGAAGGCAGTAGAACGGAGCGAAGGCGACGTTCGTTGTTTGCTCGCTTCTTGCTTGTGTCCCGCAAGCCGAAGCGCAAGCCGCCGCAACAGCCTGGAGCTGCTTGCCCCCGTTTCGGTGCCTGGAGATCCCGGGGGCCAGGGGCTGCGAAGCGGAGGGGTCCCGCGCCGCGCCGAAGGCCGCCTGAAGGCGCACATGCTTGGTGAAGCGTGTGGCGTCATATGTGGTGTCAAGGATTGCGGACTTGCGGTGCAGCAGCTGGAATCGCCGAACCGCGGAGACCGTGTGTTTGAATCTGTCCCCACCTGTCCGCGCCTCGCGCTGGCTGCTGACCCCTGCAGCGCTGGCGGCGCTTCTGGAGGCTGTCGGGGAGGTGACCGACGAAACCGCCGGCTCCCTGGAGCGCCTGCTGCAGCCGTACGTGACGTCCAACAGCGCCGCCACGCGCCAGCAGGCGGCCATCGCCATGGCGGCGCTGGCGGCGGCGCACCCCGCCGCCGCTGCGCGCATGCTGTCGGGCTGCCTGGACACCGTCGCGTCGTGCGCTGCGCAGATGGCGGCGCCCCTGTCCGCGGCGGCAGCCGCAAGTACTGCTGTTGCTGCTGCTGCGCCGGCACCGCCGGGTCCAATCCCGTCAGCGTCGCCTGGCGGGGCCGCTGGCAACGGAAGCACGCAGGCCGATGGCCAGGGCGGTGTTCCCGTGAAGGGGCTGCCGTCGCTGCGCACCACCTCGGCGCCGGTCGCCGACGGCGGCGGCGGCGCCGCCGCCGCGTCGGTTCCGCCGTCGCCGCCCCGGCCGGCGACGCCCAACGGCGGCGGCGGGAGGCCGATGCCGGTGCAGCGCGCGGTCATGGACACGTGTCACGGCGCTGCACTGGCGGCGGCGCGGCTGCTGCTGGCCACCGCCCGCGCGCCGCTGGGCTGTCCGGCGCGGCTGCAGCAGCGGGCGCTAGCGCTGGCGGAGGATCTGGCCAGCGGACCTGGGCCAGAGCTGGCGGGGAACAGGTATATTGCACCCAACGCGGTTCGAACTTGTGTCACATGCCGGCTGCGCTGCGATGGACTGGGATTTCGAGCTTGCGAATACCGTGTATATACCGCGACTTTGCGGCAGGATCGCAGGAGACGGCTGCACGTGTTGCGTGTGACCGCTGCCGCTGCCTGTGCACGCACGTGCCGCGCACCGCCACCGGCGCATAACGCCCCCGGTGCTTGTCCCTTCACCCAGCGGCCCGCGATAGAGGAGAGCCGACTGCGAGCCGATTGCGCGGTGCACCTGCCGCAGGGCCATTTGTCGGGAGGTTGGCTTCCTGCTGCTCGGCACCCTCTGCGCGCTGGGCGTGCCGCAGTCCACTCGCGGGCCGGGGGAGATGGCGGCGCTGTGGCAGACGGCGCTGGGGGAGACGGCGCGGAAGGAGCTCGACGAGCGCGGGTGAGCGCTTTGCCTGCGGGGGGAGGGAGAGCTGCGCTGCTGCGCTGGGGCTCATTCGTGGATTCGTTAAACCATCTCCGTGCGCACGTGGACGTGCGGAGGGGGCCAGGGAGTGATATGCTCCTTGACGAGGAGGAGGGGAGAGCTGCGTGTGCCTGGCTGCACCACCCCATTACGACCGGCCGCTCTTGATGAAGCCTGGCGGTTGGGCTTTTCGAACGACCCCTGGGAACCGGTACCCCTCTTGAGCCTTTCGCTGCCGGCATGCGGCAAGGTCAGGCCCTCTGTCTGCGGGAAGCGCTCCTGATGTGCGTCCCTTCCGCGCTGCTCCGCCTCTCGCTCCCGGTGTCACGCAGCCTGCCCCAGCGCCCCGGCGTCGATCTGGAGCTGGCGGTGCAGCTGTGGTGGCGCTCCGTGGCGCTGCAGGCCCTGGCCGCCTACCTGGCCGCCGCGCAAGCGGGCTCCGGTTCCGGAGCGGCGGCGTCATTTTCCGCGCCCAGCCGCAGCCGCTCCGCCACCGCGCTGGCGTTCCTGCACGGCGCCTCCGCGGCGTGCTTCTCCGGGAAGCAGTCGGAGGCGGCGAACGGCCTGCCGCGCATGCGGTCCGGCACAGGCGGGACGGGAGCCGCGGGGGCGGGGGCGGCGAGTGCGGGCGGCTGGGAGCAGGAGTGGGCGGCGCTGGTGGATCCGCTGGTGCCGCTGGTGGAGCCGCTCCTGGAGCTTCTGGACTCGCAGTCGTATCTGCATGAGCCGGCGAAAGCGAAGGGCGGCCCGGGAGGCGTGCTCGCAGGTGACGGCTGGTGGGGTGGTGCTGGGCTGAGGCTGGATTGGCCTGAGGGTGGTGGGGATGGATAGGTGCGCCGCCTGGGAGATGGTGCGCAGAAGGGTAAGAAAAGAGATACCGCAGGAGATGATGTGCGGACGGGTGTGGGTCTGTTCGGTGGCTGCGCGGCCGTGCCGCGATGTGGCGGTCACACGCGGTGGCTTGGGTGGGACAGCAGTCTCCATCCTCCTCAACGAATCCAAACCGATTCCAAAGTGATATGGGTGCCTTGGCATGCGGTCTTGCGCGTCTTGCAGCCTGGGTTGGCCCATCGCGCCGGCAGGAATATGGCCATATTTGTACCTTTGTTTTGGCAGCGCGCCGGGGCGTGTCTAGGGCTTTCAGCTGTTCGGAAGTATGGAGACCTGGTGCCGCTGCTGCTGCTGTTGCTGCTGCCAAGGCGCGGCATCTCGTCGTCCGTCCATTTTCCGCGACCGCACCCGAGCTGCGTGGGCTGACTGGCCGCGCTTTCCCCTGCGCGTGGCGACGCAGGCGCCGCCGCCATGTTCACGCTGTCGCTGCTTGAGCTGCATCTGTGCGCCCCCGGCGGCCGCATCTCATCGTCGGCGTCCCACGCCGCGCTGCTGACCAAGACCTGTCTGCGGCCGTTCCGACAGGGCCTGACGCCGGGTGAGTGAGCACACGCCGGTGCCGGTCCCACCGGCGCCGGCGCTTGCCTTCCGCTTGCCTTCCGTGAGTAATGGAAGCTGGGATGTTACCAGGGCTGTTCCAAGGATGCTCCAGGCTCAGTCGGCGCCTCCTCGGTCCAAACAAGCAACTGTGCGCTGCCCTTTCCCCGCACCAGCCCATTTACATTTTTTACATGGGGCTACAGCTCTGGGGTTGGGGACGGATTGGGAGTCCTTGACCCCTGCCCGCCGAATTTTGTTTGGGCCGTTGGGTGCCAACGCCCCCGCAGCTGCCGCCGACGCCCTGACGATTGCCGGTCTTCGCGGTCTGCTCAGTCCGGACGACGCGCCGCTGGGGCCGTGGCCGCCCGGGACCGACCCCCTCGAGGACGCGCTCCGCTCCTTCACGGGTGAGCTCTCGTGATGTGATAAGAGCTCTCTCTCTCTCCCTCTCTCTCTCTCTCTCTCTCTCTCTCTCTCTCTCTCTCTCTCTCCCCCAGCGCACGAGGAACCGGGCGGGGTTGGCCGCGTTGCGCGCTCTGCTCCATCTTACGGAACCCGCAAGCTTGAATGCCACCCGAGCTGGCGCCGCTGGCCACTGCCTCTGCTGCCTGCCTCTGCTGCCTTCCTTCCTTCCCTGCTCTGCGTTCCTCCGCTGCGGTGAACATCTCTGCTGCCCTCGCCGATGCAGGCGGCCGCGGCGCGCCGCAGTTGCCGCCCTGGCTGTCCGCAGAAGACTACGCCGCCCTGCTCTCGGGCGCCTTCGGCAGCGGCAGCGGCGGCGGCTCATCCGCAGCAGCCGTCGTCAGCGTCGCCGGCGTCGCCGTCCCCAGCGGGCTGCTGCCCGCTGGCGGCGACGACGTGGGCGGCGCCGCCGCCGACGGCTCTTCCGACGGCGGCGCCGCGGCGGCGGCAGTGCCAGGCGTCGCCCTGGGCGCGAGTGGCGGCGGCGGTGGGGAGGCGGCGGTCGCGTCCTCGTCCTCGTCGGGCGGCCTGGCGCACGCGGCGTATCCGCAGGCGGTTGGGTTGGAGGCGGCGCTGTTGACGGTGCAGCTGGTGATGCTGGGGCGCCAGACGGCGGCGTCGCCGGTCCTGCAGCAGCTGCAAGTCCTCGAGGTGGGGGGGTGGGTGGGTGCGTGGGAGGCTGAGTGTAGCATTCGAGCTCTTGGGAGGCGGGGTGGTGGGCGGGTGTTACACGGGAGGACTGCAGCAGTCCTACGTGTTTTGCAGTTGCGCGCTGGTTGCGTGGAGGCGCGGCGCATGCACACACGCGCGCGCGCGACGGTACCAGACACCAGGCCGCGCTTGGGTCGGCGTGTGTGCCCAAGCATGCCAAGGGCCTACGCTGCCCCCCTCTGCCCGCGCAGGTCATCCTGGCTGCGGTGCAGGCGTCGAAGACGTTTGCCCGGCAGAGCCGCGACGCGGCGGCCTGCTGCCGCCTGCCCCTGGCGGTCGCGGCGGCGGTGGCGGCGCTCGCAGGCTACGGCCACGCCGCCATGGCGGCGCGCCGCTCCAAAGCGTCCCTGGATCCCTCGGACAAGGTGAGTCTCGGTTGCGGCTACGGCGTCGATTCAGAGAAGCACAGGACAGGGTCAGTGCAGTGCCTTCGCTCGCGCTCTCAGGCGCCGGCGCCACAGTGGCCTCCCCCGTGCCGCGCCTCGCCGCTTTCTTACCAGCTTGCCTGACCTCGCCAAGAACGCCTGTCCACACCGTATCGTGGCAGCCTTCGCGTCCTCCGCCGCGCCCTCTCGCAACCACCAGACCCGCTAAACCCGACCCGGCCCGTCCCCGCCGCGGCCCCGAAACCGAACCCGGGCCCCACAAAGGTTTCCGAGAAGCTGCTGCAGCTCGCCCAGGCTCTGATGCCCGACGAGGAGGCGACCGCGCCGCTCGCTGCGGCGCTGTCGCGCGCCACCGCGGAGACGTACGCCGCCTCGGCGGCTGCCGGCTCCGAAACCTGGGCTCTGCGCGTGGTGCGCGCCCTGGGCTCCGAGCTCGCCGCCTCCGCGGCGGAGGGCCGCGCCGACCCGCAGCAGCGCGCCGTGCTGGCGCTGGCGCTGGGCGCGGCGCACCGGTGTCGCGGCGGGCTGGCGATGCAGGCGGCGGTGGGCAGCAGCGCGGAGGCGCTGGTGGCGGGCGCCAGCCGGCCGGGCTGCGCGGGCGCGGCGGCGTGGGTGCTGCACGGGCTGTGGCTGGTGGCGTGCAGCGGCGGTGGCGCGTTCGTGCCGCGGGTCAAGACCAGTCTGCAGCTGGGGCAGGAGCTGCTGGTGGGTGCGTGGATGGGTGCGTGGGTGGGTGGGTGGGTGGCCTGGTTCGTAAAGAGTATGGAAAGGTGGCCTGGCAGCTTTGTGATTTCGTTCTCGCTGTCTTCGGAAAAGGGGTGGGACTGGAGTCCTGGAGGGAGTGGGACAGGGGGACGGGGGCGTTTGGCTTCTCCAGGTTTGACAAGACAGGATGAGGACGCTGGCGGGCGGGGCTGTGAGGTCTTGGGGACAGAGTGGAGCAGGGTGGTGCGTTGACCGGGGGTGGGGGGGGCAAGGGCATGTTGGAAGAGCTTGCATTGGGCAAGACGGAGCTGCTAGGATTGAGAAGATGCGTACATATCTGCCGTTTGTTTTGTGTGTGGTCATCATGGTGGCAGCTCAATCGAGTTATATCACGGCAGGCTTGGCAGGGGTTCGATTGCGGTTTGGCGCTGCCTCCAGCCGGCCCTGCCTCCATACGAGCTTTCACCTCTATCCCTATCCTGGACCTTCCGTTGTTAGCGCCGTGCCCCCTTAACCCTCCCATCCTTGCGAAGCTCCCTCGCCTCCCAACCTTCCGAGGCTCATTCGCGGCGGTGGTAACGAGAGGTGTGTCTGTGTCTGTGGCTGTGTATGTGTGTGTCTGTGTGTGTCTGTGTGGTGTGTGTGACGCACCCGCGCAGGTGAGCTCCTTCGAGTCGCCTGCGCTCCGCGCCGCCTGCGCCCGCCTGGCCAACGCCTCCGTGCTGGTGCTGGGCCCGGAGTTCAGGCTGGGCAGCCTGGAGTACGTGCGGGCCAAGTCGCTGGTGGCGGCCAGCGGCGGCGGCGGCGGCGGCGGCGGGGGCCACCATGTGGCTGGCGTGGACGGCGGCGGCGGCGCGGCGGACGGCGCCGTGCGCAGCGGCGGCGGCGGCGGCGCGGATGGCGGTCTGGGGCTGGTGCTGTTCGTGCAGCAGATCATCCTGTTTGCGCCGCATGCGGTGCCGCCGGCCAAGCACGTACTGCTGCTGCTGGTGCGGTTCCGGCTGTTTTGGGTTTCCTGCGCCGTGCAGCGTAGGCGGCATTGAGGCGGTGGGGTGGGGGCTGCTTGTCCGTTCTCGACAGGGCTGCGCCCGGGTAACTAGGCTGGGGCATGGCGGTGGGGCGCACTGGCAGCGGGGGGCTTGAGGCCCAGCATACTGACCGGCGGCGCCGTCTCCGTCCCTCCGCTGCGGTACCTTTGATCTTACGCCCCGGCGGCGCCATGTCCCGGCCTGCCGCATGCGCCACCCATCCCCATGTGCCCCTGGCGTGGGAACTCCTGCCCGCCCCGCCCCGCCCCGCCCGGTGTCCCAAGGGCGCCGCCCCGCCCTGCCCTGCGTCACGGCATCGGCACGCCCCGGCCCCTCTCGCCCGCAGTCGCACCTGCTGTCCAGCCAGCCCGACCTGCGTGCCGCCTCGGCGCTGACGCTGCGCCACCTGGCAGAGCGCTCCGCGGAGGCGCTGCGGCCCGCGGAGGCCGCGCCGCTGCTGTTTGCGGCGCTGGACCGGGAGAGCGACGCGCGCATCGCGGGTGCGTGGGGACTGTGACTGGAGAGGCGGGTTGGGCGGAGCGCGGGGAGATGATGCCGTAGAGCGGGGAGAGCGGAGGATGGGGATGGAGATGAACTTGGGCAGGGGATGGGGACGAGGGGGTGAGGCGACACGCGGCGCTGCCTGTGCCTGCAGCGCCTTCGTGCCCTGGCTGCCAGGGGCCCCGCGTGCGCGCGCAAGCCAGCGCCCAGCGCTTCGGCACCGTCACTGGGTGTCTCGCATCGCGTCGTGGCGTTGGCCGCTTGCTTCTGGCTCCCTATCACCCGGTGTTGGCGCTTCGTCCGTTTCCCTCCTTGCATCGCTGCAGCCAGCGGCGCGTGTATCGCGGCGTCTTGTTCTTCATTTTTTCTTCTTCTTCCTCTTCTTCTTCGCCGCGCACCATTCTTCTTCTTCTTTGCCGCGCACCACGTGTCCCAAAGGCTACGCCTCGCTTTCCTGCAAGGCTTCGCTCTCCTGCATGCTTCCGCGCAGGCCAGCTGCGCGCCACCATCACCACCGTCCTCAACGCCAGCGTCGTCTCGGGGCCGTCCTTCTGGTTGGAGCTGCTGAGCGACGTCGTGTTCGCAGCCGGCCCGCCCGCCTCGGCCGCCGCGGGCGGCGACGCGCCGGAGGGGCACCGTAGCGGCGGCGGCGGCGGCGGCGGTGGAGACGACGAGGACGAGGAAGACAAGTACGGCCGCGCCGCGAGGTCGTCCTCGGCGTCGTCTGGATCGGGGGCGAAGGCCTCGGGGCGGTCCGGCAGCGGCAAGGCGCCGCGGTCGGTGCGGGAGGTGCTGACGGCGCCGCACCTGCGGACACGGCACTACGCAGGTGTGTATGGGTGTGTGGTGCTTGTGTACCGGCGCTCGTGGCCTTTCGTCTCTCGCGACCAGGCCCGTTTGAGTCCGTGCCGTGCGGGCGCGATACGTGCTCCCTTGCCGCTGAGGGTACGGTATCATCCAAGGTTCATGTGTTTTGTGATCACACCCTGCTTGATGGGTCGATTGGCGTCACCTGGCCTGGGGATCCGCGCCTCGCTCCGCGCCCCCGTGCACGGTTCTCCTGCCTCCAAGACACTGAACGCCCTGCTGTTGTTGGCGGGAGTTGTTTTTTCACCTCAACGTCCGTGACCATGTGCGCCCTGCCCGTCACGCTCTCGCCCTGTGTCCTCGTCCGCCGCAGCTGAGTGCCTGCTGCGGCTCGTCCACGTGTGCGTCGCCTCCAACGAGCGGCACCGCGACTCGTCAGTGCTGGAGTTGTTTCAGGCGGCCGGACGGCCCGCCTCCTCCTCCTCAGCCGGCGGTGCCGCGGGCCGCGCTGGGGACCTGCTCATCATTAAACTCCAGGTGCTGTCGCTCTGCTGCTGCTGCTGCCGCCTCCCTCTGACTTTACTCGGGCCCCTCGCCTGAGGCCCGCAGCGCCTTGCTCAGCGGGTGCGCGCCTCCCTTACCTGGCCCCTGCCCCATCCGCCATCGCCTTCGCACTGGCCTCTCTCTCTCTCTCTCTCTCTCCGTGCTCCGAACGGACCCGCCCCGCCCCACCGCCCTGCATGCTCCGGCCTATCCGTGGATAATCCACCGCCCCTTCGATCAGCGCCGCCTCCGTCCCTCCGCTACGGCATCTTCCTTACAACCCACCGCCCCGCCTTACCACCCGCTCCGCTGCCTCTCGCCCCTCTCCCCCGCAGGCCCTGGTGGACATGGGCTTCAAGTTGGCGACCTGCCCGCTGGAGTCGCTGCGGCCGCACGGCGTGCGCATGCTCACCCTGCTGGTGCAGCTGTTCGGGGACGTGCCGGACCCTCTGCTGCAGGGTGCGAAGCCGGGGCTGTCGGGGCAAACAGGGGGCAGGCTCGTCGAGCCGGCCGGTAGCGTTCAGGGTGTCTGCCACGGGCCGGCAGCCGCGGCTGCGAAGCAGCCGCCCGCAGCTGAAGACAGACACGTTCCCGCTCGCCCGCTGTTCCTCTTGGCCTGACTTGGCTCGACAGCTTTGGCACCGGCCAATGCTAGGATTGGCAGACGGGGGGCGTGAGCTGGATGGTTTACGGTACCTCTTCGTGTACACCGAATGCCGGTGGCCCCCACGTTCCCTGTGGCCCGGGCCGTGCTGTGTCCCTGCAGGCGCGCGGCTGATGGAGCAGTACCAGGCGCAGGTGGTTTCGGCGCTGCGCAGCTCCCTGGGCGCCCGCCAGGCGGCGGCGGGCGGCCTGCCCGGCTTCGCCAGCGCGGCGGCGGGCACCTCCGCCTCCGCCGCCGCCGCGGAAACGGTGCAGCACCCGCTGCTCCAGATTGCCGGCGGTGCGCTGGCGACGTGCTTCTTGGAGAGCGGCCTCGCGGCGGGTAGGTGGTGGTTGCTGCGGGCGCAGGCGCGGGCGCGGGCAGGGCCAGCTGCGGCCGCCGCCCGCGTTGGGCGCAGCGGCTGCCCGCGGCGGGCCCGTCATCCACCGCCATGGCTCAGTCGTGGTGGGAGTTCGACGGATGCGGCTGGCAGCGGGCGCGATTTTGCACCCAGAAGCTCTTGAGCTGTGGCGCAGCCTGGCCAGCCCACCCTCAGACCTAAGCACATAAAACATCGAACATCTGGGCATCCTCAATCCCTAAGCTCCCTCCCTCCCTCCGTCTCTCCCTCCGTTCGTCCGCAGGCGATGCGCTGGTGCTGCGGCGGCTCATGGAGCTCCTCTCCGCGCCGCTGTCCGCCTGGCACACGCTGCGCTACGAGCCATACGCGGAGTGGGTCGGCGTGCGCGCGCGGGTGGAGCTGCTGCGCGCGCAGGCGCAGTGCTGCGCCATCGCGGCGGGTGCGGCGGGCCGCGGCGACGTGCTGTGCGCCGGCATCGTGGCCAAGGCGCAGGAGCCGCACGCGGGCCGCCTGCAGGCGCTGTGGGCGGCGCTGCTGCAGGACCACGCGGTGCTTTGCTCGCAGCCGCCGGCGGTGCTGGAGCTGTACCGCAGCCCGCTGCTGGAGGGCAGCGTGCCGCCGGAGGCGGCGGCGCCGGCGGCGCCGCCGCCGCCGCCGCCCAAGGATGGGAATGGGCATGGTGGACTGGGTGAGGACGGAGGAGAGGGAGAGGGAGAGAGGGTGGAGTCGGGTTTTGGGTTGACGCCGGCGGTGGCGGCGGTGTTGCGGCCCGTCTACGCGGCGGCGTGCCCCGCGGCGCTGGCGGCGCTGGCGGGGCGGCTGCCGCCGGCGGCGGAGCTGACGGCGGCGGCGGCGGGCGCGGGCGCGCGGGCGCAGTTCCGGCGGCTGCTGGAGGTGGGCCTGATGCTGCTGTCGGACGCGGCCGCGCGCCTCGCGCACGCGGTGCACGAGGCCACCCGGGGCGCCGCGGCCGCTGCCGCGGTCGCGGCGACAGATGTCTCGGCGATGGCGGCGCCGCCGCGGCCGACGGACTTCCCGCAGCTGCGCGACGCGGCGGCCCGCCTGTCCGACGTGCTCCGCGCGCTGCAGCGCTTTTTTGCGTCGGAGTACCTCACCGCGCTCATCGTCGCCGCGCCGGCGGTCGACGCCGCCGCTCCCGCTGCGCCCGCCGCCAACGGCAAGCCAGGCGTCGCCGCTGCCCCAGCGGCGGCGGAGCCGCTCGTGCCGCCGGCCGTGCTGCGCGACCTGCTCCAGTCGCTGGGCGCCGCGGCAGCTCACGCGCTGCTGCCGTTGCATTGGGCGCTGGCGAGCGCCGCAGTGCCGCGCGGACTGGGCGCGCTGCTGACGGGGCTGGCGCTGCCATGCTGCTCGCTGGTACGGGAGCTCTGCAGCTCGGCGCCGGAGCACAGCCTGGCGGCGGCGGCGGCGGCAGCGGGAGAGCATGGCGACGACGGCCTGGGCGACGGCGGCGGCAGCGGCAGCGACGGAGCGGAGGAAGGGGACGGGCTGCGGCGGCGGAGCTCGGCAGCCGGCGAGGCGGCGGCTGGGTTGGGGGCGGGCAACGGGCAGGTGGAGGCCCTTCGAGACTCGGATGACGGCGGCCGTGTCGGCAGCTGCACGAGCGTCGTCACCGCTGCGGCGGTCGAGGCAATCCTCCTGCTCGCGTCGGTCTGCGCTCCCTACTCGTATGGGCCGCACCTCGCGCGGTTGACACCTCTGGATGGCGGGTCAGCTGGTTCAACCGCGGGCAGCGGCGGCGGCGCCGCCGCTGCTGCAGCTGACGCGCGTGAGTCAGTCGCCGGCTGGGTGCGGCCGCCGTTTGTTAGCTGTCCCGGCAGCGGGGCCGGCGGCAGCAGGGGCGGTAGCGACGCGGGCGGCGGCGCGCCGGACGGCCTGCCGGGCTGCGTGCCGCTGCCGTCGCTGGGCGCCGAGGCGGCGGCGGGGCTGGCGCAGTGCATGGTGCAGGTTCTGGCGGCGGCGCAGCAGCTCATCCGGAGGTGCGTGGGGTTTGGGGTGCTGCTGCTTTGTCGGAGGCGCTGGGCTGGGGTGTAAAAAAAGGACATACCGCAGCGAAGGGACGGAGACGGCGTTTGGCCGGACTGGGGTGGATTTGCTTGTGGCTTGGTGCTGGGTTCGGTTGGGCTGACCTGGCACGCCGATAGCGCGGCAGTGAGGCGCACCAGCACATGGGGGCTTCCAGCGAGCTTCTGCATCATCAGGTTACGGAGAACGGACTGGCGCACTGCACCACCCATTACCGCACCTTCGGAGGCTACGGTCTAGGACATGCCAGGGGGGCGCGGGCGCCTTTGGGCACCCCTGCACGCCCCGCGCTGACCCGCCGCACATGTACCAGCACCAGCAACCACGCACATGCACACGCCACGATCACCTGCGTCTGACCACACGCTGCGCGACCCCGCCCCCGGCCTCCGCCCCGGCCGCGACCGCAACCGCAACTGCAACCACGCCCCGCCCCGCCGCGCCGCGCCGCGCAGGGCTCCCTGGAGCGCCATGGCCCCGCACACGGGGCCGCTGCTGGAGCTGCCGCTGCGGCTGATCCTGACGTCCGCGCCAGGAACCCCGGTCGTGGCGGCGGCGCAGCGGTATCTAGAAACCACAACTGCCGCGTTGCTGGCGCGGCCCGAGGCGCGATCCGCTGCCAGCGCGCCCCAGGCCGCATCCGCCGCCGGCGGCGCCGCCGGTAGCCCCTCGCCGGCCACCTTCGCCGCCGCGTCCATCGTGGCGCTCTCAGACGTGACGGAGCTTCATTTGAGGGCGCTGCGGCGGCTTGACGGCGACGGTGGCGCTGCCGCCAGCGGCGGCGCGGCGGCGGAAGCAGCGGGCTGCGCGGAGGCCCCCGCTGCGGCCGCGGCACGGTTGCAGGGCCGCCTGGCGGCGCTGGTGCCCGCCCTGCTGTCCTGCAGTGCGTCGTTCGAGGCGGCGGAGCCTCCGGCCCCGCAACAGGCCGCCGCCGCCGCGGCTGGCGGCGCGGCCGGTCCGTCCCCTGTCCCCTCCCCCTCCAAGGCGCCCTTTCCCTCCGCGCTCGGCCGCACCGGCAGCGGCAGCGCCGGCAGCGGCGCCGTCGCGCTGCATCTCCGCAGCGCCCGCGGGGCGCTGTCTGCCGGCAGCGGCGGCGGCAGCCGCGCGCTGGGCTCGGCCGCTTCGGTGCACAGGGCTTCGACGGCTGGCGGCGCCGCGCAGCAGCAGCAGCAGCAGCCCCAGGTCGCGGCCGCGGCGCTGGCGGCGGCGGCGGCGCCGAGCCCCGCGGCGCGCCTCTCCGCCGCGGCGGTGCGGGACTGCGTCATGGCGGCGGCGGCGGGCGCCTTCCAGGCGGCGGTGCCGCCGGCAGCGGCGCTGGCGGTGCTGGAGGCCGCGCGCGCCGCCGTGCAAGAGGCAGCGGTGGAGGAGCCCGGCTCGGCGCGCGGGCGGTGGGCTCGGGCGGTGGTGCACTCGCTGATGCCGCCGGCGGTGGAGCGGGTGGCGGCGCTGCTGGCGCTGGCCAGACAGCCGTTGGCAGGTGCGTGCGACAGGTGCTCTGGCTGCCTTGCTGGCCATCTGAGCCAGGACGGGACGGGAGGGGAAGGGGTGCGTCGAGCGCCGGCATACAATCTCATGTCGTGTCGTGTCGGCTACTGGAAGCTCATATGGCCACTTTCGACCGGGCCGCCAGGGCCCGCCGGCCTTACAGGTCTGGTCTGGTCAGGTCAGGTCTCCCTGGAGTACAGCACGGCCTCCCAACCGCCCATTTTCCCGGCCGTGAGCGATGGCGACAGGCAGACTCCGGCCTGCAGGTTCAACTGGCGGTACATCAGCTTTTGTCGTCTTTCGTTCGCTCTCACTCCCTGCCATGCGCCCATGCCACATCCCCAGGCTCCGAGCAGTCACTTGTGGCCGAGTGCCTGAAGCTGTTGGTGCTCGCTGCGACGCTGGCGGGCCCCCACGGAGCCGCGGCGCAGGAGGGCGTCATGCAGGTGGGCGCGCGGGGGGGGGCGGGGTGAAGATGGAAGGTGTGTGAGAGGGAGATGAGAATGGGGGTGATGGCTGCAACCAGTACCAACTTCGCACTGCACTGATGCGACCCCCCCCCCTCGCTGCAGGTGTTGGTGCCGATGCTGGTGGAAGTTGCGGCCCCCGCGGCGGGACCGGCGGCCGCCACACCGCCGCTCCGAGACCTGGCCGTCAAGCTCATCACCACGCTGCCCGCCGCCGCGGCCGGCGCCGCCTTCAAGGCGCAGCTAGCTGCCCAGCCGGCAGCCGCCAAGCTGCGGCTGCAGGGCGCGCTGCGGGAGGCGGCGGCTGCCGCCGCCGCCACCGCCGCCGCGGCCGCGGCGGCGCCCGCTGCCGCCGCGGCGGCAGCGGGAGCGGGGGCTACTCCGGGGGCGGGGGCGCCGGCGCTCGTGGCGGGCGCGGGGCCCGGGGCGACGACGGGGCGCCGACCTGCCATACAGCTCAAGACTACTTTTGCGCTGCCGCTTCCGGGCAAGTAGTTGAGGGTGTGTCGGCGTTGCGAGGGGGAAGGACGGTCAAACCTGCGTGTGAACTGGTACCGGTAGTCACTGACGTGTTGGGCTCCTGGCTTAGTACGGTACAGAGTGCGCCGGTACAAAGTACAGCGGCCACGGACTGGATTGGGAGTAAGGTTACAGCGTCGGGTTAGGGGAGTGTAGTGCATGCATGCTGTACGTCGCGACACGGAGCACGGAATGTGCTGAAGCGGCGATACCGCTGGCTGCGACATCTTCGGGCGGCCGTGACGTTAGGATCTTCAGAAGGCAGTTACCGGTACGCTTCTTGCGCCCTCTGCATACCGGTAGCTGAGATCTGAAGCTCGGCTTTGGGGGCAGGGGAGCAGGGCTCCGGAGGCCCCGACAGGCAGGCAGGCAGGCAGGCCGCCAAGTGGCTGTGGTTGCCGTGGCGTGGCTTTCCGTCACCGTCCCACGCCCTCAGCCTGTCGTCCCGCCATCCCTCTCTGGGCGCTGCGGTCCTCTCCTGAAGCGATGGGGGCACAGCGCGGTGCCCGCTAGTGGTAAGAGACCGCGGCACGCATGGAATGCATCTGCGGGATGCGCGGCGGGCTGCACAGAGCGGTTGGGGGGTCATCGATTCGTGCCCTTACCTGGAATCATGTTTGGTACTTATCCACGATCGCCTCCGCCAGGAGCGATGTGTCGTGCGCGGGACAGGGCGGTCCCTCCCTAGATAGGATGAGATGGTGAATGCGGCTGATTGCGGTGGGGGACTCACCATGCCTGCAGTGTTTGGAAGGCCCGCGCCCAGGCAGACGCATGCGCAGCCGGAGAACGATCAGCCCCACATCATCATCATCATCATCAACAATGACAGCTTCCAAGTGTGTTCCGTAAGCTGAGCTGCATTACGGTGACGGCAGGTCATCTCCTGATGTAACCAAGTGCCGCTGCTACAGCCGTGGTGCTGCTGTCCCGTCAACCCCAGTCGTTGCCGGGAGCCCTCCCGGGGGCCTCGCGGTCGGTGTGTCCACCGGAACCCCGCTCTGGCTCGAGCCATGCACGGCGGCGCGCCCCTGCGCTGAGCGCCTGAGGCCGGCCGCGGGCCCACCCACAGTGGTGGCAACACCAGCGGCCGCAGCGGCAGCGTTTCATGGATTCCAGCCCGCGGGTGGTGTGGTGTTGACTGCCGGTCCCTTGCGGACTCAACTCGTTGCCCACACGCTACCGTATCTCCAACCCGAACGAGAACCAGTGGCTCAATATGGTGGGTGTAGCGGTTCAGTGAAGGGCCTCCCATCTACAGTTTGAACCGCCGCCAGCGTCCCGGCCCTGTTGTAATACTTGAAAGTAACATGGGACAAGCACTTGGCCACACGTCCCCCTTGTAACTATAACCAGACGCTTGGCTGCACACGACATACCTTACCCCCCCCCCTGCGGTATCTTCTTTTTACCCTATCCGAATTATGGTCTGGAGCACATTGCGACCGGCGCAGGTCCCCTTAATTCTTCATTCGGTCACTTCGTAACTTCATATCTGGTCCGGTGCAACTAGGAAAGACGCCGATTGCAGCGATTTGGAGACCTTGCAAACACCGACAAGAGTCAGACCGCGGTGGTCCTCGCGGCAACGTGAAAGAAGGCACAAACACACATACATACACCACATACATATACACATACATACACACATGCACACACATTACGGAACCAGCCCCAACTAACCAGTGTACACATAAACACGCAAACACCTGCAGACGAGCGGAAACCGCCAACACGCGCAGAGCAGCGATGGGTTCCAAGGCGGGGGCCGTGTCGGCGTCCCGTCATCAGGAGCGACTCGGCATGGTCCTGCTGTAAAAACTGTCGGCATGTGCAGTAGCAAAGGGCGTGCCGTTACACGAGCGGAATGCGTGCACATACATGTGTGTCTCGTTCGACAGATCACGCACGCTAGCGGCCGAGTGAGCCCTCCGAGTGATACTCTCCGGTGGGTGTGATGCACTCAGCGGAGGGGGGGTTATCCACGTATAGGCCGGAGCCCGGGGGGGGCACTAGGCAGGCGACGCTGCAGTGCAAGCGCACTACCACACTGCCCCCGACCACGCAGGTCAAAGTGTGAGTCCGGTGCCCGTTCTAGAAAGCATAGAATAGATGAATGCGCTGCATACCTCCACACACTCCTGCCGCCTCCACGCACCCCAAACGCATACCGTATCCATATCTGCCAGTCCGCTCCTGTGAGGGTGCCGTGCCCCGCCGCCTCCTGAATGGAGGCATCCTACACCGCCTTGCACCATCTTGCCTTGCCTTGCCCTGCCTTGCACCTGCTTGCGCTGCCTTGCATGGCCTTGCCCTTCCTTGCCCCGCCCTGCCCTTCCCTGCCGCGTCCGAACACCAATCGACGGTAATAAGGCGCCCTCAGAGGCCGAACCTCGCCAAGGGGACCCGACTCACCACGCGCCCTTGCTTATGGGTGACACGGCGCGGTTGGGCTCAGACCCCGGACGTCACACACGCACACACGCACACCGCTCACTGGCAGCCATTACGTTCGCGCCCCCGTTCACACGCACCTCTTCCCACCCGACGTTCGGCATTCCTACTTAACAGGCACGCACGGGACATCAGTAAGCCCGGCAGGCCGCGCGATTGAAAGGCGTGGCGGGCGGGGCAGGCAGGCACAACCTCAGACACCGCAAAGACGGTGCTGCGTAGGCTCAGCCCCAAGCGCCCCACTGCCTTTACAAGCTGCCGGTGCCTTCCGATGCTGGGTTCCGTCCCTGCGGCCCCCGAGTCAGACCAGGACCGCCAGATTGACCCAGCGGCTCTCACGGGGTCAAATGCCGGTTCTCTCTCTCCCGCTACCTCCCTCTCAGTGACTCTCTCTCTCTCCCTTCTCCTCTCTTCCCTCCTTCCTCATTTATTTCCTAGGAAAGTTTCGTTAGGCCACCCGCCTGCCCGCCACTGATCCCCGTTCCGCTCAAGCGGCGCGCGAAGAGCAAAAGCGAACGCAGCAGCAGCAGCGGCAGCAATAAAGGCGCGGTAGTCATCTCGCGCGGTCGCGCCCGCCTTTGCCGAGCCAGCTCTGGCGAACTAGCCCTGTTCCTCACCACGCCCCTTCCAAGCCCCCGACTTCGTTCGATGGCGCACGTGTGGGGGTTGGGAGGCAACAGAGGCCGTCCAACCTCCGTTCCGGCGGCGCGCGGCGGCGCAGTCAGCCACAGGCATGGTTCATGACAACCAGCCATGCCGCCCAAACCGCCATGCCGCCTGCAGTGTTCAAAAAGATTTCAGCATTCATTAATTCATTTGAGGTGATGCGCATGTAACGTGCAAAAAAGTCCCTCCATATCCCTGCACAGGCGCCCAAGCTAGCAGCTGCGCTATCCTCCTGACAACCCTCTTCGGCCAGTGGAAGCTCGCAAGCGCCAGCGCTTCCCGCCCAGTTGCCCCAGGCCGCGTTTCGGTCGGCAAGTGGGCCTGGGGAGCGAGCCTCATTCCCTCCTCTCACCTCACCCTGTCCTATCACAACTCATTCTATCTATCCGCGTTGCACATGCCTCAGCTAGAGGCGGCTCCGCAGCGCCCAGGGACCATTTGAGGCCGGCAGGGGCAGCCGACGTTGCCAGAGGCCCCGCCACCGCGCGCCCTCACCCTTTGCCTGGCCCTTTCCGTCGGCTCCCCCCGCATTTTTACCCGCGCCCCTCCTGCGCCCCTCCTGCGGCCTCCATCCTGCGGCCTTCATCCTGCGGCCTCCATCTTGCAGCCTCAGGGGGGCTACATACGAAGCCGCGCCTGAGGGCCAGAGCACACCGAGCCGCGCGAGCAACCTGCCAAATGAATCACTTTCATCACCGACAAAAAAACACAAACACGCGTCTTGCTACTGCCATCACACGTTCAGAACCTATTGCCGAATGCCGATGCGCCCCACCCTCCCGGCTGCCGCAGCCCGGCCACCTCCCACTTGCCAGCGACCAGCCGGGGAACCGCCGCCGTATTTATTATCGAGTACGGCATCAGCTTACAGCAGTTAACAGCTACAACATCTAATGAGGAGGCTCCCTACACGCGCACAAGGCACAACCTACAGGCGCAAATTCAATGTGGCCCATGAGGTCTCTATATACGCTAGCGGTCCCTACGTAGAAGAGGTCTTAAAGTGTCTCCGGAGGGCTCGGATCCCGCAGCGGTTATCAGGCCGGTTCCTAGTGGCCAGACCCGGCCGGTCATTTCGGGACACCGGCGTCGCAGGCCGCACGAGCGGGCATCACAAACCTCTTATCGCAGTCGCAGCCGCAGCTGCTTTATCGACGTTACTTGTACCGCAGGATGTATGGCAGCTCCTCGCTCCCCAGAAGTGCCTGGTGGAGGATGTCGCTTTGGCAAGCACACCGGTCCGTGCTGCGTGGCAGGTGGCACACCCACAAGCAAGCCACTGCTGCCGCCTCTCCTCGCTCCCCGCCACGTTCGCTGACAAATCCCCGCACTCAGATTCGCCCGGTCAGCCCGGACAGCAGTGGCACCCCCAGTGGCCCAGGATGGCATTTAAGAGCGCTGCGATATGCAGTACTACTGTGCGCTCACGGCGCTTACGGCACTTGATGGTGAATTTGAAGTACGGTGCGCTTACGGCGGGTAAAACCGACCCGTGAGTGGTGAGGCCCTCGCGGCACACGCGGAGAGGGGCGGGCACGGCTGGGGAACACGTAGCACGACGGGTGCGAGTGCTTAGGACAGCGTTGAGAGGCCGCTCATGACGCAAGTACATACCGTACCACGAACGCAAGAGGGGCCAAAATGGACTCGGTATCAATCTCGACAGAATCATACATTGAAAATGAAACCAATAACTTTGCCTTTTGAGGCGAAACAACTCCTCCAACAGTGACAACAACAGCAGAGACCAAGGGACCACCAAACCAGCGCTGGCGTATGAGGGCAGCACTGCTGGGGGGCACAAACAGTACACTGAATGACTGTGCCAGCGTCAGGTGACACGGCGTGCGCACACTTAGGCCGGCAGGCTCAAAATCATCATGCACAAAACACACACACTCCAAAACGCACACACCCACATATACGATATGAAAATGTGCCGCGTCGTAGGCAACAGAACCTTCGGGATCTTGGAAAAAAAACAGGCATCCGCCGCCCTCCGGCGCACGCCGCCCAACCCAAATATCCAATAATGCCCCGCGCCTGCGGGTACCGGTATGTTTGATTGACGTCCTTGCCCCATCCGTCCTCACCCCTCGCCGCCGCCCTCCCGCGCGCCTTGGTTTATGGCGGGGGTTTTCACCGGGTGCGCCTGCGCCGTGCCCCTGTCCCCGCGACCCCCGTCACTGCAAGAGTGCGACCTCTTTCCCCGCGGACCCGTCGTCCTGCCGCTGCTACGGCCTGTCGTACCACCCGTACCTCCCGCGCCACCTGAGCCGGATGAGGGCCCCGCGACGGCCGCGGCCGCGGCCGCCGCTGCCACGTCATCGAACACTGCCGTACCACACGCCAAACCGTTCAGCACGATCGCGGGCCCTCTGCCGACGGAGGCGGCGGCGGCCACGCCGCCGCCTCCGCCGCCGCCACGCGCCGCGGCCTCCGCCGCCTCCGTTGCCGCATTCGCAGCGGCGAACGCCTCAGGGCCCTGCAGCAGCCCCGCCGCCGGGCTGCCGGCTATCGGCCCAGACAGCAAAGCCTGCAGTGGGGCGCCCGGGACCCGCACCGGATGCGTCGCAACGGCGCCGGAGGGCGCCGTTCCAACTGCCACTGCATGAATCGGCTGCAGCGTCTGCAGCGGCTCGGAAGCGGCCTGTAGCAACAGCTGCTGTTGTAGTGCCCAAGCGGTGGCTTCGGTCGCATCACACAGCTGGCGCTGCTGCTGCTGCTGCTGCAACTGCAACGGCACAGACCCGCGGGTCGCTGCCCAGCCGCTGCCGTGGCTGCTGCTGTTGTCGGAGGACACGGCGCCGCCGCTGGCGCCCGGCTGACCCGCCGGGGCGATGGACCGCGGGTCGCCTCCAGAGGCCTCCTCAGTGGAGGAGGACAGGGCTTGCAGGCAGCTGCCGCCGCTGCGCGGCGCTCGCAGCGGATTGATGAACGCCGCCGCATCGGCGACGAGGCCGAACGTCCCCTGCCCGCGCCCCAGCACCTGGCCCTGACCCGGAAGCTGCTGCTGGGGCGGCTGCTGCTGCTGCTGGGGCCACGGCGGCAGCGCGCTGGCGGAGGTGCGGGCACGAGCCGCCGACGCCAGCCCCCCGAAGCCGCCGCCGCCGCCGCCGCTGCCGTAGCCAAGAAAGGCCGTTCCCATTGCTGCAGGGCCACCGCCGATGATAAAGGGGACAGGAAGCGGGCGGGGGTAGGTCTGATCCCGCATGATGTCCGCTGCGTCTACTTCTGCTGCGTCTGCTGTTACTGCTACTGCTGCTTGTGTGGCGGGGGCCAAGGACTGCAGTTGCGGCGCGGATGGCTGTCGGTGTGGGGGTGCGGAGACTGGGTTGCGGCTCGGATGGAGGGCATCGCTGCGCTCCTGGGAGACTACCAAGGGGAAACCGGCTGAGGTGGGCACGGTGCCCTGAAGGCTCCTGAAGGCCCTGTGAAGCTGCAGTTGCGGCTGCAGTTGTGGCTGCAGTTGCGGCTGCTGTGACTGCGGTTGCTGTGTTTGCTGCTGTGGCTGTGGTTGCTGCTGCTGCGGCGGCGGCGGCGGCGGCGACGACTGTGGTGAAGGGACGGAGTTCAGGCTGTGGCGCCCTAGCGGCATGGACGTCTGCTGCAGCTGTAACCGTTCCTGCTGCTGCTGTTGCTGCTGCAGATGTAGCTGTTGCTGCTGCTGCTGCAGCTGTTGCTGCTGCTGCTGTTGTTGTTGTTGCTGCTGCTGCAACTGCAGCAGCAGCTGTTGTTGCTGCAGTTGCTGCAGCTCTTGCTGTAACTGCCGCTGCAGATGCTGCAGCTGCTGTAGCCGATACTGCTGCTCCTGAAGCTGCTGCTGCTGCAGTTGCTGCTGATGTTGCTCCTGCTGTTGTTGGGCGACCGGTGCCGTGCCGCCGCCACCGACCCAGCCCGCGGGCAGCGGCGGCGCTGCGATGCTCGGGACGACGGGTGCAGGCGGGTAGTAACCGGGGCCCAAAGCCGCGGCTGCGGGTTGCGCCTGCTGCTGCTGCTGCTGCTGCTGTTGCTGCTGCCTCTGGGGAAGTTGCAGCCCTGCAGCTGCGACGCCGCCGCCCGACAAGGGCCACGCGTCCGCAAGGCCCGCTGACGCCGCCACGCCGCTTGAGATCCGCGCGCCCGCTCCGGAACCATCCAGTATCGCTCCGCCTCCGCCTCCTCCAGATCCACCGCCGGCTAGATCAGACGAGGGTATGGATGGGGATATGCACAATGCGTCGGAAGGGCGTGACATGACCTCGCCCGCGCCGCCGCTTGCCTGTGAAGCCCGCCGGCTTGCAAACAGCGACTTCTGCTGCTGCTGCTGACCAGGAGACCACACCGGGCAGCTACCGCCACCGCCAGTGCCAGCGCCGACGCCAGCCCCGCTCGCGGCTGCTGCTGCGGCTGCTCCTGCAACCAACCGTCTGGAAGGCAGGGCCACAGGGCCGGCGGCGATGAGGCTCGATTCGTCGGAGACGCGGTTGAACGCCGGCAGGACCGCCCCGTGGGTCGCTGCGGCGCCCGGAAAGGAGGGCCGCTGCGTTGGCGGCGGCGGCAGCGGCAGCTGCAGCGGCCAGGCCGCCATTGTGAGCTGACGAGCGCCCGCCGTCGCCGCCACCACCCCCGTGTCACCGACGCAGTCGGGCGCCTCATGCAGCCACTCCGCCGCCAACGCTGCCAACTCGTCCCCTACCGTAACCCCAGCAGGGTCGCCGCCGCTGCTGCCGAGCCCTTCCATGAACCCCATGCCCATGCCCACGCCAGCGCCCACGCCGACCCCAGCCAAGGTGCGCAGTCCGCCTCTGTCGGAAAGCCCCACGCCCTCATCGGTCGCCAGCAGCAACGCGTCAACATCCACGCCCGTGTCCAGAGGTGCGAACACATCCACCGGCGGCGGCGGGCCCAGTGCAGGTGGCGGCGCCTGCGGAGGAGGTGCAGGCGGAGGCGGCGCCGCCGAACTGCCAGGGAACCCAGAGGCGGCGGCGGCCGCCGCAGCTGCCGGCGCTGGCGGCTGCCGGCCGTTACCACCGCCGTCGCCGGCCCCGCCGCTAGACGCAGATGCGGGGCCGGCATCAGCGGCTGCCGCAAGCACAGCGAAGGTACCACGCGTAGCGGCGGCAGCGGCAGCGGCGGCGGTGGTGGCGGTGGCGGCGGCTGGGCCACGGCCGGCGGCCACATCAAGGGGCGGTGGGGGAGACAGGGACGCCGCCATGGCAAAGCTACCGCTCGCTGCATCGCTTCCAGGGCTGGCGCCGTCGGCAGCGCCGGAGGCGGCGCCTCCGGCGCGGACCACTCCCGCCCGCGTGTCAACCCACACGGGCGTCGCAAGCGGCGCTGAAGCAGCGGCGGCGACGGCGGCGATGCCGGTGGCGGCGGCGGCGGTGGCTGCCGTAGGCCCTGCGGGTTCTTCTCCCACAGGCTCCAGCAGGGCCGGGTGCTGCAGCAGCAGTGTGTGCCTCCACAGCCCCCGCCGCAACGTCTGCCGCATGCCCTCCAACTGGCGCTGCAGCTCCTGCTGTTGCTGCTGCAGCAGCAACAGCTGCTGCTCCTGTTGATGTTGCTGCTGCTGCGATGGCGGGTGAAAGGAGCCTAAACAGCCAAGAGGGACGGACCTGGGTCGATCGCCGCCGCCGCCGCCGCCGCCATCGAGCTGCGCCGAGTGGCTGCCGCGGAGCCGCAAAGTCTGCGCCTCGGCTGCCGTCGCCGACTCCCGTCGGCGGCGCCGCTTCGGGCTGCCGCCGTCGCCACTGCCGAGCCGTGTCCTGTCGCCGCCGCCAGCCGCGCGGAGCGAGCCGGCGGCGGCGGTGGCGTCGGCAGCGGCGCCCCCGCCCGCACCTGGCAGCGTCAGCGGCAATCCGTACGCCGTGGCATCTGCGCCGCTGCGGTTGCCAGACCTGGGTGCTCCACCACCGCCGGTCTCGGCACCCAGCAGCATCGCGGCGGCGGCGCCGCCTTCGCTGCCGCTACCGGCCAACGCGTCCCTTAACTGCGACGCCGACCCGCGGGTCGGCGGCAGCGGCCCCAAGCCCTCCACGGAGCCCAGGTGCATGAGCTCGCCGTCCGAGCTGCAACCGGGAACTGCCGAAATCCCCCTTGCGCCAAAATACTCCCCGCTGCCGCTGGCTCCGAAACCGGGGCCCCAAACCGCCGGGGCCACGAACCGCGCCGCCGTCGCCGCAGCGGCACCGGCAGCGGCGGCTGCCCCCGTCGCCTGTGAGGACGCGGCGGGCGATGAGGCTGCACTGGCGCTGGCGGGCTGCTGTGCGCCAAGGTGGCCAGCCCATCCCCCACCGGGCCCTTCTAGATCCCTGAGTCCTAATTCCGGCGCCAAGCCGCCAGGCCGCGTTCCAAGCGCCAGTCCCAGCCCCACTCCTCCTCCTAGACCCAGCCCCGCCCCGAGGACGCCCAAAGGCGTGGCAGAGTCCGCAAACCCGGCCAACGACATCCCGCCTGTAGTCACTTCGGACCTGCCGCCGGGCTGGGACTGTGGCTGAGTGACCGCGACGACGCCGGCGGCCACAGCCGCCTTCAACAGCTTGTCACTGCTACCGCTGGAGCTTGCCTCGCTGACGTCGCCGTCGCCGTCACCGCCGCCGCCGCCGTCGCCGCCGCCGTCACGGCGGCGCCCCGCCGTACTGCCTCTTCGGGACCGGTGCCTGCCGCCGTCGCTGGCGCCCCTGCTGCTGCCGCTGAGGGCGCTGCTGCTCGGCCGCGCGGTCGCAATTGACGGCGGAGGGGCGTTGGGCTGCGAGGGCTTGTTGTCCGCTGCCGGCGGCAGGCCCGGCGGCGGCGGCGGCGGCACCGACGGCGGCCCGGAGCCCGCCGCCGCATCCAGTCGCAGCGGCGCCGCCAGCCAGCCCTCCGCTCGCAGCTGCGCCGGCGGCTGCAACGCGCACCGCAATCCACCACCGCCGTACAGGCTCAGCTCGACGTCGCCCGGTCGTCCGCCTGCCAGCGGCATGAGAGGGCCGCTGCCACCGCAGCTGCCAAAGCCGAAGCCGCCGCCGCCGCCGCCGCCGCCGCCGCCGCCGCCGGCGGCGGCCAAGTCGCCGTCGCTGCCGCCGCCGGGCAGCAGGGGCCTTAACCCCATACCCATACCCATCCCTGGGAGCCCTCCGCCAAAGTCCAGCAGACCGCCGGGTCGTTGTTCCCAGTGCGGCAGTGTGGAAAGGCCCGGCAGGCCGGGCAGCTGGAGGATAAGGCCCTGGGGCACCGTCTGCCGCTGCGCGTGGCTCCGCTGGCGGGCGCGATTCTTTGCCAACATCATCCTGCAGGTCCTGTGGCGGCGGCGGCGACGCATCGGTCCAATCACTTTCTTTTGTTTGATATTCGATCACTTATGTTTGATATTCGATCAGCGTCTATGTGGAGTAGTGGGGCAACCTGGCGTTGGCACCCAGTACGCCAATGGCATCGGCTCCTGCGGCGGATCCCGGCTTCCCGGGTCCGTCGGAGCGTTATTCGGGCGTTACGCGGTTGCGAATGATTCCCTCGTGGAAGCGGGACAGACTACATCGCAGTAACTTTGACTCGAACGTTTGGTTTGTCAGGAGTATTAGTTGCCAGGCCGGTACAGCAGTATTAATCAGACGATTGGGGGCTTTCGAATGAGGCACGACAGACAGGCGAGCGAGCGGGCTGAGGGGGCAGTGAGCTGGTGCCCCCCCGGGGCTCAGTGTCTTCCCGTTTCAAGCGCGACAGGACTTGACAGCAACGCACGAACAGCGACGTACCTGTTCAGGCCATCAAACTCCGCAAGCGGGTGGAATCGGGAGCACTGCTGGCAAAACCTTGCGCGCCCGATGCCGTCGACCAAGATAACGGGCGCCTTGATGTGCGCATCGCAGAGCCGGAATCGTGCGTGAGTCTTATTGCCCAAGCTCCCGGTGCAGTTCTCAACCTGCAGCGGCGGCGGCGGCGGGCAGCAGCGCGAACGGCGCATCGGCCTCTGGGCCGCCGAGGAAACCATTCGTTCCGGAGCGCCTTCCTGAGGCCACCCGGGGACGCGCTGCCCATTCTGCCCTTCCATGCAGGTAGAATTCAAATTCACACACGGCTAGCCACCGGAAGGTGCCCGAAGCGGCCAGTGGACGATGGCGCGTGTCGTCGTCGTCGTCCTAAGACGGGAGGGCGATTTGCCCGACGGCGCCCTCCCCACCTTGCAGCTCCGAAGTGGCGCCGAGGGACGTCGTCCTGAACCACCGGCACCTTCATCTCCGGGGCCCTCACGCAGGTTCACGATGCGCGGCAGAGAAGGCTCATCGTCCGGCTGCATCGCCTAAACCAACTGGGTGGGTCGTCGAGATTGCCGCCGTAGGACTGCAGAGCTTGTTCGTGGCCCAGCGCCATTTATATTTTCAAGGCTGTCCTGCCATGTGCCTGTGTTCGCGTGGGGCGTGTGCGCCTTTTGGCTTCTAGCAGGGACCCAGCTGAAGCGTCAGGTATCGCAGCGATGTAGGCAGGTAACAAAAGGTGTTGACATGGCACTGCCCAGCGTGCGAAAATTGCGGCAGGCGTCAAATGGAAGTGTGGCCAGCGTGCGGCACTAGCTGCGAATATGGCGCGTACGTTATAGTACGGTTTGGAATCTGTTGTCGTTGTCGAAATAAAGGCAGTCATACCCTGTTTGGACAGAGACAAACACTGCACCAAACCGAGCGCAGGCCGCTGCGCTGCACCGATGTCTTCGTACCGGCGAAAAGATGCTCATTCCTGGAATCCTCGACCCCAAGATACCGTGTATTGCTCCATCAGCCCGATATGTTTACTGAGAAGGCCCATATATCTTAAAAACGGGTACTAGTGATGTTCCTGAACATCTTCATTACAAATCGCGATCGCTCGAGCCTGCTCGAGCGAGCGACGACTCTAGTAAAAATGCTGTCGGGAGGAACACGGACAGGGCTGATTCATAGAAAAAATTCAGCGGCATGTAATTGTGCAGTTAGTATCAGGACTATCCTAAGGTTACAAAGCTTGTCCCTTCTTGTCCTAAGATGGGAAAGCCAGTACACGAGTATTTAGGGATCATATATGCGACTCCCAGGACCGAAACAATCCTTTGGTATGTATTTATCCTTTCCGATTACAATACGCAGCTTGCTTCTTTTGCCAACCGTACGCGCGGCACCTTTCGTACTTTTGCGCGGATGACCGACCTATGCTTTTCACTGCCGGGTTGGAGTGACAATTTGTGCAGACTATAGGTTATTACGTTTGTTATCAGTTTGGCTGATACGGTTTCTGGTTGCGCTGTTGGCATGGCTCCCTGCTTGTGCAAGGCATACCCCCTGGGGTAGGATGTCCAGTCCGTCTAGCCGGTACGGCTAGCGACCGGTGTGAAAACTGGTCACCCTTGCAACAATCGCATCGTTACCCGCATCGATATTGGGCAGGAAGATAGTATTATAATAGCCTCGATAACAACTGCAGTTAGTCCCATCACTGTTCGCTGGAAGGAAGAGCAGGTCTAAGCCTTGTCAGCGCTTTGCCACTGACAGACCCAGGCTGTTGTACGACTCGATCGCTGTCTTCACAATCCACGCGACTCTTAGAATGTCCATCCACATCCCGCGTCTGATGCGCATTACGAAAGCGCTTTAAGGACGCGGCAGCAGCAGCGCCGCCCGAGGACGGTCATGCAACGCCCGACAAGTTCAGTCCGCGTGAAACGGCAGGCGCTAGTAGGTGATCACCGGTGATCAATGGCAGGCGCCAGTAGGTGATCTCGCCGGCCGGGTTGGTCTTCGCCTCCGTCCGGGGCTCCGAGCCTCCGACTGCGATGTCATCTTCAGCAGGCAGGAGCGCAGGACCACGCACTCGCTCGTGCAGAGCTGCAGATTCCGAGGGCAGCTCTGCTGCGGCCTTCGGCCTCCAGGCCCCTCCTAGGTGGTCTTTGGGGGCACCCGCTGCCGGCTCATCGCTGGGTCCTGAGCTCCTCACCCCACCTCGCATCGGAAAGGCGCCTCGCGGCTCAGGTGCGCTTCCAGGCCCCGTGAATGGGCCCCCCGACCCCGAATCGATCGCCGGTGCTGCGGTGCATGCACACCGCGCCTTCGTGACACTGCTGCGACCGAAGCCCAAGCCGTGGCTGGCCAATGGGCCCAAAAGCGGGAAGAGACGGTGTCGTGTCGCAAGGCGCTGTCAACTATCAAACGTACGCAACATAATCTAGGATGGCGATCTTACTTTGAAAGTGCCCATGGTAAGGCCTGGCTGCTAAAGCCGATCAAATCACTTTATTCATGCGTTAGTCATGTCAAAAGTAAAATTGTTTCGTGCACCCAGCGTCATCAAGTGCTTGTGTATTGTTGTAAACTACTGACTGCCATCCCGAGCGCTCGGGATGGCAGTCAGTAGTTAACAACAATGGAAGTGCCCCAGGGGTCGGGTACGAATCTCGGTAGGAGCACACGAAGTCCACCGAGATACATCAGGATGAGCCCGGTGTCCGGCACGTTGCCGGGAGAAGACATATAAACTGCTTCGGGCTGCATCGCCGGGTGCCGGAGTACTGGCTGTGCAAGGGGCACAGCTGGGTAGGAGGGCACCCCACAGGCACTTCTATTGTTGTAAACTACTGACTGCCATCCCGAGCGCTCGGGATGGCAGTCAGTAGTTTACAACATGTATTTGTCATTCATATTGTTTCTCTCCATGACAGGTCTGTCTGCAAAGAAAGGCAAAGCTTCAGGGCGGGCACGCGCCATTATAAGCAGGAAGGACCGATGTCACCGATCCATGCGCAGCGCAGTTTTGTGCCTTTCGCTTCGTTGCGTGCAAAAAGATTTTAATTATTTTGTGGCAATTATTTTATGGTGGTGCAGTAAGGGCCGAGCACCAGGTCGGGCTGCACTGCCAACGGCTAGGAATAAACGTGCCAACCACCACCACCACAACTACAGCCGGAGGCAGCTGGCGATTTCTCGCGGGCTCTCAGCTTCCGGCGTTTCTGCGCATGTACCCACACACGCCATACAGAGCGCACCGAAGGTCGGGATAAATAAAGCGGGGCTCGATGATACGCGATCGCTCCCCTCGTCCCGGTCCCGGCTGTCCTCTACTGCCCCGCCTCGCTTCCCTTCCACCCTGCTTTCCGCAACCTCCTCCTCATCTCACATCCACCGCCGCGCCTCCGAAGGCCGAGGCGCCTGCCGCCAGCCCCTCACCCTACCGCCTGTCTGTCCCTCTATCCGCCTGTCCGCCTGTCCCTATCCCCGCCCGCCCGATGACCCCGCCTCATTCCGTTCCCCTCCGCTCCGTTTCCCTCCCCTCCGTTCCCCCATCGGCTCCTGCCAGATGTTGCTCCCTCTCACAGCCCGCTTCTCACACCCCGATCTCGTCCAGCAGCCTCCAGTGGTCCCACACGGGCACCAGCGTGTTGGCGCAGATGGCCCCACTGGCGGCCACCGCGGGGAGGCCGATGCCGGGGAAGGTCGAGTCGCCGCAGCAGTACAAGCCGGGGATGGGCGTGGTGGGGCCTGGGGGGCGAGTGCGGCGTGCATGGGTGGGTGGAGGTGGGTGGGCGGAAGTGGGTTCAGGGTCGTGGGCGAAGGAGCGGGGGGTTATCCACGTATAGGCCGCAGCCCGTAAAGGGTAACGTGGCAGGAACAAATACTTTCCCGTGACAAGAGGGTTATCAACGTATAGGCCGGGAAAAAAGGGGGCGGGAGGCGGGAGGCGGGGAGCGGAATGTGGGGGCTGCAGCGGCGCGGGTGTTGGGTGGGGGTTCGGTGGGAGGAGGCGGGGAGCTCCAGGGGGGGTACCCGGGCGGGCGAGCGGGCGGGGGGGCGGGTAAAGCAGCGGGCCGAAGCTGGCAACCGGGCACCTGCAACATGGGGGAACCGCCCAGCCACCCACTTCCACCCACTTCCACCCGTTTCCACCCACCCGGGAAGAAGCCCTTGCCCGCCTCGATGGCGGGTCCGTAGCTGCCCCGGTAGCGGCGAAGGAAGCGCTCGTGTGTGAGCGGAGTGCCCACTGAGAACACCTCGGTGCGCTGTCGGATGTCGGGGATGACCTGCGAGGGAGGGAGGGGGCGGGTGGGGTGGAGGGGTGGAGGGGTGGAGGGGTGGAGGGCGGGAGGGGCGGGAGGGCGGGAGGGGTGGGGAGTCAGGCGCGAGGAACGAGCAGGGCGCGAGCCGCGACATCTTCTCAAACCCAAACCCCAATCTGCGCGAGCCAAACACAACAACAGCCCTCGGCTCCCGGCTGTCCTCCTCGAGGGATGGCTCACCGGGAACCTCCTCACAACAACCATAACACCACCACCAACACCAACAAGGAGGAACAGTGGCTACCAGCAGTGGCTACCAGCCCCCGGACACGCGCGCACACCGCACCCAGTCCTCCAGTTCTTCGGCAGCTTTCCGTCTCTCTCTCACACACCCGATGGGTCATCTTCGCTAAGACGGCTGTCTACCTCCCGAACCCTGCGTCGTCTACACCCCTCCGCCCTTTCTGCAGTATTTCCATTGAACATTTGTCAACTCGGCTGTCAGCCCCCGTCCCGTGCTGTGCTGTGCTGTCCTCTCCTGTCCAGCGTCAGATTGCCTCCCTTGAGGCTGAGTCTCCGCAGAGCTCTACCCCTGCCAGCTGCCACCCCTCGTCACCGAACGGGCTCGTCCAACGATACGGCAATGAGTCCGTTGTCGCGAACCGCGCACTCGACTAGGAGAGAGCACAACGATGTACCATTACTCCAGATCCCTGGTCCCAGATCCCTGATATCTCGGCCGGCTCTCACCTTTTCGACGGCCGCCCAGAGCACCTGGCTCCGCTCCTCCTTCAGGGCAGCGTACTGGGAGCTGAAGGGAGGGGTGAGGTGGGGGTGGGTTGGGGGTGGCAAGGGGGTTACAGAACGCAGCGACATGACCAGAGCTGCTTTGGAAGAACCGCACCCGAACCGCAACCTAGCTGCCTCAAAAAGTGGAGCATAAAGATGAGACCGCAGCGGTAGGAAGGGGACGAGCGGACCCAGCTACGCCGTACTTGCCATTCGTACCTGGTTACCTGATTACCACCAGTACCGGAAGGGCCCGCTGCGACCGCTGTGACCTCCGGGGGGGGGGATGTCGGCACCTCTTCAGCGTCACTCCCTCCCCCCCTCCCCCCTGTCCCCGCCCCCGTCCACCACACCAAACCGCAACACAAAGCGCCACCAAACTCACGCACGCCGCGTGCACATGCCTACTCCCCTCCCACCACCCCCAACCCCCCCACCCCCCCCAACCCACCACACACACACACCTGCGGCGGTCCATCCCCTTCCAGATCTCGTAGGGCTCCGTTGCGGGCAGGTAGGCGTGCAAGCAGTGCTTCCCCGGGGGAGCCATGGAGGGGTCCATAATGGACTGATGACGGGGGGAGGCGGGGGGGGGAGGCGGGGGGAGGGGCAGGGGCCGGAGCAGGCGGGAAAGCAGGTCAGACCGAGTTGGTGATTGCGAAGAGAGGCGAAGGGGTGCCAGGAGATGACAGGGCGGAGGGCGGCCCGAGGAGCGCTGGAAGATCCACGCAAGGCCACCCTCTTTGGCTCCACTGCCCCCCTCCCCTCCCTGGAGTGGTGCGGCTTTTGCCCCTTTGCAAACAGGAAACAGCGCTCCGCCCCTTCGGGAGGAGGCTGTCCTCCGGACGGCCCTCCACCGTAAACCCCCATTCAGCGTTGGGAGGGATACGGACCGACGTTCTGTAATCCCCTCCACAGGCGGACGGCAACTACACAGTACATATGCCCACGCGTACCCCGTGTCGCGGGCACGTGCCTGCCGGTAATGGCGCACGACACCCACACCCACACCCACACGCCCACACCCACACCCACCCACCCCCACCCCCCCCACCGGTATGGAGATGAGCACCACGTTCTGTGGGGAGTTGACTCCTCCCTCCCAACTGTTGACCACAATGTGGTGCAACTCCAGGGAGGGGTCCACACCTGGGGCGGGGCGGGGCGGTAGGGGTGCAGTGCAGGTGGGGAGGCAGGGAGGCAGGGAGGCAGGGAGGGGCGTGGGGGCGGGGGGTTGGGAGTAAAAACCCTGCGAACCGCGGAGGTGGAGGAGTGCGTGGGGTCGGGTTGCGGGGCTGGGGGGCCAGGGTGTGCCGCGTCCAACAAGTAAGCGAGCGAGCGAAGGGGGAGGGGCAGGCGCAGAGCTACACATGCAGAGCCAGTGAGCCACACACAGGCAGACCGCATACACACGCACACACTCACTCACACGCTCACACACACTTACACTCACACCCAGCACCCAACCACCCAGCACCCAACCACCCAGCACCCAACCACCCAGCATCCAGCACCACCCAGCACGCACCCGCTGCATCGAATCCCAGGTGCAGGTGCATGAAGGAGGGGCAGGCGGGTGTGTCCAGTCGGCTGCGGCGCCACTGCTCGGGCAGGCGGTCGGGCGGCAGCAGCTTGAGCGTGTCCCAACAGCTGGCGTTGGAGATGACAGCCTGGGGGGGCGGGAGGTGGGGGGAGGGGAAGGGGGTGGGGGGGAGGGGGCGAGGGAGGGGGAGGGGGGATGGGAAAGGGGGAGGGGAGGGGGCGGGATAGGGGAGTTGTAAGGGGGCGCCGAGTGTCCCCTTCAGTAAGGGGGGGTGGGTGGGCAGGGAGCGAGGGAAAAGGCGGGGAAGACAGGGAGGGGGACCGCCCCCGCGGCCCGGCAAAGTGGCAGTAGCAGTGGCTGCCCTGCAGCCCAGCCCAGCCCAGCCCAGCCCAGCCCAGCCCAGCCCAGCCCAGCCCAGCCCAGCCCAGCCCGGCCCAGCCCCGTCTCACCCACCTTCCGCGCCTTGATGGTGCCACCGCCCCTCAGGGAGACACCGGTGGCCGCACCCCTGAGAGAGAGGGGCACGTCGCGACCCCGACCACAGCAGTCGAGCAGTGGCAGTGACAGCGCCGGTAGCAGTGACAGCGCCGGCGGCGGTGACAGCGGCGTCGGCGGCAGCAGTAACGTTGGTTGTGGTGATAATGCCAGCGGCGGTGACAGCGGCGGTGGGCACAGCAGCGACATCAACGGCAGTAGCAGCAGCAGCAGCGGTTGCCGACAGGACAGGACAGCAGCAGCAGCAACAGCCCGATGCAGTCGCAACGAGCACCGCAGCAGCAGCCGGCAGCGGCTGGCAGCGGGCGTCCTCGACATGCCTTGTCTCCTCTCTCTCACTCCTCCCCTCCAACTCCACCCCTTTCCACCCCTTTCCCCCCCTCCCCCTTTCCCCCCCCCCTCCCCCCCTCCCGCACCTGGAGTCCAGGTTGACTCGCTCCACGTGACTGCCCAACATCAGCCGCCCGCCGTGTCGCTCCAGCCCCCCCACCAGCCCCTCCACCAGGGCCTGTCCACCAAAGAAAAAGGGGGAAGGAGGGGGGGAAGAAGGGAGGAAGGGATTTAGGGTTTTAAGGGTTTTTAGGGTAAAACCCCTCATACCTACATGCCCCGCGGCCCACAGCCCCAGCCCCAGCCCTCCTCCCCCCCGCACCTGTGAGCCCCCCCGGGGGAACTCCAGGTAGCAGTCGGGTCGGTACCACTCATTGAACATATAGGCCTGGGGGGGGAGGGGGGGGGGAGTAGGAAGGGTAGGAGGGAGGAGGGGGAGGGAGGAGGAGGAGGGGTGAAGGATGCAGAGGCGGAGATGGAGATGGAGGGGAAGGGGTCGAATAAAACGAAACGTTTTAGGGGGTGGAGAGGGGGTGGAGAGACGGTGGAGAGGGGATGAACGATGAAGAGGGGGACGGGGGCGGCCGCTTCGCTCAACTTCAAGTGTGTGCGGAGCCTCGCATCCGCAACCCAACGGTCCCCCAACGATCCCCCATCCAACGTCTCACCACCTCCGCCGCGATTGTTCCGTTGGCCGGCAGTCCCGACAGCAAGAACGACAACAGGTCCAGCCAGTTGCGAATGAAGGGGTCGCGGATGGAGGCGGAGTCCAACACGCGGGAGAAGGGGCCGCTCAGGCGAGCAGCGTCGCCTTGGGGGGTAATTAAAACGGCCCGGGACAAGGGGGGGCGTGTGGGAGGAGGAGTGGCGAGACAGGGGTGTGTATGCGTGTGCGTGGGGGGGGGGGCGGGTGACAGTGGTGACGGTGCCGGTGACAGTGGTGGTGGTGGTGGTGGCGGTTGCTAGACGTCCAAGTCCGCCGCGCACCTGCCGCCGCCGCGCACCCTTTGCTGCCCCCCCCTGGTGCTGTGCCCCATCTGCCCGGGTGACGGGGGAGGGCGCGCAGCGCGCCTACCAGCCCCCAACCCGTCGTACACAATGCCGTACACGAACGCGCCACGCACCACGCACCTCCCGACTCCAGCAATGAGGGCAGGTAGCGGGCGATGGCCGTCACCAGCACGCCAGGGTCGTACCTGTGGGTATGTACGGCAGCGGTGGTGGGACCCGTTAGGATACCGTACATACGTATACGGCTCATGAGGAAGGGGGAAGGGAGGCACGGAGGGAAGGGGGAAGGGAGGGGGCGAGTAGATTGCGCGCCATGGGTACAATAAGGAAGCGGTGGAAGGGTATCGTCCCCTCCGTCCAGAACACACGGATGAGGCCGATGGGGCGATGGAGGGAGGAGAGAGGGGAGGGCATCTTAGCAGGGAGGGGGGAGAAGGAGGGAGAGGGGAGGGGTTAGCAAGCTATGCATCCTAGCAAGTAATGCGGTAGAGCTGCAGTAGAGGGGGCCCTCACGGCGGCCGACCTGCAGCCGCCCGCTGCAGCCGCTGCAGCCGGGGGGGGGCCCTCGCAGTCACCGGCCGTCCGGGTTGCCCCGGGTCGCCACACACCCACCACCCGCCTCCCCCTGGCTCCGAAACTGCCTCCCCGGACATCAGGTTCCCTCCTCACACCTTCCAATGCAACCCTCACACGACCAGACCCCTCTCCCGTCCTTCCATGTCGAGGTCCCACCAGCGACCCCCCCCCCAGCAACCCAACAACCCAGCAGCAGCCCCCCAGCAGACCGCAGCAGACCGCAGCGACATCTTTGACACACACAACCCAGCAGCAACACAGCAGCCCAACAACAGCCCCCCACGCACCTGAAAGCCGCTGGTGGCATGAGCGCCGCCGCCTTAGCCAGCGGCCTCATCACCTCTTGCAGCCTGGCCCACTCCGCAACCGCCTCCGGGCCCCGGATCTGCGCGTGTGTGTGCGTCCAGGTTTAGGGTTTTAGGGTTTCCGGGATTCCGGCGTGAAAGCAGGATTCCCCGGACTACAGGGAATGAGGTGCAGTTGACAATGAGGACGAGCCGAGCCGAGCCGCGAGACACAGACCCCAAACCCCAAACTCCACCTCCTCTCCCCTCCCGCTCCCTTCCCCTCCCGCTCCCGGTACTCGCTTTCGACTCTTCGCATGGCCCCTCATGCTTCACTTCGTGCTCCATCCTCTAACCAACACCAACACCAACACCACCCGGTGCCAATGTGCCACAGAGGCGTCAGCTGTCACAGGCGTTGTTCCTCCGGGTCCGCCGTGCGCCAGCTGCTACTGCTGCTGCTGCTGGGCCCGGCCCCTGTCGTGCAGGATGCCCTACACCCTACAACGCCCCACCCCAACCTCCGATACCCCCGATAACAAACAGACCGCCCCAACCCCGCCCCAACCCCGCCCCACCCGCGCTCCGCGCTTCACCCAAACCCATCCTACTCCGCCCCACCCCACTCCACCCCACTCCGCCCCATTCCACCCCACTCCCACCTGCTTCAGCACCTCGTAGAAGTTGTCATTGCCGATCTGCTCGATTCGGATGCGAGGAGGGGCGGGCGTGGGTGGGTGGGTGGGTGGGGATCGCGAGGGTTGAGGGGCGGTGGGGCGGTAGGAGAGGGAGGCTGTAGCGGCGGGGCAGGAGAGCAGTGGCAGCAGGCGGGAGGTGGAGGTGGTGGTCTACGCGCAGAGGCTCCCAGAAGGCGGCCTCTCGGGGGGGGGGGGGCTCTTGTTGGGTTTTGCTGCCCAGAAACTTGCTGCCAACCACACCCTCATAAGCAATGTTCCCTCTCTCCCCCTCCCCCGCACCCCCTCCCGCCCCCCCCCTCCCCACCCGGGTGAGGAATGTTCCCTCCGGCACCACCACGTTCCAGGTGTTGTAACGCATGAGGTCCAGCTCTACCCCCAGAGCAGTCAGCACGTGGCCCAGAGGATTGGCCTCCTTGCCCACACCGCCCATGCCTGAAGCAGCAGCAGCAGCAGGAGGAGATGAGGAGGAGGTGTGGAGGAGACGTGGAGGGGATGCGGAGGAGATGAGGAGGAGACGAGGAGGAGGAAGACGTCATCGAGAACCGCACATCAGTCGTCCAGTGCACTGGACGCACATCCCCCTCCCCTCCTCCCCGTAACACATCAGCCCCCCACCCTGGTCAGAAGCCTGGTAAGAGACCAGGTGGGAGGAGGCCACAGCCGGGCCGGCTAGGTAAGACGAGATGTGAGGGGAGGGGAGGGGCCACGGGCGGACGGACGGACGGTGCCTTCTCACCCGAGTACAGGGAGGGCCCCGACTCGAAGTGGTAGCCGTCGCGGACCCACGAGTGCGCCGCCCCTCCAGGGATGGTGTGCGACTCGCACACGGTCACCTGCGGCGGTGGTGGCGGTTGGGGAGTGGCGGGGGAGTGGCGGGGGATGGAAAGGACAGGGGAGGGGGCGGTGCAGGGGAGGTAGCGAGGAGATAGGGAGGCGCGTTGGGGGAAGAAGGGCCGGCAGAGGAGCCGGCTAGGGAAAACGAGTGGTTGACTGTAGGGGAGTGGGGAGGCAGCCACAACAGGCGCTCGCGGACCAGTGGCGCGGGCTCCCCGCCCCACAGGCCGGCGCGTGGCAGGTAAGGAGCAAAGGGCTTTGTCGACAGAGCGACAGCTGTGGTGTGAGGTCCCCCCAGGGGAGGGAGCAGCTGCATCTGTATTGCTGCGCGGGCGGGCCACAAGCGGGCATTTTGCGCCACACGGCAGGGCGAGACCCACGACAGCCCACGTCGTGGACTTGCGTGGGCGTTTGCTCGTGGAAGGCCCTGCGCTTTGGCCAGCGCACTTACCTTGTAGCCATACTTTGCGAGCAGGCCGCCGCAGCAGAGGCCCCCGATGCCGCTGCCAATCACCACAATGTCGGTCTCATGGCTCCGAGCTTCGCCTGTGAGCAGCGGCCTCGGCGGGGCCGACTTGGTCGCTGTGCCTGAAGCCTGACAGCGAACCTTAACGACCACGTTATTCCTTGCCCGCGCGCTTGTGGATAGTGGACCGCGAAGGACAGGCTTGCATAACATTTCTGCGTTTCGAGTCGCGTGCACTACGCCTTGGAGTAAGTGAAGCTCAGCGGTGCTGAATGCGCTCGCTAGGCATTGAAATGTGGGCGCCTGCGCAAGTATTTCGATGGCCAGCCGTTGGCCGTTGGATTCAGGTGGAGATGACTTTTGCCGAGACGCCTTCTGGAGTCACGACCATACAGTCGTTATAGAAATCAAGTGTATTCTTTTCCGCGTACAGGATTTTGATTAGCTGCAATCATTCCTAAGCTGCGGTGGGAAATGAATCGGTGCTTTGAACGAAACAGGCAGGGAAACAGGTGTTACCAATTAAATGGGTCATCCACAGGCTCCATAAAACTGCACGGTCTCCCCGCAATTTGCGGGCGATCTAGCTCCTGTCGCGCTGTACTCAAGGACGCCGATGGCCGGAGCCCGCTGGCAGGGCCAAGCGATCTGCCACTGCTCGGAAAGCACATCATAGTCACAGGTGAAGCCGACCAGCTGTTTTGCATATTAATTCAGCATCGCAACCTGTGGCGCTGCCCATTTCGTCGCTTCGAAAGTCAACCGCCGCCCAATTGGACCTACAGACAGCACCCGCGCCGGCTTCTCAGTCACCTCATCCTCCCCTCAACCCGACCGCAGCTCCCCGGCAGTACAGCCAGAAACTCGCCGCCAAGCTGATCAACGCCGGAGCTCGTCCGCTCGTCGTACCTGCCGTACAGATCACGGAACTTCCGCCAGAGGACCTAGCGCAGGCAAGCCGAGCAGCGTAAGGCGCTCGACCAGCAGCGGCAATAGCAGCAGCTGCTGCCGCTGCTGCTGCGTTTGCCGCCGTCGGCCTTGTGGCAGGCCTCTTGGCTGACAAACCCGAAGAAACCCAACCGCCTACTTCACACCGAACGAGTACACGTGTGCGCACCTGATCTGATCTGATCTGATCTGATCGCGGGCGTCAGAGCGCAGAGGGCTTCTCAGTCGATCGCGTGGCGGCCGCCTTTAACTGCGAATTCGGCTCCCTTAGGGGTGTGTGTGAACTGTGAAGGCCGCCGGGATGTGCGCCGCCACAACACCGCCTCAACACCGCACACCTCCATTCCCACCTCCTCCCGCCGCCGCCCACACCCAGTTACCCCGCAACTCATCTAGACGCGATCCTCTTTTCCCCTCCTCCCCCTCATGATATCACTCCCTCCTCCCCCCATAATTGCAGATGCGCTCCTCCATCCGCAATCTGCTGTTGCAGCCCCCCTCCTCCTCCTCCTCCTCCTCCTCCTCGGTCACCCACATCGCCTTCACCTCCCGCAACGGCATCTTTGCCTTTCTGGACCAACTGTGCGCGGAACTGGGGGGTGAGTGAGCGGGTGGGGGTTCAGGGTGAGGGTGCGGTCGCGACAACGAGCCCACCGGGTCCGGGTCCTAAGGTGGCCAGCCGGTCGCAAGCAAGTCAGGGGGTCAAGTGGTCAAACCAAACTCCAACAAGAAGAAGACCACCATCCAGCACCCCCACACCCTCTTTCAATGGACCCTCATGCTCCTGGCCCACTTCCTGACCTGACCGCTATTTTGCTGCCGCAAAGAAGATCGAACAATGCTGAACAAAGACCAAAACGCCGCCTCTGCCGCCCATGCCTCCCTCGCTGACCGACCCGTGGGTCTGCCAGGCGAGGCCGCGGGCTGCGACTGGCTCCGGAGCAGCGGCATCCGGCTGTGTGCGCTGGGTGCTGACGGGGAGGTGCTGACGCAGCGGGGCCTGACGGTGCACGTGTCGCCGCAGGAGGTGCGTTTTGTGGGTTTTAAAGGTTTTAGAAAGGTTTTAGAGGTGAAAAAGTTTTAAAAGTGCGTGGGGTCGCGCTGGCCGGCCCGCTGGCTGGCGAGCAGGCATATGGCGCGCGTGCGGCTGGCGAGCAGGCTATGTGGATGGCAACATGTCATTCGGCGGCGTTGAGCCACTGCGTTGCGATGTGGTAGGCAACTCGCGGTGGGGGTGGTTGGGGTGGTGGGAGTGGTGGGAGTGGTGGGGTAGCGGGGGCGGCGGCGGTAGTCACCAGCCACACGCTGCCAATCCCTTATCTGCCATCCGCCGTTGGTCGGCCTCATAGCCGGCGCCAAGGGCCTCTCCTCCCGCCCACGAGCCTCCCTCCGTTCGACCTCCGGGTCGCCTCCTCCTCCGCTGCCGATGATGCTTACTTTGCGTACTTCGGTTACTCGGATGGTACTCTTTTTATACCCCGCGTCTCTCCCTGCCCGGCACCTTCCCGCCTCCCTCTCCACCCCGCCCCTCCCTTTCCAGCCCCTCCCTTTCCAGCCCCTCTCTTTCCAGCCCCTCTCTTTCCAGCCCCTCCCTTTCCAGCCCCTCCCTTTCCAGCCCCTCTCTTTCCAGCCCCTCTCTTTCCAGCCCCTCCCTTTCCAGCCCCTCCCTTTCCAGCCCCTCCCTTTCCAGCCCCTCCCTTTCCAGCCCCTCCCTTTCCAGCCCCTCCCTTTCCAGCCCCTCTCTTTCCAGCCCCTCCCTTTCCAGCCCCTCCCTTTCCAGCCCCTCCCTTTCCAGCCCCTCCCTTTCCAGCCCCTCCCTTCCCCCGGCCCGCCCCCCCCCCCCGCTCCCCTCCTTAGGCCTCCACGTTGGGTTTGGTGCGGGAGCTGGCAGCTCGGGGGGAGGCCCGGGGAGCCCGCGTGCTGTGTCCCGTGCCGCTGGTCACCGGTGGGTGGGGGTAGGGGGGAGGTGGTGGGGGAGGACATTCCGGATTTCGCTTGGGGGTCTCTGGGGTTCGGCTGCCGTCTGGGTTGGTTGGGTGGCGGCGGCGGTCGAGCAAGGGGGTCCGGGCCTATCCGCGTCAGCGCCCTCTGTGGGAGTCGGGAGAGAGAGAGGAAGAGCACGCGGGAGAGAGAGAGAGGAGGGAGAGAGAGGAGAGGGAGAGCACAACACAGTAGCTCGGTGGGCCCGATGTGTATGTTGATAATGGATCACCCTTGGCGAGTGAGAGTATCGTAAACCTCTCTCCGGAACGCCCCTGCCTCCCCCCGGGTTCCCTGGTTTGCGCCGTCCACCCATCCGCCTCTTACATGTTTATTACACACACACACCCCAATCACACACACATTCCACCAGGTGGTCTGGTTGAGCCGCCGGTGGTGCCCCGCTTCCTGCAGGCGCTTCAGGTGGGGTGGGGTTCGGGAGGGAGGGAGGGAGGGGGGGAGGCGTGCGGCGGTGGAAGTAGGGGGCGGCGGGGCAGGGACCCCTTGTTGCTGATGTTGCTGCTGCTGTTCCCCGAACTTAACTGCGGTTCCCGACTTTCACTGCTGCTGCTGTGTCCTCTGGAGATGCCTGCCCGCGTACGTGCCCGCACAACCACTCTACACACACATACACATACACACATGCCTCCAACGCCCCCCCATCCCCTCGACATCCATCCCACCCCCACCCCCCCGGGGATCCCAACCCACCCACCAGGACGCTGGCGCCCAGGCGCTGCGTCTGCCCGCCTACCTGACCACACTGGGCTGCTCCCCGGCCGAGTGCTCCCTGGAGCGGGCGGCTCTCCAGGGGGGGCAAGTGGCGGCGGTGGCCTTCAGCTCAACAGCAGAGGTGGGCTGGGGCCTGGGGTGGGGTCTGGGGTGCCGGGGATGCGCTACGGTAGACCCGTTATTACAGTCCTACACAGGTGGTAGGGATAAAGATAAGGTACCGCAGAAATGGAACCGAGGCCAATGCAAGGGCAAGGGCAAGGGCAAGCCGAATGCACGCAGCCATATATACAGTACGCACTGCCATGTGCCATCGCCCCTCGCTTGCCGCTGCCCTTCACTGAGCTTCCTTCCGCCCTTCAACAAACTTGCTTCGCCCATGCGCCTGCCGCCTCCTCGCCCCGCAAACTCGCGTCTTGGTAAGGTTACAGGTATGTTTGGTACGTATTGCCGGTCCGTTCCATGTCCGTTCGCTAACGCCGTCTCCGTCCCTTCGCTGCGGTATCTTCATTCTTACCCCGCAATCCCCCACACGCCTCGCCCTGCCTTGACCCCGTGTTGCCATCTTGCCCACAGGCCCAGGGCCTGTTGCAGCTGATGGGCGGTGCGGCGGCCTTCTCCGCCGCCGTGTCGCGACACGGGGTGCTGCTGGCGGCACATGGGCCTTACACGGCGGAGGGTGTCCGGGCGGTGACGGGGCTGCCGGTGGGGGCAGTTTCTCGCAGCTTCTCCACCTTTGACGGTCTCGTGAAGGCGCTGGAGGAGCACTTTGCGGCTACGACGCCGGCGGCGGCGGAGAGGAAGGAGGAGGTGGTGGTGGCGGGGAAGGAGGTGGCGGCGGCTGGGGTGGTAGGACCCGCCGCGGCGGCGGCTGGTCCCGTCGTCTCTTGACGTCTTGAGGCTCCTACGGTCAGGGGCCGTTCTTTTTCGGGTGCCTCCGCTCTCACGCGGAATGTGTAGCTGGGCCATGTTTGACGCTACGAAATGAAATGCGCACACGACATGGTACGGACTGCACTACCGGTCATGTTACCTCTTGACATACCGTATCCAAGAGCGCCGGGCTGATTAACACGGCTGATGAGGCTACTGGGAATGGGGAGCGGTGCTGAGCCGGTGCCTGGATGAGACCCTCTGCCTCTTTGACACACAAAAACACATACATACACAAGCCAGATCGCAGATTGCGGGTCGCAGGTCGGACATCGGAAATCGCAGGGGTCGCACGCAAGCCCGCGCTCGCAGCGACGCCGTTCGCGAATGCAGTGCAGCGTCTTCTCAAGATACTCCTCCTCCTGTACGGCAGCCTCCGCCACGCTTGGAGCCACGCCGTCCACCGCTAGGCACCACGGCTCGCCCCCCGCCCTCCGTCTCCCCTCTTGCGTCTTGCGGCCCCCCCACCCCCAAACCCACTCGCCTCGCCTCGCCATCCCCTCTTCCCCACCGTTCCGTATCATGTCTACTTAAAAACGCAACTAGTAAGGGGGTCCAGCAGCAGAAGAGCGCATTCTCCGAAACCAGCACCACCACGCCCTTCCCCCCCTCCCCTATGGTGTATGGTGTATGGTGTATGGCGTATCCTTAACTTAAGATGCGTGTCCGGGTCAGCAGTGCAGTGCAGTACAGTGCCGTGGCGTGGCGTTGGGCGTGGCGTGGCGTGCCGTGTGTGTTATGTGTGTTGTACGGCAGTCCCGCACCTCCCGCCGCCCCGTCCCGCGTCAACCACCTCCCTCCTCAATGGCGCACGCGCTTCCGGACACCAAGTCACACCCACCACACAACACACAAACACACACACATTCTGTATGCGAGGTATCACGAAAGTTAATTAAAAAGCTAAATACGGCACACACACAGACACACACACACACGCGCGTGTGTGTGTGTCTCCACGTGTGTGTGTTTTACGTGAGTATGTGTCAACGTCTCACAGACACACGCGAGGGGGTTATCTTTTATCCTCTTTATATCCTCTTTAACCTCTTCAACCTCTTTATCCTCTTTGCCAATACCACCCAAATCACTTATGGTATCAACACAGCAGCACTATACGGCACTCGCCGCGCCGTGGGGTCAATCAGTCGCGGGTTGTCCAGCTACCGGTTCCGTAAAGTCCCCCTATATCGACACATCGGGGGCTCACATACGACACATTATACGACACTATACGGTACGACACTATACGACACGGATGCCGTACCTCCTCCCGCTGTCATCCTACGCGGCACCGACAGACCAGCACGGCAAGCTATCCGGCGTGAGAGAGAGAGCTACAACCCGCCCTTCCGGTAAGGGCAGCTGTTGCCCCAACCCGGTCCCCCCCCTCACCCTTACTCACACACATACACACACACACGCACACACACACACACAACATATGCACGCACGCCCGCCCGCACGCAATGCATGCTGGGCGCAGTTGCATCGGAGGCGCCGCGGCTCAAGCCCCCAGAAGCGGGCTCGCCACATTCTTGGTGGATGCCCCCAGGGCCGCCAACAACCCCCGCCCCCCGCCCTCCACACCACCACCACCCCGACCGCCGCCGACCGCGCCCCCCAACCCCCCGCCCGCAAAGTACCCCGATGGCGAGTTTGTGAGACTGCGGGGAAGGTGTCGGCCGCCGCCAGCGGCGGCGGCGCCGCCGCCGCTCGGCATCACGGCGGCGCCGCCACCCATCATGGCGCGCTTGGCCTCCGCCTTTATGTGCGCAATCTCGTCGTACGTCAGGCACTGCCGTACCTGCGGCGGCGCTCGGCCGCCGTTGTCGCGCATGCGCTGCCAAATGTAGCTGGCGGCGGTGAGAGCGCCGCTGCGGCGCAGCGGCGCGATCTCGTCGTCGGTGCCGCCGCCTCCGGCGGCGCCGCCGCTGGCGGCGCCGCTGATGGAAGTCTCGCCGGCCGTGCTCAGCGCCATGCTAGGCGCACCGCCGCCGCCGCCGCCGGCGTGGGGGCTGCTGCGCGGCCGCGCGCGCAGCGCGCCGCCGGCCAGCGGCGGTGCCGACGGCGGACCCGGGCCGCGACCGGGGTCGGGTACGGCAACGGCGGCGGCGGCGGCGGCTCCGCCGCCGCCGCCTCCGTCGACGGCCAGCGGCGGCGGTCGCTGTGGGCCGCCAAGGCGGGAGGGCACGCGGAGGGGACTGACGGGGCGGCCGCCGCCGCCGCCGCCGCCAGCGGCGGCGGCGGCGGCTCCGGGGCCGCTGGCGCTGCCCGTTACGGCTAGGCCGCTGGGGTAGCGGGAGGGGGGCCCATTGCTGCCGGGGCGGCCATGCAAGCTGAGGCTGAGGCCGCCGGTGAGGGAGGCGCCCAGGGCTGCGAAAGGGGCGAGAGAGGCGAAGGAGGAGTTTTGGGGTTGGTGGAGGGGAGGGGCGGGGCGGGGGGTAAAACGAACCGAAGCGGGTGTGTGTGTGTGTGTACCTGTGTGAAAGTGTGTGTGTGGTTGGGGCGACTTGGTGTGTGAGGACCGCTGTTGCTGGGGGAATGAAGGAAGTTAAAACATGTCCCTCTCCTCCCCCTCTCCCTCCCCTTCTTCTCCCTCCACGCCCTCCCTTCCTCCCTCCCTCCCTGCCTCCCGACCGACCCGTGGGACTGGCGGGCGCCATGATGGACATCATTCGCTCCACGGCGGGTTGGTCTCCGTGGTACAGATCCAGTCGGCGAGCGGCCTTGGCGGCGAGGGCGTCAACCTAAGGGGGTGGGAGGGGAGGGGAGAAGGAGGGAAGGGAGGGAGGGAAGGGTGGGAGGGGTGGGAGGGAAGGGTGGGAGGGAAGGGGGGAAGGGGGGTGTCGAAGGGTTTGGGAGGAGTCCAACTGACGGCCAGTGCACGCCCAGTGAGCACCACCCGGGGCGGGGGCAGGGGCAGGGGTTGGGAGTGGAATGCGACACAATGGTCATGTATGTAATGGTGGTCAGCCGCAGCCGCAGCCGCAGCCGCAGAGGTGTTTGTTTGTGTGTGTGGTGGGGGTTAGGTGGGGGAAATGGGGGGCGGGGAGGGCATTCCCCGCCAGCGGCCGATCGCGACCCTGGCGACCGCCACTGACCCACGGGTCATCACCGTGCCAGGAGGCGGCCATATGCAGGGAGGGGGAGGGGGAGTTTGAAGAGTGAATTTGCAAGAAAGAAAGGAGGGGGAGGGGGAGGGGGAGGGAGGGAGAGGGAGGTAGGAGGTGGGGTGGGGGGCCCTCTGGGCCCCAGCGTTGCCCCCCGCGTCCAAAATCCAATTACTGCCGCTGCCGCTGACACACACGCACACACACATACACACACATACCCGGGGCCAGGTCTTCTCCCCCCCCCATGCTATGGAAGACCCGTGTACCCCTAGTCCCGTACCGGTAGAGTTCCGTACCCGTAGTCCCGTACCAGTGTCGTACCTTATCCGCCAGCGGCGCCAGTCCCTCTCCGTACAATCCGGAGATGAGGTTGGGGAGGGCGTTGCCGCGCGCCGTGCCGCACAGCAGCGGGTTACGGTAGTAGCGCTCGGCGGGAGTACCCTGGGGGGGTCGGGGGGGGGGGGAGGGGAGGGATTGGGGGGGTTGTCCATGTATAGAGGGGGGGTGGGGGGGAGGAGGAGGGAGCGGCGGAGCTCACCGGGGCAACTGGCAAGGCGTAACGGCCTGACGGGTAAAGGGTCACCTCCGGAACAATAACCGTCAACCGCCAAGCACCAACCGCCAAGCCGACATCGTGGACAGACACCACCCCAGCACCCCTGGATGGATGGGTTGGGTGGTTGGGCGGTTGGTGGTTGGGTGGTTTACGTCCTCTCTTAAGTCTTAACGGTCGGCCGGCCGGTCGTACACGCCGTTGACGCATCTCACCCTCGAACCCCATCCAACGCCATCCAACGCCACCACCACCCCACCCCGTCCTTCTCGCCCTCCCCTCCCCTCCCCTTCCCAACCGCCAACCGCCCCCCCAACCGCCCTCACTCACGTTCTTATACAGCTCCAGGTTCTTGGACCCCGGGTTGTCCAGCTCCGCCTCTAACTCCCGCATGTACGACAACACCTTGTCAACCTCATTGCTGTGACCGCCGCCCTTCTTGCCGCCTGGCGGGGGGGGGGGGGGGGACGAACTAGGGGGCGAGGAGGGAGGAAAGCGAGCGAGCCAGTGAGCAAGTGTGTGTGTGCGTATGCGTGTGTGCGTATGCGTGTGTGTGTCTGCTCTGCTCCTCTGCCGGCAGCCGACGCCCACCCACCCACACGCGACCCCACAACTCCTCCCCCATATCGCGGAGGCGGACCCCCCACCCCTCCTCCACAAAACAACTTCTCCGCAAACCCTAAAACCCTAAAACCCATCCCTCCATCCCCCACCCCTTCGCTACCCCCCTACTCCCCCTACTCCCCCCCCCCTACCGGCCTCCTCCCCCACATCGCCTCACCCTTCTTCTTCCGCGGCCCCAGTCCCCCGGGGCCCCGAATGGGCGCCAGAGGGCTCTCCTCATCCTGGAGCAGTGGGGCAACAACAGGCGGGGGGGGGGAGTGATGTGCTCCTTTATATAGCAAAGGGAGGGGGGAGGGGTGGGGGGAAGACGCAGCCAGGCGCGGGAGGAGGTGGGCGGGGGCGGACGCGCGCGGAAAAGGGGAGCACAGGATAACAGGGGGTTAACAGGGGGTTGCCAGGGGGTTGCCAGGGGGGGCTCAGGCTGGCAGTGGGGCAGGCAGTAGGAGGGGGGAAAGGTACCGGCGGGGGGGTTTCAAAGCATAGCAGTAGAGAGGTGGGGGTGGGGGTCAGGGACTGATATGCTCCTTTATAATGGGGGTGGGGGGCAAAGCACTTGGGTTAAGGCAGGGCAAGCGGAAAGGAGGTGGAGGTGGAGGTGGAGGGTGTGGAGTCCCGTAAATCGGGAAGCACGAACCTCAAACGCACGGGGGGTTGGTGGTGGTGGCGGCGGCGGGTATATCCCTCCCCGCCCACCCGGCCCCACTTCCCCATACCCACCTCCTCCTCCCCCGCCCCTCCTCCTCCCCCGCCCCTCCTCCTCCTCCTCCTCCCTCCCTCCATCCCCATCACTCCTCCGGCCCTCCTCGGCTCCCCTCCCTATCCCCCTCCCCCTCCCCAGGCCGCGCCACCGTCTTCCCCCTGCCCTCCCTTTACCCACACAAACACACACACACTTCCCCCCCCCCACCCCGCCACCCCGCCAAACACACCCACCCACCCCCCTCACCTCCCCCATGCTTATGGCAATCCGTGTGGCCGCCAGAGACGACTCCGAATGCCCCACCACCACATCTTGTCCGATGGTGCCCAGCCGACCAAAGTAGTAGGTCAGCTTGAAGGCGGTGTCATCGCGGAGGGCCCTGAGGGCGGAGTGAGTGAGTGAGAGAGAGAGTGAGGGAGAGGGAGTGGGAGAGAGAGGGAGAGAGAGGGAGTGAGAGGGAGAGAGTACGAGAATAAGAGAGAGAGAGAGAGAGGGGAGGGGGCAGTAGGGAGGGGGGCTAGAATATGACAGTAGGTGGGAGGGTGGGTTTGTAAAGACGAACGCGCAGGGGGGCTGCGGTGGAGGTGAGGAATACCGGCAGGGGGGCGGCATCGTTTTTCTTGTCTTGCCCCCACCCGACCTGGTCCCCGCCCCACCCGACCAGTCCCCCCCCCCACACCCCCACCCCCACCCACCATCCCCCCCCACCTGACCAGCTCCCCCCCCACCTGACCAGCTCCCCCCCACCACCATCCCCCCCCCACCTGACCAGCTCCCCCCCCACCTGACCAGCTCCCCCCCCACCTGACCAGCTCCCCCCCCCACCGCCCCCCCACCTGACCAGCTCCAGGGAGGCGCACTTGAAGAACTGGTCGATGTGCATGTGGTACACAGTGATCTCGGTGTTGGCAGTCACCTGGTCAGGTCCAGGGGGGAAGGGGGAGGGGTCAGGAGGGTGAGGAGGTGAGGAAGAGGGTCGGGGGAGGGTTGGGGGAGGGGTAAGCAGGGGTAGGAGGGTGGAGAGGGAGAGAGAGAAAAGGGCAAACAGGGTCCGAATAAACGACTCCCCCTGCCTCCCCCCCTGCCTCCCCCCCTGCCTCCTTGTCGTACCTTCATACACGACTGCAGCTCCCCCTCCCCCAGCACACGCATTCCGCCGCCAAAGTGCGACCCCGCCTCCAATGTCGCCACCGTCTGTGTTTGTGTGTGTGGGGGGGTGAATGTGGCGGCGGGGGGGGGGGGGTTAGGGCTTGGGGCTAATCAATGCGGGTGGTGGTGGTGGTGGGGTTGGGGACTTGGGCTTGGGGTTGGGGTTGGAGGGGGGGGTTTAGGAAATATCGAAGTGCAAATCATACCGCAGCGGAGGGACGTGGGCGACCCAGGAGCCACTTGTATGTGTGTGTGTGTGTGTATGTGTGTGTGGGGGGGGGGGGAAGGAGGGGGAGTACTTGAGGGTAAGTTTGTTAGGGTATCTCATACAGGTCGTCCAAGGGGGGTGGGAAGGGGGTTGTGGGACTCCACCCGTGGGACAGCGGGACACATCCCACCACCGCGGATCGATACCAGCCCCGGCACCCGCAGCACAGCACAGCACAGCACAGAACCCTACACTCAGCCACCCACCCACAGCCACCCACCCACAGCCACCCACCCACAGCCACCCACCCACAGCCACCCACCCACAGCCACCCACCCACAGCCACCCACCCACAGCCACCCAACCACAGCCACCCAACCACAGCCACCCACCCACGCACCTTTTTTGGTATGGCCGCTCGCCGCAGCCGCCGCAGCTCATCCTCGTGCCCCAACGTACCGATCGCCCGTCCATCCACAATACTGATCGCCGCCAACACCTCATTATCAACCGCCTCCTCCCCAATACCCCCCTCGATACCCCCGCCACCGCCGCCCACGCCGCCGCCGCCGCCGACCCCGTCCCCCAGCACGCCGCCAACGCCGCCGCTGGGGCTGCCGCTGGCGGCGCCGGCCGCGGCTCCAGCCGCGCCGGCGACGCCGGCGGGAGAGCCGCCGCCGCCGCCGCCGGGGCCGCCGGGGCCGTGCCCGCCGCCGCGGGCGGCGCCGCCGGGGCCGCCGCCGCCGCCTGCGGCGGCGGCGGCGCCGCCGCCGCCGGGGCCGGCACCGCCGGGGGGTGTGGTCGGTGTGGGTGTGGCTGCGCAGCGCCGGTCGAGCGCCTCCAGCGTGACGGTGCCTAAACAGGATATGGACACGGACATGGGGGCGGGGGCGGTTGGGAGAGACCGGGGGCGCAGGCGAGGGTTAAGGGCACACCCAGGCTGCAGCCCGCCTTTCCCTTCCCCCCCCCGGAGCCTCCCACACGTCTGCCGCCACGCCCCCACCCCAACCCGGTTCTCCTCCGCATCACCTTCCACCGTTCCTTTGCTATCGTCCTTTCCTATCCGCTCGGGCCCCTGTCGCAGCCCCTCCGGCTTTCTTGCACCTCCCTTTCCCCCAAAAACACATACACACACATGTGGCACCCCTCCCCCTGCCTCCCCCTCCCCCCTCCCCCCCCGCCCCCCCCGGGCCACGCACCCGACTTTATGAAGTATATTTGTTGGTCCGCCAGCGGCTCCCACTCCTTGCCCGCGGGAAAGGTGGACTGCATCATGTGACTGATCACCTGAGAGTGCGGGTGTGTGTGTGGGGGGAGGGGTAGATGTGCACCTGCCCGTGTCTGTGCGTGTGCGTGTGCGTGTGCGTGTGCGTGTGCGTGTGCGTGCGTATTTTGGACAGCTTGGGGCAATTTGGGGCAAGTTTGGGTTTTTAATGTCATTCTGCCACTTCCGTCGTTTCAGAAGACACTATCTTGACTCCTGTTGTTGACTTGGCACGTTGTTGTATCCTGTTGTTGTCACGTCACGTTAAGTTACGTTACGTTCTCGTCGTGTCGTTACCTTGAGCGTCTCCTTCTTAGGCAGCGCCTGGAACACCGCCACCCGCGAGTGAAAGAACTTCTCGGCCCCCAGCAGTCGGTCGCGGAAGAAGGGGCCGAAGCAGGACAGCAGGTCGGTCCGCTGGAAGGTGAGGAAGGTGCAGTTGGAGGTGGGGGTGGCAACCTGGCGGGGGGGGGGGCGAGGGGGGGGCGGGGGGCGGGGTTGTTTGTGCGTGCGTGTGTGGGGTTATGTGTGTGCGTGTGTTTGTGTGTGGAGGGGCGTGTGTGTGTGTGTGTTTGTGTGTGGAGGAGTGGAGTTATGGGTGGAGTGGTTTGGTGTGGAATGGGCCTGGTGACGTCAGCGCTCTCGATGGCACTGGTTTCGGAGGGAGGGGGAGGGGTCGTGGATCAGGGGGCTGAGGGTTCGGCTTCGGCTGGCCATTTGTCGCGCTGTCCTGCCCTTTGGCGAATGTGGTTCTTTCTTTTTAGGGTGCTCCTTTGGCACTTCGGCTCAGCCCAGTTCAGTTCACTTCAGATCCATGATCCTCAGATTCCGACCGCGCAGGTGGCCCTCCTCCCCCTCCTCCTCCCCCTCCTCCCCCCCTCCCCCTCCTCCCTCCCCCCCAGGCGCACCTCAGCTCGCGGCTCGTCGTTAAGGATGGCCATCTCGCCGAAGCTCTGTCCCTTTTTGAGGGTGGCGATCAGCGTCTTCTCGCGCCGGTTGCCGGGGGGGTGCGTCCAAATCTCCACGACGCCTGAGGAGGGGCGGGGCGGGGCGGGGCGGGGCGGGGCGGGGCGGGGCGGGGCGGGGCGGGGCGGGGCGGGGCGGGGCGGGGCGGGGACGGGCGGTGCGGTTACACGCATCACATTTCATCGCGACCCACCGCATGGCAACATGGCAAGATGGCAAGATGGCATGCAGCGGGCCGAGGGCCCTCCCTGCCTTACAAACGTCTTCCCCGCCTGTAACCCCACGCGCCAGCGCTGCCTCTCTCCCTGCCGCCCCCCCTCCCCCGGGCTCCTGCCCTCCCTCCCCCCCTGCCCCCCCCCCTGCCCTCCCGCCTGCCTCGATCCCTCCCTCTCCGGAACTGTCCGAGCAAGCATCACCGCCACCGCAGCGCCTCCCAAACACAACCCCCAGTCCACCACCCCACCCCCCAGAGCGTCTTTTCAGCTCGGTAAGGTTACAGGTATGTTCGGTAAGTATTACTGGGTTCGGGGTCCGTTCGCTAACGCCGTCTTCGTCTCCGCTGCGGTATCTTTTTTTCACCCCACCCCCCACCCCGCCCCCCACCCCGCCACCGCACACACGCTGTTTGTGCGGACGAAGGGCCCAGCTGCCGTATAAGGCAGGCTGTGAGCTCAAGCCTTTGGGGAGCCGCTGCGCCGTACACCCGTATATGGGGTGTATGACGCAGCCAGCTCTGCGTCGAGCAGGAGGGGGTAGCGGCCCCTCACGCCCTTCTCCCACCGCAAGGGGGAGAGTGCTTAGGCGGTCTTTCCGTCGGGGCTGGGTTAGCAGCCCCTGGCCAGCGTCAGGGCCCGGTCAGATACTGTAACGACACACACGTCCAGGCCCACATACACACGCACATACACACACACGCACACTCTTCCTTGGGTTCGGAGCGTGAAGCCCACCGCAACATCCTACGCACCCCGCCTCCCCTTCGGCCCCCCGCCCCCCCCCCTGCCCCCGCCCCCCCCCGGGTCCCCTCCTCACCCGTCAATATGAGGTGGAACCTCTCCGGCGGGTCCCCTATGCGGTACACCGTTTGATCCTTTTTGTAGTTTTCCATCTTGGCGGCGAAACACGCCTCCATGCGCGTCTCCTCGGGGACCTAAGAGGGGTTTCGGGGAAAGGGGAAAGGGGGGAAGGGGTTTGAAGAGCGAATTTGCATGGGGGGGAGGAACGGCCGGGGGACTTGGAGGGCAGAGGAGAAGATACCGCAAAAGAGGGAGGGACGGAGGGGGAATTGTTTGGGGGGTCGAGGGGCCCGAGGGGTGGGGGGCTTCGGGTTGAGTTGGCTTACCGGGGGGGGAGGGGCTGGGGTGTGTCTGGGGGCTTGGGGCAAAAACCCTATTATAACGCCCCCCCCCCGTGCAGATACACACACATACATACACCATCCCCATCCACCGCCCCATCCCCATCCCCCATCCCCCACCTTGCGCAAAAAGTCGCTGACGTACGACATCGTCGTACTCAACTCCTCCAGCAGCTTATCCAGGCTCATCTTGTTGCCGCTGCCCGGATCGTCCAACGCCATATTGTCGTACTCGCTGCTCAGGAACTCCGGCTCCAAGCCGCCGTCGCCGCCGCCGGTGCCGGTGCCGGTTAGGCCGCCGTTGGGGCGGCCCAGCACCAACGATGCGACGGTGCTGAAGGCGGCGGGTGGGCTGGTGCCGCCCATCTGGCTGCGGGTGGGGCTGGGCGAGCGGCGCAGTCGCGGGGGGAAGCCGCCGCCGATGTCGTCATCGTCCTCGGAGAAGCCCGTGGGGGAGCGGGAGTCGCGGAACTGCGGGACACCCGAATGGGAAGGGAGGAGGAGGGTGGCGCTCGGGTCAGCCCCACCTGGCCGCAAGATAAATGGATAGCAGTTACTTTCATGGAGGGATGGAGGGAGGGACGGGGAGAAGGTAACAGAGGGAGGGATGGAGGGAGGGAGGGCCGGGGGTTGGAGCAGGGGCGCGGCGCGGCGCGGGGGACCTTACGTTGGCACGCGCGCCCATACACACGCGCCTACTCGCTACTCCCCCTCCTCCTCCCCCGGGTAGCTCCAAAACCAGCGTGTCCCTCCCTCCCTCCCTCGCTCACCGGCGGCCCCCGATATCCTCACGTCTGCTCCGGCCCAGCCCCCGCCCCGTCGCCCCCCACTCGCCTTCCTCACGTTCACCTTCCCCACTTCACTCCCTCCCCCCCCATCCCCCCCCCCCAAACACACGCCCAAAAAGCACGCACGCGCGCGCCTGCATCACCCCACCCCACCCCCAGTCACCCCAGCCCGACCCGGCCAACCTCCCACTCACCACCCGAGATTGCCGACGGGACGTCGATCCCGTGTCGCCGTACAGATTCTCCATAGGGCCCGACGGCATGTGCCCTCCCACCCGCCGCAGATCCCAGCTCCGAATGGCGCTCGTGACCAGATCCTCCGCGTCCCCGCCGTCGCCGCCCTCGCCACCCGACTCGCCGCCGCCGCCACCGCCGCCGCCGGCGGCCGACGAGGCCGCCGCCGCTGCGGCTGCTGCTGCTGCTGCCGCCGCCGCCGCGATGCGGCTCCCCACTCCGTTCTCCAGCCCCGCCTCGTTGCGCGAGGCGCTGGCGGCGGTCATCAGTACGAGGGTCGTGTTGCGGCGGCGGGCGCGGGAGGGGTTGGCGTGGAGTGACCCGTGGGTCAGTGCCGTCTGGGTCACGTGCTCCTTGAACACCTGCACAGGCACAGGCACAGGCACAGGCCGGTAGGCAGAGGCCGATAGGCAGAGGCCGGTAGGCAGAGGCACAGGCCGGTGGGCAGAGACCGGTAGGGAGGGGCACAGGCCGGGTCCGTGGCCCCCCCACATGCCACCTCCAGACCACCGCTCCGGTCTCATCCTTGTCACCAGCCAGGCAGCCACTCTTCGGCTCCCCCCAAACCCCCAAACCCCCGAGCCCCCCAGCTCCACTCCCAGCCCCCACCCCTGGTCCCGATTCCCCGCCCCCCGCTCCCCCTTCCCCCCGCCCCTCGCTCCCCCTTCCCCCCGCCCCTCACTCCCCCTTCCCCACGCCCCTCGCTCCCCCTTCCCCCCGCCCCTCACTCCCCCTTCCCCACGCCCCGCCCATACACATACACACATACACACATACACACACGCACGCACCGTGAGTCTGTCCAGCAGCAGTTTGATCCGTGCCAGTACCAGGGGGTAGGGGGTGCGCTGCAGCGCCTTGAGCCGCGCAGTCTCACGCAGCTTGCGGGAGGCGTTGCTGGCGGCGATGCGGATGGCGCTGCGGCGCCACCTTGGGGGGGGGAGGGAGGGAGGGAGGGAGGGAGGGAGGGAGGGAGGGAGGGAGGGAGGGAGGGAGGGAGGGAGGGAGGGAGGGAGGGAGGGAGGGAGGGAGGGAGGGAGGGAGGGAGGGAGGGAGGGAGGGAGGGAGGGAGGGAGGGAGGGAGGGGAGGAGGGAGGGAGGGAGGGAGGGAGGGAGGGAGGGAGGGAGGGAGGGAGGGAGGGAGGGAGGGAGGGAGGGAGGGAGGGAGGGGGGGAGGGAGGGAGGGAGGGGGGGAGGGAGGGGGGGAGGGAGGGAGGGAGGGAGGGAGGGAGGGAGGGAGGGAGGGGGGGAGGGAGGGAGAGAGGGAGGGAGGGACGGAGGGAGGGAGGGAGGGAGGGAGGAGGGAGGGAGGGGAGGAGGGAGGGAGGGAGGGAGGGAGGGAGGGAGGGAGGGAGGGAGGGAGGGAGGGAGGGAGGGAGGGAGGGAGGGAGGGAGGGAGGGAGGGAGGGAGGGAGGGAGGGAGGGGAGGAGGGAGGGAGGGGAGGAGGGAGGGGGGAGGGAGGGAGGGAGGGAGGGAGGGAGGGAGGGAGGGAGGGAGGGAGGGAGGGAGGGAGGGAGGGAGGGAGGGAGGGAGGGAGGGAGGGAGGGAGGGAGGGAGGGAGGGAGGGAGGGAGGGAGGGGAGGAGGGAGGGAGGGGAGGAGGGAGGGAGGGAGGGAGGGAGGGAGGGAGGGAGGGAGGGAGGGAGGGAGGGAGGGAGGGAGGGAGGGAGGGAGGGGGGGGGGGGAGGGAGGGAGGGAGGGAGGGAGGGAGGGAGGGAGGGAGGGAGGGAGGGAGGGAGGGAGGGAGGGAGGGAGGGAGGGAGGGAGGGAGGGAGGGAGGGAGGGAGGGAGGGAGGGAGGGAGGGAGGGAGGGAGGGAGGGAGGGAGGGAGGGAGGGAGGGAGGGAGGGAGGGAGGGAGGGAGGGAGGGAGGGAGGGAGGGAGGGAGGGAGGGAGGGAGGGAGGGAGGGAGGGAGGGAGGGAGGGAGGGAGGGAGGGAGGGAGGGAGGGAGGGAGGGAGGGAGGGAGGGAGGGAGGGAGGGAGGGAGGGAGGGAGGGAGGGAGGGAGGGGAGGAGGGAGGGAGGGAGGGAGGGAGGGAGGGAGGGAGGGAGGGAGGGAGGGAGGGAGGGAGGGAGGGAGGGAGGGAGGGGGGGAGGGAGGGAGGGAGGGAGGGAGGGGTGTAGATCACAGTCCGAACGAGCTGACTGACAGGCAGACAGGGAGGAGGTTGGGAGAGGTGGGGGGTGGATTAGGGGGTTGGGAAGGGGGGGGGGACCCGGGCTGATCAAACCCACCCACCACCACCGCCCTGCCCCTTCTCCCCCCAAAAACCCCCACCGCCACCCGCTCCCCGCCCCCCAACCCCACCTGGACATGGGGCTCCCTCCCCCTCGCGAGGTCATGGTGCCGAAGCGGGCCAACACATTGAAAGCGCCCTCCGTCGCCTCGCGCAGCTGGCCAGGCAGGCAGGCAGGTAACCATGCGGGGAAGGGGCCAGGGCGGGCGGCAGGAGGAAACGAGGGAACGCTTTCAACGGGCGGGAAGCGGGAAACACAAAAGCCGTCGAGATCAATATTAACATCCATGCAACCAGCCAGCCGCAGAATGAAGAAAGCCCACAGAAACGGAAAATATCAGTATAGCAGTAGTCGACGCGCGATACAAATTTAAACTAAGTTGACATGACATCAAATATTTTGACGTTATATTATGATATGGTGATGATACAAGCGACGTGATGTTGGCGCGACGTTGGCACAGTTGACAAAGTTGACGCGACGCGGTTCCCGTTTGCGCGAGCTGGCAAATCCGATAGATACCACCCCGCCGTTAGTTACCAGGGTGGAGGTTCTGGGGAGAGGCTGCGCCCGGACGGAACGCACGAAACGTGACGGCGCCCCCATGCCCGAGCCCGTGCCCGAGGAGGGGGAGGGGGGAGGGGATGGGGGAGGGGATGGGGGAGGGGAGGGAGGAGGGGAGGAGGAGGGAGGGAAGGAGGAGGGGAGGGGGGCGGGGGAAGGGGTTGGGTGCAGCGGCGTGGTAGGCGGGGGCGGAGGGGGAAGTGGCGGGGGAATGGAGGATGCCGGCGGCGAGGCCAGGGCCAGCGACTGTTGGCTGGGGGCTGTGACTGCGGCTGCGGTGAGGATGTCCATCTCCATCTCCATCTCCATCTCCATGTCCTGCCGCGAGCGCCGCCGCCGGATGCGGGCCGGCCGTCCCCCAGGCACCGACCACCCAGCAGCTGCAGCTGCAGCGGCAGCAGCGCCGGGCGGCGCGGGGCGAGGCCCCGTCCTTCCCTACGCCCCCACCGCCGCTGCCGCGGTCAGGGCGCGCCTGCGCCTGCAGCCCAGCCAGCCCGCTGCCGCCGGGCCCGCCGCTGCGCCGCTGCTCCACCCGTGTCGTCGGCCCCGGAACTGCAGCGACCGTAGCAGCAGCTGCTGCTGCCCGCTGCTCCTGCCTGCTGCTGCTGCCCACTGCTCCTGCCCGCTGCTCCTGCCTGCTGCTGCTGCCCACTGCTCCTGCCCGCTGCTCCTGCCTGCTGCTGCTGCTCCTGCCTGCTGCTGCTGCTGCTAATACTTCGCCGCTGCTACTTCGCCGCTGCTGCCTCCGCACGTTGGCAGCAGCGCCGCGCGCCGGCAGTTGCCGTGCAGCGCCGGTGGCTGTGTGCCGCCGTCCCGGCCCCGACGGGTCAGGTAGGAGAGATCCAAAAAGATCCAACTCGATCCAGCACACCACCCGTACTCAACACAACCCCCGCACTCAGCGCTGCGCTGAGTGCCCGCCCGTCCCGGCAGGCAGCAAGAGGAATCCGCGGCGACGACGACACGGGGTGTGTGTGCCTGTGCCGGCGACCGTGATCATCTTGCACTCGCCAGTCAGCCAGTCAGCCGACCCGGTCTGAACCCCCCCCCTCAACGTTGTCGCCCACGGTTGTTGCCAGAGGGGGACGGGGGGGGCGGGGGGGCGGGGGGAGGGCAGCCACTCCATGGCCCAAAGTGGCCCCCAGACCTCTGGCGGTGTACCGTATAGGCTGTCCTTTGTCGGCGTAGGCGCGGAGGCGTGGAGGCGTGGAGGCGTGTAGGGGTGGGCCCGCCTGGCCTACCGCCTTCGCAGCTGTGCGGGCCAGGTAACCCACAGACAACCCTGAAAAAACCCTGGCGGCCGCACGTGCCGCCCGCCCGCCTCCTCCGTATGCACGGGGCCCCGTTCGCCAGCCAGCCGCGCCTCGGCCACGCCACGCAGCGGTCCTTCCCTGGAGCTGTTCTTCTTTCATTGGGCGGGTACTGATACCCCAATGTCGTACTGTTTACCCCCAAATGCCACCTCCCTCCCTCCCTCCCCGCCTGCCCGACCACCCGCCAGAGAGGCCAGAGGCCATCACTCACCTCCTCATTGCGCATGGGCAGCGACTCCTCGTCCAACCGCCGCATCAGGTTGGTGGGGCTCCTCGTGCTTCCCTAGGTCCCTTTCCTCCTTCCTTCCTTCCTTCCTTCCTTCCTTCCTTCCTTCCTTCCTTCCTTCCTTCCTTCCTTGTGTTCCGAGCTTTCCGCGTCGGCCGCTGCCGCTGCCGCTTGGGCAGCCGCCGCCGCCGGCCGCAGCTGCTGCCGCCGGTGCTGTGCCGGGCCCGCTTACACCGCCCGCCGCCTCCGCCGCGCCTCCGCCGCAGATGCCACGCCCCCCGCTGCTGCTACTGCTCCAGCTGCTGCTGCTGCTGTTCGCTCACCGAGAAGGTGCTACTGAAGCTGCTGCTACTGTTGATGGTACGAAAATGCGGTCTGCAGCTGCAGCCGCCGCCGCCCGACCGCTGCCGCCGGCCGCTGCTCTCGGCCCTCCTGCCGCTGGGCCTGTTGACAACGAGGGGAGGGATATGCGAGGTGAGGTTTGAGGCGGGAAGGCGGCCGGGGTGTAAGAGGACCGGGGCCGCTCCAGCCCAAGAAGGGGCTGTGAAACGGCACGGCGGGATGGCTTGTGGCGGGCGCTACGGCGTGCAAGACGAGGTAGTGGGCATGGCACCGGGATGCACAAGTAAGTAGGAGGCCAGCATCTCGGATCCGATGTGATAAGCGACGGCTAGGTGGGCCATGTCCAGCGGTCCTGTGCTTCTAATGCAGCCCCGATTATTTCGCACGTGGCGCCCCTAACGGGGCGATGGCACGGAAACGGTTGACGACCGGCACGGAATGTGGCGTGAAAGTAATGTTACTGCCCACAAGGCGTTATTACTGCTTTAACATAAAATATGCTGATTTGGTGTCTGTGGTGGAAATCGGTTCTGGTCTGTCGCATCTGGGTGCCGTCTGCCGTGCCGTGCATAGGGACCCACGCTCGCGTTGTTGGGTTCCGTGCAAATCGTGATGGGGCTCTTTGCCTGAAAGATGTTGCTGAATGCTTGAAACTTCCCAAATACAGCCCAACTCATTGGAAACACGCCAGCCTCGCAACCCGCCGCTTTCCGCATTGATGCAAGCTTTACAATATTGACGGTGTTGATAGGCATCAGTGCAGCTTCCGCCCCCAAAACATCCCTCCATTCTCCACTCGCCTTGGGTAAAGCCGCTAGCCGCTAGCTCCACGCCAATTGCTCCTTTGTAGCGTTATTCTTAATCACATTTATCCTTAAGCTGCGATGATGTATGTTGTAATAAGTGCTCACACCACCCATTAAAAGTGGTCAAAAACGTTCTCGGGCCCTTCAACAAACACAATCGGAACTAAGCATCTGAGTGCCCTTATGGAAGTAATTGAATAAAAGTGACACCATCGACGCCTGACGGTCTCGAGTCCTTCGAATGGTACGGAATCGCAAGAAGCTCCTTGGCGAAACTTCTGCAGCTACCGCCACTGGCGGACGACCTCGAGGTAGACATCCTCGAGTGATGAAAGCTTGATTTGAACATCCACAACGCCCAGCGCGCGGCCGTTGGCCTGGGGAAGGGCGAAGCAAGGATAAGCCAGGATGACGGTTATTTGAGTTACGCCTTCTGCTAACGAACTTGACTCCTCGACTCTATAAAGTACGATTTGTGCGTGCCCTTCCGCATGAGTTATTCTGCACCATTGGGCACCACCAACCGTTCCTGTAGTTGCCAACGAACTGATAACTAGAGTTCGTGCACGATCGCCACGCGCAGCGGACAAATATGAGCACTCACCTGAATGAATGCGAATGACTTCTTACGCAATGCAACACGTCTTAAAGTACGGGAATGTGGCCTTTGCAGGCTTGCGTGCTTGCTCCGGAACCAAGAAGGATGCGACGCCTGCACTCCCGCAATTCTCGCACTAGGCCTCGCTGTCAGGGAATGCTTTGATAAGATGTAATTAACAGCCAAACGCCAAGCCACACGCCTACCTCATGTGCTTCAACCTCATACAACGCTCTGGCAATTTGAATGAACCAAGGTTTGTACCCTGCAGGTTCTCCAAAGGTCCCATGGCAACGCGACAAATATACACACACAGACCCGGCACTTACTTTCACATCAGGCCCGCTGGTCGCCCTCGGGGCCCAGACAGAATCCACCCACACCCCACCCGACCACATCCCACCCGACCTCACCCACCCTACCACCCCACCCCTCCGCGAACCCCGCCACCTGCAGCCGCACCTGCAATCGCTCGAACAGCAGCGGCAGCCGCGTCTCCGCCTCCCGAGGCACCTGCAGCCGGGGCGCCAGGCGAGCCGAGCCGACCCATGGGACGGCGCAGACGGGCCCATGGGCATGAGCGCCCCACCGAGAAAAAAAGTCAAAGGAGGGAACGAGCGCGGAACTGTCAGGGTAGGAGATGACATGACGTGACGTCCTGCCCTGCATGCGACGCCTCACCAACCTCAGTCCCGGTTGGTACGAGTGTTACAAAACCGTTCGCTAACGTCGCCTCCTCCGTTTCTCCGTTTCTGTGGTTTCATGTTTCTTTCCTCCTCCTCCTCCTCCCCCCCGCCACAACCCTACCCTCAACCCAGAATCCTCCCAATACTCCCATCCCCCCGCCCCCTCCCTCACCTGGAAGTGCAGGTGACTGCGCCCCCTCTCCGCCGCGACCCCGCCCGACAAACCCAGGCTCTCCGTCACCAGCCGCTCCAGCGCCGCCGCCGCCGACGCCGCCGCCTCTGCCGTCTCTGCCGTACACCCCCCAGCGCCGCCGCCGCCACCGTCAGCGCCGTACGGGCCGCCGTACCTTCCGCTGCCAGAGGCGCCGCCAGCAGCCTCCGCCTCGCCCCAGCGCCATCCCGCTCCGGAACCGCCTCCGCCGACGCCGATGTCGCCGCTGCTGCCGCCGGCTGGGATGCTCCCCTCCCCTCCCTGTAGCCCCTCCCCTCCCCGCACCGCCTCCCCTCCCTGTAGCGGCATCGCCAGCTCCCTCAGCCCCACCGACAGACGGTATCCGCCCCCGTAGCGCCGTTTGAGTGCCAGGCTGTGGCCCAGACAGCGCAGCCGGCCTGACGCGGAGGAGGAGGGAGGGTGTTTGGGGAAGTAAGGCCCAACCCGCAGGCGGGGGAGGGGGAGGGACAGGGGAGAGAGCAGCGAGGTAGGGAGGGAGATACCAGTGGCTTCGTAGCGCTGGGACACGGTGGGGTCAGATAAAGAATAACCGACTAAGAAAACGCGAAGACTCCCCAGGACACAAGGACAACCCAGAATCTGCAGCCGTACGGTACAGGACTGTCTCCGGTTGCCGTACCTGCCTGACTGCCTGAAAAGAAACAATTGCCCCGACACTACAAACACAGCTAGCCAGCCAACCAGCCAGCCAGCCACATAAGACACCCAGCCACCCACTCAAGACACTCCGCCTACCCGCCGCCAGGATAGCGATTCGGTCCCCCAGCACCTCCGCCTCCTCCATGGAGTGGGTGGTCAGCACCAGGCAGCGACCCGCCTTGGAGGCGGAGATCAGCTCCCACACGTGACTCCTTTTGGGGGGGTGGGGGGTGGAGGGAGGGGGAGGGGCAGGGGGGCAAGTAGTTGCTTTTGTGTCGTTGTGTCGGTATAGGGGGAGGTGGCAGAAGGATTCCAGAAGGGGTGAGAGAAATCCGTCGGCATGCGGTGAAGGGGGTTTCAGAAATAAGGTCAGCATCGCGATGTCAAGTCCCATTCAATTACGAATCCCCCCTCCGAGTCCGAGTCCCAGCCCCCCTTCCGCAGCGTCCTCTGGTCCTCACCTGGATACGGGATCCATTCCGGTGGTTGGCTCGTCCAGGTAAACGACCCGCGGGTCACCCAGCAACGCCGCCGCCACACTCAGCCGCCGCCGCATGCCGCCACTGTACGACCCGGCGGGACGGTCCGCAGCCGCCTCCAATCTCACCTGCATGTAGCGGGTGGGTTGGGTTGGGTTGGGTTGGGGTTGGGGCTATTGCTGGCATGACCCACCATCAATGACCCAACCCAAGTCCTAGTCCCGAGTCCGCCGTGCACCCGGCCAAGCTCATTCGCCCCCGAACCGTCCCGCCCCGCCCCGTCCCGTCCTGCCCGCAAAACGGACACACGCAAAACACACACGCCCTCCCCTCTCCCCATCTTCTGTTCTTCTCCCCTTCCCCCTTCCCCCAACCCCCCAACACCCCCCCCGGTGGTATCTCCTTCACCTCCCCACCCTCCCCTCGCCGGTTTCCCCCGTCCGTTCCCTACCCACCACATCCACACCTGCCCCACCCGCACTCGCACCTGCTGTAGCATTCTCTCCACCTCGCCCCTGCGCTGCCCCCACGGCAGTCCCCTCACGTCCGCCATCAGCGCCAGGTGTTCCCTGCCGCTGAGTGCCCCCCACAACACATCGAACTGGGGGCAGATGCCCGTGAGGGAACGAGCAGCGTCCAGGCCGGCGGGGTCCAGAACGCTGGTGCCGTACACCAGGGCCTCGCCGCTGGTGGGCCTTATGGCCTGCCGGCGGGGTGTGGTGTGTGGGGGCGGGGCGTGGGGAGTTTAGGGGAGAGGTAAGGTCGGGGGAGGTGCGTGGAGGTGCGCGAGGAAGGAGTGGAGGAAGGTGGAGGAGAGCGCGGGGGAACGCTGCCGCCACCGCGCTTCCCCTCCCTCCCTGCCGCCTCCGTCTCTCGCCGCTGCTGCGTCACTTCCATTACCCCTGTCCCCTCCCCTCCCCTGCCCTGCCCTGCCGCCTCTCTTGCTCTCCGCTGCCCCGGGGCCTTCGACCTCGGGGCCTTTCGTCCTCGGGGCCTTCTTCCTCACCCCGACTGGTTCCGACATTAAATTTACCCCGACCCAACCGACCGATTCGTCCTCCTTACCCCGACCAGGCTCTTGATGGTGGTGGTCTTGCCGGCACCGTTGGGACCTGGCTTGCAGGAGGGGCGGGGGCGAGGTGGTCCCAGTGGGCGGGGGACGTGCGAGGGGAGGGGGAGTGACACGGGGGGAGGGAGGGAGGGTGTCTGCGTCATAACTGGGGAGGGGACGGTGCATCGGTGCTTGAGTCATCCAATTTTACTAGCACGGTCCTAGTAGGACCCCCCAAAAGGCTCACTCACCCAGAAGGCAAAAGCACTCGCCCGGTACGATATGCAGCCAAGTGCCGTACACCGCCACGTGGACGCCGCCGCCGCCGCCGCCAGCTCGGAGGCGGTCGGGCTCGCTGCCGGACTTGCCGGGCGGCGACAGCGGCAGCGGTAGCGGCGTCGTCGGCGGCGGCGTCGGCGGCGTCCCGAAGGCGCCAGCTGCGCCCGCAACGGCCGCCGGCTGCCACTGCCGCCGCCGCCGGCGCAGCCAGCCGCAGCACCAGCCCGCCACCGCCGCCACCCAGCCACGGCTGCCGTACTCCTTACGCAGGCCGAAGAGTACGACACCCTCCCGCCAGTCCGGCACGCCGCCGTGTACTTTGCCGTACAAGCCTCCGGTACCAGCGTCGACGGCCGCCGTCGCGGTCGCCGGCGCACGCGCGCCCAAGTACGACGTCGCCGCGGCGGCGGCGGCGGCGCCGCCGCCGCCAGAGAACAAGCTGTCCTCCACAGGCCCAATGCCGCCGAACGCCGCATTACATATGGCTTCCGCCGTTGGTGACGGCGGCGGCGCTGCAGTGGCCTGCCGTACATCCTCCACGAAGCGACGGCATATGGACTGTACGACAGCGGTCTCGGCTGTGACCCCCGGGTCGGTTCGGCCTGCTTGCAGGCCGTACAGGCCAGCGCTCTGTACGTCATTTACGGCATCGCCCTCCGTCCCCGCCACCGCTGGCGCCTCTTGGTGGTACGGCAGGATCCCCGGGGAAGAAAGCGCCTCCATGGCTCTGTGAGGCGGCGGCGCCGGCAGCAGCACCTGTGACTGCGGCTGCTGCTGCTGTTGCAATTGCAGCAGCAGTTGCTGGTGTTGTTGGTCGAGGGTGGATCGCTCCAGGGCGGCCGAGGCTCGGCGGGCGCTGCGGGCCTGAGGGTGTGTGGGAAGGCGGGGAAGGAGGGGAGTTTTGTTGTTGTTGGGGGGGGGCGGGGGGGGAGGCGGGCATGGAAGGCAGTCCGAACGCGCAAGCTGACAGCGCTGACAGGCCGACAAGGAGAAGGGGAAGGCGGAGATGGGAAGTAGTTGTTGTTGTTGTGGCTGTGGTGATGGAGGTGGTGGTAATGCGGATCCAGCAGCCAGCCAGCCATATTTTGAATTTGAATTCAAATTCAAATTCAAATTGCGGTATATCTTCTATCTGTCACCCACCCGGCGGCCACGCTCTCCGGAGCCCAGCAGCCCCAGCCTCAGCCCGCCGGGCAGCAGCTGCAGTAGCGGACCCCACAGCGGCCCCCAACCGGTGCCGGCCTCCCGGGGCAACACACCGTCAAGATACACAGCTATCAGCAGGTAGCCGGCGGCCTGTGTGGGTGTGGGTGGGTGTCGGGGGGGTGGGGGTGGGTTTGGGGTTGGGTGGGTTTTCCACGGATAGGCAGGAGTCCGAGAACGGTTAGTACGGAAGCGCGTAAAGAGTGAAGTCAGTCTTCGGAGAGTGGTAAAGCCAGAGCCTCCCCTTTCTCGCTCTCCTCCCACCCGTTCTGTACAACCCCTACCAGAGGGTTCGATCTCGGGTTCGATTCCACTTGCCTGCAGCGGCAGCAGCCACACGGCCTGCCCGACGGGTACGATGCAGTCGCTCTGCCAGTACGGCAATGTCGTACGTACGGCAGGTGAGGGTACGAACTCCCAGCAGTACTCCGTCCGGTGGCGCCAGGAGATGCCCGGACCACTGCCTGAAAGGGCGTGTGCGTGCGCGGTCGTTCATGCACCAGAAAAAATGCTTTACAAAAAAATATCGGTTCGCCGCAAATCGCGTCTCGAACTGCATCACCCGTCTCGCCTCTTCCCCTTCCCCTCCTCCCCCTCCTTTCAGCCCCTTCCCCCTTTCTTCCCTCCTCCCCCCGTCCCCCTGCCCTTCCACATTCATTCCTCCCCCCCTCAAAACCCCGGACCGCCCTCCCTCCGGCCCCTCTCCCTCCTCAGTCCTCGCCCGCTCCTCCCTCCCTCGCCCCCCCTATAACGCTATACGTGGATAACCGCCCTCCGGCCCCTCTCCCTCCTCACCCAGTGCCGCATTCGCCAGGTCCTGTAGCCCCTTTGTGAGCAGGCAGGGCGGCAGACATGAGAAGAAGCCCACCCAGCCCTCCGCCACGCCGGGCCGGTAGGGGAAGCCGAACTGCACCACCAGCTGCAGAGCCCAGCACACGATGTAGGTGGCGAAACCCGCGGGCACGGCGGAGGCGGAGCGGCGCAGCAGCGCGGAGAAGACCAGCGCCACGCCAGCCATGGAGAGCTCGCTGAAGGGGGGGGGCGAAGGGGAGGGAGGGACAGTTTGAAGAGTGAATTTGCAACAATGAAACAGGGGGAGGAGGAGGGGTAGGGGGGAAAGATACAAGGTACCGGGCAGCGAAGGCCCGGAGGCGGCGTTGGTGGGGTAATGGTTGGGGGGGGGGAGGAGGGTGGCGGGGGTGGGTGGGCGGGGGTTGGGGGTTGGGAAGGGTAGCACCCTGGGTAGTGTCTGAGGTGGGGAGGTGTTTACTGACTGCGTGACTGACTGCATCCGCCGATCGGGCCTTTGGTGAGAGGTTGGATACGACGTGTGTGGGGCTTTGGGTGGCGGGGGTTATGGGGGTAGGGTGGGGGGGCTACAGTGGGGTGTGTGGTGGGGCTGAGGGCAAGGAGGAGGGTCTGACACCCACCAAACGATGAACTTCAAAGTCCCGTCCTTCACTCCCTTCCCCCCGGGTCGCCTCAGCGACTGCGCTCAGGTCCCCTTTCCCTTACCCCCCACCCCTATCCCCAAACTGCAAAGCCCCGATACCGTTTACGGGCTCCGGCCTAAACGCCTAATACTTGGATCACCCCCCCCCGCACCTGCCCCACAGCAGCAGGAACAGCAGTGCGGGGCTGTTTCGGAGCGCCAGCGGAAAGCGCATTGCCACCAGCGAGCCCAACAGTACGGCACTGTGGGCGCACGTCAGCAGCAGCTCCGGAACCACCCAGCTCACCTGGCGGGAAGTGGGAGGTGGGAAGGGAAGGCGAGAGGAGGAGAGTGTGCCAAGTGTGCCGACTGTGCCAGCCAACGGTGCCAACTGTGCCAGCCGTACAAACTCCCAACCGCCAACCGCTCACCCAGTGCGCGCTGTCCCTGAGGCCCATCGCGGTCAGGGCACTGCGGGTGCCCGTCTCCCTCTCAGTCACCTGCAGTCACCACACGGGGAAGAGAGAGAGAGGGAGAGGGACAGACAGACAGAGAGAAAGACAGGTGCCGTTGCTATTATCATCACGAGAAAGTAAGGTTTTTGGGGTTTAGGATAGGACGTCGGAGAGGAGGAGGCGAGGAGAGTGGGAGGACGGTGGGGGCCGACAGGTGACGGACACACGGACTCGGGTCGTCGGGTGGCCGGTGCTCTTTTCCCCTCCCGGGGACACAACCAACCAGGAGCCGAGTAGACCTGCTGGCTGAAGGCAGCGGAAGGCAGCCCGGAAACTGTTGGACTTTGGCTCTTTCGGCTCGTTGTGCTCCGGTCCGGAACCGCCACGGCGTCGAAGGGGGGGGGTTGGGATTGGGAATGGATTGGGGGCGGGGGCGGGGGGGGGGGCAGAACAGTAGAGTCCCGCCCCCTCCCTCGCTTCGCAGGCAGTTGGCAGCAACCCCCTTTCGGCCTTTTGGGTACCCCAGCCCGCCAGCCCCCCACCCCACAACCACCCTCCGAAACCAGCCACGGACCATGTTTGTGAGCAGGATCACAAAGTTGATGACGACGGAGGCGAGCAGAAAGGTGGGCGCGAAGCGGCCCACGGCGGAGGTTGAGGCCAGGGAGGGGTGGGGGAAGTCGGACAGGGAGACGGACCAGGGCAGGGAGGGGTCTGCGGAGGGGGGTGTGGGGGAAAAAGGAAGGGGAGGGCGGTGGAGGCAGGTGGTGGGGGATTCGGAGGGAGGGGGAATAGGCGGCAGGGAAGGGGTGGAGGGGTATACCGTAGAGGGGAAGGGGGCCACCGGGGGGGGGCGGTCGGCTGAGGGTGCCGGATGGGGCAGGCGGCGGCGGCGACGGCGGCACGGGGGTAGCACAATCAGCTCGTGTCACCGGTATATGCTCTTGCTTGGGCGGACAAAGAAGGTCCAGGTAGGCGCCAGTTCCCCCAATGAGGCAGTCATGGACTGCGCCACTTGGCTCGATGGTGGGAGGAGAGATGATAAGCGGCTACGTCTTTGGGGCCCAGAGGATAACAGGTCCGGATGGGGATGGGGGGGTGTAGACAAGGATGCAAGGATGCAAGTACTGGGGAAGGATCGCACCGCAGTACGATGCCGTATCTCGCCGTACTTTCGGAAGCGACGCCGATTCGACTCACGACCCCCCCGGCCTTTCGTCCCTCACCTCCGGCAGCCAGACGGGCCATCTGAGCCTCAATCGCCACCTGCAACCGAATAACGGAATAAGAATGGCGAACACCGTTGTCGGTTGGCCTCAACTGTAACGTGTAACTGAAAAACGACGATGGCGCCTCCGCACCTCACCTGCAGCGGTATGGCCACGTAGGTGTTGGGATCCTGGAAGCGGCCCTTGAAGTACGACGCCGTTGAGTTGGACTGTACGACAAAGGACAGGGCCTGCACATTGGGGGGATCACAGGGGTTCACACGTGGGGAAGGGGGTTAAGTCACGTGGGTGCGTAAAACCCACATTCAAGGGGGTCGTGTGGACTGGAGGTTCACGGGTACTGCATTAGGGAGAGCGGTGCGAGAGCGGGCGGGTGGAGGAGGAGCGGCTGGGCGAACCCCCGCCAACCCAACTCGACCACCAAGTCGCCCAATCGAACGGAAGGCCGCAGGGCCCGTGGGGCGGTGTACCGTCGTACTGTGCCAGGCAATGTCGTACTGTGTCAGGCAATGTCGTACGTCCTGTTACAACACCGGTGGCGACACGATGACGATGACGACGTGTGGGGGAGAGAGGCGCAGAGGACGGCGGTGGCGGACTCACCCGGGGGGGCGCCACGCCGGGCGGCGGCTGTGTTTGCGGCTGGGGGCGGCGGCGGAAGTGTACGGCGGCTAGCACCGTCTGCGGGTTATCCCACAGGAAGGTGTCCACCTGGGGGAAAGCGGAGGGGAGACCGGGGGGAGATGCGCATTTTCTGACCGCAGCGGGTGTGGGTCTTAGGGTCTGGAGGGGCGTTGGCAGCCGTGATGATGCGGCAAGGTGTTGTGGTGGGTGTACGATGTAAGATGGATCGGCGGGTGACGGCGGGAGGGAGGGAGGGAGGGAGGGAGCGAGCGAGGGAGGGAGGAAGGGAGGGTGAGGGGACACGGGCGGCGAACATCGTGGACCACAGGCAGGGCGCATCGGATGCAGCAGGCTGGCACAGGCAGGCGGGGGCCAGGCGGGGCCCGGCGGGGGAGGGGGAGGTCCGTAATCGCGGCTTCCGTAGCCGAAAGGCCCCTGACTGGGCCTGCGGCGGTGTTGGCCCCACCTCCGACATGTTTGCGAACCCGCGGACTTGCTGGCGGGGTATGGGCGGGCTGTTGGCGGCCATCACCCCCGCCACCAGCTCCTCGACCCATGGGTCATTCGCAGGAGTGTACAGAAAGGTGTAGCAGGGCACGCCTTGCTGCAGGGGGCCGAGAAGGGTGTCAGGGTTTACTAGAGTTAGGGTTTTTTTAGGGTTACGGGGGCCAAAAAGGAAGGGGGGAGGAGGGGCGTAACCGACCGTTTACGGTACTCCTCCGTAATAGAGCTCCCACCGCGGCCGCCGCTGCTTTGCTGCGTGAGCCCCAATCCTAAGCCCCTAAAACCCTAAAACCCTAAAATAAACCCTTAAACCCTAAAACCCCCAGACCCACCCTCAGCAGAGGACTGGTGGTACACAGCGGCACGGGGCCCACCCTCCGCGGCTCCGGATTCCGCTCCTCCGACCGGCCTCCGAAACCAGAGTCGCTGTACCGAATGGCGGCGTCTACCACCCAGATAAGGCCCACGAAGGCGACGGCGCTCAGCAGCTGACCGAGCAGCAGACCGGGGGAGCGAAGCCTGGGGGAGGGGGAGGGCGGGGAAGGGGAGGGGCAGGAGGGGAAGGGTGGAAGGGTGGGGCACCGGGTGGCGCACCGGGACTTCGCCGATGAGGCGAAATACGGCAAGGGACATCGGCACAGCACGGCACAGCACAGCACAGCACGCGCAGCACCGTAACCCGCTAGACCGTCTCCAGTGTGTTATTGGTAACTACGTCCGCAAGAATGAGACCCTACATGGATACCGTACATTGTTTCCCCAATCCAGTCCAGCATTACCGCAACGTGACCTCAAAGAGTGTGCGATTATCGTACCGCGATACCGAAGCACGTGTGTGTGCGTGTGTGTGTGTTTGGAGTACGGACCTCATCAGCAGATTCTTCCGCGTCAGCGCAACAGCCTGCCGTACAGCCAGCCACCGCCGCCGCGACGCGGCGGCCCGGGGCCCACCGTCCAGCGCTGCGTCTTTTCCCTTAGTCGCCGCTGCCGCTGCCGGGGCGGCTGCGAATCCTCCGTCGCCGGCCATTGGGGCCCTGGGGCACTTCCGGGCTGCTGCCGCAGCGGCTGCCACAGCCGTCCGACCCACGTAAACCGATCTCTGCGGCGCCGACTTCTTCGGGCCGGCCTTAACAGCGCGAAGTGCGAAGGGCTGCTCACTGCTCCTGCTCCTGCTCGTGCTGCTGCTGCTGCTGCTGCAACTACCACTTCTACTGCTACTTCTATTGCAGCGTCTACTGCCAAGTGCGGCTGCGGAGACCCGCGTGACACAAAAGGAAGATCCGCCAGCGATCGCTGCGAGCAGTCCCTGGGAGGGGGGAGGCGCGCCGCGTCCCGACCTGACACAAAGCGGCCAAGTGGCCACTTGACTGGATGACCGGCGGCGGCGGCGAGACACACACCTGCAATGACCCTGATCAGCCACGCAGTCGCGTTTCTATGTGTGGACGGCAAACGAGTGATCCAACGCCCTCGGACAGGACTGGACTGGACTGGATTCGGATGGTCACGCCCGCGTGTTGGTGTTGGTATTGGTGCTGGGTGGCTCCTGGTCGGGCGGGGCTGCTCCCCGGGGCCTCCTCCCGCGCAAGGTTGCTGCTGTGCAGTGCTAGCTTGCTGTTGCCGGCGCCGGCGTGAAATTGGTGATGGTGTTGGTAGTTGGTGCTGCTGCTACCGCAATGGGGTCACGTATGGGGACAGAAGAGCCAGAGGGGCTGTGGGCCGCTGTGTGTTTGTAGCTGGCTGGCTGGCACGGTCGCTGCGTTTGACTCTGTCCTGTCAGTGTCCGCCAGGTCTGGTGCGCATCTGGGTCATTTGTTTCGGCGGATGGTTGGTTGGTGGTGGCTACGTTAGGAATTGGGTCAGACAGAAACGAAAGCCGTCTGCAGGAAACGTCAGGGAGCAGGAAAGGAGATTGCGTGAGGAGATTGCAGGAGTAGAGAGCAAGGCGCAATGGGGCAGCGGCGGTGGGGGCCGATGGGTCAGTCGGGTCGTTGACAGCCCAACAAACAAACCAACGGACCCAGTTGAAGATTTGAGAGGCGGGCGACGTCCGGACCCGTCGTGGGATCGGCCGACGGCTGCCCGGCCGATGAGGTCCGGGTTCCCTGACCGCTTGGGCAGTCATCAAACTCCAAAAACACCCAAACACCACGAGTCTTCGACCGTTTGCCGCTGGAAGTGAAGTGGAGCGAGGATGTGACGGAAGAATGGCGCGCGCCGCCTCGGCCGGTGTGCTCACTTCACCGAGGCGAGGCGGGAGGAAAATTTTCCCGTTTCGGCCCTCATTCTCGCGCCTTCCCTTTCAAACCAGACTTGCAAGACCTTTCAAAGTTAAAAACACTGATTTCGGTCCCGATCTCGAAAAAGTTTAACAGAGATTGGCATGTAACAGACGTTGGTTTTTTTTGCTTTTTTGGTGAGATTGAATCGGCGGCTCCTTTCCGCAGACAGGAAGAAGGCGTGTGCGGCGCCGTCGCGCGTCGCGCGCGCGTGCAAAAAGCCTCTTTCTCAGTAACGAGGAATGGTTGCCAGGCCGGGCTTCAGTTTCGGGATCGGCATGGGCGCCGACGGACATATGCGACCCACGGGTCATTCCCACCAGAATCAACGTCACCACCAACCACCCCAGCCGCAACCGCGCGAGTCCATATCCTCCGGCAAACCCCTCCGCGGCGGCACAAACCCAGCAGCCTCTTCCGCCTCCTCTGCCTCCTCTTCTCCATTGTCTTCCACTTCTGCCTCCTCTTCATCTTCTTCTTCCCAGCGCTTAGGTAGCAATATTGGCGGCCCAGGCGCCAGCGGCGGCGGCGGCAGCAGCAGCGGGGCAACCGTTACTTCCCTGAGCGGCGGTGGTGCCGGCAGCGGCGCCGGCGCCGGCGGGCCGCGCGGCGGCAGCAGCGTGCTTCGCGGCGGCGGCGGCAGCGGCAGCGCGGTGCTGGGCGGCGCGGCAGCAGCAGCAGCAGCCGGCGGCGGCGGCGGCGGAATGGCGCTGCGGCGCGGCATGGCGGCCTTCTGGGCCACCTACAACGCATCGCTGGCGGAGCGGCCGCTGTTCACCAAGTGCGTCACAGGTATGTACGAGGAGGCAGCAACACAAGACAAGACAAGAAAAGACAAGACTGCAAAATGGACGAGATGTATAACCCCTGGAAGATGGACGTGTTGGAAGGAAGCGCAAATCAAAGAGGCAGAATGCACTCGACGAAAGAGGAATGTACCGCAAAAGAAGAAGGAAGCAGCAGCGGCTGCAGATCGGACTGTGGGGAAAGGAGGAAACTTTGCGTGGACGCTGGCTCAAATATTGAAAACTTGGTTTCAGTCATGTATGAATGAAACGAAACGATGTAATCGAAGTAATCAGTCTATGTGGAGTTGGTGAATGGCTGTCCTGCGCAGCGCGCGCGTGATCGCGCGTCGCGGCGCTCTCGCTTCGACACACACCTTCTTTGCCGCGGAAATTGCCGCCAGAGGCAGGCAGGCAGGCAGCACAGGAGCGGCTCTGCGGAAACACGTTGCCAAAAGGGCTCGGCAGGACGAAGATGTTGACCTTCCAGCAGTCTCCCCCTTCCTCGTCTTCTCGGTGCCAGGCTGCCAGCCCCTCCCCACACACACACCGGACCCTCCGCCCGCCCACCTCGCCCTCCTCGCCCCCGCAACCCTCCTTCCTCCACACTCCCCCCGCCCCTCACCCCGCACCCCCACCGCACCTCCCCAAAGGCGTTGTGGGCACCGTGTTGGGCGACCTGATCGCGCAGCTCTCCTCCCACGCGCTGTCCTCCACCCCCACTGAGGGAGGCACAGCCTTCGCCGCCGACCCGCCGCGTCTCAGCCAGCTGCGCCATCACGGCAGCGGAGGCGGCGGCGGCGGAGGCGAGGAGGACGAGTACACGGCGGGCAAGGGCAAGGACCACGACCGACTGAAGGAGGGCGGAGGGCGACGGTGAGTTCGCCGAGGCCGGGGTGGGGTGGGTGGGTGGGAATGGGCGGAATGGGCGGGCGGGTAATGAAGATGAGTCGGGGCGGACTGTCCTCTTCTGTACCGCCTCCATGTACCGCCTCCATGTACCGCCCCCATGTGTCCCTCCACGTGCACGTCCCGCCTTCCCACCTTCCCGCCCGCATGTGCGCTTCCCAGCACCTTCCCCGCATCTTCCCAGCACCTCCTCCCCCCCCCTCCCTCCACCTCCCGCAGGTTCAAGTACGACGTACAGCGGGTGTTGCGGTTGTGCCTCTGGTCGGTGATGATCGGCACTCCGCTGGCGCACTACTGGTTCAGGTTCCTAGATACGGTGAGGAGCTGAGGGCCCAGGGGGGGGGCGCGGGGCTGGGGGCGGTGGTGGTGGGGGAGGCGGTGGTGGTGGGGGAGGCGGTGGTGGTGGGGGAGGCGGTGGTGGTGGGGGAGGCGGAGGAGGGATACCTCCAAAGCGGGTCCTCGGGTCCTCGGTGGCCGGACAGCGCAAAGCCGGTAGGCTTTGAGGCCCGCGGTTCTTCAACGCACTGGTCTCTGCCATTTCGCCATTTTGCCATTTCGCCATTTCGCCATTTCGCCATTTCGCCATTTCGCCATTTTGCCATTTTGCCATTTTGCCACATTGCTGTCGCACCGGCAGCCACCGCTTCCCCGGCCACACTTCCCTGCCCCTACTCCGCCCCCGCCCCTCCACTTCTCCCGACTTTTGTGTCCCCCCCGCTGCTACCCCCCGCCCGCCGTCCACCCCGGCAGCGTGTCATGCCCCACGCCCCCACCAGCAACTCCGCTGTGGTCACCAAACTGCTGCTGGACCAACTGCTCATGGTGGGTCGGTGGGTCGGTGGGTCGGTGGGTGGGTGGAGGGAGGGGAGGAAAGGGTGCTGCTTGCCTTCCGCTTGGCTTGGTGCGGTGAGGTAAGGCAGATCACTGCGTTGCAAACTTGCAATGCACCGCGAAGGTGCACCCGCACCTCGCCCCACCCCTCCCTGCCCTCCGTTGCCCTTGCCCCTTACGCATCGACGAATCGCAACGCTACCGCGCTGGTCTGCCGCTCAGGTAAGCATCCTCAGTTCCGATAGATGTTGCTGTTGCCAGTTCTGACAGCTTAGAGGGTGGGATTTTCGGGATTTTTTAGAGCAAGCACGCGCATACCAGCTTTTCAGTCAGCTTTTGGACACTTCTACGGCGCTAATTTTACGATTGGTACACATGTCTACAACATCGCACCGCACAAAATGCGGTGCGGCTTCGTCCGAGGCGGCTTGCAACACTTCCGACACCGACAAGATGCTGGGACGGTTCAACCGCGGGTCAAGCAGCAATGTCGGTAAAGTTTGGGAATGGGTGGGATAACTTTAACAGTTCCGGAGGTTCAGCGGCTGTCGCAGCTTGATCATCAACGTCCGCAGTGACTCATTATTTTATAAAGGAGCATATCACTCCCTGAACCCCTCCCTGCCCCGCCCCGCCGCATGTGGCCCCCCTTCCCCCCTTCACCCCCCTACCCCCCTCACCTCAGGCATCAGGGTTTTGTCCTCCTCTAGACACGCCTTCGCCCCACAACCCCCCTTCTCCTTCTCCACCCCACCCCCTTCCTCCCCCTCCCCCTCCCTACCCCATACCCACCACCTCCCCTCTCCCCTTCCCCTCCCCCCTCCCCCTCCCCCGCAGGGCCTTTTGTTTCTTTCTTGCAAACACTCTTCAAACTCCCCCTCCCCCCGTCCTCCCCTCCCCCTTCCCCTCCCCCAAAGTCCCCCGCCGGCACCGCCTTCTTCTTCTTCGGCTTCCGGCTGCTGGAGGGCGGCTCCCTAGCTGAGGCCCGCTCCTCGGTGAGCTCCAAGTGGGCTCCCACCATGGCGCTCAACTATGTGCTGTGGCCCGCAGCCAACATAATCAACTTCAAGTTCGTACCGCCCGAGCAGCGCATCCTGTACGTCAATTGCGTGGCGGTGAGTGAGTGGTGCTGCCTCAAGGTTTTAGTTTCGGTTGTGGGTCGGTTGGGCCGGGATCCGCTCTCGAATTTGGGGTACTGGGTTGTTGGGGTTGGATGCTGTTGACCTTGGGGCTGCTTGGGGTGTGGGATTTGCGTTGGAGGTTCTGTGTCCGGGGTGGGCGCTGTAGGTGGACTTGAGGATTTTGGACTGGGTCTTGAACGGAGGGTGTGTGCTGCTTCCTGGCGTTTCAGGATTGGGTTTGGGCTCCTGGTGTCCTGGAAGAACCAAAACTGGCGGGGGCTGGAGGTGGGGGGCTGGACCAGTGTTGGGATGTGCTGTATATGTGGGGGCCGGTGTGGGAACAGCGAGGGCCGGGACTGATAAAGAAGGTTGACATTTCCGCTGCTCAGTTCACCTTCGTCAACAGCAAACCCCCTCCTCCCCTGCTCCGCATCGGCTCTTCGACATCTCGGACCTTGCGGGCCGCACGCGGGTTCGAATCGCGCACCGGGCAGCTTTTCTGGAGCGCCGTCATGTCCCACATGGCCAACCGCAAGGAGCCACACGCCGCCACTGGCGCCGCCGGCGTCGCGCTCGGCGCCGGCGGCGGCGACGGCACCGCCCTCAAGGCCACGGCGGCCGACGCCAGCCACGGCGCCGGAGTGCTGAGCGCGCGCGCTCGCGGCCTGGCTGCCGCCGCCGAACCGGCAGGCACGGTGGGGGAGGCGGGGCCCTACATGCCCCTGCGCGGAAGTGAGGGGCGGCGGCGGGAGTGAGTTCGGCGGGCGTTTTGCCACCTCCATCCATTTGGTTCAGGAGTTTGCTTTAAAAGGATGACCGGGGAAGAGGCGATCGGCGCTGATCGGTGCAGAGTTGAGGTGTAATGAGAGACGAACCTCAGGAGTGATGGGACGATGGGACGGAGGCGACGTGGGCGAGCGAGCCCATCCAGACCCCAACTGCCATACTTACCGACCGGTCAGTGCGCCGCATCCAACCGGAGCCGACCCAAGACCCGACCCGACCAGATACCGACCGACCGTCCGTCCGACCGGGCAGTGCGCCGTTCGGGCGGTGCGCTAGCTGCTCGGGAGGGTTGGGGCTCCTGGCAGGCCGTTCCATCGTGCGCTTGCGGCGGGGCGGGGCGGCTGCGGGGCGGTGCTGGCTGGCCTGGACGGCGGTACGGCAGCTATCCGTGCACACGCGCGCGTGTGTGTATGAGTGTATGTGTGTGTATCTGGTGCCTACCTGGGGAAGGAGGTCAGGGCACCGCCATGGCCGCGGATTCTTCGTTCTAAGACGGTAGCGCAGTGCCCAAGGTTTTTGGGGTGGGCGGGCGCTGGGTGCGTGTGTTGTGTATGTGTATGTGCGCGCTGCGCCGCGCCGCGCCGCACCGCGCCGCGGGGGTGGGTGGGTTGTTCTCTTTTTCTTCCCCACACTTCAGGGGTGTAAAGGGGAGGGTGGAGGCCTGCGGACACAGCCGGAGAGGGAAAGGACGCCCACACGCTGCGGTCCATCGCGGCCGTGTCGCGATAGAGGCCGAGGGCCGAGTTGCGCTGTTTATCGTAAATGGGGGACTCTGTTTGTAAAAGAGAGTGCGGCGGCTGCGGCCGGCGCGCGCGTCACGATGTGCAGATTTCGCGGTGTTTTGTACATTGAATGTTGAATGAGTGAAGCATTTGTACGCTGTCTGCGGTTTGCGGTAGCAAAGATACCAGGGAGGTGGAGGAGGAGGAGATGAAGGAGGGGGATGGGATGGGATGGGTTGGGGGGTCCGGTCGCCTGGCGCGCACGCAGCGTGCGTTGCCGCCAATCTGGAAACCTGCGAACACTCGCACACACACACACCCTGGCGTTGTGGAGAGACATTGATAGAAGGTGGTGCTGCTGCTATGTGGAAAGCGCTGTGAAGAGCGCAACTGCGGGGCGTGCGTGGGTGGCGGCTGGCGCGTGGCGTCGCGGCTTGCGGGCGTTCGCGCGCGACCCGTGGGTCGGTTCGAAGGGCATTCCTTTGGTTCGTTAGGCGACGCAACAGAGCTGATCCCCGAGGTTGGCGCAGTCAGTGCTGCGGAGCTCCAGGTTTTTTCGGCAGTATGGAATGGAACCGCCCGAATTTCGCGCTGGCGGTCGCTTTTTTGAATTTAAGGGTCAAAGCCAACGGCAGATAGAGCCCAGCTTCGACTCGCTCGACTCCTTGTGGGCCGCACCCACTCACCCCTCCCCGCCGCAGCAGCATCACACACGCCGCAGCACGCGCAGCACACGGTGCGCATGGACGACCATGGGCGCATGGAGACGAGTACTCCCTGCAGTAGACCTACAGAAGCATATCAGGATATCAGGCGTTGGCAATTACAGCCGGCCAGTCCAGTCCAGTCCAGTCCGTGAACCTCCAACCGGCTGTTCCGCAATACGTTGATTGCCGTCCCCCCAGCTCCGTTGCCCTACCTACTACCGGGAGGGCCGCGCTCCGACCTCCCCCCCCAACCAACCAACCAACCATTTCCTCCCCCACCTCGCTACGCGACTTCAGCCGGCGCAGCAGCGGCCGAGCGGGCGAGGCGGTGGTTTACTTCAGCTGGGTCCGGGTCGGGGCCCGGGTCCGGGTCGGGGCGGCCGAGGCGAGGCACTCTAGGCGATGCATCGATGCACCTCGGTTGGAAAACCACTATCGTACTCCGGAACCCAGGCTCCGAGTAACCCGGAACAAAAACCAGCGCGTAACAAAAATACCCCCTCAACCCGGGGGGCAACCGGCCGGAGGCGCCGCATTGCGACGCCGGGGGGCGGCCCAGATCCTCGCCAGTGGGGTTCGGGCGCAGATCAGAACCGCCTCGAGTGCCGTTCTTCCGAGTTGCAATCCCGAGTCGCCATCCCGACGAAAGACGGCACGCGCGCCGCATGGGTTGGGTTGGGCTGAGTTTGGGTTGCATGAGGCCGCACCATGGCGTGTCGAACATCACATCACATCAGAGCACGTCCTACGAAGCGCAGAAGAGGGAGGCAGGCCGCCGGCCGCCCCTCCAGGCCGCAGCCCCGCCTCCAAAGGATCAACCTCGCATCGACGTCACGTCACAAAATAAGCAACGGAGTCGTACGATACCCGGGTGTAGAACGCCGGACAGCGGTGCCAGCTCCGGCGCAACACGTCTCACATCTCTCCGTGAGTAATCAAGCGAGCTTGCCATCTCATGTAGGCAAGACCTCACGTCTTGATTGTCAATTCCAGCGATCCACACGAGCCCAGGCATCCCGTGCAATGCTCTGCGCCCGGCCAACAGTCGCGGCGGTGGTGGTCATAAAACCCACGCGTGTTGAAGGCCTACAATCACGCGGTTTCCCGCCCGTGGAAAACTCAAATAGTCGATTAAAACCTGGGCGCACCAGTCCGGCGTCTGGCGCCCAAAGCCGTCATCTCTATCTCCCTCGGTGCTGGACGGCCGTCGCGCCTCGCTTGGTGGTGCCCCACCCGTCACGTGTCAACGCCTTGCTGACGGCGGGGTGGTTCAACGCGGCTTCTGCGACATTTGTTCCACCAGCTCCGCGCCCTTGACCCACGCGGATTCTCCCGTCTCGACGAGCCAGGTTACCGCATAACGCGCATAGTCGTTAGAGATTGCCTCCGGCTTGTACTGCACCGCGCCCTTCCTCTTTAGGGCGCCTACAACCAACGCGCTAATTGCGACTTGGGCAAGCACAAACTTCAGCGTACCCATCACGGCCTAGCTTGCGTGCACTAATCGAGGCAGCTGAGTAGGCACAATGTTACGGAAGGCGCACACAAAGCTAAGCACAAATGTTCAGTGCGCGGTATGTTTTTCAAAGCAAAGCAACGTGTATTGGCCAATGCAAAGCCAAAAAGTTTGCGCAAGTGTGTAATTATTTGGGCATGTACGACATTCGCGGCCTGCTTAACCATCACCAACCATCATGGCCAGTCAATGTCGCGATAAGCATATCGGGGGAAGCGAAGCTTCAAACTTGCCGTCCCTAGGCCAGCTCCTGATTGTACCGTATGTTGATGTAAACATTCAGACAGCTCGGCTCTATGGTGCAAATCCAGCGCGTGGCGCTCTTTCCGAACGCTGCGTTCCACATCGCTCTGAGGAGAGTTTTCGGGCTGGGGCGCTCCACGAGTCTCCAAGTCGCCGAGGTGGGGACGCCGGGCAGGGTGCCCTCGTGCGTCGGAAGGCCTTCACCACGCCTGCAACTGACCCGTTCCAACTCGCTCTACTGTCTGCTGCAGGCGTGCGGCATCGGAAAGGACCTCAAGGTGAGTTGGGGCTCGGGGTATGCGCGGGGCGGGTGTGCACCACCGTGTGACAAGATGGCCCAAGCGGCTCACGCTTTGCAAGCCCACATGCTAGCGGTCTGCGCGCCTACAAGGGCGAGGGCACGCGTCTATGCAGAAGGGGATAACTGTAATGCTGACGGATACATGGCTTTGAGAGGGCCGAGGAAAGAGAAACTGGCCGCGCCCACTGTGTAACCACCGGCCTGGTAACATTAGACCTGAATTTGGAGGCTCGAGTAGCTGCTGTAGCAGGGCAGGGTGTGCGGCGCGATGCTCAGGCTGCATGGCCTTGGGGGACGGAGAGGAGAAATACGGGTGACGGGGATGAATCCCGAGGCTCCTGCCTTACTTCCATCCCGCCTTTTGATTTCGGCTGCCATGCCCCTAACCTGACTACCCCCGGGGGGGGGGGAGAGGGGTAAATAGAAGATACCGCAGCGAAGGGACGGAGACGGCGTTAGCGAGCGGACCTTGACCCCGGGGCGTCGGGGGATTTAAGCTGGTGCCGTTGGGGGGACTCCGGACTTCAAGCTTGACCGACGTCAGGCCCCCAAAGCCTCCAGGAGCCCGATGTGCCCCTGCTTGCCCTCCACGCCTCTGCCAACCGCAACCGGCCCCGTGAACTTGGGGTAGCATCGGCACTCATCGGAGCGAGAGCTAAGGAGTGCCTGCCCCTGAAATATTGTAAGTGCAGACGAATGCTGCGTGCCGCTGGCGCTAATACGGAGCCCCCCATTTCACGCCCTTGCGCAGGTCAAGGACATTAAGGAGACCTATCTGCAAAAGGTCGCATCCTACATAGAGGCCAACTTCGTAACGGGAGACGCTCTTCGCCGCCAGATCCGCGAGAACGTGGCGGCGGAGGTGGCGATCAAGTCGCAACGGGGAATGCAGCACGTGCGGCTGTTGGGCTTCCCGCGGGCGGGCCAGTCACCCCGCACCCCGCTCTTTGCAAAGGACGCCAAGCGGCAGTGATGCAGATGTCCGAAGTAATGTGCTGCGATGCACGTAGGAGCATTTGCCGGTCTGGTGGAATGGGCGGTGGTTAGGGATCCTGCGAGGTTTGGTGATTCCGCCGGCGGATGGCGTGAGGGTCTCTGGCGTGGACGAGGGCGGGCTGAGCCCTATCGCTGCGGCTCATCGCTGCGGGCTTCACGGCTAATGTTTACGGCGTACAGGGACAACGTACACAACGGGGACGTGTCACGAAATAACTTGCTTCTTGTTGTTTTCTGAACATGGGCTTGAGGCTGACACCGAGACGAGGGAATGTAATTATAATGCAAGCCCATAGCGAACTCTTGCATAACGGCCAGGAAAGACTATTAGTGCTGCAGTTCTGGGAAAATCGGGAGGGGGGAAAACAGGCTTCGTACGGCTCGTACATCAAGCCGCCGGTATAAATGATCGTGACGCCCTGGAAACTTCATTCCACCAGGAAAGCAGCTTCACTCAATCCACTCTGAAGAAGATTTCTTACTGCGCTGTGAGCCGTGTCCCTGCACATAGCGGGATATGCTTTTTTGCCGCAGGAACGCCATGCTTTGGCTCGTCAGCCTCAAGATACTGTTTACATGCTGAAGGCGTTGCAGTTCACATATGCGGGTAAGTGATAGCGGTGGCGTTGGAAATGGTGGTGGCTGTGCAGATCGTCCCGGCGGCGGAACATTGGCGGCTGCCACCCATTTCATTGTCAGCGGCAATCTCTCCTATGAGAGCATTCCTGCTTGGCCTTATGTCGCGGCCGAGAGTGGTGCGCCGATGATGTTTATGTTTATCCATGCTAATACTGAAGTCTATGACGAAAGAAAAACTTCTCATTTTTTGCACTGAGGCCATACACTCGCGACTTTTGAAGCTGACGCCTTATGGGTCGTAACCTAGTGTCAACTAAGCCCAACTGTGCTGCCGCCGTGGCCCGTCCTCTGCAGGAACATCAAAGTCCGAGGCACGTTTTCGTGGATCTCCTGTCGGCCTAGGTGAGCTAGGCGTGGCCGGGTGGTTGGGACGCACGGGCGGGCACGGGTAGTTTCCCAGAACCGTCGGGCGTGTGAGTTGCCACATATGAACATCCAGTACCACGGGGCAGTGATGACTTAATCCAGTAAATGCCAGTTCTGCTACTGACATTCATTGATGAGAATGCTGGACGCACTATCTGAGCTCCGTACGGCATGGCACAAACACGTCACGCGCACTCATGTTCCTAGGGGTCTGACGGCTGATGATGAAACGAATACAATCATTCATGCGTGTCAGCTGATGGTCGGGTCATGTGTTTCACGTGACACGGCTGCTGATTTACACCTAATCTTCTCTCTGAAGCCTCTGGCCCTAGGGCGGCATATTGCCAGACGCTTGTTGCCACGTTTGCATCGAAACCCCCGGCATGGCCTGTGATGTTACAATAATATTTGCTACTCTTGAGCGTGCCAGTGACGACGCTAAATCACCAAGATCGCTGAGGCCATCCTGGAACGTCTGCACTCCATGCTTCCTGCTCGTGTCGACAATCGCATAAGAGTGCCGGATGCCCCATATGCCCTGCCGCCGTTTTGCTCCGCAGGTCAAGAGATAGCCTGCATCGTCGCGGTACAGGGCAGGGTGCCTCTGGTCGGCCACAGGCTGTGTCGTAAGCTGGGAGGTTCCTATCAGCCAGCGCGAGCATCACCCCCCGCAACCTGAAGCACCGCAGATTTCCCGTATAATCTGCAGCGTGTCTCTGCCAGCGGCGTCCAGATTCTGCCTTACAGTTTTCCTTTTCATTTTTGAGTATGGCGACCAAGCTGTAGCATGTGCAGCGTGGATTGTTGGTTACGGTGTGTCTGGGGCTTCCCTGCAAACTCCAAATATACGCAACCTGATCCATGCTGCACACACTATCCTTGGTCGCGAGACTGAAAAATGAAAAGGAAACCGTCCAGGTAAGGCAGAACCTGGTTGCCGCCGACAGAGGCACACTGCCGCGCCGACGGGATACAACTGATGCGGTGGTTCAGGTGGCGGGCTATGATGCTTGCATGGTTGTGGCCGAGTTCAATTTTCTCTTCCTTGCTTTGCGGCAGTTGCTGAACGTGCTGTAGAGTTTCAAGCTCCCACCGAAGGGTTGCTCGCAGTACGCCATTGAGTGGCGGTTCCCAATGTGTAAACAGCCAAATGCTCCTGATCAGGTCTTGTCCGGAGTCCGTGCCGCATTCACTGCACATGTGCCGCATTCACTGCACATGTCAGCTGAGACGCCAGGCAAAGCAGAGGTGAGGCTACGCAGAGGGCTGGCTAGCAGGGCAGTATGCCTCTCTAGGGTGCCAAAAGTGCGACCTGGGAGCAGCTCACAGTTTCACTGGATCACAGATTCATCTCGATCCAGTCAGACCACAGACCAAACAAGCAAGTAGCTCCCAACTCAGCACCTGGACAGGCACCGCCTTCCAAGCTCCTGGACAACCGCAACGGTGCAGCCAAATCAGCACCCTGAGTCACACCATGACAGCGCGACCTGGCAGACAAGTCGGGCCCTAAAATCGAATCCTGTCCATGACGAACGCTCCCTAGTGGGACGCGGCAGCACGGGCTGCAAACAGATGGCCGCACGGGCGGACCCTCCTACCGCGCGTTCTAGACGCAACTCTAGCGTCAGCAATGCAACCCGCTGTCCGAGCGAGACGGCAAATCAAGACGAAGGCGAATTAGCCTGCTGCCCAACACAGGCAACCGGCGAGCCGTGCGCCGCCATACCTACCAAAGCAGCATCATCGCAAGCGCTCCTGCAACGGCCGCCCCTGCCCGAAAAGCGGCCGCGTAAGTTGGACCCCGACAGCTGGCAGCAATGCATACAGACGACGAGGCTCCACGGGCGACGAGCGGAGCACCAGAAGCCCAGCGCGCGGAGGATCGTCCACCATCGAGACGGAGGCGCCGACAAGCCGGAGGAAAGAAAAGAAGAGACGCCGAAGCAACTCGTCAACGCAAAGCCAACCAGCTGGCTGAACGGCTCGAAAGCCGCGGACGCTGAAAAGCGCCCATCCCACCCAGGATCCCACAAAGGGAAGACAAAAATTGGTCAAAAGATATAAAACCCCTTTGCGTAGGTCTTCTTAGGCAGGAACACCGCGTGGATGTAGGGCAGCACGCCACCGGAGGCGATGGTGACTTTGCGCAGCAGCTCGCCCAGCTCCTCATCGTTGCGGATGGCCACTTGGATGTGGCGCGGGATGATGCGGTTCTTCTGGTGGTCGCGAGCAGCGTTGCCGGCCAGCTCCAGCACCTCAGCGGTCAGGTACTCCAGTACCGCGGCAAGGTACACGGGCGCGCCGGCACCGATGCGCGCGGCATACTTGCCCTTCTTCAGGTAGCGAGCGATGCGGCCCACGGGGAACTGCAGACCGGCCTTGGAGCTGCGGCTCACGGCCTTCTTGCCGGCGGTCTTGCCCTTGCCACGACCAGCCATTTTGGATGATATTACAGACGGTTGAAGAATAATTGCGGGTCATGGGTCATGGGTCATGACCCATGGGTCAAAGCACTACGACCCTTCACCGTCCAAAGACAGCAATAGCGTCATCCTTCGCCGTCCAACGCCACCAGCGCATTCGGTACACGCCCATTTCAACCCCATTCTGTACATCGCCGCGCGCAATGAATTCACATCCAAACCATCAACACAACACCATTACCGTTACCCATCACAAACCATCCCAGGCGTCAAATGAATGTGCGTGCTGCCGTACCGTTCACCTTTTCCATGTCTCCAACAACAACAAAAACCAAAAACCAGATGTTTATCGACACCACCTTGATATTGGATGGGTTGATCGTCTTCATTGCTTTGGGAAGCATGCGTGCCGATGCCAATGGGTTAATCACGCACGTGGGCGCGGGCATATGACGTTGCGGTCAGTATTATTATGGCAGGCAAAGAGCAACGCCTGGGTTGGCTCTATGAATGCGGGACATACCCACATACCTGCCTGTCAACCGTCATTTACAATTGTCGGATTTGTGTAGAGCTAGCTCCGTGCAGTCCTGCGACAACTTCATCTACGACATATTAAATTTCAACAAACATGCCTGCAATCCCAAAAACATGTTTGGCCTTTGCGTCGCCATTGTGGCAATATCTTCATCTGGTATCGATTCCGTTTCATGGCTTCATAATTCGTTACCGTTGCAAGTTAACGTTTAGGGCAAATTCCTAAGAATGCAAAGTATGCTTCATTCCATGCGCATTTAAAAAAATGTCGGGTTGTTTAAGACGGCTTGACGCCGTGTCCTTGGCCCTCTCCATTGTGGTCCTGCTCGAGCTGCTCGTGACACCCAGCGCAGAAGGCATTCGCCAATGGCTGCTGGAATCCCAGCAGCTGCTTGAGCGGAGCAGCGAATATGCAGATTTTTCCATCGTCGACTTGCCGCATGCGGCGCTTGGTGACAGGGTCACCAGTGTCCCCCCGGCGGAATCGCCACCTTCGCTGCCCCTGCGGGCAAACGACCTTGCGGACACGATGGCCGAGCTCCATGTTTTATTGAGAAAACTACAACGTCCACGATACAGGTTGTGGCGGCACACCGGCGACGTTTCAGGTGAACCTCTACCGCTATTCGCTACCCGGATTTGAATGCGTGCGATGCGCCTGGATGTACCTCCAGGCGCCTCCCGCATGCCAGTGATCGCAGTCTGATTCTAAAGAGCTTTTCCTCAAGTATGGGAATATTTTTTTGCCCGGCCTAAACCTACACCTGTGGCGCCGCTAGTGTTTCAGACTAACGAGTATGTTCACTACGACTCTACAAGTAGGTCCACCCGTTTCAGCTGTGTTGGCATACATGGCCCGCTCAGAATCGCTCTTGTTGCCCATATGTCCATGGACATTATCCATATGCTCATACAACGTGACACGGTTAAGCCGGCGCACCACGAACCGACTCCCGGCGCCGCTAAGAGTACCGTACATCCGTAAATGTTACAGTGGGCCGCAGAGGTCACCGTAAAGTTCAAAACCCATTTTAATCTTTTTCACCCCTTTGCGTCCTCCGATGATGCTCCTGGCCTGAGTTCGGGGTCGCAGGGCAGCGGCGCGGCAGTGGCCTGGCCCTGCCAGCGCTGTTCATCCCGGGCAATGCTGACTCCCTCGCGATGGTGGGTGCAGTGCCGCGTGTGCCTGCGGGCCTTTTCACAAGTTGTTGAACGCGGCTGAGGGGTTGTGACACGGCGGGGTATGGGATGACATGCATGAGATGGGAGGTGCAGCTGCGTGTCTGCGGATATGGCCGGCCGGAAGGCCCGCCGGCTCTACCCCTCCGGGGGCCTTTAGCCGCCCACTGCGCCCAATGCTGCTAGGACATGGCTGCTGTTACGGTAGAAGGGAGTGCCGGGATGTTGCAACCGAGTGGAGGTACAGCCGCTGCAAATCGGTCAGGCGCCTGCGTGCGAGGTTGGCCTTGTCCCCTTGTGGGTCAAGAACATGGAACCTCGCTCAGCAGTGGAACGGAGGCGACCCCACGTCGTGTGGGTCGGGGTACCGTAATGGGATCACACGGGCGGATCCTGTTCGCTTGTCGGAGAGCCTCGGGGAGAGAGCGAGCAGGGGCGGCAGCGGAGCGCAGAGAAGCGCAGGGATGCACAGCCACCACGCAGGCGGTCCCCGCAGCTGGCTGTGTGGCCCGCAAGTGTGAATATGGGCGGGGAGCCGGGGACGGACTCTGCGCAATTCCGTGCTGCCAACCGCATCGCAGACTACCGTATCTGCTGATCTGCTGCGCCCTCATTCCCTCCCTCCTTGCCTGCTGCCCCCGCTCCACCCTGCCCTGCCCGCCTCCTGCCTGCCCGCCTGCGTGCCTGCCTTGTGCCTTCCCACAAGCTGCCAGGGCCTCTCCTTGGTCTCCGAAACCAACCGCCGCGTGTCCCGAGCCGTTGGGCTGCCCGTGGAGCTGGACTGGTACCTGTTGGACTTCCAGGCAGACTGGTCGGCCTTTGACGGAGACGCACTGGTGGGTTTTATACTTATTTTTTTATAGGGTACATACGGCATTTGGCAGAAAGAGGGTTTCCGGATGAATGCGTCGACTTTCATCCCTCAGAAGTCAGAACCCACTGGAGGAACGAATGTAACGCCGCTGGGTCCGCACCTGTTCGCATCTGGGGGGCTGCTGCTGGTTGGTTCGTTACAGATCTCAGCCAGCCGCAGCGCATAACGGTGGTGGATGCTTCACCCAGGCCTAACCAATCATGGGCGCCATCCGGGGGCATGAACGTTCGGGCAGCAGGCGAGCGGAGCGTGGCCGCCCTTGCCCACCTTTTCCCCTTCCTTTCCCTGCACGCTCCACCATCCCATGCTGGCCGGCGCGCCTCCTGCCGGTTCCGTTTCGCTTCCCACTTTCCAGGAGGCCCAGGTGCTGTTCACAATGGCGGCCATGCGGCACGTGGCGGCAGTCCACAACATCACCGCCGCCGCAGCCGACGCCGACGCGCCATTGACGCCCGGCGGCAGAAGCCCAGGCGCTGCGGAACCGCCGCAGCCCCGCGCCATGAGCGCCACTGCCCAGGCCAGCGCCAGCACCGGCGCCAGCGCCGATGCGGCGCCCAGGGAGCGGCGGCAGCGGCAGCGGCAGCGGCAGCTGCATCCCGGCATGGTGCTGGTGGGGCACGCCCTGGGCGGCGTGGTGGCGGCGGACGCGCTGGCGCGCGCTGCGGAGGACCCAATGTTGGGTGGGTTTGATGGTCGGTCGGTGCGTGGCGCAGTGTGTGTATGTATGTGTGTGTGTGCGTGTAAATCGTAACGCGGTGTCTGCATAGCGCGTGCTCCTGTGTTTTGCTGCAGCCTGCTGCAGGTACGACACGATGATTTTGAGCGCCGAATGACGGCACTGACCTGTTCAGCTGTCCTTCGGCGCCCGAACCCACCTCGAGCTGTCATGCCCCGCCTGATCAACTAGCGATTAGCGATCAGTATTTGAGTACCGTATCTTGAGCTTTTCGCCCATCCAGAGCGCAACACTCAAACCGTGCCGCCTACCCACGTCGCCCCCCCTCCCTGCTTGTCTGCTGCTTCTGCTACTACTGCTACTGCCACTGCTGTTGCTGCTACTGCTACTGCTACCATACTGCTGCTGCTACTGCTGGCAGGTCCCTCGGTTGCTGCGCTGCTGGTGACTCTGCAGTCGCCCCGCCGCGCCCAGCCACCCCCGCTGCCAGGTCACCCCTCCGTCCAAACCTTCTCCACCAAGGCGGCCGCCCGGCCACCGCCTGCGGTTCCCACGGTAGCCATCGGTGACGGCGCCGGAGACATCCAGGTGCGTCAAGCGCGCGGCGGCGGGCGAGGGTCCGCCATGACCACTGCGCTGCGCTGCGCTGCGCGCACTCTTGTCCACTAGCTACCTAGCCACCTACCTGCCTCGTTAATGCCTGGGCCTTTGGGCTGTGTGCCCTTACGAACACTCCTGGCGGTGTGGCAGAGGCGCAGGTCCGGTACCGTGTGTGAGTCTCCACGCACGCACGCTTCGCTGGGACTGCCTTTTCACGATCGACGGACTGCCATGGTACTGCGTGTACTGCAACGGATGTGTGCGTGTGTGTGTATGACTGTGACTGTGTGACTGTGTGTGCTCCAATCCCGCTGGCTCTGCCGTGCAGGTGGTGGCGGCGGCGCGGTCGGGCCCTACAACGACGACGGACTTGAGTCCTCAGGTGGGTCCACAGCTGCACAGGGGCACCCTCCCTCCCTCCCTCCCTCCATCCATCCATCCCTCCATCCCCTCCCCCACGCTGCCGCTGCTGCTGCTGCCGCTGCGCGGTGCGAGATGGCTGGCTGGCTGGGATTTGTCGCCCGAGGAGCGGGAAGTGCCATTCGCTGTCAGCTACACAAATTTCAGCTACACCTACAGATATACGTGTACCGTAAAAAGGCGCCGTATCTCTGTCGACGCGGTACAGCACGCACGACACGTGATACCGTATCACGCTTGCTCGCGGTACATACCGTACCGTGCCGTACTGCCGTACGCAGGGTCTGTGGCTGCCCCTGGCTCACAGGTATCAGCCGGACTCGCAGTGCAGAGGCTGGCTCCTGCCCCCCTCGCACCAGAAGGACAGCCAGCCGGGGTGTGGCTTCGGTCGCGGTCACAACCACACCCAGCACCAACACCAACACCAGCAACAGCAACAGCAGCAGCAACAGCTGGCGGCGCAGTTGGGGCAGGCGCTGGCGGATCTTGCACAGGTGGGCGGAGCGGCGCGAGGGGGGCCGAGGCGGCGGTGGGAACTACCGTAGACGGCGGAGGGCGAGGTGGTCGGGAAGCATAGCACGTTGCAGGTTACGGTATCCGAAGGCAGCGGCGGGAGGGGGGCCGTCAGGCGGGAGGGCGGCCGTCAGGCCACGTGGGTCGTGTGGAGTTGGACAGTCCTGCTGTGCTGGAGCGCCCTGAGAGCGACGTGTCCCGTGCGAGCTTCTTACACTGTGGGATCCCTCGCCAACTGCCTCGCCAACTGCCTCGCCAAACAAACGCCGCCACCGCCCGCGGCCATCAAACTGTCGTACGCGCCACGTACCCCTCTTGGCTTCGGTTTCCTTCAGGACGCCCGCCCGCGGCTGCTTCAAGCACGCGAGGCGGAGGCAGCCAGGGCCACAGGCAGGCTGCCCACCGGCGGCGACGGCGGCGGCGTCGGCGGCGGCGTCAGTGGCGCCAAGCGGGCCGCTAGGGCCTGGGCGGCGGCGATGGAGGCTTGGGCGGCCGCCTGGGCGGGCCGCAGCGTGGGCGCGACGAGGCGCTGGGGTGGCAGTCGGGATGAGGAACGGTCCGGGAAGGGAGATACGGGAGAACCGCCCGAAGCTGGCGGCGGCGGCGACCCGGCGTCGCCTGTGGACAACGACGACGACGTCGACGTCGACGTCGACGACTGGGCGCCACTACGGAAGGTGAATCGGCATTTGGTGCACCCCGCACAGTCGTACGTGGCGGCAGCGCTGGCAGCCACGGCGTCGGGGGAGGAGGAGGTGGAGTCGGAGCATCAGCACCTGCTGCTGCGCCTCGCAGAGCAGGCCGCCGGAGGCGGCGGCGGCGGCGGCGGCGCCGCCGCCGCTGCAGCGGCGTGCGCCGGCCAGCGCGAGCTGGCCTGGCACTTGGGGAACGGCAGGAGGCAGCAGCTGCTGAAGCCGCAGCGCGACGGCGGGGGCGGGGCCGGGCCGCTGCGGCTGCTGCCAGCGGACGTGGGAGGAGGCGCTGCTGCTGCTGCTGCAGCTGCAGCTGGTCCAGCGGCGCGGCAGTGGCACTCGTTCGACCTGGGCTGGGACCGACCCACGGGTCGGCACTGGGCGGAGGCGGGGCGGCCCCAGGGCTGGGCGGCGGTGCTGTCCGGCGTCAGTCCTTGCTCCTCATTTCGGGTGTGGCTCAGCGTGAGAAGCCTACACCTGGACCGATTCTACAAACACACGACGTGGCACGATGTGGAGGTGACGGGCCTGGCGGCCCCCCTGCCGGCGGTGTCGGCGGCGGCGGAGGCGGAGGCGGAGGCGGCGGAGGGCGGATGGAACGCAGGAACACAGGGGTGAGTGGGTGTGCCGCGTGGTGACTACTGTGGAGAGGGACGTCTCGTGGAGGGGGACAGGGGCAGCGCAGGGCAGTGCAGTGCAGGGTTGGGCAGGAGAGCAGTTTGTTGGGAAGAGGTTGGTTGGGGAGAGGCTGGAAGGGGTTGCGGCGGCAGCGCTCCGTTCCTGCACGCCGTTGTGCGATCGGCCCTCCGCGCGAGTGATGTGTGTACTCAGGCGGCGCCTTGGCTGCCTCCGGAGGTCGAGTGGTGTCTCTGTGTTTGGCGTGTGGGTGCGCGTGCTGCGGCACACGGTCGAGGCACGAGCACGAGCGCGCGCGAAAGAGAGGGAGGGAGCTGACCAGTCCGACGCGTTTCGCACCCCCCCCCGCCCGTGCGCCCCCTCGTCTCCTCCCACGCACGGTGTCGTACATGCAGTACCGGTAGTACATCGTACGACACCAGCCAGGGCCGCGACTACGAGTCCGGGGCCCGCTGGCTGCTGCTGCTGCCTCCCTCCCTGGTGCTGCCCCTGCTGGGTTTGGAACCCGTGTACGGCACCAATGCTACTCGCGATGATCATGCTTACGGCGATGCTTACGGCGGCGGCGCGGAGGTGATACGGTCCTTGCTGCTGACGCTCTGGGTGGACGAGCAGTCGTACAAGCCCGGGTTCCAGGTCATCGCACAGCCGCTGTCTCCAGCAGCAGTGAGTACCCGTCGTATACCGTACCAGTATATTCGTACTGGTTGTGTTTTGTTGGGCGGTGCCTCGCCGGTCGCTGCCCAAGCTACCTCAGTTGGCGATTGCTCAACGCTTGACGCATTATATCATATACTGTAAGTTTGGCCTTATTAGCAGTCCAGCAAGTCAAGAGCACCGCCCCCTTGGGCCCCTCCCACCCCACCTCACCCTCCCAACCCCTCCCTCCCGACCCACAATGACCCCTCCCCGCCTACCACCGCGCCACCATTCAGCACCCGGAGCTCGGGATCATCTTGCACCCGAGGCTGCCCAGCCTCCTTCCCGACATCTCGGCGGAGAAGTGGGCGTCGGTCGTAGCGGAGCAGGGACACATGGTCTGGCCACCGCCGCCGCGGCGTGCGCAGCGGCAGCACCAGCAGCCCCGAAACCATCAGTCGTTGCTGGTCTCCCTTCGCGTGCCGTACCTGACGCACAGCTGGCACGACAGCCCCGGGGCCGTGGCGGGAATGTTGCGGTGGTTGGGGGTGTACAAGTACCTGGCTGTGCGGCTGACTCCGCTAGAAGGCGACGAAGACGACGGCGACGACGACGGCGACGGCGGCGCTTCCGGCGGCAATGTCCGAACTGCGGGAGGCGGCGGCGCGGAAGTGGGCGGGGTCAACAGGAGGGGGCCGGTGGCGGAAGGAGGCCTGGATAGCGGAGACTTGGCTGCTGCTGCGGCGGAGGAAAGTGGCGAGGAGGAGAAGGGCGTAGGGGCTGCAGGAGGGGCTGCAGGAGAGACAGGGGAGGGCCGGCGGCGAAACGACGACGACGACGACGGCGGAGGTGGAGGCGATCGCGGGGGCTGCCTCCCGCCTGTTGTCATTCTGGTGGGCAATCACAGCTCGGGGGCGGCACGCACGATGCGGCTACTCAAGGTGGGTGGGCGGCTGGGTGGGTGGGTGGGGTTGTGGGTGGGGTTGTGGGGGGCGCAATGGAGCCAGGGCTGCGGGCTGCCTTCCGGGTTCTGGCTTCTGGGCTCTGGCGGATGCACGGCTCAGGTCCTTCGTGGAAGGCGGCCAAAGCCTACCTCAACGTGAGGCCGCTAATTACTTTGACGTGAGGAATATCGCCACTGGGGAGGCGCAGTGGCGCACACCATCTGGAGGCGCGGCCGGGTGGTGCCCTTTCCGCCCTGCGAGCTGCCAGCTGCAACACGAACACACGCGGTTGCCCCCCCGCCCCCCCCTGGAGGAGCCCCACATCGCCCTCCCTGGAGGTGCTTCTAGAACCAGCCGAGTCCCTCCCGGCGTTGCCCGGCAGCATTGTCGTCCCCTCCACACACCCCCACAGAGCTTCACCTTCTGTTTTTCTGCCCACCCATTCCGCCTCCGTTCCACCGCCGTGGCTTCATCTTAATTACCCGCCTCCGTCCCCTCTCCCTCCTCTCCCTCCTCTCCCTCCTCTCCCTCCTCTCCCTCCTCTCCCTCCTCTCCCTCCTCTCCCTCCTCTCCCTCCTCTCCCTCCTCTCCCTCCTCTCCCTCCTCTCCCTCCTCTCCCACGTCCCACGTCCCACCCAACCCGACCTCCTCTCTGAGCGCAGGTCAGCACCGGCCGCACCCTTCTGACCAGCCTGGCACCCTGCGCCACCGACCCATGGGGCTGCGCCGCCGTGATGGCAATTCTGGATCCAGGCTGCAAGTACCGCTTGGATCTGATTCCGTACCTATCGGAGCGCGTGACGGAGCTGCTGCGCGCGCATGCGGGGCACTTGTGGCTGGGCGTACAGCTGCTGGCGTTGCTTGCCGCGGAGCTGGCGAGGAGGGAGGTGTCTGCGGCAGCCGCAGCAGCCGCTGCAGCCGAGCAAGGGCTGCTGGTGCGCGGCGCCGCTGCCGGCCGCGGCGGCCTGCCGAGCGAGCGCCATCGGCGGCTGCGCCTGGGCTTGGGCGGCTGGCGGTTACCGCTGCCGCTGGAGGCTTTGGACGTGTTGCAGGTAGGATTGTGTGAGGGGACCGGGGAGTGAATGACGGCGTCGGGTTCGGAGGACGGCTGCGTGTGGGTTAGCGGGTTGGGTACCAAATCCAGCTCGGAAAGCAGTTCCGCTCCGCTCATCCCCACATCCGCCCTCCTGCCTCCCCCCTGCACTCACGCACGCACACACGCACGCAGGCGGGGCTGTGGCGCGGCCGCCTCCTGGCGCCAACGCTCACCGTCGCGGCCCTCATCGCTACCGCCGCACCGGCCCTGCTGCTGCTGTCGTCATCAAGCGGCGCCGCCACCTCGACCTCCTCGCTCTTTCCCGGCAGAAACGGCACTGCGACCATCAGCCCTTCTTCATACGGCCCGGACGGCGGCGGCAGCGGGCGCGCAGCGCACCATGCAGCGACGTCGACATCGACATCGACGTCAACGTCGACGGCGGCGGCGGCGGCGGTGGCGACACTCCTGGAGGATCTGCCAGCCCGCGTTTGGCCCTTGGCGCGCTGGGCCGCAGGCTCGGTCGGGATGTGCCCCCAGCCCCACGCCCTCGACTGCGGCTGGGGTGCCTCCTCCCTGCTCTCTCTGTCGACGCCGCTGGCGCTGGCGCTGCTGGCCGCGCGGCGGGCGCCGCAGGCGTCGCTGCCGGCGGCGCTGCTGGCGGTGCTGGCGAGGGCGACGCACGGCGCGGCCGCCGGCGGCGGAGAGCTGCTGTCCGTTTTGGACTGGGTGGTCCTGGCTGCGTTGGCGCTGGCGCTGCTGGTGCTGCTGGCGGCGGCCTTGCAGGTCGCTGCGGTCTTGGCGGGGCTGCTACAGGCCGTCGTCGGGTGGTGTACCTGGCTGGTGTTCTTGCCCTGGCTGCTCATTCGGCGGTGGGTACTGCTGCTGCCGCTGCTGCTGCCAAGGAGGAAGGGCGCCGCCGCCACTGCGGCGGCGGCGGCGGCGGCGCGGCGCGCCGCCGCGGCGCGGCGCTGGGTGGCGTGGCTGGTGCCGCTGGCGGCGCTGCCGGCACTGGCGGGGGCGCCGTCGGCGGTGCCCTGCACGACGCTGCTGGTCTCTGTCCTGATGTTGGCGATGTCCCTCACCAGCGCCGGCGGCGACGGCGGCGGCGGCGTCGTCAGCGGCGGCGCGGCGGCGGCGGCTGGGACAGGAGCGGAGCCGACGGCCCTAATCCGCCTGCGCCGGCTCCAGCGGCGGTGCCACGTAGCGTGGCTGCTGTACTACGCTGCGTACGGCAGCGTCGCCGCGCCGGCGGCGGCCGCCGCCGTGCGGCGGCTGGTGCTGCGGCCGGCGGACGTGGCGGCGGTCCTGGAGGCCCTCTCCAGGGTGCTGGTGTGGGGCGTGAGTGAGGTGCGGGCGGGCGGGTTGCTCAGGGCGTGGAAGCTGGTGGCGGCGACGGCGGCGGCGGCGGCGTCGGCGGCCGCGCCCGACCTGTCGTGGGCTGCTAGGGAGGTGGCGGACGGGGCGGGCTACCTGCTGGCGGCGCTGCACTGCGGCGCCTTGGCCTGCGCGGCGGCAGCCGATGGACACTATGCCTGCCCTGATGGCGAAGGATCTGCAGCCCAACCGCAACCGCAGCAGCAGCAAAAAGAACAGCAACAGCAACAACAACGACAGGAGCAACAACAGCAGGAAGAGGAACAACAGAAGCAACCCCAGAAGCAGCAGCAGCCGCAGAAGCAGCAGCAACCGCAGCAACAGCAACAGCAGCGCGGGCTCTTGGGCTTGGTTCGGGGCTCTGTCGAGGAGGCGCCGGCGGCGGGCTGCGGGCGGCTGGCCTTGGCCTGGTTCCTGGGGGCCGTGGATGCGGCTCATGTGGTGGCGGCGACGGTGGCGGTGGCGCAGCTGCTGCTGTGTGGTTGGTACAGAGGGCTGCAAACGCTTGCAGAATAGAGCCAACGGGAGAGATACCGGTACAGGGATACAGGGGCAAGGGGGGAACATGGGGGAATGTTGTACAACATATGTCAGCGGCGGTGTTGGCAGGACTGTGCGCCGGCTGCAGAAGCACACATACGCATAAAGGTGCATGTTCGCGCGTGGCCCGTGTTTGCATGCACCAGAACGTAGCCGGAGTGAGCTCGCTGAGAGAGATGCGAAAACCTTTTCCGCAGTTAGATTCTTTGCTATCGCTGAAACATGCGACCACACACATCGATACGTCACCGTATATATTTTTTGGTATCAAAATTATGCGCAGTAGAGTGCGGTAGCTTGCATATATGCATACATGCTATTATTCTTTTCCGGGCGACGGCTTCCGGGCTTTTGCCCTCGTCACCGTGTGCCGTATGTCCATCCGTCTGCGGGAGGAGCACGTCATGTCTCCTGTGTGGACATTCACGGTCATAGGGCCCTATGGACTTGAGACGGCTTTGGGCTTGCGCGGCCTCTGGGAGCGCACGCAGCAGCGCGGCGGGTTCTGTGCGCCCTCTCTGTTGGTCCCTGTCGATCAGCAGCAGCAGCAGCAGCGATGACACCTCAAAACGGCTGTCACCGCATCGAGCGCCGCATTTATATCGAGCCGGAATTCCATATATAAACGCAGGTGGCGAACATGTGCGTGCACGCTGTGGCGTGTGATTTTGGCGCGTCGTTTGGGTGCTGTGGCGCGTACATCTCCGGTGCCTAGCAGCGCTCTCCGCATTGCTAAGCACGGCTGGTCTGCCATTTATTTGGCGGGGGTGACGCAACGCCGCGATGGATTCTTTGAAGCGTGATTCTTCAGGATTTTTCGCGGCGCGGGTGAGGTGGTGCCCGGTGGTGCCTTATGAGGAATAGGGGCAGCTTATGCCCGCCACGAACCTGTGGTATCACAGCTGTAACACGCAAGCAGTAGTAATGTTCGAATCCGCTTCGCGAAGCAAAGGAGGCAAAAGATTTTGATTAGAGATAGGTGGTGTTAAGAAACACCGAGTTGTTGTTTTGTGTATGTAGACCAGGAGCCGTTCTGCAACGCCTCCCTTACGCCCGCTCGCCACGGATGCGGCGCGCCAGCTGGATGTCCTTGGGCATGATGGTGACGCGCTTGGCGTGGATGGCGCACAGGTTGGTGTCCTCGAACAGGCCCACCAGGTACGCCTCGGCCGCCTCCTGAAGCGCCAGCACCGCCTGGCTCTGGAACCTCAGGTCGGTCTTGAAGTCCTGGGCGATCTCGCGAACCAGGCGCTGGAACGGAAGCTTGCGGATGAGCAGCTCGGTGCTCTTCTGGTACTTGCGGATCTCACGCAGGGCGACCGTGCCGGGGCGGTAGCGGTGGGGCTTCTTGACACCGCCGGTGGCAGGGGTCTTGCGAGCGGCCTTGGTGGCCAGCTGCTTGCGGGGCGCCTTGCCGCCGGTGGACTTGCGGGCAGTCTGCTTGGTGCGGGCCATTTTAGAGATAATGCAAGATGAGCTGAGAGAAGTGAGGTAGAAGTGAATTATTGCTACTAAAGTTCTGGAGCTGTCCATATTAAGTTTGAGCTGCGGTTGTACGGTGACCGTTGGTCCAGGCGACCCGACCCGACTGCACCGTACGAAAGTGCGCGCGAACGAAAGGCTCTGAAACTGTCGTCATACAGTATAAAAGCTCAGTCAAGCATCAGTATTGTCACGCACAACTTTTATCTTTCGTCGATCTTCTTACCTCTGATCACAATGTCTGGTCGTGGCAAGGGTGGCAAGGGCCTGGGCAAGGGCGGCGCCAAGCGTCATCGCAAGGTGCTTCGCGATAACATTCAGGGCATTACCAAGCCCGCTATCCGCCGTCTGGCTCGCCGCGGTGGTGTGAAGCGCATCAGCGGCCTCATCTACGAGGAGACCCGCACCGTGCTCAAGACCTTCCTGGAGAACGTCATTCGTGACTCGGTCACCTACACCGAGCACGCTCGCCGCAAGACGGTGACCGCCATGGACGTCGTCTACGCACTCAAGCGCCAGGGCCGCACCCTCTACGGCTTCGGCGGTTAAACGGCTTCCGTCGAGGAGCCTCGTGTCGCCCGCTGGGCACACTTTCACAACTTAACCCGGTGTTTTTCAACACCACCTCATGAACGGATGACGTGTGGAGTCGGATGGTCGAGGGGGGGAGAGTTGAGCGCTGACACCTGTTCTGCACATGCCTGGGTGGGGCATGTCTTCAGCATTGGTGCAGCTGGTGAATAGCGTTTCCATCTGTGGAATCTCCCTCCACACTCCCCCAACACACACCCCAGCCCACACATTTTACGACATATCCCCACACCGAATGCTGACGACCCTCATGCCACCATGTACACCCCTCCAGCCGCCTGTCATGCCGCGATACCAGCGTCGCATGGGCATGTCAGGCAAACCCGCACCTGCCGCCGCCGCCCCTTCTTTGGGGCAGTGTGTGCCAACGCGGCATCGCTATACATGTTCTTTTGGTATGCTGCTGGTGACGGCCGCATGTGCTGCCGGCACCCGTAGACGTAAGCTCGTTCCTGTCTGGGTGACGCGTGCTGATGGGCACCCCTCCATCCTGGTCGCCTTCCGCTCTGACGTGAAGGACCCGCTGGCCAGCTGCCCCCGAGGACAGCCCTTTGGAGAATCTGGAGCCCACTGCGTAAGTCCACGTGCTTCCACCAGGCTAACAGCTGACTTCTCTCGCGGTGGACAACATGTGCGAGAGGCGGATCGATCCAACGCCGCCGAGACGTGCGCCACGGTGTCGAGGCGCGACGAGGACGAGGCGACACGTAATGATGGATGTTGCGAGATTCTCTGAGGCTGCCATAGGTGACGCGTTGTTGAACTGGTCGAGAAAGTGCGGCTGGGATGCTCGGAGGCGAGGGCAAAGGGGGGTACATCACACGGCATGAGCACAATACACACGGCGCACGCACGCACGCACGTGCACGCAGGGCCGCGGCCGACACCGGTAGAGACCGCAAAACAAAGGTTCGCGCCGTGGCGCCTGCCGCCTCCCCAAAACGAAGGCCCTTTCACGGCCGCGCGTGTGTGTGGGGGGAGGGGGGCATCCGCACACCTGGATCCAACGCAGCCGCTCCGGTCTTGCCCCTAGCCGCCAGGCGCGGAGTGCGCAGTCACACCCACCTGCCTGCGTGTCTCAGCGCACCTACCCGGGCCGTCAGGTCCGCGTCTTCGGGGCCGCTCCGCTCCACTCCACTCCCGCTCGCGTCCCTAGCGCTGCGTCCTGCAGCATTGCTGCCCTCTCACACCGCTCCTCTCCTCTTCATACCGCTCGACGATCCTCCCAGCTGCCTGCCCCTCCCATCATCTGCCCCATACCCCACACAAGTTTCTGCGCCCGCGCAATCCTGCCAAGACAATCCTGCCAAGACCTCCTGTCTCCTCCTGTCAGCCCGAATCCCGAATCCCGAGCCCCAGCTATCGGCCCTCGCGGCACCTCGCCGCTTGCTCGCTCCCCTGCTGCTCCTGTCGCTGCCATTGCTCCCGGCATCGCCGCCGCCTGCCCACGTCATCCCTGGCGCTGCAGGCAACAGCCGCAACAGCACCGCCTGGCCCACGCCAGCGCTGCCGCTGCAACCCGCCGCCAGCCAGCCAGCCAGCCACCACCGCCCACCTCCCGCTCTACCAGTCCCGCAGCGCCCGTGCCAGGAACGCGCTGATCTGGTAAGCGTACTCGTGCGGGTGGCGCCGGAAGTGCTCCACGTGACCGCTGTCCGGCCACTTGTAGCCGCTCACCTCCACGCCGCGGCTCTCCTGCGTCCGGGTTCGGGGTGGTGGCGGGGGTTGGAGTGCTGAGTGTTACAGTCCAAAGAGGCAAGCTGACCGACGGGGGGTCGGGTCGGGTCAGGTCGGTTCGGGGCGCGGTGCGGTGTGCGGTGCGGTTAAAAGGCGATGAGGAGAGGAGAGGAGGAGCAGAACTTGCGGGAACAACCCACATCTGCTCCAAGGCGGCGGGTGCCTAAGCCCAGCGCGGCTGGGGCTGCTACAGCCCACCGGAGAGTGGGCCGCCGCAGAGCCGCAGCCGGAGCCAGGGTCACCCAGCCGCGAAGAATTTGGACGTGTCGCGGATGCCATGCAGTACGTGCCGTAAAGATTCCGTTTCGTCACCTTTCGTTCCGTTCCGTGCCGTCGAAAGGAAGGCGAGTACGGCAAGGCACAAGTACAGGTTGACGTGACCGACATCAAACGAACCAACCCCCGGGCATCTGCACAAGACCACGTGGCGCACCTGCCCGCAGCCGCAGCCGCAGCCCCGCCCGCAGCCGCCCATTTCCGGCACCCACCTGCACGCCCATGTACTTCTCCACGTCGGACGCGGGCACCAGCGGGTCCGCGTCGCTGTAGAGGTACAGCTGAGGACACACGGGCGCCAGGTTGTACCACGCGTCGTACACCTGCATGTACGGCAGCAGAGGCAAAGCCGGCATCAGCGGCCACAGCCGTAGGGATGCTGTAGGGAACGTTGAAAGGCGCTGGGCAGCTGGGTACTGCAACACATAAGAACAAGGGGAACCGCAACACGCATCTCGCAACAAGGGTGCGCCCCTGGCGCCTCCCGCCTCCCGCCCTCCTGCCGCCCGCCGCCCGCCGTCCGCCGTCCGCCGCAGGCAGGTGCGTATATACTATAAGGCACCACAGCTTCGGTTCAACTCACGAACATGGCGCAAGCGCATTGCGCGTTGGCTGGTTGGCTGCGTGAGACAAGAGGCGGCCCCGCGCGGGACACGCACGCGCACACTCATCACTGAGCGCGGCCCAGCCCACAGCCGTTCAGCCGCCACCCCCGGCTGGACGGCTCCACCCGCTCAGCCCGCCAGCCGCCAGGGCAGCCACGCACCTCCTCCGTGCGCAGCTTGACGCCCTTGCTCTGCAGGTATCGCCCCATGAAGGCCCGAGTGCCGTCAAGCAGCATGCCCTGCAAAGGGAGGGAGGTTCGGTCCGGAATACAGATGTTACCGTAGCGGGGTATAGCAGTGTACCCTTAGGGAGGTCGGGTGCGAAGCAGGACAGTTCGAACTGGGGGTGCGGACAGGCTGGCAGGGTGCGGTATTACTGATGTGATGGTAAACTCGGGCGCACGGGAGGGCGGCGGCCGCGGCGGGGTCCCGGAGTGGGGCTGCCTTTTGGGAACGAGGGAAATGCCGAATCTCGTGCTGTCGTGCTGTCTGGCCCCGACGAAAGGCACGCGCCACGCACCGCCCAGGCCGCACCTGCACGCCGGGCATGCCATACGACAGGTCCTCCGCGGGTGTGTTGGTGACTGCCGACACGATGGCCCGCGCCGACATCTCCGGGTTGACGGCGGCGGGGGCCGAGTCCAGGATGATGCCCCGGACCTGCGTCAGGGCGGGGGAAGGGGAGGAGAGGGCGGGGAAGGGGGAAAAGGGGGAAGTGAAGCCGTGGCTCGTGGGGCGGAAGCAAAGACCCGCAGCGAGGTCGCGGCTCGTGGGGAGGCGAGGCCGTGGCCCGTGGGGCGGCTGAGGCTGGACAAAGAAGGAAGGTGCGGCGCGGGGCGGTCAGGAAGCAGACGCCGTTGGCCGCGTATCCAGTCCGGGCGGGCCCCCCGCGTCCCCTCCATGCGCACGCTGTGATGTTGGAAGCGGCTTACGGCACGGGAGGCGACGATACGTAGCCCTTGTTGTTAAGTCTCATCCCCCAATGCCCGTCTTGGGTCATCCCCCAATCCCCGTCTTGGGTCATCCCCCAATCCCCGTCTTGGGTCGACGGTTTCATAATCTTCTTCCTGCGCCCTCCCCGGTGGTAGCTGGTAGGCGGCACTTGGCGGCACTCTCTCTCCGCCCCTCCCCTTCCCTTCCCTTCCCTTCCCCTCCCCTCCTCTGCCCTCCCCCCGGTTCTCACCTCCTCGAGCAGGTCCCTCCGCTGCGCCACGTCCTCCACCTCGTCCATCCAGCGCCACATGGTGCCCGCGTGGATGAAGCCGCCAGTGCTGAGCAAGATGAAGGAGGGTGCGCGGGTGGGGACCGGCAATGGAAGCGCGACAAAGCGGGGGGGAGGCGGGGCGGGATGCTGTGTGTTTGGGAAAAGGGATGCTGCACGAGCAGGGAAGCGGCTACAGGGCAAAGCCAGGACACGGGCGGCATGGGAACGCTGCTGCACGGAAAGTCCCTACCAAAGTCTCCCTCCTCCCAGATAACTCTGGAAAGCCCCTCTGACCACTACCACCTCGCCGCCACAAACGCACAAGCACACGGATGCGCGCGACCCAGATCTTCCACCGCTATCGGCGCATCCTCGCACTGCCCACCCGCGCACCACGCCCGGCCCCCAGGCAGTTACCCCACCCCACCCCACCCTCACCTGAACACGTGGTAGACAGTGGGCATGGCGGGGTTCTCCCGGTGCATGCGGGCCACCCGGTCGATGTCGCGACCCGCCACCACTACTCCACGCCAGCGCACCAGCGTCTGGGCCACCGTGGGGCGGATGATGAGGACCTCGTGATCGCCGCTGCGGGCCCACAGGGAGCCGTACCTGGGGGGAGGGAAGGTAGCAGGGGGCAGCAGGAGGTGAGAAGGGTGAGAAGGGCGAGCCGCTGGGGAAGTGACCCAGAGACGACGGGGGGCGACGGGGGCCGGGGGTCCAGAGGGCAGGTAAGGTGTGGAGGCGCCGAAGCGGAGGTCGGGGCCGGGAGTCAAGGAAGGGGTCGAGAGGGGTGAGTTCGGGGAAGACGGAAGCGGGTATGGACGGCAGAGACACAGGGCGCGCGGGGGGCGAGAGGCCGGAGGGCGGTGGCGGAGCTGGGGCGGGGTCGGCGAGGGAAACCAGAGCTCACGTTGATGTGGGTCCCGACGACGGAGTGCACGCGGATGCCCCACGCCCGCCATTACACCACAGCACCGACCGCCGTGACCGCCGCTACCGCCGGACCAGGACCCGACTCCAACCCACTTCGCCTTGGCTCCGCCCTCCGCCGTCTGCCAACGCGGAACCGCAAACCCGCATTGACATGCCAAGCCCATCCTTCCGCCTCGTTCCTCCCTGTTATTCAAATCCACACCGCCATCCTGCCACAACCCACATCGCCATCCTGCCACAACCCCAGCGCTCCCGCCACCTGCTCCCCCTCTCCAGCCAGTCGTGCTCAGCCAGTCGTGCTCACTTGTTGAGGTAGCGCCGATTGGAACCCATCCAACCGATAACCACCACCCGGATGGCCACGGGGCTTATGATGATGGGCGGCGGCAGCCCTGAGCCATCATCAGAGCTGCTGCCGCCACCACCACCACCGCCGCGACCGCCTGGGCCCCAGGCGCCGGCCGAGAAGCATCGGCCATCGCTGCCGGCGCGTCCCAAGCCCCTGCCGGCGCCGCGGCGCTCCCACCCGCCGGCTGCTAAGACGCCGCCGCCGGAGAGGCTGCGGCACGCCGGCCCAACGCTACTGTCCCTGGTCACGCTGCCGCCGCTCCCGGCGCTGTAGCTGCTGCTGCTGCTGCAGCGAGCCGTAGTGCTGAGACCCGTGTCGAGGCTGCTGCTGCGGCTGCTGGTGCTGGCCGTGGCGGCGCTGCCAACCCTGCTGCTGCTCGCGCCGCCATGACATATGGGGCTGGACCAGCGATCCGCAATCCTGAGGTGCCGGAAAGGCAATGGCGGCCGCAAAATCGGCGGTTTTACTCGTGGGGTAGTTCATTCTCCAGTCTTGCTTTGAGTATGCGGAATCCTTGCATCTCCTTACCGGCCCGAGCTCGACGCCGCGCTGTATAGCCTCCCCCTCCCTGCCGAGATGGACGCCCATTCCGCCCCAGCGCCTGCCTGGGTTGCCACGGCTCTCATCGCGTTGGCCGAGCACGCGGCGGCAACGCGGGGCGTGTGTTGCCCGAGCAAGCCCTCCAAGTGATGAGACCGGTGCAAGGCGCCCCGACTGCATTCTGAGGCACGATGTAACAGTTTGACTTGCTCAAGCGGCGGCGGCAAGTGCCGCTGTGCACTTGATGATGCCGGCGGAGCAGTCGGGAGTGCAGAGCCCCGATGAAGTCCCAGCGACATTTTTGCTGCTGATAATGAACCAAATAAAAATGTCTGTGCTGCGTGGGTGTCACGGCTCTTTGTTTCCGTATGGACTGGGCCAGTCCGGCCGACGATCAAGACGGGCGCTGAAGAAGGGCAAGCTGTGATTGCACAAATCACCGTGGATATAAGGTTATTGTTAGAATCCTTCAAGTGGTTAGCAAGCTGTCGCACGCCGACGCGTGGCAAAAGGGCATGGCCTGTCATCGGCTTGCAGGGGTAGGCCAGCCAGCCTGCAATATGGTAATTATGCCAGTAGTTATGGAGGAACCCAAGGTATGCTGTGCAAGTTAAGACATTCCGTGTGCTGCCGTACGTCCCGGTCACGGCCGTACATACCGCACGGTTGGACAGCGCCGATCACCCGGGCAGTAACAAGCGAGCCTTGGGGGAAGATGGCATGAAGGCAACGGAACTGGTGAACGTAGCCACAAGGCTCCTAAAACGGCGAAGGGCCCCGGCCTCGCGCATAAGGTTTACCGTGGTGCGCCAACAGACCTGGCAAGCATCCGCGGGCTGCAACCCGAAGCCAACCATACGAAACCAAAGTCTGAGACAACTAACAAAGAAAGCCCCACTGGACCAGATGGCACAGGTCACCCAGACAGGAAAGGACCGCCCCATGCTGCGCCCTGGCGCCCTGCTGCTCCCGCCCGGAGCTCTCGGTACAGTGCTCGACCCAGTTCGCGGTGAAGAACGGGGATGCGCGACGGAGGGCGGGTGCGATCTTGGGACCTCGGTGGTTTGCAATCAGGTTGGAAGGTTTCCTGGCTGGAAGGACATTGCGGTAGCGGGAGCTACTGCAGTACGGCAGGTGAAGAAGGTCGAAGGCCGGGCATGGAGGGCCAGGTCCGGGTTGGCGGAGACATAGCCAAGGACCCAGGTTAGAGTCTGCGAGGTGCGAGCGGATGGAAGAAGAAGGCAAGGCAAGGCAACCCCCTTTAACCCTAAAACCCTTCACCTGTGAAGCGCCATACCCACGCAGTCACAGGTAAAGGGTTTTAGGGTTATTAAGGGGTTTGCCTTGCCTTGCCCACGTAGTCAAAGTCCCGCAGCAGCCAAAAGCCGGGCTGTTGAGAGTGGGGTCGGGCGACAGGGTCGGAACTGTGCTTGGGCCTCAGCGTTTTCCGCGGCTGCTCGAAGTACAGTGAGCGGAAGGCCGGAGCTCTGGGCACAAGTCGATCGAGGTAATGGGGCCATGGGTGAGGCCCTGGCACAGGCGCTCAGGCGTGCAGAAGGAGTGCGCGCCTGGTGTGCGGGATCGGTGGTACGGACGTGCGGTGTGACTTGCGGTGCGGCGTACGGGCCGTGCTGGGGCGAGGGCCATCCGCCGAGTCCACCAGCCCGGCGGCTTAGAGTCGCATGTGCGGAGGGGGTGCGGGACAAAAATAAGTACGGCAGCATCGTACCAGCCGCGTCTTGAGGCATGGGGAGTTGGGGACCTGGCATTGGGGGCTGCAACGCTGCATGCCTGCATCTATGCGCGTACGTGGCGTTTCCCCTTGAGAACCATGTGCGTGCATCACGCGTACGCCACCCGAGTCCTGCAAGTGCAGCACGGGCCGCGGGGGCCGAGCGTTGCGGGCAGGCGTGGCCGCTACTGTTGCACGGCTGCAGTGCGCAGCGCAGCACACCGTTTTTGTGTTGTTGTGATCGAGGGCGCGGTTTGAGGCTCCGGGACGCAAGCCCTTCTGAGGGAGGAACGCGAATAAAGGGCAGAGAAATGGTGCATGGGACCTAACTGTGCTCAAGCAGTTTGAAGTTGGGCTCACAAGACGGGGCAGGGGGGCACGGCGCCGGACTCCTCAGTGCCCTGCCGCCAACTTCTACCAGGTCGGCGCTACGTAACCCACATGATTGCCATGTCTGCGTTCCTCCTGTGCGTACTAACCGAAAAAATTACAGCTGATCCAAGGATTCTAGCACGTAATGATTCTGGATTGACAGCACCGACGAACCAGCCGATGTAAGATTCGTACAACCGGGAATTTAGGGCATGGGACGTCCATGCGGGCGTCAATCCTCCTAAGTATAGCAATTCAACAAAAAATTCCGTAAATTTATAGCTTGGCAGAGCGTTAAAAGGTTCGCTGTTGTATTGTAAGCACCAGCATAAACGCATAATTATGCATCGTACGGTGATGCACTTGCCTTGACGTAAATGTGCAGGCCGATTACGCTCAGGCCTTTATATATTGCAGCGCCACCCTTTGTATAACATATTAAACCTCTTGTTACGCTGGAACTTCATATTTAGCTCTGATTAAGCTGTGGACTTATAGCGTCACCAACAAACAACGATGAAGGCAGACATTCCAAACACCGCACCGCAGGAGCCAGCAAAATTCAATATCATGTAAGCACCCTTGCCCCAACTTACTCGCCGGTGTGGCAATCCACTTCCGGAACCGTCTCTCGTAAATTGTTAGTCATTCACGCACGCAACTTTTCACATCCGCAGGATTCCCTGGCACCCTTACCAAGAGGACTTTGCGCGTATGTCGAAGGCGGATTACCCGGGTTCCGGCACTAACGAAGATCCCTACGTTGTCGACTGGCTCGATACGGATGCGGAGAACCCCCAAAAGTGGCCAACCGTCTACAAGTGGGCCATCACCATGCTCATGGCGACCGCTACGCTGGCCGTCGGATTCTGTTCATCGGCCTACTCGGGCGCCGCAGGTCAGAAGCACAGGATGGCGACCGTCGGCGTGGCCATCTTGCGTGGCCATCTTGCAAATTCCCGTTGTTTGACGCATTGCCGCAGACCGTAGATTTTTCCACAAGGACATTGTATACGTGGCTTGCCTTGGGTTAATCCCATGCAAGTGCAAGTGGCTCGGTGGAAGTTTTACCGCCGTATGTAGCCGTGAAGCTGTCACCATAGCCTTGAATTGATTGTTCAAACAGATGGACGTAATTCCTAGTGCTGTAAAGTACCTCCAGACTCTGTTTTATTCGCATACCTCTTCGCGCGCCCACCCAAACACCCCAACGCCAACCGCGACGAACACTGTCATGTGCATGCGACGTTTTCCCAACACGTGCGTGATGTGTGCCCCATGTCCTCACCTGCCTGTCATTACTTCGCTTTTCTCCCTTCGCTTCCAACTTGCTTGCAGTCGATATCCTCGTCAAGTTTGGCGTGTCGACGGAGATGGTCACCCTGGGCATCAGCCTGTTCGTCCTGGGGTTCGCATTGGGACCCCTTATATGGGCGCCACTCTCCGAAATCGACGGCCGCCGGCCCATCCACCTCTTCACGTATGCCGGCCTAACTGCCTTCAGTGCGGGCTGCGCCCTCGCGCCAAACATGTCCGCCCTCATCGTCCTGCGCTTCTTCGCCGGTGCCTTCGGGTCCTCCCCGCTCACCAACGCCGGCGGCATTCTCGCTGACATGTTTACGGCGGAGCAGCGCGGCCTGGCCATGTCCTTCTTCGCCGTCGCGCCCTTCATGGGCCCCGTGATCGGGCCCATCGTCGGCGGCTTTACCGGCCAAGCTGTTGGCTGGAGGTGGGTCATGTGGGTCATGACCCTCTTCTCCGGTGCCATGCTGCTCCTCAGCGCCGTCTTTCTGCCGGAGACCTACGCGCCCGTGATGCTGCGCCACCGCGCCCGGCGGCTCGCCGCGGCCACCGGCAAGATCTACCGTACAAAGTACGACACCAAGGGCGGCGTCCGCTTCAGCCAACTCCTCAAGACCAGCCTCACCCGCCCCTGGATCCTGCTCTTTCGCGAGCCCATCGTGCTGCTGCTCTCTATCTACTTGGCGATTATCTACGGCGTGCTATACATGCTCTTTGCCGCCTTTCCCATCGTCTACCAGCGAGCCCGGGGCTGGGGCCCCGGCATCGGCGGACTATCCTTCGTTGGCGTCGCCGTCGGCATGATTGTGGCGCTGATCTTTACCATGATCGACAACCGGCGCTACGTCCGCGCCTGCCGACAGCACAACGGCTTCCCGCCGGCGGAGGCGCGCCTGCCGCCCGCCATCATCGGCGCGTGCGCTATCCCCGTGGGCCTCTTCTGGTTCGCCTTCACCAACTCGCCGTCCCTCCCCTGGATCGTCAGCGAGATCGGCACCGCGCCCTTCGGCTTCGGCATGGTGCTCGTGTTTCTGTCGTGCATGAACTATTTGGTGGACAGCTACCTCATCTACGCCGCCAGCGTGCTGGCCGCCAGCTCCGTTCTGCGATCCATCTTTGGCGCCGTGTTCCCGCTCTTCACCGCCAAGATGTACGCCCGGCTGGGCATCCACTGGGCCTCGGCCCTGCCCGGCTTTCTGGCGGTGGCCTGCCTGCCGTTCCCCGTGCTGTTCTACATCTACGGAGCCCGCATTCGGGAGTCGTGCAAGTACGCTGCGGAGGCGGCGCGCTTCATGCAGACGCACATGGCGGGAGTGGGGGTGGTGAAGGTTGTGCTGGCGTCGGCGGAGGTATAGGCTGGAGGCGTGTTACACAGTGAGGGGCGGGCCCATATGTACGAATAGGGTTTTGACGAGGTATAACTGAAGATGGCTGGCTGTAGCCAAAGGATACACCTTTGGCACGGCGGGGTGTTGGGCTGGCTGGGTCTTTTTCTGGTGGCTGCAACGGCGGCGGATAGGCGAACCAGGCGACGGGGGGAAAGGGAGTGCCGCTGCATGGCAGACCGCGGCGGCCGTGCGTACCGAAGGTAACAAACGCATGAGAGCGCGGGACACGGTGACTGACGAGCGAATTTACAACGTGGCGACGCGCCGAATGAACCTGAACGTGAAAATCAACATGAACGTCAACATTAACTTGAACGTGAACGGAGTGCGGTGCATGGGACAAGTGGGGGTTGGTCAGCCGGTGGCCTCTTGGGCTGATACGTGGGGAACTAGGGTGGCTCTTGCCTTAGTGGAACTAGGAGCTGGCCTGCTGATACAGCGTGACGTGATTCAGTGCTGGGCGGGGGAGATGGTGTAGATAGTAGGCATACTGGATGGAGGCTTCTTTTTGCATTTGGGTAGTAGGCATAGTGGATGGAGGCTTCTTTTTGCATTTGGGTTTCTTTTTTTACGAGTTACGGCGACGACGAGCCGCAGGAAGAGCAGACGGCGACGACGACGCCGCATGCATGGACCGTCAGGGCCGGTGTAATGCTTGGGCGGAGCAAAGGCTACTCGAGATGCTGTGCGACGCCTTTCTTAGGCTTTATGCTAGCCGTTTGTACGGCAACTGTAACCTCGGCGTTACAGCCGGAGTGGGGCCTGCAGCGACCGGCGGGGCGACTGATAATCGTCAAGGCTGCGTCCGCTCGTTGTGTGTGTGGCTGTGTGTGCAACTGCGCATGCGTTTTCTGGGGCCGTCATATTATTTCATCCTGGCGTTGACGAGGTCTGCAGACGGGTGCGAAGCGGGTCCGGAACATGAATAAGGACTTTTTCGAAAGTCGGTGGGGGCGGAAGCGCGGGATGGGCCGTCCATCCCCCTGCTTAGATACCGTACCCCGTTCAGCCTGGAGCTCCGTCGGTGAGGGGCACCGACTGCAGCTAGTGCAGCTAGTCGGCGTGGTTTCGTTGTGTACTTGGTCGTGTGTCGCAGCAAGCTGTTTGTTTCCCCCTCGCGCGCCAGGAAAAGCCCTGCAAGCGCGGCTCCTGTGATGGCAACGCGCGCTGCGGCGCGTGTTGGTTTTTTTCTTCATCATCACGCAATTGTCTGCTTGCACCATTGATTGGGATGGATTGTGATGTGGTGTGCACACAGGCGATTCGTATGGCACGTAGGTCACACCGTGTACTCTTGTCTTCTTTCAAAGAGATCCTTTGGGTTGCGCGGCGGGGACACTTGTGTCGCTCGCGCTCTGTTGTTTGATCGCTTGCAAAGAACTGAAGGTTTTCTGAGTGCAACGCTAGAAAACCTAGGTTTTCTGTGAACTCAGAGGAGTTGTGCCCTCATAAGGGTGTTGGTACGGCACATGGTGCCAGTTAAGGTGTCCGCGAAGACGTGGAGGAGTGATTTTCGGGTTTTGTAGCTACATAGGGTGGTTGCTGCGAGGCTGTGGGCATTAAGGCCTTAGCGATGGCTTTCGCGGTAGCCGGCCCTCACCCGGCCTACCTACCGAATGAAGACGGCTTTCGTTGCTTGCAGGTACCCTTTGTGTGTAACGAACGATGATTTCTCATGAAAACGTGCGGTGACTTGTGTAAAGCAGAAAGGCGGAACCCGGCGCAACGCATTGTCCGCATCCCGACTGCCTAACAAAGAGCTTGGGCGGCGAGCACCCAGTGGCCAGTGCGAGATCCCGACCAAGAGCCTTTGCAGATGTGACGGGCAAAGGGAGGGGCTCCGTGCGAGGCATCGTGAGGGAGGGGCTCCGTGAGAGGCATCGGCCAGCAGACTCCAGACGCACATGACCTGCACATGACAGTCGTACATCAGCAGTACACCGAACATGCGCGTGTCGGACGCTGGATAGGTCTGCTGGGTCCACAGCAGCACAAGGAGCGCAGTGCATTCGCATGTCAGTAATGGTGGCCGGCATCTCACACTCACTTGGAGTTAGTTGTATCTGCGGCACCTGGCTGGGATTGCCCGTGCCAACGTTTGTGCTTTGGGCCAGCGCCCACACATGGCTGGAACGGCCCCAACGCGAAACGTTGCCCGTACACAGCACGGTTTGGCCGGTGTCGCTTTTAAAGTGACCCAGTCTACTTTGTCTCGGGATTCCACTTTCTATATGGAGGACCTGCAAGGCATTGCTCGTATGCCCGTACCGGTTCCGTGTTCATCACGGCTATGTTGGCCCCACCCCACGGCTATGTTCGTCCCACCCCACGGTTTGCTTCTCGTGCTGCTTTACCGGTGTGTACAACGTTGGAGGCTTGGGATTGGGGTCTCAGCCTCCCAGCAGCTACCGTTGAAAGACTGAAGCGCTTCTCGCGCAACTGCCATCACAGCTGCAACGGTATAACGGTGGAACCATCGATATGTCGTACAACGGAACGTTAGGAAGTCGCCCTTCGTTCAATTCAATTCTCTTTTGATTAGAAGACTGCTCCTCGCGCTGGAATAGTCGGGCTTGCATGGGTCACGGTCGCCAAGATTTGCCTAACGACTGAACCTCTCTTGAGCCGTTCTGTTGGCGACAGATTTAGGACTTTTATTACTTAAGGCCTGAAAATTACAGCTTGAGTGATAGGCTGTTATATTTGCATTCGTGGAATTACCTACTGCCGACAGCCGATGCAGCCGCTTCGGGTCGGGACCGCCCTGTCGGCCCTCTTGACGCGCGGAGGAGCTGCTTGCAGCCATGCAGCTTCAACATGCACGGTAGCCGGGTTGTCGGCGCCATCGAGTGGCAACCCAACATCCTCAGCAGACGCATGCACGGCGCCGCTGGCTACGCCTGGCCAGTCGGCTGTGCCTGCCCAGCCCCTGACTGGCCTCGCTGCCGGGTCAACCCCCGGTCACGGCCGCACGCTTTGGCCCCTGGCAGCAGCACCGCTGCAGCCTCGGGTCGCGAAGGGGCATGTACGGTACATGGGTACGACAAGCAACCTGGACGAGGCGGCGCAGGCCTCCGGGCTGAGCAAGCCCACGGTCTCGGAGGACGTCCTGGCTCGCGTCAAGGATCACGGACTGATCCACACGGCCGGGCTGATCGGCGGCAAGTGGGCTGACGTGGCCAGCGACAAGTCGACGTTCGAGGTGCGGCTCCCGGGGGGGTGACGGTCGATGTTGAAGAGGTGTGCGGCAAGGGAGAAGTGCGGCAACGGAGAAGTGCGGCAACAGAAGGCGACGGATGCAGGAGGAGGTCGTCAAGGTGTTGTAGAGGAGCGCACGCATTGTAGAGGATGGGCGCAAGCGCAGGGGATGGGGTGGGAGCACGAACGAGCAGCTCGTTTGCTCGGGCAGCTGCAGAACGGACGACGCGTGCAGCCGGGGGGTTGGTCTACTCCCACACTGGCCCTGTGTGATGTCCGTCTCTGCAGTGCACTGCGGGGTGAAGCGCTCAGATGCTCTGTTAACTGCCCCGCTCCCACGCTCCCTCGCTCCCTCCCCGCCCCCCGCCCCCTCCCTAGGTCCGCAACCCCGCCACCGGCGCCGTCATCGCCACCCTCCCCCGCATGCGGGCCGACGAGACCCGGGCCGCCATCGCAGCCGCCCACGCGGTGCTGCCGCAGTGGAGGGACCTACCGGCCAGGGAGCGAGCAGCCATACTGCGCAAGTACGTGTGTGCGGGGCTGCGGCTGTGCCTGTGTAGGGTGGGGGGCACTGGAGAAGCACCGGTTTGGGTGTGGAGTGTGCGGGTGTGCGCGTGTGCTTGTGTGCTTGTGTAGGGTGCGGGATTTTTGCTTGTGGTGTGCTTGCTTGCGTAGGGTGCGGGGGGCAGTGTAGAAGTACCGGTTATCCGGTTTGGGTGTGGGGCCGACGGCGGGGCAGGGGCGGCCGGGGACAGCGGCGCTGCGGCGGCGAAGGCCCAGGGGGTTCTGGCGGCGGAGACGCTTAGTGGGCTTCCACGGAGATGCCGAGACGCTGACGAAACTGAAATGAAACCGGGATGTGGACGATGCAGCGCCCCCAGGGGAGATGCGACGCCCCCAGCCCTGCGGTGTCCTGTGCCGCCGCGTGCCGTCAGCCATGCGCCCAAGCCCTGGCCCCTCGGCGCGACCCTTGCCCCCGGGCCCACGTATCTGCGCTCTGTCGCTCTGTCGGAGCGGGCACTCGGTCGGAGCGGGCCCTGGCCTATGCCCCCGGGGCAGCGTGCGGCCGGGCCCCAGGCCCCAGTCCTGTCCTTCCGCCCTGTCCCGTGCGCCAAACCGAGTGGAGCCGAGATAACCTGATTCTCCGCCACGCCCGCTCTCTCTCTCTCGTCTCGCCGGGGCCCGCGCGGTGACGATACGCTGCCCAAAGTAACACGGGTATGATCCCCTCCCCTGCCACCGCCACCGCCACCGTCGCCCACCGTCCCTGGCTGCAGTGTCGTACTGACCAACCCCACCCCACTGCCCCCGCGGGGCCGTCCTGGTTATCTGTCCAGTAGGGGGGCTGATTGCAACCAACCAGTACCCACGGCACATCGCACTCTATTTAAGTCCCCGCCCCAACCCCCGCTTTCCTCCCCCCCCGCTCCCCCCCGGCCTATACGTGGATAACCCCCTTCCCTGCCTGTCAGGTGGCACGACCTGATTCAGGAGCACAAGGCCGACATTGCGGCGCTGATGACGCTCGAGTGCGGCAAGCCCACGGCGGAGGCACTGGCGGAGATTGCGTCCGGGTGCGTGTGGAGAAGGGGGGAGAGGGGGAGAGGAGGTGGTGCGGTGGCGGGGCGGGGAGGCAACCCCGGTAAAACCCCGGTAAAAGCCAACGTACATCCCACACAGAAACTGCCCCATCCCCGCCCTCGCCCCCTCCCGGCCTCCCCCGCCCCCCTGCCGCCCCCTCAGTGCCGCCTCCGTGGACTGGTTCTCCGGTGAGGCGGTGCGCGTGTGCGGCGACGTGCTGGAGCCTCCGCTGCGGGACCGGCGCATGCTGGTGCTCAAGCAGCCGGTGGGGGTGGTGGGGGCCATCACGCCCTGGAACTTCCCAATGTCGATGGTGGGTGGGTGGGTGGGTGGGTGGGTGGGTGGGTGGGTGGGTGGGTGGGTGGGTGGGTGGGTGGGTGGGTGGGTGGGTGGGTGGGTGGGTGGGTGGGTGGGTGGGTGGGTGGGTGGGGTAGGGGGGTAGTGGGAGGGAGGGAGGGAGGGAGCGAGGGGCTTTGAGGCGGGGGTGGGAGGGGTGGGGCACGTGGGCCCGGTCTGGGTCCGTGGTCCGGGAAAAAGTGAGGTATGTAACCAACCTGTTGGGGATGGGAGGAGGATGACGGAAGGGGGGGTGCAGAGATGGCACAGGAGGGGGAGGGGGCCGGGGGGGCCGGGTGGCCCCCTCCCAAGGGGGGCTTGTAAGGGTGCTCTTCAGCGCGCTCCCCTCCCTGCCCCGGAATGCGAGGGAGAACAAGCCCAAACCTCAGACTGGGTCGCCGCCTCCTGCACACAGCACCTCCCTCGACCCCCTCCCCATGCTTACCTCGCCCCCCCCCTCTTCCCTCTTCCCTCTTGACCCATGGCGCCCTTTATCTCCCCCCCTCCCCCCCCTCCAGATCACTCGCAAGGTGGCTCCGGCGCTGGCAGCTGGGTGCACGGTGAGACGGCGTGTGCGGCTCGGCTGACCCTGCCACCCAGCCCCACTCCCAGTCCCACTTCCATTGTTGCAGTGTTTGCCATCTTTAATTGCCCCCCATGCGGAACCCCACCACTGTCCCACACTTCCTCCCTGCCCCCGCCCCTGCCCCGCCCCTGCGCCCGCCCCCACTCCCACTCTCACTCCCGCCCCCGCCCCCGCCCCCACTCCCCTGGTTGAACCTCACCCCCTCACCCCCTCACCCCCCCGCAGGTGGTTCTCAAGCCCGCCGAGCTGACCCCCCTGACGGCCATCGCCCTGGCTGAGCTGGCGGAGCGGGCGGGACTGCCGGACGGCTGCCTCAACCTGGTCATGGGGGACGCGGCGGCCATTGGTGGGAGCGGGGGGGCGGACGGGCGGCGGACCGGGCGGTGGCGGTTGCGGTTGGGGTTCCGGTTGGTTGCGGTTGACCGTGCATCGGCAGAAGTGAGCGGACAGGAGCGGTGTTTAGGGGCGGGCGGGGCGGGCGGGCGGGCGGTGGGTGGGCAGTATAGAGGACCGCGGCGGTGGAACGGAGGCGACCTCTGGGGGCGAACACCTTTGGACCACGGTGGCACGGCAACAGATGTGTCGCTTCTAATATTGGTACCTGGCGCGCACACGCACGGCGCCCTTGCGTGTGCCGCGATTCGTATCTCCTGTCTCCTCCCCCCTCCCAAGCCCCAACCCGCTGAGCACGGTACCGGTACCGCTGCGGTCGTGCGGTGTCCTTCCAACACCTATTCCCCCAACCCCCGGGTTCTCGCCTCCCGGTCGCCTACGTCCCTCCGCTGCGGTATATCGTTTTTCTTTTCTTTTGCTTATCCCCCAACCCCCAACCCACCCTCCCTGGCCCCTCCCCCTCCCCCGCCAGGCCACGAGCTGGTGTCCTCTGACACGGTCCGCAAGTTGGGTTTCACGGGCAGTACCGCCGTGGGTCGACTGCTGGCGGCGGGAGCGGGACAGGGCGTGAAGCGAATCTCCCTGGAGCTGGGGGGGAATGCGCCCGTGCTTGTGTTTGAGGACGCGGACCTGGAGCTGGCGGCCAAGGGTGGGGGTGGGGGGGTGGGGGGTGATGAAGACGATACTGCCGCAGCGGAGGGACGTAGGGGGGTAATTAGAGCGGCCCGGGGCGAGGGAACGGCCCGGGGCGAGGGGGCCGAGTGTGTGTATGGGGGGGGGAGGGGGCGCATGCGTGTGGGTGGGTGGTGGTGCGTGGGTGGTGGTGGGTGGGTGGTGGTTGCTAAAAGTGTGACAGTCGGAGGACTGGTGGGAGGGGGGCTGGGAGGGGGCGGCTCCGTGGCGGAGGGCTGGGCGGGAGGGGGCCGTGCTTTGCGTGTGGATGCGTGTGGATGCGTGTATTACGTGGTCCTCTGAGTCAGCCCGTGGAATGACCCCCGCCCCCCCCCCCTCACCGGCTAGATGGCGTCAATGGCATGCCTCGCTCTTCTCAGCCAAAGAGCTTTTCAAAGGCGAAGGTGCTGGACCCCGAAACCAAACCCTAAACAAGGCCCGCCAACCCTCCCCCTCCATCCCTCCCAACCTCCCTCCCTCCCTCAAGGCATCGTGGCCAGTGCGCTGCGAAACGCCGGCCAAACCTGCATCTGCGCCAACCGCGTGTTCGTACACGATAAGGTGTACGACAAGCTGGCAGGTACGACACGAGGCGCGCGCTGCGTGCTGCACGTGCCGGGACTGCTGGGTGGCGAACCCCATCTTGACTTGCGCCGCCCCCTGCAACACCCCCCTCTCACCCCCCCCCACCCCCCCCCGGGCCTCAGAGGCTGTGACGGCGCTGACCTCGAAGCTCAAGGTGGGCGACGGCTCCGAGGCGGGGGTCACCCTGGGGCCGCTCATCACACCCGCGGCGCTGGAAAAGGTGCGGGGCAGCAGGGGGGAGGGGGGGGCGGGGGAGGGGGTCGGCGGGGGATGGGGGCCGCAGGGGGCGAGGGGGCGAGGGGCAAGAGGGACAGCCATGGAGGGAAATGGCTATGGAGGGATTTTGGGGCTGTGGGATGGGGCTGTGGGGAACTAGGGGTGTTGCCCCCGGACACGAGGCCTCCTGCTCGCCTCCCTACCCGCGTCCCTTGCCACACCCCACCCCGCACACAACTAGGGTGTGCCCCTGCCCCTGCTCCTGCTCCTACCCCTGCCCGCCACTCTAAACAGCTCCTTCCCACCACTCTGAAAGCCCCTGCTCCTCCCCTTTCTTGCCCCACGGCCCCTCACCCACGTCGCCTCCTTTCATTCACTGCAGTTGCGTCTTCATCACCCCACCCCCCACCCACTGTCATACTCCCAGCCCCCCCCCCCCCAACCCCCACCCCACCCCACCCCACCCCCTCCCCCCCCCTCCCAAGGTGACGGGTCACGTCACCGATGCGGTGTCCAAGGGCGCCAAGTTGCTGCTGGGGGGCTCCCGACCCGAGCTGCCCCCTCCGCTCCAGGGGGGGAACTTCTTCGCACCCACAGTCATCGGGGAGGCCACCATCGATATGTGAGAGGAGATGGGACGGGATGAGACGGACGGGGGTAATTAAAACGGCCCGGGACGGACGGAGGGGGAGAATGGGGAAATGGGGAACCGCAGCGAAGGAGCCTAGGTGGAGAGTGGGAGGTGGAGAGGGGGCACATGAGGCCGCCGTGGCTGCTAGGCTGGCGCGTTCGGGCTGGACTGGGGACGGGACAGGCAGGGATGGCTGGACTTGGCCCAAATGGCTGCGCTGCGGGCGCTGCGGACAGAGGCGAGCAGAGCGGGAGGGCGGCGGAGAGGGAGCAGGGAGCAGGGAGCAGGGAGCAGGTAGTGAGGGCGCGTGCGTGGCGCTACGTGTGCAGACCGCCCCTCGGGCCTGGACCCGCCACCTCGCAGCCGCAACCCGCCCCACCCCCCACCCCCCCACACACATACACACACACCACTCTCCCAAGCCCGACATCCCTTCGTTGCCTGCCCCCTTTCCACTCTTCCCCCCATTCATCATCTTCTTTAATCGCCCCCCTTCATCTTTTCATCTTCGTTCCTCCACCCTTCCATCCCCTCCCTCCCTCCCTCCCTGCAGGCGCTGCTTCAAGGAGGAGACGTTCGGACCGCTCATTCCGTTGTTCCGCTTCTCCGACGACGACGAGGCGGTGCTGCTGGCCAACACCACCGAATACGGACTGGCGGCATACTTTTACACGCGCGACCTGGCCCGGGCGTGGAGGGTGGCGGAGAAGCTCGAGTACGGCATGGTGCGTGGGTGTTTCACCCCTCCACTCCATTCCACTACATTTCATTCTGTCATTCCATGCCAGCCCGTCACTGCAGCTTCTCCGGCGCTGCCCTCTGTGGCCACGCGTGCTGCCATGCCTCAGCACATCACGTCACCGCCCCCTCGCGCCCTCCCGCCCTCCGCCTGCACAGTGCACCCCCACCCCCGCCCCCTGCAGTGACTCATTGTTATATAAAGGAGCATATCACTCCCTGACCCCACCCCCACCCCTCTCCGGTATCTCAATTGGCCTCTTTCCTGTTGCGCGTTTCCACTACCATACGTCTATCAGCCTGTAAGCGTTTGCCTCTTTCGACTTTGTCATGCTGTTGCCCTCCATACCTCTCCTGTCGGCCTGTCAGCTTTTTCCTCTTTCGACTCTCATGCTTCTAAACCCCCTCCCCTTCCTCTCCCTCCCCTCTCCCCCCCTCCCTCCCCACCCCTCCTCAGATCGGCCTCAACGAGGTGGCCATCACCTCCGAGGTGGCCCCCTTCGGCGGCGTCAAGGCCAGCGGACTGGGCCGGGAGCAGTCCAAGTACGGACTGGCGGAGTTCCTGGACGTCAAGTACGTGTGCATGGGACTGGGATACGCACCCACCGGCGCCGGCCCATGATTCGGCTCGGTTCGGCGCTGCGCTTCGTCGTTTTTGAGAGGGCCCCCGAGTTCGGGCTACCGTATAGGGGAGTTGTGCAGGCGAAGGGAAGCGGGAATGGGAGCGGGAGTGGGAGCAGGGCAGGGGGGGTTGCGCGCCATCTCGTATGTGAGGAGCCGCCGGCCGGAGCCCGGAGGCCCCCCGTGCTGAGGGTCGCGGCGTAAAGGGGGTCCTTACTGCTGCGGAGGCGCGGGGCATGGACCGGCCTCGCGGCCGCGGGCAAGGCGGGGAAGAGGGCGGTGAAAGGAGGCGCCGGGGAGGCGCGTGCGGTCGGCTTGCGGTGGCTCTTTGCGTTGGGCTGGGGCTTTGGGGGGCGCAGCTGGCTCAGGGCGCCGGGCGGCTGCTGGAAGCCCGTGCTGCAAGGCTGCGCCCGTGGCGCGGCCCCCGGCGTGGTGTGGAGGTGTGGACACAATGTTCGGCTGGTCAGAGGGCGCCGTGGCAGTGAAAGAAACGTTTCGCCTCCGGAAGAGATCGGTGCGCCCCGCACTGCAGTTTTGGCGCGTGGTAGTCTGGACTCGGGAGCGTAGTCGTCCTGCGCGCACTCCCGTTTCCAGCCGGCACTTTTCAATGCGCCGCGGGGCAGAGGGCCGCTGCCGCTGCCTGCGCACGTGCTGCGGCAAAGCTGGTCCGGCAGGATGGGCAGTGTCGCAGGCTTTTGCTATGCCAGCTGCGCGGATTTTGTTCGCTCTGCGCGTATGCTGTGCGGTGCGGTGCATGGCGGCGGGAGAGGTTGCAGGTTGTAGACACGGTTCCTCTGTTTTTGGGCCGTGATGAGGGGGCACAGAGCTGAGAAGGCTAGTTGGGATAGTTAGTTAGTTAGCGGTGTATAGCTGCAACAGCTGGAGGGCTGGGCGTGTGGCGACAGAGGGCCGCTGTTGACGTATGCGTAACCGCAGAAGCAGCCTGCGCCTTGGTGGGCCTTTCCTTGCCTTTCCTGACAACCTCTTGTAACACCTGCCACGGGGGGCCCACTTTTGCCCACACCCCCCTCGGCGAGACATGTTATGTCAGCGAGAACTGAGTTCAGAACCTCATGGGGCGTCGCGGATATGCATGCTATTGGGAGGACACGTGTGCGGGATAGTGGCGCTCAAAACTGATTCAACCGAAGTTGCCGTACGTACCGTACGCTGGGCCGCACCGGAATCGTCCGTCAGAACGTCGTCATGCGCTCAATCCGGTGTGATGCGTTCAGACACATTATCGGGGGAGAACGCCAGATACGGCTTGGCCGGAAGTGAGTTGCTGTGACTTCTGCTTGGGGAGCGCAAGAGCGCTGCAAAGATTAGATCGAGGCGCCGTAAGCGAGTTGCCACCGCTGATCTCTTTAGTAAAAGGCGAAAGAGATATGAGAATCGTGAGCAACTCAGCGCGTGAAGAGACATGGATTGTTCGTTCCACCCGGCATGGGCGGCAATGAGCGGTCCCGACCCGCACCGCGATGGTGGGTCGCTTCCTAGGCTGCGGAATCCTAGGAGGGAGGGGTGCTCCTAGGATCCCGCAGCCGTGTGCCTAGGACCCCGCCGCCCAAAACGTCGTTGAGAGTTAGGCATCTTGGCCGCTGCGCTCCGAGGGCAGTGGAAATGAAGGGAGGAAGGGCCGGCCGGCATGATATGCAGTCCACGGCATGGTTTGCCCCCCCCCCCCCCAACACTGCAAACCATGCCGCCGTGCACCTTGCCGCCCCGTCCTTCATTGACGCAGCCTTCGGGTGCAGCGGCGCAATTCACCCCAAGAGCTGGCCGGGTTCGTTATGCGTAATGCGCGTGCCGCATGTTGCTGAATAGCGCTGCTGCTGCTGCTCTTTGCCGCTCTGTCCGCGGTGTCCATCGCCCCGCGACGTCGAAGGTATGGGCGGCATGCGCCCGAAGATGCGCGAACAGACTGGATGACGCTGCCGGCGCAGCGTGGCGGTGCCACAAGGGCAGAGAGGGGCGCTGCCCCAGCCTGGTCAGGAGCTGGCGTCCACCCACCCACGGGAAGAGCCCCCCCTCCTTCGTTACCTCCGTGTGCGGTTTTGGGCACTCAATGGTTCTCAGCGGCCGGTAGCTGTTGGCAGAAGGCTGATAGCGTTCTCGGGGACGAATGGGTGGAGAGCAGGTGCTGCAACAAGGGAGCCAGGTGCGCGGGTGGGGGCAACTGGAGGGATCTGGACAGAACAACCCGTGAACTCAAATGGGCGGTGGGTTGCGTAGCAGTCGCAGGCCCTGCCGATCGACCAGTGTCACCTATGCATGCAGGGAACACTTGACACAGCATCCCCCTTCCAACCGTCAGAAGCCATACATATGGTGGTGTTGAAAAACACCGGGTTGGTTGTGAAAGTGTGCCCCGCGGGCAACACGAGACTTTTCGACGGCAGTAGTTTAACCGCCGAAGCCGTAGAGGGTGCGGCCCTGGCGCTTGAGCGCGTAGACGACGTCCATGGCGGTCACCGTCTTGCGGCGAGCGTGCTCGGTGTAAGTGACCGAGTCACGAATGACGTTCTCCAGGAAGGTCTTGAGCACGGTGCGGGTCTCCTCGTAGATGAGGCCGCTGATGCGCTTCACACCACCGCGGCGAGCCAGACGGCGGATAGCGGGCTTGGTAATGCCCTGAATGTTATCACGAAGCACCTTGCGATGACGCTTGGCGCCGCCCTTGCCCAGGCCCTTGCCGCCCTTGCCACGACCAGACATTGTGACTTGATGAAGGAACGAAAGACGATTGACTGAAGTTCAGTTAAGTGAGTCTGTGACTTCGCTAGAAGTTCTCTGAGCTTTTATACTTTCTATTACGGCAGTTGCAGAGCTTTTCCTAGCTGCGCGCGTTTTTCGGGTCCCCCCGGTCGGGTCGGGTCGCCCAGACCAACGGTCACCGTACAACCGCAGCTCTTAAACTTAATATGGACAGCTCCATATCTTCGGTAGTAATAATTCATTTCCATCTCACATTTCTGCTCACATACACAGTATTTGTAAAAAATGGCCCGCACCAAGCAGACTGCCCGCAAGTCCACCGGCGGCAAGGCGCCCCGCAAGCAGCTGGCCACCAAGGCCGCTCGCAAGACCCCCGCCACCGGCGGTGTCAAGAAGCCCCACCGCTACCGCCCGGGCACGGTCGCTCTTCGTGAGATCCGCAAGTACCAGAAGAGCACCGAGCTGCTCATCCGCAAGCTGCCGTTCCAGCGCCTGGTTCGCGAGATCGCCCAGGACTTCAAGACCGACCTGAGGTTCCAGAGCCAGGCGGTGCTGGCGCTTCAGGAGGCAGCCGAGGCGTACCTGGTGGGCCTGTTCGAGGACACCAACCTGTGCGCCATCCACGCCAAGCGCGTCACCATCATGCCCAAGGACATCCAGCTGGCGCGCCGCATCCGTGGCGAGCGGGCGTAAGCGGCGGCCTGTCGAGGAGCTGCTGCTGCCGTACGGCACACACAACAACCCGGTGTTTCTCAACACCACCTATCATTTGACATGTCCTTTACACTTCAGTGTTTTGCTTCGTTCATCAACAATCACCGGGGCAGGGGCCAGGTCTGTCCAGGCGCCACGTGCCAGGCGGGAGGCAATGCAGTCCCAGGCCCTGTCCATCAACGCCCGCCAGTCCATCCTGTCTCTGCATACGCCGGCCGGACCGGCCCCCTCCCTTGTCCCTGCACGCCTCAAGGAAGCGCGACACCCTTCCCCTTACTTAGGGTTTACTTACGCCTTACAATTTGGCACTCGCCCAAAGTGCAGTCCGGACAGCGAATCGCGTCCGTAACTCCGTATGACGTGTAGGCAACCAGACAGAAACACACAAGTGCAAACAACCAAAAAAACTCCGCGCAGACGACATCTGCCATACACGCCCTCTGCCATACACCGCCGTCCAAATTCTGACAGTGCCGCGAACACGTCTGAACACACGAGCAAGTTGAGGGAACCGTCGGGTGCACAGGCCCGAGTCACATGTCGGTGAACAGTCACTCCCCCTTTCTTCGTCGTCTCTTCTTCTCCCGCCCCCGCCTTCTTCGTCTCATTCGTTTTGGGGCCCTTCCAGTCACTCTCCTTTTCGCGCCTTCCCAGGCCTTCGCTGCCAACTGCCAACGTGCCGTGTGTTGCTATCCTCGCAAATAGAAGCACCCAAGCGTCACCAAGCGCACTGGCAAATATTTTCATTTTTCTATGTCGGCGTGCTGCTGTCCATAGCTTAAGACCTGCCCCCACACAAGCAAGCCTGTGGCTGCCTGCGGCGACAGGCGGCGACCCCGGCACACCGTTACAACCCGAAGGAACGCATCCATGGAAAGTTATGAGAGCCATCCAAACATGAGAGGTGGTGTTGAGAAACACCGTGTTGTTATAAATGCCGTTCCCAAATGGCTGTGTTTAAGCGGACGTGAACTTGGTGACTGCCTTGGTTCCCTCCGACACGGCGTGCTTGGCCAGCTCGCCGGGCAGCACCAGGCGCACGGCGGTCTGGATCTCGCGCGACGTGACGGTGGGCTTCTTGTTGTAGCGGCTGAGCTTGGAGGCCTCGGTGGCGACCTTCTCGAAGATGTCGTTGATGAAGCTGTTCATGATGGACATGGCCTTGGAGCTGATGCCGGTGTCGGGGTGCACCTGCTTGAGCACCTTGTAGATGTACAGCTTGTAGGTCTCGCTCTTGGCGACCTTGGCCTTCTTCTTGGCCTTCTTGTCGCCGTCAGCACCGCTCTCGGCAGCCGGCTCCTTGGCGGCCTTCTTCGCCGGCGCCTTCTTCTCCTTCTTCGCCTTGGGGGCCTTCTCCGCCTTGGGCTTGGCCTCAGCCTTGGGCTCAGCGGCCTCAGGAGCCTTCTCCTCCTTTATGTTCTTGGGAGCCATAATTGTAACTTGATTTGAAATAAGTAGAATCAGGTGAAGTCAGAGTTTTATAAAGTTGCTAATAAGCGAAGGAGCTTTATATGACAGCTGCGAGCTGTCGGTTGTGCTGCGCGAGCCGACCCGAGAGTTGCTCGGCCTAACGGATTCAACGACCCGGGTCAAAGTGCCATCATGTCTTTTGCAGAATAAGAAGGGCCTATCATCATGGTATGCCACAAATCTCCACCCGCATTTATTTTTTAACCATCTGTTTAAACTAACCAAAATGGCTGGTCGTGGCAAGGGCAAGACCGCTGGCAAGAAGGCCGTGAGCCGCAGCTCCAAGGCCGGCCTGCAGTTCCCCGTGGGCCGCATCGCTCGCTACCTGAAGAAGGGCAAGTATGCCGAGCGCATCGGTGCCGGCGCGCCCGTGTACCTGGCCGCTGTGCTGGAGTACCTGACCGCTGAGGTGCTGGAGCTGGCCGGCAACGCTGCCCGCGACAACAAGAAGAACCGCATCGTCCCGCGCCACATCCAACTGGCCATCCGCAACGACGAGGAGCTGGGCAAGCTGTTGGGCGAGGTGACCATCGCCTCCGGTGGCGTGCTTCCCAACATCCATGCGGTGCTCCTCCCCAAGAAGTCCAAGGGCGGCAAGGAGGACGGTTCCGCGGCCGTGTAAAGTTATTTCGGTCAAATATCCAATACACTCGGTGTTTCTCAACACCACCAACCCTCAACGGGCTAATGTGTGTCCATTTCGTGCGTCACTTATTCCCTTTAGTAGCCCATCCCCGCTACGAGAGCCACATCGCCGGCCGTCGCCGCCTGCTTAAGGGCGTCGTTCACGGCCAGCTGCTCGGGCCAGCCCTCCCGCAGGTGCCGCAGCAGCGCCAAGTCCGCACGGCGGGCAGCGGCGACGGCGAGGCGCCGGGAACTCACGGGGACTAAGCTGGTCCTGCTTGATGTGCAGACGCTCGCGGCAGTCTGAGCGAGCGACCAATTCCTCCGAGTCCGCGCCCGGGACGCTGAGCTTGCAGCCCTGCACCTGCATCAGCCACTAAGCTAGCTTGTCCCGTCAGTCGGCTGTGGGACTCGACAGCACCCTAGCCACGGTGCTGTCCTCACCCCACTCCTGCAGCAGCCCGGTTGCGTCCTCACTCAGCCTGTAGGCCGAATTCGTATATATGCGCGCCGCGGTCCCGCCTGGTCAAGGCCCGCTCGCCGCCGACAGTAGCAGCGCTCTGAACGCATCCATCCGCCTCTCTGCGCAGGAGCAGAGAGTCGATCGTGGAGCGCTGACACCCAGGTCCGGCTGCTGCAGCGCCCACAGCACCACGAGGATGTGGCCTCCCTGCTCGGCTGACGTCACCACGGCCCTCCAGCTAGCAGGGAGAGCTCGTGGTCGCCAGACGCGCTGGCTCATGACCAGGTGCCCGCCTCGCTCATGACCCCTGAGACCGTGCCCATCATTGGTTATCTTGGGCAATCAGCCTAGCTTTAACGTCAGAGGCGACTCGGGTCGAAAAGCTGCAACTTTGTGTGGCACGTGAAGAAAGGGTATGATCGCACGTTGCCTCACTTGTCAGATTGAGCCCAGGCGGGATTGAGCCCAGTTGAGCCCCATCCTGCCGACCTGCCCCATGGGTCTTCGGCAACGAGAATTTTGCAGCGTCAGCCTTGGCGGCATTCATCGTATATATATTTGCAAATTAAAATACTAAAAATTCAAAAGCATTTTTAGCAGCTTTTTATTTCGTTTGTGGCTTGAAACGCCAAACACGACTTTGGATCCGACATTCAGCGACCGAACGCCAAGTATGGTGTCTCATAGCTTGCGCCAATTGCTCAGCGCAGGGCCTTTGAATTATATAGCTGGTTTTGCCATGCCGACGCCGAGACGCACCTATCTGTGCTGACGTGTCGAGTGTCTCCCGCCAGGTCCCATGCCTTTTCGCCCTACTTGAACGACAGTTCCATCCCTGAGCTTTTACAAGTATCCCGACTGAGTGCATCGGCAATCATATTGCCTTGGAAGTAGCCTGCAAATTTTACTTAGCAAGTTATGACGCCAGTTCCTGAGGACTAAGTCTAAGCATGGCGCTGAGCAAAAAATTATCGGTTTTATAGGAAAGGCCCCTTTTGGAGTACTATGGCCCTATCGCGCAGCGCTGCGCGGACGGCTCGACATCGGAGGTGGCTGTGGGCGCTGACAGCATGCGGAGGGGCTGCTGGATTTGTAGCTGTGGAGGGTCAGCTCCATGAACAAGCGCAGGAGCGAGGGCAGACGACAGTCGAGCATGCCCAGGTACCTTTTGAGTCCGTTTGCTAGGCGGGGCCTACCCGCGTTGCTTACGTTACACACAGCTCAAAGCCCTGTAATAGCCATGCCTGCATGGGTATCATAATCCTACCTGTCGCTCGTGGCTGGGGCCCTTCTTGCTCGCGTCCGCACATCTGTACATGTCTGCTCGATCTGAACACGTCAACGGCCCACTTGAGTATGAGTTGCCAACGGCGGACGACACACATCCCACCCCCACAGGAGCGCGCCACGGAGGCTGCTAACAGCCTGAAGAAAACATCGGGTGTTGCGGGCGCGCTGCTGCGTACTGCGGTCTCCTCTGCCATGGTCGCTGTGCAGGAACGCAATTTCGACCCAGGTGTGCGCAGCTCACCAATCCTTCGGAGTAAGGTGCAATGAGCAAGGAGGCGGCACTAAGCGTGCTGACGCGGGCGCGATATGCAGGGCTAAACTCAGAACGGCAGGGGTTGGGTTGCCCCAAACGGCCGACTAACCAATCCCCTGTGGTGCTGGAGGGTTCCCACCGCGTCCCTCAGCCCCTGCCACAGTCCATCACCCACGAGCAGTGTCCCACTGCCCGTCTGTTGTACTTTCCGCCCTTGATCGCCCTCGTTTACCTTCCCTTCCCTTACCCCCTACACTCGTGCCTATGAACGGACCCTCTCGCTGCGCCGCCGGTTCCCTCTCCCTATCCTCAGCCCACTTCCGCGCCGACCTCGCCGCCACCGTCGCCGATCTGGCCTCCGAAACCCCCACCCGCCGCCACCTGGTGGCGCTGGGCGGGGGCTACTTCCTGGACTGGCTGCTGCAGCTCGCCTACTGCCAGGTGCCCAGCAGTGGCCCCGACGGCACAGACACGTCTGGCTGCAGCGGCGGAGGCCATGCTACCAGCTACGGCAGCAGCGGCAGTGGCAACGGCGCTGTTGAATTCAGCAGCGGCGGGGACTTCGGCGTGGTGTTTCGGCCTAAGTCGACGGCAGCGGCGACGGGCGGCGTTGGTCGCATCGGCGGCCTGCCACCTTGGGGTTCACCCGAGGGCGACAGCGGGGGGCACGCGGCGGTGGAGCCGGCGCTGCTGCCGCCCGGCAGCGATGTGCCGGCTGCCGAGTTAGGGTCGGCCTCCGCAGCCGCGGCGGCGACGCGGCTCCGTCGGGAGGCGGAGCGAGCGCTTGAGAGCATCTTGCGGGACGGTGCGCGCTGGGAAGGACGCGACGATGCCGGCCAATCCCTGCTCTGACGCGCAATGGCTAGCAGAAACGCTGAGGCAGCAAGCTGTATGAAGCCGGGACAGGGCAACGTGCAGTGGCTAAGAACACCTCTGTCCCTCGCGCCATCCGGCTTTGTGCCTGAGGTGGCGCGGTTCTCTGCCGTGGACTGCCTACCACCTGGGCTTACCTGGGTGACCTCATGCCGTTGCCGCGGTGCGCTGCTTCACCTCGCCTCGCCCCGGCGCGGGTCCCGGCGCTCCGTCATCCCACTTTACCCCGCTGCCTGCGCCCCCCTCTTCCGTGTTTCCATTTGCAGACGTGGCTGCGGGGTTGCTGCTGGACCGCCCCGGGGCGGTGCCGCTGCTGCTCCGCGCGGTGGCGGACGGCCGGTCGAGCGGCGGCGTGGCGGAGGCTCTAGCGGCGAGGGCAGCGGAGGCGCGCAGCGCGGCGGAGGCGATGACGGCGGACCTGCAGGAGGCCGTGGACGTGGTGCGTGGGGGTTGGGATCTTTTCCCATCGGTTTGCAAAAAAATGGTGCCGGTTGCAGCCACCGGTGTCGGTGTGGCTTGGGGAGGAAGCACGGAGGGCGAGTCGGGAAGGAGTCAGGAGAGGAGTCTCCATTGCTGTACGGTGCATTCCCGGCGCCGGCCCATCCCCCGGTGCCGCGCTCCGCGCCGCGATGCGGCACGCCGCCCCCGCAGCTCACAGGGGCTGCGTGTCCAGTCCGCTTGCCCGCGGCGCGCCGCCCCTCCCTCTTAAAAAAGAAGGCCAGGGCATCACATGCTAGCCCGGCCCGTCAACTCCGCATTTGTTTGGTCGCCTCTGCAGCTCCGGGGTCGCATCGGCAGCAGCAGTGGCCGCGGTGGCGGCGGCGGCGGCGGCGGCAGCGGCGGCCTCCTGGCGCTGCAGTGCACCGCGGCTGGGCTGCTGTCCGCTTGGGCTGCTGGCAGCGGCGCCAACCGAGCCAAGCTGACGGGCCTGGGGCTGCAGGACGTGTTGGCGGAGGTGGCCACGGCGGTCAGCGGGCTGAGCGACCGGGCGGCGGTGGGGCTGCAGTGGGAGCTGCTCAGGTGGGGGCGGAGAGGGGATGGAGGTGTGCGATGATGCGTCGTTGGCACTGGTGACAGCAGCAAGCAGCCTTAGGGGTTGTGTGGGGGCTGTCTTGCGGGAAAAGGGGCAGAGGTTGGGCGGGTGGGGGCTGTCCGGCGGGTGGGTGTGCTGTGCAGCACGCTGGGGACGTGGGGATACCTTTCCGCCACGCCCGCCCGCAAATGACTTGGCAAAGCTCTACCGTGGTATCGGGCGTGTGGAGTTGCTCCTGTTGATTGAAGCTCCGGTATGCAATGCGCGTGCTTGCATGCATTCACGCTCGGCCGCACGCAGGGAGCGCCTTCCGCCCTTTCTCCCTTCCCTCCCTCTCCAACCGCATCCCCGTGACTCATGTTATATAATGGAGCCTATCACTCCCTGACCCTCATCCCTCCCTCCCCGTCTCAGGCTGGCCCGGGTGATGGCGGAGCACAGCTCCTCCAACGATTCGCACCATCTGGCCGCATGCGTGCTGCCGCTGCTGTACACCGCCGCAGACGCCGCCGCGGCGGCGGATGCCGCCATGGCGTCGTACGCCGTCGACACGCTCGCAGCCGCCGTACGCTACGGCGGCGCGCCGGTGGCGGAGGTGGTGTCTAGCAGCACCATGCCGCACCTGCTGTGGCAGCTGGCGGAGGCTATGGGCACGCGCCGAGTGCTGGCGGCGGCGGCGGCGTCGCCGGTTGACGGCAAGGACGGCGCCGCCGCCGCTGCCGCGGGCGCGACCGCCGGCGCGGCGCCGGGCAACGCGCAGTCGACGGCGGTGGAGGCCAGGGCAAAGACGTCCCGGAGCTGGTTCTCCAGTCGGAATACAGTCGCTCCGGCGCCGGCGGCGGGCCGTGAGGCCGCGCCCGCGGTGGCGTCAGCCGGCGGTGGCGGCGGTGGCGCCACAGTCGCGCCGGCGGCCGCTGCCGTTAAGAGCCGGAAGGTTCTCAGAGTTCAGGTACGCACAGGCGCCGCGCCTGGGGCGAACTAGGCACTGTGCTGCTGAAGCCCGAGCCGACGGGAGTGGGGGTTTTAGGGTTGGTGGGGGCGCATCTGCCGCGCTGCCGACCCCACGACCCCAACCGCGCATGTCACGGGCGACTGCACGCGTGCCAGTGATGACTGTTCTTACATCCCCCGTTCGCCGCCATGTTTCCCTGTCCAGGACCCTGCAGTTGCGTCTTCAGTCGCTACCGCCGTGGCGGAGTTGGCCCGCTGCGCCCTCTTACCTGAGGAGCAGGTGCCCCGCTGGAGGGACTGGCTGCTAGATGTGTTGTGCGCGGACGGATTCGATCCGGGGACCGCAGCTGGGACCGGGACCGGGACCGCCGCTGGCGCTGCCGCCGCCGGCGGGACCTCGGCCGCCGGCCGCCCGGCCGCACCGGACCGCACGCAGGGCCTCCCGCCGCTCCATCAGCTGCAGGAGGAGAGGCGGGAGGTTTCAGTGGGTTTCGGCGCCAGCGGTCCCAGCGGCGGTGCACATCAGCACCAGCGGCTGCCGACGTGGTTGACGCTGCCGGAAGGAGCAAGGCGGCAGAGGACTGGCAGCGTCGCCGGGGGCGGCGGCGCGGCGGCGGCAGTGGCTGATGGACGCTCGCACCGTCCGGGGGAGCGGCGGGATGGCGGGATGGACGCAGCTCGCGCGAGTGTGGTGGCCGCACTGGGCGGTGAGTGCAGTCAGACGTCTCACTGCGCGTCCGCCTCGTCTCCGTCGCTCCCCCGCAGCACCGCCCGCCTTCGAACCAGGGCCCGGCCTGGGCACAAACCAACGGGGATCAAGAGTGTGCGCGGAAGGGCGTCGGTGTGTGTGTGGGCTGAAGGGGGCATGTGAAGTTGGTTCGTCCTTCCCGCATCTAACCCTGGGGTGTGTCCTTCTCTTCTCTCCTCGCGCTAACGGCCCTCCATTCCTGCCGTGCTGTGTGACTGCCCACATGCAGCGCTCTCCCACATGCCGGGCAACCACGGCCTACAGGTGCGGGGGCGAGGGCGCGCGAAGGGGCGCGCGTGGGGTAATGGGCATACGATCGCAGCAGCGGTGGAACGAATGGTCGAAATGGTCCGCTGGTGTTCCTTTGCTTCAGCCCTCCCACCCGTTTCTCTGGACGGTTTTCTGTAACCCCAACTGCACACCACCCGAACAACCCCCGAACACGTCGCCCCGCTGCAGGCCGCCCACTACTGGCTCAGTCGCCTGCTTTCGGAGCTGGCTTCGCGCACGCTGCCGTACACTTCCCTGGTGTACCTGGAGGGCCCCCGCGCCCCCCAGGACCTCATCCACGCGGTTCCCGTGCTGCCCAGTTACGTCAAGGTGAGAGGGGGCAGGGCGGGGCGGGGCGGGGCTGCGCGGGGGTGGGGTAATAAAGACGAAACCGCACCGATGGAACGAAGGCGACGTTGGCGGACGGATGGACCCAGCAGGGTTGAGTCTGGGGGGCGATCTAATCGCCGGTTGGAAGTGCCTGACCAGGAGTTTGTCCGTTCAACCCAACGCTGCAGATGCGATGGGGCACCTAGGGGGGGTGGGGGGTTGGAGTCCGAGCGATGTGTGCTCGGAGCAAGCCCGCACACGGGCAATGCAGCGGCCCGCGGCGCGACGTGCGGCGACGCAGTGCCCAGCACCGGGAGGGGGGCCCCCCGCCTGGGGGCCGCCAGGCCCCAACGGTCGCTTTCTTGAAGTGCTGCGCTGCACCTGCCCACTGCCCGCCCGCCCGCGTCGCCCGCCCGCCTCGTCCGCAGTCTGTGGCGGATGCGCTGGAGCGGGCCGCCGACGCCGTGGCGGACGACTCCCCTCCGCTGCCGCCCCACCTGGAGTTCGACCTTGCGGGGAGCGGACTGGTGGCCCGACCCACGCACGATGCGGAACCGCGCAAGACCAAGGGGCCCAGCAAGGCCAAGGGCAGCGGCGGCAGGCAGGGGGCGACAGCCGCGCAGGGCGCTTCGTCGGAGAAGGGGGGGCAGGAGCAGCAGCGGCGGGATCCCCAGCAGGCGGCTGCTGACGTGGCGGCGTACCGGCAGGCGGCGCACGTGGTGGATGTGGTGGTGGCGGAGCGCAAGGCGGCGGACGCGCTTGAGGTGGGTCGGGTCGGCTGACCCATGGGTCGGCTGGGTCGGTAGTTCATACGAACCGCAGCGAAGGAACGGGGCGGACGTGGACGAACGGACCCTGGGGAAGGGCTCTTCCTGCCTAGAGAAAGAGCGTCGGCGGGTTCTGCCTAGGGAGCGCAGAGCGTCGGCGCTGGGTTGCCGCGTCTCGCGTTACGGTAGAGCGCTGGGACAGCGTGAGGCCATTTGGTCCGTCAAACACCGCATGGCTCCCACCCGGTCTTTATGTAACGATGATCCCGTCCTTGCAGTGGCGACGGGCCGCCTCGGGTGCCGCCTCTCCACAGCTGGACCCACCATCACGTGTAACATAATCTAACATGACCTTAACCCATATTACCGTATTAAAGGTCGTGCACGTGCCGGCCCGCAGGCGCTATGCGCCATCGTGGCCCCCGACCCGGACAAGCAGCGCTGGCTGCTGCAGCGCGGCGTGCTGCCGCTGCTGCACCGCCTCACACGCACCGCAGATGACCCGCGGGTCGTTCTGCAGGAGCAGGGCCAGCCGGGCGCGGAGCGCGTCGAGCAGGCGGCCGCGGGCATGGCACTGGCACCGGCAGGCAGCGGCGGCAGCAGCCCGCACACTGCCGCGGCCGCGGCCGCTGCGCGCACCCAACACGCAGAGCCGCACTCGTATTCGCAAACGCGACGCCAGCAGCAGCAGCTTCCCCGAGCGCCGGCTCAGCACCAACAGCAGCAAGGGCATCCATCTCTCCAGCATCATCGTCATGATCATGATCACCATCAGCAGCAGGAGCAGCAGCAGCAGCCCCACCAGCTGCAGCAACAAGCACAGGGACAGCCGGCGCCGGCGGTGGTTTCGGAGCTGATGTCGGACCACGAGGGCGGTCCCTCCCTCTGTCTGCAGCGCCAGGTGGCCCGCATGCTCGCGCTGCTGGCGCTGTTGCAGGACGCGCAGGGCGACCTCGGCGGCGGCGGCGGCGCTGCTGCTGTTGCTACATGGGCAGCGGCGGCTGCGGCGGCGGGGATGTCGCCACCGCAGCCACCTGCCAGCGCGGGAGGCGGCGGAGGCGGCGGCTGGCTGCCGTGGCTGCACCACGCCGCCACCAGCAGCGACTGCCGCCTCTCCAGCAACGCCACCCGCGCGCTGCTGCACATGGCGGCGCTCGACGCCGCCGCGGCGGCGGCAGCCGGTGCCGGCGTTGGGCTGCCCGCAACGGCGTCCGCGCCGGCCGCAACGGCACCGGCGGCTCCTCCCGTGTTCCTGGACGGCATCCACCTGCTGGACCCGGGCGCCGACCACCACTGGGCGCTCCTACCGCAGGTCGCAAACGCCGCGACGGAGGCAGCCGCGCTGGCGGCGGCGGCGACGGTGACGACCGCGGCGGCGGTCAGCTCGAGAACGGCCACCGCAGGGCCGGGCGACGATGACTCGGACTCGGACGCGAGGCTGCCGACGGGATCTGAGGCGCCGGGAGCCACGGTCGCAGTGAGCATGGCTCCGGCGGTGACGGAGGCTGCCGCAACGCCGCCGCTGCCGAGGCCGGAGCTGGCGGACCCGTCGCCAGCAGCTCGGGGCGACGTGGCGGTCTTGGGGTGTGGCGGCAGCGCAGCTGGCGGCGCCGCCGCCGTGACAATGGGGTGCGGGGCGGCGAGTGTCGGCGGCGTCGGCGGCATGGCGGCGGTGCCGTCGGTCGCGGCGACGGTGCTCGGCGCGGCGCGGTATTTGGTTTCGTGGCCGCTGTCGCTTTGGGGCATGGCCGCCCTGACTGCATCCTATGGCGCCGCTATCGAGGCTGCTCTGCCGACCCAGCCGGTTCTGGCAGCGGCCACGGCGGCGGAGCCGCTGCGGGCCGCGCCGCCGCACGCGTCAGCGGCGGCGACGGCGCTGTTTGGCGGCGCGCAGCGACCGTCGCAGTTGCCGGCCGCCGACGGGACGAAGGCGTCGGGTGCTGGCGATCCCGCAGGCGGCGGCGGCGGCGGCGACGCTGCCGGCGGCGCGCGCATCCCTGCTCCCGCCATCCCACCTTACCCTGCGCCTTACACCGACATGGCCACGGACTCGACATCCGTCAACGCGGGAGGCGACCAGCCGTACACTGGCGGCGCCGCCGCCGATGGCGCGGCGGCCGCGGCCCCGCCGTCGGTCGACGTGGTGTTCGTGCACGGCATCCGCGGCGGCCCTTTCATCACGTGGCGCAAGGCGGGCGTCATGACCCGTGGGTCGGCCGCCTCCCACATGGAGCGCTCCGCCTGCTGGCCGTCCACGTGGCTGGCGGAGGACCTGCCGGGGGCGCGGCTGCTGAGCGTCGAGTACCTGGCGCCCGTGTCGGCGTGGGAGGTGCGGGAACACCGGTGGTGCGGCAGCGCGGGAAGTCGTGTTCCTCCTGGGCTTGTACTGCCCATTCCGTGCTCCCCCTTCCGGCCGCCTGTGCCCAAGGCGCCCTCCGCCGCCTGCGTGCCAACTACCTTGTGTCCATGCGCTCTGTGCTGTGCCGCGCTGCCCTTGCGTGGTTGGACGCATGACTGGAGTTATGCGCGCATTCGTCGCTGTCCTTTTCGCATGGCTGTCCTTTCTCACGCACCTGTACCACTACTTGGTGCACACCTTTTATCAAGCAAGCAAGCAAGCCACCACAGCGTCTTACCCTCGAAGAAGAAGTTGTTCAAAGGAGGTGCTGATGAACCCGACTGCTGCCCCGTTGGTATGTGCCGCTGGGACCTGCAGGGCGAGTCTCTGTCGCTGGAGGACAACGTCAGCCGCGTGATGGGGCAGCTCGCGGCGGCGGGGGTGGGCACCGGGCAGCGGCCGGTGGTGTTTGTGGCGCACTCGATGGGTGGCCTGCTGGTCAAGGAGATGCTGGCCCGGAGCATGGACCAGGCGGCGGAGGGTGAGGGAGGGAGGGAAATAAAAACGGCCCGGGAGGGAGGGAGGGAGGGAGAACCCTAAGAACCGGAAAGACGGACGGGCAGCAGCAGCAGCAAAGTACACGAGGCGACGTTGGCGAATGGTGGACAAGGAGGGAAGGACAACAGCGCACACGGCTTGGCAGGCAGAGGGCACGGCGGGGGACTTTGCGTTTCTCTTTCCTGTGATGGTTGTTTGCGGGGGTTGTAGCGAGAGTGCAGCGGCTTGGCCTCACGGGATGCGGAGGGGGTTATCAGGATCAGGACCAGGGCAGGGCAGGGCCGGTACCCGCATCGAGGGCGGTTCTACGCGCGCCTTGACGGGGACCTCCTTCCTGCGCGGCGCCAGGCTGGTGCCACAATGTGCGGCGCGGTGCGCGGCGCGCCACAATGACGTCCGGTGTCCAGCGCTCGACTGAAAGAGTCCCTCCCGGGGGATCCCCGCCCCTGCATGGCCCCCGTGTTGCCCCCCGCTGCTCTGCTGCACCGCCTGCGGGGGATACAGGCGGCGGCCCCAACGCGGCCCTGGCTGCCTCCACCCGGGGCATCGTGTTCTTCGGCACCCCCCACTTTGGCAACGCGCTGGCGGCCATGGGCTGGAAGCTGCGCTACGTGCCCGGGGCGCTGCCGGCGCCGTCCCTGGCGCGACTGACGCCGGGTGCGTCTGACTGACTGACTGACTTGACTGACTTGACTGACTGACTGACTTGCTGAACCGGGCAGACGGGCGCTCTGCGCAGCCGCTCTGCCAGTTGTTGGGCGCCCACCTACCAACCGATCTCCCCTCGACGCAGCGCCCCAGAAGCACCCGGTTTCCCTTTCCTCGTCCCCCTCCCCCCGGTTTCCCCAAAACTCCATAAGGTGCACCTGAACGCCTGAAGACCTCGCTCCGAATACCTTTCTCAAACGGTATAACGCAACCCACCCACGCAACTCACCCACGAACCAACCCACCCCCTCTCTCCCGCAGGCCCGCACCTGCTGAGCCTCAACGACCGGCTCCGCCAGCTGCACGACACTTCGGGCGGCGCGCTGCGGGTGGTGTCGCTGCTGGAGGGCCAGCCCACACAGCTGTCGGGCGTCATACCGCGCATCCTCATAGTGGCGCCCGACTCGGCCTACCCCGGTTTCGGAGCCGCGCTGACGCTGCCGGAGAACGACCACATCGACTGCTGCAAACCCGCCGGCCGGACCTCCCCCGCGTATAGCGTGGTGCGAGACCTGGTGGTACATGCCATGCGGGTGGCGGCGCCCGGCGGCGGGTAGTGGCGGCGCCCGGCGGGTAGTGGCGCCCGGCGGCACGGCACAGCTGGCGCCCGGTGGGGGTGGTAGCTTACTTTCACCAGTCACTGACTGGTATTTTAGGATAGAAGATGGGGGTGGGGGATAATAGGACGTGTTTTGTTTTTACAACAGCGGACGGCGATGCACGAGGGCCGGAGGCAGAGGTTAGGGGGGGCAGTTGGAGCGTTCGTTGGGTTCCAGAGTGGTGGCGGGGTGGATGACTTAAGAGCGTCTTGTTGATTGCCCCCGTCGGCCCCGTTATTATTAATTTGTTGCTTTTGTTCGTTTTTGTTGCCAGGGGAGTTGAGTGACAAGAGGAGTTGAGCGTTGAGAGTTGACGAAGAATTTCTCCAGGGGGGATAAAGGCTACACAGCCAGTTGCACCGCTGCGGTTGGCGCCACCACCTGACCACCACAACCACCACCACGGCGGTGGCGGTGGCGGCTCCTCCCCGACAGACAGCGAGCTGCACGGTTTGCCTGTCGCGTTGCGGTCCGCGCGTCGCACACGGGAAGTAGTACAGCACGTGTGTGAACGCCGCGGCGGCCGCCTCTGGCATGCGTGTTGGCAGTTGGCAGCAAAGGCCTGGGAAGGCGCAAAAAGGGGGGGGGTGACTGTGAAGGGCCCAAAAACGAACGAGACGCAGGAGGCCGGGGGCGGGAGAGGAAGAGACGACGAAGAAATACTCGGAGGGGGAGGGAGTGACTGTTCACCGACACGTGACTGGGGCCTGTGCACCTGACGGGTCCCTCAACGTGCACGCGTGTTCGCGGCACTGCCAGAGTTTGGATGGCGGTGGTGCGCCTTGCGTTCGCTGCGGGCCAGACCTCATCCCACCGGAGGAGGCAAGCGCCTACCGTAAGCCAGAGGAGGCTTGACCGCCACCGACGCGAGGCGAGGGGACGGCGCAGCGGGGGCGGCGTACCGGGGGCGGAGCGGCGAACGAGTCGGGCAGCCGGAGAGGGCGTGTATGGAGGGACGCTCGTCTGCGCCTGGCAGTTTTTTTTGGGGGGGGTGTATATGTTTCTGTGTGTGTGCATATAGCATGTCATGCGGACGCGTTTCGCTGTCCGGACTGCACGAGGATGAGTGCCAAATTGTAAAGCGTAAGTTTCCACCCCCAAGGGGGAGGGTGCCACGCTTCCTTGACGCGTGCAGGGACAAGGGAGGGGACCGGTCCGGGTGCCGTATGCAGGACAGTAGGACTGCCGGGCGTTGATGGACAGGCTTGGGTGCGTGTTGCTTGGGGGCGTATTAGCGTATTGCATCCCGCAAGGCACGTGGCCCCTGGACGGATCTGGCCCCGGCGGTGATTGTTGATGATCGAAGCGAAACACTGAAGTGTAAAGGACATGTCAAATGATAGGTGGTGTTGAGAAACACCGGGTTGTTGTGTGTGCCGTACGGCAGCAGCAGCTCCTCGATAGGCCGTCGCTTACGCCCGCTCGCCACGGATGCGGCGCGCCAGCTGGATGTCCTTGGGCATGATGGTGACGCGCTTGGCGTGGATGGCGCACAGGTTGGTGTCCTCGAACAGGCCCACCAGGTACGCCTCGGCCGCCTCCTGAAGCGCCAGCACCGCCTGGCTCTGGAACCTCAGGTCGGTCTTGAAGTCCTGGGCGATCTCGCGAACCAGGCGCTGGAACGGCAGCTTGCGGATGAGCAGCTCGGTGCTCTTCTGGTACTTGCGGATCTCACGCAGAGCGACCGTGCCGGGGCGGTAGCGGTGGGGCTTCTTGACACCGCCGGTGGCGGGGGTCTTGCGAGCGGCCTTGGTGGCCAGCTGCTTGCGGGGCGCCTTGCCGCCGGTGGACTTGCGGGCAGTCTGCTTGGTGCGGGCCATTTTTGTAAAACTGAGGGGATTGTAATAAAGGAGGAACTGTACAAGAAGTAGATGCAGTAATCTTGCTTGAATAAGCCGGAACTGTTATACTTTTTGATAATTATAATAGCTGCGGTTGTACGGTGACCGTTGGTCTGGGCGACCCGACCCGACCGGGGCGACCCGAAAAACGCGCGCAGCTAGGAAAAGCTCTGCAACTGCCGTAATAGAAAGTATAAAAGCTGATAGAACTTCTAGCGAAGTCACAGACTCACTTAACTGAACTTCTTCGTCTTTCGTTAACTTCATCAAGTCACAATGTCTGGTCGTGGCAAGGGCGGCAAGGGCCTGGGCAAGGGCGGCGCCAAGCGTCATCGCAAGGTGCTTCGTGATAACATCCAGGGCATCACCAAGCCCGCTATCCGCCGTCTGGCTCGCCGCGGTGGTGTGAAGCGCATCAGCGGCCTCATCTACGAGGAGACCCGCACCGTGCTTAAGACCTTCCTGGAGAACGTCATTCGCGACTCGGTGACCTACACCGAGCACGCTCGCCGCAAGACGGTGACCGCCATGGACGTCGTCTACGCGCTCAAGCGCCAGGGCCGCACCCTCTACGGCTTCGGCGGTTAAACGGCTCTATCTGTCAAGGAGCCTCGTGTCGCTTCGCGCGCACCTCCACAATCCAACCCGGTGTTTCTCAACACCACCTCTGATCACCAAACCTCCTGGGCTGGTTTTTTGGAAACTGTGTTGTAAACTATTGGCTGCCATCCCGAGCGCTCGGGATGGCAGCTAGTAGTTTACAACAAACTGAACAGTCTAAAGTTTGAATGGATCCAAGTAGCTGTAACAGCCGGAACTTCTCTTTTAACGCATACAGTGTAGCCCTGATACTGAACTTTATGCATATCCTGAATAGAGTTCATTATTTTAGGCATGATGCCTGTGAGGAAGCCTAAGAAAGTTGCGACCACGGGGGAATTTGCCATGAGGCTCCCCAATTGGCGACGGGCTCCGTCCCCCCGCAAGCAGGCCCACGAACAGTCTTGACAGCAATTCGCGGGCTGCAACTAAACGAGGGCTGTGCCGTAGACACCCCAAAAACAGAAGGATCCGGATCAGCGCACGCTGTGTCCCTCTTCGGAACTGCAACACGCCATGTACGACGGTCGACGGTCGGCCATCCGGTCCGGGGACTTCGAGCCCCCTATCGGGCCCCTGAACCCCCCGTCCAAAATCATACGTACATGAAAGCCATACACATGCGCAAACGCCTGGATACGATACCTAACTCCGCTGCACCAACAAGGATACCGACTCTGCAATGCCCGCACAAGCCCCGTCCTCCCATCCCCGGCTCCCACCTCTCCTCTCCTCCCGCCCATCGGACGCCTAGACTGCCCTCCATCCAGAGTTCCAGACCGCCCATCCAAGCCCACCCCCCCCCCCGCCGCCTCCTTCTCAGCTTCCCAGCTACCACACCGGGCCGCCGCCATCGGGCCCGCCACTACCGGTAGCTGGCCGCATCAGGTTGAGCCGCACCACCGCCGCCGTCGCCGCGGGCGAGGGATGGTCCAGGCACACCGCACCGATCCCCGCCAGGCCCTCGGCCAACAGCCGCGGCAGCTCCCGGCCCTCCAGCTCCGAAGCCAGACGGCGCAGGCCCACGCTGGCGGGGTGCGCCAGGCAGTCACGCGCCATGCTGCGCGCGGTGGGCGTGACGGCGGCGGAGACGTACCAGTACGTGGCGTCGCGAAGGCCGCGTAGGTCGCTGCTGTCCCCGCCCCGGCGCAGCGCCGCGATGAGATCCAGCAGTCCGCTGACGGTGCCCTCGGGTGTGTCGCTGTCCGCCCACAGAGTGCGACAGCCTGCGCCCACCCAGATGTCCTCTGGATGCTGATCCGCAAAGCCCGGATAGCTGTCAATGCTGGTGGTGGTGGTGGTGGTGGTGGTGATCTTGGCGGCTATGGTGCATGAGGGCGTGGCGGCTGGGGCTCGGGGTTGGGCTTGTTGCGGAGCTGTCGGCGGCGGCGGTGGCGACGATGCCAACCACTCCACGAAACAAAGCAGCCTGCGGCCGCTCGCAGTCATTTCGCCCAGCGTGGGCAGCTGCGGCTGGCGGGGTTGCAGGTAGCCGCGGCATGTGCTGGACAGGAGGGCGAGCAGACAGCTGCAGCGCGCCGGCGTGAACTGCGCGCGGTGGGGCCAGTCGGGCCGCACCGACAGCACGACGGCTTCGCCGGTGTTCTCCGACAGGAAGTCGAGGATGGCGTAGAGGACAGTCTTGAGCGGCGTGCAGGCAAAGGTGTGGGAGGTCATGAAGTCATTCCGGGAGCTGTCCCAGGCGACACGCACGTCCAGGAAGCGCACGCCCGCCTCCGAAAGCTGACGATAAATGCATAAGTGCTGCGTCAAAGTCCAGGGCCGCAAGCAAGGCCGCGCGAAGCGTGCAAGCAGGCTCAGAATCCGGTTGTGCCAATTCACGCCATCAACTGGAGCGAGCACGTATGCCGCGGAATCATGTGTTCCAGGTAACACAATGTCATTCAGGCGTTTCTCTGCCAAGACGTCAAAGTTGTCACGCATCCACGAGTCCATAGATGGTCATTTCGCACATTCCAGGTTCCAGGTTTCCACCACGCGCATCACCCTCATGTATAGCACTACTAGCACAGCGATAGGATAGAAGAATTAGGTAAAACCTTATCGCCTCGCTCCAACTCGCTCTGACAGCGTTGGACTTGCCCAACCGCTGCTCCCACGCCGTACACTCCTTCTACACTTCTCGAAACCAGGAACTCCCTATCCGGCCCACAACCGGAAACGGCTAACCATCACCCTCTAGCACCCGATAGCAAGAATCAAGCACAGCACAATTCCAGTACCCTGTCTCCCCCCACCACCACCAAACGCGTCATGTTGACATTTGACAGTCAGCCCCAAACCAGCGGCCCCTATCCCCTCGCAGTATTAGAAAGCCCCTCTTCCTCTCAGGGGATGGACGCACTACGCGCGCTCGTTGGCGTGCCGCCCAATGTACGACTCCAGCAGGGGCATCAGTCGCGGGAGTGTCTCCGGTATGCCCGCCACCAGCTCAAAATCCACCACCAGGCCCGCCCGCCGGAACGCCTCCTCCACGGGCTTGGACTCCTGCTTGTACACCTGGAGGGGTTCGGCAGGAGGGGGATAAGGGGAGTCAGGAAGGGTAATAGGGGGAGTCAGAAAGGGGTAATAGGGGGAGTCGGCAGGAGGGGGGACAAGGGGAGTCAGGAAGGGTAATAAGGGGAGTCGGCAGGAGGGAGGTTATCCACGTATAGGCCGGAGCCCGTAAACGGTAAAAGGGGGGTGGCGAGGCCGCCAGGAGAACAAGGGGAGCGAGGAGAGAAGGCAGGTTCAGACTTCAGACGTCAAGAGCACGTGGCAATGTCCGCCGGTGTGTGTTGCAACGGCCGACGGCGGAGCCTCACCGCTTCCCCTCCTCCCCCCATTCCCTCCCTCCCTCCCCTCCGGCCTCCGCCGCCTCACCTCCAGTCGGTGCCGTATGACCTCCTCCCGGTCGTCCGCCCGCGTCTCCAGGTGCGGCTCGCACTCGGGCGGGGCACTCAGCGGCGGCATCACGATCTCCGGCTGCCCGTCTGCACCGGCAGGCAGGTGGATGTCCGCCACGTTGTAGTTCTTGCCGCAGTGACGACACAGCCGCCGACCTGGGGGAGGGGTGGGTGGGTGGGTGGGTGGGTGGGTGGGTGGGTGGGTGGGTGGGTGGGTGGGTGGGTGGGTGGGTGGGTGGGTGGGTGGGTGGGTGGGTGGGTGGGTGGGTGGGTGGGTGGGTGGGTGGGTGGGTGGGTGGGTGGGTGGGTGGGTGGGTGGGTGGGTGGGTGGGTGGGTGGGTGGGAGGGTGGGTGGGTGGGTGGGTGGGTAGGTGGGTGGGTGGGTGGGTGGGTGGGTGGGTGGGTGGGTGGGTGGGTGGGTGGGTGGGTGGGTGGGTGGGTGGGTGGGTGGGTGGGTGGGTGGGTGGGTGGGTGGGTGGGTGGGTTGTTGGCTATGTGGGTGCGGGTGGGGGCCCCAATCCCCCCATCCGCCGCCCCCCCAGTCCTCATCTCCTCACCCATGCACTTCTGCACCAGCACCTCCTCCCTCAGACTCAGATTGAGCACCAACCCAATGTCCGCCGTCTTGAGCAGCTGCTCCGCCTGCGACCAGATCCACCAGATCCGCCAGCACAGCACAGCACGGCGCAGCACGGCACGGCGCAGCACGGCACAACACACGAGCATGCGTGGTGCGTGGCCCCACCACCAAAAGGTTGGTCGCCCACAACGGACCTAGCGCATCGGCATCGCACAGCAAGGCAGTGGCAGTGGCAGGTGGCAGGACTGCTGCAGGGGCAAGCGCGCAGGGCATTCACAGGGGGGAGGCCTCCCCTGCGACCCACCTGCGCGGCGGTTCGCGGGTAGCCGTCCAGGATGAAGCCCCGCTCGCCCTCCTGGCGGCCCCGAGCCAACCTATCGTGGAGGACCTGCACCGCGGGGGGGTGGCAAAAGTGGGGGGGAGAGGGAGCGGGCAAGTGGGGGTGGGAGAAAGGGACCCGGACCGGAAGACGGGCGGAGGAGGAGGGGGAGAGGACATGCTGTGCTGTGCTGTGCTGTGCTGTGCCGCATAACTGTGACGGATTGAGCGGGGGGCTGCACAGAGAACGGGGCTGCACAGCCATGAGGGAGGGAGGGTTTTAGGGTTTTAGGGTTTTAGGGAGGTCCACCACCCGTCCTGGGGTGCGCGCCCCGAGCACAGGTGCCGACCTCCGGAAGATCCGTCATCGCACAACACGTACCCGCGCACGCACACACACGCACACACACGCACACACACACACACATATATATATGTATAGTACAGATAACAGGGTACCCGGTCCGCCGTGCCCCTAACTCCCTCCCTGTGGGTGCCTGCTCACCCACCTGGTCGACCATGGCGCAGGGCAGCAGCTTGCCCTGGTTGACGACGGCTTTCATCTGGGGGATGTGGGAGACCGGGGAGGAAGGGAGGGGGTCAGGGAGTGATAGGGGGAGGGGGGTGCAGAGGGTGATAAGGATCAGGCCGCGGGGAGGGGAGTTGGAGGGGAGTTGGAGGGGTGCGGAGACGCAGCACCAAAGGGGAGGGAAGGGGAGGGGCAGGCAGCACGCAGCAAGACGCGGGACCTGCGCGATCAAAGCTGCACGGGTACATGCTAACGGTTGCAGGAGGAGACGCAGTGGTGGGTTGCGGTACAGCTGTGGGAAGTGTTTTGACGGGCAGCGGTCTATCTGCAGCACCACACCGCTGCCCGCGGTGGCCGCAGCTGCGCCAGGCCTGGCGGGGCCATGCGGAGGCGCCAGCAGCTAAATGCTGGCCCCAGCCCGCCGAGACGCAAACATCTGTTTGGGTATAAGCTTCAACCCGTCCTGGGCCCATCGCGTGTTGGCGCATGGTCCAAGCGCCCAGCGCCATTACCCAGCGGTGGTTTCGGAGGTGCCCTGGGCACACCTGCTCGCCCAAGCTGCTGCCGCTCTTGATTTCCGCGCGGATCAGGTCGCCCGTTGCGATGTGAGGCACTCCGAAAGCTTTGGCAACTCGGGAGGCGTACGTGCCCTTCCCGACGCCCGGAGGGCCGAGGAAGACCCAGTTGATCGATGGTTGCGCCGCGTCCGTGCTGAAGCCGGCTGTCGCGCAACCGCCGGCCAGCCGATCAAGGGCATCCTTCAGGTTGCTGACTGCGGCATAGGTTGTCATCGGCAGTCGCCATGCGCGGCGCTGAAGCGCCGCCGACGCTGATGTCATTCTGATGGTTCAGTTGATTGGAATCACGTGAAGTTCCGTAAGCGGTCAGGGCAGCTCTGGGTGTATATTATACTGATAACGGAATCACATGCATGCCACGATGACAGGAAGGTAACGCGTTGCGACAGAGCCAAAACGCTTGTGCAGCGCCGTACGCAACGGAATAACGATTGAAGTTACACTTCAATCGTTCACCGAGCTGGCCGAGGTCGTCTGTGTTTAGCTGGATCGTTGTCCAGGATGTCCGCTCTGCAGCAGTCCGCTCTCAGTCGCCTGGTGGTCGCCGCATGTCGCCCGCAGCAGCGCGCCTTTGCGGGGCCTCTCGCACACACAGCATCTTCTTTCTCATCAACAATATACGTACGGTCAAATAGCACGGCCTCGGAGCACTCGCTGCCGCCCCCGCAGGGGCCCCTGGTCGGGATCAAGGTGGGTGGTTTCGCAGCCGCGATCAGTTCCATTCAACACCTCTCAAACCCATTCTACCCACATCCCGCCCCTTTAGCCCCTTTCCCCCCGCACATCTCTACCCTCGACAACTCCCGATAGCCTCGCCACATGTCGTGCTAACCCGCTGTGGGCTGCCTCCTGAGGTTTTCCCTCCCTCTCCCTCTCCCTCTCCCCGTCGCTGCCCTGACCTGACCTCACCTCACCTCAGGTCCTTGACCTAGGCCAGGTGGTGGCGGGCAACTTCTGCGGCGCGCTGCTCGCGTACTTTGGGGCTGACGTCATCAAAGTACGTACGGTGTACGGCATACGGCGCACGACATGACGTGAGCACGTGACACGACCACCCTGCGGCGCTGCGACGCGCGGCGCGTGCGGGCAGAGACGCCGCAGCGCGGGCGTTGCCTCACGCTGTCGTGTACCACCAGACACAGCCGTCTCCGTTCCCGTATCGGTCGCATTCCCCTCCACTCACCGGTCAGCCCGGCAGCCCCGCCAGGGCAAAGCCGGATTCGCCCCTGTCCTCCATTCGCGACAGCGAAACCGAACCGAACCGAACCGAACCGATCCGAACCGAATCGACCGCCCCTGCGTCTTTACTCCCCCACCCCCCCGTTGCCACCTACCTCTTTCCTGACTCACAGTCAAACGCCCGCTAACCCCCCCCCCCTTTTACCGTTCACGGGCTCCGGCCTATACGTGGATAACCCCCCGCCCGCCCCCCCACCAGGTGGAGCCCCCCAAGAAGGGCGACGCGCTCCGCTCCCTGCGCACCCTGGACTCCTCCGGTACCTCCCTGTGGTGGCGCTGTCATGTGGGTCGGAGGAAGGGGCTTGCGGGGGCGGGGATGGAAAACGGCACCGCAGCGGAGGGACGCGGGCGACCGAGGGTCGGGTGGGGGGGAGCCGAAGAACGAACACAGAAGGGCATGAAGGGCCTGAATGTCATGAAAATCCTGAAGGGCTGAAGGGACGCGCCGCCTCGTTTCTCTGTTGGTTCGACCTGGACTTTGAGCTGGAGTTGGTTGGATTCAATTCTCCGGTTCCTTGGGACCGGTGACGGAGCGTAGTCGTAGGAAGGGAGGAAAGGGAGAACAGGCGCCTGTCCCCGCCCCTCCTCCCCCCTCCTCCCCCCGCCCGTCCCCGCCCGCCCCCGCCCGCCTCCTCAGGGACGCAACCGGCGCTGCGTGACCATCAACCTCAACGTGCCCGAGGGCCGGGAGCTGGTCAAGCGGTGAGCACCGGGGGGGCGGGGTGAGCACGGGGGGTGAGCACGGGGGGGAGGGGTGAACACGTTTCATAGAAACCAACGACGCCGCAGCGGAGGGACGTGGGCGACCGAGCAACCTTCCCCTCCCCTCCCTTCCCCTTCCCTCCCTCCGTTCCCCTCTTCTTTCCCCCCAGCCTGAGCTCCCGTGTCGATGTGTTGGTGGAGAACTTCCGACCCGGGGTGATGGAGGGCTGGGGGCTGGGACCCGCGGACCTGAAACCGGACCTCGTCTACGCGCGCATCTCGGGGTACGGCCAGGTAAGACTAGGGTTGGTTGTGGCGATGTGATGTTCCTGTTGCCAATTTCTGTCGACCTGCGCTGTGTTCGCCTCCCGGCTTGCCGTTGGCGCCCCTCCCCCCACCCCCTCCGCCGATATCCGATCCCCATATAATACCCTAGGGTACCCTACCTGTCCATACCCTCACCCGGTCGACCACCTCCCTCCCTTCCACCTCCCCCACCACTGCAGACCGGTCCACGTGCTCCGGACCCAGGTGGGTGACTGACTGGCTGCCTGACTGACTGGCTGACTGGCTGGCTGACTGACTGGCTGGCTGTGCGTTATGTGCGTGTATACGTTATGTGTGTATGCGTTATGTGTGTATTATGTGTGTGCAACATGCTATGCGCAACTCCACCCTGGCTGCTGGTCTCTTGCCGCGCCCCCCCCCCGCTGTCTGGCCGCATCACATCACGCCGCGTCACGTCGCGTTGCGCCGCATCACGTCGCACCTCGCAGGTTACGCGTCCGTGTGCGAGGCGTACGGCGGCTTCCGCCACCTGAACGGCTACCCCGACCGGCCGCCCGTGCGCCCCAACATCAGCCTGGGGGACACCCTGGCGGGACTGCACGCGGCGTTCGGGGTGGTCATGGCGCTGTTGCACAAGCAGAGGGCGGCGAGGACAGGTGGGAGGAGGGAGGAGGGGTGGGGCGGGGCGGGGGGGGAGCCAGGCGGCAGGGGGGGCGGGGTAGGGTGGAGCCAGGCGGCAGGGGGTGCAGGGGGGAAGGGGGAGGGGGAAGGGGCGGCGGGTGCGGGGCCTGGTTGGGGAGGGCGGGAGGGAGCGAAGGGGGTTCGGCGGGTGTGTATGAAAGGAGAGAGGGGGTGGGAGGGTACCGGTATTGGCTGGGAGGGGAGGTCACGGAGGGGGTTCGCCGTTGCGTGCCCGCGACACGGGAAGGCCGGACGCTGGAGCTGCAGCTGGAGCTGGGAACCGGATCTGGATCTGGATCTGGATCTGGACCCGGATCCGGATCTGGGGCGGACACGGCGGCAGCCAGCGGCTTGCTGGGCGATTTGTCCGCTGTCCTGCACTGGGGTTGGTCGGAGGCAGGTCGGTGATGCCGTGCCGCCCCTGGCTGCAGGCGGCGGCGGCGGCGACCGACCCATGGGTCAGGTTGTCGACGCGGCCATCAGCGAGAGCGTGTTCAACATGCTGGAGAGCTGCGTGGCGGAGGTAGCGGAGGCGGGGGAGGACAGGCAGCCGTCGGGGTCAACAATCTCGGGTGGGTGGCTGGGTGGCTGGGAGGCTGGTTGGCTGGCTGGCTGGGTGGGTGGCTGGGTGGGTGCGTAGGTGGCTGGGTGGGTGCGTGGGTGGTTGGGTGCGTGGGTGGTTGGGTGCGTGGGTGGTTGGGTGCGTGGGTGGTTGGGTGCGTGGGTGGTTGGGTGCGTGGGTGGTTGGGTGCGTGGGTGGTTGGGTGCGTGGGTGGTTGGGTGCGTGGGTGGTTGGGTGCGTGGGTGGTTGGGTGCGTGGGTGGTTGGGTGCGTGGGTGGTTGGGTGCGTGGGTGGGTGGGTGCGTGGGTGGGTGGGTGCGTGGGTGGTTGGGTGCGTGGGTGGTTGGGTGCGTGGGTGGTTGGGTGCGTGGGTGGTTGGGTGCGTGGGTGGGTGGGTCCAGAGGCTGGTGAGGTGCTGAGGAAGGAAATGCGGAGACCACGGCAGTACTGTCCGGGGGGTGATGCGGTGGGTTGGATGGATGGCTGGGGGAAGGGGAAGGAGCCTGGGGCCCGTGTGTACGTGGCGATTGATGGCAAGGCGGCGGATGGAGGTGGATGATGACGGATGATGGTGGATGGCCTTCGCTTCGTCCCTGCTGCTGGCTGCTGCCCACACACACCTTCCTCCCCTCCCCTTCCCACACACCCACACATACACACACATGTATATATACACATATATTGACCCACGGGTCGCTGTCCGCAGGTGTGGTCCCCTCCGGCACCTTCCGCACGCAGGACGGGCGCTACGTGGTGATCGGCGGCAACGGCGACAGGTGGGGTCGGTGGATGGTGGGCGGGTGGCGGGCCGGGGAGGCCAGTCGGTGCGGCTGCATTCCCGCCCGCGCCCGCCTGCCACAAGCACTGTGCTCTCCCCGTCTCGTCCCATCCCGTCCCGTCCCATCCCGTCCCGTCCCGTCCCATACCCTGGGATCTACAGGACTGCTTTCATCAACGTATGCCCGCCAGCCAGTCAGCTTTGCCTGCTCGGACTTTTTTACGTTTCCCTCTGCCCACCCTCCCTCCCTCCCTCTCTCCCCGCCCTTCGCCCTCCCCCTGCCGCTCTCCCCCCGCGCCCCCGCTCACCCCCCCCCTTGGAGCAGTGTCTACTCCCGCCTGATGGCCGCCATCGGCCGCCCCGACATGGCCGCATCCAACCCCGCCTACGCCTCCAACTCGCTGCGGGTGGCGGCAGAGGCGGAGATCATGGGACAGATCGAGGAATGGGTGGCCAAACACACGCTGGGTGGGTGGGTGGGTGGGTGGGTGGGGCCCGGTTGGGTGGGGGGAATGAAGGGTTTGGGGCCTGCTGCCCGGCCAGGCGAGGTGAGAAAGGCGAGGCGAGGAAAGGCGAGGCGAGGCTTCCATGGCGCGAGACGGGCTTACGGGTCACGGGATAGCACAGCGGCGGCGGCACTGCTGCTGTCTGCCCGCTGCGTGTTGGCGTGCTCGCTGTGCAGATCAGCTCAGCTGAGCGCCACACATACAAGGCCCACCCCAGGGCACGAAAGGACCTCGGTGGCGCGCGGAGAGGCGCACGGAGAGACGCACCCACTGCTCGGGCCTGCCAGCCGGCACCCCGCCCGCTGTACCACAACACACACAAACTTTGTTGATGAGGACCTCCCTTCCGCCCAACGTCCTCGCGACCCCGCTCCCTCCCCGCCAACTTCGCCTCGGTGCCTTCGCTGCGCTTCATCTTCCTCCCTCCTTCCCTGCCTCCCTCCTTCCCTCCCTCCCTCGCCGTCTCCGTCCATTACGCTGCGGTCTCTTCTTCCTTCCCTCCCTCCCCTCCCTCCGGGTTCTGGGTCCGTTCGCTAACGCCGTCTCCTTCTCCACTGCGAAATTTTCTTTATATTCCCCTCCCTCCCCTCCCTCCCTCGCCGTGACCGTCCCTTACGCTGCGATCTCTTTTTTCTTCCCTCCCTCCCCTCCACTCCCCTCCCTCCCTCCCTCCCTCGGCGCGCAGAGGAGGTAATGGGCTGCATGACCAAGGCGCGTGTGCCCGCCGGCCCCATCCTGTCCCCGGCCGCCCTCATGGCGGAGCCGCAGTTCCGCGCGCGCGGCATGGTGCAGTCTGCGCCGCCGCCCTCGGGCGGCCGCCCCGTGACGATGCCGGCGCTGCTGCCGGTGCTGAGCGGCACGCCGGGAGCCACGCGCTGGGCAGGTCCTGATCTGGGGGAGCACACGGAGGAGGTGCTGCGGGGGGAGCTGGGGCTGGGGGATGCGGAGATGGCGGCGCTGAGGGCGGCGGGCGCGATCTGACGTGACGAGGAGATCCGGCACAAGATCTGATCTGAGATCCCTGTTTTTTTGAGGGAGATCTTGGGATGTACCTTTGTTCGCTCTCCTCCTGGCTTTTGTACCGACCGGTTCCCACCGAAAGGAGGGGGGAGAAGTGGAGGGTGGAGAAGGCAGGAGGGGAGGGCGGGAGGGGTTGAGAGAGATCTGGCAGGAGGAAGATCTGGGTGGGCGGGGGAGGGACGAGGGGGAGGGGCAGGGGCGCGCGATTATTTATTCAGGTTGTGAGGGAGGGTTTGAGGAGGATGGGAAAGGGAGGAGGTGTGATGCGGAAAGTGGTGCGGGGTAAAGGAGATGCAGGCTTGCAGGGGCGGTGGCGAATGGAGACCAACGCCTGAGGGAGGCGGGGTGCCCGAAAACGGGGGGGTGCAACTGAGGGAGGGATCTCCGTGAAAGGACCTGGATCTCGATCTGGATCTGGATCCAGGGCGGCCAGTGGAGAGGATCTCCGGACCTCAAGGCTGCAGATGTATGTGCACGTGTGCACGTGGGTGCGTGCGCTTGGGCGAGGTCTCGGTGCCGGGTGCGAGGTCTCGGAGCCGGCACGGGGATCCGGGTGCGGGAGCCGCGCTGCCGCGGGAGAGCGCATCCGGGAGTTCTCGGGCCGGCCCAACTCGAGCACTCCACCCGTCGTCCAACGGTAGCGGGGTCCGGCAGCCGCAATCCCCAACCGGGGGCAGTCGGCAGCGGCTGGTCAACAGCTGGTCAACAGCTGGTCTTGTGTGATACATACGGCTATGTGTGATACATACGATTAGGGGTAGGTTGCCGCTCGAGTTCCGGAACCGCACGTGCTTCGCCATGTGGAGAGAAAGTAAACACACGAACGAATGAACGAACACGGCGCCGAGGGCCACACAAGGGCGCCGGGACCGGGGCGACGACCTGGTAGCCCCCCGTTTGTTGGTCTCCGCCTGCCGCGCGAGCATGCCGGCGTGCCGGGCCGGACGCCGCGCGCGCCTGCCTTTGTATCAGTGAACGGATGGACGGAAGACCACGCAGGGCCCTGCGGTTTTGACGGACCTTTTGTGTGACGGACTCGACGACCACGAAAACACAACGTGCGGGCGGCTTGGTAGGCAGAGGGCTGCTGGGCTGGGCGGCTGGGCTCTTTCGGGTTTCCGTATGTGGTCCAGGATCGATGGAGGTACTGACGGGGGCGTGCGATTGCGTGCGGTGGTGGTGGGCGTGGCGAAGCCGTGGAGCTAAGACGGGATGCGCCTGGGCAGCTGAGGCGGGCTGTTGAGGTGCGCCACAAGAACAGACAGACCTGATGCCAGATCTGAGGCCGAGGGTTGGGGCATGCTGGGAGCCGCCGGTGTGGGGCGTTGCGATGTGGGCTCGGGCCGCAGTACGAGTGCGGGTTGTGCGGGTTGTGCGGTTATGCTGTTGCACGGCGGACTGCCGCTGCCAACTCTTAACAAGAATAACGGTCCAACTAACTGTAATGCAATGGAGATTTTCCGAGCTCAAGCACGCGCCGTGCACGCAGGCCGCGTCGCATCGTCTTGGGAGGCCCAACGCGGGGTCCTCCAGGAAGGGGCCCCGATGTACATCGCAACGGCATTCACGTTACGGCGACAGTACCTGGCTGCTTTGCTTCAAGAAGATACCGTACTTTTTTTGACCCCTGTTTCCTGTTGTTGATATCACGCGACAACGTCCGATTTGGGGCAAGGCCACCTGCAACCCGAGTTACCGGGCGGTGCCGAAACTTTGACTACGGCAGGCAGAAAACACGAGCAAATACATTTCTTTGTTAAAAGATACCTTTGTGGGGAGGAAGCTTGGCGCACTCTAAGCAAGGATACCGTCGCCTGACACATCGCTGTACACCAGCCCCGAGCCATTGTCAACAAGGTGAACGCATTTCAACATCGGAGGAGCCTCTGCCTTCTACTGCATCCAACAAAAGTGAGCTTCGGTTCCAGTCGGTGCGGTGCGGCTGCGCCGAGTTAGCCCGGACTTCCCCTGGAGTGTGTGTGCCTCGATGGATCGGAGAGCCACCAGAACTTTTGTGCTCGCCCTGGGTCTTCACGTTGGCCTCGTATTTCATGCTTGCATAGCACTCCTGTGGCGCTTCCGCGCTCCCGGCCTTGTCTGGTTCCTGGTGCCGTATCGGGCGCGGCGAGCTGGACGCGATATGGCAGTATGCCCGCACAGTGCCCTCGCGCCCAGCCACCGCTTCCGCTGTCCGCGGCATGCATAAGCAACAGCATATAAACATAACTGAATTGCAATAGTCGGGCTAATGTTGCCTCGACCGTGGGTGTGTGACGTACCTGAGCGAGGTGGTGCCCGCGGACCGCGAGACCACGCAAGTGGTGTACGACATGCGGTTTTGTGCAACGTGAACCTCGTTAGGGCATCTGGTGCATCACTTGTGCACCTTCAGGGCAAAGGGAAGATACTGGTAGCTGTTTGTCGTACACCTGGTCGCCCGTTCCTGAACCTCCGTGTGGAGAGCCCCGCCTTACCGTATGCACCGTTCCGACGAGCGGTGTCCAGATATCTAATTGCTCTTAGGCCCTGCTGTCCTTATTTGGAGGATGTGTCTGCATAGCGGAAGGCTTTCCGCAGCGGAAATCGGGGCGCCGCCGGTGCGGTACGGCACAGCCCTCCCACCGCGGATTTGGGCACCCAGGGAGGCGGGACCCGCGCACCGGCGGCGTGATTTGGAAGGAGCTGCTCTTCCCCTATTGGACTGATGCTCTCTCTCTCCCATTACGTGTGTTGTGCGAGGAGCGCACGCGCGCGCGCATGTGCCTCCGGTCGCATGTGCCGGGCCGTCCGCCGACTGCCGAGTGTTGTTTTTAATACCGCGGATGCAATGCGGGTTGTGGATGGCGGTGGCACGGTGGAAGGACTCCCTGGTCCCTCTCCCATCTGTTAACACACACACATACATCCCTCTATCAGCCTGGACCATTGCCCCTCTGCGCGACCGAAGACCGAAGACCCGATCCCGGAGTGATCCGGTGATCTCTGATCTGATCAACTCCTGTGGACACATCCCAGTGCACCCACCCACCTACTCCCTGACCACCCGCTATCTGACCCACTCCCTGACAATCCGCTGCCGTCTTTGCCGCCGCCGCTGCTCCTCTTGCGGTCTGCAGACGCCGCCACTAGGGGCCTTGGCCGCTCGGTGACCCACGGGACATCTGGGGCCGAGGACGGACCTGAAAAACACCGAGAGAGGCGCGACCCACATCAGTGGCGTGTGTGATTCGCGACCCAACACCGGAGCGAGCGCGGAGAGGGGAGCGGCTCTGTGTGCGCCTGAGAGGAGACAGCAGCGGCTGCGGCAGCGGAGACAGCAGCGGCAGCAGTGGCGTGGACAGCGATTCGGCCGCGGCGGGGTAACGCGCCCAAACGCTGAGACCTCGCGTTGCGGTGACGACCGCGACCCTGCGAGGGTCGCTTCGGTTGCCGCACACCCCCCTGCGCACCGTCTCCCGGCGGAGGGCGGCGGAGGTCATCGCTGCTTAGCCCTGTTAGCAATCGGAGCAGCAGCAGCGCAGCCGTCCCATGGGTCGGCCGCAGCGGAGCTCCGCCCGCAAGCGGAAACAGCCCGAGTCGGAGGATGAGGCCGCCGGTGAGGGCGGCGCCACGGAGGCGAGTCCCACAGGATCCGACCAAAGAGACGGACCCGAAGCGATGGAGACGTCGGAGCCCTCGGGGGACGCAGTGATGGCGGAAGAGGGCGGCGCCGCCGCCGCGGCGGCGGCGCCGCCGGCGGCGGCGGCGGCTGCCGCCGCCGCCAAGGCGGACGTCGCCGCGTCCTCGCGCCGGCGATCTCGGAAGAACAGCGCGCCCGCCGCCGCGGCGGGAGCGGGGCCGGGGCTGGCGGCAGCGGCGGCGGAGGCCGCCGCCGCCGCCGCTGCCGCGGCGGCGGCGGCGGACGGCGGCTCATCGCGGCAGCGCGCCACGCGGCAGAAGAGCGTCAAGTATCTGGAGAACAAGATCGAGTACGAGTGGGAGCGGGACGGCTTCAAGGACAAGGACGGCGGCGGGGGCGGCAGCGGCAAGCGGCGGCGCAGCGGCAAGGGGCGAGAGGCGGAGGCGCAGCCCAAGGAGGAGGACGACGCCTGGGACACGCACTGTAAAGTGTGCGCGAGGTGAGGGGACAGCGGCAGAGGCAGAGGCGAGGCAGAGGCGGGCTTGGGGATGCTGCTTCTCCCCTCCCTTCCCTAGACCCGCCCTCCCTCTGCTCCTGTTCCCTTTGTTTTTGAGAGCGAGAGACCGAACCGGACACACCAAAGTAACCCTATACCTTCCCTCCCTGGACCCCCGCGCTCCCCCCTCCCCCCCCCCCGGGACAGCGACGAGGACGCCCAGAAGCTGCTGTGCTGCGACGGCCTGCAGCAGCTGGGCTGTACGGCAGTGTACCACATGTACTGCCTAGATCCGCCGCTGACCCGGCTGCCGGCGGGCGACTGGTACTGCCCCCAGTGCGCCCACAAGTTCACGTACCAGGAGATTGAAAAGGTGCTCGACTACAGGTGTGACGGTGCGAGGGTGTGGGCGGCGTGGCGGTGCGAGGGTGTGTTGGGCCGGCTGGGGCTGCGGGGCGGACCTAGGCTGGGGCTGGGTCGCTGGGGCTGGGGCGGGAGCTGCCGTGAGTGCAGCGTTTTGTTTCTAGAGGAGAGAGCCGAGCTGCGTCCCTCTCGAGCGCCGTTTATCCCTCTTGCAGACAGCAACAGAACCGCCCGGCGTCGGAATCGAACCCGAGCCCGAGCACACCGAACCCTAAAACCCTAAAAACCCTAAAACCACTAAACCCCCTAACCCGCACCATCGCGACCCGATCGCCGCACTGCAGGGACGTGCCGATCGGAGAGGAGGAAGACGGCGAGCAGGGGGCGAAGGCCGAGGGTGCGTGGGAAATGTGTGCGCGTGACTGGCTGCGCGGTGTGTCGGTTGGGAGGCCGGGCAGGCCTGAGCCTGGAGTGCTGCGGTGCGCTTGTGCAGGGCAGGGCGGGGCGGGGCGGCGGCGGGGCAGGGGCGGGGCGGCGACGAGGGCGGGGGCGGGGGCGCGCTTTGGCCTTTGCCATGGCGGCGGACCTCGGAGGCGTGTATGACGCCTCGTCCGCAGACCGTTATGTCGCCAAACACCACCATTCCGTCGCTCCCCAGTGTGCCTCACGCCGCCGCTGTTCCTCCCTCCGCCTCTCCCTCCGCCTCTCCCTCCCTCGCCTCCCTGCGTCTTGAACGTTTCCTGATTGGTCTCCAGGCCCCACCCGCCGCGAGTTCTACGTCAAGTGGAAGGGCGAGAGCTACCTGCACTGCAGCTGGGAGGCCGAGGAGGACATGGCCAAAATGTACCGGGTGGGTGGACTGGGTGGGTGGGTGTACTTGGTGGGTGGGTGGGTAGGTGTACCGGGTGTACCGGCTGGGTGGGTGGGTGGGTGGGTGGGTGTACCGGGTGGGTGTGTAGGTGTCTTCCTGACCGAGCCCCGCCTAACACGAGAGAGCCCCACCTGCCTGCCTGCCCGCTTCCTTGCCTGCCTGCCTGCCCGCTCCCGCAGATGTTTCCCGCCATCAAGGCAAAGGTGCAGCGGTTCTGGAAGCTGCGGGAGAGCCGGGAGGCGGAGGAGCGGGAGGCGGAGGAGGCGGGTGAGGGGGAGGAGGCGTGGAGTTGGTGTGTGTGCTGTGGCGCGGTCGGTGGCCTGTGAGTGTGAATGCAAGCGCGGTACTGGGCTGGCCCCAACCCCCATGCTGCTGTGGCCCCCATGCTTCTGCTGCTGCTGCTGCTGCTGCTGCTGCTGCTGCTTGGCGGCAGGCGGGTAAACAGGCATGGCGGGTTTAGCGGGTTTAGGATTTTAGGGTTTTAGGTTACCTTTCAGATCAGATCTATGATGCAGACACTGTGCATTGCGGCTTGCAGCAAACCTTGCAGGGTGAGCATTACCTGAGATGGGCTGCTGGCCCCCACCCACCCACCCATGCTGCTGCTGCCACCCACCCACCCATGCTGATCCTGCTGCCCCCACCCCCACCCATTCTGCCCCCCACCCCCCCTGCTGCCACCTCTGGTTCTGCTGCTTGGCGGCAGGCGAGTACATCCACGGGGTCAACAGCCTGTGGCGGGAGGTGGACCGCATCCTGGCGGAGCAGCCCGCGGAGCAGCAGACCTCGGCTAGCGGAAGGAACAGAGGCGGCGGGGGCAGCAGCGGAGGCGGGAGTGGCGGCGGCGCTGCTGTCGGGAGCGGCGGGGGTGGGAAGAAGGGCGGCAAGGCGGTGCAGATGGAGTACCTGGTCAAGTGGAAGGAGCTGGGGTACGACCAGTGCACGTGAGTACGGCGGGAGGGGGCGGGGGAGGGGGGTCAGGGAGTGATATGCTCCTTTTGGGGGGGAGGGGGGTAAAGACCGGCGGTGTTGCTGCGCAGCCGCGATTGGGGCGTCTGCGGGGCTGGGTGGGTGGGAGAGTGTGTGGGGGGGGGGGGGACGGGGCATTCGGCGTCGGGGGGATGTGGAGGGGGCTGCGGTGTTTCGCTGCTAACCGCCGCCGCAGCCCTCCCTGCTGACCGCTGCCGCTGTTGCTGCCACCGCCTCCTCCATCCGCTGCCGCTGTCGCTGACCGCTGCAGTTGGGAGCTCGAATCCGACATTGCGGGCTACGAGGCCGCCATCCAACGGTTCAGGGAGTCCAGGTAAGGGGGGAGGCCGGGGGCAGGGGCGGAGCGGGATGGTGTGTTCGTGTGTGTGTCTGTGTCTCTGTGTGTGGGAGGGGGGGTGCAAAGGGCGGCGGGCAGGGGCGGTTGGCTGCACGCCGCCGCCGGGGTGGGGCCTGGAGGGCGGTTGGGGGGTAGCGCAGCGCAGCGGGTGGAGGGGTGGGGGGTTAAAAGGATTCATCTATTAGAGAGGGGACAGGGCCAGGGACACGGAGAGACTCCCCTCAATCTTCTTCCTCCATCGCCGCCGCTGTTGTACCGGCGCCGCCGTTGTCCCGGAGCAGACCGACGGGCAACGGGCTCCCTTCCCCCACCCCCACCCCCCCTTTACCGCCCGGAACGGCCTTGCGCGGCGGCTGCGTGCCCCTCGGTGCCTCGTTCGGAGTGTTGCGGTGCGCCCACCCCACCCTAACCTGAGAGGAGAGCACGGCACTGCGCCCTCCGTTTCCGCCGGGATCGCCTACGTTCCTATCGTTGTTGTTTTTGGGTCGGGTCGGGTAGGGTAACCCCGACGTGTTGGGACTTGTGACTTGCGGTTCTTAGTATTGCTGTTACTGTTATTATTATTGTTGTTATTATTATCTTTGTTATCTTCATCTTTGTTATATTAATACTAAGCCCGACGACACGACAACACGGCCCGCAGGTCGGTCATTGATGACGCCCGCGCGCGCAAGGCGACTGCCGCGGCGGCGAGCAGGGACGCCCGCGAGGCGGGGCCGTCCCGTAAGAGGGCGCGCAAGGTGGGGGTGCTGGGGGTGTGGCTGCGCTCCTGGCTGGATGTGGGTGGGTTGGGTGGGTTACGGTAGGTGGGTTAGGTGGGTGGGTTAGGTGGGTGCGCTCGCGTGCGTTTCTCCTGCTCCTGCTGCTGCTGCTGCTGCTGCTGCTGCGCCGTGTCCCACGGCCCCCCTTCCGGCTCTTCCGCTTCGATCCGACCACCTCCGCCGCCTCCACTGCGTCAACTCCCCCCCCTCCCACCTCCCCCTTCCCCCCTTCCTGGATCAGGATGAGACTGGAGGCTCGGCGTCCCCCAGCGGCGGTGGGGCGGACCCCGGCTCCAAGAAGCAGCAGCCGCAGCAGCAGCCGGCATCGGACGAGGTGCAGGTGCAGGTGAGGAGGTGCAGCATCCCGCCCCCCATCCCACACATCCCACACGTCCCTCCGCCGCGGTATCCCCCTCCCCACCCCCTTCCCCCACCCGCCCCCCCACACACACATCGCCCGCTCCCGCCCCCCCCGAACCCCCCCCCCCTCCCCCCCCCCGCCTCCCCCCACCCGCCCCCCCCCCCCAGGGCTCCGGCAGCCGCAAGTGGCACTCCACCCCCGACTTCCTGTCTGGTGGCGTGCTGCACCCCTACCAGCTGGAGGGCCTCAACTGGTTGTACCACAAGTACTGCAGGGGGGATGCGGTCATACTGGCGGATGAGATGGGGCTGGGGAAGACGGTGCAGGTGGGGAGATGCGGGACGCGGGCGGGGGCGGGTATAAAGAAAATTTCGCAGCGGAGGAGGAGGGGGGGGGTTGCGGGGGAAATCGGCTGCAGGGGGGAAGGATGTGTGTGGGTTTGGGGGAGCGAGTGCCGGTGTGCTTACGGGTGTGGGTGTGGATGTGGGCTGGGGGGGAGGGAGGCTGGGGGGTGGGGCGCACTAAAACCTTCAAATCCTAAAACTCCCAAACCCCCAAATACCCCACCCATCCACCCCCAACCCCACCCCCCCCCACCCACCCCCACCCACCCCCCTCCCGCAGACCATTGCCTTCCTCGCCAGCCTTCACGCCGAGTACTGCGAGCTGCCCCACCTGGTGGTGGTGCCGCTGTCCACTATGAGGAACTGGGAGAGGGAGTTTGCGGCCTGGGCACCAGAGCTGAATGTGGTGTCGCTGGCGGGCAACGCAGAGGCGCGGGCGGTGGGTTGGGGGGGGACTGGGGGACGGGGGCCGGGCGTGTGGGCTTGTGGGTGGGTGGCAGGCCTCCCGGAGGGCGATATTCCTCAGAAGGTGTGTGTGCGTGTGTGGGTGTGTGTGTGTTGCTGATGCGCGCGTACTGACATGCTGCTTGTTGGTAGCCTGGCGCCTGGGGCCTGCGCCGCGCCGTGATGACCCGTGGGTCGCAGACGGCTCGCCCGCGTATTGATTTGAGATGCGGCGCACCTGACGTACCGTACGGCCGGTGATTGCTGGTACGACTATCTGGATCTCCTGCTCCGCGCACCGCATCGCCACATTTGTTGGGGCACACAGCTTTCCAGAGCGCCCGCTCCCAACCCCCCCACCCCCCCGCCTCAAGCACGCTCTACTGCCGTACTGCTGTACCGCCGTACTGCAGTTCATCTTGGAGTACGAGTTGTTCGTACAGCCCCACAGCGGCGGCAAGCAGCCCGCGGCGGCCAGGAAGGGCGGCAGCGGCGGCGGCGGCGGCGCAGCGGAGGACGGCGAGGGCGGCGGCGGCGGCGCAGCGGCCAAGGAGTCGGGGGCATCGGGGTCGGGAGCGACGCCGGGCAGGGAGCGGGACAACCGCAAGAAGCTGACGCAGCAGGTACGGCAAGAAGCCACGGCATGTCCTAGGAGGCTCGGTTGGCCTCGGTTGGAGTCAGTGGTAGGCAGTGGTGCACCTGATGATGCGGGCGGGCGGGCGGGCGGGTGTCCTTGCTTGACGTGTTTTTGTTGTGGACCCCCCTTCCCCCCCCCCCATACACACACACACATGCTGCCACGGCACACGGTCGCCGTGCTGCACCTCGCCTGTTCGAACACGCCCTTCATTTGCACACACCCTCCCCCCTATCCTGTGCGTATGCACGTCGCCCAACTGTAAGGCGCCGTACTTCGGTACGGCTCGTTACAGCTGGGTGCTCAAATACTCAGCTTACTTTATGCATCTTTCTTTCTTTTAGTCTTACCCGTAGGCACTTTGTTTAGGATCGCACCGCATATCATACCATGCCCCCTCAGTAAAGGCTTCAACGTTGCTCACGAAGCCGCCACGTTGCCCTTGCCCCTTACGCATCGACGAAATCGCAACGCTTCCGCGCTGGTCTGCCGCTCAGGTAAGCATCCTCAGTTCCGATAGATGTTGCTGTTGCCAGTTCTGACAGCTTAGAGGGTGGGATTTTCGGGAGTTTTAGAGCAAGCACACGCATGCCAGCTTTTCAGTCAGCCTTTGGACACATCTACGTCGCTAATTTTACGATTGGTACACATGTCTACAACATCGCACCGCACAAAATGCGGTGCGGCTTCGTCCGAGGCGGTTTGCAACACTTCCGACACCGACAAGATGCTGGGACGGCTCAACCGCGGGTCAAGCAGCAATGTCGGTAACGTTTGGGAATGGGTGGGATAACATTAACAGTTCCGGAGGTTCAGCGGCTGTCGCAGCTTGATCATCAACGTCCGCAGTGACTCATTATTTTATAAAGGAGCATATCACTCCCTGAACTCCCCCCTATCCACACAATCGCACTCTTACCCAACCCCCCCCCCCCCATCCCCCCCCCCATCCCCCGTCGTCTTTTCCTCTGACCCTTCTCCACCCCCCTCACGCCCACACGCCCACCCTCCCCGAATTCCCCTCACTCCCACCACGCACCCACACATGCACACACACACACATTCATACACACACACACGCACCCTCCGCCCCCCCCCTCCCTCCCAGGAGCGCGCCAAGTTCCACGTGCTGCTGACCAGCTATGAGATGTTGGCTCTGGAGGCGGGACCGCTGAGCAGGGGGCTGCAGTACGGCGTGCTCGTGGTGGACGAGGTACGGCAGCTGTACGACATGGCGGGGTGTGCGGGGTTTGGCGCGGGGTTACTGCGACTGGAGAGCTAGCGGGGACGCCGTCGGCTGGTCGCACTGTTTGTGTGCGTGGGGAGGGGGGGGGGGCAGCTCGGCGTCGGTGCCGCCGCTCGGCCACGCAGACACACCCCTTGGCGCCCTCTTCCCCCCGGCCGTTTTAATTTCCCCCCGCGGCCTCCCCAAGACTGGCTGACTGGCTGGTTCACGGGTCGGCTGGTGGGCTGACTGACTGACTGACTGACTAGCGACACTGGGATGCGCTTTGGGACCCCCACCCTCTCCCGCTCTCTTACCCCCGTATGATGTCCCCCCTGTCCGCCCGGATCTCCCCCCCCGCACGGAACAACTCGCTCCGAAACCGGCTCAGGGCCACCGGCTGAAGAACAAGGACTCGAAGCTCTTCCAGTTGCTGACCCAGTTCGAGTGAGTGGTGCTGGAGGGCGTGTGGGGGTGTAAGAAGAAGTGGGGGTGGGGGTGGGGGTGGCGCTGGGGGTGAGTGGGGTCGGGATGGGGGTAGGGGTGGGAGTGGCTGGGCCCGATGATTCCAGGCCTTGCTCGCATTCACTACCTGCCATGCCCCCGTTTCTTTATTTCAGGGAGGGCTAGCCTACCGCACCCCACCCCTTCCCCTGTCCCATTCACTCCGCCTCGGCCTCCGAACTCCCGCCCCTGCCCGCCATCTTCGCTGCGGTATCTTTCGTCATTCCTTGCCCGCCAACCCTTCTCCTCCCCTCGCCTGCCTCTTCCCTCCCGTCCCTCCCCCCCTCCCCCCTCCCTCCCTCCCTCAGCGTGAAGCACAAGGTGTTGCTCACCGGCACCCCGCTCCAGAACCACCTGGGCGAGCTGTTCATGCTGCTCCACTTTCTGGAGCCCGATAAGTTCCCCAGCAGGGCAGCATTCGAGGGGCGGTTCTCGACCCTGCAGCAGAACGAGGAGGTGTCGCAGCTGCATGCGCTGCTGCAGGTGGGGGGGTGCGGGGGGTGGGGGGTTGAGGTGGGGCGGGGGGAGGCGGGGTGGGGGTGGGTGGGGCGGGGGAAAGTATACCGGTAGGATGTGGGGGGGTGGCGGGGGAAGACACCTCAGCGGAGGGACGGAGATGGTGGGGGGGGGGTGGAGGGGGGTGGGGGGGGGTGGAGGGGGGGCGATACAGGGGAACCTCAGCGATGAAGGGACGGACGGAGGCGACGCGGGCGAGCGAGCTCATACACTGCTGCTGCAGGCTGTGGGAGGAACGAGCGGGGGGGAAGAGGGGGCGAGAGGGAAGGGTTTGAGGGGCGATGTGGGGGGTTTTCTTTTTGCAGCCGTGCACCAACCCCAACCCCGTGTGCGCCCCTGTCCCCCCCCCCCCTCAACCCCCTTACCCCCTCCCCCTCCCCCTCAACCCCCCCCCCCATTCCCCCCCCCCCCGCCTCCCACTGCAGCCCCACATGCTGCGTCGTCTGAAGAAGGACGTGATGAAGCAGCTGCCCCCCAAGATGGAGCAGCTGGTGAGGGTGGAGCTCAGCAGCAGGCAGAAGGAAATCTACAAGTGAGGAGGGGGGGATGGAGGGGGGGGGTGGAGGGGGGGGGCAGTATCGGACAAGGGGGTGCGCGGGGGTGGGGAGGGCGGGGCTGGGGTTGCGGCTGGGGCGAGGGCGGGAGCGGGAGGGCGGGGGCGGGGGCGAGGGTCAGTCCTTTCTAACCCCACCTCACCCCCTTACCCCACCTTTCCTTTCAGGTCTCTGCTGCTGCAGCACTCGTCGGTGCTGGTGGGCAGTCGGGCTGCGGTGGCTGCCGCGGGGGGCGCCACCACCGCCCTCAAGAACCTGATGATGGAGCTGCGCAAGGCGTGCAACCACCCCTTCCTGCTGGACCACATGCCGGGGAGGGGGAGGGAGGGTGAGGGGGGGGCGGAGGGGAGGGGGGGGAGGGGAGGAGGGGAGCGGGGGGAGGAAGGTATGGGGGAGCTGGGGGGGGGAGGATTGTGACAGTCCCGAGTTGCAACAAGGCGTTTTTGTCTTGGCCGCTGTCTGGACTGTCATACTCTGCCCCCTTGGGCCTCCCCTTTCCCCCTCCCCTCGTGTGTGTGTATATGTGTATGCGTGTGTGTGCCGCCCCGTACCTCCGCCAGTGACGCGTTGCCGGTACGACGCCCTGACGCACGCAAGGAACGCCGCCTGCCTCCTCTCCTGCCTCCTCTCCCGCCTCCTCCCGCCTCCTCCCACCACCACACCACCACCGCCACCACCCCACCGGTCTGGCAGCTTGTCTCTTTTGACTGTCTGTCATAACTCAACTGCCCCTTTTGTTGATGCGAGCGAATGAGAGAGAAACGAAAGCCCAAACCAGACTCCCCCCGTCCCACCCTCTTCCCCTCCCCTCCTCCCGCCCCCTCCCCCCCCCGCCCTTCAGTTCTGCACCACCCCACCGACCTGGGCTCGCTCATCACCTCAAGCGGCAAACTGCAGCTGGTAGACAAGATGGCCACTCGACTGAGGGACGCGGGGCACAGACTCATCATATTCTCGCAGGTGTGTGTGTGTGCGTGTGTGTGTGTGCGCGTGTGTGTATGGGAAGGTGGGGGAGGGAAAGAGGAGGAGGAGCAGGGGCGGGAGAGAGGAGGAGGGAGGGAGGGAGGACAAGGGTGTCTAGAGCCTCAAAGTGACGGCTGACGCTCTCTTTCCCCCCCCACCCTTTCCCTCGCCCCGCCCCCCCATCCGTGTGCTCCATCTTGTCTCCCCCCCCCGTCCCCATGCTTCGCACCCCTCTTGTTCTTCTCCGCACCTTCTTTCCCCCTCCTAATGTACCCGGCTCCTCCCCCCCTTCCCTCCCCCCTCCCCCTCCCTCCCCTCCTCCCCCCTCCCTCCCCCTCCCCTCCAGTTCACTCGCACTCTTGATCTGTTGGAGGAGTGGCTGGTGGGCCGGGGGATGGGCTACCTCCGGATCGACGGAACCGTGGCGGGTGGGTGGGTGGATGGGCGGGTGGATGGGTGGATGGGCGGGTGGGTGGGTGGGTGGGTGGGATGGAGGGCGGGGTGGAGGGGGAGAGGGCGGGGGAGTGCCGTACCACGGGGCCTTGGCGGGGCTGGGTGGGCCAGGGTGGGCTGGGCTGCGGTTGTTGGGTTGGTGGTGCGCCAGATGGCGGCATGTTTGTGGGCGGCAGCGCGGGAGAGGCGGAGCGTCCGGCCTTTTGCCGATTTGGTGCGTGTCGGCCAGCCTGCCAGCCTGCCAGCCAGCCATCGAGCCGTTTCGCATCGCACTGGCCTCCTACCGTACCTGCCCCTCCCCCTCCCCCCTTTCCCCTCTTCCCCCTCCCCCTTCCCCCCTCTTCCCCCCTCGCTGCGGGTTTACATTTCATATTGACATTTTCATACCACCACCACCACCTCCTTTTCCTGTCCGCCTCCTCCTCGAGGGTCCCCCACATACGGTCCCCCACACACGCAGTCACATACACACACATCTCTGCACATCTCAATACGGTACTCCTCCGCACCTCTCCTCTCAGGCTCGGAGCGTCAGAAGCGCATCGACCGCTTCAACCTGCAGCCCGACGCCTACTTTTGTTTCCTGCTGTCCACCCGGGCGGGGGGGCTGGGCATCAATCTGGCCACCGCGGATACGGTCATCATCTTTGACAGCGACTGGAACCCGCACAACGACCTGCAGGTTGGAGGGGGTTTGGGGGGGGGGGAAGGGGGGGAGGGAGAGAGGAGAAAACGGGTTGGGGACGGGGCTGGGTGGTGTGTCTGTGTGTTGGGGGGGGGAGGGAAGAGGGGGACGGGAGGAGGAGGAGGGAGGTTTGGAAGGGGGACGGCTGTAGCGGTGGGAGGGCCGGGGTGGCTTTCGGGACGGTGCGCCGGTAGCGATCGACCCACCCACTGCTTGCCACACCCCCCGCCCCTCCCCGCCCCGACCTCCCCTCAGGCCCAAGCCCGGGCTCACCGTCTGGGCCAGGACAAACCCGTCATGATTTACAGGTGAAGCCGTGGGTGGGTGGGGTGAATGGGGTGAATGGGGGTGGTAATCAAGATGTCACCGAAGTAGCAGCAGCAGCAGCAGCAGAAGGGGGACATCGGAAGTGGGGCCAGCTATGGGTTGTGAGAGGGTTAAAGACCGGTTCTGGAATTGGGGCTGGGAGGGTTGGACGGGGCGGGGCGCCTTCCCTGTCCGCCCTCCCCTGTCCCCCCCCCCCCCGGAGGTTCAGCGGCTGTCGCAGCTTGATCATCAACGTCCGCAGTGACTCATTATTTTATAAAGGAGCATATCACTCCCTGAACCCCCCCCTCCGCTCTTCTTGACCGTCCTCTCTGTCCCTCCGCTGCGGTATCTTCCCTATCCCTATATATTCCCCGCTCTCCTCCTTCCGCTCCCGCTCCCCCTCAGACTCGTGACTCGGCAGACGATTGAGGAGCGAATGATGCAGGTGGGTGGGTGGGTGGGTGGGTGTGGGTGTGGGTGTGGGTGTGGGTGTGTTTAGCAGCGCGGGGGGAGGGGAGGGAAGGGGGTAGGGAGGGGGTAGGGAGGGGAGGGGAGGGAGAGGAAGAACATTGCGCTGATGGCGGTTAGTGTTGGTGCGCGTGTGCCTGCTAACCGAGGGCTGGATGAGGACGGGCCACGAGGGGAGGTGGCGGCGGGCGGGTGGAGAATAGTCTTCTTTTTACCCCCGCTTCCCTCCCGCCCTCCCCCCCCCCCGCCCTCCGACACACGCACGTGCCGTCACCGCACGCACACCCCTCCCCCCTCCCTCCCTCCCTTCCCCCTCCCCTTTCTTTCCTAACCCCCCTCTTCTTTCATTGCCACCCCCCTCCCTCCCCATCCCCTCCCCCCCTCCCCTCCCTTCCCCTCCCCCCCTCCCCTCCCTTTCCCTCCCCCCTCCCCTCCTCCTCCCCCAGTATTGCTGGGTTCTGGGTCCGTTCGCTAACGCCGTCTCCTTCTCCGCTGCGGTATTTTCTTCCCCTCCCCCCCCTCCCCACCCCCCCCCACAGGTCAGCCGCAAGAAGATGATGTTGGAGCACCTGGTGGTTCGCAAGATGAGCTCCGGAGCGGGAGGGGAGCTCAAGCAGTCGGAGCTGGACGACATACTGCGGTACGGGGCGCAGGAGCTGTTCGCAGACGAGGAGGGCGAGGGGGGGCCCGCGGGGGCCGCCGGGGCCGCAAAGGAGGGCGGCAAGGGCGTCGGGTCGGAAGGCGGCGGCGGTGCGGCGGAGGGCGGGAAGGAGCAGCAGGCAGTCGCGGAAGGGGGAGAGGGCGAGGCGGCGGCTGCGGAGGCGGCGGAGGGCGGCGCGGGGGCGGCGGCTGGCGAGCTGTCGCCTTCGGCGGCGGCGGCGGCGGCCGACGGCGGCGGCGGCGGCGGCGCTGGCGGCGCCGCCAAGTCGAAGCGGATCGTGTGGGACGACGCCGCTATCGATCGGTTGCTGGATCGACAGGTGGGTGGGTGGGTGGGTGTGTGGGGGGATGGGGGTGGGGGTGGAGTAAATAATACAGCTCCTGCACTGCTGTCGGGTATGTGGTATCTGGTTCTCCCCCTCTTCCCACACCCATCGGCATATACGTGGATAACCCCTTCCTCCCTTTTGGTCTGTCAGCCTGCCAATCTGTCAGCCTGTCAGCCTGCCCATGGGGGCTGTCACCCCCACCTTTCCCTTCACACGTCCCTCCCGTTCCCCCTCCCCCACCCACCCACCCAACCCGCATTCCTTCTCCTCCTCCCTCTCATCCCCCGCCCGCCGCCCCCCCTCCCCCCCCCTGAACGGTCCCCCCCATAAGGCCCTCAACTCGATGCGCAACTATGGGGAGAGCGCCGCTGCGGACCAGGCGGGAGCGGACCTATTTAGCGCCTTTAAGGTGGGGGAGGGGCAGGGCGGGGCGGGGCGGGGCTGTAGGGCGGGGGTGGTAGGGAGGGGCAGTATGGTGCGGGATCATGCGGGGCGGGGCGGGGCGCGTGCGCTTGCTGTCAGGCGCCAAGGACCCCTCCAACCTCCTCTCCCAAGCCTCTGCTCTCTTTGCCCACTGACTCAGGAGTGGCTGTCATCTTTGGAAGGGGGGGAGGAAGGGGGGGAAGGGGGGAAGGGTGCTGTGTTTCGTCTGGTCGTACACCCGGTGTGAACTCAACAGCGCCCACGCGATCCCCTTCTCCGTCCTTTTCCGCCGCAGGTGGCCAATTTCGATATGGTGGAGGTGGTTCCGGAGGTGGAGGAGGCGGCGGCGGTGGAGGAGGAGGCGGCGGCACAGACGGGACCGGGTCCGGGCCAGGGGCCGGGGGTGGCGGGTGAGGGGGCGGCGCTGCTGCCCGAGAAGCTGCTGCAGGAGGTGAGAGCGGGGAGCAGCGGAGGCCGGGGGGGAGGGGGAGGGGAGGGGGGGCCCGAGGCAGTCCGAAAACGGCAGGCCGACGGGTTGTGACTGGAGAGGAGAAAAACAAACCACAGTGCGACACACATTGGGATAACGAAGGCGAGCGTTATGATTGCGCGATCGTTCGCTCGTTCGTGCGTGCGTGCGTTACACCCCTTCACCTCTGCGCCCCTGTTGGGGCCGCCCCTCCCAACCGCCCGCCCGCCCGCCCCCCCCCCAACCTTCCCCACCAGCCAGCTCCCCCTGGGGGCTGGGGCTGGTTTGGTTGCTGCAACCGACAGTACCAATGACGCATTCGCACTCTCAACATCCATCCATCCATCGATCCATCCCTCGATCCCTCCCTTCATTCATCCCTCCCTCCCTCCCTCCCACTCCCCAACCCCCTCCCTCTCTCCGCAGCTGTGTCCCGATCAGTGTGGTGAGGCGGGTCCCTCCTTCTGGCAGGCGCTGCTGAAGCGGGGCAGCGGTGCCGAGCTGGCGGCGGAGGAGGCGGCGGCCATGGAGGCGTTCCTGGCGGAGCAGCAGCGGCTGCTGGGCAAGGGGCGGAGGGAGCGGAAAAAGGTATGTGATGTAAGGGTGTGCGTGTGTGTATGCTGGTGTATGTGTGTGTGTGTGGTTGGGGGGTAAACAGAAAATACCGCAGCGGGGAAGGGGGGGGTGGGGAGTTGGCAGGGCGCCGTGACGGATTGCTTGCTGGGGGACGGTTTCTTGCTACTTTTCTTGCGGGCTTCCGAGGGGTAGGCAGAAACGATGCCGCAGCGGAGGGACGTAGGCGACCGAGGAACCAGGGCTTACCGTAGGGGGAGGCTTAGGCCGTGAACCTTACATCTCGTGCGGTGTGGGCTGTGGGCTGTGGGCTGTGGGCTGTAGCGCACTGCACTGCACTGCCCTCACTCCCCCCCTGGAACCACACGCGTTGCCGCCGGGCGGACGGGGAGATTCGTCTCGTGTCTTCCGTGCCGTACCTTTACCGTCACCATACCGTTACCGTGCCGTGCCTGTGTTCGCATCCCGGCGGCAGATCTCGTACCGCGACGCCGCCGGCGAGGACGACACGGACAGCGATAAGTCGTACAGCCAGTCGAGATCCGGCGGCTCGTCGGATTCAGAGCACATGCAGGAAGACGACGTCGATGCCGACCCAGACGAAGACCTCGGCGGCAAGGGCCAGGTCGGCAAGGCGCGGCCGCCGCGGCCCGCCGTGCCGTTGACGGGGCCCCTCGCCGGCGCCGCCGGCCCGCTCGGCGTCGTCCTTTCCGGCAACACCGTCATCCTCACCGGCGGCGCCGCCGCCGCGGCGGCGGCGGCGGCGATGCTCGCTAGGCCCTCGACGCCGCAGCCGCTGCCGCCGCTGGGCAGTACGACATCGGTGGCGGCAGTGGGGCCGCCGCCGGCGGCGGCGCCGCCGGCGGCGGGTCAGGCGGTGGCGGCGTGGCCGCCGCACGCGGCGAAGCTACCGCCGCTGGTTTCGGGGCAGGGTCCGTCGATGCTGGTGTACGGCCTCACTGTACGGGACCGTCAGACGTTCATTGCGGCGCTCATGAGGTTTGGATTGCAGGTGGGAAAGCGGTGTGTGTGTGTGTGTGTGTTGGGTTGGTTGTAAAAAGAACGATACCGCCGCGGAAATGCGTGCGTGTTTGTGTGCGGCCGTGCGTGGGTTTGGGGGGAGTCTGCGAGTCTGCATGCCCCCCGCCTCCCCATCGTATCGTTCCGCCTGCTGCCCGCTGCTCCAGCCCCCCGCCCTCTCGCCCCTCCGCCGTCCCCCCCGCCCGCCTCCTAGGTCTCCGAAACCAACCCCGATGAGATGTACCGCGCCTTTGCGCAGCGCCTGCCCCACCGGCCCGCCGCCTGTGTCAGGGAGTACTGCAATCTGCTCATCTCGTCCATCAGTGAGCCGGTGGGGGCGGACGGGCGGTGGAGCAACGGACTCAAACCCGAGGACCTGCTCGGAGCGCACAGGTGTGAGGAGAGAGAGTGTGTGTGAGTGTGTATGTGTGTGGCGGGAGGGGGAGGCGGCCCGGGAATGGCGAGATACGAGGGAAGGAATGGAGTTCTCGAAGGGAAGGGAAAGGGAACGAACGGAAAGGGTTGTAAAAGCATGGAAGGGGAGGGTTTAGAGGGGTGTGTGGAGAGTGCGCTGGGAGTGACACGCCGCGCGGAGCCCCCCGGGCACGGACCCACGGGTCGGCTGCGCGCACGGATGCCGGATCCCTGTCCACCCGTTCCACCACGTCTCCCACCCGCCTTCCACCCGCCCCTCACCCCCCACCCGCCCCTCACCCCCCACCCGCCCCTCACCCCCCACCCGCCCCTCACCCCCCACCCGCCCCTCACCCCCCACCCGCCCCTCACCCCACCTCTCACCCACCCGCCTCAGGGCCAACGATGTGTTGGAGCGCATCGGCTTCCTGCACCTGGTCCGAAGAAAGATGGCGGTGAGGGCGGAGGGGGAAAGGGGGGAGGAAGGGGGAAGGAGGGGCAGTGAGGGGGAAGTGCCCTCTCCGGTAGGGGCAGTGAGGGGCCAGGAGGTGGTCAGGACGCGACGCGGAAGGCAGGGAGGCAGGGGCGGAGGGCATTTCGTTGTATGGCCCTCCTCCTGCTCCTCCTCCTCCTCCCCACCTGCTCCACCTGCTCCACCCAGCACAGCCGCCGAGGGGCGGACCGGGGCCCCAAACCAGCCCGAGCACACCGCCCCACGAGCACCGCCTGCTTGCGCCCGTGCATTGCAGCAACCATGCAACAACCCTAAAACAACCCTAAACTCCAAAACCTTGAAACCCAATCCCCCATCCCGATCCGCGCCGCTCGCGCTCCATTCGCCTCGCCGCCCCGCCCCGCCCCGCTAATTCACCCTCTCTTCTTCTCTCGCCCCCGCAAGCCCCCTCCCCTTCCCTTCTCTCCCCTTCCAAATGTGTATGAAGCAACGAGCGATGTGTGAAAGCCCCCCGCCCTCCCCCTTCTCCCGTCCCCCTCCTCCTCCCCCTCCTCCCGCCCCTCCCGCCCCTCCCCCCCAGGAGTACCGCGGCCGGCCGCTCCACGGCGCCCCCGGCCTGCCCGACTTCGACCTCCCCTGTTCGTCCAAGGTGCGCTGCATGTCGTACTCGAAGCACTGGCGGCCCCACCACGACGGCGCGCTGCTGCAGGGCCTGCTGCTGTACGGCTACGGCCAGTGGCAGCGGGTCATCAAAGACCCCGCGCTGGAGATCAAGGACGCGCTGCGAGGCGAACTGGGGATACCGCTGGAGTACGAGAGCATGGTGCCGGCGGCGACGGCGCCGCCGGCGGCGGCGACGGCGGCGCCGGCTGGCGCCGGGAAGGAGGGCGAAGAGTCGGCTTCGCCGCCGCCGGCGGCGGCGGCGGCGGCGGCTGCTGCCGCCGCCGCCGAGCCGGAGGTGAAGCAGGAGCCGTCGCCGACGCAGCCGTCGCAGGGCGGCGAGCCGAGCGTGGGGCCGGCGGCGTCGCCGTCGCCGGGGCCGACGGCCGGGGAGGGGGAGCCGAAGCCGGAGGCGGCGACGGAGGTCAAGTCGGAGGCGGAGGCGAAGCCGGCGGAGGCGGAGGCGAAGCCACCGGCTGCCGCCACCACCGCCGCCACCACCGCCGCCGCCGCCACCAGCGGTATCACGAAGGAGCGCGCCCGCGCGTATGCGTCCAACGAGAGCCGTTGGCTGACGCGGCGCCTGTCGTACATTTCCGAGGCGCTCAATTTCGAGTACCTCAGCAACCCCAACAACCCCTTTGCCGCCGCTGCGCTCAAGCTCGCGCCGCGCGCCCCCGGCGGCGGCCCCGCCGCCGCCGCTGGGTCCGCCGCCGCCGGCGCCGCCGTCGTGGGCCAGACCTACAAGGCGGCCGGCGGCGGAGCCGCCGCCGCCGCCGCCGGCCGCGCCCCCTCCGGGCCTGACGCCTTCCTCGTTAATCTGCTGCCGCTGTCTGACTTTCCGGCGCTTGCTGCGGCGGGAGCGGCGCCGTCGGCGGAGCGCGCGTTGAAGCGGCAGCTTTTGGAGCAGTTCAACGGTCTTGTACGGCAGGTGGCGCAGATACGGCAAGACGCGTCGCAGGTCGCCATCCGGGCGGCGACGGAGGGCGCGGGCGCCGCCGCCGTCGTGGGCCCCGTAGCGGCGGCACGCTTCCGACAGCAGGCGCGGTTTTGGTTTTGGTTTTAGGGTTTTGGTTTTGTTTGGGCGTGTGCGCGCGAGTTTGTGTAGCGCCTTCATTGCCGCCGTACCGTAATTGATGATAATCAAAGGGTCGTCGGGATGGCGGATGGGAACGGGAAGTGCGCGTGCTGGCTTGCCGTGGGGCCCCCTGCTCGCGCACCGGTGCGTGGGAGGGCACACGCGCGGGTGCCGCTGTTGCTGCTGCTGCTGCTGCTGTGTGTGTACCAACTTCGCATTGCACTCTTTACAATTTCCGGGTCGGCCCTCCCTCCCCTCCCCTCCCCTCCCCTCCCTTGGCGGCTGCAGGCGGGTCTGCTGGAGACGGTGGCTGCCCAGATGCTGGTGATGCTGCCACCCTCGGGTCAGACCATGGCTCAGGCGGCCCCCGCCCTGCTGGCCCGTATCCAGCAGGCGGCGCAGCAGCAGCAGCAACAACAACAGCAACAACAACAGCAGCGACGAGCAATGGCCGTAGCGGCCGCAGCAGCAGCAGCCAAGCCGCAGCAACCGCAGCAGCAGCCACAGTCGGCGGCGGCGGCAACGGCTGCCCCAGCAGCGGCAGCGGCGCCGACTGGCGCCACGGCAGCCGCCGCCGGGGCGGCCCCGGCCGCCGCAGCAGCGGCGCCGGCTTCGCCTCCCACTGTCACTGCCGTCCCCTCGCCGCCGCCGCCGCCGCCAGCGGCGCCGGCGACAGCACCTTCGGTTCCGGCAGCGGCGGCGCTGGCGGCCCCGCCGGCGGTGGCTTCCGGCTCCGGTGCTGGAGCCGGCGCGGCAGCCGGGGCGGGTTGCGCGGCGCTGCCTGCGGCGGTGGGGGCGGCGGCGGCGGCGCTGCCTGCGGCGGCGGTTAGGACGGCGGTGGGGCCGGCCCCCGCTCCGCGGGCGACGGCGGTGGCGGTAGTCGAGGAGGCAGCGGAGCCGCGCACGCTGTCCGCAATGGCGCCTCTGCTGGAGAAGCAGGAGCCGGAGGTGATGGTGATTGACGACGACGATTGAGTCGACGGAGTCGGGAGTTGGGGGTCGTTTAACTTCTCTTGTGGGTTCTGGTTCATGGCGGCGGTGGAAGAAGGGTGTTGGGTACCGATGGCGGGAAGGGTGTGGCCAGGAGAGGGAGGAGGGGCGCGGTGCGCTTGCCTTCCCCCTTGTTGCGGCTCTTGACGGTGCTTACGGACAGAAAGCAGATGTGGACATGAAACGGGTGCCCGGCTGCGGGGGAGGGGCCCACCCCCTTTTCGGAGCGCCGGAGGTTGTCGTACAGCGCCTCGAGTCGGTGTGGTGTTGGACTGGTGTGGTGGAGGTCTCGGGAGCCGTGAAGGAGGAAGGGACGGCCGCGGGCCGCCCCGCTGCGGTTGCTCGTGTGGAGCGTTTCGCGGCCACCCGGTCAGCGATTGCGCGATGCCATTGATGGTTGAAGGTCCGGGCTGCCTCCGCCGCCGCCGTTGCCGTAGCAGCAGCAGCAGTAAAAGCAGGAGCAGCGCGCCTCGGCCCGCGGTCCTCAGCGGTCCGCCTGGGGAAGGCGGCGCGCATGTCCAGAGGCACGTGTGGGCGGGAGCTTGGGCCGACCCGTGGGTCACGTCACTGTGGTTCTGTCGCCGCGGGCACCGCGGCGTCGGACACCGGCTGGAACTGGGGCGTCCGTTGGAAGCGTCCGGATGATGGATGCGGTTGGATGCCTGGGTTGCTCTCGCGCGCGGCTGCACCTGCGCATGGTGCCCCTCCAGCCGTGTCTCGCTGCGGTGGGAGGACGGGCCACCATGAGGTTGTGCGGTCGGGCAGGGATGCGCCACTGGGCGTGTTTGTGCGTGTGTGTGGGGAGGGGGAGGAGGGGATCCTCACGGATAGGCGGGAGGCCGTGAACGGTGAATACGTGTGTTTTGGGGGAGGGCCGCACTTCAACACCACGGGTATCGAACTTCCATCGCTGACGGCGGGAATTGGCGCTTACCCGGAACTGCCCTCAAGCGCTCCTTTTCAGCCGCCTCGCCCTGCTTCTCGTTATGGTGGGGGCTGGATGGGGCTCGCGAAGGCCATTTGGGCACCACCACCACCACCACCAGCACCACCATCATCATCAGGAGCAGCAGCATGATGCCTTGCCGTGAGCTTTGTCCCTCCCTGCAGTCGACGCGTGAACGAGCCACTGCCTCAGCCGAGCCCGGAGGCCGCACGGCGCAGCAATGCGGCACCAAGTCGATAGCTGCAGCGCCGACCTCAAATGTCGTGTTGTGGAGTCGAGCCCGGGCCACCTGACTGGCTGCGTGGGGTGTGGCGCGGCACAAGGCATGTTGACCGGTGATTCGGTGTTTTGGTCAGGCCTAACGCTCCCACTTCCAGCTGTGGCGGCTGGAATGCCTCTTTTACACGGCTTAAATACTCTTTTAATGCGGAAAGCACGGCAACTCGATATGGTGGGCCCGAGACGCTTCCCTTTCCCTTTGGCTCTCTGGGAGACCAGCTGGGAGACCAGCTGGTAGCACCGGTAGTACGGCAACGTGTGCATGTTGTGCAGCGCTGTTGAATCCGCAAAGGGAAAGGTTGGTTCGGTCTTGGGCTGCCTTTGCAAGACCTACCGTACTCACTTCTTGTTCAGGACTAGCGGTCGGTACACGCACAGGGTTAAGCTCCGTTGAGACACTGTGGAGTGCAGATGTCCAACATTCGGTTGTTCGCCAGCCGGTTGTTCACCCTCAAGCTTACAGAAGGGGAAACCTAGGGCGCGGGCGCGGCCTGCCCCGCCGCGCGTGCTCCGCACCCAGAAGTCCCGTCGAAGCGATGCAGCCCCGCACCCACCCTACCCCACCCAAGCACCCATCCCGTTATCGCGTTTCGGCGCTTGCGCCCATTGTGCCCGCCGGCGCCTGCCGGTTCGCCCCAATAAACTCCTGGGGTGCGAGCCGAGCCTTGGGAGCGAGCCCAGTGCGACTAAAGCTTCGCCTCGCTTTTTGAAGTCCCACATCGCCGCAGGTCGCTGCCTCCGGTCGCTCAGCTCTCCGCACTAGTTCCCGGCACGCTCCATACTCGCAACTCCCTGCTCACGTGACCTTATCAACCGCTAATCGGCCGCCGCAGCACCGCCCAGCGAAAGCCCGTGAAAGCTAAAGGACCTATGGAACTCCAGGGCGCCATTTTAGTCGAGGCATGGCGCCACCGAGATTCCATGCCGAGGGGGTTGCGTACAAACTCGCCCTTAAGGGTCGATCGCAGCCGCTACGTCCGCTTGGCCTTCTTGTTCTGGTAGCAGACGCACAAGGCCGCCTGCGGGCGAGTGTAATGACAGAGCTCAGATTCACAACTAGAGACGGATGGCACACCAAGGCATGCGATTCCATGTGGCACAGTGTTGCGTATTGGGGCGCCAACCCGGCATTGCAAGGTGAAGGACGGCTTGCACCGCTGTAAGCACCGCTGAGGCGCGCACATTGTGTGAAAGGGTTCGAAGAGAGCTGCGGGGTTGTCGATAGGGCACGTTCGATACTCTTGCAGCCAGGACACTGCTCTTTAAAGGGCAGGACATAGAGCGTGTGGCCGTGGCGCTGTCTGCGACGGATCCGATTTGGGTCTGCGCTGACCTTCATCTGCCGCCCGGATTTGTAACCAGACAGCTGAAGGGCGACCCCCTGATGCCAGGCGGCGCTTATGCCCCGGATGGGCACCTGCCCAATCTTACCAGGACTGTAAAGACAATGTATATTCCGCCCGTGATGAAGCAGTTCTTCGCTGCTTCCGTGATTTGCTCCGGTGTCGGCGAGCCCCGGCCCTTCTCAGGCTTGTACCATTCGCCAACATACCTGCAGGGTGAGGGTGGCGACGGGGAGGGGCGGCAGGGCAGGGACCCATGGGCGGACGCTGAGGGCAGGCGGGGATTCCTAAAACACAACGTCCACGGCCTGGCATCCCATGTTTGAGGTTGAGGTATAGGCATGCAGACCACGCAGGCCTTTGTGTTCGTCGCGAGTGCATGGAACACCACCACGTTACAGTGACCTGGCGGGAGGCTGCGTGATTATGGGCAACAGGTACATGCACCCGCGCACGGGGAAATCCGCATGACGGCCCGACGTGATGCCGAGTATCCGTCCTCCACGCATCAAAACAAAGCTCCATCTCATGCCCATTGATACGGAACCTACGTCGCGGGTCTGCAACCAGGATACCAGACTGGTGGCGATACACCTTCGACGGGCCCCCCTCCTTCCCGTACTATAAACAATCCCCCTACGCTGCCACTGTTCCCAGTACTGGCGCCCTTCCCCTTCCGCCCCACCCCCGGTCCAAGCACATGGCGCCAGACGAGCCAAACGCCACGTCTGGAAGTAGCACGCAGCTATGGCTCTACCAGTACCCCAGTTGAACACACACACACACACACCTCACCCACAAGCTGGCTACTGTAGGCTACTATGAAATTCAGGTGCTGGAACTGAAAATTGTTGACTTCCCGTCAGGCCAGCTAGAAGCTCATTCCCCAGGCACCAGCACACAAAGCGCGAACCCGAACCACCTACTCGTAGTTGTTGCTGATGCAGATGCCTAGAAGGAACATGAAAAAGGCTCCAAAGCCGGAGATGAGGGTGCAGAACGTGCAGCCTGCAGTTTTGCAGAAAGGCCATCAGTTCCTGCCAGCGACGTTTGCATGCAACCGTTCATCATGGCGAAGCGCTTAAGCATAAGATCAATGTTGGCACTGTTAGATTTCGGATTCAGCCATTTGAGGGACACTCCTACCAGCCGGATTGCACATTTTCTCCAAAGTTCAGCGAGTCCCGCCAAAGTCAGTCGGTAAATAAGGCTGTCCTGTAAATTGTTATAAATAGCACCGCTGTAGGAAAATTCCGCTAGTTGTTTTTTCAAACTGTACGAGGAGAGAGTTGGAGGCTGTCAGTAAAAATAATTCCTTCTGCCCGCAACTCCCTTGAACAGCGTACGCCGGCCACGCTCAAAGCAAGGACAAATTTCTGTTCTTTGGCGCTTGTACGGGGCAATGGACTCAAGCTTTCGTACCTGGTACGGCAGGGTACGGCTTACCGTAGCTGTACTTCCAAATTTTGACCCTCGACCGCGAGCCGGCGTGCATGCCTTGGCTCAAAGGTCGGCCAGAGCCTAAGAGAGGCTGCGGCCTGCTTCATGGCGCCCGCCGACGACAGTAGGCAACCTCCGAGAGAACGGCTAGCAGCCCCGAATGGACAACGACAAATGCACGCAGGTTGCACGGCTTTGCCGCTGGCGACGCATCGTGCATTGGGACCTTGACCGCGCCAACGGCCTCCGTACGGCTGCATGCCGTACAGGCGCCCGGCCGCGCCAGCTGTCCGCGGCCAACCGTGGCACGGCGACATGCGGCAGCCCATCACTACAGCTGCTGCGTGCAGGTGGACAGGATCTACCTTTTGTACGCGTGCCCGGCCTGCCGGGTACGGCACTGCGCCGTACACTATTGGCATGCCGTACACTATTGGCTCCAGGACACACCGCCCAGGCTCTCGCGTTCCCGTCGTTTACATTCGTCCTATCCTAGAGCCGCGTAACGTGTAGCAGCGGTGTGACACCTGACCATGACGCTGCTCGGTGCACGACCCCGAGGAAGGGCCTCCCCCCCAAAACCCACAACCACGCAACGGACCCCGACCCACCCGTCATGTCCATGCAATGCGCCCTTCCCGGACCCCCGCCATGCGCCCCTCCCCGACCCCACCCCTTACACGTGGAACCCCCCGACCCCGATCCCGACCCCGACCCAAGTCAGGCCAGGTTACACGCAACCAAGGCACCTTCTCACACGCGGCGCCGCCTTCCCCTCAACGACCCGCCTCCACGAGCGTCGAGCGTGTAAAGCGATTGCGCACTGCACCAACAACCTACCCCACCCCCCACCCCCCCACCCCACACACGAAAAAAGCCTGCAGACCGCTGCAAAAAAACTGCGATTTGCAAACGACACGGTAAGCGGCAGTCATTGTGGCGACCCCTTCTGGTTGACGGGGCCCGGGAGCAAGCGGCACACGCGGCCCCCCATCCACCCGCCCACCGGCCGCGACATGGGACCTGGGCCATGACGCATGAGCACACACACAGGACACAGCCTAACCTGCCTCCTGCACCCTCGCTTTGTTCCCAATACGCCGCGGTTCGCCCTTTCCTTCCCTGCCTTCTCCCCGAGCGCAGCCCCCGCCCCCACCACCCATCACCACCTCCCAGCCACCATTACGTCAACACGGACAGCCAGAGCCAGGCCGGCAGCAGTGGCGCAGGAAACCAGGCGCTGCCGACCCGAACCACGGGACATTGAAAAACACAGGCCAACGCGGCGCAGCGCGGGCGGGGAGTATGCTGCTGTCAGCCGCTAGGTGGTAGCACTCAGCCAGGCCCCAGCCCCAGTCGCGAAGCCCCAATAGAGAAGCCCCAGTCGCGAAGCCACAACCGGGAGATGGCTACCGGCATGTTTACCAAATGCGAGCGCGAAGAGAGTCGCCAGTCGCAACCACCCCCATGGCGGCGCCGCCCGCAGTCGATCTCATCTCAAGACCTCATCTCCATCACATCCGCGCTCGGCTTCCGCGACGGGCCTTACGGTATTTCCTGTGCATACATCACACACACACACGACCCCAAGCCTGCGCAAGGCCACCCCCCCCCCACCCCGCAGCGCCCTTCCCCCCTTGCAGCGATGGCTCCGCCGTAGAACTGGTCCAACGGTCCATCCAGGGCAGGCTGTCGAGCAACGCCGCGCCGGAAACGGCTTTCCGTTTGGCTGTTTTCGTTTGTTTATCTATTCGGGGGGAGGGGGCCCTCCGCGCCCCTCGCATTCCGCCTCTGCCGGTCCCTTCTGTACCGGTACCTAACCTTCCTGCATCACCTTCCGTTCCGTCGCCCGCACTGCAAGCTTTCTTCGGCCGGCCATTCGGGCCTGTCTGTCTGTCTGTCTGTCTGTGAGCTCGCAACAACGCTGAAAGCCGACGGCCCACAGACCCAAACTACACCCCCCCGAGCTTAGCTAGCTTAGCTTGGCTGCAGCCCTCTCTCCAGGCCGGCGCACAGCCAGGCAGTCAAGGCAGGCGTGCAGCCTGGCAACCACGCCGGCAGGCAGGCAGGCGGAAAAAGAAAGGTGGCGGGCAAAGCAGGCAGCCCCTCCTCTCTCCCCCTCGCTCTCTCCCCCCTCTGTTTTCATTTGCTGAAGATGGACCTGACCCGCTCAAGAGACATGGCCGGCGGGCCGCCTTGACCCAGCGCCGCCGCCAGCCCACCCAGACCCGCGGGTCGCCGTCCGCCGCCGCCGCCCGCGAATGCGCCCCCTGCCCCGCCGCCCCCGCCGCCGGCCCCGCCCCCGCCGCCGGGCATCCCCTGCGCTGCGTTTGCATCCGTGAACATGGCTCGGGTCCAGTGCTCCACCTCGTCGGGCTGCAGGGGGGAGGGCGCAGAATGGGATGGGGTGAGGTGGGGTTAAACCCGGGGTGACCGGCAACCACAATACGGTGGGGCGGCAAACGGCGGGGCGGATGGCGAGCGAGTGGAAGAGGGGGGGTCTTTGCTTGTTGGCGTGCGTACCGTACCTGCGAGGGGGGCGGCGGCAGGAAGGGCGCCTGCACCACATCCCAGCCGTCCTCCTCCACCTCAACCGCCTCGTCGTCTGAAGGCACGTGAGGAAGGGTGTGTGTGGTGGGGGAGGGGGGGCTGGGCGGGTGAGAGTGAGACGTGAGGTGGAGAGGATGGGTTTCGAGTGCAATGATGGATGAGAACAGCAGATGGCAGAGGCCGACGGGCAGAGGGGGGGTGGCCGCGCGGGCGGCGGCAGCATCGGCGCAGGAGCGCGTTTGCCGCAGCGGCTCGCGGCCTTTCCCGAGCGCTCGCGGGGTTGCTGGTGGTTGTGGTGGTTGTGGTTGTGGTGGTTGTGGTGGTTGTGATGGTGCTGGTGGTGGTGGCTCCGAGGAAACGAGCTCGACGGTGTGGGTGGTGTGGTGTGGTGTGGTGTGCGTCGCCATTCCGGACGGGACGTGACGTGGCTGCCTAACGATCGTGAGCAGCCAGAAGCGGCGGCGGAGGCGGCGGAGGGCCACTCGGCAGCGGGGCGGACCAACTGCTGCTGCTGCTGCTGCTGCTGCTTATCCACCTATAGGCCTGAGCTCACCGTGACAAGCCCGCCGTCGCTCTGCCTGGTGGCCGCGCCCCAGGTGCGAATGCGGGTGCGAGTGCGAGTGCGCGCCTGAGCGCAAGGAGCACTGCCATGCAGCTGAAGAACGCAAGCCTCCTCATGCAGCCATCCGCCCCACCCTCCCATCCCATTTCCGCCCCCACCCCCACCCCAACCCCCCCAAACCCACCGTCATTGTCCTGCGCTCCGCCCGCGCCTCTCTCCGCTCCGCAGCCGCCCGCCCCCAACCCCAGCCCCAGCCGCAGCTCCCCCGGCGCTCCCACTCCGTATCCGTATCCGTAACCGTACCCTTGCCCCTGTCCGTTCCCCTGCCCCTGCCCCGCCATCATCGCCGCCTGCGCCGCCCCCAGCACCGCCTCGGTGCCCGGCTCGCGGTGCACGGTGGCGCACAATACCGCCAGCCACCCCAGCGGACCCCACCCCGGGGGCAGCTGCAGGCCCAGAGAAAGAACCTGAGGGGGAGAGGCGGAGGAGGAAGGGCGGAGGAGGAGGTACAAAGGAGGAGGTAGAGAGGAGGAGGTGGGAGAGGCGAGGGGCATGGGGCAACGTGTGGGCCCGGCGCTGATACGTTGTCATGCCGAAAGCCTCTGCAAGCGGCGGTGTTGAATGGGCCTGGCCGAGCGCGCCACGTCCTGGGCGACGAGCCCTGGGCGAAGCGCTGCCTTTTGACTCTCCCCAACCCAACCCGTATAACAAAACAACCGCATCGACCGGCAACCCCTCAACCCCCCACTACGGTATGGCGCGAGCCGGGTTCATTAAAAAAACACACCCACGCTATGCATGTGCACAGCGCATGGCGGCGACGGTTCGTTCCACCCCACCCCCACCGTCACCCCCACCCCCACCGCCACCGCCATCGCCATCTCCACCCCCATCTCCACCCCCACCTCCATCCCCACCGCCACCCCCACCTACCTTGTCACGGCTAAAACACGCCAGGCTGCGCAGCAACATGTCGTACGCCAGCCGCAGATCCGTGTGCCGCTGCCGTACCAGCGCCTCGTCCACCTGCTGCACGTACGACACCCCGCCGCCGCCACCGCCGCTGCCACCGCTGCCGCCGCCGCCACCTAAGTGCACGGCGCTCGACATGGCACGTGTCAGCGCGGACAGCGCCGACGCGGCCGCCCCCGCCGCACCGCCCCCCGACTGGTGTGCGTGCGATTGTGTCCCCTGCGGCTGCTGCTGCTGGTGCTGCTGCGGGTGGCCGGTGGCGTGGTACCCCCAGGAGGAGGAGGGCTTGCTCAGGCCCGACCCGCCTCCACCCCCTCCTCCGCCTCCTCCGCCTCCGCCACCGCCTCCGCCGCCGCCTCCCTCCTCCAGGAACAGCGGCAGCCGCGCATTGGAGGAGGAGGGGCGTCTGTTCCAGAACGAGTGTTGCTGCCAGACCACGCTGGTGGAGGCCTGGAAGGAGCCCTCGTGCAGCAGCGGGCCGCCCAGGTAGGTGGCCAGCAGCTCGGCCAGCAGCAGCAGGTAGCCCAGGGCGGAGGAGGTGGACTAGGGGAAGGGGGGGAGGGAGGGGAAGGGAAGGGGGGGAGGGAGGGGAAGGGAAGGGGGGGAGGGAGGGGAAGGGAGGGAGGGGGAGGGAGGGGAAGGGAGGGGAAGGGAGGGGGAGGGAGGGGAGGGAGGGGGAGGGAGTGTTATGCTCCTTTATATAACAATAAGATACTGCGGACGTTGTTGACGAAGCGGAGGAGGGGAGGGAGGGAAGGGAAGTGACTCGTGGGTCGGCAGGTGGGCGGGTTGGGTTGGGTACTTGGGTTGGGCTGGGGGGTTGTGGCGGTTTGTCAGCTGCTCAGCTTGCCGCTTAGGACTGTCGTACACTCGTACCCTGCCACAACATCCCAGCCCCGGGCCGTTCTAATTACCCCAGCCCCCACCTCCGTCTGTGCCACCATGAGTGAGGTCACGGAGGCACTGTCGGGGAGCTTCAGGTTGCAGAGCGTCACCTGAGGGGGGGGGGAAAGAGGGGGCGATGGGGGGGGGTCAGGGAGGGGGCGGGCCGTTGGTAAGGGCCGGTTGTCCACGTCACGTCCACGAACACACACACGCCCCGCACACACACACGCACGCACATGCAGGGCAGCTGCCGTCAGCCCTTTGCTCCTGCGGTCCGCCGTCCGTCCGTCCAGAAGCGTATGGAGAGAGACGGCTCGTCCCAAGGTTTGCCGATAGCCGCCGTCGGTTACACAGCACACAGTTAGCAGTTGGCCGTTGACAGTTTCTCCCCAAGGTACCGTAGGTGCGGGCCTCTCACCTGAATGGGCGACGAGCCCCCACCGCTGCCGCTGCCGCTCCCGCTGCCATTTCCGCCGCCGCCGCCGCCGCCCCCGCCGCCCGGCGGAAACACCGCCCCTGATCCAGCTCCTCCCCCCGCTCCCGCCGCCGCCGCCGCCATGGTCCCCCTGCCGCTGCCCCCCGCCTGTCCCTGCGCCTGACTGCTCAGGCTCATGCCCAGGCTCTGTCCGCCGCTCTGTCCGCTGCTGCTTGCTCCCAACAACGGCTGCTGCTGCTGCGGCTGGGGCTGCGGCTGGTGGTGGTGGTGTCCCGGCGACGGCCGTATGGCCGCCACCCTCAGCGGCAAAGTGTCCAGCAGTACCGTCAGCTTGGAGCGCTGCTCGGCCAGCAGCATGGAGGCCACGTGGCTGTGGGTCAGGGCCTGGAGGGGAGGGGAGGGGGGCGGGGAGGGGGGCGGGGAGGGGGAGGGGGAGGGGGAGGTGCGAGTGTGAACAGCTCAAAGGGGCATAAGGCACAAGGCGGGGGGAGAGGGGTTTTCCAGAGTGCGATGCAAGTAGTTGTTGGGACGGGTTGCGGGGGGTGGTGGTGGTTAAAGGGTGAAGAGGGGGAGATGTGGGCGGGCGGGCGGGCAGGGCGACGAATGGAGATGGCTGGGGCGGCGGGGAGACGGCCCGCGAGGGTGTTGGGTGTTGGGTGTCCGGTAGGACAGGCCGGATGACTACGGCCGGGTGGGGGGAAGAGGGGGTCCAAGTAGGAGCGGTGAGGTGAGGGTGGGGGCCCCGGAGCTCTCGTTTCCTTTCCTCCACCGTTCTCCTCTCTTCCTCCCCTCCCTCCTCTCCCTCCTCTCCCTCCCTCCCTCCCCTCCCCTCCCCTCCCCTCCCCTCCCCTCCCCTCCCCTCCCCTTCCCCCCCCTCTCCTCTCCAAACCCCATCCACCCCCCCACTCACCTGGTACCTCAGCAGGGTGGGGTGGTGAGCCAGGTGCTCAGCCCGACGGGAGGACAGCTCCGAGGTGGCTCGCTCCAGGGAGGTACGGCGGGAGGTGTTGGCGGCACGCAGCCGGGCGGCCTGGCGCTTGGCTGGTGAGGGAGCGGACCGGCAGGGAGGGAGGGAGAGTGGGTGGGTGGGTGGGTGGGTGGGTAGGAAACAGTGACGGAGGGGGGCGGGAGCGGGGGGTGGGTTAGGGTGCCATGGGTCGTTGGAGGCATGGTGGGGTGGAGCGGGGTGGGGTTGGAGGTCGGTGCGGGCGGCATGGGGGGAGGAGCGGGGGGAGACAGGAGGAGGGTTGGACAGGGGAGGGCGGGAGGGTGCGGGTGGGCGGGCGGGTAGAGAGGGGCTAGCGCAGCGGCAGCAAGCGATGCCGCTCCTCGCTGTTGCTTTGGGGGGAGGGGGCCGGCGGCGTGCGCAGCGTGCGGCCGAGCGCGCAACGTGAGAAAAAGGGTGCGGGCGGGCGGAGCGGCGGGAGGGGCCCAGCCGTCCGACTGCAGGGCCGCCCACCCAGCAGCAGCAGCGGCAGCAGCAGCTCCGCGCGCCCCCGCGTCCCTCCCGCCCGTCCCCTCCATCGCCCCCGACGCCGCATGATGATGCAGTGGCAGCGAAGCGGCCCCCACCCCACCCCTCCCCTCCCCTGTCCCCTCCCCTCCCCTCCCCTCCGCGCCCAGCCAGGGACTCACTCTCCTCCACCGCCGCCTCCGCCCGCCGCACCCGCTGCCGCTCCCTCGCCGCCGCCGCCGCCAACTGCTGCCGCCGGACCTCCAGCTCCACATGGGCTTGCTGCGGGGAAAGAGAAGGGGGGGGCGGGCAGGGGTAAGGGGTAGGGGTAGGGACGGGGGTAGGGCCAGGACCGGGGCCAGGGGCAGGGTCAGGGCCGGGGCCGGGGGCCGGGGCCAGGGGTAGGGCCAGGGCCAGGGGTAGGGTAGCGGCCAAGGAGGGGGTAAGTTGGGGCATGGCGCGCAAGCCTCCTTGACCCAAGCGGGGTTTTTTGGGGGGGGAGGGGAGAGGGTACGCGGCCAGCGCGGCGCGGGCAGCCGGGGGCCGGCTGGCCGGTCGGGAGAGAGGAGGGTGCCGAGAGCAAGTCTTGTCGTGGGAGGGTTGGGAGGGGAGGGGCATGGGTCTTACAGAACGGGGAAGCCTCAGAAATAGGTCTAGGTCTAGCATGCAGTTTTCCTGCCTTGGCAGGAGTGGCGGTGTTAGTGGTGGTGGTGGTGGTGGTGGTGAGTGGTGGTGCCAGCCAGGCGGGTAAAGGGAGGTCACAGCAGTCCGGGCTTCAAGCGCGGGGCATGGTGGCCTTGGACGGAGCTCCCCAAGCACGTCAGCGGGATGCTTCCCCGCTTCCAGCCCACGGTTAACAGGAGACTCACCCGTTGTTCTAACACCGTGTTGAGCTTCTGGAGCAGCGCGGCCCGTCGCTCGCTGAGCTCCATGAGCATTTTGCGCCGCTCGAAAAGGAGCGTGTTGTTGATGCATGACGGGCAGACCAGGGCCGTCTTATTGACACTGTCGCAAACGGAACAGCAAACGCCCTGGCCGACCATGTGTGGGAAGCTTGGACCTCCAGGGGCTTGGACTTGGACACACACATGGAAGGTAATTAGGATTACGCTCACATCCGCAACGCGTTATGCATATATGTTTATGAGAAGCATTGTCTGTGGAACTAAAAAAAGGGACCAAGGGAGTCCACTGGGGCTTGTGCTACGTGCAAGTGCTGGCAACCACAACGCTGCCCTGATGAGACGCAGCAGTGGCCACAGTTATGAAACAAATAGTGGTTTACAGTACCGGTAATGAGTAATTGCGCGGGCAGACGCTAATTTGCATAACAATCCTTCCGAAATTGCTCAGTCTATGTGCAGACTATAACTCAGATATCGAACGCCAGGGCTGGAAATGTGGGGAACATGCGATACGACCGGCGGGCCGGGGAAGGCACGCTTATCGTACGGCAAGGATTCACTTCCGACGTTCCGAGAGAGGGAAATCGTATACACACAAACCCGTGAGAACACAAACTGTGATGTATGAATGGCCCAGTAGACAATTTACGACTCGAACTAGCTTGCATGAGTCACGATCCCGTGTCACAGTCCTAGCGGCACACTTGCGAACTCTGGCCTGAACCGCTGCGATGCGAAACGTATCTAAATCCAGCTCATCGTCCCGCGCGTTGCCGCTGGAATTTCTTCGTTGCTCTATATCGGGCTAGCGTCTGTATAGGCTCTGTCGTCATGCCAGCGTCGAAACCCTTTTTAGTAAGCCACTCGTAAGGGGTAGTAACCTATAAATTCACACCTAGCAGCATGGCCGACTGTGCTTTGCGTAGGCGACAAAAGGGCTGCCAGGAGATTTTACACAATGCAGTTTCGATTGTCCCATGAAACTTTGCGAAGCGCAGAGGCCCTGGCTCGTCGACGGAAGATGAAACGTCCCCCTAGCAACTGATAAGTCCACTCCACAAACACCCATGGAGCCGTGGATGTTCGGTCAGGCACCGCCGCGCAGTCCGAAGGCACCGCCGCCCATTTCGAATCCGCCCTCCACGATTCCCAAAGGGAGCTGGAGTCTTGGTCTGCTGCCTGCTGTGCATTCGGGTAAGATCACATCTTGATTCCCGCCCCAAGGGGGCTTGTCTGATGCCGCAGTCAGAAGCGCATGCATCACGCACATCGCAAGTTCGCAACCAGAGCACACCTTGACGTGTGCTCTCCCGAGAGGATGAGGTGGGTACCCCCTTCGTTACAGACGTCCCCCTGGTGGTGCAAGATTATGCAGTGCGAGGGGTAACGACCCTGACTTGGCTGCAAAGGAATAGAACCGCGGCGTTGCGGCGCACTTTGATCGATGCAGCGATTGCCACGAAAGCCCACAAGCCGTCCACAGGCGCCGCGCTTAACCAGGCGATTCAGGACCTCGTCCCCCAACTTATGCGGCAGCGCGCCGCGTATTTCCGGGCGGAGCACACTACGTAGAATATGTGACACCGCCGCTGGCCAACCACTCTGCATTCGGCAAAACCGAATGATAAACAATAACCCGTGTCCATCCACATTCAGAACCAAAGCAACCACCGCAGCGCGTGGCAAAAACATTGGCACGTCCAACAGTGCGTTCGCACTCGCTTTGCGTTGCCAAAGCTACACGCGGTGCGCTGCAGAGCCACCCACACGAAACGCCTCCAGAAGGCCTCGCAGCACCCCCATCCACTACCCTTTTCACCAACCAGCTCCATCCTCCTGCCTAGCTCACCTCGACGACAAGCGCAAAATAGCACCCGCCCTGCCAAGCCTATGCAACCCCTGCCATTACGTATATAACAGACAACGACTCAGAATCTCTGACGTCGTTGACAATTAGGCATAAAAAGTGCAAATGCCGTTCAGTACCTGTTAAACCAAACCTACCTATCTTCCTACCTGCCTATCGTACGCGCGCACTGCTTGCACGCGGACGAACTCCCTCTCCTACAACACTTCCTCAAGGGCGCACCTGAACATGCACGACAAACGGCGCACCTGACATGTACGACAAAACACCAAACGGGTGCCCAACACGACAGGCCGCTACTCCAAAACTGAGTGGCAGGCCAGAGAGAAACTGGAACACGGACAGCAACAGCACCCTAGGAAAAGTACAGTAGCGGTTGCGGTTCAATTGCCGGTGGGCCGTGTGGGCGTACTGCATCGCCATGTTACGACCCCCAACGCAAAGGCTCCGACAACCGGAGGAAAAAATCGAAGGTGCACGGTAGCTACCCCGCCGCCTCCTACCAACAATTCAAGCTCTGGCCCTTTCTGGACTGGTGCACCCTCCAATTGTGCCCCCCTAATCTGCTGGCTACCTAACGACTGGCTAACTAACGACCTAAACAGCTCTGAAAAGAAAAGTTGGGCATGCGCGCGGCAACATGCATCCCCCACGTCCATGGCCCGGGGGTTTATCGATAGCACACGTGGCTCAAGGCGTACCATACGTACCATGCGTTGTTACTACTACTACTACTACTGCTACGGGCGTTTCTGCCACATGCGCACCAAGAAGCGCCTCCATCCATCCACCCACCCACCCAGCCGCCCATCCCGCGTGTACACACATGCACACGCACGCACACAGGGGCACGTGCGCCTTAGGCGTCCGGCAGTCTTTATGCAGCAGCGCGAATGACCGAGCAGAGATACACGACTTTATCCACTTAGGCTTGCTCGCCCCAGGACATCGAACATCGACGGTCCCGCAAACAGGCAGCACCCCCACCGCCTTGGTGGCCCCACCCCCACCCCCACCCCCTCGGCGGGCCCCACCCCACCCCACCATATCCCTGGTCACCGCTCCATTTCGCTCGCCTTCTGTAAACCCCTGCGCCATCTGCAACAGGCGCATCCGGAGCAGCGATCCAGGAGTCCCGACGCGAGATGGCCGCGTCCCTCCGCTAGCCTGCCTGCCCGCCCGCATATCTACACGTAGCAGCGCAAACGCGGCCGCAAACACGAACATATACGTCCGGTGTCGTGGGACCTCAAGAGGAGGAATCCCCACCACCTAGTAAATATGTAAATGCATATGAGATATGGTTCATGCATAATAGCCAAATGTATCGTTCAGCGCACTTGTATATTTTAGGGCATTCAGTGCACTTTTGGTAGTCTAAGCAGGGAGGGATCTGCGGTGGGGCGCATGCCAGGCCGCCGGGCGAATTTCCCCCAGGCGTGAATGGCGGCGCCGCCTCGCTGCCCCGTGCTCAAGGCAGCGCTCCTCCCCCCCTGTCGTCCACAGATGATGCGATTGCCTACCGGCATGCAAAATGCGTTCTCCGCATGCACGGATGGATGCTTCCCTCCATAGGATTGCGATCATCCCACCCGCCGCAACATTCACCTCGCGCTCGCTCACCAACCCCACTCGGCCTCCCGGACGCGCACGCACGCAATAAGCATACATGCCCTCCCCGCAGGCACCACCACCCCACGCGCAGTCGTGCATGTGCGTCCTCCTGCGAGCGCGGGCTAGGCAGCCACGCAGCTACCTCCTTCGTCGGCCGCGCTCGCGTGCTAGCCGAGCGAGCCCAGTGGAATCAGCCCGGCCCCGCCCTTCACTGCTGCGCTGCGCCTCCCCGCGACCCGGCGCAGCCTAAAGCTCCCAAACCCCGCATCTGCGGCGGCCTTCCGACCGCCACACCTATCGTACTAATCCCCGGGCTGCACATGCTCTGGCCGCTGACGTGCGGCTGACGTGGGTGTCTACAGCAGTCGGCCGACGTGGCACCCTACCTAAGGCGCAAAGCTCTCTGCGCAACGGACGCCATTCCCATATACGCCTCTTCGGCCGTGAACAGTTAGTTGCTGGCGGACCTTAGGGCACCCACCATAGACCGCCAGCAGCGGAACGCACACGTCCGCCCACCTCTGGGTCTCTCGCGTGCGAGGCACCTAAAGAGCCCCGGGCGGACCTGCGTGCCGACCCGCTATGCACGGGCTCCCCATCCGACACATTCATCAGATGGCATCGACGCAGACATCGTCAGATGGCATCGACGCGTACATCGCATGTATGTTCTATGCACCTGCAAGGATGGGATCCGCACGCTGGGCACTTCCCCCGAGCGCACACACACACGCATCTGCGTGCCTGCTTCACACGTCTGTGATACTGCATATATTCTAGTGCGACAGAATGTGACCTCGAAATCTTAACGACCCGCACGGCAATCCTTAATATTATTAAATCCTGCCTTCCGGCCGCCCCGAAACGCCGCACCTGCTGAACGGCACAAGCGATCATGATGAGACACCGCTCGACCCAATCACTCTCGCCCCGTGCCCTCGCCAAATCATATGCAAGCTCGCCCGAATCCGCGCCACTCACGCCCGCCGCAACGCGCGTTCTTGGCCGACAACGACTCTCCCGCCGCGCCGTCGGCGCAGCCCTTGCAGGCCCGGCCGCTCCGTCAGGTTGGCGGATGAAAGTGGAGCGGCCGAAGCCGTTCCGCCGCCCACCAAGCAGGAGAAGGAAAAGAAACGCAGAGAAGGGGTGGGGGACGCAAGACACATGCCACTATGGCCTCTGATAGGGTTCGCCCAGCGGCGACTAGACGGGGAAACGCGTGCCCCCGCCGCTGTTGATTTGATGTCTGAGCCCGGCGGCGGCGGCGCCTGGAATGTGGGCGCGGGAAGACCCGCCGCGGCCGCACCGCACCCCCTCGCTCGCCCCGCCAAAACCCAACGCTCACGCGGAGGTCACCCCAAGCGCCAAAAGCCAGATGAGCAGTACAATGTTGTTGGGCGGGCTGGTGCCTCATCCTGGCTATAATAACGGAATAACGGATCGGCGCGAGAGTCTGATGGAAGGTCCGCTGCGCGCTACGTCGACAGCCGGGGCCGCTTCTGCAGCTGCTCCAGTTTGAACTGCCGACCCACATCGGCGATTGCGACGAAGCAGGAAAGGTCGCCGATGTCCGGTGGTGATCCAGAGAGGGCGGTCTCCGCCAGCTGTGCCGCCGGCTCGAATGCCGCCTGCAGTGATGCGTCTGGGGGGCTGCCGATAGCCTCCTCCTCGAGGCGTGACGATGGGCCGCAGCCCAGGCGCGCCGCCCAAATCGCCAAACTGGAGGCCTCCTGCACGCGGATCGCTGCCTGCGCAGCCGTGACGGGGTCTCCCGCAGCCGCGGCGCGCCTGTAGACATCGGTTGCCGCCTGGCAGTGGTGGTAGTGGTGCTGTGACACCGCCCGCGCTAGCTGTATCACCACCGACAGCGCCTCAGCGGCCTCTGCGACAAGCAGCTGCCGGCCTGGGGTCGTAACAGCAGCGGCTACAAATGTCAAAGCCTCGGACGCCTCAGTAGCCGCACGCGCCAGGGAGCCGCGGTCCGTCAATTCCAGACGTGCCGATGCGACAACGTCCGCGGCACGCCGTGCCCGACGTAGCTGAGCCCGGATTGCCTCCAGGCCCGCAGCAAAGGCACATGCCTGCAAATCAAGTAGACCTCCTGTGCGCCGCAGTTGATCCGCTGGCTCGTACGTGGCAAAAGTGAGCTTCCCGCCACCGTCCAGCTCGGCACACTTGATAGCCGCAGCAAAACAGAAACGATTGCGCTCGAGCTCCAGCAAAATCAGCTTGTGAATTTCAGCCATAGCTGCGCGTAATATATGAATTACTTCAACACCAAGCCGTTTGCTTTAAATTATTTTGCATATGCAGGTTATAACGTTTAATTCGCGCCTCAGTCAGACAGACGAAAGTTTATGGAGGCTGAACTTTTGCATTGGCCTAAAACTTTCACAACGAAATGTACGGTACGACGCGTTTTTGAATTTTTGGGCGAGTTCCACGACGCGTTGCTGTCGCATCCTCCGCTAACATTCTACATGGTGGAATTCGCCTGCGGCGTTTGTGCTAGTGTTTCTGGTGTGGCTCGTTGCGCGCAGCGGCTTATTGGTAGGGTTACAGTGAAACTGACGTGCGAACCCGTTCCAGTCGATGATACGGCGAGGCAACTCGACACCCAGCCCGCCTGTGCCCGACCTTTCCCGACTTCCCCAAAATTCTGTCCGTTCCTACAAGGAGCTTGCGCAACCGGCAGTGCAGATTGCATGTGCCGTCATGTGCCAACGAGTACGGGCACGTGATTACCAGACAGCGGCCTACAGCGGTTACACTTCTAACCTGCCCTGCTTCTAACCAAGGTTTCACAAGGTTAACCCAGCTAGTATCATAGTTGCAGAGCTTAGGACAACGTGGTTGACGGTGCAACGGGGTCATGCTGCCGTTTGTGCCGCTCCGTGGCCATCGCTGACGCGCCCTTCGTCGCCCTGCCGCACAAGTTCCGCGAAGTGTACCGCAAACTGCGACGTCAAGGGATGAGCGGATTTCGCTACCTACCCCGCCCTATCAGGTGACCTCCTCATAGCCGGATCTGTCATTTTCCCTGTCCGAATTTTGGATGTTGTCTGGAAGCCCCTATACGTCCCGGCTCAGGCACTTCACGGAATATCTATCATGGAGCAACTCGAAAAATTCGAAGAATGTCCTCTCTCAAACGATGAATGAGGCGACAGTGCTACACGTAATGTTGCTTGCCGCGCACGTGGCCTGTTAAGGAAGTTTTCGGTTTTCCAACTGTCGCCTTTCACGCTTTCAAGTTTTTATACGGTCAAAGTTGAAAACCAAAGGCCCAACCTCGCCACGAGAGACGAAGACATTATTAAACGCTTCATGTTGCCGTCCTGTGCCAACTATTGCGACTTTCTGTTCGTGCTGCGCCCATCCTGAGCTGACCTGGCTGATCGCCGAGCTGTCTCACTCCAAGCAAGTCATTCAACCCTCTGGCACAAGACCGTGTACGACGAATTTGTGTCGCCAGGTGTAGCCTTGTATCTGATACTGCAGAATAATTACAACGTGACACGGGCGCTCGAGCACGGTAGCTGTAGGGTTAGCTGGAACGCTGGGCACGTCACCAACCGCCGCTCTCAGAATCCCGTGCCCCCTGCCCACCCCTCCACAGCAGCAACCGGGGTCTGGAGACACGCGGCCTGCGCGGCGGTACTGTCCTGGAACGTGCGTCGCGTGTAGGTGACAGCGACGGCGACAAGGAAGAGCTGCGACAGCGTAGCGGTGGCAGCGGCGGCGGCAGCCTGGTCACGCCGTAAGCTTGCGCACTCTGCTTCGGTTCAGAGGGTTGTCTGTTTTACTGCGCTTGCCGTTGGGTTTCCAGCTCACGCATGGACCCGGATGGTTCTCGAATTCACGCCGACATCAAAATGCACCTGCGCTTGCCCGTCTGTCGGTTGTGGTGCACGGCGCGCACGCATGCGGATGTGGGTCGCGACATTGGTGCACAGCCCGTCCTCCCACGCAGCGTTAGTGGCAGCGGGTGCCATCTTCCTTACATGTCGGCCCATGTCGGATGATCTCGGGGCAGAGACGATGGTGGACGCAAACAACGGCTCGGCCCTGCTCGGACTGGGACCGGGAGAGCTGCGGCTGGGGGCGACACACGCGGGGATCACGCCATGGCCACGGCGACCGTGCGCCCCGCCGAAGCCGACGACGCCTTGGGGCTGTTCGTTGCCCACTCCGACGCCCCGTACCTCTGTCCATGTGAGGACTGGACTGCTGATGATCGGTACCGCTGGTGTTCAATTGCCGGCGAAGACCCATGCCGACAGTGAGTATTGTGCTCGGTTCCAGCTTGGTTCCGTATGGCCATTCAAACGCAACTTCTACGCCAGCGTAGGAAGCATGGAATACGACATAGGGTTCCCCGAAAGCAAAAGTTAAAGAAACAGCCCTAATCGCAGTTTGAAATCGGAGTTTAAAATTCAATCTATCCTATCGTGGCTAGAACTTACCGGCACAGCAGGCGTATCACAGCATGATCTGAGGGAACACGCTTATTAGTTGGGTGGCAATAATTTCCATAGTCCAGCAGGGGGTCACCGCCGTACGCCCATAGCAAAAAGCACTTGTTCTGCGCGCACACGACGACTTTCGCGACAATTTCAATTGCTACGTGACAAGCATTGCAGGAACTCATGAATAGTCGCAGATTGGACTGCCTGGCCATGTTTGACTCTCTAGCGCGAATGCGGACAACGGAGACTCCATCTGAGGAGCGCCATTATATCAAAAAATACAACTGGAGTATAAAGGCTACCGATACACTTCATTTCCAATGTTCAAACGTCAAGAACGACAAGCTTGACGAATACCTTCGCACGAAAAAAAGCAAAGGCCTTAGGCTGCCCACAGCGCAGTGCCCCGGAACAGGCAAGGCGCCCACGAGAGGTTATGTAGATTATAATACAACTGAAATTGTCGCGAAAGTCGTCGTGTGCGCGCAGAACAAGTGCTTTTTGCTATGGGCGTACGGCGGTGACCCCCTGCTGGACTATGGAAATTATTGCCACCCTTATTAGTTGGGCGAACTATCGTAAAGCTGATATGTGTTAAGTTTTCGTATGGCCCGGACACAAAAGGTTCATCCGGTTGTTACATGATATCCGAGAGAGCGAGCGCAGCTCGATCTCTATCCTAAAAGAGAGGCAGATGGGCCTCCGGGACTGGACGTACCTCAACAATGACCTCAACAATGCGTACGTCCAGTCCCTAGCAGCTTATGGCAGTAGTTGGTTGCCTTCGGTTACCAAGGGCCTCCTGTACGGAGGCCCATCTGCCTCTCTTTTAGGATAGAGATCGAGCTGCGCTCGCTCTCTCGGATATCATGTAACAACCGGATGAACCTTTTGTGTCCGGGCCATACGAAAACTTAACACGCATGAATCCTCAACACTTCCACGCGGACAGTCACTGCAGCTCCTCAATCGCTCAACTTTTCAGCTAAGCAGGTTGGCCAGAAAGATTAGCATACCAGCACTCAAAGACAGAAGTCACCATGGCGCTGTTAGATCCTCTGGCCACGTAAATAAACGAAACCGCAAATCAAAAAAGGCAGTGCAACGCAAAGCCAATTTGTCCCAATTGGCCGTTGCTACAGATACCGCAAATGTCGCGCAGATGCGCACACGAAATCCCGTCGCGAGCTCCCACGGCTCAGCAGTTCACGGGAGACCGTACAACTTGTCCATAAGGTAGTAACTCACACACACCTGTTGTCCCGCCGGTGAACGCGTCTGTCTCACACACCCGTTCTCACGCCGGTGCTCGCGAATCCCACACCCGTTCTCACGCCGGTGCCCGCGTAACCACACCCGTTCTCACGCCGGTGCCTGCGTATGTCCCACACCCGTTCTCACGCCGGTGCACGCGTATCCCACCCGGGTCCCACTTCAGAAAACTCCCACGATCCGGTGGCTCCCACGACACAAGCAAACTCCCAGGCGCACATGCAGTGCCCGGACTCCTATCCTCAATGCTCCCCCACCCCGAGGGAAAGCCACTTTTTACGCCCTATCCCGCTCATACGCCTTACGCAACCAAGCGGCGGTGGGCGGGCACGGCGAGATTCTTCACGTGGTTGACGACGGCCGCGACCAGGTGGCGCGTCGGCGGCTTCTCCTCCTCCTCGTCGACCGCGATGCCGGCGTTCATCATCTCGTGCCGCAGGGTCCGGAACCGCAGGAAGTAAGCTGGAATATCCTCGCCTCCCTCCATGATGTAGCCGTAGAACGCCGTCTTCAGGCGACTCGCCCGCGCCTGGTCAGCCTGGCCGTAGAAGTCCTTGATGCCCATCCACAGCTCGTAGGCCGTCTTCTTCCCGACAAGCCGAGTAAGATCCTCAAACGTTAAGTAGCCCTTGATGATGCCGCGCGCCTTCATGTCGATCACCTCGGTAACATCCTTGCGCGCCGCCGCATTACTGCTGATGGCAGAAGCGACTCCCTTGCGCTCGAGCTCACCCTCAACTACCAACGCTACGACTACGTAGTTTCCAGGACCAAACTTCAACTCGAACCTATCGTCTTTTCCCATCCTTTCGCTCGTGGATGACTACGGTGCTCTCACAAAGCTACTGTTAGCCGGGGCTCATAACCTGTTAAGTTTTCGTATGGCCCGGACACAAAAGGTTCATCCGGTTGTTACATGATATCCGAGAGAGCGAGCGCAGCTCGATCTCTATCCTAAAAGAGAGGCAGATGGGCCTCCGTACAGGAGGCCCTTGGTAACCGAAGGCAACCAACTACTGCCATAAGCTGCTAGGGACTGGACGTACGCATGAATCCTCAACAATATGCAGGTCGTTTTTGTGGCCATCAGGTCAAATGTACACGCGGTGTATACGTACGGAAAACTTTGTCGGATTAGTCACTTCTGATAGGTGACCCATTCCATTAGCGAACGCGAATTACCGATATGATTAGATCACAAGCCTGTCGAGGCATTCCTCACGTGCATGTAAGAGCCGTGACTACGGGCGACCTGGGCGACCATGAACTCAGTAGCCATGCGCGGTCCCTTCTCCCTTGCCATAACTGCGATATGTACCCTTTTGATTTTGCTTCCTGTGACCGCGGGAGGCCCGGCTGGTGCCAGCTCCTCCTGTGCGCTACTGATACACTCGTCTGACGCGGATCTCCCATCATCTGTGACCACCGCCATCATAACCGGTTTATCTAAGAATGGCTTCAACATTACCATCTTGTGCGGCACGCGCGACTGCTACAAGACCGTGTTTGGCCTTCATGCCGGCGTCGAAGTGAGAATGCTGCGTGTACCTCGGCTGGTAGAAGACACGCCGCTTCAGGACCTGTTTTCAAGCCAGGAATCTCTTTCTCTATTAAGGCTTTGGCTCCCAGGCCATCGCTTCGAATACGCAATCGAGGCAGCTGCGGTCCTGGCGGGTGTAGCGAGCACGCGCTACTGCAGTCGCGTCGTCTTCATCAACCCCTTCTGGGACGGCTTGTTGGGCCGCGACAAGGAGTTATCGGACTCGCACCTCGCTGCAATGCTTGACGCCCCCTCTCCTACAGCCCTTTTGGATAAGAAGCGGTTGGCAGCGCTGTGGTTGCCGCACGGCGACGCTGACATGCCTGGGCTCCTGCCGTACATGCGGCGCATGCGCGCACTCCTCCACATGGTGCCGGAACAGGAGCTGCTCGGCGCCGCGCCAGAGGACGGCTGGTTACAGGAGGTCTTCTGCAGCCTGGCCGACTCCCCCCACCCCCTTAGCTGCACCCAGGCGACCCACATCGGGCTGGCCGGCCGGTGGCACAGCAGCGCCTCGAGGTCCTTCGCGGCCGTGGGCTACAGAGCGCAGGCGGGCTGCCGTGGAGACCAAGGGCGCAAGGAGTTCCACGAGGGCGACGTCTTCCAGACCCTCGCCTCACTCCAGTACCTGCCGCGCGTGGACGGCTTCGTGGACGTCACACTGGACGATCTGGGCCCAGAATCCAAGACCCCTGCATCGAAATGCAAGCACATCGTCGATGAGCGCTCATGGCCAGCGCAGCCGAAGAGTGCTGCTGGCGGACGAGCCTACGTCCTGATGGGGGCCCGCTGGCACCGCTTGGGCCGCAGCAAGGGCCCCGGCAGCGGCTGGCCACCCCCCGACCACGTCACGCCGGTCTTTGTTGGCTTTCGGGTGGAGCAGCAGGTCGCCGGCAGCCGGGTCATGCAGAGCTGGTTCAACAAGTGGGGCCCGGTAGGCGCCCGGGACGAGGACACCGCGCAGCGCCTGGAAAAGGACCACGTCGCGGCCGTGAACGGCGGCTGCCTCACGCTCGGGTTGCGGACTTGGGTCTGCCCCGGCTCGGGACATGTCCTCCCCGCGAGCTCAGCACTCGGCGGTCATGCTGGCCATGCAAGTCATCCAGGAGCCGCCGCCTTGGCGAGCGCCTCGGCGAGGCGACCGACAGCCCTGGTTTTCGGCAATCTTCGTGGCGTGTGCAATAGCACCTCGGCGCATCCCGCGACGCTTGCTGCTGGCGTCCAGGCGGCGTGCGGCCTGCGGCACAAGTGGGTCGCGAGGAACATGACCGCCGATGCGAGCTTTACGGCGTTTGACCTGGGCGCTCGGTACGACCTGCAGAGCCGGGCTGGCCAATTCCAGCTGGCCGTCAACAAGCTCCGCGCCATCAGGGGCGCGGCCCTGGTCGTCACAAACAGCTACTTCCACGTCGTCATGCCAGCTGTGGGGCTGGGCGTGCCGGCGCTGTTCGTTGACGGCCCCGGGACAAAAGCCGGGGATACACGCTTCAAAGGCCTCGAGCAGCTCTTCACGACGGTTGAGTACAAGGCGCCCGATGCTGCGAATGCGCAAACGATTGAAGAGGCGGTGCTAGCCGCACGTGCCATGCGTTTGGACGCGGAGGTGGACCGGTGCGCTGCGGACGGCATGTTGGCGGGGGACCATGGCGGCGATACCGGCAGCTCGCAGCCGGGCGCTGCCGGGCGCGCGTGGAGGGACGAGCTGTACCGGCGGCAGCTGCGGCTGCTGTCTAGACACGCGCCGCTTCTTGACGCGATTAACCGGCTGGGGACGGTGGACGCGCTGATGGATGACGTGCAGGCCGCGGACGAGGCGTGGGTACGGGGCGAGCTGCCGCGGTTGCTGCAGCCATCTGAGGTGTAATGTGCTGACTTGGTTGGGGGCATCGCCAATGTGGGTTCAGGTCAGACGGCGATTGACTATGTTTGTACTATGGTCGAGCGTTGGTGAGGAGACATGGTTGCCTATCCAGACTGCCTATGGTAGTTTTGCGGTCGGTTGGGCATGTCAAGCGGTGCGGCAGTTGCCAGGTGTACGGCAGGCCAACTGCAGCGACGTACAGACCTCCATTATCATCATCATCATCATCATCGTCGTCGTACATGTAATTGATGTTGCTGCGAAGCGGTGCTGTCTGTTCTTGCTGTAGGGGAGCCTCTGCCACAGAGGTCGTCACGTGTGTCAAGACTAGCGATTGCGCTCGCGGTCGACCACTTTGGACATTTACACGGGCGGGGTTTACCGTACCGTAGTTGGTACGGACAACTTCAATTTGTGCACCTAAGTCGCCAGGAGAGGTTGTTTTTTCCGGGGCGTCAGTGGATAAATTGCACTCGGATGGGTAGGACCAAGTCGGCCGTGGGTAGGACTAACCGGGTCGGTCAGAGGACTGTGGCCTTGGCTGGAAAGGAGCCGGGCTGTGTACTGCAGTGTACTGCAGTTGCGCTTTGGGGGATTTGCATTGACGGGGCACCGATGTGGTTCGTACAAACTACGGGCTAGCGCCCAGCGGTTGGTGGTTTGGCTCAACGGACTAGGGAGGTTGACGGTTAGCGCTCAGACCGTCAGCCCATGGGACACTCGGCCGGCCGGTACGGGCAGATCTGGTCAATGCGACTGGAGTAAGGAGTATGCGCCTGCTCGGTTTGCACAGTCGGAGATTGTCAGTGTGGCTTACAGCTAACAGGGCAGGTGGATGGCATGTGTTGTGAGCTCAGCTGGGCATACGGTGCAGGCTGGCTTCGCAGTTGTGAAGCGTGAGAATCGTTGGAGAGGGCAACGGAGGTACAAGCCAGCGAGCAGACTGGTTTGGTGCTGCGGTTGGTGTTGACGGGTGTCACATTTGGTGCCAGGCTCGGGACGAGTGGAGCCAACGGGGCCGACTTGCTGTACACCGTAACAATGGGCTCCAGGCCCAGCTAGTCTGTGTTTTTCTTTGTGCGCAGGATGGGCTCGTGCGGATGGGCCATTGCAGCCGGGATCCCCAGAATGCTGGGGCCGCGCTGCGTCGCGGTTCTGTACACACCGTTTCATCATGTGCCGTACTCGGCTTAGCACAGTACCATACGACGGCACCGTACTCCGCTGTGTGGCAGACTTGACGTGACGTGAATGCGCCCCTTGTGCAGGTGCCTTGGGCTGCTCCTTGCATTGTTGCTTGTTTTGGCGAGGGACGCGCACTGACGCGCGATGACGCCGGGGTGTCTCGGCACGGCTGCCGTGTCCACCAGGACCGAAAGCGCCCAGTACCGGTACCGGTATGCATGCACACGCGCGCGTCGAGACAGGTTGAGACCTTCCGGCCATTAACACTGCCACGCCTAAGCTTTGCCATTTCATGCATTTACACAATTGAGACAACATCCCGGGACTGCCCGTACTTCCGGATGCCCGCACGGGCATGTACTGCGTTAGATCATGTCAGGGCGAGGACCCCCCAGCTCACCCCGACGAGGCGGGCGTTGGGTGCAGCCGCATACATACATGGCGGTCATCCTCCGCTCCACAACCGTGGCGGTGAGGCTAAGGTAAGGAGGCGGTCCAGGTCGGTGCGAGGTGGCAGGCCCTGGAACTCCATGTGGTAGAGCGCTTTGCTGAGGGTGTAGGCCGCCGACGCCGCCGCCGCCCGGCCGAAGGTGGTGAGAGGCAGCCGTGCGACCAGAGCCAGCGCGGACTCGACCCCAGCAAACCGCACCGGCACGGGCTGAGCGTCGTTGCAGAGGCCCACACCGAGCGTCTTGGCCTGGGCAACAGTGCGGAGCCACGCCGCCGGGCCGACGAAGTCAGTCAGGGGCAAGGGGGACACCGCCGAGCCCAACCCGCCGCCTGGCGGGGCAGGAGGGGGCGCGGCGGGGCTGCCGAGCAGGAGCAAGCGGGCCGCCGCAGTCCGCAGGATGGCGAGCAGGGTGGCGGAGGCGCCGGGAGGAGGGGCGGCCGCCGCCGGCGCCGGCGCCGCCGCTCGTCAGTTGGGAAAGGTGAACGGTACGGCAGCGTGCACATTCATATGACGCCTGGGATGGTTTCTGATGGGTAACGTCGATGGTGTTGTCTTGATGGTTTTACCGGTATGTGAATTGATTGCGTGCAGCGATGCACAGAATGGGGTTGGAATGTGCGTGTACCGAATGCGCTGGTGGCTTTGGACGGCGAAGGATGACGCTCTTCGCGCGCGATATCGACGCGCGCGATTCCTTTCCGCGGCAGGCCATCCCTCGCTATGTAAATCTAATACAAACTTAGCCCCTGCGCCCGTCAGTGTGTGTATCGGGTGTGCGGTGCAGGTGTCGTAGGGTCATTCGTACAGGTTTACATAGTGATGGCCTGCCGTGGCGTGTCGGCCGTGGACAGCAGCCCCGTAGTCAATTTGCAACAGGAGTTTTCAATGTGAACAACTGACGGGTGCATGGGGTCCCCGCTTTCTTGCTCAAAGCACGATCACCCTTCGCCGTCCAAAGGCGAATGGCGTTGGTTCCCCTTGTAACCCTCGCATCCGAATGACCCTACAACACCCGCAACACACTACTCCCGACACACACTGACGGGCGCAGGGGCTAAGTTTCAACATAAGTTGGGCAAACTCAATCGTTTGTACTAAGCGTCCTTGAGGGAGCAATACTTCTGTCATCGTGGCTTCCCAAACCCTAAGCGTGGCTTCCCAAACCCTAAGCGTACGCCGCGGTGCAACAGGCTGACCCTGCAGCGCCGGAATTGGAACCGGCGCGGTCGGCGGAGGCCCTCGAGGCGGCGGCGGCGGTGGCGGCGCCGATGCGGCTGGGCAGCTCGTCACCGGATGCGGCGGGCGTGGCGGCCGCGGAGGCGGTGGGCGCGAGCGCCGGCTCAGCACCGGCGCATGCGGACACCGCCGCAGGGTCCGCGGCCGCGTTGCGCGGGGCGTCGGAAGCTGCTGCTGCTGCGCCGGCCCGGGCCCCAGCAGCGGCGGTCCTGCCTTTGTTTCAAGCAACAGTGGTGGTGGTGGCGGCGGCACCGACCCACGGGTCGCCGTGGCGGTTCCCCAGCCGGGCCCGCTGCCTGGCATTGCGCATCAGCAGGGGTGGACGACAGGCGCGCCGCCGTGTCAACAGACCATGATTTACGGCAGCAGCAGCAGCAGCGGCGGCGGTGCATCAGCGGTGTGTACGGCAGCGGTGGCGGCGCCCATGCGGGCTGGCGGGCGGCGCCTGTTGTCGTGGGGAGCCACACCACCCCCACCCCCGCACCCCCCCACCCCACCCTCCGACAGATCGTCGGCGCCATTCAACGGGCTGCCCGACTGCAAGTGGCGCTTAAGGAGGTTCCGGAGCGGTGAAGCTCACCCTCCGGAATCCCGCCGCCGCGTCCGAGCTAATTATGGAGTCCAAGTACTGGGAGGTGAGGGCGGGCAGGCGGGCAGAGTGCGGTGTTGGCATGTGGCGTCGAAAACTCCCTCTTCTCCGCCATAGACACCGCCGGCACGCCGCAGACGTCGCCATGGCCGCCGCCATGCCATGGCATGGCGATGTCTGCGGCGTGCCGGCGGTGTCTATGGCAGAGAGGAGGGAGTTCTCGACGCCGCATGTGGCTCTCGCCAAGGTCCACCTTTGGGGCACAGAGGGTGGCAAACATCCGCCCGCTGGTTGGCTGGTTGGTTTGGTGCTTGCTCGGTTAACGGGCTGGCCGTGTTAACAGTCTGCGGCCAAGAGGCGGTTGTTCGGCGGCTGGCAGGCGGTTGTCTGGCGGTTGGCTGACCGTGAGTCCGCCGCGCCACGCAGCCGTATCACAACGTGCTGCAGTGCCTCGCCGTCGATCTCGTTGTCACGTTCATCTGATCTGATCTGGTCTGATGTGATCTGATCTGGTCTGATGTGGTCTGATCTAATTTGATCTGGGTTTGGTCTGATGTGATCTGGGTTTGGTCTGGTCTGCTCTGGGTTTGGTGCCCGCATGTGGATGCTGCCGCTGCCGCGCCCGCCTTCCCACACTGGTTATCTTCTAACACACACACCCGTTTTCGTGTCATGTACGGCCCACCTTCCGCAGGGCAAGCCGGACAAGTTTCGGTTGTCAGCCAGGGGCCTGTCGCTCCTGACGTGGGTGGAGGAGAACCCGCTTCCCGTGTGAGCGGCCAAGGCTGAGCTGCACAGCCGCACCGCCGCCGGCACCTGGTTAGCACCACGGCTGGCCAGCTTGTGGCTGGCCGGCTTGAGTACGGCAGGCTTGTGCACGACCTGTGCTTGCGTTTTGTGTTTCTGGTGCCAGCGGCGATTGTGTGTGAATGGTGGTACATGCGCAGTGGATCGAACAACATACCGGTATTCAACAATATTCTCCCGGAGGCGTGTTTTGCCTATTTTCACCTCATCGATGATGTTGATGATGATGTGTGTGAGAGTGCGTTTGTGTGTGCACGTGCCGGTGTGTGTGTTGTTGTACGGTGAAGTGCACGGGCGGTTTTGGGCAAAGCTGGACAGAGCAGAGGAATCCGTGCGAAAGCTGTCAGGGCATTTGACATGTGGAGATATCTGACGTTCAAAAATCAAGGACTTGGGTGGTGTTGAGAAACACCGAATTGTTATGAGCCTTGTGACAGATGACTTTACACGGCCGCGGAACCGTCCTCCTTGCCGCCCTTGGACTTCTTGGGCAGCAACACGGCGTGGATGTTGGGCAGCACGCCACCGGAGGCGATGGTCACCTCGCCCAGCAGCTTGCCCAGCTCCTCATCGTTACGGATGGCCAGCTGGATGTGGCGCGGGACGATGCGGTTCTTCTTGTTGTCGCGAGCAGCGTTGCCGGCCAGCTCCAGCACCTCAGCGGTCAGGTACTCCAGCACAGCGGCCAGGTACACGGGCGCACCGGCACCGATGCGCTCGGCATATTTGCCCTTCTTCAGGTAGCGAGCGATGCGGCCCACGGGGAACTGCAGGCCCGCCTTGGAGCTGCGGCTCACGACCTTCTTGCCAGCGGTCTTGCCCTTGCCACGACCAGCCATTTTAGTTGAGATAGCGAAAGCGAGTGGAAATCCGGAAGATAATTCAATTATAATTAAACTGTATTTTTTTCAGGAAGATGGGCCTTCTTATTCTGCAAAAGGAATGGCACCTTGAGCCGGCTCGTTCAGACCGTTGGTCCGAGCAACTCTCGGGTCGGGTCGCACGCAGCACACAACCGACAGCTTGCAGCTGCGTGATTTAAGCGTCCTTCGCTGCTTGTATAATTAAATCTCTCCCAAACCAATATTACTTCCAAAACGTACAATTTAGATTCGCTCTACATTGAAGATGGCCCCCAAGAATATCAAGGAGGAGAAGGCGCCGGAGGCCGCTGAGCCCAAGGCTGAGGCCAAGCCCAAGGCGGAGAAGGCCCCCAAGGCGAAGAAGGAGAAGAAGGCGCCCGCGAAGAAGGCCGCCAAGGAGCCCGCTGCCGAGGGCGGTGCTGACGGCGGCAAGAAGGCCAAGAAGAAGGCCAAGGTCGCCAAAAGCGAGACCTACAAGCTGTACATCTACAAGGTGCTCAAGCAGGTGCACCCCGACACCGGCATCAGCTCCAAGGCCATGTCCATCATGAACAGCTTCATCAACGACATCTTCGAGAAGGTCGCCATCGAGGCCTCCAAGCTCAGCCGCTACAACAAGAAGCCCACCGTCACGTCGCGCGAGATCCAGACCGCCGTGCGCCTGGTGCTGCCCGGCGAGCTGGCCAAGCACGCCGTGTCGGAGGGCACCAAGGCAGTCACCAAGTTCACGTCCGCTTAAAAGGCTCCTTCTCTTCTTGCTTCGAAATAACCCGGTGTTTCTCAACACCACCTTTCCCCAGACTTTGTTGACTTGCCTGGGTCACTGTGTCCATCCTGGTTTCATAAGTGTTTGAGGATTGCGGAGTAAGCTTTCTATCGGCCTGAACTAGTTGTCAGCTAAACGCGTTGGGGATGTTCCGTAGCGTTCGGAGGCTGTCGGAATTGCAATCACAGCGGGCAGTTGCTGGTGGTTCCGCCTGACAAGCTTACTTATGTCGTACGTGGCACGCACTCGTATGTGCAAGTGCTTCTGCGTTCTGGCCCACATGCTCTCATTTCTAAGGAGCAGCAGGATTAATTGCCGCAGGATCTCACTGTCCATGCCGTTGAAGGTTTTTCTCGTGCGACATTGTTTGTGCCGCCCTAGGTCTTTGGTTGGCGACATCACCACCCTAGACGCCGGTGGGGCGAGGCCGCTCGGCCGCGGGCCCTGTTGAATATGAGGCCAGATTGTTGTCAGGTGCTGTGCAGCAAATGTTTCGTGCCACGTGGAGCGTCTGATGGGCTCTATGCATGCGGGTCTTGCTTGGTGCGCGCGTGACCTCTGTTTCGCGCGTGCCGTGCACTATGGGCAACGTTCTCTCAAATGCAGTCGTGCGGTGTGACATCCTCTGGAACACGCTATACAGTACTCTTCGGAATTCATGGTCATAACGCAAGCCGGGGGAAGTACAAGCACGCAGGGCACGCATGCCTGGCCCGTTATGCAGGTGGAGGATGGGGGGCGGAGTGTAATGAAGAACGAGCAACAAAGCCATGGTCAAAGGTGGTGTTGAGAAACACCGGGTTGTTGTGTGTGCCGTACGGCAGCAGCAGCTCCTCGACAGGCCGTCGCTTACGCCCGCTCGCCGCGGATGCGGCGCGCCAGCTGGATGTCTTTGGGCATGATGGTGACGCGCTTGGCGTGGATGGCGCACAGGTTGGTGTCCTCGAACAGGCCCACCAGGTACGCCTCGGCCGCCTCCTGAAGCGCCAGCACCGCCTGGCTCTGGAACCTCAGGTCGGTCTTGAAGTCCTGGGCGATCTCGCGAACCAGGCGCTGGAACGGCAGCTTGCGGATGAGCAGCTCGGTGCTCTTCTGGTACTTTCGGATCTCACGCAGGGCGACCGTGCCGGGGCGGTAGCGATGGGGCTTCTTGACACCGCCGGTGGCGGGGGTCTTGCGAGCGGCCTTGGTGGCCAGCTGCTTGCGGGGCGCCTTGCCGCCGGTGGACTTGCGGGCAGTCTGCTTGGTGCGGGCCATTTTTAAGACAGTGGAAGTATATAAGTGAGGCAGAAATGAATAAATGCTGCTGATGTTCTGGACATTTGGAGCTGTCCATATTAACTTTAAGGGCTGCGGTTGTACGATAACCGTTAGACCGGGCGACCCGACCGCGGCGACCCGAAAGCGCGCGCAGCGAGGAAAGACTCTGCAATTGCTGTCACAGACAGTATAAAAGCGCAGAGAACTTACAGGATACCATCAGTCTCCATCAACTTAACTTTTACTTACGTTTCTCTCCAAACTTCCTCTAACAAGTCACAATGTCTGGTCGTGGCAAGGGTGGCAAGGGCCTGGGCAAGGGCGGCGCCAAGCGTCATCGCAAGGTGCTTCGCGATAACATTCAGGGCATCACCAAGCCCGCTATCCGCCGTCTGGCTCGCCGCGGTGGTGTGAAGCGCATCAGCGGCCTCATCTACGAGGAGACCCGCACCGTGCTCAAGACCTTCCTGGAGAACGTCATTCGTGACTCGGTGACCTACACCGAGCACGCTCGCCGCAAGACGGTAACCGCCATGGACGTCGTCTACGCGCTCAAGCGCCAGGGTCGCACCCTCTACGGCTTCGGCGGCTAAATGGTGTGCTGTGTAACATCATACCTTCACAAACAACACGGTGTTTCTCAACACCACCAGTTATGACCCTTTCTAGCGTTGGGAGGCGGGATGCGTCAAGGCATCGAAGAACCCTTTCCCCTGCTCATGCCTCAAGCGACGTGACCGTGGGCTTCTGGTTGTAGCGTCTGAGGTCATGCTTCACACCGGTTACGGGTGCATCGTGCATATGTATAGATACCGGTAGGTGGACAGAGAGTAGATCACACGGCGCTTTGTATCGGGGGCTGCTCTGCGCCTCCATCTCGGGAGCGGGGGTGTGCGTGATGTCGTTCATGCGGCAGCTGCTGTGTGGTCGTGGTCGACCTCCATGTGGCGGCAGTGTACCTTTCGGGCTGTCGGATGCGTCCTCAGCTCAGAAGGCCAATACCGGCGGCGGGGGTTGCATATCAAGGCGGCACGTATGGCGCGCAAGACGATTTGGATTGCGATGCACGTAGTGCGGACATCCAGCCGAAAAGCAGCGGTCACCGGTTGGCTGGCCTCATGACCACACATGCCGAAAGCTGCGGAGGCGGTTGGGCCGTGCACACACGGATACGTACCCAGCATGGCAGGCCGGCACGTAGGGTTGTTGGCCCAGCCCACAGCCTACCCAGTCTTCGCCGGCACTGCCAAGCTTCCCCAACGCAAGAGTCAGGTAGATCAGGCTCGCGACCGGTTGCCTCGTCCTCCTGTCCGTGACCACTTACGCAGTTACACACACACACACACACACACACACACACATGCGGCAAGCGGCGACAAACGCAGCGGCCACGAATGTGCCTCTAATAGTACAGGCTGCACGAACAGGAACGACACCCATTGCTTATGCACGAACGTGTACGACGACTCACGCCGCCGTGTTCAATGGTTATTTAATATACATCCCCTACTAAATCGTACTTTATCTAGGTGCGAACAAACAAACTAACGAACGGCGCGCCACCATCCCCACCAGTCCACCAGTACATCTAAAGCACCAGGTCGGACGTGTTGCCTCCACACACATCCCCTGCCCCTCCCAAGGAAAGGAAAGCGGCTGATGGCGGCTGTTGGGAGAACCCACAGGCCTCCAATAACGATGACGTCGATGAGCAGCTGCAGCCGAGGGGGGGGTTCCCAACCTCCCACCCACCACCTCGGGTCAGCCTCCCACCCACCACCTCGGGTCAGCCGCTCCACTCACGCAGCCACAGCGGCCCGCCGCAAATACTCCTGCTCCCGTGCTCCGTGCTCCCCCGCTGCTGCTTCCCGTCCGGTTCCCCTCCGGCCCCTTCTGCCCCTCCCACCAGCTCCCATCCAGTCCACTCCGCTCCCCGTCAATCGCCATCAACTCCCGTCCGGGACGCGAGACCCCCCTCCGGTCCCCATCGGTTCCTGCCCAGGCCACGCCCCATGACGGGGGTACCTGACGCGCCCTGCCGGCGCTCAATGCCGCTGCTCTTCTGGCGGCGGCGCTGAGGCCATCAGCACGCCCCCTCTGGTCACTGCGTCGTACGCCTCCGCCAGCACGGCGCTGACGGCGGCGCAGTCCAGCGGCGACGACGCCGACCCACGGGCCATCTCCACGGCGGCGGCCAGCGCCGCGCCCGCGGCCTCCGGCCCCAGGCGGGGGTCCACCTGCACCTTGCCGCTGTTGCCGTCGCCCAACTTGACGGCGCACGCCGGCGGCGGCGGCGCCGGCGGCGGCGCCGGCAGCGGCCGCGGCGGCCGCGCCTGCACCAGCTTCATCACCACGGAGGACAGAGAGATGGTGGGCCCGCCACCGCCGCCGCCGCCCGCCGCTCCCGCCTCCTCCTTTCCCCCCCTGCGCACTTCCTCCTCCTCCCTCCGCCCCTCCTCCTCCTCCTGCTGCTGCTGCTGCTGCTGCTGCTGCTGGTGTTGTTCTCCTTCGGGTTCCAGGAACGGCAGGAAGCCGTCCGCCAGGGTGCCGAACGCCAGCGTGGTGGGTCTGACCCGTGGGTCGGTGGCGCTCACGGCGCGTATCTCCTCCACCGAGCCCAGGTTGGAGTTCATGAGGTGCGGGCGGGGCAGCGGCGGGCGGCCCTCACCGCGGAGCTCCTCGCAGCGACCCTCCCACGCCGACACCACCTGGCCCGCCACCCGCTCGTAGTCGCCCGAGTCCAGCCGCCAGATCCTGCAGCGGCGGCGGCGGCGGCGGCGGCGCAGCAGCAGAAGCCGGCCGCGGCGAAGGAAAGCAAGTAAAGCAGGGAATCGGTCTTAGGGTTAGCGTTTGACTACGCCGCCCCGCACAGCGTGCCGTGATTCGAACGCCCTCCCACCGCGAACCGCCGGAACCGCCGGAACCGCCGTACCTGAACAGGTCGAAGCACCGGGCGTGCTCCGGAACCACCCAGCCGTACGCCGCCTCCACGTCGTGTCGAAACGCCGCCGGCACCGCCGCCGCGCGCGCCACCGCCAGGAAGGCGGCAGTGGTGAAGGTGTCGGGCAGGGCCGTGGCGCCGGCGCCGCCGGCGCCGCCGCCGCCGTTGGCCGCCAGGAACAGCAGGTGAGCGAGCAGCGGCGTCACGGCGACGGCGTGGGGCAGACCGCAGCGGCGGCCGGCCTCGACGTCGTACGGCGCCAGGAGCTGCTGCAGGGCGCTCACCTGCCGTACAAACGAGGGGTTTGGTTTGTTCTCCAGGTGGGTTTGTGTAGGCGAAATGGTCGAGCGGAGGCAATGGGGAGGTGGGTTGCGGGCAGGCGGGCGGGTGATCCCGGGAAGACGGGGCGCAGGAGGGGAGGAGGGGGGCTCAGATGGGGGGGCATGGCGAGCGCGGGGGAATGTCTCGCAAGGCTTCAAGGAGGGCGCAGTTCGCCACACACGACCGCGGCCCCCCAACCCAACCCAACCCAACGACCCATCCACCGACCAACCCACCGACCCACCTGCTCGTGCGCGTGTGTGCCCACCAGCCGGCCGACGCCGCCCCAGCGCTCCCGCTCCGGAACCCCCATCGCCGTCCACTCGCGGCCCAGCAGCGCCACGACGTACAGCGAGCTCGTACCGTCGTACCCCTCCAGGTGGGCGGCGCAGTACAGGTTCTGGAGCAGCAGGTACAGCAGATCGCTGGAGCGGCGGCCTGCGGGGTCACACAGAAGACCCCCCGAGGAGAGAGGGCGAGATGGGTTAGGGTGGGGTTGGGGTTGGGGTTGGGGGTGAGGCGAGGTGCAGCCGTCACATACGGCAGTACGGCAGTACGGCAATACGGCATTGATTATTATTATTACAGCCTGCGCTCACTTAGCTTAGCTGGGCCAGCTCGGCCCGGTGTGGACCGGGGTACCGTACCGGTATCCTGGCGCCCCGTTCTACCCGGTGCTCCGAAACCCTAAACCCCTAACTCCCCACCCCCCCAACCCCCTGCGAACGAACCTGCGAACAGCGCCACTCGGCAGCCGTGCTTCAGCTCATTGATGCGCTCCACCGTTTGAACCAGACGGGTCAAAGAGTTGGCCAGCCGTTCCGTACGGTCGTACGGCAGAGGCGGGGCGGGCCGGGCGGACCCGGACCCGGGCCCGGTCCCTGGCTGCGGCTGAGGCGGCCGTGTGGAGGCGGAGGCAGATGCAGAGGCGGCCGTGTGGGTGGGGCCGGGGGCTGTGGAGGCTGCTGCTGTGTGGTGGGCGGTGCGAAACGCCTCCGCCTGACAACAAGGCAGCGGCAGTAGCAGCGGCAGTAGCAGCAGCGGCAGTTTCAATGGGATCAAAATGACTGCTTCGCGCGAAACTGAACTGAACTGTCAGAGCTCGGAGGAACACTGTCAGAACCGCCGGAGTGACCGCTAGCGCACCACGAGGACGAGGACGATGATGACGAGGACGACAGCAGCAGCAGCGGCAGCAGCTCAGCGAATGGAGCCGCAGCGAGCGGAAAACAGTGTGCGTGGCGGGAAAGACAGTGTGCCCTGATGCCGTACTAGGCCAAACACGGTGCCGTAATCAGCCAACTGCCGTACTAGGTCCCCGCGGGGGCGCCCGCCTTTTCTCCCTCCGCTGCTGTCCTCTCGTCCCATCGCTAGCGGTGCTCTTTTTTACCTCAACCCGCGCCCCGCTCCTCCCTTCTTGCCCACCTGCGCCTGTACCGCCACCAGTTGGAATCGCTGCATGAGGGGCGTCTCAGCCAGGGAGGAAGACACCAGCGGGCCTGAGGGGGGCGGGCGGGGAGCGGCGGGGAGCGGCGGCAGGGAGAAGGAAGATGACCGCGGCGGTGAACCGGAGACGAACTGACGTTGGCCGACACGCTCCGGGCGGGGGAACGAGCCAGTTCCTCCCGACCAGCTCGGTGCAGCCGCCGCCGCCGCCGCCGCTTTCTTGTGACCGTGTCCTGACGCGCGGCTGGCGGAGGATTTGCTGCGGGCTTGCTGCCCTAAGGCCAGGGCACACACCGGCTGGTGTGCCCTTGTAATCCGTCCGCAGGTGGGGACAGCCCCAGCCAGCCACCCACCCAGTGTCCCAGTCACGCACCCGATGCCACCGCCACCCGGCCTGTCGCCTGCTGCTGCTGCTGCTGTTCCGCGCCCCCGCCTCCCCCCGCCGCCACGTGCCGCTGCTGCCAAGACACCGGGGCCACTCCGTCGCGGTGGCAGTGCTCCAGGAGGGACTGCAGTACAGTACGGCAGGTGGACCGGGGAGCGAGGTCAGCCACCCGTGGGATCCGGGGCATCAAGGGGAGGGGAGGTGAGGTGAGGTGAAGGTTCATTTATTCAAACCAACCACAGACACATATACACCTGCCCATATACACCTGCCCACACATACACACAGACCTGAGGGAGCTGCATGCCAAACTGGGCGCCCAGGGCCTGCACGTCGTACGGGCCGTACGGCATCGTACGGCTCAGCGATGCCATCGACTCCTCGAACGACGCCCACAGCGCCGGGTGCTCGTCGGGCAGGCGGGCGGGATCGGCCGCCGGAGGTGCGCGTCGTACGATCAGCGCGAAATCGGCGGTTACGCCGTTCATGTATTTGTCGTACATGACGTGCATCTTGGGTTTGTAGGCGTCGAGCACGAGAAAGTCGTACAGGCGGTCGTCAGGCAGCTGGAGCAGGCGTTCGGCAATGGGCGTGGCAAGCAGCTCGTCCATTTGCCGTACAGCTTGAGCGGGGATGCCGTACGCACGTGCGTAGGCTTTCAGGCGGCGGCGCAGGCGGGGGATGTCGATGGCGGCGTCGTCATCGTCGTCGCAGTCGCCATCTATGCCGTCGAGGGCGGCGGCGGCGGCGGTGGCGGTGGCGGGCGGGGCGTCGGGCCCGGCGGGGGCGGCATCTCGCGCAGTCCTGCGAAGAGGAGGTTGGCGGCAACGCGCGACAGCTCAGAGCCTGGCTGCCGCCCCGCCTTGGCGCATTGAATGGTGCAGCGGTGCCGCGCACGGTCGCGGCGAAACGCGGCTAGCTACGTGGCACCTATGCGTCATGCGTCATGCGCCGCGGTTCAAAAGCGAAGGACAAAGATGCTGTGCTCTGGAGCATGGCGTTTATTTGTTGGGGGTAGATAGAAACGCATGCTTGGAATGTACGCAAATGGACTGAACGCAGACGGGATGGGATGTCCGGGGAACGGTCGACGGGCCAGCTTTCTCCAGCGAACGGGCACCAGGAGCAAGGATGTGGGATCAAGTTATAGCTTGTAACTGAAAGTAATATCGCAAAGTCCGAGGCCTGCTGAACAAAGACGCGAATCGGGGCGGCGTCCCCCTGCGTGCCGCGCGCACCTGGATGCTCCATCGACGCCTTGCTTGCCATTAGCACCTTCAAACTCGCTTGAATTTATTGCTGCTGCCGGCCCATCGCCAAGTGTTAGCGACATGCTCTCCTAGCCTTGCCGGTTTCGCGACGGTCAACTCCCAGCTCGACAGACTCGACAAAAAGGGTCTTCCGCGCCCAGAAGTAATAATCGATATTCTTTTAAAGAGGCTTGTCAGCCTGAAGTTGTACCCGATGCTCGCGTTGGAGCCGTCGCAGCCAGCTCCTGTCGAGGTGCAAAAATGCCGTGACGCCACGACGAAGAGCGGAGCAAAACGTCAAGTTGGCCACCGATTCTTTGCATGGCATGGCATTCCGCTACATGATCTTGTCACAACGCACGCACAATGCGATACGGTCCGTACTGCCGACCCGAGGGCCAACTGCCCATCTTCCATGGGCCATGGCGAAGGGAGCGAGGCGAAATCAAATGTCATAGGGACATGTCAATACTTCAAGGTACAGTGGCCAGAGAAACACGAGCATCCACTGGGCAGGTGGCTGCGAAACGTTATAATAGGTCGAGCCAAGAGTGCAAGGCGCACTACGGTCAGTGCGCCATATTATAGGAAACATCATGTTGATTCGGTGCTGGTAACACTATCAGTCACGTCGCGGGCGCAGAGGCCAGTGCGCAGCGCCGGGCGAGGGAAACGACCAACGGCTAAAGCCCATGGTCGTTAGAAGGAGCCAGACATCGGCAAACGCCCAAATACGGTTTCGGGAAGGGGTCAATTTCTGTCAGCGTGGCCGTTTTTCTGATAGTTGCGAAATTTCCGTGTATACGGCAAATTGAAGGTTTTCTTAGGATTCCCCTCTCATAGTCTGTTACAAATCAGTCGCAGGAAAAGTCGCTCCAAAGCAGCTCCAAGTCAGGAAATTACGGCTCCCCACCGGTCTCCCAGCCGTCCCCACACGACACACACGTACGGCAGTACTCGCACACCTGTCCTCCTTCCCTCAGCCTTCACCCCCGACCGAGCATTACCAAACAAGCATTGTGCAGTCCCACTTCAATTTAGTCCCTTTGCGCACAGTCCCACTTCAATTAGACCTCATTCATTTGCCACACAGCAGTTCAGACCGACCGCAGCCGGGAGAACTGTGGCAGTCGGATCTGATTCTCAATCTTCTCCGCAATGCTGTTGAACAGCCGCATATGCACCTTTGACTTGTACTCTTTCGCGGCCGCCTTCAGCATCTTCCCCTCAACCTCCAAATCCCCCGACGTGTTGTACTTCAGCCACAAGCACTGCGACAGCCGGACACACGACAGGCGCGCGCGCCTGTCCGTCTTCAACAGCGTGCGGTAAGAGAAAACCCGCTCGCAGTTGACGGACGTGGGCTTGATCATAATGCAAAACAGCATCACCTTGAGGAACATGGGCAGAAGTCCGCGCCGCTCGCTCAGCAGCTCGCGGTATGCGGCATCCACGTGGTGCACGGGCCGCGCGCTACCGGGCTCATTCAAGCTCTGCAGTGCGTCGAGGCCGTCGCCCTCGTCGAGCAGGCTCACCCCACCCGCCAGCAGCTCGTCGACCATGGCCTTCTGCTTTACGTGATACTCAATAAAGGCCTTCCGACGCTCAAGGGCCTTGCCCCGCTTCTCCCACATATACTTCATGCCCAGGCACGTGAAAAACTCGTGCTCAGCAGCACCCACATCGAGTGACGGGTGGCACGCGTGCGAATGCACAGCTGCGCGGCGCCGCTCATCGAAATAATCGGCAATTGCCTTCCACTTTGGTGCCGCCCACTCTTCCACGTCATCCAGCTTCTCGGGGTACTCCGCGGGATCAAACAAAGACAGGGCCGACAGGAATGCGCTATCAGGGAATCGCCTCGACAGGTGATCACTCAGATTGCGGGCGTACTCGGACACGAGGGCATGCACGTCACGCAAGCGTGCATCGGGTGGCGGCACGCCCGTCACATTGTGGCCCCCGTACGATGTGAACCCGGAGGCCTGCATCTGCTCAAAGAAAGCACGCAGAGCGGGCGTGCAGTACTGGCCCGGTGCAACCTCAATGAACGAGGTGTGCAGTCGCTGCCTGCAAGCTTCCACCGTACCAGCGATATCCCCAAACTTGAACTCTTTCACTTGCATAAGCTTCAGCGCGGTATCCGCAATCTCCAACACATCGCACATGAAATGAAAGAAGGCCAGGGGCATGTACTCGGTTAGCTTGCCGTACAGGTCACGGAACACCTTGCGCTTCGACTCCGGCTCTCTCTCGTCATAGTCCGAATCAAAGTCCTGCTCTGCCGCCTCCAGCTCACCGTCACTCGGAACGTATTCATCGTCGCTGTCGCCAGTGTGCGCCACGCGTGCCCATGGGACTCCTCGTCGCTGCCCGCCGCGGACGGCAGTTGGGCCCGCGCCATCAGCTGCTGTTTGGTTGGGAAGTGGTGGCGCCGCGGGTGGAGGCGGCGGAGCAGGCGGGGGGTGAGGCATAACCATCCCATTCATCGGTTGCGGTGCAGGATACAGCTGCGGCTGCAGCTGATGGAACTGTTGCAGCCGGGCCAGCGTCGGGAGGTCCTATTTCGGTAAGCGGATCGGGTTCGGTCGGCCTATTTCAGTTTCGGTCACTTCGGTACGGACCGAACGTACCGAAGCGTTTGCCGATGTCTGGAAGGAGCCTCATTATCATAACGCGCTTGTGGACTTGTGCAGTCGCCGCAGTCCGTCGATGTAGAATACGTAGCAAATAGCAAAGAAGTCTTGACACTGCCGTCTGCACTCCCGGGTCCCGGCGTAGCTTGTTCACGTCCGAGAAAGTAAATTTGTTTTATTTTTTGCTGGCGTATATTTTACACACAGGATATTCAGAACGCTGCGCCGCGACTGCAAACTGCTGTTCCACTTGAAGTCGCGGTACATTCTTACGGACCAGTTGGGTGTTCGCTGCGAGACGGCTTTGAGGTCTAAGACGTTAGCTTCCTTCCGTTAGGTCGAGAACGTTAGGTCGAGAAGTAAGGGTCTTTCTCCATGGACAGCCAGCAGGCAGTGCCGGTGCCGGCGCCTCCCTGCGCCGACGACAGCCTGGTAGAATGCGCGCTCAAGGTGCTCGAGTGCCCCGACCCCTGGGTGAAGGCGGAGTACACCTATGCGACCGTGAAGATGTGGCGCGAGGGCGTGATAAAGCGCGTGCGGCCGGTTCACTGGCAGCGCCTGCATGCACCCGACCGGCCCGCAAGGCGGGACGACAAGGCAAGCCGGCACGAATGGACCTCCCTCACCTGCTCCCTCACTTCCCTACCGCCTTACAAACTTTGAAGCGGGACCCAAATTCCGGGCCGTGGAGGTGCCTGCACGGGACAAGCACCTGCGAGAAGGGTTTCGGGGCATCCGGTTTCGGGGCATCCGGTGTACAGCGCTGTACGCACACACCCAAACGTCCCCAGAGCCTTGTGCGTCCGGTCAAGGACCTGCAACCAACTATCCTAAATCGGCTGTGTTTGGCGAAGGGGCTCAAAATGATCACCTGCTGGCGCATACCGCACCTGCCCTCCAATCTGCACTGAGGTTGCTACTACTGCTGCTACGGCTGCTACGGCTGCCGCGGACCCTCCGCTCCCTCCGGTGCATTGCCGCTGCCATGAACGGTGTTCGAAACCCCAACGTGCTGATAAAACCATCTCTCGCTGCCAACTCGCTGCGCCCTGCCCGTCCCTCCCTGCCACTCCCCCCCGCCCCTGCCCCCTTCGCCACGATCAGGTCCGCGTGTGCGCGCCGGGCGAGGTACGGCACCGCATTACGGCATTGCGCCACGTGGCAAGCCGTAGCAACATTAGGGACTCCCAGCCAGCGCTGGGGTTCGAAGAGAGCGACATACACGGGGATTGTGTTCAGAGACGGACACGGGAGTTGTGTTATTAGGGAGAGGGGTTTATTGGCAAAGTGCGAAACACCGTGCGGTGCGTAACCCCTGGCAGCCCTTGACGAGAGATTGGAATCCGTCGCCTCCGACCCATCTCTGCGGTTTTATATTTACTACCTCACCCACCCCCGCATCATCTTGACCCTACCTCTCTCCCACCCCCGCACCCGTTCACGGGCTCCGGCCTATACGTGGATAACCCCGCGCGCAGGTTCCCCGTCGCGGCAAGGGCGGCACGCTTGCTTCCCGCCAGGCGCTGCTGCACTCTGCCGTACACATCGAGAACTGGGCGGTGGACCTGTCCTGGGACGTCGTGGCGCGCTTCGGCCTCCAGCCGGATGTGTACGACATGCCCCGACAGTTCTTCGACGATTTTGTGACGGTACGGCACGGTTTGGTGCCAGCGCACACGAGTCGCAGGCGGGGCAGTAGGATTTCCAGGGCAGGGCGGTCACGGAGGGGGCGGGGGCATGGATGTGTTTAGACTGCAGCAGCGCCAGCCGGGGGGGGGGCGGTGCGCGTGCTGGTGCAGGGTAATCAGCACATCAGCACATGAGCTTGGGGGGGCTTGGAGGGTCTGTGGGTCCGGTTCAGGACTGCGTGGTGCACGGGGACGCCGCATCAGCCCCTTCATTTCTTGCCCTCTATCTCTCTCTTTTGGTGCCTCCTCACGGTCCAGGGCCATACGGGCCCCGGGCTGTGCCCAGGTTGGTGGTCCACTCCCAACTTCCTCCAACTACCAACTCCCAACCACCCGCTACGGTGTTCATCCCCCCTCCTTCAGACTACAACGTCCGTAGGGCTTTTTGTTTCATTTCTTTGCAAATTCGCACTTCAAACGCCCCTCCCCCTCCTCCTCCTCGAGGTCGCCGAGGACGAGTGCCGCCACTTTTCGGCTCTGGCAAAGCGCCTCGAGGTGCGGCTGGGCGCAGGGCGGTGAAGGCTTTGCGCGGGGCGGCTTTGCGCGGGGCGGGGCGGTGCAGTGCGGTGCGGTGCGATGAAGCAGTTTGCGTTTTGTCGCATGCCGCAAACGGCGCCCACGCCCCTCCCCCCGTTGTACCCGCCACGACGGGTTTGCGGTCCATCTTCTGGATAGGGATTTGGGCGTTTGGATCTTGGATCTTGGATCTTGAGGCAGGCTGTGTTTGTCTCTGTAAGGGAAGCGCCCCGCCACACCAGCAGTACCGGTACCTTGAGGGAGGCCGCGTCTGCCGTTGGCCCCGCGTCCCTCCCCCCCCTCCTTCTCCTCTTCTCAAGAGCCTCCACGGCCGCCACCCGCCCCTCCACTCCCTACACCCGTGAGGTTCTGAGTGCGCCAGCGCAGGACCCTAGTGGTCCCTCATTGTAACTCTCGCATCCTACACCACCTCCCCCCCCCCCCACCTTCAACTCCACACTGACCCACACACCTGCGCGCGCAGGAAACGGGTTCGTACTACGGTGCCTTCCCAGTGCATGATGGGTGAGGCCTAGGGTTTTGGGCTCGGGCATTCGGGGGGGAGGGGGAGGGTGAAGGAACAAATGCGCAGCAGGTGCACTGTACGGCACACACCCGCGACGTGTTCGTCGTACCTATGTGCCGTATGTCCACCTGTATACCGGTGCAGCGTTTTTACACACCCACACATACACACACGCTCACACACTGACACACACCCACACGTGTCACCTATACACACACTGACATACCGGTGCACACACACACGCACACATACACACGCTCATGTAGGCTGTGGGAGTCCGCCTCCGGCACCTCCCACTCGCTGCCCGCCCGGTTGGCGGTGGAGCACTGCGTCCACGAGGCGCGGGGCCTGGACGTGCTGCCCGCCACCATCGCCAAGTTCGCCAACAACGGCGACGCGCAGTCGGCGGCGCTGCTGCGAGACGTCGTATACCCGGTGAGTGAAACTGGGAGCTGGGGGCTGGGAACTGGGGGCTGGGAGCTGGGAGCTGGGGGCGGTTGGCTGGGAGCCGCGCGCTGGGACGCTCGGCTCAACCGGGCAGCATTTCCACAGTGCATTGGAAGGCTGGCCGGTTGGTGCACACCGCCGCAGCCTGCACACCACCGCGTGTTGCATGGCACTGTGAGCACTGCGGGTACTGAGGGTGCGTGTCCGCCGCCGATATCGAGTTGCGCCAGCAGCAGCGAAATTCGCAGGAATCCAGGAAAGGGTGTGAGAATGATGAATGATGAATGATGGTTGGCGCAGCACTAGCCAAAGCGCCACTGACCCGGCAAACCAAAGGATCGGCGGGCGGGCGGTCGCGGCGATGGATGCAGCAAAGGAAAGTAGAATGTGCGTGAGCGTCCTGCCTCGGGAGTTTGCCGCCGGGGCTCACGTCGAGCAGTCGCCGCCTGCGCTTCCTGCCGCCTCGGGCGCATCCTGCCGCCCAACAGGAGGCGGCGGCCGCAGGCGCCATCTTGGCTCCAACGTCCCATCTCGCGAACTGGCAGCGCCTTCCCTCCTGGGAGCCTGGCACTAGGACGGCCGCGGCCGCTTTCATGGCGATGCGCCACTGTCTTCGATGTATAATACTTTTGTGCCGTACTGCATGACGCGTGATGCCGTACTGCGCAGGAGGAGGTGTCGCACTGCGCGGCGGGCGTGCGCTGGATCAAGTACCTGTACGACGTCGCGCACGGCAGGCGACAACCTGCGCCGCCGGCCGATGCGCCGCCGCCACCCGCCGGGGCCGATGGTACGGCAGACGCCGTACCACCTGGCTCTGGCATCGCATTGGACGACGCCGTGGGCGAGCGATTGGCGCAGCTGTCAGTGGCAGTCAGTGAGGCGGCCAGTAGCCAGCAGCCGCGCGCCGCAGAGGGCGACTGTGGCGCCGGCGCCGGCGCCAGCGCCAGCGGCGGTGCCGGCTGCTGCGAGGGCCTGCCGCCCGCGTCGTCGTCGTCGTCGGCGTCGTCGGCGTCGTCGTCGTCGTCGTCGTCGGCGGCGGCGGCGGCGGCGACCCCGACGGCCTGGGTCGTTGACGCCAGGAAGTACGGCAGTGTGGAGGAGTGGTTCCACTCGCTCGTGCGGTCGCATTTCTGGGGAGCCCTGAAGGTGAGGGCGGCGGCGGCGTTCCTGGGGGTTGGGGGTTGGGGGGCGGTGGGTTCGGGGGCAGGGGGGCGGGTAGATCGGCTTGAGGCCCTACGCCCGCCTGCCAGGCGAACGTGGGGTCAGTGTTGGCTCGCTGCCGCGCAGCCGTGGTGTCGTCGGGACGGGGCAGCAGAGCGTTGTGGGGCGCGAGGCGGCTGGGCGTGTTGTTGTCGCGGGGTGTTTGCTGCGTTGCTGTCGCCCGTCCGTTCACCGGAGACACGCGATACATACGGTAGGCCGCAGCCATACGGTAGGCGCGGGCGGTGTTGCCCTGTGCGGCAGTTGTTTGTCGGGCCAACGGGGGCGCCACGCACGCATGCACTGGCAGCTGAGCCGTTGAGCAGCCAGACGGGCGGCCCAGGTCAGGAGGGAGGGAGGATTGAGGGTGGATGAGGTGAGGTGAGGTGTGCGTGTGCGTGCGCACGCACACACACTCACACACCTGTGAGAATGGCGCACCTGCCGCCGAGCTGGCTTTCCTCTGTCCTGATGCCCTGCCCTGATGCGGCCCCGGCCCCCTCCACTTCGCCACCTGCCGCAGCCGCCGTTCAATGAGGAGGCGCGTGCCAAGGCTGGTTTCGGCCCTGAGTGGTACCTGCCCCTGGCGGTGCAGCCACAACAACAACAACAACAACAACAACAACAACAACAGCAGCAGCAGCAGCAGCCGGAGCAGCAGCAGCAGGAGCCGCCACAGCCGCAGACGGGTCAGCAGCGAGCGCAGGGACTGCAAGCGCATGAGGCAGCCGCAGACAGGCAGGCAGGCAGGTAGACCCGGAGGAGCATTCTCGGCGCATGTCTCGGGGTATGTGTTGTGGTGTGATGTGATGGGGCAGGGAGGATCGAGGTTTGGACGCGCGTGAGATTGAGGCTGTCAAGGCTGGCTGGCGCGATGGAGCCAGCCAGCCAGCCTCCGGCCATCCTAGCTGCGGCGCCATATGTAGTGGATGTAGGCCCCAAGGCCGGGACGACACGAGCCGTATCCCGCGTGTAAGCTACGTCGGAGGTCGGCCGTTGAACCGTTGACAATGTGGGTTTGGGGTGATGCTGGGAGCGGTAACGCAGCTGGGGTGGTGATGCTGGGAGCGGTAACGCAGCTGGGGTTGTCGGCTCCAGTGCTGGAGCCGACAAACCGGGGCGGGTGGTACTTTGGCGTGCGTGCTTGGCGCGTCGATCGGGGAGTTGCTGGAGAGTCGGCGGCTGCAGAGTGTCCCGTGGGTCGGGTGGCCGGAGGTAGCGTGCGAACGAGCTGGGTCCTGGGTGGCGTGCGCTGCGGAAACTCTAGGAAAGTAGGCGTACTTACCGTAGCCGGCGCAGCGGCTAAGCTCAGACGCATCAATGTCGGTGCATGGGTGTTGTTGCCCGTCGTGCCGCCCGATGAGGCGGCGGACGACTGGTATGAGAGCAGTCCTCTGCACCTCTGCGCTGAGCGCTGTGTGGGAAGTGTTACCGGTCGACCTAGGCCCCTCCCTCGATCGGCGGGTGGCATATCTACTACAGATGACTGGGCGTCGACCCAAAAGAACGAGCCCTGCTCGCTCGTTGGTTCTTTTGTCGCTGGCCTCTACCTACCGTACTTGCGGATCTGCACTTTACCTGGCTCCCGCAGTCCCCATTGCGATCTACGCCGCGCGGGTGGGGGGAGGGAGACTGGCGAGCGACGCCCACGCCTCACGGCCATCTCCCCGAGTCCCTGTGGTCGCGGGTTCTGTGCTATTTCCCCTTCCCCCCCCCGGGTTCGCTCGTTTCTGGCAGGGTGGCTCGTGCTTGTTTGGCCTGGTTGCGCAGGGTTGCGCCTTCCTCTGCCCTCCTTGGCCGCCTCCGGTGCAGTGCGCGGCAAGCTGGCCTGCGGGCTCTGCCCTCCGGATGACGCTTTGGAGGGCCCGGAGCCCACTGTAACAGCATGAAGGCACAGGTCTGTCATCAAGAAGGCTGGTGTCGGGAATCGTACTACCAGATCGCGCGATTGGACGATTGACCTTCGCAGCTTCGCTTGTGCATGAAAGACTGCTGGCTTGTTTGGGAGACGTTTATACATCCAATTTGCTCCTTTTGCGTTGTCATGAAAGGAAATCAGTTGTGCGCAACGCGGTGGCGCCTTTCGGGACCCCGGGCTTCGGAGCTGTCCCAACCGCCAAATTAAGGAGACTTAGGAGAGCTTTTCATACGTCTTGCCTTTTCATACACCTGGGCACAGCTGTCCATTAGGGACCTTACCTTGGCCTACTAGATCTGCCCACTTGAGTTGCGAAATGCACAGCCGTAGGTCAATTCCCAAACACTTCAGAATGGGAAACAACAAAACAGACCACGACTTGGTCCAGTTTGTTGTGTCATAAAAACAGGCCATGTTTAGGCGTGAACCGACAACGTAAGAAGCATACTCACGATATGGACGACACGCTACACCAGCTCATCTGCAAGGTTAAGCAGCTCTATAATCTCTTATCTACGGCTGTAAGGATTAAAGGAGCATCTGAGGCAGGACATGACGCAACGGACGATGCGGAATGCGCAACCAAAGCGCCAGATTCCAGCTCATCGTTGTTGTGCTTGCTGGCCCACGCGCTCGGAGCTGTGAGAGCCGCAACCGAACTCAACACGAGTGCTGACACATTCCTGGCCGCTATTTCAGGCGCCGAAGCGGCGCTGGGGCACGCGGCGCACGCCGCCTGTCTCCCGGCGCACCAGGTCCGCCCGACAGCCGCGAAGGCCCTGCCGGTCCTCGACCAAATCGCGCGGGCTTTGGTGGAGTGTCAGCACCGCCGTGCCACGTCAGCATGCGCCAGGGTAAGGGATGCGGCGGCGGTCGGGGACGTGGAAAGCGCTGCGTCCGCTGCCCTCGAGGCAACAGAGGCGGCCGCCGTGGCAGCGTTAGCTGCCTCCGGGGGCGGCCTGCCGCTGGTCTCCGAGATGGCCGCCGCCCAGTCCGCCTTGCATAGGGCCGTGGAGGAGGCAGCCGCACTAGCCTGGGGCATGTGGGCTGGCCTGGGCGCTTCGGGGCCTAATCAGGCAGTGGCAGCAGCGACAGGGACAGGTGCGGCAGAGCCAGCAGCAGCAGCAGCAGTGGCCCTGCATGCGACTGCCCCGGAAGGGTTTCTCAGTCCGGCATCTCGGAAGGAGGAGACGGCGGCACGCGCAACGGCCGCGAATGCAGATGAACGCACAGCAGCCGCGGAGGCAGAGGAACGTGCAGCAGCCGCGGAGGCAGTGGCCTGTACTGGTGAGGGGACCTGGCCCCCCGCGGCGGCTGCAGGAGCGCTGGCAGAGGACAGCGGCCTAGCAGCCGCCCCTGCTGCCACCTTGGCGACACAGGCAACCATTTCTGACGGGAGGGCGGCGCTATCTGGGTTGCCATCTGGGTCGCCATCTGGGTCGCCATCTGGGTCGCCATCTGGGTCCTGCCGCCACCACTCTGCTGGGCCTACCGTGGCCGAGGCCGCTTGCGCAGACGCGGCCGCGCCAACGACCAGTACAGGCCCGAGCACCGCCCAGGGGGGCACCGTCGCAGCTGCAGGCGCCTGTGCCACCGTCAGCGACAGCTGTGGTGCTGGCCGCAGTGCTGATGCAGACGAGGCGGGCGCGGAGGCAGCCGATCTGGATGTGGAAGCCGATCTGGATGCGGCTTACTGCTGGCCTGACTTGGACCCGAACGGCGCCCCAACCAACGAGCTGTGGGAGGCAGTATACGATAGGCTGGAGACTCAGACCCATTCATCATCGTCAGCAGACCTTGCTGAGACCTGGGGGGACCCCAACGAACGCTTCACCCTGATCAAACTGCTGTCGTACACTGTACGGCATTTGTCGCGGCCATTGCATGGCCCCTGTTCAACCCCCGGCAAGCTGACGGCCGCGCACGTGTTTGGGCACCTCTGCAACAGGCTGCTGGCACTGCTCGATGCGCTGTGCAAGACACCCGCCACCGCCGCCGCCACCGTGACCACGCGCACCTGTGCTGTCGCCGCGGAGGTGGTGCGGCTGCTGGTCCGCACGGACCTGCCGCAGTGCCTGGCGCGCGTGCTGGCGGCGCAGGCGGCGAAGACGGCGGCGGCTATAAACGCCGCTGCGGTGACGGAAGCGGCGGCGCCGCCGCCGCGGCTGGGGGTAGTGGCAGCAGCCGGAGCAGCAACGGGAGCGGCAGCGATGGATGCAGCCTTGAACCAGGGCCCGCCAGCAACCTTGGGGTGCCTTGTAGCCGACGCAGAAATGATGGACTGCTCCAGCTGGCTATACCACGTGCTCTCGTGGCTCATGGGGTCAGCCAGCGAAACGGGTGGGCCGTACGACCAGCCGGAGCTGCAGGAAGCGCTGCGTACCCTCAGGAGCGCCCTTCTCCGCAGCAGGGTGCTGGAGCACGCGGCCCGTGTGGCGGCGCTGTCCTGGCACGCGGTGTCATTGCGCGGTGTGGCAGACCGGGGTGGAGGCAGCGGCGGGGGTGGCGGGGGTGGCACGACACAGCACGACACGAGCCCTGAGGAGGAGGAGGAGGAAACGGGTAGCTCATATGTCGTGGGCCGTGCGGGTGATATCGCCCAGCTGCGCCTGGCGCTGATCAAGTTGATCCATGCCAGTTTCATGGGCTCGAGGCCGCTGCAGGTGTGGGCGGACGCGGTGCTGTCGGGCCCCTGCGTGCAGCACTTCCTGCTGCTGCACACCGTCTCGTTCCTGTGCGCGGCGGATGGCGGCCCCGAATACGGACTGCCCGCGGGCGCACGGCTGCCCGTCAACCTCCAGGAACGCCTGCCCGGGCCCGAGCCCGACAACACACCAACAATGAAGGGCAGCAACGAGACCGGCGCAGACGGCTGCGGACGTGACGAGCGCGGTAACGAGCTCGGCGGTGGCAGCAGCGCCGCTGTTGGCAGCAGCTCTGCTGGCAGCAGTGGTGCCAGCGACAGCGGGCAGTCCGTAGAAATGGTGGTGTATGCCCTCCATTGGTGGACCTACAACAAGGCCAGGCCCTGCTCCGATCGCGCGCTGCGGGCGGTGTGCGAGCGCATGGCAGCAGCCGCCAGCGGCGGCGGCGGCGGCCGCAGCGGCGATGGTGTCGCGGGCCCCCGCATCCACCCCGCGGATGCGCTGCGCCTGTCCCTGCAGGCGTTGGCCTGCGCGCTCACCCTCGTTCGCAACGGCGCGGCGGGCGACTTCCGCGGGCTCTGGGGCCCGGTGGTGCAGACCCTGAACTCGCAGCTCGGCGCTTGGCTGCGGTACAAGGGCGGCGGGATGCAGCCGCTGCGGCTGCTGACTGCGCTGTCCCTGCCGCCGCTGTGGGGCGGTGCTGGCAGCGGGGGTGCAGCAGGTGGGGCCAGTGCGGCTTGGTGGTGGTGGTGGTGGTGGTGGACGGGCGGGCAGCAACTGGGGGGTTGAAGGCCCTGGGAGGCGTCTGGATGGGGCGATGGGCTGAGCTGGTGCGTGCGGTGCAAAGCGGCAGCTGGGGTCTGAATGGTGGCAGGAGGCAGATCCAGAGGGGGTTGGCGGGGAGCTGCGGTTCCCGCTGTTCGGGGGCGTAGCCAGTGCAGGCGCAACCGCCGACTGCGGAAGGCAGGCGGCCATCCCGGCCACTCTCTACTTGTCGCACTCTGGATCTGGATCTGGAGCAGCCCTGCCCTCCCATGAACCCCTCCTCCCCTCCGACCTTGCCCACCTGCCTTATCGTCGGGTGCGTATCCGCCTGCGTTCCTTGCCCAAGCCCTGCCCCACCGGGACGCTCGCCGGCATCTCTCTCCCCATCCCAAACCCCCACACCCCACCAAACAAATGTAAGCGCCGTCCGCTGCTGTGCGTTTTCTTTCCCCGCCGATGCCCATTCAGACGCTGGCGCCAGAGGCTCCTCCCTGCCGCCGCAGCCCGGCCCCGACCTGGCCGCCGCCCTGGCCGCCGGCTACGTGCCCTGCCTGGAGCGGACCATCAACGCTGAGATGCTCATGGCCGGCAACTCAGCGACCGCGATGGCGCGCGTGCTGGAGGACCTCATTCCCCTGCTCCACAACCCTTCCGGGCTGGCCGGCTTGATGGCGTACGGCGAGCCGTACTCGGTGGTTGGGCTGATCGCCATGACCCTCAAGGCCCTGGCAACAGGTCATGCTGCCATCCACCAAGCGTGCAAGGAGGCGGAGCTGCGAGAGGCGGTGCTGCGGCTGATCGCCACGCTGAAAGCCGTGACCGGCGAGATGTGGCACGTGCTGGATCACGTACGGCAGTGGGATGGATCCGGATCCACGCCGGAGGACAGGTACTGGTGGCGGAGGGCCACGTCTGCAAGTGCGGCTGCGGACAAAGGCCCGGTGCGGGACCACGCGGGCTCCACCGTCGCGGGCGCTGGGCCGCTGCCCGCCGCCAGCATTTCCCACGGCAGTTGCGGCGGCGTCGGCGACACCCGCGCCGGCCCTGGCCCCAGCAGCAGCAGCGGCGGCGGCGGCGCTTCCGGAGAACGGGAGGCCGTGCCCCGACACGCGAGGTAAGTGATGGGCATCCCCGATGAAGGTGTTTTCTGCTCTGGCCGTTCGTGGTCCTGCGCCGATGGCTCTGCGAGCATTCGTGTCGTCGCGACCCAGGGGACGCCGCCGCGAAACCTACTTGCACGCTTTCTGTACATGTGGCAAACACGCACACACACGCATACATACATACACACGTGTGCCAACGCCGTGTGAGTCGGTTTGCGCTCGCCCATTTCCCTGCCGCCTCCCAAGTCCCAACGCATGTCCCACCCTGGTTGGCCTTTTTGCACGCTTTGCGGCGTAGCTTTAGCTCCTCCATCGAGCATGACGTTGACATGAATCAGACTTTTATTTGCTTTTACGCTTTCTAGCGTTGTGTTGCCTCTGCCGGTGCTCGCCGACGGAACCAACGCCTGCTGTTTGCTGCCTCCACAAACCGGACACCTCGCGCCTGGCGACCCCGTCCCCCCGTCCTCCGGCCTATGCGTGGATAACCCCCAACTTCAATCGCGCTCGCCCGCTCGCGCGACCCCTGCCTCTCCCTCATTCACCACCACCACCACCACTAACAGCGGCGGCGGCGGCGGCAGCGGCGCCGATGACGACGATCGCGCTGGCACCAGGGGCGCAGCAGCCGCCACCCCCGGCAGCAGCAGCAGCCGCCTGGCCGCAGATGGTCGCCTGGCGCCTCTTCACCAGCTGCTGCTGCTGTCCTCCTTCACCGCGTGCCGCTGGCTGGGGACGGTGTTCCACATCGAGCCGGTGTACACAGCAGGCGAGCTCCTCGGGAGGCAGGAGGAGCGGGCCATGTCGCTGCCGTCCGTGATGCTCATGAATTGGCTGGCGCCCATGTACCTGGCTTACCTGGACTGTAGCACGGCGGCGGCGGCCGTTGCGGCGACGGAGGCGGAGGCCAAGCAGATGGACGAGGACGCGGGCGCCGCCGCTGCCGCCGCTGCCAGCATTCTGAGGCGCGAGGCGGGGAGCTGGGGGACGCTGCTGCAGGGCCTGGACGTGCCGCACCACCTCATGACGGTTATGACGGCGCTTGTCAGGACCCCGCCATCACCCTCCTGGGCCAAACTGCTGGCGGCGTTTGTCAGCGCGCTGCTGCACCTGACGGTGGCCTTCCCACGCCAGGGCCACTCCCTGCTGCTGACGAAGGTGACGCCGCGACTGGACCTGCTCGCCTGGCTGCCTCTCGCGTTTCGGACGAGCCTGGGCGGCCTCGACGGCAGCTCCGACGACGTCTGGCGCCTCTTTCTGGAGCTCGCGCCGGCGTTGGCGGCGGGCGAGGACCTGAGTGGCCACCGGGGCGTGTTGGCGCGGCTGCGGGCGTGCGAGGGCGGCTGGGCGGCGCGGCTGGCTGCCCTGCTTCCGCCGCCCTGTTACGTGGATGAGGCGCTGCGGAGGATGTCGCTGTGCGCCAACAAGGACTGCGACGACCTGGAGGGCGCGAACGAGTGGGGGCCGATGGCCATAAGACGCCGGGGTGTCCACTGAGGCGGGGGGAGGGGTTTCGTACTGCTGCCGAGGCTGCCAGTGCCGGAAGGAGCATCGAGGGGCGGGGTACAGGGCAGAGAGAGCGGGAGAGGGCGGGTGCGGGGCAGGGGAGGCGGCTGAGGCTGCGGCGGATGGCTCGCGGTGGCGGCGGTGGAGGCGGGGAGGTGGTGGTGGTCGCACATCTGTGTGTGTGAGTGTGTGTGCTGCAGCCGGGGACTGCAGAGGTAAATACATGAAGATAAATTGATGGATAGATAGGTAGATAGGTAGGTAGGTAAATAGATAGGCAGATAGGTAGGTGGATGGGTAGGTATGGAAGCCCGGGGGGATGGCAGGGACGCAGGTGGAGCAGCAACCCGGAGCAGCAAACGCAGGATGACATGCAGCATCTACGGATGGTGGGGGTGGGGATGGGGGTGGTATGAGCCCGGCCGAGGCGGGTGTGCGGGTGCAGGGGTGGTTTTGTACATTAGGGGCCGCACTAGACGGGGCCGCACTAGACGGGAAACGGGGAACATGGCCAGGACATGGCCGGAAAACCGTGGCTGTGGTGGAGGGTGGTGAAGAGATGCCCGTTGCCAGTGAGCCGCGTGTAGCTCGCTGGGGACACGTCTGTGAGGGGCCGCGGCGGGTGCCGTACACTGGCGCCCTTGAGGACTGACCAGCTGGGCAGAGGGTTGCAGCGTCCCATGGGTCTGCGGGCGCCGTGGGTCGGGAGACCCGACACGGCTGCTCAGAACTGTTCCTGGCAGCAGGAGATTTGTCCCTGCCCTGCCCTGGATGGGCGCGGCACGGGGCCATGCGGCCCATCCAAAGACAGAAGCACTGATGCACTTGCGTGTCGGGGAAGGTCGTACGGCGTCGGGCGGAAAGCGGGGGGCCGTGCGCGACTGGACGGATGCCGTGGCTGCACACACACACACACCCGGTGCGGGGTGGTGCAGTGCGGTGCGGGGTGGTGGCCGTTGCACTGCGGCGCAAGATGTTGGCAGCCATGTGCTGCCCACGTGTATTGTTGTCCTCAGGGTTCAGCGAGTCGCTGGAACTGCCCCCCGCCCCCACGCGACCACATGTCGTACAGCTGGGGTGTGCCCTCGTGGTGGTCCGCATGCCTCTCCTGGCGCAGTCATGCCTGTTTCATGTCTGTTTAGCGGGGATTTAGCGGGGGGGGGGTGAGTTACGGCCAGTACACCCTCCAGTGCGGGGCTGATGGAAGCGCGATCGAGAGCCCTACCAGTACATGCGCTGCGCGGTGGGTTACCGTAAATGGACGGGACGGGGCGGTTGAGACACGGCCGCAGCGGCCTACGTGTCGTGTCGTGTCGTGGTGTGGCTGCTGCACACTCACAGCAAACGAGACCCGTATACCCGTATAATTCGAGCAAAGGACACATATTCTCAACCGCCTAGCCACCGTACGGCGAAGACCACAAACCGAGGCAAACAAGTGGCAGGGCCCCACCCGCAAGGATTTAGCAAGCCACCGCCCGAGCGCCGGCCCGGCGCAATCCACCCTACCACCCATACACACTACACGACACGACTCCGCTATCGCACCTCTCCCCCCATGCACAACCCAGAGACGCACTCACTCTGGCGTTCATTGACCCCGCGGCCGCGGCCGCCGCAGCACCGCGGCACTTGGCCGACTGCCTAACCACCGGTACCTGCCTACCTTAAACCCTACCTACCTACCTAGCTACCATGCATGGGACGCGTTTCTGGGCAATGTCCGCGCAATGCGTCGCACGACCCCCCCACACACACTCACACCTGTTCCCAGCTCCGCAAGCCTTTGTGTGGGAGGGGCACCGCCCAGGCAGCCACTCGGCCGTTCCGAGGGCCTGGAGCCAGCAGTGCCCACCCTTGCCACTACCGCTACATGGGGAGCCCGTTTGGCCGCCCGCCCGACCGACCGCCCGATGGATTGATTTTGACGCGATGAGGATAAACCCTCGGCCCACCCCTTCTGTTGGGTTCGCCGTCGCCATCGCCACAAACCTGATACGGTGATACGGTACCCTGGCGCCCACCTGTGCCCGCCCGCCTGCCGCCGCCTGGGTGAACCCTGACCACCTACACAAACCCTCAGGACATGCACCGGGCGGCACCTCCTCGCCAGTGCGCTCGCCAGGGCTACAGCGAATCACTGGCACCCGCGCCCACACCTCCTATTGAAGTCCAAAAGCCGCAGCGGGCGCCATTTCTTGACGCCTTCTCCCTCCCTGCCTCCCTGCCTCTCTGCCCCCGGGGGAGGGAGCCCTAGTCATCTAAATTGCTGCAGCTCAGTCAGCGCGCAATGCCCAGTTGCCCACACACAGACACACATACACACACAGAGAGTGAACGCACGGCTCGCATCACCTCACGCAACCGATACGTCCCTCAGTCTTTCCTCCTCCCTCCACCTGCACAGCGCGCATACCGTAACTACGAACCGATGTAGCACAACACACATGTATCGCCTTCCGGCGTCCGCTGCCCCAATCCCCCCGTGCCAGCGCGTGTATATGCGAGAGTCCCTGCCGCACGAAAAACAGCTTAACGCCGGCAAAACAAAGAAGCCCTGCATGCCCATTGCCTGGATACAAGCCCCCGCGGCCCCCTGCCCCCCGGGCTACTACTCCTAGCCCTTGCAGGAACCCCAAACTGGACGGTCCTCGCCTTCTGCAGCCCATCGCCAAACGCCAGAAAGATACGACTTCTCTACCCTGCCCTGCCCTGCCCTGCCCTACCCCAGACCCACGCACTGCTCTCCTAACTCGTCATATTGCCACGATCCCCTGGCTGTCGCGGCCTTGGCCCCCCACCCATGTCCCCCCCAAAATCACACACACACACATACACATACACACACAATTACACATACACACATACCGTCCATCTGCGCTACCTCCTCCCCCCGCCTCCATCCGGCATTGCACCCCTTTCCGCCGTGCCCTGCCGCCAGCACCCCCGGTCACATAGCCCGATTTCCGCAGCCGCAACCGCAGCCGCAACGGAGACCAGACCGGAAAGCCAGCGCCCCTTGCCACAACCCCGGCACCGCCGCCTCTCGCACTCACACTCACGACCGCGCCGCCGCCGCCGCCGCGCTCGCGTTCGCGCCCGACCTGCCGCGGCGCAAGCACACCAGCCGATCGCCCGGCTCAAATCCGCTGAAGGCGCCTCCCGCCAGCACCACCCCGCACTCCAGCCCGGCACCCACCGCCTGAACCGCCGCCCGGTGCTGACGCAGACTGGTGCAGGGCCCCTCCCACACCACCCGGCCGTCGCGAAGCACCCGCCAGAGCTCCTCGCCGCCCTGAGTCACCTCGCCGCTCAGCACGCGCACGCCTGGGGGGCGGCAATAAGGGGGAGGGGGATGAGAGGAAAGGTACCGCGGGAAGGGGGAGGGGGAGGAGGGGTAACCGGTTGCAGGGTTTTGGGGTTTTGGGGATTTTAAGGGCCGGGGGCCAGGGGTTCGCGTGCTGCGGCGGTTGTGCTGCTGGGCTGCTGGGCACGGGCCTCGGCAATCGGGTTTGGAGAGGGTTGGGTTTGCAAGCCGTTTTAGCTGGGCCCCTTCTGACGTAAGGGGCCAAGTGCGCAACAACTACAAATGCATACATACACAACCCGGTCTTTTTGCTGCAGAAGAAAGGAAAGGGATGCACATACACGCACACACACACACACACACAAACCATCCGCATCCGCATCCGCCGCCGCCTCACGCCACCCACCGGCGATCCGCCCGTCCTTGACCCTCTTGGCAGAGGTCAGCGGGAAGGTCGCCACCACCTCCGCCTCGCCCACCGCCGCCAGCGCCGCCGCGCCGCCAGCGCCGTCCGCCGCCGCCGCCGCCGAGGCCGCCGCCGCCGCGCCCTCCTCCGCCGCGCGCTGCACCTCCCCCCTCAGCGCATCCATCAGGTGATACACCACCCGCTGGGACAGCAGCCGCACACCGGCGGACTGAGCGGAGCGGAGGGAGGCCTCCACCTGGGGGCCAGGGAGGGTAAGGGGGGGGATTGAAGAGTGAATTTGAAGGGGGGGGTAATTAGAACGGCCCGGGTAAGGGGGGGGGGTTAGGAGGACAGGGTTTAGGGCAGGGGGGTAAAAAGGAAATACCGCAGCGGGGGGGGGGGCCAGGGAGGGTAAGGGGGGGTGGGTAGGAGGACAGGAAGGGTTAGGGGGTACCGAGGTAGGAGCGTAGGACCAACCCTAAACCCAAACTCTCCAGGCATGGCCGCTGCGGTGCTCACCCACCGCACCGCAATCTCCAAACCCGCGCTCCCTCCCCCTCCCCCGCCCCCTCCCTCCCCGGCACCCACCCTCCCGCACCCACCTCCGGCCCCATCTGCGCGTTGAAGCTGACCAAGTGAGCCCCCGCCGCCACCGCCAGGTTCACGTCCGACGGCGACAGAGCGCCCACACCCGCGTGAACCACCTTGATGGCAACATAGCCGCTGGCGCCGCCGCTGGCGGCGCCGCCGCCGCCGCCAGCGGCTGCCGCCGCCGCTGCGCGCTGCTCCTCCGCCAGCCCCTCCACGAGCGCCCTCACCGCCTCCACGGAGCCCTGCACATCCGCCTTGACCACCAGGTTCAGGTGAGCCACCGGCACCGCCACCGGCGCCAGCTCCCCCCCAACATCCGCGACAGCGCCATCAGCAGCCGGGGCCTGGGATGCCGCCGCCGCCGCATTAGCAGCAGCGTTGGTGGCAGGCAGGGCCGCGTCGGCGCCCGCCTGGGCCATCGCGGCCGCGTCCGCGTCCCCGGTGGTGGTGGTGGCCTTGCCCGCCTCCGCCTCCGCCTCCGCCTGGGCCCTGAGCTGCTCCGCCCTCTCCCTCAGTTTGTCGGCGGTGAGGCGCTTGCGCTCCCTCAGCAGCTGCATGCGCTCCGCCTTGAGGGCGCGGCGCCTGGGAACAGACAGGGGGGTGGATGGGTGGGGGGGTGGGCGTGTATGTGGGTGTGGGGGTTATCCACGTAAAGGCCGGGGGGCGGGCGGGTCAGCGCGTTGAGTGGGTGAGAGGCAGCAAAGGGTTCCGCAGGTGAAGGGTGCATGCATGGGCACGGCACGTGTATGTGTGTATGTGTGTTATGTGTGTGCGTGCACGCCCGCGCGCGCGGTGTTACGACACGACAGCGCTCCTCCGACCGACCCACACAGCTTTTGTGAGTTCCAAGTACTAACGGGTGCAGGCGCCACCCGTATACGGCCCACTGCGCCCGCACGATCATCCAACACACGTCACCCCTGCCCCCTAAACCCTTTCGTCCCTCCACCAACCCCCCTAGGTGTTCATTCGCACACCACCACACCACCACCCCACACCACCCTCCCTCCCTCCTCCTCCCCCCCAAGCAGCACCTGTTGTACTCCTCCGCCAGGTGCGCCGCCTCCCGCTGCCTCTGCGCGTGCAGCGCCGCCGCCAGCTGCATCCGCCTGAACTCCTCCGCCCTCAGTCGCCGCGCCTCCGCCAGCAGCCGGGCCCGGGCGGGGTTGGGCACCACCAGCAGCACGTCACCCGCCTGGGGCAGACCCTCCAGACCGGAGACCTGAGGGAGGGGAGGGAGGGGGAGGGGAGGGGAGGGAGGGGAGGAGGGGTCAGGGAGTGATATGCTCCTTTATAAAACAATGAGGGGTGGGGGGAGGGGGGAGGGGAGGGGAAGGGAGAGGAAGGGAGGGAGAGGAAGAGGGCAGGGGAGAGGGAAGGAGGGGTTTCAGAGCTGTGCACAGGACGGAGACAAGACGCACTCGAAAACCCTAAGACCCCGACCTTGCCACCCAAAACCTCCCTTCTTCCACCGCCCATCTTCATGGACCGCTCCACCTCAACCCAACACCGCCCCCCTCCGCCCCCCCGCCACCCACCCACCAGCGCGTATTGCCCCGGCCGCACGCCCAGTTGTTGTTGTAGCTGCTGCTGCTGCTGCGACGCCGCCGCAGGACCGGCGCTGGCCTCGCCTCCGCCTCCTCCTCCTCCGGTGGTGGTGGTGGTGGACGCCACCGCCGCCTCCGTCCGCAGCGCCCGCACCCGCCCGAACTCCGTGCCAACCACCACCGGGTCACCCACCTGGCGAAGAGGGGAGGGGGGGGGGTTGAGGAGAGGACGCTCAACGGGGGGTGCGGGAAAGGAAGCGAGGCGATGAGTGCAGAGGTGGGTTCCAAATACACACACACACACACATGTATAAGGGCGGTGACACAAACGGGCAAAAAAACTTCGCGGGGCCTTTCCTTTCCTTTCCTTTCCTTTTCGCCCCCCTCCGCCCCCCTTCCGGGACTCAGTCACATCACCAACAGCCTCCTCGCCTCGCCCCGCCCTCCTCCCCCCCTCCTCCCGCCCCGTCGTCCCCCGCCCCCCAAAACCCAACGTAGCCCCCCGCCAGCATTTCCCAGCGCCACAGCTGTCACCGCGCCCCAGCTGCCCCCCCTTCCCCCCTCCTCCCCCTCCCCCCCCAGACGCACTCGCAGTGTCCCCCGCTTGACAATGACGGTGGCCACGGGTCCGCGGCCCCTTTCCAATCGGGCCTCAATGACGGAGCCGCTGGCGGGACCGTCGCGGGGGGCGCGGAGGTCCATCAGCTCAGCCTGGGGAGTGGTGGGGGGTGAGGGGGAGGGGAGGGTGGGGTGGGGTGGAGAGGGGGTGGTAGGGTGGGTTGGGTTGGGTTGGGGTAGGGAGGAGAGGGGACGACAAGGGGAGGGAGTGTTTGGTGCAGTTCGGAGTGGGAGAGAGGAGGACGGGGGAGTCCATCCTTGCCCTGGAGCAGCAGGAGGGGGAGGAGGAGCAGCTTCACAGGCAGGCAGGCAGGCAGGCAAGTGCCAAGTCAGGTTGCCTGGGAGCGTCGGCCGGAGGCTCCTACGGTAATGGGCTGGAGGGTGCGGCGACCAACCTCCCCGTGCCCGACACACACCCCAACCTCCCTTCCCGCCCCAAAACAAACCATCCGCATCCTCCGTCATTCTGTGCGTGGATACCCTTGGCGACCCGACCATCCGTGCTGTACTTCGTTGCAGGCAGCTCGTGTGCTCACCACCCACCCTTGGGCCGGGCCCCCCCCCTTTTTGCTCCTCACCCACGAGCCTCCTTCCCCTCCCTCCCCTATCCTCCATTCCTCCTCCTCCTCCTCCACCCCCCAACTCACACCGTCGCCGCACCCCTCTCCCCCCCTTCCCTCCTCCCCCCTTCCCCCAACCCCCCCCAGTGACTCATTGTTTTATAAAGGAGCATATCACTCCCTGACCCAACCCCCCCCACCTGCAGCAGCAACGCCTCCTCCAGCTCCCTCAGCCCCTCACCCGTGGAGGCCGAGGTGTGGACAACCTGAGGAGGGAGGAGCAGGGGGAGGAGGGGGAGGGGGTGTGCGGAGAGTGAAATGCAATTAAGGGGGGTATAGGGCAGGACGGGGCGAGGCGGGGAAAGGGGAGGGCAGGTCAGGGCAGGGTGGCACAGGGCAGACACCGTGCGGCGGCGGATTACGGCCGCCAATACCACCCCTTTTACCAATCCACACCAAAATTCGAAGTACCCAAACCCGCACCCACTCTCACACACACACGCCAGAGGCACACCGACACACACCCACACACGCTCCCCCCCCCACACCCACACCCACACACACCTGCACGGTGCCCCCAAAGTCCTCCAGGTCGAGTCCCTCCGCCGCCAACTGCGCCTTCACGAAGTCGGGCCGGGCCTGGAGAGGGGGGAGGGGGAGGGGGGGGTGCGGAGGGGGAGCAGGAGGAGGGGCCCGAGGACGTGGGGGGCCAGCGGGCAGCGGGAGCGGGGTTTGGCCACTACGGCGATCAGTCGAGCAGGGCCCCTGCTGCGGGAGAGGCGAGGTGAGGTGGGTGGCAGGGGCCTTCCGAGCGTGCGTAGCGGAGGGACCGGACCTCAATCCACCTCCCAAACCCCCGATTCCCCCCCCTCCGCGACCCCACCGTGGGCTTGTCGCACTTGGTGATCGCCACCACCAGCGGGCAGCCCGCACTCCGGGCGTGAGCCAGCGCCTCGCGCGTCTGCGGCTTGACTCCCTCGTCCGCCGCCACCACCAGCACCGCAATGTCGGTGACGGCGGCGCCGCGGGCGCGCATGGCGGAGAAGGCCTCGTGACCGGGGGTGTCTACGAAGGTGATGGCGGACGGGGGGGCGGACTGGGGAGGTGGCGGACGGGGGAGAGGGGGCGGGGAGGGGGGAGGGCGGGGAGCAAGGGGGGAGGGAGGCGTGAGGAGGAGGAGGAAGGCGAGGAGGCGGCTAGGAGGGCGGGCGAAGGTGTGCGGGTGTGAGGGCGCGGGTGTGGGCGAGGGCGAGGGTGAGCGTTAACGAGGAGTGGAGGCAACGGTGTGGGGTTGGTCGAAGCAGCAGCACTTGCGGCGGGCAGGGGAACGGCGACTGCGAGCCGCCCGGCCCCGAACCAGCCTCGCCCTGTTCCTACAACCCTTCCTCCACCGGCCCTGGCCCCATCCGGCAGCAGGCGGCAGGGAGCCGCGCACCTCCCCTTACACACACACACACAGGGGGCCGGAACCGCCCACCCTCCACACCCCCACCCCGTCAGCCCCCCCCTCCGCTCGCAGCCCGTCGCCATTCCCTTCCCTTCCGCCCCTCCGCACAGTCCATCTCCCACGCGCCGCCCTCCCGCGCCCCCTCACCTCCGCACCTCCGCACAGTCCATCTCGCCCCCCGCCCTCCCCCCCGCCACACCCGCCCGCGCCCTCCCCCCCCCCTCCGCACCTCCGCCGCCGCCGCCGCCATCTTGACCTCGAATGCGCCAATGTGCTGTGTGATGCCTCCCGCCTCCCCCGCCGCCACCGAGCTGCTCCTCAGTGCATCCAACAGAGAGGTCTTGCCGTGATCCACGTGGCCCAGGATGGTGACAACGGGCTGGCGGGGCTCCAGGGGGGGGCGGACTGACGAGGGGAGGGCAGAGGGAGGGAAGGGGGAGCGGAGGGAGGGAGGGAGGGAGGGAAGGAGGGGAGTGGGGAGCGGGAGCGGAAAAAGGGGAGCGGGAGTAAGGAGAAGGATAACGCAGCGGGAGCGGGTCAGCGGGATGTGTGCAGGAAACCGGTCGGACGGGACCCGTCGTCCCCTCCCCCTGCCCCGCTCCCTCCCATCCCACCCACCCGCTGCCGCGCTGCTTGCGCCCTCCGTAGCCTCCGCCGCCGCCGCCACCGCCGGTTCCTCCCTTCGCCTCACGATGCCGATTCGCCCAAACTCCAGCGCCGCCAGCTCCGCACTCTCCGGCGCCACCTCCTCCCGGTCGCTGCGCACCTCCTCCCCCAGCTGCTCCCGCAGGAAGGACTCCAGGCGGGCGGGGGGCACCCCCAGCAGCACCGCCAGACCGCGCACGGTGACGCCCTCGGGGATGAGGACCTGAGAGACGCGAGGGGGGAAGAATCCGGGAGAGGGGAGGCGAAAGGGAGGGGAGGCGAGGGGTTAGGGAGGGAGGGGAGGTGGAGGTGGAGGGGGTTTGTAACGAAGTAACGGAGATACCGCAGCGGACGGAGGGAAGGGGGAGGGCGAGGGAGGGAGGGAGGGAGGGAGGGAAGACGAGGGGCCCGGGTCAGGTGGGGGCTGCAGCAGCATTAACCTCAGCAACACACAGCAACACGCGGCCCCACCCTGACGAAGGCCCACGCTCCCGCTCACAGAGGCCAGTCGAAGCACACACACACGCACACACACACACACACACCTGCTGGGGCTCCCCAAACAGCGACCTCCGGCCCGAAGAGGACACCGACCCGGGGCTGGACACGGCGCCGGAGGCGGCAGCATCCAGCGCCGCCGAGCTCTCGTCCGTGTACGACCCAACCACCGCCTCCGCCAGCTGCCGCCCAGCACCGCTGGCGGCGCCGCTGGCGGCGGCGGCGCCGCCGGCTGTGTTGGAAGAGGCCGCGTACAAGGCCGCCATGCTCCTGGCCCAGTCCTCCTCCCCCAGAGCCGGCTCCAGCGCTGCGGGGGGGGGGGGGGGGGCGGAACAAAGCGGACGGAATGGGACGACACAACCGAAATAATGGTCAACGGTTAACGGAATGGAACGGTCAACGGAAGGGTCAACGGAACGGTCAACGGTCAACGGAATGGCCGACGCGGAACGGGACGCGCCCGGGCGCCGGCGGATGGGCGGAATGTGCGCCGTGCCGGCGGACTTGGCGGGAAAGGGAGCCGAGGGACATGACGAGCCGGTGACCAGACGGGTGACGGACAGGGAGGCAAAGTGCCGCCAAGTGACGCCGGAAGGACAGCGGAATCGGGATCCGAAGTCGCGGCAACGGCACAGCGCTCTCCCTCAGGAATCAGGACATGCAGCGAGTGGCTCCCCGGTCCTTTTTCCAGCCGGGGCGGCGACCTGTGGGCGAAACACCGGTGGCCCCAGTGCGTGACCGCTCTCCTTTTATTCTAGTTCCGAACCCCTCCCGCCCTCCTCCCCCCCCGGGGGCCGCTCTGCGCCACTTACCCAAGGCGCGACGGTGGCGCACACCCAGTCCGCCGGTGCCCGCCCAGCCCAGCGCTTGCTGCGGCTGCCGCTGCTGCTGCTCGCCGCCGCCGACAACACTCGACAGCGGCGACGGCGAACGCTCCGAAACCCCCGGCACGACCCCGCCCGCGCCCGCCGGATCCTGGATCTGCGACAGCAGCTGTCGGAGGACGTCCTCCGGGTTGACCGGCGCGGCCGGCGGCTGCGGCTCCGCCGCCGCGGCGTCGAAGGCGTCGGCGCGGAGCGCCGACGCTGACGCCGCCGCCAGCTTGGCCTCCGCCTCCGCTGCCGCCGCCGCCGCCGCCGCGAGCTCCTCATGCTCCCTACGGCGGCGCTCCAGCTCCGCCCTGGCGCTGGCGAACCGTGCGGCCGCCTCCGCCGCCTGCGGACTGCGAATCAGGTCCAGCAGGCTGTGCCGGCCGCCCGCCGCCGCCGCCGTCGCCGCCACGGCCTCCGCCGCCGCTGCCTCCCCCAGCACCGCCTCCAACTGCTGCCGACGGGCTGCCGTGGCCGCGTCCGCGGCGGCGGTGGTGACGGCTGCGGCCGCTGGCGGCACGATCTCCGGCGCGGCTAGCGTCGCCGTCGTCGTCGTCGTCGTCGGCGGCGGCGAGGCAACCACGTGGGCGGCTTCCGCCGCCACGGCGGCGGCGGCAGTGCCTTCCGTCGGGAAACGCGCCCGCAGCTCCGCCACAGCGCCGCCGCCCTCCTCCGCCTCCGCCGCCTGCCGCATCGCCGCCGCCTCCGAGGCCGCGCGCTCCGTTGCCGCCGCCTCCGGCCTGATGTCGGCGGGGGCAGCGGCGGGTGCGCCCTGAAGAGGACTGGCCTTCCAGAACGACAGCAGCGAGCTCAGCCACGAGCCGGAGTCCTGACGCATGCTCGTCCTGGCGGCAGCGGCAGCGGCGGCGACGGCGGGCGCCTCTATCGCCTCCACAGCCGGTCCCGACGATGGCAGCGGCGTCGGCGCCTTCGCCGCTGCTATCGCCTTCACGGCCGCTATCGCCTCCGCGGCCGCTGTCGCCTCCGCCGCCGCCCTCGCCTCCGCCGCCGCGTCCATCACAGGCCGCGGCAACGGCTCCTCGACCAGCGTCGCCGCTGCCTCACGTTCCGCTGCCGCTTGCGGCGGCAGCGGCGCGGAAGCTGGCGCGGGCTCCCGCAACGGTGGATGCGCCACATCCACCACCGCCTGCTGCTGCTGTTGGTGTTGGTGTTGCTGCTGTTGTTGGTGCTGTTCCTGCTGCTGCTGTTGGTGCTGCTGCTGCTGCTGTTGGTGCTGCCATACGGTTCTGACGCGCTGCCGCATCTCCTGCAAGCTCAATCCGGAAAAGGCCAGACGCAGGATGCCCAGGCCACCTCCCCAGGTCAGCGCCCTGGCTTGGGCCTCCGTGGCGGCCTGCAGTCGGGGTGGTGGGGGTGGGAGTAGGGGTGGTGGTTGGAAGGGTTGGGGTGGGGAGGAGATTTGTATACGTGCGATGCGAAGTTAGTACTGGGTTGCAGCAGCCACCAGGCACGAATTGGGGGCGGCAGGCGCCACCATAACCAAAGCGCCGCCGTGAGCGGTCCACTGTCGTATCGGACAGAGAGCCGGGCACAGAGGGCACAGGTCACTGCAGCGCCCCCGCCCCCTGGCGACGGCGCGCGAGTTGAAGCACCGGCACGGTGCGGTGCGATTTTTGGCGCGGTGCGGTGCGGTGCGGTGCAAAGGAATGCGATGCATGGCGGTGCGGTGCGGTGCGGTGCCATGCGGCCCTTGCGGTTATGCTCCTCCTCCTCCTCCTCCTCCTCCTCCGGCGAGCTGCACTCGCACTCGGGTTGCCGCCGCCGCACTACTCATCCATCTCCCAGGCCTCCAGTCGGGCCTCCTACCGTACCTGCAGCGCCGCGTCCCGATCTCCCAGGTACGGCTCGTCATCCGGCGGCGCGTGCGTCAGCCCCTCATCGCAGTAGCGCGGCAGGTCAGCAGCTGCGGCTGTAGCAGAAGCTGTAGCTGCTGCTGCGTCCGTGGCGCCGGCCGTGGCGGCCACGACGTCCGCGCTCGCAACCTCCAAAGCGACGCTGGCGGCAGGCGCCTCCGTCGCCGCCGAGGCAGCTGGCGGTGCCGGCAACTCCCCCACCACGGAGCGCACCTGCTGCGCAGCCCCCGCGGCGGCGGCGGCGGCGGCGGCAGCCTCCGTCGCCGCCACCGCTGCCGCCGGCGGCGGCACCGCGCTGGCTTGCCCGGCCGCCGCCACCACCTCCTGCCGCCGCGGTTCCGGCTGCTGTCGCTTCACCGCCGCGGGCGCAGCCGCCGTCGGCGGGTGCGGCCGCGCCAGGCGGGCCAGCGCCAGGCCCCTCAACGCGCCGACGTCGCTGCTGCGGCTTGACGCAGATAGCGCCGCCAGGGCCTGACTCCTGGCCGCCGCCGCAGGGGCCACCGCCGCCGCCACGCTCTCCTCCATCTCGGCGGCCAGCCAGTCGATCAGCTCCCGGGGTGGGCCCGCGGTGGCGGCGGCGTCGCCGGCGTCCGGCCTTGCGGCGGCGGCGAGGGCGGCTGCAGCGGCGAGGGCGTTGGACCCCTTAGCGACCGTCATCGGGGCAGGCCGGGGCCGGGCGGCGGGATGCGCCGCCGCAGGGCCGTTGCCAGCGGCGGCGGCAGCGGGCGCTGGGGCGGCCGCAGCCGCCACCGCGGCCTGCTGCAGCCGAAGCCGGTATGCTGTGTGCGCGGCCAGGGACCTGTGCACGACGCGCGACAGCGCGTGCGCGCGGGAAGGGTCGACCCGCACTGCAGCAGGGCCCTGCAGCGAGTTGCGGGCGGCGGCGGCGGCGGCGGCGCCGGCGTTGGTGCCGGCATTGCCTCCAGCGCCGGCGGCCTCCAGCTCCTCGCGGCTCAGCAGCGCCCCCAGACCCGGCGCCGCTAACGCGCCGCCGAAGCCCGCCTCTGCCGCGGCGGCGGTGTCGTGCACTTTGCGCAGCCGCGGCAGCCCCTGCTGGGCGCCGTCGGCGGCGGTGCTGAGACCGAGGCCGCCCATGGAGGACGACGACGACGATGCCTCCAGGGAGGCGAGAAGATCGCCGCTGCCGCCGTCGCCGCTGGCGGCGGCGGCGGCGGACGGCGCTGCCGCGCCGTCCTCCGCCGCGGCAGCGCTGGAGGAGGGCAGCCAGGCGGCTGGCGGGACCGGCGCCGGCAGGGGTTCGTTGCCTAGCAGCGCCGCCAGACGGTCGGCCTCCTCAGCGGCGGCGACGTCGGGTGGCCGCCGCCGCTGCGGCGGCGGCGGCGGCCGATCCGGGTACCAGCCGTTGCCGCCGTCGCTGCCGCTGCCGACGCTGGCGAAACGCGCGTCGTCCGCTCTTCCGTTGCCGTCGATGCCGCTGCCGGCGGCGCCGCCGTCAGGCCTGCCGCTGCTGCTGGTCACGTAGAGGTAGCTCTGGGCCGGGGGATCCGGCGGCGCGCGCTGCGGCTCAGAGTAGGCGGCGGAGGCGATGGCCGCGCGGCCGGCGGGGCCGGCAGGGAAGGGCCCCGGGCCAGCTGGGCTTGCTAACAGCGGGTCGTCGGTACGTGTGGTGCGTTGTTGGCGAGCAAAGAGCGGCCCAGGCGAGTGCGCGCGGTCCGAGGGCGTGGAGACGGACGCCGACCGGAAGGCGTCCTCACCCCTCACAGCGCCTGACCCCGGTCCGGCATGCAGCTGGCGACTGGGCCCTGGAGCCATCAAGGCCGCGCGAGAGGAGGTGGCCACAGAGGAGGGCACCGGGGGCGAGGACCACAGCGTACCGCGTTGACGATGGCTGATGTGTGGCACAGCGGCGGGCCTCACGTTAGGACCGGCTTCGGGCTCGATCCTCAGGGACTGTGGATTCGAGATGTGGCTTGAGCGATGCGCTTCTGAACATGTTTGATGGGGCTTTTCGTCACGGCTGGCGCCTTGGGGCAGCAGTTCCGGTGATGTGTCGCCATCAGCGCCGCCAGCAACAGCGCGGACTGGCGCTGCGAGCACATCCACAACTGCGGACGCTGGCCCTACTATGCCGCCTGGGCAGCCGCGCTGAAGCAACGCACCCCTCATCGCCCCTCGATTGAAAGCTTGGCACAAGCAAGGGTACCAAAATGATAAAATTCCATTAGATCCTGCTAATCACAGTGCAGCTAAGTGTTCCATTTGGCATGATCGGCAAAGCTGCTTTCCTTCGTGGCTGACGTGAGGTACAATGATTACGCTTGCACGCATGCACGGCGCTTCACGCACAACGAGCTGATACTGTATTATTCATATACTGGTATGGCTTCTCCTTGCAGGTAGTTGCCCTAGCTTGTGCGTATTACCACTATTACCAACGTGTTACCAACCATCGGCTTATCAGGCCTTCTAACGTTTGGTGTCCTGAGCGTAGATGTTGCACGCATAGCTCATTCCATGAGCCGCTTAGAGTGAAAATTTAACGCCGCTGTGCGCGTAGAACTGACAAAAATATTGGCAGCAGCGGCTGCAGCGCAAAAATGCCATTTCTGGGCACGGAGAACAGGCGGCAGCACCATGTCGGTAAGCGACTGAGTACGTTGCATTGCGGGTTTTAGTCCGGTGGAGTTTCTTGGTCGGTCAAGCAAGGATACATCATGCGCCCTGGGAAAACCTACGTCGCGTATGGGAGCCACCCGCGATGCTGAGACGCAGCACCAGTCTGCCTGCATGTTGATCATGTAGGGCTCGACCATATCCGGCAAGCACGCACAGCGCATACGCACACGCACACACGCGCGTCAACACACGACGTCCGTGGGTGAAAGGTTCTGTGCTGCAAAGCACAGCTAAGGAGAGTTCATCCACGTGCGCTAACGCCAAGTGGGATGTAGGAGTTAATCGCAAGTGGTGACCGGGGGCCTCAAGCGCGAAATGACAGGGCCCTTGCCTCTGTCCTCTCGCGCTCACGACACCAGCAGCTCCGGGCACCCACATCACGTCATGCAACACGCAGCCGCCGCCTGGGCCACCGCCTGGGCACGTCCGTCCACCGCCCACTCGTCTGCACCGCCACCGCGCATTGGCCCCCGCGTCAGCAGCCCTTCACTTTCCACCCCAATCCGCGTCAGCATCTTGTGCTTGCACCCCAGTCTTGACTTGACATGCTACCATCCCCCCAGAATCCTCCTTCATATGGAACTTAGAGCCTGCGTCGTGTGTCATGTGCCGCGTGTCGTAACGCGTGCTGTAAGCGGGCGCGCCCCTGCGGTTGCGTCTTGCCGCCCCGCCCTGCGCCTCCGACGTTTACCAAAAGAAAAATTCGCAAAACACCACCCACCCAACCCACCCACCACCCACCCAACCCACAAACGCAACCCACCCAACCCACCCACCCACCCACCCAACCCACCCACCCATCAACCGCAACGCCGCCTCCGTCCCACCGTTGCGGTGTCTTCCTTTGTCGCCGCCCTGTCGCCACCCATCAATAAATCCCTCCCCTCCGCCCTCCCCTCCCCTTCCCCCCCGCGCCCCCAAGGTCTGGAGAAGTACAAGATCGTGCACCACGACTTCAACCACTTCACGCTGGGTCCCTCCAAGGGCAAGTCCGACAAGCGGTCCAACAAGATGGCCTTCACGCTGCTGGAGCCCGAGAACCTGCAGCCCTCCTTCAACGTCCTCTACGTGCGCACGCAGCGACCCGCCGTGCTGAGGCTGCCGCTGGTGCAGGCCTTCCTGGACACCTGGGCAGAGGCGGTGGAGCTGGTGCGGCCGGTGTTCAGGTGCGGGGTGGGGTGGGGGCAGGGCGGTGGGAGAGGGGAGGCCCGGTGCTGCGGCCGGTGTTCAGGTGCGGGCTGGGGTGGGGGCAGGGGGGTGAGAGAGGGGAGGCCCGGTGCTGCGGCCGGTGTTCAGGTGCGGGCTGGGGTGGGGGCAGGGCGGTGGGAGGGGAGGCCCGGTGCTGCGGCCGGTGTTCAGGTGGGGGGTGGGCGCGGGGCAGGGCGGTGGGAGAGGGTGAGAGGGTAAAAAGAAAATATCGCAGCGGGGTGGGCGCGGGGCGATGGGAGAGGGTGAAGGGTGTGTCGCTTGCGGGGGAAGGAGAGGAGGGAAGGCCCCGGTGTTTTATTAAACCCTCCCCCGCCTCGCCTCGCCGTGTCGGGCCAGTTGGAAAGGGGGGATAGGGAGCAGTTCTGGAGGGAGGGGGCCAGCTCTGCAGAGGGTGATCCCGCGCGATGATGGCGCAGTCCCCACGTAACACGGCCCCACACGGCCCCACACGGCCCCACACGGCGCCACAGGTTCGGGATCCCCGAGTCGTCGCTGCGGGACAAGTGCAAGTACTGGAGGTGAGGTGAAGGGGGGGCGTGGTGGGGGAGGGGCCGGGCCGGTGGTTGTGGGGACGGCGGGAGGAGGGGCCGGCGCCCGGCACCGGTGATGAAAGGCGGCAGGGGCCGGCAGAGGCCGGCAGGGGGGTTCTTGATTGGGGGTTCACACACAGACATCCACATCATTGCCCGCGCTTTCCTGCGGGATTCAACCGCCCCCTTGCCCCCCAGCGAGCCGGTCCAACCGGGCTCCTCGACCCCCCCCTCGACCCATCTCCTGTTCCCGTCCCTCCCCCCTTGCCCCCCTCCCAAACACACGCAAACAAATACACACACGAAACGCCACGCAGGGACGACGGCAGCTCCCTGCCCACCAACCCCAGCTTCCAGACTCAGCGCCTGATGAAGGCCCTCAGCAACGAGGCCTTCGGCGCCAGTCGCCTGGGTCACCGAGCCCACACCCACAGCCCCCATCAGGGACAGCAGCAGCAGCAGCCGCCCCTGCTGCACGGCGTGCAGGACCAGCAGCAGCAGCAGCGGCAACAGCAGCAGCAGCAGCTGCAGCCCGGGGAAGAGGCGGCGGCGCGGGGCGGCCCCGCTGGCGCTGCCACCCAGGACAAGAGCGTCGGTCACGGTCACGGTCACGACAGCGGGGGCCATGGAGGCCACGGCCATGGCGGGCACGGAAAGGGGGGGCACGGCGGCGGTGGGCACGGAAAGCGGCACCTGACTCCCTTCCAGGAGAAGGAGGAGGTGAGGTGGGGGCGAGGAGAGGGGGGCCGAGGAGCGGGGGAGTCGAGGAGAGGCGGGGCGAGGAGCGGGGGGGGGGGCGAGGAGCGGGGGGGGGCGAGGAGCGGGGGGGGGCGAGGAGCGGGGGGGGGCGAGGAGCGGGGGGGGGCGAGGAGCGGGGGGGGCGAGGAGCCTGTAATCGCCAAGATGGCCGGAGGTCGCTTTCCGAGGAGGCGGAGGTCATTGGGGCAGGGGAGCTTGGGGGCGTTGGGGTCGGCACTCTGCACGAACCCCGCCTGAGACAAAGGCCCTGGCTGCCCGCGTGCGAGAGGCTGCGAGATGTGCAGGCGAGAGGGATGTGGGCGGCTTTGGACCCGCATGCCCTTCTTCACCGGATGTGCCATCCCCACCCTTTCGACTGGTTGAGGTGCCTCCTCTGTCACACACACACATACACACACACACATACACACACAAACACACACCCCTGGCCAGCGGAAGGGCCCGGTCAGATACTGTGACGACACACACACAACACAGACACACCCCTCGCGTGCCTCTTCCCCTCCCCTCCCCTTTCCTTCCGTCGCGATCGCCCCCCCCCCCCTCACCTCACCTCACCTCACCTCTTTGCCTTTTTGGTCTGTCATACATTGAACCACTCAACCCCTCCCCATCCCTTTCCCGCCCTCCCTCCTCTCCTCCCTCCTCTCCCCTCCCTCCCCTCCTCTGCCTCCGGGCCCTCAGTTCGTGGAGGCGGTGACTCCCTGGGCGGTGCTGGGCCTCAACATCGCGGCCTGGTGCTACCTGGGCGCATCCGCAAGCAAGCCGGGGATGTGAGCGAGCGGGCTGGCCCCTCCCCAGGCAGCAGTCGGGGTTTGTGTGTGTGTGTGTGTGTGTGTTGGGGGGGTAAAAAGGAAGATACCGCAGCCCCCGTGTGTGTGGTGGGGGGTCTACCGCCTGGCGTAGCGGCGCAGCGGCACGCTCCAGCCCCGGCGGGGGCGGGGATGTAGGCCGGCGGCCGGGCAGCAGCAGCAGCCGCAGCCTAGCAGCTGGAAGCCAGCTGCAGCCGCTGGGTGAGGGGAGGCGGAGGGGGAAGGACTGTGTCCGCAGGCGTGTGTGTGGGGGGGGAAGTAAGGTGGGGGCCGGCGGACGGGTGGCAAGCAGGGGTGGCCTCAAGTCGTGCCGTGAGCGGTGCAGCGGCGGCGCGGCCTCCGCCGCAGGTGTGCAGAGAAGGAGGGGCAAGAGGGACATGTGCACGCGCGTTCATGTTTGTGCTCGTGCTCGCACGTTTTGCCATAGCCGCTGCGTAAGCGGGCGAGGACAGAGGCGGCGCGGCGCGGCGCGGGGCGGGCAGGGGGGCACACGGATCGAAGCGGAGCGGTGTGGACGCGACGCGGGAGCGAAGCGGTGCGGACGTGGGGCGCTTTGAGCGGAGTAGGGCAGCGCGCAGCGCCGTCGACAGAGCAGAACACGTCAGCAACAGTCACAGACCCGCAGGACCGGTTCGGGTCGGGTTGGGGCGGGGCGGGGCGGCTTGGTGTCTTGCTTTGGCGGCCACCCACTCTGCGGTGAAGCAGAGACTTCGGCACTGCGCCTCTGAAGCGAGGTGGCCGGACCCCCTGCTCTCTCTCTCTCTCTCTCTCTCTCTCTCTCTCTCTCTCTCTCTCTCTCTCTCTCTCTCTCTCTCTCTCTCTCTTGCCGACGCGGCGAGCGTCGCTCTCGTCCGCGACGATGGAAAGCTACCGTATGTGTACGATGTGTGTGTATGTGAGTGTGTTTGCTACATGGTTGGGGGTGCGTGCGTGCGATGTGTGTGTGTGTACGATGTGGCAGTGTTGCGCGGCCCGGGGCCCCGGGCTGAGAGACCCTGCCTTACCCGACACACACACACACACACACACACACACACACACACACATACGCTGCCCTACCCGGCACACGCCGCGACCCGGCGCGCTCCGTTCCTGGGGGCGAACCGACGGAACTGTCTGGACAGGGGGTGATCGAGGTGACCCAAATGGAGTGATCTGTGTTAATTGGACGAATTGGTTGATCCATGATCCTCAAGGGGAGGGCCGGGAAGGCAGCCGATGGTTTCGTTTCGGCGGGGCCGCGTGGGGCGGCATTGCGAACAGGCCTACGTGTAGCGTACACCACCGCGCGTGAAGGCCACGGCGTGTATGCCGTCACGCGTGAAGCTCGCACGTAAAGTCGTCCTCCTAAACACAGACAAAAGTCCGCCCATTTACGGTACTGTCAATCTGTCATCACACAGTGAAGGTTGACGCTCATACAGTTGGAGAGTATGTCCTTGAGGCCGCGCGGCTGGCGTCCAGCAGCGCGAGCACCGACTTAAGACAGCTGCCACACAGGTGCTTCTGCCCTTGCTAGCCACAGCAAGCAGGCACACCGTAACAGGACTGAAATCAGCTGAAATATTCTGAAGTCTCGCGGCCCTCGGGGGGAATCTCTCGGAATGAACTGGTGCGGGATGCGGGATGTTCCGGCCACCTGTAATGCTAATAATGCTGGTGGTTTTGGATGGGCTGGTGCGTTCACGTAGGGCCAGAGGGGCCGCGAGCAGAGGAGAAGTGCTGGGGATGCGCTGATGATTGGTTGAGCCTGTTGGCCGACGAGCCTGCTGGCCGATGTCGGTGGCGGAGGGCGGAGGGCTCTTCTAGTCCGCAGCCTGAAAACCCTAAAACCCTAAAACCCAAAAACCCACAACCCAAAGTCCATGGAGCGGCCCAACCCCATGCCAGCGGCCTGCCTCCTGCAGACCGTAGTAACCCGCCCTCTGCGTTAATCGTCGGCAGACGGATGAGGGGTTCCCGTCACGTGGGACCCGCTGGAGCGCGGCCGCCGGGGTTCGTTCAGTGGTCAATGGATGCTGTAATCTGATGTTGTTTTCGCGAATTGGTTCGGAGTCCTTCATCAGAGAAACGCAGGAAGCAAGGGCACGCACGGATGGAGGAGTGCAAGGTAGGTGGCGTGCAGCAGCAGCAGAGGGTGTGACACCGGTGCCACGCAGGTCGTGGATGGATGGGCCTCCCTGCGTGCTGCACGAATGGCTGCACATGACGTTACATGACATGGAGCAGGCACGGAGCATGCACCGAGAAGCAACTTTTAGGTGGTGCTGCAACCGGAAACATGGAAACGAACGAAGGCCAAGTCGATTCGCAAGCAGCGGCGGCGGCGGCAGCGGCTCCGGTCGTCCTCGCAGCGAGGCAGCAAGGTCTCGTTACGCGCACGGTGGTGCATGCTGCCTGCGACCTGTAACCTTTTGTTGGGTCCTGCGCGGGTTGTCCCTGGATCCTCATCGATTGGACGCTGTGTACATGCACACGCGCACGGACGGACAGGGGCCTTGTCGCTGCGCAGCACGCTTGTGGCGTCAGAGGCGGTGAGGTGGTGGTGGTTACAGGCTCCAGACCCTTGTCAGGAGGGTGGCCTGCGGCACGGTAGGTACGCCGCAAAACGGAGGGACAGTACGTTTTCACAGGTCTCCACTAAGTTGTTTGTGCGCAAGGCATGCTTTTCGCGCAGAGGAAATAAAGATTGTGCCGCTGGGTTACTTGTTTGCCGGCGCCACGGCTCCTAATCACCTCGGGACGCCTGTCGCGAAAACCGTTTTGGAGACCTCTGAAGTCTGAACATCCTCCATCAAAACTTGCTAGAGTATCAATGTGTCACCCGCATGCATGGCGGGGCCAGACCCACCGAAACATAGTGTGTTGATGCCGCAGCATAGTGCTGTTACTTTGCGCACCGGAAATAGTGCAGTCCACAGGTGCAGTCAGTAGTCCGGTACGGCACTCTCTAAGGCCTTCGGACCGGGATGGGCAGGTCTCAAAAAGATCCCCTGCCCCAGTGAAGCTCTAACGTTACACAGACGAGCAAGCCTGCTGTTTGCCTGTTTGCCTGTCCCAACACTTTGCCGGCACCTTTGCCTGCAGACAAAGGGTGCACCGCAGGCACTGAAACCTTATCACAGACTGTTAGGCCTTGTGGCCACGAGTAACATGGATTGTTTGCTATTGGCCATGAACAAGACTGGGGGCAAGCTGGCGAAAGGTCTGAGCAGGGCCGGGAGGTGAGCGCGGGTGGCTTCTCCGGGAAATGGAGCTTACTGGCCTCGGAAGGAGCTGATTCATCACGTTCATTTCTGCAGATGCATAACAAATGGCGTTGCGGGCTGTTTAACTGGGCCGGATGTCGGCGTTCCGATCGACGGAGGCCGATCCTCGTGGTGCGTGAGTTGGCGTTGACCTTTTGGTATAAGGTTTTGAGAAGTAAAAATATTAAGGTCCAGTCTTCTCAGAAAATATGGGCCGCCTTGGACTTGGTAGAGTCGGTCGACTTTGGTTTCGATCGCCGTCGCATCGCTTTGAAAATCCTTTGTCTGGGGCTCAGGCCGCTTGCCTGCGCCACAAAACTGAGGTCCAGGGGCTACCGCGTGTGCCTAGGTTTACGTTGTTCTACGAATAAAACTGCCCTTGTAGACATTTACTCGACATCTGCTGTATGAGGCATTGATATGACGTCTCATAGGTCATAGCGTCTGCAAACCTAAGAAAATGTTGTTCAATTCCATCTAAGAACCTGCTATGCGTGCCATAAGTTGGGTTTGCGAGTCTGCATACTGGTCTGTGCACCTTTCACTTTCTGACTAAAGTGTATGTACCTTTCCTTCGCTCCCGTGCCCACTCCTTTTCTCGCACGCACAGGCCGCGCATCCTGGCCGCCAAGACTGCGGAGATGGAGGCCGCCGATCCGTCCCTACACACCTGCGGGTGCCGCTGCAGCCCCTGCACGAAAGCGCGCTGGTGCGTGCAGCAGCTCCCCCGCGCCATCGATCTCACCTGGGACATCTCCCGTCCCAGCAGCAGCGAAAGCAGCAGCAGCAACACCACCACCAGCAGCGATCCCGCCAGCAGCGGCACCACGACCGCCAGCTGCAGCCGCGCCATCATCATCACCACGTCTTCCGACGACTCGTCCGTCGCCGTCGCCGACGCCCGGACCAGCACCAGCACCCTTTGCAGCGACGGCAGCGCCGTGCCGCCGCCGCCGCCGGCATCCCCGTCACCGCAAGATGCGGGCCTCGCCGACGTACCGCCCTTGGACCCCCTCAACAAGCCCACCGGCGCTGCGCTGCTCAAGGATATCACCGGCCCCGACAACCGGACCGTGTGGCGCCTGCCTCCTTCGGCGCGCTGGCAGCACCAAGTGGTGGTCAAGGACATCCCGTGCCACAGCGCCGAGCGGGCGGCCGAGATTACGGCGGCAGGCGACCTCTTCGAGACCCCCAGCAAGCGCGTGGCCGGCATCTTGACCGTGGACGAGGCGATGGCTGAGGCCCGCATGGCGGACGAGGTCTCGCGCGCTGGCGCCGCCAGGAGCCGCCGCCGCCTGCTGCGCCAGCAGCGCCGCCGCGACCTGTTCGTGCAGCCCCTTCACGTGGAGGTGCGGCCCTGCTCGCTGGTGGGCACTTCACTGGACGCCGGGCACGACCTGGAGGTGGTCATCGTGTACCCCTATCACGCGGACGGCGACGCGCTGCAGTACATGTACGAGCTTGGGCGGGCGACGCTGTGGCGGATGCTGAGCTGGCGCCGCCCGCTGGGCCCGGACGTCGCCGCTGTGGTGCTGTCCCAGGCCATGTACGAGCTGGCCCGGGACATGTTTGGGCTGGTGGGCCAGGCGCACGAACTGGGTTTTATCCTTAACGGTGAGAGGCAGGACTTGGCTAGGCATGGGCGCTTGGGGCAGATATCTGTACCGGAGGCGAGGCAGGGAGGGAGGGAGCGAGAGAGCAGAGAAACACGGCAGCGAATGAAGTGCAGGCTGAGGGCAGGCGGGGGGAGGGGAAGGGCGGCAGCAGCACGGGGCTTGGATGACCTTGACGTGCGCATATGTTGCACACGCATCCGTGGGGCACACGGGAGCCAACGATTGCGCATACAGGCATACTACTGGGCGTACTCCTCGCCCGTGCGCGGTTTCTTGAATGGATTGCCTCGTTCACAGCGGAGCCAAAGGGTCATCGGCGGTGCATGCATGCCGCACCTGACACTGTCGCGGCCGAACCCCCACCCAAAAATCCACTGCGCCCAGCTAAGCAAGAAAGCAACCAACCCCCGCATGCTCAGTAGAGCAGGCCGATTGAACCGGCGCACCCCCGCCCGCCCGTCCTCTCCCAGACCACAAGCCCGAGAACCTGGTGTTTTCCCGCTCCGCCGGCGGCTACCAGCTGATCGACGCCGAGGCGGTGCAGCGCTGCGCCATGCGCAGCCATGTGCCGCCGGAGCGCCTGGCGCGGTGCACGCCGGACTACGCGGCCCCCGAGCAGCGGGCTCGCCTGTGGGCGGATGCGCGCTCGGACGTCTACACGTGCGGCCGGTCGGTGCTGTCCATCATCGAGCGCTGCCTGGTGCTGCCTTTCCGCGAGGTGCTGGGCGCCTACAACCCGGAGTACCAGGAGGTGATGCTGCCGCTGTTTGGGCTGCTGGACCCGCTGATGCTGCTGGCGGAGTCGTGCACCGCGCGCGACCCGGCCAAGCGCCCCACGGCGGCGGAGGCCTTTGACCTGCTGGAGCGCTGGATGTACGGCATGTGCGACGACGGGGGAGCGGAGTGGTGCGCAGCAGAGGGGCAAGAGAGACGAAGCCGCAGCGAGTGAATGGAGGCGGAGCCAGGGACGGAGGGCGAGGAGGGAGCAGCATGGCGGCAGGAAGGCAGGCGGGAATCTGAGCTATGCTGAGCCGAGTCCCCGTCCCTTTGGGAAGCGCGGTGTGTTGGGGAGTTGGGATTGATTGCAGCAGCTCTGTAATGGGCGGTGCGTGTATGTCCTACAGCCGCTAACTGAATATGTTAGCATAGTTGAGCTTTGTTTCCGTACGTGTTTTACATGGATTGACGACAGGTAGATCCTGGCGATCGGGGTCTTTTGGGATTGACTAATTGGAGCACATGGTTCTGAGTGTTCGCGCTTTCTGGAGTTCCGGTCATGCCTGTGGCGCGGTGCGTGGACCGAGCCAGGTACGTAGGGGCGGCGGCGCATGCCTGCTGCTGGCGTTTGCGCCTCAGCAGGCCTGCAGCCCCGCAAGTTGTTGTTGTTGTTACGGTGCGTGTGGCCGCAGCAGCCCGCTACGCGCGCAAGTGCGTGAGGCCGCTGCCATACGGTGAGCAGTGCATGTTTTTGCGCTGTTTTAGTACTTAGACTCCAGTGATAAGACCAGCAACTTCTGGCGTCTGATGGGCGCCAACTATTGCAATATTCTATTCTTCCCGGTGGCAAATGTTGTTGTTTGTTGTTGTTGATTCCCGTGGCGCATTGATTCGTACTTCCGCTGAGACACTTCTAGGACGTTTTGGACCTGTAGTGATACACATGGCGACGAGATTGGACGCGTGCGGTGAATTGGTGGGGCACGTTTAGTTTATTTGTTGGTTCTCGGTCTGGAACTACTGTGCGGCTCCCCGCCCAGGGGCTGTGCAGAACGTGGTCGCTCAGCAGCACGCATTTCGGCATTTGTGTCACAAGCTGCGCATTCACCTGGGGGTTTTCTGTGATCTTCTCATCACATGAGTTTATCGTTATTATCAACTTGTTAGTTATAGTGGGCTCTAGTCCTCTAGTCCCGCGAAAGGGTAGGGCCAGCCAGTGACAGTTAGTTGGGTGCTGAAGGGCGCGCTTACTTTACCGTTAATTGTCGCTGACACGCGATTGGTGAGCTTGCTTGGTTGGGCAGGGATTATTCTAGCTGTGATACTTGGTTGGCGCCAGGTACTGATATGGATGGCCATGCAGGTTTTGTGTTTTCGCCTCCCTTCTGCATGAGCCAATGCGTTCGCGTGGGACGGTGTCTGCTCTGTGGGGCTAATAACCACTCCTCGTAAACAATACGCGCGCGCGCCCTCCATGGCATGATGGCAAGCTGGCATCGCGGCCTGGCTGCATGCAAGAGAGCGCCGGGCACGTGATGTACGGCGAATGATGTATACCAACTGTAACGACAGTTGAGAGCTTGCGAGGGGCCTGCGCGATACTGGGCTTGCCGAAAAGTCGTGTGCCCCGTGTGTTAGCAACGCAGCAGCTTCGGACGGACAGCCACGCGCACACGGCGCCAAACCGTCCAACGCCGCTGCCTTGCTAGCCTGGGCCGTCCACAGGCAGGTACCACAGCAGCATGGGCAAGGGGCTGTGGATGTTTCATGCTGTTCCTTTCACTTTGCAAGCACGTACCACTTCAGGGCCCAGAGAGTAGGTTACGTTAGAACTTGAAAGTGCCCCCCGGCTCGGTGTGTTTATGAAAGCAAAGCAATATAGACGGATGCAAGGGACGCCAGATGACAAAACGGCCGGGGCACATGTTGGAACCCCGACTCGCGTGCGCAGTACGCGATCCCGACTGGCCGTCCCCTCTCCAACCTTCATCGCATACGACAATTCCAGTCAGGCGCCCCAGATGAGTGAATGGGTTGCACATTAGAGAAACGCGACGCAAACTGAATGTGGTAGTTACAGGGCACGGGCGGTTGCACAGCCGCGAGGACGAGCAGTCCTGTGGCATGTGCCTGTCGGCAAGCCAGCCGCCACACTCATCCAAATGCAGCCAGCCAGATAGCCTACTCCTACGTCTCCCCCTCCCTTGTCCTCCTGGTACAGCGTCTGAAGCACTGCCCGCTCGCAACAAACTTGTCACGTTGCGCCATGGCGACCTTCCACCTTCCGTCCGCCAAAAAGGCCAGCGAGACCTTAACACGTGCACTCAAGACATTGTCACATAGTGTACAGTACAGAGTCTCCGCCGTTGGACTCCTGAGCCTTGACAGCAGAGCGAAAATATAACTTTCATATGGCAAATGCGGACAAACCCAAGCACCCGCCCTGAGGGCTCTCATCAACAGAGTATGACACGCATGACCACACTGGACCACACCGACCGGACGACAGAGGGAACCCGTTGGTCATCGTCACGGAAAGGTGTGAAAGTGGTCAAAAAGCCTGGTATAAGGTAAACGTTTATATTGTGTAATGCAGTCCTCCCCCGACACCTGGGGCTCGTCAGCAGTCAGTGCCAGCTCAGCATACGCCGCAGCGGACGTCTCTCCATTCCCGCCTCTTCCCCACCACATACCGCGCCATTCTCTCAACCAGGACGTGCACAGCCAAACGAAAGCCATCCTGCCGCCCCGTCCCGCCTATATTCCACCGACCTATAGCTGTGACGATCTATGCATATAATCTGATGACCGCAAGGGAAGCGCAAGGTCCCTGAACGTTACGCCGCCAAGGCACCCTGGCCGCCCACGCGCGACCCCACAATTAGCCGCCCCAAACGACGCACAGCCACCGACCGGCCCCCCCTTTCACGGATATCAGCCGCGCCCAGTGCTGGCTCAGTACATATAGGTGCGTATCAAAATTGAGTAGACTCAGGCGCCATGTATTGAGACGCTGTAAACTTGAGCGCGTCATTGGTAGCAGAAGAAACGTATCAGCTCTTTATAAACTAGGTATCGTGCACCTAGTAAAAACGCGGCGCTCAGTAATAGGCGCGCCGCGGGTTGCCCAGCGGGTTGGGGCGGTACTTGTATCCCAGCATCATGCGCTTGCGGTAGGCCTCGAACATGTCGTCATCGGCCTTCACCTCGCCATGCGCCTCCGCGCCCAGGCCGCGCGCCTCGCCCGCCGCGGGCGCCGCCGCCGCCGCCCGGATGGGCGCAGTGATGCCCTTCTGGCTGCCGCCCAGCCCCTCGCCCTCCTTCCAGCCCATCTTCTGCAGCAGCTTGTGACCGATGTTGTCGGCACCAATCGCATTCTTATTGGCCAGCTGCTCGGCCTGTTTGGGCGGATGGGGGCGGTTGGCGGTGGGGCATTGCAGAGTTAGCTAGATGAACGCAACCCGTTGGCCGCGGCATCGAATTGCGATGACGTTCGCCGAGGAGACCGGATGCAGGGGCAAGCCGGAGCAGGAGCAAGAGGTGAAGAGCGACTTGGGCATGTGGGCTTCGGCAGGCAATTTGATCCAAACCCAAATCCAGTTCCCCAGCCTTGTCCGTGCGTTTCGTCCGCCGCTCCGCACACCCTCGCGCCTCACTCACCTGCACTGCGGCTATCTTGTCGCCCGCCTTGGCCATAAACTCTGCCAGCACCTCCTTCGGAATGTAGTCCTGTGTGGCGGGTTGGAGAAGGGGCCGCGCACGGTCAGGCAGAGCCCGCGTCGAACTCGAGCGTGCTTTCGCTGTCCTGCTTGCTACGGCCACTATGCCGACCGTCGAACCTCGCCGCCGTGCATCCACTCAGTCGCGCAGCCTACCCCGACCTGTCAAACATCAAGAATCCCTCGGCGCCCTCCTGTCATACGATCGCAATACCAGGTGTGACCACCCTGGGTTGTGGGGCTGCAGCCACCCGGCACCATGCATAGGGCGCGGCTATGCAGGTACGGACATCACCGTCGCGCTGACATGTTTCCAGGTCTCGTCCACCAACCCACCCTCTCGACCCCTGCAGCTTGAGCCGCAATACGCGGCATATCCCTTCGTAGCAACTCCGCACCCAATGTAGTTTCCTGCAGCCCCGTGCCCTCCAACCCTCAAAGCCCCACCTGCATGTGGTGCCCCCGCGTGCCGTCGTCCTTGTACACCGCCACCACCTTGCGCCGCTCAAACGCAGTCTTGTTCAGCAAGGGCTCCGCGCGCCGTCGCCGCCCCTCCTCGTCGTCGCTGCCGCCGCCGCTGCCATCCGGATCCTCCGGATCGGCGCTGCTGGAGCGCGCCCGGTCGCGCTTGGCCGCCATCGCCGCAAAAGCCTCCATGGCCGCCAACGAGTCGCCCTTGGCCAACGCGATCTGCGCGCGGCGGCGCGCCTCCACGAGCTGCTCGGCGGTGAGCGGCTGCGGCGCCAGCTGGGGCGCCGGGCTGCCGCGGTACGGGTGAGGGTGCGATGGCAGCGCTGGAGTGGGAGGAGGGGGCTGCGAGCGGGCGCGGGCGGCGGCAGCAGCAGCGGCTGCCGCGGCGACGGCGGCGGCGGCCTCTGGTGGTAGGCTGGAGGACGGCTGAGAGGAGGACGAGGTCGGTTGGCGAGGGTAGCCGGTGCCGGAGGTGCTGGGCTGGCTGGTACCGCGATTGCTGCTGGATGGCGCGGGGGGAGCTGCTGGCGGGGCCGGCGGGGGGTTAGAGCCTGCGCGGCGATAACACGGCATGGGTCGCAGGTAGGAGCCCAAATTTTAAATTATGGGCGATGGTCCGCATTCCGCAAGGTACAACCTTTGACCACGCGCGCGACACGGCGAACAACACTATATCGTCATATGATGGCAGGTTACCTCTGGCTGCCTCGAACTCGCGCAGCTTGGCAGCGTAGAATTGATATCCGGGAGATGATTTATCGTGCAGGAACCTGCAAAGCAGGTTCAGGGTTCATCAAAGCGTGCTTCGCTCTGCATCAACTGCTCGGCAAACCCACTTGAATGGTGAATCACCCGGATTCCGCTCCCGCGTCATATCCTCAAACTGTCGCCCATTCTTTGCAACGAAGTCCGCCAGCTTGGTTGCCACACCGACCATGTCCGCATCCAGTCGCGCAGCGAGCTGGTCGGCTGAGATTTGGAGAGCAATACGAGGGACTGGCCCATACTGTTAGTCCTATGAAATCAAGGGCGCCCGTAGGCCAAACGTTGCGACCGGGCATCGACCTGAAGCGGAGGCACGCTCCGTCCGCGCCTTCTTCGCGTTTCCGTCATCATGCTCATCGTCCGATCCCGCCGGCCCAAACATGTCAGTAACAGTCGCTGGCTTCTTTGGCATGGCAATTTTTGCGCCTGCCAGTGGGCGCTTGTCAGGCCGCTTTTGCAGCGAGAAGCCCAAGCCCGACATGTTTTAATAACGATATAATTGAGCTTGTGCAAATATTTCAACTGGGGAATTGGGTTGTCATTTGAGGTTTGACCTGACCTCAGATTGCGTTTCTACTGCAGGTTTCGGAGGGAAGTCTCCGGACTGACCGACCGATTTTCGAATGGAAATGGCCGATGTTCGGCGGTAGTCAATCCGGTGAAAACGGGTATGCAACGCTAAAAATTATTTTATCTACGGTGTCAGTTGCGTTCATCGAACGAAGGTTGCCGTCTAAGCCACCGTACCCCCTGCGGTGCACAGGTCCCTCCAGCCTCATACCAATTCAGACTGATTTATGCATTTGGCGCCGGTGGCAAGCGCACCAGCCACTCTTGCTGAGTGCGATGCATCGCAATTCCCCCCGTGCCCTTACGATATCACCCCTGCCGTCACCCTCAACATCTTTCGAACCTTAGGGCCACATTTACACCAAGTGGCTCCAGCGCCGAAACGTCTCAGCCTGGCTTGGACTGGGACGAACGATGAGCGGCCGGTGGGGAGTTGGCCGGCCAAGCACGTTACACGAACTGCAGACCGTCAAACGCCGTACGCCCCAAAAACTCCCAACTCGCGTGTTGTTGCCGCGAGCATTTGCGATGCGCGACCGGCGCCCGTCGCCGCCAGCTGTCCGCCGCCACTCTGCCATGGCCTCAGCGCGACGCAAGGACTTCGGACGAAACATACGCGGCTCTGAAGGGCACGGCCTCCGGAGGCTCTGGCCAGCCGCCAGCGTGCCAGGGTGTGGGTCGACCGCCCCGCCGCCGGCCTTTCCTGGCGCGCGCACGCACAGCATGAACTGAATGAACCCGGAAGAGGGGCTACCATCCTCACCAAACGCAACGCGGACGTCTTGCTCCGAAACAAATATCGGGATGCGACCGTCGCCGAGCGGGTGACGGAGCTTCACGCTTCGCCCCGCGCCGCCACGCCACGGCAGAAGGACACCTCATGGCGGCTCAGATGCGCATAAAGCTCGTCCACAGGCGCTCATCAAGGGTTCCATCCGCAGGTAGCTCTTCCCTCCCGGGCCCCTGCAAGCAATCCCAGCATCCACGCGAACTCCGAAACCAGGCGCCTACTGCCCTCCTGCAAAAACTCAACCCAACGCTTAGATACTCAATCCAACCTAAATGTAAAATAACACCGAAATGACACACTACCACAATTTCAAACCACAATGCTCGACCCAGGTTGCGCGGAAAGAGCCGCCACGACCCGCCATGCCCCGCCCCGCCCGGCACCGCCCCTCGCTTCTGGCCTCGCGCTGCCCCCCAACATCAGTCAGTCAGTCAGCCATCGGGCAGCTCCGCAGCAGGAGGAGCCTGGACACCGAATCGGCCGCCGGGCAGCGAAGACATCCTCGGGCCCACGGCCTTTCCTGAGCCTCCACATGCCAGCCGCAAATTCATGCACACACGTGCACCACGCGCCCAGCGGGCCATACACCCGTACAGCAAACACACACAGCGCCCAACGCATGCAAAAGTGCGTGCCAAGGTTCCCCGTTTGGGTTTTCTCCGTTTAGCGTACGTTTTCTTCACGGCCGATCGGAACAAAGTAACTCAGAAACGCACGGCTTTCCTCCGCGCGCGCGCGAGCGCCCTACCGTGTGCGCGCGCGTACCGATATGCGGCGGTTATTATTCGTCTACTACGGTGCCTTTATTGCAACGCCGCACAATACTACGGCCGCGAAGCGACGCGGCCCCCCGCCCCCTCCCCCCCAGGTATGTTCGGTAAGTATTACTGGGTTCGGGATCCGTTCGCTAACGCCGTCTTCGTCTCCGCTGCGGTATCATTTTTTTACCCCCTCCCCCCCCCCGCTCGAGCGCAGAAGACCTGGTGCGGCATTGCTCCCTGCAATGCCACCTGCGAACAGCGAAGCGCTATCAACACGCGCCACACAGTGCCGACCCGCCCCACGACCCCCCACGACCATGTCCCACATCCACAAGTAACCCAGGTCTTGCTCGCGTAACGAGTTTTCACAGATTGCCACCTTGCCATTAACAAAGGCCCCAAATCCGTGCACAACACCCGGACAGCACGGCGCAGCCAAACGGAAGGGAAGGGAAGGGAACCCGCAAGATCGTTGCAGCGTCCCAGGAATACAGAGTTTCAAAGTCGAAACAGGACCGTCGGGGTTTTGCTAGTTTTATCGCGGGCACGGCACACAGGTTATTTGAAATTTCGACAGGGCGCGCGAGTGCGCCTCTGTGCTCGCTCTCGCCCGAGACAAGGGGCCCTGAGGGGCCGCCCCCAGGGAGGTCTCCAGTGCCACCGGGCTTTGGACAGACGGCGTGGCCAGTGCGCCCTCTGCGCAACGCAACACGGCACAACACCCACACGCACCACACGCACCACGCAAGCCCTGTTCCCCGTGCCCTCCGCCCTCCGCCATCTCTTCCAGCCCCAAGGCCGCACGACGGGCACGCCGCGAGGACGAGGGCGTTGGCCTCTCTTGCCGCGCAGCTGCACGTCGCCGCCCGCCCTTTTGCTTGCCCAGACACGTACATCCAAACACACGCCTAACTGCCCAAACCCAAACAAGGCCAACGTCGACTCAATGCAGTAGACAAGCGGTTCGCCCGCCGCCGGCCGCCGGCGCCGGGCGGGGAGCTGTAAAGATGATGCCGCAGCGATGGGACGACGTGTGGGGCGACGGTTCGCGAACGTGGGCGGGCGGGAGCTCCATGCCGCCGGTGGAGACGCAGAGGGGAGAGGCGCGGCGGCGTCTGTCCTCGGGCCCTTGTTCTCCCCCCGCCCCCGCCCCCGCCCCCGCGTCCCCGGCCCCCCCTCCCTGCAGCCTCCGGTGCTGCCAAACCACCACCAGGCTGGCTACCGCGGGCAACTGGCCCTCGCTGCTTCGTCCCAACGGTTTCCGTTGGTGCTGCAACCAATTACTTTTTCCGTCCGTCACTGGTACAAATGTCTGCTTCGATTTGTTGCAGCCAAGCGCGCGGCAGCAACGGCAGCACGCGGCCATTACGCTGCTGTTGCCTCGCCGCCGCTGCAAATCAACTGTTGGTCATTTGCTGGCGACTGGTTGTCCGGTTGTGAAGCTCCTTCTGCTCCAGCTGCGCGCATGGGAGCACATCGAAGCACGAGCTGCGGGGCCCCAGGGCCATACTCGCCTTCCAGCCCTCCAGCCCTTGGCTGTCCCACGGCGCATCCGGCATCCCGCGGCGCTTCCCCGGCAGTTGGCCCCCATCGTTGGCCCCTCAACCAAACAACTCAACTCACTGTACGAATCAGCATGTCGTAGGGTCATGCTCTTCCCGTACCGTAACGCACGACGGGCAGACCTGCGCGCCAGGCAACCGCGACCCCCGCCCACCCTCCCCCCCGGGGCGGCATCTGCGATGTCGAGGGCCGAGGGCGCGGCGCGGCTGCCACCTCCTCTCCTCCCAGCCGACTCATCACGCCCCCAGCTAGCTCATCACGAGCTGCTCGTCATCATCAGCGGCCCGCCCCGCCTCGCCTCCCAAGCAGTCCCCGCCGGGCCGCGGCTGCTTCCCAGCGATTCGGGCCGTTTCACCTACCGTACCAACGCATTCCGGCGCCGGTTTTCCCCACCTCCTCTCCAGCCCCGTGCAGCAGCGCCCTTCCGCGGCCTCACAGCTTCCAGCCGTCGGCAATCGGCGTCGGCCGTTCCATTGTCACTGCGAAGGGGGGGGGAGGGGCGGGGTGCGACCGCGCGCACACGGGCAGCCGGGGGCAACGGCGGACTGTAAACCCATTGAAAGTCATAACGGAGTGTGCTGCTTCGAGAGCGCCGTGTGCGTATGTGTGCGTGTGTTTGTTGGGGAAGGGGGTTTGTGTTGCAAAGGCCGCGACGCGAGCCTCCTGTGCGGCTCCTCCGCTGCAACGTGCGTCGCAACCGCTCGCGGCAGCGCAGCAACCCCCCACCCCCACGCCCCACCCCGTCCCTTCGCTGCGGTATTTCCTTTGTTACCCACCCACCCCGGGGGTCCTCGTTCGTCCCGGCCCCAGCCCCGCCCGGCTCCCTCTCTTGGTCTCTTCCCTTCGAACCGGGAAGCCTCTGCCCCCGGCTCCCAGCTCCCGTCTCTGCCCCTGCCCCTCCTCCCACTCACCCATCGCCGCCGCTTTCTCCCGCCAGTCCAGGTCCTCCATGTACGACAGCTTCTCCTGTAAGGCCGCCAGCTGCTTGGCGGTCTTGAAGGCGGGGTTCTGGGGGTCCTCCAGCGCCCGCTGCGTGAAGCTCTTGCCGCTGCGGAGCACACGGGAACTGGAGAGGCCACCCTGCAGCTGCTGCTGCTGCTGCTGCACCAGGCCACGAGCGGAAGGGGGAGGGGGGTATCAAGAAATATTCGCAGCGGAGAAGGGGGAGGGGGAGGGGTTAAGAGTGAAGATGATGCCGCAGCGATGGGACGGACGAAGGCGACGCCAGTGAAGCCGGAGCATGGCATATGCTTTTGAGGGAATGGGGGGAGGGGCGGGGAAGGAACGCGGCATGCGGGGGGCTCAAGCCCCCGCCCCGCCCCGCGCCGCCCTCCCTCCGCGCCGACGACTACCCCGTGGTTGATGTCGCTGCTGTTCTAGTTCTAGTTCTAGTTCCCTTGCGGTAATTCTCAAAGTACTGCAGTATGGCTTTGTTGGAGGCTGCACAGCACCAGCGCGTGACGCGGCGGATGTCTCACGACGTCCGGAGCTGATACCGGTAACCTCACCTCGGACCATTTCCTGGATCGCTGCGACGCACGCGGGGACAGCGTCCGTCCTGCGCCAAAGCCACCGCCACCGGCGCCGGCGTCAGCGGCAGCAGCAGCCGCCCCTCCGCCGCTCTGCCGTACACCTTCCCTCAGCTGCAGCTCTGCCCCCAGCAGCGACGACCGCACTCGGTTGACTCGCTCCTGCTCCCGTACATGTTCGTACGCCAGGTACGCCACGCTCGTGGAGGAGCGCTGCGCGTGGAGCGACGACGCCGTGTCGTCCTGCCGTACCGTGTCGTCCGTAGGGCCGGAGCCGTCGCCGGCGGCGGCGCGCGACGCCGCGGCGGCGTCCAAAGCGCTCTCCTTCCCAAACAACCGCCGAATGCCGCGAAGCAGCCCGCCGCCGCCGGGGGATGACGTCTCGCCGCCGCCTTCGCCAGTGCCGCCGTTTCCTCCGCCGGCGGCAGCGGCGGCGACGTCGCCATCGACGACGACGCGAACCGTGGGTCGCCGGCTGAGGCCGCGCCGCATGGCCCTGTCGGCCTTGCTGCCCGACGGCGGCCGCGACGGCGCGAAGCTCACGAGGATGGGCTGCTCCTCGTTGGACGACAGCTCGACGGCGCCGGCGCCGGCGCCGGCGCCAGCGGGGCCGCCGTCCCCCTCGTCAGTGACGTGGATCGACGGCAGCGACACGATGTTGCGGCGGATGGCGCCCCGGATCGCCGACGGGAGCGCCGCGATGCCCGTCGCCGGCGGCGGCGGTGGTGCCGTACACGGCGTCGCCGCCGCCGCCACCGCCGGCCGGGACATGCTGTTGATCGCCGGCAGGCGCCGCCGGTCCGCGTCGGCCGCCGTGTCCGATCCGCCGGCGGCGGCGGCGGCGGCAGCCGCGGCGCCGACGACGGGCGCCGACGCCACTCCGTTGCGCCGGAAGCTGACGGCGCCGGGGCCGGCGCCGCCGCCGGCGGCGCCGGCGCCCGTCAGCAACGCCCTGCTGGACGGTTGGCCGCCCCCCAGGAGGAGGCTTCTGCGGCTTCCGCCGCCGCCACCGGGACGTGGGTGCTGCAGCAGCAGCAGGGCTTTGCTGCTGCTGGTGCAGAGGGAGGAGGCGGTGACGGCGTCGCGCCAGGGTACCGGGCCGGCGCCGGGGATGGGCGGCATGCCGGATGGCGACGGCCGCTCCTGCTCCTGCTGCTGCTGCTGCTGCGGGTGGTCCAGCTGGGCCTTACCATTGCTGTTGCGATCGAGCTGGTCCCGGACGCTGTGGGAGGAGAGAACAAACAACACGGTTTGGGCCGGGCAGAGGTGCAGGACCCGGGAACCGGGAACCGGCGCAGTTGAGGACATGCGGGGGTTGGGGAATAGCGCGGGAATAGTACGGGAAAGGTAGCAAAGAGCATGGAATGAGTAGGGAAGGGTACGGACGCGCTGATATGGCAAGGCTCATGTCTGGGCCACACTCCATGCCGTTTCCCAGAGCCGTACTTTGGCGGTGGAAGCCCGGAGGATGAGTTTTGGTCTGGGGGGGGGGCGGGGCCGCTGCCGGTGTGCTGTGCGCGAGGGGCTGGGTGGGGCGGCTGTGGGGGCGGGTGCTGGGAGGGACTCGAGGGCCCGCGGCGGTGCAGCGCGCGGACGGCCGGGGAACGTACCTGTTTAACTCTGACAGGGAGCCCCAGAAGGGGGCGGCGCCTGAGCCGGACTTGCCGCGGGCTATGGGCGCCCTGACGATGGTGGTCGCCCCCGTCGCAAGCTTGAAGCGGTCGGGGTGAGCCGAGGACATGCCGTTCTCCGACGCTTGGGCAGTCAGACGCTGCATTTGAAAAACATAGGAAGCTTTACGCTGAGTTATACAGTCATGCTGGCTCTAAGCAGTACACGTCTGCAAGCAAGCCCCGTCTTTAGCCCAACGCTATATTTTTTCTGTGACAGACTTGAGATCGTTTTGGCGTGGCCCAACCATTGATTGTGAAGTGACAGCAAGGATGGGTTGGCAGGCGCCTTAGCAAGGGCGCCGTGAACAGCTCACCACGTGGCGAAAATTACATGGTTAGCCACTCCTCTCCATTCGTTACATGATTTTTGCACAGATGACTCTTTGGCGCATTAGGACGGCTTCAACTGGCGCAACCAAACAGCCTGAGAAGCAGCCTCCACGCAGGAGGTCTATAAGTTCAAATGCGTTAGCAGCAAGCTCTCAGATGTGCTCCAACATCGGTAACAGACATGGGTAAGGAGCAGGGTTTCGCGGGCGAGCGTCGCTTTCTATACTCGACTTGCAACTAGCATGACGAGGTATTGACAATTTTGCTCGGTGTGGGTTTAAATCGCTGAATTCAGTAGCCATAAAAGGGAGTGATGTCAGCGCGTGCTACGCTGCCAATCAGGTGTGCGACCTGCGGGACGCACGACAACGGTACACCAACCGTCGACGGGCTCCGGCCCTAATCTGCTCTTAAGCCGTTCAGCTGCCATAATCGTCAACGCTGCAGGTTCTTGATGTGCAAAAAGGCGTCTGAAAAGCAAACAAATATTCGCTCATACTGAGCCCCAGACCAAAATCGCGTTGCACTAACATCCGAAGGACGCCATCACACTTCGGTCCGAATCTCTTCTCAGTTTGCTTCCTGCTGTACCTAAACCTGCTGTCGTGCAGCCAACGCGTCCAAACAAGCCCGATGTCGCGTCTCCGCAGTCCGCGCCCTCTTTCCTCAGTCCCCCTTCCCCCCGCCCCCAAGCCAGCATCCCACCAGTTTTTCACCGCCCAACATCCGCCAGTCGCCTAAACCTTCCAAACACCGCACCAATCCCTCTGCTCTTGCCTGCCCACTATCTCCGCAGCCAACCGGACCGCACCCGAGGTCCGACCTGTAAGAGCTAAAGGCAGCCCCAGCAACGCCTGGCAAGCCTCGCCGCTCCGTCCTTCCCCCGCCTGCCCCTGCCCCTTCCCCTCCAGACGCCGCCCAACAACGCAGCTGCCGCACCACCTGCAGCACCACCGCCATCAGCGCCATTCTGTCACACCTGTCACCGCGGCCGCGTAGCGGCCGCGGCGGCCGCGGCCGGCGCCTGCCGCTCCGCCCCCTGCGCCGCCGACGCCGACGCGGCCGCCGCCGCCGCCGCCACCCGCTGCACCGCCTGGCCGGCGAACTCCTTCGCCGCCGCCCGACCGCCCTCGAAGAACAGCGGTACGGCATGGATCTGCCAGATGGGCAGCCGGTAGTAGTGCTCCAGGGGGGAGCGGCGGGGCGCCCGCAGGGTACCACCGGCAGCAGCACCACCGTCGACAACAGCAGGTGCGGCTCCCCGCCCGGCGTCCTCCGAAGCCGCTGCCCCAACGACCCGCGGACCAGGCTGAGGCGATGCGTGCCCCTGCTCCTCCTTCTCCTTCTCCTCCTGCTGCTGGTGCTGTGGCTGCTGTGACTGCTGCTGTTGGTGGTGCTCGTGCGGCGCCGCTTGCAGCGGTTCCGCGGCTGACGTCACTGCTGGCGAGGCGTCATCCGATTCCCTCTGCGCCGCCGCCGTCGCCGCCGCCGCCACCGTTATCTCGGCGCGCACGAGGTCCGCCTGGGGGGTGTTTTGGGTTTGTTGAAGAGGGGGGGGGTGCATTGTGTTTGTTGGGAGTGGAGGGGGGAGTATGAAAGAAAGGCGGGGAGGCAGGAAGGTGTATTTTGTTGGGCAGGCGGCGGCGCGGGGTGGAGCTTGGAGGTCCGGTGTGTGTGTGTGTGCGTCTATCCCTTCTTGCTCCTCCTCCCCCCGGCTGCTGCGGCCTTCCTCTCACCCGCTGGCCATCGGCCAACACTCGGGGATCCCCCCGGCCCCAGACCCCCCTTCCTCAATTGGAGGCAGGGGCCGCACCCGTACTACGCCTGGGCGTAGTACGGCACATACCACGGGAGAGGGGGGCGTGTGACGCGACCGCGGGACAGAGGGATGACTGCGCGATGAGGGCCCTTGCAGCCGCCGAGGACCTATCTCCGCCCCGCCCCTGCCAAACACACCTTCCCCCCCTTGCCCTCCCCCATCTGCCCAAACCAACCCGTGCGGAATGAATCTGAATCTGAGTCACCTTGAGCTGCCGTACCGCCTCCGCCTGCACCGCCACCGCCCGTCGCAGCGTCTCCGCCGCCGCCGCCGCCGACTCCGGCTCCGAACCCGCCGCGCCACCGTCCCCGCTGCTGCTGCTCGCGCCACCGCTGCCACTGCCTCTCGAGGCCGCATCCGATTCCCTCGACCAGCAAGCGGCGCCAGCGGCGCCGACCGCTGGTTCCGGAGCCGTAGCATCAGCAGTAGCATCAGCAGTAGCACCAGCATCAGCAATAGCAGTGGCGGCGGTGCTGCCCGCCGCCAGCCGCTCCGCTACTGCTTGCTCCACCACCGCCGCCTCCACCACCGCCTGCTGATCGGACTCGTCGTCTGGTGGCAGGATGTTGAAGGGCAGCGCATCAGGCGGCCGCTCGCCGTACCCCACCCGCCGTAGCCCCACCTCCGCCGCCAGCGCCGTCAGCAGCTCCTCCACCTGCGATACACACACGACACACGCACGTACACAGGCACATGCAAGCACATGCCCGTGCACATATACTGCTTAGAAACTACAGGCCCTCTCAGGCGCCCCATTACGGCAGCCCCCTTCCAGGCCCTCTCAGGCGCCGAGGCCCCTCAACCCACCTCAACCTTTCCTAGACCCCTTTTGATTTCACTTGATGGGGGAGGGGTAAGGACTCTAATTGTCTGACAACGTCATATCCCCTCCCACCCCGGATACCCCTCCCCCCCATGGCCTTCCACTCCCTCCCTCCCTGCCTCCCTCCCTCCACTTACCCGCTCGGTGTCCTCCACCCTCAGTGGCGCCAGGTCCACCACCAGTCGGTCCACACCGCCCGACCCCAGCGGGTCCTGCTCCACCACCACACACAGCTGCCCGCGGGAGTCACACCACTGCGGGAGGGGGGCGGGGGAGGGGGCGGGCGGGATAGGGGAGGGGTGGGGCGGGATAGGGGAGGGGGCGCAGGGCGGGAGGGGCGGGGTTGAGAGTAGGACAGTACGAACCAAGACATCAGCAAGAGAGGCACAAGCAAGGGATCCATAGCTGAGACAGAGAAGGGAGATGTGGGGGCGGGGCCGGGAGCCGGAAGCCGTTGTGAGGTGCAGCCTCAACAGCAAACGGACGCGCGTGTCCACGTCGCTGCCTGTGGGTTGGGTTGGATTGGGTTGGGGCGGAGCTGCGGGCCCGCGGGCCCGATGTGGGTTGGAGGACCTGGGGGGGCCCGCCTCCCTGGCTGCCTACCTGTGTGTTGGGGGAGCGGGGAGCTGGGCTTATGGGTGTTCTCTGCTTCTGTCTGGCCCGCGGACCCCCCCCCCGGACCCCCCGCGGACCACCCCCGGACAACCCCGAGGTGCACCGACGCACCTGTCGGAATATGTTGGGCAGTGGGTTGCCGTGGCGGAACTTCCGGTAGGCGGTGCCGCGGACGGCCAGGAAGCCCTTTGGGGGGGTTGGGGTGGGGTGAGGGGCAGAGGGTGGGTGGGAAAGAAAGAAGATACCGCAGCGCGTGGGGGCCGTACGACGGTTCAAAGTGGCAATCTGACGGACAGGGGCTTGCAGACACAGAGTGAGGGGAGAAAAAGGAATAATCGTAGTCCGGGTGGGAGGTGCGTGGCAGCGTGGGGGTGTTGCGTGGGTGGACGGTAGTTGCGCGTCGGCTGGGGCTGAGCGGCTGACTCCTGCTGACATCAGGTGCGCACCAACCGCAACCCTGAGGCAACAGCCATTGACCCGAACCCTGCCGTACTGCGCCTTACCTTCTTTTTGGCGAGGTCGTACAATGTGCGCTCCTCGGCGTTGAGGCGGTGGGGGATGCGCCTGCTGCCCGTGCCGCGCACCTTGGCCGGCCCTCCGCGCGAGATGCTGTCCACGTCATCCATGCTGGGTCGCCAGGGCTTTGCCATCGCCACAATCAAGCGTCCCCGCTGGCGGCAGGGCGGAACGGCAGCCGCGAGGCGGGTCGCCAGTTGCGAGGCCTGCATTGCCCGAAACTGTGTGCCGCGCGGCGCAGCACTGGCGCCTGAACCACCCAGCATTCTCATAAGTGATACGCTTAACTATATAGTACAACTGGATGACGCTTTGGATCTCCTGAGCGATAATCGGCAAGCCTATATGTAAGGTTGCAGCTGGCGTCCCCCAACTTCGCAGGATCACGACGAGCCGGTGTTACTTAAGAAAAATCGCAACAGCATCACAATCCAAAATGCACCGGAAGCGTTTGTCGACTGTCGGTGTTGCAAGCGTGTTGGTCAGAAGTAACTGAAAACCGCCACACGACCACGACAGCCACAGATTACTATAGGGCAGAACATTGCTCCACGCATGTCTTGGAAATTTCGCTGTGTCGTAATTGCGCAAAACTAATACATCTTCAACGTAAAAATTGCCCTAGCCTGGCGACCGGCGTTTTCACTGCAGAGTATTGGAACGCTACATTAGGTCAACCGCGGGGTTTCGGCCCTTACAGGCTGTGTCCATTTAATTTTGAAAAACTTACAAATAACGCGACTGTCGGTGCTACCAGCGACAGCTTTGAGGCCTGGCGCGTAATCAACCTGGTGCGACGTCGCCATGGGCCAGGCGCAGGCCAAGCCGCAGCCCAAGAAGCGAGTGCTCGTAGTCGGAGCGGGCGCTGCAGGTAGGTCCTTCTGGGCGCGTGCGACGCAAGGAAAACAGACCTGCAAGTTGCCAGGCCGGCCGCTCGGCTTCCTGCGTTTGTCGTCGTCCATCGCTGGGCTGCAAGCTCACACCCTAGCTGGACTGCGATGCGATGTAACACGACCCTCGACAAAGTATTAAGACGTTGCCCATCCCATCTCCACCGGCAAATGCGTCCGCCGAAACTCGCCTCGCCCCCAATCACTGTCGTCGCAACGACGGGCGACTGTCGTCTCGCGGGCCGGCGGCTGCGCAATCTCGGCACTCTTGATTTTGACCTCCTCGACGGACTACTGCGCCCGAAATTAGGATGAGCCCCGAGCTTTCCCCCCGAGCCGAAGCCGAACTGCCGCCAATCTGCGCCTTTCGGCGCTTCGCCGACCCGCGGGTCTCCCAGCCGGTCAACCGACCCAGCCCCCCATCCTCAGCGCCCGCCGCCCTTGTCCCCTCACAGCCCAGACAGCGGCCCCTGCACGCTCCGTCACCCCCTGTCCCTGCCCCCCCTCCTGCCCCTGCCCCTGCCCGATATCACCCTTTCCGAGTTACCAGATGGCGCGAGACCCCGCCCAATCGCCCTCCACACACACCGTCCGTCTCCCTCCGCGGCACCCGTTACCTCTCTCCCACCCACCCACCCACCCACCCACCCACCCACCCACCCACCCAGGCACCTCTTGCGCATGGAGCCTGTCCCGCTTCCCGGAGCGGTTCGAAGTGGAGGTATGGGAGGCGCTGCCCGTGCCAGGCGGCGTGGCGTCGTCTTGCACCGTCAAAGAAGGTGTGATGTGAGGTCTCCTCTCCTCTCCTCCTGGGGGGGTCTGGGGCAGATTGGTGCCTTGGGGTGGCGGAGGCGGGCGCGAGGGGGGGCGTGGCCGTTGGCCGGCCGGCCGGCTGGGTGGCTGGGTGGCCGGCTGGGTGGCCGGCTGGCTGGGTGGCTGGCTGGGTGGCTGGCTGGGGGGAGGATTGCGAGCGGTGTTGGTGGCTGGCTGGCTGACTGACTGGGGGACTGGCCGGGGGGGGGGCGCGGCGGGGTGGTGCGGCGGGGTGGGGTTTCCACGTGAGGCCTTCGAAGCGGGCTGCCAGCTGGCAGACAGCCAGCTGCCAGGTGCTCCGAGAGTACGACGGCGGTCCCAGGCTTGAGCTTGCCGCGCTCCCAGGCAGGTCAAAATGGACACGTCGCACCCGCGGCGGCTCACCCCCTCGACCCGCCTTCCGCCGCCCTGCACCTCCTCATCTAAGGGGGGCCCCTCACCTGCCTCAGCACTCAGCAGACCCGACCCGACCCAACCAACCAACAGCCGGACAGCCGCAGTCCCGCCGCCCTCCTCCTGCTCCCCGCACTGCCTGTCCAACCACCACCACCACCACCGCACAACCGTGCAACCCCACCGTCGTACTACCAACACCCAACGTCCCCACGGCGACCCCCCCCCACCCCACCCCCCGCCCCCTCCCAGGCAAGCACGTGATCAACGACCAGGTGCAGGGCGGTGCGCCCTCCTACCGCCACAACCTGCGTCTGTTGGAGATGTTTGGGTTCAAGCCCACTCCAGTGCTGATGCGCATTGCGTTCGGGGTGGGGACCAAGCAGTGGACCAATCACAGGTGGGCGGGTGGGGCGGGTGGGTGGCGCTGAGGAGGGTGGCGCTGAGGAGGGGGTGGCGGGGGGAAGCGGGCAAGGCCTAGGGTGTCACCATTAGGAGGGTTGAAACACACTGGCGCCGCCGCGACTCCAGAGGTGCATGCGGACTTGCGGAGGAGGCGCATCAGGAGCCCCGGGGCCGCCCTCAACCGCTTTCGGTTCTCCCACCACTCCACACCCACTGCCACCTCGCCGGGTCGTGTCACTCCCTACCGTGTGGCCCCTCCGCCCGTTCCACCCTCCACCCTCCATCCACCTACCCGCCCCGCCCCGCCCCGCCCAGACTCTTTGGACCCTATATACGTCAACTGTGTAGACTAAGCCCCGCCTCTCCCCCCTCGCCCCGCGCTCTGCGCTGCTCGCTGCTACAGCCCCAGTGAGCTGACCTCCCGGCTACAGCCCGAGATCTCCCGATTCGGCCGCGTGATCAAATGGATTAAGCGCCTGGAGCCGCTGTTCGTGTTTGTGCCCATCGACCGGGTGAGACGCTGGGGGCCGGAGGAGTGAAGGGAAGGGGGAAGGGGGAGGGAGATCAAGGGAAAGGAGGGGCGAAGGAAAGGGGGAAGGGGAAGGGGGAAGGGGGAAGGGAAGGGGGAGGGGGAAGGGAAGGGGAAGGGGGAAGGGAAGGGGGAGGGGAAATTTCGGGCCGGATTTCTCGGGAAAGGAAGGAAGCGGGACGAGGGAGGGGCAGGGTATGTTGGGCCGGGAGGGGAGGGCTGTGTTCTCGGGAATGGTACATCTGGAAGGAAACGGGCGCCACCGGGTGGGACAGTCACTAACAGTCTTTCTCCACCCCACTCCAATCGCCGCGGTATCATCTTATCTAAATTACCTACCCCCACGCCAACCCCGCGCTCTGTCCGCCTCTCGCCCCCGTGTCTCAGGTCCTGCGGCTGCTCCGCTTCAGCCACGAGTTCCGCTACGAGATGGTGTTCCCGCTGGTGGCGCTGTTCTTCGGCACCGGCAATCAGACGCCCCGAGTGTCCGCCGCCGTCATCGCGCGCGTGTTCCTGGACCCCGACCTGCGGCTCTTCGACTACTGCCCCGACAGGCTGCTCAACAGGTGTGTGTTTGGGGGGGGTGGAAGGTGGGGGGGAGGGCAGGGTTTGGGGTGCGGGGCGTAAAAACTGGGTGGAAGGAGGGAGGGCGGGGCTCGGGGTGTGTGGTAAACACAAAAGGCGAAGCGCAGCTAGGAACGGAGTCGACGCGGGGGACTGAAGTAGTGAGGTGGGGATTGCGATCCACACACGAAATCAAAACCTTGCCCCCCGCCTGTTTACTTTGCCTGCTTCTTTATGCCTGCCTGGTTTTCTTTCTTTCTTTACTCGCCCGTTGCCTTTGCCGTCGCCATCATCCTGCCCGGTTCCTTACACGCACTGGTGCCCTGCCCCCTTCCTTCCTTCCTTCCTTGGCACCTCTTCCCCCCCTTTGTTTTTATCTGGATAACCCCCTTTTCCTGTCTCTGCCCCCTCAGCGTGCCCGAGATGTTTGCATTCCCGGTGTTGGAGGAGGTCTGGAGCACCATCGCGCGGCGCTCCAACTTCCAGCTGTGCTGCAACAGGTGCCCCAAGTGGGCGGGCTGTGGGGGAGTGTGGGGGCGCATGTGCGTGTGTGCATGGGGGCGGGTGCGCATGGGGGCGGGTGCGCATGGGAGCATATCTGCGTGTGGGCGTGCCCTTCAGTGTCAGCACTCCGGGATCCGGGAATGTGGGGTGTGTTTGGGGAACAGCGGGTGGGAGTGGGAGTGGGGGGGAGGGAATCGCTGAGCGGCGTGGTACGGTTCAACCTCCTCCCGGCCCTTTTCCTTCTTTGCTGTTGCTGCTTCGTACCTTCCTTACCCGCCCGGCCCTGCTCCTTCCCTGCTTTCCTCCCGCCCCTGCCCCTGCCCCTCCCGCCCCTCCCCCTCCCCCTGCCAGGCCTCTGGCCAAGCTGCGCCGCACCCCCGGGGGCGGCGTCATCGCCACCGATGCGGCGGGGGTCACTGCGTCCTTTGATGAGGTGGTGTTTGCATGTGACGCCGAGGCGGTTCTCAAGACGCTGGAGAACCCCACATGGTGGGCTCCGGGGGGGGATGGGGGGGCTTGGGTGGGGGCGGCTTCGGGCTCATTCCGTCCCCCTTCCACACACACACACACACACACACACACACACAACCTCACTCCTGGCCCGCCCCCTTCCCCGCATCTCAAAACCCCGCCTGCCCTGCCCTGCCCCGCCCCGTCAGGTTGGAGCGGCGGCTGCTTCGCAACGTGCGCTACTACACCGACTACTGCCTCACCCACGAGGACCACGACTACATGGCCCGCATGTACGACATAAGGCCCGCGCAGCGCGACAACTACTTTGTGCGCACCTACGCGGGCGGTGACGCGGACAAGATCGAGATGAGTTTCAACCTCTCCACCTACCAACCGCATCTCAAGGTGAGAGAGCGAGCGCGTGTGCTTGGGTGTGTGTGTGACTCTGTGTGTGGGTGTGTGGGTAGCTGGGCGGACGGGCGCGTGTGGGTGTATGTGGGCGTGTGTGTGCTCGCTTGGACCCCGTTACCCAACCCCCCTGTTCTGTGACCGGATCGAACCGGGCCCACCAAAACACCAGCACCAGCCGACGAGTGAGCGGCCAGAGACATCCAACACACTTGAGTATACCGTACTCCCCCGCCCCCGCCCCCCGCAACCGCGGCCTACCTCCCCCCCTTGGCCCACCGCTCCGGTCTCACCTTCATTACCCCTCTCGCCCCTTGCCCTCCCCACCCACCCACCCACCCACCCTCCGCCCGCGTTGCGTCGCGCCTCGGCTTCACGTCTTCACTCATACCCCCACTCAACCACCCCTCCCCTGTCCTCTCCCCTCTGTCCGCATCACGTCTCCCTCCCCAGGCTGCCGGTCTGGACCTCTATCAGACCTACTACCTGGACTCGCAGATGCGCAGCTTGTGGACCGATGGGGAGGTGGCCCCCTCAAAGGTGCTGGCGCGGCGGTGGATGCGCCAGTTCGCACACACCTGGACGCACTTTGCGTTCTGGGTGCCCTGGGTGAGTCGGGAGCTGGGGGACGGAGGGCCGGGGTTTGAGGGTTTCAGGGTTTCGGGGCTGTGCAGGGTTTGGGGACTGTGTAGGGTTTCGAGGCGTGTGTTGACGCGCGATACGGGGAGTACGGCAGTGAGAAAGAAGACCCGGGGGCCGGCGTCCAGGAACTGCAGCGGAGAGCAACTGCGGCGACTGTCCCCCAACCCCCTTAACGCCAATACACGGCCTCCACCGCCATCCTCCGCCCCCCCCCTGGACCTACCCTTTCCCTCCTCACCCTGCCCTGCTGACTAACACCCTGAGAAATTTTTTTAACCCCCGCCTCCTCCCGGGTGGCGGGGGCTACAGTTTCCGGTTGACCTCGGTGCCTTCGCTGCTCCTTTAATTAAGTCCGCCGTTCCCCCTCCCCTCTCCCCTCTTCCCGGTACCCAACCAGGTCCGCTTCATCCAGGGCACGAAACACACCTGGTACTGCGGGTCGTACACCATGGTTAACACACAGGTTCGTTCGTGCTGTGTTCGTGTGTGGGTGTGTGGCGGCTGCGAAGCGGCTGCCCGCCTCCCTCCCTCCCTCCCTCACGACCAGATGCACCGGCCCAACCCGAGTGCGCACCCGTCTTTCGGCTGCCACCCGGCTGCACAGCTGCACACGACAACGTTCAACGCGGCAACGTTCAACGCACCGCGCACCCTGCCTGTCGCTTGCCTGTCGATTTCTTGTCGATCATCTACTTTCACCCCCAGCCCAACGCATCCCGCCGCCTGCTTCATGCACATACACACACACCCAACCGCAACCCAACCACCACCCAACCGGCCATGCGCAGGAGATCGCGGTCATGTCGGGTCTGGCGGCGGCGGAGCGGTTGGGCGCCGACTACCCCTTCCCCGACGACCCCCTTGCGGCCAAACAGTTCGACACTTACCTGGCAGTAGTGCACGGAACCCGGCGCCGAAACCGGGTAGGCAAGCCGGCGGCGGCGGCGGCGCCACCGCCGCCGCCGCAAGCCGTCGCGCCGGTGGCGGCTTCGGCTTCCGCCGAGTCGTGAGGAGGTGCATGGCGATGTTTGTTCATTTGTTTGTTTCCTAGGGAGGGAGTGGAACAGCGCTGCTGTCGCGCAGTCCCCGAGACCTGCTGTGTGTGTGTGTGTGTGTTCCTGGGTTGTGATGTCGCGGTGGTGGTGGCGGAGGACGGTCACGAGGAGCTGCACACCGGGTGGAGTGGTAGCGGGAGCTCTGCCGTTGTCGGGGTCGCGGGGCAACGGGTGGGGACGTATTGCATCGCTGACGTCAGCATCAGCATCATCAGCAGCACCAGCAGCAGGAGGCTATCACGGGCGGCTCTGTGGGCTACTTGCTCTCCGAGCGTTACGACTTAAAAGCAGCAGGAGTAGTACCTTCAGTGGGCAGCCCCGGGCCTCTGGCGAGAGGAGCGCAAAGGGAGAGGCGGATGCGCGGAGGAATGGAGGGCGGGCGACGCCTCTCGACTTGATGGGACCGACTGACTGAGCGGGGTTGGGGTTGGGGGCGATGGCGGTGTGGGGCACAAGGGCGAGGAGGAGGAGGGAGAGGAAGGAGCCGCAGCGTGTTCGTATTCCGTGGCTGTGGGCACGAGGAACGATGCGGAGGAGGCCATGTTGCGGAATTGAACTTGTCTTTCGTAGCCTTTCGTGGATGAATGAGGGAGGCGGGGGATTGTGTGTGTGTGTGTGCGTCTGTGAGCGATTGAGCGGCGAGGGAGTACCGTAGGAAGGATGGCTGCTGCTGTGAGGCGACTGGGGCGATGGGGGTTTGAAAAGGGGTGCGACTCGTGGATGGGCAAGGGGAGGGAGGGGGGAGGTGGACGGAGGAAGCATGGGTGTGGGATGCAGGAGAGGGCACACTGTTAAGAGGAAATGGAGAAGAGTTTTGTTGTGCTCATGGTTGCGAGGGTGAGTGGGAGGGAAATGGACACCTTTCCAGAGGGGAGGGGAGCAAGGGGGGTGGCCCTTGCGGCGCAGGAACAGGAAGCCCACATGTACAGTAGTATGGCGTGTACAATACCGTATTACGGCGAGTAGGTCGGGTGGCAGCATACGCATGTGTGTCCGAACGCAAGCGCAACATCGTTTCCTCCTGCCTCATTTCGTAATTTACTTACTGACCCAGTTCCGCAAAACCCATCCGACGATCCGAGCCGCATGACGAAGGAGATGTAGCCTCGCCGCCTTCACACTCACATTCTTGCCAATGCAACCACAATGATGGAAACAGCGGAATGCAACGGCACAGGAGGGAGAGGGAGAGGTTGCCGCCCGCACCGGCAGCGACCACATCCCGGGTGACATGTACCCCGCACCCCCCACGGCACACGGCCGCCCGCCCAGTCCCCGCCGCGCTGCCTGCCAACGGCATGACACATGAGGCGCATGGGGGGGCGCAAGAGGCCCCCACCCACATCGTCTGCCAATGGCTCGCAGCAGCCGCAGCAGCATCAGCGCCCAACAACGAGCGACCTCCACTCAGGTTGCCGCGGACCAACCAACCCAAATCAAACCAACCCAATCCAAACGAAATCAAACGAAATCACCACGCGCCTCCACCCTGCCCACAGAGCCGCATTCAAGGTTTCAAGCACGCACATGCACACCCTACCTACACACCCCTGCACTGCACATCGCCTCTTGCAGCACACGGTGTGTTACACACCCACACACACCCGCGCACGAACCAGTGTTGTGTGGGCCCCCGCAATTTGCAAAACAGTACGTACTACCGTACGCGTACCTTACATATCCCAAAGGTACGCGTAGCTGTTGTTTACACCAAAACGAGACGGCACTGCCCGCCTTCCTGCCCCCGAAATATCCCCACGAATATGTCCCCGTGATAAAATATCCACACAAATATCCCCCCACGAGTACATCCAAACCTACTCCCCACCACCACCACCACCACCACCACCAGGGCCACCAGGGGAAGGGCCGCGTCAAACCCAACATGAAGGCTCGAGTCGGGACCCCGGCCACATGCTGCACTCTGCGCACGTGCAATGTCGTACATTGTCGTGACCTGTCGTACAATTACACGTGGTACGAGCCGCTGACGACGTACTTGTTGTGTGCGGATATCCGGATGCGGTCGATGAGTTGCAGCAGGGGTTCGTTGTAGGGCGCCACCAGCAGCGGAGGGAAGGTGCGAACCATGCTGCAAGCCAGCGAGGCGAGGGAGGGCGAGGGCGGGCGGGTCGGAGGGCGGGTCGGAGGGAGGGTGAGGGAGGGCGGGAGGTAGAAAATGATACCGCAGCGCGGATGCTGGGATGGGAGTTGGAGATCGGGCAGGGCGCACTGCGGCGGTGAGACCGACGCCCCGGGCGACCAGCGCCTGCACCCCGATCCAGGTGCAGTACAGATCCAGATCTTAAAAACCCCATATATATATATATATATATATATATATCCAGATCTGATATAATCACGACAACGGAGGCGCCCAACGACGCAAAGGCGCCTTTCCGGACTTTTGACTGGGCCGGCCGGCCAGTGGGTTGCATCATCGCCGGAGCTCCGAGCGTGCCCAGCGAGCGGCGGCACGCCGCAACCCGGGGGGGGGGGCAGCTCCCTTCTTGGTCTGAACTGGTCCGGTCTGGTCGGCTGGACGGCTGGGCGGCTGCGTCCGGGCCCGCCTCTTGAGCCGCTGCCCGAGTGCTTGGCAGTGGCTGACAGACAGAGAGCGGGTCGGCGAGAACGGCCGGGTGGCGGGTGGTCACCCGATGTAATAACCTCCTTCCCAGCCTCGCCGCGCCCGTCCCTCCCCGACCCCTCAGCCGACCCTTCCCATGGGTTCCAACATGGCCCATCACTCCCATTGGGACCCATCTGCGGCCCACCACCGCCCACCCCACACCGCCCACCCAACAACGACAACAACAACAACAACAACACGCAATCCACCGCCAGCGTCATCGCGGCCGTCCCCCCTTCTCTCCTTTCCGCCCCTCCCCCACCCCACGCCACCCACCTCCTCCCCTGCCCCCGCACCCCTGCCCCACCTCCTCCCCCACCTCCTCCCCTGCCACCCCCCCACCTCCTCCCCCTCACCGGGTGATGGCCTCGTCATCGAAGCTCCGAGACCGCAGGAACTCCATTGCGGCCTGCGGGCGGCACCCAGAGGCGTGAGACCGACCCACATACCCACCCATACACACACAAGGGTCAGTCACATCCCAAAATGCGGCGGAAAACGAGTTTGTCAAAGCCCACAACCCCTCCGTCAGCCGCCCCTTTGCCCAGCGCCCCGGCGCATCTCCTCCCCCCTCCCTTCCACCCTCCCTTCCACCCTCCCTCCCCTTCCCCCCGTGCCTCTCGCGCACCCCTCCAGGCGCCACCACCACCACCACCACCACCACCGCCACGCCCCTGCCCCCAGCCGCCCCACTCGCACCTGCATTTGTTCCGTCGTGGCCGCAAGCACCTCCGGATAGCAGGGCAGCAGCCGGGCCACCACCTCCTCATCCGTCCACCCGTACGACTTGAGCCACATGATGGCGGCGCCGGCGTTGTACGGCGTGTTGACGTCACCGCCGCCGCCACCGCCGTCATCACCCTCCTCCGAGTCCTGCCGCCGCCGCAGCAGCAGCCCCGGGCTGTAGCGCAGTACCTTCCACACGCCCTCGTCATCCAGGCCGTAGCCTGGTTAGGACCAGGATCAGGCAGCGGAGGGAGGAAACGGCGCAGTAGCAGCAGCAACAGCAGCAGTACCGGTGGGTGGGCGGTGGCGGCGTTTCCGGCAGTGTGACTGCGGCGGGGGTGTGACAGGACCACCCACCCATTTGGGCAGTTGGGCGACGGGTCCACAGCGGGATGGACCCGCGCCCGTGCTGGGATTGCGCAGGGTTGTGTGTGTGGGGGGGGGGGGAGAGGTGGGAGGGGGGCGGGGGGTTCCGGGGCAGCCTCACGCTTGATCCACCCGCTCCAAGCGCTGCCTGGCGGCGCTGCGCCACGACGCCGCTTTGCAGTGGCCCCAGGACCCCCTAGGCCCTGGGTTCTCGGTCGCCTACTTCCCTCCGCTGCGGAATCATTTTTTATGTCGCCCCTGACCCGCCCCTTGCCCCACCCTCCGCACCCGTTCGGCGCCGCCCGCCTGCCCAGCCCAGCCCAGCCCTCGCCGCGTCCCGTCCCGCCCCCCTATACGTGGACAACCCCCCATTTTGCGTCGCCCTGCAGGCCCCTGTCAAGGGGTCCCGGATGGCTGTGAGGAAGGGGATCGAGCCTTCTTAGGGGCAGGGGCTGGCGCCGGTCCCCATTGTCCGGTGCGGGGCAGTGCTGCGTCGGGCGCCTACCCAGCAATCGGTGAGGGTCGGGTTCCGATGCGCGCTCCCGCTGCCATCTCTCGGGCGGCGCTTTCCTTCGTTTTCGATGACGAACATATGTCTGTCTCTATTGCAGCGCTCCGTACCTGTAAGGAACTGGTGCCACTCCGCGAGCTGCGCTGTGAAGACCTCTGGCCTCCGGCTCACAAGCTTGGCAATCAGGTGCGGCCGGTAAATAGTCCTTAAAAAGTTCAAGTTGGTTGCGAGCAAGTCTCCGTCCGCGAGGCTCGGGCAGGCCGCTAAAACCCGGTGGGCTTCGTCAGGCGACAGACCGGCGCCGAGGAGCACATCTGAGTTGGTTGCTGTTCTACAGGTTACGGGATACACGATGCGAGTCGGCGCTGGACAGGAGAAAGCCCGTCTACGTGGCGGCCCAAACGCGCGTATGCTCTGGTTTGCTTGTAGCTGGCCCCGTAATTGCATCATCGCGAAAATGTCCGACCCTGCTCTGGTTCTACGAAGCAGGCCTACCTAAGCTTCCCTCAAGTCAGACCGACATGACCGACCAACTGTAACGGTGCCTGCTACAACCGGAAAGCCTCCGACTTATGTGCCGTCGCGGAGCTTAGCTAGATACATAGAGCTACTTTAGAACTATGCAATTGCAAAATCCACGTAGTGCATGCTTCGCTCTTACAGGGCTCGCTAAAAGACCGCGGGCCTAGATATGGCTTGGGCGGTGAAACATTCAACGCCCATCTTATATGTATATTTTACGTTGACGCTTGCTTATGCAGCTGCTGCGGCGAAAGAGCAGGTAATATGGGGCTGCGTCCGCTCGACTGCGCGGAGCTACCGCATGAAAAAACCACGGCAGAACGCTTTTCTGGAGGAGAGCGCAACGACGCTGTTACTACCTTACACACAGGTTAAATCGCATAGCGGCGCTGTGGATCGTCAGCACTCACTCCTCGTCACTGAGACATCATCGACCGCGCGGCGACACCTCAGCCTGTCGGGCTCGCAGAGGGGCGGCGACGCAGCAAAGGCGGCCATAACTAGGGAATCCACGGATGTCATAAGCAGCAGCAGCAGCAGCGACGATGCTGGCGGCAACGCCAGCAGCGACGGCAGTCCATTGCCGCCCTCACGGTGCCCCGGCCAATGCACCCAGTACGGGACCTGCTACGAGGAGCTAGGCAGGTGGGGCCCACCCACCCCTGCATGTTTTCCGTCCCCTCTTCCTCTTCCTGCCTCAACCCAACCCACACTCCGACCCCCCAACACCCACCCGCGTGCAACCCCATGGGCATCGGCAACTTGGCCAGCACGCCACACCTGCACGGACCCCACCACCGCACTCATCGTCGGGTCCATGCCACACCCCGCGAAGGGGCAGTAAGCGCCACGAACGAATCCGCACCAGTATCTGAGCCTAGCGGGCACTAGCCCCCCCCTCCCCTCGCCTGCTCTGGACGAGAGCCTGACGGCCTCCCCTCCGCCCCTTCAGCCCACCGCCCTCCCAGGGCCACCCAACCCCCCCCCCCGACGTCACGACCAGCGCCCTTCCCCACCCATTCACCCACCCGCCCCGCCTCCTCATTCGCTTAACAAAGGCAATCCGACTCCCCTTTACCCATTCACAAAAACCCTACTCAAATCCTACTCAAACCCTCCACTATCCCCTTCCCCGCCGCATGCACACACTCACACACACGCCAACACATACACAAACACACACAAACGCAGGTGTGACTGCCCGCTGGGCCGCACCGGCCCCGACTGCTCCACTCTGGTTCCGGAGCCGGACCTGACCCGCCTCTGCGCCGCGCACGGCCACACCAACGTCACCTGCGGCCGCGAGCTGGAACCCGCCATGTGCCTCAACGCCTGCAACTTCCGAGGACGATGCGTCGGCGGCGTCTGCCACTGCACGCCTGGCTTCTTCGGAGCGGACTGCTCGCTGTCACTGGCGGCGGCGCCGCCGCCGCCAGGCGGCGGCGGCGCCGCCGCCGCCGCCGCCGCAGGCGGCGGCTCCCGCCTCCGGCTGGAGCTGTTGGCGGGTCAGAACTACACGACACGCCCCTCGGGCCCGCGCATCTACGTGTATGAGCTGCCGCCGGAGCTGAACACCTACCACAACCTCGACCGACTGGACCGGCCGCTCATGTACCTGATCTGGCAGCGCCTCCTCTCGGCCGGCCTGCGCGTCGCCGACCCGGCCGCCGCCGACTTTTTCCTGGTGCCCATCCGCGTGCGCATGGCCTACGACAGCGACCGCGTCGTACAGGTCGTGTCGTACATCCGCTCCGCCTGGCCGCACTGGAACGCCACCGGCGGCGGCGGCCGCCACGTGTTTGTCCACACGGGCGATTGGGGCCGCGATGAGCTGTCGGAGGACGCGCAGCTGCTGACGCGCAACGCCACCTGGCTGACGCACTGGGGCCTGGCGCGAGACCACGAGTTTGCGGGCTGGAAGGCGTCGCACCGGCCCGGTCGCGACGTGGTGCTGCCGCTGATGCTTGCCGCCAGCGTCATCTCCGCCTACCACCTGCCGCGCGCCTCGCCGCTGCACCCCGCCGGCCCGCGCCCCGGCCGCCCCACCACGCTCTTCTTCGCCGGCCGCATCTGCGGCTCGCGCGCGCGGCCCGCCACCAACGGCACCTTCCCCAACTGCCCCGACGTGCTGGGCTCGGAGGACGCCTACTCCGCCGCCACGCGCCAGCGCGCGTTCTTCCACCATCACGGCCGACCCAACTGGAAGGTCGTCACCACCTCTCGCACCTTTGCTCAGGATATGGCCACCGCCAAGTTCTGTCTGGCGCCGTCAGGCGGCGGCCAGGGCAAGCGCAGCATCCTGGCGGCGCTCATGGGCTGTGTGCCGGTACCCGTCACGGATGGCCTGATGCAGCCCTTTGAGCCAGAGCTCCGATGGGAGCGATTCGCGGTGGGGGTGCGGGAGCGGGATCTTCCCGTGATGCACGAGCTGCTGGAGCGCCTGGCGCCCGACCAGTTGGCGGGTTTCCAGGGGGAGCTGCCCTGCGCGGCACAGCACCTGTTCTGGTCGTCGTTGTACGGCAGCGTGTGGGGCGAGGACGGCGCGTACGACGCGTTTGAGACGCTGGTGCAGGTGCTGCGCATGCGCGCGAACTATCCCAACGTGGCGCCCGAGGAGTACGAGTTTGTGGACGCCGCGTTCGCGGCGTTCATGGCGTGCCGGGAGCCGCCGCCGCCTGCGGCGGCGGCGGCGGCCGGCCAGCGCAGCCTGGCGGCGAGCGCCGCCGCCGGCGGCGGCGGCGCCGCGTCGCTGCGGCCGCCGCCGCAGCGGCGGCGGCCGGCGGCGACGGCCGCCGCCGCCACCGCGCTGCGCGCGGTGGCGGCGGCTTCGCCGCCGCCGCCGCCTGCGGCGGCGGCGGCGCCGGCTGCGCCGGCGAGGCAGCCGCTGTGTTCGCACTCGGCGCTGCCGACGCCGGGGGCGGCGAGCTGCAGCCGCTGCGTGCGGCGGCGTGGGCGGCTGCTGAACCCCGGGGGCACGATTTGCTGCAACACGAGGGATCTGGCCAAATGCCCGCGCCTTTGGGACTGAGACTGGGCCTGGGACTGAGACTGGAGACGGCTTGAGCGAGGGAGCGACCGGATGAGAGTGAGGGAGGGAAGGAGCGAGCGAGCGAGCGAGTGGACGAGAGGGAGGTGTAATAATAAAGACGATACCGCAGAGGGGGAGGCAGAGGGATTCGGGGGGGGGGGCTACAGATTGGGGGAGAGGGGACATCATTGAATGGCGGCGGTGGGGTTAGAAAAAAAAGACAAGACCGCAGCGACGGAGACGGACATTAGCGACCGGACGCGGCAGCACCCCGGGTGCAATACGGGTGCCGATTGGGTGTCGTACATAGGGGCGCCGACGGACTGTGCATTGCAGCAGCTGGCCCGGACCAAGGGGCCGTGCGTCCAACCAACCTGGCTGTACTTTGCGTGGGGTACGCGCGAGGCGGGCTGGTAGTAGTACGATAGTAGTAGTAGTAGTTGTTGTAGTACTAGTCGTAGTTACAAGGTAGTGTCGTGGTGGGTTTTCGACGGGAGGGGGCCGAGCTGGGGGGCGGGGGTCGGAGCTGGGCGGCCAACTCGGGGGAGAGCTGAGGAGGGGGCGTCGATGCGACATTCATTATGGGGAGGTGTGGAGGGTCGGAGGCGACTCGGGAGGCGGCTCTGCGCGGCTGACACACACACGCACACACGCGCGCGCGTGTGTGTGTGTATTTGGCTGCGTCGCTCCCGTCGCTTCCTGGGCGGGGTCGGGTCGGTTCGGGTCGTTTTGTTGCTGGGGGAGGGGGTTGCCGCACACGGCCGGCAAAGCTCGACGGCTATATGGACTGCGGATCGATGGTGCCGTACATGATAGGGGGCGCGAGTGGCTGGTAGGGGTTGGTGGTGGGGCTGGGTGTGTGTGTGTGTGTGGGATGGGGACAAGGCGCGGGGGGAGATAGGAAGCGGGCGCGATGCGCCGGGCATTTCCCGATGTGCAGTGGGGCCGTTTGCCTAGAATTCATACGAGTAGCGGTAATGTGCCGCGGGGGGCCCTCCATGAGGGAAAGCGCGTTGACCCTGGCCCGGTTTGCATTGCACCACTTGCGGGACTGTTGCTTGCTTCTTGCGGGCTTTGCGTGCGCTTGAGTGATTGGTTGATGGTTTGTCGAAGTCGTGGTGTGCTGGTGTCACTGGGCAATGTACGGCAAGCGTCCTCCTGGGAGGCGACCCGGGGGCCCACTTTGGGTCGTTTCTGGACTGTGGGAAGTATGGATGACTAGGAAGACACAATCCCAACATAAGAACTGAAAACAGTGGGCGTCGTTGTATTGCTGACTTTTGAATTGAACATTAAAAACTCTGACTTTGCGTGACGCGGCTTGTCCTTCGATGCGAATTAAGGTCCTCTTCTTCGCGAAGAGCCGCGAGGTGGCTGGGTTGAGCGAGCAGGAGTTCCAGCTGGCGGACGGCGCCAACACGGATGACCTCCTCGGGCACATCATCACGGCTCACCCGGCGCTTGAAAGCGTGATGAGGACATGCGTATTTGCTCTGAATCAAGAGTATGTACGGCCACAAGACAAGGAGCCGCTGAAGGAGGGTGACGAAGTGGCCGTCATCCCGCCCCTCAGCGGCGGGTGATGGATGTGATTTCGTTATGCATTACACTTATTTATGATGAATAGTTTTAGGTCCTCAGGCCGGTGTAGCAAGACCTCTCGCGGAGCATGTGGTGGTTCTTCGGTTGGTTGGATGCCCAACGATGCTTTCCGGCGCCTACATATAAGATGACAACGAATGTCACAGAAGCCAATGTAAGCCCTGATATGCCACACAATCATGCCCTGATATGCCACACAACAGACTTGCTTAGGAGAGACCCTTGGGTCGTACACATCGTACTTCATGGAATCAACGCCGCCATGGACCACCCGCAACCCAGAAATGGCCGGTCGTGTGTATCGACAGTTAATACGCGGGAGAGACTCTGCTCCATCTCACTCCAAACTCTTCACACCTATGGAGCAGCGGCTACCGGCTTTATTGACACCGCCAGTCGCCGCACCACATCCCCGCCCCCCCCCCCAGTCGCCGCCAACTGACCCCCGCCAAGGATCACTGTACACGCGATATGAAAGCACAGACGCCGGACAAGCACAAGCTGAGAGCCCTTCCACAACGGGCTATTGCTGTGGACTCAAAAACCATCAGTACACCAGCCCGTACGCTCTCCGTCTGAACGCCGCTACTGCAGGCACCACTAGCACACGGGCCCATCGACCCTATAGCCCAATAGGGGCAATAAGCCCAATATCACCACCAACCAGACGCGATGTACCGAAACCGGAATCCAAACATACAGAGCGACACCAGGCATGCGCTTCTGCCTGTGGGCGCAACAACAGCTCTCCTTCCTGCTCTTGGTCGGCTCTTCAACCCACACCACCACTCATCCACTAGACGACTAGAGTACACAGCCGGTTGGCTGGCCGGCTCTACTTTTCGCCGACTTGTGACAGCACATCATTGAACTGCATACCCGTAGTACTACTACGTCCCACCGTTCTGGGCTGGGGGCGGCATTTGGTAAAACGCGACAAAATATTACTCTTCCGGGGCGCTTTCCCCCATTCATTCTTCTCCTTGCAAGCCATCCGGCTATCCGGCAACAACCGCATCTGGTCGTCTCCAGTGCAGTGCAGTGCAGTGCGCGGCCCGCTAGCCAGGTTGGTGCTACGACTGCTACCTTTCCCCGGGTCGGTCGGGACTCGGGAGCCAACTGTACCAACCAGCAACAAGCCGCAGTATGTCCTGTTCAGGCGCGCACTGAGGGCCACACTCCCACAGCGCGGACTCCAAACAGCCACGGTACGGCAAAAACACACACACATCCCACACACATCCACAACGCCGCCATCAAGACCCTCAGGACACGGCCTGAATACGGTAAGGTCAGGCAGCTGCCACGTTTTTTGTTTCTTGCCGCGGTAAATGCCCACCGCACATTGACAATGGGTAAGTGGGCGGGCACAAGGGCATCAGATGTATCTCTCATAGAGGCCGAAGTGCATTACCTTAACTTCCCAGCCCCCCCCAAGCCCGCCAAAAACGTGCGAATTCCTTTTTTTGTTGATCTCCGCTGCATGAAAATGTGAACTTCTTTTCCGAAATGCATCCCGTGCAGTACTTGAAGAGGGAAGAAAAAAGCTCAGGACCTGGGCGATCCTCCCCACGGGGGATACCCACGGGGAATACCAAAATCATTTCTTCCCTGGCTGGGGCCTGTCGAGGAGATGGAGGCGGCGCGTCGCACACTGCCCTTCAACAACCTGGATTACCTGGATACGTTATTTCCGTGTGCCGGCCAGGAGCTGCGGCGGCCACGCTACTTCTGTCACCTTCCCTGCACTCGCTGTCCCTCCTGCCCTACTTCCATACTTGGTGTGAACTGCCGTACTCTCTTTCTCTCCAGACTGACGTCATAGGTCAGACCCTACCCTCAGCGCGTCGCGTCGGCGCCACTACCGCCGTACATGCCGTACAACAACCGCGTCTTCTTGTCGGGGTGCGCCCGCAGCGAGGCGGCGGAGCCCTCCGCCCTCCGCCAACCCCCACCGGCGGCGGTGGTCGCAGCGGCGACGCCGCCGCCACCATCGCCGCCGCCGCCGCCATCGTCGCCGCCACCGCTCCGCACGCGGTCGACTTCACCGCTGCTGGCGCCGCCGCTGTTGCGGTCGGGGCCGCCGCTGCCTCGCGCTCCTGTCCCCCTGACCAATGCATTTCCGCCGTCGGCACCGCCCCCGCCAGCACCGCGGTCGAGTTTGCACCCTTCCAGCCAGGCCCGCAAGCTCCAATCGCCGGCAGCGTGCAGGCCGTCGACGCACATCGGCTCAGCGCCACTGCTGCTGCGGTCGTCGTCGTCGCCGACTGCGGCGGCGACGGCGGCGACGACAGCGGTGGCGCCGCTGGACCTGCCGCCGCTGTCCTCCCGCGGCCGCTTGGACGAGCCCGGGTACGACAGCTTGGCCATGGGAGGCGACGACGGCTCCGGCGCCGTCAGGCAGCGGTGTATGACGCCTGCGCCGTTACAGCCGCCGCCGCCGCCGCCGGCGCTTCTGCCGCCACTGCCGCCGCCGTTCCTCCCGCCGCCGCCGCCGCCGCCGGCGGCGGCGCCGCCGCCGCCCATCCACGCCTCCGCCAGAGCGCCGAGCGCCCAGGCCTCCCTGCCGGCGGCGGAGCGCAATCCGCGGCTGCAGGCTTCAGGCGCCGTCAGACGCCGTACTGCGGCGTCGGCCGGACCAGCCGCGACGACATCCGCCGCGCCAGTGGCGGTGGGAGCTCGCGCTGCAGCGGCCGGTGACAACCCAGCCGTGGCCTCGCCGCCGCTGCCATCTCCTGCGGAGGGGGCCGCGGATACTGCCTCTGCAGCCGCGGCGGCGGCCTTGGAAGCTGCCTCGGCAACAGCAACGTCCGCGGCGGCGCTGCGGACGGGCGCCTCAGCAGCAGCGTCCAAGCTCCGCGCCGGCTGCGCGGCGCCGGCGGCGGTGCCGCCGCTGCCGCCGCCGCCAGCGGCATTGCAGCTCGCCGGTGAAGGCGCGGGCCTCTCCGCAATGCCGACCATGCTTCCAGGCCCCGTTATCTTGGCACCCTTGGCGCCAGCGGCGTCGCCGGCGTCGGCCACTGCGGCGGGCCTCTCTGTCCGCTGGCCGTCCGCGGCGGCGTTCGCGGCCGGCGCTGCAGCGCGTTGCTGGCGGTGTGAGAGCAGCAGCAGGCTACGGATGGTGGAGGGAGTGACCGGCGGCGGCTGCAGGAAGTCCATCAGGCCGCCGTACAGGACGTGGAGCTGACCACCCACCCAGGACAGGCCGCGGCCGCCGTCGCCGCCGTCGCCGTCGCCGGCGGCGGCCGCCGCGCCGGCGGGCGCCGCCGTCGAGGCCGCCGTGGCGCCACCTGTCGCCGCTGCTGGTACAGGTGCGGCTTCCGCCGCCGCCGTCACCGCCGTCGCCGCAGGCGCGCCCGTCGGTGTTGCGACGCCGTCGGCAGCGGTGACGGCGCCGGCGGTTGTGGTAGTTGTGGCGGTTGTGGTTGGTGGCGGTGGCGGCGTTGCCCACTGCAGTTGGGCCAGTTGGGCAGAAGGCGGCGGCGGCGGTTGCGGTGGTGGTAATGGCAGTTGCGCCGTCGCGTCGGTCCCCGGCGGGACAGCGGATCTCAGCTGCCGCGGCGGCGGCGGCGGCGGCAGCGCCGGAGACACGCTTGGGCGGGTGAGGTGCCGCAGAATCGACGCCACCGCCGCGTCCTTCCTGGGCTGCTGGGTCCCGGGGGGCGGCGGCGCGCCCGTCAGCGGCAACGCCGCCGCCGTCGCCGCGGCCGGAGCCGCCGTCGCGACGTTTAGGAGCGGTCGACGGTGCTGATGGCTGAGCTGCAGCATCTGTTCGTGCAGAAGCGGCCACCGTTGTTGCTGTTGTTGCTGCTGCTGATGAGGATGGTGATGCTGCGGGGGATACTGATGGGTGTGGCGGTGCATGGTCGGGGGGTCGTCAGGGCAGGGCGCAAAGCGCGGCGCGGCGCGGCCGTCGGTGGCGAACGGCTGCTGTCCGTGCTGCTGCTGCGGCGGCGGCGCCGTCGCCTCCGTCCGGGCCATCATTTGGGCACCGGCGTCGGGGCTGGCGGCTCCGGCTCCGGCCTGCACCTGCACCTGCGTTCGTGGCGGCGGCAGCAGCTTCGCGGAAGGCGTCGTCGGGTGCGAGGGCTGATTCCGCGGCGTTTGCGCCGCCGCCGCCGCCGCGGCGGCGGCGGCGGCGTAGGATCGGCCACCGCCGCCGGCGGCGACGGTGGCGGCGGCCGCCGTCGCGGTATGTGCCAGGACCGCCCGCAGGAGTGCCGGCGGCACGCCGGCGGACAAGAGGGCCTGCAGCGCGGCGGAGCCGGAGACACGCTTGTGGCCGTGGCCGCCGCCGTCGCCGCCGCCGTCGCCGCCGTCGGCGTCGCCGTCACCGGGACCGCGGCCGCCTACGGCGGCGGCGCTGTTTTGCGCAGGGCGGTTTGGGTCGACTGCCGCCTGAGCTGCCGCGCGCTGCTGCTTCTGCTGCTGCTGCTGCGGCGGCGGCGGCGGTGGCGGTGGTGGCGAGAGTTCCTGTCCTCCTTCGGCCGGTGGCTCGGCATCTGCCTGCGGCTCCGCTACCGCATCGCCGTACTGATCAGCGTCTCTGCCGCCGCCGCCGCCGCCGATGCAGCGGCCGTTGCGGTCGTGATAGGCACCGGCGGCGTCCTGCATGTCGACGTCAGCCTTGACGTCCGTGGCGGCGGCGGCGCCGCCGGGAGGGCCTTCGCCGCGCGCTTGGAACGTCGACCCATTGCCGCGCCCAGGGGTTGGGGAGGCAGCGGCGGCAGCAGCATGCATTGGCGGGTACCGCGGCGGCGGCGGCGGCATCAACGGCTGCGTCAGCTGCTGCAGCAGCAGCGGCCACAACGGCGGCGCCAGCTCCAGAACGCCGCCCGGCATGACCTGATGCAGCGGCGGCGGCGGAGCCGCCGCCGCCGCTGCCGCGCCAGAAACCGCGCGTGTCCAGGCGTCGCCAGCGTCTGGGTGCATGTCGTGTTCGAACACCGCGGCGGTGGTGGTGGCGGCGCCGCCACCGCGGCGGCCGGCGGCGGTGTGCCCCACTGAGTGGAACAGAACTCCGTTGTCGGGGCTGCAGCTGTGGCTGCTGCTGCCGCCGCTGCAGTTCCGGTCCAGGGAGGACGACGACAATGGTGGCGGCGCCGGCGGCGCCGGCGGCAGCGGCTGGCTGCCGGCGGCGGTGAACGTCGCCGCCAGACTCCCGAGGCGGTCGCTGCCGGCAGCTGCACACACGCCGTCGCCGTCGGCACCGTCGGCACCGTCGGCACCGTCGCCGTCGCCGGTCGCGGAGGCCTTCCATCTTACCCACGACAACGCGCGCCGCATCGCCTCGGCATTCGTCGCGCCGCCGGCGGCGCGGCCATTCTCTACCCCCTCGCCGTCGACGTCGCCGCCGTCGCCGCCGCCGCCGGCCGAGCCCTCCTCGTCCAGCTCCTGCAGAGGCTCCTCACGGAGCGGTTCGGCCTGGCGGAGCTGGCGGCGGAACGCCGCCGCCGCCGCCGCCATCGCCGCCGTCGACGTCGACGTCGACGCCATGTAAATCTCGCCGCTGCTGGCGGCCCGCGTCAGCGCCGACGGCGACACCTGAAAGTGCGGCGCCGACGACGGATCGTCGGCGGTAATCTTCCGCCGCACGGAGCGTGCGGCGGTGGCGGCGGCGGCGGCGGCGGCCGCCGCCACCGCGGCCGCGCCCGCGTCGCTGCCCAAGCCTGACCGGAGGTAACTGACGGCCAGGGAGCTGGGCCAGGGCTTCGTCAGCGCGGCGATTCCGCGACCGGCGCCGCCTCCGCCTCGGGCGAGTGTCGTACCGTTGACGACAGCGCCGGGGAGGTCGGCGCCGGGCGCGGTGGCGCGTGACGTCGGCGCGCCGCAGCCGCTGTCGCCGCTGTCGAAGCTTTCCGAGGCAGCGGCGGCGGCGGCGGCGGCGGCGGTGGTGGGTGGAGACGTCGCATCGGCTCGTACGACGCGCGAACGCGAACCCAGACCTGCAACACGTGGGTCCGACGGCGGCGGCGGCGACGCCCATGGGAGTGTGTAAACACTTAAGCGTCAATTATTGCCCTATGAACCCTGTATGAGCCGTTATGGATCTGGGATAGGGTCGGCAGCGCCGGGGGCTGCCTTGGGCTGCAGATGAGAGCGCCATCTCATATGCCGTACTGGTGTACGACGAGCACGTGCACTTCTGTACGTCAGCGACCAAACGCGGCATTTCCCGCCCTTCCCCTTTACCGTTCACAGGCTCCGGCCTATACGTGGATACCCCCCCCCCGACGCCCCGCTGCCATGACAAAAGACACGAGCGCAGTGCAAGAGCTGCCGTGCTGCAATCCCAGGTGTCGTACCTGATCCGACTGTGCGCCGTACAACAACATCCCCGCGCCCAGCGTCCGCGGCCAGTGTGGTGATGGAGTCGCCGCCGTTCGAGTTTGAGCCCTGGCGATGCCGAGGAGCCGCCGCCGGCGCGCCGCCCTCGCCGGCAACGGCGGCAGTGTCGACGTCAAGGGCAGCGTCACCGCCGCCGCCGCCGCCGCCAGCGCCGCCGCCGCCTGCCACTGCGGCTGCGACGGCAGCGGTGGCGGCCGCGACGGCCGCCTCCGAGGGGAAATTCAACACGGCAGAGGGGCCGCGGAGGTAGCGAGAAACCCTGTCGTACGCCTGTCGTGGAGTACGACAGCAGGATGGGTCGGCCGGGAAGTTTCGGCCGGGCAGAGCGGTCCGCGGACTGCGTGTACATACACGAGTTGTTTTAGGGTTGTTTTAACAAATTAAGGAACGGTACGCCAAGGTGCACCATCCTCTTGAGTAGCGCTCGAGCCAGACAGGAACAATCAAGCGAGCCCTCCTACGGCAAATCTGTTCAGTAGTAGTCCTGCGAACAACTGTACTATGGATTACTACTGAACAAGTCCTGCGTCAGGACGGAGGGTCAAAAGATGGAAGCGGTGGACCGCCTGGCTGCTTACCGTGTGGGCCCCGCAGTTCGCACAGGGTGGCCAAACAATTAGTAATGATACTCGCCCGCCCATCCGAGCCTACCGGGATCTACCACCCTGCCGGAAATACGTACCCTTGTCTAGCCTAACAACAATACGGCACAGTACGGCACATGTACGACATACCAGCGCCGCCTCTACGTCGCTGCCGTACGTGCCGATGTGCAGTTGTCGACCTGCGGGAGCAGCCAGGAGACGTGGCGCGAGGCCGGGGGGTGTTCAAGGGGGGAGGACGGGGAAGGAGTGGGGGTTAGGGGGTGGGGGCCGGCGGGGCGACGCCAGAGAGGAAGTTGAGCAGTGACAAGGGGGAGATGTGCCGCAGCGCTCCAAACATACGTCTAGACGCGGTCGAAAACGAGGCCGCTCAACGCCGCATCAGCATCAGCACCGGCTAGCACCCGTTTTCAGGTCCATCATCGGTTTCATCGCCCTCACCCACACCTTCGTGCCAAATGTGCGCCTCGAAGCGCCCCGTCCGCCGGTACAGCGACACGCCCTTAAACCTGGTGCTGCGGTTCCGGGGTCCCCGCCCCAGCGCCGGTCCTTGCGCCAGTGCCGCCGCCGCCGCCGCCGCGGTCGCGGCCGCGGCCGCTGGCCCCGGCGGCGCCTCGGCGGCGGCGGCGCCGCCGCCGGCACCTGCGGTCTGCGCGGCCGCGCGAAGCGCGGCATCCACGGCGGCGGCGCCGCCGCCGCTGGTGCGACGGGCGACGACGTGCTGGCGGAACGCGACCCGCTGCCGTACAACGTCCTGCGCCGTACTCTGTTCCAGGTGCCAATCCGCCATCAGGGTCGGCAGGCTGGTGGCTGCCTCGCCGCCTGCGCTGGCATTGGCATTGGCGTTGGGCTCGGGACTGCAGCGCATATCGCTGCCGCCGCCGTCATCATCGCCGCCCTGTTCCAACCGCCGCCGCCGTGCCGCCGCCACCGCTGCTGCTGCTCCTGACTCAGCTGCCGCCGCCGCCGCCGCCGCCGTGCCGGCAGCGGCGGCGGCGGCGGCGCCTGCGGCGTGGTCATCAGGCCCGCCGCTGCCGGGCCGCTTCGCGGCCGCCGCCGCCGCCGTCGCCGCCGACGTCGACCAGGCCTGGCGGCCGCGCACGGCGTTGCTCCATTGCCCCGCCATCGCCCTGAGGCTAGAGGCACCGACTGCGCTCCGAAACCCAGGAGCGCCCGCATCCTTATGCCGTACGCTGCCATCGGCAGTGCAGCCGTCGGCCGCAATTCCCTGACGCGAACCCGCACCGGCGGCGGCGGCGCCGGTGGCGCCGGTGGCGGCCGCCATCGCCTTCACGGCCCCAGTCGTACAATTCTGCTGTGCGCGCATGATGCTGCCTTGGCGGCTGAGCGGCGCGGTCTGCGCCGGCGGCCGTACGGCGGCGGCCTGACGGACGGGGCTTGTACGACGCGAGGCGGGGGGAGGGACCTGCTGGTTGGCCGCGAGCGCCGCCTCAGGACATGTGGAGCGCGCTGGCGTCGCCGCCGCCGCCACCGCTGCAGCCGCCGGCGCCGCCACCGCGGCCGGGGTTGCGGCGGCGGTCGCCGGTGCGGATGCCTCCGCGACACGATCCCGACGTATGGAAGGACCCGTGGGTCGGGACAACGATTGGCTGGCGGCGGCGTCCGCTGCCGCCGCCGCCGCCGCGGTGGCGGTGGCGGCGGCGTCGGATCCAGCTGCTTGCTCCGCCGCGGCGACGTCGGGTCCCTTCCCGGCCCCTGACGCCGGCACAGGTGGGGCCGGCGGCGGCGTCGAGTACGGCAGATGCGACGCCAAGGCCCAGGGAGCGGCGGCGGCCTCGGCGGCGACAGACATGCCACCCTCGTCGGAGACGACCGCATTGCCGCCGCCGCCGTCGCCGTCGCGCGCATTGCCGCCGCCGCCGCCATCACCGCTGCCAGCGCCGCCGCCGGCGCCTAGCGGCGGCGGCGGCGGCGCGTGTGGCTTGCTGATAGAAGTGGGCGGCATCGCCGGAGCGGGTCGGCTGGCGGTTGGGGCTGTCGTGTTCGCACTGGATCCGGATCCGACTGGATCCTATCCGATTCAAATCGATTCGATTGGATCCGAGTGGATCCGTTCCTTGCCGCTGCCGCGCGATGTGCGGCCGTAGCAGCTGACACTCCTTCACGTTACTTTTGCGGCGTCGACTCGATGCCCGCGTAGCTGCCACGCCACGATGGAACCTCCTCTCAGGGTTGTGAGGCTGTTGATGTTGATGTCTGGTGCTATTGCTGCTGCTGCTGCTGTCGCCGTCGTCGCTGCTGTTGTCGTGAGCGACGTGCCGGCGGATGGTCCTGTTTCGTCGAACGAGGCTCAAGTAGTACCAGTACCAGCTTCTGGGAATTGAAGATGGAGAGAGACAGAGAAGAGAGAGAACGTGGCTGAAGAAGAAAGCGAGGCTGCCGGGGATGCCGCGATGACGAAGGTGGTGGCGAAGTTGGCAAGGATGGTGGCGGTGGCGGTGGCGAAGTGGCGAAATGGCAGCGGAGGATCGGCGCGGAGAGTCGGAGCAGAATAGAACTATGAGCCACCCGAACAAAATCAAAAAAGTGTGAAGAAGTCGGTCGATGTGTCTGAAGAGATTTTGGGTCGGCGTCACATCCCGGCTCGTCCGAGATCGCGGCGGCCTCTGCGACCGCGTACGAAACAATCCTAGGAGCCGCCCCGCGTAAGCGGCGCCGCGTCACTCCTAGGACGGTGCTGCCTGTGGGAGGGATTACGAGGTGAGGCTGGTGACGAAAGGCAAGGCGCGGGCGTCGCGATGGTGAATTTTTCTTCGCCCGGCTTGATTGCTGCTTTGCGCCGGGTCGTGTGTGCTGGAGCGACTGCGCTCGGTGGCCGAATCGCGCGAAGTAACGAGCAGCGCGAGCGTATAGTCAACTAGGCGAGAGCCCAAATTGAGGATGACTGGGGGGCAGCGAGGGCAATTTTGGCAATTTGCCGTTGCGGGCGATTCGAGGTCGTTCCGGGTCTGGGCCCTTGGAGGGAGCGCTGCGCTTGCTAACGAATAGCGTCGAGGATGCTCTTGCCTCGGGTGTGGAGGACACGTAGGAAATCCGCGCGTGGGCCGGTCCGAGGTGCGGCGACTTACCGTAAAAGCAGTTGGGATATGGGCGGGTCCGAGGCGAGGGGCTGCCAGGGCAACTGTGGAAGATTACGCGCCAAGAGGAGGCAAGTAAGCGAAGCTGCAATTGCTGTCGGATCGCTTTTTATTCAAATACGATTTCCTTTCAAGGCTTGAAAGGACGAAGCTGCCGTGGGCCGTTGCAGTGGTAAGCCGAAACGACACCAAGTGCAAATGGAAATTCCGGGGTGCTCAAGCCGAGCGGTCCCGGGCTCTCTTATACGGCCGACAGATTCCCGGCGGAATCTTTTGTTGTTTGGGCCCGGCCTCCAGGGTGCTTGGGATATGGCCGCAACAACTGTTTCTATGTGAAAGGGAGGTTACAGACGTAACTGAGGTACAGTAGCAATTATGCGCAGTACGTTCAAGTGATCCGCTGGGTCCACCGCAGATCAATTCACTCAAGCCGAAAGCCGCCGGATAATCATTAGTTGCAGGTCCCAAGGTGACGATTTGTCGATACCTCGTCTCGGGCAACCTTGTTTCCAGCGCAACGGCGGTTTGGTTACGAGATCCGCAGTTTCTCGTCGTGAACCTTTGCAGCCCATAGTTTCTTGTGAGTTACAAGTTCAACTGACAACGACAGACTTTTGGGTGCCTCCTGTTGCGATCACGCCTTGGCTTGGCGAAACTGCCGCGGCGGCTTTCGGTATTCAGTTAATCCCGTTATAAGAATTCGGTCGTATTCGGCACGCTAGGCTTGGCAAGGTGGCAACGCCAAAATCGCGATCCCAAGCAGAATTTTAAGCGAACAGTCACAGTCCTTAGTCCTTCGACATAAAGCCGTCAGGCGTTGGACCTGATATCGCGACGCTGCTAATTTCTGGGTCCTTGGTTTCGCACCGGCTCCGGAACCCATCTCTGCGCGAGCTGGATGCGATCCGTCCAGATGCGGTTCCTTGACAGCAAACCAATCACTTTGGCCGTTTGGCGGCTTACAGCTAACTGTGTGCACTTCATGGGCCGACGATATGTGCGCTGTGCCCTGCTGTGCTGTGCACTTGATCTCACTGGTTGCCTCCCGTCCTCCCGCGCATGTGGTATGCCTCATCGGCGTATGTGCGGCAGGCCTTGCTCTTTCGCTGCCTCCATGCGTGCCGCCTCCCAATGTCTTCCGGCAGCAGCGCAAACGCACAGGAGCCGCTTCGCCTTCCTTTCTGCTGATGTGGGTTTCAGATGTAACCGCGAGTTACGTAATGGTAAGAGACTTGGTACGTTCCTTAGGGTTCCTTTGATATCCGGGTATCCACAGGAGGCACCGCCAACGCACACCGCCAACGCTCACAGGCGCCGTGTCGCCGCACACACGTCGTCATAGAAATCCGCATCCGCACGGAAACCCTAGCTGTCCGTCCCGTCGCAGCCCCCTCCCCTCTCCCCGCCCCCACACAAACGTCGCCTCCAGATCCCTCATCCTTGGGAGAGTTCCTTGGGCTCCCTGGAGCGCTGCACTCGACCCTTGACTCGACTCGGACTCGATCGGGGGTCCACCGACACCAACCGCCAAACCCGTCCTCCTCCTGAGCCCTCCCCCCCTCAGCCCTCCACCTCCGCCTGCGACCGCTGCCTGCCTCCCGCTGTCCACCACAGCCCGCCGCCACAGCCTCCCGCCGCTGCTGCTGCTGCTGCTGCCACCAGCCCCCCACTCCACCCGGTAGTGCCGCCACACCTCCAGGTCCAGGCGCCGCGCCGCGCCGCCCGCAGGCCCCTTCGCTGCGGTATCTTTTTTTGTCAAACCCCCCCGCTCCACCCCCAGGGCTGGCTGGCTGGCTGCTGCAACCAACCACCACCAATGACGCAATTTCCACTCTCTCGCTGCCCCACCCCACTCCACCCCAGCCTCCATCCATCACATCCCCCGCCTCCCACCTCCGCCGCTGCCGGTTACCCCCATCCCCTCCCATGCACCCTCTGCCTGCCGCTAACCTCTCTCTTTGCCAGCCCCAGCCCCAGAGCTCCCCCCCAACGCACATATGCACACATACACACACTCTCCGGGGCTGCAAGGCCCCTGGGCCCGGCAGTGCTGAAATGCGACCGGCGGCGGGGCGAAACTGCTGACGCTACGCGTACTGGCGGTTGGCTGCCCGGGAGCCGCTCTCCTCGTACTGCGCCTTGGTCACCGCAACGGTGTTGTACAAGTACGACGATCCGAACATGGACATGCCCTCCCAGGCAAACACCGCCGGATCCTGTACGACACAACGCAGCGGAGACGCAAAGGAAAATGACAACGCAGCGCAGAGCGACGCAAAGGAGACGCAAAGGAGGGCTGTGTTGGGGCAGTGGTCGGGCTGTCCCCGCTGGTCTAAACTGGTGGGGGGTTGGGGTGTGAGTTGGGGTGTGTGGTTGGGGTGGGTGGGGGTGGGGTGTGTGTTGAGGGGCCGGGGGGTAGGCTGCGGGATCAAAGGTTGTCAGGGGTGGCCGCGGGTGACTCCGTTTGGTGGACTGCGCCGGCTGGAGATTCCGTCGGTCCGTCCGTCCGTCCGATCCCCTCCGCTTCCGATCCGGGGCGCTCCAAAGGACAAGGACAAGGGAGAAAGCCGCCAGCAAGCGCCGCTGCCACACCCCTCTCCCCTGCCCTCCAGCCCCCCCCACACACACCCAGCGCTCCCCCGGCCCCTCTCCATTCCCAAGCTCCCCCGCCCGCTCCCCCCCCTCCCCCCCCCGCTCCCCACCTGCGGCTGGTATACGTGCAGCGAGTGGTCATCCGGCACCAGAGCCCGCAGCTCAGCAGAGAAGCGGTCCTTGAAGCCCGGGCAGCCGCTCACACCGCCTGGGGGGGGTATTGGATGGGTGTGTGGGGTGTGTGTGTGGGTGTGTGTGGGGTATGGGGGTTCAGGAAACATGCCAAACCAGGTGTGTGTAGGGGTGTATCCACGTATAGCCAGAGGCCTATATATACGGTAATGGTAACGGTAATGGTAGCGGTAATGGTAGTGAGAAGCGAGCAAAGCGAAGCGAAGCGTTGCGGGGGGGAGGAGGGTCGAGGGATCGGGGTTGAGGTTGGGGTTTGGCCGCTCGCCCCTCCTCCTCCTCCTCCACCTCACCCGTGAGTACGACATTGCTGTACAGCAGCGGCGCCAGCGCCGGGTGCGTGGCTGTGACAGCCTGCACCACCGCCTCCGCCACCCCCGCCTGGCCCAGTCCGATGTCGTCCGGGTGGAAGAGCAGCTCCGGAACCATGAAGCGCTCGTTGTTGAGAACCAGGACCTGGTCGGACTGAGGGAGGGGGAAGGCGGGGGTGGGTGGGTGGGTGGGTGGGTGGAGGGGGGGAGGAGGGGGAGAGGTAAGGATGGGAAGGGTGTGCGTGTGGGGCTGGTAAGGTGGGGACCTCGGGCCTTCCCCTGGAGACACCCTCTTTGCCCCGCCCCGGGCCGTTCTAATTACCCCCCTTCCCACACACACACACACCTCCAGCTGCGCCGCCAGTCTCTTCTTCTCCTCCATCGACTCAGCCGCCCGCACCGCTTGCTTGATGGACTCAACCTGCGTGAGTGTGTGAGAGAGAGTGTAAGTGTGAGTGTAAGAGTGTGAGAGGGAGGGGGAACGGGGGTTAATAAAGAGGGGAGGGGTCGAGTATGACAGTCCTCATAAGCGGCAATCTGACAGCCGGCTATGTACTAGGTACTGTGTGGAAGAGGGCCTCACCGCCAGCGCCACACCCAGCGGGAACCCACCGCCGCCCACCGAACGCCCCCCCCCCTCCGGAGCATATCACTCCCTGACCACCCCCCCCCCGGAGGCCACCCGGACGCTCCCCAGGATGGCGGGGCCCACGACCCCGTGTACACGTGTGCCCCGTTTACCCGTTTCCCATGCGGCCCCCCCATCCTGCCCCGCCCCGCCCCGCTGCATCCCGCCCTGAATCCCCCACTCAAGCCCACCCCCGACTCAAGGCCCCCCCACTCAAGCCGCCCCCAAGCCCCCCCGAGCTTACCTTCTCCGCCCACTGCCCCGGGTCCCGCAGATAGCCCCTCAGATTGTGAACTCCGTCGGGCAACACGAACTCACGCCGGTGGGGGGAGCGGGCGGCGTTCTGCGGACAGACGAGGGGGGCGGGGGTGGGTTGTGGGGGGGGGGGCCATAAGAGGAAGAAAGCATCCACAAGAGAGGCTGAATGACTGACTGACGGGCTGGCTGGCCGGCTGGCAGTGAGGGAAGGGACTCTGAGCGGTGGGAGAGGCGCGGGCGAGGGCGGAACGGTGAGAGGCGCCCGGCCCCGCCAGAGCAGGCGGCAGGCGGCAGGCGGAGCGACTGCGCGGGGATTGACCCCAGATCACCGTTTCCCCCTTTCCCCCATTGAACTCCAAGGTTAACTAGTCCAGGGGGGGGTCTGGTTGGTTTGCGGTGCAACCCACCAACCAGTACCAACGACGCATCGCACCTTGGACCCCTCCCCCGCCTGCCCGCCCCCCCATACCCCCCTCCCCACCTGCGCCGCCCTCAGGTCCGCCTTTACGTCCTGGCTTACGAAGCACAGTTGCTCCTTCACCAGATCCATCAGAAAGGTCTCATCCATCATATTGAGAGACCTGGGGGGGGAGGGGGGGGAGGAGGGAGAGGAGGGAGAGGAGGGGCGGGAGGGGCAGGGAGGAGGGGTAGGGAGGAGGGGGAGGTGTGTATGTATGTGTATGTGGGGAGAGAGGGGAAAGACAGGGAGGGCCCCCCCCCGGTTCACGGCGCTGCTCGCTACCCGATACTCAGTCGCCACCCCCCCTGGGGAGGGGAGGGGAGGGGGGGGAAAGGGGCCACCGCCAGCCTCCATCAAGGCGGTCAGCCCGTCAGAACCTTGCCGTACATACACACCTGTACGACACTAGCTCCTTGAGGTAGTTGGTCATTGCCTTGCCCCCCAGGTTGATGCGCCGTACACCCCCCTCCAGAACCTGACAGGGTGACGGGGTGAGGTGGGCGCGGGGGGGCGGGGGCGGGGGGGCGGGAGGGGGGGGGGTACAAGGGGATAACCAAAGATGGTGCCGCAGGGGGTGAGTGGCCGGCTGGGTGGCTGGGCGGGCGGGTGGGTGACTGGGTGGCTGGGGGTACAAAGGGGAGTTGACGCAGGCGAATACAGATCCGGTGACACTGACTAACTGAGGGGTGGGGGGGTTTGGTGGGGTGTAAAGGGCGGTGAGAGGAGAGGGCTCCGGCCGAGAGGATGGCTCGGGGGGAGGGAGGGAAGGTCGGGGAGGGGAGAGAGGGGAGGGGCGCTCAGACCCTCCGCCGTTGCTCCGCGCCTCATCTCGATACAACCCCCGCCCGCCCCCGACCTTCCATCTGCGCCCCCCCCTCCCACACACAACCCTCCCACACACATATATGCCCCCCCACGCACACGCATACGCCCGGGCCCCCCGGGCCGGGCACACACGCAACCCCCCCCACATACACACGCATACACCCCCCCGGCCTCCTCCCTCCCCCCCCACCTGTCCCTTGAAGAATGGCACCACGTGTGTGAAGGAGAAGCCCGCATCCACCACCACCCCCGCCCCGGTTCGGGCCGCGGGCAGCGAGGTGCCCAGCAGCCCCGCGGCGGCGTGCATGGAGAAGAGGGGCGCGGGGGCGGCGTAGAGGGAGCGGAAACCCATCTCCTCAAACGCCACCTGGCAGGGAAGTGGGGGAGGGGGGAAGGGGGGAAGGGGGGAAAGGGGGAAAGGGGTCAGGGAGTGATAAGGGAAAGGGGGGAGGTAAGAAACGAGATTCCGCAGCGAAGGGATGGTGGGGGTTGGGTGAGAAAAACGGGGTTATCCCCACCCCAACCCCACCGTCCCACCGTCCCTCCCTCCCCTCCCTCCCCCCCCCCCACACCCACACCCACCTGCTGGGTACCCGCCCGTATTTCGTCAAAATTGAAAAGCGGCTCCGTGAGCAGCAGCCCGCACTCGCCGGGTGTACGGCGCACAATCGTACGTACGGCACGGGACCAGATCTCCCGCTGCAGATCTAGATTGCACAGGTAGCCCTGCAACAGGGGGGGGTGGGGAGGGGGGGAGGGGGGGGAAGGCGAGGATCAGGAAGGACGGGAGGTGCGGTGCAGTGGTAAGAGGTGCGGGATGTGTGTGTATGTGGGTATGTGTGGGTGGAGGGGGGCCGGGAGGAGGGGGAGGGGGGAGGGAAGAAAACGCGAGGTCGAGGTTTTGTTTCCAAGTTGGGGGCCGGGGCAGCGCGTACAAAATGTGGGACACTCCTTTTCCCGCCCGCCGCCCGTCGCCCGTTGGACTGTCATACGGTACTTTCCCTCCCTCCCTCCCTCCCTCCCTCCCTCCCTCCCTCCCTCCCTCCCTCCCTCCCTCCCCCCCTCACCTCCCCCCCCTCACCTCCCCCTCCCTCCCTCCCTCTCCCCCCCCTGCCCTCCCTCCCTCCCCCCCTCACCTCCCCCCCCTCACCTCCCCCTCCCTGCCCCCCCTGCCCTCCCTCCCCCCTCCCCCCCCCTCACCCGGTCGAAGGGCCTCTTGAGCTGCATCTGCGACACCTCCTTCGAATCCGCCAACAGATCCGCGATCAGGGTCTGGCGCTCGCCCTTGGGCTTGGCGGAGGCGTTGGGGAACACCCTGAAGGTTCCGGAGCGGAGCGGGGGGGTGGGGAGGGAGGTGGGCGGGTGGGGTGGGGTGGCGGGTGGGGTGGGGTGGCGGGTGGGGTGGGGTGGCGGGTGGGGTGGGGTGGCGGGTGGGGTGGGGTGGCGGGTGGGGTGGGGTGGCGGGTGGGGTGGGGTTCAGAGCTTGGAGGAGAGGTCAGGTGGGGTGATGGCCATGTAAGGATGGGGCCAACGATGAGGCGGGCGGGAGAGGCCTGCGCCCGCCTAACCTCGCCCTCGCCCTCGCTCATCTAGTAATCAAACACAGAAAGAAATAAATAAGTTAAAAAAAGAGTCCTCCTTCGACGTTCCCCCCAACGCCACCAGACAGGAGAAGGGGGCGCGCAGGAGCGCAGGGCCCAACAGGCAGTCTGACGCGTGCCACAGGCGGATCATGTACGGCAACGAGGCGGTTGCGCGTACGGCACACCTGGTGGGGGCCGCCTGCCCGGCCATTCCGATTTTGACGTTGCCACCGCCATTGTCGATGGCCACGACGGGGGGAGTCGACATGAGCGATTAGGCGGAGGTGGGGATGGAGGCGGGGGGCGCGGGAGCGGCGGCCGCTCCCCCGCGCGCGGGGAGCAGCAGGAGGCGGGAGCGGGAGCGGGGTGTACGCCTGGCTTGGCCCGCTAGGGGCGGGGGCGGGTCATCCAGGCCAAGAAGGGTGGCTGACTGCGGGGCGGGAAGCGGTGTGATGTCCGTCGCTGACCTGGGTTGGCTGTGACAGCTGAGTCAGTTGTGCTAAGATTGTAAAAGTAAGGTTTGCGTCAGGCAATAATGTGTGGATCGCTTGCAACGAAAGTGCTCGAGGGTCGTCGGGCTTTCCGTCCTACAGGTGAGTATGGTGAAATGACGGGGCCAAGCGACGCAGTCTCACGTATTATCGCAGCGTTGTACAAAAATTGAGACACGTTTTGCTGCTTGGGAGGAACGAAGCGCTGTTCCTCTGTTCGCCTGTTCCAACTGGAAAAGTGGACATTTATCGTACATTGCGGTTGTTTCCCCACTCTCTCCTGAATACCCGTCCCAACGTTGGTAAGGAGAACTCAGTGCTAGCCCTGAAGGGCACCATTCCTTGCGATGCACTCCGAGCTCCCTTCTTTCTACGGTCTCTTTGCTATTCAACCCCACTGATGCAGCGAAGCAGCAAACACAACATGGACGACTTTGAGAAAGGCACTGCGCTGCTCCAGGCACCTACCGATGCCAAGGACTTGAACCTCCAAATGGAGGAGGAGCTTGTTGAGCGCGAGGCCGCAGCAGCAATTTCTGCTCGCCGGGCGTTCTCATGTCGAGTCGTTGCTGGGGGATTTATCATCCTCTTTGTAGTTTTATTGGGCTTAAAGACATTTTTCGAGTCACCCGACGAAAAACGCAGTTTCAGTGCGTCCTGCATGCACGCCCTGGGAGGTGGAGCGGTTGGGCCTCGCGGGTCCCTGCTGCACTTCAACCCGCGCTGTACTGAAGAACTCAAGGTGGGCGTTATCCTTTCGCCGGCTTCAAAAGGGGCTCCTGACGGGCGAATTCGACCCTCGTGGACAGCTTGCAAGCCCTCTCCGAAAACCGGCTCATTTGCACGCTCATCGTTTTGGCATACTGTAGGAATACTTTGACCAGGCGTACTATGCGGAGGTCCGCCGCGTGTCGGACGAGGCGATGGCGTACTTCCGGCAGCTGGTGGCACGCCAGGATGCGGCGGGCGCGATCGCGGCCGGCAGCAGCCGCGGGACCGTCATCTTTGACATCGGTGAGCGGGTTCTCCCCCCCTCCCCTCCCCCCCCCACACAACCCCCGGGACCCGACGAACAGCACTTTTGGCATCATAGTCTATCTCCACATGGCCGCACCCCACCCGCCAGGCCGCTCGCCAACCCGGGCTGTCACCCGGGCTACCCCTGCCCCCGTGTCCATGCTCTTGCGCCAGCGCCTTGAGTTCACACCATGCCTCCATTCGCCCCCCACCCCCATTCCCCCTGCCCCTCCCCCCAGCCCCCGCCCTCCCTCGCCTCCTCGGCCCTCGCACGCGCACCCACACGCTCCCTCTCCCCTTTTGCCGGTTTCGTTCTTGCACTACACTCTTCAACCCCCCCTCTCTACCCCTCCCTCCCCCTCTTGCCGCAGACGAGACGGCCCTCTCCAACATGGACGGCTTCTTCGGCCCCTCCTCCTGGTCCCGCCTCTTCGGCCGCACCTCCCCCAACCGCTGTGTGCGCCCCCACCTGGAGTATGCCAACCTGGAGCCGCTGAGGCTGCAGCTCATCGGAGACACCGGCCGACTGGCGCCAGTGCAGACCGCACGGAAGCCGCTGTGCTACGCGCCGCCGCTCAAGGCCACGCTGGACCTGTACAACTACCTGTACGACAACAATTTTACGCTGGTACGGAGGTCGGGGTACGGAGGTTGGGGTACAGACTACAGAGGCGGTGGCCTCGGTCCCGGTGTCGTCGTGTGGGGGGCAGAGAGGCGGATCGAATCGCGGGTGTGAGCACTCCCACGCGCGCCCTTCTTCCTTTTCCCCTTCCCTCCCCCCTCCCTTCCAAAAGGCGTATGACCCTTGGGCGTTGCCCGATTCTCCCCACCATGTTTCCGTGCCCACAACCCCGACTCAATCCCTCCTCCTCCGTGCTCCCCGCCTTCCCCTCCCTCCCTTCCCCCCCCCCCGTTCACGGGCTCCGGCCTATACGTGGATAATCCTCCCCCCCGCAGGTGTTCCTGACCGGCCGCAGTGAGGACGCGCGCGCCGAGACGGAGGCCAACCTGGCGGACGCGGGGTACGGCAGGAAGTGCGACAGCGCCGACCATGTACTTGGCGTCGCCGCCGCATCGCACCGCCGCCAGGCCCTCCAGTCCGATACCGCCGCCGCCGTCGATGCCGCCGCCGCCGCGCCGAAGGGCGCGGCGGCCACCACCAGCACCACCACCGCTGCGCCCTCCTCCTCCTCCTCTTCCCTGCCCTTTGTCGGGCTGTTCTCTCCGCCCGCCGCTCCCTCTCCGCGCTGCTATGCGGAGCTGCTGATGCGGGAGATGGGCGACGAGCGGCTCGCCAGCGTGTTCAAGGCGGAGGCGCGGGGGCGGCTGGTTTCGGGGCCAGGCGGGGCAGCTGCGTCAGCAGCAGGTGGTGGTGGTGGTGGTCACGTGCTGGTGGGCAGCATCGGCGACCAGTTTAGTGATTTGGTGGGGCAGGCGGCTGCGGTGGCCAACTTCAAGCTACCCAACCCGGTGAGGAGGGGGAGAGCTGGGAGGGGAGGAGGAGGAGGGGGGGTGGAGTTGAAGTGTTGAAGGACCGGGAAGGGGAGGTGAGTGGAGTAGTGAAGGCGGAGAGGAGGGAGAGGGGGACGAGGTGGGGATGTGCGTGCGCGTCCCGGGGGGGGGCTGATTCCTTCCCTTCGGCCGAGTGCCTTTATTTTGTGCAGCCAGTGCATCCCAGTCTCTTCCCCCCGCCTCTTCTTCCCGCCCCCGCCCTGTTTCCTGTCTGATCTGATCTCCCGGTATCTTCTCCTGACTAACTGGCCGGCTGGTGGGCTTGGCTCGTCGACGAGCCGGGGCTCTGACTCGGGCGGTGATGTGACGACCCCTTCCAAGCGCGCTCATTCGGTATTCCTCCCTGCCCTCTCTGCTTTCGGTCTTCGCCCTCGTGCACCCCTTGACCGTCCCCGACCCGACCCGACCCGGATTGGATTGGATCGGACCTGCCGCAGGTGTACACTCTGTTGTAAGCCCCGTGGAGGGTGTCAAGCGCCCGGGCTGTTTCGTTGCCGTTAGCTGGATGACCTGAGGCGACAGACACTGGGGAGGGCGCTGCTGAGGAGGCAAGCGGTGGCGTTGGAGCCTCTGGCTGATTGATTGATTGGGGAGAGGAGGGGGGAAGAGGGACAGGGGATGAGGGGGCCGGTGTGGGTGTGTGCTCAGGGGTCCTCGGGAGGAGGGCGGGGGGAAAGGGAAGGGTGTATGTATGTGGATGTGTGCGATGGGGGGGGCGGGTGTGTTTGGAGGCGACGTAGGTGTCTTAAGGAAGGGAGTTTACCGGGGGGGAGGGAGGGAGGGAGGGGAACGAATGGCAGATGCAGGAGGCGTCGTCCTGGTTGGCGCATTTGCGCGGAGGTTGTCATGTGGGTGCGGTAGGATGGGTGTGCACATGCAGGATTGCAAGCGGGGACGGAGGGGAAACGGGCAGAGGGGTTACGGCGTGTGCGCTGCAGTGGCAGATAGTGGACGCGGGAGAGGACGACCCACACACGGGAGTGCCAGCGGCCAGTTTGTACGATATACGGTAGTGTATAAGTGTGTGATTGTGTGTGCCTGCCCTGTACAAGGATGCCCCACGCGCCGCGGGACGCGGCACGGGCCACGCACGGGGCACCTCCTCACCTTTTTGAGGAAGAGATGCCGCGCGGGAGCTGAACGGCACATATATCATACAGGCGGTGGCGGTGGTAGGTTTGCGTTTGGCCATTGGGGTGGATTTGGGGATTCTGGGGTTGTTTGGTGTTTTGGTCTGCAATACAGTACGGTACGGTGCTTACGCGCACGGGTTGCCAGCGCCCGGTTGTTCTCGTCCAAAAGCTGGTTTGCCGGTCCTCGAAGTTTCCATTGGTCATATTGTCGTTGTTCATTACCAGGGATGCTATCAGATGGCATGAATTGTATTGCGTGTGTGTGAATGTGTTTGTTGTTGGGGAGGTGGGTGGGGCGCTCGTCGTGGCGAGCTCTCGCATACGTGATCGTCGAGACTGCGGCCGTGCGCACCGTCATGCGCACAAGCGGTGTGTCGGGTCGGGTCGGGGGGTGGGTCGGGTCGGGTCGGGGGGTGTGTCGGGTCGGGTTGCGGGTGGCACGCTACCGAGACCGGTTTAAGGTGAAACGTAAAACGTGGTGCCTGGAATCGATACGATTCGGGTAACGACCGTCTGCGGTGTGCGAGTTTTCACCAAGTCATCAGCGGAAGGAACACCCCCCGAAGCCGGAAGCGCTGTATCGCACCGTTACCGTCACGTCCGTAAGGCACCCGTCCTGGCACCTTCGGCCCTCCAGGCGTGGTGGCCGCAGTGTGGTTGCTCCCCTCCCCTCCCCCCCTTTCTTTCTTGCAAATTCACTCTTCAAACTCCCCTCCCCACCTCCCCGCCCGCTCGCCATCTCTCGCAGCACCATAGTCCCCACCGCGGTCCTCCCGGCGGCAATGGCAAAAGCCAACGGGATTCTCCTGTCGCGGAGCCGCCGGAAACCATCCTCCTCCCCCAACCCCAACCCCCGACTCGTTCTTTCGCACTGCCTGTGGGTTGCTCCCGGACAAAAGGCCCGTGCAGCAGTCTGGAGACCAGCCTCCCCGGGCAGACCGTGCCAACACGCCTGGGACGAAGACGCAGCAAGACTCTGGGGGCACACACACTCACACACACAAAGCATCACACACACAGTGTCACACACATACACCCTAAGCGCCAGGGACGCAGACGCAGCACCCGCAGCCAGTCCAACCTGCGGCCCAACGTGCCAAACTCTGCCCCTCCTCCCCCTCGCTCTCCCTCTACCTGTCCCCCGGGTCTCGGGGTGCGCGCGCTTCGGTGTGTGATCACGTCCCATCGGCCGCCCTCCCGTCCCCGCCCCCGCCCCGCCCCTAAGGATCCCCGCGGTCGAAGCACCCCTCCGCAGCCTCGGGTCGTGGCGCATCCCACCTGGAGGTCCGATGACGCACCCGAGCCGACCCAACCTCGGTAGCCCCGCTTCCACACACACACACACACACATCCACATCCACGCCACCATCAGCCGTCAGCGGCTCTCTCAGGAGCCGCTCGACCGACCCCATACGCGCGCTGCCACTCCCACCGCCCCACAGCCAACGGCGCCGTCTCACATCCGCTATCCCTCCGCAATGCCGAGATCCCTCCGAGCACCATGCACGCGCGCGCTCGCCACCCACCCACCCAGGAGCTGCGGAGTACGGGACTGGGGACGGGGGGACTGGGGGACTGGGGATTGGGACAGGGCCGGATCCGACGGGGTGGCCCCACTTCCGCCGGCTCGCGGGGCCTTTGGACAGCCGGGCCCCGTTGCCGCGGCGGCGGGTTGCGGTGGGTCGGAAGGAGAGCTGGCGAACGGCAGGCTGCCGGGGCGAGATTAAGGCCCCGGTGGGTCGGCGGGGGCGGGGCGTGGTGGGCCCCAGTCCGTGACGTACCCAGCCCGCCAAAGTGGCGCGCCTCGTCCGCTCAGTACCCCTCGCATCCTGCCCGTCCACGCCCATCCGGGGCCAAACCCCCCCATCTCCTGCTACTACTCTCCAGCAACAGCTGCTGCTGCTGCTGCTGCAGGGGTGTGCCAACGCCGCCGCCGCGGCGGCGGCGGCGACTGCTGCAACAGCCAGACAGCCATCGCGTTCCGGGATGGGGCGCCTGCCACTTGCCGCCCTGCGCCGCCTGTGTCTCCAAGCTAGCCTCTCGCTAGCTTCTCTGCAAGTGTGCTGCTGCTGCTGCTGCTGCTGCTGCCGCCGTCGCTACCGCTGCGCTGCCGCCGCTGTTCCTGCTGCTGCTCCTCCACCTCCGCCGCCGCCCAGCACTCCCACCTCACCCGCCCTCCTCCTCCTCCTCATCCCCTCCTCTCACCGCTTGCCCGCCGCGCCCCCCGGCCGCGCCCCTCCGAACCCCACCCCCGTCTGCGGCAGCGCCACCTCCCCCAGCGACACCTCCAGCTTATCCGCAATGGTGGCCAGCCAGGCCTGATCCAGCCGCGAGAAGCCGCGCACCGTGTCCGTGCCCGCCACCAGCACCCCCGCCTCCCCCACCGGCTGCAACACCACGCCCTGCGTGTTCTCAGGCAGGAAGGCAGTGAACTCGGGCCGCCCCGGGTACAGCAGCAGGTTCGCCAGGTAGTTGCCGCGGCCGTTCCTCATGACCTGCGGCGGGGGAATCGAGGGGCGAGCGAGGGGGGAAGGGGGCGGGCAGGGGTGTGTGTGTGTGTGTAGGGGAGTGGGGGAGGGAGGGGAGGGGGAAGGGAAGGGGCGGAGGGCAACCCACATCGTTGCAGATGTCGCCCGGCGCGGCTTCGCCGGGCTTGCGGCCGCGCAGGATGTAGCCGTAGTGGAACAGGTTGCGGCCCTTGTAGATGAGCACCAGCGACTTGCAGCGCGTCGCCTTGAACATGGCATCGCGCGCCCATTCGAACTCGCGCAGCAGCGCCGCGTTGGGCTTTAGCCCCGGGTCGACGTAGTTGACCGTCGTGCCGTCCAGATCCACGGCGGCGATCTGGCGAGGCTTGAGGGACAGCCACTGCAGGCCGGTGAGCAGCAGCACCGCTGATAGCACGATGCCCAGCACATCGGCGCGGCTTTGGCTGCTGCTGGCATCCACGACGGGCGCGATTCCAGAGAGAGCGCGATTCAGGAGCAGCGACGCAACTCCCAGGCCGCCGGCGTAGAGCGGCAGCGCGCGGAAGAACTCGGCATTGCGAGCCACCAAACCGAACGACTGGTCGGGAACCACCGCTTCGACGGTCTCCTTGGCAGCTGCGCAAGGCGCTGCTCTACGCTTGTTGTTGGGTAGTAAAGGACGTGTTCTATGGCAAACGCCCCTATACAGCGTGGTGCCGACCTGTCCAAGCCCGGCTAGGGCAGTCATTTGTTGCAATTGGTTGTAGACTCAGTATGTAAATTTCATACGCAAAAGAACTCTTAAAAAGCCTAACCCAATTCCCTTCGGATCCAGCGAACCCTGTAGCCTGTACAGTCGCAAAGCGGTTGTCCTGTTAGCAGTTCTGTACGATCACCCGAAACCGCTCGATGTACGGCGAAAATCTGCGGCACGTTCGAGGATGTACGTTTGGCCGCTAGCAGATAGTCGACCGCACGGTCGGAAGCGGAATAAAGGAAAAGGTGGCAGAGTCGGAGTCGGATTTGCAGCAGCAGGCGCGCGGTGTGGACGCGTAGAGAGAGAGAGACGTGCTACCGTACTCGAGTTTCCCCGATAATGGGACATCCGTTCTGCGCGGTGGGACGTGGATGCCTTCCCTGGAATCCTTCTGGCTGAATTCATCATAGCCATCAACAGCCAACCCATGAATATTACATCCGAACAACACACGAGATACTCGTCATGTGTTACACCCGAGCTCGTCCATTTCAGGCGCCGGCAACCGAGCAAAGTGCACGAAAGTCAGTAAGTACGAGCACAGAGCCTCCGCTCCCCATCGCCTGATCTCTTTCCTCCCTTCTCCCGCCCCCCTCCCGCAACCCCCAGCCTCTCGTCTGCACTTTTTTCAGGCATAAAGGGATCACACATGCACGCACACACCCCCACATACGGACTTCGCCGCCACCATCATCATCATCGTCAGCGCCGTCACGGCGCACGAGCATACGAATCGTATCTGTTACGTAATCATAATCACCACTATCGTACTACGTAATCAATCATCACGCGGTTGACCAGAAGTCCCTTGCGAAACTAACTGGCCCTAATCGTTGTCCCTAATAAATGATTTTCAGGGCTCCCCGGCTCCGTCTCGAGACGCCAAACACCGCCCACGGACTCCGTCCTCCTGAAAAACGATGGATAGTACGGCTGCCCTGTGTATACGGCATGTACGGAATAAATGATTTTCAGGGCTCCCCGGCTCCGTCTCGAGACGCCAAACACCGCCCACGGACTCCGTCCTCCTGAAAAACGATGGATAGTACGGCTGCCGTGTGTATACGGCATGTACGGCAGCACACCGTACATGTCCAGGCGCCAGACAGCTATAATACCGGTACGGTACGGCAAAGGCTCAACGCGCAGCCCCACCGCCCAGCGACCCACTACCAATCAAACAAACAACGACTTGTACGATAATGCCAAACAATGCAAAACGCACCGTCCATCAGGCAGGACGCACGTGCGGGCGGGGGAAGCTCGCGCGTGCATACCTTACATCTAGTCCCTCCTCCCTCCCCGCACGGAAGCGCTCTTGCCGAAGTTGGAATCCACAAACAATCCACACTTGGGCCCGTCAACCATTCGTGGGGGGAGGAGTGGGTTATCCACGTATACGGTAGGCCGGAGCCCTAGGGGGGGCGCGGGGGCCCACCGCCGCGCTTTGCAGTGCCGTCGTCGATAGTGCAGGCACGGGCAAACGAAGGAACGAACGAACGAAGGAAAGATACAGAATCCATCGGGACTATGGGATCGCACTGTATTGTGGGTCGCAGTGTAATGGGCGAGGGAGCATTTCGTGTAAGAGATCCCCCGGGGGGGGGACCCAATGCGCATGGCCGCGACCAAATCTTGGGCCCAAATCTCTAGTCCGAGCCAACAAAAATCCAATCCAATCCATTCCAATCCAATTCAATCCGGTACACAATCCTTTCCAACCATCCAATCCACGGCAAAATCACGATTGGGTCCGGCCCGACGCGAAAATACATCGGTACATCACTCGCCCCTCTTCTTGTCCCCGCGTCTTAACGCACAGGAGGGGGAGGGGCGACGTACCGTATGCAATAGCCGCCCCCCGCCCACCCACCCGCCGACAAACCCCTCCCCCCTCTCAAAAAAATGCATATCCACCCGAATCCTCTGTCCGATTCAGTATTCATTCCGCCCCCGGCTCCTCCTCCTCCTCCTCCTGAGCCCCAACCCTCTCCTCCTCTCGGGTTAAAGCTCCTGTCTCCAATGCACAAATGTAGCATAAAAGAAAGTTCTTTGCACGGGTCTTGGCGTCATGCGTGCGTCAATTTTGAGTGCCGGTTGTCGATGCGTCGTCATATATAAATTGTAAACATCTAAACAATGCTCACGGAGCCGCACTAATTACCGGTATGCTTCAACAATCCTTCGCACCTGTGTTGGGTACTTTTAGGGTTTGCCAACCGCCGCCAACCGCCGCCGCCAACCGCCGCCGCCTCCCGCCTCCCGCCGCCCCCAGCCCGGCCAAAAGCTCAGCCGCAACCGCCGAACCACACCACCACCACCGCCGCCGCCGGGGGCCTCCCGACGGCCCCCAGAGGGCTCCAGCGGCAACACGTGCAACACGCGCAGCCCCCTCCGCCGCCCTCGGGAGGGAGGGGGTTATCCACGTATAGGCCGGAGCCCCGGGGGGGGTCCAACCGCCAACCGCCAACTGCCAGCTGAGCGCAAAAGCACGTGCACGTGCACATGCAGCGGCCGGATCTCGCCGGCCGCGGCCCCTCGCGGCCCCTCGGGAGCACCGCCCCTCCCTGCCCTGCCCGGCCCTCTCCCCGCCTGCTGCCCTGCGCCCCTGCCCACCCGCCTCCACACACTTCAGCCTCGCATGCACAGCACGTGCGCCCCTTTACCCTGAGGAGCTTCACCAGGGCAAAGCAAAACCCCCTCGTGACCAACAACACCGCCCCGCAGCACCGCCCCTCTCGGATTCGCGCAGCGTCCCCTGATTGTACCTTGCAGGGGGGGGGGCGTGTGGCGCGCCTTGCCTCACGACGGCCCCGCCAGGTCCGATATGCATACATACACACAACAGTACGAAACGCAGCCGACACGCGTGACTTGGCACGTCGCGACGCCCGATGCCGACGTGCGCCCACACGCGCCCGCACATGCCCGCACATGCATGCGCCCGCCCATGCATCCCGCACATGCATGCGCCCGCACATGCACGCCCGCCCATGCATGCGCCCCGCACGCCCGCACATGCATCCCGCACGCCCACATGCCGACGCGCGCAGCCCACACGTACCACCAACACGTCCCACAAAAGCCGGGACGCGTCCGCATTCCGCAACCCGAAGGCGAAAGCGCGGGCCTTTTCCCCGCAACAGCAGGGACGAAAGCGCGCCGGAAAGCGCGCCCGACAACGCACAATCGCACAATTGCACCCACGCACATAAACACCCCCACGTATGCCTTCATTGCGCCCCCCTCCCTCCCTCCCCGAACGTCAGCCGCACCGTCCAGCAGCGGACTTGCATGCCGTTCCGAAGCTTGGCGAGACAGAGGTTGGTTGGTTGCACAACCGTGCAAACCAACCAGGTGCACAACCGTTGGGATGTTCATAAGGAGTTGTTGTTGTCGTTGTGTTCAGTTGGGCCGTAGACCAGGGCACAGGGGGGCCTCATGACCGGCCCCTTCCCCCTGGTGGTGGTGGTGGTGGTGGGTTCATCAATAACAAAACACATTCGGCACTACGGACAGCCTCATCAACTTCAGTACGCACTGACGCCGTCAATCGCGCCAGGCAGGACACGACGGGAGGGCAGTACACGACGGCTGCTGGCACACGCAACCGCGAGCCGGCGCGTCTGCCGGAAGCTGTAATGGATAGCGGTGGTGACACGGCGGACAGAATGCGCCTCGAGCGGTCCCCAGTTGCAACGCGTTGGGGTCAGAAAGGTGCACCGCAACGAAGCGACCGGCGTCGGAATCGATCGGGGGACGTCTCTTTTGGGATCGGGGGCCTCGAGGGCGCCCCTCTGGCCAGAGTCAGGCCCGCAGGGGGGGGGGTGTAACAACACATACACGCACACGCACACACGCACACGCACACGCACACGCACAAACCCACATACAAGCACACACTCGCGTTCGGCGCATACACACGCACATTCCACGCATACGCACATTCCACGCACACACACGTTCTACGCACGCACTCGCACACGCACACAGGGGTGCCCATCTAGCAGCAGCAGTCAGCAGCAGTCACCAACACGCGGCGCTCTCGCTCCCAGCTCCCACCCAAACTCCCGGCCAGCGCTGCGCACCCCTTTCATACCCGCCACCATAACCATCACCACCACCATCACACCCTTCGCCGCCTGAATGCCTTCCGGCACTCCTCTCCACACTCCACACCCAGGCCGGCGCGGCTCTGCTCGGCTCAACTCCGGGGCCCAAACCGGCCCTTCGGTGCGTCCCCCGCCGCCACCGCCACCGTCAGCAGCACCAGCAGATGCCCGGCGGCGACCTCACCCCACCCACCCACCCACACACACCCACACACCCACACCCACACACCCAACCACTCGCGAAATGCAACAATGGCAACTTTCTTTCCTTCGTTGTCTCCTTCGTTCTCTCCTTCGTTCTCTCCTTCCTTCATTCTCTCCTTCCTTCGTGCTTTCTTCTTTTCCCAGTGGACGCCCTCCACCCAAAACACAGACGCACAAACACACAGTCGCGCACGCACGCGCACACACGCACGCACACATGCTCACGATCCCGAGGCAAGCGCGCCATCGAGCGGAGAAGAAGAAAGACGGTCGTTTAATAGAGGAACGAAGAGGACCATAATACGAGTAAGAACAGAAGAGCTGCCCTGCCCCTCATAAATACAGGGTATAATTTTTCTTTCTAAATACACAAAAGGCAGCAACAGAGCAAAAGTAGGTGCGACTACACCTCCGCACACTGTCGTACATTGTACTGCACGCAATGTACAGCATGGCGCGTGCATCCGTGACCGCAGCTGCAGCTGCAGCAGCTGCAGCTGTGGCCGCTCCCAAAGACACAACACAACACAACACACAACACACACAGACACAGACACGCGCCTCCCTCACCCCTCCTCCACAGTGACTCACTGTTATATAAAGGAGCATATCACGCCCTCACTCCCCTCACCCCCTCCTCCCCTTCTCCGCTGCGAACTTCTCTTTATATCACCCCCTCCTCCCCTCCTCCCCCCGCCATCTACCCCATCTACATCTACCCCATCTCAATCCCCCCCGACAGGTAGTTGGCGGTTCGCATCACCTTGGCCGCCACCTCCCGCGCGTCGTTGCCCCCCCACGCCTCCCTCAGACTACACACCAGGTACTGCAGCAGTGCTCGCAGCTTGGGGGCCAGCGGCCGGGAGGGCGGGGGACCCAGCAGCCCGGCGGAGGGGCGACGGAAGAGCGGGCCCGCGTCGCCCAGCTGCACGTGATTGCGTGTGTGTGCGTGTGTGTGTATGTGGAGGAGGGGGGAGGAGGGGGGAGGGGGGGGAAGGGGGGGAGGGAGGGCAGGGGGGAGTAGGTAGAGGGAATAATCGTGTTCGCGTTCCGGATCGGCGGTGCGGTGAGCGGGTGCTGATGGGATGAGTGGATGTGGATGTGGATGGGTGGGTGGGCGAGTGGGTGGGTGGGTGGGTGGGTGGGTGAGTGGGTGGGTGGGTGGGTGGGTGGGTATATGGGTATATGGGTATATGGGTATATGGGTATATGGGTATATGGGTATATGGGTATATGGGTATATGGGTGGGTGGGTGGGTGGGTGGGTGGGTGGGTGGGTGGGTGGGTGGGTGGGTGGGTGGGTGGGTGGGTGGGTGGGTGGGTGGCTGCCCCCTGCCCTCCCTCCCTCCCTCCTTCCCGCCCGGCCATCATCGCAATCGCCACCGCCACCCCCGCAGCGCTCCCACGCTCGACCAACCAACCAACTAACCAACCAACTGCGCCCTGTACAACGAATGCCGTACCGCTTTGTAGTACTCGTACGCCAGGCGGTCGGGCTCCGGCGGATCCTTCTCCTCCTCCACCGTAAAGTACTGAACCATGTCCTGAACAGGATACGCAGGGTATAGGATCAGGATTAGGAATAGGATTTGGATATAGATTAGGAATTTTGAATTAGGACAGGACAGCGCGGGTTGAGCAGAGGCAGGTGGGGTGGGTCAGGCGGGTGAGTCGGGCAGGTGGTGGCGGAAGGTGGGGCCGGTCTGCGGGAGATGGGCAGCTGGTGGTGGTGGTGGTGGACTGGCGGTGGTGGCAGCGACACTTGCAGCAGCAACGGTTGCTGTTGCGGTTACTGTTGCCTTTGTCCTCGGTTTGTGGTTGCGGTTGCAGTGGTCGCAAGTTGCAGTGCGTCCATCCATGCACACGCTTTCAAACCACGCCCCCCCCCCCGTGGGTGCCACGGGGGGGGGGGGAACCCGCGTGGGGGTGGAGTGTGTGTGTGTGGAGGTGGGGGTGTCCCATTCCATTCCCCCAACCCACCCACCCAGTCCACACATACCCCCAGCGCACCCACCCACCCACCCACCCACCCACCCCTACGACACACCCCCTCGGTACGTACCTCGGGGTCGGGGGGAGAGATCCAGTCAGCCAGGCGAGCAACCGCCTGAGGGGGAGGGGGGAGTGGGGAGGGGGAGTGGGGAGGGAGAGAGTGAGACAGATCAACCTCTCTGGCGCGGGAAAGCTACGGAGCGAGAGATAACATGAAAGGAGACGTGACGGGAGACGTGACGGGGAAAGAGAGCAAAGGGGAACCCCATACCGCCCCTCAGGACGGCCCCCGGGTGCGGCCGTGGAACAGAGCGCGCTCTCTCTCCCCCTCTCTCTCTCTCTCACACACACACACACTTCTTTACCCCCTCTTGTTTGCTTGCTCGTCCACTCGTACTGCGGCGGCGACTATCTATTTGCGTTTGGAGCCGCCTTTGCTCCCACGCGTTTACTTGCACCCACTCCCTTACTCTTCTCCCACCCACCCACTCACTCTCTCCCACCCACCCCCTCCCTCCCACCCACCCACCCACCCCCTCCCTCCCACCCACCCACCCACTCCCTCCCTCCCACCCACCCACTCTTCGGCCCCCCTCCCCTCCCCTCCCCTCCCCTGCCCTCCCCTCCCCTCCCCTCACCTCAATGAAGTCCCACAGCGTGAGTGACACCGCCCGCTGCCTCCTCCTCAGCTCATCCGTCACCAGCGCCTGACTCCACCCGAACAGCAGCCGGGCCTCCTTCCGGGTGAGGCCGGTGGCGGGGCCCAGCAGCTGGTTAGACTCCAGGAAGGACATAAAGTGCTCGGGCCAAAAGTAGCGGGCCCTGGCGCGGAGGGGGGAGGGGGACAGGAGGGGGGAGGGACAGGAGGGACAGGAGGGGGGAGGTTATACACGTATGGGCCGGAAGGAAGGGGGAGGGGGACGGGGAGAATGGGAGAAGGGGGGAAGGGGGAGGGGGTTTGAAGAGTGGAGAGTGAAGGGTGAGGGGAAGGGTGTGGGGGTGGGACAGGATGGGGGGTGCGGCGGTAAGCGGGTGGGAAGGGTGAGGGGCTGGGGTAGAGACGGCGAGCGGGAGCGGGAGCGGGGCAGAGTTTATTCCTCCGGACCCGCTGCGCACCAGCTCTTTCTCAACCCCCTCCTCGGCCCCCCTTCAGGGCCACCCCCCCCCAACCCCCCTCCCCACCCCCCTCCCCAACTCCCTCCAGCAGGCCCGCACCTGTCCCGCGCCTTGTACAGTTTGAACATGCCGTTGAGCAGCTCCCAGTACTCCTTCACCACCTCCTCCACCTCGGAGCAGTACAACCGGTTGCGTCTGGTTGGGGTGGACGGGGGAGGGGAGGGAAGGGGAAGGGAGGGGGAAGGGGGGGTATGGGGACTCATCCGCGTAAGGGGGAAGGAAGGAGAGCCAAGGCAGAGGAGGGCGCGGGGGACACCCGGGGGTGCTGGTCGGCCGGTCGTGGGGGCGGGCGCGGATCGAGCTGGTTGGCAGCTGCACTGCACACGCTCTCACACACGCTCTCATGCACGCTCTCACGGCCCCCAGGCGGTCTCGCTGCCCCACCTGAAGTCGTTGGGGTCCATTCGCGCCTCCGGGGGGAGGGAGGGCGATGTGATCACCTCCTCCAGCAAGGCCCCCAGAGCATCACTGGCGTCAGTCATGCGCCTGGGGCGTGGGGGTGGGGGGCGTGTGGGGGGGGCGGGTCGGGGTGGGGTGGGGCGGGGTGGGGCGAGGCAGGGGTGGTGGGTTATAGAAGGCCAGCGGGTAAGACAAGAGGTGGAGACGCGAAGAGAAACGGAGCGAAGCGAAGCGAGGAGATGGAAGCCCTCCCTCCCTCCCTCCCTCCCTCCCTCTCTCCCTCCCTCTCTCCCTCCCTCCCCCTCCCCCTCCCCCTCCCCCTCCCCCACCCCCACCCCCATCCCCCCTCACTTTGTGTTGATGTACTTGACAAAGGCCACCCGCACAAGCCCCTCCATGAACTCGAACCGGACCATCGCGTCATCATCATTGGCGGCCGCCTCCTCCGTCTCACTCTCCTCCTCGAAGTTGACCGCAACGAAGATGTTCTGAAGGGGGGGGAAAGGGGGGAGGGGGCGGCAGCAGGGGCGCGCGTGTGTGTGCATGTGTGTGTGTGCGCGTGTGCGTGCGTGTATGTGTGCGTGTGTGTTCCCCCATCCCCCCACCACCACCCCCCCACCACCCCACCCCACCTGCACGTCGATCTCGGTGCAGCCCCGGCCCACGATCCCGGCATCATGACAGAAGCTCATCCAGGAGCCAGCAGTCATCTGGAGCGCGTCGGAGGAGGCTGCGGGGGGGGGCGAGGGGGGGGAGGGCGGGGTGGGTAGAGTGTGTGTGTGTGCGGGGTGGGTGGGTGTAGAGTGTGTGTGTGGGGGGGGGGGATAGAGTGTGTATGTATGTGTTTGGGGGGGTGTGGGGGTGGGGGTGGGTAATCCATGGTGCCAAGAACAAGCAGGGTATCACCGGAGGCGGGAGCCATGCGCTTCGCTTCGTCTTCATGTGGGGGGGGGGATTTCACGGGAGGGTGGGTGGAGGTGTGTGTGCGGGAGGGGGGGGGGAAGAGGAGGTGGGGGGAGGGGTGGGGTGGGGGGGTTAGCTACCGAAGCCACCGTATCGCTTCTGCTGCAGGGCGCCTCGCAGCAGCAGTATGATCCGCCGCCGCGTGGGGAGCTGTACACGGAGAGGGCCGGGCAACCGCCAACCACCAACCACCTCCGCCAACCACCTCCGCCAACTCGCCAACCGCCTCCGCCTCGCCCAACTCACTGAAGCTGCTGAAGCCCGATCCGCCCATGAGGGAGTAGTAGACGAAGGCGGGTCGAATGAAGTCCCCTCGCCGCTGCAGCTCCTCGCGCACCTCCCCCAGCTCCTCATCCAGAGACTGGCCGTCCTCCTTGACCTGGGAAGGAGGGGGGGGGGTGGAGGGGGTGGAGGGGGAGGGGGTGGAGGTGGAGGGAGGGAGGGAGAGAGGGAGGGAGGACGGCAGGTAGCGAGTATAAAACGCGTCAGTGGAGGGGGTAAAAAGGAAAAATGGAGGGGGGGCGGGTGCGCCCGTTTCCATTCCACCCTACTCCCCACACGACACCTCCCCTCCCTCCCCTGCCCTCCCCCAGATCAGATCAGATCTGATCAGATCATCTCACCCCCAGATCTCCCTTGGACACCATCCTCCGAAACCGCGCCTTCGTCACCACTCGCTTCCAGTCCAGATTCAGCTGCTGCTGCCGGATCTGCGGAGGGAGGGAGGAGGGCAGGGTGACGGGGGGGGTGAGGTCGGGTAGTGGGCGGCGTGAGGGCGGGGTGAGGGCGGGGGGGTGAGGGCGAGGAGGAGCTCAAGAGGGGCCCGAGGAGGGGCCGGAGGAATACGGCCAAGGCACTGCACGACTCCAGGGGGGCATACGAGAGCTGCGCACCGCCACCGCCACCTACACCGCCCTCGCCACCCCCCCACCCCACCCCACCCCCCCGCCGGAACAGCCCAGCGCAATCCGGCCCAGCCCTGGCAGCCAGGCCAGGCCAGGGCAGGGCAGGCTGCCCCCGGGCGGGTGTCAGGTCGAGAGGCCTTTAGGGTTTGGATGGCGGGATGGCGACGGGGGCGCGGGCGGGAGGGGGGGAAAGGCACTGCCGTATACCGCGCACCTTTTCCGTGTCGTACACTTCGTGCGACTCGCTCTCCTTCTTGCGCTGTGCAAAGATCGAGTCGTCCACGTTCCACAGCGATCGTTTGGGCTTCTTGTCCTGAGGGGTGGGGAGAGGGGAAGGGGTGGCGTGTGTTTTCTGAAGAACAAAACACGCCACCTAGCGCAGCAGGCTTCCTTCCCGGGTGTGTGTGTGGGCCGACGGGACGGCACACACACACTCACACACTCAGACACACGCACACACACACTCAGACAGCGCGTCCCTAGCGCCCGTGACTTCAACGATCCCTTTTCCTCCCCCAGCCCCCCCCCGCGGTCCACACACACACACAACGATAAAAACACACCCGGCTTCCACCGATCGCTCTTCTCTACCCCCTCCCCCCCAGCCCTCCCCCCAGGCCCTCCCCGCCCCCCTCCCCCCGCCCCCCCCCCGCTCCCCCCCCGCTCTTCTCTACCCTCCCCCCCCTCCCCGGCCCCCTCCCCCCTCCCCCCCTCTTCTCACCGACTCCACAAAGGTGCGCTCCACTTTGGGTCGGGATATGACCGGGGGCAGGAAGAAGGGCCGCTGGCTCGTTAGCTCCTGCAGACAGGGGGGAGGGGGGAGGGAAGGGAAGGGGGGAGGGAAGGGAGGGAGGGAGGGAAGGGAGGGAGGGGGGAGGGAGGGAAAGGGGTGTATGTGGGCGGGGTCGGGGGCGGCAGCGGCAGCGGGGCGGCACTCGGTGGCCCGTCGAGGCTGCTTGGGGGAAGAATGCACAAACCAACTGGAATGAAGTGATCGGGTCGGGTGTGGTCGGGTGTGGTCGGGTCGAGTCGTGCGGCACACCGCACAGCAGAGCCCCCCCCCTCCCTCCCTCCCTCCCTCGCTTCCTTCACTGCCCGTTTCCATCGACTTCTCCACACCCCCCTTCCTTCTTACGCCTCCCCAAACCCCAAACCCCCCCACCCGCTGCGGCATTTCCTTTTTACACCACCCCCACCCCAGCCCCACCCCCGTTTCCATCGACTTCCCCCCCTTCCTCTTCACCCCCCCCCAAACCCCCCACCCCAAACCCCCCCCCCACCCCGAACCCCCCACCCCCCCCCACCCTCAGCGCCCCCTCCAGCTGCCTCAGCGGCGCCTCCTGTGTGGTGGGCTCCTGCTGCAGCTTCCGCAGCTTCAGTTGGGCCCTCTCCGACAGAGCCCGGTACGCCGCCTCAGCCGCCTCCGCCACCTCCTCGTGGTAGGCGGCAGGGTTGGCGGCCTGGAGGGCCTGCAGGGGGAGCAGGAGGGGAGGGGGAGGGAAGGGAGGAGGGCGGGGTAGAGTGGCGGCCTGGAGGGCCTGGAGGTGTGGGGAGGGGGGTAATCCACGGGGGTATAGGCCGGAGCCTGTGAACGGTCAGACCGGAAGACCGTCTCGTCTGCAAAAGAACAGCGAGGTAAGCTTGCAAAAGAGCGAACTTGCAAGAATGCAACAAGAAGCGGGGGGGGGACCCTGGAGGAGCAGCGAGGAGGAGCACGGCAGTGGGGCGGGCACGGGGGAGGGTTTTAGGGTGTGGTTGAAGAGGGAATTCGTGCAGAAAGGGAGGGGGTCGGGGGGAGAGGGTAGGGGGGCCGCATGCCTGGCCTGCTGCATTCTCTCAGACACACAGAGTGGGAACCCTCGTGCCATCACCACCACAACGAAAGTGGGCACGACGACGGTACGCCGTATGCCATGTGCCGTATGCCGTACCTCGTACAGCTTCCTCCGCCGCTCCCGTGCCGCCGGGTCGCGCTCGTCCTGGTCCACAAAGTGCGAGCACGAGTCCGGCAGTACGGCAGATCCGAAGCGCACCGACAGCGCGCGCACCGCCCTCATGGCACCCTCCGCCTCCGAAACCATCTGCCCCGACGCCGTGGGGCCGAGGGCGCCGCCGCCGGTGGCGCCCGATGCCGCCGCCGGCTCCGCCGACGCGTTCTGCTGCTGCCCCGCCGGCGCGCTTCCGCCGCCTCCGCCTCCGCCGCCGGGGCCGACGCCGAGGCTCGACGCCAGGCTGCGAGAGCTGCCTGGTGCGGCGACGGCGACGGAGGCCCGCGGAGGCGACAGCACCGCCGGAAGGAACGACCCGCTGTTGTCACCCACCGCCGCCGCCGCGGCGGCGGCGGTGACGGACGGCGCGGCGGCGGCGGCGGCGGCGGTGGCGGCGGCGGCGGTGGCGGCGGGGCCGCCGCCACCGCCAAAGGCACTCCACGGCGACGAGTCCTGGTTGATGTTGCCGCTGGCAGCACCACCACCGCCACCGCCGCCGCCGTCCGCGCTGCTGCTGCTGGCGGCCGCGGCGGCGGCGGCGCCGCCGCCGCCGCCGACGGGCCCTGCTGCCGTACCCACTAGATGCGCCAGATCTAGCGAGATGCACACCTCTGGGCAACTCGTCCGCGCCGCCGCCAGCAGGTGAGGCAGGGTGCTGTGCGGGTGCCCGCCGGCGGCGGCGCCACGACCGCCGCCGCCGAGGGCGGCGGTGACCGACGGCGCCTCGCCCAGCGACCGGCGGGAGTCGTGCTGCAGGGAGCTAGCCCGGGTGCCGAGCCGCTTGCTGGGCTGGCGCATGAGGCCGCCCGTGCGCTGCGCCAGCTGCTGCTGCCGCTGCCGCGCCGCCGCCACCAGGCTGAACTCGTCCAGGGCCTTCATTTCGGTGATGGCGCGCATGGCGGCGGCGGCGGCGGACGGCGCGCCGGCGCCCAGCAGGCCAGCCGCGGCGCCGCCGCCGCCGCCGCCGCCGGCGTCTGCGGCGCCGCGCGAGGCCGCCGTCGGGTTCAGCGCCGCCCACATGACGCCTGCGGGGCCGGGGCCGGGGCCGGGAGCGGGAGCGGGAGCGGGGTTATCCACGTTTAGGCCAGAGCCCGGGAGCCCGAGATCGGCGATCGTTTGGTCGCTCATTTACGCATCCACTCACCCATTCGTCCGCATTCTCTCCGTCTCGCCGTATGCCGGCCAGCCAAACAGCCCGCTTCTTAGGCCTGTCTCCTAAACCCATTCGACTCATCCGAAGCGATGCGGACTCAGCCCACTCACCCGTCCGCTTGGGCTTGCTGGGCTCCTGCGGCGGCGGCGCCTTCTTCGCCTGCTGCTCTTCCGCCACCGCCACCGCCACCGCCATCGCCGCCGCCGCCGCCGACTCCAGCGCCGCCGCCGCCGCCGCCGCCGAAGCCGAAGCCGCGGCCCCCTCCTGCACCTGCCGCAACTGCCGCACCAGCGCCGAGGCGTGCGACGGCCGCGGTGACACCCTGCCGCCGCCGCCTCCGCCGCCGCCGCGCCCTCTGGCGCCGTCCTCCCCCTCGCCGTGCGCCTCCCCTTCGCCGCCGCCGCCGCCGTCCGCTGCGAAGCGCGTCACTCGTCCCTCCGGCCGGCCGGCCGCCGGGAGCGCGGAGCCCAACATCTGGCGATGGTCTATCAACGCCGCCAGCAGGCCGCCGCCGCCGCTGTCGGAGCCGCCACCGCCGCCGCCGCCGCCGTATTGGGAGACGGGCCAGTCGACTGGGGACGTGCAGGCCGACAGCGCCAGGCTGCGTGAGTCCAGCCGCTGCAGAAGCGACGTGCTCTGCCCGTAGCAGCGCGGCGGCGAGAGCGGCAGAGGCGGCGGCAGCGGCGAGGAAACCGTCGACGTCGCCGCTGGCGCCGACCCCGCTCCCGCCGCCGCCAGCCCGAGCCCCGCCGCGACCGGCGGCCGCCGGAACGTCATCAGCGGCGGCGGCGGCGTGGGCGAGTGCGGCGACGCCGAGGCGGCGGCGGCGGCGGCCGCCATCCCCGTCAGCGTCGTCATCGGAGGCACCGGCGAGGCGGGGCCGGGCGAGGTCCGGTCCACTAGGAGCGCCCGCAGCTGCTGCTCAGCACTTGAGCAGGAGCTCAGGGCGCGCTGCGCCAGCGTCATGCCGCTGGAGGCGCCGCCGCCGCCGCCGCCTCTGGCGGCGGCGGCGGCGGCGGCGGGGCTGCGGGCAGCGCCGTTCGACGTGTCGGCTGGCGGCGCTGCGGCGGCGGCGGCCGCGGCAAGCCATGCGGCCGTCGACGTCAGCGCTGCGGCGGCGGGCGAGGGCTCCGCAGCGGCGGCTCGGAGCGGGTAGGTTGCGGCGGGGCGGAGGATGGGCACGGTGCTGCCGCCGTCGTGGCTGGCTCGGCCGAGGCCGAGGCTGTCGGCGGAGGCGTAGGAGGGGACGGTGACGGCGGCGGCACCGGTGGGGGACGTGATTACGGGGGCGTGGCGGAAGCTGCCGCCCGTGCGGCTGGAGATGCTGCCGTCGCAGCTGAGGAATGGCGAGCTGGAGATGCTGCCGGAGGCGAGGGAGGCGAGGGAGGAGGACTGGGAGGAGGGCGGCGGGCAGACGCTCGGCCGCGCCTCGCGGCCTGCTGGCAGATGGCCTCCAGCGTCTGGCCTGCCTCCGCGATCGGCGCTGATTCCCGCAAGGCCACCGCGTGATTCCGATCCGCTGGCTGCGGATGGAACTGCCGCCCTAGTGCGCAGAGCCCCGCTGAAGCTGCCGCTGTGGGGCCGAGAGAGAGGGGAAACGGCATGCAAGCCACACGCACACGGCGAGCGAAGGGTTTCTTAAAAATTGAAAGCCCCCGAGCTTGTAGCATCTGATGTACGTCAAGTCAGGAGCGGCATGAATAATTATGAGCGTCTGTCGGAAGATTCGATAGATAGCGCTTCGATTTGGGTGCCAACAGCTAGAGGAAACCAGGTGAGCTAACAATCGTCGTTTGGATAGAGACATGTATAAAGTAGACGACCTTTCGTATTTTGAGATGGCCTTGTGGGCTTGGTGACCCATTTGCATGTCGAGGAGGAAGACTTTTGACGGTGCCCCGCGTGCCATGGATTGCACGCATTAGTACGCTCACCTTGTCTGTGATGCTCCAGAAAAGTAGCTCGCACGCCGAGCATTCACACTTGTAGCCGAGGCTCTGGGCTCGGCCGTCTCCACAGGAGCTTCAGAAGGCTTGACATTTAATGGTAATAGTAGTGGAATCCTGCCCATTCTAACTGGGCGCTCAACACACGTCACAGGATTAAGAGGTGCGAACTAAGCACCATTCTAGCCCCGCCGGGTGGTCATCGTATTTGCCCACGACGTATCGCTTCTGTCGCGTATCCCAAGTCCCTGCCGCCATGTGCACGACGGGACAGAATTATGGGGTTATGCCGTGTCCTACAACCCCAGCTGCATAGACGAAGTACTGCTCCGTAAGGGCTATTTGCGTTCATGTGGCGCTAACCAGAAACCTGCGAGTACCTTGCGTTTGCGTGCCGACATCCGGAGCATCTTCGCATCTACCTGGGAAGAAGTACAACTGCCGTGACTGTCATGGGAGCATGTGACGCTGACGACCTGACTGGCCTCGGTTCGCGCCATCGACAACAACGTCCCCAGAAGCGTCATACTGATTTACATTACAAGCCTAGCACGATACGCCTAAACGAAGCAGGTCTCGCCCCAAGCGACCGACACCGCCCACTCGCAGTTTTGGCGCCCCCATTTGCTTGCCCTATCAGCCTCAGTCCCGCTAACGAACCTGCCCATTTTCCAACGATCCCTTATGATCACATCGCGAATTGCACATGCCGGTAATCTGCCCGGGCCCTTCTTCCGACCAGACCGCCAATGCCCTTGCCCTACCCAAACAGATAGAGATGGGCGTCTAGGGCCACAGTCCCTCCTTCATTACAAGGAGGCTGCCCGCGGTCAAAAGCCAGCGCACTGCTGCAGCCTGGCTGTAGCCACAACAGCTCGGCGCCTGCGCCACGCCGTACCTGTCCGTCCTCTCTCCGCCTGCATCCTGAGCAGCATCAGCAGCTGCTGACGTCATGAAGAGCGCCAGCCTCTGTGCGCACCCCCTGGAGCCCTTGCAGGCCCGTCCTCTCCGAAACCGGCGGCGACAGCACGCTTCACCCGTCGCGAAATCGAGCCCAGGGATCGGCCGCGCGCGCCCGACTGGAAGGGGCTGCGCCGAAGGCAACAACTCGCCAGCCCTACAAACAAACCGACACGCCACCACCTCAAACCGCACTCAGCAGGGCGCCCACAGCGCGGCGCCCACCGACGGGGGCCACCTCACCCGCACACAACAACCGGCACCCCGGACCCCGCTGCAGTGCTGCAGTGCCCCCAGCCAGCTGGCTCGTCCCGCCGTCTCTACCCGCTGGGCGACTGCAACAACAAACCACCACAACAACAACAACAACTATTACAACAACAACGATGCGCAACCTCCCAAAATGAGCTGCACACCCCAGGGCACACATCTCTCCCACCCCTCCCCCCGGGGATGCACGTGTCCAGCACCGCCGCCTTCGCCGCCCCCCGCAGTCACATTTGCAGTCACGGAGGCTAATCGTCCGCAGCAGCTTGGTCAACAACGTCCGCAGTGTCTCGTTACCGTATGTAATGGAGCATGTCACTCACTGGCCCCCGAGTCACACCCCGGCCACATGCGGATATCGGTGGCCCGCTCTCCGCCAGAACCCTGCGCGACACCCCTCAACCCAACCCAGCCCAACCCAACCCCGCCGTCGCCGGGCCGCCTGTTCAGTCCTTTCGGCCCTCCCCTTCCCCGCACCCCGCCACGACCCTGCGCTGCCTATCCGTGGACATGGCTCCCCGCCACGACTCCCCGCAGCCCGCCCGCCGGCCGCGCCCCCGCCGGTCCCCAGTAGCCCCCCCCCCCTTATTCGTTTCTAGCCACCCGTTTCCAGCAGCCACCTCCACATCCTCAGCCGCAGCTCCAGCCGCACTCGCATGGGGGTCTCGCCGACGAGACGGCCTTCTACTCTTACTTTACCGTTCACGGGCTCCGGCCTATACCCCCGTGGATAAACCCCCCGGGAGGCCGCGCGCTGCATTGCCACAGAACACCCTAACACACCCACCCACACACACCCACCCACACACACACACACACCACACACCCCTCGGAATTCGGAACCGCTTACCCCAACCCTGCTAATCCGACGCCGCCAATCCGCTAATCCAGGCCATACAGGTCATATTCCTCGCCATCCCCGCCCCTCTCCGACCGCGCAGCTCCTCCTCCTCCTCCTCCTCCTCCTGCCGCCCCGCCTGCCCCTCTTCCCGCCGGTCCCTCCTCCCCACCGCCGGTGTCTCCACCCAGGGAGGCGGATGCTTCCTCCACCTCCTCCTTCACCTCCTCTTCCACCTCCTCCGGCTGGCCGCCTGCCGGCGCCGGCGCCGCGGCCTCAACCGCGTCGCTAACGACGCGCCGCCCGATTCCGACGCCGCCGCCGCCGCCGATCCGCGCCGCCTCCGCTGCAGCGATGGCCGCGGCGCACAGCACCAGCTCACGCCGCCGCAGCGGAACGCCAGCGGCGCCGGTCGGAACGCCAGCTGCACCGCCTTCGTTGCCGCCGCCGCCGGCCGCCGTCGCCACCGTCGTTACCGCCAGGGCACGTGCGGCCGCGACAGGCCCCTGCGGCTGCCCCTGCTCGCCAGCGCTGCGGAGCGCCGTCAGCTGATCAACAGCCAGGCTCAGGCAGCGCCGCGCGGCCGCCGGCGCGTGCGGCCCCAGCAGCGGGTTACGGCGGGGCTCCGAAACCGGCTCCGAAACCGCCACCGCCATCGCTCCTGCCCCTGTCGCAGCCCCCGTGCGGTGAGGCTCGGTTTCGGAGCCCGCAGCGGAGATGAGCGCGATGGCGGCGGGGCCTCCGGCCGCCAGCGTGTCGTGATTCGTATGTCCATCCGTACTAGCGTCCGTACTGTCGTTGTAGTACAGCGGGGCGTGCTGTGCCGCGTCGTACCCGATGGGGAGGCCCACCAGGCCGCCGCCCGCCATCGCCTGCATCTCGTCCCACTCCAGCGGTTCGGCCTTGTACGACAGGAGTGCCTCTTTGCCGTACATGTCGAGCACCTGTCGGTACTCCTCGGCCTATGTACGGCAGGCCGGTTGGGGGGGAGGGGGCGGGGGGTTACAGGTGGTGGGAGGGGGGGGGGGGAGGGGGATGAGGGGGGGGGGCTGGGAGAGGGGGCCCACCCTGCAGGGCACCGTAAGCCTTGTCCTGTCATGTCGAAAGAAACACGAAACACAGCGACGGAACGGAGGGGAGGGAGAGGGGCAGGGATTTCGCCCCCGCCCCCGCGCCCCCCCGACACACCTCACACACCCCTCAAACACACACACGAACCCTAAAACCCAAAAAACCCTAAAACCCTAAAACCCACCTGCGCCATGGCCGCCAGCGGGTGCTGCAGCAGCAGGTCCAGGTCGTTGGCGTCCGTCTCCCCCACCATCTTGGCCACCACCGGCTCGGGCAGGTCGGGACACACCCCCGCCAGCCGCTGACGCATCCAGCCGGTGTAGTGGCTCCAGCGGGGCCGACCGGGCCGCAGGAACTCGGGCAGCGCCTCCTGGGCACGCCGGTCCAGCAGCTGCCGCAGGCCCTATCGAGGCGCGCGCGCGGGAGGAGGGGAGGGGAGGGGAGGGAGGGAGGATGGAAAGGAAAGGAGGTGGGGGCGCGCGCGGCGGCGGGGCGGGAAGCGGCGAAGTCGCAGCAATGGGAAAGCAGGCGAAGCGAGGTAACACAGTTCCGGCGTTGCTGTGAGAATGGGTGATGTGTGTGTGTGGGGGGTGTATCCACGGACAGGCCGCAGCCGGAGAACGGTGAGTAAATTTTGGCGAAACGAAGTGAGTGAAGTCCTTTCCCGTCCCAACCCCTCCCCTCATCCGCGCGCTTCGTGCCTCCCTGCCGTGTATGTGGTTGCCCTGCTGTGTATGTGGTCATCATTCCGCCACTTGCGGGACCCGCACGACTGCCCAGCGCTCCCCAAGTTTACTTGCTACCCCTACCTCTCCCGGTACCATCCCCACTACCGGTACGGCGCCTCATCGCAAGATCCCGTATAGGGGCCCTCATTGCAATCCACGCATTCAACCGTACACCGTATACCCAACTTTCCAGGCCCAATCCAACCCGACCCCACTCGACCCGACCCAGCCCACGGCCCCATCCCACCGTCTCGCCGCCATCCCGGAATGCCTCCCACGACTCCTCCGACAACCTCGCCGCCGCCGCCGCCAGCGCCGTCCGCGCCGCCGCCGCCAGCGCCGCCGAGCGCTCCCGCACTAATACCCCCTCCTCCCTTCCCCCCTCCACCTCCTCCTCCTCCCCGTCGCGCCGCGCCACCGCTCCCCCCGCTGCTGCCAGCCGCAGCGCCGACCCCTCCTCCTCCTCCTCCTCCACCGCCTGCAGCTCCCCTGAACGACGCGGACGGGAAGGGCCACCCCGCCGTCGCCGCTCTTCCTCCAGCGCCTGGGTCGCTCCCAGCACCGACAACAGCACCTGCTCCGGCGCCTCCCCCGCCGCCGCCTGAGCCTCCGCAAGCAGCAACTGCGCACTGGGCCAGGAGCTGCGGCTGAGGACGCCGCCGGGGGCGCCGACGCCGTTGCCTGCGGCGCCGTTGCCTGCGGCGCCGCCGCCTCCGGCGGCGGTGGCAGCGGGTGCGACTGCGGGGGTGCGGCGTGACGGCTCCGCGGCGGTGTATGCGACGGCGGCCCGCGCGTCCTGGGGAGGGAGGGAGGGAGGGTCCGGGTGGCACACATAGCTGGCGGCCGCGGACTACGGACTAAGGATGGCGGATGGTGGGATGGCTCCTGGTGGGAGTGGCTCTGCGCGAGGCAGGCCGCGCTGTTGGCCAGCCAGTTCAAGGGGAGTGCCGTAAGCGCCGAGACCCATCCGACCTGCCGCTTGTGATTGGGTGCAGCCGCCTTACCAGTGCAAAAGAAGGCTCCTCCCCAGTCCCCACCCGATGCAAAGGGGCTCCTCCCCAGTCCCCACCCAGTGCGAAATGGACCCACGGGTCGCACCTTGAGCGCCTGTGCCGCGGATCCCGCCGTCAGGTAGGCCCAGCCCCGCAGCCAGGCCAGCAGCGCCCGGGCAGCCACGCCGCCTCCGCCGCCGCGGCTGCTGCTGCCGCTGCCGCTGCAGGCGGACCCGTTCTTGGGCGCTGCGGGGTGGCAGGGGTTGGGTAGCGCCGCGCCGCGACACGGTGCGGGCGGGGCGGGGCGGGGGCGGCGGTACTGCTGGTGAACGACACGCTTCTCTGGGCTGGGTTGCTGCTTCTCTGGGCTGGGGTACCGTAATTAAAACGGCCCGGGACGGGGAAACGCAACGCGGTTAACTGGGGTTGCTGGGGTGCCACAACAAGAGGGCTTGCGTCACTTACCGCCGGTGCCACCGTCGGTGCCGCGGATGTGGTTCCGGAGCTGGGTCTGGTTCCGGAGCTGGAGGTGCGCCTCGAGTCGTGCGTCTGGTCGCTGCAGGAAAAGGCGCTCCAGGGCGGCTGCCAGGTAGGCCTGGGCGAGGCGCTGGCCCGGCGGCACGAGGCGCAGCGCGCGGCCGTCGCGCGGGCTGCAGAAGGGCGCCGGTCGCTCACCGCGGGCGATCAGGCGCGCCGCGGCGGCCGCCAGGGCCGCGGCGTCGGCCGCGACGGCGGCGGTGGGTGGCTCCAGGGAAGGGTCGGGCAGCGGCGAGGAGCCAGGATGAGGGTTAGGAGGGGGGCTGGGTACCACCATGGCGTCAGAATTGCAGGCGGGAGGCGGGTATGATTGCGGCTGGCAGGCTGGGGTGCGGTGTGGTGGGGATGGGTAGATGGAATGTTACCCGGCGCCCGGAAGAGCTTTGTTAGTGATGGAGGGAATATAAAGTTGCCTGCTGAGCAGAGAAATTGGGTCAGGAATGTGGTGTGAGCCCAGGGATAGGCTACCCGGCCTGAGAGGGAGGCTCCAACCCTTTGCCGTTGGAAACCGGGCGTCAGCTGGCGACGGCTGGCGGTTTGCAACGACCCGAGGGACCGTCGCGGAAGAAACTGCCCTGGTTGGACAGCAACAAGCATCCAGCAATGAGATTTAACCAGAAATTTATCCGTACCCCCATTCTTGGTTTTGTCCATGCCTAGTGGAGCGTCCGTTGCCCCGACCGTATCAACGACGGTTTCCGTAGCTGTGAAGAAATTCCGTCTAATAAAACAACATATACAGCCAATATTAGCCCTCTGGTTAGCTTGCATAGTTCGCCACTTCGCCTAGTGTGCGAACAGGTTCCACATAAGGCCCCGGGAAACAGTTGCTCATACAGTCGCACAAGTGCTGCCCCCTTGAATGCTGCACGGAAACTTAACTGTGTGCATTCCTTGTCCCCACTTATCATATAGTCCATGCTTCATTGTTGATCAGGTTGCTACAGTCGTGGTCGCCGCTCGATCGACGTGGGCATTCTGCCCAGGGCCAACATCTAATCAGCTTAGGGCATGAGTAACATTTGCCCTTAAAGCTTGACGTCCCAGCAGCGCCTTAACTTGACGGCCGCGCAAGCATCACCCACCTCTAGTTGAAGCCAGCTCGCGAGCTCAAGCTCAGAGTTTACAAGAATGCTGCCCAAGGATCCGGCCTCTCAGGCCAAGGTTATCCGAGAAGTCATCCGCTCTTACACCTATGTGCTCATATGGATGGGCATTTCTATCGCGGTCATCCTGTTCAACAAGTGGCTTCTGGCCTACTCGGGGTTTCCTTTCCCCATCGCCTTGACGTTATGGCACATGTTTTTCTGCTCTTGCGTGGGCGTTATCGCTGTGCGAGTTCTGAAGGTCGTCAAGTCGCATAACATGACCCCGCGCGAATACTATACGCGCGTGATGCCAATCGGTAAGCTCGGCGGCCGGGATGAACTGTTGCTTGGGTATGCGTATGGGTTCTGAGGCCTCTGGATTTGGGTCCATGGTTGGCCGCTGCACTTTCCAACCTGCCGGTTGTTCTGAGAATCCGCACGTTTCTGGCAAGTATGTGCTGAGGAAGGAACGCTGCTCGGCATGTATAAATGGCTGGACAAACGGGCAGAGTAGTCCCGTCACGGACGGTTTGCTTGCAACAGCTGCGGACGGCGAGGCGCTGACAGCTCCGCGCCCTCGACGTAAAACGTGCGAACCACCTTTTAAGCAAGCTTCGATGTAAGCCGGTTTGCCGGTTTTACCCCGGCCTCGCACCCTCAAGAAGGCCTTCGCCGCTATTCCCACCTGTCCTCCCGGCGTCGAGCCCAACCGCCTGCCGCCCCGCCACTCCTCTCCCCCCCACCACCTTCACCACCACAACCCCATCCCCTTTCTCGTGCTCCCCTCTCCCGACTGCAGGCCTCCTGTACGCCGGCAGCCTGTGGCTCTCCAACTCGGCCTACCTGTACCTCTCCGTCTCGTTCATCCAGATGACCAAGTCCCTCATGCCCGGGCTGGTGTACGCCTCGGGCGTCATGCTGGGCACGGAGAAGTACTCTCGCGGCGTCACCCTCAACATGTTGCTCATTGCCTTTGGCGTGGTGGTGTGCGCCATCGGCGAGCTGAACCTGGTCTTCAAGGGCGTAGTGCAGCAGCTGACCGCCCTGGGCTTCGAGGTGCGTTTGCCCGAGGGCCGGGGCGCGGCGCGGCGCGGGGGCCCCGTAGCCCGGGAGGGGCTGGCTCCGGCTCGTAACCTAACGCGGTGTCGCCAAGTCCTCGACTATCAGCTCGTAGTTTCTGCGACCGGCGGTGTCTGCGGCCACCGTCGGCGGCCGGGGACGTGTGTGGGGTGTCCATGTTTGCGGTTTGGGGCAGATGACGTTTTGTCCCGAGGGGAGTCTCGGCGAGGAGGGCCGGGCGACCGGGGATGTTGCTCTTCTGCGCGATGGCCCTGCGTTCCGGGCAGGGAAGCGTGGCGTATTAGTTGGTGACGCGTAGTGTGTAGCCTAAAGCACACCTGCGGTGCGACTGTGGCTGCGGGCTACAGCAGGGGCCGATGCATAGGGGGATATTTTGCGGAGGTCCCACAGCCAGCCATGCGAGAAGCGTGTTAATCCCTTGTACAGAGGGCACCCCAGTAGGCCTCGTAAGAGGGGCATAGCCGATGTGGCCTGTGTCAATCGATCGGTGAGCGGTCTCCGGGCGGCACGATGGCGGCCTCTGTGAGGCGCAGCTATATCCATGTCGCACGTCTGGAATGGTGGTGTGCTTGTTGTAGCTTCTGCCTGCATCGTGACGAGCAGGGACGCGGCGTCCTGGCTCGGGGAGCGTCCTGGCTTGTACCGCAATGTCCGGCCGTTATGAATAAACTTTTCGGGGCACGCGCGAACTACCTCCTAAGCGGCATGCGTTGGCAGGTCTGCGTGTGCCTGCGCCCTTGATGCGTGCCTCGGTGCGTCGCCCGCGCTGCCGCCTGGCGTGGTTTTGGGACAGGGCGGCGGTTGCTGTTGCGGGGGTGGGGGCGTCGACGACCGGTTCTGGAATGCCCCTCCTGCATTGCATCCGGGGGCTGCTGTGGGGCGATGCGTTGTGCAGGGCCCTCCTCGCCGCTCGCCCTCCCTCCTTTGCTTGACTCGCTGCTGCGCCTGGTTCCCTGCTGCAACACGGTAGGCGTATGCCCACCGCGCCCCGCGCCCCTGGCCGTTTGTGTTGCGCTCACATTTTCTAAATGCTCACCCCTCGCCTCCGCAGGCCATGCGTCTGACCATGGTCCAGGTGCTCATCAACAGCAAGGGCTACAACATGAACCCCATCCAGTCGCTCTATTACGTCTCGCCGGCCTGCCTGTTGTGCCTGCTGGTGCCCTTCCGTGAGTCGAGCCGCCTCGGGGAATGAAGCTGGGAGGGCGGCGGGAGGGGCTCTTGAGGTCCGAGAACCCTTTGAAGGTTTCACAGCGACTGCAGCCGACGGGGAACGGGGGAGGCGGCGGGGGGTTCATCCAAGTAGCAATGGCGGGTGGTGCTGGTCCGCGGCACCCTGCCGACGATCCTGGCAGGGACGTCTGCGCCCCTTCTGCTCATGTTCGATAGTTCGGAGCAGTGGAGGGCGTGTGGGCTGCCCGCAGCAGCGGCTGCTACCGTAGCCATCCTGCCGCATGGATGCCATGGAGGGGTGCCAGGGGGGCTTGGCGTTGCCGCGCGCGTGTGCGCAGACTGCGACGGCGGCCGATGGCGCCAAGGGGAGCACCTGGGGGCACCTGGCAACGAAGAGCCGCAGCGACCCTGATTGCGCGTTGTGTACACCCACCGATGCCTCCTCCCGCGCTTCGTTCCTCACCCTCTCCACCTCCTGCACCTAAACGGCGGGGAAGGCGGTTCCCGTCCACCTCCGCCTGCCGCCCCCAACCGCGCGTTATCACGTTAGTACCCCTTATCCGCCCGCCCTGCCCCCATCGCCCTGCTTCCTCCTCTTTCCCGCTCACTCGTTCAAACCCGCGTCCTTCACCCCTCTTTCGCTCCCTCCCCCTCTCGCTCACATTCCTCTCTCTGGTCCACAGTGAGCGTCGAGCTGAGCAGGATGCGCGCCACCACCGACTGGACCTTCAACCCCAGCGTCATGCTGGCCAACGCCCTGACCGCCTTCATCCTCAACCTGGTGGGTGCCGTGCGGGGCGCTGCGCTGTCAGGAGGCGTGGACTAGTGGGTTGGTTGCAGCACTTTGCACGGCCAGGTCTCGCTTGATGAGTCAAAAGGCTGGCAAGCTGGCCAACCCACCGCGTCACAAGCGGGACTGTATCGCTGGGAGCACTGGGCTCGGGGGCCCCGTAGGAGGGTGCAGCAGGGCCGCGCCCGCGCTGGCCTGCGGTCAGCTCGGCGCGGTGTGAGAACTTGAGAGGGCTTTCCCTAAGCTTGGGATTACCGCGCGTGGCAGCTGAGGGCGAGGGACGGGTGGGCGGGTCGATGCACGTGGTGGCGTGTCGTCCCTTGAAGTTCCGCTGCGGCCGCCTGTTGCTATGCCATCCCGGCGATTCCCGCGCACCACTTGGCCAGGGGTAAAAACGCTGATGCTTGTCCTTGAGGCCCACGTCCTCGCGCGCGCCCGGCTCCCTTCAGATCCCCCGCGTTTTTCACCCGACGCATGGGGGGCATTCATAATCTCGGCTTTACCACCCCGACGTATCAGTTAGTGATGGTGTACTCTGACGCGCGAATGTTGCCGGTCCGGGATGACTCGGGCCGCCTGGTCCATGAAGCGCTGCACCTTCCAGTTGGTGTGCCGGGCCCAGCGGGTTCAGCAGCGGGTGGCCGTGGTCGTTGTGACGGTCCCGGCTGTTGAATCGTGCAGCCACGTGTTAATGTCGCGCTGGATGCGGCTGTTGTTGCCGCCCTGCTCCGTCGGCGGGTGGGAAGGTGCCCGGCTGGACGCGGGCTGCCATGCCCACCCACTGTACCAGCTGGGCAAGTGGGCGCAGAACACCAAGCGGGAGACGGAGAGAATCATGGATTCAGTGGACGGGGACTGGTTTGCGCGTCAGGGTACGCCCGCCAGTACTGGCACGCCAGTGGTTAAGCCGGGAAAACGAATGTCCCCATGGGACTACGTCGACTGACGGCCCCATGAGGGTTGGAAGACCACGCGACATCCCTGGGCGCCCGAAGTTACCCTGACGGCGGAAGGAAAGGGAACTGCTTTGGCAGGCTTTCACCGTCGCGGACTGTTAAACGGTCTTGCCGCTGCAATGAGCGCCCCTTTCGCCCGCTGCGTAACGGCGCATTAATTGGACCCTCCCCCCCTCATTCCCACAGGCTGTGTTTTTGTTGATCGGCAAGACTTCTGCGCTGACGATGAACATTGCCGGTGTGATCAAGGACTGGATGCTCATCTTCTTCTCCTTCTACCTCTTCCGCGCTCCGGTCACCACGCTCAACCTGCTGGGCTATGCGTTCTGCTGCAGGTGAGTGCTGGGCGGTGGGGGCCGGGCCGGTGGTATCGGTGTTTGGGCGGTTTTGAGCTGGAAGGAACTGGCCTGGGGAATTTGGGTTGTCTGTTGCCGGAGGGCTGCTCGCGGCTGGGGCTGTCGACGCGACGGACCCGAACAAACCGCGCGCCCGCAGCAGCGGCAACTCCGCAGCAGCACTATGCAGGCAGGTGCATGTGATAGCTGTGGGGCTTCACGAATACGCCCCTGACCTGGTGTCGGCGGGGATTTCCGGCAGCGTTGTTACGATGTGGACAGAATCGCTCATGAGCTGTGTCTGGCCACCGGCTCGCACGTCCCCTGTCGGCACGTCAACACCGCTGACCCTACACGCCCCTGCCGCCGCCGCTGACCTCCGCCGCCGCTCCACCTGGCCTTCCTCCCTTGCCCTCAGCGGTGTGGTTGTGTACAACCACATGAAGCTGCAGATGATCAAGAGCAAGGTCGCGACCAGCAGCGGCGGCAAGGCCGACGAGGAGAAGCCCAAGGAGGAGAGGTGGGTTGCTCGCGCTGGGGCGGGAAGGGGGGAGCGCGTGTGGCGCAAGGGCACAGGGTATACTTTTTTACATTGTAGGTGCCGCAGCATTTCGTGCCACCGCCCACAGCTGCGGCCTTTGGCTCTCACTGGCGTGTCACCGTGGCTCCCAGCGCCGCCGCTGCGAGCTACCCCCCAGTCTGGGCGTGAGGTCCGTCCGGCTCGGGCTCGGCACAGCCCTTTCGAGGACAGGTCCTCTGCTCCCTCCCCCCTGCTCACGCGCCGGTCCTCTCGCCTACAGTGCTACCCGTGGTTCTTACCCTCCCCATGCTTTGGTGCGGTGTGGTGCGCAACTGCGCGTGTATGTGTGGACCCCTCCCCACTCGCAGGTCGAAGGAGGACATTCTGACGGAGATTCGGCGGCTGCAGGCGCAGATGGCGGAGCTGGAGGACCGCGTGAGCAGCAGCGCCAAGGTCATGAACGGCGGCGCCGGCGGCGGGCTGGCGGGACTGGGCGTGGGCGGCGCCGGCCTGGGCGCCGGCCCGGCGGAGCGCTCGGGCGAGCTGGTCATTAACGCGGCGGTGGTGGCCAGCAGCGAGCGCACGGAGCAGGAGAACAAGGACAAGTAAAAAGACGCGAAGAAACGTACGTGCCATTTTGCTCCATAGCCGCTGCCGGAAGGGGCACGAAGGGGGCCGAAGCAGCTCCGTGAGGAGAAGGAGGAGGAGCAGCGGCAGAGCAGGAGAGGAGAGGCGTGGATGCCACAGTCGCGATCCGGGGGACGGAAAGGAAGAAGGGCGGCTGTGGGCGGACGGCCGGGTTCTGATGGGTGGAGAGACTCTGACGTCGTCCGAAGCCGTCCATGTGTTTGTGACTCGTGTGTGCGACTTGGGTCGGGTCGGGGCGGTCATCCGAAATGGATGGATGGAAGGGTGGATGGATGCCCGCATAGGCTCTCCGCTGGACTTCCCGTGCCTCCAGGGTTGACAGACAGAAGGCCCGCTCGCCAGGACCGTGATCCTTACAGGTGCATGATGCGGGGGGGGGGAGGGTATGTGCGCCAGACGAGGCGCCTCGTGACGCGATCTGGGGCGTGTAGGGTTTCTGCTGCGGCGTATTAGGCAAGAGAAGCGATATCTTAGTCCCGCCTGTTTGGGGATGAGCAATGTCTGACCGACCTGTGAGGAGAGGTCTCTGTGTGATCCCAGCCGGATGTGGATGGTAAGCCGCCTGTGAGTGCATAAGCCCGTGAACACACACCGGATGTTGCGCTGTACCAATCGGAGCGTCGGGGCATACACGAGGGGGTTATGGGGTACGGGTTATGTATACGCCTAGGCAAACTTGGCTGTGAGCTCCTCGGGCTGTTGAGGGTGCGGCGGATAGGTAGCTCTCGGTGTTCGGATTCTATAGAGCATAGCCGTCGTTCATGCTTTTCGTATGGGTGGGGGAGGTGGTATGACGGTAGTGTGTCTGGCACGGGCGCTGTGTGGGAGGAGGGTGTGCAGCAGTCGCGTGCAGTGAGGCGCGGCGTGGCCCTGGGGTTGGGAGTGGCCCCTGGATGTGTGAGTTTTGTAAGCCGCTGGACAGTCGTCGAGCGCCGAGGGTCTGTGGGGGTGAGCCTGCAGGGAACCGGACGGTGTGTGCGGTGCAGCATTGGTGGGAGCTGTGAGGAGTCGAGTCGGAGAGGAGCCCTCTGCTGCTGCACGCGCTCATCGCCGGCCCATAGGGGGTGGGGTGGATGCGGCGGTGGCAGATCGAATCGGCCACTTGAAGGGGCGCGGCCATACATTGCGACCCGTGACCCCCTTCCCGGCTGCCTGCACGCCCGTCATTGTTATTACAGCGGATCTGGGTGATAGCGTATGTGGGTATATGTGCAGAGATGGACGGACCCACAACAGCTGCATAGACACTCCCATCTCTCTTATAATAATGTCCTGCTACGGAACAATATCGAAATCGTGCTTCGAGCACATTGTTCATCCGAACCTAACTACAGCCCCTCCCACAATCTTCGCCGTGATCCTCCGCGCCCTTGCGCCTCGCCCCGCACGACCGCACCCCGGCCGTACCCCCCCGCGAACCCTCACCACTCCCCCACACTGAACTGTACTATCCTTGGGAGGGATCCTGGCACGGAAGACGGAATGCCGTCATCGCATCACGGCCAGATACTGTGCGCTCCTCCACCAGCCCTCTTCCCCACCGGCGGTTACCCGATACCTACTCTCTACCGATGAGTATGCGTCACATGCGCCATGAATGCAACAGCGACCGCGTTTCAGCAGACATCGCAATTAACCCAAAACCATAAACCCATCATGATACAGTTGATGTTCTGTTGTGCCATCACGGCGCCAATCGCCGCCGCTGCGGTCCGCACCCCCTCTCCCTCTCCCTCTCTCTCCCCTTGATGCGTGCGCGCCGATCCCCACCCGCCTGGCCCACCGCCACTACACTGCGGCAGGGCAGGGCAGGACAGCGCTCCAGGGTAGCCACCACCCCAACACGCCCCAACGGCTCCCATCATCCACTTTCCGTTTCGCTACGGCGGCGGCAGCGGCCTGCGGCAGGTGGGGCAGTCCATCTTGACCTCCATCCACCGTGTCAAGCAGGGCTCGTGAAAGAAGTGGCCGCAGGGCGTCAGCAGCCTCGCGCTGTGCGGCAGCAGCGGCACCGGATTCATGCAGATGACGCACTCCTTGCTGCCGTGACCCGTCTCCACGTCGCCGCCGTCGCCGCCGGCTCCGCCGCCGCCGCCGGTGGCGGCGCGGTGCAGCGCTGCCACCGCCGCCGCCGAGTGCGCAGCGATGCCGGCGGCGCCGGCGGAGAGGAAGGGTCTCCGAACCCAGGATTCCGAGGGCAGCAGCCACCAGGACGCCAGCTGTCGCTGCGGCGCCGCCGCCCGGCCGCCGCCGGAGGCGGCGGACGGCCGCGGCCACGGCCACCACCGCCACCACCACCACGACCGCCGCCACCAGGCGCTGGTCCCTCCCGCTGCTGAAGAGGCCGAGGAGGAGGAGGGGGAGGAGGGCGCCGACGCGCCGCCCGACGCCGACATTCCGGCGGCTGGGTGCGAGGAGGCGGGCTCCTCCAGGCCCATCTCCCGTTTGGTGGCGGGCCGGTGGTAGTCGTAGCGACGCGGCAGGAAGGCGCGCGGAACGAACACCCTGAGCGGAAGGGAGGGCAAGAGGCAGGAAAGGAAGGGAAGGGATTAGGGACAGCGGCGTTGTGGTCGAGGAGTTGGCGGGGGAGTTGCGGGTTGCGATCATGTGTACACACACCTCCGCCCAAGAACAGGAGGTTCTTAGGGTGTCGGCCCACTGCCCGCACGACGCGACCCCGCGGCTCGAACCCCCACCCCCCAACCCAACCCCAACCAGCAGCAGCAGGCTCAACACCGCCGTCTCACTCCCCTTTCCCTCCCGCCCCCCCTCCCCGCCCATCATCCTTGACCTCTCCAACTACCTCACCCGCCCTAACCCGCCCTGACCCGCCCTCACCTCGCCCCCCCCTCACCCCCTCCTCACCTGGGTCCCATGCTCTTCTGCGCGCTCAGCCCCACCGCCTGCAGCCCCACCCACACCACCAGCGCCACACACACACCCGGCCGGGTCTCCACTCGCAGCAGATTGTTGGGGCAGCCGTAAAAGTAGAGCGGACTCACCAGCCTGGGCGGGGGCGGGGGCGTGTGTGTATGTGTATGTGTATGTGAGGGGAGGGGGTTGCGCGTGTGCGGGCGCCCATGTGCGGGCGGAAGATGGAGAGCCGGCCAAGGGGCAAGGGAAGGCTGGTTGCAGGGTCAGCCATGCAGACGGGTACGAGTCTGCGCCTGGCTCTGTATCCTGACTCGAGCCTGGTGGAAAGCCCGGGGAGGAAGTGGGGGTGCGGTGGGCCGACGACCACCACCACCACTACCACTCCCGTGCGACCAACTCCTCACGCCAGAAAACACCCTCACCTCCCCGCCCCGGGAAGGGGGGGGGCCCTCCGGGCCTCCGGCCTACACGTGGATATCCCCTTCCCTCCCCGCCCTAAGCCCCCGGTGGCACACACCCCCACCCCCGCACCTGAGTGCCGACATGCCCCACACGTACTGCGCCCTCAGCGGCGGCCGCGTGTCCGTCGCTGCGCTGTGCATCAGCTGCGGCAGCCACCAGCTGTGTAACGCCAGCACCAGCAGGGGGAGCTGCGAGCGGAACTGGAACATGAGGAGCAGACCTGGGGGGGTGGGGGGGGGAGGGGTGTTGGGGGTGAGGGAGGATGAGGGGGGGGGTAAGGGAGAGGGAGAGGGAGAGGGAGAGGGAGAGGGAGAGGGAGAGGGAGAGGGAGAGGGAGAGGGAGAGGGAGAGGGAGAGGGAGAGGGAGAGGGAGAGGGAGAGGGAGAGGGAGAGGGAGAGGGAGAGGGAGAGGGAGAGGGAGAGGGAGAGGGAGAGGGAGAGGGAGAGGGAGAGGGAGAGGGAGAGGGAGAGGGAGAGGGAGAGGGAGAGGGAGAGGGAGAGGGAGAGGGAGAGGGAGAGGGAGAGGGAGAGGGAGAGGGAGAGGGAGAGGGAGAGGGAGAGGGAGAGGGAGAGGGAGAGGGAGAGGGACAGGGAGAGGGAGAGGGAGAGGGAGAGGGAGAGGGAGAGGGAGAGGGAGAGGGAGAGGGAGAGGGAGAGGGAGAGGGAGAGGGAGAGGGAGAGGGAGAGGGAGAGGGAGAGGGAGTATGACATTCCGAAGGAGGCCAGCTGAAAGGCTGACAGGCTGACAGGCTGACAGACGTGTACGGGTGGTGCAGGGGAGGGAAGGATGGATGGGGCCCGGGGGCTTTGCGGCAACGGTATAACAGTGTTTTCAGGAATGCAGCCGCTTCGAAACCAACATGGAGGGCACCATGCACGCACGCCCTTGTCCCCCCGTCTCTCCCTCACCCACCCACCCACCCACCCAGGAGCATGACGGCATAGAACCGAAAGTACACGGCCGACATGTCCCGCCGCGCCGACCAAAAGTCGCCCCCGCCGCCGCCCGTGCCAGCGGTTCGCTGCGCCCGCCACACCAGCAGCGTCTGCTGCATCTCAAACACCGCAAACAGCAGGAACTGCAGGAAGGACAGCGAGGCGAAGGCCGCGAACAGCGCGTCTACCACCAGGGCTGTGCGGGGAGGGAAGAAGGGGGGGAAGGGGCGGGGAGGGAGGGGAGGGTGAGGGAGGCGGCAGGGGGGAGGAGGGTGGGGTTGAAGAGTGATTTGCTTCACAGGAGTAAGGGGAGGGAGGGCGGAAGAGATGGGGGGCCTAATTGCTGGCCTAGACCCCCAAACCAGATCCAACGACGCCATGGCCCTCCCAAACCCTAACCCCGCCCTTCCCTTCCCTTCCCTCCCCCCTATTAACCGCCCCTCCCCCCCTTCCCTCTTCCCCCCACCTCCTGTCAGGTGCAGCAGGCACTGGTAGGCGTCCAGAATGGCCTGCAGGGTGACGCAGTACAGGGACATGCGGGCGGCTGCGGAGGGGGTGGAGGCGGCCTCAACCTGACCCATGGACAGCACGATCTGAAGGGGAGCGGAGGGAGGGAGAGGGTGGGAGGGAGGGAGGGGCAGTTGAAAAGTTAGGCAAGCAGACGAGCTTACCGACGAGCGAGAGGAAGTGAGTGAGTGAGTGAGTGAGGGAGGGAGGGTGGGTTGGGCGGCGGGCAATGCAAAGACGTGTCACGGTCTGGGTCTGGGAGGTGGCTCAGAGGTTCAGAGGTTCAGAAGGATGACAGCGAGCACCTGTTGAGTCGAGTCGAGTCGAGTCGAGTCGAGTGGATTTGGGTCGGGGAACCGAACCGGAGAGGACAATTATGAACGCGAGAGCGGCAAGTGGTGGTGGCGGGGAGAGGGGATTGTGGGGCCCAGGCCAGGCTCCGCGCGGCGGCGCTCAGCCCCCAGCCCGCGAGCGGGCACCCGCCCCGATTCCTGCTCGTCCGCCCCTGTGTCGTACACATACCTGCGCAATGGTCACGACCGCCACCAGCACACTGTACCGTACGGCCTGCCGGTAGTACCGCTCCAGGTGTACGGACGAGGCGTTGAAATGTACGGCAAAATCGCAGTTGGGCGACACCACCAGGCCCACAAGCTCGAGATCGGGATCCAGTGGATCCATGCCCTGCGGGATGCCGTACACCGGGCGCACGTCCGCCGCCGCCACGCCGTCGTCGTCGCCGCCACCACCTGCCACCACGGCCGCCGCCGCCGCCGCCGCCGCCGGTGTGGAGTGCAGCTGCATCTGGGTGCTGTGGTAGATCTCCGTGTCCGCCGCCAGCTGCCGCCGCTGATGTCGTACTGCCGTGGCGGCGGCGGCGGCGGCGGCCGCCCCTCCCTCCCGCGCCGCCGCCGTCGCCGCCGCCGTCACGGACTGAGAGGAAGCATCGGCGGGACGGGGCTCGCCGCCGCCGCCTCGAGGGGCAGCGCCCGTCGGCGGCGGCGGCGAGGGCGGTGGTGCCGGTTGGTCTAATCGGAGGAACTGGACGTGCGATTTGGCGCCTGGGTCACCTGTGCATCGGGAGAAGGGGTGCGTGTGTGTGTGTTTGTGTGTGGGGTGTGGGGTGGGGTGGGGGGTAGGGGTTTATCCACGTGGGGGGAGGGGGGAGGGGAAGGCGGAGGCGGGCCACGCGGGTGTTTGCTTCTGATGCCTTCAGAGGCATCGTTGGGGTGATCAGAGGCCGTATCTTATTTCGGGGGGAGGGCGCTTTACAGCGGTGTGTTTTAGAAATGGGATGTTTGGAGATATGAAGACGGGCAGACGGGCAGACACCGCCACTCCCGCCCCCCGAGCGGAGAGAAGTGCACGACGCGAGTGCCCCGGTAAGAAGGTAAAAGAGGTGAAATGGCCAAAATAGGACCAACCTCAACAGGTCCAGCAAGCGCGAAGACCCGCACGACCCGCCCCAATCCCCCGGCCCTCGCCCCTCGCCCAGCAACCCACCCACCCGACCCACCAGGCCCGCTCACACCGCTGTACGTCGTGTCGTACCTTTGTAGTACACCCGGAAGTCCGCCCGCAGCTCGCACGTCTGCAGCAGCGCCAGCTCCAGGGGCGGCCGCGGCGGTGACGGCGACGCCGGCGCCGTCCGCCCGCCGCCTCGGACGTCCTTCTTCGCCTCTCCCTCTCCCTCCGCCCCCGGCCCCTCCGCGGCAGCCCGCCGCCTCAGCCTGTTGGTGGCACCGCGAAGGGCCGGCGGTGGCGGCGGCGGGTACCTAATCAGGGTGCGGTGCCAGGCGGGTCCCAGAGTCACCAGATTGCGGGCGGCGGCTCGGAGGGCCGCTCTGAGGGAAGGAAGGAGGGAGGGAGGGGTGGTAACCAAGTCGGGGGGTAGCGTAGCTGGGAAGAAAGTCGGGTGGTTGGGGTTGGTTTTTGGGTAGAGAACGAGCATTAGACCAGGGTGAGTTGTGGGTGGATGGGGACCACCGGGGCGGTGGCGGCAATGGCGGCGGTTGCAGCCCGAGTGTGGGGACGAGGTGGAGGTGGTGGTGGTGGCGGGTATCGGGTCGGCGGCGGTGGCATCGGGTCTGGGAGCTACTGGTAGCCATCGACCCATGGGTCAGGTCGCGCTCCGTGCCAGTGGCTCGCCCCAGCGCCGCGTGCGGGTTGGCACCAATCCGTGTCATGTTCCTGTTCCTGTCCTTTTCCTTCTTCTTTTGGGGCGACTGCGACCGCGACTGCGTGTGTGCCGACTGACAGTGCGGCCCTCTCGAATGCGCGACGGCGGGGTAGTGGACTGGCAGTGTGGTGTTGGTGTTGGTGGTGTTGGTGTTGGTGGTGGTGGGGCTTCGTTGCCAGCTTCGTCCACCTTCCCGTCGCGCCAAACACCAGGCTTCCCCATCCCATCCCCACCCCCCCCAAAAACCCACCCCCCCACACACACACTCCCTCGACGCCAACACAGCCCCCCGCCCCCCGCTCCCCGCCCCCCGCTCCCCGCCCCCTCCTCACCGGTACCCGCTGCCATCCGCGCCGCCAGCCGCCACCACTGCCGCTCCCGCACCCTCCAGACCCAAATCCAGATCCAGCTTGGTGGCGCGCCCCCGATCCGGATCCGGATCCGGATTCCCAGCCGGGCTGCTAACCTCCGCCTCGAGCTCCAGGGGCAGCTGCGGCTCCAGAACCGCGTGTAAGGTGCCCGCTGCCGCCAGATACACCCCGCGCAGTTTGAAGCGCAGGTCGTGGTCGGTCACCAGATCACCATCGCGGATGATGAGCTCGCCCTGGGGTGGTGGGGTGGTGGTGGGGTGGGGAGGAGGGGGTGGGGTTGGGGGGATGGGAGAGGAGGAGAGGAGGAGAGGGTGAGGGAAGGGAAGGCAGGGAAGGACCCAGCGTCCCGCGAGCCCGCCCTCCTGCCCTCCTGCCCCCCGCCTGCTTCACGGCCCACGCTGCGGAGGCTCCCGACCAAAGCCATCCCCTCTCTCCTCCCCAACCCCCCAATACACACGCGAGCACAGCCACACAGTCACACACACAGAGTCGCAAACTCAGGCCTGCGGAAGCCCGCCCACCCGCACCCGCACCCCCACGCAGGCCGGCACAACCACCAGCCAAGCAAGCCAGCCAGCTAGCTAGCTAGCCAGTCAGTCAGGCAGGCAGCACACCCCAGCGCCAAATCCCGCACTCTCGGTCTCTCACCCGGAGTTCCTGTATGCCCCCCGGCAGCTGCGTTCCGCTGCCGCTGCCGCCGCCTGGCCCGCCGTGCAGCGCCGCCGCCGCCGCCCCCGCTCCCGCCCCAGGCGCCGGCCCGCCAGGCCCCGGGTTTTCGTCCTCGGGTAGCCGCAGCACGATCACGCCGCGCTCCGAAGCCAGCGCGTCCTGGGGCCGCAAGGACACGCCGTACGCCGTACGGAGCCAGTTGCCTGCGGGACCCAGCGGGCGGACCCGGCGGGGTGCGTGCGTGGGTATGCGTGTGTGCGTGGGGGGGAGGTGGAGGTGGAGGTGGGGGAAGTAGTACAAGTGCTCCGATTGGGTGCACACATGCATTACATTACCGGTATTCTGAGAAGCTAAAGGAAACTGAGAGCACCCAGGACTCGCGGCTGCTTCAGCTAGGTTCTTCGCATTCCGACAGTGCCTCGACACGCGCGCCTCGGCGCGCTTCGATTTGGCGATATGTGCGGGCGCTTCCAGGGGCGCGACCAGAGCACGCCCAGGGTATACGCGTCACGGCGAGAGGCGCTGCAGGGATGAAATGAATAATGGAAATGGCGACACTCCCATTCCTGGTCGTCCCCTTAGGGTTTGGCAAACCGCAGCGCAGTCCACAGGACAGGCCCGCGGCTCAGCAGTGGGGACGTGGTGGTGGAGGTGGCGGTCACGCCCCGAAGCTTTCGAGGCATCCAGACTCAGTGTGTGTCTAGTTGGGTCTTAAGGTTCCTGACCGTCCCCGCTCTTCCTCCCTCGTTGCGCCGGCTTGCCTTTGAAGACGCCCGCCAGACGAGGCGGGCCCCGGAGGACCGTGGCATTGCTGTCGCGCGGTGCGGGCAAGTCCGCGAGGTAGGGCGCCAGCTCAAGCTCCCATGGCGGCGACGCCAGCGCTGAGGAGCTGTTGGTGAAGGAGGCTAGGCGCAGGGAGGAATCTGTGGCACCGTCGGCGGTGTGCCCGGGTTCGTCGGACCGACCGACAGCATTCGTCGTGCCCGATGACACCGTCGCCGCGCTGCTGTCGTGCAGCGGCCTGCTGGAGAGGCGCCGCAAGGGGATTGGATGCGCGAGCCTCGACGCCAGCAGGAGCTGCAGGAGGAGGAGCAGCAGCAGCTGCTGCTGCTTCGAGAGCATTTGGGTATGTTTTGGCCAGCCTGGTGGTACTCGTATGTCATGTCTCAGTCCGAGACTGCAAGTCCCCTAAGAGAGCAGAGAGGCGCTGACATGGGCGCTTTCCAGGGGTACCGTTATACGAACCATGCACGAGTCTTCTTTGGACCCTCTGCTTCGGAGCCTGTAATGCAAACCTAAGCTTGAGCCAAATTCACAATTCATAGGCGAGGCTAAATAACAGTGTCGTCAACCTCCTAACAGGAGGTTCGGAATTCCGTTTGTTGCGGTGCCTCGCGTCGTTGTACGACTATCGTGCTCTGCGTTTCACTCTCACCACCGCTTTGGGCCCAGTAACTTTACACGAGGCTCAAAAGTCGAAAGTTCTGCTTGTTGGGTATGGACATAGGTAATGTGCTTTGACGCTTACACCGGCCAGTGACATATTCGCTCAGCATACTGCCTCGACCAGTCAGCGCTGGTGGGAGCAGTTACATCCATAAACCACTTTCAAGGTAAGGGTCGTAGGTTGGGTGCGGACATACATCCCCTTGGGCAGGCGCTGGTTGCCGTGCGTCAGAGCTGCATAATCATATTTCTCCGTCGCACTGTGATGCGACAAACGTTGCATCCTGATCACGAATATCATATTGTTTCCTCAATTAAGATAGACCTATTCCTCAAGCTTTGCAACCAGAGTGGGACGGACGAATAAACCGGCCAGCCACGCCGTGGTCTGAACACAGAGAATCTACCATTGTCTACGAGTTTTAGCTTGGTATGTGGTTTAGTTTGTGTGGTGAGGAGTTTTGTTCCGTCCATTATCCCCGCGCAGAGGGAGCCTTGTCCTTCTTTGGGTACAGGTTTCTACTTCAATTCCACAAGGCAGGAGTGCCATCACCCTGCGACCTGTGACAAGTCGGGGAGCCACAGGCGGGCGCGCGCGGGGCCTCAGCAGCAGATTCCTCGGCGCAGGCGCCTCAATTACGCACATCCCGGGCATCGGCTGCCATTTTGCGTTGGAAATCTGAGACTTTGCGCGCGGGCCAGCTCAACTTCTGGCAGCGCGCCCAAGGCCCCCTCCAGGCCTCGGCCCGGGCCTGGACGCAAACAAACAGCCCTCGGGCTCGGGCGCACGCACGTCGTTGCCGCTCCCAATGCTGAAACCGGCAGGCAGGCCGCTGTCTTTTGAGCTCAGCTTGCCGTCCGGTTCGCGCACGGGACCAGCGGAGGCAACCGCAGTCCCAGCCCCAGCCATAGCCATAGTCGCAGCCCCTCCAAGCTCGGTGTCGCCTGGGCCCTGCCACAGCCCGGGCGGCATCCCCTCTGGCTGCGGCGCGCCGTAACCGGCGTCGTGGCCATAGATCCCTTCCCCAAGCTACCGTAGCTAGAGGTAAGCTTGCGGTGCGGAGGGTGCTGAGGGCTGTAACAATCTCTGAGGGTGCTGAGGGCTGTAACAATCTCTGAGGGTGCTGAGGGCTGTAACAATCTCTGAGGGTGCGGAGGGCTGTAACTCTCTCTCTCTCTCTCTCTCTCTCTCTCTCTCTCTCTCTCTGAGGGCGCCGGGGGCGAAAGCGCCAAGCGGAGTGGGGACTCCTGGGGGCAAAGGCAGAGCCTGCCCAAAACTACTGAAGCCCCCCTCTGGAGCCAAGCCGCGTCCTCGCGTCCTCGCGCTGCCGCTTGTGTCCGCCCCCAGCCGCGGAGAGGAACCGTCCGCTTGTTGTGGCCAGCCCTCCCACAGCGCGCAGCGCTTTTACGCCCTCCGCCGGCCTTCGCGCCTCCGCCGGCCTTCGCGCCTCCGTGTGCCTTCGCGCCTCGCAGGAGTACCGTATTGCCGCCGAGAGCGTGTGTCGTGTGTCTGGACGACAGGTCGCGCAGGCGGCGATAGCAGCTGCTCCGGAACCACCCGGGGGAGGGCGCGCGCAGCTGAGGTGCCCCCCCGTGTGTGGGGACACGTAACCGTAGAGAGGAGAGCACCACCACCCCCGCAGCTTTACACAGTCGAGGGAGGTCCCGAGCGGAAGTTGGAAGACAGCCGTGAACCAGCCATGGCGGTGTCGACCTCCTGGGCCTACTATCAGAACCCGACGCAGAACGGCGGAGGCGGCGTCGGGGTCGCCGTTGGCGACGCCAGCAGCGGCGGAGAGGGAGCAGGAGAAGGGGCGATGTTCCACGGCCGTGAGGCCACTGAACAGGACGGGGCAGCCGCCGGCGGCGGAGGCGGAGGCAGCGGCGGAGGCAGCGACGGAGGCGGAGCCGCAGCGGAGGATACCCTCATGATGAGCCCGCGCCACGACAGCAGCTCCGGCGGCGCCGACAGAGTGTACGGCACCTGCCGCAGACGCAGCAGCGGCAGCAACCAGCACCACCACCACCATCACCACCACGCGCACCACCACTCACACCCCTACGGAGGCGGGCCCGCTGGCGGCGGCAACGGGCCGGCTGCGGCAGCGCGGTGTCGGCGGTACAATGCAGGCAGCGATGGCGGCAGCGGCAGCGGCGGCGGCGGACTGTCGCCGCAAGGCGGGGCGGGAAGGGCAGTCGGGGGAGCGGACGGAGCCGCTATGCCGACTGACCCGGCGGCGGGCGGCTCCGGGGTGCCGGGGCCGCTCCGGGGCTCTGCCGGCGGCGCCGACGGGTTCATGATGAGCCAGGCGGCGTCGCCGCCAGCCTGCAGCGCTGGCGGTGACGGCGGCGGCGCCGCCATGGAAGGTGTAGGGCCCGGCAGCGCGGGCACCGGCGCCGCCGGCGGCCGCGGCGGTCCCGCCGTCAGCGCCTTTCGGCCGTTTCATATGGTGCTCTCTGCTGCCGCCGGCGGCGGCGCCAGCCCCCGTCACCTGCCCCAGCCCCAGCAGCAGCAGCGGCGGCCGCGTTCCTGCGCGCTGCTGGTGCGCGCCACTTGGGGACTGGTGGCGGTTTACCGCGGCTGCAACGACGCCTACCGCTACAGCCACAACGCCAACCCGCGCCGCGTGCTGACCAAGCCGTCGGCGGGCGTCAAGAACGACGGGTATGACAATGAGAACAGCGACCTGATCCTGCACGTGAACGACGTGTTGGTCAACGGTCAGCCGGGGGCGGTGCTGCGGCGGTATGTGGTGAGCGAGATGTTGGGGCAGGGCACGTTTGGGCAGGTGGTGGCGTGCTGGTGTGAGGAGCGCGGCGCGTCGGTGGCGGTCAAGGTGATCAAGAACCAGCCGGCCTACTACCACCAGGCGCGGGTGGAGATTGGGCTGCTGCAGCTGCTCAACACGAGATGCGACCCGGCGGACCAGGTGGGGAGGGGAGGGGGGGGAAGAGAGGGGGAAAGAGATGGGAGATGGGGAGGGGAGAGGAGGGGAAGGGAGAGGAGAGTATGACAGAGTCCGAGGCGATAAACTGCCAGTGGGACTACACACTTGTGAGAGGAGGGAGGGAGGGAGGGAGAGACGAGCAGTTTAAGCTAGTTGGGCAGACAAGCTGGCAGACGAGGGAGGGGAGGGGAGGGGAGGGTGGGAGGGTGGGTGTGGACTGCTCCGGATTGGGTGTCGCGGCCCGGGGGGCTGTGCCTATCCCGGCCCGGCGAGCCGCCTTCAAAAGGAAAGGCCCTGCCCGCCTCTCTGCCTTGAGGCCGCTGTTGCGAATTGTACCAACGCAACAGGACCGTCAGTGACCGCCTGGGGGAACGCTGCCTCCGCCATCTCAGCCCCCGCTCCTCCCTCCCTCCCTCTTTCCCTCCCTCCCCCCCCTCTCCCCCCCCCCCGGTTCACCCCGCAGCATCACGTGGTTCGCATGGTGGACTTTTTCCTGTACCGCAAGCACCTGTGTCTGGTGTTTGAGAAGCTGGACGTCAATCTGTTTGAACTGCTGAGGAGGAACGGATTCAGGTGGGGGAGGGGGGGGGGCGTATGCGGGGGGAGAGGGGGACTCAGCGGGAGGTAGGTTTGTGTTTTGTTATGTACTTTAATTGTTTTAGGTTTGTAGGTAGGTAGGTAGGTGGGTACATAGGCGGGTAGGTAGGTGGCATGACCGGGTAAATGGTTGCCGAATCTGGTTCGGTAGGAAGTCAGTTTTCTGGGTTCTCCGTCTTTGACTCCGTCGCCTCCCGGGTGCCTTCTGCCTTGTCTTGTCTTGTCCTGGCTGCGATTCGTTGCTGGTCTTGTCCCGCCCCGCCAATGCACACGTCCGGGCTCGAAACACCGCGCGCTGCCTCCTCCCATACTCCGCGCGCTGCCTCCGCCTCCTCCGCCTCTTCCTCCCCCTCCTCCTCCCCCAGGGGTCTGAGTCTGAGCCTGGTGCAGCTCTTTCTGCGGCAGCTTCTGGATGCACTGGTGGTGCTGAGGGACGCGTCAATCATACACTGCGACATAAAGGTGGGGCTGAGGCTGGGTTGAAGGGGGTTGGGCGGGTTGGGTTGGGTTGGGCGGCTCGTGTGTTGTCGTGTCGTGTGGGACTCAGGTTTGTGGTTCGCTTGTTGTCGTACTGCTGTTGTCGTACAAGGACACAAGAGGGGAACCGGGTTGCTGCCCCGGGTTGCCGCGGGGGCGGGGACTGGGGGGAGGGGGTGACTGACGGGGACGCAGCGGAGGGCCCACGTGTGTGTCCCGCGGCGCATCCCCGAGCGCCCCCCCCCTAAATGTTCCTTTGCGGGCAGGCGAGCCTGCGCTCCGACACGCCGGGCCAGCCCCTGCCTTGGCCCCTCCTTCTCTCCCTCCCTCCCTCACAGCGGCGGCCTCCCGTTTAGTACCCCTCAATTTCTTCTGTTCATAACCCCGCCATGCCCCTGCCCCCATCTCCACAGCCCGAGAACATTTTGCTCAAGAGTCCGCACAGCGGTGATCTGAAGCTGATCGACTTTGGGTCGGCCTGCTTTGAGAACCGCACCGTGTACAGCTACATACAGAGCCGCTTCTACAGGTGTGTGTGTGTGTGTCTGTGTGTCTGGAGGGGGGGAGCAGGAGGGGGGGAAGGCGCGCGCGGGGTGGTGGTGGTGGGGGAGGGCGAGGATGCGCTTGCCGCCCCCAAGCGCCCGGGGGGGGGCGAACGAGGGGCGCGGGCGGGCGCGTGCGCGCCGGTAGCACGGGTTGGGGGGGGGAGTTGCGTGGCGGAGCATCTTGGGCATGTCTGTCAAGGCCTCCCCAAACCCCCTCCACCCTCCACCCCCTCCCCCTCCACCCCCTCCCCCTGACCCTCTCCCTCTCCCTCGCTCCGAAACCCTCTTGGCTTTCATGTCCCATCAGGTCCCCCGAGGTGGTCCTGGGCTGCGGCTACAATGTCGCCATCGACGTGTGGAGTCTGGGCTGTGTGGCCGCGGAGCTGTTTCTGGGGCTGCCGCTGTTCCCGGGGGCCTCCGAACACGACCTGCTGACGCGCATCGTGCAGACGTTTGGCATGCCCCCCCGGTGGCTGCTGGACAGCGCCAAGCACGCGGACAAGTTCTTCAACAAGCGAATGGCGCAGGTGGGAGAGGGGGGGAAGGGAGGGGGGCGAGGGAGAGAGGCGGAGAGGAGAGGGAGAGGGGAGCGGGGGAGAGAGAGGGAGGGAGAGAGCGGGGGAGCGAGAGGGAGAGCGGGGGTGATGAAGATGAAGCCGCAGCGGTGGAACGGAGGTGACGTCGTGAGCGAACGGACTCTGCAGCGCTTGCCGACATACCTGTCGCCTTTTTGACACCGGGAGGCAGGGAAGGCAGGGAGGGAGGGAGGGAGGCAGGGGAGGAAAGGTGGATTGACTGCTCCGGATTGGGTGTCGGGGTCATGGGGGCTGTGCCTGCAGGCGGGCAGCCCTTGGGCCGCAGGCAGCCGTAAACCGCCGTGGCACGCTCGCGTGTGTGTGTGCCTGTGTGTGTGTGTGGGGGATGTGTGTGTGTGTGCGCAAGCTCTCGCGCCGCTGCGGGTGCGGTGACCTCCCCAACTCACCCCTTGCTGTTCCTTTGCAGACGGGAAGGGAAGGATTCTTCTGAGCCGTCACCGTTCACGGGCTCAGAAGAATCCGAGCCGTCACCGTTCACGGGCTCCGGCCTATACCCCCTTGGATAACCCCCCAGACTCCCCCCCCCCCTCCCCGCCTCTCCAACGGCGGCTTCCTGCGCCTCGTCTCCACTCGTAACCACGAGTACCTACCCTATCCGGACCCGCCCACTCTACCCCCCTCCTCTTATGCCCCTCCCCCTCGCCCCCACTAACTCCACCATAATCGTCCCACTCCAACCACCGTTCCGCCGCTCGCCCGTCAGGACCCCGCATCCGGCCAGCTGGTGTCCCAGTACGTGCTGACCAGTCAGGCGGAGTTTGAGACCAAGAACAACTGCAAGGCCCCCGCGGGCAAGAGGTACTTTGCGCACACCAGCCTGCCGGACATCATCCTGGTGTACCCATTCAAGCAGGTGGGGGGGGGGTGCTGGGGGGGCGGTTGAGGGGGTGGGGGCTGTGGAGGGGTGGGGGCTGGGGAGAGGGTGGGGGGGGCTGTGGAGGGGTGCGGGGGGCCGGGGCCGGGAGTTGGGAGCGTGGTGCGCATGTGCGGGTGCCTGCTGGCTGGCTGAGAGTTGTGCCGTGTCGTTTCTCGGTATGGGTCTGCGGTCTGGGAGGAAGGTGGGGCCGCATGCTGCACGGGTTGTTGGCTTCACGCGACGAGAATGAGAAATGGAGGGACGCCGTGCTGCGCTGCGGCACCACCGTTCAAAGAGCCCAGCGCAGTGGCCAGCCTCGGGGCGGGGCGGAGCGGGGCGGTGTGATGCGGTGCAGCCCTTCGGAGCCGCCGCGCGTGCGCCTGCGCGCGTGTGTGTGCGCCGCCCGCATGTCAGTCAGTCATCCCTTCCTCCAACAATCCACAGAGCCTGGGTAGCGAGGAGGTGGAGCGCGAGCGGCGGATGCGCGAGTGCTTCATCGACTTTCTGATGGGAGTGCTGGAGATGGACCCGCGCAAGAGGTGGGCGGACGGACGGGATGGGCGGGGGAAGTCCATGGCAATCCAGCGCAGTGTCGTGTCGCGGTCCCCGCTGTCCTTGACATGGGGATGGCAGCCAGGCAGGGAGGCAGGCAGGCAGGGAGGCAGGCAGGCAGGGAGGCAGGCAGGGAGGCAGGGATGGCAGGAAGGGATGGCCGGGAGCGCGCGCGCGCGTTTTCGCAAGGCACGCTGCCACGGGAGGAGCCGCTACGGCGGCCGGCGCCGCCCAGCGTTTCGTGTGTGTTCAGGAGCCCTACCTGCCTACTGGCCCACCGGCCATCCTCACGCATCCTGCGGTGGCCAGGCACCGGTTCCCCCCGATGCGCCCTTGCACCCCCGTGAGCTCACCGGTGACATTGTTCGGTCGCCGCCCTGCCCCCGTTGCCGCCCCGTTGCCGCCTGCCGTGCTTGCCCCGCCCCCCCCCGCTTGTGTTGTGTGTACTCGCAGGTGGACCCCCCGCCAGGCGGCCGCGCACCCCTTCGTCACCGGGGAGCCCTTCAGCGGCCCCTTTACGCCGCTGCCCGACCCGCCCCGCAAACCGCAGCACGCGCTGCCGTACCTCCCCGCCGATCCCACGCCGCCCGTCGCGGTCCGCGCCGCGCACCACCACCACCACCACCACCATCACACCGGCACCAGCGGCGGCGCCGCCGCCGCCGCAGCCACGCCGCCGGGGTCGGGCGCCGCGGCGGCGGCCGCCGCCGCCGCCGCTGCCGCGGCGGCCGCCGCGGCAGCGGCGGCACACCAGGTCGGCTCCTTGGGCGGCGGCGTCTTCGCCGCCGGCGGCGGTGGCGGCGGGCTGGGCTCCTCCTCCTCCACATCGACGCTTCCCTTCTCCGCCAGGGCGTTTGGCGGCGGCGGCGGCGGGCTGTACGGCAGCTTGCCGACCCACGGGTCGGACCAGGCGCTGCACCAGCTGCATCAGGCCCACTTGCAGCACCAGCAGCAGCAGCAGCGGCAGCAGCAGCAGGCCGCTTCCTTTGCGCCGGGCTCCTACACCCCCGGCGCGTTCGGCGGCGGCGGCGGCGCTGCCGCGCCCGCCGCCTCCGCGGCAATGGCGATGCTTCAGTACAGCCCCGCCCACCACGCGCAGGCGCATGCGCAGGCACACGCGATCGCGATGGCGACTCTGCAGCAGCTGAGTCCGAACTTCACGAGTATGCTGGCGGGGAGCTACGCTGGCGGCGGCGGTGGCGGTGGCGGTCTCGCTGCGTCGTCTCTTGCGTCGTCCTTGCAGCAGCCGCCCTCGGCGCTGTTGAGCGGCTCCTTCCAGGTGGGTGGAGCCCAGCCCGGCCCAACCCGGCCCAGCCCAGCCCGGCCCAACCCAGCCCGGTCGGATGGGCTGGGCGCGGGTTCATGGCGGCGTTGCCGTGCGTCGTCGTGCGCTTCTGTCGCCCCTCGCCCCCCGCCCTGTCCACACACAATGTGGCCATCCACAGTTCCACACCCGATCCATTCCAATCTAATCACTGGCAGCCAACGGAGTGCCGCACTGCGCACCGATCCAAAGTCCAAAGGCCCGAAGCCGTCACGTTGCCGCTGCCGCTCACCACTGGCCGCCAGCGCTGCATGGGCCGTGGGGCAGTGAGGCGTCCCCCTTCCTTCCGCGCTGGGTTCCGGGGGTCCGTTCGCTAACGCCGTCTCCGTCTCCGCTGCGGTATCTTCTTCTTACCTCCCGCGCCGCACCTACCCCAGGACATCCACCCAACGACCACCACCACTACTACTACCACAATCACCACCACCATTCGCCCCCTGCCTGCCGGCCCGCCACGCAGCAACCAGCCGCCCCCCCCCCCCCCTTGCGCGCACGTGCCTCACCCTCTTAACCCCAAAACCGCCCAAACCCGTCCTCCGCCCCGCACCCTCCCCCGTCGTATGTAACCTCCCCCTCTCCCTCCCTCCCTCCCTGCAACCCACCCCTTTCCTCCCCCGCAACCACACACACGCACACACACACACGCACGCACACAGGCCTCCGGCCTCGCCGGCTCCTTCCCACACCCGCTGTTGCCCGCCCTGGGCTCCAGTCTCTCCACCAGCGCCGCCCTCCCCGTCGGAAGCCTCACCGCAGCCAACAACAATGGCCACCCGCCCTTCTCCGCGGCGGCAGCGGCGGCGGCTGCGGCGGCGGCGGTGGCCCAGCAGCTGTCCTCGTGCGGTCAGCCGCCGCAGCCGCACCACATCCAGCTGGGGGCCACACCCTCGGCGGCGTCGTTCCTGCACCACCACATGGCTCGGCTGCAGCAGCAGGCGGCGCAGCAGCAGCAGCAACAACAGCAGGGTGGCGGCGCCGGAAGCGGCGGCAAGGCGTCGGCCTCAATGGGAGGCAGCGGCGGCGAGCTGTACAGCAGCCCCGCGATCGCGGCGGCGGCCGCCGCCGCGGCGGCGTCGGCGGTCGCTGCGCAGCAGCAGCAGCAGCAGCTCGCGGCGGCGGCGGCGGCAGCCGCCGCCGCGGCGGGCGGCGGCGGCGGTGCCGCGCCCGGGCGGCCGTCCGTCAGCGGCGTGTTTGAGCCGGGGACGCCGGGGACGGCGGACGGCCTGGCGGCGGTGATGGCCGCCGCCGCGGCCCGGCAGCAGATCCACCAGCAGGCGGCTGCGGCGGCGGCGTCCGCCGCCGCCGCCGCCAGCGCGCAGTACACTCCGCTGTCTTCCTCCCTGCCGCACAACGCCAGCACAGGCGGCATGGACCATGCACTCCTCTCCGTCCTCTTGCAGCAACAACAACAACAACAGCAGCAGCAGCAGCAGGAGGCGTCGACAGCCGCGGCGGCCGCGGCCGCTGCCGCCGCGGCGGCAGCAGCGGTGGCGCGCAGCGGCGGCGGCGCCGGGCCTCCGGCCACGGTCTCGCAGCAGCAGCAGCAGCTGGCGCTGCACCAAGTTGCCAGTAGCCTTCGAGGAGGCCAACCCAATCCCTTCTCCCATCACTCCCACCACCACCACCAGCACGCCCACCTCAGTCCGCATTACGGCCAACACCACCACGCGCACCCGCAACCGCCTCAGCAGCAGACATCGCACCTGCACCCTCACGGCGGCGCCACCACCTACGCGTCCATCGTTGCCGGCGGCAGCGGCGCCGGCGGCACCGGCGGCGGCATTCCCGCCGTCAGCAACAGCAACCTGCAGCAACTCATGGCGGCGGCGCTGGCGGCGGCGGGCTTTGCCGCCAACGCCGGCGCGTCGTCGATGGGGCTGGCCGGCGCCGTCGGCGCCCTGTCGACTCCCGCCGCCGCCGGCACCGCCGCTGGCGCCGCCGGCGGCGCCGCCGGCTCTCTGCTGCCCCACGGCGGCAGCTTCACGTCCACGACGGACAACACCGATGCGTTGTTTGAGATGCAGACGGGCGCCACGGAGTCGGGTGCCTCGCAGCAGTCGCAGCCGGGGTGCAGGAACACCGCCTCGACGACGGCCGACTCGCCGTCCATCAACCAGGTACGAGAGCGGGTACGGGTCCCTCTTCCTCCTCCTTCTTCCTCCTTCTTCCTCCCTCTTCCTCCCTGTTCCTCCCTCTTCCGGGGTGTACTTGCGGGGTGTACTGCTCTCTCCCCCCCTGAGATCAAAGATCGAGACCCGGCCCCGCAAACCAACCCCCGGCCCGCGGCCCGGAATAACCCGCTCCCCGTGCTCGCGTGTTCGTGTGCTCGTCCCCGTGTTCGTGCAGGTGGGCAGCCCCGGCGACTGGGATCCGCTGTATTCAGACGATCAGCTGCTGGGGGAGGAAGCGGTGTCGGGTCACCACCACCCCCACCACCCCCACCATCACAGCCACCACCACGCGGCCGCTGCCGGCGTCGGCGGCGGCGGCGGCATGGCGCTCCCCCTGACGGCGGCGGACCCGTCGACGGCGGCGGCGCTAGCCGCAGCCGGCGGCCGACACGGCGGCGCGCGCCGGCGCGGCAGCGCGTCGTACAGCGACGGGCCCTCGCGGCCCGACTCGGGCGCAATGATGGGCGGTGGAGGCGGAGCGGGCCCGGGCGCGCATCCGCAGCCCCACGCGCACGCCGCCGTGGCGGCGCCGCCGTACCGGGGACCCAGCGCAATGCAGATGACGCCGTCGCCGGGCTTGTACAACACCCATCACCACCAGCAACAGCAGCAGCAGCATCCCTACGCTGCCCACCCCGCCGGCGCGGCGGCCGACGGGTATTCGCCGCAGCGCGCGGGCAGCGGCGGCGCCGCCGACACGGGCCGCCGCAGCGCTATGGACTGGTCGGCGGCGGCGACGACGGGAATCGGCGGGTCGGACGGCGGGGCCGGGCCAGCGGCGGCAACGGAGGCGGGCCCGTCAGCGCACCCGACGCAGCAGCAACAGCAGGAAGGAGGCGGCGTTGGCGGCGACTACAGCCATGGCTTTATCTCCGCCCACGGCAGCGCCTCGCACCCGGCCGCGCTCAGCTACGCGGAACATCAGGCCGACGGCGGTGGCGGAGCCGCGGCAGCAGCCGCGGCGTTGGGGTTGCCGCACACTGCCGACGGCGGCGGGGCCAGCGGCGGCGGCGCAGGCGGGGGCGAGTCGCAGCGGGGGACGCAGGCGGGCGGGTTGTTGCAGCTGGGGCCCATTGGCGGGATCGCTTACGCGCTGCAGGCCGCGCAGCAGCAGCAGCCGCAGCAGCAGCACTCGGGCTGGGGCGGGCAGCTGGGGCCAGGCTCCGGCCGCGCCACGATCCCCGGCCTGCATGGCGCCGCCCCTTCGGGCAGCCGCGCCATGCCCATCGGAAGGCCGTACGGCAGCACCGACGGTGGTTCCGCCGCGGCGGCGGCGGCGGGCGGCGGCGGCGCCGCCGCCGCCGCCGTGGGGTTCTGGCCCGTCGCGTCCGCCGGCCCGGCCGGGCTGGACGCGACCGGCGGCGCAGCAGCGGCGGTGCCGCCGTCTGGCGGCGGCGGCGCAGCCGCCGCCGCCGCCTTCCCTGTCGGATCGCCGTACTTGTACGGCACCGCCGGCAGCCTTCAGACGCCGCTGCTGCTTGCCGGCAGCTACCAGCCTTTGACGCCCCAGTTCCTGTTGTCGCAGCAAGCGCAGTTTCGTCAGGCGCTGCAGCAGCAACACCACCACCACCAACAACAACAACAGCAGCACCAACAGCAGCAGCAACAACAGCAGCAACAACAACACCAGAACCACCACCACCAACAACAGCAGCAGCAGCAACAACAGCAGGCTGCCGGCGGCGGCGGCGGTGGGTTGAGCTTCTCGGGCATGATGCAGGGGCCGTCTGGACCCACCCTGGCACAAGGACTGTCGCGCGGCTTCGCCTCCGCGATAGCGCTGGCGCCCGCCGGCGCCGCGGCCGCGTCCGGGCCGGCGGCCAGCTTTGGCGGCGCCGCCGGCGCCGCCGCGGTCGGCGGGTCTTTGTCCGGCAACCCGGCGGGCGAGCTGGCTGCTGCGCAGGCTGCCGTCGCCGAGCAGCACCGGCAGCAGCTGCTGCTGATGCAGCAACAGCAGGGGCAGCGGGCGCTGCAGCAGCAGGCCGCGGCGGCGACGGCGGCGGCGGCTGCCGCCGCCACCTCGGCCACGTCCCTGGAGCAGCAGCAACAGCAGTTGTACGTCGGGAGTCTGCCGTACAGCGGCATCATGCCGCCGATTATGGCGGCGCTGCGGTCGAGCTACGACGGCTCCGCCGCTCAGGCGCCGACGCGGCATCAGTCATGATGTCGTACCGATGTCGTACCCGGATCGAAGTAGCGCGCAGTGGAGTGCACGCAGGAGCGCCGCAGCCGGGGTGGCGAAGCACTGTAAGCACTGTGTCCCAGTGGAGGCGCGGAGGGACCGCCAATGGGGGTGGAGGGGGCCGAAGGGGCCCAGAGGGGCCAGAGGGCCACAGCCTGGGAGGCCGGAGCTGCGGGAGTATGGAGGAGGCACCGGGATGGCCCCGCTCCCGGTGTATGGCGCGTGTGTGCGCGCATCTTTCGGCTGTCGAAGCTGGGGTGTGTGAAGGGAGAGTTGGGGCGGCCGGAGTTTGGCTCGGGGCCCAGGAAAATGCAGTGCGCGGCGTGGTGTGTTGTGGTGTGGCCTGGGCCACCGGCCTTATGACGTATGCGGCCAGGAGCGGAGACTGGAGATCCAGAAAAAGAGAGGTTCGAAGCGGCGGAGGGAGGTTGGGCGGCGGGTTGGGGCTGGGGATGCGATTCTCTCTTCATATGCAGCGGGTTGCTGGAGCTGGTTGGAACTGTTTGGATGTTGTTGTGGAAAACCAAGCCATGGAGCTGATGAGATGTAGCGAACACCACAAGCATGGAGATGAAAAGGCTGTGAAAGAAGTGCGAAAGAACGGTGTAGCGCAGGACCTGGAGATGGTGGTGGTGGTGCCGTGGTGCGCGGGGGAAGGACAGCCTGGCATCCATGCGCGGAGAGCGGGGGGACGGGCGAGGTTGAGGGGCGAGGGGCGGCCAAGGAGGTGGGGGTGCTGGTGGTGGCGGTCAAGGTCGCGGCGGCCAAGGTGTGCTGCGGGAAGCGCCTGTTGTGGTGTGGAGGGAGCGCCAGGTGTGGCGTGGCGTGGTGTGGTTGAGCTGTGTTGCTCACCGCCACGGTAGAGGGGCAGCGCTCCGCGGGCAGGAGGGACGGAGGGGGGGAGGCCGGTGGGGGCCCGCAGGAGGGCGGCTTCGGCGGCGCCGGTCGATGGAATGCGGAATGCGGCACACTGGCGAGAGGGCGGGGGGGGCACCGGCACTGAGACGGCGACCGGTGTGATGGGCGGGACGGGGCGGGACGGGACGAGACACTCGGAAAAAACGACCACACTGAAGACTGAAGGCGCTGTATGGAAGCTTTCGCGCAGGAGTATGGGTGGTGGGCTTGGGTCTGGGGCTGGGCAGCAGCCGGCGTTGGCGGCGTTGGCGGAGGTGGTTGGGGTGATGGTGACTTCAGCAGCGGTGGTGGTGGTGGTGGCTGTGCCTGCGGAGTGTTGCGTTATGAAAAAACCGGGGGGGGGGGGCGAATCGCCGCACTAAAGGAGTGGGTGGGTGCGACCCGACCTGTTGGCACGATGCAGAGGATCTGCGATGACGGCGCCGTGTGTGTGGGTGGGTGTGCTGTGTGTTAGGTGTTTGTTCAAGTGACCAGGGGACCCTATGTGCCCATGTGTGTCCATGGAGTTCGGACCAGGTAGCGGCCAAGTTGTTTCTGGGGGGGGCGGGGCCAGGTTCCGACGTGGCGAGCTGAGGCCGAGGGGTGGTGCGGCGAGGCGCGGGGCACAGCGCGCGCGAGAGAGAAGGAGAAGAGGGGAAGAGAGAAAGACAGACAGACAGTCAGGCAGTGGGAGAGAGAGAGAGGCGGAATGAGAGACCTGCCGTACTTTTGCGTGGTTTTGCGTGGTGGTTGCGGCCATCGTTTTCAAGGCTCTCCATTCCCGTATTCTGGGGCGTATTCTGAGGCTGAAGGCTGCCGCACACGCGTTTTCGCAGCCGTGTAAACGGTGCTGGCAGGAGGTGGTGGCCTTGCTTGCTGGTTTGGTGGATGGCTGGTTTGGTGGGTATTTGGGGATTTCTTTTTTCTCAGGTATTGAGCGCGGCAGCCTAGGTAGGTGGCCGTCGTTGGTGGCAGGTGGCGTGTGGAGTAGGACTAGGCAGCCAGGCAGCAGTTGAGTTGTGGCGAGAGCCGAACCGCGTTGTGGATGAACCCCGAGGAGTATTCTGTCTCACCCACCCCAACCCAACCCCCCCATAGCTTGGCGCCCAGGCAATGCGCTGCAAAAGGATGGGGTGAGCAGACAACGAACGGCCGTACAGGGTAACGGTAACGGCGCAGGGAGGGAGGGAGGGGGCCGGGAGGGAGGGAGGGAGGGAGGGAGGGAGGGAGGGAGGCATATAGTGGCAAAAGACGCGGCGGCCGGCGGCGGGGCCTGCAGGTGCTGGTGAGAGCTGCGGACACAAGGCATGGGTAATGGGGAAGACAGAGAAGAAAGACGTCGCGCGCCTCAAAGGCGTTCCAATAGAGGAACGAAAGCCGAGAGAATAGAATACGCGGCCCCGGCGCCGCTGTGTAAGGAGCTTGGGGTTTGGCCGCTCTGCTCGCCCGTGCAGTGGAGTGCAGTGCAGCGCAGCCCGCTTCCGCTCGCTTGCGGTGTGTGTGTGTGCCCGCAAGGAGTGGGCTGGAGGGTAGAGTCGACAGGCAGTGGCGGCCGCGGCGGCGGCGCCGCTGGGACCGTATTCGGAGGCAATTGGACGTGCGTGTGTGCGCGAATGCGCGGACCGTACTCGTGTGTTGAGTGCGGGTCTTACTCGGCGATTGCATGGGTGAGTGCTCTTGGCGGTGCGCCCAATGCCCCCCGCCCCCGCGACATGGAAGCGCCGGGTCGGCAGGCGGGGGGCCCGCTGCCAGCCAATCGCCCAACTGGCAACTGAAAACCGGTAGTATGGTACCACAACCGCCCGCCGTCCCCGTCGTCAACCACCCACCCGCCTAAGCAGGACACGGAAGTCCCCGCCCCCAAGGAGGAGCAGCAGCAGGAGCCACCGGAGCCAGCCGCGCAGCCGGAAGCGTTTTGGAACGCACAGCACAGCGCCGGCCCCGGCCCGGGGCGTGCTGGGTACAGCACCTGCGCGCAGCGGCCGCGGGGCCGTTAAAGCAGCGATCTCTGGGGTGTTTACTGAATGCGACACGAGTCAAAACTCAAGCGGGCATATCCTGGGGCGGCGGCGCTGCTGCTGCTGCTGCTGCTGCACCACTCTGCCCCGGCGGCCCGCGTGGCCCGTCCCTCAGACAACCCACCAACCAACAGCGACAACTAAAAACCAATAATATAAAGCCGGAACAGCAACAAAAAAACAACAAAAAGAGCAACAACAACACCAACAACAGCAGCAACTCAGCAACACAGCAACAAACGACGACGACGACGATGACAGCAACAACCTTCATGTTCCTCTCCAACGCTGTGGCCCAACAGGCCCGACACCAACCACCCGCCCCCCCCGCTCCCCGGGCCGTTTTAATTACCCCCAACTCCCCAATACCCGATACCCCGCGAAGCGCCGGGGTCGGGAGCTCAGGACGCAGCGCCGCTCCGTCGCTGCATCATCGGACTGGCTGCCACCACCACCACCACCACCACCGCCGCCGCTGCCGCCGCCGCCGCCGCTGCCGCCGCCGCGACGTCCAACATCCCCCCCGGCATCCCTCCTTTCGGCCGCGTCCCTTCACCCTTCACCCTTCATCGGCCGCCCGCTCAGCTTCGTCCATCTGCAGCCCCTTCTCGGCACCACCGCGTGCACCTCCACCCCCCACCCCCCGCCGAGCCCCGGCCTATACGTGCACATCACCCCCCGCCCCCCGTGTATCGCATCCCTTCGCACCCCGTGTCGCCACGCCCTTGCCTCCCGGCCGCACCCGCGCACGAGCCCAGCCCCCAGGGCCCAGGCCCGCCCCGCCGGTCAAAGCTGCCCCCTCACGGCCACGCTCTGCCTCGCCGGCCCCAGTGACGGCGCACTGCTGAGCCCCCCGCCCCAGCCCGGCCTCCCGCCGCCTCCCGCCGCCGCAGCCGCCGCAGCCGCGGCCGCCGCCGCGGCCGATGCAGCGGCCGATGCAGCGGCCTGTTGCCAAGAGGGAGACGTCGGAAGCTTCGGCTGCCCGCTGCCGCTAACGGCGGCGGCGCCGCCGCCGCCGCCGCCGCCGAAGCTGCCACCCAGGGCGACACTGTTGCTGAAGCCCAAGCTTAAGCCCGTCGGCGACGGTGGCACCGCAGAGGCCGCGGCGCCTCGGGCCGTCCTTTGGGCGGCGCCTGCGCCTCCGCTTGCGATTATGCTGTTAGTGCTGCTGAGGAAGTTGAAATTGCCGCCGCCGACGCCGCCGCCGCCGCCAGCGAGCACACCCGCGCGGCTGCTGATGCCTGTGGCGCCGACGCCGACGCCGACGCTGAGGCTGCTGGCGCCCAGACCGGCGGCCGTCCTGCCGACGGCGGCGGCGGCGGCGGTCCGGTCGGCGACGGCGACGTCGAGCAGGGAGGCGTACGGACTCTTGCCTTCGTACATGCTGGTGCGGCCGCCGCCGCCGCCGCCACCAGCGGAAGGCAGCGCCCACAGGCTGGTGCCGCGGTCGCGGCCTATGCCGTACGAAGCAACGGCCTTGGGGCTGGTGGCGGCGGCGGCGACGACGCTGCCTGCGCTGGCGAGGACTGTCGAGCGCGTCAGGTCCAGGGAAGGCGCGGGCCCCCGGCTCAGCTGCTGGGGCTGCAACCGTTTCGACGGCGCCGTTTGCAGGTGCTGCGACGGCGACGGCTGCAGGACGGAGCCGGCCGTCGCCAGGCCGCTGCCAAAGGGCCCTTCCAACACCGACGGCCGCGAGCGCTGCTGCTGCTGTTGCTGCTGCTGCTGCTGCTGCTGCAGCATCTGGCTCTGCAGCCGCTGCAGCGCGGCGTTGTCCAGCGCCGGCGCCTCCACTCCCGCGCTGCCCAGAAACTCGTAAGCCGCCGCCGTCGCGGCCGCCACCGCCGCCGCCGCGCTCCGACTGGCCGCCGCCCATACCGGCGCAGACGACGATGTCGACGCCGGCGCCGACGCAGCGGCGGCTGCCGCCGCCGGCGGCGGCGCCGGCGGCGCCGGCGGCTCCTCGTCGTCGTACTGCGCCGTGTGTTCGTACACGGTCCGTTGCTGCGACCGGTGCGACTGGTGGTGGTGGCGGTGGCGGTGTTGAGAGGGGCGGCTGGAGCCGGGCCCGCCAACGCCGGTCAAGCTGAGCCCTGTGCCGCCGCGGCTGTAGCTCGCGCCGGCGTCGGCGTCGGCGTCGGCGTCAGCCTCGTCGTCGACGACCGCAGCGGCCGCCGCAGCCCCGAACACCGTACCGCCGGCGCCGGCGGGACGCAAGGAAAGGGACAGCGGGAGGGCGACCCTGGCGGGCTGTTGCTGCTGCTGCTGCGGCGGCGGCGGCGGCGGCGGCGCCGCCGCCGCCGGGACTGAAGCGGCGGGGCTGATTGCGGCGGCGCCGCCGCCACCGCGCCGCGCCGCGGGCGCCGGGAGGGCGACGCTCAGGCTGGGGACCAGCGTCGGCACCGCCGTCGTCGCACTGGTCACGGGCGAGATCAAGCCGCCGACGGCGACGGTGAAGCGCGGCGGGCTGGACCCGGCGCCGCTGTCTTGGTGGGCTGCTGCACTCCGCGGCTGGGGCTGTTGCTGGGACTGCTGTTGCGCTAGCTGGCGCTCCGCGGTAAGCGGAAACACGACACCGCGCGGCGGCGTCGTTGGCTGGCTGACCAGCGGCGACGGCGGTGCCGCCGCCACCGACGCCGGCGCCGCCGCCACCGACGCCGTCGCCACTGACAGCGACAGCGACGACGACAGCGACACCGAAGTCCGGTCCGAGTGGTCGGACCCGGACGGCAACCGCCGCAGCCATTGCGCCGTGGCGCTGGCCTTGGCCTCCGCCGCCGCCGCCGCCGCAATCTCATCCTCCTCCTCCTCATGGCCGTACCCTCCCCTGGCGCGAGCTTCAGGGAAGCTGGGGTGCCGCAGCAGCGAAATGCCGCCGCCGGATCTCAGCCAGGCGCGCGGCTCCTCGCCCTCGCGACCGCCGCCGCCGCCGCCGCCGCCCCCTGGACCCCTGCCGCCGCTGCCGTACCCACCGCCGCCGCCGCCGCTGCCGCTGCCGCTGCCGCTGAGGCTGCTGTGGCGGCTGCTGTGGCTGCTGCGGCCGTGGCTGAGCGACGGCTGGAGCGCGGTCGTGGAGGGGCGGCGGGAACCGCCGTCGCTGCCCAGAGGCGGATCCACACCCAGGCTGAGCAGCTCGGTGTTGATTCGGAGCTGCGCCGCCCGCAGCGCCGGCTCGAGGCCCGCCGACGATGCCGCGGCGGCGGAGCCGCCGCCGCCGCCGCCGCCGCGGGGCGCGGTTGACTCCAGGCAGCGGCTCAGCTCCGCTGCAGCCTGGAGGTGCCGTACACGGGGAGAGAGGTTCGCGGAGGTGGGGGCCGAGGCCGGCGGGCCGGCGGGCACACGGGGGAAGTGAGGCAGGTTGCGGGAGTGGGTGGGTGTCGCTTCCGTTAGGTTCGGTTCGGTTCCGCTGGACAGCGCCGTAGCACAGCACAGCACAGCGGAGCGCAGCGGAGGTGCGACGGCATTGCCACGGCACCGCGCAGTGCAGACAGGCCCGAGCAGCCCCACACGTATACACCAGAAGGCAGCATCAACACACACATAGACACACACGCACTGCCGCACGCACACGCACACACATGCTCGCACGACAGCGTCGGCGGGTTTCCCCGTTGCACCTCTCCAACCGCACCTCTTCAAGGGCCCGCATGAAGGAGACTGTGGCCGCCTCCGCCGCCTCCGCCGCCGCCGGGCCCCCACTGCCGCCGCCGCCCGCCGCACTGCCCCCGCCGCCGCCGCCAGCGCCAGCGCCCGCCTTTACACTTCGCTGCAGCTGCAGAAAATTAATACCACCACCTCCGCGGCTGCCGCTACCCTCTCCACTGGCGGCTGCAGCCGCCGCCGCCGCTGCCGCAGCGGCGGCAGCCGCCGCCGCCGCCGCCACCGCTGCGGCTTCCTGGGCGGCGCTCGCCGCCAGGCCCGTCAGCTCCTCTATGAGCTTCAGCACGCCGATCGCCTCCCGCCGGCACACGGCCGCCTGGCAGCCGGCGACGCGACGGAGGCGGTCCAGATTGTGGGAGAGGAGTACCAGCAGGCAGGCCTGGCAGGGCGCCGTGCCGGCACCCAGCTTGCAAAGGATCGACGACGTGTGGCCGCCGCCGCCGGCGCCGTCGTCGTCGAAGGCCGCGCTCGCGGCGCCGGCGGCGGCAGTGTGGAGGGCCGCCACGAGCTCCCGCAGCGCGTCGGTGCCCGAGGAGGCGGCGTCGCGCGGGTCCGTGTGGCCCGCGCTGAGGAGGACGTGGCAGGCGACGACGCCGCAGCGCGCCGCGGCGTCGTCGGCGAGGCCGGGCGGCGGGTAGCCGTCATCAGCTGCCGCCGCGCGCTCCTCCGTCGCGACGCTCTGCGCGCGCTGGAAGAGCGACAGGGCTGGCAGGACGTCCTGGCCGGACTGCATGAGCGAGTCGCTGAAGGCGAGTAGGTTGGGCTCCGCCGCGGCGGCTTCCTCTGGCGGGGCGTCGCTGTTGGCGAGGCGAGTGATTGCATTGCGGCAAAAGACGATGGCTTCCGTGAGCAGGCGCGCGACGAGCTCGCCGCCGGGCGTGGTGAAGGTTGGCTTTCTGGACGGGCGCACGTTCGCTTCGACGATGCTGATGCGCCCCCTTGCATGCTGTCCGTGCGCACGCGCAGCGGCCTCAGGAATAGAAAGCAGCCACAGCGCCTCAGTTAGAAGCGTATTTTCAGACATTTATGAGGGGGACAATGCATTAATCATAAGTGGGCTTCGTCGAGGGAAGATGTACCCGGTGAACACCGTCGGGAACCCTTCTGAATGCCTATTATCAATTCATAGCTGCGATTTGTGGGATAAACTAACTTGTGGTTATGCATGGGCAAATGGGTCACTTGCGGGTAAGCCGATTGTCTCTTCCCTGGGTCAAACCGACCCAGTTAAGTACGATTGAAAGTGTTGCATACATGGGAATGCAGGCCTAGATGTTTTATGAACGTAAAGTAATGGCTGCCGCAAGTTTACCCAAGCGGTGCGGCTGATTGTAGAAATTGTTGACCCGATGCCACGAACGACTGAGCGGTCGATTCGGACGGGGGTTCAAATTTGTGGGTTGCAGCAAATTCTGAATATATTGACGACATCTTAATTATAATGTAAGTATTTTGAAACAAAAACCACCTGATCGGTTAACAGGGTTGGCCCTGCGGGCCTCAGGCGCGCCCTCCGGCCCTCGACAGTCGCGCCTGAGGCCCCCGTCTCTCCTGCCGCGTCCGCCGGCTCCCAATTACCTCCTATTGCACTTGGGGACACAATATACGGCAGTTGTGCATGTCAGACAATAGAGAACTGTAGAGGACTGCGGCACGTGGCAGCAATCGGATGCTGTCGCGGAACGTCACGAAGTACGTTCGCGGCGATGGGGGAGGGCCGCGGTCCCCCCTCGCGCAGCAGAGGCAGCGAGAAGCGCTCAGGCTCAGAATCAAAGGTCACGAGGCGCAGGAGGGAATGTAAAGTCCGATTTCGCCCAAATGCTCTGTTCCGAAATGCAACGCTCTGTTCCGTTCTGGGCTTCGGCCGCGACAATGTCAGGGGTGGCAAGCACTGGTGATGCTTTGGGTCCAACTGTAAAACAATCAAACAAGTCATTCATGCAACGCTTTGTTTTTGCGCCAACACCTCGGAACACCAAACGGGCGTTCAGTGGCGCGCCTCATTTGTGGGTGGCTGGGGGCCTGTGGCCGTTTGAGTTGCATGAGGAGGCATGAGGCTAGCGCTATTGCCCATGTTCCTTCCCCCGGGTTGGTTGCTCAGTTCCTTTTTCGAGTCATCCTTGCTCTCGTCGCTTCCAGCGCAGCGCTCGGCCCTGCTCGGCCAGCTCTCGGCCAGTCGGTCTGGTCGCGGGGCTCTACCTTTCCGTTTCTGTAAACTCTTGCCGCAATACCGGCAGATCAAAGCAGATCAACCTCCCTCATGCCGACCTGCAGCGCAACGGCACGTTGGGATCTTCCAGGCACGCACATGGCCATCGCCTCAGTCGGCCTGCAATGCCATAATGCCGTAACTTGATCTAATCTGATCTAATTCCGTAATGCCGTATGCCTGTATCCTGATCTGATGCTCATGCGTCGTGGCCCAAAGCAAGGTGCGATATGGGTCGTTGAGAAGTGGCCTCTGGAGTCGCTTGGCTTGGCGAGTGGGCAAGCGGATGTCGGCCACGCCCAACACTTGCAATAGGCACCTCGGGCGCACGAAAATGCAATGCCTCTCGCGGGAATGGAAGAAACAAGGGGTTGGTGTCGGCTTCCTTGAAGCCGGAAAAAGGGCGGGGCCCCACTAAATCTGTACGGGTTAAGTTGAGTGCTAGGGTGGCGAGGGCGTGAAGTAGTGTGAGAGTGTCGACATTCCTGTTGATAGACAGCCAGAGCTTTTTCCCGAAATGCCTGCTAGCCGAGTCGTTAGCAAGGCCTGCCGGCGCCGCGCGAAGCGCATCATCCCGTCGGGTGCATGAGCGCATGTGTGCATCGACCGAAATACGGCATTTCCAAAGCGAGCGGCGAGGGCGTCAACTGTGAGAGTGTCGACATTCCTGCTGATAGGCAGCCAGAGCTTTATATCTGAAATGCCTGCGGCTTCAGCAATCCGACCCATGTTTAGCATCGCGCGCCGTCTCGGCACTGTGCAACTCTTCCGGCCAGCGCATTGGCTGAAGTTACTTGACAGTAGACATGGAGTGTATCATTTACACATCACGCAGGCTGACTTGCCAATAGAAGGACAGCGGAACTGTTTGCGAGGGTTGCGACGACGTGCAGTTGCCGACGAGAGTGCACAGGCTTCGCTACTGAGGTATTCGCCGTAGAGGAGGCTTGACTGCTTTAACATTAGGACAGGGAATGTAGAAGTCCATCCCCTAGGTTGCCGACTGGACTTGTTGGGCGGCCCGCTGAAGACCGCTGCATCATGCGTGCATTTGCGGCTTGGTGTCCAACAACCAGCAGTTTGCCCCTCATGGTTTGCTCCATGCAACATTTGTAATATAAATGTGCGTCAAGTCGGTCGGACCAGGTAGCAGAGCTGCTGTGGTGTGGTCGCGGGAAGAATGTTCGCAATGCAAACTTAGTTGGTTGCCGAAACGAAGATTCATTTCACGCCGTCATGTCAGAAATCCACTTTGAGGAACGATGAATCTTCTGGAATTAATTATAGGCCGAGAGGCCTTGCTTTGACCTCGGCCTCGGTCCATGGAGACTGCCGAACTGGTTTTTACTCGTGCGATGTTGGGTTCCAATAATAAATTTACCGTGCAATAAAGAATGTAATCTTTTACTTATGCAGTATTTCCGTTGGCCGAGATTCTGCACTTTTGTTAGGACACCACAGTTCACAGTCCACAGACACGGACATGGGCAATCCTACAGGGCGGGGCCCCCCTGGGCGCTTCGCGCTGGGGCCCCGCCCAAAAAGTGTCTCCTGATATCTCCCTGAACTGGCGCGAGGCAATCCTGGCATTTAAAATGTTGAGGCTCAGCGCAGTAGGGCGCAGATCTGTCCAATGCTTGTCAAGCCCTACACTAACACTACCTAGACCCCCCGCCCCAACTGTTTGCCGCAAACAGCGGAGTTATAGTGTCTTTGCTGGTTGCGATCATCCTTAGCACTGAGTTTGATCGAAAACATGGCACTGCGAGAACTGCGAGGGTTTCGACGACATAAACCCGCCGAGCCCCACGCAGCAATTACATTCAGTAATGCGCTGTAGCTGCTCATAAGTATAGCGGGTCGATTGCTACTGCTGTCTTACACAGGCACGTGCGCCGCGGCGCGTAACGCCAAGCAAAGCAGCAAGGCAGTGTTTCCCTCTCAAAGGCTGCACATCGACTGCAGAATCTGTCGCAGTCTAACTCCATGTCAGCAATTTGGAATGACGCGGGCCTCCGCATGATTTTACACTGCCGCGATGTGTGAAATGGAGACATCTACTTTAAGAACACAGAATCCACTCGTACGCGATCCAGTACGGTTGGATTTGTACTCGTTTTATACGCCCGCCCGTTTATCCCCCGTACTGTAATAATTCTTGCCGCATGAAAAACCATCTTCTTGCGGTTTTCCATTAGCATCGTTGCCTTGGCAGTCCGTTGGAACTGCCTTCATACGTTCCAATCTGACGTAGCCTGCACCCGGTATGCACCAAGGGACGATACATTCATAGGGGTTCCTGGCAACGCGCAACTCCACTCTCCATTTTTGTGCGACGCTTGCTGTGTTAAGAAACGGCGTTGCAAGCCGCACTATAGAGCTGTAACCTCCCCTTCCACCAACAGATCGCTCGCTACTCTCAGCATATTCATAATTTTTATTCATACAACAGACGGGGCATTAGGCCTGACGGTTGTCCGGTCAACGGCGGCTTGCGGAGGGCGCGGCGCTCCGTCTCAACGAGCCAAGAATGTCAAAGAGGAGCGCTGATACCTTCGCTGGTCATGAGTCGGTGCCGCCCGGTGCACTTCCATTCTTCGTGCCCGGCGCGAAGCGTGTCCGCAGCGGCAGAGGATGTCCGCCCTCGCCGTCCGACCCGCTCATGTTACAAAGCGCCAACTCTTCATCGTCAGATGAGATAAACGATGCTGGCATGGCGGATCAGGCCGACGCCGTTTCTGCTCACCACCTGACCACCGCGCCCAGCTGCAGCTCCGCGGCTTGGCCGGGGAACGCCGGCTTTAACACCTTCGGGGTGGTGGACTGCCTGAATGTGCTGGGCATCCAAACGCCACCGCACTGCCCGGATGCCCGGCTGTTCCTGGAACAGCTTATCACGTGCATGCTCGGCTGCCAGAACGGAGGCTCCGTCGGCCTCGCGGCAAGCAGCACCGCCGCCGGGAGCTTGGGCACGGCACTGTGGTGAGCTCTAGCGCGCGTCTGGGCAAACATCGGCACTCCTTAAAATGGGTTCGATCAGCGGTGTTCAAGGTCGTGCCGTCTCTTATCGCCTATCGTTAGTTTGGCGAGGCTGGACCGTGCGATGTCGGACTGCACCTTGGTGGGAACTTGTGAAAGCCAACGGAAATAAGCTTCCACCACGCCAAGTAAGCAGCGATCGTGCCACAAGAGCGTGCACAGAGCGCACCATATGCGGAGGCATGCCCGACGGCGTGCAGACAATACGTCCCGACAGCAAACCCAGATGCACAATACATAGAAACCCTAAATGAAATTTGCAGGCACGCGTTCGCGGAGCTCAATGTGGTTTTGGCCCGGCACTTTTCGGAGCTGCCCACCTCCATGCTGCGCGGCTACCACAGCTTCACTCGCGCCCCGCGCGCACAGCTGTGGCACCGCTTCGCGGCGTCGCAGGGGGCAGAGGTACGTGCAAGCAGGTGCAAGCTTGCCAGAAGGGGAGATCTCGTTTGCGCCCGCGCGGGAGGGCCCCTTCCAGCCGCGCGGGATGGAGAGGGCCTTCAAGGCGTCGTGCGATTGTGGCTTCGGACGGCCGAGGCAGCCATATTGCAGACGAGTCGGGATGTTGGGACTGCGCGCAGGCATGTCGGCCGGTCATGCTGATGGGTTCCTTATTTTGTCCGGCGGGGCTTCTGCATCTTACGGGCGGACCGTGCCACCCAGTAGCATACTGAACGTTACAGAACGTGCACCATTTTCAGCAAATTACCAGAAAACAAACATGCAGAACACCTGGACAGTGGGTCGCACCAGACAGGTGCGACCCACTGTCCCTAAAACCCTAGGCCCGTGCCGTGCACCCTTGAATTCTCAACGGCAGCAACTGCCGCCTGCTGTACTCGTCGTCTTGCCTTGCCCTGGCCCCATACGCAGATGAGCGAGGAGCACCACACCGCGATGGGCTGCTGCGGCATGCAGCGCTGGCTGGTGCTAACACGCTTCCTGCTGGAGCACGTGCTGGCAGGCTGCCCCACCGCCTCGTGCGTCATGTACACCATTGAGGTGCCCGCCTGGCTGTACGGCTGGTGCGCGCGGTGGGGCCACCCGGGCAATAACGCGCCGCTGCGCGTGCTGGCGCTGTTCGCCTACGAGGCGGCCGGCGCGCCGTCGCCGCGCGCGCTGTACGTGCCATGCATCGAGCTCGCCGGATTCTGAGGCGCACAGGCTGGCAGGAGGCTGGCAGGAAGCGGCGCAGCGGATTGCTAGCCAGCCGTGGTGATTTGCCGCGGTTTGGTGGATGTCGCGCGCATTTTTGGGATTTGGGGGCTGGTACATAATCAACCGTGACCGAGCTGCCCGCCGTGTCACGGTAGACTCCCGGCACGATAATGGCATGCGCCTTTGGCTAGGCTCTAGGTCCCCCCGACGCCCCCGGGGGGCCATGCATGTGGATTTAGTGCGGAGCAGTGTTCGCGAGCGAATGTGTGCAAACTGGAAGAACTGGGTTTTGGCATCGGGCGCCAGCATGGACCGTGTGCGGCGCCGGAGCGGTGTATGGGCTCGGTGCTGTCGTCTTCACCGGGATTAGAGTCCTTCCTGCGGGATCCCTTCTGACTCGAGTTGCAGTGAGGTGGTGCGGAAACTTCTGATAGCTTCATGACGGACACACTTGGATTTTCGCGGGATGCGTGCTTGTGCGCGTATCATTTGACCTCTCCATTTTAGGGACCGAAGAGCGTTTACGGCGCACATTCTGCCGTATTCGACTGGGCCGCTGTGTGTGGCTCACCGTGTACCATAGTTTTGTTGTCATGTATTTGGAGATTCGCCTTCCTTGTCGGGCTGCTGCCTAGCTGCACAGCTTTTGCTCAACAAGGCGGAGGCCGCTTCACGCTTAATAGAACTGAAGTTGTGCGGAGTGAGGTGTCTTGGTGGGCAAGGTGGCGGGATGAAGGTGCAGGCAAGGTGGTGGGGTGTGTGATTTTTGGCGCGCGACGCGATGATATGTGGAGTTGGCCTCCCAGTGCCAACACGAACAATTATTCCCACTTATGCAGCAACGTGTGCGACAGAATGAAGCAATCAACTGCGTGCGGGTTGGCAAACCTGTGCGCCATGACGGGCCACGACCGTTAACGCAAAACGCGTAGGAATGTGGCTGGACAAATCACTGTTCTCTTCACGCTTTTAACGCGCATGAACTTGCCCGTTCCATTCCTCATCACATGTGGAACGGCCGTTCGGGCCCCGACGGTTGTCATTTGCAGAAAACAACTCGCACGTGCCCGCGACACTGGATGCGCGTGAGACCTCACAGTCACGCAGTCCGAACCAGAATTGCCAGGTGTGCAAGATAGGGCGGCATCAGCGGTGGAGGGGCACCAGCGTGTCGAGGCACGGTCGGTTGGCAGCTTTCGAGTCGAGTCGAGACGGAGCCACGGCTGGTACGACTTAGGGTTTGCGATTACCCTCATTAGCAAGACGAAAGGCGTGTTTCCCGGGACCCAACTCACGAGACATCAACCCCGTTTCTGCTCAAAAGACCCATTTTGCCACGTATAATTGCGCTGAGGGAGTAGTTGAAGCCTAAAGTGACCAGACGGCCCAGTTTCTTGAGCTGCGTGTCAACTGCTCGTTCAAATGTACCTCATCTTGCGTTCACATCGGCCATGGCGCGCCCTCAAAGCTGCGCAGGCTTCCCCAATCCCCAGCCCAAAGGTCCCCAACATATGCCCCATGCACACACTGCCCGTCGCGATGGAATTCCATGGGCCTCTCGTGCAGGTGCGCTGCGTCCCCCAAGGCTTTCGTATCTGCGCATTTGGGCCCCCGTAGGCGACGGCACCGTGCCAGCTGTCCGGTGACTGCTGTCTGCTGGAATCAAGAGCTGAGCAGACGCTGCAAGCACGTCTGGGCGGACCACTCGCCGGCACTGATTCCGCTGCTGACGAAAGCTCCTCCTCCACTATGCGTCTGCTCAGTTGGGGCCGAGTGCGAATTGACGAGCCGTCCAATCGACCCCGTCCTGCCTCACCCAGGCCCCACACCCACCACCCCTTTCCCTAAATCTGCAACTTCTGCCATGTCAAGCATCCATTAAAGCAGCTACCCCTGTATAGACCCGCCCATATGTACTATATCCCGGAAGTTACGCTGGCGTGCGGGTGTCGCTAGACAAGTGCCAGACATGCCGTAGCCGAGAACTCATATCGTCCTCCCCTTTTGAGACGTGCCCGAGTGCATCTCGTGTTACGCCCCGGACGACTCATCGCCCCCCAACATGCTCACCTCGTTGCTGAACACCCGGGGCATTACGAGAACTTTGGACGCTGCAATTCATGCTGCATGAGCTGGGCTAGTTCGTGCCATATGAGCGAGACAGAGCAAGGGGAGCCGAAAAGGGTAGCCGCCAATGTGTTACACGCCGACGTTCCAACACAGTCTTAGGCACCGGTAGCGCGCGTGTACACCAGCTGGGAGTGGTGGTCCACGATAGGCTTGATGAGCCCCTTGTTCGCCAGCTCCCGAATGGCAGCGCGCGCCAGGCTGCCACCGATGCGCAGGCGGTCCGCAAGCACGGAGGGCGAGATCATCTTGTACTTGGGCACCTCATTGAGCAGCTTCTCATAGACTGCCTTGTCGAAGAGGACCGCGTTGTTGACCTTCTCCTTCATCTTGCCCTTGCTCCACTTCTTCCGCTTGCCCTTGCTGCTGTTGGCCGCAGCCAAGGCCTTGGCCTCCTTCGACTTCTGCTCCTTAGGGGCCATTTTCTAAAAAAGGGAAGGAAGAGGGATGGTGCGCAGAGACAAACAAGTTTTTTGGTCGCGGACCAAGGCTCCAGGGCGGGGCATCCGCCGGCTTGCGACTTGTTCCGCGACCCATTCACTGCTACAATAATTTTCTGTACGAATTAAGCTCACGAAGCCGCACAGCTTGTATTCTTAAAACATTGCCGGGTCAAAGTTGGCAATGCCGCCAACCAACCAACCAATTCCACCAACCGTAAGGAGACCAATTCACAGCTAGAGGACACCAGCGCCGCAAACCATCGAGCATGTGGAACCGCTGGTGTAAACTACGGCGATTGGGGCCCCTACAGGAGTGGCCGGGCAGCTCGGGGACAAATCGCGATTGAAGTACCATTCGACACTACCCCTTCCTCCTCCTACAACCGGCGACGCCGTCGCTCATCCGTGGCACTCACACGCTCGCACACCGATCGCCAACAAACAATAGCGCGAAAATTATATGCGCTGCGGCTCCTCTCCTGTCCTGTCTCCCCCAGTCCCCCTCACCCTCGCCTCCACCGTGTGTCGGCGTGTGTCCTGTATCTTGTGCCCGAACACGGCGCTGACCCGTTCGCGCCAGGCGCAGAAGCCAAGCGCACGACATGCGGGCTAGAAACACACAAGGCGCCTCTCCGCTTTAGCACGCCGGAGGCGTTTGGAAGCCGGCCGGCAGCGCACTCGCTGGCATGAACTTGCGTGCCTTGCCGTACAATGCGAACATGGCGTAGATTTTCAGCCCAGGGCAGCTATGAGCGGGTCTTAAAGCATCCCCAGTGGCGTCCTAAACCTCGCCAGGATCGAGTGGCCATGGTGCTGTAAAATACCCCTATCTTCCAAGCCTCGGCCCGGACGAGGCTGGACGGGACGGGACGGGGCATGTCGGGGGGCAGGTATGTGTGTCCCAATCGTTGGCTTCATGATTAGGCCGGTCGCCCGCCGGTGCGCACCCTTTCGCTGTGATTGCGGCGGGAGCGGCGGGTAAGAAAGAAAGATGTCACGACACACTGCGTCTTTGACACCAATTGTCCGAAGCCATTGGTAGTTACTAAGAAGCAGAAGAACTTGACGGTTGGTTAGGATTGCGCGAGGTTAGTTATGTGGTTCTGGAGCTATCTTACTTTGTGGGATATTTATGAGCTGCTCGCGTTCATCGAGGAAGCTTGTTAAAATACTTGTCGCATCCATTGCAGACGGTTGGTTTTATCTCCCTGATGACGAGCCGGTTCTACATCGTCAGGTTGCAAGGACCGGCCCCACGGGTGGCGCACCCGCTGCTGTGACTTGTAACACTAAATGCTGTGTTACTGAACGCTCGCTCGCTGCTGCTGCTACGATACGCTGATCTGATCGACTACTCCGACACCTCCTCTCATCGCCGCGCCATTTGCAATCGCGTCGGGCACGTCTGTCCCCGGCGCACCAAACGCGCCGGGTTGCCCACCCAGCAGGACCGCCGATGGCCTGCGGGTCGGTGGACTTGCTGTCGCAGCCCTTGCAGTACGGCGGCGGCGGGCGATTGTTGTTGCCTCCAGCGCGCGTGCTCGTTGTCATTAGAAAGGTCTCGGTGTCCAGCAGGTTGTCCGCCTGGTAACTGTTGTACACATTGTAGGCGTATTGCGCCACCGCCTCCAGGTCAACGGGTGCGGGTAGCCCATCAGCGTGGCCCTTGACCTGGAGGCGGTGGCGCAATACGCCTACAATGTGTACAACAGTTACCAGGCGGACAACCTGCTGGACACCGAGACCTTTCTAATGACAACGAGCACGCGCGCTGGAGGCAACAACAATCGCCCGCCGCCGCCGTACTGCAAGGGCTGCGACAGCAAGTCCACCGACCCGCAGGCCATCGGCGGTCCTGCTGGGTGGGCAACCCGGCGCAGGCGCGACCCGACTGAAAGCCGCGCAACCGGGAGCTGTTCGCGGTCTGGGAGAAGATCAAGGCGGCGGGCGGCCGGCAGCAGGCTCAGCGCGCCCTGGTAACTCGCGGTGAGGAGGCGTGGGAGGACTTCGCCACGACGCCGGTGAACCGCGTGGTTGGCGAGGCGACTGGCTGCCGGCAGCAGCCCCCACGCGTCCTGGTGACGAACTTGGGGGAGGCGTGGAATGGCGGCGCTGCGAAGCAGTGACTGGGTGGTGGACGATTTGTGTTTGAGAGGATGGGAGGGTGATTTGTAGGCTGAGTCCCTCCGGTTGGCTTGGTTGGCGAGTGTGGACATTGATCAGGGGGGGCAACCCTTGGCTCTGGTGAACAAGCGATTTGCGTGTGCCAGCTTGGTGTACGGACGCACCGTACGGACTCGTTGTGGACCACTTGCGATAGAAGACTTCGTGCACGTGTGACTCTTAGCGTTTTGTGTAGCTTTTTGTGTGCCTCTTACGCTTGCGGCGGTTTGGCGTGACTGGCAGCTTGAGCCCCCAGACGAATGCTTGGGGCTTCCAGCTGGGGGGGGGGGGAGTTGCTCAGGGCAGCACGCGTTCTGCCAGTTACGCAGGGTGTCGTGACAGCTGTCACGACACACTGCGTCTTTGACACCGTTTGTCCGAAGCCATTGGTAGTTACTAAGAAGCAGAAGAACTTGGCGGTTGGTTATGCGGTTCTGGAGCTATCTTACTTTGTGGGATATTTAGGAGCTGCTCGCGATCATCGCGGAAGCTTGTTGAAATACTTGCCGCATTCATTGCAGACGGCTGGTTATATCTAGCTGTCGCGCTTGTATTCACAACTAGCTTCCTGACGACGAGCCGGTTCTACATCGTCAGGTCGCAAGGACCGGCCCCACGGGTGGCGCACCCGCTGTTGTGACTTGTAACACTAAATGCTGTGTTACTGAACGCTCGCTCGCTCGCTCGCTGCTGCTGCTACGATACGCCGATCTGATCGACTACTCCGACACCTCCTCTCATCGCCGCGCCATTTGCAATCGCGTCGGGCACGTCTGTCCCCGGCGCACCAACAGCCGACGCGTTCTGCCAGCTACGCAGCGTGTCATGACAAAGATACCGCCGCGAACGAGCGAAGGAACGGGCGGCAGGAGGGGGGGTGACGGTACTTCTGTGAGGCGCCGCGTGACGACGGGAAGGCTAAGATACTTGTGGGTGAAGGGGAAAGGGAAAGACGTTGGGCTCGCCTTAACGTGACATACAGTACGGTATGTGACTCGGTTCGTCCTTGCTAGGACATCGGATGAGTCCTGACGCGGGGGTATGCAGGTGCACGGCAGCGCATGGCAGCGCATGAGGACACCAAGAGCTGCTGAAAGTTGCATGCTGTGCGAGGAAGGTGCTGTCTAAGCACAAAACTCACGCGGGGCAAGCCATTTTTGACCTGCGTGGCCTTCCTCCCTTTGAGCGGGCTTTATCTCCGTGCTGGGGGTTTTCCCTGTCAGAGGACTGTCTCGCAGTGGTCCTCTTTAGGTTAGAGCTTCTGATCGACTGGGCGCCCACCTCACGGTCTCGGGCTTCGGACGCAACGAGGTCAGAGCCGATGTGCACGGGTGAACCTGTGGGTCCCTGGCAAAAACGGCAACTCATTGCGAACAAGACTCTAGGTTCTTACTATAAAATCAACCGCATACGACCCGTACCGTCTATCGTGAGGGTGTGAGGGTGAAACTGAGCCCCAGCAACGTCAGATGTACAACAACCGTACTGCCGTACTTCGCGCCAACTCCTCCCCATACGAAGAGCCCATTCTGTTCTGAGTTTCTGGTAACTCCTCACGGCTAAATTGAAATTCACTGCACTGCGACCGTAGCCTAGTTGGAGCCATGGTCACGGAGAAGGATGAGCCCTAGTCACACCCGATCGGCGTTTGCTCCCACCAATCACGCAATTATTTTTGACGACTCTACAAGGTTGATTTGAGGAGGGCCTTTTCAAGGGCGTGACGGAATCCGCGGGGCGCGCCTCATTGGGCAAGGGCCCTTGAGTGTCAAAGCGAGGCGCAATGAACGGTCACACGGAGGATATAGACGGAGCAGGGGGCCAGCACTCTGTCCAGGAGCGCCTGGGCCCTCGAAAACTTATCAACCGAACTGAATTCGTGCGCCTTCTTGAGCAAGCCCTACACCGCCTCGGCTACGTCGAGGTGGCAAACCTACTGGAACAAAAGGCGGTGCGTACAGGCAGTAAGATGGGCGCTGCGAGAGTGAGGCGTTGTCGTTGCGCTGGTGGAGTGTCGGGCTGTGTTCTTGGGATTCGGTTTTCCTGGCCTGAAAGCACAACAAGCATTCAACAAGTATTCAACACGCTGGTACTTCATCGCGCCAAGCAAGGGCATCGGGGCCTTGTCGTCCGGTCAGGTGACCAGTGGGTCCACGGCTTGCGACGGCAGCGCGGCCCTTCTCCTTTGTCATGGGGATGCGATTACGCACTTCTTAAACCACCAGCTGCTTTCCTTATCGATCGTGGGAATATGTCCTGACCACATCTCCACATCTGAGCAGCGCTTTCCGCTCCTTGGGAGGCTGCGGTGCGGCAGGGTTTGCGGGAGTTCGTTGTTCCCCGTCGTCTCTCGCGCGCAGGTGGTCTCCATGAAGCCTTTTGGTCTCAGAAGATCGATAGACGACGCGCCTGGTATTCGGTGCAACGCTGCGCGCCACACATCCTGTCACCGCGTCCCCGGCATCGGCAGACGAGCTTCGTTCTTACCTCGCCCGAGGTGCCCAACACCCGCCCACCCCTCCACACACACACACACACACACACATCCCCGCGGCGTTTGCCACGGCCGTGGCGCCGCGGCTTCCCATCCCAACCGCCGCGGCATCAACCGACCAAAATCCGGAGTCTCTCGCGCCCTGCCGCCCTGTGTCTCCTCCGTTCCCCCACCCCAAAACTCCGCTCCGTTCCGCCCGTGAACCATCAGCCACCCGCGTCTCCCCTGCTGCAACACACACGAACTGCGCTGCGCCGCGACGCCCCGAACCACCCCGAACCACCTATCCCCCCCTTATCATGGCCAACAACGTCCGCAGTGTCCCATGGTTATATAAAGGAGCATATCACTCCCGGGCCCTCGCCCTTATCATGAACGTACGCAACAGGGTGTGTCTCCGGGTCTGATCCCTGGTTTGTAACGCAGGGCGTTCAGATGCAGCCGCCCCAGGCGACCGAGTTCCAATCGGCGGTGATGGGCGGGCAGTGGGACGCGGCGGTGGCTCTGCTGCCGCAGCTGACTCGCCAGGAGGACGTAATCAAGGACGCCAGGTCGGGCATGAGGCGATGGCGGGGGCGGGGGGGGGGGTTGAATATGGGATTGGGTCGGGGTTTCCTGAGGGAGGGTTGTGGGAGCTGGAGGATTTGGAGGCGGGGGTGGGGCGGGAATAGAGTGTGCGGGGGGGCCTGGGGGGTCGGGGGTGCTTGTGGGTGTTTAGGGAAAGTTGGGCGGATCGGTGTTTGCCTTGTCTTCCTGGGGGAGGAAGAGGAGAGGAAGAGGCGGGTGATGTCCGGCGATGTGGGTCGGGTGGGATGGATGTGGGTTCGGATTGGAAACGCCAGGGGTGGGTTGGGCGGGCGTTCGGCGAGTCCCGTCGGTTTGCGCAGCTCGGCGAGGCTCGCCAATATTCCCCAGACGTTCCTAGCCGCTACGGCTGCGCCGCCACGGCAGCTACGCCAACGGTCGCTTTTCCTCGCGCCGTCAACCAACCAGGCGCTTGCTTGCTGGCTTGGTTTTTCCACTGCCTGGTTTAACCTACCTGGCATTGACATGGGGGATGCGGTTGGTTGCTGTCACGCCTTACTCTCTCCCCCTGCCCTCCCTCCTAACGTCGCTTTCGCTGCGGGGGGTTGTCATCTTTATTACCCTCCCTCCTCCCTCTGCTCCCGTCCCCCCCGCGCATAAAGGAGCATATCACTCCCGCCGTTCACGCTCACGCGCAGGTTCCTGATCCTGCAGCAGAAGTATCTGGAGGCCCTGGAGCGGCAGGACCTGCAGGCGGCACTGAGCTGCCTGAGACTGGAGATGGCGCCGCTGGGGGTGCATGAGCAGCAGCTGCACCATCTGGCGGGTGGGGAGGGGGGATGGGGGTGGGAGGTATGGGAATGTGTGGGGGAGTGAGTGGGGAAGGGAGAGAGGGAGGGAGGGAAGTGCGTGTTTGGTCGCTCTTTCGCAGTGTGGGTTTGGTGTCTCGCTTGAAGGGAAGGGGCGGGTTGGGGTCGGGCTGGGCAGGGGCTGATGGGCAGGGGCTGGAGCTGAGCGAGGGTTTGCCGGAGTTGCTCTGGGGCTTTTGGGGGCCGTGGCGTGGGGCGTGGGCGGGGCTGCTGGGCTAGGTCGGGCTGCCGAGCTGCGCAGCAGGGCCTGCGTGCCGTGGACCTCCTGCGCACACACACACAAACATACATACACACACAGACAGAGCGCAACTCCCCTTCCCACATACACGCACACAGACGCACGCACACACACACACACACAAACACGTGGCCCGGGGCTGAACCCCCCCGCCCTCGCCCTCGGCCCTTACCCCCCGCCCCGCCCCACCCATCCACGCCCGGCTTGTCTCGCCGCGTCTCTTCATCCGTGTTCCGTCCTCTTCCGCCGCCTCAGCGCTGCTGCTGTGCCCCTCCAGCGGCGACACCGCCTCCCGGAGCTCCTGGCTGGGGGGCGGGGCGGCGCACCGGGCCCACCTGCTGGCACTGCTGCAGGTGAGGAACAACCGCACACACGTGTGTGTGTGTACGTGTGTGTCTGTGTGTATACGTGTGTGTATGTGTATGTATGTGTATGTGTGTCGTTACAGTATCTGACCGGGTCCTGACGCTGGCCAGGGGCTGCTAACCCAGCCCCGACGGAAAGACCGCCTAAGCACTCTCCCCCGTGCGGTGGGAGAGTGTGTGTGTGTGTGTATGGAACCGCGTGGCGGCGCCGGGGATGTCCAGGGGCTCACGTGTTCACGGCGCGTATGGGCTGGCTGACGCTCTCGGACACACAACATTGCGGTCGGGACAGCGTGGTCGGGAGTTCCGGGTCCGGCGAGTTTGGCATGACGAGGGGAGGATGAGAAGTTCCCGGTGGGGGGGGGGAGGGAGTAAGGGTGGGTTGAGCGACATGGCCATGCTGGCTCATGGCGCTGTCCAGAATGCGGCCCCTTCGCAGCTACGGCTGCTCGTTTTACCGGTTTCGTGGTTTTGCGGTTTTGCGATTTGCGGTGGCAGCGGGCCGGACTGGGCCGGGCCGGGTCAGGGGGTCTTGGAACGGAAGAGGCAGGGAGGGAGGGAGGACCGTGTGGTCCCGATACGACACGACACGACACGATGTCGGTGGGGGAGCGAAGCGGCGGTGTTTCAGCGTGTTGTTCTTTCTCACCACCACCATCACCCTCCGCCATTGCTGCGGTGTCTTATTTCTCATCACAACACCCTCCCCGCCTCCCTGTCTCCCTGTCCCCCCCCCCCCAGGCCAAGCTGCCCCCCGACCTGATGATTCCGGAGGGGCGACTGGAGGTGCTGGTTGAGCAGGCGCTGGAGGCGCAGGTGCGCGGGCTGTGTGTGTGTGGGGGTGTATGTGTGTGTGTGTGTGGTCGTGCGCGTACGTATGCGGGTGTGCGTGTGTGGTCGTGCGCGTGTGTGCGTGTCAGGGTGTGCGCCTGCGCGTGTTTCAGGGGAGTTAGGGCAGGAGGAATTCAGGGTTTCGGGGGATGGAGAGGCGGGCAGGAGGGGACGCATGTTTTTGGGTCAAGGAAATATTTAGGTTTGGGGTGTTTGGACGGGGGGGGGGATGTGGCTGGGGAGGTGCAGGGGGCGGGGCAAGGTGGTGAGGCTGGTGGGATGGACGATTGGACGTGTGAGGAATGGAACCGGGGGCAGCGGTGGGGGGAGGTCTCGCGCCGTTGCAGAGATAGAAAGCGCACCCTCTCCCTCCCGCTCCCCTACCGCCGTCGCCCCCACCCCCCTTTTTCAGATTTCCCGCTGCCCCTTCCACAACGCGGCCGAGTCCCGGCTGTCGCTGTTCGTCGACTACCAGGCGGGCCTCGAGTGCCTGCCCACAAACACAGTGCAGGTGTGGCGGGTGGTTTGGTGTGGTGTGGTGTGGTGGTGTGGTGCGGTGTGGTGTGGTGTGTGAGGTGTGGGTAAATCATGCGGTCTGGTCTCTCTGTGGCATATCTCGAAAGAAAAGGGGAAACGGCTGGTGGGGCCGTTTGGAGGGGGGTAACGCGGTTTTGGGGCAGGCGGCGGCGGGAGGTGAGGACCCCCTCCCCTACGGGCCCGGCGGCAGGATGCTTTGAGGGGCCTAGGCATACGCCAGGGCCCTCTGCTAAGAGAGGGAGGGTCACACAGCCAGGGAGCAGGTGGGGCGGATGGGCGTGGGGTTCGTGGAGGCGGCGTGACGCTGGCGGATGACCCGAGGGAACCGAGGGCTCGGCGGTCCCTGGGGACGGTCCTTGGGCGCGGCGTTGTGGGCGCGGGGTGTCGGCCTTCCCGGATGTGGGCGGGGCAGGGGGGGGGCGGGGCGGGGCGGGCCTGCCATCAATCCCATTGATCCACTCGGCCCAGCCCAGCTGGCGAAAAGCCAAGTGGGGCGTTGTGTCGTGGAGGGTGGGGTGCCCCGATCGCCCCCTGAGACGTGCCCCCGTTCTCCCCGACTGCCGCACCCTCGGCCTCCGCCTGGCCTATCAGTATGAACATCATGGGATGATGTTCCAAGCATTACCGTACTCTTGCCCCTTCACCCGCGAAGACGCTCGTCCTACGTAGCCAACATTTCCCCCCCCCCTTTCGGCTCCTCCCCCTCCTCCTCGCCCCCTCTCCGTCAGGTCCTGGACCAGCACACCGATGAGGTGTGGGCGGTGGCCTTCTCACATGACGGAACCAAGCTGGCATCGGGCTCCAAGGTGGGGGGGGGAGGGCTGGGTGGGGGTTGGGTAGGGGGGGGGGTTGGGTAGGGGTGGGGGGGTTGGGGGTGGGAGGTTAGGAGTGGGGGGAGAAAGCGCGACTTGGTGGGGGTGGGAGCGGGATTGAGGGCTGGACTGAAGTGGCGGTGGGTGGGTGGGTGAACGGCCGCTCGACTTGTTACGGTACGTATGTGCCCATCGCGCAACGGCAGCGCAGCGCCGCGCCATGAGGCGCGTAAGGGGAAGCACCTGCAGGGACGCAAGCAAGTCGCGTCCCACCCACCAACCCAACCCAACCCAACCCACCTCCGAACCCACCTCCGAACCCACCCCTCCTCTCCAGTCCCCCATGCCCCCCCTCCTCTTCCTCGATCCAATGGCGCATCTCCCCTCTCCAACCCTCCCCTCTCCAACCCTCCCCTCTCCAACCCTCCCCTCTCCAACCCTCCCCTCTCCAACCCTCCCCTCCCCTCCCGCTCCCGCTTTCCCTCTCCCGGCTCCCTCTCCCTCTCAGGACTGCACCGCCATTCTGTGGTCGGTCCCCCGGGACTCCCCCCGCCTGGAGCCGCTACACGTACTGGGGGGCCATGCCAAGCCCGTGGTGTGCCTTGCCTGGAGCCCGGACGACACAAAAATCATCACGTGCAGGCGCGGGAGGGGGGGGGCGACCCGGGGGGGAGGGCTGGGGAGGGGCTGCACGGGGCTGGGCTGGCGAGAGGCGGCAACCCACGCGCTTGGTTTTGGGGCCTGGCGGGCTCGTCCGGCTAGATCGTCTTCTGTGCGCTTGCCGGGGAAGCCAGCCTCCACCAGATCCGACCTGACCTGACCTGCCGCACAGCTCCCACAATGTGCCCCTCCCACATTCGCGCTCGCGCTCTAACCCGGCCCCGCACTCGCTCCCGGCCGCGCAGTGAGGAGACCATTCGGGTGTGGGACGTGGCCACGGGGCGGCTGCTGCAGAACTGCAGGTGAGAGCAGAGCTGGGGGGGCGGGGGGTGGGAACAGGAGGGGGAACGGGAGGTGAGGGAAGGGGACGTGAAGGGAGGTGAGGGGAGGGGAACCGACCTACCCGTGGGTCGCGGTCAGTGGCGTCGGCAGCCGCCGTCCGCCTCCGGCCCCTTCCTCCGCCACCCCCCCCGGGTGCACCCTCTCCGGCGTGTGTATTGCTGGCCCCCGGCTCCGTTCTGCCAAACGCCGCCTCCCCTTGCTCCGCTGCGCACCATGATCTCCAGTCCCCCACCCCCATCCCCCACCCCCACCCCCACGCCTGCTCCCTCCTCCTCCCTCCCCATCCCTCCCTCCCTCCCTGCAGTCACCACCGCGAGTCAGTCACCTCGGTGGCCTGGCTGCCCGACGGACGCCGCTTCGTGAGCGGGGGGGCGGACCGGGCGGTGTACCTGATAGACAGCGCCACGGGGGCGGAGCTGCAGAGGTGGAAGCGGCCGTACAGGGTGCAGGTGGGTACGGGGTAGGCCAGCAGCGGGGGGATGCTGCTGCGGCGCGTGACCGCGTGTGTGTCTGAGAGGGGTGTGTGTGTGGGGGGGGGTGGTGGTGAAGGGGGGGCGGTGGGGAAGGGGGAAACCGAGCCCAGCGTGATCCCTGTGTTGTGTTGTGTTGTGTTGTGTTGTGTTGTGTTGTGTTGTTTCGTTTCTTTCCTCCTGGAGACGAGACAGAACCTAGGGCGCGGCGGCGGGGAGGGGGGGAGGGGCCAGGGCGTCCAGGCTCCGAAACGGGCGGCGCGGGCATGGGTCGGGTCGCTGTGTTGCACATCCGAGTCCGAATCAACCGTGTCTACCGTAGTCGTGTATGCGTTCAGTAGAGCAGTCAAGGCCCGCACACCTGTGAAGACCGCCCTTCCCCGCGGGGCGCCCAGTAGTGCCAGTGTCTCATTGCACACACGCACACACCCACCCGTACACCCACAACACACGCACACACGGCCTCCCCCTCCGGCTGTGGTTCAGGGTCCGTCCCTCTCTAACGCCGTCTCCGTCCCCTCTCTAACGCCGTCTCTGTTCCTTCGCTAACCCCTCCCTCCCTCCCTCCCCCTCAGGATCTGGCCCTCACTCGGGATGGTGCGGTGCTTGTGATGGCCTCCAGCAGCCACCGAGTGCACCTGTTGAGACTGAGTGACATGAGGGAGGCGGCACTGCCGGTGAGGACGAATATTGGGGGGGGAGGGGGGGTGGGGGGGGAGGGGGAGGGGCGAAGGAGGAGGCGGAGCAAGAGGATGTGGGGGAGCGAAGGAGGGGCGGGGTGGCGGCGGAGGGAGGGAAGGAGGAGCGACGGTTTTGTTTTTGTCGCCCTTGGATGAATTTGATCTGCCCCCGGTCTCTGGTTTGGCTCCTTTTGGTTTCGGAGCTGCCGATGAGGTGCGTCGGGATGAGATGGCTCTGCTGCTCCTGGTGCGAAGTCGCTGGGCCATCCTCCTCCTCCTCCTCCTCCTCCTCCTCCTCCTTCCTTCGTCCCTCGTCCTCTTGGCTTCATGGCTACCTTGCGGGTTCTCCTCTTGGTGCCCGGTGGCTGCAACCAGTACCAACCCCCGCACAGCACTCCCACCTCCCACCTCCCACCCCCGCTCGCCAACGCCGTCTCCGTCCCTTCCGCTGCGGTATCTTTTCTCCTTACCCACCTCCCACCCCCCATTACGCTCTTCATTACGCTCTTCACGCCGTCTCCTTCTCCGCTGTGATTTTCTCTTTATTCCCCCCCTCCCCCCCCGCCCAGACCGAGCCCTCCCCCATAACCACGCTCTCTCTGTCCCCGGATGGTCGCCACCTGCTGGTCGCCCTCAACTGCTCCACCCTGCACCTGTGGGCACTGGGGGGCGCCACGGAGCCCTTCTCAACAAGCACGGACATGGGTGAGGGACTGGGGGGGCGGGAGAGGGGGGGAGGGGGGACGGGGGGCGGGGGCGTGGTGATTCCCAGCGCGACACGGCGCGCGCGCTGCGCCGGCGGTGTTGGGGTCTTGACGTATCCGTGCCTGGTTGTGCGATGAGGGGCGCGATGTGAAGGACATTGACTCATTGTATACCTGGCTGCGCCCTGCCTGGTGCCCAAGGCCCTCGCTCGCCCTGCGGTGGCGTGCTACGTCCCCCGGGGGCCGGGGTAGGGATAAGAAGAAAAACGTGGGTGGTCTAGGCGACCGGGGTGCGGGGGATGGGCGCTAGCGCTGAGGGATTGCTGGCCGCCGACGCGGATTGGGGGTGGAGAGGAGCAGCGCCCCCGCCCGCCACCAGCCTCTTCCCAGAGATGGGGGCCGGCATCGTCGACTGGCCCGACGAGGGTTACCGTTGATCCGTAGGCCATCCGATTTTGCGCCCAACCAACTGCTATCGTCCCAACTGTCCTCTCAAGCAACCGCAACCGGCCCCGCAAACCGTCCAACCGCCACCTACCACCAACTGCCTGGAAACGAATGACTCTCTTGACCGCCAACCGCCTTGCCAGGTCCCGACCCGTTGGACTCCCTGCCAACCGCCCCCGCCGCGGTGTACCGCTTTGCCAGCGGCGAGCTCGTGCGGTACGTGCTGCGGTGCGGTTTCGGAGGCAGCGACAACAACTTTGTCGTACATGGGGGAGAGGACGGCCTGGTGAGTGTCTGTGGGAGGGGTTTGGAAGGGGGGGAATGGGGGAGGTCGGAGGTGGCGGGCGGGATGGGATGGACGGGGTTCGGGAACGCCTTTCCGAAGGTAAGTCACTCTCCCTTCTCGTGTCTTTTGCCTCTCGACGTGTTTTCCTCCCTGTCTTCCCGTTTGGACTGTCTTCTACCGTTATTACACCCCCACCCTGACAAACAAACCCCGGGGGGTTTGGGCCCGCAGCTCTATTTGTGGCATCGCGACAGCGGCGAGCTGCTCCTCAAGCTGTCGGGCCACAGCGGCACCGTCAACGCAGCCTCCTGGAACCCCGCCAACCCCTTCATGCTGGCGTCCGCGTCCGACGACAAGACGCTGCGAATCTGGATGGCGCCGGAGGCGGCGCAGCGGGGCGGCTCCGCAGCCGCAGCGGCGGCGCGGCGGAAGGCGCTGCCGCTGCTGCAGACGGCGACGACGGGGGCGCAGCACTTGGCGGCGCCGGCGGGGCCGTCGGCGGCGGCGGCGGAGGAGGAGGAGGCAGAGGAGGCAGAGGAGGAGGCGGAGGCGCTGGAGGAGTGAAGGCGGTGGCGGCAGCGCGCCCGCTGGAGAGGGGCTGCATTCTCTCCCAAAAGTTCGGCCCTTCAAAGCGCCCTCTCCCCCCGGGGGCAGCCCCCAATTCGCCCCTTACCTCTGTAGTTGGGCGCCGCGGCGTGAGTTGCCGTATGCGACTTCAGCGTTTGGAGCCTGTGCCCTATCGGCGCACGTGTCTTTGTGTGTTTCTTGTAGAATACGGCCCCGGCAGACTGTGTACGACAGCGTGGCGGCCAGTTGGTTGCGGTTGCGGTTGCTGTTGCGATTGAGGTGGTTGGTACTGCCAGATGCCTGTACGGCGATGGGGCGCCGCCGCCGCCAGCCGGGCACGGCACGGCACGGCTGGACTCGGCCCAACCCAACCGCAGGTGCCGGCGGGGTCACACGCCGTGTCGGCGCGGCCGAGCTCACGGCCAGTTGTTGTGGTTGTCACAGTGGCTGGCTGGCTGGGCTGGCTGGCGGTGGCTGGCTGGCTGAGCTGGGTCCAGACCCTTTGGAACAATGTAGAGCCAGCGGGTCAGCGTGTAGTGGAGATGTGGCGTGTTCACCGTCGCCGCCGCCAATTTTGGAGGTTCTTTCGCTCTTTCTTTCTTTCCCGCCATGACTTGCCTTCTTTTTTCTTTTTTTCCTCAGATGCCGTACCATTATCGGTTGATTCTGTTGGGTTTTCGTTTCTATGCGGTCGCCGGGTTGGTTGTATCGGCTTGGTGCAGCCGATGGCCGCTTGGCCTTTTGGGTTTTAGGGTTTTCGCCAGTTGCGGGTGGTTAGTTGCGAGGCAACCGCCGCCAGCTCGCCACTGTGCCCCACCAGGCCACTGCACGCCGCGCCGCCTCGCGCCACGCTGGGCCGAGCCGCGCCCTCGCGCTGAGCCGCGCCCGTTATCAGTCGCCCCGTGCGCCTGCCCGGTGACTCGTCGCTGCGACGCGACTGTCCCCCGGCCCGCATCGTCTCATGTCGGCAGCTTCTGGGGTTCTGGGCGGGTGTCCTCCTTTCCGAGCGGAACACGAGGGGTCATGCTGGCAAACCGCCGGCATGACCCCTGCCGGCATGACCGCCGTTCTTCGGCGATACCGTTCCATTTGCGCGGCGTGTCGGTCTTCGGAGGCGGGAAGACCGCCAGGCAGACTGGGAGGCTGCGTGGGAGGAGTAGCGGGCGGTGCGCTGTGGCGGCGCGGTGGCAGGGACGAGGCGCTTGCGCCCGGGGGAGGGGGAAGATGGGGGAGAGGCGGCGTTGCGCGTGGCCGCGTGGTGCGTGCATTGAGAGTGACGGAATACCTGATGACGGCTGGTGGCGTGTTGGCCGGGGATGCGGGTAGCGGCCGCTGCGGGCGGGGCGGGCGGGGGGGAGGGGGGTGGAGGGGCAAGGGAACCGTGCCGTCGCTGGACACAGCGTCAGGTCGTACGGCACATACCGTTGACGGTTGCGGGGGAATGGCTCCAGGGCAGGCAAGTTACCGTGTGCGCACGTATTACTCAACACAGCTCCAGACGCACACACCTATTCCTAACTGCTGCATGTACGGCATTCTACTTTTTTGGAACCCCAAGTTTTGAGTGCGCAGGGGTTTGGAACTTTGGATGACAAGACGGACAGACGGGGGCCTTTACGATGTCTGCTCCCCCGTTTTTCCCTCTTTTTTCTTATGATGAAAAGGTCAGCAAGGGGCACTTTGGCCGCCGGGCGAGGTCTCGGTCGGCGGGCAGAGGGGCAGTAGGGGGCCAGTAGGGGGCAGTAGGGGGCGTTAGTGGCAGCCGGCTGGGGAGAGGGGTGCGCGCTTCCGCCCTCCGTGTCGGCGTCTCCGCGCCGTTGGTGTTGGAGATAAGAGAATTGTTGGGTTGCGCCTTGCGCGGCGGTGTACTGTACTCAAGGGTTCCAGATCACTTCCTGGCATGATACCGTATGCGCCACTTTACAAGTGGCCCCCTGTACTTGTCGTCAAGTGGCGCACGTGCACATGACGCGCCAGGCTCCACCCGCCCTCCTCCCCACTGGCTGATACGGTAGGCATCAATGCCAAAGGGGGTGGAGAGGGAGGGCGCCTGCGGCGGCGGCGTGGGTTGATGGCAGCGACGTGCATAGCGCCGGGACAAGGGGGCCGACCGGTGGCGGAGACTGCTCTGCTGCTGCGGAACCGTCTACTTTTACTTTGTTGGGAATGTGTGTGTGTGTGCATGTCGAGGGAGAGGGGAAGGAGGAGGGAGGGGCGAATCGATTTGGCAGGCGGTGTGCGGTTTTTGGCAGGGGCCTGCTGCCTGCGAGGGTTGTTTTGCGCTGTGTGGGGGCAGTGTCGCCTCCACCACCACATGCAAAAATAAAAAAGACATTTAATTGGCGCCGTGTGGTGTTCCCACCTGTACGCCCTGTAAATTAGCAACTTTCCTTTTGTAAAATACGCGTATATGTTGAAGGGGTTGCAACAGTTGTGGACATGCTGGCCATGTATCAGCGAAAAGGCGCAGCAGCGTCTTCTCGCGCGAGCGACAAGGCTCGATCAGTCGGTCTGGCGTTCGTTGGTTGGGGGGCCGTTGGCAGGCCGTTGAATCTGCTGACGCAGCAGCGGCCGAGGGTGGTTGGGATTGAGCTGGCAGGCAGTGAAAGAGGTACTAAATCCCGCGTCCGCAACGCGCGTGTCTGTCAAGCCCTGTCAAGCTCCGTATGCGGCGTAGCGTTTGAGGAGATCCGAAACCAACTCGACAGCCGAATTCGTCTTTCCTTCTTTTCCTTCTTCTTCTTCCCCGTTACTGTTCAGGACGATCTCGCCTCGACCCAGCGACCTACCTACCTCCTTGCCGGGGCCGCCGGCGATAATCACCATGAATCGGCACGCCAGGGAGGAAGCGATCTGTCGCCTCTACGGTCCCGGCAAGTCCTATCAGGTGGGTGCTTTGGCGGAGGGCGCGCGGTGCGCCGCAGGCGGGACGGAAATTTAAGTATCGACTTTGCCCCCCGAGCACAATCAACAACCCAAGTCAGCCCTCAGCAGCATTCCCGGTCGGCCGGTGCTGCCAGCTGCAGCCGCAGCTCCTGGCGCGACGCGCCAGCCCAGCCCAGCCCAGCCTGGCCCAGCAAGCTGTCGAATTCTCAAATCGTCGGGAGACGGGGAGAAGTGCGCCCGTGGTTGCATTGAAGGGGCGCGAGGAGACGGAGAAGAGGGCGCGACGCGTACGGTAGTGCTGCAAAACAAAATATGAAATGACAAGCTGCACAAGCTGCACAGCCCGCAAAGTGCTTAAATTACAAAGCAATAACGGTTTAAGTGCAAGTGTGACCTGCTCAGGCAGCAAAGTGCGCACGCGGCGCGCGTCCGGAACTACAAAAATGCGAAAGCGCGAGACCAAACTGTCAGAAGGGTATAACCTTCTCTTGCCTGCCGCCTGATCCCTGAGATCCCTGGTCCCGTCTCGTCTGTGCGCACTGCGCAGGAGCTCTTCTGGGACGAGCGCCAGCACCTCATGCACTACATACGGAGCCGCGCCGCCGCCGGCGCCGCCGCCGCCGGCGGCGGCGGCGGCGTTGGCAATGGCGTCGCCGCCGCTTCCGGCGGCAAGGCCCACACCCACATCCAGACCCACGCGCACGGCAAGGCCGGCGGCAGCGGCAGCCGCGACCGCGTCGCCTCGCCGGGCAACCGCCCCCTCACGCCGCCACCGCCGCCGCCACGCTACCACACAGCCCGCGCCTCGCCGGGCCCCCGCACCCGCATCCTCCCCACGCCGCGGGCCAAGCCGCAGAACCACTTCGGCCATCCGCTCAAGGGCCGCGGCGACGACGCCGCACAGGTGCCGTACCACATCCGGTACGGCGTGCACGGCGCGGCGGCGGCGGCGGCGCCGGAAGAGAGGGACCGGCTTGGGGCAGGCGTGTGCGTGGACTGACGTCATAGATGTACGATTGGATCCCCTGTGCAGGCTAGAGGGGGATGGCAAAGGGTGCGCCAGCCGGGGCCGCCGCGGCTGGGCAACAGGCATGTAAGAAAGGCTATTCGCGGGCGCAGTAACCTTGGGCACATGTTTGTAGTGGTACAGCAGATTGAGGTGCTTTGGCCTGTCGGCGGGCCGAGGCAGGGCGCAACAGGGGGCGCTGGCAGGGGAGTGAGTCACGCTCCCCCGCTCCGTTTTGGGGTATCGGTCGAAGCGCAGCAGGCGGCGTTTGGGGGGTTGTCCTGGTGCTGGGCCGTCATCCGCGTTGGATATGAGTTGCGGGGTTGTTGCTGCCTGGGTCGTTGGGTGAGGTCCCCTGGCGTTTAGGAGGCAACAGCGCTGAGAAGGGCGCCGACGGCAAACAGGTGCGGACTGGAGCGCCGACAGGCAGGCGGGCGAGACGAAGCTGTGTCGCTGCTCTGAGGCTGTTATTGTTTTACTGAACCTGCTAGTGGATGGATAGCAAGCCAACGATATGCCTCTTGGCCCAATAAATATTGCCTCTTTCGCGCTGTGGCCGCGAAACATTTGAATTTTGAAACAGCATGACGGCATTCCTGCTGCGCCTTGTAAGATTTACTTCTGACTTGCATGAAGACGCTGTGCCTGTCTGATGATTCAGCGCCTCCTCGACAGAAATTTCTGGAATTGCTGATGGTGCAGGGGGCGTCCGTTGTAGAAACCGTTGGTTGACGCATCTTCAACGGCAATTGGTTGATCTATGTCAGGCTGCGAAGAGCTGACCCATCGAAGAAGGGAAAGCAGTGATACTTTCCGCCACACCACGAAACTTGAAGCGACAAACCTTGCTTGCGGTGCTCCTTTACAAGCTTGCACCACGCTGTCCACCTCTCCTCTCTAGTAGAGTTAGGAGCGCACAGTCCGTCCAGGCTGCCGGCCCACACCATGAATCGGCACGCCAAGGAAGAAGCCGTCTATCGACTTTACGGCCCCGGTTCATCTTACCAGGTGATTATGGGCTGGGCGAGCTGCATGCAGGCGGGTTGAGGGCTGATTTTGGGTGCCGCTGATTGTGCCGACCGGCCCGCTTCCGGGATCAGCCGACCCATGGGTCAGCGCCATCACCGGAACGGCGGCACCCTGCCGCAACTCCTCCGCAACACGCCAGCAGCTGAGCGATGTTTCGACTGTATATGCAACTCACTGCCTTCTGATCATCAGTACGGAACCCTGCACCGGAGGTGTTGGGAAGGGGGGAGGCGAGGCGAGGCTAGTGACGAGGCAGCTTCGCGCCTGCCGCAATTTGTTTACCTGCACAGCGTTATCAAACAAATCAAACGGTGGGGTCTCAGCATCTCACCGCTTTAGCTGCCTACCTACCTATCCGCGCGACGCAAATTTGGGGCTCATGCACGCGCGTGTCTGAAGCGAACAAAGCGTCGCGCAACTTCAATTTTCTGGAATCGCACAAGGACGGGCCTCAATTGCGCTTGAAGGTCTTGATCAAATTAGCAAAGCGGCGGGAACATTTTATGCAGGTCTCTTCAACGAAGCTACCCGCCCAGGCGCGCGCGCGGGTGCTTGCGTGCGCGCGTGACTCGGATTCTTAGCCTCTCCGCCTTTTGCCCACACTACGATACCGGTATATCGTCGTCTGCTCTCCCGTCTGCTGCTGTGCGGGTCAATATGTTAATGTTCCTCCTGAAGCCTTACCCCCTTAACCCTTTCCTGAACACTTTCCTGGACACTTTCCTCCTGCTCAACTCTTTCCGTGTGCCGCTCGCACGCAGGACCTCTCCTGGGATGAGCGCATCCGCCTGATGGACTACATGAGGAACAGCGCAGCGGCCGGCGGCGGCGGCGGCGGCGCCAGCGGCGGCGGCGCCAGCGGCGGCGGCGGCGGCGGCGGCGCCGCCGCCGCCGCCACTTCCGGCGGCAGGGGCCACACCCGCACCCACGCGCACGGCAAGACCGGCAGCAGCGGCGGCGGCGGCGACACCGGATCGCCCGCCGCCGCCGCCGCCGCTGCCGCCACGCGTCACGGTGACGGCGGCGGCAGCGGCTCCGGCTCTCCGTCCAAGACCCGCGGCCACCGCACACCGCCAAAGTCGCACTACAACACCACCCGCGCCGCGCCGGCGTTCCAGATCCGCATCGTGCCTTCACCGCGGACCAAGCTGCAGCACTACTACGGCCATCCGCTCAAGGGCCGCGGCGACGACGCAGCGCAGGTGCCGTACCACATCCGGTACGGCGTGCACGGCACGGCGGCGCGGGAGGCGGCCGCCGGCTCCACCATCGGGGTGACGGCGGCGGTGCCGCCGGGGCCGCCGCCTCAGGCGCCGCCGACGCCGAAGGCCCGCAAGGGCGGCAGCGGCGCTGCCAGGGAGGCGCCTGGCGGAGGCGGCAGCGGCGTCGACGCGGGGGACGAGCTGACGCCTGTCGAGGGCGCTCCGGAGACGTGTCTCGATCTGGGTGGGGCCGGCAAGTCGTCCCCTGGCCGCCGCCGTCGCAGCGGCGGCGGCGGCGGCGGCAGCCCGCGGGCGGCGAAGGAGCCCTGCGTGGCGGCGCAAGAGCTGGCGGCGGCGGTGACGGAGGCGGCGGAGGCGGCGGAGGCGGAGGAGGGCAACGCGGAGGTCCTGACGGCGGTGCGGCGGATGGCGCGGATGGCAATCGAGAAGGCGGAGGAGACGTGCGCTAGCGGCGGCGGCGGCGGTGGCGGCGGCCTGCCGTCGGCGGAGCCGGCGGGGGAGGAGGAGGAGGGCGGCGAGCCGCCGGCGGCGGAAGAGGCGCGCCGGGGCCACACGCACCGGGGCCATCGGGCGGGCCGGCGGCACCGCCGCGGCGGCGGCGGCGGAGACGACGGCGACGGCGGCCACGTCGCCGCCGCTGCCCCGGGCGACGAGGGCCTGCGCGTTTAGGACGCCGATGGGCAGCATGTACGGTACGGCAGTAGCATCGGCCGCGGCGGCGGGGGCTGCGACGGCATGAACCATTCGACGACGCGGCGGTTGTTGTACGATAGTTCGTTGGCGACACACTCAAGCGGGGCGACACTTTGACGCCGCCGCCGGAGAATTGCTTTGTGGTATGCGAGAGCCAGATACGTTGCGGCGGCGCTGTTTTGTGGGATCTTTTTAGAAACTGTTGCGCAGTAGCTGATGGTAGAGAAATGCGGATGGTACAGCGCAAGATTCGCCGTGCGTGTCGATTGCTGCTGCAAACGGCTGCAAACGCGGCGCTTGCCGCTGCGCTGCCCGCGTGCCGAGGAGAAGAAGAAGAAAAAGTTGTTTAATAGATGCGACCTTTTTTTGCCCTGCTGCGAGTTGTAAATGCATGGGATTTTGCTTTTGTGCTTTGTCTGTTGTTGCTGTAGTTGAAAGTAGCGGAACAGAAGTGCTGTGGGTCAGGACTGCCGAGTCGACCGAGTACTATTTTGATGGACGTGGGGCAGGCGGGAAGGCGCCGCGAGGTTTTTGGTCCCGTCGGCGGCCTCTTTTTGACAATCCGCAGAGGGATCCGAAACACGTCCCAGGCTCCCAGCTCCCAGAGGGCGGGAGAGGGGGCTTTTGCAACTTTGCAACTCCGCATAGCGGGGATTGTGGTGCGCCTTGGCAGAGGCCGGCGGCACTCCTCATTGTGTCGACGCATTTGGGACACACAACTGTAAGGCAAGGGTTGAGCGAGAACCCTCCGCGCGGCAGCAGCCGCCTGCCCTATCTCGTAGGCGTGCTCCAGGGGGGGCTTCTGTCGATACCGGTGGGTCGTGGGTGGATATGTCGTGGGTCTCTCGAAGTCGATGTCATCGGTCGCGGCTGCTCGTCTCGGTGTCTCGCCGACCCCCCCTACTAGCCCCTACCGCGCCCAAGGCCAACAGTGCCGTTTCCCGATTCGGTGCCTTGTAAGACACACGTCAAGATCCGCGCGTTGGAAGGGGCCATTGGGTGTTACTAGGGCTTCGGGGGCTAGCACGTGCGAGCCTCTGCTGTGTGCTGTGGGGCCTAGATGGGGAGCATGCTATGGATGCAATCGTGGAGCACGCACGATTTCTGCAGGAGCAGGCCGGTGTCGTACGAGGACTTGTGGATGAGGGCCTTGAAAGGTTTTGATTCGCGGCAGGTGCACGACTTCGCATTACTGCAACGAAATGCGTCGGATGTTTGCATGTGTGCACGACAGCCGGACATCTGTACGGCAGACGCAGATGGGCAGTGTTTTGACTGCCAGGGGAGCAGGTTGGGGGGTGCGCTTGCTACTGACGGGACCCACCCTGCTGCAACAACACGTTTATTTTATTTCCACAAAAACCTGGCTTTCGGACAGACATATCTGCAGCTATGTCGGGAGCTAGGATTGCTACCGAGTTATTTAATTTCGGGTTGCGGCGCCCATCTGCCCCAACACTGGGGAGCAAGGGGAACGGTTCGCTCCCAAACAATTCAAACCCCAAACGCTTTGAACCAACATCGTCTTCAAAACAGTTATATCACCGCCAGAATGAAGTACGGTATGTCCACAAACAAACCAACGCAATCCCCAGGGGAAGACATGTGCCTGACCGACAGACCTGGGGCTTCAGTCCCAAAAGTTAAAGATGTCGCCGGTCGCCGCTGCAACCAAAACAAGTTTGCTGGGGAGCGGCTGTCAAGAGGTCTTGAGTGTGTGATCAATAACGTCCGCCGCCGCCGTTGCCGCCGCGAGGGTCGCGTGGGCGCTGCCACGCCGCGTACGGCTTGTTGCCGTACGGCGGCGGCTGCGCCTGGTGCAGCAGCGGTTGTACCCCAGTCTGCACGGGGTCACCGTACCCCGTCGGCGCGCCACCGCCGTTGTACGTCGGTCGGATGCTCTGGTAGAAGTAATTCTGCGCTGGCGGAGGTGCCCCGGCGTACCCCCCGCCGTACTGTCCTGGCGGCGGTTGATGGGCCTGTGGTGGAGGGCAGTACCCGCCACCACCACCGCCGCTGGGCGGTCCCCACCACCCCAGCCGGCGCTGCTGGCTCGGTGGCGTCGGATAATGCCCCGGTGGGCCGTACTGGAAGGTGGTGGCGCTCCGTACGTACCCGCCGTCCTGCGGCGGGTCCCTCTGTTCCGAAGAGTGGTCATGCCCGCCCCCCAAACATCCCCAGCCCCCAAACAACGCCACCGCCACCGCCACGAGGCCGCCATTGCAACCACGGCACGAGCCGCTACCATATACCACTCGCAGCTGCTGCCCCACCATGCATGCATGGGTTCGTCCTGTGGAGACATCGTCCAGCTCGGTGCCCTTCATGATGCGCGGCTGGTGGGGCTGCTGGTGCGGGGGCAGCTTGTACGTGATGCGATGCACAGCACGCTGTTGTTCAGAACGACACTGCTCAAGCATGCCTGATGAGCTTAGGTTTAAGGAAGGGAGGAAGAGGAGAGAAGGAAGTGCGAGGAAGAGTCACATCAGGTGTGCAGAGAGGTTTTATGGAATCGCGAGGCAGGATGACCCATGGGTCGAGGACCGTGAAGTCAACGATTTTGCCATACACAACAGGCGCCCGAGCCGGAAAAATATGTACTATGTTTATTACATTCGAATACCGTTTGGGATTATTGGGAACTGTGGGTGTGGCCGCGACATTTTGACCGTTCGACCGTTCAGTTTCATCGCTTGGAGGCTCGCAGAATGTGGGTTGGCAAGCCTTGTGTGCACATGGGATCATGATGATTGGCGAAATGTTTCTATTCCTTCAATCATTCTATAGATCGCCAGTTTGCTGGCAGCGCCTTCATTCGCGACCTTGGCAAGCCTGACATCACTTGGCGCCATCGACTCTCCTCGTACAACACGGGTATCTTTGGCCCATACCTTTTCGAAAGACAACGAGAGACATCTTCACCAAAAAATTTCCAAGACCTCGCGAGCATCTGCCTACGTCTACAATTTAAGAAAATAGGAGAGAGGGTTACGGCAAGCTGCCTGAGGCGCCCACTTGTGCCGCCGCGATGAGTCAGGACGTCCTACGCAACCTTCGAGAGCTGTTTGGCTGCGAGCGACGCTCCGACTGCGATATCACCTTCTGCCGGGATGAGAGCGCGCCCAACGCCGAAGGCTCCGCGGCCTCCGAAGCCGTCTTCGGTCCCCCGCTGCCAGCGCACAGCGTGGTCCTGGACTTGGCCTCGGAGCGCTTCCGGACTCAGGTGCGGGCTGTAAGGCTGCTTGTGGCCAGAGTAAGGGAAGCCCCGGCGGCTCGGATAACACGAAATAATAATAATAATAATAATAATAATAATAATAAAATAATAATAATAATAATAATAATAATAATAATAATAATAATAATAATAATAATAATAATAATAATAATAATAATAATAATAATAATAATAATAATAATAATAACAATAATAATAATAATAATAATAATAATAATAATAATAATAATAATAATAATAATAATAATAATAATAATAATAATAATAATAATAATAATAATAATAATAATAATAATAATAATAATTCGCCCGACAGAGCCGAGGCGTGGGTTATGGGAGCAGGAGGGGTGGGGTGTCGGGTTGCCCCGATCCCAGGCCTCTACCGGATAACACGATCAGTACAGTCAGGAAGGAACAATTCTAACGAGGGACAAAACGAATAGATCTGTTACCAAATTACTTGATCATCCTTACGTGACTTGCTTTTTTACCGTATTTGCAGCTTGAGTGTTGGGCCCCGGTGAGCGCTACTGCTGGCGGTCGGCCCCAGCTGCGCATTCCGCTGGGCAACGAAGCGGAGGTACCCGCCGCCCGCGCTGCCATTCGGTTCGCCTACACGGGTGAGGTGCCGGCAGACAGCAGCGTGCGGCAGGTGCTGGAGCTGCGGCGACAAGGGGCCTACCTGCAGATCAGCGGCTGTGTCGCGGCGTGTGATGAGGTCCTTGCGGCCAAGGTCAGCGGCAGCAGCAGGGCCACAGTAGCAAGCTCGCATGTGGAGGGTGGCAGCAACAAGCGCGCCCGGACTTCAGAGGAGGCACCGCAGCAGCCGCCAGCCTACCTGCAGCTATTCGAGTCCGAGGTGCTGTGGCCCGACCCACAAGCGGAGCCCAGCTTCGGTGCTGCCCTGGCGACCGGCAAGCGCTCGCTCGTGGCCCACTTTCGCAACTCCCTAGCGGCCCTCAACACGCCCTCACTCCGGCAGCAGCTGCTGGCGCTGCCCGCGGTGGCCCTGGAGGCGCTGCTGGGGTCAGATGAGTTCGGAACGGATGGCGAGGCCAGCGTGCTGCTGATGCTGGCACTGTGGATGCGGATTAACGCCGATAAGGCCGAACCTGCTGTCCGGCAGCGGTTGTGCCGTACTGTACGGCTGGCGCACTTGGGCCGGCCGTACCTCAGCCTGATCCTTCCGGCGCTGGCAGCCGACCACGAGAAGGACCCCGAGGCGCCCGCTGGCTGGTTCTCGGGCGCGAGCGTCTTGGAGGCGGCCGCTGTCACTAACTTCGCCAGTGCCGCGGCGAGGGAGAAGGAAATCGTTCTGTCGGAGCTGCCCGCGGCCTTGGAATCGCTCAGAGCGAGCCCTCGGCCCCAGTGCATTCCGCCCTCTGGTGGCCTGACCTTCAGCTGGCACATCCCAAAGGAGGACCTGCTGCAGGCTGTGAGGGAGCTGCAGCCGGGCAGCGCTCAGGACGTGTACGGCGCCTTTGACCACGAGCCGCACCTTGCCTGGTACCTCCAGCATGGCGTGTTCGCCTGGGGCTTCGAGTGGCGGGTTTTCATCCAGGTCACCGGTGGCCAGTCCACAGGGGGGGTGTTCCTGCAGTGCGGCCTGCCCTGGGCTTTGAAGCGGGCCGGGTCGCGTCTCGGAATTGAGGGCGTCCTCCCCCGCACCACCGCCGTCCCCATCTCCGCGAGCCTGGTGGTGCACCGCCGGCAGGGGGGCGCGGTGAGGAACGTGCAGAACACCTTTCACAGTCCTCAGGATTTTGTGAAAGTGGGAACTGGATGGGGCTGGTCCACGATGCTGCCCCTCAAGGACCAGCAGCAGCAGCAGCAGCAGGACGCCACGGGCAACACGGCGGCGGCGGTGGCGGCGGCCGACCCGCTGGCGGCGTGGGTGGAGTACCTGGCCGATGGCAAGGTCAGCGGGACGCTCACGCTGCTGCGCCCCCGTCCGTGAGAGCTGGTGCCAAGATCCGCGCGTTGGAAGGGGCCGTTGGGTGCTACTAGGGCTTCGGGTCGGGTGCTAGCACGTGCGAGCCTCTGTTGTGTGCTTGGGGGCCTAGAGGGGAGCATGAATGCAATCGGCGGAGCACGCACGGTTTCAGGTTTTACATCAAATAGTTTACGTAGTTTACATAGTTTACAGCATGCATGTTGTTGTCGTTGTCACTGTCAGTCGAGTACAGGCTTCCTGTTGACAGACTTTCATTGCTTCTGGCAAGGAAAAGTACTGTGGTACACTTGGCAGGAAAAAGGTACTGCGTGAGACAGTGGCAGGGTATTCAGCTTTCGATGCCAGTTGCCACATCGTCGAATTTGAAGGCAAATCCGTCTGACGCCTGGGGGGGTAGAGGGTTGGGGCTGGCTGGGACCGACGTCCCCGGGGTCGGGCCTAAACAAGCAACCGATCTACGGGAGGCTGGAAGCAGGCCGATGTCGTACGAGGACTTGTGGATGAGAGCCTTGAGAGGTTTTGATTCGCTTCAGGTGCACGACTTCGCATTACTGCAACGAAATGCGTCGGATGTTTGCATGTGTGCACGACAGCCGACATCTGTACGGCAGACGCAGATGGGCAGTGGTTTGACTGCCAGGGGAGCAGGGTGGGGGTGCGCTTGCTACTGTGATGGGACCACCCTGCTGCAAGAACGTTTATTTCCACAAAAACCTGGCTTCCGGACAGACATATCTGCAGCTATGTCGGGAGCTAGGATGCTACCGAATTAATTAATTTCGGGTTGCGGCGCCCATCTGCCCCAACACTGGGGAACAAGGGGAACGGTTCGCTCCCAAACAATTCAAACCCCCAAACGCTTTAAACCAACACCGTCTTCAAAACAGTCATATCACCGCCAGAATGAAGTACGGTATGTCCACAAACAAACCAACGCAATCCCCAGGGGAAGACACGCGCCTGCCCGACAGACTTGGGGATTCAGTCCCAAAAGGAAGACGTCGCCGGTCGCTGCAACCAAAACAAGTTTGCTGGGGAGCGGCTGTCAAGAGGTCTGAGTGTGTGCTCAATATCGCCCGCCGCCGCCGTTGTCGCCGCGAGGGTCGCGTGGGCGCTGCAACGCCGCGTACGGGTTGTTGCCGTACGGTGGCTGCGCCTGGTGCGGCAGCGGTTGTACCCCACTCTGCACGTGGGCACCGTACCCAGTCGGCACGCCACCGCTGTTGTACGTCGGTCGGATGCTCTGGTTAAAGTTCTGCGTTGGCGGAGGTGCCCCGGCGTACCCCCCGCCGTACTGTCCTGGCGGCGGTTGATGGGCCTGTGGTGGAGGGTAGTACCCGCCACCACCACCGCCGCTGGGCGGTCCCCACCACCCCAGCCGGCGCTGCTGGCTCGGTGGCGTCGGATAATGCCCCGGTGGGCCGTACTGGAAGGTGGTGGCGCTCCGTACGTACCCGCCGTTCTGCGGCGGGCCCCTCTGTTCCGAAGAGTGGTCATGCCCGCCCCCCAAACATCCGCAGCCCCCAAACAACGCCACCACCACCACCACGAGGCCGCCATTGCAACCACGGCACGAGCCGCTACCATATACCACTCGCAACTGCTGCCCCACCAAGCATGGGTTCGTGCTGTGGAGACATTGTCCAGCTCGGTGCCCTCCAGGATGTGCGGCTGGTGGGGCTGGTGCGGGGGCAGCTTGTACGTGATGCGATGCACAGCACGCTGTTGTTCAGCACGACACTGCCCAAGCATGCCTGATGGGGCTTAGGTTTAAGGAAGGGAGGAAGAGGAGAGAGGGATGTGCGGAAAGGTTTTATGGAATCGCGCGGCAGGATGACCCTGTAAGCAGCAAAGGCTTATCCCGCGGATGCTCAGGAGCCAGGCTTACAGACCCATGGGTCGAGGACCGTGAAGTCAACGATTTTGCCATACACAACAGGCGCCCGAGCCGGAAAAATATGTACTATGTTTATTACATTCGAATACCGTTTGGGATTATTGGGAACTGTGGGTGTGGCCGCGACATTTTGACCGTTCGACCGTTCAGTTTCATCGCTTGGAGGCTCGCAGAATGTGGGTTGGCAAGCCTTGTGTGCACATGGGATCATGATGATTGGCGAAATGTTTCTATTCCTTCAATCATTCTATAGATCGCCAGTTTGCTGGCAGCGCCTTCATTCGCGACCTTGGCAAGCCTGACATCACTTGGCGCCATCGACTCTCCTCGTACAACACGGGTATCTTTGGCCCATACCTTTTCGAAAGACAACGAGAGACATCTTCACCAAAAAATTTCCAAGACCTCGCGAGCATCTGCCTACGTCTACAATTTAAGAAAATAGGAGAGAGGGTTACGGCAAGCTGCCTGAGGCGCCCACTTGTGCCGCCGCGATGAGTCAGGACGTCCTACGCAACCTTCGAGAGCTGTTTGGCTGCGAGCGACGCTCCGACTGCGATATCACCTTCTGCCGGGATGAGAGCGCGCCCAACGCCGAAGGCTCCGCGGCCTCCGAAGCCGTCTTCGGTCCCCCGCTGCCAGCGCACAGCGTGGTCCTGGACTTGGCCTCGGAGCGCTTCCGGACTCAGGTGCAGGCTGTAAGGCTGCTTGTGGCCAGAGTAAGGGAAGCCCCGGCGGCTCGGATAACACGAAATAATAATAATAATAATAATAATAATAATAATAATAATAATAATAATAATAATAATAATAATAATAATAATAATAATAATAATAATAATAATAATAATAATAATAATAATAATAATAATAATAATAATAATAATAATAATAATAATAATAATAATAATAATAATAATAATAATAATAATAATAATAATAATAATAATAATAATAATAATAATAATAATAATAATAATAATAATAATAATAATAATAATAATAATAATAATAATAATAATAATAATAATAATAATAATAATAATAATAATAATAATAATAATAATAATAATAATAATAATAATAATAATAATAATAATAATAATAATAATAATAATAATAATAATAATAATAATAATAATAATAATAATAATAATAATAATTCGCCCGACAGAGCCGAGGCGTGGGTTATGGGAGCAGGAGGGGTGGGGTGTCGGGTTGCCCCGATCCCAGGCCTCTACCGGATAACACGATCAGTACAGTCAGGAAGGAACAATTCTAACGAGGGACAAAACGAATAGATCTGTTACCAAATTACTTGATCATCCTTACGTGACTTGCTTTTTTACCGTATTTGCAGCTTGAGCGTTGGGCCCCGGTGAGCGCTACTGCTGGCGGTCGGCCCCAGCTGCGCATTCCGCTGGGCAACGAAGCGGAGGTACCCGCCGCCCGCGCTGCCATCCGGTTCGCCTACACGGGTGAGGTGCCGGCAGACAGCAGCGTGCGGCAGGTGCTGGAGCTGCGGCGACAAGGGGCCTACCTGCAGATCAGCGGCTGTGTCGCGGCGTGTGATGAGGTCCTTGCGGCCAAGGTCAGCGGCAGCAGCAGGGCCACAGTAGCAAGCTCGCATGTGGAGGGTGGCAGCAACAAGCGCGCCCGGACTTCAGAGGAGGCACCGCAGCAGCCGCCAGCCTACCTGCAGCTATTCGAGTCCGAGGTGCTGTGGCCCGACCCACAAGCGGAGCCCAGCTTCGGTGCTGCCCTGGCGACCGGCAAGCGCTCGCTCGTGGCCCACTTTCGCAACTCCCTAGCGGCCCTCAACACGCCCTCACTCCGGCAGCAGCTGCTGGCGCTGCCCGCGGTGGCCCTGGAGGCGCTGCTGGGGTCAGATGAGTTCGGAACGGATGGCGAGGCCAGCGTGCTGCTGATGCTGGCACTGTGGATGCGGATTAACGCCGATAAGGCCGAACCTGCTGTCCGGCAGCGGTTGTGCCGTACTGTACGGCTGGCGCACTTGGGCCGGCCGTACCTCAGCCTGATCCTTCCGGCGCTGGCAGCCGACCACGAGAAGGACCCCGAGGCGCCCGCTGGCTGGTTCTCGGGCGCGAGCGTCTTGGAGGCGGCCGCTGTCACTAACTTCGCCAGTGCCGCGGCGAGGGAGAAGGAAATCGTTCTGTCGGAGCTGCCCGCGGCCTTGGAATCGCTCAGAGCGAGCCCTCGGCCCCAGTGCATTCCGCCCTCTGGTGGCCTGACCTTCAGCTGGCACATCCCAAAGGAGGACCTGCTGCAGGCTGTGAGGGAGCTGCAGCCGGGCAGCGCTCAGGACGTGTACGGCGCCTTTGACCACGAGCCGCACCTTGCCTGGTACCTCCAGCATGGCGTGTTCGCCTGGGGCTTCGAGTGGCGGGTTTTCATCCAGGTCACCGGTGGCCAGTCCACAGGGGGTAGAAAATGATACCGCAGCGGAGACGAGGACGGCGTTAGCGAACGGACCCTGAGCCCAGTAATACTTACCGAACATACCTGTAACCTTACCGATCTGAAAAGACGCTGCGACCGCGTCGCCGCCAGACCAACCCGGACGGACGATTACGCGCGACAGCACAAGAACGGCACGAACGCCCGGACAAAACAACCCGACAAATTGTAGACTCACCTGCGCTCAATGGAGGAAGCGAAGTGGGAAGATACGAAGGAAAAAAGGGCGTGAGTAATGGCAATGGGCAACGGCATTGGCAGCGAAGGAAGGAGCGAGAAGGCAAGCAAGCAAGGCAAGACACACAGAAACCCACGAACGAGCTGTGGCGGCGACGCGGTGCAAAAGAGGGCAAGAAGGGGCAGCTGGGCATAGAAGAAAGGGATACGGAAGGGCAAAATGTACGACGAGCAGGGGGCGAAAGGTAGAGGAGATGGGGCAGAGGAAAAGAGAGAAAGGCAAGGCGAATGGCAGTGGGAAAGACAGGGGCAGAAGACAGACGAGTGTGGAAGGACGCAACGGCAGGGGGAGGGGTACGAGGGCAAGGGCAGGGACGAGGAGACGGGAAGAACAACGGCAGGAAAGGGGAAAGGGCAGAGGCAGCGGGGCGCGGGGAGACGATGCGCAGGAGGGGCCGGGTGGCGGACCGTGAAGAGTCGGCTCCCCACCACACCGGCCGAGCGCGCAGGCCACCATGCATGAGGGGCCTGGGTCAGGGGTAATGCGGCCCAGGGGGTGGGAGGGCTGGGGGTGGGCTGGGGGCGTGCTGGGGTGGGTGGGGGGGGGGGTGGGGTGGTGGGGGGTGGGGGGTGTGGTGGTGGTGGGGGGGGGTGTGAGGGGGATAGGGGGCGGGAGAGAGGGGAAAACAAGGCCGGTATGGTAGGGAAGGCGGGCGAGCAGACAAGGAGGCGGGCAGGGGGGAGGAGGAGGAGTGAGGATGCCGGGCTCCGCACAGGCTGCCGGGCCCCCGGAGGGGTCGGCTGCCAAGCCTCATGACTCGGCATCCCCGTGGAGTTGGGAGCGAGTGGGGTAGCCGGGGGCAGGGCGGCTAGTGGGGGTAGGCTGGGTGGCTAGGGTGGGTTACGGAGATGTTGGTGGACGATGCCGAGCATGTCCCGGTGGGTGGAGTGGCGCTCGAAGTAGAAGGCGTGGGGGCAGGCGGCAAGGAGGCGGACGAGTTGGCTGAGGAGGCCGGCTTTGGGGTAGGCTTGGGCGGTGAGGGCACGGATGAGGGCGGCGAGTTCCCCGCAGAAGTTGTCAGCGTCGGTGATGACCCGCCGGAGCCGATGGAACTGGCCGGTGAAGATGTTGCGTTTGCAGGCCTCATTGACGTTGGAGTCGCGGGCGACGAAGCGGGAGAGGCGGACACCAGCGAAGGCAGGCTGTTCCCGCTTGTCGTACAGGCGCGTGATGAACCAGCTGGCCCCGTGGCGGGGGGCGGGGACGAGGAGGAGGTCAAGGAAGGGGACAGAGCCGGCGGGGAGGTGGGGGTGGTGCTGGGGGGTGAGCCCGAGCTCCGGGGGGTAGATGCCATGAATGCCGTGGAGGGTTTGGTTGGTGTAGAGGAGGCGGGGAAGGTCGGGGTTGTTGAGGGAAAGAAGGTCGTCCAGGAAGCGGCAGGAGTGGCGGCAGCGGGTGAGTGTGCGCTTGGCAGCGGGGGAGGCGGGCGGGGAGGTGCGGTTGCGTTGGTCCAGGAATTCGAACTCGAACCAGGCGAGGAAGAGATTGGCGATGAAGGGGGCGGCGGAGATGCCCATGGGGATGCCGCAGACTTGGCGGACCAGGGCAGGGCCGAACGCGATGAAGGTGGAGGAGAGGAGGGAGGCGAGGAGTTCGAGGAATTCGTGAACGTGGAGGACACGGGTAGTGGTGCGGCCGTCGGCGCTGCCGGAGCAGGGGGGCCCTGGGCGAAGGGTGTGGAAGGTAACGCGATGGGTGGGCTTGTCACGGGGGCGGGTGGGGTTGGGGGCGGTGGTGACGACGCGGATGTAGGGGGTGGAGCCAAGGCACCGGGTGAGGAGGGCGGTAAAGGTGGAGAGGAGGAGGTGGTGGGGGAGGTTGGTGTAGAGGCGTTCGAAATCCCAGGCGTGGGGTGCAGCGGCACGGGCGTGGGAGTAGGAGCAGGCGTTGTACGCGGCGATGAGCTGAGTGGCGGCCCGGGAAGAGAGGCAGAACCATGGCTCAAAGCCTGGCAGGCGCTCACGCCAGAGGGTGGTGAAGACGGGGACGACAGCGCGGAGGACAGCGGTAACAAGGTCGCTGATGGTGGTGGAGGGGCACTTGTGAGAGCAGGCAAGGTAGCGCATGGAGGGCGGGGTCTTGTGCATCTTGAGGGTGCCGGCGTAGTAGGCGGGTGGGAGGGCGAGGTTGTAGGAGAGCTGCCAGGGGGCAAGACGGGCGTTTTCGGCAGTAAGGTGTTGGTGCATGGCGGCGTAGGTGCAGGGCTGGTAGTAGACAGGTGCAGGCGGGGCGGCGGGGGCAGGGGGCGCGGGGGGAGGAGGGGGAGGGGGTGGAGGGGCGGGGGCAGGGAGGGGGTGCGCGGGTGGGGGAGGGGGCGGTGGCGGAGGGGCGGGGCCGGGGGCGGGGGCGAGGGGTGGGGGAGGCGGGGCAGCGAAGGTGTCGTGGAGGTGAAGGTCGCGCATGCATTTCTCAGCGTAGAATTTCTTGCAGACGAGTTGGAACGTGGAGGAGCTTTTATCGGTAACGGTGACGATGAAGTCGTCGGTGGCATGGCGGAAAGCGGCAAGGTCGGCGTCGGTAAGGACGGGCCAGTGGAAGGGGTGGGGGGGCCGGGAGGTGATGGTGGTTTCCAAGTTGGCGAGGAAGGCGTCGACCCAAGAGTCGAGGGATGAAGAAGGGACGCCCGCCCGTTTGGCAAGGTGGGAGGTGAAGGTGAGGGCGTGAGCGCGGACATCGGCGAGGAGGGTGGGGAGAGGTGGGGGAGGCCGGTGGGCGCGGTAGCGTTGGCCTTTGTCCCAGTAGGAGGTGAGGGCGGTGGGGAGGACGGGGGAGGGGCTGGTGGACATGACGTGGGGGATGCCGGGGGGGCAGAGGCTGGGGAAGCGGTGGCAGGCGCAGGGGCGGTCGGCGCGGACGAGGTCGGTATAGGCGGAGTGAGTGAGGTTACGGGCGAAGGAGGGGTAGGTGCAGAAGAGGAGGTGTAGGGGTGGGCCGGCCGTGAAGTGGAGGTGGGGCTGGGGGGCGCCGAGGGGGAGGTGGGAGGCGACGGCGGGGTCAGCGAGGATGTCGTGGAGGGCGGAGACCGGGAGGAGTTGGCGGAGGGGGTGGGGGAGCCAAAGTTTGGCGGAGAGGTCCGGGGCGCCGGCGGGGCGGTCGCGGGTGCCCAGGGCGGAGGTGAGCGGGATGACAAGGGCAGCCACGAAGTCGGGGAGGAGGCCCAGCTCGGCGGGGGAGGAGTGGGTGATGGTGGCGTGGAGGATATGCAGCGTGCGGGTGGCGAAGGTGGTGAAGTGGGAGGCCGGAATGGAGCCACGCTCTTGCCAACGGTCCTGCAGTGCAAAGAGGCGGCGGGGGGTGCCGCGGCAGTTGCGCCAGCGCCGTCGGTGTTCGGCGTCGGAGGGGAGGGCACCCGCGCCGAAAGGGGTGGCGGCGAGGTCAGCGGCGATGGAGTGGGCTTCGAAGCGAGTGTTGAGACCGGGTTGGGCGGCGGGGCGGAGGGCATTGAAGCGTTGGGCCCACACCATTTCCAGACCGGCGGCCTTGCGCTTGAAGTTGCTATTGGTGGCGCCGACGACGATTTGCAGGGGGAGGAGGACGAGACGGTTGGTGCCGTGGGCCCAAAGGTGATGGTGGAAGGTGGGAGCGGAGGCGCGTTGTGTGGCGGCGCGGGCGGCATCCTGCAGATGCCGGCGGAGCCGTTCCCAACAGGACTTGCGAGTCTGACCGATGTAGATGGGGACAGCGGGGTCGGTGCGGCGGGCGAGGCGTTTAGGTGGCAGGTGGAAGATGGCGTAAATGACCCGGGTTGGCTCGGCGTTGGTGGCGAGAGCGGTATGCATGGCGTCGCCAACGAACTCGCGCCGTCGGGTGAGGACGGCGCGCAAGGCAGCAGGAAGGTCGCCATCCGGACGACGCAGAAGAACGCGAATGGAACACCCTCCCTGGAACACCCCCCCAGTCCACAGGGGGGGTGTTCCTGCAGTGCGGCCTGCCCTGGGCTTTGAAGCGGGCCGGGTCGCGTCTCGGAATTGAGCGAGGGCGTCCTCCCCCGCACCACCGCCGTCCCCATCTCCGCGAGCCTGGTGGTGCACCGCCGGCAGGGGGGCGCGGTGAGGAACGTGCAGAACACCTTTCACAGTCCTCAGGATTTTGTGAAAGTGGGAACTGGATGGGGCTGGTCCACGATGCTGCCCCTCAAGGACCAGCAGCAGCAGCAGCAGGACGCCACGGGCAACACGGCGGCGGCGGTGGCGGCGGCCGACCCGCTGGCGGCGTGGGTGGAGTACCTGGCCGATGGCAAGGTCAGCGGGACGCTCACGCTGCTGCGCCCCCGTCCGTGAGAGCTGGTGCCAAGATCCGCGCGTTGGAAGGGGCCGTTGGGTGCTACTAGGGCTTCGGGTCGGGTGCTAGCACGTGCGAGCCTCTGTTGTGTGCTTGGGGGCCTAGAGGGGAGCATGAATGCAATCGGCGGAGCACGCACGGTTTCAGGTTTTACATCAAATAGTTTACGTAGTTTACATAGTTTACAGCATGCATGTTGTTGTCGTTGTCACTGTCAGTCGAGTACAGGCTTCCTGTTGACAGACTTTCATTGCTTCTGGCAAGGAAAAGTACTGTGGTACACTTGGCAGGAAAAAGGTACTGCGTGAGACAGTGGCAGGGTATTCAGCTTTCGATGCCAGTTGCCACATCGTCGAATTTGAAGGCAAATCCGTCTGACGCCTGGGGGGGTAGAGGGTTGGGGCTGGCTGGGACCGACGTCCCCGGGGTCGGGCCTAAACAAGCAACCGATCTACGGGAGGCTGGAAGCAGGCCGATGTCGTACGAGGACTTGTGGATGAGAGCCTTGAGAGGTTTTGATTCGCTTCAGGTGCACGACTTCGCATTACTGCAACGAAATGCGTCGGATGTTTGCATGTGTGCACGACAGCCGACATCTGTACGGCAGACGCAGATGGGCAGTGGTTTGACTGCCAGGGGAGCAGGGTGGGGGTGCGCTTGCTACTGTGATGGGACCACCCTGCTGCAAGAACGTTTATTTCCACAAAAACCTGGCTTCCGGACAGACATATCTGCAGCTATGTCGGGAGCTAGGATGCTACCGAATTAATTAATTTCGGGTTGCGGCGCCCATCTGCCCCAACACTGGGGAACAAGGGGAACGGTTCGCTCCCAAACAATTCAAACCCCCAAACGCTTTAAACCAACACCGTCTTCAAAACAGTCATATCACCGCCAGAATGAAGTACGGTATGTCCACAAACAAACCAACGCAATCCCCAGGGGAAGACACGCGCCTGCCCGACAGACTTGGGGATTCAGTCCCAAAAGGAAGACGTCGCCGGTCGCTGCAACCAAAACAAGTTTGCTGGGGAGCGGCTGTCAAGAGGTCTGAGTGTGTGCTCAATATCGCCCGCCGCCGCCGTTGTCGCCGCGAGGGTCGCGTGGGCGCTGCAACGCCGCGTACGGGTTGTTGCCGTACGGTGGCTGCGCCTGGTGCGGCAGCGGTTGTACCCCACTCTGCACGTGGGCACCGTACCCAGTCGGCACGCCACCGCTGTTGTACGTCGGTCGGATGCTCTGGTTAAAGTTCTGCGTTGGCGGAGGTGCCCCGGCGTACCCCCCGCCGTACTGTCCTGGCGGCGGTTGATGGGCCTGTGGTGGAGGGTAGTACCCGCCACCACCACCGCCGCTGGGCGGTCCCCACCACCCCAGCCGGCGCTGCTGGCTCGGTGGCGTCGGATAATGCCCCGGTGGGCCGTACTGGAAGGTGGTGGCGCTCCGTACGTACCCGCCGTTCTGCGGCGGGCCCCTCTGTTCCGAAGAGTGGTCATGCCCGCCCCCCAAACATCCGCAGCCCCCAAACAACGCCACCACCACCACCACGAGGCCGCCATTGCAACCACGGCACGAGCCGCTACCATATACCACTCGCAACTGCTGCCCCACCAAGCATGGGTTCGTGCTGTGGAGACATTGTCCAGCTCGGTGCCCTCCAGGATGTGCGGCTGGTGGGGCTGGTGCGGGGGCAGCTTGTACGTGATGCGATGCACAGCACGCTGTTGTTCAGCACGACACTGCCCAAGCATGCCTGATGGGGCTTAGGTTTAAGGAAGGGAGGAAGAGGAGAGAGGGATGTGCGGAAAGGTTTTATGGAATCGCGCGGCAGGATGACCCTGTAAGCAGCAAAGGCTTATCCCGCGGATGCTCAGGAGCCAGGCTTACAGACCCATGGGTCGAGGACCGTGAAGTCAACGATTTTGCCATACACAACAGGCGCCCGAGCCGGAAAAATATATACTATGTTTATTACATTCGAATACCGTTTGGGATTATTGGGAACTGTGGGTGTGGCCGCGACATTTTGACCGTTCGACCGTTCAGTTTCATCGCTCGGAGGCTCGCAGAATGTGGGTTGGCAAGCCTTGTGTGCACATGGGATCATGATGATAGGCGAAATGTTTCTATTCCTTCAAGCATTCTACCGAGCGCCAGTTTGCTGGCAGCGCCTTCATTCGCGACCTTGGCAAGCCTGACATCACTTGGCGCCATCGACTCTCCTCGTACAACACGTGTATCCTTGGCTCAGATCTTTTCGAGAGACACCGAGAGACATCTTTACCAAATAATTTCCAAGACCTCGCGAGCATCTGCCTACGTCTACAATTTAAGAAAATAGGAGAGAAGGTTACGGCAAGCTGCCTGAGGCGCCCACTTGTGCCGCCGCGATGAGTCAGGACGTCCTACGCAACCTTCGAGAGCTGTTTGGCTGCGAGCGACGCTCCGCGATATCACCTTCTGCCGGGATGAGAGCGCGCCCAACGCCGAAGGCTCCGCGGCCTCCGAAGCCGTCTTCGGCCCACCGCTGCCAGCGCACAGCGTGGTCCTGGACTTGGCCTCGGAGCGCTTCCGGACTCAGGTGCGGGCAAGCAATAAGGCTGCTTGTGGCCAGAGTAAGGGAAGCCCCGGCGGCTCGGATAACACGATCAGTACAGTCAAGAAGGAACAAGTCCGACCAGGGACAAAACGAATAGATCTGTTATCGAATTACTTGATCATCCTTTCGTGACTTGCTTTTTGTTACCGTATTTGCAGCTTGAGCGTTGGGCCCCGGTGAGCGCTACTGCTGGCGGTCGGCCCCAGCTGCGCATTCCGCTGGGCAACGAAGCGGAGGTACCCGCCGCCCGCGCTGCCATCCGGTTCGCCTACACGGGTGAGGTGCCGGCAGACAGCAGCGTGCGGCAGGTGCTGGAGCTGCGGCGACAAGGGGCCTACCTGCAGATCAGCGGCTGTGTCGCGGCGTGTGATGAGGTCCTTGCGGCCAAGGTCAGCGGCAGCAGCAGGGCCACAGTAGCAAGCTCGCATGTGGAGGGTGGCAGCAACAAGCGCGCCCGGACTTCAGAGGAGGCACCGCAGCAGCCGCCAGCCTACCTGCAGCTATTCGAGTCCGAGGTGCTGTGGCCCGACCCACAAGCGGAGCCCAGCTTCGGTGCTGTCCTGGCGACCGGCAAGCGCTCGCTCGTGGCCCACTTTGGCAACTCCCTAGCGGCCCTCAACACGCCCTCACTCCGGGAGCAGCTGCTGGCGCTGCCCGCTGTGGCCCTGGAGGCGCTGCTGGGGTCAGATGAGTTCGGAACGGATGGCGAGGCCAGCGTGCTGCTGATGCTGGCAATGTGGATGCGGACTAACCGCAATAAGGCCGCACCTGCTGTCCGGCAGCGGTTGTGCCGTACTGTACGGCTGGCGCACTTGAGCCGGCCGTACCTCAGCCTGATTCTCCCGGCGCTGGCAGCCGACCACGAGAAGGACCCCGAGGCGCCCGCCGGCTGGTTCTCGGGCGCGAGCGTTTTGGAGGCGACCGCTGTCGCAAACTTCGCCAGTGCTGCGGCGAGGGAGAAGGAAATGGTGCTGTGGGCTGCTGAGGAGCTGCCCGCGGCCTTGGAATCGCTCAGGGCGAGCCCTCGACCCCAGTGCATCCCGGCCTCTGGCGGCCTGACCTTCAGCTGGCACGTCTCAAAGGAGGACCTGCTGCGGGCTGTGAGGCAGCTGCAGCCGGGCAGCAGCTTTCAGTGGGTTTACGGCTCCTTTGACGACCAACCGCGGTATGGCGTGTTCGCCTGGGGCTTCGGGTGGCGTGTCTGCCTCCAGGTCACCGGCGGCGGCCAGTCCACAGCGGCGGGGGTGTTCCTGCAGTGCTGCCTGCCCCCCGTTTGGACGCCGCCCGGGTCGCGTCTCAGCACCGATGAGCGCTCCCTGGCCAGCAACACCGTCGTCCCCATCCCCGCGCGCCTGGTGGTGCACCGCCGGCATGGGCGGGGCGCGGTGAGGGACGTGCAGCACACCCTCAGCGGTCCCGATGCTTTTGTAAACGTAGGAGCCGCATTGGGCTGGTCCACGATGCTGCCCCTCGAGGACCAGCAGCAGCAGCAGCAGCAGCAGCAGCGGCAGGACGCCACGGGGAACACTGCGGAGGCGGCGGCGGCGGTAGCGGCGGCCGACCCGCTGGCGGCGTGGATGGAGTACCTGACCGATGGCAAGGTCAGCGGGACGCTCACGCTGCTGCGCCCCCGTCCGTGAGAGCTGGTGCCACGATCTGCACATTGGAAGGAGCCATTGGGCGGGTGTTACTAGGGCTTCGGGGGCTCAGCACGTGCGAGCCTCTGCTGTGTGCTGTGGGGCCTAGATGGGGAGCATGGATGCAGTCGGAGCACGCACGATTTCAGGCTTTACATACTCTACATAGTTTTTACAGCATGCATGCATAATGTTGTTGTTGTGACTGTCGGTCGAGTAAGCCGTTCCTGGACAGGCTTTCTGTTGACAGACTTTCAAAGATACGTAATGCTTGGGCGGAGCAAAGGCTACTCGAGATGCTGTGCGACGCTTTTCTTAGGCACTTATGCAAGTCGCCTGTATGGCAGCTGTACGGTATTGTAACCGCCGCGTTACAGATACTGCGGTATACGGTACTTCAATTCACATGTTGGGCAAGGGAGGTTGCCGAAGTTGCCGAAGTTCCGAAACCCTCTAGTCATGGGCGGAGATGACGGAGAGCGCTATGCTGCTGCGGCGCTTTTCAGACACCGGGTGTTGGCCGCGCAAGCCAGTGTTTGCCATTAGGGACGCCGCGGTTCATTCGAATGGGGTGAAGGGTCGGGGGCGGGGGAAAAGGGGCGGGGGGGAAGGGGTGCGGGGGAAAAGACCTGGCTGGACAACAATCGAAGCGCACACACTGGACGGCTGTTCCGCGGTTACCACAGTTTTGCACAGCCAACTCCAAACATCGATAACCCTTCGTCATCGTTAATTACCGATAACCGTATTTGCTCTCCACGGCCATGTAGGTATGTACGGCAAGTAAAGCAGGCGTGCGTTACAGCAGTACAGCGGAGCGCGTGTCATCAATCAGTACAAACAAAGCATGTGCGCAAAACGGTTATGGCCTATACCGTGCCGTACAACTGAAACCACCCCTCAAAAAAGTGAACCGAGGCGACCGCCATGAACTGGTCTCCGATTCCTGCTTTTGTTGGCGCATCTCAAAAGAAGACACACGAAAGAACTTCGAAATCAACTTGAAAGTCAAATAAAGGAACCGCCCTTCTTCCCTCCCACCCATCCTGCGGCATCGTTCCATGGACCCCTCTCTCTGAATGTCTGAAGGGCGCCGTACACCAGCGTCCAGCGATATATTGATAAATCCAACCCGGGGAATCGGGGCGTCGCCTTCCCCGTTCCGCCCCCCTCCCTCAAGCGGGAGATCCCTTCTCCATCTGACCCATGGGTCGGCTGAACCTCAACACCACCACCACAGAAACCGAGACCCCCCAAAACGCGACATCGCTGCTGCGCGTATTCGACTGACGCACACAGCAACGTCGACAGTAGTGGCATGCCCGCACCGCGCGCGAAGAAAGGTGCATGCGTTAGTCATCATGGGACTTGTACGACGCCACACGACGCGACGCCCCCCTCATCCACACGACTCTGACGAGGACGTTGCGGTGCAGCCAGCCAACACGATCCTGAGAGTGCGCAGACACCGTTGGGTTTTACCGGGCCATGGGATTTAAAACACTCCTCGGAGTAAAGGAGAGGGGCGAAGTCCCCCTCGCAGCGCTGTCGCAGCACCTCCCCCGATACCTCTTTCATCGTCGTACTCTGCTTGTTTACCCCCGTCGCGCCCATCCAAAAGCAGCTAAACAGAAGACAGCGGGGCACCGAAACCGATACTCAGCGCGTCTTTAGTCAAGACTTAAAACCCTAAAACCCTAAAACCCACAGAAGCTCTCGAAGAGGGACGCTTCGCTTCGCGTCTGTCCCCACATAACAACCTACCGTATTAGAAAAAGAAACCACTTAGCTCAGCTCAGCGGGGCGAAAGCCACTGCGCAATAGCTCCCTGCCACAGCGACGCCACCTTCCCGATCCACGGCGCCATTCCGACGGTTAAAAAACGCGACGGCGCGCGACGACACGGTGGTGTAGCGCCCCAGGATATAAGAAACGCAGTTAAAAGGTGCTCGGAAAGAAAAGCTTTGCAGCGATGCTCGCTCGCCGCCTGAGGCACGTGCGTGAGGTTCGGAGTGCAGAGGATTGCGACGACCAAAATAACTGCACCCGGGTGCCGTGTCGCCGACACTTCTCGATCAAAATACCGTTTGCGCCATTGCGCCCCGTGGGCCGCGGGGGGGGGGGACCGCCGTGACCTTGGCAGCCTCCCCCCAGTGCCCTTCTATAAGACAGATACCTCGTGCGACCAGCCATGGGGCAACGGAGGGCCGCCGGAGATGCGAACGAGCGTCCACAGCCCCCCCTCCACCACCTCATCAACCACCACCACTGCCACCAGCCCCACCACTACCACCACCACCACTTTCATCTGCCTTCAGGACGCAAAGTCGTCGAGCGGGATACCGCCGTAGCAGGAGAACACGATACGGCAGTTTGTTTAGGCGCACCGAAGACGTGCGCGTGTGCAGATGCGATTGGATGTGCCGTACTCTTGACATGCAAAGATAAAGAAGCACAAGTCTCATGAGACGCCCGCGCCGGTGGGCTGTGATGAACCCATAAGAGGAAGGACCCAAACTTACTTATCCGCTGAAAAACTGAACACGCACCAGGGAAGAAAACGCCGGCGTGGGGTGGCCGTACGGCCCCCGCCGGCCGGTTTGTCACGGATACATCATCGCCGCAGCTGCCCCGCCTCGATTCGCGGGAGCCGCTGTGCACGCCGCGCACACACACTCACGCAAAGACACACACAAATAGCCCACGAATCCCACATCCTCGCAAATACCGCCCACACCCACATCCACAATTCCACATCCACAATTCCACATCCACATCCGCACCCACACGCCACACCCCACACCCGGTATGGACGGAACAAAAAGCCAACACGCTCACACACATTTCACACGTAATCACACAAACATAACAGACATAACAGAAATGACACACAGAGTCACACACACAGACACACAGACACGCACACAGACATACATACATTGACACACAGAAAAGATCAGGATTTCAGAAGCGTGCACACATTATCATGCATAGGCACAGGCACAGGCACTAGCTCGGGCGCTTCCGCCAGCCCGGCCCGGCCCGGCCTTGTGGATACCCAGAGGAGAGGAACACAAAGAAGGCGGCAGGTGGCCACAATGCACGCAAGCATGTGGCCAAGCAGCCAGCCAGGCACGCAGGCTGGCTGGCTGGTAGGCTGCCGCTGCGGGCCACAGCACACGCGGGGCACACCCACCTCTATTTCCGCCGCGCGGTGCCCGTCCTGTCCGCCCGCCCGCCCGCCATACACGACGACACGAACAAACAACAACTCCCTCCCCGCCTGTCCACCACTGCACGTTTGCCGCGCGCGTGGTGCTGCTACTGTTCAATTGTTGTCAAGGTACGGCAGTACGGGCGAAGTTGCAACGCCGTACCGCCAGGTTTTCACACAATTGGTTCCGGGAGCTCCTCTGTCGCAGCCCCTCTTCTTTCTTCAAAACACGGCGCCGCCGCGTCATTCGCGCCCACACCCCCCTCGCAGTACAGCAGTAGTACGGCATTTCTTTCTAGATCGGGCGCAGAAAATCGGCGAGAGACCGGGGACAGCGGAGCCGCCTCTCACCCGGCGACAGCAGCGCCCTCGTGGACCCATGGGTCGGGCCGCCCCGCGTACTTGGCTGGGGTTCGTAATTGATCGGGTCAAACCTCCACAGGTTCCCCCCCCCAGCCCGTGCAGCACCATCTTCCGGTTCACACGCACATACACAGACACACACACACTCACAACCGGCAGGGTGGCGCCGCTGCTGCTGAAACGCTGACCCGGGGGCGCCAACCGACGCCATAGCCGCGACGGCGCCCCGCGGCCTCGGGCTGGCAGCAAGATCCCATAGGCCCCACCTGAACACTCAGTATCACCTCAATTCACACAGCAGTAGCAGAAGTAGCAGAAGTAGCACCGAAGCACCGAGGCACACTGGGTTGCTAAGTTAGTCTGCTTGACGGTCCACACGGCGCTCCTGGTGGTGGTGGTGGGTTCACTTCTTGGTGCCCGCGGGGAAGTCTCCGGAGGCGGCGCGCGGCGAGGGCACGAAGCCGCCCGGGCAGTCCACCGTTCGGTACTTGATGCCAATGACGCCCAGGCCAAGGTCCGCCAACTGAGGTGGTTGGTGGTTGACGGTTGGTTGGTGGTTAGTTGGTGGGCGGTTGGGCGGTTGGTGGGCGGTTGGTGGGCGTGGAGTTTCGCGCGGAAGGCAGGGCGCGAGGCGCGGCGGATGGCGGCAGGGGGCACAGCGGTAGGGCGGGGGCAGGAGCAGGGGCAGTGCCCAAGGGGGCGGGGGAGCCTTTGGGGTGTGTGGGGCCGGAAGTGGGGGAAGGGAAAGGAACACGCGGGCGGGCTTTCAGCCGAGAGAGAGGGGTCACATCCACACAACCGGGCGGACAGCATCGGCCACGCAGGGCCGCCGTGGATGACGTGTCGAGCCTGTTTGCGAGGGGCGCCCTTCTTTGTGGGGAGCCCTTCGAAACCGCAATCCGGAAGGGTTGGTGCTTGGTGGGAACCGGGTTGATGCATAACAAGCATGAATGCATGATGGAGTTCAATAACCGGTAAGGTCATGCGAAGAAGGATCATGCGAGCAAAGAGCCTCGAGACACGAGGCGGGGTGTGGAGGAGGGGCGAGCGCGAGGCCAAACCCACACACCAACGAGCACGACAAAAGCCTCAGCCCCGGGTGTGAAACGGACGCCAAGACCGAACCGGGTACCCTTTTGGGACTTCACCACCACCGCCTCCAAGACCGAGTTTGCCTCTCCACCACCATTGTCACCAAACACACACGCACGTCCGTCAACCCCCCCGGGCTGGGTCCCGACTTCCGACGTTCCGAGGCCCGGCACGCACCTTCGAAAAGGCGGTCTGGCTCAGGTCCTGCGAGCGGAATGACCCGCGGGTCGGCAGGCGACGAGCGACGGTTGGGTTAAGGCGGTATGGGGGCAGCGGTGGTGGTAAGTAAGCAGCGGTGGATACCACAACGATGGAAGGGGGTGGGTGGGTTGCTTTGAGGTGGGGTGGAGTGGGGTGAGGTGGGGGTCGTGTGGGCGCATCAAAAAGCCGCTCGAAGGTTCCACCGTTGTCCCCCGCACCAAAACTGGCACCAATGCGCGCTCCAACCATGTTCCGTGTCACGATGTTGAAGGGGTGTTGAAGGGGTGGTGGAGGGATCGACGCGCGTTAATACGATATCATGGGCGGCCCGGTGCTACCGCACTGCTGCAGCCCGGTGCCACCTCCGCCACCGCATATCCTCCCCCGCCCAGGGCCCTCAAAATCTGAAACCGCATCCTCAAAATCCCCCATCCATCCACGACCCCCTCTCGCTTCCCGGAGGCCTCCTCCCCTGCCTCACCTCACCGCACCCCCCACCCCCACCCCCCCATGGCTATGGCAGCCAGCCCACCGCCTGAGGGCCTATTGGGACTGTGCTCCTCTCTCCCCCTCTCTCTCCTCCCCCCACCCGCCACCCCACTCCACCCGCCACGCCACCCCACCCCACTCCACCCGCCACGCCACCCCACCCCACTCCACCCGCCACCCCACCGCACTCCACCCCCCACCCCACCCCGCCTCACCATGTGGTACATGTCGCCGCAGCACCACCGGCGGTTGCTGTAGGCGTTTGCTGGGGTGAGGGAGGGGAGGGGTGAGGGAGGGGAGGGGAGGGGTGAGGGAGGAGAGGGGTGAGGGGAGGAGAGGGGAGCCGCCCCGGGGGAGGGAGGGAGGCGGGGGCTGTGAGCAGCTTCACGACATACATGGAGACTCGGCGGCAGAGCAACATGGCGCCAACACGTCGGGCCGGGCGGAGGGCGGTGGTGGTGGTGGTGTGTATGTGGAGGGGGGAGGGGGCGTGCGCGTGCTTTCGGATTCAGGGACTAATACGATAGTATGCATTTCTTAAGTCATCGCTGCAAGTCTTCTGAAGGTGCTTCTGAATGCCATCCGGGATGACATGAAATAGATTGAAATTCTGATGTACGGTACACGTCGTTACCCCAACCAGCCGGGCGAGTGGCCTCCCCACCGCATACCAATACAGAGGCGCGCCCGCCCCCTCCTCACACGGGACACTTCGCTCTCCCACCCCTCTTTCCCTCGCTGCCCACCAACAGACACGCACACACGCACACACACCTGGGTAGTCGCAGGGGCTGCGGATCGGGGTGATCGGGGGTGGGAAGAAGAATCCGGGGGGAGGCGAGCAGGGTAACAAGGGGAACAAGGGGGTCTCAGTGGTTCGTGGTTAGGGAGGGGTTACGACGAGCGGGCGGCGCCAAATGCCGAAACCACCACCTACAGCCCCTGCCCGATACGGCATGTACCGCGGAAGCCGTACTAACCGTTCGTTTCCTAAAATGAACACTCCCCGGCGCGAACAGCCCCTGCCCCTGCCGCCACAGCTGGCGCCGCGCAAGTGTGTGTGGTCCGGAACACACAAACACGCACACAGAGTCAGTCCTCTGGAGTTTTACACCATCATACATACGGGTACGACACGCATGGCGTACGGCACCTTCCGACCCAACCGTCGTACGACACTCCACCCCACCCCACCACCCCGTTTACGGGCTCTAGCCTGTACGTGGATACCCCCACGCACGCGGATACCCCCACGCACACACACACATGCACACACACGCACCCGTCCTACCAGGAATCGGTGACGGTGACGATGACTGAGCCCTGGTTGCAGCCGTAGGTGCGATCAATGTGGTTGCCGTACCCATCTGTGAAGGAGCTGGGGTTGCACTGCACCTCGTAGCAGCGACTGCGGAGGGGCAGAGGAGGGAGGGAGGGAGGGGGCTGAGGAAGGGGCAGGCGAAGGACGACGGGGCGGGACATGGAAAGGCGACCGCGAATGCGAAGACGGGTCGGAGTGGTTTGGACAAAGGGAGGAGCCGCCCCCTCACCCGGGGGGGGGGGGACGAGGGGTGCAGCGCGAAGCGAAGCGAGGCGAAGAACCACATTTAAAGATTAAGCAAGCAAAGAAAGACGCGCAGCGGAGGGGGTTGGCGGCTGTGGGCGCGGAGGTGAGCTGCCAGGGCGCGAAGGGAAGTGGCGGCGAGAGGGGTTCAACATCCGTCGGGCTAAACACGTGTGTGGGCACACGTGTGGGAACACACGTGTGGAGGCTCATCAGCGACCCCGGATGCGACCCAAGAGAGCAAAAGAAGCCCCGGCCAGCAGCCAGGCTCTCAAGCCACGCACGACCCACCCGCACGATTGCGCGAAGTCGCCAGCTTGGTCGCTCAGCGCCTGGAGGTGCGTGAGCACGAGTTTGTGTGGGATTTTGTTACCGGCGAGCTTGAAGTAAGTACGGCAGAAAAGTTGTCGGTACGGCCGTACTGTGCGCAGTACAGGACGATGTGAAACAGCCATGCGGCACGGGAGTGCCAACCACTGTCGTACGTGTCGTATGTCGCTGTTGTGCGCGTGGTTTGCCCTGTCGTAGGAGCTGCACCTTACATACCACACGTACCACGATGTCGGTGCCCGTACTGACGAGGTAGTTGGGCAGTGGTCCGTACATGCACGAGCCGTCGTTGATGGAGGCGCCTGCGGGAGGAGGATGTCCGGGGTTCAGTTGGTGGAGCAAAGTACGGCCCAATTTAGAGTCAAATTGTGCAATACACCAGCGACACAAGAACAAAAGCAACATTATTGCTGGAACGGCTTGGATCCGCGGCCTACTTTTGGCAAGCAAGTATCAGTTTGTCAAGATACCAACAATGGCCTTCTGCAGGCCACTTAGAGTCCGGATTGATTTTTGTTAAAGCCATATAAAAAAATATATATACTTGTCGGTCTGGGGCGACATATTTGGAGAGCAGTTTCAAAATATTCAAACGCTTGCGTGATGGACCTCAGCCGGGAGTGTTTTCACCTCTTCGCGCCGGACCAAACAGCGATTGGCAACGAATGTTTTCGTTACCGAAAGGCTGCAACCGGCTGAGAACGAGAGCGCGGCGCCGCGATCGACATGCGCTCGAACGCGGCCTCGCAGGCCTCCTCTTCAAAAGATTGCAAGCCAGCCACGCGCTCCGCCCTCAAGCGCGGCGGCCCTTTCCGTCCCTTTCCCTTCCTCTCTGCAGCCCGCGACAACCCTGCCCTGCCCGCGCCTCGCCCTTGGCCGCAGCGCCCGCTCCCGTGGGATCCTGGAATGAAGCCCCGCCGCCCGCCGCCCGTTCCCGCCTCCATTCCCACTCCCCACTCCATCCCACTCACCATCCGTGACCCCTCCGTAAAACGTAGCCCGGCCTGTGCTCCATCCCCCGTCATCCGCTGTCGCAATCGGGGGGCCCATCCAGACAGAGAGCACGGCAAGTGAGAGGGCAGCGGCGGCGGCGGCGGTGCTGCGCGCCGCACCCCGACGCGGCGACCGCCGCAGCACCCCCCGAGCACCTCCGGCGCGCACACTGACTACACTCTCACACGGCCTCGCGCTCGCACACAAACTGGCACACGCGCTCGCGCCCGCGCTCTGGCTCGCCGCCGTGTAATAACAAATGGGGGAAATGGCATCCTCGCGACGCCGCGGCGGATTATTCGAGCCCGCCAAAGGCAGCAAGGAGCTCAGAGAAAGACGCGACGGTGACGACGTAATTGGCGACATTCCCGACAGATAAAACGAGAAAAAAACGCGGCGCGCGGCACACGGCTCTCTTCCCACTCCTCGTCGCACAACGGAGCGCAAGACAGGCCTAACGCAACAGACCGACTGGACCGGCGCTAACTCGCGGGAAAGACAACGAAACGCACGGGAGACAGCAGCAAACCGAATGGCTCGCGCGTCGCGTTTGCCTGGCTGAAGCCTCCGTTGACGTTGTCGCTGCTCAGACGCGCCGTTGTCGCTGCGATCTGGTAGAGACTAGAGAGTGCTTTGCTTGCGCGCTTGCTTGCGCGCTGCACTGAGGCACAGAGCTAGTCTCCGGCGGCTGGCCGGGGCGATTTTACAGCTGGCAGCAGAACGGGCAGGACGACTGGGCTCGAGCCGCGAACCGACGCCCGCAAAACCTGCGATTAAGAAAGATGTGTGGAAATGGACGTCAATGCGCCTGCTCGGGTGCGCCGCCGATTGAGGGCGCGTCAAATGCCGGCGCCGGGCCGAAGTCCCCGGTCAGTCAGTCAGTCAACGCAGACGGAACGCAGCTTTGCCGCGCGCACGCGGCGCGCGCGCGTACCTTAAGTCTGCTGTGCTGCTCGGCGCAAATGCGCGAAACGCTGGCCGCAACGGCGCGAGGAAAGGCCAAATCGGCGGCGGTGCTGGCGGCTGGGGTAGCGCACAACAGCAAAAGCCTCTTCGACACGCGCTCAAACTACCCGAGGTAGAGTAACTTTACCACTTTAGTGGGCGCTGATATCGAGTGAGATTGTGCGTGGCGATTGCCGGAGCTCTTTTCATAGTGGCCCGCGAAAAGATCGGAGCCCCATGCAATGTACGGGAATGCGACCACGGCCGCCAGCAGGCAGGCCCGCCGCGCTGTTCAGCCGCGCATTAAAGCGCGTGAATTGGGATATTATATTTGCTTGGAGCTGTCAGGTCGATCTGTCTGACGTGTGAGCGCGCCGAATGCAGCGTCGAGCCGAACGCGCTCACAACGCACAACGGCACCTCGCCACCCGAAAACGCCCTGCATTCGCCAACGACTCACAAGAGGAGCCCACTGTGGGCCGCAGCGGTCGCAGATTTGTCAGAATGATAAAATTTTGTATTTGAAAAATTTTTGATCGCTGCGCTGGGATATGCCGTGACGCGCAGCTTTTTAGCGATTTTGCGCGTATCGGATGCAAGGTATCAGGCTGCGAAAGCGCGGCGGGGCTCGTATTAATGGGCTCGGAAGCCGTGCTCATAAAAAGACGCCGCATGCTAAGAAAGCGGTCATCGAGCGGGCCTGCAAGCTGTCCGTCGCGCGAGGCGCGCGCTGGCGTTTCGTCGGCTGAGGCCTGGTGAGGCGATGATGACGTCATCTGGAGGCCTCAGGCGGGGGCTGTGAAGCGTTAGGCGGCAGCTGGGCGCGTCTTTTGACGCAACGCCAGCACCGGCGGCTTTATTTCCTGCCACAGTCCTTGCCTTCGCGATAGCCCTACCTCCCCCTCGTGTCGGGGTGCTGTGCGACTGACCGTGTCAGATTGAACGTTTGCGTGTGCGCGTGGCGTGCTTACCCACATGTTGAGCGCCGGTGCCTATGAATGCCTCGAAGCTGGCTGACGCCAGCGCTCGATAGTTTCAAATACATACAGATAACATTGCTGCTGCTTGGCACTCTATCCAGCTATATCAGCGCACCGTATCTACGATGTTGAGAAACGTTGAGAACACAAGCGTTTTACTCAAAACGCCTTGCCACGCGCGGGGTACGGTACATTCCTCATTGACTGAAGAGATGTGCAAATATAATCCCGGTTTGCCGGTATGCGATATTTAGATGCTAACTCGTGACACAAGCCGTGTCTGTGGCGACGGCTGACCTCCTTCCCCACACACTGTGCTAAGGCAAGAGCCACGAATCATGGCGGAGGCAGGCGGAGGCGGAGGCGGAGGCGGCGGCGGAGGCCGTTTGCACCAAATGGGTGAATAGAACGTCAGCACAGGAAAGCAATATTGACATGCACAATCTTTACAATTTGAGGTTGGATGCCTTATGTCAATTGTAAAAGTCCGGCACACCAGCATCGCCTGCCGGCCATACATCCAATGGGGGATGGCTAGCTACCGCTAGGTCCAGCACCGGTACCAGATGCAACTCCTACCGCAACATGCAACCTCCACATGCTACATGCCATGCAAAAGACGAACAGGGTTTGGAACCTGCCTGCTGCCTGCCGACCTGCCGGCACAAATGCTCGAGATACCCATACCCACCTCTTCAGAGCGCCGTTGGTGCACTGTACAATGCAAAACCGTATTATGTCATGCAGGGCCGCAGATCCAAACCTTGCGCAAAATGAACCCACCATCCTGCTAAAGAAACGTCGATACACCACTCCACTTATGATGCGCGCACCGGATCCGCCGGCTATCGCCATCCCCACCATTGCCCGCCGCCGCTTTATCGTTGGGATAGCCACAGCCCGGCCGACCGGCCGCCAAAAACCTCTGATGAGACACCAAAATGGACAAAAGAAGGCATGGTGTGGAATGGTTCCATCCATAAAACGCGCCGCCCGCCGCCAATTCACGTACGCAATCAACGCACGACCGATTGGTGCCCATATTCGCGCTGCGCATCCCTGACTCCGCTCACATCCTGCATTTCCAGGCCACCCGTCATGGGGACAGGCGTAACAGACCGCCAGTCATGGGCCCTGGCCTTATTTCGCCTATGTACTTTTCTCGTCTCGCTCGCTCTCTGTACTCTCCGCTCCCTATCTTCGCTACACATCCGTCATCGTGATGCGTGTCACCGCACTGCGTCAGCAACTAAATTTACCCGCACCACACATTACCACACTCCACCGCCGCCGCGCGCCAGCCAAGGGCCGGGCGCCGAGGGCGTTGCAACCGCCGCTACGCCAGAAATGAAAAGCTCGTGGGGCGGGGGGGGGTATGTGCGCTGACCTGTCCCACATCAGCTCACTGCAGCTCACTGGCCGGTGCCGGCGAGGTAGTCCGAAGTGGCCTTGCGCGGCGAGGGGATGAAGCCGCCCGGGCAGTCCACCTGACGGAAGGTGATGCCCATGACGCCTTGGCTGATGTCCCCAATCTGCGCATGTGGGTCGCGGCGGAAGGAAATCCAGGCGGACGACAATGGCGGTACTGCCATCAGGACGGACGGCGATACCGTAATGGTGTTTCGAGCTGCTTCAACTACACAAGACATTTTTGCAGAGCGGGCCAACGGCTTTTATTTGACACGGGACAGATTACTGACCAGGTGCTGCGTACCGTCTTGTCTGATAATGTGATCACAGCTGTCGATGCGGCGGGACGCCATGGAGCTGGCAACACCGATACACCTTTCTCCCCTGCCCACTGAGTCACCGCCCCTCTCAACTCATCAACCCGCCCCCCCCCCTAACCCAACCCACCGCGGAGAATGCCTCCTGGGACAAGTCCATGTGATACATGTCACCGCAGCACCACCGGCTGTTGGAGTACTGATTGGCTGCAGAAGAAAAGGACACAGCAAGGAAAGGCGTGCACGCAGCGACCCAAATCAGTCAAATCGATCGCCGCTAGATGTACCGGGCGTCAGCAGCCGATTGAGCATGCTGCCTTACGTGAGGCGAGTTCAGCGCGCATAACCTACTACAAAGTAATGCAGCCGGTACAACTCTTTTTGCACCGGCGGTTACGTAAAAAGCATGTAGCCCACCGCCCCGCTCGCAGTCTCGCACAGGCGAGAGCATGGTCTCACCGGCCCACCGAATCCACCCACCTGGGTAGTTGCAGGGGCTGCGAAGACGGAGCGGAGCCCGGAGCAGGGGGAGGCGGCAGGGCGGGGCGGGGCAGACATGGGTTTTTTAGTCGTGTGAGGACCGCTGGGGACTGGGGAGCATACTCGCTTCTACCGCGCACAACATACTTCCATTCACCGCCGCCCGCATCAAAGCCCGTTTCACATGTCCCTACCGCTCCCTCACTCCCCCCATCTCACCAGGAGTCGGTGATCGTGACAATGACGGAGGTGCCCTGATAGCAGGCGCCGCTGCGGTCAATGTAGTTGCCGTACCCATCGGTGAAGGAGCCGGGGTTGCACTGCACCTCGTAGCAGCGGCTGCGGAGGGGACAAAAGGGGGAAGGGGACCTTGATCTGAGCCTGTTGTTTCGCTTATTAGGCGCATGCACGGAAGTTTTCAGCGTGCGCCGGCCACCGCCGCCAGCCAGCCAGCCAGGCGAAGGCCCTTTGGTCGAACAACCCTGCATGCAGCGCATGTAGGGTCAGGTGATTTCCTGCCACCTACCCGCAGCTTCCGGAGAAGTCCCAGTCCGCATCGGAGAGGGCGGCGATGTTGCGGCCGGTGCTGACCATGCTGTTGGGCAGGGGGCCGTACATGCAGGAGCCCTGGTCGATGGTGGCGCCTGGGTGGAGGTGGCAGTGGTGGTGCAGGAAACAAACATTTAGGGAGGCGCGCGCGGGGGGCAGGCACGACCAAAAGGCGGGGTGGATAATAAAGGATAGCCGCGCGGGTGCGGTAGGGACGAGAGCGTGGGTGACTGGGTGTCGATCGAGGCCGTATCGGGTAACACAAGGCCGGAAGTGGTTCGTGTGGGGGTACCGGTAAAGGTGGGTAAGGCTGTACCCGCCGATAGTCAAAGCCGCCGATTTTTTTATGGATATCGCCGCCAATTTGTTCTATAAATAGTCACTGCGCTGCATGAAGCTTCAGCGGACGCGACCCACATCACGCAAAGGCGAACCCACATCGCACAGAAACCGACCCACATCGTGCAAGCTCGCATACATGATGCATGCGCATGGCAGCGGGATCGCGTACAGCTTGAGCTGCCCGCTCAGCGCTGTCCGCTCAATGCCTCACCGGACACGTGGTAAATGTTCTTAAAAATCGTGCCATGTTTTTAGCATCTATTGCGCAGGCATGTGAAAGGCCGCGCGGCCGAACCGCGGGCCGCGTCGACGCGCACCGACCGAGCGGCTCGTCGGCGCGCCAGCGACGACCGCCCATCCTATCCGCAAATTCTGCAAAATGGAAATACCAGTCGCGCCGCGCGCCACGCATCTTGCGAAAATTCAACCCACCTCCATCGTAGCCGTAAAAGGTGGCTCGGCCCGTGTGCCAGTCCTGGGCACGCGCGGAGAAGGGCAGCAGCGCCGACAGCATCAGCAGCGGCAGAGAGCGGAAAAGCGAAGGAGAAGAAGAAGACGTCGTCGAGGCGGCGCGGCCGCAGGATGAAGAAGAGCCGGAGCAGCAGCCGGCGGCTGGGCGATCGTTGTCGCGGCCGCGGGGGGCGGCGCTGGCGGAGACGGCGGCAGAAGAAGCCATGGTGGTAGAAGCCTTGAAGAAAGTAAGGAGAATAGCCTGCGTGATTGGCTGGCAGCTGGGCCGGGCTGACTGTTGCTGGCAGCTGGCACTTGAGGCTTGTTTGATGCCGTTGTTGTTTGTCCGCAAATGGACAGAAGAAGATCGCCGTTGTGTTGAGAGTCCTACGCGGCAGGCAAGGCCAGAGTGAAGGGAACAGCGCCAAAGCGTCGTCGCAACGTCAAATTCGGGACAGCAGCTACGCGCTAAGTTGTTTTTGCTTTCTTTGTCTGCTGGGCTATCTGCTGGGCAATCATGCGGCGTAAGCGCTCGCGCGGTGAAAGCGAGCGAGCCGCTCAAATAGGGCGCCTGCTGACACACTGTCGCGCGTCCCGACACAGCAAATCGACGGGGCGCCCTCCCTCACCTTTTGCGGCTGTGGAGTTGTTGAGATGTGTTGAAAGTTGGTGTTGATAACAGGAAGAGTTCAAGGAAAAGCTGAGGGAAAGAAGAGAAGCAGGGAGACGGGTGGCGAGAATAGAACCAATACAGAATAGCTCACTGCGCCACCGCAGATCACGAAACGCCCGAGGGCACGCCCTAAAGTGCCGCTGTTAAAAGTTGTGCTGGAGCTTCGGAGGGGCTTGTTTGGCATGTGGCTGGGCTGAACGTTATGTAGCCCCGTTGCGTCGGTCTGTCGTGCGGCTGCACGGCAAGGCGCGAAAATCGTTGCATGGCCGAGGCCGGAAATGTCCAACCGTGCAAATCGGCGCGATATGCATCGCATGTGCTCGTATACCAATTATCAGGCCAAGAATCGCCAAAGCTGCCAAAGCTGGACAAACCAGCCTTGACCGAAGCTTTGCGTCGGAGCCGCCGGGCCGCCCACCGCGCCGTATCCGTTATACGAAATTCGATGCGGCCCCACCAGCGCGGCAATTCGATTATCTGGCATTTAATTCTTTGCTTCCCAACTTATTACACAACCTCTGATCTCTCTACCAGTAAAGCCGAGACGCTGCAGCATGGTTCAGATCTCGGGGTTCTCGGCCCGACAGGTCTCGGCCCGACTGATCTCGGCCCGACAGGTCACGACTGACGGCCGGCTCTATAGCCGGACTGGCCGCAGCCCTGAGCGACCGCCGCGGAAGGCCGAACGCATCAGCAAACGTTGTGTGCACCTGGGTGGCCCCGAACGCCCACGCCGGAGCGCCCCGGAGGCCGGAGCGCAAGCGAGAAGGAATAAGAGCAGCCCTCCAGAGCACCGCCGCTCTCGGCTCGCCGCTGCGCCTGCTTTTGGCTGAGCAGGTGCCTTCGGACAATGCTGTTTCAACTTTCCGCCGAAGCCCTTGCCCGCAAGCCTGTCGCCCACCTTTCCCAGAAAGATACAGCCGCCTTTACAGAGTCTTCCGAGCGCGCCCGGAATTCCGCAGTCCGCGCGGCGCGGCGGCTCCAGCTCGATTTGCTCTTCTACCGCCGCCGCAACCGCCGCCGCGGCGCGGCGCCTGTGCCTGGTCGTCGAGCCGCGAAGCGGCGGTGCGGCGCTGCTGCGCTCGAGGCAGCCAGCCCCCCATCCCCGGCACTTGGCTTTAACACACTCCCACATCCCTGCGCAGCCTCCCATCCTCCCATCAAAGCCACAACGAAGGGAAAGGAGCAGGAACAGGATACCGGTACAGTAACACAGCACTGCGATGTGCCAGCGCAGACCCATTGGAACCCTCCTGCCCCACCCGGCCGAGCTGGGCAAACCACACCTTTGTCACTTGGTAAGGGCGCCGCCGCTCTCCTCGACCAGATGTCCACTGTACCGGTTCCGAGCCACCTTTCCGTAGTACTCGCATATACGCAGGCGGCACCTTCCTCTCCGTTCTGTACTCTTCTGAAAGAGACCAGTGTCCTTGGCGTCCCTCTCCGCACCGCCCGGCATCACAACGCGACGCTCGCCACGCGACGCGGCATTAACACCACACACCCCGAGGGCCGGTCCCCTCCCCCACCCCACCCCCGAGAAGGGGGGGGGGTTACATAAAGGAGCATACCACTCCCCGCCCCCCACCCGAGAGAGCCGCCGCTGCCGCCCTTCGCCTCCCTCCGTTTCATCGATGGACGAATGCACACAAGTACACATCAGCACATGCCGTGGGCCCACCCCCCCGGGGCGCCCCTCGACACCCACCCTGTCTTTCCCTCTCTTTCACGCACGTATACACAGACACCCGTCTCTGCATGGCGAGCACGGTCCCCCCAAGCTCTTCCTCACCTCCACTCGCCTTTCTTCGCTCGCCTCTCTTCGCTCGCTCTCTCACACCTCCCGCTTTCTTTAGCACAGCACCGCTCCCTCCATGACGCCGTCCCGCTCCCCTCTGCTCCGACCCTGCTCACGTCCGTTCAATACCTCATTAGTGCGTTGATACCTTAAAACCCACTCACTTAACGACTTAAGTGCTACCCCTCGTCGCGCCGCCCACCCCAAAATGAAGCCCCCACCTGCCCGACCCGACCCACACTCCGAAACCAGTCGCAACCCAGACACCGCAAGCTCCCCGGGCGCCCCTCCTCCCCAACACCTGCCGCCCTCCCCCCTCATCCCACCCGCAGCCCCAGCAGCAGCATCCCGCACGCCCACTTAGGGTGCCGCCGCTGGCGCCGCTGGCGCCGCCACCGCCGCCGGCTTGACCTTTTCCGCGCACAGGCGCTCGAGTCCCGACCACAGCTCGTCCACCTGCTGCTTGCCGTACTGCGTGCCCGCCAGCCGAAGGTGCTTGGGCTGCGGCGCGCGGTCCAGATAAAAGGCACCCCCCTGGAGCGCCGAGGCGTCCTGCAGTACCGTACAAAAAGGGGGAGGGGGTTTTGAGACTTGAACATAGTACGAAGAGAAGAACACCAGCAGCTCAGTAAAACCGAGAGGCGAAGGAAGGGGAGGAGGGGGGAAAGATGGAGGACGGGGAGGAGGCGGGAGGCGGTGAAACCCATAAAGAAGACCCATCCCCATATTGCCGCCGCCTTTGCAACCGCAACCGCGACCATCACAGCCATCAGGTCCGCCACAACCACCAATGCAACGCCTCCACAACCACGCCTCCACAACCACCAACGCAACGCCACCTCCACAACCTCCCCCTCCCCTTCCACCTGCCTGCAGCGCCAGCCACACCATGGTGTCCGCCCCCTGAGCCACATCGCGGAAGGAGTCCTTGTAGAAGGAGTAGAAGCCGGGGATGGACTGCTTGACGCCCTCGGTGGTGGCCCAGCCGGGGTGCATGGAGTACACACCCACACCTGGGGGGCGAGGCACGGGGGAGGCAGGAGGGAATCGTGCTGCTGACTGGGCGTTCTCGTGCTGTTGCTGTGCTGTCGCGCGTACCCTATTTGTCCGTTTGGGTTGATCCGGCGGCGACGCGACCGCAGCTCCTTTACGGTACTGTATTGGTAAGATCGATAACAGGTAAGCCTGGTTGGCAAGTATTACTCTAGGTCCCCGGTCGCCTACGTCGGTCCAACCGTTTATTACTCACCCCACCCTACCCATTCCCGCCAACACCGCGGTCCCGCCCCTAAACCCGCCTCTCACTCTCACCCTCACCTCACCCTCGCCCCAACCCCCAGCCCTCATTCCCCCTCCCTCTCCCTCCCCCTCCCCCCCTCACCCAGTGGCCCCCACATCTCCGCGAACCGCTCCGCCAGCACGACCTGCCGCCGCTTGTCCCGCGAGTACGCCACCATGCCGTCGTACTTTCCGACCCTGAGGTCATCGTTAGTCAGATGCCGTACCTGCATCGTACCGGCATATCACACGGGCCGAACAACGGCCGTCGCATACGACGCGAATGCCTCTCCTGCGCGCCGAGTCTGGGCGGGGGCTGTCCTCGTGCGAGGACAGTGAGAGGACGCACTCTGCTTGCTAAGTCGCTATGCGGTGTCTAACCGAAAGCGCACTTCTACCCAACTCATAACTAACAACGGACCGCACACGAGAGGGACAACCGAGGCCAGCCCTACGCACCCGCCGCTCACCCAGCCCACCCTCCTCACCCCTACAACCCAGCAGCCAGCGCCACCTACGCCCCACCCACGATGCAGAAAAGCCAAAAGCCGCCCCCAGCCCCTCCCCCCACCCGGCGCAGCGAGGCCCACGAAGCCCCACGCCCCCCGGCCCGCCTCCCCTCCCCTCCCCCTCTACCCCACCCCCACCCCACCCCACCCCACACACAGCCCGCTCACCTCCAGCGGTGCCGTGTACATCCCCCCACTGGACACGAACACCACTCGGGAGGGCGCGGAGGACCTCAGCAGCGGCCCCAGCCCCCACGTCAGCGCAAAGGCGCCCAGGGTGCTGGTGGCGAAGCAGCTCTCGAGGCCGTCCGCGCTGGGCACGAACTCGTGGACCTTGGGGCGGGGGGAGCGGGTGAGGGGGGGTGAGGAGCGGGAGGAGGGGGTGACACAAACACACACAGAGAAACACACACAGAGACACACACAAAAAAACACGGCTTTCACTCTACCCCTCAACTTCCTGGGCAGGAACCATCGCGCGCTGGCTCGGAGGTGACGCAAGAGCCCAAGAGCCCGGAAGCCAGACCATGCGACGCGATGCAGCGTGAAAAACGCTAAACCCCCAAAAACCCTAAAACCCTAACAACCCTCGCTCCCGCCGCTGTTCCCACCGCCGCTCCCAACTGCTGTGAGGCTGTGGGGTAGGGCTGCGGGGGAGAAGCGGCAGCGGCAGGGTAACGTGGCGGCGGGGCGGTATGGGACGTCATATGACGTAATGCGACCGCACCAGGATCCCCGCGTTGTTGATCAGCAGGTGCAGCTGTCGGCCCGCCGCCTCCCACTCGCGGACGAGCGAGTTGATGGAGGCGAGGCTGGACACGTCGCAGACCTGGCGGGTCGGTCGGTCGGTCGGGCGGGTGGGTGGGCGGGCAGGCGGGCGGGCGGGCAGGCGGGCGGGCGAGGTGGTGTCGGGTACCATTGTACAACTCGACGCACATGGGGGGGGAGGGGATGGCCGGGCACCCATGGAGAGCGAGGGCGAGGTGGAAGGATAGGGATGCCCCTCCGGGAAACACCCCTCGCTCGCTCGCCCGCACACGTACATGCCCACCCAGACACCCACCCACCCACCTGCAGGTGCACGTTCTGGTTGCCGGTGGCCTCCCGGACCCTCTTCACCGCCTCCTCGCCGCGCTGCGGGTTGCGGCAGACCATGTACAGCGTGGCGCCGCGGCGGGCCAGCTCCTGAGGGGAGGGGAGGGGAGGGCAGGACGCGTGTGTGAGAGGTCCGGAGGGCGGTGAGGGCTGGCCAGGACCAACGGGGGGGAAGATCTATTGATCGAGATGGGAAAAGGGCGAGCGGTGCGGAGGCAGGTGACTGGAGGGCAAAGGCTGCGGTGCCGGCGACTCGGCTCGTTGGCTGACAGCGGGTTTCCTTGCAGTGGAGCTTGGCCGGGTATTTTGTGGCGGGAGCGGGGGCTATACCTGGCTGGGCTGCTTGGGTTGAGATGGCCAACGGTTCGGAAGGGGTATATATATGGGCGTGGCGGCCGCAGGCCGCGTGCGGTGTGCTGCGCCCCACGGGTCGGTTTAGAAAGGCAGCCGGCATTGGCGCGACGCGGGAATACCGGTTCAATACCGGTTGTTGCTTGTTCCGCGCACTTATGGCGACGAGAACACTCGAAAATTTCGAATCGGGTCGGTCCGCACGTCCAGAAGCGTATCCTGTTGGGTGGTGTGGCGTGGCGCTCCGCGCGCGCTGTGCCTGTGTGAGCCTGTCTTACTGCACCTGTGAGGTTTCATAGCCGAGGCCCTGGTTTGCACCCGTGACCATCACCACCTTGCCGTCCAGTCGCCTCTCCATGACGCTGCATGGCGGTGCGGAGTGGTACAGGCACAGGGGGAAGATGGACAGGGGGCTCCGCGGCAGGCCATACCGTATCGCACAGGCTGGAGACGGGCATGAGGTTCGGAAGCAGCAGGGCGTGGCGGAAGCATTCCATTTCGTAGAAGCTGAGTTTCATTCCCGGACGTATTCGGCGTGTCCCAACAGCCTGGTCTCATTCGTGAAACACCCACCTGTTGTCCCAGGTCGCCGACGCTCGCGCGAAGCCATTCTTGCCAAAATGTTTTGGCCCATACAGAAGGAAGCTAACGTTGCGTAAGAACCCCATTTCGGTTGGTCACGCGGTTGTGTGGGCAGGATTGAGTGAACCGTCGTCTGGTTGCCAAACCACGTAGTTCAAACGCAGCTACGTATCAAGCCGTTTGATAAATTGAAGGTCAACGAATGGGCGCAAATTCAGACTGCTTCGATGCGTGAATCGGTAAGGGAAGTTGGCGTCAACCTAAGAACCTATGCGGTTCGGTGTTGTGTGAGAATGCCAAGCAATTTGAAATCAGTCTCTACCATGCACACGACAAAAGCCCACCGGCACTAACAGGCCGACCGGGTGCACGGGCGAGGTGGTTACTGGCCGTTGGAACTCGACCACGGGCACGCGGACCTTACGCGAATTTGAGTCTGGGCTTCTAAGCACCTGCCGCAACCTACAGCTGCCTCTCCCCAAGCTCATTCAGCACACCAAGGAAGCGTCTTTTCGTGGAGCAAGCGCGCAATCCGCCCGAAGGCCTCCGCGCGGACATCCATGAGACGACCCGGAGACGGCCCGACCCGACTGCCACAGCAAAATGCAAGTGCCAGGCGGAGAGGCGATGTCGCGACATCAAGCGCCAGCCTCCCCGTGTGCCCGGTCCCATCCGTCCACCACCAAGTTGCCCCACCCCCGAGCCCAACCGCGCCCAACAAGCTTGGCCCCTGCATCCTGCGTTTTTGAGTGTCCGCGTCCGCGCGCGAGCAACCCTATCGCTCGCGGTAGCCGCCCGGGCTGTGGGGGTTGGGGGTGCGCACATCGCCGCGTTTCCGGCGGCACCGCCGCGCCCCGCCGCCGCGCCACCCCCCTCCAAAGGGCCATCAACAGCCCCCTTTCCCACCCTGCAAAAGCCCCCGCAACCCGCCTCCACGGGGGGTTCCCGCACCCCAAAGGCACGTTAGCGGCGCGGGCCGGCGGGCTTCCATGCCCCGGCTGGCGGCGCGGCACGGCACAGCACTGCGTGTGCCTCCCTTCAGCTGGGTGGCGGATCGCTTCCCGCCACCGCCGTTTCTGTCGCTGCCTCCGACCCCGCCCCCGCAAACCCCGCACCCCCAACCGCCGCATCAGTGGCCGCCGCCGCCGCCGCCGCGGCTCCGCCTCCCCACTGACTGCCTCGCTCGCTCGCTTGCTCGCTCGCTCACTGCAGCAGCAGCTGCGGTAGCAGGCCAAAGTCGTCGAAGTTCAGCGACACAGGCGGCCTGTGTGTGTGTGGGGGGGGGGGGGGTGCCACGCAGCAGCAGCAGCAGCAGACGACGGAGGATGGAGAGGTCGGTAGGAAAACAAAACGGCGGATGGGGGACATCTGAGGGACACCAGGGGCGCGCGCGCGAAAGAGAGAGAGAGCGTCCAGTGGCGGCAGCGGCGGCGGCGGGGGCGGACAGGCCTGGCAAACTCAGCGGGGAGCGGGCGGGAGGCGCGGGCCATTTGCGGAGCGCTGGAGCCGCGCTCGCGAAACATCCATCCCTTCCTTCGAGAGGCCCCGTTCCATCGCTGCGCGATGCGTTTCTTTCTCAGCCACCTCGCCCCCTCGGATCCCTCGCCCCTCAGCCCGCACTCACGAGGTGGACTTGTCCGCCCGCACCGGCAGGAACCAGATGTGGCGGCCCGCCGGCCCCCGGGCAGTGCCCTCCAGCTGCACGAACACGCCCGCCTGCTGCTTGCTGCCGCACGACGACGGCCAGGGCTTGCGCAGCCAGAGCTGGCGTGCGCGCACACACGGACACAAACACACACACAGAGAGGTAAGGGGGGAGGTTTGTTGGAGCGCAATGCGATGTTGGCACTGATTGCGGCAAAAGCCGTCCCCTAGACTGGATGACCAAGGCGCACAGGGGTAGTGAAGGGACGAAAGGCGGTCAAGAGACACAAACACACACGCACGCACGCATACGCCGCCGCCGACGTACTGCACTGCCACAGCCTCCAGCCTCCCCGAGGCGGACGGGACGGACGGACCCTCGTTCCCTCTCTTCCAACCGTGCCGCCACGGGCGCCGCGGCCCCCACCCACCCACCCACCCACCCACCGCGAGGGTCCCACCGCTCCTTGTTCCCCCACCACCGCCCACCCGCCCCTTTCCCTGTTTGGACTGTCATACTCCACACTCCACGACGCACTCCTCCACCCACCCACCCACCCACCCACCCGCGCACGCACGCACCCACCCACCTGCGGGAATGACACGGCGGCCTTTGGCACCACCGCCACCGCCGCCACCGCCCCCAGGCGCTTGGACTCGGCCCGCATGCCCACCACGAACTCGCCCAGCGCGTCCGGGTTGCTGAATGCGTGCGCCGCCTGGATGTGCGCTTCCCGCTCCTCGTGAGACTCGGCACCAGGGCCTGGGCGCCGGCGCGGGGGGGGGGGCGGGGGCGGGGGCGGGGGCCGGGGCGGCGCGAGGCGGGGCCGGGGGAGGTATGGTTGGGACCGGGCAGACCGCAGGCTGCGCAGCCCAGCGCATTCACCCGATTCGTTCGTTCGTTCGCTCGCTCTCAACGCCAGCCAGCATGTCAGCCTGTCGCCCATTCGGACACCTTTTCCACTTCCACTGCCCCGCTGCTCCAGCACGGCCCGGGAGGGGGCCCGATGAGCCCCAGACGCGGCGGCTGCCGCCACTCAACGCCCCACCGCCCCACACCCCTGCCAAACCCCACCCGGGAGGAAGTGCAGCGAGGGAGTGAAGGCAGTCCCCGACTCCGCCACGTTGTCCAGAGTCATGGCGGCGAGATCCCGGCAGAAACTCGCCAACTGCTGCTGCTGCTGCTCTTGGGCGTTGGCTCCCACGGCGGCGAGCAGCACCGACTCCAGGGTGTCCTGAGGTAACCGGGGGGGAGGACGCGGACGACACGGGGGGTACGTGAAAGGAAAGCGGTGCTTTGCGCGCCGCAACCCTTTTCACCCCACCCCCTCTGCCGCCGGGGTTGCCGTCAGGTCCCCCGAGCCGCACCACGGCACCGAAACCCCCTCCTCCCAGCGCCCGCGCCACCCATGGCGCTGTCAGCACCAGCGCCCCTGCCCCTCTCCCCCGCCCCCCTTGGTGGCCGGGCCCTGTCGGCACCGGTAAACCCTGTTACGGTACCTCCTTGTGCGACGACGACTTTATTTTGAGCAGCTTGGTGAGCGAGCGGATCTTGTTGGAGAGCTCCTTGGTGGAGGCGCCCTCGCCGCCGTTGAGCCGGACAACAGACTGGTACACCTCCAGAGCCTGCGGGCCGGGAGGGGCCAGGGGGACCAGGGGGCGGGGGGTTATCCACGGGGGTATAGACCGGAGCCCGTGAACGGTAACGTATCCGGGGGGAGGAAGGGGAGGCGCGAGCGGGAGGGGGGGTGCGAGCGTGGGGGCGTTGCAGGAGGCCAGGGCCGCCGTCGATCCGCCGCGGTGCTGCCCCCGCCCCCCCATCCAGCCTCCGACGCCTCATCATCACCATTATCATCATCATACGGTGGGGTCCGTGCCGTCCGACCAGCCCCGCCACATGAAACACACACATGCGCACGTCCCACGCCCCACCTCGTGCATTTTGTCCTGGGCCTCCAGGACGGCCGCTTTCCGGAAGTAGCCCTTCTCCCAGTCCGGCTTCAAGGATATGCACTTGTCCGCATCCTCCATCGCCTTTGTGACCTTGTTGAGTTTCAGCAGCGCGGCCGATCGGTTGCTGCGTTGCGGAGCGTCGGATGACGTTCGGGAGGCAGGTGCATGGCGGATTTCAAAGGGGCGGTTTCAAAGGGGCGAGTGTGCAGTTCCGGGGTGTGCGGGGTCGGTTATCCTGTAAGTGTGCACGGCACCACCTCATCCGCTCCGGTGTGAGATGAGTGGGGAAGAGTGCAAGTATCCCCCGGAGTGCAAGTATGCGCTGTGGGCGCCGTGTGGCGCGTTTCGAGAGCTGTCTGCACGCTGGCCACGACGGGTAACGGGCCCTTGCTGCCCCAAGCAGCCAACCTGGGCAGGGACAGCCCATGTGCACATATCCTCATCGTTACGGCATGCATGAAAGCAATGAAAGGAAAAACAACCCTTCGCCGCCGGTTCCGGATGCAAATCGCGCTCCGTTACCTGTAGAGGACTGCATTCTGCGGGTCCTCTTTGATGGCTTGTGTATATAGAGCAGCTGCTTTCAGGTAATTCTCCTTCTTAAACTCCTCATTCCCCTGATCCTTAAAGGAAGCCATACTTTGCGGCGCTGACGATCGGCGCGCGCCTAAAAAAGCGCGCCTTACTTGCCGAGGGCAACAAGCTCTTTCGTCGTTGGCCTAATGCAAATGTTCTTAGGAGTAGAAGGGATCAGAGTCGGGTAATACTGGGAAGATACTGTCAAACTGCGAAGGCAAGGACAGGTCGATATGGGGCAAGTTACCAAGGATTATCCCCAATAAGACGCATGGGTATAATAACATCACCAGTTTCGAGACGCATTGCTGCTAGCCGAAATGTGCACAAGCGCCGTACAGTTTTGGTTCCGGAACGCGGGACTGTGTCACGCCCCAAAGTTGGCAGGGGAAAGAGCGGACCCACACGCTGCCTGTTGGCGAGCTGTACAGGACAATGCTAGCAACGCATAGCACCCTCCATTTACCGCGTCGACAGCTGCACATCACTGAGAGAGTCACGGGCGCGGCCAAAGCCCAAACCTGCCCAAAAGCCGCGGCGGGCGGGCAGCCCAAAGAGCGACACCAGAGACCACAAGCGTCAGTCACCCGTTAGAGGTCAACCAATCGTTGCAGAAACCTTACCCGGTGAACCGCGGGGCCGTTGCGGGCCGCAATTCGCCCGAGCCAGCCGCGCAAAGCAGTACGGCAATCGGGCCGCGGGCACTTTTCACAGGGCACCACACGCAGGGAGCCCGGCGAGCGGCCCATCCCCCGCCCGCCAGCCCGCCAAACCGCCGCCCGCATACATCCATCGTCATAATATGCCGCCATCACGGCGGCAGCGCACACATACACACACGTCTCAGGCCCACACTGGCCCACCACCGCGCCTGTCCGCCACACCCTCTTCACAGGCTCCGAAACACGCCCGTGCTCCCTGTTGCCTTTCCCCGCGCATAACGGACGCACAAAAGCAAAAAAAGAGAAAGTTAAAAAAAACATATGTCGTATGTCGTATATGTCGTATATCAGTCCATGTGCCCGCCCGCGTCCATGCGTTTTGCGTGCCGGTGCGGTATTCCCGCGCCGCGCCGAGCCGCGGCGCTCCGCCCCTCTAGCGCTAAGGCGGAGCAGCAGCCCTGCCTCAGGGACACGCCCATACATCGCTGGTACGTACACACACACCGGGGTTGCCTCCTTCGCTGCTGCTCAATCATAATCTTTGAGCATGGTACCGTACCCGCACTCGCCCACACACTCGACCACACAACACCTGCGACCCGCCCGCATTTCGCAGCGGGGCGCAATCGCAATCGCTCCGGAACCCAACCTGCCGTATCGTATCGGCCACACACCGTGCCTCCCCCGGCCACCCCCCCCCCCCCGCTCTACAAGCGGAGCAACGAGGCCCCCTGCAGCCCGGCCTCGTCGCGGCTTCAACCGCCGTACCTGCCGTACCTGGCAAAGCGCGCCAGGCGTAGATATATCATCATCATATTTCCCCCCAATGTCAAACCCTTTTCAAGTCATAGCCACGGTCAGACGCGCCGTGGTCTGCATACGGCAGAGCCAGTCCACGAGGTATTCGTATTCCACTCCAATAAACACTTTGATCTTTATTTCACTATCGACGGGCGAAGAAATAATGGAGGAGGAGGAAGAGGACTGCAGTCGCAGCACAGCTGTGGCGGGCATGGAGACCCTGACCGCGTCCCGACGCGAAGCTCAGCTCTGCGTCCCAGGGATGTCTGCTCCCCGGTGTAGGAGGTCCTTGGGGGTAGTGGCAGCACCCCTTGACTGCAGAAAGCGGTTCACCGGCAATGCGTCGGCGGCTGCCGGAGATCCCAGCCAGCCTCCCAGCCAGCCAATCAGGACCAGCCGTCAACAACGGGAGCTCCTCAGCAGGATTCAACAGGACTCCATAGCACGCCTCAAGTCCTCATGCGCGCCCGGTGACCGCCTTGCCGCCGCCCGACGGCGTCACCGGCTTGGAGCCCGCCGCGGCGCCCCCGCCTCGCGCCCCCGACCCCGAAGCCGGCTTGCCCCTGGCCGGGCTGGCCCCGCGCGGCGGCTGCGGCTGCTGCTGCGGCGGCGGCTGCTCCTGTGACTGCTGCGGCGACGTCAGCGCGCTGCCTCCGGACTGCTGGCTGGCGATTGAGGGCAGCTGCAGGTCCAGCCGCGGAGTATTCACCACGGAGCCGGCGCCATAATCTGTGAGGGAGGCGGCAGAGAGGCGGCGGCGGCAGAGGGGCGGCGGCGGCGGCGAGGCACAGGTGGAGGAGGAGGGCGTTAGGTGAGTTGGCGCGGCAGGTGGGCTGCGGAAAAAGAGGCAAGCAGTCAGCAACCAGGGCGCACTCTCGTGGGAGCGGCGCTGGCGCGGGGGGAGGGGGGGCTTCCCCCGAACGGGGAGGGCTACCCCGAGCGCCCGCCCGCGCGGCCAAAGGCCGGACGGAGCCGCCCCGTCGCGTGCTGCCGCCCCTGCCGTCCCTCACCCTTCCCCGCCCCGGCATCTCGAGCGTTTCCAGGTTTCACATAACGCCGGCTGCCGCTCCGTTCTGCCCTGATCGGCTCGGCTCTGCGCTTCCCGCTTCTCCATGGCCCCCCTTCGCGCCCCCTCGCGACACCGCCACGCACCCAGCGTGATGCTCCTGCGCTGTGGTGGTGGTTGCTGCTGCTGCTGCTGCTGCTGCTGCTGCTGCTGCTGCGGGCGCCCCGACGTGGCCCCGCTCGCCACCGCGAGCCAGCTGAGCATAAAGTTGGCGCGCGTGGCCACCACATCACCCGCCGAGGAGATGCGGAGCACGGCCTCGAAGAGCGGCACCGCACCAGCCTACAGGAGGGGGGTAGGTTATTATTATCCCATTGCTTTTGGTGCTGGTGGAGGGGTATGTGTGTGAAAGCGTGAAAGCGTGAAAGCGTGAAACGGACACGACCGCTGTGCGCTTCTCGGAGCCGCCCTACTCCCTTCTTCGATTTTCCAAGCTCATCACAACACCCTCCAAACAAATACACACACACGCGCACACACGCACACACACGCGCGCGCGGGGCTTCTGCGTATGGAGCTTCCCTCCTCCTTCGATCCACGGACAACGTCGCGCTTTCACCTCCCACTTCGAAAACCCCCCAATTTCAAATCCATTTCACCGCAAACAACTAAAAAAACCCATCAAATACCCCAAGAAAGCACACCCGCACGCACCGCCATGAGCTTCTCCTGCACGCTGATGACTCCGCCCATGTTCATAAGAGCGCCCGCCGCAAACACCGCCGCCTTGCACTCGCCCGGGCTGCGGAGGTCGTGTGGGTCGCCCTCGGCCACCACCCTGGCGGGCGCGTGGCCGGCGGCGGCCCTGTTGAGGATGCTGCTGGCGCTAAAGCCCAGCGCCTTGCTGTTGTTGCCGGCCGGGTTGGTCCGGCTCACCGCCTCGCGCACCAGCGCAAGCAGCTGCGGCACGCCGCGGCACTCCGCTATGGCCTCCTGCGCGCGCGCAAAACGAGGAAGAAAGAGTGAGAGAGAGCGGGAAGAGGGTATGGGCGTCCAAACAGGCGAGCTGACACAGTGGGGAGAGAGACAGAATGTGTGTATGTGTGTGTGAGGGAGAGGTAGATAGATAGATAGATAGATAGATAGATAGATAGATAGATAGATAGATAGATAGATAGATAGATTGATAGATAGATTGATAGATAGAGAGAGAGAGAGAAGGAGAGAGGGGGTAATTAAAACGGCCCGGGACGAGGGAACGCAACGCCGAGGGGGAGAGAGAGGGAGAGAGACAGGTCATCTTCGGAGCCCGTCACCCGGCCCCGGTTGGCAACCGTCTCGCCGACCGAAGTGTGGGGAACAGTTGGGAGGTCCGCGGCCCACCTTGCACGTGTCGCAGGCGCTGCAGTTCATGAGCGCCGCCGCCGCGGCCGACGCCACGGGGCTGCGGGATCCCTCCCCCAGCAGCATCACCAGCGGCCGCAGCCCCCCCGAGCTGCGCAACGCGTCGCGACCCTCCTGGACCATACACACCGCCGCGAGCGCGTTGCAGGAAGCCAGTCGAACGTCCCTGCGGGGTGGGGGGTGTGGACGTGGTGGTGGGGGTGGTGGTGGAGGTGGGGGTGGGGGTGGGGGTGGACGTGGTGGTGGGGGTGGGGGTGGAGGTGGGGGTGGGGGTGGGGGTGGGGGTGGACGTGGTGGTGGTGGTGGGGGTGGAGGTGGGGGTGGGGGTGGAGGTGGGGGTGGGGGTGGAGGTGGGGGTGGGGGTGGGGGTGGAGGTGGGGGTGGGGGTGGGGGTGGAGGTGGGGGTGGGGGTGGAGGTGGGGGTGGTGCAGCAACAAAGGAGAGACATCGCAGGTGAGGTGGCGGAGGCGGTGGAGAGGGTGGGGGTTGAGTAAGGGAAGAAGCCATGGGGCGGTGCGGGACAGCGGGACCTTGTGACGGCGGGGCAGCCCCCTGGCGGTTGGCTCGCGTACTTCACTCCAGGTCGTCTTCGTTACCCTCCTTCAACCCTCCTTCGACCCTCCTTCGACCCTCCTTCGACCTTTCAACCTTTCAACCCTCCTTCGTCTTCGTCTTCGTTACCCGCCTTCCACCTGCCCCTTCCGTGACCCCGCCCTCCCCCGGCTGCTGTGACACCCGCACGCGCGCTGGCTGCGAGGGGCTGGCGGTGTGCCCCGTCACTCGGCACGCAGGCGGCGCGGAACCCCAAGAGCCGTTGCAGGCCCCTCCGTCCGTCCGCCCCTCCGTCCTTCCGTCCGTCCGTCCGTCCGTCCTTCCGTCCGTCCGTCAGCGGTACGCCTACATCACTCACTCCGCGGCCCTCCCATCGCGGCAGCAGAGGGGCGCAGGACGGTTGCAAATGGGGTGCGAAGAGGAGGCGGTGCCCAAGCCCACACCGGCCCTCAGCCCACTGCAGCTCTCAGTCCAGATCGAATCAGATCAGATCAGTTCAGCACAGCTGTGGGCTTACTGGGTGTCTGACTCGAGCAGATCCACCAGCAGCACCACCCACTTGAGCGCTATGACCAGCGAGTAGTGGTCCCGGGCTAGCTCTTGGACCTGGGGGATGTGGGTCGCGAGGGAAGGGGGGCTGTGTGGTCGGCGTGCTGGGACGACAACGGGGGTGGGAGTTGCGAGCCTGGGAGAGAGGGGCGGGGTGATAAAGATGAGACGCCACAGCGGTGGATGGGAGAGGACGGGTAGCAAAGATTAGACCGCACCGGCAGAGGGAAAAGGAGGGGAGGGAGGATGAGCCCTGGGACAGAGGCGCCTTCTGGCTGGCCGGCGTGACTTGTCTGTGTTTGAGCAGAAAATGCGGGTGACTGCCGATGGGAGGCCGTGTGTCCGTCTCGTACAGGGAAAGGTACCATATGCCGGGTAGAGTAACCGCCCAGCCGAAAAGTCTTGTTGAATAAGATTGCGCGTACTCTCAACGTTGGGGCCAAAACGGCCCGAACGCAGGGCCAAGCGACACACAGCCAAGTCCCCAAGCGTCGTCGGAACAGTATCAAAGAGAGATCCCTATTTGCACAACCACTGAAAAACTTGTTACGCAGCCACTTACGCATACGATCGCCTGCGCCAGGTTGGAGATATGCTGCGCATGCAGCAATTGGTCTACCGACTTGGCCATATTTAGCACCTCTGGGTTGATCCGCGAAGTTAACCGAGCTTTTTCTAGCCGCTCCTCCACACTCAATTCATTGGTAGGACCGGTCATTTCCTTACGTCACAAATTGTCCGCCGCAGTATCGGACACAAACAATATCGCGTTTGAAAGTTATTCAATCTCCGAGAATCTTTGTTACTCACAAATTGCTGCAATAGTAAAAGACTCCAAGGCAAACGATTATTGTAATTCGGGGCAGAAGCCGTACACCGTTAGTCCCCGTTAAAATAAAACCGCGTCCATAGCGGATTGGCTTGTAAGATGCCGCATAGGCGAGACTCACACGCTCAGACACGATACCGAAGAGAAACTTTATCCGCTGCCTACGCTTCCGTGACCCTGCCCGTAGGAACCCTAGTGTGAGGCCGCTATCGGGCTATATCTCTCAAAGCATTTGCAGTAATTTCGACTTCGTTTCAACATGGAGGTTGCAAGTCGCGCTGCTGTTGACAGGTGCGAAGCTGTCTTTCGGAGGGAAGCTAGGAGCTCGAGTCAGGAAAAGGCGGAGTCCAGGACAGTTCGCTGTAGGAGAGACTTGGTTATGGGTATAGTTGATCTCCAACGGCATCTGCAATTTTCAATAAGCTTGGACTGCCGCTTCAGAAACGAGGCAAGAAGTTTGAAGACAGCGACCTAGCCGAGAGGTTCCAACATTTTTTAACAAATAAGACGGCGTTTTAATACCGCAGGGCATGGCGTTCGACACAAAAAGCGGGAGGAATGCGTCGAAGCTGCGCTGTTCGGGTGAGGGATGCCGGTCGAGGAAGCTGCGGGAGCCTCGTCAGCGAACATCTCACCCGCTGGGACGCGGCTATTGATGCGGCATCATCCAACCTGCAGTCAAACCAACATCTACATGGCATGGCGCATGCGCGCAGGTCGTCGCCTTCAACGAGGCCCGAAGGACGCCGATGGCCCACGGCGGGGCCGGCCTGCCGCCCGGCACGGGCACCGCTGCAGCCAACGCCCCAGCGCGCCCAGCTATCCCGTCCCCGCCGCTGAGCCCGGACCGCGTGGCCTCGCTCTCGCCGCCGGCGCTCGCGGCCGCCCTGCTCGACGACACGCAACACGTGACACCCCCGGCTGCCCGCACCGACGGCTGCAGCACCATCACCGCGCGGGAAGCTGCAGCCGCAGCCGCCGCCGCCGCCGCCACCGTCACCACTACGGAAGCGCGCGTGTATGACGCCGTGTCGCGGCGTCTGATGCAGGGCGTCCACGACTTTGACGCGCAGTCCCTGGTGGATATCCTGCACGCCTACGGTCGTCGAGGGGGTCAGGGTCGCAGCCACCGAGATGTACTGGCGATCTGCTGCGTGGTGCTCTCCGCCAAGGTACGGCCTGCAACGCTGCAAAATGGGTAAAAACGAAGGTACCGCAGCGAAGGAACGGAGGCGGCGTTTGTGGTTGTCCTCTCCTCTCCTCTTTTCAGGAGAGGGAGGGAGGGAGGTGTTAGGACTGGAAGCGACATCGAACACATCGTTCAGCTATACCAATCGTTCAGCCACCACGAAGAGCAGGAACTGCGTTACAGTTCATTTTGGGGCCAGGCGCCTGCGCGCCGGGACCTCACGAGGCCTCTCTGCTGCTGCTGCTCCTGCTGCTGCTGCCGCTGCTCCTGCAGGTGGACGAGCTGTCGCCAGCGGCTCTGACCCGGTTGGCCGCAGCCTGCGCCCGCATGAACCTGCGGGCCACCGACCTGCTGGCGGCGCTGTGCGCGAGGGTGGGTGGGTGGGTACCGTATAAAGAAAAAAGCGCCTGGGTGGTGGGTGGGTGGGGGGTTCGTGGGGGTGGGGGTTAGAGCATGACAGTCCCATGGCGGGGGATGGGCAGGGTGGCTTGAGTGCGATGCGGCGTTGGATCTGGGTGCAGCAACCAGCCTATCTGGGTCGCTGTGATTTGGGTTTCACCTTTCCCAGTGCCGATGTGGGTTCTGATCGCTGCTGAGCAGGAGCTGCGCACGAGGACGGGGGTTGTGGGGGCGGTTGCATGGACGGTTGCCTGGGGCTGCATGCGTTATCCACAATGGGGGGGGCGCCCAGGCGAGGTCCTTAGGGTTCTGGTGGATGAGCATGCGTTATCCACAATCGGGGGGCGCCCAGGCGAGGTCCATAGGGTTCTGGTGGGTGAGCGGTCCTTAGGGTTCTGGTGGATGAGCGGTCGTGTGCTACCAGACCCATGTTCGGGTTACACTCACACGATTCTCCCCCACTCCACTCCACTCCATGTTCACCCACCATCCGCCCGCCTGTGTCCAGGCTGGCGAGCCCGGGGTGCTGTCCCACTTCGCCCCCTCCGACCTGGCGGCGCTGCTGGTGGCGCTGTCGCAGCTGCAGCACCGCTCCCCGGCGCTCTTCACGGACGCGGCGGACGTGCTGGCAGCGGAGCTGCTGCAGGCGACGGCGGCGGCGGCGGCAGGGACGGGGGCAGCGGGGGCGCGCCCGTGGCCTGGCGCGGGGCCAGCGGTGGGGAAGGCGGGCAGCGCGAAGGCGGCGCTGGGCCCGGAGGAGGCCGTGTCTGCGGTGTGGGCGCTGGCGGCGGCGGAGTTGTACCACCGACAGGTCTTTGATGCCGCGGGTGAGTGACGGCTGCGAGGGCGGGGGCGGCGGGGGCGGGGGTGGAGGAGTAGGGAGCTGCAGCAAGGGAGCGGAGGTGTAGGGGGGAGGAGCGGGAATGGGAGCCGCCGCGGGGGGAGGGGTCGGTGGAGGCTGGGGATGGCTGGTGACGGTCAGGACAAGAGGGTGGTGCGGTGGGTGCGGTTGTGGGGAGGGCCCTTGGGTGCCGGTGTGTGTGAGTGTGTCTCCTCGCGTTTACGGCGAGCCGGATCCACCCTGCACCACCATTTCAACCGTCCGCCGCCGCGGCATTGCCTCAACCCGGCCGTGGCGCTGAGCGCGAGGCGCCGCCCGGCCCAGCTGCTACGACCTCCTCACCTCTTGCTCCCCGCCCCTCCCTCCCTCCCTCCCCTTTTCCCTTCCTCTCCTCCCTCCCTCCATCCATCCCTCCCTTCTCTCCCTCCTTCCCTCCCACCCTCCCACGCCTCCCTCCCCTCCCCTCCTGGGGAGCAGGCGCCCTCCTGATGGACCGCTTGGGCGACCTGGACGGCACCTCGCTGGCCAAGATCGCCTGGGCCTTCGCGACCGTGAGTCCCGTTCCGTCCCGTCCCGCTACGCCCAGTTCCGTTCCGTTCCGCGGGGGTGGGTGGGTGGGTGGGGGGGTTGAGGGCGATCAAAGCGCCATTGGATCTGAAGGGGCGGGGCAGGGAGATGGGGTCAGGGAGGGGCGGGGCCCGCTCTTGGGCTTTCATGCTGCTCCCGCTCCCTGCCTCCCCCTCCTGCCTTCCCCCCGCCTAGCTGGCTGGCTGCTGCCCCCCTACCAGTCTACCAGTACACATCCACGGACGCATCACACTGTAAACTCACCCGCTCCGCCTGCCCCCTCTCTCCCTCTCTCTCTCCCTCTCCCTCTCTCCCTCCCTCTCTGCGTCCCTCTTCCTCTCCCTCTCCCTCTCTCTCCCTCTCTCCCGCCCTGCAGGTTCGCTCAGCGGATGAGAGCCACCGGGCGCTGTGGGACCGCGACCTCTTCGACAGCATCGCGGGAGCCTGCCTGGAGCACGGGGTGAGAACGACAGCCAGGCCCCCCCAGTCTCCTCCCCGCTGGGCGACATAGCCCTCACCCCGTCTCCCTCCCCCTCCCCCTCCCCCCGGCGACCTGTGGGCGCTTTCCACACATGGATTCCGCCCCGCCCGCCCGCCTCCACCCCCCCACCCCCCACCCATGCACACGCCCCAACCCGCACGCTCTTTCCCCCGCGCCGCGCCGCCCGCCCGGCGCCCACCCAGCCACCCAACCGCTCCCGCCCGCCGCTCCCACCCTCCATTCTCCACTCTCCACCCTCCGCCCGCCGGCCGCACTTCTCACTTCCCACCTCCCACTTTCCTCCAGCCAATCATCTTCATTATCTGGCCTAGGCTGTACCTGGATGTCTTCAAGGTTACCTAGTCCAGGGGGGCCTGGTTGCATCGCTTCCGTACCACCACTACAAACGCCGCATCGCACTCATAACTTCCCACCGCCCTCCGTAACGGCCAAACGCCCCCCCCGCGCCCCTTTGAACGGCGGCACTCCACCATCATACCCCTTACCCGCATCCGCAGCCCGCGGCCCTGGCCTCCTTCCCGCCACGCGCCCTGGTGACCCTCATGTGGTCCTTCGCCGCCATTCCCCACTACGACGGCCCCCTCTTCGAGGCCCTTGCCTCGGCGCTGGCGCCGCACCTGGCTGCGCGCGCCGTGGTGCCCTCGGACCTTGTGGCAGTCGCCTGGGCGGTGCAGAGGGTGGGCCACTCCTCGTCGCGCGGCGGCGGCGGCGGCGGCAGTGGGGCCGGGGGCGGGGGCGGGGGCGAGGGGGGGTTGATGGTGTCGTTGGGGGAGGCCGCGCTGGCGGCGGTGGATCGGTTGGATGGGGACGACCTGACGGCGATTGCGATGGCGTTTCCGGCGGCCAGGGCCTACAGCGAGGCGTTCTTCGAGTGAGGGGGTGGGGGGAGGGGGTAAGGGAGCTGGGGAGGCTGGGGAGGGGGAGGGGTACCGGGGAGGGAGGGAAGGGACGGAGGAGGGGTGTGCGGGGGTGGGGGTGGAAAGTCGGGGCGCGATGGCGAGTAAAGGGGGGCGGAGGAGGGAGGGAGGGGCGCGCATCACGTGATCCGCCCCTTCCCCCCGCGTGGGCCTCCGCGCACTGCACGGCGCCGTTTCATCCGTCCAATGGAGTGCGGTGCTATCCACGTGCCGTCAGCGGCCCGCGTGCCTGGCCCTCCTCCCTCCCTCCCTCCCTCCCTGCTTTCCTCCCTTCCCCCCTCGATACATACGTCGATTGACACCGCCCGCCTCTGGCTCTCCATTGCTGCATCTGCCGCAATGCGTCGTCGCACGACGCAAATCGTCATCGCCTGCGTGCCGCCCCGTACTGCACTGTTTTGCTGGTCACTGTCACTGTCGCTGCCAGGTACCTGGTTTCGGAGGCGCAGGCGCGGCCGCAGTTCTTCGGGCAGGTTGCGCTGCTGGACATCATCCGCCTCATCTCCCGGGTACAGCACCGAGACCCGCACTACTACGGCCAGGCGCTGCAGGTACGTACCGTACCGTACCGTGCCGTATTGTGCCGTACGTCACGGCTCGCGCTTTGGGCGAGGCGGCCGGTCACACGCGCGCGTGCGACACCGCGTAGGCGCCCATGCCGCCACCAGGGCCAGCGTTCTGACGTGACGAGGCGATCGGTTCAGTGTCCGTTCCTCGCTGACGCCGTCTCTCCGTATCCGCAGCGGTATCTTCTTTCTTACCTCTACCGACCACGGCGTGCTGGCCCGACATCATCAAGTAAAGGCAATTCCTGGCCCTCTGTTTTGCATACACGAGAGGCAAGCAGAAAGGGGAGCGAGACCAGACTGTGAGAATACGGTAGCATATACGGCAGAACCAACCACCAACGGCCCTTTGGGTCCCCCTCCGCCTCTCGCCCCTTTCCTCCCAGGTCCTGTTGGATCACGTGCATAAGGCCTTCCTGGACGCCCCCGTAGACAAGGCAGGCTGCATGAACCCCTTCCGCTTCGGCTGATGAGCCACTGGGCGCTGAGCTGAGCTGAGCGGTGCGCTGCCGGAGGTCCGCACTCCGCAGTCGCGCTGTCGTTGCCTCGCTTCGGCGCATGTCTGATATGTTGGGGAGGGAGGGTGGTCATGTTCGTTCGTCCTGAGCGTGGCGACGCAACGCTGGTCGTGCTGCTTTGGCGGCTGCGGTCCCTCGAACGGGCGCGCTGGGTTCCTGTACGTGTAGCTCCAGCGCTGGCGCGCACACAAGCACAGGCACACAGGCACAAGCACACATAGACACACACGCATTGGCACACACGCGCTGCACCTTGGCACACAAGCACAGGCACAGGCAAACAGGCACACAGGCACATGCACACATAGACACACACGCATTGGCCAATGCTTTGGCTTGGCGCCAAACCAGGTGGGGCCAAGCCAAAAGCCAAAAGCAGTGGCCCTGGGCGCTACATGCGCTGGGGACAACCGCAGGCGGGCTGCCCCGATCCAGTCGGGCAATGCGGCCAGAGGCCCGGCGCGGCGCCTGCAAGAAGACCGCTTCACTGCTTGTCTTCTTGCGCCCGCCACCTCAATCTCAATCTCACCCTCACGCGTTGCTAGCCCATCACGGCTGTCGTACCGTTTTGTATCATGGAAAATAGTAGAAAGGGCGAGGAGGTTCGTCCGGCGTGCTCCTTGTGCCACGTGGGTTTGCTTTGGATTTGGATTTTATTGCGGTAATATCGGAAAGCCGGTCCCTACCGGACCCTCGCTCCGGCTCAATGTACAGTTGTTGGTTGCACGTTATCGATTAGTCGTTGCTCGTTTATTAATGCGGGTGCCGCGCCGCGGGCCATGGAGTCATGGCGGCGTTTGTTGACGGGCACGTGACGCCCAACCGCATGTCCGCACCGCACGATGCTGTCCAGGGGTGTGTGTGTGTGTGAACATTGTTCGAAGGGCTAAAGTCGCGGTCCAAGGTCAACAGTACACGGAGGGCGCCACCGCAGGGCACCTGGTCGTGTTGCCCGCAAACCAGAAAGGCACATACGTGTCAGTCTGCCCGGGGCCGGTGGTGGGGGCGCCGCCGCTTGTGTGCCCTGATGGCGGTGGATATACAGGGGGCTGTGGGCTGGTGCTGGTGGTTCGCCGTGGTGGTACAGGCGCGCGCTGCCCTCCCCTCTCTCTCCGGCCGCGGTCTCGCGCCCCACCTCAGGTGTTGCCGGTGGTAGGACATAGTCGAAGATGCTCGCACGCCGTCGATGTGGGTCCTCTGTACTGTATTATCGTATCGTATTGTTCTGCACAGTAACGAAGCTCCTGGCCTAGCGGAGGTATTGGATGGCGCCCAAGACAAAGGCCTCTCGCGCCCGATCCGTTGCGCCGGGAGTCCCCGGGCTGCCACCGGGTGTTGGATGGGGGCATGGGCCGTCGGATGGGGACCGCACCCTTTGGACCGCACCCAACCGCGCCGCGTGATGGGCAGAGGCGCGGCCCGCGAGAGCCCCGGGCGCTGCTTTGCGCTCTCTTGCTCGCTCGCTCGTGGCTGTGCCAACCTGACGTTGCTGCCGGTGACACGGCTCACACCCAGGGGTGGGGGTGTGGCCGCAGCAGCTCCCCCTTCGTGCAGCAGTTCCGGCGGCAGCGCTGGCCCCGGGGTGCCGCTTTGCGACTGTCCGTAGTGTTGCGCGCCATTGGGCCCCATTGCCCACCGTCGGCGTCACATGTCAGCGCCCCCCTCGGGGCCTACATCACTAAGTGGCTAGGATGGCCGGAGGCTGCTCCATCGCGCCAGCCAGCCAGCCTTGAAACTGCGACCCAGAAAAGCCTCGACCTCCCCGCCACGCGATACACGGCGTGGTGTGGCATGGCATGACCCGGCAGGGACCATCCCGGCTTGCTTGCTTGCTGGTGCACAGCTTTGCGGCGTACGTGCAGCAGCAGTGACACCAGGTTGGTCAGGGTAAGGTTGGGTGAGGTAAGGTAAGGGTGAGGTAGGCGCGAAGGCAGGAGAGAGGGAACACGCCGTGCTCAGGGGCCTGCCTGCAGCGCCGGCGGCAAGTGGGCCGCACGGTCTTCTTGGCCACAAGCAAAAGCGCCCTTGCAGGCTACAGCGCACCACAAGGGATGAAAGGAACGGCCGGGGGCGTGTCCACTGCCGGTGTGACGCGCAAGCCCTGGTCCGGCTAGTCGCCTTGTTTGTCGTCGCATTGAGCGCCGCAGCTGGCACTCAAGATCACGCGCGCGTCCAAACCTCGATCAACCCAGCCATCATCACAACACACACCCCGACCCATGGGACGCTGCAACCCTCTGCCCAGCTGGTCAGGCCTCAAGGGCGCCAGAGTACGGCACCGGCCGCGGCGCCGCACAGACGTGTCCCCAGCGAGCTACACGCGGCTCACTGGCAACGGGCATCTCTTCACCACCCTCCACCACAGCCACGGGTTTTTCCGGCCATGTCCTGGCCATGTTCCCTGTTTCCCGTCGAGTGCGGCCCCGTCTAGTGCGGCCCCTAATGTACAAAACCACCCCTGCACCCGCACACCCGCCTCGGCCGGGCTCATACCACCACCACCCCCCCCACCACCCCCACCACCCGTAGATGCTGCTTGCTGCATGTCATCCTGCGTTTGCTGCTCCGGGTTGCTGCTCCACCTGCGTCCCTGCCATCCCCCCGGGCTTCCATACCTACCTATCCACCTATCTATCTGCCTATCTTTTTATCTATCTACCTACCCATCTACCTATCTATCCATCAATTTATCTACATGTATTTACTTCTGCAGTCCCCGGCTGCAGCACACACACTCACACACACAGATGTGCCACCACCTCACCACCTCACCGCCGTCACCGCCGCCACCACGAGCCACCCCCCCCCGCTCTCTTAGCCCTGTACCCCGCCCCTCGATGCTCCTTCCGGCACTGGCAGCCTCGGCAGCAGTACGAGACCCCTCCCCACGCCTCAGTGGACGCCGCGGCGTCTTATGGCCATCGGCCCCCACTCGTTGGCGCCCTCCAGGTCGTCGCAGTCCTTGTTGGCGCACAGCGACATCCTCCGCAGCGCCTCATCCACAAAGCAGGGCGGCGGAAGCAGGACAGCCAGCCGCGCCGCCCAGCCGCCCTCGCACGCCCGCAGCCGCGCCAACACGCCCCGGTGACCACTCAGGTCCTCGCCCGCCGCCAACGCCGGCGCGAGCTCCAGAAAAAGGCGCCAGACGTCGTCGGAGCTGCCGTCGAGGCCGCCAAAGCCCGCCCGAAACGCGAAAGGCAGCCAGGCGAGCAGGTCCAGCCGCGGCGTCACCTTCGTCAGCAGCAGGGAGTGGGCCTGGCGTGGGAAGGCCACCGTCAGGTGCAGCAGCGCGCTGACAAACGCCGCCAGCAGTTTGGCCCACGAGGGTGACGGCGGGGTCCTGACAAGCGCCGTCATAACCGTCATGAGGTGGTGCGGCACGTCCAGGCACTGCAGCTGCGCCTCCCAGCTCTCCGCCTCGTGCCGCAGAATGCTGGCAGCGGCGGCAGCGGCGGCGCCCGCGTCCTCGTCCATCTGCTTGGCCTCCGCCTTCGTCGCCGCAACGGCCGCCGCCGCCGTGCTGCACTCCAGGTAAGCCAGATACATGGGCGCCAGCCAATTCATGAGCATCACGGACGGCAGCGACATGGCCCCCTCCTCCTGCCACCGGAGGAGCTCGCCTTGTGTGTACACCGGCTCGATGTGGAACACCGTCCCCAGCCAGCAGGACGCGGTGAAGGAGGACAGCAGCAGCAGCTGGTGAAGAGGCGCCAGGCGACCATCTGCGGCCAGGCTGCGGCTGCTGCTGCTGCTGCTGCCGGGGGTGGCGGCGGCTGCGCCCCAAGTGCCAGCGCGATCGTCGTCATCGGCGCCGCTGCCGCCGCCGCCGCTGCTGCTAATGGGGGTGGTGGTGATGGCGGTGATTGAGGGAGAGGCAGGGGTCGCGCGAGCGGGTAAACGTTATATCGCTTTAGAGGGTGGGGTGGGAAATGCGGGAAGGTTTGGGACAGGTGCCCAAAGGAGTGCGAGGAGGAGGAGGAAGACGAGGAGAGCTAGAGCGCGATTGAAGTTGGGGGTTATCCACGCATAGGCCGGAGGACAGGGGGACGGGGTCGCCAGGCGCGAGGTGTCCGGTTTGTGGAGGCAGCAAACAGCAGGCGTTGGTTCCGTCGGCGAGTACCGGCAGAGGCAACACAACGCTAGAAAGCGTAAAAGCAAAAAGTCTGTTTCATGTCAATGTCATGCTCGACGGAGGAGCTTAAGCTACGCCGCAAAGCGTGCAAAAGGGCGGGACCAGAGCGGGACATGCGTTGGGACTTGGGAGGCGGCAGGGAAATGGGCGAGCGCAAACCGACTCACACGGCATTGGCACACGTGTATGTATGTATGTGTGTGCGTGTTTGCCACATGTACAGAAAGCGTGCAAGTAGGTTTCGCGGCGGTGACCCGCGGGTCGGGACGACACGAATGCTCGCAGAGCCATCGGCGCAGAACCACGAACGGCCAGAGCAGAAAACACTTTCGGGGATGCCCATCACTTACCTCGCGTGTCGGGGCACGGCCTCCCGTTCTCCGGAAGCGCCGCCGCCGCCGCCGCTGCTGCTGCTGGGGTCAGCGCCGGCACGGGTGTCGCCGACGCCTCCGCAACTGCCGTGGGAAATGCTGGCGGCAGGCAGCGGCCCTGCGCCCGCGACGGCGGTGCCCGCGGGGTCCTGCACCGGGCCTTCGTCCGGGGCCACCGCAGCCGCACTTGCAGACGTGGCCCTCCGCCACCAGTACCTGTCGTCCGGCGTGGATCCGGATCCATCCCACTGCCGTACGTGATCCAGCACGTGCCACATCTCGCCGGTCACGGCTTTCAGCGCGGCGATCAGCCGCAGCACCGCCTCTCGCAGCTCCGCGTCCTTGCACGCTTGGTGGACGGCAGCATGACCTGTGGCCAGGGCCTTGAGGGTCATGGCGATCAGCCCAACCACCGAGTTCGGCTCGCCGTACGCCATCAAGCCGGCCAGCCCGGACGGGTTGTGGAGCAGGGGAATGAGGTCCTCCAGCACGCGTGCCATCGCGGTCGCTGAGTTGCCGGCCATGAGCATCTCAGCGTTGATGGTCCGCTCCAGGCAGGGCACGTAGCCGGCGGCCAGGGCGGCGGCGAGGTCGGGGCCGGGCTGCGGCGGCAGGGAGGAGCCTCGGACGCCAGCGTCTGAATGGGCATCGGCGGGGAAAGATTACGTACAGCAGCGGACGGCGCTTACATTTGTTTGGTGGGGTGTGGGGGTTTGGGATGGGGAGAGAGATATGCCGGCGAGCGTCCCGGTGGGGAAGGGCTTGGGCAAGGAACGCAGGCGGATACGCACCCGACGATAAGGCAGGTGGGCAAGGTCGGGGATTAGGGGATCAGGGAAAGGCAGGGCTGCTCCAGATCCAGATCCAGATCCAGATCCAGAGTGCGACAAGTAGAGAGTGGCCGGGATGGCCGGGATGCCTTCCGCAGTCGGCGGTTGCGCCTGCACTGGCCACGCCCCCGAACAGCGGGAACCGCAGCTCCCCGCCAACCCCCTCTGGATCTGCCTCCTGCCACCATCCAGACCCCAGCTGCCGCTTTGCGCCGCACGCATCAGCTCAGCCCATCGCCCCATCCAGACGCCTCCCAGGGCCTCCAATCCCCCAGTTGCTGCCCGTCCGTCCACCACCACCACCACCACCACCACCACCACCACCACCACCACCACCAAGCCGCATTGGCCCTACCTGCCGCAACCCCGCTGCCAGCACCGCCCCACAGCGGCGGCAGGGGCAGCTTCACCAGCCGCCGCAGCGGCCTTATCCCTCCGCCCTTGTACCGCAGCCACGCGCCGAGCTGCAAGTTCAGGGTCTGCACCACCGGGCCCCAGAGCCCGCGGAAGTCGCCCGCCGCGCCGTTGCCGTTGCGAACGAGCGTGAGCGCGCAGTCCAACGCCCGCAGCGACAGGCGCAGCGCATCCGCGGGGTGGATGGGGGGGCCCGCGTCACCATCGCCGCTGCGGCCGCCGCCGCCGCTGGCGGCTGCTGCTGCCATGCGCTCGCACACCGCCCGCAGCGCCCGATCGGAGCAGGGCCTGGCCTTCTTGTGGGTCCACCACTGAAGCGCAAAAAACACCAGGTCTGCGGACGGGGCCATCCGACGGCGACCAATGTCGTTGCCACCACTGCTGCCAGCGGCGCTGCTGCCACCGCCGAGCTGGGTACCGCGCTCGTCACGTCCGCAGCCGTCTGCGCCGGTCTCGTTGCTGCCATTCATTGTTGCTGTGTTGTCGGGCTCGGGCCCGGGCAGGCGTTCCTGGAGGGTGACGGGCAGCCGTGCGCCCGCGGGCAGTCCGTAGTCAGGGCCGCCATCCGCCGCGCACAGGAACGAGACGGTGTGCAGCAGCAGGAAGTGCTGCACGCAGGGGCCCGACAGGACCGCGTCCGCCCACACCTGCAGCGGCCTCGAGCCCCTGAAACCGGCATGGATCACCTTGATCAGCGCGGACCGCAGCTTGGCGATATCACCCGCACGGCCCATGACATATGAGCTACCTGTTTCCTCCTCCTCCTCCTCCTCAGGGCTCGTGTCGTGCTGCGTCGTGTCACCCCCGCCGCCCCCGCCGCTGCCTCCACCCCGGTCTGCCACACCGCGCATTGACAACGCGTGCCAAGACAGCGCCGCCACACGGGCCGCGTGCTCCAGCACCCTGCTGCGGAGAAGGGCGCTCCGGAGGGTACGCAGCGCTTCCTGCAGCTCCGGCTGGTCGTACGGCCCACCCGTTTCGCTGACTGACCACATGAGCCACGAGAACACGTGGTATAGCCAGCTGGAGCAGTCCTGCACTTCTGCGTCGACTTCAAGGCGCCTCACGGCTGCTGGCGGGCCCTGATGCAAGGCCGTATCCATCGCTGCCGCTCCTGTTGCTGCTCCGGCTGCTGCCACTACCCCCAGCCGCGGCGGCGGCGCCGCCGCTTCCGTCGCCGCCGCGGCGTTTATAGCTGCCGCCGTCTTCGCCGCCTGCGCCGCCAGCACGCGCGCCAGGCACTGCGGCAGGTCCGTGCGGACCAGCAGCCGCACCACCTCCGCGGCGACAGCACAGGTGCACGTGGTGGCGGCGGCGGTGGCGGGTGTCTTGCACAGCGCATCGAGCAGTGCCACCAGCCTGGTGCAGAGGTGCCCAAACACGTGCGCGGCCGTCGGCTTGCCGGGGGTTGAACAGGGGCCATGCAATGGCCGCGACAAATGCCGTACAGTGTACGACAGCAGTTTGATCAGGGTGAAGCGTTCGTTGGGGTCCCCCCAGGTCTCAGCAAGGGTTGTCGGTGATGAAATGGTCTGAGTCTCCAGCCTATCGTGCACTGCCTCCCACAGCTCGTTGGTTGGGGCGCCGTTCGGGTCCAAGTCAGGCCAGCAGTACGCCGCATCCAGATCGGCTGCCTCCGCGCCCGCCTCGTCTGCATCAGCACTACAGCCAGCACCACAGCTGTCGCTGACTGTGGCACTGGCGCCTGCAGCTGCGACGGTGCCGCCCTGGGCGGTGCTCGGGCTTGCACTGGTCGTTGGCGCGGCCGCGTCTGCGCAAGCGGCCTCGGCCACGGTAAGCCCAGCAGAGTGGTGGCGGCAGGACCCAGATGGCGACCCAGATGGCGACCCAGATGGCGTCTGAGCCGGCGCCGCCCGCCCGCCAGAAATGGTTGCCTGTGTCGCCAAGGTGGCAGCAGGGGCGGCTGCTAGGCCGCTGTCCTCTGACGAAGACGCCGGCAGCGCTACTGCAGCCGTCCCGGGGGGCCAGGTGCCCTCACCAGTAGATGCCACTGCCTCCGCAGCCGTTGCACGTTCCTCTGTCTCCGCGGCTGCTGTGCGTTCCGCTGCCTCCACGGCTGCTGGACGTTCCGCTGCCTCCGCGGCTGCTGCGCGTTCCTCTGCCTCCGCGGCTGCTGCGCGTTCCTCTGCCTCCGTTGCCGTCGTTGCGCATGCCGCTGCCTCCTCCTTCCGAGATGCCGGACTGGGACACCCTTCCGGGGCAGTCGCATGCAGGGCCACTGCTGCTGCTGCTGGCTCTGCCGCACCTGCTGCCACCCCTGTCCCTGTCGCTGCTGCCACTGCCTGATCAGGCCCCGAAACGCCCATGCCAGCCCACATGCCCCAGGCTAGTGCGGCTGCCTCCTCCACGGCCCTATGCAAGGCGGACTGGGCGGCGGCCATCTCGGAGACCAGCGGCAGACCGCCCCCGGAGGCAGCTAACGCTGCCAAGGCGGCCGCCTCTGTTGCCTCGAGGGCAGCGGACGCAGCGCTTTCCACGTCCCCGACCGCCGCCGCATCCCTTACCCTGGCGCATGCTGACGTGGCACGGCGGTGCTGACACTCCACCAACGCCCGCGCGATTTGGTCGAGGACCGGCAGGGCCTTCGCGGCTGTCGGGCGGACCTGGTGCGCCGGGAGACAGGCGGCGTGCGCCGCGTGCCCCAGCGCCGCTTCGGCGCCTGAAATAGCGGCCAGGAATGTGTCAGCACTCGTGTTGACTTCGGTTGCGACTCTCACAGCTCCGAGCGCGTGGGCCAGCAAGCACAACAACGACGAGCTGGAATCTGGCGCTTTGGTTGCGCATTCTGCATCGTTCGTTGCTTCATGTCCTGCCTCAGATGCTCCTTTGATCCTTACAGCCGTAGATAAGAGATTATAGAGCTGCTTAACCTTGCATATGAGCTGGTGTGGCGTGTCGTCCATATCGTGAGTATGCTTCTTACGTTGTCGGTTCACGCCTAAACATGGCCTGTTTTTATGACATAACAGACTGGACCAAGTCGTGGTCTGTTTTAATGTTTCCCATTCTGAAGTGTTTGGGAATTGACCTACGGCTGTGCATTTCGCAACTCAAGTAGGCAGATCTAGTAGGCCAAGGTAAGGTCCCTAATGGACAGCTGTGCCCAGGTGTATGAAAAGGCAAGACGTATGTATGTATGTAAAGCTCTCCTAAGTCTCCTTAATTTGGCGGTTGGGACAGCTCCGAAGCCCGGGGTTCCGAAAGGCGCCACCGCGTTGCGCACAACTGGTTTCCTTCCACGACAACGCAAAAGGAGCAAATTGGATGTATAAACGTCTCCCAAACAAGTCAGCAGTCTTTCATGCACAAGCGAAGCTGCGAAGGTCAATCGTCCCATCGCGCGATCTGGTAGTACGACTCCTGACACCAGCCTTCTTGATGACAGACCTGTGCGTTCATGCTGTTACAGTGGGCTTCGGGCCCTCCAACGCGTCTTCCGGAGGGCAGAGCCAGCAGGCCAGCTGGCCGCGCACTGCACCGGGTACGGCCAAGGAGGGCCGAGGAAGGCGCAACCAGGCCAAACAGCACGAGCCACCCTGCCAGAAACGAGCGAACCGGGGTGTGGGGGCGAGGGCGAAATAGCACAGAATCCGCGACCACAGGGACTCGGGGAGTTGGCCGTGAGGCGTGGGAATCGCTCGCCGGTCTCCAGGGGGTCTCCCTCCCCCGAGGGAGACGGCCTTCTTTCGTTACTTTTACCGTTCACGGGCTCCGGCCTGTACGTGGACAATCCCCCCACCCGCGCGGCGTAGATCGCAAGCGGAACTGCGGGAGCCAGGTAAAGTGCAGATCCGCAAGTACGGTAGGTAGAGGCCAGGGACAAAGAACCAACGAGCGAGCAGGGCTCGTTCTTTTGGGTCGACGCCCAGTCATCTGTCGTAGAGGTGCCACCCGCCGGCCGAGGGAGGGACCTAGGTCCACCGGTAACATTTCCCCCACAGAGTGCAGAGGTGCAGAGGTGCAGAGGTGCAGAGCACTGTTCTCATACCAGTCGTCCGCCGCCTCATCGGGCGGCACGACGGGCAACAACACCCATGCATCGACATTGATGCGTCTGAGCTTAGCCGCTGCCCCGGCTACGGTAAGTATGCCTACTTTCCTAGAGTTTCCGCAGCGCACGCCACCCAGGACCCAGCTCGCTCGCACGCTACCTCCGGCCACCCGACCCACGGGACACTCTGCAGCCGCCGACTCTCCAGCAACTCCCCGATCGACGCGCCAAGCACGCACGCACGCCAAAGTACCACCCGCCCCGGTTTGTCGGCTCCAGCCCTGAGGCCGACAACCCCAGCTGTGTTACCGCTCCCAGCAACACACCCCTTGAACCCATCGCCGCACGCGCATCGTCGCGCCTCGACATTGTGGCGGCTCACCTCGTAATCCCTGCAAACTCTCGGTTTGTATATAACGTCCCCTGCTGCTTGCCAGCTTACCTCGCTGTTCTTTTGCAGACGGGAAGTATTTTTCCTGGTACTTCACCGTTTACGGGCTCCGGCCCATACATGGATAAAGCCCCCAAACCCACATTGTCAACGGGTCAACGGCCGATCCCCGACGTAAATTGCACGCGGGATACGGCTCGCGTCAACCGGGCCTTGGCTCGGCGGTATGTGCCGGTGGTTGTACACATGAGGTACGTGTAGGCAGGGATAGCCACCCTGCATGTAGGGTCTCGGGATCCGGGCGTTGGCAGGGTCACCAACGACCGTACCCGGCGCTCGGAATGTACAATTTTTTAGATTGAGTCGGCCATTGTCGGATTATCACATCGGCACATACCTGTACACTCCTGTAATAATGAAACAATGTAATAGCAGCCAGCCGCCGGGCGGTTCGCGCGACGGACTGATTTCCAGTTTCTTTTAGTTCTTCAGAGTTCTTCCATTTCCTCGGTCGCCTGGTCGGACCCCGCCCGATCCCTCCCGCCACCCCGCCTGGCGCGGTCAGCCCGCGAGGTCGCCGCCTTCCTTGCACGCCAGCGCCCCGGAAATACGCCAATTTAAATACGCCAATTTAAAGGCCCGCAGCTGCACAGCTTGGTGCCATCCCAGGCCCAGAGCCGCCCGAGCCTACTTCCGGGGGCCGGCTGTGTGGTCAATGAGCGATGACGCCCTCCCGGAACTGACTTCTCCTCAGCCTCTCGTTTTGTGGACCCAGGAAGGTCACCAACAAGGTCTGTCGTCGGAAGATCCAATCGATTATTGCGCGAGGCCCTCCAATCAATCAGCCCGCGATCCGTCGACGACGAGTGCGCTGCTAGCCAAACGCCAGCAGACGCAACGCTGTTTGCCCCACGCGAGCACCAACGCCAACACCCGACCGACAAATTCGCGCAACTTTGCAGCCCCTGCGCGTCGTCAGGTATCCATGTTCACAATAACCGTACCTGTCGTACGCCTCCTCTCGCGTCCCCTTCCTCACGACGACAGCCGCCAGCAGGGCTGGCGCCAGCCCCCCTCACGCTCGTTTCCGCCCGCTCTCGGAGATAGACGAGCCCAAAGCCCCAACTCCAGCTGGCCTTCCCCTTCCCATCACGCGGCCTGTCCATGTGTGTCTATTGCAGTGTGTTGCACCTTGGGTTGCGTCATCGTCTCCCTTGTCTACGTTTGAAACGAGGGCACATGGGCCAGACGCAAGATATTCCTTTCCAAGGATGGACAAAAGCCCTCTAGCCCCCCGTCCTCACGAGGCGAAGAAGTCCAGCGCCTGAATCTCTTCCCGGAACCAAATCGTGAAGTCTTCCGGCCGCTCCGACATGCCCCGCCGCAGCTCCGCCAGCGATACCCACCTGCACTCCACCACCTCCTGCGCGATTGTGACACCCGCCGGGCGGGGGCGCAGGGTGCAGGGCGCGGGCCGGGGCGGGGCAGGGTGGGGAACATGTCCACAGGAGCCCGGGCGCGTGTACAGCGACGGCCGCCGCCCATCGGAGGGGAGGGGTGGGGCCGCGGCGGTTTTGGGCGTGGTGACGGACGGCGGGAGGCCAGCAGGTGCGTTGGGTCGAAACTTAGGGTTTACTTATAATGGACTTATAATGGACGAATCGTCTTGGATCGTATGTGACTCTCATTGGGGTGCTGCAGCGGACCCCAAAGGAGTGCAGCCCAATCATGCGCCAAACCGCTATAGGTCCAGTCGCCGCGCGACCCACAACACAGCGCCGGTTATACCACCGAAGCGTCCGGTGGAGGCAGCGCGCGACCCCATTGTTTCCTTGCGGCCCTGCACAACACACGACACGGACCTGCTCCAATCCCTTGGCTGGCGCTTGCCCATTGGCCCATTGGCCCGTCATCCTCCTTCCGAAAGGCGCGTCTCGCGCGAACCGTCCCTTTCATCGCAGGGGCTCACGGACCTGTTGATTGAAGGAGATGGGGCCCTCGTAGCCGTCCAAACGGTAAGCCTCCACGAACTCAAAGTCCTGCGGCGGGACGGGGTGTGAAGCTCGTAAGCTGTGAAGGCAGGTTCATACCGATCCGGTCATGCGCATACGGTAGAGCGCCAGTCCAGGTGCGGCAGCGGTATGGACGCGACCGCCGACACCTCCGCACTCGTGCACCTTGATGCTTTTCTCCGGGATGAGCAGTCGCCGTTGGTGCATGGGCGTCAAAGGACCCTGCAGTGCTGCCAGCTGCTCGGGCGTAAGCACGACGCCGAGCTCCTCGGCAAGGCCCCGGGCGACTCCATCGCGGAAGGACTCGCCCGGCGACAGGTGCTCCGCCACGCTGAGATCCCATTGCCCGGGCGCAACCTTCTTGTCGGGGGATCGTCGCTGGATCAGGAGCTCCCCTTGCAAGTTGAAAAGGTAGGCGTAGACGGCGCGATGCCAAATGCCGGTGGCATGGCAGACGGAGCGGAGCTCGCGCCCGAGCGGCGTGCCGTCTTCGTTGTAAGTATCAAATATTTCACCCTCTGCCTCTGCAGCTATCCCAGCATCGCGCGCTTCAAGGACTGCAGACATCCGCGCACTGGAAACTGCTCAACCTCTTGTTGCTGCCACCTTATAATAATTAATCACAAACCGACATGTTACACATGCATGACCGTAGGGTTGTCGATAATCAAGGCAAGCCTTGGATCCAGGATCCGCGCTGAGCGCCAGGTGCCGTGCTGGGGTTACAAGGCGAGATGAGTGCAGCTGGATACCTTGCTTTACGGTAAAAGGCGTTCCGCGGTTGAGCGAAAGCCGGTAACTCGTGTGCTTGGGCCGCTGAGCCACGCATCCAGAACGGTACAAAGGCTACGGGCTGCTATGGGCAACCTCACGTCCACTATTTTCTGCTGCAATCAGTTGACTGATGCTGGTGTGATTGGCATGGCGTGAATCGTATATGTTCCGGTGGACCCAAAAGGACAACCAGCGCATACAGCACGGTCAACGCACGGATTGAGGCATGGTGCCTTTTGTATGACGTGTCCACTCCCGGCGCGGAGGGGTCGTCCTGGGTCATCATTGCCGCTGGTTGGCTGGTCCTGCGCATGAGCAAGGTATCCTTGCGCAGTTGTGTGCCGCCGGTGGCTGCACATGATAGCCACGTGGCTGCAACACCGGCAAAGGACAAGTGAATCGATTTACCCGACCTACCCTGCACGCCGCATAACGGCATAAGAAAGGTCATGAGACGTGCCAACCCGAACGAAGGAATGGTCAAGCTTCGCTATTGGTCATCCTCTAGTAGGACTGTACAAACACGATAAACGGTTATTGTTGTGGTCGCGTACAAAGTCCACTACCCATAGCAACAGGACAACAGCACGGCTTTGCCGCTGCAACGCTGTCGTAAAATCTCACCAAACGGACGTACGGCAATACGAAAGGGTTACCACAGCTAACGGCGTGGGTCCCTCCCGGTTAGTAAGCCACGAGCGACGGTGTTTGCCGTCCAATAGTCCGCGCGACGCGTGCGACGATGCTCCGATTGGCTGTGCGTCTGCACACCCGCTGTATGACGATAGCCACAAGGGCAGCAACGGCCATCCTGCCTGCCTCAACTACTGCAACTCCCAACTCGCCGCACGGTACATGGCCAGCTCTGCCACGGTAGGTACATACATAGCGGCCCCCTAGCTTTCGGGCGGAACCGCTACAATCACGGAACAGTAAATGAATACGGTATCTATGCAGGACGCACCGCAGCTCGCACCCCGGAGCCAAAAGCACACCAAGACCGAAACCCTATGCCCCTCACTCATCGTCCTGCCACAGTGTCCCCGCGACCACCGAGGCTAGCAGCCCGTCTATGTCCGCTGGCGGCACACAGGCCGAGCCCTTGGCGCTGCTCTTGGACTCCGTCGCCGGCTGCGGAGTGACCAAGCCGTAATCGCCGGGCGGGAAGCCGCCGCAGCGTGACGGTGACGGTGACGCGCCGCCGCACAGGGAGTTGAAGCCGCTGGCGAAGGCGCGCACCCGCGAGGCGCTCGGGGGCGTGCTGCAGGATCCGGCAGCGCACGGCGCTCCGCTCCGGGCTGTGAAGGTCCCGCGTCTCAGCAGCGGCTCCTCCTCGCTGCCGGCCGCCGGCTCGCGTGCAACGTCCCACGTGTCGTCGGCGGCGTCCACCGCTACCGCGCCCTCGCTGCCGCCTTCGCTGCAGTGGGGGCTGTCGAATGAGTCACTCCAGCTGCTGCTGCCTTCGCTGCTGCAGCACGCGCTTGTGGGCTCCAGTGCTTCTGATGCACTGCCGAAGCAGCCAAGGTCGGGGCTTCTGTCAGTAGGGCAAGGTCGCTGTGCCTGCTCTTCCGATGGTACGGAGTCATCGCCTCCGATCAAAATCGCAGGGCTGGGGCAGGGCCTCCACAGGCCTCGTAATGGCGCCTCCATTGGACACGCCTGCGGAATTGAATGACGACACATTATGCGTTGCCCCGAGAGGCGCGCCCATCGATTGACTGAATTTTGACCGCGACAGAACAAAGTAGTTGCAGCATCAAGCGTTCAATGACCTACCCTGGGTGAAAGAATGTCAATGGCGATCTGGCCAGCGTACTGCTCTATGTGGAGCTGTGTGGAAGGAGCCCAGAGGCAACGAAGCCAGTCCGGGACAAAGTAGCACATCCCAGCGAACATCCGGCGAATGACTTTAAAAAGACTATTATGCGCTGACTATAGGTGTTAAGTATCTAAACGAGCACGCGCTGATTGCATAGGCCGGTTTTCTTTAAATTTATAGTAGCGACCTTCAGGCGGGGAAGACTTGTTTATAATTACGGAAAGACAGCCGTGGAAAGTTACAATATCATTTGATGTCCATTTTGGGACAGTTCAGTGCAACTATACTCAAAAATCGGAACCCGGGTCAACGCCTGTTGGGCTAACGGCCTTAACCACCTGGATCGAGTCGGATCCTCGCAGGGCCCTGGATCCTCGGGTGCTCGGTGGCAGAGGTCAGCGACGCCAAATTTCAGCTGAGGTTCTGCCGAATTTCAGGCAAGCTACCCAAATGCATTCCGCGGCGCCCCCCATTAGGCTTTGCAGCTTTCCCCGCCTGCCAGCACCCTAGGATGGATTTGGCCACTCGTACGTCATGGGGGGGTGTCGCGGCCCCCAGAAATTATATTGAAATTTTTGAAGCCAAAAATAGCCCAAAGTGCACAGGTTTGGTGCTGGAAGGGTCAAAGCGAGCTTAATGGGCCAGCGAGCGGCCGGATCGGGAGCTGGACGGGGGCATCAGCATATCTATTCCGGTCAAATTTCTGTCATGTCGTTACGAGCAGCCGCGGCTGCGGATGCTGCGGTACGACCCACAGGACCCGCGCGCAGCTCCTGCCGACCTCTGCTCGGTGGCGACTAGTGGCGACTGGGAGAGGTCGGCAAACGCTAACCGTTGATTGCGGATATGCATCCATCGTTGAATGTCAATGCCGAAACAGATGAGCCGTCAAAATGCCGAGTGTGCCCAAGAGGGGTCATGGCACGCAGACGCAGCGGCCTGGACCTTCAGACCCTTTGCCGACCAGTGCTCCCGATGTCCGGCAGTCGTGCTGCCGACAAACAGGAAACTCAAGAAACACCCTACACACTCTCCAATGGCCCGACCTCCACTCGACCTAAAGCTGTGCAGCAGCACGGATCGCCAAGTGGGAAGCCAATGAGGGCAAACTCTCCCGTGGTCGTGTGTCCTTGCGCTTTCCCCCCGGGTTCGCCCGTTCCCGTTTGGGTGGCTCGTGCTGTCTTGTCTGGTTGGGCTTATTTTTGTCCTGGTTGCATCCGCTACAGTGCACGGCCAGCAAGCCCGTTGCCTCTACTCTTCCGGTGTCTGGAGCCCACTTTCACAACCACAAAAAATGGATTAACCAACTTTCACCTCCGACCACGAATTGCACTTTTATCTCCCACGCCACTCCCATCGACATTGCCAGCAGACCAGGTGGCCTGAGGTGGCAATCTGGGTCGGGCTGCTTGCAAGGCTGCCTGTACCACAGTGCAGGGAACAGAATTTGCAACGGATTCATACCATCATACGACGCCGCGCAGTCACAAACCCTAGGACACGCATACGAGACGTAATGTGAACCATGCCAGCCATCCAGCTGAACATTCAAGGGTCCATTTATCCCGCAGACCTTGCGAGCCGAGGCCAACTGCCCTGATCCGGCACATAAATGACAATATCCTCCACAAGAAGACTCCTTCGGGTTTCAGTAAAACCCGGCACGCGGTCTTTGGTGCCCCTTGGCGGCAGAATGTAGATTCCAGCATTGGCATCCAACCCAGCTTGACGGAAACACAGCCGCCGCCACGGACCCAAGTAAAAGCCCGGCCAGGACAGTGCGGCACGAGCGTCAAATGAACGGGGCGAAATGACAATCCATACGCAAAAAAACAAATGAAAATCGCCCATCCCTTAGTGTTGGGATGGCCTCCTCTTTGCTTTGCCAAGGCGAGCCAGATGAAGGCCGCCATGATCCGGCCGCTGCTGCCAACCATTGCGCGGTTCACTGAGCCTTCATGCAAAAACGCTGAATGTACAGTCAGATGCCAGCATACACGTGAAACCGTAGGGCGCTCGCTGCGAGCCCCTCCTACCTTTCCGCGCAACAAGGCTCGCATCCACACCTGCTGTGTAACGATAATGACCCAAATGAAATAGCACATGGGCTACGCACCGCTACAAACCATACTCCATACATGCACTGTGCCGTTTCAACCATATTCCACCGGAGGTACGGGTGCCAAAACGCTCCAGGGGAGGCGCTCCTGCGCGCCCATAGGAGGCGCCCCCGAGCGGCAGCGATCGTCTGGTGCAGGGTATCGCCGCGCCACACCGGTACCTTTGCCATAAATGTGCAAAATGGGAATACTAGGGTACGAGCATGGACATAAGACGGCCCGAAGCCAGAATGCAAAGATGCACAGACACTATGTCGGATGCAAATTACGACCGCACTTCGCCCCTGGCAATGTCCTGCCACCACTTTCGCAGTTCCCACCGTCACAGCCTCACAGACCATCCTGCGCCACGTCAACACTGAAACACACTTCCAGCACGACCCTCTCCTCCCCCTTGCTAGCTGACCATGTTAGCACTGGTGGTCGGCGGCGCGACTCCCCGTCGGACCTGTACTTGGGCTCCGCTCGACAGAGGAGATGATGGAAAGCCCTACTAATGTCATGGCTGTGTTTTCTTGGTATCCCATAACACCGAGATCTCCGTGCGCGCTGTCGCCCCACCGATTCCTCATCCATTCTGGAATGGGCCCCAACACCCGTCCCCCTCAAGCGGCATCCTCGTGGCCCAGAAGGGCGTCGCCCACAACCCTGTCCAGCAGCAGGCAGAACTGGCGCTCGAGCCACTGGGGGCATACGCCCGCCATGGGGCTGCCCACGGCCGCCCCAGCGTTGCTGCCTTGCCACACCTCAGCACGGACATCCTCGTAAGGGCCGTGGCCGCCGCTGCCGCTGCCGCCAGCGCACTTGCAACGCACGGGGGACAGTCTACTGTGCGGTAGTCCCACAACCGCTGCCGCGCCGCCACCGCAAGATGCCGCCGCCTGACGGTTGCCTTGGCCACATGCGCCGGCGCTGCCGGCCACCATCCCCGTGGCTACCGGCCGCATCGTCGCCGATGCCGCGACAGAGGCTTCGCCCATAGCGATGGTGGCGCCACGGTGCAGGCCGCCCGGCGGGCAGCCTTCGTGCAGGTGCTGTGCGACGCCTGCCGCCTTTGCCGGCACTTCTGTTGCTGATGATAACGACGCCGCGATGCTCTTGCTGGAGTCCTTGGGGCTCCTGATCCCCGCGACCAGCTGCGGTGCGTCGCCTAATAGGTCCGTCTCAGGGTCCGCGTGGCAGAAATCGCTGGCGGCGTCGTCGCTGTCGCCGTTGCTGCATGTCGAGGTGCTACCGGGCGAGCAGCATGGGGAGTCATTACCGTCGTCACAAGCCTTCACGGCGCGGCTTCCTGGCACGGGCACGCTGCCGCCGGCGACGGCGGTGCTGCTGCCGGACGAGGGCCAAGCCGCAGCCGTGGCTGCGCGCGGCGCGCCCGCAGTAGGCGGGCGGGGGCGCGGCAGATCCGGCGGCGGCCGGAAGTATGGCCTGACGCCAAAGTAATGGAAGTTGTAGGCAATCGTGCGGCGGCGGTGCGCAATGAAGTGCTCATAGCTTGGGAAGTAGAGGCCGTGGAACCAGAAGCCCGTGGGGTTGGAGTACGCAGCGTTGTAGTACGGCGTCGTCGCTGCGAAGCTGACACCGTGGGAAAGGTCCCACGCAGCGGGGCATGGCGTTGGGTTCGCTGCAAGCATGCCGGGGAAACCCCCAAAGAAATGAATCAGCTGCGGCGAGAACATTTGCAGGGCTGCTGGCACCAGGTAGAGCGGCATCTGCCCTGAAGCAGGCGCGGCAAGTTGGGATTGCAGCAGCGGGCTGCAGTTGTCGCCCTGCACCAGCAAGTGCAGGGCGCTGATGTCTGGAGGCGTGGGCGCCGCGTGCTGCGGCGCCGCGCACGCGGAACCCGCCAAAATATCCATGCCGTTAGTTGGGGCGCTGCAGCTATGCGAAAAGAACTCGCAACTCTGCGCGCAGACACCAACGTCAGGTGCATTTGAAGCTGAAGCCAGAGGGCTGGTGCTCGGTGAACTTGATGACAGCGTAACCAGGTCCTCCGGGCGCCAGCTGCCGAACACAAGTGGGTGCGCGGCCGGCGTACCGGTAACCGGTCCAGGCGAGTATGTCATGCCCGATTGCAATGCACAGCCTCGCCCAGCGTGATCTTCGAATGGCTCTGGCCGCAGCTCTTGAGGCATGTGAGTCTCGCCGGTTTGGGTCGATAGCCCGCCCCTTAACGCAGCTGTTTGGAACCTGCGGTGTTTAGTTCGGAACACGGGCAGGGATTAGCACCTAATAAACATTCCACATCTTTCAGTGTGAGAAGAGATTGAAAAAAACACAGTTCTGATACCAAACAAGCCCTCGGAGAAAGAGTCACCCTTGGACGGGGTTAAGGGAAGCGTTTCGACGGAACAGGCCACCCATGCGCCGAGGGCACCAAACAATAAATACAGCCTAGGTCCCAGAGTAAGATATGGTTAATGATGTCTGAAACGCACAGTCCCAGTGACCACTGGCCAGTGCCCCTGCCGGACCCAACTGTCACTCAAGGCAGCAGCTTGAGCAAACTGCCTGACAGCGTCTGTACGCTGAAGCTGTTACCAACACAGGAATACATATCTTGCAACAGATCATGTGCACCCTCTGTTTAGTGGGCTGCTCAACCTCAGCATCCCCCGCGAGCCCGAAACTGCTGGGGCTTCCCGCTGGATCTTCATAATACGCACCTGTTTAAAGTCGGCTGATACAGTTGCACAGAGCAGTCCCCACGACCTTGAAAGCTGCCGGGTCGATTATCTGTTTAACGTGAGGAGCGATGTCGTTGCCCCTTGCCGCACCACAGATGGGCTGGCACCTGGACAGGATAGTATTCGAGTTAAAAACAGTGGCCCCTTGCAACGTCTCCGCACTTCCGAACGGTGCAAATGTGAGAGCTGCGCCCAACACTTTCAATTGGCCCTACCCGGAAGGATGGATTGCCAAGTGACACCAATGCACCGTGTCAATATTTGGCGTAGAAGTGCTCAGGAATTGAAGCTGAATTCCGAGGGTAACTGCAGGACGAACTAGATTTCACGACATGTGTGACGACTGTTAGCGGTTTTTTGTGAGTTTGTGACAACTGCAACCTCAACGCCTACATAGAGTAACCTAGATATATTTTTTGCACTTATACATCATTTTTCCACGTGTGTTTGCGAATGTACGGGAACCCGTCCCGCCAAAGCTCGTCCCACCGCCCGACTCGACCGAACAAGCACGCCTGCTGGAACATCAGGTACATCGCATCGCCTCAAACACACCGCCACTGAATTAGCCGGCCCCCGCCAAATAACAGGTCCAGCATTTCTGTTTCTGCTGCAGGCGCGTCTGCCGGCGCCTAGCAGCGCAGGGCCCATCTTGCTGGTAGCCTCCCAAGAGTCTCCCAAGGAGGCCCAAAAGACACCAAGCACCGAAGCACGTTGGTTCATCCGATGACCCCCACGCCGTCGCTGGCACGAAGTGCAACGCCCCAACTGGGCCATGTGCGCTCTCGCCTAGCCTTGCATCTTGGGGAACGGATTGTGGGTCCATGCTTCCCACTGCACCGACTGGGTAACCCCCACATCCACATCCACAAGCCGCTGGCCGGGAGGCCCTACCTGACATGGGAGCTTCCCACCATCCGCACCGCATCACCCGTTAAGCGCCACCAAACCTCCTTTCGCGCGTTCTCCCATCGTAGCGGCAACCACAACCGGGGCAAGGCTACACTAGCAAAGTGTAGCGGGCCCCAACCGCCACCTCAAAGCTAGCGGTATCCCATGTGCCTCCTTAACGAACAGGACGTGCGCGCTGCGCGGCCCGACGAGACTCAGAAACCGGCGGAAGTTGCAAAGCGGTTGCCAAGTGGACGGACAAGTCCTTGAGCTGGGTCGGGGGCCCTCCGCCCCGCCGCCACCCTAACCCCAACACCAGGGTGTGCGTGACGGACGCGATCGGGGGCGTCAAATGGCCGCCTGTCGGGAATCTGCGCTGGGAGGCACCAAGAGACTGGCCGCCTGTCGACAGCCAGCCAGCCAAGCTATCGGCTTCGGCTAGGAGAGTGGCGACAGGGCTACGCCACTCTTTGTGCCGTTTCCGCACAGCGACAGAGCTAGCGGGGTCCGTGGCTGGAGGCACTGCATGCTCCACCGTTCGCTACCGCGCCCTGCCCACCGCCAGACCTGCTGCCTGGTCTGTTCTGGTCTTGCCTGGTGCGTGCGAAAACCGCATCCAGAGCGTCCATTGCGTCGCGCGCAATGAGCGCAGCTCCCCACGTGTGCAGCGCCCGGCAGCCCAGCCGCGCCTGATGCCGGAACTCCAGCCCTGGGCGCGTCCTTACTGCCGGAGCACTCAGACCCTTTTCCTGGAAGAAAAAGGGTCTGAGCGGCACATTCCAGCACCACGCATTCGGTACTAACGGCGTGACGTCAACATCCCCAACTGGTGGGGGGGGGGAGCCACGCCAACGTCGCAACAAACCAATCCGCTCCACATCCGGCGGCAGAGCGGCGGTCTCCCCAGACCACGGCACCCCCGACTAGACGTAAGAAGACACGTGGGGAGGTCTGGTGCCGTTTCGGAGCACCTTTTGCCACGCGCTCCTCCTCCGAGGTGAGGCTTGAGGAGCACGTCGCCCCGATCCCAAGCAGCTCGGCGGGGGCTCCGACGTCGCTCCTCCATCCGTCCAGCCACACGGCAGGACGGATCGAGGGACGATGGCAGCAAGGTGACCTTTCCATTCGGCGGTGCCGCGCGGTCTAGGGGGCGGCGGACGGCTTCCCGGCCGCTGATCGCGCGCGCGTCGTCGTCTGCGCGCAGTGGGGCACACGGCACAGCTCCGTTGTGGACTATCGTGCTGCTTACGTCAGGGCGGCGTTGGTTCCACAACCGGGGAAATGGACACCGGGTGTCCCAATCAAGCGCGCTGCCCAATGGGTGTGTTACATGGCACGAGCTTCCATGAAATACGTACGACATCCACGTGCGGCAGTGCACACACACACAGAGCAGGACAGCGCGCTTGTTGTGCAAAGCGACGAAGCCTGGGCACCTGTACTGCCGTCCCGAGTGCAACTCGACCGGCGAACGCCCAAGAGGAGCGACCCCCCTTTACGGCACGTGTCGTCGCCACACACGTCGCGCCACGCGCAAGAAAAAACACCCGGCGAAAAAACACGTGGCGTAACCAGCAACGCGGCACCACCCGCCTCCCCGCTTCGTCGCGCTTGGATGTTGGGTCAACAAGCGCGGACCCGGGAGGCGGCACCTTCCTCCGGACCACACGAAACGCGGCACTGGCCTCAACATGGGAGCAAACCCAGGAGCTTGCGCGAGATAGGCAGGCTGGAGACCAATGCCCTGGACAGAACCCTGCCCTTAGAACCATGCATTAAAGTCATGTTTGTGGCGCCAAGTCCTCTCAGGAATGCCAGGCGTCAAAAAACTGCGCATACAGCACCAAACGTCGTCGTCATCAAGAGCATCCTGCAACAGCGCCTGCGAGCCTGCCTGGAAGGCCTGCCGCTGCGCCTCAAGCGCCTAATCACTACTTCACTAAAATCGAAAAATGGCTAACGACTGTTGTCGACAACGACTAACGACTACCAGCTCTACGCTCAACCGCTACTATTTACCGATCATAGCACTGCATGTAGTACTGCCTTGAGAGGGTGGCGCCCGAGCGCCATCAGTGCGGCCCAGTGCGTGCCCCAGGATGAATCAAAAACCAGCCACCGCCTATCATAAGTACGGCAGTGCGATATGCGTCGTCAAACCGCAAAGCCACGATACGGTCAACGTACGGCGCGTGCCATTAGCCAAAATAGCAAACGCACGCACGGTATGTCGTATCTAGTTCCGGTCGCCAGAGCACCTGCGGCACTGGCGAAGGTGCCGGTCTGGTAAAAAAAGTGCAAAAAGAGTGCCGCATTCAAAGCGGGGCGACTTGGGTTCGCCGGATTCAGGTTATTGCGTCGGGGCGGAGGGACGACCTCCTTGTGATGCGACGGGCCCAAAGCCCACGGCCCGGCGAGGGCCGGCGCCGCTGCGCACAAGGGCGCAACACCCTCTTCCCCGGCCACCCCACCAAAACTGCTGCATACTGTCGCTGCGCGTCAGCACCACACAACACCTACCGTATATTGCCAAGCAACAGAAATCCTGTCAAAACAATTCAAAAACAATTATCTCGACGCTCGTTGCAAGGTCCCTCCGCATCGAGATCAACTGGGTCGCTCACACTTCACGACCCATATTCCGTTCAGCACACCGCAACCACACATTTGACACACAAATACACATTCACACACGTGCACACCGCTCTCAAAAGGTGCCGCCAGCGCATGTTCAGTCAGCCGCCGGCGCCAATGCCGGCAGCCAGGGTCGACTGGAAACGGGACAGCAGAACGGCGTTCCAATACTGGTGACAGACAGACACAGAACAAAATTCACGGCGTCCGCGAGAGCGCACGACTTGTCACAAAACGCGCCGGGCCTTGCGTGCCATCCCCTCCCCGGGAAAAGAAACCCGTGCGGAACGAGCGTTGCTGTCGTGCCCACGTTCTCGCACCACTTCCCATTGGTTCACGCGCAGCCGCGCGGAGCAGCTTATTCATACCGGCGGCCAATGCAAATGTACGGCTGGTCCGAGCGTTCACTAGGTTGCCGTTCTCGCTACCTACCCTGCGCCCCGCCCCAGCAGCCCCACAGGGGGATAGAGTAGTAGACTGACCATATTCGTTTTACCAATTGAGTTTCCAGCTGTACCACCATGCACGGCCCCACCGCGCCCAGAATGCCTCGACAGCACCGCCTTGCTGCCCGCATTGTCCGCATCGCGCATGTGCCCAAGCCCAAGCCCCTGCCATCAAACCTCCAAACATGAACATCCGGCGTTTCACCCTCAAACCAAACCCCTCAGCAAAACAGCGCCCCCGTCACGACGTCACCCAACAGAACCGACAGCTGCGCCTCCAGCCACGTGCCGCACAGCCCTTCCAACCCCTCCTGCTCCACATGCCCCCTCCCCGCGCCTCCACATCCCCCCGACCCCGCCGCCTGCCGCGCCCTGGCCTCCACCTCCGCCTCCCAGCCCCCACAGTCCACAAGCCGCACCATCGCCCCCGCCGCGCCCTCAAGCGCCGACGCCACCAGTCCCAGCTCCCCGCCCGCCGCCGACGGCTCCGCAACCCAGCCTCGGCACCCCGAGCCAAGCCGCCGCTCGCCGTATGCCTCCAACACCACCTCCGTCTTCCCCGACGCCGCGTCAGCGGACGTCGCCTCTTCGTCATCCTCACAGCCGCTGCCCGCACTGCACTCCCCTTCCAACGAGCCCAGGCTCAGAGAGCTGCAGCTGCGGCTGCTGACCCCGCTGTAGCAGCCGGCGTCAGAGGCAGTCCGACAGTCCGACCCCGTGGGGCTGGCCGGCAGCGAGCCGTCGCCCGCGGCATCGTCGTCGTCGTCGTTCGTGGACCCGCGGACAGCGAGGAGCTCCAGGCCGCCGCGCGCCGCCGCCGGGCCTTGCTGCTGCTGCAGCGCCATGGCGACGCCAGATGGTGTGTCCTCCGCAACCGCCGCTGGCGCTGGGCCAGCGGCGTCATCTACGCCGGCCGCCGGTGGGTGTTTGGGGGCTGCGGATTGGGCGCTGACGGCGCCGGTTGTGGTCCAGGAGGAGAAGAGCCCCGAGGCGACGTTGCGGTTGAACCACTCGTCGCACTCCGCCTCCAGATCGTCGTCGCCGTGGCCGTGGATGGAACAGACGGTGGTGCTGGCTGCGACGGTGGTGGCAGCGGCGGTGGGAGCGGCGGTGGTTGCGGCAGCGGAAGACGACGAAGGCTCGGGCGCGGGATGCTGCGCCTGTAGCATCCAGTCGGGGAAGTTGCCGGCTGCGACGTTGCGGTTGTACCACTCGTCGCAGTCGTCGTGCAAATCGTCGTCGTCATTGTCGTCGTAAGAGGTGCCAGTAGAGCAATGCTCGGCAGCAGGCGCCGGATGCCGCGGGGGCCGAGGCAGACCGGGCGGAAGCTTGATCGGCATTCGCCGTGAGATCCATTCCTGATAAGACATTGTGTATTGTTCATCTTGATCGTCGCTATAAGTGTCGGTCTCTTTCGCCTCCTCGAAGGAACCCAGATCGCGCTGGTCCAACTCTAGCTGTTTGATTAGATGTAGGTTCGCTGCAGTGTCAGCGATGCAGCTGCAAGACGGTCGATTGAGGAGTGATTCAAGCTCACGCGGTTGCCAGGTGCCGAACACAACGGTGCACGAGCAACAACGGCTTCGGTCGGCGAGGCAGGTGGACGCCTCACACTGCGGGATTGCAAAGATAGGAGGGTACAGAATTGAAGACATTCGACATTAGCGCTTAACGGCAACTGTGAAGCGAGCAGGTGCTCGCCGCCGCTATCTATCAGGGCCGCAACACTCGTGATTAACGGCAGTGTAGTGAGATAACGATGTAATATGAATATCAGCACATCCTAAAAGCCTCGAGTGTAAGCAACTCCAAATAGGCACTGTCGCGGTCAACCAAAACTGGTTGACATACCTCTCCACTCGCCTTAGAAGCTTCATGGCAGTCCACGAAACAGGTAAGCAATGAAGAGTTTGAGGCAGGCGAGGCAAAATCTGCCATGCTGAAGAGGTAGCGTGTACACACGTGAAGGGTGAAGAAGCGACCACGTTGATGTTGTTGACAGAAGCGTTGCTATTAACCGCTTGGAGTGGATAGAAGGCTTATTATGCATAGGGCATGGGGATCTGCAGCGTGGGAGCTACAGAAAGAACGGGCCCACGTACGAGTGGTTTCGTAGCGACACCAGTTTGCAGCCTCGGTTCGTGATCTGGTCACTACGTGTGTCTCTTCCTATCTCTAATTTTAGGACATGAATTTCTTACATGGCGTTATCTCTTAGCAATTTTTGAAGTCGTGCCAGGCTTGTTGAAGCTTAAGACAAGAAGCGGTCGTGCAAAGTGGTTTCGGTGCGGTTCGGTCGGGTGCTTTTAGCAGCCAGCAGCAGCGGCACACACCATCGGGTAGGTGGTTTGTTCTCCGAACAGCCATAATGAAAATACGCGGCCGGCACGTTGCGGCCCGTTTGCCAATACGCTAGGCCCAACGTCCAGGATACCGGTAAGCGTGCCCCCGTCGAAGGAAGTAGGCGTGTCCCCAAGTATAGGATATGCTATTTGACAGTTTAAGCGCAGATCAGTCGACGCAGCATGGACCCTCCTTCGGAAACGAAATGGGACGACCTGTCGTCAGACCTCATAAAGCGAATCGCCGACTGCCTACCGCCAGCCGAAATCGCTTGCACATTTCGCCTTATCAACAAGGCGGCTGCGAAGCTCTTCCCGGCCCAGCCAGCCGTCCATCTGTCGGAGCCGGTGCCGTGCCATTTCTTCGTCTGGTACTGGAGCCGCCCGGAGGAGGCGCTGCACAACCTGACTCTCAAGCAGCGGCGGCAGCTCCTGGTCCTGACGGCCCGCAGCGGCTGCCTGGCAAACCTAAAGGTCGCCCTCGACGCGTCGGGATGTCCCCTCACGGAAGAGGTGTTTGACGCCGCAGCCGTGGGCGGCCACCTCCACACCTGCCAGTGGCTCCTGGCCAGGTTTTGCCCTCGCGGCCGGACCGCGGTGTCAGCGGCCGCCCGCGCTGGCCACCTGCCCACCGTGCTCTGGCTGCTGCAGCAGGAGCGCCACCCCAGCCACCGCCGTGTCGCGCAACACGCCGCCTGGGCGGCGGCAGCCGGCGCCGGCCAGCGGGCGCTCTGCCAGGGTCTCGCCGCCGAGGGCATCAACTTCGACTGGAGCGCCCTCATCTCATGCGCCCGCGGCGGCCACCAGGCCCTCTTCGACTGGCTGCTGGAGCCGCCGCAGATCCGCCCCAAGGTGCCCGAGCCGCCGCCCACCCGGCTCTTCGCCTCCCCAGTGCCGCTCCTCGCGGCAGCAGCCCACGGCCTGGGCCTGGCTGCGCTGCAGCGGCTGCACGCCTTCCTGCACTCCCTCCGGCTGCTGCGGGCCGACGCGCCGGAGGCCCTGGACGGCGCCCTGGCGGAAGCCCTGGCGAGCCCCACCCCCGACTGGCGGGCCAAGGTGCAGTGGCTGCGCGAGCAGGGCGCCGTCCTGGACCCGGACGACGTGACCCAGGACATCACGAAGAGGCTGGTCACCAGCGGCCAGCAGCGCCAGCAGCAGCAGCACCAGCAGCAGCACCAGCAGCAGCAGGACGACGACGACGACCGCCTCGAGCGAGTGCAGCTGCTGCTGGAGTGGCTGCCGCCGGACGCGCTGGAGCCCGCCGTCCGCCTGCTGCTCCGCGACTCCGTCCGCGCCGCGAATCTGCCGCTCGTGCGGTACCTGTGGCAGGCGTGGCCGGACGAACTGCCCGGCGCCACGGCCGCTGCGCCCGATGTGGCGGCGGAGGCGGGCGACGTGGTGGTCTTGTCGGAGCTGGCGGCGCTGGGCTGGGAGCTTGGGACGTCCGCGGCGTGGGCTGCTGCGCGGGCCGGCCGCCTGCACGTGCTGCAGTGGCTGGAGGGGCGCGCGGCGGCGCCGGCGGACGGCGAGGAGGCGCTGTGGACGGTGATGGACGAAAGGCTGACGGCGGCCGCGGCGGAGTCGGGCAGCTGCGAGCTGATGGCGTGGCTGCGGGAGCGGGGATGCGGCTGGGATGAGCGCAGCTTTGAGGCGGCTGTGCGGTGCGGCGGCAGCCCGGCGTTCCTGGAGTGGCTGGTGGAAGAGGGCTGCCCCACGGGGGTGAGTGAGTGGCTTGGCTTGACTCGGGTTAATTTGGGTCGGTTTGGGTTGGGTTGGGTTGGGTTGGGTTGGGTTTATCTCATCGGGTGCGGCGATCAGTCAGGTCGCTGCTCGGCATGGGGCGCAGGGGCGCAAAGGGCGGCATTGTTCCTTGGTCAAGGTCAGCAGTCGAGCGGCGGTGCAGTGCGGTGCGGTGCGGTGCAATGCGTACATCTCTGGCGGCTGCTTCATGGGAGCCTCGTGTTGCCTAAAGAGGAGCGCGCTGCCTCTTTGCGGGCTCCTGCTGCACTGCTGCACCCACCACCAACGCATCGACCACCGTATGACTCCCAACACAACGCCTCGGGGGGCGACGTCCGGCAAGCCAGTCGCCGCTTCATCTGTTCATCATCGGTCCCACCTTGCAAGCGGCGCCGGGCACCTCATAAGCCGCTGCCCCCCATCATCACCCCCATCACCAGCGCCGTGCAGTGCCTTTACAGCTTGCTTTTTGTCTCCCCTGATGCCTGATGCCTGGGTGTCAGGTAACCAGATTGGGCAGCCCGGGAGCTCCCCGCCCTCGCACGCCTGGCAACACACTCCCTCCACCACCATTACCACCACCATTACCACCACCGCCACCACCATCATCACCCGGCGCGGCATGGCATGGCACTTCACCAACGCATCACCTCCCAACCGCACCAAGAACACGTGCAGGCCGCCCGACGAGAGACCCTCCCCTGCTCCCCCTTCCTTCCTCCCTCCCTCCCTTCCTCCCTTCCTCCCTCCCCGCCATCAACAACGGCACCCACCGACGCAGGTCGCCGGCGAGCCCTACCGGCTGGCTGGCCGCAACGGCGACATGGTGACGGTGCGCTGCCTGCGCCAACTGGGCTGCCCCTGGGGCCCGGACGGAAACACCTTCGACCGGGCATTCTACCAGCCCGGTGGCAGCCGCAGTCTGGCGGTGCGTCGGTGACTGCTGGCGGAGTGGCGGGGCTGCCCGGTGGACTAGGGGGTGGTGGGGCGCCCCGCCCTCGTCCTCGTCCTGGCTCGGTCGGGGTGGGACCCGGAGGCGGCCGCGGTCCGGAAGTGGATCGAGAGCCTGATGTCGGAGGGGAAGGAGGACGAGGAGGAGGAGTTGAGGGGGAGTTGAGGGGGGCTGAGCGGGTGCGTGGATAGGGTAGAGAAGGGGGCGAGAGTTTGGTGTGGAGATCTGGTTGGGTTGTTTGGCGTGGTGGAGGGTGATGGATGGGGTAGAAGCTGAAACCATGGAAATGCGAAGGCGTGAGGAGGGGCGGGCAGCAGTGGGGCAGGGCAGCGAGTGGTGCAGTGAGGGTGACAGGTAGTCAAAAGGAGGGCATATGCAGGGTGGGAGATGCACTGAGGTGGGCCGAGGTGGGCAGGCTGACGAGGCGAGGCGAGCTCGGACTGCCGTCTGCGGCCGTGTGTACCGCATGTACGGCATGTACACGAACGGGAGGAGCAGGTTGGGAGTACGGGGGAGGGCGTGCTCCATGTCCCCCCCCCCCCCCCATGCACTCTCGGGGGCCGCGGGGTTGGTTACGTTCTTGCGGACCGGGAACGCCAAGCGGCCGGGCAGCAACGGCGCAGCTGGCACTTGGGGGGCCCCCTCTGCTGCAGGCCTCCGCGAGATACGAGCGCCCCCGCGCCCGGTGCGGTACCGTGTCGGTTTTTTTTACAGTATTAGTGGGGCTCCAGATTTGGGAAGAGTACTGGTAAGTAGAGCCGACGGGCTCCGACCCGGCCCTTGGTGCACTGCACTGTACTGTACCGGAGGCGACCAAGCAGGGCGGCACGGGTTCACACCAAGGGACCAGCCCGCACATGTCACCCAGACAGGACCGCGCGAGCGAGCGAGCCTGGGGTGCAGGGTCGGGCGAGTGGGGTAGGGCATAGGCCATAGGGGTGGTGTCGCGCGCCTGCTGCCGGCATTGTGCGGGGCCCCAATTTGGTCAGGCGAGTTAGGGAGGCGGGCGCTGACGGCAACGGTCTGCGCATGTGGCGCACATTAGAGATGCGAGAGTTACAATGAGGGACCACTAGGGTCATTAGGCACATTAGGGTAGAGACTCTAGACTGTAACTTGACTGACGACTTGACCGCAGTGGGATTGGCCTCTGGAAGCTTCCCCCTCCCCCTTACCCACCCAGAGCAAGGAGCAGAGCAGCTGTGCAATTGGTGCGAAGCAGATGTGGACTCGACGTTCCATTCGCCCGCGACCTCGACCTCGATGTCGATGTCGACGGACAAACCAAAGGCGCATCCGCCCCCGCGAAACATCCAATCCGATCCGTCCGCACAACAACATTCGCGCTTTCACAGATCCGTGAGAGAGAGATTGAACAGATCCGGAAGCGTTGTGCACCCCACACAGAGTGTGTTGTAACCCCACAACACTGCCTGAACTAGCGCATCAGCAGCACCAGCAGCGACCTTTTCATGTACGGCACTTTTCATTAACACGCACGCGCACACACACGCACACGCCTCCGGCCACAACCCCGCAAGGGCGGCAAGAGCCCTCTCCCCAGGCCCCGCAACAACACCCTCTGCCCCCCCGCGTACCGTAAGCATTGCTAGGTTCCTGGTCCGTTCGTCGTCTCCGTTCCTTCGCCGCTGTATCTTCTAATTTACACCCCGCTCCCGCTCAAAGGCCCAATCGGCCACTCGGCCCAATTGCCCAATCGGGCCAATCACCCGGGCCCCGCCACTGCTCGGCGCTGCGTCGCGCCCCCCGGGGACCTTCGTTCCAATGCCGCCGCTTCGTTCCCAGGCCGTGGTTTCGTCTTCATTGCACCGCTGGCCCCCCCCCAGGCCAAGGGGATACGTGGATAACCCCCCCCCCCCAGGACAAGGCCGCTCTCTCTAGGCCGCGGCCTTATCCGCAAAGGTCGCCTCTCCCTCCTGCGGCTGCGTCTCGGCCTTAGCCGTGGCGGTCCCGGCCTCCTTGGCCTCGGTACTCAGGGCCGGAAACTCGGCTGCCGAGGCGGGGTCGGGCGGCGGCGCGCCGCCGCCATCCGGGGCCTGCCGCTGCTCGGCGGCGGGGGCGGCGGCGGCGGCGGTAGCGGACTCCTCCGGCGGCTTGCTGGCGGTGTCTGCATGCAGTCGGGAGGGGCAGGACAGCTGAGGCATACTGGGAGGGCCGGCCGTCGGGAAGCTTCCGGCGCGCAGCGACAAGGGTGTCGGTGCGGTCGAGGATCTACCGACGCCTGGGAAGGGGGTTAACCCGCACGGGCGGATTGGTTTGATCGAAACGGAGGAGGCCGAGGCTGGCTTACCGACGTCCCCCACCAGCCACCACCACTCCACCTTTTGCCCTCCTGAGCCTTACCGGGCGCAACAGCCGTAGCAGCGCCGTCGCCGCCGCCGCCGCCAGCCGCCTTGTCAACCTCTGCGGCGCCCGCGCTGGCGCCGCCGCCGGCGGCCGCCTCGCTGCCGGTCGCGTCATGAACGTACGGCGCGGCCGCCGACGGATCGGCGGGCTGCGCCGCCGGGTCGGCAGCGTCGGCGGCAGTGCCCTCGGCGACGGTGTCGCCGACTGCGGCGGCGTCCTTTGGTGCGCCGCCCGCCGTCGCGCCGGCGCCGCTGGCGGCGGCGGCGGTGGCGGCGGCGGGCTCGGTGGCAGGTGCGGCCTGGATCTCCGCGCTTGGGCCCGACAGCAGCATGGGATCTCCTCCGGAGGCGGCGGCGGGCTCGGCCTCGGCGGCGGTTGCGGGCTTGGCGGCAGCTTCAGTGGTAGGCTCGGCGGCGACTGCGGCGGCGGGCGCACCGGTCGCCTGCAGCAAAGAAGGCGACAGCGACGGCGGTATCCGGGGCCGACGAGCGATTGGCTTGCAGTCGCGAAACCAGATCCCGTACTACACGGTTTGAGCGCTGGTCCTGGTGCTAACTACGGCGACAGTGCAACTCAGGCTCCAATTGCTACTTTGGTAAATTCCAATGGCCAATGGCCGCGCTTCCTTCATTCGTCGATGCCGGGCGCCCATGGAAATGGCGCCTGCGCGCGGTCGGACCGACCGTCCGACCCGCGGGTCGGGATGCGGGCTGTCGCCTTGGGCCGTCGCCGCCGCGCGCTGTCGTCGTCGCGCCGCGGCGGCCAAACATCGCCAGCCGGCGGACAGACCGCGCTTGACCGTGGGCATTAAGTTCCATCCTAACTTAATAAAGCAGGCGCAATGTGGCCCTGATTCGACGCAAATAAATCCTTGAGGGCACCCGCGGGCTTTCCGCCGGCCGCGAACTCTGTTTTCCTGCCTCCCATTTCTGCCTCATTCAAGCCACATTCCGGCCACGTTCCTTACGACCATCGCCGACCGCATCCCCCAATCGAATGCGCGGCGCAGTCCCTAAATCCGTCCAGGCGTGTTGCCTTAACCAACGGGTGCTGGGCAGACGGGAGTCGCGCGCGGCGCATTGCTTTTTTGCTTAGAGCCTTAGACGATCGATACGCGCACCTGGGCCTTGCCCGCGCCAGCAGCCTCGGTCGGCGGCGCCTCCGCTGCGGCGGCCTTCGCGCCCGCCTCGATCACGTCCGGCAGCTGGTCTGCCGCGCGCGCCGTGTCGCCGGCATCGCCGGCGTCGCCGCCGTCGGGCCGCTTGACCTCGCCGTTGTGGAGCCGCTTGAGACCGGAGGCGGTGCGCTCGATCGCCGCGGTGGAAGGCTGGTCGCGCTCGGTCATGGCCACATCGCCCACCACGGTATCACCGCCGGGATTGGCGGACGCCATTTCCCTGCTGCTGCTGCCGCTGCTGCTGCTTCTGATGTGCGCTGCTGGGAGCCGTATGGGAGGCGAATCGAAGAAAGCTGGGAGAGGCTGCTCCTGCTGCTGCTGTTGCTGCGGCCGCTCGCGCGCTTTGGTGGTGTACCTTTTCTGTAGGGGAGGAGTAAAGCTTTTGCTTTGAGATACAGTGATACAGCAGTTTTGGGATTATTACGGCGGGATTCGATGAGGGGAGGACGGCAAGCCAGCAGGAGGTTCATCAAATTCACGCCGCACGGCAAAGGTCCCGCCCTGTCCCGCCGCGCTGCAAATCGATCGCAAGGCCCTCTGCTGCAGCTTGGGCCGAGGTCGCACCAGATCGCACATTTTGTGGGAAAGGGACAGAATTTGTACTTCGCGAGAAGGGAAGGAAGGAAGATAAGAGCCGGACACAAAAGCGAATGTTCGGGGTTGCTTGGAACTCTTGGGGTGTGTTCCTCGGAGCGGGGCGGGCGCCTGACCGACCAACCTCACGGCCGCCGCGTTGCGTGAGTTTGCGTGCTCCTGACGTCATGGCGCCACCTGGCCCCGGGCCGCGTGACAGGGCGTGTTGCGCAATCCAAGGTGCCGCCCCCTATCGCGCTCCCATGTTTCGTCCCGGCATTGCCATGATAGGTCCTAACTTGTTAGAGGATCCTTCTTTGCAAACAAAGCTGCGGATATCCACAGTGCGCCCCCGCCCAACATTCATAATACGTCCGCTGCAAGCACCTCCGCGACCTGCCAAACCTTCCCGCTTTCCCGCTCTGACCTCTCTTCCATACCATCTCCAAGTCCGTTCAACCGTCCTCCAGATTTCGCGATTTCGCAAAAAGAAAAATAACAACACAAGCAGCCTAGCTGAGCCTCGGCAGCCAGCCGCCAAACAACCGCCAAACAAACGCGAACCGAAGCACAACAGCACCACCAGCACAGCCAGCAGTTAAAGCAGGAAATGGCCACCGCCGCCGCGCCGCCCGCCTCCTTCACGCTCGCGCCCAAGCCCTCCGCGGGGGCCTCCCTGCTGCAGCTGCCGGTGCGGGTGGCGCAGGCGCTCGTGTCGCCGGGTAGCGGCGAGGGGCTGCTGTCGCTGCTGCCGGGCTTCGTGCGGCAGGTGCTTCCCGGATGGGACCCCGACCGCGACATGCCGGACATGTTCGGAAAGGTCAGTCGGCGGTGCGCGGTCCGGGGGTCGGTTTGGTCGGTTTGGTTGGTGTGGTCGGTTTGGTCGGTGCGGTGAGGATGCGACACACGGGCTTACGAGAGGCGTAAGAGTGCGGCGACGTGGCATTGGCTGTCGAGCCGCCCCCGGGACTTGGATGGGGCGTGTGAGGCCACCAGGGCAAACAAATAGCAGCGCCTCCCCTACCTTTTTCTCTCTCACACATCCTTCTCCCCCCACAACCTTCCTATTCGGGCCGCTGGGGACGGCAGAGTGCGTGTGCGCGTGCATGCGTTGCCCACGGGTTTGGGGTTTGGGGTTGGGGTTGGCGGTGGCGGGTGGTGGGTGGTGGGTGCAGCCATCCCTCCCCCCCCATACACACAAAAAAGGACACCCTCCCTGCATACGGCTGCCCTCCCTGGAGAGCCCTGTCAGCTGCAGCTACCGTACAACCGTAGCCAGCTCAGCGGCTGCCGGCAAGGTACGGTCCCGCACCCCGCGCCCCCCTGCACAACGCTTCCTTCCACTGGGCTCAGTGCGTGACCGCGGGGTCCCCGACCGCGCATGCCCGCCGCATACCCGCCTGCCCCGCCCGCCTGCCCCGCCTGCCCCCCAGGTAGTGTTGGTCACGGGCGCCAACAGCGGCATCGGCTACCAGACGACCCGCCTGCTCGCTCGCAACAACGCGCACGTCATCATGGTGGTTCGGGACATCGACAAGGGCAAGAAGTGAGCGAGGATGAGATCTGAAAGGAAATATAAGTGGACAAACGGGGGAGGGGGAAGAGAGGGGACGAGGGCAGGGGGAGGTGGTGAGTGCGAAGCCGGCGCTGGGAGAGGGAGGGGAACCGGGGAGGGGGAGTGGGGCCACCGGCTTCCTGCGCCGCGCACCTCAAGACCCGGCTTGGGGCTTGCGAATTTCGGCGTGTTTTTTTCGGTGCGACGACGGCTCCCGCCTGACGGGTGGCGGGTGTCCGTCCCCATCCGCCCTCGCTCCGTTTCCTCCCCCCCCTGGAGCTCCCTGGATCCATTTCTTTTCCCCCCGGCCCCTGCCTCCACCCCCGCTCCAGGGCCATTGAGGACATCAAGTCCGAGTTCAGTTTCGCCAAACTGACGCTGATGCAGGCCGACATGGCATCACTCAAGTGGGTGTGTGTGTTTGCGGGCGCGTACCGGCCACTGCGTGAGTGCGTGAGGCTCTGAAGGAGCTACGCACCTTACATATTGCATTTTTATTTTATTGTTTGCATGTCTTACTGAGACATAGTAGTTCTCCCGGAAGAAGGTGAAGATTGTGGGTTCGAGTCCCATCTTGGTCGATCATGGCAATGTGGCCGAGTGGCCTAATGGATAAGGCGTCACCCTCCGATGTGGAGAATTTATTCTTGAAAGAAAGAAATCCCACACTCTGTCCATCCCAGCCTGGGTGAGCGGGCGAGCAACCGAGTGCTCGCGGAGTGGGGCTGGGCGGCCCTTCGTGCGGCCTCAGACGTCCCGGATTGATCGAGTTGGTGCGTCTATGCTCTGCTTTGGTCGCCTTTACGGTCGCGGGGGTTCGATTGCCCACCGTTCTTGTCCATCCCGCCGTGTCCAAGCTGGGTCTGACCAAGCGGAGCACGCAGCACGTGGGCTGGGGGCGGGGGGGGGGGCGGGAGGCGGGTTTCGGCTCCCGGTACGGAACTGTGGACAACAGTAGTCACGGGCTTCACGTCACGGCCCACCCAGTGCCACCCGTATCCACTCCCCGGCGGGCACCTCGCTCTTCGGTGTGGTTTGATATTGACTCACAGCCCTTCTCCCCCTCCCCCCATCGGCAGGTCAGTCCGCAAGCTGGCCGATGACGTGCTGGCCACGGGCTCCCCGCTCCACGTGCTCATCAACAACGCCGGGGTGCTCGCGCCGGGGCCCTTCACAGTGACTGAGGAAGGATTCGAACTGTGAGTCTTGCCTTTGCTGCCGGACTGTGACTCTGATAATTTCGTTTACTACCGCACTTCTGTAGGGGACAGCCAGGGTCAGCGGCCGAACGGGTCAGCGACCTCTCCGCGCGCCTGTCCACACCGGATTGACCGTGGGACCGACCCGTGGGTCACGGTGGTCGCAGCCGCCGTTTTCCGGCGCCTTAAGGCATCGTCGTGGTGGCGCAGGATTTAAGTGTGGGACCGACCCGTGGGTCACGATCCAGCGCAGTGCGGGGATGGTGCAGCGTCCCCTAACGGGCGCGCCGTCCGATAGGGAGGCGATCGCTGCGAGGGGCTTTTGAACATAGGGGCCGATCGCAGGATAGGGTCACGTGGGCGCTAAGCGACACTGCCTCTCCCCTCTCTTCTCCCTCTCCTCTTTTCACGGTCTTGATGTGTATGTGGACCCCGCCCGCGCCGCTTCGCCCGTGCCAACCCCGGTCCTTACCTGCCCCCCAATACCCGTCCTCTCCTTCCCCTTACCTATCAACCGCCCTCCAATCCAACCCCCAACCCACAACGGCTAACCGCCAACCACCCAACCGCAGCACCCTGGCCACCAACTTCTACGGCCCGCTGTACCTGACCCTGCTGCTGCTGCCCCGCCTGAGGGCCAGCGCCCCCGCCCGCATCGTCAACGTGGCCTCATTCGGAGAGATGTTCGGAAAGGTGCACTGGGACGATCTGCGGTGAGATGTGACCGACTGACTAATTGACTGGCTGGCTGACTGACTAGGTGACTGGGTAGCTGGGTGACTGACTGGGTGACTGGTCTATTGGCTGGCTGGCTTACTGGCTGGCTGGCTTACTGGCTGGCTGACTGACTAGGTGACTGGGTAGCTGGGTGACTGGCTGGGTGACTGGCTGGGTGACTGGCTGGGTGACTGGCTGGCTGGTTAGCTTGCGGGTGGGCGAAGGGGCGGCGTGCGGGTGGCTAGGCGGGCGGGCGGGCGGGTGGTTGGTTTGGTGGGTGGGTGTGTAAACACCGTATGCGAGTGACACGCTGCTTCATCTCGACCCAAAACCCAAAACCCTATAACCCAACCCACGTCGCCATAAGCAAACCCTAAAACCCTCGCCCCAACCTCTGCTGGTGCTGGCGCTGCCTCTCGCCCGTTCGTGCCTACCGAAATACCTCCCTGCCGCTCCCCGGCCCCCGCCCCCCCTAATGTTGCCAATGTCGCCAACATCGCCTCCACTCCTTCGCTGCTGCTGCCTCGTCTTGATTACCCCGCTGCCGCGCACCCCCTATGGCCGCCTCGCCCCGCTGCCCCCCACCCACCCATCCCCACCCACACCCCAAATTCACTCATTCACTCATTCACACCCACTCATTCACACCCATTCATTCACACCCACTCATTCACACCCACTCATTCACACCCACTCATTCACACCCACCCATTCACACCCACCCATCCCCCAACCCACCCATCCCCCCTCCACACCCACCCACACACACAGCGGAGTGGACATGTCCAGTTCCGGACTGACCCCCTACGCCGCCTCCAAGCTGTACCTGCTGATGGTGTCCCGCGACCTCAACCGCCGCCTGAGGGGAATCGGCGTCGACGTGTTCCCCGTGCACCCGGGTGGGGGCGGGAGGAGGGGAGGAGGGGGTGGGGTTGGGGGGCGGAGCCTTGGGGTCAGTAGCTTGAGGGGGAGGGAGGGAGAGAGGGAGAGAAGGGAAGGGGCACTCGGAAATGGGGCTTTGGGCCCTCGAGGGGGAGAGAGAGAGAGGGAGGGGGAGAGAGAGGGAGCAACTCAGCACGCAGGCGTCAAAACGGACTGGTGCCAGGAGGTTGAAAGGAGCACGGCAAGTCGGTAGTGCCATACACGAGGAAGTACAGCCTTACAGCCACCCACCCACCCCCACCTCACCCACCCGCCCCCACCCCACCCACCCACCCACCCCCACCCCCAGGCATCGTGTCCACCCCCGGTGAGGCCAAGTCCGACCGGAGCTACCTGGTGTCCCTCTCCGCCCTCATCAACAGCCGACTACACGGCCAATCAGCACTAAGGGGAGCACTGGCGCCGCTGTTCGCTGCCACAGAGCCCAAGATGCAGGGTGGGTGGGTGGGTGGGTGTAAAAAGAAAATACCCGGGGGGGGCGGAGCTGCTGCCGTGCGGCCGCGCTACGCTGCGCTGCACTGCGCTGCTCTGCTCTGCACGCTTTGCGCTGAGTCGTCCACCGCGTTTTGTGTCATGTCGCCGCCGCCGCCGCGCGGTGTCGCCATCACCGTCGCTACCGACACCGACACCGTTGTCCGCCACCACCGCTATTGAGCTGGGCCCCTATTGGGCAGTATTGCGTTCCACCACCCCTTCAAACCCTACCCTCCCACCACCCCTCCACCCCCCCCCCAGGCCGCGGCGGCACGTACCTGGGTCCCAATGCGTTCGGTCTGCAGCTGTTCGGGTGGGGCGGTTTCAACACGGTAGCTCGCGAGCCGGTCAACTGGGCCGCCAAGGACGCGGAGACCTGCAAGCAGCTGTACGACGCCACGCGTGCCGTACTGGACAGCGCCACCGTGGTAGGCATGCGAGGGCGTAAGGGCGCGTGTGTGTGAGAGCTTGTGTGTCAGAGCGTGTGCGTGAATTTTTGTGTATGAGGGCGTGTGTGTGTGACCGTGTGTGTGAGCGTGTGCGTATGCGTGTGTGTGTGCGCCTGTGTGTGTGGGAGCTGGGAGGCGGGGGAAGGGGTGTGTGGCTAGTTGGTTGGCCGTGTGGAGAGGAACTCGGGACATAGGCCACGGCGGGCTGCCGGGGAGGAGAGGCGGACCCACGTCGCACAGCTGTTGCCACGTTCTCCGCCCTCCGCCCTCTCGCCCTCCGCAGGCCGCTGGTCTGGGCAAGGTGCCGGTGACTCACTTCCAGGAGGCGCAGGCGGAGGCGCTGGGCAAGGAGGCGGAGGTGGGGGGCAAGCCGGGGCTGCCCCTGGAGTCAGCCTCCTGGCGCTGAGGGATGGCGCTGAGAGCCGGGCAGCGCGCACCCGCATTGACGTTGATCTGAGTTGAGCTTTTGATCAGCAGAGCGGGTGCGGGGGGCCTGAGCGGGTCTTGAGCTCAACCGGTTGTTTGAGCTTCGCAGCATCGCTACGGTGTCTCGGTGGCTCGTCCGCGTGCCCGGATGGGGGTGGTCAGGGGGTGTCGTACTCAATCCTACTCCTACTGGGGAACCCACGCGGCGACTGCGTTGGTCCCCGGGAAGCTGGTGGCTGGGAGGAGTACAGAACAGCGGCGGGGGGGGGGGGGCGAGGGTGTTGCCCAGGGGGTGTGAGGCTCTGCCCGGGGAATGGTGGGGGTGGGGGGGGGTGGGGGGTGGGGGAGGAGGGAAGGTGCCGGACAGCGTAGAGCGTACCCGCGCCACCCCTCCGGGCGGCCAGCCACCCACTCGGGGGCCAGATGAATTCCGCGCGCAAGCATGCAGTTTGGCCCTGGTTGCAGTTACCGTACATCCCGCCAGGTCCCCCACCCGCCAAGTTATCATATCCCGCCAGGTCCCCCAGCCGCGCGTGTCAGTCAGGACTCGCGGGGGTGTCGTCCAGGTTGCAAGCGGATGGAGCGGTCGATGAGGTGTTGAGTTGGGAGGGGATCGAGTTGGGGAGGGGACGTCGCGGGACGTCCAGGGAAGGACGGCGGGTTTGGCGTCCTGATACTTGTTGGGGCTGCTGTCCGATGGATCAATTGAGGTCCCACAGCGGAGGCGGGGGGGGGCTTGGTTCCTGTGTTGGAAGGGCATTCGGTTGTGGCGGGCCAGCCTGGCCGCAGAAAGGACAGTTGCGCGGTTCGTTGAGATGTGGGAGTTTTAGGGTTTTAGGGTTTTATGCGCCACACAGTGCTACATGCAAGGAGGCCAGCTAGGACGACCCTGAAATCGAGAAAGTTGCATCCTTGCGTGCCGACACGCGAACGGCTGGATCCTGGATGGCGTCGGTTGGCTGGCGCGCTTTGGGTTCCGGAGCACAAGCTGTCGGCCCATTCGTTTCGGAAAGAACCACGTTTTGCACTGAAAGGGTCGTATACTATAGTGCTCTATCGGTTGCTGTACTGTAAGTCGCACCGGCAGTAAACACCTTTAATGAGCCTTCCTGCTGGAGCGGTTCTGCACGTGATGGGACGGGACACAAGGTCCAGATGAGGTGAAGATGTTTTGTGCGGCGGACACCGGGCCCCGAGGCGCCGGCCTCGGGCGGGGTGCGTCGTCGGGACACTAGCACCAGGGATTTTACCCTCGCCCAGCCTCGCCTACCCTCGTGTGGCCGTATTTTGGCTGCCTGCCAGATTGCTGCTCACTTCCTGCATCCCACGACTTTCGTGCACATTTTATGATGTAAAGGTGCCAGAGCTGGGCATGCTGGGCGCGGACAACGTTTCGCGCAGTACACAGGCTCGGACGCTGACGGACGCTGGGTACCAAATCTGCCGAATGTACCGAATCCTGCAATTGCATGCGCTTGTCGCCGCTCAGGCTTGTCAGACACATGCACCTGCCCATGCGCTATTCGAATACTGCTGGTCTTGGGAGTCGTCGGCAATTCAGCCCCTTGAAGTTGGGTGGCCAGATGCGGCAACCGCCAACGTCCGCACCATGCAATCCGCAAGGAGAGCCCAAACGGCGTGCGCTGTACCCGTAGTTCGCGACTAGCGTGTTGCCGGTCCCGAACATACGAGGGTAACCCGTGTTAAGGCAGGCGGGTGGTAGGATGGCTCACAGCGGCACGCTAGAAAAATGCATTTGGCAGGCGCCTCGCTTCCACCGCCCGAACTTTTCGTATTTTCGGGACACTTGCGATAGACACCAGCAGGTGCAAATGGGGCGATTCAACGAGGATAGGAACAAAAACACTGTTAGAGAACGACGCCTGCGTGAGACTGTTTGCTACCATCCGGGTCGACACCTTCCTGGCTCTGCACATAGCTTCCCTGGCTAGGACCGTTGTAACGTCTGTATCGTTGGGTTTCTGCGAAAGTCGTTTGCCGTATTTTCCATTGGACCGTTCGGCGCAGCAAGAAATGAGGGTTGTGCAAACTTCACAGCCTACGCTTCGTGTACATAGATATCGCATAATCATTATAAGGCTAATCGCTACGGTCTGTTGGTCGGCGCGGCTCACCTACGTGCAGTCGTCTCGGAGTCTTTGGCTTTAGGCCGGCCCAAGCTTATTGAACATATGTTGCTTCTTCCTTCCGCCGTTGTCATCGTTCCTGTTCCACTGGCAACAGCGGCTGTTCTCGTGGCAATGCCTGGCGACGGGGTCACTCAGGCCTCGTCCTCCCGGGCCCCTGCGCAGCCAAAGCGGGGCTGGAACAGCTACAGTAATGAGTCGGCATCAGAGGTGTGACTCCGCTTCATTTCGAAGAGCAGCAACGCTGGGCGGTGGGTGCGCTCGACGGCTGACGCGGGAGCATCCTGCCTCAATGGTCGTCACAGGTCAGCTCTCAGCGGAAGAGAGCTCGCCTGGAGATTTTCCGGCCGGGCGTACCGGCTCGGATAAGCCTTTCGGCATTTCGTATGCCGGACAAGCTAAGCCCTCCGCTGCGGGATGACGACAAGGTGGGAAAGGAAGTGCTAAGCGAAATTGCGCAGCACAGCAAGTTCACGCTTCCTTACGCCATGACCAACAGGACGGGCACTTCCAGTATGAATTGGGAGAAAATCTGAGCTCGAGATGTAAGTCGCTTGCGCGTGGGTTCAGCGGAAATGAAATATGTGACCGCCATGAGCACCATGTCACTTCTGCTCCGCTCGGCTTGCGCAGACAAAATACTTTCCAAGATGGGAGAGGGTAAGTAGTCATTAAGAAATTGGGATATGGTGCTTTTGTGAGCCATGTGTGAAGCTCACCCTCGTGCTGCCCAGGCACGTTTGGCCGCGTACTTGAATGCTGGGACCGGAAGCGTGAGGACTACGTGGCGATTAAGATCGTCCGAAATATTGACAAGTACCGGCACGCAGCCATGATCGAGGTATACACACCGGGGACCTTCCTGGTTAACTCGCAGCTGTCAGAGCTGTCCCCTGGGGTCCTGTCGGCACGGCGCTACTTCCCCGGCCTGTCAGCCCCCTTACCTCAATGCCTGCACAATGCGGAAATCTCAGCTCAATCGCTCATCTCAGTTGATGGTACGGTTCTGTCGTGTCCCCTCTGCAGCTGGAGGTGCTGAACACGCTGGAGAAGAATGACCCCTCGGGCCAAAAGTGAGTACTTCGGAAATAAGGCGGCAGCGTATACCTGGTTGAGCCAACAGTGCCCCACAGCGGTGCACGTGATCGGCCTGCATCCTCCCACGGCATCAACCACCGCACGGCTTTTGCCGTGCTCTGTGGTTTACTGTCATTGCTGGCTCAGTTGCGTCCATTTGACTGTGACCCGTCCCCGTTGCGGTTCGGTCCCCGAACAGCCACTGCGTGACCCTGCGGGAGTGGTTCGACTACCGCGGACACGTGTGCATGGTGAGTTGGCTTCAGTGCGGGGTGGATGGCAGGCAAACGTCGAGGGATTATGTAGGCAATAGGGTGGCCATGTGGGTCGGTGATAAAGAGATGATGTTGGGGAAGCGTAGGCTGGGTACCCGTCATGCGACTGCAGGCTCCTCTAATTGGTATTGGCGGCGGCTAGCAGGCGGAAAGAGCTGCGGAAGGCTGGAAGAGGAGAATGGGCCCCGTATGTGCGGCAAATGGTTTAGCGACTGTTACGGGCTCTAGTGGATGGCTGCTTGTTACATCCGCACGGCTACACATTACGGCCGCATGGCTGCCTGCTCGTTACTCGATGGGATCGTCTCGGTTGGCACGGCTCTGGACGTGTGGATTGCGCACTGGTGACTGATCTCACCTCCCCTTCCATCGGCCAATCCAGCCGGCGTTTGTCCGTGTTCGCTGAAATCAATCACAAGGACTGGAATGTACATGGCCATATGCCATTCTGATGGGTGTTGCGCCGCCCTGCTTTGGGAACGACGCAACTTATGAGGGGGCCAATGCATCTGATGGCTCGCGGCAGAAACTCGTCCAAATGGCCCTGAGGAATGATCATTTGCCCTCCGCCTGCTTCTCCACGCGCCTACGCCGCGTCGCTCAGGTGTTCGAGAAGTTGGGCCTCAGCCTGTTCGACTACATGCGCAAGAACAGCTACAAGCCCTTTCCTCTCGACCTGGTGCAGGTGGGTTTTGGGTTTTCACAGTGTGCGCACCCTGTCGCGCAGTCGTGAGGCCGGGCGGGGTTTGGGGCGCGGAGTTTCCGAAGAGGCGATGGTGTCCTGGCGGGCGGGACGCGGGCTGGCACTGTCGCAAGAGAAAAACTGTGCTGCAAGGCCGGCACCCGGAGTGCGCTGTTGCTGCCCTAAAGGCGCGTCATGCGATGCGTCGCTGCGGTATTTCGTTTTACCCCCCTATCAGCTCCATGCTACAGCGGCTCCACCGCGCGCTCGCGCAGCGTCGTCGGCTTGCGTGCGCATTTGCATGCGCGTGTGCCTTCCCCTGGGCTTTGCCAGTTACGGGGCCCTTGGCAAGCGCCTGCTGCGCACTGCAAACGCGGACTGGCGGCGCGGTCCCCTTCCCCACTTCCCCCCGGGTCGGCACCCGCCTGCCCGGCCGCCCGCTCGCTCTCCGCGTGCCCGCCCGTTCTGGGCGCAGGACTTCGGCCGGCAGCTGCTGCAAGCCGTCAGTTACATGCACGAGCTGCGGCTCGTGCACACAGGTGTGGGAGTTGAACAGCGCGTTCCGCGCAAGGCCCGGCTACAGCCCACGTGTTGTTACGGACCATGTGCCCGTTGTTGCTGCACGGGGAGGAGGAGGAGGAGGAGGAGGAGGGGCCGCGGGGCAACATTTGGAAAGAGGAAGGCAACATTTGGAAAGAATTGGAAAGAGGATTTTCATGGGCAGCACCATGAGGGACGGCAGTTCTGGCCAGGAGAGCGGCTCTGGGAGGCGGCCTGTGGCATGGCAATGCAGCGCAGCCGCATGCACGCGACCTGGCAGCTGTGCCCTGACATCGCGGCGCAGGAGGGGGTTGTCATTTGTTGTGGTCTGTTTTCTTCGGGACACCCCCCCATCGAAACACTCGCTTGAAACACCCACACGTCCCGTGCGCGTGCTGCTGCTGCCGCGCAGACCTGAAGCCGGAGAACATCCTGCTCACGTGCCCGGACTGCGCGCAGCCAGCCGAGAGCTCCGGGTCCAGGTAGGCGGCGGGGCGCTATTTGCCCAAAATAAGTTCTTTTTCCTTGTTAATGTTGATTTGGTGTGTGATGGGGCCGGGAGGAATTTTCACCGCCGGATTGCTTGCCCACGGCGCCGCCGCGTCCCTGCCTGCTTCCCCATGCCGCCGGGTCGTGCGCCATCTTGCCCGGCGAATAAACAACATATTCGGTAACGCCCATGAATCCGGTCGCTGCATAGCTCCTGGCCATGTCGGACGAGCTGCTGACGTGCGCTTGCGGCCGCTGTGATTGAATATGCCGCGTCCCGCCCTGTAGTGGTAGCGGACGCTGCTGCAGTCGGCCGCCGTCATCGGAGATTAAGGTGATCGACTTCGGCAGCGCGACCTTCGAGGAGCAGTACCACAGGTATGCGTGCACGACGTGTATGGTAGCTGCGTTGAGCGCGCGTATAGGCGGAGCAGCGCGTGGACGCGGTGCGGCCCACGCAGTGCAGCTTGGCCGGACATGGCAGCAATTTTCTGGGAATGGAGACGCCGAATGGGCTGGCTGGGAGACGCCGAATGGGCTATTTGGATCGAATTTGGACGGATTTTGAAGAAGCAAGCAATCATACCGGTGTCTTGTGTCCTGTGTCCCGACGCGGTGTCCCATTCCGGTAACCCTTCCCATCCCTGCCCCCCGCCCAACATATAGCTGCATCGTGTCCACCCGGCACTACCGCGCGCCCGAGGTGATCCTGGGCCTGGGCTGGTCTTACCCCTGTGACATGTGGAGCATCGGCTGCATCCTCATCGAGCTCATCACGGGGGAGGCGCTGTTCCAGGTGAGGTGCAGAGCTGTATGCGCTCGGGGACATCGCGTTGCTTGTTTTCTTTCGTGCCGTGCCGCATCGAGACGCATACGGATGCAAGAGGTGTTCGGGCACGAGGGTAAGGCGTAGGTTGGAAAGCCAGTGCTTGGCTGCAATTGCAACTTTGCAAGGGTCCCTATGAGCCGGCAGGATCCGTACCGGGAACAGCCCTTCGGTTGTCTGCTTCATCCACTACGCGGTCCTACGTGAGCAGGTCCTACGCGCTCTGCATGACTGCTGTCAAGCCCGTTTCGCGCGCATTTCCAACCTTTTTACATGTCCCGTTTTCCTCTCGGCACAGACGCACGAGAACCTGGAGCACCTTGCCATGATGGAGGCCGTGCTGGGGCCCGTGCCCGCGACCATGTCCTGCAAGTGCGCCCGCACGCCCGCGGGCAAGTACTTCAACGGTGGCGGCCGCCTCAACTGGCCCGACGGCGCCGCCACCCGCAAGTCGGTCAAGGCGGTCAAACGGCTGTCGGGGCTGCATCAACTCATACTGGAACAGGGTGAGTGCGGCGCCAGTGCCGGCACTGGGGACAGGCCAGTGGTTGTGAGGTGGGACGGTGAGGGCTGCTGCGGTGATTGGAATCTCGCTGGGCGTCTCTGTGTATTCGCGGCGCGTGCGAAGCTCTGCACGAAAGAGCAATGGCGCGTCCTCGCGCGAATGTTACTCCTGTAGCGCGGGTCAGTTTGCCTCGCATTGTGTGCCATGCGGACGTTCCCCGGCTCTTGAATGGCTGCTCCATCTTCCCCACCCCCCAGGCGACTCATCCGCCCGGCCGTACGCCGAGGAGCTGGTGGACCTCATCAGCTCCATGCTGCGCTATGACCCTGCCGAGCGCCTCAGCGCCCACCAGGCGCTGGCGCACCCCTTCTTCGCCACGCCCTGCGTCACGCCTCAAGCCGGTGAGCAGCCGCTGGGGGCCGCCCTGCTCGCCGGGCCCACCGCCGCGGCGGCGGCGGCCGCTTTCGCGGCCGCGACGCTGCCCAGCAGCGTTCCCTCCGCTGTCGCGCTCGTGACGGTGCTGGCAAGCGGTGGGGACGGCGGCGGCACCGCCAGCAGCGGCCCGCTGCCCCCCGCGCTGCCACAGCTGGCGCTGTGAGGGTGCGGCCACTTATCGCGCATGGTGCGCGTAGTGCCCGGGGCGGGGCCGCGTTGCGGCAACAGAAACGCCCGATGCGTCCACGCTTGCGGGTGGTCTGTGGAATGCTGGCTGGCCCACAGTCCTGCACGTGGTGGTAACTTGAAGAAGTAAAGGGCGGGTACCTGTTCGACGGGCACGCAATGAGCTGCTTTGCCGCCGCTCCTCTGCTGCCCGTCCGCTCGGCTTCTGCATTGCGGCGCAGTGTCAGGGCGCGCATTGCGTTGTGTGCGCGTGTGTTTTGTTGGATACGTGCAGTGTCGCGCGCGCCTGCACCTGCGCATGTTTGGTTTGGTTGGTTTTCGCGCTGTGTTTCGTTTGGAGGTAGTTGGTCGTTCGTTGACCATGCGCATAAGCACCGCTGTATTTGTATCAGCACTGTTGCTCTTTTACTTTCAATGACATCTTCCATTGCCACTGGCGCAGCCTGCCTGAGGTGGAGGCCTAACCCTTGCTTAGCCGCGGAGGAGATGCGAAGTTTGACCACCGCAGGGTTGTGACGGCTCCGCCTGCCAGACGGCGCGTTGCCACGTGAAGGAACGATGCCCGCCGTGACAAGAGCGGCTTCGGCATCGGCAGTGAGACAGCCGAGAAGAGGCTGCTTTCGCAGGGCTGTGGGCATTTGAGGGCGCGTCTACCACCTGGCTTGTTCAGGTGTCGGGTTTGAGTATAATCGGCAGGGTGGGCGAAATCGCGCCAGCGTGCCGGCTCTTAGATCCTTCAGCTGACTTCCACGGAAGGGATCTCAAGGGCGGGGGGTTTGGGGCGGGAGTTCTGGCGGAGGTAGCCCCGCATGGGAGCTTCTTGAGCCTGGACCAGCTGTGGAAAGCCTGTGTGGGCGTGGTTACCGGCCGCTGCTCCCTTGCCCCCGGCGCGGATATGTCGTGGCGAGGTGTGGCGGCTGGGCGACCTTTTGATGGAGGGCTGCGTGGTGGGTAGGACCGATGGGCGGCTAGGTGCGTGGACGGTTACGGGATGGCAGTGCATCAACGCCGCCGAAGACTGGCATTGAACCTCCTGGTTGCATTTGCAAGTATGGGATGCACTGTGTTTGCTGCTGACCTCCCGCATGGGTGTGGCTGTCGGGCTTGGTTCGCCCGGCTGCCAGTACATCGCGTGACGTACTGTGGGAATCGGGTCATAGCTTGAGGGGAGCGGACCAAACCATAGCTTCGTAAGGGGGGTCACGCCGTGCTTTGTACTTTTTTGCGGCCCCCAAGATGCCCTCGGTCGTGGTGTGCTGGCGGTGGCGGTGCTTTCCCGTCGCCGCCACTCGGAGGCCGTATATAGCTCTCTCCCTGTGTACACGTATTGCCTTTCGCTTTTCGTTACAATACAAGTCGGTGCGGTTGTGGGATAGCCATGCCCGGCGCGGTACTGCTTGAGGGCAAGGGCGGTGATGGCGACACAGGAGCCGTTGCTGTGTGCTGTCACCGCTTGGCCGGTGTCCCCCTTGTTTGGCCGCCTCGCCATGGCTTCAACAACGTCGCCGCGCTGCCTGAGACGAGAGTCGCCTCTGGGTTTGGCCCAGCGAAGTGCGCGTTCTCCTCTGACGAGTCCCCCGGCGCCTACTTGAGAGCCCGTCCACTCACATGAACTGAGGCGCGTGCGCCCGTCCGTGCCGTCCCGCGGACGACTCGGCCCTGCGCTGACCACGGCTCTACGCATCCACCCTATTCATGACCCATCCTACTCGAGACTGTGCACGATACGGGGCGATGTCGGGAGTGGGGACGATAACACGGATCGCTGCGGGAGGCTGGCGGGCGCGACTGGGCCCTGGCGAGCCTTGGCGAGGCAGGGGCTGTCGCTCATAACACTTTATCGTCGCGCCGGCTGCGGTTTCATGTGTGGGTAAGTCTCAGCAATTGTGTTGCTGCACTGTTTTGGAAGCTGGGGCCTTGGGGTCCCCCTTCAGCGCAGCTCCATGCGCGCATTTGCATGGCGGTGCGCGGAGGGTGTGCGCGCGGCCTGTTTCAATGTTTCGGTCGATTGGGTATATGCTCTCCGTCGTTGTCGTCCGTGATGCTGGGCCCTTTACAGCGCTGGACCGGGGCTGGGACATACAACGCAGCATTTGCTGTAATTAGCAATGTTGGACGCGTGTGCGGGACGTTTGTCGTGGGATTCGATGCATTTACGGTAGACGTCGTCGTAACACGATGGTAGCCCCGCCACTCTGCGGACCTGCGTCCAGGGCCCCACCGGAGCTACCTACATGACTGTGTACGCTGTTGCTTTCGTGCTAGACTGATCTGGAAACGAACAAGGACATCATATTGTCGATCCTGCAAGGCAAGAGGATTTGACTGCCTCGGTGAAGGGCAGTGTACCTGTACTTGCTTGGCTGTACTCAAGTGATGTTCATGAGAACCGGCCAGTGTGAACCCGCCGTTTGAACTTTCGGCCTGTTAGGGCGGCAACCCGTTCTGTTGGGGCCGCCCGTGATACAGGCCGTGTTGGACGCTCGTTGAACGCGCTGCGACGCGTAAGTTGTTGGTTGCCTGCGTTCGGCCTGCCGAGTTGTCAGTGGACCTCCGGCAGGCACCGTCACGGGTTGCTTGTGTGCTGAGTTTTGTTTTGTGTTCAGCACGCAAGCACGGATGCCGTGTAACAAAATTTGCGTGGCAATTGCTGTACGAGCTGAACAGGAGGGGGTAGGTACGTAAGCGATGCTGCACATTTCTGCAAAGCCGGGGGTTGAGCTACCTCTGCTCCATGGCTCAGCTACTGCTGCAATGACAGAGGGCGCTTGCGATCCCCTGCAGCCTCTTGGGTACGACCTGGTGGTGGTCAAGTCTTCCGCGCATGCTTGTCAGGGGATGCTGACGAAGTTGAAGCCCCCTCAGGCTCTCCGGGTCAACTACGACAGCGGAGCGCGTGGCATCAACGAGTGAGCACTCATGATCCCATGAGGTCCCATGCGTCTCATCTATAAAAGCGCTTCTCTCTTCGACCGCCGCCCTGGCTTCTACTAACCCCCCCGCCGCTCCCACAGGCTCCCACTCTTTCGCCTGCATGCTCACTGTCCGCCGTTCCGCAGGGCCCGTCACGCCTCTTTCATTTTCTCAAGGCATGCAGTCAAGGGAGCTTCCTGCTGTCGTGCAGGGTGCCGCTGATGTCACTCCCATTCTCCCAGTCGAGTGTTGTCATCATGACAGCTAACACTCTCGTTGCTGTCGTTGTCAGGATAGTGGACTTCGCCCCTGACATAACAGGTACTTGGACGGCGACCTATGAAACACCCGAGTATGTCCCAGACAAGGCTCATAGAGGCTCAGAGCGCGATATAGATAAGTGTGGATCCTGGTGCACTGTGAAGGCACTGTCCACCGCCTGAAAACACGCGGAAATACCCACACGCCGTGCCGTGCCGTATGACGCTGTTGGAGTCGCTGGGCATTGCATCGCCTCATACAAACGTCCTCCCGAATAGCAATGATCTAAACGGACACAAGTAGGCCGTTTGTCAAAAAGTGCAGGAATCCACCAGGCGCCGAGACGTCGAGTATTCCAGCCATCCCACATACTACAGTATTAATTGACCCTGAACCACGAGTCAGCATGCAGCGCATATTTTGCGTTTCCCAACGCGGCCGGATTATCAGTGTACAAATGCCGTGGTGAGTATCTGCGCGCTCGTGCTGCCTTGTGCCCAGGATTCGGAGCTATGGACGAGACAACCACTCAAAGCCACACAAAGGGAAGAAGTCGCTGCAAGAGCCCAAATCGAGTGAGCGCTTGTACGCTTAATTAGCTATTTACGTTGCTGCTGCTTTGCATCAGCACGGCTGCTCCTCGTTCTGCGCGGTCGCTTCATTATTCTGTTTCCTTCTGGCGCAAAGAGCACGGGCGCTCAAGTCATACTCAAACGGATACAAACCATTTGAAGGACTCTGGTAAGTCCGTTGTGTGGCTGCATGGTGAAACTCGTTTGGGGTCGCTTGCACCGGTGAGGATGCGGCGCCAGCGCAAGGCTGGATGCGTCCGCGCGCGGGCTCCAGACATGGCTAAGGAAAATAACACGAATTCAAATTGATCAGACTATGTCTGTGTCGCTTTGTGCTAGCCAGTGCACCGCCACGCATGGCAATCATCTTCCACGCTGCGTCCGACCCGTTTTGTACCCCTTTACCTTTGAGCAGTATGGCGCTGGTGCAGCGCGCCCCAAAGCGTTGAAAAGCCGCCCGTGCTGCGTGGTCGCAACGTTGCACGCGTCCGCGTCGCGACTCGCGAACACGGGGCTCTGTATGTGCGTACCGCCGCGGGCCCGTAACCATCTCCATACCTCTCCTAAACTTGACACCTGCACGCCTCCTTCTCTACAACTCTAACCATTCACAGGCTTGATCTGCCTTTGATCTCTCCGAGACAAAGATGTCTACCCCGACCACCGGCCATCGCGTGGACATGGGCGCCTGCCGCAACCCCTCGCTCAACATCCGGCCTGACCTGGCCCGCGCCGCCACCGCCATCACCGGCCCCTCCGCCGATGACGAGCTGGTCGGCCCACGTGGCACCTGGTGGTGGACCGGCAAAGCCCCCGCGGAGTGCCCCGGCTTCGACAAGGCTGCCGGCGTGCTGCGCTCGCTGCCGCTGCCCAACACGCGCTCCTTCACCCGCCAGTCGGTCCTGGACTACTTTGATAACACCTGGACGCTGACGGAGGTTCTGTTTGCGGCGCTTCAGACCACGGACGCCTTCATTCGGCAGCCCTACCACCAGCTGCGCCACCCTATGATGTTTTACTACGGCCACCCCGCCGTGCTGTACATCAACAAGTTTCGCGTGGCGGGTCTCCTGGATGCCGGGATCAACCAGTATTTTGAGCAGGTGCGTTGGTTGGGCGCGCCGCCGCATCTGCGTGCGTGTGTCCATTTGGGTTTTGGTTGTAGGTGTTCAGTATTGCGTGCCAGTGATGGGAAAACTTTTGCGATGTTCTTTATACAGCCTCAGGGCATTTTTGCTGCTGCGGCAGCGGCCGGTAATCGCTATCGTACGACATGGCGGTTGCCGGCGTACACCTCCACCTGACGTGACCTCGTATCTGATCTGGCGCGAGTTGGTTTGATCTGACCCTGATCAGGACTGATCTGGTCTGATCTGATGTGGGTTGCCATTCCGAGACAACCCGTGCGAACAACCCGCCGCCGCGCAGCTGTTTGAGACGGGCGTGGACGAGATGAGCTGGGACGACCTGTCCCGCGGCCGCGACGACTGGCCGCCGGTGCGCGAGGTGCACGAGTACCGCAAGAAGGCTTACGAGGTGGTACGGAATGTCATCCTCAACCACCCCGCGCTGGACAAGCCTGAGGTACGTAGTTCTGTCGGGGCTTGGCGGGGCGGGGCATAGGGCGGGGGAGGCCGGACGTAGCCGGGGTGCCGACGGGGCGGAGGCGATGGCAATCGATATGGGTCACGGCCAGCCGGGCGAGCCCCACTGCGCCGGCATTCCGAGGGCCGATGCGCACAGGCAACGGCAGCCAGCGAGCCTCACGGCCCGTTTGTAATACCCTTCTGTCTGAAGCCCGCTTTCGGCCGGCTTGGCCAGGGTGGCAGCGCGGGGCAGTCTATGAAGCCGAGACCGAAGTTGCCTGCCTGTCTGTCCGCGCATCTCCCTGCCAGGCTCGTTCCCGCCATCTCTGCATCCCTAATCCGTTTTTATTAATCCCAGTGCGTTCTCCCCTCTCCTTCGGGCGGCTCCGCAGATTGGCTGGGACGACCCCGCCTGGGCGATCTTCATGGGCTTTGAGCACGAGCGTATCCACATTGAGACGTCTTCGGTGCTCATTCGGGAGGTGAGGCCTGAGAGAGACCCGTGAGAGCCGTAGAACGTGAGAACGTGCCCCTCAATCCGGGGGCCTCTGTTCACCCAGAAATGCCTCGATTCGGGAGGCCAGGGAAGGCCCGGGAGGAGGACAACACTCAAAGGCCAGAGGAAGCGGAGAGGCACTACAGGAGTGCCGTCCACTCGAGGGGAAGATAGAGGCCGTGCTATGTCCACGGGCCTGCAAGTTTCAAAGGCACCGCGTCGCCTGGGTGGGTGGATGCTCGTGCCATCCATCCATCCATCCATCCGTGGCTCGTCCCAACATCGGCGGATGTGGGTCGACCGCAAACGAACGGACCTGTGTCGGCAAGCACGTGCCAGCCAGCCGGCCAACCGACCTGGACGTGGGACCCCGCGGCCAAAGGCGGGCCGGGAGGTGCCAAGCACTTGCGCGCTTGCGCGTGTGTGCTTGCAATGGTGCTTGCTAGTGAGCGAGTGATGGTAGGGTCCCGACGCGCACCCAAATGCCGGGTGCCAGGAAGCAGGGCGGCTCCGTCCCTCCGACGCCGTTGCGGAGGATGCCCGGGTGGGTCGCACTGGCGGCTCGACGAGCAAGGCTACCCCGCGTGCCGTGGGCGCGCCGCCTGCTGCCGCCGCTCAGGGCCGCTGGGCGCGGGATGGGGGGGAGGGCAGCGTACACCACCAGAGCTGCGAATCGTGCGTGTGTGTGTGGTGTGGGCGGGGCGGGGGTTCGCGGGCAGTGCTGGAGGGCTGCTGCCGCCCTACAGCGGGCCAGGGACATGTCACGTAATGGAGCGGCGCTACTCCCGGAGCTTAATGGGGGGCAAAGCCTCTGGTCCTGACGGCGGCGCGGTTGGCTGGTGCAGTAGCGGGTGCTGCCCTGCGCTCCGTTGGCTCCGAAGCGCAGGGCAGCGCCCGTCACTCTCCCACGTGGTGATGGTGGCTGTGGCGGTGCTGCTGCTGCAAGACCCGATGGGGCTGGGCGTGGCAGACGAAGGGTGCAAAGGCCGAGGCGCTGCGCCCAGCCGGCCGCGTGTTAGCTGTGGGCGGCAATGCTGGCAACCCACCCCCGTTCGCGACAGTCAGCCCCCCTCAACGGCACTACCCCCGCCGCCCACCAGTCCTTCACCGCACACCGCAGACTCCTGCACTTGCACACGCACATCCGGGTTTTCACTTGACAGGGTCGGTTCTGGTTCTGGAGCCTCATGTCCAATTGACCCTGGTCGGCCTGCTTGGGACCCACGCCCCTCAGCCCCAGCCAGCCTCCAGCACCTGACGCGCAGCCGTGTTTGCTGTTCGCGGTCCTCGTTCGCGTCCCCTCGCCGCCAACCGCCCTATTATGCCCCCTCCCCGGTGTTGTGGCGTCTGTTTTTGTTCGCAGCTGCCGCTGACCAGCGTCCGCAAGCCCGAGTTCTGGCCGGACTACCACCCCAGTGTCGGCAACGCCTCGGCGCCGGTGCCCACGGAGGGGGTCGACTACCCGGTCAATTCCATGGTGAGCCGCTGGGCGGGCGGGTGTGTTGGTGGTTGGGAGGCTGGGAGGTGAAAAAGGACGAAGTGCAGTGAAGGGGCCAACCTAGTGGCGCGCAAATCCGTATACGAACGGCAGCAGCGACTCCGCCGCGGCCTGCACATCTGCCGGAATCTCCCTGCGCGCGGTCACACCGTAGTCCCTCGCCAGGTACGAGTACTCGGGCTGCCGGTTGTTCAGCTGAAGCGCTGAATCGCCTCCAACTTTGCCTCGAAGGCCTTGTTACAGGCCAGTCCCAGGGACAGTCCAGACCACTCCCGCGTCGCAGCGTGCACAATCGCCACGCGCTGCACCGACGGAGGGGCCACTGCGTGGCGCACATCGAGCGCAAGTGCCAGGCAGTCTGTCGAGTGCAGCCACTGCGCGAAGTAATAGGTCGACGCCAGGCCGAACACGTGCACGCAATCCGCATGTAGATCTCGCGGTGGGCGTTCAGCTCGTTGCGGATCGTCTCCTCCGTGATCGTTCGCAACGAGCTGAACGCGCACCGCGAGATCTACATGCGGATTGCGTGCACGTGTTCGGCCTGGCGTCGACCTATTACTTCGCGCAGTGGCTGCACTCGACAGACTGCCTGGCACTTGCGCTCGATGTGCACCACGCAGTGGCCCCTCCGTCGGTGCAGCGCGTGGCGATTGTGCACGCTGCGACGCGGGAGAGGTCTGGACTGCATGGGGACTGCCGCTGAACAAGGCCTTCGAGGCAAAGTTTGCGGCGATTAAGCGCTTCATGGAGCAGCTGAACAACCGGCAGCCCGAGTACTCGTACCTGGCGAGGGACTACGGTGTGACCGCGCGCAGGGAGATTCCGGCAGATGTGCAGGGCGCGGCGGCCGGCAGATGTGCAGGGAGTCACTGCTGCCGTTACGTTCGTATACGTTCGTATACGGATTTGCGCGAGACGCTAGCGAAAGGACCCAGCGGACCGGGTGGGTGGGTAGGTGGGTGTCTTGAGGGGGAGCGGTCAGCGGGTCCGTCTGGTCGGTCCGCTGGGGGTCGCTGGGTCTTTCTTAACCCGAACCTTGGGGCCTTTGTCAGCAGCACCGCTCCGTTGTCTATATCTCGGTAGGTGCGACTCTGGGGCCAGGCGGTGTGCAGATCTGCGGTGTGGCTGGTGTGGCCGTTCCCTGCTGCTTGCACTAGCGCATGGCGCATGGCGGGGACTTGAAGTTTTGGCGATGACGGAAGTCTGAACCCCGGGATGCTGCCGCCGAACCCCTCCTCCCGCAGGTGACCGTGGCTGGCGAGAAGGTGGTCCTGGGCAAGGACATTTCCTACCCGTCGTTCGGCTGGGACAACGAGTACGGCCGCAAGGAGGTCCAGGTTGCTGGATTCAGGTGAGACGGAGCTGGATCCAGAGGTGGATCCTGCGGGCGGTGGCTTCCCCTGGAGGCACGTGGGGAGGAGCCAATTCAACCAAACCGCCACCGGAGAATCATCCTCCCCCGCGCAAGACCGAACGCCTCCTCTTCGCCTTGCCCGCCCCCTGACCCCCTCCTTGCCCCCTACGTCCGTAGAGTCTCATCGGAGCATATCACTCGCTGACCCCCTCCTTGCCCCCTACGTCCGCAGAGTCTCATCGGAGCATATCACTCGCTGACCCCCTCCTTGCCCCCTACGTCCGCAGAGTCTCATCGGAGCATATCACTCCCTGACCCCCTCCTTGCCCCGTCCTTCCCTCCTCCCTTCCACCCACTGAGCCTGCCTACCGACGTTCGGTCTGTTCTCCTCTACCCCTTCTCTTTCCCCTTCTCCTCCCCGCTTTGCCGCATTTCAACTCTTTCCTCCCCTTCCCTCCTGCCCCCCGCACCTCAGGGCCACCAAGTTCAAGGTGACCAACGGCGAGTTTCTCCGCTTCGTGAAGGCGGGCGGCTACATGAACCCCAAGTACTGGTCGACGGAGGGCTGGGGCTGGAAGACGTTCCGCAACGTCAAGTGGCCGACCTTCTGGATGCCCGACGGACCGCAGGGCCTGCACAGGTGCGGCAATAAAAATGATACCGCAGCGAAGTGACGTAGGGAGGTGTGGGGCCGTGTGCGTGGTGACGGTGGTGGGGGCTGTATGTGTGGTGTGTGGGAATGGGCTGTAGGGGTACCGGTATGTGTGTGCGTGTTGATGAGGGCAGCGGATCGTCGGCAAAAGCGCAAAGCGTGTCGCGTTGGGTGAGCACCTCGGCTTGGCGGACCCGTACGCACCTCGTTTCCTCCTCGACGCGCGGCCTTTCGTCGCCGCTGCCTCTCCAGCCGCCGCCGTCCGCTCCGTTGAGTATGTCCGCTTCGTGACTACCCCATTACCCCAACACAGATTCACACACACTCCGGATACTACCTCCCTCCCGGATGCTACCTCTCCCCCACCTGAACATATGCACACATGCACACGCCCATGCAGGTACAAGCTGCGCGTGCTGTTCGACGCTGTGGACATGCGGTGGGACTGGCCGGTGGACGCCAACTACCACGAGGCGCGGGCCTTTGCGGCCTGGCGCACCGAGCAGGACGGCTCACCGGTGCGCTACCGTCTCATCTCGGAGGCGGAGCACAACCTGATCAGGAACACGCGCGACAGGTGAGGCGGGGGAGGGGTTGGCGGGGTGGGGAGGCAAGGGAAGGAGTGGGTTGTGGGTGTGGAGGTTGTTGGTCGTGTTGGAGCCTGGCAGCCGCGGGGCCGTGCACTGGGGTGTGTGTGCTTGGAGCGTTGGGGCATTGGGTGTGGGTGGCCGCGCATCCTCTTTCTGGGCGCCTCGGATGCAGGTGTCGAAGATTTCGGCCGTTCCGACCGGCTCGCCGGTTTGGCGTGTCAATGCGGGTGGGTGAATGCGTGCCTGCCCATCAACTGATTGTAGCAAATAAGGTACGGACCGTGTAACCACCTAACCGCCACCACCGCCGAACTGTCGCAGGGTGGATGCGCACCTGCTGGCGCCCGCCGACCACCCCGCCGCCGTCGCTGAGCCCTCCCGCCCCGCCGCCGCCAACGAGCGCATCTCCCCCGATGTGGCCATGCTGACGTCTGGGAACGACGCGCTGACGTCGCCAGCGGGCGGATGCAACATCCAGCTCGCGTACGGCAGCCAGAACCCCGTCACCGAGTTGCCGCCCAGTGAGTAGTACGACACACCAGGGAGGGAAGGAAGCGGAGGCCGCCGGGCTGAGCGTAGCTGCCCAGGGGCCAGCGGGCAGGACGTGTCGTACTGTGGCGGCAATACGTCGGGAGGGCCGGTGGGATTGAGATGGATGAGGCGGCGGCGCCGGCACGGAGGACGAGGGAGGAACCAGCCCAACTGTGTGCTAGTGAGCTGCACATTCCTTCACCCAACAACGGATGGCTGCACCTCTCGACGCGGCGCCCTCCCGCTCTTGCCGTCCCATTACACACCCCGTTGCCGCACCCTTCCGCCTCTCGCCCATGCGCAGCCGAGAAGGGCTTCCACGACACGTTTGGCAGCGCCTGGGAGTGGGGCGAGGACCACTACGCGGCCTACCCGGGCTTCAAGGTGCACCCCTTCTACGAGGACTTCTCTGTGCCCTGCTTCGCCGGAAAGCACCAGCTGGTGAGGGCGGCGGGAGGGACGGAGGGCGGGGGAGGGAGGGACGGTTTTCCGGTTGGTTGGTTGGTTGGTTGCTTCCCAGAACGGGTCTCGTCCCCGTTACTCAAAAAGAGTGGGTGATTTGGCGGTTGGTGAGCGGGAATCGGCCGAGGAGGGAGGCCGCGAAGGGGTCGGCCCGCTCACCTCTGGCGGTGTGTGTGTGCGGCTCTCGTCGGTCATTGCTGCCGAATGGACTCAGCGCATGCATGGATCTAGCACCTTGTCAGTGGCGCCGCACGCCCCCCCCCCCGGAAGGGACAAGGATGTCCTTGCCCCTTCTCCCACACCTACTGCCGCAGAAGTATGCTGCTGCATCCCGCATGCCGTACCTGTCCTTTACACCAATCTTTTGCCCTTTGCGCTGTGCTGTGCTGTGCTGTCGTAGATCTTCGGCGGCTCGTTCATCTCGACAGGCCAGCTGGCCTCCAAGTTTGCCCGCTACCAGTTCCGACCCCACTTTTTCCAGCACGCCACGTTCCGCCTGGTGCGCCCGGATGTGGACATGTCGCTGTACGACGGCGAGCGGTACGGCGCCCACAACCCCGTGACGCCCTTTTTCGAGACGTCGTGCATGGACTCCGCGCCGCCTCACGTGGGCGACGGGCCCTGTTGCTCGGTGACCCGCCGCGCCGCCTTCACCCCCACTCGGGCGGAGGAGGCGGCCTCCACCAAGGCCAAGCTCGAGGCGGCTCAGGTGGGTTCGAGCGAAGGGTTGGTGGGCCGAACCGAGAATGAGTTGGTTTCGTCGACGAGTTGAGTCAGAATGGCTTGGCTTATCGGGGCGGGGGTTTCCACAGCCACAAAGTGGGGGAACATGGGTTGCAAGATGCATCTGAGCCTTAACAGGGGAGGAGGAGCTGTGATAGCTGATCCTCTTGCAGTGCGTTGTGCAAAGCGCAAATATAGCGTGCGCTTGACGCGCATGAAGGGTCGCCGCCCGGAATGCATTGCATCTTGGCCCAACGCACACCTCCCCCCGCCGCTGTATCGTACTGTACGGCACTCGAAAACGCCGAGAGCGCAGGTGGCCTACGAGAGCGACGCCATCTTGGCCCAGTACCTGTCTCTGCACTACGGCCCGATGGACCGCGTCTACCCCGACCTGGTCCGGGAGACGGGCATCATTGCCGAGGCACTCGACTTTCCGCGCAAGCTGGCCGAGTGCCTCAGCGCCTGGGCGGACCGCTGCGGCCTGCTGGCGGAGGGCGGCGGCGCATCGGGCAGCGGCCGCGACGCGGCTGGTCCGCGTGCGTTGGACCTGGGCTGCGCGGTTGGCCGGTCTTCGTTTGAGCTGTCGCGGCGGTTCGTTCAGGTGGTCGGAGTGGACATTTCCAAGACGTGAGTGGTGCGGGGAATGGAAGAGGAGACGGAAGGGAATGGGGGGAAGGGAAGGGGAAAGGGGACGTACCGCAGCCAAGGAACCGAGAGGCGGGGAAGGAGACGCTTTGTCGGACGGATGTCGCTATGCCTGAAAGTAAACAGGGGAGCTAGGCGGGGCGGGAGAGGCCTGGGGCGCTGCGGTTGGGGCGTTTGGACAGTATGGTAGATGACTGGCAAATGTATGGGGTGCCGCTGAGTGCTGTTGAGATGTTGTATGTGGTGGATCGGCCGGCGATCGGGGCGTGCGCGTACGCGCGAGTGGGTGTATATATGCAGTCATTGGGAGATGGCGCCGCCACGTCCGCGCCGCTGGCCCCCACACCTCTTCTTTTCCTGCCTCCTCCTAGCTCTCCCGCACAATCTTTGCGCGTGTCGTGCATCGGGAGCAAGGCGATACTTCGCCGGTATATGGTACGAGCAAGTAACAACTTGGTACGCTTGCCCCTGATGGTCCGCCCCTCCCCCCTTGTCCCTGTTCCTCCCCTTTTTCCCTCGTCTCAGTTTCATTGAGGTGGCTGCCAAGATCCGCGACAACGGCCGCATGGACTACGAATGCGCCGTTGAGGGCGAGATCACGGAGCGCCTCACCGCCGCCCTGCCCTCCACCTCCTCCCCAGACCAGCAGCAGCAGCAGCCTCCCGTGGAGCCCAGCCGCTGCCGCTTCCTGCAGGGCGACGCCTGCGACCTGCCCTCGTCGCTGGGCCAGTTTGACGCCGTGCTGGCCGCCAACCTGCTGTGCCGTGTTCCGGAGCCGGCCGCCTGCCTAGCCCAGCTGCGCACCAGCCTGCGGCCCGGCGGCGTGGCGCTGCTGACCAGTCCCTTCTCCTGGCTGGAGCAGTATACGGACCGCAGCAACTGGCTGGGGGGAGGGTACAAGGACGGTCTGCCCAACAGGTGAGGCTGCTGCGATGCGGGGGGCTGCTGTTGCATGGGCTGTGGGATTGTCTTTGTACTCACGTTTCCCCATACTTGTTGTATTTACCATTTAACTCTCCCTGTATTACCATATTGCGTGGGCTGCGGATCGTGATTTCATTTACTGCTTGTTTACCTCTTCACGGACTTCACCCTCGCTCTCTGCTCGCAGGTCGGCCGACGCGCTCAAGGCTCTACTGGCCCCTGACTTCGATGTCCTGGAGGAGGGCAGCATGCCGCTCATCATTCGGGAGCACGCGCGCAAGTACCAGCTCATCAATGCGCACAAGCTCGTGATTCGACGCAAGTAACAGCAGTAATAGAGGCCGGTACTTGCGGCCGCAGAAACAGCAGCAGATAAGCTCTAGGACTGCGTGCTTTCGTTGCATTTTGGGCCTGGCGGAGGCGCCGGCGGCGGTGGATGCGGCGGAGCCTGACGGCCCAGGGTCAGGACGGGTTTCTCGCGTATCGACGCAGGGCATGAGAGGGGACAGGGAAGGGAAGGCGAAGAAGATGAGCGACTTGCTTTTGAGTGGTGGACGATGAAGTGATGCGGTGAGAGGCAGAGCCGTCCCCGGCCCGCCATTGTCGCCGGGGCTGATTTTGGATACGTGCAATTGTGTGTGTTTCAGTTACTTGACAGGCGTTAGTTGAGTGGCATAACCGTGGAATTCGGCATGCAGCGGTGTGGAGTGGGACGTCGTGACTGGCTTTGGCTGCACTGCGCGAGGTCGCTGCCAGTTTTTTGGGGAGTGAGTTGGCGAGCGCGAGCGCGGTGCGTGATGGGGGCCTGCGTGACCCGAGCTTGTTTGGAGTGGGCCCGTATCCAGTTTGGCATGAGCAGCAGCATCAGCAGGTGGAGAGGCAGAGAATGAGGGTGCGCGGGTAGAGGAGGGAGCTCTCGGCCGGTGTGCAGAACTGCGATCTCGTCCCTTATCTATACGCCACCTGCACGTTTCCGTTAGTGGCTGCAGTCCCCGAACGGGCCTGGCGGGGTAGTAAGTGGTTACGCGTGCGTGAGTGCGTTTCCTTCTCAAACCAGAGGTCGTGCTGATGAGAGGGAGAAGGCCTCGCAAGAGGCCGTTTTTGGCTGGCGACGTTGTGCGGTGTTTGCTACGCAACAAACGCTTCCTAATCACCGAGTATGGTATCCTGATAGTTTCACTGTGAAGGATCCCTCTAGTTAGCTTCTGCACAAGGTTGGCTTTAACGTGATTGGTTCTTTCTTTGGGTTTGGCGACGAGGCCGGAACAGGGGGTCGAGGCTCCCTTGCGGCCCTCCTGGGGCCGGTGGGGGCTGTGCCCTACATGTGACAGCGGACGTCTTCGGGACGCGATGCGCGTGCTGCCGGAGAGGGCCTGAGCGATGTGCGCCCCGCCCTCCCCCAGACGCCTTAAGTGGGTTGTGCTCGCGGGATCGCACGAGCCAAGTTTGGTGCAGAGCAGGCGTGAATGGCTTCGCGATTGGCGGAGGAGGAAGTGTGCAGAGGTCTTTCTTGCGTTACGACGGAGTTGCCGTGTTGCGGTTCGTGCTGTAACAGCTGCTGGCGGGGTTTTGGAGCGGTGCCTGAACTTGTCCGAGCAGGGTACCTGTCTGGGGGCGGCTCTTGGGAAAATCTGGGGATGCTTGCTGCTGGCGTGATCAACTGTGAGCCTGTTCGGTGCTTTTAGCAGCCGGTGGATGTAAAACAAACGGCTGGCTGTGAACGACTCTCCGGGACCGGGAGTGCAACGGCTGTGCAAGAACCGCGGCGCTCTGTATCGGAAGCGACCAGGGCAAAAGAGGAAGTGCTGTGCTGCTGTTACACGCCTGCTCTATGGGTCACCCAAGCAGCAACGAAGGATCCTCTGAGCCGTGTTTGCATGTGACGCACGCTTTCGGGCAGGCATAAGACTCCGCACCGGCGGCGGACATCAACCGTTCAGCAGATGTTCGGAAACTGAAGGGAGTTTGAAACCAGGCTGCGCGGCAATCACTGCGCGTGGGGGATGCTGAAGCGTTGGTCCAGCTGATCTGTACCGTGCGTACTTCGCCCTCGCAGGCATCCATCTAGGTAATATCTGCTGATCTGTTTTGGATTGGCTCCATTCCATGGCGTATTTCCATTCCACAGCTCTTTGCACTGCAGGCATGGTTCGTTCTCCGGCTGATCTGACAGCTGCAATTCCGACTTCGAGCTCCAAGAGCCGAACAAAGTGGCCAGAACTTGGCATTATTCATTATTACACATCCGCGAGGAATGCATGAACCATGCGAAGTACAAGGGGTTACGGAATGATACACGCGACCCGGACTGGCCGCACCAAAAACAGAGCGTCACCTCTGCGCCCTCAAACACTCAAGTTCGATGGCGTGAAGCCAGAAGCACGGCCAGGCTCCGCGGAGATAAAATCCCAGCTCGCGCAGCAGCCCCGCAACTCCTCACACCACCTGGGGAAACCTCTCCCCCCCGACAAGTTGACCAGCAACACTCGAGCTCCAAACCCTCAAAGGCGGTCACTGCTTAGCCACGTGGTGACGCACGGGTGCCGTCAAAACTCCAAGGTTTGCCGTGACCTGGCAGGCCGTGCTGCACTAGCGCCGAACTGCTGAAGACCACTGCCTCTCTATACAAGGCTGTTTGGGGACCGCTTAATCCTCGTAGACGCTGCAGGGACAAAACAAGAGGGGGGGGCAAGACAAGTGAGCAGGGACCAAGGAAAGATCGGGCGCAGATCTTCAATACCAAATCCTACATGAATAATTTTCAAGGTTTGCGACGCGTCTGCCGAAGGGCGGACGTTAGGTTGGACAAGGGCGATCACGGGCGACGCATGCAAGCTTCTCATCGGTTGTACGCACCGGCACTCGTCAGCGTCCGGAGCATCCTGGCAGTACTTCTCCAGCGGGTCGGAGCTAGCGGCATCGGCCTTGGCCGCGTCCTTCTTGTGCGAGACGGCAGCGCTCAGCTCCTCCACAGCGTCCCAGGCCACGGCGCAGTCCTGAGCATTGCATGAGACGGAAAAGGTTAGACTGAATCCTCATAGTGACTATCGAAAATCTTCATAGAAGAGTCCGAGGCGGATACGCTATCCCGAGGCGCAAGCGCAACGCACGCAGCCCAGAAGCACCTCTCCGAGTCTGCCCAAATATGCTTTTATGATGATGTGATATATATGGGTGCAAAGTACTGCAACAATGGATATTCGTGGACAGCCCCTCTGATGGCTATGAAACCGCTGTGACCAGGGCTGCGATGAAAATCTTCTGCATCCGGTATGAGCTCATCTGCTAACCTGGTGAGTGCCCTTGGCGCAGGCCTCCTCAGCATCCTTCACGGCGTCCTCGACCACCTTGCCGAGGTCAGTGGCTGGCTGTCCGCTCGCGCGGACGACAACCGCGCGACGAGGGCGCGAGGCCGCAGGGCGGACCTGGGGCCGGCTGAGGAGGGTGGGCTTAACGAGCATCATTTTCCACAAGTGTGTCTTGTGAGATTCTGCGAACCGCTCACTTTAATGGGACAGTCGATAGGGATAAGGGCCACCCGGGCCTTATTGGGCTGGCTTCGGGGCCGAGATAAGAGGTCTCTCATCCATCGCTCAGACGTGAACGACACCTATCAGAGGTTACGGATACGTGTGTCGCTGTTATGACATTTGTTGTGTTTGGTTAGTACATATGGTCTTCATGCGAGGGCATCTGGTTTTCGCCTCAGGTTTACATATCCCGATAGCGTCGGGATGGCAATATATTAGAAGAAATGTCGACCGACATTACTATAAGTCCATTGGAACGCATAGGCCAAGTGGCGACGATACTAATGCCCAACCGACGTACAGGTCTCGAAAGGAAACAGTTTATGCATAAGAGCGCAATTTGCATTCTTCCACATCCAAAGAGCTCGATCACGTTATTAGCCGACCGCTGCCGCTAACGAGAGTTTTGCTTCCACAGGCTTGCGTAACTATTCACCTGGCAGTTGTCGCATCCGGCAGTTGTCGCATCCGTATTCGTTCTACTTGCTCTGATAGCGCGTACCGCAAGTTTACCGATCTCCGCCAGTGGGGACAAGTGAAAAATGCCCTTTCGCATCGGTCAAGCTAGGGCCATGGCTTTGGTCATTGTTTCATTGGTCCGAACCGCGCCAGCAACGCCCAAGCTGCCCGCTCCTTGCAGCTTGCTTCTTGACAAGTATAAGGAGCCTCGACGGAGGTTGCCTAGCCTCGGTCCTGCTCCACGTCGGCACGAACCCAGATCTCAGACAGGCCCGTTCAGTGCAGCGTCCGACACACATACCCCTGACACCGCAACGCTTCGGGACCTTATTCCCCCATTGCCTCGATGTACAGTTCCACCGCCTCTTCGTCAGCCAGCTGCCCTAAGCGGTGAAGGCGCAGCGAACAGCAAGCCGAGCCGAGCAACACTCCCCTCGAAATCATGTGCACACGACCTTGAGCCTTGTTGCGGTGGTGGTGGTGGTTGTCGCAGTGGGCTCCTGACTCCGGCGGAGGGGACAGGAGAGCCAACGGACCGAGCCTGGTCCCTGGTGTCGGTCTCCAGACAACCAAGCGCTGTAGGAACGGAGGGGCGGCGCCCCAGCCCCGAGGAGGCACGTGCCCCAAACGCCCCAAGCCGCCCACCCGCGCAACCAGCCCCAGCGAAACCCCCTCCCAGGACCAAAACCAGGACATATGGAGGCCCCCCCCCCCACAGCGGGGAGTAGTCGGGCCCCCCCCCCTCCGGGCTGTTGAGAGCCATCAATGGCGCATACCGCCAATGGGCATACACGAGCTTGTGATGTGATGGTGGGCCAAAATGTGGTTGGAGACGGTGGCGAAGGTGATGAATTGATGATATGCACGGTGGGCCGCCCAGGAAACGTAGACACCATGACGTCAGCACGCGGCTGGTTCCTGACGCAGCGCAAGGCAGCAGCAGTTTGGCTCCCTTGGCTGTGAAACGATTCATTCGTGTTTCGTTAACCTCCACGCCCCCAGGAGCAAGGACCGGTACCCTGTGCAGCCACCCCCCCACACACACACCCCTCCCCACCCACCGCGGAGCGAGAGAACGAGAGAAGGGACAGTAAGGCGAGGGCCGGGAGGGACTCGGTCCAGGAAACGCAATCCATACAGATATGGTCAGCGGTCAGTGCGAGAGTGATCAGTTCGGGGGGCCCCCCGCCTGCTCCCTCAGCACCCCCGCCCACCACCCGCCCACCCGCCCGCCTCACAGCCGCAACACCCCAACCAAAAGCCAACCCCCCAAACCCAATACACACACGCATGCTCGTCGCTCGCACACGAAGACGCGAAGGCACGCACGCACGCACACAAAAATACGCAGGGTCCCCGCAAGGGAGGCTCACGGTTCCACACCCCCCACCCACCCACACACACTCACTCCTGCCGCCAGCCGACATCAGTCCTTGGGTGGGGCGGGCATCAACGCCGCAACGCGCACGCGATGCCGTACACGATACGACAGTACGGCTTCTAACGGTGTGGAAGGCCGTGCACTGTGCGACACATGCCTTCAAGGACGGGATATTGTTGGGTGCTCTTTCCCCCCCCCCCAGTGACTCATTTTTATATAAAGGAGCTTATCGCTCCCTGACCCCCCCCCACCGTGTCACAACCAACCCCCTCACCTTCCAAACCGTTGCCGGGCTACCCGCCCTCCAGAGCGACCCAAACCAGATCCACCGGATCCACCAGATAAACTTGGATTCATCGGATCCATCGGATCCAACGGATCCACGTAATCCGCCAACCGCTAATACACACAGCCCTCCCTCCTCCTGCCCCCAAATGACCCTGTGCGCCCTCGCCTCGCCTCGCTTCGCCTCGCCGGGTGCTGTGCGGGCCCCCGCCCCCGCCCCCCTCCCTACCAGGACCACATGCCCGCCCGCTGCATCGCCACCATGAACACCACCACAATCACAGTGCATGCGCCCCAGAAGTACAGGTAGCCGTACGACCAGTGCAACTCCGGGAGGACGTCGAAGTTCATGCCGTACACCTGGCTCCAGGGGAGGGGCGGGCGGCGGCGGGGGGGGGGGGAGGAAGCAGGGAAATAGGGAGAGTGCGGGGCGCGAGTTTAAGGGTGGGTGCTGGCGGCTAGGGCTGGAAAGGAGTGGAGTGGGGTGGGGTGGGGGAGTTTTGGCGGCCATACGAACCGGGTAAAGGCACCAGTATGCCGCCCCGCATCCATCCCCCTACCCCCCTGCTCTACCCCCACACATCCCCATCCCCCCACCACCCCAGCCCTGGGTTCTCCATCGCCTACATCCCTCCGCTGCGGTATCGTTTTTATCATCCATCCCCCCATCCCTCCACCCCACCCCCCCAGGCTACGACCGCGTGGTGGGCTTTCCTTCATTATCGACGCAACTTGTCTGCTTGCACCATTGACCCACCCCCCTACTCACCCCCGCCAGGAATGTGATGGGCAGGAATATGGTGGACACCACCGCCAGTGCCGCCGTGGACTGACTCTGCGCCAGTGTGGTGAGATTGAAGATGAGGCCGATGAGGTCACCGCACTCAGAGGAGAGGGACAGCAAGTCCTCACAGAGGGTGGCCACGTGGTCGCGTACGTCGTTGAGGTAGGTGCAGGTGAGGGGGGAGAGGAAGGGGGCAGGGGGAGGGGGAGGGGGAGGGGAGGGAGGGGCAGGAGGGAGAGGAGGGGAGGGGCGGGAGGGGGCGGGGTAGGAGGAGGGCGGGGTGGAGTCGCGAGAGACCATGTTGGAGACCACCGCCTGGGGGGGGGAGGTGAGGGGGAGAGGTGGGGGGGCCAGGAGGGGGAGTGGAAGGGGGAGGAGGAGAGGGGAGTTGAAGGAAGGGGGGAGGGGCAGGTGTACTCGGGACTCGTGAGGGTTGCACGCGGCTGCCCTCAAGCCGCTGCTGTGCTACCCGTATGCTGCTGTAGGGTTACGACGGTAACGATAGCTCCTGTCTTCAAGGCGGCACTCCGACGCGGCTGGTGCGGCTCGCTGGAGCGGGGGGCAGCAAACACACTCCCTTCGCCCCACCCCACACGCGCGCACCTCTTACTCAACTCCACCCCCATCCCCACCCCTCCCTTTTTCCCCCACCCCGCCCCATCGCTTTTTCCACACACCCCACTTCCACCCCTCCACCCAACCCCCCTCCACACACACCCACACCCCACACGCACTCGCCTGCAGCGGCGCAATGGTCCTGTCCATGCGCCTCAGCTCCCTCTGCATGGCGTGCAGCTCCCGGGTGGCTGCCGCTGCGGAGGGGCCACTGGCCCAGCGGGGGTCCGCCTCGTAGGCCTGGAGAGCCTCCCGGTAGGCCCCCACCACCGGGAACAGGTGGTCAACCTGGACAGGGGGGTGCGGGTGTGTGTTCGTGGATGTGGGTGTTTTGGGGGTGGGTGGGTTTGTGGGTGGGGAAAAGGGGGACGGGGACGGGGGGATCGGCACGTGATATTAAGGAAACAGGAAACACGTAAACGCGTCTTTTGACCGACACACCGACTGGGGAGGGGAGGCGTGTGTGTGTGTCTTATGGGTGGGGGTGGCGAGTGCATGAGGCTTAGGGGGACATGGCGACATTAACCCTTTCCCCCCCCCCCTCCCCCCCTCCCCCCTCCTCACCAGTGTGTCGATCACCAGGTTGGCCAGAAAGGACGCGTCCTCGGCCTCTCGCACCTGCGGAGAGGGGGAGGGGGGGCGGGGGAGGGAGAGGGGAGCGGGGAGAAGGGCAAGTGGGGCGGGGCGGAGGGATGGCCCCTAGTTGGAAGGTCGGGTCCCTAGGTCGCGATCAGGGCCAGGGCCGGGGTGGGGTCATGTTGACGAGCGGGCCGGAGGGGAACTGCCGGCTGGGTACTGGGTACCGGGGTGCGGCGGGGGAGGGGGGGATCGGCGCAGTGGGCTGGTGGAGGCGGAGGTGGAGGTGGAGGCGGCGGTGGTAGCGGTGATGGTGAAGGTGGTGGTGGTCCCCACCCTCGCTGCGCTTCCATTCCCCCCACCCACCAGCGTCCTGGGCTCCCTCAGCTGCTCCAATATCGGCTCCGCCACCTCCCACCCGTCCGACTGGAACACCGAGATGAGTGTGTTGGGGTGCTCCCCCCGCAACAGGAACAGAGACACCTGCTGCGCGGACACGTGCAGGGAGGGGGCAGCCGAGGAGTCCGGACCCACGACGGCACGGCGGCGCGGCGGAGGCGGCGGCGCGGGCCGCGATGGCCGCGGGTGGAAGAGGCCGCCGTCGTCCTCGAGGTCCAGCGGCGGCGGCGGCGGCGGCGGCGGCGCCGCCGCCGCCGCGGCGGCGGACCTGGAGTACGACGGCGGCGGCGCCGCCGCCGCCGTGCCTGCCTCGGCCTTCCGTACGATGCTGACGGTGCGCGGCAGGACGGATTGCGACAGGGAGGGGGAGGCGGCTGGCGGCGCCGCTGGCGCGGCTCCGCCGCCGCCGGCGGCGGCGGCGGCGGCTCCTCCGCCGTCTCGGACTAGGTAGAGGTACATGAGGGACATGTAGAGGCAAGAGTCGTAGAAGTCGGCCTTGATGCGCTGGGGTACGTGCACTGGGGAGGGAGGGGGAGGGAGGGAGGGAGGGAGGGAAGAAGAGGAACGGAGAGGAGAGGTGCGGGTGGGTGGGGGGTTGAGGGGAGGTGAAAGATACGGGCCCGCAGCGACGGTGCCTTTTGTCTTAAACCCCCTCCCCGCATCCCCACCCCCCTCTGCCCCTTACCCCTACCTCACCGCCCGCCCGCCCACCCACCCGTGTCCTCCAGCGCCAGAGGGTGCAGGTCGTACTTGAGTGTCAATACCTGGGGGCGGGGGAGGGGGGCGAGGGAGGGAGGGAGGGGGGGAGGGGGGGAGGGGGGGAGGGAAGGGGCGCAAGGCGGCGCGCAGGTCAGCGCTGACCAGATCAGAGATCCGGGCTCAGGTTGGACACTGGCGCCGCAGGGACTGCGTGTCCGGCGCAGGCGGCAAGGCGCAGAGACCGGCCACTGTCACTGTCACTGTCACGAGCGACAGCAATGGCAAAATGGCTTCCTTCTTCCCTCCCCTCCTCCCCCCTCCTCCCTCGCTTCCCTAGGGCTTTGCTGAACCCCCCACAAACGCACCCCCGGCCCTCCTGTATCCGGGTTCGCCGGTCAACGTCAACGTCAAGCCTCCGTCCCATCACCGCGCTCTCATTCTTATTACCCCCCACCCCACCCCACACACACCCTCACCCCCCACCCCCCCCCACCTGCATCACCTCCCAGTTCAGTCCGTCCACGTGGATCCACCGCACCCGCCTCCGCCCACCCCCACCCCCACCCGGTGGCAGGGGGGGGCCGTCCGCTGCCCCGGAGGCGGCCGCGGAGCCCGCTGCCCCCGCCGCCTGAGGCTGGGGTTGGGCCTGGGTCTGAGGCTGGGGTTGGTTGAGGTTGAGGAAGGCGGACAGCTTCTCAGCGCTGTCCAGACCGGTCTGTACCGACAGCGACCTGTGGGGGAGGGGAGGGGGAGGAGAGGCGTTGGGTAAACCTATTGGGGGTAGGTGGGGGTGTAGGGTGGGACTCTGTTTGCCCCGGAAACTTTGTTTGGGGTCGTGGGTTGGGGCCGAGGAATGCTGCCAAAGCAAAGTATCCGTTTCGCTGCCAAAGGCAACCCCAAACCCCAAGCCCCAAACCCCAAGCCCCCAAAACCCTAAAACCCACTTGCTGTCAAAGTCGACGACCGTCACTCGCGCCGGCAGGCACCACCGTGCCGCCAGGTGCTGGTACTTGCTGCGCCGCGGGTCGATCCCCGGGGCGGCCCCCGGGTTGTGTCGCTCCAGCGCCTCATCGGGGTCCGCCTCGGCATGCAGCGGCTGAAGCACCTGCAGCGGCAGCGGCAGGCGACCGCGGGCGACCTGGGTCGCGCCGCGGCGGCCGCTCGCTGCCGCAGACTTCCAGAGCCGAGCGGCCGCCAGCGCGGCCGAGCGGTCGTCAGCGCCGCCGGCGGAGCCGGCGGCGCCGTTGGCGCTGGCGTGGGTGTTGGTGGTGTTGTTGGTGTTGTTGGTGTTGGTGTTGGGGTTGGGGTTGGTACGACGTTGCTGTACGGCGGCGCGCAGCAGGCTGGTCCAGGCGGTAGAGGTGGAGGGGGAGGAGGAGGAGGAGTTGGGAGCGCGGGAGCTGCGTTGCGGTGGTTTGGGTGGGTTAGGCTGTTCTGGGGGGGTTAGGAGGGGGGTGGTGCTGTCCTCGTCCGGCGCTGCGGCCGACGCGGTCGATGCGGAGGGATCCAGGTCGTTGGCTGGCAGCGGCACCGGCTGGTAGTGGGCTTGGGAGGTGGTGGTGTTGGTGTTGGTGTTGGTGTGGTGGTGGTCGTCTATCCGCGGGGGGAATTGCATTCGTGGGCGGAGAGGCTGGGAAGCGTGCGACGCGGCCGGTCAAAGAAATGTGTTGGTCGTCGCTGCCGGATGTCGATTTGCTGTGTCTGTCGTGGCCCGGTGGAGTCACGTGCGGCCAACGGCTCGCGGAACTGCGCCAGGTTACGGAATATGGTATGTTTGGTTTATTCCTGGCGCACTGCCTGTGATCGTTGAGGTGAACGACACGCTGTGCCAGTTCGGAACGAGACTTGCTGACCGACGAAGAAGAGGAGGACGAGCAATCAACTTTTTATTTGTCGTGCTCTTTCGATGTGTTCACGTGCTTCTGAACCGTGGCTGGCGAAATGGAATGGCTCTATGGCTGAAACGCTTCGTGTTGGTTTGCCGTGCAAACGACCGTATCTTGGAACTTGCCCCGAACGACCTGAGACGGCAGGCCCCCGCAACGCCACAGCTGGACTTAAACCATATTCCTGCAAGCTTAGTACCAATTTAGGGCAGCTCAACCATTCGTCTTCGGAGGCCAGCGCGCCACCTCATTTTGCTTGCAGCGGTGGGCCCATCGCTCGTGCGGCTCTAGCGTCCCTTCCAAAGCAGCGATGCGGATCCACCAGTTCACACCCTTTACCTCTACGGGACCGAAGGGCCCCGTGCGACCTGTGGCGCCCAGCTGTGTGGGTCGGCCCCGGCCCATGACCCCGGCCTCGGCATCGGCGTCGGCCGGGCAGCAGGCCAGTAGCGCAGGCAGCAGCAGCAGTGACAGCACCCCGGCGGCGTCTGGCAGCAGCAGCAACAACAACAAGCCACAGGCGTGGGCTCCCCCGACCGGCATCCTCAAAATCAACCCGGCGCTCCTCCAAGCGGGTGCGTGGCGCCAGGTGGCGGCGCTGCCCCCCTGCCGGCGGCGGTTGACGGGGCTCCCCCGTCTCCTGGCTGCCTTTTGGGCAGCGGCACAACCCCACGGCGTCAGACGGTCCCTCCCTCCCCTCGCCGCCTCCCCTCCGCCGTCTCCGTCCCTTTGCAGCGGTCCCTGTTTTCCTATTCGCCCGTCCGCCCGCCCCGCCCCTCCCCGCCGCGCGGGCCCTCGACCCGCCCGCCTTGCACTGCCCCTGGAGCGCTGCGCCCTCGGCCCCACTCCCTGCTGCCCAGACTGTGCAGCGGGGCAGGAACCGTTTCTCTTCTCCCCCTCTGACTTGACTACTTCCCAACGGAAAACGTACCGTCGATTGAGCCCCCGCCTGAGCGAGGTGTATAAACAAACCACGGTAGCACGTATTGCCCCGTCAGCCCTCTAAAGTTTCTAGTAGCGCGGCCTTCTGTGTGCTCTAACTTCTAAGCGCGGGGTCTTTCCTCATCCTCGGCCTTTTTGTGTCCCGCTCCGCTCCGAATGTGCTGTGCTGTGCTGTGCTGTGCTGTGCTGTGGTCTGCTCTCCCCGGCGCCGGCTGCTGCTCAGGCGGTCTGGATGTGTCCAGGGAGGGTCCCCAGGCCCGGGCCTCCTTCGAGGGCCACCTCAACTCCCTGTTCCTGCCGGTCAACCTCGACCACCCAGGGATCAGGTGACTGCAGGGAGGGGGGTGGTGATTGGGGGACTGGGGGAGGGGGACTGGGGGAGGGGGTGGTGATTGGGGGAGGGGGTGGGGTTGGGTCAGGGCGACTGCCGCTGGTCGACCCGCCCCTCCTTCGCTTGCGTCGCGCCACGGTCTCACCGCTGCGGTTTCATCCTGATCGCCCCTCCGCCGCCATACTCGCCCCCTCCCGTCTGCCCTCCTCCCCTCCCGTCCCCCCCCCCACACCCCCCCTTCTCCGCTGCGAAATTCTTATTATACCCCCCCAGGGTTCTCAACATCGACCCGCCTGTCCTGACTGTGGAGGGCTTCCTGACCCCCCTGGAGTGTGACGACATTGTGAGGACCGCAACAGGTGGGCGGACATCACACACACATACACATACACACACATACATGCACACACACCCTCCCAACGACCCCCCCCTCTGCTCTCGCTCTGTGGTCCCCCCTCCTTTGTGGGACTAAAACACACACACACGCAGCGCCTTCCCTCCAGCCGCTGGGTGTGCTTGTGCCCCAACCCTCAGCCCCCACCCTCACCTCACACATGGCCTCCAGACGGGCTTTTCTCTACCCCAAACGAGTCCTGAGGGGGAGTCGGTATTTCTTCCACCCCGACCAGACAGGGTCGAAGTTTTCCTGCGGTTCGTCGTTCTTAACCTCCCGAATAAAACCCAAAACCGTCCATCCCCGACCCCCGGGTCCCCCCCCCCAAACCCGCGTGTCGTCCTGCCTCCTCAGACAGCGGCCTGATGCGTCAGTCGGGTGTGGGGGTGGGTGGCTACCAGCTGAAGGACAGCGGGGACGTCAGGACGAGCAGCACACTGGCGGCGACCACGGAGGTGGGTGTACGTGTGCGTGTGTGTGTATGGGGAGGGGGGAAAAGGGGCGGCGGAGAGGCGGCCTGAGGGGGCGGCTGTGCAGCGGCTGTGCCCACGAGCCTGACGGCAGCCCCCCCCCCATGTGAGCTCCAGGGGGGGGGGGGTAAAGGGCCTTTCCCGGAGCCCGTACCCCCCCGGCTTTTACGGCTTTCACGGACACCCCCGCACGTGTGCAGAACATGTCATAACTTGTAACCCTTAGAAAGCCCCACCCCTCTCTTCGTCTCCCTGTCTCTCTCACCTCACCTCATATCCGCGGGGTGTACAACCCCCCACTCCTCCCCCGCCCTCCTCCCTCTCCCCCTCCCCCTCCCCCTCCTCCCCGCCCCCCCCCCAGGTCCTGGCCCAGCAGCCCGCCCTGTCCGCTGCGCTGCACGTGATGCTCTCCCGCGCTCGCTGCCTGCTGCGCGGCCCGCTGCCCCCCGAGGGCCCCGCCGCCTTCAGCCGACCCAGCCAGCCGGGGCAGGCGGCGTTCGAGCTGCCGCAGGTGGCCAGGTACCAGCCGGGTGAGTGGGGGGCTGGGAGAGAGGGTGGGAGGGAGGGAGAGAGGGGGTGAGGAGGGGGCTGCTGAGAGAGAGGGAGGGAGAGGGGGGGGCCAGCGGAGTGGAGGTGGGACGGAAGGGCTGCGGGAGCTTAGGGTTTTGGAGTGGAGTGGAGGCATCCTCCCAGAGCGGCGTTCGCAGGCCCTCGCTCCCCCCCGCCATAAGTTGCGGTCCCCTAACCCCGGAATCTGATCGTCCTGCCCCCTGCCCCTCCCCGCCCCTCCCCGCCCCTCCCCGCCCCTCCCCGCCCCTGCCCCCTCCCCCCTCCTCCCCCCTGCTCCCCAGGTCAGCACTTTCTCACCCACGAGGACGCCTTCCCCTCCTCCGTGGTGGCGAGCAAGGGCTACCAGCGGAGGGCCACACTGCTGCTCTACCTAAACGACTGCGGGGAGGGTGCGTGGGCAGGGCGGGGGAGAGCAGGGGAGAGCAGGGGAGAGCAGGGGGGAGCAGGGGGGGGGGCTGGGGGGGGGCTGGGGGTCTCTCGTCTGAAGAAGGGGTGGGAGTGGGGGTGGGGGTGGGGTTCAGGGCAACCGCCCAGAGTTAAGGGTTTTGGGGGTGATCCGGGAGGGTCAGCTGAAGGAGGGTTGAGAGGAGGGCTGAGAGGCTGAGAGCAGCAGCAGGGGTTTTGGGGGGGCAGGGAGAGTGGGGTGCGGTCGGAAGGCGAGAGTGTCCGGGTGAGGGGGGAGGGGAGGCGGGCGGGCGGGCTGCGCTGGCAGCTCCAGGCCAAGTCGAGCCAAGCCGCCCAACTCGGTGTCTGTTCCCTTTTGATCCACGCCTGGGGTTGCTTTTACCCTACCCTGCCCTGCCCTGCCCTGACCCAACCTCTTGACACCACCTGACCCGACCCGACCCTGACCTGCCCCGTCCGTCCGCTGGTCGCCGCTCCCGCCTGGCCCCCAGGCGGCTCCACCAAGTTCGACATCCTGGACATTGCCGTACAGCCCCGTAAGGGTACGGCACTGCTGTTCTTCCCCGCCTTCTCCAACGGCGTGCCCGACAGGTGCGGTCGCGGTCGCGGTGGTGGTGCGATGAGGGGTGCGAGGGCGCGAGGGCGCGAGGGGTGCGGGCCGCGGTCGCTGCGCACCTGCGCTGCGAGGTCCGGGGTTCGATCCTGTGCGGGGTCGGATTCAGTGCGGTGCAGCCACCAGTACGGAACCCGGTCCACATGCGCTCCGAGGACATTCCCCTCGCCCCACATCGGGGGGATGCGGTACCAGTTGCGGCTGGCTGCTGCGACCGAGATCCAACGGCCCAGTGCACTTAACTCCCTCCCTCCTCCCCGGGCTGCTGCCCCCCTCCCCCACCCGCCGCCCCCCGCCCCCCCGTCCAAACACGCACACACAGGCGCACCCTGCACACCGCCACTGATGCAGTGACGGAGAAGTGGGTGACGCAGCTGTGGCTCAGCGTGGGGGTGCGCACCCAGCAGCAGCAGCAGCAGCTGCCAGCATACGTGCGCGGCACGCGGTCGGGGGGGCCGCCGGGGCCCAAGGGCCGCAAGCGGGGCGTGCCGCCGCAGCGGATCAACACCAAGATCTGATGGAGATCGGGATCGAGATCTAGATTCGGGATCGAGATCGGGATCGAGATCGAGATCGGGATCGAAATCGGGGTCGATATGGGGATGGGGATCGAAATCGGGGTCGAGATGGGGATGGGGATGGGGATGGGGAGTAGTAGTGGGGGGATACGGCTGATGCCGCAGCGAACGGATGGAGGCGACGTGAAGGGGCCTAAGGGGGGCAGGGCGGGGCGGGGCTGATGTCCGGTGTTCGGTGGTTTCGGCTGGGGGAAGGTGTCGTACTGTGCGACCCGTGGTGCCGTACCCTTGAGGGGGGGGCGTTCGGCCCAATGGCGGAGTGAGTAGTACCGGTGGCGGGGCTGTGTGTGTGGTGGGGGGGGAGGGGAAACGGGCTATGGGCCGTGCGGGTGCCGGCTGGGTCTTTTGCCCCTTTTGTGCCCCCGTCAATCTCTGGCAAGCCGGCCGTGTGTCGCCGGCTGATGGTGCAGGGCTCGTAGCTGTCTATTTGTTGTTGTTGCTGCTGTCGTTGTCGTTGTTGTTGTCACAGTGGGAATGTGGGATCCAGACGGTCGGGAGGGTTTCGGAGCCAGCGGGCCAGCGGGACTCTGGTTGCCCTGCAACGCAGACGACCAAGACAGGACAGGGCAGGGCAGGACATGTGCTGTGCTGTGCTGTGCTGTGTGTGCTGCGTGCTGACCACGTGACTCGAGCGTTCGGGCGGCGGCGGGGTCCTCGGGGCCGAGGTCGGAGTCGAGATCTGCCGGAGGGCTCCGTGAGGGCCTGTGCCCGCATGTGGGGCGGGATGTGTGAACATGTACGGAATAATACGACGAAGCGTTTTATGACGGGGGGCGTTTAACCTCAACACATGGGGGCTGGGCCCCGAAAGGATCACCGACCGGCGCTCTTTCGTTTGTGCACCGCACCCGGTGCCGTGCTGCGGGGCTGCCCGGCCCGGCCCGGCCCTGTCCGGGTGGAGCCCAGGCGCCGGGTCCCTGGATGCGGCCATGAAGCCGGACCCTGCCCTGCCCTGCCTCCCGGTCGCCGGGGCTGCCGCGCAAAGGCTGCCAAGGTGGGCTGGGTCGGGGCCCGCCCGTTCCCGCGGCTGGTTTCGGAGGAGCGGCTGTGCGCTCCTCGCGGCCGGTCGGGAGATCCGTGCGGTGCAGGACTTCACATTTCGACGATTTGCTGATCTGTCGCCCCCTTCGGCCCCGGCCTGATTCCCTGACGAGGGGCCGCTGGGACCTCTGGGACTTCCAGTTTACCATTCCAGTTTCCGACACTATGCGGCCATGAAACCGGACCGAAGCCTGCCCTTCCCTGCCTTGCCTACCCGTTCGTGCCAGGTCTTTCTGTGAATGAACCGTTTTCCATTTTCGTGAAGAGGCCCAAAAGGATCACCGGGAGCCGCAGGGAAGCCGTTGCAGTCACAAACTGTAACGCCGTCGATGCGGCGTTCTGTGGGAGACCATCCACAGTGCAAAGAGAGATGCTGCGGGCAGAAGAGGGCAATTACAGGCGCATACATGTGCTCGTGCGGCACCCAGCCCGCCAGCCGTAGAAGCAAAACGCGCATGGGACATGGAGTTCGCAAGGCTAGCAGGTACAGCTGTGGAAAGTTGCTGGGCAAGCCATAGCTGTGTTCAGGAGCTGGCCGTTCCGCTTCTTTGGGCAAACGGGCGCATCGTACTGCAGCTGGATCGAGCTCGGAGATATCATGTACGACGGTCCTGCGGTGCCTATTTATCCGTTAGATACGCGACGTACGCGCAGTTGCTGCATGGCAGAAATATCATGGTATTACTTTAAAGGGGCCAGCTCTAAAATTATACTTGCCACAGGTTTAATACATGTACCTTTTTACGACAGAAGGACGAAAGAGTGGGAGCAGCCTCCTTTTGGGCGCAGCCACACGAGATGATCATTCCCAATAATGGTGTGTAATACCTTGCTTGAACGACATGGCGTCTGCTCCAGTGCTCGACCCGGGCCGGTGCCGGGTTGTCAGGACCGTCGGCAGAGGCGGGTTTGCTCAGGTCTATGCCGTCTGCACTATCGACGTGTATGGCGAAGAGCAGATGGCGGCTCTGAAGGTTTTGAAGCCGGCCCACAATGCGACGCCAATGTCGCGGAAATTTGCCGAACGCCTTTTCTTTAGCGAGGCCAAGACATGCGCAGAACTCAAGCATAGGTGAGCAGTGGGCAGGCTCTCAGCTGTAGCCCACCACCCGGTTTTGCGTGCCTTTGCCTTCGGAAGGAAAGCGCCCGTAGGGGCTTTGGCGGTTGACGCTGAAGCCGCGGTGCGACTTGGCGTACTGCATACGTCGCGGTGAAACGGTAGTTAAGTAAAATCACTTGTGGCGATATTACAAAATGCGCAAGGAGAGGCGCGTAAACGGGCCGTCGGATCCCTGCGTGCGTCGTTTCACGGCCTGTGCTGCAGCAAGCCTCCAGGAAGTCGGACAGAGCACACGCAGAGCCACCAAAACCCTATTAAACCCGAAATCTCACAACTCACAGCAACGCGCCTCTTGGCCGAGTCACCTCATTGCCCCCACCATTCCAACCGCGCAAGACGCCGGGCGAACAGGCACCAAGGTTAACTCCTGCTCCGGTCGGTTGGCCACACGCAACGTCAACACAGGTCGACACCAATACCAACCTCGCCAACTCCTTTTCCTCTGGTCCATCGCCACGGTCCTGCCCCCCGCTCCGCCCTGACCCGCCCCCCCGAATACCCAAAGACCCACCGAAAAGAAGAACCAGGGCAGCGCCCGCGTGTCGCCGATCCGCCCCTCAATGCAACGCAACCGTTCCGCACCCTTCCTCCCTCCCTCCCTCCCTCCCTCCCTACTCTAGAAAGTAAACCCACGAAGCCAGCTGTGCGCATCCGTCAAAACCACAGCCAAAATGACAAAAACGGAGAGAAGAGCCGGTGTAAAAAGAGGGTCTGTACTCGGGAGCCCAGTCAGATTGGAACTCCCCCATCCTCCGTGTGTCCCCACTGACAGGTCCCCCCCCCCCGGGGAGAAAGGGCACCAGGTTGCACCACATCGGCGCCTCCGTCCCCCCGCTCCGTCCCCCGCTCCATTCCCCGCTCCGTCCCTTCGCTGCGGTATATTCATTTTTTACCCCCGGCTGCCGTATGTTATTAATAAACGCACCACCTGTCATCCGAACGCAGGAACCTCGTCCGCTCGTTTGGGCTGTTTCGCGTGCCGGCCGCCTTCCCGGGTTTGGGCCCCCTGACGGAGCCCACCTGGGCCATCCTGCTCGAGTACTGCGAGGTACGGCACCGTACGGCACCATATGACAGCGAAGTGGGAGGTTTGGCAGGCTGGCGGCAGTTGCGCTAGCCCCCCGCCGCCACCTCCACCTCCACCACCACCATCACCAGCAACACCCATCCGTCAAAGCTGGACGAGCACCCTCACACGCACCCCCTGTCCCTCTCATCAGAAGGTACATGTATGTGTGTGTGCTGGAGCCGATGTGCGATTCCCATGCAGCTGCCTGGCATTCATAACTCCTCCGTGGCGTCCTTGAACCAACCTGATCCCAGAGAAGCTCCGCGCCTCGGCGGTGGCCAATCTCTCTGACCGCAAGCCGAACCAGATCAGCCAGCCCAACCTCGACTTCATTCAGAACAACAGGGAAATGGTTGGCACGAAGCCGCCCCTCCAGCAGGCGCGTGCCAGCGGCGCTACTGTCGGCATGATCGCGACCAACCAGAACAACCCCGATGCCGCTGGCTCCTGGCGTGGCGAGGATACGGTAGTGCTGAATTCACCATGGCCCTGGGCGGACCGTTGGCAAGGGCCAGGAAGCAGCACGGACGCATCTGCAGCAAGAGGGGCCAGTCCGCCCAGGGCCATGGTGGATTCAGCACTACCGTATCCTCGCCACGCCAGGAGCCAGCGGCATCGGGGTTGTTCTGGTTGGTCGCGATCATGCCGACAGTAGCGCCGCTGGCACGCGCCTGCTGGAGGGGCGGCTTCGTGCCAACCATTTCCCTGTTGTTCTGAATGAAGTCGAGGTTGGGCTGGCTGATCTGGTTCGGCTTGCGGTCAGAGAGATTGGCCACCGCCGAGGCGCGGAGCTTCTCTGGGATCAGGTTGGTTCAAGGACGCCACGGAGGAGTTATGAATGCCAGGCAGCTGCATGGGAATCGCACATCGGCTCCAGCACACACACATACATGTACCTTCTGATGAGAGGGAGGGGGTGCGTGTGAGGGTGCTCGTCCAGCTTTGACGGATGGGTGTTGTCGGATCACATGACTGCACACGAACGAACCATGTGCCTACCCCGGACTTAGATTATCGCGCTGCATCGACACGCGGTTGCTCAAGGTAGGCAAAGCCGTTTACACATGCGCCAAATGTCATACAAGGCGCAACGGCAGTGCGGCACACTTTCGACGAGGCATCACCGTAACGTAGGATCGGTCCGCCGGCTGCTGGCGAGACGGGCTCCACGCAGAACAGCTGACCACATAACGCTGCATATTGCACAAATGGTGCAAAGACGAGGATGATGGAAGTGTCTCGGCCTCAGGCAAGGAAAAGTGACGATAAAAGACCTTACATGTCTCTTCCGCTAGGCCAGGTCCATAACCTAACGAAAGGGGCCTACTAGTTGCTCATAGGCGACTGCCTGAGAGCAAATCGAGACAAGGCAACTAGCCAAAGGCTCGACTAAAATACGCAAAACAACTGTACGACATCCTACCCCCGAGGTCTTCACGTAAGCTATACTACGTTACGAACTCGAAAGCAAACAACCTGGACTGATATAGAACCAACATATCTACGTAAAACCGCATCCTCCGGAAATAGGACGGTAAACTGCCGGTGACGGTAAACTGACCTGACAGCGTTGCTGGTTGTGGTGGTGGAGGTGGAGGTGGCGGCGGGGGGCCAGCGCAACTGCCGCCAGCCTGCCAGCCTGCACGCCACTGCGGCACTCTGAACCAGCAAAGAGCTGCTGCATCAAATTTCAAATTAAAGCACCCACCCATGTGGTTGTGGTTCCACAGCTTGTTCGTACTTTCGAGCAGCCCCGCGCGAACCTTCTCCACCCATATCGCCTCTCGCATCTGCGCGCATCCCGCCCTCCCTGCCCTCCCTGCCGCCTGCCGCGCCGCGGGGCCCCCTCCCTGGGCCCTTATGCGCGCTCCCCCTCCCTCCCTTGACCGCGCCGCGCGCGCGCTCCAGGGCGGCACACTGCGCGACCGCATCTTGCAGTCGCTGACCCAGGGCCGCCGCACCTACAGCGACGAACAAGCGCTGCAGTGGCTGAGTGACGTGGCGGCGGCGCTCCTCTTCCTGCACACCTCCCAGCCGCCCGTCATTCACCGGGACGTCAAGGCCGAAAATGTACTGCTGCAGTGCGACAGCAGTACGGCAGACCGTACGACTGCGAAGCTGGCGGACCTGGGCCTGCACGCGGTAGGGTTGGGGTACTCTGCTGTACTGGGTCACGACGTTTGGGTGCGGTGGGCGCGGCGGTGGGCAGCGGTACGGAAGGGTGTACGGCGTGGTGGGTACGACGGGAGGAGTACGGCGCAAGAGGAGCGGAGGAGCACACGGAAGTGGGTGCGTGTCTTGCGGAAGGCATTTGGGTCGGAGCGCTGTGCAGCGCTCGACACGATCGGGGTCCACTGTAACGCTCGCGGGCTGTCTCCAAGGTCGTGGGCAGCCGAAGGGGTGGGTTGAAAGGCCGCCCCGCCCCTCCCAGTCTCTCCCCCTCTCTCTCTTTCTGCCTTGAGACCCGCTGAGTCGCACTCCTCACTCCTCCCTGCCGCCCACAGCCCATTCTGGAGTCCCGTTCCGTAATGCTGCGCCGCCGAATCCTGGATCCAGACAGCCCCGCCGCCTCCGCCCCCTTCGTCGCAATCACATCGGCGGTGTCGGAGGCGCGGCTCTCGACGGCGCTGGCGGCGCCGGAGTACGACGCCGGAGGCAATGCCAGTGACGGCGACCCTGACGAAGTCGATGACGAATGCGAACGCGAATGCGAAGGCGGCGACGGCGGCGGGGAGAACGGTGAGCAGGGTACGTCCGCGGGAAATCGAGGCGCCGACGTCGGCAGAGGTGAGCTTGGGGATCTCCTGCCCCGCCTGGTCAACGTCACTGAACAGGCAGCGACGGCGGCGGCGGCGGCGGCGGCGGTGGCAACGGCGCTGTGCTCAGTGTACGAAAGTACGGCAGACGGTGACGAGCCGCCGGGCACACTGAAGGACGCCAGCGGCGGCGGCGGCGGCGCGGATGCCGGGGGCGGCGGCAACTGTGGCGGCGGCGTGCGGGGCGGTTCAGCTCTAGTGCCGCCTGTCGCACCCGCTGTCCAGGCGCCTCATCCTGACCCTGGCCTTGAATTGCCGAGCGACGGCCGCTCGCGGCCGTCGCCGTCGCCGCTTCAACGAACAGCGCCAGTATCCGTGTCGGCGGTTGCGTATGCGGCGGCAGCGGCAGCGGCGGCAGCGGCGGCGCCGCCAATGGAGTGCGCGAAGCGGGACGGTGCGGCGGCGGAGCCCGAGGGCGGCTGCACTCGCGGCGCGACGCGGTCCCATGGGTCGCAGGCCAGTGACTCACTCGGTAACGCGGCGGCTACGCGGTGGGGCAGTTCGGGATCTGGATCTGGATCCGATTTTGGATCTGGATCTGGGTCAGGATCTAGATTTGCACGCGGAGGCTTGACTTACACGATGACGGAGCCCCCGCGCAGCACCTCGATGGGGGCGGTTACGGGTGGCGGCGTCGGCGGCGTCGGCGGCGTCGGCGGCGGGGGCGGCGGGGGCGGCCCCGGCGGACATGATGTGCCGCCGCGTGCCCTGCCTCGCCGGCTTTCGATGACGGCGACGGAAAACCGGTTTCAGAGGAAGGTTGACGAAACGACGCCGCCACAGAAACTGCTGCCGTCGCCGCTGCCGCCGCCGCCGCGACAGACGGATGCCCTGGAGTGTCGTCCCGACCCCATACCTGGGAATGCCCTTCAATGCGGCTTGACGGCCCTCGGTGCACCGCCGTCGGGCTTGCCGCCGCCGTCGCCGTCACCGCCGCCGACGGCAGCGACGGCAGTGGGGAGATCCACGGCGGTTACCAGCCCGGCGGAGGGCGTTGCGTCAGCTGGCGGCGAATGGGCCGCTGCCGCCGCCGCCGCCGGGCCCGTCACTGAGCCAGGGTTCACTATCATTGACCCACGGGTCATCGCCACTGACCCGCGGGGCGCTCTCACTGACCCGCGGCCCACTGCCTTGCCGCCGAGCTCCTGCCGGACCACTTCATCGCATGGCGGGAAAGGGCAGGAGAAGTCGCGGCCGCCGTCACCGCCGCCGTCGCCGCCGCGTGAGCTGCTGGCGGCGGGGCCCGCGGCGGCGGTGGAGCCGCCGCCGCCACAGGCGCCGCCTCCGCCAGCGCAGGTGCAGTACACGGCAGTGTATGACATGCCGTCATTCTGCGCCGCCCATCTGGGCTTGCCGCTGCCGCCGCTTCTGGAGGTCGACGGCGCTTGCACCACTTCAGGAAGCAATGTGGTGCTGCTCAGCGCCGGCGCGGCGGCGCCAACGGCAGCGCCGCCGCCGCCGCCCCGCGCGCGGCACGCCGACGTCAATGATGTCAACGGCGGTGACGGCGTCGAGCTGTCAGCGGCGCTCGCCGCCGCCGTCATTGCGCGCCATTGCGCCGCAGCTGTGCAATCGACCCCGCTGTCGGCCAGTCGCCCCAGGTGCTTGGCCTCTGGCCCTTTGGCCGCCGCCGCCGCCGCTGCCGCCGCCGCCGCCGCGGCCACATCCGCCGCGGCGGACGTCGCCTGGGGCGGGGACGGCGGCGGCGGCGGTGGTGTTCGCAACGGCCCGTCGCCGGCGGTGACGACGTCGCCGTTCACACCGTTGGTCGGTGCGGACCGGGCGCGAGTTGAGAGCTGCGGCAACGGTGACGGTGACGGCGGCGGCGGCGGTGGCGGTGGCGCGGCCCCCTTGAGCAGCGACGGTTACGCCGGTCTCATCCATCTAATGCGGCTCTCCACCACAGCCACCACCATCGTCACCTCGCAAGGCGGTAATAGCCAAGTCGGCGGCGCCGGCGGCGGCGGCGCTGGCGGCGTCGGCGCTGGCGGCGGCGGCGGCGCCTTTGCGACACCGCCGCCACCACCAGCACCTCCCCAGCGGCAGAGTGAGCAGAGGAAGCAGCAGCAGATCCCGATTCGTGAGCTGGCCCCGGTCCCCTCATCGGACCCCGGGATCCGCCTCGGCGCCGGCACCGCTGCCGCGGCCGGCTCCGGAACCATGCCCGCTGCTCCTGCGGGTACTGCTGGTACTGCTGCTGGTACTGCTGCGGAGGGGGTGGCGGCGACCCGTCCTGCGGCAAAGCCAGCCAATACCAATACCGCCGTCGGCCCGGCGCCGCTTCTTCATCAAGCCGGCGGGGGCCGGGGCTGGGCACAGCACCAGGACCAGGGCCAGGGCCAGGGCCAGTTGCCGCGGGTCCCGGCGCCCGTGTCGGCCGTGGCCCTGGCTCAGGCTCTGGCGCAGCGGGGCTCTGTTGGAGGCGGGGGCTGTCGGGACGCGGGCGCCGCCGCCGCCGGGGAGGCGCCGGGGACGCGGACGCGGCTGCTGCCTCTGTCGCGTCAGGCGAGCGCACCGGTGGCTCACGAGGCGGCCAGGCAAGTGAAGCAGCGGGAAAGGCGGGAGAGGGAGGGATGCGAGGGGGGAGGGCGGCGGGGGGCGCGTGCCTGGTCTTGCCTTGTCGTCCTTCATGCGTGGCGGGGCCCACAGAGCAAGAGCAAAGGGGGGGGGTTCCCCCTTGGGAGAGAGTGGAGGAGGGTGGAGCAAAAGCGCCGGCCTATCCGCACCCCAACCTATTCGCGCCCCACTGCTGCCCCTGTCCCGCCCCGCCCTGACCTCAAACCCAACAAAGGCTGCTCAGCCTCGATTCGCGTGTTGCCAGGCCGGGCGGCGCCGGCGGCGTCGGCGGCGGCGTCGGCGGCGGCATCAGCGTCAGCGCCCTGGCCGGACCGTCCGCCGCCGCGGCAGTGCCGCGCCTGCGCGGCGTCCACCTCGCGTACGGCAGCCGCGGCACCGCCGCTGCCGCCGCCGCCGCCGCCCTCGCATCTCACCGTAGCGGTAACCTGACGCCGCGCGCCGCTGCGGCAGCGGCGGTTGCGGCTGCCGCCGCCAACTACGCCGCCGCCGCTGCCGTACGATCCCGCGCGGGCAGCTCCGTCAGCATCGGCATCATGCGAGAGGACAGTTTCGTCAGCCTCTTTGGCGGCGGCGGCGGCGCCGCCGCCGCCGCCGCCCCCGCCTCCGTCATCGACAGCACCACTGCCGACGGCCGCATTGGCGACGGCGACGCTGGAGCCTGCAACACCGACATAGGCGCTGCTGCCTATGGGCGCTACAGCCTGGCCGGAGGCGGCGGCGGCGGCAGCGGCGGCGGCACCGCGCGGCGAGGTGTGGCCCGCACTCGCTCCAGCTGCGGCGTTCAGGGGCCCTATGCGGATTCTGGCCCCTTGCTGCGCCTGGCCACGATTAACGCCTGTGGCGGCGGCGGCGGCGGCGGCGGCGGTGGCGGCGGCGGTGGCGGCAGTCCCCTACACGCGGCCGGGCCCCGGTACCCGGCCGCTGGCTCCCCCAGCTTGCGCCGCCTGCTGCCGCAGCCGCTGCCGGCGGCGCCGCTTTCGGAGTCGCGGCTGTCTTGCGCCGTCACTTCGCGATCATTGCCCCCGCCGCAATCAGGCAACCACCACCACGACCACCACGACCCTGAACAACAGCAGCAGCCGCAAGAGCAGCACCAACAGCAGCAGGAGTCACCCGATCAACACCAACACCAACAGCAACACCGGCACCGGCACGCGCCGCCTCGCAACAGCTGCAGCTGGCTGAGCTGCAGCGGCGGCGGGCCTCCTCCTCCTCCGCCGCCGCCGCCGCCGCAGCAACAGCAGCGAAGGCGGAGGACGGGGAGGGCCGACGGCGGCGAGGTGCCGCTGGCGGAGGTGTCGGTGGACAGTCTGAGTGGGCTCATGCGGCGGTTGGGCTCGTTAACGGCGCTGCTGAATGGCCCGCCGGAGGGGGGGCTGCCGGGGCACGCGGACTTCCAGTGGGTGTACGGCCTCACGGGCCAAGCGGGGAGCTGCATGTACATGTGAGGAGACGGGAGGGAGGGGGGCCGGGAGGGTGTAGGGTGGTTTTAGGGTTTTAGGGTTTTAAGGGTTCAGTGTATGCGTGTGGGTAGGAGGGTATCAGGGTGGGAGGGCGGGAGGCTGGGAGGCTGGGAGGGTGGGAGGGGTCGGCCGGGGAAGGGATAACCGGGGAACGGGACTGGCTGGTTGACCCGTGGGTCGGTGGGTCGGTGGGTGCGTGTGTGTGTATGGGGGGGGGGCGTGACCCACTGGGGGTGCAGTGCAGTGCGCACTCGGCGAGCGCGGCGCGGAGCGTGTGGTCGCAGAGGAGCGCTGCTACTGCCGCTACTGCCGCTACTGCCGCTACTGCCGCTACTGCCGCTACTGCCGCTACTACCACTGATGTTCGCTCTTGTAGCCCTCCTGCTTTCCGAGCCGCCGCCGACTCGTCACAGCGCCCACAACCCACACGGCACCGTCTCCCGCTCCCTCACTGTCCCGTTCTGCCCCTCTACCCCCCTCCCTCTCTACCTCCGTCCCCCGAGATCTATTCACTACTGTTCTAGTGCACGGGTCCCTGTTGCGACCGCAGGGCTCCGGAGGTGTTTTTGCGCCAGCCGTATAACGAAAAGGTGGGCCGGGGGCGGGCGGCGGGGAGCGGGGGGCGGGCGGCGAGTTTTGGGTGGGCGCTAACCCACGTTTGGGCACGTTGAGGGGTACGTGGGAGGAAGGGCAACCTGGGGCGGGCGCAGCAGTCCTCTCTGTTGGCGCGATGCGTTGTGGCCATACCCAGCTCCCCAGCTCCGCCTCCTGCGCCCTTGTTTGTCGTGCCCCTACCACCACCACCGCCGCCACCGCCGCTGCCGCCACCTTCTGCCAACACTGCAACTCTCGCAACGCAGAAGCAGTCCACGCCAGGCTCTCGTTTCCGCTTCCCCTTCCACTTCCGCTCCATCTAGGTATTTGTCACCCTGCCGCATCCCACCCAACGGCCCCCCGCCCTGCCTTTTCCCCGCCCGAACCTGGTCTTTGTACGACAGTGCGACGTGTTTGGTTTCGGAGTGCTGATGTACGAGCTGCTGAATCATGAGCTCCTGCTGTACAGTTTCACCAACACGGTCCGGGCGGCCCGACTGGGCATTAGGACCCCGCAGGACTATGTGCGCAAGGTAACGTCGGGCGACCGGGTGGGAACGTGGGATGGGTTCATGAGGACGGAGCCGCAGAGAAGGAATGGAGGCGGGTGGGGCGGGCGGTGCGTGAGGTGGGCTGGCAGCACGGTGCCCGGGGGGGCCGGCTGTGTGTGTGTGTGGAGGGGGGCCGGTGGGGACGTGCGAGGACGTGTGTGCGCGAGCCCTCCCTGCCGCCCTCTCCTCCATCAACACGAGCTCCCCGCAAGTCGCACTGCGGCCTCCCCCCGGCGCCCCCCAGCTGGCCATCACTTCCCTTTCCTTCACTTTCCGAAACCCCCGCCCTGGAGCCCCCATCCGTTTGTGGGGCGTGGGGCGTCCCTCCGTCACCCGCCCCCGCCGCACCCCCTTGCACCCGCCTCGCCCCGCCCCCCCCCGCAGGTGTCCCAGGGTTTCCGGCCCCCCCGGCCTCCCCGCTTCAGCGACTGTCAGTGGCAGCTGCTGTGCGCCTGCTGGCACCAGGACCCCTGCGAGCGGCCGGATATGGGGCAGGTGGTGAGGGCGCTGGAGGAGCTGGTGAGAGGGGGCGGGGGAGGGGGCGGGGGAGGGCGGGGGGCTGTGGGGTATGAAAAGAGATACGGCAGTGAAGGGACGGGGCACGGAGGGACTGTGTGTGTGGGGGGGGGATGGTGGGAGGGGGTCTCGCCCGAAAACCTGGGTTGCGTTATTCACGTGATTCACGGCACCGTACGACGAGGTCCCCAGCCGCGGTTTTGGGATGTTGGGTGTCTGACAACGGCGACGAACTGCCCCAACCCCACTTCAACCTACAAGACATCGCCTGTTCGCCTCCGTATCCCTGCGCTGCGGCTTCTTCCGGGTCCGTTCTCTAATCGCCGTATCCGTATCCCTCCACTGCGGTACCTCCTCCCCTCCCCCTCTCTCCCTGACCCACCAGATTGCGGCGCTCCAAGAACAGCCTCGCCGTCGCTCGGCCAGTCTGGCAACCCCCAGGGGAAGCGCGTATGGCGGCGTCAGCGGCGGCGGCGGCGGCGGCGGCATAGGAGCTGGCGTGTTGGCGCGCCGTGGCACCGCCGGCGGCGGCGACGGCGACGGCGATGGCAGTCCGGGCGGCTGCCGCTGCGGCTGCGTCGTGTCTTGAGGTTCGCCGCCGTCGAGCCGTCGAGCCGGGGGGAGGAGGGAGGCGGGAAACGTTCGCGGCGCGCGAAAGGTGCGAGCGTTGGCTGGTCGGTTGGGCGCACGCATGATTGAAGTGCGCGTCAGTGCGCCCAGGCCGTGCACTTCCCTTTATTTCTGTTTGTTGTTGCTGTGTTGTCGACACCGCCGGGGATTTTGAGGGGCAGATGCCGGTTGAGGACGTCGGCAACTTGAGTACGGAATTGTACGACGGCAAGCTGCGGCAATGACACAATGGATGGCAAGGATGCGCTGCGCTGATTATGTAATTCTAAAACCTGTACGGCCGCGGCATGTGGACAGCGCCGGTCCTGCGAGAAGTAAGCTCGTACGTGTTCATTTCTCTGTGCCGTACCATGTCGTACATGGTGCCTACAATGTCGTGTCGTACCTGGTATTTTGCTCGCCAACCGCCTAAGCTTTTTGTGGTTGCCTGCCTGAACTTTGTGATACATCGTAAGAGCTGCGTTTTTGTTTTGCTGCTTACGCAGTTTCTTTCTTTCTTTCGTGTGCAACACACCGTTTGATTAATCTCGCTGCGGTTCTTCGTGTACGGTATCTCCCTTGTAGTCTACGGGAGTACGATTGAGGCGGCACTTCGCACACCCGAGAATCCGGGGGCGGGTGGACAAGGGCGCAAGGGGGTTAAGGGGCGCAGGGGCCCTGCTGGGGCGTTTTCACATCGTAGCTCGCGTCTTCAACGTTGTCGTACTGCAGCCGGTGTCGTACTTTGCCGTACTCGGAAACAGGAGAATGGGACGGCCGCCCCGCACTCGCAGCTACTCGGGAGATGTGAGGTGGACTGATGACAGGCCCCATCGAATGGAGACATGTGTGTGTGTGTTGTTGGTGTGTTGTGTTGTGTTAAGTTTTAGGGTAGGCCATACATTGTTGAATGTGGAGGACTGGCGGGTCGGTTGCGGTTGCTCGCAGGGAGCAGGCCCGGCCCCGGGTCGCGCCCGGGCTTGAAGCGTCCGGGCGGGTCGAACCGCATCGAGCCGCGTCGAATCGCGTTGAATGCGAAGCGCGTCGTCACGGGGCGCTCGTCGAGTCGTCCGGGACTGTCGGTATCGATGTCGTCGTGTGCCGGTATTTTTGATTCATGATCGTATCGTATCGTAGCGTATTTTATGTTTCAATGTCCTCGCAGCGCATCGTATGTACGTTTGTACGGCATACCGTTTGTACCGCACTGTTTCGCTGCGCGCGGCACCGCCCGTCCACTGCCGGCTGCCGCCCCGGAGGCAGCGGGTTGGAGAAGGCAGCGGGTCGCGAGCGAGGGGCTGGCAGGATGAGGATTGGCGAATTTCGGATGTCTTAACTGTGAGACCGCCCTCCCCGGGGTTCCCCGGGGTCTATCGGTGAGCGAGAAGGGCCCCACGGGCCAACCTCAGGGGCCTGCTGCCTGCAGGCCTTTACCCCGCCATCTTCCCGTTCGTTTGCGGATAGCGGATGACGCGGTTTCGGAGCATCTGGGCCGTGCCCGCGTGGTGGCTCTGTAGTCGACGTGTACCGCACTCCACTGGGTGTTCCGTATGGACGGAAACGGTACTTATTATTGCCTGTTCGTCCGTTGACGGTTGGCGGTTTGTGCCGGTGCCGTGTTCCGTGTGATCTTGACATTTCTTAAGAGTCCTCCGCAGGCCTGTTTGTTGCTGCGCTGCCGGAAAGGCACCGCAGCTTTATTGTTTAGGTCTATCTTGGCATCTTCTCGCTGGCTAGGGTACGGTACCGTACTCTGAAGTCAAAAGGCGATTCGCAGTTTGTCGTAGGACGGAACGGGATGGGGCCGGGCGAGAGGCGATTCGCAGAATGGCCTGATGCACCGAACGGCAATTCGCGCGGGCGGCAGCGGCGGCGGTGGCGGTGGCGGTGGCGCGTAATGGGTTGGGTTGCTGTATAGCTACAAGGCGTGTCATATTGACGCACCCTTGGGGTGATAACGGTACCCCGTTTGGCGCCGCTGGATTTCCGTGGCGTGGCGGGAGGGGCGTGGCGAGAGGTCGGCGGAGGCTGTACCGGTAGTACGTAGGTTTTACAGTGATTGCAGACCCAGATCCAGATCAAGACCTTTAAAAGTTCACATCATTTTGTGCGTGTGTGTTGGGTGTGTTGCGTGTGTTGGGTGTGAGGGCTTCGGCGACGGCGGCGACGCAGGCACGTACCAGACCCCACCTCACCTACGTGCCGGCTCCAATCCCGTGTGTGACGCCGCAGTCCGCAGTTGTTTGCCCCAGCTGGTGTGTTGGAATGTTTACATGTTGCCTTTAAAAAAACTTGTATGTTGTGTCAGTAGCTCGGTACCGTTATCTGTTTTGTTTCAGCAGTTGCAGCGGTTGGTTGGGATTCTGCGGATCCAGCGGAGGTACCGTACCGGTACCGGTGATCAAAGCAGACTGGGTCCATCTGTAACGCGAGCTGTGGGCCTTCTTCAGCTGTCCTGCTCCCGCGCTTGCCTGCTTTACCAAACTATGCACAACACGGAGAGCTGCTGCTGCTGCTGCTGCTGCTGCCGGATGTGTTGTGTGCCGGGTGTGCAACAGACAGCGGCTGAAGCGGCGCAGTCCGGAAGACCGCGAACCCACAGCTGCCGCGGTGGGTTCACGGGACCCCGGGTTGAGGGCAGCTTAGGAAAAAAAACAAAGAACGCGAGTTGCGCTGCACCCGCCACCGTACCGTAGCTCCAAAAGCGTGGAACTACGGAGAGGATAGAGAGCACCGGAGAGGATACCGATCGAGGAGATCGTCGTCCTGCAGTTGAGGACTTCTTTGTGGTGAAACCCCCACGCAGCTTCCGGCCTGGCCTGGCCTTGCTTGGCTCACCGAGCCCGCGGGCACCGACACCACAACTGCAGCCGCCGCCGACAGCGTTGGTCGCATTGATGGCAACGGCCACATTTACGCGGCCGCTCAAACTACACGACAAACTACTAGTGCCGTACCCGTAGGCCGAGCGCGGTGGGTAAGAGTTGTTGAGTTGCAAAGTCGCCGATTGGGTTAATTAAAGCTTGCGGAAACGTTTGTGAAGTTCGTTGGCAGTCCTTTTCGAAACTTTAAATCGTTGCGAGGGACCCTTTCGAGTTTTTTTGACACTTTGCCAGGTCCCAAACAATAAATTGCGAGCAATGCCGTAGACTTAGTCACGTGAGTGCATGTCGACAAAGCATGTCAGCTGTACGCGACAAAAAGTCGAGAACATGACGGCACGGCGCCGAAATCGCTTTGATCCCTGACAGCCGATACAACGTAGCCTCGGAGGGTCTTCCCGTCAGACAGATTTCATCTCAGGAGGCGGTAACGGCTCGATCTGCTGTCCCTGTGCGCCAAGCCGTATCGCCGCGTGCGTACCGCGAGCAGCGGGCAGAACTGCGCGGCACAACCAGCACAGTTCTTCGCCTCCGTAGCTCCCTTCACACGAGCTATCACCGACGGTTAGATAGTCACCGATGCGCCGCAACGGCAGTGGCGCTGCGGGGGGCCGCAGCGGAGCGCGCGTTTCTTCTTCTTCTTCCGGCGCGAGCAGAACAACAGCAGCTATTGCGGCTGACGAGGACCTCCCCGCCGAAGTTCAGACAGCGCTGCTGCAGCTTCCTGCGGGTCTGGAAAATCTGGCCCGCAAATGGGGCTTTCCGGTGCTCGCTCAGCCGGCGGCCGCGACATGCGCTGCTGCTGCTGCCGGCGCCAGCCGAGGAAGCGGCCGAGGCGGCGGCCGCCACAGGGCTACCCGCTCCACCGAGACCTCGGTTTCGGACTTAGATCAGCAGGTACATGACGTTTTAAACTGGGTCAAGTCGAGAAGCCCAGTCGGCAGGAAATGCATCCTCCAGATCGCCGCGAATGGCGTCATGCTCCAGTCGCTGGTGCACGCCACAGCGGCTGCGGCCCGTGTGCCCGTGGACCGGCTTTTCAACGCGGATGACGAGCAGTTTGTCGAGCTCAGGTGCTTGCATGTTGCATGTACCCTGGGCATGGAGGTGCTCAGGCGATTGCCCTGCGCGGCGGCCGCGGCGACCGAGGCTGGCGTGACGGCGGCGCCGTTCCAAGGCCTGCCGCTGATGCACGGCTTTGCGCGCAAGCTGTTGCGCATGCAAACTCTGCACGCCCTCAGCCGCCAAACCGCCCACGCCCTGAAGCATGTTTTGGAGGCGACGGCGGCGGCCTCGGCAGCGGGTTTCCCCACCCGGTGGCGCCGGAGTCTGGCGCGCACGGTCAAGCGACTGGAGTTCCTGCTGTCTGGATGCGCTGTTGTCATCGAAGGCTTCGCAAAGTACGCCTTCGCGCTTGGCATGGCCCGCAACGGCGGCGACTGGAGCTTTGCGCGGGAGATGGTGGCGGCGCTGCACGACAGCGGCCTGATGGAACACACGGTTCGAGCGTTGCTGCACCGCCAGCTGCTGCCGCCAGAGGCGGTGATGGCACCGCATGGGGGCGGCGAGGCGGGGGCCAGGGCAGCGCACGCACGGGGCACCGCTTCCCATTGTTTCCTGCAGTTGTTTTATAGCATCGATGCACTGGCGTCCGGCGGCGGCGCGGCCAACTCCGTCACGCGCCTGCTGCAGCAGGTGCTGTCAGGCCGCTGCATCCGGACCGCCGCCCAGCTTCACGGCTTGGCGGCGCTGTGTGCAGCCGACGGCGGTTCGTCGTACGGCTTCGAGCCGGAGCTGCTGCGCCAAATCCCGGTCCTTGCGGCCGACGGCAGCCCAGTGGATTTGCCGGCGGTGGCGGCTGCGAGGCCGAGCAACGCCGACCCATGGGTCATATGTCCGCAGCTGGACGCGACGGCGCCAGTGGCCCTGATCGCTTCGCTGCCTAACGGCTCAGATGCATCTGCGCCGCCGCCGCCGGGCCGCCGCGCGAGTGTGCGGTTACTGCTTCGGATCATCCGATGGGCGGTCGCGTCGATGCAGGCCGCGGACCCGGCGACGATTCGTGGCGGCGGCGGCGGCGGCAGCGGCGGCTCCGGAGCCGGTGGCGAGCCGCGGTGTCAGCCCCAGGTGCGGGCGGTGCTCGCCCCCGTTGACGCCGCATCGGTGGCCAACCTTGCACTGGCCCGCGCTCACCCGCTGTTGGAGCCGCGGGCGGGGTTTCCGACCTGGGTGTTGGAGGTGGACGAGTGCTGGCAGTTAACCTTCGCCACTGTACGACACGGGATGCGACTGGCGGAGAGTAAGCAGCTGACGGCGATGGTGGCAAGGCTGATGATGGCGGGACTGGATGATTGGGGTGAGTGGGGTTGGTTGGCACTGGGAGCATTCGGAGGGGCGGGTTGGGGGTTGTCTCTGACAAAGGGAGCTAGACATGCACATGTCTGCTGCAGGCATGACACCACTCGAAGGCATATGTTAAGAACTAAGAAAGCTACGAATAGGCCAAGAACCCAGATCAATTCAGCCGCCAGTGGAAAAGGCGGTGTCCCAGTAGCCCCAGCGGCGTAGTGGGGGTCGCTGCGCTGTTGGGGCGGGAGCAGCAGCTGCTGCCAGCTGCCACCACGACCTCGCGTCGGCGGACTCGGCTGCACTTGACCAATGTCCAAAGTGGTTGTGCAACCGGTTCTCCGTCTCCCCGCTGGAGCCCTCCCTGTGTGTGGAGCCCATCGGCGCATTCCGCTGCCTACCGGTATGTGGCCCACTGGATGTCGGCTACGGGACAGCGCCATGGAAATGCACAGCCGCACGTATAGTGGCGTCATGGCAGGTGCACACATTTCGTACTTTTTCGGCATGGCGCGGCGTGGCGTGGCGTGGCACTGACAACCCTCTCCATCTGCCAATATTCGCCTGCAGCGCCGCCGCCCGAGCACGTGATGGCGCTGTCTCCGCCTCCACCGAACCCGGCGGCCGCCCTGTCCGCGGGTTGGCTGCCCTGCCTGGAGCTGCTGCTGCGCCGCGCCGCCCGGGAGCCGCCCTGCCCCGAGGCGGCCGCTGTCCTGCAGGCCACCAACCCGGGCAGCAGCCGCCTGGTCCAGGCCCTGGCGTACGGCAGCCGCCATCAGGCGGCGGCGCTGGTGACGACCCTGGGCAAGCTGCTGTGGCGGCGGCTGGCGGCGGCGGAAAACCCCGCCCCGGCCGACGCCGCCACCGCCCCGGCCGATCCCACCTACCAGTGGGCACTGCAGGCGGTCCGTTGCATCTTGTACTGGATGGACTGGATGGAGGTGGCGCCACCAGAGGGCCAACAGGCGGCGGCCCAGCGGCAGCTTTCGGATCTCCTGTCGTACGCCGCCGGCGAGTGGCTGCCGCCGCTGTCCAGACTGGCAAAGCTGTCTCTGATGAGCGCTGGAACGTGGCCCGCCTCGGCCGTTGGCCCGCCGGACGGATGGTACACAGCGCTGCTGCCACTGCTGCGGGTGCTTCCCGCGCTCGCAGCCCGGTGCCTGACGGCGGACGAGGCGGCGGCTGGGAGCAGCGGAGCCGGCTTACAGCTGGCAGCGGCGGCGGCCGCTGATCCCGGCCCGGAGTCGGCGGCGGCGCGGCACGGCGCAGAGACGCCGACGCCGGAGCCTGCTGACAGCAGTGGCACGGCGGCGGCAGCGGCGGTGGTGGTGGTGGCGGTTGGCAGCAGCACTGCTGAGAACGGCACCACCACCGCTGAAGCCGCCGCCACCACTACTGCAGCCGCCGCCGACAGCGTCAGCGGCTGGCGGCGGCTGTTGTTTATTGACATGGATGCCGCACAGCTGCTCGGCATGGTCTTGTTCGTGTCTCGGGCCTTGCGAGAAAGGGAGGGCGGTGCGGGGCTGTGGGGCGAGGCGGAGGACGTGCTGACGGCCCGGGCCCACCACGCGGTGCAGGCCGCCTGCAGGGAGGAGCTGCGAGCGGGAACCGTAGACCAGGCGGGGGCGGGGGCGGGGGCGGCTGCCCTGCGGACACTTTCCGGAGAGGAGGAGGCGGCGGTGACGGCGGCGGGCGTGTTGCCGCTGCCGTCACCCGAGGAGGCCCGCCGGCGGCTGCCCCGCCGCTGCGCCAACGCCGCCTGCACTAACCTGGATGGCGACAGTGAGGCGGAGCTGAGGCTGCGGGCCTGCAGTGGCTGCGGTGAGGCGGGCTACTGCGGCAGGGGCTGCCAAGTGACGGACTGGTGGGCGGGGCACAAGGAGGTGTGCAGCGGGGGCCGGAGGGGGCCGTGACAGACGCAGCAGGGCGGCGGCGGTTAGACACTGGGCGGTGCGGTGGTGGGGCATTATGAGGTGTGGTGGTGTTTCATCGTTGGTCGGTTGCGGCGGTTGGGATCTCCAGTTCAAGATCAGGGTAGCTAACTACCCTGAGGCCTTAGACCAGGGCGGCTGTTCGCTCGTAGCGTGACGGCGCAAGCTGCTGAATGAAGGGGCTGGCGGCCCATCACCAGGTCGGCCTTACGTAAGGGCCGCAGAGGGACCCGCCGCGAGGGTTGTGCATTACGTAATCGGGACGAGCAACTCCGCAAGCGACAATTCCAACGTGTAACGCACACAAGCTGCTGCTGCTGCTGCTGCTGGGGCGCTTCCGGTGCCTTTGCTAGGGTCGACCGGTGTCGTCACACGGGCTGCCGTGCCCGAGGGAGGGAGACGTGAAAGGTGACGGGACAACATGAGCTCCTGGATGGATGGATGGATGGATTCATGGACAGAAGCCCATGGATTGATTTTGGGGATTCCGCGGAGGACAGCTAGCCGGCGATGTGTGTGCGCCAGAGGCAGAGGAATGAACACGGATTAGTCAACGGAAGAGATGTCTGTGCGCGTGTATGCCGCATGTGCGTGGGCCGGAACCCGGAAGGCATCTCCTAAGTACGGTAAACGCGGCACGGGTAGTAACATGCATCCTGCAGCGGCGGCGATGTTGTGCGGCTGGGCGCGGGCTGTAGCGCCCGTTGGCGGCGAGCGAGTCGACATGCAGCACAGGGCAGTGCGGGGGCCAAGCGGCATGTGGCGGTCTGTGTTGGGTGACATAAGTGGGGCTTTGCGGGAGAGTAAAAAATGATACCGCAGCGGAGACGAAGACGGCGTTAGCGAACGGACCCCGAACCCAGTAATACTTGCCGAACATACCTGTAACCTTACCGAGCGGGAGAGGCAGGACGGGAGCTGCTGCGGTGGTTTTGTTCAATGCTCGAAAATTAAAACACGTTCAGTGGAATTCCTCTGGAACTTCTCAACTCGACGAACAAAACAGTTGCACCGTGTGGGTACCGTACTGGGGAGGTGCATGGTCCGATGATAAAGACGCTGCCCACAGCGCACGGCTCTTAGCTCGGGTCAGCGCATCTACGGCACACACACACACACACCATACGTTATGGTCCATACCCATTTGCGATTCATACCCTCCGCAGACAGACAGATACGGTATGGCGGCTGCACCTCTCCCTGCGGCGCAACCGCACGCCCGGCCCCCCACCCACCTCCCTTACACCGAGCTACGGAGTTCACTCCCCAACCAAAGCCAAACGCAGCCCCACTCAGGCGGGGTCATCACACCGCTGCAAGAAATCGTCGGCCAGTTCCTCCCACCAGTTCCTCCCACCAGTCTGGACATTCAGAGGTCGGCCCGCCTGAACCGGCCCTCCGCTCACGTCGCTCCCCCCTTGGAGGCACCTCTCCACGCTCACTCCTTCACAGGTCAGCGGCTCACCGCTTCCTCCCACCCGGAGAGTCCTGGACACCCCGCCCTGCGGCTCTCCAGCGTACACCACAGCACGTCCGCGCGGCGGCCTCAGAGCACAGGCGCGCAGCGCACCCATCCGAGCATTGAAAAAACCCACAATAAGACACACACACACACGGGCCCGTTCGGGAAGAGCCTACATGGGGTACCGCACTGCCGCAGATCGCTACGCATGAATGAATCAATCACAGACGATGAATATGGGTCGAATCAAGTTGCCGTGCGAGCTTATACATTGTACAGGCGCGGCTACGTTGCCAGCGGCTCGGCAGGAACGCGCACGGGGTAGTGATCAGCGGGTACCGGTAATGCACTGCACAGATATGGCACCATGGGCCATCGTGGCGCGGATGACGCACTGCAGCCGTAACTGCAAGCGCAGCCGTAATCGCTACCGGTGCGGGCCTACCCTCAACCACGCCAAGACCCTTCCCGTCCAAAACCGCCTCACTGGGGTCCGTGTTTCGCCGCGGCTCGTAACTCCTTCCGGCTCAGGCTACGCATTCCGGCGCGCCAAAAGCTCAAGCCCGCGGGTGCCCATGCCCGGCCCCAACCCGCCCTCCCGCCAACGCTGCCGCCTCCCGTCCCAGCGGCACCCCACCGTCTGCCTCCGCCTCCGCCACCCCGCTGGCAGCCCCCGCCGCCATCCGGGCATCCATCCACGCCAGCACGCTGGCCGCCCAGCCGTCCTGCCGCCCCGCCACCCGCGCCCGCGCCGCCTCCCAGTCCACCGGGCAGCCCTCCGCCGCCAGCCAGCGGAGCACCGCCAGGCTGCAGGGCGCAAAGCCGCCCTGGCCGCCCAGCGCCTGCAGGAAGAAGGTGCCGCCCGCCCGGTCCCGGTCCTGGTCCCAGGTGCAGCCCAGGCGCCGCAGGCAGGCAAGGGTGGCGATGTCGCCGTTGCGGCTGGCGATGAGGTAGGCCTGGCCGGTGGCCTGCGTGCATCAGCCACCAAGGCAGGGTGGTACGGCGGTGGGGATGACAGATGGGCACCGCAATGTGGGTCGGGGCAGGGTAGAGCTTGCGTACGATACAGGCGGGGACTGGGTGTGGGCGGGCAGGCCGGTGGACATCGGCGGGGTCTGATGGATACCTCGGTGAGTGAATGGAGAGGCGAGACACGCGACGCGAGGACATGGCACTGCGGGAGCCGGCGCAAGGCGGAGTGTGGCTGTGGCTGGGGTTCGCAGTGAGTGAGTGAGGTGGTGGTATACATGCTACCGGTACACGCATCAACGCACTTCTCCGCACAGGAGTCCTTTCGGGGGCGTCCTTTCCGGGGGTTCGCTGGCAGCGTCCCCTGGCCAGTGTCAGGCCCGGCAGATGTGTAGTGCAACACACGCACACACGCACAAACACACGCGCGCGCTCGCACACATGCACAACACGCGCGCGCACACACACATGCCGGTACACACGTGCGCGCAAACCCCGCCCCCACCGTCGACTCACTCACCCCCATGGGGCAGCCCCGCGCCACCAGCCACTCCAGCAACGCCGAACTGCCCGCCCCCACCGCCGCCTCGAACGCGCGCTCGCCCCAGTCGCGGCAGCCGCGCTCCCACAGCCACTCCACCAGCTCCAAGCTCCCGGAGCCCGCCGCGCAGCGCAACAGCCCTCCATCCGCCTCCCGCATCGCCTTCCGCATCACCACCGAGGCCACGGCCGCCTCCGCGGCCCCGTCGGGCGCGCCCTCGCCCTCGCCCCCGCCCTCTCCCTCGGACAGCATCCAGCGCAGCACGTGCAGGTGGCCGTGCGTCGCCGCGGCGCGCGGCGCCTCGGGGCCGATCGGCCACCCCGCCGCCAGCAGCTCCCCCAGCATCGCCACGTCGCCGCCGGCCGCCGCCTCCTCCGTCAGGTCGCAGCCGCGGGGCACCTGCTCCAGCAGGCCCTGCGCCCGCAGGTGCCGCACCACCTGCATACGGCAAACACCGCATCAAGGGCACACACCGCATCAAGTTGCGTCGCACCGCAACTTGCGGCGGTCCGAGCTAGAACCTGAACTTGGGAACCACGTGGTCACACGTGCAAGGGAAGTGATGCGGTAGGCGCGGTACGCACCCACCGCCGCCGCCAGGAAAGCAAGGGTGCACCGCCGGGTAGTGGCCCACCGCCATGCAGGTTAAGGTAAGGACCCACCGCCAGGTTTCCCCGCGCCACCGCGACACGCAGCAGGTCGCCGTAGTCCACCAGGCCGCGCTGCTGCAGAAACATCACCCGCTCCAGCGCATCCCGCTCCTCGGCGCGGCGCTCAAACACGCCGTTCCAGCCCAGCAGCACTCGCCCGCCGCCGCCGCCGCCGCCACCATCGCCGCCGCTGTCGCCCAGGCGGCAGCCCGCGCCCGCCTCCAGCCACTCCACCTTTTCGCGCCAGTCAAGTGTGGGGCTGATGACGGCCTGCAGCGCCACGCGCTCCCCCCAGTGAAGGGCGAAGTCGTCCCGGGAGCTGACGCCGCCGGAACCACCGCCGGCGCCGGACCCCCCGCCGCCGTCGCAACCGGGCGTGGCGGGGGAGCCGCCGAGGCGAGCGTGGTAGAGGCGCTGCAGCACAGGCAGGTCGAAGCCGTAGGCGGCCTCCAGCAGCAGCGATGGGTCGTTGACGTCTGCGTTGTGGAAGCGCGGACCGCCCTGCTCCAGCAGCCACTGGGTGAGCTCCACGTGGCCGCCCTTGGCGGCGCTGGGCGCGGCCAGGGACAGCACCACGCCGCGGGCGCCAGCTGCCAGCAGCTCCTCGCACAGGTCCCGATGGCCGGCGCCGGCGGCTGCCACCAGACCGATCTCCGCGAGCCGGACCAGGGCGCCGGGGTCGGGCGCCTGGCGCAGCACCCATCGGACCACGGCGACATGGCCATTGCTCCCCGCAGCTTGGATAACGCTGCGGTAGTTGTGTGCGCAGTCGTGGTCGTGCAGCCATATGCATGCGTCGAGGTGGCCTGCCGTGGCTGCGGCCTTGAAGACCTCGTGCGTCAATGGGCAGCCTGCCACCGAAACGGCAGCCTCCAGGTTGGCGATGCTGCCGCAGCGAGCCAGGAGGCAGACAAGATGTTTTCGTTGTTTGAGGGTCAGGTGGCTCATGCTGTGTTCGTGGCCCCAGCGACGAATGAAGGCATGATGCGGCACGGGCTGCGACAGCCGCACCAATTTCCAGCGCAGCAACACCTTCGCAACTGCCTTATTCAAAAATCGAAGATTGCACGCAACCTCATTGGGTGGAAGAAACGCGGCGATTCGTTCGACAACGTCCGCGGTCAGCGCATCCCAAGAAACACTAGTGTCAGCCTCCATGACGCTCGCACACAATTAACTTCAAATTCCTTATCCAAAGTCTACCCAAGCTGGGGAATCAATTGCTGTACAGGCAAGTGTATTCTTGCTGTACGGCATATCGAAGAACGAGCAAGAGAGGTGTGATAGGACGCTAGAGTTATGACCCAGCGCTCTGGGGTGTGAAATGGGGAGACGCAAGTTGAGAACGGAGTGGCGGCGTCATCAACTGTGCCAGAACTCGCAACGGTGGCCCACCTTACCTGGCGGGGAGAACAGGGTCGACGGGTCGGGGCGGGGCAGGGTTGCTGGGGGCCCAGGGGTTCTTCGGGCGCCGGGTCCCAGACGTGACACGGTGCGATTCGGCACATGCAACCGTGGCACCCGGCGAGCTGACTGGTGGCGACTTGTGGCGTCCAAGAGTTTGGTGTACCGAAAGCTCGGTGGGTGAGTCGGAAGTCTCCTGCGGGTAGATAGGCTGGTCTTGTAGTGGCGTGCAAGGGTGCCTGCCTCTGTCTTCAGCGTAAGGTAAGGGCCTGGGTGAGGGGAAGGGGGGAAGATGGCCCCTTTTAACGCACAAGTAAGGGCCTGGGTGAGGGGAAGGGGGGAAGATGGCCCCTTTTAACGCACAAGTAAGGGCCTGGGTGAGGGGAAGGGGGGAAGATGGCCCCTCTTAAGGCACAAACTCGGCGCTGTTCCACACACCCAGTCGCCGTGCCACACTCCTGAACGGGCTGGCATACCGTAGCCCCGTTGGCCCCTACTGGACGGTCTTGTTTCAGCTGCTTCTGACGTCTAATCAGTTACTGCATTGTACAGCTATGCGCCTATGCCACGACTGGACTTTTGCGCCCACCACGCAGCAGAGTGGCAGAGTTACCGCTTTCGGCTCTTTGATACGCTATCATGCCGTACCTGGTGTCGTACTGCGTCCTTTTGGGGGCCCGTAGTAATAGCGCGGGCCGAGGCGATCGATGAAGCGCAGCGGCGCCGGCAAACAATTAACTTAAGACCTCGTCTTAGGCTGCCGCAGAAAACGTCCGCTGAGTGAAACTTGCTCAGGTAAGTTCCACCCCGTTGCATTGCGGATGAGTGCTCGTCCCGTCCCTGCCAAGTGCCAACGCGCGCGTGCTTGTCATAACGTTGCGCGTGCGTGCGTTGTGTGCGAGAACCCAACCCTCCCCTGGTCGCTGGTCCCCTTTCCTTCCATTCATTTGCAAAAGCGCAGGGAACGAAGTACTGCGTGTTGCGTCTTCACTCCAGGACACCGAAAACCCGACCAGAGCACGAATCCGCGACGAGCCCCACGTGACCTCCCTAAAGGCACGCCAGCACAATTCGTTCGTGCTTCGGGTTCGTGGCTTTGCAAGGAGGCCCCTCCCGAGGTGCACGCCCTTTGACAACGTTCCTTCCAGTCGTACATGCGGTACGTACGGCCGGCCCCAGCCGGTTGTCCTCGGTATTCCACTTTCCTTTCGCACCCTGCATATGCCCCCCTCTTGACTACCTGTCACACTCGCTGCTCCACTCGCTGCCCTGCCCCACTGCTGCCCGCCCCTCCCCTCCTCGCCCCTCCCAAGTCATGACCACTCCTGCACTGCAAGCAGGACTCGCAGCCCACTGCAACAGCAGCCAGCAAGCAACAGCAACAACACCCGTTACCAACGACTTGGGGTCCAAGCAACTCGCGCCGCGAGCCATGCGGTGGGTGCATCAGGGCAGGGGTGCAAAGAACGACGTGTCAATGGGCATCCCCGCCGGCACATTGGTCGGGGTGTCCGCCCGCCCCTCCACCAACGACTGTCGCAGGTTCGGCGACACCATGTGCCACTCCGCGGCCATGATCTGGCGGTACTGCTGCCCCCCCAGCAGCGTCGTGTTGGGCGCGCGCACCTCACGCACCATCCCCCAATCCCTCTTCCAGTCCCCCGAGAGAAACACCGCCCGGTCGGCCAGGTACACTGCCGTGGGTATCTGCTCCGATGAATACACCGCCACCAGCCCCCCCCGGAAGCCGCGACTCGCCCAGGCCCAGCAGCGGATGTAGCTGTAGCTCGGCAGGCTGGCCATGGGGACGACGGCGGCCAGCGCCGTCGTGAAATTGATACCCGAGGGGCAGACCTGGCCCCAGGGGCAGGGAAAGCTGGTGGCTCGCGCGTCGGGCAGCCGGAAGCGCACCAGGGGGGGCACGTCCTCGGGGCGCGGGATGTTGCCCGGCTGCAAAATAAACTCCTGTCGACCCACGGTTGCGGAGTCCCACACATCGCACTGGATGGAGCCGTTGGTGGAGGCGGTGGAGGCGGGCGCGGAGGTGGCCTTGTACCAGGGCGCGGGCGCCATGAGGGGGCGCAGGGAGGCGAAGGTGGTGGGCGGGGGGCTGCTGCAGGCGGCCTGTTGGATCACCAGGCCGGCGGTGGGGGCGCTTGCGCTGGTGGCGAAGCGGATCTGGAGCTGGTGGCGCGGGCGGTTGACGCCGGTGGCGTTGGGGTTGCGGACGGGGTCGAGGGTGACGCAGGGCGTGACGCGGGTGGTGGTGGCGGGCGGGGCGGCGGAGCCGGGGACGTAGGCGGCGTCGAGGGTCTCGTGGAAGAGCAGGCCGTCCAGATAGAGCTGGCAGTGGGTGCAGGTCACCTGGTGCGTGGATGTGTGGGTGTGTGTGGGTGTGTGGGTGTGTGGACGTGGATGTGGGGGGAAGGGAAGCGCCAAGGAAAGAGGAAACAAGGCCAGGTTAACAGGCGACATTCGAGGCGCCAAATTCAGCACCTGGTCAACGGCCGCAGTCGGACGGTTCCGCCCTCCCTTGCTGCCCTCCCTCCCCTCTCTCTCGTGCGCGAGAGAACAAGTCACAGCAAAGCGACGCGCTACCGTATCCCCGAAAAAAGCACTCCACTCCACTCTAAGCCACTCTAAGCCACTCCACCCACCCGGAAGACCACAGTCGAAGGACCGTCGACGATTGACTGGATGTACGTCGTGGCGGTGCCGTACACGGGGCCGCTGGCCGTCGCCGCCGCTAGGGCGCCGGCGTCCGCCCGGCTGGCGCTGGCGGCGCCGCCAGCGAGTGCGTTGGCGAGCGACGTGCCCGAGGCAAAGTTCAGGTCGTCCAGAAACACGCTGTAGTTGTAGTGCTGGTCGGGGGAGAGCGAGGACAGGAAGCCCGGGTTGTACACGAAGGAGGCGGCGGGGTCGGCGGGGGTGCCTGGGGAGGCATCAGCGGGGATGTTGCTGGGGGCCACAGTCCGCCAGAGGACCTGGAAGCCGCCGATGGCGGCTGGTACCTCGGAGGCTGGCGAGTTGCGGGCCGTTGGCATGTCGCGCGGCACGTAGGGGAGCGGCGTGACGGGGGCCATGGTGCCGGTGATGAGCCAGCCCTCGGGCAGGGAGCCCCACATGTTGAAGCTGGTGGGAAGCGACCAGGCGAATTCGATGCCCTCGACGGAGCCGGCGTAGAGCACCTCGAACTCGTACCAAGCTACAGATCAGCACGGCAGATATGGTACGGCAGATAAGGTACGGCAGGTAAGGGAGGAAGGGAGGAGAGAGTAGGGGCTCACGCGCGTGTCGGGGGTGTCGGGTCGCATCTTGTTGTGGAAAGGAGACCGCCCTTAACTGTCCGCAGGAACGCTGCATGTCTTTGTACCATGCGAGTCGTGACCCGAGTTGAAACCCCCGCTATCTCAACCTTCATCGCGCCTAATTTGGACACGATCATTGGACAGAAGACATGAGACACGCATACACATACATACATTCATACACATACACATACACACCGCGACTACCGTACGGCACAGTACGACACCCACCAGGTGCGGTGTCGACCAGCAGCCTGGCCTCGTAGGTGTTATTGCCGGCGCTGCTCCAGGACAGGCGGCGCTGGCCCACGCTGACCGCAATGCGGGCGAGTGGCGAGGTGGTGGCGATGCGCAGGCCGTAGCTGCCGCGCGAGGGCAGGCTCAGCTGGCCTTGAACCACCACCAGCACATCCGGGCCCGTGTGCTTATAGCCGCGCAGGGAGCTGGTCGCGGGCTGCGGGCGGAGGGGGATGTGTAAGCCGATAGGGGGGGGGCGGCCAGGGGCGTAGAAGTGTGAGGCAGGAGGGGCGAGGCAGGATTTGGCGCGCTTTGTCCGTTTGGCGGAGGACAGGGTCTCAGGGTCCAGCGTGTGTTGACTTTAACCTTACTTCCCGGGGCCTTCAGGCTCGCAATTCCCAGCATCCCAGGGCAGCTATCGCTCAGCAATGTAGCCACTAGCCAGCGCGGGAGTGCAGCCCTGGCCCAGAGGCCTACCCGCGCGCCCGTTGTGAAGGGCGTCAGTCCCAGGGTGGTGAGGACGGAGGAGCTGCGAGAGGGCGCCCTCGCGACGTCCGCTACCAGGGTGGCAGCCGCGGCCGCGCTGAGGCGGTAGTAGCTCTCGGCCAGGGAGCGCGTCAGGGCGCCGCTCTTGGCGGCCACGTCAATGGTCATCGGGACCAGCACTGTCACGGAAGGGACAGCGGGGCAGGAACCAGAAAGGGACAGAGGGAGATAAGAGGGGAGAGTTGGACAGAGGAGGAATGACGTATGCAAGACGTGTGGTTTGGGTTTGGGTTGGAGGCTTGTGAAATGCTGTGAAGGCAGCAGCGCAGGCATCGGAAGACAGCCGGGCTCGCTTGGGCGAGGTATTGGGCGAGGTTTGGGGCGACTCACGGTGGGAGCCGTCGCTGCCGAAGACCTGGGCCGTCTGCACCGCGCGCGCGGCGTTCAGGGTTCGCTGCGTGATGACCTGCAGGCCGGGCTGCGTGTCGCCGCTCTCCAGCAGAATGCTCTTGGCTCGGGAAGCCTGGCGGCGTGGAGGACGGCGTACGGATTAGCGAACGGCGGAAGACACTCGAGTTAGCCATGATCTATCAGCCTATATGTTAATTGTTAATATTTTGGTATGTTTTCATGCGTTATGGGCACGTAATATTAGATTTTAGGTTAAACCGAAAATGTGGTTTGCAGGCGAGTTCAAAGCCTTGTTGTTGTACGGCACTTCGGTGTTCCCGTACTGGCCGCGAACCGACCCTCGTAGGAACAGAGCCTTAGCGTTTTGCCGTCTATGTGTTTTGTGTCTGGCCTCGCACGTCAATCCGAACACCGCTGCCACTTCTACTTCGGTACCCCATTTTAGCAGCGGCGCGGCCGGTGCGACGTGTTGACGTGACTCGGGGCCTTTTGTTTTGTTTTGTTTAATATAGAACACATATAGAATGGCAGCGTTGCGTCTGTGACGCCAGTACGTGGCATTTGACCACCACAAGACCATCATTGACTGCGACCGGGAACTTAGTTAATATCCGTCGCTGAGCGGCGCCGATTTCCAGCACCGGCAAGAATGTGAGCAGACATATTTGGAAATTGACTTGGAGGAGCAGGAGAAGCTCGCGGAGCTGGAGGCCCGCGGGCAACAGCCAGCATGCTGCGTTGGCTAAGGCCCCTTTCGACCTCAAACGCCGCGCACTCGCGTGCCTGGTGCAGCCTTACGTGGACTTGAAACTGCAGATACAGGCATTTGAGGCGTTGTACGCGCGGAAGAGAGCGATTCTCCTCGGCGAACACGCTTCAGCGGGAACCGGGCTCCCTTTCCGCGGAACAGCCAGGCGAAGCCGCTGGAACTACGAGCCCCAGTCTGGGTACGGGGGGCCGCCGGGTGGGCGCGAGGGGGCCGGGGAGCGGCAGCGGAGACTGGCAGCAGCGGCGGCAGCAGCAGCGCATCCTCAGCCCGGCGGTACAGCGGCCGGCGAACTCGATGACCAAGTCGAGGTGGATGGCGAAGATCGCGCGTGGTTTTTCCGCGGTGTGTGTCGTTAGTTTTGTGGCCGTCGATGGGTTTTGTTGGAGGGCAGCCTTTGGCTCCGGGTTATGGGAGCTGCCTACCCCTAGGCGTTAGGGTACGCCGCCTGTCGTGATCAGGCCCCCTCCTCGGGGTTAAGGAGGCTCGCGAAGCGCGAGTGGGCCCAATGGAGGGCAGCCCTGGCTCCGGGTTAATGGACCGCTCACCCCTAGGCGTTAGGGTACGCCGCCTGTCGTGATCAGGCCCCCTCCTCGGGGTTAAGGAGGCTCGCGAAGCGCGAGTGGGCCCAATGGAGGGCAGCCCTGGCTCCGGGTTAATGGACCGCTCACCCCTAGGCGTTAGGGTACGCCGCCTGTCGTGATCAGGCCCCCTCCTCGGGGTTAAGGAGGCTCGCGAAGCGCGAGTGGGCCCAATGGAGGGCAGCCCTGGCTCCGGGTTAATGGACCGCTCACCCCTAGGCGTTAGGGTACGCCGCCTGTCGTGATCAGGCCCCCTCCTCGGGGTTAAGGAGGCTCGCGAAGCGCGAGTGGGCCCAATGGAGGGCAGCCCTGGCTCCGGGTTAATGGACCGCTCACCCCTAGGCGTTAGGGTACGCCGCCTGTCGTGATCAGGCCCCCTCCTCGGGGTTAAGGAGCGTTGTGTGTTTGTTGTTTCGTTGATCGCGTTTGTTGTTTGGTTGTTTGGTCGCCCGGGCCGCCGCGGAGGCGGTGGCGGGCCGTCTGGCATTCCTGGCGCGGGCGCGCCGGCTGGGCAACGTCGTCCTGCAAGGCCTGTACGACAGCCTCGTCGCTGTGCAGTTGGCGCCACCACCGTCCTTGCGGCTCGGCGGTGGCGCGGTCGGCGATCTGCAGGTCGAGTGGGACGTGCTACGCAGCGATTCGCCGGACTGGAAAGGGGTGAAGCGCTGCATGGTGGCCGACCTGGACTTGGTGAGTGGGGAGTTTGAGGGCGCCGAGGCGGCAACCATCCTCACGGTCGCCAGCGGGACCGGCTTGGGGCCGCCTGAGACCGGCCACAACCTAACGAGTCGGCCCGCAGGTGTTTCACCCGGTTCTGTGCCGAGCGGCTGGGGTGCCGTGAGGACGAGGCGCTGCCCTCGCGGCCGGGTGCAGTTTGAACGTAGGGCTGGTGCGGTCGTTCGTGGCGGACGCGGTGGGTAAGCTGGCGCCTTCGGCGGTGGAGGGGGCGCTGAGCGCGCTGGCCGACTGGCAGAGGTTTAAGGGCGTGGCGTGCAAGCGGTTCGTCAGCCGGGTCGCGGCGGTGAAGCGCGTGTTTGGGCAGACGTGGCGGGGGGCCGCGGCCGAGGGCAGTTCGGTGCAGCCGCAGCAAAATGCGCCCCTGCCCCTGGAGCTGTTGCAGTTGCTCTTGGGCTGGCTCCGGCGGCGGGGAAGCGAGGAGCCGGGCAGGGAGGCTAAGCTCACGCAGGATGCCGGCTGGCCCGGGTTGGTCTTCTTTGGGTTGTTGCGGCGGAGCGAACTTGCGGCGCTGACCGTGGGGAGAACTAGCGGGTAGGGGCATCGGGGTTCGTAAGCGCGGAACAAAACGGACCAACGGGGCGCGGGGGGCCCTGGTCCGCTTGGCCAAGCTGACAGCCAGCAAGGTGCCCATCCTTAAGGTTGCGCGCAGGCACCTGGATTCGGTCGGGGAGCGGGGGTCGGAGGCGCCGCTGTCCGTGCGAGAGGTGCGCGGGGCGCGGCAGGTGGCGAAGGAGCGGAGCGGCGTCGCCAACCGACTGCTGATGGCAGTGCCCGGCTGCAGCTGCGGCCCGGCTGCAGCTGCTGCCCGGCTGCGGAGCTGCAGCTGGCAGTGCCCGGCCTAGCGGTCGACATCAACTCCCTTTCCGCGCACAGCTTGCGGAGGGGTGGTGCGACCGCGCGCGGCAGCCCATGCCAGAGTCAGCATGGAGGCCATCAAGGAACACGGCCGGTGGAAGTCGGAGGCGGTGCAGCTCTGCGCTTAAGGGGCGGCGGCGGTGCGCCGCGCTGTTGTAGAGAAGATGCGAGGGACTTGGTGTTGGGGGTGTATGCGTGTAGGCCATCGCCAGTGCGTGGGGCGGCCTACGCGCGCGTGCAGACGCCCGCTTGCGGGATGCTGTGTGTGACCGCGCCCGTGGCGGGCCCGGGCGATGCCCGGCGTTTCCCCCTTTCCCAGTTTGCACCTCCCTTCCTGGGAGACAATGGCTTGGGTTCTCAGACATTTCGGTGACTGCACGTGTAAGCGCTTGTGTTTGGGTACATGGCAAACTCGGCTCAAAATTAGATTTTAGGTTAAACCGAAAATGTGGTTTGCAGGCGAGTTCAAAGCCTTGTTGTTGTACGGCACTTCGGTGTTCCCGTACTGGCCGCGAACCGACCCTCGTAGGAACAGAGCCTTAGCGTTTTGCCGTCTATGTGTTTTGTGTCTGGCCTCGCACGTCAATCCGAACACCGCTGCCACTTCTACTTCGGTACCCCATTTTAGCAGCGGCGCGGCCGGTGCGACGTGTTGACGTGACTCGGGGCCTTTTGTTTTCCCGCCCGCCCTCCCCTCTTGCTGCGTTGTCTCAGGTTGTTTGGGGTTTGTTCCTCGTGTTTCCCAGGTGTTTGGGGGGTGTATGCGTGTAGGCCATCGCAAAGTTGCAATCTTAGTCATTCAAAACGGTCGCCGTTTTTCTCCACCGTTGCGATCCTTTTTCTGGCGGCAAGGCATAACACGCTACCATCAAGTTACCGTATTGTGCACAGAAGGCAACATCCGCATGGTCCCTGATGGAGATTCGCCTCACCTGGTAGAAGTTGCCGCTTTGTGCACCCAGCACGGACAGCACGAGAGCAGCGGCGCCAGACACCAGTGGGGCGGCCTGCGCACAGAGATTCAAGGCGCAAATGGCATGCGCAGCTATCGGCTTGCGTCTTCAAAAGTTCGCCCAGACAGGTGAACGCACCAGTGCCGAGCGACGCACCGTGACTCGCTCATCGCGCTCCAAAAGAGAATACCCAATTTGACAGCGCTCTGAGGCCCGCACCGTGCAACCTGCCTGTCAAACGCCCCGGAACCCAACCCCCAAACCAGCTCGCTCCAACAGGCCCCAGGAAGGACCCACCATCGAGCTTCCGGACTTGAAGTCGTAGCTGCCCGTCAGGTTGTCTCCCCATGGCGTGGTGCTCAGTATGCGTACACCAGGCGCGGCCATATCGACGGTCCTGGCGCCGTAATTGGTGCCTTGCTCGCGGTTAGCCACCATCCCACGATGCAGCTTGGATGTGTTGTCGGAGGCGGCAATGCACAGCACGTTGGGCAGGTCCAGGGTGCAGGGCAGGTAGGGCATGCCCACATCGCGCAGCCGGTCCAGATCGGAGACCTCGTTGCCTGGTTGGATTGAAATGGATCGAATTGAAATGTGTTAAACAATTCGATCGGGGAATGAGAGAGTGAGTTTTGGGTTGGGACGGGGCGGGGCGGGGCTGGAAGACGCCGGGTAAGATGCGGGAGGGCAATCCTCGGTGCTGCGTGTACATCCAAATATGCATGAATGCATGAATTTGTGTTTGTATACATGCACGCGTGTACCGGTATCTGTGTGCGGGTTCGGCGTCGGCGAAAGGGCGAATGTTCCCGGGGGCGCGCGGCCCCTTCTTCCAGGCTCCCCAACTCCGCACCGGCAGCAGCCACAATCAGGACGCCCTTGTCGTTTAGCGGTTGTACGGCACGGGCATACGCCAACTCCTCCATGGCCGCGCTGGCCTTCTGGGACGCCGTGGGGTTGAAGTTGGGACTGCTGGGGCCGAAGCTGTTGGTCAGGACGTGGGCGCCCATCTTGAATGCGTAGTCGTAGGCGGTGAAGACGTTGGAGGCGTGGAAGTTGTTCCAGGCGTCGGCGACCTGGGTACGGCGGCGGTACGGCAATTTTAGTACGGCATTGGAGCAATTGTCAGGTGATGCGGGCTGCTAAACACGACTTGGTGAAGGTCTATCCTTACAAACGGTATATGCCCAGGGGGGTATAAAGAGAATTCCGCAGCGGCGAAGGAGACGGCGTTAGCGAACGGATCCAGAACCCAGGGAGGACTTGCAGTCCCAGGGCAGCTGCCAGGAAGAAGCTCTCACTGTCCGCTATCCTGGCCGGAGGCCGGTCCGATCCCTCCATACGATTAGGGCACATGGGGCAGTTGGCAGTTGACAAGTGACGACGTGACCGCGCCCAGCCGGCCAGCCAGCCGGCCAGCACCGCACCTTGAGGACCATGATCTTGACGCGGGGCGCCAGGCCAGCGCCGCCGACCTTGTTGCCGCGCACGGCTGCCACGATGCCAGCCACATGCGTGCCGTGGCCCGAATCCATGGGCTTGTCGGGGCGGGGGTCGGTGTCGGAGCCGCACCTGCAAGCACACGCACACACGCACACGCATACGCACACAAGCACAGAACGCGGCGCGGAATCAGAGGCCTGCTCTAAAGCGCCTCTGGATGGACCCAGAGGTACCGGTGCGCACGCTTAATTGGTAACAACTTGCTGCAGCCTCTTTCTCTTCGGATGTTTGACTGAACGGATGAGGGTTGATCCTTCGTTGGCAGTAACGCAGTATCCTGCGGCATCAAGCGGCCGCCTGTGCCGGGTCATCCCGTATGCCCCGAGCATTCGTGTTCGGGGTTGCGTTTGTGGAACTTGCCCCGAGAAGCCAGAAGTACCGCGGGACTTCCGTAACCCCTCCAAAACCCGGAGAAGCTGATCCACTGAGCACTGACCCAAACGGGGACATCTGGCGGTCGGTTGGGTTGGCGTTGAACGGCGGCGGCGGGCTCCGAGGCGGCGGCGGCGACCTCCTGGGCGGCGGCATTCTGGGCGGCGGTGGGCGTGTGCGTTGCAGCAGGGACCGACCGATGGCGGCCGGCGAGGAAGGAGCCGATGTGGTGGGGGGCTGCGGTGGCGGCGGCGAGATGTAAGAACGCCAGTCGAAGGTGCACCCGCCGGCGAAGTCGTAGCCGATCACGTCATCAATGTAACCTGACCGGCGGTAGAGCGCGGATTGGCAGGCGCGGACGGGCGGGTTATGTGTCGAGCGTGCGGTGGCGCGGCTTGAGGGCGACGGGGGGCAGGGGCAGGGGCCTTCCGCAGTGTGTCGGTTGGAGCTTGCCTAAACAAGCTCAGGTGGCTCACCGTTGCGGTCGTCGTCAATGCCGTTGTTGGGTATCTCGGCCTTGTTGACCCAGATGTTGTCCCTCAGATCCGGGTGCTCAAGATCGATTCCCGTGTCCATCACAGCCACAATGACCTCGGGCACGCCTGATGGCGCGGGACGCGGTGAGGCGGGAGGGGGCAGGGGGGCCTGCCAGCTTGGCGATTGGGCCGCATCGGGCAATCGTGCGGATGGCCGGTGTAGCGGGGTCGAAGGGTAAACGACGGGCTGCGGGTCTGCGGCTGGGGCTGCCAAAGCCACGGTACGTGCGCACGTCTCAACACTCAACTTGAGAGTCTCAAGAGTCCGCGAGCCAAGCCTGGTCACTCGAATGGTTGTTTTTGCCACGGGAAGAAACCCAAGCCATCCCCAACGCCCTCTTTCAGCCGTTGCCCCCCCCTTCTCCGCATCCATCCATGCATCACTCGACCCCTCCACGCCGCGCCAACTCCGCACCGCGCCAACGTCTTTACTTCACTGCCGAGCACCACATCCGCGCCGCACCGCATCCGCATCGCACCTCGCGTGAGGGCCCAGGCCTCGGCCGCATTGACTGCCTTGAGGTGCCACATCTGGGACTCGAGCGGGTCCGCCTTCGTGCTGTCGTCCAGCACAGCCTGCGCCAACCTGCGCCCGGTGCCGGCGGCCGAGCCCGAGCCAGAGTCGGAGGCGGGCGGCATGTGGGGGGCGAAGGGCTCGGCGGGCTCGATGGGGGCTTCCGGCCCGGGCGGCGCTTCGGGGCTGGGCATCGCCTCATAGGTCTCGTCCTGGGTGATGCCGGCACTCAGCACGAAGTCGTTGGTCAGCAGGTCCAGAGTGGCTGCGGATGGGGATATGGGGATGGGGATGGGAACGGGGGTGAGGATGGCCATGAGCAGGCGAGGTGTAGGAGAGGAGGGTTACGTTGGGGTTGGGCCCTTGGGCGGCAGGGAATAACAGTAGTTGTAATACATTGACAACCGACTGAATGGCCTTCACCTCTGGCATCATTGGCTTTACGACAGGTTACGACAAATGTCTGGACAAGCCCTGTGTTATTTAGTTCCTAACCTTCGAACGGACGGATGGATTTGCCTGGATTTGCCGTACCGGATAGCGCTACATTCGTACATTCGTACCTTTGTATTCGTCGTTGAGCAGGTTCCTGACCTGGGTCAGGATCTTGCCGTCTTCGAACTGCAGCACTTCGAGACCGCTGGAGCCCAGCTTGGTGGTGTTGAAGTGCTTGGACAGCAGCGGCAGCAGCTTCGCGGCGGAGGTGCCGGGCTGCGTGAAGCGGACAATCAGGCGGAGCGACATGGAGACATCCTGCGCATGGGGGAAACGGGGGAGGGCCAAGGAAGGCCAACAAAAAGGACAGCGATGGGAGGGCGAGGACCGAAGAAGAGCGTTTAGCTAGAGGCCATCAGGAGGGGATCAGGGGAATGGGCACGAGCAGGGGCACGAGGGAGATAACGACGGGAGTTGTGGAGCGCCCGCCTCGGTCAGGCTTGGTCCGCTCGCCGCCGCCGTCGCTGGAATACAGCAGTACAGCCGGTAGGCCGCACGCAAACTGCTGCACATTTTGAGTCGCGTTGCGTGAGGTTTGCGTGAGGCTGCGCGTTGCGCATTGCGATGCACTGATTCTCGTTGGTACCTATCTATGTACCGTATCTGTCTCTGTCTCACTATATGTGTCAATCTTTCCTTCCTGATCCATCCAAATCTATCCAGCATCTATCCCTATCTATCTGCAAGACGAAACGCTCAGCAAGGTTCGAGCGCTTATAATCATCACCTAAACATGCCAAAATGATTATTTTTAGTGCACAGAATTTTATTAAGAAGTAAAAAGGGAAAACAGGGCGTACATCGGGCTCCTGTCGATCCTTCTTGCTACTTCCGCAGCCGACTGTGGAGCAGACCGCAGAGGGAACGATGATCACGGTCAGGATGCTGAGCGTTCCCAGCACCACCAGGCCAGCGAAGAGGAATGGATGTGCATGAACCTGCGCCCAAGGCCAATTTCGCGAGAGCGACGCCAAATCGACAGCGGACGAGGGCACGATGAAGTCGTTCGCGCGCAAAAAGTACAGAAGTCAAAAAGACCAGCATTGCCGCGCTTGCAAAACATAAAATGAGTTAATTGGATTAATAAAAGGAGCGACGATAAAGCGAAGTCGCTAACACGAAGCGGTTCGCGCTTACCCAGCCTTTGAAGCCGGACTTTTTCGCGCCACCGGCAGCTGGGGTAGCATCGCCAATCACAGCCTCTACGGTGCCCTGCTGCTGCTGATCATCCTGTTTCGTGTAAACGGGGTTGTTGTTATCAACCCCCTGGTCGGTGTCGGGGGGCTGCATGACGGGAGCGAGGCGTCAAGGTCAGGTCGGTCAGGTGAGGGTATCTATCAAGGTGTCAGCGTGTGTGACTTGTAATCTGTTGCTAGTGGCAGCGAGTGTTTAAGTTCATTGAAGGTTATTGCCGCTGAGGGCGAATGCGACCGAATTTGGCCCGCATCCTTCGCCTTCGTTCGTTTGGTTGGTTGACGAACGGCCGCTCCGGAGCCGTCCTTTGTTCGTACCGCTGGACGTACGGGACGCACGGCGAAATAAAATCTTCTCGGGACAGTTGACATTTAATTAGTTCTGCACGGGCAGCTAGAAGTGTGTGGCAAGCTGTCGGTCCAAGTGTACTGGAGGTTTGGAGCGTGATGGTGGACCGGCGGAAGAGTGTCCGACACAGGGGAGGTCCGACACGGCCACCAGAGCGTGCCATGTGAACCCGCACCCTAGCCGGCGGCGCCGTCCTTGTTGGCAGGTCTGATCCTTGCAGATGCCGTACACATATAGCTCTAGAGAGTCACGCAGGTCACGTCTCAGGAACAGGAGTCGGTGTAGGGTACCTTACGAGGAAGGGACAGCGCGGGCGGGCCCCCAAGCTCCCCTCGCTCCGGCGGCGACGCGGTCGCAGCTCTTCCAGTACGGGTAAGGTAACAGGTGTGTCCGGTAAGTATTAATGGGTTGTTCGGTCGCCTTCGCCCCTCCGCTGGGGTATCGTTTTTCTTGCGACCCAAGCACCGTGCCGCGCGCAACACTGAACTGAGCCCACGCCCCATCTGCATGCCCTCCACCCGTACGGACGCACGGGGCTTCCGCTCTTTGCCCCGCTTGCAGGAAGCTGTCACCCTACTTGCGCGCCTTGCAAAGGCGCCCCTGAACACCCCTGTATGTATGTAGGGGCGCGCAGCGCCTCAAATGTCTCAGTCGCGTGCTGCGCAGCTTCCCCAACGGACGTGCAGCATCCCTTCCGGCGAAACCGAGTCCCTGGACGTTCGTCTCCGCTTAAGTTGTACAGTGCAAGGCAAGCTGGCCCGCTGGCTCTAATCTTTCGAGCGTGACGAGGCCACAGCTCACAGCATTCCAGCGTTACAACTCTGCGTGCGCAAGCTTGAACGATTACGGGCGGAGCCGCAGTGCTGCTGGTGGCCCCGCCCCGCCCCGCCTCGCCCCGCCGCCTCTTCTCGTGTCTACTGCCATCGCCCCACTGCTGCTCAGTACATCTTCCTTGCCGCTGCTGCCGCTCACAGTTCCCCATAACATCAGATCCATGCCGCCCAGCACATAAGCACATGCAAAGCCTGCACCGAGTGCATCGTCCGCTCATCCACGAAGACCTGCACCGCTTTGCACCGCGGCGCCATGCCCGCCGCCGCCTACGCCGCCGCGCGCACCAGGCAGTCAATGCACACGAGGCGCACCGCCGACGGCACCGCTCGTAGCTCATCGGCTCGGTGCGCCTCCGCGCGATGCACTCGGCCGTGTCGGCCCGGCCTCGCGCAGGAGACGCAGCGGATGCCGCGTTCGGCGCGGCCGGCGCTGCAGACGTCGGAGCGGGGGCAGCAGCGGCGGGTGGAGGCGCTTGAGCACGCGGACCCCCGTGGACGATGCCGTGCAGCCCGCGATCCTCGTGCGGCGTGCGGCGTCTGGCTGAGGCTGACGTCGGGGTGGTCGATCAGCGGATGGGGGCCGCCAGAGGAGAGGCACAGAAGGAGCGAAAGGGCACCAGCTCGAGAAGCTTCCACCAATACCACACTCCTCGGAGGAGCGCGGCCGGTGCGCGGCGGGTGTCTTGGCTGGATGTCGGCGCATGCGCGTGGCATGCGGCACGGAGGGGTGCCTTTCAGCACGTCAAGTCGCGCGGATACCCAGGCTCGGGCCCAGAGGAGATACGTTGGCATGTGGCGGCGTGTTGCTTTGCGTGCACTGTCACCATTCAAATGCACATACAGCGCTTGGATCGGAAAGCAAGCGCCTTGTCCAGCTCCTCTCAGACAGTTACAGCTGTCACCCATCACCCAGGTTGTCGTCACGCACAAACTCCGTGTGCGCATGCAAAAAAACTCAAGAATTATGCAGGAGTCGCAGCAACGTCACCCATTCCAATCTATCTGCCGTACACGGTACACACCGGAAGCCCACTCCATCCTGTGTGGAGCAACAACGTATCTCACGGACAATCAAGCAACCAACCATCCTTGCTCATCGCCCCTGCCCAACATGCAAACCCAACATTTCGTGACTACCGGTGATGCTGTAATTAAGATGGCCCTGTCAGGCCAGCAGCATAGTGGCTGGACTGAGGACAGGTGCCACCTGCAAGTCCACGCGGACAGTCATAGTTTAGCAGCTGCGCGCTGCTTTACCCTAAGTGGTCACTACACAGTCCACCTGTGCCGTACTATTCCACGGCACAAGCACAAGCCAGTCCAAACGATGATCCCAACGGCACGCGCATCCAGCTAACGCCGCGCCGTCGGACCAACTGAAACCTAACATCTCAATACATTAAGTCCTAAGTGCTCTGTTAGAAGGAAGCTAGCATACATGCGCATTTATAAATCGTTGCATAACAGGAAAAGTATGCCACGGTGGCGAAGCAAGCAATGAGAGCTAAGACTAGGGTCCTCGTGCACGGACGGGACCGGTCCAAAGGTAAATCCCAACGCCAGTCGTCAATCAATCAAAGCGTGTGAACGGTGTGCAAATGTTGCCGTCAGCGTCCGCAAGCACTCGCTTGGCATGCTGGGCCCGGGGCGCCGGCAGCAGGGACACGCCGCCACCGAGCCTATCCCGCCCGTCCCACCGCGCCACCGGTGCCGAAGATGAGTGCGCGGGTACACTAGTGAACCAACGGAATCCGTGTCAAGGTCATCATCCTACCTGTTGGCTGAACAATCAATCTGACAACACCCTGATCGCCAGCAGCTGCTGGCACTATGACATAAACGTTCATGACATGTACGAAAAACCTAAACAGGGAGAAGAACATAAATCCAATACGACAAATTATAATTACTATTTTTATTAGCCGCAAAACCAGTAAGGGCGCAGCCGCAGGACTTGCCGACGTCTGAACGGCAGCCACCCCAACGCCCGTGCTGCAGCCGGCAACGTGCGCAGCGGCCGCACCCGCAAAAGCTCCTCCGCTCCCAACCCCCTCGCTGCGCTTACGACATGTAGCGCTCCAGCAGGTCGAAGGCCTCCGCCGCCGTTGGGCGCTTGGCCGGGTCTTTCGCGGTGCAGCACTTTGCCAAATCCACCAACGGGCGCAGGGCGATCACTAGCGGCGATATGGCCTCCACGTACTGGCTTCTCACGCGCAGCGCATCGCGATAGCTCTGAAACAGGCAGCGTTCCACGACCCACTCCAGTGACCGGCCGCACGTGTAGACGTCCGAGCGCGAGTCCGCCCACAGACGAGCCCGCTGCTCGGGGGCCGCGTAGTGCGGTGTGCACCGCATCAGGCGCTCCCCCATGATCTGCTTGCCCAGGGCGCAGCGCTGCACCAACTCGCCGTCGATCAGCTGGTAGCCGCCGGCGGAGCGGGAGAACACCAGGTTCTCGGCCTTGTTGTCTGGGGAAGGTCGGGCGGGCGACAGGACGCGAAGCGAGGGCGCGAGGTGAGGGCAAGCAACAAGTGAGGGAGATGCAGTTAGGCTTGCCATCAGGCAGGCGTCACTCCCGAGGGAGACAGCCAGGAGCAAGCAGCGGTGCGGAAATCGGCAAGCGGCACTTGGTTGGCTTTGCATTGTGACTTTGTGAGGTTGGTTGGAGCGGGCCTTTCACAAAGCGTGTGTCCAAGGCTGCCGTTTTTATAATTGTACATCCTCACACTAGGCGGACATGCAAGTGGGTCAGTCGCCCCAAACTAACACCCCAATTTTCGCCCTGCCCCTTTATAACCCACCACGCTACCAGTGCTTCCCCTGCTCTCTATACCCGGTTGCAACCCGCTCTTCGTTCCCTGTCTCTCTCTCACCAATCATAATGAAGCCGAGCTCGTGCATCTGGCACGCCAGTCCGAACATGTCCCGCGCCAGCTCGTTCATGGCCTGGGACAGCACCGTGGCGGCGAGCTCCGGAGGTATCGGGGTCGCGCAGTGCTGAATCCGATCCAGCTGCACCCGAGCTAGATTGGACATGTACTGCAGCGCGTCTCCGTCCGAGTTGTCACGACACACAGCGTAATTGACACAGCGTGTCAAAAGCCTGGATTGTACGATCTACACCAGGAAACCCCTCCTCGGTCAAGGATGGGGGAATGCCGCGGAATCTACTCCGGAAGACGGGATCTGAGTGCCGTCACTCCGGCGATCACTGCCTGAGCGGGAGCTGAGTGCCGCTCATGATCCAAGTACGGCAGGATCCCTAAGCCCGGCTACGATAGAAAGGCCCGGTCAGGCCTGCCCAACAAGCTCGAGTCACCTTTACCAGTCTGCAGTACGATTGCAGATGTCCTTGGCCGCTAGATTCAGTCACATATGGGGGGAGTTGCGGGAACCCCGTCTAGCGGTACGCGGCGTGGGTTCGAATCACACGGCCGGCCACTGGTGAGGTGTTCCCCACGAAAAACCCAGTTCGGGGTTTCTGGTGTGGGGGGGTTGGGCGCGGAGCTCTACCCGATGTGCCAGAGACGCAGTGTGTCGTGACAGCTGTCACGACACACTGCGTCTCTGGCACATCGGGTAGAGCTCCGCGCCCAACCCCCCCACACCAGAAACCCCGAACTGGGTTTTTCGTGGGGAACACCTCACCAGTGGCCGGCCGTGTGATTCGAACCCACGCCGCGTACCGCTAGACGGGGTTCTCGCAACTCCCCCCATATGTGACTGAATCTAGCGGCCAAGGAAATCTGCAATCGTACTGCAGACTGGTAAAGGTGACTCGAGCTTGTTGGGCAGGCCTGACCGGGCCTTTCTATCATAGCCGGGCTTAGGGATCCTGCCGTACTTGGATCATGAGCGGCACTCAGCTCCCGCTCAGGCAGTGATCGCCGGAGTGACGGCACTCAGATCCCGTCTTCCGGAGTAGATTCCGCGGCGTTCCCCCATCCTTGACCGAGGAGGGGTTTCCTGGTGTAGATCGTACAATCCAGGCTTTTGACACGCTGTGTCAATTACGCTGTGTGTCGTGACAGCTGTCACGACACACAGCGGTAGGGGTACACCATCACCACCTCCAGGTCGTGCCCGGCGTCCAGTGAAGTGCCCACCAGCGAGCAGGGCCGCACCTCCACGTGAAGCGGCTGCACGAACAGGTCGCGGTGCGGGTAGGGCAGGCGATCGGTGCGGCTCTTGGCGCCGGCGCGCGAGACCGCAAGCGCCATGTGGGCCTCGGCCTGCGCCTCCTCCACGGTCATAATGTCGGACACGACGCCGTTGGCAGGGTTGAAGAGGTCTTGAGACAGCACCGCAATCTCGGCCGCCCTTTCGGAGCTGTGGCACGGAACGCACTTGACCACCAGCTCCTGCTGCCAGCCCTGCAATGCTGGCAGGTACCATACGCTCCGGTTGTCCGGATAGGACACCTCGCTCAGCAGCCTTGCGCCCTCCGGCTTGTTGTTGGGATCCAATGGCGGTACATCGCTGAAGCTCGCATCTGCCGGCGAAGAGTTCTCCGAGCTGCTCCGGGTGCTGGTGCTTGCGCGGGTGTCACCGTCGGAAGTGAGGTTGGACGTGGTGTCGGCGCGGCCGCAGCTTGCGCTTGAGGTGTCACTGCTGCTGGCAAGGCTCCGGGCGCTGCTGCCGTTGTTGGTGCGGGTGATGCACCAGGACATGTCAATGGACCGGGGACGCTGCTGCGCGAGGCGGCGTGCTTCCCGGCAGCGCTTGCATCTGCAGCCGCAGTGGTGCAGGGATGGATTTGCAGCCTCCATCCTTGCTGCATTGGTGGCCAAGACTGTCGGCCTGTGCGGGAGCGAGGGTTGCAGCGGAGCGGGAGTGAGATATACGGCACATGGGGAGAATGTGGGTCGGTGCGCTACGCTGCTCTCAGTGCCATCCTTGATAGGAAAATGACTTCGCCACTTACCGGGCCTGATGAACGCCCTTGCAGGCTTAAGCTGCAAGCTTAGGCCAGCTGCTTTAAGGACGCCACGCACGTTACTTATACAACCGGGCTCCACACAACACAGATGAGTCTGTATAACTTTACGGTATGGTGGCAACTTGTCCGTGAACCAATACGCTAGGAGACACAAATCTTCGCCCTTGAGGTACACTTTCTGTCTAGGATGAGCCGCCTGACCCCGGCGCAAAAGCGGGTCCGACGCAATGCGATACCGGTATCGATCAAAACCAAAGTCGACCGGCTTCCCCAACACCAATGACGCTGAGTATAATTGAGTTCATCCACCCATTATATTTGCAAAAGAAATTCAGTAACCCCAAAAGCCCAACGCTGATTTCACGCACCACGTGGATCGGCCTCCACCAAATGCAGCGTTAACATTCGCCCCAGTAAAGCAGCCCATGGCCCCGCTCATGATGGACCTGCATGTTTATTAATGATGAATCAGCTGAGTCCAGGGATTAAAACCTTCTTTTGACCCCGCCGCACTCACCTCCCGGCGCCGCTCAGTCCTTTCGCCAGCTTTTTGCGCACGTTCTTTGATGAAAGCGAGAAATTCATGGTTGCTCCTGGCCAAAAGTCCTAGAAGTCTGTGAGAAGGTCGCAGTGCCTAGGCCAGTTTGCCCAGGAAGGTCGGGTCAGGAGGCACTAGCAGGTGAGCTGGTCTTGTAGCGACAGAAAGACGGCTGTCTTCTTTCTTAATACAGACCTATGTTGGAAGGAAGGTCCCTTTTTCAGGCAAAAATTTGAGACAGGTGCTACTTCGAGTGCCGTACCGCACAACTGCTGGTCGGTAACTGCTGGACATTTTTCAGCGCAGCTCCAGCTTCATCACAACGCGGAGAGTAACCGCAATGCATACCTGCGCCACAACTGGATTTTGGCCCCACCACGCAGCAGGGTGGCGCGATTTCCTCTTTCGGCCGGTATACTAAATCTGGTGTACTTTGGTGCGGTGGGGAGACTTAGTCTGGCGTTGGAGGCAATGATAAGCTGCAGATCCGGCGATAACTTTTGTGTGGGTGTGTGTTACATGGTTGGGGAGTGCGAAACCCCATACCTGACAACTACCCATGCGAGCCGAGGCAAAAACGGCGAACAAAACAATCAAGAGCACCACGTTCACAACAATGCATGGGCGAGAAGAAACACATACTCCCCGGTTGGGTTTTGACACACAAAAAACTTTTGTCACAGCCGGAAAAGGGTGACCTAAGAAAATGTGGCCTGGGCCCACACAATCCGCACAATCCCACCACAACACCGCCCAGCCTCACTTGAAGAACACCCGTCAGTAAAATCTCAAACTCTCTCAATGCCAATTGTGCTGCTGCCAAACGTTTTCCGCCGACCGAAAAGTGGCGCAAGCTAAAACTGCACAAGGTAAGGCAGGGTAAGGTAACCTAACCTACCTTTCGTGTGCCGGGAGGTGGAAACAAAAGGACGCAGTGTGGACGCCCCTCTTCGCTCTTCCCCACCAGACCCGGCCTCACAGGGCGTGATGCCGGACCCCCGCGCTTTGTAATGCAAGCAGGTTGGCCCCCCGCGTACGTTTCCGCCCTCACCGCGCGTCGCCACGCACCAGCAGCTGCTGCACACCGTCTCTTTGCGCTCAGAAAGATCCGCTTTAAACCCCAATGGCAGTGAAAACCGCGGCCTTCTTGGGGAAAATCGCTCCCTGCCTGCGGAAAAACCCTGACTGTTTGGGGGAATAACCGCTCCCTGCCCAGGCCCTGCCTGCGGAAAAACCCTGCCTGACAGAGGGAAAAACCGCTTCCTGTCCGGGACCGACCCCCAAGAGGCTGTCGGGCGGGCGGTTAGGACGCACCGCAGCGGCCCAAAGGGGGGAGAGGGGGCTCGCGTAGCATATCCAATGACGACCCTCCGCCGCCCAGCCAAGACGGGCTGGCCAGCCGCAGCCGCTCTGCGCTCTCCAGTGCCTTCGCGGCGCGAAGCGGCGCCAGTTTACCGCACCAGCGGACTACCGGACTAGCTCCACACCGCAGATGCCCCTGATCGTTGGCGATGCGGGCGGGCGATCCCCTACCGCCACATCTTTCCCTCGCTGCACCCGCCTGCTCGTCCGCCTGTCCGCGGGGGCCCATCACTCCTCCGCTACTTTGGAGGCACCGGCACGGGAGGCAGCCGACCCGCAGGAACCCACCTGCGTTTTGCCTTTCCTAGATTCCTACCCACCAGGGCGCCGCAGGAACCATTCACCGCAAGCCCGCCATCGACCCGCTCTCGCACCGCCCGCCTCCCTCTTTCCGGCCCCGACAGGGAGGGGGTAAGGGGGGCTGGTTGGATCTTGGATGTCTAGAAAGGTTTCGGCTTTCCGGGCGACTGCCGCCCGCATCCAACAACCCTCAATGGCCTTGCCGCGCACAGTGTCCCCCGGCACCGAATCTGCACCCAATGCGTTTCGAACCCCCGACCACCACCACCACCACCACCACCACCAGCAGTTGTGCTGCTGCGTCCCCGTCATGGCCTGCACCACACCACCGTCGACAGCGGCACTGCACGGGAAACTGAAACCGCACGGGTGACCCGGACCGGCACCCGACAGGCGCCCTCTTCCCCCCAGACATGCCCTCCACTTCATCGGCGTAACCTCCAAAGCCGTTGAACCTCCCATCATGTGCCTTCGCCCACCACAACCATTCAGCACCTCCCCCTTCCCCACACGCCACACGCAAACAACGGCTTCCCCACTCCCGACCTCTCCCCGCTCCCAGCGCGCCTCCCCCCCATCCCACCCACGACTCCCGACTCCCGCCGCCCTTCAGCGCGCCCCCCCGGGGCCTTCACTTCCCGCCCGCGGCGGCGGCAGGCGGCGCCGCCGTCAGCGCGCCCCCACGGGGCGTTCACTTCCCGCCCGCGGCGGCGGCAGGCGGCGCCGCCCGTCAGCGCGCCCCCACGGGGCCTTCACTTCCCGCCCGCGGCGGCGGCAGGCGGCGCCGCCGTCAGCGCGCCCCCACGGGGCGTTCACTTCCCGCCCGCGGCGGCGGCAGGCGGCGCCGCCCTTCAGCGCGCCCCCACGGGGCCCTCACTTCCCGCCCGCGGCGGCGGCAGGCGGCGCCGCCGTCAGCTCGCCCCCACGGGGCCCTCACTTCCCGCCCGCGGCGGCGGCAGGCGGCGCCGCCTTCAGCGCCGCGCCCATGCTGTCCAGCACGGTCCGCTCCATGAGCTCCGCCGGCGGCTCGCTGCCGTCGGTGAAGAACCGGAACTGCTCCAGCGCCTGACCCACAAACATCTGAAGGCCGTCGACGGGGGTGGCGCCGCCGTCGCGCGCGTCCCGCAGCAGCCGCGTCCACAGCGGGTTGTACACCGCGTCGAAAACAACCTTGAACTGGGGGCGTTCGGGGGGTAGGGGGTAGGGGTGGGTTTTGGGGGCATTGCGTTTCGGAGGGCGGGGAGGGGGATCAGGGAGTGATGTGCTCCTTTATATAAAAAATGAGTCACTGCAGATGTTGTTGATCAAGCTGCTACCGCCGCTGAACCTCCGGAACTGGGAAGGGGTTAAGCCGCGCGGGGAGGGGGAGGGGTTTAGCCGCGCGCAGGCACACATACCCGGTGGTCCCGGTGGCCCCCCCTCACACAAACCCTAAGACAAGACACACCCCTGCCGTTTCTTATGCAACGAATCCGAAGCACATCTTCCCCCTGCTCCCTCCCCCACAGACACACACCCGCATAGCCACACCCGTCCCACCTCCCGACCTCCCGCTTCCACCCTCCACCGCCCCGGAGAGCGGGCACTCCCAGTCGCCCCCACCTTGGCCGCTGCCCAGCCCCCTCCCCTCCCCTCCTCCCAACCTTGGCCGCTGCCCCCCCCTCCTCCCCCACATAGACACGTAGACACATAGACGCATAGACCCCTCCCCTCCCCCCCACCTTGGCCGCCACGTCCGCGGGCACGGGGCTCTCCTCCACATTCGGCGTCATGCCCAGGGAGGTGCTGTTAGCCAGCACATCCCCCTCCACCCGCCCCGAAACCAGGTCCTCCCAGGAGCAGCTGGTCGCGGAGCCGCCCAGCGCCGCAGCCAGCTGGTCGGCCCGATCGCGGGAGCGGTTGGCGATCACCACGCGGGCGCCCCTGAGGAGCGGGTGGAAGGGAACCCCGTGGGGGGGGGGGTCGCAGGCGGACAGCGGGCGGGGGGCGGGGGGCGAGGGGTGGGGTTGATGAGTGAAAATGCAAGAAAGAAACAAGAAGCCCTGTGGACGTTGTAGTCTGAAGGTCGACTGGATCCCGGGGGGTGGGGTGGAGATGGGCGGGGCGATGGAGAGGCCGCCAGGCAAAGGGGTTGGGCTGAGGCAATGGACAAAAGGAGAGGCCGCCAGGCGACTCCAGCGCGTCTTGGGGTCCACGGTGCCGCCTCAGTCAAGTCTAGGGAGGGAGCGCAAGGCAGAGCAGGGAAGGCCCGCTGGCCCGCCAGCTCCGAAACCCTTCCTAGGGTGGGTCTGGAGCCCAACGGTGACAACAACAACAACAACAACAACGACAACAACAAACAATAAAAACGCCAAGGGCCGCCCCCCATCCGCCCGGCCCTGCCCAGCGATCCCCACACACGGCACAGCTCCACCCACTTGGTCGCGGCTCCAAAGGCGAGCGCCCGGCCTGCGCCGCCCGCGCCAATCACCACCACCGTCTTGCCCTGGAGCGGAGACTCGCCGCCACCGGCGGCACCAGCCCCCGCCTCCGCCGCTGCCGCTGCCGCGGCGGCGGCTCCGCCGGGCACCCCCGCCACCCCCCGCTCAATGGCCGAGATGGCCGCCAGCCAGTCCGTGTTGTAGCCCTTGTACGACCCGTCGGATTGCCGTACGAGGGTGTTGACGGCGCCGATCTGGCGAGCCACCGGGTCCACCTCGGACGCCAGCCGCAGGGCCGCCTCCTGCACACGTGTGTGTTTTGGTGCGGCGGGGGGCGACGTGTTTCACACCGTTGATTCACGCGCGCGCGCTCGCGCACGTGTCCAGTCGCAGGGTTGGATGCAACGGGTAGCTTCCCTGCGCATGCTTGAGCGCGTGGTGTGTGTGTGTGTGCGCAGATCACGGCGCGGTTGCGAGTCGGCGGGGTGCCCCAGTGGCCCCCCGGTCGGGTCAGGTCAGGTCAGGTCGGGCCAGGTGGGGTCAGGTCGGGTCGGGTCAGGTCAGGGCAGGTCGGGTCAGGTCGGGTCAGGTCCCAAAGACGTGTGTGTGAGGGTGGCAGCCAGCCGCGCCCACGCCTACTCCCCGCAATGCTGTTGCGACCCCACCCTCCTGCGCCTACTTTGTAAGCGCAGACTGTCAAGTGCCGTGCCCTCATACCCCCAACCCCCCAGCCCCCACCCCACCCCAGCCCCCACCCCAGCACCCATTTCCCACTCCCCCTCCCCTTGCCCACCTTGTGCGGTATGGTGACACTGAATCCGGCGAAGTCGGGATAGTCCCGGAAGGCCTCCAGGAAGCGAGCCAGGTCGTCAACCAGCAGCGGAACGTACACGCCGTCGTGGCCTAGCAAGAGCGTGGGTGGAAGAGGAGGAGGAGGCGAGGGGAGGGGAGGGAAGGAGGATGGGAGGGGAGGGGATACGTGAGGGTCATGAGGGGCGTTTGGAGGCGGCTGCCTTCAGACACACACACAGCGGGCGTGTACCGCAATGTGTGTGTTGTGGGGGACAGACAGCGGCGCAGAACGTTTGGGCCGGGCTGAGTTGAGCTGTGCACGGAAGGAACGCGGTTAGGTAGCCACCCAACCCCTCCTACACACACACGTGCTGTCCGGCGACCCGGGCCCGCACGAGCAACGCACGGCAGCAGTACGGTACGACAACGTCCACAGCCCGTCTACGGCCCGCCACGTGACGTGGCAGACGCCATGCCGTATATGACACGCTGTCCTTCGGGTTTCAATAAAAAATTAAATCGGTATTTCAACATCCGAAAGGTCCTGCCACGCGGCCGCGTGTACCTATGTGTTGGAACGCCGTGTTGTGAATGAGCGGGCTCTTGCTGTGGGAGACGGGGTTGCCAATGATGCCGTACACCTTGGTTTCGGGGCCCTGGCGGCGGTATCCGTACAGCCCCGCCAGCTTGCCGATGTCGGGCTGGCCGGGCGCCGAGGCGCGCTCGGGCGACATGGCGGCGAAGGTGAGGTAGCCGCCGTACTTTGCTGCGAGCAGCCGTACGATCTGACCCTTCTCGCCCATGGACAGCGCAATCATGGGGCCTGAGAGAGGGTGGGGTCGAGGGTGGGGGTCAAGAAGGGGGGTACCCACGTTTAGGCCGGAGCCCGGAGACAAAAGGGGGTTATCCACGTATAGGCCGGAGCCCGTAAACGGTATGAAATCAGAAAAGGGGGGGGGGCGTAAACTAAAGAAGGTACCACAGGGAAGGGGAGACGGGGGCGCCGCAGCGACCCGTGGGTCGGTGGTTCGCCAGTGGGTCGGTCGGTCGGACCGTCGCCGGGGCCCAGAATCCAAACGGCGGCGGAGACCTCGGTGGATTTCGCTGCGTAAACGGACTTGCGTCGCGATGACGGACAGAACGTGCCAGGACAGGACAGGATATGCCAGGACAGAGGGGCAAAAGAGGCCAATCGAAACAACGCACCCACCCAACCCCCCACCCAACCCCCACCTCAACCCCCTCATCCACCCACCGTCCTTCTTCTTGAGCAGGTCCAGCATGCGAGCCGCGTCCGTGATGTCATTCGCCATGGCGGCCAGCTTGACGATGTCCGCACCCGCCGACCGCATGGCGGCCGCCAGGCGATCCAGTACGGCAGGCTCGGGCGTCTGCTGGAAGTCGTGGTACGACAGGATGATCTTGGTGCTGAGGGGCACCTCGTGCTGGTCTGGGGGGCGGGGGCGGGGCAGGGGCGGGGGGGGGTGGGCCGGGGGGGAGAGGGGCGGATGGGTTCTGGTATCATTCTGAACCCTGTGTGTGTGGGGGGGAGTGGCGAGTGGGAGTGTCAAGGTGGTAGCTGGTGGGGATAGCGGACGAAGCGGGGACGGGGTCTTGGGGGGAAGGGCGGGGCGGGGGGTGAGGGAGGGGAGACGGCTACCCGGCCCTGCCCCGTCGTCTCGCGCCTCCCTAATTGCGCTTGCCCACCGGTCCCTGCGAGACCGCGAACCCCACCCCACCACCGCTGCCGGCGGCAAACCCTCTCCCCTAAACCGAGCCGAGCCGCCTCCCCGCACCCCCACACCGTACGGCGCCAACACGTCTCCTTCCCCCCGACCCCCCCCTTGACCCCCCCGACCCCCCCGGGCCGCCCTCCCGCACGGCCCCTCGAGAGAGCCGCACCCGCGAAGAAGTACGGCGAGGCCTTGAACTCCACATCCACGTACGGCGCGCCCAGCAGCGCCGACATCTTGAGTACGGCAAGCCGCTCCGGCTCGGGGCCGTCGTACTTGCCCCTGAGGCGCGCGGCGAGGAGGCGCCGGATGGCAGCGGCAGCGGCAGCGGCGATTAGGAGGTGGGGCGATGAGTCACGCAATGTGTGTGGGGGGTCGGTGTGTGTGTGTGTGCCGCGGGCGGGTCGCGGCGTGCGGCGGGTTTTGGGCGAACTCGACCCAGCCCGACCTAGGCCAACTCGACAGGGCAACGCTCGGCGGAGAACGCTTGACGAGACTGTTTTTCGGAACGTGGGCTGCCGCTGCACGCCGCCGTACTGTACGGCACTCACGCCACGCGCCATCGTGCCCTCCCCCGAGTGGGGACTCGGGCGCTGTGACGTCTCACGACCGTCAGGCGCCGGCTGCGCGCGTGGCGGCGGGCGCCGCCGAGCTCCCGAGGTCCCTAAGCCCGCGCCCCGGCCACCCGGCCTCCCGCCCGCCCTCCAGCCACAATATCCCGGAGCCCCGCCTTCCCCGCCCCGCCCCGCAAGGCCCTCGGGGGCAGGCGCTGCGGCAGGGGGTGACCTCCCGCGGAGCCCCGCCAGCCACCTCTTCTTCCCAGCGACCCCTTCAATCAGGCGCCTCTTCAATCAGGCGCCCCTTCAATCAGGCGTCGTCCGCCGGACCCCCTGCCGATCTCCCCCCACGCAAGAATGTTGGATCCAGCGCTCCTTGCCGCCCCGGCCCGCACAGCCATGGGCAACGGCCGCGGCGTTGGTACGGCTGACCCGCCCGTGCCCCCACTCCCCCAGGCGCTGACGCCAGCCGAGCCACTGCCCCCTCGCCCCGCCCCCTCCCCCTGCTGTGGACACGTGTCCTCCTGAAAGACCGAGTGGGCGTTGGGGTGCGCCACCAGCCACCAGGGCGCGCCCCGCTGCCCCTACACCTCCGGCTCCTCGTGCCATGACGGCATGGTCGCGGAAGCGGATGAGATTGTTGGGAGGCGGAGGAGGCGGTTGTGCGGAGGGGCCGGCGCCGTTGGGATCGCACCCGAACAGCAGACACCGGCGCTGGTGACGTGCGCCTAGCAGTGTGCGCTGGCGTGCCCACACCCCAACCCACCCGGAAAACGGCCCCCCCGGCGCTTACCCCTCCCACACGGGGCGGTACGTCACGATGTACGGCAGCGGGCAAGCTGCCAAGATCTGCTGCAGGTGCTGCTCTGGGTCAAAGTCTGTGAGAAAGTCCAGGCGCAGCTCGATGATGTCGACTCCGCTGGCAGCCGCCTCCTGGATCTCCGCGAGGAAGGCATCCACGGTCGTTGCCGTAACGCTGGTGCAGATGTATGACGGGGTGCTGGCCTCGACCGCTGGCGGAGCCTGCTCGGCCGTCGCCGGCGACGCACGCAGCATCGTCTCAGCAACGCGATGCGTTACACGGCTGCCGCTTGCAAGGTGGATTTGTTTATTATCAGACTGTGTGTTGCTATTAGCAGCGCAGCGGTCTAATTGGGTAGGGCGATGAAGAGTACGCAGCGGCGTTGGGCATGGCCCGAACGCCTTGTGGCAACGCTGAGGGCAGCGCCCAGCGGACCGCATCCCTATTTGAGCCATGCCGCCGGTATAAGCTAATCCACGGAGGGGCACGATTACCCGCTCGCACTTCGCAACTTTTGCCGCGGATACGGCAGCAGGTACGGCCCTCAGAGCTCCAAACCTTTTGACAGTCGCGCAATCTTATGGACTGAATGTTCGCGCTTACTGTCAGAGCCGGTTTAGATAGTCGCGGTAAATCACGTCGCACAGCACGGTGTTCATGTGTATGAACTGCTCAGCAAACCTGTGTCTTTGTTCCTGAGTCCAACTACGCCACTTGTTGTTACTGTGCGATCCACCACATATTAGGCAAAAAACGATTAAGGCAGCACAAGGAGTGGCCGGGAGCTCAGGGAAACCGTGGCGGGAAATCGCTGCACTGTTTGAACTGGTAAGCCCATCTTGTCGCTTCGACCCCCAAGCTATCATTGCATTATTAATCTAAAGAAATTGGCTCAAAGGGATGAACCAAAGGGTGACAGCTTTCTTGAAGCTTGTACTAATTGCCACGGACCCGCGCGAACCTGTCACCAACACGACCTTATTGATGGCGTTGTTGGGGGGTTTCCGCGCGCTTGTATGTCTGGTGCTGTCGCCCGCCTCGACCCTACGTGGACGCAATATTTCGGTCGCCTGCGGCTGAGGCGCCGTCCCCTAAAGGCTCCTGGCGACAGTTCTCTATTACACATGCGATGAGAAGCTTGCAAATGGGAAGAAAGCTGGAGCCGCGCTCGAATTGGCATAGCACGGCGCCCCGACAAGCCACCCCCCGGCAGAAGTGGAAAGGGCCACTGCGGCCCTTCCGGCATTCCCACCCTATCACTCATGGGAGAGAGCCCACTAGGTTCTGCAGCGACCGTGGCAAACCCGTTAGGTTGCGCATTACTGCCGCGTTGCCTTGGACGCCGCCAGCGTCCGCCTACCTCAGCGACCCCTCTTCGCTGGGCCCGGTTTCGCTTGGTTTGTCCCACGTTCTGCTCAGACCCCTTTCCCCCCTGCCTTCCCGGCGCGGACTTCCCCTCCGCTGTCCCGATCCCCGCACCCCTTCCTGCGCCATGATGTCGTCTTTTCTGCGGCTTTGATTCCCTAATTTACGCGGCATGACCCCTGCCGGTTGGGGGAGGGCGATGGCCTGGCCGACTCTAACCCGGCCTGGCACCCCCCCGGCGCTGCGGCAACTTCTTCCTTCAGCAAGCATCTCTGTGCAATTCCCTTGGCGCCAACCGCTTTCAACAGTTGCCTTAGACAGTTGCTGCTTTATTTCAACCCCTGTGAGCTATGACGCTCCTTACCTAACCTGCATGCGTTGGTGCCTGGTGCCGCCGCATAGGGTGGTGCAAACCTGACGGCAGAGGCATGGGCACCTTACGGGGCCGCCCCTGACGCCCTGCTTTCCCAACCAAGCACCGGCGGATCGGCCCTGCCTTTGATTACTGCGCCCCGTCGCGGGTGAGCTAAAGCACGCGGCCTCCCTCGACTCCGTCGGAGACGCGCGCCGCAAAGCGCTTGCTGCGAGATGGCTTCGGAAGAAGACACGAACATGGAGCCCGCAGCGGAGAAGGAGGAACAGCAGCAGCAGCAGCCGAAGGAGAAGGAGAAGAAGGAACGGTCAATCGCCGAGATTGCGGCGGCGGCCAGCGAGGGTGATGACGATGAGGAGATGGCGGAGGCGGAGGCTGGCGGCGGCCCTTCGGCCCAGACGCCCGCCGCCACCGCTGCTGGCAGCGACGGCAAAGCCGCGGCGGGTGGCGCGGCTTCCGACGCTGCCGGCACCGCATCCTCCGGGGCCGGCGGCGGCGCCAGCGGCAAGAAAGCCCCGGTGGAGAGGCCCACACGGGAGGATGCGGCGGTGGTGGAGAAGCTGAGGGCGTATGTGGCCAGCCTAGGTGGGTGGCGGGGTGTGTGCAGCAGGAGCTGGATGCGTCCTTGCCGGTGGCCTAGGCGGTGGGCGGGTGGGTGCAGTCGTGCAGAAGTTAGGACGCAGTCCAAGGGAAGGGAGCTGATTCGGTGTCCTCGCGGGCAGACGGCGTCGATGAGGACAGGCGCTGCGCCCGCAGCGGCGACGGCGCGGTCGGATGCGGTAGCAAGCATGCTGGCGCATGCGCGCTGCCGTTTGAAGTCGTTTGAAAACGTGCGACATCACCACCGTGCTTTCGATTTTAGATCATGTGTTTCGGCGGCGCCTGGCCCCGGGCGCGATTGGGCGCGGCGCCCCTCCGTCGCGGCTTTTGGGGAGTTTGGAGTTCAGAGGTGCATCCGGCGCTCGTCCGCCTCCCCCTCCCCCTCGCGCGCTCGCTCGCTCGTTTTGGAAGTCCGACCTCTCTCTCTCTCCATTCGCGCCCGCCCGCCCGCCCTGCAGGCGGCACCCTTGCGCCCGGGTGGATGGGTGTGTACAGGATGCGGGTGGGCGGCAACTCCGCCGGACAGTACGACCTGTACTACCGGAGTCCTGAGGGCCGGATGATCAGGTGCGGAGGGCGGATGGGGCTCACTGGGGCCGGATGGGGCTGGCTGCAGCTGCAGCTGCCGCCGAGGAGGGAGGGAGGCCCGGGGGGGCCCCACCTCACCAAGGGGCCGCGTGGGGGTGTGCGGAGTGGCTCTCCCGTCCCCGCTTGCCCTGCGGCGATGCCTCCGCCCACGGGCAGACGTCGCTGCGGCGCTGCTGTTAGGATCCGCATGGGCGCGGCCAATAGGACAGCGCGGCGGGGGGCGGGGGGGGGGCGCTGTGCCGCGCCTGCCTCCAGGCGCAATTGTGGGTCCCGCCTGCGTGACTTCCTGCACCTCCGTGAGAGGGCCTTATGTGTGGCTGCATGCGGCTTTCTTTGATGGCTAGTTAGGTCAAAACGGTAGAGGCGTCTCGCCGCTTGCGGTCAACCAGGAAGGGATGCTTCCCTGTTGCCAAGCCAACCTGGAGGGGATGGTGAAGGACTAGCTCTCACCTGCCGGGTCGGGGGCCGTGTCGGGTCGGGCCGGGGGTGACCCGCAGGTCCCGGGCGGAGGTCCTCCGCATTCTGGGTCTGGACCCCAGCGGCGGCGCGGGCGGGAGCGGCTCGGCGAAGAAGGCGGTGTCCGCGGGACCCAAGGTGCGGTGCGGGTATCAACCAACGGGTGGGGTAAGGTACCGCAGGGGGATGGTGGGCAGGATGGCGCTCTCGCTCTTCGCGCATCTTTCATATCACACAGACACACACGCACACAAAAGCGGTGGGTTGGCGGAGGCGGTGGCGGCACGGGACGGGATTCTCGCCACGGCCACGGGCGTGGGTTGGCTGCAAACATTGGTGGGTTGGTTGGTTGGGAAGCGAAGGGCCGGCGGCGTTAGTGACGGCGAAGAACGGCTGCAGGGCTGCTCTGAGTGCTCGTCGTATTGAGCGACAGTAGGGGGCCATGGTCGGTGTCGCGGTATTGGCGCACCCGCCCCACCTGGCGCCACACTGCGCTGGCCGCAAAGAGGGAGGAAAGACAGGGGGAGATTCACAGCGTGAAGGCCTGAAGGTCATGACGCGCAGGGCCGCCGTGCGTCCGCACGCAGACCGCACGGGGGGCCGACATACGCGCGCACCGCATGCCTCTTGAAAGCACTACGGTTCGGAAAGCTTGCCGTCTCCGAACTGTCATGTCGCGCGCGGACTCTTGACATGCCGCACGCTCTCGGGCCGCCGGTCAACAGAGTCACAAGAAGAAGGCCGCTGCGGCTCAGCCGGCGGAGGAGAGCGCGACGCCCGCGGAGGGGGCGGCCGGAGCGGCGGAGGCGGCGGCGGAGGCGGGGAAGACGCCCGGAGGGAGCCGCGGCGGCGGCGCCGGCGCGAGCGCCGGCAAGTGGACGCTGCCGGTGGAGCTGCCGCGAGCGGAGGCAGCCGCGGCGGCCAAGGAGCGGGCGGCGGGGTTGGGGCTGGAGCCGCCCTTCACCACCGATCGAGGTGAGCGCAGACATCTAGTGTTAGTGTGTGTGTGTGAGAGAGAGAGAGAGAGTTGGGGGGTGCTCTTTGGTGCCCTTTCGGGCGTCGGGGCGTCGCAGGGCAGGTGCCGCACGCGCGACCGTCGGACGGTGGTAAGCAAAGGAGAGATGACCGCGAGGAGGTTTGGCACCGCCGCACCGCCTCCGTCCCACCACGTCAGCTGGAACCGGCATTACCGCACTGCCAGCTCAGCCCTCCCCCCCGCGATGCTATGGGTCCGTTGGCCAGTTGACCGCCTCGGTTAGGTGACAGCGGGCTATTCCTTTTTTGGGGCGGGGCACCCGTCGATGAGAAATGCGCGTCGGTTGGCGGTTTGCCGTACGATCCGGCATGCACCCCGGAATCGGCGCAAAGTCACACAGCGCCCGCTCGCGGGTCTGGCAATGTCCACCCAGGACCACAAACCAGCTGTGTCGGCTTCCTCGACTGAAACGCTCCTTCATTTTTAGCGTGGGGTTCCTAACCTTGCAGGGGAGGGTTGGAAGGGGGGAGGCGGGGTTGAAGGATGAAGCGCCCAGCAGCAGCAAATGTTGTCCGTGCGGCTAAGCAGCCGGCCTGTACGGCGTTTTTGGCCCCCGCCCCTTTTCCTTATGGGTTTCGAGGAAGAAAGCCGACCCAGCTTTTGTTTTAAAATCTTATCCCTCGCTGCCTGCCCGTCTTTACGCTGCGTGTTCGCACCAGGTGTCACCGTTCTGAGCCTGGGGACTTTCCATAAGGCCCACGGGTTCTGCGACGCCACCCACATCTGGCCGCTGGGCTACCGGGCTGCCTGGATGCCGCCGCATGACTCCACGACCGCGGCGGCGGCTGCAGCCACCAAGTCGAAATCAAAGAAGAAGGACAAGGACGCAGCGGCGGACAAGGGCGCGTCGGAAGCGGCGGAGCCAGCTGCCACGGCGGCGGAGGGGACTGACGCGCCTGCGGCTGACGGCTCCGCGGAGCAAAAGCAGAAGCCAGAGGCCGAAGCTGAGCCGCCGGAGGCTCCCGCGGCGGCGTCGGCGGCAGACCCGCCGCCGCCATTGCCGTACCGCTTCATCAGCGAGATCCGTACGGACTCCGAGGGGCCCGCCTTCGCCGTGCTGTTGGAACCCAACCCTGACGCTCCCGCCGCAGCCGCGGCCGACGGCGCCGCCGCCGCGGCGGCGGCAGCGGCGGAGCCGCTGCTCGTCCACACCGCTGTCTCGCCGGACGTGGTCTGGTCCGCCGTCGCCGACCTTCAGGTCGGCGCGGCGGCGGCGGTCAAGCGCGCCAAGCCCAGCGGCGCCGGCGCGCAGCCGACGGCGGCGCAGCGCGCGCTGGCGGCGATGCCGCCGTTGGGCAAGGTGTGGGGCATGGACTGCTTTGGCCTGTCGGACGTGCGTGTACTGCAGCTGCTGGAGGCCCTCCCTGGAGTGGAGGCCGCCGAGGAGTACCTGTACGTGCAGCAGCGCAACTCCTGGGAGCTGGAGGCTTCGTCGATCGCCACCAAGCGCGGCGTCGTGCTGACGGCGGCGCCCAACCGGCGCGCCGCCGCCGCGGCCACCAAGCAGCGCAAGCGCCAGCAGCAGCTGTCGATCGAAGCGTTTGTGGGCCGGCCGCCGCCGTCCCCCAAGGCGGCCGAGGGGTCGGAGCCGCCGGCGGGGGAGGCGGGGGAGGGGCTGGAGGACGTGGCGGCGGCGGCGGCGAAGGCGACTGGGGACGGCGGCGGCGGCGCGGGCAAGAAGTCGGCGACCAAGTCCAAGGGCGGCAGCAGGATGACTCGGGAGGACCTCGAGGTGAGGCAGGCCGCGCGCGCACCCTCACACCCGCGACTCGTCCCGTCTGAACTCTCACCATGCCCTCACTCGGTACCGCTCCCATTCGCCAACCCAACCCCTGCTCCGACCGCGCCAGGTTCGTGGCGTGCTGGACCGTCTGGTGGAGCGGGTGTCACTGGTGATGGCGGAACCCGATGAGAAGGAGCGGCAAAAGATGGTGGGTGGGTTTTAGGGTATAGGGTTTCCATTGTGTCCAAGAAGACGCAGATCGCGAGCGTGGGAGGGGCTGAGAGCGGGTGGGCGAGAGGCGATGGCGCGGTGGAGACGTGCATAGTGGCTGTGGGTAGGGGCTGGCTCGCGCTTCTGCGCGACGCAGAAAGTGGGAAATGGCGGCCCTGGTGACTCGCCGCCCTCTGTGCTTCTTCGCCGCTCCTGTGCCCTTTCCTGTCCTGTATGTAGCTCAAGGCCATGGAGAAGTCGGATCGCGCAGCGGCGCGGCGGCGCGAGAAGGCGGCGGAGAAGGCGGCAGGCGGCGGCGCCACGCCCGCCGCGGCGGACAAGGACAAAGAGAAGGAGAAGGACAAGGAGAAGAAAGAGAAGGAGAAAAAGGAGAAGGAAAAGAAGGGCAAGGAGAAGGAAAAGAAGGACAAGGCGGAGAAGGAGAAGAAGGAGAAGCTGCCAAAGACGAAGGCAGCAAAGGACAAAGTAAGACCATGGGTGGGCAGGCTAGGCCAAGGCCATGGATGGAAAGGTTGGGCATGGACTCACTGTCGACTGGCCTCGTTGTTCATCGCCCGTCGTTCGTTGTTCAGCCTGCGTCCGCTGGCCCGCTGCGCTGTACCCGCCTAGTGAGGATCTGGAGCCCACTATAGTAACTTGCAACAACACCTTAACACGGGACTGGGGGGGCGCGCTCCGGGCCGGATCTGGCAGGCGCTCTTGGCAGCGCCTAGGGGTGCGGCGACCGTTCAGGGCCCGCCATCAGGCCCGCCATTGTGCTGAATCACATGGGCGCGTGATCTAGGTCCTTCCGACCTAGAACGCTGTGCCACGTTGCTTGCCATGCCAACGCGCTGATTTCGCCGCCGCCGATGGCTCAAACGCTTCTCAGGATGCAGCCACAGACGCCGCCGCCAAGGTCGGCGCCGCGGCCGCGGACGCGGCGGCGACCGACGGGGCGGCTGCGGCGCCGCCGCCGCTGCCGGGCAACCAGGTGGACGAGCGGACGCTCCCGACGGCGGAGGTGCCGGCGCCGCCGGGCATGCCGCTGCAGCTGTTGTACCCCGTCGCCGGCGGTGCCGCGGAGGCGGCGGCCGAGGGCGCCGCCGCTGCCGCCGCCGCATCGTCGCTGGGTATGGAGGAGGTCCAGCAGCTGCTGAGCGTGTACCAGTTCCTCTGGGACCACAGGTGCGAGAGTTCGAATCGCACAACACCCCGAATTCGCATTACATACACTCCAACACACCCTACACAGTGCTTTCGCAACCCTGGTATTTTTCAACACAGCAATGTCACAACCTTTGTGCGGATACGGTGGGCAGGCCAGGTCGACTCGGCTCAACGTTTTCGGACCACCACAGGCAGCCGCGCTTGAACGCCTTTTCGGACTGCGTGTTCCGGTCCGCGCCCGCTGCCGGCAAGCGGCAGCAGCCTCCTCAGCCACCACCATCTGCCAGCACTGCCTCCACAGCCACCACCCTCCACCTTTAGTTTCGCCGCGCCTGTCCATTTTTCCGTCGCACCGGATCCTTGTTTCGCCACGCCGTACTCATTCCCGCCGCGTCCCCGCTCACTCACATGCGTCGCGCGACAGGAAGCTTCTGGGCATGGAGGGTCGGGTGCCCTCCCTGGCGGACCTTCTGGCGGTGGTCTCGGAGCCGCCCGCCCGCCTGCCCGCTCCCGCCCGCCGCGCCGCCGACGAGGTGCACTTGGCGCTCGTACGGCTGCTGGTGGGGGAGGCGTTGGACGAGCTGCTGGCCTACGTGGCAGAGACGTCCAACCTGGCGGTGAGCGGCAGCTCGGGGGTTGAGGGTTTAAGAGGTTTCAGGGTTTTAAGGGTTATCACCTTAGGGTTTAACCCTAAGGTAACCCTAAGTAATGGTGATAATTCACCCATATCGCTCCGCCACGCTGCCTACCCCGAAGACAACCTCCCTTCCCCTCCCTTTCCCCTCCCTTACCCTCCCTTCCCTTCCCTTCCTGCCCCGCCCCGCCCTTGGCGCGCGCCTCCCCCCCAGCGGCGCGACATCGCCGCCGCCGTGCCGCCCATCACCGCCGCCACCTGGCCCGAGCTGGCCCGCCGCTACCTCGCCGCCGCCGCCGCCGCGCGCTACCTAGCCACCAGCGAGCCCCGCTCCTCGGCGCTGGTGTCGCTGCAGCTGCCGGGCCAACTCCAGAATATGGAGCCAGCTGACTGGCTGCACTACCTGCTAGCCGGCCTCAACTTCCCGCACCTGCTCTCGCGCATCGCGCTGCTGCCCCAAGCCTCCTCCCGCTGGGCCGCGGATGCGCTGCTGGCGGCGGACGACGCGCGGGCGCGCGCCGCGGCGGAGCGGGCGCTGCAGGGCGTGCAGTCGTTTGACCTGCAGGTGCGTGCGTGCGGGGGCGGGGGCGGTCAGGGTTGGCGGGTCAGCGGGCCGGCGGGCAGGAGGGCTGGTGGGGTTGCTGGCATGGGTGGTTGGCGGTAGTGGGCGGTTTTGGGCGGTGCGCGCTCCGTGTGCGCCTCCTCATCGTTCTGTGCGCATGTTCCGGTCCAGAGTGGAGGCGGCTGGAGGCAGGTAGCAGGCGGGCAGGTAGGCTTCCCCGGCGCCCCGGAGCAGCGGCGGCTCCGGACCTCTCGCAAATCGCCTCTGTTTGCAAATTGCCCGACCCCGTCTCCGCTGCGGTATCTTCTTTCTACGCCCAACACCGTCCTTCATTTGACCTTCGTCCCCCAGCAACCATCGCCCCATTCGGACACGCACGCACTTTTGATCATTCTTACCTCGCCCCCGACCAAATCCCACCCAACCGCCAAACCTTCACCCACCCACACACCCACGCACGCATGCAGCACCTGGACGGCGAGGGCCAGGTCCGCCGCGGCCGTCGGCTGCTGCACGCGCTGCTGACGCTGCCCGAGGGCGGTGAGCAGCTGGGCTTCTACGCACCCGAGTTTGGCGAGGTGCTGCGCGCGCCGCGGGGACTGGACCTCCACATGGTGGCGGCGCGGCTGGACGCGGGGCTGTACCATAGCACAGGTGCGTGCAGGTTTTGGGTTTTGGCGCTTCCGACGGGGTCGGGTGGAATTGTTGAAGCGTTGTGCCGGCCTGCTGCTCGCTCTTCACCGGCTGCTGCTCGCTCTTCGCCCGCTGACACCCGCGCTGCCACCCGGTGCCCCCCCTTGGTTGCCCGGGCCCATGCAGGCGACTGGCTGCAGGCCGTCGCGACTGACGTTCGGTCCGCGCTGGCGCTCTGGCGCGGCGCGTTGGGCAAGCGCAAGGACATCCCCGGGCACCAGGTGCGGGTGCGCGGTCGAGGCTTGGGGCGTTGAGGGTGGGAGGCGCAGGGGTGGTAATGACCCATGGGTCGCCAGGCACCTTGGAATTATGGTTGTTGTCACCGTTACAGACGACGTTACAGACGCCGTTTACAGTGGGCTCCCGGCCCTCGGGTTGGTCGTCCGCCGGAGGGTACAAACCCCGGAGGAGTGCACCCACCGGGACCTCACTGGCTGGCGGCAGCAACACCCCACACCTCTCGTTGACCAAGAACGCGAGTCACTATCCACCGTCTCATTACCCGCTCTCCACTCCCAACCCGTTCTCCACTCTCAATAATCGTCTCCTTTCAGGACGCTCGCGCCGCGCTGGCCGATGAGGCGGAGCGCAAGCTAAACGAGCTGCTCGCCAGCCCGGACACCGCCCTGGCGCTGCCGCCGCCGCCGGCCGACGGCGCCGCCGCGGCGGCGGCGGCCGCCAAGGCTGACGCCGACGGCGACGCCGAGATGCAGGACGCCGGCGGCAGCGGCGGCAAGGGCGCTGGCAAGGCGGGTGGCAAGTCGCGGAAAGCCAGTCGCAGCGCAAGACGCCGCAAGCCGGCGGAGGACGGCTCGCAGGGGGCTGCGGAGGAGGAGGAGGAGGAGGACAAGGACCCGTGCAGCCTGGACAACCCCACGCGCCTGTTCAACCCGCGCGACGGCTGCAGGTGCGCACTTGCACACGTCGCGATTCCACGGGCCCTGGCGCGGACGCAGGCCCACGCACAGCCCCTCACCTGAGCTGCGTCCTCGCGGGCTTTCACGCGGGCTTTCAGCTCCCGTCTCGAGGGTCTGGTCTTGCTTAACTTTCACGTCAATTGCTCTTGTGCGCCCACGAACGCCGTGGCCCCGCCTTCCTCCGCCCACCCGCTCACCTCTGCCCGACGGCTGCCTGTCTCTTCCCTGCCCCCACGTCGCCATCGATCCCTATACTGCGCTTCGCACGTTTTGCTCGCTAGTTTATTTCTCGCCAGTGCTGCTCCCCGCCAAGGCCAAGTCCATGGTGCTCCCTGCCTGCTCGCTCCCCCACTGGCGAAGTTCCTCTCTCTTTTCCCCACTCGCACTTGGTGGTCATATTCGGAATCGTAATTGCATTTCTCACCTCGTATTCGTATTCGCATTTCTTACCTCCCTCTCGTGTTGTCGTGTATTCGTCTTCTCCCCCAGGGTCTGTTGGCTGGATGAGGACAAGAACCGCATCCTGCTGTGCGACGGCTGCGACGGAGAGTACCACTGCTACTGCGTGGAGCCGCCACTGCTGGAGGTGAGGGGGCGCACTCTCATGGAGGGTGGGAGGTGTGAGGTTTGCGTCTTATCGCGTTTTTGCTCTTGAATGACGCGCGGAGGTAGAGCGATAAAGGACGGCGCAAGGAAACTGCTTTCCTTGACCTCCCCTCCCCTCCTCCCCTCCCATTCCCGTATGCAGGTTCCCGACGGCGCTTGGTTCTGCCCGTCCTGCACCGCTCGCGGCCTGGGGCTGGCCAAGGTACGGTAAACGACAGCGGCATGGTCTGCTGCACTGCTTGCCCTCCGCTGCCGTAGCACTGGCGCAGTTTGGGCCCTGGAGAGGTCTCTCGTGTTGGTCGTCGTCGTTCGTGAACGCATCGCCTGACTGGCATCTCCTTGAGGCGATTGACGCCAGGCCACCGCCGCCGCCGCCGCTGTTGCTGCTGCTGCTGCTGCTGCCGCTGCTGCTGCTGTTGCGCATCCCCTAGCATCCGTGTCGCGCCCGTCGCACACCCTCTGGCAGCCGGCCGCGTGAAGCTGATTGTGGCACACTCCCTGAGAGGCCACCCGCCTCCGGCTACGGCTCCGGCCTGTCTCCGCCGCACCGCAGGTGGAGGACGAGGACGAAGACCTGATGGACGTGGACGCGGCGGCGGGGGAGCGGCGCAGCACGCCACGCGCCGCCACCCCGAACCGCGCCGCAGCCGGCGGGGCCTCCATCTCACCCAGCGACGGCAGCGACCCCGGCCGGACGCCCTGCTCGCCCGCCTTTCAGCACTGCCACAGCCACAGTCACCTGGTCTCGGACCTGCACGACCGGGCGGAGGCGCGGCGGCCGCAGCCGCACGGCGCCGCCGCAGCCGCCGCCGCAGCAGCAGCAGCAGCCTTGGCGCCGGCGCCGGCGCTACCCGCCGGCGCAAGAGCCAGCGGTATGGCGGAGACGGGCGAGGCGCCTCTGGCCATTCCGCCGGACGTGCCGGAGGGACCACGGGTGACGCTGCGCGCGAACAGCCGCCCCGGGCTTCAAGAGCTGGCAGGTACGCTCGAGGCGGAGTCGCGTCGGCCTCAAATCTTGGTCGGGTGTTATCCGAAAGGCATCTGTGTGGGGCAGCCCGTTGTCGAGCGCAACCAACTCCGATTTAAGCCATCTCAATCCGTTCCGCGACTCCAACACCACGCTGCGAGTCGCAACCTAACGCCACGTGCACGTTTCGCCGTTGTTGTCGCCATCAACACCCATCACCCCTTGGGTCCGCTGTTCTCTCAACCCAACACCCATCCAACACCCATCCGCTACTCGGCCGCCCACCCAGGGCTGCTTCGCCTGGCGCACCTGCTCGGCAACTACGACTACGCCACCGGCGGCCCCGCCGGCCCCACCGCCGCCGCCGCCGCCGCTGCCGCTGCCGCCAGCGCCGGCGGCTGGACACCGTCCCGGCGGCTGGCGTTGCTTTCTGCGCTGTGTGATCTGGCCATGGACACCAATGCGCTCCGAAACTCCCTGGACGAGATTGTGGAGACGCGCAAGAAGGCGCGCGTGGAGGCCAACGCCATCCGGTCCAAGGCGCGGCAGATGCAGGTGCGGGCGGGCGGGCGGGGGGCGGGCGGGCGGGGGGGCGCAGCGGTTGTGAAGATTTCGGGCCGGGCCGGGATGGGATCGGGGGGTTGAGGCTGGTGATTGGTGCAGGGGCAGGGTCGACTCCAGCCGGATGCCTCGTGCAGTGTCACTGTGCGGTGTGGTCACTGGGGTGACCGTTTTGGGTCCAAGGTAAATGAAGCAGATGACGCAGGGGGTGGTACTGGCGGGTCTTGGTCGCCAACGTGTGAATGAGCGCCGGCTGAGGGGCGCAGCGGGGGAGGAGGAGGGTGCGCGCGCGTGAGGAGCCAGAGGGGGTAGGGCCGCGCGTGAGATAGGGCTGTGCAGGGCTGCGACGTAGGGGTGCGCGGGGTTGCGACCGCGGGGCTGCGACGTAGGGTTGCACGTGAATGACTCGCGCTGCTGGTTCGCTTGTGCCGCGATTGGACTGCTGGGCGCAGGAGGAGCAGACAGCCGCCAAGAAGGCCGCGGCGGAGAAGGAGAACGCTCCGAAGCCGGAGGGGGACGCGGACGCCAACGTGAACGCGGCTGCCGGCGCGGCGGCGGCGGCGGCGGCGGGCAAGGGCGGCAAGGGGAGCAAGGGCGGCAAGGGCGGAGCCAAGGACGGCAAGGCCGGGAAGGGCGCCAAGGCCGACAAGGGCGCGGAGGCGACCGGCAAGGAGGGCGCGGAGGAGGAGGGCGGCACCCCGGAGGACAAGGACGGCAAGGAGGATGGGAAGGAGGTGACAGGTGCGTGGCTGGGAGGGAAGGGAAGGGGCTGGAGACGGACGCAGAGCTGCGGCCCTGCCACGCAAGACACCACCGAGGTCGCCCAGCGCTCTCGCCGCCGCTTTGGCGCTGCGCCCCGGCTCGGCTCGCCGGCCGTCAGTTTGTCGGGTGCGCTCTTGGGAGCATTTCCAAGAGCACGGCTGGCCGTTCCAATACTCAACAGTTCAGCCCATATGCGCGGGGTGTGGGTGTTGCTCCTTTTGCGCTCTGATGCACAGCTCGCCTCGCGTGGTTTATTCTGTCGGCCTAGCTTGCCCGGTTCTCTTTTCGCGCTCACGAGTTTCTTTGCCTTATGCCTGGCATTCCTCCCTCGCCGCCCCCCTGAACCCCCTGTCTGTGCAGCTGCCAAGTCCCGCAACCGCCGCACCCATCTGTCGGTGCTGCCCGAGGCGGAGCTGAAGCGGCTCATGTCGCTGGAGGTGCAGGTGGAGGGACTGGCGGTCCGGCAGGAGGCGCTTGGTGAGGACCGACACGGCAGCAGGTGCGGACTCTCTCGGCCCGGTCGACAGGTGCCCACTACGTAGGTTTTCCAGCCTGGCCTCTGGTCTGTTGTTGGAAGCGCGACGACGAGGAGTACGTGCCGCACCAAGGAGCAACCAAGGAGCTTGCTGTCCAATCTGGTGTTGTTGCAATTGCGCGGCATCTGCTTGAAGGGCTGCTTGACTTTCAGGCTCTTACGCGCGTCTCCCGTGCGCGTCCCGGCCCGTCCTCCACTCACCCTCAAGGAACTACCCGGCCGGGCCAGATCGGTTCTCTGTCCGTGCAAATAGCCCTTTGACACTTGCAAGGGAACGCTACGCGGTTGTCTGCTCGTCCCTTTTGTCAAGACCTTCGTAAAGGGCCCGCCTTCCTGTCTTCCTTCCCGTCCCTTCCCGTGACCATGAGCCTTGGACGCCTCTTGTCCGGTCAACCCCACCGTTTCGTGACCGTGCTGTGCGCCGGAATTGTGTCCCTCCGGCCCGCTGTGTCCCTGCCGCCTGCGGGGGGGGCCAGGTACTGGTGGCTGGGCGCCGACCACCTCAATCCGCAGGGGCCACAGGGGGTGGTACTGGTGGAGCAGCTGCCTCCGGGGCACGCGGCCGCGGAGCAGGCGCGGGCCGCCAAGGCCTTCGGGGAGCGGGAGGCCGCGCGCAGAAAGGAGGACGAGGAGGAGCAGGCGCGCAAGGCGCAGCGGGAGGAGGCGAAGCGGAGGAAGGCCGCCGACGGAGGGGAGGGCGAGGGCGGGGGGCAGGAGGAGGAGGAGGAGTTGGACGAGTGGGGCCTGCCGAAGGAGCGGCCGCGGCAGAGGGCGGTGGCGATCGGGGTCGACGCGGCCCCCGGGCGCTCCTGGGCCGTGTTCCACACGGCAGATCAGCTGAACGACCTGCTCGGCTGGCTCAACCCCAAGGGCCTGCGCGAGGGGCCGCTGCGGACGGCGCTGCTGCGCGCGCGCGACCGGAGCGCCGCCTCGCAGGCGCCCGCGGCACAAGCCGGCGATAAGCAGAAGCAGCCCCCGGCGCCGCAGGAGGCCGAGCAGCAGCCGCAGCCCGAGGCGCCAGCGGCCGAAGGCGGCAGCGGCCAGCCGCCGCCGCCGCTGCTGTGCCCTTGCGTGTCCGTTGCAGCGGCCGGCGGGCGCCGCGGGGGCGCTGCCGCCCGGCAGGGCTCCGTGGCTCCCCCAGACGCCGCTGAGGACGGCGCTGAGCCGGCGGAGGCGATGGCGCTGCGAACGGAGCTCCTGGCGCTTCACCGCGGTCTGCCGGCGGAGGCCTTTTCGCGCTTCTGGGGCTCGCCGGCGCGGCAAGAGCAGTGGTGCGCGTTTGTGGGGGCCGCCGCGTCGCCGCAGCAGGTTTGCGCAGCGCTGACGACGATGGAAGCGATGCTCGTGGACGAGGTGAGCCGGGTCCGGTCCTGGAGGCGGGGGCGGGAGCGGTTGCTGTGATGGGCACGACGGCCAGGGGGTTTCTGGGGGGCTGTCCTCTCCGCGGCGGGGCTACGCTTCCGGCACCAAGTCCGGCATTTAGGCGCTTCACGCGGCCGAGACCGATAACTACGTCGGTACTGAGCTTGTGCTGTGATCATGGAGAAGGAGCGGCGTTGGCCACCGCGGCTGCGCGCTCTCGTTTCCGTGCCTCTCGACGACACTGCTTGACCTCATTGCGCGCGTGACCTGGTCCTCCCGCGCTGAAGACAAAAGCCCCATTTGGGTTCCCTTCCTCCTCCTGCGCAGGCCTTCCGGCCCCACTGGCGGCTCTACTGCATGCCCGCGCAGCACCCGGACCTGTGCACCACCTGGGCGGCCGCTTGGTACCGCCTGTCGGGCCTGCAGGGCGCCATCCGCAAGCAAATCATCCCCCAGCGGGAGCTGCATCACCAGGCAGCAGCAGCGGCGGAGACGGCCGGTGGGAGGAAGGGCGCGTCGGCCGCGGCTGGCGGCAAGAAGGACAAGAGCGCGACGGCGAAGAAGCAGGAGGTCGCGACGGCGCCGCCGGAGCGCTACTCGTCGCGGCGGGGCGGCGCGTCGGTTCCGGCGTTGCCTGGTGAGCTTGGGTGTATAGCAGGGAGCATGGTTCGCGTCGCCTGACGGCTCGTGGCACTGGAAGCTGCCCATGACACTGGCCGTCGACGCGACAATGGCTTTTAGGCGATGTGCGAGTGAGCCGTCGACGGACAAAAAACATTCCTTTGTTGTCGGAGAGCGATTGTGTAAATTCAGGGCGTTTCAGGACCTGCGCTGAATGCCTTTTGTGGCGTCGTCGGTTAACAGCTTAACATGGGCCGGCACGCCCTCTGTCATTTCTCCTTCCTTCTGCTGTGACAGACATCTCCAACGTCCGGAGTCGAGAGGCGGCAGCGCTGCTCTCTAGCAACCTGGCGGTCGGCGGCAAGGGACACAAGGACGCCAAGGGCCAGAAGGACGCGGGCGGTGCGGGCGGCAGGGGCCAGAAGCGCGCGCGCAGCGCGGAGGAGGACGAGGGCGATGATGACGACGACGAGGAGCAAGACGAGGACGCGGAGAACGCCGCGGCTGGCCGCAAGCGTGGCAAGCGCGCGGCGACTGCCACGGCCAAGGACCGCAGCCGGCGCCCGGCGTCCGGGGGCGGCAGGGGCAAGGACGGCAAGGCGAAGAAGGAGCAGTCGGAGGAGGGTGAGGTTGTCGAGGAGGAGGAGGAAGATCAAGACGCGGAGGAGGAGGAGGAGGAGGGCGGTAGCGATAGGGAGGCGTTGGCGTCGGGCCTGGAGGACGAAGAGGAAGAGGACGACGACGACGAGGACGAGGATGACGAGTCGTCGGACGAGGAGGGCGACGGCGGCAGGAAGCGCAGGTCACGCCCCAGCCGCGCGTCGGCGCGCCTGCAGAAGAAGAGCGAGAGGAGCGCGCCACAGACGCGCCGCTCCAGCCGGTTGAGGAAAGGGGAGGCATCGGATGAGGACGGCTCAAGCGGAGACGAGGAGGAGGAGGAGGAGGAGGACGCCCGGCCAGCCAAGCGCACCCGCGGGGCGGCGGCCGTCGTCAAGGCGGCGGCAGTCGGTCGCGGCAGGACGACGCGGTCGTCGCGGGCCGCCGCAGAGGAGTCAGAGGACGAGGAGGAGGAGGAGGACGGCGACAGCGAGGACGAGGGTGGCCGGGCCGCGCCGGCGAAGGGCGCGCAGGGGCGGACGCGCGGCGGCAGCACCGCTCCGGCGAGCAAGCCGCAGGCCAATGGCGCCGCCAAGCCAGCCATGGGGTCACGCGCGGCCGCGATTCTGGCCAACCGCAAGCGTGCTCTGGCGGACTGGTCAGAGGAGAGCGAGGAGGAGGAGGACGGCAGGCGGTCGAGCGGGAGCGGGGGAGCGTCGGGTAGCGAGGACGAGCCGCCGCCGGCAGCTGCTGCTGCCAGGAGGCGCGGCGGGGCGGCGGCGGCGGCTGCGCCAGCATCGGGGAAACGGGGGTCGGGGAGGCAGCAGGAGCAACAGCAGGCGGCAGCGCGGCGGCCGCCGACGCGGCGCATGGCTCGGAGCGAAGTTGAGTACGACGTTGAGGACTTTGATGACCTGAACACGTGAATGAGGAAACGGTGCCGTTGGCTAGGGGTGTAACTTTCGTGCGGTGATTCGGGGCAGTGTGGGAATGGTAGGCGGTGTGGGCGCATGACTACTCGATGCACTACGGGCGGGGGGGGGCGAAATGTCCGGGCAGGATTGAAGGTTAGATGCTACGGACTGCGGTTAGGACCCGACAATGTTGCTTGGATTAGGCAGATTCATTTGCAGAGCGTTGAGGGCACGTTGTGATGTTGTAGGTTGCGATGCGATGTTCAGCACAGCGTGCGGGACCATGGCAGTGTACCGGTCGCAATCATGTGGCCCCATTGTAAATATCTTTGGATTCGCTGGCATACGGTACTTTGTGTACTACACGATTCCCAAGCGGCAGTCCTCTTATATTGACTTGGTTTACCGTGAACCCAAATCGCTAATGCAGTCTTATGTTGCGCAGACTCGCCTGAAAGCATATCCGTCGTGTGACCGTTTGTGACAGCGGCGTGATTGGCCCAGACACTGCTGGGGGTGCACCAAAGCACCGAGGCCCCATTGGGTATTGACTCGCTGACGAGCAATTGGGCAAAGGAAGTGTACTGTAGCGGAGGGACGGAGACAGCGTTGGCAAACGGCCCCCAGAAACCAACGATACTACCGGACAAGCATCTGGATGTGGACTGGAATTTTTAAACAGTATCTGGCGCGGCACAGCATCGCGCCAAGACGAGTCACGCTTCGAGCCGGGAAGTAGTGCTGATACTTTCATGCCCCGAAAAACAAAGCTTAGCGTTTCGACAACGCCCACACGCAACGGGCCTTCCTGGCCACCAAACCTCTCCAAATGCGTTGTCCTCTGAATGCTTCCAGATGCCATGGACATTAGCGCATCACCATACATCTCCATTACGCAGGGCAACCATTACGTCCGGTTCAGTCATGCTGAGGTCTGCACGTTCAGCGCCGCACGCATTTCATACACAATGCCGCTGCCTTTTATGAAAGTGGACAGTCACAACCCGCAGAAATTTCGGCTGTTTTTTAATACACCGTGGCTTTATGAGGCTGTCAGAAGAAAGTTTTTCCGTGCTGCCGTACTATGGTTGCCCATTTAAATTTGCGAGCACATGAAGGCAATCCTAGTACATCCGAAGCAACAGCAACATATTCATAGCTGAATTTACGTACATAGGGCAACCTTACGCTTGCTGCCTGACTTCGCTCCAAGATGTCCATGCAGTGCCAAGCACAGCTTCAGCGCAGGTTAGTCCACTACAAGGCAACCGGACTGTGTAACTGTGCTTTGCTTGTAGTCCTTTCCTGGACAATGGCTCAGCCACGTTCCGCTCTTGCCTTCAACAGCACAATCACCCTCAAGGGCTCAGCCCAGATAGTTACCCAATACTTCGAGTATGCGGTCCAAAGGTTGGTTCTCGTCGACTGGGAAAGAGCTCCGGACGTTTTGGTGCCCCGACAACAACGTATTTGTTGCATCGCGGCGCAGTATTCTCTATCAGCGCGGCGTCTACCCCTCGGAGACTTTCAAGCAGAAGAAGGAGTATGGCATTATGCTCTGGGTCAGCACTGAAGACAGCTTCAACACCTACCTCAGCACCTTGTTGTCGCAAACCAAAGGCAGGTTGCTGTCACCCCGGCGCCATGCACAGAGTCCCACCTTACCCCTTCAACTGCGCCGTAGTGTGGCTGGAAACTGGCAAGCTGCGCCAACTGGTACTCGTCATCACGGATGTGAACTCGTCTGAGGTCCTCGAGCGTTGGACGTTTGACATCGAGACGAACCAAGAGGTCGTGGCGGGCGGGTGAGCGTGACGCGGAAGTAGGGGGATGATGGACGTGTGTCTTTGCGAGAGGCCTAAGAAGCCGCCCAGTACCAGTAGGAACCTGTGTCCCTTCCCTCCATGCTCGTAGGAAGCCTCCCGAGAAGGCGGATAGCGAGATCAAGAGCGAGATTGCCGGCATTCTGCGCCAGGCACGTTCGGTGGGCTGCACTCCGGTCCCCGCATCTGGATTGCAAACAGACAACGCATTCCAAATGTCTCCTCGCAGATATGCGCAAGCGTCTCGTTCTTGCCGCTCCTCGACACTCGCTGTAAGTTCCGCCGTTACCTCAAAGCTAGGCAGTCCTCTCCGAATGTCGACAACAATGTGCCGAGGATTGCTGAGTTCACATGCAACAGGCTGGGCTGACCCCTTCCCTGAGGCGCGCTGGCCATGTGATCTTGTCCAGTGCAACTGCTTTCAAGATATTACGCATTTCTTACTTGGGTGCGTGCAGGTGCCATTGACATCTTGGTGTACACTGACAACATCGAGGAGGTCCCGTCGGCGTGGTAAGTTGGTCAGAGGAGAGGACGTCCCGCACCTGTGCACACGGTGACGGAACGCCGCCCATGTGGGCCATGCCGGGAGCTTGCATGCGCCGTTCCGGTGCGATACGGTCGGTATCAGTTGAACAGTGTTAGCGCATAATAACACAGTTGCTTGTTACAGTAAGTTAGGGCGATGCCTTGCGACGACTTGCAGTGCCTCTGGCTCTTGCAGGGAGGACAGCGACGCCCGCAGCATCAAGAACGCGGAGATTGTGTCATTACGGGCATTCAGCACCAAGGCAAGTTTGCGCAAATCAACGGTCCAAAAAATGGGATAAATCGTGTCGAGCGTTAGCGCCCAAAGAGTTCAAGAAGCGTACCAACCCTAAACGTTGTTTTTGAGGGCGCACCGACCGGAGACTCTACCCAGTGTCCCTATCAATACCTTCCAAACCAATCTTATGGGGACAAGGCCAGGGCAGTAGATGTCAGCAGTGTTGGGAAAAGGATCGCGCAGGAACGGATTTTAGACGCCCTCGATAGTCACCTACCATTCGAAACAGCAACGATCTGTGTCACAGTAAGGCATCTGATTGCTGGCGGCTCAGTCTGTGGCCATCCCGCATATAAGTAATATTATATATGCGACCGCCCCGCCCACAAACAACGTATTAGCGGCCATACGTTCGCACACGTTCCTCACATCGTGTGTTCTTGCCCCGGCAGGTGCACAACGTCAAGACCATGGTGGCGTACAAGTCCGAGGACATGCTCTAACGCAGACATTCCACAGCGTTATGCCAAGGTTGTGACGCCCGCCATAGTCGGGCACCTATAATCGCGATCACATCCGTTTCTATCTAAGCGAAGGGTTTTAGCGTGACGAACAAACGAATCCAGCGCATATCCATTCCCAACTGCACAATGTATAACCTATCCTCCGCTCCCCGCGCACGCACGCCCTCGCTTGGACATCGCCCGTCCGTATGGCAAATGCATGTATGTACAGCGTCATTGAGTTATCTGTGATCCGCATCCGTTCGACACGCAGTGTTGTGCACACGGTGAAAAGAGGCGACAGTACAAGCCACATTGCATATCGCCGCCTTGCGCGTGTGTACCTGTCCCCGAACCGCTGCGTACATGCCCGTATCGCGGTGGATGTAAGCCGGCAAAGGCATGTTTCGTTCATCGTTTTTTTATAGATGGGATGGATGGCTGCGTTTTCACTGGACCGCTCTTCACCGATGTTGCCCGCCGCAACTTCGCGGCTTCCAGACGAGGGCAAAACCTGCAATGCCCTGCCTTCCAGTGCTCGGCCTGGCACGCCGCACTGCAGTACTTGGCCGTGCAGCACCGGGGGCAGAGCTTGACGACTTGCACTCGGCCCCGCTTGGGGCACGCGTTCGAGTAGCACACGTCGGCCACCGTTCCGTTCACGGGCTGAAGGGCGCGGCGCGGCGACCAGACGCAGAAGTCCGGGTTTGGCAGGGTTTGGCCAATGCCGGTCATCAGTCGCGTGTGGTTCCTGGATATCGGGGGAGGGGGAGGGGCGTGACATGTGTTATGTATATCACACATTGGTTTGCAGGAGTGCTGGTCATGCTTGGACCGCAAACTGGTTGACTTATGGTCAGAAGTAATTACCACGAACCATGCAGGCTGCGCTATCTTTCACGGTCTAATCCCGAGCGTGCATGAGCACCCCTTTCACTCAACGCCGTGTAACCCCGTTTTAGCTACAATGCTCGCCTGCAAAGCACCAGCAGCCAGCGGTCCGGGTCCAAGAGCCAGTTGATCAGGACGAGCAGGCGCGGCCGCAGCACATCCACCACCTGAGCAGGATGAGGCAGGGCAGGCGGCCCAATCAGGCTTCGGGCTCTGTGAGTATCGCCCTGTCTGCCCACAGCCCGCCAGCCTATCCCTCGTTCCCTCCTCTGCCCGCCTCACGTCGTACAGACGGTCCCGCGCCAGCAGTGTGCGCTGCAGCTCCGCGTCGCCGAGGTCCTCCATACCCACAGCGTCGCCCGTTGCCGCCACCCTGCTGCTCCTCTCCTCGGGCGCCACTATGAAGAGCTGCCTCAGCAGCTGCACGTCTGCGCACGTGTAGAGCACAACGACACGCTCGTTGGCCTCCATGTCCTCATTGCCCATCCACAGCAGCAGCGGCCGCAGCTCGTGCGCGATGCGCGGCCTCAGGCGCTGAACGACCTCCTGTCCCGGCGTCAGGTCATCGAGGATGGTCAGCCCCGGCGTCACAACCTGCCGCTGGTCTGCCAGAAGCTGAAGGGGGCGTGGGTGGTTCGAGGGAGAGACGGATTCACGTGCGCACAAGGGAGAGACGGATTCACGTGCGCCTGGCAGACCGGCGGCAGGGCAGCAACGTGTCCTGTCCGCACCAGGGCAGCAACGTGTGACCAGCGGTAGACATTAACATAGTGGAAAGGCGAGCGCAAATGTAAGGTGGCGGTCGTCCCGTTCAGGGGAAGCGCCCCAGTAGTACCCGGCTGAGAGCATTAACGCACCTGGGCTGCGTTTGGCGCCAGGCGGTGCAGGGCGGGCCGCAGCTGGTCGTGCGCCCGTAGAAACACGAACGTCCACAGCCACGGCTGCTGCACCGATACCAGCATGACGAAGCGAGGGTTCAGCTTATCGCGAGCCTCCTCGATGGCGCGGCGCAGAGCCTTGACGCGCCAGAACTCCGTCGCGCTGACATCGCCAGCGGGAGGCAGCGCTTCCAGGGAATTCCTGGACGGCGCGAGGCTGTTTGGCACCGCCGCGCCGGAGCGTATCACGTCGGGGGCAAGGCGACTGAAGAGTACGACAAAAGGCTCATTCGCCTTCTCTGCAGGGTGGGGAAGGGCAGGGGCGTGCGGAGGTTGTTGTTGATACCGGTACAGCGAGCTCCAGACCCCCGGAAGGGTAGAGCCAGCAGGCCTGCTGGCACTACAGCGAAAACGACCAGGAAAGCGCAACTAGGCCAGGCAGCACGAGCCACCCGGACAGGAACTAGCAATACCGGGTGAAAATGGCACAGAACCCGCGACCACAGGATTAGCCATGCGGAGGACAACTGTACGACACGCAGACTTTTAGCACCAACAATTCATTCTTACACGCACTTCCATTGTCATAGGTTCGCGCCATGTGCATATACCCACCGAGGTCACACTGGGCCATATAATTGACCAGGCTCTGCAGTTCCCTCACAAGCCGCGCCCGCGGCGTCGCGATATCTTTTTTGCTGAGTGTTCCATCCGCACATCCAAACCATAGGAATGGCTTCGCCTCCGCCATCCCCGCCACTGGGATAGATATCAGTCGACTTCCGAAGGTGACAAGTGATGCCGCGCACGGCTGCTCCTGGATAGTACGCCTCTAGCCGATGTTTTAACTATCATGACTTTCGGCAGCTATGGGGGCTATGGACGTGAATGAGCCACGTTGAATATACCTGCCAAACACAGTTGCGTGCACTCTACGCGAGGCGCGTGGGAATTAACTACCTTTACCAACTGGGTGCCAAGCAATGACATATTAAACAGTGGAATGTAGCACCATTTGCGGGTGTGGTCAGCCCTCGAAGTTCGAACGCCGCGTAATGTGTCTCAGCAATTGCCTGTCTGCTTCATCGTGATAACGAGTATAGTATGAAGAAAGACTTACATAAAGGATTGCAACGCCAAATTAATAAGTCTATCTAACCGTTATGTGGTTAAGCCAGCCGTACCGTTCGGCAAAGAACCCTCCAACAAGCTGCTCCCCCAGTGGGGTTCGAAAGGAAAATATCATCGAAGCTCCAATGTTTGACATCTTGCATACCATGCCACGCCATGAAAGCCATCTCGTCCTATCTGCTAGGGATAGCCCGGGAAATCCGGGTTTCCAACTCAGGCAGACCCAGGAGCGACTCCGGCTTCAAAACAACCAGTGCTGCAGCTGCGCGCCCGCTATCTGGCTCCTACACCACACTTACAGTGGCAACACATTCCAATTAAACAACGAAAAAAATTACTCAACATGCGTCCAGGCCGTAAGCTCAACCATAGCACCGGATGGGGTCCTTGCATCCCTTCTCCGCTGACTGGGCAGTCCCGAACCGGCCGCCTTTCGACAAGTACTGCTGATGATAGTCCTCTGCATGAAGAGACGGCGGAGCCGGCGGCACAAAGAGGGGTAGGCGTGGGGACGTCAAGAAAGCAAAAGCAAATGTTCATGGGATAGGTATGCAGCGGACCCAGACGATCGCCGGTGCATATCGCACCTGGCACTGACGGCCCCCTTACTTACCATGCCTCTAAAAACCTCCCACACAAGGTTCGACAATGCAGTAACATGGGGACTTGAGTGGAAGCAGCAAACTTGCCCTGAACCCAAGCGTCACCTGAGCGTAAATCGCTGCAACCGCAATGGAAGCACGCACACGCAGCGCAAACTTAAACCGCAACGCGAGGACTCACGCAACCCCTGGAGCCATGGCACCAGAACCCCAAACCCTTGGTGCCCCAGCACCCCCTGGTACGGCCCCCGCGCACAAGCACATCTTACAGCTCCGTCCCTCCGCTGTGGCAACGTTTTTACCACCCTGCGGCCGCCATGGCGCGCACGCACCCGCGATAAAGTAGTCCCCCGCTTCCTGCAGCTCCACCACCAGCCGGCTGCCCAGCCAGCGCGGCGGCGCCGAGCCCGCCTTTATCTGCTCGGCGAGCGCGGCCATGCGTGCCGCCGCCGCCTGCCGCTGCTCCTCGTCATGGAAGTAGATCGCCGAGCGGTACTGCGTGCCCCAGTCGTTGCCCTGGCGGTTGGGTGTCGTGGGGTCGACCCGCGCGAAGAAGGTGTCGAGCAGCTGCTCGTAGGAGCACTCCTTGGGGTCGTAGGTGCACTGCACGGCCTCCGCGTGGCCCGTGCGGCCGCCGCAGACGGAGTCGTAGTTGGGCGCCGGGTCTGAGCCGCCCGTGTAGCCCACCGTGGTGGAGACGACGCCCGGCACGCGCTGGTAGGCCAGCTCCACGCCCCAAAAGCACCCGCCTGCGGATGCGGTGTCGGCAGGTATGAACACGAACTTACGGCATCCATACAACCTGATGCTGGGCAGGATATTTAAATGACTACAGAGGCACTCGATGCACTCGATGGCCGGTTCGCGATGGCCTATAGACCTAGTTATGGCACCTGCAAAAGTCGCCAGCTTCAGTCCTGGCGGAGCCTCCTTCGGAGCAACCTTGCAACCTGGTTGCTTTCCAAAACTGAGCCAATTGAAGCCAAACAAACCCATCACTTTAACGTGTGCGCTTCTAGAAATAGCCGTCGAACGACAGCTGCGGTTCCTTAGCGACTGCATCGAGCTGTCTGTCCGCTGCGAAAACACTTGCCGAAGTTACAATAAATGTTCGACCCAAAGAATTTCTCAGGTTGTAAGCGCTGTACGACACGATGTGCGGCCTTGTCCTTGTCGAGTTACAGTCCTTGTCGAGTTACAGTCGTGGACCCTATATGTCATTGTTTGCTCCAAGATACGGCATAAACGTGATAGTTAAGGCGCACTGCGTGCTGCGATGCCGGGCGTATTGCAGTGCGCTGTGTGCTGTGGGAAGTGGGATCATGGCGTGGCCTTACTCCGACGCGCTATCTTGCACCACCGGCGCGGGCTGCGCCCCCATCTGATGGCGAAGGTGCAGCTGCAGGTTCTCAGCTGCAGCTGAAAAGGCATTGACGGACAAGCTGACCACCGACGGCCAGATGATCGGCTTTACAAATTTGCTGGTCTTGAGCCAGCGGTGCGCCGACGACCCACCGATGGGCAGCAAGCTGGCGAAGGCTTTGCTTGGCCTATCGTGCTGGGTAGATCTGATCCCTCCGGCCCTGATCTGGTCTTAGGGTTTTGTTGGACCTCGGCCTGGGGCGTTCGGGCCGGAAGCCTTCAAAGGTCGTGTTTTCTTCCCTCAGCGGCTGGTTCGCCCGCCAACGCCTTGGGGCGAAATTTGTCCTTACATCCCCGCCACCGGCAAGGGTAGAGGCCGTGGGTTGACTGGCTACCGCACGGGCTGCACCCGCCCTGCGCATGCTGGGCGGCTACCAAGAGAGGAATTCGCGGTCCCTCTGAACGCGGGGGAGGAGTATGAGCGCCTGTGGAAGAGAGCGACCCCCTGAGCGACCTCCGCCTCTACCTCTCCGCGTCGACGCCTTCACGGGGCCCATCCTGACAGGCCCATGACAGGCCGTCAGCCCGAGCTTGTCGCCGCACGTCCGCACTTCCACATCGCAAAAACAGTTGGGTTTCAGCAACAGCAGCAGCAGAAGCCTGCGAGCTTGTATCGGCTCAAGTGCACTGCGGCTAGGCTAGGCCAGCTTCGGGCAGGCCCGACACGACCCTCAGTCCCACAGCTTGCCCCGGCCTCCCCCACCTGTCCGCTTACCATCAGCCGGCAGGCCTCCGGGCCGCGGGGCGGCGCACCCAAGCATTCTACCGTCCACGCTGCCAGCACCTAGCTCATAGCTCCTGCCAGTCGATGGGCGAAACCGACGCACGGCTCCGGTCCCGTACCGGCAACATCTATCTCGCCGCCGCCGAAATCAGCCGCCAGACGTCGCACAGCTGCCATATGCCCCACGCCGCCTCGAGCGAGAGCCAGCAAGCGCCGCCGACCCCGACCGTCAACAGTCCTCCCCCAGCATGCATGCCGATGAGGGGATGCACACGCAGATCCGCGAACGTGCCTATCCGATCGTGGTCGCCCACCGCCCTCAAGGATCAACTGCAGCGGCAGGGATGTGGCCCAGCGGCCCAAGACACATCGCCCCCGCTGCACATCGTCCCCTTGCCGGGCTCCGCAACGCAGCAAACCGGCGGGCGAAGCAAACCCTCCTGCCTCGACCCCCGTGCTCCCACACACCGGCACCCAGACGGACCGATCTGTTCGCAGTTCGCCCTCCCACGGGGGGGGGGTCCCGCCATGACATGTTCCGCGCTCGAGTGCGCGTTGCGTCCAGCTATCGAGGACCGGACCTCGTCAAGTATGTATGTAGAGGTCTGAAGAGGCGCGCGACGTGTGCGACGCACTCGGGGGGCCCGACACCGACCCGTGGGTCCTCCATCACACCCCGAGGACAATCCCAAAACTCACGTCACGAGCCCGGCCCCCAGTCCGAACACAAAGGCAACACGGAAGCGGCGGCACTGCCCACCCCTCCAGGGACGCGTCTTAATAGAGCCAAGCTGTTCCGAGCGCTGCCCTGCCGCGCTGCCCGGTCCTCTGAGGCCTGAACGCTCCACGGACCCCCGCGGCGACTCCCTCACAGGCCCCGCCCCCCGCACAAGATCCTTCCAAGCCACCGCCCACGAGGACAGCCCAGTCGCCTACCAGCATGTCAGGCCAGAGCCGCTGCAAAGCCTGAAGCTGCGGGCGGCCGTCCGGTCCGGTCCCGCGGGTCGGCCAGCTCCAAAAAAGGGAAGGAAAGCCAGAGAGCCACGGGCCGACGCAGCTGCCCGCGGGCCCTCCCCGCCCAACACCCCCCTGCCGCCGGTACGCCCCCTTTCCTTCCCCGACTTGCTCTTACGCCCCCAGCTGCTCCGCCTGCTCGATCTGCAGGTAGACACCCTCCGATATGAGCGGGATCTCGCAGTACCAGCCCCTGCAGCGAAACGCGGGGGGGGGGGGCGGAGGGCGAGGAGAGGAGGCGCGGGAGTCACACCTCAACACTCGTCCGTTGCGCGGCAGCACGAGGAGGGTGCACATGTGGCGGGGGCAAAGCAGGCCGTGTGGGCTCGTTCGCAGCAGCCGCGATTTCAAGAGAGATGCGCTCTGGCGTTTACGATTGCAAAAGATACGAGGCCGGCAGGAAGCCCCTCCCCTCCCCTGGACCCGGACTGTCCCCACTCACAGGAAGCAGAAGAAGAGGCAGTAGACGACCAGCAGGAAGATGAACCAAAACATGAGCGCGTAAAACAGATCCGACCAGGGGGTCCACAGCACGCCGGTGGGCAGGTTCTCCTCCGTCACAATCAGGATCATGGCCACGATGTCCAGCATCACGCCCTGTGTATGTACGGCAGGGGTGCGGCGAAAGGTGTTGGGGTTTCGGAGCGGGTTCAGGGTTGTCGTGAGACGGTTTGCGGACAAGGGCGGAGTGATAATGCGCAGAGAGAGGGCGGAGCAGCTGCGACAAGTTGCTTGTGGGATATGCGGTTGCGGTTGCGGATGCGGCGACCGCATGCAGCTATGTGGTTCTGGGGAGTTGGCAGGCGGCGCGGCGCGGTGTGACTGCGGGCGGATGCGGTCTCCTACAGCGAGGGCATTGCCGCACAGCGTTGCCTTAAGGCCACAGCACGAGAGAGCGGGAGGCGCCAGCGACCGATTGGACGCGAATCCTGAGCCCGGGAGACCTCCGTGGCTCGAGTTGCTCCAGTCGTCCCAGCTCGCTTAATTTTTCTACATGCGGTCCCTCCCGCCTCTTTCTCTGAACCGCCGTCTCGTGCTGTGCCGGGCTCCGGGTTCCTCCCGTCAGCCGTCACCACCACCGCCGCCGACCCCCCCCCCGCCCTGCTCTCTCTCGCTCGCCCTCTCACCATCATGACGTGGTACCGGGCCACGTGGGGGATCTTCTTGTTGCGGACAATGCCCAGGTACGTGGCGAAGAAGATGAACAGCGGGGCGTACTCGTGGATGTTGTACCAGTGCTCAAACGGCTCTGTGGGTGGGGGGACAGCGCGCGTGTGTGTGTATGTATGCATCTATGCTCATTGGAAGCTTCGATTCGGGGGGTTTGGGGATTTAACAGGCAGGATCCGGGGTGACACAGGTGCCGGCGCAGTGTGGCGGGGCGGGAGGTGTTGAGGCACGTCCGTACCACCTCGCTTCGCTCTTGGTCACCTGAGAAGTACTCCGTCCAGATGAAGGCCGGGAAGCGCTCCACAAAGTAGACGGTCTTTTCGGTCACATCCACCCACGGGAGCATGTACAGGATGGCGCACATGAGCTTCCAGGGCCAGGTCATCGGCCCCTCATTACGCCCGAATTTCCAGTCCTGCTTCTCCGCATCCTCCGCCTTGCCGCCGCTTTGCGACGAGGTAACCACCAGCTTCTGCAGATGCGGAGCATGCCGTTAATACTGCGACGGCGGAGCTGCATCGCCCGTCGCAGTCACAAGCGTACCCGCTGGGTCGACTTCCGCTGCAAGGGTGACGCTGGGCCAAAGCCTGCATGACCATAGCATAATACATATAATCGAAATAGTTTGTGGTGGAGGATGGGCTATGAAGCCTACCTCCGAGCGTCCCTGCGCTCGTGCCGGCGCAAGGTCTAAGCTGCGCCTCCACTCCTACATTCAGTCGCCGGCGCACTGGCAGGCATACTCGACAGGTTTGAGCTGGCTTGCCTAGACCAAGCACCCCCGAAAACGGAGCACGCGGCTGCAAGGCGGACTGCATTCCGCCCGCAATATGTTGATGCCTGATCCTACTCAATTGTTTCACGCTGTAATGATCTAAAGTACGCTATGATTTAATGTATTACCATGAATTGAAAATCTGGGTGTCCCTTTCCCCTTTTGCATTGGCCAAACCGTTGGAATCAGACTTCCCGAAACACAGTGTACTCATATTGACGAGCTGTCCAAATGAAACTCCAATTATAGCATTACGCATTTTGCACATAATTGCATCAAAATGTCTCCGCAAGTGTTCGACCCAGACACTCTGCGGAGGGCCTCGTCGGCCTACACAAAACCTGCCAATTTCCATCCCAGCTACGGTACAGCGGGCTTTAGGGCAAATGCCAGCCTGCTGCCGTCGACTGTGTTCCGGTGCGGCTTGCTCGCGGCAGCGCGCGCCATCCTGCTCAACGCGCATACCGGGCTCATGATCACCGCTTCGCATAACCCCGTGGAGGACAACGGCGTAAAGATGGTAGATCCCGACGGTGGCATGATGCCCCAGAGCTTCGAGGCCGTCGCGGCCGAGCTGGCGAACTGCGACGATGACGATGCCGTCGTCGCGGTGCTCCGGGACCGCGTTCTGGGCGAACAGGCGTCCTGCAGTTCGCCCCAGACCCTCGCCGTTCTCGTCGGCCACGACACGCGCCCCAGCGCGCCGGAGCTCCTCGCAGCGGCGCTGGCCGGCGTGCGCGCCCTCAATGTGCATGCGCGCTCGTACGGCTGCGTGACGACGCCGCAGCTGCACTTTCTCGTCCGCGCCGCCAACCAGCTCACGCCGTCGCAAGACGGCCCGGGACCGGCGCTCCCGGAGCTCCAGGTCTACTTTGACGCAATCCTAGGCGCCTTCTCCGAGCTAACGCCACCGCCGCTGCTGCAGCAGCCGGCCGACGGCACTGCCGCCGGCGGCAGTGACAGCGGCGGCAGCGGCAGTGGCGGCACGTTATACGTGGACTGCGCAAACGGCGTCGGCGCGGAGCAGATCCAGCGACTGGTTCCGGCGCTGCAGCGGCTTGGCGTGGAGCTGCGGCTGCGGAACACGGGCGACCCGGCGCGCGGCGGGCAGCTCAACCACCGGTGCGGCGCGGACTTCGTGCAGAAGGATCGCCTGCCGCCGACAGACTTTGACGACGTTCCCGCAGGCGCGAGGTGCGCTGGGGCGGGGGTGGAAGCGGGCCCGAGTCTGGTCGGGGCGCGCGGGGGCGGGCTGGAGGTCGTCGGGGTAGCGCGGGGCAGCGCGGGGCGGGACGTGTGCTCCCCAGTGGCTGCTCGGTGGCTCTTGATGTAGAAGATACAGGTGTAGGGCAGCTGTCGGGCGGGTACCGGTGTGTGTGTACCCAGGGGCGTGTGTGTGTACCCAGGGGCGGATCGGCCAGGGGCGGATCGGCCAGGGGCGGATCGGCCAGGGGCGGATCGGCCAGGGGCGGATCGGCCAGGGGCGGATCCTTAGTAGACGTAGACAGACTGGAGGATTGGGGCGGCCTCGGCCTGTGCGTGCGTGCGTGCGCTGTCCCCAGGCGTCCATCCGTGTTGACATGACAGTCCGCGATCCCGCGGCAGCGGCAATGGCAATGGCGTCGCAATTGCAATGGCAATGGCAATGCCGCGCGTGCCGCACCGCGGCATTCCCGCCCAGTCGCGCCATCCGCACACGCCAGGGGCAAGGCGCCATTTGAAAGCTCAGCCCTCAGGGCCCCCCCCGCCGCCGCCGCCGCACCTCAGGTGCTGCAGCGTGGACGGCGACGCCGATCGACTGGTCTACTTCAGCCCCGTCGGAGGCGGCGGCGGCGATGCGGGGACGGCGACGGAGGCGGGAACGGCGGCTGCGCCGGCAGGCATTTCGTTGTTGGATGGCGACAAGGTGGCGATGTTGGCGGCGGTGTACATTGGGGACATCCTGAACCAGCTGCCGTCGGAGCTGTTGGAAGGGATACAGGTGCGGAGGCGGGCGGCTGGGCGGGAGTAGCCGGGGGCGGGTGTGGGGCAGCCTGTAAAGCGCGGCGGCGCGCGCGCGTGCAGGTGGCGGCGGCGGCGGGCGGAATAAGCGTCAGGCGCTGGTCGGTGCACACATGGACGTTGGTCGCCAAGGCGGGAGGCTGGGACCGTGGCGGAGTCGTGGTGTGGGTGGCATGTGTGTGTGTGTATTATGTCGGGTGCGATGCGCTGCAGGTCACGGACGGTCGTCACGAACGGGGCATGCATGGAGTGCGAATACCCCATGAAACACAAACAGCTGCAGCTGTAGCAGCAGCTGGTGCGCTGGCATCTCTGCCACAACGTGTATATTAGCTCTCCCCCATGTGTTATGGTTGCACATATACAACCACCCTCCCTTGTGTTTGCGGCAAGCTCCCTCCCCCTTGACCAGGCCCCCTCACATCGCATTGCACTCAGAAAACACCCTAACACCCTGCCCCGCCCGCGGACAGGTGTGCTGCGTGCAGACGGCCTACGCGAACGGGGCCGCCACGGCGTACCTGCGGGACGTGCTGCGACTGCCCACCGTGTGCACCCCCACAGGTGGGTGTGTGGGTGGGTGGGTGGGTTGAGAGGGCGGGTGGACGGGTGGGATCTGATCTGGGTTTGCCAAAAAGATGAAATTGACCCGGGTGGGAGACCTGACCCGCAATGAGGCGGTCCGGGCGGGGTCTGACGAGGAGCGAGCGCAGAAAGGGCCTCACGCGGCCCAAGACCCCACGGGCCTGCGATGCCGCCTGCGGGCCTTCAACCCCCAAACCTCTTTCCCGCCATCCCGTGGGTACTGCGAGGTTTCGGAGCCCAACGGACTCGCCTACGTGCGATGACAAGGTAGCCAGGCAGCCCGTGCTGTCCTGCTGCCCTCTGCGCGCTCGCCTCGCCGGGGGCATGCGGCCGATGCCGTCTGCGGGGCGGGGCGCCGGACGCGGTGCCAGACACACGCCTGGTGCAGCAGGGGCAGGCGCATGTTGTGCACCGCACTACCTTACATGTCCACTGCGGCGCTGGCGCGCTGCCTCCTGTGATGTTGTGATTGAGGCCCGGGACCGCTCTCAGTGCGCAGAAACACGTCCACGTTCCAACAGCAGCAGCAGCAGCAGCACCTCCGGCGCTGCAGGTTACGGCTGCAGGCGGTTCATGGAAGGTTGCAGTGGGCGGCGGGAACAAAGGGGCACGCGACATGCTGACTCAGCCGCCTTTGTGAAGCCCCCTTAGACCCACCCGGCCCCCACCTCTACCCCCACCCTCCGCCCCCGCATCGCCCCCCGCCCCACCCGCGCCGCGGGCCGCTTGCCCTGTGCCGACTGTGCCCCCTTGCTCCCTTGTTCTCTGCCGCCGCCTCCAGGTGTCAAGTATCTGCACGAGGCGGCTCACAGCGCCGACCTGGGCATCTACTTTGAGTCCAACGGCCACGGCACGGTGCTCTTCTCGGAGCAACTGCTGACCCGGCTCAGAGCGGTGCGCCCTGTGTGGTTGTGTGGGCGTCCCGTGTGTGTGGGCGTCCCGTGTGTGCGGGCACGCGGCAGCGGCGGACATCCGCGGGGGCTGGCGGGCAGGGAGGAAGGCGCCCGTCGTGCCGGTAGACACCGTGCCTCCAGGGTACACGACCTTGTGAAAGGGATTGATTGCGGGATGCGGGTACGCCGCCAACACTGGCGCGCAGCCCTTCCGCGCCCGGCGGCCATGCCCACTGAGCCATGGAGGCGACCATTGCGATTTGAGGACGGCGCGACAAGGCGACAGGGCCCTGCTCCGCAAACGGCTGCTTGCGTGCGTGTGCCCGCCTGTCGGCGTGCTTTTATGGGAAGAAGGGGAATTCGGCTGAGTGCGCATCCCGCGCGGAGTGGGCCGCGACCTATCGCAGCGCACGGCACACGCCGGCCTGATCGGGCGACAAAAGCCCTCTGGACGAGAGGTTGCGGCACGCGCCCCTATCCGTGCGGCCGTTGCGGCCCCCTGTACGGCCAGGTCATACCTGGCTGCCAAAGCTCCCGCTTTAAGGCCGCTGTGACGCTGTGCTGCTTGCGGCCGCCCGGCCCTCCCCGCGCTCGCCGCCTCCGTCCCGCCGCTCCGGTTCCTTCTTTTGTTCTTTAGCACCCCGCTGCCTTTGCCCTTGTCCGTCTCCAGGCGGCGGAGGGCAGTCCGGCGGCGCGGGAGCTGTTGCTGCTGTCGGGGCTCATCAACCAAACGGTGGGCGACGCAATCAGCGGCGTACTGCTAGTGGAGCTCATACTCAGGTGCGCGGCGCGGCGCAGAGGGGACCGTGTAACGTGTACCGCATCTGCTGGGCCGGCCGGCAGGCCGTGCAACTCCTGGGCTGAAGCGGCCCGGCCCGGCCGCCCGGCACAAAGCAGGGTTTGGGTTTGGGTTTCGCCGCAAGCAGCAATGTCAGGTGCGGTCTGCATCAGGTCTTCAGGTGGGGTCCGCTGCTGGGGTCAACTGCAAGATGGACTTCGTTCGGGGTGCAGGTCAAGGCCGAGTGCCAGAAGGGGTGAGGGGATGTTACCGTTCATGCCCGGCCGCCTGGCCGCCTGCCGAGTGCCGACGCGGCGGCCGCACAACACTCCGCCCACACGTGTCGCGGCGGCAGCACGGGCGCTGGCCGCCTGTGCGCGTCATGTCCAATTGGCACCTTGCATGAAGGCGCCCTCCCGCCAGAACCCCATACCTCCCCCCGAACCCCTCTCCCGGCCTATCGGTATACGTGGATATCCCCTTCCCCCTCCCCCGGCAGCCGGAAGGGCTGGACGCTGCGGGACTGGCAGGCGCTGTACACGGACCTGCCCAGCCGGCAGCTGAAGCTCAAGGTGGCGGACCGAGGCTGCATCACCACCGGGGACGCGGAGCGGGTGTGCGTCACGCCGGCCGGCCTCCAGGACGCCATACAGCGGACCGTCGAACAGTTCCCGCGCGGCAGGTGGGTGTGGAGTGGGATGACGTGGATGCGGGTGACCGATGAGGAGACACGGGAGCTGCGCACGCAGCGGCAGATGTGTGCGTCGGCACACGGCCGAATCCGGCGCCCGGGATTCGGGCTCTACGAGAGGGATCGGAGGTTACAAGCGGGAGCTTTGGGGGTCGCAGGCAAGGAGTTGCGTCGCGGGTCGTCGTGACTGAACAATCAGCGCGGGGCCACAGGGCCACCAGCAAACGGACGGCACAGCGCTTACATGCCGCTCAAAGCCAACACCACCACCAATCTACCAAACACCAGGACCAGGCTCGACCGTGTGGAGACCCTTCGTCTAAACACCACCGGGCAGAGCGCCTTGCGTGCACGCCTGGCTAATTGGTCTAGCTGGTGTGGGTGCTGCAGGCTGGCCGGCTACGAAGGCCGTTACCGACGATCCCACCTCGGGTGCCAGCGTTTCGTGACTGCACTGCCCGCTCCGCTGCGGTCTCATCTTGTTCACCCCCGCCGCTGCCAACACCGCCTCAACACCGCAGGGCGTTTGCGCGGCCTTCGGGGACGGAGGACGCGGTGCGGGTGTATGCCGAGGCCGACACGCAGGAACAGGCGGACGAGCTGGCGCGGCGGGTTGCGGTGCAGGTGTACGACATGGCCGGCGGCGTGGGCCCGCGGCCCTGAACGCCGCAGCCGGTCGCGCTGTTTGCACGGTCGTGCAGTTGGGCCTCATCAGGCCGGGCTGGCCCGCGTCCCCGCAGGGAGGAAGGGGGGTGGGCAGAGGACGTAACTCCCGCAGACTTGCGCGGCGCGTGATCTCGTTCGTTATCTGCTGATATTCACGTGCGTCAGCCTTGAGGGCGCTTGGGCGCGTTGCCCAAGGGGGCGGGTGCTGTAGCGCGCTACGTGAAGCGCGTGGCCAGGATGAAGCGGACCATGGTCAGGATTGCAAAGACGATCTGCAGGCGGGCACAGGGGTGGGGGCAGCATCAGGGAAGGGGGCGCAGCAAGAGCGGTGCGTCTTGATATGGCAGAGTACACCGTGCGGCGTTCACAGACGGCGAAGGGTGGTGGGGAAGGGTGTCGAAGCGGCGGGGTCAACCCCGGTGTCTCGGTCTGCCGCGCGGAATCATCGCAATCTCCCCCATATGCCCGCAGCTGTACCTGTAACGCCATGAAGGCGATGGCGACCCCGTTGAGCAGCTGGTCGATCCTCAACCTGCGCGCACCAGTGGAGCACAGCCACGATCAGCTCATTCGCCTCCATCGACGGCCTCCGCGGGCGGGCGGGCGTTCCCCCAAGTGCTGGATAAGGATCAGGTGTCAATCCCATGTCTGCCGCTCTGCCCCCACAAGACCCGATCCCCGTAGCAATCGTGGTCCGCGATCTGATGTCGACCCGATATCTGCCAGCAAGACCCGACAGGCGTCGTGTTTGATTGCACAGGAAAGGGTTCCTGTTGCACCCGGCCGGCGCCCGGCCAGTTGGCCTGCTGGCTCCACCTTGAGGTGCTGGAGACCGCCGTAACGCAGCCACCACTGCGAACATGTCCTCCTGCTAGTTTTGCTACCGGTGCCGCGCGGCATTCATGGTCCCCCGAGAGAGATTCGCCAGTGGCCAGCCGGCCAGCTGGCCCGATGGCTCTGAAACCCTCGGATCTAGAAGCCACGGTAAGAGCTACTCCTGCTCTTCCTACTGCTGCTGAGCCACTTACACATAGGTCTGGAAGCCCACGAAGTAGACGTACAAGGCCAGCAGGGGCATGGCCAGGACGCAGCTGAAGGCGATGGGCCCCACGCGCTCGGTCTTGTTGCCCTTGGACGCTGCGGACAGCAGCCGGACACAGTGATACGCAGACAGCACGCTGCAGGGGCGGGCGCCCTCAACCCTTAAGGTGCAAAAGGCGAGCGGCCCTCGGCGAAAGACATAAAGCGTATTTTCCCCTGCTCTGGCGCACCCAGGAACAGCCGTGGCGCCTCAATCAAGATCCACAGCCACGAAAAGCTGAACTCCATGGCGAAGTTCCGCCCTGGGTATGGCAGCTGCAGGCCTGCAGGAGTGGAAAGAAGGGTCGCATGTTGCCCGTGGCGTGGCTCAGGGCGGCGTGTGTGGGTTGGGACCCCTGGCCGCCGCGGCAACGGGGTGGCTGGGGCCGGGTTTCGGTCGCCCCTACGTACTCCCAGAAACCCACCTTTGTACACAAAGACGAGGATGTTGAGAATATAGTATGCAACGTCCCACCAACCGCCAAAGAAGATGAATATTTGGAAGCCCAGAGACGTCAGCACTCGCCTCCGGGGCTTCTGGGGTGGTTGCCCGGGTTGCCCCGGCTGGGCACCGCCCCCGGTTGTAGGCCCGGGTTGTGCTACAGCTCCAGAGATTGGCTGTGCAGTGTTCATAATGCCTTTAATATTGTGAGTCTAGTAAGAGAAGACTGTCGTTAGGACAAAATGGACATTAGGATACACGTAAGCTGGTCGAGGTGAAGCAGAGGCGTCAGCAGTAGATGTAAGTCAAAGGATAAAGTCACTCAGCGTCAACTTTAGGCTTGTGCGGACTGTTCGGACTGCGAAGGGCGAAACAGCTTTTGGTGGATCCGGATCCAGCGTACAGAAACGCCGTGACAAGCGCGAGGTGACAAGCCTGCTAGTCTTGTTGAACAGCTCCACGTTCATCAAGTGCTTAACCAAAGCAATAGACGGTGCATGCAACTGACCTGACTGCAAACTGTTTGTAGGCTCTATCGTCGTTACTTGTGATACCAATACTCAACTAGGACTGGTGAATTGACAACATGAGACTGGATGAGCAACTGTGAAAGCATGCTTAGTTGTGTCAACGGAGGCAGCAGCGGGCGCGAACCTGGTCGAACTGCTATTGCACCAGTTTTGAGCCCAGGTGAGAACGGCAGCGCTGCATTCCTTATGTTCAATCGTAGCCCTCGAGAAGAGGGCTGTTAATAATAAAGCTCAGCAAGGTCCTGCAAGAGGCACTTCTACGCACATAGCGGAGGGATTTGGGGATAGTTGACGGGGTGTTTCACTGTGGGCGACTCACCCTGAGAACGGATGAGCACGGGGGACCCTGACCGGGCCGATTGTTGCTGTTGTTGTTACAGTGGGCTCCAGACCCTCGGAGGGATAGAGCCAGCGGGGGGTTGTCAGGCGTGACACGCCCTACCTGGGCCCTTGTGTTCGCGGACTTTGCGTCCTACCTATTACTTCGATGTCTTCGATGCGAAAGGGCTCTTATTGGATGTTGGCAACTATGGCAATGGATGGCTTTTGCGGGCAGCCTACTAGGGTTGTCTCGATGCTTTTGGGACAGAGCGCGCGGCCGGTTTTTTGGGCTTCTGGGGCGGGGGGCTTTTCAGGTTGCAGCTTGCGGGTTGCTGTAAGGTCTATTCGTGTGGGTGTTCGGGGCCCATCGCCTATTTGGGGCCCTCATGGTAAACATTCCCACGTGGTCGCGGGTCGTTGTGCTTCCCCCCCGGTTTGCTTGTTCCTGTCTGGGTGGCTCGTGCTGTCTGGTCTGGTTGGGCGTGCCTTTGCCCTGGTCGCTTCCGCTACAGTCACACCCCAACCGGATCTCAACAGACATTGGGTTGAAGAACACAGGCATTCCAGGAGGTTTGGGAAAGCGAGGCCGCCGCTGCGAGTGCCCTCGGGTTACGACGCACTGCCCGACACGGTGGCGATCTATTTTGGCGATGACGACGAGCTGGGCGAGAGGACCGGCGCGGAGCGGGTCGTGACGGATCGTCCGGCGACGCGGATGTGGTCACCGGGCGCTGTGCATCGGGCTCGCTTGCCGCGCTGGTCTTCCGGAAGGCCACCCGGCGGTTGCTGGTGCCGGCGATGGGCTGGGTGGACGCAGATTACATAGAGTGGGAAGGGGGTGATATCGCAGCTTGCAGGCGCTGTGTCGTGGCGTAGCTACGCCCGGCCGCCCATCACAGATGAATCGCCCACTTGCATGGGGCAGGTAAGGGGATTCAAACCCATGTGCGACGCGGGTCCATCACCAGGACGCGAGGGTCGAATACATCCGCCTGCGGTGGCATCTGGCCCACGCCAGGGAAGGGACGGCACTGAGGGCCGTAGGACGCGAGGACACACCCCATATGAGGGGGGGATAAATTTAGTATCCTGGGTGTAACGTAGAGATACACTGACCTGGTCTTCCAGCGGGTCCATTTCTGAAGGCATGATACAACACCGCATACCCGTAAGCTTGTTGCTCAACCCCGCGATGTAACGACTACAGGTACTTCTATGGTTGGGCGACACTGAACACAACAAGTTGTAGGTTGTTCTCTGTCGTTCTATTTTGACCCCCGGTACATCGTCAACACGGCGAGCGCACGACGCCCTCAAGATTAAGCCCACGCAACCCTGCGGGCTCGGGACACACCATGCACACCTGAAGGCACGGTGGCCGCAAGGGTGTCTATTGGGGTAACGTTCGGAGCAGACATTGACTGCAGCGCTTACAGTTTTTTTTACCTGTGGCTGGGCTTGAATGAGCCGTGGAGATCGATGCCGCCTCTGTTCGTGCATGGCAACAGCCCCTCCTCAACCACGCTGAGCCACACACTTCGCTTTTGGGGGGGGGGGTACGGGGTGTCGGGCACCGTCATCACGGCTCACGGTTTCCCCCTTTGCAGATGATGTTGAGAGTTTGGCAAGCGATGCGGAGTGAATGCATCCCTTTGATGAATCGTGTAACAACCAGAGGACCCAGTGGATCGCCAGCGCGGCCACCACACACCCCAGGGGACGCTGTCCCTTGCTAGGAACGCAAAACCCAGTCAGTAGAACTGGCTTTGAATCATAAGTTGATTGTTCGCCTGTGCTGCAGTGGGGCGCATGGACGCGGTCGTGTTGGGGTCGAGATTGCACCGTTTAGGGTCGCTAGGGGTCGCTAAAGCGCCCCTAAGCCAGCGTCAGGCCCGAAAGGTATGTAACACGGACACACGGACACCACGGCGGCCGGACACTGGTGCATGGAGGGGACGATTGATACGTAATGGCAGCCGCGCAATGACACTTTGAGCTCAAGCCATGGTCCAGGGATGTTGGTGACGCATGCAACCGGTGACAAGTCGCCCCCCTTCCCCCCCGGAAGCAAAGCGGAGGAACCCAGGCCTTGCACTGAACATCGCAAGGTCATCTTCACATAGGTGTATTATCATGATTCTTCTCACAATGGTTTTGATCTGTAGGTTTAACCAAGGCCGACTTCTTCGACGGCCTATGGGTGTCTGTCTAGGTGATCTGTCTAGGTGACAGCTTGGGTGGTTGGGAACTTCCTTGCAGGGGAGCTTCCTTGGCAGTCGAGCGCGGTGCAATTAGGTATGGGTTGAAATCTGTCATGCTTTCGCAAAATGAAACGGTTTTTGCCTCGAACAGCAGCATGAATGGGTTGTACCTTCTATGTCGTATACGGTAGAGCAAGGCCTGGCCCAAAGTGCTGAAACCCCAACTGTATACTTGATCATAGACACCTCACAAATAACCCCGGCTTCACGTCTTGCCCAACCAACCTTGCCTACGCGTCAAAGACCTTATAGCAAAAATGGGCTCCGGACTTTCTCGCGTGGAAGAGGTTCCCGACTATGCGATGGAGGTCCAGGTAACTTGATCATAATAAACTAAAACATAACGCAGGAGCTTGCAACAACTGGCGCTTGCGGACTGAACTGCAGATGAAGGCCGAGGTGCCTGTAGAGGACGTGATTGCAACGGCGCAAGCGGCAGGCCGCGCCATTTTGCAAATTTACAACAGCGAGGTGGGATTTGCGTGCGTGCGTATAGAGGTGAGAGGGCCACCGCTGGCCCCGTGCACCAGTGGATTCAGCCTTACGTACCCCCACCCTCCAGGCATCGACATGGGAGGTCCAAATGAAGAGCGACGCGTCACCACTGACGCGAGCGGATCGGGAGGCGAACGCTGTTATCTGCCAGGCGCTACAAAACATCAGTCCGCACATCCCGATCATTTCTGAGGAGAACAAAATGACGCCGCACTCTGTGCGACAGGTGAGATGTACGCTTATATCCAGTGCCCAAGCTACATTTGGTTGTAATATGGGTGCATAGTTGAGTAACCTGCTACAGCGGCTGTCGCCGTGCAACGTGTCTACGGCCGCAGAAGTTCCAGTACTACTGGCTGGTCGACCCGCTGGACGGCACCAAGGAGTTCCTCAAGCGCAACGGGCAATTCACTGTCAACATTGCGCTCATGAGCAGCAACACGCCCGTGCTGGGCGTCGTGGACGTGCCGTGCCAGGGGAAAACCTACTGGGCGGTGAAGGGCAAGGGTGCGTGGCTGCGGACCAGCGAGGGCCAGCAGAGAATTCAGGCCGCGGAGTTTGGCTTTGAGGACAAAGGGCTCAAGATTTGCGCCTCCGCCAGCCACCTGAACAAGGAGACCGAGGTGTGTGTTACGGGCTGTGCCGACAGGTTTTCGGCGGCGGGGAGGGGTTCCACACATTGGCCGGAACCTGTAAAGGTACTGAATGGGTGGAGGACGTTTCAGGGCAAGTGCGCTCATGCTATCTGACGAACCTACTGCAGGCAGCGAAAACAGCGAAGAACTGAACGGACTGGCCAGTACAGCAACAGCGCATATGGCATATGTCGATCCTGTGGCCGGGTCGGTAAGGGCACGTGTCCCCCGCTGGCATTTAGCCGTGCACCACTGGGTCCACACCATCGCCCCTGGAAGCAGCGCCCAGGCGCCGTTGCAGCAGTCCTCCACCAGGCGGCATGTGCGCAATCTGGGTCGGTGGGGCCCCCGGCGCAGCCCCGAACCAAACAACAAGCAATGGGCACCGGGTACTCAGCGCCCTCATATCCCACCCTGCCATCGGCTACCCTAGACAAGTGCACGCTGCCCACGCACCCGTACAACCGCACACAGGCGCGCCGCTTGCAGTCGCAACGCAGCTTAGCGTAACGCACAGCGGCGGTGGTGGTACCACCTTGAATATGCGCGCGCGGTTCGAGCCACCGCTCGTCGGCGGCCGTACTCGGTGGCTATGGGGCTCTGGCCTGCACGGTGGCGGTGCCGGCCTGTGCGGCGGTAACAGTTCGGGGTCTCCATCTTTGCACATCACGGGAGCTTAGGCTTTGTCGCTGCGCCCCGTACCATCTCCTCCCCCAGGAGTTCATCCAGCTGTTCGAAAGCCCGGAGTTCGTCCAGGTGGGCAGCTCGCTCAAGTTGCTCATGGTGGCGGAGGGCCAGGCGCACATCTACCCGAGGTGGGTGGGCTGGGCCGCCGAAGTCAACGGGCCCCAGTCGTGCGGACTTGCCAGCCTGGCAGGGCCCTGAAGCGAAAGCCCGAAACGAAGCCACCACGTTCCGCACGCATGTACTTTTATCGGCGTTGCCAAGCACCCGTGCCAGGCTTGGACCTGGCGGCAGGGCACGACGCTGCAGGGCGCCCGGGTGCCGCTCCGCACCTGAGTTGGCCGCACTCCGGATCCCCGGCGGTTGGAACTGGGCGGCACCGTTGGGATGCGGTGTGTTTGCCATGGCCTTCTAGATTGATTGTTGGTCGGTGTGTTTGACGTAAAGAGCTCAATAACGACGGGGGACACGCCAGCGGTCTCGTCGTGGGCCTGCCGCGGCAGCGGGCTTGGGGTCCTGGCCGACACCTAGTGGCCAAACGGCGACGAGAGGGACAATGCTTCGAAGGTCGCAACTGTGCAACGAGTAGCAGTATGAAGGCCGTGGATGTGTGGTGCACGCGCTGCATGGTCGGGCGCTTCAGTGCCACCGCGCTTTCCAACCCGCTTCGCACCTGACCACACAGGCTGGCGCCCACGTGCGAGTGGGACACTGCGGCGGCCGACATCATTGTGCGGGAGGCGGGCGGCGTGGTGCTGCAGGCGGGCAAGCAGGACAACAAGGGCAACCCGCAGCAGGACTGGAAGGTGCGCCCGCCGCCCGCGCTCTATGGAAAGAAGACTAAGGCCGCACGCAGCATGAGGCGGTCCCTGACAGTTGTGTTAGCACTTTGTGATAGGATGGGAGGTTACGCCGTTGTTTTGGGTCGCCATCGAACGCAACTGGATGTTGTGTACCCCGCTAGTAGCCCCTTGTACCGGTAGCTACGTTTTAAGGCTTCGCACCCGACACCCCGGAGTGAGTCTTTGCACCCCATCTCGTGTTCTTAGCATCGGCATTCCTGCGGGCAGGGGCCAGCAAGATGTCTTGCCGCTCTAACGAATAAGCACGTCAACCGTCCGCGTGTCCGACAAAGGCCGCCGTCGCCGCCCACGGCCCGCAAGCTCTGGGCAGAGTTCCCCTCCACGACCCGTCCTCTCGCGCCCTTATCCTTCGCTTCCACAAAAATTAGGAACACAAAGTGGCCTTCCTCCCACCGTCCCAATCCGTTGCGCTTTTCAGGAGGAGCTGGTCAAGGAGGTCCCCGTGGTGTACAACAAGGAGGACGTGCTCAACCCATACTTCGTTGTGTTCGGGAAGCGGCGCGGAGGCAGCGCCGCCGCCCGTTGAGCAGGTCCTAATGAGCCGGCGAAGGTTTGCCGGCCCCGTGCTCCGTGTGCAGCTGCACCCGTCAGGACCGCAATCTTGAGAAGGGCACTGCCCGGGGCGACCACCGGGGCGCAAGGGAGGGCCGTCACTGCCGCTTGGCTTGGTGTCCTTGGGGGCCGGCATGCAACACTCAGATCGTAACATCTGCTCGCGTGCCTGGGGCGAGCACGCGAATGGACAGTGCGGTTGAGCTGCCGATAGCGAGTTTCGAAGGTCGCATCGGAATCCACCAGCCCAAGGGCGCGGACGCCGCTGTGGAGCACTGAAAGGCTTGAGTTGGGTGGGCGATGGGCCTCACTTTGAGGACTCGGGCGGCTGCACGCCCAGGCTTTCCTGGCCGCCTGGTGAGGCCAGGAAGTAGCGCGCCTCGTCTGCGACGGCTTGTCTGCGGTATTGAAGTTGGAGGGAGATGGATTGCAGGCAGGTTGATGCGGAGGGAGCCTGGAGTACGGTGTTGCCCCTGAGGTGTACGACAAAACTTATCTTGACATCATACAAATCCATGAGTGACCCGCCGTCACGCATTTTTGCATCGATAGCAATTTTTTGACGCACTGATGAAAGCCAGTGGCCATGGCTCGTGGACATTGGCAGGATACAATTGTGGGAAACGTGGCGAGTTTGCGGACCCTGGTAGGCAAGGATACTCTGTCGCGGACTGATCGGATGGAAACGTTGCCGTTCAAGCGGCATGGGTATTTCCAACTAATCCAAGCTAGGAGGCAGGAGGACCGCGAGGAAACGTCAGCGCGAGCGCGGCTGTGACCGCAGCGCAGCTGCAAACATCATTAAGCGTTGGCTTTGTGCGCACCTGTAGACGAAGGACGCTTTGATCTGGTCATGGTCGTCGAACACCAATTGTGTTATCCCGGAAAACTCCGCGACTTGCCGTGTGGGCGGCTGGTCACGGATGGGGCCCAGGTTGGTTCCCCGTGCGGTCCTATCTCGGGGCAGGGCAGGGCGCGACGCACGAGAGCGTGTAACCGTTAATTCAGTTTGAACCAAAACCTGGCTGGAAGCGGAAGGCAGACCCCCGGGGAAATGGAGACCTTGCGGCGGGATATGCATAATGGCCCGGGGGTACCGTAAGAGGGCGGAAACTGCATGCTCTGGAGCACGGCGTTGAGCTCACCATGAGACGAAAACCGCGTGGCTCTGATCGCTGTAGCTCAAGTCTTGCACTCGGAACACCAGATCCGGGTATGCGCTGCGGTAGGCGACGATGCCGGTCATCATAGCGCTTCTGCCGGTAGCTACCCGTTTGGGCTGCCACACCCTACGAGAGATATAGCACGTAGCCGTGTGACACCTCTTACGCCTTATGCTAGGGGAGTTTTGCACCAACAGGGTACGAACATTTACATGTCGTGCTGTTCGTGTGCCTCCGCCATCAAGGAGTTCAGTTTCAGCACGAGCCCCTTGCTCCACACGTCCTGCAAGCATATCAGACGCGGCCAGGGAGGGCCAGGGTTTGCCAGCGGCTTTCGCCAAACGACCGACTTTCGTCCAAACGAAATGGGCAGTCTGTATCCACCTCATAATATGCCCTGGCTCTTTGCAGTGTGGTTTGCATCCTGTGTGCGAGCACATAGCGAACCGCCGGGTCAGTGTCATCACGAAAGGCCACTGCGACTTGCCAAGACACCCGAACAATTCGTCCTTACCGGGATGGTGGCTCTGCATCTGCTCTTATCTCCACATGGCACCGTGCCCTCGCAAAGCGAAGGGAGGTTCTAGTGCGATGCACATTGAAAGTCTGCATCGAATTCCGATACTTACAAGCGTTTAGCCACATGTGGTGCACGAACGGAGCGAAGAAAGGTGATGAGAATATCATAAACAGCGAAACCACCGTACGAAACCACCGACCTACAAGCTAGGGGTGGCCAGACAGCGCGATCAAGCGCGTAAAAGGCTAGCAACTGCAGAATCCGACACCATACGTTCGTTTACGAGGTATTGGAAGTACGTTGTGGAGGATCACAATCACTGACATCAGTCTGGTCTTCGTTTGCTGTCAGACATACATTAACAATAATATTATCCTCCGCTGATTCTGTGTGCTATAAAGGCCGCCGCACCTTGTTGTGACGCGGCGCTGCGCGTCTGTCGTTATGGCGTCCAAGGCAGTCAGCAAGCAAAGAGGGGCCGAAGCCAAGAAAGAAGGGTTGTCATATTATTTGGAACTTATCCGTCAAGGGCCTGAGGCTGCGTGGACCAAGGTGTGTTCTCGGTTCCGTTGCCGCCGTCATCTGTCGGGTGCGCGGGAAGAGGGGTTGCTCCGCGGGTACACGCCTGCATGGTCAGGCACATTCCTGTGTTGTTGTGCATTTCTGCCGTCGAGCACCTACTTTCCAAGCCATGCATGCTGCCTGGCTGGATGCAGGCCGTGGCTGGTGGTACCCGTCCCCAGTCCCCACTAGCGGTATCTGAACGGTGCACGAACCCACCAACCGGACACCAATGCGCAGGAGGAGCTGCTGACCTGCGTACACTGGCAGAAGCAAATTACGTCATTGATCATCGGCCTTATCTGTGGCGTTCTGCCGCTCAGAGGAATCGAGGGCTTTGTGACGTGAGCATTGGGGCCCCGGGCGTTCGGGCGGGGGGCTTAGCCGGGCGGTGTTCACACCCAACATACGAAGGCTGCACTAACAATAATGGCAGCGCAACATGTTTCCATGGGCCCCCAAAGTCAGCGTAGGTACGGTGGGCTTTATGCGGCTCTTGGCCACCTGATCTGTTTCGTCGGACAGATCCGTACTCCTAGCGTGCAGACGCTCCATTCCCATCTTATGCCCTTGACCCAAGCACACCAACTCTCCGCGTCGCAGCTTCCTCGTCATACAGCTTGTCACCGTCGTCGTCTTCTACCGAGTAATCCTCAGGTACGTCCCGAGCCGCCGCTTGTAGCCGTCCGCGGCAGCGACGCGAACATGGACCTGCAACTTACCTCTCCCGCAAGATGGTCCCGGCAGTGCCGCCGCCCACCTGCACTGTTTGCTTTTGGCAAGCGCAGCCCCCGTTCTGGTATCCCAACACAGCACGTCACCGCAGCCACAACACAACACAGGCTTGCGGGGTTGCGGCTCAGGCATGAAGGGAGGCTGTCCGCGCGGCGCAGGGCCAGTGCAGCCGGCCCCTCTCAAATTAGCGCCCTAGCAAGTGCTCGCGCCTCGCTCGTCATGCAGCTAAACGCCTTTCGGCCGCGTGCCCCTGGTGCCCCCGTCACGCTCGTCCCCCAGGGTGAACGAGGAGGTCCACGGCGGGGTTGCGGAGGCCCTGGCGGACGGCTTCCCAACCTTCACGGGCGTGTTTGTGGTAGGTCCTACGGCGGGGCTTGGGCGGGATGCCTGAACGCCCGACAGTGCGGGCGAGGTCGGCAAGCCCGGCTGTGTCCACATCATGTACACATGACGCAAGCCCCGTAATGTAATGAGGGGGCCCCTGGTCTGAGGTCCGGCCTGTGGGTACCGTACAAGGGAGCAGCCGCCCACGGCGCCATGCCATGCCATACAGAGGGAAGCCCGGCAACCACCGCCCTTCGGGCCCCTAGCACTTCCTGCGAGGCCGCTGCCTCCGTGCTGTGCGCGTTCGGGGCACGACACACAGCCCCGTCTTAACCTTTTTCACCACGCTATGTCTCGTCGCTTGCCAACTTCACAGTCTGCCGCTGCTTTACCGCCACCGCATCCGGTTCCGTTCCGTTCCGCCGCTCCGCCCTCTCTCTCTCTCCGCCCCTGGGCCGGATGCCGTCAATGACCACTCGCACCCACTCCCCACCCCACTGCCCACCCGTGCAATCCCCAACCACGCAGCTCTTCTGGTTGTTGACCTACAACCTGCTCCACGTACAATCGACACAATAACGACGCCAGTGGGAGGCAGCGGCTGGCGGCGGCGGCGGCGGCGCTTGAGGCAGCCAGCCGCCAACGCCAGCTGCGGCCAACGAGGCCCTCCGTCCCGTGTTCGCAACTCAGCGCTGGACGATGGGACTCGGCTGCAGAGCCGAGGAGCGCGGCGCAGCGGGTTCGGCGCGGTGGCTCCCGGTCGCTCCGCTCAGCAGCCGCAGCGGCAGCTACGGGATTGTTCCCGTGCATGGCTCGGCAGCACACCACTACCAGTGGCGCCCCTCATGTGGCAGGGCGGCGCGGGGAGCTAGGGCGCCTCTCGCGCGTGTGGCGTGCGGAGCGATTGCGGTGGCCGCGTCCTTGGGTACCAGGCGATCCAGGCCAGGATCGTCTGGACAAGGCGATCCAGGCTATCCAGGGATTTGGTACCAGGCGATCCAATGTGACCCAGTTGCACCTCGGGAGGTGCAGCTAGCCGCCATGGCCGCCGAGCTGCTGGAGCTACCGTAACTAGTCGCCATGGCGGCTGCCGACAGGCCGGGCTCAGTGGGTGCACCGCCCCGCGGCTGGGCCATGCCGGGGACTATTCCAATCCAGCTGGGCACTGGTCGGATTCCTTGTGTTCAGTGTTACAAAGGTGGTGATGTGGCTGAGCCAAAAGGACCGGAGGTCCGGGGGAATGGGGAGGTGACGGGGGCTCTCGAGGCAACGGGCGCTGCGGCCACGAGCCGCATCGCTCAGCTCTCACAACGATGGGCCCGTATCTCGACTGCCTCCTTGCCGTTATGGGCCTCTGGCCCACCACGATTCCGCGGCGCAATCTTGTGCTACCGCCGCCGCGCTCTGCAGCGGCCTGAAAAGTGCGTGACTTCGCAGACGTGACTTCTTGGCGCCAGTGGGATAGTCCTTCCGCGCACCGCTTTGCGCACCGATACGCTCCAGAGGCGCGAGCGGCCTTCCAGCAAGTAGGCTGCGATGCAGTCGTGAGTGTGGCGCGTTTGGCCGTGTGTGGGGCCACTGCGCGCGCTGCCTGGCGTAGGGTGTCTGTTTCTACCGGAAGCGGTTAACGGTGGGCGAGCCGTGGTGCTGCACGATCCGCCACACGCCGCCCTGCTTCTCAAACACATTGGTCGCCACAATCCTGCGATGGCGATGGCGACGGCCAAGGGGCCCGGGGCGTGGTGTTCAGGGAGCAGGGGCGGCGTTGGGAGGCTGCCAAAAAAGGGGAGCCTGTGCGGGGCCTTTGCTGGTTTGCGGCCGCTCGGGCGGGTGCGCATGTGGGTAACGGACGGACGAGGGGCGTGCGTGCGTCGTAGATGGTGCGGTTGTCCTGGTTTGTTTGCGCCGTGTACGGGTGATCCGAGGCGCGGGCGGACGTGCAGGCGCGAATGCGCCGTAACGTTGTGTGCTCCCCGGATGCGGCTTCGGGCGCATTCGCTGCGCATGGCTTGGATCCGATACACGAAAAATAGACGTCATCTGGGGCAGCCGTCCTACGTCACCGAGGCCGAGGGCTGGGCATAAGGAAGCAATCCGTTGGTATTGGAAGCCGTGCGACCCCAAAATGGTCGGCCGGCCCTTGCCTCGAAACTCCGGCCGCTGTGCCCCCGGATGGAAAAAGCTTTACCGTGCGCGGCTTCACCTGCCCCTGCCCCCCTCCGCCCCGGTTGAGACCCGTGCGCAACGTGTACTACATGGGTCCCGGGTGTGCTTGCTTCTCCACCCCTTGCGCCCGTCCACTGAAACGCCCTTGCTGGGTTCCTGCTGTTCGGCCCTCACGTGAGCGAACCCCCGCACCAGACTGAGCACCCGACACCGCAAAGACGACGCGGAGCAGGCGAACGGCCCGAAACACGGCCCATCAGACCCCCGCTCCAAAGCACCCCCTCACCTCACCTCCCCCCGCCACCCTCACCTGCCGCTGGAGTCGTCTGCATCGATGATCTCGACGCAGGTGACGAAGCCCATGTCCTCCCGGGCAAACACGCGCACATCCTCCAGCTTCACTTTGAAGGCGCCCGGCCGCACGTTGCGCATGATGGCCCGCCAGCTGTCCATCACCTGCAGCCAGCCGTGCGGGGGCAGGAGGAGGAAGCTGTGCGTCAGTTTCGGGTTGCGTTTTTCGGGCGCGGCTCAGGTCCACGGCCACTGCTTTTTGGAGGTGAGGAGGTGGAGGTGTGAAGGTAACGCTGAAGGGGCTTGGGAGGCGCGGCGTGGGTAGTTTGCTGACAAAGCTCCGCGGCAGAGAAGTGAGCGGCAGGGTACCGGTATTTGGCCGCATGGGGCCGCAACGGTGAGACGCATGCCGGGCGCCGCCGGGTTCGGGTCCTGGTGACGGGGCGCGGGGAGGGGCGTCGTTGTGGTGCACCCGCGGCCGAGACGCGGTGTAGCCCTCATGGGGCGGGAGCCCCGTACACCCTGCGAAGTGCAGTGGCACCCTCCCAGACCCTCCCAGCAGCACTACCAACAGCACCACCACCATCCAGCCAACCGTATCAGCATTCCCGCTGCAGGAGCGCCACCCAGCCCCCGCACCTGCGCCCTCCCCGCGATGCAGCCCGATCCAGGGTGCACCACTTGAACGTGCTCGCCCTCGCCCACAATCCGCTCCATCTCCTGCGCACCACCAAAAAACACAGATGGACCCGAGTTTGTAACTCTGAGAAGTCGGGTGGCCATTGGAGCCACAAGGGCTATATCGGAGGTGCGTTCGAGGAATGGCAGGTTTGCACCGACCCAAGGGTCTTTCTCCGGCAGTGGAATGGCACGGGTCGGGTATGCTAAACTAGCGGACAGCCAACTGTCAGGTTTGAATAGATCCGGGTTAGCAATTTGGAAGGTAGCGAGGGCTTGGACTTGCTGCCCGGGCCTGGACTAGCTATTCCGCTCGCCGTGCCCGTCGCAGCTTCCGTACATTTGCTTCCCTCCGCACCTCAACCCTCCCCGATGTAAAGGCATCGTAGAACCGGCGATTCGCGTCTTCCACGGCCAACTTGCTGACCTGCTGCTTCTGCCTGCACCCGGAATACCATAGTGGCATGCAAGCTTTTTGGGGGACAATACGCGACGACGATGTAAAAGACATATCCACTTACTGGATTGCATCGCGGAGCCTTGCTGCAAGCTTATAGTCCTCCTTCTCCAAAGCGCCTCGGAGCTCCGCTTCCATTTCGGCGATGGAGATGTCGCTGTCCACCGCCGCCCGACATAGCCAGCGAGCGGCAGGCCTATTACATGGAGGCCTCGTAGACTTTGCACTTGCCGCAAAAGGCGCAACGAATCGCCGGCTGCTTACAACTCGGCTGCTTGCAGCTCGGCTACTTGCAGTGCGCATTTTCCAAAAAATCTCAGTATACAACTGATCACAAATTACCCACTCAGATAATAAAAGAGGGTTTAAGAAAGAATGTGGCGTGTTTTATGAGCGCCTCTGCTTGAACTAAAACGCTCGTCAACCGCAGACCGCGTACAGAATGGCTTGCAACTGTGAACTAGCAGCTGATTGATATAGCGACAAAAATACGCGGTGACGACCGTAAGAATGACAATTTCTGGGAAGAACATGACACCAGGATTACAAAGGCACCGTACTGCGGCGATACGGTCTGAGGCAGGAGCCCTCAAAAAGAGTGCTAGGCGCCCAGGCTTGCGAGCTCTTCAAGGATCGCCTTCTCTCCCGCCAACTTCTCACGTTGCTCGGGCGTAAGGACCTTGTCGCCTGGCAGTCAGGGAAGAAAAGGAGGGGCAACAGGCGGAGAGCCGGGATGACGCCGAAACCATACCACGTCCGACGTGCCCCCCCGACGGCTTTCTCCCCCGCGCCATGACTCATACCGCAAATACGTAACATGCCATACCCACCGTAACATCAACCATTTGTAAAGATGTACCACCCCATACCACATGTCAACCCGGTGACAGCTCACAACCGTTACGCCACGCCACGCCATTACCCCTGCTCGGACTGCACCTGCACCCGGCCCCCGCCCCCCCGCACCCTCCACACTGACCCTGGGCCGCCGCCTTGTCCTTGAGCTCCTGGATCTGCCGCTGCTTCTTCTGCAGCGCCCGGATCCGCTTCTGCCGCGACTCCTCGTCACCCGCTGCTGCAGCGCCCGCCGACTGAGAGTCCTGGGCCAAGCGAGCGCGAGCGATTGCAGCCGGGAAGGGGCGCAGCGGGGATAGGAGCCCGACCGCCGGTCCGTGAAAACGCTGCGCGTCTCAAGGCAGGCAGGCAGGCGGGTACCGCCCAAGCCGGGCACACGCCCACGTCCCCTGACATCGGGGACTTCAAAACGCTATCCGAGGATGCCCCCTCGCCCGAGCGCGCAGTGTCTTTTCCTTCCACTCGCAGTTGTCCGGGAGGCGGGGTGATCCTTCACCCTTGATGAAGCCCGGCCTCCCCGCTCCTCATCCGGGCTCCCCCGGCCCCGCCACCTACGCGGTACCTCAGGCCAGCCGACCACAAGAGGTCACACTCCGTCCCTGCACGGCGCGGCGCGGACCTTATTTCTTCCACACCACAATGAAACCCCCAGCGCATAGGCCGGCGCCCATACCCTTGGCCCCCCCCCTGCGTCCCCTCCCCTGGCGCCGCGGCGGTGCGGCGTGTCGTGCCGTGCCGTACCTGCAGCGATGCCGACGCAACGGCCGCGGCGACCTGCTCCACCGCCGCCGGCGCCCCCGGGCCGTCGTCCGCCTCGCCCGCCTCGCCCTCGGGGTCCTCGCTGCCCCCGCCCGCGCCGCCCTTCTTCCTGGCGCGGCGCTTGGCGTTCTTGCTGGCCGCCTTGCTGTTGCCGCCAGCCGCCGAGAAGTCCGCACCTGGGGTTTCGGAGCGCAGTTGCGCAGTTGCGCGAGATGCGTGGGTGGGTGGAAGCTGCGACACCAACACACATCAGTGATTTGCAGGGTGGCACGCGGTGGGGCAACGCGCCCGGCAGCCGAGCGACCTGCCGGCCGGCCCGCCGGGACGTCCCCTGCCGACACGGGCAGTTGATGCAGCTTGCCCCAGCCAGGTGATGCAGCTTGTCCCACGTCCCCCGCGCAGCCCTCGCCCTCGCCCTCGCGTTCCCTCGTCCCGGGCCGTTTTCTTTTACCCCCTCCCGAGTCCCGCAGCCCCCTTACCCGGCGGCAGCGAGGACCTGCCCGGGCCCGCCTTGATCTTGCCCGGCCTGTCGTCCTCATCGCGAGCCAGACTGAACTTGACGGCGTTGGTGGGGGCCGCGGAGGCGCCACCCGCGGCTCTGCGGCGAGCAGATCCGACCCGACCCGACCCGGCCCGGCCCATCCGACCCCATCCGGATGGGGAGATACGGTACCGCAACGGGAAGCGAGAGAGGGGGAAAGGAAGGGAAGGGTGTCACCGGCGGCGGCGCTGTGGCGGGCAGAATTACGTCCGAACCCTAAGGACCCACGACCCGAACCCCAAATGCAGGCGGAGCGATGCGAACATGCGATGGTGGGTGGAAAGCGCGGGGGGAAGAGGGAGGGAAAGGGAAGGGCTGCAAGGTGCAGGATCCTTCGAGGGAAGTCAAATGAAGCGCACAAGGTGCGGCAGGCTGGCGCGGGAGGAGGGGCCGCCATCCCATCCCATCCCATCCCATCACGTGGGTGGTCGTACCTGAGGTGGGGCGGCACGTACGAGGGCTTCGAGGGCGCCTCTGTGGAGGCCTCCCCCTTGGCCACCGCCGCCAGTCGCTCGGGGGACTGGGGCCGGTCCTGGAAGGCCCCGGGCGGGGAGGGCCGCCACTGCGCGTCGAGCAGCGTCGCGAAGGGCACGTGCAGCCGCTGCTCGCCTGCGCCAAGGGGGGGGGGTCCAGGGGGGGTCGGGGAGGGGGAATTTGGGGGAGAGCGGTAAACGGAGAGGTAAGGTAAGGTGAGGTAAGGGAAGGAAAGGGCACGGGGTAACGAAGGACTTACAATTCGAATGGGTCCGTTAGGATACGGTGCCGGGGAAGGGATTGCGCCACTGCGCATTCACAACTATCATAAGTCCTACCGCAACGCAGCGCAGCGCAGGGCAGGGCAGCGCAGGGCAACGCGGGTCGGGTCGGGTCGGGTCGGTGTCGGGGCGGTGCTCACCAAAGTATGTGAAGACCTTGATGTTGTTGTCCACCCTCAGTCGGGGGGAGGTGGTGGCGGTGAGCAGCAGCCGGCCGTCCGGGGACCACTCGGCGGCCACTGCGGGGGAGCGTACGGCGCCCATCTGCTTGCAGGTGCCGCTGGTCTTCTTGTCGTAAAACACAATGTCGCCTGCGGAGAGAGGAGAGAGGGGGGTCGGACGTTACACATCATCCGAGTAAGCCAACGTAGATGGGTGGGTGGGTGGGTGGGTGTGAGTGGGTGGGTGGGTGGGTGGGTGGGACGAAAACCAGCCCCAATAGACAGGAGGCAGGCAGGCAGACAGGCAGACAGGAGGAAGGTGCGACCACCGAACGAACGAACGAGCACTGATGCGTGTGCATGTAGCGGTACGTGGAGTCAGCCGCGCTGTGTAACCCCTCCCCCTCCTCCTCCTCCTCCCCGTTCTCCCTGCCGGGCGGCCTCGTCCCCCCCCCCGGGTGAATCCTCCTTCCCCTCCATGCCCCCGCTCTGCGCCGCACCACTTGCACACCCGAGGCCACACGAGGCTGAAAAGATGGAGGTGTCATCACACGCCCACCCACCCACCCACCCACCCACCCACCCACCCACCCGGCAAGTTGCCGAACCCGGCGATCACGAAGAAGCGGCCAAACGGGTTCCAGCGCGCCATGTTGTACGGCCCGGATCCAAGGTCGTACACCGGCTTGCACGCGGCGTTGAAGAGCGTTACCTTGGCCGGCATGAAACCTGCAGCCAATCATTCCGGGTTGGGGGGGAGGGGGGAGGGGGCGGCGAGGGGACGGGGAGTCTCCGGGAAGGAAGTCGGGAGCACGACTCGGGAGCAGGGGGGCTTGGGAGCGGCTGGGCTGGGCTGGGTTGGGCTGGGCTCGCGGCACGGCTGCCATTGCCACAAGACCAGGGACAGGCGCACGGACGGCTTGGCCGGTTACCAGGGCCCCTCCCTCCCTCACCCACACATCCACCGCCTCCACACTCCGGCTGGCAAGCGGACGTGGCGACACCCCTTCCCCCCTCCCCCCCTCCCCCCCTCACACACGGAGGGTGCCAGCGGAACGTGGCGAAACCCAACCGAACCAAGGGACAGAGAGAGAGAGAGAGAGACCGACCAAAGTCGTGGCGCCAGCGAAACGAAACGTGGCGCCAGCGGGTGACGATGAAGTGGAAACCCCGCCCGCGCCCGTCCCCCGGCCCGCGTCCCTCCCCCCCTTACCGAGCCCCAGCCACCCACCCACCCACCTAGCCACCCCTCCCACCCCCGTTGGTCAACAACGTCCGCAGTGTCGCATGTTATGTAATGGAGCGTATCACTCCCTGACCCACACACCCAACCCCCCACCCACAAACCCAGCCACCCACCCGCCACGGTGATGAAGTAGTCCCCGGCTGGCGACCACTGCACGTCATGCACCGGCCCCTCCTTGGGCAGAGGCACCGTCACCGCCTCGTCCGCCCGCGCCGGGTCGGCAGGCAGGTAGTGCAGCTTCTGCTCGCCGTAGTACGACTGGTTGGTGGCGTCGTAGTCAGCGTACGACAGCACGAGGCAGGCGGAGCCGGTGGCGTTCCACAGCAGCTTTGCGCCTGCGGTCGCCGTCGGGCGTGTGTGTGCGTGTGTATGTGTATATGTGTATTTGTAAATAGTTATGCGGCGAGGGAGGCAAGGAGGGATGGACGGAGGAAGGGTTTGGGGGCGGAGGTGTGCTGGTGCTAGGTGGGTGCTGTGCGGGTCGGAAACGGGGTTGGGACCGGGAGTCAAGGGAGAGGGAGAAGGGGCTTCTGTCGAGGTACGTGTTATTGACCGGTGGGGCGGGGGTAATGGAGCGCGAGGCGGGGGTTGTCCCTCCGCCAGCGGCGTCTCCTTCCCACCCGCCCACCCACCCACCCGCCCACCCACCCACCCACCCTGCGTCCTGAAGAAGCTCTTGCGCATCAGCGGCTGCGGCTCCGAAACCTCCAGTGAGTTGTAGATGGCGGCGGCCGCCGGCGTGCCCTTCTGCTCGGGCAGGAAGGCGGCCAGTGCGGGCAGCTGGCCGGGGCCGGGGGCGGGGGCGAGGCTGAGCGCCAGGCCGCCGATGCCCTTGATCGAAATCTTGCGGTAGGCTGGAGCGGGATCGGGGGCGGGATCGGGATCGGGGGCGGGGGCAGGGGGCGTGGCGGAGGGGGGGGTAATAGGGTTTTACACGGACAGGTCAGGGCCCGGGAAGAGCGATGACTCCAAAGGGGTAGAGGGCGGGTAAGGCTGAGGAAAGGCCACGGGGGGAGAAGGCGGGGAAGGGCGGGAGAAGGTTGCCCCGTAGCCGCGAGGCAACGGGGCCGGACGCACGGGGCCAGCCGTACCCCCACCCCCCACCCCTACCACCCCACCCACCGCTGAATCCGTCGCTCCTCCTGTACACGTGCACCGTGTTGGTGACCGTGTGCAGCAGTGCGCTGTCATCGTGTGTCCAGTGCAGCACCGGCCAGCTGTCCTTGGCCACCTGCTTCTGGGCCAGAGAGAGGAGGCAGGCGCCGCTGGAGACGTCCCAAACCTGAACAGCGGGGCCGGCGGGGGAAGAAAAGAAGGGGGAGGTGGGGGAGGTGGGGGAGGGGGGTTAAGAGTGCAGTGGGTGCCATGGGATCCGGGCGGGAAAGGGGGATTGTCCACGTATAGGCCGGAGCCCGTGAACGGTAAAGTAACAGAAGAAGGCGGGAAATGGGGGATTATCCACGTTAAGGCCGGAGCCCGTGAAGGGGGAGGGATGAGGGGAGGGGCCGTTAGGTAGCTGGGAGGACAGCCCGCATTGGCAAAGGGGTAGGGTAGGGTAGGGCGGAGAGCGAGAGGTAGGGGGACTGGGGGAGAAACGCGTCACCGGTACTCACTCTGACTGCAGCAATTGCGTTGGCAGGAGCAGAGGATGTGCGAGGGAGGGAGGGAGGGAGGGAGGGAGTTATGACGCAGACGACAGCGAGCCCCCCTCCCAGTCCTCCTCTCCGCCCCGCCATCCGCCGCCACCCCCAACCCTCTCCCGCCCCACCATGCGCCGCCACTCCTCTTTCCACCACCCCGTCCCTCACCCCCCTGCTCTACACCCCTAACCCAAACCCTCTCCCGCCCCTCCGCTAACACCCCCCCACCTTGAGGTTCTTAGCGGGGCTGCCGTCCTCCGCCTTGCCCGGCCGCTGGCACGTGACCAGGAAGCTCCCCGTACTGGACAGCGCCGACAGCACCACACCGTCCTCACGGATCTCACCAACCTGCGCAGCCAGAGAGCCGGAGAGCCGCACAGGGACAGAAATACGGTCGCCGCACCAGGAAGGAAGGAAGGATTTGGATTTGGCGGCGCAAGGAAGGAATCCGCGGCGCACACAGCACACGGCACATAAGGAACAAGGCAAAGGAATATGTGGCCGGTGCGGCAGGTGCGGAGTATAACGCATCGGCGATCCTCCGGATCCGTCAAAAGCGATCTCGCTCAGGACATGGCAAGATGGTATGGCATGGCATACACACACACCCCGCGTCCGTCCGTCCGTCCGGTCGGCAGAGGCTCGCGAGATCGGGATGGGCGCGTCATGCGCGTCATGGGCTTTGGGTCGGGCGCCTCGCAGGTCCACACCCAAGCGGCTAGAGTCGTAGAGTGTGGGATGCCTCGCGGGAATCCCTGCTGCCTTTACTGCTGGTCCAGCTCGGTCCCTCAGCAGACCGGGCTTACGGAGGTGGGAGCATGCGAAAGGGAGGTGTGGGGGGAGCGGCAGCCGGCAACGGAGGGAAGTGGCGCCAGGGGCCAACCCACATCAGGGGGGTTGGGCGCGGGGCGTGATCTCGCGCGTCCGGAGACGAGCGACCCGTGCTGCGCGTCGTCCTTGCCGTGGGGTTCCGGAGCAGAGGATGTGCAAAGGCCTCCTTCTGACAGATGGCCATCACCGCAACCATCACCAACACCGCCAACACACCCCTGACCCACCGGCTGCGCCGTGTCCAAGTCCAGCAGGCGTACGGCGCCCTGCGCTGAGGACACAAGCCGGCTGCCGTCGGAGGTGAACATGATGGCCGACCCAGCGCCGCATATTCTGAGAAAGGATGGGGGATATCGTGGGGGGAGGGAGAGGAAGGGTGTGCTTTGAGGTCCGGGCTGCGCAATTGCAAGGCTGGCAAGGGGTGGAGGCCCTGTCACGGCTGCGACGCACCCCTTGGGCTCCTGCTCGCCGATGGTCAAAAGCTGGATGCCCTCCGGCGTGCGACCTGTTCACGTGAAGGGAGGAGATCCTTCAAAAATTCGCTTCCTTGCGCCCTGCCGAAGGCATCGACAGCCGCCTCACCTAACAACTGGCAACTCATCGTGGCGTAGAGTGGCTCAAGGGGTGATGATGGAAGTTCTAAAATAGAGAGCGCCGATTCAGGTGATTGAAGCAAAGTCTGGCCCCAAATGCCCGTAGTTTGTCGATCGGCTTGCCGGCGTCTCCTGTATAGTGTTTACGGATTACGGTGACACCAAGACCAAAGCCTGCAGATATTTATAAGTGTAGCAGCGTAACGAAAGGTGAATGCGCGGCCGCTGCCGACGCTCTCGCTGGCTTCGGAGCAGCGGTAACTGGCAACAAACCAACCGAGTTCTCCGCCTCAACTCCCCTCCACCCGATGATGCTCGAAACGTGTCGGAGCTTAGCGCCGACTTCTGCCGCTTCTATGCAGCCTCGCCTCCTGCGCTCAACCTTGCACTACCGTCTTGCAGCCGGATAGCCGAGGCTCGGTTTCAGAGGTTTCAGCCGCCCATACGGGTGCGCCGGTGTGCACCCTGTCCCTGCCCGCCCAGTTCCCGGATAGTGGCTGCAGATGGTGGTCAGTTAGCTCTTCACTTCGGGCGGGGAACATGTGCTCCAGCAGTCAGTAGCTCGGCACGGATCCTTTGCAACACGGTCTCGGCATGCCACCTCCGAGCAAGTTGGTGGCAGGCTTGTTCGGCTCCCCGACAAACCCCGTCCCATTCAGACAAGTGCTCCACTTTGGGTCACTCTCGGAAAGCTGTTAAGTTTGGTGCGAATGCTCCCTCAGAGTCCCCCACCGGAGCTGTGCTATGGCGGAACTGTGGGGGCCCCTCACGGCGTTTCAGGCGGATCCCTGACAGGCTGACTGGTCATCGCCGCTAGGTTGGCCGCATCAAATGCGGCCGCAGGCGCTAACGCTGGCATTGAAATTTGCGCTTATACGGACAGACGGGCTGACGGCGAGAGTTGAGCACGACGCGCACGGGTTTGGCGGAGGGGCTGCCTGCCTAACGGCCGCACCATAAATGCCAATTGAGCATTCTTTGTGCAGTCTGGGGTGCGTGCTCGGGGAACTGAAGAAACTCGAATGACCGCAAAGAAAGCGCCGTCGTACTTTTGCGGTAGGAGTCGTCTTCAGGATTGCGGCAATTAAATGTACATTTTATTAGTTAGGAATCACGTAGTTCTCTAGCATCCAGCTGCAGGCACTAATCGTTATCACACTTGAATAATAACTTGAGGCGCAGCCGACCAACTTCCAAACCCGCGCTACGATGTCAATGTCTGATAGTGACGATGATGCTCCTCTAATAGCCAGAAGAGACGCAAAGGGTGAGGGATGGCATAATTTCAGCAGTGCAAATTCAATTTCTGGGGCATGACGATCCTCTTCTGCTCGGCTTTCGGTGGCATGCAGGAGCTGCTAGTGCACCGGCCGTTAAGCAAGCGGTGAGATTTGGGGGATAATAGAGAAATGCCGTTGGCACGGTTTGTCGTGGTCAAGGTTGGACCAGAGTTGCTTGTTGCGCAGCAGGGTACGGCGACCAAGCCTGCCGCTAAGCCGGCGGCTAAGCCGGCGGCCGTGAAAGCAGAGGTGAAGGAAGAAGATGCGCCGGGAGTGAAGGGGCAGGAGGCGGCGGCGAAGGGGCAGGACAAGAAGCCGCCCGCGCCCAAAGGGAAAGCTGCAGTCAAGGACGAGGACGCGGCGCAGAATGGCAAGGCGGCAGCAGCAGCTAAGAAAGTCAAAGAGGAGGTCAAGCAGCCACGGGAGAAGAAGGAGTACGACATGCCGGGCCAAACACGTGAACCGCCGCCCGAGGTACGCGACAAAACCAACCCGGATGGATGGGATCAGGGCATCAGAGGGCACAGGACAGCGGCTAGAAGGAAGCACGGCTGCGGGGCCCGCACATCTGCAGGCCTTCGTCCAGCTAGGTGACGCGTCAATGAAGGATCGCGAAGCGACTGCACATTGCTTGCAGCTCATCTGATATCAACCATGCTCCTAGAACCTCACAACTCCCGCCTGCACCGTTGCGGCCCGTTTCAACAGACGGACGCCCTGCGGAAATTCTACACGTCCTTGCTAGAGCAGCGGCCAGAGAGCGAGATGGCGAAAAAATGGTGCGCAAGTGTGACGGCGCGGGTACGGGACAAGCTTTATCTACACCATTACGCCAGGGACGCATTTTAGGCGGTCGCAACGGCAAAGGGGCGGTCATTAACGCGCTTAGGGCACTTCTCGGGTTGCGCACTGGCATGTACTACCGAGTCATCACCCTCCAGCGTGCGGTGCCAGTCCACTGGGGATGCGCGACTGCGTTCCCCGGCTTGGCGCGCCGCGCGAGCGCGAATCCTGCAATCCCGAGATGCCGTGTGGCACGCTTTCTGCTGCGGCAGGTTTGGGGCATCGCGCCTCGCGGCGCAGCCATTCTGTGCTACCCGTGCTCTAAAACAGAACAGCGTGAGAGCTGTTCCGATACCAGGGATGATACCCCTGGGATGATGCGGTAGCGAAATGCGTCACTGCTCAGCTTTCCAGTTCAATGGATCAAACTTGCTGCAGGTGGCAGGCCATGGCAGGGACCCCACAGCCGGTGACCAACTGGCAGGCTAACAGGCCGGAAGGCGCAAGGGCACCTCTTAAGACGCCCTGGGATCTCTCCACGGGGACCCATCGATTGCCGTCAGCTGGGATGGCCGTCGATTGCCTTTGGGATGGCCGCGTTGTCGCCATGTCGTGCGTCGTTTAATTGCCAGGCACGCGCCGCCGCCGCCTTTGCACCCGCCGCCCGTTCTCGCCCCTTCCCCCTCTTCTCCTTGGGCCTCGTGGCGCACTGTCCATGTCTTCTTGCGGTTGGCGCCTCTTAGCTGCACGCCGTTTCGCTGCTCTTCTGGTGGGGCTGCGGCGCAGGTGCCTCATGCACGGGCTGCTCTCGCGCGACGTGGCCGAGGAACTCGTGGCGCAGCTTAAGAAGGGCAAGCCGGCGCCAAAGTAAGTCGCTCGCCGAGAGCAAGGGGCGCTAGGGACACCGTCTGCTGCCTCACGCAATCGTAGGCGATGCTATCCTGAGACTAAGTGTTGCACGGTCTGGGGCGTTGGTGTTTGACGGATGTACGGCAGGTCGCCCGCCAAGCCGTCGGGGAGATCAGAAAGCAAGGCCGCGGTCACGAAGACGCGGCGACCCGCGGAGAAGGCGCCCACTGCCAAGCGGCAACGACAAGGTCAGGAGGGATTGGGGCGAGTCTCGGAGACTCTTGGCGTGCATGAGCACAAGCTTGGGAAATTGGGTGGTGCTGATTGCTGTTATGCTGGGTGTTTGCTTGTTTGGCGTTTCCAGTGCTGCTGCCTGTCGCGTGCGCTGCGAGCATCGTAGGCGTGGGTGTGCCTCAGGCCTTGTGAGTGGCGTTGCGTGTGAATGGGGGAGGGGCGGTCGGGCGCCGGACGTACCGCTTAAGCCGCCGCCCGGGCAACGCAACCCTGTCGCAACATCGTGGTGCGCTGCAGCGGTGTCGCCCCCCAAGAAGACGCGGGCAAAGTACAGCGACGAGGAGGACGAGGAGTCCAGCAGCGGCGAGGAGGACGACGACGACGATGACGACGAGCCCATCAACAAGGTGAAGCCGGCGGCAAAGGCAGCGCCCCCCAAGCCGGCGGCGAAGCCCGCAGCTGGCAGCAAGGCGCCAGCGAGGAAGACATTGGCGAATAAGGTGCGTCGTGTTTCGTTGCGGAACGGTGGATGAGATACCGTGCAGATAATGTAGGGCTGGGAAATGAGTGTCGGTACCATATGCACGTCGCAAGCGCGGTAGGTCGGCGGTGCATGCCACGGCCCATTCGTGCGCGCGTGTTTGTCGACGCGTAGGTTGATCCAAGCCCCCCCCCTTTGGTGTTACGTCGCCGTGCTCTCTTTCTTTCTGCAGGACAAGGCCTTCACAGACGGGGGACTGGGCGATAGCGACGACGATGACGACATTCCGTTGGGCCAGCGCAGGAAGTGAGCGGCGCCGGCGACTCGGGACATACCACCTTGCCCACAACATCCAGGGCGCCCATGACGTGGCTCTCCGCTCCGTGCTTCCCCTCCCTGAAGGAGGACAGGCTGTTGGAGCCCGGTCGGCTTGTGTGCGTGTCGGCTTCCTGGTGGTGTTGAGGACCGTCGCGTGGGCCGTCGCGGCGCATCGACGACCGGCCGCCGGGTGGTTGCGCTGCTGGGTTGCGCTCCTAGCTCCGCACGTGTGCTTGTTGAGAAAGGCCTGCACGGCGGGTGGTTTGCGGGTTCCCACGAGGGGTTGCGTGTGGCGCGTGCAGAAGCGGGGGGCGTCGGTTGGTGGTTGCGCGGTTCGGCTGCCTTGCGTGGGTGGTGTCAGAACGCAAATTCGGACCCTTGCGAGTGCCCTCTCGGGGGGTGTCCTTTGGCGGGGGGCAGTTGGGCTGGCCGCGTGCGTCGCTGTGGGGCTGTCATGTGGGCCCGCATGGACTGACATTGCAACCGGTACATACAGGTGTTTTAGGCGTACGGGACCGAATTCGGACGCGGGTGACTTCTAGCTGTGCACGACAGGCTTTACTGGACGCGGTTCGGGAGGTCAAGGCACCAGGTGGTGCGCTGCTTGATACTTTCGAACTGGCAACGCCTCCGTGGCGTTCTAGGTGCGACAGAGTCGCCGAGGGCGCGTGACCGTTACCATGAGTCCATGACATTACCTGTGGGCACAATCTGACCTGTGGAATCCACGCAGTGGAGCTCGGAACCTTCCGAGGTGGCTTCGCTGTTGGCTAGGGAGTGGCAGCCAGCCCTCTCGTGGCTGCGAAGAAGGTCGATGACTTGAGATGCGTGAATCGGGATAGTGGCGATGCCTTGAGGTTGCAAATTACGCGGCTTTAGGCCGGCGCGCGTGACACATGCTCGCCCGGGAGCGGCGGTCTGGGATGCTGTGCGACCCGCAGCCCCTTGTGCGAGGCGCCGGTCGCGGACATTTTGCGGAACGCGGCGCCTAGAGCGGGGCGCGTGCACGGGGTCATGAGGTGTTGGCCAGTCGCCCCGGAGCCGAACGAGGCTGCACTCCACAGTGTGCAGCTCGGGTGCGTATTCGCTACTGCAGTTTTGTGAATGCTATCCGCGGCAATAGCGGAATCGTACAATGTCATGCGGGATCAAACCCCCTAAAGGGTCGCGGTCGGATTTCCGCTTGTGGAAGGAGCGAGGCAAGCGGAACGGGCCGTCACATTTGACACCGTAGGCGAAGAGCCACGCGCTGGAGGGGGTTAGTTAAGGGTGGTAAGGCCAAGGCCGCCGCGGTTATGTGATGCAGAGCGCCAGGGGAGGACGAGGACGCTGCGCAGCTGCGGATGCTCACCCAGCACACGGCCAGCGACGGCGCATCAGGGGCAGCGCCAGCAGGGGAGGGGCGCGCACGCTCGGAGCCCAGGGGACGGCTGGTGTGACGAATAGCAGGAAACGCGTACGCAGCCGCTCTTGCGCGGAACTTGTATCCTGACAACAAGAAGCACGTACCATTGCGAGGGTGGCAGGGTGGTGGAGTCCCCAGGCCCCCCCGCATGCCGCCGCTTCGTGGCTCATGCAAGGCATACCGCACGCTCCAACAAGACCCCAAAGGCACTAACTTGGTGTGTTCGTTAATGACTTTGGCCTCTCGCCTTGAGCCCTCACGGGGGAATGACCGTTCGAACAGTTTGCGAACCGGAGGGGTGCGAGGGCGCCGCCGCTGTGTGAAAGTGGGCGGAGCCCAATGCAGCTGAGGCAGCGGATAAAGAGTGCAGTCGGCAAAGCGACGGGAATTTGGCCGTCTCCGTTCGGGCGGCTCGTGGGGTGTGTCGCAATGCACGTGGGATGCAGGGGGCGTTGGTCCGTGCGGAGCAGGCCACCGCCCTGGGAGGCCCCTGCTTCTCCCAGAGGCGGCGCGCAGCGGCTACCCGGGCCCCGTGTTATCCGCGTTTTGCTTACTGTGAAACACAGACGGCCACCATGCGCCACGTCAGCTACACCCACTCTGGCTGCACCGGGCTCCGACAAGCCCCATTTCCTTTCCTTCCCTTTCCTATCCTTTCCTAAGCTTTATCTCTTTTGACTAAGGATCGACAGTTCGGTCCACCGCAATTCCACGAACGTGGGAGCTCAAAAGCTGAGCCAGCTGCTACTGCTGGCTTATGTATGGGCTACGGCCCCCCTGACGTCTGCACGCACACATATCCGTGACGGGTCGACGCAGCACCTGCCCTGCCTGCGTTGTGCCGGAGAACGGCACAGCTTCAAGCTAGCGAAGACTACTTCTAGCCGCCTATAGCTTTTCTGCGAGGTTCGCCCCTGAAGGAGCATCCCCGGGAAGGTTGTCCGTGCGACAGGGCGGGGCGCGCCCCGAGAGGTGCGTGCCGAGTTGCTTGAGCGAGACCGCTAACTAACGAGGTGGTGCAATGCATATTATGCATTCACCCAAGGCGCAAAATTTGCTTGGAGTAGCTGTCCGCCTTTCCCAACGGAGTGGCAGGTCCCCCGAGCTTTCTGATGACGAATAACTTTTGCCGGAACCCGTACCGTCCTTTCTCTTTCCTCGCAGAGATTTCATTGCCTCTTTTCGCTCCTCCAAGAGCAACCTTTTTCCAAACTAATCCGTGATCGAATAGCTGGACAAAACGGCACAAGCCAAAACGGCTGACAGGTTCAACGGACATTGCAGCTGCCTGGGAATCATGCTGCTCATGGCGCAATCCCCGCGGAAGAGCGGCATGGCGCAGCAGCAGCAGCAGCAGCAGGACTTGGATAGGAGCATCGCCAGCTCCAGCAACAACAGCAGCAGCAACGAGGAGAATGATTGCAACCCGTTCGGGCCGACGACGCTGGCGGAGCGGCTCGAGGTCGTCTGCAAGCGCTTCCTCCACGATGTGTGCTCATGGACGGCCTTCGATAGCGGCCAAGCGCTGGATGTGGAAGAGGTCAAGCGGGCGGCCACGTAAGCGCAATTTGCGCAGCCCGCGATCGAAAATCAAGAACAGGACGGCCTCCGGCCCGGGGTGTACCGGAAAGCTGTCCTTTCCTTTCGAGCAGGCCGCGTCACTATGGCCGGCTGGTGACGTTAAAAGCTTTGAATTCCTCTGGAAGGAATCCAATTAGGGGCCGGCCAGCTGCAAGTGGCTGCGCCCGTGCTCAGTGGCGGCTACCCCGACCCACGGGTCACTCGCCGCATGGCGGGGCCCGCGGCAGTCGTCAGCCGCCGCTTTCGGCGGCTCCCACCTCCAGATCTTCAGAACCTTTCACGTGTGAAATGGTTTTTCGGCCATTATTAATCGGCCACAAATAAATATCCCAACCTTATCATCCTTTCCTCTCCGCCGTCGGCTCACCTGTCCACCCGCCTCGACACGCTGCTCCACTCGCACACACTCCTTTCGCTCGTATCCACGCCCCGCGCCCCGCGCCCTGTCTCTTTCCCTGTCTTGTATCCACCCGCCGAGCCTCTCGTCCTCATCCACGCCCCGCGCCCTGCTCCTCACCCCCCCGCCCCCGCGCCTTGTCCACTTCGCTCTGCTCCGCCGCACACCAATTGCTGTCCATCCCGCTGTCGCCCAACCGCCCAACCGCCCAACCGCCCGCCCTCACCCTCAGCCTGTACATGGCCCCCGACGCCGTCATCCACGCCGACGGGCTGTTCGGCTACCTGGCGCCGCCCACCATGACCGGCCAGGACGCCTTCTTCGACTACATCGAGCGGGAGCGCGCCGCCTACACCACCCTGGGGGTGGATACTCTGCTGGTGGCGGTCAATGACGAGCAGGACACCGCCTTCGCACTGTCGGTGTTCCGAGTGCAGAGCGCGGGGGCCTGGCTGGGCGCGCAGCCCACGGGCAGGTGAACGGGGGCTGGGGCGTTGGGGCGTGGGGCGCGTTGGGCGCCTTGGGTCTGGGCTGCCCGAGCAGCACTGGTACCGCCGTGTGTGGTGGTGGTGGTGGTGGTGGTGGTGGTGGTGGGGCGGGGGGCCAAGGTGGTGGATTCAAGGCGGGCCTTCTTGGATTCGGATGATGCGGTTTACGGAGACCACGCAGCGTTCGTTGGCTTTTCGCGGCGGAGGCGGCGCAGGCGGTCTGCATGGGTCGATATGCGGCTAGGTAGGTTCGTTGGGGGCTGCGGGGGATCGCGGGGTCGAGCTGCTGCCACGCGCCGCCCGCCGCTGGTTGCGGTGTCTATTTGCCGCCATTACCTCTCTGGGGGGTCTGGGCTCTGACTCGCATTGCATCGCTCTGTGGCCCACGTCGGGAATGTCCCAAACCACAGCCACCATCCACCACCACCACCACCACCGCACCACCGCCCATCCACCACCACCCACCTCCACCACCCACCGCCACCCCCCACCCCCCACCCATGCCTTGTCAGGATCTCGGAGGGAGTGCGCATCGATGAGGTTCGGTTCGATTCGGAGGCCAAGATTGTGGAGGCATGGTGCAACCGCCAACTGTTCCAGGTACGGCACCGTAAGGGTGCAGTACGGCACGACACGGCGCGGTATAGGTATGCACAGTGTGATGTGGGGGGGGGGGGACTGGGAACGGCATTCCATTTTGAACGTCCTATGGGGGAGGGGCGAGGATGCTGTCAGGTGGGAGCGCGCTGATGTTCACCCGGGGACGGGGAAGGGGAAGGGGACGGGACGGGGTGTGCGCAGATCGTGTGGGGCGGGGCGGGACGGGGCGGCTGTGGCCTGGGAACAACCGATATAAGAGGTGCGGCGGTCGTCTGCATGTCTCAACACACACCTAGGAGTCTGTTTTCCTTTAGGGAGGTGCTGCAGCACCGCCCAACTGCGACTGGGGGCTGATCCACCCCTTGGGGGGCACTGACCCACATTGAGATCAGCAGAGCACTGGGGCACTGGGGCGGTGCGTGCCGGGACCCCGCTGTGGGCGCCGTGTAGGGGCCGAGGAGGATCCAAGGGTGCCGCCCAAGGCCAGGGCGCCTCGGTCGGTGTGGGAGGAGAGTGACCTTACGGCAGGACTGTACCGCACGCCGTACCCCTAGCCGCGCGTCCAGGCCCCGCCACTCTCGACGCGCTCGACGCGCTCGATCCGGTTGTTCGCCCGTCTCCGCTGTCCCTGTCCCAATCCCGATCTCAATCCCGATCCCGGTTCCTGCACCGCCGCCTCCCGCCTGCCCGAACCGCCCCCCTTTCTCCCCGCCCTTCCCTCCCTTCCTCCTCTCCCCCCAGGAGGAGCGCGAATCGATCCTGCGCGACCCGGCGCACCACCACGCAGCCGCCTTCGACCGCTCCCTGCTGCGGCGGCAGGTTCCGGAGCACGAGGACGGCTCGCACGGCCCCCTGGCCCCAGTCAAGATGATGCGTGTGGCCGCCATGTGGGCTGAGGTGGGCTGAGGGGGAGGGGCGGGGAGGATGGGCCTGGGAGGGGGGGATAATCAAGGACAGAGAATACCGGGAGGGGAGGTGCAGTGAGTTATTTAGTGGAATGTGTTGTGAGGAGTTGGTGGTTGTCACCTCTTGGGGTGTGGTTGCGGATGTGGGTGACGGGGGTTGGGGGAATGACCGGGGGGCTCCGAAGGCGGGTGGGTTGGGTGTATCGTCAGCCCACCCGTCCTTGCCCACCCGTCCTTGCCCACCCGTCCTGCCATCCTCCATCCGCCCACACGTCGCACCCGGCTACCCATCCCGGCCATCCACCCGTCCCTCTCAGCTGTGGAATGTGGCCACCGCGAGCGGTTCCCTCAATCCGGACATTCTGGACAGCTTCATGGAGGAGGACTTTGCGCTGTACGACATGCTGGGGATGACGGGGGACGACGAGGCGCACCTGGACCACCCATACACGGTGAGGGGGGGGAAGGGGAAAGGGGGTTGATACGGCAGAAACCACACGGCAGCCAAGGGACGGAGGGCGATGCAGTCACACCCAGACCCAGGGGGCGTTGGCGGGTGGGTGAGAGGAGGGGCCTGGGAAGCTGGGAGTTAAGAAGGGGGAGAGGGGTGTTGGGGGGCGAACGGGGAGCGCGGCGAATGGAGGGGGGAGAGGCGGCGAGAGGCTCTTGAGGGATGAAAGGCCCTGGGCTGACGCTTTCCAGGCTTGGGTTGTGTTGACGGATGGGGCCGCGGGAAAAGGGGGGACAGGGGCGGTTGGGCCCGCTGCCTGGGCAGTGGGAGGAATCCGGGGCTCGGCGTCGCCCCTGGTGCATGTCTGGTGGTGCGATGTGAGGCGAGGCGGGAGGCACCAGCAGGGCATGATAACACTCCATTGAAAGTTTGGCATCTTGTTGGTATCTACGAACGGTTTTTGCGGTTCACACAGAGGAGTAAATCGCGGCCCCCACGCCCCGCCGCCCGTCGCGGTCGTGGTCTTTTACCCAAACCCAACTCAAATCCAACCCAACCCAACGGCTCACCGCGGGGGCCGGGGGCGGGGGCGGGGGGTACGCAGGCGATCCACAGCCGCGAGGACGCGAAGCGGGTCATGCAGGACCTGACCAACAAGTACGACGTGGACGAGTCTGTCGTACGCATCGCGGCGCGGCATGGCACCAACGCCACGTTCACGCACTGGCGCGCGCGTCTGCTGCGACGGACGCCCCAGGTGGGCTGGGCGGGGCGGTTGGGTGGGCGGGTTGGTGGTGGTGTTAAAACTTCCTACAACCTCTTACGCCGTATGTGGTCTGCAGCGCACGGTCACTCACGGCCTTGCTGCGCGGTCCGACTCGCCCTGGTGAAAGCTGTCCGTGGGTGGCGGGGGCCGCGAGTAACCCAGCCAGACGGGACGAGCGCTTACACACCCTACACACGCTACATGCCGGTACGCTACATCACCCACCGCTTCTGCTTCCCGCAGAGTGTGGCCGCGCGCGAGGCAGCCGCCGCGGATCCCTACGCGATAGGCCCGGGGCCGGTCGTCGGAGGACAGGACACCGCCGCCACTGGCAGCGGTGGCGGCGGTCCCTCCTTCGCCACGGAGGCGACCGAGGTCCTGTTGTTTTCACCCAACGGAAAGCTGCAGGCGGTGTACCAGTTCCGGCGGCCCCTAGGATCCGACCGCCGTGCCGTGCTGGCGCCGCCGCCGGCGTCGCCGGCGTCGCCGGCGGCGGCGGAGGGGACGGCGGAGGCGGAGGGGACGGCGGAGGCGGAGGCCGCCGAGGCGACGGAGGCCGAGGGCGGCGGGGGCGAGAAAGCTGCGGAAGTGGTGGAGGCAGCGGAGGCGGCGGCGGCGGGGCCGGTGCCGATGCCGGTGGTGTGAGGGCGGGGAGGGTGGGGGCGAGATGCAGCGGACCGCCGGGTATGGGCGCGGCGGGGGCGAATGAGGGCAGAGGGGAGGAGCCTGAGGCGCGGGGAGGGGAGGCGGTCAGCGGCGGGCGTGTCGGTTCCCTGTTGCGACTTGCGAGGAGGACTGGGGGGAATGCAGTGCGGCCCGGACAGCAAGTCTAGAATGCCGCTAGCTCGTAAGCGCACTGGGGCACTGGGGCACTGGGTAGGCAGGCCTCGTTCTTGGAGGTACCCGTATCAAGGTCACACGGGGAGGGAGGCAACAGGCGGAGTGAGGAGGTCTGGTCGTGAGGCGGACCAGAGGCGGGTGGTTAGGGCGGGGCAATCATAGGCTTCCCACTCGGGGGAAAGAACATTACAGCCATTCGCCGCCAGCCTCCGCCATGTGCGTGGGCAGGTGTGTGTGTGTGTGCGCCCCGATCTTGTCCGGGCGCCGTCATCCGCCGTACTGCCGTATATGGATACACAATCGTACATGCACGATGTCGTACTGCGCTCTGTCGCGGGGGTTTCAGGTGGGGTGGTCTCTTCAGGGGGGAGGTCAGTGAGAGGCTCGAGGCGCACCTCGAAGATGCCGCCTGCATGGCGCTCCAGTCGCCATGAGTTACCGTACCCTGGGGCCCGTGCGTGCTGGGCGGGCGGCCGCGGAGAGGACTGCTTCCAGGAGGCGGCGGGAGGGCCACTGAGGAAGCTCTCCAGGGAGGTGGCGCTGACGCTGACGCACTCGACACAGCTCCGCCGGCAGCACCGGACCCACTGCTGCTGCTGCTGCTGTTGCTTCCCGCCGTAGTCGGCGGTGCAAAAGCGGCGGGGTGGGGGAGCGGGAGTGGGGAGGAGCTCACTTTTGCACTAAGGCCAGTAGGCCCGAGGACAGAGACAGACAGATAGATAGACAGACGGTCAGGCCTGATGCGGCATTTCGGCATGTTGGGTGTTCCGAGGCGAGGTGTGGCTTTGGCTCGCGTTGTTGCAGGAACCGTGTTGCAATGATCTGAGAGGCCATCGGCCCACGTACGGTAGTTGTGTGCAGAATGGCGGAGAGTGGTGGTGTGTACGCTGCTGCTGCTGCTGGTGGCGCGACTCGTGGACAGAGAGAGGTTCGGATACGGGAGGAAGGTCGGAGGTGCACAACGGCCCCTGCGGGCGGCACGTCCACACTTTGCTGGGGGGGGGGGAAACAGCGCCAAAAGGTGCAAGCGCAGCGGAGCGTTTTAATTTACAGCGGACATAACATATGGTATCAAGTGTCGTACAATCCGTACACGCGGGGCCGCATCCATGTGCATGAAGACCGCCGGAGACTGTCAGACTGACCTCCCGCCAGCCTCCAGGGCGCTGTAACAACCAAGTCGGCCGTCTAGAGAGCCATCCGCTCGGACGGCTTTGCTATTAGTCGTACGGTAATACGAGCCGCAAACAAGTTACCTGTCAGCCGTTCCCGGCGGCCACAGGTTTGTCCAGGGCCATTCAGTCCCCCTAAGAGCCGTTCGCTGCGACACATTCACGTATCACACACGTATTTAACTATTTATCCTAGTTCGCATCGGTTAACAAGCGCTGCACGCACCGTTGGATACGTCCATAGGCTCCCAATAAGACCGGCATCGCGCGCGCGCTCACGGAACGGCATGTACGACAGGCAGTTGCATCGCCGGCGGAGTCATCGCACTGGCACACCCACGTTACCATCGGCGCCATCCGCGCATCCGCAAGCTACACCCTTGAAGCGCCTGAACCCACCACAGCCCGCCACCGGGAGCGGGCCTACGACCATCGCCAACACGCCCGACCACGGAACAAGACGGTCCTACTTTCATGGCCTAGGTGTTATCTATGGCCTAGCTGTTATCCAGCTCCTCTGTAATTAACTAGGGCCCACGAACACAGCAATTGCTACCGTTGTACCGGATTGATTGTAACCGCATCACACTGCGCTCAGAGCCGTTCTGCAGACGATGGTCGACTGCAGTCTGCCCTGGCTTCGTTGAACGGCAAACGCACACACACACGCACGCGCCCCCCACCCTACCGCGGGCCCGTCCTTTCCCACGCATCTCTTAACCAGACTTCGGCACGGAACGGGGTTACAGCACTCGTACTGCCCCGCACTCCGGCCCTGCGTCCTAGGTCGTCCGTACTTCGTCGCTCCAAGGCAGTCTCGCCCGGCCAGTCAGTCACACATGTTCATTCACCCCGGCCAGCCCAGTAGTCCTGCTAGTGCGCAACTCAAGCCAGCCTGCGCAGCGCCAGGGCCGCCGAGGGCCGCGCGGCGGGCTTGTCCTCGTTGCAGCACGCCATCATGACGGCCGCCAGCGGCTTGAGCACCTGGCCGAGCGCCTTCTCCGCTGCCTCGAGCTCCTTGGGCTGCTCGTCCAGGGCGGCGGCGAGCCGGTCCCGGACGTCGCTGACCGCCATGAGGATGCAGCGGCCGCAGCTGTACATGTCCGAGCGCGAGTCGGCCCACTGGCCGTCATCCTGCTCGGGCGCCGCGTAAAAGGGCGTGCCGCGCGACTCGTTCGCCGAGATCTTCTTGCCCAGCTCGCAGGGCCGCACCTCGGCCGCGTCGATCAGTTGCCACCTCGCCTTGACGTGGTCGTAAACCATGTTTTCCAGCTTGTGGTCTGCGGGGGGGGGGAGGAGGGCAAGAGAGTGAGCGAGGGGCAGAGAGTTGAGGCGGGGTTAGGCGCACGCACCCATATAACATCCCAGCTGCATTTTTGCTGGGACCAACAAGATTACCGCAATTGCGAATGCGCCCTCAGCCCCATAAACGGACAGCCGTCGCCTTCACTCTCCGGCCCCTGATCGGGCCCCCGCCCGCCCACGCGCACATAGCACGCATCCCGTCATCCACAATCCACCCATCTCCGGCCACTCACCAATCAGCACGTAGCCCCGCTTGTGCGCCTGGCCGACCAGCGAAAACATGTCGCGTGCGAGGCGGGTGATCATGCCCGCCAGCTCCTTCACCGTCGACTGCAGGCTGCGCTTGCCGGCCTTGAACGCGGCGAGCAGCGGCGTCGCCACGTGGTCAATGTACTGCCCGGCATCTCCGGACGGGTAGTACGGAAACACGGCAATGATCTCGCGATCGGGGAGAATGTCGTCGTTGTCCTCCGCGGCGTCGGTCTCGCGCGAGTACGGCCGCTCAACCACCATCAGCGGCTGCACGAAGATGCCCGGCAGCCGTGCAATGGTGGCCGCCTCGCTCCTCGCCTCCTTCTCCGTGACAATCATGATGCCCTGCTCGGCGGCGGCGCTGTCCGTGCCGCGGAGACGCGCCTCCAGCAGCGCCGCTCGCCGCGCCGAGTGGAAGGGAATCTGCTTGGCCACCGCGCCCTCCGCACCGCGCCGCCGGACCAGGAAAACGCCGCTGTCCCACTGGGACATCGGGGCCTTGAGCATCGGGGCAGCGGAGTTTGGGCGCCTCGGGTCCAAGAACGGCGGGATCTGAATGGCGTAAGACGGCGAAGATGACGGCGAGCAGCGGCCGCTGGCGGTTGGTGTGCCAGCGGGCGAAGCAGCGGAGCGAGAGGTGGTGGTGGAGGCGCGGCGCATCACGGCGGCGGCGGGGGATGCCTTGCTGCGGTTGGCGGCGGCGCCAGCGGGCGAAGAAGCGGCGGCGGACGCTGACCTGCTACTGGCAGCTGGGGAGAAGGCGGGGGAGGCGCGGGTTGCTGTGCGGGCGGCGCTCGATGACTTGCTGGTGGCGGTGGTGGCGGTGGAGGACGAGGAGAGGGTGGGCCTGCTGGCAACTGCCGCGGCGGACGGGGGGCGGGCGGCGGCGGCGGCAGTGATGGTCGAGGTGCTCTTGACGATACGGTAAGCTGGCGTCGCCGTCGCCGTGCCGTTGCGGAGCGAAGTTGCACGCATGCTTCCAACGCTTGCGTTGGCCGTCAGTGCCGGTGCTGCCGTCATGGAGGCCTTGGATGCGCAGGCGGCGCTGGAGGTCTTCGCCAAGGACCTGAACGGTACAAGTGGGACATCACAGCGCAGCGGCATATGGGCTGGTAAGGAGGGGGGCGGTGAGGGGCATTTCGAGCCAGTCAAGCAGCAGGTGGGTTTCCGAGTAAGGCACTGCTGGCTCGATTAGTGTGCCCGCCGCCTTAGCGCAGGCCGCAAGGGTACGTCTTATGGCCTGCAAAACCAAGTACCTTTCACACATTATATTCCCTAAGGCACACCAAACGCGCAAAGGCGCCATCTCTCCGCGTGCGCCATTGCATGGCGGACACGAAGTTCTCAAGGATGCGACGCCAGAAACCATACCCGAAAACAACGCCAAAAACATACCGGAAGTACCACAAGAAGCGTTTCCAAAATAATTTAGGTAGCCAGGCAAGCTCTCAAGCAAGGAGCACCCACCTTTTGGTTTTGAGATCGCCAATGACGGTGACGGGGTCGCGCGCCCTGACAGAAGTCTTGGTGAGCGTCCTGAAAGCATTAAGCAGTATACAAAATGTTAGTCGAAAATGCAGTTGAGAGCACTCTCATGTGCTGGGCCGCTTGCGCTGTGACGCCATCTATCGACCTGCCTGCCAAAGTGCAACCCAAGAGACTCACCGAGGAGGGCGTTCCCAGCCTCCAGCAGCCTTGCCCATCGCCTTGGTGGAGCTCTTAACGAGCATCTGAGGAACAGTTGACGCCATTCTGCTGTCGGTGACAACCGGAAGGCTTCGAGCTAGGGTAACAAACGGCCTTGGTTTGCTTGTTGACTGCAAGAAGCCGAGGCAATAAAGCGTCGGTGATACTTGCGAGTACCGCAGGCTTGCAAGGCAGAAGAAGGAGAGAGAGAGAGAGAAAATGAGGGAGATTTGGGGCAGAGTGCTTGCGTTGCGAGAGACAGGTATGCCAGGGCAGTTCTGGAGTCTGATAAGGAATGCCTTGGGTCCAGTGGTGGAGTAACAGTGATGCTCGGGGCCTTACTGGCCGCCACGAGAACTGCTGTCGGGCGTACGACAGAACTTCCGCAACTGCACTCTGTACTTTTAGTAAGGCCCCGAGCATCACTGTTACTCCACCACTGGACCCAAGGCATTCCTTATCAGACTCCAGAACTGCCCTGGCATACCTGTGTCTCGCAACGCAAGCACTCTGCCCCAAATCTCCCTCATTTTCTCTCTCTCCTTCTTCTGCCTTGCAAGCCTGCGGTACTCGCAAGTATCACCGACGCTTTATTGCCTCGGCTTCTTGCAGTCAACAAGCAAACCAAGGCCGTTTGTTACCCTAGCTCGAAGCCTTCCGGTTGTCACCGACAGCAGAATGGCGTCAACTGTTCCTCAGATGCTCGTTAAGAACTCCACCAAGGCGATGGGCAAGGCTGCTGGAGGCTGGGAACGCCCTCCTCGGTGAGTCTCTTGGGTTGCACTTTGGCAGGCAGGTCGATAGATGGCGTCACAGCGCAAGCGGCCCAGCACATGAGAGTGCTCTCAACTGCATTTTCGACTAACATTTTCTACCCTGCTTTATGTTTTCAACCCTGCTTAATGCTTTCAGGACGCTCACCAAGACTTCTGTCGGGGCGCGCGACCCCGTCACCGTCCTTGGCGATCTCAAAACCAAAAGGTGGGTGCTACTTGCTTGAGAGCTTGCCTGGCTACCTAAATTATTTTGGAAACGCTTCTTGTGGTACTTCCGGTATGTTTTTGGCGTTGTTTTCGGGTATGGTTTCTGGCGTCGCATCCTTGAGAACTTCGTGTCCGCCATGCAATGGCGCACGCGGAGAGATGGCGCCTTTGCGCGTTTGGTGTGCCTTAGGGAATATAATGTGTGAAAGGTACTTGGTTTTGCAGGCCATAAGACGTACCCTTGCGGCCTGCGCTAAGGCGGCGGGCACACTAATCGAGCCAGCAGTGCCTTACTCGGAAACCCACCTGCTGCTTGACTGGCTCGAAATGCCCCTCACCGCCCCCCTCCTTACCAGCCCATATGCCGCTGCGCTGTGATGTCCCACTTGTACCGTTCAGGTCCTTGGCGAAGACCTCCAGCGCCGCCTGCGCATCCAAGGCCTCCATGACGGCAGCACCGGCACTGACGGCCAACGCAAGCGTTGGAAGCATGCGTGCAACTTCGCTTCGCAACGGCACGGCGACGGCGACGCCAGCTTACCGTATCGTCAAGAGCACCTCGACCATCACTGCCGCCGCCGCCAGAACTGTCGCCGCGGCCCGCCTCCCGTCCGCCGCGGCAGTTGCCAGCAGGCCCACCTTCTCCTCGTCCTCCACCGCCACCACCGCCACCAGCAAGTCATCGAGCGCCGCCCGCACAGCAACCCGTGCCTCCCCCGCCGTCTCCCCAGCTGTCAATAGCAGGTCAGCGTCCGCCGCCGCTTCTTCGCCTGCTGGCACCGCCAACAGCAGCAAGGCATCCCCCGCCGCCGCCGTGGGGCGCCGCGCCTCCACCACCACCTCTCGCTCCGCTGCTTCGCCCACTGGATGGCACACCAACCGCCAGCGGCCGCTGCTCGCCGTCATCTTCGCCGCCATCTTGCGCCATTCAGATCCCGCCGTTCCTGGACCCAAGGCGCCCAAACTCCGCTGCCCCGATGCTCAAGGCCCCGATGTCCCAGTGGGACAGCGGCGTTTTCCTGGTCCGGCGGCGCGGTGCTGAGGGAGCGGTGGCCAAGCAGATTCCCTTCCACTCGGCGCGGCGAGCGGCGCTGCTGGAGGCGCGTCTCCGCGGCACGGACAGCGCCGCCGCCGAGCAGGGCATCATGATTGTCACGGAGAAGGAGGCGCGGAGCGAGGCGGCTACCATTGCTCGGCTGCCGGGCATCTTCGTGCAACCGCTCATGGTGGTTGAGCGGCCGTACTCGCGCGAGACCGACGCCGCGGAGGACAACGACGACATTCTCCCCGATCGCGAGATCATTGCCGTGTTTCCGTACTACCCGTCCGGAGATGCCGGGCAGTACATTGACCACGTGGCGACGCCGCTGCTCGCCGCGTTCAAGGCCGGCAAGCGCAGCCTGCAGTCGACGGTGAAGGAGCTGGCGGGCATGATCACCCGCCTCGCACGCGACATGTTTTCGCTGGTCGGCCAGGCGCACAAGCGGGGCTACGTGCTGATTGGTGAGTGACCGGAGGCGGGAGATGGATGGATGGTGGTGGATGACGGGATGCGTGCTATGTGCGCGTGGACGGGCGGGGGCCGGAGCAGGGGCCGGAGAGTGACGGCGACGGATGTCCGTTTCATGGGGTTTGGAGCGCATTCGCATTTGCGGTAGCCTTGTTGGTCCCAGCAAAATTGCAGCTGGGATGTGATATGGGTGCGTGTGCGTGCGCCTAACCCCGCCTCAACTCTCTGCCCCTCGCTCGCTCTCCCCCCCCCCCCCGCAGACCACAAGCTGGAAAACATGGTTTACGACCACGTCAAGGCGAGGTGGCAACTGATCGACGCGGCCGAGGTGCGGCCCTGCGAGCTGGGCAAGAAGATCTCGGCGAACGAGTCGCGCGGCACGCCCTTTTACGCGGCGCCCGAACAGGATGACGGCCAGTGGGCCGACTCGCGCTCGGAGATGTACAGCTGCGGCCGCTGCATCCTCATGGCGGTCAGCGACGTCCGGGACCGGCTCGCCGCCGCCCTGGACGAGCAGCCCAAGGAGCTCGAGGCAGCGGAGAAGGCGCTCGGCGAGGTGCTCAAGCCGCTGGCGGCCGTCATGATGGCGTGCTGCAACGAGGACAAGCCCGCCGCGCGGCCCTCGGCGGCCCTGGCGCTGCGCAGGCTGGCTTGAGTTGCGCCCCCTAGCACGAACTGATGGGTTGGCCGGGGTTAAATGAACATGTGTGACTGACTGGCCGGGCGAGACTGCCATGAAGCGACGAAGTACGGACGACCTAGGACGCAGGGCCGGAATGCGGGGCAGTACGAGTGCTGTGACCCCGTTTCGTGCCGAAGTCCGGTTAAGAGATGCGTGGGAAAGGATGGGCCCGCGGTAGGGTGGGGGGCGCGCGTGTGTGTGTGTGTGTTTGCCGTTCAACGAAGCCAGGGCAGACTGCAGTCGACCACCTTCTGCAGAACGGAACGGCTCCGAGCGCAGTACGGTAATAGTTGTATTACGCGCACTAGTACGTATGACAGTAGGCTCGAGGCCGGCAAAGGTCGAGCCATCTTATCATGGTGGGGCGCTTTGGCGCACGCTTTCTGGCCCGCGCCTGATGACGGGACGTAATGGGTTTAGGCGCGCGTTGTACGGGGGAGGGCACTGGTGCCTTTCCAGAGGGGCATCGGGATTGTGTGGAGGTTTGCTTTTGTGCCGAGCCGCTGAATAGATACCCGCTGGAAAGTGAGGATTAGAGTGGCATGGCATTTGAGACGCTTGGCGACGCGCAGAGCGAGCACGGCTTGCTCGCACGGACTTGCTCACGCCATGAAGCAAAAATAATGTAATGCATTAGCCTAAGGCGTTTGCTTTACGTCTTGTACATTATGGCGAATGCTGGACTGTGCTGTTCGCTTCCCCGACATCATCGGCCGTCAGTGACGGGAACCAGCAGAACGTCCGAACCGTTGCAGCTCAGCTCAGTAGAACAAAGCCAGGAAGAATAGTGAAGGAGCAATGCCAGTAAGGAAAGCAACCGGAGGAAAGTCCTAGTGGGTCCAACTCTTCCGCTTTCCCCCAGCCCTGCTTTTCCCAAAGGCATGAGCGCTTCCGTGGCAAGATTCCTTAGGCCAAGCCTGCAGCCGGACATCAATGCAACTCGGGCAAGGTGGACGTAGGCGTGAAGTCGTCGTGCAACCAGCCCTGCGTGCAACCTTATGCAGTCGTGCTGCGGGTGCTGAGCTGTACAGCATCGCACGTTGCTCTGGAAGCTTACGTCGAAATGTTACTGAGGTCGTTTTCTTGCTTTGAGTCGAATTTGGATAAGCTTTCTACGTCCTACCCTAATCACTTTAGGCTGTTCTCATCACCGTTCGGGCGTAGCCGCTAATATGTCGGCCAGTGACAGCGACAACGAAGAAGATAAACGCCAACAGCCCAAATTGGTTGACGATAATAAAGGCTTGCATCCTCTGTTTTGGGATGCCTTGCCGGAGGACGCCGACCAAGACCCTACTTTCGCTGCTCTGAAAGCTCTTGAAGAGGACTTGCCGCCAGAGGAGCGCGCAGAAAACTACAAGGTAGCATGCCCTGGTTTATGCTGTAACTCCGTCACCGTCCCGTCGGTCCCTGCGCAGCGCGGACGCCATCCCGACGCGCCGACACAAATTTTTAACGCGGCGTTGTCTAGGAGTATCACCATCGACGTGGAACGCTTCTCTCAGACGTATCGCGATGCTTCGTGCACCCTTGAACACTGCCGACCCCGCCCTCGACCCCCCCCCCCTCCCGCCCACCCACGCCTCTCCGCCCCAACCGCCGCCATCCTCCGCGCCAAACAGACTCAGGGCAACAACAAGCTCCGCATGGCGCAGTCCGACAAGGCCGACGCAGCCGCCCGTCGGACGCTCCTGCGTGACGCCGTTGAATGTTACGGCAATGGCCTGGGGTTACACGTCGACAATCCCCGGCTCAACGCCGTCCTTCACGCAAACCGAGCCCACGTCCACTTGCTCCTAGGTGCGATGCTCTGGGCACCACACCCGTCGGCTCGTGGCATCCGTCCGCCTCGTGGTGGTGCTGATCACAGCGGAGCTGGGCTCTTGCCGCACAATGTGGTGGCCCATGGGTCGCTGTGGGGCCGCCCACGGGGGGGTCGCCTCCGTCCCATCGCTGCGGCACCTTCCTTGCTGCCCACGGAGGGGTCACCTTCCCGCGTAAATACAAGGCCAAGCTGTGCAGACCTGCACCCATGCATACCGAGCTCTTTTTCGCCTACGTTGTTGCCGCCGGGTTGCAGGGAATTTGCGCAAGGCCCTTGAAGACAGCCTGGCCGCCAAGAAGCTGGATCCGGGGAACGTAAAGGTCGGTCAGTCGTCTCAGCTCAGTCAGCTCTGCTCAGTCAGTGCGCGACGGGGCGCAGGGCGCATCATCCGTTGGGATGACTTTCTCGCGCACCATACCGCGAACTGAGTCGGGCCCGTGCCCTTGAGGGCGCCCCCCCCCCCGTAGCCCGCCCCCCTAAGACGCACATCCCAGGCACTGCCCAAGGAGCGGCCGTAGCCTGCTCGATACACCCCATGTCGTGGCATGTGGCGCATCGACCACACACTCTTCCGCGCCACCGCAGGCCATCTTCCGGGGGGCCCGAGCAGCCTTGAAGCTGGGTCTGTGGGACCAGTGCCTGCAGCTCTGCGCGGAGGGCCGGGCGGCGGACCCGCAGTCCAAGGAGTTCGACCCGCTGGTCAAGGTGCGTGTACGTGTGTGTGTGTGTGCTTGTGGGGAAGGGGAGTAATAGGAGGAAAGGAGGGGGCCGGCTGACTGGACCAGGTGCCTGGGGGGGAGGGGCGGCCTACTTGTGGTCGGTTGTTGGTGTCTGGTTCGTGATCAGGAAAAGGGTGGCCAGCTGACTAGGCCGGCGTACTAGACGTGCCCGCCCCACCGCCCCACCGATGCCCGCCTCCCCTCTTGCCCCTCGGGCAGCGCACCCGGGGCCCGCCAACCGCGTCGCCCCTCTTCCCCCTCTTCCCCTCGATTAGCTTAGGGCTATTAGTACTGGCTATTAGTACTGGAGCCCTGGTGAACGGGCATAACCCAACCACCTACCCACCCGCACGGCGCCGGCTCCGGTACTCCGCCGTTGCTCCCCCCTCCCCGCTCCCCGTTTCCCCAGGAGGCCTCCGCCAAGGTGCAGGAGCGGCGGCAGGTGGAGGAGCGCATCGCGGCGCAGGCGGAGGCGGAGGCGGCGCCCGCTCGTGCGCTGGTGGACGTGTTGATGGCGCGGGGCTACAAGCTGACGCGGCCGCAGGTGGGTCCGGTTTCGGTTTCGGTTTCGGTGGGTGCTGTTCGGTTTGGAGCGGCTCCAGGGAGGAGGCGGACCAATGACGGGAAGGCGGTGTACCGGTGCCTGGACGGCGGTGAGGGGAAGGGGGCAACGGCGCGTGGGCCGCCCGGAGGTGCACGGCCCCGCTGCCTGGCTCACTGCCCGGCCCGGCCCGGCTCGCTGTCATGGGGTTCGTCCAGTACGGGTACAGCACCTCGGGCTGGAGCGGAAGCGGGGGCGGGGGCGGATCCGGACGGCGCGCGAGCTTCCTTCTCCGGCGGGCCACCAGGTGTCCCACCTGGTAGCAGCGGCTCTGTCCGGGAGGAGGAGGCGGGTGGCGCCATCGCTCCGGTTCGCGCTGGCGCCACGTAGCCTTGGTTACCACTTCGCTGCGGTTCGTCTCTGTGCTCTTCCCGCCTCCCGCCTCCGAGCCCCGACCCCTTCATGGTAACCCACTGAAGTAGGGGCCTGGTTGCTGCACCCAGAATTCCATATCCGACGACCCATTGCACACCTCCCAACCCCCCGACCCCCGACTCCCCCGACTCCCCGGGCCCTTCCCCTTGGTGGATGTCGCAGGTGAGCCTGGGCTCCCGCACCAAGCCGGCGCTCAACCCGGACGGCTCTCTGACGTGGCCGGTGCTGCTGATGTACCCGGAGAGCGGGCAACAGGACGTGGTGGAGGCGTTTGGGGAGGAGGACACGTTCAACGAGCACCTGGACATGGTGGGGGCGGGGGGCGGCAGCAGGGGGGGGCCTGCAGGGGCTGCAGGGGCTGCTGAGCCGCCGCGGAGTGGAGGCGGAGGCGCAGGCGGGGAGAGCGGGGGCACAGCGGGGAAGAGCCGGGCCCGGGAACCCCCAAACACCCACGCGTGTGCGCGGCTCGGCCCGGTGGCGGCGGCGGCGTTGGGAGCGCGCTGTTAGAACTTGGGAACGGGTGGACTGGAGCCCCCCTGGCGCAGCAGATTTCATTCCCGTTCCCAAGGCTTGTCTCGCGTATTGCGTATGCGCAAAAACAAACCACCAGCAGATGTGTGTGCAGGCAGCCTATTGCGCGACGTGAGTTTGGAGGAGGGGCATTTAGGGGAGGGTCGTCGTTATTCATTCCGCAGCAGCGTTCTCCGCTGACGCTGGCCCCTCCCCCCCCAACCCGCCCGCCTGCCGGCCGGCTGGCTCGCCACGCGTTGACCCCCTGGTGGGTGGTGGGTGGTGGGTGCCGCAGATGTTCGGGCCGGACGCTCCGCCGCTGCAGTGGGACGAGGCCGGCGACTACCGCCGCGACCGCATCGAGCTCTACTACCTGGCGCATGCGGGCAAGCCGCTCAACAGGGTGGGTGGATCAACGGTGGATTGCCGCGGAAAGCGGCGGATTGCCGAAAAAATCTAAAATAAAAAAAAATCTCAAGAGATGTTTGAAAGATCAAAGGTGGATTGCCGCAATTACTGCTGCATCCGTTCGCCAACCCGCCGTCGACCCTCCGTTCCTCCGCTGCGGTATCATGCATGTCACCTCTCCCGCCCCCGCTCTCGCACGCTCACAACCTCCTCCGCGCCGCAGGACCAGCTGGTTCAGGCGATGCAGGGCCGCTGGCCGCAGGGCCTCGACGACACCGCCGACGGCGGGCCGCAGCGCTACGGCAGCCGCGCGGCGCGCATGCGGCGCATCAACCCGCGCTCCTCGCTGGTCGGCGTGTTGACGGCGGAGGACCACGTGGTGGCGGGCCTGCCGCTGTTCTTCGTGGTGGCCAAGGGGACGTCCTACCGGGAGAGGTTCCTGGAGAGCGGCCGATAAGGCGAGGACGAGGGGGTTGAAGAAGCGGGGGGGGGGAGGCGGGTGCTTGGTTGCGGAGGGGGCGGGGGACGGAGGGGGCGGGCTGCGGGCTGAGTGCTGCGCCGCGCAGGGGGCTTTTTTGCTGCGGATGGGGCGGATGGCGTGCGGTGGAAAGGCCGGGCTGGTGAAGTGGCGGGCCGCTCAAGAGGAAGGGTGGCAGCCGTGTGGGTGCGTGCGTGCGTGCGTGGGTGAGGTCGTGCGCCCCTGGGCCCTGGGCCCTGGCTACGGATCGGGTGCACCGGGTGGGGTAGCGGCTGGCGTGTCAGGGGAGGTCAGGGGACGGCGGCCGGCTGTACTTGCGGACTGCGCTGCGGCCGGCTGGCAGGCGGCGCTCCTAACGCGATCAGGGCAGGACGGCGATCTTGGCGGAGGTCCCCGGGGTGATGCAGAAGACCGACGGGGCCGTGGACGGACGGGGACGGGCCGTGGACGGGTCAGGGGTGTCCAACTACGGGGGGGCCTCTCCGCTCCTGGCTAGGCCGTTGGCCGGCCGGTAGTCGACCGTTACCGTCAACACCGCGGCCCCCTCAAACCTTGGTGACGACACAGCGCATGCAACGACCCGGCTGCCTTCCCTAGATGCACTTGCAGGCGCAGGCACGACAGCTGTGGCGGCCGGCGGCAGCAGCATCTCGGCCAGAAGGCGAGCTCCGCGAGGTTCCCCCACGGCGCAGCGGCGACATTCGTTACCGCCTACAGGCGCCATAGGGCGGTGAATCGCCCAATCCACATCCCCAGCACACGGTACCTTTGCCGGTACAGCGATCATGCTCCAGTCACCCCCTACACGGTCGCGGCCCCTCCCCAATAATGAAGCGTCCAGTGGAGCGGCCTGTCCGTGACCCGGCAAGAGACGCTTTGCCGACGCAATGACAACGAATGGCAGATGCCTAACCACCACCACGCAGTCGCAGCGTTCGTCGGCAGCCCACCTTCTTGGGTCCGGATAGCCGGGACTCTGCTGGTGCGCAGACAAGGCCGACCGAATGTTCTGAAATGTCGTCGGAACATTTGGACTAGTACTTCAGTTCGCTAAGTACTTCAGTTCAGTTCGCTAGTACTTCAGTTGCATGCCATTCAGTCTCCACACCCAGGAAGCTGCGGCCATGCGCCCGTGCCCCGCTCTCCATTTGCGCACGACATCAACCATGAAACACGAAATAATTTCATGTAAATTATCAAACAAACCTGCGCCCGGGTATTCGCAAATGTCCATAACCGGACCTCCCACCCCTGCCGCCACACGCCGCGTCTTTCGACGCCCCTAAGCTCAGCGCTGCCCTGCCCCGGTGTTATGGTTGCGTGTGACGCCCCTGCTGCAACCGCACACTTACCTCCGTCGTATGCAACCTGTATGGTCGTCCTGACCAGCGCACGTGCCAGGTCTCACTTCGTGGTCTCGTGCAATTTGCGCACCTCGTGCACCACACGATGACACGAATCAACCCAGTTCCAGATACCCCGCGTCGCTTCCAAACAAAAGCAGGACACAGCTCTCCAGTTGTTTGCTCAGGGCGTGTCTGCTGGCTGTCCCGACACAACACGCAGCTCCATGCAAGTGTGTCTAGCGAGAAGGCCGTCGTGCAGTCGAGTCACAGACCGGCTCCTCGGAGCAACCCAACTGCTGCCTCCGACAAAAGCGTGTACGGTGCAATGGCCCCGTTTTGCCGGACTTCGGGATGGAACGGTCAACCAACCAACCAAACGCATTTGTCCTGCAGTCCTCGCGCAGCGGCTTGCATCAGCGCAATTATTGACCCTACTAACGACGAGATGCATATCAATGCATATTTACCGTACCGCGCATCCGCTACCGCGTTCAAAGCTATCCGCACTCAACACTGCAGCCCCCAGCAAACCCAGCGTTACTAGAAGCAGCCCCCCAACCTTCGTGGCCGCCCGTGTTTTTCGATGGTGCGCTTGCCCGAATCGCATGCCCCCGGACAGCCACGCCGCCGACGCCTTTCCGCACAGAGGCTGGAAGTCGACAACACGAGCACACGCCAAGCAAGCTGTCCGCCGGGTAGGCGGCGGCGCCGCGCGTAGGCAGCGGCGGCGGCGCCGCACGTAGGCAGCGGCGGCGGCGCCGCGCGTAGGCAGCGGCGGCGGCGCCGCGCGTAGGCAGCGGCGGCGGCGCCGCGCGTAGGCAGCGGCGGCGGCGCCGCGCGTAGGCAGCGGCGGCGGCGCCGCGCAGAGAACCGCTGCAGGGACCCCGCACGCCGTCACACCTTACGGTGTCAAACGATGATCCCCCGGCTGACACAGACCCACATCGTCACAGTGGAACACTGTCACCACGAGCCAACCGGCCCTCACCTCCCCCGGCCCCGAACGCCGCCGCCCTCCGCCCGCTTGTGCGCCTTCCGGCAGTCCCGCGAGCAGTACGCCGCCGACCCCCGCATCCCCGCCTCGCTGTCGCCCTCCAGGTTGGTGCAACCCGGCTTAGCGCACGTCGGCAGCCGCAGCGCCATCTCCACAAAGCAGGGCGGCGGCAGCACGGCGGCAAGCCGCAACAGGCCGACTGCTATTCCGTCGATGTCCCGCAGCCAAGCCACATCCTCCTCGCCGGGGTCCCTGCCATCCGCCACCGCCGGCGCCAGCTCCAGAAAGTGAGTGAAGGAATTTGGCCCGCTGCTGTCACACAGGCGATCCTGTACCCAGGCTAGGAGCGTGACTCCCGGGCTGATCTGCGTCTGCAGCAGCGTCCTCCCTTGGCGGGGGAAAGCCACCAGGAAATAAGCAAGTACTCGGGAGAAGAGTGAGACTACGCCGTTCGCCACCTTGCCAGTAATATATTGCTGGCATACCGCCTGGCCGGCCAGTTGCATGAGCCCCGGCAGGTCCGTCGACCCCAACAGCAGCTGCTCCCAACTGCTGCTGCCGCTGCTGCTGGCGGCGGTCGCCGCGCGGTCACGGCTGCCTGACGAGCGGGAGCCACCGGCACAGCCCCCCGCCTGCTGCAACCCGCCCTCCGCCTCAAGGCAGGTGAGGTACGCGAGGATAGGGAGTGTCGCCCAGCCCAGGACCGCCACGGCAAACGGGAACCCCATGCCAAATGATCTCTTGCAGCGTTTTGGCCCGCCCTGGGTGAAAGCCTCCAGCATCCTCCGGAGCACCGGCAGCCAGCGCATGAGGGCGAATGTGGCCAGCAGCGACAGCCGATGGAGCGGGGCAGCGGGCAGCAGCGGGGCCGAGGGCCCGGAGCTGCTGTTGTCACCGCTGTCGCTCCGGTTACCACCGCCGCTGTTGCCTCCGCGTCCGCTTCCGCTGCTGGTCCCCGGCGCTGACCCATCGCCCGGTGCTGGCCCAGTTGCGACACCTCCCGCCTCCTTGGGGTCATGGCGGCACCACCAGCGCCTGTCCTGCGGCCCTACGAATATGCTCGAGTTCGTCAAGGTGCTCACCGCGATTATCGAGCTCGTGCTGGTGATATCGTTCAACAGCTCGTAGACAGCAGCGTCCCCTTTCTTCACAAATGTCGCCTCGAAAGCCTTTGCTGATGTGGCAATGAGCGCCGCCACGGCTGTTAGATCGTCGTACGCCATGAGGCTGGCAATGCCCCCGGCTCGCTGCAGCAGCGACGTAATGCAGCGCAGCACCGGCACCGACTGGCCGCTCGACGGGCCCCCGGCAGCAAGGCGCATCTCGGCACGGATACACCGCTCCAGGCAGGGCACGTAGCCGGCGGCCAGGGCGGCGGCCAGGTTCGGACTGGGGTCGGGTGGCAGGGGAGCGCCGTCACCGGCTGCGAAGGGCACCATCGCGGAACAACAGAGCGAGATCGTAACAGCACTGCCATGCCACGTTACTGACACAGATTCCCTTTCATCCAATGACGGCATGTCGGTGCATTGGCACCCGGCACAGCGGCCCTACGGCCCTACACACAGCTTTCCAGCCCCGCATCCGTTCCTAATACGCCCAAGTGTCGTCCCTCCAACGACCCTGGCATGGCCGTCCCAAGCCACAATATCCTCACCTGCCATTACCTCGCCCAGCGACGGCAGGGGCAGCTTGGCCAACAGCTGCAACGGACCCAGATCCGGGAGGCCCAGCCGCGGCCGGACGTGCACGGCGGCGTTCGCGGTGCGCACGACCGGCGCCCACAGCCCGCGGAGGTCACCCGCCGAGCCGCCTTGGACGAGCGCTACAGCGCAGTCCAGCGCCGCCAGGGCCAGGTCCATGGAAGCCCCGGGGTCGAAGCGGAGGCTGCTCCCGGCAGCGCCACTGGGCCGGACTGCCCCCGCCGCCGAAGAGGCGCTCGCCGCAGCCGCCGCCCGCTCGCACACGAGCCGCAGGGCCCGGTCCTTGCAGGGCCGGGCCCGGTTGCGCGCCCACCAGTGGAACGACATGGCCGTGAGGTCCGCCGACGCATCGAAGAAGGACGGCGGCCCGGCGCCCAGGCGAATGCGGTTGTCGGACGCCGCCGCAGCCAGCGTCAGGGGCACCATGACTTCGCTCGGCAGCCTCGCCAGGCTTGGCAGGCCGTAGCTGGGCCCCTTGTCCACGTTCGCGATTTGCGACACCGCGTGCAGCAGCAGGAACTTCTGCACACAGGGCGCTGAAAGAAGCACGTCAGCCCACACCGCCAGCGGCCGCTGCGTGCTCGAGGCCCTCCACTGGATGAACATCGCGAGCCGCCTGGCGAACATCAGCACCGCCTGCCCCGACTCCGCGTTGGCACGCGCGCTAGGCTCCAGGGAGCCCAATGAGAGTGACACCGCTCGCGCTGCGTGTTCCATCACCCGGCTGCTCCGGATGGTGCCGCCCAGGGACTGCAGCGCCGCCGCCAACTCCCCAGTGGCCTGCTCGCCGTGGCGACCGCAGCACAGGGCGCACTTCATCAGCATCCGAACCAAGTGCTGCTGCACGTCTGTCCACGTAGGGCCTCTAGGTGCGCCAGGCTCCTCCCTCGCTGCGCCTCCTGCTGCGGCTCCTGCTGCATTGGCTGCTGCCCCCGCCCCCGCCCCCCCTTCCGCCTCGGTGGGCTGTCCCCCTGCTCCTAGATCCTCTGCAGCCGGCGGCGCCTTCAAGGCGGCAGATATAGCTGCCGCCGCGGTGCTCGCCATCCCCGCGAACAGGCGGCTGAGGCACTGCATCAGGTCCGTCCGGACCAGCAGCCGCGTCACCGCTGCCAGCACTGCCTGGACGTCTGGTGAGTCCGCGGGGAAGCCGAAGAGCGCGTCCACGCAGCTAGCCAGAAACTCAAGGACCCGACCGGACCGCCGCAAGTCGCAGCCCGCCGCTGACATCCAGAGCTCCTGTAGATCCCGTACTGTGTACGACAGCAACCTTACCAAGCCGCAACGGGTTTCCGGTAAAGCCCAAGCGATGCGCATCGCTTCGGAATCATCTTGGTGGCCATATCCCGCCGAGAAAGCAACCTGGGTTTCAAGCTTGACGCCCGCCGTTTGCACGACCACGTCTGGCGCGAGCGCTTCGTTTGCAAGGGATGCCAGTGAGGATAGGAGGACACCGCGCCCCAAAATACTGCCAAAGCCTAACGGCCTATGCAGCACACGCCCATCCGAAGGGCCCGCGCCGCTGGCGACATCGCCGCCCGGCCGCCGTCCGTTCCGCCCATCACCTGCCGCTTCCATCACGATTGGCTCCATGCCGCAGCCCGCCGATAACAGGCCGTCCTCCGCAGCGCCCGGTACCGACGGGCCGGCAGCGCAGGGCAATGCGGTTGCTGCCGCCTGCTCTGCTGCTGCTGTTGCACCCTGCCCTGCTGCTGCTGCTGTTGCTGCGGCGGGTGCGTCCTCACCGCTCGATACGTCCGTTCCATGCGGGCTTAGTGCGGGAGGTGCTGCCTCCAGAGGCCGGCTGCACGGCGGCGAGTGCGAAGGCACATGTGGGCAACCTGCAGCTGCCGAGGCGCCGGGGCCGGCTGGCGCGGCCGCGAAACCGTCAGCAGCGGCCCTTGCCGCGGCATCCTCACAGGCAGTCGCTGCTGCTGCCATGACACCGCCCGCCGATGCCGCACCCTCAGCATCCGCTCCTACCTCCGCATCCGTGGCGGCGCCGGCCTTTGCCGCCATGTCTGCGTCGATCATTGCCACCGCTGCTGCCGGTGCCGGTACATCAGCCTGAGTTGCGCCCTCAGCAGGCGCGGCTGTGTGAGCCAAGACTGCTGTAGCTTCCGAGGACACTGCTGCTGATGATGAGCCGCCGGCGCGGGACGGTGTTTCTGCAGCAGCGCTTCTGGCAGCTGCTGCCGCTACTGCCGGGGAGTCGGTGTGAAACGCCCCCTCGACCTGCGCGGCCTCGGCAGGAGCGGTTGGCGCCGATGTAACATCCGCCGGCGTGGGTGCCAGTTGCAACGTGGGGCTGTTCGTTGTGCCGCTTGCACCACATACAGCTTGTGCCACTGACACCGCTGCCAGAACCGGCTCTGCTGCCTGCCCTAGCGACCCCCCAGGAACCGCCGCCGCCGCCTCTGCAGCCTCCACCGTTGTCCTTGCTTCGGCTATCGCTGCCGCCCGCTCTGCAGCTGGTTCTGTCGTTGGATCTGCCGCTAGTTCTGCAGCTGCAGTTGCGAACGGCCCTGACGAGACGCAGGGGGGAAACGGCGCACTGAACACCGCGCTCGCTGTGCTCACTGCCGTGCCGTCGGGCGACAGCTGGTCCGGAGCCCTGGGGGCCGCGCCCGCAGCACGTGCCGCCTCCACAACTTCTACCGCCGCGTCAGCCTCCCGCAGCGCCACACACAGCGCGCTGTTGATCTCGGTGACCAGCTGCAGCCCGCCGACGCATGCGGCCCACATGGCCACCGCTGCGGCCTCCTTAGCCTGAACAGCCTCACGTGCAGCCGCGGTCAGATCCCCCCTCTCTATCGCTTGCCGCGCTGTATCAGCGAACCCAAATGCCTGTTGCCGCTGAACCTGCGCCAAAGTCCCGGCAACCAACGCTGAAATGGAGAGGGCTTCCGTCGCCGCTGTGCCTGAAGCTGCGACCAGCGCCAGCGCATCGACCACCGTTGAAGCTTCCCTCAGCACGAGGTCATAGTCCGCAGCCGACTGGCCCCTTGCCGCGGCTGCGGCGGCCTGCGCAGCCTGCCGGGCACTGCGCAGCTGTGCCTGGACCGCCGCTGATCCTGTCGCAGAAGCACAGGCAAGCGAAACATAATCCACTGCAAGCTCACCCCAGCCATGCTGGCCATCCTACTTAACGTCTACTGACCTTTGGTTGGCAACTCCCCAACGTGTCCAAGTGGGGGCTGCGTCACCAGGACAAGGCGCTTTTTAGCCCTTTCGAGCTTCAGCAAAATTGATTTGATACAGGGTTCCATCGCGCATGAAGGCTGGCGGTTTGAAAATGCTTGGATGCCGTCCTGAACAAGTTGGCCCTGCTTGGAGCACGAAGAAGCGCTGCTTGTGAGTTTGTGCCTTTGGATATACTAAAGATAACGGCGTCTGTGTATCTCTGTGGGTCTTTCCATGTTGCGAGACTGACGAGTTTATCATAAAGTGCAATACATTTGACAGGTTATCCTTGCAAAGATGAGCATGAGCCTTAACCCTTGAACGATCAGGGAAGGGCTGCTAGGAAAGCAAGCACGGCACCCGCCCGGGGCCGTCCGTTGACTAAAGCCCGGCCGAGTTCAGATGGGCCCGATGCCATGTGCCAACGGTCGCCTGACAAACGTGTCGTTTTTGCCTTGTAGTGCGAAGAGGGCCGGGCAGAGCCCCTCCAGGCATGTACCGTCCCGGCCGGTGAACGCTGGGTCGTGTTGGCCAGTTTGCTGGCCGACGGACTTTAGCTTTAGGACCTGACAGGGCTCCTTTTCCGACCGCCAAACTGACGAGGAGTTGGCCGAGAAGATCGCCGTGAGTCCATGCGGAGAACGGGGACAGAGGATAAAAGTAGAATTCGCGTAAACGGGGCCGACCCAGCCCAACCGGGAGTGCTGATTGACAGCCGCCGCGTCGCCGTCGGACCAACCCTAACGGACGTAGCACACGACTACCCCTTCCCGCTTTGGACCCCCGGAACCCGCCCTTGTCTTTTTTCTTGCCCCCGTCTGTCGGCCGTTGCCTCTTCCGACAGCTGTACAGTACCCCTCCCGCGTTCCCCTCCCGCCTTCCGCCTTCTCACTACACGATGTACGGGGTGCATACACGTCGTTGCCCGGCACCACCATAGGGGTGTTTACACAACGCATGGATCCCATGCCTGCATATGGTCTTGGTAAGCCCCGAAGCAGCGCCGAAACCGCCCGTGGGGGAGGGCACTACCGTATGCCTGTTACATGTGTCCAGTGGATCTGCGGGCAGATGCTTGGCGTGAAAGGTTCGAGGCAAGCCGCAAGGACACACCTCCATTCAGCTCGGACTCCCAGCCGGTCTGAAGAAGGCGCAGCTGAACACCGCTGCGCCAGACGTTCTCCCAAGGGGTAGGTTGGGGGGTGTCCGACGGGGCGCGAATGGCTGTAAAACCGGAAGCGTAGCATCAAGAGTGCAAAAGTTCAGCCCATCCCACGGATCAGAGAAGACCAACCGTAACCAGGGGAGAGGGGTCAGGGGTGTCCAACTACGGGGGGGGCCTCTCCGCTCCTGGCTAGGCCGTTGGCCGGCCGGTAGTCGACCGTTACCGTCAACACCGCGGCCCCCTCAAACCTTGGTGACGACACAGCGCATGCAACGACCCGGCTGCCTTCCCTAGATGCACTTGCAGGCGCAGGCACGACAGCTGTGGCGGCCGGCGGCAGCAGCATCTCGGCCAGAGGGCGAGCTCCGCGAGGTTCCCCCACGGCGCAGCGGCGACATTCGTTACCGCCTACAGGCGCCATAGGGCGGTGAATCGCCCAATCCACATCCCCAGCACACGGTACCTTTGCCGGTACAGCGATCATGCTCCAGTCACCCCCTACACGGTCGCGGCCCCTCCCCAATAATGAAGCGTCCAGTGGAGCGGCCTGTCCGTGACCCGGCAAGAGACGCTTTGCCGACGCAATGACAACGAATGGCAGATGCCTAACCACCACCACGCAGTCGCAGCGTTCGTCGGCAGCCCACCTTCTTGGGTCCGGATAGCCGGGACTCTGCTGGTGCGCAGACAAGGCCGACCGCATGTTCTGAATGTCGATGGAACGTTTGGCCTAGTACTTAAGTTCGCTAAGTTGTATGCCATCCAGTCTCCACACTCAGGAAGCTGCGGCCATGCGCCTGTGCCCCGCTCTCCATTTATGCACGACATTAACCATGAAACATGAACGCAACAAGCAAACCTGCGCCCAGGTATTCGCAAATTTCCGTAACCGGACCTCCCACCCCTGCCGCCACGTCTTTCGACGCCCCTAAGCTCAGCGCTGCCCTGCCCCGGTGTTGTGGTTGCGTGTGACGCCCCTGCTGCGACCGCACACTAACCTCCGTCGTGTGCAACCCGCGGATGCAAGCCGTGTGGTCGTCCTGACCAGCGCACGTGCCAGGTCTCACTTCATGGTCTCATGCATTTTGCGCACCTCATGCACCACACGATGACACGAATCAACCCAGTTCCAGATACCGGTACCGCGCGTCGCTCCGCCACTACCATTTCGGCGGGATGCAAAACAAAAGCAGGACACAGCTCACCAGTTGTTTGCTTACGCAACTCTGTTATTGCCAGGGCGTGTCTGCTGGCTGTCCCGACACAACACGCAGCTCCATGCAAGTGTGTCTAGCGAGAAGGCCGTCGTGCGGTCGAGTCACAGACCGGCCCCTCGGAGCAACCCAACCGCTGCCGGCGACCGTAGGCGGCTAGAGGCCTCCTCCGACAAGAGCGTGTACGGTGCAATGGCCCCGTTTTGCCGGACTTCGGGAACCCGTCAACCAACCAATCAAACGCGTTTGTCCTGCAGTCCTCGCGCAGCGGCTTGCATCAGCGCAAGTATTGACCCTATCAACGACGAGACGCATAATCGATGCACATTTACCGTACCGCGCATCCGCTACCGCATTCAAAGCTACCCGCATTCGACACTGCAGCCACCAGCAAACCCAGCATTACTAGAAGCAGCCCCCCAACCTTCGTGGCCGCCCGTGTTTTTCGATGGTGCGCTTGGCCGAATCGCATGCCCCCGGACAGCCACGCCGCCGACGCCTTATCGCACCGAGGCTGTCCACAACACGAGTCCACGCCAAGCAACACGAGTCCACCGGGTAGGCGGCGCCACCGCGCCTGGGCAGCGGCGGCGGCGCCGCGCAGAGAACCGCTGCAGGGACCCCGCACGCCGTCACACCTTACGGTGTCAAACGATGATCCCCCGGGCTGACACAGACCCACATCGTGGGACACTGTCACCGCGAGCCAACCGGCCCTCACCTCCCCCGGCCCCGAACGCCGCCGCCCTCCGCCCGCTTGTGCGCCTTCCGGCAGTCCCGCGAGCAGTACGCCGCCGACCCCCGCATCCCCGCCTCGCTGTCGCCCTCCAGGTTAGTGCAGCCCGGCTTAGAGCACATCGGCAGCCGCATCGCCATCTCCACAAAGCAAGGCGGCGGCAGCACGGCGGCAAGCCGCAACAGGCCGACTGCTATTCCGTCGCTGTCCCGTAGCCGCGCCACATCCTCTTCGCCGGGGTCCCTGCCATCCGCCACCGCCGGCGCCAGCTCCAGAAAGTGAGTGTAGGCGTTTGGCCCGCTGCTGTCACACAGGCGATCCCGTATCCAGGCTAGGAGCGTGACTCCCGGGCTGATCTGCGTCTGCAGCAGCGCCCTCCCCTGGCGGGGTAAAGCCACCAGGAAATAAGCAAGTACTCGGGAGAAGATTCCAACTAGGCAGTCCGGCCTGTCCGCCACCTTGCCATTCATATGTTGCTGGCATACCGTTTGGCCGGCCATTTGCATGAGCCCCGGCAGGTCCATCGACCCCAACAGCAGCTGCTCCCAACTGCTGCTGCCGCTGCTGCTGGCAGCGGTCGCCGCGCGGTCACAGCTGCCTGACGAGCGGGAGGCACCGGCACCGCCAGCCGCCTGCTGCGACCCGCCCTCCGCCTCACGGCAGGTGAGGTACGCGAGGATCGGGAATGGCGCCCAGCTCAGGACCGCCACGGCAATCGGGAGCCCCATGGAAATTGGTCTCTTAAGCCCCACGTAACTTGACCTCTTGCAGCGTTTTGGCCCGCCCGGGGTGAAAACCTCCAGCATCCTCCGGAGCACCGGCAGCCAGCGCATGAAGGCGAATGTGGCCAGCAGCGACAGCCGATGGAGCGGGGCAGCGGGCAGCAGCGGGGCCGAGGGCCCGGAGCCGCTGTTGTCACCGCTGTCGCTCCGGTTACCACCGCCGCTGTTGCCTCCGCGTCCGCTTCCGCTGCTGGTCCCCGGCGCTGTCCCATCGCCCGGTGCTGGTCCAGTTGCGACACCTCCCGCCTCCTTGGGGTCATGGCGGCACCACCAGCGCCTGTCCTGCGGCCCTACGAATATGCTCGAGTTCGTCAAGGTGTTCACCGCGATTACCGTGCTCATGCCGGTAATATCGTTCAACAGCTCGTAGACAGCAGCGGCCCCTTCCTTCACAAATGTCGCCTCGAAAGCCTTTGCTGATGTGGCAATGAGCGCCGCCACGGCTGTTAGATCGTCGTACGCCATGAGGCTGGCAATGCCCCCGGCTCGCTGCAGCAGCGACGTAATGCAGCGCAGCACCGGCACCGACTGGCCGCTCGACGGCCCCCCGGCAGCAAGGCGCATCTCGGCACGGATGCACCGCTCCAGGCAGGGCACGTAGCCGGCGGCCAGGGCGGCGGCCAGGTCCGGACTGGGGTCGGGTGGCAGGGGAGCGCCGTCGCCGCCTGCGAAGGGCACCATCGCGGAACAACAGAGCGGAATCGTAACAGCACTGCCATGCCACGATATTGAGGTCCAACTGACACAGATTCCCTTCCATCCAATTACGGCAATGACGATATACCCTGGCATGGCCGTCCCAAGCCACAATATCCTCACCTGCCATTACCTCGCCCAGCGACGGCAGGGGCAGCTTGGCCAACAGCTGCAACGGACCCAGATCCGGGAGGCCCAGCCGCGGCCGGACGTGCACGGCGGCGTTCGCGGTGCGCACGACCGGCGCCCACAGCCCGCGGAGGTCACCCGCCGAGCCGCCTTGGACGAGCGCTACAGCGCAGTCCAGCGCCGCCAGGGCCAGGTCCATGGAAGCCCCGGGCTCGAAGCGGAGGCTGCTCCCGGCAGCGCCACTGGGCCGGACTGCCCCCGCCGCCGAAGAGGCGCTCGCCGCAGCCGCCGCCCGCTCGCACACGAGCCGCAGGGCCCGGTCCTTGCAGGGCCGGGCCCGGTTGCGCGCCCACCAGTGGAACGACATGGCCGTGAGGTCCGCCGACGCATCGAAGAAGGACGGCGGCCCGGCGCCCAGGCGAATGCGGTTGTCGGACGCCGCCGCAGCCAGCGTCAGGGGCACCATGACTTCGCTCGGCAGCCTCGCCAGGCTTGGCAGGCCGTAGCTGGGCCCCTTGTCCACGTTCGCGATTTGCGACACCGCGTGCAGCAGCAGGAACTTCTGCACACAGGGCGCTGAAAGAAGCACGTCAGCCCACACCGCCAGCGGCCGCTGCGTGCTCGAGGCCCTCCACTGGATGAACATCGCGAGCCGCCTGGCGAACATCAGCACCGCCTGCCCCGACTCCGCGTTGGCACGCGCGCTAGGCTCCAGGGAGCCCAATGAGAGTGACACCGCTCGCGCTGCGTGTTCCATCACCCGGCTGCTCCGGATGGTGCCGCCCAGGGACTGCAGCGCCGCCGCCAACTCCCCAGTGGCCTGCTCGCCGTGGCGACCGCAGCACAGGGCGCACTTCATCAGCATCCGAACCAAGTGCTGCTGCACGTCCGTCCACGTAGGGCCTCTAGGTGCGCCAGGCTCCTCCCTCGCTGCGGCTCCTGCTGCGGCTCCTGCTGCATTGGCTGCTGCCATTGCCTCCGCTTCCGCCTCGGTGGGCTGTCCCCCTGCTCCTACATCCTCTGCAGCCGGCGGTGTCTTCAAGGCGGCAGCTATAGCTGCCGCCGCGGTGCTCGCCATCCCCGCGAACAGGCGGCTGAGGCACTGCATCAGGTCCGTCCAGACCAGCAGCCGCGCCACCGCTGCCAGCACTGCCTGGACGTCCGGTGAGTCCGCGGGGAAGCCGAAGAGCGCGTCCACGCAGCTAGCCAGAAACTCAAGGACCCGACCGGACCGCCGCAAGTCGCAGCCCGCCGCTGACATCCAGAGCTCCTGTAGATCCCGTACTGTGTACGACAGCAACCTTACCAAGCCGCAACGGGTTTCCGGTAAAGCCCAAGCGATGCGCATCGCTTCGGAATCATCTTGGTGGCCATATCCCGCCGAGAAAGCGACCTGGGTTTCAAGCTTGACGCCCGCCGTTTGCACGACCACGTCTGGCGCGAGCGCTTCGTTTGCAAGGGAAGCCAGTGAGGATAGGAGGACACCGCGCCCCAAAATACTGCCAAAGCCTAACGGCCTATGCAGCACACGCCCATCCGAAGGGCCCGCGCCGCTGGCGACATCGCCGCCCGGCCGCCGTCCGTTCCGCCCATCACCTGCCGCTTCCATCACGATTGGCTCCATGCCGCAGCCCGCCGATAACAGGCCGTCCTCCGCAGCGCCCGGTACCGACGGGCCGGCAGCGCAGGGCAATGCGGTTGCTGCCGTCTGTTCTGCTGCTGCTGTCGTACCCTGTCCTGCTGCTGCTGCTGCTGTTGCTGCGGCGGGTGTGTCCTCGCCGCTCGATACGTCCGTTCCATGCGGGCTTAGTGCGGGAGGTGCTGCCTCCAGAGGCCGGCTGCACGGCGGCGAGTGCGAAGGCACATGTGGGCAACCTGCAGCTGCCGAGGCGTCGGGGCCGGCTGGCGCGGCCGCGAAACCGTCAGCAGCGGCCCTTGCCGCGGCATCCTCACAGGCAGTCGCTGCTGCTGCCATGACACCGCCCGCCGATGCCGCACCCTCAGCATCCGCTCCTACCTCCGCATCCGTGGCGGCGCCGGCCTTTGCCGCCATGTCTGCGTCGATCATTGCCACCGCTGCTGCCGGTGCCGGTACATCAGCCTGAGTTGCGCCCTCAGCAGGCGCGGCTGTGTGAGCCAAGACTGCTGTAGCTTCCGAGGACGCTGCTGCTGCTGACGAGCCGCCGGCGCGGGACGGTGTTTCCGTAGCAGCGCTTCTGGCAGCTGCTGCCGCTACTGCCGGGGAGTCGGTGTGAAACGCCCCCTCGACCTGCGCGGCCTCGGCAGGAGCGGTTGGCGCCGATGTAACATCCGCCGGCGTGGGTGCCAGTTGCAACGGGGGGCTGTTCGTTGTGCCGCTTGCACCACATACAGCTTGTGCCACTGACACTGCTGCCGGTACCGGCTCTGCTGCTGGCCCTGACGACCCCCCAGGAACCGCCGCCGCCGCCTCTGCAGCCTCCACCGTTGTACTTGCTTCGGCTATCGCTGCCGCCCGCTCTGCAGCTGGTTCTGTCGTTGGATCTGCTGCTAGTTCTGCAGCTGCAGTTGCGAACGGCCCTGACGAGACGCAGGGGAGAAACGGCGCACTGAACACCGCGCTCGCTGTGCTCACCGCCGCGCCGTCGGGCGACAGCTGGTCCGGAGCCCTGGGGGCCGCGCCCGCAGCACGTGCCGCTTCCACAACTTCTATCGCCGCGTCAGCCTCCCGCAGCGCCACACCCAGCGCGCTGTTGATTTCGGTGACCAGCTGCAGCCCGCCGACGCAAGCGGCCCACATGGCCACCGCTGCGGCCTCCTTAGCCTGGACGGCCACACGTGCAGCCGCGGTCAGATCCCCCCTCTCAATCGCTTGCCGCGCTGTATCAGCGAACCCAAGTGCCTGTTGCCGCTGAACCTGCGCCAAAGTCCCGGCAACCAACGCTGAAATGGAGAGGGCTTCCGTCGCCGCTGTGCCTGAAGCTGCGACCAGCGCCAGCGCATCGACCACCGTTGAAGCTTCCCTCAGCACGAGGTCATAGTCCGCAGCGGACTGGCCCCCTGCCGCGGCTGCGGCGGCTTGCGCAGCCTGCCGGGCACTGCGCAGATGTGCCTGGGCCGCCGCTGCTCCTGTCGCAGAAGCGCAGGCAAGCGAATCATAATCTACTGCAAGCTCACCCCAGCCATGCTGGCCATCCTACTTGGATGGATGGATGTTACAAGCTTCAGTGAGCTCGTACATCCTACTTAACGTCTACTGACCTTTGGTTGGCAACTCCCCAACGGCACCTTCTCGGTGTCCAAGTGGGGGCTGCGTCACCAGGACAAGGCGCTTTTTAGCCCTTTCGAGCTTCAGCAAGATTGATTTGATACAGGGTTCCATCGCGCATCAAGGCTGGCGGTTTTGAAATGCTTGGATGCCGTCTTAAACAAGTTGGCCCTGCTTGGAGTATGAAGAAGCGCTGCTTGTGAGTTTGTACCTTTGATTACACCAAAGGTAACGGCGTTTGTGTATCTCTGTCCCACTGGGTCTTTATTCCAGGTTGCACGACTGACGGGTATAAAGTGCTATACATTTAAAACGTATCCTTCCAAAGGTAAACATGAGCCTTAACCCTTGAAAGAACAGGGAAGGGCTGCAAGCTCGGCACCCGCCCGGGGTCGTCCGTCGCCGAAAGCCCGGGAGAGTCCAGATGGGCCCGATGCCATGTGCTAACTGTCGCCTGACTATGTGACAAACTTGTACCAATATCTTTGCATGTAGCTACACGTCGCTTCTCCAATTGCCAGTTGCAAATTTTCGATGCTTTATTTGTCATTTTGCACAATTGCCATCAGTAGTGATCTCCCCTGATTGCGATGCTACATGGCCGTATTTGCTTTGTGCCGTCTTTGCCTTTCTATGCGAAGAGGGCTAGGCAGAGCCCCTCCAGGCATGTACCGTCCCGGCCGGTGAACGCTGGGTTGTTGCAGAGAGGCGCAGAGGGGCACCAGGGGCCGGGCACGGCGGCCGGATGGGGTATATAAAGGGCCCTCAGAGGTGCAATGGCAGCTGGGCAAAGGCGGGTCAGCCGCGGGGCGTCGGGGCCCCCTGCACCATGCCGGCACCGGGAGTCTTGGGGCACAACACGGCACAATGGTTCCGCCACTGGATGGGACTCCAGCAGCAACTGCAGGGCAACAGAGGACCAGGGTGAAACGGCAATGATGGGGTGAGCTTGTGCCCATTCCATAATTGCTATCACTGGGGTTTAAGATATGAGCTGGCCGCGTTGGTGGCGCTGATGGTCCACTTGGACGGGCAGCAACGGAGGGAGCCGCTTGACCGCAGCATCCGCAGGCGGATGCACGAGGCTTCCCTGGAAAGCCTGAAAGAAGAGCTGGAGGAGCAGGTGCGGGAGATTGGGGGGCAATAAAAATGGCACTGCAGCGGGAGAAACGGAGGCGACGTTTGGACGTTAGCGAACTCCGTACGGCTGGGAATGAGGACGCCGTACAACTCGTGCAACGACCGACACAAGGCCCGGCGGCTCGTCACTGATAAAAACCAAATCACCACTTAGTGTCCATATTCATGGTTTGATCAATGAGTTGCACCCATCTGCCAAGGTACCAGCGCAACGCTGTCAGCAGATGGCCGAGGCAAGGTCGACAGTGTGCTGCTAGCGTGGCTGTGACCGGGCTTCGTGTCCTCTTCGAGACACATGGCAACGCAATTTTACAAGCGGGCCACATAAGAGATAATGGTGGCTTTCACGAGATTTACTATGAAGTCCACGGCGCAGCTCATGGCGCGCCCGTCGTCGTCGTCCATGGCGGCCCGGGCGCAGGCTGCTATGTTAATCACACGTAAGTATATATGCCATGATATCCGGCTGCAAGTGAACCTTTTTACAGTGTCGGCCGCCGCCCGAGGCGGCGCAGCCACCATGTAGACTCCTCTATGTCTTGTTTTATATCTCTTTCCCTCCTGTTTCGGATTGTGATCATGACAATACAGGCGATTTTTTGATTTGAATCGGTACAAGGTGGTTCTCCTTGATCAGCGTGGGTGCGGCCGGTCGACCCCTCGAGGATGCCTCGTGGAAAACAACACGGCAGCCCTCGTTTCTGACTTGGAATTGCTTCGGCAGCATCTGGGCATTGATAAATGGCTGCTGTTTGGCGGGTCGTGGGGCGTCACGCTCTCGCTCGCCTACGCTCTGGCACACCCGCACAGGTAGGATCTGGGCTGTTGAGTCTCTCACCTGCGGGCACTTCTACCTTACCATTGCGACCAATGTCGTGTATTTGTCGTGCTCCCAACACATCATCTAAGATTGAACACTCCGTTCTTGGATGTATTGCTGCAGGGTTACGGCCATGATCCTGCGGGGTGTTTGCACCATGCGGCAACAGGAGATCGACTGGATGTACGGCGGTGGCGCTGGAGTCCTCAAGCCGTGGGCTTGGCAACGCTTTCTAGACCACCTGGACCTTGAAGAGCGCCAAGCGCCGCTTTTGAGCTACTACCGTCGTCTCCTGTCGCCCGATGCTTCTTGCCGAGATGCAGCGGTAGGTGGACAAAGCGAAGCCTTCGCTGTGGGCCCGGGAGTTGTCAGACTCCGGGAGCTGTCCATTTGTAGGTTTCCGCTGAATTACCGTGCCCAGCTGAAGCAGTGATGTCCAATACACGCATAGTTCACCTGACGTGGGCCTACTACCCACCATGTTGAACAAATTTCTTTCGCTCCTATCTGAGCTTCAAGCTGGCACGGCGGCGGGCGGACACACCATTATCATTGAGATATGCGCGAGACATTGTCGTTTTCGAATTATTTCGGCACGACCGCATCTCTGTTTTAGCAGAACTGCTGACCTCGGCTGTGATGCTCAATACACGCATAGTTCAACTGACGCGGGTTTACTACCTGCTATGCTGAACTTCTATTGTCTTTCGCTCCTATCTGAGCCGAGGTCATTTATCGTGGAGTCTGATGCGCATCCGTTGTATGTAAACGTGTGGCTCTGCATCAGCCTTCGTCACATTCAGAGCCTTGTACGATTATGAAACCCGTCCGTTTCCCAATCCTGGTGCCCGATGATGTCTTTTTGCAAAAATAGACAAGCATATGTCCGATGCCCCTTGAGGACAACCTTATTTGCCCTGAGGACCCAGGAATTCGCACTAGACACACCCACCCACATGCACAGCACACGCAGCCCACACAGCCTGCGTGTCCGTCGACGCTCTCGTTGGCGTCGTCGTTGCTGCCATACTTAACTTCTTTCGCTCCCTGCTCTCTGCTGCAACGTTGACGTTCTATGAAATGCGCAGGCTCGAAGCTGGATGGAGTGGGAGATGAGCGTCGGCTTCGACTCCCGCGGCCAGTTGCTGGACTGGGATGGATCCCAATGGAGCTCTCTGAATTTCCCCGCTACCTCGCCTCCACGCACACCGCCGCGACCGTCGCGCTCCGCATCGTCGTCTGCGCCTGCGACGGCGTCGGCTCAGCGAATGGCGTCGTCACGAGAGTACCGATTGGAAACTCGGGTCCGTCGTGCGGGGCCTCCTCCACAGCCCGCTCCCACCACCGTGCCTGACGAGCGGCTGTCTTCGTTGCTCGAGTTTGGTCTGTCGTACAGTGGAGACCCCGGCATGTCGACGAGCACAGCGCAAGCTCTGCTCGAATGTCACTACAGCGTCCATGGCGCCTTTTTGCGTGGACAGCACAACCCTATTTCTACCCCTTCTTCGCCCCAAGCCGAGATGTCATCGGGCAAGGCTGTAGTTCATGGTCCCCGCCGCGGTCCCCGATCATCTAGAGCCAAGAGCGGTCCCGATCACGATGCGCCGCTGCTTGAGCGCGTGCACGCGCTGCGTCACATTCCCGCCATTGCGGTGCACGGCCAGATGGACCTGGTGTGTCCTCCTACAACGGCCTTTGAGCTGCACAGGGCCTGGCCGGAGCTGCAGCTGCGGCTCGTGCCCGGGGCGTTGCACTCGATGTACGATCCCGCGATTACGCATGAACTGGTGGAGGCCACGACATTGATGTACGATGTGGTCAAACAGGCTTGAACCTCGGCAGCTATTGGCGGCGCGCGGCTTGCGGTAGCTCCTGGTTCCGATGGGCATTGTTATATTTCGATGTGATTTCGTACTTCACGACGTTTGTACTTTCCAAGTGAGATGGTTCCCGGATGAGTGTCTTGGCATGCATGTGTATTTTTATCATGGTTATGGTTTTGGCATATCGTTGCGTGTATATGCGTTTCTTTGAGTGTTGGCGTGCACGAGCATCTACCAAATCAAGGATTTGGCCCTGAACAAGCAAACAGGTGGCACATCTGTACATGGACAAACCCTATTACATAAATCGTACATAATGCGCTCACTGCGCGCCGTTCAGTTAATTTGGGCGTATGGCTGATTGTATGGCTGTCATTCATTCGTATTGAGGATGACGTGTAAGCTTGGTGATCCCAACTATTTAGGGGTTTCGGGCTTGTTAGAAAAGTGCTATATGACGTACCTAGAAGGTTACCCCTGGTACGACCGTCTGTAAAATTGACGAATATCCCGGAAAATTACGGAAGGTTGCTTTATGTGTACTCGGCACCTCCCAAGCCTTACAGCTCGAAACAGCTGTTGTGGCACGCTGCAACTGTCGTGGGCGGTCGTTCTTGTACTGACCGCGAGTGTAAAAAAGTACGGAAACACCGCCAAACTGCAACCGCAATCTGCCAAGCGTTATCTATCGTTGTGTAGCTCACACTCCACATGCGTAACGAATTTCGAATAATAGCGTTGGTTATTCGGCCAGTGCGTACCGCCTCACCCCATGGGTCTTACCGTGTGCAAAACCCTAAGGCATCCCATTCACAAGGACAAAATTTACAAGCTCCCTCAACCTGCACACCGTCACGGCTCCGAGACCTTTTCGAACCCCTTCTTCGGTAACCGCGCCTTCTCCTTCCGCATTTCTTTCTCCGCCCGTTCACGCTCGGCCTTCTCCGCCGCCTTTTCTGCACGCCGGCTGACGACGGGCGCCCGATACTCCTGCGCCTTGACGGCGATGCCCACCGCGTGCGGGTCCTGCCCCTCCAGCGCCACATCCCACTGCACCAGCTCGAACGCGTCCTTGCGCTCCTGCCAGCCTTGAAGGTACGACTCGGCTGCGGGACAGGTGGTGCGAAACGCCATGAACCGTGGGCATGCCCTGAAGGCGCCAACCCATGACCATCACCCCAACTGGGGGGCAGTGTCATTCAGTGGTCTGCGGTGCGGATGCTGCTCGCAGCTGGATGCCAGCCAACCAGACACATCCAGCGGACCAGCGATTGCTGAAGCCGACCAAGGATTACGGTATACTGCCCCTCTCCCCCCTGGTTGCGTTGCATGGTCCGGCGTACTAGCAAGCGGAGGCACGTCTGCGTCACCGCCCAGGCCCCTGGCGCCCCACACGCCCCACACACCTAGCGTGGAGCTGGAGCTCCCCAGGAAGCGAATGGGCAGGCCGCCACGTACTGCGTCGGCGTGCATCGGCGCATCGGGGGAAAGGGCAGGCGAGGGCGTTGGAGGGCGTGGTAGGGAGTCGATCCACCCAACGATTCGTGGATACGAGCCAGGGAGATGGCCGCCGGGCACACCACAGGGCACCCAAGCTCCAGTACTCCTTTTGCATCGAAAACGATAAGAAAAAACGGATCATTGAAAGCACCCAATGCGACGCAGAGCTCCCTTGCACGCGCCCTCCCCAAACGCCAGGCCAGCGGCTTGCATGCAGTGCCCCCGAGTTAGGGACCCGCAGGTTTAAATTGTCACGGCGGGGCTCCAGAGTCCAGACCCTCGGACTACAGTAGAGCCAGCGGGCCAAGCTGTGACCCAAGGGAAGGAAGCCGGGGCGGCACTGGGAGATGGCAGTTGGGGCCCGCGCAGCCCGGGCACACACTCCACTCACTCCGCTCCACAAAGACGACGGGGCAGCCCGGCTTGAGCACCCGCAGCGCCTCCGCCGTGAAGGCGCCCCGCTGCGCCTCGCTCATGCCCGCCAGCGCCCCCAGCGACACCACCGCGTCCACGCTGCCATCCGCCGCGAAGCCCAGGTTGGCGGGCGACTGCGGCTTGGCCACGGTGGGCACGGCGGCCTGCCGGCGGAGGTGATGTTTTTCCGGGTTAAGCTTGGATTCTGGTTATATTACTATTGGGTTATGGGTTGTCCACTACTAGGGAGTAGGTACTGTATGATTACGCGGATTAATTGGCATATGCTGATAGGATACGGTAGTAGACCGACACGTTCAGGTATACTACGGTGAACGAAATTGGCCACAGAGAAAGCCCGTGGAAGGCGTGGGGCGTGGGATTTTTCCGGGCGGGTTAGCCCGGCCGGGAGGGCAAAGCTTGAAGCGAGTGAACGGGGTAAGAGGAGGCGACGGTGGCGGCGGCGGAGGACGTGGTGAATTGCAAGACAGGCACCCTAAGCTCCAAACAGCCGAGTGACGGATCCTTTCGTACGGTGGAAACACTTGCCAGGGCCGTGCGCACTGCGCGCTACCTCATGGCAGCGGCTTGCTGCAATACACACCCGTAGGATGCAGGCCGGTACGGCCGACAGAAGCGGTTGTGCACCCTCCCTGTCTACCACACACGGTAGCCGGCAGGCCATTCGGGTCGTACACACACACGTACACACACAAGCATACCCATGTCCAAACGCGCGCGTGCACGCTCCGCCCCCGTACCTGCAGCCCTGCCTGCTCCATAAGGCCCTTGTTGACATTCTCGCCCACCACCGTCACCTGTACGGTGCTCTTAGGGTAGTAGTACAGCTCCTGGCAGGCAAGGCGCGGGCGAGGGATGCGGCAGGCGGGGGGGAGCAGGGGGCGGTAAGCAAACCGTGTTGCTGTGGAGGTCCCGGGGCAAGGGCGGCTCAGCCGACGCCACCTTCGACCTTGTCCTGCAAAGCGCGCCCTCATTCCAGCCCCCAAGTCTAGAGCCAGTTATCCGCCACCCGAGTGCGCCTCACCCGGGTTCCGCCTTGCAGCTGGATGACTCGAGGACCCGGCTGGCCTGCGATGACAGTCAAGATCCGTCAGTACAGCACATCAGCACGGTGACGGACATAGCACATAGGATGGGTGATCCTTACAAACTTGTTCTGCGACATGCGCGACAAGTTGGCCGCGCAGGCTTCCTCACGTGCATAATGGCCGGCACATTGGGTGATTCCGCTTTCGGGGGTGTGCGGGAGATCCGCAAGTGCCTGCGGAAGATGCCAGCGCCTGAAGCTCAAGCGCGCGCGCATGCGCGCGGCCTTGTGCTGTGGTATTGAGGCCCCTTAAGCCCGCCCTACCTTTGGGCACGTAGTTTGTCAGCATGGAGGCCGTGATGTACTCCAGCTGCCCATACAGCGTGAATTTCCACGCTGCTACCCTATGTGTGTGTTGGGGGGTGGGGGGTGGAGGGAGGGGCGAGCTCGTCGTGTGAGGCAGGGGCCGCCCCAACCGGACTGACGGTGCATCAGGTCCAACGCGAACATCCGATACCGAACAAGCTTACCCGCCAACCGCAAGGACAGGTAGCGCCGCGGCGGCTGCGCCAAGGCCAGAGACATCCGCTGCGGTACGAAGGGAGATCGCGGTAAGCGCAAATCGCCTCGTGTGATAGTCGTATAAGATATAAAACCTAGCCTACCGCGCACTGCCAGGGTCCGTCGCGACCCCGCTGAGGCTCGGCCAAACGGAGACCTTGGGCATCGGCAAGGGTGTAAGAGCGACATGGTTGATTTTCTGATGCGCCTGTGCACCGCTCAGCGTTGTCCGATTGGTATCCGAGGGATGTGCAGTGAGAGGTCTGACAACTTACAGTACAGGTTCTCTGTTAGTTCCGTTAACCGTTCCAAGAGAGGTGTCCCAAGTGCTCAAGGCCCCCGATCGCAGTGTTTTCGTTCGCCCTTGACACAACGGACTAACGCGAGCTAGCTAATAAGCTTGTATTTGCGAAGACGCGGCTTTATACTTTCACACACTTGCCGCAATTGTCCATAACTCCTTTCCTTGTCTAGCTCTTGATTAAAAAGCATTTAAACCTAAGCAATTTGTCTGTCATAGCCCAGAACAGCTCTCAAAATTAGCCTGACGTTCTAGCGCTTGTTTTGAAACCCTTGAGGAACCGCCATGTGCGGTATTGTAGGATATTATACTTTCAATTTACGCAGGGATCTAAGATTTGTGCTTGACTGCCTGTTCAACGGCTTGAAACGGCTAGAATACCGCGGGTATGATTCTGCGGGCATCGCCTTTGACGTTGTGGACGCGTATCCGCTCGCTCAGCACCACAAAGATGGCCAGGAGGTTATCTCAGAAGAAAACGGGGTGCTCGAGTCCACGGGGCCCCTGATCATTAAGGAAGTGGGCAAGGTTGACGCTCTGGAGCGCATGACCCACGACATCGTGGCGCGGGACCAGCTGGACCTGGGGCGGGAGTTCCGCAGCCAAGTTGGCATCGCGCACACGCGATGGGCCACGCATGGCCCGCCGTCCGCAGTGAACAGTCACCCCATCGCGTCGGACCCGGAGGGTCAGTTCGTGGTCGTCCACAATGGCATCATCACGAACTACAACCTTCTTAAGGCTTTCCTGGTGAGCGCCGACGACGAAGCACGAAGCAGTTCGGGGACCGTAATCGTGTGTCGACGGCGTACGGCATCGCCGTACACGGCTTCTCCAGCGTGCATGGCCAGCGCCGCATGGCCACAAATTCTCCAGCGTGCAACATGGGTCGCAGCGGCCTAGGCCTGGGGCCTGGAAGGAGTAGGGCATCGAGCGTGCCCGCTACCATTCGGCCCCTGGCCAACCACCGTGACGACGCTGTTACTGTGCGCCGCAGATCAAGCACGGCGAAACCTTCAGCACGGAAACGGACACGGAGGTGATTCCGAAACTTTGCAAGTTCGTTTACGACAGGCTCTCCGAGAAGGTCCCGTTCCCAAAGGTACGGCGCCCCATTAAGCGGGCCGAGCTGTAGCACCATGATTGCAGGATGGGACCTGGGCCTTCGGATGCGCTGTCATGTGATTGGCAGTTGCGTTGCTCATGCTTTCGTGACCCCGCTTGGTGTGAGCGTGTCCGCTCCACGTCGTGTCTGCTGGCGCCATGTCTGCGGTCGCGAAGGGCAGATATGCTGTGTCTAGCAGTGCGAATGCCAGGCTGTATAGAGTTCCGAGGAAGCTGGTTCTCGAAGGCGGGCTAAATGGGGGAGTCCCGGGAATATGAACAGACCTGTGGCACCGCCGTGGTGGATGGCTAAGTGCTTCCTGCACAACAGCGGCAGCAGCTAAAGCTGGATCCCACCGACCGTACTGCTGCATCCACCAGAGCTTCCGGCAAGTGCACACCTGCTTCCATAGCGCTCTGACTCTGTTGGCTTTGCCCTTCCCTTCATGCCTCCACAGCTTGTGATGGAGGTGCTGAAGAAGCTAGAGGGCGCCTACGCGGTGCTGGTCAAGAGCACGCACTATCCAGGTGAGGGCAGGGGAGGATTCCCGGGCGTTGCACGCCTACGTGCTTGTGGCGCAGTTGGTCTCCGGCTTGGGGCTGGGCGGTCGGCGGCTGCAGCCGGCGCCGAAGATTGGGGCTTGGGCTACGAGAGGCGGTTCGACTGGGGCGGTGCGCTGGCTGGGTGGAGGGCCTGGCTAGTCCACACACGTCATACAGGCTAAGAATCTGTTGCGCTGTGCGGGAGACTGGGGGCGCGCGGTATGCAGGTCCAGGGGGCTGTTCTGCATGCGCCTGCGAAGAGGCGAGGTAAAACAACATGCCTGTCCCGAGGCCACACCAATCTCAGAAATCGCAGTTGGGGCACGGGAAGTGCGCGCCCTTCGTCCACTCCGTTGGGTATACCTCTCCACACCGCTCCGATCTCTCTCTACACGGGGGGCTTCCTTCCCCTGACCGCATCACCCGCTACCCGGGCGCTCTGCACGCCCCCCCCGTCCCGCCTCCCTCAACCTCAACCTCACCCGCCCGCGCGCCCGTCTGCGGCGCAGGTGAGCTGGTGGCCTGCAAGCGCGGCAGTCCCATGATCCTGGGCATCAAGGAGGAGCCGGGGGCGCGGCGCGCGTCCTTCAGCCGCCTGCATGACGCCGCCGACACCAAGTGGCGCAACGAAGCCATCGAGTGCTTCATCGCCTCGGACGCCTCCGCGGTCATCGAGCACACAAAGCGGTGCGTGGGTTGACGCCCGGCGCTGGGAAGGTCTGCGGTCTAGGTGGCTGGGAGCTAGGCCGCGGCTGCGGACAAGGGCCCGGGAGTGAACGGGCGGGCGCGTTGGATGGGATGGCTGGCTGGCTGCGGCCCCGGGTAGGGTGCGAGGGCGGGCGGGCGGACGGTGGGGCTGTGGCAGGGTGACCGCGAAGGCTAGGCCCGTGTCGTTTAAAGGAGGACAGGTGGGCGGGCGGGCTGGTACCCGACTGCTCCGCGTTCCTCAAAATTCTCCTCCTCATCCCCAACAGGGTGATCGTGTTGGAGGACAATGACGTGCTGCACCTGTGCGGCGGCGGCTACGGCATCTACAACACGGGCGGCGAGAACGTGGAGGAGGCGGTGCCGCGCGTGCTGCTGACCCTGCAGCTCGAGGTGGAGCAGATCATGAAGGTACGGGGAACGGACTGCGTGCGCTCACAGGCGCGCAGGGCCTTGCGGTGCGCTAGGTTGTGTGCGGATGAGCATCCTGGGTGGCGACCCTTTTTGATCGCCCGACCGCGCAACCAGGTGGCGTGTGTTCTCTGCCGCGTGTTCAGCAGCAGCTTGTAACCCTTCCGCCAAGTCACTCGCCGCGCGCAGGGTCCCCATCCGCACCCACACACGCGTTTGTATGCCTTGACCCACCCCGAGCCCCACCCCGCACCCCCACCCTCAACCACCCACCCCCGATTCCCGCCCGTCTTCATCCCCAGCCCCCATCACAACCATCATTCCTCTGTTGACCCACGAGAGCGAGACCGAGCCGTGAGAAGCTACCGCCACCCCCCTCGCCATGCACTTTACCCCTCACTCCGCCTCCCACCCGCCCCTCACCCCATCAGGGCGGCTACGACCACTTCATGCAGAAGGAGATCCACGAGCAGCCCGAGTCGCTGCTACAGACGATGCGCGGCCGCGTGCAGTTCCAGCGGCCCGCGGTGGGCAACCCCTACCTCACGCAGGTATGCCGTTAGGCCAGCTGGATGCATGGATGGGCTTCCCCCGGCTATCTGCTGGTCAACACGCTTGGGTCTCTCGCCCCTGAACCTCTGTACGCAGCGCATCAAGCTCGCTGTGTTTCATGTCCTCGTGCCCCCGTCTAACGCCGTCTCCGTCCCTCTACTGCGGAATCTTCTTTTTTTACCACGCCTCCTTTCCACCGCTGCGGTTTCGCCCTTTGATACAAGACCCCCACCTCCACCTCCCCGCAGCGCATCAAGCTGGGCGGCCTGGTGGAGCACGGCTCCACCATCCGCCGCTGCCGCCGCATCCTGCTGGTGGCGTGCGGCACCTCGTACCACGCCTGTCTGGCGGCGCGGCAGACGCTGGAGGAGATGTGCGAGGTGCCCGTGTCGCTGGAGCTCGCCTCTGACTTCCTGGACCGCCGCTGCCCCATATTCAGGTGCGGCTCTGGGGAGGTCGGCAGGCGAAGCCGCAGCGGGGCGGCCAGCCTGGGACGATAAAGATGAGGCCGCAGCGGTGAAACGGCGGCGGCGCTGGGAGCCGCGCATGGGATGTGCGCTGGCAAAGTGCACTCGGATGGGGCAGATGAGGCCGCGTTGGTTGGGCTGCGGGGGCTGGGCTGCAAGCGCCGGGCCTCGGGTTCGTCGGCCCTTCGCTCATTGGCACTGCTGCTGCATGCAAAGTACTGCGGGGAGATTGCGTGCTGCAGTACCGGTGCGAGGGTGCATTGCGCGCGTTCTGGGTTGTGCGATACGACCGAGGTGGGTCAGCAGCAGCTGCATTTTCGACGGGGCGCAGCGCCTTGGGAAAGGTCTTGCCTGGTTTTGGCCGGTGGGCCCTGCCCTCTCGACACGGCGGCCCACGCTGGACCCGGGACGCTGCGCTCCCGCCCCGCAGGGACGACACGTGCGTCTTCTTGTCTCAGAGCGGCGAGACGGCGGACACGCTGCGCGCGCTCGAGTACGCCAAGGCGCACGGCGCGCTGTGCGTGGGTGTCACCAACACGGTGGGTCGCCGGGTGCAAAAGAGCCAAGGACATGAATGGCGCTCCCAGGACGGTAGCAAAGTACCGTTGTCCAAGGCCAAACCGATACATACGTGTCATGTGTTGGCAGGGCGGGTGAAAGCCACGGGCGCTTGGCAGCGCCCGGAAGAGCTCATGGCACCCTGCGCGGCTGCCGTCGGCAACGGCCCTGTTAGCACGGCCGCATATGCCGCCCGCGGGCTCGCGGCCAGAAGGCTCGTCGACCTGCTGCGAGCCTGTCAGGCGCGCTTGTGTGTTGAGTGGGGCCGCGGACCTGGCAGCTGCCTGCCTGGCCTGGCCGCCCCACCACTGCCGCCACTCCCTGACCACTGATCACTCCCTGACCCCCACGGCCGCCCTGCCCCAACCCCGCCCTCCAACCCGCCGCACGCAGGTGGGCAGCGCCATCTCGCGCATGACGCACTGCGGCGTGCACCTGAACGCCGGCTACGAGATCGGCGTGGCCTCCACCAAGGCCTACACCAGCCAGATACTGGTCATCACCATGATGGCGCTGCAGCTGGCGGAGGACAGCATCAGCAAGCGGGAGCGCCGTGACTCGATCATTGATGAGCTGGGTGAGCGGGCGCCCTGGCGGCTGGGGGCGAGGGACCAGCTGGGGGCGGCTGGGGTGCCTACTGCCTGGGGAAGTGATGGCCGGATGGGAGCTGGGTGCCGTGTGATTGGCCTTGATAGGGACCATGAACCTGCCGGGCTTGTTGCACGGTGGTCTCCTGGGCTTTTGCCTTGTGATGGACACTTGGTCCGGTAATGCGTATCGTGTCCTAGGGATTTCGCTACTCGAGCATTTCGCTTAGCCCCCCTCATTTGAAACCTATCGACACTCACACGCGCCTTCCAGGCCAGCTGCCCGGCAAGGTGCGGCGCGTGCTGATGCTGGACAGCGCCATGCGGGACCTGGCGGAGCAGCTGCGATCCGTGTCCAGCCTGCTGTTCTTCGGCCGCGGATACAACTACGCAACAGTGCTGGAGGCGGCGCTCAAGGCAAGTGACGTTGATGGTTGGGGGTGGGACAAAGAGCTGCTGTCAGGTGTTGTATACGATGAGAGAAGCGGAGAGATGACCAGTCCGGAACTGAGGGACGCGAGAGAGATGGTGTTGGATGGCGCAGGACCCGGGCGGACCTCGACCGCAGCTGCCGCCGCGGGTCGGTTTGTGGCGTCTTCGGGGCGGCGGTGCTTGTGCTCGTGGGCTCCACGGGCCGTTCCGTTGTTCGGCCGCACGGGCATGGCTTGCGCAAGGAGAGTGGGGCACGGAGGTAATGTGGGTTGCGTTCCAAAAAGGAGTCTGTATTTGCCACCCGTATTTTTGTATTTTCGTCTCTTCCGCGCCACGGCGCAGCGTACGCGTCACGCCCGACGCAAGGGCCTCCGTCGTGTGGGCCCGCACATGAGGTGCCACGTGATACGCGGTGCGCCCGCGCAGGTGAAGGAGGTGGCCCTGATCCACAGCGAGGGCATGCTTGCGGGGGAGATGAAGCACGGGCCGCTGGCGCTGGTGGACAAGCACATGCCAATCGTCGTCATCGCAACACGGTAAGCACAGCACGGTTCGGCGCTGGAGACCTGGGGACCGGGAAGTGGGTCCTGTCCTGCCCTGCCCAGAAACGGACAGGAATTGGCGTGGCCGTCAATCGTTGCATGTCCGCGCATCGCCTTGACGGCACCTTCCCTCACCTCGTGCGTCTCCTGCTGCCACGCCCGCCTCCGCGCCCTTTTTCCGCCGCCCTTGCGCGCGCGGATCACCCGCCCTTGACTCACACTCACGCACGCACCCACCGAGCAGTGACGGCATGTACAAGAAGATGGAGAGCGTCATCCAGCAGCTGCTTGCGCGGGAGGCGCAGTTGTACATCGTGTGCAACGAGGGCGACGAGAGCATGAAGCAGTACGAGGACAAGGGCTGCAAGCTCATCCAGGTGGGGCCGGCACCACCGGGCCAAGCCGCCAGCCGCGGCGGAGAGCGCGTCTGCGGGGCAGGGGCCCGCGAACGCGCCCAGCAAGCACCCGGTTGCCAGCCCTGCAACCAAACACGTGCCCTGTTCCACTTGGCCTTGTTCCGCTTGGCTTTGGACTGCTGTGGGCCCGTGGCCCCTATTGGCGCTGGCTCCCTTCAGCTTTGACGCCAGCTTGCTGCTGTCCGCCCGTGCCTTTCTCGCATGCAGGTTCCGGAGACGGTGGACTGCCTGCAGCCCGTCATCAACATCGTGCCGCTGCAGCTCCTGTCCTACCACCTAACGGTGCTGCGCGGGCTCAACGTGGACCAGCCGCGAAACCTGGCCAAGAGCGTCACCGTATCGGAGGAGCACTGAGCGAGATAGGGCCGGCCCGTGGGCATGCGTGAAATGAACTGGGCTGGCGCCTCAGGAGGCCCTTGCGCCTCGGAGGGCTGGCGGTTCGGGTGGTCGGCGGTGCCCCGGCGGGCGGGCTATGCGGCGTCGTGTTACCCATGACGGGGCCGGCAGCGGCTTGGTGACTGCGTGCCCACACGCCGGCCCCGGATGCATAAAATTGCACTGTCAAAAAAATTTAAGGCTGCACTTCCGCCTGTGTGTGTGTTTTGCATGTGTGTACGAGTGGTCTCGTTGTATTGCCCAGGCTGGGCATGGCCACCGTAACGTCGCTTGGAGGAAGGGTTGGGGTGAGGTTCCCTGGTTGCTTGGTGCAGAGGAAGGTTGCGGCGTTCTAAGGCGCGTTGAGCGGGGCGGGAGATGCTGGCATGACGGACCCGGGGGGCGACATAATACTCATGCATGTGAGCACGACCGACTCTGGGCTCTGGGATGCCCCTGGGATGCGGCATGACTGTGAGCGTGTGGCGTTTGGCAACCAGCCGGCCAGCAGCGCGGAGCGGGAGCCGTGGATTCCCTTTTCGCGTTTTAACAGGACGGGGAACAGGCGCGGCCGGGTCACCTATTCAGGGCCGTGCTGAAGGCTTAAGCGGAGAGTGTCGCCCCGTTTGTTTGGGTTGCAACCGCCCGATGACAGGGGATACAGCCGCCGTGCGCGCAAGTGCACACCCGGTAAAGCGGTAATGGTCAAGGGAACAATGACTGTGTCGCTTTGTGGCAGGCAGCTGCATAAGTCGTACGTGTCTAGAGGAAGCCCCGCGCTGGCCGGTGGTGATTTACATACGCCACGAGTTTGGGCGTGGAGGGGCGTCTAGCCGCGGCGCGCGTGTGGCGGCGGCGCCCTGGGCTCGTCGCACCGGTGTTGCTGCGGTCGTTTGGTGGATATGAAGGACGTCAGCCGCAGTGTTGCATGATGTACGGGCGTCGGGGCAGCCAGACTTCTTAGGCGCCGCACTAGTGAGGGGTAACTCGTAAGCGTATTGCTCGCTGGTGAGCACGCGATGGTGCGGCGGGTTCCATTTGTCTGTGCCTTTGCGCGCACAGGTGGTACCGTATGGTCGCGGTGAGCCATTGCTTCGCGGGGAGACCCGCCAAGGGAATTGCTGTCTGACCCCGTCGTTTCGGACTGCTAGGTGTGGTACTCAACCGTGCTGCACTGCGGGCGGCGGATAGTATCTGACCCGCATAAAACCTCGGGTGGGGTGATGGTAACTTGAGCATGTCACTAAGCGCCGGCCAGTAGCGGTAGTTTGGCGAGCAGTGGGGTTTGGCGGGCGGTGTACATTGCCGCTCCGCTTGATGGAAAGGAACTGGAGGGGTTCGGCAAACGGGTCACTGTGCCAGACTGTGCCATGCAGTTGCGGTTCTGCACTGCACTTGCCAGGGGGCTGGCAGCCGCCCCCTGGGGAGCGCCCCAGGGTCGATGAACGTTTTAAGTACCACCGCGTGCCACGTCGGTTTGCTACTGCCTGTATTCGTTGTCGCCCAGCAGCGCATATGGCTGGGGCTGGCTGGGGGGTACCATTATGCACGGCGCTTCACGAACGCCTTGCACACATTGGCTGGCGAAACCCTGACAACACAGAGCGTCCCCCCAAACAACCCAATTCCTACGGCCCTGGCACGCTCAGCCAGGACAAGCACATGGCGTTCACCCAAGACCTGAGCGGAGGTACAGTGTCGTACACTACATTGTCGTAAAATACAGCCTTCGGATAACGGAGCAAACCCACACGCCTCTTCGATATAGACTTGTCTAGGAACAAGTGCTTTTCACCTGAAAGTTCATTATAGGCTGATCACTGTGTATATTACGTTGCGGTCACTCGGGATTTGGTGAAGTTTCTGTGCGCCGTGCCATGAGCGGGCCACCAGGCTTTCCTTTTCCCGGCTTCCGTCCAGGAATGCCAGGAGGGATGGGCTTTCCCGGGGCGCCGCCAGCGTTTGGCGGTATGCCCGGAGGCATGGGTAGGTCAACGTGTCCAGAAAAAACTACTGGCGATCATGTTTTCTTGCTGCCAAAGTCATATGTGTTTTTACCTAGGTCTATAAATGCATATTAGAAACGTTGAAGGACCCCAAGCGCGAATGCGCAAAGACTTACGTGGGTTTGCTTCGCTTCACAACCTTGCAGGCATGCGGCCTATGATGATGATGCCGCCAGGACCTATGGGTGGCATGGGAATGGGCGGCATGCCTCTCGGTATGGGAATGCCGGGGATGCGTCCACCTGTGCCTGTCCCTCCGCCATTGGCACCACGTCCTACGCTTGGGACCAGCACGCTTGCGAAGTCAGGTAACGTTGTCTAGCCAGTGCTTATGCTTCCAGGGTCATACCGTCCAGCTTGCCTGATGAGGATTCCCGTCTGCAGTGTACGTGCCACCATCGATCGCGGAGAAGAGTACAACCGTGTACGTCGGCAAGATAGCCTCGTCAGTGCCTGACTCGGTGGTGCGGACGCTGCTGGACGCGTGCGGTCGCGTCAAGTCGTGGAAGCGGCAGGTAGACCCTGACACCAAGCAGCCGAAAGGCTTCGGCTTCTGCGAGTTTGAGGACGCGGAGGGCGTCCTGCGCGCCATGCGCCTGTTGAACGGCCTCAAGCTCGATGGGCAGGAGCTGCTGCTCAAATGCAACGCAGCCACGCAGAAGTACACGGAGCAGTACGAGCAGCAGAAAGCCGCCGAGAAGGCGGAGAAAAAGGCCAAAGCGGCGGCAGCTAAGGCAGCTGGCGGCGAGGGCACGGCAGCTGCCGCTGAGGGTGACGGTGCCGAGGGCGCCAAGAAGGGCGAGGGCGAGGAGGGCGCGGCAGAGGGGGAAGAGGAGGAGGACGAGGACGCGGCGGCAGACAATCGCGTGCTGGAGGTCGTTATGTCGGTGGTTTCGGAGCGCGAGGAATCTCGTCCGTCGCTGCCGCCGCCGCCGCCGGTGCCTGCCGGCGGCGTGCCGGGTGCCGCCCAGGCAGCCAACGAGTTTCTGGCGCAGCTGGGATCCATGGGTTCCAGCGGCAAGCCGTCGTCCTCATCGCACGATCGGGACAAGGACGCCAAGGATCGGGAGGCCAAGGAGCGGGATCGAGAGGTCAGTTCGGGGGTTTCCTTCCACTTCACTAAGGTTGGGGCGAGTCTCGATCAGGGAAGCGTTGTCTGCCCGTCTTGACGATATCCTTTTCTGTTGCAAGGGTCTTATTTGATGCGAGGGTGCGAACTGCAAGGGTCTTTTCTGAAGCAAGGGTGCGAGAACCGACTTCGCTTTGGGAATTGCGCGCGCGCCCTGGACAGTTGCGCGAGCGGGAGCGGGAATGGGCGCGGGAGGCGGACGCTGAGCGGCGCAAGGAAGACGACCGGCGGCGAGAGCTGGACGCAAAGTACGAGTCGAAGCTCCGCGAGTGGGAGCGCTACGAGAGGTAGGTCCAGGGGGTTGTGCTCGGGCCAGGCGGGCCGGCTCAAGTTTGGCGTCCCAACGTCGTTCTCCTATTCGGGATCACCATGGCCAATGCCAACCCCCAGACTCCCAACATGACTGACTACCAGAGTGATTGCAGGTTTCATGGGAGAGGGTGGCCGTCAGATTGCACCAGCTAGCGTACGGGATAGGCCAGCAGCACGCGTCCGGGTTGCGCCGGATCAGGGCGGTGCTGAAGACGGGTCTGAATCCAGTCTCGTCATCGGGCTGTTCTTTGTTGGGAGCGTGTAAATTGTTTCTTGTGCGTTGGCTCAGGATATCAGATTCTGAGCCGAGCAGCAAGCAACCGGATGGGGATGGTGTAGCACCGGGGCTTCTCGCGCGCTCCCCTCTCCGGCCCAGCGGCGGCGGCTTGCCTGCAGCCCCCACGCGCCATCCACACACCGCAGGCGCGGCGGCGGGGCCTTTTTCATGGCGGGGGTGTGGGCTCAACCCAAGCAGCGCATTCAACAACATAGCACCAGCTGCAGCTGCACGTTGCCGCTTCCTCGTGTAATCTCTTTTGCGCGCAAAGTGAAGGCACTTGCAGGAGGTAAGGGCGGGGTGCTAGCGTGGGAACGCTTGTGGGCGCCGTCGCCGTGCGCCTCTCCATGCATTGGCGGATTGTGCGGCAAGAATTGTGGCGATGTCTTGCGTATGCGTAGAGAGAGGGGGAGGGAGAGGCACACACAACAGGAGGTTGGGTGGTCTTGGGGGGAGCCAGGGGAGGGCCGCGGCAACCGGTGCTCGTGACACCGGTTGCCGCACCGTGCTTACAGAAGGGATGACACATGCCCCACTTGCACCCATCTCACATATCTTTGCCTCCTCAAAAGCTTTCTTACCCTTTGTACCCAACCCGAGCACGATGTCCTATCCCGCTGACTAACCCCTGCATGCATGCATCGCGCCTGAGCACTGTCTTTTCCGTGGCTGGTCCGTTCCGTTCCGTGACGGACGGTGCCAGCGTCGCGGCCGCTTACGCGCGCTGCCTGGCCTCAGCGATGGTTACGGTACGACGCAGGATGTTGTCAGTATTTCTGCCGCCGCAGCCCACTGCGCATGCTCAATGGCTTGTGAGGTGAAATGCAGGAGCTTTCACTGTTGTTCCTTCGCGAGTCGCGTGGTTTGTACAGATGTGCAGCGTGGTCGTACCTTGTGCCGTGTCGTGCTTGTTGGGGCAGTCCGTCGTGTGCTGCTGTCGTGGATGTGTTCTGATGGCTTTGCTGGCGCAGGCTGCGGTTGCTGCAGCGGCCACCATTTTGCATCTGTCCGAGTCTCCCGTGTGCGTCCAAGTCGTCGTGCTGGCGGCACCTCTGTCCTGCGTGTTCGTGAGCGTGTCTGTGCCTCCTTTTCCACCCAATTTGGTGTAGCAGGCCTGAGGGCGGGCGGCACTGCGCCGGCGCAACGCGCCTGCGTGCGCTGTGATCTCGGTGTGCAGATCGATGCCGCTCTGCCACCGTCTCTTTTCTCCATGCGCTGTTCGCGTCCTCTTGACCCATACTTTGCTCCCCGTGCCCCTCCCGGCGTGTGCGCGCGCGTCTCGTGCCATGTGGTGCGTCGGCCCGCCGTCGCCGCCGCCGGGTCGCAGGGAGCGTGCCAATCTGCGGGAGCGCGAGCGCGAAAGGCGCGCACAGGCCGAGGCTGAGTGGCGCCGTGCGGTGCGAGACGATCGCGAAAATGGCGACAGCGACGACGAGCGGGAGATGTGGGCGCGGCGGCCCCTGTCCGGCACGTAAGTCTTATCGCCAACGCACGTTGTGCTTTCGGTCCTCCTGCCGCTGTCTGACCCGGCTCGCTATGCACCGCTTGCTAATGGTCTTTCTCTTTCCCTCGCGAACGCACTTCGCTCCGCACCCTCCTTTGCCGTACTCCCTGCACCCCAGCCGGAAGTCCATCGAGCGCCGGAAGCGGCGGCTGGCTGAGGAGGAGGAGGACGAGGTCGATCGCCAGCGCGAGGCGCGCGAGGCAGAGCGCCGCGCCAAGCGCGCGGCGGCCGCGGCCGGCGAGGCCAGCGCCCATGAGGGCACGCCCGGGCCCGCCGGCAGCGTCGTTTACGACGCACACCCGCCCTCGTCACAGCCGGTTACACAGCAGCAGCCAGGCGGCGAGGTCAAGATGGAGCCCAAGGCGGAGCCGAAGCCCGAGCCGGAGGTGGACACCAACGACCCCATCTATCAGGCCATGCTGGCTGCGGCGCGCGCTCCGCCGCCCGCGCCCGTCGCGCCGCCCGTCCAACCGCCTCCAGTCGTCAAGCCAGAAGAGGTACAGCGGCCACCGGGACCCCAGCGGGAGCATCTTCAACACGCCAGCAGCCACGAGCAGGCACGCGGCGGCGGCGCGAGCGGCGGCTACCCACACAGGACATCGGAGTCACCGCCGCAGCAGGTTTCGGGGTCGACGGCCGGGGCGGCGGCAGCAGGGCAAGGTGCCGCGGCAGCCAGCGGGCGGGTTCTCTTAGGTCATGGCGGGCGCGCACGGCACAACGCAGCGCTTGCTGCCATGTTTGGTGATGAGGAGGAGACGACGCAGAAGCGCCAGCTGGTACGTGGAACGCGGCTTTCGGGCATCGTGCAGTCATCGGACGGGCTTGACGGATTTGTGTTTTTGCCTCAACTGCCGGGCTATCCCAGAAGGCTTTGTGGCCGTGTTTCTTGCATGCAACCCTTTGCTTTCGCTCGTGCCATTAGGCCAGTAGCCTATCCTGGCTGGGCCGATGCCTTTCGAGGCTTCGTTGGTGCCTCAACAGACGGTTCGCCGGTTGGTATCCCCCCAAACAACAGCTGTGCCACTCTGCCCTCTGTAAATACAGAAGCCCATCCGCTACAGCGAGGAGGAGATGCTGGCAGTACATGATGGGCAGTCCGAACCCGGGCCGGCCTCGGCGCCCGCGGCGGCTCAGCCCGCGGCTTTAGCACCGGCGGCGGCTCAACCGGTTCGGCCGCCCGTTGATCCCAAGGCCGCGCTCAAAGCCATGATGGACTCCATTCCCACCAGCCGTGAGGGGGTCTTCTCCTATCAGATTAAGTGGAATTATTACAACGCCGCGGCCATGGGTGATAAGTTCAAGGTGAGGTTCGGGACACGGCCCCGCAACCTTAAATCACACAGACCATGTGCGGGTCCAGCGTTATTACTCTTCGCGTCGTGTGCCCCAGCATCTGTGTCCAATACTCCAATTGCATGCGCCTGTTACTTCCGGTCAGTCCCCGCCCTGGGCTGTCTGCCGACCCCATGGAGCGAAGCTTAGCCTCCTCACCTCGCCGCTTCGTTCGTGCGTGCACTGCTTCAATAGTTGAAACTAAACTGCCCTCGACCCGCGGTCCTGCCTATGATGTGGTTCGAAATCATGTCGACAATCCGCCGCGCGGGTACATGTCTTGCCTCCTCTTTCTCCGCTCGCTCACTCTGGCTCGGTCCGCTGGCTGTGCCTCGCTGTGCAGGGCTGGGTGTCATCCAAGGTGGCGCAGCTGCTGGGCGTGCAGGAGCCGACGCTGGTGGACTACGTGGTCAAGCTGCTGGGGCAGCACACGGCGCCGACCATGTTGCACACGGAGCTCAGCCCCGTGCTGGACAACGACACGGAGACGTTCGTCATCAAGCTCTACCGAATGGTCATCTACGAGACGGAAAAGGCGGCGCTGGGGCTGGCGCAGCCACTGCAGTGATACAAAAAAGGGTCGACGGGGGGTTTGACGGCGCGCTGGCTGGGTGTGGGGCTTGGTCAAGGGGTTTGCTGAGTTTTTTCAGTCGGGTGCGTGTTTTGTTTTGACTGGCGCAGTTGCGGGGCGTGCGCTCTGCGCTGCTGCTCCCGCAGGGTATGCGGCGTTTGGACTGGTTCGGGCGGGCGGGGCATGGGCAGTGGGCGCTGCACAACTGAAGGGGAGAGCGCTGCTGTGGGGTCACAGGAGGGTGGCGGGAGTGCGGCGCGGGTACTTACACGTTATTGATGGGTTCAGAGTCCAGGCCGACACATGGTGTGGCGGATGGAGTTCCGACATACCGCAAACCGCAGGTGGCGAATATCGTACGGATCGAGTCAAGTTTTACGGCAAAACACAAGATACGCATGGACTGTCGACCAGGTAGTTTCTGTCTGGCCTCGCTTTACTTGGTAGGGACCGTCAACGGTAGGATCTGCGTTAACTTATGCCTCCGTCCACGTCCGGGAGCAAATGCTGCCGCCTGGTCATGGTATCGTAACGGCATTTGTCACTCGTGCTGGAGATAGGCTACAAAACGTAAGCGAGGAGCCGTTTTTCAGGCATTTCACTTTCCGTTTGCCTGTTGCTTCAGTCGAACAAGACATCAGCAGCCGAGTTAGCTTTCCCGATAGACAACTCAGTTCAGCGCGGCCGGCCCATAATTCGTAGGGTCCAAAAGTCAATGCTCAATTAACGTCGTCAACAGTGTCAGGGAGCCCACCCACGCAGGGAACTCGCATGCTAGCAACCCGCGTCTTTCCACGGGCCTTGCGCGCGGCCGCTGCTACTGAAACCAGCCATGTAATGACGGGCAAAGCTGCACTGCAACGGCGGCTTGCATCCTCGGCAAACTTCGCCGGGCGCGCAAACACCGCCCATTTAACATCCGGCGGACGAACTCCCCAGCTCACCACAACGTACCTCAGCACGAAGAGGGACATGTGCCCCCGCTGCTTTACGTAGGCAAGCAAAAACTCAAGGCAAGCCTAAATCAAACGAAACATGCAATGCCATAGTGCTGGCGACCCATGCCAAATCAGGTCAAACAGATCGAGTCAACAGTTCAGGTAGGCAAGGGTCCGGTAATCGTCCCATCCACCCACTTCAGCGCATTAACAGGTTCAGCCCGACCACAGTGGCGCACGAAAATTGTGGAATCATGCTGAGGACATCAGCGACCCGCCGTCGCCATGCCTGGGCAGAAAGCCCGCGTCACAAGATGCATAGGTTTGGCCAGTCAAGGTATTCCGTACGATCACGCCGGGACAACCGGTTCGGCAGTTTGTGGACAGTCTTCATAGGCGCCCATAACCAGCCCTCTGTGCCTAAGAATGAGACCCGTTCCACGACACACTGGCTACGCCCGGGGTTCCCCAGCCTAACAACGGCCGCTCGTCCCCGCCACACCCGCGCTTGCGGCCTGTGGACCGAATCACCGACGGCATGCCCCCCATCACACGCTGCTCCACATCAACGTCCGTGGGACATATTGTCATGTCAGATATTCGACCGAGCCCCTCGCCTCCCGGTGCTGGTGAAGACCAAGGGCCGAGTCCGAGTTCGCCAGGTTGATACACCTACATTACGATGCAGCATCCGCGCTCCTCAAAGTCATCATATTCACTGTCGGCATGCTCGCTGCAAGGGAGCATCAAGGTTGTGTCAGTGTCGGGAGGAGAAAACAAGGCTCTGCGGATGCTGACCGCTTCTCCGCATACCTTGGCTCAAATTCCACGACTTGCGTTAGAGACTGACCATACTGATCCTGCCACGATATGTTGCGTTTGTACTCGTTGCTCTTAACCGAGTCAGCGGTCTTCAGGATGCTGGGCTTTTTGGGTAGAGCGACTACGCTCGGCGACTGCTCGAGTTGCCCAACAGTGTCCTGGGTCTCGTTGCTACTAGCTGGCTGGGGCAGCTGCTCAGCTGCGATATCACCGGACGGCTGCGGTGCAAGCAGAGGGGCCCTCCCGCTGCTCTGCATTCAGCCGTGCTGGTCTGAAGCCAACATTAAGATCAGATTCGTGTTGTAAGGAGCTTCCGAAGCTGCAATAGGAACAATAAGACAACTGTTGAATTGCTTCCCACCATACGTGACGATTGCAGCGTATGTAATCTACTTAACTCTAAAGCACAGAATGGAGTTGATCCATCGAATAGCAATGTGGGAGTGGTACGTGCTCAAACGGGCCTGGAAATATTACGTGTACGACAAATATGATGGGGGGACACTAACTGGGGGACCAGCTGAAGGCAGCCATAGATACTTCGTGTAAGTTCAGGGGTCTCGTCGAGCAAATTTGAGCTGCGAAACTGAACCACACCGCTGGGAAGGGTACAAGGGGCTGTTCTTCGCAGGGAAGCTGGAGCAGCTTGTGCCGCCTTCCTCGTTCAGCGGAGTACGCGCTGCGGCTATGAGTTACTGAGCTGGGGCCAAATAGGATGTTAGTTCGGAGCGCGAGAGGCTTGGAAACGAGCGCGAGCAGGAGCAGTAGACCCGGCATAATCGCGAGCTGTCGTAAGCAGAGGAGAAGCCGTGCGGCATGCAAGGAATGTGCGAAGGACCGTTCGTCCGCGACGCACCCGACACCCACTAAGGTGAAATCCAAACACGGATACGTGGGCGAAAACGGAACTGCTTCGGGTTGGCCCGGCATGGCCCGGCTGGCGGCCAGCTGTCACGACACACAGCGTAATTGACACAGCGTGTCAAAAGCCTGGATTGTACGATCTACACCAGGAAACCCCTCCTCGGTCAAGGATGGGGGAACGCCGCGAAATCTACTCCGGAAGACGGGATCTGAGTGCCGTCACTCCGGCGATCACTGCCTGAGCGGGAGCTGAGTGCCGCTCATGATCCAAGTACGGCAGGATCCCTAAGCCCGGCTATGATAGAAAGGCCCGGTCAGGCCTGCCCAACAAGCTCGAGTCACCTTTACCAGTCTGCAGTACGATTGCAGATGTCCTTGGCCGCTAGATTCAGTCATGTATGGGGGGAGTTGCGAGATCCCCGTCTAGCGGTACGCGGCGTGGGTTCGAATCACACGGCCGGCCACTGGTGAGGTGTTCCCCACGAAAAACCCAGTTCGGGGTTTCTGGTGTGGGGGGGTTGGGCGCGGAGCACTACCCGATGTGCCAGAGACGCAGTGTGTCGTGACAGCTGTCACGACACACAGCGTAATTGACACAGCGTGTCAAAAGCCTGGATTGTACGATCTACACCAGGAAACCCCTCCTCGGTCAAGGATGGGGGAACGCCGCGAAATCTACTCCGGAAGACGGGATCTGAGTGCCGTCACTCCGGCGATCACTGCCTGAGCGGGAGCTGAGTGCCGCTCATGATCCAAGTACGGCAGGATCCCTAAGCCCGGCTATGATAGAAAGGCCCGGTCAGGCCTGCCCAAAAAGCTCGAGTCACCTTTACCAGTCTGCAGTACGATTGCAGATGTCCTTGGCCGCTAGATTCAGTCATATATGGGGGGAGTTGCGGGAACCCCGTCTAGCGGTACGCGGCGTGGGTTCGAATCACACGGCCGGCCACTGGTGAGGTGTATCCCACGAAAAACCCAGGTCGGGGTTTCTGGTGTGGGGGGGTTGGGCGCGGAGCACTACCCGATGTGCCAGAGACGCAGTGTGTCGTGACAGCTGTCACGACACACAGCGTAATTGACACAGCGTGTCGAAAGCCTGGATTGTACGATCTACACCAGGAAACCCCTCCTCGGTCAAGGATGGGGGAACGCCGCGGAATCTACTCCGGAAGACGGGATCTGAGTGCCGTCACTCCGGCGATCACTGCCTGAGCGGGAGCTGAGTGCCGCTCATGATCCAAGTACGGCAGGATCCCTAAGCCCGGCTATGATAGAAAGGCCCGGTCAGGCCTGCCCAACAAGCTCGAGTCACCTTTACCAGTCTGCAGTACGATTGCAGATGTCCTTGGCCGCTAGATTCAGTCATATATGTTGGGCGCGGAGCACTACCCGATGTGCCAGAGACGCAGTGTGTCGTGACACAGCCTCGGCCAGAGAATTAATTCAACGCACCCCGGACGATCCCGGGGGCTTCCCGGAGCCAGTAGTATTTGTTACAGTGGCTTGTCCCGAACCCGATCCCAGAAGAGTGGCCCCGGAAGTCCAGCACGATTATTTTTAGGGGCCATGCCTAGGCAGAGCCTGGCAGCAGCTGGCAGAGTGTGTCTGCGCACCATAAAAGCAGACATTGTCCGCGAGCAGGCGCGAGCTATACGGATAAATTGGACAGGTTGATGTAGGCTAAATGCATCCAGTTCCTCCATGTCAGGACAACTCTGGACAACGTGTTGTATGTTCGCGCGCTCAGTAGCCACGGCACCCGGGGCAGAGGCCATTCACCTTGAACACCAAAAAAATCCCACGCACAACCACGATGGTAGGGTCACTGGCCGTCTGGCCCACCGGTTTTCAACCCGATGCCATGTCGTACACCTGTCGCCGCGAGGCCAACGACAATACCTATTCTGCTGAGCTTGGATCTATGCTTCAAAACGGCACTAAGAGGCAGTGCTTTCACATTCGCAGCAGCTGGGTTGGGGCCGATCTGGCATGTCAATGCGGTGCCCTGGTGAGTGCTGACGCCTGGTGCTGGCTCCTGAGGGCTCCTGCAAACTAACAGGGCATATGAGTGGACACCTTGTCATAGTAGCAACAAGGTAAGAATCTGTATCACACATAGCAAAACGCCAAAGCTGCTTATTTATGGGAGATACGCATGTTTGACCAGGGGAGAGCGGGCACGGTTGCAGGGGAAGCTAGAGCTAGCCGGAGCTAAGCCGGAGTGTTTTCACAGGTACGTTTTGCCAGATGTCAACGGATCTCTGCAGACTATTTCTTCTATTCATGCATTTTGATTGTTATACATAACACCTGCGTCCGAAGACAGGCTCCATATTACGGATCATCACCTGGTCTTGTTTCCGTACTACCTCTATCACCATGAACGATGCCCGCACCGAATGTCCTATATATAGCATCATTGTACTTGAAACAGCCTGGATGGTCTCGATGTTAGGAACGACTTTTCAGTAGGAGTGCCGTACCTGACATGTACGACCCTTCGACGCTTCAGAGACGTTTGTAGACAAGTATAACCTGCCCGCAAGCCTGAGCGTAGGCTTAGAAGTACCTGTCACATCGCCTCACAGTCTAGCAGAGCAATCCTGCCCGTCTCAGTAACCTTAGTTCTATCAGATTCGGCGTGGTTTCCTTTTATACTTGTCGATACCGCATACCGGTGAAGCTTAGACTCAAGAAGATGGATGGAGATAAGTGAGTCCTTGAGTTGGAAGGACGAAGGGCGTCTGGGCGACATGCGCGGCCGCCTAACCGAGACATACTATTGGCGCTGCAGGAACGACCTGAAAAACAGCACCCTCACGTTGTATTATCAACAGCGTTCACAGTCGGCAAGGTGGGGTTTCCTGCGAGGCCGAGGCCATACGAATGCATGCCTGCCAAACCTCTAAGCCTATGAGCGAAGCCGAAATTCTTAGCAAATCCTTCATGCATTATTGCGCGGTACATGTATTGGACCCCGGCACGAACTCTGTTTAAGTGTTGTTTTTTGCACTAGCTGCAGGCCCCTTCCTAGTCGCGTGCCAGCTGGGCCCGGAGCACGACTTATTGGCAGCGTGCACACGCATGTCTATGATGAGCGTCCATCTCTAGCAAGAATACCTCATGCTGGCGGTGGTGACGGACCAAGCACCAGCGACCCCGCGGCAACGTCGGGCGGCCTGGGGCGGTCCACTGCGGGAAGTTTATACAGGACAAAGAAGGTTGTCTACTGGACAGGGAGGGGTGAGTTGAGCTCGGCGCCATGAACCACTTTTGATAAATAAATTGCGTAGCGAATGGCAGAGCTTGGCAGGTTGCCCTAGCTGTGTCCTTAAGCAGTTCGTATGAATACCAATTCTTCCGTCATACCTGTCCCTACCTGTGTTTTAGCTATTTGCCGCTCCAGCTTCCTTAGTTGTACGCATCGCTGATTCTTCACAAATGTCGCGGCTGGTTTTTTGCGCCCCGTTGCAGACCACCACATTGTCGACGCTCCGGATGTGCCTGACTCTCAGTTTGAGTGGCATCCTCCTCATTTGAAGCAAGGAGACGTGGCCCCTGGGCCTCAGCTGGCGGTCCGCGAGACACCGGGGGCTTCGCGCGTCAAGCTTATCGGATCCAAGTACAGGTAGGAGGCGGTACCGTTGGAACCTAGTGAACAATGAATCACCGGGGAAACGCGTGTTTGGCAACACTCAACACCCCGTGCGTGCGTGCTCGCTCCTGTTGCTGTTGCCGCAACTGCTGCTCCAACCGTCATTGCTGCTGGGACCCCCTCTCTGCTCAAACTTTCCACTGCCCTCAAACTTTTCATTATGGTTCCCGGGCTGCAGGTACCTGCCCACGATGGAGCCCGGCGGCACCAGCCTGTGGGCCGTCAGCCCCGAGGAAGCAAACCTGTACGGCAGTGTCGGCAGCAACACCTGGGGATCAAGCGGCGTCGGGGGCCCGCCCGCCCTCGGCGAGAAGCCCCGCCCATTCACCGCCGCTGGACCGTACGGCAGCAGCCTGGACGCGTACGCCAAGCAGCGCGTTATGGGCTACAAAGAGTGAGTGGACACGCCGCGAGGGGACTGGAGCGGGCCAGTGATTGCTGCATGGGGTGACAGGGGTGGTTTGGCTCTGTCCCCTTATCGGGACATGGGAGTCGCCGGCACGCCCTGCTCTGTGTGACACCGTTATGCCAGGCGAGCCGCACGCGCACACGCGAAATTCGGCTCGCGGATAACCGTTTTCTTCTTTCCCGCTTCACTCCTTTCTGTCTCTCCCTCTTCCTCTCTTTTCTCGCTCTCCCTCTTTCTCTGTCGGTCTCCCCTCGGCCTTGTGTCCCTTGCTGTGCGCATTCATTATCCAATGCGCAGCCAGCTGACTTTGCTTGACCTCGTGTGCTTGCCTGGCGCCTCTGCCACGTCTGCAGGTACGAAGCCTCCACCAAGCTACTCAACGGCGTTGGCAGCTGGGAGCGGACGCAAAGACACCTGACCTCGTCCATGGACGTCGGCCGCCCGTCGCGACTGATGTCGTTCGCGCAGCAAACGTCCTCCTTCCGAGGCCTCAACATCGCCACCTAACGTGGCGACCTATCTTGTTTGGCTTGGCGACCCGACAGGGGCCACGCCCTTGCCCGCGCTGTTTCTCGCGCGGATGGCCCATGCGCCTGCTGCATTGCACAGTCACCGCGAGCCTGGGGGGAGGCCACCGCCTTTGTGTGTGTATGGGGGGGGCAGCTGCTTTCTCGTAGCACCGTAGCAACAGCGGTATGAATGAAAGGAACCGTGCGCGTAACAGATCATCCGGGTTGCCCAGTAAGCGGATGGGTAAGGTACCTGTTCGCGCGGCCGGTTGGCCTGCCACGGTGCAGCGAGCTGCTGCCTCATGGGCTGGCATCGGCTGGATGCGGGGAGGGAGAAAGCATGTTTGGCGGGAGAGGCGGGTGGGGTTCTTGGGGGGGGGGGCTTGCAGAGAGCAGGCGACGTGAAACGGGATGGGATCAGGGGTGAACAAGGGGCTACCAGGCACAAACTGCCGGAAGGTTGAACGGAGGGTGAACTTGTGTGGAGCTTTTTAAAGGTAATGAGTGGGGCGGTCGGCGCGCCCCCAAATGGGGCCAGCCCGCTCTCCTTTCTCGCGCGCTCTGAGCGTCTTGCTGGGGCAGGTTGGCAGCGCGCGCGTCCTCTTGTCGCTGGCAACGAGTGGAGCGCTTTCGGCATGGCTTTTGTGTTTATAGTTATTGCTGGGGTTGCCGATGGAGTCTGGCCTTGCACCTGTGCATCTCCGGGAGGCAGGTTGTACGGACGCGCGCGGTGGTTTGCGTTTGAGAGTTGAAGCGCGAGACTGCGCAGCAGGATTCGAGTCTGCTGGGGTCTGCTGGGCACATGGCAAGACAGTATCTTGCCCTGATTCAGAGAGTGTTGTGGCTTTGCCCGCGAGTTGTTTTTCCCGAGTCCTGTGCCAAGCAGCAGGTACGGTGGTAACTTTTGCTATCACGTTGTATTATTCATAAGCCCGGCATGTACCGCCATGTCACGTGATGATTGCATATTGAACATTTGGGGCGATCCAGGAGAGGGGGTGATTGTTGGATACGCCGCCGCCGGGGGCCGGGCGGTTGTTTGCTTGTGGCCATTTGCGCCTTGCGGTCGCTTAGCTCTGTAAGCCGCCATGCAACGTACGGTACTCGGGCAACCGCCTTGGCGCCTGGAGCGGTCTCTGCAATCTGGGGTTCCGCCGTGGTTGCGGCGTATGCAGGCGGGGCTGTGACTCCTCCAAGCGGTGAAAAACTCACATCGAGCACGCAATCGAGGAGGGGCGAGGAGGGTGTCCCACGCCCTCATTTGTGCCGCTGTGCCATGTTGCCGCCGGCGGAACATCTCTTCCCCTCGTTCGTATGGAAGGCTGCGGCGCACCAGCTCGCCGGCGGGGTTACGAGTCTGGCGGAAGGCACAGAAGCCTGGCATCAGTTTGCGCAACTGCAACTGCACTGCCAGGCCACGAGGCGCCAACATGATACCATCAGTTGGGACCGACCCGCGGAGCCGGCGGCGTCCCGTTGTGTCACCGCATTTGTAGGATCCCGACAGACGTTGTGTCGTACCACTCCTCACACTGTACATGTACCGGTACGCCTCCCATGCCACCCAACCCAGTACAACATCGCACATGTGTCGCAATGTCGGAGGAGGGCGGCACTGGGGGCATGGGGCACTGTCACAGCCCTGCCCGATGTGTCGCTCTACGAGGCGCCAATCGCCTTCCTCCCTTCCTCCGTCCCTCCTCCGGGCCGTTCTTCTGCGCCAGTACGCCCCTCTCTACCCCCCATCCCTCCAACGCTCATTTACTGCCGCAAGGGTCACGTCCCCATCCTCACATGCATCCTGGCCGGAGTGTTGCTCGCGGCTTCAACTCCCACCGGAGGTCCGTCCTGCCACCCTAACCCCCCGGCCTCCCCACCACCGTTCGAGTGGTTAGCACACGGCTCTCGACCCCTCATTTTCCCCCTTAAATACCCCCTTCCTCCACACACACACACACAAAGCAAACGGCCTCCACGCAACCCCCTTCCGTCAACCCCCCATTCACATCCTCCACCGCGCTTCACTTCACGGGCGGCCACGGGATCGCGCAGTGCTCGGGTCAACGCGCACCAGTCGCTTGCCCCCCCACCACCGCCACCGCCTGCGCCTGCTGTACTGCTGCACACTTGCGGCCCCCGCGGGATGGGACCGGCGCCCCAATCGGTCCCGGCAGCCGCTTTGTTGCATGCGTCACGCACGGCTGACCCTCCAGGCCGGCAAGGTAAGCTCCGTCGGGCCGCCGTGATCCCTCCAATCGCCCCCATGGGCCCCGGCGTCCCTCGCCCACCCGCCCGCCAGCCCCGGGCCCCCCAAGCCGCCGCCAGGCAGCACGCCGCAGATCCGCCCCGCCCCACCTCACTTCGCATCCACCGGCCCTCCACGCCACTCCTTACCCCGGCACCCCCAATCCGGCAGCCGACCCAATCCCTCCTCTGTACTGTATTTGCACTTTTTACGTGTAAGAGATATAGACCCGTAGAGGCGTAGACCCGCGCGCAGCAGGGAGCGCGTGCCGTGGTGGTGCCCCCCGCGCGCAAAACCCCCACTGTACTTCCGCCTCTCGCCCGCGCCCCCAACGCATCCCCCTGCACATGTGCATCATCGTGTTGGCACCAACAAGTGTCATATCAGCTCGCGGTACACTTCATGAGCGCAAGGCGGTGCGCACGCTGCCGCTGCCGCCGCCCCGCACCCCGCACCTGCCCACCAGACCCCGCAACCGGCCAACCCACCACCCCGCACCCCGCAACACCGCCCTGCGCTGCGCTGCGCTGCGGCACCGCACCCACCACCCCGCACCCGCACCCACTCCTCACGTCCTCAGTCGTCCAGCGTCCCCACCCCGCCCGCCAGCCCCATCTCATCATCCATCACGTCACCCCGAAGCAGCGTCAGACCCCGCCGCGGCCCCCCGCCGTCACCGCCACTGCCGCCGCTGCCGCCGCTGCGACCGACGCCGGCCGGCCCCTTCCTGCTGCTGCTGCTGCCACCGGTGTCCTTCCGCGGGGCTGCAGCGACCTTCCGGCCGCCGTCGCCGCTGCTCCGTTCCCCGCCGTGGCCGTCGCCGTGGCCGCTGGCGTTGGCGTCGGCGACCCCCGGCTCTGCGCCCGATGAAGCCTCCGGTCCACCCTCGGCGCCGTTGCGCTCCTCCCCGGCAGCCGGGTCGGGGCCGGCTTCTGCCTTCTGCAAGTGCTCCATTTTGTCCTGCGGGCGTGTGTGGTTTGGGGGGGCGGGGGCGGGGGGGTGTTAGGGAGTGATATGCTCCTTTGTAGAAGCGTGGGACACTGCGGAAGTGGGGCGGGGCGGGGGGCCATCCACGGTTAGGCCCGGAGTGGGGTGTCCACGGAAAAGGGGTGTGGGGGTGGTTGGGGGCCGGGAGAGAGAAGTACACAGACTGGCGGAACTGGCGAGCTGGAGGTGGGACGGGCGGCGCAGTGCGGCCCCCTAGGAGTGTGGACGGGAGGAGAGCCTGCCGCCGTGCTAGGGAGCTGCCACCTTGTGCTTTACACAGCTTCCCGCCGCACCTTCAAAAAGAAACACACGGCACCTGCCGTCCCGCCCCGCCCTCCCTCCCTATAACCCTCCCCGCCTGCCTGCCTGCCTCACCTCGGTGTACCCGGGGGGCACCAGGAAAAAGTCGTCGGGCGGTGGCGGTGCGCGGCCCTGCCCCTCCCCCAGCAGCCGGAACTGTTTGAAGGAGAGCAACACGTAGACCGTCAGGATGAGCGGAACCTGGACCTGAGGGGAGTTAGGGGGGGAGGGGGGAGGGGGAGGAGGGAGGGGACATCACAGAGCTAACCAGCGGCCCAGCCCAGCAAGACTACCGGTACGCGCTTATGGAGGGACCGTTCCCCCCTTCGACACACACACACACACACACACACACACACACACACACACACAGATCGCAGTAGCTGTCCCTCCGCTGCGGTGTCCTCTTACCGCTATTTCACCCCGACCCGACCCGACCCGACCCGACCCGACCCGATCCGATCCGACCCACTGCGGGGGCCCCGGGGAGCAGTACGGCTCGAAACCCCCCTAGCGCATAGTGCCGTACCTTGACGGGAAACATGGCGAGATCGCCGTACTTTTGCATGAATCTGGCCACCTTGGCGAACACCTTGTTGGCGGTGCCCACCACCTCAAGCAGCGGGAGCAGCTGCGGAGGAGGCGGCAGAGGCGGCAGCGGGGGGGGGCCCAGGGGGTTGGGTGTGTGTGTGTGTGGGGGGGGGGGGGTATGAGGGTAGGTGGGCCGCGAGGGGCCAACAGCGCAGCGGCCGACAGACAAACAGGCGGGCCAGGGGCCGGTATGCACGGATGACACACCGCATGCGCGCCACTGCCGCTACCGGGCTTTCGTATGAAAAAACACGTGGGGGGGTGTGGGGCGGGGGGAGGGGGAGAGGGTCCAGCGGGGCGTCCAGCGCAGGAGCCCAGCGCAGTACGTGCCGTAACAACGCGAATGTCGTACAACCCCCCACCCCTCACCCCCGCACGCGCATGTGCCTGTCGTACCTGCTTCAGACTCAGCGGAAACGACTCGGCCATCCAGCAGCGACCCGAGATCTTGCGCGACCGCTTCGCCGCTGCCGCAATAGCGCCTCCGCCTCCGCTGCTACTGGCACCGCCACCTCCGCCTCCGCTGTCGCCGCCTCGTCCATCGCCCGGCGGCTCGGGAGTCTTCTTCCCAAAGCCCCAGCCCAACCAAGCCTTTCCGGACGACCCACGGGTCGACTCCTTGCCGCCACCTTTGCCGCACTTGGCGCCACCCGCCGCCGCCGCCGCCGCCGACGACGATGACGGGCCCGCCGCCGCCGCCGCCGTCCCGGACGAAGCGCAACCGCCGCGTCCCGCCTTGCCGGCCCTCGCCTCAGCTTCCGACTCCGCGGCGCCGCCACTGCATCCGCCGCCGCCGCCGCCGCCGCCCTCGTCGTCGTCGCCGGCGTCTGCGTCGTCCTCGTCCTCCCCGCGCTTCGCCCGCTGCGCCTCCGCCGCCTCCGCCGCCACCCGCGCCGCCAGGGCCGTCAGGTCCACCTCTGACAGGTCAGCCCCCGCCGCCTCCCCTTCACCCCCCTCCGCCTCCTCCCCGCCCTCCCCCTCCTCCCTTCCCGCCACCGCCGAGGACTCAACGCTGGCCACCACCAAAGTAGCATCAGGCGGCGGGCGGCTCCCCGCCTTGCCGCCCGCCGCCGCCTTCCGCGCCTTGCCGTTGCTGCGCCGCTCCCTGCCGCTCCCTCTCTCTCCCCCCTCCCCCTCCCCCGCTTCCTCCCCCTCTCCCTCTTCCGCCCCCTCGTCGTCGTCGATTCGCGGCGCCAGGGCGCGCAGGCCGCCCGCCGCCGCGCGCGCCGCCGCCGCCTTGGCTACCGCCGCTGCCTGCTCGTCCTGCGCCGCCGCCGCCGCCGCCGCGATGCGCTGATGCTTGGCCGCTACCGCTAGCTTGGCGGCGGCCTTGGCGGGGTTCATGCCGCGGTCCTGTGGGGGGGGGGCGGGGCGGGTGTGTGGGTGGTTGTGTGTGTGTGTGTGGGGGGGGGGGGGCGGGTGGGGGTGTGTGTGGGTGGTTGTGGGTGGGTGTGTGGGTGGGCGGGTGGGTGGTTGTGGGTGGGTGGGTGGGTGGGTGGGCGGGTGGGTGGTTGTGGGTGGGTGGGCACGCGCACTCATCACGCGCAGATCGTCACGCGCATTCACTCACACAGTCACACACACACACACACACAAATGGGAACCGCTCAGGCGCATTTACATCTGCACACCCACACCCACACGCGGCCCATCGGCCGCGGCCCCTCCAACCCCTCCCCTCCCCTCCCCCTACCTTGAGGCTGGCGGGGTTCATGGGGTTGACGGGGGACTCCACAACGGGGTCCGACTCAAAGCGAGCCGCCAGGTAATCGTCGTACGACATGTCCGGCGTCAGGCCGTACGGCATCTTGTAGTGCGTCACCGCGACCAGCCGGCCTGCGGTGTACCCCCCGGCCCGACACGGGGGAGAGGGGCGGGCGGCGGGCGGGCGGGCGGGAGCGATGGCGATGGCGGCGCCGGCCGAAGAAGAACAAAAGGTATCTTTATTAACAGTTCTAGACAACAACAACCCTACACGACATGAGCTGTGTGAAACCCAAACCCTTCAAGGAAACAAGGACACAAGGACAAGCTGGGACGCATCCCCTTTTGGAAATGCGCGACGCGCTCACGGGCGGCCCCGGGGAGGGGGTGTGTGGACGCCCCGGGCCCCCGCCCTCGCCCCCTCTCCCGCGGCGCGCTCGTGTTTCCTTGATGCCCCTGCGCTCTGCTACTCTGTCAAACCCCCCAAACCCCCCAGTCCCCCCCGCTCCCGGCCCCCCTCCCCCCCTCCCTCCCTGGAGAGCTCTCACCCGCCGCCTCGTACAGCTTGCAGTTCCAGCCCTCCACCTTCTCCCGCACCTCCTTAGTCAGCCACCCAGCCACCGGCTTGAAACGAAAGTCGACGGACCGAACCTGAGGGGGAGGGAGGGGGAGGGGGAGGGGGGAGGGGGGAGGGGGGGTGGGCGCGGGCGAGTGAGCCGAGCGGAGCGGCGCGGAGCGATGGCATTCGGGGGATCCCCGAGAGTGACAGGCGCCAAATGCGGAGCAAATTTGCGGCGGCTGTGGACTCCCCGTCCCGTCCCGTCCCTTCACACATGCCCCCCCCCCCCCACACACACACCCAGACACCTTTTGCGCTCCTTTTTCCCTTGTGCACACCCCCCAGCCCCCACCCCCCAGCATTCCCCAAACCCCACTCCCCTCTCCTTCCCCCCTCTCCTTCCCCTCCTCCCTCTCCTTCCCCGCTCCGCCCCGCTCTTTCACCACTTCGCTTCGCTCCACTCCACCCGCTCCCTTAGGCACCCCCTGGCCCCCTCCCAGCTCCGTGTATGTGTGTGCCTGCCTGCCGCTTCGCTGCGGTATCTTTCTTCTTACCTCCCCCCTCCCCCTCCCTCCCCCTCCCCAAAACACCCCCTCCCCCCCCGCTCCCCCACCTTTTTGTGTTGCAGTACCTCTGATGACAGCAACATATCCACCTCCGTCTCCAGAGCAGCGGACTCACCGCCACCAGCAGCACCGAACTTCTTGCGGGCGGCTGCGGGGGGGGGGGGAGGCGGGGTGGCGGGGGATGGAGCGCGTGCGATTGGGGGGTGGGGGGTGGGGGGTGGGAAAGGGAGGGCGCTTGTGAGCGCGGCGGGGAGTTGGCGGGGGAAGGGCGGGAGGAGCGGAGCGAGGGGCAAACGCAAGGACCTGGGGCCCGGACGGCCGGGGAAGGGAACAGGGACAGGGACAGGACGAGACGGGATGGGATGCGGTGCGGTCCTCAGCTCATTCCCCCGCCCCCTCCCCCGTCCCGCCCCCCACCCGCCACCACAATTCCCACCACCACCCCTCCCCCCCTTCAGTCCTCTCCTCTCCGCTGCCCCCCCACCCCCCCCACCCCCCCCACCCCCCCCCCCCCCCTACCCCCTCCCCACCCTTGACGTCCAGGAACGTCTTGTCCGTGTGGTTGACGATGACCGCCCTCGCCCTGTCCCCGCTTGCGTCGTACAGCAGTGAGAAGTGCCCCCGCTTCCAGGAGGGAACCACACTGCCGCCCTCGGAGTCCACCCCCATCAGACTGCCGTCCACACGGATGAGACCGCCCTGGGGGGGGGGGGGGGGGGGGTGGGGGGGGGCGGGGGGGGGGGAGGGGGGGAGAGGGCGGGGGGAGAGGTGGGGGGTCAGGGAGTGATATGCTCCTTTATATAACAATGAGTCACTGCAGAGGTGGGGGAGAGGGGGGTGGAGAGGGGTGTGCGTGTGTTGTTTTGTGTGTGGCGGTGTATGTGCGTACGGTATTGTGTGTATGTGTGTATGTTTCCGGGGCGGGGCGGGGGCGGGGGCGGGTTATAACTGGGTGGTGGTGGGGGCTCCATTGCAGTGCACGGCCAGCTGGCCAGCTGACGCTGCCCTTCAACCACGTCTTTGGGGGGAGGGGGGGCTCCCAAACCCACCGCCTCCCACCCCATCCTGAGCGGCCCGGTGGGCGGCACCTCCCCCTCCTCCTCCTCCTCCTCCTCCTCCCCCCCTTCGCATCCCCCTCCTGCCCACCCCCTCCCTCTCCTCCTGCCCACCCCCTCCCTCTCCTCCTGCCCCACCCCTCCCTCTCCTCCCCCTCCTCCTCCCCCTCCCCCAACCTCCTCCTCCCCCCCCAACTACACCCACCTTTTTCCACAGCGTGTATGTGTCGTGCGGCGCGTACCTCCTCACCAGCGCCCCCACCCCCGGCATTGAGCTGCCCAGCTCCCACTTGAGCTGAAGGGAGAAGTCGGGCAGCTCGGAGCGAAGCAGGGCCAGCAGGGCGGACTTCTTCACCTTGACGGCGGAGCGAACCTGGGGGAGGGTGGGGGGTGGGGGTGGGGGTGTGGAGAAGGGGGTGTGTGGAGAGTGCGGGGTGGAGAGTGGGGGGGTGTGTGGAGAAGGGTGTGTGTGGAGAGGGGGGGTGGAGAGGTGTGTGTGTGTGTGGAGAGCAGTGGGGTTATCCACGTGTAGGGCGGAGCCCGTGGACGGTTAACGTGGGGCGGTGGGGGGTAGACAACGAAAGGTCACTCGTTCGCCGGAGTCACTTCGAGGGTGGGGTGTGGCAGGGAAGGGATGAAGAGGTAAAGACATGGAGCCGGGCCCCCCCCCCACCCGCCCCCCCCCCTCCGCCCCCAGTCATCCCGCCCCCAGCCCGTAAGCAGTTCGTTTTCGGGAAGCTTGACAGGGATCCAGTCGACCTTCAGACTACAACATCCGCAGGGCTTCTTGTTTCATTGTTGCAAATTCACTCTTCAAGCCCCCCCCCCACCTGCGCCACCTCCGCCGCCGCCAGCTTCATCGCCATCTCTCTGTCCCCCAGCTCCACCGCCTCCATCAGAGGGCCCCAGCCCCGGGAGTTGCGGCTGCTGGCGGAGCAGCCAGCGGCCAGCAGCTCCGAAACCACGTCTCTCCGCCGCCGCATCACCGCCACATGGAGCGCCTGTGGGGGGTGTTGGAGGCGGCGGCGGCGGCGGGGGGCGGGGGAAGAGGTTATCCACGTATAGGCCGGAGCACGTGAACGGTATCGAATCAGCAAAAAATTCCTTCCGGGGGCGGGGGGGCCGAGGAGGAGGGGGGGTTGAGAGGAGGCATGTAGAGGCTGCCGCGACAGCCTCGCTATCTACGGACCCTCTTTACCCCCCACCCCCCCCAAAAACACAACACACCCCACCACCGTCACCACCGCCACCAGCAACACCACCGCCGCCACCACACGTGGTAAGCCTCCCCCCGTTTTCATTACGAGAGAGCAAGAGACCAAACGTGGCATCCCGCCCCCTCCCCGCCCCTTACCGTTCCGTAGGGCTGGTGGCTGCAACCAGGCCCCATGACGCATTGCCTCCCCCTCCCCTCCCATCACCGGTCCCTATTCCCCCCCCACCGGTCCATCCCCTCACCGGCCCCTCCCCTTCCCCCCGGTCTCCTCCCCTCACCGTGTTCCCCTCCCTCCTCACCGTGTTCCCCTGGCTGTCCAGCGCTTTGAGTTGCTCCCGGCTCAGCCCCGCAGCCAACCGCCGCACAACATCCACCTGACCGTTCCAGGCGGCCCTGGAGGGGGTTGGGGGGGCGTGTATGTGTATGTGTATGTGCGTATGTGTGTGGGGGGGGTGGTTTAACCAATTGTGAGAGGGGGGAGTTGTGGAAGAAGTCGGAAACCGAACGGAACGGAAAGGGGGGCCATGGATTGTGGCGAGGTTTGGGTTGGGGGGTATCCACGCAGCGGGACAGGACACGCAGCGGGTGGTGGTTTAGGAGAGGCCGAGCAGAGGGGGCAGGGTGGATCTGTGTATGTGTGTGCTTCATGGACGACACGCAGGCACGTGTCTGGCGGTTCCTGCTGCGGCTGGTAGAGGCACGAGGGTGCGCCGAGCTTGGTGTGGGATCTGGGTTGGAGCCCCGTGGACCCGCGCTGCGGCTGGGCGTCACGGTTTCTCGCCAGCGGGGGTTGCATCCGCCGCCCGTTGTACCCAAAAGCAGAGGGAGTCACCTGTGCAGTGGGAAAGGCTCCTGTGGCTGATCAGTTGGCGCCGAGCTCGTGGCTGCCCCGGCATCGGAAGCTGCTGCCTCAGCTCCTGCAGTTGCTGGAGCCGGGCCCGCTGGTGCTCCATTCGGGGTTGTGGATAGGGCTGGCCCCTCGCCTTCGCTACATAATTCGTCAAATACATCTTCGGCATCGTAAAATTGGTCATCGTCGCTGTCCATGATTGGAAAGAGTTACGAGCCCTCCTGGCGCCCGTTAATGGTGCAGTTGGTGACCCAAACACGCAAGCGCTATTGTGTTCTTATCGTCACACGTCTGCAAGGTATTTTAGATGGCTAGCGAAGCATTTTTACGAAGTCCTGAAGGCCGAGGTGTACCGTGTCGACAAACCGCAGGAAGCACTCAGCGAAACACGCATATGATAACGACAGACGTCATAACGTGGATGAAAGTCTGAGCAGCTACGATCATCACTCCGCGGAGCGGCTGTTAAAATATTTCGCTTGCTTTTGCCGTATAGCACTGCCGTTCGACTTCCTCTTGACTGTTCTGCGTATCGAGTGTAATGTTTTGTTGACTTCATTTAAAGAGAACATTTGTTAGGGCACGACATTTCTCTTTGCATGTGTGTCGGAGGACCGCTTCTCCGTCCTTCCGTTGTGAACTGAGGACCGGAAAGCTCTTCCGACCATGTCAATGAACCCCCGGACCGTTAGGATTGCCGTGCTTGGTGACCCAGACACTGGCAAGACCTCGCTTATTAGTACAGGTGGGTCGCTTTAGGAGGGAAAGATGTGTTATTACGCCCAAGGACTCTGGGCCGCGAAGCTAGATGCGCAACGCTAACGTCTACTCTTCCGCTTTTCTGCCCTACCCGCAGCGGCGAATGACACGTTTGACGCGCGCCCGGTGCCGACGCTTCCGCCCACGAAACTGCCGCTGGATTTCACGCCGGAGCGGGTGCCAATTCTCCTCACGGACACATCCGCAAAGCCGGAGGACGCGAGGGCGCTGGACGCGGTCATCCGAGAGAGCGATGCCGTGGTCGTCTGCTTCGATCCCAGGAAGCCAATCACTCTCGAAAGCGTGCGGACCACCTGGTATCCGCGCGTGCAGGCGGTCAACCCCGACATCCCGATCATTCTCGCCTGCTGCAAAGCCGACCGGCTGTCGGAGCGCGACAGCCCCAGCGTGCGCGAGGTGCGCAGCGGGCTGCCGGCCCAAACATCCCCACGCCCCTACGCACCCCCTTCGCACACACAGCAAGCCGCCCCTCCCCTCTACCCACCCCACGGAAGCGGGCGCCGGTGCTGGAACGCTGCGCCACAAGTTTATTATCGCAGAGGCGAGGGGGCGGCGGGATTCCGGTCCCCCGCCCTGGCCCCCCCGTGAACGTTACCGTTCACGGGCTCCGGCCTATACGTGGATAACCCCCCCAGCGCTGCTCCGGGACGTGGAGGATAAGGTCCTCCGTTGGGGCCCACGGCCGCACGGTGCTGGGCTCCACCACACCCCACACGCGCACACCCGGCCCCGCGTACTGTGACCACTCGGACCGGCAGGCACACCCACCCACGCACCCACCCACCCACCCACGACCTGTACACCATTTGTGTGTGTGTGGGGGGGCGTGTGGGTGGGCGGGTGGTGGGGGGCATGAAGGGCAGGCAAGGAAGCTGTTGGGTGGATGTTGGGGGCAAGGAGGGGTTTAAGGGACCAGCGTGAGCGGTCCGGCCTCGTGTGCTGATACCGGGTTGGAGCGGACTTGTGGCGGGTGGCGGGGTGGCGACAGGGTGGCAGGTGGCAGGGGTTGGATGGTAGGGCCCGGGGGGGCAGGAGGGGCATGTACCCGGGACCCCCGGCCCGAGACCCCCTCCACTCAACTGGCGCCGCAACCTGTCTCCCCCCCCCTCCCGGGAGGCTTCTTGTGTCATTCTTGCAAATATTCTCTCTTCAAACCCCCCCTCCCCCCCTCCCGCCCCCCCCCCCGCCTCTCAGCGTGTGGAGCGAGTGGCTCGGGATCTGCCCAATGTGGAGTGCTGCCTCAACTGCTCGTCCAAATTCAACCGCATGGTGCACGGTGAGGGAGGGGCGGAGGGGTGAGGGAGGGAGGGAGGGGGGGAGGGAGGGAGGGAGGGAGGGGGGGAGGGAGGGAGGGCCGAGGATGGGGGCGGAGGGGGGTAGGGCCGAGGCTGGGGGACTGGGATAGCTACCGCAGCGGAGGGACGGAGGAGGGGGCGGGACGGAGGCGCTGACTTCGCTGCGGCTCCTTTGCGGACTGCATCCATACGCAGCCCCGGGGGGGGGGGCGGGGGTGGGCGGCGGAGGAGACGCCTGGGGGACGAAGGGGTTGAGGGGGGAATGTAATGCGCCCGCGATGACGTGTGGGAGAAACCCACCCACTAGGGACCCAGATGATGATGAGGGGGGTGGGGGTGTGGGTGTGGGTGGGGGTGGGGGCTGGGTGGGGGTGGGGGGCTGCGGGACACGGGCAAGGGAGCTTCAGTGCTCTGGGGCGCGGGAGGAGGGGGGGGAGCTGCCGCGGCCGCGGTTGGCGGAGGGGGGGCTGAGGGAAGTGGCAAAAGGGGGGGGGGGGGATGGGCAGGAGACGGGGGGCACTCGGGGTGGCGGCGGAGGGAAGGGGGGGAGTGAGGCGGGGCGGGAGGCGGAGGGGGGATATGGCCCCTCGCCCCCCCCTCCGTACCATCGCTGCGCCGGGGCGCCGGGGCGGGGCGGGGCGGGTCGTGGCGGAGGGTGGGACGATGCGGGTTGGGGGGATGCGGAGTCGGGTTATTGATTTGGCTGATTGGCGGTGCGGTGCGGTGTGTAGCGCGTGGGGGGTGGGTGGGTGGGTGGGTTTGGTGGGTGGGTTCCCTCTTGACCCCTACCCGTACTGTGCCGCTTGCCATCACCCATCAGCAAGCAAGCATTCAGAAGCTAACCGCCCCCGCCCCCGCCGCCGCCCGCTCGCACCTGCCCGCCCGCCAGACGTGTTTTACCACGCGCTGAAGGCGGTGCTGTACCCGCTGCAGCCGCTGTACGACCGTACGGATCGTGTGATACGGCAGGCGGCCATCCGGGCGCTGAAGCGCGTGTTCATTATCTTTGACCAGGACAAGGTGGGGGGGTGAGGGGGGGCTGGGGGGGGGGGGCTGGGGGGATGTGTGTGTGTGTGGGGGGGGGGGCGGGGCGGGGCGGGGATGTCAAGGACGGCCGGGGTTAAGAGTGCGATGATGCGTCGTTGGCGCTGGTGGTGGCAGCGTGTGTGTGTATCGGGGGGAGGGGGAGAAGGGGGGGAGAGGGGTGGGCTGTATCCGCGGGAGGGAAGGCCCCCCGTCCCCCGTCCCCCGTCCCCCGTCCCCCGTCCCCCGTCCCCCGTCCCCCGTCCCCCGTCCCCCGTCCCCCGTCCCCCGTCCCTCGTCCCCCGTCCCCCGTCCCTCGTCCCCCGTCCCCCGTCCCGACCCGACCCGACCCGACCCGACCCTGCGCTCGCCCCACACCTTCCCCCCCACACCACCCCGACCCCCCCGTGGATAACCCCACCCATCCCCTTCAGGACGGCACGTTGTCCGATTCTGAGGTGAACGCCTTCCAGTCGCTGTGCTTTGGAATCAGCCTCAGCGCCGAGGAGCTGAGGGGGATCAAGCAGGTGGGGGGGGGAGGGGGGGGAGGGGGGGGGCAGCGGCCGCAGGGCCCCGGGGCAGGGCTCCAGGGGAGGGCAGCGCATGCACACACGGAGGAACGCACGCACACACGCGCAGGTGCTCGCGTTGCTGCGGGGTGGTGGTGGTGGTGGAGGTGGAGGTGGTGGGGAGGCGGCAGGGTGGGGCAGGTTGGGCGAGGGGGGGAGTCTCACCCCGCGGGGGGGGGGCGGGGGGGCGGGGGGAGCCATCTCTTGTTGGCCCGCACCGCCTGCGCTGTTGTTGCAGGTCGCCAGGACGTCTGAAAAGAGGGCGAGGTGCCCTTTCTCCCACCCCCATCCCCCGCGCTTGCCCGTGTCGTACCGCTCAGGTTGTACGGCAGCAAGTACCCAACGGCTACACGGACACGGGGCTCACGCTGGAGGGGTTCCTCTTCCTGCAGGTAGGGGGGGTGGGGTGTGTGGGGGGGTGGGTGTGTGTGGTGGTGATGGTGGGTGGTGGTGGTGGTGGTGGTGGTGGGAGTAAGGGGAGGCGGGGAGTAAAGGGGAGGGAGGTGGTGGACGGCCCGAAGTCAGTTGCGTTCCATCCTTGCTCCCCTCCCTGCAAACACAAACACACACACACACGTACGCGCGCTCCCCTCCCTGCAGGGCCTCTTCATCGAGCGTGGCCGGTTGGAGACGGTGTGGCAGATCCTGAGGCGATTCGGTGAGGAGGGGTGGGCCGGGGGGGGGGAGGGGAGCGGGTGAGGTGGTGGCTGGCGTGTGTGTGTGAGGGGGGGGGAGAGGGCTGAGGGGGGCGGGGTTGGGGGTTTGGTTTCGGAGGAGTGGCTGTCCGCATCCGCCGGCACGACGACCCCCACCCACCCACCCGCCCCACCCACCCACCTGCATGCCTGCCTGCCTGTCCCTCCCTGGTGTTTGCGGGGAAGGCCGTGACGGTCCGGTACTCTGTCCCCGCCCGGTCATTGCTCCAACCCCTCCCCCTGCCGTTAACACTTCCCCACTGTTTTTCCTGATCCGTCCATGCACCCATCCATCCATCCATCCATCGGCCCATCCGCCCATCCCCCCAACCCCATTCCATCCCACCCCCTCCCCCACTCGTCCCCTCCCACCCCCCCCACCCCGGGCGGTTCACTCAGGCTACAACGACCAGCTGCGGTTGAGCGATGAGTTGTTGGACCGGGTCAATGTGCACCTGCCGCCGGACCAGGTGTGTGGGGGGAGGGACCCGGAACCTGGGAGCAAGACTTACCGAACATACCTGTAACCTTACCAAGACGAGAAGCGCAGCGACCGCGTCGCCGCGGGCAGGGACGGGGTGGGTTGGGGTTGCGCTGGAGCCGCAGGAGATGGCGCACGGTGCTGTGGGCTCGTGTGTGTGGGAGGGAGGGAAGGGGAGGGGAGCAGGGAGGGGAGCAGGGAGGGGAGGGGAGGGGAGGGGAGGGGAGGGGAGGGGAGCACCAGCACCATCCCGCGAGTGAGTTTAGGTACGGGCGGGAGGGTGGCCTGAGGCCCTCCGGAAAGCCCCGCGTATTGTCCCGCTTGGCTCCCCCCCCCCTTCTTCTCAACGCGCCACACGTTGTCGTATCGTGTCGTGATTCCGAACTGCTCGCTCCCTTTCCCCACCCCCACCCCTAACCCCCGCCCTTTCTTCTTCTGCCCTTTTGCCGGCGCGGTACGGTACGGCACTGGTGGTGTACGGCGCGGCACCAGGTTCTGGAGCTGAGCGACACGGCGGTTGCCTTCCTGCAGCAGCAGTTTACGTTGTACGACGCTCGCGACGAGGGGATGCTGAGCTGGGAGCAGCTCCAGGGGCTGTTCAGTACGGCACCGTCGCTGCCCAACGAGTGGCAGGTGGGGGTGAGGGGGAGGGGGGGGAGGGGGGAGGGAGGGGGAAGGCGGGAGGAGGGGTGTTGGGGGTTGGCCACACGGTAAGGCCCGGAGGGGGTGGGGTGAGGTGGGGTGCGGAGGGTGGGGGTTATCGAAGGCGCGTCAAGGGCCCCGAAGCGCATCACGAGAGTGGGTTAGGGGGGAGCGCGGAGGGCGGGAAGGGAAGAGAAGGGCGGGGCTGTGGGGTTTCGATCTCGCTCTCGCCTGCGTAGTTAGGGCCGTTGGGGGTAATAAAATAGTTCTAGCGGTTGGGGGGGAGATACGGGAGCGAAGGAACGGAGACGGCGTCAGCGAGCCGGCGTTAAAGACCGCCGTTTGGATGCGGAATTTACAAGGGGGACCGGTTTTCACACCGGTCGCTAGCCGTACAGGCTAGACAGACTGTTCATCCTACCCCAGGGGCACCCGCAAAGGGGTGCCAAACGCAAAGCCACCAGGGCCCACCAGCACCAAGCCCGCACGACGCACGAAGCGTGAAAGAATCAGAGTCAAGGAGCGCCGACCATGCTCCTGGATAACATCACGCAAGTAGCTCCCAAACGAGTACCTGGACAGGAAGCGCCTACCATGCTCCTGGAAAACAAACACGCAAGTAGCTCCCAACCGAGCACCTGGACAGGAAGCGCCGACCATGCTCCTGGAAAACAACACGCAAGTAGCTCCCAATCGAGCACCTGGACAGGAAGCGCCAACCATGCTCCTGGAAAACAACACACAAGTAGCTCCCAACCGAGCACCTGGACAGGAAGCGCCTACCAAGCTCCTGGTTCACCGCAAGGGTGCAGCCAAATCAGCACCCCGAGTCGCACCATGACAGCGCGACCTGACAGAACAGTCTGACCCTTGTAAAGTCGATTCCTGTTTTATACCCCCAACCCCGCCGTTTGGGGCGGGGTTGGGGGTGAGGGGCGAGGTACGGTACAATCGGGAGTCCGCCATACCCGCCACCCCCCCACGGGCTCCGGCCTATACGTGGATAACCCCCCTTTCAGCTCGTCATAAGGCCCTCGAGCTCCTCCTCTGCCCCTACACCCCCCATTCCCTCCTCTTCCCCCGCCCCTCATTCCAACCCCCAACCCGCACCCCACCCCAGAACGAGCGTGTGAACCGGCTGATGGTTTGCGGCACGTACGGCGCCGTACACAACCTGGACGCGTTCATCGCCCGGTGGCGCTACTGCGCGCTGACCGACCCGCGGGTCACTCTGGCTCACTTGCTGTACCTGGGCTACGAGGGGGCGCCGGGGGATCTGTTGGTGCGGCGGCAGCGGAGGAGGCCGGACAAGCGGCACCGGGAGGAGATGGCGGAGAGGTGGGGGGTTTGGGGGGTTTGGGGGAAACCCGGGGGGTGGCTCGGGGTGGGGTGGGGTGGGGGGTAGGGATGAAGTGCGTCCTGGGATCTGGTCGGTCTCAAGGTGCCACGTCAGCCCCAGTCAGCCAGCCAGCCAGGTTCTTTGGACTGCATTCTATGCCCTGTTTTTTTATCATCCCCCAATCCCCGCTCCTCCGCTCCGCTCCGCTCCGCGCACGGGGCGGGGTGGGGCTTGGGGGTGTCCGCAGGACGACGGCTCTGTGCTATGTGTTTGGTTCGGCGGGGTGCGGCAAGTCCACGTTGCTGCGAGCGCTGGCGGGGCGGAGGGCGGAGGGGGAGGCGGCGGCGGGGGCGGGCGCCGGCGGCGGCGGCACGGGTGGCGGCGGCGGCGGCGGTGCGCCTCCGCTGACGGCGCTGGCGACCGTGCGTTGCGATGACGGGCGGGACCGCACCCTGGCACTGGTGGAGGTGGGGCGCGTGTGCGTATGTATGTGTGTGTGACCGGGGGAGGGCAGAGGGGGGGGAGGGGGGGAGGGGGGTTATCCACGTATAGGCCGGAGCCGGGGTGGGGGGGAGGCGGGCGGATGTGTCAGCGGGCCATGCTGCCCTTCCTAGAACATTGGGGGGGGGGGGGTTCTTTGTTCCTTAGGGGGGGTTTACCTCACCGTGTGGTTTTTCGTATGTGCTTGTGCGTGCGTGTGTATGTGTGCGTGTACGCCAGCGTGCATGTACTGCTTTCCTTTGACCCTGCCCCCCCTCCCTCCCACCCACCCACAACACCCCCGCCCCCTCCCTCCCCCCTCTCCCCCCTCACAGGTTCCCGAGGACCTGACCAACGAGTTGCTCACCGCCGCCACACTTTCGGGCCGCCCCGCCACCTCCTCCTCCTCCTCCCCTCCCTCCTCCGCGCACCTCCTCCCCCATCCCTCCGCCTCCCACCCCCCATCCTCCTCCTCGGCCCCGGCCGCTGCCGCCGCCGCCCCCTCCGCCTCCTCTTCAAACGCCGCGGCGGGCCCTTCCGCTGAGCCCACCGCCGCCGCGGCAGCGGCGGGCCCGGGCCCCGGTGCCAGCGCCAGCGCGCCTCCTGCCTCGCCGTCGCCGTCGCCGTCGCCTGCGGGTGGTGGTTTCTTCTCCTCCGCCGCCGCTGGTTCCGGAGCCGTGTACAGCCTGCCCGACCTGTCCCGCTGCGACTGTGCGGTGTTTCTGTTTGACAGCACCAGCGCCGACTCGTGGGCCTGGGCGCAGCGCTCCATGCTCACGTTGTGCGGCCTGCCGGGGTAAGAGGGGGGGCAGGGGAGGGGAGGGGAGGGGAGGGGAGGGGAGGGGAGGGGAGGGGAGGGGAGGGGAGGGGAGGGGAGGGGAGGGGAGGGGAGGGGAGGGGAGGGGAGGGGAGGGGAGGGGAGGGGAGGGGAGCCGTCTCAGCCCTTCTGAACCGGGTTTAGGGGATGTTGGGGTGAGCGCGAAACAGCGTCGGAAAGGGGAGCGCGGGAGCGGAGGGTGCTTGGGGCGGGGCGCCAGGGGGGGGCCGGGATGGGGGGGCCGCCTGCCGCGGGAGGCGAGGTGGGCGTCGCCTGCTGTGCCTCCTCGACGAACCCAAGCCGAGGGAAGCCCTCTCCACCCCACCCCACCCCACCCACCCACCCACCCCCACCCCCACTCCCCTCGTCTGCTGTTCTACTCGGAGAAACCCCTCACCCCCTCCCTCCCCCTCCTCCCTCCCCTCTCCCCCCCTCCCCCCTGCTCAGCTGTGAGAGCCTGCCGGTGGTGCTGGTGGGCACCAAGGACGATGTGGGGATGTGTGGGGAGCTCCGGGAGAGGGTGCTGGCGGCAACTGCGGATCTGGCACTGCCGGACCCACTGCCGGCGGCGGCAGCGGACGTGGCGGCCATGGGGGGCGTGTTCAGGTGGGGCGGCCAGTGTGGGGGAGGGGCGGTTTGGTGGTTTGGCGGTTTGGCGGTTTGGTGGTTTGGTGGTTGGAGATGACGTGGGCGGAAGGGTGCCGGGTGAAGCGTGGGAAAGGGAGGGGGAGGGGGGGGGGAGGGGGAGGGGGAGGAGCGCGGCAGGGTGGCTGGGTATGTGTGTGGGTTGGTGGGTGCGGTGGGTGTGGTGGGTCCTGTCAGGGGGAAGGGAGAAGGCTGGCCCTCACCCCCGCCCCCCCGCCCCCCCCCTTCCCTCGATTCCCCACCCTCCTTTCGCGCACTACCCACCCCCCGCTGTTTCTGGCTTCCGGCTGGGTCGCCTCCATCGATCAATCCGCTGCGCTGCCCCCTCTCGCTTACTCCCCCGCCTCCGCGGCTGTTTGTGCTGCCCTGAACGTCTGTCCTGCTCCCGCGCCGCGCCGCGCCGTGTCGGTCCGTGTCGGTCCGTGTCGCTCCCGCTCCCGCAGACACGTCCTGGGCGCCTCCTTCCTGACCCCCGAGGCTCACATCCCGGACACACCCGCCCGCAAGGACCGCCGCCGACTGCAGCGCCGACTGGTCATCGGCGGAGTGGCGCTGGCGGCGGCGGCGCTGGGGGGCTACTGCCTATACGCCATGTATTGGGGCGGCGGCGGAGGCGGCGGCGAGGCGATGGCGGCGGCGGCGGCGGAGGGCGGCGACGCCAGGGCCGCAGCCCGCGGCGGCGGCGGCGGCGGCGCCGCCGGCTCGGGGGTGACGTCGGGTGGCGGCGGCGCGGCGGCGGCGGGTGTTGGTGGTGGGGACGGTACGACGGCCCCGGCGGCGGAGGGTCCCAGCAGTCTGGGTGACCGGCTGGGGTCGTTGTTCTCGCTGCCGGGGGCGTCCTTCCTGGCGCGGTAGCGTTGAAGGAAAGGGTTGGTGTTGATGATGACGGAAGTGGTGTTAAGTACCGGTAGTTGAAGGGCCGCAGGCTGGCTCCGCAGCGAGAGGGAGGGAGGGTGTGCGCGCACGTGTATGTGTATGTGGGGTGTTGCCGTGTGTCTGTCTGTCTGTCTGTCTGTCTATCTGTGTGTCTTTCTGCCGTTCTTACACGTTGGGTTGAGGAGCAAGATGTACTCTGCTTAGGATCAATTTAGCCTTGCATAGCCTTGCATCAGCGTGCTTAGCTGGACAGGCTGTGAGGGTGTGTGTGGTAATGTGTGGAATGGGGCTGCGAGCGGGCTGTGGGTGGGCCCCGTGGGGGGGATGGGAGGGCGGGACGGGACGGGACGGGTCGCTATGAGTTGGCAGCGGCGCACGGCAGGGGCATGAGGTCGTGGGCGCGTGTGTGTGTGTGTGTGTGTGGTGTCGAATGCTGCTCCATGGGGGGGGGGAGGGGAGGGGGCCGGATGTATCATCGCACACGTGTGTCGTTGCACCGCTCTCGTGGTTATTGAAATTTGAAGAGTGGCGGCGGCGGGGGCGGCGACGGTGACGCCGGAGGGGCGTTTCCTCAAAGACCATCGAACGCCGGAGGGTCCGCTGTCGGGAGGCGACACCCATGCGCCGCTACGTCAAAGGGGGGGAAGGGGGGCCGGCCGGGGAGATGGAAATGGTGGGTAGTGGTGGGTAGTGTTGGTGGTTGAAGATTAGAGGCCTGGCGCCGCATGATGGCTGGATGTGCACCGGGGGCCCCGGAGGTAGGAGGGGAGGTGGCCCCGGGGGAAGTGGCGGCGGCGGCACCATCTGAGGCGGTGGGTGTGCTGACTGCGGAGCGATGGAGGGGTGTCGCAGGCTAAGAGTGGCTGTGTGTACCCCTCGCCCCCACCCCCTCCTTGCCGCCACACATACACACACACGCCCCTCCCCTTCCTACGCCGGGAGGAGGCGGCGGATCGCCCCCAAATGCCGCCCCCAGGAGCCTCCTGGCAGGGTCGTGGTCGTGGTCGTGGTGGCTACGGGGCATGAAGGCCTTGCCGACCACAGAGTACTCACGAGTAATAAGGCATGTTTATTTAGGACGGAAGGAGAGGTGGGGCGGGGACGGGACGGGACGGGGCGGGGTGGGGCCGCTGATGCTTTGACGCTTCCCGCAGGTGCGCGTACGGCATTGCCGCGCCCGCGCCGGGGTCTCATCTCTCGCGGGTCACAACCGCCCAGGCGGGTTTGGGCGGGAGGGGGGCGGGGGGGTGTTGGGGTTTTTGACCGGTGGGCTCCGGAACCTCGCAAGAGGTGACCCCGCCAGCGGGCCAGCTGCTGGCCGCACACTGTAGCGGAGAGAGAGTGGGAGGGGGAAACGGGGGGTCGTGCGAGGAGGGGGGAGGTGCGGTTTGCAGCTGTGTGCAACCGCTGTGTACCGTTAGCTGCCCTCCCTCGGGATGTACTGTAACCCTAAGGTATTTATGTACCGGGTTAGCCTCTCGGCTCGGGCGGTGTCGTGGGCGCCAAAGCAGCATCCCCCGGGGGCTATCCACGTGTAGGCCGGAGCCCGTAGACGGGAGGGGTTGTGTGAGCGGGGGTGTGTGAGCGATGGTGTGTGAGCTATCCCCGGGTGTGGACCGGCGGCCCCACCTCACCTCTGTGAAACAGATGGGTCCCCGACCAAGCCACCAGCAGAAGCCCAACCGTGCGTGCAGCCTAGCGACCGCCTACCCTCCGATCCACTGTACCACAGTCGAATACGGTAGTCGATGGGCGCAGCAGCAGCCGCAGCCAGGTGCAAAATGCGGTCGACAAAACGCGGAGGGCGGAGCGTATAACGGTATGAGTCCACGAGGCTGTCGTAATATAGCCGTTACACAAAAGTACGGTGTCGTAGCCGTTCGAGCGCCGTACTCTGGAGGACCCTTCAAGTCAACGCAGCACAGATCACAGTCTCTAGCCGTCAGCTCAGGGCCGTTGGCCCTGAGCAGGCTTCCTCCTCCCCAACAGCCGCCTACCGGTATCCCCCGGCCGTCTCCGGCACCCCCGCATCCACGACGACTCTCACACTCAACGTCTGCCCACTCCCCCCTTCTGCCAAGTCCCCAATGACCCAACGACGGTGAAAGTCCAAACGATCCCAACCCCCCGCCCTGAGTGGCTCCGGCCTATACGTGGATACCCCCCCCCCCCCCCGAGTGGCTCGAGTCCGCGGTGGCAGCAGCACGTGACCCGTCCCCGTCCGCTCCTTTCAGGCGCCTCACCGCCATCCCCCACCACACAGCCCAACACTGTGGAGCACCAGTGCACCACACCTTCCTCAACGGGCCGGACGAGGTCGTAACGAAAAATCCTCCCATGTATAAACACACATGCTCCTGCGGCCGCGCGCCGCGGCATGGCGCTCAGCGGGACATCCCTGGCGGCCAGTCCACAAGCGCCTTCCGAGCCAGTACCATTCCGCCGATCATCCATTCGCCCCTCGATTTCTCGTCTCGTCACAATACAGTCAAAGGCTCCAGGGAGCACGAAATTCACGCGCCCCCGAACATCCGTAGTCGCGGGTTGGAGCCGCGCAGCACCAGTTGGCGCCGACCCGGCGGGTCGTGCTGGAATCCCAAGAGGCCCCTACCCTGCCTTGCCGGTCTTGGGGTTGATCTTTTTCTTCCCCACCGCAGACTCCTTGGTCTTGTGCTGAGCAATCACCTTCGTGGGGGCGAATTCGCCCAGCCGGTGCCCGACCATCGCCTCCTGCACCTCCAGGTTGATGAAGCTCTTGCCGTTGTGCACGCCGAAGCGACAGGCCAGGAAGTCGGGCAGGATGACGGAGGCTCTGCTGTACGTGTTGATGACCTCAGGCGCCTTCTGCCCTAGGAAGCGGCCCTTATTCCACCATTCCGGATGCTTTCGAGCGAGGTTTACGACGTCTTGAAGCAGGTTCACGGCCACATATGGACCCTTCCATATGCTGCGTGGCATGTGTCTGCAAACGCAAACTCGTAATCGGGCCGCTCAGGAGGACACCTCGAGTGCGCTGATGCGCACTGACTCGTAGAGCTCTGGTTAACAGCGAAACAGTGCCTACTTATGGATATTTATATTCACGATAAAGTGTTGATTTTGCCCTTAAAACAACACGGTTTGAACGAGTAGAGCTAGCCAGCCGACGCAAGACGTACGCACAAGGGGTACTGATCAGGGTACTTTATTGATACACAGTCAGGTAGCAGAAATACCAGCCTCGGCATTCCAGATTGCCATTACCATTGAGCATTGACCTTTTGAGGACTGTTTGTACGTCAACCGTCACGGAACACGATAGCGGCTGGAACCGTCAGTGCGCTGCGCTTGTATGAAGTTTCATCTTTCGCATGTAATTCCATAGCGTAAAGCAAGCGACGAGGTCACGCACCTTGCAAGTTGCCGCGAGTCGCGGACTTCCTTGTGCAGTAGCTAGTACCAGTGAGCTTAGACATGAAGTCCACCATCCCGATCGACACACTCTCCCGGAGCTCTCTTCGCTGCCTGTCTGCCGTAACCTCTAGCCTCAACGGCAAGACCCCATGCCCGCGCATCGTCCGCAACCGCGGCCACATCTGCCGACCGCTGACCTCCAAACATTCCCCACCGGCACCGCGGGTACCACCCCACGCCAGCGACATCTCAGGGGCATCTCCCAGCTCCCCCAACCGAACCTTATACGGCAGTCGTACGGCGTTCGGCCAACAGCTCCTCCGAATCCTGCTCGACGCGCGCGACGTCGACGGGCCGCCGGCGGCGCACGGCAGCGACACGTCGGAAGGCGGGCGCGGCGCACCGCCCGCCGGCACCACCACCACCGCGGCGGCGGGCGCCCGAGCCAACGCACCGTCCGCCAGTGACGAGCAGTCGCGGTCGCACCCATCGGACAGCGACGGCGGCGGCGGCGGCGGCGCCAGCCTGGTCGCCGTCGCGTCGTTGGTCCGCGAGGTGGCTGCCCTCATGAGCGCCCACCGGGACATGGCTGCGCTGCTTCAGGCGATGGACTCCTGCCAGGCGCGCGCGAACGCGGTGCGGGCCGGCGGCAGCGCCAGAGCCGCCGCAGCCGCAGCCGGCGGCGGAGGCGGCGGCGGAGGCGGCGGAGGCGGCGGCTGGGGAGGAGGCGGCGCCAGCTCGGCCTTCGGGCGCAGCGCCCTTGGCGGCTTCCGAGGAAGCAGTGCCGGCGCCACCACCGCCACCACCGCCACCGCCAGTGGCACAGCGGGCACCAGCAGCGCTCTGCCGAATCGAGCATTCCCTCCCCTTCAGCCTCGGTATGAGGCGGCGGCGGCGGCGGTGGCGGGTGAGCCGACGCTAGCGACCCACGGGTCATCAGCTGCTGCCTCGCGGCCGCCGCCGCCGCCGCCGCCCTCGTCGCCCTCGTCGCAGTCAGTGGCCACTGGCCGGACTCCGAGCACGGAGGCGAGAGAGACGGCGGTTACAGCGGGTGGCAACGCTCGAGACCCCGACTGGGATTGGGACTGGCGCCGTGTCCGGCGGGTGGTGGTGGTGGGGCTGGGCTCGCTGGCGGCGTATCAGGGGGCGTTGCGCAGCGGTCGTCAGACGGAGAGGGAGAGCACTCGGGCGGCCGCCAGGTGAGAGAGACTAGACGCCCCCGCCCGTCCGCCCGTCCCCTTCCCATACACACATACACACACCTACACACAGATACGCCTCGCCCCCTCCTCCCTTCTCACGCTGATGTCGCTGTAGCCTCAGCTTTCAGTCATGTGCGCCGTTCCGCCGACGGGCTTCCGTTTCCGGCTCATTGAGCCGATTGTTGCATGGGGCCGCTCTTGGACGCGGCTGCGCGCGCTTGGGGTCGCTTTCATTGGCGAGGGTCGACACGCCCGCGGGCAGATCGGGACCGCACAAGGGAAGCTGCAAGCAACCCATGCCCCACCTGCCCCGGCCCAACCCGCCCCCAACACACGGCTCCTCCCCCCGACCCCCGAGCCCTCCAGGCTGTACCAGCTGGCGCTCTCGCTGCTGCTCACATCGCCCCCCGTGCTGCCCGGCCTCGGGGGTGACCCGCCGCACAGCCGCCACCGCACCCCATCAGACCCAGACGCTTCCTCAACGGAACAACTGTCGGGCGATGGGGGCGGTGGCGGCGCACCCGATTCCGGCGCAGAGCCAGCAGACGAAGGTGCCGCCGGGGCTGGACGAGGCGCTGAGCGGCAGCGCGAGCCGGCGGCGGCGGCGGCGGCACCACCACCGCCGCTACAGCCGCAGGTGCTGTACTTCGAGCCCGAGTATCTGCCGTGGGATGTACGACTCGTACACAGCCTCTGGCAGGACGGATCCGGTGGAGGGCAGGGCGGCGTGGCTTGTCGGTCCAGGTCCAGGGAGGGAGAAGGAAAGGGGGAGGGGGCGGGGGAGGGCGGGAGGGCGGACGTGCACCAACAGAGCTGGGGCGCCGGCGGGGCTGCTGTCGCCGCCGCGGCGGCGTCCGCCACGCCGGCTCCCGCCGCCGCGCTGGTCGCGACCGAGCCCACGCTGTTCTACGCGCCGTGCTGCCCGCGAGATCTGTACGACGAGATCGTACGGCAGAATCTGGCGGCGGGCACGCTGCGCCACGTGGCGCTGGTGGGTAACAGCCTCAAAGGGCAAGCCGACATGGCCCTGCTCATGCGGGCGTTTGGCGGAGGCGGCAGTGGCGGTGGCGGTGGCTTTATGTCGGCCCTGGCCGCTTTTAGTCGACCGAGCGCCGCCGCCGCCGCTGGCGGCGGCGGCGGCGGCGCTTGCGGCGCCGGATCTTTCGGCGGCTCCGCCGCTGGCGGCGCCGGGGTCGCGGCGCGCGGAGAGGGGGAGAGTGAGGGTGAGGAGGCGTTTGTGGGTTTGGTGGCGGCGGGGCAGGTGGTGGAGGTGATGCTTCCGGACTTTGGGGCTCACGGGGTGGCGACCTCGCTGCACCTGTTCGTGTGAATGAGGGTGACTGGGTGTGATTTATGGGTGAAGAGCTGCGATGATGGCGGATTGGGTGGAGTGGAGTGGAGCGGGGTCGGAAGGGGAGGGCTCCTGGGCGGGGCGGCCTGGTGCGGCCGACCTGCGAAGGCGTTGTGGTTTCGCCCGTTTCTTAGCCCCGCCCGCAACACCATGAGAGGTGGCACACATGATGTGCAGGACTTGCTGATCGATACCGGTACCTGCTGCTGTCAAGTGGTGCCAGCGGGCGCCACATGGTGGAGGGCTGCGGCGTTGAGATGCGAGGGTTGCGGGTTGCGGGTTGCGGGTGTGAGCTTTGGGATGGGGATGGGTAGGAGGTTTGGGGAGGGGGGGCTTGCGAAGCTGCAAGCCAGGCTGTGACGCGCTCTGTGAACTGGGGGCACAGAAAAAGCCGTACATGCTAGACGTACATGCTAGACGGACTGTTCATCCTACCCCAGGGGCACCCACGGAGGGGTGCCGAAAGCTAAAGCCTCCAAGGCCCACCAGCACCAAGCCCGCACAACTCTCAAAGTGGGAAAAAGCAGAAGACAGAGCCCCAGAAACACAGGGCCCGCAAGAGGTGCAGACTCACGAAGAACGAAACCAGGCAATCAAGAGAGGGACTACGAGGTCCCCCAGCACCGAGCCCGCAGCGCCACCAGACCCCGGGACAAGGGGGTTCCCACCGCGACGAAGACAAGCACACACACGGCAAGGAAAGGCAAAAACAGACACCGGACAGCCCACAGGCACCCACGGAGCCCTTCCTCCTGAGACAGTCAGGGGGAGCCGGGAGGGGAGACAGAGTCCGGAGGGCCGACAAACACAACACGGCCCGCCTGGTGGGCAAGGAAGGGGTGGTCCGCCGGGACCGCCTCCCAACCAGCCGGCACGGCCCCTAGGGCCGCGAACGACGCGACACGGGCCCAGAAGTCGGCAACAACCGAGGCACCAACGCCGACCAACTGAGCCCGAGCAAGGGGGGCGGCGGGAGCACCCCCCCGGTACATGCGTCGGCGGCCGCGCTCCAACGCCGACAGGGCCGCCCGTAATGTAGGGTGATCATTCGGTACGGCAGAGCGTATAACGATTTGACACTTCCAAGCGACCTCGCGAGGGCAGTAGCACTGAAGCTTATATGGAATTTGAATCTTTGTTGCGTGGGGGTGTTGGCCCTGTTCGTGGCTGCCTGGCTGGCTGGCTGCCCGGCTGAGTGACGAGCAACCTTCGTGGCTGGATACGCTATCAAGGCTAATTAATAACCCTTAAAACTCGTAATACTATAATACTATTACAAGTAAGGGCCTCCGGCAGTCCCGCTTTTGGTGTAAGCAGGCCGTGTGTAGCTCCAAATGTGCCTAACTTCGGCCAGATGTCAATTTGTTCATTTAAAGGCCCATATCGACGGCCGCGACGCTTCCAAATCGATGCTAGGTGCTTTTCTATATGTACTGCGTATTAGATGATGTGGCCGTGATAGAAGTGGCCCTGGAGCGACGCTGGTGCGCGGCTGGGAACCCGCTGTTTCGGCCATGGTGCTTAAATTAGGCCACCAGTTAAATTAGGCCTCCAACGGACTTGCCAGCAGTTCGTTTCGTCAGGAATAGTGTCGCCCAATTGCATATTTGACGACATACAAGCGTTCATAGAGCATTGTTACGAAGTAAAGCCAAAAATTCGGGCCCGTCCGTTAACAGGGCCATAACCGTGCGTTGTCGCAGCTCGCAAGTCGCGGCAAAGACAACTGGCCGAAATTTTGAAAGGTCGTTTCGGCCCGGACGGCCCAGACTGGGAGGTCAAATCAGCTGGCGCCTATGACAATTCGTTTAATATGTATAAACAAGTTTGGTTGCAAAGGCCAAGGGTGTATGGAAACGAATTGCGTGCGACAATCGCGAAAACGCTGACTGGCCGAATTTAGGCGCACCCAATATTCAGGCACATTTGGAGCTAGCGGACCAGCGCAAGCAACGCATAAACCGAGGCATCGGGAATAGGGAGAGGTAGGTAGTCAGTTGCCCTTTATCCAGGAGGTACATGTGCGGTCAGGGTATGGCTCCAAAAGCACGTCCTAAACACGGATGCAAGGCCCAACACATTAGGACCGCATGTCCCCTCGACAACGCGAAGCTTACAAGCGGGCTCCATCATCAGGGGTCGTCCAACACCAGCACCTCGCTCGCGACAGACACAAGCAAAGGCCCGGAGCCCGAGGTGGGAGCAAGAATACAGCACGCACCCACGGGGGTGGGCATCACGCCTGGCATATGACCCCACGCATTCCACCCCCACCCACGCCTCTGGCATTAGCCAACATCACTGCCACTGCAGCCGGAGCAGACACATGGGCCGCCATGGCGGCCGCGGCACCCAGGCTCCCGAACTCCATGTCGGCAAACCAGGCAGCTGCTGCAGCCAGGGCCCCACCGGTCACCGTGACCGAAAGTAGTACAACGACTTAAACCCAGCAGGCCCTGCCGCCGCAGCAGGCCCCACCGCCACCGCGGACACAGCCGCCACTGCGGGCGCCATCCCATTCGGGCCCCGCCATCGAGGCAGGCCCCACCGCCGCCTTGGGTGCCGCCGCCGCCGCCAGCCCCACAACTGCAGGCCCAGCCACCGGTACAGGCCCAGATGTTAATTAATTAATTAATTAATTTTACGCGGAGACAGACTCTCGCGTGTGTTAAGGGGACCGGGCCTAAGGAGTACTTTCTTCTCCGTTCGGCGCGATCACCAGGGTGAATCAGACCTGACGGGCGGACTGATTGATCTGGGACATTTTCTCGAGCGCCCCTGCACGTTCCGGAGTTTAGCGGGCCGGACTCCCCGTTATTCACCCTGGCTATTGCCAGGGGCCCAGCGGTGGGTTTCGAACCCACATCTACCCATTACCAATTCGACCAAGTATGGGATCGAACCCATGACCACCGAGTTGTCAAGCGAGTGCACTACCAATTGAGCTACGCTGGCACAGGCCCAGATGCAACGGCTGCCGACCCCGCCGCCGCCGCAGGCCCAGCCACGGATACAAACCCCACCACCGTCACCGACTTAACAGCCGCAGCTGCCATCGGCCCCACAGCCGGACCCCACGATGGCGGCAACCCAACCAGGGGTGCAGGCACAGGCGACTCCATGCATGGCGACGAAACAGGACACCGACACCGGGATGGAGGCGGCCACCACGTATGTCCACATCAGGGGTGCGGTGGCAGCAGTACCGCACGCAGGAGCGAGACCCATCGGCCGCCGCAGCCATTACAGCCCCTGCTTTCTGGTTCAAGTCAGGTCTTACGGGGGCAGGCAGCAGGCGAAAGGCTACCGGGGGCAAAGCCAGGCAGCGGCCGCAGCAGGAGCGCACACAGCCCGACCAGGGCCCTGCAGGCCCCGAGACCCCAAAGCGGAAGCGGCAACAGCTCGAGCATCTGTCCGAAGAGGAGCGAGCCGAGCGGAACAAGGCGCAAAGAAAAAAGGCCCTGGAGGCCCGCAGGAGGAACATGGAGGAGCGGAAGGCTCAGCAGGCAGCCGAGGAGGCCACGGCGCAGTTAACTGCACTGCTGGCGACCGGCAGCCAGGCCAAGCCTTCGGACGGATCACAGATCCCCAGCCTTCAGGTGGCGGGTGCAGACTCCTCCACCGTCAAATGTCAAACCCCACACCCAGCACGAAGTTGCCCAACGAGGCCGGCAGCAGCTGAGCGCCCACGGACCAGCATCAAGGCAGGAGGACGAGGAGGAGGAAGAGCACACCCCCACCGCCATGGAGGCGGCCCACCCGAACTAGATGACAATCAGGGGGAAGAAGGCAGCAGCGGAACGCTGTATGTGCAAGGCCATCCACTCCGGATCGCCACGCACAACATGCATGGGCTGCTGGCGTCGCATGGGAACCGTCTTCAGGCAGCAGTATGGCAGTGGGCAGAGCTGTGTCTGGATGTGGTGTCTCTACAGGAGACCCACCATACCAACATCCAGCACCAGTGCCTCTTTACGCGGGACCTACGCCATGCAGCAATGCTGCAGGCGCACACCCAAGGTTGGCACGTAGCGGCGCACTCGTGGTCTGGCTCGACCCACACGCACCCGGCCAACACGCACCTGGCCCTACGCCGTGCGGGTGCGAGTGCATATATATTGGGGACAATGAATGCTATTTTCATATGCTGCGTGAGGACGGAGGTTGGGGGCGTCACCTTTCTGATCTGGGAAAGGGGTCGGCACTGGGAGAGGGCGTTCTCACCTTTGCATGGGCACTGGGTTTTTACGGCTTTCCTTGGGGCGTGGTGCTGGGCGGCAGTGTACAGCTGTGGGTTGCGCTTGCTAGCGCACCGATGCACGCCAGTCATGCAACACCCCAACGGAGCGTACAATACACTTGCAAGCACTGTGCTTCCTTCGCCTGCCTCTCCTACTTCCGACTGCCGCTCGCCAACCCTGATGGAGCCTGCTTTTTACCTGCGCGTTGTCGCGCGGACGTGGCGGATGTGTTGGGCCTTGCAAGCTTGCATCCGTGTTTAGGACGTGTTTTTGGAGCCATGCCCTGGCCGCACATGTACCTCCTGATTAAAGGGCAACTGACTACCCAGGACTACCTACCTCTCCCTATTTCCGATGCCTCGGCTAGTGCGTTGGTTCCGCTGGTCCGCTACACACGGCCTGATGACACCAAAAGCGGGACTGCCAGAGGCCCTTACTTTAGGCACAATTGGAGCTATGCGGTTTGTATCTGTTCCGTTCCTAAAACTTCTCTCCGAAGAGTCTCCGTAAAACAGGTCGAGAGATTACGGATTCACTTTACGGAGAATCATACTCCGTAAAGTCAGGTGATTTACGGAGTAAGATACGGACATAGCCACCCCATATTACGGAGTCTATCTAGACCCCCCCTTTTCCCCAGAGTGAAGCTTCACGCGTTTGCTTGATGATTTTTCTCGGTTTGGCGCGTTCACTGTCAAGAACTCCGGAAAGGGGAAGGTCTTCCCTTGTTCCTGCTGCCTTGTTCCTACCGACGGTGGCATGCATGCAATCAATTAGGCATGCAGTACCCCCGGCAACAATCTTGCAATGTCTTTCCAGATTTTGAAGTAATGATGATATCGCCACTATGCTATGAGCGGCGTCGATCGCGCCCGCCCTTTCGGGGGCCCATGTACGGAACTCTCTCACCCTCTTTCCACAGCTTCTTAGCATCACACAATATATCCTTGAGAGAGAATTAGAATGCTGACGATGCCGTCTGCTTAATTGGTACACCTTACCATCAAGGCAGGACCAGGCAGGACAGGTGTGTCTCTGGCGGTCCGTCGCTCGCCCTACAGTACTGTACTTTCGCTTACTTGATCTATTTGACGGACGAAAGCCGAATTACTGCAGGCCGCCTAGCTACTAGTTGGGCCAAGCTGATACTCCGGATTCCGTCGCTTCGATATAGCTAGGGTAGCGCTTCCGATCGAAAGAGCGACGGACAGTGCGACTTTAGCCTTGACTCCTCGAAAATGGGGAGCGTTCCACATGCCCTCCTGCCTGCTTTTACAGTTTACATCTTTATGGCCACTTCATCACCCGGCATCGTGCATGGCTCATCTATAACGCTGCCGTCGTGCAACGCAAACCCATGCGCGAGTCTTGGCAGTCTCGACGGAATAGTAAACGACCCTTGCGACTGCTCCATCGTTTACATCTGTCAGCGTGTAAGTATGCCTTTTTCAAAGACGCGGCGACCCGTGCTGCCTCGTGTAACCGTTCCACAGCTGTATCTAGCCTTTATTTGGACGACATTCCCCATGCCATTTCGCACAGCGGGACGACTCCCTTCCCGTCCATACCCATGTTGCATGAATGTCGTGTGCTGTACTCTTGAGCGGTCTACACAGCCGCATCGGGATACTACTGGCATTGCCGTATTACCGTATTACCGTATTATGTTGCCGTGCTTCTTTCCCGTTGCCGTATGCGCCCACGACATGATCAAACCTCCTGGTGCCTCCCTCGCTAACAGGGTGCTGCAAAAAAAGACACGTGCCCCCCTGGTCAGGAGGCAAGTCTCAACGGCACTTGCGTCGACAAACCAGACAGTGGCGGATGCGTTCCTGGGACAACCTGCGATTGCAGCGCCGTACCAGGGAACAGCGGTCACCTTCACCCCCGCCACCATCGCCGCCTTCACCCCCGCGAGCCGGTTTAATTATTACTCCCCCGCCACCATCGCCGCCTTCACCCCCGCCACCATCGCCGCCTTCACCTCCGCCACCTTCGCCGCCTTCACCCCCGCCACCTTCACCGCCTTCACCCTCGCCACCTTCGCCGCCTTCACCCCCGTCACCATCGCCGCCTTCACCTCCGCCACCATCGCCGCCTTCACCCCCGCCACCATCGCCGCCTTCACCCCCGCCACCATCGCCGCCTTCACCCCCGCCACCTTCGCCGCCTTCACCCCCGCCACCTTCGCCGCCTTCACTCCCGCCAACATCACCGCCTTCACCCCCGTCACCTTCGCCGCCTTCACCTCCGCCACCATCGCCGCCTTCACCCACGCCACCTTCACCGACTTCACCCCCGTCACCATCGCCGCCTTCACTCCCGCCAACATCACCGCCTTCACTCCCGCCACCTTCACCGCAACTGGAGGGAGGCACCGCGTGCACAACCTAGTTCCTCCCAGTTCCGCGGGGCTGTTGTCACGCCAGCTAAGGTGCCTTCGACCAGCTGATGTGGCTAACTGGCAATCCTCCCCCAGCACGAAGCCGCCGGAAGAGTGCTGGCTGCCAGGCATGTGTCGTGGCACGGCAACAAATGCTCAGTTCAGACAAACGGGATGCTCCTCAGAAGACGGGCATGGGTGAGACGCTGCGCTTAATGAACCCCTGGCGGCGCTTGCCGCTCGCAAACAACACCAACCAGATGCAGGTAGCGCACGGCACCATCATCAAACGCCCTTCGGCCTGCCGGGCTCGGAGCCAGCGCAGGCGCGCCTCCCCGGCGCTCCACAGATACTCACGCGGAACACGCGCCACCGCCGCCTCGCGGGCCAACTCAAGCACTGAACCTACATCAGAGACCACATTCTCTACCATCAATACTCCTACATCAACCCCGTTCTCGCGCGCGCGCGCCAGCTCCCCCGCGGTTAGGGCGGCTGGGCCGGCCCCCGTTGCGCCGCGGTGCAGGACGCAGCCCTGCTGTACCGTATGTCGTACCCATCCCGCGGTCTGCTCGCTGAGTCCCACGGGCGCGAAGACACTGAGCGCGCTGCCGAGATCCAGCACCTCGGCGAGCGCTGCGCACTCGCTGGCAGTTGCCGCCAGCTGAGCATCGATGACTACGGGCGGCGCCGGCTGCACGGCCGACGCTGCCGCTGCGGGTTCCTGGGCGCCAGGCACGACGAGACGAGGCCGCAAGTCCTTGAGACTCATGAGGTCGGACGTCTTGTCGGGATACTCTATGACAAACTGATGCACGTTGCGTATCTTACCTGCGTACATGACCACGCCCGCCTCCGCCTTGCTGCGCGAGCGTCCGCGCCGGTGCGCCCGCATGGCGAAAGCACCCTGAAGCTTAGCGAGAGAGGGCGGGGGCTGCAGTGATGAAGTGGCACGTTGCGCGCCGCGAGCCTCCACCTGCTGCTTGGTGACACCCTTGCGTTGACAGTGGCCGCAGATCCAGGTTCCCTCGGGGACCCCTTCCAGCGGCGGCCTCAAGCAGTACGTGTGCCAACCCGTGCCGCACGAGTCGCACAGCAGCATCCACTCCTCGGAGTCGGGCATACGGCAAACCTCGCAGGCCAGGGTAAGCGGCGGCTTGGCCAACCGCGGATCAACTTGCTCGTCGGTGATGGGCAGGTGGCACGGAGCCACGTGAGTGACGTGGGCGGTCAGACGCCCGCCGCACTTGCCCTCCAGCACGACTACCCCTGAGGGGCGCGTCTCCACCACACGCAGGATCTCGGGCCGAGCGTCGGCCTCCAAGCTGCTGCGGGCGGTGGTGTTGCGGTAGTACACGTAGCCACCAATGTCGACCTTGCGCAAAGTGGGATCAAAGCCTTCGCCGCGCATAGTGAAGGCGATCACGGTGCTGGGCTACGCAGAGGTTGCCTCCCGCAATAGCCATGTGCTTCCAAACGGCGGCTGCCCTGACCAGAACCGACCTGGCGACCTCCTCGGGGTTGTCCAGATTGAGGTCGGGGCTGAACCTGTCCTTTATTGCTGGCGGAATGACTGGGTCAACCGCATGCACGATGGGAGACGGCAGAAAATCCTCGCAGTGGTTGCCTCCCGTGGCCCCGACGCCCGCTGAGAAGGCAATCAGGAGAGCCGCGACGAGGACGAGCGAGAGCCGCGCTGACCACGTGCCCTTGGCGCCCACGATGGTGGCCGGCGGCCGCGTGACACGCTTCTTGCGCTTGCTCTCGCGCCTGGGCCGCTCGCGCTCACTGTGCACCGGCTCCGTCTTGCTCAGCTGCCCGCAGAGCACCTCAGCTCCCTTGAGCACCCTGCTGTTGGCCCACGCGACGGGCCTGGCGAGGCTGCTCAGGAATCCGCTGGGCTCCCGTTTGCCTGGCTACTGGTGATCGCCGCCGTCGGTCGAACTGGGGATGGAGCTCGGAGCCTGGGGCTTCGAACCGAAACAGGGCGAGGGAGCGCCCGCGACGCCGGGCGACCCGCTGCCGTTGTCCTGGCTGACGTTGTCCGGGCTGCCGCTGTGCTGTTGATTGACACGCGGAGCCTGGGGCTCAGAACCGAAACAGGGCGAGGGAGCGCCCGCGACGCCGGGCGACCCGCTGCCGATTGGCCGGGCTGACGTTGTCCGGGCTGCCGCTGTGCTGTTGATTGACACGCGGAGCCTGGGGCTCCGAACCGAAACAGGGCGAGGGAGCGCCCGCGACACCGGGCGATCCGCTGCCGATTGGCCGGGCTGACGTTGTCCGGGCTGCCGCTGTGCTGTTGATTGACACGCGGAGCCTGGGGCTCCGAACCGAAACAGGGCGAGGGAGCGCCCGCGACGCCGGGCGACCCGCTGCCGTTGGCCGGGCTGACGTTGTCCGGGCTGCCGCTGTGCTGTTGATTGCTGCTGTTGCATCCCCCCCCAGCTTCGCGTCGGTCGCCGAGCAGAAGCTGGTACAGCAGGCAGCGGCGCAATTGACGAAAGCCGGGCGCACGCCTGGTGCGTTGCGCATGGGAACGGTCACCAGCAGGTCCGGGTGCTCCAGGAGGTCGGGCCTAAAGTGCAGCTGCGGCGACGGGTACGTGGTGATGAAGTCCGCGACCGTTCGAGATCAGGAAGTCGAACAGATGCGTCCTTGGGACGACCAGCGTGGGCGTCATGGGCACACGTACGCACCGCGTGTCGCGACCCCGGCAGCAGGCACACACTGAGCTGCTCGTGCACCAGCTCGTGCGACACCGCCACTTTGACCGCTCCCGTCGCCAGCTGCCTGGACGTTGGCCGCACGGGCAGCCCGTGCGCCTCCACCATCGCTTCGGTGATGAGGTTGATGGTGGCGCTGTGGTCCCGTAGGCTCTGCTGCTGCTGCTGCTGCTGCTGCAGCTGTTGGCTGCCACTCCAATGCTGCCGTCGGTGTAGTAAAACATGTGGGGCTCAGAGCCAAAGTAGCTCCGCGCCTCCGCGTTGGCCGCCAGAAGTTGCTGCTTGCGCTCCGGCGCCAGGCTGCTGATGGTGGCGAAGGGCCCCTGGGGGTCGCCACAGACGTAGTATTTGACACCGTTTGCCGCGCGGTGCTGCACCGCCGGGTCAACCGACGTGGCGGCTGCCGCTGCCGTGGGCGCCTCGGCGCCGCTGCTCTGGGTAGCGGGCTGCGGCTGGGCCGTCTGCTGGCTGCCGCTGCTGCTGCTTGCGCCCGCCGCCGGCTCCTCGAGCGACTTGGTTGGCGCCGTGCCGGCGCCCTCGGACAGGCCGAGCGCGGACAGCACGGCCCGCAGCCGGACTGCAAAATCTGGGTCGTAGTCCAGCGGGATGGGGATGTCCAGCGTGATCTTGCCGATCAGCCGGTCGCCACCTCCCTCGGTGGCCGTTGCGGGCTTTGGCCGCGCCTTGGGATGGGATGGGCGCCGGCGTGAAGCTGACCGGCACCTGCTGCTGCTTGAGCGTGGCGCAGGCTGCTCCTGAGCCCTCGAGGCTCACGCCGCCGGCCACCTGTTGCCCACAGCAGATCGCTCCGTGGCACGTGATGAGCGCCGGGTGGGCCGGCGCGTAAAGCTCCTCTCCGTAGGCGTCAAAGACGTGCACCGTCGCCGCCACCGCCGGCGGCTGCGCCGGCTGGGCCGGCTGGGCGGGTTGCGCAGGCTGGGCCGGCTGCCGCGCGCGGTACGCCTGCAGGTTGTTGTCAAATGCGGCCTGCAGAACGCCCGACGGTGCCCGGTAGTTGGGCGGCGCCAGCTCCGGGTTGCGGATGAAGCACACGCCGGCGTGGAGCCGCGAGCAGTAGTCGCAGCGCGGGCGCGATTCTCCCGCGCCTCCGCCTGCTCCCTGCTGCTGCTGAGCGGACTGCTGCTGTCCCGGGCACTTGGCGCTGTCCGCCTGCCACTTGGTGGCGGGCGCCGGAGTGGTCACAGCGGCGGCCCCTGTGGGCCCTTGACCAGTCGCTGCCAAAACTTGCTCAATCAGCCCCTTGAGCTGATCCACGCCGGGCGCCGCACTCGCCGAGGCCAGCGCGGCTCGACCACGCCGGCACTGCTCCGTGGTGTGGCCGCCCCAGCCGTGAGTGCTGCAGTAGTACTTGGCACGCGACGACTTGGAGGAGCCTGCGCTGACGCTGGCGTCGGCACTGGAGCTGGCGCTCTGTTCCGGGAGCGCGCTGACGCTGCTGCTGGGCCGCGCCGCCTTGGGCGGCTGCGATACCGCCGCCGATGACGAAGACGGCTGACCGGTTGCCGGCGATACGGCGGGCTGCGTGGAGATGGCAGAGGCGGCGGCAAACCGCTGGTTGTTCCAAGCTGTCTCCGCATCCGCAGCGATCTCACTGAGGCGTCCGAACCGGGAATCTTGCGGAACCAGGCCCCACTTGGACAAGACACGGTCGTTGATCGTTGGGTCGAGCCGTTGTACCCAGTTGGTTGCGAACTCGAAGTCGCTGATGCCAAGGTACGGCTTATAGCTCAGCGCCGCTTGCAGGTAGGCCGTTGGCGCCACGTTGGCCTGAACCAACTTGGCGTAGTGCTGCCGATACTGGCCCTTCTTCTCCGGCTCGAAGTGCTGCTGCAGCTGCTCCATGTAGTACTCGGCCAGTAGGTGGCCGTACAGGGGAAGCGGCACGCACCGTTGGGTCGGCCGAAGAGGGGCGCATCATGCACGAGACCGGGTACTAAGGGAAGGGGGGGGGTTGGCGGCGTGCGCCGCTGAGGAAGGGTGCATCGCTCATGGATCGGGTCCATGGGGAAACGGGAAAGGCCGGTGCACGCCGATCGGACAGCAGGAGGGGACGCATGGCGCGCGGCATCGGGTACAGGGTGGAAAAGGGGGAGGGCAGTGCGCGCCGCTGGGGTTGCCAGGAGGGGTGCATCCAGCGCGAGTCCGAATACAAGGGCGGCGGCGGGCACCGCGGGGAGGATGCACCACGCGTGAGACCAAGCCAAGGGGAAAGGGGGGCGGCACGTGCCGCGGGATCTGCAGGGGAGAGGCGCACCACGCACGGCACCGGGCACAAAGGAAGTGAGCTTCGCACGCGGCAGGCAGTGAGTGCATGGCAAAGGGGAAAGGGACGGCACGCGGGTCGGTCAGCGAGGGTGCACCGTGCGCCAGATTGGGCCTAAGAGGGGGAGCGCACCGTGCAGCCGAGAAGGGGCAAGCGGCGTCGAGGGGTACGGGGTGGGGCTCACGGCACAACGAAGAAGCCAATACGGGCCAAATGGGGACGGCTACCGTAGCATGATTGTGGGCCGGCGAGGCAGCCGGCGCTCGCCAGAAAGGGTGGGCACGCAGAGGGGGAGGCAACTGTACGGGGCACCGGCACCCCGTTTCCTGAGCAACACGCTGCACCCGAATGCCGTCGGGAACACAGGGGAGCCCACCTCCCGAGGTCGGGACCAGGGCCGGCACCAGCAGGGGCGGTACGACACGGTAGCGGGTGCGGCGCCTACAGATCTGCCCCGCAAGCGGGTACAACTGGGACAGGAGGGCAGGGGCCAGAGCCTGGGGGGCCTGGAGCGGGACCCTACAACCGTTTCCCGCACCGGCTACGGCAGGGGATCGACTACCCGAGTGGGAGGATCGGCACTGGCGGGGTCAGCCACGTTGGACTTCCCCCACTGCACACCACCGAGGCGGTGAGGCCCCGGGGGGGGTGGAGCGGGGCGGCAGCACGTCAGGCAGGGCGGCATGGGCGGCGGCACGGGCGGCACGAGTGGCAGCACGGCTACCCAGCCCTGGGAGCTAGCAGGCCGTCAATCCAGCCGTCGACCCCGCCGCCGCCGCCGTGGCCGCGTGGCCCACCGCAACCGCCAACTCGGCCGCCGCTGTGGCAATACTCGCCCGCCGCTCCGTCTGAGGCGTCCCGCTGACATTGCACCATGGGTAATAAGAACGGCCCGGCACCATGGGTACAACAGCGGCACCAGTTCCCGCCGGGGCCCATGGCGGGGGAGGTGGGGGCGGCGGGAACACCGGCTGGCAGCGCCACACAGAGGGTGTGGAGCTTACGGCGGGTCGAGGCGTGCACGGCCGACGACTCCCTTACGCGCGGGGCGGAGCGGATTCTCAAGTGCTGGCCCTGGTGTTGCCAGTTGGCCTCTTCGCCTTACCCGTCCTTGTTACGTCCCTCGCACAGGAAAAAAAGCACTGCAGGCCACACCCAACACATGCAAACCCGCTACCCGTCTCCTGCCGTAACCCCCTCCCATCGCCCGGCGCGACCGTTTAAATTTAAAATTGCTCCGGGCAGTGTTGCCGCAGGCAACACGGGTCATGTTCCCGGAGCAATCGAAGATTGCTGGCGGCCGTGCTGGCGGCCGCGCTTTTCTGGTTGTGGGCAGGTTCGTGATCACCACCCCTTATCCCACACTACACAAGGGAGTGGTGGGTGGGGTGAAGTTTGGGGTGGCGTCCCGAGGCTTAAACGAGGGTTACCACAGGTGTACGCAGATTGCTAGGAGTGTTGTAGCGTGGTTCGCACGCTGTCGCAGCTCAGTTGCATGAGGGAACCTCCGACTGTCGCACAGCCGTTGTGCCGAGCATTTAAGTCTCGCTGAGTGTTAAACCCGGTAACCGTGACGGTTAGCCCTGCGGTTAGTCTTGCCGAGAACGGTTGGTGCGGTTGGTGTGGTTGTCAAGTCCGTTGGAGGCGCCTGGCTCCGCTTAGCGTACGAAGTCGTTGCCTGGATCCGCGGACGCTGAAACTTCGCCTGCAGAGCAAACCAATTATGGCCATATCATTCTATGTGCTAGCTGAACACGAAAGTGCCCGGGATCCTGCCCGCGGTCGAGGTTGGTGGCAATTGCCGAGGTGACCGCCCAAGCCTCACTTCCTTGAAGTAACTCTTCTGGGTAACAACCCTGACAGTACGTAGATGCCATTAAAACTGAAATGGCCACAAGCTGAGGCCCCGGAAACTTAGGAGGCCGACCTAGTCGAAGACGAGGGCTTTGTACATGTCTGTAAAGCCGTGGCCTTTACGTAAATAATGAATAGGTGAATTGATAGCAACAACTGTAGACGAGGCGTAAATACGGTGGACTGAACCTGAAGGGCGCCGGTGTGATGCACATCCTCAACACGAAACGAAGGACCCAGTCATGAAAAGGTTTACAGGATCGTCCAGGATAAACGTTCAGGTCGCCAGTCGCAAGTGGCGCTGCAGCAGCCCCGGAAAACTGGGCATCGCAATGAAAGTGTTTGCGAATGCCCCCTGGAAGGCGTACGAGCCAACCTCCACCCACACCAGTCCCTCCAAGGCGCACTCTCGTGGCCAACTGACCCGCGGCGCATCTGCCAGCCACACGCGGATGACCCCTGCCATAGTCGTCTCCACCACCCCCCAGCGAAAAGTTACGGCGTTGAAAACAGTCACGCGGGCGGATCCGCGAGACGGGCGCAACGGAACAGCCTCCGGCAAACCCGGCGCGTCACAGACTATCCAGTACAGGTTCTCTCCGCGGGAGATGCCGCCTTGAACTCCTTGGAGCGTTGCGCGCGCGGCCGGCGGCCAAGAGTCAGCGGGCGTATGCTCCGGCACGTCAAAGACCGCGTATAAGGGCGCCTCTGGAGATATCACTGCTGTGGATACTGGCTCGAGGAAAGAAAGCCTCGGAATACCGTTTTGTATCACCGGGGACGGCTGCAAGAAGGCCATTCCGTCAAGTGGCAGCGGTGACGGGCCCGCTGCCGGTGCGATCCATATATCGTCGGTACCGTACAGAAGCCTGTGGCTGCAATATTGGTACATCAGACGTGATTAGAAGAGGATCAGTACCAAGGCAATGTAGCGGGACCTCTGCCGTCGGGCTGTCGAAGTCGTGTTTTGTTCAGCGGGCGACGTGGCCAATGGCAAAATGACAATGACGCAACGTACGGCGACGCCAATATTAGACGGCGCGCCGCCCTATTGATACCTTTGAAGACAGTGCCTTGCTGCTACCCATCTGACAGAAGATATTGCCAGAGATGGATATCCAGAACCGGGACGAGAGTGGTGGAGGCGGCGGCGCGGGTCAGTGTGAAATGCCGTACACCGAGTTGCCGCATTACTTACGAGGAGAAGAACTGAGAGCATGTCATTTTTTTGTAGCCCATCATGTCGGCCTGCCGCCGTTGTCGGGCGCCTCGTCGCTGACGAGACGGGCGAGTGCCCTCCGCGTCAACCCGGGCAGCGCCTTCGCCAATCAAGGTGAGAACCAGAGGCTCCGCATTTGCCGGGTTTGTAGCATGCAGCGTTCCACGGCCGAAGGGCGATGGTGGTGTACTTAGCGTCGCGACCTAGGCCTTAGGATATTGGTTGTGACCCGTGGGACGTTGTGACATGCCCCTTCCCGACACGAACCCATCCGACCCATGCACGGTCGGCTTAAACCCCTCTGTTCCTGTCGCAGTCAACAACCCGCAATCGGCGTTGGCGCTTCGGTATAGGCGATACCAAGGAGGTGAGTTGATTTCACCCGTCCTGGATGATGGATATCCGAGGCCTCGCGACCCATGTTCGTCTGTTCCCTTGTTCGCAGCCCAACCATTGAGGAGGCTCCCCGGACCCGGCTACGCCTATATGGTCCACATGCCGACTTTGTTGTAAGCGTTTGCGTACAACGCGCGTGTAAAGCGCTTCGGTGTACCGCGGCGGGGTTGGCGCATGCAGGCGCTCTCTTTGGCGTCCCAGTGCGTGCACTGTGGTGCACTCTGACGCGGCTCGGGTGGGCTTGTGTCTGTTCGCATGTGCAGCGTGGCGGCAGAATGTTCCTTCTCTGTTTGTCGTTATCTTCGGGTTTGTTTGCCTCTTGCTAACGCTCTCGTCCCATACCGCGCACCCTCGCAGGCCCACTCCTGCAATGAACACGCTCAGCTGCCCCAATGGCGGCTACCGGTGCCGAGACTCCGTAGAACTGGCTCTACACGGCAGTGTGGACTTCCACGCCGCTGAGCACGACATGGCAAGGGCGCAGTCGCCGGACGAGACGGCGCTTCTGACTACTGTCAGGGAGGCGGCTTACGAGAAGATGTACGACTCCGCGCTCGCCATCGCCGGGCTGTGCGCGGAGTGGCCGATGATCATCGATGGCTCCGGCAACACGAAGAAGGCGTGGCACGCCGCCCATGGGTCGCCCCGGGCGGGAACTGCGGTGCACACCGTGGCGTCGATCCTACGAGACCACATCGAAGTGAGTAGTTTCCCTCTGCATTGTAGCATGGATAGTGTAGGGTGTACACCGTCTGTAGCAAATGCATTGTCGAACTAGTCGAACTATAAGATTGTCCCATGTCGCCTCTCGTCCTCTTCGTTGTGCACAGTGTTACAACCCGGACTGCGGCGAGCCCGGCCAGAGGGTTGGTCTTCATGTCGTTCACGTGGGCACCTTCAACGCCATCAGGAGCTATCGCATCCACTGCGCAACGGTACGTAAGACGATCCTTGCATTGTAAGGGAGCGCATACGGGTGACTCACGGGCGTGTGAAAGGCACCCTAACCCTTATTTGGCAAACACCGGTTTGACATGTTCGTTATGTTTCATTGTCCCCTACAGGACGACAACATGGTCACAGACTGCGGGTTCCGGGTCTCCATCCAGACTGGAGTTAACAGCATCCGGGCCATCCTGCTGCGCGCTCTGGACTGCGGTGACCTCAACCCACATGTGCGGGAGGCGCTGGAGTGCTACCACGACACCCTGGCGACGAAGTACTCGGTGTCTTCCGGCGGCAACAGCCGCGGCTCGAGCCCGGTGACTGGCCGCCCCTCCTCCCGGGGTGGTCGCAGCCGCAGCGCCAGCCCAGCGGCCGGCCCTCTCGGCCGCCGCCCCTCCGGCGCCAGCGCCGGCTCCGACGACGGCGCCGCGGCGGCAGCTGGCCCCTCCTCCCGGGGTGGTCGCAGCCGCAGCGCCAGCCCAGCGGCCGGCCCTCTCGGCCGCCGCCCCTCCGGCGCCAGCGCCGGCTCCGACGACGGCGCCGCGGCGGCAGCTGGCCCCTCCTCCCGGGGTGGTCGCAGCCGCAGCACCAGCCCAGCAGCCGGCCCTCTCGGCCGCCGCCCCTCCGGCGCCAGCACCGGCTCCGACGACGGCGCCGCGGCGGCAGCTCGGAAGCGGTCACGGCTCGCAGCTGGTCTGCCACCGCTTTACCGTGCAGCTTCGCAACCAGCGGCCCAGTCGGCGGCCGCCGCAGGCCAGTCGCAGGCGCCGCTGTCGCCGGCGACGGCGGCCGCTGTGGCCGCTGAGGATGCGGCCAGGTGCGCAGCTGTTGCTCAGGCGGCGAGCAACAGCTGCACACCTGGCCGCATCCTCAGCGGCCACAGCGGCCGCCGTCGCCGGCGACAGCGGCGCCTGCGACTGGCCTGCGGCGGCCGCCGACTGGGCCGCTGGTTGCGAAGCTGCACGGTAAAGCGGCGGCAGACCAGCGGCGAGCCGTGACCGCTTCCGAGCTGCCGCCGCGGCGCCGTCGTCGGAGCCGGCGCTGGCGCCAGAGGGGCGGCGGCCGAGAGGGCCGGCCGCTGGGCTGGCGCTGCGGCTGCGACCACCCCGGGAGGAGGGGCCAGCTGCCGCCGCGGCGCCGTCGTCGGAGCCGGCGCTGGCGCCGGAGGGGCGGCGGCCGAGAGGGCCGGCCGCTGGGCTGGCGCTGCGGCTGCGACCACCCCGGGAGGAGGGGCGGCCAGTCACCGGGCTCGAGCCGCGGCTGTTGCCGCCGGAAGACACCGAGTACTTCGTCGCCAGGGTGTCGTGGTAGCACTCCAGCGCCTCCCGCACATGTGGGTTGAGGTCACCGCAGTCCAGAGCGCGCAGCAGGATGGCCCGGATGCTGTTAACTCCAGTCTGGATGGAGACCCGGAACCCGCAGTCTGTGACCATGTTGTCGTCCTGTAGGGGACAATGAAACATAACGAACATGTCAAACCGGTGTTTGCCAAATAAGGGTTAGGGTGCCTTTCACACGCCCGTGAGTCACCCGTATGCGCTCCCTTACAATGCAAGGATCGTCTTACGTACCGTTGCGCAGTGGATGCGATAGCTCCTGATGGCGTTGAAGGTGCCCACGTGAACGACATGAAGACCAACCCTCTGGCCGGGCTCGCCGCAGTCCGGGTTGTAACACTGTGCACAACGAAGAGGACGAGAGGCGACATGGGACAATCTTATAGTTCGACTAGTTCGACAATGCATTTGCTACAGACGGTGTACACCCTACACTATCCATGCTACAATGCAGAGGGAAACTACTCACTTCGATGTGGTCTCGTAGGATCGACGCCACGGTGTGCACCGCAGTTCCCGCCCGGGGCGACCCATGGGCGGCGTGCCACGCCTTCTTCGTGTTGCCGGAGCCATCGATGATCATCGGCCACTCCGCGCACAGCCCGGCGATGGCGAGCGCGGAGTCGTACATCTTCTCGTAAGCCGCCTCCCTGACAGTAGTCAGAAGCGCCGTCTCGTCCGGCGACTGCGCCCTTGCCATGTCGTGCTCAGCGGCGTGGAAGTCCACACTGCCGCGTAGAGCCAGTTCTACGGAGTCTCGGCACCGGTAGCCGCCATTGGGGCAGCTGAGCGTGTTCATTGCAGGAGTGGGCCTGCGAGGGTGCGCGGTATGGGACGAGAGCGTTAGCAAGAGGCAAACAAACCCGAAGATAACGACAAACAGAGAAGGAACATTCTGCCGCCACGCTGCACATGCGAACAGACACAAGCCCACCCGAGCCGCGTCAGAGTGCACCACAGTGCACGCACTGGGACGCCAAAGAGAGCGCCTGCATGCGCCAACCCCGCCGCGGTACACCGAAGCGCTTTACACGCGCGTTGTACGCAAACGCTTACAACAAAGTCGGCATGTGGACCATATAGGCGTAGCCGGGTCCGGGGAGCCTCCTCAATGGTTGGGCTGCGAACAAGGGAACAGACGAACATGGGTCGCGAGGCCTCGGATATCCATCATCCAGGACGGGTGAAATCAACTCACCTCCTTGGTATCGCCTATACCGAAGCGCCAACGCCGATTGCGGGTTGTTGACTGCGACAGGAACAGAGGGGTTTAAGCCGACCGTGCATGGGTCGGATGGGTTCGTGTCGGGAAGGGGCATGTCACAACGTCCCACGGGTCACAACCAATATCCTAAGGCCTAGGTCGCGACGCTAAGTACACCACCATCGCCCTTCGGCCGTGGAACGCTGCATGCTACAAACCCGGCAAATGCGGAGCCTCTGGTTCTCACCTTGATTGGCGAAGGCGCTGCCCGGGTTGACGCGGAGGGCACTCGCCCGTCTCGTCAGCGACGAGGCGCCCGACAACGGCGGCAGGCCGACATGATGGGCTACAAAAAAATGACATGCTCTCAGTTCTTCTCCTCGTAAGTAATGCGGCAACTCGGTGTACGGCATTTCACACTGACCCGCGCCGCCGCCTCCACCACTCTCGTCCCGGTTCTGGATATCCATCTCTGGCAATATCTTCTGTCAGATGGGTAGCAGCAAGGCACTGTCTTCAAAGGTATCAATAGGGCGGCGCGCCGTCTAATATTGGCGTCGCCGTACGTTGCGTCATTGTCATTTTGCCATTGGCCACGTCGCCCGCTGAACAAAACACGACTTCGACAGCCCGACGGCAGAGGTCCCGCTACATTGCCTTGGTACTGATCCTCTTCTAATCACGTCTGATGTACCAATATTGCAGCCACAGGCTTCTGTACGGTACCGACGATATATGGATCGCACCGGCAGCGGGCCCGTCACCGCTGCCACTTGACGGAATGGCCTTCTCGCAGCCGTCCCCGGTGATACAAAACGGTATTCCGAGGCTTTCTTTCCTCGAGCCAGTATCCACAGCAGTGATATCTCCAGAGGCGCCCTTATACGCGGTCTTTGACGTGCCGGAGCATACGCCCGCTGACTCTTGGCCGCCGGCCGCGCGCGCAACGCTCCAAGGAGTTCAAGGCGGCATCTCCCGCGGAGAGAACCTGTACTGGATAGTCTGTGACGCGCCGGGTTTGCCGGAGGCTGTTCCGTTGCGCCCGTCTCGCGGATCCGCCCGCGTGACTGTTTTCAACGCCGTAACTTTTCGCTGGGGGGTGGTGGAGACGACTATGGCAGGGGTCATCCGCGTGTGGCTGGCAGATGCGCCGCGGGTCAGTTGGCCACGAGAGTGCGCCTTGGAGGGACTGGTGTGGGTGGAGGTTGGCTCGTACGCCTTCCAGGGGGCATTCGCAAACACTTTCATTGCGATGCCCAGTTTTCCGGGGCTGCTGCAGCGCCACTTGCGACTGGCGACCTGAACGTTTATCCTGGACGATCCTGTAAACCTTTTCATGACTGGGTCCTTCGTTTCGTGTTGAGGATGTGCATCACACCGGCGCCCTTCAGGTTCAGTCCACCGTATTTACGCCTCGTCTACAGTTGTTGCTATCAATTCACCTATTCATTATTTACGTAAAGGCCACGGCTTTACAGACATGTACAAAGCCCTCGTCTTCGACTAGGTCGGCCTCCTAAGTTTCCGGGGCCTCAGCTTGTGGCCATTTCAGTTTTAATGGCATCTACGTACTGTCAGGGTTGTTACCCAGAAGAGTTACTTCAAGGAAGTGAGGCTTGGGCGGTCACCTCGGCAATTGCCACCAACCTCGACCGCGGGCAGGATCCCGGGCACTTTCGTGTTTAGCTAGCACATAGAATGATATGGCCATAATTGGTTTGCTGTGCAGGCGAAGTTTCAGCGTCCGCGGATCCGGGCAACGACTTCGTACGCTAAGCGGAGCCAGGCGCCTCCAACGGACTTGCGGTAGTGTGGATCCCTCAATCCCAGGTTCCCAGCTACCCAGTTGTGCTGGATCACTTGCTGTGTTTCAAGTTAACAGTATCCCACTAGCTTACTTTAGCTTCGCGGAACCAGCGAGCAGCGACGGACCCCACTCTGAAGTTTGATGTCTGACCTCCTTAATCAAGTCTTTTGCCCTGCTCTAAACTTGCACTCATATTAAATAGCGTTGAGAAAACAAAGCTGGCTATCGGACAAGTTGAGTCTGCGAATGTCGTGTGGTCGCAATGCGCCCGGGAGCCGCCTGGACGGCGATAGCCAAGCGAAGATGGATGAGCTTGCTACACATGGAACTGCTGGAAGCGAGCGCCAGGTTCGTCCTGTGACTGCTGGAGCCAACCGTCGACTCCGTGCAGTTGGCTGATTGTTTGCTCACAAGGCTTACTAGCGCAAGCGCTGGGCGCATTCACGCTTCCCATGCGCATTGTCGAAGTCCGGTCCTTAGTTTCGCTCGCCAGCACGCCTGAACCGCAGCGATTCAGCATGTAAGAGCGCGTAACACGTTGCGAAACAATCTACTCTCTGCCACACAGGCCAACGCCCTGTCCCGAGCCGCCGGCCTCGCCTCCGCGGCCCTTCGCCTGGCGTACACGTTCTCGGAGGGCGCTGCGGAGGGCCTGCACAACGCGTGCTGCCACCTGTACCAGCTGCTGCCGCCCGCCGTACGGCAAAAGACCGACGAGGAGCCGTACCCAGCCGACCTCACCGGCAAGGTCGGGCTCGTTCGTCGCGCTCGGCGCTCGAGTCTTCCCCCCGCTGGGGCGGAGTGGCGACTTCGTTGCGTCCCCCGCCATGAATGAACCGTTTTACTTCATTGCACCCCCAAAGAAAGGATCATCGTCATCAGTGCAGTCCGCACCTGATCACCGCGTCGCGTTGTGTTGGCCCCGCCCCATTTCCATTCCATTCCATTCCCGTTGCCTTCGCCTCGCGTTCCGTTCTTCCGTTCCGCGTTGGCGCTGTGTGCACCAGACATACTGTCCGTCTCCCTTTTCTCCCGGAATAAATGTTACCCCGAAAGGATCTCTTCCTGTTGGCCCGCTGGCTGGCTCCACCCTCTAAGAGCCTGGGGAGCCCATTGTAACAAGCACACGACCACAACCAGCAACAAAGCGTGTCATGACCCACATCCCGCGCTGTCCGCTGTCCGCTGTCCCCACACCCCCTCTCCCCCAGGTCGACACCCCCAACTGTCGGCTGTCGACTGCCCCCTCCTCCCTCCTGTCCCTCGCCTTCCGGCGGCCACCCCTTCACATCACCCCTGTACTCCCGCCCCCGGGCCCCCCTCCCCCGGGCGCCTGTCTGCCGCCCCGTTTCTTCCCGCCCCGCTGCTCCCCGCCCGCAGGTTGCCATCGTGACCGGCGGCAACGCGGGCATCGGCTTCGCGACCGCCCAGCAGCTTGCGAGGCGGGGGGCGCACGTCGTACTGGCGTGCAGGGACAAGGGCCGCGCGGAGGCGGCAGCGCAGGTAGGCGGGTGGGGTGTATGCTATACGGGTTGGCACAGGAGAAGGGTACCGTAGCAGTAGGCTGGGGACTCTGCGAGACGCGCACCGGCAGCGGCAGCGGCAGCGCAGCGGCGGCGATGAACACATGCTGCCGGCAGCAGTGGCAGATGAACCATGGGCCACGACCCATGAGACTCGTGACCCATGAGACGCGTCAATGGCGACCTGGGTCGCCGGCCCCCTTCCCCAGGGAATGCCGGGATCCCTCCTCCGCGTCCCAACCCTTTCCCTTTCATCCCTCCCCGACCCCCTCTGCCCCCTCCCCCCGCCCCTCCCCACTCCCCGCGGGTGGTGCCCCAGGCCATTGCTGGCACGCCGCCCCTGCCCGGGTGCTGCGGCTCCTCCTCCTCCTCCTCCTCCGCCCCCGCCCCCGCCAGCTCCAACCAGAGAGACCAGAGACCGTCCTCAGCACCAGCACCAGCACCAGCACCAGCCCCGGCCCTGCCAGCACAGCCCTCCGCAGATGCAGCCGCTGACACCCACATCCACACCCAGGCCCAGGCCCAAACCCAGACCCAGACCCAGACCCAGACCCAGGCCCAGACCAGCTCCCTCCCCCCTGCTGCTGGTGCTGCCGCTGCTGCCGCTGCCGCTGCTGCTGGTGGCGCTGGTGGCCCGCCATCCAGCTCCCTCTCCCCTGCCGCTGCTGCCGCTGCTGCTGCTGCTTCTTCTGCTGGTGGTGGTGGTGTCCCGGCGCTCCGTGTGGATGTGATGGAGCTGGACCTGGGTCGGCTGTCCAGTGTACGGCGGTTCGCGGAGGAGTGGCGCCGCCGGGGACTGCCGCTGCACCTGCTGGTGTGCAACGCGGGGGTGATGGCGCCGCCGGAGCGGACGATGACGGCCGACGGACTGGAGGTCCAGTTCCAGGTCAACTTCCTGTCGCATTGGCTGCTGACGCATCTGCTGCTGGACCACGAGCGGGAGAGGCGCGGAAAGGAAGGGCCGGCGGCGGCGAAGGCGAAGGCGGCGGAGAAGGCGGCGGCGGCGGCTGGGGGCGGTGGCGGCACTCGGGTGGTCGTGGTCAGCAGTGTCGTACACCGGGCGGGGCTGCTGCAGTGGGGCGACCTGCTCAGCGAGCGCAGGTGGGGGCGGGTGGGGGGGGCGGTTGGGGGCGGGTGTGGGAGGGGGGGAGCGGGTGGGTGGGGGCAGCAGTGCCGCTGCGCTGCTGGGGTCCTGGTTTGCTGCTCCGCTTTCACTGTCCCTCCTTCACGGTCTCACGGGTTCTTGGGCTCCAGTCTCCGGCCTGTCCTTGGGTAACCCCTCTTGCTTGTGTATGTGTATGGGTATGTGAATATGTGCACGCTGTATGTATCCGGCTGTCGCCGGTTACGAAGCTCGCGCCTGCCTGTCCTCCCGCGGCCTTCTTTTGTTGCTGCGGCCGCAGCTACGAGCCGTACATCACGTACGGCGCTTCCAAGCTCGCTGCAGTCATCTTTGCAAAGGAGCTGCAGCGACGGCTCGACAGGTGCGGTGTGGTGTGGTGTGGTGCGGTGTGGTGTGGGCCCCCCTGGAGCTTCGGGACGGGGTGAGGGGGTGAGGAGCGGAAGGGTATACATGCCGTGTCTCTCTGTGTGTGTGGGGAAGGGGGGATGTGCGTGTGTGAGGGGGTAAAGGTGGTAGGGTGGTTGGGTGGGGGATGGTTGTTTGGAACACGGGGCGGGGCGGCGGGGCGGCGGGGGGAGGGGGCAGGAAGAGGGCGAGCGAGCGCCGCTCATAGGGAGGGAGGCTGCTTCGAAGCCTCCCCCGCAACACTGGAACAGTACTGCACGCCGCGCTGCCCCGCTCTGCCCCGCTCCCCTGCTCCCTGCGACGCGGCTCCCGCTGCCCCTCTTTCCAGACCACCAAACCCACACGCCTCACACACTCCCAAGGCCCAGGACCGCCCTCCAACAACAAAAACAAAACCCCGCAACCCACCACCCCGCGCACTCCCCCCCGGGAAAGGCACCCCGAGTACGGCTTGTACGACAGTGTCGTGGCGATCCACCCCGGCATCGTACGGACGCACCTGGCCAACAGCTTCTTCCGCAGCTACGGTCTCAGTTGGGCGGTGGGGACTCCCCTGGAGCCGCTGCAGCGCCTGAGGCAGCGGCTGTGGGACTCGGTGAGGCCGCCGGGGGGGAGAGAAAGGGACGAACCGCAGCAGGGGTGGGGGAGTGTGTGGGTATGGGGAGGTGGGTGGGGGGGGGGGAGATAAGTGGGGTTTTCGACTTGGTCTCGCCCTCTCTAAGGAAAAGGGTGGCAGTGGCGGTGGCGGTGTCTGACCACTCACCGGGCTGACTTGGACGTACGCATGCATGTGGACGTGCGGCACGAGTGTACGGGATACGGGCCACGGGGCCTTGCACGTTGGGCCCAACACACGTCCGCCCCGTCGCGCATACCGGGCTGTACTGGCTGGCCGTCCACCCTCACTGCCCCTCCCTAACCCAGGCTATACACCCACCCACCCCTCCAAACGTCCGCCCGCACCTCCCTTCCGCTCCCTTCCCTTCCCCTCCCACCCCCCAGGTGGGCCACGTGCTGCTGGCCACCACCGACCAGGCCGCCCGCCGCATGCTGACCGCCTGCCTGGGCCCCGCGGAGCAGCTGGCGGGCAGATACATGGCCCTGGGCCGGGTGTACACAGCGGACAAGGCGGGTGGGGGTGGCGGTGGTGGTGACTGTGGTGACCGAGTGATAGACGGCAGAGGCCAGCGGGAATGGTTTCTGTCTGGGGTGTTTGGGGTGTCGGGGGTGTTTGATAGGGGGCCGAACATATGACTTGTAAAGGGGCCGGCGAGAGGGAGCTCGATCCCTCGATCCCTCCCCCCCGTCCGTCCGTCCGTCGCCAACTGACCCACGCAGCACTCCTCTCGGTCTCGGTCCCGATGTCGATGTCAATGTCGCTGTCGATGGCCCACCCCGCCCTATCCGTGGGAAGTAAAAACACCTTTGGCATTCGCCGTGCTCACCAACCCCCCGCCGCGCCCTGCCCCACCCCACATGTCGCCCTCCCCTCAGCCCACACCCAAAGCCCCCAAGCCCCGCCGCCCGCATGCGTCCACTCCTTCCCTCGCCTCCCCCCCTTCCCCCCTCGCCTCCCCCCTTCCTCCCCCTCCTTCTCCCCCCGCAGGCCTCCGATGACCCGGCTCTGGCGGCGGAGCTGTGGGCCACCGCCACCCGCCTGACGTCGTACTCGCCACCGCCCTCCCTGGCGTGATGGCACATGACGTGGCCCTGACCGGACATGACCGCGCGGCGGTAGAGCGGTGCGGACCGAGGAGAGAGTGGCGCGTGAGGAAAGGGGGGAGATGGATGCGAAGCGGGTGGGCGGACGTGGGAATGCCGTACCATGCCGTACCGTGCTGTGTCCCGTGAAGTGGGTGGTTGGCAATAATGGCTATAGGATGTCCTTGATGGGATGACGGTGGGGCCGACGTGCGGCGTTGCGAGCAGGAGCACCCCAACCCAACCCAATCAGGGCCAGGGCCCGAGCCAGGGCCGGGGGAGTCGCCGCCTCGTCAATATCGCCGTGCAAGACAGGTGTAGTTGTAGCTAGTAGGGAGAAGGAGAGGGGGGTAGCAGCAGCAGATGCTCTAGATAGATCGGGGTGTTCCTGGACAATAGACCTGACGCTGGATGTCTTTGAAGTGCAAGTGACACAGAACCTGATCGTCGATGCTGCGCCACTAGCTAATGGCTGCTTGCCCGGTCGATTCGAAGTCAAGGCTCGGTCGCGCAAGGTGCAAAAGAATCTGGATGGGAGAAGCTTGAAAGCGACGACAGACGAAGGCCTGCCGCAAGTAAGGCCGCCGACGTTACGCACGGGGATTCCTTCAATCGCGTACTTGCAAATCTCCCCAAACAACCCGCACAAGACACGGGCAAAGCTGAAGAGGCCCCCCTTCCCTCAACACAGTCATCATACGGCGCCCTGCGCACAGCATGGCACGAAGTGCGAAACCACGCGGCGGCGCCGCAACATCATTACGCCCTCACACCCAAAGCCCATTCCGCGGCGAGAGCCCTGCCTCCCACCCCCAGCAGGTAATTGCCCCGGCTGCTCACGTGCCGGGCCGCACTGCATCTTGAAGCTGGCGTTTGTTCGTGCCATGCCCTCCACAGCTACGGTAGCCCCAAACGTAATAAAACGGTCGTCCTCGCTCCAGCCTTGAGACGACGACAATTCAGTATACGGTCGTCTGAGCACCAAACACGTATACGCGCAGTCGACCCATCAATGCCTCGCTCACGCATTCTGCCTCCGCCTCCCGCCGCCTGTACAGCTGGGACCCGCGAATGCCGTACCATTACGTACGGCCACGAATACGGCACGCGCGCGCTGGCCCCTCGAGAGGCAAACCTTCCGCCGTTCCTGCCAGCCAAGGGCGACGCCAATAGCACCGTAGCACCGTACCTGGCCCGCAACAAGCACCTCCCTCCTCACCAAGCTACGGAATACCCTGCCATACATACGTATTGGCACCCAACGTAATACGCCACCCATCCATCCATCGAACCGCCCGAATACGCTGCCTTGACACCAGCAGGCAGCCTGGCAATCAGACTCACGCGGAGTGTCACAACCGGGCGCGACGCGCCGCTGCTTCACCACCGCTGCCTGTGTGCATAATAACCCCCCATACACGGCCCTTCGTTGCCTTTCGCTGCAACTACCGTAGAAGCCCGCGGGCTATCTTGAGGTGCTCGCTGATCCGACAACGCCACGCACACTCGGACTCGAAATTCGGTCCACTCGGGCGCATTCGAGCAGCTGCATCGACATCAGCGTCATCAGCAGTCGCCGCGGCAACAACGCCGCACAAGCCACGCAGCTGCGCTCGTGACACCGCACGCTCCCTAGCTAGGGTACGACAGCAGCCGTCCTCACCCGACGCCCCAAACGCGCCGCGTCCTCCGCTCCATCCAATAAGCATTTAATAACATTAATAACCGGAACCCGTCACCACATTCCCCATCACGGTGGGCCCCCCGCCGGGCTCTTCCTTGCGATCTCCCGGTGCCCCTCCCTCCCTCGCATCCTAGCTAGCTACACATCCAGCCTGGCTCCCGCCGGGGCCCCCGAGCGACCGTGTCCTCATTTACATCCCCATCCTCATTCATTTATTTCCGCAGCGACGGGTGCGGAAAGTGTCCGGTGAGCTGCTCCGCGTAGCTCCACAACTCCGCCGCCATGGACGGATCTTCGGCGGCCTGAGGCATCGGCGGCGGCGGCGAGTACACGCCTTATAAAAACAATTGATCTTCGCCGGATCACGCAGGGTCCCAGCAGCACATCGCCGCGTTGGCAGATAGGTGGGCAGGCAGGTAGCTAGGCAGGCAGGTAGGTAGGTAGGTAAATGTCGCCTGCCGGGCTCACCTGGTCGGGCTGTGCGATCCGGCCCAGTGCCAGGTAGCTCCCCGCCACTCGGCTCGAGGGCGCCAGGCAGGCGTGCAGCATGACGGCAGCCGACTGGTCGGGGGTGCGCATCAGCAGCGGACCCACCTGCGAGCCAGCCAGCGGAGGTGCGCGCACGTGTGTGTATGTTTGTGTGCGTGCGTACCGAATGTGCCGCCAGGAAACGGAAAGTCCGTCCGCGGATCTGTCGTACAGCTCCGTCCGGGGCTCAACTCAACTACCGGAGCTCTCCGTCCCCCAGCCATCCAGCCATCCCCCGCCCCCGCGGAAACGACGCCTCCGCTCTCCGCCACAACGGCCCATGATCAAAAGTCTGACCCACCGGCGGCCAACCTACGCAACGGTGCAAACACGTGTCCCTGTACATCCGTCCATTCGTCTCCCGCATCTCGACAGACTCACCACCTGGCTGAATCCCCCCACAGCCGCCTCCACCAGCGGCTTGAGCGGCGTGCGCTCCGCCCAGCCGGTGCTGCGGTGCGTGAAGAAGCCGTTGGCCAGGTCCGTACTCACGAGGCCCGGGTGTACGGCAACAGCCGTGTCATCGCCGTACTCCGGGCTGCGCGCGCGGTGATCGCAGGCAACAGCAGTTGCATTCATCAGAAGCGCGCGGCGGGAGGGATGGGATCGCGGGGAATCGCTACGGGTACACGAAGTGCAAAATATATTGTTGACGGCCAGCTGTCGTGCAGGCAAAGGTTGGCGGTTGGTAGTTGACGGTTGGCAGGTACTTGCTGGGACGGCCTTTGAAAGGACGAACATTCCAGCAGGGGCCCCGACCACCTCGCGGGGCCCAGCCCCGCACTGGCCCCCGTACCAACCGCTTTGCTAAACCCAGACGCACAAGACCCTGCTCAATGAATCGGTTCGCAATGGGACTCCAGGACTGCTGGATACCAAAAGTGGACCCACATAATTGCCGCTACCCGCCCACCTGCTCTCAAAGCGTCGCTGAAACTCCTTGGCACTCAGAATGTTGGCTAGCTTGGACAAACCGTACGACAGGAAAGGCTCATAGCTGCGCGGATCGACGCATCGGGGAGCAATGGCAGAGGCGTCAAATAAAAATACCATGACGAACGAGAAGTTGGCAGTCACTCTAAACTCACGCGGCAACACCAGTGTCACAGCGAAGTCGCATGTGCCGAGGTGCCGGCACAGCGTCCGTCATGGATGTGCGCACGCCTTCGCGAGAGTGCTATCGTAAAACAAGGCGAACGTGCGGAAGCAAAATTGCTCCTGCCGCTGCTCCACTGCTCCCCGCCCCCGCCTCGGGGGACAGCGTCACACGAGTGGCGTTCAATCGAGTCGGGGTCCGACCCACATTAGTCGGGGTCCGACCCACATGGACATACCGGTAGTAATGAAACCCGAACTGGTCGCGAGAGAGCCGGAACCTCGGCCAGCTCACAGGCCATACGAAGCAAACGCCTCATTTCACCAGCCTCGCCTCGCCGTCCCCCTTTCTCCCCGTCCCGCGGGCGCCTCCCAACACGCAGTGTCGTACGCTCGTACCTCCGCCGGCTCTGCTTGTCGTGCCACTGCAGTGGCCCCGCCCGGTGCGTCAGACTCGTGACCATTACCACACGCGTCGATCCGTCTCGAAGGGTCGCGGTCGCGGCCCCGTCGGCAGCAGCGCCCCCGCCGGCGATCTGGGTCGGCGGCCGCGCCGCCCAGAACCGCCCGGAGCCGCTTCCTGCCACCGACGCGCCGTCCTGCTCGGCCGGCGGCGACGCCAGCGGCACCGCTGACGCAGCGGCCCTGACGGCGGCGGCGGCGGTCCCGGTGCCTCGGCCGCCGCCGAGTCGTCGCCTCTCCCGCTCAATTGCCATGAGCTCATTGGTCAGCAGCCAGTGCGACAGAAAGTTGACCTGCTCCGTCCGGCGTAGCTTCAAATGCCGATCGTTGAGACGCGATGCTTCAGCGTTTGATTTGATCGGCGGGTCATCAGCGACAAGTATGCGCGTGTGCGAACGCGTGTGTGCGGGTGTGTATGTGTGGAGGTTGGGGTGTGTCTCTGAAAGTGCAATGCGAGTGACAGCGATCTGGGTCGGGCGCTAAAGCCGGTGGTGGCGCCTCTAGACGCATGTCTGGATGGACGGCGCGGCACTCAGGGACACGCGGCTCCCAATCCGCCCAGCCCCTGGGTGTGCTGGCAAGGAAGGGGGCCCCATCTATATCGGTGGGCGCGCACGCCCCCTTAGACGATCCGCCAAATTCGCCAAATTCGCCAAATTCACCTGAAACTGCATCTCAACGCCATCCGCCGTCTCCAGGCGCTGCGGGGGTCCCATCACCCCCGCGTTGCAGACCAGCAGGTGCAGCGGCAGTCCCCGGCGGCGCCACTCCTCCGCGAACCGCCGCACACTGGACAGCCGACCCAGGTCCAGCTCCATCACCTCCACGCGGAGCGCCGGGACACCACCAGCAGCAGCAGCAGCAGCAGCAGCGGCAGCAGCGGCAGGGGAGAGGGAGCTGGATGGCGGGACCGAGGCTGTGGCTGGCCCGCTGCTACCCGTGGCGGCGGGCGCTGCTGTGTTGGTGATGGAAGCCATGGCGGTAAGGGGCCCGGCCCTGTTGCTGTTCCTGTTGCTGCCGTTGCTGGTGGCGGGGGTGGCTGGGATGGCGGGCAGCTGCCTTGGGCCGCAGCCAGGGAGGGGCGCGGTCCGCGCAATGGCCTGCGTGCGGCGCGCGGGAAACGAGGTTGGCAGATGCAGGAACATGCATGTGCCAGAATTTGGTTTAGCAATGGTGCAGTCACACGGTTGGGCATGTTTGAAGGGCGATAAGATAGGCAAAAAAGAGTGAGAGCGACCTGGGAAGGTCAGGCCCGTGCGTGGTATCTTGAAACATACCGGTACCACCATGGACCGCAATGAACGTGAAGTGACGGGTGGGCGGAAATTTTATGGAAGCACAGCTCAACGCATGGCACCCTTTGGGCTTTGACCCATGGGTCATTCACTAACGCAGCCGCCGCTGCAATGCGCCACCCGCAGAGTCCCCTGCCTTCTTCACCAGCCCAGTCACCCATCCGCCTACCTGCGCTGCCGCCTCCGCACGGCCCTTGTCCCTGCACGCCAGTACGACGTGCGCCCCCCGCCTTGCAAGCTGCTGGGCGGTCGCGAAGCCGATGCCCGCGTTGCCGCCGGTCACGATGGCAACCTGCGGGCGGGGAGCACGGGGCGGGAAGGAGCTGGGAAGGAGCCGTGGTGCGCCAACGGCTTTGCAAAACTTGAAGTTGTTCATCCGTGATATTTTGCAAGCGTTGCACAGAAAAGACACATCTCTAGACGGAATGAGGTGCAGACAACGAGAACCCGGCTCTTGCGTTTTGAGGAATTGCAAAAAGTCTGCCCGAACCAAGGCATGAACCGCTTGGAAAATTATCTCTTTCTGGCAACTTTGCGGCTTGCTTGGGGGCGCGTCTTGTTGGCACATCCAGTTTTCCCACCATGCCGTCGAGAGGCTCCGCAAAGCGTTCCTGGCGCTTGGAGAGACGCTCTGAAATGTTGTCATAGATGTTGACGAAGCTCTCCACAGTCCCGTCCAGAGCGGTGTGGGCGAGGCGCAAAACCGAAGTTAGGGGCCCGCCAGCCTCGACCTCGCTGACCGACAATTGCGCGTCCATCGCTGCCCGATATGACTTCTAAGAGGACTGGTCCAACCAGTGCGTGGTGTTTTCCAGTCCCCAATTATGCTTCTCTTAGGCTCGTTCAGCATTCTGATCATGCCAGAGCTCTGGATCATGCGGATCATGGTTCCGGAGCGCGTCGTTTTACGTGCTCATCTCGTTAGTTCCCGTTCTTGTTCCCTTTACTTGCTCTGCTAAGCTTGAAAGCCAAAGGATATTGTGCAGTCGCGTCACACAATGCGTTTAATTCTTACGATCTGCGGTCGACGGTTACTTGCGTACGACCGAAAGGACCGAACACGGCAACGCTGAAGCCCCGCCCAACCCACAACCCACAACCCACAACCCAGGCAATGTTCTGAACACTCTCTGAGCTGTGAGCTGTGAGCTGGTTGTTGGGCGGGGATTGAGACCCAACTCTGTGCAGTTTGTATGCCTCGGCAGATGCGGTCGTACGTGGAGAGGCATGCAAGACGGTCGGAGTGCTGACGTGAACGAATCGGTTTACAGCGGACTCAATGAATCGTCGGTGCATACTGCTGACACCCAAATTATGCACTTCACCTCGCAATGCGACACGTCAGCGAGGTTGCCTGGCTGTACGGTACCGCTTGTACGGTGACCCAGCACCGGGTCGGGGGGCAGCAGCTGCGCGCCACGAACGGGCGCTCGCTCGGGCGACATTTGTATTAAGACATTACAATAACTTGTCCAGTCTTAACCTCCTCCTGCCAGTATTAACTATGTTTCTACCGCTACCTTGACCATGGAGTGCCGACACTTGATGCAGCGTCGTCCCACGCCCCACCGATCAATTGCCTAAAGAGGGCTTTATAAGATCCTTGCTAACACCCGTAACCAGGTGGATATCCATCCTGCTATTGAGCACCTGCACGCCCCTTGGCTGCAAGGACGCGGCTATCGAGATCAACCTACAAGTGTCGTCGTACGCTTCCATGCCATTTAACAACGCCATACGCTATAAATGGAGTCGCAGCCGACTGCGTGGCTCGCGTCCAAAGGTCCAATCAGGGTCATCACAGATACTCTTACGGTCTAAGAACGTCCTAAGCAGTCTCACGAGAATTAAGGTGCGCACAGATCAAGCAAAGCAACGCAACGCGGGAACCAACGCAGCAGCGAATCAGCAGCCAACGCAGTAGCGGGGTACTGCTATAGTTATCGTGGAGTCACATACGGGTCCAAAAGCAAACCTGACCTCGGGTCACACACACACACACGCAAACGAAGACGACGGGCACCAACTAAAGAAAAGATCACAGGCCCTCGTCGCCATCCAGCACCTCAGGTCACATCATCACCAGTCGCACCAAGTCTAGGGCTGGGGCTGCCGTCGTCGGTCCGTCCCCAGCCCCCGCGCGCTCTCTCCATTGGACTACCCGCAACAGTGCGTGACTGCTGGGTGGGGGGGGTCGTGGGTGGCGTGCATGCGCCGCCGCCCCTCGCCGTCCAGGCACGCCAACACGCTCGCTCCCAGCTAATGAACGGCATCCCCGAAGTGGGTCGCTCGCGTCATCAGTAGACACAATCAAGATACGAATTCGAGATTAGAGGTCGAAGGGCGCCCAACCTCCTTCCATACGCCCCACCCCGCTGCCCTACGTTCCTCTCGCCCCCGCCCCTCCTCGCCCTCGCCCCGCCCCGTTCGCCGCTCAGTGGTGCAGGTAGTGCAGCAGCCAGTCGAACGCCTCCGCCGCCGTGGGTCGCCTACCCGAGTCGGCCGGGGCCACGCACGCTTTCTCCAGCTGGGTCAGCGGCTTGACGATGCGCAGGAACTCCCGCTCCGCCCGCTGCGCCGCCGGGGAGCCGGAGCCCAGCTTGAGGGCGAACACGCGCACCACCTCGTCCACCACGCGGCGGATGCTCCGCCCGCACGCGTGAACGTCGCTGCTGGCGTCGGCCCATCGTTCGGACTGCTGCTCGGGTGGCGCGAAGTAGGGCGTGCCGCAGTAGGTGGTCGTGCACATGTAGCCCGGGCGGCACCGCTGGACGTACTCGGCGTCGATGAACCGGTAGTGTAGTGCTTGGGCGGAGCAAAGGCTACTCGAGATGCTGTGCGACGCCTTTCTTAGGCTTGATGCTAGCCGATTGTACGGCACCTGTAACCTCGGCGTTACATTCCCCCCCCTCTGAAGGGAACGTCCTCGGTCCTCACTGCGTCCTCGCAGTGTCTGTGCACAGTCCACTCCGCCTTTCATCACCTTTGCATGCCTGGAGTCTTAGCCAGGTCTTCGGCATTGGGGTGGACAACTTCCCAAGTCAGGTCATGCCGCGGCATACATGCCTCTAGCCTTAATTTGCAAGGTTTTTTGGAGTGGAAGCCTCTCCGCGAGTACCAGGGATCGAACTGACGACCTCTGAGAGACTGTTCGACAGTACTGGTCTCGATACCAATGCAGTGCTTGGGCGGAGCAAAGGCTACTCGAGATGCTGTGCGACGCCTTTCTTAAGCTTTATGCTAGCCGATTGTACGGCACCTATAACCTCGGCGTTACAGGTAGCGACCCGTGGGCGACGTCTTGACCATGTTCTCGGGCTTGTGATCTGAGGGGGCGGGGGCAGCGGGCGCGGCAGGGTAGGAGTTGTCAGCTCGCACGCGATACGCAGCAGTCGCAGGGGCAGCAACAAGGCAGGTCGTCGATCCTTGTATGCGTGTGTGTGTTCGGGTGCGTGTGAAGGTTGCGGGGGCCCTATCTCTCCGCTCCGGCCCCTTCCGCCGCCCCTTTGCGCACCCCCCCTCTGCCGCTCTCCCTGCCTGCGGCCGGCGTATCCATACATCTGCAAGCAAGCTCACCCTGGATCAGAAAGCCGTCGCCGTGCGCGTGGTACATGAGGCCGAACATGTCCAGGCTCATGTCAAACACCTCCTTGGCCAACGTCAGCGCCGCGTCCTCCGACTCCGCCGCCTCCGCGTGCACCGCCGCCAGGGTGCTGATGTAATCCAGTGCGCTGCCGTGGCGGTGGTAGGGGTAGAGGATGACCACCTCCAGGTCGTGACCCGCGTCGTTGATGCCCCCCGCCAGCGAGCAGGGCCGTAGCACTGCGCCCACGGGCTGAACGAACAGGCCGCCCGGCACCAGCATCGCCGTGGCCGCCTCAGCGAGCGATTGCTGCTCGGAAATGCAGGGGCCGAGCCGGCCGCTGGCGGTGGGGAAGTCGCCGCCCGCCTCGAGAGCCGCCATGATCTCCGCTTCCCGCTGGGGGCTGTGGCAGGGCAGCACCTTTGCAAGCAGCTCGACGTTGCCGTACGGCCACCACCACACCGTGCGGTTGTGTCCGTCGGCCGGCGGGACGCACAGCAGCTGTGCGGGTCGGCCCGCGGGGCTACTGCCGAAGTCAAAGGCCGGCACGTCGGCGGAGTCGATGAAGCCCGCGACCGCGGCGGTGACTCCATTGCGGGGAGAGCTTGGGGCGGCACAGTCCTCGTAGGATGGGGGCGGCCGATCGACAATGTCGTCGCTGTTGCCGCTGATGCGGCTGCTGTGACCCATTGCGCCGGTGGACGAGGTGGTGCGGGAGGTGGTGGCGGTGTCGCTGCTGGCGGCGGGCGTGCGACGGCTCGGCTCGAATGCACTGGCGGCGGCGGGGCTGCTGCCTTGACTGCTGCCCCAGCTGGCGGCGTTGGCGACCTCGCCTTGACCGGCAGGCGTAGCAGCCCTTGATGGCTTCTGCGCGTTGTTCAGGCGCCACTGCACCAATTGCCGGCGTTGCTCCTTGCAGACGCTGCAATCGCAGCCGCAGAAGTGGAGGTTCGGGTTTGCGGCTTGCTTCGCATCTGCCGCGGCGGCCAGGCAGCGCGGCCTGCGTATGCGCGAAAAAGGGAAGGGGGGCGTTACTTGGTATTCAAGACGAACAGCATGCAGAGGAGTGACCCGTCTCGTGCATATAATTGAAAACTCCGAATTTATTACATTGGCAGCAGCTGAGCTGTAGCACAAAGCTTTTACAGATGATCCGTAACCATCTGTAGGCGTGGTTGGTGCCGCGACGCCGAGGCCAGGCACGCGACATAAAGCAACGTAGGCTCAAAGCAATCTATCGGCAAGGCGCCGAGCGCACAACTCCCTCAACGCCTTTCACAGCATTCTCCTTGTATTCACACACATAGTTTTTGCAGGACTATGATACCTAGGAAGCGACCCGTCCGTGAGTTACAAACTTTGGCTCCATGGATGCGCAAAAACCAAATCAACACCGGGCGACCGGGGTGCCAACCAGCTGAACCTGGACTGCAAATTCATCCCTCAAAATTCACGCATGCAAAAGAGGCACTAACAATAGTTTATTCATCCTGAGATCGTCGAAGTAAAGCCACTCACCGAGGATCCAACCAAGCGGTAGCGACATCTTTCCCGAAACAGCACCGCAGGCTGGCCTTCATAACGTTCCTGCAAGCATATAAATAATACAGGACTTCCTTCAGAACACCGTGTTCTCCAGCATTGCCGAAGGAGCAGCCGCCCTAGTTCTCCGCTCACCGGCCAGCCTTGCGCACTCCCTTTCCGAGCCTCCGGAAGGACATCATGAGGCTACTGGCTCGAAGCCGAGATTATAAGACAAATATTTTGCCGATGCACGAGGAATGCTCCTTGAGGGCGTCCACGAGGAGTCACGGTACGCTCGGATAATGGCTCTCAGTTGCCAGAAAGAAGAAAATCACCAGGAAGGCTTTGAGCTCGCATGAAGGACTTAACAGGTATGGCAACATAGAATTGGGACCTCTTGGGGCCACCTCGACCGATGGTCTTTGAGCTGCCGTACCGGAAGTAGCGTACGATATGACTGTTTCACTTTGATTCAGACCAGCTCTGATTCAGACCCATGGTCCACGATGCAAACTTTGAAAATGCCTGAAGGGCTCTGTCGTGAATTTTATCTGTTTGCGAGCACTGCTAGATGTGCCGCTGGCGCCCTGGTTTGAGGGTTCGAACGAACGGGAACGGCGGGCACGAACGGAAACGGCGGGCAAGAAAGGAAATACGCAATGGCGTCATCACAACGCGCCAGTCCATGTAAGGCCCTCACAACAATTACAGGCACAACGCTTAGCCTTCAAGAGTCGAATTTGGCCTACTCTTTTTCGAAACATAGCGTCGCGCGTCACGAACATGAAAGAGCGGGAGCGAGCCTATCTTGAGCCGCTGCTGCAAGCCATGCTGCGCACTCTTGCCGACTCATTCTTCTCAGGATCTGGGGCTTGACGCTGCCGATAGGCCCATGGCAGGAGCCGACACGCCTGCCAAGGAGGATGTGCACCGGTTGCTCGGGATCGCCGTGTCACGACACACAGCGTAATTGACACAGCGTGTCGGAAGCCTGGATTGTATGATCTACACCAGGAAACCCCTCCTCGGTCAAGGATGGGGGAACGCCGCGGAATCTACTCCGGAAGACGGGATCTGAGTGCCGTCACTCCGGCGATCACTGCCTGAGCGGGAGCTGAGTGCCGCTCATGATCCAAGTACGGCAGGATCCCTAAGCCCGGCTATGATAGAAAGGCCCGGTCAGGCCTGCCCAACAAGCTCGAGTCACCATTACCAGTCTGCAGTACGATTGCAGATGTCCTTGGCCGCTAGATTCAGTCATATATGGGGGGAGTTGCGGGAACCCCGTCTAGCGGTACGCGGCGTGGGTTCGAATCACACGGCCGGCCACTGGTGAGGTGTTCCCCACGAAAAACCCAGTTCGGGGTTTCTGGTGTGGGGGGGTTGGGCGCGGAGCTCTACCCGATGTGCCAGAGACGCAGTGTGTCGTGACAGCTGTCACGACACACTGCGTAATTGACACAGCGTGTCAAAAGCCTGGATTGTACGGTCTACACCAGGAAAACCCTCCTCGGTCAAGGAGGGGGAAATGCCGCGGAATCTACTCCGGAAGACGGGATCTGAGTGCCGTCACTCCGGCGATCACTGCCTGAGCGGGAGCTGAGTGCCGCTCATGATCCAAGTACGGCAGGATCCCTAAGCCCGGCTATGATAGAAAGGCCCGGTCAGGCCTGCCCAACAAGCTCGAGTCACCTTTACCAGTCTGCAGTACGATTGCAGATGTCCTTGGCCGCTAGATTCAGTCATATATGTTGGGCGCGGAGCACTACCCGATGTGCCAGAGACGCAGTGTGTCGTGACAGCTGTCACGACACACAGCGTAATTGACACAGCGTGTCGGAAGCCTGGATTGTATGATCTACACCAGGAAACCCCTCCTCGGTCAAGGATGGGGGAACGCCGCGGAATCTACTCCGGAAGACGGGATCTGAGTGCCGTCACTCCGGCGATCACTGCCTGAGCGGGAGCTGAGTGCCGCTCATGATCCAAGTACGGCAGGATCCCTAAGCCCGGCTATGATAGAAAGGCCCGGTCAGGCCTGCCCAACAAGCTCGAGTCACCATTACCAGTCTGCAGTACGATTGCAGATGTCCTTGGCCGCTAGATTCAGTCATATATGGGGGGAGTTGCGGGAACCCCGTCTAGCGGTACGCGGCGTGGGTTCGAATCACACGGCCGGCCACTGGTGAGGTGTTCCCCACGAAAAACCCAGTTCGGGGTTTCTGGTGTGGGGGGGTTGGGCGCGGAGCTCTACCCGATGTGCCAGAGACGCAGTGTGTCGTGACAGCTGTCACGACACACTGCGTAATTGACACAGCGTGTCAAAAGCCTGGATTGTACGGTCTACACCAGGAAAACCCTCCTCGGTCAAGGAGGGGGAAATGCCGCGGAATCTACTCCGGAAGACGGGATCTGAGTGCCGTCACTCCGGCGATCACTGCCTGAGCGGGAGCTGAGTGCCGCTCATGATCCAAGTACGGCAGGATCCCTAAGCCCGGCTATGATAGAAAGGCCCGGTCAGGCCTGCCCAACAAGCTCGAGTCACCTTTACCAGTCTGCAGTACGATTGCAGATGTCCTTGGCCGCTAGATTCAGTCATATATGGGGGGAGTTGCGGGAACCACGTCTAGCGGTACGCGGCGTGGGTTCGAATCACACGGCCGGCCACTGGTGAGGTGTTCCCCACGAAAAACCCAGTTCGGGGTTTCTGGTGTGGGGGGGTTGGGCGCGGAGCACTACCCGATGTGCCAGAGACGCAGTGTGTCGTGACAGCTGTCACGACACACAGCGTAATTGACACAGCGTGTCGGAAGCCTGGATTGTATGATCTACACCAGGAAACCCCTCCTCGGTCAAGGATGGGGGAACGCCGCGGAATCTACTCCGGAAGACGGGATCTGAGTGCCGTCACTCCGGCGATCACTGCCTGAGCGGGAGCTGAGTGCCGCTCATGATCCAAGTACGGCAGGATCCCTAAGCCCGGCTATGATAGAAAGGCCCGGTCAGGCCTGCCCAACAAGCTCGAGTCACCATTACCAGTCTGCAGTACGATTGCAGATGTCCTTGGCCGCTAGATTCAGTCATATATGTTGGGCGCGGAGCACTACCCGATGTGCCAGAGACGCAGTGTGTCGTGACAGCCGCGCGCGCGGCTGTGACGGCGTCAAGCTCTGCGCCCGCTGCTGCTGGAGTTGCGCTGCCCGCCTTGGACGAGATCCGGGCCGTCAACAGCCTGCTCAAAAGATGGCTACTTTGTTGTTTCGCTTTTCACGCCCTTGGGCGCGGCCCGGCCGGCGTTGTGATGGTTGAGGTGCTGTCTCACACAAGACATCATCATAGCAAGACACCGACCCGCGCTGCTGGTGCTGCAAGCCAAAGCTGGCGTTGCTGACGTGCACTTCCTTCTGCAGCGTAGTGTCGTTTGCTTTCGTCGGTGGTGGTGGAGAAGGCCCGTTGTTGCTGCGGCCGCTCCACGAGGCCACCGTGCGGCTGGGCGCGGCCGCGGTGGTGCGCTCCGGCGCGCGCGCTGCAGCTGCTCGCGCATTCCCCGCCTGCCGCCGCGCCCTCCACGCTGCAGGCCATGCGACTCAAGGTCAGCGCCAGGCTCGTCGAGATGCTGCTCCGATGCGCGGCGGCGCCGACTTTGAAGCTGAAGCTGGACGCGGAGCTGCCGGTTTGGATTGTTTGCGCTGAGTCGCGGGTGGTGCAGCGCAGCGGCGGCGTTGGCGCATGCTGACCCATGGGTCAAGGGGTGCAGTGCAGTGAGTCATGTGGATAATGTCAATTTCCACCCGCCGTCGCTTCGTCCACATTGCGGTCCATGATGGCATGATTCAATATACCTTGCAAGAACGGGCCTGACATGCCCAGGTCGCTCTCTTTCCCTGCCTGTCATTGCGCCCTCATTACCTCGGTAGCTCTTTCGTCGAGCCCGACTGGGCTGGTGTTTCGGAGCCGCGTGTCCCTGAGTAGTGCCGCGCCGTCCAGCACCACTCCCACCCCCCACACACGCGCACACACTTGTCGCTGATAACCCGCCGATCGAAGCAACATAATCGCTGAAGCCCCACGTCCCCGCGATTGGCATTTGAAACTACGCCGGACGTGGCAGGTCAACTTTCTGTCGCACTGGCTGCTGACCAATGAGCTCATGGCAATTGAGCGGGAGAGGCGACGACTCGGCGGCGGCCGAGGCACCGGGACCGCCGCCGCCGCCGCCGATAAGGCCGCTGCGTCAGCGGAACTGTCTGCGTCGCCACCGGCCGAGCAGGACGGCGCGCCGGTGGCAGGAAGCGGCTCCGGGCGGTTCTGGGCGGCGCGGCCGCCGGCCCAGATCGCCGCTGCTGCCGACGGGGCCGCGACCGCGACCCTTCGAGACGGGTCGACGCGTGTGGTAATGGTCACGAGTCGGACGCACCGGGCGGGGCCACTGCAGTGGCACGACAAGCAGAACCGGCGGAGGTACGAACGTACGACACTGCGTGTCGGGAGGCCCCCACGGGCGGGGAAAGGGGGGAGGCGAGGCTGGTGGAATGGGGCGATTGCTTCGAATGGCATGAGCTGGCCGAGGTTCCGGGTCGGGTTTCCTTCCACAGCACGCGCCTAGTCATGTGGGTTTTCCTCCTCGCTGGTATCGGGATCGGCATGGCGCCGCCGCCCCCCTACTCCTGCCGCAGCACACAGAACCGAAGTTAACATCAGGCGGGTGCATGACGTCCGACGTACCTACCTCGCACTAGCCCCACTGCCGGCATTAGGCAAGCAGCATGGATGTGCGCACGTCATACAAGGCGAACGTGCGGAAGCAAAATTGCTCCTGCCGCTGCTCCACTGCTTCCCCCCGCCTCCCTGCCCCCCCCCTACTCTGGTATGACCAGTGCCCGGCTGGCGGCGAGCGACTGGGAATTACAGACACGGGTAACCCGGCTGGCTGCAGCGGTGAGGACCACGGGCCGGCTCCTCGGCACCACGCCGCCTAGGAAGGGCTTTGGCAACAGGCAGCAGCGGCCGCCAACGGCGCGATCCTACTACTTGTTGGCGGCCGCTGCTGCCTGTTGCCAAAGCCCTTCCTCGCTCGGTGGCGTGGTGCCGAGGAGCCGGCCCGTGGTCCTCACCGCTGCAGCCAGCCGGGTTACCCGTGTCCGTAGTTCCCAGTCGCTCGCCGCCAGCCGGGCACTGGTCATACCAGAGTAGGGGGGGGGCAGGGAGGCGGGGGGAAGCAGTGGAGCAGCGGCAGGAGCAATTTTGCTTCCGCACGTTCGCCTTGTATGACGTGCGCACATCCATGCTGCTTGCCTAATGCCGGCAGTGGGGCTAGTGCGAGGTAGGTACGTCGGACGTCATGCACCCGCCTGATGTTAACTTCGGTTCTGTGTGCTGCGGCAGGCGGTACACATTCACCCAGCCATGCCTTTTCACCGGCCGCTGCTGTGGGGTTGTGGGTTGTGCGCCCTCGATCGATTGCGGCTGTCCCGTCGCCTTTCCCAAGTCGGATGGCGACGGGGAACGGAGGGCTCGGGTAGTTGAGCGCCGAACGGAGCTGTGCAGACGGGAGGCCGGCCCATGGGCGCATTTTCCGTTTGCTGGAGGCGGGATGTACGTAGGCATGGGGATCTGTCTATGTCTGTCAGAGGTCCATCGTCTCGGTTCCCAGGGGTTGACGGTGCCCACCCGCAGGAAATAAGTAAACATGATGCAAGCCGCCGCGCTATATATAGCACCCAGCCGGGCGGGAACTAATACCGTTGTCACGACACACTGATGCCGCCACGGCTGGCATGGTTGGGTGCGCCTCGCACAGACTGATATGTCAGTGGATGATACGATTCCGCTGGCTGGCTCGCAGGTGGGTCCGCTGCTGATGCGCACCCCCGACCAGTCGGCTGCCGTCATGCTGCACGCCTGCCTGGCGCCCTCGAGCCGAGTGGCGGGGAGCTACCTGGCACTGGGCCGGATCGCACAGCCCGACCAGGTGAGCCCGGCAGGCGGCATTTACCTACCTGCCTACCTACCTGCCTGCCTGCTGTTGGCGGTGTATGTCAAATGTTATGTGGGAGTGCCTCATTGCATGTGTGTGTTTTTGTTACATGGTTGGGGGTGCGTGCCCCTCTCATGAACCAGCAAACCCATGCGAGCCGAAGGCCCAAGGGAACAAAAACGCCTAAAAGCACGGTGTGCGTGCGTGCGTGGCCGCCAAGCGCGCGTGGCTGGATCGGGGCAGCTGGGCGTGAAGCGGCGGGGCAGCCGGCGGATTAGCCGGCGGGGGGTGGGCACCTTACCAGTCCACCCTCCACCGCAGTTCTCCAGCGTTTGCCGAAAGAGCAGCCACCCTAGTTTACCGCTCACCATCCAGCCAGCCTTGCGCACTCCCTTTCCAATCTTTCGAAAGGACATCATCAAGATGCGATCAGGTCAAGTTTTAAAATTATAGACCAAATACGATTGTCGTGGTTGCCGACGCACAAGGAATGCTCCTTGGGGGCGTGCACGGGGAATCACAAGAGCTTAAAAGTTGCCAAAAGAAGTCAGGAAAGAGACACCAGGAGGGCTTTGACCTTGCGGGAAAAGCAAGATTGCAAAGATAGGGCAAGAAAGGGAGTGGGGGCTCTAGAGGCTACCACGCCGACCGATGGTCTTTGAGCCGTCGTACAGGTGCTACTTCCGGTACGGCAACTCAAAGACCATCGGTCGGCGAGGCCCCTAGAGCCCCCACTCCTGTATTGCTCTTATCTTTTCAAGCTTCCTTCACCAGCAAGGTCATAGCCGTCCTGGTGACTCTTTTCTGACTGATTTCAGCAACTTGCAAGCATTGTGATTTCCCGTGGACGCCCCCAAGGAGAATTCCTTGTGCGTCGGTAACCACCACTAATTTAATTGGTCTATAATCTTAAAACTTGCCCATATCGCATCTTGATGATGTCTTTTCGAAAGATTGGAAAGGGAGTGCGCAAGGCTGGCCGGTGAGCGGAGAACTTGGGCGACTGCTCCTTAGGCAATGCTGGAGAATCACGGTGTTCTGAAGGCAGTTCTGTATTACTTATATGCTTGCAGGAACGTTATGAAGGCCAGCCTGCGGTATTGTTTCGGGAAAGATGTCGCTACCGCTTGGTTGGATCCTCGGTGAGTGGCTTTACTTCGATGATCTCAGGATGAATAAATTATTGTTAGTGCCTTGTTTGCATGCGTGAGTTTTGGGGGATAAATTTGGAGTCCAGGTTCAGCTGGTTAGCACCCCGGTGTTGATTTGGGTTTTGCGCTTCCATGGAGCCAAAGTTTGTAACTCTCGGACGCGTCGCTTCCTAGGTATCATAGTCCTGCAAACACTATGTGAATACAAGGAGAATGCTGTGAAGAGCGTTGAGGAAGTTGTGTGCTCGGCGCCTTGCCGATAGATTGCATTGAGCCTGCCTACGCTGCTTTATGTCGCGTGCCTGGTCTCGGCGTCGCGGCACCAACCACGGCTACAGGTGGTTACGGACCATCTGTAAAAGCTTTGTGCTACAGCTCAGCTGCCGCCATGTAATATATCCGGAGTTTTCATTTACATGCCATGCACGCGACGGTATGGGTCGGGTCACTCCTCTGCATGCTGTTCGTCTTGAATACCAAGTAACGCCCCCCTTCCCTTGTTCGTGCATACGCAGGCCGCGCTGCCTGGCCGCCGCGGCAGATGCGAAGCAAGCCGCCAACCCGAACCTGCACTTCTGTGGCTGCGATTGCAGCGTCTGCAAGGAGCAACGCCGGCAACTGGTGCAGTGGCGCCTGAACAACGCGCAGAAGCCATCAAGGGCTGCTACGCCTGCCGGTCAAGGCGAGGTCGCCAACGCCGCCAGCTGGGGCAGCAGTCAAGGCAGCAGCAGCCCCGCCGCCGCCAGTGCATTCGAGCCGAGCCGTCGCACGCCCGCCGCCAGCAGCGACACCGCCACCACCTCCCGCACCACCTCGTCCACCGGCGCAATGGGTCACAGCAGCCGCATCAGCGGCAACAGCGACGACATTGTCGATCGGCCGCCCCCATCCTACGAGGACTGTGCCGCCCCAAGCTCTCCCCGCAACGGAGTCACCGCCGCGGTCGCGGGCTTCATCGACTCCGCCGACGTGCCGGCCTTTGACTTCGGCAGTAGCCCCGCGGGCCGACCCGCACAGCTGCTGTGCGTCCCGCCGGCCGACGGACACAACCGCACGGTGTGGTGGTGGCCGTACGGCAACGTCGAGCTGCTTGCAAAGGTGCTGCCCTGCCACAGCCCCCAGCGGGAAGCGGAGATCATGGCGGCTCTCGAGGCGGGCGGCGACTTCCCCACCGCCAGCGGCCGGCTCGGCCCCTGCATTTCCGAGCAGCAATCGCTCGCTGAGGCGGCCACGGCGATGCTGGTGCCGGGCGGCCTGTTCGTTCAGCCCGTGGGCGCAGTGCTACGGCCCTGCTCGCTGGCGGGGGGCATCAACGACGCGGGTCACGACCTGGAGGTGGTCATCCTCTACCCCTACCACCGCCACGGCAGCGCACTGGATTACATCAGCACCCTGGCGGCGGTGCACGCGGAGGCGGCGGAGTCGGAGGACGCGGCGCTGACGTTGGCCAAGGAGGTGTTTGACATGAGCCTGGACATGTTCGGCCTCATGTACCACGCGCACGGCGACGGCTTTCTGATCCAGGGTGAGCTTGCTTGCAGATGTATGGATACGCCGGCCGCAGGCAGGGAGAGCGGCAGAGGGGGGGTGCGCAAAGGGGCGGCGGAAGGGGCCGGAGCGGAGAGATAGGGCCCCCGCAACCTTCACACGCACCCGAACACACACACGCATACAAGGATCGACGACCTGCCTTGTTGCTGCCCCTGCGACTGCTGCGTGTCGCGTGCGAGCTGACAACTCCTACCCTGCCGCGCCCGCTGCCCCCGCCCCCTCAGATCACAAGCCCGAGAACATGGTCAAGACGTCGCCCACGGGTCGCTACCGGTTCATCGACGCCGAGTACGTCCAGCGGTGCCGCCCGGGCTACATGTGCACGACCACCTACTGCGGCACGCCCTACTTCGCGCCACCCGAGCAGCAGTCCGAACGATGGGCCGACGCCAGCAGCGACGTTCACGCGTGCGGGCGGAGCATCCGCCGCGTGGTGGACGAGGTGGTGCGCGTGTTCGCCCTCAAGCTGGGCTCCGGCTCCCCGGCGGCGCAGCGGGCGGAGCGGGAGTTCCTGCGCATCGTCAAGCCGCTGACCCAGCTGGAGAAGGCGTGCGTGGCCCCGGCCGACTCGCACAGACGACCCACGGCGGCGGCGGCGTTCGACTGGCTGCTGCACTACCTGCACCACTGAGCGGCGAACGGGGCGGGGCGAGGGCGAGGCGGGGTGGGGGCGAGAGGAACTTAGGGCAGCGGGATGGGGCGTTTGGACGGAGGTTACGTTAGTGACCCTTCGATCTCTAATCTCGATTTCGTATCTTGACTTCTACTGATGACGCGACTGACGCACTTCATTCGGGGATGCCGTTTACCGTATTAGCTGCGAGCGAGCGTGTTGGCGCGCCGCGCGCCTGGAGGGTGAGGGGCGGCGCACGCCACCCACCTATCCAGCAGTCACTGTTGCGGTAGTCCGATGGAGAGAGCGCGCGGGGGGCTGGGGACCGACGACGGCAGCCCCAGCCCCAGAATTGGTGCGACTGGTGATGTGACCTGAGGTGCTGGCGATGAGGGCCTGTGACCTTTTCTTTGGTTGGTGCCCGTCGTCTTCGTTTGCGTGTGTGTATGACCCGAGCTAAGGTTTTCTTTTGGACCCGTATGTGACTCCACGATAACTATAGCAGTACCCCGCTGCTGGGTTAGCTGCTGATTCGCTGCTGCGTTGGTTCCCGCGTTGCGTTGCTTTGCTTGATCTGTGCGCACCTTTATTTTCGTGAGACTCTGCTTAGGACGTTCTTAGACCGTAAGAGTATCTGTGTTGACCCTGATTGGACCTTTGGACGCGAGCCACGCAGTCGGCTGCGACTCTATTTATAGCGTACGGCTTTGATAGATGGTACGGAAGCGTACGAGGACACTTGTGGATTGATGTCGATACTAGTGTCCTTGCAGCTAAGGGGCGTGCAGGCCCTCAATAGCAGGATGGATATCCACCTGGTTACGGGTGTTAGCAATGGTCTTAGAAAGCCCTCTTTAGGCAATTGATCGGTGGGGCGTGGGACGACGCTGCATTAAGTGTTGTCACTCCACGTTAAACGTAGCGGCAGAGGTACATTAGGCGGCTGTGGACAGTTTGGCCCGCCGAGGGCCGACCGTACCGTAGGCAGGCAGGCACATTGTCGGGTATGGCAGGAGAAGGTTACACTGCATGGCGCGCGCGCGTGCGGTTGCAATAAATGAGAAACCGCCGCTATACACACACACAGACAGACGCGGATCAAGGTTCCATGTGTATCGGGCAAGCGGGCATGGCTGTATCCTGAACTCTCTGATCTGCGGCGAAATAGCCGGTGGCGGGGAAGCATGCGGCACGTGTTTTATGTAATAGCCCGTGCATCACGTTGGTGCTCAGTGCCTGCCGCACCTGCCATGCTGCCCTCCCTACCACACCACATCCCTACCCTACCACATGCTACGGCAGGAGCAGCAGATACTGCAGATACTTCAGGCTTTTTAACAGAAACAGCCCCGTGTATCTCCCCTAGCTCGCTGCACCGCGCCCGTCCAAGCCTCCGAATGAATGAGGGCCACCTTGCAAATCAAGCATCTCCGCATTTTTCACAGACGCGCCAACCGCCCATCTACGTCACGAGAGCCTGCCCGAGGGCGCGCACCCCACTCCACCGCACCCCACCGCGCTGCACCGCACCGCACCGCGTCCAGTCCCCCTTTGCACACAGCACACAGCCACCGCCAGTCACTGCCATCGCCACGTAATACCAGTACAGTACGTAGACACCTGCTGCAACGCCGCCGGTCATGTGATCATGCAAGAGAGTGCCTCGATATAATACAACCGGTAATCAGCAAACGGGCCGTGGACTGCTGCACTCCTTCCCCGCGCTCAACGGCCGACGGCCCGCACCGCAGTACATTCCGTATGTACTGCGGTATCGGGACACAGGGTCACGGCCATCCGCTACACGGGCTACCGCCGCGCCCAACCTCAACCTCAACCTCGGAACCAAATGCGGCAACCAATCGCGGCGCCGTCGCAGCCGCTTCACGGCCACCGCCGCCTGGAGTGACGGCACCCCCCGACGCCTGGAGTGACGCATGGAGCGCGTTCCGTACTGCGGTCAGTGCAGGTCCGGAAAGCTTTCCGGGGCGCAAGCCCCTGGCAGGCGCTCCGAAATCCAAGCCTCCGGGCCCCGACCCACATCCCCGGCCAGACGGACAGCTTGCAGCGCCAAACGGTACGTTGATACGGTACCAAAGACCGCTGTGACGCGAACCGCCAACAACGACCAAGGTTTGATTTTCCCGACGAAGGCCTAATGTGCTTTCACATGGCTTGGCTGCTGCAACCAGTACTACCAGTACCTGCATCATTTTCTCTCGACCCGCTCTCAACCCGAAAGGCCGCCTGTCGGCGCCACGCGTGTGGAACCGTTGGCATTCTCCCGGAGGACCCTCGCCCCCGGTCCACTGCCCGCGCACCGGGCAGTGGACCGGGGGGGGAGCGTGGCATCAACGGCTCCGCCAAACACGCATGTGATGTGGGAGGAAGTACCGGCCCCTGGCCAAGTACTCCTCCTTTCCAGCGCTACCAAGCAGCCCGGGCGGGCGGGCGGCCCCGCAGCACCCGCTGGCCTCAGCACCGTCAATGCACCCTCACTCCATCCAGAACGGCTGTACGGCAGTACGGCAGCTGGCGGCCTTCCATCCCCAAAAGGTCACACCACCCCTCCAGACCCACAATCACGTCCGCCAAAACACGTGTCGTCTGAGGCGCTGTGGTGGCCGATTCCCACCGCCGCTGACAGCGTCGCTACATAACGGCAGCACGTCCTACGCCGCAACGCCAACGCCACCAGGCGCTGCGTTCCCATCGAGATCAACCCAGATCTAAGTCCACACGTTAGTTGACGCAGATTCAGGTGTACTGCGGATGGTATACTGAAGATGTACGGCGGATGCACCGGTTTGCTTTCCGGCAGCCGCTCCTTCCGCCCGAACGCCCTCGCTGGCATAGAATGAATCGGTTTGCAGTGGGGCCGGAGGATCGCCGGCGCGGCCACCACACACCCCACAGACCGAGAGGCACGGAGGGTCGCCAGCGCAAGGTGCATCGCCGTCGTGTTGCGGTTGGAATCGTCGTGTTACGGCTGGAGAAGAGAATTGACGCATTGGAGGCATCCCACACCACACGTGGCTGTCGCACACCCCCGCGACGCCCCCCTTCCGCTGATGTCGTTTCAGCTGCGGCTGCGACTTCTGCTGCTGCTGCAGCGTGTCGTGTTGCTCCACAGGCGGGAACGGACCGCTGCGGCTTCCCCCGAGCGGGTGGTGCGTCGATGGCTGCGTCTGCGGCGGCTGCGTCGACGTCGTCGGCGACGGCGTCGCAAGGGGCGGCCCCGCGCCATGCGGCTCGCGTCCTGAAGCACGCCGCAGCGCGCGGCGGAGAGCCCTGCACGCCCCCCCGATGGTGCGCGCTTTCCGCCGCTGCATGTCAGAAGCGAGTTTCCTGCGGGTCTCATCCTGCACAGTGCGTACCGCCGGCGGTGCACCGCACCCCGCCGGCTGCCCCGGGCCGTTGACTGGGTCGCGGCCCCGCAGCGCCGCAGCGCCGCCCCTCCCGCAGCCCCGCAGCGCAGCTTCGCTGCCCCGCAGCTCCGCTCCGCCATCGGTCTGCGCCTGCGCTCCGCTTTAGTCCTTCTTCGGCTCAGCCGCGGTGACGGTGGGGGCTGTGGTGGGCCCGGCAGGTGTGCTGCCGTCGGAGAGGGTAGGCGGCGGCGCGGTGCGGGGCAGGTGGCACCGTTCGTCGTACAGCAACGAGTCCGCGACGTGCTCCTGGTCCTCGTCGTTCTTGCGGGCCGCGTACTCCTTCCACCAGCTGTGATGAGCGGGAGTCGGGGCGGGGAGAGCGGGAGGAGGCCGAAGGGGAGCTGTAAGAGGGGCTTCAAGCAGCGAATAGTTATGTGCCCGACGTCAGCCAGGTTCCACGCATATACGTAACACCTTGTGGTCGCCCGAAAGGCGTACCACGTATAATTTTGAGTTGCGATGAGTTCAAAAAAACAGCGCAGCGATGTGGACAACGTGGGAGTCATCGGCGAAAACAGGAAGGCGTCTTGCCTGCTGAGGCTTTGGTCTAGCTGGGCCTTCTTCTCTTCCTCCGTCATCTCTCCCCTAATTGCTCGCAAAACATGCTCGGGCAGCGACGACTTGGCGGTTCCTTGAGCCATATTGACAAAAGTACGCTGAGCGCAAGAGCTTCGTTCAATTTGTCAGTTAATATTCAATCGTTTGAGCAGGCGTTTGTAAATTTTCTGCGGCACTCGGTGAATTGTCCCGCGACGAAACGACTTCTTCGGATGTCGTGGAACTGTCGTGAAATGCATCGCCGAGAAACATCCCTTGCAATCAGTATGCTATAATTTGTAGAGGGGCCGATGTCCTTACCTTGTATCAATACCGAATTTGTGAAAATTGATTAACATCCGCTATCGAGGGGCGCATGGACCCCGCCGACCGCCGAATCATCTGCAAAGTGTAAGCCGCTCATAACGCCTAGCGCCCCCGCACAAGCAGCACCACAGAGCTCCGCAGCACTGTCCTCACAACGCGCTTCTCTCCCCCTCGCACGTGCACCGCACCTCCGCCCGCTTCGCAGCTGCCTGCGCCAGTACGCGCGTTACACCTGCCCCCGCTGCAACACCGCCTACTGCTCTCTGACCTGCTACAAGCATCATGGCGAGCGCTGCACAGAGTCCTTCTACAAGTAAGTGTGTATGCGTAGCGTACATGTGCCGTTACTCGCGCGCTTAAATCCACGCCACGCCAGCCCCCGCCCACAACCCCCCGCCAACTCCCCCTCCCCGCCTTTGCCTTTGCCCTTCTCGTCTCCGCTGCCCGTTTGCTCCTTTCGAAGGTCTCTGGAGCCCACTGTACCAACAACAGCCCCCCATCCCCACCCCAACACCCCTCGCCCTGACCCCCTCCCCCCACCTCCCCCACCCAGTCATCACCTCTCTATCTCTCCCCCCTCCCCCGCATACGCTCCGTTTTCAAAAGGGACCAGGCGGTGGGGGAGCTGCGCACCGTCCGTGCGGGCGACGAGCAGCGCCGCGCCATGCTGGAGATCCTGCAGCGGGTCCACACGCAGCAGCAGCAGGAGGAGGAGCAGCAGCAGCCCCTGCTAGAGGAGTTGATGGGATCACTGAGAGTGCGGGGGGCCGCAGCAGGCGACGGCGGCGGCGGCGAAGGCGGGAGCGCAGTAGCAGCAACAGCAGCAGCAGAGGGAGAGGGAGAGGAGGGAGAGGAGGGAGAGTGGGAGGGAGAGGAGGATGGCGAGGAAGGCAGCGAGGAGGAGCAGGAGGAGGAGGAGGTCCTGGGGGGCACCAGCCGCGGAGGTGGAGGTGGAGGTGGAGGTGGAGGCGGAGGTGGCGGAGGCAGGGGCGGGTGGGGCCCCCTGGCGGCTGTCCTCAGCAGGGAGACGCGGGAGCGATTGCTTCACAAGGTGCGTGTGTGTGTCTCTTCCCCAGCAACCCACCCTCCCCCTGCCCCTCCCCCTCCTCCTGTCCCTGTCCCTGTCCCGGTGGCTGTGGGGACGCCGGCCGGCGTCGATGGCGCGACGGGTGGCCCTGACCCGCCCCGCCCCTTCCCGCCCGGGCCCGTTGCAGCCCCCCCCCCCCCCCGCTGCACCGGTGTGTCACACGCTCCTGCGGATGGTCCCCTCACCCCATCCATCCCTGCGCAAGCTCGCTCAGTTCACCGGGGCCCCGGGTGTCTCTCTCTCTCTCCTCGGGGTACTGCGCTGCGGCTTCCTTTTTGACCCACCTGCGCGATCGCGTGCTCGCACCGCACCCCACCACCCCACCACCCGCGCACCTCCCCCCCCCCTTGTCACATCACGCCACGCTCACACCCCGGTGCTCTGCCACCTCACATGACGTCGCATTAAATGGCTTCACACTGTATGACGTCACGTTCTATGACGTCATTTCACATCGCGTCACCGTATATGACGTCCCGCCCATGCCCCTGTCACGGCCACGTCACGGTGCCAGGCCGCCGCCAGTGGCGGGGCGGATGAGGGGTGGGAGGTGGAGGAGGGCGATCTCAGTCCCGAGGAGTGGCGCGAGTTCCAGCGGGCGGTGGCGCTCGGGCAGGTGGGGGTGGGCGGGTGGGGAGGGAGGGAGGGCGTGTGAGGGGCATGTGTGTGTGTGTGCGGGCAACCCAGGAGAGACGTGGGGGGGGGCAGGCGGGCGGGCGGGCCAAGTGCGCGGGTGCAGGCCAAGTACAGGCTTCGAAGATTCGCCGACCCCACTCCCCTGGCCTCGCCTGCCGTACCCTCTCCGCCGGAACGCAGCCGCACCGCACCGGCGCTACCTGTGCACAAACCCACAACTTTGCTCGCCTACGTCCCTCCGGCGCGGTATCGTTTTTACAACACCAGCAACTCCGCGCCCGGCACCCTACGTATTTGCCGTTCACGGGCGCCGGCCTGTCCGTAAATACACACCAACCCCCGCCCCCCGGCCCCCGCCTCCCCCGCTCGCCTCCACTTTCATGACGCTGCGGTGTTTCGCTGGCCGTGTTTTCTCTACCCCCACGCACTGGGCAGCTCGGTGGCGGCGGTGGGGCGGTGGAGCCTTGGCGGCCCTGGTGGACGTTGACGGAGGCCCGGGAGCTGAGTTTGACGGCCGCCGGACAGCGGAGGGTGACGCCGGTCGCGCCGCTGACGGCGGAGGCGGAAGCCGCTGGGCTGCTGCCGCCGCCGCCGGCGGAGCCGCTGCCGGCGCTGTCGACGCTGACGCGCGCGGCGCCGTCGCCGCTGCTGGCGTGGCATCTTGTGGAGTTGCTGTACGGCTACTGTTACGTAATGCGGCGGTACAACGGCGAGTGGGCGCACGACGCCGGCGCCGCCGCGGCGGCGCTGCTGGCGCTGACGGACGTGCTGGCGGCGGCGGCGGCGGGACGGCGACCCGCGGGTCGGCGGCGACAGTCGCTGCCGCAGGCGGCGGCGGCGGCGGGAGGAGCAGATATCCCACGGCGGGGCGAAGGGGAAGCGGAGGAGGACGGAGGGGAGGATGAGGGCGGGGAGCCGGCGGCCCGGTTGCCGCAGACGGTTTCGGAGGCGTGTTTGCACGGCGTGGAGCGAGCCTGCGGTCCGCCCGTGGGGACATCCAAGGTAAGGCTGTCCGTGGGAGGGAGGGAGGGGGGAACACGGGAGGGTGAGATAAAAAGATTTACACCGCAGCGAAGGGACGGAAGTGGCGTTAGGGGGACGGGCACGGGAGGGAGGGAGGCAAGGGGGTGATCCATACCTTGTCGAAAGCCCGGAAATGGTTCAGGTGAAAGCGTGGAGGGCGGCAGTGGTGGAAAGGGAAGCGAAGCGCTGCGGGCCTCTGGAGGTTTCCGGGTTCGAACCCGCACGAGGGGGATGTTGCGGCCAGCGGCGGCGGCCCGGCCCTCTTCAATGTCATCGCTGTCATCGCACTTGGCGCAGTTCTGCACATCGCGCCTTCATGGCCGCATTACCGTTAGGTCCCAACTGCTACGAACGCAGCGCACAACCGTCTGCTGCGATGTCGCGGCGTCGCGTCCTGACGCGGGCTCCTTCCTCCCGCGCGCGCGTCTTGCAGGATCGCTCGTACGCCGTTTCTGTACTGTACGACGTCGCGACCGTGCTGGGCAACGGCCGCCCCAGCTCCCTGCTGGCGCTGGAGGATGCGAGACGAATGATCATGCGCGCCGCCGCCGGAGGCGGAGCCGGCGCCGCGGCGCCCGCCGCGGCGGCGCCGCCGCCGCCACTGATCCATGGGTCAGCGGCCAGCACAGAGCTACGCCACGCGCACGCTGCACCGGCCGGCGGCGGCGGCGGCGGCGGCCCGGTGCTCAGTAAGTCGGAGCGGGTTCGTCTGACGGCGGCGGAGCGGAAGTTGTGGTTCTTCCTGGTGTGGGCCAATCAGCTGCCGCCGGAGCAGTACGACAGGATCGGGGAGGCGGTGGCGGCGGAGTGGCGGCAGCTGCACGCGACGGTGGTGGCGGGAGCCGGAGCGCCGGGGGCGGGGGCGGGGGCGGGGCCGGGGCCGGGGGGCGTCGTCGATGCTGGTGGGGGGTCAGGGGCGTGGCGGCCGGGGGGCATTCACATTAGGGGGTAAGGGCGGTGGAGGGTGGTCTGTGTATGTGTGTATGTACGGCGGCGGAACCGACGCAGCAGAGCGTCTTCTTGCCATTTTTGCGTCACCCTTGTCATGTTATTGTTTTCGTGCTTGACACATTTTGTTGTGGTTATTTCAAGGTTTTCTCGGCGAGGGGGCCTGGCTGCCTGGCTGCCCGCTGGCCGCGGGTCCGGAACTGCTGCCGGGAGGACCCCGCGAGCCCCCCGGGGAGCAGCGCAGTCCCCACCCACCCACCCACACACACATACACGCACGCACACACACACGTAGGTCGTCGGGTCGTTTCGGGCCGCAGCCCCCACAGTGCCAGGTGCGCGATGTGTGTGTAAGTGTGCTCGTCAGCGCCGACAGTCCTCCCGGGGGGAGGGGGGGTTGGAGTCCACCCCTCCACCGTCAACCTGATCCATTCGGGTCCAGGGAAGGGTGGGCGGGCGCATTCGGCTGGGCGCATTTCCTGGCGATCCTCCTGGCAGCCGGAGGATGGAAGCGAGTAGAGGAGGCGGCGAGGGTGGAGGTGGAGGTGGAGGTGGAGGTGCTTTCTTGTGCAGCTGTCCTGCGTCGGAGGCTGCGGGCCGCGTGCCTGAATGGCGGGGTCCGTGACTGACCCTCGTGACTCATGATGACGTTTAGCAATGGTTACTTTTAGCAATGGTTGTCTAATGAGTAATGACCGGATGGTTGTCAGGGAAAAGCGTTTCGTTTGTGAGCTTTCGGTTCATCGGTTGTCTCTCCTGACTGCGCTGCGGCCAGGGGGCCCCCCGCCAAATGAGAAATGACGAAATGCCTGTTTTGCGCGCGCGCTCACGTTTCGCGCCCGTGGCCTGATCAGGCAACGTCCTCAAAAAATAATATGCCGCGCCACCTACGACTGACAGTGGCGCGTGGGTCCTGTCGGTTCTAATTGATCTTCCCGCCGAAAACCCGAATCTTTTTTTGTTGTACTGCGGCCGCGTCCACTCTCTCCTCGTCTGCTCTCACTCGTTATTCGTAAAGCCCCAAGACGTGTCAACCTGCCTGATCAAGCAACGCCCCGCGCGGTCCGCCGCTAAGAGAGCTCTCTCGTGCCCCAGCAGCAGCCTCCAGCTCGAGAGCACCCTAACTAAACATCATCAGTTCATAAGTTCACGACTTCTCGCTGCCGGAAGAGCGCTGGCTGTCTGGCTGCCCCGACTGCCCCGGCTGTACCGTATCTTGCGTATATACCGCAGAACGTGTTCGCCGCACCGAAACTGTGACACTGACTGCTGCTACCCGGCGCTTCGCTAGCTAGCTCTGCCGCGCTGGCTCTACTCGAGCCGGCTCAGTTTCCAAACGGACCGGTAGTGGAGTCATTGTGGCACAGTCATTGCACTGTTCGGTTAGGGGCTTAGGGCCGAGTTCCCCTCCGGCAGGTACGGGGCGGTGGCGGCCCTTCCCGCCCACGACAGACGACGGAATGCGACGTAGCCGGCTTTCGCCGTCGCGGCTGCGCGGTGGTGGCTGGTGGCGGTGGTGGTGGTTGCGGGTGGCGGCCGTGATGGCGGGGGTCTGGTGACGCTGTCGCGTCGCGGAGCAGGCCGAGCGAGGCGGCAGCCAGCCTGTCAACAATTACATGACCGGCAGTGCGGGGCGCATCGCCGGCGCGGGGTTCAGCACCCACCCGGCCATGTCCAATCCTCTCGTGAGTCCGAGGCGTGTACAGCGGTCCAACCTTGACGAGAGGCGCCTCCCAGGAGACAGCTGCAGGCTGGACCGAAGCTGACAGCTGGTATAGCGGGGCTGTAGCGGGGCCAGCACGCCGTTGCGCCGTCGCCGCCGCCGTCTAGAAACGGTTCTAAAACTCCACCAGTTTCAATGCGTCGCATCTCATTTCCCAGGGCCCAAGCGGCGCTATCCACGCACGGCGGCGTAATTCGGTATATCTGCATCCTCTCGTCCCTTGTGTGCGCGCGGGGACGCAACAGCCCCCCCGCCCCGCCCACCGTATCTTAAAATGCGTAACGGCCAAACAAAAACAAACGCCCTCATCGTCGTCCCCCTTCGAGACGCAGCACGCGCCTCGCCTCGCGGCCCGCCTTCGAGTTCGAGTACGGCATCGATAATGAAGTACGACATCTACCCGTCGACACAGCCCAGGCCACCCAAAAAACCTTTAACCTACAGGGCGGCGGATGGGTGGAACACGACGACCCGCGCCTCCTTTCGCGCCGTTGCGGGGGAGACGAGGGGCCGCTCTTCCTTCGCTTCATTGCAGCGTTGGGCGCCCACCCCCTGTAAGCCACCCACAAGCCCTACACAGTACACCCCCGAACCGCGTCCTACTTCTTGACTCCCTATTTCTGACTGCCCTCCGACCGACCAGCGGCCCTACGCAGCAGCGGCGGCTCGGCCGAAGACGAACTTCTGCGGCCTGCGCCATCTTCATTAATTGCACCCTCCCCGTCCCCCCAAAACACACACACACACACACACACACACTCTCTCACACGCGGCAGGCCTGCACTCGAACAAACACTGACGGGAAGCCCTTTGCGGTTTGATTCTCGCCTGCTGCCAGTCCCACGTGCATCAAAACATTGCGTGTTCACAATCTCAAGCGGCGAAACCAACCATGTACTACCCCTACAGGCTACAGCCCGACTACGGTAGCCACCAAAACTACGGTTACTACTACCACTACCACTACGGTAGGCCGGTGGTTAGTCACAGAAGTCACACAACGCGCCGTTGCGGCCCCGGCGGGGCACTCCCCACCTCCCAATATTCACCCTCCCTCCGTCCTCTTCCGCTGCGTGTACCGGTATCCGTCCTGCTGTGCATCCACAACCGGTCCTATCTGCGACGTACTATGTCGGTACGGTATGTACGAACACCTTTTCCCCCGCCGTCTCCGTCCCTTTGCAGCTCCGCTGCGGTATCGTTTCTCTCATCCCCCGAATCCCCCACCGGACAGCATCCGAAACTGCACCACCCCAGACTGTGGAGTCCCCACCATACTCCGTCCTGTACGGTCTGCACAACGCCGCCGACGCCAATTACCCGCCACCCACCCCCCACCCCCGCCGCCGCCGCTGCCGCCACCACCACCCCTGCGGAGATGGGATCGCACCCCCCGCTGTGTCGTATCGCATCCCATGTCGTCATCCACACACGCTGCCTGCCAGTCAAACCAACGATGGGGCGCCAGTCACTTGCCTCCTCTCCCCTGGCCGCCGGGACGAACGCATATTCTGCCCAAGTTCTCGTCTGCGTATGTGGTTGAGCCAAGCAGACAGAATGGCTAGGCACGGCTCCCCCCGCGGGTTGCCCTGGCGGATCGACGGTGCGGCGCCGCAGCAAACCTCCCCCCTCCCATCTGCATCGCTCTCGGCTTTTTTCATTCGGCCCCAGTTCAGTACGTCCCCAAAAACATTCACTCCCGATTCATTCCTCTTCACTGCCGCTGAGGGCTGCCAATGAGGGCTTCCAGTGCTGTCGGAAAAGGCCGCGCCCCCCCATGCGCCATGCCGCACCCTCGCGCCGCGCCCCCGAGTCGGCGATCGGCGAACAGCCATTCCGCGACAGCCAGCAATGTGCCGGATCCAATTGGATCGGATTGGACCAAATTGGACCAAATTGGATAGAATTGGATTGATGTGACGCAAGACAGCCAGACACACAGCTCCGCGAGCAAACTTCCCTCGCCACTGCCCTCCCCCCGGTTCACGGGCTCCGGCCTGTACGTGGATAACCCCCCCCTTAGCACTCCCCGCCCTCGGTCTTCGCTTCCCCGTAAAACACACACGGGGCTCGGCACGGAAGCGCCCGACCCAATGCACCACAGCTCCCGCACCGCATGCCCTGCACCACCGCAGCTTCCCACATGACGAGGCTTCGCATTCCCGGACCTCTTAAAACTCCGTGTCTGTGTGTCAGCCATGCGCTGTCAGTCAAGTAACAACACCGGCCGGCCGCCCCCCGGGTGAGTCGTACATACCACATACCCCCGTGGCCCGATACCCCCGTGGCCCGATACCCCCGTGGCCCGATACCCCCGTGGCCCGATACCCCCGTGGCCCGCCGCTTGCGCCAATGTAGCGCCCATCCTGCTCGAGCCGACGCTGGCGCCCACACAGCCATAAACACAACCGAGTGACCGCCCCTCCCGCCCGTCACACACTGCCACATCAGCGCTCCGCGCCCTGTTCCCACACCCGCAACCCCCCGCTGCGACCGCGTCAGCAGTTTCATCCAACCGCCCACCCACATACCCACATTCCCCACCCTCACACACCTCCCACTGGCCTGCAGTATCTTCTCTTTCTTTACTCAACACAACACAGCACACACACACACGCCGCTGCCCGCCGGCCGGCCGGCAGGCGGAATCACCGCAGTGGCGGCGGCCACGGCGGCGGCGGCCATCACAGCTGCGTCGGCGGCTCCTCGGCGGCGGGGCCGCTGCAGCAGCAGTTGGCCGCCACCACCTGCTCCACCATCCGCCGCACATCCGCCGCCACCGAGCAGTGCGCGCAGCTCTCCACCCGCTCCAACGCCACCACCAGACCCCCCACATCCGCCACCGCCTCCGCCATCGCCATCGCCATCGCCGCCTCCGCCCCCACGTGATCCTCCCCCTCCTCCGTCTGCCCCTGCTGCCGCTGCTGCCGCCGTTCCGCAGCCTCCGCCAGGTCCCCCCGCCAGCTCCACGGCGCGAGCCCCGAGCTGCCGCTGCCGCTACCCACACACGCGGACTCCTGGCCAGAACTGCGGCTGCTGCCGCCGCCGACGCCGACGCCTTCCGCCTGCTTCCCGCCGCGGACCGCAACCTCAACGCGGAGTTCGAGGTGATGATGCTGGTGGTGGTGCTGATGGTGGTGGTGTTGATAAAGGTGGTGCGCGTCAAGGTGGTGGTGGTGTGGATGTTGGAGCTGCAGCTGCAGCGCCTCCATTTGCAGCCGCAGGTTCCGCTCCTGGGAGGGGTGCAGCTGCGCGGCGTGGAAGTCGCAGCACGCCGACGTCAGCACCAATACCTGAGGCTCCCGTGGCGGAGGTGACGGCAGCGGCGGTGCGTCCTCGGGCACCGCCGCCGCCGCCGCAGCTGCCGCGGACGCCGCCGGGGCGGCGGCGACGCGGTCACAAGGCTCAGTTTCCGCCATGACCCAATCGCGACCCGCGGCGGCGGCGCCGCCGCCGGCCTGGCCGCGGTGGCTGGGCCGCGGCGACGTGGCGGCGTCACCTACGGCGGCTCCGTCGTCCGTCAGGGACAGCTCAAAGAACAGCTCTTCGTCCTCGAGATCCAAATCGGCGCCCTCCGCCACTTCCCAGTGTATCGCCGGCGCCGTCGCCGCCGGCGGCGACGGCACCGCCGCCGGCGCCGCCGCTGGCGCCGTCGCCGCCTCCAAGTCCTGCAGGGCCACCGCCGGCGTGTCCATTCGCAGCAACGACACAGACAGCGGCTGGGGCTGTGGCTGCGGCAGCGGGGGCTGCAGCGCTGGCGGCGGCGCCAAGAGGGCCGACCCGTGGGTCAGTGGCCGACCGCCCGCCGCCGCCGGCCAACCGTCCTTCCCGCCCGCCGGATGCGTCAGCGCGCCATCTCCGCCCGCCGCCGCCGCGGTCGCCGCCGGCGGTGTGGCCCCCAGCGCGTCTGCGGCCAGTAGCAACGGGTGTTGCAGCAGCTGCTGCAGCTGCGACGCGCGGCCTCCTTCAGCCCGCGCCTCCTCCTCCTCCTCCTCGGCTTCCTCCTCCTCGGCTTCCTCTTCCTCGGCTGCCCAGGCCTTCGCCTCCGCTGCCTCCTCCGTCTCCGCTGCCTCTCCCTCTCCCTCCCCCTCCATCTCTTCCTCTTCCTCTGTGTCCGCCTCCGCCTCCCCCAGCGCCGGCGGCAGCTCCTGGGACTTGAGCATCGCCAGCAGCTCCTCGTCAGGCTCATGCCCCTGCTCCTGCCCCTGCTCCTGCTCATGCTCCTGCGATCTCGCCCTCTCCTGCTGCATGAACGCCGCCAACGGGTCACATCCGCCGCACAGCGTGTTAAGATAGTAGTCGTCCAACTCCTCATCGTTCATGGCGGCCTCCTCGGGGAGGCCGGCGGAGGCGGAGGCGGAGGCGGAGGAGGCGGCGGCGGAGGAGGCGGCGCCGCCGCACGCCACAGCATCCTCGCAAGAAGACGCAACCGCGGCGGCAGGGCCGGGGCTGGAGGGGGCGGCGGCACAGCCGTCGTAGGTGTACGACTCGTACTCGCTGTCGTACTCCTCGCCGTACTGCAGCGGCGCCTGCTCCGCCAGCTGCGCGAAGGGGCTGGTCTGTCTCGTCCAACTGGCGCCGCCCCAGCACACGGCAGCCGCCGCCGCCACCGCCGCCGGGTCCGCGCTTGAACCTTGGTCCTGATCCGAGGCGTTCGCGACGGCGGCGGCGCCGCCGCCGCCGCCGCCGCCGCCGAGTGACCAGCCGGTGGGTACCCCGAGGGCGCTCGCGCGACCGAACGGCGAGTCGCCGCCGCGAAGGGCACAGGTGCTGATCGGCACTGGCTGATGGCAGGTTTCTTGCTGCTGCTGCGGCTGGTGGTGGTGGTGGTCCGAGCAGGAGCCGGCGCCGCCGTCGGGCGCTTCGGCGGCGGCCGCTTCGGCGGCGGCGGCGGGGGCGTAAATGAGGCGCAGCTCCGTCGACGTCGTCGGAGCCAGGGACATGCGCCTGCGGGAGGGAGGGAGAGAGGGAGGCGCGACGTGTGGGTTGGGGGCTCGCGATGTACTATCAAAAAGAGGCAAAGCCCGGGAGGATTTCCGCGGCTTGGCGGAAAGTGCGGGGTAACAGAGAGCTGGACGGAGAGGTGGAGGAAAGGGCGGGTAGACGCAGCAGAGTGGGTCCGGGGCGGAGTGGGGCCGACCCGTGGGTCATAAGGACGCCGTCATGAGTGCCAAGTGGCGGGGCGGCACCCCACCATCCGTTCCTTCTCCCAAGATCGCCTCAGACCCCCCGCCCAGACCTAACAAGATCTGCACCGAAAGCAGTCCCCGTGTGTGTGTGAGAGTAGCTGAGTACAAGCGGTGCCCTCCGCCATCGGCTTTGGGGAGAGCAGTCCCAAGGGCCCCAAGCATCTCTTAAAGGGCCACGTCTGAACGACCGAACGACCGCAACCATGCCGTACGACCCCGTGACGTGACGCAACGAATCGGACACGGCAGGTGACCCAAATGTCAAACTCCCACTCCCTCGCTCCACCGCGCAGGTCCCATTTCCCTGTTGAAGTTATCTAGGCCCGAAAGGCCGTCGTTTCCTCACCTCGCCACGGCATGGCGTGCGCGCGGCAGCGGCGGCTTCCCCCGTGGCGGCCCCGCGCGCCAAATCGCGCTGCAGCTCAAATCGTACGGTAACAGCAGCACCTGCAGCGACGGCTCCGCCGCCGCCGCCGCCGCGCTTCGCGCCTCCTCTTCTCCTGCCGCCGCCGCAGGCGGCTCCGCCGCCGCGGCTTCTGCCGAGCGCCCGCCGCAGGCGGCGACGAGTGCGGTAACGGAGGCGCTGGGATTCAATGCTGCGGCGGCGGCGGCGGCGGCGGCGGCGGCGGCGGCAGCCGCGGCCGCTTTCGGTGCAGGATCCTCCAGGACAAGCGTCGCTGTGGCGGCGGCGGCGGTGGCGGCGTGGGCCTCCGGCAAGCGGTCGCCGTTGACAGCACGAGGACCGCACGGCCGCACGTCCCCATACTCCGCGGCGGCCGCCGCGGCGCAGGCGCTGACGCCGGAAGCAGCACGTTTCGCTCCAAAGCAGTCGGCGGTCTGCGCGGGTGCGTCAGCCCTTGCGCTTTGGCTCTGTGGGGCAAGCGGCGACGGCGATGACGGCGAAAGCGACGACAGCGAGGGAGATTTGCAGTCGGGGGACGAGGCCGCCTCGCGGCTGCTGCTGCCGCGGCTGCTGCTGCTGCTGCTGCTGCCGCCTGTCCACACCGCATCCGCATTTTGCGACCGGCCGAGGCTGCCCAGGCAGCGTTTAAAAGCGGCGCTCAGCAACCCGTTGGATGCCAACGGTCCTTCGGGAGAAGATGGAGAATGGTCGCCATGTGGGTCGAGCGACAGAATCGGGAGCTTGACCGCAGCCTCAGGCCCGCCTGCGTCCTGGAGGCGCGACTGTCTCGTTGCCAGTGACCCAGCCTTGGACCGCGCCGGAAGCGGCGACCCCGGGGGAGATGTGTGGGCGGCCAGTTGCAGCGTGGGCGGTGTTCCAGGCGCAAAGGCGTCGGTTGACAGCAGCATAAAGGACGCGCCGACGGGCGCGGACAACGTGCGCTGGGCCGGCTCGGCGAAGAAAAATTCGCGGGCGTCAGCGTCGTGTAGCCTTTTTCTGTCCTTCGTTGTCGCAGAGATTCCAGATGTCGTCGCGCGGAACATGGAAGCGGTCTTAGCTTCGCCGCCAACTGCCCATGAATAGGAAAAGTCGGGGTCCGCCGTTTTCGCTCTTTTGTTTGCGCAGCTGCGCACATAAATCTGCTTAACCCCGGGCCACGACATAGCGGCGTCGTGTGAGAAGCACGTGCCGGCAGCTGCGGGTGTTGTGTGACACTGCACTCGATTTAGCGACAAGGTGGAGGAAAAAGCCAATCCCTCCACGGCCATGGACCTGAGGTAAACGATGACGAGAGCAAGCCGATACCTCCACTAGAAGGTCGGCCCGTCCAAGCACAACGTTGGAAGTTACAGCACTGCGTGCTAGCAAGACTTGAATTAATTGGAGAAAGGTCTCCCAAAATTTAGTGTTAGAAGAGGCTGTCTCCGAAGGTTTATGATTTACCTTACAGGTAGCCGCTCGCGTCGCTCGTTTTTGTCAACGATGTGTACGACAGTACGGCAGATTTTGTCACAGTTACCTCTTTTCTGTCCCATTCCTTTCGGTTGAAATATCTCAATTTTCGGAATCTTTGCGACATTAAGCATTTCGTTTTGTCGTCCAGCGCCTTTTAAAATGTCAGCGACAACCCTGTCGAGCCCTAGACTCCAAGCTTCCCCAATACTACGAAAACCTACTTTAGTGTGCCCCAGGGTTTCGCTCTGCCGCTTTCAAAATGTGGGCGACGCACGGACGGGCGCTCATGGGCTTACATCGACTGCCCATCGGGGAACGCCGATATGCACTCGGCAGCCTGTGATATGCCACGCTGCTGCCGTGCCTTCCTCGGAGTCCGAGGGTGAGCAACGCCGCCAGCGCTGCTGTTGTGTGGTCCGCCCTGGGTCGTTCCGTTACTTTCGTCGCGCCATCAAGACGGAAGACGTAAACCTTGCACAAAGTCGCGCTCGCTCGTCGCTGCAAGCCTCCACTTTCCCATTTAATTAATATCATTCTGTTCTTGCGGTATGTATCGCATCCATCCAATCACTCTGCCCTGCACCTGCACCTTTTGCACCTGTCAAAACAACACCCGCCCAAACGCAACACCCGAGCGACACTTCATCTCCCCTCCAACACGCGGCCGAAAACTTCCCCATGTCCCTATGTACGGCACTGGACCTCTGCGCCCGAAACAAATTTGCACCTTTTCACTTTTCTAACCCGTCCTAAGCAGGAGGCCAGAGCGAGCTCGTCTCGACGCTCATCCTGGGGGGGATGTTCGCGGCCTGGTACGCTGCCAACATCGCCTTCAACCTGTACAACAAACAGGTAATTCAAAAACCGTACTTCCGTACTGCATCCCTACGTCACCCGCCCGCACGCCTCCTCCCTCCCGCTCTCTGTCCACATTCATGCATCAACAACCAACCCGGGGTGCAACGGCCCGCCTCACTGCAACGACCCGCCGTCACTGCCGCCCACGTGCTGTGCCGTGCTGTGCTGTGCCGTGCTGTGCTGTGCTGTGCCACCACCTACGCCTGCCCCCTGTCTCTGCATACCAACAGCCCACCGCATTCTGAAGCCTCCCCAACCCTCCATCGTCATCCCTCCACATCACAACCCACATCCCTCCACCTCTCTCCTAACCCCCTCCACCCCCACCCTCCACCCCCCCAGGTCCTCAAGGTGTTCGCCTACCCCATCACCGTCACCCAGGTTCAGTTCCTGGTGGGTAGCGCCATCACACTCCTCAGTTGGGCCACCGGGCTGCTCAAGGCGCCAAAGATAACCGCCGCCACGGTGGGTCGGGGGGTCGGGGGTTGCTGGGTCGGTGGGTCGGTGGGTGGGGTCCGGAGGTGTTTGCCTGGAGGGGCACCTGAGGGGCCCGTCTCAGCCCGTGAGGGCCCGATGCGAACCGACACGGGGGTCGGCCGGACGCCCACCCTGGAGTGGAGTGGAGTGGCGGACCCCACCCCGGAGTGGCGAGTGTGGGCGGACTGACGTGCCCCTGAAGCGCGGGGTGCCCGGGCGGGGGGGCGGGCGGGCAGGCGGGTTGGGGCAGCAAAGAAGAACCGCAGCGGGTGGGCGTGGCGGAGAAACTCGGAACAGGAGTGAAGCAAGCGGACACCGGGCGGGCGGGCTTCCCTTTCCCTGTACCTGTGCACCTAAATATGCAACCCGCATAAATTGTAACCCGCATTCTAATTCTCTAAACCTGCGGTCCCTGTCCACCTGACAGTCGTCCCTCTCGCCACCTCTGCTCTCACCTGGCCCTCCCTCCTGGCACGCGGGCGGCGGCGGCACGCCGCCGCTGCCGCCGCCGTCACCCTGCTTCTGACCCTGATCCTCCACGCCGCTTGTCGTACTCTTGTGCCGTGCAGGTCCGCAGCGTGCTGCCGCTGGCTGTCGTACACACGCTGGGTAACCTGCTCACCAACATGTCGCTGGGGGCGGTGGCGGTGTCGTTCACGCACACCATCAAGGTACGACACAGTACGATGCCGTACGAGTACGACATCGGGCCCGGGGCAGGGCGCGGGGTCATGGGGGGGGGGCCAGGGGCGCGGCGAGCGGGGCCGCGGGGACTGTCGCCCTGGGGGGCGTAGCACGGCAGGGGCGGGCGGTAACCTCTGATCGGTGGGGCATGTTGTGTGCGGCTGTGCGGCTGTGGGGCTGTGCGGCTGTGACCCACCCACACCCGCCCCGTCCTGGCGCAAGGGGGGGGGGCCACTGGCGGCTCAACGGCGGCTCGGGAGACCAGACCCAACGGGGCGGGGTGGGGCCCCGACCCCATCAGACCCGCTCCCCAGCCCTCCCCAGCCCTTTTGGCGTTGTGGCTGCAACGGGAGCCACACTTCGCCGCAGATCACCTCCTGCAAACCCTCACCTGTCCTCCGCCCCCTGGCCCCTGCCCCCTGCCCCCTGCCCCCTGCCCCCTGTCCCCTCCTCCCCCTGTCCCCTCTGCCCCCCTGTCCCCTCCTCCTCCCCCCCCCAAAGGCCATGGAGCCGTTCTTCTCCGTGGTTCTGTCCGCCATCTTCCTGGGGGACACACCCTCCCCGGCGGTGATGATGACGCTGCTGCCAATCGTGGGAGGGGTGGCCATCGCATCAATGACGGAGGTGGGTGGATGGGTGCGGGGTGGTTGGGGGGGTGGATCGGGCCGTGTGGATGGGTGGGCAAGCGGGTGGGCAAGCGGCAAGCAGGCAGGTGGACTGGGTCGTGGGGGACCTCGGGGTGCGCTGCGGGGCTGCGGGGCTGCCCGGGCGGTTGCGGCTACGGGCGCCCTGTGGAGGGTTGGCTGTGGGATTGCGGGGGTCGTCGGCGCGGGGGGGGGTGAGGTGAGGTGAGGTGAGGTGAGGTGAGGTGAGGTGAGGTGAGGTGAGGTGAGGTGAGGTGAGGTGAGGTGAGGTGAGGTGAGGTGAGGTGAGGTGAGGTGAGGTGAGGTGAGGTGAGGTGAGGTGAGGTGAGGTGAGGTGAGGTGAGGTGAGGTGAGGTGAGGTGAGGTGAGGTGAGGTGAGGTGAGGTGAGGTGAGGTGAGGTGAGGTGAGGTGAGGTGAGGTGAGGTGAGGTGAGGTGAGGTGAGGTGAGGTGAGGTGAGGTGAGGTGAGGTGAGGTGAGGTGAGGTGAGGTGAGGTGAGGTGAGGTGAGGTGAGGTGAGGTGAGGTGAGGTGAGGTGAGGTGAGGTGAGGTGAGGTGAGGTGAGGTGAGGTGAGGTGAGGTGAGGTGAGGTGAGGTGAGGTGAGGTGAGGTGAGGTGAGGTGAGGTGAGGTGAGGTGAGGTGAGGTGAGGTGAGGTGAGGTGAGGTGAGGTGAGGTGAGGCGGCGGCTCTGCGTTGGCGGACGGACGGACGGGCGCCCCCACCGCGACTGCATCGGTGGTCGGTGGGCGGCTGCGTCCCAAAAGGGCTGTGTATCTGGGCGAGCAGGCGAGCTGGTTGGCAGGGAGGCAGGGAGGGACCACCACCGCCAAGCACCACCGCCTCCCTCCCCTCCCCGCTCCGCCCACAACCCCTCTTGCCCTCCCCCCATTCTTGCTACGACTCTCCCCATCCCGCCCGCCCGCGCACCTCTCCCCCCCCTCGCTCCGACCTATACGTGAATAACCCCCGCACACACGCGAATTTCCCGGCCCTCCGTCCCGCCCCACTTCACTTCGTTCCGCAGCCACCTACTTAACCTTTCTCCGGCTCCGGGCCCTATCCATGGATACCCCCCTCCACCCTCTCCCGTCCCGTCCCGCCCCCTCCTCCCCCCCGGGCTCCGGCCTACACGTGGATACCCCTCCCACCACCCACATATCACTCCCTGACACGCCCCCACTCTTCAAACCCCCCCTCCCCCACCCCCACAGGCTTCCTTCAACTGGTTTGGCTTCCTGTCCGCCATGGGGTCCAACCTCACCTTCCAGAGCCGCAACGTGCTGAGCAAGAAGCTGATGCTGAAGAAGGGGGGAGAGGGCGGACTGGACAACATATCGCTGTTCTGCTGCATCACGCTGGCCTCGGCGGTGCTACTGCTGCCTTTCAACCTGGTGCTGGAGGGCTGGAAGATGACGCCCGCGGGGCTGGCGGAGATGGTGAGAGGGTGGGAGGGAGAGGGAGCCGGGGGATCAAGGCGAGGGGCTTAAAGGGGGGGGAGAAGGGGGGGCGGTGGGCAGAGCACCTGGCCGGGAGTCCCTACGGCCCCGGATGGGAGCAAGGGAGGGGATGCGCGCCCCTCCTTGCCCTCCCCGCCGTCGCCACCTGCGATACCACGCCCCACTTTCCGTCCCGTCCCGCGCCCACCTCACCTTTACCCTTGCCCCCACCTCCCGCCCACCTCCTAATGGTTTAAATCCTTGCCCCGCTGCCTTCCCTCCCTCGCTGCTTCCCTCACCCTCACCCCCTCACCCCCCCTCACCCCCCCACGTCCCCCCCCCTCGCAGGGCGTGTCCAACCCGGCCGAGGTGTTTGGCTGGGTCGCCGCCTCAGGTCTGTGCTTCCACGCCTACCAGCAGGTCTCCTACGCCATCCTCCAGAAGGTCTCCCCCGTCACCCACTCCATCGGCAACTGCGTCAAGCGGGTGGTCGTCATCGCCTCATCGGTGTTGTTCTTCCAGAACCCAGTCTCGATGCAGAACGCGCTGGGTGGGTGAGGGGCAGGGGCAGCCGGGCGGGCGGGCGTGGGAATGGGCGGTGCGGTGCGGTGCTGTGGGGGCGATGGGGGCGTGGGGGGGGGCTCGCCAGATGTAAGGGAGCCTTGCGTGTGTTCAGGGCAGGCTTGGGCGCGTGGGCTTGGGCGCGTGGGCGGTGCTGTGGGGGCGATGGGGGCGTGGGGGGGGGGGGCTCGCCAGATGTAAGGGAGCCTTGCGTGGGTTCAGGGCAGGCTTGGGCGCGTGGGCGGTGCGGTGCTGTGCTGTATTCCGCAGCCCGCAGCCGTCCTCGCCTCACACGCTGATACGGTAATGCCGTACTCCTTCCCGCCCCCTCCCCCCACCTTCCCTGTCCTGCAGGTACGGCAATTGCCCTGGCGGGTGTGTTTGCGTACGGCTCCGTCAAGCGGGCGGCCGGCAAGAAGAAGACCGCGTGAACGCATCGTCTCTCTCAGGCTGCCTCTTTCTCAGGCTGCCTCTTTTTCGCGGCCTGCGCTCCTGTATCTCTCTCGGGGCGCATCCATCCGCTCTCCCCCTCCCTTCTCCCCCTACCTCCTGCGGAGGAGCCAGGGCTTTGGGGCATCCGCGCGCGCCGCTCACCGCTGCCGGGACCCGGAACCCTCCTGGGCGGTCAGTGTCTGGACCGGGTCCCGGCATCGTGTCCCCAATGGGCCACTTAACAAGCCGACAATGTTCCTGTGATGACAACGTTCCTGTGACCAGACATGTTGACATGTTGATGTGTTGACCGTTTCTTTGGGTCACTGGCCCGGCCGCCGAACCGGTGTTGTCCATGTTTTGGTAAGTGTCCCAAGTCTGAGAATGTGACCTGCTGCGAGGCCACCGGGGGTTGAGGGGGCGGGCAAAATAACGGCACGGGACACGGGAGGCCGTACCGTGTCGTACTGTACCGCACTGTACTGTATCATAGGCACGGAGACTGGGGAGGCAGGGCCGGCGACATGGGGGGGATGTGCTGCCGGGGAAAGCGAAAGGCGTAATAACGGGGGTGGCTGGGGGTGCGCTGATTGATTGGCGCGCCGACGATTACCCTCACTTCCTGCATGGCAGGCTCGGCACTCGGGTCGAGTCATTCCGCCGTTTTTAGGGGGGAGGCGATCGGCGATCGGCGCTGCTGCAAGGCCAGGGAATATCCTCTTGTCGTGCGGTTTCGAACTGGATTTGGGTTTGGGTTGTTTGGATGCTTCCTGCATCCTGTCCTTCTTGACGCTTGGGCGTCACCTGGCGTTTTTAACGCGGCGCCGTAGAGCCCCTGGAGGGTCAAGTTGAAGGGAAGGGGAGGGGGGCGTTTGAGGGGCGGCGAAAAGGCAGCCGTTGTTGCCAGCGTCGTTTAGTCTTCTAGTCTTCCTCCCGGCGGAGAGTACACACGGTTTTACGCACGCGGGTACGGCGGGGCCCCTCTCCCCCGCCATGCAATGGTGCGATAAGGCCCGGCATGGGCGTGGGAATTTGAGCCCTGAACGATCGACCGATACACGTGGGTTGCCACTGCTGCTGCAGCAACGGGCGGATCGGATCGAATTGCGCGCGGCGCGCGTCGTAGCGCACGTCTCTCGTGAGTGTAGATGCTCGCTGACCCATGGGTCGGCGGGTCGTGCTCAGTCGCAAGTCGAGAAGGTTACGAGAGCGAGCGTAAGAGGGAGAGAGGCGCGCAAGTGCGGCAAACATGCGTGTGCGTCCGTGCGTACAAGTCGAGTGTACACCTACGCTGTGTGCAATGTGCGAGTGCTGTGTTCAGTGGTTCAGTGCGATGCCGCGTGCGAGGCGAGCGCTGAGAGCGCGACCGCGACGAGGTACCGTACACGGAAGCGGCGGGCGGAACGCGCACCATGTCCACACACATCTGTGTGCGTCGAATCAGTCCGCGCCGGCTGTGCCATTCTGGCCGTCCTGGCCCTCTCTACGGCAGCCGTTTTCTTCACGCGCCCCGCCTCCTCAACCCGGCCCGCCTCTGGTTGCATGAGGAGCGGCACTCGGAAGGCAACCGGAAAGCACCGGGGTCCTTCCTGTCGGCCCCCCGCTCTTCTGCTCCTCTTACACCCCCCGGGCCGATGCCCAACGCTCTCCAGCGGCTGCAGTCCGTTTCAATTACGGTTCGGTTCGCCCTCTACCTCCCCATCCTCCGCCCGCCCGCCCGCCAAAGGCCAACGGACGACCCTCACTCAGCTCAGCTCTGCTCCGCCTCCCTCGCGCTTCCCCCCCCCCCCCAACTGCGCCCCCGGTGCAGTACAGTGAAAACGGTGTGTCGCGCCTGCCCAGTCGTGCGCCACACAGACACATATATCCCCACACCCGCCCCAGCCAGCCGCAACGCCCCGCCCGCGCCAACACGACTCACGGCTCACGGTGCCAGTCCAATGACCCACCACACCGCCAATATTCCAAACACTCCTGACACAAAGCCCACTGTCGCCGCCACAAGCTGTTGCCGACCGTGCCACGTGCGGGAGGTTTCTTGGGGGGGCGGGGTTATCCACGTATAGGCCCGTATTGGGGGGTATAAAGAGAATTTCGCAGCGGAGAAGGAGACGGCGTTAGCGGACGGGGGGGAGGGGGGCTGCTGGAGGCGTCCACATCCGGAACAAGAGCCGGAACAGAGCCGTGGCGGCCTCGCGTGACGCCAACCTGGCGCCCCGCACCGCCCGTCTCCAACACCGTCGCCTGGTAAATTTTGAAGGCACCACCGCCGTCGCCATCGCCGCCGCAATATCGCGGCTGCGTCAGCACTTTACCCGCACCCATGCTCACAACCGCACACAAACCAGGAGGGAGGGATGGGCGGCGCGAGGCGCGGCGCGCAGCAGAGTGTGCGCGCGCGCGGGGGTGGTGTCGCGCTCGCCGGGGCCGGAGCAGCACAGCCGGGTACCGTTGTCGGTTGACCGTTGGGATACGGTTGGGTACAGTTCCCAACTTGACAGTTAAGCAGTTGCGACAACCCTAATGCCGGAGAAAACTAACAAACTAGATATTCTTCCTTTCTTCGGTCATAACTTTCACATCGGGCTCCGTTAGCCCCCATGATTGGTCGTCTTCTTCTTCCTCCCAGTGAACCACTCGGAACTGGGAAGTTATCCATAATACATAACAAGCCACGTGCACAGCACACCACCTCCCGAACGCGGGACAGTGTAAGGCCTGTGGGCGCCGCCGCGACGCCGGGGGGCCCGGACATGAAGAACCTTTGCCCTGACCTTGACAGCGACGGCCAAACGAACCACGTCCGCCCGGGGCGGAATCGGCCAGGCCCAGGCCCAGGCAGAGAGAATGGGGCGGGGAAACGGGCCGCCCTGGAGGCCACAAGGAAGCAGCAGCAGCAACGGCAGCAGCAGCATCGCAGCCGTTCTTCGCTGGCACTACCCACCCCGCTACAATGCCGCCCTCCCCCGATCTCTACACGTGCAGCCCGCAAGAGACCATCAAACAAACGTGCACACAAACAAACACTCAAACAGTTCGATATAATATAGTAGGGCTAGACCATCAGGGCTGGTGGGACCAGAATATGGTATATAGCATGGAACTCCGCCGCCCCACAGGCACCACCGCACCTACCTCGCGAGCGCGCAGAACGCAAGAAACGAATGGCTCGGCCCCCAGAAAAATGGTGGGCGGCTATTGGCTATAGGAACGCAGCCGCGCGCACTCGGTACTGACAAGCCCTGTAGCGAGTGCGACGCACCAAGACTGGCGGGAAGGTAAAAGCTCGGAGCCGCCGCCGCTGCCACCAGCAGGGGAGAGGAGCTCGCTCGCGGCCTTTGCGGCAGCGGCCGCCAGGCGCTGTTGCTGTTGGCACCGCTACAACGCCGCCGCGACAGGGGTGTGTGCCTGGACCCGTCACCCGCCCAAGCTCATCGCCGGACAGAGGCACACCGGCAGATCGCCTGCCAGTGGAGGCGGAGGTGGAGGCGGCAGCAGGCGTGTGCACCGTGTACCTGATCCGTGCGCGCTGTGTGTGTATGTGTATGTGTGTGTGTGTGAATCCGCCTCCGCCGCTCCCTGCGCCTGTAGCCGGCCCCGCCCCGCCCCGCCACACCCGCGCACGCCTCTCTTCTGCCGTCACCGCTCCTGCAAGCCAGCGAGTGAACCGCCACAAATGAGCCTCCCCGTTTCTCCTCCTCCTCCTCCTCCTCCTCCTCTTTCGGCGTGGGATGAGCGAGATAAGCGAGAGCAAGACCAGAGTGTCAAAAGTAACCAACCGCGAGCACGCCCTTCCAACAGCACGCCTTTCCATAACGCGCAAACCAGAGTCCGACCAGTGCGCAGGCGCGCAGCGCAGCGCGTCCACGTAAATATCTTCGCCGTACGTGCAGACACAGCGCGCCCGCCAAGTCAAGTACCAAACTCACTAACGAAACAAATCTAAGCTCTGGCGCCCACTGTGACAACCACACACACACACCAGTCCAACACCCATACATATGGCCGGCCACCCCAACTGCATCCGCGCCACATCACACCACGCGCCACACGCCCAACACGCCACACGCCCAACCGGTGCCGCGTTCGTCCCAGTCCGTCCTCCCCGCCCAAACTCCACCCCCACATCAGTCCGCGCCCTCCGCCGCGCCCTGCTCCGCCTCCGCCGCACCTTCAGCACCCAGCAAGCACCCCCGGACCGTCGCCTCCCCCGCCGCCTCCGCCAGAGCCGCCGACAGCGCGCTCTCCCGAGCCTCCGGCGCCGAGCGGCACACCGCCGCGGCCCCCGTGCCGCCCTGCGTCTCCAGGCTGATCCGCGGCCAAACCGGCGCGCGGGGAACCGGGCTGGGGTGGCCCAGCGCGCCGTGGGGCTCAAACGTCAGAGCGCTGCCCCCGGCGCTGCGGCGCGCCGCGTCGCCGCTGCTGCTGGGGATGCGCCTGCTCAGACGACTGCTGGCCAGGTCGTTGACGCTGTTGTGGCTGCTGCCGGCCAGGCGGTAGAGACTGGAGCTGAGGCTGCTGCTGGCGGCGGGGTTGCGGCTGGGCAGCGGCGCGGCGGCGGCATCGCCGCCGCTGGAGCCGGCGCCGAAGAGGGGCGCGCGGGGGCGGAAGGCCGGCGTGCGGCTGGTCGCGTTGGGCACGGGGACCGGCCTCGCCCGCGACGGCGCCGCCGCACGGCGGCCCGACGGCGACGACGGCGCGGAGCCGTGCTGGTCGCCGCCGCGCAGCGGCGGCGGCGACGACGGAGCCGAGAACAGCGCCGCCGCCTCCTCCGCGGCCGCCGGCGACGTCGATGACGTCGACGCCGGCGACGGGGCTTCCTCGCCGCCGCCGACGGCGACGGCCACGCCCGCCATGGCGGCGAGGGCGTCGCCGCCGCCGCTGAGCCGCTGCAGCTCCTTGTAGCTGCTCCTGCCATGTCCGCAGTGCTCCGCCGCCGGGTCAGACAGCAGCAGCAGCGCTTGGGGCGAGTGGTGCAGCAGGCCGTGCGGCGCGGTGCTGCTGCGGCGAATGCCGCTGCTGCGGCGGGCAAAGCCCCACATGCCGGCCGGCTCGGCCGCCGGCGGCGGCGCGTCGCAGGCGCTGGCGGGGGTGGCTCGGTGGAACGCCCCCGTCACCAGACGCGCCGCCCAGCTCAACGTGCTTGCAGCCGGCGCGGCGGCGGCGGCGGCGTCAGCCGCCGGCGCCGTTCCTTCCGACGCGAATGGGCTCCTGAGCGCGGGCCCCTGACCCACCACGGCGTCCGAGGAGACGCGCGGCACGGCCGAGTCGTCGTCGGTTGCCGCCAACGCCGCCGCCGGCGACGCGTCCCGCGACGGCGCAATCGGCCCGGCGACCACCACATTGGGCGAAAAGGAGCCCGCCGTCGCGGCCCACACGTCCTCCCACTCGCCGCTGCTGTGGCTGCTGTGTCTGCTGCTGTTCCCGCCGGCGCTCCGCCCCGCCGCCACCGCCTCCGCTGCCACCGCCACCCCCGACGCCACAGCCGCCGGCGACGGCGACGGTGACGGCGACCGCGACTGCGACGGCGCCACTGGCGGCTTGCCCGACAACGACGCCGGCCCCGACGCCACCGCCCGCTCGTCCCCTCCCTGCATCCCCCGCGCCGCTCCCGACGACATTGAGCTGCGCAGCCCGCCCTGCTGCTCCAGTTCCTGTTCCTGCTGCTCGCCGGTGCTGCGGCTGCGCTCCACCAGCCCTGGCCCGCCGCCGTTCCTGCCGCCGCCGCTGCCGCTGCCCAGCTGCTGCAGCAGCGCCTGGTGCTGCTGGTGCCGCTGATGCTGCGCCGCGAGGTAACGGCTGTAGCCGTGACCGCCGTGGTGGGGGTGCCCCCCGCCGGTGCCGGCGCAGGCCGGCGACACGCCGCCGGCGGGGCTGACGAGGCCCAGGCCGTCCGCCTCCGAGTGCGCTGCGGAGCGGGGCAGCGTGGAGTGGAAGGAGGTGGAGGCGGCCGAGTTGATGGAACCGTAGTCGCCGCTGACGGAGAGGACGCCGCGCGACATGGTGCGCAGGCGGCGGCTGACCGAGGAGACCAGCTCCAGGTTGGTGGGGACGTGGGAGATGCTGCCCTCCGTGACGCCTGGTGAGGTGGTAAGGTAGGGGGCAGGAGCGCAGGACAGGACAGGACAGGACAGGACGGAGAAGAGGCGTGGGGCGGGAAGTTAGGACAGGACAGGACATGACAGGGCGAGGCGGGGCGGAGCGAAAGTATGGATTGGGGGGAATTTGGACTCAAGCTGCCGCGTCCTTGCGCTCATCTTCCCCCTCCATCCTCACCCCCTTCCGTCCTCCCGTCCTCCTCACCCTCGTTGCCAAAGATAAAGTCCAGCACGTTGAGGTACTTGGACCGGAACACGTCCCGGTGCTGCCCGCACGCGTCGCTGTAGCAGTGCATGATGGCCCCGCAGCCCAGACTGAACATCAACACGTCCAGCCGCAGGCCGCCGGAGCCGCCGGAGGCGGCGGCCGCGGCCGCGGCCGCGGCGCCGCCTGGCGGCACCGCCCGCGGCCGCAGCCCAAAGACGCCGGCGGGGGGCCCTCCGTGGCGCGGCGCCGCTAGCGCGGCTGCGCCGGGCGGCAGTGCGGGCGGCCCCCGTCTGCGGCCGCTGACGTCCGCGCGCCACAGCCAGCAGCACCTGGCCAATTGAAGGGGTTGAGGGTGGGGTGGGGGTGGGATGGACAGGCACGATCAGGGCCGGGTGACGGGCTTGCGCAGCGGACGCGGGGGTCCGCAACACTCATTACACTCTGCAGGCCGGCACGGACCACCACCACCACCACCACCTCCACTCTATCCCTCTCGCCTCCCCAACCCCCGGTCCGGGTCCGCGACAACTCGAGATGCAGGTCACCGGGGGTCATGGCCTCCTCCTCCTCCTCCTCCTCCCCGCCCCTCGCTCCCCGCCCCTCCTTCCCCCCGCCCCTCGCTCACCTAATGAACGCTTCCAGCGCCCTGGCTGCGCAGTACATGGCCAGCTCCATGCGGCGGCTCTTCTTCTCCAGGAGGGTGCCCAGCCCCCCCGCCCACACGCTGCCAGCAATGACGGGCCCAGTGTTGACGCCCGCCACGCAGAAGCCGCCGCAGGCGCCTGCGTTGTTGGGCGCCGGGAGGCCGGCCGGGAGGCCGGGTCCGGGAGCGACAGCGGGAGCGGACGTTTGTCCCACCATTCCTCTATCCTCCACCTGTCCCAGCTTGTCCCACCATTCCTCTATCCTCCACCTGTCCCAGCTTGTCCCACCATTCCTCTATCCTCCACCTGTCCCAGCTTGTCCCACCATTCCTCTATCCTCCACCTGTCCCAGCTTGTCCCACCATTCCTCTATCCTCCACCTGTCCCAGCTTGCCCCACCATTCCTCTATCCTCCACCTGTCCCCGCTTGTCCCACCATTCCTCTATCCTCCACCTGTCCCAGCTTGTCCCACCAGCATTGTAAGAAACGGCTCGCTGCTGTGCCCAGTGCTACCGCACACTACCGCACACTAAAACCGCGCAGGTCGCTTCTTCCTTCCTCTGGCAAGCCATACAGGATGCAGCCCCCCCACCTGCAAAGGCCGCTGCGATGTAGGCGGAGAGGAAGGCGGAGGAGCGCAGCACCGCCAGGGCCAACTTGGGCAGCAGCTCGCGGGGCCGGGCCAGCAGCGCCGTACGATGGACGAGCACGCTGGAGACCAGGTAGAAGGGCACGTACACGGCCAGGGAGGTGCTGTACGCCTGTGCGTGCGTGCGGGTGCGTATGTGCGTGTGTATGTGTGTGCGCGGGGGGTGGGGGTGGGGTGGAATGGGTGGGCCGCGTGGGAGGGGTTATCCACGTATAGGCCGGAGCCCGTGACCGGAGTAGTAAGAGAAGAAGGCCGCGTGGGAGGGGTGGTGGTGGTGAAGCGTGTAATGCGAAGCGAGGAGGGTCAGGAGGGCGGAGGAGCAGGCGGGCGAGAGGAAAGAGGAACGCGCCAATAGGAACGCGCCAATAGGAACGCGCCGTAATGGGTCAGGCTGACCCGGGACGTGGACGTGCACGCCAGGGGAGAGAGAGGGGAGGGATTGTCCGAATGCGAAACCCTCCGAACGCCAAAGAGAGAACGACGGAGGACCACGGTCTCCTTTGATTTTCCTGCGTTGCGCTTCTCCAGACAGCCCAGCGCCCTCCCGCCCCAGCCCCCGACCCGCCCACCGCCCTGTTGAGTCCCTGCCATCGCCCACCCGCAGCGCCCACGCGCGTGGCCCTTCCTTCGCACCCCCCGTCCCCTCCCCCAACTGCACCCCCACCCGTCCAGGGCGGAAGCGCACACCCCCACGCGCACCCGCGCTGCCCCCAACCCACACATCCGCCCACGCTACTCCCTTCGCTTCGCTCGCTTCTTTTTACTCCCCGGTGCTCACGGGCTCACGCCCTCAGGCCTATCCGTGGATTACCACCCACACCCCATCCCCACACAATCCATTTGCGTCGGCCTGTCAGCTTGCCAGCTTGCCTCTCCGAAGAGCGTTCCCTGTCACTCCTCATCTCCCCCCGCCCCCCCCCATCCACCCATCCCCACCCAGTCCCGCACCTGCGGCAGCACCGACACCGCGTGTCCCGCGCAGCTCTGTCCCGGGTGGAAGAACTCGCAGGGCGTGCGGTGCAGGCGGCCGGGCCGGGCGTTGAGGTACGCCATCGGCGTGCCGTTTAGCGCCCGCAGCGGCCCGGGGGCCAGGTGCAGCGAGTTGCGCATCGCGTGCTCCTGGGAGGGGCGGGGCGGGGGTAAAAGAAGATAGCCCGGGACGGGGGGAGCGGGGGGGTCAGGAAGTGATATGTTCCGTTATATGGCAATTGAGTCACTGGGGACGGGGGGCGGGGGTGGTTGAAGAGTGTAATGCAAGAACGAAACAGGGAATCCGGGAGGGATGGAGGCCTCCGGGCTAGGGATCCGGAGGGATGGGATGGATGGTGGTGCGATGAGCGTCCCTGGATCTGGGACAGGGAGGGGCGAGTGTGATAGATCGGGCGGGCAAGCTGGCAGGCCGACATGCGGCGCTGTGGAAAACGTTGGGCAGAGAGAGGCCAATCTGGGTAGCAGACTGGGAAGGGGCGGGAGGCGGGGATCGGCGTGCGACAAGCGAGTAAGTCTGTGACGAATGGAGGAACAAGGACAGTACGGAACCGGTAATGAAGCAGAGGACGTATGATTGGCAGGGCTGTACTATTGGCAGGGCTGTGCGTGTATATTGACAGGACAAGGTTAAAACAAAGGGGGTTGGGCGGAAGTAGAGGGGCCATATGATCGATATGGGGGGCATAGACAACGGTGTCTGCAGGTGGCTTTTACTCCAAGCACCCACCCACCCACCACAACACACCGCCACCCAGCCACCGAATCCCCTTACCCACCCAGCCACCCACCCAGTGCCACCCCACCCCCACACACAGGCCGCCTCCGTCCCTTTGCTGCGGTGTCTTTTCTCCTTACCCCCAACCCCCACCCCTAACGCACACCCCCACACAGAGACTGACCCACCCCGCGCCCTCCCACCCAGCACCCACCCGTATGGCCGCCCACACCGTGGGGTCCTTCCCGCCCATCCGCGTGATGAAGCGCACATAGGTGGGTGGCAGCGTGGAGGGGGCCATGATGAACGAGTACAGGATCTGGCTGGCGGCCACACACATCAGCAGCGTGTCGCCGTGCTGCAGACGGGTGGGACGGAGCAGCGCGCGGAGGGCGGGCGGGGCACTGCGAGGCGAGGGGCAGGGGGCGGGGGCGAGGCAACGGGAGGTGAAGGGCTGGGCAGTGAGAGAAGGGCGGGGAGGGCAGCACGGCGGGGGAGGCGGGCAGGGGGCGGGGGCGGGCAGGGGAGTGGCGGCGAGGGGAGGAGCGGCCGGTGGAGGGGTGAAGGCAAAGAGGCCAGGGAGAGAGGGAGGGGCAGGAGCGGCAGGGGTGAGGAGGGGTGCGACCGATGTGGGTCGGGGACGCAAAGGCAACAGACGGCTGCAGAAAACGGTTTCTTAACCCACAACGTCTTGGCCCAGATCGTCGCCCGGATCGAGCGCCGCGGGACTGCTTTGAACACGTCACCGGCATCCAGCCGCGCGGTCTGCCGCACGTGCGCTCCCTTTGGCACCGTCCTCGGTGCAGCCGGGGCAGCACTCCCTTCCAGAACCCCGGCCACCGCCCCGCCCAAGCCACGGCCCCACCCAATGACCTAAGCCCCCGTCCCCGAGGCCCACCTGGGCTTGTTGCCTGTGCGCACCAGCAGCGTTAGGCCCCGAAGCAGGATATACGTCGCCAGGCTGTAGTGCCGCCGGTTGGGGCTTCGATGGGTTTGAAGGGGAGGGCGGGGGCGGGGTGACCGTGGGACAGGGGGTCGTCACAACTCGTCAGGGAGGGAGGCCGCCATTGCGTTGCGGCGGCGTCTGGCCTGCCGGGCCACAGCCCACGGCCCGTCCTTCGCCGCAGCCCATCCGCAGACTCCGTACAACCTGGCAACCCAACATACACCCCCGGTACTTCCTCTTTCTGGGTCGGCCCTAAATGTTCTCTTTTGGGCGGCGGCCAGTCCCTGCTCCTGGGGCGTGCTCCTGGGGCGGCGTTTGTCCCGTCCTCCTTCCCCCGAGTAGCCGACGGCCCGGGGGGTAGAAACGAGAAAAACAACGGCTCCGGAACCAATGCGGACGGAGAGGATCGAACGCGGGTGGCAGACCTACCCGGTGATGCGGAGGGACTGCCCGGCGATAAGGCCCGCCAGCAGCGCGCGCCAGCGCTGGGTACTGGAGGAGGCGGACAGGCGAGAGGCGGAAAGGGGAGCGACATGGGAGGCGGATCGAACGAGTCAAGTTTTTGTTACGATGTAAGGATGGAGAGAGCGGTTGTGAGATGTGATTCCCTCGATAATGCCTCCAGTTAGTCGGCTCGGCAGGCTCCACTCGATCTCACACGGACCCGGGCGCGACCGCGGCTGCCGCGCCATCACGGGGCGGTACGGCCTCAAATGCGCCGGAGGGCCCCGTCTTGGCTTCCGATGGCGATAGGCTTTGCGGAGCGCGGCGACGACACGCCGGCTTCCCCACCACCACCACCACCGCCTTCGACGTACACACGGCACGTCCTGAGACCCGTTGTGGCCCCACCGTTACTAGCTTTAACAAAAAAGTACTCCAATTTTACCATTAAATATGCGCCGACAGCTTCTTTGCAACATTTCGCATCGGTGATTTGTATGGACGGGCCGGCGAGGGGGGCGTGCGGGGCACGGTCGGCGCCCCGGACGGCGACAACGGCAGCGGCTTGCGGAACAGGAAGCGCGTTTGGCCTGGCGGACCCGCGGCTGGCACACGCTGACCTGGCCTTGCCGAACACGAGCGCGATGCCTTCGTCCACCGCTGTGTATGACGAGCCGAGGGCCGCCAGGAAGCAGGTGTGCAGCACGGTATCGCGGAGGGCATCCGCCAAGGTCGTCACGCGTTGCCGGCCCTTGCCTCGAATCCGGGAGAGCAGGTACATGACGAACGTGAGCGTGTGAAGGCCGCCTTTGATGAGAACGCCTGCCGCTGCGCCACGGATTGCGGCGGTCCTCACACGGTCCCATGCACGTCGGATTTCCGGCGTCCTGGCGAGTAGCTCGAGATCCTCGAACATGCCCCTCTCGCTGAAGCTTGGCTCCATATCATCGCCGGGTAGGTCCCTATGCCGGGGCCTGTAACGACTCCCAAGGTTGCTTTCAACCTCGCCGCGCATTTTTGTATTCGCATATACTTACTCTTTAGTTAACTACAACCTACACACACAAACACGCAACTCGGCCCTACAGTGGAGCAATTTTTCCGCGTAGAGCAATTGACGCCTCGCGCCTGGGCTCGTGGGCTGCAAGTCGTTCCGTAATGTACGGATGCATCGTAAAGTTGGACTGAGCTTTGTTAGTCTGCTGGCAAAACCAAGCATAAGCTGCTTGTACGCTGACATTCTGTAACCCGTGTGCGGCACTGCTGTTGTTGTCGTTCTTGATTACCCAGGAGACATCTGCACACCTCCTAGCTTAACCAATCATGTTGCAATCACACCGTTTGACGGGAATGCAAGGGAATGGTGCAAGAAGCAAGACGCATCGGGGAGCTTTCAAGGCGGCCGCTCTTGCGCCCCGCCCTAACGCTCGGTTGCGGTTGCGGATACGGGCTGAGGCGAGCCCAACGGCAACGACCGACCCCAAGGCGCTGTATGCGGACCTGGACACCGTTTGTGACAACCTACGTCGTGCTCCGTCGACCATGGTGCGTGCTATTCACCACTTAATGGTGTGTGGACGAGCGAGTGTTGCGCTCGCCAACGACCCAAATCGATCGGCCCACCGTAACGCCCTCGGCCTGATATAACGGAACATCTGCTGAATGTGCGAGTATGTGGCGGTAGGTCCGGATAACAAAGCGCCGGGCCTTCCCGGCCACACGCCATGTCCCCAACGGCTCCCTTCCCTCACGTTTCTGCACGTAGACACAGCCATGCTGACCCCCCATGCCGCCCCTCGCTATCGGGTTGGGAGAACGCGCGTCCATGCTAACCGCCAATCCGTCGTTGCGCCCCTCTCCTTCCCTATCTGTACCCCTACTACCCGCACCTATCTGTACCCCTATCTGTACCCCTACCCGCACCTCACCTACCTCTGGTCCGCAGCGTCTGGAGTTCAGTGGCCCGGTGCTCGAGACGTATCAGCAGCTGGCGGCTGCGGGTGTGGCGACCAAGTGGGGCTCAGCGCTGACGGAGGCGCTGCGCCGCCGCAACGTGTTCATTGGAGAGCTGCGCCAGGTGGGGGGCTGGGGTGGGGTGGGGTGGGGTACTGGGGCTGGGGTGGGGTGGGGCGGGGTGGGGTTTGGGGTGGAGCGGGGTGGGTTTTGGGGTGGGGCAGGGCGGGGTGGGTTTTGGGGTGGGGCAGGGCGGGGTGGGGTGGGGTGGGGCAGGGTGGGGCGGGATGGGGTGGGGTGGGGTGGGGCCACTGCCCTTGCCGAACCTGACCCCCGGACCCACCGACCCACCTGACCCTTTCATGTTTACCTATAGTACGGCAGCAGCGGGATCCATTCGGCCCATGCACCGACCCACAGGCCCGCTGACGCCCTGCATACCCACTCGAGCGCAGGTGGGTATCAAGCACCCGGACAAGATCGCGGTGCCGTCGGTGCGCAACGACGCAGCCTTCCTCTTCTCGGTCGTGGGTGAGTCAGGGAGGGAGCGAGCGAGGGAGCGAGTGGGGGAGGGGGCCGAGCGCGGGAGGGAGCGAGCGAGCGAGGGAGAGCACGGAAGGGTGGGCGTGTGAGTGAGCGGGGTGTGCCGGAGTGGGAACCGGCTGCGGGCGGAGGGAGAGGTGGGTTGGTGTAAGTGGATGCACCAACAGCGACCCGCGGGTCGGCAGTACCTGAGGGTGCCCCCTTCGCCCCTCAGAACGGCGGCCGCAGCAGCGCGGTGCTGGGTCGCCGCTCCATCCCTTTCAAACAATGGCTTCTCTCTTGTCAACCGACCCTCCCTACCTCTGCCCCCCATGAACCTCCCACGCCCTCGCGCACCTTCCCCAACCTCGCGCGCCCGTCTCAACCTCGCGCCACCCCTTCCCCAACCTCGCACAACCTCCCTTTCCTGTGTATGCAAACCTCCTCCCCTCCCCTCTGGGTCCTTTCGCTGACGCCGTCTCCGCTCCTTCGCTGCGGTATCTCCTTTCTTTCCCCCTCTCCACCCCCCCCCACCTCCATTTTTTATAACGGAGCCTATCACTCCCTGCCCCCACCCCCACCCCCACCCCTCACCCCCACCCCTCAGCCTCCACCAGCATCCTCGCGGTCCTTGCCGGTCAGCTGCCTGGCGACTGGGGCTTCTTCTCCTCCTACCTCATCGGCGGCATCACCCTGGCTGTGCTGGCGGTGGGCTCCACGGCACCCGGGCTGCTGGCGGTGCTCATTGACAAGTTCAGCCAGGTCTTCCCGGACTACCGGGTAAGGGCCAGTGGGGCTGGGGGGTCTGGGGGGTCAGGGGGTCCAGGGGTTAGGGTGGGGTGGGGTGAAGGAAATACGAACAGAAGGGAAGGAGCGGGGCCGGGATGGGGTGGGTGGGGCGAGGTGGGGTTTCTGCGTCCGGTCGGTTTGGTTCTCGCCACCTCGGCAAAGGAAGGGCGGGGTGAGGACGAGAGGAGGGGCAGGTTCATGGAAACGGGGAAGCGGACGCCGCCGCCGCCGCCGCCGCTGCTGCTGCTGCCCGGTCTTGTAGTTGCCTGTTGAGGACCGCGCGTGGTGGAGAACGTGGGTAGAGATGAGCCTGGCAGGGCCACCCCTCCGCCCCTCTTTCCCCCTTCTCCCGCCGCCGCGCTCCCCCCCCCCCGCCGCATACCGCTCCCTTCCTTCAGTCTGTCCCCTGCTGTCCTTGCCACCGCCGCCGCCGCCGCTGCTGCTGCTGCTGCCGACCGCTGCCCCCTTCCCCCCCACGGGCTCCTCACTCTTCAAAACCCCCCCCGGGCTCCGGCCTACACGTGGATACCCCCCCCCCCCGCGGCTCCCTGGGGGCTCTCCACGAACCCTTCCCCACTGAAGGGACTGAACCACATACCGACCGGCTCACCGGTGCACCCGGGTGCACACCACACCGCCTTAGCCGGAGCCCAAACCCGTGACACGTAGCCTGGTGGTGACGTCACGTCAACCGTATGGTGACGTCTGACGCAGCCGCGCCTGATGGTCGTTGTTTGTTGTTCGTTGCTGCTGTTGCCGCTGGTGTTGCCTGTTCAGGACCGCGTGTTGAAGCACGAGGCGGCCCATTTCCTGTTGGGCTACCTGCTGGGGGTGCCGGTCACGGGCTACAGTGTGGAGCTGGGCCGGGAGCACACCGAGTTTGCGGAGGCCAAGCTGCAGCAGGTACAGAGCTTCAGAGGCGGGCCAGGGGGGGATGAAAGAGAAGATACGGTACCGCAGAGAAGGGAAGGAGAGGCCAAGGAAGGGGGGGGGGTCCAAGGAGGGGCGGGAGGGGCAGGGGGGGGGGGCCCACACAGGCGGGGGAGGGAGGGTTGGGGAGGTGTGGCAAGGGGTACACGGGCGGGGGGGGGGGAAGGGGGGGTTTAGAGTGTGATGCGTCATTGGCACACGCGGGGGAATGCATGCGTGTGTGTGTGGTTGTTTGCATGTCCGTGTGCGCGTTTGTGTCGAAGGTGGGAGTGAGGGTGCGATACGTCACCCACCTCGCCGCGGCTATCCCGTCTTCCCCCCTCCCCCCTCCCCCCGGGGCATGCATGTCCACGCCAGACGACGCGATTCCTTACCGTGCCCCCTTATCCCCGCTTTTCCCTTACCCCCGCCCCGCCCCGCCCGGTTCCGTTCCCTTCCTCGGCGCAGCGCATCATCGAGCGCACTCTGAGTGACGAGGAGATCGACTCGTTGGCGCTGGTGGCGGTGGCGGGCATCGCAGCGGAGGGGCGGGAGTACGAGGAGGTAAGCAGCAGACGCGGGGCCGACTCTGAGAGGTGTGGATCGGGTGTAAGTGTATGGGGCGGGGGAAGACGGAAGAGTTGGAAATACGAACCTGGATTTACGGGGAGGCGGTACCTATATCCCCTCCCCCTCCCCGTCTCCCTCTCTCTTCTCCCTCTTTAAACTCTACAAAACCCTAAAACAAACCCTAATTTAACACCCTAAAAAACCCTTAAAACCTAAAACCCTTAAACCCAACCCTAAACCCTCCCCCCCCCCCCCCGCGTGCTCATATCCTGTGCAGGTGATGGGCCAGACTGCCGACCTGTTCGACCTACAGCGCCTGCTGCTGCGCTCTCGCACCCGCCTCAGCGACGCGCAGCAGCAGAACGTGACCCGCTGGGCGGTGTGGGCGGCGGCGGGGCTGCTGCGGACGCACGCCAAGGAGCACGGCGCGCTGGTGGAGGCGATGCGGCGCGGGGCCAGCATGGCGGAGTGCGTGCAGGCGATCGAGGCGGCGGACAAGTAGCGGCGGCGGACAAGAAGCGGGGGGGATGGAGGTTGGAGAGGGGGGTTTGAAGAGTGAGGGTCACGGGGGCGCAAGGGGGGAGGGCGGACAGCGCAGCGGCAGCGTGGGGCCCGGGCAGAGAGCGCAGACGAGAGAGGGTCCGGAGGGTGGGGCAGAGGAACTGTGCAGGAGTTGGCTCGCAGCGAGTGACCCATGTTGGGTGATCCACTCCACTCCACTCCACTGTCCCTTGCTCGCTTCACTGGGGATCCACTGTCGTATTGTAAGACGATGACGACGATGATGAGACGAGGCGAGGCGACCCGGGCAGGTTCCGGAGTTGGGGTATTGGGGTGCTGGGAGGGAAGCGTGGCGGTCCGGGATGGTGCCGGAGGGAATGACGGTTGCGTGCGGCATGGGTTACACGGACACGGAGGGAGGGGACAGGGGAGACATCCCTCGCGCCTCTAGCCTCCCCTCCCCTCCTCGGCGGGAGGTGTGCGCCAATGAGCCGATGTGGGCCGGCCAGGGCCGGCGGTAGGGCCGCGGCTTTTGGCGAGGTGCGAGGGTCCCCGGGTGGAGGGCGCGGTGCTGCTGCGCGGCCCAACCGCCCTTAGCCCGCGCTTTTCGCGGCGTGGGGCGCAGGTCGCAGCTGGACAGCGCGCCGCAGCGCTTCGGCTCTTCGACTTTTCGGCGTTCTTTGAGTTGCAAATTTTTCAGTCTGACGGCGATCGCTTCGATACCTGTTGGTGATGTTCGTTGAGCTCTAGCGTTTGTGCGCCCGCGGGAGGCGTCTCGGGCGTTTTCTGGTTGGTGTGTTGACGCGCTTGCCTCGGAAGCCTCGGAAGGGCGTTGGGCCGGTGGATCTCTGGCCAGAAATTTTCGAAAAATATAAATTTTAATTTCTTGTCAGGAAATGGTGCGGTGGTGGTGAGTGCAGCTGTCTCAGGGCGAGTTGGCGACCGTTGGCGAACGTTCTGGCAGGTCCTGGCAGACGCGTTAGGCCACACAGCTGCCGCACGTTGCAAGGCAGCAGCTTGTGCAGACCAGATTCGTCTGATAGTTGAACTGTAATTTGGTGAATTGCGTAGAGTTGCATTGCGGAAAGTTCGTCAAACCAAAAGATGCCGGACTTTCGCTCCCTTCCGGAGTGCTTGTTTTGGTCATGGCGGGTCCGCACTTACAGTTTCCGTCTGTAGACCAACAGTCAACACACTGCCCAAACCGCGGGTGGGGTCGCCATGCCTTTTGAATGACAGTGGATGCGGCACAGGCCGCAACAGGGGAGCTGCAAAGGTTGCCGCTGCTGGCGCCTGCGTGTTGCCTGTACGGGCAGTGTGTATGGAACACGCCCTGACAAAGCCGCAAATTTGGAGACATTTACGCATCCTTATGCTGGACCGTATCATAACAACGCGTGCGGTTGACAATTTTCACGGGCAAATCCAAACGACCCTGACGAAAGTTGCCTCATGCTGCCCAGAAAGCAAGCTCTTTGATCCTTATTTAGCGTTTTTTTATTGTAATGAATTTGATGCAATGGAATGTACATATGTGACTCCCGTGGGTCATCCGTGCCCGACTCAAAAACTCTACCTTCACAATCGAGAGTTGTAAGCGTGCCTAAATATTAAGAATATAAAAGCATGAAGTTTGAGGTTGCTAGTTGCCTGAAAAGCCTCAAGAAGTGCAGGACCCTGGAAATTGACTGACGAATAAAATTAAAAAACACAGCAAGGATAAGGAAGAAACAATGGTGCTTAAAAAATTAGGCCGCCGCGTTGTCGCATTCTGAAGAAAAAGCTCCTTGGTTCCACTCGGGCCTTACATAAGGGACTCCTCAAATAAACCTAGCCACTTAAGCAGTCTGTTTCCTCATAGTGAATTTAATGGGTGTTTTCCTTTGATATTCTGGGCAAGAAGGCGGGGGGCAACATTTCACTTGTTGCTCTTAATCGCTAGTCGCTGAACTCAACTACGCTCGAAAGGGGCTGTGCAGCTGCGCCGGATGCGCGGCTGAGGCAGTGGAAGTCGCCTCAGCCCGCGTAAAGGTACCGCTGGCTGAGCAGAGCGCAGCGTTTGGGCCGCTCCACACAGTCGCCGCCTCGATCCCCTGCAGGTTCCACATTCCAGCTTGCCGGTGCACAGCTCGCAGCCCCTAAACCAACCACCGCCTGGCAAATAAGGCGCATGAGCTGGAGGGCGCCGAGCTCGGGCGGGGGGGGCTAGCCATAGATGCTCGGTCCATTGGCGTTCGAAGCGCAGGCCGTGGTGACCGAGCACGTGCTGACAGGGCCACTAGCCCGCTACCGCCATGGATCACTGGACGAGCTGGGCGGCCAGGTGGTGTTGATGAAACTTTGCGTCTCAAACGCTTTGGCGGGCAGCATTATCGGCCGCGGTGGACACAACCGCGACCAGCTGCAGCTCGTATCGGGCGGCGCACGCATCCAGCTATCAAGGCCCAATGAGCTTTACCCTGGGACGCCGGACAGGGTGCTTGTGCTCACAGGGACGCTTGGGTCGTGTCTTACGGCCCTTTTTGCGATATCCGGATGCCTTGGGATGCCCGGACCGCTGCCGTTGGAGGCAGTTTTCATGGGCGTTGCCACGCAATGGAAGCTAATCCTTCCGTCAAGCGTCTGCGGGTACATCCTTGGCGCCGGAGGTCGCACAGTGCGAGCCATCACGGCACAGGCGGATGCTAACATCAGCATATCTGCGGAGCCGGACAGAGACGCTGACTTGCCAAGAGAGCGGATAGCGACAATTTCGGGTGGCTGTTTGCAAACGCTTCGTGCGATGGGGCTCATCGTTGACAAGGTAAGGCGCGTTGACTCGCTCTATGCCGCGAAATGCCAGTCAAACGAATGCTATCGCATTTCAAAAGATCAAGCGATTTTCTGATGTGATGCGGGCGGTGACCTGCCGAACCCGGTACGCCGCCCCCGCAGCCCGACCCTCGCGACCCGGTCCTCGCGCCGCAAAGACCCAGGTCGCCTGCTGATCGATTTCCTCCTTATTCCAGCGCGCTTCAAGAGTCATCTTCTCCACCTCAACTGAACCCGATCTCCCCCCTCCGCCCCGCCCTGTCCTTCGGGCCTGACGCACTGCACCCTCCCCCGCAGCTGCTCACCCGGCCCTTCGTTGAGCCCGGCGAGCCCGCCTTCGAGGGCCAGTTCCCCAGCAGCCGCGTGGCCCTCCTGGCGCGAACCGGGCACCTGCGCAACCCCCCGGGCGTGCTGCAGCAGCACATGCCGCCGCACATGCTGCAACAACAACACCAGCAACAGCAGCAGCAGCAGCCCCAACAGCCCGGCCCGCTGGCGCCGGCGCCGGGGCAGGCCCTCTACGCTCAGGCGCCGGCCGCGGGCGCCTCCGCCTTCGTCTACTTTCCGCTGCAGCAGCTCCAAGGCCCGCCCGCGCAGATGCTCCCCGTCGGCATCCCGCACGCGCCCCTGGCTCTGCAGATGGCACCTGCTGCGGGGCCACCGCGGATGCCTGGCATGCCCCTGCCAGGCCCCGTGGCGCCGGCACCCATGCCGCCGCCGCCGATGGCCGCACCGGCGCACAGCGGCCCGCTGGCTGGCGGGCCGCAGGCGGCGGCAGCGGCGGGCGGGCATCAGCAGGCACAAGCCAACGTGCTGGGCCCTCGGCTGGAGGTCAGCATCGAGGTGCCGGAGAACCGCGTCGGCCTGCTCATCGGTGAGTGAGCTGCTGAGTCGAGTCGAGGGCGGTGGGCGGAGGGCGGTGCAGCGCGACTCGCGCTTGACGGGGCACCCGATCGGCTATCGTTTCATTTCGTTTAGGCGGGCATCGGGCTCGTCAGCAGTGAAGCCAGAAGTCGTGATCCGAGCATCCGACGGCGCGGCTAGTAGGCGGTTTGAAATTATATGGCAGCTATGATGCACTTTTCTCGCGTCCAAAGCCACACCGCTCGCCCTCAGCCGGCCCGTTCCTGCCGCCGCACCCCGTCGCATCTCCCCCTCTTGCAGCAGCTTAGTCATCAACGTCCGCAGTCTCTCGTGTTATATAATGGAGCGTATCACTCCCTGATCCCCCTCTTGCCGCGCCCGACTGACCCCAAGGCAACCGCTGCTGCCCCCGCCCGCCCGACCGTCCCGTCTCGTCTCGCTTTCTCTTTGCCTGTTTGTTCGCTTGTTTGTGTGTTGTGCGCAGGACGCGGCGGCGAGACGCTCCACTGGATGCAACGCTTGATGAATGTGAGCATCCACATCGCTCGTCGCCACGCGCCGGCCGCCGGCGAGGCGGGCCCCTCGTCCGCGTCGCCGGTCAGCATGCGGCGCGTCACGATCTCGGGAGCCCGCAACGCGGTAAACATCGCGCACGCCTTCATCCTGCAGCGCCTGTCCGGTTCCCGAGGGGCAGGCGGGGGCGAGGGCGCGGCGCGGCACTAGAGCGACGGGAGCTGAAGCACCTTCGCAGCGGCAGGTTGTCAGCCCCCGCGTCCCCTTTCCGGGCCGGCGCGGCGCGGCGCCGGATCGCTCGCCAGCGGTGGTGGCTGCTGTCATTTGCGGCATGGGCGCTGGCGACGGCGGGCCGCGTCGCGAGGCGGCGGAGGGAAGTGAGTGGTGTGGTGCGATGTAGGTATGGAGGGCTTTGGGGGGCCCCCGGGGGGTTCCCCCGGCCTGGGCGCGCCAGCTTGCCCGCACCTGCTGCTGAGCCGCTTCGTTGGCTGTGCGGTGCGTTTCGGGGCGGTGCGGGGCGGGGCACGGTTCCCTACACCCCTCGGTGGTGGATTCGGCGTTGGGTAACGGCGTCGCGCCCCCGGGGATCACCCGGGGTCCCATCTGCGCCACCGCTCTACTCGCCGCCTCCCTGTCCTGTGGCCCGGTGCGGTCTCTTGCTGTGTCGCGATTCTCGCTGTCTCATGCTCGCCGTCTTATCACGCACGGTTGGGGGCGCGGGGCGCTTGTTCACGCAATCGTAGGCAAGTAGCAGCGGCGTTACTTAGGTGGTGGTTTTAGTGGTTCTTTAACCCCATCCAATAAGCGACGCAAGGGAGGAGAGGAACAGGGCTGCTCGCTTGCGGACGGCGGAGGTGTTGTGTAATCGGGGGAGTAGAAGGTGTCCACAGTAAGTAGTTTGCGCGTTCCACAATTGTTTGCGTTTGCGTACCCTCGGTCGTGTGCCAATTGAACATCCCACTCTTACCTGCAGTCAAGAGTTTTTTGGGAGTTGGCGTGTGCGGATGTGTGGGGGCGGGCCGCGGGCCGGGGCCTCTGGATCCGCGCCCATCGTCCCGCCGTCGCTGCCGCCACACTGCGCGCTCTAAAGCCACATATTAGCGGTCTGCCTTGTTCGCATGAATCATGAAGAGATGTTTTTTTTGCTACAGCTAGTGGTGTAGTGTTTGGGGCGGTCATTCTTCGGTTGCTCTCACTCAAGAAGTGCACACGAACATGGTGGGTGGGTGGGTGGGTGGGTTGGCGGTTGCCTCGTTGGGCCTCGATCCTTCAATACACATGAGAGAGTTCTTTTTAGACGACGTCGGCGCCTTCACCTGCGAGATCGCGGGGGGGACGGGAAGGGGCCGAGCCCCGGTGTGCCCCCCGTTGTGCACGGGCGGGCGGTTGCTCGACTGATGTCCCAACACGCATCTCTCGCCTCCCTCTCCTCGCCAAGTGCATGCTGAAACCCGAGCGTGGATGGGATGTGGGCGCTCGGGGGTTTTAGTTCGTGCGGCGCGCGCGTGAGTCACGCAAACACACGCTCACACAAACACACGTTGAAATCCACTTGTGATGGACGCTCTAGGTTGCCGCTCGCGATGTTGACTGTTGGATGGGTGGATGGATGGATGGGTAGATGGTCGTCGCCCAATCGGAGTTGTGTCAGCAGCTAGAGAGCGCGCCGAGCCGTGCCGTGCATCCGGGAAGGGACTACTGACACGATGTACACGAACCAGGAATCCTGAGGGTGCGGGCGCCGCCGTGCCGCACTGCGCGGCAGCCGTTAGGCAGGAAGCTGCCGGCGGCGGTGCGGGCGGCGGCGCTCCAGCTCGACGTAACGCGACGCAAAAGCTTGCGGGACGAAGGTGCAGAGAGGCCTGCGCGAGTGGGGAGGCGGGGACTGAACGAGGAGAAGAACTGATCATTATATTCACATCATGGTACTGTCATGGGGCAAGAGCCCCCTAATGCTTATATTCGACTCATTCCATTTTTTCTTGTCTAGTGCTCCACATCCTATAATTGGGATCAAGGCTGCCCTGTTGCGGTCTGCGCAAGGCCCGCAAAGCGGCACGCCCTTGATTCCATGTCTGCGCGTCCGTGATGCGTGCGTGTGTGTGTGTGTTTTCGCGGTCAGGGGCCGTGCCGCGTCGCTCGTCCCTGTCTGTCCATCTGTCGGTCTTTTGTCCGTCTGTCGGTGCCGTGTGTCCCACCGGCCGTGTTTTTGAATTGCTGGCTGGCCGGCCAAAGAGTTGTACCATCCCTTTATTCGTGTTCCCCCATGTACGTACGGTATCGCAGGAGGTCACACTACTTACAACTCAGGCTCACAGAACTGGTGTTTGGTTGGTGTACCCGCAGCTGTCTATCACCTATGTTGCCACAGCTGTCTTGGTCGGTCTTTGTCAATCCTCACCCTGATTTAATTCTTGGAGGAGAGGGGTGTGTGGGGGGGGGGGCCGCAGCGCTCGCACGCGTCCTCGCGTGTTGTGGGCGGTTGGCGGCCCCGCCCGGCCTGCTGCGGGCTGGGCTGTGGTTTCGGGGCCGCGGCCGCGCCGCGCGCCGTTCTTTTCCTGCTGCGGTGCAGCAGATCCTTTAGGTGGTCGCTCGGTGCGTGGGTTGGTGTGGATTGGCGGGTCTTGGTGCGGGCGACTGGCGGTTTGGTGCGGATTGGCGGGCGGGCGGGCGAGCGGCTGGTTGGCTGGGCGCGCGCTTTGCTGGTGGCGCCGGGGCGCACGGACGGCGCTCTTGAAGACGCGGTTGAAAGGCCGGGTATTGGAAGGGGGGTTGTTACAGTCTCTCTCACTCACATACAGCACATCCGTTAGTCCGGCCGGGCGGCGTTTTCTTTAGGTCCACCCCTGGGATTGCGCTACGGGCCCGGGTCGGGTCGGTCGGGGGTTCAGGGTTCGTGGATCCGTGCCTCCCCCCCCACCCTCCCTCCCTCTCTTGCGTATTCTCTCCTCGTCGCTCGTTTGGCTGTTTCCTGGCCGCCTCTGGGGGAGGGAGGAGGGGGAGGGGGCCGGCCGGCCCAATCGATTCGCCCTTGTCACACACTTTATTCATGTTCATATTCTCATCCTCTTCCCTTGTAACAGTCACAACACTCGGTCCCGTGTCCCCCCGGGCGCTGCACTCCGACCCCACACCCTTCCTAATAGCGGTCCGGTGCCCAAAAGTCTCGTCTCCTGGGTCTGATGATTCATATTTGGTCCTCGTCCCCCTGGGGGTTGGGAGGCTCAGCCCACAGCTCACGGCCGGCCCCGGCCATCTCCAGAAGCTGCGAAGCTGATTGTGCAGTCTGTGTCGCAGCCCTCCGAGGCCGTGCGCGGTGGGAACAGCCGCGGCTCGGGAGCCCACAACAACAACTCGCCAGTCCGCTGCACTGCTAAACCGCTAAACCGATTCATTCATTCGTCGACTGGCCCGCTTGGCCCGCTGGCGGGCTCTCCTCTTCCGAGGGTACGGTATGGAGTCCACTGAAGGAAGAGCAGCCAAGCAGCGAAGTTAGTGGGCGCGGCGCATCGACGGCCTTCCAGCCTAGGCTAGGGGCGCGGAGAGGGCCTTTGCCCCCCCATCCCCCACCCCGCCCGGACCTCCCGACGGACAGCAGGGAAGGGAAACTCCTCCTCAGCCCCTTCGACGTCCCTTCGCTGCGGTATCTTCTTTTTTTTGCTGCCCCCTCCACGTGGCCTGAGCCCAGCTCTGACCAGCCTACAGCCCGTGGCAGCTCACATGCTGATGGGCGGGCGGGGCATTCCATAACACGGGTCTGCTGTCGGCAAGGAAGCGAGGCACTCTGGCAGCCGCTGGTCACGGGCGCAGCTGTCGCGGGCGCTTACAGTGAAAACCCAGCCGGGAGCAGGCAGGCTGGCCGGTGGCCTCTTGAGCGCCAGGCGGGCTGGCAGAGGGGATATCGTCTTATCGTGTGGGGATCAGGGGCCCTGTCCTGCACTTCGGTTGCAGTCGCGACCGGGAGGTGGCGGATGGCTCTCCTTTCCTTCGCAGGGATGAGTTACGAGGCGTGGGCGCCGCCAAAGGGGCGGGGCAGAACAGAGGAGGAGGGCTGCGGCGGCTGCGGGACTCAGGCTGCTCTGGTCAACCAGCCGCTTCGAAGCCAGACGCCGCTCCGAAACCCACAACGCCCGCAAAACGCCCACAGTTTCGGGCCGTTTCGCTGCGTTTGAGGTGTGTGTGTGCATTTTTGGAGAAACAATTATGTCGCATGACGGCGTTATGATCTGAGGAACGCGGACTTCGAGGTGCCCAAAATAGCCTTGAGCATTGCGACTCTGAACAGGCGGTCGCGTGGCCGGCGAATCCTGGTGCACCATCAAACCTCAACATGACAAAACATTTGAACATTCCTAATATCGTATAGCCTCTCTGCAAAAAAACTACCATCCTCGACCCGTGCAAAGCCTGCATCTCTTTCCGGAAAAAGAGTCAATTGCGAGGCCAAAAAATGCGGGCAGCCCGCCCGAACTCAGGCGCTCCCGACTGGGAGAATCCGGCCGTGCTGGGCATCAACAAACGCGCCAGCCACGCGCCGCTGCGCTCCTTCCGGGACCTCGAGTCCGCGGTGGCGGTGTTCAGGCCGGCGACCGCGACCACCAACCCCGCTGCGCCGCTGCGCCCCACAGACGAGGCCGGCCGCCAGCGGGCCGCCGCGGCGGAGGCCCTCGCCGCACGCGGCGTCGCCGCCTGGCCTCCGCCGCCCTCCTCGCCTTCGTCCTCCGCCCGCGCCACGTCGGGCGTTCTGCGGTTGTCGGGCTGCGACTGGGCCTTCAAGCTGTTTGCACACCCCGGGGAAGTGCCTACCGACTTCCCACAGCCCGCCTTCGACGCCGCGGATTGGAACCGGGTGGGGGGGGGGGGCTGGGGGAGTTTGGTTGGGGATGCGGACGGCTCGCGCTTCAAGGGCATGCACGCCCGCCCGCCCGCTCCCCTCGGCCCCCTCGCCCGCTGCGTCCGCGTCTTGACGTGTTGGCGTGTTAATGTGTTGGCCCGTTGGCGTCCTCCCTCCCCCCCGTGCGAGCGCTGGGTGGCGGCCTCCCCCCTGTTCCCCTCCGCCGTCAACCAGACAGGTCCAACCAACCAACCAACTAACTAACCAACCAACCAACCAACGAACCGGAGCTCCTTTGCTTCCTGGCGGGCGCTCGGCTTCCCGGGTGTCATGTCAAGTTTCCACCTCATGTTTCGGGTTTCTAGGTCCTTCTACTGACTTTGCTTATCCATCCCGCCCGCCCGCCCGCCCTCGTGCGGCAGTTGGACGCCCCCTCCCGCCTCCCAACCCGCCCACACACCCTCACCCTTCGCCCCGCTCCTCGCCCCGCCCCAACCCCGGGTCAGCGAGTGTTGCCACCACTCCACCCCACTCCCACGTCCCACCCCACCCCGTCTCCGTTGCGTCCCGTCCCCCACCCCGACCCCCGACCCCGACCTGACCCAATCCGTCCCAACCCGGCCCCGACACTGATCCCCGATCCCTCACCCGCGCAGATCCCGGTTCCGCTCAATTGGGAGTGCGCCGGCCACGGCACCCCCATCTACACCAACTTCGTGTACCCCATCCCGCTCGACCCGCCCTTCGTGCCCCCACTCGACAACCCCACCGGCTGCTACCGCCACTCGTTCGCACTGCGGGAGGGGGAGCTGCGGCCCGGGGACAGGTGGGTGGGTGGGTGGGTGGGTGGGCGGGGGGTAACAAAGGTGAGGTCGCAGATGGACACGTGTGCGTGCACACGTATGTGTGTATATGTCCCTCCACACCCGCCCTCACCTTCTTTCCCTCCCCCCTCTTCCCCCCCTCCCTTCCCCCCCTCCCCCCAACAAACACAAACACACACACACAAACACCAACACAAAAATACACGCACAGGGCCTTCCTCCAATTCGAGGGTGTGGACTCGGCCTTCTACGTGTGGCTCAACGGCCGCCCCCTGGTGGGCTTCTCCAAAGACTCACGACTGACGGCGGAGTTTGAGGTGACGGAGCTGCTGGAGCCGCCGAGGAGGAGAAACACGCTGGCAGTGCAGGTGGGGGAGGGTGGGGGAGGGGAGGGGGAGGGGGAGGGGGAGGGGGAGGGGGAGGGGGAGGGGGAGGGGGAGGGGAGGGGGAGGGGGAGGGGGAGGGGGAGGGGGAGGGGGAGGGGGAGGGGGAGGGGGAGGGGGAGGGGGAGGGGGAGGGGGAGGGGGAGGGGGAGGGGGAGGGGGAGGGGGAGGGGGAGGGGGAGGGGGAGGGGGAGGGGGAGGGGGAGGGGGAGGGGGAGGGGGAGGGGGAGAGGGAGAGGGAGGGGGAGGGGGAGGGGGAGGGGGAGGGGGAGGGGGAGGGGGAGGGGGAGGGGGAGGGGGAGGGGGAGGGGGAGGGGGAGGGGGAGGGGGAGGGGGAGGGGGAGGGGGAGGGGGAGGGGGAGGGGGAGGGGGAGGCTCCGAAACACACGCCCCACCTTCCCCCCAGCCGTCTCCGTCCCCCTGCTGCGGTATCCTTTTCATCATCCCCTTCAGCGTGCCTACCCTCCCCCAAACCCCTCCTCCCGGCCTACACGTGGATCATCCCCCGGCCCTCAAAACCCGCAAACCCCCCGTCGCCCCCGGCCCCGCAGGTTCTCCGCTGGAGTGACGCCACCTACCTAGAGGACCAGGACATGTGGCGTCTGTCCGGAATACACCGAGATGTACAACTGCTCGTCAAACCTGCCGTACACATCACCGACTTTTCCGTACGCACGCCGCTCACCTTTGACTACGGGACCAACGGCGACGGCGGCGCCGCGGACGGTGCCGGCGGCGGGGGCGGCGGTGCCGGCGGCGGCGGCGGCGGTTCTCTGGCGGCAGCGCGCTTGGAGATCGAGGTGTTGCTGGCGGGGCCGTCGGTGGAGGAGCTGGCGGGTGGGTGTGGGGGGTGGGTGGGTGGGGGTCTGGGTTGGTGGGTTTCGGAGCACGTTGAAAGAGGGGAAAGTAACATGGGTGGTGATATGGATGGGCCACACGCATATATGCATGCATCACATCACATCACGCACGCACGCCTTCTCCTGCAACCTATCCTCTTCCTCTCTCTCTTCTTCTTCTTCTTCTTCCTCTCCCTCTTTCCGCTCCCATCGTATCCTCTCCTTTCCTTCTGCTTCGGTTCCCACCCTCCATCCCAACATTTTGCCCCCACCCCCCTCGCCGCCATCCACCTGCAGAGTGCACTGTCGTCGTACACGTACTGGACGAGCACGGGCGGCCCGCCACCGGCGCCACCGCCACCACCACCACCGCCGCCACCACTATCGCAGCCGGCGCCGGCAGCGCCGGCAGCAGCCCTCCGGCGCCACCGGCGCCGGCGCCGGTTCCGGAGTTGTCCGTCCCGGTGTCGGCGGGCCGCTGGTACGGCGCGGATACGGCAGGTCACGCCAGCCGCGCGGCGGCGGGGGTTGGCGGCGCGGCGCGGTTGTCGGTCGACGCATTGGCGTTGCTGGGAGGCGGCGGAGGCGGCAGCGGCGGCGGCGGCGGCCTGCTGCGGCTTTGGAGTGCTGAGGATCCAGCGCTGTACTATCTGGTGCTGGAATTGCGCCACCCGACCCGTGGGTCATTGGAATTCGAGTCGTGCCAGGCGAGAGAGCGTTCGTGTGTGTGTTTGTGGATGTGTGTGTGGGTGTGCGGGTGTGCGGGTGTGGGTGCGGGTGTGTTCTTGCCTCCCTGCGAGGCCTTCTGTCTCGCCCTCCTGCCCCTCCGTCCCTTCGCTGCGGGTGCCGTATTCCCCCGCCCCAACCCCAACCCCAACCCCAACCCCAACCCCAACCCCAACCCCAACCCCAACCCCAACCCCAACCCCAACCCCAACCCCAACCCCAACCCCAACCCCAACCCCAACCCCAACCCCAACCCCAACCCCAACCCCAACCCCAACCCCAACCCCAACCCCAACCCCAACCCCAACCCCAACCCCAACCCCAACCCCAACCCCAACCCCAACCCCAACCCCAACCCCAAACCCCAACCCCAACCCCAACCCCAACCCCCACCCCAACCCCCACCCCGACCCCCACCCCGACCCCGACCCCGACCCCGACCCCGACCCCGACCCCGACCCCGACCCCGACCCCGACCCCGACCCCGACCCCTACCCCGACCCCGTCCCCGACCCCGACCCCGACCCCGACCCCTACCCCGACCCCGACCCCTACCCCAACCCCGACCCCGACCCCAACCCCGACCCCGACCCCAACCCCAACCCCAACCCCAACCCCAACCCCGACCCCGACCCCGACCCCAACCCCAACCCCAACCCCAACCCCAACCCCAACAACCCAACCCTTAACCCCAACCCCACCCCTCCCGCTGCAGTTGGGGTTCCGGCAAACTGAGGTGCGGGGGGCGCGGCTGCTGCACAACGGCCGGCCCGTGATGCTGCGGGGAATCAACCGCCACGAATGGGACGAGCGGTACGGCGGTACGGCAGTGCAGTACGCACGGCGGCTGGGGTGTGCGTTCTGCGTGGGAAGAGGGCGTCGGCGAGAAGGGAAAGAGCAGGGGTCCGGCGGCGGCGGTGTTGGTGTTGGTGGTGGCGGTGGTGGTGGTGGTGGGAGGAGGCCGGGGACCGCCCTGATTGGAACGGGTGGGGTTGGGAGCGGGAAAGGCTGACGGGGCGGCGGGGGGTTGGGGGGTAAAAAATGATACCGCAGGGGGGTTGGTGGAAGGGTTGGGGGAAGGGGCGCAAAAATACCCGAGATGGCAGGCACGGGGCCCACCCTGGGGGCTGGAGCTCCTGTGCCTGTGCCTGTGTGCTGAAGGAAGCGGACCCACGGCTGCTCTCCATTCCCCCCCTCCCCCTTCCCCAGTCCCCCAGTCACCGGTGAGCTCACCTTCGCCCACTCACCCGTCTGACGCGCACCACACCTTTCCACCCTTTCCCTCCATTGCCCTCCCTTGCCTCCCCCATGCACGCACTCACTCCTCTTCCCCCTTCTCCCGCTCTCCCCCCACCCCCCATACTGCCATACACCCCACCCGCACACACACATACACACACATGCGCTCGTACCCCCCGCCCCCCTCCTTGGCTCCCCGGCTCAGTCGCGGCAAGGCCCTCTCTGAGGAGCACATGGTTCGGGACATTCTTCTGATGAAGCAACACAGCTTTAATGCGGTGCGCTGCTCGCACTACCCCAACCACGTGAGATGGTGGGTGGAGGGGGGTGGGGGTGAATGGGGGTGGGGGGGTGGAGGGGGGTGAGAGGTGGAGGGGCGCATAGCCGGGGGGGGGGGCATGCGGGCACAGCTGAGTCGAGCCGCGGAGGGCAACGCGGGGAGGGGCGTGTTGTGCCCCGGGGGCCAATCGGGTAAGGCGCATGAGGGAGGGGTAGGAAAAAGGATACCGCAGCGGTTGGAACGTAGGCGACCGATCAAACCGAGAGATCGATAAATAGTTTACGAGAGGATGAGAGGGTGGGGTTGCTCCGGGGCTGGCGGAGGGGTGCCATCTGCCCACGCCTGTGCTGTTATTGATAACGGAATCAATGAAATATACCGGTAACGAATTTCGGCATATCTGAAGCCTACCCTGCAACCGCCCCCCCCTTGCTTCCCTCGACCTCTCCTCCTTTCCTCTCCACCCCCCAACCCTCGTATCGAATCCGCGCACGTGATACGGCACACGGTACGACAGGTACGAGCTCTGCTCGTACTACGGGCTGTACGTCATTGACGAGGCAAATCTGGAGACCCACGGCTTCGACCCCGTCTTTGTGGTGAGAGCTGCCGTACTGCCGTACCCACCCCCTCCCGATCCCAATTTGCGACCCCAACGCCGCAAAATTTCCATTCGGAGTTTCCCCCCAACCCCAAACCAGACCCCAACCCCAAACCAGACCCCAACCCCAAACCCGACCCCAACCCCAAACCCGACCCCAACCCCAAACCCGACCCCAACCCCAAACCCGACCCCAACCCCAAACCAGACCCCAACCCCAAACCCGACCCCAACCCCAAACCCGACCCCAACCCCAAACCCGACCCCAACCCCAAACCCGACCCCAACCCCAAACCCGAACACAACCCCAAACCAGACCCCAACCCCAAACCAGACCCCAACCCCAAACCAGACCCCAACCCCAAACCCGACCCCAACCCCAAACCCGACCCCAACCCCAAACCCGACCCCAACCCCAAACCAGACCCCAACCCCAAACCCGACCCCCACCCCAAACAAGACCCCAACCCCAAACCAGACCCCAACCCCAAACCCGACCCCAACCCCAAACCAGACCCCAACCCCAAACCCGACCCCAACCCCAAACCCGACCCCAACCCCAAACCCGACCCCAACCCCAAACCAGACCCCAACCCCAAACCCGACCCCAACCCCAAACCAGACCCCAACCCCAAACCAGACCCCAAACCCAAACCCGACCCCAACCCTAAACCAGACCCCAAACCCAAACCAGACCCCAAACCCAAACCAGACCCCAACCCCAAACCCGACCCCAACCCCAAACCAGACCCCAAACCCAAACCCGACCCCCACCCCCAAACCCAACCCCAACCCTAAACCAGACCCCAACCCCAAACCAGACCCCAACCCCAAACCAGACCCCAACCCCAAACCAGACCCCAAACCCAAACCAGACCCGAGCAGCCCCTTCAGAGCCGCCGCCTCCGATGTCCCATCTCGTCCGTCCTCGGCGCTGACAAATAACACACCCATATGCAAACTTCCAACCCCTAAATGCATGCCGTACACAACCAACCACCAACACGGCGCAGGACAATCAATCCAACCCCGCCAACAACCCCGCCTGGACAGCGGCCTTCCTGGAACGAGCGGTCGGCATGTACGGCAGGTACGACGGGCTTGTTCCTTCCTCCCTCCCTTCCTCCCCTCCCACTCCCCTCGGTCAGGTCCCCGGGTCTCACCACCACCACCACCCCTGGTTCCAGTGCCGCCTCCGGTTCTCCGCCCTCTTGCGGCATTTCACCCTCCCGCCCCTCTACCCCACCCCGCCCTCCACGTATACCTACACAACCACCGTAGTCCCTCCTTTCCTCTTCTCCCCACTTCACTCCATTTCAGCCTAACCGAAGACACACCCACCCCGGCTCTGGCCTACCGGTATACGTGGATACTGCCCCCGGCCCCCCCCCCCACACACACCCGCGCTACCCGTCACCACACAACTCCCCGAATACGGTGTCCCCGAATACGGTAGCTTGGGTCTGGACCCCCAGATTGGATATCCCCCTTTCTTCCTCCCTTTCCTTCCTACTTCCTTGCTTCCTCCCTCCCTTCCTCCCCCAGGGACAAGAACCAGCCCGCGATAGTGATGTGGTCTCTGGGTAACGAGGCGGGGTACGGACCCGCACATGCGGCCATGGCGGCATATCTGCGGGCCAGGTGGGTGGCTGGGTGGGGTGGGTGGGTGGGTGGATGGGTGGGTGGGTGGGTGGGTGGGTGGGTGGGTGGGTGGGTGGGTGGGTGGGTGGGTGGGTGGGTGGGTGGCTGGGTGCGTGGGTGGGTGGCTGGGTGGCTGGGTGCGTGGGTGGGTGGCTGGGGGGGGTCTGGGTGGCTGGGTGGGTGGGTGGGTGGCTGGGGGGGTGGGTGGGTGGCTGGGGGGGTGGGTGGGTGGGTGGATGGGTGTCGGTGGCTAGGCAGCATGCCTCATCACAGACAAACAAGATACCGGTAGAGCTCTGGTAGTTTGGAAGTTTGGAAGTTTGGAAGTTTGGAAGTTTGGCTGTCATGAAAGCCAGCATGCGAAATGGTCAACAGCTACTGGTACGGGTACGGGTACCAAGAGGAAAACAGAATGGCAGCCACGTGTGTGCATCCGTGGATGTGTATCAGTGGAGGCACGTGGAGGCATGTGCCCCTCCCCTCCCCCTTCCCTCCCCCTTCCCTCCCCTTCTACAACGGCCCCTGCTCCTTGCAAGTGCACCTCGCTGTTCTTTTGCTTTGCAGACGGGAAGGATTTCTTCGGCTACGTTACCGTTCACGGGCTCCGGGCCTAAACGCTTCTCCCCACCTCTCCCCCCCCCCGCCGTGTCTTAAATACGTCAACCCCCTACACACACACCCGCCCCCCCCCAGGGACCCCTCCCGGCCGATCCAATACGAGGGAGGCGGCTCCCGCACCCCCGCCACCGACATCATCCCACCCATGTACGCCCGACCCGCACAGCTCAAGGTAAGGTACCGGGACGGAGGGGGACTGAAAGGGGACTGAGGGGGACTGACACCGCGGAGCGCGACACAGCCTGATCGCGTGCGTGAGTGGGTTATATGTGTATACGTGTGAGCGTGTGTGTGAGCGTGTGTGTCGACAACGTGCAACCTGCCCTCCCCCCTTCATCGGACTCATCGCGTTGCCCCCTCCCCCTCCCCCAAGCCATTCAGCAAGCTTCTTCAGACAGTGTAAAAAGAAATCCCCCCGGCCTATACGTGGATATCCCCCTCCCCCCTTTCCCTCGCCCTTTCCCTCGCCCCTTTCCCTCGCCCCTTTCCCTCGCCCCTTTCCCTCGCCCCTTTCCCTCGCCCCTTTCCCTCGCCCCTTTCCCTCCCCCCTTTCCCTCGCCCTTTCCCTCGCCCTTTCCCTCCCCATCCTCCTCCCCCTGCCTCCCTCCCCTCCTCTTCCCTTCCAGGCCCTGACAGCCCTGGTAGACCGGGGGGAGGAGCGGAGGCCCATCATGTTGTGTGAGTACGCACACTCCATGGGCAACAGGTGGGTGGGACTGGGGGGGGGAGGCGTGGTGGTGGGGGGGGGGTGGTGGGGTTGGGTGGTGGGGGTGGAGGTGAGGGTGCGTTTTTGAGAGTGGTGGCGTGCCCGTAGCGGAGTACCCGCGTTGCCCCGTTCGCCAAAGCGGAAACCCGCCCTGCGGCTACTACTTAGCTACTGCGCTACTGGTGCTACTGGTGTTTTACGGCTATTCCCTAAAACCCTTATGCCCCGGCCCCCACCCTCAAAAACCCCACCCCGCCCTCAAAAACCCCACTTGTGTCCCTCGAGGTTTTAAAGCCCCCAACCCCGCCTGCCCCGCCCGCGGCCCCCCCTCCCCCCACATATACGGGCACCGGCCTACACGTGTATAACCCCGCCCCCCCCCAGCACCGGCAATCTGGACCAGTACTGGTCTGCGTTCGAGTCGCACCCCTCCCTGGCGGGTGGATTCATCTGGGACTGGGCGGATCAGTGCCCCGTGGCGGTGATAGAGAGGGGCAGGGGGAGGGGGGGAGAGGGCAGGGGGAGGGGGAGGGGGAGGTGGGCGACAGCTGCAGGGGGAGAAGAAGGAGGAGGAGGGACCCGGCAGCAGCAGCAGCAGCAACAGGAGGAGCAGCAGCAGCAGGAGGAGGAGAAGGAGCAGGAGGGCGACACGGTGGAGTTCTGGGCGTACGGCGGTGACTTTGGCGACCAGCCCAACGACGGTCAGTTCTGCTGCAATGGGCTCGTGTTCCCGGACCGATCGCCACACCCCGCATTGTACGAGGTACGGCAGGCTGTGTACGGCAGACGGGCGGCGGTACACGGGCGGAGAATGTGGGTTGGGATGGGAAGTCAGAGAGAGGCGGGCCCCCGGGGCACACCGCTCGGTGGCAGTTGTACAAATCTTTGCCGGGTTACTTCACCCGCCAAGTGCAGATGTACGAATATACGACCCGTGATCCAGCCTTATGCCGTATATTCCCGTATGTACGTTCCCGTACGTATACTTTCTGCGTAGGCCAAGGCGGTCATGGCGCCCCTCGCGTTCGAGTGGGCGGCGCCGCCACCGGAGGGGGAAGGAGGCGGTGGTGGCGGCGGCGGCGGTGGTGGCGGTGCAGCACCGCTGGCGTTGCATGTGAAGAGCAAGTACGACATGTGCAACGTGTCGAACATTGCCGTACAGTGGCGCGTGCTGCTCAACGGCAGGCCGCTGACCCACGCGGCGCTGGGATGCGCCGCCGCTGCTGCTGCTGGTGCCGTACAGTCCCTGCCCACCGCCGGCGCTGCCGTGGCGCCGCTCCTGGACGGCGGTTGGTACGACATCGACAGCGGCGACGTCGACGGGCTGCCGCCGCGGTCGGCGACGGTGCTACAGCTGCCGGCATCGGCGTCGGCGCTGACCGCCGCCCTCACAGACGCAGCTGCCGCTACTGCCGCCGCCGCCGCCGCCGGCGCCGCCGCCGGGGTCGCGACTCCCGACGGCGGGCCCGAAGGCGGCGTGCGGCTGGAGGCACACATCGAAGCGCGTGCCGTACTCCGTACCGCCGTACGGTGGGCGGAGGCGGGTCACGTGGTGGCGCACACGCAGCTGCCGTTGCCGGACTGGGTAAGTACGGCAAAGCGTGGTACGGCAGCGCCTTTTTCCCGGCGATGGCGCGCCCCGGGAGGATGTACCAAACCCCATTGCGGTGTCTCGTGACAGAGAACCGAGAACTTGGCGGCCGTGTCAGCCCGGAAGGGGGGATAGGTGGGGGTGGTAAACCGTCACCCGTGTCCGGTGTTTGTTCTTCTTCCCAAAACCCGTACTACGGATGCCGGATGCTGTGTACTGCGGCTGTCCACACCCCCCACCCCCCCACCCCCCGGCCACCCCCCCCACCGGTTGGTCCGTTGATCCCCCCCAACATCATATCATAGAGGCGTCCGTGGGTCCGTCCGTGGGTCCGTCCGTGGGTCCGTTGTCGCCTCTGTTCCTCATCGACTGCCGCATCTAGGTTACCGGTACTGCCCCACAGGGTGTACCCCATCCATCCATCCATCCATCCATCCATCCATCCATCCCCATGTCCACTCCACTCCGCGCCTGACGGCCTGAGCCACCCCCCCCCCGCAGGTGGATCTCGGCGCCGTCGAGCGGGCCGCTGCCGCCGCCGCGCTGGCAGCTTCCACCGCCGCCGCGTCACCGCCACCGCTGCAGCCGTACCTAAAGTACGAGCAGGTACGGCAATTTCGCATTGTGGAGCCCCTGTGTGTTGAGCACCGCCCCCGAGAGAGGTGGGGGGCCGTGCGCCGCACCCGACCCGCACCCGCACCTGGCTTCGAGCCCACACCCACACCCACACCCACACCCACTGGGGGCTGGAGCACCACCAAGCCAACACCCACCCTGGAGCATCACTACTTCCCTCCGCCCTGCCCCACCCCGCGTCCCCCCGCAACCAGCACCAACCGAACCCCCCCACCCAACCCAACCCGACCCCATCCCCCTCAGGACTCGGCAAGCGGTTCAGTGACGGTCCGCGGCGGCCCCCGGGACCTGCACCTGCGCATCGGCGGCGCCACAGGCTGCATCGAGGCGTACGGCATCGGCGGCGACGGCGATGGCGGCGGCGGCGGCGTTTCGCTGCTGGCGGCGCCCCTGGAGCCTTGCTTCTTCCGGGCGTGTACCGACAACGACCGCGGCGGCTCCGGCGGCAGCAGCTACGCGGCGCGATGGGTGGCGGCGGGGCTCGATCGTCTGCAGCCGTACGGTACGGGACAGTACGGCAATACGGCACGCGACGTAGCAGCGTAGCGGCAGTACGGCGCGGCGTACCGGCGACGACCAGCTTCGTGGTTAGGTTTGGAGGGTTCTCCCATTCCCGGAGCAATCGAAGATTGCGGAGGGATACGACCCCATAATTGTGCGTCAGTGATCCGTCCGCCGTCACACGTCAAGTCGTGCGCTCTGGGAATTGGCATCCAGAAGTTTTCAGGAGATTGCATTCGCTATTGTTAGCGCCAATTTTCCGACTCGGAGGAGCGTGCGCGGCTGTGCAAAGTGGGCGACAAGTGTCCATGGCAAGTCGACTTTGCAGCGCGCGCCGCCAAAAGGCCCCGAAAATTAGCCTTTCAATAACTGGTTTTCCAGGGATCATATGACATGAAATTCTGGGTGGGAAAGAAGCGCGCTTGCAAAAGTAGTGGACTCGCGCAACCGTGGACCCGACTCGTGCGAACCCGTAACGGCTACCTAAGAACATAATATATTAAAAGGAAACACCATATAGAATTGAAGGATGCAAATTACGAACCGGAAAGCAAGCGGGTGGGACAAGAGTACAACTACCGGGAAGACATAGTTGTGCACCTGGGGCACATAGTGCGCTCTGGGCTTTGGCAGCCAGAAGTTTTCAGGAGATTGCATTCGCTATTGTTAGAGCCAAGTTTCCGAGTCGGAGGAGCTTGCGCGGCTTTGCAAAGTGGGCGACAATGTCCATGGCAAGTCGACTATGCAGCGCGCGCCGCCAAAAGGCCCCGAAAAGTGGCCGTTCATAACGTCAGCGGTAAAGGTATCGTATGACATCAAATTCTCGGTGAGAAAGAGGCGCGCTTGCAAAAGTGGGCTCGCGCGACCCGGTCTGCATGCGGTCTGCACCTGCGTGGTCAGTGTGTGAGAGTGTGTGTGAGAGTGTGTGATTGTTTAGGTGTGTGAGTGAGTGTGTGCATGAGTGTGTGAGTGTGAGTGTGTGAGTGTGAGTGTGGGAGTGTGTGTGAGTGAGTTAGTATGAGTGTGTGAGAGTAAGTGAGAGTGTGAGTGAGTGTATGTGTGTGTGAGTGTGAGTGTGTGCGTGTGAGTGTGTGCGTGTGAAAGTGTATGTTAGTGTGTGACGTTACAGACCGGGCCCTTACGCTGGCCAGGGGCTGCTAACCCAGCCCCGACGGAAAGACCGCCTAAGCACTCTCCTCCTTGCGGTGGGAGAAGGGCGTGAGGGGCCGCTACCCCCTCCTGCTCGACGCAGAGCTGGCTGCGTCGTACACCCCATATACGGGTGTACGGTGCAGCGGCTCCCCAAAGGCTTGAGCTCACAGCCTGCCTTATACGGCAGCTGGGCCCTTCGTCCTTCGTGCTGGGCCCTTCGTGCGTGTGTGTGCGAGTGGGTGTGTGTTCGTGTGTGCGAGTGGGTGTGACTGCTTGTAAGTGCGTGTGAATGCGTGAGTGCGGGTGAGTGCGTGTGAGTGCATGTGAGTGCGTGTGAGTGTGTGCGAGTGCGTGTGAGTGCGTGCGTGTGAGTGCGTGTGAGAGCGTGTGAGAGCGTGTTAGTGCGTGTGAGTGCGTGTTAGTATGTGGAGTGCGTGTGAGTGCGTTTGACTGCGTGTGAGTACGTGTGAGTGCGTTAGACTGCGTGTGAATGCGTGTGAGTGCGGGTGACTGCATGTGAGTGCGTGTGAGTGCGTGTGAGAGTGTGCGAGTGCGTGTGCATGCGTGAGAGGGTGTGTGCGTGCGTGAGAGAGTGTGTGAGTGTGTGAGAGAGTGTGTGAGTACGTGTGAGCGCGTGTGAGTACGTGTGAGTGCGTGTGAGTGCATGTGAGTGCGTGTGAGTGCGTGTAAGTACGTGTGAGTGCGTGTGAGTGTGTGTGAGTGCGTGCGAGTGCGTGTGAGTGCATGTGAGTGCGTGTGAGTGCATGTGAGTGCGTGTGAGTGCGTGTGAGTGCGTGTGAGTGCGTGTGGGTGCGTGTGAGCGCGTGTGAGTGCGTGCAAGTGTGCGTGTGTGTGCGATTGGGTGTGTGTGCGTGTGTGCGAGTGGGTGTGACTGCATGTGAGTGCGTGTGAGCTCATGTGAGTGCGTGTGAGTGCGTGCGAGTGTGTGTGAGAGCATGTAAGTGCGTGTGAGTGCGTGTGAGTGTGTGTGAGTGCATGCGAGTGCGTGTGAGTGCGTGTGACTGCGTGAGAGTGCGTGTGACTGCGTGTGAGTGCATGTGAGTGCGTGTGAGTGCATGTGAGTGCATGCGAGTGCGTGTGAGTGCATGTGAGTGGGTGCGACTGCATGTGACAGCGTGTGAGCGCATGTCAGTGCGTGTGAATACGTGCGAGTGCGTGTGAGTGCATGTGAGTGGGTGCGACTGCATGTGACAGCGTGTGAGCGCATGTCAGTGCGTGTGAATACGTGCGAGTGGTGCGTGTGAGTGCATGTGAGTGCGTGTGAGCGCGTATGAGTGTGTGTGAATGCATGTGAGTGTGTGTGAGTGCGTGTGAGTGCGTGTGAGTGCGTGTGAGTGCGTGTGAGTGCGTGTGAGTGCGTGTGAGTGTGCGTGTGTGTCGTTACAGTATCTGACCGGGCCCTGACGCTGGCCAGGGGCTGCTAACCCAGCCCCGACGGAAAGACCGCCTAAGCACTCTCCCCCTTGCGGTGGGAGAAGGGCGTGAGGGGCCGCTACCCCCTCCTGCTCGACGCGGAGCTGGCTGCGTCGTACACCCCATATACGGGTGTACGGCGCAGCGGCTCCCCAAAGGCTTGAGCTCACAGCCTGCCATATACGGCAGCTGGGCCCTTCGTCCGCACAAACAGCAGTCGCGCCGGCGCGCTACGCGGCGCCCGCGCTGTCCTGCCCGCCCTGAAGTCCTTGCAGCGCCGGGGCGCCCGGCCGGCCTGCTACCGGCTGGCGGTGCTCCTCTAGGCGCGAAAACAAAGCGCTGAGAACCTGCCCCGAGCTTGGTCCGGCTCGTGGGCGGTCAGCACCAAAGGAGAACCCAAGACAGCGCGCGTCCTACCCCTGCTACTACTCCTACTACGACGGCCCCGGAGAGGCCGGGGGGTGGCCCCTAGAGGCCGAGCTCCAGAGCTCCGCTTGGCCTCGAGGCGGCAGGAGGTCGGGCGCGGGCCTTGCGGCAGCGGGCTAGGTGACGGGGCTATAGTTCGCACTAGGCGGCACCTCGCCAACTCGCCTCACTCTCGCTATACCCGCTCCCTAAAGCCTCCCTCGCCTACAAAAGGCAGCCCGCGGCGGTCTCTGCACCCTAAGTCCTCTCGGACCCAAAGGAACCCCCCCTCATCCCCTCCTCTCACGCCTCCCTGCCTCGACGCCCTAAGTTCCCTCCCTCACCCCTAAAGCCCCTTCATCCCCTCACTCCACGACCCCTCCCTCTCCCTCCATACCCATCCCTGCGTGCTGCACACACTGAATGTGGCCGTTGACCACCGCCAGGATGGGGTGGTCAGGCCCTACCCCCTCCCATCCCCGCCTTGGCACGTCTAGCTCCGCAAACCCCCGCACACGCTGCCAAAAATCTAGTGCTGCGCGCGCCTTGGCCACCTCGACTGGGTCTGGGGCGTCCGGGGCGGTGGGTGAGTTCCTGACTGCCCACAGCCCCACGCGCGCCCGTTCCATGGCCGTGAGTGCCGCCAGGCAGATCACGTCCCACACGCACTGCTGCACGCCTGGCGGTGGCTCCGCCAGCCACACGTTTGCCCGGGTGATGGGCCCGGGCACGTGGGCGGCGATCTGCTGCACCACCGCTTGCGCCACCGGGCACTCCCAGAAGTGGTGTGCACGCGGCGAGCATGCGTGTGGGCCGGCTCCCCCGTACGCGCCGCACTTGCATTGTTCTGGTGCATTGTTCTGCGTGTGTAGGTGAGTGGGTGCGTGTGTAGGTGAGTGAGTGCGTACGAGTGCGTGTGAGAGCGTGTACGTGTGTGTGAGTGCATGTTAGTACGTGGAGTGTGTGTGAGTGTGTGTAAGTGCATGCGAGTGCGTGTGACTGCGTGAGAGTGCGTGCGACTGCGTGTGAGTGCGTGTGGGTTAGTGAGTGTGTGTGTGGGGGGGGGAGGGGAAGTGTGTGACTGTCGCTCCGTACGCTCGACCCACCCGGCAAAGTCATACTCGCGCCAAGTTTCCGACTCGGAGGAGCATGCACGGCTGTGCAAAGTGGGCGGCAAATGCCCATGGCAAGTCGATTATGCATCGCGCGCAGGCAGAAGGCCCCCAAAATAAGCCGTTCATAAGACTGTTCTATAGGCATCATATGACGTGAAATTCTGGGTGGGAAAGAGGCGTGCTTGCAAAACCCTGGACTCGCGCGACCCTGGACCCGACTCGTGCGAAGCAAATAACCGCGACCTAAGAACAACAGAATTGTAAAGCAAAGAGCATAAAGAATGAAAGGATGCAAATTACGAGCCGGAAAGCAAGCGGGTGGGAAAAGTGTACAACAACCGGGAAGACATAGTTCTGCACCTAGTGCGCTCTGGGCTTTGGCATGCGTGCGTGAATGTGCGGGAGTGCGTGAATGTGCGGGAGTGAGGGAGTGAGGGAAAGAGTGTGTGAGTGCGTGAGAGAGTGTGTGAGTGCGTGAGAGAGTGTGTGAGTACGTGAGAGTGCGTGTGGGTACGTGTGGGTACGTGTGAGTGCGTGTGAGTACGTGTGAGTGCGTGTGAGTGCGTGTGGGTGCGTGTGAGCGCGTGTGAGTGCGTGCAAGTGTGCGTGTGTGTGCGTGTGAGTGCGTGTGGGTGCGTGTGAGCGCGTGTGAGTGCGTGCAAGTGTGCGTGTGTGTGCGAGTGTGTGTGTGTGTGTGTGTGTGTGCATGTGTGCGAGTGGGTGTGACTGCATGTGAGTGCGTGTGAGCGCATGTGCGTGCGTGTGAGTGCGTGCGAGTGCGTGTGAGTGCGTGTGAGTGCGTGTGAGAGCGTGTGAGTGTGTTAGACTGCGTGTGAATGCGTGTGAGTGCGGGTGACTGCATGTGAGTGCGTGTGAGTGCGTGTGAGTGCGTGTGTGAGTGTGTGTGAGTGCGGGTGAGTGCATGTGAGTGTGTGTGAGTGCGAGTGGGTGCATGTGAGTGTGTGTGTGAGTGTGTGTGGGTGCATGTGAGTGTGTGTGAGTGTGTGTGTGAGTGTGTGTGGGTGCATGTGAGCGCGAGTGAGTGCATGCAAGTGTGCGTGTGTGTGCGAGTGGGTGTGTGTGCGTGTGTGTGAGTGGGTGTGACTGCATGTGGGTGCGTGTGAGCGCATGTGAGTGCGTGTGAGTGCGTGCGAGTGCGTGTGAGTGTGTGTGAGAGCGTGTAAGTGTGTGCGAGTGCGTGTGAGTGCGTGTGAGTGCGTGTGAGTGTGTTTGACTGCGTGTGAGTACGTGTGAGTGCGTTAGACTGCGTGTGAATGCGTGTGAGTGCGGGTGACTGCGTGTGAGTACGTGTGAGTGTGTTCCACTGCGTGTGAATGCGTGTGAGTGCGGGTGACTGCATGTGAGTGCGTGTGAGTGCGAGTGAGAGTGTGTGAGTGCATGTGAGTGCATGTGAGTGTGTGTGAGTGCGTGTGAGTGCATGTGAGTGCATGTGAGTGCATGTGAGTGCGGGTGACTGCATGTGAGTGCGTGTGAGTGCGTGTGAGTGCGTGTGTGAGTGTGTGTGAGTGCGGGTGAGTGCATGTGAGTGTGTGTGAGTGCGAGTGGGTGCATGTGAGTGTGTGTGAGTGCGTGTGAGTGTGAGCGGCTGCATGTGAGTGCGGGTGAGTGCATGTGAGTGCGTGTGAGAGTGTGTGAGTGCATGTGAGTGCATGTGAGTGTGTGTGAGTGCGAGTGGGTGCATGAAAGTGCGTGTGAGTGTGTGTGAGTGTGTGTGGGTGCATGTGAGCGCGAGTGAGTGCATGCAAGTGTGCGTGTGTGTGCGAGTGGGTGTGTGTGCGTGTGTGTGAGTGGGTGCGACTGCATGTGGGTGCGTGTGAGCGCATGTGAGTGCGTGTGAGTGCGTGCGAGTGCGTGCGAGTGCGTGTGAGTGCGTGTGAGTGCGTGTGAGAGCGTGTAAGTGTGTGCGAGTGCGTGTGACTGCGTGTGAGTACGTGTGAGTGCGCTAGACTGCATGTGAATGCGTGTGAGTGCGGGTGACTGCGTGTGAGTACGTGTGAGTGTGTTAGACTGCGTGTGAATGCGTGTGAGTGCGGGTGAGTGCATGTGAGTGCGTGTGAGTGCGTGTGAGAGTGTGTGAGTGCATGTGAGTGCATGTGAGTGTGTGTGAGTGCGTGTGAGTGCATGTGAGTGCATGTGAGTGCGTGTGAGTGCATGTGAGTGCGTGTGAGTGCGTGTGAGTGTGTGTGTGTGTGTGTGCGTGTGTGTGCGTGTGAGTGCGTGTGAGTGCGTGTGAGTACGTGTGAGTGCGTGTGAGTGCGTGTGAGTGCGTGTGAGTGCGTGTGAGTGCGTGTGAGTGCGTGTGAGTGCGTGTGAGTGCGTGTGAGTGTGTGTGTGTGTGTGTGTGTGTGTGCGTGTGTGTGCGTGTGAGTGCGTGTGAGTGCGTGTGAGTACGTGTGAGTGCGTGTGAGTGCGTGTGAGTGCGTGTGGGTGCGTGTGAGTGCACGTGAGTGCGTGTGAGTGCGAGCGGCTGCATGTGAGTGCGTGTCAGTGCGTGTGTTTGCGTGTGAGTGCACGTGAGTGTGCGTGTGTAGTTGAGTGGGTGCGTGTGAGTGTGTGTGACTGCGTGCGAGTGCGTGTGAGTGCGTGTGAGTGCGTATGAGAGCGTGTAAGTGCGTGTGAGTGCGTGTTAGTACGTGGAGTGTGTGTGAGTGTGTGTGAGTGCATGCGAGTGCGTGTGAGTGCGTGTGACTGCGTGAGAGTGCGTGTGAGTGCGTGTGGGTGTGGGAGTACTTTTGGGTTTTAGGGTTTTAGGGTTTTGGGTTTTAGGGTTTTACGGTTTTGGGTTTTGGGGGGGGAAAGTGTGTGGAAAAGTGTGGGTTTTAGGGTTTGAGGGTTTGTGGGGAAAGTGTGGGGAAAGTGCGGGGAAAGTGTGTTGGGGGGGGGGGAAGTGTGTGACAGTCGCTCCGTACGCTCGGCCCACCCGGCCAAATCGTACTCAAGTTGACACTCCTCATTCTTCACACAAAAATTGCTCCGGGCAATGAAGCGAAGCTTCATGGGTCATGTCTGTCCCTGCCCCCCTCCGTCCGTCCGTCCGTCCGTCCGTCCGTCCGTCCGTCCGTCCGTCCGTCCGTCCGTCCGTCCGTCCGTCAGGGGAAAACAAACAAACAAGATACGGTACAGCAGCGGAGGGACGGAGGAGGGGGCGGGTCGGATGAGTCGGTGGCATCGCACCTTGAAACCCCCCAACATACAACCTCCCCGTTGCCTTCACTCTGCCCACCCATAGCCGGCGGATTCGGCGTTCGTGTACATAGGTCTGTCCTTATCCGTCGTCAGTTTTCGGTTGTGCATCGTACGGCAGGCCCCGTGAGGATTGTCGTGCTGGAGGGCAAGCAAGGGTCGGCCGGCGGGACGGACAGCGGCGGCAGCGACGGCGACGGCGACGGCCGCGGCGGCGGTGCAGGGGCGGTGCGCGTCCGTGCCGCTTGGACGCTGAGGCCGGGGCAGCGGCGGGTCGACGCAGGAGCGGCGGGGGCGCAGGTAATGGCCCGGGGAGCAGAGTGGGGACGGGATGATGCTTGCGGGGCCGCGTGTGTGTGTGTGTGTGCGTGTGCGCATGGAGAGGATATCATTCCACGAAGATTAAGATTACACGTCGGGAGCCATGACCTCCTCACCACCCGGTCTGGCGGCGACGCGGTCGCTGTGCCTCTCGTCTTGGTAAGGTTACAGGTATGTTCGGCAAGCATTGTCCCCGGGTTCCGGGTCCGTTCGCTAACGCCGTCTCCGTCCCTCTGCTGCGGCATCTTCTTCCTCACTCCTCACCACTCCCCATGTACATGCGCACACGGACGTACGGGGAAGGGCGGGGAATGCGCATGTGAGATGTGTTGGGGAGGGCGACGGGGGGAGGAAGTGGGCATACCCAGCCAGCCAGCCAGCCAGTCAGCCAGCCAGTCGGCCAGTCGGCCTGCGATTTAGCGAGCGGCGCTTCAGGCCGGTGGTGTACCGCATGCCTGTCGCCTACTATTCTTGTGGCATTTTGGCACATGGCGCAACTTTTGGGGAGACGTTGGGCTCAATTGGAAGTGACAGCTCGGCAGGGGAGGCAGCCGTGGTCGGTTTGCCTGGCTGCGGTTAGAAGAGGAGGAGCAGCAAATGCTTGAAGTTGCTTGAAGCGCTCCGAACCAGAAACGGGGGTTGTTGTGACCCAAGTTACTGCAAGCCGTGATGTGACGGTATTAGTCATACTGTGACGATACTGTACTAGCGCTTGAGCATAACGTCTAAACCGTAGGCTGGGTATTGCGCGATATCGTTGTTTATAAGCAAATCCTCTATAATTTCAGATATTTTGTACGTTTTTACGGGCATTTTTGGGCGGGGCCCCAGCGCGAAGCGCCCAGGGGGGCCCCGCCCTGTAGGATTGCCCGTGCGTGTGTGGGATCTGGGTTCTGGGTTCTGGGTTCTGGGAAGTAATTGGACAAGTGTGGACTTTCGGCCAACGGAAAGTCTGCAGAAGTAAAAGATTACATTCTTTATTTCACGGTAAATTTATTATTGGAACCCAACATCGCATGAGTACAAACCAGTTTGGCAGTCTCCATGGACCGAGGCCGAGGTCAAACCAACACCTCTCGGCCTATAATTAATTCCAGAAGATTCATCGTTCCTTAAGGTGGAATTGTGACATGACGGCGTGAAATGAATCTTCGTTTCGGCAAGAAACCAACTATGTTTGCATTGCGTGCGAACATTCTTCCCGCGACCACACCACAGCAGCTCTGCTAGCCGGTCCGATCGTCTTGACGCATATTGCTATTACAAAGGTTGCAAGGAGCAAACCATGATGGGCAAACTGCTGGTTGTTGGACGCCAAGCCGCCAATGCACGCACGATGCAGCGGTCTTCTGCGGGCCGCCCAACAAGTCCAGTCGGCAACCTAGGGGATGGACTTCTACATTCCCTGTCCTAATGTTAAAGTTGTCAAGCCTCCTCTACGACGAATACCTCGGTAGCGAAGCCTGTGCACTCTCGTCGGCAACTGCACGTCATCATCGCGACCCTCTCAAACAGTTCCGCTGTCCTTCTATCTATTGGCAAGTCAGCCTGCGTGATGTGTAAATGATACACTGCATGTCTACTGTCAAGTAACTTCAGCCAATGCGCTGGCCGGAAGAGTTGCACAGTGCCGAGACGGCGCGCGATGCTAAACATGGGTCGGATTGCTGAAGCCGCAGGCATTTCAGGTATAAAGCTCTGGCTGCCTATCAGCAGGAATGTACACTCTCACAGTCGACGCCCTCGCCGCTCGCTTTGGAAATGCCGTATTTCGGTCGATGCGCACATGCGCTCATGCACCCGACGGGATGACGCGCTTGGCGCGGCGCCGGCAGGCCTTGCTAACGACTCGGCTAGCAGGCATTTCGGGAAAAAAGCTCTGGCTGTCTATCAGCAGGAATGTCGACACTCTCACACTTCACGCCCTCGCTGCCCTAGCACTCAACTTAACCCGTACGGATTTAGTGGGGCCCCGCCCTTTTTCCGGCTTCAAGGAAGCCGACACCAACCCCTTGTCGTATAGGGTAGCAAGAATAACCCCATTTCACTTTGCCATTAGATAGCTTCAAAATGTTCGTCATGGCGCCCATGCTCGAGCATGCTCCGCGACGTGGCCTATCGCGACCTGCGGACGAATCAAAGCGCGGGCCGAAGGGCTTTGCACCGGAAACAAATCAGTAACGTTTCCGCTTTATCTGCTGCCCTTGCGGCGCGGACGCGCGCGCCCATAAGCGTCATCCTCGGCGCTCGACCGATATCCTCGCGCCTCGCCACCCCGGATCACGGTGTGCCCCTGGGGGTAGGAGGAACAGTCTGTCTAGCCTGTACGGCTAGCAACCGATATGAAAGCCGGTTTCCCTTGTAATCCTCGCATCCTAAAGCACTCGACCCGTTCGAGATTCACTGTAAAAATATCGCAAGCTGGGTGGTCGCTCCCGGCGTGGCGTGGCGTGGCCCCGACGCTAGAGGCTGTCCGTCCAGTCAGCCAGCCAGCCAGCCAGCCACCTCCTCGTTTGCTCTGCGCCCACCTTCCAGCTTCCACTCCACGGCAGCGCCGCCGCTGCAGCGGGCACACCACCCGCCTGCTACGGTTTCTCTTCTTCATCACCCACCGCCTGACCCACCTCGACACACACATCACCCGCCGCCTCCTCTCCCTCCGGCCGGGCCTCGCTTACATCGCCTGTCGCCCCTTGGTTGCGGTACCCTGCTGCGGTCCGTCTTTCTCGCCCTCCTCCCCGCCGCCTCCTCCCCCTCCGGCCTGGGGTCACAGGAGGGCGTGGGCATCGGCGAGATGGGCGGCGCGCACTGGTTCGCCCTTCAGGACCAAGACCAGCGCACGGACCACCATCAGGCCCAGGATGGCGATGCCGCCGCAGCCGCCGCCTCCTCTGGAGTCGCAGGCGACAAAGGCGGACCCCCGACAGCAGGCGGCGGCGCGGGCCCAGAGGGCGAGATCCGCATCGAGGCGACCTACGACATCCGACCCACGGGTCACGTCCACATCGCCTGGCGCGTCGACGCGCGCGACGCTCTGCCCGCGCCGCTGGCGGCGGGCCTGACGCCGTCGCTGCCGCGCGTCGGCGTCCGCGGCGCGGCGCCGCGCCGGCTGACGGCCGCGGTGTGGCTGGGCCGCGGGCCGCACGAGTGCTACTGGGACCGCAAGGCCGGCACGCGCGTCGGACAGTACGGCGCTGCCGTACGGGACATGCGAGTGCCGTACGTGTTCCCGCAGGAGTCCGGCGGCCGCGCGGATGTGCGGTGGATGGCGCTGCTGCCCGCCGCCGGCGCCGCTGGTAGCGGCGCCGCCGCCGGCGCCGCTGGTAACGACGCCGCCGCCGGCGACGGCCCGGGCCTGGCGGCCCTGGCGGTGCCGCCGACGCCGCTGCTTCACGTGTCGGTTTCGGAGCACAGTTTGGAGGCCATACACGCCGCCCGCCACGAATACGAGATTTCGCCCGACCCAGATTGTCGTACATTCTTCCACCTGGATCACGTGCACATGGGCGTCGGCGGCGACGACAGCTGGAGCCCCTCCGTACACCCCGAGTTTCTCGTCCCGCCCGCCGTGTACGACTGGACGATGGTGCTGGCCCCCTGCGACCCCGCCGCCGGCGCGCGCGACGTCGAGTGGGCGTATTGTGCGCTGCGCGCGGCCGTGGCGACGGCGGCGGCGCAGCCGCCGTCAGCCGTGGACCCGGTTAGCGGGTGAGGGTCCTTTAGGGTGGCTGCACATGTTGCATGCTTCGTGGGGGCAGGGAGGGGTAGCGGACGGACGCGAGGGCAGAGGCGTGTGGCCGGTGGCCGGTTCTTCAACCCGATTCGGGCCCGAAATTGTTTGTTCTGGAGAGATATTTGGACAGATTTGCCCGGAAGAAACTGCTGGTGGCGAGGTGGCGCCCCGATTGAAAGGATTTTGAGCCGCGCGATGCTCCCAAGGCTTCGGGGGTCCATCCGAAACCACCTCGAAGCTGCAGCCCGGCCTGGCCAGCCCGGAAAGAAACATGTGTCTGCAAGGAGCTCCTGAGTTTCGGGCGCCGGGATAACGATGACGAGGAAGTGGAGAGTGTGGCGAGCGCGGGCGAGGAGGCGGACAAGTCTGAGGAGGACCAAGGCGCTGAGGAGGGTGTTGGGGTGGAGCGTGCAATGGGAGTCGGTGGGAACGGAGGCTGACGAGGAGCGGCGGCGGCTCTTCGGTTGCCGGTAAATAAAACGGGGTTCCAAACGTCCTGAGAGAGGTCCCTCGAATGGAACCCAGGTCCATTCCAGTGCAGATCGCGGGTATCACAGCATAACCCGGGGACGTGCTCGGGGGCGCCTGAAAAAGTTGAAGTTTTGGGTGACCCGAAGCTGGTTTTCCCCGATGGAGTGCCCCCGATGGACACCCTGGGGGGCAGACTTCCGGGGACAACAGGACAACCGAATTTTCGTCCCTGGGGGCCAACCCTAAGAAGAGCTCGGCTGGCAGGGTGTGGCGGGCGCGTGTAAGGGCGGCGGCCCACAGCCGCCGTACTGGTTGCACTCGGACTGCTCGCCTTCACTGCGACGGCCGGCCGGTCGGCGGCGAGCGGGCGCACCCTCTCCCTCCCGCGGCGCGTTCTTCTGCGTTCGTGCGCGTGTTGCGTAATACACGTGTTGCGCGAGGATCAGAGGGAAACAGGGGCCGTGCGCCTTCGCTCCGGCACATCGCATTTGCGGTCCGTGTGATAAGACAGGCAGGCCAGGCAGGCCGGGGGAAAAGAACACGGTAAACCGAAGGGACGGGCCCTGAAGCCTTGGAATTGGGTGTTATTGTGGTTGTTGCAGCGGGCGCCAGAGTCCAAACCCTCATTATTAGGAGGTTAGAGCCCACATCGCTCCGACGCCACCGTCGCCTACCGGTACGTCCCACGGCTGCGATATCATTCTTCCGCCGTATGTACCGTGGCCGCGAACGCGGTCGACGGCCAAACGCGGCCAACCGCCGTGCTTTCGACACGTTTCGACACGTACCGAATCCCTCACCGCGGCTTGCGGACGGAAGAAACCTGGACGTGAAGCTCGGGACAGGTTTTATGGCTGCCAGGAAGGCGGTTAGGCGCAGCAGGGCGCAGCGCCATGGGCGCACACGCATCTTCCCGGACAACGCATGGTTCGACCAGATCAGATCGCCTTCTTGGTTTGGCATTGGCGCCTTTTCATTTAATGCGCGATCTGTGCCGACGTCTTCGGCTGCCGAATTCCACACGAGGACACGACTTCGAGCAGCTGCTGTGTAATTGTGTCGAGCGCAAGTAGGTTTAACCGAATAAACAGTAATGCCAGTCACCTTGCCAGGGATGCCTGCCAGTCGCAAAATAAGTATATTGCGTTAAATAATCAACTTGTTCGGCGTATTTTTGGCTTGTGAAGCGTGGAATAGGCTCGGATGCCGGGAATCCGGGGTGGACGAGAGGTATCGTAGCTGTACCGAGTGGAAGCGTTTCAGTTGTTCATCAAGGCAACATTGCATATATGCCCATGGTTAGGCCCAACTCGGCTATATCTCCTCACAGTGGTCGAGGCTTGCGGTTGCCACGCTGGATCCGCCCTATTGAAAACACCAATAAGTCGGGTTTTTATTTTGTATATCTGCCCTAATGTTATGTCTACCGTTTTTCTTGCGTTGCAAAGAGGCGCGTGAACCGTGGGTCGAGCTTGGCGAAAGGGTGCATTAGGGTCAGGTCAGCCTTAGCGAAAGGTTTGCACCAAATGTGACATCGCCACGCTCTGACATCAAACGTACATGTTTTGAAGGGAGCTGCGCCGGTGTACAAGGCGATGAAATATTCGTACCCCCGTACCCGGGCCTCGCTACGTCAGAATGCTTGGCAGCGGAGGTCTTGTGTAACAGTGCCCTTTGGCTTCTTACACTGTATAGGGACGTTTATAAGTTTGGTACATTAAATGTCGCTATTTTTACAATCCGAAACAAAATAATTCCGGGGTGCCGCGTTGCGGGTTTTGGAAAGCAAATCATCTAAACGCTGTAATATTATCCTGACGGTGAGCTTTAACACACTCACGGCGCGCACCGGCTTTCAAGGCGCCAGTTGCTAAAGTTTTGGTCTTAATAACATACCATAATCAAGGGCACCGCCCGGTAAAAAGCTTTCGGTTGACAAAAAATGCTGGACAGAAGCATGAAGGCAGGGTGAAGTAGCTGCCTTCAAGCAGCGGGGGGCCAGTCTCGGGCAAGAATGGTTCTGTTCTGCTGCTTTCCTGGAGGAGGGCCGGCTGCTGCTCGCCAGGCGCAGCAGGAGCCGGAATTTCAGCATGAAGAGCAAGTTCCACAGGCTCAGCAGCCAGTCCAAGCCGAGGCAGCGGCCGTAGGACCACAACCGGTGCCCGACGGCTCTAGCCAGCCGGCGTCTTTCAGTCGTGGAAGTCTTCCTACGCAATTATCTCAGGTAAATTTCAATCGCGCCTGCTGCTCCTTGTTACGGTAAATTTACGGTTGCTGGCGGCCATCCGGAGGGCGTAACTCTGCAAGGATATCGCCCGTTTTGCATCGCTGATCCCGGGTGGCACCTTTTGTAGTTGCTTTCTGGCGTACCAGCAGCTGGAGCGCGAAGTAACGACCTCTGGGCGAACTTGGCAAAAAGCGCGGATAGCCTGGTTGCAGCTTTGGCAATTACTGCTGCAAGGTCAGTTTGCTAATAAAGCTCTGAAATTGATGCGAGCTCGGATATGCCGGCGTCATCACTCTTGCCGCTGCTGTGAAAAGGCCTGCAACCTGCGGCTCACTGGGTCGTTCAGACGTTGTGGCATAACAGCTTTGACTTCGGTCCTGGCGAAACTTTTCTGACCATATCCCGACCCTCGCCCAAGGCGCCACGGCCACATACTGGCCTGCGCCACAGCGCCATGGTTGACCGTGTCAGGCCAAGGGAAGCAGTGTTTTCTGCATGCCCTCGTCCAATATGACTTCTGTTGAGTGATGTGGTTGCTCGCCGGGGATCTCGCCGGGGCTCCCACCCAGCGAAACCTTCTAGCCTTCGACCTCCCGGACGCCCGGTGCAGCCTCTTATGCGGGCTACGACACCCACCGCTGTGCTGATCGTGTAGGCAGCCACCCCCATGTCATTCTTCACCCCTTTCCCCGGGTTCCGCTCGTGACGCCCATTTCCTCATTTGCCGAACGAAACCACGTTGTACGAGATGCCTGTGAACCTGCTGGCAGCCCTGCCGGGATGCCACCGCTCTAAAACATCCCACCCCTCTGCGCCGCCGCAGTTTCTACATTTTCACGTCGTCACGGCGTTTCTGCAAGGTGGTGCCCAGTACCTCCTCCCCCTTGAGCACTGCTGTGCGGAAAAGTGGCTGGGAGTTGTGCCATGCGGCGGAGACACCCAGCGCCGTTCAAGTAGCGACCAGCAGGACGCCCACCTACTTCCAGGTGCGGCCCGGCCAGGTCGGGGGTCCGGGGGCCAGGGCCGACCCCCTCCCCATCCCCTTAATCCCCCGCCTACTCGACTCCGTTCCTGCGGAGTGTGCCCTGGCACAACGAGGGATGGGCGTTGCCAAGGCGGCCACGCAACGCAGCGCCGTGCAGTCACCCAAAGCTGTGCTGTGCTCGGTAGCGATGTGCTGCGCTGCTTGCCGACCAAGCGATGTGGGTCTCTGCAAACGGAACGAGCCACACACACACACACACGTTTGACGGCAAGGACTACCATACTGAAAGGGGGCGGTACTGAAAGGGGGCGGTGATGTTGGGTGCAACTGGGTCGTGGGCGATTCGCTGCCTGGAGCCCGGCGCGGCGCTGCCGGACCTGGCCCGGCTGGTGACCCGGCTAGCCGTCACACCCGCCAGCCCAGCCCATCACGTCACGTCACGTCATCAGGCGGCGTCGTCCGACGACGTGACCAGGCGTACATGGGAGCACGCACATTGCCGTTCAACGGGGGTGCATCGGTGCTCTCAAGCCTGACGCGCACTAGGCAACGCGCCTCCCTGCATTCGTCCCGTGCCAACAAGCGCGCTGTTTGCTACCCACAAAACGCACGCGACACACACGACGCGTCCGCACGCAAGACGAACGAACTCGCACACGTGCTGGCGCCACGTGCCGGCCGCCGCATGCAGGTGCCTCGAGCGTCCCCCGCCTCGCACTCTCGGGGCGTGCCGGCGGACTTCCATGTGCTCCACCAGCAGGCTGGCTGCCAGGCGTTTCTGATGCTGCCGTTGTACCAGGTGGGTGAGGTGCGCGGTCAGATTGGGGCAGAAGGTCCAAAAAGGTGGTGGGCGGGGCGGCTGAGTGGGGCATGGGCGGCACGTTCAGCTCAAGGAACTGGACAGGGCTGGCCTAGGCAAGGGGGTATGGGTGGTGGGGTGCGTGATGGCCTTCAAGCCGGATGTACGGGCGGGACGGTGAGGTTTGGAGGGTGCGAATGCGGCCTGTGGAATGTCGGAGGGCAGGCGGCGCAACGGTCGCTCTGCTGCTCTGTGCTTAAGGCCGATGGATCAGCGGTGGTCCCGTTGTGAGTGGGCTCGCGGGATCGACCGCGCGGATGCCACGGCAAGTCCCATTATGTACCTTGGTTCCGGACTTTGCGGAGTTGGGGCATGGGGGTGTTCACGCTCGCCGGGCAGCCGATGGGGAACTCTTATCGACGAGCTGCACCCTTGCGTGAACAGGGTGCTTTTCCCCGGGGAAGGGGATGTGGGTTCGTGGCCCGGCACCAAGGGGCAGGCTGTCGGCTTGGTTTTAAGACTGAAAGCCACCTGGTTCCCATGCGTAGTTGGGTGTGTCGTCGTGTTAATCCTTGGGAGCGCACCCCGGCGTAAGCGCGCTGGTATGAATGCCGCTGCCTGGCGGTTTAGGCGCGGGTCGAAGCTGGAGGGAGGGAGGGGACGCAGAATGCGGCACTGGGCCCAAATGCGCACCAGGGAGCGAGAGAGACGGGATGGAGGCGTTCATGCGCTGCACTCTCACCCTTCGGCTCGGGCGGGCGAGGCGCATCGCACCGAACGCGCCGCGCTAGGATTCACACACCTGCTGCATTCATCAATGGCAGCTCCAGCAGGGGCGGCGCCAGCAGCAGCACCAACCGCCCTGTTGCCCCGTTCGCCCGCCCATGTTGCCCAGGGGGTAGTTGAGACCCACATGAAAGCAGCCCCACACGAGGCTCTCGACATACAATGATAAAACGCACCGCACCGCACCGCCGCTGCACCCCCGCCCCGCACCCCCGCACCGCCCCCGCCCCGCCGCACCCCCGCCCGCACCCTCTCCGACTCCGCGCACCACCCCCACCCACGCAACCCCACATACCGGTATCCCCTACCACCCGGTTCACAGGGCCATACCGTTGTTGGCGCGCTGCTGCTGGCCCACACGGAGCCCATCCCCACGCTTGCGGAGCACCGGTGGCTTGCCGCCTACCTGCCGCTGCTGTCTCTGTACCTGACGGAGACGTCGGCGCTCAAGCTGGTCAACTTCACGGAGAAGATCCAGACGGCGGTGGGGCTCAACCAGCTGGCATGGATCATTTCCAGCGAGCTGGACAGCTGGTTCGACTGGTGCCACCCGGACGACACGGAGGCGAGGCTGGTGCTGCTGGCGCCAGGTGGGGGCCGGGGGGTTTCCACGGATAGGCTGGGGGGAGGTAGGGGGGCCCGAGTGCAGGGTGGGTTTAAATTGAGTGAAATGCGGAAATACCGGTAGTACTGGTTGCAGCAGCCAGGGTGAGATCTGCACAACGGAAGGGGGGGGCTGGACAGAGCTGGGCTGCGCTGCTGATTGGAGTTGAGGAGAGAAGGAGGCTGGGTGCAGAGGCGGAGCCGGGTGGGTCAGGGCTGGACGTGGTTGAGGGCGTGGTGTCGGCGTGGGACGCTGGGGGGCGGGCAGGATCGGAGGACTTGGAAGCAGCCGGTCGAGACGAGGCAGGGTTGCACTTGCCTGTCAGCGCACCACCGGCCCGCCAGTCACTCGGCTGCTGGCCCCTGTCCTGCCTCCCCTCCAACCTCTCTCCTTATTATCTATCCCTCCATCGTTGCAACCTCCCTCCCTCGTCGCCGGTCGGCCCTTCCCGCAGACCAATCCGCCGCCATGGTCCTGTCCCGTTCCGTGGGCGCTCTCCGGGCGTTTGACCCGGTCAACTCGATCGACGTGTTGGTGTCCGGCGGTATGCGCAGCGGCTCCACATATAACACGCGCCGCACAAGCGCCAACATTGAACCGGAGCTGGGGCCGCTGGGCCTACGACGCGACCCGTCCTTCGCGTCGCGGGGCTTGGTGAGGACCAACACGGGCGGGCTGGCGTCGTCAATAACGGGCGGCAAGACGGTGCGTTGTAGGGGGGCGTGGGGGGGGGGGGTAAAAAGAAAAATTGCAGCGGAGAAGGAGGCGGCGTTAGCGAACGGACCCAGAACCCAGCAATAATTACCGAACATACCTGTAACCTTACCGAGCGTGGAGGGGGCGAGTGGGCTGGCGCTTGGCGGGGGGAGGGGGAACACGATGCTGTGCTGCAGGGCGGGACGTGCGGCTGCGGCGCTGGCCTCGTGCTGGTGGCGTCCGGGTCGGCTGGGCTGATTGCATGGATGGGCTGGGTGTGGGCTCTGGCTTGTGGGCGGATGTGCGCTCTGCACGCCCTGCAGGCCCTCCCTCCCACCTCCGCTCTCCCCTCGCTGCCCACGCACCTGCCTTCCCCCGACCTCCTGTCCTCACGTCCTCCCGCTCCGCGTCCCTTCCTCAGGCCCCCGAGGAGGGCCTCCTGGGCACGCACATGTCGCTGTCCAACACACTGACGCGGCGCTGCCTGGCGGAGGGCTCCAAGCTGCTGTTCGTGGCGGATGTAATGGCCGCGCTGAAAAAGTACGGAGAACCTTGGAAGGACGTGTTCATGGAGCAGGCGCGGGTGACCAACCCGACGTGGTGAGTGACCAGGGCAGGCGGCCGGGGTGGATGGGGTTGACTGGAGGGCACTGGAGGGAGGGAGAGTTGGCCTGGAGACATGAAGGGCTGGAGCAAGGTGGGGCGGAGGCGCGGGCGGCAGTTCCGAATGTTATAATGCTGCACCCGGCTTGCGCACCCCGTAATGTTCCCTTCCCTCGCCGCGTCCCTTACCTTCCTGCCTGTCTGTCTGCCGGTCGGCCTCACAGGGTGGTTGCTGCGCCCATCGCTCACGCCGGGAAGCACCTGGGGGCCATCCTTTGGCTGTCCAGCTCGCGCCTCAACCCAAACATGTTGGCGCAGACCGCGAAGGCCACGGTGCCGCTGCTGCTGCACACCGTGGCGAGACAGGTGGGTGGGTGCCGTGCATCGACGTGTCGTCGGTGCGTTGCCGTGCGGCGCAAGCGTGCGGCTTGAGGCAAATCGGCGGTAATTTGGGAGTTTGGGTCTGGCAAACGAGGAGCCCCATGGGGAGGTGCTTCAAGCGCGTCCGACGTGGGACTATGGATGCCACGACCTGGGGCACAATTACTACAACAACAACAACAATAACAACCCCAGCCCGGCCCAAAGCTTAAACCCGACAGTCCCGGTCAGCCCACCCTCCCTTCCAGGCGAATTGCACCCAATCACCCCCCAACACCATGTTTGATTTTCGATTTCCACCCATACCTACCAACCCACCAGTTTGACTCCCTACGTTTCACTCTTAAGTCTCAACCCACGCGTCTCCTCTTTCCCGACAGATGGTCCACCTGATCCAGCAAGCCAGCAGCGCCGCGGGGGCGGTGGACGACCCGGGCGTGTTTTGGTCGCAGCTGCTCGCCATGCCGCACCTCAACATGCTCAGCGGCGCCACCGCCACGGGCTTCGCCAACGGCGGCACGGGCGCTGGCTACACGGGCACCGGCCTCGACACGGTCGACGTGGCCTCGTCGCTGGGCGGCTCCGTCATTGGCGCGCCCGGCGTGGGCGTGGGCGTGGGGATGCCTGCGAGGGCCGTCAGCGGCCACAGCGACGCGCTGACGGGCGGCGGCATCCTGACGGGGGTGCCCACGGACGGCAGCCGGCAGCTGCGCTACACGGTCATGGTCCGGTCCGACAGCGTGTCCACGTCGGCGCTGGTGCGGGCCTACCAGACCGCCATTGCGCACGCACAGCGGTCCGCGGCGGCCACGGTGTGCGCGGAGGTGGGCTCGGCGTACGAGGAGATACAGGTGGGCGGCGAGCGCGAGGGTGGGCGGCGGGGCGGGTGTGTGCGGGATGGGAGGGGGAAGGCTACGCGGCTGGTTTCTTGGTTTTGGCGGGCGGGACAGGGCGGGAGGGCTAGTTTTTTGTCGGTGTGGGGGCTCTTCACGGGCCGAAGCAATGGGGAGGCTTCAAAAGGCTTTTTGCGACAACGCGGAGGCGAACGCTGCCTCCACACTCGCCCGTCCCCGCAGGTTCATCCAACGCAACAGGTGCTCCCTACTACCTTTGCCGCCCGCCTGGCCTATCACATTTCAGGAACGGCTGCTTCCTGCGAAACCAGTACCAACTTCGCATCTGCCTCACGATCCCTCACACGCTGCTGCTTCACCCTCATCCCCCACCCCACCTCTCCCCCGCCCGCCTACGCCAGGTGATCGCCAAGGCCGGCCAGGGCGCCTTTGGCTCCGTGTACGTTGCGCTGTGGAAGGGCCTGGTGGTGGCGGTCAAGGTGATGCGGCAGCAGGCCGAGGGTCGCCGCGCCATGCGCACCGCCTGGGAGCTGGCGGTCACCAAGTCGGTGTCGCACCCCAACATCGTCATGGTCTACGCCACCTTCACGGACGTTGTCGTGGTGAAGCTGTCCAAGCGGCTCATCCGGTTCGTGCCCGCGGCCACGACGCTCGCGGACCCGGCGGTGCCCGGCAGCGCGAGCAGCACTGGCGTGGCCGGGGCGGCGCAGGGGGGAGGCGGCGCGGCGGACGGGGGGCAGGCGGCCGCGTCGGACGCGGGCGCCAGGTGCCAGGTGCGTGCGATAACGGTGCTGTATCGGTGCTGTACCGATCGAATAATCACGGCACGGTGGTTGGCCTTGTATGTGCGCGCGTGCGGGTGTGGTGGCGGGCGGGCGGGTCGTTGCGGATGGGGAGGTCTGTTGAGCGCGTGTGGCGGCCGCCAGCGCGCCCATCACACTGGCGCAACGCGCATGGGTTTTACGTCGACGCGGGTATGGGTGTTGGGTTCCACTTGTTTCGTGCTCTTGCTTGGCACTCTGCACTTCTTAGAGCCTGGGGGTCTGGTTCCATGTTTCCAGCTCGACTCTTTTTCCTTGCCTCCTTCGACCCTTGTCCCGTCAGGTCATCATCATGGAGTACTGCAACCTGGGCCCCCTGCACCACTACGTGGCGGAACGGCGGTACGCGCAGCAGCTCGCCCAACAGCAGGCGGAGCGGGACCGCCAGCAGCAGCAGCAGGCCGGCGGCGGCGGCGGAGCCGCCGGAGCCGTCTCTGGGCCGGCGCCGAGCACGGCGCCAGGCTCAGGCGACGCGGCACCCGAATCGGCGGCGGCGGCAGCCGGCGGCGCAGGCGGCGAGGGCTGGTGCCCCGCTGCCTCGGGCGCGGCCAGCGGCCCCGCGGTCGTCGCGACCAACGGCGGCGGCACGTGCGGCGGCCTGGGCGCGTCCGGCAGCAACAGCTCCTCGGGCTGCCTGCCTGCCGGGGCGGTGACGGGTCCGGTGGAGTTCAGCACCACGCTGGCGACATTGCTGGAGGTGGCGAGTGCGCTGCAGTACCTGCACTCGCTGGGCTTCATCCACTGCGACCTGAAGCCGGAGAATGTGCTGCTTAAGGTGGGAGGCGACGCGGCGGGGGGAGACCGGGCGGGGGGGGGCGGGGGCGAGGGGCTAATAGTAGATACAAGACCGCAGGGGAAGGTGGGGAGACCGGTTTATGGGGGCGAGGGGCGGCTGCGCGGGAGAAGGGGGCAGAGGTGGGAGGGTTGAGGAGGAAGCGTGCCGGCGACGAGCGCGGGGCAAGGAGAGGGGCAAGGGAGGGCGGGGGGGGGCAGCGCGGGTTGCGGGGCGGGAGGGGAGGTTGCGCGCATGGGAATATACCCCTGGCTGTTTGCCTGTCAGCCCGTTTGTCTGTCTGCCTGTTCGTCTGTCTGCCGATCTGCATGTTTCTGAGAACGTCCAGCAGCGAGTCGGGTGCCACGTGTCCGGAGTAGGTAAATGAATGGGGGGCGCCGTTCGTCTTCGTCACCCCTAAATCGCGCGCGCTGCCCCACGCAATACCCTGCCCCCCGCCCGCCACATATTTAGTAGTTGCCAATCGGAAACCCTCGCGCCCCGTGCCCGCCCCGCCCTTCCCTCCCCTGCCGTTTCCGCAGGCGAGCCCCGGGGACCCCCGCGGCTTCACCATCAAGGTCTCGGACTTCGGCCTCAGCGAGCTGCTGACCAGCGACGGGCCGCTGATGGGCGAGCTGGGCGGCACCGTGACGCACATTGCGCCGGAGATCGTGACGCACAAGCGGGTCACCAAGGCGGCGGACGCGTACGCGTTTGGGGTGGTCATGTGGGAGATGCTGACGGGTGCGTGCCGGCCTGCGTACCTGCGTGGCCGGGTGGGGCGGCTGGGCGCTTGGCTTGGCTGGGCTCGGTTGGGCCCACCCCGGCGCTGGGAGCTGCTCGGGGATTTCCTGACCTTGGGGAAGGGGAAGTGCCGGGCAGGCAGTCCCCGTGCGTGGTCCCCCTCGCGGGGGAGGGGGAGAATGGGGGATAGCTTGCCCGGGAGCAGTCGATTCGTCCAGCCGCGCAGTCCCGTCGGGCTGTGGGAACGCACGCCTCAAGGAGCACTCTCCAGGAGCACCGCTCATTGTGTCCTCTCGCGAATGTGGATAGATCATTCACCCGTCGTGACGAAGAACCTGCCCGCTCGGCATCGTTTCGGCTTGTTGTTGTCGGGGCGCGACGGCAGGGCAAGAAGCGCAGGCTTGCTCTGCTCCCCAACAATCATGCATGAGTGCCAAACCCTTCTAGCCCGATGCCGCCACTTCCCGCGCGTCTCCTGAGCTCGCGCCCATCCCTGTCGCCTTGTCCGCGACCATTCGCTGCCGGACCGCGCCGCCGCCGCTACCGCCGGCCCTTGTCCATGCAGCAAGCCTCAGACATCCACCCCCACACCCTCCACACTCCGCCGCCGGGCCCCGCTGCCCCCTTGCCGTACCCTCCTCCGCCCCCCTTCCCCGGCTGCTGCAACCAGATTCACGAGCCCCTCCCCGCCGCCTTGTCTCGCCTCTCCTTGCTCTGCCGCAACCCCAGGCAGCCGCCTGTACTCGGACCTGTTCACATCTGGCCGGGAGAAGCGCGTCCGCGACAAGCTGATCCTGGCCAAGGTGGCCCACGAGGGGCTGCGGCCCGTGTTCCCGGAGGGCACGCCGCACGAGTACGCGCTGCTGGCTCGCCGCTGCTGGACCGCCGACCCCACGCTGCGGCCGACCTTCACCGAGATACTCGCAGAGCTAGAGCTGATCCAACGCCGCTACTGCAAGAACGTGCAGTCTGCGCTGCCCGGACTGGAGGGAATCATGGGCGCAGCGGGGGCGCCGGCGACAGCGGCCGCGGCGACGCCGCCGCCAGCGGCGGCGCCGGCGGCGCAGGGAGCGGCCGGCGGCGCAGGGAGCGGCGGCGGCGGCGTCTGCAGCCCTGACGCGGCGGCTGCGACAGGCAGCGGCGGCGTGGCGCCGGCTGGCGGCAACACTGCGCCGCTGCCGCAGGCGCAGCGCGCGCTGGGCTCTGCGCCGCAGATTCGAGCCACCACCGATGTGGGGATGGCCTCCATGTCGCCTCGCGGTCACCCTGGGGGCTCGACCGGCAGCGGCGGGGCCGCCGCGGCAAGTGGACAGGCTGGGACGGCCATGGCGCCGCCGCCGCCGTCGCCGGCCCCGCAGGCGCATTTGCAGGCGGCGCCGAACGGGGCAGCGGCACCATCGCAGCAGGCCCTCGGCGGCGGCGCCGCCGCCGCTGCGGGTGCGCCGGCTCCGGGTGGCGTGGCGCTGCGAGCGGTGAGCACGCACAGCCCGCTGTCGCCGTCGCCGTTGCGGCAGATGTCCAACGCGCGGGAGGAAACGGGGGGCAACGGCACCGTCGCCGCACCGTCGCCGCCCGCCACCCCCGGTGCGGTCGCCGTCGCCGCCGGTGCCGCCACTGGCGGTAGCGGCGGCGGCGGCGTAAGCGACGCTGTGGCAGTGGACGTGGATGAGGTGGTGCCCGTTGAGGTGGAGGCGAACGGCGTGGCGGGAGGATAGCACACAGACCAACGCACGACCCAACAACCGAGCCACCGACCATCCCATCTATTCGCTCAATGGTGGGGAATGGGAACGCGGCGCGGCGCCCCATTTCGCGCAGGCGGCTCCAGCACGGTTAGGCAGTACGAAAGCACTGGGGCTCGTGGAGGGCTCCCAAGAGGGGTACCCGACAAGCTGCGGGCAGTGTTGCGGGCAGTGGGCGTTGCAGCTGGACTTGGTAGGAGGGTTGGAGCCTCGCGAGAATGTGGAACGTGTGAATGCGGGAAAACGCGTGAATGCGGGGGGTCGTAATCTTTGGGTGCCCGAATGACGGAGGCGGGGTATTGCTGCAGGGACGAGAAAGGCAGGGGGAAACGTGTCAGCGGCGGCTTCGACTCTCGAGCGGCTGGTGCGGGTGGTCGCGGCCTGACGGCGATGCCATCCCCTTTTGCAGAGACGCCAGAGAGTCGCATGAGCCAATAATATTAATATTAATGACTGCGAGGGTTGGGAAGCAGGGGGGAAACCGGCGGGGGACATACCAACCGTGGACAGCCAGACATACACACGGGCAGACAAACAGCAGCCGGTTGGGGATGGGAAGCTTCTTGGTGCGCGCGAGCGCACAAAAACTTATTCTCGCGTGCCTTCGACGTTTCGTAATTGCATGAGGCCTCCTTGCCGTTCTAATCTCTTAACAGATGAGTCGCGCGCGCCGGCCCGTGCCCCGCTGCATGCCCGCCGCGTGAGACCGGCGGGCGATCGAGGACACGACGCCGGCAGCGCAGCGCGCCAACGCCGCAGGGCCTCGTGTATTGCGCTCTTGAGACACCGTACCGTACAAGAGGAAAGGGACGCCGCTGCCGCCGCCTTCCGGGAGGAGGCCTTCCGCGCTGATAGATACTGCTTTGCTTGGTGGCACGGGCAGGTGGCACGACCGAGAGGCAGTGTCGGCTGTCGGCGCGACTCCGGCGACTACTTCTTCGGTGCGTTGCTGGTGGTTGCTGCTAGCGCGAACCTTGCTTCGGTGGGGGTGGAGGATGGGTGGGCGTGTGTGACCTGCGTGTGGGTGCGTGTTTGTTGGGTGTCTGTGAATTGGTTGCTTGGACTGTGGGGCGCCTGGCAGGGCTTTTTTTGGGTACTCGGTACTCGGTACTGGGCGAGGGGCCGGGGGGCATTTCTGGCAAGGGTTTTGAAGGCAATGTTTAAAGGCCGGGATGGCTGGCCGGCGGGCTGGCCGGGCGCGCGCGCACCCTTGCGAGTGAGAAAAGCCGGTTGGGGTTGGGTTTAGGTTGCTGGTCAGTGGCGGTGCACCCCTGCACTGCACAATCATCCATCCATCCATCAGGGAGGCAGGTGTGCCGCCGACCCGCCGTGCGGTCTGCGGAACTGGCAGCGCAGGTTGCTTGCGCACCATTACAAAACGACGCCGACAGCAACTGGGGCGCGTGGTGACGCGTGAGTATTGGGTGAGGGAACGGAAGGGAAGGGAGGCGGGCGTGGCATGTGAAGAGCTGGTTGTGTCCCCTTTCGGGCGCCGCCGGTCGCTGCCACGGCTGCGATCCAACGGGGAGAGGAGCATGTAGCCCCGGCGACGGGCGAATGCCCAGGGTTTGGCTTGCTGGGGAGGAGGCGCCCTCGTGTCGCCGTCGTGAGCTCGCTCTCGATCATTGAAGCGGGGGAGGAGGCGTTGGGCCGCGCCGGAGCCGGCGCCGCTGCCCAGTCCAGCGGCGGTCATCGTGCACGCGGATACTCGGCCTCGGCCTCCGGGGGCCCAGAATTCATTTGCCATGTCTATCGCGGGTTTTATAGATACGGATTCGTATAGCTGCAATGCAATGCAAGCGAAAGCCGACTTGCCCGGCGGGGCCAGGCGGCACCACGCAATCGGTGCCCGGCCGCTGCGGCCCGGGCGCCGTGCCCTCGCCCGGGCGGCTCACCTGGGGTTTGTGTGGCCCCAAGGAAGCGCCCGAGGGAGGGTGAAACTGCGCAGTGCAGTGCAAGGCCGCGCAGCGCAGCGCAGTATGGCGGGAGCGCGCAGTGTGGCCGCGCTCCGGTTCGTAGTCTGCCCTGTTGGGCAGGCCAGGCCAGGCGCGCTGAGAGCCGCGATGCTAGCATGCGATAGCGGTCCTGTCCTGCTGGTTTGCGGCTGCGTGCGTTTCGTGGTGTGGCATTTCGGTGTGGTACGGTGTGCGGTACAGGCGCGCGGCCAGCGCCGTGATGTCGTCGCTTCTGTTGCAAACGCAAACGTACTCTCATCAATCAACCATGGTACGGTAACATCTCTCCCTTTCATCTCTGGCCACCCGGAGACCTGCCTGTCTGTCTGTTGTCTATCTATCTGTTTTTCCGGTGTCGTTCCGTGCGTCTGTTCTGTTGCATCAAACACATGTTGCCTGTGATGGTGGGGGGAGGATGTGCTGGTGATTGCGGTGCGCTGGTAGTGGCGGCGGTGAACGCGGGGAAGGCATGCCGCACGACAGCGGCCGCACGGTGACCCTTGTCACTCGGATATCCTCTTGTCCAGATTGGATTCGTCCTGATCCGGACGGACGGCGTCCTGATCTCGCCGCGGCCTGGCAAGCTGCATCCCCCCTATTGTGGCTGGCGGGGGCCGAGCGGTATGCGAGAAGAGACGGCGCAGCAGCTGCCGCGGTAACGACGGCGGTGGTGGTGGCGGGGCGAAGCGAGGTCCTGCCGCGGCGGCGGCGCTGAGGCGGGGGGAGGTGCAGGACAGCCACGGCTGGGCCGGGAGGTAGGACGGGTGCCGGCGCTTCCCTGCGATGCAAGACCGGCGGGTTAAAATGGTCTCGCGCTAGGCAGCGTGCAGCAGTCGGCACTACAGGGTCCACCCACCCTAGGCAGCCGGCCGGCTGTACCCGCGGGCGCGCAGCGCAAGCACGATTCGGACATGCCCCCTCCCCCCGGGCTCCGGCCTGTACGTGGATAACCCCCCGCAACGTTACCGCCCGGACGAGAGCGTAGGCGCGGAGGTGCGGGCTTGATGTCGGCGGGCGGTGGTGCCCCAGCGCCAGCAGCTTTGGTAGCCGTGCGACGCCCACGCCAGGGACCCTTACCCGCGTGACCCCCCTACTTGTGGGACTGCCTTGGTACGCGTACACGCACGAACCAGTCGATGTGAGGTGGCCCCGTGATGTGTCGTACCGCCTTTTCGTACGTTTGAGCGTGCGTTCGTATACTGCACACGTGGATGTTGCGCCGTCCTTCCGAAACTGCACCAGGAGCGCGCGGTCTAGCTGGCCGGGCCGAAGGTGAAGGCTGGGGGTGGGGCCTGAGGCCTGGCCCCGCGCCGCGCCGCGCCGCCGCGACACCGCCCGTCGACTGTATTGTCCAAGGCGAGGGACGAACGAAGCCAAGCCTTGTTGTGTTTGTGTGTGGGGTGGGGGCGGAGATCTGCTGCAACATTTGGTGGGCGTTTCTAGGATTCATTGGTGGGACTGACGACCCGCACTGGCGAGCGTTTGACGACGTTGACTCGCGACGAGGCGAATGCATGATGCATCCTGGCGAGCGCGTGTGATCGATCGATTCTGTACCGAATGTTTCTTTGCATAGATTGTTGCTGGCTGAATAGATGGATGGATGGATGGATGGCCTACCGGCGGGCTGAGACGAGCTGCGCGCCGCGGCGGCCGCGCGTGATTTGGGTGCGGCGCCTCGGGAAGAGGCAGTCGTTTGGGGGAAATAAGGAAGGACGGCCGCCCAGCGGGAGCAGCGGCAGCGGCGGCTGAGGCACACGGCCGGCGGGGATGTGGTGCGCGTAGTGGTGTGGTGCTGCAGGGTTGGCCCCCATGACGCAAGTCACTCGGGTAGCGGGTAGGTCGCACCACATCACACCATATCACATTATGCGCGCGGATGCCTGCCTGTGTGCCCGCCCGTGAGCGCATGTGCGGCGTGCAGGCTTGGGGCGGGATGGTGCCCTGGCGCGTACGGGTGGATTGCGGGTGAGGACATGGCGGAGGTGTGGACGAGGCGGGGCGGGGCGAGGCGGCCCGCTGCCCTGTTCCCTTAGGGCCACCCTCTCATGGCGCCATTCCGTCTTGGTATCGGTCATGAGTCCAGGGGGGAATGGGCGCTGCTGATGCTGAGGGGCTGGGCCGTTGAGAGGGTGGGGGGGTGGGGGCCCGCCACGCCCTCGTGCTTGCCAGGTGTCTCGAATTTAGCATGGGGTGTGAGTGTGGGGCGGGGGCCAGACACGGAGGGATATACCGTGCAGGAATGGAATCAACAGCTTGGCTGCCCACCGCGGCAGAGGCCCTTGCCACGTCCACGGTAACACCGCACGCGCATGTGGTTTTCAAGTGAGGAGACCCACACACGGGCGGATACGGATACGGTACTTCGCGGGCACGGCGCGTGCCATGCGTGCACTGGGCTACGGTAACCGTCTTGGATGGCGCTGCAAGGTGGGTGAAGGCCGCCGGCGGCCGCAGCAGCAGCAGCGGCGGCCGCCAGCTTCTGCTAGAACGCAAATCGCCCTCTTTGGGAAGCGGCCCGGCCTGATGGACAAATAACCTACCGGTAGTGCAAACACGAGTGGAGAGGGGGCTGCGCCATCACAGGGGAACACGTGCCACATCCGCTGTCCCTGCAGTTATTGGTGTTCCTGTTTTGCGAAGGATTGCCCCCGGCCCCCGCCGCCGTAGGAAGAGCCGTAGGACGTACAGCTGAACCGTGGTGAGGGCGCTGGCTGCTCAGTCGCGTTACGTGGCCGTGTATAGATTGCCACTGACCACCACACCACCGCGCAGCTTGCAACACGCCCACGTCCACCAACCCACCAACCACAGCAACGCCCTGGCGCACCGCAGGCCCACCGCCTCGACAGGCTGGCCGTGTAGGCAGTTCATGGGTTACGTGCATGGCAAGCGCCTTTGTGGGGAGGGTCAGTACAGAGGATTCTTTGGACGGAGTACGGCATGAGAGGTTTGCCAGCGTGACGAGCGTCCGTCGGTCGCCTCACCGAACCCGCTGCACAGGGGCTTTATGGAGAAGCACCAGAGGTTCGGGCGACCATACGGGCAAGGCTTGTCGGGATCGCGGCCGAAAATGGCACGGGGTTTGTGTGGCGTCGCTGCCTGCGTGCCCCCATGGCGTCCTCTTGAATCGAAGCAACCCATGTACCCTTATGGAAACCAGGCAATACTGTGGCCTTGGTGTTCTTCAAGACGCTCTCAGCTAGCTGTTGCCTAAGGCATTTTCTACCACCTGCGGGCTACGCCTACTTGAGGAGTTGCTGCGCTGGCATCGGTCCGCTGCCACCGTTTTCCGTTCCGTGTGACTAAATTCAGTTTCCGCATTTTCGCTTTGCTTTAGACTCATGGGCAAATCAATTTACTCCAGCATATATGATAATGGGATTTCTGGAGTTAACTGCAAAACACCCCACCAGCAGTTGGAGGTGTTTTCACACACAGGCCGTGGGTCGAACATAAGGAAGAACACAGAAGGTAGCCGTACGGAGGTGGCTTGTAACTAAGGGACAAATACTCTTCAGGGGTAATAATCGTAGCAAATTCGCATCCCACGCACGCGAGAGCTCGTACCGTTGGTTCTGAATGTCCGCATCGGACATACGCTTGAAATGAATCTTCGTTATATATCTGTGTAAACATACACAATATTGTACTTTTCATAGACTTCAATACCATTAGTTAACTTGGAAATGCTTGACAGGTTATCTCAGGAAGCTCGCTCTGTGGCCTCACCATCGCCGCGGTGTCAGGCCATGCAAGCTTTAGGCAGCTGGTGGGTATCGCTCAACAATTGTTGCAATTCGCGCGTCTGGCCTCCCAAACTTGGGACCACAATGTGCCACAACCACAGGTTGAGTCGCCCGCGCCGGGTCTGGAGCGGGAGAGCCCTGCAAAAGAATATGCAGGTAAAAGCAAGATTTGAATTCCTTGGACGCTCGTGGGCCGCCCTTGAACAGTTAGCCAACTGGAGGTTGTGCGAGTTCGAGGCCTTCCGTGCGAACCTCCGATTCCCCGGCCCTTTCTAGTCGGGTGCCTGTTTATTGCAGCTATTCAACCACAACACCGGCTCCAGGCTTGCGCGGCGCCAATGTTTTTCCACGTCCAATCCGCGTCGTCGCTGGCGGGTGTTGCGCCCCAACGTAGGGGGGGGCAGGCCAACGGCTCACCACCACAGCTCCTGCCGCCGGCGCACCTCTCCGGCTTCGTCACGTTCCTTCGCACCTTAAACCACAAATTCTCACCTGCTATCGTGTCGCTGCCGAAGCGCCACGGAGGCCGGCGCTCTCTGCCGCTGCCACGTATCGCTGCTACCAAGCCATCAACACCTTTTCCTCGACACGCGAGCGAGTCCAAGCCGACTCCTATTCCCCCGCCCCCGCATCCCCTCCCCCGCCCCTCCGAAACCAGCAGGCTCCCCGCGCGCTGCTGCCACGCGAGCTCCGAAACTGCGTCATGCGCTACAGCCGATACGATGGCGGCGGCGGCGGCGGCGGTCCCCCGCGCCCCCTCCCCTTTGCCTCCAAGTCCACCAGCCCTCGACTCAAGGGAGTCGGCCAGGAGAAGGTGTGCCTGTGTTTGTTTGTGTATGTCTGTTTGTTTGTGTATATGAATTGTGTGTTTGGTGGGGGGTGCGTCCAGGGCTCCTGGGGGCACGGGGATTATGGCACTTATGGGCTGGAGAGCTCCAGGAGTTGGAGAACCTGCGGGCTGCTGCCGCCGGCGGCGGCGGCGTCATGGCACACGCTATGCGAGCGAGCTCCTGTTTTGGTTTGGTTTGGGGTGGGGACGTGGGGTGGGGTGGGGTGGTGGGTCGACGAGTGGCGCGGACTGGTGCGGCATGTTGATGACACACCGCGGCTCCCGAAAGCTGCACCTCGTGGGGAATGAGGGTTGGGGTGGGATGGAGGGGTGGTGCGCGGCAATTCCTTGTGTTGGCTCGTGGTCGTGTTTTCGTGTTTTCGATGGGGCCGGCGGCACGTGACCGGCTAGGCTTTGCTGTGCCTCCTCCCCCCCTCTCCCCCCAGTCGCCGCTGTTGGTGGACGGTCTGGCGGTGGCCTCCGACTTCCAGCCCCAGGCCCGACCCGAGGTCGCGGAGGCGGAGGTGGCGGAGGTGGAGGCGGCGGAGAGCGCAGCCGGACTGGCGCCAGCGGCGGCCCAGGTGGGGGCGGCTCAGGCGGGGAACGCGGACTGCTCGCCTGCGCTGCGCTCCCGCTGCGCACCACCTCAACCCTTCTTTCCCTCCTCCAGCAAATTAACTCTTCACCCCCCCCCCTCCAGCTCCCTCGTCACGCCCTGCGTCTCATCCCTCCCTCCTGCGCCTCTGGTTGTGCGCCTCCCTCCCTCTTGGTGACGTCCCCACCCGCCGGAAGCCGAAATCCGAGAGCCGAAAGCCGAGAGCTCCTTTCCTGCGCCGTGTCACGTCTTGTTGGCCGCATCTCGAGCCGCGCTCTGCCTCCCCTCCCCTCACCTCCCCACTTACAAGCAGCTCCTTCCATCCAAATTCGTCCCTCCATGCGCAACGCCCAACGCCACTCTCTACACCCACCCGACACCCCCCCACCTCCCCACCCCACCACATGGCCCCACCCCACCACATCATCCCTCCCTCCCTCCCCCCCGGCCTATACGTGGATACCCCCCCCCGCTAATCCCCCGCACGGGTACCTCCATGAACTCCTGACTGCATGGACTCCTAACACACTGCTCTTGTCGGATCCAGTCGGATCCAGTCGGATCCAGTCGGATCCAGTCGGATCCAGTCGGATCCAGTCCGCCTATTGCCGCTTCGGACTGTGAACCTCCCTCTCTCCCTCCCCCTTCCCCTCCTTCCCCGCCCGCAGCCCCTGCTTGACGGCTTGACCGGTTGGCGCAAGCGGTGGACTGTGGTGGGGCTGTGCTTCGCTGCGTTTGTGTTGTGCAACCTGGACCGAGTCAACATGTCCATCGCCATACTGCCCATGGCGGAGCAGTACGGATGGAGCTCGGCGACCATGGGGCTGGTGCAGTCGTCGTTCTTCTGGTGGGGTGGGGGGGGGATGGGTGGAAGGTGGGGGGGTGGGGCGAGGTTTGACAGTCCAAAGCGGCAATCGGCTGGCATTTGGGGGGTTTGGTGCGGGTGGGGTTGATCCATCCATCCGTCCATCCATCCATCCACCCCGCTCCCTCACCCCGCTCCCTCTCGCAACACTCCCTCTTCCCTCTTACCTCCCTCTTCCCTCCCCCCAGGGGCTACCTGCTGACGCAGGTCGCCGGCGGTGTGTTGGCCGACCGAGTGGGCGGCAAGGCGGTGCTGGGACTGGGCGTGTTGTGGTGGTCGCTGGCCACCGCCGCCACCCCCGCCGCCGCGCAGGCGGGGCTGCCCACGCTGCTGGCTGCCCGGTGTCTGATGGGGGTGGGGGAGGGGGTGGCCATGCCCGCAATGAATGCGCTGCTGGCGAAGTGGGTGCCGGCGGGGGAGCGCAGCCGCAGCCTGGCGCTGGTGTACAGCGGAATGTTCACGGGTACGGCAAGGGGAGGGTACGGCAGGGGGAGTATCGGGTATGGGGTACGTGGAGGAGGGGCAGGGGTGTGTGTGGAGAAAGATGGGGAGGGCTCGAAGCGGATGGGTGGGGGTTGGGGGAAGAAAGATGGACGTGGTGGCGAGGGGTTCTCTGATCCGTTGTAGGTTGATTCTCTGGCAGCAGTTCGGTTAACGCCGGCCTTAACGCCGGCCGAGCTCCGAGCTCGGGAGTTGTCAGGGAGGGTCGGGGGAGGGTGCGTGTGTGTGCGTGTTACGTGTTTTTTTGGGGGGGGGGGAAGGGAAGGGGTATGCGGCCGTATGCAGCCACCAATGCTCCGACCCCCATTATAACCACCCCTTTAAGCACGTGTGCGCGCTTCAGCTCGCGACTTACGCGCCTCCCGCTTGCCTTCCAGCCTTCCAGCCCAACATTCACGACGTCCCTAACACCGTCCATCCTCACCGCGAGCTTACCTCCTCCGCCCCGTCCACCCCCTCCGCCCCCCTGCAGGCTCAGTGCTGGGTCTGGGCGCCAGTCCGCACGTGCTGTCCGCCTTCGGTTGGCCCTCCGTCTTCTGGTCCTTTGGCAGCCTGGGAGTGCTGTGGTGAGACTGGGAGACCTTGGGACCACCCCACCGCATCCCATCCCACCAGCCCGGGCAGGCAGCCCCGTGGTCCCCGGGTCGCGACCTCGACCCCTCCTCCACCGCGACACTAAGCCCACCTCCCTTGCCCCCTCTCCAGCCCGCTCCGGGTCACGTCCCCCTTCCCCTCTCTCCCTCTCCCCCTCCCAGCCTAACCATGTTACGGCACGCATCCCCCTTCCACCCTGCACCCCCGCCCCCGCCCCTCACCCAACCCCGCTCGCCCAACCCCCACCCCACCCCAACCCCAACGCCGTCTCCGTCTCCGCCGCGGTATCTTCTTTTACCCCACCCCCACCCTCCCTGACGCCCGTCCCCCACCCCCACCCCTCCATTATACTCCCCACCTCCGCCCCCGCCCCCCACCCCTCATTCCCCCACCCCAAAGGTACTTTCTGTGGCAGAGCTCAGTGAGCAGCTGCCCCTCCGAGGACCCCTCCATCAGCCCCACCGAGCGGGCCTTCATTCTCGCCAACACGCCGCCGTCCAGCCAGGAGAAGGCGGGGGACATACCCTGGGGGCAGCTGCTGAGCAGGAAGGAGGTGAGGGGGAGGGCGGGAGGGGGGCGGGAGGTGGTGGGTGGAAGGGAGAAGATGCGCCTGCCTGGTCCCCGCCTCGATCCTCGTGCAGACGACGTAACAGGCCCGCACTCGTCCACTCGCACTTCCTCGACAGGCACCCCCACCCCCATCAACGTCCGCAGTGACTCATTATTTTATAAAGGAGCATATCACTCCCTGAACCCCCATCTCCTCGTGCTCGTGGCGCCGAGCCGCGGTCTGTGAGGCCCCGTCACCCGTCCCTCTCTCACTCCATCTCTCTCCAAGTCTCTCCCCTCGCCGCCCTCCCCACTCCCTGCCCCCCCACCACCACCACCACCACTCCCCCTCCCCCTCCCCCTCCCCCTCTCCCCTCCCCCTCAGGTGTGGGCCATCATTTTGTGCCACTTCTGTCACAACTGGGGCCTCTTCATTCTGCTCACCTGGATGCCCGCGTACTACACCCAGGTACGGCACTAGTACGGCTAATGTACGTGACGGCGGCGGCACACGGTGGCGGCATGCCGGCACACGGCGCGCCGGCCAAACCTGCACCGGCACTCGCCATCCTGTCGGTTTACACCCTCCGCACACGCCCCCTCCGGCCATTTTCCTCCTCCCCAACAGCGCACTCCTCCGCATCGTCCCTCTCGCCTCGCCTCTCCTCGCCTCGCCTCTCCTCGCCTCGCCTCTCCCCTCTATTTGCCTCCGCCCACAGTCCCTCTGCACTTCCCCCCTTGTCCGCACCCCCCATCACCGCCCACCCCCCTCCATCCCCGCGCCCCCCTCCCTCTCCCCCCCTCCCCCCCCCTCCCCTCCTCTCCCTCAGGTTCTCGGTCTGAACCTGATGCAGAGCGGTGTGTTGTCGGTGATGCCCTGGGTGGCTATGGCGGTGATGGCCAATGTGGCGGGGTGGGCGGCGGATGCGCTGGTGGCTCGGGGGACCAGCGTCACCACCGTGAGGAAGGTGGGCAGGGGGGGGAGGGAGGGAGGGAGGTGGAAGGAGGGGACGGAGGCGAGGCGATGCTGATAAACGCAGATCCAACGGTGGGGAGGACAGGACAGGAGATGGGAGGGGGACAGGGGGGGTTACGGGGGGTGGGGGGAGGGCGAGGCGGCCCCGATCCTGGGGCACGCCCTCATCGGAGGCCCGCATCTTCGCCCCATCAATTCACACACACACACACGCACACACACAGTTGCACGGTTGCACGGTTCTGCCTGCCTGCCTGCGCTGTGTTGTATTGTTGTAGTTGTTGACTGCATTGTGCTGCTGCCCCTGCTGCCCCTGCTGCCCCTGCTGCTGGTGGTGGTTGCAGGTGATGCAGTCGATTGGCTTCCTGGGTCCGGCGCTGTTTCTTTCTCAGCTGGGCAGTGTCACCAGCGCCGGGGGGGCGGCGCTGTGCATGGTGGCATCGCAGGGGCTGGATGCGTTCAGCCAGGCGGGACTGTACGCTAACCACCAGGTAGGTGGGGTGGGGGGTGGGGGTATGTGCGTGGGGGGGTGGGGTGGGGGGGGGGGTCAGGGAGTGATATGCTCCTTTATAAAACAATGCGTCACTGCGGACGTTGTTGATGTGTGTGTGTGGGCGGGGGGGGTATTGGCGGGGGCCGGGAAGCAAGGAAGGGATGCGGGAAGGCGGGAAGGGGGAGTCTCGCTGTCGGTTCGTGGAAACGGGGGCAAAAAAAGAATTGGAAAAGGGGGAGGGGCGGAGGGGGAGAAGAGAGGAGGGAGAAGGGAGACTGGAGGTGCGCGTGTGTGTGAGAGAGAGAGAGTGAGGGGGCCGGGGCTGGGGGGCCGGGCGTGTGTGGCCTGGTTGGGAATCGTAACCGACCGACCGACTGACTTACGGGCGGACGACCCGCACGAACGTGTCAACACCCGCATCAACACCCGCATCACCGTCTCACATTATCCCATCTGCTCCCTCCCTCCCTCCCCCTCCCCCTCCCTCCCCCTCCCCCTCCCTCCCCCTCTCCCTCCCTCCCCCTCTCTCCCTCCCTCCCCCTCCCTCCCTCCCCCTCAGGACATCGGCCCCCGCTACGCGGGTGTGCTCCTGGGTCTGTCCAACACCGCCGGCGGGTTGGCGGGTGTGGTGGGCAGCCGGGTGACAGGCTTCCTGCTGCAGGCGGGGGAGGCGGGGGGCCGCGCGCTGGGGGGGCTGGTGGTGGGGGGTGGCTGGTCAGCTGTGTGGAGCTGTGCGGTGGCGCTGTACCTGCTGGGTACGGTGCTGTGGCTCACCATGTCCACCGGGGAGCGTATATTTGACTGAGGGAGGGGGAGGAGAGGGAGGGGGGAGGAGAGGGAGGGAGGGAGGAGGAGGAGGAGCGGGGAGGAGGAGGAGGGGGAGGAGCGGGGAGGAGGAGGAGGATAAGGAGGTTTTCGGGCGGGTTTCTTGCCCCCTCAAGAGCAGTGTTCTGTTGAGCAGTGTTCTGTTCCGGTGGTATTCCGGCGGGCGGCCGTCCCGTCCTTCGTGTCCGGCGATCGGTCGGGGGCTGCTGGGTGAGGGCGTGGGAATGTGTGTGTGTGTGAGAGAGAGAAAGAGATGTGGAGGGTCTGTATCAGTATGGGGAGCAGGAGCGGGGTGAGCGATGAGTGAATGAGTGAATGAGCGAGTGGGTGGGTGGGTGGGTGGGCGTGGAGATGAGCTTGAGCTCGAGCGTGGGAGAGAGCGGGAGAGACAGTGAGAGCGGGAGCGCTGTGCAGCACGAGGGGGGGGATGTCGAATGGGCAGTTCGAGGGCACGTCGGAGCATCACCGCCCCTTGCCCGACGCATATTGCTGCTGCTTCTGTCGCCGTCGTCGTCGTCATCGCCATAATCGCAGTCATCATCTCGTCCTCCTCGTCGTCATGGTCGGCATGGTCGTCGTCATGGTAACTCTGGCCTACTTGTCAGCGATTACCGATATCGCCCGTGTGTGTATGTATGTTTGCATTTCAGGGTTGGTGCGTCCCCTACCGGTTTTGTGGCTACCCTACCCTACCCTGCCCGGCCCGACCCGGTCCGGTGCGGTCCGGGCCCCGGCCCGGAACCCAACCGGCCCGGCCGTGCCCAGTGCGTCATGCGCACCTCCTCCCCCTCTAACAGCGTAAAGGGAGGGAGGGAGGGGCCGGGGGCATCTCGCAGTGTGTGTTTTTGGTGTTGTTGCACCAAACAACGACCACCGTAATTCTTTTTGCGGCGCCAGTTTTGTTCCATTCACAGCAGCTGGTGCTCTGTTGAGGGTTTTAGGGTGAGTTGGAGCGACTTAGGGTCTTTCGTATTTGAAGGGCAGGGCAGAGCAGGGCAGCAGGTCCGCCACGGCGACTGGCGACTGCTCGCCCCGCCCCACCCCCGTCCCCCCCGCCCCGCCCCGCGTCGCTCCCATCGTCCGAATGACGATCCTCCGGCGATCGAACGATTCGGCGCATCCGAATGCGTCGTCAGCGGATGCATCATTTGCAGGTTCGCGCATCTCCGCGGCGCCCGGCGGCGTCGTCCGGCGACGGGCGCCGGCGTGAGCGATAGAAAAGAGGAGTGGTCGAACGGAGGAGGTCTGATTTGCCGTTGTGTGTGGGCCGCTCAGGACGCGGAGCAGGAGAGGGGAGGGAGAGCGAGCCGAGGTCCGAGGTACGAGGGCCGGCTGCTCAAGAAGATCCGCCGTACCGTTGCTGTACCAATGCCGGTACTGTTCCGCACAGTAACGGGTCGGCAGCGGTCTGTGGCCGAGGGCAAGTTTTCTGCAGTCCGAGGCGAGTCCAGGCCAGGGACGTGGGACGTGGGGCGCTTTGGGCTCCCTGGCTCGGGCTCTGGCTGCGGGGGCGCGATGCCGTGCCCTGCTGCTGCTGCTGCTGCTGCTGCTGCTGCTGCTGCTGCTGCTGCTCGTAGACACGTTCTGCAAAGTGAGCGTGTGTGTATCTATGGCCCCCGCCCCGCCCCCCGCGGCGGTGTTGTTTGGTGCGCACATCGGGGCCGCCGCCGCCACCACCCGCACGCTGGCGGGTCCTGCAGCTGCTGCTGCTGCGGGGGCCTCCCAGAGAAGTGTCAGCGGTATTGCCCCCCCCCGCCCCACCGCGGGGCGTGATGCTGCGGGGGCCTCTGTGTGTATGCGTGTGTGTTTCAAAGCGGCCCGCCGCGCTCGTCGGGGAGGCCCCGGGACCGGGGCGTTGCCCTGGTGTGGCCGTTGGCCGTTCGTTGATTGAGGACGCGGCCGCGAGCCGGCCGAGCGAGTCGTAGCTCGTAGCCGAATGGGAGAGAGCGAATGATAGGGAGCGAGTGATAGGAGAGCGAATGGTGGGGAGCGTGCGAGGGACTGCTTCACAGCGGGCCGACCAGCTCAGGGCAGCGCAGACCTGCGTCCGGGGGGGGGGAGCGCTGAGTGCAGCCGGTAGACCGCCCGCAAAGGATCAACGAAGGGGGGGGCGGGGAAAGGAGGAGCCGCTGCCGCTTTGGTCGTGCGGCTGTGGAGGGGAGGGTGGGTGGGTGGGTGGCTTAGGGGTTTTGCGCTGTGTGGTGGGGCAGGTGCCCATTGTCCGCGTTCGCGGTCGCGGTCGCGGAGAGGCACCCCAGGGAGTGTGAGAGAGAGTGAGAGGGATCTGTGCACTCGGTTGGTTTCGGAGCGAGCACCGCCACCGCCAACGCCTGAGGGTAGTTACTAATGGCGTTACTTTGACGCCATTAGTAACTACCCTCAGGCGTTGGCGGTGGCGGTGGGGCCACACGGAGGGCACACCGCCGGCCTGCCTCGGAGGAGGAGGAGGAGGAGGAGGAGGATGGTGTGTGTCCGCCAGCTGGCCGGCTGGTGCGGCAACGCTGGCTGGCTGGCGGATGATGCACGGCATTTGCATTTGCGCACACACACACCGGGGTTGGAGGGGGGGTGCCGGGTAATCCCTCCCCCGCAGACGGACGGGCATATGCATGACATTTACCTACCCATGTATTTTTGACGCGCCGGGGATCTCCCCGGTGCGGTATTTGTCGTACGTTGTACGGTAGATCCGTTAGCACGTGGGGTGGAGTGGAGTGGGGGGTCAGGTGGGGCAAGGCGTGGTTTGTGTCGGGGCTGTTGGGGGCGGAGTGGGGTTCAGTTGGGCCAGCTCGTCAGCAGCACCCCCCCCCCCAGTAGTGGGCAGCATTACCCCCCCCCCCAGAAGTGGCAGCTCCCGCCGTCCGGGCGAAGGCCGCCGTGTGGGGGTCAAGAGTGCGGCCGCACCGCGCAAGGTGCTGGCTGGCGGGTTGGCTGGCGGCGTTAATTCTTTCCCACCTCAATTGGTATTGTACGGTAATCCCGGCGGGGCAAGAGACTTGAATGGACGAGGCGAGGGCAAGGGGCAGAGGGCGCACACAGCCCCTGCTGCCCCTGCCTCGCCGTTCTCGTGCAGCATGGGAGGCGGGAGGAGGCCGGGGGTGCGCATGTGGCGGGCTCCCGTTTCCGCCTCCATTGGCTGCTGCTGGTGCTGTTGGTGCTGGAGGGAGGGAGGGAGGGGACGCGCATTGCAGAGCGCAGAGGGGGGGAGGGGGAGAGCCCGGAGCGGGGCCGGGGTGCGCGGGTAGGGTATACGGTAGTAGGTTTTGGGTCCGCTGTAGAACGGTTGGTTGCATCCATTAGATGGCGAGTTAGCTCCTGGGATTCTTTCCTTCCCGGTATGGTGGTGTGGTAAGATGGTATTGTGGTAGTTGCGCTGGTCATGGGGACAGCGGCAGGGGCTGTCTTTATGGCTGACGGTCCAGGTTCTGGACGTCGTATGGCGACAAGAGTCATATGCGACTCGTCGCCTCTCGGGGGTCGATTGGGTTTGGTTACTGGGTTCAGCGGCAGGTCAGGTCAGGTCTTTCGGTTCAGAGCGGCTCAGGTCGGGAGCGGCTCTCTCATGTACCGTATTCTTTTCTGTTGATCCCGCCGGCGAAGGGGAGCGTCGTGTTGGCCCGTAGTGCGTCGGCCCGTGCGGCGCGTAGTGAGGAAGGAGGGACGGAGGGGGGAGGGAGGGAGGGGCACTGCAAGACGGCACCTGAGGGGGAGGGGCGGCACGCTCGCGGAAGGGGCCCGCTCGCTGGTCGCGGGTTGTTGGGTCTCTTGTTTTGGTTTGTTTTGTCCATAAGCTTTTAAGCAGGGGGGAAATGGGGGTCCCCGGGTTACGGGGAATCGGGGATCTCCGGGTTACGTTACAGTGAGGACCCGACGGGTGACTGATGGCGCTTTTGCTGTGAGCGCACACTTGGACGGAAAAGGGAGATGGAAAGGAAAAAGGGGGCCCTGGCTGGTCCCGTCCTGTAAGCGGGGGGTCTTGGGGTTTCTACCGTATGGCCACTGGAGTCCTCCGGAAAGGGGGGGAGGGGGCTGTGGGCTTTCAAACTGTGTTGGTGCTGCGATAAGTGCTGGTACAAGGCAGGGGAGTTAAGCCTTCCCTGGTACAAGGCATGTCGCGTGCCCGGGCTCTGTCTCCTGTTTGCGCGGATGCGGACATCGCAACGCGGCCGAGAGCATTGGGGCAGCTTGTATTCGAGGGGGCGCAGGCGCGGATGGGCGTCATCCGGGTTTGGGCGTTTACGGTAATTGCAACGCTGTGCGGGTAGTGACTGAAGGAGCCACGGCAGCGCGACAGCGCGTGCGTGCGCGTGCATGCGTGTGCGTGCGTGCAAGTCATGAGGGAACGCAGGAGGGATGCAGGTTGTCTGGCGGGAGACGGGAGGCGGGAGACGGGAGACAAACCAAACCCAAAGGCGGAAACCACGTAGGAAGTCCCAGAGAAACTCAGTCTTGCCCTGCAGCTGATAACCGCCCTCCAACAGCTTTTTACAGAGATGGTTCAGGCTAGCGATGATGGAATAAGGCGGGCAAAACTCGAGGCTTACAGGCTTAAGCGGGGCCCCTGACGCACGTGCCAACGGTTTCAATTTCGTCTGTCGTATACTTTTGCAGTTTTGACGTTTCTTGCTGTAACTTTAACGTATTATCATGCACGTCAAGACTACGAAGCTTACCGACTGGCTCTGTTAGACCTGGCGTCGCGCGGCAAAACAATGGCCAGCGCCAGGGCATCGGAGTCGCCATGGCAGCTGCCGCTAGGGTCTCTCGGTGTCACGCTATTAGAAGCAAGGGAGCTAGCTGCATTACTAGAGGAGGCGCTCGGCGGGGGCGTGCGGGTCGACTATGGAGCGCCCGTCCATCGCTCCGCAACGACCCCGCAGCTCCGCGGTCACACCTTCAAGGACAGGCTGCGTACTGGGATACCGATACCGATTGGTGAGAAGGAAGCTTAAGCTTTTTTACACCGCTGCGGTTGCAAAACCGCGATCTAATCGCCAGCTTCCCGCGTGTTTTCAGTTACCACCGTTTCGAGCATATTCCGACACACCTCGTAACATTGCCCAACCAATCCATCAGTTAACGCACGGCGCCATGACTTGCTTCCAATCCACAACCCAGCCTTCCAGCCTGCTTTCTCCAAAACCCAGTCCGTCCTCTCCATAGTCTCCCCCTCTGCTGTGAGCTGAGCCGTTGCATCAGCCCTCGACCCCCTCCCCTCTTGAGGCTTCCTCCTCACCACACCGCTCGTTTCGCGCTTTCACGCCATCCCTCCCCCCCACACAACCTCTCCCCTTTGACCATCCACCGTCTGGTCTCACAGTCCCTGCTTTGCTGTCCCTGCTCCGGCCTCTGACCCGGCCCTAGTCTGATCTTCCTACCAAACCTGCCTCGCCCCGGACCCTCCCTGCTGCTGCTGCACCCACCTCTCGGTCCACCATTTCCCCCCCCTCGCCCCACCCCCTGCTTCCTCTCTTCCCCCTCCCCGCCCCCCGCCCGCGCCTCTTTCCTCCCCTCCTCCCCCCCTCCCTCCCCCTCTCCTCCCCTCCCCCCCAGACGACCGCAGCATCCAGTGGTCGCTCCTCCGCGCTGTGGTGTCCACCGAGTCGCTCAAAGACGACGGAGAGGGGGGCCCGGGGGGACATGCGGGGCACGTGCAGGTGGGAGGTGGGGGGGTTAGTGGGGGCCTAGGGGCTGGGGTTCGGGGGGCCAGGGGTTCGGGGTGGGTGGGTGGGTCATCACGCATTCTCAAAGTGTCTGCAGCCATGCGCCTTCCCAACGTATCCGAATGCACTTTGGGCGCTTTGATCCAATCCGGCCCGGTCCGGTTCCGGGGCCGCGAGAAGCTCCTCTGTTTCTGCTGCTGCAATCCCTCCCCCTCACGTCGACACTCCCCCCTATCAGCTTCCCTCGCCTCGGCAGTCGGCACCCTCACCCGCCTTCCCCACCCGCCTCACCTCCCTTGACCTCCCCTCCCCCTCCCCCCCTCCCCCTCCCCCCCAGCTTGAGGTCAACAGCGGCGGTCGGGTGTTCTTCTGCTTCTTCGCCCCCGCCCAGTCCGGGGAGCCCGAGAGGGTGGCGGTGCTCAAGTTCGGACCCAACCGACTGCTCATGCAGGCGGAGCAGTGAGTGGGGGGTCGGAGGGGGGCTGGGGGTGGGGGGGGTGTGGCGAGTGGGGGCGGAGCAGGGTGGCGTATCCCGGTGAGGAGTGTTGGACAGCGGACAGATTAAGCGTAGGGGTAGATGATTCGCTGGTGCGGTGCGATGTTGGGTTGGGTTGAATTGGGTTGGGTTGGTGCTCAGTGTTGGCTGTGGAGGCAGTGGTTGTTGAGGTGGGCGGAGGGGATCGCGAAGCTCTCAAATTCCCAACTGCCGGATGACTCGCCCCCCGCCAAACACCCCTGACGTGATGTGGTGTGGTGTGATGTGGTTTCTGTGTGGTGCGCAGGTTCGCCAATGAGCTGACCCGCCATCTGGACATTTGCGCACCCGACTGCAGGATCGTGCGGCAGGTGGGGGGGGGATTGGGGGCTGGGGGGCTGGGGGGATGGGGGGATGGGGGGATGGGGGATGGGGGATGGGGGATGGGGGATGGGGGATGGGGGATGGGGGATGGGGGGATGGGGGGCTGGGGGATGGGGAGGAGGGGGAGGGGGAAGGAAGAGGAGGGGCAAGGGGGACAGGAAGCATAAGGGAGGAGCGCAACGAAGGGGCCCGGGTCGCCACTGCCGCAACGCCGAGCTCCATCCCAGCAGCCGCCCCCCATATACGTGCGAGTGGGGGAGAGCCGCTGTGGGACCTTCACCCGGGGTGGGGTGGGGTGGGGGGGTTGGGGGGCGACTGCACGCTCGTGTGGGTGGGCGGACGGACGGGGAGAGTGGGTGCGTGGACGGGTGGGCGGGTGGCTGGCTGGCTGGGCGAGCGCGTGTGCGGGTGGCTGGGAGGGAGGGAGGAAAGGAGGGAGGACGGAGGCTGCGTTGGTACCTCCCCTCCGGACGTATTGGCCCCAACCCGTGCACCGCCCCAACCCGTGGACTGCTACCCCCCTCCCCCTCCCCCCGCCTTCCTGCCCCTCCCCTTCATCCCCCTCCTCCCCCTCCTCCCCCGTCCCCGCCTTCCCCTCCTCCCCCGTCCCCGCCTTCCCCTCCACCCCTTCCTCCCCCGTCCCCTCCCTCCCCTCCTCCCCCTTCGCCCCCTCCCTCCCCTCCTCCCCCTTCGCCCCCTGCTCCTCCCGACAGGCGGGTCCCAGCTCAGAGGAGTGGCGGGCGCTGAGTGAGGCGTGTGTACGACTGGGGGCCAGCGGCGGTGGAGTCGGGGCCGCTGGGGGAGCCGCTGGGGGAGCCGGTGGGGGTGGTGGCGGCAGTGCCTCTGAGTTGGCTGCTGAGTTGGCCCAGATGCCGGTGGCTCTGTTGATGGAGTACTGTCCGGGGAGGCAGCTGCTGGAGTGCGAGGAGGCGTTCACGGTGGGGTGGGGTGGGGGGGGGAGGGAGGAGGGGAGGGAGGAGGGGAGGGAGGAGGGGAGGGAGGAGGGGAGGGAGGAGGGGAGGGAGGAGGGGAGGGAGGAGGGGAGGGGGGGGGAAAGGGGTCGTGAGGGATGTGCATGTATGTGTGTGTGTGGGGGGGGTGAAGAGTGAATTTGCAACAATGAAACAAGAAGCCTGGGGGGAGAGGGGGGTAATGAGTATGAACAAAGCGTCCAAAGACGGGGCACGCAGGGTTGAATGGAGATGAGGGGCTGCAGCGGTGGAACGGAGGGGCGAACCAACAGGACGCCGCAGTGCAGTGCCAGCAGAGCCATACCTGCTACCTGTTACCAGCAGCGGGAGGGCAGGGGAGGGGGTGTGGGAGCGGGGTGTGGAGGAGGGAGGCTGGGAGGGGAGGGCAGGTGTGCGGAGGGGCTGTAGGGAGGGGCGAAGAGGGGGGCTTTTGGTTTTGGTTCATGCTGTAAAGGAAGGGCGAGCGGATGGGGTCATGGGGTCATGGGGAGGTGGCGGGCAGCGGGGGTTGGGGCAGGGAGCTTTGGGGCAGCGGGCTGCGGCCGGGGGCTGCCCCCACCACCGCTGGCTGGCTGGGGGCGCTGCCGGTCACACGATCTGTGTGGGTTGGGTTGGGTCTTTAGTCGAGAGCCGCGCCTTACCAAGGGCCGTCCCGCCCAGGCCCCTTTAAGGACGGCCGCCAAACTTACGGGCCGCTGTGTGGTGTGTGCTGTGCGGCACAGGAGGAGCATCGCATCGCATCGAGCCGGGGGGAGGGAGGGGGGGAGGGGGCGGGCAGCTGTACTCGTGCGACGCCGCCCTCCACCGTGTCCCTCTGTGTCTCTGTAGCCGACCCACCGGCCCATCCCCAACCCCAACCCCACCACGGCCCACATAGCCCTCCTCTCCCCCGACACACACACCCTGCAGCTGTACCCAGCGCCATTGACCCATCTTCATCACCATTCCCCCACCCCCACCCCACCCCACCCCTCCACCCCAACCCCTCCCTGCTGCAGCTCCCCGGCCCCCTCAGCTGCCAGACGTTTGAGGAGCTGGGTCGTCTGTTTCTGTTGGATGCGGTGCTGGGGAACGCAGACCGGCTGCCCTGTGGGGAGCTGTGCTGGAGGGGCAACCCGAACAACGTGCTGTTCGGGAGGGAAGGTGGGGGAGGGGGAGGGGGAGGGGGGCGGGGGCGTGGTAACGACGCTGATGGCGCAGCGGAGGAATGGAGACGTGGGGGGGTGGGTGGGGAGGGGAGCGGTGGGGAGGGGAGCGGTGGGGAGGGGAGCGGTGGGGAGGGGAGCGGTGGGGGGGGGAGCGGGGGGGAAGGGAGAGGTGGGGAGGGGTCACTGAGAGTGAACTCGAGGGATAACCAACCCACCTACCCACCCGGCCGAAGCGCGGTTCGCCTCCCCCCCCACACATCCCCCCCTTCCCCTCCCTTCCCCTCCCCCCCCCTCCCCTCCCCCCTCCCCTCCCCTCAGGCTCCCGCTGCGCCTCCCACATTGTGGCCATCGACTCGTGTGTCCAGCGGCGCCCCCCCGCTGCCCGGGTGTGTGCGGAGGATGCCGGGGTGGACAGACTGGCGCAATTGCTGCTCACAGACCAGGTAGGGGGGGTGGGGGGGGAGAGAGGGGGGTGGGGGGAGGGGGTGTCCGCGGACAGGCCGTAGCTCGCAAACACTAAATGTTTGGGGGGGGCCGGGATATGGGAGGGCGATGCGGCGTTGGGTTACGGGTTAACGCCGGGGAGGGGAGAAGGAAAGTGTACCATCCCCACGTCTCTTCCCCCGGCTGGTTCCCACAGCCCAGTCCCCAGCGCCATCCACTGGCACGCCTTCCAGCGCGGTATCTTCTTCTTTCCTCCCTCTTCATTGTTTTTCTTCTCCATGTCCTCGTCTGCAACTGCCGCTGCTGCTGTCCCCGCTCCCAGAGCGCAGCGCTGTGACCACTGCGGTGGGGTGGGGTGTGGTGTGTCCCTCTGACCGACCGGCCGACCGACTGCATCCCCTTCAGGACTTTACTCTGGATCTGCTGCGCGGTTCGGTACTGGCGCACAGCCCCCCCGGCCTGGCTGCCCTGGCGGCGGCTCCGGAACCAAGTGCGGAGGCGTTCAGGCGGGGCTTCAGGGACTGCCTGAGGCGGGTGGAGAGAATCAAGGTGGGGGAGGGGGAGAGGGAGGGGGGGAGGGGGCCGGGGCGTGTGTGTGTGTGCGTATGTGGTGGGGATGAGTATCCGCAGATAGGCTCCCTTCCGCCCGGTGGGTTGGTGAGGGGTTGGGGGATCGGTGGGGGCTAATGACTGGGCGCGGCTGGGCCGGTGGGTGAGCGATCAGGTGGCTAGCGGACAGACAATAGGGGTACACGATGCAAGCAGGCGGGGCGAGGAGCGCGCCACGCACCCCCCGATCCCCCAATCCCCCACCCCCACCCCCCCAACCCCCACCCCCCCAACCCGCACTCCTCGACTGTTCCAACCCCCCAGGGTCTCCTGGAGATGATGCACAGCAAGATGGACGAGTGGAATGTGGAGTTCATAAAGGACATAAAGGAGCTCCGACCCGAGCTGCCAATACCCCACCCGGCAGCACCGCCGGGAGGGGGAGGGGGGGGAGGGGGAGGGGGAGGGGGGGGAGGGGGCTCTGGTGGGGGGCAGCGGCTGGTGGCGCACTACGGCGGACTCAACATCCGGGTCAGCCCCGCGCCGGGTGGGGGAGGGGGAGGAGGCGGTGGGGGGGGGAGGCGGTGGGGGTGGGGGAGGACGCAATCGGTCGGCGCTGGGCGGCTGGGGAGCTGGCGGCGGTGGCGGTGGAGGTGGCTGTGGTGGGTGAGAGGGTGAGGGAGGGGGTGAGGGGGAGGGTGAGGGAGGGGGGGCGAGAGGGGGTGGAGGGTGGTGGGTTGGTGCACACCAGGGGAGGTGTGGGTGAGGCGCTGGGAGGGGGGTCAGGGAGTGATATGCTCCTTTACATAACTGGGAGGGGGGGGTTAAGGTGGTGTGTTTTCTTGGGGCTGGCGCTCCCGGGTGCGTTTCAAATTTGGAAGTGGGGGAGGGGAAGGGGTTGGGGGAGGGGGTTGGGGAGCGGCTGCCCACCCCGCCGGGCTGCCTGCCTGCCTGCCTCCGCCCGCACTTCCATTCCCACCTCCGTTCCCATTCCCACCCCCGAACTCCCCCCAAAACCCAAACTCTGCCTCACATCTCCATCCAGAGGTTGCCGTGGCCGTGCCGCGCACCTACGCCCCACCCACCCATCCACCCACCCATCCACCCACCCCTACATCTCCTCATTATCCGCACCGCTCAGCTCATTCACACCGCCCCCCACTGCACCGCCCCCCCCCCACCTCACCCCCTCACCACCCCGGCCCCAGCAGGCAGCCCCGCCCGGCTCCGCCCCTCGCCCTCCCCCTACCTCCCCACCAGCGTCCGCACCCTCGCACGCAGCCGCAACTCCTCCCTCGGCGGCGGCGGCGGCGGCGGAGGCTGCAGCGGCGCTCTGCCCGATGGCCTCGTGCCTGCGCCGTCCTTCGCCGCCGCCATGCACCGCCGCGGCAGTCTGGGCGGGCCGGCTGCTGCTGTTGCTGCTGCTGTTGCTGCTGCTGTTGCTGCTGCTGTGGCTGCGGCGGCGGCGGCTGGTTCATCGGCGCTGGGGCCTCTTGCCAGGGCCGCTGGCGTCGGCGGCAGCGGCGAGGGAGCCGCCGCGGGGCCGCAGTCGGAGGGCCCTGATCCAGGCGGCGGTGATGGTGGCGGCGGTGTCAATGGCGGTGTCAATGGCGGCGGGTGCGTTGTGGGCTCGTCGGCGATCGTGTCCCCTTTCGCGTCTGCAAACGACGGCACGAACCAGTCCGGGGGCGAGGGTGGGGGTGGGGGTGGGGGCGGCAGCCCGCACTCCCCGCGCAAGCGGAATATCGCGCGCCGCAGCCCCGCCCGCGGCACCCACCAGCATTCGCCTCCCCATCCCCATCAACATTCACATCCTCAGTCGCAGTCGCAGTCGCAGCCCCGCCCCAAACCGCGACGCGGCTCATCTGGGCCGCTCAGCCCCGAGATCGCGGCAGCGGTGGCGGAGATGCCCGAATGGCTGGCGCGCAGTCCGTACCTGGTTTCGGGGCCTGGCGGCGGCGGCGGCGGCGGCGGCGCGCTCGTCGCTATGGCCAGCCGCTGGCGGTCACTGACGCCGCCGGGCGGCCGCCGCAGCGCTTCCGTCTCCACCTCCGCCTGCGTCTCCTCGCGCTCCGCCTCCGTCTCCGGAGCCGCAAGCAGCGCCAGCGGCAACAGCACCGCGTCGACGCGCTCGGACGCAGCCGGCGGCGGCAGCGGCAGCGGCAGCGGCGGCGGCGGCGGCGCGGGGGCGGGAGCTCCGATGAAGATCGGGATGACGACGCCGCAGTCGCGCCTGGCGACGACGGCGGCCGGCGGCGCCGCCGCCGCCGCCGCCGCGGCGGCGGCGGCGTGCCCGCCGACCGGTGGGCCTCTCCAGACGCGCCTGGCCAGGGTTTCCTCCCCGGCGGGGGCGTATGACGGCGGCGGCGGCGACCCTGCCGCTGCCGCGGCGCATACGATGATGATGATGACCACGCCGCCGGCGAGGCGCCTCACGGACGTCGGCGGCGGTGACGGCGGCAGCGCCGTTGCCGCGCGCGGCGGCGGCGGCGGCGCTGTGTCGGCGGCGGCGGCGGCGCTGCCGCCGCGTCGGCTGCACACTGCCTTGACTCCCTCCGGGGGCGGGGCATGTCGGAGTGGCGGCGGCGGCGGCGGCGGTGAGGGCGCTGCGTCTGGCAGCTCCCCCGGACTGAGGGCGCTGCGCGTCCGCAGCGTCGCCGTCGGCGGCGGCGCGAGCGCCGGCGGCGGCGCCGCCGCCGTCGCCGCCGCGGACGCCGGCGGCTGCCCGACGCCGGGGGGCCTGCGCCCCAGCCGCAGCTTCGGCCTCATTCGCTCGCCGCGCTACGCCTTCCGCAACGGCAACTCCCCTCAGCGCAAGAACCTGAGCCCCGCGACGCCCAAGTTCCGCTCGCCGCTGCTCGACCCGCTGCCGCTGGCGGGCCTGTCGCCGCTGGCGGCGGCGGCGGCGGCGGCGCTGCCGCCGCCGCCGCCGCGCGACGGCGACGGCGCCTTGCTGACCCAACCGCGCGTGCCTGCCGGCGTGTACTGCAGCGACGGCGGCGGCGCCGCGTCAGCGGCGTGGGCGCCCAAGGCGGCATCCGCGGGGGGACACAACCACCACCAACCGTCAACCTCCCAGCAACCGCCGGCCGGGGCCGCGGCCGCGGCCGCGGCGGCCAAGCCGCCGCTGCCTCGCGCCGCCTCCCTCCGGACCCCCTCCGCCTCCGCCTCCGCCTCCGCCTCCGCCTCCGCCTCCGCCTCCGCCTCCGCCTCCGCCTCCGCCTCCGCCTCCGCCTCCGCCTCGGCGTTAGCCGCAGCATTGGCAGCCACAACCACGACGACGACGGCTATGACGTCGGCTGTGATGATGACGGGCGCGCCGCCTTCCCCCGTCCCTCAGCCGCTGTCGCTGCCGCTGTCAGTTCACCGGGTGGACCCCGCCCTGGAGCCACAGCAGCAGCAGCAGCAGCAGCAGCAGCAGCAGTGGCAGGACACCTCTGCAGCAGAAGCAGCAGCTGCGGCAGCGGCCGTCGGGGCCGGGGCAGGCGGCAGCGGCGCGGGGGGCGCGGCGGAGGTGCAGGGCCAACAACAGGCGCCGCCACCACCGCTGGCGGCTGGGCCCGGCACCCTGTCGCCCTTGCCCGCCGCCGCTGCCGCGGGCGGTACCTCTACATCCGCTGGCAGCAGTCCGCTGGGGCACTTTTTAAGGCGGCAGCAGGCGCACGATCCCCACACCCACTCTCACTCTCACTCCCACTCCCACCCGCAGTCGCAGTTGCATCTACACCCGCAACAGCAGACGACAACAAGCCAGGCGGGGGAGGCAGCCGCCGCCACAGCAGCAGAAGCAGCAGCCTCCTGTACGACACCCCCGGGCGGAGGCGAGGAGGGATCCAGCCACACGCCCTTCGCCTTCCGCACCGCCACTGCGGCGGGTGCCGGTGCCTCGCAGCTCCCCACCTCGCCGCGGCCTCTGTCGCCGTCGCTCGCCGCCGCCTCCGCCGGGCCGCCGCCCTCGTCCGTCGCCACCCCCACACCGCCCTCCGCCGCCGCCTTTGCCGCGGCTCCGTCGACGTCGTCGCCGCTGTCGCGCACACCGCCAGCCGCCTCCGTTACGCCATGCACGCCACCCGCCGCCGCTGGCGGCGGCGGCGGCGCCGCCGCCGCCGGCCCCGCCGCCAGCGGCGGCTGCGGCGGCGGCAGTATGACGGCCGCCAACTCCACTACCACCGCCACCGCCAGCCCCGCCGGCGCCGCCTCTATTAGGTCTACCGCCGCCGCCGCCACTACCACTGCCAGCCGACCGAACAGCCGACGGAACAGCGGCGGTGGCGCTGGCGGGCGTGGCGGCCGGGTCATGACCAGCGGCGGCAGTGGTGTGGTGTTGCGGGGGGCTGCGTTTGGAGGCAGCAGCCGGGGGGGTACCCCCGGGGGCCTGGTGCGGGGTATGCTGGTTCGTGCCAGTCCCTCCAAGGCTAACCCATACGACCAGGTGGGAGAGAGGGAGGAGGGAGAGGGAGGGAGGAGAGGCAGGGAGGAGAGGGAGGGAGGAGAGGCAGGGAGGAGAGGGAGGGAGGAGAGGGAGGGAGGAGAGGGAGGGAGGAGAGGGAGGGAGGAGAGGGAGGGAGGAGAAGTAAGGAGGAGAGGGGCGGAGGAGAGGAGAGGGACGGCCGTGAGGAGAGGGAGGGAGGGAGGACCAGGGAGGGGGAGGGGAATGGGGAAAGGAAGCTTACCACCGTTCACACACCGCGAACACAGCACCCCAAACTCACACACACACACACCCCGCTAGTGGCAGATTCAACTCGGGACTCGGGACTCGGGAAGTTTGGTGGTTTTGTTTATTGAGTTGTTGTTCTGTCCTGTCGGTGGGCGGGCGGACGGGCGGCTGCAACTGCCCCTTATTTGCAGGCGCCCTCTCTCCCCCTCGCCTCCCCCTCCCGCCTTCCCCCTCGCCCCTGCCCCTGTACTCCGACGCAGCTGTTGTTGCCTGTTGTCAGCCTCCACACCCGCATTGTCCTGCACTGTCCCGCACTCACCCCATCAGCCGACATGCCTGCCTGCGTCGACTGGTTTTTTGTAAACCCCCCTCCCTCCCCCTCCCCTCCCCTCCCCAACCCCAGTTCAAATCCGACATGAGTCTGACTCTGGCCCTGAAGAGCATTACCAGTGAGGCCCGGAAGGACGACCTGCTGAGCTCCCGAGTGCAGCACTGGAAGGAGAGGTTCAGGTGGTGGGGGAGGGGGAGGAGAGGGGGGGTGGTGGGGGAGTGGAGAGGGGAGGGAGGGCGCTGTGGGGTATATCTGAGGAGCCCATGGATACGGTACTGTGAACACACACACACACACACACACACACATACACGGGCACACATGCACGCACACAGGCGCTGTGCGCAGTGGGTCCTCTCTCTTTGTGTGAGGGGGGAAGGGCAAAGGGGGATGCCGGCCGGTGTGGCGCCCCTTCCTCTACAGTCCCCCCCCCTCCCCCTCCCCCTCCCCCTCCCCCTCCGAACCCTCCCCCTCCCCCTCAGGTCTCGCGGTGAGGAGCTCAAGGCGGCGGTGGGTGAGTGGCAGATGCGGCACCAACTGCACAAGGTTCTCACAACCGGGTTCCTGGATGGAACACACCCCATTGTGGACACGTACGAACTGAAGGTGGGCGGATGCGAGGGGGGGTGGAAGGGCTGGGATTGGGTTGGCGGTAAGCGCTTTGGGGGGGCGGGTGTTTGAACATTTGAGAACGGGTTGGGGCATACTGTCAAAAGTTATTTTCTTCCCCCCCTCCTGGGCGGGTAAGAATAAAGAGGAGCCGCAGTGATTGGAGAGCGGAGGGAGAGCGGATGGTGGGGAGGGGGGGGGCGGTGGCTGTTTGGGTAAGGCCTGTTACGCGGGGGGGGGGGGTGGAGAGGGGGGTTTCGGGAGCTGTGCTTGGACCGCGGGGCACGGGGGGTGGCTGGGTGGGGGGGCTTTGGACCGTGTGTGTGCGCGTGTGTGTGTGTGTGTGTGTGTCGGGAGGGGAGGGTCAGCGGCGAGGTGGGGAGGGGGAGCGAGCTGCCGCGGTCCCTCTCCTCCCCTCCTCCTCTCCGTTCGCCGCGTCCGGTCATGGCCGCGTGAAAGTTTGGGGCCCTATGTTTCTAAAACGAACCAAGCCAATGAGGCCTTATGAGGTCCAACCGAGGGGGCCCGCCGCCCGCCTCCCTCTCCTCCCCACCGCCCGTCTCCCCACCGCGCCCTTCCCCCCTTCCCCCCTCATAATGTAACCCCCTTCCCCGCCTCCTCCGCCCCTCCCCTGCCCCTCCCGCCTCTCTCCCCCGCCCCTCTCCCCCGCCTCTCTCCCCCCCCATTCAGGTCCGTCTGAGCCACATGTTGCGGCGGCTGCAAGTCCTCCAGGAGGCTGCGGGGGCGGAGAAGCCCAGCTGTGTACTGACTGCCCCTCAGCCGCTGTTCCTGGGGGGGGCGGTGGCGGCTGACTCGCACCACATACTGAGACACCTGGGCATTGCACACATCGTCAATGCGACTGAGGTGGGGGATGAGGGGGTGAGGGGGTGAGGGGTGAGGGGTGAGGGGTGAGGGGTGAGGGGTGAGGGGTGAGGGGTGAGGGGTGAGGGGTGAGGGGTGTGGGGGGAGGGGTGAGGGGTGAGGGGTGAGGGGTGAGGGGTGAGGGGTGAGGGGTGAGGGGTGAGGGGTGAGGGGTGAGGGGTGAGGGGTGAGGGGTGAGGGGTGAGGGGTGAGGGGTGAGGGGTGAGGGGTGAGGGGTGAGGGGTGGGGGGTGAGGGGTGAGGGGTGAGGGGTGGGGGGTGAGGGGTGAGGGCTGAGGGGTGGGGGGTGGGGGGCGAGGGCTGGGTGTGGCGTAATGTAACGAAAGGGCAGTGCCGCTTGGCGTCCGGGGGGGGGGTGCGGGTGCGGGTCTGTAGCGCTGCGGTGGGCTGGGCGGCCGGCGGGCGCTTCGTCCTGTGCCGTACTGGTGGTACGATCTTGGAGGAAGGGGGGGAAAGGGGATTGCGGTGTGCCGTAAGTGTGACCCGCACGTACCCGGAGGGGGGGCGGTCGCACCTACTGCGGGTGTTGGGGGTCCAGGGGTTGCTGGGGGGCCAAGAACTGGGAACCGGGAAACGGGGAGGATGGTCCCCACCACATCTAATACCTTGACTAGGAGTGCATAACCGGGTAGCTGACCAAGGGTCCGACTGAAGTGGCGTCCAGCGAGTGAAGTGAAGTGCAGGGAAGTGAAGTGAAGGCAGCCGCATCAGCGAAACAAGACCTCCCACCCCCACTTGCTGGTTGATGTTCGTGCCCCTTCTCGCTCTCTACTTTGCTTGGGGCGCCCGCTGCGCTGCTTTTCGGGGGCCTTCCGCCTTCCACCACAGCTCCCCTCCGCGGCCGCCGGCGCCCCCCTGCCCCCGTTGGCCCGTGCCCCCCTTCCGCTTCCCTCCCCCCCTTCGTCCCCCCTGCACTCTTCACCCTCCCACCCCCACCCCCACCCACCCCCACCCACCCACCCGCAGGAGCTTCTGCTGCCCGACCCCTCCGCGGGCTTTGTCGTACTTCGGGTGCCTCTGCGGGATGTGGACGATGAGGACATCTCCACCCACTTCGAGGCGGTGTCGGAGTTCATTCGGGTGGGTGTGGAGTGTGGAGGGGGCGGGTTGGGTGGGTGGGTGGGTGGCTGGGGGGCTGGCTGGCTGGCTGGGTGGGTGGGTGGGTGGGTGGGGGCTGAATTGGGGTGTAGGGCCGTGGTGGTGGGGGAGGGGCTGGAGGCGGCAACCCAGCAGCGGCAACCCAACACCCACCCGCCGCCCACCGCCGACCTCCCCTCCCCGCCCCCGGCGTTTGCTGGCCGGCCCTCCCAATCACCGTCACCGTCACCCCCGCGCTCCCCCCCCCGGCTGTCCTCCCGGGTCGCTTGCCACTCACTCCCACCACCCCTCCCTCCCTCCCTCCCTCTACTTTCCCCCACCTTCCCCCTCCCTCTCTCCCCCGCCCCCCCCCCCGCCCCCCTACCCCCCTACCCCTCCCCCGATCTGCTCAGTCCTGCCACTCGGTCGGCGGCGGCGGCGGCGGCTCTGTGTTGGTTCACTGCTCTGAGGGCAAGAGCCGCTCCGTGACCCTGGTGCTGGCCTACCTGATGCGAGTGGGCGGCTGGAGGCTCAAACAGGCTTTCGAACACGTCAAGTGAGGCGGGCAGGGGGCGGGGGGGAGGGGGAGCGGGAGGGGGAGCGGGAGCAGGCGGAAGAGGGAGAAGGGGGGAGTGGGAGGAGGGGCGGCGACTGGGCCGAAGCACGCAGAATCGAACCACTGCCGCACTGTCGTGCCTCCCTCGTCCCCCCGCCCGCCTGCGCCCCCCCCCACCCCCAACCCCGCCTGCCCGCCTGTCGTACCATCCGCCCACAACTCTCCGCTCCCTCCCCCCAACCCCCAACCCCCCGCCGAAAGGTCCTGCCGACCGGTTGCCTGCCCCAACGCCGGCTTCATGACGCGGCTGCTGTCGTACGAGCGGGAGCTGTACGGCGACAATTCCTACATCCCACAGGCTCTGAAGAAGGCCAAGCCCGAACCGGTGGTGTGTCCGCAGTGCGGCGCGGCGGTGGGGATCAGCTCCGCGAGCCTCGCGGTACACATCAGGAGGGCGCACCCGGAGAGGGAGAAGGAGAGGGAGAAGGTGGGGGCGGCGGCAGGGGCGGCAGCGGCGGCAGGGCGCGGGACGCGGGCGGCAGGCGGCAGCGGCAGCGGCGGGGCAGCCGCGAAGCGTGCAGCGGCGGGGGTGGGGGTGGGAGTGGTGGGAGTGTGGGGGAAGGCGGGCGGGGAGGGCCGGGGGGCCGAGGAGCCGGAGTCGGAGCCTGGGGTCGGGAGGAGAGGGCAAGAGGAGGAGGCGGATGCCAGGGCCTAGGCGTGTGGTCATCCCTCACCTGTCTACCCCACCTCGCCACCTTTGTCAGCTACGGCAGCTACGGCAGCTATTAATGCATTCCTTCGTCGCACGGAGGGAATGTCGAGAGGAGGAGTTGAATGCGTTCTTTGCGGTGGCGGCGGCGGCAGTAAGCAAGGCGTGGCGGCAGCACTGTTATTGCCGTACTTATCTTGGGCTTTAAGCAGAACACAGAGGCGATGGATGGATGGATGGCAGAGATTATTACTGGCAGGCAGTGAGTTGCAGCGAACTGAAACCAACCGGCAAACGGGACAGTGTCAACACACACACGCACACACGGAGGGAGGGAGGGAAGGGGGTGTTGGTGTGTGCAGCAAAGTGCGGACTGAGGTCGCACGGAGGGCGCGCAGCGGCGCAGGCCCCCTGAGGCGGAGGCTGCTGGCGGGGGCGGAGGGCGGAGGGCTGGGGGCGTTGTTTTGGGTTCGGTGCCGCAGCTGGGTGGCTGGGACGCTGGGCTGAGTTGGGCTGCTGTGACAGGCAGTGTAGGCGGTGGTGGGCAGGAAAGGGAGGGGGAAGGCGGGGAGGCTTGCAGATGAAGGGCACGTGTGTTCATGGAAGGGCACTGGATGGCTTCACGTCCCTGGCCCGGCTGTGGATGTCGGTGCTGCGGGAGCACTGAGCAGGGCAGGACAGGGCGGGCGGGTGGGGTCGCGTGGCCTGGCGCGGGATGTGTGTGTGTGTGTGTGACTGTGTGTATATGTGCGAAGTGGTTGGGGAACCGGCAGTACAGCCCGACCCTGGCCCCGGCCCCAGCCCTGAGCTCGTGGGCAGGTACGGTGGGTACGGATGGGTACGGTTGGTTTCGGTGCGCTCGCAGGCGCCCGGACATGTTCTCGGCTCAGGAGCAGCAGACGACCCCGTGCGCTGCGGTAAAAACCCAAACTCCCAACTCGCCTTGGGTTGGGTTTGGCACTCTAGCGGGAGGCGATGGCGCGCCCACCTCAGTGTAAGCGTCCGCTGTCGCCCTCCCCCGCCGCTCTCCCCCGCGCAATGGCAACATTCCCTAACCCCCCCCGCGTCACAACCGTCCCGCGTCACATTTCTATCCACCCCCATCCCGCCACAACCCCTTCTCCCAGCACTCTCCTCCTCGCGCCACCCGCCCAACATCCCGCTCCAGCCAGCCAGCCAGCCAGCCAGGGGCCTTCCGAGACGATTCAATCAAATCCGATGCGGTAAAATGCCAATCCGAACCAACCCGTCCCATCCTGTCCTGTCTGGCCGCCGCGCCCATGCGGGCACACAAACACCCACACGGATACCGGTACGCACGCACACTCGCAGCGATGCTGCTCGGCCACCAAAAGACACGCGCCGACGCGCTCCTGGGCCACCGGACCCCAAATGAGCCTCCACCAAATCAACCGTGAACCCCAAGCAATTCCGTGCGCAGCGTTTTCATCTCGAGCATACTCACACATCCACAGACGTTTAAGAGCGCAAGACAGCCCAGCCCAGCAAAGCACCGCTCTCGACGGGGGCCCAGAGGGGGCGGAGCGGCCGTGCGTCAAGACGCCGCGCCCTACGCTACGCTCGGAAAGCCGGTGCCTGAGATGCTCCGGCTGCATCGTAGCCAGGCTGGCTGCAGAGTCAGGCTGCGAAGTAAAAGAGCAACACAGAAGGGGCTATAGCTAGGGGCACGCACCCAGCACACACACGCACGCACCGAGAGGGCAGTTTTGCTTCACCATGGTCATCATCATGCTTTTACTCCTGCCACGCTATACACACGACCCAACCCCCATCAACCCCGCCCTAGACCGCCCCAATCACCGTTGTGGTTGCGCGCGCACATGTAGGGTGCCGTGTTTGCTGTCGGACGCAAAGCAAAGCAAAGCAGACTCGTCCATCCGTCCGCGGGCTCCGTCGCTCAATTCACTGCTGGACCCCGTCCTCCTTTTTTCCTCCCACCATCAAAACCACACATAAGTGAGTACGGTATGCGCGCTCCCTACTCGAGCGCTCCAACAATGCAACGCGCACACTTCCCCTCCCTCCTCGAGACGCCCCCCGCCAAGCTCCAGATACAGCTCTCCTCCACGTTCTCTCTCTCGCCCGGGAGCTGCCGTACTGGTCGAGTGTGGCCCAAGCCGCATGGCGCATCCCGCTCGCATCTCCACAACCCTCGACCCTTCGGCCACCACTCTTCTGATCCCGGGCGCGTCTCTGCCACGCCGGCCGCCGAACGAGCGAAGCGCCGAAGCCCGCCAGTGACAAGACACCGCTCGTCAGCCAACCAACTCGTCTCAACAACCCCTCGCGCTCAACAGTCCCCCCAACCCACTCGTCTCAACAACCCCTCGCCCTCAACAGTCCCCCCAACCAACTCGTCTCAACAACCCCTCGCCCTCAACAGTCCCCCCAACCAACTCGTCTCAACAACCCCTCGCCCTCAACAGTCCCCCCAACCAACTCGTCTCAACAACCCCTCGCCCTCAACAGTCCCCCCAACCAACTCGTCTCAACAACCCCTCGCCCTCAACAGTCCCCCCAACCAACTCGTCTCAACAACCCCTCGCCCTCAACAGTCCCCCCAACCAACTCGTCTCAACAACCCCTCGCCCTCAACAGTCCCCCCAACCAACTCGTCTCAACAACCCCCCGACATACACACGGCACCCACGTTCGCATCAAAGACGGCCACAGAACCCACACCGCCGCCAAGCCGCAACCACAACCGCTGACTGATCGCTGCCCTCCGCGCCACCCCTAGCGTGTCCTCCTGCCCATTCGCGGGGACCGCGGGGCTGCTCCTGCGATTCTAGATGACACTTTTTTTCTCTCTCGCCTGCATCGACACCGATATCAGTCCCATACTCTCAGCATCCCTACACTTCTCGACTCGACATTGATTGATCCACAAGTCGGCATCTTTGCATAATTCGCACAATTTGCATAATTCGCACACCCATAACTTCGTCCGGAACTTGTCAGGAGTCAGGACGGGCACTGAAATGCCGGATGGCGGGATCCCTCAATGTGCAGCCCTGACGTCGCACTCACGGCAACCAGTACGGCGACCAGTACGGCGACCAGTACGGCATGCTCGCCCCAACGCGCCCGCACAGACTACCACCATCAACCACACCGCCGCCCAGCACCCAGTCCCGGCCCGCCGCCGCCGCCGCATTACGCCCATCCCTCCACCTCCTACGTGCCTCCCCTCCACGCAGACTCACCCCGGCGGCAACCCTGGCGGCCGGCCACACCGCCGGGTGCACACACACCAGAGCAACCACCGCTCCATCCACACCTCACCTCCGTAAAAGGCAATCGCTCCGCACCAACCACCAACCACCAACCACACCAAGACGCAGCAACTCGGAGAGCGGCTGGCCGACTGGCCCACGCACGCACGTACGCAGCAGCAGCAGCAGGGTCTCGTGAGTCGTGACGCTGCGCACCGGGAATCAACCCATCAAATGAAGCGAACCAAGGCCGACAATGGCCGGCTAGGGTCCGCGCGCTCCTAGTTCCTCTCCTCTCCATCCTCTCTTCGAGGCGATGCCATCCAAACGCCAACCCGATGCCCCATCCCAAGGGGGGAGGCACTCGGAATGCACCCACAGTCGACTCGACCCGGAACATGAAAGCACCCGGACGTAACCTCCCCCTCCCCTGGGGCACACGGCCCCATCCTCCGAAGCAGCACCGCACCCGACTGACAATCAGTCCAAACCCTCGAAAGAAACCTCCTGGCGGCAGAAAATGATTAAATGTTAGGCAGGAAAGGAATGTTAGCAGCAGCTTTCCACCGGCCCTATCCGGAGAAATGGATCGCCAGTATAGCAAACTATAGGGAAAACCCCCCCCGGTATTATGTTCGCGCCGTCCGGCTACTGTTGCCGCAGCAGCAGCAGCAGCAGCAGCAGGCAGACAGCCGCAGCCACAGCAGCAGCCACGGCAGTAGACAGCCGGTCACATATTCCGTACGCAAGGGCCCGGGTCTGACAGACGCCTGCCGCCGCCGTCGCTCCAGAAAGAACGACCAAGCCAACGAACCGAACGAACAGAACGTAACCTGGAGCGAGAACGACCCCCGCCACGACGCCTCTGCCTGGCTGGCTGCCTGGCTGGCTGCCAGAGCACGCGCTAGCCCGACTTGTTTTCCCAAACTTAACTCTCGGCGCCTGAGGCTGAGACGGCCAGGCGGAGGGAGGCACTCGAGTCCTTCCATCTCCGTCCCTGGACTACACAAATACCGGTATACGCACATCACAAATGCACACAAAACGCGCGCGAGCGCGGAGCTGCTTCCGAGTTTCCCTTCAACGGCGCTCTCAAAGCTATCCGAGTACCGTCGCCAGCCGGCCGCCGCCGCCCGCCGCAGCCGCCACTGCAACAACACGCATATGCTTTCTCTCCGGGCCACGCCCCGCCGCTGCCGCTCCTTTTCCAGTTTCTCTTGCCAATACTGCCATACATCTCGTCTCGCTCCACCTCTCGTCTTCTCTGCGCACCGGCGGATCACAGCAGTTGCATCCACCCGCCCGCCGACCGACCGACACATACACATACACACATGTAGGTGCGCGAGCGCGGCAACGTAATGAGGGAGCGGCCCCCGAGAAGGGTGGGGTGGGGGCCGTGTCATCATCATCACCCTCTCGAGACCCGAGAGCGCTGCCGTATCCATGGGTTGTGCCGCGGGATGGCGCCACGTCAGCACCAACATCAGCAGCATCAGACTCAGCAGACTCAGCAGCAGACTCAGCCAAACGTCATGCTATCATGAGGTTCTGAGTTAACTCAGAATGCGCCAGCGCAGGACCCTAGTGGTCCCTCATTGCAACCCTCGCATCACATCATGAAATACGGGTTAGCCCCGCCGCGCAGCGCCGCTGCCCCGAGGCACGCGATTCCAAAACGCACACGCGGACACGCGTGACACGCGCAGACAGACAGACAGACAGACAGACTGACTGACTGGCTGACAGACAGCCCAGACAGACAGACAGCCCAGGCAGGCGCTCACACAGGAACACGCCGAGGAGCGCTCATGGCACGGAAGCGAGTCGGCGCACGCCGCCCCTGCGTCCTCTTCTCTCTCTGCGTCCTCTTCTCTCATCAAATTAAAGCGCACGGCGCGTTCGGCTCATTCGCAGGGTCGCGCACGTTCGGCCCCAGGCCCCACGCCCCGCGCCTCCGCTGCACGCAGCGACGCTGACACACCACATAGAGACACACCACACACTTAGAAGACGTGAGGAGGCGCGCGCCTCCGCTCCTCCGCCCTCAACCACGTACCCAAGCGCGGCCGCGCGGAGAGCGACGCGGGAGAGAGAGATCAGAGCAGATAAGAAACGCGGCATGCATGCGCGCGCGCAAGCAAGCAAGCAGCCAGGCAGGCAGGCAGGCAGGCAGGCAGGCAAAGAAACACAATTTCGGTTCGGCAAGGCGCGCCATCCGCCACAGCCGGCCGTAACTTGAATCCCGGGAGCCAGCCCGCGACGCCGCCTGAGCAACCTGCCTCCGTTTGCCGCACGAGTGCTGCCCGCCATCCCCATCCTCCCCATCCTCCTCGCCGCAGCGCCCGCGATCTCCACCTCCACCTCCACCTCCACCTCCACCGGGACTCGCGCGCCCCCGTCGGGAGCCATCATCAATTTCCCCAATGTGCATGAATCCCCCGCCAACCCCCCCCCTCCCGCTCCTCGAACACTATCCCGCCCATGCGCATGTCCATGCGCATGTGCACGTGTGCATGTGCATGCGCGCGCCACCCGGGTGGTGAAGTGCAGCGCGGCCCCTCGGGGCGTGTGGGGTTTGAGGGTGTGCACCCCGGGCCCCGGCCCCGGCCTCCCTGGACTCCGAGCGCCCGCCCTACCTCCCTCCTCACCCACCACCCCTCCGCACATCCGCCCTGGCGTTGCGCTGCACTGCACTGCAACCCCATTCCCACTCACTTACTCAGTTACCCGGCTGTGGCCATCTCTTCGCCGCCCCCCCATCCCCAAAAGATCTTATCGGCGTCTGCATCCACATCCGCATCCGCACCTCCATTTGCCCCTGCCAACACAGGAAGGACTAGCTAGCTAGCTAGCTAGCCAGCTAGATATCTAGCTAGCTAGCTAGGCGAAGCGCGAGGGCACGTAGAGGGAGACCTGCGGCAGGGCCGCCTGCGAGGGCAGCTGGGCGGGCAGCGGCAGCCCCAGCGCCAGCCCCGGTCCACCGGGGCTCGCATTGCTGCCTGCCGCGACGACACTGTTGCTGTTGGTGTTGTTGTGGTTGTTGTTGTGGCTGTTGTTGTTGTTAGTGATGAAGTTTGTGTTGTGCCCCATAGCCACCCGAAAGGTGGGCGAGCCCTGCAACAGGACGTTGGACGCCACGCCGCCGGTGGCGGCGCTGGAGGCGGTGCTGCCAAAGCCGCCGCCGCCGCCGCCGCCGCCAAAGCCGCCCAGGCGCAGCGGCAGGCTGCCAAACAGGCCGCCGCCGGCGCCCACGAGCGCCTGCACGGCGCCGCTGCCGACGGCGCCGCTGCCGACGGCGCCGCTGCCGACAGCGCCGCTGCCAACGGCGCCGCTGCCGACGGTTCCGGAGCCCAGCGCGAAGCAGCCCTCCACCTCCGCGGGGAGGAGCCAGCTGGCGTTGAGGACCAGGGAGGCGGCGGTGGCGGCGCTGGCGGCGGTGTTGACGGCGGCGGAGCGGGCGTTGACCGGGACGTTGGCGTGGCCGGCGCCCAGGTCGCCGCTGCACGACACCTCCCCCGCAAAGGCGCCAGAGTAGTCGGTGATCGGCGGCGGCGGCGCGGAGGCGCTGGCGGCAATGGCGGCGGCGGCGGCGGTGAAGGTGAGGTCGAGCTCCGAGATCGGAAGGGTCAGCAGCGGCGCGCTGGTGCCGGCGCTGGCGGCGGTGGCGGAGCTGGCGGCGACGGAGAACCCCGCCGGCCCCACCGACCCGCGGGCGGAGGTCACGGCGGCGGCGGCGGCGGTGGCGATGGCGGCGGTGGCGATGGTGACGGAGGTGGCGATGTGCGCCGCGGCCGAAGAGGACATGGGCAGGGCTGACAGCGGCACGGGCTGCAGCGGCGCGTGTACGACAGACGCCAGCTGCTGCTGCTCCAGCAACGGCGGCGGCGGCGCCGCCGCCGCCACCGGCGGTGACGCGGTGTCGTCGTCGTTCCCGGCGCCGCTGCCGTTAGAGGCGGCAGCCTCCGCGAGCATCTGCAGTACGGCGGCGGGCGGCGCAGAAGCGGATCGCGCGATGACGCCGGGGGACTTGGCCCGGAGGCTGCTCGCGGCCGCGGCGGCGGCGGCCGCGGCGGCGGCGCCGCCGCCCGGGCCACTCGCGACGCCGCCGCCGCCGCTGCTAATGGTCGGCATCGGGACGAAACGAGTCGGTCGAGCTGTGAAGCCGCGAGCGCCCCAGTCGGCGAAACCCGCCGACGCCGCCGACGTCGACGCCGACGCCGGGACCACCGGCGCCGCCGCCCCCCACGCGGGAGCTGTTGCGGCGGCGATGATCTCCTGCGGCGTCCGGGGGCCGGCGTCCGGGCCGCCGCCGCCGGCAGCGGCGACCGCAGTCGGCGCGCCGCCAAATGCAGCCGCCACTGCCGCCGTTATGCCGCGCCGTGCTGCCGCCGCGTTGCCGCCGCCGCCGCTGCTGCTGCCGCCGCCGGCGCCGCCGCCGCCGGGCCCCGTCAGCGCGGCCGTGGCTCCAGAGCGCGCCGCCGGGTGGCCGTCGCTGGGGCCGCTCCGAAGCGCCGCCGCAGCCGACGGGGCCGCGGCGGCTGCGCCGGCGCTGCCGTCCGACGCCGCACTAAAGAGTGGGTCGGCCTCCGGCAACCGACCCATGGGTCGGAGCCACACGCCGTGCCGCGGCTCAGCTCCGTCGAGGGCCTCGCCGGCGACCGATTTCGGCGGCGACGGCGGCGTCGGCGGCGTCGGCGGAGTCGGCGGCGGGGTCCACAGGTGGGTCTGCATGACGCCCTTGCCCTTGACCTGGAGGGGGGGTAGGGGGATAATGTGAGAGGGACGGGGAGGGTACGGTAAGAAACACCAGCCCAGGAAACCCAAGAAACAGCAGCCCCCCCAGCCCCTCCCCCCTGAACTCCCAGTAGCCACCGACCCATCGACCCTAAAACCCTATCACCCAACCACCCCACCCCAAACCCAAACCCAAACCCAGCCCTCGAATCCCAACCTCACCACCCAACCCCAACCCCACCGCCCCCAACCCCACCTCGATTCCCCCCGTGGGCGCCCAGCCTCCCTCCGCCTCCGCAACCTCCCGCAGCAGCTCAAAGGCGCTCTCGCTGGCATGCACGCAGCCCGCCACGCCCGTGCTCTCCATTCGGGAGGCGGTGTTGACTGTGTCGCCAAAGAGGCAGAACCGCGGCATGCGGGTGCCCACCAGGCCGCTCACCACGGGACCCGAGTGGAGACCCACACGCAGGCGCACGGGCTCACCCGTGGTGGGGAACACGGCGCGGGAGGCGGCAGAGAGCATGGCCTGTGGGGGGGGGGGAGGAGGAGGGGAGGTTAAAAATGATACCGCAGCGGAGACGGAGACGGCGTTAGCGAACGGACCCAGGGGGGAGGGGCGGGGGAAGGGGGAGGGCCGGGAGGGGGGCCGCGAGGGAGGGGTCACGCAAGGGGCGTCTGAGAGTGAAGTTCTTCACACGGGAGGGGGGCAGCAACGTAAGGCGGGGGGACGGGGCGGGAGGCGGCCTGTTTGTCTGCGTGACGTGGCGGTGTGAGGCGGTGGGGGGTGAGGGCCGCGGGGCGGGGCGGGGGGGGGCGGGCACGCCGGCGTGTCGCTTGGGAGGGATTGGTGGGAGGCGGGGGAGGGGGGGTGGAGTTGGCCGGCGGGAGTTCGTGACGGGGTCTCAGAGTCCAGTCCAACAGCTGCCCTCTGCCTCTCTGCAGGCCTTTCTCCCTCTCTCGCCCCCCCTTCTCACACACACTCCCTCTCCCTCCCCGCTACTTCCCTCCCCTCGCAGCCGGGCCCCACCCCCAGCCATTCCAGCCCCCCGCCCCCGCAGCCCCGCCAGCCCCACCTCCCAGCCCCCCCGGCCCCACCTTCGCGAACCCAAACACGTTCCGCGCCTGGTCCGGCTCCGCCCCGCCCTTCTGCACCGCCGCCATTCCGTCCTCGTCCTCGTAGATCAGACCCCCCGCCACCACGTAGCAGTCGCCGATGGTCTCAACCTGAGAATGTGAAGGGAGGGGGGCGGGGGCGGGGGGGGGGCCGGTGGGGCGGGGGGCGCCAGTGGGCAGTGAACCATCGGCAGCGGACAGCGGACAGCGGACCGGGGAGAGAGCAGTGCAGGGCAGGGCAGTGTGGCGTGGTGCGGTTTAGTGCAGTGCATGCCGGGGGATGGGGGATGGGGGGCGCGAGTGTGCAGGAGGCGTGGTGTCGGGTGGCGTGCATGGGTTTGGTTGGGGGAAAGGATGCAAGGGCGGAGGGAGGGACGCAGGAGCACACAGGCAGGCAGGCAGACAGACTGACAGGCAGACAGACTGGCAGGCAGACAGGCAGACAGACTGGCAGGCAGACAGGCAGACAGACTGGCAGGCAGACAGGCAGACAGACTGGCAGGCAGGCAGGCAGGCAAGGTACCGGTGGACGGACGGGAGGGAGCAGAAACCCCCCTCCCTCCCTCCCTCTCCCCCCCCGGCCCCGCCCGCTGGTGATGCCGCTGATGACCACGCCGGCGACCCTGCGCCTCTGCAGGAGCGGGCTCGATCAGCAGCAGTCAGCCCCGTGCCGTACTGTTGCCGTACTGTTACCGAAACCCACCTTGTAGACCTTGTGCTCGTCCAGCATGTCGTCAAAGGCCGCGAAGAGGCCGTGCAGGAAGGCCATGATCACCTTGGGGGGCAACAGACCGCACATGGGCGCGAAGCCGGGCATGTCCGCGAACAGGAGCGTCACCTGCGAGCGGGTGAGTGAGGGGATGGGGCCGGCGGGTGAGTGAGCGAGAGGATGGGGAGAGAGGCGGGAGGTAAAGGGAACCGCGTCACGGCGGCATCGTCATGACTGGCTCCCTGACTCCCTCTTTCCTGCCCTCTTTCCTCCAACCTTCCTGCCCTCTTTCCTCCAACCTTCCTGCCCTCTTTCCTCCAACCTTCCTGCCCTCTTTCCTCCAACCTTCCTGCCCTCTTTCCTCCAACCTTCCTGCCCTCTTTCCTCCAACCTTCCTGCCCTCTTTCCTCCAACCTTCCTGCCCTCTTTCCTCCAACCTTCCTGCCCTCTTTCCTCCAACCTTCCTGCCCTCTTTCCGTTCCCCGCATCACACACGCAACCAAACCAACCTGTGGATGCCACGTGGCGAGTCGGTTGTAGTCCTGTACATACGGCCGCCAGTCGGCCGAGGGGGTCAGGCGCTCGGAGCCGGGGCTGACGCTGCCGCCGCCGCTTCCACCTCCTGCCCCACCCTCCCCCTCTCCGGCACCAGCCCCCTGGCCGCCCTCCGGTCTCTCCTCCGGTACCTCTGACTCCGACGCGCCACTGCCGGTGTCGCCGCGGCCTCTGCCGCCGCCGCCCGTCATTCGGTTGCAGTTCTCCTCCATCATGTACTGCAGCACTGTCGTACACAACGGTAGCAAAGCAGCAGCAGCAGCAGCAGTAACAGCAGCAAGGCCAGCAACGGCATCAACCGAATATTCGTATATACATGCATCGCAACCAGGAAGAGACGCAAGAGGGATCGCTCCCAAAGAAGCAAAAAAGGCGAATTTCACTGAGTTTCGGGTTTTTAGGGTTTTTAGGGTTTTAGGGCTTGTTGCAACCGGCTCCCGAGAGCGTTCTTTTCTGCCAACAACGGCAGAACGCGAGGCGCGAGCTGTGGTACCTAGCCAGCTAGCTAGCTAGCCATCTATCTAGCTAGCCATCTAGCTAGCTAGGTTGCGCTCGAGATGATTGTGACCCTACGGTGTTCCAAAACCCTGGAGTGAACGGCTGTACTGGAATCGCATCCTGGTCGATCAACAGAGGACATACACACCCCTACACACCCGGCAGCCCCACATCGCCGTGCACACAACCAGCGGCATGCGGTCGCGCACATCCAGACACGGACGCGCCGCTGTTCTATCCACCCAACTGCGCCTCTCCCCTCCTCTCCCCTCCTCTCCCCTCCTCTCCCCTCCTCTCCCCTCCTCTCCCCTCCTCTCCCCTCCTCTCCCCTCCTCTCCCCTCCCCTCCTCTCCTCTCCCCTTCCCTCCTCTCCTCTCCCCGCACTGCACCTCTCACCATGTCGCGGGAAGATCTGCTCCAGCAGCCGGTGCTCCGTCTCCGAAACCTGCGCCACGTGTCGCTCAGCCACCACCTTGGCCGTCACATCGCGCTGCACCAACACAATCGCCAGCGACCCAGTCGCCGGGTCGGTGACGCCCGTGCAAGTCACCTCGTGCCAGCACTCCGCCGCAGCGGCTGCCGCTGCCGCCGGCTCGGCGGCGGCGGCGGCGGCGGCTCCGCCGCCGCCGCCGGCGAGCCCTGCTCGCGGCCACGGCGCCTGGAGGAAGCGGGACCCCTTCCCAAACGCCGCCGCCGCCGCCGCGGCGCCGCTGCTGCTGCCGGCTGTGCCGGCAGGGGCGCTGGCGGGGGAGCTGGAGGCTAGGTCGGGGTTGGATATCCCGCCGGCCGCCGCCGCCGCCGCGCCGTCGCTCGTTTCGCCGACGAAGGTGGCGGCAGCGCCGTGGGCGCCCGGCGCAGCGGCGCCGGAGGACAGAAAGAAGCGGGAGCGGCAGCTCCCGGCGCTGGCGCTGCTGACCACCTGACCCAGCCGATTGCTGCAGGTGTTGGCGGGGCTGCCGGGCCGCGGGCAGGAGGGCACGGCGACGCCGGCGGTGGCGCCGGCGGCGGCCGCCACGGCGGCGCCGCCGCTGGAGCAGCTGTTGTAATTCTGGGAGTTGACGCTGGCGGACCGGTGCTGGGCGGCGGAGGTGGTGCGCTGTGGCGGCGGCGGCGCCGCCGCCGCGGCGCTGCCGCCGGAGCTCGGCGGCTGTTGCGGCGGGCCGCCGGGGCCCCTGGACGGCGGCCTCAACACGCAGGACTGCGGGTTCGAGTGCGGCTGAAGCTGCGGCTGTGGCGGCGCGGGGCCCCCCGGGCGCGCCCGCAGCATCGGAAACTCCCCCGCCAGGTCCTCCGTACCGCTGCCGGGCCCGCCGCTGCCGGTACCCCTTCCGCCGCCGCCGCCGCCGCCGCCAAACCCCAGCGCGGCGCTGCTGTGCGAGGGCGCCTGCGAGTGGGAGGTCCGCAGCGTGTGGGTTGAGGCCATGCTGACGCCCAGGCCTGCCGCCATGGACGGCGGCGCGGTGCGGAGGCCCGCGGCGAAGGTCAGGACGCGGGAGGAGGCGGGGCGGGAGGCGGGCGACACGGAGACCGCCAGCCCGGCGGCGGTGATGCTCTGGGAGACGGTCGGCGGCGTCGCGTGCGAACCCGAGGCGCGGATGTAGCTGCCGGCGCCGCCGCCGCCCGACGCCAGCGCGGCGGCGGCTTCGTTGCGCGCGGGGCCGCTGCGGGTCCCTGCCAAGTGATTGGAGCCGCGGCCGATGGCGAGACCGCCGCCGCGTGACGGGATGATGACGGCGCAGCTACGCACGCGGCCCAGCTGGCGGCTGCGGCCGCTGCCGCTGCCGCCGCCGGTGGCGATGACGTAGCCGCCGCTGCCGGGCAGGAGCCCGGCGGCGCCGGCCCCGACCGGCGGCGACACTGGGCTGTTGGGCGTCCCTGACACGCAGCAGATGCTTTGAGAGCGACCAATGAGGCCCCCGCAGCCGCTCACAAGGCCCATGCCGCTGCCCACGACGGACCCCACCACGTCCGCCAGGGTTCCGGAGCCGCCGGAACCATACGCGCCGGCGGCAGCGGCGGCGCCGCAGCCGCCGCCCTGGCTGCCGAACGCCGCCATCAGCTTCTGCCCGCGGCGCGTGTGCGTCAGCGACGGGTGGTCTGAGGCGCTGGCGGCGGTGGCGGCGGCGCTGGCGGCGGCGGAGTAGCCGCTCGGCGGCGCCGACTCGGCGGCAAAGCCCAAAGCCGTTCGGGAGGCCGCCGCCGCCGCCGCCGGCGCGGCGCTAGGCCTGGCCAGGCCCGCCGCCGCCGCCGCGATGGCGCCGTCGTCGGTGTGGGAGCTGTTGGCGGTGCTGCGGCGGACGCGGCTGGTGCGGCGGCTTTTGTCGTGCACGTCGTGGCTTGAGCCGACGAAGGCCACCTGGGAGGAGGGGGCGAGGGAGAGCGCGGTGCGTCATGCGATGCGATGCGATGCGGTGCGGTGCGGGGGGCGGGCAAGAGGCGGCGTGATGGGGAGAGGCCGCGGAGGGCTGGGCTTTCCGCGCGAGCCGCGCGCGAGAAACTACTTTTCCGAGGCATGGCAACGAACGCCGCGACTTTAACCCGGCCCCCTCCTGTCCCTGGCGCCGCCGCGCTGCATCCCCGCTGAACCTCCCACGCTGAACCACACACGTCACAGCACACACCCCTCCCCTCCCTCCCCTCCCTCCCTCCCTCCCTCCCTCCCTGGCCCACCTGCCAGGTGCTGGTGGAGCAAGACAGCGCGGATATGAGCGCCGCCCGGTTGACGGAGGGAGCCCGGCTGCTGGCGCTTCGGCCGACCGCGCCGTAAGATCCCATGCTGCCGCCGGTGCCGCCAGCGCCGCTGCCCCCGCTCGCCATCTGGATATTGTGGTAATGTTGGCCGTGGCCGTGGCCGTAGGCGTGCGCATGCGCCGCCGGGCCAGCGGCAGCAGCGCCGGTGCCGTGCGGCTGCGCCTGGCGGCTGCCGCGGTACTGCGGCGACGGCAGGCGAGAGAACACGCCAGTGCCGGCGCCGCCGGAGCCGCCACCGCCGCCGCCGCCGCGCGGCGGCGACGGCACAATGACCGCCGAGTCGCTGCAGCAGGGGGAGCTGGCCGCGTCGAAGCTGCGGTTTCCGCCCGTCATGCACCCGCCCCCGCTGGGCCCCGCCGGCATCGAGTAGCCGGAGAACTGGCTTGACAGGCCCACGTCAGCGGCGGTTCCGGAGCCCATTGTGGCGAGCAGCTGGAACAGACGCGCGTCGTCCGTGTCGCCGGCGCCCCCGGCGAACGTACCGGCGGTGCTGTAGCCCGGCTCCCGCTCACGTGCCGCGCCGCCAGGAGTGAGGCGGCCGCCAGAGCCTGGCGCCCCGCCACCGACGGCGCCGTCGCTGTCCTGCCGCTGCTGCTGCTGCTGCTGGCGCGGCTGCGACGGCAGCCTGTCGTCGCCCGCGGCGTCGCCGTCGCCGCTGCGGCCGTCCAGGGAGGGCAGCGGAAACACGTGCGCCGGGACCCGGATGACGCCTGCGGGTTCGGGTACAGCGGCGGGTTGGGTACCGACGGAGGAGAGGAGAGGGTCGGGACGGGACGGTGGGCCCGCGCTCGCGCAGCCCGCAGTCGTTTCCCCCTCACACACACGGCCCGACGTCTCTCTATCAGCCGGAAGCCAAGCCGAGCCAGGCTCGTCCCTTCCCGGCACGTGAGGACCCAAAGTTGGTCTTTCCGCCCGCAATCACGGGCCCTCCCCCAGTGCGCGATGATGATCTGTGCGACCCAGATCAGATCAGATCAGATCGCCGCCGACCTCGCCGAGGCGAGGCTGCGCGCTTGGGCGCTGCGGGGCTTGGGCGTGCACTGGGCGTGCACTGGGCGTGGACGTGGTCCTCACGCACTGGGCGTGAACGCGCCGCGGCTCGCTGGACGGGCAATCCCCGACTGAGCCCAGGATCCCGCAACGGCCACCTCTGATGTGGGTCGGGTCGGGCCGGGCCGGGCCGGGCCTGCCATCCTCGTCCCCAGGCCCCAGCCCTCGCCTGTCGCGTCTGACCTGCCGCCCACCATCCGTTTCCCCGAGCCTCTCTCCGCCCCAAGCCTCTCTCCGCCCACTCGCCCTCTCTCTGCGCCCCGCCCGCCCGCTCCCCCGCTCCCCGTTGCGTGCACACACGCCTCTCCCGCCGCCCCACGCAGCGCACCTTGCCACACACCGCCCTCCACCGCCGTCGCCTCCAGCAACGCCGCCAGTTTCGCCGGCTCGTGGCAAAAGAGCCACAGCAGCAGCCCGCCGCAGCTGCAGCCGGACGGCAGGCCGCCGCCACCCGCCCCCGCAGCCCAGCTCCCGCCCTCACCGCCAGCTGGTGCTGCGGCCAGCCGGCCTGGACCGCCGTGCCGCGGCTGCGAGCCGCGCGGCAGGGACGTCTGCGGCAAGAGGGAGCGTCCGGGCTGGCCCCGCCCCGTCGCCAGCGCAGGGCCCAGGAAGGCGTCCTGCGGCCTGTTGACCAGCGGCCCCAGCAGCAGCTCGCTGGCGGCATTCTGGCTGAGCACAGTCCCAGAGTGGCGAGAGAGGACGGTGACGGCGATGGGCAGGGCGGCAAGCGCGAGGGCGCCGTGGCCCACTGAGTCATCAGCGCTGTCGTCGCAATGGGCCAGAGCCCCGTCGGGGGAGCCGGTGCCCGGGGATGGGTGAGCGCACTTGACGACCAGGTTCGGCGACCCCCCGCAGGCGCTAGCTTCCTCGCTGCAGACGAGTAAGAGCGCGGGCCGGGGGCCGGCCATGTGCTGCGCATTGGTTCTCAGTCGGCGTCGATGCAGGAAGGGCAAGCATGCGCAAGCGATCCCATAGATCTTGGTTGTGTCTCTGTTCGAGGTCCATCCGTCGACCTCAAGGAGGCAGGATGTCGCAGAAACATGAAGACGACGGCCGCAGGCGGATATTAAGGTGTGTTCAGCAACGTGACTCGGCTGAAAATTGTGGAGCCGCAGTAGTTCCTCGTATAAACTGACATTCTCTCTTGAACGCAGGGTACGCTGCTTGGAACCTTGCACGCCCAAACGTGCCTTTGCAGCGCCGTTGCACCATACAATAGAGAGGTTTGGGAAACCCGCCGCAGCTGCATCACAGGAGACCGAATCATCAGGGATGTCCTCAAGCGTAAGCGCGAGGACTGGCGTCAAGGCTTTCCCCCAGCGGGTTCCGAGCAAGGTCGTCGATGTCAGGACGCAGCCCGGAACCTCCTGATAACAATGATAAAGGGGACTGTTGCAGCCTTGGAAACGCCGGCTTTGCTCTACCTCCTCCGCCATTCAGGTCAGGACAGTGGTTCCCAGTCGCTCATTCCCCACTTCTCTAATGTGAACACATAAAACTCAAGACCCACTATAATATATAAGCAGCTTTGCATTATCATCACCGGAGCAACACTTGGCTCCAAAAGTCCAAATCCTACGCTAGGTGCATTCCTTACGGTGTAACAAAGTACAATCGCGAGCGCTAAAATGAAGCCCTTCAGCGTCGCCTTGGCTTGCGAGTTGTAATTGTACTTCGCAACCAATCCTTTTAACTGACGTACTGACCCCCACAACGGTGCCGGTTATGGCGGATTTCAGTTCGAATTGTGGATTTTGCGCTGTCCTTGAAAGCTGGTGGAAGTGGAAGTGAAAGTGCGATAAGTGGGTTCTGGAGCGGCGGATTGGCGCACGGCGCGGTCCTCACGCCTCCCGCTTTTCAGCAGCTGATCAAGCAAAGTGCCTGCTTTCTGCCAGCAAAGATTTGGAGGCGTGAGCTGGTGTGAGGACCCCAGTCCACGCGCTCCAGAACCCACTTTCGCACTTTCACTTCCACTTCCACCAGCTTTCAAGGACAGCGCAAAATTCACAATTCGAACTGAAATCCGCCATAAAGGTTAGGGGCCTGACCGGGCTCTTGTACAGGGCGGCCAGCTGCTGTGCTCTTACGCGAGTCTTAATCTAAATGTGGTGCGTTGTTCCCCCAACGATGTCGGCTGTAAATTGAAGTAACCAGAGATTACGGCGCAGGTACCCTGGTTACGCAACTTTAGGCCCTTTTTGTTTTATGCACATCAAATGCCCGGATCAGTACGTCATACATTTTTAAAGAGCCTGTGACAGAGCATATGACCCCCTCTTGACCTGAAGCCAGCGCGTCTGAAAACAGCCGGTAGAGGCGTAGAGCTCTGCTACGAATTGAGGCAGATTTGATGCGAAGCGTTTTGCATTGTTTGGCACTGTGCTCCGGTAGGTAATTTCATGGCACAACTAAAATGCTAGGTCGTGCCACAGATGGATGGATGGATGTTACAAGCTTCAATGAGCTCGTACGGCTCAAACGAACTCGGAGGCTCATGAACCGCCTCAGTCGCGCAAAAAAGATAAAGAAAACCAAAAAGACAAAGAAAGATTCGAAACGATGGTGATACAGTGGATGAAGTAGACTGGATGTGTTCGCACACAGACAAACTCTTAGGAAGCGATACGCTCACGCCGCAAAGCAAACATCTCGTAAATAGCTTTCGCAAGACCACGCTGGTCATCAACTTGCATGACATCGTGAACACTCGCAGTAGTGGGTACACCTAAGTCCCAAATCTTCTGCCGCGCCGACACAAGAGCAGGACACTCCCACAGAAAATGCTTCTCGTCCTCGATAGCGCCATCAGAACGACACGCTTTGCATACACGAAGCTCTCTAGACCGACTGCTTTCACTGTTAACCGCCAAATCAGAAACGCACAACCGAAAACGAAGTAAGGAACGATGGTGTGCCGGGGGGATATTACCCTCAAATTGCTTCGGCAGCCCCATCCAATGCTTATGGCGACACATCTTAACACCGGGCTTTCTGGCGTCTGTAACGAAAGCGCGCGGGTCCACGGCTAACCTATCGCTACCCCAGTCGTCGTTGACGCGACCCCACAGGGTCCGCACCGGCACTCTGGCCGATTGGTCCGTCGTACCGTGATCGCTTTTTACCCCTTACTAAGCATTGAGTTCTACGAAATCTGGGCAAATTAACATCTTTACACCGACTTTAAATGACTGATCGTAAACGATACGTAGAGAAAATGCGGTGCGTCGCCAGGCAGCAGGTACCCAGTTTGAGCCGCAAGTTCGACTGCCGCATGCTGTACCGCAGGGGTTGGCTGACCAGGCCGCCCAGCTGCGCCATCGGCCAGCCCTGTCGCTTGATGGGTAGGGCTTTGCACAGAGGACTCGTGGACGGTGCATTTTGAAGGGGGGGCCGGAGATGCTCCTGATGGCTCAAGCGCGTCGGGCTGGCGGAGAGCGGCACACGGCTAGGCACGGCTTCACTTATCTGGCTCAAAGTGGACCGCTCCCGCTCAAAAAGAAGCGGTCTGGGGCCAGTGCAACAAATGCAAAAAGAGGTGCATGTCGCAAAGCCGTAAGCCGTTTCCTTTCGGGGCAGCCGTAACGTCGTGAAGTCACCGTGACCAGCCGTGACCGTCAGATCCACGTCAGCCGTCAGTTCATCCCGTACAGTACTAATGTACAGAATGAACCAGACCTCTATCTTCACGAATGAACCCGCACCACCACAGTGCCATCTCCTCGCCTCAGTGCACCATATACCCATAACCCATTATGCAGCCGATCTGCTCATATCACGTTACGGCACTATCGGTATCGAAGCTGTACAGAAGTGCATGGCGCATCGTACGGCACGGTGTACGACAGCAGCCGCCACGACCATTCGCAAGCCGAGCCGATTGGCTCCGATCGCAACGCAGCGGGTGCGGCGTCGCGGTCCCTGCCCGCAACTGCCGAGCCCCGCAGCCCCGCAAGCCCGGCGAGGAGGGCGGCGGGGGTGCATCTGCGGCGGGACGCGGGGTGCGGCCAAAGGCTGATGAGTGCCTGGTGGGTGTGGCTGGCTGGCCTTGGCGTGGGGCGGGGCAGGGCAGGTTCAGACCAGCGGCCACCCCGCTCCCAGCCAACACCCACTCCCAGCACGCACACACAGCACAGCACGGAGCACGCACACACACAAACACACCACACATGCACACACACAGATGCACACACACGACAGTCGCCGTGCATACGGTCCAAAAGTCAAGCGAGCGCGCGCCCGAGCAAAACCCGAGGCGCCTGCTCCAAACACAGCTACGCCGCACAGCACAGCTCCATTCGTGCCGCCAAAAGGACTCGCCTCATCCTCAGCCTGACGCTGCGGTCGTTGCGGTCGTTCTCCCGTTCGGCCGCCCAATGACTCCACCGCCTCCGCCCCTGCCGTGTCACGGGCCCCTGCCACGCACACCGGTATACACACACACTCTCTCTTCCCTGCACCCGCAGCACACCCCCACTCCCGCCCCCGCCCGCACGTGCCCCCCCCCTCCTCGCTTCGCGCTCTTCCCCCCTCCTGGCCCTTTCTTAGCCCCGACCTCCGGCCGCGGTCTCGATGCCGGCCGGGCACCGCCCTACCAGCCCGAGGCGCCGCCGCCGCCGCCGCCGCCGCCACCGCTCTCGCCGCCTGCCCTCGCCGCCCCCTCGTCTGCGTACACCGCCGCCCGACCGCTGAGCCCCTCCACTGCCAGCTCCGCCACCTTGCGCTCGGCACCTGCGGTGGGGAGGGGGGAGGGCCCCATGGCGCGGCGTTGCGGCAGGAGCACGTGGGTGGAGGGGGGCGGGGAGCAAAAAGAAGATACCGCAGCGGAGACGGGGTGGAGGGTGACGGGGGGCGGGGGAGTTAAGTGTACCGTAGCAGTCCAGCAGTCCAGATTGGCACTGCTGCCCCGGGGTCGGGAGAAGGGTTCATGGAAAAGGGCGAAGGGCACATGAAAAAGGCAAACCATACCTCATCCCCTCAATTCTATCCCTATATCCCCTCATCGCCAGCACTGCGTGCGCCCCGGCCAGGTCTCCCGCCCCCCCGGGGGGGTTGTCCACGGACATGCCGCCAGACTGGGGGCGGGGGCGGACCAGCTAGCAAACCGCCACACCAGCACACCTCACACACCGGCTTCCCCGCCCGCATCCACACGCATCCACACGCCCCTCCCCCCTCGCTTCACCCAAGGGAACCGGAAACCAACCAACCCTTCCCCCAATCCACACGCATCCACACGCCCTCCCCCCTCCGGAACCCACCCACCCACCTACCCACCCACCCACCCACCCACCCACCCACCCACCCACCCACCCACCCACCCACCCACCCACCCACCCACCCACCCACCCACCCACCCACCCACCCACCCACCCACCCACCCAACCCACCCACCCGTGGCCGGCATCTCCAGCCCCTTGAACGTCCGCTTCAGCGCCAGGAACTCCGCGGCGTTGCGCGCCACCACCTCATGCCGGGAGGAGCTGCCCCCCGACCCACGGGTCGCTACGCTGAGACCCAGGTGGCCCAGCGCCACCATCGCGCCGCCCTCCGCCTCCGCCTCCGCGTCTCCGGACGACGGCTGCTGCTGCTGCTGCTGCTGCTGGAGGCGCCATCGGGACTCCAGCTCCTATGGAGGTAAGCCAACGAGCGGGGTACACCGGGGAGGCGCTAAGCCGAGCCGAGCCGCCTTCCACCGCCGCGGTTTCGTCTTTGTTACCCGCGCCCCCCCCTTGCCTTGCTATTTGCCACTGCCGTTGATGCCTCTCCTGCCCACGGGGTCGTCCGCGCCCGCCACCCTCGTACACATGCACGACATAGTCCCCCTTGTGCACGTATTCCTCTCCTTAATCCCCTTTCCCATACAGCATTCACCCACTCCCATCTCTCGATCAGCCAGCTCGACATTATCAGCCGCAGCTCCAGCCGCATTCGCATGGGGGTCTCGCCGGTAACGCTGTCCCTGCGTCTGTTCTTCCTGTCTGTTGACGTCGCCCTTTCCTTGTTCTGCGTCCTTCTCTTTGCCTGCCGTAGGTGAGTTGGGTCTTCGCGGGCTTCGGGGATTGGGGCGTTCCTTGCATCCCAGCCGCACTTTCTCGACCAGTTCAGCAACGTGTCACCTCACAGCCTCAGCGAATTTCCAGCATCCACCGTTACGTCTCGTCTCGTCCTCGTCACGTGGCGGCTCAACTCGGACTCGCTACCATTTCTCGGTTTGTATCTAACGCCCTTGCTGCTTGCAAGTTTACCTCGTTTTTCTTTTGCAGACAGGAAGGATATTTCTCTGATTTGATACCGTTTACGGGCTCCGGCCTATACGTGGATAACCCCCCACACGCGCACGGATACCGCCGCCCCTCGTCTCGGGGGCGGGGGGCAGGGGACGAAGGGAGGCGCTGTTTCCCGCCCTGGCGCCAGCGCCCAGGCCGGCCCTAAACCGAGATGATGGAGGGTGATGCTCCCTACGGTGCGGTCAGCGCGGCCAAAACGCGCGCGAGAGGAGGTGGAGCGCCTGGCCCGGACCCACCCACACCACCCACCCACCCACCCACCCACCCAGTCACCCACCCTACCCAGCCACCCACCAGCACATCCGTCATCTCCATTCGGTAGTCTTCCGGCTGCAGGTGCCCCCCCGTGAAGGCGGTGGCTGCCTCCCAGGGGCTCACCAGGGGAGCAAGGTAGTCGCGGCAGTCCAGCAGCAGACCCGTCGAGTCGGACACCATCACGAACACATCCACCTGAAAACAACACACCACCACACCACCACACCACCACCGCATCGCAACAGAGAAGACATGGGGTGAGAAGGTGAGATGAGATGAAATCTGAAATGAGATGAGATGCCCCACGCTGCTTTCCCCCCCCCCTCACCCACACACCCTCCCCCGCCCCCCCCTCACCTCGGGGAAGTTTCCCAGCTTGGCGGGGTTTGGCTTCCCCATGAGGAAGGTGTAGGTCTTCTTGCCGGCGGCCGCAGCCAGGCGGCGCAGCGAGGAGATGACCTCCCGGAAGCCCGCGCTGCCCAGGGTGCCAACCTGGGGGGGGGGGTGAACGATATACCGTGAAGGGGGGAGGAGGAAGGGTAGCTTATACCCTAGGAGTGGGGTAGGATAGGATAGGGTTGGGGAGGGTAGGGTAGGCGGCAGGGCAGGGGAAGGGCTGGCGGCAGGCGGCAGGGGAAGGGCAAGGGGCACCGGGCCATCACGCCCCCACCGTGGACCCCCTCGCCCCCTCACAGCACAGCCCCGGTAACCCCCACCCCCCCACTCCCTCCCCCCCCCCCCCAAGTCCCCCCACCAGCAGTCCCACGATGTTGGCGGCCCGGGCCCTCTCCACCAGGAAGTTCCGCCGCTTGAGCAGCCGCCGCGTGTCGTCCGACAAACCCTGCCGTACGGGCCCGCCCTCCGCCGGGTCGTACGACAGCCATTCGCACGTGCCGTGCGTCAGCTGCAGTACCTGGTGCGGGGAGCTGCCCGAGGGGCCCACCCACACGTACAGACAGTCGCGTCGGGCGGCGCCCGGGGGCAGCGCCCAGCTCAGACCCGCCAGGCGGCAGGCAGTGCCGCCACCGCCATTGCCGCCACCGCCGCTGCCTGACGGCTGCCCTGCAGGCGCCGCGTGTTGTTGGGATCCCGCAGTATCCCGCGGAGGGACGTCTGTTGTGTCCCCTGCCCCTCGCGACCCCGGGCTCGAACCGGATGCCGCTGCTGCCGCCGCTGCTGCCGCCGGCGCCGCTTCTCCTGCCCCAGGCGCTGACGGTGTGTCCCGGGGGGCTGGACAGCAGCCCGCAGAGCCCACCACGCCGCCATCCTCCGCGCCGCCGCCACCGCAGCCCTCCCGCCGGCCGGACCCGGACCCGGCGTCGTCGCCCGCGGCCCCCAGCGTCGCGAGGCAGCAGCCCCCGGCGGATGGATCTCCAGGGAGGGGGCGGACTGCTCCGACACAGCCGCCGCCGCCAGCGGCGGCGGCTGCGGCGGCAGCGGCGGCGCCGCTGTCCTGTACTGCAGCCGCCGTGCCGCCGCAGCACCCGCCGCCGCTGGGGACGGCGGCAGAACTCGCGTGTTGTGGTTGTTGCTGCTGTGGCTGTTGCGGGCTGAGGGACCTGGCGGCTGCCCGAGCAAAGATCCAGGGAGGTTGCTGCTGCTGCTGCTGCTGTTGAGGGGGAGACGAGAGCACGAGGACGAGGGCAGGCAAAAGGGGGGTGGAGGCGTCAAGGGAAAGAAAGCATCGACATGCACACAGACATGGTTGTTAGGTTAGGAGGGTTCCTGGCAGCCTGAACCAACACGCCACCACAGTACGTACCGTGCAGCCCGATCTCCACCACCTCCACCACCACCATCACCACCACCGCCACCACCACCTCCAGCGCCGCATGGCACGGAGCCTGGTGTGTCGTGGGTGGCCGCACGCGAGGGCCGGTCCCCTCCCTCCCTCCTAGCCCCTACCTCCCACCGCACCGCACCGCACCAGCTGCATTACCATACACCTACCTGCAAAGCCCCGCCACCACCACCACCATCGCCCCCGCCATCGCCGCCGCCATCGCACCCATCACCGCCGTCTCCTCCTGCTCCTCCCTGGTGGAGTATCGCCCCGCTGAGTTCCTCCAATCGGTGCTGGTAGCCCTGGTCCAGCAGCACCACCACCGCAGAGAAGGGACAGGCACCGACCCGCGGGTCACCGGCCCCGCCGCCGCGCGCCGCCACCGCCTCGCGCACGGCCTGCTGAACGGCGGCCGCCGTGGCGGGCACGTCGAGGGGCTCCTTGGGGAACACAAAGTAGGCGGGCAGGGAGTTGACGGGGACCAGGGACGCGCGGCCGTAGTGGATCTGTGGAAGGAGGGAACGGGAAGGGGAAGGGGAACAGGATCCGGAAGGGGGGTTGGTAATTCGAGCAGGAGCGAGGAAATCGAGGCGAGATGCAAATGAACGGAAAGCGAAGGGAAGGGGAAGGGGAAGGGGGCTGGAGGGAAGGTTCCTGGAGGCCCGAGGGCCGGGGCAGCGCGCCGCTCAGCGTGTCACGTGTGTTTTTACGGCAAAAAGCAATGTACTCGTGTGTCATGTTGGGCCTTACCTTTTACGCCCTCCCTTCCCACAGCGAGCGCGCGACACACCGCGAGACCCCCCCCCCCCCCGGAATTCTTCTGTTACGTTACCGTTCACGGGCTCCGGCCTATACGTGAATAACCCCCCCACACACACATCCGCCGCAAGCAAGACAGTACGGCAAGCTCGTCCCGCCGGCCCCGGCAGGTCAACTGCCTTGCGACGAGGTGGGGCGATGCGGTACATTCGGTAGATCCCAACTTCCAACTCCCAACCGAAAGTGCAACCTCCCAACCACCTCTCAACCACCACCCACCACGCACTGCGCCGCCAGGTGCTGCGCCGCCACCTCATCCACCCCCAGCGGGTTGTATGCGGTGTCAGCCAGGATGAACACCTGAAGGGAAGGGGAGGAAAGGGAAGGGTGGGGAGGGGAAGGGAAGGGAAGAGAAGGGATGGGAAGGGATGTGCATGAGGGAAGGTGGGGAAGGGAAGGCAACGGAACGGAACGTGGATATTCGGGGTTGGGGGTTGGGAAGGGGAATGACAAGGGGGCGGAGTGGCGCTGGGAGGGAACGGGACAGAAAGATGAACCGGGGAGGGACGGGGGAGGAACCGGAGAAACGGTGTGTTGCGTTGGGGGGAGTTCCAGTCGGGTAGCCGTGCGTGTGGCGGTGGACGCATGCGGGGCGCGCGGCCCCAGCAGAGCGGCGGCGCGGCACTGCCCGCAAAGTGCCCGCGAAGTGCCCCCGTGCCGGAGTGCGGAGTGCGGACACGAGCTGGGAGGAGGAAGGCGCTCAGGCCGTCGTCAGATCCGCTGTAAGTGCGAGGCGGGTCATCGAAGGAGCCACGTTGGGCTATTGGCCCCCGATTTACACCCGATTTACATCCGATCTGCATCTGCATCATATCGGAGAGTAGCGAGCGATAGGAGCGAGTGATGTGGTGCGGGCGCGGTGGCACAGAAGGCGCTCTGGTACGCTCTGGTGCGATCTGTTACGGGTGGGGGTGCGGGTGCGGGTGCGGGTACGGATGCGGGTACGGATGCGGGTGCGGGTCGTTGATGGGTGGCAGGGATGACCGCCCTCGGCAACCACGACCACAACAGCAGCAGCCCAGCCACAGCGTCAATCGCGTCGCAGCGGAAGGGGCGAGGCCTTTCGAGCGCGCGCTTACCCGCGCTCTGTCGCCGAGGCGCTGCTGCAGCAATTGCGACACGGCCGGGCTGTCCGGCAGCTGGTCATCGGGGAACTGCAGAGCCACGCTGCGGTAGCCTCCAGAGAGGGTGAACTCCACTGTCTGCTCCACATCATAACGCTCCGCCAAGTCCGAGACGGCCATCGCACCCAACCGTCGCTGCGGCCGCCGACTTCCGACAGGCGCTGCCACAGGCGCACCTCCAACGTGTGATTTTTACGGTTATGTGCGACGTTGATTAGCTCCGATTCGGAAAGGTACCGCGGCTCGCGCCGCCGGGCAGCAAGCAGACGTGATATATACTCCTAAACTTCCTTCGAAAATCTACTCCTGATTTAACAGACGCCAAGTGTTATCTTATAAATATGGTTTATCTCGACACATTACAAACAAGAAGGTTTCGTGTCATCGCCGACGTTTCAAATGCACAGCACAGCGGCCTTACAAAAGCAACATCTACCCGTATATATGAGTTGCAGCAAATGCAAACACCGCAATATAATTCGTTTGCCATGGATTAAAATGGAAAGTTTTCTTTTAGTTGATACCTTCAGTCTGCTCTAACGACCCACAGCTAGACCCTGGCGTGAGCCGCCTGACCCGACGCTAGCGACATGCATCGCGCAGATTGCTTATGGACACGCTAGCATGCGCTGAGGCCACGTGCCTGTGGCTAACGAAGAAATTTACAAACTGTCACGCGACGTTGCAGAAACTCGAATCCGAGGGCAAGTCGGACCTTAAGGTTGGTGGGCCAACTTGCAAGCCGCTGTAGCGGCATATCCATACACAGAATCTCAGGCGCCGTATGCCTATCGCCGCCGTCGACCCACCCACCCACAGCTCGCCCACAACCTGCTGGTCGTGGAGCACGCAATCGTCGGCAGCGCTGAGGCGGACCGCATCGCCTCCCAGCTTGAGCTTATCTCGGTAAGCCCTGCTCCCTACCCACATGGACGCCGCGACCAGGGGCTGCGTCCTTCTGCACCGCAGAGCGTCTCCCCAGCTCCCCGGACAGGACACCCCGGCCCCGGCTCCCCCTGCCCCAAACACCGCCATCTCATCTACCTAAACAGAACATTCCCCGTTTCCACCCCTATAAGCCCACGTCCTCACCCTCAGTACAGCCATCCACCCAAACCCTCTTCGCTGTCGGCTTCCCTTGCAGAATGAAAGGATATCGGCGGACGATAGCGGCAGCAGCGGCGGCGCCGCAGCAGCCGCGGGCGCCGCCACCTCGGATCCGGGCGCCGCGGCACTAACGGCCGGCGGCAGCAGCGGTGGCGGCGGCGGCCGGTCCCGCTCCTCCGGCGCTTTGGAGCCGCTGCCGCTGGTGCCTGTGCGGGATGACTTGGCAGTGGCGCAGCTGAACCGGGTGAGGGACGGCGGGCGAGAGCCGGGGCCCCAGAGCCGGGGCCGCGCAGAGGGGGAGGTGGCAACCAGCCGGGAGTGGGCGGGGGGGCGACGGTGGCGGAATGGCTCGCGTCATCCCTCTTTCGCGCACGCCAGGCCGGGCCAAGACCGGGCCGCGCTGTGGGCTGCCCGCGGGGGGACAGGGCCGCGCTGTCGGCCGCACGGCAAGGGCTGGAGATGGGAGTGGTCTGGTGTTCGCGGGGGCTGGTTTCCCTCGTCCCCGCAAACACACAGATAAAGACCATCTGCGCACAGAAAGATAGGCAGGCGGATGGGCGGTCAGAGACACGCAGACAGGGGCAGGACAGGGGCAGGCAGGGCAGGCAGGCAGACGGCTCGGCTCGGCTCGAGTCGGAGCTCGGGTGGGATTGGAGCGCACCGGGCCTGACCCACATCACATCAGATCAGATCCGATCAGAGATCACAGATCAGGTTAGATCAGACCTAGATATGGCCAGATCAGATCACAGATCAGTACAGTGCACGAAGGGTCAGCCGGCCCGTTTTGGGCCCTACTCTTCCCGAGTCTGGAACCCCGCACTGCAACAACCACCGTTACCACAACAGATCAGATCAGATCAGGGCACAGCTCGTTGGCTCCATGCGTCTGAAGATTTTCAGGGGCTTAGCCACCTTTCCCAATTTGCTGGAAGCAGGGGGTAAAAAGAAGATACCGCAGGGGGTTAGGGCGTCCGGACTGCGCCCGCCGCGAGCCGACAGCCGGGGGACCACGTGTGCGTGGGAGCGGTCGGGCGGTCGGGCGGGCGGAGACATGGGCCCGCCGGGACGAGAGCCGCGGCGCGCACTTTCGGGGGGGGGTGCGTTCAGCCGCAAACGACTGCGCGGAAACCTCGCGGGGCACCGCGCCGGGTGCGCACGCGGCGATGTGTGACGGCGCTTTTGGCGGGCGCATGCCGCTGCCGACTTGGGCATCTGCCGCATCCCGCTGTGCCGCTGCCCCACACTCGTCGCCCCGCACTCGTCTTCCTAGCCTCGCCACCGGAGCTGAGCTGCCAGTCCGCTGCTGCATCGACCACCACCGCAACCAAATCAACACCGCTGTCCCACCGCTGTCCCACCGCTGTCCCACCGCTGTCCCACCGCTGTCCTGGCCCTGCAGAAGAAGCTGAGCGCCCCACTGCCCGCCTCCACACGTGAAGGACACCCTTCTGTACCCTAAGCACCCCAAAAAGCACCAATGGCGCAAGCATAAGCACTCAATACAGCGCCCTTGGACCACGACTTGACTGCCGTACTCTTACCCGCCCGAATCACGCCACACAGCTGCTCTCCTCCCCCCCCCCGAGTCCGCGTCGGCTCCGTCCTTCCGCTGCGGTATCGCATCTTCCTTATTCCCTCTCCTGGCATTTCCATTGGTCACGTGCTCCGGCCTTTCCATGAATTTTCACTTTTCACACACACACACTCCTCTTACACACACACACACACACTCATCTTACACACACTCCCTTAACACACCCTCCTCCTCCAAAACACACACATACGCACACGCAGGCGATCCTGCTGTACCAGCAGCACCGCTACGCCTCTGCCGCCGCGCTGCTTGAGCCGCTGGTGGTCGACGTGGAGGCCCTGGCGGAGGGCACCGCGGTGCGGCTGCTGACGCTGATGCTGGACATACACATGGAGGGGAGGCAGCTGCCGCGCGCAGTGGCGCTGCTGCACAGCTTCGAGAGACTGTACGGCACCCTGGCGGAGGCGTACGGATGCGGCGGAGGCAGTGGGCCGGAGCGGCAGCAGCAGCAGCAGGGCGGCGGCAGTGGAGGTGGCGGCGGCGGGGAGGGGAGCGGTGGTGGCGGTGGAGGTGGAGGTGGTGGCGGGGGGCGGCCGCGCACGTTGGCCCTGCCGCGGGTGTCCCGCTGGTGTACCGGGGCGATGGATCAGAGCAGGGCGCTGCTGGACTCCACGGTGGGTGGCTGGGTGGGTGAGGATTGGGGGCTGGGACGGGGGAAGCAGAGGGGGGAATGGGGGAAAGGAAAGGGCGAGACGCGAACACAGCGAAGGAACGGAGTGGAGAGATGGGCGGCGCGATTTGCGGGAACCAGGGCGGGTCCTGGACTGGGCGCGTCCTGGACTGGGCGCGTCCTGGACTGGGCGCGTCCTGGACTGGGCGGGTCCTGGACTGGGCGGGTCCTGGACTGGGCGCGTCCTGGACTGGGCGCGTCCTGGACTGGGCGGGTCCTGGACTGGGCGGGTCCTGGACTGGGCGGGTCCTGGACTGGGCGGGTCCTGGACTGGGCGGGTCCTGGACTGGGCGGGTCCTGGACTGGGCGGGTCCTGGACTGGGCGGGTCCTGGACTGGGCGCGTCCTGGACTGGGCGGGTCCTGGACTGGGCGGGTCCTGGACTGGGCGGGTCCTGGACTGGGCGGGTCCTGGACTGGGCGCGTCCTGGACTGGGCGGGTCCTGGACTGGGCGGGTCCTGGACTGGGCGGGTCCTGGACTGGGCGCGTCCTGGACTGGGCGGGTCCTGGACTGGGCGGGTCCTGGACTGGGCGGGTCCTGGACTGGGCGGGTCCTGGACTGGGCGGGTCCTGGACTGGGCGCGTCCTGGACTGGGCGGGTCCTGGACTGGGCGCGTCCTGGACTGGGCGGGTCCTGGACTGGGCGCGTCCTGGACTGGGCGGGTCCTGGACTGGGCGGGTCCTGGACTGGGCGGGTCCTGGACTGGGCGCGTCCTGGACTGGGCGGGTCCTGGACTGGGCGGGTCCTGGACTGGGCGGGTCCTGGACTGGGCGGGTCCTGGACTGGGCGGGTCCTGGACTGGGCGCGTCCTGGACTGGGCGCGTCCTGGACTGGGCGGGTCCTGGACTGGGCGGGTCCTGGACTGGGCGCGTCCTGGACTGGGCGGGTCCTGGACTGGGCGGGTCCTGGACTGGGCGGGTCCTGGACTGGGCGGGTCCTGGACTGGGCGGGTCCTGGACTGGGCGGGTCCTGGACTGGGCGGGTCCTGGACTGGGCGGGTCCTGGACTGGGCGCGTCCTGGACTGGGCGCGTCCTGGACTGGGCGGGTCCTGGACTGGGCGGGTCCTGGACTGGGCGCGTCCTGGACTGGGCGGGTCCTGGACTGGGCGGGTCCTGGACTGGGCGGGTCCTGGACTGGGCGGGTCCTGGACTGGGCGGGTCCTGGACTGGGCGGGTCCTGGACTGGGCGGGTCCTGGACTGGGCGCGTCCTGGACTGGGCGGGTCCTGGACTGGGCGGGTCCTGGACTGGGCGGGTCCTGGACTGGGCGCGTCCTGGACTGGGCGGGTCCTGGACTGGGCGGGTCCTGGACTGGGCGGGTCCTGGACTGGGCGGGTCCTGGACTGGGCGGGTCCTGGACTGGGCGGGTCCTGGACTGGGCGGGTCCTGGACTGGGCGGGTCCTGGACTGGGCGGGTCCTGGACTGGGCGCGTCCTGGACTGGGCGGGTCCTGGACTGGGCGGGTCCTGGACTGGGCGGGTCCTGGACTGGGCGGGTCCTGGACTGGGCGGGTCCTGGACTGGGCGGGTCCTGGACTGGGCGGGTCCTGGACTGGGCGGGTCCTGGACTGGGCGGGTCCTGGACTGGGCGGGTCCTGGACTGGGCGGGTCCTGGACTGGGCGGGTCCTGGACTGGGCGGGTCCTGGACTGGGCGCGTCCTGGACTGGGCGGGTCCTGGACTGGGCGGGTCCTGGACTGGGCGCGTCCTGGACTGGGCGCGTCCTGGACTGGGCGGGTCCTGGACTGGGCGGGTCCTGGACTGGGCGGGTCCTGGACTGGGCGGGTCCTGGACTGGGCGGGTCCTGGACTGGGCGGGTCCTGGACTGGGCGGGTCCTGGACTGGGCGGGTCCTGGACTGGGCGGGTCCTGGACTGGGCGGGTCCTGGACTGGGCGGGTCCTGGACTGGGCGCGTCCTGGACTGGGCGCGTCCTGGACTGGGCGGGTCCTGGACTGGGCGGGTCCTGGACTGGGCGCGTCCTGGACTGGGCGGGTCCTGGACTGGGCGGGTCCTGGACTGGGCGGGTCCTGGACTGGGCGGGTCCTGGACTGGGCGGGTCCTGGACTGGGCGGGTCCTGGACTGGGCGGGTCCTGGACTGGGCGCGTCCTGGACTGGGCGGGTCCTGGACTGGGCGGGTCCTGGACTGGGCGGGTCCTGGACTGGGCGGGTCCTGGACTGGGCGGGTCCTGGACTGGGCGGGTCCTGGACTGGGCGGGTCCTGGACTGGGCGGGTCCTGGACTGGGCGGGTCCTGGACTGGGCGGGTCCTGGACTGGGCGGGTCCTGGACTGGGCGGGTCCTGGACTGGGCGGGTCCTGGACTGGGCGGGTCCTGGACTGGGCGGGTCCTGGACTGGGCGGGTCCTGGACTGGGCGGGTCCTGGACTGGGCGGGTCCTGGACTGGGCGGGTCCTGGACTGGGCGGGTCCTGGACTGGGCGGGTCCTGGACTGGGCGGGTCCTGGACTGGGCGGGTCCTGTCGCAAGATCCAGGGCTGGGACTGGTAGGGCGTGAGAGGAGGGAGGGAGGGAAGGGGGTGTTCGTTGGTATTGATAGGCCGCCGAAGAGGTCAGGTACCGAGCAGAGGGAGGGTCGCGAACGCGTCCGGGGGGGCCACGTGGGCGGGAGGTGGTGCCTCGTGATGCGGCCGGGGCCGGTCGGTCGGGCAGTCGGGAGAGCCACAGACCCACTCGTGCGGTGTTACCCCCCCGGCACCCTGTATCCCCCTCCTCCCCCTCTCCTTCATGTGCTTGCCGTGTCCGACCCTGGGGTCCACATTGCCGGCGCCGACTCTTCATTCGCACCCTGGCTGACCCTCTACCTACCCCGCCCCGCCCCTCCCCAACCCCCCTTTCCCCCCCCCCCCCTTCCGCGCTCTCAGGACCGGCCGCTCGCCGCCCCCGACCTGAAGCTGCTCATCAAGCTCTACCGCTCCCGCCTGCACGCACTGGCTCACAACACCCGCGCTGCCAAGCGGGAGCTCAAGGCGGTCATATCCGCACTGGCACCAACACAGCCACCACCGCCACCGCCGCCTCCGCCGCCGCAACCGCAACCGCAACCGCAACCGCAACCGCAACCGCAGCAGCAAGGAAGCGGGACCGCCGCCGCCGCCGGCGAAGCCGCAGGCGGAGGCGAAGGCGGGCAGCAGACGCAGCAGCAACAACAACATTCTGCGGCGGTGGTGGCGGTGGTCCAGGGTCAGGGCCAGGGGCAGCAGCAGCAGCCGCAGTCCCAGTTGGCCGCCAGCCCCGCCGCCAGCGCTCTGCTGCTGGCGGTGCGGGCCCAGTTGGAGTTGTACGGCGGGAGGGCGCGCAAAGCCACGAAGCTGCTGCTGGGGATGATGCAGGTGAGGTAGCTCGGGTGTGGGTGGGTGGGGGTAGTTTGCGTGTGCGTGTGGGAGTGTGGGAGTGTGTGTGTTTTGGGGTGAGGGGGGCCGAAGGAGTTGAGAGTGCGATGTATGTGTGTGTGTGTGTTTTGGGGGGGAGGGAGGGAGGGAAGGGGGAGGCGGCGGTGGGGGCGGGGGGGGGAAGGCTTTGCACGCGTGCGCGCGTGCGGGCGCGCCTCGAGGGCCGCCGGGAGTCGTGCTGCTCGACTCCTCCTGACTGCCGACGAGAGAGGTAGCGAGGTGGGGAGGGGGGCGCTGAGGTGCAGCGCGTAAGATTGCAGTGCAGTGCACTGCACTGCACTGCACGGTCTTGGAACGGCTGGTCGCTGCTACCGGTTAGCAACACCGCATTTCGCGCTCTCTCGCTCTTCTGGCTCCTCCGTAACTCCATCGACCCCACCCCCCTGTGTTGCTACGTGTGTTGCTACGTGTGTTGCTACGCCGCTGTCAGCTTCCCGCTTGCCACTTCCTTTGGACGGATCTGTCATACGCCACTCTGTCTTCCCTCCACCCCACCCCACCCCACGGCTTGTGGATTACCCCCCTACCCCCGGGGGGGGCTTCTTGTTCACATCCTTGCAAATCCACGCTTCAAACCCTACCCCCCCCCCCCGCCCCCCCCTTTGCCCCCCCCCCCGCCTTTTGTCCACCTCACCTCAGGACCCCTCCCTCTCTGAGGCTCACCGACCTCTCCTGCTCAACAACCTGGGTCTGGTGCACCACCAGCAGGGGAAACACACCCTGGCGCTGCTCTACCTCTCGCAGGCGCTGGCGGCGGCGCCGGAGGCGGCGGCGGCGCCGCCGGGGCAGCGGGGCCCAGCGGCGGCAGGGCCCGCCGGCGGTGTAGCGGGGGATGGGGGCCGCGAAGCGGCGGCCGCCGGCCAACGGAAGGCGCAGGCGATGACGACGCCGCAGCAGGCGCAGCAGCAGCAGCAGGGACCGGTGGCGACCGCGGCTGCGGCGGTGCCTGTGGCTGCTGTGATGTATAACGCGGGTCTGCAGCATCTGATGCTGCACAACTACGAGGCGGCCAGGCGCTGCTTCCTGGCCGCGGCGCCGCACTACGTCAACACGGTGAGGTGGCGGGGAGGGGAGGGGTGGGGAGGGGAGGGGAGGGGAGGGGAGGGGAGGGGAGGGGAGGGGAGGGGAGGGGAGGGGAGGGGAGGGGAGGGGAGGGGAGGGGAGGGGAGGGGAGGGGAGGGGAGGGGAGGGGAGGGGAGGGGAGGGGAGGGGAGGGGAGCCCCCGGGGCCCGGAGCGGACGTGGTCCGGGTGGGGTTCTGAGCGTGGGTTGGGTGCTCGGGTCGGGTCTTGAGAGCTGTGGCTCTGGGGGAACAAACACACAAGTCGCTGGTTCTGGAGTCGGGTGGGGTCGGCAAAGCGGTTGAGAGGGCCACCAAGCACGCCGGGTCTAGAGGGGCAGGGGCAAGTGCAAGGGCAGGGCGAGGGCAGGCAGGGGGAGGGCCGCCAAGCACGCGGGGCCGGCGAGGGCAGGCAGGGTAGGGGAGGTGGCGTGAGGTCGCTCGGCGCTGCTGCCCGGGGCCCTTTTGCTTGCGTATCCCCAAACACGGCACCCGAAACCACACCCCTCCGTTGCCCGGGCCGCGCCCCCACGCCCCCACGTGCCTGCGCTCCCGCGCCTCCGCTCCAACTCCCGACCCCCCCCCGCTCATTCTCATATAAAGGAGCATATCACTCCCTGACCCCCACCCTCCCCGCTGTCCTCCCTGCCTGCCTGCCTGCCTGCCCGCCTGCCTCAGCCGCTGTTGTGGCTCCGCACCGCTGAGGCGGCCCTGGGACTGTACCGCCGCCACCAGCAGCACCAGGAGCACCGCCGCCGGCAGCAGCTGATGGCTGATGGATGCGCCGCCGCCGCCGCCCCTTCCGCGACGACTGGCGGCGGCGGCGGCGTGACGGGACATTCGTTGGTGGAAGCGGTGATTCCGGGCGTCGCCGCCGGCCCCGACCTGGCGGCAGCCGGCGGCGGCGGCGGCGGCGGCGCCGGGCCGCAGCCTCGGCGGCTGGTGCTGCCGACGGGTTCTGCGCCGTCTGCGGCGGAGGCGGGTGGTGGCGCCGCGGAGGAGCTGCTGAGTGAGGCGGTGGTGGCGCTGCAAACGGCGCTGCAGCAACTGGACGCGCAGCAGCAGGCGCACGAGCAGGTGCGTGTGCGCGGGCGCGTGTGTGTGCGGGCGCGTGTGTGTGTGTGTGTGTGTGTGTGTGTGTGCGTGTGTCTCCTCCCCATCCTCCCTCACCCCGCACTCCAGATCTCCCTTTGTCCTTTAATCCTTGCGCTTTTCCTGCAGCTCCAAAACCCACCACCGCCATAATCCACCCATCCTCCCGGCGTCTGCCCCCCTCCCCCTCCCCCTCCTCAGGAAGGATTCTTCTGATACGTTGACGTTCACGGGCCCCGACCTATACCCCCGTGGATAATCCTCCTCCCCTGCCTCTTTGGACTTTGATACTCTCTCCCCCACTCACCCTCACCCTCGCCCGTCCCCGATCACTCCCCCCAATTGCTGGGTTCTGGGTCCGTTCGCCAACGCCGTCTCCTTCTCCGCTGCGAAAATTTCTTTATACCCCCCCCCCACACACACGCACATACACCCGCAGTGGCAAAGCAGCAGCAACAAGCTGGAGGAGGGCTTGTCCCTCGCGCCGCTCCCCTGCGCCCCAGACTCCACCTCGGCACCTGCGGCCGGCGGCGGCAGTTGCGGCGGCGGTGGTGGTGGCGGTGGCGGCAGCAGCAGCAGCGGTGGCGGCAGTGGCGGCGGCGGTGGCGGCAGTGGCGGCGGCGCTGCGGCGGGACCGGTCCCCGGGGAGCCGTACGCCTCCCTGCCGCCGCCTCAGGCGCACGCTAACGAGGCAGACCAGCAGCAGCAGCAGCAGCAGCAGAAGCGACCCACGGGTCATTCCGGCGGCGGAGCTGGAGAGGACTCGCGCCAGTCGCCGCAACCGCACGTGGGCGGTAACGGAGCGCAGGAGCCGCACGGCACGGGTGAGAATGAGGGTATGAGTGTGTGTGTTAGGGGGTGTGTGTGTGAAAGAGGGAGGGGGGGGGGGGTAGACGGCGCTCTGATGCATTTGAGCTGTCCTGCAGTGGGCAGGGGTGGACGGAGGAGGAGTGCCCGTGGATGCGACCTAAACCCCGGCCCCGCCCCCGCCCCCGCCCCCGCCACCCCACCAGACGCCAGCGCGGCGCTGTCGGAGGAGCTATGCGCCGTACGTCGTGCCGTACTCGCCAACCTGTCGTACGCGCATCTCCAGGCGGAGGACTGGTGCGCGGCGCTGCAGGCGGCAAAGGCCCTGCTCGCGGTCTCAGCGCCGGCGGCGGCGGCGGGGGCAGCGCCGGGAGGCCTCCCCGGCGACGCCGCCAGCAGCGGCGCCAGCAGCGGCTGCGCCGCCGCCGCCGTCGCCGCCGCCAGCTCGGCGGCGCCGGCGGCTGTAGAGTACGCTTTCCTGGCTCACAACTACGCCGCTGAGGCGCTGTGCCGCCTCGACCGACCGGCGGATGCGGTGGAGTATTTGTCGCTGTGGCTGATGACGGCGCAGGAGCGGGAGGCGGCGGCGCAGCAGCAGGCGGCGGCGGCGCAGGTGCGCGCGCGCGTGTGTGCGTATGTGGGTGGATGGGTGTGTATGTGCAATGCGAAGTTTGGGGGTGGGGGGCGCGGAGCCGCGACCCCTCGAGCCGCAGGCTGCTTTGCGGGGGCGGGCCGGGGCGGCGGTTTTGGGGGGTCGGGGGGTCTCGATCGCTTGGCAATGGGTACGTGGGACAGGGGTTTTAAGTCCTGCCAGACCGTTGTGTTTGCCAGCCAGCCAGCCAGCCAGCCAACCAGCCACACTCACGCCTGACGCATTGTTCATGTAAAACACAGACGGTCGGTATTATTGTATCCAAGGCCCTCCCGCCCTCCCGCCCCGCTGCCCCCTCCCCTCCCTTCCCCGCCGCTGGACCTGCACCCCCGCTCCCTCCCTCCTCCCCTGATACGTTACCGTTTACGGGCTCCGGCCTACACGTGGATGACCCCTCCCCTCACTCACAGCCGCAAGCGCCGCGCACCACCACCACCACCACCTCCGGCCAAAAGCCCGATGTGGGCGGCGGCGGTGGCGGTGGCGAGGACGTCGAGCGCGAGTGTTCCTTCTACCCCCTGGGCAACGCCGGCGCGCTGGCGGCACTCAGCGGCCCCGCCGCCCTCGCCACCACCGCCACCAACCTGGGCGCCGTGTTCGCCAGCCAGGGGGAGCTGCGTCAGGCGGCGGCGCTGGCCCGGCAGGCGCTGGCGCTGCAGCCCGGCAGTCGCGGCGCGGGCCTGCTGCTGGTGTACTGCGAGTTGGCGGCGGGCAACACGCCGGCGGCGCTGGCGCTGCTGAAGCAACGGGGCCTCTCCGCGGCGCCGGCGCTGCTGCACGGCTGATTGATTGATGGTGATGGTGATGTGAGGATGGGAAGGTGTGCGGGTGCGGCGAGGGAGAGGCTTGGGGACGGGGCGGGGCGGTGGATGGGGACGAGTGGTTGGGGCGGGGCGATGGCGTAGGGCGCCGGAGCGGAGGGCGGAGGGCGGGGGTGGGAGTGTGGGTGGGGGGCGGGCGGGTGGGAGAAAAGGGAACGAGTGGTTGGTTCGGGGTGGCTTCGGGCGGTCGGCGGGCGGCGAATAAATGAGAGCGGGGAGGGGGGGTTGGGATGAGTGGGGCCGGGAGCGCGGCAGCGGCTTAACGGAGGGACGTGGGCAGGTTCGCTCGGGCAGGGTGAGGTGGTGGTGGTGGGAGGGTGTGTGTGGCTGCATTGCGGAGGGCTGTCTGGCGGGGAGGTCTCATTTGGCCCCGTAGGTCATTTGGTCCCGTATCGTATCGTATCGTACCGACCAGCAGGCGACCAGCGGGGGCTCCCATAGCTTTCCATCCCGCTGCTGCTGCTGCTGCCCCGCTGCCAGGGGGGGGTGGTGTGGCGGAGGGAACTGCGTCGACGGCGTGCGTGCGGGCGCGTGCGTGATGCTGGCGTGTGCGGGCGCAGATCCAAACATGTGTGTGTATTTGTGTGTGCGAAGCTGCTCAAGGGTGATTTCGGGACTTAGGGTTGTGTTGGTGGGGTGGGGGTGTCGTGGAGGAGTGCATGAGTGTGTGCTGCTGTCGCTTCGCCGCCGCTGCCACTGCTGCCGCTGCCCGGTTGAGACGGAGTTGGTCGGGGGGGATTGAGGCGTTGGGGGTGTGCAGCTGCGTGCGCCACACGCAAGACAATGCGCGCCCACGCGCTCCCAACGCGCTTGCTCCAAACAGGCTCTGTCCAATCACTTACGGCCGCAAGGGGTGCAGCAGCTGCGTGTTCTTCTTTTGACGTCGCGGCTGTTTTGGGGCGAACACGAACAGCGGAGGGGGTTTGTGTTGGCGACTAGCCACTTGCGTGGACTTGCGTCCAACTGTGCAACGGGACAGCGCTCCTCGGCATTCGTACTTGCTGCTGCTTCTGCTACTGCAGCTGCTTGTCCGGGCCCCGCTCGGGAGGGGAGGCACGAGTCGCCGACTTTTGCCGTGCCGCGACTCCCCACGAGGCGCTGTGATTCGCGGGCGCGTTGCACGTCGTCAGTGCCCGGAAGGGACAGGTGCCGTGAAGGGCTGTCCTTCCATTCCGTCACTCACTGCGAGCCCGGCGACTACAGTCGTCGAAAGGGCGCTATCGCCGCTGACCTGACCTGGGTTCGGGGTCCGTTCGCTAACGCCGTCTCCGTCTCCGCTGCGGTCTCATTTTTTGACCTGACCTGACATTACCTGGTGGCTGCACATCAACAAACACCACACGCAGCCGGCGAGCAAGCAAAGGCGAAACGTGGGGATTCCCGCGCCGGCCGTGTAAGGGAAAGGGCGTTGGTGCGGTTTGGACGTCTACCGGTATTAAATCGCTTAGACTCGGAACCCCTCTCCTCACCCCCAAAAGAGCGCACTAGGAAAAGTGCACCAGGAAAACGGAAAGGGACCACCAACCAAATGTGCGCCGACCGCCGAGGGAGGTGAGTTGCTGCAAGCCTCCCAATGGACACATGTGTACGACAGTCGCCCGGTCCATCACACACATCCATCAACTGCCGTACCAGTCAGCGCAACTCGAAACCGCTTCACATCTTCACGCCTCAAACGTTCGCCCTTCGCCGGCAAAAACCCCAATGAACCAAATCTTGGATAATAAGCCATTAAATGCGCCCAAATCAACTGCCATCTGCCCGGGCTTCTCCACCCTCCGACAGCCTCCGAGTTCATTTTTCACGGCAGGAGCGGCTAGGCGATGGGGCGCCATCCAACCTACCTAGTTGCCCACACAGGCAACCCTCGTGCCCCGACGGAATGATGGAAATTCCTCGACAAACAGCCGCACAAGCTGAAAGCTATCACCGCACCATCCGAGGAGTCAAAATGGAGTCGTCCCGTAAACAAGCGCGACGCCGGCGCTGTCCCCGCCACCGGCCACACCCCCCACTCCCGCGGCCGACCGCCATTGCCCCCCCCCCCACACACACCAAAATGCACAGCGGGGGAGAGGCGCGCACATGGGAGCTGTAACACAGCCCCAGCGGCGGCCACGTGGAAGCGTTAGGGAAGCCAGGTACGGCACCAGTACGACGGCGCCGCGGGACCTGTCGTACATGTGTCCTTCTACACGGCAAACAAATACAACAGAAGCATCCTGCGCATCACGCCACAGGATGCACGAGCCAACCCAATGCAACAGCCACAAATGGACGATGCTATTGCAAACGTCGTGTCTTCGATATAGCAGGTTATAGCAGGTTGCATAGCAGGTTGTGTTTGTTGGCGCATACCAGTCAAGCCAACCTGGCAGCACGGGCAGATGTACGGCGTTGGCCAACGCGTGTGTGCCCACCGCCGTGCGCCGTGCGGCGGCCGTGGCGCGTCTTTTGGCCCTCCCGCCAAAGAGACGCCGTTATGCTGTCCTAAATATGGTGTACACAGGGCTGGGCCGCGAGCGAAGGTCTCCCCACTGCCCCCCCCCCGTTGCGTTCCCTCGTCCCGGGCCGTTTTAATTACCCCCCCCCACACACACACCCGTCCAGCCCAGACCCCCAACTCCGAGTCGAGCCTCGGCTGCCAACTCGCTCAGCCAGCCTCCGAAGTAAAGCCTTCGAAGCGATATCCGATGCGCTGCCCGGCCCTGCCCGGCCCCCGGGGGGATGCGGACCAAACGCGGCCCCACCACCTTGGCCACCGACAACCAATGAAAGCAAATCCTCATAAGTTAAGATACAGACAGCCCCCCCTCGCGAAGCCCCTCACGTGAGAGGATGCTCCGAAAGCCGCATGCGTGCGTTTGTGGCGCTGTGATGCACATCCGCTGCATGTGCATGTGGGGGGGGCGCCACGCCGCAAAAGTAGGGATAAACGACGAAGCCTTCACGGATGACACCTATTTGGGGGATACTACCTCGCTGGCCTTGCAGCTAGGACAACGCGCCTCGCATCGCGTCCAGCGCCGCCGGGTGCCCAGCGCCACCCAGTCGTGTGGTCGTGTGGCCATGCGGCTGTGTTCAGAACTCCTCCTCATCGTCGTCGGTGGTGGCCATCAGGAGGCCCTCAATTGAGAAGCCGTCGAAGCGGCCCGCCAGCACCGTCTCCAAAATGTAGTCCACCGCCTTGTCTACCTGGGGGGGTCAACGGAGCAGAACGGGACGGGGACGGGGACGGGAACGGGAACGGCGGGCGACGGGCCGCCACGCGGGAGGCAATAGAGGGCGAGTCTGTGAGCGGGCGGTTTGAATGGGAGGCTCGCATGCCAAGAGGAAGGGGTCCCGTGGCGGCGGCAGGGGCCATGAAGGGGGGTTGGGACGGGGTATTGGTGTATTACGCGTGGAGGCGCAGACAGCGAGAAGTGCCGTGGCGTCAGGGGTTCGTACGAGCAGGACCACGGGGTCGACTGGACGACTGCCGTGGGCGGTGGGTAGAAAAGAAGATACCGCAGCGAACGGGACATGTGGTGGGGCCCCCGGGTCAGGGCATATGCCTGCGGCATGAGAATCGAGGTACAGCGAACACGAGCCTTCGCGCGCCGTTTCGGACTCGCCCGTCGATGTGCCCTGCCCAGTCCTGCTGCCCAAACGCCTCTGACCTGCGCTTGCGTGACGCTCGCGGCAGAGCGTTTCACAGCAGTAAGCGATGCGTAGACGGCTTCGAGAGTATCGATGCCCGTGCCCGCGGCGGTCGAGTCGTTTTGGCCCCGAGCGAACGCAATGCCGACAGCCGTCGCCAGCGTCCCCAGCGCAACGCAAGCATAGGTCGTCGCCGTGTCGTTGTTGACAGGAAAGAAGACGCTATGATCGGTGATCACTTCAATGAATGCTGCGACTGCCAAGCCGACCTGCAGCAAAGGCGGCAAACCAGTCGAGCAGCGGTCAGCCGGCACCGTTTTCCGGCACCGTTTTACGCGCCCACAACAAGACTTACCATTGCGCTCCGCCCGGCAAACGTTTCGTATCGCTGGACTTGGCTCTGAGGAACGATAGGGTTTGCGGGTCAGCGGAGGCAACTGTGAAGTCGCATGGCCCGCCAATTCCGGACACTTTGCGTTGAGCGGGGCCCATTTGTCCGGCGTCCTTCAGGGGTAAAATGAAACGTTCATCTGCACTCACGTTCAACTCCACTGCAGCTGCAAGGCTGCGAATCATCGAGCCATTCTTCGCGCGCTGTTGGGTGGCCGTGGGGACCTCAGACGCCTTGGCACGACATACAATGCGGCGTGAGGCCCTCTTGGGGCAAAGTGGAATGCGTGTCGCGGAGCACACGACGCTGCAAGCTGTCTTCGGGGTCATTATTGCCCGCAGAAACTATTTGCCAACGCGTAAGGATGCAAACAAGCAGGCAAAGGCTGGAAAGTTTCCTGTAAGAGGAATGGAGGCGTCACGCAATGAATTAGGTGGGAATGTGCGGCGGTGAAGTGGATGGCGGACTGTTGTGCCGTGCAAAAAACGGTTTGTACTAAGGGAAGTAATAACGCCTGAACCTTAAACTTCGTGCTACACACGAATTGCTTCATAACTCAGTGACCCGTCAAACGTCAGGACATGTTTGCGTTTCTTGCCTTGCATACGGTTGCAGCCCACGCCAGCCCGCGCATGCCCGCCATTTTTGGCCTTAGCAGGCATGTCCGCATATAACCACAGGTCTGAGTACATCAGTCATAATATCACAGAAAATCTGCGAACATGTATGCCCAGACCTTCGCAAAAACCCCAAGACATCCAACAAGCGGACTCACGAACCCTAGTCTGAAAATCAAAGAGCGTCAGCGTCACCCGCGAAAAACACGGCTCACATGACTTGGGACAAACCCTCCAAATCCAAACACTGTATGCGTACAACTCCGTTATGTTGGGGTCCCGACATAGAGGGACTGTCTGTCGTTGTACACTGGTTTCTGGAGCAGCAGTAATGCGTGCATTACTCCAGGCCCAGACCCGCGTCATATCAGCTTGCTGTCAGTGTACCGCAAAGTAACAGGAGACACAACCAGATGCGATTGCCCAACAGCCGCAAATGTGCAGCTAACATTCTTTTAGCCGGTCCCCCTCTCCCGCAAGACCCACTCGGCACCCAGGCGGACGTGCCCATGATACTCTCCCAAAACCCGTATCCTACAACTGCAGCAGGTGCTTATAACAGCCGTATGCCGAGGCGCCACCTGCCTTGACAGCTAATGTTGCTGCTGCTAGGGCGCGGTGCCCATTACCGGCACGTACTGGAACATTTCGTGGGCCGGCCCCTGCTGCCCGTGCCCGTCAAACACCCCCGGTTGACCTTGGAATGCCGCCACGGGAGCCGCCATCGGCGCAGCGGCAGCCATCATGGCGTCTACCTGCTCCACCCCCGGCGCCTGCTGCCCACCCATGTCCTCATCCATTGGCTGGGCGCCCTCCATCGGCTCTGGCTCATCGAAGGGGATGGAATAGCGCGTGACGCGGGGGTGCGCGTCCAGAATGCTCCGCTGAAGCCGGTCCAAGCGCGGCTGCTCCGGAGGGTTTTCCCGCAGCTCCTCGTCCATATAGTCATTGTTGACATAGTAGCCGACCCGGATGAATTCCTTGTCCCGGTAAGAGCACGTGAGCAGGATGACCGTGACTCCCACAAGGTCGTCGGCTGGAATTTGTGAAGGATTGGGCGGGTTGGCCTCCAGAACGAACTTGAAGGTGCCCGCCATGACCGGCCCGACCTCAATGTTTTCCAGCTCTTGGTCAAACCGGTCACTGTCTGCAGAACCGACGTAAACAAGCCTCCAGACAAGATCCTGCTGCAATGGAGTCAGCGCCTCGTACTCGATTTCAAAAGCTAGAGGGTCCGTGAATAAGGCCGGGTTGTTCAATGGACGCACAGACAGAATGCTGACTGCCATGGCGTCACGCCCTGCGTTGCTGTTGAAGTCCCGGTTGACGGAAAGTTCGCGCGTTATGGGACAATTTGAAGACCTTGGGCCTGCTGGATGTGATTGTCCGACTATGTACAATTCTTGTGCCTTCCAAAAGAAAGTTACAGAGTGGCGCGCGGAGTGCCTGCTTTGCGCGGAATGAGTACGGCAACGAATGAAAATTGACCAGTACATGTTCCTTAATCCGAGCGCAGACGCACCTGCAAACTCCATGTCCGTGTACATGCTTACACCAGCATTACAGCTGGTGTGGTTCGAGAGTGTCCAAGAAGCGCACTAGCATCTCAGACCGCTCGGGTATCGCGCCCGGTATCGGTGACCCGACCTGCTCCATTTCGCCGCGCGCGTCCGCACCGTCAGCGCCCTCCTCCCCTTGCGCAGCTGCCCACCCCTCCGTCTGCCCTCCGCCGTAACCAGGCTCCCGTCCTTCTCCCGCCGCCCAACTCCCAACTCGCTCGGCACCAACCCCCACCAGCTCCCCCTGCACGGCCCCCAACCCAGACGCACCCCTGTACACCCCCCAGCCCCCGCCAGCACCGTCCAGCATATCAGCCTCAGCCAGCCCCGGCCCGCCAAGCCTATGATTATGCACCACGTTCACCACCGGCGGCTGCGGCAAGTGCGCTGGCGGCTGCCACTGCAGCCAGGGCTCCGGACCAGGCCCCCCCGCCAGCATTCGCGACAACGCAGCGCCAGCCATCGGGTTTGAGGCGCTGATCTGAAGTTCCATGGCCGCCAGCGAAGGCGGCGCATACCGCGACAGGATCGGGTTCAGGCTCAGCACGTCAGCGGCTTCAGCGCGCGCCAGCGCCACGCGGGAGGCCGCCCGCACAGCGGGACCCGAGTCCTGCACCGCTCCCGTCGCCGTCATCGCCGCCACTGTCCCGCCGCGGGCCGCGACGTCGGACAGGAAACCCTCGACCTGCGCATCAGTGGGCCGCAGAGGCGACAGCCGGCGGCGCTTTACATCCCCCAAGGCAGCGGCGGGATAGCCGAGGTTCTCGTCTGAGAGCAAGGAGCTTCCGCCTCCGCCGCCAGCAGCGCCGTATGCGGGCGGCGCCCCAGCGACGGCATCCGCCGGCGGCCGTACCCCGCTGGCACTGGTGGCAATTGTGGCTGGACCCCAGGCCCGCGCCTGGCGGCCGTCGCCCGGCGGTCCGGCGGCCGCCCGCTTGTGGATCTCGCGGCGGCACTCCTCAAACAGGTTTGCGGCAGCTCGGCTCCGAAACACCGTCGTCGCGTCCGCCGCGAATACCCCAGCGGAGGCGGAAACGGTGCTGCCGTGTTGTTGTCCGTCGCCGCCGTAGGCCAGGACGGTGACAGTGCCGGCGGCGGCGGCGGCGGGCGTGGGCGCGCCGGCCCCCGGCGGCGGCGGCTTGGTGGCGGCCGACAGGAGGCCGCTAAAGCTCGCCAGGGACAGCGAGTCCCGCAACGACTGCCTCCCGGACGTGTTGGCGCCGCCGCCATCGCGGCCGCTGCCGGGGCTCCACCTTGCCGCCGCAGTGGCGGCGGCGGCGACTGGCGGGCGGGCTGCCGCCGCAGCGCCTGCCTTCTCCGGCGATGACCACGCCGAGAACGGCCGCGGCGCCTCAGCGCGCCACGCGGCGGTCGCCCAAGACGATGACGTCGTACTGACCGCCGCCGCCGCAGCAGCAGCAGCGGCTGTCGCCGCCGGCGGTCCCAGGGCCGGCGTCGTCATGGCGTTGCGGCGAATGAACTCGCTGCGCGGCGGCGGCGGGGAGGTGCTGCGTTGCGGCGGCGCCGGGCCGAGGCCGAACAGTTCATCGCCCGGGGGCATCCCGGCGGGGAAGCCCCGCCAGACGGACTGTGCCGCTTGGGTGGCGGCGGCGGAGGGCGCTTCGGGCCCGAGCAGGTGCTGCGATGGGGGCGGCGGCGGCGGCGGCTCGGCTTGCAGCTCCTGGTCGCGCGGCGGCAGGGCTGTCTGGGTGCGAGCGCCGCCGCCCAGGCCAGCTCCGAAGCCCGGATCTGGATCCAGGGCCGAATCCGGAGGTAGCCCGAGCGGCTTCGAGAGTCGCAGCCAGGGCGCGCCGTGGTCGAAGATTTGCCGCCGAGAGATCGTGGCCGGAACGGATAGGGGCCAAGCGGTGGGTGGGGGCGGTCGCGGTCGCGGGCAGGGGAGGAAAGGGGTGGGCGTAGATGAGGCAAAATGAAAAAACCACGACGAGTCAGGGCGTTGGCTTGGGATCGGCGCGCGAGCAACGCGGTGCCAATCGGCCATTGGCCCATTGCGCGTTTGCGCCCGACGCCAGGGTGGAGTTGGTTTCTGGGGGGCCCTGCGGGGCACTGTGCGGCCTCACCGCGCGGTCAACCACCGCGCCCACCTGCACGCGCCTCAACGACAACACCGCTGAGGAGCGACACCCAGGGTTACGGCGTCGCAACCAAGCGGCGCGCGACTTGCATGCTATCCACCGACGCCCCCTTCTCCATTCTTGGGGCAGCAGAGCATGCCTGACCTCCCAACGCTCGCCAAGCAGCACAACGACCCGTGTCATGCAGCAACATGGCAGCAGCAGACTGACACGTGACACGACACGCGGCAACACTGCCCACGTGTCATGCAGCAGGCATGGCCAAGGCACGACAAGCGCTAAGACTCAGCTACGCCCTGCACCCCGGGAGACGAGGACAGGACACAGGAACCTTACCTGCGCGGCACGGCTGGCTGGCCTGGCAGGCAGTGACATGCCTCCCAGAGCGACAGCGGTAGCAGCGGCGGCGGCGGCGGTGGTAGTAGCGGCTCCGCCGGGCAGGGCGCGGCCGCCGCCGGCAGCGGCTGCCGCTGCTTGGAACGCGCCTGTGCACGCGGACGGCAGCGGGCGAGATCCTTCCTAGAGCCACGGCGCCGCAGGACGCACAGGGGGGCCACAGCCAACTTGTCTTCCTCTTCCCAAAACGGGGGGCGAGCAGGGCGGCTAGGAAGCTGTGAAGCTTGCGGGGGGCGTGCCTCCCCCGGCCGTGAGTAGGCACGCGCGCCACCCCGGCCGGCCAACTTCGGTCCGCCTGCCCTCCCCCCGGTATCGCCGAACCCCGCATGCGTGCGTCGCATGCTGTGCACGCGGGTTGTGCTGTGGCCATCTTCCCCCCTTCCCCAACTCCACCTCCCTCCCCCCATTCTGTCCAGAAAGCGCATTGCCTCCCTCCCCCCAGAAAGTGCAAATGCTCAAAGCCACATCAGCCCCCGCCGTCAATCGTCAGCCGGCGGCATATGCTTGCGGGCGCCCCGCCAGATGGCTAGCGAGCGATTCCATCGCCGCTCTGCCCCGCCGCGCCTCTGCTCACCTTGTCCCAGAACAGCCCCCGCCGCTGCAGCCGCGCAGACCGCGGGCATGGTGGCCTGGAGGCACTGCCGCAACACGTCGCGGAGCGACTCCGCGTCCAGCTTGACGCTCACCGGAACCTGCGGCGGCAGGACAGGTGGTGACTGTCAGATGGTGACGTCAGCAGCAGCAGCAGCCGCAGCAGCAGCACCAGCCACCAGCAGCCGCAGCAGCCGGATCAGGGCAGGGTGCGGGTTTGTGGGTCAGGACCACTGCGGGCCCTCGGCAGGCAGACAGACCGCCACCCCGGCGAGGCGGCGCGCCACCCCGGCGAGGCGGCGGGCTGGCGATTATTTGGAAGCGGCTTTGCTGGTCCGCGGCCCAGTCGGCCCACCGCTGCGCGGCGCCACCCTGTGCTGGTCCCCCTTACCTGCGCGGGGACGACCTGCAGCGGCGCCGCTGCGTCGGAGCCCGGCTCCTGCTGTTGCTGCTGCCGCTGCTGGTGCTGTTGCTGTTGCTGCGAGCACTCCGCGGCGGCGGCGCTGCCAGCGCCGCGCGGCTGCGGGCCGTGCCGCTGCCGCATGCCCCCCGGCACGTTCCGGCCTCCCTCGGGGTCCTCCCTCTCCGATGCACCGGACGAGGCCCAGCTCAGCTCCGCCTCCAGCAGCGGCATCGGCAGCGCCCAGGGGCCGCTGTCCAGCAAAGGGGGTGCCACTGCGCCGCCGCCGCCGCCGTGCCCCACAGGGGCCCCCTCTTCGTATGGTTCCGGAGCAGCGGCGTGTGAGGGCGGGTCCTGTGCCATCAGGCGCTGGAGGGTTTCGTCGTCGTATGCGGAGGTCGCGGGGGGGCCGGGGCGGACGCACTCGAGGTCCAGGGAGGGGTCCAGGTGCCCAGGAAGGGGCGGCAGCGGCAGCTCGGAGGGCGGAAACGGAGGTGGCGGCGCCAGCGGCAGCGACGGCGGCGATAGCGGCGGCGGATGGCAGCCTGGGTCCGGGCCGGCAGCGACGCGCCAGCCAGCATCATAGCGGGCGTCATGGTCCTCCCGTCGGAGGGGCCAAACCGTCCGCGGCGCGGAGAATGACGGCGCGGTGCCGTACGAATCGGTGTCGTACAGTGAGCTGCTGGCGGACGCGCCGCCGCCGGAGTTGCTGCGCAGGAAGCCGTGGAGCAAGTCATCGGCGTCCGTGAGGCCTGCTGCTGCCGCCGCCGGTGGTGGCGGCGGCGGCGGCGCCGCCGCCGTTGCGAGCTGTTGGGAGCTGTAGGGTGGTGCGGAGGGAGGCGGGGAGCGCGCCGAGGGCGAATGGACGGAGGGAAGCAGCGGCGCGGCTGCCGCCGCCGCCCCTGGGACTTGCCTTGTGGGCTGCGTCGACAAGGCGGCGGCGGCGGCGGGCCCGCCCGGCGTCGCCATCGTCGCCATCCAAGGCATGCGCATGTGCGCCTCGGGATGCTGCGGTGCTGCGCCGAAGTCCACCTCCAAGCGAGAACGGCCGCCACCGCCGCTGCTGCCGGCGGTAGATGAACCGACCTGCGCCTCAGGGTCGCAATGGCCGCGTTCGCAATGGATTGCGGCCGCCGCTGTCGTGTCGCCCGCTGCGCCGGAGGCGGCACGGTCGGCCGGCCCAGACTCGGCGACCCAGGGTTCCGGTGCAGGAGCGCTGGCGCTGGCGCCGGCGCCGGGCATTGTTGCGGCGCCGCCGGCTGCAGCAGCAGCCGCCGCCGTGCTGTCAAGGGTGCTGCTGTCGCCCAGCGGCGGCGGCTGCAGCTCCTCCTGCGCCGCGAGGAATGGCGTTGGCAACCGCTGCAGCTGCACCCGCCCCAGCGAGCCCAGCGGCGGCCCCATCGCCATTCGCTGACCGTCGCCGCCGCCCCCATCGGCGCACTCGGGCTCCGCCCCGCCATCGGACGCCCCGGTCAGGCTCGCCGCCGCCGCCGGCGGCGGCAGCCGTGGCGGGGCGGAGCCCGGCGGCGAGTCCAACAGCAGCAGCTGCTGCTGCTGCTGCCAGCTTGACCGCTGTTGCTGTGGTGGCGGTGGTGGCTGCGGCTGCGGTTGCACCTGGCTCCGCCACCCGCTGACATCCGCCGGCGGGTGGAATCCCGCCCCAGGCTGGCGATGTCGGTGGCCCAGGGACACCCCTGCCGCGCCGCTGCTGCCACTGCCGCTGGTCCCAACGCTGCCGCCGGCGCTGGCGCTGGCGCGGCGCGGCGGCTGCAGCCACGCCAAGCGGCTCAGGTCCGCCTGGTGCTGTGGGATCAGGGGCCAGGTGCCGCGGGAGGGCTGACAGGCGGCTGCGGCGGCTGGCGGCGCCGCGCCCGGCTCGGTGTTGCATCCCCGGCCCCAGCCTGCACCCGGCCCCGAGCCGGGACCGTGGCCAGGGCGGCGGCTCGGCTCCAGACCTGGGCCTGAGCCTGGGCCCAAGCGTGGGTCAAGGCGGTTGGCCATGTGGGCTGCCGTTCCGTTGCCGGCCCCGGACGCTGTTCTGCTAGGGGCGCATGCGGCTCCGCCGCCGCTCAGACCCGCAGCTGAGGCGGCGTTCCCTGCGTCGCTGCCCGTGGCGTCCTCGCCGGGCCTGCCGATGCTGCTGCTGCTGCCGCTGGTACCGGGACCCAGGCCGGCGCCGCTGGAGCGGTTCGCCGCCTCACTGGCGTGGCTGCGGCCGCTGTCGCCCGGCAAGCCGGCGGCCTCGTCAGGCGTGCTGCGGCCACCGCCGACCTCGCCGCCGCCACCGGAACTCGCGGCGCCGCCGCTCCTGCTGCCGCTGACATGGCTGCCGGTCAACCCACCTACGCTGCTCGGCGCTTCGCCGCCACCGCTACCGCCTGCGGCGGCGGCATCGGTGCTGCCGCCGCCGTCGCCGTAACCGCCGGCGCCGCTGCCGCTGCCGTCGCCGCCATCGCCGCGACCGCAATCATCGGCACTGCCGGCGACAGTGGAGGAGGCCCCTCCGCGGAGGCGTGCTGCCACGTCGATGGCCCCCCGATCGTGCGTGTCGCCGCCTCCGGAACCGCCGCCAACGTCCGCAAGTCCTGGCTGCTCGCTGCCACCGCTGCTGCTTCTTGCGGCTACAGGCGCTCCGGGCCCACCGACGCCAGCTTCCCCACCAGTACCGCCACCATCACTTACCCCGCTGCGGCTCTCACCGCCGCCGGCATGGCCGCTGCCGGCGACGAAGCTACTCCCGCCGACGCCACGGCCAGGCCCGCCGACGCTCCATCCGTACGTGAGGCCGGCCCGCTGCCCGACGGTGCCTTTGAGGCCGGGCCAGCCGCTGCCTGGCCCTGGTAAGGGGAGTTGCCATTGCCGTTGTACTTGTTGTGGCTGTTGTTGCACTTGTTGTTGTTGTTGTTGCTGCTGCTCCAGTTGTAGTTGCTGCGACTGTTGGTGAGGCCGCTGTTCGTCACGCTGACCATCACCGCCGTCGTCGGGCGGTGGGTTGTGCAGCCACCCGCCCACGGAGCCCGCCATGCCCGCGGTGCCCGACCCGCGACCGGCCTGCGCCGCCGTCGGCGACACCAGCGTCAACGGCGCCGGCGCCGGCGCCTGCGACGCCGACGATGACGGCCGCGCCAACACCGCCGGCGGCTGCGCTGCTGTAGCCGACGCCGGCGCCGGTACCGAGCTCGACGCCGGCGCCGCCGCTGATGCCGCTGGAGGGGCCTGTGATGTGATGAAGGGGCTGGCGCCCCGGCTGGCGCCGGGAGCGGGCGGGCCGGGTGCCGCCCCGGCGGTGGGCTCCAGCAGCTCCTCTGACGACAGGTCGGAGGTGAAGGAGCTCATCAGCAGCGCCGTGAGCGGATTCGCCAGCCGCAGCACAGGCCTGTCCACCCCAGAAATCGGCCGCCGCGCAACGGCGGCCGCGCCGCCGCGGCGGGGGGACGGCATGCTGCCTGGGGTCCCTGCCGCGGCGGCGGCGGCTGCCGCCGCTGCTGGCGCTGGCGCTGGCGCGCCGCCGGTAGCGGCTGGGGTGCGGTCGGTTGCGGTGCTGTGCGAGCCCTCCAGGTCCCCGGTGGGCAAGTAGGTGATGGAGAGGGAGGCGGTCGAGGGTTCGGCGGCCATTTGCCAGGCGGGGGGCGGCCGGATCGGGGGTGTGGCGGCGGGCATATCTGCGAGGATGGAAGGGAGCAGGGATTATGATTACTTGCTGGTAAGGTTAGCTTGTGGACCTGCCAACTGGGTGGGCTACTCATATGTAAGGAAACGGGGTTTGACTCAGGGATCAGGCCCCTGCACCCCGTCCCGATGCAGTGCGCACCTTCGTGGTCTGCTCCCCGTGTCCAGTCGGTGACGTCTTGGAAGGGCAAGTCGGGAAGCTGGCATGCCACTGCCGTCGGAGGCGACTCGCCCTGTCCCGGGGCCGGCACGTCGGTAAGCGAGCTCGAGTGCTCGTGCCATCGTCGCCGGATGAGCTTTTACGGCTTACCAGGCGGGCGAAGTACGCGTCGACAGCGGCATCCTGCTCCGGCCCACGCGGAGGCTCTGCGACGAGCCCAGCCTCTGGAAAGCTGCATGGGTACAGGTTCGCAAGAGTCTCTATGCTGGGACCAGTCGGTGTCGAAACGCTGCCGGGGTCGTAGCGAAGCGCTTCGTCTATTGACGGGAAATTGTTCACATCCGACCGGTCAAACGGAAAGGCCGTCTGTTCATGAACCGTCTGGCTGGTTGAAGCTTCCCGTATGTGCTCTCCGATTTGTAGTTGGGGTCTAAGGGCTTCGTCGGCATCTGCGGACTGCTCCAGACCAGCGTCGCTGGATGTTTGGTTTCCCATCGCACATGGCCATAGGTTTATAGCAAGTAAAAAAATATAAATATACTGCCAACCTGCGCTGTAAGACGTCTGCTCTAGAGGGAACTGTCGCTCGTGCTGTCCGTGACATGCCCCCTCGTGATACGGAAATCCCTGCTTTCGACAGCCACTTGCAGTTGAAATAATTCAGTGATTGGGCCGCCCATATCATCAACCCTGACATGCCCAAACCAGCTTGTGCTTGCTGCAGTGCGGCAAACTTGTCTCTCGTCATCTTCACGCTAATTTCCTGAGAGGCACATAAGCGTCAGGCACGTTCGTTAAGGGAGTAGAATGCCGACCAATCTGAGTGCGTCAACTTCAGGAGTGAACGAAGGCAGGACAGCAACGGTCCATTCGCGGCCGTTGTCAGTTGCGGAGACGGGCCGAGCGAATCACGCTGTACGGGATCCATTCGTCTATACTCGGCGTTGAGTACTGCCGCCGGTGCCCACCCACCCCTTGCCCAAAGCGCCCCACGGCGTGGCACGTCGGGGGCGCTGCGTTGCCGGTGCGTTGCCTCAGCATGCCTTGCGCCTAGCCCCCAAGTGGCTGAGCGGGGATTTGACCTGCCACCAGCGACATGCAAGTGACGGTGAAGGACGTCTGCGCTCTCTTTCACTCAGTTTTCACGCATTTCCTGATACCGTCACCCCAAGCTTCCTGCGGTATCCTGGCGATATCTTCGTTATGTACCCCAAAGCCTCCCTGATGAAGAACCTTACGGACGTAGGACACCGCGCCCTGCCGTCCGCGGACGGCGCGCAATCCTCCTGCGGAACGCGTCCGTGCTCACCTCCGTCGCCAGCCGGCCTGGCTCGGCAAGCCGCGAGTAATGATGACATCGCCCGGGTCCACTGTACAAGGCCGTGAGCGATAACTTGACCCCTCTTGACCTCCATTCCACACCACCACCACCATAATTGCCGCCATTTTAAACGGCCATTCCCCCCCAAGAAAAAGAACGTGCTGCGGCAAACCGCCGGCCAAGATCCCGCGGACCCGCTCAGTAGAGCCGCCGTCCGCAGCGGCCCTGCCGAGCAGAGTTGACTGTGAACCGAGTGGCGCTGCGGTTGTGAGGTGCGGCGGTGCGGTGGGCCGTCGCGGCGGTGAGCGAGCGACACGGGGGCCCCCAGGGCTGCTGGCCCGTTGCCCCTGGCGGCAGGGGGCCCCTGTAGCTCTCCGCAGCGCCACTCGGACGTTCGAGGGGTCGGTCGAAGCGGCGGGAGCCGCAGGGAGCCGTCGACCGACCTTTCGAGCCGCCCGCCCGGCGCCAGCGATGCTACACCGGACCCTCACCGGGGCTCTCCTCTCCTCCCCTTTCCTTCCCCGGCTTCCCGCGCCCCCCGCTTCCGGCTTCCCGCCTCCCCCCGCCTCAAGTGCGGTATTGCTGGGTTCAAAGATCAAGGTCCGTTCGCTAACGCCGTCTCCGTCCCTTGCCTGCGGTATCTTCTTCTTCACCAGCAGCCCGCCCTCCAGTGCTCATCCAATCCTATCCTTCGCGTCCTTCCTCCCCCTCGTGCAGTAAACCACACTCCAATGCATCCAAGCCGTCGTGCGGCCTACTCCCCAGCAATCCATCGTCGAGCCCCATCGAGCCCGCCCTTTTCCCACCAGCACTAGTACCACACGCAGCCACGCACCCCCCGCAAGTCCCCAGCTCCTCAACGCTGCCTGCTACAGCGCCCTTCCCCCCCTTCACGACCCGCCAAGGCGCCGTATGTGTTCTCGCTCCCTAGCCCTAGCCACCACCCGTATCCACCCGTGCCGTACACACCAAAAGCAATGCGGTTCTCCGCAGATAGGTGGGTGTGGTGGTACGGTCAAACTTCGCACCAGGGAGGCCCAACGAGCCAACCCCAGCCCCTTGCCCCCCGCCGCCCGTCGCCGCGCCAAGTTGACCGCTGCTTGCCCCTCCCTCCTTCTCCCCCCGGGATGGGATATGGGGCATGCCCGGGTCTACACGAGCCACCCATCGACACAGCACCCGGGCGGCGCCCCGCCCCCCTGGCCCCCCTGGCCTCTGCAGCCCCCGCAACGGTTTTCCCGCCCGTGGTACCGTAGTAGTCGCCAGTCAACGCAGTTTCAACACCCCACCCCAGACTCCGCCCCAGACCCCGCCCCTGGTCAGTCGAAGCCAAAGCCCTCGTATACGGGGCAGCCCGGGTACGGCTCGTCCACATCGAACGGCCAGCGTGTCAACCGCCGCCGCGGCCGCCCGTCTTCCTGCCCCTCCGCCCCTTCCCCTCCCCCCGGCCCCCGCACCCCCTCCATCGGCGCATGCGCGTCCGCATCCGCGTCCGAGACCTTGTACGCGTCGTGCCCGCCGCCGCCGCCGTCGTCGTCGCCGTACGCCTCGGCGACAAAGTCCGGGGCCGCCTCCTGGAAGTCGTCGTCAAAGTACCCCGGCGGCGGCGGCGAGGCGGGCGGCGGCGAGACTGGCTGCTCCTCGTCGTTGTCGTCGTAGGAGGAGTACGGCTCGCCGGCGAGGGCGGTCCGCCGCGCCGCTGCGTGCATCTGCTGCTGCTCCTGACGCAGCTGTGGAGGGAGACGGGAGGAGGCGGCAGGAGGGAGGGAGGGAGGGAGGGAGGGAGGGAGGGAGGGAGGGAGGGAGGGAGGGAGGGAGGGAGGGAGGGAGGGAGGGAGGGAGGGAGGGAGGGAGGGAGGGAGGGAGGGAGGGAGGGAGGGAGGGAGGGAGGGAGGGAGGGAGGGAGGGAGGGAGGGAGGGAGGGAGGGAGGGAGGGAGGGAGGGAGGGAGGGAGGGAGGGAGGGAGGGAGGGAGGGAGGGAGGGAGGGAGGGAGGGAGGGAGGGAGGGAGGGAGGGAGGGAGGGAGGGAGGGAGGGAGGGAGGGAGGGAGGGAGGGAGGGAGGGAGGGAGGGAGGGAGGGAGGGAGGGAGGGAGGGAGGGAGGGAGGGAGGGAGGGAGGGAGGGAGGGAGGGAGGGAGGGAGGGAGGGAGGGAGGGAGGGAGGGAGACGGGAGAGGCAGGAAGGGGTGTTTCGAGGACAATGAGCGGTCGGGGAGGGCAGGGCAGGGCAGGGCAGGGCAGGGCAGGGGAGCGACGCGGAGGGCGAGGTGGAACACAGGTGTGCAGGCTATCCGTGACTCTGACCGATGGTACGCGACCGATGGTCCTTGACCACCACACACACACACACACACACCTCCCCCTCCCCCGCCCGCCCCCCCCTCCCCCTGCCCCTCCCGCCCCCCCGCCCGGCCTCTCACCTGCATCGTCTTGTGCCACGCCTCCACCTCCTTCCTCAGTGCCTCCTGCTCCTGCGGGTTCATGTTGACCCGGTCCGCCGCGTAGGCCTGCTGGTTGAGCAGCGCGTCCTTGAGGATGCCCACCAGCAGATCCTGGTCCACGTGGTTCAGGATGGAGTCCTTGATCTGAGGGGGAAGAGGGGAACAGGGGGCGAGGCAGTGCAGTGCAGTGCAGGGCAGGGCAGGGGGAAGGTTATAAGATGATTATGCAGCGGAGGGACGGAGGCGACCCTAGTTTACAAACTGGGGAGGGGGGAAGGGGAGGGGGCACAACAGGCACGCGGGAGGAGGGGCGAGGGGGAGCGCGGGCAGGGACTGCGGCCGGTACTGGCAGGTGGCGGAGAGGGGTATCCACGTATAGGCCGGAGCCCGTGAACGGTAACGTAACAAAAGAATTCCGTCTCATCTGCAAAAGAAGAGCGAGGTGAGCTTGCAAAACAGCAGAGGACGTTATATACAAACCGAGAAGGTGTAGCAAGTACGAGCGGAGCCGCCGCTGAGGGGGGGGAAAGAGGGGGACAGGAGCCCACCCCCCAGCCCTCCCTAGCCCTTCCCCAGCACCCCCCCCTTCCCCAGCCCCCCCCACCCACCCTCCCCCCAGCCACCCACCCGCAGGTACACCCTGGACGCGTTGGGCGTGTCCTTGTCCCGCCTCTCCCGCATGAACATCCACAGTCCGCGGTCCCGGTCGAAGGTGCACTCCACCAGTTTGCCGTCGTACGCCAGCGGGTCCACATCGGGGGGGAACTCCACCTGGTAGTGACCTGGAGGGGAGGAAAGGGGGGGGGGGGAGAAGAGGGGGAAGAGGGGGGAGGGGAGGGAAAAGGATGCGAGGGTTACAATGAGGGACCACTAGGGTCCTGCGCTGGCGCATGCTGAGAGAAAGAAAGGGAGGAAAAAGGGGAAGGAGGGGGCTGGTGGCGACAGGTGGGAGGCAGCTGGGGAGGAATGCGGGGGTGAGATCGGCGGGTTCCGCATACGCGGTTTCTCACCCTAAAGGAGAAGGGGGTTTCGGGCCAACTGCACGCATCCGGTGGTGGTGGTGGGGGGGGGAGAAGAGGGAAGATGTGGAGAGGAGCGGGGGGAGGAGGAGGAAGAGCGGGACAAGTGGAGGGGACGGTGGGGCAGCAGCACGGGGGAAAAGGAAAGCAGAGGGGACGCGGGTGGGGCGGATTGGCTGGGTCCAGACAGGCAGGCAGGCAGGCATCCTCTCTCCTTTCATCCCCCCCAACCCGGAAAACCCTGATGAAACCCCTCCCCTCCGGCCTATACATGGATAACCCCTCGGGACCCACCACCTCAGGAACCGCCACCCCACCCGCCACCTCAAAACCCTAACCACCCCACCCAGGAGGCCCCAGCCACCCACCATCCGGGTCGATCTTGGCCAACGGCACATACGCGATGCCTCCTCGCCCCCGCCCCGACGCGTTCTGGTCCAGCAGCATCAGCTGCAGCGGTTCCGGAGCGCCGTCGTCCAGCAGCGGCTGGCCGTCGGGTCCGGGCCGCTTGGCGCAACGCAGCAGAAAGTCCACCGAGTTCATGTGCGCGAACTTCCACTTGTACAGCCGCTCGCAGGTGCCCACCACGTAGGGGTCCTCGTAGCCTGAGGGAGAGGGAAGGGGGAAAGGGAAAGGGAAAGGGGAGGGGGAGTTTGAAGAGTGAATTTGCAACAATGAAACAAGAAGCCCTGCGGACGTTGGGGAGGGGAGAGGGCAAGGTAAAAAGAAGATATACCGCAGCGAAGGGACGGAGAGGGAAAGGGGAGAGGAAAGGGGGGGGGGGGAAGGGGAGGGGAAAGGGGAGGGAAAAGGGAGGGGAAAGGGAAAGGGGGGTTGGAGGATGGTGGCGGTCCCAAGCGGCAAGCTGACCGCTACGGTGAGTGACCGCTACGTGTGGCGGCATGAGGACAGGCCGTTGATGGGAGGAGGGGGTGGGAAAGCGGGTGGGAAAGAGGGTGGGGAAGAGGGGGTTAAGTAGGACAGTCCGAAATGGGGAGGGGCAGAGAAAAACAGCGGAAGTAAACGGGGGAAGGGTAAAGGCACCACCACCACCACCATCCACCATCCCCACCACCTTCCCCTCTCGTCCCCTCCCCCCCTCGTCCCTCCCTCCCTCCCTCACACACACCCTGCAAGATGAGTCCGTCGCTCTCGTGGCCGATGTTGTGTGGGTCGTTGAAGCGCGCAAAGACCTTGTTGATCTTCCACACCGGCCAAAACTCCTTCTTGCGCACGGAGAAGCGCTCGTCGCCGTAGTAGTAGTCGAACGGCGGCGTGTCGTACTCGGCGCGCTCGGGGACAAAGGGGTAGATGCGGTACTTGTCGATGTAGTCGCGCTCCTCCTTGCGTGGCACAATGATGTGCGATTCGATGATCGCGTAGCGCTCCTGCGGGTTTGGGAGGGGTGGGAGGTGGGTGTGGGGGTGGGGGTGATGTAAGAGTGTGTGTGTGTGTTGGGGGGTTGGGGTTGGGTGGGGGGTTGGGTGTAAAGAGCGCAATGCGGTTTGGGGGGGGGAGGGGTCGTAAGGCACGAGAAGCAGATAACTGGGTCGGGGGTTGGGTTGGGAGGTGGGGTGACAAAAAGGAATGTCCGATGGGTGCGTGGGTGCGCGATTGGGTGGGGACACACTCCAATTCCCACGTCTCCGGATCCAACGATCTTCTTCGGCGTCGGCACTCGAACGACACGGCACTTTAATCATCGCCCACAGCCCAACCTCCAACCAACCCACCCGCCCCCCGCACCCATCCCACCCCCCTCTCCCCTCCTCCCCAACACACACACACACACGCCCTACGCCCCACCTTCCACGGCTTCTCCATGAGAGGGGTGTTGTTGATCATGCACAGGTCGTAAATGAGGTAGCGCAGCCGCGGCGGCTGTTTGCCCTCCGGGTCAACATCCAGCACCATCTCGCCATCCAGCAGCGTGCCGTGGAGGGGCTTGCCGACCGGGTACAGCTTGCGCTTGCCGGGGGCCGGCCGGCGCGAGCCTGAGACACACACACACACACACACACACGGGGAGGGATGCGCGAAAGAGGAGCGGGGAGTTGGGGTGGGGGTAGGGGGTTTGAAGAGTGATTGCGGGGTGGGGTGGGGGATGCGTCGGTGGATGCGAAGGAGCGGTGAGGAGGAGGAGGAGGAGGGAGGGGGGGAGCGCGCGCAGGGTTGCGCGAGGGTTGGGCGGGGGGGTGGGGGATTGGGATCGGAGCGGGGCGGTAAGAGGGAGATGCGTCCTTGGGTAGCCGTATCGGTTGTCCGTCTGCCCGCCTGCCCAACGCCACCACTACCACCACCCTCCCGGGCCCTTCCCCCCCTGCTTGCCACTCCCCGAGATCTTCCCCCTCCCCTGCCCCCCCCCCGCAAGCTCCTCGGAACCAAACCCAGAACCGAAACCATGACCGACTCCACACTCCACACTCCACCCCCACCTACCCACCCACCCAGTAGCGGTGGTGTTGGTGGTGGTGTTGGGAGATGGTGTAATCCATAGGACCGGGACCGGGACCACTGTCCAATCTCCACCCATCCGCGCCCCATCCCACGCGCCCCATCCCACTCACCCCATCCCCACCCATCCACGCCCCACGAGCGCTGCATGGGAACTGTCTGTACCACCATCTGCGCCCCACCCACCCACCCACCCACCAGCCACCCACCTACCCACCACTCACCCACCCCGCGCCCACCCTGCGCCCGGCCCGCCGACGGGTGGCTGCAGCCAGCCAGCCAGCCAGCCCGCCAGCGGTCACTCACCGTTCATGAAGCGCATTTCGCAGCGCACCACATTGAATGAGCGGTCCATGATGTAGGTGCCCTGGGACACGATAAACACCATGTAGCGAGTGCCGTCAGCCTTCCAGGTCACGTGGTACCTGCACGGGGGGGGGGGCATGGGGCAGCGGAGGGCGGTGGCGGGGGAGGAGGGGGGTTTGAAGGGTGAATTTGCAACAAAGAAACAAGAAGCCCTGCGGACGTTGTAGTCTGAAGGGAAGGGGGGGGGGCCGGGGGGAAGGGAGGCGGTGTAAGTGTGGAAACAGTGTGCACCGCCGGGCGAGCAGGAGGGCGGAGAGAGAGAGAGAGAGGGGACATTCGGGGCGGAGCGGAGCGGGTGTGTGTGTGTGTGTGTGTGTATGGCAGTATGGGGAGCCCGCGCCTGGCAGGTCTCCGCAGCTAGCACGGCAGTGGGGTCCTCCGTGTGCGTGGCCCCTCCAAAACCACAAAACCGTCCCAATCGACAGCCAAGCCATACCTACCTACGCAGCTCACGAGCTGCAGCTCCCGCCACCACCACCACCAACCCCCTCTGCACAGCTGGGCCCCTGGTACCCTTTCTAAGCCCCAGCCCATTCCGATCCCGCCCCGCCCCCGCCCCGCCCCCGCCCCAGCCCCGCCAACCCCCTCACACACATTCACACACACACCCCAGCTCCAGCCCCCTCCCCCCATAGACGCTCACCTGTATGCTGACAAGTCCCCCAGGCGGTCCATGGACAGCGACACCGGCTGCATGCCCGGGAAGCGCAGGTTTGAGCCGTTACGAGCCCCGCTGCCCAACAGCCCGCACACCTGGGGGGAGGGGGAGGGGGAGGGGGAGGGGGGTCAGGGAGTGATATGCTCCTTTACATGACAATGAGTCACTGCGGACGTTGTTGGGGGGGAGGGGGAGGGGGCGGGCGGAGTGGTAGCCTGGCTGCTGCGCCTCTGCGGGATAAAGCCTTTGCTGCCTTTGCTGCTTACACGGGGACAGTGGGTGGGTCAGGGACTTTGGTTATTGCGGTTGGGCAGCGGTCACAAACCCAAACTTGCTGGCTGCCCGAGATGGGCCGAGGTCGAGTAGGTGAAGAAAGAGTCAGTCCGGTTAGGGGAGCTGACAGGTTAGGGGAATGGCCTGGGCTGGTCGGGCCGGATCGGGGCGGGTCGGGCGGCGGGGACGAGACTGAGGGTGGTGCTGCCACCGGGTCCATGTCCGTCTACTCCCCGCCATTCCAACAAGCATTCCCTCCGCTCCTCAACCCCCCCATCAACCCCCCCCATCAACCCCACCATCCCCCACCCCCCACCTGGCTCTTGACCCAGTCGGCTTCCTCCGGACACACCCGCTCCCCGATGGAGAATATGTCCTCATGGTGGGTCACCACGGGCAGCTCGCCACCTGGGGGAGGAAGGGGGTTGGTAGGGGGATGGGAGGGGGATGGGGGTTATCCACGCACAGGCCGGAGCCCGTAAACGGTAACTGGAGGGTGGGGTAGAGAAGCACGAAGCCGCATCGATAGAGGGTTGCGGAAAGGGGAAAGGGGCGCAGAGCGCGATGCGTCATTGCTGGTGGTCTGGAGGAGGCCCTATGAAGGGGTTGTGCGGGTTGGCACGATGAGGCGGAGTGGAGGAAGGGTGGGGGACGAGGGGGGAGGTAGGGAAGTGAGGTGCGGGGCAAAGTAGGGGACAGTCCGGAAAGGCAAGTGGGAGAGTGGGGGGGTGGGTGAGTGGGGGAGGGGCGGGGACGCAGGAGGGGCATGCACCATATTGCCCGTGGTGAGATGTTACCCCTGTGACAGCGGAGAACCATTGCCCGTTTCCCGACAAGACTCGCGAAGGGTGACGTGTAGCGGCGCAAGTGTAACGGTGAAAGTGTAAGCCCCGCGGGAGGAGGAGGCCCCGCCCGGAACCCCCTCCCATCACGGCCCCCCCCCCTCTCGCCTTACCCGCCGCGCCGCCCTCCCCCGCGCCGCCCTCGTCCTCATTGGCCGCATCCGCCGCGTCCTCCGCGTCCTCACTCCCCTTCCAGGCGGGCACTCGCGGCGTCACGATGCGCGCGTCCCTGCGTGCATGTGTGCATGTGTATGCGTGTGTGCATGTGTGTGTATGTGCGCATGCGCCTGGATCCTCTGGATCCAGATTCTCGCCCTGCCTGGATCCAGAATCCTCCGGCGATGGACTCCAGCTGGCGCAAATGGGCACGCACACACACCCACGCACACACCGACCCACATGGGCGCCGCGTGTGTTTGGTTTGGGTTATATAACCCCTTCAGCCCCGAGCCCCCGCCCCAAGCCCCCGCCTGCCGCCTCCCCCGGTCCCTGCCCGGCCTCATCACGTCCGCCTCGAACTCCAACCCCTCCCACAAAGCGTTCGTGCGGCGGGAGAGGTCCCAAACGAGCGCGCGAGGCCAAACCGCGAGAAACAACCAGCACCAGCAACACCAGCACCAGCACCACCACCACACAGCAATTCCGCCCCCCACCACCAGCACCACCACACAGCACCTCCCCACCTGCCCTCGTGGTAGTATTTGAACAGGTCGTTGATGTACTGGTCCTTGTAGATCCCGGGAGGACGCGCCTGCGCGAAGCGCTGCAACGCCCGCCGCACCGTCATGGCCCGGTCCCGCCGCAGTCGCACCAGCGCAGCGACAATCATGTAGCCTGGACGGCGGGAGGGAGGGTGCCGAGCGCCGGGGTCGGGAAGGGCGGGAAGGGCGGGGGCGCGCCCCCCCCCAAGTTCGGGGTTGTAATTAATTATGAAAGACCGCAGCGGAGGCGACGGCAGGCAGACGCCGCCGGGTTGGGCCGTTCCCCGTTCCCAATTTCGAGCGGGGCAGGAAAACACTACCCCGGTTCGAATTCGGTGGGAGGAACGGGGTTTGGGTCGGTCCTCCCCTGTTTCACTCAGCCCCCCCGCCCCCCCTGGACCCGATTCTCTCCCGCCTGGTGTTGCGTCTGCGACCCGTCCCACCGGTCTCACCCGTCCCACCTCGCATGGCGGATGGCGCACTCATTAGAGGAAAGAGGTCATCCCCCCCGCCTCCCCTCCCTCCCGCCCTTCCCTCCCCTTCCCTCCCCTTCCCTCCTGCCCGCCCGCCCACCCCCCACCTGTGCGGTTGAAGCCGTGCGTGCAGTGCAGCAGGATGTATTTGTTCTGCGTCTCCGGCAGCGAGTGGTGCGTGAAGATGTGCCACACCGCCTCATTCACCTCGGAGGGCTGCGGAGACTCTCCGCGCCCGCGGCAGGCAACCTACGGGATGGAATGTGTATACATACATAGATACATGTATGGGGGGTCAGGGAGTGTATGGGTATGGGGGGTCATACCTCACATCTCACAGGTGCGCGCGGAGGAGTGCAAAAAAAGTGCGGCGTGGCACGAAGGTTCGGATGCGCCGCGGCAGGGTGGGCTGGGCCCCTGGGCTGGGCCCCTGGCTCATCGTGCGCTGGGCAGGCAGGCAGGCAGGCGCAGCGGCCATTGGCCGACACCGATCGACGGGTGCGCAAGCGCAGGCTGGAGGGAGGGGGCGAGTGTCCATCAGCCCAGCCACTAGGGCGCACGCTCGGGGCGGCGGCAAGGCGGCGCGATCTGGAGAAGGGGCGTGTGGGCGGATTGGGGGGAGGAGGCCCAGAGGGCCCAGGAGCACGTGCGTGGGTGGGGCCTCTTGCGGTGGGTGCGGCCTCATCGGATACGTCCGTCGTCGGATGAGGGGAGCGACTCGGGCGGGGAGGGAGGCGACTCGGGCGGGCGCTGGACGGAAACCCTAAGTTTATGTACTCCAGCGGTCGAAAGGTGTCAGCGGCTGCTGTGCTGCTGCTTTGACACGGGGGTGGACCACCACCACCACCATCCCAGCAGCAGCAGCAGCGTGTGTGCGTACAGGGGCGGGCGCAAACGGGCCTGTAGACGTGGGGGTTGTTCCCTCTGAAACACAACGAGGCAACCGGGGGGCACCTGGTTCGGCTCCCTCCATTTCGTACATAGAGCCCACGTCGCAAGCTCGCAACACAGGCGGAGGCGAGGGCCTCGGGGGGGGGGGGCGAATGGCCGCGCGGCCCAGGGCGCCCCGACCCCACACCCACACCGGGCCAGGGCAGACGCCGCTGGAAGTCGAAGTCGGCCCTCCCAGTCCTTCGGCCGCTACCCCCGCCCCCCCCCCGGCAGCCCCCGGGCGCCGGGCCGCTCACTACGAGCGCGAGGAGCCCCGCGGCGGCAACACACGCCCCCCCCCGCCTTAAGGCTGGCTGCCCGCGACTGCCAGGCCCGCCACGAGGTTGCTGCCCCGCGGCGCGCTCCTAAGGAAACATGGCGGGGAGGCGTCTGGCGGGGCCCGGGGACCTGCGCTCTGCACCTGGACCTGGACCCGGGCCAGGGCCAGGCTAGCAGCACGGACAAGCCGCCGTGCCCTGCTGCTGCCTGCCTTCTGCTTTGACCCCGAGGCATGACGGCTGTCCATCCGTGCTGCTTGCCAGCTTTGGGCCCCGGTCCAGGTCCAGGTCCCGGCGCAGACGCGCAGGGCCCCGGGCCCCGTCAGCTGACGTGGCAGCGCACTTCTCCAAGACACGCCGTGGGACTGACGACGGCGATGCCGACACGGCACAGCGAGTGCGCGACTCACAGCCCGCCGCCGACTCTGTCCAGAGTTACGTACCCAGGGGCCGTGCCGCAACCCGCACTCGGCACAGCGTGCAGCAGGGCGTGCTGGTGCCGCTCCAACTGTCTGATGCCCAGCCCGACCCCGCGACCAGTCTACCCGCACACTCCCCGGCTGAGAACAGCCCGCCATGACGCCACCTCCCCCCCGCGCGAGAACCCCGCATCCGACACTCCCCGGTCCCATGAGCACACGCGCACACACAGGGCATCCGCGTGCGCAACACCCTGGGGCCCACCCCCATCCCTCTCCAACGACGTCCCCACCCCCCCACCCAGCAGCCCACCCCGCAGCACCGGCCGCCAGCAGACCCGCGTGACCAAGCGAGACCCTCTTGCCCGGATGGACGGCAAGGCCGGGGGGCGGCGACCGGCCGGTCCCGCCCCCACCCACCCACCCACCCACCCACCCACCTTGACGTACGTGATGTTCATGGCCCCCAGCTCCTCCATTTCGCGGTTGAAGTCGTAGTAGTTGCGGCTTTTGGTGAGGTCAATCACCGTCGCCACCTGCGCAGCCGCGGCGGCAGCAGCAGCAGTGATGGACTGGATACCGCAGACGCCGCCGCCGCCACAGCAGCAGCAGAGGCGTGGCGTCGCGAGGGTTGGGGGGAGGCTCTCCACACAGGGACGAGGTGCAGCATCCGCGCAGGTGCCGCGGTTCCGTGTTTCCCGGCCGCGACCCCGGCAGCCGAAACCCGCCAAGCGCCTTAGTTGCACCCCGCTCGATCGTGCAGAGGAGGCCGTGGGGACGTCCGCAGCGTTGGGGGACGGGAGTTCTGCTGCAGCGCGGGTGCCATCAGATGCAAGGGTTGCGCGGGCGAAGACCCCCATGCCCGGGAGACGCCCGTGGGTCGCCACCTGTGCTGCGCGTGCGGCGCGGTTCTGACACCAACAGTCACCCCTGACCCAGTCTGGCCTGCCCCGCGATCATTCCCCTTTTCCCCCGGATCGCTTGCGGGAAAGCCTCACATCCATGCCATAGCCGCGAAATTGGCGGATGGCGTCCGCCAGCGTCCACCTCCCCGACGGCCCCACCAGCTGATTGAATTTCGTGCTGAGCGGTACCTGAAAGTGGCATACTCCTTCGTTAATGCCTCTCAAAACTTAGAGTGTCGCTGACGCTCCGGTATTCGCGACTCACCTTGCAGGGAATGATGTTAAGTCCCTCAAAGAGGCGTGGGTCGCCGAATTTTGGGCATTTTACCCAGCCTTCTGGGAGCTGAGGAACGTACCTTGGCTGCAGGAGGGTGCAGGGGCAAGCGATTGCAACCACCCGTCGCCAACGTATTGCACAGCGATGCCACTTACCGCTACCGCATTCGACATCCTCGCACACAGCCGCAATACTCCAGAACATCTAGACGGGCATGCACCTCCCCTCTCGGCCGCTACACAGCCAGAGTTCCAACGCGCCAACAAAGCTCATCTATTTTATACATGATGTGATTATGGAAACATTCCTTTCATGTTATGTTGGTGCTTTGAGAACGCATGGGGTTTGCTGGTTGGTGCAGACGCCAGGGCACGCTAGATTGAAAGCCGTTAGCTCCTACAAGGCGAGCACTTGAAATTAACAATAGTTCAAAAGTATGTGTAGCCAACAGGTCCCCTTCTGCGCCGTGGTTGTGACTTGCCGCGCGTTAGCCATCCTTGGTTAAAGTGGCCGTTGGGTGTAACCGATAACTTCCGGCGAGGGCCCACACCCCACAGCCTGCAAACCCCGCTCCCAGCGTTGAAGGCCAGAGGCAGGAGCTCTACCGGACATGAAACTGTCTGATTGGACTGCCTGCTTTGACCCGAAAACATGAAAGGTCATTTTAGGCAGAACACGGCCGCGCTGCCGACGGCGAGCGTTCGGAATACAGCCAGTCGCTCCGCTCCGTCAAGTAATCGCCCCCCACACACACCCTTTCCAGGTCGTGACATCCGGTGTGGTGGCGGCAATAGCACCAAGTAGGGACTCTAAAGCCCTAGCCTGGCGCGCAAGGCGTGCATGGCCTGCTGGCCTGCTGGCTCTACTCGTCCTTTCGAGGGTCTGGAACTCTGGATCCCACCGGTACAACCACCACATGGGCTGGGCTGGAGCGGGGTAAAGGTCACGGCTGACTCAAAAGGAAAGACGCTTATCCTGCTGTCCTGCCGTGGCGGGCACGCTGACAGTTGTTTTTGCCCAGTCCGGAATGATCAGTTGACCAGTCCCGAATAGACATTGAAGGCAGCCAAGAGGGCCATACACGTGCAAACCGCACCGCACCGGATGACACTGTCGCGCCCGAAGCCCATAGCTGGCACTACGGTAACCGTGCGGCCTGCAGAACCCGCCAGCTGCAAGAGCCTCTACAAACCCCCCCTCCCCCATCTAAGGCCGGCACTACCTACTAAGGGGATCCATACACATACACACACCACCACACACGAAGGGGAGCTTGCCGGAGCAGGTGACCGCCGACACAGCTCAGTGGACCGTCCCACCGGTCGTTGCTCTGGTCCAGTCGCTCACCATTCGTCGCTGGCTCTGTGGCTCCGAAGCCAGGATGCGTTGGCTCTGTGGCTCCGAAGCCAGGATGCGTTCCTGTGTTATTGTACAAGAGGGACTCATTCGGCACCGCACCGCCGATCCTCTTTTGAGGTCAACGGCCAACGGGAACCACCAACCGATTCAGCCATGTTCACACCCGGGCACGAAAAGCCCCCTCCGCTGCCTCCGCTGCTGCCTTCGTAGCTGCTCTGTGCTTTCGACCGCTGGGCCGCAGCTCAGTACACCACACGCCACACGCCGCCAGCCACACTCGGAAGAGGGGAGGTAGCCGCACCGGTGCAAGGGCAAAGACGAAGACAACGCGCGCGTGTGGGCGGGCGTGCGCGCGGGTGCACCGCCGCCAGCGTGTAACCCCCAACAACCCAAATAGCCACACGCCAGCCACCTTCCCCCCCCCCACCGGCGACGTCGGCGGAACCACGACCACGATCGCCACCACAACCACGACCCTGCGCAGCGACCACACACCAATCGTGCCCCAAGCGTGCCCCAATCGACATGCGTCCATCCTGCCAGTCTTCCTAACAAACAAACGAGTGAGAGCGCGTACCATAAAGCATAAACAGCAAGCGGCGACCGGGACCCGCGGGCACCCGCGCAACGAACGACCAGCAAAAACGTTAGCGTGGACCGCACACGCACCCCTTCGATCTCCCAGCCCCACCCGCCTTCTTTTTGCACGAATCTTCCTTGCGGTGCTAGGCGGATGGCCTTGCAGCCCACTCCGCACCGCACCGCACCTGTGGTTGTGCGTGCTGTTGCCCGTTGCCCTCTTCCCAGACACGAGAAGCACCAAACGCCAGGCCCACGTCCCCCGAGATCATTTACCGGGACCATCATGTCCTCCCAGACACGAGCGAGTACACCCTCGGCCCACACCGCCGCCGCAAACCAAACCAAACCACACCAAACCATCCTGCTGCGGCTGTTCGCCACCCGCCCCACCATCACCACCGGGAGCCCACACGCTGCCCTCCTTGCCCTCCTTGCGATACTGACAGTTGTTCGCCTGCTGCAATGCCGCCGCCGCCGATGTCGCAGCGCAGCGCAGCGTGACGAAGGCAGGCGAGTGCGGCGGCCCGCGGGCCACACCCCGTGCGCAAGCTCGCCTGCCTGCTTAGCGCTGCGCAGCCTCCTGGATTTGCAAACAAACAAACAAGCACCGACACGCGTGCCTCGTTCGAGTCCGCACCCCGGCCCGCACCCAACAAACCAATATACGGTGTAGGTCCAATCCGTACCAGTCCACGAACCACGATCGATGTTGCAACGAGGAGTACTCGGCAGTACAGTACACACTTTTTGTTTTGCGAAAACCGGAGGTGCGGGCAACCCAATAATCTCAGGCAACCCTGTTTCGGGCAACCCAACCCATCGAGCCAAAACTCACCCGTCCAGGCCTGACATCCACTGCTGAGCCAGCGCGCCAAAGCGCACGGCACGACCCGCAAAGGTCCCCAACCCCCGGCCTATACGTGGAGAACCCCCAACACAACACATTACGCCGCACGGCATTGCGGCGCCCCCGATTCACAAAACAAACCTTTGTTGCGGACACTGCTATACCCACCGCCGGGACAGCCCCGGCACCGAAACCCCATCAAACAATACTCACGTGTCAAGTCACGCCCGCCTCGCGCGACCCTTCCGGGCCGCCGCCGTCGGCGCGCCCGCCCGCGTCCTCGTCCCCGTCCCCGCCGCCGCCGCCCTGCCCTTCCGCCCCCGCCGGCCGCTCCCCGGAGACGCCGCCTCTGCTCCCGCCCTCACCCCTTCCCCGCCCCCCTCGCCCTCTTCCCCCTCCCCTCCCCCTTCCTCCTCCTCCGTTGCCGCCGCCTTGGCGTCCTCCTCCGCCGCCGCCGCCGCCGCTGCCATGGCTGCCGCCAGCGACCTCGCCCGCTTCCTGGCCCTGGGGAGTGGGAACCCGGGCGGACGCACACGCGCACGTAAGTTTGCAAACACACACACACACACAACGCTGTGCCGGTGGGTCGCCCGCAGGATGCAGATGCATCGAGCCCCTTAACACGCACACCGCCTAACGGGCCCCCAAACCCTCCACGACTAAAACACTTAAACGTGAAGGTGTAGCCGGGTGACGAGGAGGTGGTGGTTCCGCATGCGGCGCACCTGCCTGTCCTGCAAGGCCTCAAGTCGTTGTCACTCCATTATTCCCACCGCCTTACGAAGAACATGGCCACGCAGACCGACCGTGACCAGGCGCTGACCGAGCTCGCACAGCTCCGGACTCGCCTGGAGCAGAACGCTACCCGGTACGGCTGCGGCCGACGCGGCTCGCTCGTCCGAGGTGTCCTCTCTGATGTGGATGCGGACTGACCTTACGATGCCGTCGTCGAGGAGAACGAGCGGCTGCGTTCGGGTGCCGTGATTGCGGAGCACGGTGCCGCTGCTCCGAAATCACGGCCTCCGAACGCAGCCGCTCGTTCTCCTCGACGACGGCATCGTAAGGTCGGCCAGGTCGGTAAGCATCCGCATCAGAGAGAATGAGTGAGCCGCGGCGGCCGCAGCCGCAGCCGTACCGGGTAGCGTTCTGCTCCAGGCGAGTCCGGAGCTGTGCGAGCTCGGTCAGCGCCTGGTCACGGTCGGTCTGCGTGGCCATGTTCTTCGTAAGGCGGTGGGAATAATGGAGTGACAACGACTTGAGGCCTTGCAGGACAGGCAGCCTCCGACTGCATACGGGCCGGGGAGGTCCGCTGCTGGGGCCACAAAAAGTCGTAGTTGACGGTGGCGGCTGAGAGGTGCAGCCACGTGGACGGACGCTTTCAAGCGCTCTGAAAGCTGAGCAGCTCGAATGCGTGCGGGGATCACTAGGTACTATTTTTTTCTGAGCCGTCTCAGGCGACAAGCTTGAGGCTTGAGGCTCCAAATAATGTCGGGCTGTAGTTGGGTAAACTTCTTAGCCTCAGATCGGTTTCGCTCCGATAGGCTTGGCTTCGTAGGAGAATAGATTCTTCTGCCAAGTCTCCCTCCAGGATGGGCTTATATCCTGTTGCTTAAGAGGGCTGATGCGACTTCGTACAATCGTTCGTAGAGGCTGGCGTCCACCAGAGCTAGCGGTTGGTTGTAGCTACAGCAGCAGGGCAACGCGCCAACGCCAAGCCAGCTAACGGTGGATCTTCATCACATCGTGAACTCCATCATCTTTAATCATGTTTAGGAACATCTAAACATCGGCGCCTTGTTCACGCGTTTCCAAACCACGTGACCACGTGGCACCGGCTTCTGTTGGTAGTTGGCAACTCCCTACTACTCCGAAGTCCGAACGCTCTTTTGGCGCGAATCCCAATTCAGCCCTCGATCGTTGTTAAGCCAACGCATAGACCTTTAATTCCTTCCAGGTCTCTGCTACATCACACCCCCTCACCCTCAGCCCCACTCTCCCTCCCCCTCCCTCCCCACCCATCACCCTCACCCTCCCTCCCCCCCCACCTGGGTGTAGGCTGCTCCGCCAGCAGGTCCACCACCTCGTCATCCTCCAGAGCCACGTGCTCCACCGCCCGGCTCTCACCCGCCAACAACTTCTCCAGAGCGGCATCCTGAAACAAGCAGCAGCACAGCAGCAACAGTAGCATCAGCATCAACACACCACACCTCAGGAGAAGCAGTAAACATCAGCAGTAGCAGCTCTCAGGTGCAAACTCCCAACCCCCGATCTCGTCTCGGAGGCCGCCTCGAGAGAACCCCCCCCACACACACACACGGGGTTGCACACACACATTCCGTGACAGGGTGGGTGCCCTGCCGTACCCACCCGGGCCGTTGCCATGCGAGCTTCCAGGCCCCGAATGCCCGGCTTGATGTCGTACAGTCCCCTGCCGCTGCCGCTGCCGCCGCCGCCGCCGCCGCCAGCCCGGCCGGCGGCGCCCGATGCGGGAGTCCCAAACGCGCCGACGAGCGGAATCGGCGAGGCTGCCGCCACCGCCGCCGCTGCGCCAGCCGCTGCCGCGTCCGGAGAGCTCAATCCCGCCGCCGCCGCCACCGACCGGACGACCTTGCGAGGCCGCGGCGGGGCGGCAGTGACCGCCGGCGCCGCCGTTGCCGTTAGCGCCACTTCCGCCGTTGCCGCCGCAGGGCGGGGAGTGGATGGCGACCCGGGCGGCGGCGGCGGAGCCGCCGCCGCCGCCGCCGCCGGTGCCGCTGCCGGTGCCGCGGCGGCGGCGGCTCTGAGCGCCTCCGTCAGGCGCTGCAGCAGCGTGGGTTTTGTTCCTCCGGTGGGGAGGCCGGCCTGGCGGAGGCGGTCCCTCAGCTGCACCACGGTTAGGCGAGACATCTCCCGGGAGGGAGAGGGTGGCGACCCGGGGGCGTCTGCGGGGCGGGGGGGGGTTTTGAGGGGCGGCCCCGGGGGTTTGGGCGGGGATGCTGCCGTACACGTGTGTATGCATGGCTGGGGTTTCGTGAGGGGGGTCAACGATCTCACGAAGGGCTGCTGCTCAGGAGGTTTGGTGGCGCCACTTGCTCTTATGGGAGCACCCACGTTGGGCGGCAGCAGCAGCAGCAGCAGGGTCACACCACCGCCGTTTTCATCAACCTGCGTTGGTGGAGGCCCAAAGATGGTGCGAACCCAAGATGAAGGCCCAAACACGCGAGCCCGCCGCAGTGGTGGTTCCGATGGGTGTTCGCTCTCGGCTCTCGGCACTGAGGCAAGCACGTGGGGGAGAGATGCGGGAGGTGCGAGAGGTGCAGCAAGGACCGCGTGCCGTGCATTACCAAACTGTCGGTTACTCCGTACTCCGTACTCCGTACGTACCTGCCGCCATGCTGTCAGTAAGCACCTGCTCCGCCCTGTCCAGAGAAACGGCGCTGTCACTGCCGCCGTCGCCGTCGCCGTCACCAGCTTTGCCGCACTCCGTCGCACCGCCCACTTCTGCCGCCGCGCCGCGGCTCCCGCCCTCCTCCACCACCACCACTTCCATCACCTCCTCCACCTCCTCCTCTGCCTCCTCTGCCTTCACCCCCATCTCCTCCGCAGCACCCATGGCCTCCACCATTGCCTGCCTCCGCTGCCGCTTGCCCGGCGCCGTGCCTGTCGCCACCGCCTCCGCCTCCGCCGCTGCTGTGGTGGTCGCTGCTGTGGCTGCCTTCTCCTCCTCCTGCTGCTGCCCCTGCTGCCCCTCCTGCTTCCCCTGCTGCTGCCACCTCAGCGCCGTCTCCAGCCGTTCCACCAGTTGTCGTTTGATGCCCCGGGTGTCCAAATTGAGGGCGGTCAGTCGGGCCTTGAGCTGAGCCACCGTCAGCTGCGGGGGAGTGGACCGGCGGGCGGGGAGGGGCGGGGCGGGGAGGGTATAAAGAAGATACCGCAGCGAAGGCACGGAGACAGCCCGGGGGCGGGGCGGGGAGAGAACGCAGCCGCATGCAGGCGGGCAGGCAGGCAGGCGGGGTGCTCAGTCCGGTACACACGTACACACACATCTGCACAAGGCACCAAACCGGCACCCTCGGCCCCGGCCTGCCCTTGCTCCCACTCGCGCACTGTGCCTCCCTTGCCCCCCCCCTTGGTTCCCTCTTCATTTCATATCCCAATTTTCAACCCCTCTTTGCCTGCTTGCTTGCTTGCTTGCTTGCTGGCGTTACTCGCCTTGGCAGGCGCCACGTGCCCCTCCTCCTCCGGATCGTCGGGCGCACAGTGACTGCGGAACAGCCGCGCAGGCCGAGCCGCCGCCATCGCCGCCAGCCGCGCAGGAGACAGCGGGGTGGAGCCGCCACCACCACCACCGCCACTGTCCCCCTCCACGGCCCCCGCACCCGTCTGCGCCTGCTCCTGCTGCTGCTTCTGCTGCTGCTGCTGCTGCTTGTCCTGCTGTTTGTCCTTCTGCTGCTGCTGCTGGGGCTGCTGGGGCTGCTGTTGCTGTCTGAGTGGCTGGCACGTCTCGCAGCAGTAGACGGTGCGGGCTGCCATGTCCCAGGTGCGCACGGGGCCCTTGCAGCGACCACACGTCTTCTGGTTGTAAATGTACCTGAGGGGAAGGAGGGAGAGAAGGGAGGGGAAGGAGGAGAGGGAGGGGGAAGGAGGGGGGGAGGGGGGAAGGGGAGGGGAGTCCGTGTGGGTAAGATCCGGGTGTGGATCCGGTCACTGGATCTCTAAGAGGAGTGCTGACGCCCCTGCTCACCCCTCGCCCCCTTGGCCTCGTGCCCCGTGATTCGCCGTCTCCCCTTCCGCCCTCCTCACTCCTCGCACCCACCCCCCACTCCCCTCCGGCGCAGCCCAATACAACCCCTCCCCCCCTGCCATCCCCCATCCCCAAACGCCGTCTCCGTCTCCGCTGCGGTATCTTCTTTTTACCCCTCCCCCCCACCCTCCCCCCTCACCTGCGGGTCCAGGGCCTACCCAGCCGTGTGGCCTCCTCGGGGTCTACCGTGATGATGGATCCGCTCACAAAGCCCCGCTGCAGCAGATCCACGCAGTGGTACCTGCAGACGAGGAGGGGGGGAAGAGGGGGGGTTTTGGGGGGGGGGGTTTTAGGGGGGCGGGGGCCCGCGGTCAACCCCTCTCCGGCCGCCGATACTTGGTACTTGGTGCTTGGCACCCACCCACCCACTCACCCAGCCACCAACACTCACCCAGCCACCAACACCCACCCACCCACCCCCCCCACCCACCCCCCCTCCACCCCCCCACCATATGCGGTCAAACTGCTCCCTGCTCAGGTCGCATGCGGGCAGCTCCGGGTGCACCCCCGCCTTGAACAGAATCTCCGCCCGGTAGATGTTGCCCACCCCCGCCACCAGGCTCTGGTCCATCAGAACCAGGCCGATGGGTTTGCGGCTGCGGACCACCCGGGACCACAGCAGCTGGGGGGGGGGCGAGGAGGGGAAGGGGGGGGGGGGAGGAGTGGGGGGGAAGTGGGGGGGAAGCGAAACTGGGGGAAGGCCGGGGGGTGGGCCGACGGAATGACAACCGCGGCAAAGTACCTGGGGAGGTGATGGAGGTGGTGGCGGTGGTGGTTGGGGTGGTGCTGGCGCGCGCATGCATACTGGGCCAAATCCCACCGGGGGCTTCCGCCCTCATCATCCGAGGGCGAACCGAAGCGGAACGAGGTCGCAATTTAGCCTACTCCATCTCAGTCTCCCCATCCCCTTCCCCCAACCCGGGTTGTGTCAAGAGCCATCGGAAAAGGACCCCGCGGAAGGGGGAGGGGGGCGGGAGATGCCAGATTCAGTGCACCTCCGAGATGCACCCATGACACCTCCCCTCGCCTGCCCTCCCCTCCCCTCCCCTCCCTCCTCACCTCTTTGTCCGCGTCCTCCCTCAGCGGGTCGGGTCCCAGCTGCGCCGCCTTGGTCGCATACAGCGCCAACGACCCGTGGGTCACTGTCATCGCACTCAGGTGCGCCACCAGGCCCATCTCCTGACGAGTCGGAGGCGCGGAGCGGGGAGGGTGAGCTCATCAGCGGAGCGGTTGGACTGCGGGACTGCGGGATGTAGTGACGTTAAGGCGTTCTGGTCGCTGAGAGCCAAGAAGCCTTAACATGCAAACTCACTCAACGCTCCACTCCACTCCACTGACAATCCAGTTTGCCACGCTACGCTACGCGGTCCAACCCAAGCAGACAGCTTCCTCCCACACATAGCTGCCTGGTATTTCCACCCCTCTCGCCCCCCTCTCCCCCCTTCCTCGGCATGTAGGCGCAGCAATTCCTTCCCTCCGATTGCCGGTGCATGCGCTGCGCCTGCACCCCCTCCTCCCCAACCCCCCCCTGCGCCTCGTAAAAGTGCACATTACCGCATTCACCCCGGTGGTGGGGCCGGTGGGGCCCTCCTCTCCTCTCCTCTCCTCTCCCGTCCCCTCCCCTCCCCTCCCCTCCCCCCCCCCACCCGGTGGATCAGCTCCAGGCGGGTGGTGTCGGTGGGTGGTGGCCCCGGCAGACTCATGGTCCGGAAGGCGCCGCTCATGCCAAAGTGCACGTGCATCACAACCACCGAGCCATCAGCATCAGGACCGTCGCCGCCGCCGCCGCCGCCGCCGCCGCCGCTGCCGCTGCCGCCGGCCCTTCCCGCACGCCCCGCACGCCGATCATCGATGTCGACGTCGCCGCCGCCGCTGCCGCCGCTGCCGCCGCTGCCGCTGCTGGGACTGGGGCTGCTGGGGCTGGGACTGGGGCTGGTGGTGGATGCGGGGGTGTTGCTCGGGTCCGGGGCGGCCACGACGTTGACGTTGACGGGGGCGGGTGAGAAGAAGTAAAAGAGGTTCTTGCCGTGCACCTCGATGCGTTGGAGCGGCTTTGCGTTGATGGCGGCGGCGCCTGCGGGGGATGGGAGGGAGTGGCGGGGGTGGTGTGGCGGGGAATGTGCTGGTGGTGGTGGTGGTGGTGGTGGTGGTGGTGACGAGTGGGATGTGCTCATACGCAGGATGCAGGCAGCTGGCAGTAGCGGCTACCAGCGCCAACGAAGGCTCGGGGTGGTAGTGGGGGCGGTGGTGGTGCTAATGGTGGCAGGGTTCGGCGGCCTACCGACATTACCGAGGTACCGACGGCAAGAGCCCCGCGACGCTACTGGCGCCCACATCCTTCAGATGGGGAATCTGATCTCCTCATCCGCCTGTCACTCACGACCCTACAGCCACGCGCCCTCCCCTGCCCAACCCCCTCCCTCCGTCCAGCCCCCGCCCCCCTACGGCCCCCCCGCTGACGCACCCTCCTTGAATCGGCCGTTTGGCGACCGGGCGATGAAGGCCCTCCCCACCAGCAGTCGCCGGTGGGCCGCCGCCACCCGGTGGCACTGGTGACTGCGTGGCAGGTTGGATGGAGTCACAGAGGAGTCGAAGAGGAGAGGGGCCAAGAGCGGTGTGGGGCCCAGATAACGAGGCAGAGAGGGAGAGAGGGATAGGGGCCGGCCCAGGATTCGGTGTGCATGTGTATAGGGGTGGGTGGGGGGGTGAATGGAACAAAGGCAATAGGCAGGTGAGGGAGGGAGCGCGGGCTCCTGGGGGCCCTGAAGCCACCAGAATCCCTTGCCAGGTCTCATGGGGGGGGCTTTGGACCGCGTGCAACGTGTGGGTAGGGCCATTGGGACCGGGAGGCCGTTCTGAGGGGGAGTGGGGCTGATGGGCCGGGGCCGGCGCACAGGCCAGACCGTGGAGGGGAGTGCGGGGTGGGTGGGTGGGGGGTCCTAGCAGGAAGTGGAGGAAGGAAAGGGGGCCAAGGAACGGCGTCGAAGCGTCGAATTCATCGGCAGCGGAGGTGTGCTGGCGCGCGCGCGGCTTTCCCAGCGGAATGGCACGATGCAGCGTGCTACAAAAAGGGGGGAGGGGGCGCCCGCCATGAGGCGAGGAGAGGCGGGGATGATGCTGGAAATAGGTGGCGGGCGCTACGCGGGGACGGCATCAGGTGCAGGGGCAGCCTGGTCCGCCACGAAAGGGAGCTCTCGGCTTGCGATGCGGACCCACCCTTCGACCATTGGCTCCCCTACGTTGTCCGAGCTGCTGAGCTCCAAGCGCGCTTCTGAGGCGCGTGGATGTTATAGTTTCGGCACTGGCTTTGGCCTCCCAACAAGTGTCACAGACTAAAGGCGTTCGAGACGGGATGTGTAGGTCTTGACTAAGCGTATGTGAGTGGCGGGTGTAATGAGAGAATGTGTCTGACGTTTGTGCTAAGGTGTGCTCGTCTCGTCGTCTGGGCGCAGAACAGTAGAAGGGTGTCAGATGTACTAAGCAGGCGTGGGTAAAGAGCATAAATATGCATAAGCAGCTTGTGAAATGTTCGGACAAAAGGAATGCTGCGGCAGAAAAGCTCTGCACGCGGTTCCGCGCGCGCCACGCCGTTTGTCGTACCCCCGTAGCTACGGGATGAATTCACTGATGCCTTTGTTTCTCATTGCCTTGCAATGGAATAGAAAATTTGAAGTGTTGAAGTGCCAAAATGCCAAGCTTTTCTCTTTCAGCGCAAAGCCAACGATGTGGCCTTCAGCATCAAAGCCAAAGCAGGAGACCGTTTTTTGGCATTCCAAGTCCATTATGGGGCAAATCGAGCCTAGGAGTGATGTCTAGTGGAGCCATGATGTTGGGCCGGAAGAAGGAGCCATTGCTCCAGCGCCAACCAGTGGCGAACAATGTCTTCCCGTTCGACCAGGCGTGGGCACCTAGTGTCGATGCAGCGGTGAGAATGGACGCGAAATCGGCGGAAATCGGCGGGACTCCTGGCCAAGTGCACCCTAACACACGAATTGCATCCCCTCCTCCCGTCGACAGCAGTCGCTGGCGCCGCAGCTGTTCGCCATGAGCCTGTTCCCCTACCTTTGCTTCCTGTTCTTCCTCACCAAATCCGGCAAGACGCCCCGGCTGACGCTCTTTGGCTTTTACTTTCTGCTCGTGTTCGTGGGCGCCACCATCCCTGCCGGCATCTACGGTGCGGGGGGCGCGATTGGGAAGATCCCGAGGGCATCGCCGTAGCTGCGCGACTCCAGGAAACAGATTCCGTGGGGGCAGGGCGGGGTAGAGCGGCGGCCGGGTCGGTATAGGGGTTTTGCATCTCACACGTACAGATGGGTTCTGTGGGGTGGGGCGGGGTGGGACGGGGCATGGGGGTATCCTCCGCCCTTGCCCACTGCGGAATGTTGCGTGAACTCGAGTGGGGCAACATTCAGTGGGGCTCAAGACCAGAGGCATCAAGGGGATGGGCAGCAACGATTTAGCAGGTGTACGACCAGGGTTTGAGAACGCGGGGTGTTTGTGTGTGTGTCGGGCTGTAAGGTGTCGGCGCGCCAGTTGTATGTGGTGGCGGACACCACACCGGCCCTCGCCCGCTGCACTCGTGGGACTAGGGACCGGCCACGCACACACCTGCTGCTGCCGCCATTGCTGCCGCATTCATGCATTCATGCATCCATTCATTCTGTTGCACCGATCGCTGCCATCCCTTGCACTGACGGCAAAGCCAAGCCCCGCCTCGCCGCTGCTCCTCTCGCGTGCGCCCCCTTCCCCCCGCCGGGAACGTGTACGGCAACGTCACTCACGACGGTTTGTACCACAGCCAAGTCCCAGTACGGCACCAGCTTGGCCAATGTGGACTGGCTGCACGGGGCGGCGGAGAGCCTGCTCACAATCACCAACCTGCTAGTCGGTGCGTGAGGATGTATGGGTCACCTCCTTACCCTAGACATAGGATTAGGCTTAGCGGGGGGTTTGGGGGTTTGGGAGGTATTACGCGGGCCGGGCGGCGGAGGCAGCTGAGGGATGCATGTGTGGGGCCATGTGTGGCTGGAGGGGGCAGAGGACGTCACTGTGGGGACTTAAACTGCGGGGCGCGGTGAGGAGGCAAGGTGGGGGGGAGCGAAACCTTGCGTCGACACTGCTCGTGCTTTACGGGGGCGATGCGGGTATGAACGCCGGGCTATGCAGCTGGAGAGGGTGTGTGTGGGGGGGGGGGGGGCGAGGAAAGGAGCCGGGGCGAGTGCTGAGTGGAGTGGGTGGATGGTCATACCCGCTGCCGCTGTCTCTTTGAGGAAGCAGCCTGGAAGCAGCGGGCCGCTCGCTGGCGGGGGCGGGCGGCCACTGATGTCGTGCCTCCAGAAACTTCTCCCACCTCAGACCTCACCTACCGCGGCTCACAAGTCCACGCCCTCTCCCGTCCTGCCCCGCTCTCTGCGCCGCCGCCGCTTCCGCCAGTGCTGGGCCTCCGACAGGGCATTCGTGAGGCGGAGGCCTCCAAGCAGCGGCAGGCGGAGACGGCAGCAGCAGCGGCTGGCGGGGAGCAGCCGCAGGGGGCGGGCGCCAGCAGCACGCCGGCGGAGAACGTGGCCCGCTGACGTCATGGGGGTGGCGGGTCATCAGGACTAACTCTGGCGGCGGCGGCTGCTGATGCGCGCGCGAGGTCGGGGTCGAGCGTCTGCCTGGCTTGGGCTGGTCCGGCCCGACCTGTCGTGACCTGGCGGGGATCTGAACACGAGTGTACTGGTATATACCGTGTGCGGGGCTGACGTTTTGGATTGGGGGGATGGTTTTGGGGGGTTGCACCGCGTGGCAGCGGTGGGGTGCACACAGGAGGCTTTCTGCGCCGTCCGCAGGGAGGGTGCCAGGGCTGGGCGTACGGAGCGCTGCCGAGCGAAATAGTGCGGCGAGCGGAGGGGCGGGAAGCGGACGGCTGAGAGATGAGGTGAAGGGGGCCTGTTTTGCGTGGAGGGCCTTGCGTAGGTCAGCACGCCTTGGCTTACGGTAGCTTGTATTTTTGCCATTGTTTATAATAATTTTCCAAAAGAAGCTGTGAGCATCGCTTTTTGGGATTATAGGATACCCGTGCGTACGTCTGGAATTGGCCCGCACAATCCCGTTACCTGGCTGCGTTTGGTAGTCGATCAGCGTCGCCACCCCGAGACGCACCGCAGCACGGCAGCAGCCGCAGCAGTATCCGCCGGTAGAGCCATCTCATCCGCGACCCTGCCACAAAGCACACTACTGATGTGACCTGTGATCAGGTATTGATTGGACGGTCCCTATGCAGCCGAGAGGCCGAAATGAAGGGAACCACCGAAATGAAGGGACCCACAATCATATACGCCACCGCCACCTTATTGCCACCAGTACATGCTTTTAGACCTAAGTTTAGGCAGATACCGGTAGATTGCACCGACATCGAAACTCCCACAACCCCAACCAGGCAGGCAAATGGAGCAAAAAGTGTGTTACTAGCGATATGTGATGTTGCACAGTTCTCTTGGACACACGCACACGACCGTGACGATTGACTGCAGGAATAGGGGCGTCCATCTATCAGCAAATGTTAGTACACACACGTACGTTTGCACGGGTCGCATCAGGAAGCGTTGGGCTGACAGACGACGTGGGCGCAGCAGTTGGGACCCCCAAAACCGAAGCAATGAAATCAACATACCGGTAGTTGGCCCCGCGTCAGTGCCGCCCCCCTGTCCTCCCTCGCTCCATGCGTGCTTCTCCCCCAGCCGCCACTCCCGCTGCCGCACCTGACCTTACTCCCTCCGTCCACCCGCTTCCCTATCCACCACCCCCTCTCCCCATTATGCCCCAGCATCCCATGCTACCCGTGCGTAGCCTCCTCTCCATCCATGAGCGACACGACGTACGTTCTCGGAATCTCACTCTCCGATATCATTAATCCCATCTTACACCCTTTATACCTATGTAACCACCCCCTCCTTACAACCCGTGCACCACCCACTTGCGCCTACACAACCCCCCTCCCATCCAGCGACACATTCCGCCTCCTGCATGCAGGCATGAATGCATACCAGTTCACGGATACAGCTCACCCTGCTGAGCGTGTATCTGCACCGCCGTGCGTGCGTGCGTGCTCGCTGCACGCACCTACCCCTACGGACTGCTACCGGAACCATCGTGCTAGCTAGCTAGCTACCCAGCTACCCATCCGCACGAGCGTATGCCGTGCCTGGTCCGCAGATGTGATATCTAGGATGCGCGGGTTGCAATGAGGAACCATGTGGGTCCTGCACTGGCGCACTCTAGAGTTAACTCGCTCAGAACCTCACACGACATCTAGTCGGGAGTTATCGCCCCTCTTCCGCATCTGGCTCTCGACCCACGTCCGGATCGCCACAACCTCCGGCCGGTGCGGCAGCCTCCGGGTGGCCCTGCAAGCCCTCGGCCGCCAGCCACCGCAGCACTTCCGGACTGCAGACGCTCCCCACGCCGCGATCAGTCAACGCCTGCTGGTTTAACGTGTCGCACCGCGGCCCCCAGGGGCAGCCCAGCTGCCGCAGGCATCGCAACATCACCAGGTCACCGTTGCGGACCGCCGAGAGGTAGGGCTCGCCCGCTTCCTACGTGCGGTGCGTTCCGTGAAAATCATTGACACCGGGAGGGCGGGAGGGCGGAACTGTTACTACAAGCGAGAACCGCCAAAGAAGGCGAGAAGCAGCCGGACCGACTGCAGCCCGATACAAACATATGTACATCCCGCGTACCTGCTGCTGCTATCACCGATGCGTGCCTTGCACGAAGCCAATTAAACCCGCAGATACGCCTCACCACCGACCGTCGAACCAGACCAGCCCAACAAACCCAGACCGACATACACGTCGCACACCGACAGCAGACGAACATACAGCAGCCCGGGGAATGACGGAACACGAGCCAACACGGTGAAAGACCTTATCAAACGGGAGGGGGTGAGTTTGTCATTGTTCGTTTGCACCACTCAGCAGGTGTCCGGTGCACCAGTGATTGGGATACAACATGTATGGAGCACGCACCCGCACTCAAAGCCAGCTTGCTTGGTATGTTGCGGAGCTCGCTTGCCAGCTCAACTGTCAGCTCAACCAAGGATAGCTTCTTCCAGCGGCGTCTTTTTATTAAAGGTGTACACCGTAGGTCAACGCCCTCTCCCCAGCCTCAGCACTCAGCACTCACCGGCATGGGACAGCCCCGGGCCACCAGCCCCTCCACAACCGCCGGGCAGCCCGCTCCCGCAGCCGTCACAAACGTCCACTCACTCCACCGGCAGCCGCGCTCCCGCAGCCACACCAGCAGCTCCAAGCTGCTCCCCGACTCCGCAGCCACCCGTGCCAGCCAAGGGCCCATCGCGGCCCGCAGCGCCACCCTGCCCGCCGGACCCGCAACAGGGCCCTCCAGCCACCGCAGCACGTGCAGGTGCCCGCCCTCCACGGCGGCTTCCACCACGGAGGAGTTGATGCTCCAGCCCAGCGCTACCAGCTCCTCCAGAATGGCCAAGTCGCCGGCCTCAGCTGCACGCTCTGCAGCCCGGGTAGCATGTGCAGGCAGCCAGGGCCTGCCCTCCCGCAGGTACCGCACCAGCGACAGGTTGCCAGCCCCGATGGCGGCGTAGAGAACATCGGTGGCGGTGCGCGTCTTCTGCAGAAGGAACCCTTCCTGCTGGTGGGGCCGCAGCAGCAGGTCCAGCCGCTCGACACAGTCCGGAAGGCGGACGAGCACTTCAGGCTCCTGAAGCCGAATGCCGTCTTCGTCACGGATAACACATCTCTGCGCCTGGAGCCACTGCACCTTGGCCCGCCAGTCGGGGATGGGGCTCGCCAGTGCTGCTGCCAGCAGGGCGCCGCCTGCATTGCCCTGAAGGCTACTGTCAATCCTGTCATAGTCGCCGTTGTCGTCATCGTTGTCACCATCATGCCCAGCAGCAGCAGCAGCAGGCCGCTGCAGGCGCAGTGCCTGGTGCAGCTGCTGCAAGGCCGCCAGCTCAAAGCCGTAGGCAGCGGCCTCCAACAGTTCGGTCTGGAAGATGACGAGGCTGGAGCCCCGCGGGAGCTGGATCTCCGGAAGCTGCAGCAGCCAATGCGTAAGGCCCACGTGGCCACCCCGGGCGGCGGCGATGGGTGCCCGCGCGTCGCAAGGCATGCCATCGGCCAGCAGCCTCTCACACACCGCCCAATGGCCGGCGCCGGCCGCGGCAGCCCACGCCTGGAAGGATGCGCGCATGCCCTCGTGCAGCAGCAACACCGCCACGGCCGGGTGCCCAGCGCGGGCAGCTGCTGCCACAGCGTCCGGGCCGCACGGACATTTCCGCTGCAGCAGCCAGAGGCACATGTCCAGGTGACCGCTCCCGGCTGCAACGATGAGGACCTCTTCCGTGAGGGGACAGCCCGCCGCCGTACTAGCGACCTGCAGGTTGTCCAGGCAGCCGCTGCGGGCCGTCAGGTCCAGGAGCTGCCGCCGCTGCTTGAGAGTCAGGTTGTGCAGCGCCTCTGGGCGGCTCCAGTGTGACAGGAAGGCGTGGTGGGGCACCGGCTCCGACAGCTGCACCGACCGATAGCCCCGAAAGAGGCTCGCCATGCTCTTGCTAATCAGCCGAACAGTGCAAGCCACCTCATTTGAGGGCAGGAAAGCGGCGATGCGTTCGTAAATCTCCCATCCTAGATCGCAGAAGGTTTTGATGTCGGAAGCGCTTTCAAGAACTGGAGTTGCTGCCACGTTCATTTCTCAATTGATTAAAATATTTGCTCCACTCTAGATAGATTACATGTGCGGAAACCCGGTGCTCTGCATACGCAAAGGGAGTGTTACAACAACGTAACCGTAAATAATACTAACAACAGCACACGTCATCTCGATGCCCGAAATGAAGCGCGGCAGATTCTCGGGGTACTTGACATGCTGTCATGGGCTGTCATAGTCGACCGCGAGGCCACCGCCTTGGCCGTTGTCCTGCCGTTGTCGTGCAGCTTCCGCAGGCTTCCGCCAACTGCATCGAGCTCGATGATGCCCAATTCCTTGACAGATCCTCATACGCAGTATGTAAGGCTTAGTTCATAGTAGATATTTGAACGCGACTGCAGATATGTTTGTTAAGGATGTTGACTGTATTCCCGTGAATTCCGGTGTGCCAGATTTCCACCCACGCAAGCGGCTGGATTAAGGTTCGGCATTTTTTAGCATGTCACTGTACTTGTCTACAGGCAACTGTCCAACCACTGGTCCATCCCTGCGTCGCGACGTCCGCGCGCGCGCTCAGGCGGTATGCCTATGCGCCGGAGTGGAGGTTGGCCAACGAACGACGGCGAGGTCAGGAGCACAGATTGAGCTCATTATTGCTTCGTAACTTAAATTTAACGCAATTAGCACAACACCTAGACAAGGCGTGTCGTCGTTGGTGCATCTTGTCCAACTGCCATTCCGAGACTGCGTACCCTACCGGCACTGGGAGAGGTGCACGAAATAGCAATAAGGAACGGAATACTACCGCCTTCTTGCTGTTTCGTGCACCTCTCCCAGTGCCCGCCGGTAGGGTAGGCAGCTTGGACTGGCAGTTGGACAAGATGCAGGTCAGCCCGTTCTTCTGCCCAGAGTGCAGCTTTTGTGCGTTGTCGACCGCCTTGCCGAGCGCCTTTAGCATCTCCTCCGGAAGTATGCCGAGGTGGCCCCTCTCCTCCGTGAACTACACCGTGCCCACATCCTTCCGGAGGTCATCCGACAAAATTACCCTCATGAATGATTGTAGGAGGTCTTGTGGCGGGATCCGGGTCTTGTAGTGATCCTCGAGGGTCATGGCGTGAAGCAACCACTCGAAACACGGTCACAGCTGCTCCCGGGGCCGCTGCTTGCTTTACCATCTGTTTCACCGTCGCTACGTCGGCAGGCGTCAGGTGCACGTGAGCCGGATGCCCTCGGCCGTAAGCCTATTGCAAGCTCGGCAAAATGCCGTACCCCAACCTTATTAGCTGGCCCAGCCCCCTTACTTCCCTGTGCAAGACAAGAACAAAACGAGCTGTAATCCACAACAACAAACCCGTGTGCAAGCATGGATGACACATAAGCGCAAAGTATCCCATTTGCAAGGCAGCCTCAGCCCTCAGGCGTAACGAAGGCTTCATTATGGCAGCACCGCCGGTACCGACTCCCAGGACACCTTGTCTTCCGCAGCACCTCTTGACCGGTCGCTCCAGCTTCCACGCACAGCATCTCTCACGCACTCCTGATCCCGCCCCCTCCCGCTTCCAGCCAGAACCCCACTGCAATCGCTCCCCGCCTCGCTCGGCCTCTCGTGCAGTCGCTCGCACGTGTCGGCAACCGTACGACAGTACGGCCCTCAAAACTCAACTTGTAACGCGGGGTGGCCGTGCAGCGTGTTGAAAGGTACGGCAGCAGTACAGCAGCCACCACCGTCATGGCACGCCCAGGCGGCAGCAGCACGAATGCAACAGCTGACGTGGAGGGGCGGGTACATCATCACCCCCGGCATTGCCAGGCCTGTGGGGAGAGAGGGGGGAGGGCCGGGGTGGGGGGGAAGGGAGGGAAGGAGTGGACCGGATCAAAATGGGTGGTGTGCAGAGGACCCGGAAACACTGCAAGCATGGGCTGAGGGTGGGGCGGGCGGCGGGCGGGCCAGAGGGGGAATAGGAGGTAGGACCGCTGAGCGCTGACCGATCCTCACACACAGTGGGGGGTGGGTGGGGGAAAAGCGTGTATGGGGAGGGAGGGAGGGAGGGAGGGGGGGAGGGAGGGGGGGAGGGCATTGAGGGGCAGGGAGGGTATACGAAGTGCGAGCCTTGGCAGTCGACGTGAACCATGTCGTGTTCCCGCCGTCAACAATGAAACCCCTCGGGCCGGGTCGGTGTGACATGGTACAAGGTACTACAAACGTACAAAGTAGGAGTGGATCTTCAGACCCAACGGCCCTACCTGCATGCGGCGCAGCTCATCAGAGGAAAAAAGAAGATACCGCAGCGAAGGAAAGCAGGGGAACACAGGGGAGCGTTCAGTGGTCCACCCGTGATGCTGCTAGCACTCGTCCTCCTCTTCTTCTGCTGCTGCTGCTGCCTGAGGCAGGGCCGCCTGCTGGGAGCTGCTCGGCAGCTGCTGCTGCTGCTGCGACCGCGTCTCGGCGTCTGTCGTCGCACGGTCACGTGGATTAACGCCCTGCCTGCTGCCGTGCCTCCCGGAGCCGCGGCTGAGCCGCGCGCCGCCCTCAAATACGAGGAGCACCTTGAGCATGAAGAGCTCGCCCCACAGGCCGCGTGCAGCACCTGTGTGCCTGATGTCCCAGAGGAACCAGAGAAAGCCGGCCACCGGCCACCACCGCGGGGGAGGGGGCTTTCCCCATATAATGGTGCGCGTGTCGCGGCCTACGTATATCGCCCTTGAACAACTCGAGTGGTGGGGGCACTCAATGAAGCTCATCCCCCTCGACCCTCACCGCTCGCACACAAACGGCAAGTGTGTGTTTCGGGGCGCTCACGCCAAACAGCTCAACCTCCGAAACCATCCGTCAGTCCCTCCCAGGATCTGGTCCGTTGTCCGTTCACAGCTTCAGGCCGATGCTGTTGGCTGGTCAGTGAGCGGCCGGCGTAACGTCGACAGGGCAATTGCGGCCAATGAACTTTAAGTAGTAGTAGTAGTAGTAATAGTAATAATAAAAATAATAATAGTTATTAATATTAATATTATTAATATTAATATTATTATATTTATAATTATAATTATTCAGTTGTCGTTGTCGCTGTACGCATCCACTGCTGCACCGTGTGTGCAACCCTCCCGTCGGGGGGGAGGTTCCCGTCGGGATCAAAGGTACGTGCACTGGCCACAGGCCGCAGCCGCAGCAGAACGAACTTTATTGCAGTTACTTGCCCGGACCTTGTGCCAGCGACACGAGTATGCGCACACGTATGACACGATGGGGAACGATATCCCAAATACGCATATTGGCCCATCCAAGGGAAGAGCGCAGTTCGGCAGCACCACGAGCCGTGCGGTATGGTAAGGAGTTTGCATCGGAGAAACAGTACAGTTGCGACAAGCTTCCTATACACACCTATCATTCCACAACACAGATCCGTTTTGGTACGTCATCGCCAATGGGCCACTGCTACCGGGCTTCTGCCACTCACTCCTCAGCACTATGCACCCTTCGTTAGCCAACCTGCGGCAGTGTTTGCGCCTTGAACTTCCCCATGCTGTTGGCAACCACGTAAATCCACGGCATCTGCAGGTTAAACTGCTTCTTCACCACGCTCTCCGAGAACTTGCTCCCACCAAACGCGAGCACGACAGCCCGCTCGCCGTACTCCGCCAGGTGGAGTGATTGGTAGTCCGCAAGCACGGTCTCGTCTGACTCCCGCTCCTCAGCGCTCAGCCCCTTGAGCCACTCCCAGGTTTTAACTGACGCGAAAAGCTCAGACTGGGCCTTTCTGGCCTGTGTGTCCATGTTGTGCTTCGCCTCTACCAGCACAACAACATTACACCCATCCTGGCGGCCCACGACCAGGCCGTCGAGGTCACCGACCGCGCTCTGGTATGGGTACCGGGTGCCAAAGATGACCTGCCCGTCCTCCAGCAGCTCGGCCACCGCACGCGCCACCCCCTCCTCGATAAGGCGGTCATCCGTATCGCGGTAGCCTTGCATTTGCTTCAGCTGCTCAGAGTTGTCCTTCTTGGCCTCCTGCTTCTCCAGGCGTTTCTCCATAAGGTTGTTGGCCCGGCGCTGCTCCGAGGCGAATGCCCTCTGTTGTAAACTACTGACTTCCATCCCGAGCGCTCGGGATGGCAGTCAGTAGTTTACAACAATGGAAGTGCCCCAGGGGTCGGGTACGAATCTCAGTAGGAGCACACGCAGTCCACCGAGATCACTGGGATACGCCCGGTGCCGGCAAGAGGCCGGGAGAAGACGTGTAAACTACTTCGGGCTGCATCGCCGGCGCCGGAGTACTGGCTGTGCAAGGGGCACAGCTGGGTAGGAGGGGACCCCACGGGCACTTCTATTGTTGTAAACTACTGACTGCCATCCCGAGCGCTCGGGATGGCAGTCAGTAGTTTACAACAATGGAAGTGCCCCAGGGGTCGGGTACGAATCTCGGTAGGAGCACACGAAGTCCACCGAGATCACTGGGATACGCCCGGTGCCGGCAAGAGGCCGGGAGAAGACGTGTAAACTACTTCGGGCTGCATCGCCGGCGCCGGAGTACTGGCTGTGCAAGGGGCACAGCTGGGTAGGAGGGGACCCCACGGGCACTTCTATTGTTGTAAACTACTGACTGCCATCCCGAGCGCTCGGGATGGCAGTCAGTAGTTTACAACAATGGAAGTGCCCCAGGGGTCGGGTACGAATCTCGGTAGGAGCACACGAAGTCCACCGAGATCACTGGGATACGCCCGGTGCCGGCAAGAGGCCGGGAGAAGACGTGTAAACTACTTCGGGCTGCATCGCCGGCGCCGGAGTACTGGCTGTGCAAGGGGCACAGCTGGGTAGGAGGGGACCCCACGGGCACTTCTATTGTTGTAAACTACTGACTGCCATCCCGAGCGCTCGGGATGGCAGTCAGTAGTTTACAACAATAGAAGTGCCCTCAGGCTCTGGTCAGTCCAGGGGCTGTTCACGACGACTTGCTCGCCGAAGACGTCCAGCATGTTCGCCTCTTCCATGGCTTGCTTCAGGTGGGGTACGAACACTTCGAACCCGAAGCGAACTCGCAGGTAGGGCTTCTTGGCGAGGACCTGTAGCACGACTTTGAGGTCCTCCAAATTTGCGCTTTCCAGGCGATTCGCGTCCAGGTCGATCGCCATCGTCGCTGCAACAGAGAAACCTTCATGCGACAATTCACATCCGAGACAGCGCGGCCGAACCAGTGTGGCCAAGCCCACCTTTCAGTTCAACCCGGCTTTCCGCAATCTTCGTGAAGAGGTTGGCGAGCACTCTCGGGGTGATCATGTGGTCAGAGAGGTCCCAAAGTACTGCGTACCCATCTGCAGCATAGGATTCATACTCGCGGAGCAGGTCTTCCGGCGTCAGGTTATCAATGCCTCCTTTCGCCTTGTGGCGTATAGCAAACTCCATGCTTGCTGCGAAAATCAGGAAATGCTACTGTGTACAGAAAGTTTGATTTCATTTGTTACAGTCCTAAAACTGAATCCTAGTACTCTTCGGAATGCGCGTTGAATCAGGGGGAGGCAGAGTGGCAGACACTCCCTATGCCGTACAGGTTTCGGTGGCAGCTTGCATGGCAAGGGTTCAGAATCGGTGGGGGGAGGCTTCTAGTGAGAAAAGTGAGAGATCCAATCTTCCCAAATCCTGCCTATCTCACAATTCTTTTTATGACCAAATGGAAATTGCGCAGAGCGCTTAATATTAATGAAAAACGCGCGGCATTTCACGATGTGCCGCTAAGGAAAGGCGGGACGAAGCAAAACACAAGGGAACACAAAACGATAGATATGGCATACATGACGACATTCTAAAAACTCGTCCTGTGCAAATGGAGAATGCGCGCTCCACTCCTGGGGACAATCCGTACCTTTCAGCAAGCATACGCAAGCATACGCAAGTATACCTCAGTCGCGAGCACAGTGACGCAGGGGATGATCTGAAGTGCGAACGGTGGTAATAAAGCTATGCTTAATGAACTGAGTCGCTTGCGTTCCGAAACAGTTGCGCCCGATACGGCCCGATACAGTACGGTCTTGCCCGACCGCTGGCCAGGTGCGAGGCGGGGTTAGGCGATTGGGTGGCGCGAGGCGCCGCGCCTCTACCCACCGTTGCCGCTGGTCCTCGGCCCGTCTCTCTTTGCCCACCGTAACCCCCTCGCCGCCGGCCACCGCCCGCTGCCATGGAAGGGGTGCTGCCCCTGGGTGTGGCGAGCGGCTGCCTGGCTCGGATATCCGGGCGGCACCGGGCACACCCGCCCGCTCCACCCGAGCAGGACACGGTTTACCAGCATGGGCTGGCGGTCGTCAACCAGGTGCTCCTGGGGGCTCTGTCGGGAAAGACCGTGGATCGACAGTGACGTCGGGACGCCTGTGGGTTCGGTCTCATGGGTCAGGGCAGGTCCCATGGGGCCGGTCTTGAGAAGTTACATCATTTGCAAAATCAGACTTACAGACGTTATCGGGATGCTATATCCTTGCTATGTGCCAAGTTTCAGCGTGCTTGGAGCCTCTTGGAGATAGTCGAAATTTGAGGTTATCGTTTTTGAGGCTCTTTTAGTCCGGCTTTTATCCCCTTCTGGTGACACGTCGAGAAAAGAAAGCATGCATTTCGTCGAAACTTGACCGCAGCAGAGGGCGGGCGGACACTCCCTATGTCGTACCGGTTTCGGGGCTAACATGCATGGGAAGTCCGAATCGGACGGGGTTCCGAGCTTGAGAGCAGTATAAAGGCTATCATAAGGTTGAACAAGAAAGCACTCGGACCCTGGCTCACACTTGCAAAAATTCTTTTGTCTGGTCCCGGCCCGAAACAACACTCGTTTTGTCTCTTTTAATGGTCATATCACTGTTGCATGTATACTTCATAATATGATATGCTCAGGTCGAGTTGGTGGTGACAAAAAGTCCCACTAGCTTGTCAAAATGGAGCAAGCAGTTGTCGGACTGGCCTATGCGCTGCGAAGCGTTGGATGCCAATTAATTGCTTACATGCATATACAGAATGACATTTGCGGCGCGATTATTGCCTTCGTCCCGCTTTGTTCCTAGCGCTCCGGGGCGTATCTTATAACCGCCGCGTACCGAAGGGTGCCGACGCCCCTGTCTCGCCCCGCACGCGCCCGCGACTCGCACCGCGTTGGAGAGCTTGAGAGGTCGGCCGCCGGTCCGTTCGGATACAGCAGCGGTTGGTCGGTTGGTTGCGTCTTGCAGTTGGGTAAGGTACAGTTGACCAGTTAACCAATACAATGCTGCCCCCGCCCCCCCCCCCGAAGCGTATGCGGCCGTAGACTGGTGGTGCCGATATCCGGGGACTTCCGTTTAAGCGCCGCGTGCACCGCCTGTGCACCTGATGTCCCAGAGGATAGAGAGAAAGCCGGCCACCGGCCACCACCGCGGGGGAGGGGGGCTTTGCTTCCCCCATGTAATGGTGCGCATATGGTCGCGACCCTGGAAGCCTACGTATATCGCCGAATCGCCCTCCCCGAACAACTTCGTTCGACCCCAGACTCTATCCCGTGTGGCGGGGGCGTCTTTGCAGCTCATCCCCCGCGACCCTCACCGCTCGCACACAAACGGCAAGTGCGTGTTGCGGCGCGCTCACGGCAAACATCTCAACCTCCGAAACCTTACGTCGATCCCTCCCTGGATCTCGTCCGTTGTCCGTTTGGCCGTTCGCCGTCCACCAGTTTCGCCCCTCGACCCTGCCTCTTCACTTCTGGATGGCGTCCGGATAACGACGCCCCACCAAAAATAGGAATAAGAAAACCATCCGGACCACGTGGGCACACATTCGTTAGGTACCCTATCATGTCATATGTACCTCGCATACACATACACATGCACACATCAACATGGCATCGTGCCGTGATGCTGGCCGCCTTGCAGCAGCAGATGCGCAAATGCCGCCACCAGGCTGCTGCTGCTGCTGCCGCCGCCACATGCATTCAATTCTTCCACACATCGAATCTAGCGCTTCCTCTCCCACCCTGCCTCCCCTGTCATCACATAAACCTTCACACTGACCTATTCGTTGACCTCGGCAATAGCCCTGGGCCTTCGGACATTATGTACAAGCCATATGTACGAGCCATATGTACGGCGGGCCATATGTACGGCGGGTCATAAGTACGGCGCTATGCAACACGCACATGTGGACATGCAAGCCAGCACACGTGCGGGTATGCCCAGATGCCTGTTGAGGTGTGGCCTTAGCTCTGCAGCGGCGGGGCACCTATCTGCGCCTGAACTCTAGCCGGCGTCATCTAAACCGGCAAAGCAATGGCGACTGCATGCCGGGCGCGGTCAGTAGGAGGCGGTTGGGGATATGCACACGAAGCGGGGGGGGGTGCGCAGCGGGAAGCCGCGAGTCAGCACTCAGCAGTGCTGCGGCCATTCCCAGTCACGCGTCCAGAACTGAAGGCCACTAAAGGATCACGCACTCGGACCAACACCGGCAGCGATGTGCGCACCTTTACAGGCAGGGTTCGCCCCCCCAACCCCACATCGACCACCCCCGCATCGACCACCCGGCCGGCGACGCCGAAAGAATGAACCATCCCTCGCAACATGCGCTCTCGCTCCCTCTTCCTCTGTTTCCCGATTCGCAACCCCCGACAGCGCAAGTTCAGCCGCGCATCGCCTTCATCCTCCCTCCCCGAATGATCACCACCATCATATGCGTGGATCGATGTCGTAGATTCGTACACCGGCACAGCGCACCGGATGCCGCCGCCCGGCTCTGCAGCCTCAGGCCGTCAGGAGGCTATATATGCCTGGAAGGGTGGGATGCCCGGGCCGGCAGGCGAAGGGCTGAGCCCTAGGCCCTCCAAGTAACCTACCCCCAGTGCGGTTTCGTCGTTGCTTCCTGACGCCGGCGCTGCGGCTGAGAGCGTTGCGCCACACTGGACGAGGCGGTGGCGACGAACAAGCGACGGTGAGAGGAGACCCGCGGTGGGGGCGGTGAGGGCGGCACAGGTGTGCGTGACGACAAGCGGGGAAAGGGTGGCCGGACAGGCCGTGGGGAGGGCGGCTTCGGGCGTCTTCGTGTGGAGGGCGGCGGGTTGGGGTTGGGCGGGACTGGCGGCGCAGGAGCCGGCGGCGGTGGTCTGGGCGGTGCCGGGCGGGGTGAAGGCGGCGGCGGTCGTGGCCTGGGTGGTGACGGCGGCGTCGGTGACGGCGGGCTGGGCGGTGGCGACCGTGGGCGGGGTTGCAGCGCGCTGGGCGGCGGCGGACCACCGGCCGGCGGCGGCTTCGGGCGGCGTGGCGGCTTCGGGCGGCTCAGTGGTGGGCTGCGTGGCGGCGGAGGCGGCGGCGACCTGCTGGGCGGCGGCGGCGGCGGTGGCTGCTTTGGCGGTGGGAGGGGGCGGGGCCCTGGCGGCGGCGGCGGCGGCTGCTTTGGCGGCGGGATGGGGCGGGGCCCTGGCGGCGGCGGCGGCGGCGGCTGCTGCTTTGGCGGCGGGAGGGGGCTGGGCGCTGGCGCTGGCAGCGGCGGCGGCGGCCTGGGCGAGCTTCTGCGTGGGGCCATCGTTGATTGCGCCGATGGCTGCGGCGGCTTGGGTATCGCCTCAGCGGCGGCGGCGGCGGCGGCGTCCCTCAGCTCTACGTCCGACCCCGCGCAGTCGGGGTCCTGCTCGTCCGTCAGGAAGTCGCAGTCGTCATCGGCGCCGTCGCCGCAGCGCACCTCGGCGTCGGCGCGTCGGCGACAGATACGCGCGACGGCCCCGGCGGTGCTGCTCCAGGACTCGAACCGAACCGCGATGCTGCTGTTGGCGTCGCGCCAGGTCTCGCCTAGCCGTACCTCGCCCAGCCAAATCGTGGGCAGGTCGGGCTGCGCGTCGGTGCCCGGGTAGGCATGCATGACGAGGAAGGGCTTGTCGTCGTCCCAGGGAGCCCAGGGCATCTCATAGGGATACACGTTGATGCGGGCCGAGATGAAGAGGCGCTGAGGTGGCGCCTGCGCCTGCGACTGCGGCGGGGGTGGCTGGGGTGGCTGGCGGGGGGTGGGTGGTGATGGCGGCGGGGCCAGGAGATCTGCGCCCGAGAGCAGCAGGGAGCTGGCCGCGGTGGAGAGCTGCGGCGGGATGCGTACGGACAGCGGGATGCCGTACTGGAGGCTGGTGTTGTCCAGCTGAAGGAAGGGCCGGCCCCAGCCGATCTGGAGGGGGCGCGTGTTGAGGAGAGCGGGGGCCGGGGGGAGAGGGGACGTGCAAGGGGAGGGGGGTTGAGGGGCTTGGGGGAGGGGACGCGCAAACGCGTGCTGGACGCGCAGGCGCTTCGGCAGCTTTGGTCCGCAGGCGGCGGGATCGGCGACCGACCCGTCTGGCTCGTTCGTTCAGGGATTCAGGGGTATGTGCATTTGCGCCGGTTGTGCGTCTTCATGGCCACTATGCAGATGAGCACTCTACAGACTACACACACGCAGTGACGCACACATACGCGTAGCCCAACGTAGTCCCCGACGGCTCACCCACCCAAACGCGAAACCACAGAACATATACGCAGCATGCATGTACGCAGCACGCAACAGCACACAGCGCACAGCTTCAAACGTATACGGCGGCGGGCGCACCTGCCAGTTGTGCGGCGCGTTGAGGCAGCGAATGCCCTGCCCGCCCCTGGCGCCCATGCTGCACGTGTGGTCGCACTGGTCGTACAGATCACAACCGCCGGGCACGTTTGCGTGGCCCATGCCGTACGTGTGGCCGATCTCGTGGAACAAGATCTCCAGATTTCCAAAATTGTCGCCACTCCACCAAATCAAACTGCTGCCCCAGCCGTTGCCCGCAGCGGAGGAGCCCGGCCAGCGACCGGGGCTGGCGGCGCCGGAGAAGCTGCCGCAGCCTGAGGACCCACGTCGCCACGTGACGGCGCCCAGACGGCACGGTCCGGCACATTAAGGGATATAGCGCGCGTATGGAACTATGGATGTGTTAGGGCCGTGCGCTCGCGTGCACGGCGGTGGGATGCACGCCACCTGGCAGCCACCTGACACGTCATGTGGGGTGCTTTCCAGCAACGGGTCGCATCGCCAGTGCGTACCGCCAAAGACGCCGCCCGCCATCCAGGCCGCCGCCGTGTGCAGCCCGAAGACACGGGGCTCGTCGCGCCCTGAGCCCGTGCAGTGCACAGCGCTGCGCGCCAGCACAGCAATCGAAACCGCAAGCCGAGGCCTAACCCGGCCTCGAGTCTCCCGGCGCCGGGAATCTTCAAAGCCCTTTCCTGACATACCGGTTTTGGTGGTATGGGTAAGTCGCCGGCCCGGTTCCCCCCCAGACCAGACCCGTCCCTCCGCTGCGGTATCGTTTTCGTTTACACCCCCGCCCCCCGCCGAGCCCAACGGCACCGTCACGGCCTGGACGCGACGCGGCGGTGCTGTGTCATACACACAGCACCACCACCCCCACACAGCACCTCCACACACACACACACACACACAAAGCACCACTCCCCCCCCCACACACACACGCGGGCGCGCCTTACCTTTGACCTGCAAGGCGAAGAGGCGCGGCAGGATGAGCACGCGGTGGTGGTAGTCCGCTGCCGCGACGCCGTGGGTCCGCTGCGCCCACTCGTCCAGCCACAGGTGCCACTTGGGCATGTTGTCCGTCTCGTCGCAGGCGGTGGTGGTGAAGTTGGGGCCACTGGCGAAGGCCTGGGGGCCCTGCAGGGCGCCGTTGCAGGGCACCTCCACGGGGCCCAGCACCTTGACATTACCCGGCTCCAGGGTTACCTGAATGTCAGGGTAGGAAGCAAACGAGGAATACACACGGGCCGTCGGGCAGCCGGTGCGGCCGAATTGAAACATGGTCGGTCTGTAATTTATTGTGTTATTCTTTCGTATGGTATCAAAGATGATATTGGAGGTTCAGATGTGTGTCATGCCGCGCTACATGCATGTGCACGATATGGGTAAATGTGTATGGGCGTACGGGTGTTGTTGTACGGAAGTACGGAAGTACGGCGAAGGCTGACCTGACCGTAGCTGCAGGTCTTGAAGTACCCCACCAGGGAGCGGCCCAGGTAGGTGCCGCTGCCGGTGGCCAGCAAGTTGGTGACCCGCTGGGGGTTACAGAGGGAGCAGAAGGAAAGAAGGAGGGCAGGGCAGGAAAGGCAAGGGAGGGCGGAAAGGGTTGATCGGGAGGGAAACTGGGATGGAAGGGTAGGGGTTCGGGACGAAGGTGGCGGCACTGGCAGGCAGCCCAGCCCAGCGCCAAGGAACCGGCCCAGCCGGGATCCAGCCGAGGAAGGCGGCAGGAGGTGCATGATGTGGAGTGCAGCGCAACTCGCCGCCGCACTCACCACTCACCACTCACCTGGGGGGTGACCGCGGCCGGCTGGCTGAAGCCACAGAACGATGCCACGTAGACCAGAATCTTAACCGATCGGGGGGTGGTGATCGCCTCGCCCAGAAGAACCCGCCGCCGCCGCTGTTGGTGTTGGTGTTGCTGCTCCGGCGGCGGCGACAGCACGGGGATGGAGCACGAGTGTACGACGCCGTCGATGATTTTGTCGTACGCAACGGTTACCGGAATGTTGCGCTTGGGAATTTCGCGCTGTGACACGCTGGGGCAGAACTGGACCCGGTGGATGACGCCGCCTTGTACGGCGAGGTAGTAGGTCGGCTCCGTGTGTCGTTGGGTTCCGGAGAGCTCCAGGGATGTGAGGGTGCCTGCAGTGCGGGCGCTGGTGACCGTTTAACTGTTAATAACTTAATATATTGAGATGCTGCCCATTGCTGAGGCAAACCCTGCGTTGCAGGAAAGGGGCTGGCTTGGACGTGCGCGCGGTCGTACTTGTGGGTTTTAGGGTTTTGATGTGTCAACTGCTATCGGGTGCTGCTATCGGTGCTATCGGTCCTGCGTTGTGGTCGGCGCGGGCTGGAGCGTCCTGCACGATCTGGCCTTGCTTGGGGACATTCTCGTGTTGAGTGGGGTCGAGAGGGCCGACATGGCTCTCGCCCACCCCCCTGCCCCTGCCCTATCGATGTTTCGATAGGGCAACTGGCCCTCATCCGGCCTGGCTGCCGAATGACGAGCATTTATGATTTTGTGCAAGTCCCCTCGGAGTGCGTATCGGACGATGATTTCGGGTGAAACGGATGCAAACTGCCATTCAGTAAGATCAGAGCCCACGCCTGTCTGGCGGGAAGGTGCGGAGTCCGGAACCTACGGCCAGTTGCCGGTCGAAGGACAGTATGGCTTGCCATCTTGCCACAAGCATGCAAGGCATATCCCTCTTTACGCCGACAATCAAGGCCCCACGTCCGCGTGCGGACCCGCAACGCCACCTGACGCCGCCAGGAACTCGCCTGTCAACCTGCCCGGTTGGTTGCTCTGGATCGCCTGGCTCTCCGCGCCGAACAGCAGTGAGAGCAGAAGGATGAGAGCTAGCATGGAAGTGGGACGCATTGCCCCCGACCACTGCGCCGACCGGCTGGCAGTGGCTGGCGACGGTTGAACAGCAGGCTATGGACGGGTCGCGCACGTCAGAGTCGCGCGCGATTATAATGACCAAAAAGGTACTAGAAAATCATTGAATGAAATCGAACACTGCCGTTCCTGCGACGGAGTAGTCGGGGGGTATAATACGTCGAAGATAGACGATCAGAAGGAAGTCCGGCAGCCCTCAGGGACGGAGAGTAGCAGGCGAGCACTTCATTGAGGGTGCAAATATCGATAATTACAATGCCTGATCTTGAATCCTTACCGCGCACTTCCGGAAGCCGCTGTGAGGCACAGCTACTGCCTTCTCCTATCGGGTCCCCATCACAGTGCCCCACCAAGCAAACTGTAACGTATGTATTGAGAAAGAATAAGCTTACAATTTGAATGAAATCTGCGGTGGTCCTTCTAGCTGATGGAGTTGGAATTCTCGTTTCGTATGAATGGTAATCGCTGTCAAGTCGCTGCTGCTCATATGCATACTTATATGGATACACACACTTGCGAAGAATTATATGGTCCCTATGGGCCATGGCGCAGTGGAGATACTTTTGACGTTGCGAGCGGAGGGCGTTGACAGTTGCGATTCAAAAATAATCCGTTGCCGCCGCCCGCCGGCCGCACTACTGCCTGCTGCTCCTACGGTGTCTACTAGCGTCCATGCGTAGTCATGTTTGTATTCTTAACGACTTCAACCGTACTGTTTGTTAGGATACATGTCTCAGGCTCTCAGCCCCCCTTCGCAGCGTTTCGTTGATTCGGGCAAGCGCGACAATGTTGTAGCCTTCCGATGGCTCCGGGACGGGACGATCACGACGTCACACAGGAAGTCGTCGTCCGGCGCCGGCGGGTTTGCAACCGATCTCCCCGAGAGAGAGCTACGCCTCATGGATCTCCAAACCAGGCTGACAGCGTTGGTGGCGCTGGTGGCAGCTGGGTGTTGACGGCAGGCAGTCAGCGCCGAAACCATCAAACGAGGCCTCGACAAAGCCGAGGACACTCAGGCCCCATACGGTACATACTACCGCATTACAGTACACCACCGATGCAGTCGGGCTGCGACCGACTCGCCGCTGGTCTTCGACAGCAGCCGAGCACGCACACCGCACAAAGGCCCACCCCAGATAGCATGTACTCCTCCTCCTCTCCCTCCCCACGTCAGTGCGCGAGCTCCCTCGCGGAGCGACGGGGCCCGCAAACGATTGCAGAGCTCATGTCGCAATGTCACATGTCAGCCCCATCGCCCGCACCTGTGGCACCCTGAACCCAGGGGCAAGACCCCTCTCCCTCCCCCCCACACACCCTCGACAGAACGCCTGACCACGCTCTTCCGCCCCCCACCCCAAGCCAGCCGTTCCGCGCCCTGCCCTGACCTGCAACCCCCTCCCAGCCATCTCCCGTCAAGCGTCCCCTGCCGCCGCCGGGACCTGCAGCCCCAGCGCTGATTTCAGCGGCGGCAGCATCCCCGTCAGCCGCTCCAGCATCGCTGCCGTGCCGCCGGCAGCGCCAGACCCCGCGGACTGCAAGCAACACGCAGCGACGGGTGGCAAGCCGGGAGGCCGGGAGGGTGGTTGGTTGGGACCGCGTCACCGCTATCTGACACGTTCGAGTCGTCGTCAGATGACCGGTCCAGGGAACGGACGGCCCTAAACACGTTAGGATTTGCCTCCCTCCGCCCTCCCTCCCCCGCTCTCAGCCCTCCTTGTCCGGGTCGCCTTCCCGCCCTCCCGGCTTCCTTTCCCTTCACCGCCTCTTCCTCCAGACTTACTGCCGCCACTGGCGCTGCCACTCTTCCCTCCCTTCCCACATTCCCAGCCAATCCCCCTCAAAGTGTACTGCTGCCCCGTGTTCGCCACATCGACACCCTGCCTGCATGAGAACCTCCTCTGAGGGCTGCTTGCGGCAAGCACACCAATGACGCATCACATTCTCAACCGCCCCCTGCCCCCCCCCGCCTCTTTGCGTCTTTGGATTGTCCTCTACTCATAACCCTGGCTCCCCTCCCTCCCTCCCTCCCTCCCTCCCCCACCTGCGCCTTGAGATACTCCACCACCCCCTCGTGCAGCTCCCCCAGACCTCGCACCGCCGCCGCCAGCTCCGAGCCCTCCTCCGCCGACCCCTGAAGCCGAGCCAGCACCGCCCCCAGAGCCTTGCCAGGCAGCGTGATGGCCTTGCCTGAGGCACGGAGGTGGACGGTGGGTTGGGAGCAGTGCCACACCACACCACGACAGGTGGTGTGCAGACGACAGCAGCAGACAAAGGCGCGGCACCAGCACAGCGAAGCGCATCGTCAGCACAGCGCATTGTCAGCGCAGCGCCTCGTCAGCGCAGCGCAGCGCAGCGCAAGGAAGTGTGATAGGCGCGCCGGCGGCCGCAGGTGCAGGCCTCTCTTTGTGCCGCAACGACGTGGGAGGACGCGACGCTAACACGCCATGCCCTATGCATGATGGGCCGGTCGAGGAGGACGCGGGCGCGTTACAGCACACAGCCACACACCGTGCCGTTTTGCGACCGGACCACGGATTTCGGTGCTTCCCCCGAACGCCGGTGCGCACGCCCACACACACGCATGCGCGCCGTCTCCGCATGCACACGCGCGCACGCACATGCACATGCACGCAGGCATACGCACGCACGCGCACGCAGCCCCGTCCTTTCTTGCGTCCTTCTTCCCCTTCCCTTCCTTCCCTTCTCTCGTGTGACTCACCCCCCCCCCCGAGTCCCCCCGTGTCCCGAGGGCCCCACCGGTGATCTTGAGGTGCGCCAGCGGCACCAGCAGCGCCAGGGCGGCGGGCGGGTCGTCCTCCGCGGCCAGGGAGGACAGCAGCCGCTCGCGCAGCGCCGACAGAGCCGCCTTCTCGCCTGTGACAGGTGGCAGGGAGGGGAGGGGATGGGGGGGGCAGGGAGGAACACCGCCAGCGGGAGGGGTGGGGGTGGGGGGTGCACTGCACACTGCTGGCAAGGGAAGACAACAACCCCCAGACAACCCCGAGACAACCGTGTTTCTTTACCCGAGACAAGTCGTGCAGCGCGGCGCAGGGCAAGGAATTGGCGAGGGAGGGGAGAGGGTGGGTAAGGCAGGGAAGGCCGGGAGTGGGGGCGGTCGGTCGGCTGTGGGGACATGGGAGGAGGTCGGGAAGTCAGGAGCAGGAACGGCGTGGGAGGCTGCAACGGCGTTGTTGATGGCTGCAACGGCGTTGTTGATGGCTGCAACGGCGTCTTGGATGAGGAAAGGAAGGTACGATTAGGGGGGAGTGGCCGGGCTACAGGAAGTGTGCCTGGGGCCCTTCCCGGCAAGCCTTGCGCAACCCACCACCACCGGGAAGAAAGACGACCAGTAGCAGGGAAGAATGGCTGCTCGCGCATCGGGCCCGGGAAACAAACGACCATCGGGAGGCGCCGCTCCGTCCCCGCCCCGTCCCCTCCCCTTCCCCGTCCCTCCCCTCACCCTTCTTGTCCAGCTTCTTGGCCCTCACGCCCACCGCCGCCGCCGCCCGGTCCAGCAGCTGCTCCGCCTCCCGCACGCTGGCTGCCCCGGGCGCCTCCGCAGCGGCCGACAGACCCTCCGCCACATCCGGGGGCACGGAGCGGAGCACCTGGGGGAGGGGAGGGGGGAGGGAGGGGTTAGGGTATCGGGATGGGATGGGACAGCGTGCGGCGGGGCGAGGCGAGGAGGGTCGCGGCGGGTCGGGAAAGATGGGAGGGGCAAGGATGCCGAGAGACGAGGAAAGGGCTGACAGAGGCAGGGGCAGGGGCCGGTGCAGATGCAGGGCCTGCAGGGGCAGAGGCAGAGGCAGGGGCAGAGGCATGGGCATGGGCAGGCAGCTTACGCCAGGAGAGACCAGGATACGGTGCATTGGGTGTTCAGTCGTGTGTCTGGGGGGTCGTTCAACATCGGTTCCACTGGCGCGGGCGCTGGTGGGGCGAGGGGCTGTACGGTACCTGCTTGATGTCCGCCGCGGTCAGGAATCCGCCGCCGGCCGAAGGGCCCGCTGCGGCGCTGGCGGCAACCGCCGTGGCTGCCTCCGCCCCCTCGGGCTGGTGCTCCACTCGCGCCCAGCGGTGCAGCAAGTCCACACACTCAGCACCTGGGGGGGGGTGAGGCGGGGTGAGGCGGGGGGGGGAGTGTGAGGCGGGGTGAGGCGGGGTGAGGTGCGATGGGCGGTTGGATCTGCTAGCAGCAGAGTGGGGGGAGGGGCGGACTTTTGGATGCTTGGTGGTGTTTGGGGGGCTTGCGAGTGAAATGCGGCATCGTCAGATGTTTAGAGGGCGGGCGGGCGGGGGCGGGGGCGGGGGCGGGGGGGCTGAGACCCTCAACCCTCTGGGTCAGGACAAAAAGCCAGCTCGGCTCACATCGCCAGCCCCCAGTAGCAGGCCACCTAGGGCATTGCACTCGGCACTCCCAATCACAAACAGCACCACCCCTCAAGTATTACCGTAGGCTACCCGCAGTAGGCTATCCGCAGTACGACCCGGACAAACTAGCGTCAACCCGATTCGATGCCGTCCGACCCCCGCCCCAGCTCCTTCGCTCGGGTGAGGGAGGGGAGGGGAGGGTGAGGGGAGGGGAGGGGAGGGTGAGGAGAGCCGCACCCACCCGCCGTCCGCAACGTGTGCCGCTGCAGCGCCACGTGGGCGGCCTCGTCGTCCGCAAACGCCTCCGCGCCCGCCCCGTACAGCAGCAGCCGGCCGTAGCACTCCTCGAACTGGCGGGCGAGGGAGTCCTTGGCGCGACGCCGCTCCTCTGCGCCGGCGGTGAAAGCGGCCTGGCGGAGCGGGAGGGCGGAGAGTTGAGGGTGCGTTACATCATGGGTTTCCCGGGGGAATGGGGGGGGGGCCACGCGGCTGAGGAGGGGTAGGGGATCGTGGGGGAGAGGGTGGTGCTGGGAGAGAGGTGCAGGGAGGGGGGTGGGGTCGTTGTTGGTTTGATGGGAGGGCCGGGAAGGCGGCCGCTGGCGGATGGGGACGGTCGGGTGGATTGACAGGTTAGGGGGGCAAAGCGGGCGATGTTCCGGCGGTGGTGGTGGTTACCTCGCCATCGTTTGGGATCCGACGCTCCCGGCCCCACCACCCCCGCCCCGCCCCGCCCGGCCCGGCCCGCCATACGCACCACCATCCCTCCGCACCACCACCCTCCCTTGTGCCACCCCTAACACACTTCCGCTTGGTTCCAGGTACTGCGCTCTCATTCACCCGTGCTCCCTCCATTCGCCTCCGTTCCATCGTTGCGATATCACCTTCGTTGCCCTCCATTCAGTTTCATTACCTCCACTCAATCTTAATATCCTCCATTCGGTTTTATTGCCCTACATTCGGTAATTACCTGCAGCGCCTCCTCAAACGCCGCGACGGCGCCCCCAATGAGCAGCTGCGCCACCGCCGCCGCCTTGTCGTCGCCGTCGCCACCGCCGCCGCCGCCGTCGCCCCAGTCCATATCGGGCGCCCAGCTCGGCAGCTTGGCAGCCAAAGCAGCCGCCGTCAGCCCCGCACTGGCGTATCCCCCGCCGCCGCCGCCGCCACCGCCACCGGCAGCTCCTCCGCCCGCCGCCGCCTTGGCATCCTTTCCGCCGCCGCCGCCCGCCTTGCCGCCCGCCTTGCCGCCGGCGTCCTTCCCGCCCTTCTTGCCCTTTCCGCCCTTCTTGCCTGCGGGGTGCGGGCCGCCCCAGTCAGGTGCCCCGACAGGGTCAGCAGCGCATCGCGGGGAGGGGTACCGTGGGCGACCCGGGTCCGGTTCGGTCCGGTCCGGTCCGGTCCCGTCCCGTCCGCTACTCATCCAGGAACGAGGCCCCCCCCGTGCCCCTCCACGACCCTGGCCAGACGCCCCGCTAGCTGCGTCGCAGGCGCCCGCCATGCTCATGCACCTCTGGCTACCCCCCCCCAGCACCACCACACACACCAGCCCGCTTCTAGTGTCTGTGCCCAACCCCAACCCGCCTGCTCTCGTCCTTCTCGCTATTTGCCTCTGGTCACCGCTTGTCTCACTCTCACCCTATCACACCCTCTCTCGCCCCGGGCCCTTCCCCAGGACAGACGCACTCTCGAGCCAACGGCACCTCCCTTCTCCTTTGTTGACCCACCCACCCATTCCCCCACCCCACTCACCGGATCCCATGGACCAATCGTCATCGTCATCGTCCGCGACGGCCGCGGCCGCGCCCTTCCTCTTCCCTCCGCCTGCGCCTGCGCCGGCCGCGCCACCGCCGCCGCCCCCGCCGGCCCCCGCCCCCGCCCCCGCGGCGCCTCCGCTGGCTTTGCGCTCCTGCAGCGCCTTGTGGGCCGCTGCACGCGCCTCCGCATCCGCCTTCTCCTGCAGCCCTGCCAGCAGCGCGGCGCTGAGCACCCAGCTGCCGCCCACCTGGACACAGAAGAAACCACACCGCCCGTCAACGACGAAGCAGGCAGCAGCCGCGGCAGCCGCAGGCATAGTTGTGTAGGGACAACGCACACAGCGCACAGAGCAGCAGCGAAAGGAAACAGCACAGCACAGCACAGCACAGCAGGGGAGAGGGCAGGCGGACAGGCCGCACCCCTCGCCAGTCAGGCACTGCGTCGCAAGCGGGCCAGGGCACTGGGCACAGCACCGGAATACGCAGCACTTCATTGCTGCACACTCCAGACACCATCCGCATTGCCGTGCCCAGTGACGCGAGGAGTGCAGTGGAGTGGAGTTTGCGTGCAGCCCCCCGAAGCCGCTTCCGCAAGGGGCCGTTCGGGTCGGGTCGCATCGGGCGGCGACGCGGCCAGGCAAGCCGACCGCTCCCTCCCTCCCTCCGTCCCACATGCATGAGGGGCACTCCCCGTGGACACACCCGCACGCGCCTCCCTCCCTCACCCACACATAAACCCACCCAGATGGCCCCCACCTCCCCCCAGCCAGCGCACGGCTCACCCCCACCCACCCACCCTCCCACCCACCCACCGCCCCACTCACCACGTGGACCTTCCGCTCCTTGGCCGGCCGCCGGTCCTGGTCCCTCAGCGCCGGCAGCCTCCCCAGCAGCGCCGTCACGTCCGCATCGCTCAGCACGCAGGGAAGCAGCGGACCCACATCGACCCAGCCGCCGGACACGCCGCCGCCGCCGCCGCCGCCCGACGATGCCGCCACGTCCTCCACCGCCGCCTCCAGCGCCGCCAGCAGGGAGGGCGCCACGAATGCCGACTCCAGGGGCAGTCCGTCGGGGAAGGTGGCGCGGAGGTAGGCGCGCTCGTTGGAAATGCCCAGCCTGATGTCGAGCGGGGACAAAAGGGATGATAGGGATGGGACGAGTGCAGCGGTGGGACGGAATGAGAGGGGAGAGGGGTTGGGGGGAGGGGTTGGGGGGGAGGGGCAGATACCGGGGCGGGCCAGGCCGCTGTTTTTCGTGGCAATGATCAGTGGCTATGTCCGCCCCGCGTCGACCCACATCACGACGGTCTCGTCGCCCGGATGCTCGGATGCCGAGCAAGGGACACGGACGTTTGCAACACGAACACACTCGCTGATCGCGCCTCAAGCGGTTTTCATCATCCGCCACAACCACATGCCCGGCGCGACAGACAGGACTGAGACGCGCTGCTGCGCCACGTACTGAACTGGCCCTGAATTTGCCCAAATGGAAAGACAAAAACAAAGACAAGGGCAAAGGCGCAAAGGCGAGCGGATAGCGAGCGGCGCCATCCTCAGTGCAGTGCAGGGCAGTGTCAGGGCAGTGTCAGGGCAGGGCACTGCTGCTCAGTGTCCGTCCCACCCGCCGCCTGCCCCGGCCCCGCGGCACTCACCGTCGTACGGTGTCGTACGCCACCCAGCCGTTCTGGCTGTAAAAGTTGGCCACCGCCTCCTGCTGCACCTCCGCGTAGATGGCGGGTGCCCAGCTGGTGCCGCCGCCCTTGAGCGAGCCGCGCAGGGCGCCTGGAGCGAGTCGCACGTGGGGGAGGAGAAGGAGGAAGCGAGGGAGGGAGGGAGGGAGGCCGACCACATTCGCGGTGTCACCGCAGGCCCGGGGAGCGGGAGCGGACTTTCATCTTTGGGGGGGGGCCAATGTCGGCCGCTATCCATTAGAGCCGGCATCCCTGGAGGGCGAGAGCGGCACTCGCAGCGACGAGGGGACTGGGAGCACGGAAGCAAAGCCCTTCGGGAACGGCGGCGCGGCGGGATACCCGTGGCAGCCGAACGCGCCGTGTCCGCCACCGCCATAGGAGACACCCACGTCCCGACCGGGCCCACCCCGGGAACCCCCAACAATCCAACTCTATACATAACACGGCTCACCTGCACCCCATCCCCACTTCCCCAACGCCCAAGTTCCCGATCCCCGCTGAACTGGGCTGGACCGGGCTCCTTGTTTTTCTCCTAGCCGCCGCCCCAGCCCCCCAGCCCCTCCTCTCACCCTCCTGCACCAGCTCCTCTATCAGCGTGGCGATGACGCCGCCGCCCGCGCTGCCCGCCAGCGCAGTCGCCAGCCCGCCGCCGCCACCGCCGCCGCCGCCGCCGCCGGTGGCCCCCGCCGCGGCGTCGCCCGTCGCTCCCAGCCCCGCGTCCCGCAGCAGCGTGAGCACCAGGGAGGGCGAGGCCGCACCCCGCAGCGCGCCGCGGAGCTGCGCCTTGATCGCGCGCAAGTACGACTGCGTGTACAGCAGGCCGCCCTCCAGCCGGCCTGCCGTAGGATGCCGTGCAGGGCAGTAGGTGCGGTGCCGGGCGCGGAAGGAAGGAAGGAAGGAGGGAAGGGGGGTTGCGGGTTTGGGTTGGGGAGCTGGGGGTGGCGGACGGTTGGCATGATTGGGTAACCCTAGGATGACATGCTTTGTGCTGATGTCGCATTTGGATACGTGACTGCAGGACGCCGGAAGCGCATGGGAGGACGACATCCGATCAAAATACGGTGGTGCGGGCAGAAGGTCAGCGAGGCTCGGGGGCGCAGGGGGGCCGCAGGGTCCCGATCTGGCCTTATGGGACAGTCTAGCGCGGCGTGGGTCTGACGCGCGCGCGTTGGCAAGGGCGCCCATCGGCGCTGCAAGGGGGACGAGCCAGGTGCGCACCGCTGATGGCGGAGCCCAGCCGGGATGACACCACGTTCAGCACCATCTCTGTCGCCAGCCCATACTGGGCAGCCAGCTCGCCCACGTTCAGCTGTCCTGCCTCTTGCAGCTGATCATTGATCTCCGCGGCGATGGCGTCGAAGTACTGTGCCGTGATCAGCTCGCCCTGCACCTCCATAACGGTGCCGCCGCTCTCCGCGACGACCACCGCGGCTTGACGCTCGCAATGAACATAATCCACGCCGACGATGGTCGGCAGCTCCACGAGCGACAGGCGACCTCCCGCCTGGCGCAACGCATTCTGAATCTCGCTCCGCAAGCAGTCGACCGTTAGGTACTCCTTGCCGTTTATAGTGTGAAGTATCTCGCCATCGGAAAAAATACCTAATTGGCGCAGTTTGTTGACAAGTTCCACAACATTTCGCTCAGAGAGCTTCGCCGCGGTCCGCGCCTGTTGAGTGGTAACAAGCTGGGACAGGAGGGAGCTCAGGTCAAGGCCCAGAGCTGCCTCCATTTTCGAAGCGAGCGGGGATATTCAGCGTTCCGAGTTTGCAGCAGGGCCCGTCGCCCGTGGCCGAAAGTGACTACAGGAACTCTTTATCGGTATACATTACTAGCTATCTAGGTGACCGCAAGTCCCGTTGATTGACGCAAGTAGAAGTTCGATAGCATCCGAAAGCTCTGGGCCCAACCGTTACTGTAGTACAAGGTGTAGTACAAAGGCGCCGGTGCACCTGTCACCTTGCACGGCTCTCCCGTCTCGCTCCTTGAGAGGCAGATTTACAACCTTATAAGGAACACGCGGGCGTTTGACTGCCAACTGAAACGTGTTTGCAAACCCCTTGCTAGTAGTGTGACCAGTTGTGGCCCGAATCGCAAACAAGGCCTTTCAACTAGGCATCAGGGATACTCCGATGAGGCAGTGTGTTGGATAAAGTGGCCGCGTAGTGACAGCATGTGCGCCCCGCAGTAGCGCAGTTCCGTCTGTGCCTTCCCGACCCGTCGGTTGGTCTGCTGCCCCCTTGGTCTGCCCAGATGCCAACGCTGTTTCCTGCGACGGTTGGTCAGAGCAATCAGAGATGGAGGAGTTGCGGCCGCATGCGGCTGATGTAAAGGAAGACAGGATTGTTGTGGCCGCATGCGGCTGATCCTGGCTGATAAAGGAAGACAGGCATTTCCGTCACATTGGCGTGAAACTGACGCTTCTCTGTGACACTGACATTATATAAGAGCTTGTATAGTCTTTGCCCCTTATCGGAGGGTGACGCCTGATCAATTCGGGATTCGGCCACTCTGCCTTTCGTACAATCGTACAACCGTACTTTCGTACATCAAACAACCAAGGCAGGACTTGAATCCGCAATCTTCACCTTAATCCAGGGAGGATAATGCACTATTTACGATCAAACAGTTATACACCAGTATGTATGATTCGTACAGTTCCTGTCGTACAAGGATGCCTCGCCAGGTGAGGACCAGCAGCGGGTCCGTCGGCATCTGCGGCAAGCTGTTGTTGGGGCTGTTGTAGGGAATGCGGCAGGAGGTGCAGCAGCCAGTGCGCGAGGCCCACGAGGCGACCCCGGACGCCGGTGGTGACCCCGGCGTGGTGACGCCAGTGCCCGTGTGTCGCAGGGAATGCCGATGGCCAGTAGCCCCACGTAGACCGCCCCCTGGCTGGCTTTAGCTGCCGTAAACCCAGCGTTGAAACCTGCCTTCTTTCGGCTGAGAGGGTCACCCTCCTGCTGCACCCGCCACTCGCACTCACACCACGGCCAGGTGGCCGGCCGCGGTGGTGCAGTAGTTCTTGGTCAGGGACCTGCCAGGAGCGGGGGGCCAGGCGGCCGGCCCGGCTGTGCAGCGACGAAGGTATCTCCGGGTCGGCTGCCGCCGCAGGGGCGGCCTTCAGGTTGGCCAGGCTGCCGCTGCGGGCCTGAGGGTCAGGTTGTGCACTAAGGAGGATCCAGTTATGACACAAGGGCGTGCATCCTACTCCCGAGGCGCACAGTGAAAGCCACCTCATTCGGCGTTGGGCAGCTAGTGTGCATAGTACGTTGCGCGCCCAAAGGTCGGGCGCCATGTCGGTCCAGGCTCTTCCCTTACCCGGCCTTACCCGGTCCCGAGGGATCCATTGGTATATTGGCGTCGCGTTAACCGGACGATAGCTCAAATTGCTGACCAGTTCTTTGAAGTGTCGAAACGACAGCTGCGGTATCCTAGTACCAGCATGTCGGTATAAGATTTTCGGTTTAAGAATAGTGCAATTATGATTAGGTCAGGGATTGCGATAGGTTTGGGCCAAATTGGAAATTGGACGGTTTACGTTTCGTTTTTTCCGGCGCCTGCTCGTTGAGCCATGAGCCATCTGTATGGTTGCGCTATGAAAACATCTCATGGGCCCTAAATTTGCTTACATGCCTGCGCTTTATCTATACCTTTTTTGATTTAGACAACTTGTGGTAGGGGCTCGCGGGGAAGAACTTTGATGGCGATGCATGACCCACCATCGGCAGCCGGTTCGGCGCCAGTCCTTATGTTCTGACCCTGGTTCTGTGATATCGCCGTCAGTAAGCATACTTACCTGGCCCGCTTCTCGAGGTGGTCCCGATGGCCTCGGTTGCATGGTTGGTCTTTGCCTTGCACTTCGCAAGGGCCTTCCGTGGTCGGCCCTTTATGGTGTCCGGCAGGGCTTAATTTTTGTAAGGCTGAGGATCTGCGCACTGCGCGACCTCGGCACCCATGAATAAATGATGTATAAATAAAAGGACGGCCATAATAATGAGAGAAGGGCTGTTGCTGGCAGGATGCATCTGCATTATATGACTCATGCAAATACAATCCCCCGACTAGCACTCATGTCAGCTGGTACGTCTCTTTGTGGGTGGCCGGACCCGTCGCCTGTTTAGGGGTCCTCTTGGCTCATTCCCCCGTTGCAACGGGTTAGCTTCCCCCGGGGTTTTGTTTTCCCCGGGTCGTTTCTCCTGGTTTCTCTCTGGGTGAGTCATGCTGCGTGATCTCGTTGTGCTTTCCTTTGCCCTGGTTGTCTCCGCTGCAGTGCATGGCCCGCTGGACAGCTGGCTCGGCCCCCTCCAAGGGTCCATTGTCAAATGATTCATTCAACAACGTGACACTGTTGCTGTCGCCAGCTGCTGCAGCTCATAGCTGCGGAGGGCAAGGCCCAAGCGATCAGAAACTCAACCCGAACGCCAAGAGGCTAACTAAGCTGCAAGCCCCAGGCAGCGCGGACCCACAGCGAGGGATGAAGAGACCGTTTAGGTTAGGGGTGAGCAGCCAGGGCCAATGAGCCTTCTATCGCCCAACAAACTGCAAAGCTGCATAACACAGCCGTGCACGGGTGATCTGCAGGGTGGGGAATAAGTTATTGTGGTGTCTGAGCGCAGTAAGCTTTAGACGAATAACACGTGGGAACACGTGGAGCCTCTGCCGCTGGCTCATCCGCAATCCCGCGCCCACTGAGCCTTCCGTGGGGTCCCCAGGGCCGCCGCCCCCTACAGCGGCCCCCGGGGGAGACTCCGTGGGTCCGTGCGAGTACAGCAAGCAACCCCATGTGGGCGCTGTGACGTACGTACGGAGCCATGAACCTGCGGCCCGGCGGAAGCCGAAGTGAGAATACCACATTCAGCACACATTGCACAAGGCCCAGACCTCGGCCCTGGAAAGCCCGGAGGAGTGTGTGTGTATGTGTGGGGTATGACTCGAGGCCCTAACGTAGCGAGCCAGCGGGCCAGTGGCGACCGTGCACTGCAGCGTTCTTGTGGGCTGGGACCGCAGGTCATGCCCGCATGGCAGTCCAACCTCCAACGGAAGAGGCCCAAGGCTGAAGCAACGGATCGGCCGCGGGTTCGTTTACCACTGGAACTACCAATGAGAAGGGCGCACGCCGGGAAGCCCCTAACCGCTCCAGCGGACGGCCCGGGCCCTTATACGGTAAGTCCACTCCTTCCGGGGAAGCCTAGGACCCACGCGGCCCCAGCCCCCAGAACAAATTGCATCAAGAATATTCGATGATAGCGGGGGTGTTACAGAGAATGCAACACAGAGTGCAGCAATGCCGGGCCCGCACTGCTAGGCATTGCTCTGCCTGCGTGGCCGGTGAGCGTCGGGCCGGTCTACAAAGCTGGGCCACAAAGCTGGCGTGTGGGATGGCGTGCGGGACCCTATAAATGTGCATTGTCGCTACTTGTCCCCGGTCACCAGTCTTCGCGTCTCCTCTCCCTGGGTCCAGACTCGTTTCTGCCCGGGTGATCAGTGCTGTGCGGTTGGGCCCTGTTGGGCTTTGCTTGCCCTGGTCGCTGCTCGGCAACAGCCGGCCCGCTGGCTTTACCTTCGGGTCTGGATGCCCAGTGCAATATGATGCCTTTCATACCGTTTAGTCGCTTCCCGTTTCGGGCGCTGGTTCTAGGGAGAGCTTGCGAAACGCGCGGGGACCCAATTGGCGGTTTCGTTTGGGAGAGGCCTTGCGAGCTCACAATGCACATTTGCTCCTATATTTATATTCTCTGTATAACGTCTCGTCAAAACGGTGTGTTATCGCTGCCCCGAATGGGTCGCATCGAGGGTAACCGTCCCTAGGGTTGTTCGGTTTCCACAACGATATCGAAACACAACGAGTGATATGGGTCGATGGGCATCAATAAGTTCAAGTATATGCAGCCTTGCACGAACATAACTCGGTAGTTGTGTGTCGTCCATATACCATATTGACCCGCCCGTATTGATTCTGAAGGATCAACGCGGGAAGATGGCTGCGACAAATTAGCCGGAGCACAGCCGAAAACATACTTTTAACGCTATTTAACCTTGCTTTCTTGCATCGTATAAGCTAATATTAATTTCGCCATTGAGTTCCAAAGCACCAGGAATATGTCCAGGACCTAGCACCGAAATGCGGTATCCAGCGATGATGCACTGATGTCCCGGAACTTTTAGCTGTTACACGTGGTGCTTATGTCAGTGGCTCTAGGGCCCACGTTATTCGGAAGAGACCAGGGCTTCTCAACACACATCAACTGCTTTTGCCAAGGTTTCGCATCGACGATCTAGCATTGCGTTAAGCGCCTTTAAATTAAGCCTTTTGGAGCTTTTCAGCTCGCCGCTTGCCTCTAAAGTTGGAGAAAAGCGCGCGTGAGGAAAGGACGACAAAGATGGACTCCCGGGTCTGCACCGGTCGTCACACGTCAACCAGCTTCTTGCCGGGAAGGTCCATTCTGTTGCATGGACGCCCTTGCATGTCAGGCCGAAGAACGGCCGAGTCGACGCACCGGTCAAGTCAGTGTCGCTCTGTCTTCGATTCCTCGGAGGTCGGTGTTCTGGAACCCGTGCGCTGCACCTTGAAACGACTGTCGTTGTCGGGATGCGAACGCTGCGTGTCCTTCTTCTATTGCGCAGGGTGGCCCTACTTGCCGCTTCCCAACGACCGACATCACCGGCCAGGTAAAACGCGAGTGGCTCGCCCAAGATGTAACGTACACGCACATATTGTATCTGTCAGCTCAACATGCGTATCACTGTCTCGCTGCCTCTTTTTATGTTCGGTGTGCACCATCACGCCCATCGTAACTCCCTCAGGACTGGCGCGCTTTCCGCGCGCACCTGGTGGCGTGGGAGCACAGCTCTCGGCGCGCTGCCGAACAGTCTCAGCAGCTGCAGCGGCCTCCGTACCCGCCGCTGGTGTCGGGTGAAAGCTGGGCCCATCCACTAGCGCAGCCGGAGCAGGGATGCTTGCTTCTGGCGCGGAAGGACCACATGAAGCTCTTCAACGGGGCAGTTGTCCTCATCACCTCCCACGGTAAGAACAAGCCTCCGCCGTCGCCGCATCGCGTCGCCACGCCCTGCTACGCCATGCACCCACATTGCGACAAGGACTAGGTCTTGTCTGTCAGTTCATGTTCTTATCGCGCACTCGCCTCGCCGAGCCCTCCCAGTAATTCGCTCTTCAGCCACCTCCCCACAAGCTGTGCACCACACCTGCATGCCCCTGAGCTCCCTTCAGGATCCTTTCTCACCCTTTTACCTCCCTGCCGTCGGACCTCTCCCGTTACGACCGTAACCTCCTCCAGATGACTCCTCCGGCACCCTCGGCTACATGCTCAACAAGCCCTCCCCGCTGCTTGTGAAGGATCTCCAGGTGCTGGGCGCCGCATCGGGTAAGAGCCAACAACAGCCGAGTTACGACCCAGGGGTCGGCCGCTACGGCCCGTTTCAGCGCCTTCAGTGAAACACACGGCACAGCTCACACGACGCCAGCAAACCAGACTGCTGCACCACCGCCACCCCCTCCTTCCTCCGCCGCTATGCACCTTACAACGTAGTCGTTCCAACGTAGTCGTTCCAATACGTGGCCTTTTTTTTGATACCGGTAATCAACATAGCGGGTCGCTTTCTCACCCCTCCATCCGCTCCCCTCCAATCCCTGCGCAGGTTTCAAGGAGGCGTTCGGCAACCAGCGGCTGGACCTGGGCGGCCCCGTCCACATCGACCACGTGACTCTGCTGCACCGCTTCGTGGGCATCCGAGGCAGCCAAAAGATCGCCGACGGCATGTTCATGGGTGAGTGGGCGCCAGGAAGCGGGGCGGCGGCTGCGCACGGGCGCGAACCCGGGGAAGGGCCGGGGCGCGTAGGGCGGATGGTGTGCCCCAGCGCCTGGTCCCGTGATTGCCGTCGTGATGGAGCGGTCTCAGTCCGCTCACTTACCTGCACTCACCCACCAGCACTCGCTCACTCACCTGCACTCGTCGGTCTACCTCTACCTCAGCTTGCCCCTTTCCGCTCGGGTCCCTGGTGTCTGGGCCCGGCTTCTGACGATCCCCTAACGACGACCCACCAAGTCCGCGCCCACTTCTCAAGCTCGCCGCTCATCCACCCAACGTCCCAACCCCACCACACACCAAACGAACGAACCCCCAGGCGGCATGGCTGACGCCATTCGGCTGGTCATCGCGGGCCTCCTGCGCCCCTCCGACTTCCAGCTGGTGCTGGGCATGAGCATGTGGGGGCCCGGACAGCTACAGCGGGAGCTTGACGACGGATTCTGGCACGTCGTCTCCGCCAGCCCCGACCTGGTGTTCCCGGACGCGCCGGAACCCGCAACCACCTCAACCGCCACAACCACCAACTGCGCCACGTCATCATCCGCTGTCTCCTCCTCCTCACCCTCGTCGTCGTCGTCGTCACCCTCGTGCTCGTCGGCTGGCGCCGCCGCGCCCCGGCAGCAGCAACAGCAGCTGCAGCGGCCGGAGGGCGGCGGCGGCGGCGGCGGTGGGCGGCGCCGCGACGGCGGCGTCACCTCACCCATGTACCGGAGGATTGCGCGGCTGGCGGTGCGGGGGGCGTGAAAGCGCGCAGGCAGGCTGGCAGGCAGGAAGGCCGAAAGAAAGGGCGGGTGGAAGGAAGGGAGGGAGAGAGGGAAGTGAAGTGACAACCAGGACGAACGACAGGATGGCAAGACGTGGCGTGACATGACGTGGGATTGCGGCACATGGGGTGATTACAGCGGTGCGTTGATGTTCCCGTGGGGCCCCCGTAGGTCTGCCTTCCAAGTGAAGCAAGGGGATCGATTTGGGCCTTGGGGCTGACGGGGCGGATGCCCACTGACTAGCGTACCGGGAGAGCGTGTGTGCATGTGTGTGCTCGCTTGTGCATGTTTGTGTGTTTTTTCGTCAGCTGTCGTCGATTTCTTTCATTGTAGGTGCGGCACTTAAGGCGTTCCGCTTTTGGTATGTCGATTGTTGGTTTTGGGTGTGCGGCGATTGGGCCCCTGGCTCGACGGGGCGTGAAGGCCGTGGCCCGAGCGAAAGCGGGAAGGATGAATGCGTTGTCGGGACAGCGCCCGTCGTCTTTCTTTTCACTTTGGGTTTCTTGTGTTCATGCCTTGTGCGGGAAGTGAACTGGGGTTGGACTGAGGTTAGTGTTTGGTTCGGTTAGATGGATGAGTTTCGGTCGGTCCGCCCTGCCGCAGCGATTGCCCGGATCTGTCCTAAAGCATTGAGGGTGTGATTGGGGGAAGTGGCGGGTTGCCTTCTTGCCGTGGCCGGGAAACCGGCTTTGGATCTTGTTTGGGTTTTACTTTTCGAGTTGCGGCGCTGGCGGGTATGTGCCGTGTGTGTGTTTGTGTGTGTATGTGTGGCGTTTCGGCGCAGCCGCCCAGCTGCTGCTGACTTTCGAGGGATCACCGGAAGAGAGTCGAGAAAAAGCGAGGTTAGAAGGAGCGGGTTGTGGGGGCGGGGAGACACCAAGCGGCCTCGCCCCTCCAGGTGCCAGCGAGCGGAGATTGGGGCGGGCTGTAGTTGGTTCGTTCGTTCGTGCGGCCGTATGGTACCGACAGTACAGCAGCCGTGCCATTCCTGCCTACGGCGAGAGCAAAAAGAGAAGAAGACTCGAAAAAGCAAAGAGGAAAAGGCTACAGATTCGTCGGACGTTCGGCAGGGATGCCTTCTTTGGCGCGGCCACGTCCAGGGGCCTTGGGCGACTTGGCGCTCCCGAGTGCCACCAAATGCCATTCAGACAACAAGGATGTATGTGTACATGTATGTGCGTGGGTGTGTGCTGCACGTAAGGCACTTGGTGGATTGGAGGGCGAGATGATGCGGCGTGGGTCGAGTTGAGAGTGTTTTCTCTCGTGTGTATTGGACAGAGGGAGGGAGCTATGCGGTTGCTGCTGCTGCTGTGCCGCTTCAAAGTGAACGGGGGCTGTCAAGAAGAAACTGAAGAGCTGAAAGGAGGAGCGGGGGGCTGTGGCTGCGCATGTATGGGGAAAGGCGTCGCTCGCGCGGGCTACGATTGGCGCGGAAATCCGCGGCAAGCGCCGACGCGCGCACCACCGTCGCAAGCCACCCCTTTGGCCAGACAGCCAGCCCAGCCGACGACGACGACGCACTGCTGTGTGCATCATAATTGTTACGGTTGTAAATTGGGGCTTGTTTGCCGGCCCCGCAATGTCCTGTAGAAAATGTTTGTAGCGCATAACGGCGTTTGTTGTAAGAGTACGGTACCCTGTGATTGTGAGGGAGTACGGTAATTTGGCATGTGGAGCATATGGCTGGGAAGTGAGGGCTGTCAGGGGCCGTGCCGGCGGTGGCGTTGCTGCTGCTGAGTATGATGTATGATGAGCGTAGCGGTGCTGCTAGTAGCTATAATAATGAGAGCGTTGTGAGGTTGACTCTTGGTTTGTCGCGCGTGTGGCAAGGTAATTACGGCGCACGGTGCTCAACGTACAATTTGCGCGCGTGGGCTATGTAATAACGGCGGAATCGCCGGTACATGGAGGCCTCCCCGAGATAACCTGGTGTCGTGGAGTGTGAAGAAGTCTGCATCAGCATCAGCAGGCACTGCAGCCGATTTCCAGGCCCCGCGACGCGTAGCCACCGGGGGGGGGCCTTGCATCGTAATGGGCGCGCCCCCCGTTCCCCGCCGATGCGGCTCCCTCACCTCGCTGCCTTTCCAGCGTGCGTGGACGGCCAAGGAGTCAGACAACGCAACGGCAGCCGCACCCGCACCTCCCCCACCACCACCACTGCTCGCGTCGGCTGCCTGGCTGCGGCTCTCCGCTCTCACCGGTATCCTTCGGCACTGCCGAATGGACGCTGTGCTCCAAACCCCGAACTGCATCCAGCGCCACGCCACGCCAGCGGACCAAGGCCGCTGCCCGTTGCATCCGCCACCTGATTTCCGACTACCGCAACCCAAAGGCGTTTTCACTGCTCGAATGTCTGTGCTTGGTACAATCTCAGCCCCAGGCAATTCCCGTGCCCTTTGGAACCACCGGTGTTCTGTTTTGGTTCCCAGCGTGACCCACTTCAGGACCGTGGGGGGTCACTTGGGGAGGCGGAATGAGAGAGGCAAGCAGGCAACACATTCGACGCCTGCTGGTTGTTGGATAGGATCATCCGCTGGGGGCCACCTCCTCAATCCAAGTTTCAATAGGCAGGAGTGCTGCCGCCCGAGGTCTCACAATCGGTTGGTCGGTTGGTTGGTTGGTTGGCAGTTGGGGGGTTGACAACTGGCGTGGCCGCCGCGGAATGGTCAAGAGGTCAGCCCGCGGCAAACCGATGCCCCTAACGGAGCGCTGTGTTGGCAGGGACATCCCCACCCGCGTGCAAGACGGGCGCACGGGCGCGTGCATCTGCACAGGCCCTGTTGCGACAGCCTTTGCGGTTTGCGCGTTGCGGTAAAGGCAATACCAGGAGGAGGCGGTTGGGACTGACCGCCACTGTCGCCAACTGTGACAGTTGCCAGATACCGGTGATCACAGGTTCACAGCCCTCCAGTGTCGTACAACCGAAACTACACGGTATGTACGGTACTCCGTACCCCGTCGACAAAGAATGAATGCGAAGGTGAGATGTTCATGCGTTGGTTCAGTTGACCCACCGGGCGGCGGTTGTGCCCAAAAATGCGCCACAGCGCCCCCGCAAGCCCAAACGAGCACCTTGCCCTACTGTCATCAGCACATTACCAAGAAGCCAAAACCAAACCAAGAAACGAAACGAAACGAAACGAGGCCTCACCCTAGCCGCCCTGAAATGGCAGAACGAATGATATGTATATGTCACCTGCACTGGACGGCCAACCTTTGATCCTATTGCTTTCCGCCGCGATGCACCGCCCGTCCGCGACCACATCCGCACATCCACATATCCACCAGCGCCCGCCAGCCGAATCCGCGAAGCTCCTTTAACGTTCAAAACCGGTGCCCTCCCCGTCAACAACTACTGCTGCTGCTGCTGCTGCTGCTAAGAGTTCACAATAAAATGCCAAGCTCTTCACACCGCCGGGCGCAGCACCAGCAAGCCAGACAACCAAGGTCCTCTCTCGCCCCCACCGGCGCTGCTCCACCACATCGCACGGCACATTGGCGAGAGCACGGCGTCGAATCGAACTGGCTGCACCTGACACTACCGTAGCCCCCGCATGCACACACACTTAAGTGGTACCGTGTCGTACCCCTGCATGGACACCCAAAGACACGTCACCTCGCCTGGTCGCCGCACCTACCGGCAGCAGTGAACCAAAGAACCTATGCAACACATACACACACACCCACCGGGCCCGTTCGCCAACGTTGCCTCCGTTCCGCCTCCGGGCGCCGCGCACCTCACCGCGCCGCGCGGCCCCCCTCCACCGCACCACACTGCACTGCATCGCAATGAACCAGTTCAATGAAAGATCGCCCGGTCGGTCGCTGTTCACACACGTCGCTACGTCGCTTGCACAACCACCAATTCACGCAGTCGTCAACACGCCGCCCGGGGGAACGGGCTTCCTGACATCTAAGTCTCATTCGTGTACCGCAGCCCTCCAACCCCCTACGCCCAGGCGCGGTCAGGCCCGTGAGGAGGGCTGCGACGCGGGGAAGCCCACCCACCCACCCACCCACCCACCCGGCACTGGATCCCACTCTCCCATTCCATCCCTCCATCCCCCTATCCGTCCGTCCTGACATTGAACCTCCGGTGCCTACTGTCGGTGCCCGATCGACCGACCGACCGACCGACCAGGAACGCGGCCCTCCGCCCGTCCCCCCGCCCAGCCGCACCTCCTCCTGCGTGCGTGCGTACCCACGTGCTCACCCGCCCGCCTGCCTGCCCGCCGCAGAACCTTCTAGACACGCTGCTGCTGCTGCTACTGGTACCGTTGCTGCAGCATGCACTTTGTACTGCCTACAGCAGCCTACTCGCGTGCTCGTGCGCCCTTTGCCATATCACGATGACGTCGCGTCAGCGCCAACGCCCCCAACCAGCCCCCCTCCTCCCTCCCCCTCCTCCCTCCCCGGTGGAGCCGCTTCCTGCCACCCGCCTCCCGCCAGGCCCTCGCCGCCGCAGAGGTCCGAAACGCCGCCGCGCTCTCGCCCAGGCGACCAACCCTACGGCCTTACGGCTTCGAAACCGGCTCCCCTTCCGCCGCTCCGCCGCCCGACCGCGCAGGCCATGCCACGCCGGAGAAGGCCGGAGACCGGCCAGCGGGTCCCCCACACCACCTCCCTCCCCTTAAGTGTCATGGACTCCGAACCCGACCTAAACTCGGACCGAATCGAACCGAGTACACACGAACCTACCCGTACCTACATGCTTGGCGGCTCACGAACTCAACCGACCCACGGGTCACCACCGCCCGTTCTTCACCCGGTACTCCCGGTCCAAACAGCGACAGCGATCCGCACACCGGGCCAGGGCTAGCTATGGCCGCGAGTGGACGAGGGTACGTATATAGATATACAGAGCAGGCAAGACGACGACCCACACGAGCGCCGAAACCATCGTACACCTCCGCGTTCGCACAAATAGATCACAGATAGGTCACGGACTTGGTCCTTCGAGAGAGCGCGCGCGGGTGCGCAGTCACAGATCACATCATCACGTGTCATGTCCCGCCGGGAGCGAGGGGCCGCCAGTGCGCCGCCACCGGCGCACACCCTGCTCCGCCCAATCTTTATGAGCGGGCGGCAGCGCTGGCTGACCCGACCCCAGCTGGCTTCAGTTGCCTTCCCTTCAGGCCTGCAGGCTACATGCGGCCCCTTCACGCCCCTTCTTGGGGGCCGGAACCGCAGCGGGCTCCTTCTCACCCCCGGGTGAAGGGGGTGAAGGGGGTGAAGAGGCCTGCGGACAGACCCTGCGGGCTCCTTCTCACCCCCGGCCCGCAGCCCCCCGGGACGTCCCAGCCCACGTGTTGAGGCCGGGGATGTGCCCCATGTCCCCAAAGTGGGTGCAGAACTCGTTCACCCGGCGGCCCACGTACACCACCACCATGCCGCGGGGGCCCTTGCCCGCCGCCGCCGCCGCATCGCCACCGCCGCCCTCGTCAGCCGCCGCCGCCGCCGCTGCCGCCGCCGCCGCCCCCGAGGCCCGCTTGCTCCCGCCTGCCTTCTTGGCCCCCGCCTTGCTCTCCGCCAGCCAACAGTGCGGGTGATCGAAGACGCGGCCGAACCAGCGCTGTCCCACCGCCGCCTTGAGCAGCAGCAGACACTCGGTGGTGGTGGGGGCGGAGGCGGCCTCGCGGATGGCTCGCTCCAGGAACAGCCCCTGGAGCGGCTCGCTGCCCTGGATGCCCGAGGGGGGGTTGATGAAGATCTGCCGGGCGGGTGGTGGAGGTGCGGGAAGGGGGGGGGAGAGGGCGGGAGGTGCGGGGAGAGGTGGGGGAGGCCAGTTGGGGAAGAAGTGGCGGAGAGGTGGAGGGAGGCATGGGCGGGGCGTTGGGCTTGGGGGACGGCGTGGCAAGAGAATGAAGTTACGCAACACTACCGATGTCTTATCGCCACTTTCCCGCCCTTCCCCTCCCCTCCCCACCCCGCCTCCCCCCCTTGCCCTTCCCCCCGCTGCGAACCGCATCGTCTCCATCGCCCACCTTTCCCGCCCAGGCGTTCTCCGGCGCCAGTCCGTCCTCCTCCGCGCTGTAGAACCGGGCGGCCTTGACGGACTCGTTGGCTTGCTCGTCGGAGCAGGGGTCCAGGTCGATCACCCCGCCGAACATCTTGCGCACGGCGGTCAGGATGTGGGCGGGGGTGGCGTAGTACTCGGAGTCGGGGGACACGTAGTCCTGGGGAGGGAGAGGGGGGGGGGGTGGGAGGGAGGGAGGGTGGGGAATGGGCGCGGCGGGAGAAGGGGGTGGAAGGGGTGCGTAGACAGAGACAAGAGGCCGGCGAAGGGCGGGGACGGGCAAGAGCCCCTCCTGCCTCCTGACGTCTGCTAGCAGCAACGACAAGGCCGCGCCTCTTCCGTCCTGAACTTGTTTATTCTCAGGGCAGCAGAGTGATGTGCGGAAGGCCGGGGCGCAAACGTTCCTCCGCCACTCCGACCCGATGCACCTGCCTGGCTGGCCCGCGCGGCCTGGCTCGCGGCGAAGGTGCACCCCCCTACCTCAAGGATTACATTCGCACCGGCCTTTCTCGCCCAAACCCAGACCCCCGACCCAACCCCAAACCCAAACCCCGACCCGACCCACCTGCCAGTCCCGCGTGGCTTGGCGGTAGCTGGCGGGCAGCTCCTTGCCCAGCACGCTCTCCACGAGCCGGTGGGTCAGCGGCACCCCGGTCTCCTGGGCGATGAGGTTGGCCTTGACCCACACCTTGACCGCCTGCTGCTGCTCCAGACCCACCAGCGCGCGGACCTGGGGGTTGGGGGTGGGGGAGCGGAGCGAGAGGGGGGGGGGAAGGGAAGGAGTGTGTGTCGCAGCTGGTCGGTGTCCCGCTTTGGCACAGGCAGTTTTGGCACGGCCGCCAAAAATTGAGACATGCTTTATAAGTACACACACGTGTATTAGGTTGGGTGGCTGAAATTAGGCAGGGGTGTTTTGTTGTCACCATTCAGACGCCCGGACAAGCATTGCTTATAGCCCAGACTTTCTTTATTTGCACAAGAATGCAATGGAATGTATAGCTGCACGCTCGGAAGGCGTCCTGCAGGCCGAATCATTCTGCCGCGACCAAGAACACCGCGAACATTTCCATTTGGTACCAGCAGGATAGCATCAAGAATGCTCGGCAAGCAGGCCCCATATACATTGAAGAGGGGGCTTTCGGCGGATACAGTTAGGTAAGTGACCACTGGGTCCACCGACATTTCCGCCACGCTTCAGGCCCCGGAACAGGCAATCAAATTGCGCACCTGCCGCTCGCTGGTGGGCAGAGCAATCGTTGGCGGAAAATTCCGGACCAGGCGCGTCGCTGCAAGTAGGCGGAGGGCCTGCCGAGGTCCGAACCCAAAATCGCTCTTTTGCTCTATGTACTGAGTGAACGATGACATTCCCCCCCTCTTATACAGCTTTCGATCGTTTATGGTCACAAGTGCCTGGCCTATGCGGAGGAAGTTGTTCTTCAGCGAACTGCCCTCTATCAATTTCTCACAGCCCTCGAGGTCCTCAGGCTGCTCCACCACCTCTTCTACGGCTTGAAGCAGAACATCAAGTTGATTCTCGTTCGTGGCCATGGGAGTTGGTTGGCGCACGCGAAACTCTTGAGTACTGGCCCTGGGTCGGTCGCGACCTCTACTAAACGGTAAAACTAGCTCTATGTTCTATCCTGCCACATATACACCCTAAGGATCACCGCGAGTTTGCCTCGTCTTTGCTGTGCCAGCAACGAAGCAAAGCAGACTCCCTTTCCGGTACGGCTTGCACGGGTACATGCGAAAATGTGAAACCCTACATTATGCATGGCTTCAATTTTGGAGTCGACCATCGCATGCCATATTGTAATATGCCGGAGACGGCAGCTACAGTTTGTGTGAATAGGTTCACGCTAACTGCTTCCGTCACATGGCAGCCGCCATATTAATGCTCATATCGGCGTAGCACATCGACCCACACCTTCCAACGTAAGGGTTTCACTCCATGGCGCCAAAAGGAGGTGCAGCCAAGCGCAAGGGAGCGGCCGCACCCAGGTGGGTACTGCGTAGCCATTCCGCGACCCCCCAGTCGTCCCGTCCCGTGCCACTCGTGGCGCCCCTGTGCCACTTGCCGACTTGCAATGCACCCACGGGTGACCCCCCATATCTTGACCCACATCCCCTAACGGCCCTGCGCCAAGCTGCCAGCCGCCTCGCAGTCCCCAAAGCCCCACCTCCCCGTCCCCTTTCCCAATCCACTCTCATCGCCCTCGTACACGCCCCCACATGCACCGCCTCCGCACTCCATCCCCCCTCCCTCCTCTGCCCTCCTCAACCCCGATCAACCCCGACCAATCCCAATCAAACCCGCCTATCGCGCCGCACCTCACCTCACCTCACCTCACCGCACCGTACCGTGCAGTGCCGCCACCCCCCTGTCGCTCTACAAGCGCGGCCTGTCCGCCATCCGAGGCTGGAGCCCCCTCACCAGCGGCCGCTCGGATGCGGAGGCCCTCACCGCTCTGGCGGCGGCAGCCAGGCTACTGCAGACCCGAATGGGACTGGCGCCGCCGCCGCCGCCGCCGCCACCCGCAGCACCGGCCGCCGCCGCCGCTGCCGCAGCACCGGACGTCGACGTCGAAATGGCGAACGGCAATGGGAGCGGTAACGGTAACGGCTGTTGCACCAACGGCGGGACGAGCGACGGCGGCGGCGGCGGCGGCAAGGCGACAGCTCCGCCTTCGGCGGCGGCGGCGGCGGCGGTAGATCCGCTGGCGGCGGTGTGGCCGGAACTGGAAGCGTTGGCGGCCGGGATGGCGTCGTACGGTCCCGTCGTACGGCACAGTTTGGATCTGGATCTTGAGGACTGGCAGGACGAGCCGGGCTTCCTGCTGGCGAGCTGTCATCTGGAGATAGGTACGGCAGTACGGCAGTCCGGACGCGTGCCGCGCGTGCCGTTGGGGCTGGCCGGGGGCTGCATTTTAAGCCACCGGCGGCTAAAAGCGGGCGTGTTGTATAACGGGCGGGCGGGCGGGCGGGCGGGCGGGCGGGCGGGCGGGCGGGCGGGCGGGCGGGCGGGCGGGCGGGCGGGCGGGCGGGCGGGCGGACGGGCGGGCGGTTATCGTTGAACCGCCGGTTCAACGATAACGCAGTGACTGGCTGCTCCTTCACGGCTTCGTGTCGTCCGATCGGAAGGAGATACCCGACCCAACCCAACCCTACCCTATCCGACCCGACCGTGCGCATGATGTAGCCAGGACGATTCGGGCCCGTGCCCGGAAGGAGGTACCCAGCCCGACCCAACTCCACCCGGCCATGCGGATGGTCAGATGGACGATTGGGGCCCTGCGGCTGGAGAGGGGGGCGGAAGGCGGGGGCAAGAGAGAGGGGGGGCTGAAGGGGGAGGCTGGAGAGGGGGGGGGGGCGGGACTGGAGAGCTGGCGTGGGCAGCTGGGCACAACCCGGGCTCACTCGGGAGCGTACGACCTCCCAGCCACCGACCTCCCAGCTGATCCTACACAGCACCTCGGGGGTGTCGGGGTTTTAGGGTTTTCATATCTGGGATATCAGAGCGGGTTGCCCTCCCCCAACCAATACCATGTACGGCACACATGTCATCACTCTCAGGCCCCCATCCCCCCAACCCCAACCCCCTACCAACCCTACCTCCCCACACCACATGTGTACGTACCGGACGGTGTCGTACCTCCTCCCCCCAACCAGGCAAGCTACTGGGCCGCATGTTCCCCCGGCGCGAGGCGGGGGAGGCGGCCCACCTGGGGGCGGCTCTGGAGCTGTTCCCCGACTTTGTGGCGGCGGGGGTGGCGCTGGGCCAGGTGGGTGTGTGGGGAGGAGCGGGGAGCGGGGAGGGGGGTCAGGGGGTAGGGTGGCGGGTAGTACCGACGATAGGAGGTGGTGGGGCTGGGCAGGTGTAGGGGGGTTTGAAGGTAGGACACGATAGAGCCTCAAGGGCGGGGGCTGGGAAGGGGGGTGGAAGGGGGAGGCAAGAAAGATGGTACCGCAGCCGGGTATTGGCGTGGTGGGGGCGGGGAGGAGGGGGAGGGGTTTGGGGTCGATCTCGGTTACCATGACTCTCTCTCACATACAGTCATACACACACAAAACGTGGGTTGAGGGAGTACAGAAACGACCGGAGTTTGGCCGCCTCGCAGCTACCCAGCCTCCTCCTCCTCCTCCTCTCCCTACACGCCCACACCCCTCCTTTGTAGCACTCCGTCCTTTCACATGCATGTTATGGTCATCCCCTCCTACCCCCTCCTACCCCCGCCAATCCCCGCCAACTCCCGCCCTGCCCTGCCCTGCGTCCCTCCGCTGCGGTGCCGTTTTCATTACCCCTCCGCCAACTCCCGGCCAGGCGCTGCTGGCTCGTGCCGACACGCCGAGCCACTTGCAGCAGGCGGAGATGCGACTCCGGGCGGCACTGGACACCGCAGAGAGGCTGGCGGGGGGAGGCGGGGGAGAAGGAGGAGGGGGAGGGGGAGGGGGTGGTGATGGCGGGGGGGATGGCGGGGGTGGTGGTGGGGATGGTGGGGATTTGCTGTTGGAGTCCAACGCGGCTTGCCGGCGGGAGTGGGAGGCGGGGGCGGCTGCGCGGCGGTCTCTGGCGATGCTGTTGTGTCAGGCGGGGCGGGACGGTGAGGCGGTGGGGCACTTGGAGGCGCTGGACTTCACACACCGGCTGGCGAGGCAGGTGGGGAGGGGTCTTGGGTGGGGTGGGAGTGGGAGTGGGTGAAGATGAGCCCGCAGTGATGGCGGGAGAGGGTGGGGGGTGGATCGGGTGGTGGTGGGGGTGGGGGTGGGGTGAGAGGCTGGCGATAGCGATTGAATCTGTGGGCCGTCGGATTGGGTTGGGGTTGGGGCAGTTCGATGTGGGTTTGATTTTTGTACTTTTTTGTTTTGTTTCTGTTTGTGGGTGGGTGGGTCGGTGGGTCACGGGGTCAGCCCTCCCGCGCGTCGCCTGGGTCACCTCCTCCCCCCAACCCCCCACCCCACCCCCGGCTGCCCACCTGCCTACTCCTGCCGCCCCACCGCCGCTCCTCACCCCCCCCACCCGCCCCCACCCCCACCATCCCCCGTAGGTCCTTCACTACCCGCTCGACCCTCTCCTCCTCGAACCATCAGCCCACACCACCACCACCACCACCACCGCCACCACCGCCGCCACCACCGCTACGGCCGACGCCGCCACTCCCGCCAGCCCTCCCGCTGCTGGCCCCCCGCTGCCGACGTCCGGGTGCCCTGCCGACTGGCCCCGCTACGTGGCTGCTGTGGACGGCGCCCTGCCCTCTCCCCTGCTGGCGGTCCTCCGCTCCGCTCTGGCCCCCGGGAGCAGGTTCTGGTCGGAACACGGATACGGCCGCGTGGGCTACTTCTCGTACATGCATGAGCTGGTGGGTGAGGGGGTGGGGGAGAGAGTGAGAGGCGGCGTTTGTGTGGGTGTGTGGGTGTGTGGGTGTGTTTGGGGCGGGGGGTTATCCACGTATAGGCCGGAGGGGGGGAGGAAAGGGGAGGAGAAAGGAGGGAGAAAGGGGGAGAGAGAAGGGGTGCGGCGCGAGGGGCGGCGGCGGACACGGGGGGGCCCAGTGTGTGGCGAGGCGGGGTGGGGGGGAGTGGGGTGGAGGCGGCGCAAGTGGCTGAATAGGTGTGGCCCCCCGGGGAGGGTTGGCTCCAGGGAGGGGAGTCTGCCGGCAGAGGAAGCAGAGCACAGCGTAGCAACGTAAAGCGGGAGGGGGGGAGGGGGGAAGGGGGGTGGAAAGGGGGACGGGCAAAGCTACAGCGCTGCAGCGGAGGTGGCCTAAGCCCCCACCGCCTTGGTCCGCTGCGGCACTGCTCGCTGGCCAATCCACATGAGAGGCTCCGTCACTCACCGTTTGAGTGCCTCTCACGGACTGGGAGAATCACTCCCTGGCGCCCGCGTCCCTCCCATTCCCCTCCCTATCGGCGCGTTCCCCGCACACCCCGCATTCCCCTCGCTGCGGCTACACCTCGCACGGGTCCTTCTCCTTGACACCCCGCACCCCCCCCCTCCACCTCCCCGCACCCCCTTTCGGTCATGGGTACGCTCCCTATCACTCTCCGTCCCCTCCCCTGCCGAATCTCCTTTCTTACCCTAACCCCTCCCCACCCCCACCCCCACCCCCACCCCCCACCCCCCAGGCCTCCCCCGCCCTCAGCGCCATCCACCAGGCCGCCACCCTGCTGCACCGCCTGGTGTCAGCCCGCTTCCCAGCCGCCGCCGAGGCGCGATTCGCCGAGTGGTGGGCTCACTGCCGCCGCCACCCCTCCGGCCACCAGCTGCATTTCGATTCGGACGACGAGGGGGTGGGGGGAGTGCGGAACCCGATCGTGTCAGCGGTCATATACCTGACGGGTGGGTGGGGGTGGGGCAGGGGTGGGGGTGGGGATGGGGTTGTGAAAATGATGGGATGGGTGGGTGGTGGTGCGGGTGGGAGGGGTTGGGGAGGGTGTGGTTGGAGGGGTGGGACGGGGGAAGGGGTGTGGGTGAGAGGGGAAGGGTTGTGGTTCGGAGGGGAGGGGGTGTGGGTGGCAGGGTTTGGGTGAGGTGGGTGGGAGGGCGTCACACGAGGGTAGGGAGGGGTTTGAGCGGCTGGAGGGGGGACGCGGCCGTGACCGCGTGACGTCGTATGGGTGGCAGGCGTTGGTTTCGGTTTCGGTTTCGGAGCGCGGGCACGGGCGGTTTCGGGGCCGCGGCGATGCTTGCTTCCCAGGGTTGGGGGATTCGGCACGTGTGGTGTTTTGGCGGATCATGGGGCCGGACCCGGGGGCACAGCGGGCGGGGGAATGGAGGAGGAGAGAGGTGTGTGGCGTGGGTTGGGTTGGGGGGGCTGCAGGAGGGGAGGAATGGAATGGATGGCTGGACTCGCCGGACGACACCGACCGTTGCCCCATTCCTCATTCCTTATCCCCGACCCTCGTCTGTTTACCATCCTTCCCCCCTTTCCCCCTTTCTCCCCTTTCCCCCCTTTCTCCATCCCCCCTTATACACACGCACACACTCTTCCGGGCCAGGGGGTGTGGGCGGCCCAACGCTGGTGACCCCGCAGGTGGGTGGGTGCTGAACGGGAGAAGACGCGCCGGGCGGTGCGTGTGCGGGAGGGCCGGGGGTGGGAGAGAAGGGCGGGAGCCGGAGCGGGTTCTGGTGTGCGCGCGGGTGGGTGGGTGGGTAGGGTGCTATCTATGAGGGCTTCTACGAGCTGTAAGAGAAAGTGCACAACAGGTTTGCGGTTCTGTAGGTGTAGGTGGGATGCGGGTGGGTGGGGGGGGACCCGGGGGAGGGGCGCTTCCTTCCGGCGCCTGGTGTGAGGTGCACTGCTCTGACGATCCCCATCAGCAAATTCACTCCTCAAATTCCTCCCCCCCTTCCCCCCTCCCCCCCATCTCCTCCCCAGCTGTTGGGCGGCCCTCTGGCCCCTCACGGCTGGTTGGTGTATCCGCGGGACAACCGGGTGGGCATGTTTGACAGCACTGTACTGCACGGTACGAGGCGCTACGGGGCTTGGAGGGTTTTGGGGGTTACAGGGTTTTAGTGGGGTTTGGGCGAGGGATGGGCGGTTGTGGAGGGGGTGGGAGAGGGAGAGGGTTAGGGGAGGAGGGCAATGCGGGACGGGGGGGTGGCTGGGTGGGTGGGGCGGGGCGTATGAGCCGATGGCGGCTGGGGGAGGATGGGTCGGTGGGGGCTGGTTAGAGGGAGAGGGGAAGGAGAGGGAGAGATAGAGAGTACATAGAGCGGTAGCATCCATCACAGTCCAATGGTCACCGGAACCCCCCCACCTCCCCTCTCCCCCCCCCAGGCGTCATCCCGGGTCGCGGCCCCAGCCCCCGGCCCGGAGAGTACCGCATCACGCTCATGATCGCCTTTTGGCGGGACATCCAGTGCAGGTGGGGGGGGCGGAGGGGCGGAGAGGTGGGGATTGGAAGAGGGCAGGGATGGGCTGGTGGAGGGTGACCGAGGGCACCACCGCCGCTTTGTACACCCACACGCGCTCGCGCCTCTACCGCCCACCCCTGACATGCTCCCACGGAGGACACAGCCCAATTGAGGTCGGGTAGTTGGGTCTGGGTCCTCCTGGGTACTCCCGTTGCCCCACATATGGGTTCTGCGCGCCCGGCCTCGGCCTGCCCCCACCTCACCATCCCGGGGTTCTCTTTCACCCCCTCTTGCACCCATCTCGCCATGTCGGTGCCCCCCTCAAACAACTGCCAAACTCTTAACCCACTGCGGCGCGCTCCTCCCGTCCCGTCCTTCGCCCCTCCCCTCCCTCGCCCCCTCCCTCCCTCCCTTTCTCCCTCCCTCCCTCCCTCCGTCCTCTCCATAAGGCCCCGCGGCGATGACCTGCCCGGCCCCTCGCAGCCCTTTCCCGTCCCTGGATCCGGATCTGGATCCGGCTGCCGATACACCTGGATGGACGACCTGCCGCCCCATCCCGACGGCCCGGATGGCTGGGGAACCACCGACCCACGGGACGCGACCCCCACCGCCATTGACCGGGTGTGGGAGCGACTGGACGGCAGCGCGGCGCAGCCGGGAGCCGTACAGTACGACGCGTGTTTTCAGGGGTTCTGAGGGCCTCGCGACTGTCCAGGGGTGGGAGTGCAGCGAAGGAAGCGAGGGGCGACGTTGGCGAGCGGGCAAACATTGGGGGGGGGAGGGGAGGGGAAGGGCGCGCGCGGGCGTGTGTTGCATGCGTGTGTTTGGTGGGAGATGTGGTGGTGGTGGTGGTGGTTAACGGCGTGTTGTCTGGACCTGGGTGGCGGTGGCGGTATTGGGGGGAGGTGAAGAGAGTGGAATGCGTGGGCAGGGGGCGGAAGGGAGGTTTGAGGCATTTGAAACGGCAGAGTTGACCAGCCCCGCATCGCCAGGCCCCCCTTGCCACACATCGCAGCCCTCGTTATATGAATGTACATATATTAGGGTGACTACGTGCCCCGCAGGCACGCGCGCATCCTCGTTTGTGTTGGCGGCCCGTGGCCGGGAGGGCGAGTGGGGAGCTTGGCCCTACGTAGACCTCTTCCCACACCCACACCCACACTCTCAGCCGTGTGTAGGGCGACACGTGAGGGAGGGGAGGGGAGCGGGAAGGGGCCGCGACGACGGTCGGCGCTCGCCTCCCCTGACACGTGTGTGTGACACGCACATGTAAGGTACGCTACGGCAGGGTGTCCAGCCCGTACGATAGGGCCGTATTGCACAGCAGCTGGCCCAACGCGGCGCCCTGTCGCAGACACTGCACGCACACGCCAAAATATTAGTAAGATCGTACTGGTAAAACTATTTTACAATGGGCCTAAATCGGAACACCGTTGCATAACAAAAATCCGACCGCCCGACACGTTCACGGCCAAAGCACAAACCCGTGTATCTAACCTCTGTAGCGAACACCGCCATGAGAGGGCATGACTCATCACAACGGTTAACAGCCCAGTCACAAACAAATCAGAGCGGGCAAACACATGTAACATGTTGCTAGTCAGCCGACGCGCCCCGCCGTGTGGCAATCAATGTTCAAACGTCCGCGTCCAACACCGCGCACGACGGCAGCACGGGTAAGGTGTATGTGCTCCCCCACCCACCCCACCCCACCCAGCACCCACCATCCCCACCCAGCCAGCCACCCAGCCACAGCTCCTCCCACAGCACGCACCTAGTCATCTGGGGTTTCCTCCCCCTCCCTGGTTTTGGGGTAACCCCCCAACCATGCCCCGGAAGATAGCCAGACCTATGGACACCCCCAACCGTTCCCCCGGACTCCTCACAATCCTTGTCCTTATCTTAATCGGCCGCGACGCTGGTATCGTCCTCGTCCTCCTCGCCCTCGTCGGCCTCACTGTCCATTTCGCAGCCCTACCTCATCCGCCGCAACACAGACGAGTCCGCGTACACGTGAAGCGACAGAGATTATGCTGTTATTGAAGGGAAACTGGTGCTATTGAGATACATAACCTAGTAAACAGCAGGGCTTCCATCCCACACAATCAGACATCCTTTCCTCAGCCCCAACACATCAACACACCCAAATACGACTCCGTCGTCCGTGCCCGGGTGTAGCCCCACACAAGTGGGCATACGCAAGGCCCCGCCCCCCCCCCTCCCACCTTGGTAACGTTAGGCCACGACGATTTCTCCCCCGCCATCAGAGCGACCGTCCCCATCACTCTCGGCTTGCTCCTCGACAGCACGTCGCCCCGTGTCCTCGCCTTCCACCTCCTCTCTGACGACCGCCAAACGACGCCTGCGAGGAGACAGGTACAGGAACAATGATGACAATGAGTCACTGTCACTGTCAGTGACAGTGCAAACATGCATATGGTAACAAAGCGGTGTACACCCCACGGTAGGTGTCACGAGCTCGATATACCTACCTATACCGCATGAAAACAGAGCGTTCCAGTCGACACTGGAGAAGACGTTGGTCGGAGCAACCCACATACCTGACACGGTGGCCAGTTGGCCCAGCACCAGCGTCGGGATGCTCAAGCTCGCCAGCGGGAGCCCCAGACAAGACAGCACCGTGCGGCTCCGATGGCTGCTGCTCAGCCGAAGGCTGGTCGCCTTCCTGCCGCCGCTGCCGCTGCTCTTGCTGCCGTTGCTGCTGTTGATGGGGATGCCGCTGTTGCGGCCGCTGCTGCTCCTGCTCTTGCTTCTCCCGTTGCTGTTGCTGCTGGCGTATGTCGGCGCGGCGCTGCCGTTCGCGCGCTGCGTGGGCCTCCCGCTCCCGCTGCTGCTCCTCCTCTGTCATGCCGGCGCGGCGCTGCCGTTCGCGCGCTGCGTGGGCCTCCCGCTCCCGCTGCTGCTCCTCCTCTGTCATGCCGGCGCGGCGCTGCCGTTCGCGCGCTGCGTGGGCCTCCCGCTCCCGCTGCCGCTCCTCCTCTGTCATGCCGGCGCGGCGCTGCCGTTCACGCGCCGCGTGGGCCTCCCGCTCCCGCTGCCGCTCCTCCTCTGTCATGCCGGCGCGGCGCTGCCGTTCGCGCGCCGCGTTGGCCTCCCGCTCCCGCTGCTGCTCCTCCTCCGTCATGCCGGCGCGGCGCTGCCGTTCGCGGGCCGTGTTGGCCTCCCGCTCCCGCTGCCGCTCCTCCTCCGTCATGCCGGCAAGTCGCTGCTGTCGGCGGGCCGCGTTGGCCTCCCGCTCCCGCTGCCGCTCAGCTGGCGCCTGATTGCGACGAAAGCGTGCTACGGCACGTCGTCCACGCACACGATCGTCGGTGTCGGGCGATACGTAGGTACCCCTGTGCGTGCGAGAAGGGCCCCGGACATCTGGTGTGCGGGAAGGGGTGTTGGTTGCCGCCGGATCCTCGGCGTCAGCAGGATGGGCCTCCATGCTTTCGCCCCAAGGGCCTTGGGACCGCTGCGGTGGGGAGCGGGGTGCGTTGGTGGCTTCCACGTCTCGCTCTCCATCCATGGCTTCGGCCACGGCCACGGCCGCGGCTGCGTCCACGCTTCGGAGGTCGGCCACGACGGCCGGCGTGCAGAGCGGCCGATGAGGGTTCGGCAGCACCCAAAGAGAACACCAGGTTAGATTCGGCAGGTCCGGGGTCATGAGGCGGGGCTTCATCGTCTGGCGCGGCCATCCCAGCGGCGATTATAGCCGCTGCAGCACCGAGCTGCTGGAGAGGGCTTGGAAAATGTTTCAGATTTTTTGGGTGTGTATCAAAGAGAGCAAAGAACGGAGTCGCGCGCGCGTTGCCGGAGGCCAACGTTGCAAGTCAGGGCCCCCTCAATCCGGTGAATGCGTGCGTGTTTGTGTCTTGAATTTAAACGTCTGAGAAATTTCCGGAGTATCCGCCGCACACTCACCAGCGGAATCGTCAGCAACGCCTGCGGGCGACGCGCGAATTACATGCATGCCGGGCGCATGCCGCATCGATCGACAGTACGACAGACCGCAAATGCTGCATCAATTCCAAAGCGAGCGACGAGGGCGTCAAACGTGAGAGTGTCGCCAGTCGTACTGATGGAAAGCCAGAGCTTTATCCCCGAAATGCCTGCGGCTTCAGCAATCCGCCCCACAGCATCGCGCTCCATCTCGGCATTGTGCAACTCTTCGCTCCGAGCATTGGCTTAGTGAACTGTACAAAATAACGTCTGGAATACTTCGTAGAGAGTTGTAAGCAAATTCGTCGACGTGCTGGTGGCATGTCGCATTGGCCGTGAGGGCAGAATGGTCACCCAAGCTGGGTGTGCGATTCATTTCAAGCCATTATGTCAGAATTTTATTAACAGTAACGCTGCACATGTTGGAATGAAATGTAAGCCGAGAGGCGTTGATGTGACCTCGACATCGGATCTCGACAGCCATGACTTGAGCCCCTCCCTGTTTTCACAATGAAACCCATACGCGTAACCTCTGTTAATTTTTTATAATATTAACATGTGACCAGATGATCGGAACGGCTACCAGAGTTGTGGTGTGGTCGCGGGAACAATGTAGTTCAAGATGCAAATATAGTTTGGCGTTAAAAAGGAGAAACGCAGCCATGTAAACATTTATATATGAACAACACGGTACAAGTTGGAATGAATAGGAGTTCTGGATGCGTTGGAGCGAGTGCGGCGGACTCAGTCAAACGTCTTTGAAACTGATTCCTTCCACGTGGCCCCACAGCTTGGTCACCCGCCAGTCACCCAAGCTGGGTGTTCGATTCTTTTCACGCCGTCATGTCAAAACCATGATGAGAAACGATGCACCTTTTGGAATTGGTTATAGGCAGAGAGGCGTTGATGTGACCTCGCGCGGCCTCGATCCAGGCCCCACACCAGGGGGGTCCATCCCGGTGTGGGTGTGGGGGGGAGGGAAGTCGTGGCTTTGGCCGCATTGGTGGTGTTGGGAGATAGAGGGGCCGTCGGCGTATGTATCGGGGCGGACCTCCCTCCGCGCCGCTTAGCCATGTCCAGCTGGTCCGTGTTGGCGCTGCCGTTGTGGCTGACTACTTCTGGGCCCAAATTGCGTCGTCTGCTCCATTAGACATCGTCCCGGCGGATGGCTGATAAGATTCGGTCCCTGTGCACTATTGTTTCCTGGCCAGTCTCTCTTGTCGTGTTGCCTCCCCTCCCGGGTCCCCTGACGCCCGCCATGGCGCCGCACGCCCTTCATGTGCCTTTTGATGGCCTGTGTCTGGTTTGCCTATCCTCGTCCGGGTGCCCCTGGGGTAGGGTTGAACAATGCGTCTAGCCTGTACGACTAGCAACCGACATGGCACTCGGTTCCCCATACAACTTCCGCTACCCATAAAAACTTGTAAATCTGGCTTAACGAGGTAACGAATTACTCGAGTGCAGTGCAATCCGCAGGAGTATGCAACGTTGCGTCGTGGGAACTGGCCATCCCAGAGGGTCGATGAGGCGAGCGAGTGGCTTGCATTGTATGTTTGTGGCGACCCCCGATCGAGTAGGAGCTTGTTGTTTGAGTTTGGTCGGAGCATTCAGCCGTGTCCAACGTCAGTCCAAGGCGGGGCTTTGGAACCCTGGCGGCCGTTGAAAGGTTCCACGGCGTGTGCTTCAACGGACGACTTTGACGACTGGCTGCTCCTGAAGGCACCTGGTGCGCGGTCCATAAGACCTGGGCGACGTGTTGGAAGTAGTTGCGCAAAGTGTGCGCGCGCGCCGTCCAGATAGACTGCTGATGCATGCCCGGATTGTCCGTCACTGGAATCGAGCGGCTCGCTCACTCGGCGGGTCGTACCCTTGAGCGCAAGTAAATTGCTACACATTTGGAGCGCCGTCCTGGTGGAATTGATGCAACGGGATATTTCTGCAACACCATACCGTTCTGCAATCTATTCTCGACCATGTTTGCGCAGACGCACGTGATTACCACCAACGAAGTCATCACGGGTATTGCGGCAAGGCCTTCAGCTGCGGGGGGCGAGCCAGAAACGCTGCTCTTTCATGACCATGGGATCCAGGTTGTCGTGGGGCGCTTCGACGACGCCGACGCCACCAAGTCGGACCGGCTGCTGTCAGTATCCCTAAGTAACGCCCGGTGCCCAGCCTACGAGCCCACTTCCGGTTGTGTCCTATTCGCCGCCAACGACGCCGCCATCCTGCAGCTCGACCGCAGCAACGCCGTCAGCCTGGTCGCCGGCAACCAGTTCACGGTTCGCAGCGGCAGCGACAACTCTGACCGCTGCGGCATTGACGCGCGCTTTCTCAAAATTGCGGCACTCGTGCCCGACGGCAAGGGCAGCGTGTACATTGCCGACGCCGACCGCATTCGCAAACTGGACGTCGCCAGCCGACAGGTCACCACCCTGCCCGGCACCGCCCCTCCCAGCGGCACCTGGACCGGCCTGTCGTACGACGCCGCTGCCGATGTACTGTGGGCCGCCACCCACCGGGCGGTGTGCGTCGTGGACGACACTGATCGTTGGTACGGCAGCAGGTCGTTGCGCCTAGTGGGGGGAGACTGGCAGGCGACGGGCTTTGTGGACGGCAATGACCGCAAGTCGCGCTTCACCAGCATTACCGCCATCATGGCCTGTGCCGATCGCCGACTACTCGTCCTGGACGACACCAAGCTCCGCCTCGTGGGCGCCAACAACATTGTCAACACAGTGGCAGACGTGCAGCTGCAGTTTGGTACCCCGCACTGCCTCAGCGTCCTGCCGCAGGGGGACCTGGCGGTGGGATATGGCGCACTCGGTTATGTCAACGTTATCAGCGGCCTGCAACTGGGGCCCTACATCCCTCAATTCAGGCAACAGCAGCAGCAGCAGCAGCAGCACAGTCAGGCGCTCGTCGAGCTGCACAAAGTCCTGGCAGCGCAGTCCGCCTCCCCAGCAGGCGAGCTCGACAGCGCCATCAACGTCCGAATGGGGGGTGGCCGTAAAGTCACCTTCCTGGCGCATCGGTCGGTGCTGGCGGCGCGGAGTGAGTACTTCCGGCGGCTGCTGGACCCGGCGGGCGGCTTTGCGGACAGCGGAGAGGCGGAGGTGTCCCTGGCGGACGCGGATCCGGAGGCCTTCAGCTGGCTGCTGGTGTACATGTACACGGACGAGCTGCACATGCCGGACGAGCTGCTGCACCCCGCGGTGGAGCTGGCTTGGCGGTTGCTGATGCCGGCGGAGTGCAGCGCAAAGCTGCAGGCGCGGCTGCTGGCGGCAGTGACCCCCGGGTCGGTGGTTTCGGAGCTGATTTGGGCGGCGCAGCATGACATGACGGAGCTGGTCGTGCAGCTCAAGGCCTATTTGGTGCGGCACCGGAAGGAGGTGGTGTTTGACAAGCTGAGCGAGCTTGCGGCGCGCTTCCCCGACATGGCACTCAGCCTGATGTGTGAGCTGGCGGCGGCGCCGTGAGATGTTCCATGTATTCCAGAAAGATGATGCAGCATGAAGGGCCGTGTGCTGCGTTACAGGGTGCGTGGAAGGTTGCTGGGTCTGTCATCCAAAAGAGGAGTTGTTGGAAAGCTGCGAGGTGTGGGGCAGACACCTGCTGGCGGTGCATCGATGAGCTATGGGTCTCCGGGCTGTGAAAGCCGCTGCGTGTGAGGTGATGGGCGAGGTGGCTGAGATGGTTTGGAACCGTGCTGTCTCCGGCGCTGCAGGGCATCGTTTTGTCTTTTGCAAAGGGAGGCAGGGTGAGCTGGCGCGGATCTAATAACGCACGCCGTGGGCTCGACCGTAGTTTGGAGAAGACGGATCCGGTACTGCTCATTTATTAGTCGATTATTCGTGTAGTTAATCAGTGCTATAATAGGCCTGTCATTGTCACAGATGAGGTTGTTGGGTGCAGGGCCCCTCACACCCGGCCTCTGCACTGCTGTCAAACACGCACGGGGCTCAGCTGCAACTTACGGGGGAAGTATCAGCTGTTAGGACAACCTGGTGGATGCACATGTCAGTGCCTCCGCTGTCGTTTGCAGTGTTTGGCGTTGCACTAGCACCCTTCGCCGTCCGAGGACAGCAATGGCGTCATCCTTCGCCATCAGCGCATTCGGTACACGCACATTCCAACCCCATTGTGTGCATCGCTGCGCGCAATGAATTCACATATAAACCATCAACACTACACCATCACCGTTACCAATCAGAAACCATCCCAGGCGTCAAATGAATGTGCGCGCTGCCGTACCGTTCACCTTCCCCTTGTAGTCGTCGACTCCGAAACGAAAGAAGTAATCGCCGAATCCGAACAAGTTTGGAGCGCTGTCCTGATAGAATTGATGCAAGGGACATTTTGTAACACCATACCGTTCTGCAACATAATCTCGGCCATGTTCGCGCAGATGCAAGTGAAAACTACAAACCCAGTCAGGGGTGTCGCGGCAAGGCCTGCATCTGCGGGGGGCGAGCCCGAAGCGCTGCTCTTTTATGGCCATGGGATTCAGGTTGTCGAGGGGCGCATCGAAGTCGCCGGCGCCACCAAGTCGAAGCTGCCGCTGCCAGCCCCCCTTCGTGACGCCCGGTGCCCAGCCTACGAACCAACTTCCGGTTGTGTTCTATTCGCCGACCACGACGCCGCCATCCTGCAGCTCGACCGCAGCAACACCGTCAGCCTGGTCGCCGGCAACCAGTTCACGGTTCGCAGCGGCGACGCCAACTCTGACCGCTGCGGCATTGATGCGCGCTTTCTCAAAATTGCGTCACTCGCGCCCGACGGCCAGGGCAGCGTGTACATTGCCGACGCCGACCGCATTCGCAAAATGGACGTCGCCAGCCGACAGGTCACCACCCTGCCCGGCACCACCCCCCCAAGCGGCATCTGGACCGGCCTGTCGTACGACGCCGCAGCCGGCGCACTGTGGGCCGCCACCGACCGGGCGGTGTGTGTCGTGGACGTTACTGCTGCTGGTGGGGACGGCTGGAGGTCGTTGCGCCTGGTAGGGGGAGACTGGAAGGGGACGGGCTTTGCAGACGGCGATGACAGCAAGTCGCGCTTCAACAGGATTACCGCCATCATGGCCTGCGCCGATCGCCGACTGCTCGTCCTGGACGACACCAAGCTCCGCCTCGTGGGCGCCAACCACATTGTCAACACGGTGATGGAGGTGGAGCTGCAATCTTATGTCCCGCAGTGCCTCGGCATCCTGCCGCAGGGGGACCTGGCCGTGGGGTTTAGCGGATCCGCCCATGTCAACGTTATCAGCGGGCTGCAACTGGGGCCCTGCAGCCATTCATCCAGAGTCCGCATCACTGCAGCCACTTCGTCGCAGCAGCAGCAGCACAGTCAGGCGCTCGTCGGGCTGCACAGAGCCCTGACAGCCCAATCCGCCTCCCCAGCAGGCGAGCTCGACAGCGCCATCACCGTCCGGGTCGGCGGCGGCGGCGGCGGCGGCAGGGTCTTCCTGGCGCATCGGTCGGTGCTGGCGGCGCGGAGTGAGTACTTCCGGCGGCGGTTGGACCCGGCGGGCGGCTTTGCGGACAGCGGAGAGGCGGAGGTGTCCCTGGCGGACGCGGATCCGGAGGCCTTCAGCTGGCTGCTGGTGTACATGTACACGGGCGAGCTGGTGGTCCCGGACGAGCTGCTGCACCCCACCGTGGAGATTGCTGCGCGGCTGCTGATGCCGGCGGAGTGTATCACCAAGCTGCAGGCGTGGCTGCTGGCGACTGTGACCCCCGGGTCGGTGGTTTCGGAGCTGATTTGGGCGGCGCAGCATGACATGACGGAGCTGGTCGGGCAGCTCAAGGCCTATTTGGTGCGGCACCGGAAGGAGGTGGTGTTTGACAAGCTGGGCGAGCTGGGGGCGCGCTTTCCCGACCTGGAGGCTAGCCTGGTGCGTGAGCTGGCGGGGGCACCGTGAGATGTCCTATCCCGCTCCGGCGTTGCAGGGCATCGTTGTCGTTTGCAAGGGGGGTTGATGAGCTGGCACAGAAACAATAACGCACGCCGTGGACCAGAGTTAAACTAGGCCTGTCATCGCATGGTTGCATGGGAGGGGTGCCCCTCAGGAGAGAAAACACACAGCGTCTTTGCTAACCAAGCGCATGTGGATACTGTCGTATGCGAGGCATTCTGTAGATAGGAGAAGGTCCAAACGGAGCATTCCCAACCATGGGGGGGCCAATACGCAGCACCACATGCTTGCAGGCTGACGCGGTGAATGTTGTGGCTTTTCCAGTAGTGGGTTTCGGGCCCTGGGAAGGGCAGAGCCAGCGGGCCTGCTGGTCGTTTGTGCACTGTAAGCGGAGGCAACAAGCGCGAGGGGCTCGCTCCCATCCATTGTTGATTGTTGTTTCGTTAAGGGGGGAGCGCTCCGTCGTCCTCCGTCGGTTTCTGTATGAACTCTCACTTGCATGTCTGAGGGCGCGTCGCCAGACATGGTCACAATGAACGGTGGTAGCTTATGCGGAATCAATCAATTGATTGGTCGGTGTTGATGATAGTGAGATGTGGAGATGTGAAGGATGGAGAGTCATGAGTCGGGATGTCAGGGTTCACCTCGCTGGCTTGCGGTCCCTAAAGCTGCTCCGAAGCGGGGTTATTTCTGCTTCCTTTTAGTCAGGGATCGGCTGGATGGGTCGCGTACTTGCTTGTGTTATTGTGTGTGATGAGGACTTGGCCTGATGCTGAGGATGAGGCAAGGGGCGCCATGCATTGCATGCGTATATACATGCATACAAGTGGCGTCCCGTGGGTCGTGTTGTGGGTGGCTGAGTCAGCGGGGGCGTTCGTTTCTGTGCGAGCTTGGTTGCAGTGCTGCACTCTGGCAGAAGCTGTGCTGTAGGTGGGCGCAGGCGTGTTTCATGTACGGCACCAATGCAATGGGGGCCCTCCCTGGGGATCCTCACATACATTGCCATGATGGACAGCTGCCGTACACCTCCGTAAGGGACGAACACCCTCACAGGAACAACGGTCTCGACTCTCATCTGCCGATGCAAGTCGACTTCTGTCGCCTGGCTGGTCATATTGGGGCGCGTAGGTTGAAGGAACCACATTTGTAAGAGGTATGTATGGGCTCCCGCAGCCAGCCCGCATCCCAACCCACCCCAGGGGGGTGCAGGAACATTTGTAAGTGGTGTATGGGCATCCCAACCCACCCCAGGGCCGGCCGGTAGTCCGACCGCCCAGTGTGAGCTCCTGCACTCTTGGACGCAACAGTCTACAGACCAAGGAGCCCGCCCGCCTGCTGCCCGCCGGTAGGGAGATAGGTATTGCGTCCATATAACTGCAAAGGCGGCAGGGGCGGGTGCACGGTCCGCCGGGGAAGGCATGCGTATATGGGATGATGGCTTGATGGGATGTGGGTCGGGCTTCGAGGCAGTTCCGGCTCTTGGCGTCCCCTTTGGTGTCCCAACCCATCCGCTGCCACATTTCGCAATCCAGCGGAGAGCACGCACAGAGCCCAAATACATGTGTTTGTGCATGCAGACTTGAAAGTACGGATCCGCTCTCCGCGAGTGCACGTGTCAGTCGTGCGGGCAACCGGGCATAGCCGGTAGTTTTGAGCACGGTTCACGCGGTTTAGATGCCGATACACGCACTGCATCGCACCACACGACCCACGACCCCGACCGATGCCAGCCATCTCCCCCCGGGGGGAAAGGCGCACGTCAGGCCCACACATACGCACGGCCCTGGCGGCCGACAGACTTCCCTCCTCGATGCCAACTCGATTGGACACGAGGTGCCGGTACCGCCACCCTAGCTGCCATCACCTACAGCCTAGCTCCCCTTCCTCCGCGGCGCGGCTCGCTATCTGGTACCTGTAGCCGCTGCTGTGTTATCTAACAGGAAAGGCGCGGCCCCGCCACGCTTCGCATCCAAGTGCCAGTGCAGAACCCGCCGATCGACCAGTTTGCATTTGCCGCCGCACGTCGCCGCCGCCGCACGCTTCATTGTCAGCCCTGTCCACCATCCACCCTCCGCAGCTCCAGACCGCTGCTGCGCCCGCCCACCACCACCTGCTGCTGCTGCTTAGTGGTGCTGTCGCCCGCTCAAGGAGTGCACGCTGCATTGTCCGCACGCATGGCACACGCGCCCCTCCCTGACCTGACCTGAACTATCCATCCACCAGACTGGACACCTTCCCCCCCGCGCTGGGGCCCCGCCCCAAAAAAACCTAATCCAAGCCACAACGACCGACCGCCCTCACCATCGTCGCCCTCGCCATATCTCACACATCCTACTGCTTTATTCTCGGGCAGACCGAACCAAACAAAAAGTACCGAACCAAACAAGGACTGAACAGCGCCAGCTGGATAGCTGCCGGCGCCCTACCTGGCGAGAAAGGTTAGGTCGCACGTGCCGCCAGCCACACGCATTAAGTAAGCATCGTTCAGGGCGGATATGCAGGAACCGTCTGACTGTCTGAAGACGTCGCCTTGACCCCCCCGCCCAAGCCACCCAGGACCAAATACACACACACGCACGTGCCACGTCGTCCCCCGGTTCGCACCGGCGATAAATCGACTCGCGCCCGCCGTGTAATACACCCCAAAGCACGCCCATTGAAACGCTGGGCCAAGGGCCCTGGTTGGCATTTCCGGGTATTCCCCAGACGTGACACCCACCCGTTTCATTTACCGCTGCCATTCCACGACAAAAACGCACATCCGCGAACAAGTCGGGGGTCTCTATCCGCCTATACTAGGAGTCAAGCAAGGCATGTTGCAAAAAATAACAGCACTGCCGTACGCATTTCATGTACGTCATGTCGTCGGGGCGATTCTACGTTTCCGCTGCGCCTGCTGTACGACACGAAAGCAAGAAACCAAAATCAAAAAATCCAAATCGATTGCAGCCAATACAAAGTCACTGACCTCAGTCACGGACTTGAGAAGTATCTATCGCAGGTACGAAAATAATAACCGTTTTATTGGATCTATTGCATCTAGTACGAATATGTGACAGCAGGTTCCATAATCAGCTATGCGAATAGCAGCACGGGTGGACGGAGAAGGGCGGGAAAAAGCTCTCAAGCCACACGCGCACCTCTCATCTCGTTTGAGGGTGACATCGCCCAACCATCCGCGAACCCGAGAAATAAAACTGTACGTTTCCAATCACACGGCCACCCACCCACCCACCCAGCCGCCCACGTACCGAACCACTTGCTGGGTTGCGTGCGTGAGTGTGCTGCGGGCGCAACCTGCATGCCCTTGCAGAGCTCCGCTGCAGCCTAATATGGGCGGGCTGCCTAATTAGGGCTGCTGCCCATACAAACCTTCATAGTACATATGGAAATGTCCTATGCTCACAGCCCAAATGCGTGCCATGAGCGAGTGCGGACACAAAACAAATTACTGTAACAGACCTCGGAACCTCTGAAGCCCGCGACATTGCCAATTCACAGCCAATACACAGCCAATACCGTATAATATCAAAATGTTTCCGCGCGTATATGCGCGCACGCGCGCGTGACGGGGCGGGTCGATCGGTGAGAAAGCAGGCAAAGCGCCATTCTTCTGCCGACAGAACACCGCCCGGACAGAGGCCGAGCCTCCGCCCCCTACGTCTCAACTGGCTCCTACAAATGTATACCCGTGCCTGCCTGTCTGCCTACCCACCTACCCGCCTTGCGAGCGGCATCGGGGTTGCTTCTTGCTTGGATACCTTGTGTACAAAACTGGCCGGGCCGGGCCCGCCTGCGGCCCCGACCCAGTACATCCGCCCACACGTACGTCATCAACTGTGCCGCCGTCACCGTCAGCAAGCTCCGTCACAGAAGCCTAGTAGTCCTGGACTGCCGTACATCAAAGGTATACGACAATATCGCAGTAACACTCAACATCAGAGAGGGCGGGAGGCCCCACATACATACCGTACATACACACAGACATACACACACACATCCTCGGAGCATGAGGCGGGGTCTGCGGCGCAGTCTTGGCTAAGTACCTACCTACCTGCCCTGCGTCAAAACGCGCGCCAGCTCTTCGCCTGGGCGGCGGCGGCTGCCGCCAGCTGCGACAGACAGTCCAGGGCCTTGGCGCACGAGGCCTCTGTCGAGCGCATGTAACTGGGGCGCGAAGAGTTGCTTGTCGACATCGACTTCGAGGGGGAAGGGGAGGCGCCGGGCCGCTGCGTCGGCTGCTGCTGCTGCGACTGCAGCCGCGGCGGCGACAGCGGAAGCCCGCCGCGCTGTGTCACCAGGGTCTTCACCAGCAAGGGCTTCGGGGACTGCGCCCGGGGCGCCGCCTTCACCTGCTGCGACTGAGGGCGGAGCGGTCGCATCGGCGAGCTCTGCTGCGTCTCCACCTTGGCTTGCTGCGCCTGCGTCTGTGTCTGTGTCTGATGGCGCTGCGCCTGCGCCTGGGGCTGCTGCTGGGAGCGCTGCGTCTGGGCCTGCGTCAGCGACCGCGGCGTCGGCGGCGGCTTCAGCGATTGCGCCTTCAGCGGCTGCTGCTGCTGCTGCTGCGGGGTCTTTTTGGGCGTCAGCGCCGGCGTCAGCTGCGTCGTCTGTGAGGACGTCTTCGGCGTCTGTGGAAGCTGCGACGGCGTCGTCAGCGGCCGAGGTACTTGCGGCTTCACGGCGAGCGGTTGCGGTTGCGGTTGCGATGGCGCGCGCAGCTGCTGCTGCCGCTGCGGCATCTGCGACTGCACTTGAAGCCGCTGCGGCGTCTGCGACTGCGGGAGTTTCACCGCCGTCGTCATCGCCTCTGGGAGCCTGCTCTGCGACTGCGGCGGCCGCTGCAAGTGCGGCCGCTCAGCCTGCGCCTTCAGCGGCGGTGACGACGACAGCGTCTGCGACCGCAGCTGCAGTTGCTGCTGCTGCGGCGGCGGCGGCGGTGGCAGGGGGCCTTGCGGTTGCACCTGCTGGGGCTGCGGCGGCGGCGGCGGCCGCTGCTGTTGCTGCTGCGCTTGCCATCGCTGCATCGCCGATTGCCATTGCTGCTGCTGTCCCGACCGCTGCTGTTGCAGACGGAACGGTGTTGCGAGCTCCCTGCCGTAGCTGCCGGTCATGCCGGGCAGCAGCGGCTTGCTTTGCTGCGGCGCCACGGTCGGCGCTGCTACCAGCAGGGTCGGAACGTGCCGGCGACGCGGCGTCGTCGAAACTGGAACATCAAAGCAGAACTCGTAGTCGACGCGCGGCTCCCGGCCGACGGGAACAGTCTCCTCCACGCACAGAAAGACGCTGCCAAACGCCACCAGCGTTGCAGACGACACGGCTGCGGTGGCAATGACACGCCGGCTGGGGCCAACGACGGCGGCGGCGGGCGCGCTGCCGAGCCGCGCCTCCACGCCTCCGGCTGCCGCAGGGAGAGCGGTGAGCCAGAAAAACTCCAGACCGTCGCCATCGTCGTCATCGTCATCGCCGTCGGCGTCGACGTCGACCTCGGTGGCATCGGTCATTTCCACATCGCGGCAGCTCGCAGCGCCGCTGCTATAGCCCGACAGGGCGCCGTCGTCCGTCGTCTTGGTGGTGGCGCAAGGGGTGGCGCACTGGCCCTCCTGCTGTATCACCTGCTGCTGCAGCCAGAAGACAGCGGTGCGGCCCACCGATGGCTCTGGCTGCTGCTGCTGCTGGTGCGCGCAGTAGCAGCTGGCTGCGAAGGGCGTGCCGGTGGAGGCGGCAGCGCTGCCGCAGCTGCTGCTGCTACTGCTGCTGCTGCTGTTGTCGTCGTCGTAGTCTTGGCCTGCTGGGTGCCATCCATCGCGATGGTGGGTGCAGGGCAATGGCGTCCACGACGCCGAGGGCGCCGGCTCGGCGGCGGTGGTGGTGGGGCCGAAAGACGAACCCATATCAAGTTTTTCGGCGAGGCCGCGGCGAGAGGCCTTCCGCGTCGCCTCCAGTTGGGACTGCATAAAAACGTAGAGTGAGGCAACGGGAGGAGAAGGATGGATTTAGGCAAGGGGAGGGGAGTTTGAAGAGTGAATTTGCAACAATGGGGGGAGGGGAGGGGAGGGGAGAGCAACCGGCGGCTGGATGGCGGGTACTATGGTACTCTGGTATCCTGCGAGATCAATGGGGGATGCTACCGGTAGGATTGGGTTTGGGATGGGTGCCGCCTCCCTCTGGTGCGTGGGTCCGGTAGTTACGGAAATCGGTGAACTAGAACATTAATAACGATAGCAGACATTGATGACAGGAATGACAAATGAAGGTATTTACGTGTGGAGCGCACGGCGGAGTTTGCCATACGTACTACTTCGCTCGCCCTGAGCGAAGAAGGCGCCAACGGCAACATCTATCAGTCACAAACAGACGCAAGCATCAAAGTTACCCGCGGCTCGTATGGGGGCCCCTAAGCGCATCAACTCACTGCTCAGTCCTGCCCCACCTCACCATCACCTTTCCCTCCTTCCCCCAATCAGGACAGGCCAGGCTCGCGGCGGGTCCCAGCCAGCAAGCGCTACGGCCACTCGCCTTTCTTCATCATCCCTTACATTCCCAAAAGAATACATCACTTGCCCCAAATATCAACATCCTCCTCGCTCCTCACCCCGGGGTTCAGCCCCATCATGCCCCTCCACTGGTCGGCCATGGTCGAGAGGACCTGCTGCCCCACAGCCAGGTGGCCGCCTCCTCCGCCGCCGACACCCGCCTGCTGCATGCATGCACAGGGATCGAGGCAGGCACGCAGGCACTTGCAAAGCGCCGCGACTGGTCGCGTATGTAGCTACCTAGCTTTCTAGCAAGCTAGATAGGGGGCTGCTTGCATGTATAGATAGGCGGCACCGACCAGGGTTGCTATCTTAGGATAAAAATATCTATTTGCCCAAAAATTTGAAATTTTATAGAAGTTTTTTTTACGATTTTGAGTGTCCAGTAGGATATTTTAGGGAGAATTCTGACCATACAATCTGATCATCCATAGAACTTCGGAAGCCCATTCCCCCATAAAATCACGTCGCCGGCTCCCTCCCGACGGCGAAAAAGATGTTTTCGGCTCCGAACAACTGTGCTGGATATTACTGAAAACAAGTTCCTACATTGCACATGGTCATGGTTGATATCTGGCCACTGCACACAGATACTTTTGGGCCTTCCCAACCAAAAAACTTCTCGTCATCCATAGAAGTTTTTGGAACATTTGAGCAACGAATATCTGAGCCCGTAGATACTCCCGTCAAGGAAGATAGCAACCCTGGCACCGACGCAGCGAGCGTGAGCATTATTCGCACAAGGCTCACGGCCTCGCGCGGGCGTGGGTGGGCGCACACGAACACGGTTCGTGTTCGTGCTGAGTGGGCATACCGACGAACGAGGCATCTGTCCTGCAACCTCCTCCCAGATAGATGTGCGTCAGTTCCGGAAAGTGGTGCCCAACCGCCGCCGTGCGATGCGTGAGGGAGCATACGGTATACCCCGGACATCTGCACATATCCCCCCGCGGCACGCGCCGGAATATTATTCATTTCGCATGCGTGTTGATATGCGCGATGCCCGCCGGCACCGGCGCGCACACACAGCCCGGAGCGTGCTGCTGGTTTTTAAGTGAGGAGGAACGCCGTCATGTCGTTCGCGCCGCCCGCCCTCATAAGTCATAACCGACCTGCTGCTGCTGGTGCTGCTGCTGCTGGGTCCGCGCCAGTGTGTCCCTCCATTTATTGGCCACAGCCAGCATGAACCGATGACCCTCTGCCAGGACGTCTTCGGCGACTGCTGTCGCCACGGAAGGGAACCTGTAAGGGCGCAAAACGCGAATGCCGGCTTGGTAAAATGTAAAAATACATGGCCTGATATTCTTGCTCCAAATCACTGATTGGTTCTAATGCTTCAATTCACGGTTGGGCGCCCGCACTCCGTTCGCCTTCCGGAACTGCCTGCCGCGGCCGTGGGAAGGCAACTGGCAGCAGCGTTTCGCCCCGCGCTGTTTCACTGGTAGCTTATGTGACGAGCCACGAGGTGGGCTGCGTGAAGACGCATCACAAGATGCGCGCATGAGCGCTGCGCGGACAGCCTCGGAAGGAGACTGGTCGCCATGCACACGGCGGGTTTTACAAGAGCCCGACTCTTAACTGTGCAAAACACCAGGAGCTGGCTTGCCCGAACCAATACTTTTTTTCATCATAAACCCTCAGAACTCACTCGCCGACGGCAGTCAAGGTGAGACCGAACTGCCAGCTGCCACCCGCCGATGGCGTCGAGAAGGCGCCATCCGCTGCTGTGAGGGGCACGCTGCCCTTGGAAGCTTGAGATGATGACCTGCAGCAAGGTTCAACGCAGGCGCATAAGGAGTGTTTAGGGCGCAGGCCTGCGGAGTGATGAAAGCAGACGGACCGAAGCCGCCTGCTGCCGGAACCATAGTGGAGCCTGACACCCAACCGCAGATATTATTGGACCCAGGCTTACTGTAGTACTCCGAGCATCTTTGAGGGCTTCACATAGGCGAATTGGCAGGCCCGGTGCTAAAAATGCGCGTTAAGACAGAGCAATTGTGTAAGTATTGTCTAGTTTATAAGGAGAGTCTTTTCTGTAAACATGCGCAACTTTGTAACTAAGCGATGAAGGTGAATACTATGGGGGTTGGGTCCCGAGGAGAGCTCTTCCGGAGCTCTTCAGGCCGATGCAGTACGCCCGCTGTATCCTAAACCGAAAACCGATGAAAACAGAGGATATTTGTTCTAATAATTTTGTTCACGAGGAGTGGTGCAGCATACATAATTTAGAGAAAGTCTTTACAGAGCTTGGGATCGACAGGTGGGTTTCGGAAGAAGGCTTCGGAGCGCCCGAACTTAAAACTCGCAGACAATACTTCCGCTGCGTTGATTCAGACAGTGAGAGCGTAAGTTTGGATGAGCGATACGTGAAAAGGGCGGCGGGTTAACCTGCGGTGTGTCTTTTTATGGTTGTAACCGTGCTTCACAAACACGGCTAATCCCAGCAGCCAGCACGCAGTGGGTGTGTCCTCTCGCGATGGCGGGACCCTGATTTGGGCTCCGGGGCCCTGACGCCCTCGCGGGGGTTCGCGCCGCGACCAAGCAATACCAGTCGATAGCTTTTGTGCAGACGGCAGGTGGGTCAAGGCCATGCGCTCCTGCAGTGGGTTCCGGGCTGTTTCACTGCGTGGTGGGCGCCGCTTTGGCGGCTGCCTCAGCAGAGGGTGGACCGGGTATCCCGTCCGCAGGGCGGGGCCCCCGCGAACTGTTGCTATGGCCGCACATGGGTCCTGCACCCTGCTGCGCGGCTCCGACCTCTCTTTCACAAAAGCACGCCCACCTCGCCGCCCGCAAGATGTGCAGGCGGGGTTCGTTCGAGCCCCTTCGAAGGGACGCGGCGGGCAGCCACTGGCTGGCAGGCAGCAGGTGTCAATGCCCCCCGGGCGATGAGCATTGAGCAATGTTGTTTCGGCCCGGAAAGCGGGCCCTGCGACCGCACATAGAAATGTAAAATGCGTGGCCCTCTTGTGTGCTCACAGAGCTCACCTTCGGGGCCGCTGCCTTACTGGGTCGACAAGGGTGGGGGGATGGGGGCGGGCGCCGGGGCACACGCACGGTTGTGGGCGGGAAAGAATGCCGCGCGGGGATTGGCGCACGCTGCAGGAAGGGGGGTGGGGCTCGGGGAGCCGGGGGACCCCGACCTCTCTCTCTCGCCCGTGGTATGTTGTGCTGCGGCCTGCAACCCCGGTAGGTAGGTACCCGAACCCACCGACCTGCCGTGCCTGCGTGTGCTACAGCACATGCTGGACCGCTCCGGAACCCGCTGTCGGCAACTCGCTTCCAGTTGTCCAGCCGCTTCCGCTGGACCGACCGACGGCGGGCCGTTCGGGGCCGCCCGCCCTGCGCCCTTCCGGCCCGCCCGCCTTCATTTACGCCTTCATGCATGTACGCACTCCCATCCCATTGAGGCCAACGGCTTCTCTGCGCTTCTTACCGTCGGGTCGTCACCTCCGCTCCCGGTGGACAGCGGCAGCAGCAGGGGGCAGGCGACGAGTGGACCGAGTGGCGTGCGCCCGCGCGCCTACTCGTACTTCTTGCCCAGCCACCTGCTGCGCGAGGACACGTGTGACCCTTACGTACCAGCTACCAGGTGATCGTTACAAGACGGCACACGCACAGCAGCCGTACACACCTCCTGCCATTGATGCGTTCGTTCGCGGCCTCGCCTGCTTGCCTGCGTGCGCCTCCGTGCTCGGGACTTTCGCGGGCAGGTAGGTAGACAGGCAGGGCACAGCGCTGTCTGCCCGCAACGTCGTCACAACGAACGGTGAACGAACCGGTATATATACAGCAGCAACGAACCGGTCTACACACAGCAACAAACCGGTCTACACACAGCAGCAATTACACACAGCAACGAACCGGTTTACACACAGAGCAAGTCCCAGGCAAAGGGCTCAGATAGAGGCAGCGGCACCCCACGGAGGCAGCGCACCGCTCGGCATGGGCCCTGCCAGGGTTAGTGCTACCATGCAACCGGACGCTGCCAGCAGGAACGCATTGCGACGACCAAGTACCGTAGGACGATAGACGCACATGGGCAGGCGGCGCAGTGAGACTACTCTGACCGGACAGAGAGCTAGTACAGGTGCAGGTCTGCACCCGCTGGCACCAGAGAGTATCGGCGCATGCCCGCGCACGCAGGGATGCAGGTTGGGGCCGCCCTCACGCGCGGGCTGGGTACGGTGGGAATGTCCAACCAACCAACCAACCAACCAGCCAACCAACCAACCCATCCGGGTGCCCCTGTGCGTGCCCAGCCAACCGTCCAACTCCGGATCAACGACGCATTACCCGCCATCTATTTGTCATGCCAACAAATGTCAACACCGCCGGCAGACAAGGCACGTGAGTTGGTAATTACTTACTCTGACATTGCCCGTAATTCCAATGCGGATAGATGAGGGCCGCTGTGCCAGTGTGCATTCGGGGCATTATCACTCAGCCGGTCCAGAAAACGGCGACGTGTGAAATCACACAGTACCCATTTCGTTCGACGAGTCGCGAAAGTCCATTCATCCCATCACGCACGTACATACCCGCGGCTGCGGCGGGTAGCTACGGCAGTAGCCATTCGCAAGGTACCAGAGTGCAGAAATCCAATAAGATATCGGCTGTCGGCCGCCCCCCATAAGGCCCGCCTTGACCCACGGGATGGCCCCAAGCCTCCCTGACCGGTGACCGGCATGACAGGGATCCGAACCCGCATCGCATCCTTGATTCAGCGGCACCGGCCTGCCCGCTGCCATCAAAACTACCTCCCAGCAGCCAGCCATTAATTAACAATTACGAAGCAAGCGACCGGGGGTTCTCCCGCTCCCCGAAGCACTTGCCCGGCCTAGAGGTCCATTGTTTTAGGATAGGCAGGAAGCGTGTCTAAACCCTGCCTGCCTGCAGGCAGGCACGGGGCCCGACGCAAAGGGTACAGCAAACCAACGCAGCCTATCTGCTGCCCGGCAGTACCTCGATCGGCCGCCGTCTATCGTGAAGCGGCCAGGGGCCCCGCTACTAGCTACCCACCAGTAACGACTGGAGCCCCACCCACTCCGTCGGCGACGCATGCCAGTGTACGAGCGAGTGTACGCCAGACGTGCGTGCGAAACACACACACACACACGTGCGCAACACACACACACACGCACGCATGCAGCACGTGGAGTATTACGAGTGCAGTGCACGGGCCAGCTGGGCCCGATTCTGGTCTTATGGGCTTTGGAGCGCCACGATAACCACCACTCCGACAATACATCATTGGCATAGCTAGGATGAGAATCATTGACGGCCCTCCAATTCTCAGTCCTTGGCCGTCAAGCCGGCCGGGACTACATTCCGCCGCATTCATCAACGTCCAGCCCATAAGGTCTTCGCCCTTGCACGAGCGCACGCACCTCATCGATCGATCATCCTTATCCGGGTGGGTCGACGTTAGTGTTGTATTTCACCAAAGAAGGCCCATGGGTGGATGTCAGGGAAGGCCCCTATGTATTCATCCATGCGATACTCCAGTTAACGACCGTTACTACACTACTACTTGCCAGCCGTGCACACATACATGCAGCGGCAGCTGTGACTGCTGCGCCCGCAAATGCCAGAGTCCCGGCGGCAGGCCCCCGTCCCCTTAAACCACGCCAGAGCGTGCTCAGTGTAACTTAAAACCACGCCAGAGCGTGCTCGGTGTAACAATAATAATAATGTCTGCTGCGCCCGCGGCGGCCAGCCGGTCGGCGAAGCGCGGCGGCCTGCAAAGTCAGTAAACCGTAGGGGGAGGCGGCGAGAGCGCTGCCGGCGAGCCGTTGTTGTACCGGCCTGTCTACCGACGACCCCGCGCCGGCACACGGGCAATGAACAAGCGCGCATGCATGGGGCGCAACTAACCGCCACGCACACCCACCGACGAGCCGATGAACTGTCATCGCAGATAGAAACAAGTGAGCGGACATGACAGGGCTCGAATAGTCAAAAACATGCCAACGAAGTGGGCGCTGTCACACTGGCGCCCGTTTGCTGATGCTGGCTACTTCGACCGAATTTACGGGCCCGTACTGTACACAAGCACACGGCGGCCTACCCCGCCGGCACACACGCACGCAAGGTAGGGCACATGCTCGCGCACTGGGCGAATGGGCACTGCTTCTTGACAGAATCAAGCACGCACGCGGCCTGCACCTAACGACTTGCTGCCCTGCCTGCCGATGCCTTTCCAGCAGTTCAGTGGTCGACAGCAGCCCGGTAAAGCTGCCTAGGTACGCAGTCGTCCATCCGTCGTCGGTGTCAATGAAAGACATACACCCCTAGCGCAGCTATTAACCCTCCTTTTGAGAACGTGAGTAGGGCAATGCATGCGGCGGACATTCAAGTTCAGGCCGACACGCAGTACGACATCACCAGCCGGTCGCCATAGTCTCTTGATTCCGTACACCAGTCCGTCATCCCCGTCTTCCATACGTCTTTCGATCAGTGCCGCCGCCGACCGTGCCGCCGAAAGGATGCATCCAAAATACCAAACGGACGCAAATCCCCACACCCGCGCTTACCGCAGCGCAACGCAGGTACCTAGCTCGCCCCCAAAACTCCCAACATCAGCACATCCATCCCAAACAACCGACGAATGGATCGTCACCAGCCAGTCAACGAACAGTGCCGGACATACAGTGCATGCAAGCCAGGCCACCTGCCGATCTGCGCCAGAGGACATGAGCTCCATCCCGAGCATAAATACTTGAGTAGATCTTTAATGATACTAAGGGCGTGTCGTGGTGGTGGTGGTGGTGACGGCGGTGGTGGATCATCGCGGATGTCAAGAAAAGCGCGACCAGCAGCATTAGCCTAGTTACAACGAACGTACGTCGGTCAACGTTTCCGTCCCCGCGTTATGGCGACACTCATCAGAGAACCAACCAACCAACCAACCAACCAACCAACCAACCAAACCAACCAACCAGCCAAAAAGCCAAAAAGCCAACCAACCAGCCAACCATTCACCAACCGAAGGCCCGACCACGCATGGATGCATTAACCCAACTCGCCCCATAGAAAGCCAACCCGCAAAACTAACCAACTAACATCCAACTATCTTCACAACTTTAACTAACCACGCACTTACTTGCATGCCCCCTGCTCCATCCATCCATCCGTCGGCCCATTGAGGCCGCGCAATTGCTGCCGCACGACGGCGGGGGCCGCAAAGTTGCTGCTGCTGCGCACCCGCACGACGCGGGCAGCGCGCTCGTGCGTGCGGGGCGCCCCATACCTAGCATCTACCCGCCCTCCCTCACCTGCCTGCCTGTTACCGGAGTTGGGCCTTGTCCTGTCGCCCTGTTTCGCCCTGATACCTCACCTCACCCTACCGCTCCGAAGGATCGCGGCATGTGCTCGCCGCTCGCCATTGGGTCAGTGCTGGCAACTCGGATGACCACGCCGTCGCTAGCTTCCTCGCTCGCCACGTGGCATCGCACAACCTGATTGGCTGATGATCTATCACGCACACACACACGCAGTAGCTACAGCTCCTCAGAGGCCGTCGCGGCAGCGGCAGCAGCAGCAGCAATAGGACCCGCGGAAACAGGTGGGGCGGCAGGCGCGACGGCAGCGGCAGTAGCAGCTGAGGCAGTCGCCGGCGGCGTCCAGAGGTACGTCTGCATCAGCCCCTTGCCCTTCACCTGCGGCAATGAACGGGCGGGCGGGCAGCAGCAAGGGGTCGTGAGGAGGCAGGGGCGGCGCGGGTTGGGAGGCTGCGCGGGCATACGCTTGCATACGGCGGTTGTTTGGAGGTCGGTTCGGTCGTCCGGGTGCGAACAAGGAGGTGGTGGCACGTAACCAGGAAGAGACGCGTGTTGTGCCCTACAGGGGCGATCGTACTGGTACAAGCAGGGAGACATTTCCATAGCGGGCATCCTCCCCCTCGCTCGGGTCCCTTTCTGAAGGCATCAAGACGGATACAACGTGCCGCTGCCTAGGTGCAGCGACAACAGAGGCACCAACCAGCAGTAGCGGCGGCAGCCCCAGCCGCAAAGGGACAAACAGCAGGGCAAGCAGCAGCAGCAGCTGCAGCGGAGAGACCAGCAGCGGCAGCAGCAGCGGGATGTGCTGCGGCATCGATCGATGCAGCGACTGGGCGGCAACCGACGTGCCGGCTGCTGACCTGGGGGGCCGGCAACGGAGCTGCCGCTTCTTCTGCTGGGAGTGGAAAGGGCGACACCGACCCCCATGCACGCCCCGAACCAGCTGCATGCCTGCCAGCCCACGCCCCCCTGCCGCTGCTCTTGCTGCTGCTGATAAATAAAGCGTAGCCTTTGCCGCTACAATTCTCTACCTACACTCACACCCAAGCGCGACGTTAGTTACGGTGGTTGCCGTCGTTCTCCGTTCCGTTCCCACCCACCTCGATTCCGCCCGTCGGCTTAAAATGGGCCTGCTTGCAGGCCGACAGCCGCCGGAAGGTGGTTTCGGAGGCGTGGATGGCCCCCGGCACGCCGGTGCTCTCCATGCGGCTGGCCGTGTTGACGGTGTCGCCTGATCAGGCAATCAGCATCAGGCCACGTGGGTGAGCGGAACAGCGGATAGATGGAGGGAATGAAGCGAGCAACGGAATGGGCGATCAACAAAGGCACACACGTTGGGGCCATCCAGAAGCCAGGGTTCGGGGGACGGCACGTGGGCAGGTGGGCAGGTGGGCAGTTGATGATCGATGATCGACGCGGGCATGCGGTTGGGTTGGTCGACATGCGCGCATGGGATGGATGCATGGCCGTGCAGGAGCCTGTTCATTCAATGCGTATATCTATCTCACCCACCACCTCGCCCGCCTGGGACCAGCAGATAGATGCGGTGGCCTACGTAAGGGTATTCGTGCGTATGAAAATGGGCGAGTGGGCCGGTGGCCGGGTGGAACCTTTGACCGCACTCGCCACCGGTAACGAAGGACTGGCAGGGGCTCATACAACCAGATGGGTGCACTCACCCCCCGCCCTCGTTCCCGCGTTGCCTGCTGCTGATCCTGGACAGACACGACTAATACATGCGTGCGTGGGCCCCGTGCGTGCGTGCCTGTCCCTGCCCCGCCCCGCTCCGCCGCCGTCGCCAGCTTTCGCCCCAATACCGAAACGTACGGCAGCAAGTTGGTACATACGTCGCGCCCGCCCGCCCTCTACGGCGGCGGCCGCGGCTCTGCTGCGTTTCGCCACACACCGATCGATCCATCCGTCCACCCTCACACCCGCCCACACAAACACGCATGCTGGCATGCATCCGCGTACGTACGCACCGAAGAGGCAGAATCGCGGCATGCGGGTGCCCACCACTCCGCTGACCACGGGCCCGGTGTGCAGCCCCACTCGGATCTCCACCGGCTCGCGGCTGGTGGGCATCAGCACCTGGCGAGCGGCCGACAGCATCGCCTGCAGGCAGTGCAGCGGCAGCGGCAGCGGCAGCGCCAGTCCGGCAGCGGCAGAGGCAGCGGCACCTCAGCGCAGCGCACGTAGCGGGCGGCAAGCAGCATGATGAGGGGCGTACATATCTACATAGATACACGCTACTTTCTGGTGTGCGTGTTCAAAATGGGTTGGCAGGTGAAGCCATCCGGTCACATGTTTCCTGGGATACGTAGATGGAAAGGCAATGTTTCCGGTAGATAGGTGCACGCACGGGGGAGCTGGTAACCGGCACTGGGAGGGATGGGACCTTGGGGGGCAATCAATCAAGATAGTAGATAACCATAGCGGATGGATGGATGGATGGATGGATGGATGGATGGATGGATGGATGGATGGATGGATGGATGGATGGATGGATGGATGGATGGATGGATGGATGGATGGATGGATGGATGGATGGATGGATGGATGGATGGATGGATGGATGGATGCATGGATGGATGGATGGATGGATGGATGGATGGATGGATGGATGGATGGATGGATGGATGGATGGATGGATGGATGGATGGATGGATGGATGGATGGATGGATGGATGGATGGATGGATGGATGGATGGATGGATGGATGGATGGATGGATGGATGGATGGATGGATGGATGGATGGATGGATGGATGGATGGATGGATGGATGGATGGATGGATGGATGGATGGATGGATGGATGGATGGATGGATGGATGGATGGATGGATGGATGGATGGATGGATGGATGGATGGATGGATGGATGGATGGATGGATGGATGGATGGATAGATGGATGGATGGATGGATGGATAGATGGATGGACACTGCTGAGATGGACAGCGCACGGTAGGCAGGTCCGCAAATAAAGTCGGTGCGGCCCCGCTCCATGCACGTCAATGCGTACGTTCCCCTGCGTGTGCGTTGATAGGCTGCATCGTACGTGCGGACGTACGGACGTGCCGCGGTACGCACCGCACGGCACAGCACGAAACCTTCCGCGCACGCACACCAGTAAATAATGCCCGTATTAATACTCGCTCATACCACCGCACCGCACCGCGCCGCGCCGCGCCTACCTTTGCGAACTCAAACACCTTCTCCGCGTGCAGTGGGTCCTCCCGGCTGCTCCGGTCGCACACCGCCGCCATGCCGTCCTCGTCCTCAGCGATCAGCCCGCCAGCCACAAAGTAGCAGTCGCCGATGGTCTCCACCTGCATGCAGCCATCCAGCCATCCATCGCATACATCCATGCTATCAACCGTAGCGCAGCGTAGCGAATGTGCACACACATATATGTATGTATGCCCCGTGTAGCCGTACGTAGTACCAAACCGGGGCAAAAGTTAAAATCAATGCAAAGCCCACGCAGCGGCCACCCGGGGATTGTGTCCACAAGCCCGCGGCAGCCCACGTCTGCCGCGGCCAGGAGCGAGGCCGATGGGCCCACGCGAGCGAGGCTCAGCGGAGGCCTCTCGGTCTCTTTCGTTGCAACAGCTCTTTGCAAATCAACTCAACCGGACCGCCGCACGGCAGCGAATTCTGGGAGCGAGGCTCAGCAGTCAGCACCAGCCTTGCGTGAATTTCTACCTAGCGGGTGCGAATGCGGGTGCGGGTGCGAGTGCAGTCCGTCTAGTGGATGGATGTACGGCAGGTGCGGGCGCATGTCATGTATGTGGGTATGTATGTATGTATGTTCGTATGGACGTAACGGTGCCGCACGCACGCACCTTGTACACGCCGTACTTGTCCAGCAGCGCATCGTACCGACTGTACAGCTCATTCAGCAGCGTCATGGTCTGGATGGCGCAAAGGGGCAAGTACGTAAGCGTCGGTTTGTTTGGCAACGAGGCAGCCGGCAGCAGCAACAGCAGCAGCAGCAGGAAGCGAGCGCGGCGGTAGGTAGCGGGATCCCAAAGGCGGCTCAACGAAGGCATGGTTTGGATCCACGCGGAGTGTACCGATGTTGGGTGGCATACCAGCCAGTATCAGCCATACGGCCGCCCTTGCTTACCTGGGTGGGCGGGGGATCTCCGCAGTTCGTGCTGGTCAGGCAGGCAGACAGACAGAAAGGCCGACAGACAGACAGACCTGCTCCGCTCCGCTCAGGCCGGCACCGCTCCGCAAACATCGCACCCCAAGACCCCATGCATGTGTGTCACTCCCTCCCCCCCCGCCCGCCCCTTCCCAACAAACCCACCTGCCGCGGTTCCACCTCCTTGCACATCGGGGTGAAGCCTGGATGGCGCGAGCGAGGAACAAATAGGTGGATGGATGGATGGATGGATGGATGGATGGATGACAGACAAGTAGGAAGGTGCACGCGCGCGCGATCGATAAGGCCCCCTTAGCCCGCTAGCTAGGCGTCAGCGCCGCCAAGTGGGGGGTGAAAAGAGACAAGAAAATGAGCCCACAAGAAGTGGGCGGGTGCGTGCTGCGTGGGCTCGTGCCGGTGGGACATCGTGCGTAGGTGGGAGGTACACACACACGGGGTGTATAACCCCGAGCTACCGCACGTGCAGCAAGTGGGGTTAGATGGATAGGTAGGTCGCATGCGGCGTTGCGGCCTTTGCTTGCGGCGGCTGGATGGGCGCCCGGAGAGAGGAGCTGCGGGGCGGGTGGCGCTTCAGCAATCAACAGCATCGTGCCTGCCTGCTGGTCTAGCGCCGCCCGCCCTCCCCTCCCCATCTCCGCGCCCACACACGCCCCCCCCCGCCCCGCCCCGCCCCGCCCCGCACAACAGCAGCAGCAGCAGATACACATTTACACACAATGTCCGGCACCCTGCGTGCTGCCTAAACGCAGGGAAGTCCTACGTATCGCCGAGTAAGGGCCGGCCGGCCACCGCACGACGTGCCGTACATACATGTCGTACCTTTGATGTCTGCGAACAGGAGCGTGACCTGGGGAGTGGACGGGTAGCAGCACGGGACGGAGGGGTCCGGCAGGGGCAGCCGGGAGCCGGCGCCAGGCAGAATCGTGACCACGAGCGGAGGCAGGATGACGAGAGGGCATGAGGCTCAGAAATGTAGGAAAGAAACACCGCATTTCAAGGAGATGGTCGACGCGACGTGACCCGTGCGATGCCGTGTGGTGTTATGTGGTGCCATATGATGTGGTGTCTGGTGTGGTGTGGACGCGTGGTGCAATGGCGGGGGCCCACGCATCGGCAGCACTTGGCAGCACGCAATGAGAGCCACAACCCCCATCTATCGCGCGCACCCCGTACTCCCCAGGTAGCCCCATTCCGCCCTTCGTTGCCTGGGGCAGTACATTTCCGTACAGCACAATACGGCCCTTGATTTCAAATAAAAATAACCGGACAGCGCCGCGCCGCGCCGCGCGCAAATCCATTAACCCACCTCCGAGTGGGTGGTAGCCAGCGAGGTGCAGTCACGTATGACGGGTCGCCAGCGGAAGCTGCCGCCGCCGCCGCAGCAGCCGCGGCCAGCGCCTCCGCCGTTGGTGCTGCCGCCGGCGACCAGGGCGCCGGCGGCGCCGGTCGTGGCCTCCGCCGTCCACTCCTCCGTGATGTACTGCAGTATGTGTCGCGGGAAGAGCTGTTCCACCAGGCGGTGCTCCGTCTCCATCACCAGAGCCAGGTGCCGCTCGGCAATCACCTGCGCGTGGTGCGATGGCAATACGTTGCACAAGGATAGTGTGTGGTTTTGCAACGAACGTTATCGCCACGTTTGCGTGTACAGTACAGTACAGTACAGTACAGTACAGTACAGTACAGTACAGTACAGTACAGTACAGTACAGTACAGTACAGTACAGTACAGTACAGTACAGTACAGTACAGTACAGTACAGTACAGTACAGTACAGTACAGTACAGTACAGTACAGTACAGTACAGTACAGTACAGTACAGTACAGTACGTGTTAACGGGTGTTACACTGTGGGCGACTCGCCCTGAGGCAGGACGAGCACCGGGGGCCCTGACCGGGCCGAGACACAGCGCAGGGGCGGGCGCGCGGCTACGTCCGTCTGTCCCGCCGCGCGCGCCTCGCTCCCTCACACGCGCCAGCCAGGGGCACCCTCCACGGCCCCTGGCTAACCAACTCAGCTGCTCAGACGACTGCGGGCCGCGATAAGCGAGAGCCGCGCGAGGGGCGTTACACACCTCAACAAACCCCTACCAAAACCAGCTCTCACCCCCTTCCGGGCCAGCCTACTCGCGCGCTCTCGAGGCTCTAGCGCTCTACACAAAAGAACGCCTCCGAACGCCCTCTGCCCCTGGGGCAGGGGCCCAAAACAACGGGGAGGCACCACCGCACACCCAAAATACGATACGTGTGTAGGCCCGTATCTGCATGTGTAGATGCGTGTGCTGATACACGCATCTACCCCTACCAGCAGTGTACTCTTACCTACCTACCTACCTACCTACCTACCTACCTACCTACCTACCTAACCTACCCCTTACCTACCTACCTACCTACCTACCTACCTACCTATCTACCTATCTACCTACCTACCAACCTACCTACCTACCCCTTACCTACCTACCCCTTACCTACCTTGGCCGTCACGTCCGTCTGGGTCACCACCAACACCTCCTCGCCCGTGACCGGGTCCTTCATCCCGGACACCCAGACCTCGTGCCAGCACTCCTGCGCAGCCGCCGCCGCCGCCGCGGCCGCAACAGCCGCAGCATTCGCGGCCGCCGCCACCGCGGCGGCATCCTCCCGCTTCCGCTCCTCCTCCCGCTCCTCCTCACGTTCCCGCTCCTGCTCATGCTCCTCCATCAACACGTGTTGCGTCAGGAACGGCGACAACTCCACAGACACGGTTCGGGCACCCCGGGCGCCGCCGCCGCCGCCGCCGCGCCGGCAGTCCACTTCGGCGTGGTCCTCATCGTGCGGAAGCACCAACGACCCATCGGCCAGCGCCCGGATCTCCCCAGAGACCTGATGCAGCAGCTCGTCGCCGTCGTCGTCGTCGTCGTCGCCGCCGCTGGCGGGGCTGCTGGAGGCGTTGCCGCTGCCGTCCTCCTCCGCCACCGCTGCCGCCGGCAGCCAGTGAGACCGCGTCTGGCTGCCGCCGGCGGGCGAGCCCGCCACCGCCGACGCTGCTAGAGCTCTGCCGCGCGCAGGAACGCCGCGCGCGGCGGCGGCGGCGGTGGCGACAGGCGACGGCGACTGGAGCGCCGCGGTGGCAAAGCCCGCCAGCGCAGACCGCGCGACGCCGCTGCATACGGAAAGCCTTCCGGGTAGGGCAGCGTCAGTGTCGGGGCCGCCGAAGGGCAATCCGAACATGGCCCCGTCTCCGCTCATCTGAGCGGACATCTCCCAGGGCAGCTGCAACGAAGCCCAGTCGGTAGACCCCGGGATCGCCACCGGCATCGCTGCCGCCGTCCCTGCCGCGTTCATGCCGGGGCTCAACAGCTGCGGCGGCGCCCTCTCATCTGAGGCCTTGGCGACGGCGGCGGCTTTCGCCACCGCCTCCGCCGCGCCGTCGAAGCCGGCGGCGCCGGAGCCTCCTCCTCCGGCGGCGGCGGCGGCGGCGGCGTCACATTCCGTCGATCGGGGCGCTACTCGCCCAATGGAGTGAGACGCCGACCAATTCAGGCGGTCAGCGGTGAAGCGCGAGAGGCTGGCGCGGCGGGGGATGGCGGGCGCGTTGCCGCCGCCAGCGCCCGCGCTCCCCCGCATGCCGCCCAGGGTGACGCTTCGAAAGGCGGGACGCAGTGCGGCGCCGGCGGCGGCGGCGGGGAGCTCTGGGACGTCAGACAGCGGCAGGAGCGCCGTCGGCGGCGGCGGCGGTGGCGGCGGCGGCGGCGCTTGCATCAAGGGGGAGGTGCCCAGGGAGAGGGCAAAGGTAAGCGCTCGGGAGGAGGAGGCGCTGAAGCTCCTGCAGCCCGTGTTCAGGCTGGCAGAGTGATGCGGTTGGTGGTGGTGGGAGCCTGCGGCCATGTAGAAAGATGCCGTGCGGCGCTGCGGGGGGCGGGGGCGGGTGTGGCTCAGGCTGGCGCTGTGGGTTAACGGCGGCGGCGGCGGAGGCACGGCGGCGGAGGCGGCGGGAGAGGGCTGCGACGGTGGCGACGGCGCTGACGCCGTCGCCGCCGCCGCCGCTGCGATTATGCGGGAGCTGGCGGAGGGGACGAGGGGCGCGCGGGTTGGGGACGGCGCGTTGGCGGCGGCTTTGAAGGTGGAGCTGGGGTGTCTTGGCGGGGCGGTGACGAGCGTTGCGAAGGTCGAGGTGGCTGCGGGTTGGGGGTTGGGGAGGCGGGCGGCGAGAGGAGGACGAGGGAGGTGGAGCGTGAGGGGGCGACGGTCAGAGGTCAGCGAGCGAGCCAGCCAGCCTGCCTGCCACAGCCACGCTCCAGCAAGGCTCGCGGCACCACGAAAGAGATCTACCCATGTACCCAACCCACAACACAACAACGCTGCACTGCATTGCGCTTCGAAACGCGTACAGCGCTGGCTGAAGCAACCCGTTTGAAACCCAGGAAGGGAGAGACTGAAAGAAAGCCGTCACGCACCGAGCCACCAACGCACCCACACACCTAGCGGGTCGTGCACGCCGCTGTTGCAGCTCGGGCCCAGCAGCAGCATCGACGTCGTCGTCGTCCTCATAGCCCGATCCACCGAGCTGCCCGACATCGCCAGGCTCGCGCCGCCCAAGCCCAGCTGCGTTCGCGTGGCCGCCCTGCCTCCGCCCGGCGGCGCCAGCCGCTGCTGCGCGGCGCCCACGCCCCCCGCCGCCGCCGCCGCTGTCGTCGCCGTCGCCGCAGTCGCCGCCGCGATGATCCTGCTGGCAGGGGCGCTGCCGCCGCCGGCGAGGACGTGCTGGCCGAAGCCGCTGTCGCACATCTGAAGCGAAGCGACGGAGGGCCGGGTGCTGATGCCCTCGGTGGTGCCACCGGCGGGTCGTGGGCCATCGGGCACCGACGCCGACGCCGAGACTGACATGGGCAGCTGGAAGCTACTCAGGAAGGATCGGAGGCCGCCGCCGGTGGTGATGGTGGTGGTCGTAGTGGTGGCGGTAGCGGTGGCGGTTCCGGCGGCGCTCAAGAGGCAGGCGGTGGTGGTGGGTGCGTGGGCGCCCGAGGGGTCTGCGCCCGATGACCCGTACGCGCGCCCAAGCGTCTTGCTCATCACCCTACCGCCCAAGCTGACGAAGCCGCCCCTGGCGCTGCGGCCCAGCGACATCGAGCGGCTGCCGGTCGTGTTTGGCCGGACCGTGGCGCCCCCGGCGGCGCCCGACGGCGATTGCGTCGGCGAGCGTTGCGGGCCCGGTGCCGTTGCGCCCCCGGGTGCTGCACCTGGATCTGGATCTGGATCCCCAGCGTCGTCCCGGCGCTCCTGAGGATACTGATGGTGCTGATGGTTACGGTGTTGGCCCAGGACGATGGGAGCAGGCCGGCCGCCGATGCGCGGGCCAGCACGGCACGCATCATCGCCGCCGCCGCCGTCGTCGCCTCTGCCGTCACCGCCGCCGCCATCATCTTCTCCCTCTTCTTGGAGGAGGAGGAGGTGGTGGGGGTGGGGGTGGGTGCGGAGGCACGCCTCCAGTTCCAGACACGTGGCGTCGAGGCAGTGGGGGACGCGCACCACGGCTGTACGGTACGAAAAAGTACGGCAGGAGGGCGGCAGGCAAAGAGGCAGGGGTTGCCGAGGAGGCATTCGTCAGCGGACGAGGCGGCGGGGCGTGTGCGGGTTTTCGAGTGCTGGCGAAGACATGCTGCTGTTGCTGCCGTTGCACCGCAAGTCCGTATACCAGCGAGTGGCTTACGGACGCTCCCGGACTGCGGGTGTGGGCTCAAACTGAGCTGCGCGCCCCATCGACCTCCTCTGATGCACAATCACAGGAGGCGACCCAATTGGGCCCGCAGACTCGCGCCTAAACAGGCACCCATTTACCACGACCTGCAGCTGGTGACGGCTGCACAGCCGATGCAGTACTGTAGCTGCGCCGCGCCGCGCAGTGAACCCGCAGCGCAGCGCTACAGCCTAGCGTGCGGGTTGGGCACCCCCAGAGCTACCTTGGCCCCCTTCCCCTGGCTTTTGCTGTTACCCTCTGTTGGCCATTCCGCTTAGGGAAAGCTCCTCACGCCCAGCGCACCCACAAACACGTACACCTCACCCTTCCAGAGGCCCGCGCCGCCGGTCGCCGCGAGCGTCTCGAGCATTCGGGCCAGCTTCGCCGGTTCGAACGCGAACAGCAGCGCGAGGACGTCGTCGGACGCCTGGGACTGTGGGTTGGAGGCGTCAGCAGCTGGGTAAGAGAAGCGGTTCCCGTAGTAGAGCCGGCTCTGGGGATTTTGATGCAGGATCCTGCCGTCGAGCGTTGTAATGGTGACCGCAGCGGGCATGCAACCGAGGACTAGCGAGTCCCGCAGCTGCTGTTCAATCTGCAAAATGTGAATTAATACCCGGATGATAACATTGAAGAATTTTCAGGGCTGACGTGTCGGGGGGGGAGCGGTCTCACCTTGTTCGATACGTTCGCCGGCAGTAACGTACGCCGGCTCGTATGCGGAGGGGATTCGAGTGCATCCAGAGCCACCGCGCTAACAATAGAGGTGAACTCGGTATCCGTATCCCTTTTGGTAGCTGTCGCTCTGAACAGCCCCGACCCCGTCGGTGCCGCACGAACAGCAGTGGGCAAGCCTTTCTTCTTTCGGTCGCCAGAACCTGAGAAACATCTAGTGAACACATGCATACTGTGACAGTTGCTGAGTGCAGGTGTTACTTGACAAGAAGGCAGTGGTCAGCAGCCGAAACTGGTGCGATAAGCTGTGAGGTGCAAAGATATGTTCAGAAAGGGCTAAGGTCTATAATCAATCTCATACACAGCGCAGGTTACATACTTAGCTGGTACACTTCTGCACAATTTTACAATGTATTGCACCGTTGGCCCGTTGCATTGCCCATTGACCCGTACCGGTTATACCGTGGGACACTTTTTTCGACATTTGATTGACGAAGTTTCTACGGTAGTAGCTACACCTTACCAACCTCTGTAGACTGTATCAGGTTAGCGCTTCAAGCCTTCACCGTCTTGCGGCGGCACTCATTCATCGTGCCGAACCGTGCACCGGCGAAGTACTCGTTTGCCGGACACTCGCGCACCAAGACCAACGCGTGCAGTTATACGTTTGCTTACGAACATGTTAGCCAAAGAAACTGTCATATGCACTGACTATGTGTCTATGTCGTAACAAGTGAACGGGGAAAGATGCGAGGACTTGTGGGATTTCCGCTTCTTGTGGCTCTTCGTTAGCAGACTTCAGGATTACCGAGTTCCTGGGCCATTTTCATGGAAGTATGCACGTGCCGAAATTGCAGCCATTTACATTGTGAAGGTCTTCGACCTCCGAAAGGGCGTCGTGAAGGTTGCGCCTCCTCGTAAGTGAACATCTTAATATTGTTGGAAAGGTACCGGTAGCGCGGTAGGAATAAATCGTATCATTGACGTACCGAATATGGGTTTCAACACTGTAGCTGAACGAACCGTCACGGCCGCGTCCCCGATTTACGCACAAGGCCATGTAAGCAAGGCCATGTAAGGCCTTGTAAGGCCATGTAAGCAAGGCCATGTAAGGCCATGTAAGTGCACCCCTTGGTCGTTGCGGCTTGGGGCATTGTGATGTCGTAATGGACTAACGGAAATGAATGTCTTTACGCAGGGGAATTGCAAGCACCGGAGGGTAGTTTTACTGTTGGCGTAGGCTTTATCCTATCGCAGCCTTTATCCAGGTCGCGGTCGGGCAGTTGACGAGCTTTTCGCTGCCCATGTTGGGCTTGGGCGCCGAGTTCATGAGCCACCCGCGAGCAGCTTTGCCTTCGATTGGGCTTCCCCTGGCAAGGTACCTTGCAACATGTTGGGTGGTAGACGGCTCATGGGGGTGCCCTGGCTGGCTCCTTCCCCCTCAGTGGTCATAATCCTTCTTGTGTGGGTGCTCGCTGACCGGGGTTCGCCCATCAGTGCAGCTGTTCTGGGTCGAGTCACTGGTTGCTTGGGCCTGCCCTTCCGCTGCCCTTCACGGCAGAGACCTGCGGCGGCCAAGCCGGCCGTATCAGGTGCGGCATGCACCGGCAGGCATCGATGACCCTCCGGGTCCCAGTAGCACAGTTCATTCAGACGCGCCTCTGCAGCGACGGCACAGGTAACATTGTTAACCTACGGTAGTGGTGACAGGGTCTAAGAAACCCCGGAGCGCAGAGCCGTTAGGCCAGCGGGCTGTACCGCAACGTACGGAAAGGAGCCAGAGAGGGGCCAGCCGCCTGGTGCGGCACCAGGCGCCCGCACTCACATGCCGGAACTGCTGCGCAGCATCATCGAGAAGTAGGAAAGCTCGGCGATCGACGGCCTTGCGAACAAACCTTCCCCGCATGCTGCATCGCGTTGGCCCTCTGGCATGGGGTCGCTGCAGGTGCTGCCAGTCCCATCTGTAATTAGCGAGCATGCTCGCTGCCGGTCCCTTAGCCCAGACGCTTACTGCCAGGAGGGAAGGAGGGAGCGGGGCGTGCGAAACCACAGGTCCCCCTTGCTCAACCTGTGTGCGTGTGCACGTGCGCGTTGTGGGTCCTGCCGGGTGCGTCCGTTGAACACCGCGTTTACCGGTAAGGCAGGGCAGAGGGCGGTTTCCTTGTGTGGGGGTAGGTGGGGGTCGCGCTGCGTTGGCGCGGCTTGCATTAGGCCTCCATGCATATCCGTCGCCAAGGACAGTCGATGCCCACTTTGAAAGGCCATCTCCTACGTAGCATTCCGAGCCTATGCGCTAGCAGGATGCGCCAAGCTGCGCGGGTCCGAGGGCGTTTACGGGCACTGCAGGCTCGGGTCGCGCAAACGTTGGACGTACTTCCTGGCAGAGATCGTTAAGAGCCATACAGCTTTACATTGGGCAACCTTTCACATGGTGGTCTGTCTGCTGCATAGTCCTTCAGTTTGCAGTTAGAATCAGAGCAGATCTGCTCTGATTAGAATCGCTCTGGCCCGAAGTGTGACTGTCCGTCCCGCAGCGCCGACAAATCCGTAAGACCTATCTTGGAAAACAATTACAGCATCACAGAACAAAACAAACAACCTTTAGCCCTCCCCAGCAGGTTGTAGTCGGTTGGCTGCATTCGGTTCCCGGCGCCCTCCGGCGCCAAGGGGTTCCAGGGGAGCGCAGGACGGCCATGGCTCACATGGCCAAACGTCTACCGTGAAACAACTCAAATACAACAGTTGTGTCATTCAGCTGAGCGATGCAACTTAATAGGAGTTGTTGCATAATTTGATGACAGCTTAGTACAGGTTTAGTAAAGTGGCCCACGTACTGAAAGTGTGTGGGCTCTGCAGCTTTCCAGCTTCCAGGAAGCTAACTAACACCGCCTCATTCCGAGGCGCTCTCGCGGCGCGTTGCGTTTCACGGCAGACGGACAGGCGGCCATCGAGCAGGAGGGCAGGCGCGCTGCAGGCGGTGGGTGCAGTGCGTCTGAGCAACTTCAAAACAGCGCTCAGCGCAGCATGTTGCGAACATTGTGTGCGGAACACCCGAGCTGTTGGTCACAGCCGAGCCCGAAGCCTTGCGCCGCAATGCGCGCAGCACCCGCTGTGGGCCGGATCCGCTCCTCTGCCAACCGCCGAGCCCGTCCGTGCGTCCGAGCCAACCCTATCACCGCTGCAGGGCTGCCAGGAACCTGGACACCCTTACCTCACCGAGTGGTGGGACCCCGCAGCGCAGCCCTCTCCAAATCCTCCATAACACGCAACCCTGGCCGGCAGCACATGCAGCGACCCCATGCCAGGCATGCGCCGGTGCCGCCCCCCGGCAATAACAGCCGCGGTGTAGCGGCGGGTACATAGAGGCAGAGCCGGGCGCCCCGCTGCGCCTTGACCCGAGCGCCTCCCTCGCGCGTACACAGCTACGCATGCTGCACACCCCGTGCCTGCCTGCTGCGCGCTGCCCCTCCCAGGCACCACACACACACAGTCACACACAGAGCCACCTACCCCACCACACGTGGAGCGGTAGGTGGAGGGCACGGGAGGGGGTGAAGAGGGCACGGGTGCCCGGCACGGCACGGCGCGACACGGCACAGTCCGTCATCGCCCCGGACGGCTTTGACTGGCGGCCAAAGCAGCTGCAGTGGCAACAGAGATTCGGAAGGAATAGCGGCACTGACGAACAGAAGTCCAGACCCCCGCCCGAGTGGGACCCATTAGAAAGACCAAGGGCAAGACGCACAACCAGAAGCCAGATGATTGCTTGTATTTACGCAAAGACCCGAACGAGGATCAAAGCCGCCCGAGTGCTTCGCGGCCCTCGCCAAGCCGCGTGTCGTATTGTGATACGACAGGATACGACAGATCAAGCATCTCTGCGTTCGCCCTGAGAACTCCTCCAACTAGTGCCGCACAACACTAGTCTTTGGCCTAAATAATAATAAATATTTATTTATAATATTTATTATTCCTTCACTTTGTAGACTCACGTCGTAACGTGACCGTAGGGTCGGACCCGCGCTCCGCGCTAATGAGTCCGAAACCTCCGCCCTCCGCGGGCTAACTGCGACTCCAGCCCCCGTTTCCACCGGCTGATCTGGGCACAAGCGTTAAACAGCCTCTGTTGCTGTTGACCTTAGCGTTTCTTTGTACATCAAGTTACAAAGCCGCCAGATGTCCCGGACCGCGAAAGGGCACAACTGCCGGCGCCAGCCCAGACCAGTACTGCCGTACAGTCGCTCAGTTCGACAGTTCGATACCTGGTTGTCGCGGAAAGGCTCCCACCTTTAAGTAAAAGCTTGCAAACCAAGGCTAGAGGCATGTATGGCCCGGCATGACCTGACATGGGAAGTGGTGTACCCCAATGCCAGAGACCTGGCCTTAGACCCCAGGCATGCAAGTTGGTGAAAGGCGGAGTGGGCTGTGCACAGCCACTGCGAGGAAGGACGCAGGGAGGAACGCTGACGTTTCCTTCAGGGGAGGGAAATGTACCGGTTACATTACCATACATATGCCGTACTAACGACTAACCTACCGGTAAAGCCTATAAAAGGCGTCGCACAGCATCTCGAGAAGCTAGCCTTTGCTCCGTCCAAGCATTACATCCTGGCCCCTTATGCGGACTTTCAATTGGCGGACCTGCTCGGATGGCACCGGCTCGCGCATCGGATGCTGCCATGACGGGCCTTTCCACCCCGCACGTGCCTACAAAAGGCCACGTGATGTGGACGTGCGTGCGTGTACGTGTGTTATTACTTCCCGTGGGGGGTCCCACAGAGCCAACTGCAGACCAGCTTATGTGAGCGTGCGCAGCGAGCGAGCGAGCGAGCGGGCACCCAGCAACCGCGTGCGCTAGGCCCGCCCGGCTCCTCCGGCGCAGCGCGACCCGCCGGCCGCCGCCCGCGGGTGGGCTCTCGGTCGCCTACGTCCCTCCGCTGCGGTACCGTATCGTGTTTCCTACCACCGCCCGCGACCCTCCGTCGCATCGCGGGCAGAGCGGCGGTGGTGGTTATGAAGTGGTGATATGGCTTATGGGTCATGGGAGAAGAAGGAGAAGAAGAGGAAGAACAAGAAGAAGAAGGAGACGTAGGCTGTGCGGGGCGTGCGCCGCTCCTTGATGGCTGCTGCTCGCGGCTGAGTCCTGATCACGAGCACTGGCCGATGTTCGCGCGCTGCCCCGGCCACGTACCGCAGGTCCACCCGTGCGGTAGCGGCTCAGGAGGGGCTGTGTGGCTTCCCCCCCCTCCCACCTCCGGGAGGTGCCGCTGGCGCCGCCGTCCGCGGCTCCTCCGCCAGCCCCCCACCCGCCAGTCAGTCAGTCAGCCAGACAGTCAGTCAGTCAGCCAGTCAGCCCATCAGAGTCTCTTGTCAGCCCACACAGTCAGCGACTCGACCGGTCCAATCACCCTAATCACAGCTGAGTCCAGGATGTGTTCGCACGCCGTCCGATGCCGATGCCCGAATGCACGACCTCCCCTAATTCGTTCGTTCGTTGCTACTGGCAGAGGCCCCCGGCCCCCCGATCCCCGCCCCTTGCCCCCCGCCCCCCAACCCCCACTGGTCGCCCACCATCGATCCATGGCGGCTTCCCCTCCCGCCCCCCAGCGGCCCCCAACCTTCCCATTCCGATTCCAATTCCCATATCGCCACCCGGAACGCTATAACCGGGACAACACTTGCCGCCCAGCCGTCCACCCCAGCCGTCCAGTCCAAGATGCAGCTTGCGAGGGCGACATCAACAACAAGAATAACAAAAACTAAATCACGTAATGAGCACAGCGCGCCTCTGGCATATACGTCACGGCCACAAACGCGGCTGGCACACTCGTCCTCCACACCACATATCTGTGTCTTTTTGTGTCTGTCTCTGTGCGTGTGTGCGTGTGTGTGCGTGTGGCGGGGGGACGGGTTAGGAAGGGTTACATCCACGCCTGATGTCGCGCCGCGCTGGCCGCCCTCGGTTGGCTCCAGCTGCAGCTCCAGGGATGTCCGGTAGGGAGAGGCGCGGTGGCTGCGGCTGGCTACGCCTGGCACCCCAAATCCCACACCTCAGTACTTGCCGCTGCCGCCGCCGCCGCCGCCCGCCGCCAGCGCCGTCGTCAGGTGGCCGCCCGCGCTGGCCCTGACCCTGTCCCTGGCCGCCATCAGGAAATCCGCCACATATTTGAGCGGGTCCTCCGGCCGCGCCTCATTCAACGACCGCAGCGCCTCACGCAACACCGGAACCACCGTGGCGTCCATATACTGCCGTACTGGCAGGGCCGCCGCCGCCGCGGCGGGGGCCGCGGCGGGGGCGGCGCTCCGCGCCGCCCCCGACGGCACCGCCAGCAGCTGCGGCGGCGGCGCCGCCGGCAGCGGCGGCGGCGAGGGCGGCGGCGGCGGCGCCAGGTCCTCTGTTTCGAATGTTCCCGGCATGAGTCTCTCTATGGTGGTCTTGAGTGCGTGGTAGGCCGCCTCCAGATCGTCGTTGACCAGTCGAGCGTCGAAGAAGCCCGGCTCCCGACTGCGTTCCAGCTCGGCCGTTGCGTTGGCCAGCCGCAGCCGCACCTTGTCCTCCGTCTCGGTGCCCCGGCCCCGCAGCCGCGACTCGAGCTCCTCCAGGGAGGGAGGGTCCACGAACACGTAGCGGGCCTTGGAGGCGGCGCGGGAGGACTTGATCTTGGAGGCGCCCTGGGGGAGAGGAGGGTAAGGGGAGGTGGGGAGGCAACGGGGATTAGCCACGGTTGGGGAGGGTTGGGAAGATGGAGGGAAGGGAAGAGGCACAAGAGGTACAAAGGCAGCTGGAAAGGTGGCAAGGAGGGAAACGGGCGCCATGTACCATACGACTGCGCCACGTCAGGCCGCCGGCCGGAAGGGCGATGTATTGGGCCTATGTTACCAGGGCAGCCGCCTGCCTGCCCGCTGCTGCTGCCACCACCAAACACCGGATCTTGAGGTCCAATTCCCTCCTTTGCGTGCACGTGCCATCATGCCTGCCCGCCTTCACTCCCCCCAAACAGCCTCGACCCGCCCACCAACCTCCGCCCACCACCTCCTCCCTGTTCCTGAAACCCCACACTCATGCCTACCCCCGCCAGCCCTACTCGCCCGCCCGCGCCCCGCCCGCCGGCCCCCCCTCCCTCCGGCCCCTCTGCCCCTCCAGCTCCCCCCTAGCTCCCCCCCCCCGCCGCCGCTCGCCCCCGCTGGCTCACCTGCACGTCAATGTCCAGCACCGCTATCCGGCCGCTCTGCCCCACCGCCGCCACCGCCGCCAGACTGGTGCCGTACATATTGCCGTGCACGTCAGCGTACTCGAGGAACAACCCCGCGTCAATGTCCCGCTGCATGGAGGGCCTGAGGGAGGGGGGAACGGGAGGGCAGGGGCGAGCGGGAGGGCGGTGGGGAAGTGTGTCACGTGCGACAGGATCAAGGGTCAGAATGCTTTAGGGATATTGGCCAGGATCGGGATCCTGGATCTCATTGGATCTCTAGAACTCATTGGATCTCAGACACACGAATTACGATGCGGCCGGACATATGACACTGTGCACCAGGCCGGGGCCGTGCACCAGGACAGCTCCAGACCAGCCCGAGTCGGCCACACACACCCCACACACCCACACACCCACTCACACCCCCCACACCCCCCACACCCCCCACACACCCACTCACACACACCCCCCACACACCCACACACCCACTCACACCCCCCACACCCCCCACACCCCCCACACACCCACTCACACACACCCCCCCACACACACACCCACACACCCACACCCAACCAGCTGACGCGTGAAGCCGTTCTGCAGATCCGAAGATAACACTGCTGCCCGCGCTACGTGGTATACGAACGACGTTTCCAACATGGCATGTACGGCTAAACAAGGTCCTCCCCTCCTCGTCCACGCACCTCCCGCTCCCCCAGGCTCCCGCCCCCCCGGCGCCCCTCACCCCCACCTGTCCGCAAAGTGGTAGTGCACCCCGTCCTGCTCTCCGGGTCTCGGCCCCCGGGTCGTGTGGCTGACACTGAACCCGAACTTGTCGGCGTGGTCGGCCATGAGGCGGCCGATGAGGGTGCCCTTGCCCACCCCGCTGGGGCCGCACACCACAAGCATGCCGCGGATGGAAGAAACCTGGGGGGGGGGGGGCAGGGCCGCCGGGCAGAGGGAGGAGGAGGGAAGGAGGGGGCGAAGGACGAGGGGATGGTGCAGAAAGGGGGCGGAAGGGCGGAAGGGGTTGGCTGGCAGGAGAGGGGCTGGCGGGGGACGGCATGGGAGATGGAAGGTCAGGAAAGGGCCGGGCCCGTCGACAAGTGGGGTTGGTTGGGCCTGCCTGGGCCGTTGGGCGGCCCTCCGCCGGAAGGCTGGCGGCGATGTGTATGGGAGCCGGCGGGGTGACCGACCAGGTGAGACCGACCAGGGGCGCTCGCCGAGCCATCGCCGGACCGCTGCTGGCAGCCGGACCGCTGCCCGTGAGGTGGTCATATCTCGAAACAAGGTATTACTTGCACACGCAGCAGAACAACGCGACACATGCACACACAGGGTGGAGACACCACCAGCTGAGTTCAGACTCAGACTCAGATTCACCCCTGTGCGGAGAGAGCCCCCCCCCCCCTCGCATCCCATTTCTCATCCGTGCGGCTGAACCCCACCACCGGGCTCGTCCCGGGGCCTCCGAAGCCTCCGTAGCCCCAGAGACACGGGGATACACGACACGGCGCCCTCCCCTGCCCTGCCCTGCGGTGTCCCCTTTCTTACCTTCCCCCTCCCCCCCGCATCCCCCCCTTCCCACCTCCCTACTTGTTCACACACCCAGCACGCCCCGCCTCGCAGCCCTCGCTCGGCTGCTGGCCGCCCAGCGCTGTCACACCCGGAAGGTCTCCGGGCAACCGGGGGGGCCTCCACCCACACCCCTGGCTGCTCAATGAGCAACAGCGAGGCCGAGCCCAACCTCACTCCCAGCACCGGGCGCCCCTCGCCCGGTAGGTCCCGATGGTAGGTCTACGGGTGGACTCCCACCATGCGCCCATACCCTACCCCCAAGAGCGAGGATCGTCCCTCCCCCCCGATTATGTGTGTATGAGAGATAAGCGAGGGCGAGATCATACCCCCGCTCCACCCCCCCCCACACACACACGCACACACACGGGCACGCACACACACACGCGCGCGCCTGCTACATCTCCCGAGGAGTGAGGGCCCTTCCTCCTCCCCCCTCCCCAAGCACACATACCCACCCACCCACCCACCCACCCACCCACCCACCCACCCACCCACCCACCCACCCACCCACCCACCCACCCACCCACCCACCCACCCACCCACCCACCCACCCACTCACCCACACACCCACACACGCACACACACACGCACCTGCTCCAAGGCACGTGCCTCCAGCTCCGCCGCTGAGGGCCCCGGAGGCGCCAGGTCCTCTGGTGCGAATGTTCCCGGCATGAGTCTCTCGATGGTGGTCTTGAGTGCGTGGTAGGCTGCCTCCAGATCGTCATTGACCAGTCGCGCATCGAAGAAGCCCGGCTCCCGACTGCGTTCCAGCTCGGCAGTTGCGTTGGCCAGCCGCAGCCGCACCTTGTCCTCCGTCTCGGTGCCCCGGCCCCGCAGCCGCGACTCGAGCTCCTCCAGGGAGGGAGGGTCCACGAACACGTAGCGGGCCTTGGAGGCGGCGCGGGAGGACTTGATCTTGGAGGCGCCCTGGGGGGGTAAGGGCAGGGTAAGGGGAGGGAGGAGCAGGGGGGCGGAAGGGGGGTTAGCGAAGGGGGCTATAGGAAAAGAAAGCGAAGCGAAGGGAAGGGGAAAGGAGACCAGGGAGGACGAGAGGGAGGAGGGCGGGAATAATGGAGGGAGGAGGCGTCAGGGGTGCGAGTTACACGAGAAACCGCGGCAGGGAGGGAAACGGGCTGCATGGACCAAACGACCGCGCCACGTCAGGCCGCCGGCCGGCATGGTGATATATTGGGCCTGCGCTACCAGGGCAGCCGCCTGCCTGACCACCGCTGCTGCCACCATCCAACAGAGCTTATTACGGTCCGGTTCCCTCATATGTGTGCCCGCCCAATCAGGGCCTGCCTCGGTGGCTGCTGGGCGTGGCCTTCTCCTCCTAAGCGCCCGCCCGCCTTCGCTAGGCCCTTAAATCCGCCCCGGCTCGCCCATCAAACCCACCATCTCTCCCCTGTTCCCCAGAAACCCCACACTCATGCCCACGCCATCGCCCGCTTCCCTCGCCCGCGCCCCGCCCGCTGACCCCCCCTCCCTCCGGCCCCTCTGCCCCCCTAGCTCCCGCCCTGCCCCCCCCCCCCGCCCCCGCCGCTCGCCCCCGCTGGCTCACCTGCACGTCAATGTCCAGCACCGCTATCCGGCCGCTCTGCCCCACCGCCGCCACCGCCGCCAGACTGGTGCCGTACATGTTGCCGTGCACGTCAGCGTACTCGAGGAACAACCCCGCGTCAATGTCCCGCTGCATGGAGGGCCTGAGGAGGGGGGCGGGAAGGCAGGACATTGCGGGAGTCAGTTGAGACAGGATCAAGGGGTCAAGATGAAGAGCGGGATTGGGCCAAGATAGATCCTAATCGGGACTTGGATCCGGATCCAAAACTGGATCCGGCGGGATCTGGGTCGCTGGTGTCATGTGGGTGGCGGCTGCAAGGCGACACGTGCACACGCAGTAGTCAGGGCTGGTCAGGTCAGGTCAGGGGAACCAGGTCAGGTCAGGTCAGGCCAGGCCGGGTCGCCAGATTCAGCGGAAACCCAGCCCAGCCCAGGCCACCAGGTGGCCAGCACGCAAACCCTAAACGCCTCTCGCTCCTGGCTATTCCTGCCGGTCACCACGCTTCGGTTCTGCTGCTAGGTACTAACCACCCAAGCTCCCGCCCTCTCCCCCCGGCCCCCACCCCACCTGTCCGCAAAGTGGTAGTGCACCCCGTCCTGCTCTCCGGGTCTCGGCCCCCGGGTCGTGTGGCTGACACTGAACCCGAACTTGTCGGCGTGGTCGGCCATGAGGCGGCCGATGAGGGTGCCCTTGCCCACCCCGCTGGGGCCGCACACCACAAGCATGCCGCGGATGGAAGAAACCTGGGATGCAGGCCGTCGGGCAGGGCAGCGGGGAGAGGGAGGAGGGCGAACGGGTGGAAGTGTGGTTGTTCGAGTGCTACCGGTATGCGAGTTTGATACTGGGTGCAGCAGCCAGGCATCAAGACAAGTATAGGGTACCATGAAGCCCCCATGTGCTACTTAGTCCAGATCAAGACGCATAATGGCGCAAGGATTGAAGGCATAAGGACGGAAGGGTTGAAGGGCTGGGCCTTGCTGGGCCGGGCTGGGCCGCACCGCCCCAAGAATTGGCCGACGGGATGTTGGCTGGTGCAAGGCAAGGTCTGGGGTGAGGCGCCAAGGAAGCCAAGGGCCCCCAACCCTGCCCTGCATCGGGGCCCATTCCCCACTGCATGACCCTGCCCCCCCCCGCACGTCACGGCCGCCACTGCACTGCACTGCACTGCAGGGTGCTGCAGAGTGCCGCACCCCTTCTACGCGCCCCTACATACAGTGATGCAAAGACCCCTCCCCAGTCCCCACCTGCTCCAGCGCCTTGGCCTCCACCTCCGCCCGCGCCGCAGCTTCAGCCTCCGCTTCCGCAGCTGCCTCCGCCTCCCCCTGTGCAGCCGCATCGACCTCCGCCTCAGCCTCCGCCGTCTCCGCCTCCGTCTCCGCCGCTGCTTGTGCCTCCACCGCCGCCTCCGCCCGCATGGCGGCCACCTTCTTGCGGTCCAGGTAACCCCGCCCAGCCGCCTGGATCCGTAAGACCGCCTCATCGTACGACATTTCCGGCGCGCCCTGCTCCGCCGCTTCAGGCTCCCCTTCCGCCTCCGCTGCCTCCGCCTCCGTTCCCCCCTGTGCGGCTTCCGCCGCCTCTGCGGCCGCCTCCGCCTCCGCTGCCGCCTGCTTCCCCTGCCGCATCGCGTTCATCTGCTTGCGCGCCTCGTAGCCCCGCCTCGCCGCCTGGATGCGAATGGCCGCCTTCACCTGCTCCTCACTGTACTCCTCCTGCCCCTCCCCCTCGCCGCCTTCGCCGCCTTCGCCACCGCCTTCACCCTCGCCCGCGCCCTCCTCAGCGGCCGCCTCCCCCTCCTCCTGCTCCTGCTCCTGCGGCGGCTGCTCTCCGTCCTCCTGCGCGCTCTGCGCCTGATCCAGCAGCACCTGCCGCCGCTGCTCCGCCCGCAGCTCCGCCACCCGCTTGCGGTCCTGGTGGCCCCGCCTCGCGGCCTGGATGCGGATCACCGCCTGCACCTGATCCTCGTCGTACTCCTCCGCAACCTCACCCCCAGCATCGCCGCCGCCACCATCGCCTGCCTCCGCCTCCGCCTCCGGCGCCGCCTCCGCCTCCGGCGCCGCCTCCGCCTCCGGCGCCGCTTGCGCGGCCTCCGCCGCCTCCTGCGCGGCCTGCCGCTCCGCGCGCTTGGCCTCCCGCAAGGCCGCCACCTTCTTCCGGTCCTCAAACCCCCGCCTCGCGGCCTGAATGCGGATGGCCGCCTTCACCTGATCCTCACTGTACTCCTCCTGCCCCTCCCCCTCGCCCTCGCCGCCGCCACCCTCGGGCTCTCCCGCGCCTTCCGCCTCGGCCTCCGCCTCAGGCTCAGCTGCGGCGGCTGCGTCGCCCTCGCCGCCCTCGCCTTCTTCTGCGTCCGGCTGCGGCTCCTCCGCCTCCGCCTCCGCCGCTGGTTCCTCGGCCTGAGGCGGCACTTCCTCCGGCTGCTCCTGCTCTGGTGGCTGCTGCTCCTGCTCTGGTGGCTGCTGCTCCTGAGGCTCCTGCGGCTGGTCCTGCGGCTCCAGCGGCGCTCCGAAACCCTCGATGAATGCCGCCACCTGCGCAAACACCTCCTCATTGTTCCCCGCAGCGTCCACATCCGCCACTTGGACACCCTGCAGCAGCAGCAGCGGACAGGCAGAGGTCAGGAGTGAAGGGCAGACGACAGCAGGCAGCAGGCAGCGGGGGCAGAGGCAGAGCGTGCACGCCGGCGTCCCCCGATCATTCAATCAATCATTCATCCATCCATTCATCCGCCGGTCTGATGCGGTGCGCCTCTAGGCTCCACGCCCGCCCGAGCAGCAGCCTTCCGCCCAATCCAGCTCCGCCCCTGTCCCTTCCCGGGGCTCAGCCGGCCTCAGGTCCCCAGGGCCGCCCCCCCCCCCCCACACACACACACACCCGGCTGGTTCCCGCCCCGCCATCCCCCAAGTCCCCAACCCGTCCCCCTCCCTCTCCCCCTTCCCCTCTTCCCGATGCGGCTCGTCTTTCGTGCCTTTCCTTTTATGTGTATGTGTGTGTATGTGTGTGTAGGAGATAAACGACAGCAAGACCCGACAGTGGGAAGCGGCCGAGCCTGCGCGCCCCCAACCCCCCCCGCCCCCCCCCCCCGGGCCCCACCTGGTCCCGTAGGATGTCGATGACCGGCTGCGTCTCCACGCGGAATCCGTCCAGTCGGTCGCGTACGGCCTCCTCACTGCCGTACATCTCCGCCGCCAGCATCCGCTCCACCGCCACCTCCTCGGGTACGGTCAGGATGAGCACTCCATCGGCCGGCCGCACGCGCGTCTCGAAGGCCTGGAGGGAGGGTTGTGCGTGTGTGAGTGAGTGAGTGTGGAACAAACACACATAAACACACAGCGAGACACAGCGAGAAGAAGCGAGACACAGCGAGACAGAGAGGGAAGGAGGCGAGTTCAGACCCTAGTACTCGGAAATGCACACACCCCCGGGTGGGGGAGGGGAGTAGGCATGAGACCGCAGCGGTGATGAAACGGGTGAGCGGTGGAACGAAGGGATGCGAAGGAGGACAAGGTGAGGGTCGGGCCATCTGCAGGCTTGCGTTGTTTCGCCAGGAGGCGGTGCTGAGCCGCCGGCGCGTGTGAGCAGCCGCGGCCGCCGTCTCCACCGGATGTGGGTCGCTCCCCCGGACCCAGTCCCCCCGCCATGTCCCGATGTTGCGTCGCGAGCCAGGAGGCCGGGGCCCCAACCCACCCCCGGGGGGCCTCAAAGGCTACGTGGCCTCCTTCCGCGACCCGGCTGGGCTGTATTGCCAGGCAGCTGGGTCGTCGTCCCCCTGTCAGCTGCCAGCCCCTCAGCTCCTGCCAAATACCTATCGATATCTTGCCAAATAGGTTGTTTTACCTTTTACCTCTCTGCCTCCCCTGCCTCTCTTTGCGAACAAGGATCCGGGACCCCACCAGCAGCAAACAAACAATAGCAACCACACCCACAGCACCCGCAGCACCTGCAGCACCCTCCCTCCCTCCCGGCCCCCCCCCACCCTCCCGCCCTCGCCCTCACCTCCAGGTGCCCCAGGTGCCGCGGAAAGCCGTTGAGCAGGAACCTCCTCCGGCTGGGCGAGCTGCCTCCCTCGCCTCCGCCCCCCGTGAGCGCCGCCCCCAGCAGATCCACCAACAGCTCACTGGGCACGTCCTGACCCACGGACAACAACTCGGCGGCCTGGGGGGAGAGGGGAGGGGAGGGGAAGGGGAGGGGCAGGGGAGGGGCAGGGAAGGTCGGTGCGTGAGTGGACGGCAGGCGGGTGGTCATGTCCACGCGGGCGGGCGGGCGGGCGGGCGGGCGGGCGGGCGGCCGCGCAAGTGGGCCAACACATAGGGAGGGGGCAGGAGCCTAAAGGGGGAGGGGGGGGGAGAGGGAGGGGAAGGGCGCAAGCGTCCTACCGACCCAACCAACCCGACCAACCGACCGACTCGCACCCCTTACCTGCTGCCCCAGCTCAGAGCCCCTCTCAATCTCCTCCCTCAGCAGCTCATCCGGTGACACCACCGCCCAGTGCGGGTAGCGCTGCGCCACCAGCTGGCACTGCGCCTCCTGACCACACCCCGGGGTGCCCAACACGTAGATCAACACCGCATCGGACAGCGCAGCAGCCGCGGCGCTGCGCATGCCGCCGCCGCCGCTGGGTGAGTCGTCGGCGGCGTCGCCGCCGCTGACGGCGTCGCCGTCGCCATCGCCGGCGCCGTCGCCGGCGCGGCCCTCCTCCTTATCGGTGGCTGGAGAGGGGAGGGAAGGAGGATGGGGCAGGGGTTCGGGGGCCTAACCATGGAGATGCACCCCCCTCCGCCCACCTACCCACACCACACACCCCTCCACTCACGTTCCCTCGCGTTCCCTCGTCCCGGGCCGTTTTCTATTACCCCACCCCTCCACCCACCCCCACCCCTCCACCCCCCACCCCCCACCCCTCCACCCCTCCACGCTCCACCCACCCCCCACCCCTCCACCACCCCACCCCTCCACCCACCCACACACCCAACCCACACCACCCACCCACACCACCCACACCACCCACCCAGCGCATCCATGTCGTCCATGAACGGCTCCACCGCCGCAAACACCTCCTCCTCGGGAGCCGCCGAGTCCACCTCGTGAACATTGCCGCCCGCGTCCGCCAGGAACTCAATCACCGGCTGGCTGTCCGCCCAGAACACGCCCATGCGCTCCCGGATAACTTCCTCGCTCGAGTCGTCGGGGCGACCCGAGGTGGCGCCGCGGGCCAGCAGCCGCTCCACCGCCACCTCCTCGGGAACAGAGAACACAAGCACGCCATCGCAGGGCTTGATCTGCGGGGGGGGGAGGGAAGGGGAGGGGGAAGGAGGGGAGGGGAGGGGTTAGGGAGTGATATGCTCCCTTTGGGGGAGAGGGGCGTGTGTGTGCGTGCGTGTGTGTAAGGGGGGGGTTATCCACGTATAGGCCGGAGCCCGCCTCACCCACATCCCTCTGGTGCTGCTCCGTGCAGCGCCAGCCGCCCCGCCCCAGCCGCCCACCCCCCCACACGACAAAAACGACCCAGATGGCGCCGCTGCCAGCGGCCCCCCTCCCCCAGCATTAGGTATTGCTGGGTCCGTTCGCCAACGTCGCCTCCATGTCCCCCGCGGCCCCTCCCCCCTCCCTCCCGCACCCCAGTCCCCTGCCTTCCCTGCCCGCGGCGCTCCCACCCCAGTACCCGAGTCCCCCTCATCGCCCCTCTGGTAACCCACTGGGTTCCGACTGGCCTCTCTTCCATCCCGCTACTCAGGCACGTCTGTCAGCCTCTGTCAGCCTACTGCCTCCTTAGACTGCCATTCTGTACCCCCTTACCCCCCTCTCCCGTCTCCCCCCTCTCCCCCTGTCCGCTCATGCGGGTACCGGTATGTCTGGTGGGTATTGCATTGCTGGGTCCGTTCACCGCGTTTCCTTGGCTGGCTGTGGCCCCCCTGCTTGTTATCTCATCCCGCCCGAGCACCCCACAGCCCACCTCAGCCCCTCCACCCCCAGTCTCCAACTCCCGGTCAGCCCCCAACCCCTGCCCCAGTCAGGCCACAGGCCCCCAGTCAGCCCCCCAGTCAAACCCCCAGTAAACGCCCCAGTCAAACCCCCAGCCAGTTTCCCCCCCAAGTCAACCCCCCAGCCAGGCCCCCCCAGTGAACCCCCCAGCCAGTTCCCCCCCCCTGAGCCCCCCAGCAGTCACCCACCTGCGTTTGAAACTCCATCAGCTGGTCCAGCGTCCTCGGGAATCCGTCAATGAGGAAGCGGGAGGAGCCGCTGCTGGCCATGGCGTTGGTCAGGAGCTCTGGAGGGAAATGCAAGGGCGCGTGTGTGTGTGTGCTTTGGAGGGGGGGAAGGGGGTTGGCACGGTGCGTGTGTGTATGTGTGTGATACGGGGGCGGGGGGGGGAGGAGTGGGCGCGGCTGCAAGCGTTCTAAAAGCCTACACTGCCACCCATCACCCGCGTTCTTTGTACTGGAAGCAGCACCACATCGAGAGCGCGAGGTGAGGTTACGCCTCCTGGGGCCGGGCTGGATGGAAGATCGGCCTGCAGCTGTGCTGCTGCTTCCCCAGCAGCAGCTTCCCCCGCCTCTGTCCGCTGCGGGCTGGATGTCCCCGGCTGGGCGCTCACCGAGGATCAGGTCGCTCGGCACCATCTGCCCAGACGACATCATTTCGTTGACCTGCTGGCCCTGCGTGAACGTGTGGCCGGGATTGCCGTATGCGTCGGGACATTGTAGGCAGCGGCAACATGCGCAAGAACATGTGAGCCACCCGCCGTAAACGCGCGGGGAGGTTGGTCGCATAAGGAACCGTCTTTCCGCTTGGACTCAAACCCCAACAACGGCCCCTGACAGGGTCGGGGGGCCCACGTGGGCAGGCCGCCGCGTGCAGGTGCCATGCGCATCAAGCGCAGACCGCGTCTCACCAGCTCCGTGCCTGCTTCCACCTCATTCCGCAGCAAGTCGCCTGTCGATAAGTGAGTCCAGCCATACTTTTCGACGATTTTCTCGCATTGGGTGCCCTTGCCGGACCTGCGCGGGCGGAACCCGACCCTTAGAAGTCCCGCTCGAAAGCGGACCGCCGAACGGAGCGGCTTACCCCGGAGCTCCAAGAACGAAGATAATTGTAACTTTGTCCATTTTCACTGGTTTTGCGTCACAAGGGAGACGGACATTAGCACAGAGGCTTTGGGCGCATTATTGCTATTGGAGCATTTCCAAATGCTCGTGTTGTAATCTGGCAGCAAACCAAGCAAGGACGCTGTGAGTTTTCGGGGTTTCTGACGTGCGCTTTTGTACGACAGGAACGTAAAGTCTAATCGACGGGATTTGCCACACCCAAGCGACAACAGCCGTCAGGTGCCTGTTTTCAAAGCCGGAAGACAAACTTTGCTAGCATGCGAAGCTTTTGACGACAAGCCAACATGGAGTTGATAATAGCGCAGTTGGTTCACGCGGCCAACGCAGCCTCTCGCCCTGTGGCATCCGCGCTGCACGTTTGCCTCTGCCTCACATATGCAGCCCATCTGTATCGACATCGTCACGACTGGGCAAGTGGCCAAAAAATCTTGCGTTCGTTATTCTTCTTCCCGCTTCAAGGCGGTCACCGGCACGCTGTCTTCCAGGTTTTCGCATGGGTAAGTTCTCAGAGAAGCTCGCTTGCTGGAGCGCCGGTCAACTTGTTTGTCCCATGCGGCACGCGACGCGAAGCGCGCCATTGACAGCGGGTGTTGCGTTACGGGCCCGAAATGCCCCACGCTTGCCGGCCAGCAGGCGTTTAACTTGTCGTGTTCCTCGCCTTTTTCCTTCTCAGGGCCTGTGGACGCTTTCTGCCGCCATAACGCTCCCGGTCTACCTCTCGATTCTAGCGGCGGATAGCCGCGGCTCCGCAGCGGCCGGCATCCGCAGCGCTCTGCTGCGCATACTGGGTCTGCGAAAACCCCTCATCCCTCTCACGCACGTTGACGCTGCCTCGGGCGCGGCCGCGGTGTCGGGCCTGTGGGGCGAGCTCTTCATGCTCAAGGCGCTCCTCGTATTTGAGGGCGGCGCGCGGCTCAGCCGCGGCGCTGGGAGGCGCGGCAGGCAGGGCGTTAATCGCCGTGACCGTGCAACGACAGACGCCGAAACGCGGCCGCAGCAGCAGCAGCTGCAGCTGCTGAGCAGCTCCCAGCAGGAGGCCCTGCCACAGGCAGCAGCAGCCACAGAAGAAGAGGAGGACGAGTGCCAGCAGCAGCAGGGGCGGACCGCGGAACGCTCCCCAGATGAGCTGCACCGCACGCAGGTGGGAGTGGGAGCAGGCGCGCAACGCAAAGCCACGCGGTGGTGCCGGAAGGGGTGTGCACACTCGCAAGGCCCTGGCTGGGTCATAAGGGCTGCGTCATAAGGGCGGAGTCATAAGGGCTGCGTCATAAGGGCTGAATCAATGAGGCTGCGTCATAGCCTTGCTTGGCTAGGCTTTCGGGGATGGAGTTTGGACGAAGGGAGAACCGCCTCGAGATAGGCATCCGAGGCGACCCAGTTTTCAGTCCCGGGGGTGCGCGGATGGACGGATGGACGGAAGGGGTGTGCGGGCTGACGGACAGGAGAGGAAGGAAGGAAGCCTCGGGGGGGGGCGCAGCCCCGGGGTCGGAGTCCTGTCGAGTGTTGGGAAGTACCGTATCAAGCAGGGGCCAGCGACACCCAGTCGCGTGTGTGGAGAGCTGCCTTCCCACAGGACCCCGCGTTACCGGCCTCCCCACCCCACCTTTGAACCCCCCCCTTCCTCGGGGGTTTCCGGTGCCTTGCAACACACTTACTGCTTTCCACTCACTTCTTTTGGTTGATCCCCTTCAGCTGCACAACATACATCGCACCGCATCCCTGCCTTTGCCTGTATATCAATGCCTAACCATGCTGTCACCATGCCCTTCCCCTCGCCACTTGCCTGGGCTGCCGCCGCAACGCTGGTCATCTTCAGGTAAGCGCTCGTTTCCTGAGTGTTGATTGCGTGCTTACAGGTCCCTTGTGCTCTTAGGCCTCGTTGTTTGGGCTTTCGGGCGGGGTACTAGGTTCACGCACGCGCATGCCAGCAACAGCGATTCCCTCCGCTCTCGCTCTCCGCTTCACTACCATCAGCCAACTACGTTAACCTCTTCGTCAATAGTTCACAATACTATAGCATTAGCCTACTACGTTTCATACGGTGGGCGGCGTGACAGCTCTTACACGCTGCCTTACACGAACGACTCCGACACGAGTTCGTTTGGGGCGCCGTCACGCTTGGTGTTCGGCGCAGCCACTGGTCGACTACAAGCACTAAATTGGTAACTATCGGAGTCCGTAAGCAGTTCGTTTTCGGGAAGCTTGACAGAGATCCAGTCGATCTTCAGGCTACAACGTCCGCAGGGCCTTTTGTTTCTTTCTTGCAAATTCACTCTTCAAACTCCCCTCCTCCCCTCCCCCCAAACCCGCCATCTGGCTGCCGCGGAGTGCTGCGTTTGCGCCATCCCGCCCATCCCCCCAAAACCCTTCCCGCCTGCCCCGCCGCCCGAATCTCAAACCTCGCCGTCTTTCCCCTTTCCTTCCCTTCCCTCCCCTCCCCTCTTCTGTTTCTTTGGCCTCCCAACCAACCTCAGCCAGCGCGCAAACCTCCCCCCTCCCTCCCCTCCCCCCCTCCCTCCTGTTCCCTCCCTCAGCTCCTGGAGGGCCCCCTGGCCAGTCTGCTGGTGTGTCTGATGGGTCTGTCCCTCTCAGTGACCGGATTCGTGCTGCTGCTGGCGCTGGAGCACCTGCCGGATACCGCATCGGGGTGAGGCGGAGGGAGGGAGATGCGGAGGGAGAGGGGAGAGGAGAGGGGGTTGAGTGGGAGATGCGGAGGGAGAGGGGAGAGGAGAGGGGGTTGAGTGGGAGCGAACGCAACGTTGGGCTTTAGGCCACACCCGGGCAACCGACAGCCCGCGCGCTGTCGGTTCGTCAAACTTCGCCGCCATTCCATCGCTGCGGTTCGTATTGCTGCTCGGGAGTTCACCCCGGAGACGGAGAGAGAGAGATAGAGACGGAGAGGGAGAGGGAGAGGGAGAGACCCCGGAGACGGAGAGAGAGAGAGAGGGAGGCGCAGGGGGGAAAGAGAGTTCTCCCGCCCCCCGCCCGACCCGGGCCCACACCTCTCGCCTGCCGTCCCCTCAGCACTGGCCCTTGAGCCGGCGCCAGCGCAGGGACTGAGCTGAAGCCGGAAACCATAAGCGTACCCACCTCCCACCTACTCGCCCACAACCCCCTGGCGCGGGCGCTTCCCGCGCCGAGCCCCCCCCCCCGCCATACATACGCACAGACGCACTCTCCAATCCCTCCAACTCACCAAACCGTTGCTGGAAACCATCGCCAATGGCGCATTGCACTCTCAACTCCCCAACCGAGTGTCTTCTGATGACCCCCGGCTCCTGAACAACACGTGCACCCCACTGCCCCCCCGCTGCCCCCCCCCCCCGCCCCCCTCGCCCTCCCCCCTTGCCCACTCGCAGCGTGCTGTACTGCTGCCTGGCCCTCTCCTGCGTCTTCATCGGCGCCAGCAGCACCCACGGTCTGGGGGGGCACCTGAGGCACTGCGCGGGGGCGGCCAGCAGCGCGGGGGCGGCGGTGCTGCGAGGGGGAGCGAGCGCGGCGGCGGCGGCGGCCACGGCGGCGGCGGGTGCCGTGCAGGGCGGGGGCAGCGGCGGCGGTGGGGCCCATGCGGGCCACGGCGCCGCGGGGGCGGGAGATGCGGGGGGTGCGGGGGATGTGGGAGATGGTGATGGTGAGGAGGCGGATGTGGCTCCCACCTGGCGCTTCTTCCAGCCATTCCAGGGGGGCTCTGTCTTCGTGGCCACGCAGGTGGGGAGGTGGGGTGGGTGGAGCGGTGGTGTGTGTGTGTGTGTATGTTTTCAAGGGGGGAGTGTGGGAAAGGGTGTGGGAGAGCGTGGGAGAGTGTGTACCGTATGTGAGAGTGCGTGGGGGAGAGTGTGTGTGGGGGGAGAGGGAAGGGGAGGGGAGGGGAGGGTTTGGGGCATAAGGGTATTGTTGCCCGTGTCAACCGCCCAACCCGCCATCTGTCCGTCCGTCACCCTGCTTCGTGGCGCCTCCGCCACCCCATCGCCCCTCTCCCCTTGGACACTGCCCCGTTACCCAACGACCGCTCAACCCACCGGCTCACTCACCCCCTTACAAACTTCGGCCAGAGCAAGACCGAACCGCGCGAAGGAGTATCGTATCCCGCCCCTTTGCGGGACTGCATCTCACTCTCAATCCCCCCGCCCCCGCCCCCACTGCAACCCAAAACAACGCCCCGGCCTCCCCACCCGTTTGGACTGACTGTTTCCTTTTACCCCCTCGTGCCCCTCCTCGTGTCCCTCCCCCCTTCCCGGTATATCTCTGCGGTGTCTTCTTTCTTACCCCACTCCCCGGAGTATCCGTTAACCTGCTTGCTCCCCGGAATATCCGTTGGGTAATGCCCCCGCCCCCCCCCGTCCCCCCTCAGGCCATTGGCTGGACGCTGTTCAGCAGCACTGTGGTGGCCGTGTTGCTGTTGGCCAAGGAGCTGGTGGTGGGGGTGGGCTACTGCATGCGCTGCTGGGCACTGGCGGCGGGGATGCTCATGATGGCGACACAGCTGGTGGGTGGGGGTGGGGGTGGGGGGCGCGGGGGGGGGTGTAAAGAGAATTTCGCAGCGGGGGGGGGGGAAGGGGGTCGTAGGGGGGTGAACGTGTGTGTGTGTGGGGGGGGGTTGTCGGTGTGTGTTGGAGGGTGGCGGGGGAGGGGGAGGGGAAGTGAGGCGGGGAAAAGCGCCAGCTGGCGCGTAGTTGATGGGCGGGAGAGTGGAGGGCGGTGGGGGGTTGAGGCAGGCAGGGAGGGAGGGAGATGCTGGCGGGAAGAGGGATGGGCTCGAGGGGGTGATCCACGTATAGTGGGGGGAGACGGGAGGGGGGCTCCAGCCCCCTGCCTCCTCAGACACGACTGCCACACCCACACCCACATTTGCGTCCGCGTCCGAATCCCCCCTCTCCACCTCATCTCCTCCATGCTGTCTGCGGTTTGTTTTTCGCCCCGACCCCCCCCCCCCCGCCCTCGAGAATAATGACATCGTGCCTCCGGTCTTCTTCACCCTCTTATGAGGCGGCTTGCTCCAGCCAGTGCCATTGACCCAGGTCACGCCGCTCCCTCCCCCGCCCTCCCCCCCTGCGTACGCCAAACGTGTCCGGGCAGGTGCTGGGTGCGTCCATTCTGACCTTCCAGAACCGCCGCCGAGCCCGCAAGCTGTTGCAGCCGGTGCTGCACCACCCACGAGCCTCGCTGGCCCGGGCGGCAGGTGGGGGCGCAGGGCGGGGGCGGGGCGGGGGGCGGGGGCGGGGCGGGGGTTGAAGAGGTCGATGTTCAGGGGGGAGGGCGGGTTAGGGTTTCATGCGAAATGAAAGGAAATCGAGGGCGCGTTAGTTGGGGCGGGGCGGCGTTGCGGCGAGACATTGGCCGTTGGGTCTCAAGAATCATTCCTACTTTGTCGTACCTCGTACCTGGTACCTGGGGAGCGCGACACCGACCCCACCCAAAGTGTTTCGTTGTTGTCGGCGGGATAGCAACGACGTGGTGCCCGTCACGTCGACTACTGAGGCTCATACCTCCTGCCCCCTTCCCTGCCCCTAAATGCCCTTTCCTCTCCTCGCCCATGCGCGCTTCCCCTCCCCTCTTCCTCCCTCCCGCACCCGGTGTGTGTGGATCGGTCAGAGATCGGCGGTCCTACCTTCTGTTCCCCCACCCGCGCACCCGCCACCCGACCCCCCCCATTCGTCCACGTTTGCAGCGTTCGTTCTCCGGCTCCCCTGCACACCACCTCTCAAAACCCATTTTCATCCGCTCCACTCCTCCCTCCTCCTCCTCCCCCTCCTCCCCTCCCCGGGTCAGCTCAGCCTCATCGCCTCATTGGACCTCTCTCTCTGTTTACCCCTAAGCCCTCCCCGCACCCCGACCCTCCTTTTCTCCCTATCCCCACAGGCCTGGCAATGCCGGTGGTGATGATGTACCTGCCCCTCCACGTCAGCTGCTCAGCAGTCGCTGCCGCATTCGCGCTGCTGCCGCCGGGGCGCGCCGGGGCGGCGGTAGCTGCCGTACTGCTGCCGTACTTCGCCATCACGCTGCGCGGCCACCCCGCGCACTCTGGTGAGATGAGTTTGTTGAGGGCCGTGCTGCCGTACTACTGCCGTCGCCGTGCTGCCGTACTACTGCCGTCGCCGTACTGCCGTACTGCTGTCATCGCCAGCGATGCACACTGTGCAGGAGACCGACGGGCGAGGATTGCGACAACGCGTGACAGCTCTCGTCTGGGCAGCGAGCCAGAGGCACGCGCGCGGACTGTGGCAGCCGCCTCGTCCTCCTCGTCCTCCTTCCTCCCCTTACTCCCAACCCCCTCCTCAGCACCCACCTCCCCCTCCCCCCTCTTCCCCCCTTCCTCCCCCTATCTGCTCCAGGTTGCCGGCGTTGGTCCTGGCTGTGCCGCTGGTTCAGTGCCGAGGTGGAGGGCAGTCTGGCCTGGTGGTCGGGCAGACTGGAGGTGATTCGCGACTTCCCGGGAACCGCACACCAGGCGGCAGACCGCATCGAGGAGCTGGAACGGAAACGGGAACGGGAACAGCGGCGGAAGCTGGAGAGGAAGCGGGGCCCGCAGCAGCAGCAGCAGCAACAGCAGCAGGAGGGATGCCGGGAGGCGCCTGCGGCGCCGGCTCCGCCCGCGCGGCGGCGCTACGTGCTCGGTTTCCACCCTCACGGTCTGTACCCCACCGGCGCCGGCTTCCTGCCGCTGATGCCCTCGGTTCAGTCCGCCTTCCCGGGTACCACCATCGTAACGCTCACCGCCTCCATCGTGCACTACCTGCCCGGACTGAGGGACATTGCGGGATGGGCGGGATTCCGGCAGGTGGGTGGGTGGGCGGGTGGGTGGGTAGGTGGGTAAGGGATTGAGGGAGGGGGAGGGGGAAGGAGAGGGGGCGGTCGGTCGGTTTGGCGAGGAAGCGAGCGAGGGACTAAGCGAGCGAGCGGAGTGATGTTGCCGAAGATTGGTGCCGAGGAGTTGGCGCGGTTGGCTTTGTTGGACGTTAGGTTTTGGGTTACAGCGGACCTTGCGCCATTCGCAGCCCTTTCACTCTCCCACTTCCCCCCTCCTCATCGCAGGTGACCCGGGCCACCTTCCGCCGGGCGCTCCGCGACACAGGCGCCGTGCTGCTGTGCCCCGGGGGCCAGGCGGAGCTCGTGTACGCGGACAGAGCCATACCGCCCAGGGGCTCGGTCGCCGCGGCGGCGGAAGCATCCGGCGCCGCCGCCGCCGCAGGCGCCGCAGCGGTGAAGCCGCGCGAGGTCGTGGCAGCGGCGGCGGAGTGCGCCATCACGGCGACGACGGCGCCGCCGCCGCCGCCGCCGGAGGCGGCGGCGGCGGCGGCGGCCGTCGAGCGACCCACGGGTCGGTGGCCTTCGCGGCCGCCGCGTTCCCTGCCAGCGGCGTCCTCGCGGGGTCGTCACCAGCTGGTCATCTACGCGGGGCACCAGGGCTTTGTGCGGCTAGCCCTGGAGGAGGGTGGCTGGCTGGTGCCGGTGCTGGCGCTGGGGGAGGTGCTGCAGCTCCGAAACCTCATCTCGGCGCCCGAGATGCAGCGAGCCACCTACAAGCGCCTGGGCTTCCCGGTGCCCTTCATCCTAGCCGGCCGCTGGGGCCTGACCACGCTGCCGCTGCGCAACCCGCTGATCTACGTGCTCGGCGCGCCGCTGGCGCCGCCGGCCGGCTGGGAGGCCGAGCGGAGCCGCCAGCTGGCGGCGGCGGAGCCGCCGCCGGCGGCCGAGGCCGCTGCGGGCGCGGAGCGCCCGCGGGCGCGGCGGCGCCGGGCCGCCGCCGCGGCGGCGCCGCCGGCGGCAGCCGGCGGCACCGCCGCTGGCGGGCCACGCGGTGGCGGTGGTGGCGGGAGTGGTGGTGTGGTAGTCCCGCAGGAGGTGGTGGATGAGTACCATGTGCGGTTCTATGCGGCGCTGGCGGTGTTGTGGAGGAGGTACCGGCACCGGCACCCGGTGTTGGCACATGCGGAGTTGTGGATGGAGTGGGGGAAGTTGGGGCCGCCGGAGGATTGGGAGGAGAGGCTGCGCCGGGCGGAGGCGGAGGCGGAGGCGGCGACGGTGAAGGTGGCAGCGGGGGAGGAGGAGGGCGGTGGTGGTGCGGTGGAGGAGAAGGGGGTCAGGGTGGTGGAGGCGGCGGAGGGGCAGGGCTTGGCGGAAGCGCTAGGGGTGGTGGTGGAGGCGAGTGGAGCGGAGGCGACGGTGGCGGAGGCGGAAGAGGATTCGCAAGAGGAGGCGGAGGCGGGGGTCGAGGCGGGGGTCGAGGCGGAGGCGGAGGCGGAGGTCGCGAGGGCGTAGCGGCCGGACCGGCAGCTGCGAAGCAGTAGCGGGGAGAGCGCGCGAGGACAGCAGTTTGCGGGTGTGAGAGGTGCGCAGCCTTCACGGTGGGTCGGAGGTCGGACGAAGCACTGGAAAGCGGGAGGCGGGTGGGCGCCGGAAAGCGCCGCGACACGCGCACGTGCACGTGCAGTCCGTTTCCTCGCTTCGTGTATAACAGGTGTGGCACAACACAGCACAACACAGCACAACACAGCAGTGTGTGAGGGGTCAGGCATTAGGAGGGACATGTGTTGGGGCTTCATGCAGTCTGCCAGTCTCATCAGACACACATGCCGGGCTAAGTAGTATCCGCAGCTGTCTGTAGGGCTGCAGAGGAGACGACCGGAGGGACGAATGAAGCGCCCCAGAGCACAAGCGCCGCCGCGGGGCTTCCTGATCCTCCCTAAATCCCTTAGCCCCGAGCAGGTGTAGGGTTTGGTAGGAAATGTGTGAGCGTGTGTGAGAGAGAGGGACGCGAAGTCTCTCGGGCAACGGAGGGAATGAAGTGAAGATGTTGCAACAAGGGATCCCGTGAGGGATGGGGCGTTGCGCCCGTTGGCCGGTGGGTGGGTTGGGTGGATGGGGCAAGATCCTCTTGGCGGCGAAAGAGGCTCTGCTGCACGGTCTGTGTTCTGTGGGGTATGTGCGGTCGATGTGAGGTGTGAGGCCTCTGATTTGTTGCGGTCTGTGGTTATGGGTGCGGGTTAATGATCTGTAGACACGGGGAGCAGTGTAGCCTTGGGTGTGCCGCTAGCTTGGTGTGACGGCATTGATTGTGGTGGGGGTGGTGGGGGTGGTGGGGGTGGTGCTGAGGTCCTTAGGGCAGTGCGTGTGTGTGTGTGTAAGCGACGGGTGGGGATCAGCGGGCGGGCCTTCACGCAGCGCCGTGCCGTACGAAGTTTCCTGCGATGTCGCGCCGTACTTTTGTGTTGTGGTGGTGTTGTTTTGGTTTTGAGCGGGCAGCAGGAGGGGCCGATTTTGAGCGCGGAGGGAGAGCGGCGGCGCTTGCTACCATTTCGAACAGCTGCTGCTGCTGCTGCTGCTGGCAGAGTGCAGAGGTGGGCAGCGGCAAGCGCAACTGTACACTACCGTACGTGGTGCGGGGTAAAATAGGTAGGTAGGCAGGTAGGTAGGCGGTTTCGTCTACGACAATGTACGGCGGCGCCGCTTGGATGGCATGCGCTAGCTTGGGTGGCAGGGCGGTGTCCCGTCTCGGCCCGAAACTAACGCGATGGTTTGCTTGGTCTTTCTGTGTGTCTGTCGATTCCTTTTGTTGATAACGTCGCGGCGCATCGAGCCACCCACCCAATCTATCGTCTGTCGAATCCCGCGCTGAAGCTTGTGTTCACATGGAAGCGGCGGCGGCGACGCGTCAGTGGGGCGCCAGCCACGTCGTTGTCGTGGGCGTCGTCGTGGGCGTCATGGTCGCCAGAGTGTGTGTGTGTGGGTTTTAGGTTTTGGGTGGGTTGGGGGAAGCCGCGGCGCAGCTCAGCTCCCCGCGCATCTTTGGGTGGGAGGGTCTCAGCTGCAATCGTCATCGCAACCGCATGTGCGTCGTACATGCTTGCATGTACAGGTACAGGTACAGTCGCTCTGTGCGTACGTACGGCACGTGTGTATTGTGTCGGACCAGCGCCCTTACTTGGGTGATCCCCATGGCTGGAAGAAAGATGGGCGCGAAGAGGAGGGAGGGAGGAAGGGAGGGAGGGAGGCACAGCGCGCGCACCGCTGCGTGGACGCGGGTAGGTGGCGGCAGGATTGGGGCCGGGGCGCGGCGCCCGGCGGCCAGCTGCTGCTGGTGGGTGGGTGCGGCGATTTGGATGTCTGCGGCAAGTGCGTAGTCGCGTGCGCGAGTGGTCGTACGGCTGTATGTTGCCGCGGGGCGTCGGTCTTGCTTACTTGCGTTCGGGCCATTCCGAGTATCAAGAGCAGTTTGCATGTTTGCAGTTTTGTGCGCTGGCGGCGGCGGTGGGTGGGTGGGTGGGTGGTGGAGGGATGGCAGTTGGGCAGCAGTCGCTTCGTGTATGTACGGCACGATTGAAGGGGGGAGGAGCGAGGAGTTCGCGTTTCTGTATGTGCGTGCAAGCAACTGTGATGCGTGGTAGGTGCGAAGTAATAAAACGCGTTTGCGGAGTAAGCGCGGCGTGTGTGGGCGCGTGTGGGCGCGTGCATGCAGTCATCTTATTTCCTGCGGCAGACCTTTGCAAATTGCAATCAATGTGTATAACACCAACTAACTTCCACCTCATTTGTACTGGCTGCGTCGTTCGGCGCACGCCCCCGTGGTTACCCCCTGGTTGATTTTGATGACCTACCTGTCTTGTCCTCCTCCTACGTATTCTGCACACATCCATCCTTCCATACCGGTAGTACGCACGCACGCTCGTCACCAAGAAGCCACGCAGGGCCGCCGCCGCCTGCTGTGCATACACATACGCACATGTACACGTGTATATGTATGTGTGCACACACAGGACGAAGGCTCGTAACAGGCAACGACATCGTGCGTGCGTGCACCTCTATCTCCGCAGCCCCTCCGCACCGGTCGTTCGTTCGACCACCATCTATCCACCTATCCCCTAGCCTCTCCACATTTGTTGCACGATTCACCCGCCCGTACGTGTGCGCCATGTGTCCACACTCATTCGTCCACTTCTTACGGGCGGACCGCGCATCAGCCGTAGATCCAGGTCCCTTCCCTTCAGGAGCGAGCAGCCAGTTCGTCTGTACTTTTGGGGCCTAGTGTTGGACACGGTGTTCGGTCTGCTTCAACATGGCTGGCCGTGTATTGCAAAAAGAATAAAAGATACGGATGATGTCATACACGGCCGCGCCGCTTCAACACGACCGTGTACAGATGGCCGTGTATGTCCAACACGGCCATGTATACCGCCCCGGGTAGACACGGCTGGACATGGTCGTGTAGACACGCACGGCTTGTGTATAGTCTAGCTATAGAGTCGAAGGAGAGGCACGGTATACCAAGTTGGATGGGGCGGAGGGAGCTCCGCCACGCACGATACATGCGCTGACGGCCCCTCTATCTCCAACGCTGGTAAAGTGGCCAAAGCCACGACTTCCCAGATCCCACACACACAGGGATGGATGGACACCTACCTGTCGGGGCCTGCACCAGCCGTAAGTGAAACCGCTGCACCACCGAAACGACCAATACACCGCATCCTGTCACAGCTCCTCACGCAGGGTCCGCCGAGCAACAAAACATTTACAAGACAGATGCCGAAGGACCCACGCAGCAAAGCCCACCCCGCGCAACCGCTGCACCGTACGTATGGGCAGCACCCAGCCCTGCCACGAGGTGCTTGCTTGTCCGCACACGACCGGGAAACCCGCCGTGATGTATGCCATGTACCGCCAGCCGCCAAAGGGCCCCCGCCCTTTGGTCGTTCTCCCAGTGCAGCCGCCTCAGGCGACGCAGGGTGTCACCATACACCGCAAACTACACGCAGCGGATGCACTGACGACAGGGCAATCGTGCGCGTCAACGAGGATGTCCATCCTCTTGGCACACCTTCATGTCCTGCTGATACTTCCGTCCCCCGGCAAGTTGCAGCTGAGTCCCGTGCATGCGCAAGATGATTCATTGAAGTTACAGGGTGTATATCACCTATTACCGAACGCTATGATCGACTTAACAGCACACCGTGACAATTTGGAGCAAGATAGATTGTGCTCGCTAGCTACCTTGCGTTGTATAAGCGCGTAATAAGGTTGCCTGAGGTTGGCTACGATAGGTAACACCCACCAGTCGTAGCTATCTAAACAAATAAGATCAGCGACCTAGAACACAGACTGCTAAGGAATGCAGTCAAACGTACCGAACGTAATAATAAAAGCAGCAGTAAGACTTTCAGACGGAGTCTACCCTGAAAATTCCTAGCTAGTTAGCTAGCTAGTTAGCTAGTTATGGAACTATGAACCCCCAAAGAAACGAACGTCTAGGAACTTCAGCTTACGTTCACCAGTACTACTGCTGCACGGAGCTCACGTACGCATGGCAGTACAGATGACAGATAGGTCCAGTAGTACGACGAAGCAACTGTCTAATAATAACCCCTCAGCTTGCCTTCATAGCCCCCCTGCTGCAGGCAAATGTTGCCCGCATACGTAGGACTCAACACAAACCTCGACGCAAGCCACGCGTTGTAAGTATGCGTGCGAAGAGGAAATCCCTGCCTCCAGCTGCCACACAAGCGAGCTGCTGTCTAGATACACGGATCTACTTCCAAAACACCCATCCAGGGTCCCATACATTTCCATGGGGTAAGCCACTAGGCGCAGCGAACATGCATGTCGGAGGAGATAGCCCATCAAATAAATAAACCCTTACTCGCTCTCATCAGCTCCATCTATCCACACTGCTGCTAGCACGCCGACAGAGAGCCTAAACACCGGATGCAGTACACGCAGCAGGCGACGCGTGCGCACAATACAAAGAAAATCAGTCTAGAGAGCTCAAAAACCCGATGCAGTGCAGGCGATGCGTACGGCATGCAATACAAAGGAAAACATACACGCAGTCCACCTAACTGGATCCCACGCTGAGATACGTAACAACTTTATTTATAATCCTAGCGACAGTTTCCATGCATACATTTATTTCCGTACCGCGGTCCCCGCCGTCCGTCCCAGCCATCCCAGCCATCCCGGACGGAGGCCGCTCAGCCCCTCTCGGCCGCGGCACATCTTCACCGCCGCGGCAGGTTCGCTCGGCTCCGTATCATGTATACCATCCAGCTAACCACGCACAACGGGCTGCCCCACGATACGAACAAGTGCTGCCAAGTGCGTTTCGCTTAACGCCTGATGAGAACTTGCCAGCAGTCCTATGTTGGCGCGCGGTAGGGTGGCGGCTGTGAGTGAACTCGCTCATCATGCCACGCATGTTGGCCTCGCATCAATCAGCAGCAGGGCGTACGCTGTGTTCGTTTGCGCCGTGCCCATACCAGCCATGCCGATTGCAGCGCGTGTCGATCGGCTGCATATAAGCGCGTGCGTGTGAGGGTTAGACCCACGCCATGTATGGTAGGTACGCGCACATGTTTGTCAATTGCGCAGTATGTACACATTTACGGCAGCGGCGGCGGGAGCTGCTGCTGCTGCTGCCGCAGGGCGCAGCAGTTCTCATCCGGCAGCGACACCAGCCAGGGGTTGAGGGTGACGTTGCGTAGCAGCGGACTCTCCCCGGGAGCACCGCCGGGGTAGAAGATCCTGAGTGCGTGGCGGAGAGCGAGACGAGCGAGTACGGGCGGGCGCGCGTAAGCGAGTTCACGGCGGAGATTATCACGGCAGTGCATTTATTTGGAAAGGACTGCATGGCATGTATGCCCGATCGACGCGCCGTAAGCTAGATAGAGGCAGGAACAGGTAGGTGCACAAACCTAACAGATGTCTGTATGTATGAGCTAGCGGGGATCACATATACGTAGGGGCGCATGCCGCCACGCGCGCCTGCTGCAGACGCCCATGCGTGCTTACTGCGATCGCTCGTGTCTGGCCTGCTGCTGGCGGCGGGATGCTACAGCCGTTCGTTTGCGGTTCGTGATCACGCAGGCGCCGTGAGATGGATGGAGGTTGCTTGGGAGCGAGGTTGGCGGAACTAACTAACGCGCATCGACGACAACTGGATCGGTCGGGCTCTCACCTGTAGATGCCCCTGGAGATACTGTACGACAGACTGTCTTGTACGGCAGGATTATTGGATGATATGCGAAGCGGGGTCAGGCTGGTCGTGCGCTGTGGGCCGTAGTCGGGGTTGACCGGATCGTCGTACCTGCGCGTACATACGTACGGCAGCGGGTGTCAAATTATTGGACGCCGCCGCCGCTTATGAGCTGCGATGCCGAGAAACGGTTGGAAGATAGAGAGGAGCGAGTTGCCTTATTAGGACACACGCATCAGCTTGGTCAGAACTGTTCGTCTGCTGGCAGATCTTCTGTGTGTGAACGACGGAATTCACCGATAGATGCATACATGTGCACGATTCGGCTATACAGCGACGACCGCCTGACTGACTAGCTTGCTACCGTAATCATCATGTCCGGACCAACCGCCGATAGATCCCCTCCTTACCCGCGCGCCCTGAAGAAGTCCCACCCCGGCCACATGGAGTAAACTCACAGGTCGTACAGGATGTTGAGGTTCTGGACAAGCGTCGGCTCGAATTGCATCGGCAGCGCCGTACTGTTTGTACGACCAGACTCAGTGCGCACTACCCGGAAGGAGCGCATCATTTCGTAATCCTGCAGATAGAACGGGCAGAGTCAAGGCGTCAGTGCAATCTACCAGCGGGTCAAATAGTAGACGGTGTAAGCGGCTGAGTATTGCAAGAAGGAGGGCAAGCTACGTTTGTGGAGATTGGTGAGTGCCCGACGACTGCGTGCTGCCGAGACCGAGCAGCGCCCCACCCCAACCCCCACACACCGCACCCCACCACACGCCCCCCCTCACCTCGTGGATCAAGTTATGGCAATGGAACATGTACTCGCCGCGGTGGGGTCCGAACCTGCGCAGGGCGGGAAGAGATGCGTAGGGCCGAATGAGTGCGCGGCACAGTGGCACATCGCGGGGGGCAACAGCGGGCATGGAGATGCGTCGCCAGCAGGATGCTATGGGGGCGGGGTGAAGCTTTATTCAGAGCCCGCCAATCCGCGGGGCTGCGAGGTGCGTTGCATGCGTTGACGCAAAACACCGCGCCGCCTCGCGCCCACCTACATTTAGGACATACATACATACCATACCTGACAAGCAGTGAAACCTCGGCGCCCGGATCCAACTGTACGACATCCTTGGGCGTCCAGCGCTCGTACTCGTGAACCTACAGCGAGATAAGGGAACGGGCCGGCCGGCAGGGGCCAAACTGGGCGATAGCGAGGGTAGGTAGAAAAGAAGATACCGCAGGGCGGGGGCAATCAATCGAGCGGAGGCAGTGGATCCCCGTGCCGTGCAATCAGCACGAACATATGCTGGGATAGGAGAGCGAATGGCCTTATTTACATACCCAACCCGCCCGCCGTGCCGAGGCGGCCGGCATGTTTCGAGGAACCCCCAACCGCCAAGCGCCAACTGCAATCAACTGCCACCCCACCTGGCTCTCCTCTCGGTTGCGTGTGAGAATGTAGAAGTCCACCAGGTGGATGTGGATGGGGTGGAACCAACCGCCGCCAGTCTCCAGGCACCACACCTCCCAGGTGTTGTGACCCACGTCGCGGGCCGCCACGCGGGCGGAGTGCCAGGTCTCGCCGTTGATCACCCTGAGGCGGGGCAGGCAGGGGCGGAAGGGGGCAGGGGCGGTCGCGCGCGCGGCAAGAGGTAGTTTAGCCTTGGAGGCAGCAGGTCGGAGAGGCCAGGATGGGAGTGGGGGCCTTGGCGAGACTTGCTGAGATGCCATGAGGGCCAGGACAGGGGCGGGGCTTGGCGAGCGTGGAGCAACAGGGAGAGGTACGTATGACGTACGGGGGTACATAACAGTGGTGGGGCAGCAGCAGCAGAAGCAATTGATCGGCGGCCGTTGAGCCACAGTAACGGGCTGCTGGCCGCTTATTATAAAGTGCGTGTGCAGCAGTGAGCGAGTGTGCGGCAGTAGGTGGTATCATCAGGTACGGTAGGTACGTAATGTGCACTTGCGCCTTCGTTTGTTTGCGGATGACCGACGGCGCAACCGCAGGTCGGTGGGCTGATGCATGCTATGAACGACGGAGTGCGTCCCTACCTCCACGGCACCCTTGCTTCCGTGCTATCTAGCCTGCGTGCTGTCAGGCAGAAGCGCAGAAGCAGCTCTATAGCTCTTACATCTTTCTACTGGGCAGCAGGAAGGCATGGAAACGCGCGCACACGACGGAGCGGAGAACAGATATGTTTCAGATATGTTTCCTAGTCACCCCGGCCTTCGTTCGGCTCTGTTTATTCGCTCTTCGCGGACAGCGATTGTGTGCTGCAGACTGGCAGAGCACACCCACACCCCCACAAACCCCCACACACACCCACCAGTGTCCCCGCCGGCGGCCGAAGCGGAAGGTCCTGGTGCACTGCCGGTTTTGCGCCATCTCCAGAGCCCGCGGGATGTCCGTCTCGTTACTGAGGACCGCATCCAGTGCGGGACGGAAGGGCCGGACTGGATTGAACACGGCGACCGGACCGGCCGCCGGAGCGGATACGGCGGCAGCGATGTGAATCTTGGCGACCAGGTGCGAGTGGCAGAAGAACGGAACGTCCTTCATGCGCCGCCGGTCAAAGGTGTTCCAAAGCAGCAATGTACGGCCCGCGTACGGCGTGAAGTCGCACACGACCTGGTAGCGCTCCGCGACGCCCATGAAGACGCCGGCGGCGGGGAAGGGTTCGGGCGTGCGGCGCAGGCCCCCCTCTCCCCCGATGACTCTGCAGGCTGAGCCGCTGACGTCCGAGCCGTTGACCGCGTCGATGATGCGTAGCTTGTACGGTCGGGCCACGGAGGCGACCAGCCACCTGGGTAAGAGTTGGTTGGTTGTTTGGTTGGTTGGGTGGTTGGTTGGTTGCAACCAACATTGGTTAGATGGTTGGGAGATGGGTAGTCAGTGTCAGTATGTACTCAAGACTCGACAACTACGTTCAGCAGCAGCTTGCTGTGGATCGGAATGGTCTCGAGTCGTTCTGTCATCAGCCGGCAGCAATCAGGTCGCTCGCCGGATTCGTGAAATCAGCTCGCCGCTTCATGCGTGATAATACAGTTGAGAAATTACCTGAATCGCTGCCAGCGTGGCTCCAGGGTCATGACGGGCCAGGGGACACCGTTGACCAGGTTGATGTCGCCGTACAGGTTGTTGCGGTGGGGGCCCTGTATCGTACGTGGGGTGCGGCGGGTGCGGTTGCCGGCGGAGGGAGAAACGTTGACTAGAATTATTGGATGGAGATTGTGAACCATACGTGGGGGGGTAGTATTAGTGGATGGACTTCGGCTGCCAGTGGCGCCACCTTCACATCAAGTAGGGCCAACCTGTGCCCAGCACCTGTACGACACTCACACTATGGTCGTAGTACAGCTGGCACGAGCTGTCCAGTACGGCATCCTTGAACATCATGTCCGTGTCTGGCAGTCCGTCCAGGTTCCACGGCTCTCCGCAGCCACCATCCGCCGCAATGTCAGTCGTTACGTACATCCCAGCCAAGCCGAAGTACGCGTTCTCTGTATATACGTAATTAAAGGAGGTGAGAGGCGGCACGCAGCGCCAAGCAAGCACCATCTTGCTGTCATCCTTTACACGCACACGCGCGTGCGTGCACTCGCGCGGACCCGCTTTCCGAAACCCGCACGCATACACCCTCCCGCTGATGCAAGAGTGGGGCAGGCGGCCCATGTAGGGCAGTAGTGCAGGCGAAGTCACATGAAGCCGCTGTGCAATGACGTGGGGATCGCCACAGTGCACGAATCAAATCTACGGTGCAATGCGGTGCAGTGCGATGCAGTACGATGGCAGTACCGGATGCAGTACCGGATAGCACGGTGCAGTACGGTGCAGTACGGCGGTGCATTGCCCCCCGCACGCACGCACGCACCCGATGTGAGCTCCAGTTGGTGGTCGTGGTACCAGGAGAGTGCCTGGCGGTGGTTGGAGTAGTAATAGTCTTTGCTCTCGCCACCGCAGGTTGTGTCCTCGGCCCAGCCTGAATGCATATATGAATGGATGGGGCGGGAAAGCCAGCAGCAGCAGCAAGAGGCGGGCGGGCGGGCGGCTCAGCCGCGTCTCATCTCGCAAATAAACGTGCCAGCAGCAGATCGAGCGCAATGTTGGCACACGCATACATCAAAAGACAAGCCAACACAAACGGCTAGAATCTGCCTGCTGGCGCTGCTGCTTGCAATTCTTGCAGTCTTTCCTGATGAGGCACTTGATTGGTTTCCGAACAGGCGGCTGCTGTCCCCTTATTACGCGTCCCAGGCTGCATGTCGTACGTACGTACCGTCGTACGGTGCAAGGCTCGCCTCGCCGTGGAGATGCACTGCGATTGGCCGACCCTGCACGCACACATCCATCCGCCGCCGTCGGTGGGGTTAGTTGTGGTGGAAGGCGGTGGACATCGCGCAACAGTGCAACGAACACGATTGGAAGGGAAAAGGTAGGTGATGAATCCATCGCAACCACACGTGGCCATGGGGCAATGTACGGATGTACTGCCAGCTAGCTGATGGCAATCAAAGCGGCGGGTTTGGTGCTCAGCCGGCACCCGGCATGATTCATGTATGTATGTCGTACCGACCTCTCGTCCTGGCGTCGTGTCACACGGCGTGAACGGCGAGAAGGGCGTGTCCGCAATCGTCGCAGCCGTCATTCGGTTGTTGAAGCGCACCAATGTTTGGCGGCCGACCGGGACGCGGATGGTGGGCCCGGGCGAGGATCCGTTGTACGACAGGATCCAAGTGGTTCCATCGGGACAGCCCAGATCCACCTTCGTTGGATAAATGTTGATCTCATACGCGTCCAGGCACAGGTTGGTACCCGGTCTGCATATGCAGCGCGCGTACAGAATTAATAGCTTATTATGTAATATGTTACGAACTATATAAAATCAACTGTACATAATAATAATATTCTCGCAATATTTCGCCGCCGCCAAAGTTACCACCTATCTGACGCAATGATCCCCACCTACCCCACTGGCCGGCCGAGCGACCTGCTGTGTTTGGGGTCGGTGTCACCGACTCGGTGGCAGCCTGGAAGGAGCAGACTGACGGACTTCACACTCATCTCAACATCTACTACGTGGACGGATAATCTCGCTAGCTCTTGCTTGCCTTTATTTGCTGGCCTTTCAGACTTTACAATCAAGCGACGCAAACAGCTGACCCGCGGGTCATCCGTCGATCACGCACCCCACGCACGCACTTGCAGTAGCTGTTGGCCACTTGCGCTCGGGGAGGCCTAACGAATTGCCTGGTGAAGGGTGTCCACATAAAGGGGCTCGAGGGATATCCGTTGACCCTCATGGACAAGCCGTTCCTATAGGGACAAACCTGCGCACGGTCAAATGAACGTCCATCAGCAGATAGAAAGGCCATGACCATGAACTGAAACAAAAGCGTTAGTTATTATGCCATCATCGATGCTCTCCTGTTTGTAGTAGTAGGAAAATGTCGACCATTTCTGACGAAGAATGCCCTTCGTTTGCAGACAGATGTAAGCGTACGTGCGACGGCAAGGAAACGGCAACCGCCGTGCGTCGTCATTTATGATTGAATGGGCACCTCATCAGCAGAGGACATCACATCACAGCACAACACAGCACAGTATAGCACAGCGCAGCGCCGCACAGCACAGCATATATAGCACAGCACAGCACAGTACGCAGCGCACGCACCGTCCTCGGGATGGAATGGTAGGGCGTGACGGGCGGGTCTCTGAGGACGCCGTTGACAGTCACGTTGGGAGCCACGTCTGCGGCAACCAACCAACCAACAATGGACATCACAAGCACGCACGGGGGCGGGAGGGGCCAATCAATGATAGATGGAGGCGCTGCTGGCACTTGCACCAGTTGCTCAACCCGCCCGATCGATCGATACAAGCTGCGCCCGGGACGTACATGCATGCATACATGCATACACACATACATACATGCCCATACATATCATGCATACACACATATTCGCGGCGCGGACCCTGCCACCAGGGGGGGGGGTTGAGGTCGGATCGAGCTCGACACGCGGGAGCATGCCGCCACTGCTGACCTACCCTGACTGGTAATGTTTACATGCGTGCGTTTACTCCGCAGCGACAGGGTAGAGGAGTTTCAGGTGTGTGAAAGCTGAGAGGTGTGATTCGCCATGAATACGTACAACGAATAAATGAATAGTGGTGGTGCATGGCGCGGCGGCGGGCGGCGATGGACAGAGCAGTGCACTCATCGATCGTACATACCGTCATCCAGGGGGGCCGAGTCCAGCGGCCGCTCGGGTATGGAGGTGATGTTCGCCGCCGGCAGCGGTTGCTCGGGAAGGAAGGCGGACGGCCACAGGTCCGGGTAGCGGGCAATGAAGGAGGCATACATCACCTGGGTGTGTGTGTGTGGATAGAGCGGGCGGCACATGCAAGTAACATCGATTAGGGACAAGAAAGTCACGATACAGCGACAGCGGAGGGTCGAGAGACGCACGGATGGGAGGCGAGCGAGGGGGCCGGCGGGCAGCAACTAGCCCGGCGGTTGATTGGTGCAGTACATGTCGTACACCAGGTTAAGCATACGACTGCATGAGTGGTCATTCGTTGCTGTTATCTGCAGGGTCGCCATGTATGTATGTATGGGGCCGCCACCTGCCAGACCGAGTCCCAAGCAATAATAAGTTTCGTTTCCCCCCGGTGGCTCGCGCGCACATCAGGATGGATGGACGGAATGACGGATTACGGGACGCACTGCCACCACACACATTGACACACACCTGTTGGCTGCCGGCGTCGTAATGGTACTCGCGCAGCAGGGAGACACAGGTGCAGCAGTTGGCGCCCGTCACGCGGCCTGTGTAGGTTACGAGGTGATGAGTGGGAAGATAGATCCTATCGATCGATCGACCGGTGTTCAGAGCGAGGACAACTATATACCGCGCGGGATGTCGTGGGATGCACCGAACACATGTACAATACCGACCTACAACGAACTAGCGGCACCCCATGTTCCCTTGTCCGTGTGTTCCGGTATGTCCAGCCATGGGCGCCATGCACAGCTCGCCACGCAGGGCCCGGCTCAGGTAAATGGGTGGACGACTGGACGTCAGTATTTTTACATGGACTGCAGCATGCAATACCCCAACTACCGCAGCAGACGGTCGGTGACAGGTGATCGTGCGTCAGGTAGGGTGCTAGCTGTCCGCTACCCTCCCCGCACCCAGCCGCGCGCCCCATCTAACGCGGCAGGCCGGCGCACGCACGCACGCACGAGGCCGCGGTCCGCACCGTTTCCAGTGGCGAGCCGGAAGGCGTTGGCGCACGAGGAGCAGGACTCCCGGCTGCAAGTGTCTGCATGCGCAGCACCACGCACACATACAGCAAGACATGAGATATAGCGACAAACAAAGGGCAACATCAGCAGGCAGCGGTGGGAGCGGCATGCAGCGGCTCATCATGCACGGGCGGGTGACGAGGGAGGGACTTTCAGCGAAAAGCACATCATTTCTGTGAGTGATGAGCGGCATTGTCTCGGTCGCCGTACGTTCGGTTCGTACATATATACAGATGGAGTTTTACGCACGTAAAACATGGAGGATGGCTAGCCGCCGTCTGCGGCGCCACCCAGCCGCGCGCTCTTCCCACCCATCCATACATCCATTCATCTCTGCTGCTGTGCGCTTTTGTGCGACTCGTCGCACAGCAGAGACATACCATCATGTACCATCAGACCATCTCACTCCTCTTCTCCATCCCGCCCACTGACCTTGAGAACAGGATGTGCACGAGTCCGCCAGAGGGTTCGACACGTTGTACTGCCCGTCGTACAGAGCCTTTGTGTCTTGAGTGGCAGGCCCCGCGCCCTCCTGCGCACAGGCCGCCTCCAAGTGGTAGCGGCTGGTGCACTCGTCACCGCTGATGTTGTAGGGTTGCGACATAACCGACGGCGCGAAGGTCGCGAAGGTGGAGACCATTTTGATGTAGGCAGAGCGGTAGGCCGCGTCCCAGGCGCCCTGGTTGGCCACGAACTCACGCGCGGCGGCGCGCACCTGCATGTGCGCTGCCGACCTGCCGACGCCCTGCAGTACGGCAGGGAGCGAGGGGGCACGTACGGCAGCGCAGGGCGCGAAGCGGTACGGCAAATATGCGAAATGAATACATGGGTGTATGTGTGGCGGAAAAAAGGCAGAATGATGAATGGTACATGACGCATGGGGAAGCGAGGGGGTCAGTCCCGTAGACTTGTTGTAACCCGCGCTGCTGCCTGCAAGTTTGTCCCTTCGGATTAAATCGAACGCTATATATATGATGATTTACATTCTGCATGTGGCGGATGAAACCGATCGCTTTTTGCTTGCCTACCTGGCAGGCCTGGCCCAGGTACGCGTCACTGCCGGTGTACGGCCACGCGGCGAAGTGCGGGCAGTTCGACGCATTCACTCCGAACAGCACGCCCGCCGTACAGTACTTGTTGCTCCATTCCACATAAACGCCATCTTCTTCGTCCTTCTGCTCCGGAACCATCCCCGCCTGCTCCATTCGAAGCCAGTTGTGCGACATGTTGCGGAACTCCTCGCTCGTGAACTGCAGGCAACGAACAAGTTGGTATTGGCGGTGCGCTGTGGGCGGGTAGCAGCAGCCATGATGACATACAGCAGCAGGAGACATCAACAGACCAGCTTTATGCTTGTGCCGGAGGCGTGCAAAAGAGGTTGACCGTGCATCGGCCCATACCTGCATGCTGCGTGCACTCACACATACGCGTGATGAGCCGGGGGCCCAAGGGCAAACAAGACGGCTTAAGCCACGCAACGTCACTCGTAAGAGATAAGAGTATGCACAATGGGCTGGAATGGTTCTGTCGGGTATGTGGGGTAGTCGCATCCAGGAACGAAATCAACGAATGCAGTGCGGTGTCACACAGCGCACGGGGTGCATGCGCGCCTTCAAACACCGACAAAAAGCTGGATGGCCAATGGTGGGCTTCCGAACATACCGGCAAGATACGTAGGTTTTTCGGCTGCATCGTAGCTATCGCTACACATCCTACCAATACATACATTCATACCCCCTGTCAGTCGCCAACGCTTTACTTGGGAGTGGTGGCTTCATAACTGAAAGCTACGTACGTAGCGGCACGCAGCCGGTCGATCTTGCTGGGATCACATTTGGTCGACGCGCCGCGGCCCCGCCCCCCCATCCACCCACCAACACACATACGATCCCAAGCAACCGGACGCGGAATATGCCATACCGAGCACGATATCCGGTTCATCTCTGCTCTCATCTCGCCCTCCGTCATTGCCAGGGTGGGCGTCTCTATCGGCTCCGGTGGATCGACCGTTGGGTTGGACACGTGGATGTTGATTGTAGGCGAGCAGAGGTCCTTGAAGTAGTGGTTCTCCCACCTTAGGGTTTTAGGGTTAGGGTTTTAGGGTTTAGGAGAGTTTAGGGTTTTAGGGTGAATTGGGCTGAGAAGAATGGAGAGCCGGAGTCCCGAGAAGGTTGATTTATTTGGTGGTTAAAAGACGGACCGTGCGTGCGGCGGTCAGCAGCAGATAGAGAGCATCCGCCCCAGCAGAAGCGTTTGTCCAGCCTCGGTGCGCGTGGTCTCGTCTGCATCACCACAACCATCATTGTTTGCTGAGTCAAATGCCGCCTTGAGCAGCGCGTTCGATCGCATTCACGTTCATGCATGCACATATGTACACGCACATGCCCGCACGATACCGCACACACACACACACACGAACCTGAACATTCGTACATCGCTGCAGTCTTCCACAGTCGGGTCGCACACGTCCTTGGGGCCCCGGAAGCAGCCCTACACAAGGAGGGAGGACGGAGGAGAGGGCGAGGAGCGGCGGCGAGCGAGGGAGGGAGGCGGAAAAAAGACAGCAACAGCATTATTCGGCATGCACGCATCAAGATTCGACTTCAAGATTCAACACACTCTGGGAAAGGATTTTCTCCGTAATGGTATTTTTCTCCGTAAAGTGCAGTTTGGACGCCGTAACCTTCAATTTGCCTATTTTACGGAGTTTGGGGAGCCAGCCAAAGCACATATCACGTTTCAGCTGAAAAACAAATGAGATATTGTTAAGAAAGGTAGATCAATGAAGGTTGAAGCCAGATAGCGTTAAGCACAGACATGTACTTTTTAGGTTCAATTTTCCGTAAAATACGGATGGCCGGGCTGTCATAGGAAACAAGTTAAAGGTAACGGCAGATTATCGGTTGACATTATTGTTTGTCATTGCCAGGAATTCGGCACAATACAGTCACCCGAAGCGCACCGCTGTATGTTCGCATGTCATTAGATAGGTAGGCATGGCGATCCTGCACGCGCCCATCGTGACCACAATAAGAAGATATTATGATCGTAGAATGGAAACTGTAGTGAGGCGAGCGACTCGGAACCTGTAACCTCCTGGCTCCGATGAGACTGGAATAATTCTGATGACGGTGCCATACATACACGCAGCACGTACGTGCGTATTCTCTCCGGTGTGCATTCAGATAAGGTAGCTAGGCGTCGAGGAAATATGTATGCCGGGATGTCTGCCGTTGGAACACCTTTACGGTGATGTCCTATCTATGTGACGGGGAATGTTAGGGGTCTACGGGCGGGAGATAGAACGAAGGGCGGGGTCCTATGACGCCGTACCGGGGGGAGGGGCTGACGCAGGGAAGCACACCACTGGCATGCAGGCAGGCAGACGACATAGATACATTGTGAAGTGAAGGGGTCTACATGCGCGTATGCGCAGCGCAGGGTGGAGGCCGGCCGCACACTTTGCTGCAGCCCCGCCCGAGCAAATGACGGAGCAGCCCGTCCATGGGCAACACATGCATGTCTGATTGCTGGTCGCCAGCAGCAGAATCATCAGCAGCAGGCTAGCTCATGTAGCCGTACACTGTCGTCGTACCTGCTCGTCGATCAGCGCGTGGCTGCCCATGAGTGCCATCGCCTCCCTCGGCCGTATGCCCCGGGCGGACCAGAACCGCGTAAAGTCCGCGATGTTGACGGAGCCGTTCGGCAGCTGCCCCGGTGGCGCGGGTTGGATGGAGTCCAGGCGCCCCACCGGAAACACGCGGGTTCCGTTGGCTGGCAGGATCCGGAAGCGGCCGTTGCTGAGCTCCTCGGGGGCCACTGCAGCGCACACCTGTACGTATGTGCCAGCGTACGTAGCGGTGAGTTGGGATGGGCGCGTTTGTTGGGGCTGCTGACTTCCGCCCGGTTAGTTGCAGCATGCAATTGCCTCGTTAGTTCGAGCACTCCATCCAGCTGAGTTAGTTCGAGCAGTCCATCCAGCTGAGTTAGTTCTCTCTCTCTCTTTCTCATTAATCACTACCCTGCATCCTGCTGTTTCCCATTCCCGCCTTTATTTGTCTCACGCCCTTCCTTGCTTCATTCCCCCATCGATTTCCGGATGTGTGTCCTCGCTCCTTCGTTCCTCCAACGCTTCCCTCTCGCGCTCTGCTCCCTCGTTGCAGTCCCACCCAACCACTCGCATGTTCCGTTAGTTTCCTGTGCCGTACATACCGCCAGCGTATCCGCGACGGAGATATCGAAGAAGGACGCTATCTTCTTGGCGGCCCGGGAGGTCAACAGCGCGAAGTTGTCATACTCGCTGCAAATAGCGAGACATGAAGTGAATAATAGCGCACAATGCGGGCGAAGATATGGCGAAAACGGAAGGAGTAGGTATGTGCTTTCATTTACTGTGTGCCGGGAAGTGGCGGGAAGAGGTCCGGGCGGGATACAAACATATTTATTTGGCCGCCCGCCCGCGTCACCCGGCGCGGCGCGTGCTTCATTCCTCGCTGGCAACGCGTCGAAATCGGGTGCGGCGGATGGAGATGGTCGATCGAGCGATGGACGCGCGGAGACGATGTAGCGATCGACGGACCGACGTCCCCACGCACGCAGTGCGGGTATGGTGTGCAGCAGCAGGCAGGGTAGGTTCAACGAATCTTGCTTAGCTTACTTTTCGGGCCTGGTGAGTTCCTCGATGGTTAGGAGCAGGGACGAGTCCGCTCCCCCGCAGTTTGGTCCAGGGCAGGACTTCACGTTCACCGCCATGGAGTCGTGGAAGGCGGAGCGGATGAAGAAGTTGGCCAGACGCTTCTCGTGCTTGAACATGGCGCGGCAGACCTCGATCACCTGCGCATGCATGCATACACGCAAGCACGCGAGTTGGCGGTGCGAGCGTGCGTGGCAGGTACGATGAGCTACGGAGAGGTACGGAGAGGTACGCAGCGAGGTGTTCCAGTACAAAAAACAAACCGGCTACATTGTCCGCCGCGACGTGATGGATGCACGACACTTGCATAACCTCCATACGTGTGAGCTCTACGTAGTGCCACTGCCTAACACAATTTATATTTGGGATATTAAATTCTGTATTATCTTAAACCGGCGGTATTACTAGGTTTGAGATATACCAAATGCAACAAGCGATTCTTGCTGGACTTCCCAAAAAACAAGAAGCATATCACATACATGCGCCCACTATTGCCTTCGCTTGCCATGCTGGCTTGCACGCACACGTCCCCAGCAGAGATCCTCCCAGTAGGGCGCACTCACCGAGGCCCAGTCCTTCGTCCGGGGGTCGTACTCATTGCCGGCGGTGCTGTTCGCCAGCTTGGGACTCCACAGCAGCACCCTGGCGTTCATGTCCCACAGGTCCGGGTGCGATGACTCCAGGGGCCACATTTCGATGCACAGGCTACCGCTGCACTGCATCGGCGCGGACAGCATCGCCGTCACGTTCTCCGGGGGCCCCATGACGGGGGTGACGTAGCCGCCGGAGAGACCCAGCGACTCCGCCAGAGTGCTGCTGATGCCGATGCCGATTGGCTGCTGCGGGTCGGCGGCGGTGGCAGTGGCGCCTGCTGCTGCTGGATCGCTGCTCTGCAGCAGCGTCCGCGCCTCCGCGCCGCGAAAGGGGCAGCAGGCCCCATGGGGCATCATCATCGTTGTTGCCGCTGCCAGCGCAGCGAGCGCGAGCAGGGCCAGTGCCTTGCTGCTGGGCACGGGGAGAGCCGCCAGCGGCGGGCCGGGAGCCATGTTGGGCCTACACCCACGGCAGTCGGCCCCACGTCGCGACCTAACAGTGATATGATAAGTCTGGTGTCGTCGCCGCTGTCGCGTTGAGTGCGCATGTATGTTCGTATGGAACTATGTTTTAACCTAATGAAACTCGCCGGTGTACCGGACGGTTATATTTATGTGTGCAGAGGTACGGTAACCAAGTAAGCAAGTATGAGGTGTTGAAAACTGAGAGGCTAAAATTTCACCACGTGGTGCAGAAACCTCGAGGGAAGCTAGCTGTCGGTTGCATTGGCATTTTGCCTCTAGTGTAGGAAGCAACGAAGGCAACAAATTCCTTGGAACAGCTGCTGTGGCCCATCCAATCGAGCCTCATTATTACCATCCCGATACGGCCGCTTGCCAGGTCCGTCGTTCTACGCAGACTGAAGGTAAAGGCACGCCGGTGCTCGCGTGCTTTGCATAACGGACACAAATGGTATTACGGTACGCAGCACGCGTTCCCAGTTTCCCAGCAGCCGTGCAACCAGCGCCGCGAATAACCTCCCGCACGTTAGCTAAGACCGACAATAATATGGGTGCGACGGGTGCCGTGGTTCAAACGGGACTCACGAATGAATGCGGTTGCAGCTAGCGGGTGTGTGGAGGTCCTGAATTACTGCACTCATTTTGATGCCCGTGCAAAACCTAACCCTCATGCCTGCTTTCTGTTCCGGTGACGCTTGCAGAGCGAGGAGGGAGGGGGAGGAGGTGGCAGGAGCGCTGGCGCCGGCAGGTGCCCAAGGCTTCGGGCCGCAATGATCGGCGCTGAGGAATGAAGCGGTGCTTGGCAGCGACTGTGAACTGTAGCAGTTGACCTTTCGGGTCTGGAAGGGCGATTAATTTATTAATTGATTAATTATTAAATATTATTAATAAATATTAATTATTAAATATTATTAATAAATATTAATTATTAAATATTAATAATTATTAAATATTATTAATAAATATTAATAATTATTAAATATTATTAATAAATATTAATAATTATTGTTATTTAATAAATAAATTGATTAATGGATGGGCGAGCGGCCAGTCCGGTGTCCATGCGAGGTGGTGGATGAAAGACCTGCTCCTGTCATTGAGGGCAGTAACTGGAAAACTCAGTTATATCCAGTCACTGATCCCTGCCCAGTAGATAGCTGGGAGGGTAATAATAATAATAATATTACGCCGGGCAAAAACCCTGGCGTGGTTTATGGGGGCGGGTGCGATGAGGCTCGACTAGGAGCCTGTACGCCGCCACCACCAGGGGAGCTCCACAAAAAGAACCTTACCCTACCCCTTGACGATTGGACATGTAGCATGTGGGTCCCTCGAGGGAGCGTCGCCGTAGGACTATGTTATTCAGGTACTTGATTGCGAGGTCATGAAGGCGCGCGCAGCATTGTGTGGCAGTGTCTGGTGGCACGCCGAGCTCGGTGATAAGGGGCTTTAGGTCATTGCGAATCGTCCCACCGAATCCAAGTGTGATGGCTTCCTTCGGTGTATACCGCACTTTCCAGCCGTTGGCCTTGAGCCTGCGGGCTAGCTTCGCGTGCTGTTTTGCTTTTTGCTCATTTTTTTTATCATGTCGGAGGTCCCCTGTGTATCCTATCTCGATCACAAATACTGTGTGATTTGAGCGGTCCGGTGGTCCGTTATACGGTGTGGTTTGCTCTGTGGTCGATAGTGGTAGGGTCGGGATAAGAAGGAGATCTGGTCGCATTTTCTTCCTCTTTTTTTCCGGGATATTGGGTAATAGCCATTTCGGCAGTCGAGTGCCAGATGAGTAGTCCGGGCTGGCGTCTTCTGCACAGGCGTCAATGATGGTGTAGCATCCACCATACCTGCCTTTGTGTATGGTATCTGCGATAAGCAGGGCAGCGGCGTTGTGCCGTTTTATGTACATGGCTATATGACCAGTTTCTTTGCATCCTCCCAGAATATGTCCGCCTGAATCTGGTAGGCCGCATAGGGGGCAGGGGGCATTGTTCTCCTTCGCGGTGTTGGTGTGCACTTCTAGGTGCTTTGTTGGTATGCCATATCGCTTGGCAAGGCCGGCGTGCCATAATTGGCCCCACCTGTAGTCGAATACTCGCTTAAAAAGGCTATGTCCGCCTCCGCGGGTGATCGTCAAGTTGCTAGTTCGTGCGCAGAGTTTAGGGCTGGCTTTTTCCCATAGATCCGTATATACGCCTGAGGGCGTAAAGCCATGATGGGTGGTTTTGTTGAGGAGATTTGTTATGCCACGGTTGAGGTCGTTACCGTACAGCTCGGTCGTGGTTTGACGAAACCAGAAGATTTTATCGAAGGGGTTATTGTCACTTTCTTCGGTTAGTGTGGCTTCAGCATCGCCTTTTGCGACGGCGGTTGCCCCTTGGTCGGCTTTATCATTGCCGAGTGAGGCGTTAGCGTGCGCTTTGACCTTGAGTAGCACGGTTCGGAGTCCCTGTGAAGCCCTGTGCCATAGTAATTCGTCGATGTTAAGTAGCAGTTCCTTGTGTTTGCTAATATGGAGTTTGGATTTTTCAACGATGGCACGCCGGGTGAGATGAAGAGAGGCTGCAGAGTCTGTAAAGAGGTACAGGCAGTCATCGTAAGTGGCGTATAACTTCAGCGCTTGATGTATTGCAGCAAGTTCAGCGCGTGTGATGGTATTGGTGGGCCCCTTGCCGTTGGGTGCCACATGGTGCAAACGGTCGGTGGCAGCGTCGTAGATGGCTGCCCCTAGGATGTTCAGGTCGTGTTCTGGGTCCTTGACACAGCTACCATCAGTGTACAGCCCGGTTTTGGGAGCATATCGTAGGCGGGTATGCACTGGTTGGCTGTCAGACAGGCGGTACCGCTGTCCTGGTGTTGTCCGCTCGATCTCCCAGGCTGTAGTGCTGAAGGCCGGGGTAGACTGCCCTTTTCGTAGTTCATGTAGGTGTCGCTTTGCCCACCGGGTGCGGTCTGGTGTTGGGCAGGGGCCAGGTGTTCGTTGGGGTTGGTCATGTCCCAGCAGATTGTCAGTGTTCATTGCAATCTTAGGACCGATTGTGTGCGTAAGGAGAGCAAGGCCGCTGATGTTGCCGACTGCTATGACGTCGAGGCCGGATTTGTAAGCCGTTGCGTCCGTTGTGCTTCCTCTACCCTGTTGCAATTTCGCCAGCTCATGGGTTGCTGGGACGCGACCTAGGCGCCGCACTGCGGGGTTTCCCATATGCTTGCTATACGGGCCGTTCAGGCTGTACTTCAGAATTAGGATAGTCAGTGTCGGTTCAGGGTTTTCCGATGCTTCCTGTGCCGAGAGAATTGCCCAGGCAAGCGCATGGTTTGACGCCTCAGGGGTGGGGTCCGGGTGGGCAATGGACAGTCCGTTGAAAAGCTGCGAGTACGCGTCGAGGTTCGCTCCAAAGAGTTGGTCCTCCCCGTACGCGCTGAAGTACTGTGTCGTGGAGTTATCGACGTTGAGAGGTGATGCAAACCTCTCACAAGTTGCTTGTGTCGCGTCTTGTAGTACAACGCTAAGCTCAGGACATATTGTGACTTGGTTCTCGGGGCAGGTTCTGATTGTTGCTTGATTCTGGTGTGTGCCGACACCTGGTCGTCCATTCCTGTGTTTCTTTTTAGGTGTGACTTTATATCTTAACAGGAGTTTGGCTACGTCCTCATCAAAGCCTCCTCTGGCAGCTAACTTGTTGTGGGCGTCGGGCCTGGTTTGCCGTGAGTGCTGGTATCGTGCATAAAGGGAGCGCACCCGGTCGATTTGGAGACTTCCTATCCAGGCGCCAGTTGGGTCATACACGTGAAGTTCGGAGTCGCTAGGCTCCCCTGGTATGATTACGTATTTCCCAGGTGGTTTTATATCTCTGTCTGGGTTGCAGGGTACCGTGTTGATTGTCACATGTGTTAGTGTACGCCTGGTGCGTGCACTCGTATCAGCGCTCGGGGGATCCCATCTGCCTTGTCGTTGCGCGTTGGAAAGGTGAGTATCAAGTGGGGCTGGTGGGAGTTTGACGGTGGTCTGCGTTGCATTACGCACTTGGTGGGTGGCGAGTAAGGTGGGCCAGTTGTGTTGCCCTTGAATGTCGTGGAGAGGCATGTCTGAGTCTTCCCAAGAGACTTCGTGTAAGTATCTTCCAGCTCCGCGTCCGTACTTGGCTATCGTGTGCTTGCTCGCTTTGGCATGGTAGTTAAGCAGCCGGTAAGCACTGATCGCGCCTGCACACACGATAGTGTTGCACCACTGTACTCTGTAGTAGTCCGCGTGTGTGCTGCTTGGGCCGCCAGCCAGGCGGCCGTCTATATTTCTTGGTGTTGGATTGGGTGCTCCCGCACCAGTAGTGTTCTTACCTCCGTCAACTTCCATCGTCGTGCCTTTGTCCTGTGGGTCCCCTGTCTCGGTGAGGTCGATGGTGGTTGGGCGTTTCTTATTGGGGCGTTTGCACCGTGTTTTTGGCTCTACGGTTTCTCGCTTTCGGAATGGTCCGTAGATGATTCGTTCAACAAACTCACAATCAGAGTAGAGGCTGCACACGAGCTGGTTAGCCAGAGTGCTATCTGGGTGCTGGCGATCTGTTAGCGGGGGGTTTACACGAAGCAGTTGCTTTCGTGCCAGTCGCCAGTTTACCTGCTTCAAGGTTGTCCTGCGTTGCAGTGTAGGCAGTTGGTTTTCCGAGGGGGGCTCTGCGTTGTCGTCGGGCTGGGTATTGGCATGCTCGATTAGAGGGTGTGTTTGTAGTTTCTTTAGGATAGGGTTGTTGTGCGACTGGGTTGCAAGAAGCTGCATTGTGTTCTGTAGCTTCGTGGAGAGCGATCTCTGCCGTGTTAGGACAGGGGTTGAGTTTGTCGGAGAGCCTCGTCCCAGTGTAGGGACAGCTAACATAAGGTTTGTAAAGAAGGATCGGGCACTCATGGCGAAGCGAGTGTGACCAGGGTTGGCCTCTTCGTCTTCGTGAACAGCTTCTCTCATCCGTACGTGGTCGTCTTTTATTTTGGGGTTGCTTGTGCGTGTGTTCGTGGCTATCCAGTTTCGCCGCCTCACAGCCGGGGTGCATTTTCGTCGCTGACTTGTCCTTTGTAGTTGGCGGGCTTTCTTGTTAGGCTCCCCATCCTCTCCATCAGGCGCTGATGGTAGAGATTGGATGCGGCGTTTGGGTTGGTTAGGAGGTTGTGTCAGGGTGTTACCATGCGGATTAGCAGGGTTTGCGGCTGCTTGTTGGGTTTTGTCCGTGGTACCATCCATCGGGTCATCAGGGTCGGTGTTTTCTGGGATCCCATGTTCGGGGGGGTCGGCATTATGGGGCATGTGGCGGTCTTCGTGTGTGGTTTGAGTGGGTGGCGTCGCATCAGGCACGAAGAATTCATCGTGGCCGTGTTTAACCCACCGTCCAGGTACAACTGTGTAATGTGTGTGTTCGGTGTTTATGTTGGGTTGGTATGTGTTGGCGCGTGCCCGCAGGAATTCAGTGATGAGGCGTTGTGAGGCGGGGGTGGGTGACAGGTTGTTACGAACAAGGCTGCTGATAACGGGGAAATCGGGTAGCTTCCTGTCGCGATGGGGGAGGGGTCGTTCGTGATTGCATTTGGATGGGTTTTCCCCTGTGGCGCTTAGTGCAAGGCTCAGGCGGTTAAGAGAGACAAGGTGTCGGTGCCGCGCTCTCCCATTGGTAAGCCTTTTTAAGGCTGTGGTGTCGATCAGATAACGGTCATTGTTCATGTCTACTAGACTACGGAGATCAAGTCCAATCTCAATCAGGGGGAGAATGTACCGATACGGGATGACCGGGTCGGTAGTGCCTGCAGGCACTACCGACCCGGTCATCCCGTATCGGTACATTATACTACCCTACACAGCCTAGCCGCCCTTGCTGATGCAATGGGTACATACCCAGCGCTGGGTATGTACCCATTGCATCAGCAAGGGCGGCTAGGCTGTGTAGGGTAGTGGTGTATTCTTTACCCATAGTGGTGATTGTGAGCCCATGAGCTCGCGTGAGAGTGAGTTGCTTGAGGGTACAGTAGAAATGACTTTCCGCCCGATACGCATGTGCTTCAAGGGTGCCTGCGCGTTTGGCTTGCAGTTCCAGTAGTGCACGGGTTACGACACCGAGCCGCCCTTGATCGTTAAGAGAGAGCACCAGGGCCCTGGTGGCCTTACGTACGTAAATGGGTAAGAACGAGCCAAGTCCCAGGCCGTATTGTTCCTGTGGGAGCAGAATTGCACGGGTGCAGAAGCCCATTTTGAGTCCGTAGCTCTGTTTTGCGACGCGTGTGACCATACTATCGAGGATTTTGATATCATTGTTCGTGTATGCCATTGTGGGGAAGCTGTACGCAATTGCGGGCTGGATACAGGTCTGGATCATTCGTAGGCGTTGGTCAGGGGATGCGAGGGACGTGGCAATGTCATGTCCCCTCGCGCGAATCTTTTCTTTGACATACTCCATTTGCGCTGCCCAGTTTAGGGTCAGGGCTATGTGAACACCTAGGTATTTGTATGCTTGCCCCGGGTGTTTGTATGGTATTGTTTTGCCGTTTATTCTTATTTTATCTTTCAGGGCAGATTGTAGTGTTCTGTCGCACGTCGGGCCATGTGGTAGTTTGACGTCCCACGATGTCTTGTGCTTATGTTCGTACAATGTACGAACTAAGAAGAGAGCCATAGCCACGGATTTCGCGATGCTTATGTTCGTACAATGTACGAACTAAGAAGAGAGCCATGTCTGCAGATTTCGCGATGGTCAGCATAAGAAATCTGGCAGACATCCTCAGCCAACTAGCAATAACAATACTCATCGCCGTGTACCATGCACATTTCAGCAACCACACTCAGCTAAGCAGCCAAGCGACAAGCGTCAAATACTCAGTACCAGACGGCTACGACATCATCTTACACAGCCATAATGCGCAATGAACATGTCAACATAAAGTATTATCAACAATATGAATAGACGTCCCGGCAGCCGCACGGCAAAAACATGACGAACGATGAAAAGTTGCCCGCCGACCACCCGCCGACCGCACGCCACCCAATATTCTCACCCGCCGGCGTCTGACATATACATTAATAAATGCCGTGCAACGAAATACACGTCGCAGCGTCAATAGCAGCCCCAATAACAGCTCGCTCGCAATGTAAAAACATCGGGCCGCGACTCGTATTTTCGCTGGTCGCGACATCGCGCAGCCCTCTGACAAGCTTCTCTGCACATAATATAAATCCGAATTGCAGAAACGTGTGATATACAGCATTAGTTTGGCAAAGCGCGAAAGCTTTCCCGACACGTGCACACTGCAACGACTCGCCGCGACTGGTATCTTCGCTGGACACGTGCAGAAGGTTTCCTAACACGTGCACAGTAATGTAAAAACATCGGGCCGCAAGTCGTATCTCAATAGCAATAATCATCGCCGTGTGCCACGCACTTTTCAACGAGCTCACTCAGCGACCGCCGGCCGGCAGCGACCGCGGGGCCGGCAGCGACCGGCGGCCGGCTGAACAGTACCGTTAGGCGGCCGGCAGCGACCAGCGGCCGGCTTAACAGTACCGTTAGGCCGGCATTAACGACCGCCGGCCGGCACCGACCGGCGGTAATCTGACCGTTAACGACCGACGCCCGACGGCGACCGGCGGATGGCGACCGGCGGATGGTTGAAGCGCGCGACCGACACCGACGTCGGCCAACCTTGTATGACGTACAGTGACCCATGGGTAGAATGTTGGCGGCGCCGACGGCGACGGCGATAATTCTAGAAAAGCCAAGGCAAACAATAAAGATAGAACTCAGCAAATATAAAACATTTCAGTTTGTCATATATACAATAATACACAGCCTAAATACACCGTTTTACAATCCACATAACGTTGTAGTAGCCATGACATCGCAGCACACACGTCGGTATTTGAGCATTCTTCTACAAATCATAGTATCACTTACGTTCGCAGCGTGCCTTTTGGGCCGCGCACCTCGCAGCCCTGTCGATGTCATGAACACACACGCGAACTGGCAACTAAGCTTTCCCTTTTGGTACCAGCGCATCCGCAACCGCATCCGGAACGAATTCGGACCTACTATTCTTTGGTCCGTACATGTCAGCAAACAATTGACGCAATTCGCAGCCGTATACGGACTCTTCTATGGTTGTGAAGTACTGGAGGCTTGTATACGTCATCCATGGCTCGTCAGCATGACAGCATCCGCCCTGCAATTAGCCGTACAACACTGGAAAGCTATACTACACATCACCTGGAACGCCTTCTATTTCCTCTGGGCACTTACACCGGTGACATGTGTTCAGCTGTCGTACCTCACTGGCAGAATCATAACAGCAGCATACCGCAGCAAGATGAAGTTCGGCACAACTGCAATCACAACGTTGTACACCCTATACGGAATGCATCTGTGCTGCTCCTTGTGCCAGCACATCCCCCACGTTTTCAGCACAGCATGGTCCATACTTGAACCTATACTATGCATCATCTGGAACGCCTTCTATTTCCTGTGGGCAGTTACACCGGTCACATGTCTTCAGCTCTCCTACCTCACTGGCACAATCATAACAACAGCATACCGCAGCAAGATTAAGACCAGCACAGCTGCAATGTCAATGTTGTATACCCTGTACACAATGCATCTGTCGTGCTCCTTGTGGCACAACATCCAGCAGCTTCCCAGCACAGCATGGCACGTACTTCAATCCTGCATCAAGATATACCCCAGCCCCAAGCGCATACGCTTAATGCTGTACAGCATGCTGTGCATGTTATGCTGTTGCCTGATCTTGCAACAACCCATGCTAACGTACGACAAGAACTCCACACTTGCTTCAAAGGCTGACGTGCAGATGTTCATCCATCAACTGGACGGCCGCACAACAATACTGCACGTGCCACGTACTCAGCCGCTGCAGGACAGCCTGAACGGAACAGCTGTACATCCCGACATCCGCCTCATCTTCAAAGGGCGTCGACTAAACCCAGCTTACAGCCCGATGTACCTCGGCATTACAGATAACAACACAATTTACGTCACTGCCATTCTGCGTGGAGGTACGAACACCCCGAACGCACACAGCAGCGATAATAAGCACGACCCAGCAACAGCAGGGAGTACCTTCCAGAAAGTCCGTACAATCATCAGCCAACATCCGGAGATTGCAGCATTGCTTCCTAATCGGTATACACCAAGACAGTATGGGCAATGGACGAATGTGACAAGACTTTTGCTTCCCTACATACCCAACGTCTCTTCGAAGCAATTGCAGCAGGCCCTCAGCAAGCATGCCACTGATCTTGTACATCTATCGACACAAGTAGCAGCGGCGCCAGCACTATCAGTCAGTAATGTTATAAATTTACTAAAAGCAGACATCCAGCTGCAAGCACTCCTGCCGAAAGAGGGCCAGACTTTTCATCGACATCACCGACAACAGCTCGTTGCTGCCTTACAGCCATGTTACCCGCACCACACTGAACAGCAGCTGGAGGACTTCGTCAGCCATCACAGCTCATCACTCCATATGGCTACACCCGACCACCAGCAAGTGGCTGACCGCAACTTAGCTGAGATCGCGACCTTCATGCAAGTGGCGATTTCCGATGATCCAGACCAACAGCGGGAGCTCGACAGATGGCACGAGCGCAAGCGGCAGACTCTACTCGACAACACCACTGCCGCCCTTGTCAACAAGGCAAGATTAATCATACGCTACAGTGCAACCGCATTTTGTTTCAAATTCCTCCTACAAGACAAATGACACGCTGTGCTACAAGCCGACTTCATGCTTGAATTACAGGTCCACACCCGTTGCCCTGCAGGAGACGCCTACCATCCTGCAGCCCGACGATGACAGCAAAGATGCCGCTCGGTTTCGCACGTCCCTTGCCAACAATTTGCCGACGCAAGTGTGCTGCGTCTGCAGCCGCAGGCACAAACCAGCGGATGTTGCCAGCAAGCGCTGGACCGACCTCGCACCTGAGCTTGCAATACTGGACAAGTACGGCACCACTCATGAGGGCTGCCCCCGTGATGGAAACACTCTATGGGTGCCACCAACTCCTGAAGAAAGCGAAATACTGCTTGCTGCAAATCCAGCACTCACCTCGTTTCCAGGTACGCAAGTGTTGCATATCATGCTAAAACGTGGCAAATAAAACACATCCTTGCAAGTGTTTAAACTGCCACGATCGTTTTCATCATACATGCATCCATTGTTTATCACCGTAGCAGTTGTAATACAATTTTGCCATATATGTCATATCTCACCCACACGTCAGGTGTCTTGGAGCGCGTGCTGAACGACACTCGTCCAATCGGCCCCACACCTGCTCCAATCGAACGGGCCGTCGCTGCGGCGGAGGCCACCGCCAATGCTGCGGCGGGTACCACGGCTTCCTCCAGTGCTGCATCGTCGGCATCGACATCGCGCAGGGCTTTGTACCTCCAATCCCACCCTGCCGCGCACTGCATCCGGCTGTCTCCAGACGGCAACCACCACCTCGATGTGTGCATCGAGTGTGCGGCGCACTTGCACAAGGGCACCATGCCGCCGCATTCACTAGCCTGCGTGGACAACGGTGTCCGACCGGCGCATCTGCCACCCCTCACTCTCATCGAGGAATGCGTCGTGGCAGTCATCCGTCCAGTACGGCACCTTGTGGTATGCCGCCCTCCCACAGGGCGGTTCACGGGTGAAGAAGGGCACGTTGCTCTCCGTGCACACGTCATTGGCTTCCGCAACCCCAGCCCTGTTGCCGTGCAACATCTCTTCCCCTGCCATCCGAACAACGTGCCTGAGCTCATCAGTGTAGTGCTGGTCGGTGCCGCGCACACGCTACAGCAGGTGCAAGAGCTGGCGCGCCGAACGCCCGCTCTGCAAGTACGAGGCAAAGTCGTTGCACAGTGGGCCACACATCTCGCCGAGAAGTACAAAGACGACGCGCATTGCAAGCTCGACGAAGAGGCGCTGAAAGCATGGAACGCGCACGTCGACGGAGTTCCTGCTGAGCTTCTGGCGCACGCAGCCTATACGCAATCTGTGGGCGAGGCAAACGCGCTGTTGGACTTGTTACGGAGGGATCAGGAAGGCTACGCCCGCACACGTTACGGCACGGAGGAGGCTGCAGCGGCTGCAGGACCCGCTGGCAGCCAGCCCCCCACGCAGCCCACGGCCGCGTCCGCTGCCGTACCCCAGTCGGCACCTGACTCAACAGCGCACACCGCACATCCTTCCACCGACGTCGCAACCACAAAGGTATATCCGTACCGTAAAGTGGCCTATCCGCTTGCACACAAATATCCGCTTCCATATTGAAATCCCTCCGGCCAACCTTATTTAACCCCACTCCCTACTGACCTTCCTGCAACAGGACGACGGCGATGATGCTGCGGCGGCTGCCGAACCTCAATTTCCACATGACCCAACACCCCGCGGCCCAACTCCTAAGGTATATCCGCCCGTGTGGTGCAGTTTATAGGTGCTTGTAACTTTTTGCAAATTACCATACATGTAGCTTGACTTGACCAAAGTAACTGCTGGTGTAGGGAATAAGGGCTGCTGTCCCTTCTTCCCGGCTGTTGGGGGCTGCTGTCGGACGCCTGTTGGCCAGACGACAAGACGTACTCCGTTTTCTGCGCTGTATTCTGAGTGCCGTCGGTTGACTTGGGTTCACTTGCACTGCCTTCATGTTACGCTGCGTCAATGTGCTTGTGCATCCACGCACAACCGCAAGGGCGCGTGCGCGCGTGTAGGCTATCCATACCGACACTTTGGCTGTGCGCTTGGCTTTAGGGCTCGCTTTCACCTTGTCGACCGCCGGTACCAAACGTTCAACGTCATATTACGTTTACCTGTACGTTACTACTATGTGGGCCATGCACATACCATACGCATTTGCTATCCATATGGATTTGGACTGGACTTTGGCCATAAGCTTGCATTTCGTTTCGCGATGGTCAGCATAGTGAATCTGGCACACATCCTCAGCAAAGTAGCAATAACAATACTCATCGCCGCGTGCCACGCACATTTCAGCAACCACACTCAGCTAAGAAGCCAAGCGACAGACATCGAACCACTCACTGCCCAGACCTACAGCATCATCTTACACAGCCATAATGCGCAATGAACATGTCAACATAAAGTATTAGCAACAATATAAGTAGACGTCCCGGCAACCGCACGGCCAAAACTTGGCGAACGAGCACAACTTACCCGGCGGCTATCTACCCGCCGACCGCCGAGTGCCCGACGGACGGAAAGAAACATCGCTGACATCTGGCCTATTCATTCATAAATACCGTGCAACGAAACAAATGTCGCAGCGTCAACAACGACCCCAATAACAGCTCGAACGTAATGTGAAAACATTGGGCCGCGACGCGTATCTTCGCTCGTCGCGACATCGTGCAGCCCTCTGAAAGGCTTATCAACATATCATATATATTCATATTACACAAAGCTGTCATATACAGCATTACTTTGGCAAAGCGCAAACGTTTCCCCGGCATGTCCACACTGCAACGACTCGGTAACAGCACAGCTCCACGACTTTCCTAGAACGCTTCCGCGATATGCAACACATATAATATACTCTATTGCAACGCCTGCCTCCACAAACGCGATCACGCAAACGGCAATTTCCGGTGCGTGCCGCACCACATCGCAACCGCTCAGCGACTCGGCACCCGTACGAAGGGGCCACCCGTACGAAGGGACTGCCCGCAATAAAACCGCAACCGACGACAGAAGTAAATCCGCGCGGCAACGATTTGCACCGCCACTCCTGCGGCCCGCCACCGCCACCACCACCGCCACCGCCACCGCCAACCTTATTAGTAATACCGACGCGGCCGACGGCCACCCATCCCCCGAGGTGTCTGTGCTGTCAGTCGTCACTGTACGCATGCTGCCGCTTAACGTTAACGTTAACATTAACCTTAACCACTTAACGTTAACGTTCACCTTAACCTTAACCGCTTAACATTTTCGTACACACCTGCAAAGTACCGCGTGCACACACCACTGAACGACTGGCACCTCACACCGCTCAGCGGCTACGCGTTCACACCGCTGGGTGACACACCACTCAACGACTGGCACCTCACACGCCTCACCGGCTACGCGTTCACACCGCTCAGTGGCCGCTCACACCGCTGGGCGACTAGCCGCTCACACGACGCCCATAACAAACGCAGCACGAACATAAGCACACGGGCGCGGAAGCGCCCTGCTAGTGGTCACCGTAGTGAATCTAGCAGACATCCTCAGCCAAGTAGCAATAACAATACTCATCGCCGCGTGGCACGCACATTTCAGCAACCACAGTCAGGTAAGAAGGCAAGCGACAGACATCGAACTACTCACTACCGATACCTACAGCATCATCTTACACAGCCATAATGCGCAATGAACATGTCAACATAAAGTATTAGCAACAATATAAATAGACGTCCCGGCAACCGCACGGCCAAAAGTTGGCGAACGAGCAAAAGTTGCCCGGCGGTCACCCGCCGACCGCACGCCAGCCGATATTTTCACCCGCCGGCGTCTGACATATACATTAATAAATGCCGTGCAACGAAATACACATCGCAGCGTCAATAGCTGCCCCAATAGCAGCTCGCTCGCAATGTAAAGACATCGGGCCGCGACTCGTATCTTCGCTGGTCGCGACATCGCGCAGCCCTCTGATAAGCTTCTCTGCACATAATATGAATTCATATTGCACAAACGTGTAATATACAGCATTACTTTGGGAAAGCGCGAAAGGTTTCCCGACACGTGCACACTGCAACGACTCGCCGCGACTTGTATCTTCGCTGGTCGCTGGGTTTTTCCACTTGTCCGGCTACCGCCCAAGTGCAGGCCTGCAAAAAGGCGGACGAAAGTGCTACCCACAAACGCACCCATAGATATAATGTTAACGGCATGAACGGCAACAGCAATCATGCATTCCACGAAAGCAAAGACAAATAATACAATATGTTCATCGGCCGGCGGATGGCCGAAGCGCGCAACCGACAGCCACGTCGGCCAACCTTGTATGACGTACAGTGAGCCATGGGTATAATGTTGGCGACGCCGACGGCGACGGCGATAATTCTAGAGAAGCCAAAGCAAACAATACACATATAACTTAGCAAATATAAAGGATTTGCCTTTGTCATATATACAATAATACACAGTCTAAATACACGCTTTTATAATCGACATAACGTTGTAGTAAGCATGACATCGCAGCACACACGTCGGTATTTCAACATTTGTAGTGCGGCTAACAGAAAAATTCGTAAAGCCACAACCTTTGAGAAGGATTTGGTAACCGTGCACGGTTTAGGAGCCGTGGACACATGTATTGGGTAAGGGTAGCATGCACGATGTATAGGCAACAGACATGGGTACTGCATACGTTTACAAAAGCAGCAACAGCCAGCATCAACGTAACCATCCCAAACAACGCAGTGTATAAGCAACCAATGACCGCAGCAACTTGTCCTGACCATAGCAACCACAACGCGTACATGTGCAAAGTCAGCACTGCCTGTCGTGCCTACAACAAACAAAGGCATACAGGTGCATGGACAGTACTGAGGCTGAAGGCAAAGACGCCGCACCTCCAAACAAACACACAGGCAGAGTGTACAACAGCAAAAACACCGACGCACCCAGGCGTCGTCGCCAAGTGCAGGTACCTTCCCCCCGTGCAAACCTCTTCAACACAGCGTATGCAACGCAAAAACACAGCCAAGATGCTTCTGCAGCGTCGTGTCGTACATGCCTCACACCGCGTTCATACAGAACCGCCGTCACTGTGCTTGTGCCGGCCTTGCTTGACGTGCAGCGCTTGAAGTACTGCCGCCTTATGGCACTGCGGGAATGACGCCCTGTGGTAAGGCAGAACACAAGAATGCAGTTGGCCATACATAAAAGCAAACCGAAACACGGGTACGGCTGTACAGGCGTACGCCTGTACATCGGTACGCCTGTACAGCCGTTCGCAACCGTCCATGCAGCACATCGTACTTACAACACATGACCCACGGCACACGGAGCACCTACAACACAAACGACGACACACGCAGCGGAAGTGCAACTTGCCTCAATGAAGCCGTTGCTGACGCGGAACCGGCGCCGAGTGATGTGCAGACCGTCTTGTCGCACGGGAGGTGACACTCGTAAGGACCCCGGTTCCGGCCCTGAATCGTAGACAAAACGCGCACACGCAGGCGCTGCGTGTCCACGTGCTGCGCAGTCACACAGGTCACAGCACGCTCCTGAGCGGGCTCCTCGTCGTTGCCCTGGTCGGCCTGCCTCTTCCGCCGCCTATTGTCAAAGAAGTCGGTGCTCAGCACCACGCCCACGCAGGTGGCCGCAGCCAAGAAGAAAGCGATTTCAAGAAACATGTTTAATTGGTCTGTACAAATACCGGAAAGTGCAGACCTCGCACATCTGTGTGCACATATCTGCAACGCACGCTGTACTGCACGTCAAACGCTTGCTGTACTAGGTTCCCCTTTTCATAGCCCCCTCGAGAAGCAAACCTCCGGAATTCTGACCATATATTGGTGACAATGGAGACGACACTTGGCAATCTGGCCTATCGCGACGTGGGATGGCGAAGGTGAGGAGGCGCGAGGTGGCCCAAAGCGGCCCCAAAGTTGAGGGAGTACAGTCGGACTGTACTGCAGGCCGCCTGCGAGCGCTGTTCTGCAGAAGATATGCCAGCAACGCAGAAAGGAAATAGGTGACAGTCCCTATCTTTTGAAGCACAACCACTATTATGCTGGCCTTAGTGTCTATCTGCTGTGCGGTGGCGGCACTGCTCGCCGCCGGCATCGGCGCAAAGTTCTTCAGCAAACGATCGGCGGATGCGCTTGCCACCAACCTGAACAATCAGCCCCAGCTCAAGCGCCGCCTTCTGTCTCACCGTTCGGTCAAGGTCAGCACTGGCACTTGTACTATCCGTCCGCTGTGCACCGTGATTGGTCAGAATCGAGACCCTACGAACGAGTGCCATCTGCCCTGTGATAAGACGACCGCCTGGTTTGAGGACCAGGACGGCGTCGGCAGCCTTATAACTGTCCTCAACTTCCAGCCCAACGCCGACACCGTCACCAGCCCAATCGTGGCCAACCAGGGGCGCCTTATGCAGCTCACGAATCTTCGTGTCGGCAGTAACGCCAACATCTTCAATCCGGCAATCTTGACAACTGTTAACGTCACGCCGGCAACAGTCGCGGAATCCTTGCCGTCAGACACGGTACGTTGTTGGACTCCGCAAGCCGCGTTGTCCGTGGGGTCGCCGAGCGCACTTCCCTCCAGGTTTCGTCGGCAGCCGCAAAACCCCTACCGCCACTGACTCCTTACGTTACAGGCCGTCCCCACCGTCGACGTCGACATTAACTGGCTGGCTCTGCACCACGGAGCCGGCTGGTTCCGCAAGAACGTGCTCGTCCTCCTCGTGGACAGCCTGTCAGACGCCGACGCTGCCACCCTAACGGCCGGCCAGTCCGTGACTGTCCCCAGTTTCATCGCCACGCGCGACGCCGGTGACCACCCGCATATCGACTTTGCCGCTACGGCGCAGGTGAAGCACCCTTGTACTCAGCTGCAATCTCGCCTCCCGCTCCGGCCGTGCGTCCCGCTCCGCCCCGCCCCGCCGCATCCCGCCTTGCGTCCCGCCTCGCCCCGCCCTGCTCCGTCTGCCTTGCCGTTCGTTCCGGAACGCTTTGCAAGCGCGGTCGATGGTCTGCGTAGCCCCTCCCCTCAATCGCGCCAGCATCTGCATTGTTGTTGTTCTTATGATTGCCGTCCCTCCCGTCTGTGCCCAACTCCCATCGCCCTTCCACAGCTGGACGCCACCTATTGGACACCCGAGCAGCGCGTTATCATCGTCGCCCACCTGCGTGAACCCCTGATCAGTCGCCGCGGCATCTTTCTGCTGGATGCCCAAGCCAACGCCGCCAACAACGAGTACCGCGTGCGCCGGGAGACTGCCACCGTCTTTCCCGCACTTGCTTCCAACGCCCTTAACGCCGCGATGGTGGAGGCCTTGCTCAACCACCACGCCCTCGCCCTCTGCCCCGGCAACATCGCCGAGGCCACCATTGACGGCGTGTTCGTTCCCGACGCCCGGAACCCCATCCTCTTCCTGTGAGTGCCGCTTTCCTGCCTGCCACAGTGGTCATAGGGGTGGTGCCCGTCCTTCCGGGAACGGTGCCGTTGTCCTGTGTTCGCGTTACTGACCTACCGTGCTTGACTTTAAATACTGACCTTCTTCGCTTCTTACCTTCAAATCCTCTCCACGCCCCTCGGTTGTCCCCACCCGCAGCTGCACGAACTGCGGCGCCATCCACGGCCCCCACGAGGACTGCCCGATCTGCTGCCACAGCGCCATCACAGCGGCGGTGTACGGCACTCTCGTGGCTCCGAACTACGACTTCGGCAGGATCTTACCCGTGGGCCACCCGCCCGTGGAAGGCGCCAATGTCCTCATCACGGCGGCGAAAGCAAAGACAAATAATACAATATGTTCATCGGCCGGCGGATGGCCGAAGCGCGCAACCGACAGCCACGTCGGCCAACCTTGTATGACGTACAGTGAGCCATGGGTATAATGTTGGCGACGCCGACGGCGACGGCGATAATTCTAGAGAAGCCAAAGCAAACAATACACATATAACTTAGCAAATATAAAGGATTTGCCTTTGTCATATATACAATAATACACAGTCTAAATACACGCTTTTATAATCGACATAACGTTGTAGTAAGCATGACATCGCAGCACACACGTCGGTATTTCAACATTTGTAGTGCGGCTAACAGAAAAATTCGTAAAGCCACAACCTTTGAGAAGGATTTGGTAACCGTGCACGGTTTAGGAGCCGTGGACACATGTATTGGGTAAGGGTAGCATGCACGATGTATAGGCAACAGACATGGGTACTGCATACGTTTACAAAAGCAGCAACAGCCAGCATCAACGTAACCATCCCAAACAACGCAGTGTATAAGCAACCAATGACCGCAGCAACTTGTCCTGACCATAGCAACCACAACGCGTACATGTGCAAAGTCAGCACTGCCTGTCGTGCCTACAACAAACAAAGGCATACAGGTGCATGGACAGTACTGAGGCTGAAGGCAAAGACGCCGCACCTCCAAACAAACACACAGGCAGAGTGTACAACAGCAAAAACACCGACGCACCCAGGCGTCGTCGCCAAGTGCAGGTACCTTCCCCCCGTGCAAACCTCTTCAACACAGCGTATGCAACGCAAAAACACAGCCAAGATGCTTCTGCAGCGTCGTGTCGTACATGCCTCACACCGCGTTCATACAGAACCGCCGTCACTGTGCTTGTGCCGGCCTTGCTTGACGTGCAGCGCTTGAAGTACTGCCGCCTTATGGCACTGCGGGAATGACGCCCTGTGGTAAGGCAGAACACAAGAATGCAGTTGGCCATACATAAAAGCAAACCGAAACACGGGTACGGCTGTACAGGCGTACGCCTGTACATCGGTACGCCTGTACAGCCGTTCGCAACCGTCCATGCAGCACATCGTACTTACAACACATGACCCACGGCACACGGAGCACCTACAACACAAACGACGACACACGCAGCGGAAGTGCAACTTGCCTCAATGAAGCCGTTGCTGACGCGGAACCGGCGCCGAGTGATGTGCAGACCGTCTTGTCGCACGGGAGGTGACACTCGTAAGGACCCCGGTTCCGGCCCTGAATCGTAGACAAAACGCGCACACGCAGGCGCTGCGTGTCCACGTGCTGCGCAGTCACACAGGTCACAGCACGCTCCTGAGCGGGCTCCTCGTCGTTGCCCTGGTCGGCCTGCCTCTTCCGCCGCCTATTGTCAAAGAAGTCGGTGCTCAGCACCACGCCCACGCAGGTGGCCGCAGCCAAGAAGAAAGCGATTTCAAGAAACATGTTTAATTGGTCTGTACAAATACCGGAAAGTGCAGACCTCGCACATCTGTGTGCACATATCTGCAACGCACGCTGTACTGCACGTCAAACGCTTGCTGTACTAGGTTCCCCTTTTCATAGCCCCCTCGAGAAGCAAACCTCCGGAATTCTGACCATATATTGGTGACAATGGAGACGACACTTGGCAATCTGGCCTATCGCGACGTGGGATGGCGAAGGTGAGGAGGCGCGAGGTGGCCCAAAGCGGCCCCAAAGTTGAGGGAGTACAGTCGGACTGTACTGCAGGCCGCCTGCGAGCGCTGTTCTGCAGAAGATATGCCAGCAACGCAGAAAGGAAATAGGTGACAGTCCCTATCTTTTGAAGCACAACCACTATTATGCTGGCCTTAGTGTCTATCTGCTGTGCGGTGGCGGCACTGCTCGCCGCCGGCATCGGCGCAAAGTTCTTCAGCAAACGATCGGCGGATGCGCTTGCCACCAACCTGAACAATCAGCCCCAGCTCAAGCGCCGCCTTCTGTCTCACCGTTCGGTCAAGGTCAGCACTGGCACTTGTACTATCCGTCCGCTGTGCACCGTGATTGGTCAGAATCGAGACCCTACGAACGAGTGCCATCTGCCCTGTGATAAGACGACCGCCTGGTTTGAGGACCAGGACGGCGTCGGCAGCCTTATAACTGTCCTCAACTTCCAGCCCAACGCCGACACCGTCACCAGCCCAATCGTGGCCAACCAGGGGCGCCTTATGCAGCTCACGAATCTTCGTGTCGGCAGTAACGCCAACATCTTCAATCCGGCAATCTTGACAACTGTTAACGTCACGCCGGCAACAGTCGCGGAATCCTTGCCGTCAGACACGGTACGTTGTTGGACTCCGCAAGCCGCGTTGTCCGTGGGGTCGCCGAGCGCACTTCCCTCCAGGTTTCGTCGGCAGCCGCAAAACCCCTACCGCCACTGACTCCTTACGTTACAGGCCGTCCCCACCGTCGACGTCGACATTAACTGGCTGGCTCTGCACCACGGAGCCGGCTGGTTCCGCAAGAACGTGCTCGTCCTCCTCGTGGACAGCCTGTCAGACGCCGACGCTGCCACCCTAACGGCCGGCCAGTCCGTGACTGTCCCCAGTTTCATCGCCACGCGCGACGCCGGTGACCACCCGCATATCGACTTTGCCGCTACGGCGCAGGTGAAGCACCCTTGTACTCAGCTGCAATCTCGCCTCCCGCTCCGGCCGTGCGTCCCGCTCCGCCCCGCCCCGCCGCATCCCGCCTTGCGTCCCGCCTCGCCCCGCCCTGCTCCGTCTGCCTTGCCGTTCGTTCCGGAACGCTTTGCAAGCGCGGTCGATGGTCTGCGTAGCCCCTCCCCTCAATCGCGCCAGCATCTGCATTGTTGTTGTTCTTATGATTGCCGTCCCTCCCGTCTGTGCCCAACTCCCATCGCCCTTCCACAGCTGGACGCCACCTATTGGACACCCGAGCAGCGCGTTATCATCGTCGCCCACCTGCGTGAACCCCTGATCAGTCGCCGCGGCATCTTTCTGCTGGATGCCCAAGCCAACGCCGCCAACAACGAGTACCGCGTGCGCCGGGAGACTGCCACCGTCTTTCCCGCACTTGCTTCCAACGCCCTTAACGCCGCGATGGTGGAGGCCTTGCTCAACCACCACGCCCTCGCCCTCTGCCCCGGCAACATCGCCGAGGCCACCATTGACGGCGTGTTCGTTCCCGACGCCCGGAACCCCATCCTCTTCCTGTGAGTGCCGCTTTCCTGCCTGCCACAGTGGTCATAGGGGTGGTGCCCGTCCTTCCGGGAACGGTGCCGTTGTCCTGTGTTCGCGTTACTGACCTACCGTGCTTGACTTTAAATACTGACCTTCTTCGCTTCTTACCTTCAAATCCTCTCCACGCCCCTCGGTTGTCCCCACCCGCAGCTGCACGAACTGCGGCGCCATCCACGGCCCCCACGAGGACTGCCCGATCTGCTGCCACAGCGCCATCACAGCGGCGGTGTACGGCACTCTCGTGGCTCCGAACTACGACTTCGGCAGGATCTTACCCGTGGGCCACCCGCCCGTGGAAGGCGCCAATGTCCTCATCACGGCGGCTGCGGCGCTTGCGCTGTACGGGATCAACAATCTGGATGAGACCGCCATCGCCAACGCCGCCGCCGTCGCCGCCCATTTGCACCCGCTCGCCAACCGTTTCCAGATCGAGGACGGCGAGATCACGGGCGCGCTGTAACGCTCCCGTCCGTGCAGGCAACTGACAATGACTTGCCTCGTTGGAAGTCCTGTGTTGTTGCGTTGCTCGTTGTGGGTTGGATGGGAGACTGCTGGTGTAGGGAATAAGGGGGATAGGGAGCGTGGGGGGAGTACACAATACGCGGGATTTCAGCGCATTCATTTCAGGATGGGCTCAGTGGACATTGCTGTCCCTTCTTCCCGGCTGTTGGGGGCTGCTGTCGGACGCCTGTTGCCCAGACGACAAGACGTACTCCGTTTTCTGCGCTGTATTCTGAGTGCCGTCGGTTGACTTGGGTTCACTTGCACTGCCTTCATGTTACGCTGCGTCAATGTGCTTGTGCATCCACGCACAACCGCAAGGGCGCGTGCGCGCGTGTATGCTATCCATACCGACACCTTGGCTGTGCGCTTGGCTTTAGGGCTCGGTTTCACCGTGTCGACCGCCGGTACCAAACGTTCAACGTCATATTACGTTCACCTGTACGTTACTAGTATGTGGGCCATGCACATACCATACGCATTTGCTATCCATATGGATTTCGACTGGACTTTGGCCATAACCTTGCATTTCCTTTCGCCATGGTCAGCATAGTGAATCTGGCACACATCCTCAGCAAAGTAGCAATAACAACACTCATCGCCGCGTGCCACGCACATTTCAGCAACCACACTCAGCTAAGAAGCCAAGCGACAGACATTGAACCACTCACTGCCCAGACCTACGGCATCATCTTACACAGCCATAATGCGCAATGAACATGTCAACATAAAGTATTAGCAACATTATAAGTACACGTCCCGGCAACCGCACGGCCAAAACTTGGCGAACGACCACAACTTACCCGGCGCCTATCTACCCGCCGACCGCCGAGCGCCCGACGGACGGAAACAAACATCGCTGACATCTGACCTATTCATTCATAAATACCGTGCAACGAAACAAACGTCGCAGCGTCAACAACGACCCCAATAACAGCTCGATCGTAATCTGAAAACATTGGGCCGCGACACGTATCTTCGCTCGTCGCGACATCGTGCACCCCTCTGAAAGGCTTATCAACATATCATACATATAACCTTAACCGCTTAACGTCTTCGTACACACCTGCAAAGTAGCGCCTGCACACACCACTCAACGACTGGCACCTCACACCGCTCACCGCCTACGCGTTCACACCGCTGGGTGACACACCACTCAACGACTGCCACCTCACACGCCTCAGCGACTACACGTTCACACCGCTCAGTGGCCGCTCACACCGCTGGCCGACTAGCCGCTCACACGATGCCCATCACAAGCGCAGCACGAACATAAGCACACGGGCGCGGAAGCGCCCTGCTAGTGTAAAATGGCGGACACGGCACATTTCTCGTGGTTCACTTCCAGGCCTGCCCACTTTGCATATTTGCCTATTTTTTCGCATTGAGTCGTAAGGTCTGAGAGCGTGTTGGTTATTGCTGCTAGATCATCTGCGTAAGCAGCGGAGCTACAATGGTATCTTTCGTTATCTTTGTCCGTTAAGCAACCGTACTTGTAACCTCGGCCGCCAACATGTAGCCATCGCAGAAGGGGCTCAAGAAAAATGATGAAGAGTAGCGGGGAGAGCGTGTCGCCCTGCACTGTTCCTCGTTCGATGTGGATGTCGGGTGTCCGTCCGTGCTCGGTACGAATGCATGTGCGTGCTTGGCTGTAGAGATCGCGTACAACCTCGATCAGGTCCAGTGGTAGGCCTAGGTCATACATAATCTGCAATAGCTTATCGTGGTCGATGGTGTTAAAAGCACTCGAGAAGTCAACGTATAGGATGTATAGGTCTCGTCGGGTGAGGCCCGCGTCTTCTATGCTGTGCAGGAGATTGAGGATTTGGCGTTCAGTGTTTCTGTGTTTAAGGAAGCCTTCTTGGGCTTCACTGAAGAGGTCAGCAGAAGGTGCAAACTTGGATGTGGACAGCGTGATGAGACTTGTCCATAATTTATAGAGCGTGTTGGCGAGGGCTATGGGTCTCTTATTTTTAATGAGGAGGGGGTCGCCGTTCGGCTTAGGTATAAGGACTGTGTCTGACGTTGTCCAGGGTAAAGGTGTTTTTGCTTTGACCCACATGAGGATCAGCAGGTTATGTATGTCACATTTTAAGGGGGCAGGGAGAGCTTTGAGTAATTCATTGGGTATGCCATCAGGCCCAGGCGCCTTGTTACGGGAGAGAAACTGAATGCAAGTGTCGAAATTGGTGGGGTCGGCGATATGCGGGAGCAGGGCATGGTCACCAGGCGCGTCGTACGCATGAAGTGTGAACGTGTCTGGGGCGTAGGCCTCGGCCCATGGGTATTGCCTATGCACGTCTTCTGGTAGGAATTTCCCCGTGCGGGCCCCAATGGCTGGGGCCGCCTGGCGTGAAAAATATGTATGTAGGGCATCGAGGATATCAGCGGGATCTGTGCGGACTAGTCCATCGCGTGGGTGTCTGATGGCTGGTATCCCTTTTTGCTGTGCCTCTCCTTTGTTGAAGATAACTCGGTGTCCTTGCTTCGGGCGGACCGCAAGCATTCGTTGAAATCTGCGTTTTGCGTTCTTTATATTTTCGCTTTTTCGGTCGGAGGTAGCTTTCCTTAGCAACTGGCCAACTTCTCGCAGTCTTTTGCGGAGACCATTGATGCGTGTCCCGATCGCGTTAACGGGGCTTCCAGTGGTTATACGCGATGGGGCGGTGTTTTTGTCGTTCATGTCATCTATTTCCATGGGGCCTATTGTCTGCGCCGCAGCAGGCGTAGGTTCCTGCCGTATTGTGTCTTTTTCGTTTTGTGTAGGCTGTGCCACGTGTTGACCTCCTGTATTGGGAGAGAGTGCCGTTACGTTTCCGGGTGTGGGCTCAACTGTGTTTCTCACAGCCTCCCCGGTAGCGGTATCCTGCATTTCGGCTGGGTTGGTATCGGTTGTGTAGGTTGGTATTTCGATGCCTAGTTCCTTGGTCCGCCGATAGATTTGCTCGAGCTCCGATTTTACCTTCCTGTGCTCGTGGTGGAGCTGTTTGACCTTACGTCCCACGACCCTGGTCGCGTGCAGTTTTCCAGTTCGTGGGGGCTTGTGCTCGCAGTGACTCAGGAGTGTGTCGAGAGCGTGCGTTAAGATTTGCTGTAGATCTTCCGCACAGCTGGTAACGTTGGTTTGGCTGACATCCGGGTGACTCCGCAGTTCACGCAAGCGGAGGGCTGCACTTCTACCGGTTCCATCCTCTTCTGTTAGGGCAGCAGTTACAGCCGTCAGAGCAGGCTGAAGTCGGTCATGTAATTGTGCCATGTCTGAGGCTAGTTCGTTTTCGAGCGTCTCCCTCACTGTATCCAATGTGGATTTTGTGATTGGTAGTTTGACGGTTTGCCATTTTGTTGAGGTAGGTGTGGTGTCGGCGGTATTTGGGTTATGCGCTGCTGAGGTGGGGCAGTCAAATAGTCGGACAGCTTCAATGGGCATTCTTCCGTGAAGAGGTTTGTGGTCGAAGTGGCCTCCGGGCACGGTAACTGTCTCATATGCTGAGACTCCGGACGTTATCTTGTAGAGGTCTAATCTTGTTGTGAGGATCTTATTGCATAGGATGTCATCGATTCGGCTTTCATGCGCGATGGAGCCGTTTTTGAACTGGCGATAGGTGTATTGCCGTCCTTCCGCAACTATGAGCGGGGTTAGGGGTTTCAGGTTGTTTTCGGACACAAAGGTGCGGTGGCAGACGTCATCCGCGTCGAGGGTCGCAGTGGATCTGTCAGCAGCTTGCAGGGCAGCATTAAAATCTCCAGCTATAATCACATGCTCCTTATGGTTGTCTGCATGCGTGAGTACGTCCGCACAATATTTGTATATGGACTTGCGTGTAGATGTCAGTTCTGGCGTGTAAACGCCTATGATGTGTAGGGTTGTGCTATGCGGAGTGCGTACGGTGCAGTGGCATACGCATCCTTGCAGGTTACGTGGATGCTGCTCACATGTAGCGCTTCCGGCCGATGCAAACCTATCCGAGATAGCAATCACGACTCCCGCTTGCCTTACGGGAGCTGGTTGTCCCAACTTGTTCTTTTTGTTGGGGAATGTGCTGCCCCAAGCATGGTAGCCGGGGAAATGCATCTTCATCCGGCCGTTTAGGCCGCATTTGCCGAGCTTTGTTTCGGTAAGTACAAGGATATCCGCCCTCCAGTCAAGTGTATTGCAGAGAACATCGTATAGGTGTCCTTGTAAGCCTCTCACGTGTGTGACAACGTGTAAGTAACGATGCGACGTGGTGCCTGTCGTTTGCAGCGGACTTTGCTCGGGTTGCGGGGAGGTGCCAGCTTGTCCGGCCTCAGCATTGTAGTTAGGCTCAAGGGGGGTCCCTGGTCTTCTATGTTTCTGTCGTTGGAAGGCTTCCAGAATGGTGGTTTGGGTATCGTCTATTTTGTGGCGTCTTTTCCGTCCCATCTTGATGTTGTCGCCTGCGCGCTCTTGTATGGTTTGCATTGCCGCAGGGTTGCGTCTTTCAGTGGTGCGCCGTGGTGCTGCTATGTTTGCGTTGTTAGGGGCCGTGAGGTCATGTGGTTGCGCTAGCGGCATCTCATTGTCAGCAGGCAGCGGTTGCACAAGGGTCGCCGCCGGTCGGTTCGCGTTAGCCTGTAGGGTTTGGGGCCGGGTATCTTGCCGTGGGACAGTTGTTGTGGCATGGGCGAGAAGACCCCTCTGGACGGCCATGGCGTATGTTCTGAGAACCGCTGGTTCCTCGATTGGGTGAATTTGTGGGTTGACGGCTGCATCTCTGATTTGTGCTGTGTGAGCTCCCGCTTCCAAATTTTCGGGAGGTGCATTTTGTTGCAGGTCGCTGGGGGCGGTAGCTCCTGGGGTGTCTCCCAGTGGTTCCTCGATCCTGACCGCTGGGTGTCGGGCTGCTGGCCATCCTGGTGGTGGTAAAACCTCCTTAAGCTCGTTTGCCATGTTGGTGGTGGTTAGAATGTCAACGCTATCGAGGTACTGAACGCCGCCTTGTAACTCTTGCCAGTCCACTTGTGTCTTTAGTAGTTTTGATTGCACGTGTTCCGAGTCGATAAGATGCCAGGTATCCCCGATTCGTTTCACGCATACAGCGTGAGGGCGTCCGGACATCTGCAGTACGAATCCGTATTGGGCTGCCAAAGGTGGCAGTGCGGGGAGGGCACGTCTCCTCACAGCATTGCCCGAGGACAGTGCGCGTGGTGCACTTATAAGGGCAAGAAACTGCTTTGTCGGGTCTTGTGAGGTGAGATATACATTGTAGCGTAGGTAGTGGTTTATTGCTAGCGTCGTGAAGGCGCCTGTGTGTCTGTTGAATGTTTCGCGCCATAGGGCGCGGCTAGGGTGATTAGTGGCTTGTAGGTGGTCATCTAAGCGTATGCAGTATTCCAGCACGTGCTCCGGGTTGAGGTAATGTCCCCCAATGAGATTGTTGAGGGCGTGTACTTGGCAGAATTGCCTTCGTTGTTGCTCGTGGTGGGTTGGTCCGCTTCCATTGATACTTGGGCGGGGCAGTGGCCATGGTATCGGATTAGGGGCCCCTTGCCCATGTTCCATGGGATCCTGATGTTCTTGTTCGACAGGTGTGTCTCCCCCTATTTTCCGTCTGTCCCAGTACCCATGTGGTGGGTGTGCGCGTGTCGGTCTGTGCGAATTATGGGGATGCCGTTTTTTCAGTCGACGTGCATTGTTGCCAGTCCTGCACTGGTGTCCTTTGTTTTTCGCTGGTGCTGCCCGTTTGGCAGTCTCGGGGTTTGCCCTTATTTTGTCTGTAGTTGCGAATTTCAGGAGGGTTGGGAGGCCAGCCTTCAAGGCAATGGCAAGGAGCGCGACCGCCTCTTCGTTCTGTCTGATTTGGCCCATCACTGAGAGCATGGTGATTGCAGCAGTTAGACACGCTGTGTGTTTTTGTGTGCGGAACTTGATGGAGAGGGCAGTAATGACGAGGATTTTAATTTCGAATGCTTGCAGTCTATGCAGTAGGAAGTGCAAGGGATCCGTTAGGCATGCCAGTATAGCTATGTAGCGGGTGCCGTTGATGAGGTGGCATAGTAGCACAAGTTCAGGGCAGGGGTGTGTGGTTATCTGCTTTATTGTTTTCAGCTGGCTGATGATTGGTATGAGGAGATTAGTAGCAGTCAGAATTGCCCACATTATCCCGGCGGTTAGGATGATCGATGCAGCGCAGAGGGCTGCACTAAGTGCAGCTAATGGGGCAATGCATGCAAGCATTGGTATTGGGTACATAGCTGACCCAAGACTTAGTACGTACAGGGTGTATCTGGGTATTGCCTTTTTGGGTGGTAGCAACGCTTTGGACAGCGTTGTGTTGATGAGATGGCAAGCTGTCCCCATCACGGGCAGGGACGCCAGAACCCATGGTACCAGACGGGCATAGAGCATTAGGCATTGGCAAACAATTCTAGCTAGTTGGGCCAAGTAGGTAATTACCGCCTTCATCGGGTCAGCGGCTGTACATGTCGCCTGGGATGCTATCTTTCTAGGATCGGCCCATTCAGGATAACTAGTTTTGGGATGCAGATCCTTAGCAGGGGCTTCTCCTTGTCTGTTCCTCGTGCAATTGGGGTAAGCACCATCAACGCACCAACTTTGCTCTCTCCATCCGACTTTCCGACATGCCGCTAGCTGTGAGTCCTCTCCAATATTGCCGGTCCACAGGCAGGTCCACATCCTTTCGTCCTGGCCGCTAGGGTCCTCCAGCCTCCAGTTAGCTGTCCACCTTGTGGGGGGTTTATCATGGGAGGGTGTTTGGGGTATGATTGTAGTCTGTTGGGCAGTGGGGCTGGACCATTCTGTGTGATTGATGTATTCATCAGTGGCTTGCTGTATTGCACTTGTCAGGTGTGTGCTGCTGGGTAGTTTCCATCTAGAACTAGGTTGTGACACCCGCTGCGCATAGCTATGATATTCAGTTGGCGGCCAAGCAGCAGGGTTGCTATTTCCAGTCTTACCCATCATCATTGCCAGCAGGTCAATCGTCGCGGTGTTGAGAGGGGCCAGTCCGCCCAAGACCATGGGGGATTCAGCACTGTCTTCGCCACGCCAGGAGCCAGCGGCATAGGGGCTGTCCTGGTTGGTCACATTCATGCCGACAGTAGCTCCGCTGGCATGTGCCTGCTGGAGGGGTGGCTTCGTGCCAGCCATTTCCCTTTTGTTATAAACGAAATCGAGGTTGGGCTGGCTGATCTGGTTCGGCTTGCGGTCGAAGAGACTGGCCGCCGCCGAGGCGCGGAGCTTCTCTGGGATCAGGTTCAAGGAGGCCACGGAGCCATTCTGAATGCCAGACAGCTGCATGGGAATCTCACATCGCGTCCAGCATGCTTTCGCCCGAGACGCCTGGTTACCCGCCATTTTTGGTGTTAAGCGTTGGTGCGTCTGCACAGGGTTGTAACAGTAGCTTTGCGAGAAGGGTATGTTTATGTTTATTGTGGTATGGTTTGAGCGGTGTTTTGCGTCAAGGAGCTCGGTATTACCCAGCTTCTCATCCACTCTGGTACGGTACGATAGCCGCTGTATCCAGTGGTCGTTTTTGTTGTCGAGATGTCCAACTGCTTCACTGAAGTAGGTGTTATATTTGTTAGATGTGTGTGTAGTGTGGTGAGGCAGGAAACTCGTGCGTCCGACGGACAATAGAGTTTGTGGGGGTTGGCGAGTGACGTTGTGTCCGGTTGTGGTGACGGGTTCTTCATTAATTGGCAGTATTCGTTTTATAAGCTGTGCTTGTTGGTATGCCTGTTGGTATGCAAATGTGTTTCTGTCGTTTGCTTCCTGTACACGTCCCGTACTCTCTTCGTAGTTTTCTCGTATTGACCTTGGGAGGTGGGCACTTGGCCTTCTGCTTGAGAATATTTGGTAGAGACTGAAGGTAAGATTGCAGATGGTCGTTTTGCTGATTTGGGTGCGTTCATGGCGTTGGTCGCCACGTTCCAAACGTGAGGTACATACGTCCAGAAAGTTATCTGCGAGCTCGTAGGTTTTGAAGCAGGGTATTATTTTGAAGAAGGATTCTGTAAGAGGAATTTGCGACGTATTACCATTGTTGCCGGAAGGCGACCCTATAGCAGTCAAAATGCCCTTAAGGTCACTAAGGACTTCACATATGTACCCTACGTCCAGGAGGCCTTAGCACTTAAGGCCCGGTTCACTTAAGGTCCCCCTTAGGGCCCATACAGCTCACATACGGACTATACAGCCCGTAGGGGCGCCCTTAGGGCCCATACAGCCCCCATACGGACGATACTACGCACAGAACCCTGTCCAGAGTTATATGGCGGTAAAAACCACCGTATGCGACGAGTACCCTTAGAGGCTGCTGGGATGTTAAGGCTTGCGAACGCGAAGTTTTCTCGTCCCGAGAAGCGAAGCCCGTACGCACTTGAAAGAAAATTTTCAGCGAGCCGCTGACAGCCAAGTCCGCTCCCGGCCGCTAGCGCCACGACGCGCCATGTCCAGGGAGTCCACGCCAGGCCGCTAGCTCCGAGCTGCTCGCCACCCAGGCCGCCTGAGCATGTGTCCAAGCCTACACGTGCAGCCTGCGAGTTGCGATTAACAACAGGATAAGATTTAGCGATTCGCCATACATGGTCAGCACAATTGGATTGGAGTGGAACACAAAACATAACAGTTCCGATAAAGGCTAGACATCATTTACATCGCCAATACTTTAAATCTTATTTTGCAACTTCTATATAGTTGCGGTTGCACGTTGGGCAAGCGTTCGCCGGTGCCAACGCAAGCACTCCTGGGCGAGCAGTAACCGGGCCTGCCGACGACGCTAACGACTCGTGACTTACCTTGAGCATGACCTTGCAACATTATCAGCGTTGTATCGAACTCGGTGAGGTGTGTGGGCTGCCAAGGTGAAGCGCTGACCGGTTGTTGCCGCGGTCAGACCTTCGCACACGCGCAAGGTATCTTGTAATGCAGGAACCATGTTGTCTGTGTCATTATTTTCTATAAGCACTGGGCAATGAGCTGTGCGAGCGGCCCCATGAGGGCCAACGGCCCTTCTTTGCGGCATACGGCTCGGTGCGGCGGCCTGCATCTGTAGCCGGAACCGCTCATTCGAGTGGCTATGCAGACGGGGACAAGCAGCCCTACCGCGGCATACAGCAAGACGCTCCACCCGACCCAACCCAAACCCCCGTCCAGCCTTATGTGCGACAATGAAGCCCCGCCGTCAGCGGTCGGAAGCTTGAAATCCTGGACATGGAGATCCTTGTGAGGGTGTTGACAAACACCGGACAGGCTGCTGAAGCTCAACCCACCTAGCCCTGCCCGGCTACGGGCAATGGCGATGAGAGTAAGCCAGAGACGCTGTTACGGTACTGTTACCTTACCGAGGAGGTTGACGGTGCACGGCCGTGCAGCCGCCGGACCAACCCAAACCAACAAGTTCACGAGACAGCACTGCAACGGACTGCACACCCGCCCGAGGAAGGGAAAGGGGGTGCTGTTGGACGCTTCGGGCGCGACAGCGCTGCACAACTAACCCGCACACCTGGGGCATTGGGCCGCCGCTATCCGGCTTGCGATGCGCCAGGTTGGGGGCCAGGGGGTTATGCCAGCAGCGGTCGGCACGCGCGGTCGGACACCGGCACGCGCGGTCGGACTCAATTGCAGTGGCCCCCTCTCAGCTGTGAGATATGTGTAAACTCCAGCTTATACATGATGGAGGGCGAGGCGTCCGCAGGGGCGTTTGCGAACCCGTCGCGCCTTTGCAGCACAGTGCCCGGCCTGCTCCTTGCAATAGCCCGTGCAAGCAGATAGAAGAGGACGTTTACCCTGCATGCGTCCTTCTACATTTGCGCTATTCCCGCGGCAAGCTGCACAACCATTTCCGCGAAGTCGCTTCCGCAGCTGCTGCAGTACTCGCCAATACAGTTAATACTGTTCATATTGATAACCTAGACATCGTCCTTCAAAACTCGTGACCTTCACTATGAACGCTGGAGGAGGGCAACCATGGTTGCCCTTCAGACCGACTAAGGTTAGGACACTTTCAATCAGCCAAGCTGGAGTATTTATATGCACTACTTAGTATAAGTACAAAATGCAACAAGACAACACCAAAAATACTGTGACCGGACGGGTGACCAAGGCATGTGAACGGATTTGACTTGGGAGGTCTGCTTTTCTGCGGCTATTGCTTTTATACTGCTTAATAAGCATAAATAATTAATTCCAAACACGTTTTGGCGTTGAACATGCTAGGGCGGTTGGACCTTAAGGGCACACCGTAAGGCCATATTTTGCCCTTAAGGGCGGTTTGACTGCTATAGGGCGAAGGGTCGCCATCCAGCAGAAGAGGACAGAAGTTTGGATGGTTGAGCATTCCGCACAGGGGCCCGGGTTGTGTGTCAGGTGGCCTGTTATTCCAGCAGGAGTAGGTGACCAAGCTCATGAGGTCCGGTGGCTTCTTGTGGCGTTGGCGCGACATTTCTGTGTTGTCCGATGGCTGACAAAGTTGCCAATCTCCAGCACGCGCTGCTCCGTTGAAGTGCGAAAACAAAGCTGTGACGTTGTATAACGCCGTTTGGGGTTTGGACGGTCTGATTTCAAAATTTTGCGGCGGGCAGTTGCAATGCGCGTCCGAAATCTGGAATTGGTTCCTCGGCCTTATTCCCTCAGGGACCTGGTGTACTTCGCAAGCCCCGCATCCTCGGGCTGAGCCCGAGGAGCGTGCCAGGTCAGGTATGAGGGGGCAATCCGTCAACGAGGTCCAGATCGTCAGGACATTGGCATGCGCCCTTGTGTGCGTTAACAGTAGGAGAACAAAGCAGCAAAAGCTGCTGATTTCCATACGGCCTAGGCACACTTTGCCGGGTCGTCCGGTGTGGCCTTGTGTCTTCGCTTACAGCATATTAAGCGTGTAAGGAGAGTAGTCTAAGCTACTTTGTATGTGCGTGTGACTGCATATGGGTGCGTGTGAATAGCTGGGAGGGTAACCCCCAGGATAGGAGGTAGGACTGCCATTGGGGTTCCCTGCTCATGCAACTCTCCGATAGATAGGGTTTGCCCCTGCCGCCCGAACGAAGAGGGCGTCTTTCACTCTGGGAACGGCCAGACATTAATGGCGCGAAATCCCTTCATGGCCACTACATGGCCTCTTCATGGCCACTTCATGGCCATTCTATGCCGGTGCCATGAAGATCTTTGGGTACCGGCATGAAGGGCGGACGTCGGCATGACTGATATGACCCTTTCACGCCGGTGCCTTTTTCTCCTTCGTTCGGCTCCTCAAGTTATAACATAATATTACGGTTGTGTTGTTATGGCCAAGCAACGCCGGCGTGTATATCTATGTCCATACGTGTGTGAGCGAGGTCGTGGGAGGGCACCACTTCTACGCCTAAGGGGCTGTTTACATACATCCGGCTTAAAACAAAAACGCAGAAATCAAGCATCAAACACAATCTTGCGGAAACAAGTTTCGGCCGGACAAACTGTTCACATTGCTTTCCGCGGTCGTTGTGTGCTGCAACGCGTCGTCTGTGTGTTTTGGTGCTAATCTGTATATGTTTGAGGAGTATTTCCACGATTTCTATGGAGGCCACCATGGAAATCGGCAGATAAGACTTTTACTCAAATACGAGCTTCGGTCTTATATGTGAACATCTGCCATAAACCATTTCAGCTATATAAATGTTTCTGCGCGGCATAGTTTCAGTCATATGTAAACAGCCCCTAAGAAGTACGTTCCCAGTAAGTAACTGAAGGCCTAGCATGTCATGTCCGGTCATGGATACAAGGTGCAGGACCATATATAGGTAGCTAGGCAGGCAGGGTAGCGCCCCTACCTTTAATATCTAACGTCCTCTTGTGTGTGTGTTTTGGGGGGGCTCTGGGTGTATGTGTTGTGCTGCTGCAGTACGGATGCCCAGCCCCGCCGGGGTCCGGGGCCCGGGGTTACGACTAAAAGGGGCAATACACACGACGGCTCGTTACCAGCAACAACACCGTGCACCTCTCCGCGGCCCCTCCGCCCAAGCACCCAATTGTCCACAAACCCTAGCCCTTCCTCATTCGTAGCGTTCACACGTACGATTGCGGTTGTTTCCCCATCTGTTGCTAATATAAAAATAACTCGTGCGTGCGTGCGTGAGTTACTATCACGTGGCGGCCAAGCAATGAAGTGGCGGTGCATGGCACCGTATACGTACATACGACGGTACTGCAAGCGCCGAATGCAGCGCCCGCCCCAGACACAATAAAGATGTCAAGACATCCCCGGACGGCTCCCGCGCCTTGTCGCCCCTGCGAATAGTAAGCGCGAATAGTAAGGCATGACCGTGCTCGAGCACGGTCCCCAATAAATACCGCAACTACGTACGGTCAAGACCGTGCTCAGCATGCTCGAGCGTGCTCAGCCACGCCAGTGCAGGTTTATTAGCCTGCCAAAATGCAGTGGTACCGTTTCTATAGCTAGTGCAACCATATATTCAGACAAAAATGGGGATTTGCCCATCCCTTGCTTGTGATGTTTTGCTCAAGTGCACTTCATCCCAGCCATGCTCTGTGTGATGGCCACCCTAGCCAGGCCTGTAGGCCGGCAATCCTGCATTTAAAGGTCATGTGCAAGGCATAGACCGCGCGAGCATGGCGGTTCCCTGTGTCTAGCAACGCAGAGCACGTTGTCAAAGTGGGTGCTTCCCTGTGGCGCCTGAGCACGGTCCTGGTGGTGCCATGGTGGAACTTCCACCGGGGTGTGGGGTGAAGGGGGGGCGGAAGCCCCGGGCCCCCCACCGATGGTTCCCTGAGCACGTTACCCGACATTCAGGAAGGACGGTTCGAGTGAGACTGTTGTGATCCCATTGAATACACGACGTGTCGGCGTAAACCGCTACTTCATCCATGCCAAGCACGCACCAGTTATGCCTCCATTAATTTGGGAAGGCCGTTGCGGCCATTGTACGGTCACCACGCTGCCCCAGACAAAAAAAGTTAAGCCCAGGTTTGTTCTCTAAAACCCGGGTACAAGTTCAGCCAAACCCGGGTACAAATCTGGCGGGTATATCGGAGTAATAACCAAGAACACATTACTACTATCATAAGTATGCCACCGTCAAAAGTACCGGTAATAGTAAAGGTCTCATAAATCCTGAGACTACCTCGCTTACGGAACTCCTGCCATCGTACGTAGCATATGCTGCTACTGTTAAGACATCAGTTTTGGAAAACACGTGACTCCCAACCAATAGTATCAATAATAAATAATAATAATACGCCCGACGGAGCCGAGGCGTGGGTTATGGGAGCAGGAGGGGCGGGTGGGGTTTCGGGTTGCCCCGATCCCATGCCTCTCCCGCTACCGCGGTGACTCCCAAGCAAAGAAAATTCTAGGAGCTTCAGCCTACGCTTTCCAGCCCGTAATAATAATAATAATAATAATAATGATACGCCCGGCCGGTAGCCGAGGCGTGGGTTATGGGAGCAGAGGGGGTGGGGTGACGGGTTTCCCCGGTCCCAGTCCCCCCCCACCACCGCAAGGATCTTCAGACTGATTTGTCGTTGGTTATGTGCCTGCCGGTTGCGGTTCCGCGTGGGGGTTGCGTTCCATTTGCCTGCGGGTTATAACAATAGTGTTGAGTGTTCTAACTGCATGGTCGTGGAGGTCGTTGCAGCAGGCTCGGGCTTCCTTGCTGCCCGTGCCTAGGGTGTGGAGTAGAGGGCGTAGGTCCTTCCTGACAGTACCCGCGAAGCCGAGGCTGATGGCTTCCTGTGTTGTGTAGCGGACCTTCCATCCGGCTTCCGTGAGGAGTTTGGCCAGTTCTGCATGTTGTACGGCCTTGTCGTGCTGTTTCTGTGTGTGGTTTGTGTCAGCGGTGTAGCCGACCTCGATGATGTGTACTGTGTGTTGACTGGGGTCTGAGGGTCCCGTGTACCCTGGCGCTCGCGCTTCGTGGAGGGGGATGTCGGGTATAAGGAGTATATCGGGCCGCATCTTGAGGCGTTCCTCATCCGCAATTTCCGGGAGCAGCCATTTGGGCAGGCGTGTGCCAGCCACGTAGTCTGGTCGGGTGTCCGCGGGGCCGGCGTCCATTATAATGTAGCAGCCTCCATGGGACCCCCGGGCTAGCGTACTGGTAATTGTTTGGACCGCCCTGTTGTGCCGCTGTATGTACAGGGCTCGCATTCGGGGGTGAAGGCATCCTCCGAGGATGTGCGCCCCGGAGTCGAGATGGTTGCACAGGGGGCAGTGTCCTAGCGACGCGGGGCATCCGGGTGCCAATGGTTTCTTAAATCGGCTCGCCAGCTTGGCGCTCCATAGCTGGCCATACAGGTAGTCGAAGCATCGTTTGACATGCTTGTGTCGACCCGCCTTGCGCTGTAGAGTTCGAGTGCTGGTGCTTATGTCAAGGTCGGGCAGGGTGTTGGCGACGTATTTGATGTAATCTGTTTCGTTCGTGTATCCCGAGTGAGTCTCCGGGTTGACCAAGGACTCGATACCGCGGTTAAGGTCGTTAGCATAGTGCCCAGCGTTCTTCTCAGGCCCAGCCCTTTTCCGCAGCCACCAGTGTTGGCTTCGTGGATTATTGTCTGAGGTTTCGATTGCGCTCAGCGCTTCGGGGTCTAGCTTGGAGAGTCCCCGCGCGGCTTGTACGGCTGCTTTGTCCGCTTTCTCGTTGTACGTTACCCCAGTGTGGGCTTTCACTTTTAGCAAAGAAGTCTTCAGGTTACAGGCCGCTCGTCGTTTAAGAATTAATACGATTTGCTCAAGCAGCGCCTTATGCTTACTAAGCTGAAGCTTATGTGGATTATTTATCATCTTTTTAATGAGATGTAGAGACGCGGCAGAATCCGTCCAGATAGTTAGGTGAGCTTCGTCGTGCAGCGTGCCTCGGCGCATCTGGAGACCCTGATGGATGGCACTCAGTTCGCACCGTGTGATAGTTTGGCAGCCCTGGTGTCCTGCATTCACATCTATGTGGAGCGTTGTGTTGGTAAGTGCGTCAACCGCCGCGGCTCCCAGGAGATGTCTTTCCTCTTCGCCATCTTTAATCTTTTGCACTGACCCGTCTGTATATATGGCGTCTTGGGCGTTGTATCGCAGCGCATATTTGGCAGAAAATGCCAGGAACGTGGCGCTTCCCTCTTCCGTGGGGATGTTGTCGCACGTCCGGGAGGGCACCGCCGCGGCGGGTGGCTTCTCGGTCATACTGCGCACCCGCTTGCGCACCCATTGGGGGGGTGTCCAGGAGAGGGCGGGGCCAGTGGCGACGTGGCGGGCTGCCGTCATAGCAAGCGCTCTGCGGAGGCTGGTACCGTACGCGCGGCCGGATTCATTGCTAACCAGGAGTAGGGTGAGTCCGTTTGGGTAGGGTTTTGGAGCGTCTACGCTCACTTCGCTGTAGAGGTCCCCCGTTCCTGAGAATGCGTCTATTGTACCGATCATAGTGACCAGCGGGTGGGTGAGGTAGCGGGTGTAGGGCGCCGTTTGGGACGTGGGCAGCAGGAGTAGGGTAGCGGTGGGGTTATCTGTGCTCCGTGTCGCGTCGGCCCAGCCTAGCGCCCATCGCAGTGCATGATGCCCCTCGTCCGGCTTAGGTTCAGGGTGCGCGACGGATACGCCCGTGCACGGTTGCGAGTACGCGTCGTGGTTGGCTCCAAAGAGCTGATCTTCTGGGTACCGCGAGTAGTAGATGGCGGTGCTGTCTGCTACGTTGAGGGGGGATGCAAAGCGCTCTGTTGCGGCGCCCAGCGCGGTCATGAGGTGTTTCATCAGCCGTTCAGATATCCTCCGCTCATGGGCCTCTCGAATAGGGTGTGCTTTGGTGCCCCCTCCGTCCCGATACCGCAGGAGGAGGCGTGCGACATCCTCCGCGAAGCCACCTGCGGCCGCGATCTGTGCGTGCTCTTCCGGGCGTTTCTGTTGGGCGTCGCTGTACCGGAGCCACAGGCTGCGGAGGCGGCTTGCCGACACCTGGCCGACGCAGCGCCCTTGGGGATCGTACACGAATGCCATCCCAATGGCTTGCAGTCCATCGGGTATGTCCCCACTGCCGTCCCATGGTACATGCCTGTGTGTGCCGTTACGATTGCCAATTTGGACCGTGTATCGCCCGGGCGGGTGGATGTCCCGGTCCGGGTTACCCGGTTGCACGTTGATTTCAACATACTGCCTTAGGAGACGCTGGCCTCGGGTCGCGTTGAGGCATTCAGTCTCCCATCTGCCTTGCTGTTGCCATTCCGTCAGGTGGCGGTCGCGTGCCATTTCTATTCGACCGGGGTCTTGTTCGGCCTGCCTGGCGCGCCGATGCCGGAATGCATTCCGCAGCTCTGTCCAGTTGTCTTGCGAGGCCAGTCGCAGCTCCTCATCTTCGGTGGGAGCCCATTCTACCTCGACTATCGTCTCGGGGTGGGTGGGGTCGGTGGGGGATTCGTACCGGTGCACCGCCTTGGGGTGGTAGCCATTTTCGGTGTACAGTGCTATTGCCCCTTTAGTGATGACAGTACGTTCCCATTCAACCAGGTAGTATGTTCGGTGTGTGTGTCGGGTATCCGAGTCGGTTGTGCGTTGTCGCTTGGGTTTCGGAGTGCTGACGGCGACCCGTTTGCGGATTTCCGCTTTGATACGGGCCACCCTCTCTTGGTCCCCGAAGAGAAGCTGTGTGATGCTTAGGCCATATTGGACTGGTGTCCCCGCAGGCCACGCCGTCTCCCCATGGAGCATCTGGAGGAGCCGTTCGGCGGAGCCCACTTTGGACGCGAGGCCCCGGTGGAGCGGGTGGCGCAGGATTCGTTCGCAGTGCTGAAGGGTAAGTGGGGTTTGCCGGGGGTCCCACCCAATGGCCTCGGCATCTGTGATACCGTCGACTGGTTTCAGGTTCTGTCGAAGAAGGTATGCTTTGAGCAGCTCACTGTCGGTCTTCCGCTGTGGCTGGTGGCGCCTGGCGGCTGGTCGGGCGGCCGGGCGTCGTGACTCGGGGGTTGTTGCGGTGCCGGACGGCGCTGCTGCATTTTGGGTTCCCGTCTCCACACGAGGGGTTGTTGCGCCCGGGCGGGGGGGAGGGGTTCCAGCTGGGGCGGCCGGCACGGTGTCGGCCGGGTCGCGGGGCTTGGCCAGGACGTACTTCCTTAGGGTTCCGTGGGGGATGGGGGTGGGTCTTGTCGCTTCCTTCGCAATATCAGTCAGATGTGGGTCATCCGTGAGGAGTCGTAGTTCGGGGGGCAGGGGCACCACGGTGGCGCGGTGCCCGGGCGCGTACACTGGGGTCAGCGTTCAGGGTGAGGCTGAGCTGGTTTAGGGCTATCCGATGGCGGGGGCTCACTTTCCTGCCGCCGATGCGTTGCAGCTGATCGGTGGTGATGAGGTGCGCTCCCGTGTTTTTGTCTTTCAGGGCCCTGAGGTCCAGTCCAAGTTCCAGCAGGGGCTGTATGCATCGGAAGAGGAGCGCGAGATCCTTGGGCTCAGCCGTCGTGTTGTGCGCCCCGATCAGGTGAATGAGGCTGCCCGCTGCCGGCTCGTAGGTGCTGCCTCTGTCCGTGAGTTCGATACCGGCTTCATGCACGAGAGCAAGTTGTTTAAGCGTGGTATAGTGACGGCATTCGCGTTTGAATGTGTGCGCTGGTATTGTGCCCATGTATCGGCTCTGCAGGTGCAGGAGGGCTCGAGTTACTGCCCCAAGGCGTCCCCTGTCGTTGAGGGACAGGACCAGCGTCTTCGCCGCTTTGACCGCATAGAGGGTACGTAGGGTGCCAACCCCCAGACCTAGTCGGGAGATTGGGCCGAGGATGGCGCGGGTGGGGAAGCCCATCTTGAGTCCGTAGCTGCGTTTGGCAATGCCAGCGATTTGGGCGTCGAGGCTGGCGATGTCGTGCGGGGTGTACGCCATGGTAGGCAGGCTGTACGCCACAAAGGGGTGAATGAGGGTTTTTATCATGTTTATGCGTTGATCTGGAGTTGCGAGGGAGTTTTGTATGCTTTGCCCCCGTCGGTCTATTTCGGCTCGCGTGTAGGCCACTTGTGTCGCCCAGTCCAGGGTAGGGGTGATGTGTACGCCGAGGTACTTATACGATCCGGTTGGGGGTTCGTACGGGATGGGTACGTCGTCGATCCGAATTTGGTCTTTCAGGAGGCGTTCTAGGACGGCCTTGTACTTTTGCGTACCGGGGCCTCGACTCAGATCAGTGTCTGAACGCGCGCGGCCGTGCAGAATGCCTTGCAGTTGGCACTTGCCTACATTGACCTTGAGTGCTCCCCAGCGCGCGTAGCGCTCGATTTTTGTGCACTGTATGCGCATGTCTGACACGGTATTCGTAAGGACCACTAGGTCGTCCGCGAAGGCTCCCGAGCTAAAGTGGTGTCGGTCGTTTTCGTCCGCTTGGAGGCAGCCGTAGCGGTATCCTCGGCCTCCGCTGTGTAACCATCTTAGGAGTGGCTCCATGTATATAATAAACAGTACAGGTGATAGCGTGTCGCCCTGGATTGTGCCACGTTCGATTGCGATCTCCGCGGTGCAGCCATGTTCGGTTCGTATGCGTGTGGTGGCGCGCGAGTACAGGTTCGCGACCACCTCGATTAGGTCCTCGGGATATCCTAGATCGTACATGATCATAAGCAATTTATCATGATCTATGGTGTTAAATGCCGACGTAAAATCGATATATAGTAAGTAGAGGTCTCGACTGGTTAGGCCGGCGTCCTCGATGGCGTGTAGTACATTTTGGATCTGTCGTTCCGTGTTGCGCTGTCTGAGGTACCCTTCCTGGGCTTCCGTGAAGATGTGTGCTTGCTCACTAAAAGTGACGATATTAAGTGTAATGTGACTGGTGTAGAGTTTGTAAAGCGTGTTTGCCAGGGCGATGGGGCGTTTGTTTTTAATAAGGAGTGGGTCTCCCTTCTTGGGGATGAGGACCGTGTCTGATTGTGTCCAGTGCGGGGGGATTTCGGCCTTAACCCACATGGCGGTAATCAGGTGGTGGATTGCGGTTTGGAGGTCGGTGGGGAGTGTCTGCAGCAGCTCGTTGGGTATGCCATCTGGTCCGGGGGCTTTGTTGCGAGCGAGATGGTCTAGGCATGCGCGAAAGTTGCATGGGTCTATGATGCCCGGGAGGAGTGACGGGGGTGCGCTGTCCCATCGGGCTAATCCCCGTCTTAGAGGGTCCGGCGCCCCCGGCGTCTCCCAGGGATAGTTTCGGGGGGCTTCGCTCGGGTGGTATTTGCCAGTGCGGGGTCCGGAGATGGGCCGGGCTAGGGACGCAAAGTGTGCATGGAGTGCGTCGAGGATACCTTCGGAGGTTGTGCATAGGTGTCCATCGGCGGGGTGGCGGATGGCCGTGATGCCGCGCGGCTGATCGTCGGGCTCGAGAATTTGTTTGTGTGCTTGCTTCGGTTTCTTGGCTAGGAGGCGCTGAAACTGTTTTCTTGCTTTGCTCGCGTGTAGTTTACGGGTTTCCGTAGTCAGTTTCCGAATATCCTCTCCCTTCTCTCTAATCGCGGCCCGCAGGGCGCTGGTCTCTGATGTTTCCCGGAGCTCCGGGTCGTCGCGCGCTCGGGCGGCCGTAATTTCAGGTGGGTTGGGGGTTTCAGGGGCGATCAGCTGGGTGGGTCGGGGTGGGGGTTGTGGGGTCGCTGCGTTGGTGTTTGCCGGGCGCGGGACGTCGGGTGCCAGGTGGGGTGGGGTATCCGGTCGTGGCGCGCGTAGTATGCGGGTGAGTTCGCATTTCAGCGCCTTGTGTTCATCGTACAGACAAGATATGCGCTTGCCCGTGCCTCTTCGTGCGTGCAGGCGCCCCGTGCGGGGGGGCTTGTGCTGGCAGTGGCTTTCAAGGATCCCGAGGCAACGCATCAGTAGTGATCCGAGCTCGTGACTTAGGGAGGCGACGTTCGTTGTTTGGACGGCTTCGTGGCCGCGCAGGTGGGCGAGGATCTGCCTGGCTTCCTCTTTGCACGCCGCACTCTCCAGTTGTGTGGATGCGGCCGAGATGACCTCGTGAGCGGGTCGAAGTCCATCCAGCAGGTGAGCGATTGCATCTGTGAGCGTCGCCTCCATCTCCATGCGTGCTTTGGTTTTGCTCTCTTTTTGTACGGGTAGTTGGATCCGGCTCCAGGAGCCTGGGGTGTGATCTGGGTGTGGTTGGGCAGCGGGGGCGGGTAGGAGCCGGATGCCTGCTAGGGGCAGGAAGGTGCAGAGCGGTTTGTGGTCAAAGTTTCCCCCACACTCATATACCTGTTCGTACGCCTTTCCTTCCATTGCTGCAGCGGCGCTGGTCTGAGCGGCGAGGAGGACATCGTCGATGCGGCTGTGGTGGGTATCGTATCCCTGCTGTGTTTGTGTGTATGTGTACTCGCGGCGTACCGTGTCTACCGGTTTTAGGTCTGTCTCGATTGAGAAGCGTCGGTGCGCTCGGTCCGTCGCGTTACAGGTGCCTGTCGACCGATCGCTCAGTTTGAGTGTTGCATTCCAGTCGCCCGCCATCACTAGGTGTTCGCCCTTAGCGTTGGCTTGCGTCGCAGCCACCCGCCCGTAGTCGTATATCTTCTGCCTGGCGGCGGGGTCGGCCGGGCAGTATACCCCTATGACGTGCAGAGCCGTACTGCCCGGGGGCGCGATACGCACGTGTACTATGTACCCGCTGAGCTCTGAGGGCACAGATTCTGCTGTTGCGCTGCCCTGGCGATTGAAGCGGTCTGCCACGCCAATCATCACTCCTGCCTGCCGTGTAGTGGGGTTACTGTTGTGCGGGTGGTTACTCATGTATGTCTGGTAGGGTTGCAGAGTGCGCTTCACCCCGGCGATGGCTCGCCGGTGGTGGGCACTCATTTTGGTTTCCGTCAGTACCACTACGTCCGGTTTGTGTTCGTCTAACATGTGCCTAATGCCCTCGCGGTGCCCCTGCAGGCCGCGGGTGTTCATCGTAAGGATCTTGAGGTGGCCGGGCCGTGGATCTCCTGTCGTGGGTACGGGCAGCACGGTCGTAGCCACCCGGGGGGCTTCAGCAGGTGCGGCGGGGGCCTCCTTTCGTGGTTTCTTGGAGTGCACGTACTTCGTCATGTGCTGTTGCTGGGGTCCGGGTTTCGGTTTTGGGCGTGGTTGCGATGTGGGGGGGTTATCTGCGCGGCGCTTGCGTTGTTGTGTACGAGGGGTGGGTTGCTCGGGGGGCGGGCGCATCGTACCGGGTGTCGGTGCGCGTGTTGGCTCGGGGGCTGGGTTGGGAGGGGTGCGGGCGGGTCTCTGAGTTGCCTCTGCTGTGTCCGGCATTTCGACAGCCCGTTGGTCCCTGCCTTGACGGATAGGGAGCCCTTGCATGCGACGGAGGTGGTATTCGATGGTGTGGGTTGCAGGCGTCGTTCCCGTTTGGTGCCTGTTCCGTTTCCGACCTCTGCTTGCAGGTGCCGCTGCTTGGGGGGCGGGGTTGCGGATTGCCGCCCTTTCCGCGTCGGCGCGGCGCTCTGCGGTGGTGCCCGCATTTGCTGGTTGGGCCCCCTGGGGGCCTGGCTGCGTGTTGCGCAGATGGAGTTCGGTGGGGTGGGCGTCCGGCAGCTGCCGCTCCGCGCCCGTCTCCGGTTCCACAGTGTCGATCTCCATTGGACTTGGCTCGGCGGGCATGGTTGCGGGGTTGTCTTCGGTTTGGGTGGCGCTTAGCTCGGGAGCGGTTCTAGCCTCGGGTGTACGGGTTGGGGGCGGGGGGGTTCGAGCTCCGTTGAGGGGGTTTGTGTACGGCCTTCGGTTCCCGTGTGGCCTGTCTCGTCGATCTCCATCGGTGTGGGGTTGGTGTCGGCTGTGTAGTGTCTGTTCGCCTCGCCTTCCGCTCGTGTTCCGACCGCCGGGTGGGGCGGGTCGGCTGCTCCGGTGGGGACAAGGCCCTGGGGGGTGTTGGTGTCGTTATGTGTGTTCGGCCTCACGGTGGCGGGCTCCCAGTGCTCTGGTGGTGCGACATCTCGGAGGGCAACGTGCGTTTGGCATGGGACGTTGTTGCGCCGGTATTGCAGGCAGTAGACTACCCCCTGTCCGAGAGGCCATTCGGTTTCAAGCCTTTTGGGGAGCCGGGCCTGCGAGTCGATAATGAACCAGTGCGTACGTTGCCTCCGTACGGCCACGGCGTGTCCTTCGAGATGTACTACAAAACCCCAGTTTCGGGCGTGTGGTGGGAGTCTTTCCCAGAGGGTGGCGAGCAGGTCTCCTCTGCGCAGGTGGATCTCAGTGCTCACGGATGCGATGTGTGTGTCACTCTGTGTGTGGCCATGGGCGTCGCGAATCCCGACATTGTAGCGTAAGTAGTGATTAAGGACGATAGTGGAAAAGTGGCCGGTGATGGAATTGTTGTCGTGCACCGTTGGTGTCGGTACATTTCCGGGACAAATGCCCGGTGAGGGCGCGGAGAGACGCTAGGAAGGACCCTCGAGCGTATCTGGACGTATCTCCATCTTATGGGAGATATTACGGTCGTACTGCTCGTCCAAACGAGCTCCTACCTAGGCGCGAGCGCTTCCTGCTGGAAGCGCTTCGCTTGGTCATGACGATGCCGAAGGATATATGATATTGTAACACACAATCAGATCCCCAGCAGCGACTCTCGCTGTGGCGTTAGCCCAAGCCGCCACAATGGTGTCTCACATGCACTAGCGTGGCGCCGGCCGGGCCTGATCAACCTGGCTGGCTGCCTTATCGCTTGTGCATTATAGTAGTCAGCTCAGCAGCACTGTTGCTCGCGCGCACGTAGGCGCCGAGCTCGGACCTCACGCTAGGAAGAAGGAGCGCGGCCTCGCCCCAGCGGTCAGGCCTCGGGGCCAGTACTGGATGCAGTGAGCCCGGCTGCAGTCCAGCTGCTGTCGCGCACGCCCCGCGCGAGCCCACACCAAGCGAAGCTTTATTGATGTGTATTCCGGAAACGGCGCACTCGAGTGTGGGGATTGTCTGATCCGCCAGTATATGTAGTCGTAGACAGCTGCTGCTACCGAGCTCTGGAGCGTCTGGGCGTAGAGAGTGCCATAGACCCGCCATATCGCGTTGACGGCGTCGTTTTTTGAATTCACTGCTGGCCCCACCCCCCCCCGCCGGAAACCGCGAGATGGTTTTTCGGGGGAGAACACCGCTTCGGACGAGATTCGATCTCGAGATGTGAGAAACCAAGCGAAGCTTTATTGATGTGTATTCCGGAAACGGCGCACTCGAGTGTGCCGTTTCCGGAATACACATCAATAAAGCTTCGCTTGGTGTGGGCTCGCGCGGGGCGTGCGCGACAGCAGCTGGACTGCAGCCGGGCTCACTGCATCCAGTACTGGCCCCGAGGCCTGACCGCTGGGGCGAGGCCGCGCTCCTTCTTCCTAGCGTGAGGTCCGAGCTCGGCGCCTACGTGCGCGCGAGCAACAGTGCTGCTGAGCTGACTACTATAATGCACAAGCGATAAGGCAGCCAGCCAGGTTGATCAGGCCCGGCCGGCGCCACGCTAGTGCATGTGAGACACCATTGTGGCGGCTTGGGCTAACGCCACAGCGAGAGTCGCTGCTGGGGATCTGATTGTGTGTTACAATATCATATATCCTTCGGCATCGTCATGACCAAGCGAAGCGCTTCCAGCAGGAAGCGCTCGCGCCTAGGTAGGAGCTCGTTTGGACGAGCAGTACGACCGTAATATCTCCCATAAGATGGAGATACGTCCAGATACGCTCGAGGGTCCTTCCTAGCGTCTCTCCGCGCCCTCACCGGGCATTTGTCCCGGAAATGTACCGACACCAACGGTGCACGACAGCTGTCATGCCCCAACGCTGGAAGGCATGTGCCCGCGACACTGGGTACGCGGACTCCCCCCCCCCGAACGTAGCAGCGGAGCTAAGCGAGGGAGGTGCTGGCTATGAATCGCGGCGCGAGTAAACAGCTACCGATCCTGAAGGACAGCGAGGCTAGACCTGCAACTGTCCTGCGACTATCCGGCCGGCACGGAAGCCTGACGCCGGTCGCAATGCAACTACTACGGGTTTCCGCCCACCGCATAAACGAGGGTGTACAGCGCCGCTAAACGGCTATTCGTCTATCTAGCGAGGCGCTCGCGGCCTAGCATGCACAAGTCAAGGCGCGCTATCGTCCGGCAATAAGAGCTTCGCGCCCGTCTCGCGGAGGTCGCCAAGATCCAAATCCGATTACGCGGTTTGCCCGGAGTCTGCTGCTCTGGAATCCGAGGTCTGCGTTCGCACAACGTCGTGCCGTCCTGCGCCAGTGGCGCCCAGCCCGAGCACGTGCGCGCTATACTTCACTCTCCCCAAGGCAATAGCACCGAAGAAACACTCGAGTGCGCCTTTTCCAAGCGCGGCCATTGCGGCCAAACTGCGCCACCGTGGGCGTCTACGTCCCAACGTCGAGGACACTCACGCGAGAGCCCCCCCGAAGGAACACCCCTGCAACCTGCGTTAGGCAAGGCGGTTAGCCGCCTTCCCGCCGGGTCTAAGCCCGGAGCCCTGTCTCCCCCCCCAGCCGCAAGGCGGCGATCTGCCGGGGCGAAACAGTCACACAACGCGCCACGCGGCGCAGCCCCGGAAGGTTCAGTTCCTCTAGTCGCGCGCGCGCGCAGTCTGACGGCCTGTTCAGGCCCAAGCGACCCTTCGCGGATCACCACCAGGTCAAAGGTCCGTTGCCGCGCACAAGCGGTCTTCCAACCTCCGCTGAGTACCCGGCCGTGAGGCAACCCAGTAAACCACTGCACTAAGCCCCCCAATCATCCAGTCACCAACAGGCGGTTGACCGCGGTGATGCCCATCGGCTCAGCTGACCCCTCGTCCCACTCGACGAGAAAGTAGTGGGGCCTAGCCAATGCTCCGCGATACCGCACCGTACCCCAAACCACTGACCTCGCCCGCTGCCTTCCTTGCCCCGTGTACACGACACGCTTGACCCGGACACCGTCGAGTGCTGCCGCTTGCTCGTCCCGCCGCCGCGTGGCGGCGTTGGGGAACAGGACCGGCGCCGCCTTGGGCAAGGCCATCTCTGGCCCCACCGGGGCCTCGCGCCTGAGCTTGACACACTCAGGGCAGACCCACTGTCCCGGCGGCACCGCGCTCAGCGGCGGGGACAGGCACTGCAGGTGCCAGCCTGTCCCGCACGCATCGCACAGCAGCATGCGCGCCTCATCTTCGGGCGACTCACAGACCTCGCAGGCGAGGTCGGCGGTTGGCCGTTGCAGCCGTACATCGACGATCGGATCAAGATCGGGCAGGTGGCACGGCACCAGCTGCTCTATCCTACGTCTAATTCGTCCCCCATCACGCCCTAACAACACTGCTACTCCCATGGCCCCGACCCGTTCTACGCGCAGCACCTCGTCGTACACCGGCATCTGCAGAGTGTTGTGCACCGCTGACCGGCGCACATACACGTAGTCGCCTGGGGCGAACTCCATAGCCGGCGGCCGGTACTTGCCTGAGCGCACATGCGCGTACCGGCGCGTGTCTCGGTGCTGGGCGATGAGCAGATTTGCCGCAGCGATGGGAGCATGCCGCTGCAGAAGTGCGGCGCGCTCTTGGAGCGCCGCCGCGTAAGCTCCCACCGGGCCGGCCAGCCCCAGCGGCTCCGCCATGCGCTCCCGCACAGCAGGCGGTACGACCGGCGGCACGCCGAACATGAGTTCGTATGGCGAGTACCGGGTCGACGCCTGAGGCGAGCAGCGGTAGGCGAGCGCCAGCCAAGGCAGTTGCAGATCCCAATCGTCCGTCCTTCCCGTGTCCTTGCAGTGCTTACGCAGCGCCGCCTTGACGACCTGAACCAGCCGCTCGGCGGCCCCGTCTGCTTGGGGATGGCCCGCCGAGGTCAGCCGATGGTCGACGAAGCATTGCCGAAGCAGCGCCGCGAAAGCCCCTTGGAACTCACCGCCGCGGTCGGTCACCACTTCGGCTGGGGCCGAGAACCGGGCCACCAGCTCCAGCAGGCCGCGGGACGTCTCGTCAGGCTGCTTGCTCCGCAGGGCCACAAACTCCGCATGCTTGGTGAAATGTTCAATGCATACCATGACATAAGTGTAGCCGAACGGCGCAGTCGGGGGCAGAGGTCCCGCCAGGTCAACGCCCCAGCGGTAGAACATGCCCCGTATGGCCAACGGCTGCAGCTGGATCGGGCGCGCGACGCCGCCGCTGTTGGTCATGTCGCACAGCTTGCAGCTGCGCACGACCCGCTGGACGGTTTTTCGCATCCCGTGCCACCAGTGACCCAGCTGCACCAGCGCCAAGGTCCGACGTATGCCCAGGTGGGCCACCGCGTGCACTTGCCGCACGATGGCCTCCCGAGCGTCGGGCGGTGGGCAGACCCGCGTCGAGCCGTCGCTGCAGGCCCTAAGCAATTGATCCCCCGTCCACCGGTACAGCGCGGCCCGTCGGAGCACGCGCCGTTCCGGCCGCCCGTCGGTCCCGACCCCCGCCGGCGCGCCCTGGAGGTGCGCCAACGTTGACGCGTCAAGCCACACGTCAGGGTCGGTCCCTTCCGCCAATGCGCTCTCCTGCGCATCCACAGCCGAGGCAAGCCCAGCCGTGGCCATGACCACCGCCAGCCCAGGCGCCCGCTGTGTCAGCAAGGCGCAGGCCAGCGGCGTCAGCTCCTCATCCCAGGCCGCCGCCGCCGACCAGCGGACCGCCACAGCGGAAACCGCTAAGGCCGGCAGCGGCGGCGCTGCCCCTCCCGCCAATCCTGCCACCGACCCCGAGACCGCTGCCGCGGCCCCAGTAGAAATCGGCGGCGCCAGCTCGCTTCCCCCCCCCATGCGGTGAGGTCACGAGGTGCCGTGCCGCAGGATACTGCATGTCGTGCGGCGTGACGAACGCGCGGTGCAGCGCCATGCAGAAGGAGAGAGCGAACTGGAAGACCGGCGGCGGGGATGACGTCTCCAGCAGCTCCAGCTCCAGCTCCAGCTTTGTGTGCCGCGACGTCCGCAGCCAAAAGCCAGCCGCCGCCGAGTAGGCGGCCGCAGTGACCCGGCTGGGAGTGCGGTTGGGCCCCGCCCGTAGCGGCGCGTCCGAGACCGAGGGCGGCGGTAACGCCACCCATGGCCGGCCCGGAATGTCGAGCGCCGCGTAAGGCGGGGCCATGACCGTGCACGCCGCCGCCGGGCTATGCCCAGGCGGCAGCAGCGCGGCCAGGCTGCGGCCCTCTGGTGGCCGCAGCTGAGCGAGGCAGTGCTGCAAGTGCACCGCGTTGGCGAGGTTAGTGTAAAGGCAGCTCAAGCGGTGAACTGCCGCGCCAGTGACGGCGGCGTCGAAAGGCGATGGCAAGCCCAGGGGCCAACCCGCCTCCGGCGCCGCGTCGATGCTGATGTGAGGGCCCTCAAGGAGGAAGGCCGGCGGCGGTAGACGCCGCTCTCTGCGATAGTGCTGCAATCCCCCCAAGAAACTAACTACGTGCTGCGTGTCCCAGGACGTGGATCCCCCCCAGGCCCCAGCTGCCTACTACTAAACACACAGACGTGTCCCCCAAGCCCATTGCCTCGACGGCTGATGCTGACGCTCCCCAGTGAAGAAGCTCCGTGGGTGTGCTAAACTCCGGTACTAGCCCCGAATCCCAAGCCCCTGCTGAAAGCTGCCCATCGTAATGCATCCCCCAAACGGGCACAAGTTGTGCCACCGCGCGCCGCTCGCGGGCGTCGCATGAGAGGTGCACGTAGCGCTGTATCTGAAAACCCAAACCCAGGCACGCGAGCAGGCCAGAAGCGAGGCCGCCCGGCAGCTCCAGAATCGTAACCCCAGTGACCCCTACTGCTGCCGGAAAGAGGACGTGTTGAACAAGTGCTGTGTTGACTCCGAGAATCTCCCCTGTTCCAGCGCGGAGGCGCAGCGCAAGCGCCGAAACCGCGCGCAGCCGCCGTAGTGCAGCGGCTTCGTCGCGAACGAGCGCAACGGCAATGTGCAATGTAGTATCGCCGGCGACCGGCGGCCCCGAGGGGCTGCCAGGCGCCGACACCCCGGCGGCAGGTTGCCCCGCCGCCAAGGCCTCCAGCTCCCCAGCGGCAGGTTGCCCCGCCGCCAAGGCCTCCGTATCCCCGGCGGCGGGCTGTCCCGCCGCCAAGGCCTCCAGCTCGTCGTCGATCTCCAGCTCCGATGCCGCCATGACCGGCAGCCCCACACTGACCACAGCACACACCGCGTGCACGCAAAGATATGCGGCGCGTGCAGCGGGCACTGGGCCAGCGAGGTGTGTCAGACCAGCGAGCGGCCCGACTGCCTCGGGGGCGGCGGCCAGGCTGGTGGCCGGGTCCTCCAGGTCATGCTGCACTGAGAAACGCCGGGCGAGGGCCGCTGAGCACCTGGCTACGGCTGCCAAGTGCGTGACGACCGCTGCCGGCGCCTGCGCGCCTTCCGGCGCACGCGAGTATGCGTACAGCGGCCAGCTCGCGCCCGGGTACTGAACGAGCACGGGTGGCGGGCGCAGCGGGTCGCCCTCCTCGTCGACGCGTGCGCCTGTGCCGTCGTGTGCAGACGTGAGCGGGTGGCGGCTGAGGGCGTCGGCGTTTTGGTGCAGCTTGCCGGGCCGGTGCGCCACGTCGAAGGCAAACGCCTGCAGCTGCAAGGCCCACCGGGCATACTGCGCCGGCAGGCCGTCTTGCTGCGACATGAGCCACAGCAGCGGCGCGTGGTCCGTGACGACGGTGAAGTGGCGGGCCGCTAGGTAAGGGTAGAACATCTTGCACGCCCACACCACCGCCAGCAGCTCGCCCTTGTAGCTGTCGTACCTACGTTCGTGCACGTTGAGCGATCTTGAGACTGCCGCGCACAGGTACTCCTGCCCACTGTCGTCCAACTGCCCGAGGATGCCGCTGATGCCCACGCCCGAGAAGTCCGTATGCAGGATAAGCGGCCGGTCCGGCTGGACCCGCCGCAACACCGGCCCGTCCATCTGGGTGTAGATCCGCTTGAGTTCGTCCAGCGCTGCCTGTTGCTCCGGCCCCCACGAGCTGGGCTGCCACACGTACTTGGTGCTAGTCAACGGGTTGAGTGGCGCGGTGATGTCAGCGAAGTGCGGAACAAGCCCCCGGTAATACGAGAACATGCCCAGCAGCCGCCGTACAGCCGCCGACGAGTTCGGCGGCTCCAGCGCCAGCAGCGCCTCCACCTTGGCGCGTGTCGGCGACAGGCCCTGCGCCGACACCATGAAGCCCAGGAACTCCACTGCGTCACCGCCCACCAGCGTCTTCTCCGGGTGGAGCCGGATGCCAATCTCCCGCAGCATGGCGAACACCCGAGCCAGGTGCTCAAGGTGCTGCTCCGCCGTTTGGCTGTAGATAAGCAAGTCGTCCACATAGCAGACGACGAACTCCTCCAGGCCGTGCTTGCGGATGGCGTGGTCCATGACGCGCTGAAAGTGGGCGGTGGCATTCCGCAGGCCGTACACCAGGCGCTTGTACTGCATCAGCCGCCGGCGCCACCAGAAGCTAGTGCGCTCCCGGTGCTCGGGCGCCAGCGGGATCTGCAGGAAGGCGGCCCGGCAGTCCATCTTGGTCAGCCACGTAGCATCGCCCACTTGCTGGAAAAGCTGCTCTGGCAGCGGCGATAGGTGCAGGTCAGGCAGCGTGGCGGCGTTGAGCTCGCGCGCGTCCTGGCAAAACCGCCGCTGCGTCCAGGTGCCGTCCGCCGCTCGCTTGGGCGGCAGGGTGGAGTTCATGGCGAAGGAGCTTGAGCGGCTCTCCTCGATGATCCCGGCTTCCAGCAGCTCCTGGCAGGCTGCGTCCATGGCGGCGTACTCCTCCGCGCTGCGGGAGCGCGGGCGCTGATAGATCGGCCGCTGATGCGCCAGCTCGATGCGGGCAGGCCCTACGTCGCCGCGGTACTCGCCCAGATCCCGCATGCTGCGCGCGAAGATGTCGTCGTTGCGACCCACCAGGTCCAGGAACCGCCGCTTCAGCTCCGGAGTCATCTCGCTGCGCTGGCACAGCAGCCACTTGCCTGGCGTGACCTCGTATTTCGCCTCGGGTGGGAGCATGCGCTTCCCCTCCGGCGTGAAGTCTGCCGGCTGTAGCAGCCCGTCGTCATACTCGCTGTCGCTGTCGCTGTCCAACAGCCCCGGCATCCAGGCGGCGGGGTCCCGCATCCCCGCCGCTTCGGCGGCGCTCATAAGGAGCCGCCGCCCCCCGCGAGAGGGGGCGGCTGTGGAAGTGTGGGCGCCGCTGTGCTCGCGGCTAGTGGTGCGACACCGCCGCCCAGGGACGGCCAGCGGATGATGATGGGAATGCCAAGGTACCCGTGTCCCGGCGGCCACATCTCAAGTTTCTCCCGGCCCTCACGCAGGTCGAGTCGGGACTGAAGCGGCTGCAGTGCGCGCATGCCCAGCAACAACTCATAGGCCTCGGCGCCGGAGTCCGCTGCCAGCATGGCCGGCAGCCAGATGGTGTGGCCCTGACCAGCACCGGCACCGAACGTGAGCGTCAGGCCCCCGCACACCTCGCCAAGCAGCGTTGAGCGGCCTGCCGCGGTGGTGACGGTGTACTCGGGCCGTGGCTGGCACCGCAGCTGCAGCCGATCCGCCAAGCGCTGCGCGACTATGATGATGGCGCTGCCGGTGTCGACCAGCACGTCGCGCACCAGCTCGCCGCCCACCAGCAGGCTCTCTGCCGGCCAGGTTTGCTGCAGGTACGGCAGCGGCCGCGCCAGGTCGTCGTGGTCCGACAGGGCCGTATTGGCTGGGTGGAGCGAGGCGTCCGTCATCGCCAGTGCGGCTGCCGGCGTCGCGAGCGCCACCAGCGCCGACGCCGATGGCGACGGCGGCAGGGCGGCTGCAGGCGACGCCAGCGCGGCGGCCGGCGGTGCTGCCTGCGCTGCCGCCAGTGGCGGCGGCGCTGGCTTTACCGCGGCCAGGGCCGACGACTGCATTTGGACGAGGCAATTTCGTGCATTGTCCAGTAGCTGTATGGCCTGGGTCAGCGGGCCAGGCAACACGGCGACGGCGGTGTGGTCGTAAGAGCCGGGCGCGGCTGCCGGGCCTTTCTCCGGAGCCTTGGCAGGTGCATGGCTGTTATGCTGCTGGAAGCCCGGCGGCATGCGCTCTGCCACCGTCGCGCCGACCGGGCAGACGGCGTAGGTTCCGAAGGGCAGCGCTATGGATGAGTGGGGCGCTGCATCGTATGGGCCCGGCATGGCGGCGGGCATCGCCACCGCTGCCGGCCAGGGTGGCGGTGGCGGTGGCGTGGAGGGGGCCGCGTACGACGCAGGCGGGTGCTGCAGCTGGGGCGTTGCCGGGTGCCGGTGGTAGGATACTGCCGAGGGGGCCACCGACTGTGGTGGGGGCGGTGGCGCCTGCGCTGCTTGCTGCCGCCATGCGAGCATCTGTACCGGCAGCGGGGCCGCTGCCTCCGATACAGCTGACGACGGGATGCGCTGCGCCGCCAGCAGCTGATGGAGCTGCTGAAGCTGCGCGTCCATGCGGTCGACCTGGCGTTGCGAAGCGCTAGGCGCCAAAGCCAACGCTGGCACAGACTTGTCCGTCAAATCCGCCGGCAGCCCCCGCCCTTGCCGCGCCTCGTGAACCTTCGCCTGCATCTCCGCCAGCAGCCCCGCCGGATCCGTCGCTATGCGCTGCTTGGACCCCCTGCAGTGCCGCTGCTTGTGGTTGCTGCCCAGGAAGGGGTGCAGGCGGCAGGTCTTGTCCTGGTGGGCTACCCAGCGTCCTTCGGGGCAGATCCGGTCTGCCGCCGCGGCCGCCGCCATTGTGACCTGGTCGTGCTCGGCGCGGGGGGCGTTGCCCTTGGATCTGTTGCCGGACGGCGCCAACGCATTGACCGTGTGGTTCTTGCGGCCGCCTCCGCCGCCTGTCCCATTGCCGCCGCCGCCGCCGCCGCTACTGTTGTTGCCAGAGCCACCGCCGACTGTGGCACTGCCGCCGCCACCTGTGCCCCCGCCGCTGCCGCCGCCGACGCCGTCGTCCTCTTCCTTTAGCGTGTGTGGAGGCCGCTGCTGCAGGCCGGAAAGCCCCGATCCCCCCACCATGGCGCCGATGATATTGGCCGCCTGCCGGAGCGTGAGCAGGTGGAACTTGTCTTCGGTCCGGAGGCGCAGGACCGCTTCCTTCAGCTGCTTGTAGCCGGCGAGAGCGCGGATGGCGGCACGCAGGAACCATTGCGCCTTCCTTGGCTCGGCGTACGTCTCAGCGGGCAGCAGCGAAAACCGGCTGGTGAACTCGGTGACGGCGGTGTTTGGGTCCACTCCGACCGGGTACACGTACGCGTCGTACTCCTGCTCGATAACGGCGCCGTTGCCAGCCGTGATCTGTAGCACGTTGGCGAGCCAGAAGTCGACGAAGTTGCGCGCGCCCTCCCGCGGCGCTGCCTGACCGCGGTAGAGCGCCGCGTCCCCGCCAGCGGCCGTGTACTCGGCGAAATGATCATCGAGCAGCTCGCCGATTCGCTGCTGCGTGTACGTCCGCCGGGGCGGGCTGTCCGCTTTTAGGAACATGCTGACCAGCACGGTGACGACGTGCTTGTAATCAGCGTGCTTGTAGCGGGCACTAGACCGTGGCCCCAGCGCCGTCACCAGGTAGTTCTCCACCTTGCTCTTGAAGGCTGTATAGTTTTGGGGCTTCCCGTCGAACTCGTAGCCCTGGCCCTGGACGGGTTTGGCGGGCTCCCAGTCGTCCTGGGGGAGAGCGACAATCTCGCCCGGCCGGCGTTGCACGCCGGCCGACGTGTCCGACGGCGTCGTCGTCACGGCTGGTGTCACCGACGGCGAGGCGCCAGAGGGGGACGGCAAAGGCGAGGGAGGTGGTGGGGGATTGGGGCCAGGCGGCGGCGTGGGCGGCGTCGGCGGCGCACCGCCGGTTGAGGGGGCCCCTGGTGGCGAGGTGGCATTGGCCGCTTGCGGTGGCGGTGCCGCAAGTGGGGGCCCCAGCCCCGCCGCACCCGCGGGCAGCGTGGCGCGGCGGGGTACCGGCGGGTAGGTCCTGTTCAGGTAATGACGGAGCTCCACCCAGTAGAGCTCGGCCTCCGTGCAACCCTGCTGGGAGGAGGCATGGGGGACGTAGGACAACATTAGGGAAATTGTCCAGATAGCCGGATCCGCCTGTGTGGGCAGCGGGAGCCCGACTAGGTGATTGGCTGTGGGCGTGTCGGGCAGAGTGCGCAGGCTCGCCAGGGCATACAGCTGCGCGACACGGCCCCCCCTTGCGCCCCGCTGCTGGTGGTAAGAGAGGATGGTGTCCACCTGCCCAACAGTCCAGAGCAGGTCGGGGGGCGTCTCAGGGCCGGGTCCGAAGCTGGCGGCCTCCATTTGTAAATCTTGCCACCACGGCCGGCCCCCAACCCCGTTGGAGCCTGCCCTATCACGGGCGGTGGCAGTGTTGTCGCCGTGCGACTCCCGGCGCTCTTGCCCCCCTCCCGCGCCGTCGCGGGGGCGCTGGGTTGCGTGGGGAATGTACCCAATGGACCGCAGGGCGTGCAGCACGGCCTGCAGCTCATCGGCATCCCGCGCAGGCGGGCCCACCGGAGGACCCGTTCCGCGCGTCGCCGGCCTGGTGCCAATCGCGCCACCAGGGTGCAGTCGGGCCATGAGCCTCTCTACATAATCCCGATCTGCCCCCTCCTGATCCTGATCCTCCTGCACGCTCGCATGCAGGCGCGCGCCCCCCTGCGCCACCTCTCGGTAACCCAGCACAGTCCTAACTATGCCCTCCGCCGGGCCCCCCGCAGGCAACTGCACGCGCGGGGCGTCAAAAACAAACCCCGGGCTGTCCCCTTGCAGGAGGTTCCCCCGTCCTACACCGCCGTTCCCCCGCAGCCCGGGCTCGGTCCCCAAGGGGCTCGAGCCCTCAAACCTCCACCCTGTGCGACCATCTTCATCCGCCGTGTGGTAGACGGACAGGGGCGTGTAGGGCGGCACCGCGGTGGTCGGCGTGTCCTCGAGCGTGTGGTCCGGCACCAGCACGCGACGGGCCCCTCCAGCGAGGGCGTGGCGGCGGGCGGGCAGCTGGTCCGGATCACAACCGGGGACGCCAGCGTGGGCGGCCGGTACCGCCGCGGCGCCCGGCGCTGCTGGAGCGCCCAGCGCCGCCGCGGCGCCCATAGCAAGCCCGTCCGCCAAGGCGGTGACGCCCGACACGCGTGCGGTGGCCGTATCCGCCGCGGTCCGTTCCGCAGCCGCGCGCGCCGCCGCGTCGGTGGCCGCGGCGTCCATCGCCGCTGCCACCGCCGCCGCGGCTCGCATGGTTGCAGCGTCGCGCTCCCCCGTCTCCGCTGCTATCTCCGGCTCCGCAGCTCCCACTGCCCGGGGGCGCCCGCCTGCCGCCTCGGCGGCGGCGGCGGGCACCTCCAAGGCCGTCAGAGCCTCAAAGCCGCCACCATAGGGGTTAAGAGCGGCAGCGGCCGCCATGAGCGGCCAGCCGCCCTCCAGAGGCCCCGGGGAGGGCAGGGGTGACGGGGGAGAACGTGGGCGAGGTGGTTGGGCGCCGTGGATGCTCCGGAGGCTGTGGAGAAAGAGGCGGGAGCCGGCGCCAGAAGGAGGCGACTGCTGACGAATGGGGGTGCCGCCGTTGGTTGGGTCAGGCAGGTGGCGGAGGCGGAGTGACGAGCTCGGGTTGGCCGTCACTAGAGAGGCCGGCGACTCGCGAGGGCTGAGGCCGCCCGCCAGGCGGGCCTGTGTGGCCCGGGCGTCTTGTGGCCCGACCCTGTTAAGCGCGCTAAGATGTCGCCGGTCGGCTGGCGACGCAGGCACGCGAGGTAGGAGCCCCGTCTCGCGCGGGGCGTCATACTCGTCGCCCACGTCAAAGTCGTCGGCGAGCTGGAAGGCTGACATTGCGTCCTCTAAAGCCTCCAGCGTGTTGGGCGCCTCGTGGCGCGAGGACCTGGCCTAGGTCCTGAGCTGCTCCGTGGCAGCGATGTGGCAGCGCTCGCGGCTACCCTCCAAACGGCGTGCGTGCCGTTGGAAATTAACACCTTAACCGTGGTCTGCAGACCTCAGCTAGGTGCCGAAGCCCGAAAGCCGCTCGCGGACGTCCGCAACGGCTTGGCTTCGCTTGGTGTGCATGACATTGTGTGCGGCGGTCCAAATGGCGGCCGCCGCGGCGGGGCCTTGGGTTTGCAGGTGTCTAGTCATTGTGCGGCAATAGGTTATGACGTGTGTTGGGTCGATGTAAGGCCCCCCAAGCAAGTTGTTTATGGCGTGTACCATGCACATTTGTGCCTGTTGCCGCTCGTGGTATGTGGGGTTATCCTGTCCGGGCGGTTGTTCGGGTGGTGGCCATGGGACGTCTGATGGGCGCCGTGGTGCGTCAATAGTGTCTGTGTTTAGGCCGATGACAGTTTCTTCCGTTATCCCATCTTCGGGGCCGCCACATCGGGCGTCACTCCTCGTTCGGTGCGGGCCGTGCGTAGGGCTGATGCCCCACAGTGCGACAAGACTGACAATAGTAATAATGCACCAGATCATGTGCTGTAATCTCCTGTTGATCTGTTTCGCCCACCGTTTGGCTGCATTTCCGATAGCATACTCATTGCCGCACCGAGTCCCTTGTCCATCATTTCCATCGTCTGGCCCTACTCGATCCGTCCCACCGTCTATAGGGTGCATTAGGGTGGGTCCGTGCTCGTCGTACCACCGTACACAGCCGTCCACTCTTATATCAGCGCCCACCGGCAGCATTTCATAAGAATCCTCACTTCTCGTCGCATCTTCTACGCCTATTACACTTCCAACAGCCGTGTCGTGCTTCCGTGGGTCTACTTCGGCGTCGGCAGGGGCGTGACAGTATGCCTCCTTCCCTTCGCCGACGTCGCTCCCCTCGTGGGTATAGCCGCAGCTTCCTAGGTGCGCGGGGTTGGGTATTCCAGTGTCACACCGTCGTGTACCGCTACTTATCCGCGTGCCCTTTCCCTCAGGCCGTGGTACGCATGATTCCTTATGCCCGGCGGCGCCCCTCATTATAGCGCGTCCCTCCTCTACTCCACAGGCTCGCGGCCTAGGACCCCCCCGCGTCGAATCGCTCTGGCTTATATCCTGTTCTTCACCAGTGGGGCCTCTCGCGCGGGTGCGGTTGGGGCTCGAGAGGTGCACGACGATGCACCTCCTCGCTCCGTCCGCAGGGTCGTTATGCGGCCTCGTGCCGCCCACGCTTGCAACCCGCCTCCCTCTGCCGTCCATCCTGGTGCTTGCCCTCCGCATCGGCCTCCTGTTGGGTAAATTGAGTGCGGTACGAGGGGCGTCGCTTATGGGTACCTCGTCTGTGTGCTGGGTATGCCTAGATGGTGACTCGATTGCCAAGGCGCATTTTCGGTGTTGCAATGTCCCATGTTGCGCTCGTTGATCCTCCCTTGACCTCGTCGGGCTCACCTCGTCCATCGCCGCGATGTCATCCAGATCGCCGAGGAGAGCGCGCATGACGTCGTCGCCCTCGTTGCTCAGGATGCTCCAGTCGATGCCCGTCCGGTCCAGGAGTGTCGTCAGCGAGTCGCTCTCAAACTGCACTTCCGGCGCTGCCACCGGCGACAGGTCCCGCAGGTGTTCATCGGCCGGTTTGATCACCGACTTGGTGGCAAATGCGAGCGACCGTACGAACGTTGCGGCATCCTTGGCGCTCAGGAATTCGCTCTGCATGAGGCTCCTGGCGGGGAGCCCGAGGATCGCGCTGAGGCTGGCCGCGAGGAGCCCCCGCGGGTGGCTGAGAGTCGGTTCGGTGGTCACGTTGGTGGGGCATGCCGTGAACCAGGTCGTGCACGCCGTCACAGAGCTGTTGGGCGGGAGGCTGATGTACAGGCTCCTGCCGTTGGCCTGTAGGACCGGATCGAGGTCCAGCTCTCCGTTGTAGGTGAGGCCTAGGCTCAGGAAGCCTGCTGAGAGCCTGCTGCTGCCCGCGATGGCGATAGTGCCCTTCGCGAGGTAGTACTTCATGTCTTCGGGCTGCGCGAGGGTGCTGGTGTCGCAGGCGTCCGGCGGATAGTTGAGCAGCGGGGCCAGGGTGCCGGACTCCGTCCCGATGAGAATGTACTCGTCCAGGGCCTCTCCTGTCAGCTGCAGGAAGGGCCCGACTCGTCCCCGCGTGGACATGACGTACGGGTGTGTCGGGGTGTTCTCTGCAGACATGGGGGCCAGGTGATGGAATTGTTGTGGGAGGTCAGAAGGGTGTGGTCCGGGGGCTGTGCCGAGTTTGTGAGGAGGGCGGGTGGTATTTAGCGTGTGGCGTGTGGCGTGCGTGCATTTTCTGTTGGGTGGAGGATGCAGGCACATGGTGATGTGTTGTTCCATCTGTTGTGTCTTGTGCCCGTGGCTCTCAGTGTCGGTTGGTGCCCTAGTTCGGTTGTGTCCCTGATTGGTGCGCGGACCCTGTGATTGTATCATCTGATTGTGGTGCATGTATTTTCCTCTAGCCTCTGTGGGCATCCCTTGTACCTCCGGTATCAGTTCACCTGATTCGATCGCCTGTATGGCGGCTATGGCGGGACGGATCCCTTGCTCGGCCGCCTTGCTGAGCGTCTTGACGACCACGGCGCGGAGCGAGTCCTGGCATTTCTGCCGCGCTGCTTCCGCCGCTGCCCGGATCTCCTTCAGGGTGCTGTCGCGGCTGAGCCCTTGCAGGATGATCGCGTGTTGGTCGTACGCCGCCGTGACACGGAGCTCGCACATCGGGGACGCGGCCAGGTCCCAGATCTTGACGCTGCCGGCCGTTAGTGGTTTCCAGCCCGTACTACTGCACGGAGTTGACGTACGTATGTATGGCAGCACACGCAGAACGATGATCCCGTACGTACGATCGAGCTGCAGCTGTCCGTCGTCTTACCCCTGAAACGCCTCAACGCCCACTGCTGCAGGCAAACGAATGTTGTATGCTTGAGGCTCGAAACCTCGACACAGGCCACGCGACACGTACGTGCAAAGAGGAAACTTGCGAGCACGCGCTCTCCAGCTAGCTGACATGCCACGCTGTCTCGATACATGCATGTCGGATCACATGACTGCACACGAACGAACCATGTGCCTACCCCAGACTAGGGAATATCGCGCTGCATCCAGTAAAGCTGTTTCACATGCGCCAAATATACATAAATGGCGCAACGGCAATGCGGCACACTCGCGACGAGGCGTCACCGTAACGTAGATAGGATCATCCACCGGCTGTTGGCGAAGTCGGCTCCAAGCAGAACGGCTGACCACATAATGCTGCGTATTGCACAAGTGGTGCAAATACGATGATGATGGAAGTGTCTCAGCCAGGCAAAGGGAAAAGAGTGACGATGAACGACCTTACATGTCTCTTCCGCTAGGCCAGGTCCTTAACCTAACGAAAGGGGCCTACTAGGTGCTCACAGGCGACTGCCTGAGAGCAAAACGAGACAAGGCAACAAGCCAAAGACTCGACTAAAATACGCAAAACAACTGTACGACATCCTACCCCCGAGATCTTCACGTAAGCTATACTACGTTACGAACTCGAAAGCAAACAACCTAACCTCAACTGACGTAGAACAAACAAACTACGCGAAACCGCAATATCAGGAAATAGGACGGTAAACTGCCGGTGACGGTAAACTGATCCGACATGCATACGTACATCAACTTCAGAGCACCTACGTAGCTCCCGTACATTTTCATCAGGCAGAGCCATTAATACGCACAAAGAATAGAACGCGCATGAGGCGTCTCAGTTCCTCGAAACCTGACTACTTCTCGCTCTCATTAGCTCCACATTGTCAGTGGAGCAAGAGCTTCGTTGAAGAATACATACCCGATGCAGTATAGGCGATGCGTGCATTCAATACAAAGGAATCAGTCTGGAAGAAAACCCGATGCAGCAGTACAGGCGATGCATGTGCGTGCAATAATTCAAGGGAAACAGTCTACAGTATCTGAATAATTCAAGGGAAACAGTCTACAGTATCTTAGAATTATAAAGATTAGAGCGTGTCGGCTGCTCTAATTTTTTGTGCATGCGAGGGGTAGACCCAAGCCATAAAACCCCCCATGCATGCATGTTTCCCGCAAATGTTTGTCGATTGCGCAGTATCTATTCACGACAGCGGCGGGAGCTGCCGCAGGGCGCAGCGGTTCCCATCCGGCAGCGACACCAGCCAGGGGTTGAGAGTGACGTTGCGCAGCAGCGGACTCTCCCCGGGAGCACCGCCGGGGTAGAAGATCCTGCGGGGCGCGCGGAGAGACAGAGCGAGTACGGACGGGCGCGCGTAAGTTTCTTTAACAGCGGAGAATAATACGCGCGGGAGGGAAATAAAGGGCAACGTATTGGAAACGACTGCATGACATGAAGGCCCGCCGACGCCCTAACCTAGATAGATAAAGCGAGGCAGGAACAACAGTTGCACAATCAAATGAACAGATGATTAGCGGTGATCGACTACATCGATAGATGTACGTTGGATGGGCGCATTCCGCCACGCCTGCAGACGCCCCTTACATACATACTGGATAGATGCTACAGCCGTTTGCGGTTCATGGTCAGGCCGTGAGATGGGGGTTGAAGGCAGGTCGATCGGCGGAACGTATCACGCGACGACTGGCTGATGAGTCGATCGCTCACCTGTAGATGCCCCTGGAGATACTGTACGACAGGCTGTCTTGTACGGCAGAATCGTTTGAGTTACGAAGCGGGGTCAGGCTGGTTGTGCGCTGTGGGCCGTAGTTGGGATTGACAGGATCGTCGTACCTGCGTGTACGGCAGGGGGTGCAAAATCATCCCAGATAGAAGTTAACATTGGGCGGTTAGGCTGGCGCCGCTTATCGAGCTGCCGAGAAACGGTGGCATAGAGGAGTTGCCTCATCTATCAGCAGGTCACATGCGTCAGCACCTTGGCTGGCTGGTCAAAGCGTCAGTCTGCTTGTCAGGGTAAACGGCCGTCGGTCGGACGGTTCGGCCACGTAGGCGCCTCACTAAAGCAGTGGCGCACAGGGGAGGCTGAGGAGGGCGGACGATGACGTTGTTCGTCCGCTGCTGGGCGCCTCCCCACTGCCGCGGTGACGTCCATGATACAGCTAAACGGAAGGAGCATCTGATGGGCACGCTGACTGTCGGAAGGCCTCAGGAAGTAGGCAGAAGACGGCGGCGGAAGCGACGAGTGTCGAGCAGCAGAGGCGGCATTGAGGCGTCCCCCAGCGCCATGGCTGCCGTTGATGAGCCGCGAGGCGACCGTGCTGTTTGGCTAGGTCCAGAGTCCACATTGGCAAAGCTCAGACGGACTAGTTACAGGATGAGCAGCAGAGCCGGCCGGCGGCCGAGGTCCATGCATGGCGCCAAAACTACATTCTACCACACTACAAACAACGCCCGAGAGCCTAGGGCTCCACGGGGTAGGGTAACCCCTGCATAGCTGCAAGCAGACAATGCCTCAAGGTGACGCTAACAGCGCCCTCTCGGACTGATACAGGGCCAGCTCATAAGGCCCCTCCGACACAACACAGGCGACGTCCCTAGAGCCATCCTATCAAAGCTCCGACGTAGTCGTCGTAAAGCCACATCCAGGATGCTCACAAAGACAATAAATGCGGCTTCCACAGCAATAACGGTTGGCGCTTGCACTTAGTCGCCAACCGCCTCGTTAACGGACTCAACTGACATTGCCCGACGCCAGTTTCTCAGTGACGCTGATTTACCCTGACAGCTGTCAGGGTAAACGGCCGTCGGTCGGACGGTTCGGCCACGTAGGCGCCTCACTCCCCCCCCAGACCGAAGCTTGCTAGCAAAGCGGGCTAGGGATGAACGAACAAAGGCGCCATACATGCCGTGCAACGGGGCACAACTGACGACACGCGTGCTATGCCTTATGCGGCACGAAAACCTACGGACCGAACGGAGCCAGCGACTGCACTGTACGGCACACGGCGCGCACCGTCCCTCCAAGCACGACAGGCGGGAAAAGCCCCGGCAATAAAGCATGTCGGGCTGAAGCGCACCGACAGCAAGCAAAGGTGTCGCGATCCGGCTAACGGCACGGGTATGTCAACGGCTTAGTCTCGGGCAGCCAACCCATTCCCCCAAGCCGTGCGCGCCCATTAGTCGCTCTTTAGTGGCGCGGGCTTTGCTACGGCATTTAATGTGATTTGATTGAACGCCGGGCTTTGCTGCGGCATTTAATGTAATTTGATTTAACGAGGCGTCGAAAGACATTGTACGGCCAGATGCACGACCACCAAACTTTGCCATAACTCAACACGCATGCCGTGACGACGGGCAGGAATGCTGCCGTGCGAAATACTAATTGCGGCGCGCTGGATACGCAGGACCGAAGGGCGCCAGCAGTTCAGGCCAAGGACAGGCCGGCAACAGCATCACTTGACGTATTCACCTTCAAAACAAACGACTGCGACGGCTGTGAAATGAACGCGAGGCACTCTCTCTCAACGGGTGGGGCTGCCTACGGGTGATACGAAGGGCGCCAGCTACCATGCTGCACTGCGGCAAACGGCGCGCCCCATTCCCCCCCAGCACGACAGGCGGAGGAGTTCCAGCGATAAAGCATGTCGGGCTGAAAAGCGCGCCGACTGCAAACAAGGAAATCGCAGATCCGGCTACGGGAGAGTGTACGTCAGTGGCTTAGTCTCGGGCAGCCAACCCATCCCCCCAAACATACCGGGCGTGCCCATTAGTCGCTCTTTAATGGCGCGGGCTTTGCTCCGGCAGCTAATTTGATATGATGGAACGAGGCGTTGATAGTAAGTGTACGGCCAGATATCCGACCTCGTTGCTTCGACTCGACTCAACACGCAGACGCGAGGGTGAGCTAAAAGCGGCAGTGCGCAGTACTAAACGCGGCATGCTGGACACTCGCGTATTGGACGGCGGGAACCGTTGGGCCGGCAACGACGGTTGGAATGTAACGGCCCATGGGCCATCATGAGTGTGCTCGAAGCGGCATCTCAGATATCACCAAAACAAAATAATAGACTTTGCGCGCACAGCTGATAACATCAGTAATCTACCTAAACACCGCGTATTACTGCGCAAAACAACTTCCACGACATGCCAAGGCAACAAGCCAAGCTCTGCTGCATACTGTAAGCCAAATTCGCCGTCTGTAAAACACTATATCACCAGCTTACTTCGGCGGCCGGCATCGCGCTTCGATCAAGAACTTGGTCCGCATGCTTGCTCCGACAATGTTCACGCGATGCCCATCGAAAGCTTCTTCTGACGTCACAATGAGTAGAAACGGTGGGTTAGAACCATCACCTTGAGGCAAAGCAGTGGCGCACAGGGGAGGCTGAGGAGGGCGGACGATGACGTTGTTCGTCCGCTGCTGGGCGCCTCCCCACTGCCGCGGTGACGTCCATGATACAGCTAAACGGAAGGAGCATCTGATGGGCACGCTGACTGTCGGAAGGCCTCAGGAAGTAGGCAGAAGACGGCGGCGGAAGCGACGAGTGTCGAGCAGCAGAGGCGGCATTGAGGCGTCCCCCAGCGCCACGGCTGCCGTTGATGAGCCGCGAGGCGACCGTGCTGTTTGGCTAGGTCCAGAGTCCACATTGGCAAAGCTCAGACGGACTAGTTACAGGATGAGCAGCAGAGCCGGCCGGCGGCCGAGGTCCATGCATGGCGCCAAAACTACATTCTACCACACTACAAACAACGCCCGAGAGCCTAGGGCTCCACGGGTAAGGGTAACCCCTGCATAGCTGCAAGCAGACAATGCCTCAAGGTGACGCTAACAGCGCCCTCTCGGACTGATACAGGGCCAGCTCATAAGGCCCCTCCGACACAACACAGGCGACGTCCCTAGAGCCATCCTATCAAAGCTCCGACGTAGTCGTCGTAAAGCCACATCCAGGATGCTCACAAAGACAATAAATGCGGCTTCCACAGCAATAACGGTTGGCGCTTGCACTTAGTCGCCAACCGCCTCGTTAACGGACTCAACTGACATTGCCCGACGCCAGTTTCTCAGTGACGCTGATTTACCCTGACATGCTGACCTTCATTCCGTATGTGCAAAAATTCACCGATGTGTACAATTCGGTGAGACCGACCGCCTGCCTAGTTAGTTATTAGTCCGTCATTTCCGGATCAACCGATCCCGTCCTCACCCCGAAGAAGTCCCACCCCGCCGGCCACATGAAGTAAACTCACAGGTCGTACAGGATGTTGAGGTTCTGGACAAGTGTCGGCTCAAATTGCATCGGGAGCGCCGTACTGTTCGTACGTCCAGATTCGGTGCGCACTACCCGGAAGGAGCGCATCATTTCGTAATCCTGCAGACGGAGCGGAGTCAACCAAGGCGTCAGTGCAACCAGCGGGTTTCAAAATATATATAGACAGTATGTAGTAATGAGGGTTCTGTATGTACAGCTGTACACACGTACGGCATGTGACAAATGAATCAAGTTGCACTGATCGCATCGGCGCAAGGATTCGCTTGCTCATCCACTCCTCCTCAACCGCTGCTTGCTGTCGTGTCAAGGTGCGGTTGAGGAGTGCATGCATGAACAAGTGGACTCGGTGCCGATGCGACGTTGCGACCCGTGCAGTGTTCTGCTCCCTTTCTACACACATTCCACCTCCTCGCAGCGCAGCAGTGTCTCCACTGCCCCATACTCACACCCCATCCACCACACGCATCCCCCGTTCCCCCTCACCTCGTGGATCAAGTTATGGCAATGGAACATGTACTCGCCGCGGTGAGGTCCGAACCTGCATGCGCAGGGCGGGAAGCGAGGTGGGTGGGTGCGCAGCACAGTGACGCATCGCGGGGGACAACAGCGGGCATAGACGGACATAGAGTTGCGTCGCCAGCGCAGCAGGATGGGGGAAACTGTATTTAGGGCCCATCTATTGATCCGCCGCGCGCGGGGCTGCGAGGTGGCGCTAGCGTTGACGACGCAACGCCGCGCGACGGAGAACGAGAAATGGCGCCGCCGCCTCGAACCCAGCCACCCATGCCACCCACCGGACAAGCAGTGAAACCTCGGCGCCCGGATCCAACTGTACGACATCCTTGGGCGTCCAGCGCTCGTACTCGTGAACCTACAGCGAGATAAGGGAACGGGCCGGCCGGCAGGGGCCAAACTGGGCAAGGGGAGGTAAAAAGAAGATACTGCAGCGTGCAAGCTGTAAGGGGAGGCAGCGGTGGAGCCCCGTGCGCGCCAGGTCGTCGATCGTCAGCACGAACACACGCTACGTAGGATTGAAGGCTAGGGTGAGCGGCCTTACTTACCCAATCCGCCGTGCCGATCGGCCGACATGTTTTGAAGGGCCCGCCCTCAATCGCCAACCGCCAACTGCCAATCAACTGTCACCCTACCTGGCTCTCCTCCCGGTTGCGTGTGAGAATGTAAAAGTCCACTAGGTGTATGTGGATGGGGTGGAACCAACCGCCGCCAGTCTCCAGGCACCACACCTCCCAGGTGTTGTGACCCACGTCACTGGCGGCCACACGGGCGGAGTGCCAGGTCTCGCCGTTGATCACCCTGCGGCGGGGCAAGGGGGGAAGCGGGGGGAAGGGGAAATTTATAACGGGTGGTCGCGCGACGTTCAGAGCGAGCTCATTCTGGGAGGCAGCAGGTCGGAGAGGCCAGGATGGGAGTGGGGGTCTTGGCGAGCGTGGATCTGCACAGCGGGAGAGGTATGACGGCGGGGGTTACTAATGGTGGGACAGGGGCGGGGATTTGCGAGCGTGGCGCTTCAGCACGGGGTCGGAGGGCGCTCGTGGGACTCGTGGTGTGTAGTATCCTAGCCAGGTAGTATCAAAGGTATGTGCTCAAAGTTATCAAAGTTACGTCGATCGGGCCTTTGCTGGATACGACACTAGGTGTCGTATCCAGGTGGATACGACATCGGTCCGGCACTTGACCACACGAGCTGGCCGCGTATTTCTGGGTGTGCAGCAGTAGAGGTGCTATCGATATATCATATGAGGTGATGGGCAACCCCGAGTGATGAGGTGATGAGGTGATGGGCACTTGCGCCTTTGTGGATGACGACGCAACCGCACGTGGACCGTTGAACTTCAGCTGGATGTACGGACGACGGGGTAGGTAGGGTGCGGCCCTCCACGTCACCCTTCCCTTCCGTGCTATCTATCTATCTAGCTATCTTGCTGTCAGGTAGAGCCAGCCAGATCCTGCAATTATCCTATATATATCATATATATTGGGCAGGAAGGCATGGAGACGCGCGCGCATGGAGGAGAATAGATACCAGTGTGTTTCAGTCTCTTTGTTAGTCGCCCGTGGCCTTCGGCACTGTCTTTTTAATCGCTGTTCGCGAACAGCGAATGTATGGTAGCCCATAAACATACACACACCCACCAGTGTCCCCGCCGGCGGCCGAAGCGGAAGGTCCTGGTGCACTGCCGGTTTCGCGCCATCTCCAGAGCCCGCGGGATGTCCGTCTCGTTACTGAGGACCGCATCCAGTGCGGGACGGAAGGGCCGGACTGGATTGAACACGGCGACCGGACCGGCCGCCGGAGCGGCTACGGCGGCAGCGATGTGAATCTTGGCGACCAGATGCGAGTGGCAGAAGAACGGCACGTCCTTCATGCGCCGCCGGTCAAAGGCGTTCCAAAGCAGCAATGTACGGCCCGCGTACGGCGTGAAGTCGCACACGACCTGGTAGCGCTCCGCGACGCCCATGAAGAGGCCGGCGGCGGGGAAGGGCGCCGGCGTGCGGCGCAGGCCCCCCTCTCCGGCGATGACTCTGCAGGCTGAGCCGCTGACGTCCGAGCCGTTGACCGCGTCGATGATGCGTAGCTTGAACGGTCGGGACACGGAGGCGACCAGCCACCTGGGTAAGAGTTGGTTGGTTGGTTGGTTGGTTGCAACCAACATTGCTTGGTTGGTTAGGTGGATGGGTATTCAACTGTCATTATGTACTCAAGACTCGACAACACGTTCAGCAGCAGCCTGCTCTGGATCGGAATGGTTACGAGTAGTTAGTTCTGTCATCATCAGCAGACAGCAGCACGCAGCAAGGTCGTTCCATTCGAATCGTAAAATCATCAGCTCGCCGCCTCAGCTCAAAATAATAATACGGTTCAGTCATTACATACCTGAATCGCTGCCAGCGTGGCTCCAGGGTCATGACGGGCCAGGGGACACCGTTGACCAGGTTGATGTCGCCGTACATGTTGTTGCGGTGGGGGCCCTGTATCGTGCGTGGGGTGCGGCGCGAGCGGGTGCGGTTAGTTGCCGGCGGCGGAAGAACCCTTGATTGGAGATTGTTCACAAACCATGTATACGTGCTTGCGTGCGTATGTGCGGCCGTAGGGTTTGTGGACTACGGCCGGCCGGCTGGGCGCGCGGTGGTGCGACCTCTGCGAGCATCGGATGTGTGGATCTATCGATGTCCCGTGCATACTACGGTCCGCATCTACTTCCATCAGTATTAATACGCGCATCTGCAATATTTCGTGCAGTGTCAGCCGCGTGCATGCATGCTATCTGGATGAACAAGGGAGGGCCTGCCGCCGCCCATGCATGCATCGATCGATCGATCTAGCTAGGTGCGCCGCACCATGGTATGTATGTATGTATGTATGTATGTATGTATGTATGTATGTATGTATGTATGTATGTATGTATGTATGTATGTATGTATGTATGTATGTATGTATGTATGTATGTATGTATGTATGTATGTATGTATGTATGTATGTATGTATGTATGTATGTATGTATGTATGTATGTATGTATGTATGTATGTATGTATGTATGTATGTATGTATGTATGTATGTATGTATGTATGTATGTATGTATGTATGTATGTATGTATGTATGTATGTATGTATGTATGTATGTATGTATGTATGTATGTATGTATGTATGTATGTATGTATGTATGTATGTATGTATGTATGTATGTATGTATGTATGTATGTATGTATGTATGTATGTATGTATGTATGTATGTATGTATGTATGTATGTATGTATGTATGTATGTATGTATGTATGTATGTATGTATGTATGTATGTATGTATGTATGTATGTATGTATGTGTGTGTGTCGTTACAGTATCTGACCGGGCCCTGACGCTGGCCAGGGGCTGCTAACCCAGCCCCGACGGAAAGACCGCCTAAGCACTCTCCCCCTTGCGGTGGGAGAAGGGCGTGAGGGGCCGCTACCCCCTCCTGCTCGACGCAGAGCTGGCTGCGTCATACACCCCATATACGGGTGTACGGCGCAGCGGCTCCCCAAAGGCTTGAGCTCACAGCCTGCCTTATACGGCAGCTGGGCCCTTCGTCCGCACAAACAGCAGTCGCGCCGGCGCACTACGCGGCGCCCGCGCTGTCCTGCCCGCCCTGAAGTCCTTGCAGCGCCGGGGCGCCCGGCCGGCCTGCTACCGGCTGGCGGTGCTCCTCTAGGCGCGAAAACAAAGCGCTGAGAACCTGCCCCGAGCTTGGTCCGGCTCGTGGGCGGTCAGCACCAAAGGAGAACCCAAGACAGCGCGCGCCCTACCCCTGCTACTACTCCTACTACGACGGCCCCGGAGAGGCCGGGGGGTGGCCCCTAGAGGCCGAGCTCCAGAGCGCCGCTTGGCCTCGACGCGGCAGGAGGTCGGGAGCGGGCCTTGCGGCAGCGGGCTAGGTGACGGAGCTATAGTTCGCACTAGGCGGCACCTCGCCAACTCTCCTCACTCTCGCTAAACCCGCTCCCTAAAGCCTCCCTTGCCTACAAAAGGCAGCCTGCGGCGGTCTCTGCACCCTAAGTCCTCTCGGACCCGAAGGACCCCCCCCCTCCTCCTCCCCTCCTCTCACGCCTCCCTGCCTCGACGCCCTAAGTTCCCTCCCTCACCCCTAAAGCCCCTTCATCCCCTCACTCCACTTCCCCTCCCCCTCCCTCCATACCCATCCCTGCGTGCTGCACACACTGAAAGTGGCCGTTGACCACCGCCAGGATGGGGTGGTCAGGCCCTACCCCCTCCCATCCCCGCCTTGGCACGTCTAGCTCCGCAAACCCCCGCACACGCTGCCAAAATTCTAGCGCTGCGCGCGCCTTGGCCACCTCGACTGGGTCTGGGGCATCCGGGGCGGTGGGCGAGTTCCTGACTGCCCACAGCCCCACGCGCGCCCGTTCCATGGCCGTGAGCGCCGCCAGGCAGATCACGTCCCACACGCACTGCTGTACGCCTGGCGGTGGCTCCGCCAGCCACACGTTCGCCCGGGTGATGGGCCCGGGCACGTGGGCGGCGATCTGCTGCACCACCGTTTGCGCCACCGGGCACTCCCAGAAGTGGTGTGCGCGCGGCGAGCATGCGTGTGGGCCGGCTCCCCCGTACGCGCCGCACTTGCATTGTTCTGGTGCCGCTCCCCTTATGTGGCTGTTGCCGGGAAGCGGCACGCCGTCCTGTGCCAACCGCCAGAGCGTCTCAAAGTGTTCGCGCTCCCATTTGATGGGCCACATTCGCCGGAGCATTGCCAGTACGCCTGCTGCTGGCGCCACTTCGGCGGCGGCTGGCTGATGTCCCGGCGGGTGGGCTCCTGCTGCCGCTGCCGCTGCCGCCGCTGCGGGCTGCTCCCGGGCTTCCCGCTCGTAGGCTGCGTGCAGGCGGGCCCGGCGCTCCGTTACCGGCTGCATCTGCAGTAGGGTGGCTTGGCGGACGGAGAGGTCGCGCAGCTTGGTGCTGAGTGACCCCCCAAACCGCCAGCCCACCCGCCCCACGAACCGAGCTCGTATCGTCTCCTCCGTATCCAGCCCTGCCGCGCGTTCCGGGTGCGCCAGCACCGTCGCTGCTGCTGCACGCCATTCCGGGCTAATATCCGCCGTGAGGCGGTTGATGGCGTCGATGGTCGTCGTCCGCCTGAAGCCTGTCGGGTCGCTGGGGTCAAGGTTGGCTGTTACCCAGGCCTCCCACTCGCCAGCTGCTCGCGGGGCGGATGCGGCGGCCTGCGTCACCCTCATTAGGTCACCCACCGTGCGCAACGCCCTGCATGCCGCCAGACGCCTGTGGCGGCTCTCTAGTCCTGGCCTAGGAAGCGGGTTGGGAGCCATGTCCCTGTCCTCCTCCTCAGGCGCGAAGTCTGGATCTGCCGCCTGCGCGTCCGCTGCATCCCCCGCTTCCGCTGCCCCGCTGGTCGGTTGCGCACCGTTCGGCAAAAGGGGGTTGCCCCAAAGCGGGATATTAAGGCACCAGTCCCCGGCGGCCGGCAGTGGCGTCGTGTCAACATCTTGCACGGGGGGGAGGTAGCTGAGGGCGACGAGGAGTGTCGTGACGTCTGCGGGCAGGGGGTCTGTTCCTGGGTGGGGCATCCCTCCCTGCGCCACACCCGTGGTGAGCACGGATCCGGGGCTCAGCAGCGGGTGGTAGCCACGGAGCAGCTGGGCGAACGTTCGTACCGACGAGTGGGCGTTGTCTGCTGGCTGGCTGGCGGTCCGGGCGAGCTTGGCCGCCTTCACCGCCTCCCGTGCGCGGGTGTGCAGGGTGAGCGGCAGCAGCCCGCATCCGCCGTCTCGCGCCGCGCCCCACATGAGCTGCCCTGGGAGGCCGGTGAGGCGCTGACATGGCTGCATGGGGCTGACCCTGCGGTCGCCTGCCTGTGCTGCCCATCTCTCCACCTGGCGGGCCTCTTCCCCCCCTCCTCGGCCGCCGTGCTCCCAGTGGTACGTCCTGATCTGTAAGGCGTATGCCGATATGAGGTTGCATCTGCCGAACACCGACAGCCGAAGTCTGGTGACGCGGTGCATCCGCTTGCGGATCTCCTCCCCGGCGCGGTGCCAGTTGGATTGCTGGCCTGTTGGGTTATTTGAGAAGCCAGCTCCGAGCGCGGTCGCGGCAGGCACCAGGCGCAGGCCCTGGATGTTTGGCACTGCGGGCGCATGGGCTGGTGCTGGCGCTTGCGGCGGGCCTGGTGCTGGTGGCGGCGGCGCGGGCGGTGGGAGCTGGGCGCCGGCTTCCGGCGGGCCTGGCGGCTGCTGAGGTGGGGGCTGCTGGGGTGGCTGCTGCGGCTGTGCCGGCAGGTGGCCAACTCTCAGGAGCTCCACTTTGTCACGGTTTAGCCGCTGTCCGGTGGCCTGCGCAAACGTCTCCGTGGCGTCGAGGAAGGCTTGGACGGTGTGGTCGCCCTCCAGGAACACCTCTCCGTCGTCTGCAAACTGCACCGCCGTGGTTAGCTCGGCATCTGCTGGGCCCAGGCGAATGCCCAGTCCCTTGCGTTGTAGCCATGACAGCAGCGCTTGCGCGACGAAGAGGTAGAGCAGCGGGGCGAGCGGGCAGCCTTGTCGGACGCCCGCCGCCATGCTGACCGGCTCTGACTGCCTCCCTCCCACCAGCGCCCGGGCCTGCGTGTCCGCCAGCAGCGTCTGTACCCACTTTCGGAGCTGTTCGGACGCGCCCAGCTCCGCCATCGCTGCCACTAGAAAGTCCCGGTGGACCGTATCGTAGGCTTTGGCAAAGTCGAGGAAGGCGACCAGCGCGTTGCGTCCCTGGCGTCGGAGGAGGTGGGGAAGGTAGCGGAGGGTGAAGATGCTGGCGCCAATGTGTCGCCCCGGGAGGAAGGCCGTTTGCTCCGCAGAGATCGCGGCATTCAGGGCGGGGCCAAGCCTATTTGCCATGACTTTGGCGAGGATGCGGTAGTCCGTGTTGAGCAGGGTGATGGGGCGGTAGTTGCCTGGCTGTGTGGGGTCGCCCTTTTTATAGAGCACCTTGATGATGCCCTCGGTGAACCGCGCGGGCATGTTGCCTGTGGTGCCGATGGCGGTGTATAGGTCAGCCAGGAGGGGGGCGAACTGTCGCTGGAAGGCCCGGTAGAGCTCCGCGGGCAGGCCATCCCACCCCGGCGCTTTTCCGCGCGGCGTGGCCTTGAGAGCCGCGGCCACCTCGGTGCTGCCCACTTGGGCCCGGCCGACTGGGTCTTCCGGGTCTGCCGGCAGTCGCAGCGGGTGGTCTCGGAGGGCCTCCAGGACCTGGGCCTGCGCCTGCTGCTTCACCGATGCCGGCAGCTCGGCCTCCGATGGCAGGGCGCTGACGTCCTGCCAGAAGTTGGCGATGATCTGCGGCAGTCGCCTGGCGTCGCTGACCAGCTGGCCCGTGCGGGGGTCGCGCAGCATGGAGGGGCCGGGGCCGCCCCCGTTGCCGCCATCGCTCTGTTCCCGGATGAGGGCGGTGAGGGCCCGGGAGGGGCGCTCGCCTTCACTGATCCGGTTCCGCCGGGCGTCCCGGGCCGCCTCGTTGGCCGCGGCCCGCATGCCCTTCTGCACTGCCACCTGCGCCTCCACTGCCGCCGCCAGCCGTTCCTCGTTGGAGGGGTCGGCGTCCAGGGCGCTGGCGGCTTCCTGTGCTGCCGCCGCTAGCTGTTGCACGCTGGCGGCTGGCCGGACGCGGCGCGTTTGTGCTTCTCGGTTGAGCCGGGCCACCTGGGCTGTGAGCCGGCGTTTGAACGCCGGCCACCAGTCCAGCACGGCCTGCTGCGGGTGCTCACCGCCGGTGGGGGCCGCTCCCACTTCCTCGTCTAGCCAGTCGCCCAGGCTGCGTTTCAGGTCCGCATGCGCTAGGCAGTGGAGGCGGATGCGGCGCGGGAGATTTGTGTGGAGATATGTGTAACTGTTACATATCTGCCGGGCCGACACTGGCCGGGGGCGCTAACCCGCCCACATACGGGAGACCGCCGAAGCACTCCTCGGTTGAGGAGGGGCGTACCACCTTGTCTGCACACTGCACCGGGAAGTGCTAACCGCTGCGCCGTAATCGTCACAGGACAGCGTCCACCTGATTGTCCATGTGCCAGCTAAGCTAGCCCCAGGCGCCTACTGTCCTCAGTCCACCGAACGCATGCTCTACAGCTGCGTAATCTACCAGGGCACGCACACCGGTGCCATTGCCACCTCCTATATCCTTCGGAAGTCTGCCGCCGCCCGATCTTAGTTATCCAACCACCACCTGCTATGCAGTCTGGTCCAGGCCCTATGCAGACTCATTCCTCCACCACTGCTCTGCGGCAGCGTTGTAGTCTTCTAGGTGGCATCCCACTCCAGCCGCCCCGCGCACCAGAGGACACCATTGTCTCCAGCCTTCGACACCCCGATCTCTTTCACCCGGGGGACCAGCGGTGGGGTACGATCCCACGTCTTCCGGTTCAGTTAGAGCCGACTCTGGGGATCGAACTCCAGACCCGCCGGATACTAACCCGGTGCTCTACCAACTTGAGCTACGCCGGTATGTATGTATGTGTAACTGTTACATATCTGCCGGGCCGACACTGGCCGGGGGCGCTAACCCGCCCACATACGGGAGACCGCCGAAGCACTCCTCTGTTGAGGAGGGGCGTACCACCTTGTCTGCACACTGCACCGGGAAGTGCTAACCGCTGCGCCGTAATCGTCACAGGACAGCGTCCACCTGATTGTCCATGTGCCAGCTAAGCTAGCCCCAGGCGCCTACTGTCCTCGGTCCACCGAACGCATGCTCTACAGCTGCGTAATCTACCAGGGCACTCACACCGGTGCCATTGCCACCTCCTATATCCTTCGGAAGCCTGCCGCCGCCCGATCTTAGTTATCCAACCACCACCTGCTATGCAGTCTGGTCCAGGCCCTATGCAGACTCAGTCCTCCACCACTGCTCTGCGGCAGCATTGTAGTCTTCATGGTGGCATCCCACTCCAGCCGCCCCGCGCACCAGAGGACACCATTGTCTCCAGCCTTCGACACCCCGATCTCTTTCACCCGGGGGACCAGCGGTGGGGTATGATCCCACGTCTTCCGGTTAAGTTAGTGCCGATTCTGGGGATCGAACTCCAGACCCGCCGGTATGTATGTATGTATGTATGTATGTATGTATGTATGTATGTATGTATGTATGTATGTATGTATGTATGTATGTATGTATGTATGTATGTATGTATGTATGTATGTATGTATGTATGTATGTATGTATGTATGTATGTATGTATGTATGTATGTATGTATGTATGTATGTATGTATGTATGTATGTATGTATGTATGTATGTATGTATGTATGTATGTATGTATGTATGTATGTATGTATGTATGTATGTATGTATGTATGTATGTATGTATGTATGTATGTATGTATGTATGTATGTATGTATGTATGTATGTATGTATGTATGTATGTATGTATGTATGTATGTGTCGTTACAGTATCTGACCGGGCCCTGACGCTGGCCAGGGGCTGCTAACCCAGCCCCGACGGAAAGACCGCCTAAGCACTCTCCCCCTTGCGGTGGGAGAAGGGCGTGAGGGGCCGCTACCCCCTCCTGCTCGACGCAGAGCTGGCTGCGTCGTATACCCCATATACGGGTGTACGGCGCAGCGGCTCCCCAAAAGCTTGAGCTCACAGCCTGCCTTATACGGCAGCTGGGCCCTTCGTCCGCACAAACAGCAGTCGCGCCGGCGCACTACGCGGCGCCCGCGCTGTCCTGCCCGCCCTGAAGTCCTTGCAGCGCCGGGGCGCCCGGCCGGCCTGCTACCGGCTGGCGGTGCTCCTCTAGGCGCGAAAACAAAGCGCTGAGAACCTGCCCCGAGCTTGGTCCGGCTCGTGAGCGGTCAGCACCAAAGGAGAACCCAAGACAGCGCGCGCCCTACCCCTGCTACTACTCCTACTACGACGGCCCCGGAGAGGCCGGGGGGTATGTATGTATGTATGTATGTATGTATGTATGTATGTATGTATGTATGTATGTATGTATGTATGTATGTATGTATGTATGTATGTATGTATGTATGTATGTATGTATGTATGTATGTATGTATGTATGTATGTATGTATGTATGTATGTATGTATGTATGTATGTATGTATGTATGTATGTATGTATGTATGTATGTATGTATGTATGTATGTATGTATGTATGTATGTATGTATGTATGTATGTATGTATGTATGTATGTATGTATGTATGTATGTATGTATGTATGTATGTATGTATGTATGTATGTATGTATGTATGTATGTATGTATGTATGTATGTATGTAACTGTTACATATCTGCCGGGCCGACACTGGCCGGGGGCGCTAACCCGCCCACATACGGGAGACCGCCGAAGCACTCCTCTGCTGAGGAGGGGCGTACCACCTTGTCCGCACACTGCACCGGGAAGTGCTAACCGCTGCGCCGTAATCGTCACAGGACAGCGTCCACCTGATTGTCCATGTGCCAGTTAAGCTAGCCCCAGGCGTCTACTGTCCTCAGTCCACCGAACGCATGCTCTACAGCTGCGTAATCTACCAGGGCACTCACACCGGTGCCATTGCCACCTCCTATATCCTTCGGAAGCCTGCCGCCGCCCGATCTTAGTTATCCAACCACCACCTGCTATGCAGTCTGGTCCAGGCCCTATGCAGACTCATTCCTCCACCACTGCTCAGCGGCAGCGTTGTAGTCTTCTTGGTGGCATCCCACTCCAGCCGCCCCGCGCACCAGAGGACACCATTGTCTCCAGCCTTCGACACCCCGATCTCTTTCACCCGGGGGACCAGCGGTGGGGTACGATCCCACGTCTTCCGGTTAAGTTAGTGCCGACTCTGGGGATCGAACTCCAGACCCGCCGGTTACTAACCCGGTGCTCTACCAACTTGAGCTACGCCGGTATGTATGTATGTATGTATGTATGTATGTATGTATGTATGTATGTATGTATGTATGTATGTATGTATGTATGTATGTATGTATGTATGTATGTATGTATGTATGTATGTATGTATGTATGTATGTATGTATGTATGTATGTATGTATGTATGTATGTATGTATGTATGTGTAACTGTTACATATCTGCCGGGCCGACACTGGCCGGGGGCGCTAACCCGCCCACATACGGGAGACCGCCGAAGCACTCCTCTGTTGAGGAGGGGCGTACCACCTTGTCTGCACACTGCACCGGGAAGTGCTAACCGCTGCGCCGTAATCGTCACAGGACAGCGTCCACCTGATTGTCCATGTGCCAGCTAAGCTAGCCCCAGGCGCCTACTGTCCTCGGTCCACCGAACGCATGCTCTACAGCTGCGTAATCTACCAGGGCACTCACACCGGTGCCATTGCCACCTCCTATATCCTTCGGAAGCCTGCCGCCGCCCGATCTTAGTTATCCAACCACCACCTGCTATGCAGTCTGGTCCAGGCCCTATGCAGACTCAGTCCTCCACCACTGCTCTGCGGCAGCGTTGTAGTCTTCATGGTGGCATCCCACTCCAGCCGCCCCGCGCACCAGAGGACACCATTGTCTCCAGCCTTCGACACCCCGATCTCTTTCACCCGGGGGACCAGCGGTGGGGTATGATCCCACGTCTTCCGGTTAAGTTAGTGCCGACTCTGGGGATCGAACTCCAGACCCGCCGGTATGTATGTATGTATGTATGTATGTATGTATGTATGTATGTATGTATGTATGTATGTATGTATGTATGTATGTATGTATGTATGTATGTATGTATGTATGTATGTATGTATGTATGTATGTATGTATGTATGTATGTATGTATGTATGTATGTATGTATGTATGTATGTATGTATGTATGTATGTATGTATGTATGTATGTATGTATGTATGTATGTATGTATGTATGTATGTATGTATGTATGTATGTATGTATGTATGTATGTATGTATGTATGTATGTATGTATGTATGTATGTATGTATGTATGTATGTATGTATGTATGTATGTATGTATGTAACTGTTACATATCTGCCGGGCCGACACTGGCCGGGGGCGCTAACCCGCCCACATACGGGAGACCGCCGAAGCACTCCTCTGCTGAGGAGGGGCGTACCACCTTGTCCGCACACTGCACCGGGAAGTGCTAACCGCTGCGCCGTAATCGTCACAGGACAGCGTCCACCTGATTGTCCATGTGCCAGTTAAGCTAGCCCCAGGCGTCTACTGTCCTCAGTCCACCGAACGCATGCTCTACAGCTGCGTAATCTACCAGGGCACTCACACCGGTGCCATTGCCACCTCCTATATCCTTCGGAAGCCTGCCGCCGCCCGATCTTAGTTATCCAACCACCACCTGCTATGCAGTCTGGTCCAGGCCCTATGCAGACTCATTCCTCCACCACTGCTCAGCGGCAGCGTTGTAGTCTTCTTGGTGGCATCCCACTCCAGCCGCCCCGCGCACCAGAGGACACCATTGTCTCCAGCCTTCGACACCCCGATCTCTTTCACCCGGGGGACCAGCGGTGGGGTACGATCCCACGTCTTCCGGTTAAGTTAGTGCCGACTCTGGGGATCGAACTCCAGACCCGCCGGTTACTAACCCGGTGCTCTACCAACTTGAGCTACGCCGGTATGTATGTATGTATGTATGTATGTATGTATGTATGTATGTATGTATGTATGTATGTATGTATGTATGTATGTATGTATGTATGTATGTATGTATGTATGTATGTATGTATGTATGTATGTATGTATGTATGTATGTATGTATGTGTAACTGTTACATATCTGCCGGGCCGACACTGGCCGGGGGCGCTAACCCGCCCACATACGGGAGACCGCCGAAGCACTCCTCTGTTGAGGAGGGGCGTACCACCTTGTCTGCACACTGCACCGGGAAGTGCTAACCGCTGCGCCGTAATCGTCACAGGACAGCGTCCACCTGATTGTCCATGTGCCAGCTAAGCTAGCCCCAGGCGCCTACTGTCCTCGGTCCACCGAACGCATGCTCTACAGCTGCGTAATCTACCAGGGCACTCACACCGGTGCCATTGCCACCTCCTATATCCTTCGGAAGCCTGCCGCCGCCCGATCTTAGTTATCCAACCACCACCTGCTATGCAGTCTGGTCCAGGCCCTATGCAGACTCAGTCCTCCACCACTGCTCTGCGGCAGCGTTGTAGTCTTCATGGTGGCATCCCACTCCAGCCGCCCCGCGCACCAGAGGACACCATTGTCTCCAGCCTTCGACACCCCGATCTCTTTCACCCGGGGGACCAGCGGTGGGGTATGATCCCACGTCTTCCGGTTAAGTTAGTGCCGACTCTGGGGATCGAACTCCAGACCCGCCGGTATGTATGTATGTATGTATGTATGTATGTATGTATGTATGTATGTATGTATGTATGTATGTATGTATGTATGTATGTATGTATGTATGTATGTATGTATGTATGTATGTATGTATGTATGTATGTATGTATGTATGTATGTATGTATGTATGTATGTATGTATGTATGTATGTATGTATGTATGTATGTATGTATGTATGTATGTATGTATGTATGTATGTATGTATGTATGTATGTATGTATGTATGTATGTATGTATGTATGTGTCGTTACAGTATCTGACCGGGCCCTGACGCTGGCCAGGGGCTGCTAACCCAGCCCCGACGGAAAGACCGCCTAAGCACTCTCCCCCTTGCGGTGGGAGAAGGGCGTGAGGGGCCGCTACCCCCTCCTGCTCGACGCAGAGCTGGCTGCGTCGTATACCCCATATACGGGTGTACGGCGCAGCGGCTCCCCAAAAGCTTGAGCTCACAGCCTGCCTTATACGGCAGCTGGGCCCTTCGTCCGCACAAACAGCAGTCGCGCCGGCGCACTACGCGGCGCCCGCGCTGTCCTGCCCGCCCTGAAGTCCTTGCAGCGCCGGGGCGCCCGGCCGGCCTGCTACCGGCTGGCGGTGCTCCTCTAGGCGCGAAAACAAAGCGCTGAGAACCTGCCCCGAGCTTGGTCCGGCTCGTGAGCGGTCAGCACCAAAGGAGAACCCAAGACAGCGCGCGCCCTACCCCTGCTACTACTCCTACTACGACGGCCCCGGAGAGGCCGGGGGGTATGTATGTATGTATGTATGTATGTATGTATGTATGTATGTATGTATGTATGTATGTATGTATGTATGTATGTATGTATGTATGTATGTATGTATGTATGTATGTATGTATGTATGTATGTATGTATGTATGTATGTATGTATGTATGTATGTATGTATGTATGTATGTATGTATGTATGTATGTATGTATGTATGTATGTATGTATGTATGTATGTATGTATGTATGTATGTATGTGTAACTGTTACATATCTGCCGGGCCGACACTGGCCGGGGGCGCTAACCCGCCCACATACGGGAGACCGCCGAAGCACTCCTCTGTTGAGGAGGGGCGTACCACCTTGTCTGCACACTGCACCGGGAAGTGCTAACCGCTGCGCCGTAATCGTCACAGGACAGCGTCCACCTGATTGTCCATGTGCCAGCTAAGCTAGCCCCAGGCGCCTACTGTCCTCGGTCCACCGAACGCATGCTCTACAGCTGCGTAATCTACCAGGGCACTCACACCGGTGCCATTGCCACCTCCTATATCCTTCGGAAGCCTGCCGCCGCCCGATCTTAGTTATCCAACCACCACCTGCTATGCAGTCTGGTCCAGGCCCTATGCAGACTCAGTCCTCCACCACTGCTCTGCGGCAGCGTTGTAGTCTTCATGGTGGCATCCCACTCCAGCCGCCCCGCGCACCAGAGGACACCATTGTCTCCAGCCTTCGACACCCCGATCTCTTTCACCCGGGGGACCAGCGGTGGGGTATGATCCCACGTCTTCCGGTTAAGTTAGTGCCGACTCTGGGGATCGAACTCCAGACCCGCCGGTATGTATGTATGTATGTATGTATGTATGTATGTATGTATGTATGTATGTATGTATGTATGTATGTATGTATGTATGTATGTATGTATGTATGTATGTATGTATGTATGTATGTATGTATGTATGTATGTATGTATGTATGTATGTATGTATGTATGTATGTATGTATGTATGTATGTATGTATGTATGTATGTATGTATGTATGTATGTATGTATGTATGTATGTATGTATGTATGTATGTATGTATGTATGTATGTATGTATGTATGTATGTATGTATGTATGTATGTATGTATGTATGTATGTATGTATGTATGTATGTATGTATGTATGTATGTATGTATGTATGTATGTATGTATGTATGTATGTATGTATGTATGTATGTATGTATGTATGTATGTATGTATGTATGTATGTATGTATGTATGTATGTGTCGTTACAGTATCTGACCGGGCCCTGACGCTGGCCAGGGGCTGCTAACCCAGCCCCGACGGAAAGACCGCCTAAGAACTCTCCCCCTTGCGGTGGGAGAAGGGCGTGAGGGGCCGCTACCCCCTCCTGCTCGACGCAGAGCTGGCTGCGTCGTATACCCCATATACGGGTGTACGGCGCAGCGGCTCCCCAAAAGCTTGAGCTCACAGCCTGCCTTATACGGCAGCTGGGCCCTTCGTCCGCACAAACAGCAGTCGCGCCGGCGCACTACGCGGCGCCCGCGCTGTCCTGCCCGCCCTGAAGTCCTTGCAGCGCCGGGGCGCCCGGCCGGCCTGCTACCGGCTGGCGGTGCTCCTCTAGGCGCGAAAACAAAGCGCTGAGAACCTGCCCCGAGCTTGGTCCGGCTCGTGAGCGGTCAGCACCAAAGGAGAACCCAAGACAGCGCGCGCCCTACCCCTGCTACTACTCCTACTACGACGGCCCCGGAGAGGCCGGGGGGTATGTATGTATGTATGTATGTATGTATGTATGTATGTATGTATGTATGTATGTATGTATGTATGTATGTATGTATGTATGTATGTATGTATGTATGTATGTATGTATGTATGTATGTATGTATGTATGTATGTATGTATGTATGTATGTATGTATGTATGTATGTATGTATGTATGTATGTATGTATGTATGTATGTATGTATGTATGTATGTATGTATGTATGTATGTATGTATGTATGTATGTATGTATGTATGTATGTATGTATGTAACTGTTACATATCTGCCGGGCCGACACTGGCCGGGGGCGCTAACCCGCCCACATACGGGAGACCGCCGAAGCACTCCTCTGCTGAGGAGGGGCGTACCACCTTGTCCGCACACTGCACCGGGAAGTGCTAACCGCTGTGCCGTAATCGTCACAGGACAGCGTCCACCTGATTGTCCATGTGCCAGTTAAGCTAGCCCCAGGCGTCTACTGTCCTCAGTCCACCGAACGCATGCTCTACAGCTGCGTAATCTACCAGGGCACTCACACCGGTGCCATTGCCACCTCCTATATCCTTCGGAAGCCTGCCGCCGCCCGATCTTAGTTATCCAACCACCACCTGCTATGCAGTCTGGTCCAGGCCCTATGCAGACTCATTCCTCCACCACTGCTCAGCGGCAGCGTTGTAGTCTTCTTGGTGGCATCCCACTCCAGCCACCCCGCGCACCAGAGGACACCATTGTCTCCAGCCTTCGACACCCCGATCTCTTTCACCCGGGGGACCAGCGGTGGGGTACGATCCCACGTCTTCCGGTTAAGTTAGTGCCGACTCTGGGGATCGAACTCCAGACCCGCCGGTTACTAACCCGGTGCTCTACCAACTTGAGCTACGCCGGTATGTATGTATATATGTATGTATGTATGTATGTATGTATGTATGTATGTATGTATGTATGTATGTATGTATGTATGTATGTATGTATGTATGTATGTATGTATGTATGTATGTATGTATGTATGTATGTATGTATGTATGTATGTATGTATGTATGTATGTATGTATGTATGTATGTATGTATGTATGTATGTATGTATGTATGTATGTATGTATGTATGTATGTATGTATGTATGTATGTATGTATGTATGTATGTATGTATGTATGTATGTATGTATGTATGTATGTATGTATGTATGTATGTATGTATGTATGTATGTATGTATGTATGTATGTATGTATGTATGTATGTATGTATGTATGTATGTATGTATGTATGTATGTATGTATGTATGTATGTATGTATGTATGTATGTATGTATGTATGTATGTATGTTTGTATGTATGTATGTATGTATGTATGTATGTATGTATGTATGTATGTATGTATGTATGTATGTATGTATGTATGTATGTATGTATGTATGTATGTATGTATGTATGTATGTATGTAGGGCCCACCTGTACCCTGCCCTGCCGAACGTACGGCACTCACACTATGGTCGTAGTACAGCTGGCACGAGCTGTCCAGTACGGCATCCTTGAACATCATGTCCGTGTCGGGCACTCCGTCCAGGTTCCAGGGCTCTCCACAGCCGCCGTCAGCCGTTTTGTCAGTCATAACGTACATCCCAGCCAAGCCGAAGTACGTGTTCTCTGTAAACATCATCAAGGAGGTTATTGCAAGCGGCACGCAGCGTCACGCGCCATCATTCAGTCATCCTTGCTATGCATGCACACGCGCGTGCACACGTATGGATCCACTTTACAAAACCCGCACGCATACCGACACCCTCCCGCTGCTGATGCACGTGTAGAGCACCTGGGGCAGTAGAGCAGGCATTAGTAAATCGGAGCTGCCGTGCAATGCAATGACATGGGGGGGCGCGCCACAGTGCAAGAGTCAAATCACAAACAGTAAGGTGCGTGCAGTGCGGTGTAGTGCGATGCAGTACGGTGCAGTACCGGATACCACGGTGCAGTACGGTGCTGCACGATGCAGGCGGTACGTACATACGGTGCAGCAGTACGTACGGTGCATTGCCCCCCGCACGCACGCACGCACCCGAGGTCAGCTCCAGTTGGTGGTCGTGGTACCAGGAGAGGGCCTGGCGGTGGTTGGAGTAGTAGTAGTCCTTGCTCTCGCCACCGCAGGTTGTGTCCTCGGCCCAGCCTAGATGCATGGATGCGGCGGGAAAGCGAGCAGCAGCAGTAAGAGCGGTTAGATAACTGGTGGCCAAAAACGGTTAGCATCTGCTTGCTGCGTGTTACAGCATTTCTGAAGGCATTCGGTTTTTTATTCGGTTGCCGTACAGGCGTGCGTCTGTCCCCTTGCTTGCTTATTACGCGCCCCAAGCTGCATGTATGTCGTACGTACGTACCGTCGTACGGTGCAAGGCTCGCCTCGCCATGGAGGTGCACTGCGATTGGCCGACCCTGCAAGTAAGCACACATCAGTGAGCGCGCGGGGCTAATAAAGGGTTCTAGTTGAGGTAGAAGTAGACAGAGGGCGGGGGGAATCACGCAACAGCTAGCGCAACACGCACGATTGCGAGGGAAACGAAGGGCGAATGCGAATCCATCGCACCCATACGCGGCACTGGGGCAATGCACGGATATCCTGCAAGGTGCTGGCGATCAAAGCCGCTCTGGTGCCCAGCTCTGGCGCAGCACTTATGTGTGTCGTACCGACCTGTCGTCCCGGCGTCGTATCACACGGCGTGAACGGCGAGAAGGGCGTGCCGGCGATCGTCGCAGCCGTCATTCGGTTGTTGAAGCGCACCAACGTCTGGCGGCCGACCGGGACGCGAATGGTGGGCCCGGGCGAGGATCCGTTGTACGACAGGATCCAAGTGGTTCCATCAGAGCAGCCCAGATCCACGTTCGTCGGATAAATGTCGATCTCATACGCGTCGAGGCACAGGTTGGTATCCGGCCTGCGAACGGATGCGCAGCGTGTAGAGCATTAATAACTGATTATGGCATGAAGCGTATATAATAATGTATTCTCGCAGTATATCTGGGGGCTGATTCGCAGGCGCTACATCCCCCACGCACCTATCTTAGGCAATGATCCCACCCCACTGGCCGACCGAGCGACCTGTGTTGTGCTGCTGTGGGTGTCAGCAGACAACGAAGGGGTCCGCCCCGCCCCTTCCCACTACTACGTGGATGTACCCGCCAGCTCTTACTAATACCCGCCAGCTCTTGCTGTATACCCGCCAGCTCTTGCTGGCATATGCTGGCCTTACAGCCCCCGCGCTATCAGGCGACGCAATCAACCGACGCAACGCAATCAAGCGACGCGGTGTAGCCGACCCACGGGTCCTAGCTCATCGATCAGAGTACTACGTAAGACCCCCCGCACGTACTTGCAATAGCTGTTGGCCACTTGCGCTCGGGGCGGCTTTACGAAGGGCCTGGTGAAGGGCGTCCACATAAAGGGGCTCGAGGGATATCCGTTGACCCTCATGGACAAGCCGTTCCTATAGGGACAAACCTGGGCGCGGTCGCGAGTAGCCATCAGCGTCATGATCGTGAAACAGAAGAAGCATCATGCCATCATCATGCTCTCCTGTTTGTAGCAGTAGGAAATAAATGGTCGGCCATTTCTGACAACGAAGAATGCCCGCATTGCTTCGGTTGATCTCTTCGTTTATTTGTTCACTTCATTCGTTTATTTGTACATTTGTTCGCAGACAGATGTAAGCGCGCGACGGCAAGGAGGCGGCAAGCAACCGCCGTGCGTCGTCGTCATTTATGGTTGAGTGTGGGCACCTCAGCCAGCACATCACCCCTACGCACCGTCCTCGGGATGGAATGGTAGGGCGTGACGGGCGGGTCTCTGAGGACGCCGTTGGCAGTCACGTTGGGAGCCACGTCTGCGGCAACCAACCAACCAACAATGGACATCACAAGCACGAGGGAGGGCAGCAGGCAGGGGGCACTCAACGACGGAGGCGCTGCTGGCACCCGCACCCGCACCAGCACCAGCCAGCTGCTCAACCCGGGCCCCCGATACAAGCTGCGCCCTGGACGTACATGCATGCATATATGCATGCACACATACCATGCATACATGCATACACACATATTTGCGGCGCGGACCCACGCAGCCACCGACGGGGGGGAGGTGTATGTAGCATCTTGCTGGGCACGCACGCGGTAGCATGCCGCCACTGCTGATGACCCAGACTTGCCGTTGCTCTTTGCTCCGCAGCGACAGGGCAGAAGAGTTTCAGGTGCGTGTGAGCGAGAAGTGATTCACCATGAATATAATAAATAAATAGTGGAGGTGCGTGGCGCGCGGGCGGCGGTGGACACAGTGGTGGTGCACTCAATCATGCATCGTACCGTCGTCAAAGGGGGCCGAGTCCAGCGGCCGCTCGGGTATGGAGGTGATGTTCGCCGCGGGCAGCGGCTCCTCGGGCAGGAGGCCGGGCAACAGCTCCGGGTAGCGAGCAATGAAGGGGACATACATCACCTGGGGGCGGAGCGGGGCGGGCGGCACAAGCAAGAAACAAGCAAGTAAGTCACGATACAGCGAGTAAGTCACGATACAGCGACAGCGGAGGGTCGGGAGACGCACGGAGGCGAGCGAGGGGGGGGCAGCAGCTGCCGGCGGTTCATTGGTGCAGTACATGTCGTACACCATTGCTGTTGTCTGCGCTGTCGCCATGTATGTATGCTTGTATGGTGCCGCCACCTGCTAGACCGAATCCAAATAACAAGTTTGCAACCCTCCCCCCAAAGCCTCCCGCGAACATCAGGATGGATGGAATCTATCTGGCGCGCACTATCATCACCACATGCACACATCTGTTGGCTGCTGGCGTTGTAATGGTGTTCGCGCAGCAGGGAGACACAGGTGCAGCAGTTGGCTCCCGTCACGCGGCCTGTTAGTTGGGTTACGAGGTACGTGATGAGTGGGATATATACCCAGCAGGGGGCGAGGCAGCGGGACGGCGCACCGACAATTAGAGATCGAGTGGGGCTGCTTGGAATGTAAGTGGCTTGGTACCGGTTCAGCTAGCTAGCGGCGCTAGCTGCAGCGCACAAGTGGACGGCAGAACTTCCTATCGATCGGTCGACCGTTGCGTGTTCAGAGGACAACTACCCGTATGTTGAGGGGTGTGCGTGTCGACCACATGCACGATCGACCTGCAACTAACAGCTCGTATGTAAGTTCCCTTTTCCGTGTATTTCGTGTTCAGCAGCCACGGGTGCCTGTATGTAAGCAGCAAAGGCAGGCATATCCCGCGCATGCTCCGGAACCAGGTAGGCTTACTTACAGCCCCACAGGTCGCCATGCAGAGCCCGGCTCAGGTGCATGGGTGGATGTTATTGTTATTACGTACATGGACCGGAGCATGCAATATCCCAACTACCGCAGACGGTCGGTGGCAGATGATCGTGTGCTAGCTGCTAGGTAGATACATGGGTAGGTAGGGTGCTGTCCGCTCCCCTCCCCTGCACGCGCCCCGCCCCATGTAACGCGGCAAGGCGGCGCACGCACGGCTGGACGGGACGGGCGCACGCACGCACCTACCGTTTCTCGTGGCGAGCCGGAAGGCGTTGGCGCATGAGGAGCAGGAGTCCCGACTGCAAGTGTCTGCGCAGCACCACGCACACACAGCATGTATGAACAGATAGCGACAATGAGCAGCGGCAGCGGCGGCGGCAGCGGCATGCAGCGGATCATGCATGCATGCACGGGTGGGTGACCAGGGACTTTCAGAAACGTCCATCAGTTCTGTGAGTGATAAGCGGCATTATCCCGGTCGCCGTACATACGTACGAGCAGATGGAGTTTTACGCACGTACGCCGAAGGCACGATGCGATGCATACCAATACGGGGCTTTCCCCTCGCTCCACCGTGCATGAATGGAGGATGGCTAGCTAGCCGCCTGCGGTGCCACCCAGCCGCTCTTCCCACTCATTCATACATTTGTCTCTGCTGCCTTGCGCTTTCTATGCGGCCCCTCTCACAGCAGAAATAAACCGTCTCACTTCATTCCTCTTCTCCCGCCCATTCACCGACCTTGAGAACACGATGCGCATGAGTCCGCCAGAGGGCTCGACACGTTGTACTGCCCGTCGTACAGAGCCATGGTGTCTTCAGTGGCAGGCCCCGCGCCCTCCTGCGCACAGGCCGCCTCCAAGTGATAGCGGCTGACGCACTCGTCTCCGCTGATGTTGAAGGGCTGTGCCATAACCGACGGCGCGAAGGTCGCAAAGATGGAGACCATTTTGATGTAGGCAGAGCGGTAGGCCGCGTCCCAGGCGGCCTGGTCGACCACGAACTCACGCGCGGCGGCGCGCATCTGACTGTGCGGTGCCGACCTACCGACGCCCTGCAGTACGGCAGGGAGGGGAGCACGGCCGGGCGCGAAGCGGTACGGCAAATACGCGAAATGAATACATGAGTGGGTGGCGAAAACAAAGGCAGAACGGTACATGACGCACGGGGAAGCGATGGAGTCCGTCCCGTACGTAGTCTTGTTGCAACCTGCCCTGCTGCTGCCTTAAGTTTGTCCATAGGGGTCAAATCGAGCGTCTACATGTGACGGAATAAACCGATCGCTTTTTGCCTACCTGGCAGGCCTGGCCCAGGTACGCGTCACTGCCGGTGTACGGCCACGAGGGGAAATGCGGGCAGTGCGATGCATTCACTCCGAACAGCACGCCCGCCGGACAATTCTTGTTGCTCCATTCCACATAAATGCCATCGTGTACGTCCTTCTGCTCCGCAATCAAACCCGCCTGCTCCATACGCAGCCTGTTGTGCGACATGTTGCGGAACGCCTCGCTCGTGAACTGCAAGCAACGAACGAACACGTTGATTTGCATTGGCGACGGTGATCGGTGGGCGGGTAAGGCAGCAGTGACAGCAGCAGCAGGAAACACCAACAGAACATCTTTATGGTTGCTTGTGCGTGCAAAAGAGGTTGAGCGTGCATCGGCCCATACATACCTGCTGCGTGCACTTACACATACACGCACGGGGTGCATGCACGCACGCTTTCAAACACCGACGCAAAGCTGGCAAGTGGTAGGTGGCCGTCCGAACATACCGGCAAGATACGTAGATTTTTTGGCTGCATTCTATACATCCTACCAGTACGAACATCCATTACCCCTGCTGTCATTTGCTAACGTTTTACTTGGCGTGGTGGCTTCAAAACTGAAAGGTAGCGGCCGCCGGTCGATTCTGGGCTCACATTTGGTCGCCGCGCCGTGCCCCCCCCATCCACCCACCAACACACATATGACCCCCAGCGACGCGGATTAATACGTACCGAGCACGACATCCGGTTCATCTCTGCTCTTATCTCGCCCTCCGTCATTCCCAGGGTGGGCGTCTCTATCGGCTCCGGTGGATCGACCGTTGGGTTGGACACGTGAACGTTGAGAGTAGGCGAGCAGAGGTCCTTGTAGTAGTGGTCCTCCCACCTTTAGGGTTAAGGGTTTTAAGGTTTTAGGGTTTTAGGGTTTTAGAGCGAATGGGGCTGAGAAGAGAGGAGAACCGGAGAAGGTTCTTTTGGCGGTTGAAAGACGGACAGCACGTTCAGTAGCATTCACGTTTAGCAGCAGCATGCGTGTACGATACATGCCTGCACATGCCCGCACAATACCGCACACGCACCCACGCACCTGAACATGCGTACATCGCTGCAGTCCTCCGTAGTGGGGTCGCACACGTCCTTGGGGCCCCGGAAGCAGCCCTACACAAGGAGGGAGGAGGACAGGGCGAGGAGGGAGGAAGGGAGGGAGACGGAAGGAATGCAGCAGCATTATTCGGCATGCATCAAGATCCATCAACAATAGGAAAGGAAGGAAAGTTTACGCTGGACCGTAAGCCCTAGCGTGTGTGAGCAGACTAATCCTCTTCGGCGGGTACAGCACACTACCGCGGTGACCGCATTTTTGACTCTGAGTTGCTTATCCCGCCTGCTCCGTGGCTGCGCTCCGTCTCACTCAGATCACATGCCAGACACCATCATGAGTTCTACCAGTGAAGGGAACAGGGACACGACTAAAGAGCCATGCGATCATCTGCAGTTCGTCCCACCAGTCAGGGGCCCCATCGGTCATCCAGCCCTCTGCATAGATAGGCCGGGATCGAAGTCTTGACCTTCCAGCAGTCACCAAATCAGTGCCCTAACTCTCAGGCACTTCCTAGAGGATTCCATCTACAGTAAGATTCAACAGCACGAACGAACGTATTCTCTCCGGGTGCGCATTCAGAAAATTGTGGTAGGCGTCGAGGATATACGCCGGGGCATCTTTAACACCCGCCTTTACGGTGCTGTTTTATGTTTTATGTACAAACCCTATGACACCGTACCGGGGGGAGGGGCTGGCGACGTAGGGAACACACAACTCGCTGACAGGCAGGCAGGCAGACGACACAGATGCACTGTGAAGAGGTCTAGGTGCGTGCGCATATGCGCAGCGCAGGGCGGAGGCCGGCCGCACACTTTGCTGCAGCCCCGAGCACATGAGCAGCCCATGCATACATAATAAGCAACACCATTGATCGCATTGATTGTTGGCCGCCAGCAGCAGAATCAGCAGCAGCAGGCTCATGCTGCCATCTTTTCGTTCTAACTGTTACTTGCATAATGTTATGTATGATGAAGGTAACATGTTTGCAATCTTGTATTGCCGTACACTGTCGTCGTACCTGCTCATCGATCAGGGCGTGGCTGCCCATGAGCGCCGTCGCCTCCCTCAGCTTTATACCCTGGGCGGCCCAGAACCGCGCGAAGTCCGCCATGCCGACGGAGACATTCGGCAGCAGCCCTGGTGGCGCGGGTTCGATGGAGTCCAGGCGCCCCACCGGAAGCACGCGGGTTCCGTTGGCGGGCAGGATCCGGATGCGGCCGTTGCTGAGCACCTCGGGGGCCACTGCAGCGCAAACCTGCATGTGTCAGCCAGCGTTGGGTCGGGATGGGTTTGGGGCTGATTTCCGACTGGTTAGATTCTCGCATGTTTGGGTCCTTCACCGGGTGCTGGATGCGTGGTTGCGGGGAAAACTGATGCCTTCTTCGTCTGTACTTTTGGGGCCTAGTGTTGACACGGTGTTCGGTCTGTTTCAACATGGCCGTGTATTGCAAAAAGATACGGATAGTGTCATACACGGCCGCTTCAACACGGCCGTGTACAGATGGCCGTGTCCAACACGGCCATGTATATCGCCCCGTGTAGACACGGTTGGACATGGTCGTGTAGACACGGCTTGTGTATAGTCTAGCTATAGAGTCGAAGAAGAGGCAAACCGAGGATTGCCCAAATCCAGTATAGTATGGCGGTTAAAACCACCGAATGCCTTTGGCAGATCCTATTCACCCGTCGGCTGGGAGAATAAGTTCGCCCGGACTGGATCGTGCCGCCCCTCATCAGGCTGACGGGAGCAGTGCCGCTGTGCACTAGTCCGCTGGCTAGTCCGTATGCTTTCGACCCGGCGACCCTTGACTATCCAAACTATTCACACCACTGTAACAGCGGGGCAAAAACACACTGGATACCGAAGATTCTAGCTCCTGTTACAAGGGCTTGTTGGCTATCATGTTGCAAACACGACGGACGGGTTAACGTCCCGAGAAGCGACAGCCGTACTCACTTAGAAGAGCTATTCGAGCGAGCCGCTGATACCTGTCAGTCCTCTCCCGCTAGCGCTACGACTTGCCAGCCACAACATACCATGTTCGGGGAATCCACGCCAGGCCGCTAGCTCCGAGCTGCTCGCCACCCAGGCCGCCTCAGCGTGTGTCCCAGCCTCAACGCACGTGCACCCTGCGATTAAGGAAGCGACAGCTAGGCGTACTCACTTGCTTGGGAGAGCTATTCGAGCGAGCCGCTGACACCTGCCCAGTCCTCTCCCGGCCGCTAGCGCTACGATTTGCCAGCCACAACATACCATGTTCGGGGAATCCACGCCAGGCCGCTAGCTCCGAGCTGATCGCCACCCAGGCCGCCTGAGTGTGTGGCCCAGCCTCAACGTGCACCCTGCGAGTTGGAATCATCATCAGGATTGGGCTCAGGGGAATGCGTGTGCTGTGGCACATGCAAGGGTGGCCGGAGGGTGATAAAAACGGTACCGCAGCGGAGCAGCGACAGCCGTACCCACTTGGGATAGCTATTCGAGCGGGCCGCTGAAACCTACTCAGTACCGTACTCTCCCGGCCGCTAGCGCTTTGACGTTCCAGCCACAACACACCATGTTCAGGGAATCCACGCCAGGCCGCTAGCACCAAGCTGTTCGCCACCCAGGCCGATTGAGTGTGTGTCCCAGCCTCAACGTGCACCCTGCGAGTTGGAATCATCATTAGGATAAACGAAGCGACAGCCGTACTCACTTGGGAGAGCTATTCGTTCGAGCTGGCCGCTGACACCTGCCCAGTCCTCTCCGCTAGCTCCGAGCTGCTCGCTGCCCAGGCCGCCTGAGTGTGTGCCCCAGCCCCGATGTGCAGCCTGCGGGTTGCAATCATCAATAGGATAAGGTTAAGCCATTCTCCACTTCTGGTAAGAACAGACGACCAGGAGTTGAACACAAAACATAACAAAATTTTGGAGCATACGCATTACGTCGTATGCATCACCAATCCTATTAGCGAACTTTTGTAAGTAGTTCCTCGTTGCGGTCCGCGGGCGTGTTCGTTGGGCAAGCGTCCGCCGGTGCCAAAGCATGCACTCCTCGGCGAGCATAAACCGGGCCCGCCGACAAGGCTAACGACTTCTACCTTATCTTCAGCAACACCTTACATCATTGTCAGCGTTGTACCGAACTCGGTGAGGGCGTCTGGGTAGCCAAAGCCGAATGCTGACCGGTTGTTGCCGTGTGTTGCCGTGGTCAGGACTTCGCACATGCGCATAGTATCTAGAAATGCAGTAGCTATATTATCTATTAAACTATTTATTTATACGCTTGAGTAAAGAAAAGAGCATTCATGCAGGCAATAGTCAACGCCATACGACCGGGAATTCCAGCACATATCCTGTTAGTGGCAAGTACAACTATTCCTTAGACAATAACGACCTTAGCAAATTTAACCGGCAGGTATTACAATTGTAATGAACAATCTCAGTCTCTTAGGAGGGGACCCTGTCGAACTCGTTGTCTTTTGCAACGAGTACGACATGGTTCCACAGACTGAACATACCGGACACGTAAGTCATTTCTGTTCAATTGTCAATATCCTTACGTTGTATTTAAACCGTTTTCAATGCTGTAATTAGCTCCTAAAATTTCAGCAACTTTGGGCGCCGCTCGCACACAAAGTTCCGTCTTGACAGCCCTCAGAAATTGTCAGCTTACATTTATTATTATAGGCAGCATTATCGCATTGAGCGAGGTTTCAACTATCGTACTCGCCGGTTTCACTGCCGGGCGTAACCCGGGCCCGCCAGTAAGTTCGCCTTGATTCCTTCTTTCTGATCCTATACCCTACCTGTAAGGAAGTTCAGGCTGGTAACAAATATCCTTCCAAAGCTGGGCGAGGAACGGTGGACCGGGGCCTGGCCGGGCCGGGGCTGGGCGGGGCAGAGGGGGACCGGGCCGGGGTTGGGTGAGGCAGGGCAAAGCTGGGTAGGGCATGGCTGGGCGAGGCACAGCGGGTCGGGGTCGGGCCGGTCGAGTCGTGTTGAAACAGCCCTGGTGGGGTTCTAGCCGTAGGCGGTAGGTGTACAGCCCTCCTTAGCTCCGCCGGGTAGGGAGTGTGTGTGTTCTGGTGACCCGGCCGTCTTTTAGGGACCTCTCAGACAACTGTGTTTGTATCGGCTGGTCGGCTTTTCGTTCCAGGCAGCAACGGGCACTTGGGTGCCGTTTGCTCCCGCTGTTTGGCTGCTGGTTGTGGATAGGGGGGGTGTCCCGGGCTTCTGGGAGATGCGAACTGCACTCGTCTCGTGTGCTTCGGTGAATGCCTCGTGTGTGCCGAGACCATGTTGAAACAGCCCGTGTCGCCCCGTGTCAAACACGAGCCGTGTTGAAACAGCCCGTGTCGCCCCGTGTCAAATACGAGCCGTGTTGAAACGGTGTCAAATTTTCCCTCATTTATTACACGGGGTTGCCATTTATACACGGCCCTCAAGATTACAGACGTTCTTTAAGTAGTTTTAAGGCTCTCTCTCTCACACTACCCCGCATGCATCCTGCTGCTGTTCCCATTACCATCTCACGCGCCCTCCCTTGCTTTCCCCATTGTTTTCCTCCTTCCTCCAACTAACTCTTCCTCTTTCTTTCTTTCTTTCTTTCTTTCTCTTCCTCTTTCTCACGCTGTGATCCCTCCCTGCAGTTCCTCGCTCACGCGTTTCGACATTGTACGTACCCCCGGCCAAACCCTCCCATGCTCCGTTAGTGTCCTGTGCCGTACATACATACCGCCAACGTATCCGCCACGGAGATATCGAAGAAGGACGCTATCTTCTTGGCGGCCCGGGAGGTCAACAGCGTGAAGTCGTCGTACGCGCTGCAAGGAAAAGGAAAAGGAAAAAAAGGAAAGTTTACGCTGGACCGTAAGCGTGTGTAAGGGAGCAGACTGATGCGTCATCGGCGGGTACAGCCCACTACCGCGGTGACCGCATTTTTGAATTAGATGGGTTGCTTATCCCACCCACTCCGTGTCTGGGCTCCGTCTCACTCAGATCACATCTGGTTACCCGCACGCATTCTTCCCAGATATGCCAGACACATCATTGTTGAACATTTAACCGTGATGAGATCTACCAGTGCAGGGGACAGGGACATGGCTAAAGAGCAATGCGATCGCCCGCTGTTAGCGTTCGTTCCCATACCCCCATCGGTCGCCCAGCCCTCTGCGAAGGCCGGGATAGAACTGGTGACCTTTCGGTCATGAAGTCAGAGCCCTCACTCATGCACTTCGTAGGGGATCAAGGCATTATATCTTTCCTCAGGAAGGCTGCCACCAGCCGCTGCAAGCACGACGGCGAGTACGTAGCGCGTTATATATATATATATATATATATATATATATATATATATATATATATATATATATATATATATATATATATATATATATATATATATATATATATATATATATATATATATATATATATATAATATAATATAATATAATGTAATAATAATGTATAATAATAATAATAATAATAATAATAATGTATAATAATATATAATAATATAATAATATAATAATATATAGTAAATATAATAATATATATAATATATACTATATATAAATAATATATAATAAATAATATAATATATATAAATATAATATAAATAATAATAATAATGTATAATAATATATAATGTAATAATAAATATATATATATATAATAATAATAATAATATATATATATATAATATATATATAGATATATAATATATATTATATATATATATATACATATATATATATAATATAATGTAATAATAATGTATAATAATATATAATGTAATAATAATATATATATATATATAAATATAATATATATAATAATAATAATATATATAAATAATATAATAAATAATATATAATATATATATATAATATAAATATATAATAATATAATAATATAATAATATATAATAAATAATATAATAAATATAATAATATATATAATATATACTATATATAAATAATATATAATAAATAATATAATATATATAAATATAATATAAATAATAATAATAATGTATAATAATATATAATGTAATAATATATATATATATATATTATATATATTATATTATATTATATATATATATTATATTATATATATTATATTATATTATATTATATTATTATATATTATATATATAATATATAATAATATATAATATATATATATATATGTATATGTATATTATATTATATTATGACCGCCACAGCTGTAACGCGGCCCTCCCTCGAGTCTTGACCGTCCACGGTCAACGTCTGATCCCCATCATAGCGCGTACTTAAGAGCTTTACTCCTCCCCGGGCGGCTCCTGGCCCAACACCTGGCTCATGTGAATCAGCACATCGTACAGGGCTCCGGCAACCACCGGCTGAACGGACGGGTTGGCCAGCACCTTCTCGATCGCAATGGCCAGGAAGAACACCACGTGCATGTGGCTGCTGGCCCAGATGTTGAAACCAGCATCGCTGAGCCCGGGGATCTGCATGGGCGCCTCCCACCAAGCCATCTCAAACACGGGCACCAGCAGCCGCTCCAGCTGGCTCTCATTTAGCAAAGTGCCGAAGACATCACGGCAAATGCTCAAAAACGGCAACCACAGCTGGAACAGCACTCCCTGGACCGCCCATGGGGGAATGCGCTGCGACAGCTCCAAGCCCAGGGCTACGAACTCCAGCGACGAGAGCGGCTGGCTTGCCCGCTTCACCAGCGTTATTCCCTCACCACCGGCAAGCGGCACACCCTGACCGTCCTCGTGCGGCCCGTCCTCTCCTGGCACCTCGGCCGGCTCAGCCTTGCAGCCCGCCATCGAATTCACCCCGTTATCCGACTCACTCTCGGCGTTAATGTCCGCCTCGTTGCCGTCCATAAAGTCCGCCTGGTACACGCGCGGGATGTCGTTGTCATCACCCACAGCTGGCGCCTCCGCGTGACTCGCGGCGGCGGCGTACATGGACACCGGGAGGGCCGAGGGCCTAGGCCAAGAAGCCTGATAGCGACGAACCGAAACCCGGCGACGACGGCTCAAGGGCGATCCATTACCCATACTGCTATAGTCTACCGCTGTCAAGTTTGCTATGCGCGGGGAGCGGCGCAGCATTTTTTTTTAGATGGTTACTTGTATGGTCTGTCCTGTTGGAGGGGAAATTAGGGGTTTTGGCTGGCTCGAACTGCCCGCCGCACTTATGCCAGCTGGTCTGGCTAGTTCCAATCTTCTAGCTTTTATATTGGCGTCGCGGCCGACTCAGATAACCGCCATCCGTCGTCGACATTGATTTGGCCGGCCTGGTGTCTTCCGTGACTTTCTCCCTCTGTTCTGCAGATAGGACTGACGACGGAGCCATATCTTGTTGCGTCTCGGAGGCGGCCGGCACTACCTTGTACTTGTTCGCCTCCTCATTCGATCCTACTGTGTGGACCTGCGTAAACCCTCCCGTCGATGTTGTACGAACCTCCGTTGTGTTTTTCGGTTGCCACGTCAGTAATACAGCAGCATTTCTGTCCTCCCGTAGCCCCGTGCGTTTACGTGACTTGTCGGTTTAATTCTTTTTCCGATGGTGGGACGAACACCTGGTGAGCTGGGACCGTGAAGGGTCGCCCATCAGCCGTCTCTAACAGCGCCAGCGTCCCGGTGGTGTTCCAGTACTTGAAGAAGTACGGACCTTCACGGTCAGGGGCTAGTTTGTGGGGCCGACGTATCCAGCGGAAAACTTTGGTGTTTTCTGCAAGGTCAGGTAAATGCTGTAGGGCACCCTCCTTGGGATCGCTTGCCATTGCTTGTGGCGTCGTGTTAACTGCCAGCTTTGCCGTGCCTTGCTGTTCGTCGCCGCGTGTCTCATGCTTCGCTCGCGAAGGCGAGGGTTGAGGTTGACGGACGGGTTCGGCTACCTTGGAGCCGCCCTGAGGTATGCTTTTTGGTGCGGGAAGCCCCTTGCGCTTAGCGTAGTTGAGCTGTTGTCTTGCTTTGGCTTTCTCCAGGTTTTCGTCAACGCAGCGGGCAAGCTCCTCCAATTTTGTTCTGCGCTCCTCCAATGCTGTGTAGTCTTCCGGTTGTGCCTCGTCATCGCCTTCATCACCTGAAGGTATTTCACAAGGGGTTGTAGCGCGCTCGGCGGCTGTTATCAGCTCCCTCCCGAACACACATAGAGCGGGGCTTAGTCGGGTACTATCTTGTCTCGTTGCTCGGTGGCCGTATGTGATTCGGTAAACTTCCACGTCCCAGTCATCTTCGTTGTCGTTGACACATTTCCGAAGCGCTGTTAGTAGTGATCGAACTAGACGTTCGGCCTGGCCGTTACTCTGCGGGGTGTACGCTGCCGTCCGACGGTGGTAAATGTTTTGTTCTTTTAGTAGGCTGCTGAATTCGCCCTCCCATTCTCGGCCTTGATCCGTGACGATTACATTCGGTACTCCGTAACGTGTGATCCATTGTTGCCATAGCCACCTCGCGGTTGTGCCGGCTCGTTTGTCTGGAAGCGGGCCTACTTCTGGCCATTTTGGCCCACGAATCAATTGCCACCATGAGATAACTATTTCCTTGTTTTGTCTTCTTGTATGGTCCCATCAGGTCGACATGTACGCGGCCCCACTGCGGTACCGTTGGGAGTGAGTGTAGCGGTTGGTTGCGGAGCAGCTTCATTTTTCCAGGTGCGCACTTCGGGCAGGCCGCGATATGTGCCTTAACGTCTTGGCGCATCTTTCCCCAAAAGAACCTCTTACTTAGGAAGTCGTAGGTCTTGTTTACGCCCCAGTGTGACATCTCGTGGGCTTCTTGTACTGCGGCCGCCCTTTCTTCCTCCTTTAAGATTCGTACCCGGTCTTGTCCTTTTGTTTTGATTTTGTACAGATTGCCATCCTCTAGCTGGTATCGTCCTGCTTTCTTCCTCAACCTCATCATTTCTCTCAGGTTGTCTTCCCCAGATTTGCTTGCGTCCAACGGCAGTTGGCCTGACTTGAGATACTGTAGAAGTGCAGAATCCTTCCAGATGTCGGACGCCACCTTCTTACCCTCTAACACTTCTGTGCTGTTGCGGCTGTCCTCCGATTGCTTGTCTGACCCTTCCGTTCCTGAAGATGGTGTGGACTCTTCTTCGATAGATGAGGCTCCGCCGCCTGTACCCTGAGTCTTTGTTTCTGGAACTTGTGCCCTCCCTCCGAAGATGGCTGCTCCCGCAGCCATAAGTCCTGGTTGTGGGACTGTTGGGGGCTGCTTCTTGGGTGTGGTGGGCGGGTGCTTGTGTACGGGACAGAACCAGGGCCCGGCTGGGACTGTGTGGATGGGGGGGTCCAAGCATGCTGTGTGCCAGGCTAGTGTGCAGCCTGGTTCATCGCAGAGCAGTAGAGTGGTCTTGGGGCGGCCTTTAAAACAGACGGCGCAGACAGTGTTGGGATCTGGATCTGATCCTGAGGGTCCGGATTCTGGTGGTTCTGCATAATCTAGTAACTTGGTGTTGGGCATGTGTGTGCGCTTTTTCTTGGGGCCTGCCTGTTCTTCCTCCGAGCCATCAGACACAAGAGCTGACCGAAGGCGTTGCCTTTTGGCTCCGCTTGCAGGACTCATGCAAATGGATATGCGAGTTCGCTTCTTCGGTTCGGGGGCTGCCTCCTCGTCCGCCGAGCCAGAGCCCCTGGGTAGGCGACCTTCGTCTGGGCCCACGTCCGTCGGGTTGGTCCGCTGTGGGACGTTGGGTGTTCCGTCCACCATGCAAGTTTCCACTTCAGCGGCGACTGCGGCTATGTTGCACGCTAGGACAGCAACTTCTACTAGGTTGATAGCCGCATCCTTGTCGGGGTCCTCCAAAGCGCCTGGTATTAGGTGGCCCAACCTGCTTAGCCCGTCTACGTTGCTGTTTTTACGTCCGGCCTTGTGGACTACTTCGAAGTCATAGGCTTGTAGTTTGAGGGCATACCGCGCTAGCTTGCCGTGAATGTCTTTGACACTGGCTGACCGCAGGTATCGAACCGCCATGGAATCTGTTATTAGTGTAAAATGAGTACCGTATATGTATGGGTGGAAATGTTTAATGGCCATACATATGTACAACTTTCTGCAAGGACTTCACGTCAAGGTCTACAGCAAAGTCTTCCTAATGCGGCCATCCACACTGGAGGAAGCCATCCGGGACGCCATATATGTCAGTGAAGGCTTAGAACGCCAAGACTTCGACGGAGCGTATGAGCCCTACCGACCCCCACGGGCACGTCTTATGGAGGCTCGCTTTGAGGGACCTCGTGGGAATGGCCGTTGGGACGAGCGGCGTACGCCACAGAGGCACGCCCCAGACGAAGATGTCCGAGTACCCCCGCGTGCCGACGCACCACGACCACCGCCACCACCACCACGACAGCCACATGACTCCCGGCGGTTCGAGCAGCGGCCGAACGTAGGCGCTTGGTCCGAACGCCCGCGCCCGGAGGGCCCACCGGTCCGCATTTGGCTCAAGTAGAGGCGTACGGGCTAAACAGGCAGAATGCCGAGGCGTACACCAAGCGCGTGGCAGATTTCGAACCCATGCCGCTCCCGCGCAAAAGACCCGTAGCTGCTCCCGGGCAGATGGCGCCTAATGTAGACCGAGGAGCCGGCCCAGGAAGAGCACCTGCATTTCCCAATTCCGCGATGCCTATGGAAGGGGTGACTGGCCCCGGCCCACGAGTAGCGCCGGCGCCCGTACCCGACCGGGGCATCCACCAAGGTGTCACGCCGCCCGAACGAGTAGCGGCGGATTTCCGGCCTAGTGGCGACCGCCCCGTCGACGCGCTGCCAACACCAGGAACTTCCGATGTACGGTATCGGCGCCGTACGAATGATGTCGGCGCATGCACAGATCCTATACCTGCGGACCCACAAGAAGAAGAAAGAAGGATCGCGGAAGACATTGTCAGCAAAGTGAATAAATACGCTGTGACACTGGGTACTTCTTTACGGTGCAACCCGGTGAGCATCTATACCAAAGTCGGCAGCCGGGTCCTAGGCATTGCCAGGCAACACGCCAATTCAGCGATGGGGCCGCAAGTGGGAGGACAAGCAGCCACCCGGTTGGCGGAGCCTGACCGAGGACAACCAGGAGCTATGCACACCGCGCCCGCTAGGCCGATGCCCCCGGTAGGACGATTGGAGAGTCCCGCGCCTATGTGGCAAGTCTGCAAGGCAACGGTGTTTCTCGCGGATGCGATGGGGAGGGTAGTGCCTGTACCCACGGTCATCGATTCAGGAGCCTCACATAGTGTCATAACCCGGAACACACTGCGCAAGCTGGATCTCCTAGATCAAGTGGAGGAGACGGAGGTCACGTTCTTGAATGCGGACGGCAACCGCGGAAAAGCTGCCGGCCGAGTACGGGACTTCCTGGTGTCTACGGGGGATATGCAGATGCTGATCGATCCTTTTGTTAGTAACGCGGTCAACTATATATATATATATATATATATATATATATATATATATATTATATTATATATTATATATATATTATATATATATATTATATATTATATATATATATATTACGCGCTACGTACTCGCCGTCGTGCTTGCAGCGCATACGAAGATCTAGAGATCAGTAATATTATATATATATGTAAGGTTATTAATTATATAATATATTATATAATTATATAATTATAATTATATATACATATATATACATATATACATATATATATAATACACACACATATATATAAGGTTATTAATTAATTAATGAATTATAATTATTTACATATTATATATTTACATATTATAATAAATTAGGTCCAGCCCGCAGCCTTTCTTTTGCCCGGTGCAGGCCTGTTGAGCCTGTGCACTGGGTGTCGTTTGTCTCCTTCGTTGCCTTGGCGGTGCTCTGTTCTGCTTTGCGGGTCTGCGCTTCAGGGTTTTCCTTTCTAGATAGGTACCTTTTCTCGGTCTGGTTGAGCTGTGCGGGACATGATTTGTCTGGGGCAGTTGTTTCTGGCGTGCTTTGTCGTGAGCCTGGCGTTTTGCCATTGTCGGTGTTGCGTTGCTATTGCTAAGTGACAGGCAGCAGGTTAGCGTTAGTCAGGCAGGTTCCTTGCTCTGGTGTGTCAGCCGCCCTTACGGCGCCTTCCGCCGATTCTGTCGGCTGGGGGGGGGAGTTCTGGTATCCAGAGTGTGTGAAACCCAGCGAGTACGGTAATCGGGCGTGACAGCTGTCATGACGGATTACTGAATTCGTTCGATTTGCGGGACAGGCGCGCTGGTCTGAGGTCGAAGGCGAGGTTACGGTGTAATGTCGCATGGGTCTGTGGGTCGCTGATGTGTATCATATTTGAGATGTGGTTGGTTTGGAAGATGTGTTTTGTGGTTGGAATATTTCCATTGCGTTGATCTCCTGGCAGTCTGGTGGTTTGCTTACCTGTGGTTGGTTTCTGGTACGGCAGTCATGATCTGTTGGTTCTTAAGGGTCATTTCGACGCTGTCCCAGCGTCTCGTGTCACGATTGACTGCTCGACGCTTAGTCGTAGCCTGATTCGCGACAGTGAGTATCATGTGAGGAATTAGGATCATTGGGCGAATGTAGCCCAGGCCTCCCGTGGAACGATGAGACCCGGAAATCGCGTACCGAGGACCACTACTCGTTTGTAACGGAACCCTGACATATTTCGTAGTCAGACTACTGGCCGGTCTATGAATTGGGCTACGGAGCAGCGAGTTCGTCAGCCTGATGGTGCTACCTGATGGCGTTCCTTCGGCGGCTTTCCGTTATTCCAGCTTTGGTGCTGCAGGCGGAATATTCCTATCTGCTGCCATTGCTTCACTTTCCTCCTTCTCTTTCTACCTTAACACCACAACCTTCTGACACGAGACCATGCCTGGCTTCAGCCAGGATCGAGCTACGAGACCGCTTGGTGATTACGCGATGGAGCTATTAATTGATGATTATGCCTTGAAGATGCCGGCGATTATGATCGAGTGCCGGCCTGTGATGTTCATCGTGATGCCCGCCGAGACCTGAGCGTTTGGAAGGGAGATCAAGTACCCTTTGTGAAGACCGATGCATGATCTGGATGCCTTTTAGTGGGTTAATGAGTGCGAAACGCGTCCGGCTCCTTGTCGTGTACCCGCCGGCCATCGATAGGGTTGTCCGTCGCTTGCGAGTTACTTTGCGGGAAGGTTGCAGGTCACCGGGCAGCGTTATTATAGCCTGAATTGGGAGTTTACACAGGTGGGGTCCTGTTTGGCATGATTTAGCAGCGCGCGCCGAGCCACCAGCGCGAGGGTGAGCCAAGGGACGGGGGCCGAACGGAGAGCCTGCCCGTGCCCGCAGATAAGCGGCGGTCATCAGTAGCTTGCGATGTGTGCCGGCTCCTTACGGCATAATGCGTGATAGCCGACGGGTTTGACTTTTAGCAAGCCGGCAGCGTGAAGAGCTTTGACAACCGGCGGCCCCTTGTGTACGGCTTTGATACCCAGGGGGGGCGTGCTAGCCAGGGTTTTCCCCCGAGTGCGGCATTCCGGGCGCAGACATCTGGTCCTCTGATAGGGCGGTTTTCTTTTGTATGTGGCGCTTTCCGGGAATGGCTTTATTCCGGCCGCGCACGTGCGCCGTGTTTCACTGCCCAGACGTGTCATTCTAGTGCACCGTTTCTGCCAGCCGTGCTGGACAAGGGTTCTCCAGGGGATTTCCGAGGGATGTTCTGTTGAATAGTGTTTTACCAGGGCCAGGGTTTTCCAGGGGATATGCAGATTGCCGTGCAAGCGACTTCGAGAGTCACACGTGCAGGGCCGGGGAGTTCCTGGATTGGATTATGTTTACGGAATGCAATGGCTCAAAAGTCCTTAGTCCTGAGTCCATTGAATGTGTTCCGTTCATGGTGTGCCGCTGAGTTTCGCTACGTCCGTTGGTTGGTGCATGAGCCTCAGGAAGAGTGTCCTGGCTGACTAGGGCGGCCCAAGGGAGTGCTAGCCTATCCCAGCAGTCGGCCGTGTTCACCTGTTGCATGCCACGTGAGTAGGTCCAGCCCGCAGCCTTTCTTTTGCCCGGTGCAGGCCTGTTGAGCCTGTGCACTGGGTGTCGTTTGTCTCCTTCGTTGCCTTGGCGGTGCTCTGTTCTGCTTTGCGGGTCTGCGCTTCAGGGTTTTCCTTTCTAGATAGGTACCTTTTCTCGGTCTGGTTGAGCTGTGCGGGACATGATTTGTCTGGGGCAATTGTTTCTGGCGTGCTTTGTCGTGAGCCTGGCGTTTTGCCATTGTCGGTGTTGCGTTGCTATTGCTAAGTGACAGGCAGCAGGTTAGCGTTAGTCAGGCAGGTTCCTTGCTCTGGTGTGTCAGCCGCCCTTACGGCGCCTTCCGCCGATTCTGTCGGCTGGGGGGGGGAGTTCTGGTATCCAGAGTGTGTGAAACCCAGCGAGTACGGTAATCGGGCGTGACAGCTGTCATGACGGATTACTGAATTCGTTCGATTTGCGGGACAGGCGCGCTGGTCTGAGGTCGAAGGCGAGGTTACGGTGTAATGTCGCATGGGTCTGTGGGTCGCTGATGTGTATCATATTTGAGATGTGGTTGGTTTGGAAGATGTGTTTTGTGGTTGGAATATTTCCATTGCGTTGATCTCCTGGCAGTCTGGTGGTTTGCTTACCTGTGGTTGGTTTCTGGTACGGCAGTCATGATCTGTTGGTTCTTAAGGGTCATTTCGACGCTGTCCCAGCGTCTCGTGTCACGATTGACTGCTCGACGCTTAGTCGTAGCCTGATTCGCGACAGTGAGTATCATGTGAGGAATTAGGATCATTGGGCGAATGTAGCCCAGGCCTCCCGTGGAACGATGAGACCCGGAAATCGCGTACCGAGGACCACTACTCGTTTGTAACGGAACCCTGACATATTTCGTAGTCAGACTACTGGCCGGTCTATGAATTGGGCTACGGAGCAGCGAGTTCGTCAGCCTGATGGTGCTACCTGATGGCGTTCCTTCGGCGGCTTTCCGTTATTCCAGCTTTGGTGCTGCAGGCGGAATATTCCTATCTGCTGCCATTGCTTCACTTTCCTCCTTCTCTTTCTACCTTAACACCACAACCTTCTGACACGAGACCATGCCTGGCTTCAGCCAGGATCGAGCTACGAGACCGCTTGGTGATTACGCGATGGAGCTATTAATTGATGATTATGCCTTGAAGATGCCGGCGATTATGATCGAGTGCCGGCCTGTGATGTTCATCGTGATGCCCGCCGAGACCTGAGCGTTTGGAAGGGAGATCAAGTACCCTTTGTGAAGACCGATGCATGATCTGGATGCCTTTTAGTGGGTTAATGAGTGCGAAACGCGTCCGGCTCCTTGTCGTGTACCCGCCGGCCATCGATAGGGTTGTCCGTCGCTTGCGAGTTACTTTGCGGGAAGGTTGCAGGTCACCGGGCAGCGTTATTATAGCCTGAATTGGGAGTTTACACAGGTGGGGTCCTGTTTGGCATGATTTAGCAGCGCGCGCCGAGCCACCAGCGCGAGGGTGAGCCAAGGGACGGGGGCAGAACGGAGAGCCTGCCCGTGCCCGCAGATAAGCGGCGGTCATCAGTAGCTTGCGATGTGTGCCGGCTCCTTACGGCATAATGCGTGATAGCCGACGGGTTTGACTTTTAGCAAGCCGGCAGCGTGAAGAGCTTTGACAACCGGCGGCCCCTTGTGTACGGCTTTGATACCCAGGGGGGGCGTGCTAGCCAGGGTTTTCCCCCGAGTGCGGCATTCCGGGCGCAGACATCTGGTCCTCTGATAGGGCGGTTTTCTTTTGTATGTGGCGCTTTCCGGGAATGGCTTTATTCCGGCCGCGCACGTGCGCCGTGTTTCACTGCCCAGACGTGTCATTCTAGTGCACCGTTTCTGCCAGCCGTGCTGGACAAGGGTTCTCCAGGGGATTTCCGAGGGATGTTCTGTTGAATAGTGTTTTACCAGGGCCAGGGTTTTCCAGGGGATATGCAGATTGCCGTGCAAGCGACTTCGAGAGTCACACGTGCAGGGCCGGGGAGTTCCTGGATTGGATTATGTTTACGGAATGCAATGGCTCAAAAGTCCTTAGTCCTGAGTCCATTGAATGTGTTCCGTTCATGGTGTGCCGCTGAGTTTCGCTACGTCCGTTGGTTGGTGCATGAGCCTCAGGAAGAGTGTCCTGGCTGACTAGGGCGGCCCAAGGGAGTGCTAGCCTATCCCAGCAGTCGGCCGTGTTCACCTGTTGCATGCCACGTGAGTAGGTCCAGCCCGCAGCCTTTCTTTTGCCCGGTGCAGGCCTGTTGAGCCTGTGCACTGGGTGTCGTTTGTCTCCTTCGTTGCCTTGGCGGTGCTCTGTTCTGCTTTGCGGGTCTGCGCTTCAGGGTTTTCCTTTCTAGATAGGTACCTTTTCTCGGTCTGGTTGAGCTGTGCGGGACATGATTTGTCTGGGGCAGTTGTTTCTGGCGTGCTTTGTCGTGAGCCTGGCGTTTTGCCATTGTCGGTGTTGCGTTGCTATTGCTAAGTGACAGGCAGCAGGTTAGCGTTAGTCAGGCAGGTTCCTTGCTCTGGTGTGTCAGCCGCCCTTACGGCGCCTTCCGCCGATTCTGTCGGCTGGGGGGGGAAGTTCTGGTATCCAGAGTGTGTGAAACCCAGCGAGTACGGTAATCGGGCGTGACAGCTGTCATGACGGATTACTGAATTCGTTCGATTTGCGGGACAGGCGCGCTGGTCTGAGGTCGAAGGCGAGGTTACGGTGTAATGTCGCATGGGTCTGTGGGTCGCTGATGTGTATCATATTTGAGATGTGGTTGGTTTGGAAGATGTGTTTTGTGGTTGGAATATTTCCATTGCGTTGATCTCCTGGCAGTCTGGTGGTTTGCTTACCTGTGGTTGGTTTCTGGTACGGCAGTCATGATCTGTTGGTTCTTAAGGGTCATTTCGACGCTGTCCCAGCGTCTCGTGTCACGATTGACTGCTCGACGCTTAGTCGTAGCCTGATTCGCGACAGTGAGTATCATGTGAGGAATTAGGATCATTGGGCGAATGTAGCCCAGGCCTCCCGTGGAACGATGAGACCCGGAAATCGCGTACCGAGGACCACTACTCGTTTGTAACGGAACCCTGACATATTTCGTAGTCAGACTACTGGCCGGTCTATGAATTGGGCTACGGAGCAGCGAGTTCGTCAGCCTGATGGTGCTACCTGATGGCGTTCCTTCGGCGGCTTTCCGTTATTCCAGCTTTGGTGCTGCAGGCGGAATATTCCTATCTGCTGCCATTGCTTCACTTTCCTCCTTCTCTTTCTACCTTAACACCACAACCTTCTGACACGAGACCATGCCTGGCTTCAGCCAGGATCGAGCTACGAGACCGCTTGGTGATTACGCGATGGAGCTATTAATTGATGATTATGCCTTGAAGATGCCGGCGATTATGATCGAGTGCCGGCCTGTGATGTTCATCGTGATGCCCGCCGAGACCTGAGCGTTTGGAAGGGAGATCAAGTACCCTTTGTGAAGACCGATGCATGATCTGGATGCCTTTTAGTGGGTTAATGAGTGCGAAACGCGTCCGGCTCCTTGTCGTGTACCCGCCGGCCATCGATAGGGTTGTCCGTCGCTTGCGAGTTACTTTGCGGGAAGGTTGCAGGTCACCGGGCAGCGTTATTATAGCCTGAATTGGGAGTTTACACAGGTGGGGTCCTGTTTGGCATGATTTAGCAGCGCGCGCCGAGCCACCAGCGCGAGGGTGAGCCAAGGGACGGGGGCCGAACGGAGAGCCTGCCCGTGCCCGCAGATAAGCGGCGGTCATCAGTAGCTTGCGATGTGTGCCGGCTCCTTACGGCATAATGCGTGATAGCCGACGGGTTTGACTTTTAGCAAGCCGGCAGCGTGAAGAGCTTTGACAACCGGCGGCCCCTTGTGTACGGCTTTGATACCCAGGGGGGGCGTGCTAGCCAGGGTTTTCCCCCGAGTGCGGCATTCCGGGCGCAGACATCTGGTCCTCTGATAGGGCGGTTTTCTTTTGTATGTGGCGCTTTCCGGGAATGGCTTTATTCCGGCCGCGCACGTGCGCCGTGTTTCACTGCCCAGACGTGTCATTCTAGTGCACCGTTTCTGCCAGCCGTGCTGGACAAGGGTTCTCCAGGGGATTTCCGAGGGATGTTCTGTTGAATAGTGTTTTACCAGGGCCAGGGTTTTCCAGGGGATATGCAGATTGCCGTGCAAGCGACTTCGAGAGTCACACGTGCAGGGCCGGGGAGTTCCTGGATTGGATTATGTTTACGGAATGCAATGGCTCAAAAGTCCTTAGTCCTGAGTCCATTGAATGTGTTCCGTTCATGGTGTGCCGCTGAGTTTCGCTACGTCCGTTGGTTGGTGCATGAGCCTCAGGAAGAGTGTCCTGGCTGACTAGGGCGGCCCAAGGGAGTGCTAGCCTATCCCAGCAGTCGGCCGTGTTCACCTGTTGCATGCCACGTGAGTAGGTCCAGCCCGCAGCCTTTCTTTTGCCCGGTGCAGGCCTGTTGAGCCTGTGCACTGGGTGTCGTTTGTCTCCTTCGTTGCCTTGGCGGTGCTCTGTTCTGCTTTGCGGGTCTGCGCTTCAGGGTTTTCCTTTCTAGATAGGTACCTTTTCTCGGTCTGGTTGAGCTGTGCGGGACATGATTTGTCTGGGGCAATTGTTTCTGGCGTGCTTTGTCGTGAGCCTGGCGTTTTGCCATTGTCGGTGTTGCGTTGCTATTGCTAAGTGACAGGCAGCAGGTTAGCGTTAGTCAGGCAGGTTCCTTGCTCTGGTGTGTCAGCCGCCCTTACGGCGCCTTCCGCCGATTCTGTCGGCTGGGGGGGGGAGTTCTGGTATCCAGAGTGTGTGAAACCCAGCGAGTACGGTAATCGGGCGTGACAGCTGTCATGACGGATTACTGAATTCGTTCGATTTGCGGGACAGGCGCGCTGGTCTGAGGTCGAAGGCGAGGTTACGGTGTAATGTCGCATGGGTCTGTGGGTCGCTGATGTGTATCATATTTGAGATGTGGTTGGTTTGGAAGATGTGTTTTGTGGTTGGAATATTTCCATTGCGTTGATCTCCTGGCAGTCTGGTGGTTTGCTTACCTGTGGTTGGTTTCTGGTACGGCAGTCATGATCTGTTGGTTCTTAAGGGTCATTTCGACGCTGTCCCAGCGTCTCGTGTCACGATTGACTGCTCGACGCTTAGTCGTAGCCTGATTCGCGACAGTGAGTATCATGTGAGGAATTAGGATCATTGGGCGAATGTAGCCCAGGCCTCCCGTGGAACGATGAGACCCGGAAATCGCGTACCGAGGACCACTACTCGTTTGTAACGGAACCCTGACATATTTCGTAGTCAGACTACTGGCCGGTCTATGAATTGGGCTACGGAGTAGCGAGTTCGTCAGCCTGATGGTGCTACCTGATGGCGTTCCTTCGGCGGCTTTCCGTTATTCCAGCTTTGGTGCTGCAGGCGGAATATTCCTATCTGCTGCCATTGCTTCACTTTCCTCCTTCTCTTTCTACCTTAACACCACAACCTTCTGACACGAGACCATGCCTGGCTTCAGCCAGGATCGAGCTACGAGACCGCTTGGTGATTACGCGATGGAGCTATTAATTGATGATTATGCCTTGAAGATGCCGGCGATTATGATCGAGTGCCGGCCTGTGATGTTCATCGTGATGCCCGCCGAGACCTGAGCGTTTGGAAGGGAGATCAAGTACCCTTTGTGAAGACCGATGCATGATCTGGATGCCTTTTAGTGGGTTAATGAGTGCGAAACGCGTCCGGCTCCTTGTCGTGTACCCGCCGGCCATCGATAGGGTTGTCCGTCGCTTGCGAGTTACTTTGCGGGAAGGTTGCAGGTCACCGGGCAGCGTTATTATAGCCTGAATTGGGAGTTTACACAGGTGGGGTCCTGTTTGGCATGATTTAGCAGCGCGCGCCGAGCCACCAGCGCGAGGGTGAGCCAAGGGACGGGGGCCGAACGGAGAGCCTGCCCGTGCCCGCAGATAAGCGGCGGTCATCAGTAGCTTGCGATGTGTGCCGGCTCCTTACGGCATAATGCGTGATAGCCGACGGGTTTGACTTTTAGCAAGCCGGCAGCGTGAAGAGCTTTGACAACCGGCGGCCCCTTGTGTACGGCTTTGATACCCAGGGGGGGCGTGCTAGCCAGGGTTTTCCCCCGAGTGCGGCATTCCGGGCGCAGACATCTGGTCCTCTGATAGGGCGGTTTTCTTTTGTATGTGGCGCTTTCCGGGAATGGCTTTATTCCGGCCGCGCACGTGCGCCGTGTTTCACTGCCCAGACGTGTCATTCTAGTGCACCGTTTCTGCCAGCCGTGCTGGACAAGGGTTCTCCAGGGGATTTCCGAGGGATGTTCTGTTGAATAGTGTTTTACCAGGGCCAGGGTTTTCCAGGGGATATGCAGATTGCCGTGCAAGCGACTTCGAGAGTCACACGTGCAGGGCCGGGGAGTTCCTGGATTGGATTATGTTTACGGAATGCAATGGCTCAAAAGTCCTTAGTCCTGAGTCCATTGAATGTGTTCCGTTCATGGTGTGCCGCTGAGTTTCGCTACGTCCGTTGGTTGGTGCATGAGCCTCAGGAAGAGTGTCCTGGCTGACTAGGGCGGCCCAAGGGAGTGCTAGCCTATCCCAGCAGTCGGCCGTGTTCACCTGTTGCATGCCACGTGAGTAGGTCCAGCCCGCAGCCTTTCTTTTGCCCGGTGCAGGCCTGTTGAGCCTGTGCACTGGGTGTCGTTTGTCTCCTTCGTTGCCTTGGCGGTGCTCTGTTCTGCTTTGCGGGTCTGCGCTTCAGGGTTTTCCTTTCTAGATAGGTACCTTTTCTCGGTCTGGTTGAGCTGTGCGGGACATGATTTGTCTGGGGCAATTGTTTCTGGCGTGCTTTGTCGTGAGCCTGGCGTTTTGCCATTGTCGGTGTTGCGTTGCTATTGCTAAGTGACAGGCAGCAGGTTAGCGTTAGTCAGGCAGGTTCCTTGCTCTGGTGTGTCAGCCGCCCTTACGGCGCCTTCCGCCGATTCTGTCGGCTGGGGGGGGGGAGTTCTGGTATCCAGAGTGTGTGAAACCCAGCGAGTACGGTAATCGGGCGTGACAGCTGTCATGACGGATTACTGAATTCGTTCGATTTGCGGGACAGGCGCGCTGGTCTGAGGTCGAAGGCGAGGTTACGGTGTAATGTCGCATGGGTCTGTGGGTCGCTGATGTGTATCATATTTGAGATGTGGTTGGTTTGGAAGATGTGTTTTGTGGTTGGAATATTTCCATTGCGTTGATCTCCTGGCAGTCTGGTGGTTTGCTTACCTGTGGTTGGTTTCTGGTACGGCAGTCATGATCTGTTGGTTCTTAAGGGTCATTTCGACGCTGTCCCAGCGTCTCGTGTCACGATTGACTGCTCGACGCTTAGTCGTAGCCTGATTCGCGACAGTGAGTATCATGTGAGGAATTAGGATCATTGGGCGAATGTAGCCCAGGCCTCCCGTGGAACGATGAGACCCGGAAATCGCGTACCGAGGACCACTACTCGTTTGTAACGGAACCCTGACATATTTCGTAGTCAGACTACTGGCCGGTCTATGAATTGGGCTACGGAGCAGCGAGTTCGTCAGCCTGATGGTGCTACCTGATGGCGTTCCTTCGGCGGCTTTCCGTTATTCCAGCTTTGGTGCTGCAGGCGGAATATTCCTATCTGCTGCCATTGCTTCACTTTCCTCCTTCTCTTTCTACCTTAACACCACAACCTTAGTGGTGTTATAATAATTTTTTTATTATTAATTATACAATTATTAATTAGGTTATTAATTAATTAATTATTATTAATTATATAATTATTAATAATTAGTGTTGTATAACCTATAGTAAGTGGTTGTATAACCTTTATCACATACTATCTCATGTTAAAAAATATCAAATAAAGGGAGATTTGTAATCATCTCTGGTGCTGCAGCGCGGAGGACGTTGAAGGAGATTGCGAAGGATCATATGAGCAAGCCTGCAGATGCAGAGGATGTCACGGGTGTGTGGATATATGGTCCTCCGGGTGTTGGCAAGAGTCGTTCGGCTCGTGTGGATTATCCGGGTGCTTATATGAAGATGCAGAACAAGTGGTGGGATGGTTATCAGGGTGAGGAGAATGTGTTGCTGGACGATTTTGATTGTAAGGAGCTTGGTCATCTGTTAAAGATCTGGATGGATCGTTACAGTTTTTTGGCTGAGACCAAGGGTGGGGCCATTCATATACGGCCCAAGAAGTTTATTGTTACATCGAATTATGCAGTGGAGCATTTGTTTGGCCATGATGGGGTGCTGTGTGACGCTATACTGCGTCGGTGTGTTGTAAAAAAAATGTGAGCATATGGCAGGTTATGGACTTATGGTGTTTAAACGTCGTTATCCGCAGCGTCGTCGGCGTGTGGCGAAGCGTCGTCGCACGATGGTGCCTCGTCGTGTGCCCCGACCGATACGTTCACGTGTGCCGATGTTGAAGATGCAGCGCACGATGTGGTTGCAGAATTGGGCGCCTAATACAGTGACGACTGGCGGTTTTTGGAGATATTATAGTGTTCGTTTGGATGATATGACGAATGTTGGTGAGCTCACCAACTTGTTTGATACATACAAGTTGGCAGCTTATAAGGTTACATTCCGTCCTCGGTATGATAATTTTGGTGGTGAGAATACCACAGATACCACGTTGCCAGGTGTGACCAATCAGGCAGGGGCAATGTTACATATTGTGAAAGATCCATGGTCTACGGTGACTCCGACTGGAACCTATAGTAGTGGTAATTTGAATACATTCCTGGAGCAGGGTAATAGGGTGAAGACCTATACGGGTAATCGTCCAGTGAGTGTGTATATTCGTGGTCCTACAATTAATAATGTTGTGGAGGGGCCATATAATGTGCAGCGGATCAGATCGCCATGGCTTAATACCAATGGTGGTGGTACCGCAATTTATCACAATGGATTCCACGTGTTTGCACAGGATCCGAATATGACAGGTGTATTTGGTCAGAGTTGGGATGTGTTTATCACATACTATCTCATGTTAAAAAATATCAAATAAAGGGAGATGTGTAATCATCTCTGGTGCTGCAGCGCGGAGCCGGGTGCGATGGATCAAAAAAGCATAGTCAGACTGGCAACTGCTTTCCTATACGGAGATTCTACAACTGATGTACTACATGCGTGGTCTGCATACGCTCCACGAGACACGTGCGTGGTTACTTAAGGATGATCATATCTCTCAATCGGCGGTTTTCACTGCCACTACAGCAGTGGACTTTCTAAGCTATTTTCGTTACACAACAACTGGTATCGAGACGGCATTCTTGGCCTCTCTTCTGTTTCCTTTCTCGTTCGCTTCCGCCGCTGCTGCTATGTCTGAGAACCTCGACCTGAGCGACCTTCAGCTCGCTCTTCCGGACGGTACGCTGTGACTTTCCTTGCTGATTGCTCCTGTCGGCTCTGGCTCGTGTATGTGTTGCTTTGCTGTTCTGCTTGCTTGGCTGTTGTGCCTCAACGTGTTCTGTCCTTACAGTGACGTCCGGCGAGCCGACTGAGGCGTCTAACGTACGACTGCCCGTTGTGCAATCGGGCTTGCGCCTGTGGCTCAGCGGGTAGGCTTGCGACTTTCTAATTGTCGTTTTCTGTTTGCTGTCAGTCTGTGACAATGTCTGCGAGCTCGCGACGCGGATGACCTTGTCCGTTGGCGCCGCGAGGCTGAGCGTGAACAGTTACGCCTCCACGCGGCCCTCTTTATTTCCGGATCAACCGCCTCTGCGTATTCCGCGAACTCGCGTGTCGCGTTGGGATCAGGCTCCGGCTGCTTTCTTAGCTATTTTCGTTACACAACAGCGCATGACATGCAGGGTGCGTGGGGCTAAGACTTGCTTGCTTACTTTTCGGGCCTGGTGAGTTCCTCGATGGTGAGGAGCAGGGACGAGTCCGCTCCCCCGCAGTTGGGTCCAGGGCAGGACGTCACGTCCACCGCCATGGAGTCATGGAAGGCGGAGCGGATGAAGAAGTTGGCCAGACGCTTCTCGTGCTTGAACATGGCGCGGCAGGCCTCAATCACCTGCACATGCATACACGCGCACGAGTTAAAGGTGCGTGCAATGGCGCCGTACGGAGGTGTTCCCTCCGGTACAAGAATCAAACCGGTTGTTCTTCTCCGCAACGCGGTGTACGACAGTACGAGCTCTAACGGCGGCGGATGGGGATACGGTAAGCTGTGTGCTCTATGTATCTTATGTATGTAATGTTGGGAATTTACTGTAATAGGGGAAAATCCGGATGTAATACGTATTACATGTAAAATATGTAATTTACACGTTTTTGGGCTGCAAAAAAAGCGTGTAAAATTACACAAGCGTTACGCGTGTACGAAGGGTCCCAAAACCGCTGGAAATGCCTTAAAGGCAAGTTTTCCATACGTTTATACCCTCTACGCTTCCACCTACAGCACCAGCAGCTGCGAAACTTGAGGCGGCCAGCCTTCCTGGGATCCTGGCACTCCGATTGTCATGCATGTAAACATGTCCGACTCGGGTGCGTGACATGGCCGCTTACACGCCAAAGTCTGGCTACAAGGCACTGACTGTTAAGGAACTGTCAAGCAGCAGATTCGGGGGACTGGGACCGCTTCCTGGACTGGCTGGATGTGCAGCCGAAGTTGAATCTGACGACCGGCGAGACCGAGGCCGCGGCTTATATATATTGGTGTCAGAATAGCATGACATCCTTAAAGTGATGATTTCAGGACAGCGGGTGTGATAGCAGCGTTGTGTTCGGTGTTTGAGCCAGTCAATGTTTCCGATTTTTGAGCGTGCGCAGTAAGCTACAGGTATTCCGTCAGTTATTTTTGTTTAGTCTAACATTCAGACGCAGTTCTGCAGTGATAAAGAGACTGGAAAGAGACAGAAAAGAGGTGCGCGACGGGCGGTCGTTACACCCGTTACAACTTTACGCATTTTGAGGACCTTTTTTGGGCGGGGCCCCAGCGCGAAGCGCCCGGGGGGGCCCCGCCCTGTAGGATTGCCCATGTCCGTGTGGCCTGTGGACTGTGGTGTCCTAACCAAAGTGCAGAATCTCGGCCAACGGAAAGGCTGCATAAATAAAAGATTACATTCTTTATTGCACGGTATATTTATTATAGGAACCCAACATCGCATGAGTAAAAACCAGTTTGGCAGTCTCCATGGACCGAGGCCGAGGTCAAACCAACACCTCTCGGTCTATAATTAATTCCAGAAGCTTCATCGTTCCTCAAAGTGGATTTCTGACATGACGGCGTGAAATGAATCTTCGTTTCGGCGACCAACTAAGTTTGCATTGCGAACATTCTTCCCGCGACCACACCACAGCAGCTCTGCTAGCCGGTCCGACCGACTTGACGCACACTTATATTACAAAGGTTGCAAGGAGCAAACCATGAGGGGCAAACTGCTGGTTTTTGGACGCCAAGCCGCAAATGCACGCATGATGCAGCGGTCTTCTGCGGGCCGCCCAACAAGTCCAGTCGGCAACCTAGGGGATCCCTGTCATAATGTTAAAGCATTCAAGCCTCCTCTACAGCGAATACCTCAGTAGCGAAGCCTGTGCACTCTCGTCGGCAACTGCACGTCGTCGCAATCAACCCTTGCAAACAGTTCCGCTGTCCTTCTATTGGCAAGTCATCCTGCGTGATGTGTAAATGATACACTCCATGTCTACTGTCAAGTAACTTCAGCCAATGCGCTGGCCGGAAGAGTTGCACAGTGCCGAGACGGCGCGCGATGCTAAACATGGGTCGGATTGCTGAAGCCGCAGGCATTTCAGATATAAAGCTCTGGCTGCCTATCAGCAGGAATGTCGACAGTCTCACAGTTGACGCCCTCGCCGCTCGCTTTGGAAATGCCGTATTTCGGTCGATGCGCACATGCGCTCATGCACCCGGCGGGATGACGCGCTTCGCGCGGCGCCGGCAGGCCTTGCTAACGACTCGGCTAGCAGGCATTTCGAGAAAAAGCTCTGGCTGTCTATCAGCAGGAATGTCGACACTCTCACACTTCACGCCCTCGCCGCCCTAGCACTCAACTTAACCCGTACGGATTTAGTGGGGCCCCGCCCTTTTTCCGGCTTCAAGGAAGCCGACACCAACCCCTTGTCAGACTGCAACGTATCCAGCTATCCAGCTCTACTGTAATTAATTACTGCAACGTAATTACCCCTTTTTTGTAAAATTATAGGACTTTTTGCCGCATTACGTAAATACGTAACGTAATTACAGTTACGCGAAAACGTGTAACTGTAATTCCCAACACTAATCTTATGGCGGTTATCAGTTCCAATGTCCGATTTGCGTCTGCCAAAAACTGAAAGTGGCGGTGGAGTTCGGAGTTCGCAGTTTAGGTGGGAGAGCGTAAGTAGGACGAATGGGGATCGTGTGATGACTGTCAAGTGGATGTGGTTATTGTAAAAGGGTGAATATGGTTGGATGGGTCAGGTATGGAGGCAACAGAGAAAAGAGTGAGGAGGGCCGCGTGCGCTGATTTATCGGAGTTGGCACTTGCAAGCATATGAATGCGTTGGGACAACGCAAATCGGACATTGGAACTGATAACCGCCATAAACCGGTAGTGATAGTAAAAATATCCCAACCGCTGCAAACTATTCTTGCTCGACCGCCAAAAAATGTATATACGAAGTATACCGTATCACATGCGTCTGCAGGTGCGTGTCTTGCTGTAATTTCTCCGCCGCACGCACACCAGCCCACGCACGTACCCACCCATCCGTCCCCAGCAGCGAGCCATCCAGGCAGCAGGGCGTACTCACCGCGGCCCAGTCCTTCGTCCGGGGGTCGTACTCATTGCCGGCGGTGCTGTTGTCCAGCTTGGGGCTCCACAGCAGCACCCTGGCGTTCATATCCCACAGGTCCGGGTGCGATGACTCCAGGGGCAGCATTTCCATGCACAGACGACCGCTGCACTGCATCCGCGCGGACATAAGCGCCGTCACGTCAACCGGGGGCCCCCTGACAGGTTTGACTTTGCCGCCCGAGAGACCCAGCGACAACGCCAGGCCGCGGCTGATGCCGATGCCGCGTGGCTGCTTGTCGGTTGTGGCGCCTGGACCGCCGTTGGCGCCTGGACCGCCGTTGGCACCTGGACCGCCGTTGGCGCCTGGACCGCCGTTTTGCAGCAGCGACCGCGCATGTGCGCCGCGAAGGGGGCAGATCCCCTGGGGCATAATCATCGCTATTGCCGCTGCCAGCGCAGCCAGCGATAGCAGGGCCAGGCCCTTGCGGCGGGGCACGAGGAGAGCCGCCATCGACGGGGCGAAACCCATGTTGGGCTTTTGCGCCGCAGACCCCAAGCAAGTCGTGAACGTGTGATGGTATAATACTTCTGATATCGCCACCGGTTACGGTGCCGTCAAACTTGACTATGAAAATGTGAGGCGTTAATTAATTAATTAATTAATTTTACGCGGAGACAGACTCTCGCGTGTGTTAAGGGGACCGGGCCTACGGAGTAATTTCTTCTCCGTTCGGCGCGATCACCAGGGTGAGTCAGACCTGACGGGCGGACTGATTGATCTGGGACATTTTCTCGAGCGGCCATGCACGATCCGGAGTTTAGCGGGCCGGACTCACCGTTATTCACCCTGGCTACTAGCAGGGGTCAGCGGTGGGATTCGAACCCACATCTACCCATTACCAATTCGACCAAGCATGGGATCGAACCCATGACCACCGCATTGACAAGCGAGTGCTCTACCAATTGAGCTACGCTGACAAAGGTGAGGCGCATAGGTAGGCAGCTCATTATTGTTCGTTGCTGTACCGGACGCTTATAGTCACGTGTGAAGAGTACGGTAATCAAGTATGTGGTGTATAGCGTAGAGGCTCGAGCTACACCACGTGGTGCAGAAACGTCGAGGGAAGCGAGGGAAGCGAGGGAAGCGAGGGAAGCGAGCTGGCGGTTGCAATGGCAGTGCCTCGAGTGTAGATTAATTAATTACAGAGGAGCTGGATGACGTCTACATAGTGCGATCTCACGACTCTGTGGGTCTTAGGTTCAAAAGAACATCTATCTAGACCAGGCCACTAACCAATTCACCGGCGAAATCGCCCCATTGGAAAGGGACCCCACGCTGGGAAATGAATATTTTCAACGATTCCCTGAAGCGAATTGGTATCCTTGCTAGCGAAGGGAAAGGCAAAAGGGAATCGGAGTCAAGGCAAAACCTCCCCCGCTCTGGGACCGGCCTAAAGAGGAAACCTGAGCAGTCCCAACCCCGCAAAGGAATATCCTGCGCCGCTAAGGCAGTCAATCGTCCCCGAAAATCCGCCACCACTGTTGCGCGTTATCTTGTTTAGGATCGAAGATGTAAGGGTATCTCCACCGCCCTCCCTATACAGCAACCGCCTTCCCACGCCAAGCGCGCTTATCGCTGCCAGGCACACAACCTCCCAAACATACATATGTACCGTCAAAGGGGGAATGGCTAACCAAATGCTCTTTCTATCCATCGTCGTACCAAAGTAATCTAGTTCCGTCTCCATACATCTCCTCTCTCAGGGCTTTGGCAACTGTACAATCCCAGAAATAATGCCTTATATCACCTGCACGCATATGCGCGCCGCACGGGCATATCGCTGCCGGTTGTCCGCGTTCACGCTGCGTGCGGTGCATCGGGAACGCTGGGAACCCGTCCAACGCCAACCTCCTTGTTCTCGTTGTCCCACCGAAGTTGCCACACGCATGTGTCTCACATTGCGCCGAATCCTTGAGCATTCCCGCCATGGTATTATCTCGTTCCTTCCGCCAAATTCATTCCTTATTAAGCCTTCGGCCGTCCAAAAGCCAGGCCTAAACTCTACTCTTACATAGATATAGATATGAGACAAAATGGACAATAAGACAAAGGTCACACCCGTTGGTCAACGTGGAATAGGAGCATTCTTGACTGGCCCGAGCGCTTCAAAGTACTACGAAAGTAAGGATATCACGCGCGGAAGGCCACTTAAGCAGCAATATACACCAATAAACGGTAATGGCGGGGGCGTACCGGCGAGTGGCGTTAGTTGTGGGCGTTGCCATCGCATCGGCAATGCTGCAACCCGCTATACGTAGGTGGCGACAACGCTGCCACCCCGGTTCTTTCTAAGAATACGGGCAAGCTTAAGCGCAACTTCGCTGTTATTGCGGATGACAGCGATAGCAGCGGAGGCGAGGACAGCGACAGCGAGAATGGGAACACCGATGGCGTGGACAACACGGATGCGGACTGCGAGGGCGAGGGCGGTGAGGCCGTGGAGGCTCCCATTGGTATCGGCGTGGACCATGACACCGGCAGATGGCCTGGCTCTTGGGTGGCGCTTGCTGTGCTTACACCGTGTGCGCTGTGTGGCATGGACACAAATCCAATCAGTGTTGTCTGGCGGACTTCAAGACTTCGTTAATGGGGGGGTCTGGGGGGGTGAGGCCCCCCCCCCCGTGCCTCACGGCTAAGGATAAAAGTTGATTTACCCCGAAAGTTCACTCCTTGGTTCGGAATAGTGAATTCCCCGGGATTTTTGAAGTAAAACGCTGGCGCCCATCTCCTGTCCTCTCCATGGAAGGCCAAGGTGCCCGATGATAGCAAGGCATGGCGGATCAGGATGGCTGTGCCACCACTGTTGCTTGCCAGCCGGTGCTGGGTTCTACCATGACGCCCAGTGTCCAATGTGTAGCCCTCTAAAAGGTTGAAAAGCGCCTGTCGGGTTTGCAGTATGCGATCAGAGGTGACGTGCGTTTCTTGGATACATACAATGTCCAGGTGCTCTTGATCCCAAACGCAGTAGTCTGAGGGTACGGATATGGAGGCCCTGGTGAGGGGCCCCCAGCAAGCCTCTGACGTTGTGGGAGCCTATCCTGAGGCGGGGGCTCCCAGCCCGGCGGCAGCTGCGGTGCCTGGCCATTACTGATCGTGTTCTGCCTCACCCAGCCTGGTGAGGAGGTTGAGAAGTGGTTGAAGCTAACGGGAAGGCCGGGCTGGTCGGGCATGAGCTGTCCAGCCCTGGCGTCGCCCATGGCGCGGTCCGGTGAGGGGTCTCGGCTAGAGTGGCGCTAGCGCTGCCAGGGTCGGCCGTCCTCCCCCTCCTCCCGCCCGCGGGCACCTTGGCCGTTGCTGCCGCCGGCGTTTGCTGCAGCCGTGGCGGGGCTGATGGCCGCGTGTTCAGTGCTGGAGGTGTGCTGGATTCAACACTGTGGTGTGCGTCCCGAGCCCTGGTCCAGCGCGGCTTGGGTGTGGGCTGCCAGGTCGTCCGCTGCTGACGGCTGCCGATGGTTTCTCGGGGTGTGGTGTTGTTGCCCGGCGATGTTGGCTGGGCGAGGGCTGTCCACGGGGCTGGTGATGAGGGTACCCCGCCGTGGCTGTAGCCGGGGCGGGGGCGGGGGCGGGGGGAGAGCCGCCGGGTGCAGCTGCTGGGTAGGCAGCTGGGGCCAGACGGTGTTGTCCTGCAGTAGCGGCGGGGGTGGTGAGGGTAGTCCCGGCTGCTGGGTGTTGCCCTCAGTGGCACCCAATACGTTGACCGCCGGGATGCCGTTCCCCATGGCGGCTGTGGTGGCGGCCTGGGCTGCACTAGCCGCCCGCACCACCGCTGTGGCGGTCGCTTCAGTGGTCGCTGCTGCGGCCCGGCGCTCCACGGTCTCGTGCACCGTCGCAGCCTCGCGAGCTGCAGCCTCGCCCCCGGCGTACTGGGGCACCACGACCCGCGGTCGGTCATTCGGTAGCACCCGAACTGCCTGCAGCTGGCTGGCGGCCCTCAGTGCCTCGTAGATTTCAATGTCGAAGTCCGTAAAGTGCACGTCAAACGGGGTTTCCCCGGTGACCTGGAGGATGAAGGGTTGGGCCGGGGGCTGGGCCTTAGGCTTGAGCGTGATAATCCACTTGTCTGCAGCCGGGACGGCGGGCATGATGCGGACGTTGATGTACCGCGTCGCCGTTTTCAGCCATTACTGGCTGCAGCTGCGAGACGATGGTGTCATGTGAAAGGCCGGGTGGCCAGCCATATGTGAGCACGTTTACAGGTCGGGGTCGCAGGTAGCTGCCACACTCCTTGGCAGTCCAGCTCAGCGTGCGGCCCCCCGCCCGGAAGGGCGCTGACGCCAAGCGGCTGTAGGCGTCCAGGAGGTTGGGGAGAGCTTCCCGGGCCCCCTTGCACATTGCCAGCTCCATCTGCCCTTGGGTGCTGCCCGACACCACTCGGAATAAGCACCAACGGCCATGTGGAGATTGCGCACGTGCCGGGCAGCACCCAAGGGCAGATGGAGCTGGCAATGTGCAAGGGGGCCCGGGAAGCTCTCCCCAACCTCCTGGACGCCTACAGCCGCTTGACGTCAGCGCCCTTCCGGGCGGGGGGCCGCACGCTGAGCTGGACTGCCAAGGAGTGTGGCAGCTACCTGCGACCCCGACCTGTAAACGTGCTCACATATGGCTGGCCGCCCGGCCTTTCACATGACACCGTCATCTCGCAGCTGCAGCCAGTAATGGCTGAAAACGGTGACGCGGTACATCAACTTCAACATCATGCCCGCCGTCCCGGCTGCAGACAAGTGGATTATCACGCTCAAGCCTAAGGCCCAGCAGCCCCCGGCCCGACCCTTCATCCTCCAGGTCACCGGGGAAACCCCGTTTGACGTGCACTTTACGGACTTCGACATTGAAATCTACGAGGTACAGAGGGCCGCCAGCCAGTTGCAGGCAGTTCGGGTGCTACCGAGCGAATGACCGACCGCGGGTCGTGTTGCCCCAGTACGCCGGGGGTGAGGCCGCAGCTCGCGAGGCTGCGACGGTGCGCGAGACCGTGGAGCGCCGGGCCGCTGAAGCGACCACCACAGTCGCAGCAGGGAGAGTGCTGACCCTTTCAGGAGGTCGGAGGCCTCATCAACCGCCGCTTGTCGAATCTGCACAGGATGGGGATAGCAGAAATAAACAGCCGCGTTTAGGTTGGATTGAGGGCCGGAGGGCGGATGCGTGCCGTCCGAAGCAGGTTACTGCCCCTGCTGGATAGATAAAATATACAATCAAGTTGATGGGTCGCCCGTCGGCGCTGCTAAAGGTGCTCGTGCGTGGCGCCTGTACGTAGGCCGACCTGGGTCGTCGACCACGTTGAGCATCTGACCTAAATATTCGTGCGTCATGCATGCCATACATCCAAACATATATCTAGTGCTTGCTTGTGTGCGTCCCGGCTCTCCTACTATATGTGCGCCCCGCCCCGCCAGCTGTCGTACTGCTGAGTGCGTGGATCACTGCGTGCGTCCCGGCTGTCGTACGTACTGAGTATTAGGCCTGGGCTGCAAACCCAATAGGCAGCCCAGGCTGCCGAGGGTGATAGCCTCGCTGCTGCACCGCTTGAATCCTCCCTTGCTAGCTAGATAGCAAGGTCCCTTGCTCGCTCACGCCAAACCCTGCCCGGCGGATCCTCGCTCCCTCCCTGCCATGCCCGGGCCCGTTGCCCCTCCCTCACCCTCGGGTCCCGCATCATCAGCCAGTTCCCCCAGCGGCCGACCATGGACAGCCTCATAAGACAGCCCTCGAACACGCAATCCACTGCCGCCACGTGAGCGGAGGTAGCGGCGCCTGCGCATGGCAAGCAAGGACGGCGGAGGTTGGACGCATGATGAGGATTCGAGTTTATTTGGTGCACATATATGCACGCATACATGTACGTCACGTTCGTTGAGAAGGTAGGCAGGCTGCTGCAGAGCTTCACCAAGGCTTCGGTTGACGGTGTGCGCCTTAGATAGAGAAGTAAACTCCCGAGACGGACAATCTATTCTATTCCGCCCTTACACAAATATACCTCTCTAAGAAGACTTACTTGAAGTCATAGACGGAGTTGCAGGTGTAGCGCAAGTGCCAGTCGCCAATTACGGCCCGTTGCTCGGAGGAGGCAGCAGCAGTGATCGCCGCTGCTCGGACAACAGTCAAAGACTGAAATGGTGATATGCAGCATATAGAAGAAAGCACAGGCAGGTCAGCGACGGCTTCGGGTGGCCACATACATACGCACCAGATAGACATGTCTCTAGCAACGTCCCAGCAGCAGCTTTGGGAACGACGCGCATGCATGCTAGGTTTACCAAACTCCCCAAACTTACTGAAGCGTATCAAACATTTCCAATCAAGAGTTCCAAGAAGTCAGGTCGGCGACAACCAAAGATACAATAGCAAGTAGTGCGAAGTTTGCAGACAGCAGCGGGTGTGCTGGGTGATGACTGCGATGTTCTATAACGTAGGCGGCCAGCAGACGCAGAGGTATGCCTAAAGTCTTGTGGCGAGCCGGGGTCGCGAGGCCCCTAATAACAAACAAGGTGCTCTTCATGGCTGTTACTTTGTACGCTTTATTTGCTACGATACCCTTCTAAACCGGTAAAACCAGTCAGACACATGACCAGACATTTACGAACGCGTTTGTTAGGAATTGACGACGCGTTTGTTAGGGAACACTTTCGTGATCTCGCAATGCACGGCAGGAGGTTTCGGAGCAAAATCGTCCGAGGCAACTCTCTCTCGCGCGCAGCTTTATTTGACAGCGGCGGCGGCGCGCGCGACACGCAGGTTTCTGTACCTGTGGGTTTTTTCTGTATTCATTTTTTAATTGGGTTCAAATATATAAAGTGCGCATTGTTAGTTGAGCTCGGGTGCGGGTGACATGCATGGCAACGCGCCGCAACTAGCTAGCCCGCGACCAACTGCTGAATGGACACGCATCGCGGTACCTACGTACTGGGTGGGGGAAGGGCATGAGGGATGCGATCCTGCCTGGCGTTATGGTTGCTTGTGCGCTCCTATCCTAGCTACCGTACCATACTCGGTGCATTTCTGAGGTCAGGGTTTTAGGGTTTAGGGGTTGGGTTTCAGGGATTTTAGGGTTTTAGGGTTGTTATTCGTTGAGGCAACGCTCGGCTCGGCAACGCGCAGCTTACTTGAACGGCGGCGGCGCGCGCGACACGCAGGCAGGTTTCTGTACCTGTGCGTGGGGTTCTTTGCGTTCCTTATTTTATTGCGCTCATCTATCTAGGAAGTGCGCAGTGGCAGTTGAGCTCCACGAGCGAGTTATCCAATGCCGGTGTGGGTGCGTGGCATGGCAACGCGCCGTCGCGACCCGCGAACAACTAACTGAATGGACACGCACCGCCGTACCGGGCGGGGCGGGGAAGGGCGGGCATGAGGGATGGGAGGCATAGGCGGCACGCCGTCGAGCTGCTGCATTAGCTTGATATTTGGGGGGGAGGAGACTCCGTCACACCCGGCCCAGCAGACACAACAAATGTATGTATGTATTAGCAGGCATCCCCGGACGACTCCCGCGCCTGGTCGCTCCCGACAAACTTCGGAAGCCCACAATTTACGCGTAGCGGTAGAACCCGCCCGCCCGCCCGCTGGCCCGCCCGCTGGCTGGCCCTACCCTTCCGAGTGTCTGAAGCCCTTTATTTGTTGAAACATCATCAACCACAACAAACAACAGGACCGAAGCGGGTGGCAGCAACGCTCACAAACACATCCGCCGACGGAAAGCAAGCAACCAACCTCAGTGTGTGCCTACCGTAATCTTGCTACACGCAGCACCTCAGATAGAGCACGCCCCACTTCACCACCCCAGGCAACACGTACGTGCGTTTGTAGGGCGGCGGCCAGCCTCCATGCCTCGGTCAGCAGCAGGCGCTCCCAGGCTCCTATCAACTACAACCGGCCATCTCAACAGGGTAGACCCACCAACCGCCCATCGACTTCTGAACAGCTTGCGCAACCAGCAGCCCTTGCTTGTTATGCTTGGGACAGTATGGCACAGCAGCCGCCTCCGTCAGGCCAAACATCTGGAGCGGCAACGTCAGGCAAAGAGCCCTACGCCTCAGCCTTGCCACAAGATCCATGGTATTGTATGGTAGAGCTTAGTATGGGAAAGAGTATGGGAGAGGAAGCACGAACGACGATAGCGATCCGGGAGGAGTGAGGAGCGGGGAGCGACGAGCGAGGCCGCCGCCTACCCGGCGAGCGGCGCTGCAGGCATTGGGACTCTTATCTCCCAACCACCCGGCCGTGGACGGTGGCTGGCTGCCCTGTGGTGACTGCGACGGGACTCGAACTCACGCACGTCGTCCGAAGACCACGGAACCAGCCGTCGCTGAAATCGGGAAATCCCGCCGACAACGGCAACAGGCAGCGCAGGGCTGACGGGCGTGCGTACACGCCCGCCCGAACAGCAGTACACGGCGCGCAGCAGGGCCCACCGGCTCAACTGTTGGATGTCTTGACCCGGCCCTTTGCCCCCGGCCCTCTGCTCCAAGTTTGTGCTGCCCTACCTCCCCACCCCCCGGCTCCGGCCTAGACGCGGATACCCCCCCCAAACACACACACACACCAAATCCCCAGGCGGGGCGGCACAGCTGTAGCCGGCCCTCACGCCGCCATCGCCTTGTCCACTGCCGCCTTGGCGGTGCTCACACTGCCCACCAGCACCTCCTTGCTCAGGTCCGAGGTCAGAACCGCGAAACGAGCACCAGTCGGCGAGTCCAAGGCGGCCGCGCCGCCCTTGGCACCGCCGGTGGCGCCGGCCAGCCAGGCGCAGTGCAGCGTGGCGGGCAGCAGCGTGGGGCGCTTGAACTCGGCGGTCAGGGCGCAGGGGTAGCGCAGCTCCAGGCCTAGGTTGGGCGATGGGCGGCGCGGTGGCGGAATGGGAAGGGGGGTTGGATGGGGAGCGAGGAGGCGCGGGGCGGGGCGGGACGGGGCGGTAGCACGCACAACCCCGCACACGTGGGTGGGCGGACACGTATTGGGCGGTGGACAGACAGGACAGAGAGGACAGGATAGGACAGGCGCGGGGGGGGGGGGGGGGGGCGGCGGCGAGGGCGGTAAAGAGGAGCTATAGCGTTCCGGTGTGGTGAGGCCGCGAAGCGGGAAGGGGAGGGGGGTCATCTACGAGAAGGCCGGAGCCCGTAAACGGTACCGTAGCAGAAGAAGAAATACTTATGGGTGGGTTGTGGATGTTGGTGTGGAGGGTCCAGCCTGGTCCAGCAGGGAAGGCGGACCGCGGTCTGCCGCTGTTGCCGCCTGCGCATACCCAAAGCGCACTCCTCCCAGCAGCCGCGGCACAACACAACCCAAGGGCTACCGTACAGGAGGTGCACCGCCAGCAGCATGAAGCCCCGCACGGTGTCCCCGGAGTGACCTCAAACGGCCCTTCCGCACCGCACCGCACCGCACCGCACTCTCTCCATGGCGCGGCGCCTATCGGGACGTCAGGCGGTTGGGTCCTGGTGGGGCAGTGTCGTCCTCACATGTTTCCACCACGCAGCCTACACCCACCCATGCGCCCATCCACCCATGCCCCAACCACGCGCCCAAGCCCCAAACACCCACGCGCCCACCCACCCGCTTTGCGCAGCGACGCCTCAGCGCGGCCCGTCAGGTAGAGCGCGTGTGCAATGGGGCGCTTGAAGCCAAAGAGCGCCGAGGTCGCCGGGTAGAGGTGGATCGGGTTCAGGTCGCCGTTGAGGGTCCCGTAGCGGCGGCCGGTGTCGGGGCCCAGCTGCCAGGTGTCGATCACGGTGGGCTTGGTGGACACGGACTCGCCCTCCGCCGCCGTTGCGCCCTCGGCGGCGGGGCCCGCCGGCGCCTGCTGCATCATTGCGGAGAGGGGTGTCAGGGAGTGATATGCTCCATTATATAACAATGAGACACTGCGGACGTTGTTGACCCAGCTGCTGCGGACGATAAGCCTCCGCCGGAAGGGGGCGATGGACATGAACAACCAGGAACCAGACGGGGACAACATCACAGGTGCAGCCGGGCTCGGAGCTCGGAGCTCTCCCGAGTGCAACACATCTGAATCGGGGCGCAGTGCCGTGCTCATGGTGCTGGAGGCCCCCCAGCCTGGTGAACAAAAGCGGATGAGACGCTGCGGTATCATTATTTTTGCCCCACCATCCCTTGCATGCCCGCCCAACTGCCAAGCCCCACCACAAACATTCACCGAGCCCTGCTGGAGATGGAGAGCTACCTGCTGCGCCTACGGCAGCTAGCACCTCGCTCCCAGCCTGGTCGCACACCGCACCGCACCGCACCAGGCACCGCACCGCACCAGGCACCGCACCTTCTCAGCTCCCGCCGCCGCCGCCGCCGGCGGCTCCCTCCTGGCTCGGCGCTGCGACAAGATGATGACCGTGGTGACGCTGCGCCACACCAACTGGGAGCCACCCGCCGCCGCCCCAGCTGCCGCCTCCGCCCCAGCCGCGGGCGCCCCTGCACCTGGCCCCACCGCGTGCGCCTCCACCGCAATGTCCACCTCCGTGTGGCCCTTGGGAGTGGTGCGGAAGGCCGGATCCACCCGGCAGCTGCAACACCCCCCCCCCCCGCCCCCCCCGGACCGAAGGGCGTATGTCATCACCACCGGAACCCGGGGAAACCGGAGGGAGGGAGGGAGGGAGGGGATACAGGGGGCGGGCAGGGGGTGCGTGGCAGAGTATGAGGGGTCAGAAGAAAGAGGGGGCGGGGACAAAATCAGGCCGCAGTACGGCAGTACGGAGTGCCTGGAGTGTCTGGACAGCCGCAGCGCCAGTGGGTGCGTGGGCAGTCACTGGGTGCCCGCGACTGCCTGGCTGGCTGACTGAGGTGCGTGCGCAGTCGGGTGCTGCGTCGGCACCGACTCGATCATCACCATCATCATAACATCCATCACCATCACCATCGGGGTAATGCACTCTCAGCAGTGCACCATACACACACCGTAAAGTAAAGGGGCCCGGCAACAAGTTCGGTTCGCTTCCGTTCGTTGTTTATCAACGTTTTGCGATTCCCGTGTTTGTTTTTGACGCAACCCAGGGCAGGGCGATAGGGCAGGGCTGCGTCTGGAGCCCCCTCGCAACCCGCACGCACCCGCCAGTAGTACGGTACGGAACGGTACGGCAAGGTGCAGTACACATCTCGCATGCGGTGCTGGCCAGGAAACCCAGCACACCCACGATGGCGCCCCCCCCCTAGGCCCCCACCTGTACTGCAGCTTCTCCTCCGCACCAATGCGGCGCATGGCGACCACCCGTGTTCCCCCCAGCACACTGCCCAACACATTGAAGGGGAAGGCGGGCAGCAGCATGGCTTGCATCACCTGAGGGCGGGGAAGGGAGGGGAGGGGAGGGGAGGGAAGGGGAGGGAAGGGGGGAAGGCGGAGTGCGTGTGCAGGCGGGATTCGTCGTGAAATGAATGAAGGGAAGGCGGAGGCGCGCAAAGCATGGGGAAGCTTGCTTGTTGAGTGCCACGCGTCATCATGGATGACTGGCAGCAGCAGCAGCAGCAGCAGCCAGTCACCTAGATGACCGAGGTGGGGGTGAAAAGGCCTCAAAGAGGGTGTCATGGAAGGAGGGAGGGCGCTGATCGATACCGTGTGAAATATGGATGAAGCCATCAGCAGGGGAGAGCAGGGGAAACAAATGAAGGCTGTGCACGCGCGAGTGGAGCAGTGGAGGCGCGGATGGACGCGTTTCTCATTGAGCCTCGGGTCGGAACGGGTGCCCCGGTGTCGGGGTCGCGTCCGAGCTCGCTCCCCGCCCGTCGCCCCCAGCAGGTCGGTTTACGTCGCTCACGTCGCCGCCTCCCGGCTCCTTCGCTGCAGCACTTGTCACATTGGTTGAAACCTCCCTCTGGGTCCTCCCACCATAGCTCCCTCGCAGGCCCCCCCCCTCCCTCCCTCCCCGCCCCTCCACCTCACCAGCCTGAACGCCTCCACGATGGGGTACATCAGGGGGACATCGCCCGCGGTGCCGCCGGTGAAATCTGCCAGGCTCAGGTAGCGCCGCAGGCGGGGCGCGGAGAAGTGCACGGCGCGGGACAGGACCACCTTTGGGGGGAAGCGGGGAGGGGGGGCGGGGAGCGGGGGGTCGGGGAAGGACGAGGGCGTGAGCCTGGGTGAGGGTGAGAGTAAAAGTAAGGGTGAGAGTGATTGCCGGTGGGGTGGGGTTGATGGAAGCGGATAGAACAGGAACGGGGAGAACCAGAGGGGGGCAGGAATGGTCCGGTGGGGGTGTATGGGGCCCCGGGTGCGGTAATGAGGAAGGGGGCAGCGGGGGGCAGGCGCGAAAACATGGGGGGCAGTGGTCGTGGGGGGGGGGGTTATCCACGTATAGGCCAGAGCCCGTAAACGGGCGGAAAAGGATACTGCAGCGAAGGGACGGAGGCGGCGTTCGAGAGCGGGGAGAGGAGGTAACGGCGAGAGGCGGGAGGTAGGGTGGGGGGTAGGTGGGGGCTGCTGTCGTGTACAGTACCTTTTGCCGAACCAAACAGCCGGGCGCCGCCCCGCTGGCGGTGGAGCGACTGCGCGGCCCTTCGATCAAAGTTGCACGACACCTCTTCGCCCAGATCACAAAGCTGCTGTGCCGAATGTGTGATGATGTGGGTAGCAGCGATGTGCTCCCTCCGTACGATACGGTAAAACAGTCTTCCGGGTTCGCTCCTCTCGCCCGTTTGCCCCTTTCCTCGCCCGGTTCGTTCCGAAGGTTCCAAAGCGTTGCGAGCGTCGCGGCCCCCCGGGCAGAGCCGGAGAAAGAAGGGCCGCCAGGCGCTTCGGTTCGATTCCCGAGCGCGCCCTCGGCGCCCGACGCCGGAACCCAGAACGACAAACGCCCACCTGAATCATTTTGTCGCCGGCTGGTGCGCCCTTTTGCTTGCTAGGGCGCTTGGTGACAGCAGCGAGAGCTTGGATGTAGAGCCAGGCGGGCGCCGGCCAGGCGGAGAGCACCAAGCTGCGGCCGCGCGGGCGCAGCAGCAGAAACGCCAGCGACGCGGCGACCAGCAGCAGCAGCGCCGCGACGGGCGCCGCCGTCGACAGCGGCAAGCTCTGCAGCAGCAGCATTGCCGATGATCCCGGGAGTCCAGGCGCGCTTAGGCGGAGGGCTCTGAGGCGTCCAAGGTTGTGTCAGCTTCTCCGAGACTCGGCTCCAACATGTAAAGCTACGTGTTGGCGAAATTCTGTACAGTCTTATAAGGATTTAAAAACCTGGATAACTAGTTTTGCATGAATCTTGTTGTTGGAGGGCATATTGGCAGAGCCAAGTAGGACGGGCTCCGAGACCAAACGATTCCTGAGAACATAAACTTAAACTCTATTTAGGGGACGGGGGTAGGGGTAATTCGCTAAGATTACCATTACTCTATACTGTCATACAAAGGTGAATTGATGAACCGTTGCAAACCTCTATGATCCGCACGAACCAGAGGGCTCATGAACCCCTGCAGCTCAGCAAGTCCTACTATCATCGCAATAGGATGGTACAACTTGGCTGCACTCTAGCAGCGCGCATCATTGACGTGGCTGGAAGTACCTAGGCCCAGTAGGACAACAATGTATCTTAGCCCCAGCTTAGCCCAGTAACTTCGGACAACACTTCCAGTATAATCCCAATTCGTGTGAGACTTAGCTTACAGCCTTGCATGACTCAACCCACCACGCCCTTGCATGTGAACGAAGGGCTCCTCTCCCCCTCGGCCCTGCGGTCCCAACCCTTTGGTGCGGACACTCGCCAGCTCCGCCCCTTGCAGGGCAGGCCGCCGCTCACAGCAGGCCGCCCGGATTCCTCCTCAAATGCCTCCAACCACTATCCAGTGTAAAGCATATCACAGTGGTCCCAACAGGATTACCAGGGATTACCGGTGCATATCCCGCAGCGACAGCTGCCGACAGTAGGGGACGGGTCAGGCAGCATTCCCGTTGTTCTGTTCATGTGCATTGCATGTGTTGTCAGGGGCTGTGATATATATGTAAGAAAACTGGCAGGTTTAAGTTTCCGTTTTCCAGCGCCTGCTCGTCAAATAACCGAGCTGTTGACATCTAACAACATCTTCATGGCCCTAAGAATTGCTTGCATGCCCAGGCATGCTCGCTTTTACGTAAAGGTTCTGAATGCAGACAAATGTAAGGGTTTTCGAGGGGATTTGCTCGAGTTGCGATGCGTTGCAATGCATGACCCACCATCGGCCCCCCGCTGGGCGCTCGTCCTTGAGTTTTGGCCCTGGGTCTCCGGTGTTGACTGTATAAAGCATACTTACCTGGCCCGCTTCTCGAGGTGGTCCCGATGGCCTCGGCTGCATGGTTGGTCTTTGCCTTGCACTTCGCAAGGGCCTTCCGTGGTCGGCCCTTTATGGTGTCCGGCAGGGCTTAATTTTTGTAAGGCTGAGGATCCGCGCACTGCGCGACCTCGGCACCCATCCTAAGTGCATCAAGGGCAGAAGTCACCCATGGAATCCGTAACTATTGAGTAAGCCGGATGGCCCATGGAGAGAATATTTCAAATGACAGACGCCTTAGCAAAACTTAGCAAAATCTTGATTGAAACGGAAAGCCGTCATATGATACATATGGACGGCTACGGACAATTTTGCGTATTTCCTTGTGCACCATATTCCAAAGACCGTTCGGGGTTGTTTTTGGTTGTAACATGGACTCCACACTCAGGAAGACTTGAGCCAACGGGACAGCAGCTGGCCTGAGCAGGCCTGAGCTGGCCGTCCAGTAGGGTCCAGTGCACCAGAAAGAACCGGAGCAGCCAGGACGCTCACCCAGACCAGACTGCACAAGTCAGCCAGGCAGGAACCCGGGCCGTCGGCAGGTTTTGCAGACCGCTGACCAGGTGAAGACCCCAGTAAGAGACCCGATGACGGATTCGGATGGATGCAAAACGACTTGGTGGGCCTGTACGCCTGTCTTGCCTGCGGTTCGGGACCAACCTAGCAAAGTCCAGGGCAGTGCGCTGTGTGCAAAGCGCAGGACGGGAAGACACGATGTTGGGCCGGTTCCCCTTTGACGTGCCCATCAAGCAGCGTCACAACGTATTCATTGGAATACATTCGGTGCATTCCTAGTTTCCTACCGCCTACCGCCTGCACAGCCTTGCGCTACGTCAAGCGATAGAGTCGTAGACAAGCGGGCCTGAGACTCACAGCGGCGCGTTTCTGCGGAAGGATGAGGATTGCTCGAGGCAGTGCCCACGGGAAGGCTGGCTGCGAGTTAGTTCCATGTGTGACGGTAGGCCTTGTGAGGTGTGTGGCCCGCGGCGCCGCGGGATCGCCATTGGGGTGCGCCGATTCATTTCCTGGGAGGCCGCCGGTCGTCGTCGTCCTCGTCGTCTCAGGGCCTTGAGACTTCTTTCGCCGTCGCTGCAAGTATCCCCCTGGGGGGTCGTTTGTTCCTCTGTGACCGATGCGTGCTGTGTGGGTTGGTCGGGTTGCCTATTTATGTCTTTTCCGCTGCAGTGCACAATGAGCTATCCCGTTGGCGCGACCTGCGGAGGGTTTGGACTTTGGAGCCCCTGTATCCGAAGCGCGAACTGTCATCAGGTATGGAGGTTGGGGGCCTTAAGAGGCTGAAGCGGCTGGCTGATCTTCTGGTGAGACGTTCAGAGTACGGCACGAACGTCGGCAGCAACATCGGCAGTCATCTGCCATGAGCTGCAGCCTCAGCACGTGAGCAGGCAGCAGTTGTAACGGTTCCATGATCCCCTGGCGACACGACGATTCAATTTCTCCGTGAAGGGGGTATGCCAGGGAATAATACGGCATCGCTGAGAAGTTATCGTGCTGCACTACCTAACACGGCCGTGCGGCCCACACCTGAAACCGGCCTACTACCTGACAGCTGGCGACGCGGCAAGGAAGGGTTACAACGCTGAACATACTCACTGAACCTTTCTTGGACATACTCATTGCAATACCAACAGCAGTCTACAGGGTTGCATGGAGGCCCATTGAGGGCCCCAACGGGTACCAACTCTTCCTGTGCAGCCAACCGCTAACAACCGATTGTACGATCGTGTGCATATGTCTCTGGAGATCCCTCATACCGGTAATGCGGTAAACTTGCGCATGCGCTCCGTTGTGAACCAAGCGAGCTTGTATTGCATGAAGGCTTCTCTGCAGTGTCGGGCCCGGAAAAAGATTACTCCGCTTGCAGCGAGGGCTAACGGATCTCCTACCCTCAGTTAGGCTTGACATTCTTGCGTACAACCTCAATGAGTTGATTTCAAAAATGTGTAGGCACAGTTACAGGCTGGCGCTCGTTGCGACGCTAACTTTGGGTTGGGTGAACTGACTAGATTATTAGCGGAGGATAAGGAGCGGAGAAGAGCATGAGCAGTTTACCTGAGCTTGATAGCGAGGATGTGTCCTCTTCGCTGCCAACAACTCGAGTCGGTGAGGTGTCAAAAACGCGCAGGAAGTGTCGAGGTCTGCCTGCTGCTAGCCCTGTCCCTGGTCTGTCACTTCTATCTTACCATTTTTCAAATTAACGTTCCCATTCCAAAACGGTGGCACGCTTTGTGTGCGTTTCTCGCTGTGCAATTTCCAACCGGTTCGACCCAGACCGTCTCCTCCGGGAGCGCATCCGTCGCAACCGTAGCCATCAGGCGTTCGACATCTGCGAGGACGTCCCCCAGGAAGATCCCGTCCTGGAGTCCGTGCCAGAACCGCCTGCGCAGGCGCGGCTGGTGGTGGTGGCCAACCGCCTGCCGGTGACATGCAGCAAGGACTCGTCGGGGCGGTGGCAGCTGCAGGTGAGGCAGCTCTCTCCAGAATCCCTCCGTTCCCACTCACACACCTGGCCTGGCCCCAGCCGTTGCTCCAACCTATGCACGCTGGGGTGGTGCACCACGCGGAACGGGGCCAGGAGGAAACGCGTGCCGGCGGAACGACGAGTGCGGAACTGAGAGCAAGGCAGTACGCCCACCCGCCCTTGGCGCTGGGCCTGGGGTTTCGTAGGCCACCGCAAAGGGTTATGGGGGGGCTGCTCGGCGATACGCTGGCACCGACCATTTCGACGAATCGGGATGCTGTAGATGGATTCGGCGCACTGACCTGCGGCCCGCCATGGGAAGACGGGATAGGCCGTGTCACTGACGGCCCTCGAGGTGTACAGCCCACGGTGTGGCCCCACGGGCTCACCCCCTCACTGTTTTACAAAGGAGCATATCACTCCCTGACCCCCCAAAGCCCAACCCCCACCCCGTTAACGGGTTCCGGCCTATACGTGGATACCCCCCCCCTCAACGCCCCCCACACACACACTCTGCAAGGCCCGGGCCTGGCTGGTGACCCCTTCCGGGGACGTCCGAATCCAACCATCCGTTCCGTTGCGCCCTCCTGTCCGACACCGACCCCAACGGACCCCCTCCCACGCGTCTTTGATTCCTGCCCGGCAGGCTAGCGCCGGCGGCCTGGTGTCGGCGCTCAAGGGAGTGAGCAACTACGTCACGTTGTGGATCGGCTGGCCGGGTGGGTGGTTGGTGGGTGGTTGGGTGGTGGGTGGGTGGGTTTCGGAGCCGTGGAATAGGTTGGTCGTTAGGGTGGAGGGACAGGATGGGAGCCGGCCGGCCGCCCGCTGCGCGGCGTGACGCGCCCCGGGGTCGTGGCAGCCTCGGGCGGGCAGATGCGTGACATGCGGGCTGGGAGGCGCTACGGCACGGGATGCAGCGAGACCTGCTGCGGCTGTGGCTGGGGAGGGTGGTGCGGGGGCGGGGGCGGGAGTGGGAGAGCCGTGCAGCGGCGGCCCTGCGCGCCTCAGGCATGCCAAGCTGGGGTGTGCTGGGGGCTGGGGAGGGGGGGCCGCCCCATCGGGGCCTCGGACGCGGGACGCTGGCCGTGCGGAGGTGCGGAGGTGTCCCTTCGGCGTATCCGTGGATAACTCCCCCTCCTTCCGTGCACGTCGCTTCTCTCTCCCTGGCTCACGTCATGGTGTCAGGAACGCCCTCGGAGTCCGCCCCCTCACCTTGCGCCTTCGGACTGCCCTGCTTGCTCAGCCCCTCTCCCGCCCTCTCCCGTCCCCCCGCTCGCCCGCCCCTTCCCGCCCCGCCTCAGGCATCTGGGTCAAGCAGGGTCGGGAGCGAGATGAGCTGACGGCCATTCTGAAGGCGGAGGGCTTCTCGCCCGTGTGGATGGATCACACACTGGTGAGGGGAGGGCGGGGGCGGGGGGCTGGGGGCGGGGGTGGGGGGAGGTGTAATAGTAAATAAGATACCGCAATGGGCGGGTGGGGTTGTGTGTGGGGGGGTGGAGGGGCCGAGGGACTGAAGGCGGGAGGGTGTCTTCGGGAAGGGGGCAGGGTGGGAGGGCGAGCGGCGGTTCCCCTCTTGCCCCATGCAATCTTGTTTCCAATTTTTGAGGGGGCCAGCTTGGGCCAAACAGGGCAGCGGCAAACGTCATTGGGGGGTAGAAAATGATACCGCAGCGGAGACGGAGACGGCGTTGGGGGGGTGGGCGGTGAAGGAGGGGCTGGTCCCCTCCTCCAGGGTTTTGCATGGTAGACCAGGGCTTGGAGATCACAGAGATGGACCTTGGGGGGAAAGCATCGCGCGGAGTGGGGGACGCGATGTGCAGGGGCTCGCTTGCGCAAACAAGGGTAGGGTGATGCCGGGGAAGAGCGGGCGCGAAACCGTGGGGGGTTTGCCGGATGGAAGCTCCGACCTGGTGCGTGCGTGGCGGTGCTTGGCTGTGCTTCCTACTCCCGATGTCCCGATGTGGCTGCGTGCTGCATCTCACTGTCTCAAACGTCCCAACCAAACCCCCTTCCCCCGGATCGTGTGTTTTCCTTTCCCCTCCTCCTCCTCCTCCCCTCTCCCCCTCCTCCCCCACTCCGCCTGCGACAGTTGGACCTGTACTACAACGGGTTTTGCAACAGCGTGTTGTGGCAGCTGTTCCACTACGTGCCGCTGAACATCGACACGTGGCAGAAGATGGCGGAGCACCGGGCGATGCAGCTGCAGTGGCAGGCGTACCAGGTAACGGCGGGGGGGTGGGCCCGTGTGGGGGGGGTGGGTGCGGGTGGGTGGGGCGAGAAGGGGTAAAGAGTGCAGGATGAAACCGCAGCGATGGGGGGGAGGCAACGCGAGCGAATCCAGATGCTGCTTCCTTGTCGAAACTGGTGCGGGGGGGGGGCCGGGATGGAGCGGAAGGGGAGGCGCACAATGGGAAGGGCGGCGGGGGCGTTGGAACGTTGGAAGGCGGCACCGGAGGGCACCTGGGGGGGCAGTGGAGTGCACAGGGGGGTTGGGGTGCACACACACACACACACACACCCCTGCTGCCGTCAATACCACTCCTAAAGTGACTACGCACGCACATGCAAACGCACGCACATATAAACGCCCGCGCAAACGCACGCCCTCGCAAACGCACGCCCACGCAAACTGTCAACGCACACCGCACACCCGCAACCCCCCCTCCCCCGAATTTTTCTAATACGTTACCGTTTACGGGCTCCGACCTATGCGTGGATAACCCCCCCTCCCCCCTCCCCCTCTCTTCCCCCCCCCAGATGGCCAATGAGAAGTTCGCCGACGTGGTGTTGGCCGAGTACGCAACCAACGACGTGGTGTGGGTCCAGGACTACCACCTCATGCTGCTGCCCAGCCTGCTCAAGCAGAACGTGCCAAAGGTGCAGGGGAGGGCGTGAAGGGAGGGCAGGCGGGGGTGGGGTGGGGAGGGGTTGGGCGGGGGCGGAGGAGGCGGGGAAACTGGCCACTGGGAACTGAGACTCGTGCTCTTCGGTCGGTGAGCGGTGGCGAGTGCTTCGGGCCTAAATGAAAAAAGGCCGCGTTGACTTCCAAGTAGAGACATTTGGGGGCAATGGCATGTGATGGCTTCCCCTGATGAATGGGATGCGGCAGCGGGACGGCTTGAGCAGCAATCCCTTACCCCTTCCCCCGCGCTCCCTCCTCGTTTCCCCCCTCCTGCGTCCTCGAAGGCAGCATCCGCCTTTCGTCGACCTTTGCTTGCTTGTGCCTGGCGGCCTAGCTGTGTGGTCTCCGCAACCCCCCAACCCCCACCCCGCCCCCCACCCGGCCCCGCTCCCCTCCCTGCCCTCCCCTGCCACCGCAGATGAAGGTGGGGTTCTTCCTGCACACGCCCTTCCCCTCCTCGGAGATGTACCGCACGCTGCCCGTGCGCGAGGAGGTGAGGCCCGACAAGGCCGTGACCAAGGGGGGGGCGCGGGGGGCGGGGGGGGCAATGGCGGAGCGGCATTGGACAAAGGGACCTGGCGGACGTGGGGCAGTGGAGCGTTGCCGGGGACACAGAGCGATGGAGAAAGACCGGACCGTCTGTTGACACAGCCAAAAGCGCTCATAACCGCCGCACAAGCCTGCCCTGCATCGACATGTCTGGGTAAAGTTTCAGGAGGGACGTGGCCGGGAAGGCAAGGGCGCGTGTGAGTGCTGGCTTTTAGGCTGTACGCGCAGGCGAGGGTGCCTGCATGCCGCCGCTGACCTCATCCTCGCCTTTCCTCGCCCCTTGTCACCCTGCACCCGCCCCTGTCCACACACACCCTGCCCCCCCCCCTTCTGCCCACCCCCCTCCGTCCCCTCAGGTCCTCCGCGCGGTTCTTGCTGCCGACCTGGTGGGCTTCCACACCTACGACTACGCGCGGCACTTTATTTCCTCATGCACCCGCATCCTGGGGCTGGAGGGCACGCCCGAGGGTGGGTGGGTGGGTGGCGCGGTGTGGTGTGCCTGGCTGGGTTCCTGGCGTGGGTGGCGTGGGCGCCTGCCTGCCTGCCTGCCTGCCAGCCTGCTTGCTTGGCGTGGGTGGCCCGCTGTGTGCGCGGGTTGGTTGTTGCATGGGTGGCTTGTTGTGGATGTGGGCGGAGCATGCGTGCAGCGAGGAGGCGCGGGCCGGGTCGGATGGGGTGGGGGACGTATGGCGGGCGGTCAGGGTGCGGGTCAAATGCGGCCCGACCCGGCCCGACTCGCTCGCTCGCGGCTTGGCAGCGCGCGCTGCGTGCTGGCCCGTGACTCGGCGAATCGCGCGGCTCCCGCTCGTTGCACTTGGCATGATTTTGACTTGACTTGGCTTGGCGGCGCCTTGCTGACCTTTTTTGGCGGCCAGGCGTGGAGAACAACGGCGTGCTGACTCGCGTGGGCACCTTCCCCATCGGCATCGACCCGGAGCGCTTCACGCGGGCGCTGGAGAGCGGGGAGGTGCAGAGCCAGACGGCCAAGCTGCTCAACAGATACGCGGGGAGGAAGGTGGGCGCGGGGAGGTAAAAAGTGATACCGCAGCGGAGACGGAGACGGCGTTAGCGGGGAGGGGCGGAGGGGGAAGGGGGGAGGTGGGATGGCGGCGGGCGGGGGGGGGGGTTGCAAAAGATGAGGGCGGGGGGGGGCTTGGGCATGGATGGGGAGGGAGGAGTGTGTGTACATGTGTGCTAGATCAGAATGTCGCAATCGCGCCCCTCTCTGAGTCTCTGTGCTGTGTGTACCGGTATTGAGCGGTGCGTGCCGTTGTTGGGCTGAGAGCCGCCGGAAGGAAAGCGCACACGGCGCAAGGGGTCCGGGTTGGCTGTGCACCTTGGTGTGGGCTGTGCTTGGAATCGGCTTGGGCTGGGCTTGGGCTTGAGATGGGATGGGCTGGGCCGCGGGGACGCCGAGTGCGTCAGCGTCAGCGCCGCCGGCCCCCTTGGCTTTCACCCCTCCCCCGCCTCCCTGTGCTTCCACGAAGCCCCCTCCCTCCCCCCCTCCCCCCCCTCCCCCTCCCCCTCGCCCCCCCCCGGCTGTAGATCATGCTGGGTGTGGACCGGTTGGATATGGTCAAGGGCATCCCCCAGAAGCTGCTGGCCTATGAGAAGTTCCTGGAGGAGCACCCAGAGTGGAGGGACAAGGTGCGGGGGGGGGGCAGGGAGATGTCCATACACTAGGCCTTGGCACAGGAGCTTTCAATGCCGCATTGCGGCTGGACGCGGTCGGGAAGCCATTTCCTAGTTGGGGTCTGTGTCTGTGTCGCAGTGCAGAGGTGGGCAGCAACGCGGGGGAACTGGGGAGGGGTGTGAGGGAAGGTCTGCCCGCTGAGCTCGAGTCGCTGACGCGAGGCCCGGACCCGCTCCCCTTCCCCCTCCCCTCCCTACCCGGGCCCCGCGCGCTCTCCTCCCGCAGGTGCTGCTCGTACAGATCGCCGTACCTTCCCGTACGGACGTGCCCGAGTACCAGAAGCTCCGCAGGTGGGGGGGGGGCTTGTGGGGGAGGACGGGTTTGAAGGGGGGGAAAGAAACGGGGCCGGGGGCCGGGGTCGAGTGCGCGCGGGGCCGTTTGGATGTACTGGCAGGAGGCAGCTCCGCCTGCTGCTGCTGCTGCTGCTGACTGAATCGGCCAGCTGCGGCCGGCCCCCGACAGCAGACGCGCGTCCTTCTGCGCGCTGTGCTGCGCAGTAAGACACCTCCGCAGGGATTACGCAGGACGTTTGGTGCTGCGTTCGTTGGGTGTGAATTTCATCCCCGTATATACCGGTAGATATATGTATCTCGCTTATGTATGCACACACGCTGGGCACGTGCACAGTGGATGCGCGCCTGCATGCAAGTCGTTCCCGGCCGCCAGTCCGCCTCCCGATTCCGCCTCCGTCTCCTCCGCAGCATGGTCCACGAGATCGTTGGCCGTATCAACGGTCAGTACGGCACCCTGACGTACGTTCCCATCTACCACCTTGACACCTCTCTGTCCTTCACTGAGCTGTGTGCGCTGTACGCGGTGACGGATGTGGCGCTGGTGACGTCGCTGAGGGACGGAATGAACCTGGTGAGCAGGGGCTGCGGGGACGGGGGGGAGGGGAGGGGAGGGGAGGGGTGGGGTGGTGGTGGGGCGGAGGAGGGGAATGGAAGTAGGGGGCAGCCACTCCGCCGGTGCCATGAACCCGTCCATGGCGACAGCGGCGCTGTGTGGCTGGGTGCCGGGGCTGAAGCTGGCCACATCACATCCCTGCGGCCTGCCTCGCCCCGCCTCGCCCGGCCACGAGACCACGACCCTCGCCGGCCCGGCCCGGCCCGACCCGGCACGGCTATCCGGTGATACGGCGTTCAGGGCTCTTTTGCTCAAATTTCCACCCCCGTCGTTCGGTTGCCAGCTCCGGCTTATACGTGGATAACCCCACCCAGTCGCTTGCCGGGTTGCCCACCTCCCCTCCCCTGACCCACCCCTGCCTCTGCCTCCCACCCCTCCTACTCCCTCTCAGGTGAGCTACGAGTACGTGGCCTGCCAGTCGGACAACGCGGGGGTGCTGGTGCTGTCGGAGTTTGCGGGCGCGGCGCAGGTGGGCGGAGGGGGCCGGTGGGGGGCTGAGGGGGACTGAGTGGGCCTGAGGGGGACGGATGGGGTGGTGTGCGTGGCAAGGGGGGGAAGGTTGGGTCGGCGGCGGGGGGCGGTGAAAACCATAAAAACCCTGAAACTAACCCTAAAACAACCCTAAAACCAACCCTAAACCCTAAACCCTTTAAACCCTCGGCTGGTGATTGAGAGAACCATTTTTTGCGCGCACTCTCATGTACCGGTACCTCCGGACCCGGCCAGACACGTGTCACCCCTCTTGTCTCCCAGAACGTTATTGCCCCCTAAATGACGCATGTTACTCCTAACCTCCTCCACCCACCCTCCCCCTTCCCCACCCCCCTTACATACACACACACTCCTCTCAGAGCCTCGGTGCCGGTGCGCTGCTGGTCAACCCCTGGAACATATCCGATATGGCTAACGCCATCTACGACGCCCTCTCCATGAACGAGGAAGAGCGGCGGGAGAGGCACCGACAAAACTACATGCACGTGCAGGTGGGGGTGGGGGTGATTGAAGGACAGACGGGGACGAGATGTACGGCACGGTGTCGTAATGGTGGGGAGCGGGTGCGGTCGTCCACGTTTGCCACCACAGCGGGTTTGGTTGGGGGCGGAGTGTGGTGCAGGGGGTAAGAAAGAAGATACCGCAGCTACGGTAAGGGACGAAGACGGCGTTCGCGAACGGACTTGGAACCCAGCAAGGGGTGCAGTCGGGGGCCTTCCGAGGCCTCAAAAGGCTGATGTGAGCGCACCGGTACGTGCTTCGGAGACGGCCCCTTTGGGGGGGCTGGGGGGGAGGCCCCGGCAGCCCACTGCCACCCCTTCCCTCGGTAAGGAACGCCTTCCTTGGCGCCTCGCCTCTCCCCCTCCCCCCTCCCCCTTCTCATGTTCTTCGAAGGAGCATATCACCCCCTCCCCCCCCCAAACGCCGCCCTCAGACCCACACCGCCCAGCACTGGGCCGACACCTTCATCACCGAACTCAACGACACGCACATCGAGGCCGACCTGCGAATGAGGCACACACCGCCGCCGGTGAGGGGGGGCGGATGCGGCTGCTGCTGTGGCTGTGGCTGCTGCGGCGGCGGCAGGGGGGCAAAGGGGCGATTGGGCGATGGGGCCAAGGGGGCTGATGGCGAAGGGTTGGCCGAATGCGGATGCCGAGGCTGACGGCAACTCGTGCGTGGTCCTTCGTGTGGCTGAGGGTGCCGCCCCCCTCCTTGTTGAGCACCTTCGCGCTCCTGGCTCTCAACCAGGGGCTCTGGTTGCTGCTGCGTCTGGTGCAGTGTCCAGTGCCAGTGTGACGCATCGCATTCTCCCTGCCCCCCTGCGTGAGCCCCTGCCTGATCCCCTCCCCTCCCTGGCCCCTCTGTCCCCCTCTGTCCCCGCAGCTGGACGTTCAGGAGGTGGTTCGCGCCTACCAGTGCAGCAAGCGGCGGCTGGTGGTGCTGGGCTACAACGCAACACTCACCACGAGTGTGGAAGCGCCCAGGTGGGGGGGAGAGGGGGGAGGCGGGGGGGAGGGGGGAGGGTCGGGTGGAGAAGCGAGGCGGGGTCGAGGGCGGAGGCTGGCGCAAGGGGGGCGGGGGCGGGGGGGGAGGGACGTGGGGGAGGCGGCTTGAGGGGCGTTGCAGCTGGAGCACACGGGGTCAGGGGGGGCGGGGTCAGGGGGGGCGGGGCGGGGCGAGGCGGGGCGGGGCGGGGCGGGGGAGCTGCGGGTGGTGATGACGCCCCTTAGGCCTGGCTGAGCACCGACGCGGCGCCGGGCGCCATATCCGAGCCTTTACTGCGCGCAAGGGCGACGGTTTTTGACTGTCCTCGCCCGTGCCCTTGTCCCGGCCGCTTCGCCGATTTCGCTCTTTTCCCCTTCAGGGGCCGTTCTGTTGGGGGGATTCCGGCTCTCGGCTCCCTCCTGAGGCTTCCCTTACCTTACCTTACCTTCCCGTCCGTGGATATCATCCCCCCTTCCGTCATCCCCCCTTACCTGCCTGCCTGCCTGCCCTCCCTCTCCCTATCAGGCTGCCCAAGCGGCAGTTCGAGCAGGTCAAGGCGCTGGCCAAGGTCAACCCGCGGGTCATGCAGTCCGTGTGTGAGCTGTGCACGGTGAGAGGGAGCTCCCGAGGAGGGGGGGCGGGGCTGGGCTGGGGGACGGTGGAAGCGGGAGGTGGGAAACGGGGGCAGAGGAGACTATTATCAAAGAGGGGGAAAAGGGCGAGGACGTGAGATGGAGGCCGCCGCCGCCGGGGTGGAAACGGCGAGGCGGCTGAAAGGCACGCGCGGAGGTGGGGAGGGGGGGAGGGGGGAGGACGGTCCCTGGATTGAAGAAGCCACCACGTTTGGGCCACAAGGGGTACCCTCCCGCACATACACCCCCCCCCCCATTTCTCATCTCGCAGACACACACACACACACACACACGCCCTCTGCCCGCCGCCCCACTCCCCCTCCCCTCCCAGGACCCCGCCAACGTGGTCGTCATCTTCAGCGGCTCCGAAACCTCCAAACTGGACGAGGTCTTCGGCCACCTGCCCGTCTGGCTGGCGGCGGAGAACGGCGTCTACGTGCGCCCGCCCGCTGGCGGCGCCGGCGGCGCCGCGGGGGGCGCTGCCGGGCGGCCGGGCGGCGACGGCCCGGGGGCTCGGTCTCAGTCCCCCGCGCCGCTGCCGCAGTGGAAGTGCGTGTTCGACCAGGTGCACTGCGAGTGGATGGAGAGTGTGCAGCTGGTGTTTGATTACTTTTGTGAGCGCACCCCGCGGTCCTTTGTGGAGGCGAGGGAGACGAGCCTGGTGTGGAACTACAAGTATGCGGGTGAGTGGGGCGAGGAGGAGATGGAGGAGATCGAGGAGGAGGAGAGGCGGGGAGGAGGGGGGGGAGGCGAGGAGGAGGAGGCGGAGAGGCTGTGAGGGCAGGAGAGGCGGGGAGGGCAGGGGAGCGGGGGTTGATTCGCTCTCGTGCGCGGGCTGTCGGCCTGTCAGCGTGTCAGCTATCCTTCGAACTGGCTGTTCTCCTACCTGCACACCTCGCAAGTACACCCGCACACACACACACACACACACACCTCGCACACCCTCTACCCCTCCCTCCACACCCCCTCCCTTCACCCCACCCGCCCCTTCACCCCCGCCCTGTGTTTCCAGATGTTGAGTTTGGTCGCATCCAGGCTCGCGACCTGCTGCAGCACCTGTGGACGGGGCCCATCAGCAACGCGCCAGTGGAGATCATCCAGGGAGGCAAGAGCGTGGAGGTGCGCCGGGTGTGGTGGGGGGGGTGGGAGGTTGAGGGGGAGCGAAGAGGAAGAGGGAGGGTCGGGAGTGCAGCGGGGCGGATCGGGGGCGGACGAGGTGGTGGTGAAGGTGGTGGTGGTGGTGATTGACGCTGGGAGATAACGGCGATAGGCGCCAGCGTACATTAACCCACTACCCATGAGTGGGTTCCTGCACCCCCTCCCGCATTGCACATGAATGCTCCCCCTCCCGCCCCATCATACTCAACTTCATCCCCAACCCAACCCAGCCCAACCCCAACCCAACCCAACCCAACCCACCGACCACAGCCCTGCTCCGCCCCGTACAACTCAACTTATCCACACACCCTTACCCCGCCCCGCGCCCGCCCCGCTCTCCCCCGCCTGTCATGTCCTGCCATGCCATGCCGTGCCATGCCATACACCCTTCGTCACGCCCCTCGCCACGTCCTCTGCCCATCGCTGTCTGTGTCGCTCACCACATCTCCAGGTCCGGCCCGTCGGCGTTACGAAGGGCCTGGCCATGCAGCGACTGGTGGGTCTCATCGCCGCGGAGGGCGGCATCGAGGCGGCCGCATTCGACATGGTGCTCTGCATAGGCCACCTGCTGGGTCGCGATGAGAACCTCTTCTCGCTGTTCGAGGGCGCGCGGATCGACGGCGCCGCGCCCGCACACAACAGCCGATCGGAGCGCTTCGCAGCGGCCAACGCCGCCGCCCTGGCGGCGGCCACGGCCAACGGCGGCGCGGGGCAGACCCCGCAGGAGATGCTGTACACGGCGGCAGCGGCGCGGGCGGGCTCCCGCGCCGCCGCCGCCGCTGCCGCGGCGGCGGCGGGAGCGGCGGCTGCGGCGGCAGCGCATGGGAGCCGCCACGCCCGCAGCAGCAGCACGGGGGGTATCCATGTGAGTGTGGAGGACCCGCCGACGGGGAGGTTGGGCAGCGGCGGCGGCGCGGGGCCCAGCGGCAGCGGCAGTGGGCCGCTGGGGACGGGGCCCCCCGCCTTGCCGGCCCTGGCGGCGATGCAGCAGCAGAACCACCACCACCACCACCAGCAGACTGCGCAGCAGCAGCCCGGCGGCGGCGGCGGCAGGGTGAGTGCGGCGTGTTGGTCTCCCGGGGGCGAGGGTAATTAGGTAGAACCAGGGGGGTCGGTGGGGGAAGGGGCGTCATGTCCCGGCTGTGCAGGGGGGGGCTGGACCCGCCTGTTGTCGTACAGGACAGTACCGGTATGGCCTCGTCCCCCGCGCCCCCCGCCCCTCTTGGCCCAAATCCACCTCCTCACAGCCCTCCGCAAGCCGCAAGTCGGAAGCCGCGACCCGCACCGCGACACAAGTGCGGGCACTCCCGGCTGTGCGCCTTTCGATCCGACGGTGTGTCGGCTGGCTGGCTGGCTGGCTGGTAACACCAACGTATGGATCCCTTCCCGACACGAACCAACCCCAAGCTCCTCCCCTGGGAGCATATCACTCCCTGACCCCACTCCTCCTCCCCTCCCCTCCCCTCCAGGCGCTCTCGGGTCTTGGCCCCTCCAGCCTCACCCAGGCCATCGGCGCCGCCCGCGGCCACACCACCATCGTTCCCCCCGCCACCGCCACCCCCACCCCCAGCCAGACCAGCGCCAGCAGTCCCTTCCTGGCCCAGAGCGCCACCCCCCTGCCGCACAGCAACTCCCCTCGGGACCCCACACAGGTACCCATGGCAGCGGCCGGCTCCCCAACCACCTCAATGGCGGCGGCATCCGCGCAGTGCAGCTCGCCGCACGCGACAGCGCCGGCGCCAGAGGCGGCGACGGCGGTGGGTGGGAGGCCGACGGAGCCCGCGCACTCGCACCCGATGGCCCGGCCACAGCCACAGCAGCAGCAACCCCACCCTCAGACCCAGCAGCAGGGGCAGCAGCAGCAGATGCAGCTGCTGCAGCACCTGGCAGCCGCTCAGATGCACGGGGCGGGGGTGGGGCCGCATCATCCGCACCTGCACCCGTATCCGGGGCTGGGGCTGGGGGCGGGGGCGGGTCACCACCACCACCACCACGGGGGAGCGATGCCGCCGCACACGGAGCGCCTGGGCCGCAGCGGCAGCGGCGGCGGGGCGGCAATGGGAGGAGGCGGAGGCAGCGGTCTGCCGGGCGCGGGCGGCTCGATGCCAGGTGCGGTCGCGTGCAGGCACGGAGGCACTCTCAAGGCACCCAGTCAGGCAGTGGAGGGACATTGTCGCGGTCACCTGCAGAGCCAGGAGCCCCAAACCCAAAACAAACGTGGACCCTAAACCCAGGGCCCGTCCGGGTGCCCCCCGGCCCGCCGTCGGCCCTCCCTGACGCCACACTCGCCACGTCGTCTATGGTGGTACATGTCCTTGTTCCCCCTCCCCTTACCGCTGGGTCCACTGGCGGACGTCGCCTCCGTCCCACCGCTTCCGCCTTTCCTACCATCCTCACTCCTCCCCCCAACCCCCCGCCTCCGCCAACGCCGCCGCCCGCCTCTCGCCCCCTGCCCGTCTCCGTCCCTCTGCTGTGGTATCTTTCTTATTGCTCCCACCCGCACCCCCGCCCCCGCCTCCGCCTCCGTCGCTTTCCTTTCCCGCAGACGGATTGCAGCGCCGGCTCGCCGGCGGCGTAGCGAGCGGGCCGGGTGGCAGCACCAGCAGCGGCCACCCCCACCCCCACCCCCACCCCCAGCCTCAGCCCCACCCCCACCCCCACCGGCCCCACCAGACTCACTCCATGGACGAAGTGCAAATGAAGGCCCGGGCGCTGGCGGCCGCTGCGGCTGCGGTGGCGGCTGTGGGGAACAGCAGCGTGGCTGACCGGGTGGGGGCGGGCGGGCTGCTGGGAAGGGGGAAAGGGGGAGGGGGAGGCGGGGGGGGGGGGACAGAAGGAAGGCAGCCGGGCAGCCAGGCGGAAGGAGGGGAGGGGAGAGGAATTGGGGAGTTGTGGGAGGAGCGCCGAAACCACACGGCAGCTGTTTTATGGGTGCGTGGGTATGTAATCTTGAAGGGGCACTGGGGCACTGGGGCTGCAATGTGTACCACTTCACTCGCTCAAAATCTCCCCGCTCGCTGCTGTCCCCGGCTCCTGGCCTCGCCCCCCCTCCCTCCCCCCCTCCCGCCCCAGCTGGCCGGCATCTTCCCCCCCAAGTATCTGTACACGTGCACCGTGGGTCGCAACCGGTCCAAGGCCCGCTACGCACTGGCCACCAGTGCCGAGGTGGGGGACCTGCTGGATGCGATTGTGCAGCAGGTGAGTGAGGGAGGGGAGGACGGTGGGAAGGGAAGGGAAGAGAAGGGGGGGTGGGGGGTGAGCGAGTGGCCAATGGGTGGGTGGGGGGGGGCCGCTGCGGAGCAGCCCCTGGCGCATAACTGACTACCACCCATCCCTTTTCGAAGCCCCTCGCGGGCTGCCCAGCGGGCCTGCGCCCCGCGTCTCCCAGTCCTAGCGCCGCGGCTCCCTCCTTACCCCGCTGCCGTATCCGCGGGCTCCTGTCACTTCCTTTCCTCTTAAGCCCCTCCCCTCGCCGCCCTCGCTTGTCCCTGCAATCCCCTCCCCGCCCCGCCCCGCCCCCCTCCCTCCAGGGTATCTACCACCGGCCACGTGCCGCCACCTGCGCCGCCTCCGCCCCCGCCGACCTGGGTCTGTCGGGACTGAGCCTCTCGGGCGGGCGGCGCGACTCGACGAGCTCCGCGGACGCCCTCTCGCCCGACTCGATGCTCGGCGAACTGCTGGGGGCGCAGGCGGCGGGGCTGCAGGGGGAGGGCATGCGGGGGCTCAGGTGGGTGGGAGAGGGGCGGAGGGAAGGGGCGGGTATGTGCCGGGGGGCGGCATGTGCCGGTGCGTGTGTGTGTATATGTCATTACCATATCTGACCGGGCCCTGACGCTGGCCAGGGGCTGCTAACCCAGCCCCGACGGAAAGACCGCCTTGCGCTCTCTCCCTCTTGCGGTGGGAGAAGGGCGTGAGGGGCCGCGATCTTTGTTTTATCAAGGCAGAAAAGTAAGGCAAAGGAAACGGCAGCGCGGCGGCGCCGTGGACTGACTGCCATGGACCCAGCGGGCGAAGGCGAAGCGGGCGATGATGCATCCCAAGGACGTGGGTAGTCCTTCGGGTGGGCAGGCTGCATTGGGCCGGGAGGCTGGGCTGCCACCGCTGGGTTCGTGCCGCACACACACCCAGCGGGTCGTTGGCGCCTTGCCGACGCGGTAGTGCCCCTTCCTGCCGCCTGGCCCCTGCTGCCCTCGCTTCGCCTCCCTCACCTCGCCTTGCCTTACCTTGCCTTCACATGTGACATGTCGCCTTTTGCCTGTCGCATGTCGCCCTGGTTTTGGCCCTGGCCCTGGTCCTGGTGTTGGTGGCGGTGTTGTTGTCTCAGGGATGTTGACCGGCTGTCCGCCATGTCCCTCCCCCTGGAGGAGTCCTCGTCATTGGCGCACTCGGCCAACACGGGCGTGCTGGGCGGCGGTGGCGGGGGCGGCGGAGCCGCCGCCGCCGCCGCCGCCGCCGCCGCGCCAGGCGCTGCCGCCGGCGGCAGCGGCAGCGGCGCCGCTGCCGCCGGCATTGGCGGCATCGGCGGCACCGCGCCGCCGCACCTCGCGTCCCTGGGCCACCACCCCCACTCGCAGCTCTTCCCCTTCCTCAACCACCACGGCCACCACCAGGGCCATCACCACAGCCAGCAACACCACCCGCTACCCCAGCAGCAGCAGCCGCAGCCGCCCTCCCAGCAGCCCTCCCAGCTGCCGCCGCATCAGTCCCTGCAGGTTCAGACCACCGGCTCCTGGGCCGATCTGGAGCACCGACTCACCGCATCCAGTCTGGGGGCGGGCAGCCAGCTGGCAGCCGCATTGGGCGGCGCCAGCGGCGTTGCCGCCGGCGGCGGCGGCGGAGCGGGTAGCGGCAGCAGCGGCGGCGCCAGCGGCAGTCTGGACCATCCCTTCTCCGCGTCGCCGTCGCACCAGCAGTCGCTGCCGACACTGTTCGGTCCGGGACCCGCGGCGGCGGCGGCGCCGGTGCAAGGGCAGGGGCCGGAAGGTGAGGCGATGGCGACGGCCCTGCTGCCGCCCTGGCAGCTGCTGGACGGGCCAGTGGGGGACGCTGCGGAGGCGCCTGGGGCGGCGGCGGCGGCGGGTGGTGGCACAGTGGGGCGCGAGGGCCAGGCGGAGTGACCGGGTCCTTCGAAGGCGGGGACCGCGGGAGGTAGCGCGGCTTGAGAGGAGGAGGCGAGAGTCTGAATGAGATGCCTGATGACCTGGGTAGCCACTGGTGGGGGATGTGGTGGTTGTGGTGGATTTGTATGGGGGGTGGGGTGGGGCTGTGAAGCTGAAGAGAGAGGGGCCGCAGGGTGTGCCACGGGGGTTGTTGAGAAGCGTTCGTCAGTAGGGAGGGAGGGAGGGAGCGGCGCCGGCGCCGGCCGCAACTGCAGCGTCAGCGGCAGTAGAAGCGCAGCACCAGCAGGAGGAGGAGGGGGGCGGAGGAGGAGGGGGCGGGGTGGGAAGGGTGCAGCCGGGCAAGGGAGGTACGGCGGGAGGACGGCGGTGGCTTGGCGGGAAGTGGCGTCGAGGAGGAGGACGATGACGTGGAGAGAGGCGGCACCGTCGAGAACATGGCCTCATGTCTATGCTCCCACGCTGCGTGTAGAGGGGCGGACAGTACAGTATAACAGTTTCAAAAGGGCTGGCGAGGCCACCGAGGATTGCGGGCAGTCGGGCCATAAGCCAAATCCGGGGAGTCCGGCAGCAGATGCAGATGTTGGTTCCGGAGCTCCTCCGGGGGGCCCGGACTGAGGTCCACAGGCAGGTGAGGTGGCTGGCTCCCCGGTCCCTTTGCAGGAAAAGTTGGGAGGAAATTGCAGAGGTTTCGGAGCAGGAGGGGCGGGTCATGCGGCGTGCTTGGTTGGCACCAGTATGTGCACTGGAGGGAGGGGGAAGGGCATCGAAGTGCACTTGTTTTGTTGGTGTGTGCCTTTTTGTTGTGCCAATGTTTGTAGTTTGGTTGCTGTCCGTCCGGTCCGGTGCGGTGCGGTGCGGTGCTGTCGGTTCGCGTGTTTGGCTTTCTCCGCTGTCGCCGGCGATCCGCCAGCGGTGCAGACGCCGCCAGCCTTTTTTTGTGTGGCGGGCCCCTGAGGGGCTTTTCGCCCTCCCCTGAAGGGCTTTTCGCCCCCGTATTTTCTCGCGCTGTGCGGCGGGCAGTGCCGGTGCGGGGTTTTTTTTCCCTCCCTCTGGGGCAGGCGGTCCATCCGGGAGGGGGCAGGCGGTCAATCCGGGAGGGGGCAGGCGGTCCATCCGGGAGGGGCCAGGCGGTCCATCCGGGAGGGGGCAGGCGGTCAATCTGGGAGGGGGCAGGCGGTCAATCCGGGAGGGGGCAGGCGGTCCTGTCTGGTCTGTCCTTCCATTGTTCGCGGTTGGGGCTACGTGTCAGGGTTGGCCGCTTCTCTCGTTTTCGCTCTCTCGCTCTCTCTCTCGCTGATCTCTCAACACAATCGGGGGCTCGCTCGGGTTTGGAACAGGAACTGGATGAAGGCCAAGGGAGGGGAGGTCAAGATGGCTATCTCGATGGAGGTGTGTGGGGGGGGATGCGCGTGCCGCCGCCGGGACACATGCGATTAAGCGGAATAACCCGTGGGCTTGTAGCGGGTGCGCCGGCGGACGGACCTGCGCGCTTGCTGGGCCTCACGACGGATGGAGGCGGAGGGATGGAGGGATGGAGGGGGGCCCCGGCGTCCCGTTTATGCCTGGGGGGGCGGTGGGGCGGGCGTGTCTTGCTGCCCCGTAGGGGGCGCGCATGCCGCTGTTGCCAGCGCCCACAGCGCTGAAGCGGGAGGAGGTCGTTCTGCCGCGTCTCTCGGGTGGTGGTGGTGGGGGGTGATGGCGGCGTGGTGGGAGGCGTCGGTGATGAGGCGGTGGTGCTGATTTTAGTGGCAGGACCGCGGAGATGGGTGTGGATGGTGCCCGGGGTGGGTGTGCGACAACTGCGTGTTTGTGTACTGCTGCCGCCGACGTTATCTAGTTGGGGCAGCGGCGGTGAATGTCAATGTGGGCATGTGATGGTGATGATGGTGATGGTCATGTTCATGGTGGTGGTGGCGGTGATGGTGGTGATGGTGGTGATGGTGGTGGTGGTGGTGGTGGTGGCACTGGGTTGGATGTTCGGATGGCGGTGGTGTGGCTCTGATGGGGCTGTGGCTGTATTCCTCTTGTCTGCACGGAGTCTCAACAAGTGAAGTTGCGGCGGTGGGCGGCGGTGGGCGGCGGGGAGAGAGTCGTCTGTGGGCTTGCTAGTGCGCATCACGTTCGGCTTCTGCGGACGGGACGGGAAGGCCCAAGAAGGCCGCCCGCGAGCGCAGCTCCGCCCTCCCGCTCTCCCCCCCTTCAGGCCGACACCAGGTTAAGAGCTGCTGAGGACCGCCCCACCCCGCCGAGCCGCTGGCCCAAATGGCACCGCCGGCCGGGGTCGGCTCGACAGGCTCGGCAGGTGTCACCCGCACCCGCACCCGCCCGCCTCGCGCTCGTAGGGCTGGCACCTGGCAGCGCCGCCGCAAAGCGGGAACCGATGTGTGGCCGGACCCCTCCCCGGCGTTTGGCGTTGGATGCTGTGGAGGCTCCAAGGGAGGGTGATGGAGCGCCGTTACGTCCCGACAGTTTCGTTCTCTAAGGCAGCGCTGGGAAAGGGGGGGGAGCAAGTAAAACAAAAGGGGGAGCAGGACAAGACAGTGTGTGTGTGTGTGTGGAGGGCGGGTGTAATGGATTTCCAGGGCGGATGGTGAGGTGCGCCTGGCGGCGAGTTCCTTTCTGTTTGGTTGGCGTGGCGCGGTGTGTGTAAACGGAAGATATGGGTGGATGCAGCAACCCAAAGTAACTTGGTGATGTGGTTCGGTATGGTATGGTCCAATGGTTCTTTGGTGTGGTGCTATGGTATGGTGTGGATCTATGGTGTGATCTGTGGTGTGGTGCGTTGTAGGGTCCCTTCCCGCCAGACCGGGCGACCGGGCGAGGAGGATTGAGGCGGCGGCGTCGGCGGCAGCCGCGCCTATGCCACTTTACTCGGTTTGGTGGTGGGTTGGGGCGGTGGCGGTGGCGGTGGTGTGGGGGCGGCCGCTTCCCTGGTTGGTCCTTGAGAGGCGGGGTCGTCCCGTAGACGGGTGCAGGTGTGTGTTACGGCCTGCCGGAGGTGGAGGACCCCCCCCCCCAGGCCGTGTGAGCCACCCCCGGCCTCGACGACGACGCTGCGGGTGTCGAGGCTGGTGGCGGTGAGGGTGAGGGTGACGTTGAGGGTGCGGCTGAATTGCGCGGCGCTGGTGTGGCGCTGCCGCTTGCCGCCCGGGTCGCATCCTGTGCGCGATTCGGAGTTCGGGTGCTCGGGTGGGGATTGTGTCAAGGTGGGGCGGAATTACCGGTATTGTGGAACGGAGCTCTCTCGAGGTGTGCGGAGGGGCTCCCCCTTGGTCGGTGCTGCTGCCACTGCCGCCCCTGCCGCCACTGCTGCTTGAATTTGGGTTGCTGGATGGATGGATTGATGGATGGCTGCGGATGGGGTCAGGCTGCGGATGCGTGGATCAAAGCTGCCGTGTCAGTCTGCTCGGCTGGCCGGCCGCCGCGGGGCCTGGTACTGCCCTCTGTCAGTGGGGGGTGGGCAGCGATGGGCCGTTGGCCCGTTCAGCGGGGCGCTTAGCTGGCTGGCTGGCTGGCGCCGCGCAGGCGCTGCAGGACGTACCGAACCGCACCGATCGAGCAACGGGAAAGGGCAGGTCGCATGGGTGGGCCGAGGCCGCCCGCTGAGGACGATCTCTCTCTTTCTCTTTGCGAGATGGTACACAGTCGTGCCCTGCGACTGCGACCACCCGGAATCAACCCGTACACCGGGAGGAGGGCTAGGAAAAAGGGAGACTGCCGCTGTGGTCGGGCGGAGGCAGGTTGCCATGTGCGTGCCGTATCAGCCCAAGCCTCCCCCGCCTACCAGGGTAGCGGGTATTCAAACGGGGGAACGACGGGGTGATGCAGTTCATGCAGGTGGCAGGGGTGCTACCGCTGCGGCTCCCTTCATGTCAACAGGTGGAGCCAGCGGACCGTCTGGCGTTGCGCTGCAGCGGAGCAGCCAACAGGGCGGAAGGAAGCCCTCCGACCAGCTCATCTCAGCTCAGCTCAGCTCATCTCAGCTCGGCTCAGCTCGGCTCAGCTCCACCGTGCGAGTTGCGGCTCGGGGGATTTAGCCTCGTGGACCGCCCCTGTCCATCAAATAATCGATCAATGAATCAATGACGCCAATCCGAAAGGAAGAAAGGAAGGGCCTTGGTCGCAAGGACGTAAGCAATCCGTCCTGGAGCAACCACCAACCGCGCCCACAGCAGTTGGGTTCGCGGCCCCGCGCCAACAACCCACCCCCCTCCGACCCCGTCCCCATCCCTTCGTCGAAACGCCAGGGGCGCCCCCGGCTACCCCGCGCGCCGCCTGGGCACTCCCTTCCTTGCCCGTACACCGAATGAGGCCCGGAAAACGGAAACCCTAAAACCCTAATCCGACATCCAACACGGAACGCACCCGTCACGTGACCACCGACGACGAGGCATCACACAATAGGGCCCACAGGGGGCCCCGACCGGGTCCCACAAGCGCACTCAGACAGACTTTCCGCCCCCGCCACCATACCGCAAACCTTTCAAGAAACCCAACCGCAGTCATTCACCCCCCGGCCCAACCCGTATCCGGCCTCGTCTCTGCCTCGTCTCTCGTATCCGACCACGTCTCTGCCTCGTCTCTGCACGCCTCACCTCACATGACACGACACGAACCAGCCCGTATAGGTCGACTTGCGCACATACACGCCGGCCCCGCCACCGATTACCGCCCAGGCCCCAGGGCCGCACTGCCAACCTTCCATCCGGCGTGGAATTACGTCCCAACACCGCCGCCCCCCCCCATCATGCGGTAACCCCCGATGAGGGCCTCGAGGCGTCCCACGGTACCTGGGAGCACGACGCGCTCAATGTCTATGGCATAGGGAGGGACAGGTGCGCGGGCGGGACAGGTGGGGCGGGGCGGGTGGGGGGCCATCGGGTGTGATGAGATGACCTGCAGAGGAGGCAACCGTGAGCTGAAGCGGAAGCGGGACAGCGTGTGGGAAGACCTGCACACCTTGCCCCCATGCCACCCCCACACCAGTACCCTGACCCGCCGCGGCGGCCTCTCGGGTCGGTCCTGCACAGCCCACATGGCCTCCGAATGAACATGCCTCCAGCCCCCAGCCCTCCCTCCCGACGTCCCGAGGCAGCCGACACCTTCCCTCCTGGGGCCCCGCATACTGTATCCCGTCCCCGGCGGGGTCAAGGCACCTCCTCCTCCTCCTCCCCCTGGCATTCGGCCCTCCGAATACCCACCCACCTACCCACCCACCTACCTACCCACATAACTACCTACCGTGCTAGCGGGCAGGACAGCCGCCCGCGCCGCGCTCCGTCTCGTCGAGTTGCGCAATGTCGCGTTCCCCGGGTCGCCTCATTGGTCCCCCGGGGCTTGACCCTTCCCCAGGTGGTGTTCGCTGCAGGGAAGACAGCCTGCCTCCCCCCGCCCCCAAGAGCCCCCGCTCCACCGGCGCGGTCTCCTCCTCCTCCTCCTCCGCGGAGCCCGGCCTCCTGCGCAGCCAGTTCCCCCGGCGCCACAGCAGCGGCGAGGGACCGCCGGAGCGAGGGCCCCTGCCGTGGCGCTGCGGCGCACCGCGCAGCCCCTTCTCCTCCGCCCCCTGTTGCCGGCCCGGCGCCGCCTGCGCTAGCCCCGGCAGGCCGCCTTATGCCGGGGCCAGTGGGCGCGCTGACAGGCCGCGGAACAGTACAGCACCTCCCGGCAGCGCCCGCAGCGCAGCAGCGGCGGGCCGTCCGCAGCGGCCGGTGCGCCGTCGCGGTCGGCTTCAGCGGCGGCGGCGGCGTCGCCGCCGCCGCCCCAGCGGCCGGGCGCGCCGCAGCTGGCGCAACGGTGCCCCGCGGGCGGTGACCCGTGGGTCATCAGCACCGCTGCTGCTGCGGTGGCAGCGGTGGCGGCAGCCTCCTGGGTGTCACCGCCCGAGCGAACGGTGACGCCGGTATTTGCGCGTTCGCTGCTGCTGCTGCAGCTGGTGGTGGTGCTGGTGGGAGTACGGCCCTCCGCCGACACGCGCAGCAACTCCGCCGCCAGTTGCTGCGCGGGTGCGGCATGTGGGTCAGGTGGGGCACGACCGTCGCCGCGTTCGACGGAGCCGGCCCCAGCCGGCCATGTGCTGGGAGGAGCTGGCGGATTCGTGGAGGCTGGGGCTGCTGATGCCGCCGTGGTGGTCGCTGCAGGGCTTGCGGGAGAGGCGGCCGCTGCTGCTGCTGCGGCGGCGGCTGCAGCCCTGTTCGCCAGGGCCTGGGCAGCCTCTGGAGCCACCGAGGCGGCGGCCGCGGGGCCGGTGAGTGGGATGGCGCCTGGCACCGGAGGAGTGTCGCGGATGGTGCGCATCTTGTTGAGGCGGTCGAGGCGGAGCTGGACGCCCGGCAGCATGGCGCGGAGGTCGCCCGCATCGACGGCGTCCGCGAATATCGCGCATACCGGCGAGGATAGAAACGTGTTAACTTTTTGTAAGAACGTGTCGTAATGTGAAATCGCTTCGTCCAGGCGATGCCCCTTGTCGGCAGCTTCTGCCAAACTCAGTCCATCAAACGCGGCAAAGAGAAATTCAACTGCATTGTCGGGCGTTAAGGACTTCAAACGATCCATAGCAGCTACACGTGCACAACATAGAGAAGGAACGGAGGACGTGGAACACAGCCAGTAAGAAAACTGTAAGAACAGGATGTACGATTTCCCGCCGTGGAACCAACTGCAGGTTGCCATCACATAACAGCTGGGGAAGTTGCCGAACTTTCGATAAAATCTAGCCATGGACTTAGACGACGGAGAGCGCTATGCTGCTGCAGCACTTTTCACCCTCGCGCTGCACACGACACAGGTAACCCAACAGGGTGTTGCGCTAGCCATAAAGCAGCGGGAGCTTGTCGATATATTCTTAATGAACAATCTATTGTATTAATATTTCAACAACCAAGGCAAGGCTGATGCTTGCACAGGCTTAAACTAGTTGATGCTCCTTATGTTGTAGGTCGAAATCGGCGTGGATGGGGAAGGCAAGCTCCTGGGCGCCTTCAAGTCAGCCTGGGGTAAGGTGGCTTGCCATAACTTGAGCACGGAGACCCAGGTTCCAACCACCTAATGCCATCCATCGCAGGCTGCCCGGATGAGGAGCTGTTCGACGACCTCATCTGCGTACGGGAGGATGAGCCCTGGCCTGGGATGGAGGTAGAGATTGCATTCACGGAAAGGGCTTCCGGTACTGCGCGCTACGCGCGCCTGTCCAGGGTTGCACCGGGTATACCTGTTGATCGCCCCTCCCCTCGTGTTCTTCCCACCCGGCCTCGCCTCTCCCCGCCCCACATGCACCTCGCCTCGCCTCGCCCAAACGAAACCCGCGCTCCCCTCCCCTCTCACCTCTCCCCCCCTTGACGCCCTCGCCGCAGGTTCCCAACGGCTTCTGGGGCTTCGACTGCTGCGCCCCCCTGGGCCTGTGCCGGCGGGTCTACCGCGCGCTGAATATCGTGGAGACGCGCTGGCCGGGTGAGAACGAAACAGCCGTAGGCGTAGAAACAGCCACCAAGAACACCAATAATACGTTATCGAGAACCAACAGTCACTTCCCCCCTCCTCCTGAGGCGCATCGCGTCCACTTGCTCGCCGCTGCCACCACCCGGCCACCTGGCCACCGTTCGCGACAGCGCGACGCGTCTTTTGCACACACACACACACACCACCCCTCACACCATCCCCCAACCCCCGCCTGCGGTGCCCCACCGGCTTTCGCCAGCGTGTGCGTGATGCCTCATCAAGCTGCTCGCACCACATCACATCACACCACGAGCGACCTCGAGAGACCAACCCCCCCAATCACCACCCAACCACATCGCCCGCGGCCCCCTCCCCTTTTCCCGCAGGTCTGGTCAAGATGCCCGACGTTTCGACAGCCGCCAACGCGCACGACGCCCAGGTGGCCCTGGTGAAGCTCGTCCGCAGGTGGGGTTGGGGGTTTTAGGGTTTAGCCGTACTTACGGTACGGCAGTTTGTACAGCAGGCGATTTTATGCGGCAGCGGACAGGGCGCGGACGCGTGCGGGGGATTCGTTGTCGGCGGTCGCCCAACTGGCGGCCAACTGGGGCAGGACAGGGCGGAGGGCAGCGGGCGGCTGCCACGGCGCATTGACCCCCGCCTGCATCCAGCGTGGGGGCTGTTGGGGGGCCGCTGCCGCGGTCCTATCCCAGCCGCTCAGCCCCAATCCACCTCGTTGTGCGGTACTACCCTAGTACGGCACACTGTATGTACGACGCACTGTACCGCGCAGGTACGGCGCCTTGCTGGATCCCGCCGTGGCACCGCTGATTCGTCGTGCCTTGTCGGTGGACTGGGGAGACGGCGGCGGTGACGGCGGCGGCGGTGACGGCAAGGCCACTGGCGACGACGCCGGCGGACAGGGCGAAGGGGGGCTGAGTCCAGCGGACGGAGCGCAATCGGGCGCGGAAGAGGCGGAGGCGGAGCCGCACCGGAGGCAGCTTGCAGCGCCGCCGGAGCCGGGGGAGCCGCCGCAGTCGCCGCTGCCGTTGCCATCGCCGTCGGCGCCCTCCCGGCCGCCACCCAGCTCACAGGGCGCTGACGGCGCCGGTGACCCTGCCTGCGGCGGTAGCGGCGGCGGCGACGGCGCTGCGGACCAAGCGGAGCTGCCTGCCGCAGAGGCGGCAGCGGCGGCGGCTGCCGTGACGGCACAACCGCCGCCGCCGCCGCATCATCATCAGCATCATCAGCAGCAGCAGCAGCACTACGAGCCGCCTGCGGAGCGCGCCCCGGCGGCTGGTGGCGGTGGCTGCAGCGGCGGAAGGCCGGAGACGGCTTCAGCTCCTGCGGGTACGGTGGCGGCAGCGGCAGCGGCAGCGACAAGGGAGGTGGAGGAGGAGGAGGGGGAGGAGGGGGAGGGGCGGTCGCCGGTGGAGCACGCGACGGAGCCGTCGGGGGAGGCCGAGCCGCAAACGGATGCGGCTGGCGGTACGGCTGGCGGTACGGCGGCGCAAACCCGCCGCGAGGCGCCATCATCGGTCTGCGGGGAGGACGGCGACCCGGGGCCTCGGGAGGGAGGGGGGCGGGGGCTCGCGGCGGGTGGATCTGCGGGGGGCGGGCCGGAAGGCGGGAGCGGCGGCGGCGGTGGTGACGACGCCGTCGACGCTTCGGCCCTGGCGTCGCCGCGGGCCTCCGTCGTCCTCCGCCACGACCCCACCCACCAGTCCGTACTGGCGCTGTACGAGCTGATTGGCGCCTGCCTGCGCGCCGCCGCCGCCGCCGCTGATGACGGCGAGGGCGGCGGGGGCGATGCTGCCGTCATCACGGATGCGACGGGGGAGGAGGGGGCTGCGGCGGCGGCGGCGGCGGACGACGACGAAGGCGCGCAGGCGGCGGCGGCGGCTGTCGCTGCCTCCGCTGCCGCCAGCAGCGGCGGCGGCGGTGGCGGAGCCGGAGATGCAGCTGCGGGCGTGAAGCGCAGGGGCGGCCGCTTGAGCAGCTTCCTTGGCGGCAGCAAGCTTTTTGGCGGTTCCGATGGCGGTGGCGGTGGCGGCAAGGCCGCGGGGAGGGGATCTGGCGGTGTCAGTGGCGGTGGCGGCGGTGGCTCCAGGGCGTCCGAGGGCGGTGTGCCTCGGCTGGTTCGGAGGCCGCTGGTCCGCTGGTGGGTCGCGGCGCGGCGGGCCAAGTGCCGGGGGTGGCGGGGGGGGACCGGGGGGGGAGGGGCACATTCCAACGTGGGCTGGTGCGCTGGTGGGCTGGGCCCGGGCGGTAAGAGGCCGCTCGGCGCCCCGGCGGCCTGCTTGCTGCGCCTCGCCGCGGGCTTCGGCGTCGTCGTAGTCGTCGGCGGTGGTGGTGGTCCCGCTCGGCTGTTCCTGATTGTGCTGATGATTGTGCTGAAAGGAGGTTGTGTGGTCCGTGTTGCCCGTGCTGTGTCCCTGGCACGGGCGATTTGGGTCGGGTCGGGTGGGGCCGTCAACAACACCGCTGGCCTCCATTCCGTAGGATCGACAGAACGTGCCCATTTATTCATCTATCTAACTATCTATCTATCTATCTATCTATCTATCTATCTATCTATCTATCTATCTATCTATCTATTTCGATATTGGCGGGGCACCCACCGCTGGGCAAGCCCAACCGTACTAACCGTGTGTGCACGCCCCCCCCCGCCACACGTCCCCCGCTCTACACGCGACATGTACCTCACCACGCAGGTACGACGCCCGCGCGCGGGTGGCGCTCCGTCGCTTCTGCCACTGGCTTCACATCCCCGCCTCCAAGATGCACGCCATGGAGCAGATGTGGGCGCTGCAGCTGCTGACGCTATCTATCTATCTATCTATCTATCTATCTATCTATCTATCTATCTATCTATCTATCTATTTCGATATTGGCGGGGCACCCACCGCTGGGCAAGCCCAACCGTACTAACCGTGTGTGCACGCCCCCCCCCCGCCACACGTCCCCCGCTCTACACGCGACATGTACCTCACCACGCAGGTACGACGCCCGCGCGCGGGTGGCGCTCCGTCGCTTCTGCCACTGGCTTCACATCCCCGCCTCCAAGATGCACGCCATGGAGCAGATGTGGGCGCTGCAGCTGCTGACGCTGCGGCCGGACGGAGACTTCAACCTCAGTGCCAGCGCCAGCGCGGGGGGGGGCGCCAGCGCGGGGGGCGGTGCGGGGGCCGCTGGCGGCGGCAGCGGCGGCGGCAGCAGCGGCGGCAGCGGCCGTTACGTGACGTACCTGAAGATCTCGGCGGGGGCGCTGGGCGGCGCGGCGCTGCTGGCGCTGACAGGTTGGGACGGTGGGGAGGCGGGGGGCGGGCGGGGAGTAGTGACGGTGAGGCCGCCGCGGAAGGGAGCGGAGGCGACGTTGGGTGAAAGGACCGCGGACAGAGGACCGCGGACCCAGCGACGCTGACCATACCGGTACCATCCGGTTTGAGCGGGCGGGGGAGGGCTGCGCCGTAGCCCGCTACGTCAAGTCAAGTCAAGTCAAGTCGGACGAGCCCGGGCGGCTGCCGGGGTCACCGGACCTCGGCGGCCGGAACACCGCTGGCGCTGACACTGACACTGACGCGGTCTTGCAACCCCGTGCCTCGCCACGCGGCGTCGCGGGTCTTTTCCCTCCCCGCCAACAGCCCAACACACTCTCTCTCTCTCATCTGTACATCTTTTGCGGCCTCGTATGGCGGGTTTGGCTTCGGCCTTGGGCCCCTCCTCTTCTTTCCTCCTCCCTGCTCCTCCCGCCCGCCCGCCCACCCGCCTCCGCCTCCCTGCCTCCGCCCCCATCTCCCCAGGCGGTCTGGCCGCCCCCGCCATCGCCGCCGGTCTGGGCAGTGCCATCATGGTGCTTGGCGGCAGCACCGCCGCCGCCACCGCCGTCACCAGCCTGGGGGGCACCGCCGCCGGCACCGCCGCCATCACCAGTACCTTTGGCGTCATCGGCGCCTCGCACGCGGGATCCAAGACCGCCGCACTCTACGGTGGGTGGCTGGCTGGCTGGTTGGGGTCTGACGACGGTCTGACGTCGATCCGCGTCGGGCGGCTGCGGACCTACACGCCACCTTACCCTTACCCCGCCCCGCCCTACCGGTGTGCCCCGCAGGCGAGGTGCGAGAGTTTGGATTCTGGAGCATCTCCGCGCCCTTCGTGCTGCCGCCGCCGCCATCGGCGGCCGAAGACCCGGAGGACGGCGCCGCCGCCGACGCCGCTGACGCCGACGCCACCGCTGGCGGCGGCGGCGGTGGCGGCGCTCTGAGCAGCTGGAACAGCCTCTTCCGCTGGCGGTCCAAGAACTCCAGGTCGATTGGGACCGATGCCAGCGGCGGCGGCGGCGGCGGCAGCCTTGTCGCGACGGCGTCGTCTCCGCCGCCGCCACCGCCGGCTCTGCAGCAGCGGGCACAAGAGCCGGGACCGGAGCGAGGAGAAGACGGCGAGCCGGAAGTGACGAGAGACGAGGCGCGCGGCGGCGCCGCGCCGCCGCCGCCGCCGCTGCAGCCACAGGGCGGCGGCGGCGCGGCGGCGGCGGCGGCGGCGACGGAGGGAGAGCGGCCGCCGCTGCCGCCGGGGCCCCGCACCGGGGCGGAGGGTCGCTCGGGCGGCGGCGCCGCGCCTCACGGCGGCGGGGCTGGTGCGCCGTCGGCAGCGGCGGCGGCGGCGGCGGCGGCGGCGCGGCCGCGCAAGAGTCCCTCCAATGTGTCCCACGACGGTCTGTTCATTCCCGCGGAGCTGCTCGGCGGCGATGACGGCAGCGGCGAGGGCGCCGGCGCCGGCAGCAGCGACGGTGGCGGCGGCGACGGCGGGCCGTTGGATCTGAGCCACCCAGCGGCCCTGTTCCGGCACGCACCGGTAACGCCATATCCGCCACCGCCGTCGCCGCCGCCTCCGGCGGTGGCGACAGCGTCGGCGATGGGCGGCCTGGCCGCTGGCACCGACGCCGCAGCACCGGCAACGTCCAGGCCTAGCGAATTATTATCACCATCGCCAGCAGCATCAGCAGCGCTGTCAGCAGCAGCAGGAGCTCCTGCTGGCATTGGCCGTAGCAGCAGCGGCGGCGGCGGCGGCAGTGGCGCCGGAGGCAGCGCCTGCGGCGGCGGCGGCAGCGGCGGCGCTCCCACCGGCGAGGTCGCCGCGGCGGTGCACCCCGTGGAGACCAGTCCCTGCCCCTCGGAAGGAGGGTCGAATGTGGGCCGGGGCGCCGGCAGCTGCGGCGGCGCCGCCACCGCCGCTGCCTGCACCGTCGGCAGTCGCGACCCACGGGTCGCTTCAAACGGCGGCGCCGCCGCCGTGGCGCCGATCCGCAGCAGCACCGACGCCGACGCCACCGCTTGCAATGAGGCCGAGGGCGCGAGCGCCAGCGCGATCGGCCGCAAGGACTCCACCAGCGGCAGCGACGGCGGTGGCTCACTCGGTGACGACGACGACGACGGCGGAGCCGACCCGTGGGTCGCGGAAGATCTGGCGGCATCGGAGCGGGCGGCAGTGGCGGCGGCGCGAGCGCAGATGGCGAGCAGCGGCGGCGGCGCCGTGCAGGGTGCCTACGTGGAGGCGCTGATGGCGGAACTGGATGCGGAGGCGGCGGACCTCGACGGCGCTGTTGGCGGCGGCGGCGACGGCCGTACGGCAGCGGAGTCTGTGAAGGACGGCAAGCAGCAGCAGCAGCGGCAGCGGCAGCAGGGAAGGTCGGGGCGAGGGAAGGCGGGGCAGCTGCGGCCGCTGCTGCCGCTGCCTGTCAACCCGCGCCGCAGCGGCGACGCGACGCTGGCGCTAACGATTGCGGTGAACGGGTGAGTCGAGACGGGCTAGCCGGGTGCGGCGAGGTGAGGTGAGGTGGGGCGAAGAGACGGGTGCGAAGTGCGGGTGCCGTGCAGTGCAGTGCAGAGCAGTGGGCGGGGGCGGGGGCTGGGGCGGGCTGAGGTCCTGCTTCTTGCAGACAGTGTGTCTCCCAACTCCACGGCAGGGCAGGTCAAGCACGGCAGGGCAGGGCAGGAGGTCCACTGGCGGCGGCGGGTGCGTGATCGATTCGCGTCGGGTGCGAGCGTACCTGAACGCCTCTGCAGCTTCCCCCCACAGCATACCATCCCGGCGGTCGAGTAGCGCCACCCGCCGTGCCGCCGCCGCCGCCGCCGCCGCACCCCTCCCCTCCTTCTCCAAACTACCGGTACACCAGCTTGACCCGTACCCCTCCCGTCCCCTCCCCTCTCGCCACCCCGCCCCTCACTTCCCCGCCCTTTCCCCGCCCCTGGCCCCCGGGCCCCTCCCCTCCACTCCCCTCTATGTGTGTATGCACTGGCTCCCCCCGTCCGTCCGTCCGTCCGCTGCAGGTGGGTTAAGCAGCCGGAGGACTTTGTGGCCCCCTGGCGGCCGCTGCCCAGCGGCGGTCGGGAGCTGTGGGCGCTTGTGTGGGAGAGCGATGTGCTCCAGTCGCTGGGGGGCGCTCTGAAGCGCTTCATTCGGGATAAGGCCATCGAGGAGAGCTCAAAGATGGTGTTGAGGCTGGGAGTGTCGACGGGTGGGTGGGTGGGTGGGGGGGTGGGAAGTGGGTGGGGTGGGTGGGGTCGGGTGGCTGGGTGGGTGGGTGGGTGGGGTCGGGTGGGGTGGGTGGGTGGTTATGGTTATGGGTGGGCGGACGGGGCAGGCGGTAGTTGGGAAGATACCGCAGCGAAGAAGATGTCCCCGGCCGGCCGTGCGGGTAGGGTGGGTGGGGTGGGTGGGGCGGGAAGGGGGAGGACAAGGGCGTGTGTGGGGGGGACGGGGGGAGCAGGGATTATGTAGGAGTCCGGGTGGGCGGATCCAGGGACCCAGGGGCGGGGATGGGCAGTCAGCGCTGACGTGAGATGACCTCTGGTCGCCCCGCCCCCGGCCCCCCCCCGTTTTCCCTGCGCTCTCTTCCCACCATGTGGCAATACGTCGTTGCCTCATTTCGTGCCCTCTGCTCTCCGCCCTCAGCGCTGGTGACGGCCATGATGCTGCCCATGGCGGTCATGAGCGCAATCAACCTCACCATCGGCAGGTGGGGGCGGGGGCGGGGTTGCGGGGGGTTTGCAGGTGGGGTGGGGGGGGCGGGGTGTGAGGTCAGGTGACACCGGCGGCGGAGGCCACGTGAGAATGCCCAACCCCCCTTCCGTCCCCCCCCCCACCGGCCTATACGTGGATAACCTCCCGTCCCCCCCACACAACGCAGCCGGCCAGTCGGCCTCGGCCGCACACCCCCGGGCCAGTCTACCCCCGGGGCCGGCTCGGGAAGCCCCCCTGGAAGCCCCATTGCGTGGCAGCGTTCCCGCTCCCGTTCCCCTCGGGCGGCGGTGCAAAGCGGCCCACCCGCTGGGGCCATCACCCACCCGCGCGCGATACGTATGCGGCCGGATGGGAGTTTTTGCCCCATGCCCCATGCAACTGCACCGGTGTGTGTGTCACGCCGCCTCCGTTCCATTGCTGCGGTATTTGTAAAAAGTACCACCACCAACACCACGACCACCACCCCCACCACCATCACCACCAACACCAACACCAACACCAACACCACCAACACCAACACCACCAACACAAACACAAACACAAACACAAACACAAACACAAACACAAACACAAACACAAACACAAACACAAACACAAACACAAACACAAACACAAACACAAACACAAACACAAACACAAACACAAACACAAACACAAACACAAACACAAACACAAACACAAACACAAACACAAACACAAACACAAACACAAACACAAACACAAACACAAACACAAACACAAACACAAACACAAACACCAACACCAACACCACCAACACCACCAACACCACCACCACCAACACCACCAACACCACCAACACCACCACGTCCCCACCGGCCGCCAGGGACAAGTGCTCCCTGTGGGGGGGAGAGGGGAAGGCGCAGTGCGCCTCCGGTGCGGTCCTCTCCGGTTCTCGGTTTGGCCGCCACAGTCTGCCCACGCCCCATCCAACCCCGAAACACACTTACCGCAACCCACCGCTGCCCCGTGCGCTTGCGACCCCCCCGGGGAGGGGGTACAAGGGGGGCGGTGGATAACCCCCCGGTAGCCACGCCTCGAACCCCCGTCGTCCTCCCGTCCGCTGCCCCGCCCTCCCTGCCCCTCGTGCCCTCTCAACTTGCTCCTCCCTGCTGTCCTGCCCCACCCCGTCGGGCGCCTGGGTGTGTCTATGTGTGCTTATGTGTGCTTGTGTGTGTGTTGGTGGTGTTTGTTGTCAGTCGCTGGCGTGTGGCCCTGCGGCGGGCGCAGCTGGGCGGTCGCTGTCTGGCCCACTTGCTGATGCAGGGCGGGCACGGAGACCGGCCGGTGACGCTGGTGAGTGTGTGCGGGGGGGAGGGAGGGAGGGAGGGTGGGAGGCTGAGAGGGTGGGAGGGTGGGCGGGAGGGAGAGTAAGAAAAAGGTAGCGCAGCGAAGTGACGGAGACGGCGTGAGCGAGCGGACCCTGAACCCAGCAATAGGGAGGAAGGATGGGTGGGGCGGAGGGAGGGAGGGAGGGCAGGGCAGGGCAGGGAGCCGCTGGGCGCTGCACGCGCGGTGTGGGGTGGGGTGAGCCTGCGGCGGTGGGTGAAGGAGCGAGGGCGGCGGGAGGGGGCGCGCAGTCTCTCCGCTACGGCTGGTGGACAGGAAGCGGCCACGTACCCCCGTGTACGAACCCCCGGTTGCAGCAGCCGCGGCGCCGACGACGTAGCCGCCTGGGCCTCCGAGCCCGAGTTGCGAGACAACTCCCGTTGGCGTGTTTGCTCCTTCCTTGCCGCATCCCCCCCATTGCCCACGCTCGCGCGCATGCCCCACGGCCGCGCACCGCGCACCTCCTGCCCGTCCCGCACACGCGCACATCACACGTCATTGCTTCACCGCTTCAAACCCCAGCCCCGTGGCCGCCCCGCTCCGCCCCTCCCGCTCCCCGCCGCCCCGTGGCCTCCCCGCCCCGCAGATCGGCTTCTCCATCGGCGCGCGCCTCATCTTCCACTGCCTTTTGGAGCTCAGCCGCTGCGGTGCTCGCGGGCTGGTGGAGTGTGCGGTGCTGCTGGGCACTCCCGTGTCCGCCAACGCAGGTGCGTGCCGGCCGGGTGCTGCGGCACCGCACCGCAGCAGTGCTGCAGTACCGGGTACCTTGACAGTACGGCACAGTACAGTACACTACAGTACAGTAGGTACACTACAGTACAGTACGGTATACAGTACAGTACAGTACAGTACGGCACAGTACAGTACAGTACAGTACGGTACAGTACAGTACAGTACAGTACAGTACAGTACAGTACAGTACAGTACAGTACAGTACAGTCAGTACAGTACCGGCATGTTTGACAGTTTATATACAGTGACAGTGACAGTGACCGGTTGCAGACCCCTCTCCGCCAGGGAGAGCCGCCGTGGGTCCAGGTAACGACTACTGCAGGTACATATCATATCATATCATAATGCAAGGTGCCTTCCGTACCGTACAGTACAGGCCTCCGAAGTCAAGCCAACCTCGTCCCAGGCTGGCGCTCCCGCTGCGCTTTCGCGAGCGATAGGTGCTAGTCGATTGACCACGTGCGAACCCCTGGTGACGATCCCTGCTACCATTTTCCTGCGCGGGCACATGCCTGATTGCCTGTGCGCTACGGCCGACCCCGGGGGTTGCGGATGCGAGGATGCGGGCGGGAGGAGGGCCAGGCCAGGTCAGCTGGGAAACGGGGCCAGATATACCGGTAAATTAAACAATTAAATATACGCACTAATTGCGAACTTCGCTCTTCGTTTTTGTCCGCAGGTCGCTGGGCGGCGGCGCGCGGCGCGGTGGCGGGCCGGCTTGTGAACGCCTTCTCCTCCAACGACTGGGTGCTGGGCGTCATCTTCCGCGCCCACTCTCGAGCGGCGCTGTCGTCGTCTCTGTCCGGCGGCTGCGGACCCGCGGGTCTGGGTCCCGTGGTGGTGGCTGGCGTGGAGAACATCAACCTGTCCTCCCTCATCGCCGGCCACACGCAGTACCTGGAGAAGCTTGACGAGGTGCTGTGTGCCTTGAACCTGGCGGAGCACTGAGCAGCCGATGAGCCGATCAGCCAATTAGCCGGGGTGGGGGGAACGAGGGGCAGAGGGGCAGGGGAGGGCAGGGGCAGGGGAGGGCAGGACAGGGGAGTGGCAGGGGAGGGCAGGTGAAAAAAGGATACCGCAGCAAGGTTACTAGGAGGCGACGTTGGCGAACAGAGGGGAGGGGAGGGAAGGGGACGTTGGCGAACGGAGGCTGGGTTAGGTTAGGATAGGGTAGCGTAGCGTAGCGTAGCGTAGGGCAGGCTAGGGTAGGTTTGAGTAACGTGTGCACCGCGGGCCTGGCGAGAGGACAACAGGACATCAGTGACGAGCGGTTGGGAGGGGGAAGGGCCGGGGGGGCCAAGACGCCGTGTGATGGGGCCGGGAGGGGGGGGGCGCAAGAGGGTTGAAGGGGCAGCGGATGGGGGTGGTAGGAAGCAGAGGGAGGGCGGGCCGCCGACCTCCACGCTCCACCCGGGCGGAAGGGGAGACGAGACAAGGGGAGGCGGGGCATGTGGCGGCCGCTTGAGTACATCTACACCGGCGAACGAGCCAGCTAGGTGCACGGCGCCCGTGCGTGCCGTGTTTCACCACGCGAAAAGGTGCCGTTGCATGGGACATTACCTTACATGCACAGAAAGGTGTGGGTGGGGAACCCCGCACCGCGCTCGGTTGGCGGGAGCCGCCCGGCCTGTGACCTAGCAGGGCAGGGAGCTGGCTGGCTGGCTGGCAGCACGCGGGCTGGCGTGACAGGAGGCAGTGCTTGTCGAAACAAGGGTGGGGTGTTGCAGTGTGGGGTACCGTATTGGTGTCGGCGTCAACTGCAAACCGATTCATTCATTCGATGTGGAGTGGTGTGAAGCAGCGCGTATACGGTAGCCGTGCATCGGCCGACAGCGGCTCACACGCACGGCCCCGGCCCCACCGGCCTGATGCCTGCAGGCTTTCACCCCCTCCGTTTGCCCCCGTGGGTAGGGCGTTGGGTCCCGTGGGAGATGGGGGATGGGGGATGGAAGGTGGAACTCGCCCAAGTGCGACCAGCGGGGCGCAGTTCAGGGGTCGAGGAGTTCAGGGGTCGACGCTTCGGGTTCTGGGTGGTTGCTTCAGTTTGCGTCCCCTGAAAAGCCGGGCCATACCACGCGCGCGCGTGTGTGTGTGTGAGGGGAAGGGGCGGGGAGAGTTCCGTCTCGGCGTCGGTGGGAGCGGCTACGCGGCCCGGCGGCGCGCCCAGGCGGGCGGGGGCGTTGGGTGGGTGGGTGGGTGGGGGCTCCCATTCGGCAGGCAGTGCAGGTGAGCATAAAGACGGGAAAATTGAACAATTAGATCCCACTGACATGCCACAGGCCCTGAGGACGGGCATTAGCCCGTGGGTGTGGGTGCAGGTGTTACGGAAGAGCTCCCATAGATAAGTTCTGTCGTTGATTCGCGAGCACGGGCACGTGTCGTAACTGCAAGTAAGAAGAGGCTTTATGTGAGACGTTTGACAGCCTTTGGATCGCTCAGATGTGTCGAAGGTGCCGACGACAGGAGGGGAAAGCGGGAACAGGCTATCCGTGGGAAGATGAGGGGAGAAGCCTGGAGAAGCCAGCCTAGTCAAATCGTGCGGCCCCGTGTGGTCTTGCGTGCCTTCATGCTAAGCGCAGGCCTTCAATGCAGTTCCACGTCTGTAAATAACGTCGCTGCCTTCAAGGTTCAAGGTGAAGGTATTGCCTGGGCCTTCACCCGTTGCGGAAGGTCGTGAACCTTTGTGAACGTGCCCGTGCTTCCGCGGGCCTAAAGGGTCGGAGGCGCGGATAGTCTCTCAGCGTGCCACCTTGTATTATGTGTTTCTGGTTTCCATGCTTTTGCGCAGGACGGCTGCAGGACACGGGAAAAGCTGCTGAATGAAGCCTGGCCAGTTGTCACAGTCCTTCGTGCATCGAAGAATCCCCCGCGATGAAAATTATTGCCCCCTTGCAGACACTCATCTGCTTGTGCAAATGCACGCATCGCACATCGCGCATGTTTGATTCTTGTGCGGCCTCCGGTCCCCTTACACACAAATACTGATGATGTTATCATAATCAGATTTCTCCGCAAAGTAAGGTATAATATGAAAGGGATACGCAACGGTTTGTGTCGTGGGTGCCGTGGCAGGTGCCCTTTTGCCTTTGTATGATGGTGGCCGGCCGGGAAGGTTCACGGCACCAGAGAGCCTCCCTATACACCAGAACTTATAGGCTGGAAGCTCTTGTAAGCCCGTATCCTCATATATAATACTTCCCACATAACGAAGTTCAGGAGGACTAGCTGTTGATGCCCGTGGATGTCCAGGCGGCTAGGCTTTTCAGCCTGGTTGTTTGCGGAATAAACATTATACTTGTTTGACCGAGTCGTGTGGCTTTGGGGACTGGGCGCCGCGCAGCACGGCCGGAGCAGTTTAGCGCGCCGCGACTCAATCTGAGGTGCCGAGCTCGCGAGGCACTACCTGACGGCACCTGGATCAGTTACTGTGTTCTAGATAAATCAGCATGCCGATACCAAGAGTTGCAACTGGTGCAATTTTTCACAGCCTTCAATGATGGTCAAGCCTTCATCGCCATCAAAAAACGAAAGTTTTCGGAAGCGCCAAATGCGGCGTCGCTTTCCATGAATGCTTTAAGCTGGTGTGGGATCAGCCGTGGTCAACGAGCAGGCGGGACGTGAAGCTGCCGCTGTAAAAAATTGCGTTGTATCGTTTAGCAGTCAGCCTGTATGGACAACGCGTATATATCGGAAGACAGGGACTCTGCTGAGCGGCCGGGTGCGGAGGCCGGAAACGAACATCGGCCGAGCGGTTTGTGCCAGCAGCAGCAGCGTCAACCCCAGGAGATGCAAGACGGGGAATCCAGGCCATCGGGTGTGGCAGCGATTGCTACGTACGCGCAAGATGCCGCAGGCAACCGCTGCCAGGTACGTGTTGCGGCGCAACAGCTTTCGCTGGCGTAGCCTGGTTGTCGTGGCATAAGAACTGGGGTACAGCTTGATAACGTATCGCTTTATAACCCGTTTGGGTCCGATGGCTGCGCTGTGATCGCACCTTGGGGGGGCGGACCCATGGGCCAACACGTTTGACGCTGTGCAGGTGGGGTTAAGGATGGATCACCCCTGAGCCTGATTCTCTGCGAACCTATGGTTACCATCAACCATAAGCAAGAGGACAATATCACCGCCTCGAACAGTTCGCAACCATCGCCCCTCGACGTACATGATGTCCCCGCCTCCCCGGCGTGGTTGCCCATTCCCCCACAGGCTGACGGCTGCATGGCCGACTTGTCCGGTCTGCGCCGCTATTTTCGCCGTTATCACGTGTGCGAGACGCATATCCGTTCCCAGGTTGGCCATGATCTGGGTTTCGCCGTTGCAGCGTCAAGAGTCTTGCAAGCTTGCATGTATGCCGTCGACCTGCCAATTGGGTCGGTGATCAGATGGATCTGGATGTTACGCCAATCTATGCTTAAAGTCGCGCGCAGGCGCAGTTGCGCGTTGCGTTTCGTTGACGCGTCAGCCACAGTTGGGATACGGTCGGACGCAAGGCGGGGCTGCAAGTGCACATACCCTCCAAGGAAAGAGTGCGGCGGGTCGCATTGTTGTGTTTGCGCTGCCGAACTGCCTCTCCTTCCTTTGATCCCCCAGGTTGTGCTAATTGGGGGCCGCCAAGTTCGTTTCTGTGATCAGTGCAGCACCTTCCATGCGTTAAGCCTTTTTGACGGGGCGCGCAGGTACGAAGGTTGGGGTCAGACCACGACATATATGGCTGTTTTGCCATGGGGGTGCGAGTACCGCAGCATGCAGGCGTTGGGGTCTCCACAAATACGCCGTGAGCAGGGACGTGTGTCTGCGTTAGGTTCATTTTAAGCTTACGGGTCCGCGGGCGCACCTGTCTGGGCAAGGCATTATCTTCTTTGGCGCCGTTTACACGCCACCGGTCGTGGGTCTTCCCGACACTTCCCATACCCTTTTCTTTCCAGCGCAATGTCAGGGCCTAAGCTATCAGCCTTGCTTAGGCTAACAGCTCGATGCGGGCATGGCGCCGTGCTTTTCGCGATAATTGTCCCTGAGTGCACCGCCCCGGCCTCTCGCCACGTCCTTGCTGATGGTGCGGCCGTTGCCGTGCACGCGCCCGTGACCGTGTCCGCTGCACATCCGCAGGACGTGCCGTGAAAAGTTGGAGCAGAACCGCTTAAAGCGTCGCGCTCGCAAGCAGCAGGCAGTTGCCAACCCGGGCGGCCAGCACGCCTTGACCGTAGCCGCTGGCCCGGCGGCTGCGGCTGCTGGCGCGGCCGGAGGGGGTGAAACCCAGCACTCTGACGACGCCGATTCGGACGACCAGCCCCCCAACGGCGCAACGGCTACCGATGGCGATTACGCTGGGTCCCTATCGCCTGCATGGAGGGGCACCAGCGGCGTCGCGGGGCGTCGCGGGAAGCGCCCGGGCGGCGTCCCGACGCAGGGCGCGCGGCGACAGCTACCCGCCCCGCGGCAGAGCGCGGGGCCGGACGTTACGAGGGCGGTGGGAGCGTTCCGTGCGAGTGCGGGGCACGTGGACAGGACAAGCAGCCCGTCGCCGGACCCGGACGACGAGGAAGCGGATCGGCGGAACGGGGGTGTCGGCGCCGGAGGCGGCGGCTTCCGCGACGAGGCGGCGTGGGGCGCGGCGGGTGTATCGGCAGAGCTGCCGGGGGCGGTGCTGGCGCTGGGTGGAGCGTTTGGCGGTGGCGACGGGTGGGACGCCTTCGGCGGCGGCGTCTATCGCACTGGCGCGTCCAGGCATGGTGATCTGGGCGGGATGCCGGGCGACTGGCCCCGGCACGACCTGCGTGACCAAGAGCAATTGCAGACTGCCTTTGCTCTGCGCGGGATGGCAGGCTACTCGCCGCGGGGCCCGCAGCAGCAGCAACAGTGCGGGCCGCATGGGGCTCAGCTGCAGTGGCTGCAGGCTGGCAAGGCGCAGCAAGCGGTGCCGCTGCCGCAGCACCAGCAGCAGCTGCCGCGGAACGGCTGGGAGATGGAGACGGGAAGCGTGATGGCGCTGGAGGAGCCGCCTGCGGCGATGCAGGGGCACCGGCGGCAACACGGTGGCAGCATGCCGAACCTGCCGCAGGTGCGGCATGACGCGTGGTGGGGTGTGTTAAGGAAGGAGGCATTGTACAGCGTCGTCTTGCGTGTCAACGTGCATGTCCCTTGACTTCCCACTTAGCCCTCGATTGCCCGTGTGTGAGCGATCGCCTGTGTGTGATCGAGTCACAATCGCCACTTGCCTCACATGATGCATCGGCACCCGAAACTCTCGCGCCCGAACCAACCAAGCGCAACTAGCTTTCACTTCGTGTTCCGATGTCGGAGGCTGGCCCGAAAACCCACCATCACCCTTCTCCGTCGTTGTGTCAGGAGCCGCCCCCATCGCCGCCACCCTGGTCGACGGGGGAGCCGCGAGCTACCTGGCATGCCGTGCCGGCGGTCGGAGGTATTTCTGCCGGCGCGCCCCCAGACGGACCCCCAGCGCCACAGGACAGGTCCCTGCGCGACGCGGCCCTGGGGTTAGTGGCTGCGCCCCCCGCCGGCGGCGCCGCATACCAGGTGCTGCAGCTGCAGCAGGCGGCCCCGAACGGTACTGGATTGGCGGTTGCCGCGGGGACGGCCCTGCACGGCTTTTCCGGAGCCGGGCGGGAGGGAGCAGATGGCCCGCTGGGCCGGACGCAGGACCGGCTACCGGTGGGGGCCTCGGCTCCTGAGGGTGACGGTGCACCCTCGGTGACGCTCCTGAAGCACTTCGCCCGCACCGAGGCAGACTTCCACCGGCCGCCACCGCCCCGCCCCAGTCAGGTCCCCCCCGAGGCGCTGTCGCCCGTTCAGCCCCTGAAGCCCGCGCAGGGCGGCGGCGTCGACATGTTGCAGGGCGCCGAAGCGCTGGGCCCCGCCAAGGTCGCCATGCAGTTGCAGCTGGACGCCGGGCTGCTTGGCTCCCTGCCCAAAAGCCCGCGGTCCTCCCTGCAGTCCCAGTCCCAGCGCCAGCCTCATCCTACCCTGGGTGCAGGCCTGCACAGGCCCTTGGTGCCAGGCAAGCAGCGGGATTTGCAGCAGCAGCAGCAGGCCCGGCACCACCATCAGCTGGGCCAGGAGCTCCAGGGGCAGCTCGGGGCCGCCAGCCTCGGCCTCGTGGGGCAGGCGGGCTACGGCGGCATGGAGGCCGCCGGCGGCCGGCAAGAGGGGGCGGCGTGGACGGCCAGCCTCGTCGCGAACCAGGATGGCGTATGGAGCGCGGCCTCGGCCTCGCAACTTGCGGTGGCGCCGCAGGGCTTCTGGGCTGACCATCCGCCCAGGCCGTTTGCGTCGATGCCCCCTCCTTCCATGGACGACCGGCCACAGTCCGCGGGCTCGTCCATCTACACGGCCGACGAGGAGGGCGCTGCAGGCCCGGGGTACGAGGAGCCGGAGGTGGACACGGCGGCGGTGCTCGCCCGCGCCAGGGCTGCGGCCGAGGGCAGGGTCGTGCTGGGGCAGCCACCTAATCTGGAGGTCTGCCCGTCGCTCCTGCAGAAGGCGTCGTTCCAGCTGGACTTGCAGACCGCCATGATGGACGCGCAGCGATGGGAGCAGCAGCAGCAGCAGATGACCATCAGGCAGTGGAACCACTACCAGCAGCAACAGCAGCGGCTCCAGTTTGTGCTGAGCATCCGCCAGCCGTCGCAGCAGCAACTGCAGGCGGGTTGCGCCGACGAGCGACAGCATGAAGTGGGGCCGGCTGTGACACTGCTTGAGCACATGCAGCGACATCAAGAGCTGCAGCACCAACAACAGCAGCAGCAGCAGGCCATGATGGTGGCTCAGCAGCACCAGCACGAGCACGGCCTGAACCTGAACAGCAACAACTTCACCAGCAGTCGCCTCCAGCAGCAGCAGCCGCAGCCGCTTCCTCCGCTTCATCACCAACAACAGCAGCCGCAACAGCAGCTTCATGCGCAGGCGCACACCTCGCAACAGCAGCAGCAGCAACAGCGGCAGCAGCAGCAGCTCCTGGGCACGTTTGACAAGCTGTACGAGGCGCGGCAGCGGCGCACGGCGCTCAACGACTCACACATCCACCTCAGCGCGTTCCATATGCAGGGCCCCGTGGACCTAGACCTGGACTCCAACTCCCCGCAGCCGCCCGCAGGCCAATGGCAGCCGCAGCCCGAGCCCCGGCACGGCAACGCCATAGCGGGCAGCGCAGCTGCCGCCAACGGCGCCACGCTTGCAGGCGGCTGGCCCGCGCCACAGCACGCACCGACGGCAGAGCGCACACCGTCCGCCTCGCCCTCACTGCCGCCGCCAGAGACCTGGGCCGGCGCTGGTGCCGCCGCCGCGGCTGCCGCTGCTGACTGGCGGACCGCCGGCGGCAATGGGGCGCTGGTGCCGGCCTCGGGAGCTCAGCTGCGGCCGCCTTCGCCGTTACCCCTCGACGACCACATGGGCCAACACCACGTGCCGAAGCAGCGTCAGGGGCAGCAACATCCGCTCGGCGGTGGCGGGCAGGGGTGCGGCCCGAGCTCACTGGATCCCAGTGATCAGGAGCTCATTCGCAGCACGTTCATGAAAGTTGCTGCTCAGGCGCCGCCGGGCATGGTGGGCGCTGGCCAGCAGCGGGGACCCATGGGTCTGCCGGCGGCGTCGCTCCCGCCATTTGTTGAAGGCCGGGACCGCGGCTACGACACGGTTTCCGGTGGCGGCGGTGGCGGCGCGTATGCGGTGGCGGGTAGAGGGCACACTGCGCCGGCGGCGGGCTGGGGCGGCGGCGGGCGAAGCGCTGAGGGGGCGGCGGAGCGCCGCTTGGCGCAGCAGCAGTTTAAGCTGGATGTGTTGCAGTACGGGTACATGGGGAGTAAAGGCGCTGGCGGGGACCAGTCGATGGCGGCGGCGGCGCAGCAGGGGGACGGTGGGGATTCGGAGGTGCTGCGGCAGATGTCCTCGGTGGCCATATCGGATGTGCTTCTGGACAGTGCTCGGACCAACCTGCTGGGTGCGGAATCGGAGCTGTTTGCGCAGGTACAGCAGGAGCTGCGGAACGCCGTCGCCGCCGACACAGATGGCAATGGCAACAACAACGCCGCCCTCGCAGCCGGGCTGGCGGGCGGCGAGGCTCCGCTGCGCGGCGGCCCGCCCACATCGCAACCGCCGGGCGACGAGGGCGGCGTCGTGGGCGGTCACGGCGGCGGTGGCGGTGGCGGGGCCGAAAACGGGCGGCTCATCACCGCGGAGGGCGAGGGCTGGGGAAGGCCATCGTCCGATAGCCACGCGCCTGCCGGGGCTTGGCAGCTGCAGCAACAACAGCCGCCGCACCAGCAGCAGCACCAACCGCGTGGAGGAGGAGGAGGAGGAGGGGTCGCCAACGGGGAGGAATGGAGCACGCAGCAGGGCGGTGGCGCAGGCGTCCGTGCCTGGTCACAGCAGCAGCAGCTGCTGCTCCAGCAGCAGCAGCAGCGCCATGAGAGGGCCACAGCCTCTCAGGCTGCGCTGCAGGCCCAGCTTGACTACCACCAGAGCCACCACCACCACCACCACCACCAGCAGCACAGCTACCACCACCAACACCTCGATCAGCAGCACCAGCAGCAGCACCAGCAGCAGCACCAGCGGTGGAACCAGGAACATCGGCTCCCGCAGCACCAGCAGCAGCAGCAGCAGCGGCACGACGGGGATCTGGGCGTCGCAGGCCGCGGACTATTGCAGTACGGTTTGCCATCCGATTCGAACGGGGGGCGGCGGGACTCTTCGAGCGCGGGCAACGGTCCTGGCGGCGTGGGAGGCGGAGGCGGCGGCCCAGGAGGCAGCAGCATGATGTCGCACTTGGCTCTGAAGCTTAGCCACGCGCGGGCGGGGGACCTGCCGGCTGACCTGGTGGAACGCATGCAGGAGGCGGTGCGCGGCGGGAACGGGGCGATACTGCCCGCCACCCTCCGTGAAGGTGCGGGCGTGCCGCGCTGGCTGCTCCGGTCCGGACGTCCGGTCCGGTCCTGCGCGCGACAGCTTGATGCTTCTCCTGTTCCTCGGTCTATCGGTATTACATGTTCTTGAAATCCCTGCGGTGTTTGGCCGCTGTCGTTGAGAGCCTCCTCTAGTGTGCAGTCGGGCTGCTTGGCTGTAGTTGCGGCCCGTCACCGCTGCCCTGGCCACAATCCCCCGAATCTGCCGCAACTTCTGTAGCTCTTCTGTTTATAACTTTCTATTATGTAAAGAGGGAGCTTGCGGAAGCTTAATTTGGGATTGAAGGAGAGCGCGGTCCTTCCCTGCCTTGGGTTTGGTGGTGGTGATTGCTCGGGTCGATTGGTTGGCAGTTATGCGGCCTCTCGGTTCCGGAGCATAGGTCGGCCCGTTGTGCGCAGAGAGTAGCGGCTGCTGGGGCCCTCTGTTAAATTCACTGTCCTCGGATTGGCTTTTTCGATATGGCCCCTGCAGGCTGCGTGGAAGTGCTTATGGAGGTGCTGCACCGCTGCCCCGCCTCGGAGCTGCACAGCTGCCTGTTTCAGCTGCCCGCAGCCGCCGGTGGCGGCGCCAGCGCCGGCGGTTGCGGCTCGGGCCCCGGCCCCGAGGCGGATGCGGCGGCAGCGGATGCGGCGGCGGTGGCGGCCCGCGAGCGGCTTCGCGCCTGGATGGGCCCGGAGGTGTTCGACGTTTGTGAGCGCGTCACGATGCAGCTGATGCGGGGCCCGGTAAGTCGGAGCAGCGTGATGTGACATCGTGATGGTCACCTGCGGCGGCGTTGCATATTGCCATGCAGCAAAAATGATTGTTGACTCCTTCCTAAGCTGAGCCGAGAACCAGGCCACACGTCCATCTGTGCAATGCAACGCTGGCATCGCAGCCCTACGATGCCGCCCAGTTGTTGTGCTCCCTGTTTGAGGTCCGCCCGCCACGTCGCGCCCCCTATGCGAGTAGGTTCTGGACTGCCGGCCCGGCACGCCGCCCAAGCTGCGCACCTGGGAAGAGGCGATGCAGCAGGCCGGGCTGGCCTTTGCGACGCAGTGGCCCGAGCTGCTGATGTTGCACTCGGGGCCGCCGGTGCTCGTGGCAGGTGCGGACGGGGGCCGGGCGGGGCGAGGCGATTTGGGTTGCCGGGGCAGGTTCGCTCTCGGCACGGCGTATGCATCGGCCCATGCGTTACCTCAAGGCATGGACCTCCTCCTTCCGCACCTTTTCCTAACCCAGTCCACCTTGGCTCGGGCTTGCGTGCCCGCGTCGCGATACCGCTTAGCCCGTGCCGTTGTTTGACTGCCGGCCTGTCAAATGTTTCCCCACATCCTGGGCATATCGCGCATCCCTGTCCCCGCAGACTCCTCCAAGGCACAGCAGGTGCAGGTCTACGCCCCACCGGAGCTGGAAAGCCGGCTGGGTCTGGTGCAGCTGTACGTCCGCATGGCCGGGGGCTCCAGCTCCCTGGGCCCTGTGGAGGCGGAGGCGCTGGCCGTGCCCGCCCCATCGCCGGCTGTGCACACCTCCGCTACCAGGGCGCCGGCGGTGCCGCAGGCCGCAGCCACGGACAGCGAGGCTTGGCAGGGTCCTCCCACGGCGGCTAGGCCCACGGCGGCCCGCGCCCTGCGGATTCCGGCGGTGCCCGCTTCGGAGACGGTTGAGGAGCTGAAGGTGGGTCCGCTGTCGCTGGCGGACGGAGTGGCGCCGTCGGGGGGTCGCAGTCATTCCTTTGCTTTTAAGGTAGCGCGGGAAGAACTGGCAGAGGCCCCCGCCGAGCCTCCCTGGCCTCTCTCGCTGCAACAGCAGCGGGAGCAGCAGCAGCAGCAGCACCGGCTGGAGAAATTACCAGACGACGTGAACGCGGAGGCGGGTCTCGGCAAATCGACCCAAGTCAGTAAAGCAGCGCCCGAGGCCTGCGGAACGCTGCGGCTGGAGGAGGCGTCTGCTGAACCCATTGAGCCGCGGCCGGGTCCGGGTGCTGATGATGGCGACACGGGCCCCCGGCCGCCTCCGGCCCCCTTGGCCGGGGAGGCGGGAGCGGGTGCTGAGGCGGCGTCAGCGCCGTGCGGCTCCGGCTCGCAGGCACGGGGTGGCGCTGCGCGTGCCGGCGAGGTGTGGTGCAGCCTTTCTGCCGAGGCCGGGCCCGGGCACGGGGCCGGGCCCAGCGAGCTGCCGCGCAGCTGCTTCCAGTTGGCCGCGCCGCTCCTGTCGCTGCCTTCCTCCCCCACAGCAGCGCAGCAACAGCATCAGACAACGTTGTCGCCGCAGAAGCACTGGCCGCAGCCGCTGGAGCAGTCAAAGCTTCTTGTTCGCCTCCACGCGGCTCGCAGCCGGTCCAAGTCAGCCGATGGCGTTGCGCCGACCCCGCATGGCCTCGGCAGCGGTTGCCAGCCGGTCGGCGCCGGCAGCCCGAGCCCGGGGCCGGGGCCGGCTCCCGCGCCGCCGGCGCTGAAGTGCAAAAGCCTCAACCGCCAGACCTCCTCCCGGAGGGGCGCAGCGCAGACTGTTGCCGCCGGGGGCGCCGCACTTGGCGGCCACGGCGGTCTGGACGCTCTATCGCAGCGGCTTAGCATGTGCAGTTCCGCCGCCCTGACCACCGCCCTGACCCTTCACGGCCGCCACAGCTGCCAAAGCTCCTCCACGGCCTTCACCACTGCCACGACGCTGTTCGACAGGCGGAGCCTACGCAGCGATTGGAGCGTGACTAGCACCCACACCAGCTTGGGCGGCGGCAGCGGCATGGTTGCGGGCAGCGCCGGTGGCGAGCCGCCGCCGTGCGGCGGCGGCAGCAGCAGCAGCAGCACGCGCACCGCCGGGCCGCCAGCCGCGGGCGGGTCCCTGTCGGCCTGCTCGGACCGGACGCTGGGCTCGAACTGGGGGTTGAGCTCCGGAACCGGCACAGCCGGCGGAAGCTCCTGCACATCAACCAGCACCAGCACCTGGCCGGCAGCCCCCAGTGGCGGTCCCAGCCCGGAAATCGGCAGCCCGCTGGGGAGCGCCGCTGGAGAGGCGGTCCACGCCAGGCTGTCGCCGTCGCCGGGCCGTCGCGGCGCCGGCGACGGCGGTCCGCCTGGCGGCCGCGTGCTGGCTCATTTCAAGAGCGGTCTGCAGCCGCTACGGCTGGCCCTGCCGGTGCTGCCGCGCGCGGGCTTGGCGCTGCTGGAGGCTGTGGGCGGCCACGCGGTGGCTGGCTGCTGGCCGCTGCTGGTGGTGGAGACGACGGCCCAGCGGAACGACCTGGCGCTCCTGTGGCGGGAGCTGGGCGAGCAGGGGCGGCAGGAGGAGGCCTGGTGCAGCCTGGCGGCGGACCTGGGACTGGTGCTGGGACACCTGCCGCGCCGCGCCCGAGCCTGCGATCCGAGCACGCTGGTAGAAGCCTCGGCTGGCACCGGCGCGGTTGCGGCTGCTGCTGCTGCTGCTGCTGCTGCTGCTGCTGCACAGTTATCGTTGACGCGGGGATCGCGCGCGCTGACGGTGGCTGCCGCGGCGGCGGCGGCGGCGGAGCGTGGCTACCTGGACGCCGTGTCGGGCTCGGACAGCATGCGTTCCAGCGAATGGGCCTACCCGGAGTCCTGGGGGACGGATGCGACGCTGCAGTCTGGATCGGAGCAGCTGGGAGCGCTGCCGAGCCTGCCGTCGCCGCCCCGGGGCACGGCCGCGGCGGCAGCGGTGGCGGCGGCGCAGCAGCAGCAGCTCGACAGCATCAGCGTCGGCGGCTCTTCCCGCGCGTCGGGCCGGGTGCTCCTGAGCGCGGCAGCCACCGTCGCTGGCTGCATTGGCGGCGGCGGCGGCGGTTCTGCGCTTGCGGCCTGCGCACCTTCGCGTGCCTCAAACCTGCCGACGAACACTGCTGCGACCACCGGCGGCAGGGCGGTGGCGGTGTCAGCGGCAGCGGCGGCGGCGGCGGTCGGCGAGGGCAAGGAGAACGGGGAGGGTGGAGGGGGCAAGGGGCGCGGTCGCCCCTTGCAACGTGAAAATGAGCTGTCGCTGGCTCCCGGTCAGGGAGCGTTCGAAGGCGGTGGCGGCGGCGAAGAAGAAGAAGAAGATCCGCGTGTCGCGGCGGTGACGAGCTTCCTGGCAAGGATGCGAGTGACGTCAGGTGTCGGAAGTGCTGGCCTCGGCGCCGACGCTGCGGATGCGCCCAACAGCAGCAGCGGCGAAGGCGAAGGCAGCGGCGATCACACGGCAGCAGTGCAGGCGGTGCCGGCAAGCCGCCCCACGCGGACGTTGTCGCCATCTCGTGCAATTCTGAAGGCAGCGGCGGCCGAGGCTCGAGCTCCGCAGCTGCAAGCGTCTTGTACTCTCGCTGCGCCTCCTTTGCTTCCACTGCCGCCGCCGCAGCAGCAGCAGCAGCATCAACGGGAGCAACAGGTGCCGCCAGCGGCAGCGGCGGGTCTCTCCGCCGATGCGAGGGCGGCGCTTCAGGGGGCGGTCTTGCGGTTGCGCTCGCTTGTGGACAAGAGGTGCGGCTGTGGCTTGATTCCCTGACTGCTTTGTGCCCGTTTACCCGCATGCTTCACTCGTCTGCTTTTACCGTATATGAGTGCCGCCGTGTCGGTCTGCCTGCCCTGCCCGACCAACTGTGCCATCCATACCTGCCATTATTCCACCGCCCCGCGCAGGCGTTTGCCGGCTCTCTGGGAGCTTATAACCCGAGTGGAGGTGGACAGCGTTCGGCGGTGCGGGGAGCAGCCCCCGCCGGCGCAGAAGGCTGCGGCGGTGGTTGCGTAGTTGGCAACCCCGCATTTTGGGGCGGCTGTATCTTGCTGCCCCGGCTCGGCTGTCTTGTCGGCCGGGCTGCATCGGGCGCTCTGCTTTGCAGCGCGGTGCTCGCTCATGCCCAGAACGCTCATGCCCCGAATGCCGGGTGAGAAGACGAAGCAGTGGTGGTTTTTGCGCTAAGGGAAGGGGCGGGGCGGGGGGAAGGGCCGTCAAGGCTGTTGTATGTGGGAGGCACGTGGGCGCGAGGCAGTCGCCCCCGCTGGACCTGAACTTTGAACTGAGCTGGGCACTGAGCTGGGGATGCACGATCCGGCTGCCGGAGCTTGCGCCATGTGAGACTGGCGGCCGCGTGGGGGCTGGCGGCCGCGTGGGGGCTCGGGTTTCTCTGGACGGGGAGCATTCCTGCAGTGGCAGTGGATGCTCCCTGCCGTTGGCCGCGACCGGCGGTGCCCGAGGTCCTTTCCTAAGAGCGCAGAAAGGAGGCTGCGTTTTGAAGTTGAGGTGTTGGGGTTGGATGGTGGTGGCTGTGATTGTGGTTCTTACAGTTTTGTTGAATCCATCCGGGGGTCTAAGCTCTGGACGCAAAGTGGGTTCGACACTGCTATCGGGGGACGGGAGGGTGTAGGTCGTGTATGGCCGAGTGGCCGTCTCCCTTGCGTGTCGAATAGATCGACCTTCGGGTTCCAGGTTCAGTGCCAAGCGCGGCTACGGTGCTGTGGAGGGCAAGAGCGGCTGCTGCGCGTCGGTGGTGTTGCCTTCCCAGCGACGGACCGTGAGAAAGGGCGCCGCGCTGGCGGGCTGGCCCAGCTGCGTCCCGGACGTCCGCTGCTTCGGGTGGAGTGAGCGGGCCGATGGGGACGGCCAGCCAGGCCCCGTCTGCGCGAGAGCCATGAGTGCGATAGTTCGAAGGAAGAAGTACACGCGCACGCGCACTGTCCGGGGATTTCGATTGTTGTATCGTCGCAGCGCAGCCGGGTTTTCGCTGGCGCTCACCGCAGTTTTCACTCTATCGCATCAACTCAGATGGCGGGGGGGGGCTGAGTCGCGAACTTGCAGCGCCAGAGGGGGTCCATCTCGCGCCTGTTTGGTTATTTTTCACGTGTACATCCGATCCGGGGTAGCGGGACTTGGGATGGCGGGGGGCGTCCGGCTCTGCAGTTGAATTTTTCGCTTCCTGGGATGTCTACCGGAGGCGACCCCAGCTGCAGGCCGTGACACTGGGAGGGGCTGAAAGGGTGGGGTGGGGGTCCAGCAGCTGCGGTGCCGTCCCCAGAGCCGCTGCGGTGAAAGGAGGGAGAGGGTGATGCGGAATGGGGCGGCACGACGGTGCGTGGAATGTGATGCGCCTGAGCCGTCGCATAGTTCGCACCCACGGGCGCGTTTTTGCCGTGGATGGATGGATGGCTGGATGGCGGTTGTTTTCGATGCGATTCAGATATGCGCCGCGTGACGCATTGCATTCGTTGGGGCTTCCGAGCGCGGGATGCGTCCAGGGCTCCTTTCCGCAGTTGTTGACTTGCATTGGCAGGTGCGCAAGGACGCGCGAATCCCTGCTCTCAATGTTGGTGACCATAATATTGGTGACCATTATGCGTGGGTGCCGGTATGGCAGCACTGGGCTGGGAAAGTAAGGAACACACACTGCATTGGAGTGCGAAGTAGGGGCACGACAAAAAGCTTGCGGTTAGCGACTCTTAAGGGTGTTGTTTTACTCTTCGGGCCTGGTGCACACGGTACGGGTCTCGGGGGAGGGGGCGGCTGCGTGGGTACGCAAGGGCGAGGGCAGTGACTGGGCTGGGTGTAGCAACCAACAACGTTACGACTGCGGGTGACTGCGGCCGCCGTCACTGCTGTATTACGGTGCCCGGGATGGGGGGCACGGCGTTTTGTGACGTGTGTGCTGTTGCGCCGCGTCGTCCTTACTACGGTATACGGTACGTGTTCTTACGACTGGTTGTTGTTGTTATGTTTAACGCACGCGGGAGTGTGTGTGGCGTGTGCGAGCCAAGTGTGTGGCTCAAGAAAACGTTCAAATTTATATGTTACCTTCATAGCGGTTGGTTGATTGGTTGGTACCCATACTGTCAGGAAACAGAACCCTCTGCGCGTTTGGATGCGCCTGCACACCTACCCACGAAATGTGTTGCAGGGCGGCGGGTTGGGCCCCGGCAGAGGGCGGGTCGACTCTCGCCCCGCTTCGGAGGATCGTGGACGACCTTTTAAGATCTCAATACTCATATCCATTTCTGCCTGCTACAAATTGCTCATGCGTCTGCGCGGGGCTCCAGTGGCTCCGTCCAGGGCGTGCTGTAACCTACGCGCGCTGCTCATCCTCCGCCTTACCGATATCCGCACACCGCACACCAAGTCGGTCATCACGAGCAACAACACGAGCAAAGCAAGCCTGTGGGCCGGCCGGCCGGGCAGTGGGGCGTGGGGGAGGAAGAGCGGTCGGGGCGGGCAGGGGGGAAACCCCGGCGTCTACGAACGCCGCAGGTAACCACACGCCGTATCTACAACGCGTACGGCGCCATTATTACTGGTCGCTAAGGGCACGGAAACCCGCGCCGGGATGCACCCCTTCCCCTCCACCTCGGGCCCCGGGGAAGTATTGCTAGGTTCTGGGTCGCCTACGTCCCTCCGTTGCAGTATCTTATATATTTCCCTCCCTGCTTGTCCGTGTGCCCAAACGGCCAACAGCCCGACGCCCCGCCCTCCCGCTTCATCCCCCGACTCGCTCTCCCTCCCCTCCTGCTCCTGCTCACCACCTTGGCCCTCTTGCAGTGACAGGTGCGGTGTGAAGCGGTCATCCTCCCAGGTCCCTTCACTGTACGGCGGTTCGTGCTGGCAGCGGTTCGTGATCGTCGTCACATGCGGCGGTACGTAGCCGTTACATGGCATGCCACTTTTGGAAAGGAGAGACGCTTTCCCCCGGGGAGGAAGCTGCCCACACTCAATACGACCCGCCCACTCGACGCTGCACTTGATCCCACCCACGGGAAACGATTCCCATATACTGTACACATACGGCAAACCGGACTTTGCGGCTGCATCACCAGGAACGTGTACAGCCATCGTACAAATACAACCACCAGGTACAAACCACCTTCAACCCCCACCATTCAATGCTTGCCTTGCCTGCTTTGCCAACAGACATTGGAAAGGCAGTGGGGCCGTAAGTACACCACGGTCTAAAGGCGCACCAGACAAGGAGGAAAGGGAAACCCAACCAAATCTTGCTCCCAGGCCCACCCAGACAGTCAGCTGGGCGCAATTCAACGAGGTCGCCCCGGGTTACGTGTGGCAAAGCTTAAGATGTGTTCAGTGCTCACGTCCCCAATGGCCCAACCCAATTAGCGTCCATGCGTCAAATGCTGAAAAAACACGGTGCCCCAAGCAACCGCAGAGGCACGAGCGGCCCGGCACACAACAGCGAACCGCGGATCTGCTCAAACGCCGTCGCCGCCGCCGCCGCGAATGCGATACACGATGGCACTTCTGTCAGTAGCAGTACAACCCGGACGGTATGACCCGCGGTATGACCCGCGGGACGCTGCGCGCCCTCGCACACCTGGCTCATTCAATCCTGGGCACAACTGTGCAGTGCAGTCCACAAACCCACGAGCATGAAAACCCACACATGCATGCATGCGAACACCAAAGACACAAAACTGACGTACGGATGTATGTCGTACATCGATCATGCATGCACACGTTTGGAAGGGCTCTTGCGTATGCTGCAGGGAGAGAAAGCCCACCACACGTCCCGAATGCGAGACCGATGCCCCAATGACTTCCTAATTCCGAAAACCCCTGCATGGAGCGCCATCGCTCTCGCCTCTCCCTAGAGCCTGCAACTACGGCACAATATCCCCCTCCCCCCTGTGCCCACTTATTACCCCTCAAGTGGCGGCCCCAGTCGGCGCCAGTTCGGGAAATGAGAGTCCCCACGCCCCCCGGCGCAAGGAAGTAGTACCCCTTGAATATACAGCCAGTGTTCCCTTTGGAAAGTAGTGGTACAGGTTGTGCGCAGCCAACGACCTCCCGAGTCAAGGACGACACCGTTGCGCCGGCGTGGCGTTGCTCGCGGCGGTTCGCCCCACGACCGCAAGCAGTTGGAGCGGGTAGGTGCATGCATGGAGCGATGGAAGGATGACACGGGCGGCGGGGAAGGGACGGTGGTGGCACCCGGGTCGCCGTGGGGGGCCGCGGCAGCCGGCGAGGGTGCAGAGGCGAGGGAACAGACGCGGGAGCCCCCCCCTCTTCCCCCCCCCCCGACAGCGCCCCTCACCCGTCACCCCCCCACAGCGCCATCGCTCATCGCACCAGCAGACGCGTCCGTCACCAGTTGCCCTCCTGCGCCCAGCATTGCCAAAGGAGCCGGGGATGGGGGTGGGGGTGGGGGAAGAGGTTAGCAAAGGCAAACTCGAACTCGATCCGCTGCAGGGAGGGGCTATCCGCGGATAACCCACCCACCCCTTGCAAGGGGTTCGGGGGTAATTAAAACGGGGGTGGGGGGGGGGCGCGTTAGTTTGGTTAGTTTCCCTACTGGTCGACTCGCCTTCATCACTTTGGCCTTCTCGATGATGAACTTGCCCTCCTTGTACTTCTGACTGTCCTCGAAGGCGTGCTCCTGCGAGAGACACACAGCGTCGGCTCACTCAGCGGCGGCCGCCTAGTCACCCCGCCGCTAGGTGGTCACGGCCCCGCGCTCGGGGGTCCTCACACACAGCGCAGGTGCTCAGGTCGGCTCTGACACACACACACACACACACAGACACACAAACACACAGGGCACTGGCGCACTGCCCCTTTGCCCAGGTCGTCTTGGCTGAAGTGCACGTTGGCCAGTTGGGTCGCTGGCTTATTTTGTTTTTATTGGAGCCCGCTGCTCCACAACATCCACAGCAGCAGTAGCATACACACACAAAAAGAGTCCGTGGTCCGCTGGATAGCACGGCGGCGCACCCAAAAGAGTCCGTGGTCCGCGGCACACTCACATACTTCCAGCCGAGCACCGTGTTGCACGAGGTGCAGTAGATGTCGGCCACGGTGTGGAGGCCGGTGATGAGGACGCGCTCCTCCTTCGGCCCCAGGGAGACGTTGACTCTGCGCGTGGCGAGGGTCCGGGGGATGAGAGCAGCAGTGGAGGTGGTCGTTACAGCGGGCTCCAGCAGAAGGGGGCCAAGTGGCCGGGGCACTACGCGAGGGTTTACCGGAGAGGGATCACCCAGGAAGGAAGGAAGGAGGGCGGGCATTCGGGGGAAGGACGCTCGCGGCGACGGGGAAAACAGCCGTGAGGCGCCTTCAACAGAGACGGGAGCCTGGGCTGGCACGAAACAGGCGCACTGGCAGACCTGACAGCGACCCCGCGCGCTGCAACCGGAAAGGGTCACCTACCCTAGAAGTTCAAACAAACAGACCGCCTGAAACAGCGGGTGTGCCAGCAAAGGCCTACCACGCGGCTGGCACCTTTTCGAGCTGAACAGACCAGGCTAGTCAAAAGCCGTATCTAAGTTTCTCTGCCTAGTGAAGTAGCAGCGGTTACTCACGCGTTGTTAATCAGGTACGCACGGCCGTGGCGCCCCTGGAACGCCTGCGCCCAGAGCATGAAGAGCGTGTCGGGCACTACGTAGCCTCCGACGTCGCCAATAGGAACATGTTACCTTGCTGATGATGTCGTCGTGGTCGGCAGCGTGTGCCCTGCAGGTTGCGCAGCTGTAGATGCGAGGACCCGACAAATACTGCTTGAATGGCCGACCCATCGCGGAGACTTCAATTACGATACAAGCAACAGATATATAAGCGCTGAGATAGGTAAGCAGAAAGCATGACGATGCCTATTCCACGCAAGGATGAGCAACAACAAGGGTATATGGTACCGGAAATTGGCTCCGAGACCAAAATCCTGAAAGACCTAAGAAACGCCTCGATCTGCCACGACGAGAGAGCAGCGTTAACGTTTCGTGCAGAGCGCGTGTTATCTTCGGCATCGGGGCTCTTGCCAAACGTTATCGTAAAAAAGGGGATTCAACTGCCGCTTGCAGCCAACCGCAGACCTTGCGCTTTTAATGCTTTATGAGCAAAATAGTACTCTGTAATCCTGGTTATTTTTTTCTTCGTTAAAATGCGTGTTTATTTGGCTATGCGGGTCTGATGACATCGTGCGGTAGTGACATCATCCGGTTTCAAGCGCACATAAATTCCGGACCGCCCTGAAAGAACCTCCTGAACCTATACAAACTGCGACTTCCAGAACTGTAAGCAAATCCACATTGTTTATAAAATTAGCACGCTGTCATTGACGTAACAGGTAACGTAATGGCGAGTAGCACCAACTACGAGCTGACCGACGGTCGCCATGTCTGGACGCGGCACCTGGAGGGCGTCGGCGACGCCGCGACCAACGTCAAGGCCCATGTCCACGACGGCCACCTGCTGATGAGCGTCAAGGGCAAGCAGATCGAGTAAGCCGCGGCGTTGTGGGGCTCCCTGCTGTCCCGAAACGCAGAACGTCCCGTGGGTCGGCGTGAATCCAAGCGCGCCGCCGCGCCGCCGCGCCGCCTCTCCTCGCCGGCGTCAAGAGATCCGCCTCCACTTATGTCACATTGCGCGCTGAAGACAGCCAGCGCGGGGCCTCCGACAGTCGGCCGCATTTTAAGGGCAGTGCGCCGCCGCCGGGACAGCGCAGAGGCCGCCGGCAGCACGCAATGTTGCGCCTTCGTCACACAGCAAATCACACAAAGTAACATGGCCGGGAAGAAATCAGCTGATTGTCAAAGTGCCGACAAGAGTTTGTTCGACTGTGCGCACTGTGTGTTCCGAAATGCTGCTGCTGCTTTGTAACGAGGCGCGCGTCGACGAATTTCGAGTCTCGCGCTTGCTTGCTTGCGGTGATGTGCGGAGTGAGGGCTCGTCTCCGCGACTCCGGCTGAGGGAGCCGCTCGCTCGAAGCCGGCGCCCCTCCGCCGTTTTGCCGCGTTGCCGCTTTGCCGCATGCAGCCGCGCTCGCGCGGCACCCTGGCCACCCAGGCGCGCATTGCAATGCCACCCCCAGAGCCCGTCTCGTCCCGACATTCCCCGCATCGCATTGCACTGCACTGCATGACATATTTTCATTGTCTTGCACCTCTAGAACCGCCGCGCACTGAACACCTGCGCCCTAAGCCCTGACCCACATCTCATCGACACTGAACACCCCTTGCCCCCCCCCCTTATGCGGCCCGCAGTGACATCCTCCTGCCCCCCACCGCCTTCACGGGCGACGCTCGCGCCTCCTACCAGCGCGGCACCCTGCGTGTGGACATGGCCTCCAAGGACCCCGGTGCCCCCGCCATGGTGGAGAAGGCGCTGATGGACCCCGACCGGCCGCACCCCCGGGAGCTGCCGCTCAGCCTGACCACCGGTCGCGGAGGCAGCCACGGCCACGTGGTCGCCAACACGGGAGTACCCGCCCGGGAGGATCCCACTGGGTGAGGGAGGGGGGACAGCAGGGGGAGGGGGATCTTTAATGGAGGACAGGCAGGCAGGAAGACGTTTGGGGGCAGGCAGGTTCTGCAGGCAGGTACACTGTTGAGGTGCACTGCTTGGGCTGGGTGTGCTCAGCCAAGTCCTTGTTCTCCTGTTCGACTCGCCTTGATACTCTTGCTGTCACCCCCGCCCCGCCCCGCCCCGCCCTGCCCTGCCCTCGCCCCGCCCCGCCACGCCCTGCCCTGCCCTGCCTCCGCTCTCCCGCAGCCGCGGCGCCCCGACCCCCGCCCAGGCCGAGTTCGGAGAGCGCAACCCCGATCTGTTCGGCCGCCCTGGAGTCAACGCCATCATGCCCCAGGCCAACCTGTCCTCATCCATTGTCACGGAGATGCCGCTGGTCACCAACCCGGTGGGGATGAGGCGGTACCGGGGGAGGGGGAGGGGGAGGGAGGGGGAGAGGGAGGGAGGTCGCAAACCCACGCAGCACAGCAACCGACGACGCGGGCGAACTGAGCAAACGGGGGATGGGTTGCAGGCGGGGTGGAGGAAGCGGTGTGGGCCCACACACACGCACACACAATGCTTATATTCCACACGCAAAGTCCCACCTCGCTGTCCCCACCGGCCCCTATCCGCCCCCGTGTCGGCCGCACCCTCACTTCCGCACACCTCCGGGCCGCTGCGTGGCTCTCCGCCCCACCCCGCCCCACCCCACCCCACAGCGCCGCCCGTATATCCCCACCACCCCCATCTCTGTCCGCCCATCGCAGTGCCGCTGCCAGGCATCCCATCCATATCCCCCTCCGGATGGCCCCAACTGAAGGCCCCAATCCCCTCCCGACCCCTCCCGACCCCCCTCCCCTGACATCGAGCCCCGCCCCTCAGGGCGCCGCCATCGAGTCCGCGGGTGACAAGGGTGAGACGGTGGTGATGGACCCAACCGCCTCCGACACCAGGCTGCTGGCCCCCCGGGTGGACCAGGTGGGGCGGACTTTAGGGTTTAGGGCGGTTTTAGGGGTTTTAGGGTTTTAGGGTTTTAAGAGTTTTAGGGTGGTTTACGTATGTAGAGAGCGCTTTGCGGGCCGCGTACTATGTGGTGGGCGCTTCGAGAGCTGCGCGGGTAGCGAGCTCGCGGGAGGCGAGAGGGTGTGGGAAGGGACGGAGCGTAACGGTAACCTAGCGGCCCGGACCGACCCGCACCCGCGGGTCAACTCTACCTTGACACCGAATTCGCAGCCGCAGGAGGACCAGCCCCTCTCTATACTGAAGTGTTTTGAGTACTTGGGCGGCGAGACAACCAGCCCAACGTCCTTCCCTCCGCCGTCCTTTCCCGAGCGTTCAACCCTCTCACCGCCTGAGCCCCCCTCCCTTCCTAACCTCCTTCCTAACCCCCTTTCCCTCCGCCCCCCCACAACCCACCCACCCCCCTCCACCTCCACTGCCCCCAGCTGGCCGAGCGGCTGGGTCGCGCCGAGCTGGCCCCCGCCGGCACCACCATCATCCGTGGTGCTCGTGACAAGGTGGTGGAGGCCGAGTACGAGCAGTCGAGGGGCGGGGACCGGGAGCCGCACACCGACCAGTACACCCGCAAGAAGTGCGTACCGGGTAACGGTTATCTGTTGGGTCACATATCGGGCACCGGTTATCTGTTGGGTCACATATCGGGTACCGGTTATCTGTTGGGTCACATATCGGGCACCGGTTATCTGTTGGGTCACATATCGGGCACCGGTTATCTGTTGGGTCACATATCGGGCACCGGTTATCTGTTGGGTCACATATCGGGCACCGGTTATCTGTTGGGTCACATATCGGGTATCGGTTATCTGTTGGGTCACATATCGGGTACCGGTTATCTGTTGGGTCACATATCGGGTAACGGTTATCTGTTGGGTCACATATCGGGTATCGGTTATCTGTTGGGTCACATATCGGGCACCGGTTATCTGTTGGGTCACATATCGGGCACCGGTTATCTGTTGGGTCACATATCGGGTACCGGTTATCTGTTGGGTCACATATCGGGCACCGGTTATCTGTTGGGTCACATATCGGGCACCGGTTATCTGTTGGGTCACATATCGGGCACCGGTTATCTGTTGGGTCACATATCGGGCACCGGTTATCTGTTGGGTCACATATCGGGCACCGGTTATCTGTTGGGTCACATATCGGGTATCGGTTATCTGTTGGGTCACATATCGGGCACCGGTTATCTGTTGGGTCACATATCGGGCACCGGTTATCTGTTGGGTCACATATCGGGTACCGGTTATCTGTTGGGTCACATATCGGGTACCGATTATCTGTTGGGTCACATATCGGGTACCGGTTTTCTGTTGGGTCACATATCGGGCACCGGTTATCTGTTGGGTCACATATCGGGTACCGGTTATCTGTTGGGTCACATATCGGGTACCGGTTATCTGTTGGGTCACATATCGGGTACCGGTTATCTGTTGGGTCACATATCGGGCACCGGTTATCTGTTGGGTCACATATCGGGTATCGGTTATCTGTTGGGTCACATATCGGGTACCGGTTATCTGTTGGGTCACATATCGGGCACCGGTTATCTGTTGGGTCACATATCGGGTACCGGTTATCTGTTGGGTCACATATCGGGCACCGGTTATCTGTTGGGTCACATATCGGGCACCGGTTATCTGTTGGGTCACATATCGGGCACCGGTTATCTGTTGGGTCACATATCGGGCACCGGTTATCTGTTGGGTCACATATCGGGCACCGGTTATCTGTTGGGTCACATATCGGGCACCGGTTATATGTCGGGTCACATACCGGGTACCGGGTACCGGTCGGTCGGGTCACACGTCGACACGTGCCCATGAGTTGAGAGGGAAGGGAAGGGTGGGGGTGGGGGAGGGAGGGGAGGGTGATGGTTCAGATGATATGTACCGCAGCGGAGGGCCGGAGGCGACTATGTTAGCTGAACGGGCCCAGGGCCCGGCAGTGTTGGTACCTCCTCACCAGGGAGGGTGAGGGTGAGGTTGGGGAGGGCGAGGGAGAACGAGATGAGGGAGGGGATTTGGGTTCGGGGGATTCAGGGTGAGGTATACCGCATTCCCGCATACGTCCTCTCCTCCTCCACCTGTCCCCCCTTCAGCGTTGCCTTGAACGTCCCAATATCTCCACCGCGGCCCTCCTCCCCTCCCCCCGTCCCCTCCCCTTCCCTCCCTCCCCTCCTTACCCCGCCCTCCTTACCCCTCCCTCCTCCCCTCCCTCCTCCCTCCCTCCTCCCCTCCCCCCCGCCCGCCCTCCTCCCCGCCCCCTCCTCCCCTCCCCCCCAACCCCAGGGTTGACTACACCGAGGAGAAGGTGGGACTGGCCACTCGCCCCCTGGAGGCTCGCGACTTCTACGCCACCTGTGAGACCACCAACGAGCCGTACAGCAGCGTCAAGGCCCAGGCCCAGGGCGCTGACCCGGGGGTCGCTTGCGACATGTGCCGCTGTGCGCCCTGCCAGTGCGACAAGGTGGCCAAGGGCTTCCCTTACGAGGTGAGGGGGGGTATCCACGTAAAGGCCGGAGCCCGTGAACGGTATCGAAGCAGAAAATGGGCGGGGGAGGGGGGGAGGCAGGCTGGCAGGGAGGGGAAAGGGAAGAAGGGGAGGATGGTGAGGCAGTGCCCCGGGGGTGGGGGTGGTGGTGATGGGCGTGTGGAAGTCGAGGTCGGCAGTGGGAGACGCCCCGGTCGACGGCACGTGAGCTCGTGGAGGCCGTGTGTGTGTATGTGTGTGTGTGTATGTGTGTATGTATGCCGTTGGTCCGGCGCGTCGTGACTCTTTTTGATGTCCTCCCTCCGCCGTTACACGGCGATGCTACCAGTACTCGAATGTGCCCTACCTAACCTCCTGCCTGCCTGCGTGCCTGCATATCTAACCTCCTGCCTACTCCTCTCCCCCCTCCCCCCCTGCCCCTCCCCCTCTCCGTAGTTGACTCCGGCGGAGCAGAAGCGCAGCGGCAAGCCCTCCCTGCACAACACCCGCAAGCCGGTCACCGGACAAAACACACACGCGGCCCATGACTACCGGGTGAGCCCGGCGGGGGGGGGGGAGAGGTGCGGAAGGGGGGGAGGGAGGGGGGCGCGGAAAGATGGGTTGGGGTGGTCGGATGGTGGATCAAGGGGTTGGCCGGGTAGTGGACGGTGCGGGGATGGTGGCGCGCCCGCTCACCCATCCTCCCGCCCCCCACCATCCCTCTTCACACTCCCATTTCCGCTATCTGGCACTCCCCTACCCCTACCCCTACCCCTACCCCTACCCCTACCCCTACCCCTACCCCTACCCCTACCCCTACCCCTACCCCTACCCCTACCCCTACCCCTACCCCTACCCCTACCCCTACCCCTACCCCTACCCCTACCCCTACCCCTACCCCTACCCCTACCCCTACCCCTACCCCTACCCCTACCCCTACCCCTACCCCTACCCCTACCCCTACCCCTACCCCTACCCCTACCCCTACCCCTACCCCTACCCCTACCCCTACCCCTACCCCTACCCCTACCCCTACCCCTACCCCTACCCCTACCCCTACCCCTACCCCTACCCCTACCCCTACCCCTACCCCTACCCCTACCCCTACCCCTACCCCTACCCCTACCCCTACCCCTACCCCTACCCCTACCCCTACCCCTACCCCTACCCCTACCCCTACCCCTACCCCTACCCCTACCCCTACCCCTACCCCTACCCCTACCCCTACCCCTACCCCTACCCCTACCCCTACCCCTACCCCTACCCCTACCCCTACCCCTACCCCTACCCCTACCCCTACCCCTACCCTACCCCTACCCCTACCCCTACCCCAACCCCTACCCCGACCCCAACGTCCAACGCATGCACGCTCACGCTGTCTTTTATCCTCCCGCACGACTGGGTCTCACGTCGGAATTCGTTACATGGTTCCTGGATATCTCAGAACCACGTCTCCAGGTGCAGCACCCCCTGGGACCCCCTGACTTTAACCAACGCATCTGGCTGCCCTCCGGCTTGCGCCAACATATCCCATCAGCGCACCTGGGCTCCATACTTCGCTCACGATCCCTGCATGACACAGTGCCAGCAGGCCTTGCGCTACAGCCTGCCGTTCACTGGATCAAATCCGCACCTCTCCATGCGCATTTCTGCAACTATCAACACATCGCACAGCATACCACCGCTGAGCAATTACACGCTATACTCAACTCCCCCTGTGTTTGTGATTCCCTACCTCCCACCCAACGCCACCCCAGCACAGGTCACGTCATGTCCACTTCCCCTTTCGAGCTACTTCCCCGCACCTTGCATGGCTTTTGGATGGCCGGCTCACATTACCGTTGCCATCTTCCATCCCCTCCCATGCAGCAGTTGCTCGACGAAGTCACTATCCAAGCCAAGCGGTACGCTGAGTACCAAGCTAAACGCACGGGAGCCCCACCGGGGGCTTGTGACGCATGGGCACAACACTTCGTACAACTGCTGCGGGATTACCTTTATGCCCATCCGCATCCCACACATTTTGCATGGCCCATACTACATCGCTCCGATGTGCGGCTCTTTCGCCAACATACGCATGGATACGTCATTACCCTTACTGACAAAAGCGCTGCTACCCTGCAATTGGTCTGCGCCAAGCACTACCTGCAAGCATGTTGCGCAGATCTCCTCGATCATCCCTATTACTACCGACCCATTGACGAACCCCAACGCGCAACACTATTGCACAGCCTCAACGCCCAACTGCACCATTATGGCCTGGCCTTTGACGCCGGCCTTCTTGATGCCTATTACGCCGGCACAACCAAACTTCATAAAGACCCCCCTTCCATGCGTTATCTGGCATGCTCCCAGAACTGCCCCACAACCTATGTCTCGGGAGTCCTCACTGCCATTCTCCGGGTCACGGCCGATTTATTCCGGTCCGTCTGGAAACTTAACCTGCCTGACTTCCCCATGTGGTGGTGTGATAACTCAGCCGAGGTTATTGGAATGCTGCATCGCTTTAACGCACAACAATACCCAGCCTCGGTTCCCCCTTCTAACGCAGACACCCCTCGCCAACCACACCCGGAATTTGCTCACGCAGAAGCACGGGACTTCACACGTCTTTACACTAACATTCCGCATGCACTCATTGATGACACAATGCAGAACATCCTTGATTTGGTCTTCAGGGCCAATCGCTCTACACATTTCATCGTTACTGTCACAGACGCCGACCCCAACAAACCCGCCTCCAAACCTTCCTTCCGGGCAAAGCTCTCCCAGGGACGGATCCCTATCCGGAAGCACCAACGCAACACCGACTCCCGTACTACTACACACTACCTTAACCTGCAAGACACACTGCTGGTACTTCGGTGCCTCCTCCAAGCCATATGCATTGTTCTGGGTCCCCACCGAGTGCAGCAAATTTGTGGCATTCCCATGGGCATTTCCCCTGCACCCTTCATTGCTAACCTCTTCCTCGCCTGGTACGAGTATTCCTTTCTTATGCAGTACCACACCGCCTCGGCCATGGGTAAGTTGGTACTGGAAGCCTTCAAGTGGACCAAACGCTACCTCGACGATCTCTGCTCCCTGCGGAACCGCTTCCTTGCGTCCCTGCTCTTTCGCTGGAACGGCCCTCACGTCCACCACGAGCACGGACTGCACGGCATATATCCCCCGGAGCTCGACATCCCCACTCAGCACCATCCCCACTTACCAGACGGCCAACTCCCTTTCCTCGACATCCTTTTGGTGCATCAGGAGCACGACCACTGCAGTCGCTATAGCACATACCTGTATGATAAACGAGTCCAACCCGCATTTGCCGCAGTTCGCCTGTCGCGCTTTGTGCATGCCTCTTCGTGTGTCAACGAGGGCGCCAAACGCAACATTTTTGTTAGCCAATTCCGGCGCCTACAACGCATCATTCTTGACGCCGAAGCATTCATCACAGAAGTTGCCATGCTCATGTTTTGCCTCTTTCAACAAGATTACCCACGTTTACGCCTCGAGGCCCAGTGTGCGCAGCAGGTCATCCTATGGCCGGACCTCTTCCATGTCCAACGCAAAAACGGTCTCAAGCTCACCGACCGCATTCTTGCCGCATTTGGTGCCCTCCGGACACGCCAGCCCCCACCCCCACCACACCCCTTCTCGCAGCGCGTCCCCCGTTAACCTCCCCTAACCATCCCACACCGCAGGGGTCAGCATGCATCGGCCCCTCCGGTGCGCGGTATGGCGGGAACCTCCTCAGGCCCCGTGCCGCACCGTGCTTTGTGCGTATGCACGTCGCCCAACTGTAAGGCGCCGTACTTCGGTACGGCTCGTTACAGCTGGGTGCTCAAATACTCAGCTTAGTTTATGCATCTTTCTTTCTTTTAGTCATTCCCGTAGGCACTTTGTGTAGGATCACACCGCATATCATACCATGCTCCCCCAGCAAATGCTTCAACGATGCTCACAAAGCCGCCACGTTGCCCTTGCCCCTTACGCATCGACGAATCGCAACGCTACCACGCTGGTCTGCCGCTCAGGTAAGCATCCTCAGTTCCGATAGATGTTGCTGTTGCCAGTTCTGACAGCTTAGAGGGTGGGATTTTCGGGTTTTTTTAGAGCAAGCACGCGCATACCAGCTTTTCAGCTTTTGGACACTTCTACGGCGCTAATTTTACGATTGGTACACATGTCTACAACATCGCACCGCACAAAAAATGCGGTGCGGCTTCGTCCGAGGCGGCTTGCAACACTTCCGACACCGACAAGATGCTGGGACGGTTCAACCGCGGGTCAAGCAGCAATGTCGGTAAAGTTTGGGAATGGGTGGGATAACATTAACAGTTCCGGAGGTTCAGCGGCTGTCGCAGCTTGATCATCAACGTCCGCAGTGACTCATTATTTTATAAAGGAGCATATCACTCCCTGAACCCCTACCCCTACCCCTACCCCTACCCCTACCCCTACCCCTACCCCTACCCCTACCCCTACCCCTACCCCTACCCCTACCCCTACCCCTACCCCTACCCCTACCCCTACCCCTACCCCTACCCCTACCCCTACCCCTACCCTACCCCTACCCCTACCCCTACCCCTAACCCTACCCTACCCCTACCCCTACCCCTACCCCTACCCCTACCCCTACCCCTACCGACCCCTACCCCTACCCCTACCCCTACCCCTACCCCTACCCCTACCCCTACCCCTACCCCTACCCTACCCCTACCCCTACCCCTACCCCTACCCCATACCCCTACCCCTACCCCTACCCTACCCCGACCCCTACCCTACCCCTACCCCTACCCCTACCCCTTCCCCTTCCCCTTACCCCTTCCCCTTCCCCTTCCCATACCCCTTCCCCCTTCCCAGTCCCCTTCCCTACCTCCTTCCCTTCCCCCTTCCCCTTCCCCTTCCCTTCCATCCCTACCCCTTCCCCTTCCCCTACCCCTTCCCCTTCCCCTTCCCTTCCCCTTCCCCTTCCCCTTACCCCTTCCCCTCCCCTTCCCCTTCCCTTCCCCTTCCCCTTCCCCTTCCCCTTCCCCTTCCCCTTCCCCTTCCCTTCCCCTTCCCCTCCCCTTCCCCTTCCCCTTCCCCTTCCCCTTCCCCTTCCCCTTCCCCTTCCCCTTCCCCTTCCCCTTCCCCCTTCCCTTCCCCTTCCCCTTCCCCTTCCCTTCCCCTTCCCTTCCCCTTCCCCTTCCCCTTCCCTTCCCCTTCCCCTTTCCACTTCCCCTTCCCCCCTTCCCTTCCCCTTCCCCTTCCCCTTCCCCTTCCCCTTCCCCTTCCCCTTCCCCTTACCCCCTTCCCCTTCCCCTTCTCCCCTTCCCTTCCCCTTCCCCTTCCCCTTCCCCTTCCCCTTCCCCCTTCCCCTTCCCCTTCCCCTTCCCCTTCCCTTCCCTTCCCCTTCCCCTTCCCCTTCCCCTTCCCCGTAAAAGGGCCCGGGGCCACATTGAGTCCCCCGTCCCCTTCCCCTTTCAACAGGACCCTTCCAAGGCCCATTCACTATCACCGGACCCTGCCACGGACCCCGGACCCTTCACCTTCATGCCCCTGTAAACTGAAACAGGCTGACCTGCCCAATTACCAAGGCCACTTCACAGGAACATGACAACGGCCACGGCAACTTCACAACTGCCCCGGCATACCCGGAACAATGTACCGTCAACCGGACAATTCAACCTGACCAGGAACAAGGCCCATTCACCTGACCCGGGACCAGGACCCATTACAACACGTCACAAGTCACCCATTCCCCTTCCCCTTCCCCTTCCCCGTCCCCTGCCACTTCAACGGACCATGAAAACTGAAACAGTAACCAGGAACATGACAATGTCCACTTCCAAGCACCCTGACCACTGGACAAAAGTACAATGCCAAAGGCACCCGGACCAGGACCCGTCACCGGAACCCTGCCACGGCCCCTGGAAACAGCCAAGAACAGGGCAAACGAAACGTAAAAGGAACAGTCACCGGACCAAGTTAATAGGAAACTGAACAAAGTGTAAAAGGACAAGGCCACGTGACAAGGAACAAGGACAATTAACAGGAACAACAGGGCAAAAGGACACGGAAAAGTGAAAAGGAACATGAAAAGGAAAAGGAAAATAAAAGGAACAGAAAAGGAACAGTAAACCAGGAAAGACAAGGAAAAGGTAAACGTGCACAGGAAAGGAAAATGAAAAATTGAAAAGGGAAAGGAACCAAGGATCCAAATGACTACATGGCAAAATGCAAAAAGGCAACTTCACAATGGCACAAGTAACAGGACAAGGAAAAGTACACTGAAAAGGAAAAAGGAAAAGGGAAACAGGAAAAGGAAAAGAAACGGAAAAGGAAAAGGAAAAGGAAAAGGAAAAGGAAAAGGAAAAGGAAAAGGAAAAGGAAAAGAAAAAGGAAAAGGAAGAAAAGGAAAAGGTCAAAGGAAAAGGAAAAGGAAAAGGGAATAAGAGAAAAAGGAAAAAAGGAAAAAGAGTAAAAGGAAAAGGAAAGGAAAAGAAAAGGAAAAGGTAAAAGGAAAACCAAAAACAAAAGGAAAAGGAAAAGGAAAGGAATAACGAAAAGGAAAAGGAAAGGAAGGAAACAGTAAAAGGAAAAGGAAAAGAAAAGGAAAAGGAAAACAAAAATGAAAAGGAAAGTAAAAGGAAAGGAAAAGGAAAAGGAAAAAGGAAAACGGAAAAGGAAAAGGCAGGCAAAGGAAAAGGAAAAGGAAACGAACAGGAAAAGGAACCGGACACAAAGGTAAAAAGGAAAATGGACAAGGAAAAAGAAAAGGAAAAGGAAAGGAAAAGGAAAAGTCAACACGGCACATTCAACGGAAAATGGACACAGGAAAAGACAATGCAAGAGGCACAGGAACAGTAGACCTGAACAGTAAACAACTGACAGTACCAGGATTACCAGTACAAGGCCACTTACAAGGCACAAAGCCAAGCACACACAGAAAGCCGAGGGCACAGCTGTCCGCCAAGGTTCGTAGTGATGAGCACGCCCAGGTGGACTTCCGCACCCGGGAGTATGTGGGCGGTGTGAACACGGAGGGGGGCGGAAGTCTGCAGGAGATGTCGGCGGGGGAGAGGGACAAGCTGGCCAAGATCACCACTGGGGGCAGGTGGGAGGGGGGAGGGGGAGGGGGGGGAGGGAATGTTTGAGGTGGGCGGAGAGGGGCGGTGGGAAGGTGGTGTGTGTGTGGAGGGAGTAGTGGATGGGTCGGATCGGGTCGGGGGGGTAGAAAATGATACCGCAGCGGAGACGGAGACGGCGTTAGCGAACGGACCCAGAACCCAGTAATACTTACCGAACATACCTGTAACCTTACCGAGCTGAAAATACGCTGCGACCGCGTCGCCGCCAGACCAACCCAGACGGATGAGCACGCGCGACAGCACAAGAACGGCACGAACGCCCGGACAAAACACCTTGGCTTTGGGTTGGGTTGGGGTGGAGGTGTGTGGGGGTAGCAGCCAGGGCATGTCCCCCGCCTCGCCTCCCCCTCACCTTCCCCTCGCCTTATCCTCGCCTCGCCTCCCCCTCGCCTTCCCCTCGCCTCGCCTTCTAATCCCCTCCCCCTCCCCCTACCCCCCCCCCCGCGATTAATCCCCCCCCCCCTGCCCCTGCCCCTGCCCCTGCTCCTCCCAGGGAGATTGACCCGGAGCTGGTTCGCGACCGCACCCGCACCGCTGAGACCGGCCGCCACTTCCTGGGATGAAGGGATGGAGGGGAGGAGGGGGAGGAGGGGGAGGAGGGGGATGAAGGGATAAAGGGGCGAAGGGGAGGGAACATGGCACGGCGACACGACAGGGCGGGAAGAGGCCGGTCGGCTCAAAAGAGGACCCGGGCGAGGGGTGGGGTGGGGTGGGGTGAGGCGACGCGGGAGCGGCGAGGACGATGCGAGGGCGGTGTACTTCACCGAGGTACGGCAGGTGCCGTAAGTACGGCGGCGCGGTCTTGCGATTGACAGGCGGCCAATCGCGCAGAGGGGCATCTGCGTCACTCCTCGGTCACGCCGTCTCCGTCTCCGCTGCGGTATCTTCTTTTTTCACCCCCGGGTCCGGTGTACTGTTGGGCTGGTGTGGCCGTGTGTGGTCGTGTATGTGTGCTTTTTGCGGAGCTGCCCGTCCGTCCAGCAATGTCCTCTGTTTGCTTCGGTTTGCAATTTTGACGGAGGGACGACTTTTAGGGCGGGGCACTTCCTGCGTGAGGGAAGATATACGGCCGCGGCCGCCGCCGAACGCTCCCCGTGCGAGGTTTGGAGGGACAGCAAGGGGGGAAGGCGAGTTGTTCTTGTTGCTGCTGCAGTTGCGGCCCCGGCGGCGGCGGCGCCGCCGCCACCAGGCTAGACTTGGAGGCGCGGGACGGCACTGCCGCCGTGGCCAGAAGCACCTCCCGAAGCCGAGTGGCGATGGTGGGGAAGGACGGACGGAGCCGTGGCTCCTGCGGGGAGGAACGTAGCGCAGCGGAGCGGAGCGGAGCGGAGCGTGCAAGGCGAACGCGAGAGAGAGACGTCAGCAGCGCCAGGACCAGCGCCGGAAGGACGACCCGCCCTCGCCCGGGCCCTACCTGCGTCCGCCCTGGAACGACACACCAGCCTTCGCACCGCACCCCACCCCACCGCATGCACACAGCACGCGCAGCTCCTCCGCCGTCCTCACCCATAGATCTGATACGGACCGCAGCCGGGCAGGAAGCCGAAGCCCCACCTGCACCGCAGCGCAACCTCCCCTCCCACCACCACCACCACCACCACCACCACCAGCCCACGCTCCCAGGGGGTGCTCCCCAGTTGGGCTCACTGGGCGGTCTCACCCGGTGCCAGCACAGCGAGATGAGCAGGCGCAGCTCCTTGGGTAGGCTGGGCGGTAGGTCGGGCCTCCAGCCGGCCCAGGAGACGCGGCTGAGGTACTCCACTGCGGCGTCCATGTCGCCCTCCGGGATGCTGTCCGACAGGAGCTGCCGAGTCATGACCTCGAACATGATGCAGCCGAAGGAGAACACTGCGCGGATGGCGGCAGGGATGGCGGCCGAGAGAGGCGAGGCGAGGAGACGAGAGGTCTGTGTTGGGGTGTGTGCATGTGTGTGTGGTGTGTGTGCGCGCGTGTGTGTGTACAGGAGGGTGTGTGTGTGTGTCGTTACAGTATCTGACCGGGCCCTGACGCTGGCCAGGGGCTGCTAACCCAGCCCCGACGGAAAGACCGCCTAAGCACTCTCCCCCTTGCGGTGGGAGAAGGGCGTGAGGGGCCGCTACCCCCTCCTGCTCGACGCAGAGCTGGCTGCGTCGTATACCCCATATACGGGTGTACGGCGCAGCGGCTCCCCAAAAGCTTGAGCTCATGTGTGTGTTTTGGGGGACGGACCCAGCAGCTGAGCTCATCTCAACTCCCCAAGTTTGGGTTCGGCTTACGTGTACCTGTACGGCACACATGCCGAACTGTGTGTATAAAAGTGTGTTGTCATCCACTGCGATCGGGGTTTGCCTCGACACCAGCCGGCAAGAGGTTTGTCCCCGGGCGGATGCGCCACTGGGCCGTGTGCAGGACAGTGTACGGCAGCGCAAATGTGTTGTTGGTGTACGGCCGGTGGTTGGGAACCTGGGCCGCGAGTCGCGTTGCCCGACCCTTCAGCGCCGAGATGCGCAGAGAATCGGTGCAGGCCCAATTTGTGGGGCGACCGGGGGGGGGGGGTACTGAGGTTCTGTTTGTTCTGCCCTGTTGTCGTTGTTGATGCGAGGTTTTGGAGGATGTGTGTATGTGCGCCTTTACGGTAGCCGACGGCTGTGGGCTTGACATCGGATTTTACCAGAGTGGGCATGATGCTTGACGCGGCGTCATTTGTTGCATGTATGTTGTTCCTTGTCGCGACGCGCGCCAGGTTTTTGAATTCTGGGTTTGAACAAATGTGTAAAAAAGCACGCTGTGAACTTCGTGATCGAGTCGTGTCATCTGGAAATTACTTTTAACACCTGCCAGACTCGTCAAAAACGACGTTGCAACAACTTGATGGAAATAGTACCGGTGTCGGTGGAGTGCTGGCGTCGGGTGCTGGCGCAGCAGGCAGCCCACGTGCACATTTGGCGCTATGAAGCACGCGATAAGAGAGATGCACATGCTTTTCGCATCGCGATTGGAGGGGAATTGGGGCAGCCATCCGCCCATCCCACGGCTACTTCACAGCTGAATTAACCGCAATGCGACTGTGACTGGGTACTTCGGAAGCCTCAACGGGTTACACAGTTAGGCACAGTTATTTCCAGGCAGCGACGCAGCAGGCTGCGATCTGGGGCTCTGTTCGCCTCACCAAGCCGTACGTGCACTGGAGCCTGGTTTGGGTGCGTAGCTGCCGGCTTGCTACACTTGAGTCAAAAGTGTAGCAAGCCGGCAGCTGCGCACCCAGATCAGGCTTCAGTGCGCGTACGACGTAGGGGAACGCTAACCGTCCGACTGCCGAGAAGACGATAAGACCAGAAGTCGCAGGCGTTACGCACGCCGGGACGGCACAGGGTCCTGAACGTTCGAAGGTGGGAGGCCCTAATGTTGTTCGGCTGATGGCTAGGCTTTTAGCGAAAGCACGTGATACCGCGCTCGCTGAATTTGCAGCCCATGATTGCCATACGGCAGGGACATTTCTATCTGGCCTGAAGCCCATAATTGGATGGCACAACAGCCTGCCTGTCTTAGGAAATGCGCAGTAGGGGACCTGTCGTACGGTTTTGCCGCCAACTGTACTCATGCTTCAGGATCCAGACTCGCAAGAGCTCTACCCCTTGGTCGATTTCGCTGTTTGTACCTCCTGCGAATTGTTTGCACTATTAGCATGTTTCTAGCCGTCCTTATGTGATAATTTAGCGTCAACATGGCGATCGACGGCGGAAGCGAAGCAGCCGCACACGTCGTGCGCTGCTTACAGAGCTGTCTTTACTCTGTCGATGGCGAGTCGCGCAAGGCGGCAGAGCAGCAGCTGGAAGCAGGCGTGCACCATCCCGGATTTGCGTCCACGCTTGCGTCCCTAGCCACGGACGCCGCGCTCACGAACAACGATGTTGGGGTGCGGCAGCTGGCAGCGGTACTTCTGAAGAAGGTTATCAAAAAGCACTGGTCGGCGGAGGCGCCCAAGCATGTGGAGCCCGAGCTGTCGCGCGATGAACGAGCGCATATTCAGGCAGTCCTGCCTGCGGGCCTATCTGATGCCAGCTCCAAAGTCCGGACCGCAGTGGCCATGTGCATAGCGGACATCTCCAAGACCGACCCGGACGGCTGGCCGGGGCTAGTGGAGAACCTGGTCGGCGCCATCCATGCGCAGCGCGCCAGCAACACGCCGCTGGTTCACGGCGCCATGCGCTGCCTCTCCCTCCTCAGCGATGACATCGATGAGCAGCAACTGTCGCAGGCGAGGGAATGGGAATGGGAATGGGGGGGCGGGAGGGGGTGGAGAGAGGGGAAGGCGGTGCGCGGAAGGGGCCACCCCCGAAGGTTGGATGGGGGAAGGGAAAGAGGGTGCGCAGTGCGCACAGACTGTGGGAGAGGGGGCACAGGGGCGGCAGAGAGGGGCGGCAGAGAGGGGCGGCAGAGAGGCTGCGGGCCGGGCCAACGCCCAGCGGTTACCGCACGCACGCCGGGGTGGAGAGGGTTCGGCTGCCATCGGAGGAGGGCCCCGGAGGAAACGGGGCGGGGATGGCTCCGTGGCGAAGCGCAGGGACGGCACTGGTGGGGATGGAGGCCACTGCACCCCTGCACCCCCCGGGGAGCTCCACTTTGAGAAAACCCCGACCCCCTGATTGCGTCAACCAGCACCATTACACCACTTCACTGCTGACCCCTTCCCCCCTCCCCCCCAGGATCCCCGGCTTCCACATTTCCGTTTGTTTTCGGCTCCTTGCTTGCAATCCAAACCTCCCTCCACCCCACCCCACCTCTCCCTCCCCCTCCCTCCCTCCCTCTCCCTCCCTCCCCCTACGATTTTTTCTTTATACCCTCCCTCTCCCTCCCTCCCCCCCTGCGGCTCCCAGGTCGCCCGTGCGCTCCCGGAGTTGATCCACGTGGTCGCCAACACGGGGGGGGCAGCATCCGAGGAGCTGCGGGCGGCGGCGCTGTCCATATTCTACGACTTGCTCAAATCGCTGGGCATGATGTCGGGGGTCTACCAGCGGCAGGCGCGTCGTGTGGGGGTCTTTCCCAGGGGGGGGCGGGGGGGAAGGAGAGAGCTGGCGTCGGGCTGGGGCTGGGGCTGGCAGGGCTGGGGCTGGCAGGGCTCGGGGGGCAGGGCTCGGGGGGCAGGGCTCGGGGTGGGTGGGTGGGGGGTGGGATGATTCGTGACGGCTTGCACGGTGGGGGGTGTTGCAGGGGGCTTCCTGCCGCCTCCCGAGCTGCCGTACCTTTCTTCCCGGAGGCGGCTTCCCGGCCCTCTTGATTGCCGTCCACCCCACTCCCTGCCCCCAAGTACGGTACCCCCAACTACCGCTCCCCACCTGGCTGGCTGCCGGTGCCTGTCTTTGGTGTTTGGTCTTTGGTCTTCGCCTCGCCGTGTCTTCCCTGGCTGTTTTTATGACTTGATGATCGTCTAGGGGGCCGATTGCTGCAACCAGATTGTATGATACACACACATTCCACTCGCTCCAAACTTCCCTTCCACCGCGCTTCCCTTCCATCTCCCATTCCGACTCCCCTTCCATCTCGCCTTCCATATCATCTTTCCATTTCCAACCCCCCTTCCAAACCCCTTCCAACCTCCTTCCAACCCCCGTCCAAACCCCTTCCAAACCCCTCCCTCCTCCCTCCCCCCCTCTTCCCCCCTCCCCCCCCCTCTCTCCCCCCCAGGTCCGCGACTTGTTGGTCCCTCTGGTGGAAACCTGGGTGCCGCTGCTGTGCGGGGTGGTGGCGCAACCGCTCAATGTGCAGGTGCGGGAGGGGGAACACCACCCTGGGACACGGGGGAGGGGGAGGGGTGTGGGGGGAGGGGGACTGGGAGGGGGTCGGAGATGAGGTGGGGTGAGGAAGAAGGTGGGGGACGGAGACGACGTGGGGATGGTGAGGGGAAGGAGGTCACCACCGTCCGGTGGTGGCAGCAGGCCCGAATCAGCTGCACTGGACAGCGAGTGTGGCGCGGGAAGATAAGGGCGGCACGCCCCCGCCACATCGCTAACGCCGTCTCCTTCTCCGCTGCGATATTTTCTTTTAGCCCCCGCCACATCCCACCCCCTCCCCCCTTCTTCTGATCCGTTGCCGTTCACCGGCCCCGGCCTATACGTGGGTTATGCCCCGCTTCGGCCCCCCTTCCCGGCCTCCCCCCGTTCGCTAGCGCCATCTGTCCCTTCGCTGCGATATCTTTTGTATTACCCCCCTCCCCCTCCCCTCCCCTCACCCCTTCCCCCCCTCCCCCCCTCCCCCCCCCCGACCTCCAGGATCCCTCCGGCTGGGCCGTCCGCATGTTGGCCCTCAAGTCCCTCACCCAGCTCATGTCGTACTTCAGTCGCTCGCTGGCAACCCACATGGGCCTGGTCATGAGTGTCAGTTGGGGCATGTACACGGGCTCGCTGGGCCTGTACCAGGTGAGACGGGGGGGGCCTGGGAGGGGGGGAGGGCATCACACGGGGGGCGGGAAGCGCGTGGGGAGCCGGGATGGATGGGGCGAAGGGGGGGAGGGAAGGGGCATTGAAAAGCGGATTAGATATGCTGACACGTAGGCTGTGAACGGCTGAGGGGGGGGCGCGAGGGGGGAAAGGGCAGGGCAGGGCAGGACAGCCGGTGTCTTGACAGCGTGCGGGGGGAGCGGGGCGAGGGGAAATCTCGTAGACACACCGGGAAACGGGGAGGGGGGGGGCAGATTACACAGCTGTCGTATGTTGCCCACCGCAATCGCAATCTCCCACCCATAGACTGCCATTACACCTCGTTGGTCAGCTCTGATCAGCCTATCCCCCCCTCCCCCTCTCGCACTTTTATACTCTAAAAAACCCCCCGCCCCTTCCCCCCCCGCCCCGTCCCTTCGTTTGCTTATGCCGTCTCCGTTCCTTCGCTGCGGTATCTTCCTTTTCTACCCCGGCCCCCTCCCCCGGCCTATACGTGGATAACCCCCTTCCCGCCCCGCCCCCTCGCCCCGGGCCGTCCTAATTATCCCCCGCCCCCTCGCCCCGGGCCGTTCTAATTATCCCCCGCCCCGCCCCCCCTGATTTGATACCGTTTACGGGCTCCGGCCTATACGTGGATAACCCCCTCCCCTCCCCCGCCCTCCCCCAGCTGCACCTGGTGTTGGAGCCCTCTGAGGGGGGTCATGCGGGGGAGGAAGCGGAGGCCCTCCCCGCGGAGACCGACTCGGAGGGAAACACACTGGACCTGGAGTCGTTGCTGGCGCAGGTGGGAGGGGGGGGTGGGGGGGTGTTGTGGGGGGGAGGGGAGAGGGCGCGGAGAGGGAGGGGCGCCAAGGGCGGTGTTTGTTCTGGGCTTTTGGGGTGTTGTTGTGTCTTGTGGCAGAGGGGGGGGCACTTGTTTCCCGCTTCATGCCCTCCCCTGTCACTGCCCTTCCCCGACCTCCTCTACCCTGCACTGACAACCCTCTTTCGGTCACTCTTGCTCCTTCCCTTCCTCCCCTCCCTCCCTCCCTTCCTCCCTTCCTCCCCTCCCTCCCCCTCCCCCGCTTGCTCCCCCAGTTGTTCGAGTTGCTGATGGCGCTGGTGGGACTGCCCCGCTACGCAAAGCTCATCCGCCCGGCGCTGCCCGAGATGTCGTACCTGGTGGTGTCGTACATGCAGGTGTGGTAGCACGGGGCGGGGGCGGGGGGGAGGGGGTGCGGGGCGGGGCGACATCTGACGGTGTCGTTCCGGTTGCTCCCGGGGGGCGGGGCGGGGCGGGGCGGGGCACGTGGGCTGCATCGCTTTCCTCCTCCCGAATGGGGGTGAGGAGGGGGCCCCGGGCAACTCTTTCCGTCCCTCCTCCTTCGCCTCTTTCCGTCCCCTTCGGGTTTCAGCCCGGGCGTTTCATCTGCGCCTCCCTCCCTCCCTCCCCCCTCCCCCTCCCCCTCCCCCTTCCTCTCCCCCTTCCTCCCCCTCCCCCTCCCCCTCCCCCTTCCTCCCCCTTCCTCCCCCCCTCCCCCTTCCTCCCCCTTCCTCCCCCCCTCCCCCCTCCCCCTTCCTCCCCCCCAGATGACCGCCAGCCAGGCCACCGAGTGGCTAGACAACCCCGCCCAGTACGTGGCTGACGAGGAGGACAACACCTTCACCGTGAGAGTCAGTGGGGAGCTGCTCATCGACTCACTGCTGCAGGTGAGGGGGGGTAGGGGGGTGGGGGGGGGGCTGGTAGCGGTGGGGGTGATCGTGGATTTCCGTGCGGGGGCTTGGGAGGGTGTTGGGGAGAGTGAAGAGGCAAGAAGAGGAAGCGAGGCGGAAGAAGGCGGCGGATAGGGGGGCCGGGAGAGGAGTGTTTCTGGTGCTAATACGCCAACACCCCCAATTCCCCTGACTCCCCTGTCCGGACCGTCTTATCAACCCGCACCTCCCCCGCTTGGCTTGGCTTGGGTGGTCAGGCCTTTGGTCTCGACGCCGCCGGCTGTCTGATGGATGCGGTGGAGAGGCGGATGCAGGAGGCGGCGGCGGCGCAGGCGGCGGGGCAGGTGCGGCAGCGGGGGCGGGAGGGCGTGTGTGGTTATGCGCGTTTGTGTGCACGAGCGTGTGTGTGTGTGCCCGTGTATGTGCGCGGGCGAAGCCAGGTGTGAGTGCACCAGGGCGAGGTCGGGGGTGGGTAGGGGGCGTGAGTGCTTTGCTTTGTTTTGCTTTGCTTTGACCCCCAACCGGTGCGGTGGGTGACCCCCGTGGGGGGGGACACCTGGCGAGGCTCTGCCCGGGAGGCCCCCCTGCACCTCGGCGCACTGCCAAGTACCCCACCCCCCCTCTCCCTTTCCCTTTCCCTTTTCTTTTCCCGGGCCAGGGGACCCTGGGACCCCTCCGCTTTCGAAAGTCCCAATGCTGCTCCAATGCTGCTCGTTAGCCGCGCCTGTGCTGCTCAGCTGCTGCCGCTGCTGCCCCCTCCTGTGGCCTCCATGTCCCCGGACACCCCCCGGACACCGCACTCGCATAAACCCTCACTCCCCACCTTGCTCCCCGGCCTCCGGCCTGCCGTAAAACCCTAACCACGAACGCCCCCCGAAGAAGCCCCTTTACCCCCCCCCAAATGTCTCCGCAGGCGCCCTGTCCGCATGTCAACCAGCCCGCCACATGCTCCGGACTCACCCGCCTCTCCCCCCCCCGCTTTACTGTTTCCTCCCCGCGCTCGCTCGCTCGCCCTCTTCCCGCTCGCCCTCTCCCCGCCCGTTCCCTCCTCCGGGCCCCGCAGGCCGGGTGGTGGAAGCTGCGGGAAGCTGCGCTGCTGGCCGTGGGCTGCTGCGTGGCGTCCTTCCCGGGAGGCATGGGACTGGGGGCCGGGCAAGGCGGAGGAGGCGGTGGAGGTGGGGGTGGGGGAGGTGGTGCCCGGCAGCGGGCCGCCACGGCTGCGCTGCAGTCCCGGCTGCAGGGGGTGATGGATCAGGTGCTGCGGACCGACCTGCAGGTGGGAGGGGGGAGGGGGGAGAAGGGGGTTGGGGGGGAGAGTGGGGCGAGAGGGGGGGCGAGTGTGGGGCGGGGGGGGGGGCGAGTGGGGGGCGGGGGGGGTTTGGGGGTTTTGGGGGGAGAGGGGTCCCGCTTATCTGTCATGAGCACAAGGATGTGGGTGAGGGGATGGGGTGGGTAGGTGGGCGGGGTGGAGCCTGGTGCGTGAAGTCGAATAGCTCGCCGTTGGGCGGTGCCGGAGCGCCGATGGACCACAGCCATGTGCCCGACCTACGGCACCGCACCGCACCGCACGGCATGGGTCCCATCAACCCACCCGCCGACCAAGTGCCGGGCCGGGGCCGGCCGACCAGGTCCCGGCCCCGGCCCCGTGGTCTCGCTGTGTCTCTCTCTCCCTCTCTCTATCTATCTCTTTCTCCTGCTATGAACCAGCGCCCGCCGGTGCTCGTGTGCCTCTGTTCATTGGACCTCACGTCCCTCCCGTGACATCGCTCCCGACCCGGCCTTCCCCTCCCCCCTCCCTCCCCCCCGGGCCGTCGCACCACCCGCCTGTCCTCGCCCGCTGGGGCCCCCCACCCCCAACACGAGTAATGCACTTTTACACCCTCCCCTCCCCTCCCCTCCCCCCCTCTCCCCCCCGCTTACCCCCCGCTCCCCCCTCCCCTCCAGGGCCCACACATCAACCCTCTGCTGGTGGGTCGTGCCATGTGGCTAGCCGCCCGCCTGCACTCCATTCTGAGACCCGACCAGCGGCCCCCGCTGCTGGCGGCCGCGGCGGCGGGGCTCAACAGCAACCTGCCGCCGCCGGTCAAGATCGGTGAGGCGGGCGGTCTGTGGTGGGGTGGTGGTGGGGTGGTGGTAGTAGGTGGTAGTGGTGATGGTGGTGGTAGGGGTGTTAGGGTACGAAAGGCCAAAGAGGCAGCTGACAGGCTTTTAGGGGGTCGCCGCGGGGGGGGGGGGTGTCTTGGGGGAGTGCGCGAGTGTATGTGTGTGTTTTCCGGGAGCGGGTGGAGATGGGAAATAAAGAAGGTACCGCAGCGGAGGGACGGAGGCGACCACGTTGGCGAACGGACCCAGAACCCGGGGGCAGTAACCCCCGTACTGCCGAACGTACATCCGGTAACCTGGAAAGGGGAAAGGGGAGCGGGAGGTGCGTGTGTGGCCGGAGTCGGCTGGGCGCCATGTATGTGTATGTGTGTACGTGTAGGTGTATGTACGGCTCCTTCCCACTCCTGCGGGTTCCACATCTCTGTCACTCACACTCCTCCCTCTTCCTGTCCCCTCACCTGCCCTCCTCCCCCTCTTCCCCCTTCCTCCCACCGCTTCACTTCCCCCCAACCCCCCTTCCTCCCGCTTCCACGCACCCCCCCTCCCTCCTCGGTTCTCCGCCCCTTGTCCACTATCTCCCCCTTCCCCCCATCTTTCTTACCTCCTTACCCCTCGTCTCGCCTCGCCTCGCCCTTTCCCTTTCCCTTTCCCTTTCCCTTCCCCCTCGCCCTGTCCTGTCCTGTCCTGTCCTGCTGCAGGCGCCTGTCGGGCTCTGGCCAGTCTGTCCCCCCGTGTGCCCGCTGAGGTGCTGGGCCCCCTGGCCGAGTCTCTGTACGGCGGTCTGCTGAGTCTGCTGGCAGCCAGTGGGGAGGAGGCGCTCAATTTGGTGCTGGAGAGCATGGTGCCGCTCATAAAGGTGAGGGGGGGAGGGAGGGGGGGGTAGGGGGGAAAGTAGGGGGGAAAGTAGGGGGGGGGGGTAAAATGAAGATACCGCAGCGGAGACGGAGACGGCGTAAGCGAACGGACCCGGAACCCAGCAATACTTACCGGGTAGGGGGCGGGGGGGGGCCAGGAGAGGGTGAGGGGGTAAGAAAGGGTGGGTTGGGGCCATAAGGAGGGGGCGAGCAGGACCCGCAGCGAAGGCACCCGAATAAGGGGGCAAAACGGGGGGAGGGGGGCGGTGGCTGTGCGTATGTATGTATGTGTGTACGTAGGTAGGTAGGTAGGTAGGTAAGGGGAGGGTCCGGCGGGTCGGGGGCAGCAGATGGGACCCGCAGCGAAGGCACCGAGCCGCGGGAGGGGTGGGCGGGGAGGAGGGTGCGGGGCGAGGGGCACATCCCAGCTCCCGGGGGGCAGCGGGGGGAGCGGAGTTGTTGGGGCAATGGAACATCACTGCACGGATTGCGGCCCCGGGTCCGCACCGACCCCCACGGCGACCCCCACGCCCGACCCCCCTTCCCCGCCTCCATCTCATTTCCCGGCTCCCAATCTTTCGTATAAAAGCGGTAGTAGTAGTAAATAAGCATTGCAAAACCCTTTAAGACCCACCCGTCCCGTCGTCGGCCCCCCACGTCTTGGTCCCTCTCCGTCGCTCCGCTGCGGTATGGTCCCTCATCCCTCATCCCCCGCCCCGACCCGCCCCCCCCGCCCCCCCCCGCCCCGCCCCGCAGGCGGACCCCCACGGAGCCGCCCGGGCACTGCCCGCCCTGTCGACACCGCTGCTGCAGGTGGGGGGGAGGGCGTGCGGCCGCCGCCGGCGTGTGTGTGTGTGGGGGGGGTGCCGAGGGTTCAACGGGAAGGCGGCCCAGGTCGGTTTCGGAGCCCAATCCAGTCGGCCGGGGCAGCTCCTGTCAAGCGCTGCGGCCTCATCTACATTAATCCCCTCCCCTCCCCTTCCCCTCCCTTCCCCCGTCTCCAGTACCAACATCGCACTGCACTTGCAACCCCCCCCCTCCCCTCCAGGTCCTGGTCCCTGCTCACTGAGGCCGCATCCAACGGCGCATTTTACTCTCCCCCAACCCCCAACCCCCAACCCCCACCCCTTAACCCCCCCTCCACCTCCTGCTCCCCCACCCCTTAACCCCCCCTCCACCTTCCCCTCCCCCCAGGTGTGGTCCCGCTACGTGACCGACCCGCTGGTTGCCGAGTCCGCCCTGGAGGTGCTGGCTGCACTGGCCCGGGTGCCCCCCTGCCTGGGGCCCCTCGCACAACAGGTGCTGCCGGTGGTCAGCCAGCTGGTGGCGAATCCGGCGGCGCAGGTGAGGGGGGGGGTGAGGGAGGGGTAGGGAGGGAGGGAAGGGGAGAGAGGGAGCGGAGGAGGGGGAATAAAGAAGGAGCTGCGGCGGAGGGACGGAGGGGCGACGCAAGGGAGGGGGCAGGGGCCCTTCCGGGGAGGTGGAAGGGGATAGGGAGAGCACCGCATCGAACCGCAGCCGAGGCCCCCAGGGAAGTGGGGAGGAGTGGGGGGAGAGCTGTGAGGGAAGGAGGGGGGCCAGTGGGGTGGAGGGAGCCGGGCAGGGTTGGGACAGCAGGGTGGGCTGGGGTCGACCGGCGGTGACTTGGTGATTTGGGGGTGGGGGGAGGGCAAGGGGTGGTGGTGCTCCCGGGACGCTGGGAGTGGGGACGGACACGGACGTGTGGGTATTGTTCGTGTGGCTGCTCCGTACATGCCGTGGCCTCATGCGGGGGGGGGCCCTTCTCGTCCCGTCGTCGCGCCCTCCCTCCGCGCCCTGCTGCGCCTGGCTTCTCTGGCCCTCCCTGGCCTCGCCTCGCCTCCCCTCGCCCCGCCCAGTCGCACAGCACCCTCCAACTGCACCCTCCAACCGGCGTGTCGTCTTTTGCGCCTCCGTCCCGCGCCCTGCACCTTTCCCCACACCTGCTCGCCTGCCCATCTTCATCTTCTCCTCACGCCCTCACGCCCTCACGCCCGCCCGCCAGCATATCACTCCCTGATCCCCCACTTCAGCCCCCCTAATTCCACCTAGACTATACCTACTCCCAAACTTCCCCCCCGATGCCCCACCCCAACCCCTCCCCACCCCAACCCCACCTCCGTCCCTTCCTCCCCCCCTCGCTCTCTCCAGCCCGGTGGTCTGGTGGAGGGCTGTCTGGACCTGCTGCCCAAGCTGGTTCGCCCGGGTCAGCGCGAGGTGGTGGCGGCGGTGTCTGCCTCCCTCACCGGCCCCCTGCTGGCACTGCTCCCGGGAGGGGCGCATGCGGACGCGGATGACGACACGGGGGCGCTCACACACGGGGCCACGGAGCTGCTGGTGGAGCTGGTGGGGGTCGGGGGGGGGGGGGGAGGGGAGGGGGGGCGGGGGCGGGGAGCGTGTGTGTATGTGTATGTATGGTGTGTGGTTTGCGTGCGTATGTATGTGTGGATGCGGGCAGGGGGTGGGAGGCGTTACCGGCTGATTGGTGTGCGTGGTGGTGTGTGCGTGGTGATTCGTGTTGGCCCTCTCGGACTGCACCGGACTGCACCGGACTGCACGGGTGTTGTGTCGCTCTGATAGGCGGCGGGTGCGGCACCCCGATGCGGCTCCCTCTCACGGAGGTGTGCGTCCCGACGGCCCGCTCCTCCCCGTCCGTCCGTCCGTCCGTCCGTCCATCCGCCCTCTCATCGGCCACCACTCGCCATTCCCATCCGCACCCCACCTCCCCAAACTCTCCTGTACCTTCCCTTCCCCTCTTTTTCTCACTTCACCCTGGCCAGTTCTCCTTGGCAGCCTCCCTTCGTGCCCCCACCTCCCCACCCGCACCCCCGCCCCCACCTCCCCACCCGCACCCCCGCCCCCACCTCCCCTCTCCCCCCCGCCCCCACCTCCCCTCTCCACCCCGCCCCCACCTCCCCACCCGCACCCCCGCCCCCACCTCCCCTCTCCCCCCCGCCCCCACCTCCCCACCCGCACCCCCGCCCCCACCTCCCCACCCGCACCCCCGCCCCCACCTCCCCTCTCCCCCCCGCCACAGCTCCAGGCCGGTGGCGAGGACGTGCTCGCCTGGGCCGGACCCTCCATGCCCACAGCCACCCCCGCCGCCACCGCCGCCGCCGCCGCCGGTCCCTCCGCCGCCTCCGCCGTCGGCGCCGCCTCCGCCCCCTCTGCTGCCCCCGCCGCCACCTCCTCCCCCACCTCCGCCTCCCTCTCCCCCATGTCCACCTCCCCCACCGGCCCTCCCTCCGCCCCCGCCTCCGCCGCCTCCGCCTCCCCCGCCTCCCCCGACGCCGTCTTCTCCGCCCTGCTCTCCGCCTGCCTTCGCATGCTGGACCCGGCTGCGGATGAGTACCGAACCTGCCTGGCAGGTGGGGAGGGACTGGGCAGGGAGGGGGAAAGGGGAGGGGAGAGGGGAGGGACTGGGACTGGGGCTGGGGCATAAAAAGAAGAGACCGCAGCGGAAACGGAGACGGCGTTAGCGAACAGACCCAGAACCCAGGGAGCAATACTTCCCGGGGGTCTGGGACTGGGGCTGGGAGCACCCCTCTCCGCCGCGGTTCCTTCGCTGCGGTATCTTCGCTCCCCTTCAACCCCGCTCCGTGCCGGAGGCGCTCTGGCGGGCTCCTTGCGTTGTTCTGAGGGGCTTGTCGTGCTCTGCAGGTGCTTGTGCGCGAAACCCCAAACGCAGAGACAGGGAGGGAGGGAAGGGCAAAGGAATTCCCATGAAAGCCGATAAGACATTAGGGGTTCGTGATCTAGTCCTTTCGAAATTCGGTCGAAACATTTCAATGCCGTATGCAGTATACCGCCTTGGCTCGCGGCCCCTCCCTGACCCCACCCCCCACCCTCCCTGGTGTCAGGCGACCTGGCGGCGGCGCTGGTTCGCTGCCTGCCGACCCGCGGGTCGGTCCAGCCGGCTCTCGGTGCGCTGCTGGGCGGCTGTGCTCGCAAGCTGGCTGCCTCCAATCTGTCTCCGCTGGTGGGGGGGCTGTTGGCGGCCCTGGCGCATATGGCGCTGGCGGGGGGGGCGGCGGGGTGGCTGGAGGAGCTGGGGGCCATGAGGATCGAGGCGCCGGCGGGTGAGGGGGGGGAGGAGATAGAGGAGGGTGGGGTTGAGGGGTTGAGGGCTTAGGGTGATTCTCGTGAAGGCCTTTGGAAGGGAGGAGCGCGAGCAAGGGCAAGAGAGCATGAGGGCAAGAGAGCAAGGGCAAGAGAGCAAGAGGGCAAGGGCCGATCCGGGGGAGTGGATCGTCCGTCCGGGTTGAGCCCGCATGTGTGTGTGTTTGGTGGGTGGGTGGGTGGGTGGCCTGTTGGGGAAGGGCGGGGCAGAGGGAAGTCAGATCAGGCAGAAGCAACGGTGGGTGGTGTTGGACAACAAGCAAGGGGGGGAGCAGTGGCCAACAGAAACTCACTGGCCGAACCCACCGACGGGGCCGTATTTGAGGGTATCTTCCTTTTTTACTCCGCGCCTCTCCACCCCACTGCCAACGACACGCACATTGCAATCCCAACCCCTCTCCCCCCCTTTCTATCCATCCATCCATCCTTCCATCCATCCATCCATCCACCCACCCACCCACCCACCCACCCACCCACCCACCCACCCACCCACCCACCCACCCACCCACCCACCCACCCACCCACATCCACCCACCCACCCACCCACCCACCCCTCTCCACCCCTCTCCACCCCAACCCCATCCCATCCCCCCCAGAGGGGGGTGCACCAGTCAGCGGTGTCCAGGCAGTCCTCCCCGTGCTGTTGGAGCGACCCGGCGATGTGCGGGGGGGTCTGGCCACCCGGGTGGTGGCGGCGGCCCTCCTGGAGCTCTTGAAGACAAGGCACCCGCTGCTCATGAGCGTCACGGTAAGGGGGGGAGGCGGGGTAGGAGGGTTGGGGAGCAGGGTGAGGGGATGGGGGCCTTGGGGCGGGGGAATCGGGCTCGGGCACGGCAGGGCAGGCAAGGGCAGGCAAGGGCAGGCAAGGGCAGGCAAGGGCAGGCAAGGGCAGGCAAGGGAGGGGAACGGGAAATAGCAGGATTTGGCTCAGTCCTCAGGACCCAACCGAACCGAACCGAACCGAACTGATCCGGATCGGACCGAATCGGACTCAAGACGGACCGATGCAACTCCTGCCGCACACGCACTCGTGCCCCTCCCAGCCAGCCCCGCCGCTCCCCCCCCCTCTCTCTCTCTCTCTCTCTCTGTGGACGTGCGGTTGCGTTCTCGCTTGATTCCGTAATTCCGTAATTCCCTGCTACCGTACCGCGCGCAGGTCCGCGGCAAGCGTCTGGACCTGGGCAGCGGAGTGCGCACCCGGCGTCAGGCGGCCGCTGCGGGCGGGGAGCAGTGGACGGCCGTCCCCGCGGCGGTCAAGATGGTGGCGGTGCTGTGCGGCCTGGCGGTGGAGCAGCCCTGGTTGGAGGAGGACGAGGCGGAGGACGAGGCGGCGGACAGCGAGGACGACTGGGGGGAGGACGAGGAGGGGGGGTCGTACGACGACGAGGACGAGGACGAGGAGGACGAAGAGTTGGAGGTGGGAGTTGGGCGGAGTGGAGGCATTGGGCCCAACAGGGGGGGAAGGGGGGAAGGCGGGGGGATGGCGGGGGGGGAAGGCGGGGGAGGGGGGGCGACAGTGAGGGGGTTTAGGGGAGGGGGGAGGGCGATCCCGCCCCTCGTGGTGCGGTGCGCGTTTGTTGAATTTTGCGGAAGGCTTTGGCGGGGGGGTTGATAACTTGATATGGATGGGGCGGTGTGGTTGGGCTCCTAGCTTGCCGCCGCCCTGTGTACCCGCCCTCGGCGCGGCTCATCTTCACGTGCTTTGCTTTGCCTTGTGCTTTGCTTTGTGCTGCGCTGTGCTGTGGTTGTGTCGTGGCCGTGGTTGATTTGGCGCAGGACGGCGATGCGATGACCGGCGGCGGTGAGGAGGGAGGCGGGGCGTCCACCGGACTGGATCTGCGCCTCTCCGGCAAGGGGATCAACCAGCAGGAGGTGAGGGGGCGGGCGGGCGGGTGAGGCGGGTGGGGTGAGGTGAGATGAGGTGAGATGAGGCGGTGGGTCAGTCCCGCTGTGAGACTTTGCTCCTCGGGCTCCTTGACACGGCTGCGGACAGACGGAGCCAGGTCCCCTTGCCCCGGCCTTGCCCCTTGCCCCCTCCGCCAGATGCCACCGCCCCACCGCCCTGGCGCCCATCTGCATGCGATCCTCCTCCTCCTCCTCCTCCTCCTCCTCCTGGCCACTCACTGCGCAGTGCCTGTGCCGCGTGCCGCCTCGGCCACTGCTGCTGCCGCTGTTGCTGCTGCCTCTGCCTCTGCTTCCTTCCATTCCGTCCATCTGCTGCTCCGCCGCCCCCGGATTGCCGCCACGATCCGACAAACCCAGCAAGGTCAAGGCGCAGCAGCCATGTGGCCACACGCCTCGCATTCCCGCTGTCGCACCCCCCCCTCCTATCCTTGTCTCTTCTTCACGCCCTTCTCGCCTCTCCCCCCTTGTCCTCCCCTCCCCTCCTCCCCTCTTCCCTCCGCGCAGCAAGCCTCCCTGGACGCCCACATCGACCGAACGCCCATGCTGCCCGCCGACTCGGCCGTGGTGGCCGCGTACGGCAACGGCGGCGCCGCCGCCGACTCCGCCATGTGTGGCCCAGGCGGCTCCCCCTCCCCCTCCTCCAACCGTCCCGACACGGAGCGCCTGCACCCGCTCATGGCCCTCGACCTGCGAGCCCACCTGCTGGCGGCGCTGCGGCCGCTGCAGACGCAGCCCGACACGGCGCCCTTCCTGGCGGCGGCGCTGGACCTGCTGCCGCCCAAGAAGCAGCAGCAGGCGATGCAGCTGCTGACAGGCGGCGCCGCGCCGCAGGGGCCGGGCGGTCCCGGCGGCGGGGGCGGGGGCGGGGGCGTAGCAGCAGCCTGAACTCGGTCGCGGTGGGCTCTGCAACTGCGCGTGGGGGGGGATTGTGCTGTGCTGTGCTGTGCGGCGTGTTGTCTGGGCTGCGATCGACGTCTGGGCTATGTTTTTTTGAGGTGGACTGGAGCGGAACGGAGTCGCTGGAGGCCGGTGCTGCCGGTGCTGGGCGGCGCCGCTGTGGGCCTGATGGCGTTGTTCTGGGTTAGGGGCCTATGGCGTTAGCTCGCCATTCTGAGTGCGTAAATGGGGCTGTCTGGGGTTGGAGCTGTCTGGGATTCCTCCGGGTTCCTGGTGTGGACAGACGGACGTTGGTTTCGGTGCGCAGGTGGTGATGATGTGTTCGTCTCGTTCGGCGAGAGCGCTCTCCTCCTCGCAGGCGGCGGCGGACTTGAAGGCCGGAACGCCCTGGAAGGCTGCTACCGTAGCTGGCTGGCGATCAAACTGTGTCTGACACCTGACTGGTTGGGCGGGCAGGTGGCTGGTTGGGCGGAAGGGTGCAGAAACACGCAGGAGCAGCAGCAGCAGCAGCAGAGGTGTGGGACTTTCCGGCGATGGGTCGCCGATTGACGGGGCAGGTACAGGTTGACGAGCGCTGGACGGACGTTGTGTGGCTGGGGAGGCGCCTTGCGCTAGGTAGGTGCTGTACCGCTGGACCTTGTGCGCTGCCACCCCACTCCACCCGAAAAGAGCCTCGGAGCACAGCAGCAGCAGCAGCCTGCCTCCCTGGTCAGCTAGCGTGAGACCACACGGCACTAGCATAGAGGGAAATTTGATAGCGCAATAGTGTTTTGCAGGGCAGGGCTGGTTCGGGGTATCCTCGTCACCAGTGCTGAAGGAGGCGGCACTCCCCTGCCGCCCGACCCCAGTTCGGACCTGGCCGCCCCCCTTGGCCGCCGGCTACGTGCCCGCCCTGGAGCGGTTCACCCTGGAGCCGAGATGCGCCCGGCTGGGGTCTCGGGGCGAGGGGCTACAGTGGGCTATCGACAGCATCGCAACACTGTCCCGCAACCCATTCGGCCTGGCCGGCCTGATGGGTTGTACTGTACACGGCAATCCTATCCCTGTGGCGGGGCTCCTGGCCACATCAGCAAAAGCGGCCATCCGAGGCGCATATGGCTCCTGGCTTCCTGGGTTCTCCGCGGCCGAGGTCAGGGGCGCCCTCATCTCGGTGCCCTTACCAGCCTGACACGGCCTGACCATCCGCACTACCTCGACTCCTAGGTGGGCAGTGGGCCCCCCTAGGGAGGGGAAAACAAACGTGGCAATCTGCACACGGGTATGGACGCGCGCTCCCTTGTGCTCCCAGCAGCCACTGCCGTACCCTTGCGGCAATATTCCGCCTTGCAGGAGTCAGACCCATCCTGCGCTTGTGCAGCGCGCTGAAACAAACGGTGGACAGTACTCTCCTACTCTGCCGCCCTGCCCCCCGGTTGGTGGTACCCTCATCGGCGCCTCATCGGGAAACCAACAGGTCCACAACATTCATCCTGAGTGTCTAGTAACCCAACCGGGTGCCGCCAGGCCACCATAGCGCAGCTCCTATGCGATGACCTGCGCCCCCGTGCGTGCGTGCGTGCCGTCAGGAGCATCCGCAAATGCTTGCAGTGCCATCCGTGAACGTTTGGAAGATTGCACCCTGACTGCACAATGGGGAATGCCTTTGTCTCTTGGGATCCTCCGCGACAAGGCTCTCCCAACCGGCCTGCTGGCTGCTGACTGTCCTACGTACAAGATCCGGAGCCCACTTCGCAGCTGTAATGAATTGGCAATGTACATCGACCTCGGCATCAACACCAATGCGTCGGAGAAATACAGACAATGTCTACCAGCCCACTCTACCCTGCCATAGCCAGCCCCGCGCCACCTGCATGCCGCGACCCAGCCCGATCTGCTCCACTCGCTCCCCCTTTAGCCAACCAAAGCCCCGCCCCCTCCGCCTCCCAGCCCGTCGCGCGCCACTCCTGCCCCTCCCTCCTGCCCCTCCCTCCCGCGGCATCCACGTTGCCGGTGGTCCTACCGCACGGCTCTCCGGCCTTCCTTCGCAGTCTACCTCTGTCCCTCCGCTGATGCTAATGCTCAATCGCCCACGCCGCCTCGCCGGGTGCCGCGGTGACTTCTCTCGCCTCTCTCTTCTGCGGCCCGCCCCTTCTGATGGTCTCTCAACGCAGTGACTTTTGGAGCGAATGCGCCCCTCCTCTCTTGCCGCCCAGCTGGGTGCAAGTGCTGCGTCATGCCGTGCATGCGCCGGTGGAAGGTCTGGGAGGCAGCCGTCCAGCAGGCACTGAGGCACTGAGTGCTGCTGGTAGCTAGGCAGCTAGGCAGCCAGTCGGGGCTATCCACCGACGCGCCGGCACTCCGCTTTGTGGCCATTGCCCCAGTGCGCAAGCTGGCACTCCGCGCCGCAGTAGCGCACCGCCCGGCAGCGGCCACACTTACTGCGCGCCGCCGAGCTCTCGTGGTCGCCCTCGAAGCGACCACACGCCGGGTTGCCGCACAGCCGCACTGCGGCCGCCAGCGCCGATGGCGGCGGAGGCGGCAGCCCGCCTGCGGCGCCGTCCACGTCATGCTCCTTCGCCACCTCCTCCAATCGACGCACATTACCCGCCGCCCATCGCCGGAAGGCGGCGGCCCCGCCACCGCCGTTGTCGCGACCGCACTCCGCCGCCTTCTCTTTCAGGGGTCCAAGCCACGGCTCCGTGCCGCCATTCAGGCGCGGCAGCGCCGACAGCAGCGGCCGCAAGTCCTCCGCCGCCGCTGCCGCCTCCGCCGGCCCCGCCCCCGGCGCCGCACCACTCCCACCAGCACTGCTCCCTCCGCCACCGCCGCCGCCGCCGCTGCTTCCAGTCAACGCCACCAGCACTCGCGCCGCCAGCCCCTCGCACGCTGCCATGTGCGATAGCACCAGTACCAGTCGGATCGCGATCGGCATTAGCGCCATCAACAGGCCGGGCGACGCATGGGGCCGTCCATCACTGCCAAGGGACCCGGGGGGCAGACCGACCATGGCCGCCGCGATCCCCGCTAACCGCGCCTGCGCCTGGTTCTGCCCCGGGGACGGCGGAGGCGCCAGGACGGAAAGCAGCCGGCCGCCAGCCGCCAGGAAGCGGATCGGCGCCGCGGGCAGCAGCTGCGGCGTTGGTACGACGTACAGCAGGCGGCGCAGGCAGGTGGCGCCCTGGGCCAAGGTAACGCAGATCCTGGAAACGCCGCCGTCGATGCCACCGTGGTTCCGGAGCCGAGGCATGAGCGATGAGGCCGCGAGGCGGTCCAGCAGGTCGGCGAAGGCGGGAAAGAGGGACGCCGCGCCGGCTGCCAGCACTGCGCGGAGGTCCTCCCGGCGCTCGTGGCTCGAGTCATCACCACCAGCGCCAGTGCCGGCGCCGGCACCGGCACCGGACGACGTGCGCGGCGAGGCCGAGGCCGGGGCCAGAAACACCAGCTCAGCCGTCAGTGAGAGCAGCATGCACGCAGGGAGCAGGCCGTATGACGCCCGTTCCAGTGTCGCGTCCGCCGCCGCCACAGCCGCCTCCCCTGCAGCTGCTGTCGCACCGGCCGCTGCCGCGCAGGCCTCCGCGAGGCGCTCGCACGCGGACCCCGCAGCCAGGCGTGCGGCCTTGGTCATCGTCAACAGCACGCCCAGGTCGCGTCCAGCGACCCATGGGCCACCGCTGCGGCCGCGGTCGACCTGGTGGGCGATCAGGAACGGCAGCAGGTCGCTGTGCATGGCGCCGTCCAGCTCCAGGGCGCGCAGGCCCACTGCCGCTGATGCTCTTCGCACCGTCCGACGGAGGATCGTGTCCAGGGAGCGGAGAAAGTCGGTGCGAGCGAGCGCGTCGGCCGCGCAGCGGCGGTCGGCCTCCTTCATATCGCTCCAGTCTGCGTTGCATTGAGGAGGGGTGGGGCGGGGCGGCGGCGGCGGGAATGTAAGGCAAGCGGCACGACGCTGCATTGCGGTCAACACGACCAGCGCCAACCATACGGACCATACGGTGCAGATTTGGCCAAGGGGAGACATGCGGGCCCATGCGGGACATTGAAACTGTATCGGAAGGGGATCGGAAGGTATTTGGGAGCCCCCCTTTCATGCGGCGCGCAACGTCTGGTGGTTGTTTGTTCCAAGACGCGGCCTTACCCAACCCAACCCAACCGGTGTGACGCCGCCATCGACAGCCCAGTTCCTCCTGCCGTGCGTCGCAAGCCACCCAAGCTACCCACATGCTGCCAATGCCACGCACCTCCGCCCACTTACTGGATTGGCTCCATCCCGCCCGGCCAGGGATAGTCACGCCTCGCCACGCCGCGGGTTCCATCACAACCCAGGGTCGGCAGCCATGAAACAAAACGACCCACATGGGACGAACGGGGCCCCCACAGCGTCGCGAGCCGCAACAGCCGCAAAGGCCGCACACACACAAGACACACACCCCCGAATCAAGCATGCTCGCCCAATTACGCCCACCCCACCAAAATGCGGCCGCACATCGTCCATCGTACCTTCGACGAGCCCCGGGGTGTAGCCATGAAGGGTCTCCAGTGCTGCGGCCGGTACTGATGCGCCGCCCTCCGGTCCATCCGCAATCGCAACGGCCATCGCCATCAGCCACCCGGTCACCTCCAACCAATCGCTACGTGCAGACCGGACATCACCCTGCTGCTGACGCTGCTGACGCTGCTGTTGACGCGCCGACCCCGGCCTTGCCCCCCCGCCCGGCCCCGGCCTCGCCTCCATGGGCACCACCTGCTGCGCAACCAACCGGAGCAGCACCCCGACCGCATCAAACGCCGTGCCGCTCAAGCCATCAAAGACGCCACAGGCTTCCTTTGTGTACTCTGCACCGGGCGGCCCTCGCCCGGACCGCAGCCGCACCAGCGCCTCCAGAGCACCGCACAGCAGCCGAGCCATCAGCTGCGGCGCCGGCGGCGCCGCCGCCGCACCACCGCCTCCGGCAGCGGACGTCGACCCGCCAGCGAATCGTAGCTGGTACGCCCACGCCCCCGCCGCCGCCGTCAGGAACGTGAGCTGGTAGCAGACCGCGGGAAGTGCGTGCTCGGGACGCGGCACGACGGGTTCTAGCAGACAACAGGCGCCGCCGCCGTGGCACGACGCGCCCGCGGCGGCTCCCGTGCTGGCCCCCGCCGCCGCCGCCTCGAGGCCGTTGTTTGCTGCCGCCTCCGCCGCCTCCGTCACGCCGCCGTCCACCGCCACTCGCATCATCGCGACCTGCAATAGGCGCTGCAGCTGTGGACCCTGCAGCAGCAGCAGAGCAAGCGCATCCGCCTCCTTCAGCGTTCGCTGCTGCCCCCCTTCCTGACCCTGACCCTGGCCCCGTGGCTTCTGCGGCTGCGATTTCAGACCGGTCGAAACTGGCGCAGCGATTACGGTAACGAATCGGCAGAGGTTGAGGGCGCTCATCAGGAGGCGCGTCTCGGCCTCGTGTGACGCGGGGGCGGTGGGAGGCTGTATGGGCGGCGGCAAGGAAAGAAGCGTGGTGGAGAGCTCCTGCGGGGGCAGCGTTGCGGACGGGTGGGCCGGACAGGTGAGGTGAGTGGTGACGTGACGGCTGGCAGCATGGGCAAGGTTGGCGCTTGGCGGCGCTGTGGGGAGCCGGACTGCTCTCCAGGTGTGGAGGGAAACGTTGATGTTGATGTTAATGCTCGAGAGTCGAGGCGCTGTGCCTGTGGACGCGGACTGCTGCTGGAATACGGTAGGCGCGATGCATCCCATTCGCAACCAAAACGGGGCTCTACCGCTACCGCACTCCAACTTCTGTCCGGTGTGCCCGGTGTCAGCCCCTCTCCGGTGTCAGCCCCGACGCGCAGCGACCGACCCACCTCAACAAGGCCGCTGCTGTGTAATGCCTCCAACATTTTGCGCTTGCCGACCGTGTCTACGGGCAGCCCGCCGGCGCCGCCGCTGCTATCGCCCGGATTACTGCTGCTGGTGCTGCTGCTGCCAGACCGCGGGCCATCAACACCGCCGTCGCTGACGGATCGCCAAAGGCCGACGGAGGCTGCAACGGCTGCACCCTGCCGCAACTCGCTGGCGGAGATGGCAGCGGCGTTCGATTTGAGGCGGGAGGGGTCTGAGGCGTCCATGCAAGCCATCACGCAACCACCGAACACTGCCTGGACAATGGACAGCGGGACGCGCGGCGGGTAGTCCACACCGCGGCTGCGCTCGATGAGAGCCAAGCCTCGCATGGTCCGCAGGAGGGTGGCGGCAGTGGCCATGAGGTCCTTTGAGGACAGCTGCTCGTGCGCGGAGGACACGACATGGACGGCTGTGGCAGCAAATGTTGACGTCGGCCGAAATACGCCACACACAATGCCCTCGGCTACAGATCGTACAGCCACTGCTGCAGCACTGACGCACTCGGCGACGTGCATAGCTGCCTTGTTGGTGACAAGCACGCGCGGGTGGTTTGAGTCCACTGCGGAAGCATTTGCGGCATCGGAGCAGGGAGCAACGAAGGCCGTGACGGAAGCCATCGCCTCTTGCCAGGCTGGTATCGAAGCCGTGTCAACGACGGCATCCAGGAAGATTAGGGCGTCCATGCACACACTGGCGGGAAGGTGGCTGCCGCCTGTCACTGTAGCGTTCCGCAGCTCAGCCGGCACCTTGGTTGCGACCTCGTAAAATGCATTTTGAATATTAAGAGCGTGCTGGACGCTTGGCCGCCTTGCCGAAAGGCCTTCCCGGACGGCCAAGTTAAAGGCGTGAAGCTGCTGCATGCCCCCTGTCTCTCTTCCCTATCTCTATAGTATTGCCACGATGGTATAGAACTATCCTTGTGACCCTGTGCGCGCAATCTCCTTGAAGTCTCGTAACTGGACTTGAATTGAGCGTGTCAGAACCTGCACCCCCCCACTCAGCCCTGTGCAAAAAGCATTTGCATCCATATCTGTGTTTTGTCTGTATGGAGAATGACGTGGCGCCCAGGCGTGCAGCTGCTTAGCTCCGAAGACCAAATCCTCTGTACCAGCTCTGTGCATACGGCATCTGCAGCCTGCAGGTCAACCTCGGCGCCTTCGAGCTGCCGAGGCTGTCGAGCTTGACCTGCAGGCTGCGTAGATTAAGAGGGCCCGAAGAGAGATACTCCGGGAATAATCCCACCTCTTGGGTGTATGGGTTATGAACAGAGCAGAGGTTATGAACGCCCCTTGACGAAAGTCCGTTGCGGGGGGACACATGCGACTGGCGTACAGCCGGTGCAACCAACATGCAAATGACTAATGTTTAATGTCTAATGCAGGATAACGGAGGAGTTGCGGTCATTTCGGGTACAACAGGGTCTTTTAATACAGCAATTCCAGATCATCCAACCGGCTGGTTATTTGGTGGAGCGGTGCAGCCTGGCCAGCGGCGGCAGCGGCGGCTGGCCTGTTGCAATGGCACGCCGTACATACAAGATACGGACGGCATCGGCAACCTGTGTTCCTGTCTTCAGCTGTCTTCGCCCGCCAACCCCGCGCTTTACGTAAACCGAGGTCGGGCAACGCGGTTCGACTCCTGGCATCCTGATCGCAAGTCAACGCGCACCTTCGCGACCTGTCAGTTTACGCTTGACGGCGGCTCGGTCGATGCGGACTCAGTCGATCCGGCCCAGGGGAGAGGGGTCTACAACTCAGGTCGTTGTGACCGTTGGCCGGTCGTTAAGCCAAAAAGTCATCCTGCGACCCCCCTTCCGAGCATATTTATCTATGTAACATAATAGGGTAATACTCAAGGAACACATTTTGACTAATTTTATGGCCTACGGATGACCATTATTATACCGACATTTTCGATCACCTCCGATTCGGGTCTAAGTGATTATGTAACATTCCTGTAGTCGTATGAAGGCGCTGAGGAGATTTGTATGGGATTGGAGATGCTTATGGCTAAATCTTACGGTAAGACGGGAGCAATCGCGCCCAGGGAGACCCCAATAGGGCCTGCGGCGTGCCTCGCAAGGGCCCGGTGCTCAAGTTAGGATGTTTCCTTGCAACTTTGGGCTTGCGGGCGAAAAACCATGGCCTGGCGGTCGAGTTATCCGTGCGCGGAAGTTCCATGGCAGAATTTCCTCGCCAGCACCGCCTCTCAGCCCTTCGCTTGCGCTTCGCAAGGGTCCGGTGCTCAAGTTAGGATGTTTCCTTGCAACTTTGGGCTTGCGGGCGAAAAACCATGGCCTGGCGGTCGAGTTATCCGTGCGCGGAAGTTCCATGGCAGAATTTCCTCGCCAGCACCGCCTCCCAGGCCCTTCGCTTGCGCTTCGCAAGGGTCCGGTGCTCAAGTTAGGATGTTTCCTTGCAACTTTGGGCTTGCGGGCGAAAAGCCATGGCCTGGCGGTCGAGTTATCCGTGCGCGGAAGCTCTGTGTTTGGTGCCCTTTTACCCTGGTCTCACCAGTGCTCCCTTCCCTCCCTCACACATCCCCCCGCCTTCGCTACCTTCGCCTCCCTTCCTCAGATACTGTGTTTCAGCGTCATAGCTGCCATGGGACGGAAGGACGGGCACTGTGCATTCTAGGTCGCCGAGTGCATGGGCTAGGGAGGAAGAGAGCGATGGGCTCTGAGCTGGAGGACATGCGGGTCACGGAAGTTTGTGATTGCCGCGATTGCGATCAGAGCGCATGCGAGTGCCTGTGCGACACCCAACCCCTGGTGCTTGGCACCCACTTCGGGCACTGGTGGCGGGCATTGCTGTGTAATGCACGGGTCCCTTGTTTACCGTTCTTGACCATTGGAAAATCCTGACCGCAAGTCTGCTGCTGTTTCAGCGTTAGGAGGGAGGGGTTCATCGGGGGACCATACCAGAGAGTGATCAGGGGCAGGGGAGAACAGGTGAGTCGAGCATCGCCTTCCCCTCGGTATCACGCTGCCTTCTTCAGAATGAGCGCGCGGATAATACAGAACATACTGTGTTGCGTGTGGCACCAGTGGCATGCGCCCAGAAAACACCGGGGGCCAGGCGCTCCTCGGGGGAGGGGCATCCCTCCACCGAGGCACGCGCCCCAGCCACTCCGTCCACGAGGGCCCTCCGAAAAATCGAGTTCTGAGCCGGGCGCAGCGTTTCGCAAGCGAGATTTCCAGCGGAAATTGTTCTTAACATCATCCTTGATAGCCAGAGGCGCGCGATTGCCCTCTCTAGCCTTCTATGTGGTTGCTGTGGTCCGATGTCTGAGCATGCTCCATCATATGACATCTTCCGAGCTGTCGACACCGCCAAATCGCTTTGGTCTTAGACCTCGTATTTCTTACATAGCGTTGGTGCATCGCGGCACCAGGATTGACAGGCAGAACCTGCGTGAGTGCCCAGTTCTTAAGGCTGCCACGGAAAGTTGTCCGTAGGCCATAAAATTAGTCAAAATGTGTTCCTTGAATATTACCCTATTATGTTACATAGATAAATATGCTCGGAAGGGGGGTCGCAGGATGACTTTTTGGCTTAACGACCGGCCAACGGTCACAACGACCTGAGTTGTAGACCCCTCTCCCCTGATCCGGCCAGGAGTACAAAGCTTCATGGGCAGTTCACCGCCACTGTATAGAGTCTCGTCCACCGATAGGCACCTTCAATTGCCCCGTCCAAGCATTCTCAAGACCAGAATGTCACAACGTATACGAGGTAAGGCTGTAACCCTGCGACGTGGAACTGCAGCGCAGGCTTGTGGGGCTGCAGCCAAGCGACATGGGCCCGCCGCTGCCGTGCACGGGGCTGAAGGCGCCGCCCACGATGGGGCTGAAGCTGCCGCCTCCGATGAAGGGCGAGTGCATGTGCGAGGTGCCGAGGTCGCTAGGACGACATGGGCCCCCGGCGTGCGGTCCAGTGCGGTCCGGCATGCAACCAGGCGCACATTGAGTATGCTTCCGAGAATTTGCAAAGTTTGAGGCTCCTCGCAATTATATCAGGAACATAAAGGTTTTATATTGGATTTATTTTTTGGGTGCCGAGGTCGCGCAGTGCGCAGATCCTCAGCCTTACAAAAATTAAGCCCTGCCGGACACCATAAAGGGCCGACCACGGAAGGCCCTTGCGAAGTGCAAGGCAAAGACCAACCATGCAACCGAGGCCATCGGGACCACCTCGAGAAGCGGGCCAGGTAAGTATGCTTGAGTCAGGCTAGATCGCGCGACCACACCCTACAGCTTGGTTGTAATGCCCATCGTCGCCATGATGGTGGGTAAGAAGCCTCACATGCGCCATATGCAATCTGCCCCCTCACGCGATATGAGATGCAGAATCATTCCGAAGGCTGAATTGGGTATTAGCTTGGTGGTCTGCCCTTGCTCTGGACCTCCGGTCTTCTCTAACTGAAAGTGAAGGACTTACCACGGTGTTCACCCTCGCGTCGTTATTTGACCGACATTGAATACATGCATACAGAATACATGCATACATGTGAGGTTAATGTTCTCACAAAGTGGACTAAGATATGACTTCAGGACCTGAACGACCGACGAACCAAACAAGATTGCACGTGTTCACGTCCTTCATGGAACAACAGGGACCTGGCGACGTTGCAATGGCCTTGCAACTGTACCGTTATGAAGTTGGACGTTGCGCTGATCGTAGTTGTGCATGCGACATTCACCCCCCCCCTCCCCACCCTACCCCACCCCCAGTGCGCCGCGCGGCGATCGCGGCTGCAGCACAACACGGCATCACCGAAGCCTGCGGACATAATAATTGTGATGCACTGCACCGGCCGCGGCCGTTTGGCGTGGACGGCCTGCCAGAGGTCCCATATTGACGCCGAGGGAAGTCCCTTCAAGCTGCAGCTGGCCGCTCTGGGGGTCAGTTGCTATTGAAAGCGTCCGTGATGCATGTATGTAGCACTGACGCTAGTCCGGATTGGTTAAAGGTCGGCAGGTGCAGGGTGGATGGACTTGCTTACGGGGCAAACCCCAGCGATGGACATGTCGATCCGGAAGGCGGACTGATCAATGATATAATGGGAAATTATGATGCATTGAGTCAATGCTTTCGATAGTGGGCTGTCGACGTCACCACGTCAGTCGCGATTCAGTTGTTCCGGTTAGGGAGAAGTTCCACTGTTCCAGGGAGGCCAGCAGCCTGAAAGGCATTGTCTCCACAGAGCTGAGGACAAATATCGAGTCCATTGTGAGTCGTGTAGCGAGCGCCGTCTGGCACTGGCACATACGTAGGCTAACTTTGCAACATCAAGAAGGCAATAACAAGAACGCAACTGGCGCCAGAACCTTGCTTGAGCTCCACCAAAGACGTTACAGTGCATACACCACGGCACAATACCAGCGCCTGCCAGCTGCGCAAGCCACCACTTACCTGTTCCTTGACTGACCACCCATGGCGCATTTAACGTCGCCGGCGGGGCGCGCCCTCGGGAGACCCGCTCGCTTCTGCCCCGAACCTCGCCACTTGTGGAACATCATGCCAGGTGGGAACATACCGCTGCTGCTGGGGTCGCTGTTCCGCTCGAAGACTGGGGCGCTGACCCAGGGGCGCTGGGGCCCCCTGGGGCGCTGGCCCAAGGCACATGCCTCCTGGAAGGCGCCCATATCCCTCATGGCGCGAACACACGCCGAAGTGCAACCCAAATTCCGGTGTTCCGGCCCTGCTGTTTTCCCCGCCTCTGCCCGCCGCGGATAACCTCCCGGGCTGCGGCCTATACGTGGATGCCCCCCCCCGAAAGGAGTACGTTTCCTGCACAAATCCAAGCTCCAATCCAACCCGCCACCGCGCGGCCATCCCCGGCGCCTGTCCCCCCACTTCCCTCGCCACCCACTCGGGTTCCAAACAGGTGTGGGCTTTGGGCGCTGTCCTACGTCTTCGCCAGCGAACCGGCTAGAGCAAGTCCCGGCAGCAGCAGCTGCAGCAGCAGCCAGGCCGGCAGTTAGGGCTGTGGCAGCAGCAGCAGCAGCGGCAGCAGTGGTGGCCCCCGCCCCCACAGCAAGCTGCACGGCTTCTTGCGGCTCTGGTGCCGGTGCCGCGGGCTGGGCGGTACTGGGGATGTCCGCGGGCACGCTCTTCAGTGTCAGCTCGGCCCTCATGGTTCCGGTGTACGGCATGTTGGCGTTCTTCCCGCGCCTCAAATTGGTGGGTGGGTTAAGAAGCGGGGGGAGTGTGTGTGTGTGGGACGGGGAACAATGAATGGGTGGGGCGACGGGGCGTAAGATTTCCGATTCAGGCAGGGCGATGGGGTCGACGGACGCACGGGTGTAGTAGGGGTCGTTTGCCACCGTGGCATGTGGTGTGGTCGACAGCAACAGGGGGGCGGAACCGGGAAAGGTGGTGTTGACGGACGACGCCACGGCCACGGGCGACCCCGCCGACCCCGCCGAGGTGCGCCGCACCTCGCTCCTTACGTTGATGCCCCGTTGATGTTCCGTTCCGGGGTCCCAAAAGGCGGCGAAAGGCGATTTCCGGTCCCCCGCTGCCGCCACCGCCACCGCCACCGCCCGGGGGGCGGTACCATACTCCTCCTCCTGCTGCTCCTCCTGGGTGTGGGTATGGGTCATCACGGGGCAGAAACCTCTCCGCTCGGCCGCCAGCCAGCCAGCTTCCCCAGCGACACAAGCCCTCTGCTTGCCGCCAAATTCAGATTCAGCACGAGATCAATCAGGGTGGCTCGAGAGGTGGCTAAATCAATGACCGAATGGGCGACCAGGTCTTGATCAGCAATTATGACCAGACCAGGGTGTAAACGTTTGTGCCCTGTACAGGGAGGGTATAGGGCGATGCGGAGTATGGTGGACTGGTGTATGGTGGACTGGCCCGACGGAGTATGGTGGACTGGCCCGACGGGCAGGTGGGGCGCGTGTCTTGGGCAGTGCAGCAATGGTAGTAGTGAGGGGCGGTGCGGAGCAGCAGCAGCGCGCGAGAGTGCAGCGAGGAAGGCAGAACGCAAATGCCTGGCGCAAGGGAACGAGCTGAAGATGCGGTCAGCGCAGACCAGCCTTGAAGCACCTGAAGGGGAAGTGCCAGAGACGAAGAGCGGCCCGCAGGTCCGGTCCGCTCCGGTCCGGTCCGCAGAGGAAAACCGATGAGGCGGCATGCATGCAACGGGCAGATGAACCGCAGATAAACGGACGTCTGCGTAGGCCGGCCTACAGCTAAGCTGCACTGAAGCAAGGCGGATGGTGACCAACGACGGTGGCAAACAACAGTCCCACCTCCCCCGGCCCCCATCGCCCCGCCCCCCGTCCCTGGCTGCGGGTTCTTTTGTCTGATTGTCTCGCCCCCATCACCATTTGCTACCCCCCCCCCCCTTTCCCCTCTCTCTCTGATGGATCTCCAGGTCCGCGCCCTGCTCCTCAACTCAAGCGCGCTGTACGTCGGCCTGTCACTGCTGTACGGTGCCGTACTGGCGGGCGCGTGGCAGGCCGGGCTGGGCGCAGCGTTGGCGTCGGTGGCTGGCTCACTGCCCTCGGCCGCGACGACGGCGGCGGCGAGTGGCTCCAGCGGCTTGGCGGCTGCGATCGACCTGAGCCCGCTGGCTCGCATGTTCTCTTCGCCCCTCATCACGTTGCTGTCCTGGCTGCACCTGCTGGCCCTGGATGCGCTGATGGCCAGGTGGGTGGGTGGGGGGCGGGCTGGAGGGATCGTGTGGCGGTTCGTGTCACGGCGCGGCGTGGCTCTGCCGCACCAGCGGCACCGCTCCACGGCCGGATGGGGGGCACACTCCGCTGTCCCTTTCCTTTCTTGAGGGGCGCGCTCTCGTCCGCTGTCACCCTGACCGGCGCCGTGGGAGATGGGGTTGGTTCGTTGGTAAGGAGCGGAGCCTCCCGTGCGGTTACGGTTACATTCCACCAGCAGCAACGGCGCCCCGGGGGGCTCAAGACGTGTGAATGGCTCCCGTGATGGCTCACGTGGACGCTCACGTGCGTTGCGTTGCACCATTTGGAAGACCTTCTGCTGCTGCTGCTGATGATGATGAAGATGATGCTGCTGATGATGATGCTGCGGCTGCGTGCCTCCTTGGTCCTTTCGCTTGTACCTTTACACGTGCGTGCGTGCACCACTTGACGCCAGAGCCCAGAGGGCCACCTCCTGTCGGTCCGGGAACGTCTCCCCCGACATGGGGGCCGATACCCCAACCATGCGACCCACTACCTGACAGCCATCCAACCACCGACCAACCGCTTGGCGGTTGCCCGCCGCCGGGACCGCGTGCGCTTGCACGTGCCCTGATCCCTCCCTGGACCTATCTCACAGGGCCATCGCGCTGGACGGCCTCCGCAGCTGCACCCCCACCGCCCACTCGGTGCTGCTGTGCTTCTTCTTCGGACCCACGGGTCTCCTCAGCCACGCCATCACCTGCCTGCTGCTGCGCCGCGGCCGGGCCAGCAGCTGATATGACTGACCCCAGTTGCAACGACGTTTTGATCTGGTTGGGCCGCATCAGTGTGTCGTTGTGGCGTTCATGCAGCAGCGTGTGTGTGCGCGCCCGTGTGTGTGTGTGCGCGCGCCCGTGTGTGTGTGGTCGCCCTGGCAGCGTTCAGTGCGATGGAAGTTGACCTACTGTCGCTTTACGGTCGCGGTCGGCCGGCGCCCCTTAAAGGGGGTGTCGGGCCCAGAGGCCGTCGTCGGTGTGTAGGAGCCAGCCACCCGGCGGGCGGTGTCCGAGCTGTTGGGCCTGCTGCTGCTGCTGCGGCTCCTTGGTGACACGGTGTTGGTGTTGGGGATGCCCAGGTTGCCGAACTGGGGATACTGTGGGGGCCCGTCACCCCGTTCTCCGAGTGTATGGAGATCAGCGCGTATGCGTGGGTCTCTCGCTTATAATGGAGGCGTGCGGGGACTGGGGCATCGCGTGTATGTCTGGGTGGAAGGGTACGCGGGTGGACATTTCTGTCTGCCCCCCTCGCCTCCGAGTTGACGCAGGGGCGTGGCCGCCTAATTCATGAGCCACACGTGAGCAGTTGTGTCTTCGTGCTTCCCTTCCCTTCCCCTGGCGGACTGCCTTGCAGTTTGTTGGGTGATAAGCGGCTAAAAGGGAAGTGCCCTGGTTGGCTCCTTCCCCGCTGAGTGATCTTCATCCCTCTGCTGTGCGTACATGTTGCCGGGGGGTGCCGGGGGGTTGTTCTTAAGTTTGGCTGTTCTCTGGTCGAGTCTCTGGTCGCTTGAGGCCTTTCTTTGGCGGCTACTTGCTTCGGCCGCAGCAGTGTCGAGTGCGGGATGTACCGGTGGGTAATCCTTCGGTGCATCTTTGTGACTCTTGCTTCTTGACTCAATCTCTCTCACCCTTCGCACAAATGTCTTTGCAGTTCGGGGGCGTAACCGCTGCGCACTCGACTTGAGTTGTCCGCCTCGAAAGTGTGGGAGTGACGGTGTCGGGGAAGTTCAGGGGCGCACCTCGCTCGCTGAGCTCTCGCGCGGGGAGAGGGAGGCCCACAATGGCTTGCCGCGATGTGAGGCGTGGAGCCTTGGACCTCGAATACATGGGCTGCGGTTGCGAGCACGCCGGTACCCTCTGCACCGCGAAGCGGGCGCGTGCTCCGCGCGCTCCTCTGTTACGGTACCCGCTGTCACCTTCACAGCGCTGGCGGTGGCAGGCGGTGGCGGCCAAGGGTTCCGCGGGAAGGGCATCATTTGGGAGGACAAGTTTCACCCCCAGCAGCCACACATGCGGTACATCCTGGCCTGCCGCGCAAGAAAACAGGCTGACTTCTTTTTCTGCAGCGCCCCGTCATAGCGATGATTCACGCCCCTTCCTTTCCCAGCAGGCACGAGGCCCATCAACCGGTGCATCCCTCATGCCCCCAAAATCAGTTACAAAGCTGCCATATTCATTTTGATGTTCATATTTGTTTGTTGCTATGGTCAGGGCTGATGCGTTAGCCCTTTTGCCGGGTCTTTGCACAGCGAGTATTCGCTATCTCGTAGTTGACAGGCAGGTTGACAGGCGGGCGAAGCGGCCAACAGATAGGACACGCACACATACTCGAAGAGTAAACGGCACGCGAACCAGATAAGGCAATTGAATTGGCACTTGCAGCTGTTCTGTTATTTGTGTGGATGCTCGATCCTGTGTTCAGGACCATGATTGCAGTCCAACACGGTCCAGCTGAGCGAGTGTCGCACCTGTCTTGCAACGCCTTGCAGATACAGGGTGTGCTTGTTTGATTGATATTAAATTTAAAAGCGCTGTTGTATGCACGGATGCGTAGGCAAACGCAAGCCACCAGCGGTTACATCTCATTGGACACGGCCATTTCCACGACCGTCAATCTACGCTCGTAAATTGTTGAACCTGTAAGAATTGTAATGACATGTGGTATACATGCTTTCTTAATGTAGCGAAAATGTTTGTTGGCATTACCTCGTACAATCGGTTACTAAGTCACACCTGTCGCTTTGCGGCTGGGCCTGAACATCGACTGCCTCAGCATTATCTTAGTCTCATGTAATAAATTGCTGTAGGTATATTTAGGACTGATTCAGCCAAGGGCTTTGCGCGACTAGGTAACTCCTCGCGGCGTCGCATCTGGTCGAGCGGAAAAACGTCTACACCGTCTATCAGGAGAATAGAGTGAGTTTAACTTTGTGTTTCGTCACAATTCCCTTTCCATAGTTGGAGGTTTCCGTCTTTGTGTCCGTTTGGACCCGCCAGGTTTGCGGACACGGAAGTCGGCGAAGGGACCCACAAGCATGGTTCATGACCGATTATCCGAAAGAAATATAGAAACAAATTATCTCTGTTATCTTTATAATGCTCGTTTGTTAAAGCCCTCTGGTCGCCTGCTTGGCCGAACCGTCCGCGCGTCCATTTGCAGGTGGCTGCAGTTGGCAAACAAGGTCCGGTTTGCGGTCATTACTACTTCATCGGCGTAAATTTTGTTCGCTAATGATTTCTCTTTGAACACTATCGTGCAACCAGCTCTTCGACGTGACAGCGGCAGCTTTAGCTGACGGACGAATTGCATTGGCGATTCGTGACATGACAACCGGCGTGTCAAACAATTATAAATTACAGAACTGGAGCTGGATGACCCCTTTTTCACCGCCAAAAGGTGGTCCCGTCCTCCCTCCGCCACGACCGGCCGCCTCCTGCGAGCCTCCCGCGTCCTGCTTCATGCCAGCGACCCAGTTCCATGACTCACTAGTGTCCTCAGAGGATGATCACTGGGATTCTGATTGGAATTCCTGGTGCAGTCGGTCGGCAAGCAGCAGCAGCAGCGATACGCCGTGGCTGGACGCACAGGCCGTGTCCCCGATCAGTCCGCCGCCGGTGTTGCCCCTGGGCGCTGGCTTCGCAGCCGCCAGCAGCGGCAGCGATGAGTACGTGAGCGGTTATGGCCAACGCCTCAATGTCGCTGGATTCTTCTCTGCATGGCTCAAGGGTGGATGCCCTGCCCTCAGCGCGGCAGCGGAGGACCCAACAGCTGCGGCACCTGCGCCACCGGGCGATGGATGCCTCGGAGACAGCCCCGCGTCAACGGCGCCTGAGGCCCTCCAGCCGACCGCAGCCACCTCCGAACCATGCTCTGATGCCTCAGCGAGCCCGCCTTTGCCTATGCGGCAGCTGGCTGTGTCAGTGATGGACGCGGAGGCGGCTGCAGTGGAGGAGTTTCAGGCCGCAGACACGGCCAGTAGCTTGTCGAGCCCCGTGGGCTCCGACTGCCGCGCCGCGACTACTCCGTACGAGTACAGCATAGACGACAGCGGCCGCAGCTGCAGCATGAGCGTGCTGTCGTGGGACGCCCAGAGCAGTCCCAGTATCGCCGGCGGCAGCGGCGGCGGCGACCCGGACCGCCAACATGAGGAGGAGGAGGAGCCCTGCTGGGCGGGGCTGGAGGGAACCGCCTGGTTGGAGTTTGAGGACTGCGAGGGGCTGCGTGTGGTGGAGTGCGACGTGTGGGAGCGGGAGTTGGAGGCCATGTTGGAGGCAGCGGCGGCGGCTGAGCGCGTCGGCGGCGCGTCGCTGGCGCTGGGGCGTGGGCCGGCACACGCTGAGCCCGCTGACGTGCTGCCGGCGGCGCCTTGCGACCTGGCGTGGCTGGTTCATGCGGTGGTTTCGGAGGCGCTCTTCGAACCTTTCCTTGACGGTTCCGATGACGAGTAGTGGGTTTGGGACTTTGAATCACTTTGGGAACACTACGTGGCGAACAGAGGCGTGGCGCGGCAGGGGCGTGGCAGGGGCAGCGAAGGATTGTGTCGCGTAACAACCGCCGGGCAATAATTTGTGCAGGGATGAACCCTGTACTCAGGGGGGCATGCAAAGCATTGGAGTACTCGAATTGTAGGTTAGCCTCGCATGCATGATATAGATCCGCAAGCGCCAAGCGCTACGGATGCCTTTACCGTTGAGACCGGTACTGTTTCGCGCTCGCATTGACTCAGCCCAACAGGGCCCTCGACACAACGCGCGGCAGGTTGGGTTGGAGCTGGTCGGCGCTCTCTTTATTTGCTGGCTAGCTGGCGTTTGCTGCTGTGGGTTGTCTCCCGCTGCGTCGGCTTTGGGATTGCGATTGCCGGGTGTCTGTCGGGGGGCACAAAGGGACACGTTTCCCGGAACATTTTCAACGGATAAAGCCCTGTAGAGGGGCCAATAGGCTGGGAGTGTGTGCATGGGTGCAGCGAGCCACGGCAGATTTGTGTTTTTGTGCCCCCTACTGCCCGGGCTGTTTTACTGTACTGGGAGACGTTGGGAGCATGTGGATGCATTGATCTATCACAACCCGCGCTCGGCCCATTCAGGCCCACCAATTAATGCGTCATAATCGCCTTTCCCCGGCCTTACTGTATGGCTTGGAACTTTGGTATGGAACGAAACCCGGTGTCTGGCTCATGTTGGTAATTTCTATGCCTTTGCCGTATTTCCGTTACTTGGTACTCTGCCCGGTAACGTGCGGGCAAAAAATGCTGAACCTAGGGTTGCTTTCAATGTTTAGCCCGTTCGCGCGCTGCGCAATTTACCCAAAGACTGCTGAAGGATGTGCATTGGGCGCAAGCTGAACCGTGACTGACGCCGTGGTGGCATGGGGGTTCAACTTAAGGGACGAGGTCTGCAAAGACCACATGTCGGAGCCTCTTGAATCCCTTTACTGAAGTGAGCTGAATGCGTCTGCCGATGTACACGATGCTGTCACACGTTACCGCAATCATGCGGGGATCGACGCTTGGTCAAATCTAGCGCAGTGTGACGGCGATGAGCAAGACGAGGATGCCTCTCCCGTGACATGTGCCCACGGAATGTTACAAATCCCAACCCAACCTCACCCGCACACCACTTCGGGGACGTGTGTAAACTCCTGGCACGCTCCACATGCAACCTGCGAACAAGCACCACTGCGCTCTGGTGCGCGACTCCGACGAGTTCAGCGCTCGTTACGGCCCGCTGCTGGGCTGAAATGGTCCTAGCAATGCACACACAGCGACAGGACGCGCAGCGCAGTGGGACCCAGCCATCCCCGCATCAAGCGCCGAATACGGTACACTGGGACCAAGGCCACGTCACTCCAGCATACTGTGACACCTCCCTGCAGCCGGGGCGCACACCCACGCCGCCCACCAGCCGGCCAATCAACGCGCGCATCGCTGCGCGCAGTCCTCGATCCCTGCCGCCCCCACAACCCAACGTCATCACCCCCCTTCCTCCCTCTCCGACATCTGGCGCGCATATGACATGACATGACATGCATCACGCGCAATCCTGCTCCCCCTCGCTGCTGGCGCCAAAGCTCCGCGCAAGGCTGAACAAGTCCGTCGCAAACTGGTCGTCCGGCCCCTGGTGGGCACCTCGAAGCTCGGGCAGCAGTACATCTCCCGCTGGCGAGGTCGCGGTGACCACCACCCGCCGGATCAAGCTCCGTGCCTCGGGTCCCATGGCCACAAGCCCCTCCCGCAGTACCCGCATAGCGGCCTCCCTGGCCCGCTGCTGCCGCGCCTCCGACCCATTGCTTGCGGCATCGGCAGCCGCGGCCGACCTGCTGTCCGACGGCGAGGCCTCCTCTCCGAGCTCGGCCGTCGCGGCCGTGTACGCCCGCACAAGCAGGCTCCGAAACTCGTTGGCGACCCCGAACTCGCGTATGCCTGTCAACGCAGAAGTGCACACGCGAATCGGCGGATTAAGGCGGATAAGCACATATGCGGACCGGGATATGGCTGAAGAAGGGAGTGGAGGGATCACGTCACACACGCTCTGTGCATGTGCTTGCGTGCGTGCAAACCCAACGCCATTTTGGCATGCGTTGATGACTGACTTGCAGGTAGTCATTGCACGAAGAGGAAGCCTGCCCGAGAGACCAGGCGGCGTCTCCGGGAAGCTCCTTGTTCTGACGATGCCGCCGTCCCCAGCGTCCTGTTTGGACCCACCTGAGAGCACGGTGCCGCACTGGCCGGGTTGGAGCCGCTCCATCTGGCTGCGCGACACCAGGCGGAAGGCGGAAGGGTCCGCCGGCACCTTGGGCAACCGCTGTACCGGCTCCGAAAACATTGGGTGGTTCGGATCTTGGTTCCGGTTGCCCGCCTGGGGTGACAGGAGGGCGTGCGCATATCGGTAAGCAGCGGCCAGCCAGCCACGGCAGGGAGGGCTTTGGGCTTTGCACTTCCGCCGGCGGCGCGCGCAATCATATGCGCAACCGTGCACAGCCTGCCCCGTCAAAAACTATCTGCATTGTGTGCGAACACCGGTAGAGCGCCTTGCGGGGCGGACTTCCTTGTCATGGATACCTGGATGGATCTCGCTTCAAACTTGGTGGTAATGTTCAGCACGGATCACTCCCGGAGGAGCGTCCAAATATGATTGTTGCAGTTATGTGTTGGCATCATCAGCGGATCCAGGCAAATGCAGATGACAACACGTGGCACTCGCGTGAACCCCATTGCCGCACCTAACACGTTATCGCACCCGAGACTCCCCATCGGATTGGTGCACAGCACGCACTACCGAGCAGAACGCGCGTGATCCCCGGGTGGTAGGTGCTATTATGGTAGGTGTCTTGCAGGTTGCAGCCCGTGACAAAACCAATGCCGTTGCTCCCATGCTGCAACGGCCGGAGATCTGTCGCTGTGCTCTTCTGAGGCTCGCTTCAAACTTGGTGGTAATGTTCAGCAAGGGCCGCCCCCGAGAGGACGACCCGGCTTATGATTGTTGCAGTTATTGTGTTGGCATCATCAGCGAACTCAGGAGAGCATCAGTGAACGTCGTCGCCATGCGACCAGGCGTGTGCGTGTAGGAGGACCAAGACACCCAGGCGTCGCCAACTGCACTTCACTCTCCTAGCCCTCCCATGGAACCAGCCAATGCTCCCCGCTGTTGAAACCCCGAATTCTCGCCGTTGGGGCCAGCACGCTGGGTCATACAAAAGAGCGCCGTGTACGTCCCCCAGAGACGGAATCCGGCTCCACACCCGACCGACCGACCGTCCGTCCATCCCACCGCACCAGAAATCCGTTTGCCGGCATCAGCAGCAGCGACCTGGTCGTGGCCGCCATGTGGGGGTCCAGGGGCTGTGGCCCCAGGAAGGCGTCCATCACGGCCCCCGACAGCGCCTCCTGGCCCGACACACGGGCCAGCAGGTACGACTCCTGCTCACCCACGAGGCCGGCGCTCTGGGCTGCGGGGGCAAGATGGCAATCGTGCCATCCGGGAGGGTTATCCACGTATAGGCCGGGAGGGAGGGATCAGGGCCATCAGGGAGGGAGGAATGGAATGGGCACAAAGCGGAAGTTTTGGACGACGAAACAGGGCTTTGAGGACAGAGCGTTGATTCATTCTCCAAGCGCCTTTTCGTCAGACGAGAGTGCTCGCTTCGCCGGCGACACAACACCCCCCTCGAGGCCCGTGCGGAAGAGAGCGACCCTTCCTTGCCTCCACACAGGTACGCGGTATGTGTTGGCCTGGACTTTCCCTGCAGCGCGAGCGCGGCGCGTGTGCCTTGCCCGCCCGCCCGCGTTATGACTCTCGAAGGCAAGGGAAACCCCCCACCTTGGAAGACGACACCGCCCTCGGGTTCCAGCGTCACCCACAGCGAGCCGCCCTGCCGCCAGTTGCGCTTTGTGCCATCAACCAGGGGCGTCTCCGACAGCGGCCACGTTGACGGTTCGGCATCGGGACACAAAGCCTCCGGCAGCGACTGCGATTTCATTCAGAGGGCGGGGCCCAGGTTTTGCTGCCAGAGCCGCTGCTGCTGCGACGGCCAAGGATGGAAGAAACACGCTCCGCGCCCGCAGCGCAAGGGCGCCACCGTTCACACGACCGACCGACCGTCAGGTGCATCCGTCAGGTGACGGGCTACGCACCCAGCTTGTGTTGAAAGCTCACAAAGTGCAAATGGATGTGAACGCAAATGGATGTGAACACATCTTCAGCCGCAATCAGGCCACGAGCAACACCAGCCCTCCCCAACCCCAACCAGAGCTCAGTCGAGCCGCCGCGCCACACCTGGAGTAACCGCATGCCGGCCTGGACCGACCGCTCGTGCTCCTCTCGCCCCATCTGCCGCCAGCTCACACCCAACCCGTCGTCGCCGTCTGCCGCCTCGTCGCCAGCGGTCGCAGACGACGCGGCCGCGGGTGCCGGTGGCTGCGGCTGCTGCTGCGAGGGAGGCTCGAGAAAGAGGCGCGGCCACGTGACGCCGTTAAGGTCCGACGTGTCCAGCACGTAGGGCCGCAGCCGACGCGGAACAGACAGCGGTGCCTGGCGCTGCAGGTACGTCGACAGCATGTCGCGCCATGAGCTGCGGCATTAGGCAACAGGCAGCGCGAGGGGCGAGGGAACCGAGGGTGGGTCGACACAACAAGAGGAGGAGGCGCAGGCGGCAGGGGAGAACAGACGCGAATTCGAGATGCGTGGTGTGGTGATGCGTCCGCGACGGTGCCACGCGCGGGTCTACGCTTCAAACTTGGTGGTAAATGTATCATCAAGGGGCGCCCTGAAGGGCGACCGGCTTGTGATTGTTGCAGTTATTAAGTTGGCATCATCAGCGTGTGTCCGCGAACGTTGTGATGAGAGGTGGCAGGGACCAGGGAGGGCTTTGGGCTTTGCACCTCCGCCGGCGGCGCGTGCGGTCACATGCGCAACGTGCATAGCCTGCCCTGTCAGAAGACGTCTGCACTATGTGCTATCACGATGCAGCAACGCATGCCGGTAGCGCGCCTGGGGGGGGTGAGGAACTTCCTTGTCATGGATACCTGGATGGATCTCGCTTCAAACTTGGTGGTAATGTTCAGCACGGATCACTCCCGGAGGAGCGTCCAAATTATGATTGTTGCAGTTATTGTGTTGGCATCATCAGCGAATCCAGGAAAATGCAGGTGACAGCGCGTGGCGGTCGCGTGAGCCCCGTCAACATTGCAACGCACCCCATTTCCGCAACCGACGGGTCCCCACCCATGCAACGGCCATGCCCATGCAATGGCCGGAGAGATCTATGGCAGTGCTCTTCTGAGGCTCGCTTCAAACATGGTGGTAATGTATCATCAAGGGGCGCCCCGAAGGGCGACCGGCTTATGATTGTTGCAGTTATTGTGTTGGCATCATAAGCGAACTGAAGAAAGCAACGGGAGCGCGGTTCAGCGGTGCAAGCCCCGTCCACACCGCGCTGCTTACAACGCGCACCGTTCCTAGCAGCGTACAGGGTAAGCCATGACACCAGCAACAACGCTCTGTACCAATCTATACATTATCCTTCACATAGTACCGCGCACGTGAACCCCCAGTTACACAGCCGCCCGCAAACATGTGTTTCAGTTATTTGGTGAGAAGCGTAGGCCGTGTGCGTGATCTTCACGAAACCACACCCGTTCATGCCGAGCCCCAATCTCGGATGCAGCAACGCCCTGATGTATGGATCTCGCTTCAAACTTGGTGGTAATATTCAGCAAGGGCCGCCCCCGAGGGGACCACCCGGCTTATGATTGTTGCAGTTATTGTGTTGGCATCATCAGCGGATCCAGGCAAAGCGACGAGAGGCGTAGCGTGATGAGAATGAGCGGCAAAAAGATCAACAGGGTAAAGAGAGAACCATGCTGCGTACGTGATGTGACTAAATGCATGTACGATTGCTGCGCGTATGTTGAACTACCAACGGATTTCGGTTTGTACTAGGTGATGTGGTTTCGGCTTGACCAACAGTACCGGTGACCGAAGACCAGCACGACTTTTATGCCCTAGATGTGTGTACAGCCGCCCCTTGGATCTCGCTTCAAACTTGGTGGTAATATTCAGCAAGGATCACTCCCAGAGGAGCGTCCAAACTATGATTGTTGCAGTTATTGTGTTGGCATCATCAGCGGATCCAAGGGGCGCAGGGACGGCAGGTTTCGGTGTGCGTCCACAATAGGGCTTCTCGCCGACACGGCCACGTTTTACACACCCATGTTGTACCGGAGATTTTGGTCAAAAGGTGCCTTTGCGGCAAAGAATCATTCACCCGCATTTCCAGGCGGTTCCAAGGCAATATCGCTGCAGGTTACACTATCTAAGCGCTGTCGTGGGCCTCAGACTTGGTGGTAGATAATCAGCATCGCACACCCTAACTGGGCGGCTGTTTATGATTGTTGCAGTTATTAAAAGTGCATCATCAGCCCACGAGCAGCACGAGTCTGTATACGGTACCTGATCGGTATGCTGGTTGATGCGGGTGCCTTATCACTTGGGAACCCGTCCCGACGCGTCATGCCCCCGAAAAACTGTGACCCCTCCCCCCCACACCCACCTCGCCAGATCCTGAAGCGGAAGGTCCCTGGCCGCCGTCAGGACAAACGTCATGCCCAGCAGCGGTCCACAGCGCAAGACGTCCCGAGCATACGACGGATCTTTGACTACTTCGTACGGATCCCGACCGCCGTACTGACGCCCCAGAATCTGCAAACGAGCCCAGGGAAGACGAATTCCAATGACATGGACGTGTTGGGAGCCACGTAATCAATAGCATCAATAGCACTCGACCACCACCACCACCACCACCACCAGATCATGCCACAAGGCGCGCCGCATCCTTGAATTAAGACGAAGGCCCTGCCTCACCCGCCACCCACCAACCCACCTACCCACCCACTCATCCATACCCCCGCCCTGCCACTGCCGCAGCCGCACCTGGTTGGCCATGGGTTCGTGTGCATAAACCTCCACGTCCCAGTCCTTGACGCCGTCGATGCCCCGCAGCCACCGAGTGGGCCGACGCCGCCACAGGCACCCCCTGCCCACGTGGCCCTGCAAACGTGTCACGTGAAACATGCGGATGGGTTCAATGGCTTCAATGCGAGGCCGATGCGATGCCAGCGGAAGCGGAGGGGAGAAACGCAGTTGCACCCAGGAATACGTGTTCCGGGATCCCATCGCCGAAACTTGACAAGTTTCTGGACAGACATGGCTCGGGGATATCCGCTTCATCTCATGTCGCCGAGGAGCACGTTTCTCGCCTCTCGACACCACTACCGGTACTTCAAGAACAAGGAGCTACAAGAGCATAGTGATCCATGCGGATTCCTGGAAAACCTCCGCGCACCGCGCACACGCAGCGGGAGCCACCGACCTGCCCGCCCTCACCCACCACCCACCCGCCACTCACCCAGTCCAGCCCAAGCTCTTCCGCCTCCTGGGGCGCCATCACCGCCTCCGGGAGCCCCGCGCTGCGGTCCAATCCGGACACGGGCTGCGATGGAAGGGGCCGCCCCGCCGGGTCGTCCGGGTTGGCCATCGGAAAGTTGCGCCGCCGCTCGTACATAGTCTGGAGCTCGGGGTTGTTCTCCACATACTCGTACAGATCCCACAGCGAGACCTGCAAATGCACACACAGGGGACGGTAAGGCGTACTTCGGTTGATCAAACAGACAAGGGACAGAAGCGGACGCGGCAAGCTCGTCCCGGCGTATGCTCAAGAGGCCTCTAAGGCGCGAGTGGCATCAGCGGGGTTAGCAACGGTGTCTCGCCAGGCAAGAAACCCGGGGGAAGCCGCCGGCCCCTTTGGCAACGCTCGCTGTCCCAATACCCACAATTGCTGCCACGGTGCCAGCCAGCCTTGTTTGTCCCCGCATGCAAATCCAAGCTCACGTGTGTCATTGAGGACACGCCATGCCGCGGCACTCTCAGCGCACCTTCGAGCCATCCTTCAGAGTGATGAAGTACCGCTCCTGCAAGAGGCGCTGCTTCACCAACTCCAGTAGAGCCCCCCGCTCTTCGTCATTGAGCTCCGAGACAGCCTGCTTAAAGTCCTGTGCGGCGATGCGATGCGGGAGAAACAAAAGAAATCTGTTAGCTGTCGGGCTGTAGGGCGGTCCTACCAAAAGCATGGACTGCACACCTCTGCAGCTACATGCTCAGCAACCCGCAATCACAACAGGTCGCTCACCCATAGCGCCATAGGCATCACCAAGGTCATACTGCACGCACCTTCCACATCATGATGTTGCCCTTCTCGATTTCTTCTTTGAGCTCCCGCGGAGGAAGATCTGCCGTACCGGCGGCGTACTTGGTGGGGTCAGGGGTCCCCACCCAGCCGCTGTCATCCTCGATGGCCGCACGCACGGCCGGATCATCGTTCGGGGGAAGGGCGGAGATGCTGGAAGCGTCCCTGCAGCGAAAAGTAGAGGGGAATTTTTATGGCGATGTCGGTAGGGGAATCGTCAGCCATACAGTACTAGGCAGGTAGGCCTTGACACCAGCACGAACACGAGGGGGTGTGCATACCAAACTACGTGCAGCTGTAACTGAACTGGAGCATGCGCCACTTTCATCCTACCGTGAAGAGCTAATTACACGGCAAGGGAAAATATTCGGGCGACAGCGGTCCCGGCTCAATTGATCTTGCGATGGCGGAGCCGCTGACGCCAAGCATCGCAATTGATACCACGACCGTGCGATGCCTCACCGTGCTAAGTCCTTAAGCGTTACATGGGCGCCGCTTGGTGGTGGCACGGCTGTCCTGACGTCCCCACTGTCAGCCGCCGCCGCGAACCGATCCCAGTTCTGGGCGCCAATGCCAAATCTACGCTTCAAATGCCCGACAAGGTCAAAGCTCCATGCGCCTTGCGCGGGGGCGGATGGTTGGGCTGCCATTTGCCCTACAGCCGCCCCCTTGCGACTGCCGCAGTCGAAGGTCTCACGTCCTGTATACTACGAGCGACATCACACGGACAGAAGAGATCCACGCTAGAAGATCCGGCAATGCAAGCCGCGCCTGAGGGATAACGTATTTGCCCAGACCACAGTCGAAGAACAGGTGCTGCACCTAGCTTGGGGCAAAAACGTCACGGTCAACCCACAAGGTGCGAGACCAAACAATGTGCATGGTCAGAAGCATAATAAGCTATGATAATGCACGGTTCTCGTACAGAACAGTAAACTGACTCGGACGTGAGTTCATTGCCGCCTTGTGGCTTTATCATATGTGCCAGGTGGCCAGCTCCATTTCTAGCACAACACACGTCAGGGTTCAGAATTTCGGACCGAACCACTTGACTGGTCCCGGTCCGAAATTCCGCGGCTGCTTTTCAGTAAGCATTCGCTTTCCGGTTATGTGTTCAGCTTTGATAAGTGGCACATCATATTGATAGTCGGCTGGAGTAATTGAGTCGTCCGCAATGGCAAGCGGAAGCAAGCGGGCGAGGGACTCGTCGCGTTCGCGGAGCCCGTCTAGGTAAATTGCGGGAGTTCGGATTTGTGGGCAAAGGAAGAATTAAATCTTGGCGGGCTGCGCTTGGCATCCAAGGCGTCAGACGAGTGTATAGCATCCCTGCAACCTGGGCAAGCGAATTCGATATGGTGCGGCTCGAATGGGAGAATCTTGCAGGGGACTCAAAGTTGGAAACTGTATGCCCTCCCATACCTGTGCATCCACGAAAGCCCTATCATTCTGATTGCTGTTACATACGTACCAGCGCCCAGCCCAGAGCGCCGCTTGAGGCGGCTCAAGGTCGCTGTAAGCCTTTGGGAGAGGTGCGCGGTGATGAGCCAGTGGTACGCTGGTGTTTGCTCTGTGAGCGTGGCACCCAGTTGGTGGCCGAGGAGTGTGTTTCCAGAAGCCGAGCGTGTTCCCCTGGTGCTGGCACGAAGCCTGACGCCCACCGCGTACTGGTACGGCGGGCCCTTACAAAACACTACACTATACACAGCTGCCCCCTACTGCCTGCCCCTCAACACCCTCGTCGCGAGTGCTTCTTGCCGCTCGGCGTGAAGTGCTGCCACGCGCACCTTGCACCATGTGCCACATTGGGGACACATTGCCTTCACTAACCACCTCGACCACAGAATGTGTGGCACGATCGGAAGGGTGTCTTGCCTATCCGAGCGATATCAACGTCCTTCTCTCCTTAACACATGGGTGCGCATCCAATCCAAAACAGGAAAAAGTCCGACAAGGACAAGCGGCGAGAGCGGGAGAAGGGCAGCCACAGGCGTGCTTCACCGTCACGCTCGCCCTCGCGCTCGCGCTCGCGGTCCCCGGCCGACAAGTACGACCGAAACGACGGCAGCAGGCGCGGCGGCAGCAGGCGCAGCCCCTCCAGGAGCCCCGCGCGGCGCGACCGGGATCGCGACTACCGCGATCGGGATTCGTACCGGGACAGGGACTCGTCGTACCGGAGCTCCCGGGACCATCGCGACCGGGATTACAGAGACCGGGATCGGGACAGGGAGAAGGAGAGGGAGCGGGAAAAGGAGCGGGAGCGGGAGAGAGCGCGGGAGCGGGAAAGAGAGCGGGAACGTGAGCGGGAGCGGGAGCGAGAGCGCGAAAGAGAGCGCGAGCGGGAAAGAGAGCGGGAACGCGAACGGGAGGCGCGGGAGCGGGAACGGGAGCGGGAGGAGCGGGGACGCGGTCGCGGCCGACGGCGCTCTTCCCGGTCGTACTCGCGATCGCCGTCGAGGTCGCGAAGCCACTCATCCGGCAGGCGCGGGCGGTCGAGATCCAGATCCAGGAACCGCTCCAGGTCTCACGGCGGCAGATCCGAATCCAGATCCCGCAGCCGCGGCTCCACCTCCTCCTCCAGCAGCCGTTCCAGCTCGCGGTCGAGGTCGAGATCACGCGACCGCCGCAGCCGCAGCCACAGCCGGGGCCGCAGCAGGAGCAGGGACAGGAGCAGGCGACGGAGTGGCAGCGGAGGCGAGGGACGCTCGCGAAGCCGGGGCCGCGGCGACGGGGGCGAGGCCGGGCAGGGCGCGGGCGGGAAGGCCGACGCCGCGGGTGCAGCGGCGGCAGCGGCGACTGCAGGAGCAGCAGCTGCAGGAGCGCCCGGAAACGCTGATGACGACGCGGGGCTGCTCTCGGCGGACGCACTCGAACGGTAGGGCGCTCATCGTGCCGCTAGTGCGGGCGGCTTCAAGGCTTTGCAAGGCATGCCTGTCTTGTCAAGGATGGGCTTCTTAGCGGGAGGGTATTTTGGCCGATGATGGACAGGGATGCGCGGCTTTGCTTGGCGATCAGTCCGGGCGACGCAGAACGCGCTTGATGTATGTTGCCCGACGCGTCCTGCCTGAAGAGCTCGCCGCCGGCAGGAACGGCACCGGACCCGGTGCTCGCCATTCTCCACAAGGGGTTCTCGACTCCTCGTGCTTCAACGCGACATCCCGCTTGCCTACGTGCGGATGGGGATGCCGTCTGCCTCCCTGCGGCCCTTCCGCGCGCGACGCCCATGCACGCCAACCTCCACACGCCGTCGCGGTGCTTATTTCTATGTGCCTCCCTCGCGCATCGCATGCCGCTGCCCCAGTCGCCTCACCTCCACCTCCTCGCGCGCCGCGCTCTGGCCTGTGCACGCCCGCCTGCCTGCTTGCATGTCCCCCCCCCCACTCACGGGCTCCGGCCTATACGAAGGTAACCCCCACTCACGGGCTCCGGCCTATACGTGGATAACCCCCACTCGCCTGCAGCAAGCGCTCCGAGCTGCAGTCTCGGCTCGTGGCTGAGGAGCTGGAGCGACGTGTGGCGGCCTTCGTGGAGGAGCGTGTAGCCGCGGTGCTGAGCAGCGAGGCGGTGCAGCGGGAGCTCCAGACCAGGCTGGAGCGGGAGCGCAAGGCGATCGAGGAGCAGGTGCGTGCGCAGGGGGGCGCGTGTGGTCAGCGGGAGGCGTGCGTGGCAGCGCTGCTGCGGAATGCGAAGAGGCGCGAGCTCTGTAGCGCTGTAGCGGGCCGCGTCGCACTGCATCAAAAGCTTGGAAGGGACTTGGAGCTGCATCGGCTGGAAGGGAAGGCTCGCTCAGTTGCTGCGCCTCCTTGCGCGGGTACCGGTAATGCAAATGTGCCCCCACGCTCACCCGCGCGCTTGCGGGCCGGGCTGACTCGTGCCTGCGGCGCAGGTTGAGCGGGAGCTGGTGGCGGAGCGCGAGCGGGCGTCGCGTGAGGAGGAGGCCCGGCGGGAGGCCATCCGCGCGCAGCAGCAGGAGCTGGAGGAGCTCGAGGTGGAGCGAAAGAAGGAGGTGAGCGGGCGCGGTTGGTTCAGGGCGTCCGCCGGCGTCAGGGGCTGTGCGTCACTTGCGTCACGCGACGTGTGCGGCCGGGTGAAAGGGCGTGGCCTGCCGGGGACGCAAGCCGGCGGTGTATTGCATGTTCATCGCAGTCCTGGGATTTGGGATGGGGTTTCGCGTTGGTGTTTGCGGTGTGTGGGATGTCGCCTCGCGAAGTTCTGCAAGCTATTGTTTGTATTAGCGGCATACGGTACCCTCAGCAATCCCGGTTGCAGAGAGGCCGTGTGCTGCAAGGCATGATGTGCAGGTGTTGGGGCGTTGCCCCCAAACAAAGCGTCAGGCCGGGCCGGGACGTCCCGTCTTTGCCTGGCGTGGCTGCGGCCTGCCGGCCTGTCATGTCCCGCGCTTCATGTCCGCTCCGCTCGCGACTGCCCAGGAGGAGGAGGCTGCCAAGCGGCGTCGGGAGGAGGAGGCGCGGCAGCTGGAGCAGCACTTTCTGGAGCTGCAGCAGAAGCAGAAGGCCAAGATGGAGGAGGAGGAGAGGTGGGCTGGGTTGGGCGGGCGGCGCAGTGGGGCCCGCGGGCCGGATCCATTTGCTGGATTGCCAAGATGGGCAGGTGACGCGACCTGCAGATGCACATGCTTCTGCGGAGTCGGCCCCCACCCTGGTTACGGCGAGAAACTATCCGTTTCCGCCAGCCCCGCCGGCGTCGTGGGCGGGACCGTCACTGCACGTTCGGGCCGGCTTTCAGCTGGATTGATCAGTACGGATGGCGGCTGGTGATGTTCCCGGGACGGGCGGCCCGCAGTACGAGTGGTTGGAGCTGCTTGTGTGGTATCGTGCTTCCTCCTCACCTCCTTGCCTCCGTGGCACCGCAGGAAGAAGAAAGATGATGAGGACCAGAAGAAGCAGCAGCAGCTGATCCTGGGCAAGGGCCGCAAGAAGATGTCCTTCAGCCTGGGCTTCAAGATGTAGGGGAGTGGAGGAGCGCAAGTTGCGTCACGTTGCGTCGGCAGTCGGCAGTCGGCCAGCAAGGCAGGCACAGGTCTCGACATGTGTGCACGCGAGGGCAGTGTGGCTCACCAGCCCATAGCTGTTCCGCTGTGCGTGATGGGTCGTAGCGGCAGCCAGTGATCTGCTCGCGCATCTGGGCATATGGCTGGGATGGCCCTGGACGTTGTATGCGAGTGGGAGAGGAGAGCTGGCTCCCCTGAGGAAGGCAACGGAAGCGGGTCTCCTGTCGGGCGCTCCTGAGGCGTTCCCGATGCGTTGATGCGCACACAAGCGGGTGGTGCGGAACCTGTTCCGAGGATGGCAGCACGTGTAACGGTGCTGGCGGCTGTTGTGTTCCAGCACTACCTCGGCCTTTGCCACATTTACAGCAGGTTTTCATTGCGGCAGCTCGCCTACCACTGCCCATAGTCCTGGGAGAAATCTCCCGTATTAATTGTGAATGCGCTGGCCCTTCCTGCTGATACCGCAAGACAAGCGGACAAGGACGGTGTTAAAACGTGCCACACATGGTAGCAATACATTAGCGGTGGCCGTCGTAGCAGATGAAACTCCCCCCCCGTGACCACTATCCCAGGGGAATGCACGCCTCTGGGGCCCCTACCGCCGTCCCTGCATCGCGTGCATTTGAAGGCTTCCCCGAGCAGGGACGACGGCCCATCGCACCAAGCATGTGAGAACCATTTCTTGGGAACAATGCGATGCCAATAACAAAAAACGCTTTAGGACCGGCGCAAGCAAGAATGAACCTAGCAGGGTATCCTCCTCGCGCGCTCACCCCAGCCAACACATCGCCCACCGGTACCGGCAGGTCTGACCACCCCAAGACCGCCCCACACGTGCACAGCAGGCATGGGGCCGGCGCAGGTCAAGACCAACCCTAAACACGACGAGTCACGTCAACGCACGGCGGTTCGCCTTCTGCGAACGCATTAAAGAAATGTGTACTACCAGTCGACAGTCCAAAATCCTGGACACAGATGTGGTCGGGTGTCAAGGATTGTGCTGCGCCGCAGGGAGGATGTAGCACCTACACTGGCCGCACCCAGGCAGACACGCGCTCCGTGTCGCATCTCACTATCGCATCTGCCGAGCAGACCCCTCCTCGACGCCCTACACTAGTTTGCCAGTCGACCTCCCAGCAGTAGCCTCGGAAATGGTTAAACGTGCGAAACGGCGCCGAACCACGCTCCCCAGCGCTGTCTACACACGCCCGCACGACGGCGCTGGACAAGCCGCGCCTGGATTTCAGCCGAAGCTCGACCTGCGTCGTTGCCTTCCCCGAGTCCACCAGCAAATCCCCGTTCGTTCCTAGGTCCTAAGTCATTGCGCGCGCTCTACAGGACGCGTTGTTGAAGACAACAACACGCGATCTAACCCAGGGCAGTGAGCCAGGCCCACACGGACCTTGGCCACCTCCCCTGACATTCCCCCTGACCAACCCCTTAGGCTCTGACACGACACGCCTTCCGCGGACTGAGTCACCGGAGCTGAATGCAACCAGAACGAAGGCCAACCGCGCCACCACTTCCAGACCTGGCGCCCCACATCGCTTTCGGATGCACGCGTTGACTGTTACATCCCAGCCCACCAGCCGGTTGGCGCAGCAGAGACACACACCGCCGTGGTCAGGGACCCGCCAGCCGACTGTGTCCCCTCCCATACGGCGGGCGCGAATCCTTCTCAAGGCTCCCACCCTGACCGTCCGGGCGCAACGTTAGGCCCTTCACGTTCCGCGTTCAGTTCAGCGGCCGTCAACGCCTCTCCCCTGCCCAAGCAGCGCCTTCACCGGCAAAAAGTCCAAGCCTGCAGCGCACTGCAACCCCTCCGGCAGCGCCACCCACCACCGCCGGTGACGCTGTGACAGCAGCCCCCCTGCAGCCGCGCGACGCATTCTATGCAAGCCGCCAGGACCGCGGCCAAGGCGAGAGAGCAGGGCCAGCACTCAACACCCCGCGCCGCGTCGTGAGCCCGCCGCTCAGTCCCGCAGCGCCTGCACCGAGGCGGCGTTGTAGACGCGCCAGATGGTCTCTCCCAGCAGGTTGGCCACCGACAGAATGGTGAGCTGCGGGAACACATTCTCGGGCGGCACCGGGATGGTGTTGGCCACAATGACCTCCTGGAAGACGCCGCTGGAGAGGCGCTCCACGGCGGGCGGCGAGAAGACGGCGTGCGTGGCGCAGGCATACACCTCCCGCGCGCCCTCCTTGGCCAGCACCTTGGCGGCGTTGGTGATGGTGCCGGCCGTATCGATCATGTCGTCCACCAGCACCGCTACCTGGGCAGGCGGAGGCGGAGGCAATAGGAAGGGTTGCGATGTAAAGTTCAGGTTGGAGGGTGCGTTGTAAAATTCATCGTAAAAGGCAGGAGGCGGCAAGCCCAGGGAGTGGAGCATCGCGGCCCCGGCAGTGGGCCCCCCCGCCCGTCCACAACAGGACGGTACGCCCGCGCTCTACGATGTGCGCTGCGCGATCGCTGGAGTGAGGTTGCGTGCGGGCGTGCCCACCGCAGCCACAACGCCACCAGTGCCCGGGCGTCAGGACGATGCCGGCGGCACGCACAGGGCGCTTCATCGCTTGGTAACAGCTTGGTAACGCTGCTGCTGCCAGCGCCGCAAACCAGCGCACCTCTTGCAGCGCAACCCCGTCACCTTGGCACGTTGGGAGAAAGCCCTGGGCCGCCAGCGCACAGCCCACAGCCACATCAGCCTTCCTCCTCCTTTCCGACCATACCCCACCGCGCCCAGCCAGAGCCCCGCCCGCCACCCTCCTGCCTCACCCTCCCGCACTCCCTCCCTCCAGCACACCCTCCCCCGCGCACCCAACCCGCACCCACGCACCCACGCCCACGCGCTCCCCCTCCCAACCCCACCTTGCCGCGCACGTCGCCGATGAGATTCATCACCTCCGACACGTTGTGCGCCGAGCGACGCTTGTCCACGATCGCCAGCGGCGCGTCGTTGAGCTTCTTGGCGAACGCGCGCGCACGCGCCACGCCTCCCACATCGGGCGACACCACCACCAGGTCCCCCGTGGCGATGCGTTTGGACGCCAGGTAGTCCAGGATCACCGTCTCGCCGTAGACGTGGTCGACGGGGATGTCGAAGTAGCCGACGCACTGGCCCGAGTGCAGGTCGATGGCAAGCAGGCGGTCCGCGCCGGCCTCGGTGATGAGGTTGGCGGTGAGCTTGGCGGCGATGGACTCGCGGCCCTGGACTTTGCGGTCGGCACGCGCGTAGCCATAGTAGGGCACCACGGCGGTGATGGAGCGGGCCGAGGCGCGGCGGCAGGCGTCGATCATGATGAGCAGCTCCATCAGGTGGTCGTTCACGGGCGGGCAGGTGGGCTGGATCAGGAACACGTCGCAGCCGCGAATGGATTCCTGCAGCGGGATGGGAAGGGGGAAGGGTGGGAAGGGAGGGAGGCGAGGAAGGGTGTGGGCTCGATTCCTGCAGCGGGGCCGGACCCCATTCCCCACGGTTTCCTCTCTCCAGCCGTTCTCACATCGAGAGCGCCCGCGCCCCCCGCACGCCTCCTCGCTGCGCGCGCAGACACAGGCGCGTGCCACCACCCCGCAACCCGCTACATCGTGCGGGCGGCAGCTATAAGCGTACGCACCTGGATTTGGACGTATATCTCGCCGTCAGCGAACCGCTTGCACTTGATCTTGCCCAGCTCCAAGCCTAAATAGTGCGCAACCTCGCCGGCCAGCGTCTGCGCAGGACGGGCAGTCAGGCAGGCGCAGCGGGCGGCGGCGCCGGCAGGAAGTTTTGGCAACACCCCCAATACCCGCAAAATGCCGCATGGGTGCCAGGTTCCCGCAACCCAAGAGTCGATGCACATGGCGCCTGCCAGGCGCGCAGGCGCAAGGCAGGCCCTGAACGTTGAACGAGGGCGGGCAAGGCTGGCCTTGGGGCAGCGACAAACCGCCCGACGGATGCAGCGACAAACCGCCCGACGGAACTAGAGCTGCCGCTTGCCAGCACCTGCTGCTTCTCCAGGCTCCCCGGGGCAGCGCTTGCTTACCGGGTTGGAGGTGCCTGAGAAGAGGCGCAGGCGGCTTAGGGGGGCTGGCGCGGCTTGTGGGTGTCGCGCGGCGTGGCGCCGGTACTGGTTCTCCCAATCGGGCACCTCGAGGATGGGGCGGTTGGGGACGGCGCCCTTGGGCAGCCCCACAGGCACGCCATTGACAGCGCCCGCCGTGCGCGTCTCCTGGAGGGTGCACTGCACGCGCACCGCCACCGCCTGCGTGCGACCGTCGTGCGTGTCGTTGCAAGGTGAATGGGTGGGTGGCGATAGCGGCGAATGCTCCTACAGATACGGGGGATGGGGGCCGCAAGGGTGCCTGGAAGGCCAGCCACTTACCCTGCCAGCGGTGGTGGCAAGGCGGCATACTGGGGTGGTGTCCGCAGGACGTGAACCTGCGAGCACATCGCCGGTCGCGTTCAGGATGCCGCGACAACAAGTTTTCCTGATGTTCAGGCCCGCAATAAGAGTCAGAAGGGTTGGTTGACCCGAAAGCAGCAGCTAATGTCGTTCCGGCTGTCCTACAGCGCCGCCGGTCCCACCTGCAACAGAGCGACAGCTGGAGGCCTGCATGGTTCAAAGGTACGTCAAGCTGACAGTTAAGCCTAGCTCAAATAACGCATCCGCTCTGGCAGTTGGGGCCAGACCCATAAATCGCTGAGGCACAGCGGGATCACTGCCTATGCAACAACTGTGGAATATAATGCATACATGTACGCGTTTACTGTCCAAGGAATTTTGTGACTGGTCGTTTGCGGAAGCGCTGCACCGCGTCACTGGAAGAAAACGTGGACCGTCGTACGCTTCAGAAGCCCAAGAGAGCTTGGCCTATACAGTATCTTCCAGAATTGAGGCAAGTTTACAGTGACTATACGAAACTCGTGGCTGCCGGATCCCGACGGGTCACGAGAACCCGTTGTACTTCAAGTTTGGGGCGGTGATCACACGATCGATTGGCGCATGTCGGTTACTATTAGGGGTACTTATCCTTTAAATCTAAAATGAACGAAAACACAAATGCGCAGCCGCCGGCACAGGTATAACCCTTTTGCTACGCGGAACTGTCAGAACGCGCGCTTACCTTACTTTAACGCTGTCATGCTACCGGGGGGCAGGGGAGGCGGGATAAAACGTGAGAGCGGGTGACCGAAGACCGCCAGTGCAAACACCCTTGGTGGAGGGGTTTCGAAGCTCGCGGTCCTCCGCGACGCCAGTTCATGCCCTCTCCGCAATGCGCCGCCGTTTGAAGGGTGCAAAGATGGTGCTTTTGCTCTTGGGTGCTACCTTGGTAGCTGCCTGGCAAGGCTACTGCGACTCGACGCTCGAAACCCTTTTCCTTTCCCTGTTGCTCCAGCATGCACGTCGGGGTCGGGAGTGGGACTGCCGTGCTGTGTGTGGGGGCGGTTCAATAGAGGCCCCTGCGGCTTGGCAATTCGCGCCTGCGTCACTTTGTGTATCAACGGACGGAGGTTACGCTGGCCACAACCGAACTGCCTGCAATTACTGTCCTCCCGAGGCCTTCCATGGCACCGGCGAAGGACCAGGTGGAGTATTACCCGCCGAACGAGAGGGAACGAGAATGCGAGAATGGGCTGCAGCACGAACACCGAGCACTGTACGCGTGCCGCCCCGTCCATGTCTACGCATACTTTGCCGTGGGCCCTTACACAGCAAAGCCACACACACCGGCCGCGTGCCTGCGGCGTCCCACGCCGCCCTCAGACCCAACCGCGCGGCCGAATCCCAAACCCCATGCGGTGCGACACACCAGGGGGGCACAACCCGACGACCGAACCCAGCCGCATCCTACGACGGGCCTACCTGACCGTACGCAATGTCCCAACAGCCAACCCCAGGCCTGATCACGGACGCCACCCCAGCGGCTACACACGCCAACCATCCCCGAACCCCGACCACCGGAACCCGCCCCCCCCCACACACGTCCACTCCCCAAAAGCTGCGGTATCTTCTTTTTACCCCCCAATAGCCTTACTCGTCGGCCCGCCATCGGGCGGAGCCGGTCCCCAGCCGGCGCCCGCGGGCGGCCCGCCGCTGGCCGAGCCGAGCGTGGAGGGGTCTGAAGGGGCAAACGCGAGGGGGAGGGAGTGCCTGTCGAGTCCATAGGAGGGAGGTGGGCGGGGTCACTAGCAGCTACCAAAGCTGAAGCTGTACAGAGTGAAAGGCAGAAACGTGCCTGCAAAGAAAGAGATGAAGCGTGATGTACTCGCCACTCGATTACGGTTGTACCCCAGTCGCACAGAACCAGACTTCGAGGTTCCGATGTCCACGCTCCGTCGCATGTAAGCCAACAAACCGCTTTGACAGGACATGGTGCGTGCCCACATGCGTGCCCACAACCGCGAATGGGGTCGGAAAGGCGGACACTTCTCCCGGGCATGTAACAGTTTTGTGTTACAGTGGCTCCAGGTTAAAACGGTAGAGCCAGCGGGCCGGCTGGCATTGCACTGTAAGGGTACGTCGGGTACGGTCGCGTGTGCATACACTTCAGGCAAGCTAAGTCCAGCTGAGTCAGGCCGGGAAAGGGAAAGATGCGTGGGATGAAGTGCTGCTAAGTTTTGCACAGCTCGGCCACACGTTGCACCTGTTTCCTGTCGCCCGCTGCATGGGTCTCGGCATCTCGGCCCGTCCTTTGTCTGGTCTTTGTACTGTCCTACAGTGTTCCACCTGGGTCCCACCGGGTTTGCTTGTTCCAGTCCGGATACCGTAATGCCGGGTGGCTCATCCTGTCTGGCCTAGAGTTGGCCTTTATTTCGCAATGATTGCCTTGCGCTGCAATGAATCGGCCGCTGGCCCGCTGGCTCTACCGAACGACCCTTCGGAGGGTCTGGGGTTCACTGAAAAACTACTGCCACCTGTCCGCAGAGCCGGGTCTCCCCCCCGTGCTGCTGCCGGGTGCCGAATACGCCCCCCGTTGCTGCTGCCGGGTGCCGAATACGCCCCCCGTTGCTGCTGCCGGGTGCCGAATACGTCCCAAATGATTGCACATGGCATGGCGCCCTCTCTTATCATGGAAAGAACGGTATGGGCAACTTTGCGGGGCACATGCCGTACCAAACTCGTACAAACTCGACAGCCATCAACCGGAAACAACCGAAGGCAAACGGTGTAGTGCCGTAGTCCATCAATTTGCTTGTTCCATTTTGGGACGACATCTGCCTATCTTGAGCCGCCCTGGAATTTAGGCAGGGGGCTCGGCCCAAGTCCGCAACTTCATCTACCTACAGGGCATCTTCTTTGTAACCTTACAATCAGTATGGCTCTGCGCAGCTCTGTTGGTGTCACGCTGGGAGCGGGCCGCTTCTTGCCTTGCCTCAGTGCACAGCTCTCGCGCGAGCTGCAGGCCTGCGCAGGAACTGGTGAGCCATCAAGCACAAATATTGCTTTCGATGCATTGTTTCACAACAAAAGGACTCATGCTGGTCACGGTTGATGATGCCGGTGTTGTCCTGTCGCGCAGGCCGCGACGAGCAGTCATCGGAGGGGCCGGCACAGGTACACATTATGGCATACGTTAATGCTTGAATTCCGCACGCATTTGGAAGAAGCTCGGCGGCGTTCAAGGGGACCGACTCATTCCGTGCTTGCCTCCAGGGACCTGTCCAGCTGCAGCAGTATGTTCGGGAGAAGGTCAACAGCGCCCCATTTGGCATGGGCTTCGCGGCGCAGGGCCTGATCAAGGTTCGGATCGTGGTGGCGGGGTTGGGCGGGAGGGCTCCTCTCCTGCCGGCACGGGCACACCCCGGTTTCACCCTTCCGCTCCCCTTGGCCTTGCAGGCCGCGCCGCAGCCGGCTTCTACTGCAACCGGCGCCGCAGGGAGCGCATCTGCCGCGCCATGCCTTCCTATGCGGCCAAGCCGCTCTCCGCTGCTTCCGGGCATGAACCGCATGCTGGGAGCGCCGCGCTTCCCGCTGGTGGGTGGCCCATGCTCCCGCCCTGCCATTGTTAATCTTGACACAACTCACAGCACACGTGTCATGTGTCTCCGAAATGTGGGATGGAGGTGGAACATATACCCGCTGCATGGCGGCAGGCTCCCCTTTCCTGGCGCGGCCCCGCTCGGGCAGTGCACGAAAGGCTGCCCTTTCGTGAGCCCGAGGCGCGTTCCAACCCGCCATGGAATTCGGAAGCCAAAGTAGGGCGCCCAGCACAGTAACGTACCGGCGCGGTAGAGTGGGTTCGCGGCTGGGTCGCAGTGCCTGCTTGGCCCCCGTTCTCGGGCATGAATTCAAGGCTTCGACCCGCGTCCCCGGGTCCGGCTGTCCCCACCTGGTGCACTGCTGATGGCAGGCTCAGCGCCGGGCGTACAACGCGTGGTCTCCAGCCCAGCGCTACTTCGTTGAGGGCGACCACGTCATCGCCGCGGAGGCGAACCGCACCTTTCAGTTCACGGGTAGGTGGTTGAAACCGTGCAACGGCGGGGAGGGGTGTCACGTGCCTTGGGGGCCAACCAACCGGGATACGGCACCCCGAGGCCGTGAGAGTTTTTCCGGGGAGGAGATGAGTGGGACCGCCTTCTTCGTTTCTCGCATGTTTCGTTAGCATAAGGTCACGGAGCACCCCGGGGTTTAGTGGCTTATCAAGTCCCCGTGTGGTGGTTTAACCATGAGCGACGGAGGTGGACTTGTGGGCTGAGCCCGTGTAGCATTGACGCTGCGGCCAGGACGCCGTGCTTGGGCGGCAAGGGATGCCGTCACATCATCCAGCTCTCCCCTTCTCATTCCCCTCCCTGTACTTTCTCCTCGCTTTCTCCCTCCCGTCCACGCCGCCAGGCCTGGACTCTGGCAGCTTCTACCCCTACGTGGTGGCCACCGCCATCTCCACCGTCATCGCCACCGCCTTCATCGTGATACCGCTCGTGGTCGCGCCCTCGCGTGTGGACCTGGACAAGTCCTCGGCCTACGAGTGCGGATTCGACGCGTTCGGGGAGGTGCGTGCATGCCGGGCCGGGCCCGACTCCGGCGCCATGACGCGGACATGATACGGCCAAGGCGGCTGTCACAGCAGCACGGTTGTAGTGCCGGCGCTGCGTGTTGACGCGTGCTTCCAACGTTTAGCCAGCGGTGTATGTACCGGTAACAGCAAATGGAAAAGGGAAGCGAAGCGCGTTGAGCAACACAGCTGGCCAGCGCTGGTATGCATGGATACCGGTAGGTGCGGCCAGTGCGATGTACTCGTACCTCTGAGAACGCCGTGCCATGTCGCGTGGTCATAGAGCGCCGCACGTCACGTCACGCCACGTGTCCGCCGTCCAACACGCCGTCTCCGCCTACCCATCTCCGTTCTTTTTACACGTGGGACGAAAGTCGTTTCTCTCGTGCCTCCGCTCGACAACCTGGCCCGCCGCCTGCTTCCCCCGCGTGCCTGCCTGCCTGTCCATGTGCCTGCTGCCTCCTGTCGCACCCCGACCATCCTCTGCTCTCCACCCTCCTCTCTCCCTCTTGACCCGCTCCGCTCTCCTTCCCGTGGTCTCTGTCCTCATCCCTGACGCGTTACGCCTGCCGCTCCGCCCGCAGGCCCGTCAGACGTTCAGCGTGTCGTTCTACCTGGTGTCCATCATGTACCTGCTGTTCGACATTGAGATTGCCTACCTGTTCCCATACGCCATGAGCCACGCCAGCATGCCCATGTACTGGACCATGAACCTCTTCCTGGCCATCCTGGTGGCGGGATTTGCCTACGAGTGGGGCATGGGCGCGCTGGAGTGGCGCGAGTAAAGTGAAGCGGAAGCGGCGCACCGGTGCGTTGGCGCAACCTCGGTGCAGCTGCGTGGCGGGCGCCTGTCTGAACGGTACAGGCGCGGCGATGCGGTAGACTTTTTGAGGTGGCACCGCGGCGCCGTGCTGCAAGTAGGCGTGGGGGCACGTGCCTGGCTTGCTTGCGGTGTTTCCTGGTTGTGTTTGGAATTGGAATGGGTGGATGAAGATGGTTGCGGCCGATTGATGGTGCCTGCCTGCCGGTGGTGTGGAGGGGCATTGGCGGTGTAACCACAGCTTGATAACCTGGCCTTTCGCTAAGCTTCCGATGTGCGTATGTAAGTCTTTATCTGTTGTGCATCTCCAGGGTGCTGCTCCACGTTCGTGCTGATTGGGCAACCTGCTATAACGGGGGCCGTGTTGCAGTCCTCCTGCACTGCTGCGTGGGGGCGTCCGTAGGGGCTCGCATGGTTAGGTTGACGCGGCTTACCTATACAGTTAAGGATGCTCGTGAGAACGATGCCACGGCGCAACACTGTTGAAAGCGTGCGTCCTGGGACACGTGTCGTCCCAGCGCCCCCCCTGGCATTTGACCCTCACCGTGCGGTAATGGGGCGAGTGGCCGTCGCTGTCATATGATTGTGCCGAGCATCGAGAGTGTGCGGGTGCTGGGGAACTGCTGCCTAGGCAGCAGCACAGACCGTCCTGATGGAGTCGTCGTTGCAGGACGCGTGTGTGATGTTCCGCGTGCGAGTTTGTTTGTGGTAAACCACGTCCCAATGTATGTTTGATTGCGTGCAGTCCCTCTTCCTCACCGGTATTACACCTTCACACGAGCGTTGGCACGATGACGAACTACACAGCTGCTAACGACGACTGAAACCATGGTCACATATCAACTTTTCAAGCCGTCGCAGCCCTGCGAAGGTATCGCTGTTTTCCACCGATCGACGCCAGCGTGCGAGTGCACCGCGCCACCACGCGCCGCGACCCGGGGCAAGGCGTCGCCGCGTCGCCGTATGCCGCGCTGATGCGTATCCGGGCAAGCCCTGCTCACGCCAAGCAGTAAGGTGGCTGGCGGGGTACACCCACGCACGTGGACATGTGGCCAGGCGCATAATGTATGCCGTACAGCGAGTTGGTCAAACACTGCTGTTCACGAAGGTCGCGGAAAGCTGCTGCTCGAGCCAGTTTGCAAGCGCGTGCACCTGCCCACGCGACCACGTGCGTGCCAGCGCACATACCCTCACGCCCAGCTTCGGGTTGTGATTGTAGGTACGGTAGGATGGGGCCCCAAATAGGGCAGCATGGGGCCCCAAATACCGTGGCCAAAGCAATGCCGGCCCACGCCGCATACCGTACCCCAATCCGTACTTGTCAGGTTATTCGTGGCGGGCTAAGAAGGGCCACTGAGAGCTGCCCTGCGTCCAGCGTGCGTCCTGAAGACCTGAACTGGTGGTGGTGGGCTGTGGGGGCTTCGTTCTCTTTGGGTTTCCAGGAAGCCGGCACCCCTTCATTGCGTCGCTTTCAGTAGCCAGACATGCCGGTATAGTACAAGTCGGGAGATTGCATTAGCTGCCGCGTGCTGGCCGGTATGGCACGATGCCAGTACGGTACGGCAATAGGCACGGTACGGCACGAAATCTGCAAGATATGCACCTCGACCGTCACCCACACGCTTCGACGCGCAAAGCCTGCCGTCAATACTGATTTGGCAACGTCCACTACGGCATCAGGCGCTGCTGGTCGAGGGGTACGTGCTGAAGCCTCTTCAAACCGGCGTGCCCTTGAGTGCATTGCCTGCAGCGCGACGGCGACGCCCAACAAAGCCCCCCCTACACACACAGATATGTCTTCTAATACAACCCTGGATCATTTTGGGTCCATTGTAGAACGGTTCATTCATTCAAAACCAGTGGGGTCGGGCGCCATGTCTTCTGTTTGCCGAGACGGGGGCCTTCCGCACGGACATGCAGCAACGCAACAGCGGCAACGCGACACCAACTAAAAGGTACGCCACGCACCCGTCCCGCACCCCCAGGCCCTGAAATAGCGGAATTATCACGAGCACCGGACATTGGCCATGACACAGCAGTCATATAGGAACGTCAATACGCCATACGTCAACAGCGCAGTCCGACCGTGCACGTTGCGTTCCCGTTGGTACACAAGAGCCTGCAACTGTCAGGGTCGCCCCGCGCCATGGTCAAGCTCATTTCCAGGCAGCACTACGCAGCGCCGCGCCACATCGACACGGCGTTACTGCCGCGGAGAGAACGGCAAGGCGAGCCACCCGCTTCCAGTGCTTCAAGCCGGCGCTTCTCGTCTCACCTAATCGGTCCCCCTTCCGTCCCTGTGTTACGGTACTCGACCCCACAGTCGATATTGCCTGTGGCCTCGGACGCGCTGGCTGCAGGCGCCGAAAGAATGATGGCCCGCAAAGCCCACGTCGTGATCCAGTAGGAGCGGCTTTCAGGGCTGGTGCAGCCGTCGCGGCCGCCAGCGACGAAAATCATTTTTTTCTGGACCGCATAGCCTCAAGGGTACGCCACAATTGCCGTGGCGCGTGCCTCAGCAGGCACAGTGGTCAGCGCCGCGTGCCGCGCCGCGCATGTGTTCCACGCACGCGATGAGGAGGGACCGCTTCCACAGCAGCACCCGCCCAAGAAATTCCGCGCTGTTTGCCCACGCTCGCGCACACCCGACGGCGCGCCAGCTAACTGGATGCAGGACCACCAGCAGTTTCTGTGTGCGCACATGCAGCCACAGGTCCCCATTCCGAGCCGCGGTGAACCCACCAACATTACAACCTCGTCGGATTCTCCCAGCCTTTGCTCCTGATACCAACTCCGGGAATGCTCCCAGCAGTCCTCTGTAGCAACAACAATGACCTCTCCACAACCGCGGCAAAACAACAAGCCGGAACACTCGGAGTCCCAGCTTGTCGCCCCGTTCACTGAGACCCCTCGTCTTAAATCGCCTCATCATCGTACACATCCGCCGCTCGCTGATCACGCTGGCGCCGGCGGCAGCAGCGTCAGCTTCCCGGCCATTTCCCCGTCCCGCAGGTAGTCGCTCCAGGCGGCCAGCGGCCCCGTCAGCGCACCGCCGCCGACGCCAACACTGCTCCGTGCCACCACCGACGCGGTCGCCGCTGCCGCATCCGCCGGCTGCTGTCGCAGCGCCAGCACGTTCGCTCCGCGGCCGCCGCCCACCGGCCAAATGTCCTTGGCGGTGGAGAAGTAGACGCCGTCGTCCACGAGCGCCTCCTGCTGCCAGTTGTGCACCGACAGGTCCGCATCAACGCCGGCCACCACCGCCACAGCCGGCCGCGGACCGGTGAAGCGCGAACCGGGCACCTGGAGTGCCTCAGGCATCTGGCTGTACAGCCCCAGGTTGGCCTCGCCCGCGCCGTGGCGGTACTCGATGGACGGCCACCATTCAAAGCCCGCCGCTGAGATGAAGCTGAAGCCGCCGTCGAAGGAGCCGGCGGTGCAGCTCAGCCCGCCGGGCGCCAGCTGCGCCAGCGCGGAAGCCAGCTCGCGCTGCGGGATGCGCCAGTGGTACACGAGGCCGGTGGCAGGCAGGCACTGCCGCCGGCGGCGCAGGCTGTACCAGGGGCAGGTCATGTCGTAGACCTTGCGGCCGGCGGCAACGAGTGCCTCGCGCAGTGGAGGCTGCGAGGTCGCCAGGCTGGCAATGAAGGCTGCCTCCGCGCCGCGGATAGGGAACCATGCCGCGGCAGAAACGGCTGTGGACGTTGTGCCGGAGGCGGCGGCAGCAGCCGAGGACGAGGCGGCGCCGGCGGCGGCGCCGCTGCCGCCGGTGATTGCGGAAATGGTGGTCACGCTGACGCTGGTAGTGGCGGTGATGGGGCCGGCGGGGGCGGCGGTGCTCGCCGCGGCGGGGGCGGTCTCGAAGTCAAGCGCAAGCACGGGCAAGATGGAGCAGAGGTATGGCCGGCTGAGCTGCACAAGCCGTACCTGCCGGCACAGACGCTCGCGCGTGTGCGCATCGATTGCGCCGTGGTTGGCCTCCATCCACACCGCCAGCATCAGCAGCACGCTGGATTCGTTGTCGGCCCCAAAGTCGTCGGACTCGAGCAGCGCCTCCACCGCCACGGCGGGCAGAGCCAGCAGCTGGCTCCGCAGCTGCCGCGTGTTGAGCGTACGAAGCACGTCGGAAAAGTGAGCCACGAGCAGCGGCTTGGCGGAGGCCAGCACATCCGCGAAGTCCGGCTCCATGGCGGGTTCGGGCCACAGCGACTTGGAGAACAGCTCCAGCACGGGGGGCGGCGGAGGGCTCTCCGTTGCGGCTGCGTTGGGACAGGATCTTGGCTGCGTGGCGGCAGCGGCGGCGCTGGAGGACTTGCCATCGCCCTCGCCGGCTGGCGAGCTGCTGGTGTCGCTGCTACTGTCGTTGCTCGCCTCCGCGAGCTTGGCTTTGACGATTTCCATGCAGGCGGCCGCGCAGCCCTCGATCCGCAGGTTGACGGCCTGCCGGCGCACCTCCAGCGCCTTGCGGATGCTGCCCGCCTGCACATCGCCGGTGTAGGCGTATCGGAGGGCGCTACGGGCGCTGGGCACGTCTGCCTCGCTGGAGAGGTGCACCCGGAGGACTGGCCGCCCATCGGCAGTGGATGGCGGGGGGCCGCTCAGCTCCGACGCCCCGTTTGCTGCACGCGACTTTCTGGCGTCCCAGCGCTTCAGCTGCGGGCAGGCCAAGGAAAGGAACAGACCGCTGTTCACAAAGGCCCTGACGTGGAAACGGTGTCGGTGCGATGGTGTGCCACGTTATGCAACCCACCTGCGCACCAAAACGCTCGGATGCAAAGCGCAGGACAAGTTGGTGGCCAGGCAGCGGGTCGCCGATGACGATGGACTCTGGACGACTGCTGGGGTGTGCGCTAACGGAACCATCGACCAATCGTTGCCGCTTGGATAACGGTTCTCCAGCTGCAGGAGGTTCATGGAGGCTGCTTGCCTTGAGACAAAACACCACAACGCAGTCAGAATCGTCCTCTTTCAACCACAGCGACGCAAGCTGCTTTGCGACGTGCTCATTTCCTGCCGATTTCAGTGTAACCATTATGCTTTCTACTTTACAAATGCATGTTAGGATACAGCTTCGTCCTCCTGACCGGTATCGCACGGTCCTGTGGGGTCTGTTAGTCTTAGACTACCTAAAGCTGCCGTGCAGCCCCTTCCAGTAGTGAGAACAATTATGATTTTCGTTGGTGGTGCACCATCGAACACAAGCTTTCGGCATGATTTGCTCGACGCGTCGTGTTGACTCTGGATCCAAAGCTTGACTCTCGTTGTTTGTGGTCTCTCTCTTGCCGAGCACCATGCTGAACTCATTCTCGTAAAACGGCCGATTAACGTATTGTTCTGATGAAGAGCGTTGTTTGTCGACCGTATGACGCCCCCCCCCTCCCGTTTGTGCCCGGCCGTTGCCATACCCCAAACTGCACCGTGTCATAATGTGTATCCCTTGCACGCTACGCAAACACAAAGAACTGACAGCGTTGTGACATGGTTACACGGTAACTCTTTTAACTATTATGTTTCGGAGGGCGCGGTGACCATATGGCAGTGCTCCGCAGGGCTTCAAGGTCGGCTGTAACAGCCCGAGTGCAATTCACTTAAGAATCCGCTGTGCTGCGCCCCGGAGAAAGCTGTAAAGGTGCCTCCCCGTCAGAATGGCCTATGACCCGTTTTATGTGGTGTAATGGGAAGTGGCATGCCGTTGAATTACACCCGCGCATCAGGGCGAATGTCGACCGCGATACCCTATGGCGCACGCAACAGTGTGGCACAGCATCGCCGGCAAAAGCAGGTTGGCAAGCCCCAAATCCTCTCGGAAACCCCCTTAACAACTGACAAGCGCCACCGCCACCGCCAACAACTGTCAGCGCGTTCCGCCAGCTTGCAAGTCTACCGGTATGTGCCGCATGACACACCCGCGGAATCCAAGTACCGCCTCGATTCCACAGCTCAACTGGTGTATGCATTTCACAGGTCGCCTTATCCGTCCTCCAGTCCGTCGCCGTCCCAAACGCCTGCTTGTTCATATGCGGGGGTTCACCACGAATCGCGAGCCAGCAGGCGGCCCAGCCTTTAACTGCGCAGTGCCGGATCCAGCGAATCTGCGCCCCGCCCCTTATTGATAAGCCGCCTGCCCCCGCCCTGGGGGCACACGCGCACATGGCCCCATGCTCCACTTGCCGAACTGTTAGGCGCCCTCTGCCTCCAGGGCGCGGCCCCGGGCCCCTCTCCCCACCTGCTCACGGCCGGCGGACCCCCAACGCACTCCGGGCAGCCCCAGGATACCGTATCCCGGACAGCCCAAGCGTCGAGCAAGCCAGCCCGGCCCATCTCCTCAAGCCGCATACGGGGCCGTTACTGCTCGCCGACGCAACAAAGATACCAATGCAAAGCAAGCATGTACTAAAAAATCGGCCGGGGGAAGTCCAGGACTCCCACCCGCGCGCGTGACAAGACCTCCATAACCGCAGCACCAGGCTGCAGTCTTGCCTTCATCTCTCGAAACAAGCCGGCTCTGCGGATTGATGGCAGGAGCCGGGTCACATACAAAACAAAAGAGCACAGATCATCCGACCGCTCCCCAATGGTACCGCCACACTCCCCAATGGTACCGCCACAAGACTGCTCAACCAAAGCGCATCAATCATGAAAGCAAACCCCCACCCCCGCTCCGGCAGCGTTCCCTGCCCGACCCAGCATCCGCAAGCTCAGCATTCACGTGCGCGTGCGCGCGCCGTCCTGATGCCTCGCTGCGGGCAACAACGCGGCCAGCCGCCCCCCGCGCGCGGCTGTCAGTCCCGGTCCGCCGGGCTGCTCTAGAGCCGCGGCACTTCTCGCGGCGGCCCTGCAGTGCTGTGCAACGCGGCTGCGTAGCTAACCCGCCCCACCGCCAAAAATCTCACCAGAGCGCAACGGCGCTCATTACGTACCATTGCGACCGTCCGAGACCGTCAATCCGCACACGGCGCTCTTCGCGCAGGGCCGGCGCACTAGAACACCTGGGACCACCAGAAGTCATGGGGCCACCGAGTACGATTCCGCGCAGTGCGAGCCACGCACACGCGGCGGCATTTGGCAGCAGTAGGGTAGAAGCAGTTTCGGGAGGCAGCGTGGGCGCGGGCGTGGCCAAGGCCGCGGCCGGGGTGAGCAGGTGCCCCCCGCTCGACCCGAGCGCCGGCGCCAACGCTGGACTGCCAGAGCGGTAGGCCCATTTCGCCTTTCCACTTCCCAAGAACCTGTGCACCTTCGCAGATCTGCCGTAAGCACCCGCGTGCAAGCGTGGGACACGTCGTGCGCAACAGAGCAACGCTTCTTACTTGCTCGCGGCGGCCTCACGCCTTGGACGCACGGAAAAAGAAGTGGAAAATTGCCGCGCCGCGAGGCACCGGGGTTCCCTCACGCGCCGGCCGGGCGCACGCGTCGGGCAGCGAAGGAGGGGCGCCCGGCGCGTCGAACCGCACATCGTCGCCGACGCGAGCCAAGGACGCCGAAAGGGACGTCAAACAGAGGCCAGGCCGCCAGGGCTGTTTGGTCCCGAGCCAAGCCAGGGGAGCGCGTTGTGAGCGCCTTGCACCCTGCTACCGGCGACCAGCCCCCCGCACGTTACTCCCTCGCGCAAGGCCAAAAGGACGCATCGAGCATGTCGACATGGGGCCGTGGCAAACCATACAAGCACATACGCAACCCACACGCGCACGTACACACACGCCGCCCGCGACGCCGCTCCCGGGCGGCACCGTGCACGTGTCCTCCCACGCTCCAGCGCCCTCGTCCGCCCGGTACCATTCCACTTGCGCACCCCACCTCCCCAGCCGCCGACGCCTTCCTTTCATATTAGCCCCAGCCCCAGCCCCTGCCCCCCCGTCTTCTTCTCCTGTACTGCACCTGTCTCGCGTCCACCACCTCAGCCGCGCCGCGTTAACGCCATCCCCGCTAGCCGCGCTTCGCCGCCGCTTCCGCCGCTGGCGGCACCGCCCCCGCTCCCGCCTCCGCATCCGGCCCCGAGCCGGCCGCGTCCGCCTCGACGTCCTGCAGCTGCAGCAGGTGCATGTGCTCCGCCAGCGGCGACAGCGGCACATCCGCACCCGCCGCCGCGGGCGGCCCCGACGGCGACGACACCGGGACGTACGACAGTCGCCACGGCGGCGGCACGCCCATCTTCTCCATGAGCTCCTTGCCGGTGGCTGCCGGCACGGGCATGTGCTTGCTCTTGAGCTCGCAGGCGCTCAGGTCTGCGCCCACGTACAACAGGTGCTCACACAGCCATCTGGGTGGGCGTGGACTGGGAGGGCGGGACAGGGGGGGCGTCAGGGGTCAAAGTTAGGGACACTGAAGGCGCGATACAAGCAGCGGGAGCGCGGCACGGAGTGTGCCACGGGGGAGGCGCCAACAGGCAGCACAGGCGCAAGTTGGGAGCCGCGGTGCGGTGGATCAGGATGGTCGGCAGCAGCGGGTCGTTTCAAGGGAGGGGGGGTAGGGAAGAAGGGCAGGCAGAATCTCACGCGGCGCCCGTGGAGGGGGGAGGGGGTTTAGAATGTGATTTTGCAAGAAAGAAACAAGAAGCCCTGCGGAGGGGGGAGGGGGGAAAGGTAGCGGCGGTGGGCGAGCAGGGGGTCACGGGAAGGTAAACCGCGCGGGGCTTTTGTCGCGAAAAGGAGAGACAACAGAGGATCTAGGGTCGGAGGCGCGCTGTTCCCTCCCGCTTTCCCTCATGCCGCATCCGGCGTCTGTCCCCACCATCCCCGCCAGTCCCCCAGGTTAGCCCCCAGTCATGCAGGCAAGGCGATGCCCACCTGAAATTCTCTTCTCGCGGCCAGTAGTGGCCGCTGTCGGCCGTCAGCAGGCGCAGCCGACCGTGCCGAGCTGCGAGGCCACCGGCCGCCACCACGGCGCCGCCCCGCAGGAAGCTTGAATGGTGGAACCGGCCGCGGACCTGCGGGCGAGAGGGATCGGCACGCGGCGATATGAGTGCTTGTCCACAGGGACTTGGGCGTTCGATGCGGGCCGCGGGCGGTCACAGGCGGCGTGGGCTGGGCGCTGGGTACGGCGCGGGCGCTCGGCGGGTGGGTGGGTGCCCCGAGGCGCGCGTCAAGGCGATGAGCGTCGAGGCGGTGGTGGCAGTTTGAGGCGCCAGGAGAATGACAAGCGGCGCGAGCGTCGGGTGCCCGAGAACAGCGTTCATGCCCCTCCAGAACAATCCACGACACCACCGGCTGCACGCGAGCCAGCCAATACGGTACATCTGCTCAAACAAACCCGCCCCGTCCGCCCCTGCCGCACGCTGCCCCCGGCTCACCTTGGGGTGTACGAACAGGCGAAGCTCCGGATCCACCACATAGATCCACTTGGTCACCTTCTCCTCGTGGTGATACCCGCCACCGCCCCCGTGAACCCCACCGCCGCCGCCGCCACCACCGGCCGGAGGGGCAGCAACCGGCGTTCTGGGCATGCTGCTGCCGGCCGCGTCGGGGGCCGCTGCAGGGCCGGCGCCGAGGCCGCCGCCAATCAGCGACGCAAAGGCGCCACCGCCGGCTGCGACGGCCGCTGCGGTTGGTGTACTCATGCCCTCGCCGTTCCCGCCACCGGACGTCGCCGGCGCCGCCTCACGGCTCGTCGTCGTTATCCTCATGGCTGGCACTCTCACGCCGGGCAGCAGCAGCGCCGCCGCAGCCGCCGCCGCTGCTGCTTCTGGCTGATTTCTGAGCGCAACCGCCGCGCGCTTCGCTGCGGCGGCCAAGTCTTCATAGCCGACGGGCTCTGCAGTCGCGCTGCTGCTCACATGCCTGGCTTCGGGAGCTAACGACGCCGCCAAGTGAGGCGCAAACCCGCCGCCGCCGCTGCCAGCCTCAGCTGCGCTGACGCTAAGCGCCGCTGTTGCGGCCACAGTGGCCGCTGCACAGGCGGACGCCTCCGCCACCGCCAGCCCTCCCTCCGTGGAGGAGCAGGGCCGCGTGCTGCCGTCACCGTCGCCGCTGCCGCTCCTGCTGCCGCAGCCGCTGCCCGCCGCGCTGCTGCTGCTGGCACCGCCGGGCACAACAACCCCCAAGCCTTCCTCTGCGGCGGAATAGCACGCGTCCCCGGACCGCTCCAGCCGCGCGAGCGACGACGCGGAGTGACCTCGGAGCTCCAGGTTGGGCAGCAGGGATGCGGCGGCGGCGGCAACGGTGCCAGCGCCGCCGCCGGCCCCTGCCTTATCCAAGTCCACCAAGGCAGTGCACGAGCCATGCGGCCCTTCCCCGAGCGCGCTGGCAGCGCCTGGCATGATCGCAGCCGCTGTCGCCTCGATCGCCCCGTCAACTGAGCGGACCAACTGTTCGGGAGACTCCGGCGAGTCTCCACTACTGCCGTCACCGCCGAACCCCTCCGGCACAGTGCCCATGGGCGCTATGCGGCGGAGGGCCTGCCGCGCGCCCATAGACGGGTTTCGTGGCGGCAGTGGCGGCGCTGGCGCTGCCGCCGCCGCCACCCCCACCGCCTGTGAGCACGACGGCAGCGGCACTGGCGGTGGCGGTGGCTCCGCCGCCGCCGCGCTGGAGCCGCGCCACCAGGCCGCCGCACTCTCACCTAGGAGAGCAAGCGGCACAGCCGGCGGCGGCGGTGTGGGCGGTCGCCGGTGCTCGTCCAAGGAGCCGCGGCCGTCTGGCCCGGTGTGGAGCAGCTTGCCGCTACGTTTGTAACGCAGCAGCCCTGTCTCCATCTCCACATCCAGCTCATACTCTAAAAGCTCGTTCGGCGCGAGGTACTTGACCTGCGGGGCGAAGGGGCACTCGTAATCGCCGACGGGACCCACGGGGAATAGGAGGGATTGGCGAAGCGGCGGCAAAGGCTGAGGGAACACAGTGCGTGCACAGTACGCGCCAGATCTGCCGTACCGTCCGCCATCATATTATGTTTAGCTTTGTCCGCCCTCCGGACATCTGCCCGGTTAGCTCAGTGGTAGAGCGCGAGGCTTTTAAGTCTATACTGGGCTCAAGAAACCTCGTGGTCGTGGGTTCGACCCCCACATCGGGCGATGACAATCATCGCGCACAGAGGCCAGATATACAATGCATACCTTTATTTAAATCAATCACGTAAATTATAGCGCCCGGACACACTTAAAACAAGCACATTTACTTTACAATTGAACATATGTCTAAAACGTTATTGATTTAAATCAATCACGTAAATTATAGCGCCCGGACACACTTAAACAAGCACATTTACTTTGCAATTGAACATATGCCTAAAACGTTATTGTTGCGTCCGAACCCGTCCGCCGCCGGACTTTGATAGCCGCGACATGCGACGACGAGACCCACAAGGTTTCAACACGCCCTCACGCCGCCACTTACCCGTTCAGCGTCTAGCTTCGCTCTTGGCACGCCCAGGTGTGCTAGATCCACGTCCAGGCCGGGCCCGTTGTCGAGCCACCTGCCGGGACCGAACAGCGGCCAGGCAACGGAGGCGGCACACGAGGTATTGATAATTCCGGTCCGGCGGGCCGCGGCAAAGCACTGACAACGGCACAGGGCCAAGCAGCGCGGAAGGCCGGGATGGGCATTGGGGACGCGGAATTTACACATATGGAGCACTTAGGGGCTTGTTGCTACATCACGCAACAGGATCTGGCCCCCGTGCAAGCTACCGTAAGACAAGCGGAGATCCCAGACACGAGTAGCACCCCACCTGAAAAAGCTCGTCCCGCTGCCCACACTGACACGATTCGACAGCAGCTTGGCGGCGCGCGCCGCAGCACAGCTGGCCGCCGCAGACCCGCCGCAACTGTTCTGCGCGGGCGTCGCGGGCGGCAGCGAGGACGCCGCCTGCGCGCCGCCGCCCTGAGCCTGCGGCGTGGCCGGCGGCACGCCGCCGCCGCCGCCGCCACCCGCCCCGGCGCTACCGGCACCGCAGCTCCCCTGGGTTGCGCTTGTGGCGTCGCCGCCGCCCCAGCTGGCAAGGGCCCCTTGCGGCAGCTGTTGGTTTAGGAGGCTACCACCCTCTTGCAACGGCTCGCCCTGACACCGCCCTGACCCCTCCTGCCCTTCCTGCTGCTGCTGCTGCTCCATCTGCTCCGCTTCCACCGGTGACATATCAATCATGGCCGCCAGCATGAAGCGCCGCGACGGGCTGCATAGGACGTTACGACGCGGGCTGCCGCACAGCGGCTGCGCCGACGCCGCCGGAGCCAACACGGCAGAAACCGCATCCGAGGAAGGCCGCTGCTGCGCCGCGGCCGGGTGGCGGGCCGTCGACATGTCCGTCGCACCGCAGCTGCGCCGCCGCTGCTGCAGCAGCTGCTGCTGGGGGTCCAAGTCCAGTTGCTGATGCAGTGGCTGCTGTTGTAGGTGCCGCCGGTTCAACAGCGTGGGCGGCGGGTCGCAGCTGCCAGACACGAAACGCACGGAGGAGGCCCGCGGCCGGGCAGCGACGTCCGCGTCGGCCGCGTCGGACGGCGAGAGCGGCGCGGCGCGGCTCAGCGGGCCCTCGTCATTGTCGCCGCCGTCGTGGCTGCGGCCCACGCTCATGCACGCGGGCAGGCCGTCGGCGCTGCCCCCGCCGCCGTCGTCGGTGTCCCGGTGCACGCTACCCTCGCGCTCGTACAAATCCAGATCGTGATGGCGGCGGTAGTGCTGTCGCTGCTGCTGCTGCTGCTGCTGCTGCTGCGAATTACGACGCTGTCCATCCTGCTGCTGAGCCCGCACCGCCGCCGTGTCCCCTTCCTGCTGTTCCTGCTCCGCCGGAAGCAACTGTGCATCGTCCAACGGCCGGCTGCTCTGCGAGACGAGTACGATATCGCCGGTGGGCGGCCGTTGCCCTTCACCCCCCTGCTCGCGCCCACCCCGCGCCAGTGCCGTCATGGGGTGATGCTGGTGACTGTGGTGGTCATAGTGGTAATTATGATGGTGGTTTTGATGGTGGTGGTGGTAATGGTGGTGCACGCGGTGCGGGTGCTGCTGGCCGTTGCGCTGCTGCTGCTGCTGTGGCGGCGGCTGCGGTTGCGGCGGTTGCTTGTCTTCCTGGATGTGGCCGCACGCTTCCAAGGGCGATCCGACAACCGTGCGCGGCGCCGTGCAGGCGTCGTTCGAGAAGCGAGACGGGCCCGGGCCCGGGCTGTGCCCCGCGGCGGCCTGACCCTGACAGGCGGTGGAGCACGTCCCCGCTGCGGCCTGCTGCGGCCCCGGCGCTGCATCCGACAGCAGCTCTTGCTGGTTCTGGTGCGGTGGCAGTGGCGGCAGCGGCTTGGTCTGACCTGGATACGGGCTCTGTGCCGCTACCACGGAGGCCGCGATCGGCTGCTGCAGGACCAGCTGCTGCTGCGACCGCGTCTGCAGGCGGTAGTCGGGCGTGAGACTGCCCAACCCAGCCGCGCTGGATGAGGCGTGCTCGCCCATCGCAGAGCTTTCAATGGCGCCGGCCAGCTGCTGCTGCATGTTCTGCTGCTGCTGCTGCTGCTGCGCCGTCGCCAGCGCCACGAGGTGGCCGTAGGAGGGCGAGGGCGACATGAGCGCGGGGCTGGCTGGCGGCGTCAGCTCCGCCGCCTCCATCTCCGCAACCCAGTAGTCGAAATAGACACGCAGGTTGGAGCCGTAGCGGTGCTGCTCGTCCGTCACCTCCAGCCAGTGCTCGCAGCGGAGCAGAAGCGTCGGATTGGGGTTGCGCGCCGTGGGCTGGGAGGATGAGGCGAGCGGGGGCAAGCGAGTTGAGTGCGAGGAGCGGGAGGGAGACGGGGAGGGGGCAAGCCGCGGGACATGCACACACAGCGTATCAGGAGGTGCAACCCAGCGACCTTCGGACGGCAGGGAACGCCGAGCGTCCTCACCCAGACAGCCCAGGCCGCTGCTCGACGAGCCAACAAATGTGCCGCAAGAATCCCACATCCGCATGGCGTCAGAACGGCACAGTAGCGTCCTGCTGCAAAGTTAGGGACGTCGAGGCATCTGCCGAGCTACCAGCGACACAGCTTTCCTGAAGGAGCGCGTAAAGTTCTGTATGCCTGCTGCAGCTTCTGCATCTAGAACCCCGAGACAGGCTTCTGCCAACGCCCCTCCTGCGCCGAGTCGAGGCGACCCCACAGCCCAGTGCCATGTACAGGGGCCCAGCTATTACCTTGTGTTGCTGCCTTTGAAGCCTGTCACATACTGTTACTACCAACCCCTGCTCCCTTCTTATGCACGATCATCAAATTGCGCGTTGTCCCCATGCATGTGCACCCAGCACAGCGCGCGTTGGTTGCCCTCACCTCGACGCGCGACCGGATCTTGCCGGCGATTTTCATGGCACCCCGGGAAGCGCGCACCCAGCGCACGTAATTGTTGTAATTCTCTCGCGTAAAGTGCTTGCAGGTGGTCACGCTGGCCTGCCGCAACGCCTCGCCGGCGGCGCTGGCCGTGGCGTCGCTGAGGCTGGCCCGGGAGGCACGGAAAAATTGCGGCGCCGCGGGCGGCGAGCTGCAACTGGCGAGGCTGCTGGCGTCGGAGATGGCTCCGTTGGCTTGAGCAACGGTTGCGACTGGCGCTGCTAATGCTCCGGTGGCGGCGGCGGCGTCGCCGCCCGCGCTGCTGCGGCCCGCTGCGGCGCGGCCGCTGACGTCGGCGACGGTGGCCCCTGGCGCAACATCGAGCTGGCTAGTGCTCTGCGAAGTTGACGAGCCGAGGCTTTCATGGGATTCGGTCTGCCCACCGCAGTTCTGCCGCAAAGACGGCTTGGAGGCTGGCGAAGCGCCAGCGGCTGAAGCACGCCCCCGCTTCGAGCCATCGAGCCCAGCGTCGCTGTCGCCGCTGCTGCGGTTTCGGCCCGACGAGTCATTGCTGCCTGGGGCACGAAGAATGTTGCCCAGAGCCTACAGTTGAGAGACACCGACGCGTTCGTGTGTGGACAGAAAGCAGAGCGTTGGGAGCAACGAGGTTTCTGGCGACGAACCCAAGGCACGCCGCGAGTGCTTCAAGAATCATGCAAGCCCTTCAGACGAAATGAGATGTGCGGGCACTAGAGATGAGCTGTGCAGCCCCCGTCCGCGGCGATGAAGAAGCGCAGATGCCAAAAAGTGTCTCGGGTTCTTTCTGTCAGCCCCTCAAGCTGGAAAGCTTACCTTTCCAACCCGCGATAAGAGCTGAGGCATGTTTTAACGGTCGGTGAAAGCGCTTGCGGCCGAGCCTCCGTCGAATGCTGCCGGAGGCCCGGCCGAGATGCACAAGAACAGCGCAGAACACTCTCGCAGCGCTGCAACGGAAACGTGGAGCCCTCTCACGGTCGATGCTGCAATCTGTCTGTATATGCCCCGTGCATATCCTGCCACGGCACGCTCATGTATGCTAGGCCCTTACAACATGGACATTGGACATCGTTCTCTATTCAAGAGTTTTTGCATGGACCTGGCAAGAAGGGCAACTTCAACCCGACAAAAACGTGTTAACGTCCTTTAGTTTGGCGAGCAAGCGGCTACTTATGACAAGGAGCCGTTCCAGCAGATCACTTCAACGAAACATGATTTTTGCCGACAATGAGGACGCGGTGCGCCGTGCACGAATAACTTCCCGTACCTCGCGATTTGGTCCCACAACAGCTCAAGCGCGGTTCTTCCGGCTCTTGAGTTAACCCTTTTCACTTTGTCGAGCTGGGATCTATGGTTGACTTACAAACCTGCCGGTAGTAAACGGCGGTCATGGCTTGTAGCCGTGACTGCTCTTCAGCCTCGCCGTCGCTATGACATGCCGGGCCTGTTGGTGGCTAGTGCTGGTGTCAGCTATACCTGCATATGGCGCAACCGCGTCACTGGCAGCTGGGCATTTAACACCGAACTCGGCTACTCACCAGTGCCGGATAATCCAGGGGCCTACCGCTCTCCTGGCGCAGTTTGTCCTGTTGTGCATTGTTCTCACAGCCCTACTGATCAAACGGTAGGCACCCTGTCTGCGGGCTCGGTCTGGAAGTCAGATAGTGGCAACGGTTTATGCCTTTTTCCACCGGTCGCAGGCACCAGGAGCGGCCCCGGCGAGCATGGAACGTGTGGCTATTGGACATAAGCAAGCAGGCCTGCTCCGCGGGCGCGGGGCACCTGTGCGGAATGGCAATAGCGGTGGTTGCACACAAGGCAGCAGCGGGCGCGTCTGAGTGCGGGTAGGCGGCAAAGGGGATGTGCACGCACGATGCCGCTGGCAGGAATCCACCTTTCATCCCCGCACCCCTACTTGCCGCCGCGGCGTGGCGATACCGTGTCCAATACACCGCGTGGATCACCCTATCCCACCCCTCGGGGGCAACGGCACCCATACTTCATTCACCCGCTCGCTGAATCACGTCAACCACTACGCGATGGCGGTGATCCCTACTGGGCAAAATGCGTTCCGTACCAATTCTCTCCAATCGCACCGTTGTACACACCATCTCGCATCTCCACACTCCCCGCCCTGACGGCGCTGACCAGTGATACTGTGTCTGGGTGGGTGTCGTCAGCACCTGACTTCGTACCTGGGACACCTGATACAATCTTCATGACACCATCATCCCCACGCCATCCTCCCCACGGATATTGCTTAAAGATCAGCGATTAAGCGGGCGTCTTGCGCACGCTGCATGCGGAGGATCGTGTACTCGCCTTCAGTGCGCCCCCACCAGGAGGTGCCGCCTCGGGGCATCCTGGGATCTGGCTCCACGATTTGACTGTGGGGGAGACACGACAGCTGCGCGACGCCATAACCACACATACCTGCAAACCCATGGAACCTCCCTTGAGCGCAGCTCTCTGATGTTTGCGTTTTGGGGCCCTCCCGGGTGAAAACTCCCCTCCACCACCACCGGCTGCCCCTCTCGTTCCCTGCCGCCCTCCACCGCAGACTCCACCCCAATCCCTCCACCGCAGACTCTACCCCAAAACCCGAAAACCCAAAACCCAACCTCCCCCCACACACCCCTACCCCCTCAGCTGGTACCTTGTGGTGTACCTGATGGACTGCACGCTGGGCATCACGCTGGCCATCGCCTTCCACCGGCTCATGCACCGGGCGGCCAAGTGGCGCCACACACAGCTCATGGCTTCGCGGGACCGCGAGTACGAGCACCCCTGGACGGAGGCGCTGCTGGAGTCGGGGAATTACGGGGACCCGCCCAACGCTAGGTGCGCGGGCGGGCGGGCGGTGGGGTCGGCTGGCCGGCCTGTAGGGAGGAGGTGAGGGAAGGGAAGGGGGATTGCAAGGGTGCGCACGAGCACCTGTTTCGGGTTTCGGGGCTGTGCGTTGCGAGAGGAGCTACGGGGGCAGGTGAGCTCCTCGGGACAGTTGCGAGCCGGCTGACGGTGCCTGGCTGCGTGCTGCAAAGGCCGGACGCGGTCCGACACACCAACCCCGCATGCGGCGTTGAACGCTTGGTGGATGGGCGCCTGTGCGGTGATGGACGCGACCTGGGTCTGTAAACTGCCATTATCCTGTCGGCATTTCCGGGGCGGGGGGGCCGCCAGGACAGCGAGCGGCCCACACACCGTCCTGCTGGCGTGCTGCACCACCCCTGCACTCCTGACAACAGCCTTATCTGCGCGACGATACCTGACATGTGTGAGGTCACGTCCCCTGAAAACTTCTTTAAAGCCGTTAATGCGAAGTGGCGTATTGCGAAGTGGTACGAGGCGGTTGAGGGTGAAATGCGGTGATGGCATTCCTATGGGATACGCATGGCTGTATCAGCTCACGTACAACGCGGGCACACAGAGTCTCTGCCTTCTCCCTCCCTCCCTCCCTCCCTCCCTCCCTCCCTCCCTCCCTCCCTCCCTCCCTCGGGAGAACACCTCCTTTCCGGAAATGTTCATGGTCGCCCCTTTACTGAACCGCACACATGCATGCAGGCGTTGGGCCATCCAGGCGGCTGGCTGGGTGACGTGCGTGGTGAGCGCGCGGCTGTCCGTGGGCGCCACCGTGCTGTCGACGTTGCGGCTGATGGGCGAGATGGCCCGGGGGCTGGACACGGCCTTTGCGGGTCAGCCCCATGCGGAGCTGTTCACCGTCATGGTGGGCATACCCATGCTGCTCAACGTGGGACAGGCGTGGATACAGGACCAGGTGAGCGGGAGCAGTGAGGTCGGACGGACAGGCGTATACCCGCATGGGCGCGGTCGAAACCCTGGGCGGGAGACTTGTGGCGGGGGGCTTGCTCTGTGCGTTCACTGCGGCCGGGGACGAGGGCTGAATCCTGTGGCGAAGAGCGGCTTCCTTCGCGTCTTAACTGCTGCTGCTGAAAGTGGTTCTTGCGAACTACCCCGTCGCTCGCGGCCGTGTGTACCGTATGTGTGCGCGCGTGCAGGTGCTGAAGTGGAGTGCGCGGCGGCGCATCAAGCGCGGCGGCGACGCGCTGAGCTCTTCCGCCGCCTCGGACGTGCCCGTGCTGACGCACAGCGGCGGCGCGGGCGCCGGGCTGCTGATCGGCGGCGGCGGCGAGGTTACCACGGTGCAGGTGCTGGTGCCGGCTAGCAGGAACCGCGGCACGGGGACCGACAAGGCGCCGCAGCTGGCCAGCATCGCTTGATGTGCGTTGCCCTGGGGCTGCGGCTACCCCGGGGGTTGGGGGTGGACCCAGGTGCAGGCTGAGGGGTTTCAGGAGATGGGAGGCAGGAGGAGGGAGGCGCCAAGGGGTCAACTAACGCGCTCCGCGCCGGTGCGCGCCCACGTCTGTTTGCCCTCGCCGGTGCGTCCCCGCAGTGAGCCCTGTCCGCTTGCTGGGGGCCAGTCCCGTTTTCCGTTTCTCTGGTTTCGGCTGGGGGGGGGGCCTGGCTGGGGGCCTGCTGCGCCACCATTATGTTTGCAGCAGGAGCGCCTGCCGCCTGTGGAGTGAAGCGCTGGAGCTAGGCGCTGTCGGCGTTGGTGCGGGGCCGCATGGCGCTTCCCCCACGCCCTCACCCTGTACATGCGGGCCCGGAGGGGGCAACTTGCGCGTTGTCGCCATGCACGTGTGGCTAGGCAGGAATGGGTGGATGGCAGCAAACGCGCCGCCCCGAGATTGTTGTGTCGTTTTGGGAGGGAGGGGATTCAGAGTTTGTAGGCATGGCTCAGCGTTGTCAGAGGCCGGCACGCATAGACATGGGTAGGTGTTTGTGAGTGCCGACAAACTTCTGGCAGCGTATGTAGGTGTTAGGGCCCTCAGAAGAGAAGGTTTCTCTGGTACCCACAATGGCGGGTTCCAGAGGCTTGTGTTGTGTGGTCGCTGGGCCTGTGCGCGACTGTGGGGTGCCGGCCTCTTCGTCGTTGGGTTGTTGCCGCCTGAGTTTCTGTTTCGTGATCAGGCATTAGCCAGGTTCGGGAGTCGGGGATTTTAGAGAGGAGAAATCCTCACCCGACACTGACCGTGTGACGGGAGGTGATCGGCTGATGGTGTGTGCAAATGTGGTTGTTGGTTTCGCTGATTGTGCAACACAGGTCCCCGACTAAGACGCGTCCTCCGCCAGTTGTGCGTATTGTTTTGGTCGGTCGGTCGTGTACGGGTTACGGGATTTCCCCGCTCCTGTCGTACAGTAATTTTCGGACAAGGCGAGCTGTGCTCAGCTCAGCGGGCGCAGCGGGCTGTCGCGCGGCAGGGGCTTGTCATGGCGGCGTCGTGAGGAGCTAATGGCTGCTGAGGCTGCATCTTACTCGGCCGTGCGGCAAAAGGGTCGAACATGCGGGGGAAGGCGAAGGTACGGCAGATGGAGCATATCGTACATGTATGGGTCAACGACCGTTGGTCATCCATTGAACAGCGGGTCAGGTCTCGGGCTCTCGGGAAGCTAAGGTTATTTGCAATCAGGTCGCACCGCAGGTGTGCATACTTGGGACAAGTTGTTGGTGTCGGCTTCCTTGAAGCCGGAAAAAGGGCGGGGCCCCGTTCAATCCGTACGGGTTAAGTTGAGTGCTAGGGCGGTGAGGGCGTGAAGTGTGAGAGTGTGCTTTATTCCCGAAATGCCTGCTAGCCGAGTCGTTAGCAAGGCCTGCCGGCGCCCTGCGAAGCGCGTCATCCCGCCGGGTTCATGAGCGCCACGGCAGAGTCTGCCCTGATGAGCGCATCGACCGAAATACGGCATCATTTCCAAAGCGAGCGGCGAGGGCGTCAAGTGTGAGAGTGTCGACATTCCTGCTGATAGACAGCCAGAGCTTTATATCTGAAATGCCTGCGGCTTCAGCAATCCGCCCCATGTTTAGCATTGCTCGCCGTCTCGGCACTGTGTAACTCTACTTCCGGCAAGCGCATTGGCTTAAGTTATTTGGCAGTAGACACGGAGCGTATCATTCACATATTACGCAGGCTGACTTGCAAATAGAATGACAGCGGAACTGTTAGTTTGCGAGGGCCGCGACGACATGTACTTGCCGGCGAGAGTGCACAGGCTTCGCTACCGAGGTATTCGCCGTATCGTAGAGCAGGCTTGACAACTTTAACATTAGGACCGGGACTGTGGAAGTCCCCTGGGTTGCCGACTGCATCGTGCGTGCATTGGCGGCTTGGCGTCCAACAACCAGCAGTTTGCCCCTCATGGTTTGCTTCTTGCAATCTTTGTAATAGTAATATGCGTCAAGACGATCGGACCGGCTAGCAGAGCTGCTGTGGTGTGGTCGCGGGAAGAATGTTCGCAATGCAAACTTAGTTGGTCGCCGAAACGAAGAATCATTTCACGCCGTCATGTCAGAAATCCACTTTGAGGAACGATGAATCTTCTGGAATTAATTATAGTCCGAGAGGCCTTGGTTTGACCTCGGCCTCGGTCCTTGGAGACTGCCAAACTGGTTTGTACTCATGTGATGTTGGGTTCCTATAATAAATTTACCGTGCAATAAAGAATGTAATCTTTTACTTATCTTTTACTTATCTTTTTTTATCTTTTTTTTTCTTTTACTTATCTTTTACTTATCTTTTTTTCCGCAGACTTTCCGATGGCCGAAAGTCTGCACTTTGGTTAGGACACCACAGTCCACAGTCCACAGTCCACAGTTCACAGGCCACACGGACATGGGCAATCCTACAGGGCGGGGCCCCCCCGGGCGCTTCGCGCTGGGGCCCCGCCCAAAAAGGACGGTGCAGCAGCCCCGAGGGCGCACTGCTTGTTACGGTGATCCGGTTGGCGTCTTCGTGGAGGGGCCGGTAGCGGTGTTCGAATCGAATACCGCGCGGTGACGGCGCGGCAAGCACTGCCGTACGCATTCAGCGGAGGTGTGTATGTACCGTGTATGCAGTCCGCCGGTGGCCGGTGTGAAGTGAGAATCGACACATGGCGTGGTGGGAGGAGGGGGGTATGCTGCGGTGATGGATGTGTCGGATGGGTGTTTCCAAATATCCACCTGACCAGATGACGCGGCTGAGGGGCCATCTCCTGAATCCAGTGCCGAGTTCGCAAGCAGCCTTGAAAATGGAAAGGAGCCTTGAAACCAGATGCTGCGCTGCCGATCGTCCGAGCCAGCCTTCGTGTACACCGCGTACCACACACACACAGCAGGGAAGGGACACAGCGGGAGCTTCGACCACGTAGTCATCCCTTCGCCTCACCGCACGCCTGGACATCGTTAGTGCGTGTGGTGGCGGCCTTCAAGGTTTGCGACAGTTGGATGACTATTTCGCGTGCAGCCCCTCCGCATGCAGCCCCTGGGATCGCGCCGCTGCGCACTCACAACTCAACCGCCGCCCCCCAATCTCGGCTGGCTGGCAAAAGTAGCTCGGCCCGCGACCCCAACCGGCCGATGCAGGGCCCTAGCTCCCGGCCCTGCCGAAGCTCCCATCCACTTCCTCGCCCTCCCCTGTTCCCTGTTCCCTGGCCGGCCCCCCTTAAAAGGTCTGCGCGGCGGCTACACTTGCTGCTGTGACGCCGTCGCTCCTCTCATGACCGCTGCTCCTGCGGCTGCTCCTCCCGTTGCTGCTGCTGCTGCGCCTGCTCCTTCCCCTGCTGCTCCCCCTCCCTGCCATCGTATGCGGTGTACTTTGCCGACGATCCGTGGCACCTCTCCGCCGGGTACTTTGCCGCGTTCTTGCGTATCTTGGCCAGCGCCGCCGCTCCCAGGTCCACGTCGCACCGGTCTGCTAGCCGCACCTGCCGGCAGGAAGAGGACAAGGAGGGGGAGCCGGCGAGCCGCGGGTTGATGTGTGAGGATCTCAACCCTCCCCCGTGCTCGTTCCCCTCTATTCCCCCAGCTCATGCGGTATCATCTCTTTTTCGCCCCAACACACCCAACTGTATGTATTGAACATAACGATATGAAAGATTTATCGTCAGAACGATGCAAAGCCAGAACGAAACCGTCCACCCCCGGCAGAATGAAACCGTCCACCCCCGGCAGACCGAACCCGTCCACCCCCGGCGGCCCCAGCCCCACCAGGTACAGCAGCACGTCTGCCAGCTCCTCCTCCACCGCCAGTCGCTCCCCCGCCGAGAAGCCGGGCAGGCCCGGACCCGCCTCCGCCTCCGGCCGCCACTGGAACAGCTCACTCAGCTCGCCGGTCTCCCCGACCAGAGCCAGGAGCAGGTTCCGCGGGGTGTGGTACTGCGGGGAGATGGGATCCGGTCGGGCGGGGAAGTGCGTTGAGGGGAGCACGGTGAGGAGGGCGCGGGAAGGGAAGGCAAGGGAAGGGAGGGGTAGCCAGGGCCGCGGAGCCCCGTGGCAGCATTGACGGGAGGGGTAAGAAACCGTGTGTGAAACGGCGGCGGCGGGAGAAGGGGAAGGGAAGGGAAGGGACGCGCCGATGTGGCCCCGTCCGGGGTACCGTGGGTTGGGGCCGCCGTCGCCACAGCTGCAGCGCAGTACGCCTGACCGCCCGGGGTCTGGACCGTTGGGGCCTGGTGCCCACACACCGTCCCCCGCGCATGTCGATGCCGTGCCCCCTTGCTTGGGCCATATCCGGGTCTCATATACGGTTCGATAGGCAGATTCCCTCCAACCCAAGAGCCCAGTCGCGGTCGCCGGCTGTACAGAAAGCCACACGCTCGGGCAGCACGGGGCAGCAATGGCCGAGCTCCGGACTCGGGTTCCCCTGAGTATTATTGGTGGTCTCCAGCGCCACCGGGACCCACCTGATCCCAGTTCCGCTCCCGAGAGAACTCCGCCAGCCGGGAGCGGAGCTCGTCCAGCGGCACATTTGACCAAGGTTGCGTCCCAGGCTGAGAGTCCGGGGCCCGCGCCACATCGTGCGGGTTGCTTGGCTGGCCAGCAGGTGCGTTCCCGGAGACTGCTGCCAGTGCTTGTGCTGCGGCTGCTGTTCGCATCGGTGCCGCCATTGATGCCTCTGTTTTTGTGCTTTGCGATTGCAGCCGTCCCGTGCCAAGGCCTTGCGCTGCATCGCCATCGTCATCGCCTCCTCGAGTGCCTGCGTCGCATGATTTATGGCTGGATGATTCCATTGCTATTGGGATGTCTCTATGTTTGTAAAAGGGAAATGATACATGGCGTTGGTGGGCGTTGGCTGGCACCACGGGCCCTATCGGAGTGGAGCGACCAAAGCCTGTGCGCGAGTTTTTGCTCGCTGAGGCGAATAGGAGCATGTCATATGATATACAGTGAAATCCAATGGACGCCTCTCTGCCGATAGTTGTTGAACTTGTTAAGAGCAGATATACCGGAAGACGGTTGTGACCGTTGGTCTGGCTGATTATTCACCTGACATTCCGGGCAGTCCGACCTCAACCTCTGGCAATCCGAGCTTCAGACGTTACTGTGCAGAGTTCCACCAACTTGCAAGCTGTATGCGGATACTTAGGGCGGGCTCCGTTCACTGCCGCTTAGCCGTGGCATGGTGGCGTTTTGGCTGCAATGCCCAAGGCCCAGCAACGGTCCAGCTGTGGCAGGGACCAGGGGGTTAGGGGAGATTGACCAGCGTGAGGGGTAAGGGGACTGGCCCGGGTATGGCGTCAGGCTCTTCAGGCGTTGAAGGCGCGCATCATTGGGGTTCAGAAGTCCGATCCGAGTGGACCCAAAGCGCTGTAACACTGATGTACGGCCGACGAGTTCCGGCTGGGTAGCGCTGCCTGGGGACGGATTCCGGGGCAAGATACTGGGTACGAGCTGCAGTTCAGAAAAAAATGCATACAAGTCTGCAAGCTTGGGGGTTGTTCAGGGTTGTTCCCACAACTTTCTCAGACACTGTCAGTTAGCTGCTGCATGACAGCACGATGAATGAAGACAAATTGAGTTTTTCATAGGTATATTTTTAAAACGATTCCTCGCACCCGCTTTAGCTGTTGCGGCAAAGCCTCGGGAGCAGGTACGGCGATGCCGCTTGATGAGCAGCTCCTTGCTCCCTGCAATCCGCGGTGCTTTACAAACCAGCCACAACATATACGGTAGACATTAGCTTTAATATATTACATTTATACATACGGTGGACACTCCGGTGAAGGACTTGCAGCTCTGCTCGCCATGGTACTTTGCTGCTCCGCTCAGCATTCGTCACGCGCCTTGCAATTTCGGGATTCTGTCGGCTACATTACGACTTTGGATGACCGGAAATCTATTTTGGCATTACACGTGCAGCGCGCAAGGGGTTTCCTAACGTCTCAACATTTCCGCAACTTGCAACTTGCATCCACCCCACGGCACATCTTCAGGCGTCGCTATCACATGCTGCTAGTCTTGGGATGGCGATTTGGCAGTATCTTTCAGTGCTGGACCTGCTCGCAGCTTGCAGCATCCGTTCAACAGCCAACTTTTCTCAGGGCCTCTCTTCGTCGACAGCGCCCTGCTCGGCTTGAGAATTGACACCTTGGACAGTCAAATCTTGTATGGTGAGTGCATGCCGGGCTTGAGAACGCGTCATATAGCTTTATAGCTGTCGCAGGAAAAGTGTAGAGATTAACGGACTTTAAGCGACTATGGCGACTATGGCGACTTTTGGCGACAATATAAAGATAAGGAATCAAATTTTTGCTCGAGCAGCTTACGTATTTTGTGCGGCTGGGGTGACGAACCGACGATGACAGCCGCACGCGACATGGAGGTAGCTTCTTCCTGCAGTTTAGCCCTTACGCATTAAAGCCCTTTCAGTCAGATGGTTAGCGTTAGCTGTGCTCATGAAATGTAGGCTTACGCGCGTTCGAGCGAACCGCCGAGTGGCTCTTCCGACGCGTACTGGGAGGCGTTGGTTGCGCCCCGGCATACGTATCACATCATCATCGATACCCTCTAACTGTGCACATTTGCAGGTCATCTTCGTCCTCAAGGCAAGGATATGTGGCCAGCCCCAGGCGCCAAGGAATCACGCATTACTAAGCACGACGGCGACGGAGGTCAACAGCTCAGCGCCAGGCAGCGTCCTCTGCCTGGCGCTTTTTCATGCAAGCAATTGCAGAGCTCTCCACCATAATATTGTGCGCCTGGCAACCGCGGCTGGCGGTAATCCGTCAACCAGGACTTCCGATCAACCCGCCTCACCCGCGCGCGCCCAACGGCCAACGCGCCCAACGCCCCACCGGCTGCGTGCTGAATCTGCACCTGCGTCCCTGACGACGCCCAGCGGAGGAAATTACCGCTGGAGGCCTTCCCACACCTCAGTGGTTTCAGTTGCCGGAGCAGCCCTGGCACAGATGCTGGGCCCCCATCCCGGTTGGCGCACTGGACCTTCAATCGGCGGCCCCCTGCCGCTGCAGGCCAACGAAACTTGGTGCCATTGACATCTACGTACGACTGCGCGGCGTTGTTGTTGGGAGCACGCAATGGGGCGCAAGAGCGGTCGACCGCAGGGTGCGCAGACGGCAGCGCGACTCTGGACGCGCAGACGGCAGCGCGAATGGACATGTCGCTCATCCCGTCCCGTCCCGTCCCGTCCCGTCCCGTCCCGTCCTGTCCGTCTCCCTGCAGCGTCGTGTCGCGTCGCCGACCCTGGCCGACGCAGTCCCGTGCTTCTTCGAGGGCATCTGCGGAGGTCCTGTCGGCATCGGAGCCGTCATGTGTGGCAGGCCGCTGCCAGCCTCCTCGAAGGATCCCTCGGACTGCTCGGCGCAGCTGTGGCTACATTATCACGGCCACACGCCCCCAGGCTGACGCCGAAGCGGCTATCATGGTGGGGGGAGCGTCGCGTGATTGAGAGAGGCAGGAAGCGGTGCGCGGCGAGTGAGTGAGAGCGAGCGATGGTGCGGAGTGAAGAGCGGTGGAGAGTGATGTGAGAGAGGCAGGAAGCGGTGCGTGGCGAGTGAGTGAGAGCGAGCGATGGTGCGGAGTGAAGAGCGGTGGAGAGTGATGGAGAGAGGCAGGAAGCGGTGCGTGGCGAGTGAGTGAGAGCGAGCGATGGTGCGGAGTGAAGAGCGGTGGAGAGTGATGTAAGAGAGGCAGGAAGCGGTGCGTGGCGAGTGAGTGAGAGCGAGCGATGGTGCGGAGTGAAGAGCGGTGGAGAGTGATGGAGAGAGGCAGGAAGCGGTGCGCGGCGAGTGAGTGAGAGCGAACGATGGTGCGGAGTGAAGAGCGGTGGAGAGTGATGTAAGAGAGGCAGGAAGCGGTGCGTGGCGAGTGAGTGAGAGCGAGCGATGGTGCGGAGTGAAGAGCGGTGGAGAGTGATGGGGAGAGGCAGGAAGCGGTGCGCGGCGAGTGAGTGAGAGCGAACGATGGTGCGGAGTGAAGAGCGGTGGAGAGTGATGGTTTGGAGAGAGGCAGGAAGCGGTGCGTGGCGAGTGAGTGAGAGCGAGCGATGGTGCGGAGTGAAGAGCGGCGGAGAGTGATGGTTTGGAGATAGGCAGGAAGCGGTGCGTGGCGAGTGATTGAGAGCGAGCGATGGTGCGGAGTGAAGAGCGGTGGAGAGTGATGGGGAGAGGCAGGAAGCGGTGCGTGGCGAGTGAGTGAGAGCGAGCGATGGTGCGGAGTGAAGAGCGGTGGAGAGTGATGGAGAGACGCAGGAAGCGGTGCGCGGCGAGTGAGTGAGAGCGAGCGATGGTGCGGAGTGAAGAGCGGTGCGTGGAGAGTGATGGAGAGACGCAGGAAGCGGTGCGTGGCGAGTGAGTGAGAGCGAGCGATGGTGCGGAGTGAAGAGCGGTGGAGAGTGATGGTTTGGAGAGAGGCAGGAAGCGGTGCGCGGCGAGTGAGTGAGAGCGAGCGATGGTGCGGAGTGAAGAGCGGTGGAGAGTGATGGTTTGGAGAGAGGCAGGAAGCGGTGCGCGGCGAGTGAGTGAGAGCGAGCGATGGTGCGGAGTGAAGAGCGGTGGAGAGTGATGGGGAGAGGCAGGAAGCGGTGCGCGGCGAGTGAGTGAGAGCGAGCGATGGTGCGGAGTGAAGAGCGGTGGAGAGTGATGGTTTGGAGAGAGGCAGGAAGCGGTGCGCGGCGAGTGAGTGAGAGCGAGCGATGGTGCGGAGTGAAGAGCGGTGGAGAGTGATGGTTTGGAGAGAGGCAGGAAGCGGTGCGTGGCGAGTGATTGAGAGCGAGCGATGGTGCGGAGTGAAGAGCGGTGGAGAGTGATGGGGAGAGGCAGGAAGCGGTGCGTGGCGAGTGAGTGAGAGCGAGCGATGGTGCGGAGTGAAGAGCGGTGGAGAGTGATGGAGAGACGCAGGAAGCGGTGCGCGGCGAGTGAGTGAGAGCGAGCGATGGTGCGGAGTGAAGAGCGGTGCGTGGAGAGTGATGGAGAGACGCAGGAAGCGGTGCGTGGCGAGTGAGTGAGAGCGAGCGATGGTGCGGAGTGAAGAGCGGTGGAGAGTGATGGTTTGGAGAGAGGCAGGAAGCGGTGCGCGGCGAGTGAGTGAGAGCGAGCGATGGTGCGGAGTGAAGAGCGGTGGAGAGTGATGGTTTGGAGAGAGGCAGGAAGCGGTGCGCGGCGAGTGAGTGAGAGCGAGCGATGGTGCGGAATGAAGAGCGGTGGAGAGTGATGGAGAGACGCAGGAAGCGGTGCGCGGCGAGTGAGTGAGAGCGAGCGATGGTGCGAAGTGAAGAGCGGTGGAGAGTGATGGTTTGGAGAGAGGCAGGAAGCGGTGCGCGGCGAGTGAGTGAGAGCGAGCGATGGTGCGGAGTGAAGAGCGGTGGAGAGTGATGGAGAGAGGCAGGAAGCGGTGCGTGGCGAGTGAGTGAGAGCGAGCGATGGTGCGGAGTGAGGAGCGGTGGAGAGTGATGGAGAGAGGCAGGTTGCGGTGTGCGGCGAGTGAGTGAGAGCGAGTGATGGTGCGGAGTGAAGAGCGGTGGAGAGTGATGGAGAGAGGCAGGAAGCGATGCGTGGCGAGTGAATGAGAGCGAGCGATGGTGCGGAGTGAAGAGCGGTGGAGAATGATGGAGAGAGGCAGGAATCGGTGCGTGGCGAGTGAGAGCAAGCGATGGTGCGAGCGGGCGATCGACGAGATCTTTCGTCCTCCTCGGCCTCCCCTTTGCGCCACTCCCGCACCGTTGGATTTTCGGATGGTCGACAACAGAAAGACGCCGCTATGATACTTAGCACGTGAAGTCGTTAACAATGTTGCTAGTAACGATTAACCGTCAATTATCAACCGTCACAATTATGCCAAAAAAAGAAACACGTGTGTGGATTCGCTTCAATGCATTATTAGGACAGCAAGATATTTAACCGTCCAACGTATGCAAGGGACATGGGCAAGCAGCTAGGCTAGGACCTAGGAATGGGAAAGTGTTCCACTCCGCATAGACAGAGGCTCAGTTGCCCACAGATATAACTGTGATATACGTATCGTTGCTTGCTGGCTTTTTTCACCCTTCGCAGTGAACGGTTTGGTTTGCGTCTATTTGGCGGGAGAGCTTGAGGGCTAAGTTTGCCCAACTTCTACACCGTTACTCAGTACCTCATTACAAAGTTAAACAACTGCAAGAGCTGATGGCACCAGCAAGCGTAGTTACAGTCCCCGCCGGGGTACGTGAAGACCAGCTGCATAACCTACCCATCAAGCTCACTCACAACGCGACAGCAGCACAGCTTACAGAAAAATGGAACCCAGGTCAGGCAGGAGAAGCTGTGTAAACGGGTGGGTTTGAAACCGCGAACCTCCTGCGCACACTACCTCCGATGGCGGTCGCCATGGTCACTCCCGCAGATGCCCAGCAAGCTTACTTGCGGGGACGGCTGCTGCGAGGTACGCAACCAGGGTACATGCGCCGCTGCTATATGTGGATGCATAGTTCCATTGCATTCTCCTCCGCTGTAAAGCAGGCATGAAGGTGCAGCTGCCCGAAGGCTACACGGGTCTCGTGGTCCGCTCTAGCGGTTCCCAGACTGACGAGTGCCAACGTCAGTGGACGGCGGCGTCGGAGTTCAGCTCCTTCATGGTGTGGGCGCACGACGTGGCGCCTGGCCCCAGCGACCCGATCAGACGCACGCTGGAATGGTGCACCCTTTCGAACCCGGTATGGGTCGGGTATGCGGCGGGCTACACATCACGCGGTTTCGCGTTCCTTGGGGGCATTCGCCACCCTCCGAGAGCGGCTCTTCCCGGGCGAGCATTACCGCGCACGACGGGCGCGTGTTCTTTGCCCAGCTTTCATCCGTCCTGCTTGTGTGTTCTGTGACCTGCACGATATTGGTACCCGCGAAGCCATCGATTGCCACTTACGAAATCACGGTCGTAATAGTGTTTAAAAACAGGGGCTCGAGACGAGCCACGGGGCGTTGACGCCGCTGGCTGTGGACGTGGACCGACTGCGCAGGTGCACGTGACGGTGAGCCTGGAGGAGGTTGAGGCGGAGCTACGGGAGGCGCAAGCTGCTGCCGCGCCCGCGCCCGCTCAGAGCTGAGAGACGTGGTGTTCCCGCTTTTTGTCCAAGGAAATGACGTGGCAAGCATTAGCCGCGAGGCTTCATAGTGTGCGCGTTCTGCTGCCGCTTCTCTGCTTGGGTTTCCTGGTTCAAATGCCGGTTGACAAGGCCGTCCTTGGCACGCGGCCAAGGATGGCCCGGCGTGAGTCAAGCGCGCGCCTCCTGAGGCTTGACTACCTGTCAACGACCGATCGACGCCCAACTGCATGGGCACACACGCGTGCTGTGTTTGGAGACCGAGCCAGTGAAGGCAAGGCACGCACTCCTGATCTCCTGATGTAAGAGCCTGCCACGGTGGTTCCCCTATTTCATCGGCTTACATCCGTACGTACACGGGATACACGTGCACATTAGTCGCGTCACAGGACGACAACCCACATATGCCAGCGCGCGCATCAGCACGCTGCAGCGATACTGACGGACACAAAAGAGAAACAGAACCCTAAAACCCTAATGCTACAGGATCTAAGCTGAGCCGCTCGCCGTCCCGCAAAGCCATGACCACAGACTGCAGACGTCCGGTGGTGAACGTGTGACGGTGCAGCTGGCAACTGCCAACCGTCGTGAGGGCTAGGGGAAAGTCGTTCAGCACGTATAGCCGGCGTGACCTACGTAGGTCTCATGCTTTGGCGCGCGTGCCTTGGACACGTCCACCCACACAAACAGACACCTCAGCACAGCCCGGCCACGACTTTCCCGTTACGCAGCGATCATTGACGCGCAGTTACGCCAGCGGCGACAGGCCGCCGAGCTCCCCCTTGTTGACCCGGTCCGCTACGGCCGCCTGGGCCGCAGTGAGCTCAGCCTGGTCGCGTCGGGTGTACACGCGGTGCCCGAACGAGTGCAGGTTGTAAAGGTACTGCGAAGGGTGAGAGAACGAGGGGCGCGTTGAACAGGGAGGGACGGCGGGGCTCATTTTGTGCGTGTATGTCCGAAGCGGACGACCCACGGCCACCCGGGTGGGTGCGGCCGCTGTGCCGTACAAAGGGGTTGGACCTGTGGCTCACCGTGTGGTTGCGGTTCTTGTGCGTACCGGTGTGGTCCACCTCGCGCCACACGAACCTGCATGGAAACAGTACGACGGTGTTCTGCATGTCCTGGGCGATGGGGGATTTCGGGGGCGACGCGGTGCGAACCGTGCGTACTGTGCGCCCCGTCTTTCAAAGGCAGCCGCCTACCCGGCCGTGCGCTTGTAGACAATAGGCTCCTCGGCATTCACCGCGTAGTCATCGTACATGACGCGCTCGCGCCACGCGATAATACGGCTGCGCGGAGGGAATGAAGGTAATGGCTCAGCACCCAGGGGCTCATGATCGCAGAAACACATTGTCGACTCCGGTATTTGTCAGAAAGCTTCGTTACCCAAAAGAAGTTGCTTACTCGCGCCGGCGGTCCTTCTCCGCAACATCAAGGAAGTCAGTCCACTCCTTGTATGAGGCAGCATCGTCGTTGTTCTTGTTCCATTGATAAGAAAGGTACTCAAGAATGAACGCCATTATCAATACTGTTGCGGCAAGCCGCTGATGTCCGACAACAGACTACCAACGTCTACTGCCTGCCCGAGCACGAACGACTTTTGCCCTCAACAGGCCCACTATTATAAAGAGTAGGGCCTGACGCCGGAACTGTGGAAACCTGCCGACAAAGGAAACCTCGCTCTTTTTGGTACACATTGCCGTACAGTACGCATGTTTTTTTGTCTTGCCTCAGCCCTATGTGCCCGCTTTCACAGGCCGAGTTTGAGGCTACGGAGTGACGCCGCTGAGCACAGGCAACATGGGAGAGAACTATCTAAATTCGCTGATTAGTCTCGTGTCCAAAAGCGACATCCGCTATGAGGGCATCCTGTATAACATCAACATGGAGGAGAGCAGCATCGCTCTCTCTCAAGGTGACAGGAATAGGCACGACGTTGGCGCGCCCGTCTTGGCGGGGTTCGAGCCTTCCCTGTTTCTTTTGCAGTGAGGTCTTTCGGGACGGAGGGGCGGCGAGTTGGCGGGCCACAGGTGCCGCCCAGCAACGAGGTCTACGATTACATCATCTTCAAGGGTGAGCGGTGGCACTTGCAGTGCAGCTGGCAAGTCTTGGACTCCTTCAGATGCGATCTGCACTTCGGGCAAAGCCTCACGCCCGGTCGGTTATGATCTGTACACAGGTGATGACATTAAGGACCTCACCGTCTTGGGCCCTCCTGGAACAGTCCCCGGGTCTGCCCCAGCTGCTCCGCCTGCGCCTGCGGCCCCACCCCCGCCCAGCGACCCCATGCCGCCAGTAAGTTATCTGAATATTTATCGATCAAATGTATTATATCCACATAAGACCATGCTGCTGGGTTCTGTCGCCCGACGTTGACTTGACCCGACGGTTAGCATGTGCCTCTTGAAAACGTCTTATGGGCTCCTTCGCCATCCCCATGCTTCCCTTTGCTCGTTATGTTTTGCAGAACCCGTGGGCGCCACCGCCGGTTCCAACCGCCCAACCGTACGCCGCGCCGGTGTACGGTGAGTGTTTTCCACCCTGGGGGCCAGGGTGGTGGCAAAGCGACTTCATCCTCATAGTACGTGCATGCTAGTTCCTCTGTCCTCAAGCGTTGCCTGCAAGCGCGCGCTGCCCAAACCCAATTCCTGACCTCCTCGCGTTTCAACCACGACGCACAGAGGCGGACCAGTGGGCTCCGGCGGCTACGCAGCAGCCTCCGCAACCGCAGGCACCTCCGCCTCCGCAGCCCGCGTACACGTAAGCCGCTGGATACATGCAAAGGGGCTTAATCGCAAGGTTGCACTGGGCTCGGATCTCGATGTCTGCTGACTATCTGAATTAGTGTTTCGACTGCCTGTCCCCGTGGCGATCGCGGGTAAATGGCGGAACTGGCATGCACTAAGCTTACATGTTTTATTTGGGGCAATGCTTCGTAGGGCATCCGCTCCGCCTGTGGCGCCGGCTTCCGCGCAGAAGGTGGCACCGCAGGTGCAGGTGGCCCCAGCGGCGCCGCGCGCGCCGCCTGCTCCGCAACAGCCGCCGCCCAAACCGTCCAACTACGCCCAGGCGGCTGCCGGTACGTGCGCACGGGAAGTTGTAGAGGAAGGCTTGGTTGAAGTTGTACGCGGGAAGTTGTACGTGCGTGCGACTTTGTGAGTTATCTCTGTTTAGCACTTGATGTCGGTGAAGGGTTGCCTGGGTTCGCCATTGTTCTGTGTGGCTCTCGCTGGGCTTTCCTTCCCAGCATCTTCGGCTGACACTGCTGGCCACTCCTGTATGCAGTTGGACGCGGTGGTGCTCCCGGCAGGGGTCCTGCGCCTGGACCTGCCCAAGGGGGCCGGGGCGGTGGCCGCGGTGGGCCGCAGGGGCCCTATCAGCCCCATGGGGGCCGGGGCGCGCCGGCGCCCGGGGGCGGTGGGCGTGGGCCTGCCGCGCCGCCTGCGCCTCGCCCGTCCGCACCCCCCGCGGCAGCGCCGGCCTCTTCGTCCTCTCCCATGCCGTTGCCGGTGCCCGCGGAGGACTTCAACTTCGAGGAGCAGAACGCCAAGTTCAAGAAGGAGGAGGTGGCGAAGGTGCGTTGAAATCCGCAGTGCTCCGTCTTCGCCCTACTTCACCGGTGGCATATGCTGGCGTGGCATCGGAGCCTGGGGCTTGAAGATGCAGCTGCGCCCTTGTCAAGCGGCCATGGAATCTGCGTGAGCATGAGTCCGGCGCCCGCCTGGACCAATTGTGCACACCGTACCCCGCCGAGTGTGCTAGAAGCCGACGACTTCGACCCTCTACCCCTTTGGCCCACAGGAGATTGCGGAGGCGGTTAAGCCCCGCGGCGCCTACACACGGGATGACTTTTTCGACGCGATCTCGTGTGAGACACTCGAGCGCCTCAACTTGGACGGCGGGGCTGGCGCGGCGCCCAGCGCTGCAGGGCCCGGGCGCGTAGACGGCCGCGGCGACGGCAGGCAGCGTGCCGCCGATGCGCGGCGCCTGGACATGGAGACCTTCGGTGGCCTCGGGGGGCTGAGGCACAACTACAACTACGGCGGGCGCGGCCGAGGCCGGGGTGGTCGGGGCCGGGGCGACGCTGGCGGCCGGGTGAGGACTGCGCCGTATCCGATGTGTGGATGCCGTATCGTTGTTGCGCACGTATGGGCAGATCAAAACCTCAATACGTGCAAATTTGTAACCGCCCTATGTGCCATGTCCAGTCATTTCCTGGTCGATGTTGCGACGAGTGCGTTTGCGATTGCCACCACTGCTCGTAATGTGCGCCTGCGCATTCTTGTGTTTTCCATGCATGGGATCTGCCTCAAATGCCCGTATCCTCGACTGTGTTCAAAGCTAAGTAAGACTACCACTGACCGGTCATGCTGTGCAGGGCGGCGGCCGCGATGGCGGCAGTGGCGGTGGCCGCGGGTTGAGGCCGCACGCCACGGGCGTGCCGAACGGCGGCGGTCGCGGAGGCCGTGGACGCAACTGAAGGCGCCGTCGAGGGGCGGCTGTTGATCCGACCTTCATTTGCAAGCGATTTTAATCATGAACGTGGATATGACATTTTATGGATGCTCACGGGGGGCAACGGATTAGGCCCAGAGCTTGACGCGGGTTGTCACGGAGGCACGGCTTCTGAACAAGGCTGGAATAGAGGCAGGCGCGGGGTACTCGCCGGTTCCTCTTCCTCGAGCCGTCATCTGCAAGCACGGAGTGCCGAAGTGCGTGTGGTGTTTTGCATGAATGCGGGCTGAGATCGCTGTACACTATCCCGCAGAGCGGTGGCGTCCACAAGATAGCGTCTGCATTGGATAATGTTGCAGCAGGTGCGGCGGCTTGAAGAAGTGTGAAAAATGCCCTGACAGGTGGTTCATTCACCCTTCGGGTCGGGAAGTCCCTCGGAAGATGCGCTGAAGATGCTGTCTGTAACTCGAGTGAAGTGGAAAATTTTATCTCATGGCGCTCAGTCGGTGGATCAGTAATATGACAAGTTGGTCAAGAGGCACATGCATTACAAGTGAAGCGAGTACCTCACAGGTTTAGTTAAAATGGTACAAACCCTTATTCGAGCCAACCGTCCACATGCCCGTTCCTTATTTAGTGTCGAAGTCCCAGCATGCGTGCGCACCTTACTTGATGGAACCGCGCGACGACGTGCATAGGCGGCTATGTGCCTCTCCTATATAGCCGTGCATATCCCGAGCACACCTTGCCGTCGAGGGTTGGCCCAGTCGTGACGAGCGCTTACTGCCGGTACACACTTCATTGGACCAATCTGGTCCAGAGGGCCGTGCGATATTGTGTGCCACGGCCATCTCGCCGCTGTACCAGCCGGGCCCAACCTTCCGCCCGCTCCGCCGCTGCACCAGAGTACGAAAGGTATAAATGCCCAATACTATCGGAACATACCCCTCGGTAACAAGGGAAAATAATTGGCCCAAACCGCCCAACAGGAAGGAACGCCATCTGGGGTGACCGGGGGGCGACGCCTCCTGTGCTTCGTTCCCCCCTCCTGCAGCCGTACGACTCAAAAAGTTCGACCCCACTGCCATGTCGTGGCGAAGGTTCAGGCTCAAGGCCAGTGCAGCCGATTGCACCGCCCCTCGACCGCGTCACAATCACGCCAAACGTTTGCGTCTTCCACAAAACACGCCAAAAGTTGCTAACTACTCTTTCCTGTCTATACTGGAAACGCGCTGGACGACTACGTCATCCATCCCCACTTGATCGCAGTCCCCGCAACGGCTCTCCCACCGCTCACCCTCAGCGGCCATCAGATGAACGCATCCTGCCCTCCCCCCGGAAAAACTTGCCCCACGCGCCACATGAACGCGCGCCACTTGACAGCCCTTGGCACCCCTCCCCTCCTATCCTCCCCTCTCATTGCTATCGAATACCATCCGCGTGGAAGGCCCCAGCCACCTAGATGGCGTCAGGACGACAGGATCCTGGGCCCATAGACTACGCCACGCCAGGCTAGCCAGGCCCGCCCGCTCTCGCCTGCAGGCTACCGCATGTAGCCCATTGAGAGCCAGTCGAATGAGCCACAAGCACTTCGCTCACTCGTCGGGCTCGTCGTTGGCCAGGTCGCCCCACCGGACATTGTACTTGGCGGCCAGGTAATGCGCGCCCACCGGCCCGCGGCTGCCGTACGGGTACAGCTCCGGAGCGATCTGCGGCCAATGGCAAACCAGTGTCAGTAAGCAGCAGCCCTTACGGGAGGCAGACACGACCAACAACGAGGCGCTGAGAGGGCCCAGGGACGGCCAGGTTGGGTTGGGGTTCTGTTTCGAGTTGAGATCGTGATTGGGGGTTGGGTGGCACCTGCCCTGGTAGCGCCCTGTGGGGGGCAACCGCGTTGTTGAGGCAGGAGCGCCTCCCAAAACGCCGCCTCGGCGACACCCGGGGGCACCCCTTGGTAGCCAATACAGCCCCACCAGCAAGCGTTTCGGAAGGAAACGAAGCAAGCAGAAAGGGTCCGAAGGCTGTGCACAACACACCAAGCAAACGGCCGCATCGAAGCGGCACGAGCGGCACGAGGTACGGCAGCATGTCGTATCATACCGTACCGTGCTCGTGTGGTGTGTACCACACCGCATGCGGATGTAGAGAGGGCGCGGATGCGGTTCGCTGCCCAATGGCCTCCGCTCCCCATCCTCGGTCCGTCAATGTCCATCTCGCCCCCCCATTTCTTGAGTCACAGAGAGCCTGACCGAGCTGACCAACAAACCGAAAGGGCCCCCTTCCCCCCCAGCTGCGGGACGGGTTCATCAGAACATCACCGTCTTCCTCCCACCTTGCGGCTCTCGATCTCGTGCAGCAGCGGCGTGAACAGCTCCCAGGCGGCCTCCAACTCGTCAGCGCGGATGAACAGCCGCTTGTCGCCTGATGTGGAGGCAGGAGGCAGAAAGCGGTATACCGATATATGCAGGCGCTGGGTCCTCGGGGCAGGAGCCACGGTCTATAAACATAACGGTAAAAATACACGAAAGCAGGAAGCATTTGTGAACAGAGGGGGGCTTCCGCAGCGGCTTTCGAGTGCGGCACCTCGCACACACACACACACCGTCGCTGCAGAAAACAGCCTCAATCCCCGCCTGGTGCTTTTAGCAACGCCCCTAGCCGCGCTCCGCACCTCTCCCCCCCCCTCTCCTGGCCCCGCCCCGCCCCCCCCCCCCGCTCACCGTTGACCACGTCCAGCAGCAGTCGCTCGTAGGCGTCCGGCAGCTCCTTTTGGTTGAATGCACTCTGGTACTGCAGGTCCAGTCGGGTCGTGTCGAGACGCAGACCCAGGCCGGGGACCTGCAAGGGGTGGGGGATATCCACGGATAGGCCGCAACCCGGGGGGAGAAAGGAGGGGATGAGCAGGGATGAGCGGAAACCAATGGGGAGAGGTAGAGCGCGAGTCGCAAGACGGAAAAGCGAACGAGTGGGTGCCCCAGGCCCCCCTCCCTCCTACCGTACCCTCCCTCCTTCCCTCCCCTCTGTACCCACCTTGTTGTTGACCTTGAGGTAGATGGCCTCCTTGGGTTGAATGCGGATGACCAGCTCGTTGGTCGCCGAGTCCAGGTCGGGACCGAACTTGTGCTTGTACAGGTTGCCGGGCACGTGCCTGCACACAGACAAGGGCGGTCAGGGGAAAGGCGGTAAGGGCCGGGGCGGGGCGAGGTGGGACGGGGGGTGGGGCGGGGCGGGGCGGTAGGTAACCGGCGGTGAGGGAGTGCCACAGCTGCGCGGAGGGTGGGGACGTACCCTCTAGTTCGGTACAGGCGCCCACAGACACACGCTCGCACGCACTTGAGTTGCATGCACACACTAACACACCGACGCACGCGCACGCGCGCACATGCACGCGCGCACACGCACGCACACACACACACGCGCGCACCTGAACTGCACGCGAATCTCCGCTCGCCGGGTGTGCAGCGCCTTGCCCGCCTTGAGTAGGAAGGGCACTCCGTCCCAGCGCGCGTTGTTGATGAACATGGCGCATGCGGCGAAGGTGGGGGTCAGGCTGCCCTGTGGGGGACAAGAGGTGGGCAGGGCGACGGGTTGGGAGGAGGGGGGCGAGGGTGGGGTGTTGGCGCAAAACGTGCGCATTGACGCGGCGACGCGAGGGCGGCACTGAAGGCCGGGTGGGGCGCGAGGAGGCAACGGCAGCTTGGTAACAACAAGCGAAATGCGGCCTCTGTATACCCAGCCTGCTGCTGCTGCTGCTGGTCAAAGTGCGAGGGTGAATACACCGTATGCGCTGTTGTGTACGGCAGCACTGTTTCCTGCAACCCAGTACGGCGAACACAACGGCCTGCCAGCCCAAGCCATGCATGCGTATACGTCCCAAGGGATGCGAGTTGACAATGTGGGTCAGTGGGTGGGCTCACGGGCCTGTGGCTTGGCACATCCCGACAGCTTCCCCCCTCCCCACTTCCCCCGCCCCGCCTCATCGGGACCCGTCTCCCCGCCTCCCTCCCACCCTCCGCTCTGATCCTTCTGCTCCGCTCCCTCCGGTTTGGCCTTTACTGCCCCCGCCCACTACGCCCCAACCCCCCCCCCCAAACGCACCGGCGGCACCGTCTTGTCGTCCAGGTATCCCGGCAGGGTGCGCCCCCCGTGCCGCCGCGAGCGGTACTGCCCCAGCACCGTGTCGTCCAGCTGTACGGCACGCATGGAGCGGAGCACTTTGACCTTCTCGTTGCGGATGTCCTCAGCGGCCAGGCTCACCTGAGGGGTGGGGGAGGGGGGAAGGCGAGCAGAGAGGCGGAGGGGGCCAGAGGGGCGGGGCGGGGCGGGGCATGGGTCGCTGACCACAAAACGGACAGACCTCGTCTAGTCATCTTCCCTCTTTCCCTCCCCCCACAAACCGGTGGGCAGTCGTACCTAGGCCCTGGTCTACACGGGGTGCGGTGCTTCGCGCCCTCCCGACCCCACGCCTCCAACTCCAGGGGGGCGTGTAAGATTGCAACCCCCCCCGCCCAACAATGTAGCCCTCCCCTCGTGTCGCTCGTAAGGCCCCCCCATCCCTCCATAAGGCCCCACCGGCGGCTCCATGGCGAACAGCGCCAGGATCTGCAGCAGGTGGTTCTGGATGACGTCACGCATGATGCCGTACTGGTCAAAGTAACCGCCGCGGCCCTCCGTGCCAAAGTCCTCGCTGAAGACAATCTGCGATCCGTTCGACAAGGCAGGAGGAGACGATAAGGAGATTGGCACAACCGCAGGCAGGCAAAGCAGGCCGCATATGTTGGGAGCATGGGAACGGTAAGGGGAGGGGAAAGGGGCCGGAGCGTGCAGGGGCCAAAGCACATCATTCCAGCCCAGCCCAGCCCAGCAGCCCAGTCCGATGCGAGTGGACGGATGGCTGAGACCCTGCGAGAAGGAGCACGGACAGCTTTCGTACCCTCTCAGCACTGATCATCCCCTCCTACCGCCCATCGAGGGCAACGCCCCGCTGTCTGGGGCCCACTACGGAGTGCTCTGCCGCTGTCCCTCTCCCCGCCGCAGCGGAGCCGCAGCGGAGCTGCCTCGACCCGCCACCGCAGCGACAGAAGCCCCGTTGTGTGTTTTCCCCTTCCCTGCCCATACACACGCGCACAGACGCATTCCCACCCACAACCCCCGCCCCCACGCACCCCACCTGCACATTCCGGATGTACTGCCGCGACCATAGAGGCTCAAACACCAGGTTGCTGAACCGGAGAACCTGCGGGTTCCGAGGGGGGTGGGGTTGTGGGTTCCGCCGCAGCCGCCGGCAAAGCAGGTGCGCATTGGGAAAAGCGGTGTGAGGCAGCCGGAGACGTGGGCTTGTGGGTGCCCAAGCTGCGAACCGCACTGGCGGTCTTGGCTGTTGCCTCGGGCCAAGACGCGCGCGTTGCGGCCCGTGGCGCTCAGCGAATGGATGAATGGACGGCTCAAAACCCCTCGGCAACCCTCCCACCCCCACCCATCGCCTCCGTCCCATCGCTGCGGTTTCACCTTCATTAACCCCTGTACCGCCCCCTCCAGCCCTGCCTCTCGCAACCTTCCCCGTTCCCCCCCCCCCGGAATTCTTTTGTTACGTTACCGTTCACGGGCTCCGGCCTATACGTGGATAACCCCCCATTCTTTCCCCTCTTCCCCTCTTCCCCCACCGTGAGGTTCTCGATGAGCTCCTTCCCCAGGTAGTGGTCGATGCGGTAAATCTGATCCTCCCGCAGGTGGGCCGCCAAACCCCGACCCAGGGCTGCGCTGCTGGCGCTGTCCCGACCAAACGGCTTCTCCACAATGACGCGCGTCCACCCGGTCCTGAACGGGCGGGCGGGGGAAAGGTGGGGGCGAGAGGGACAGGGGCGTTACAGGGAAGGGGGAGGGCAAGGGGGAGGGCAAGGGGGCTGTCCTAAACCAAACCAAACCCAAACCAAAGATGTCCCAACCCAACCCAACCCAAGTACCCAACTCAAGCCAACCCAAAGCCACTCCGAGCCAACGTAGCCGCAGCCCCCCCGGGTGGGCTCACTTGGTAGAGCAGTGGTCCGCCGCCCCTCCAGCCGCCGCGATGAAGACGTTGGGCGGGATGGACAGGAAGAACATGCGGTTGGCGCGTTGCTTGCCGCTGGCTGCCTCCACCTCCCCCATGCGCCGATTGAGCTCCTGAAACGAAACCGCGCTGTCATAGTTGCCCTGAGGGAAGGGAGGGGGGGAGTAATCCGCGTGTTCGGGAGGGTTTGGAGGGTCAGGGAGTGATATGCTCCATCATATAAGGATGAGTCGGGATGGTTTGGGAGGCATGGCACCAGGGATTAGGAAGGGTGGAAAGCTCAAGTGGTATTCGAGAGTGTCAGGCCGCATGTGAGGGATCGGCACGGCGGGGACACACCGGTACCGGCCTTCCACAACGGTGCCTGACGGGAGCACATCCCTGGCTGCCGTCACAGCCTTGGTGGTTGGTTGGTGGGCCAGCTCCCAGCGGGGCGGTGCGCTGCCTCCATCCCATTGGGCTAGTGGCTAGGGCTTCCCTCTCAGACTTCGGCTGCGACCCGACCGAAACGCGCGGCAGGCGCACCGAACCATCAAGGTGGGGTTTGGCGCCCACCGAGGTCATCATCCGTTACTCGTCTAAGTGTAATACCGGTACACGCACGATGTGTTTAGACGCGGGGCTCCGGTTCACAGCCTTTAGGGTGTGTGTGTGTGTGTGTGTGTGTGTGTGTGTGTCTGGGCCAGGGAACACGGGGCCCTCGGGGCTGTCTCTTCGCACGTGATGTCCGACAGGCTGGCGAGCGAGGAGCAAACGGAGGGCTCGCGGAGGGTGCGCGTTCACATACACACACACACACACGCTGGCCCCGTTTGAATACTACGGAGCGAGACCCCTACCTCGTACCTCCACGCCCGGCTGGCCGCGTCGACATGCCATACGGTACATGACGCACTCCTGACTTCCGGCCCGATCCGATCCCGACCCACATCAGCCAGCAGTCCCCCACCTGAGCTTCCAACAGCAGTCGCAATCCCCACCCTACCCTCTCCCCTGCACACCGACCCGCAACCCAAAGCCGCGCACCGGGCTGTAGAAGCAGCGGCGCAGGAACTCCTCCTGCTTCTCCTGGCACTTTTCCCTGAAGCAGCAGCAGCAGCAGCAGCAGCCAGGGCCGCCAAATGGGAACGAGGACAGCTGAGCCAAGGAGGACCCGAGTGCTCCATGCCGTGCACCCAGCAGTGGCTGGGTAAATTGCACCCAGCCACTGCCACTGTCGGCCCAATCCGTACGACGGATCCGCGAAACCGATCGGCGTCATGGATCCACACCAGGGGGGGGAGCCCAAACAAAGGGTCGCGCCAACGCAGGCTTCCGAGGTAATGCGTGACCCACCCTGCCTCCCTGCCACCGTTCTGGGTTCACCAAACCCCAGAGGGCATCATCCCGCCTCGTATCGGGTCTGCGCTGTCCCTGCTTCCGGCAAACACGCTCTGAACCGCCTAAGGTAGCTAGCCGCCCCAATCCCGAATTGACCGCGTGCAAAGGATCCGTGGAGCCAGTCAGACAAGAGGGAGGGCGCACCTGGCCGATATCCTGCAGCTGAGCGTGGACGCGATCACGTCCCGGAACTCGGCATCCGTCAATTTGCTTCGTGCAAAGCCGAACACGTGGAACTCCTGTGTGCGCAACCGTGAGTGTGGTCAGGAGTGGGCAAGGATGGTAGCTTGGTAGTAGGGGTTGTGTCTTATGTGGGTTGAGCGGTCTCCTTCAGGAGTGCGTTGCCGGTTCGGTCGCTTTCCCCCCGCCCCCTCCTCCCTTGCTCCTCCTCTTTCCCTTCGTCCCATCGCAAACCACGCACCGGTGGCAAGAGCCCCTCGTAGAACAAGGCAAAAAGGGCTGGGAAAATCTTCTTCTTTGCGAGGTCGCCGGACGCGCCGACAACGACCACGCTGAGTGAGGTGGCATTCCAATCGTTCCGCTCAAGGTCATACGCCTGTATACAGGAAGAGTGTTAAATACTTGGATGCCTGCGAGGCAGCGTAGCAACCGTGTGGCCTGACCTCCTCGACATTTAGGTTTCCGAAAGAATAAATCGACGGCGAAGACGCGGACACTCCTGCTCCGTTCGTTGAGGCGCTTGTTTGTTGATCTGCAAGTTCAGCATGCTAGTTCAGCATGCTGATTCGCTCGTGCGATTGACGCTATCGGCTGGTGCACGGGTCGACTGCACGGGAAATAGCTTACCAGCGGTAAGGGAAGACCGGGCTGTGAGACGTGAGGATTCCTCGCATACGCGATGTGACGGAGGCAAAGGTTGAAGCGCGTGACGCAGCCCACTATGATGTTGATGCCTCACAACAGGCACGGAGGCCGACCCTTTCGCAAGTCGCCCTTGGCACAGGCCCCGTAATTGATGCATCATTTCCTAGTAGCAGCTATCGCTCGAAGTAATTGTCTTGCGCGCTGCTCAGAGGGTTTTCGACACGCTGAATTATGGTAATTATTTAAATTGTTATATGGATACCCGAGTAAATAATCACCTAGGTTTTTGGTAAGTTACCAAACTGGCAACAGAATCTGGCCTACGGCCTCCCGACCCTTTCCTGGAAACGGCGCTCCGACCCTTTGCCGGGATCCTCCCCGCCTGGATCCTTCACGCGTGCCTTAACCGTAAAAATCCGTTATGCCACTAGTGACATAGCGATATTCTGGTACCTCCTGTAATTGCGGCGGGACTGTGTCGGGAAAAGTGCTTCAGTGTCCTTTTCCGTGACGGTCTCGGAGTTGCGGCCCCAAGAGCAAGGGCCAAAACAATAAGATGCTGAAGCCTGTAACATCCATTCAAGAGTCAGAACAATAAGATCTACGGATTACAGCTTGGCATGAACCGAAGGCGCACTTTGAGCAAGGAGGTCATAACGGCTGACGACTGTTGTTTTCACCAGGTTAAGAACAACCTTGGTGGGTTTTGAATGGAACGTACCTCACGCCGTTCTGGTCCCGCGTGCTATGATGGCAACGCGTGTTTATGATACTTTCTTGACGGTCGAGGGGACGGCCGCTGACCGGTACGAATCAGTGGATGGACATGGAGGATCCGACACCATAGTTGAACATGAACGTGTGCAACCCGGGGCCGAACGCCTGCCCAGACAACACAACTCCCCACCTCCTCAAGTCCAAGGATCAAACGAGTTGAAATGCACGGTTACTTCCGAAAGGTGTATTGAGAATCTCCTCGCCCTTGCGCCAACGCAGCCTTCATCAGCTGTACACTGTCCCCTCTTAGTTCCAACCTTTACATCGCATCCTCGAGGCCACACATGCTTTTAACAATGACACGAACGTCAGGTCAATGACGCACATGTCCCAAAATCTCCCCCCGACTACTGGCAGGAGAGCACGTACCGAGGTGGCGCAAATGGCAAGAGCGGAACCTTCGCCTGCCACCCCATGTATAAATAACTGCTGAGCACCGCGGTCCACTGCTGCAAATCACGAGATGCGCAACTGCGCAACCAGCACATCGAGCCCCGAGCACACATCTACTGTATCAGTCCACCACGTAACGGGTCGCCTCACGCGAACGGCAAGTGCCCTGAACGCGAAGCACCTCGCTCTTGCGTCCTCCAGCCACAGATCCCGCTTCAAGCCCAGATCTCCCCGGATCTCTCCCTCCTTCCAAACCTTCAACTCCACCCAAACCGCACGCCACAGCATGGCGTGTCGCCACTGCCTGGCGTGTCGCCACTGCCACGTGCTTACCGCCCGCCGCTTTTTAGTAAAAACCTGCACCCGCACCCTCCTGTCCCAAGGTTCACCACAACACACAGTGCGCAAGGAGGCACCCCCATCAGCAGTACGTCACCACCACCACTACCACCAAAAGTCTCCAGGATCGCCACCATCGGGAGAATCATTTTGTTGTCGTCATCATCCTCATCATCATCCCGGAAGGCACGACACGACACGACACAACACGCGCAGCTTACGCACTCGCCGGTGGCCTCGACCCACGCCGGTGCCCAAGGTCCGCCACTTAGGTACCCCGCCCGGACCCACATGAGCCGGTTGGGGCATTTTTATTCCGCTGTTCGTAAACTTTCCGCAACGGCCGCGAAAGCTGAACCCAGCCATAGCAAGCAAGCAACCAACAAACCAGCCAGCAAAGAGCAAGAGCCGGCGACAGGTCGTGTCCCCAATCACCAGCTGCAACTGCACCGCACTGCCCTGCTTCCTGCACGTAACTTGCACAACCGCACCCCCTGCCCGGCCCGCGCGACCGGCCCGCGCACTCGCCCCGCAGTTCTATCCGCGCCCGCCACGGCCACGAGGGGCCTGCCTGCTCACTGCCGAGGGAACTACCCGCGCTACACGGTCCATGGCACCTGTGGTGGAAGGGGACACACAACTACGCTCATTACCCTGTCCATGCTACTCCTGCATCCAACAGCCACGACGCCGTCCGACCCCACCATCTTCACCCCTGTGTCGACCCACACACATCCAGCCGCGAGCAGCGGCCCGCGCCGAACGGCCCGCCAGCCCATCCGAACGGCCCGCCAGCTCCATCCGTTGGTAATAAATACAAAACCGCAGCGGTGGGTACACATGCGATGATGGCGAACGGACCACAGCTGGCACTGGCGTACCGTCCCGAGCCCCCGTCTGCGTCCGCAGCCCCAAAGAACCGCTGGCCCGGTGCTCTTTACTGCTCCATACCGGCCAGTGCCGGTCGGGTAACGGTTAGCCTAGTAACGGTCAATTTAGGGTTGGTCATCAACTCATCATCACCATCACCATCATCGTCCCAGCGGTTACTCCAGATCCGCCAAGTTGGCTAACTCGGCCTTCAGCTCCGCATTCTCGGCTCGCAGCTGCTCCAGCTCCCGCAGACCCGCCGTTGCCCCCGACACCGCCGCAGTAGCCTCCGCCGCCGCCTCCCGCGCGGCCGTCAGCTCCGCGCGCGCCGCCGCCAGCTGCTGCCTCAGGGTCTCCGCCTCCTCAGCCCGCCTCGCCAACTCCGCATCCTTCGCCACCAGCTCCTGAGGTGCAGCGTACCGGTGTGGCGCCGCGGCCCGGTGCATTGGCCTGGTTAGTTGGGGGCCTCTGAACCCGCAACATGGCGGGGACTAATAACGGCAGCGCGCGAGCTGCATGGACACTTCGGGTTCCGCTATTCCCCTCCAAGCTGCGGTCCTAGCGTCCCCCGCCCCCCGTGCATCTAGTTGCTCCCCCGGCGTCGCTCGTTAAGATGCCCCTGCCACACGGCGGCGATGAGCCTGCGGCTGACCGGCGCTCAACAACGCACCTCGCTGCACGGGGGCCCATCTATCTCCACAGCCACAGTCAGGGCACGCACCTCGCAACGCACACGCCAGCGCGGACCCCAACGCCCCTCCCCGGACCGCCCCAAGCAGCGGCCGCCACAGCCGCCACAGCGCCAACCCACCTGCCGCGACTGCGCCAGCTCCCCCGTGCGCGACGCCAGCGCCTCTGCGGTGGTGCGCTGCGCCGCCTCCGCCTCCTCCTTGGCGGCCCGCAGCAGCTCCAGCTCTGAGGCCATCTTGGCGTTCTGCTCCTTCATGTCCAGGTAGCGAGCCCGGAACTCCGCGGCGCTGAGCCGGCCCTTGGGCGCGCCGCCGTCAGCACCGCCGCCGCCGCTGCTGGTTGCGGCGGCGGCAGCGGCGGCTCCGCTGCCTGGTGGTGGCGGCAGCGGCGCCGCTGCAGCGGCCGCAGCCGTAGCTGAGCCGGGGGCACTCAGGCTGTTTGCGCGCTTCTCCAGGGAGGCATTCGGCGACTCGGCGAGCGCCCCGGGGCGCGGCGCCGCTTGCCCGTGCGCCGCCGGAGGGTGCGTCTTCACGGGGCGCAGACCGGAGGGCAGCGGCAGCTCCAGCCCCGCAGCCCCGCCCATCACTGGCGGCGCAGCCGGGACCGCCGGAACTGCAGCCCCTCCACCGCCCGCGCCGGCGGCTCCGGCGGCGGCGGCTCCCGGCACCTCGGACCCCGACCTGGCCAGCGCCGCGGCCCCGTTCCCGCTGGCGCTCCCCCCCGCCGCCGCTGCTCGACCTTTCCCCGGCGGCAGCAGCGGCGGCAGCCCCTCGGGGAAGCCTCGTCGCGGACCAGGCGGCGGCTGTGCCTCCGCGCCGTTGCGGCATTCCGATGGCCCCGAGCCCGCCCCCGGCGCCGCCGCGGCAGGCGCACCCGGCGCCACCGCCGAAGGCGGCGGCAGCGGCGGCGCATCTGCTGGCCCCGCCGCGCCGTTCACGGCGGCGGCAGCGGATGCTGCCGTCGCCGCCGCCGCCGCCGCTGCTGCCGCCTGCCGCGCGGAGGTACGCGGGCTGCCCGTCGTCGCACAGTCAGGGCTGGCAGTAAGGGTTGCGGAACGGCCGCGCACGAGGGTTCCCGGCGCCATATCATCCGTTCCCTCCGGCGCCACCGCCACGGCGGCGGCGGCCGCCGCGGCTGATGCTGAGGCCGTGCGCTGGCGCTTGTTTGGCTGCTGGCCCGGCTGCTGAGTGCCGTCGGCCGCCAGGTTGCCCTGGGAGGCGCGCTTTCCGCTGCCGGTAGGGCCTGAGGGGGAGCGGGAGCGGGGCAGACGATTGTGGCATGAGCCACTGTAACGAACGACCAAACGTTCGAACAGAGGAACGACGCGATGCGACGTGCCCGGCTAGGGTTTGCATGTTTCGAACATCATGAGCGCGTGGTACCATACACGGGGGCTCGGCTGAGGTGCCGGGGAGGCGAGTGCCTTCGGCAAGCGTGTAGCGTATCCGAGGGCCCGGCAGCTGCGAGCGCGGTCTGGCAGCCGCGCGGCGGGTGGAGATCCCCCAGCTGGTCCCACCAGGGGGATCCCCTGGAGCCCGCCGCGCCGCCGGGGAGAGCAGTGCCCCCGTCGCGCTGGCGCTGGCGAGATTCCGCGCACTCACGTCCTTTCCTGGCGACGCCGTTGGACACCGGCGCGGGCGGCATGTCCCTCGCCTCCTCCTCTTCCTCCGGCTTGGGCTGTACGGGCAGGGGGTAAAAAATGTTACCGCAGCGGAGACGGGGGGTTGGGAGGCAGGGTTGAGGTTTGACAGTCCACAGCGGCAATAGGCTGACAAGCTGATGACCGAGGTAGTAATGTAGGAGTAAACAGGAGGCAATTGTGAACAAGACGAGCCGGGTGCCCAGTGGGCGGCTTTTGGCGGAAGGCCATCAAGGGCCGTGAGGTGCGACGCAGTGGGCGGCTACACTGCGCACACAGCCTCCCAAAGGACCCTGGGCGCAAGGACTGCCATGAGCGGCCGCAGCCACGGACCCAGCCGCCACGACAGCCCCAACGTCACAGCCCACCCACCGGCCGATGGCTGGGTCCGTCCGCAAACGTCGCCTCGGTTCCATCCCTGCAGCTCGTATGTTTCACCTCCCACGCACCTACCCTGGGGGCCGGTCGCTGCAACCAGATCCAACAATCTCCTGCACTCCCCATCCTCCCCCCACACGCACATCCCACTACGTCTATCAGCCTGCCAGGTCGCTTCCTGGGACTGTTATACTCTAAAACCCCACCCACCGCCCCGCCCATCCCCACCTTCGGCAGCAGCGCCGTGTCCAGCACCGGTATCTTGCCCAGCACCGCCAGCATCTCCCGCGTGTCCGCAAGCAGCTGCTCGTGCCCCGGCTCCGGATCCACCAGCGCGCCCAGCGCCGCCGCCAGCTCCTCCGCCGAGGGCTTGGCGTAGGCCAACGCGCGCGCCAGGTGCCGGCGCACGAGGCCGTGGGGCGGCATCTGCAAGCAGGCTTCCCCCAGCACCCGGCAGCTCAGCAGCAGCGCCTCCAGAGACTCGTAGGCGGGGCCGTCGAGCACAATGGCGACGGGGCCAGAGGTGGAGGTGGCGGCGGCGGTGGCGGCGGCGGCTGCCGCCGCCGCCGGACCGGGCATCGGCGACGAGGCCGTGGACACGGCCGGTGCCGCCGACGCCGCCGCGCCGGCGCCGGCCGGCGGCGACGCCGACGCCGGCGTCGCGGCGCCGGCTCGCGGCCGCTGCAGCACCGTCGCTATGCAGGACTGCATCGCCGCGCAGACGAGGCCCAACCCGTGCGCCGTCACGTCGATCAGCTCCGGGACCTCCGGCTCCAGAGCCGCGGCGGTAGAGGCAGCGGCTGCGTCGCCGGCGGCGGCTGCGCCGCCGCCGGTGCCAGGTGAGGTTGCGGCGGGGGCGTCGTGTGCCACCGTTGAGGCGGCAGGTACGTCCACATCCATCGCCCCGGTACCCAGCGCCGCGCTGCGCTGCAGATCCGCCGCCGCCGGCGACCCAGCCGACCCGTGCTGCGCCGCCGCCGCCACCACCACCACCGCGGCCCCCAGCTCCGCCTTAACGGGCTCCGCTCCCTTTCCCGCCACCGCACTGGCGTCCGCCATCATTACCTCCGGCACCGCTTCCATGCCAGCGGCCGCCACCGCCGCCGCGGCAGCGGCCGCCGCCGCCGCCCGCGCCGCTGCCGCATCGGCATTGTCAATGGCGGCGCCCGCCGCCACGAGCGCCTTCAGGATCTCATCCCCCTCCGCCACGTCCGCCGAGTCGGCCCGGTATCGTGCCATGTCCAGCAGAATGTCCTTGAGCACCCGCGCCGCCGCGCCCGCCACCACGGGCTCGTCGTGCAGCAGCAGCGGCAGCATGTGTGGCGCGCAGGCGGCCTGCAGGCCGCCCACCGAGGCGGTGTCTTCGCGGTGGTCGCGGAAGGTGAGGCCCACTGCCAGCAGCAGCTCCGCCAGCAGGGAGGGCTGCATTGGGAAGGCGCAGCTGTGCTGGACCAGGCGGGGGAGCATGCCCGACTCCACGACCGTCTCCCACACCTGCGCGTGATGTGAGGGGAGTGGGAGGGGGGTGCGGTGTGACGAGAGGGGATGGGATGGGCTGGCCGAGGTGAGGTAGAGCGGAGAGTGGAAATGATAAGTGGTGGTGATAGGTGGTAGCGTGTCGCGCCGCGTCAACCGGGAGGCTGGCAAGGCGCTGGCAAGACGGAGGAGGCAGGTGCCCGCTCCCCGCAATAGGACTCAACTCCCACCCCTCGCCCCGCCCCGCCCCCGCCGCCCTCCTTGCCTTGTCGCTCTCCCGTGCCGCATCCAGCACCACCGTCAGAATGTCGAAGGCCACCTCCTGCATCTGGTCGCGATGGTTGGGGCCCCGACCGGCGTTGGGACCAGACATGTCCGCGGCAGCAGCAGCGGCCGCCGCCGCCGCCCCCGTGGTGGCGGCGGCGGCCGCCGCCGCCGCGCCGCCCTTCTTCTTGCTCGAGCCGCCGCCGCTCTTCTTCGTTTGCGGTCGACCCGCCTGCGAGGCAACGAGGCGGCGTGCGAGCAATGGCGTTGCGTGCTCCCGCAGGCGTGGCCAGACCCATGCCGCCCATTCCTGGGCACCGGTGCACGCGCTCAGCACCGGTGCACAGGAGTGCCCCTAGGCCCCAGGTGCCGCTCCAGCTGCCGACCTACCGGTGGGCTTGCCGGTATGGCTGTGGTCAGCAGCACCCGCGACACGGAGAAGGGGGCACCCCTCCTCCCCGGCCCAATGCCATGCAGGGCACCCCAGCCGCCCAGCCTGCCCATCCCTACTCAACTAGCTAGCCAGCCCGCCAGCCAGCGACACGTATGCGCCGTTCGCTCGGTCCGTGCTTACCGTTGCGCCCTGGGTTTCGACCTGCTTCACACACACCGCTCAGAAACCTCAGAGCCCCGCTTCGCTTCGCTTGGGAAGCCCGCTCATCCGCTCACCGGCTTCCGCCCGTCCGGGTCCCCTCCCAGCAGTGTGTTGGTAAGCGCCATGGGGAAGTTGTTCATGGACACCACGTGCTCCGTCATGTCGGTGTCCAACTGAACAATCTCACGAAGGGTCTGCGCAGCGCAGCACAGTGGTAGTACGCAGGGGAGTGCGGCGCAGGGAAGTGCGGCGCGCACACAAGGCGGGCCGGCTTAATCAAAGATAGAAATCGCAGCGATGGCGGGCGGGGAGCGACCCAACCCAACCGTGTGGCTGCCCCAACCGGCATCGAGAGACCGGGGCAGCGCTGGTACGTCAACGGTACCCAGCCCAGCCCGGCGATCGGAGTCGCTAAAGAGCTGGAAAACTGGGGCTCCGTTGGAGGGGTCCTGGCCTATGCAGCACAGGCCTGAGGCCAGCCGACCGGCCAGCCCCCACCAACCAACCCGGCCCGCGCTGCCGCGCATTGAGCCAAACAGAGCCCCGGCCCGCACCACCCACAGTCCCGCCCCGCCCCGCTCCGTCCCGCCGGACACAGCTCACAGATCCCGGTCCCACTGTTGCATAAGCATGCGAACAAACGGCAAGGCGACTAGCCCGGCCAGGGGGTGCGCTTTACACCCACCCCGCCCAGCTCACAGCTCACAGCCCGCAGCCCACAGCCCTGCCCCGCCGAGCGCCAATACAAGCCCCGTCCCCGCCTCCAGCCCCACCTGCAGCGCCTCCAGTTTGAGGGATACCCTGGTGGCGGGCATGAAGGCCAGGTACGCTACGCTGGCTGGGACGCCGCTGTCGTGCAGCCGGGCGGGCAGGCCAGGCGTGTAGGGCGCCCGCTTAACCAGCTTGAACGCCAGCCTGGGTCGGCGCAGCAGGGAGGTTTGGAGGTTTGGAAAAGATACGGGAGCAGGGGAGAAGTGAAGGAGGGGCGGGTGGGCGGCTGAGCGACGAGCGGGGGATGTGGGTGAGGAAGCGAATGCGTAACCGTGAGGAAGCTCATGCGTGTGAGGCACTCCGGTCCCTTCTGCTTCCACGCCCTGCAGATCACGCAGGGAGGGCTGCATGAGCGCGGCCCAAGCGCACATGCGGGAAGCAAGGGGACAACCCCATCCGCCCGCGGTCCTCCAACCTGCACCCCCACCACCCACCACCCGCCAACCCCTCGCCCCCTTCCCTTCCAACCTCTCCCACCGCCCACACATACCAGCCCACCCACCCACCCCCACACCCAAGCCGGTCAGCCTGCTCTTTTGGGCTTTGAGGCTGTCATCTAAATCATGTACCGGTACCCACCTGACAAACGCCACCACGCCCTGCAGCCCCGCCTCCGTCCGCAGCGCATCCAACACCCCCATCTCCGTCATTGACGCCAGCAGCCCCGCCGCCAGCGCATCGTCCGCCAGCTCCGGATGGCCCCCGTCGGCGTCGCACGCAAACAGCTCGTCCAACAGCTCCAGAGCCACCTTGGTCTCCACGCCGTCAGGCCTACCCTCCCGAACCACACGAACCAGCCGCGCCGGCAGGCCAGTGCCGAGACGCGCCGCCGCCGCCGCAGCGTCGTCCGCCGCCGCGTCAGCGGCGCCGGCCGGCGCCGGCAGCCGCGCTCCGCGCAGTATGCCCACGAGCCGCGGGTCTGCCAGGCCCGAGGCGATGGTTTTGAAGAGGGTCTGCATCGTGTTGCGCAGCGCACGGTTGGGCAGGGACAGCTGCGCCACCTGCAGCGGCCCCGCCAGCGGCTCCTCCCGGCCTGGCTCCAGCAGCGGGATACCCGGGGCGCCCTCCGGCCAGGCCAGCACCACGAGGCGGGCCAGCATGCGGGATAGGCTGTCCATCAGGTGGTCGAGGATGTAGTGGGGCAGGAACCTGGGCAGATGGGCGAGGAGCGACCCGTGGGTCAGGGCCGGGCGGGGGACGAGCGACCCGTGGGTCAGGGGCGGCGTTGACGGAGGACAACGGTGGTTGACGGTGCAGGCGGTGCCGAGGACCGGGTAGGCAGGACAGGGGACAGCGACGGCGGGGGCGCCGAGCGGACGTGGGGTTTTGTGGGGAGGGCAGGAGGAGCGTGGGTGATGGGAGGCCGATCGGGACGGGGGGTTGGGTGCGGGTGAGCCTGGTCGCTGTGGCGTTCCGTAGGCAGAAGGACCCGTCTGGGAACAGGTGGGCGTGCGTTCGGGGATGGGTGCGGCAAGCCCAGGGGCCAGGGTGACGTGGTGGTCCCTTGGCGGCAATGCAACACGGCCTGGGACTAGGAAACACGATGGGCTGCAAATGCGCGCAGATCTTCATCGCTTCGAGCTCCATCCATTCGATGCGGCATGTGGCGTGGCGCCATCGCCTGCAGCGAGCGACCTCCCGACGCCCTCGTTCCGCGGCCCTGGGCGCCCTCCTGTCTCTCCGCGGCCCCAACGAATCCCAATACACTCACCCCCGCCGGGGAGCTCCCATGCGCACCCCCGGCACCCGCTGCGTTGCCCCCACACACACCCACCAGCCCGTCCCCCAGCACCGTCTCCACGGGATCCGTGCCGCCGTACCCACGGCCAACCCCCCTCGCCCCGCCTCCGGCCTCCGTTTTCACCGCTGCGGCATCATCTACACTGCATCACATCTTTGCTGCCCCCTGCCCGTCAAAAGCGTGTCAGCTTGCCGCTTTGCTCCTTCCTGCTCCTTCCATCCTGCCCGCAGTCCGCACCGCCCCCCGGCCCGCTCCGGAGCAGCGGCCCCACACACCAGATCCAGGACATGAAGGCGGACAGCATGACCGGCATGCTGATCGCCTTGGCGCCGCCGCCCCCACCGCCGCCGCCGCCGCCGTTGGCCAGCAGGCCCGCCGCGCTGGCCGGGTCGGGTATGAGCCCCGCCAGCTGCTGCAGCTGCGCATTGAGTGCCTGGACCTTGCTGGTTCGCAGCTCCGTGACTGCGCGGCTGCTGGCTACCAGGCAGTTGTAGAGCGTCTTGCTGGCGTTGAGCTTGCTCTCCGTCTCCACGCTGGAGGCCGTGACCAGGTCGATGCACACGTTGACGACGTCCTTGGCGACCATGTCCTGCTGGTGCTGGGAGGTCGCGTACAGGGTGAAGCCCCACAGGGCCTCGATCAGCTGCGGGGCGGGGCGGGGCGGGGGGGGATGTGGGGGGATGTGGGGGGAGGGCGGCGTGGTGGGGAGGGGCGTGGGCGGGGTGAAGGGGTGAAGGAGGGCGGGTGGAGTAAGACAGGGCGAGTAGGACAGCTGAGGAGTGGAGGGGGAAAAGGGGGCTGGGTAGAATATGACAGGGTTATGAGAGGGAAGGGGGCGGGATTGAGGGGCACGGTGAGAGGGAGGTGGGTTTGGGGAGTGGGCGTTGGGTGTCAAGGGAGGGTGGGTTGGCGGAGGAAGGGGGCCGTGGTGGAAAGAGACGCAGGGAGCGGGAGGAAGGGAGGGAGGGACCACGCCGGGGAAGGGGAAGGTGGGGCAGCGGAAAGGCCTGCTGCGGGTCTGCAAGCGTATTCGCTGTCCTGGCGCGGCCGGCGTGGAGGCGGGCCAAGCAGGCGGTAGCTTTCATGCTGTCACAGGAAAGACTGCGCGGCGCGTAAAATTCGTCATCGAGTAGGGTGCGCGCACGGGTTGTGGAAAGATGCAGGTGGCGGGTGGCGGCGCCCGTCCGTTTGGCTCTGGCACGGGCCGGAATAGGAAGTGAAGAAGATACCTCAGCAGAGCGACGTAGGCGACCGAGAACCCGGGGCGGGTAGGAGTGTCAGGAGCGGATGCGGTGCACCGACGTGGAATGCGAAAGGTGGCAGGGGATCGAGCGCACGCCCCCTCGCGCACCTTGTACAGCATCGCCTTAACGACCCTGTCCGACACGGGGTTGCGCAGGCTGTTCCGCAGCGTGGCGACGAAAGCATCCACCACTCCGTTTTCCAACGCACTGGTGACGATTATCTTGGACTTTGTGTTGCAGCTGGAGAGTAGGGCAAGTGCCGCAACCGCCTGCGAGCTGGCGTGGCGGGTCTTGGCGGTGGGCGCGACGGGTGAAGGGGACGTCGCCGCGAAGCACCGAGCCAGGGGAGCCATCAGCCCCGCTATCCTCCGCCAGTCGCTAGTTGAGAGCCTGTCGGCCCTTAGGCTCCCGTCTGGCTCCTTCGCCATGAGAACAGTCTTGACCTTTTCCAACGTGTCCTTGCACTTATTGATAACGGTCTGCTCCTGAATTTGTTTGTAGATGCCGCCATCGTAAAAAGAAAGTTCTTTTGCAAGTTCGTCAACATGGCCCAAGGCCTCCTGCAGGGTCATCGTGCTAGCCATAGTGCCTCGCGTACTGACTAGATGGTCGGCCGTCCAAGCAAGTCATTCGCCTGAAATTCTCATTTTAGGTAGGGCAAACCGTAGCGGAACGTTATGTTGTGACGGTAGGGAGTTCCCCGGGTAGCAATGAATGTGAAAGGGAAACTTCTGCACGCCTGCTTCCTACCGTCAACGAGGCTAGGGGCAGTCGTCGCGGGACAAAAGGCCAGTATATGAGCGAAGAGCAACCGTGGCAGGGCAATTGGTGAGCGAGGGTATCATTTCAGGTACGGCTGAGGCGGAGACGCCATCCGATTGCGGCACAACGGTTCAAGCCCTGCCTTTGTGCGCCCATCTAGCACACACGTTATGCAGCGGAAAACTCATGGCAAAAGGTATGTTGTTGGCGGACTCGGCGTTCACTCAAACGTCTCCCCACACGTCGTCCTCCACGCGCACTTGCCGGGGCTTTAATAAATCCGGGTTGCTTCCGCCGGCCCTTTAAAAAATCCCAACGGACATATTTTGGGCTCAAAATTGAATTCATGGGCTGAGCGATGTGCGTCCAGCGTAGCGGGCGTTTTCATAAGACTCGCTCCCCGCGTGTATCGGTTGCTCGAGTCTTTCGAGGCTGGCCTCATGAGTATCTGAGGAAGATACTCCACAGCGCATCAGCTGCGAGCAGCGCCAAGGCAGCAGTCGCAGTTTTCGCAAATGCTTGAAGCTGCGGATTCACGTCGCTGCCCTCTGCATCCCGGCGAGGGGTGTAGTGTGTGTCGCGGCGTGTGCTTCCGGTATTTCCGCCAGCTCGGCCCCTTCCGGATCTCTTGGAGTAGCATCGTAGCCTCAATTCCTTACAATATTGCAAATCCCATTCACCTCCAATGTAACCTTGCGACAATGTCGGAGGTAGACAGAGCACGACTCGCACCTCAATTTCCCGCCATTTCCCAGACACGCCAGGCAGGCCATGGCTGCATGCCCCAGCCCGAACACGAGAGCCTTTCGCGGATATCCTTAAGGGCCATGTCCAAACCACGTCCAGGAAAGCGTCGACGTGCACGAGCGAGCACATGAATTCAATAAGGATGAACCGCTTTACAGTGGACCCAAAAGGATCACTGGTGCATACCGCACCTGACACTGCAGCGGCCGAAACCCAAACGACCAAAGCCTCGCTCCCGGAACAGCATAAACCAATTAGGCAACTCTGAGATAGATGTGGCAAAGTCGCACCCGCGTCCCCGCCGCAGCACTCCCTGTGAGGGTATTGGCGGCTGCCATAAACACGCGAGGGGGACGTTGCTTTGTGCACAAGCAGGGCGCCCCTTACGCCATCAAGGGTGTGCCCGAATTAAGGGTGTGCTCGAAACCACAGTAGCGCAAGTGTACACAAGACAAAGCCAGGCAATGAATTCTTGCCGGCGCTTTGCTCGGAGGAAAGAAACAGTTGGACTACCGGTAACCGCTGGCTGTGCCACCGAGGGCTCGTGCCACCGCGCACGTGCAAAGCGCATGTCCGGCCACCCGTGATGCCGCAGGAGATCCGTGTGGGTTTGCCAGGTCGGGCGCAAGATAGGGCATGGGCCCAGCCCTTGGCTGCAGCTGCTTGGCGAAGCCGTTACGGCGTGCTTCGGCATGCATGCATGTACCGGCCGCCAACACGCCGACGGCACGTACGTGGGGGCAGAGCGTATTGGGGGACTAAAGGAGGCAAGATATGGAGGGTATGGAAGACACACGTTTCTGTGAAAGGCGTCGTCACCAGCCAAACCGTGTGACCTTGTTACGGGGCATCGTAATGAATCTGGAGGCTGTCGAAACTCCAACTGCTTCTGGACCGAGCAGCTGGAGCGCTATTCCTACATGAGCAGCTGCGTCGTGAGCCGGGTCGACCGCGCCAGCTCGCTTGCAAAACCACTGCCGCTTCCGCTAGCACTTCGCAGCTCCTTGGAACGGCTTGGACCCAAGATGCTGAACTGGGTGCGCACGTACCCTGCTCACCGTAGAGGCTTGCATGACAATGTCTCGGGGGAGAACCTCATCTGGAATGCTCGTTTTTGCCTTTCCACAAAAGTGCCACGGAAACGGGTTGGCGGGACAGGGCGGGACCTGCTGGCAGGCCCCTATGACCGTTGTAGGTGTTTGGTGCGTCTACCAAGTAATTAAGACCTGTGAGGGCAGTGCATGGGAGCACCACATCAGGAGTCCACGGCACCCTGGAAGATGGCATCTCACCTGCATTTCACATGAGGCGTTGTGTACGGCGCAGTACCGTGTCGGACAGGGCCATTACCGGTTTGGTTCACTCACAAGACCACTGCTCAACAGTGTTTTTACTGGATAGTTCGGCATCAAAATGGCCGGTATGCTACGCGGGCTCGGCCTTCAGGCCCTGCGGCTGAACTCGCAGTTCGCGCAGCAATCGCAGCAGCCGCTCCGCCGGAGCCTGGCAGACTATGCTAAGCCGAAAGTGGATACTAGCTTGGACCATGTCTTCGGCGACAGCAGCAACAAGCTCGCTTACAACGTAATCCACCTTGCGGGGCAACCTTCGGGACGACCTCACTGAATATTAATGGATGCATTACTATTCCAGAATGTGACGTTTCGTGCGTTTATGATGCGCAGTTTGAACCGATGCCTGCGGGCTCCCTCTTCGTCCGGACATTGATTCTTTCGGGCGTGTTCTTCTTCCCGGTTTGGTTCATGATCAACGATGAGTACAAGTACAGCAGCTTCATGGACAAGTAAGAATGAAACTCGACAGCATGTGCTACCCTGCCGTGGCCGCTGAGGGCACACCCTTGGGTATGCCATGACTGCAGGCTTGCTGAGGCGAAGGCCAAGAAGGAGGCATCAGCATAAAGGCGGACATGTTATCGCCGTGCTTGAGGAGCGCTACTCAAAGCCTCCCGAGGACTCGCTCGATATGAGGACGCCGGTGACACGCCCCTCTCTCTCCAGCGTGTAGAGTGCGGCCATGGACGCCTCCACCATGCGCCCTGGAGGCTCGGGGGACAGAGCGACGAGGGTGGCAGCCCCGGAGGCGTGAGGTGTTAGCCCCTCACTGCACGGGTTTCATCGCGCGGGGCCGTGCCCCAGTAGTGTCGTGTCGTGTCGTGTCAACTCGTGCTGGCCTGGGGAATCGGCGCCGCCCACGGCTGGCAGGCGCGTGCACACTCGCGCGCAAGGTCACACGCGTGGCATTGGAACACGTCCTGGGCAGGGCCTTAAGGCCGGACCGGTGTCGTAGGCGGGGCAAGCGTGTCAAGGCGCGTTTTGCGACGGAGCGTGTCGGCTGGGTGGCGACGAGCGCGCCTTGGCCCCTTCTGTACTACTATGTGGCTTATCCGTTAGTGTTTCCAAACTTAATAGCGATGAAAGTGATGAAGGGGCTGTGCTTCCTCCTCCCACCCACCCCCAACAACCCCCCGCGGACGCACCTGCGAAGAGGAAGGGCGTCTTTCTGTGCGGCCACACCACCTGGTCGCTCGTAAGCTGCAGGAAGTCCTCCCAGCTGGGGAGCTTCTTGACCTCGCCCTTGCGGACGCTCTCCAGCACTTCGCGATAGATGAGTGCGGCGAAGCCTGCGGGGCGGGGCGGGGCGTGCAAGCGGAGGTTCAAACACGCGTGCAGCCATGCCGGCGCCCATGCGACTGGTCTGGTCTGCGTGGTGCTCCGCGCGATGTGCGGTTTCGGGCCAACCTGTCATGGTACGAGGTCGTGCAAGGCAGACGTCCGTGCAGCTGTGGTACAAGGGTGTGTATGGCAAACTGTTGTTGGGGACGGCGTGTCGTTTGGGGGCGTGCTGGATTGGTACCGCGCGCGGCTTTGGTCCCGGGCGCCGTTGACGGCCGAGAATTGGGTCTGGTGGCATCTTGAATGGGCTTGTTGCGCTATGTGCCATCTAACGGTATTGCCGTTTGCACACAGCAGCATGCTGCCAAGCGGCCCCGCTCGGCCGTGAAAGACGTCTCGGGAGGCCCTCATCCCCGTCGCCCAACACCGCCATCCGTTCCTCCGCTGCGGTTCGGACATAACCGTATTCCTCCCCCGCCATTTTTCCTTCACAACGAAACCGGCAACTCCCCCAAGGGTACCGTATGTAGGTAGGGTAGGTAGAGCCCAGGCGCAGTCGCAGCACACACACACCCGGCGTTCCCTCGTCCCGGGCCGTTTTCTTGTACCCCCCGGACACCTCGGGCCGCCTATCGCGCGCACCTGACTGCGTGGGGAGCTCGCCGACCAGTTTGTAGTCAAAGATCTCGGCACGCTCCCCGAAGTACCAGGCGTTGCCGGGCTGCAAAGCGGGCGGCCAGAGATCGAGAATCAAACAAACCATTCATTAAGCGGCAGCACGGCTGAGAGGCTGTTGGTGCCCGGTTAGTGGCAAGATCGTCCCATGCAGTGACACACCGCCCTGTGGCCCCGCCGGCCCCATACCAGATACCGCCCTCGCCGCCCCTCACCGCAATTGCCAGCCCTCATACCTCATCCATTTCCGCCAGCTCCGGAACACCCTGGGGTGGGGTTGGGGTTGGGGGGGAGTGCACATTACCGGGAGACCGCGAGGCAGGGCGGGCAAGTACGGTAGTTGGTTGGATGCGCGCCGGTACCAGAACACTGGCAATCTAAGCATGCATGGATGCTGAGGCGGTTCCCAACTGCTATGCCCTGCAATGCTAACATCAAGCCGCGACGCCGCTCCCGGGCCGGCCGCACATGGCTGTGCGGCCGCCTGCCCCCCACTCCTCCAGAAGCACACCGGGCCGCACTGCGTCACGCGCCCATAGGAAAACACGGTTGTCGTTTCCATGCGCGCGCGCAGCCCATTCCCCTCCCGACCAGCCGCCTGCTGGGCCGCACAGCTCAGGAGCCCGGCTTCCCCGCCCCGCCCAAACTCCCGAACCCGCTCAGATACCAAACCACCCCCAGCTCAAACGCTCAAACCCCGGGCAAACGCCGCAGGCAGGTACATGCCAGCAAGGGTCACGCGTCAACCAGGCGGACGACTCGCAAGCTGTGGGTGCGCACCGGCCCAGGAGATACTTTCCCGGTACGGGCCACGCCACAGTACGGGCCACGGCACAGTACGGGCCACACCAGGGTCACCTTCAACACACACCAGGGTCACCACCCCCAGGGTCCATCCATAGCAGCGAAGCAAAGCGCTCCGGCGGCAACCTCTCCATCGCACTCAAGAGGCAGCCAGCCATGAGCCATCCCTGCGCCCTCAGCGCTCGCGAGCCCGGCGCCCGGGGCCGCGAGCCGACCCACGGGTCCCACATCCCACCAGACAAGCTCTCCCCTCCGCCGGCCAGCCCTCCGCAGGCAGCGCTCAACCACGCACACGGGCACTCTGCCCTTTCCCGGATGTGGAAGGGCAGAAGGTGGTTGAGGGGCAGCGCCTGATGATGATGATGATGATGATGATGATGATGAAAACTGGATTGCTGAGAGGGCTGCGCTCCAGCCGCAAGAAGGTGGAGCGCACCCACACGCATCAGCAACCGACGGCAGGGATCGACAGTTTTGCGCGGGGCCTTCGCCTTCCCGCGGAGCGGCTTTGGGGGGCAGGGAGGTGGAGGTGAGGGGAGCGCTCCGCCCTGTGGGGTTCCGCTAAACCTGCCTTCCTAATACGAAAGAATACCGAACACGTAATCGTGAATGAATCGGTTTACAGTGGACCCAGAGGACCTCCGGTGCATATCGCACCCGACATTTATCGTGCTCGTGTCTGCGTTGATCCCTCAGGCCAGGCCGGCGCGGCAGCCAGCCGTTCCTCACCTTTGACAACTTGGGCACCAGCTCCCGCGGTACCCGGATCTGGATGGCTGCTTGGTCCAGGGAGGCCGCCTTGTAGGGGGGAGTGGCAGCGGGGCCCAGGCGGAAGGGAAGGCAACAGCTGTGGTGCGTGTGTGTGTGTGTGTGTGTGTGTTGGGGGATGAGCAGGCTGCTGTGTGCAAGGAAAACCTGGAAAGGCACCTGGGACCCCGTGTTGGATCTTGGACACGCTCATGTCTGCATCCCGGAATCCAACGCAAACGCGAACGAAGCATTACAAGTGCCCCTTGACGTCGGAAATGGTGCCTGCCACGCACTGTTCCAGGGCTCAGGTCCCTGGCCGTGCTCTCCAGCTGTGATGCTGAGTGGCGAGGAGGACTGTCCGGACTTGTCCGGAATACGCTTACACAGTCGTACCTGGAGCTCTTCGGGGCGGAGAACTGTCCGAGGGTCGATCGCGCATACTGAAGGGGGAGTGAAGCGATGATGGGATTGGGGGCAGAGGGGGGCGGGTCAACTTATGCCGGGGCGTTTGCGGCATAGGTACATGGTGCGGCCCCTGCATCAAGGGATCGGCGCACCTTCTTGGGGAGTTCCCCCCTTCTGCAGGCCCAAAAAATTCAGCGAGTCCGATAAGTTCCACAGCCCAGCACAGCCGGCAGGCGCGGCTTTGCGCGTGCTGCGCGCAACCTGACGCAACATATCGTGCTCAAGGGCGTTGCAACCAAGGGCTTGCTCAACGGGTTACTTGCTTTCAATGGTAATACAGATTGAACTGTAGACAATTTTAACAAAATGGAGTTTCATTAATTGAAAACGTCTTTGGTTCCTCCAACCCACTTTGTAATGACCCCGGGGCCTGACACTATGTGACAGACACGAAAGTGCCTCAAGTAATACTTGTTATAGTTTAGTTACTCGCAACATTAGAAATGCTTACATGCTGCAAACGCGCGCTCATCCACCGCTTCGACAATCGCCGAACCAGGCCCGTCCTCGCAAGAGCCGAGGCGAATGTCTCCACCGAATCTCGACCGCTTAAGCAGATTACTTTGAAAGTTACGCCCCTTACTCCGGAAAACATCAAGCCCTTCGGTCAGGTGCAACACTCGCGTCGTCGTCGTTCGGCGTTCGGCGTGCGCGGGCATGCAGCGCTTTACATGCCGATGCGATATGCAGATCATCTCCAGCTCGGATGATGGGAAGCTATTCGACCAGGAGGACGCACAGCTGGTGCTGAACCAAGGGACACCAAGGTACGTTGATGGCGTGAATGGCTTGGAAAGGGAATACCCGAAGACGCGTATGAAAACACACAATAATTTAAAGTTGCTCGAACGTCGCTGCGATGTCTTGGATGCGAGCTCACCGGGACCCATGGGGCTGTTAGCAGATATAAACCCAACCCGAAGCTCTGGGGACACCTTTTGAAAGCATTCATCAACGTGCTAAGCCTCCGCTAATGAGTCGTGCGGCAGCTGCACTGCCGTTTTCGTCGCCACGCCAACAGAAGCCTGGCCACGGCAGTAGAGCAAGTAGTGCAGCGCCTCCAGACGTCCAGAGCCGCGTAATCGTTGGAAATGCGCTGTGCCCCTCTGTGCCCGGCCCTCAGACATACAAAGTAACGATCCAGCCCACCATCCTGAACCCTGGGCGTGGCTCTGCGCTGTTGTCACCGGGCCCCTCCCCTGACCCTCGCCCCCCGCAACGCCCTGCCGCTGAGCGCAACCGCAGGTTCTACATCATGCGGCTCCCCGCCCGCGGCCTCCGCTTCCACCGCATCACCTACCACGGCAAAGTGACGCAGTGCCTGGGGGGCCTTACGCCGCCGCACAGCTGGTAGGTAGGACAGCTGGTAGGTAGAACGGCCAGGCGGTGCCACCGCTGCCAGACGACCTGTGTTCCATGTTCCACCGCTGCGGTACTACATGTGTTATTATTCCCTCTCCCAATGGTCCCTCCGCGCATCGCCGCGCCGGCTCACCCGCCCCGCGTTTCCCCGGGGGCCCCTCCCCACGGGACGCCCGTCGGCGTCGCGACGGCGGCCTCGGCGCTCTGCGTTCCGGGCCGTGGGCGCCAATGCAAATGGAAGTTTGGGGGCTGGGTGTCAGTCGGTCAGAGGCCGTAGGTCTGTGGGTGTTGGGTTTGTGGGCTCGGGGCGGACAGAGCGGACTTTATGGTGGGTTTCACCAAACCATGTGCGCAAACAGTGTGGCGCCTCCACAGCGGTTGCAGACGTCCAGGGCGCCCCTGGGACGCTGTCCGTTGTCCGTGCGAATTGCACAGCGCTCTGCGCCCCGGCTCCTCCTGGTGGCTCACACCCTTGGCCAGGCCAGCGCGCATTTCAACCGGATGGGGAGCCGCGCTGCTGTGCGTCTGTTCGGCCCGTGCGGCTGTGTGGCCGGGTGAAGTGCTGCTGTGCGTCTGTTCGGCCCGTGCGGCTGTGTGGCCGGGTGCAGTGCTGCTGTGCGTCTGTTCGGCCCGTGCGGCTGTGTGGCCGGGTGAAGTGCTGCTGTGCGTCTGTTCGGCCCGTGCGGCTGTGTGGCCGGGTGCAGTGCTGCTGTGCGTCTGTTCGGCCCGTGCGGCTGTGTGGCCGGGTGAAGTGCTGCTGTGCGTCTGTTCGGTCCGTGCGGCTGTGTGGCCGGGTGCAGTGCTGCTGTGCGTCTGTTCGGCCCGTGCGGCTGTGTGGCCGGGTGCAGTGCTGCTGTGCGGCATGCGCACGCACGGCTGTTTGCCGGAGCCCGTTTCTCCTCCATTCCGCCCCTGCGCCGCATTGCACACCACTTGGGCTATACCTTCAGTAGTAAAAGGTGGCCATGGAAAGCCGGCGAAGGGCTGACGAGCGGCCAGGAGGACCAGGTGCTCACAACAGGCGGTGTTCCGGGCGCTGCGCTGCGGCTGCGGCCGTACGGCGGCGATGCTCGCTCTGGGTTGCTTAAGCCTCCCCCATTCGCGTGAGGATGACACAACACGACAGCACCGTCCGCAACACAACGGCACGGAGGAGAGCGCCCTCGGACAACTGCCGTGGACCTTGCCGCTTTCCTGCAGCGCTGCAAGCTCACTTCACCGCTATCAGATCCGCAAGGACCCACATGGTGGCCCACGCGGCCCTGCCCGGCCGCTCTCCCACCCCCACTCCCCACTCCCCGACGTCGCCCTCAGTTCCTTGGCTGCGATACCGTCACTTTTGACCCCCCGGACGCTCCACCCCCGCAGGTACATGGCCCTGGCTGCTCCCAGCGGCAGCCTGGAGCGCTTTCCGCGCCCCGAGGACATCCGCGTGTTCCGGATCCCCTTCGGCAGTTTCATTAAAATGGAAGTCGGCACCTGGCACGCCGGTGGGTTCCCGACTTCCCGTACCGCGGCACCGATATGGTCCGGGACACAAGCGGCCCGGATGCGGCACCATGTACGGCATAAGTTGTACGGCAATCTCTGGCCTCGATCCACTGTGGGCTGAAATAGTTTGCCTGTGGCCTTTGTGTGCGGCACGGGATTGCGGCGCTGCCTTACATGCCGCAGGCCCGCTCTTCGCGGAGCCGGAAGCCATGGATTTCTACAACCTGGAGCTTTCGGATACCAACGTCACGGATCATAACACGCACGACTATCGGCGGCACAGCGGCACTGAGTTCCTGGTGGTGGACGAGTTGCCGTAGAGTACGGCAGTGAAGAATCGTAGCTGCCCGCCATGGCCCGCAGCTATGATACTGTACTGCCATACTCACTGACGCACCGGTCAGCCAGCGCAGTGGCAGTCGGCAACAAAGAGCCGAGTGTGGTTGTGATCCGGTGTCTTTGTGTTGACATGGAAGCTTTAGACAGCTTTCAGCGTCTCGGACGTAGGGCTAGGCCATAAGTTTGCACGGACATGACGGCTGGCTTGTCGGCAGGACTTGGGATGCGCTTGGTGCTTTTATTGCCTTCTATAGCGCCATGCGGCGCCGTAAAAAGCCGAGCAGGGCTGCATCATTCTCCCAAGGCGTTTGTAAACACGGCGATGCAATTATGAGACGGCGAGAAGCATAGCCAGCGCTGGTTTTGACGACTCAAAAATGGTGCGATTGTCGGACGGACGGTTGGTGGCTCACAGCGGTGAGAGGGACACGGGCAGGCTTCGGGCTGCAATCTACGCTCAGCTCCACCTTACAGTAATATGAGTTTATGTCGTGTAAACCATTCTTCCGTTGAGCTCACAGTACAGCACGGACGTGGGACGGCCACCGCCGCTCTCACCCCCAGCATTTATGGCAACAACAAACACGCCAGCGCGTGACAAAAAGTTCTCTTCATGGCGCCGCCCTCTCGAGAAAATCGGTGCAGCGCCTTGTGCGTGAAACTGTGCACGAAAATGGACCGATCGACACTCCCCCTACGGACGACTAACCTCTAGTAAACTATGGTACAAAAATAAAAGGCAAGAAACGTGGTTTGGTGGAACAAGTTCCACTCCTGTTCCACGCGAATACCTCTGATTGGAAATGCTCCCAGTAATGCGAGCCTGGCAGCCAGGAATCAGCTGAAAGGGCAAGCATGGTAGGTTGGGAGAGGTGTAACCCCTAAGCCACCCGCATCACCATAAATGCATAAAACACGCCTCACGATCAGTAACCTGCCATTTGGGCTCCTTGTCGACGGGGTTTAGACGTTCATCTGTTGCGTCAAACCCGCAACGACTGAGGCCCTCTGCATGCCTCTAGTGGGGGCTGATGAAGCACGACCCACCCCCTGTTCGCCCAATGCGCAGAGCTGCGAGTTAAAGGCTACACACACGCGCAACACGGATATTGGGTATCCAACATTATAGTACCGTGTGCCAGCGCAGGTAGGTAGGTGTATGTGGGGGCACAGGCAAAGGGGTAACGCAGACCCGGAAAAAATTGTCCCATCCACAACACAACCAGACGCGAAAAAACTAGCGACCCGCAAGCAGCACGCCGAAGTTCAATAGCAACATACAATACGTTCCTATGGCAACCGCAAAATCCTACCAACAAAACGCCCGAACAAAACCCGCAGCCAACGGGCGCACAGCTCCTCGGCGGTGTCGCATACCCGTGGCGGAGGCACCCCTGGCCACGACTACCCTGACTTGGCCTTTCGCTGCACACACTTGCGAAACGAGATTCACACACAATCAGTTGGCAAGCAGCACAAAACGTGCATGTCGCTCCGCCACATCGAGCGCCAGTCCACGGCGGCCACCGCTGCAAGACGCAAAGCGCGAGTACACGTTGGTAAAAACGCAGCTCTTCACTAAGCGAAACTCGTTTTGATCGTCGTATCTTCCCGTCTCCTCACAGTAAACTCCAGCCGCCCCGCAAGCAATAGGCCCATCGTTTCGCCCTCAGCTGCGATATATACACTCTTTTCCCACCTCGAAGCTCTCATCACGCCCGCAGCGCAAACGAACTAAAGAGAACGGCAAAACTAAGCACTGGCTAAAGCAGCAAACCGACATTGCATCAAAACAACTTGGCATGGCTTACCCAAGGTCCTCAACTGCAGCAACACCGCCCGGTTCCTCAACGAGCTTTGACCCGATTGCAGCTGACATGTAGGTAAGCCACAACGCCAGGCACGATAACAACGAAGCAAAGGCGGACCGGGGCAGACAACGTGTCATACCCGCAAGGTCCAACTGGCAAAATTCTGACAGCGAACCGACCCGACACACCCAATTAGATGCAGCGCGAGGAGATTTGCTTATTTACGGCGGCGCATCTGCCCGGGGAATCGCTTCCCCATTAAAGAGGCCCCCTTCTGCAGTCACGCACACTCGGCAATGCTTGTCGAGCAATCTTACGGGCTGGCCACCTTATGCGAGCCACCAACCTCAGCACGAGCACGCCACCGGCCGCAGTTGTTTCCGCGGCCGACGGTTGAACATTGCCGGTTGGGGGCCGGGAATACTGGTTGCCGTGGTGGTGCCCAGCGCGTGGAGGAGGGGCGTTCCCTGTCCCGGCTCCTGCGAGGTGGAAGGGGCGATGCAGGTAACCTTCCCGTGTAGAGAGGTATGCATCGAGTGCGTTAAGCATTGAAACTTTATTGGGACTTATTGAAAAGCATGTATTGTCCCATGCGCAAGCGCAACGGGGCAACTGCAGGATATGCGCGCCAGATGCAGTCACCCTGCAACCGTCCAACCCTATGCAGGGAACAAGGTACACATCAGAAGAGTGAACATCCTAGAAGTTTTTGCATGTCACAGAGGTGCTTTCAAGGAGCGGAGAGTTGTCAGAGAAAGGCCAGCATCTGAAACAAAAGGTCAACACGCGCAACAAAAAATATGTCAAGCATCTTACGATATTGCTAGCGTCAAGCGAGATGCATATACAACGAAGTCTCTTCAGGTACATACCACACTTCCCGTCAAACGATGCGACCAACAGCAGGCCAATCTGTCAGGGCCCACCTGATATTCGTCCGATGATGCATCGAGATAGTGGGACTCCTTCCGAAAGCAATCCTCATCGTGATGTGCCTCCGCCGAGGAATCTGAGGCAGTCACACCGCCGAAGTCGTCGCCTTGCCCAACGGAAGCCGGGCCACGGCAGTAGAGCGAGTAGTGCAGCACCTCCAAAGCCTCGTACTCGTTGTAAATGCGCTGCACGTGGCCCGCATACCTACAAGGAAACGGCCCGGTCCCTCTGTTAAGGCTAACCGCCAAGAGACGCGGCCCGATTCGATCGGACTGACAAGAGCGGAACCGAGTCGGTTCACAACCTCACCCGTTCAGGTCCTGAGACTTGCGTTTGCCACCGGCAGCGGCAGCCGGCAGCGCCCCCTTGCGTGGGCCCTTGGTCACCACCACTTGGTGGGAGACGACATCGCTTCGGCTTGCATTCACCGCGGAGGAGCGGCGCGCGCCAGGAAAGTACCCAATTAGCGAGCCCTTGACCAGGTAGCGGCTGCCACAGGCATTGCAGAGCGTAGGCTTCTCCGGGGGCCCCTTTCTCCAACAAGGAGTCTGCGATGTTCCGCAGTGGCAGCACGGCCCGCCGTTCGAACCGCGCATTGCTTCAGCCTTTTAACTGTGACGATGCCAAGTGTCCGGTAGCGTGCTGTAGGCCTGGTGCCCTCGATGTGGAGCCGCCGAAGTGCGATGGTCCCTTGCTCACAGAGATATGAATCGTCAGCAAAGATTGTCCCGGATAGCAACAAGGTTACACACGTTCAGATGATCCTAATTTCTATGTTTACTCTTTCAAGCCGGCAACGAGAGTAAAGTATGCCCCGCGGCTGATGTCAGCGTACGGGTGGCCGAGCGTCGTTGATGGGCCCAAGGCCAGGGAGGCGTGCGGAAGAGGGCTCTGCGAGAGAGGATGTATCAGGGCGACAGGAAATGTTAGGCATGTCATTCTGAAGTCAAGGGACCAACTCCGGACGAGAGTGCTGATCATCGACGGCTGATGGTCGATGGCCCGGGAACAGCTGCTTCTGGATTTCCACTGGGCAACGTACAACCGAAGTCACGTCGACTGTTGCTCTCAGTGACCAAGTACCACTGAGTGCGAGCCCATGAGGATTCCGCGCGCGGGTGTATCTCCGCGCACACTTTATGATAATCAGGAAAAGGGCTCCACATTGCTTTTTCCGGGACGCAAAAACAAAAACGCGCATTATCCACTAAGTGAAATTATCGTTTGCTCGATGCTATTCTTACGTTCAACGAGCAGCTCTCTGGACTTGTTGCTCATCTTGTCCAACCCACTTTCCGCGACCACCTAACCCAGCACAATAAGCCGGGCCAGGTAGTTTGGCAGACACCCAATAACTAGGGCTGCTATGAGAGAGCGTTTCATTGTCCGGCTTCTCGGCAGTTTTGAGGCGCTGCGGCAGGTCTTCCGACGGAACAAAATCGAGCCGTCATTTCAGGATATATGAACTGGGTCCATCGGAAAACAGCACTAAAGTACTTCTAAACGAGACCCCTGTAGCGTCCGCCCTAGGGTTCAATAGTAAATGCGCCAGGGTGCGCCTGCTGGAAGTCCTGCCGGGCTTTCCGGGCCCAGTATGCGGGAGTGTGCATGTCCTCCCCCGAAGCCTTCGGCGCGAGCTTTTGACCGTTACTCGCGCTGTCGCTTAAGGTTGCAGCAAGCGTTACGTTGAACCACGCCGACGCGACAGTTGCCGGCATCGACTGCCCGTGTCGGAGGCTGGCAAAGCAAACCTCGTTTGCTTCGTTCGGGAGCCCGGAACGGTGCCACCCTCGGTTCACCCCCTTGCGCTGTGCTGGGTGGTGCGGCAGCAGTCATCGCCGCGCGTCGGTCCGTCTCCCCGGCCGCCCCGACAACGAAACAACTCGACCAGCCTCTCGGCATTCCATGGCGGCGCAAGTCCCAGACGCAGTGGCTTGGAGGCCTCAGGACCCTTCGGGACCGCGGCTGCACGCTGCTAAAAACAAGACACGTTGTCATTGCCCGATCAGCCGAGCAAGTAGGCTTGCCTGAACAAGCGGCCATATGAGAACGAAAACCCACACTCTGGACCACAAAACCGTGCTCGGCTACCGCATCCTCGCACACATAGACACATTCCCGCCGAGCCAAACAATGTATAGCGGGCCACGGGCAATGCGTAGAATAGCATGCGTGACACACACGTATTCGAGTGGTGCGCCCCCAAACCCACCACCCGGGCCACCCTTGCACGGGGAAGCGTCTCCATGCCGCGCACATCCGCGCCCGCGCCGTCACGCAGGGCGCACGCCCTGCAATACCTGCTTCCCATAGGTCAGCTGCTCACCTCCGCCGAAAAAACTGGCATGCCAACGCTTTTTGGGCCTCATCCCTCTGCCGTCTGCACAAAAGGCCTCTACACTGCCGCCACTCCAGCGCCAGCCGAGATGGCGTCAGTGGACACAGCTCCTGCACCAAGTACGAACAACGCAACTTCGCCCAACTTCACATCTGGCCTCGCCCGTTCAGCGACAATGTTCCTGACGTGTGCCTGAACTGCACCGCGTGTACCAACCCAACCCCACCTCCCACCGACGGCTGGGCTAACCACTGCGCAATCGGCTCGGTCACTGCCCCCGAGCAGCTCCCAACAGCCCACCCGCGACCCTCAACAGCCCTAACAACGCCCGCCTGCGTTCCATCGCCGCTGCTGGTGTTCACCGGCACCTCCGAAACCAAGCGCTGCCGACCGCACCGGCCGCCGCCTTGCAGCCGCGGCTCTGGGTGCTCATTAGACCCCCATCCCTCCCACTTCATTCTTAAGGTTGGAGGCGCTCCATGACCCAGGCCTCCGAGTCGCTGGGCGCCGCCCGGCGGAAGCGGATGCGGTCGTGCAGGCGGCTGGGCCGGCCCTGCCAGAACTCGATGCTGGTGGGGCGGATGAGGTAGCCTCCCCAGTGAGGCGGCTTGGGAACGGGTTGCGACGCATCGGAGAAGCGCTGCTGCAGCTCCAAGTTCCTGCGTGGGCGGGGAGGGAGGGCGGATAGGGAAGGGCGGATGAGGGAGGGCGGATGAGGGAGGCCGGAAGGGGGGTAAAAAGAAGATACCGGAAGAGAGGAGGAAGCTCTCGCCTGTCTTACATATCAAGGAGGAGGGAAGGAGGGGTAAGGGACGAGCGGGACCATCACAGGTGGAAGAGGTGCTGGTGGAGCACGAAAGGCAGGGCCAAGGCAGGGCCAGCGGCACGAGGGCGGGGCCGCGCCTAGGTGAGCGCGTAGGGGTTGTCGCCATCCCCGAGATGCCCCGGCGGGCCTCAGATGACGTGGGTTGACGTCGGATGACGCTCCCCGAAGCGGCTCCCAACGACCGACAGCAGCGCGTCTGTGTCCACGAAAGCAACTCCTTCGCCGCCTTACACGCCGTCCCCATTGCATTTAATTGCCCCTCCCCCGTTAACCTGGGGCTGATTCGAACCTTGGGCTGGTTCCGGGGGCGGCGAGAATGGAGTGGGTACCCAGCCCCAGCCGAGTTCCCGCCGTGTGTACCACAGAGGCAGGCGCAGTTCCCGCCGTGTGTACCACAGAGGCAGGCGCCGGAGACAGCCCGGCAACCACAGCACGGCGTCGCCTGGCCTTCCTTCCACCCCAAAACCCCTCCCCTTTTCCCTCCTCCCCTCGTCTGCACTGCTTTTCGCATCCCCTTGCCCTCTCCTCCCTTCCCTCCTTCACCCCCTCCTCCCCCACCTGGCCTCCAGCTCCTCCCGATCTCGACACGGCTGGCTCTGGCTGCTGACCCACGCGCCGATCTGGCTGCCCCGGGGCCGGCTGTGGAAGTACTCGGTGCTCTCCTCCTCAGGAACCTTCTCAACCACACCTTCAACCCTGAAGACAAGTGACAACCACCCAACCGGGGAGGGCAAGGGGGGTGGGCCAAGCACTTGGGAGCAAGAGGGCCGGCCGGCACCGGCCCGGGCCGGCGTGGGGCGGCCGTCAACATCCTCCCGAAAACCAGGCCGTCACACGCGTCAGCTTTCCAACTTGGTCGGCACTGCGGCTGCCGCTGCACGCGTACCACTTCAGGACCAGCTGGGGCTGCTGCGGCCTTGGCAACCGGTGGTGGAAGCTGTCCCGACCGGCAGCATGACGGTAGGGCAGCAGCCACACGACCTGCCGCTCCTGCCACGATGCTCCGTGGCTGCAGTTCCTTCCTCGGCTGCGACCGCGCCGAGGAAGGAACTGCAGCCACGGCATCGTGGCAGGAGCGGCACGACGCGCTGTGCTGTGCTAATGGAAGTTTAGGACATGCTGGGGGCCGTAAAATGTACGCGCACGCAGGCAGGCAGGTTGTGCCGGCAGCACAACAAAAGCGCTCCTCGCCCCTCGCCCCTCGCCGGGCACCACAACGAACGGCGATCGCTGTTCAACTGCCGCACGCGACACCCAGCCCCGGATGGGACCGCGGCGGCAACCGCGTGCGGGCCCCTTGCGGGCCTGGCTCTTGACACCCCCCTCTTGACACCCGCTCTCGACACCCCCCTCTTGACACCCCTCTCCTGTCACCCCCCTCTCACCTGACCTGCCGCTGCAGCTTCTCCCAATAGATGGAGAAGGCCGCGTGTCCGTTCGCGAGGTCGTCGCCCTTCCGACTGGCGTAGTTGGTGTAGAACACAAAGCCTGGAGGCGCCGGAGGGCGGGCCGGGCGGGCGGGCGGGCGGGAGGGAGAGAGGGAGGGCGGGTGGGCGGGTGGGCGGGCGGGAGGGCGGATTTAGGGAGAGGGGGCGGGCGGGAGGGCGGGAAGGGCAAGTGACGTCGTGGGGGCCGGAGCCCAAAGCGGTAAGGAGGGAGGGAGGCATGCCCGCAGGGCCGTCGCGCGTCTTTGTGGCACGTGGAAAAGCCAAGCAGGCACGCAGGCAGGCACGCAGGCAGGCACGCAGGCAGGCAGGGCAGTGGCCTCCGTGCCGGCCGACCAGCTAGCGGCTACACCTCCGCGGTGCGTGCAGCCTCCGTCCTCGCCCCGCCCTGCCCTGCCCTGCCCTGGCACTTGCTGCTGTCCGGACCGCTGCCCAACGCCATCGCCGCAAAACCTCACTCCTCCAGCCCATTGGCACGCAGGCACATCCGGAGGGGAAGGGAGGGGCAGGGACACAAACCAGATACCGCAGCGGGGGGACGGCGGCAACCAGGAAGGGCCAGGCGAGCGAGAGCACCACACAGCGTGGCTCCTGGTCTACCCCCCTCCCTCCCACCCACCCACAAACCCACCCACACAACCGGGGGCTCCCTGCCGCGGTCCGGCCTGCCTGGCTGGCTGCCTGGCTGCCTGCCTGCCTGCATGGCTGGATGACTGGCTGGCTGGCTAGCTATGGTCCGATGCCCTCGCGACACGGATGCACCGCGGCGCAGCGCAGCGGAACGCAGCGGGACCGCAACCCAGTGCAACGCGCGCCCACCCTCACCCCGTTGGTCATATCCCTTGAGCAGCACCACTCGCACGCTGGGCCGCCCCTCCGTGTTGGTACTGGCCAGACTGATGGCGTTGGGCTCCTCGCATACCTGCATGGATCCGCAGGCGGGGGGCGGGGCGGGGCGGGGGGGGATTTGAAGAGTGAATTGAGGGGGAGGGGGAGGTATCCGAGGATAGGCCGGAGCCCGAGGACGGTGGGAATACGTGGGTGCGTAACAAAGTGGAGTCTTTCCGGTTGCGGCTGGATCATGACGGAGGTCGCCGGCGAGTAGCTGAGACGAGAAGAGGTCATTAGCTGAGACAGAGAATGGTCATTGCACGGAGGGTTGTGTAAGGAGGGAAACGCCTGCGGGCGATGGACAGCAATGGACCCGGGCGGCACCACCGCGACGGGTGACGGCGACGGAGGCATCCTGCCAGCTTGACCCGTTGGAAATGTTTGCATATGTTTCCCCGAAATGTCCTTCTGTTTCCCACCCGCCTCCCGGTGCGCTCCCCCTGCCTGGTGGAGGGTAGAAGCGGCAGCACACCACCGCACCGCACTGCGGCGTGTGCCGGAGCCCGCCAACCGGCGGAAACCCGCCACTAGCACACACTTGCACACCCTCCCATACACGCCCTTGCGCCCCCCCCTCCCTGTCCTCACCTTTCCGGTCACCGCCGCCTTGAACCACTCGTCAAACAGCTGCAGCGGGTCTCGTCCCGCGAAGTCCGCCTCCTGAAGGCCGCCCCGCTCGTAGCTGATGCGCATGTCGGCAACCTGACGGCCCGCCAACCGGCCACAAGGGCGGGGGGCAGCAACACGGTTAACAACATGAGCAAGGGGGCTGCAACACGGTTAAGAACATGAGCAAGGGGGCTGCAACACGGTTAAGAACATGAGCAAGGGGGCTGCAATACGGTTAAGAACATGAGCAAGGGGGCTGCAACACGGTTAAGGACATGAGCAAGGGGGCTGCAACACGGTTAAGAACATGAGCAAGGGGGCTGCAACACGGTTAAGAACATGAGCAAGGGGGCTGCAATACGGTTAAGAACATGAGCAAGGGGGGCAGCAATACGGTGCCGTCACACGGGGTCACAACCACACGGGGCCGCAACCACACGGCCACATATGGCCACAACCATATGAGCAAATACCGCAACACAACAGAGGAACGACCAGAGGGGGCAGAACGACGGGACCGCAGAGGGGTGGGTGGGTGGGTGAACGTGCAGTTCACCCGCGGCTCGGCCCCGGCGGAAATGCATCGGCGGCGCGCACCTTGGCTTGGGCCGCCGCCGCAGCGGCCGCCTTATTGCTGTCGGCAGCTGTCCCGCCAATGCGCACGCACATGGCCGTCCCCGGGTAGGGCGGCAGGATGAGCTGGAAGCGGTCGCGTACGGCGGGCGGCACGAAGCGGCCCCCCAGGTAGTGGTGGGCGCCCTGGCGGCGGCGAGGGCGAGGTAAGGGCGCAATGATCCAGGGAAGGCGGCTGTCCATGCGATAGGTGGGATAGTCAGCGTAAGAGTGGGGCCCCACTGTGTTGTCCACTTGACAGTGGGGCCAGAGCGACGGGGGTGGACCGGGTTGCAGGCATCAAGCGGACCACACATCCTCCAGGCGACCCCTTCCACGCTTCGTCGCGACACCCCCATGATGGCCTGCACCCCCCCCTGATGATGACATCGCAATATGACGACACTGAGGCACCCCCGCAATGATTCCCCCAATCCAATCCAATCGAATCCAATCCAATTTAATCCAATCCGATCCAATCGAATTCAATCCAATCCATTCCGGACGCCTCGCTGCTCAAGCACGCCCTCGGCCCCAGCACGCGCACGCACGCCGCCGCTCCCATCCCAGCTGCCCAGCGCTCCAGCCCCCCACGGGCACCTCCCCCCCCTTACACCCTCACGCAGGCTTGATCGCGTCGCCTCTGTCCCATCGCTGCGGTTTCCCCTTCATCACCACCGCACACCCACCCAGGCCTCGCGCCCCACCGGTCCCTGCTTGCTTAATTCCTTCCATCTCGGGGTCCACGTTCTCGCTGCCCACGCACCCCCAGAGCGACAACCCTGCCCCTCGCTGCGCTTCTCCGTCTTGGTAAGGTTACAGATATGTTCGGTAAGTATTGCTCCCGAGTGCCGGGTCCGTTCGCTAAAACCGTCTCTGTTCCTTTGCTGTAGTATCTCCTCCCCTCCCCTTCCCCCCCCTACACACACCTTGAAGTACTTGGCGCACATCTTGGGGGCGGTGAGGGACACGAGCATGTCGGGCTGCAGGCAGGCGCCCGGGGGGGCCCCGCTGTCCCCCTGCTCCACATGCCAGCCGCTGGGGATGTCAACCGACACAATGGGGGGCGGGCTGGCGCCGGGGAGCAGCGCCTGCACACACAGAGAGGCACACACACAGAGAGGCACACACACAGAGAGGCACACACACAGAGAGGCACACACACAGAGAGTCACACACACACAGAGAGGCACACACACAGAGAGGCACACACACAGAGAGTCACACACACACAGAGAGGCACACACACAGAGAGGCACACACAGGGGCAGAGGGGCGCACCGGGGCAGCGGTAGCGGCCAATGTCAGCGGCCGTGGTGGCGGGCGGCGCCACCAGGGTATCGGGGTCGAAGCCTCGGCGAATCAGTCACGTAGACGCGCAGGCACGAGGGGCATTTCAGTCAGCCCCAGCCGCTGAGCCCCCGCGCTCCGCGCCCCGGGGGCAACCCGATATTCGCACACCCACCCACCCACCCAGCCACCCACCCACCCACCCACCCGGATGATGTCATCGAAGGGCGGTCGCGGCTGCCCCGAGAAGCTGAATCCGAACAGCGCGTCCACCACCACATCCGCCTGGGCCGACAGAGGTCCCGCAGCTGTCAGGTCGTGCCAGGCCACCAGCGGGATACCTAGGGAGCTGCGGAGGAGGAGGGGGAGGAGGAGGATGATGCAGACGAGAAGGAGGTGGTGGATATGGATGCGGATGTGGATGCGGAGGAGGAGGAGGAGCAGGAGGATTGGGTGGATGCCGATGCGGAGGATGTGGAATTGTGGATGGGAATGCAGCGGCGCCGTGCTCCATTCAAACGACAGGACGGCGGGCCCCGCGCCATGTCTCACACAACGGAACCGGACAGGGCAGCTTGCTTGTGTCAGCGTGTTCGCGGTGGGCCGACCTGCTCACCTTATCTGCTTGACGAGGCCGTTGTAGAGCGGCTTGTCGGTGGGTTTGGGGTAGCATACCTGCGGGGGAGCGGGGGGCCGGGGAGGGAGCGCCGCACGTGCGCCCAAAGGGTTGTGGAGGTCTCCCGGCCGTGCTTTGGGAACAACGCCGCCTGTATGTACACCGGCCAAGGCACGGCAGTCAGCCCTCCCCGTATCCCCAGTAGGTACCGGTCACTGGGTCGCTGTCCGCTGCGCCGTCCGCAAGTGGGTAACCGGGCCACGCCGGGCGGCGCACGCTGTTGGTTAGGCAGAGGCCACCAAGTTGCATGTCGCCCACCATATGGGCCCACAAAGCCCGCAGGCGGGTGTCCCCTCCCCTCTCCAATCCATCGCTCCGCTGCGGTTTCTTCGTAGGAAGTCCCCGCCAACATGCCTGATAGTGAGGCCTGCAGACCCCAGGGGATTACCGTGAAGTCACCGGTGTGGCACACACCACACCACGCCACACAGCGCTGCACCACACCGCACCCAAGACCCAAGACCACACCTTGACGTCGTATCCGAAGTGGTGCAGGTGCCGTGCGGCCACCAGCCCGTCTCCGCCGTTGTTGCCCGGTCCCGCCAGCACCAGCACACGGCGAAGCAGGCCACCCTTCGCGGAACAAGCAAGGATTAGGGCGCTGGCACAGGATTAGGGTTAGCCTCGCCGAGCGGCACCCTGTCATGTCCAACCGGCGTCGCGGCACCCCCCTGGTTCCGCCAGGCCGGTGGGTAAACAGTGGGGGTGGCCTCAAGACCCAGCCCGCGCCGGGCACCCCGGGCAAGCTGAGCTGAGGGTCATACTCGCCACGCTACCCGCAACGCACGACGCGCCAACTCCTCCTTCCCAACCCCCTTTTCTCCTGTGTTTACGACAGATAAGCGAGAGCGAGACCAGGCTACTACCGTATGAGAAAAGAACCAGCAATGAACGGTAGGAAGACCCCAGGAAGAGGTGCCCAGCGTGGCATAGTAGTAGTTGTATTAGAATCGAGGAGGAGGAGGAGGAGGAGGGGGAGGAGGAGGAGGAGGAGGGCCCCTCTCCCGAATCCGCGGAGGGGGGCTCACCGGGGCCTCCGGTGGGTACTCCGCAGCTAGGGAGCAGGCCGCACTCAGTCCGGCCAGCTCCATGAGCTGGTCCACACTGAAGCCCAGCACGGAGCCCATGAGCTCCTGGTCCACTGCGATGGCATCAGCTTGGCTCCTGAGGTCAGGAGGAAGCGGGAAGTGGGACAGGAGCTCAGGAGGCAGGAGGCCTTGTGCCGCGTTTCGGGGGCGCGTGGGCAGGATTGGGCACGTAGGCCGGGGGGAGGGCGCTGGCCGGGTCGGGCTGCAAGGGGCCGGGCTGTCGGGCGCGCGTTGTCAGGTAAGCAGCATCAGGCATTCATGTGGGGAATTTCGGACGTGCGGAATGACAGGTCCGGCGTGCTGGGGCGACCGCGTGAGGTGGTTCCGGCGCCACGACACCACCTCCCTGCCCTCGGCAGTGCACCATGATACATGTCGTTTATGATCGCAAAGATATAATATGACGGACTCACAGAAAGGATATAGCATCGGAACTGAGGCTTGCGGCCGTGGTCGCCATAGAAGCAGTTGTGGTTGTGGAATGAGCAGGGCGAAGCACGGTCAACTGCCGAATGTAAGAGCTTGATGGGTTCCGAGGACAAATTGGGCTCTGTTGCAGCGGCTCTGCTCTCTTCAGGGCCTGAGTAAGGTACGGGCGATTTGGAAGTTTCGAAAGTCCCAAGCGGACCTGGCAAATCGATCGCGACACCGTGCTATATAACATTGGATGTGAGCAAGTCAATACAGCGGCTACCTTTGTAATCGCATAAATAAGCGTTGCGGGTTTCAAGGTGAGTCAGAGCGTGCGACACAAACAATTAACGATACACCAGCGTGCCCCGTAAATTCGACGAAACCCTCTATTTAGTACATCGGCAACCAGGCTACTTGCACGTCGTCAACTGCTCCGCCGCTCGGCCGCTCGGCGTACGGCGTCGAGGCCGCTTTTTCCGGTTGACGCAGACTCGTTACACAACCCCTTTCTATTAAATGTTTTGGTTCCTTGCTGGAAAATTGTTTGTCAGTGAAATCCACTCAGTCACTTAAGCGCAGGAGAGTCGGGCCAGACAATCCTTCAAAGCCCCTCTCCTTGGTTGCAAGACAAGTATGGTCGAGACATAAACGCAAGATCTTGTATGTTAGGTGTTACGCTAGGTGAACTGCTGCTCCTTGCCCCGGAATTCAGCCATGGCGGACGGCGCGGAGCCGGCCTTCCGGTTCAACTTTGGGAAAGAGGAGTCCGACAAAGTCCAGGAAGAGCAGGGAGCTCCAGAATACAATGAGCCGGCAGCTGAGCTTGTTTTCCGGCCGCAGCCGGTAAGACGAACAGGGTCTAAGAACTCAGATCGTCGGGGCCGGGTTTGGTGCACACGCCCATATGTCGAGTACCCATGGCCCAGGGTATCGCATTCTACACGGAGGAAGTACCCATCGCTGAAGGACTGTCGCTCGTCAAGGTACGGTGCGCCCCTGCCCCTTGGCGTCCCCCGGTGACATAAGTGGAACCTGTCACTTGCACTGCATCACTTGCATCGGCACACCTCAACCCCCCCCATGCTGTCACAAGTCGGATCTATTCCAGATCCGGTGGGCGACCGACGCTGTGGCAGTGGATCGCCCACCGGCAGAATTATCTTGACTGGCTGGCCTCGAACTAGACCACAGGCGTACAGGCGTGCGATGTTCGTGCAAGCGGCCGCTTGCAAACCCTCGAGAGCTCCGCGTAACCCCAGATCCCTAGACATGACCCAACCGCTACCTTGACCCGTTGACCACCCCCGGTGTAGGGCATCATCAGCAGCGATGAAGCCGCCACTATTCTTTCGGATCAGCGTGTCGCGTCCAGCGACCTCGTGCCGGGGAAGTACGAAGGTGAGTCTTCCCCAGGCGGATTCGGCGCAGGGGCCCATCCGTACCAACGGGGGGGTGGCCTCTTCCACGGGACCGCGAGTGGGGCCCAGAGCTTCAGAAGGAGTGCAAGGGCTCGGGACCCACATTGGGAATCGGCGCCCCTCTTGACGAAGCCTGAAGCCTGATGGCGGCACCTCACATGCATGCCACGTAGCGCGTTGCCGTCGCCGCAGCTGTAGCATGGACGGCAGGCCGACAGCAGCAAAGAGGCCCTGGCCTCGATTTACGGAAGCGAGATTGCCCTTGTCATGTAAGGCTGTCTAGGCACAGGCTTCCAGCCCGCGATTACGGTACCCCGCCCATGAACCCGCGCGTCCAGGGGGCTTCAAGTTGTGGGAATGCACGTTTGACTTGTGCAAGGAGCTCATCAGTCGGTACAAGGTGGCGCCGGAGCGAGTGCTCACGGATCCCGACATGGGGTCCGAGTTGCAGGTGGGGCCGGTGCGGCGTTGCGGCATGTGACGCACGTCTGCGTCGCATCTCCCATGCTAGATGCTACAGGCATGACCCGTCGGCGTGGCAGCGGCTGGCTCCAGCGCATGAGCGACCGCAGCTCGCTGGCAGGACTTCCCGCACCGGCCACGTGCCGTGCCGCGCTTGCCGCATCGCGGTGGTGCCGCTGTGGCGGCGGTGCCACGGTCACGCACCCCGTGTGCCCCATGTTGCAGGGAAAACGGGTCCTGGAGCTCGGCTGTGGGCACGGCCTGCCGGGCATCCTGACGCTGATGTGCGGGGCGGAGGTGCACTTCCAGGTGCGGGGCGCGTTCTCCGGGTCAGAAGGGGGAGCCAAGGGCGCGGAACGGCAAGCGGTTCGGAGCGAGGCGTGAGGCTGCGGCGGGAAGAGGCGAGAGGGTCTGCACGCCTCCACACGACAACTGGTTCTTGGGCAGGCAGCCGCGCCCCGCGCATGAGGGCGTCGTTGCGGGGAAGGCATGTTGAAGCACGGGGGGGGGGGGCGGGGGGGGGGCGCTGTTGGGATGTGCCAACATCCCCACACGGTTGCGCCAACGGTGTGAACATCGACGGCGCAGTCCTGGGCTTAAGACATGCGGCGATGAAGCGGGGCTGGGCGAAGCTGCGCAACGCTGCAGCTACGGCACTGATGCTAGCAGTCCCTGTACCTTGATTTCATTAAGCGCCCACTCGAGGGCAGGTTGGTAGTTACTGCAATACGCATGGGAAGGGAAGGGAGGACAGAGGCGAAATGTATGGCGGCGCCTATTTCGCCATTCAGTCCCTGCGCAAATGCACAGGGATAGAGGCCCAGCCCAACTACCGCATCCTGTCGACCCTTCCGCTGCCTCCAAGACGCTGACCTTTCTGAGATTCTAACATCTCCATGGCCACGGGGGGGGGGAACGGGGCCCGGCCGCGCCCTTCCCTGCTCCCAGGACTACAACCAGGAGGTCCTCCGGCGGCTCACCATCCCCAACGCCATCTCCAACATGGAGCGACTGCCGCGCTCCCGGCCGCGGCCCTCGACGCGGTACTTCGCCGGCGACTGGCGGCTGGTGGGCGAGCACCTGACGGGCAAGGGCTACGGCGGCCACTACGACATCATTCTGTCCTCCGAAACCATCTACAGTGTGCCCGCCCAGGAGCGACTGCTGGAGTGCATCAAGCAGGTGCGCGGCTGCTACGCCTCGAGTGAAGCGTTTTTTACAGTGGACCCAAAAGGATTACCCACCGGTGCATACCGCACCTGGAGTCAAAAGGATCATGGGTACATACCGCACCTGACACTGCTGCGGCCGCTGCTGCTACGCCTCGGGGGGCGGGGGAGGGGCACCGAAGAGGCGCTGTAGGAACGGGGCTATATGCCAAAAGCGCAGGGGGGCTGGGGACAAGGCATGGCGATGCGGACGCGGCAGAGGGAAGCCCAGACGGGTTTCGTCATGCGGTTCGTTCGCTCGCGGTCGTGACTTGGAGTGCACCCAACCGGCAGCGCCTTGCACCAGCGCTTGGGGGAGTTCCCTCCCCAGGAAGGCCTGTTGGTCATCAGGCGCCCATACCGTAAACCGTATACCGTGCATTTGGGGCGGATGTGCGTTTGGGAGCTACCTCCTAGGGATGGCATTTGGCGCACATGCGCACGGCCGGCCTTGCCGCCCGGGCTCTCCAAGGCACGCCGTCTCGCTGCTGCCGTTCTCGCCCCTCCTGTTCTTCGCACGCAGCTCTTGCAGCCGCCCCACGGGATAGCGCTCATCGCCGCCAAGCGCTACTACTTCGGTGTGGGCGGCGGCACCAAGAGCTTCCGGAGCCTCGTGGAGCGCGACGGCATCTTCGAGACCAGTGTGGTGGCGCAGGTGGGCAGCAGCGGCCGGCGTCGTGGGAAGCGCGCGGGGGCGGGCGGGCGGGAGGTGCACAGCCTGCCCACCAAGATGTCGAACAGAAGCGGATTGGTCTGCTGCCTGACTTTGGTTGCACACACAGCGGGTCGCGGTTGGCGTCGCGTTGGGTTGTGTGTCTTCCTCGCGGCTCGTGGCTGGTGGCGCACGCACCGCCCACGCACCGCATCTTGCTCCGCTCGCCACCAATGACGCCGCGGCGCGCTCGCGGGGTCGCCCCTCCGCAAAGGAGCACATCACTCCCCTCCGCAAAGGAGCACGTCACTCCCTGGCCCCCCCCCCCGCACCGGGTGCAGGTGGAGGACAAGGCGTCGGGCAACGTGCGCGAGGTGCTCATGCTCAAGTTCCCAGCCGCCATCGTGCCTTACTTTTTGTAGAGGCGGAGCCGCCGGGGATTAAGAGACCCCCGGCGCAGCCATGCCGGCCGCAAGGCGCGCCACTGCGCGACGCGGAGGAGCCGGTGGCGTGGTTTCCATGTATATGTGGCAGTGGTGCCACTGGCGTGTCACAGCGCCGCGGGCGTTACGCGCCGCGGGTGCGGACGGAGCCGCAGGTCAGCCCAGCGACGCCGTAAGCGTCCCAAGGCAAAAATTGGGGGAGACGTGGGCGTTGGTGGTGATGAGCTGGCGCGGATATCAACACCGTCGTCTCTGTCGGGTATCTGCACACCTACGAACTGCCCGGGTGGGGTTTTTTGGGAAAGGGGTTGCGTTGCGTGCTCGGTTTGATCGAAGGCTAACTGTAGGAATACGGGGTTGGCCGAGCACAGCCTGCAACGGTCCTATCTGCGCGAGCCAAGCCCCACCCCCACCCCCGCGCTGTTTTCTCAGTTGTCGAGGGCGAGGTGCTTGTCGCGGATCGTTCACCCTTAGGTGGCACGAGCGACGCACGGGCGGGCGGGCTTTGGGGTTTACAACGGGGATGGTCGCACCCGGAGGCACGGCTCATGGCCGTGGGGTGTTGCCGCTGACCCCCTGACAAGTGATGTCGTCTTCGGACACTACGGTACACTGCTCGTCGTTCCCTGGACAGTGCAGCTGGTCTCTCGTGGCTTCTTTCTATGCGTGGCAGGAGTCCTCAGGGTATCGGTACTCGGACTTGTCCTGACTTGTCGAGCTGGGGAACAGTTTGTTTGCTGCGAATCGGGCGTGGGAAGGACCCCATAATCCGGGCTTGGGCTTCGCCCATTAGTCCATTGAACTCGAATCACCAATCTTGCGGTGAGTTCTGGCAACGTGCGGTTGGCTGCGCATATGGGTATGTGGGGTGTGTGATGGCAGGCCCGTCGTATGCCTTCCTCCGCACGAATACTTCCATGCCAGTTCAGCGACTGGTCTGTGGTCCGTGACTTTTTTCGACCGCCGCGAGCGCACTGTCCGTTTCTGTCCTAGTCTCCAGAGTGGATGACGCAACGGTGAACATTTGTGGAGATTCAGAGTCTGCTGAGAACTGCAGGCGCACTTGGCAGATGTGGTGTATTTGGCCTTGCGACCGGTGCGGCAGATCGCCTAGGCTTTCATGGACAGGTGATCTCCTCTGGTGGCTGGGATACAGGGAGGCCCCAAGGTGCGAGCAAGTGGGGCACCACAACGATGAGCGGAGGGCTACCGGTGCTGTTCAGGTACCGCTGCCGGTGTAGGCGAGGTCGCAAAATTGGACTCCTATGGCGGCGTGTGCATTTACCGTTGCTGTGCCCGCCGGTTCGGTGTTAACGTGGCGTGCGGTCAGGCGTGTGTGTACTGGCACGAGGCTGCATTAGGTGCCCCGCACGGCAGTTACTCAGAAAGGCTCAGAACCACCTTACAACCTGAGGGTACCCAGAAGGGTACTCCTGTATTTCGTACGCTTTGGCACCATTCGCGCGTCAGCTCTTGCAGCCACACGACTGAGCAAGCGTCGCCTGAATGCCCGCGGCCCGCTAGACAGCTCGTGGAGGCAAAACACTCTTTGCGTACGCAATGCGATCATGCAACGTTCGCGGTAGGAATACAACCGGAAATCCGCTCGGGACAAGGGAAAACCGGTAGGACACGGAACGCCTCGCTCGCGCGCCGGAACGCCTCGCTCGCGCGCCGTTCAGTCCTTCTCAGTTCACTTGGCCTTATGGCTCAGGGCGTATACGGCGATCGCGGTGGCGGTGCCGACAATGCCAGCGCGAATTAAGGTATGGGTGCGGATAGCCTTTAGCGCCTTCGCGTCTGCCGGCTTCTCGGCCGCGGCGGCCTTCATGACCTCGTCCGCGTGCGGCTTAACTACCAGACCACTGTACGGGAAGAAGCTCGCCAGCAGTGCTCCAGACAGCAGCCACAAACCCTTCGTTCCAGGGGTTTTACCGCTCTGTAAGGAGGCAATTTGGGCAAGGAGACAAGTCGACGGCATCTTGATGGTCGCAGGAAGGTCGTGTGGAACACACAACACAGGGGCCCGTGCAGGCCGTTTCTCTTGTTCTCATGCAGAAAGCCAACCGGTAATTACTTGCTTAAGCCCTCAGTCCTTCCTGTGGCCCCCCATAACCTGCTGCAACGGCGGGCCGTTCCGGCGTTTACAATCACGGGACCCGCACCTGCGCGAACGCGGAGATAGTGCCCACAGCAGCAACTGCAGCGATGACTGGACGGTTCTTCTCCATAAAGTGCTGGAAGATTTTCGTGGCAGCATCTCCAGAGGCCGACATGTTGGACGCGTGATGGACAAGCACGGTCGTAAACGCCACCCCTGCGACCGCCACACACAGCACATGTCAGATGCAAGGGTTAGGCCTCAATCAGTTCGCTAGGATGCCGCCTGCGCGTGAATCTTTACTCTCGCCGTGCCCAATCGTGCACGGAGCGCAGCGCTCTCACCTGCCGTAGCAGCGATGCATCCTGCGGTCTGCGTCATATTTTTCACACAGCTAGTCCTGATGCAGGTGCTTGTGATGATTATATAGACGCCCAGTTGCAGCTAACTGTCGGAACTCGTGTTCAGAAGCCTTTCGTATTTTGAAGAGGGACCTCTGGACCCTTTGTCAAGGCGCTTTTGTACTTGTGTGCAGTGCATGTGACGTTGCTGACCCATACCAAAAAACGCGAATTGCATCAACTAGGGCTTTTCATGTCCGTACTAACAGAACAAAGTTATAAGTTGGAGCAGAGCGAAAGGGAGGGCTGCTGCTACTGGTGCTGGGAGAAGCCCTCTCGTGAAGTCAAAGGCTCCATTCCTAACTGGACAGCGTGCGTGGCGACGAATCGGGCCGTAACGGACCAACTGTTTTACATGGCCTTCAAATCCTAGTTTTATCAACCGCCCCATCTGGCCTTCTGGCTCCACATGTCGGCCCAATAGTCTTAGCAGTAAACGTTACCGTGGGCTCCAGAGGGCTCCAGGCCCTCAAGGCCCAGTGTGAGAACTAAGTACAAGTTCTAACGCCGCCCACGTCCTTGCTCTAGTTGCGTTCAGGGGAGAAGCGCAAATATGCAGCAATCGCTGCCGTCCGATACCAGCGTTTGCTTCTGGACCATAGCAGTTGGCAGCTTCTACAATACCACTGCTTTTACCCGACCACTCCTCCCTCTCACGCTCTCACTGTCCTTGCGCGTCCTGCAAGGTCCTGCCGACGATGGGGCAGACGCATAAGTAGGGTGCGATTTGCGTCCAGTTTGCAGGCGGGCCGATGCCTTACGCAGCCCTGGCTTCGGTACTCGGCCTTCACGCCATGCAACGTAGTAGCTTCCCGAACCCTGAGCGCGGGAAAATTGGGGGCCTTCAGTTACCGTGCATGAAGCGCCTACATCGGATACCGGTATCCAAGAACGCCCCAAACCCCATAATCCTAGAAGGATCGAAATGAACCCCTACACGACTGTACGTGCTGGCGTCGGATTGCAATAGTGTATGACGCGCGCCTGGTGGTCCGTTTTGGTGTTGGTTCGTCGTACAGGCACGTCGGATGCGTTTCCAGCTGGTGAGAGCTCGTTGACGGGGTCATAAAATGGGTGTGCGCATCGAGAGTTCGAGACTGGTCCGCCCCTAAATGGCCTCCCCGGCCGTGATCCTGTCCCTAGCTTTTGGCTGTGGGGGAACTGCTTAGGGAGAGGAGACCCCTCTCGCAGTTCCGCGGCATGCCCAGTAGAGAGGGGCCATCGGCGCCCGGTCCTCCCAGCCCGTGCTTTCCTCCACGCTTATTTCCCCTGCCAGTCGGCAGGACGGAGTGCACGGGTCCCTAAGGGTGCTTAAAGAGGCGCAAAGCATCCGAAGCATCCTGTCATTCGGTCATTCCCTTGCAGGCCGCCGTTACACGTACCTTGGGGCTCCTCCTAAGCGACATTCCGGTTATGCTCCAAGACTGACGTCACGACCGCGTCAGTCCGCAGCCCTTGAACCCTGCTTCTGCTGTTGTACAGGTTGCCCAGGTGGTGCGGGGGGTTGGCTGACGCCAAACACACGCGGAGAAGCCTTTCGAACCGCTGCCGGGAACGCAGAGGCGTTGCCTTTGGCACAAGGCGCACAGAAGCGCTTGGAATAGAATATAGAGCAGGCTTCGGCCGTGCACACGGCTCGCCCACAGGTGCTGCAAGGTGCGCCGAGGAAGAGGGGTCGAGCTCTGACCGAGAAGGGGTCTACGGCAAGCCATCCTTGCTCCAAGAACCTGCAAACAGACCTAGCAGCTGGTCAACTGCTCGGTGCAACGTGGTCTTTTTTACTTGGTCGCCAACTGACTCACGCGACGCGGCAAGCGTCTGCAGGCGCGTCCATTGTCCCTGGGTCTGCTGGCAGACTTGCGCCAAAATATTTAAAGGGTGCCTCAAATCCGCACAGGGAACAAGTAAAAAATCCTCCGCCTTCCATCTCTGTGCCAGCCGTCAACTAAAAAATTGAGCAATTGACTTAGAAATTATGTTCCGGTGATCAGCTTCTATACATGCGCACAAGCGTCGACTTTGTCTGGTCGCTGGCTCCGTGTTCGGTTTGTCGGTTGCTCGGTTAGGCCAAGCTTGGCGGTTGCTCGGTTGGTAGCTTGGTACTGCAAACGAGGTACTCGAGAACGCGACGTTTCAAGCGATCAGGAGCGCGGAATTTACACGACAATTCGGGTCGCGGCCCGTATCGATGCGGCGGCGTCAAGAAACATGACATACGGGGCGTCACGTTGTTGGAAACGCTTTCCATGATGATCGCAATACTGAAAGGGGTCGAGGATTGAAAGTTCACATCAAGACTCCCCAAAGAACGACCACGGGATGCAAGGGAAGGGTGGGATCCAGGGGCCTCAGCCCAGCCACGGGGACCTCAGCCAGCGGTGGGCCGAACTTGTCACGAAGGGCAGGGGCCACAGCGGAATTCCATCGTGGTGCACACGGGGGCCTGCAATCATGCGCACACCGCACGGACAACGGAGCGCGGTGCCCATAGTCGCACAATGGCGATGCAGGTTCGGAGGAGCAAGCTTTCCGGAGGGCGGTTTCTCACGTATGGGGCCGGCTTAATGGTTTTGCGGCACTAGGGTTGCCCCGCCGTGGCTGGGATACAGTGGGGCCTCGTCATCCCTTTCTCCTGGTGCTTGGGGTCAGCTGATCTGTGTGGGTTCCTCGGTTACGGAGGCCCGTGGGGACTGGAGCACCGCGTGTTTGTGTGGGTGGGTATGCAGGTGGACTTTTTTGGCTTGCCCCCAATCGCGGTAGATTCCGAGCATGTTTTTCCGTTGCTCGTGTTGCCGCCATAAGCCACCCTGAAGCAGTCGTGTCTTCGAGATTCCCCGATGTAAGGGTGCCATGCAGTTTGTTGGGTGGTTGACGGACAAAAGGGTGGCCTGGTCGGCTCATACCCCCAGAGCGGCATTTCTGTGGGTGCTTGATTTCGGGGTGCGTGCCCCTAATTTCGGTTGTTCCGGGTCGAATCCCTGGTCGCCTGGGCCCGTTTTCCGCGGTTGGGGCTTGGGCGGCAGTTGTGCCAGGTGTGGTGTACATGTGATCGATTCGGGTCCGGTGCAGTTCATCAAGCCTGCCTCCCGTTCCACACAACCACCACCGCGCGCCAAGCGCGTGCGATAAAAAAAATGAAAGCCGCACACACGCACCAGGCCCCTCCCCACCCCACGTACATGAGAGAGACCGTCCCCCGTAAAAGACGCAGCCCTGCCTTTACCGTGGCAAGCTACATCATGACTGGCGCACACCATCCCTCACCATCAAGTCAAGCCAGTAACCGTGATATCGTCAAGTCAATTTAGTAACCGTGACATTATATGTTTCACTGGATTTACCGCCAGTATGCAAGTGTTCCCCCACAATGGACTTCTGTCCAGACATGAAGGGGCACAAAGCCACAAACCATCAAAGTCGGCAACCGTCGTACGGCCTTGATTTGACTCTTGTCACATATGACATAATAATCCAATCATCTCGTGAATCATACCATTACACAGTTTCACTGAGAACACACACGAAAATGTTGCAGCAGCTAAGTGCGACAAAGGGCTTCCTTGGGTTGCTTGGGGGTTACGCTTCCAAATTTCCAGCTCGCAGCTTCTCCACCTCTGTGCCGTTTAAAACGTGAGCTACGCTGTAAAACTGAGCTTTAAGCGCATGTGATGGCTAACGGGGAACCCTGGTGCAACACGGCGTGCAACAGGGATGCGACAGGGAGGATTTTGCCACATGGCGGCGAGCTCGTTGATCTTATCGTGTCAGAGTCTGAGCACAAGAAGGAGCTGGCTGGTTCCTGCAAGCATAAGCAAGAGTGCAGTGATCGAAATGCTTGCGATGTGGAGCTCTTGTCGGTTGGCGGATTTTCCCCGCTCAAGGGCTTTATGAACAAGGATGCCTATGACAGCGTGGTAGCGAACATGAGGTGCGTTTTAAAACTGCTCCAGGCCATCCAGGCCATGATCATGTCGCCCCAACCTTCCACTGTGCCCGTGCAGATTGCCAAACAGCAATCTGATCTTCGGCCTCCCGGTTGTGTTTGACACGAATAACGAGTCCATCAAGGAGGGCGACCGGGTAGGGCGACAGCTGGCTGTAGTGGTGGCTGTAGGATGCTGTAGCTTGGAGCATTTGGCCTGCCGCGTGTGCTGGAGTAAGGGCTGCCGCTTACGGACTGTCGCTTACGGTGTATCATATGCGTCAGGTGCTTTTGACGTACAAGGGCAAGGACATCGGCGTGCTGGAGGTCGAAAGCAAGTGGCAGCCGAATAAGGCGCGCGAGACTAAGGAGTGCTATCGCACATCCTCGCTGGAGCACCCCGGCGTGCAGATGGTCGCGATGGAACGCGGCAAGTACTACCTGGGCGGCAAGGTCTGGGGCCTGGATCTGCCGAAGCGGTGAGGTCCCCCGTACCAGCGTCCTCCGGTTCCGTTGTTGTCTGTGGCATGCCGACGCATGCCGGCTGCTTTTCCTTGCAGTGAGTTCCAGTGCGCAACTCCTCGAGAGGTCCGCGCCATGCTGCCAGCGCAGCAGGATGTGGTGGTTTTCCAATGCCGGAACCCAGTCCACCGCGCACACTATGAGCTCTTCACGCGGGCGTTGGATGCACCCAACGTGCGCCCGGGAGCCGTCTGCCTGGTGCACCCCACCATGGGGCCAACCCAGGTATGAGACACAGACTGAAGGTCCATGCCCGCCTGAGCTGTAACCGTTTGACCTGTACAGTCGATCCCTGAGGTATGCTTTGTCTGATACCAGGATGATGACATTCCGGGGCTCGTGCGGTACCACACCTACGAGGTGCTGAAGGCGGAACTGCAGAACTCTGCGATCAAGTGGGCTTATCTGCCATACAGCATGCACATGGCTGGGCCCCGTGAGGCCATCCAGCACATGCTGATCCGAAAGAACTACGGCTGCACCCACTTCATCGTGGGCCGTGACATGGCTGGCTCCAAGAGCTGCCTGTCAGGTGCGCTCCGACTCGCTTACCCACGTCTGTGGCTTTGGCACGTCGCCCTGGTGTACCTGGCGCCCTGGATGGAAACCCCATGTATTAGGCCGATCTGGGTTGTCATTGCTCTAGGTGGATGGTACCTGTGTGGCACAATTCCTATCGCTCCAGTATATCACCATGCCACGAGACAGCTGACCCTGGCCTGCCATCATGAACACATCCTTCTGATAGTTATCTTACGACGTTGTCCTAGAACTTGGTATGACGGCCCTACCTAACTCACCCGTGCCCCTGCAGGTGAGGACTTCTACGGCCTGTACGACGCGCAGGACTTCGCCCGTCAGCATGCAGAGGAGCTGGGCATGCAGACCGTCCCAAGTGCGGACGTGGTGTACACCGAAGAGCGCGGCTACGTGACTGTGGACGTGGCCAAGAAGGAGGGGCTCCACGTTCGCAAGCTGAGCGGCACTAAGTTCCGGCAGATGCTTCGTGGCGGGGAGGACATCCCCGAGTGGTTTGCCTTCAAGTCGGTTGTCAAGGTGCTGCGGGAGCACACGCAATCGTCGTAAAGGGCGTGATGAGCTGAAAGCACTCACAGAAGCCCCTGACGTTGACCTGACGGACACGGGCCATGTTGTGCTGGCTGGTGGCATTCATGCGTGTGGTTATTATTATAGTGGGCTTCAGACTCGCAAGAGCAGAGCCAACCGGCCAGCTGGTCGTGCACTGCCACCAGAGGCGACCAGAGCAGCCGATTTGTGATTGCATCGGTTTCGTGCATGTTTGGTATGATGCAAGCAGATTAGGGCCAACGGGCCAGCTGGCCGTGATTCTGCAAATCTGTGTGGAATGGGAACTCGAGCCTGTGTATGCTATAAGACATACTGTGAGACGCTGGGCGTTATGTTTGTGAGTGAAGGACATGAAGGAGCTGTTTGGTATGATACACGCTTGTATGTTTCGCAGCACGGATTAGGGGGCTCAAAGCGCTATGGCATGGCATGCGTGAGTTGCATCAATCGGCGCGAAGTGCTACCCCGACTCACCAAATTTTGGCGAACGCCCAGAGACTCACACAACTGGTGATTGATGTGGTTGAATTGCGGCTGGAAGGCTGGCCACTAGCAGCTGACGCGGAACTGAGCGCGCGAGAAGTGGTGGACGTGACGTCCAAGTTCCACTCACTGCATACCAGGCAACCCGCTGCAATACCACCGCAGCTTTACATTCTTTCTTTAATTGCGATAGGGTATGAGAGCTTCCAGTGTGCGCGCCTCTTTCTTTCGGCCACTGGCACGGGAAAACGTACCCCGTCAAAACCTGCCTACTACGAAGTAGGTTGGGCTCGACCCTAATTTTGGCGCTGCCTCGGCAGTGGGTGTATTGCAGTGCCCGTCGAGCCACGTCGTAGGCTCTACGGAACCCATCCGCAGCTGCTGCTCGCGTGCAAGCAACTGATTCACCGCTACTGCAACGCACTTTCGACGTTAACAGTTCTCGCGTAAAGGTTCATGTCGGGGAAACTTCTACAAGACTGCTGCAGCGCCCCACATCTGAATTACTGACAGTCAAGTCGCTCTTTCCTTGCTGCGGCGTGCAAGACCGCAACATCGTGCAGATAGAGCAGCGCGACATATACCGCCTCCAAGAGGCTCCAAGCATCCATCCGTGCTGGCCCCCAAGCGCCCACAATTACAGTTAATAACCGAATCAACCCCTCCCCCCCCCCCACGTGCCGCAACTCCACAACGACTCGGGGCCGCTTTCGTTGTAGCCCTGTGGGTGCCAACGAATCAAGTAACGATCCGGCACTGGGACCAGCACCCAGGCCCGAGCTAAGTCACACGCTACGGGCGTTCTCTCCAGGGGGGGGCCCGGCGGAGAAGCGGGGAGAAAGAAATACGTGCATCCGTTGTCGGTACGACACCAAATGACCTTCCGTCTACGGCACTCAAATGGCTCTTTCGCCAACAAAAGCAGCTGCGCGGGCTGCCCGCTCGCCTTACGCTTTCGTTCCCAGAAATACGATACATAAACACACATCGCAACAATGGCCAAAAATTCTCCGCGCCCGTGGTGTGGCGCGGGGCAACGTGCTGCAGCAGCGGCTGCAGCAGCGCCCGCCTCCCTCCCCATCACACAAATAATAATCCGTGTGGCACGATTCCCACGTTCCCTCCGCCATACTCACGGAATCAGCGCAAAAGAAATATACATTCTGCGAAAAACAATCGATATGGCGCGCAGCTGTACACGCCCCTGACCAAACCACGTAAACATAGTACAACACGAACTAAACCGATTGGTACCTGTACAGGCCTTGCTGGACCCCCGCTGGGATACACGTCAGCAAACCGTCTGGTCGCGTTGCTGTCGTCTGGTCGCACCCGCGCAGCTAGCTCCCTCTCTCAGGGGGTACTCCTTCCCCAACCTGCCCCCACCACACCACCCTGCTCCTGACCACCCCACATATCCACATATCCCCACATCCACATACCCACGCGCAGATGAGGGCCAAGCCGCGGTCCCCTCTTCCGCCCCCTCTCCTCGCTTCCCTCGCTGCCTCCCCCTCGCTGCCTCCTGGCTGCCTGTTCAGCTGGCTACCTCTCCCCCCTTCGCTTGCTGCCTCACAGCATGTGTTGGAAGACCAGCGTGCACTGCGCCGGCAGGTTGATCCAGATCTTTCCGTCGTACATGGGCCGCGGCTCATTGGCCACACCCGACTCAACGCCGCCGCCGAACTCGGCCGCCTAGCCGCCAGCATGTCGAGGAGGAAGAGAGGGAGGGTGGGAGGGAGGGGAAGGAGGGCGGGAAAGTTGGGTATGAAGGGGAAATCCGCAGCGGAGGGACAGAGGCGACGTGAGGGAGGTGAGTAGGGGTGGGTGGGGGTGTCGGGGGCGGTGAGGGTGGGGGCAGGAAGATGGGGTTCGGGGGAGTTGGGTGACGGCAGCGGATGGTTGAGTGGATGGTTAAATGTCGTCTGGAAGGCCGTCTGGGGGCTCCCCCGGGGGAGGGAAGGGGAGGGGAGGGGGAAGGGGTCTCCTGGGAGCCCAACTCTGCAGGGAGCAACACTGCTGTACGGCAGCTACGGCAAAGCTGGGACGCCGGCGCCAGATCATATCGGTCCCATCCTCCGCGCGAAATTAAATGCCCACGAAGATAAACGCAATTCTCGGTCCCATGGCCCAAATATGACTTTGCACAGCACTCTACACCCCCTCCCCAGCTCCCCCGAGCCGCTCTTGCAGCACCCACCCACTCGCCCAAGGGATGTACCCGCAAGCAAAAGACCCACCGACCCACGGGTCGCACCCAACCACCACGGAACCACGGGTCTCGCCAGCTCAACCGACCCACGGGTCACACCCACCTGCGAGCAGAAGACCTCCTCCAGCCTCCCCTCCGCCTGGCCCACCCACACCCCGTAGTCAGTCGCCGTCCAGAACTTGCGACCCGCATTGATGACTGCCACCACCCGGGTCTCCCCCTCAACCACCCGCTCGAAAGCGACCACACCGTTGGCTCGGTCCTGAGGACGGGAGGGAGGGAGGGAGGGCGGGGGGGAGGGTGAGTGGACGAGGGAGGATGTGTATATGTGTGTGTGTGTGTGGGGGGGGGGGGTAACGCCGCGAGGAGCGAGACCAGCGGGGCGCGGTCGGGAGCGGGGAGGGGGCAATGCCCCTACTCCCCATACACCCTCCCTGAGGCACTCACGACACTCACGACAGACCACACACACACGCACCCGCCCTGCCCCTCCCCGCCACGCCCTCCGGACCTCCGGCCCCACCCTGCCCCTTCCTCCTCCTGGCCCCCACCGTTCAAGAGCTGCCCACGCCCATCCACACATGTACGCGTAGTCCCGTACCCGTACTCGTACCCGTACCCGTACCTGCATTACCCGAACCCGCACTACCTTAACTCGCATTACCCGTACCCGCACTACTACCCGTGCCCGTACCCTCCGGCGCCCGGCCCCACCTCATGTAGTATGTTGGCCCATCCTCTGCGCAGTGCCGGGAAGCTGCTCCTCAGCGCATTGGCCCCCGCGAACAGCGCCATGCTGTCTCGCCCCACCTCGTCCTCTGAGAGGGACCACTGCAGGCGCCGATCCGGAGTGATGTCCCACCAGCCGGACTGGGGAGGGGGGGGGGAGGGGGGGGGGAGGGGGGGGGGGGGGGGGGGGGGGGGGGGGGGCGGGGGGGCGGCGGCGGGGGCGACGGTGGGGGATTACGCGACAGATGGGGTATGCGAGGGAGGGAGGGTCGGTCCTGTCCGCTAGGGGGGCGCTGGCGGGATGGTAACGACACTGAATCGACAGACGCCGTAATCGAAACATGACGCAGCGGGGAGCGGCGCCATACCGGTATGCGATCGCTCCTTTTCGTACCTGGGCAAACTCGGTGCCTGCATGTGTGTGTGTGTGTATGTGTGTGTGTGTGTTTGCGTCCACGTCACCACCAACAGCCGGTCGTACGGCAGCAGCGGCAGCAGTAGCGCGTAGCACCGGCGGCGACGTGGAGATGTGGCAGGGTACGGCAGCCACAGGGGTTGGTCCACAGCCACGACGACCACGACGACGACGACGGTGACGGCGGCGGGTCATGCGGTCCAGGTAAGGCAACGAGTGGGGCGTCGGCGGTGATGGCGGCGGGTCGGTTCATGTTCATGCGGGCGGCGGGGGCAGCCGTGTGGATGTTGAAGGCACGCAACGGCACGCACTTCGTTGCGGGAACCCAAGCCAGGAAGCCAGACACACAGACAGCGTTAGCCAGCCAGCCAGGCCGCCAGGCCGCCAGGCATAAGTACACCCCCCCAGCCAGCCAGTCACCCGGTTTAACGATGATTAGCGGATTACTACCCATCCAGCCCCCCCACCCTACCCCACCCCCTCATCCCCCCAGCCACCCACCCATGAATATCATGGGCAGTCCCGCCGCCACCACATTCGCCGTGTACCACAACCGGGCGGAGGCGCGGGCGTTCCAGTCGCCGCGGCCGCCGCCGTACTGGTCCACCTGTCGTACGGCACGAACAAGACGGGAGGACAGGGCACGGTACGGCAGAAGGTGAGCACAGATCCAGACGACCCACACCCGTGAGGGGCGCGGAGGGCGGGTCGTGGCTCGGGCACCCCCGGGGGGGCAAGCTGGGGGTAAGAAAGGCGAAGCACCGCCGAGGGGTGAAGTCAGCCCCGGCTCCCTCCCGCCCAATCCCTCTCGTCGAGCAAGCGGCCCAGGTGTTCCCCTCCGGCCGGGGGTCAGGAAGGCAGTCCCCACACACCTCCTTCCCAACCACCCTACCCAGAAACACACCCACCCAGAACCCCATCTGTTCCTGCTCCCGCCCCCGCCCTCCACTCCCGCCCTCCCACCCCCTGCCCAGTTCCCCCCTCTCCACCCCCTCCACCCCCCGCCCACCCACCGCGTATCTGTGCTGCCCGCCAATCATGTCGTAGTCCTTGTACCAGGCGCCCCCGTTGCGGCAGCCCACCTGCACCAACAACCAACCAACCAACCAACCAACCAACCACCCAGACCACACACCGGACCCGAAGGAAGCGGACAGAGGCCCCGAGGGACCCAACACCGGCATCAGCCGACCAGGGATTGGGGGCGGGGAGGGGGGGTGGGGTGGGGGAGGGGAATGAAGGAACGGGGCGGGTGAGTTAGACCAGGAAAGAGGCGGTGGGTGGGTGGGTGGGTGGGTGGGTGGGTGGGTGGGTGGGTGGGTGGGTGGGCGCCAAGCAGCCTGCAGAGGGGCAGAGGGGTCAGGGGGATGCGGACGACCCCACCAAACCAGGACCAGCGGGTCAGCGAGCGGGGAGACATCCGCACTCACCCGCCCCCGGCCCTCCCGCCCCCCCTCCCCTCAACCCCCTGTTCTCTACACTCGTAGTTTTGTTTGCCCCTTCTGTAGCCCCCCCTTCCCCTGCCGACCTCGTCTACCCCCACCTCCCCCCCACACACACCACCTCACTCCCTCACCCTCCAAACCTTGGCCACAAGCAACCCTTCCCCCCCTCCCCCTCCACCCCCTACCCCCCCCCCCACTTCAACTCCCCTCTATCCCTCCCCACCTGGTCATGTGACCCCAGCAGGTATTTGATGCACTGGGTGGGTCCCGTGAATCCGTAGTGCAGCACCATGACCGTGCGGAGGCGGGGTAGGTCCCAGCCAGCCGCCCAGTCGCCGCCCCCGTGGTGGCCCCGACCCAGTGCCCGGTGCTGCTGGATGATGTCGAAGTAGCCGCTGGGGGGGGGAGGGAGGGAGAGTTTGAAGAGTGAAATTGCAAGAATGAAACAAAAAGCCCTGCGGGGACTAAAGGTGGTGCCACAGCGGCGGAACGGAGGCTACGGCGGGAGGGAGGGAGGGAGGGAGGGAGGGAGGGAGGGAGGGAGGGAGGGAGGGAGGGAGGGAGGGAGGGAGGGAGGGAGGGAGGGAGGGAGGGAGGGAGGGAGGGAGGGAGGGAGGGAGGGAGGGAGGGAGGGAGGGAGGGAGGGAGGGAGGGAGGGAGGGAGGGAGGGAGGGAGGGAGGGAGGGAGGGAGGAGGTTGTAAGCGTGCAATGCGGAACGGATACGGGTTGCGGCCATCTACCTACGGGGATGGGAGAGAATGGGTGGGTAGCGGGAAGGGGGGGGAGTCGTGTTCAAGTCTGAGCGAAGCAGCTGGCTAGCTGAGCGGCGAAGGCGGAATGAGCAAAGTGGGGGGAATGCCCGGGTGTCCTCCTCGGCCTCCTCCGCCCCTAAAAAGTCCCGCTCACCTTCCCCCCCTTCCCCCCTAACCCCCTTACCCTCCTACCTGTGCACCCACACGCTGTCAAAGCCTAGTTCGTGAACGCTCTGCGGGTTCTCCGGAGTCACCTCCGCCGTCAGGATGCGGCCGGGGAAGCGACTGCGGAGGGACCAGGTCAGGGCCTGAGACACCGGGGGGGGGGGGCAGAGGCGGCAGCAGAAGGAGCAGAAGTAGTATCAGAAGTAGCAGCAGCAGCAGCGTAGGGGGGCGAGAGGGGGAGGGAAGGGGGCCGGGGAAGAGGGAAGTTTTGAGTGCTGACGGTCCAAACAGGCAATGGGCTGACCCACAGACGAGGTGCGGGGAGTCGGGAGGGAGGGAGGGTTGGGAGCCTGGCGGCCAGGAGCGCAGAAGAGCAGTGGAGCGGAGCAAAGCAGCCCGGGCTGGCGGTGGTGGTGGTGGGGGGGGGTATGCGGCAACACCAGGGCGCTGCAAGGCAATGTTGGTTGCACAGCAGGGTAGCGGCAGTTGCGGTGGTTGCCTCCACCGAACTCCTCTCACAGCCCCCCTTCCTCCCCCGCCCTAACACGTGGCCTGACCCCCCTTCCCCCCCCCCTGCCGCCTCGGCTCCGGGCCCTTTCCCTCCTTCACACGCCTCCCTTGCACCACCCTTTCCCTCCTCTCCCCTCACTTCCCCTCCCCCTCCCTTTCCCCGCCTTCCCCTTCCGGGCCCTTTTTCTCCCTTCCTAACCCACCGCTTTCCGTACATCCCCCTCCCCATCCCCTTCCTGTACATCTCCCTAACCCCACCCTCTCACACATACACACACCCGTACCCCCCCTTCCCCCCCTCTCCCTCACCTCCCCCCCACCTGTATCGCCTCCCGGGGCAGATCGTTGGCGGAGTCGAACCTCAGTCCATCGCAGCGGTAGTCGGAGAGCCACACGGCACACGCGGCCTCAGCCATGGCCTGAATCTGGGGGGTGGGAAGGTGGGGGAAGGTGGGGGGTTCAGGGGGTTCAGGAAGGTGGGGGAAGGTGGGGGAAGGTGGGGGGAGATGGGCACGTGGGGATTTGGGAGTAGGATGGGGGACTCTAGGGGCAGAGTACGACAATCCGTACATACAGGCAAGCTGGGTAAGGGGGGCCGTGGGCTGGGGAGATTGAGGGGGGCATGTATTGAGGGGCGAGGGGGAAAGAGGGCTGGTTGCTTACTTGCCTCACGGTTCGGCCTCGATCCCCCCTCGCCCCAGCCTCGCTCCCAGCCTCGCCCCCACCCTTCCGGCCCTGGCCGCACCATTCCGCGCCTCCGCTCTCTCTTCCGGTCTCCACTGCAACCCCCGCCGCCCTCCACCCATCCACCTTGTCTGCACCCGCCCACCCACCCCACCCCCACGTCCGTTCGCTAACGCCGTCTCCTTCTCCGCTACGGTATTTTCTTTTTACACCCCACCCCACCCCACCCTCCGCCCCCTCACCTCGCGCTTCCAGTACGCGTAGCCCCGACCCCACTGAGTGTCATGACCGCCCTGAGCTCGGGGGTTTGGGGTTTGGGGTTTGGGTTTGGGGGTTTGGGTTGGGGAGGAGGGGGTTGGGGTTGGGGAGGAGGGGGTTGGGGTTTGTTGGGAGGAGGGGAGGGTTGAACGAGTGGGGCGGGAAGAGGGGGAGGGGTTAGATAAGCGAAGCCGCAGAGATGGATGGAAGGGAGAGGGGTTGGCGAGGGGGGTGAAGGCTGGCCTGAGTGTTGGATTGGCTGTAGGGGAAGCTGGGAGAGGGGAGGGGGGAGGGGGAGAGCGGTGCAACTTGCATGCCGCTTACGCTGACGGTTGCGGTTACGGTGACCCAGCAACTGTCAACGGTCAACCGCCTCGACATGCCGTACACCGTACCTCGTGGTAGATTCCGCCGTTCCAGTCGGGGCCCCAGCCGTCGTATTCCCACAACGAGTTGCCGTCTACCGCCCTGGGGGGGTGGGGTGGGGTGGGGTGGGGTTGGGTGGGGTGGGGTGGGGTGGGTGGGGTTGGGTGGGGTTGGGTGGGGTGGGGTGGGGTTGGGTGGAAGGGGACGGAGAGGAGTGGAAGGGGTTGGGGCGGGGCCGGACAGCGAGGAGGCGATGGCAGTGAGGGCAGTGAGGGCCAAGTTGGGGCTGGGGGGGGCGGGGCGAAGTCCTCTCCGTGCCTCCGAAACACAGCCCCTGCCTGCCTAAGGGTGGTGAGTGGGACTGCTGCCCTGCTTGTGCCCCCTCGCCCCCAACTCCCCATCGGGAGGGGTCTTACCTTCAGGGCGGATCAGGGTGGCCTCAGTACGGCATCTCGGCATCCCACCCACCCACCCACCCACCCACAGAGGAGGAACCACCTTGTGAGTGATATTCTGCCCCCACCCCAACCCCCACCCCAACCCCCCAAACCCCCCCTGGAGCCTACCCGTGGTGCAGCACCACATCGATAATGACCCCCAGCCCCAACGAATGGGCCTTATCCACGAAACGGCGCAGGTCGTCAGGGCTGCCGTACGCACCTGCATCGTACGGCAGGAGGGGGCGCGGGGCCCATCAAGTGCAACATACTGAACCCAGAGACATCCGGGAATCGGAATCACAATCGGAATCAGATTCAGAACTGCAATCGGAATCGGAATCGGAATGGTTCCTCCCTTTCTGGGGTTGAAGTGGTGTATGGGTGGGGCTGCCTCTCCAGCGGGGGGCAGCCTCGGGTGGTGGGGGGCCGCTAGTGAGGCAAGAACACCATAGTGCGGTAAAACATAATTTGCCGTATTCCGTGCCGTGCCGTGCGTACCGTGCAGGGCCATGAGCAGTCGCGGGTTGTATCCCCAGGCGTCCGAGTGCTCAGTAATGGGCATCAGTTGTACGGCAGTGAAACCCAGGGAGGCCACGTGCTCCAAACGGTCGGCGGCGGCGGCCAGCGTGCCCTTTGCGAAAAGTGGGGGAGGAGGGGGGAGGGAAAGGGGGGTGAAGGATGCACGCGCGTTAGCAGCCGAGGAGCCAACCCCCCGGGAAGGAACCAACCACTCCATGTTCCCCCCACTGCACAGTACCAACCCCCATCCCATCTCCGCAGCCACGCCCCCACCCGAACCCAATCCCAAACCTCCTCCCTCTCCCCCATCGTCCCCTCTCCCCCCTCACACACACATACATACACATACACGCACGGGCACGTCTCCACCCACCTCCGTTGTGAAGGAGCCCACGTGCATCTCATAAATGACGTACTCGTCGAAGGGCCGGGGGGTCCAGGATGTCGTACCATCCTCAGCGCGGTCGCTCCAGGGGAAGGCCGCGGGGGCGTCCAGGAAACACCAGTCGCTGTCGTAATCGGCGGAGCGGGCGTACGGGTCGCGCCGCGTGAATGTACGGCCGTCGTGTGTACGGATGGAGACGCAGTACGCGGCCCCCGGGGTGAGCGCCCCCGCCACCAACCGCCCCGACCAGTCGTCACCGCAGCGCTGCAGAGGGACCTCCGAACCCGAGTCCTGGGGGTGATAAGAGATGGAGGGGGGCCGGGGGTCAGGGGTCAGGGGGGAGAGGGAGAGGAAGAGGGGGGATTAGGACAGAGGCACAGGAGGGGACAGGACAGCACAACGGGTTCCTGAAGCGGTGGATTGCCTGCTCTACTCTACATACGGCAGTACTCACCGACGCAAACTCACACCTGACCCGGTGTGATACCGGTTTGGTAAAGGGTGGGGTGTAAGTTCATCAAAACAGATCCGTGGGGACATGGGCGCGCAGCAGTAGCAGCAGTAGGAACAGCAGTACCAGCAGCACGGCGCAGCACTGGCAGGGGCAACGCGCTCCGGAACCCGGACCGGGCCTGGACGACTACCTCACCCCCGCCCTTCCTCACCCGTCCAGGCACCCAACCAAAAACCCCGACACCTCCCACATCCACTCGCCCACCCACTCACCCGCCCACCCACTCACCCACCCACCCACTCACCCGCAGCAGCAGCGACACGGCCGCCGCGTGGGGAGCCCACACCTTGAACGTCACCTCACCCGCCACCGCACCCGACTGGCCGCCCTCCCCCTCCGTCGCCCCCTCCGCCGCCACAGCCGCCTCCGGCCACAGCGTGGCTCCGTGGGGGCAGTCCGGGAAGGGCGCCGCGAGGAGCAGGTGGGGGGCGGGGCGGGGGGAGAAGACAGCGGGGGAGAGCTGGACGGGGCTGCAGCAGGCAGGCAGTCAGAGGGGGGGAGGGCCCGAGGGCGGGAAGGGAGGGACGCGGGTGGAGCAGGGAGGAAGGAGGGGAGGTATCGCGGCGAGTTGATGTGTGGGTGGGTGTGGGGTTTGAAGAGGGGGGGTGGGGGGGGAGGCATGGGAGAGCAGGGGACGGCCGCGCCAGGGACCAGAAGCAAGGGCGGGAGAGGGGAGGGGCAGGTCCGCGGCCGCAGCCCCGCTGGCATGAAGACGTGAGAAGGGGGGAGGGGCTGTCACCCGAGTGGGCATCGACCCACCATCGCTGGTTGGCGGGGGGGGGCTCATTTTGGATGCATTTCGAGGTTGTTACTGGTTGCAGCAAAGCAGACACCAAGGTAAGCCTGAAGTCCGTAGCCCCATACACAACGAAGCCCGGATCAAGGAGCACGATGTTGGCGGGGGAGGGAGGGGAGGTGGTGCGGTGCGGTGCTGGACAGCAGGAGGTCGGGGCTGGCCTTGTGGGCCTTGTGGGTGGTGGCGAGCGGCAGCGGGGGAAGGGGCGCAGCGCGCCTGCGGGATCGGTCTGGGAAGGACGCACCTGGCACCTGCGGCGCCCGCCTCGGTCACCGGGTCGACAGCCGCTGCCGCGGCAGCGACGCATCTACTGCGGGCCGGAGCAGCAGAGCTCCAGGCGGCAGCTGGAAGGGGGCGTGGGATCAGGATCTGGGGGCATTCCGCGTGCCCTGCGAAGATCGCGTGAGATCGCGTGTAGGGCAGGCAGGGTAATCCCGGAATGGTTCGTAACATGCATTTACGTGACAGATGGATCATATGAAACATGTAACGAAGGCGTAGGTTACCACTATATAGGCGTGCTTAATGCGCTCTGTAGGAGCTGCAAAAACCCGAGTCTGCCATGTTGGTTGAACGAGGTGCGCCCATAACCCGTTGGCACACATATACGAAAAAGTATCGATATCTAGTACTGTCGATGTTTACAACTCGTCGTGTACAAACCTGAAGACAGCGCTTGACCGGTCGGAACGCGAATCGCGTATTCCGAGGCAGAGCGACAAGACCGCGATCTAATCGCAGCGCTCCTATCGCAGCGTAGCATTATGAAGGTCACACAGGAAGATAACAGGACAAGCTGTCTTGTTTTTTGGAGGACTCTGCAAGCGAAGTGCGAGCGCTTCGGTTTACGCTTTTTACGTCAAATCAAACCCTTATGTGGAAGGTAAGATTGGGCTATCGGAGGACAGATATATCCATTAGGGAAAAGTTTGTTGAAGTAAAAAAGAGCATATGCCGTCGTACTCTTATCGCAACGGCAGGACCCGCGGGCCACTAGTCCGGCAGCGTTGTTCAGACCCTTGGGTGAAGCGAAATGTCATCGGAGGTCCGTGACAAGGAATGATGCTAGTAAGTTTTACACGATCGGTGCCTTCTTGGTTGGCTTATCGACATCACCCGACCTCCGATCGGGTGTCAATGTACGTACTTGCCCTCGCAACGCCATCGGGCCACTTGCACACACGTTCCATACCATCAAAACTCATAACGCTTCCCCTTCAGTGAACGTGATCCCTTCCACAATGTGGGTTACACATGGCACATGTCTACACGAGCTCCATGGCGGTCATTGCACAAGCTGACGATGGCCTCCAAGGATAACACGGCAGGGTGAGGAGGACACGCATAACTCTCTTGATTATGTGTGATCGAGGGGGGAGCGGGCGAGATCCGAAGGGCGACTGCCGCGACGCCTTTCGTCCAGCAACCGCTTGCCGTTATGACCGTTGAATCGTTCGATTCCGAGATATGATCGTCGATAGCTAGATCCGTCGAGTCCGTAATCGATAGGAAGTGTAATCAATCAGTAAGCTTCATATCGGGACGCCCGGTTTGTGATCCCAAACGTGTTGTGATCCAAGCGGTTCTCATGTGCATGTCGTGGCTCTGCCTTCCCTGGCATCAAGGGTGCCCCCACAGTGCATGTGGCCCGCGCCATCGAAAGGCAAATGACATGCCCGGCAGCGATGTTGAACCACTTCATTTCCTCCCCGGCGGCTCAGGGTGACACCGGTGAATGGGGTCGGACACGACTGTCAACGAGCTACAGCCATGAGGATCGGCTGGGGAATAAATCTAATATTTGTTTGTCAAATAGGGGCTACGTGTGTTGCGGTCGCGCGTTCGCGCCTTGTCTTAGGGTTTCTTGGTGCTTGTCACAGTGGGTTCCGGTGTCACGACACACGATGCAAGCAGCATAGCAGCTCGTTGGGTGAGCCTCGCACCGACTGCCCCCCTCCCCAGCTGGAACGCCAGAGAAAGCTGCTCGGCTCGCGCCAACATATCAAAACACAACACGCCGAGAGAGCGCTCGCGGCCCCCCACATCCGTGACGTGCACGGGACTCAGGCGCCGGCCTCATCCACACGCACGGCAGCATGACCTATCAACGCAGAGAAAAACAGCGCTTCCCGGGAAGTCGCTCTAACGCAACGCGGCCAACACAACGGGTCCGCTGGAAAATGCAGTGCTGGGCGGCCTCGCCAACAGGTCGCAACCACATGCTGTGCTTGGTTCAGCGTTCGCAAGGCAACGCCATGTCAAGGGCGAAGGCCCCTGGCTAACGCAGTCCTGACGGCCTGCAGGCGGTTTGCCATGACTGGTTTGAAACCCCACGAAGAGTACAGATGTCGCTGCAACGGATGGAAAGCAGGTTGCCCGCCCCGCTCGAAAATCCTACCCTTCGCCTATCCCAACTGACCAGCTCGCAACCTCCAGGACAACACTACACCCATCACCCAAGGGCCGTTAGCCTGACCCTTGGCCCGCAGCAGCTGATCCCTAAGCCCCCGGCTCGCGAAAACCACCAACCACACACACCGGCGGCCCCAAACCCCCTTCGGCAAGCCCAGAATCAGCGCCAACCTGCCCCCTTCCGACAGGCCCCGCAGATATGACAGCGGCGGCGCGCCTCATGCGCGTCGGTGATGTAGTGTGCCGCCACGTGCGTGGCGACTATGGGCTGCACGGCAAGCACAGCATCCTGCATGGCCCGGTGCTGACGGCCCGGTGCTGAGCGCCTGCATGATGTCACCGCCGCACCAGTCGATCAACCTCGCCGCATCGGCATCACTGATGCCGCAGCGGTGGCGCAGGTACTCGAGGGTGACGGCGCGGATGACCTCCGCTGACGGTGGTGGTGGTGGCGGCGGCGGCGGTGGTGACGGTGACGGTGACGGGGGTGGCGACGGCGGTGGCGGCGGCGCCTGTGGAGGCGGTGTGCTGGCTTTCTTGGAACCCTCGCCATGCCGCCGGATCTGCAGCCGCGCCTGGACGCCGGATACAAAGCAGCCTCGTACGGCATCCATCGCCTACGCAACCTCGCGCCCCACACCTCCATCGCGGTGTCAGGCAGCACCGAGAGGCACGCCAACCAATGGGGAATGCGCCCCCCTTGAATCGCGATGGAGGTGTGGGGCGCGAGGTTGCGTAGGCGATGGATGCCGTACGAGGCTGCTTTGTATCCGGCGTCCAGGCGCGGCTGCAGATCCGGCGGCATGGCGGCGTACGATACATGCCCACAGTGCCGACCTCAGGGTCCGCACCTGGGGGTGCTGCGGGCGCCACGAGCTGCCCGCCCACCCCGCCACCGGCTGTTCACCACCCCGCCACTGGACCGACGAGCTGGGTGCGAGGGCTGCCAAGGCTTTCGGCCACAGAGGACTCACTGGCAGCAGCAGCAGCCGCTGGAGGAGCGCTGCCATCCTGCTGGCCGGCGGTTGCGGCGGTGCAGGGCGCTTGCCCGAGCCTACCGTCAGCGTTGCCGGCCGGCGTGGCGGCTGGACAGGCAGGTGGTGGAGCGGCCGTGGCAGGCGGGCCGGTGCTCTGCTGGGGCGGAGCGGTCGCCAGGCGGAGAAACGCCTCCAGGAACTGAGGCCACTGGGCCTGCAGCTCACGGGGGGGGCGGGGGCATGTGCGCCGAGCTCCACCTCGCACACGAGCCCATCAGGGACCGCGAGCCTCAACACACCGTTGACGCCGCGTGGCTGCAGGGCCCGTGCTTGAGTACGGGAGCAGTGCAGGTTGCAGCTGCGGGAAGCCCTGAGGATAGGCGTCACGCCCCGCGAGCGAAGTGCTTGACCCACCCTTGTCAGTCGGCCCAGGTCGAGTGCAGCAGCGTGGAGTGACGCCCGGCACGGTAGTCATGCACCACCCTGCACGGCAGCGGCGGGTGAGGCCCCCTGCACTCCCGCCGCAGGTTGCTGCTGGCGGCGTTGATCCGCGGCCGAGATGACGACCAGCGATGTCGCCACCGCCGGCGCCAATGGGGTGCAGTCACCGCAGGCAGCAGCGTTCGCCGAGGTCCCTCCCCGGCTGGCCGAGTGCAGGCCGACGCTGTCGCACGCCCGGTCGCCGAAGGGTGTGTCGCCGTGCGGCTGGGCCCTCGGCGTGCTGATCGTGACGTGCGCCGGCCCCAGACCCACGGGGCAGGCGACCCCGGGTAGTCACAGGGTGGGAGGCTGCCGGTGATGGGCCCGAGCTCCGAGAGCTTTGAGAGCGCCAAGACCGAGACGTCGGTCGCAGTGCGGTCGCCGGGCCACAAGGCCTGACCGAAGAGAACTGCCGCTGAAATGCAGGCAACCCTAGTAGGAGACAGACGCGACTGCGCCTGAGCAAGGCCGCGCCAAGCTCGGGATCCACCGTATGCGAACACAAGCCGCCGCAATGCGCCAGGACTCCGGGTCCAAGACTTCCCCCCAGTGGCCCATCTTGCCTTCAGTTTGATAGTTGCCAAGAGGACTTGTCGCGTTAGGATCTGATGACGGGCGCCCAGGAGCGGGAACGCGCACTGACAGGTGCGCGACTCGAATGGCGCGCTTCCGGATTGACCGCGCTTGCCGACTGCGAGCGCCCCGGAACAGAATGAGGCAACTATGAATGAACGCCAAGGAGAAAGCCAAGAGGTTTACAGTTCATGATTGCTATGGCGGTAGTCGATGTGGACTCGAAGCGCAGGCTACTCCTTTGCTCGTTGTCACGGGCCACAACCAGTTGACGACTGGCCAGCGACTGCTGTTGTTTCGACAAAACTCCGCTGCTCGTTAAAGCGCGAGCAGCGGCCCAAAGCCGGGACTGCGGTGTGCGGCCCAGTGAGAGAGCCCCGCCTGGAGCCTACGTATCCGCATCTGCATACGAACCCCTCCGACAAGCGGGCACAGTCACCCGATACCGCACGACAAAACGCACAAAAATATCGACTATAACAACGCTACTCAACATGGGCTGAAAGCGCCCTGGGTCGGCCGCGCTCTTCACGTCCCGGCGTTCTAACCGCCCAACTACCAGCAATTAACCAAAATGCCTAAGAGTGGCAAGAACAGCGAAACTGATGAAATTGACGCGTTGTGCGCTTGTGCCAACAACACAGTGTGTCACGACACGCGGCTGCCGCCGCCCCTCCAGCCAGTGATGGTGGTGGCGGGTGGACACGGGTGGGCGGGATAGGCAGTCGGCGGGCTGGTGCGTGGCCACCTGCGGTTCTCCCATCTGCGGCCACTTGCCAACGGCTTGTCCTGGCGCTTGGCTGTACGGGGAGGGGCGGCTTTACGAGAGCCCAGCCACACGCTTTGGCTGTATGGTTCCTGGCGGGTGCGGCAGCTGCGGTATTTGTAGCACGATGCGCCCGAGTGCGCTGCGGTGACTGCGGTGGGCTGCGGTGGCTGCGGGGCGCCCAATTCACTTCGCTTACAGTACTACGACAGCTGCACCGAATGACGACAGCGCTGCACTCAACGACGACGATGACTACAACATCCCAGTACAGTATTTAAATAATTTAATCCTTCCCAGCACTAGGCCGGTACCTCTTCCCTCCAGCCTCCACACAGCACCCGCCAGCAGCCGGGGGGCATGCGCAGCTAACTACGAGGCAGGCAGTCTTGCAGGCAAGCCGAGGAAAGCCAGCTGTCCAAGGGTTCCATAATATAAAACACACGAGTCACGAGTAGGACGACAGAAAGTATGGACACACACGCACGCACGCATGCACCAGAAAGTATGGGCGCGCACGCACGCACAGGGTTCCAAAAGCGCTGCAACGCCAACCGCACAGCTCTCAGTCGGCAAATGCTGGAGCGCTAGGGTGGACTGCGGGTCAGGTTCGCCGCCACACGTGGCTCGCCGGCTGCCCCGCCGCTTCACGCGCACTGGGGGGCCACGCACGGACGCACGCACGCATACAATGAGGCACTCCCACACATAATATTGAACATACGCAGCGAGCAGCAGGCCGGTAGGTAGGTAGACAGGTAGGTAGATAGGTATGTTCCGCTCCAACTGCCGCCACCACCCTTCGCACCCTTGGGGCCCAAACGCCCGACACGCGCGCAAGGAATGAAAGCCAGGCAAGCCACCCAAGTAAAGCGACAGAAACTGCGCCGTCGCGGCTCGGCCGTGCCGCCCCCCCCCCCCGGGAGGGGTGCGCCAACTCCGCCCTCACGTGTACACACCCAGCCACCCACCCACACACCCACACAATACGTGAGGCCAATTGAGGGCCTTCAATTCATCAGATATACGCCTGGGCAGGGCGCTGCGAAGAGCGCCACACGCCGCGTCACGCAGTTTACCCACCGACCGACCCATACGGACTGGGCCGGCCCCGGTCTGTGTCGGACAGGGACTGGATTGAGTTGGGCTGGACGGGCGCGCCATGCGCCCCGAAACCACATCAGCGTCGCGAACCGAGTACTCTCAATGCCACGAGCTAGGCCCGGCAAGGGGGGAAAATAATAAAGAACAACCCGCAGGAGGGGCAGCCACGTTCACGGACCCAATACGATATCAGCAATACCGGTGTGTGTATGTGTGTGTATGTGTATGTGTGTGTATGCGTGTGTGTGTCAGCAGCCGAGAGCGCACTTCTACATCGCAGTCAGGTGCCCCCAGTCAGGTGCCCCCAGTCAGGTGCTGGGGGGCCCCGCGTCACCACCCAGGGAACCGAGGTCAGACTCCGGAGGTCTCCGAAGGCGGGGGGCCGGCCGGGGGGCTGCAGTCGAGTCGACTCGAGTTGCGTCGAGTGAGTTGCGACGCGGGAGGCTGGACACGACGTGACGTGTATGCCCACCCGCCCACCCGCCTATTCGTCGCCCATCCGCCCACCCGTCCTGTTTCTCAGCAGCAGAGTGCCCCCACAGCCCCCAAGTAAACACACATCTCATCACATCACATCACAGCCCATGCGCCCCGAGTCCAGTAGTCTCTACCCCACACTCCGTCTCTCCGTCCCTCCAGTCACACGCAGGGGGGGAGGGCCCTCCCCATATCGCACGGACAGCCGATGGCCCATCCCGGAGGGGTGACGTAAGAGGCCAATCGGCCCATCCGTCCTCTATTATGGCAGGCATCCCTCCCTCCGTCCCTCCATGCCTCCCTTCATGCATACATGCCTATGCCTCCGTCCGTCAGCCCGCCCAGTCATCCGCCCAATCATCCGCCCATCCCTCCCTTCCTCCCGCCCCGCCCTTCCCCGTCCTAACACCACCACCACCCACCCCCTCCTCCTCAATCCGAGCCCGAGCCTTTGTCGTCGTCGTCGCCCTCGCTCCTCTTGTTCAGCGCCGAGCCATCCTTGTCCCGCACCCGGCCCTCATCGTCCGAGTCGTTGTCCGGGTCGTACTCCCCCTGCAGGTGCTTCTCCGCCAGCCGTACCAGCTTGGACACGTAGGCGCGCATCTCATCGGCCGGAGTCAGCAGCCCCTGCTGCCCCAGCTCCCGGATCAGCCGGGAAGACACCACCGGCAGACCCAGCGCAGCACCCAGCGCAGAGGCGGCCTCGGCGGAGGAGGAGGCGGTGGGGGCGGCGGATGACAGGCGGCTGCTGCCCTCGCTCTTGCCCTCCTCCTCGTCGTCGTCCTCCTCGTCATCCCCCTCCTTGTCGCTGCTCCTCCGCTCCCCACCGGCGCTGCCGCTGCGCGTCCGACGGCCCTCGGGGTCACCCTCCTCCTCAGTGCCGCCGCTTCCAACGGTGGAGGACGTGCCCCGCCCGCCACCGCCACTGTCGCCGTCGCCGCCCTCGCCGCCCGCCGCAGCGCCGCCGTTGGCACCTGCCGCTTGGCCCGCTGCCGCCGCTTGGCTCGCGGACGACTTGTCGCCGTCGCCACCCGCTGCTGCTGCTGGTGGCGGCGGTGGCGGCGGCGGTGGCCGCTGCTGGCTGGCGGCGGCCGTGGCGGCTCCGCCTGCTGCCGCCGCTGCCGCTGCTGCTCCCGCCGCTGCGTGGGCTGTCTCCAGGTGCCCTGCTGCGGCTGTGGGCGGCAGTGTGTAGTTGAAGGGGCTGGTCTTGAGGGAGAAGCGGATGGCGGAGGAGCCGCTGAGGCGCAGGTGGCGGCGGAGCAGCCAGTAGCCACCTGGGGGGAGGCGGGGGAGGGGGGCAGGTTGGGGGTGGGAAGGGAGGGGGCGGGGCTGAGGGGGAGTGCAGATCCCGGCAAGGGAAGGGAAGGGAAGGGAGGGGGATGTGGGATGGGGTGTAATTAAAACGGGGGTGGTGGGTGGGATGTGGGGTGTTGGGGTGCGGTGTGGCCCGCAGGTGGTGGAGGAGGATGCGGCGGGTGCGGCACACCCCACCCCCCCTGGAGGAAGGACGAGGGGAGGGGAGGAAAGGAAAGGGAGGGGAGGGGGCTGGCAAACCCAAGCGGCAAGCTGAGGGAGGGGCCAAGGGGCAGGAGGGGTGGAAGGCGCACAGGGCGCTGTCGCATAGGGCGCAACAGGGCCGCAGACAGGGCCGCAACCACCACCCCACTCAACCGTCAATCCCACCCACCCACCCGCGCGCCACCCTCCCACCCTCCCACTTCCCTGGCCTCTCAGCCCCCGCTCCGCCCACCACTCTCCCTCCCTCTCCCTCTCCCTCCCCCCCCCGAGTCGCTCACCTCCCGCAATAGCCACCCATCCCGCCACCAGGGTGTACACGTAGCTCCAGTCGTTGGTGTACCACTGCCGGTTGTTGGGGTCGATGAACACGTTGGGACTCAGCTTCAGGGCCGCCACCGAAATAACCTGAGGGGGGGAGGAGGGGCGGGGCAGGAAGGGGCAGGAGCACAGGCGGGACAGGAGGTGAGGCGGGGGCGGGGGCGGGGCGAAGTAGGCACGGGACACCGGAAGGCCCGCCCGCCCGCCACCTCAACCGACAATGAACCACTCATGACCCTCTCCCCCACTTTTACGTACGCTTCCCCGCTCTTACCGGGAACATGTAACTCCCCTTTCAGCCACCCCCCCCAGCTCCCCTCCCCCGGCCCCCTTCCGCTCCCCACCTGCGACCAGGTCGCCAGCACGAACCCGGTTCCTCTGCCGATGTTGACCGCCCCGATGCAGCAGGGCCGCATGATGACCGTCATGAGGGCCAACAGACCGCACACACACGCATTGGCCAACATAACCTGGCAGGGGGGGGGCAGGGGGGGCAGAAGAACAAGAAGCAGGGGGGGCCGGGGGGGTAGGGGGGGTAGGACGGGAGTGGGGCGGGGGTAGGAGGGGACGGAGCAGCATAGGGACGTGGAACAAGGGGGGGCCATGGCAGCATGGAGGCCAGGAAGGGGGGAGGGTCGGGGCGGGGCGTCGGTGGACAGCCAAGAAATGCATATTCGAGCACAGAGTGTGTGTGTGTGTGAGAGAGAGAGAGAGAGAGAGAGAGAGGGGGTATGGCGGACACTGCTGCCCCCACTGTGGCCCCCCCACCGCCGCAGCCCTTCCATTTAAGGACCATCCGGGCTCCGGGCTCCCTTTGAGCGCCCCCCACCCCCACCCCAACCCCCACCCCCACCCCAACCAGCTGAGCTGAGCTGAGCTGTGTCCACATCATACCGACAGACCAGCAATAGGTTCTTCCCTCGCCGCGCCCTTTCTCCCTCTCCCCCTCCCTGTACTTTCATGGCCGGAGCCAGGAGGGCGAACCCTCTTTCCTCCCTTCTCCTCCCGCTCCTCCCTTCTCCTCCTCCCTTCTGCTCCCGCTCCCCCTCCCCTGCCCCCCAACCCCAACCGCCATCGCCCGTTCACGCTCGCTCTCACTCACCGACAGCGGGTAGGTGTCCGCGAAGAATAGGTTGTATCCCGCCATGCCCAGTCTCAGCAGCTGCACCACCCGCACGTACAGCCCCCGGTACTTGATGTCCAGGTTCTCACTGGGGAAGAACACCTGAGAGGGGGAGAGGGAGGGGGAGGGGGGGGGAGGGGGAGGGGGGGCAGGGGCATGAAGGGGGAAGGACAGGGGAGGAGAAGAGGGGAGAGAGGGAGAGGGAGAGAGGGCGAGGGAGCGAGAGGGGCCTTGGGGCCAGGAAGGGAACAGGGGGGCTCTCGAGAAGGGTGTGAGAGTTAGAAGCTCCCCGGACACTCCCCGCCCACGCGCCCAGTCCCCTTCCCCCGTCCAGTTCCCCCCTCCAACCCGTCTCCCTCCGCCTCCGCCTGCGCCTCCGCCAGCCAGAGGTCTAGCGCCCCCACCCCACCCACCCCCACCCCCACCCCACCCCACCTCGAAGGGTGTGAGAGTGGCCCGGGGCACGTACAGCCCCAGAGCCAACATGGCCGCCACTGCGCCGTACAGCTGCCGCGGGTCGGTCCAGCAGGTGAGGTCGGGGTTGCGGACCAGTGCACCGTCAGACAGCCGGCAGTCCAGTTGACTGGGGGGGGAGGGGGGGGGAGGGGGGGGAAGGGGGGGAGGGCAGAGGAAAGGGGGTTATCCACGAGAAAAGGGGGGGCGAGGGAAGAGGGCCTCATGAGGCGGAGGTGCAGGTGGGTGAAGGGAGGCTGAGGGAGATTGCGGCAGGAGGCAGCTTGAAGGAGAGGGCCAGGGCCAGGGGCAGGGCCAGGGGCAGGGCCAGGGGCAGGCGCAGGGGCGGGGGCAGGGGCCCTGCCCTGCCCTGCCCGCCCTGCCCTGTCCTGCCCCCCCCCTCCACTCACACACACACCGCCCGCCCCTCCCACCTGAGCAGTCCCGATGTGATGGTGAGGTAGGCAGCCTGGCCCAGGAAGGGCATGATGACCCGCTTGAGGCCGGCGGGGGTCTGAGGGAAGAACACCGCGATCCAGACCACCATGAACACCAGCAGCGCAAACACCTGGGGGGCAGGCGGGCGGGCGGGCAGGCGGGCAGCGGAAGGGGGGGAGCAGACGGGGGGGAGAGGGTCGGTGTGGGGGAGGAGGAAGGGTGAGTGAGCGGGTGAGAGAAAAAGCCTTCACGAGCCGGCCGGCGGGGGAGGGAGGAAAGCAGGCAAGGAGGACCAAGAGACGAAGAGGAGAGGAGGAGGACAAGGAAACGCCGTCCTCATGTCCTCCCCTAATTCCTAAAACGCCTTCTTCCCGGACCTTTCCTCCTGCCTCCCTGCTCCTTTCGCACCTTGCTGCTCCCCCTACCTGCCCCTCCTCCCTCCCCACGGGCTCCGGAGTGCACGGTACGTGGATAACCTCCCCCTCCCCCGCTTCACTCCTCTCTCCCCCTCCCCCCCTCTCCCCCCACCGTCCTCCCCTCGCCCCCCCCCGCCACTCGCCTGCAGCAGGTACGCTGCCGGCCCCAGGTCCAGCAGTGCCCAGGGGAATATGCGCTTCAGGAAGGATGTCTTGGGGTAGGGTATGCGGCGCTGGTAGCTGAAGGCGCACAGCTGCCAGAACTCCAGGACCAGAGTCACCAGGGCGAACACGTTGACCCAGTGGGCCTTTGGGGGGGGGGAGGGGAGGGGAGGGGGTAATTAGAACGGCCCGGGGCGAGGGAACGCAAACGCAGTTACAGGGCGGGCGGGGGTGGGGTGGGGGCGTAACAAGCTGTCTCGACGCTCGAGCACTTCCCCAAAATCATTTACGCACGCGGCGGCGGCAGCAGCCCTGGTGGTGGTGGTGGTGGTGGTGGCAGCACCCCTAGCGCCCTCCCACCCTCCGATGCCTCCTCCGCTGCCTCTTTCGCTGCCCCTTAACCCTCAACCCCTCAACCCCCCCAAACCCTAAACCCCTAACCCCCCCTTTTGCTGCCGCCCGCCCCTCCCCCTCCCCGTTCCCCTCCCTCCTCCCCCTCTCTCCCCACCTTCCAGCTGGCCAGCGCCGTCCCCTTTCTGAAGTTTGGGAAGCGGATTGTGTCCGAGGGGCGGTACACCTTGAGCTGGGAGGGGTCCCGACGCAGCTGGGCAACCGCCAGGGCCATGCCAACGAATCCAACCACCACGTAGCAACCGACCAGGCCGCCCATCAGCAGGCGCTCGGGCCGGGTGGAGGGGTGGAGCTGGAGGGGGCCGGGGAGGGGGGAAGGGGGGAGAGAGGGTGTGTGTGTATGTGTTTGTTATAATGACCCGCAGCGATCGAACATTTGGGGGGAGGGCGATACGTGGGTGAACGAACCAACGGTTTGGTGGGGACGAGGGAGGGGTACAGAGCTTGGAGGCGTTGCGTTGCGTTGGGGGGGAGGGCCCCGAAGCGGTGGCGACTTAGGGTGGTGGCTGACCCGGGGGGGGGAGGGTGAGCCCCGGAGGCCATCGGGTGCACCGCTGCGTATCCACCCCCCAACCCCCACCCAGCGCGGGCGGCGGACGGGCCGCGAGGTAAGGCTGACTTGCCGGGCGTTTCATGCACGGAGGTATTTGGTCTGCCCGCCCGCCCACCCGCCCGCCTGACGGAGAGAGATGCCTGGCGGGCTGGCGGGCTGGCTGCAATCCATACTGCCCGGGCGGCCACCATCTCCAGACGAGAATCATCCACCAAGTCACCCACCCACCACCACCACCCACCCCCAGCCGCTGGACGTGCTGTGACCGGACATCCCAATCACCCCCCACCCACCCTGCGTCTCTCTCATGCCACCCTGCCACCCCTTTACACCACCATCACCACCACTCGCCTCCTCCGTCCCTTCGCTGCGTTATATTCTCCCCCTCCCCCTCCCTTTCCCCCTCCAGCGCACACCCCCCCCCCCACCTCACCCCCCACCTGTATCGCCAGCCCCAGCAGCGCGAAGGGGAAGGCCATCAGGAATCCCGCCATGGCCAGTGCGAACCATCGGCCCACGTCCCGGAACACCACCTCCCCGAACACCATCAGCATGTCCTCCGCCGCCCCCCGCAGCTGCCTCCAGGCCAACAGGGCGGCGGAGCGGTGCAGTCGGGACACCTGCAGGGAGTGCTCGCGGAGGAGGAGGGACTCGTCCAGAGCACCGGACTGGGGGGGGAGGGGGATGAGGGGGGAGGGGAGGGGGTAAAGGGGGAGAGGGGGAGAGGGGAGGGGGGAGGGGTGGAGTATGACAGACAGAACAGGAAACAGGCTGAACAGGCTGCGTGGGGGAGGGGCCAAGGGGCTGATCAGCGTGTGTGAAGGGATGCACTACATTACCAGCCCGCGCAACCCGCCCGCCTCTCCCGCCCTTCTTACCCCACTCGCCTCTCCCTCTCTTTCCTCTCTTCCCTTTCCACCTCCCCCTCTCCCCCTCCCTCCTCTTCCCTCCCCCTTCCCCCTCTTCCTTCCCCCTCTCCCCGACCTCCCTAACCTCCCCTCCCACCGCCCTGCCTCTCCCTCACTGCCCCCCCCCTCACCTTCATGACCAAGAACAGCGTCTTGTCCCACCGCCTCCTCGCATGCTCCCGCCGCTTCACCGCCCGCCGCAGCGCCCCACCAAACTGCTTCACGCGCTGAGCCACCCCCACAGCCGCCGCCATGCCGCCGCCGCCGAACAGCGCCCCCCAGGCAGGCTTCGGAGCACCACCACCCCCCCCACCACCACCACCACCACCCCCCCCACCACCACCGCCCTCCGGCGCCTTGCTGCCAAACAGGCGAGTCAGCTGCAGGGACACCGTGGCCCCTGGGGCCCCGCCGCGCCCCTGGGGGCCCCCCCCCGCCGCCGCCGCCGCATCGCCCGCCTTGGGTCCCGGCGCCGCCGCCACTGCCGCCGCCGACGTCTTCTTGCTCTTTTGCTTCTTAACCGGCGGTGGTGGCGGCGGCTTCTTCTTGCCGGGTGGCGGCGCCGCCGCGATGGCGTCAATGACCTGCTCCGCGTCGTCGCTGTCGTACCCGCCTTCGCCGCCGCCTCCGCCGCCCCCCTTGCCCCCCGCCTTGCCGCCTGCTTTGGCTCCCCCCGCCTTGCCGCTGGATGAGCCGGCGTTGGCTGCCGAGCTGGTGCCCAGGCGGGCAGCGCAGCGGCGGGCGTTGGAGAGCAGCCGGGCGCCTGTGGAGAGTGGGAGGGGCGGGAAGGGGCGGAAAGGGAGGGCAGGAAGGGGGTGGCGCGGGGGCTTAGGTTGTGCTTGTGTGGGTTTGTGTGGGTTTGTGTGGGTTTGTGTATGGTGGGGGCCCGTGCGGGGGGGACTAGGCGGGGTGCAGAGGGTACGGCGGCTTTCCTCTCCTCTTGTGTGTGGGGGGAGGGGGGGAGGGGGAAGGGCGAGACGCTGACTGCGGGCCGGCGGCCAGCTGCTGTGTAGCGTGCGAACTGGCAGGGAGGCAAGGGCAGGGCAGTGCAGGACAGGAGGAGGCAGTTGGGGGCATCAGGAGCCGGCAAACCAAGAGGGGGAGGAGGCGGGGGAGGCCGAGGACGCTCAGTTGCTACTTCAGTTCTTCACCCGCCATCCAGCTCCAGGGGGGACCCACCCGGGTTGCCCCGACCCATGCCAGGAGCCGCACCGCCTGACAGGACAAGGCAGGGCAGGGCAGGGCGCTGGCAGCGCAAATCCCCCCACCCCACCCCACCCCACCCCACCCCACCCACCCCTCCCCCATCCGCACCCGACCTACGCGCCTCCCCTGGGTGTCCACCCCCGGATGAGGACCCGAAGCACCCCTCGAGGACCCCGAATGACGCCGCCACCCGGCCTCTGCCCCCAACCCCCCAATCCCCCTCCTCGCGAAGTTAACCTCCTCCCCCAATCGCGCCCCCCCAACCGCCCCTCCCAACATCTCCCCCGTCACCCCCCCACCCCCCCACCCGCGAATGTGGAGTGCAGCGTCTTCTCCTCCGCCAGCTTTATGGCGGCCCTCAGCGGCCCCGGGTCAGTGACGCGCTTGGGTCCCCTCTTGGTCCAGAAACCCGCGTCCAGGTTCATGGGGGACATCTTCTCAATATCGCCCTCGCCAAAGTCAACCTCCTGGGGGGGGGGAGAGGGGAGAGGAGAGGAGGGAGAGGGAGATAGGCAGGGGGAGGGCGAATGTAGGTGTAAGTGTGAGGCAGACAGTGGCCAAGTAGTGGAGGGCAGGGTGGGAGGGAGGCAGGGGCGCTGAGGAGGCCGGCAACACGGCGAGTCGTGAATGTCGCTAAGTTGGGCTCCTCACCCTCACCTCACCCCACGCCGTCATTCCCCCCCCCCGCCTTCCTTCCCCTGTCTCCTTCCGCACCCGTGCACTCCTGTCCCTCCTTCCTGCCCACCCCCTGCCCAGCCCCGTAGTCCCTCCGTAGCCCCCAGGAACCACCACCTCCACCACCACCACTACCCCCCTCCCCCCCAGCAGCCCCTCCCCGTCCCGCCCGCGGTCCCTCCTCTACTCTCCCAACCCCACCCCCCAACCCCCCCGCCCCCCAATCCTTCCCCTCCCACCCTTGCCGCTTCGTCCACCCCCTGCTGAAGGGCCTTATGCAGCTCCGCCACCTCCGCATCCAGTGCGTCGTCATCCCCGGGCCGCACGTTGATGGACCGCTCCAGCTGACGAACAACCTGGAGGGGGGGGGGGTGGGGGGGGGGCCGGGGGGTTAAGGATTAATATGCGTCATTATATGTCATGAGACACTGTGTGGGGGTAGAGGAGGGAGAGAAGCGGGAGCCTCTCCACCGGACCCCGGCACGGCCGGTGCACCGACCCCACCCGACCCCACCCCACCCCACCCGACCCCACCCCACCCCACCCGACCCCACCCCACCCCACCCGACCCCACCCCACCCCACCCCACCCGACCCCACCCGACCCCACCCGACCCCACCCCACCCCACCCGACCCCACCCGACCCCACCCGACCCCACCCCACCCCACCCGACCCCACCCCACCCGACCCCACCCCACCCCACCCCACCCGACCCCACCCGACCCCACCCCACCCGACCCGACCCCACCCGACCCCACCCGACCCCACCCGACCCCACCCGACCCCACCCGACCCCACCCCACCCCACCCGACCCCACCCGACCCCACCCGACCCCACCCCACCCCACCCGACCCCACCCCACCCCACCCCACCCGACCCCACCCGACCCCACCCGACCCCACCCCACCCCACCCGACCCCACCCGACCCCACCCGACCCCACCCCACCCCACCCGACCCCACCCCACCCCACCCCACCCGACCCCACCCCACCCGACCCCACCCGACCCCACCCGACCCCACCCCACCCGACCCCACCCCACCCGACCCGACCCCACCCCACCCGACCCCACCGCACCCGACCCCACCCCACCCGACCCCACCCGACCCCACCCGACCCCACCCCACCCCACCCGACCCCACCCCACCCGACCCGACCCCACCCGACCCGACCCCACCCCACTCGACCCCACCCCACCCGACCCGACCCCACCCGACCCGACCCCACCCGACCCACCGCACCCCACTCGACCGCACTCGACCCACCCCACCCCACTCGACCGCACTCGACCCACCCCACCCCACTCGACCGCACTCGGCCCACCGCACCCTACCCGACCGCACTCGACCCACCCCACCCCACACGCCCCCACACGACCCACCCCACCCCACTCGACCGCACTCGACCCACCGCACCCTACCCGACCGCACTCGACCCACCCCACGCCACACGACCGCACAAGACCCCCCCCACCCCACTCGACCGCACTCGACCCACCCCACCCCACCCGACCCCACCCGACCCCACCCCACCCTACACGACCGCACTCGACCCACCCCACCCCACTCGACCGCACTCGACCCACCCCACCCCACTCGACCGCACTCGACCCACCCCACCCCACATCCCCCGAGTGAAGCTTTTCGATCCTGCATGCTCAACGCCGCTGCCCCCTTTCCCGCTACAGCCACCGCCACCGCCATCCACCCAACCGTCCTTGCGCTGCCTCCCGCCACCCCCCTCCCCCTTCCTCCCGCTGTCCCGGCTGCTTGTCGGTCCCTGCTGACCTGGCCTGTCTCTCCACTGGCTTCCACATCCTCAGCCCCCCCCTCCGTCCTTTCAGCCCCCCCTCCCCCCCTCCTTCCAGCCTCACCTGTCTGTGAGCCAGCATGTTGTTGGCCACCCGGAGGTCCTCCAGATAGCGCCGCCGCTCCGACAGCAGGGGGACCAGCCGCCAGGTGAGGCAGGTCAGGGCGGTGCACACAAGCAGAAGCAGACGGGAGGCAAAGGTGCCTACAGGGGGGGGGGAGGGAGGAGGGATGGTCCGGGGGGAAAGGGGTTGGCGGGCCAGCGGTGGGCGAGGGCCGTGTATGGGGAGAGGGCGGGTGTTGCACAAGACTCGAAATGGGGGAGCGGTGCCTTGCGACATCCCATTGCCCCCACCATCGCCCCCTCGTTCCAGCCACTCCATGTCAGCCCGCTCCGGGTCCCCGCCTCCAGCAGCAGCATCCCCCGCCCCCCGCCCTCCGCTCCTTCAAATCAGACCATCAGCTTAACCCCCAGCCCCCAGCCCCCAGGCCCCCTCCCTCTCGCCCACCTCCCTGTCCTCTCCCTCCCCTCCTCTCTATCCCCCTCCCCATCCTTACCCCTGCCCCTCCACCCCCCCTTGCCCCTCCCCCTCTCCCCCCTCCCTTCCCCCCCCCCACCCCCCCACCCACCCGCCAGCAGCCTCTCCTCCATCCACACGTCCAGCCGCTCCGTCAGTGTGGCGCCTCCCCCCAGATCCGCCCCCACACCCTCCGCCGACAGCACCGCGGCACCCACACCCCGCAGAGCCACGCGGTGCTCGGAGGTGATGGCGGGGGCGGAGCGGGGAACACCGCCGGGGCCGGGGGGCGGGGACTGAAACACACGGCCCCCGGGACACGGGAGCGGGGAGCACGGCAGGAGCACGGGAGCAGGGGAGCAGGGCAGGGCAGGGGAGGAACAGGGGAAAGGGTGTGGGTGGGTTATGTGGTGGGCTGGCAAAGGATCTAGGCAAAGGACGGGGCGGAGAGACGGGTCGGGCGGTGACTGTGTGGAACGAGCGGGCTGGCGGCTGGCGGCTGGCGGCTGGCGGTGCGGAGAGGGGGCGGAAGGCGGAGAAACGGAAGGGCGGGGCGCCCCGCAGGCCGCACTCCCCTCCCCTCGGGGGCTGGCTGCACCGGGCAGTGCCTCCCGCTGCCACCGGGCACTCGCACCCACCCCGCTGCGCCGCAGCCCCCACCAGCCCCCCTCAGCCCCCCGCCCTCAGGCCCCCCCCCAGTCACCCCCCTCTCACCTGGAATAGCGGGTGCAGGTCGGCCCCCAGCGGCAGCACCCGGGCCACCCGCACCCCCAGCACCATCTGCCAGGCCCGCCGAACACCCCCAGCCACCGCCGACATCACACCGCCGCCACCACCCCGCCCCGGCCGCCGCCCGCTCACGCCGCCAGCCAGGGAGCCAGCAGCCGCAGCCGCCACCGACGGAGCCGCGCCCGCCGCCTGGCCGCCCTTGCCGCCCCGGCCGTCCGCCGCCTTCCTGCCGAAACCGAATCCGAACCCGAATCGGGAGCTGGCGCTGGCGCCCTTCCGGGAGGCGGCGGTGGCAGCTCCAGCGCCAGCAAACGGCATCGACGCAGGGCCCGCCGCCGCCGCCGCTCCCGCCTCCCCTGCCCCTGCACCGGCCCCGGTCGCCCCCTCCCCGGAGTCGACGGCGGCCTGGACCACCGCGAGCTGCTCCTGGGCGGTGGTGATGGACCTAGAGGTGAGGACGGTTAGTACGGCACGGGAGGTACGGCACGGGAGGTAAGTGGGGGGAGGGGTAACGGAAGGGCACATAGCGAGAGGTAGGCGATGGTCCCGGCAATGGTTACGGATGGCGCGAGATCGAGCACTGCCCGCCCCCCTGCCCCCACCGCGGCCCCCCCCCCAAACCTGCCGCCCCCCCCAAACCTGCCCCTCCCCGCCCACCTGCAAATAGTCGCTAGGAAGGCCAGCGAGGCGAGGTGCGCGGAGGGCTTGCGCAGGCACGCCTCCACCTCCGCACCCGCGCCGTACCGCGCCATCTGCCGTACACTCAGCAGCGGCCGCACGTGGTGCACGGGCGCGTGAGTCAGTCGCTTGGCGCTGATCTTGACACCCTCCGTGCCCTTCTTCTCCTCCTTGCCCTCCTTGTCCTTTTCCTTGTCCTTCTCCTTGTCCTTCTCCCCGCCACCCTTGCCACCCTCTCCCTTGGCCTTGTCCGCGTCCCCGCCAGCGCCCTCCGGCTCACTGTCGCTGTCGCTGTCGCTGTCGTCGGCCTCCGCGCCGTCGGCTGCGGCGCCGTCGGCGCCGGTTTTGGCTGCCGCCGCCGCCGCCGCCGCTCCGTCGTTTGTCTTCATCTTGACCGGCCTGGTGAACCTTCGCAGCAGCGCCGTGAGGGTGCCCTTCTCGTCGCGGTCCAGGCAGGCAAGCAGCTCCTGCGCGGGGCGGTGCGGGGCGGGGTAGTGTGGGGTTTGGTGCGGTGTGAGGTAGCGCAGTGTGGGGTAGTGCAGCGCAGATGTATACACCAGGACGTGAGCGAGTGAGCCTGTTGCTGGTGCTGTGCCGGCCCCCACAACACCCACCCGCCACCAGTGGGAATACACATCTAGGCACACATTTGTGCGACGTGTGAAGTGAGACGTGTGCTGTGCAGCAGGCCGTAAGTCAGGCAGGGTAGACGTGGAGAGTCAGGAGCCAGGTGAGGTGAGGTGAGGTGAACCGCGCGCGTCCAATGCGCGCCCAATGCGCGCACGGCCTGGGCCCAATGCGCGTCTCATTACCGCTTCCCCCCTGCCCCCCTATCAACAGCCGTTGTTCAGTGCCTCTACACTCACCGCCAACCCCCGCCCCCCCCCTCTCCCTCCCCACCCCCTCCCCCCCTCTTTCCCCCCCCCCTCCCGCCCACCTGCAGCGACGCGTCAATCCGGTCCAGGTAGTTCTGGTAGGCTGTCGCCAGTCTCAGCAGCAGCTCCAACACATCCCCAGCGACCCCCGGGTCGGTCAGCAGGGGGCGCAGCTGCACACCCGCGGAGAGGGGGTCCACGCCGAGCTGCGAGGAGGGAGGGGGAGGAGAGGGTTGAGGGAGGGGGGGGGAGAGGCGGGGTTAATGAAGGTGATGAAGGTGATGAAACCGCAGGGGTGGGACGGAGGCGACGCAAGCGAGACAGACAGATGGGGGCGGCGGATTGATCCGAGAGGTGGGGGGTGGGGAGGAGGGTGGAGCGCAGATGAGGGGTCAGTCAGGATGGCGGGGGAGAGAGAACGGCGGCGGGGCGGGGGCGGGCGGGTGGTCACGTTATGGATCAACGGCCGGGCCGGGCCGGGACAATGCTTACATGCGGCCAGCCTGGCCTGGCCTGGCCTGGCCTGGCCTGGCCGGGCCCGGTGGGGCCGCGGTGAAGGGAAGGTCGTCCCGTCCCGTCCCGTCCCGTCCCGTCCCGTCCCGTCCCGTCCCGTCCCGTCCCGTCCCGTCCCGTCCCGTCCCGTCCCGTCCCGTCCCGTCCCGTCCCGTCCCGTCCCGTCCCGTTCCGTCCCGTTGCGTGTATCACCACTCCCTCCTCCCTCCTCCCTCCCTTCCCTCCCCCTCCCCCCCACCTGCTCCGCCAGCGGTGGGAACTCCCCGCTGTACGCCCTCAGTCTGCTTGCCGCCACCTTGCGCTGCACACTGCCCATCAGGTAGTGAGCGGGACCCGCAACCGAGGGAACCACCAGACCGGTGCGGGCACTCACACGCCACTGCCGGGTTAGCAGCTTCAGGATCTCGATCTCGTACTCTGGGGGGGGGTGATTGGGGGGGAGGGGGGAGGGGAGAGGGAGGGGTTTTAGGGTTTTCGGTTGGTTCGTATTTCAATCAAGGGAGAGGTTGGGAGGGAGAGGTTGGGAGGGAGAGGGAGGGAGGGAGTACGGGCGCGGTGAGTGGAGGGGAGGGGGAGGAAGGGGAGCGGGAGGCGGAAGGGGAGAGGCAGGAAGGGAGGCGGGCGCGATTCCCGCAGGGGCCCGGCCGGGATGGGCCGCGAGGGGACGAACGAGTGTTGGGTACTGGGGTGGGGTGGGGGTGGGTCAGCCACACGCGCGTGGAGCCCTCTGGCAAGCCTCCTCCTCCACCTACCGCCCCCAATCCCTCCGGTGATCACGACCACCTCTTCCCTCCCCGTCGCCGCCCGCCCCACCCCACCCCCATCCCTTCGCCACCGTCCGTCTGCTCGTCCGTATCAAAGAATCAAACCTCATCACACCCCACCGCACCGCACCTCACCACCCCCACCACCCCACAGCCACCTGCTCCTCCGCCCCGTCCCCTTTCCTCTCCCCCCCCTTCCCACAGGCTCCGGCCTATACGTAGGTACCCCCCCTCCCCTCCTCCTTCACCGCTGCGAAATTCTCTTTATACCCCTCCCCTCCCCCACCGCCCTACCCAGTATGAGCTCAATGTTGGTGTCCCCGAAGATGGTCTTTATGGACTCCCTCTGAATGATGGGCATACTCTGATCCGCAGCAGACACCAGCGGGGAGATGACACTGTCCACCAGCGCCTGAGGGGGAGGAGGGGGGGCAGGGGGCAGGGGGGGAGGGGCAGGGGGGGGGCGGGGGGGCGGTGGAGGACGGGCAGGGACAGGGGCAGGGACAGATAGTGCGGAGGCCAGGGCCGGGGCCGGGCGACAGCGGAGGGCGGTAAACAAACCTGGCAAGCACCACTAGCGGGTGATGGCGCAGTTCCCGGCCCCCATCCCCCATCTCCCCCCCCCTGTCTGCTGACGTCGCCCTTTCCTTGCTCTGCGTCCTTCTCTTTGCCTGCTGTAGGTGAGTTGGGTCCTCGCGGGCTTCGGGAATTGGGGCGTTCCTTGCATCCCAGCCGCATTTTCTCGACCAGTTCAGCAACGTGTCACCTCACAGCCTCGGCGAATTTTCAGCTTCCACCATTACGTCTCGTCTCGTCCTCGTCACGTGGCGGCTCAACTCGGACTCGCTACAATTTCTCGGTTTGTATCTAACGCCCTTGCTGCTTGCAAGTTTACCTCGTTTTTCTTTTGCAGACAGGAAGGACTTTTCTGATTTCATACCGTTTACGGGCTCCGGCCTATACGTGGATAACCCCCACCCCTACACATGCCCACACACTCCGCTCCGCTCCGCACCCACCTACCCACCCACCCACCCACCCACCCCACCTGCATGTCCACCACAAACGCCCAGATGTCCTCCGCCGCCAGCCTCAGCGCCGAGGCACAGAACACCTCATCCAGCCCCCCCACCGGCGGTGTCAATCCCTCCCTAGAGGCCCCCTCGCCGGCAATGGCCAGCGCCAGACCCCCCACTGCGGTGGCCACCTCGTCAGCGGAGTCAGCTCCCAGCTGCGGGGAAACACAGGACGGGACAGCACAGGATGGGATGGGACAGGACAGGGGGGGAAGGGGTTGGGAGGGGAGGGGTGCCAAGGATGATACCGCGGGGAGGGGGGGGGCCGGGAGGGGGCGGGAGGGAGAACACGGTGGGAGCAAGGCCGTTGGGTGGTGTATGGGCGTACCGGTATGGGCGTATGGGCGTACCGGTATGGGCGCATGGGCATTGTGCGGAGTGAGTGCCGCCCGGGTGTGTGTGTCCGGCTGGCTGGCTGGATGGCTGATAGGCCGCTAGCCGCACCCAACCAGGCTGGGCCCGGGTCCTACCGGAGCCGGCCTCCCACCGGGGGGTGGGTAAACAACAAGGTACCGCAGCGGAGGGGCGGCGTTAGCGGAGAGACGCCCTTTGCGGCCCCTGGCCGGGCTTGACTTGGCTTGGCTTGGCTGGGCTGGAAGGGAGTCTCCCCCGGATCCCCCTTCCTCCTCCCTCGACGCCTGACCCACCCACCCGCCCACCTCCCCCGCCTCCCTCCCTCACCCCACCCCCATCCCCCCAGCCCACCTGCGCCGCCACCGCCGCCAGCGACCTTCCCATGAGCAGCGGCGAGTGCCCCGCCAGTGGCCCCACCGGCGCCTCATCCCCCTCCGCCAGCACCTCCCCGTGGGCCGCTGACCGACTGCTGGCGGCCAGGTCCACCAGCAGCTCCAACAACACGGAGTCGCGGGGCTGGGACCTGGGGGGGAGGGGGAGAGAGAGGGGGAGAGGGGGAGAGAGGGGAGAAAAGGGGGGAGGGCAGGGCGAGGAGGAGGACGACAGGGGGAGGGGAGAGGAGGGAGGGGGAGGGGGTGAGGGGGTGAGCAGGCACGGACAGCGACGGTGAGGGAGGGGAAGCAGAGGCTGGCAGGGCGGCAGGGCGTGTCACTGGGGCAGGACGAGAACGACCGGTGGGCGAAAGAGAAAAGAGCGGAGCGGAGGTCACCAACCCCCCGGGCCCACTCCCGGGTGCATGGAAATGCAATGCCGTGCAATGCCGTGCAGTGCCGTGCAGTGCCGATGCACCCAGTGCCCACCTCAGGGATGGTAGAGTCCCACCAGCCGCAGACCCAAGGCGCCAGGGCACAACCCGAGCCCAACCCCAACCCCCTCCCCGTGCCCCCCCTCCCCCTGGGCCCCTCCCCCAGCCCCACCTGCAGCCAGCCGCCGAGCCGTCGGCGAAGCTCCCCCCCGCGCCGTTGGCCGCTGGTGCCACCGCCCCCGACAGCGCCTGCAGCCAGGACCGGGGGCCGCGAGGCCCGAACGACACCGGGCTGCCCTCCCCGCCGCCGTGCTGGGGGTGGGGGTGCTGCTGCTGCTGCTGGTGACCGAACATGAGGCCGGGCTGCCTCAGTCCGCGCATCACCGACTCCAGCGCCGCCTTCTCCGCCGCCTGCCAGGGGGTGAGCCACACCTGCGGGCCCCCACCGCCCCCACCCGCCGCCACGTATCCGTCAACCTTGGCGGCCTCGAGGTACCTGCAGGGGAGGGAGAGGGACACACGGGAAGGGGAGGGCGGCAGGGGCATGCCAGGGTGTGGGGGGGGCCCAGGCAGCTGGGGGCGGGGACAGGGTGGGACGGCAGGGCAGCTGCAGGCCCGGCGCATGAGGTCCGGTGCGGTTCTCCCAGAGAAGAGGAGAGGAGGGGGAGCGCTGAGGAGTGTAATGGCGGGTCGATGGAAGACGTGCGGGGGCGGGCCGGCGGGCAGGTGCCCTCCCATCCTACGGACGACAGACATGCCCGACCCAGCCCGCCCGCATCCAGAACCGCAGCCCCTGGCGCCCAGCTCCTCGTAAGGCGCCCCCCCACACACACAATTGCACGCCGGCCCCTCCCCCCCCTTCCCACACCCCACCTGGCGGCTGTCCGCAGGTTTCCGTATGTGATCCAGGCGCAGCGCTGCACCTCACTCAGCTCCTCGGGGGTGACGCTGTCCAGACCCGCCAGAGATACAAGCGGCAGCTGGGAGCCGCCACCGCCGCCACCCAGCATGCCTGCAGGGAGGGAAGGGGTGTGGGTGGGGGTGTGTGGGGGGGGGGCGGGGGAGGGTAAGGAGTATGAGCGTCCATAGAGGCAATTTGACAGAGGCTGACAGCGGGTGGGTGAGTGGGTGGTTTGAACTGGGAAATGGGAACTGGGAAAGCACGACACGACGACATAGGGGAGCTGCAGTGACCCCCACCACCCCTACCACTACCACCACCCCTACCACTACCACCACCACCACCACCACCACCCCAAGGGCCGGGCGAGGCGAGGCGAGGGGGTGGGGAGGGGGCCGGGACGTGGCTCTGCTCTCTCCGGGGCATGTCGGTCAGCTGTCAGCTGGCCGGTCGGGTGTGCCGGCCCCCGGAGGGAGGCGGGGGGCAGCTGGGCCCCGGGGCCCGGATGTGGACGAGCGGTACGACGGTGAACCGGCCGGTCCAATAAGTAGGTAGGTAGGTAGGTAGGCTGGGGGGTTTGGGGGGCGCTGGGCGGGACCCGCCTGCCGGCTACTTCGCCGCCTCGCTCTCCAGGTGTGAATGGCACCGGGGGTTCCACGTAAACCACGTAAACCAGGCAGCCCAGGTAAACCTCCCCTCCCCCCAGCCACCCACCTCCTAGCGCCCCGAGCGCCCGGGCACCCAGCTGCCGCACCGCCGCCATGCCGCCACCGCCGCCGCCGCCCGCCGCACCCCCGGCCGCCGCCGGTCCGTGTGCGCCGCCCCGCTCGGCCTTCAGGAGGGCCTCCTGCGGCGGAACAAACACACACGGGCACAAAGGCACACAGGCAATCCGCCGGCGGTGGCGTCGATGTCACTGATGTGATGTGATGTGAGAGGCGAGATGAGGATGAGGATAAGGATGGGTCGTCGCATGGCTAGGGCTTTCAGACGGACGTCCCAGAGGGCACCCAGCGGAGCCCCCCACCCCTACAACCCCCACCCACCCCGAGGACCGCCCCGGTGGCAGCCGCCGCGATGCATCAGCTATGCGACGTGTGCGACCTGACCTGACCTGACCTGGACATACATCCGCCACGCGCCTGCCGCAACACACGCCCACACACACACGCCCATCCATACACCCACCCACACCCTCACACCCACACGCACCTGCCGGGCCGCCATCTGCGCCTCGCCGTCGCGGTCCCTGCGACACCAGGAGGGAAGACAGGAGGAGAGAGAGGGGAGGGAGAGGAGCGGAGAGGAGCGGAAGAGAGAGGCGGGGGTGGCAACACGTGACGCGACGCGGGGTTCCGGCTGCCCTCCCGCGGGAGGGGCGATGGTGATGGTGGTGGTGGTGAGAGACATGTATCGACCCACCGATCCATAGGTTAGGTGTCGCCAGCCCGGCCCGGCAGGCCGCAGGTACCCTACCGCGTCACACAACCCGCCCCGCGATGTGTGCCGCTGCATCGTACGCCGCCGCTCCACCGGGGACCGGGGCGGACAGGGCGGCAGGGCTGTGGCCTGGGAGCTACAGCAGCGCAGGCCAGGGCAGTGTGGTGCAGGCCAGTGCAGTGCGGTGCAGTGTGGTGCGGACCTGGCGCTCGGGTACCAGAATCAACGGGGTGTGGGGGGGGGGGGCGGGCGGGGGGGGGGCGCTCGCGCTCCTCTCCCTCATCCCGTTGACCGCTCCCTCGGCTGCCGCCGGCCGGTATCTTGGCGGCACCCGACCGGCACCCCCACTACGTACACCACCACCTGCCGGTCCCGACACAGCGCAGCAGCGCACCGCAGCGCAGCGCCCAGTAATGGAAACCTGTCCTCCATGCCCAGCTGCGAAATCCGCGCATCCGAACATCCGCAGAGAAGAGGCGCCCCCAACTCCTCCCCGGCGAGGGACGGGAGCGCCGGGGCCGCCGCCACAAGGCCACCGCCGCCCGCTCGGCCTTCGCCCAGAACTCCCTTGCACCCGGCGGGAGGGGGGGGGGAAGAAGAAGCCTCGCTGACTCTGCCACTGACACCGACCCTGCCCCCCTGACCCCCCCCCCCTGACACACTCGTCGCCGCACCTGATGAGCTGCAACGCATTGGCCCGGTCCCAGAACGCCTGCGACAGCTGCCCCTGAGCCACCGCCCGAGCAGCCCGCTGCCAGCCGCGAACCCCCGCGCCGCTGCCGGTGCCAGTGGAGGAGCCCGGGGGGCCAGCAGCCGGAGCCGCAGCACCCGAGACCGCGTCCGCACCGTCACCACCGTCACCGCCGGCTGCTGCTGCTGTTGTGCCCGCTCCTGCTCCGTTGGCCTCCTCCGCGCCCTCCACCGCCGCCGAGGCCTTACTGGCGCTGCGCTGCGGTCCCTCGCCCGTCTCAGAGCCCAGCTGCGGACCCAGGAAGTCACCTGGGGAGGGGGGACGGGGGGGGGGAGGAAGAGGGGGAGGGAGGAACCGGAGCCGGGGTGGTGTGGGGTGGTGTGGGGTGCAGACCGGTACTCGACCTTCCTCAACCCGCCCAGGCACCAACCTTCCCGCGGGGCCCGGGCCCCCTCTCCCGGATCCCTCCGACCCGAGCCGCTCTTCGCCCGCGGAACCCTCCCCTCCCCGCCTCAACTTTCCTTTCCGAGCCCCGGCCCCAGCCCTACATGCGGACCCGCCCCCCCTCCCTCACCTCCCTCCCTCACCTCCCCTGTGCCTCAGGTAGGCCAGCAGGAACTCCCGATACGCCACCACCCCGTCATCATTGGAGTCCAGCTCCTGAGGGGAGGGGGAGGGGGAGAAAGAGGGAAAGAGGGTTGGTTTCCAGTCCGCAGTGATAACGAGGGGAGAAAGGGGGGTGTGAGGAAACCACCGTCTGAGTGGGTGGGCGGGTAGGTGGGTGGGCGGAAGTGGGCGGGCTGGTACAGCGGGTCGGGTCGGTTCGATTCGGGTCGGGGCATACGCGCTGCGGGTCCGCCGGCTTGCTTGGTTGCCTCATCCGTCTTCCTCCAGCCGCACACCCCCTTCCCGCCTCACCCCACCCTCCCCACCCTCCCGCCTCACCCTCATCCAGGACTTGGGCAGCGGCTCCGCCGCATGTGCATCAAACAGCGTGCCCACCACCCCCGCCTCCTCGCTCACATCGGGGGGGGTGCCCCAGGGGGCCCACCTGCGGGCGGTGGGGTCGGGGTCGGGGTCGGGGGGGGGGATGAGGGATGGGGGGTAATTAAAACGGCCCGGGACGAGGAAACGCAACGCAGTTACCTGAGATATGGGATGGGGGATATGGGGGTGGGGCCGAGGTCGGAGGAGCGGCGGATGAGCGTCCGTTTGGTATCTCGAGTTGCCCCGAAAGGCCGCAGTGGCTCCGGAACCGGGTTGGGACCGGACCGGACACAGGCGGTGTCTTTGGGCCAGTGTAGGAAGGCGGCACCCAACCCAAAGCAGACAACGCCCCCAGCGCCCTTTACCCCCCCCCCCCGCCCCCCCGCGTCCCTTACCCCCTCCGCAACGTGCGCCGCTGATACCTCCTCGAACACGCGGAGCGGTCCCCGCACACTCCACACTTTCGCAACCCCCACCCAAGCTAATCCGCACAGCTTATCCGAATACCCACCACCCCACCCCAGGCCCCACCGCCTTCGCCCGTCGCGCCTCCCGCTTGCGCCCTGCCCACCTGTACGCCGCGGGCCGCCTGTGCAGCAGCACCGCCTGCAGCCCCCCGCCCCACAGTGTGCCGGCCGCGTGCGGGTCCGCCCTCTGCAGCCCCCTCGGCAGCCGTCCAAACACCAGCGAGAAGAACGGCAACACAGCAGAGTCGTTGCGCTGGGGCAGCCGCGAGGAGGCCACCGCACCAGCCTCCCACAGAGACACGGGCAGCAGCGCTAGCAGAGACGCAGCGCCGGCGCCGCCGCCGCCACCAGAGGCGGAGGCAGAGGCGGCCAGTCCGCCGGCGCGCGGGCGCTTGGCCGGCACCACCAGCGGCGCGGCAACCGCCCTCTCCAAGTCCTCGCGCCGTCGGAACTGGCAGTAGGCAAGGGGCATGCCGGAGGCGGCGCCGCCGCCGCCTTCGGCAGCGGCGGCGGAGGTGGCCGGCGGCGGCGGCTGCGCCGCCGCCGCGGCGAAGGAGCCGCCGCCACCGCCGCCGCCACCGAACTGCGTCGCGACGGCGGGGGCGTTATACGGCAGTACGACAGGTCTGTAGTCGAAGTCGTACTGTTCTTGCAACAACAGCGACAGTGCTTCTGGTGCCATGTTGATGAGTGCGGGGCCGCCCGCCAGTGCCCAGTGGTGCTCCTCCTGGCTCCATTGCTCCAGAGCCTGAGGGCGGCGGTGGCGGTGGGTGAGGAGGAGGAGGAGGAGAAGGAGAAGGAGGAGAATAAGGAGGAGAAGGAAGAGGAGGAGGGGGTCATACACGTCAGGGAGGGGGGTAAACAGGAGATGATACGCCAGCGATGGAACGAAAGGAAAGGAAAGGAGAGGTAACATGAGGGGACCAGCAGGCAGCAGCAGCAGGAGGCGGGAGGCAAAGGAGGCAACGCAGGTGGCCAGGAGGATCGCAGGAGGTGGCCGGAAGCCCCTACAACACAGCACCGCGGCCCAACGGGTCGGGGCCCTGCCGGTGTGGGCCGGACCACATGATGGTTCACGTGATCCCCACCGCTGCTCAGGAGAGGCGGGGGCGGGGGCGGGGGCGGGCGGGATGTCTCACGAGGGACATCGCACCTAACGCGGTGTGGGCTGGAGGAACGCGGGTGCACCCCTCCCCCCCTGCCTCTGCCTCGCCCCCATCCTAGCCGCGCCCGCCAGCGGTGTGACCTTCATCACCCCTGCAGTCCGGATGCACCCTGACCCCCCCCATTACACGCACACACCCTCCCACCTCGCACTCCCTCTCGTGCTCCAGCAGCGCCTCCAGCAGCAGAGGCTGGAACTCCACCACTCCGCTGAGGAGGGCCAGAGTGCACGCGTCGGAGCGGCGGCCGCGGCAGGTGCCCCACACCAGCCGCCGAGCGAAGGCGGAGTCGGAGGCCAGGCTGCAGTGAAGCACCGCGGCAGAGGGGGGAGGGGGAGGGGAGGGGAGGAAGCTCGGACGGGGCGCAGAGAAACACAGGGCCAGCAACACGCACACACACAAGGGGGTGTCCATATACCGGTACAGTGCGTCCATCAGCCGCAGCCACAAGCCCGCGGGGGGTCATGCGTGGAGGTGCTGCAGAGAGGAGCAGGGCGGCGGCTGCCAGCCAGGCGCCAGGGGCCAGGTGTCAGACCAGTCGGGTGGCAGGGGGCCAGGAGGAGGAGACAGGGGGCCCTGCAACCCCCTTCTCTCCTCTCCTCTCCTACTTCATACCTCCCCCTTCATTTCTCTACCAAGTACCAACCCTTCATTCCCCTCTCCCCCCCCGTTACGTCATCCGGCTCCCGGCCCCAAGCTCGGCTCTCCGACGCGGCACCTTTCCCCCCCCTTTCCTTCCCCCCTCCCCTTCCGGCTGCAAGTAGACTGGACTGGTTGGGGGCTGGCTGCTGCGCCCATCCCAGACCCAACCAATCACTGCATTTCCTCCTCCTCTTCGTGTCTAAACGGTGAAAGCGTTGGGAAGTTCTGGATGGTCTACGTCCCTCCGCTGCGCTATCTTCCCTACTACTCGCCTTCGTGCAACTCTGTGCCCCTACACACCCCACCCCAGCCCAGCCCAGCCCAGCCCACCCCCAGCCCACCCGCCACCCCCCACCCCTCCCCACTCCACCCCAGCCCTGCAGATGGCCCCACCTGAGCAGCTTGGCCTCCGTCTCCCTCCTCAGCTCCGGAGACGCGTCCCCACTCATCAGCAGCGCCATCATGGTCTGGATGGAGGACAGCCAGGAGCAAGTGTACGAACAGCACGACATCCGTACAAGCCGGAAAATCACGTCCTGGAGGGAGTGGGCACGCGAGACAGAAGGGAGGGAGTGGGGAGCGGGTCAGCAAGGAGGGGAGGAGGGCGGCCAGGGCCAGAAGGGGGAGGCGGCAACCGGCGAGCGGTAAAGGGGGTGAGGGCCGATCAGGTACGCACATGCCGGATGCAGCAAGCGGACTAAAAGGAAGGGTGGAGGGGGGTTATCCTCGTATAAGCCGGAGCCGGAGCCGGGGCGGGGGGGGGGAGGCGGCCGGGTGGAGGTGGGTGGCGGCCCCGCCTCCTGGTGGCCCTCCCGCCCACCAGACCGCTGTACGCAACCCCCCCTCCCCTCCCGCTGGACATCCCCCCGCCCCTCCCGCAGCAGCCTCCACCCACAGCCCAGCACCCCCCCCAAGCCCCCATCCCTCTCACCCTCCCCCCCACCCCCCCACCCCACCTGTATCTCCAGTGTGCTCCGCAGCGGCCACTTGCGCCTGAGCCGGGGGGACACGGGGACACGGGAGACGGGACAGAGCAGTGGGGCGGGTGGGTGGGCGGGCGGACGGTTGGTTACAGCGACATCAGCAGCCGATGGGGGTGCGTCAGGTGCAGTAGCGGCAGCAGCAGCGGCAAAGGGGCCTGGAGGAAACGCAGCGCCCGCCCCCCTCCTGTCCCTCTTACTCCTGTGCCAGCTTGTTCCACTGGGCGGTGAAGACCACGCAGCCGCGGTCGGGGTTGCTGTCCGCCGTCTGGGGGGGGGGGAGGGGGGATAATTAGAACGGCCCGGGGATGGGGGAGGGGTGGGAGGTGGAGGGTGGGGCGTGGCGGGTGGGAGGGGAGGGTTGGGAGGGCAGTTGTTCCCGCCACCGTGAGACCGTAATAATCAGAGACAAGGGGGGTTGAGGGAAGGGGACCAACGGGGGGGAGACCACTCCTCCCCATTCCCTTTCTCAGATTTCGCTCCCACTCCCCTCCTCCTGCTCACCATCTGGACCATGGCCTCGCAGATGGGCGTGCCCAGAACCTGCGCCGGGAGGAGAGGGGCAGGGGGTAGGCGGCGAGCACCGGTCGGGTCGGGGCGGGTCGAGGCGGCGCTGCGCGCGGAGTCACAGAAAGCGAAACCGACGCAAGCGGAACTGCTGGGCGAGTTGTTCGGATCGATCAAAGAGGGGTTGCAGGGGACAGCGGAGGCCGGGAGCCATGAGGCGGGGGGGGGGGGGGGGGGGGGCGGGGGCGATGTGGGACAGGCGGGGCACGGCAGAGGGAGAGTTGGGGGGGCGGGGGCCCGCCTGGGCTGCCATCGCGGCCAGCGCCCGGCGCGCGGAGGGGCCGGAGCGCTACAGCCTAGTCGACCGGGGCAGCAGGGCAGGGAAGGTGCAGTGGAAGGCACCCGACTGACGCATCACTCAGGACCCCGGACACACGCATACACACACATGCATACACATACGCACATATACATACACAGGTACACGGCATCTGCCGCCGGCTTTAACCTCCCTCCCCCCACCCCCGTGCGCGCAGCCGAGAGGGCCCATCCGGCACCGGCACTCGGGGACGACATCCCGCCCCGCAAACACCCGCCGCGGTCCGGCCCATCGGCCCATCAGCCCAACCCGGTCTCGACCCAGTCCCAATCCCTCCCGGACAGAGACCAGGTGGCTCCACGCTGCCCCCCCCTCCGTCCCACCCACACACACACACACACCTACCCACCCACACCCGCACACATGCCGCTTTCCCCCTCCACCTCCCCTCCACTCCCTCCCCCCTCCACCCCACCCCCGCTTGGCACGTATGATACTGCGGTTGTCGGCTCCAGTCCGCCTGTTGCCGCTCCGGACTGCCAACCCCTCCTCTCTCCCTCCCTCTTCCCTCTTCCCCTTCCCCCGCTCCGGTCCGCTCCGTTCCGACCTTGTTCATTCGTTTGAGGTCCTTCTCACTGAGGGGCCGACCGCCCAGGTCCTTCATTTTCTCCTCGCTTTCCTCACCCTGAAGACAGAAAGGGAGAGAGAAAGAGAGAGCGAATGGGGGGAGGGTGGGTATATTTAAAGAGAGTGCGAGGCGAGGAGGCATCGTTGGCACTGGTTGCAGCAACCAGAGGGCTGGGGAGGGGTGGGGTTTTAGGGTACAACGCAGTCCAAAGAGGCCATTAGAGACTGAAAGCTGGCAGGCTGAGAGACGGCGGTCCCTCCCCCCCGAGGGGAAGTGGGAGAGGAGGGCGCGGGGGATGGACAAGGGGAGCAGCAGCGGATCGGGGGTAGAGCGGGGTGTGGGAGAGTGAAAGGGTGTGGGGATTCGGGAGATGGGTGCTGGCGGCGGAGGCGGATGCGAACAGCCGGTCGCGCCGCCCTTCGAGCAAGGGTGGTGGCAAGGGTGGCAAAGGCTGCACCGAGAGGGACGGTGGGTGGGTGGGTGCGGGGATGTCGGAAACGTCAGCGGGAAGGGGTGGGGGGCAAGCGGAGGGCCAAGCGGCCAACCCGCACCAGATCTGGACCCCAGGGCCCGCCGGGTCCGTCCCCGCCCGCCCCTCCCCGCCCGCCCCTCCCCACCCACCTCCACCTCCACCCAGCCCAGCCCAGCCCCACCCACTCACCCCGATCGCCAGCGGGTGCAGCGACAGCAGCGACGCCAGGACGTTGGTCTCCAGACACGACCAGGGGGCCGAGGAGCTGGAGTGAGCGACCCACGGGTCCTGAGGGCGGTGGGGTGAGGGTCGAGGTGTGCGGTTGGGTTGTGGATAAGGTCATGGATTGGGTTATGCGGTTGTTGTGTTGTGTTGTGTTGTGTGGTGTGGTGTGGCGCCGCCGCCACCGCCACCCGGCAGGGGGAAGGGAACAACACGCGAGGCAACAACATGCACAACACATACGAGCGAGCCAGGTGCAAGGGCCGCGCCAGGGGGTTGTCAGGCCCCCACCCCCGCGGGGATGGGTCGGAGCCTGGATTGGGGGTCTGCAGCAGTTGCACGGGCACGCAGGCGCAGGCAGGCAGCCAGCCAGCCGGTCACAGAGGCTTTGGCCTCGGGGGTTCGGGTCACCGGCATCCCTCAATCCGTAGGTAACCCCGGGAGAGGGGGAGAGAAGGGGGAGGGAGAGGGGGGGAGTAAGGGAGGGACAGGGAAGGGGAGAGGCTGCGGGTGTCCTGATGCCGCTGCGCGTCACGCAGGGTACCGACCAGGACCGCGGGCCACCCTCGGGTGCCCCTGGGTCGCCAGCGCAATGGTGGCACCCACCCACCCACCCTGACGTTGGTGTCGTACACATTGTGCAGTTTGAGGTTCTTGGCCTTGTCGCCCTCGCTGCTGAGGGCTGTCAAAAGGAACAGGCGAATGAACCTGGGGGCGGGACAGGAGGGGGTGGGTGGGTGGGTGGGTTGGTGGGTGGATGGGTGGGTGGGTGGATGGGTAGGTGGATGGGTGGGTGGGTGGGTGGGTGGGTGGATGGGTGGGTGGATGGGTGGATGGGTGGGTGGGTGGGCAGCGCCGCTGCAGCCAGATCCCCATGACGTATTCCACCCGTCCGTCCGTCCGTCCGTCCGTCTGCATCCCTCCCTCCCCCCCGTGGTCCCACCTGTCCACCCAGCCCGTGATCCACCAGGGCGGGGGGACGGGCATCTGCCGCCAGTTGCCGCCCACCTTCCGGCCGATGGTCTCCATGCGGCCTGGGGGCGGGAGGGGGGGAGGGGTTGGAGGTGGAGGTGGAGGTCAGGGGCGAGGGAGAGGGGATGGTCGGGGCGAGAGACAAGGGCGAGGAGGAAGGCGGAGGGGGAAGGCTGAGGAGGGGCGTGGGGAGCCGGGGGAACAGCAGCATCAGCAGGAGGCGAAAGGGGAGGAGGGGGAGGGGGCAAGGGATGGCAGCAGCACGAGCACCCACCCCCAACCCCCACAGTCCACACCCCCAAACCCCCACACCACCCCCCGCACCCACCCGCCATGGACTGCACTTGCTCCATCCGCACCACATCCGGATTGCGCATCCAGAACCCAAACTCCGCCGCCCGGCTGTGAGCCACCGCGCCAGCGCCCGCCCGCCGAGCGCCGCCCGCCGCGTCATCGTCGTCGGCGCCACCGGCCGCCGCTGAGTCGACACCGGCCTCCGTGCCCGCCCCAGCCGCGGCTCCTCCCCCGCCCCCGCTCCCTCCCCCTGCCGCCGCCCCTGTCGTCGTCGTCGTTGCGGCTGCGGCAGTGTCCTGTATGTCTATGGGGATGGTCCGCATGAGGGACATGGCGTGAAGCTCCAGGGTCAGACTGCGCCGGGTGTAGGCGAACGACAGACGGAAGCCGAAGTTCCGGGGCCTGTGTGCGAGGGTGGGGGTGGGGGTGCGGGTGGGGGTGCGGGTTGGGGAGGGGGGGGCGAACGGGCGGGGCAAGGGCGGGTGGGGAGGTGATTAAGAAGATACCGCAGCGAAGGGACGGAGACAGCGGTAGCGGGAGCCGAAGGGCGGGCGGGGAGGCGGAGGGGTATGAGCGAAGGGGCGGGACGCGGGGTGCAGGGCGTGGGACGCGGGACGCGGGGCCTGGATAGCGCGGGGTGCGGCGGGTTGCGGCTCATGGCGACGGCAGCGTGCTGCCTGACTGCCTGCGCACGTGGGGGTGGGGGTGGGGGTTTGACAAGGCCCCCCTTAACAGCCCCTTTCTGTTCACAAGCCTCCGCCTCCTCGCTGCCCGGCCTTTCCTCCACGCACGCATCCGCTCTGTTGCCTGTGCACCCATCCCCCACCTCGGCGCGCGCGTGGATAGCCCGCCTGCCTTGCCCCTAACCATCTCCGCCTCCCGCCCTCGCCCCCGGGCCCCCCCACATATCGGCCAACTGCACAACAACGCCCACAGCCCTACGCCCCTTCGGCTTCTTGCGACGACTTCCCCTCCCACACCCCCACCTCCCTTACCTCCCTCCCCACTCCCGCCCACTCCATCCCGCCGCTGCGGCACCTTCCCTAATCCTCCCACCCACCCCACCCACCCCACCCGCCCACCCACCCACCTGAACAAGTCCGTCACGTTCCATCCCGACTCCCCCGGCATGACGGGCAGGAACAGCCCATCCACAGCCGTGAAGGTGACACCGCCCGGCAGCCGGACCTGCGGGTGGTGGGGGGCGGGAGGGGGGAGAGGGGGAGGGGAGGAGGCCGGATGGCGGGTAAGGAGTATGAGAGTCCAAAGAGCCATTGCTCATTGTCGTTGATCATCATCGTAGAATCGCCTACCCCCGGCAAACCACGCGGGTGGCCACACACCCGCACGTCCCCACGCCCCACCCCCCCCACACGCGGCATCATTTTTTACCCCACACACGCAGTCACACACACGGTCTGTCTGTCTGTCTGTCAGTCTGTCTTCACGCTCACCCAGTCCAGTTCCTTCTGCGCCACGTGGCACAGCTGGCGGACAAAGTTGAACATGGTCTCTGCCAGGGAGCGGATGACCATGTGGGGCAGGAGGGCGCCGTGGCCGAAGGTGCTGCGCATCGAGGTGACCGGGGGGAGCAGCTCGTTCTGCGAGGGGGGGGGGAGGGAGAGAGGGAGGGTGGGAGGGGGAGCAGGGGTGGGGTGGGGTGGGGGTCACAGAAAGCAGAGGAAGGTGCGGTGACGGTGTGTGTGTGTGTGCGGGGGGGAGGGTCAGGGTCTTAGGATTCATAACAGTGGTGCTCGTTTGGGGGTTGCAGGTTGGGGGTCGAAGGGCGGTGAGGTTGGTGCTGAGCGGGGAGGAGGGGGGGCCCGGGTTGCGGGCGCGGTCAGGGTAAAAGGTTGGGGTTTTGGGCCCTTGGGTGCGGGCTGCTCAACTGGCGAGGGCGGCGGGTTGCTTGTGACGGCGCAGCCCACGGGTCTGTATGGGGGGCCCGGCTCTGGCGCAAGGCAACCGCAACGCAACCGCAACCGCGACCACACCTGCAACGGAACTCGTTGCAGTCCTACTGGTATACGGCGCAAAGCGGCAACACCACAACCGCAGTTTCACCCCGCTATGTACTCTACCCCGGCTGCTGCAGCTAAAGCCCCACCCACTCCCCCACCGGCGCCACGGAGGGAGGTGAGCAGCACTTGCGTCCAGAGCACCGCACGGTCAGGCCGGGACACGAACGTTGCGGCATGTGACACGTGCACACATCCCTTCCCCCCCCCCCCGGCCCCCCCCCCGGCCCCCGCTGCGCACGACACCTTCCGCGGGCCCCTTCCCTCACTCCCCAGCGCCCAGCCCCCAGCCCGCATCACACACTGCTGCCCCCGCGCTCCGCCACCCACCACCCGAGCGTACGTCACGCCGTACTCCAAATCGTCCAACGTGTGCAACGAAAGCACCGACGAGCCGCCTCCTCCTCCGCCGCCTCCCCCTCCGCCTCCTCCACCGCCTCCTCCACCGCCCCCTCCCCCGCCGCCGCCGCCGCCTCGTCTGACGCGCTGCTGCGACTTCCTGCAGGCCGTATTGTACGACTGCGCCGGCAGCATCTCAATGTTGTCCATGGCCCACACCGTCGGCTCGATCGCGTCGCCATCCGCCTCACCGCCCGCCGCCGCTTCGCCGCCGGCAGCCCCCGCGGCGCCGCCGTCGGCGGCTGCGGCTGCTCCGGTAGTGAACTGGTGGATGTGTGCCGCCAGCAGCGAGCGCTTGCCCACCGACATGCGGTTGGCGAACTGGAGCAGTTGGGCGCCCATGCGCAGGATGGACGCCTCGCCTGCGGGGGGGGTGGCCGAAAGGGGGGGGGGCGAATGGGGGGCGCGAAGGGGGGCCGAAAGGGGGGGCGGCGTTGGGTGGCTAATGAGGATGAAACCGCAGCGGTGGCACGGAGGCGACATTAGCGGAAGCGGACGGACCCAGGGGAGAGGGGGGTCGGTGGGGGTCTGGCACGCTTGCAAGCGGGGTAGGTTGTGGGTGGGTGAGGTGGGGTCGGGTGGGGTGGGGTAGTTCGACCGGGGGCGAATGTGGGGTGGAGATGGAGGTTGGCAGGAGGGGAGGGGAGGGGGGTATGCGCGTCGCTGTGGCAGTGTCCCCCCGCGGCTCGGCGCTGCCCTGCCCTGCGGCGCTGGCGCGCATCCCCCCTCGAACCCCTTCAGGCCGCCTTCCCCCGAGCCTGACACCCCCCCAAACACGCACACTCGCGCACGAACACATGCACACAAGGGCGTGTCCACCAACATCACACAGGGCAGGTCGTGCCAGGCCAGACCAGGCCAGACCAGGGCTCGCAATCCGGACCGCCGGTGTCCCTGCCCCACGCCCTGCCCCCATCGCCGCTCCTCCTTCAGAACCACACGCATGCTGGCATACTCCACCCCCACCCCCCACCCCCTGCAGCAGCTTGATCAACCACGTCCGCAGTGACTCATTGTTTTACAAAGGAGCATATCACTCCTTCCCACCCCCACCCCCCACCCCCTCACCGTTTGTCATGTTGGGCGACATGAACAGCGGGTAGAGCCCCGTGGTGACCAGGTCGCTCAGCACCTCGTCCTCATAGGGCCCCCAGGCCGGCACCCCCTCCCCCAGCGCCTCCGACGTCTTGACACTGGCGGGCAGCAGCTCCTCACGCACGGCGCGCTTGGGGCGGCGACCCACGCGGTCAGCCTCGCGCAGACACAGCTGCAGGGCCTTCTGTATGGCGGCCTCCAGGGAGGTGATGGTGAAGGGGGACAGGGTGGCGCAGGCCTCGCGGGCGGCGCGGTCGGCGTAGGAGACGTAGTGGTTGCCTGGGAGGGGGCGGGGGATGTAGGGTGGCAGGGTTGGCGGGGGTGGAGGGTGGTGGTATGATGGTGGGATTGAAGGTGTGAAGGGTGCAAGGTGGGTAATTGGAAGTGTGGAAGTGCGGGTGTGTTTGTGTGCGTGTGTGCGGGGGGGGAGGGGAGGGGTAGTTTGGCGTGGGGCGAGGAGCCATCCCGTTTGGCGCACCGGGCAAGGGCGGGGAGGGAGGGGGCGGGCGTCAGGGGCGGACGGAGGGAGGCGCGGGTGCGGGGTGCGGACACTGCACAAGATGCGACCCCACTGCCATCTCCAGGCCCCCCGCCCCCACCCCCGCCCCAAATTCTATATGAGCCGTCAAGCCCTTACCACCCCTACACCCCTAACCCCCCCCCTACCCCTGCCCGCCCAGGTTCTCCGCCTCGGTTGGTTCCCGCCCCCGCCCCCCCTTCCCCTTCCCCTATTCCTGACCCCCCCTCCGCAGCTGCGCCGAGACCCACTTCGACGCCGGTGCCGGTGCCGGTGCCCCTGCCCCTGACCCCACCCCACCCCACCCCCCACGCCGTCTTCGTCCCTTCGCTGCGGTATCTTCTTTTTTACCCCAAAGATGCCACCCGCACCCTGAACCCACACCCTGCACCTCACACCCTGCACCCCACCCGGCATGGCGTCCTTGAGCAGCCAAATGGTTGTCCGCGGCAGCTCCTCCGCCAAATTGGTGGCCGTGGCCTGTCTCAGCACCGCCAGCAGAGGCTCCCGTTGAGAGGGGCTGGCGTGACGCAGCAGCAGCCACAAGATGCCGTCGCCGAACCTGCAGGGCGGGCAGGAGGGCAGAGAGGGGCAGGAGGGGAGGGGCGGGCAGAGAGGGGTAAAAAGAAGAGAGGGGCGGGCGGGCGAGCAGAGGGGGGGGCGGAGAGGGGCGGAGAGGGGGGCGGGCGTCACACGTGGTGCAGGGGGGTGCGGACAGAGGTCGAAGGAAGGAAGGGAGGGAAGAGGGGGTGACACGGAGCAGACAGACAGTCAGGCAGACAGGCAGGCAGACAGGCAGGCAGACAGGCAGGCAGACAGACAGGCAGACAGGCAGGCAGACAGACAGGCAGACAGACAGGCAGGCAGACAGGCAGGCAGGCAGGCAGACAGACAGGCAGGCAGACAGGCAGGCAGACAGGCAGGCAGACAGGCAGACAGGCAGACACAGGCAGACACAGGCAGACAGACAGACAGACAGACAGACAGACAGACAGACAGACAGACAGACAGACAGACAGACAGACAGATAGACAGACAGACAGATAGACAGGGAACACATACATGCGTACAGTGCGGGGCCGCCCGCCTGCTTGCTTGCTTGCAAGCCGGGGTTGCTTCATGTTCGGTTCGGTTGATTGGGCGTTTCAAACTCGGGCTCTCAGCCCCCTTCCGGACCCCCGGCCAGGGCGCCGTCTGCCGGCCACCCATCCAGCCCCGCCCCCCCCCCAGCACGTGCACGTGCACGCGCTTGCAATATCTCAACACGCCCCGCGGGCCCGCCCTGCCGTCCCCCACCCTCCTCCTCGACCCTCCTCCCCCGCCTTCCTCCCCCGCCTTCCTCCCCACGTTCGGTAAGGCTTGCTGGGTCCGTTCTCCAACGTCGCCCCGGCTTCCTTCGCAAGCAGGCCATCCTTTTTACCCCCTCCGTTCCCCTCCTTTCCCCTCCCTGCCCGTTCCCCTCCCTCCCTGCCCGTTCCCCCCCCCTCCCTGCCTGCTGAGCTTGGCTGGTCCCGATTCGGAGTTACCCAGTTGGAAATGGAAGGACGACACCTCCCCGTCCAGCTGCATGCCGGTGCCCGGACCCGTCTCGTCCGTGTGGCGGTAGGCGGTGTAATACCGCATCAGACGGATCACGGCGGCAGTCAGCGGCGTCAGCTGGGTCTTCATACACCTGCGGAGGGGGGAGGGGGAGGGGAGGGGGAAGGGGAAGGGGAAGGGGGGGCAGGGGCACGAGCAGGGAGAGGGGTACGCGCGTGTGTGTGTTTTGGGGGGAGGGGTCACGGGTGGATTGGCGAGGGGACCTGGGGATGTGGGGGCAGCGCGGAAAGCCGCGTGCTGGGGCAGGGCAGCGCGCAGGTGGTGCAACAAGCCGGAAGCTAGGCGGTTGCGGCAGAGGGGTCGGCCCTCAGTACCACACCAAGGCGAGGAGGCCTGCCAGCGGGATCGATGTCCGCCCAACCCCACCACCCTCCCTCCCTCCCTCCCGTCCAGATCCTTTTGTTCTTCTTCTTCTTACGCCGAAAGCCGCCCCCCCCCCCGCCCACCCAGGACTACACCCCCCCGTCAGCGCCCAGAGCCCGGCCCCGGGAGGGGGGTCGCACTGCTCACAAATCCTCGAAGCGGTCCGCGTTCAGCACGGGATAAGCCAGGAAGCCATCGCCAACCGCTCCGAACTCAGGCCCCTTCCACTCCGCCTCCTCCTCGTCACTGTCACTGTCGCTGTCACTGTCGCTTCTGTCGTCGTCGTCGTCCTCCTCCTCCTCCTCCTTCTCCTCGTCTCCAGATCCCGACGTCCCCTTCTTCTTCTTCTTCCCCTTCTTCGCCTTCTCCTCATCCTCCTCTTGCTCCGGCTGGTGCTCGGGCAGGCCGGCGAAGAGCAGCACGTCGGGTCCCATCACTCGGCTGTCCCGGCCCTCATGGGTGGCGAGAAGCCGGGCTGCGGTGAACATCTCTATGGCGGCGGGCACGAGGGCGGGCTCGGAGTCCAGGGAGGCACCTGGTGGAGAGAGGCGAAGGGGGGGAGGGGGAAGGGGAAAGGGGGGCGGGAAGGGACAGTTTGGCGGTCCGCACCATACCACCCGTGTGAACACCGCTCGCGCCAAATGGGCAAAGGGGAGGGTGAGGCCCAGAGGAAAGCGCAGGCCGGCGGCAAGCGAAAACCGGGGGAAGGGGGAGGGGGAGGAGGGATGGGGGGCGCATGGTGGAAAGCGGCAGGCGGGTGGAAGGGGGGCCGCGGGCAAGCAGGGAGCCTAGGACCGCCCCTTTCCCTCGCCCTCTCCGTCGGGCCCTGGCCTCCTCATCTCCCTCCTCCGCCTGCCCATCTCCCTCCTCCTCCGCCTGCCCTCCTCCACCTCCTCCTGCCCTCCAGGACGCCCGGGGCGGCCTCCGCCTGCGCCTCCTCTGCCCGCGCAGTGTAGTGCAGTGCAGCGCAGTCAGTTCGTCCACGGCCCTGCGCTCGCTGCTGCCACATCGCCTCAACCGCGCACACACACGCACGCACACACGCACACACGCACGCACACGCACTCCCCGTTTTCACAGTTCCGCAGCCGCTCCCCACTTTCCTCCGCAGCCCGGGGCGCGCAGCCCGTCCACAGAGCCCTCCCCCCCCTCTCCCTCGCTACCACCTCCGCTCCCTCCGCTGCCTCCGCTGCGGCTGCCATCTTCATTTACCTCCCATCTCCCGGCCCCCCACCACCTCCCACTCCTCCCGAATTTGCCTGCGTCGCCTCCGCTCCCTCCGCTGTGGTTTCGTTTCCTCACAACACACACACACCCTCCCCCCTTGAGGCACCCCCTCCCCTTGAGGCACCCTCTCCCCTTGAGGCACCCCCTCCCCTTGAGGCACCCCCTCCCCTTCGTCCTCACCCTTATCCAGCAGCGCGGCCACCACGGGCGGGCTGGCGGTGAGTGCCGCCACCAGCAGCGGAGTGCAGCCGCACGCATCCCGGGCATCCACCGGGGCACCGGCAGCCAGAAGCAGCTCCACGATCTGCAGCCGACAGAGGGGGGGAGGGGGGTGTGGGGTGGGTGGGTTTGTGTGTGGGGGGGGGAGGGGGGTGAAATGGGGGGGAGGAATAGGGGGGGTGTAAAGGGGGGGGGGGAGTCCAAAGAAGCTGGCTGGTAGGGCAAGAGAGCGAACGGCTGGGCTGGGTTTGGGTTGGAGTGGGGGTGGGGGTGGGGGGGCTTCCACGCACGTGCGCAGGCTCCCCTGAGCGGCATGATAACGAGAGCAGGAGCAGTCGCAGTATCGTAAGACATGTGCACCGGGGAGGGAGGGAGGGCAGGGCGGTGAAGCAGCGGCCGATGCATGCGTGTTGCCGAACAACCCGGTACACACACGTACACTCCCCTCCGCCGCCCCCTCCCCTGTCCCTCCCTCCGCCGCTTCTTTACTTGCCCCCCCCTCCCCTCCCCTCCCCTCCCTTTCCCTCCCCTCCCTCCCCCTCCCCCCCTCTTCCCCCCCCTCCGACCTGCAGCTGCGCCGTCAGACATTTCTGCATCGCCGAGCGGTCCGTCTCCCCCTCCGCCTCCCGCACCGGCGGACCCCGACGGATCATGGGGTACAGCCAGTACTGCCAGCGAGCGGGCGAGGCAGAGGACTGGGCCCCGTCCCTCGCAGCAGCAGCAGCAGCCTCGCCCGAGCCAGTGGTCCGAGCAGAGACGGGGCCCGCAGCTGCCGCTGCCGCTGGCGCTGCCGGCACCACGCCGCTAGCCACGCCGCTAGACCCCGAGTCCCCCAGAACCAGCAACTCCCCCCGCCGGCCGCTGCCGCTGGTGGCGCCGCTGGCGCTGCCGCTGGCGGCGCCGCCGGCTGGCGGCGGCACATACGGCGGCATCTTGTCAATGACGGCCTGGCGTGCGTTTGAGGAGGGCGGGGCGGGGCGGGGGGGGAGGGCAAGGGGAGAGGGATGGAGTCGGGGAACCGGGGAGAGAGGGGGCCGGAGGGAAGAAGGAATTCATGTGGTATTCTCCCAGCACCAGCAGGGTACCGGTACGTGGGTACCGGCACGCTGGCGCTGGGAGGGACTGCACGCGAGGAACAGGACTACAGGAGACAGGGAGACGAGCGCGGGTTTGGCTGGTGGCTGGCGGCAGCGGCTTCGGAGCCGTTCCGGAAGCCAGCCGCCAGCCACCGCCGACGCGGGCCCAAACTAAACTGGACGGAAACGGAAACGTGGCCACACCGAAGCGAAGCGAACAGGACCGGACAGGGCCGGCCAGCCGTGCAGCAGCGCCGCTCTCTCCCCTCTCCTTCCGCACCTTGGGCGGGTGCGCGCGGTCGGTTACGCTGTAGTATTCGCCGTACACCGTGGTGCGCAACACGTGGCCCTGGGGACGGGGGCAAGGCAACGGACAGAGGGGCGGGAGCCGGGGGGGTGTTGGTCCGTTTACATCGAGGGTGCGATGCGGCGGGGTTGGCGCTGGTTGCAGCAACCGGACCCCTGAACAGTGGATGGATCAGCATGGAATCCTGATGCATGAGCCATGGGGGGGGGGTTCAGGGAGTGACATGCTTCTTTATATAACAAAGAGGCACTGCGGACGTTGTTGACCAAGCTGCTTCGGACGGCAAGGGGTGTGGGTGGGCATTGGCGCATAGCGGGGGGGGGTGGCGGCTCACAAAATAGACGTCGTTCCATGCTGGCAGGAAGCAGGCGAGGTGCAGCGGCGTCACGTCCGCGGGCAGCAGCGCCAGTGAGGCCGCCTCGGGGAAGTGGGCCAGCAGCACCCGCACGTGATCCACCCGCCCCAACACCATGCACATGCACAGCGCCCTGGGCACATGAGGAGGGGGTGGGGGGGGGGGGGAGGAGCGGGGAGAAAGGGAGGGAGGGAGAAAGGGAGGGAGGGAGGGGAAAAGGAACGGGAAAAGGAAGGGGAGAGAATGGGGTCATGGAAAGCGATGGGACGGAGGCGACGCTAGCGCATCCACAGGGGCTGAACTTAGGCAGTACGGCAACAGGGAGGAAGGGGGGGGGGTGATCCACGGATACACCGCCCGCAGCGCGTGAACGCCCCAGCTCACCCCACACCGCCCAGGCCCGCCCGCCCCCCTCACCTCACCGCTCCTCCTCCTCCGTCTCCGCTGCGGTATCATTTTTTACCCCCACCTCACCCCCCCATCCCTCCCCCACCCACCTGGCGATTCCGTGCAGGGCCTCCTGGTACAGTCGCTGCCCACCAGCGCCACCACCCGTCACCGCACTCCCACTCGCACTCGCACTCCCACTCGTCGTCGTCCTCGTCGGTGGCCCGATCCCCAGCCTCCCATCCGAGCCGCCACTCTCACGCCCCGCCGCGCCTGCATCCGCCGCCGCCCCCCTTCCACCCGCCGCCGCCGCCCCCAGCCCCATCGCGGCCCTCAGGCTGGTCAGCAGTGCCGCCAGCACCCCGGGCTGAGGACACGCGTCCGGCCCCGACATGAGCCAGGACAGCGGGCAGCCGCGCCACTCGTCCCAGCGGGCCAGGACCTCCTCCGCGGAGATGGCGGGCTGGGCGGCCAGCAGGCGGGCGGTGGCGCGGGCGCTGATGCCGGACCAGCGGAGCACGGAGCGGCGGGCCAGCAGGTGCAGCGGACATACCAGGGTGCCTGGGGGGAGGGGGGAGAGGAGGGGGAGAGAGAAGAGGGGGAGGGAGAGAGGAGGGCGGGGTGGAATGTGCGTGGGGGTGTGTGCGGGGGGGTGGGGTTGGAGAGTGAATATGCATGAATGGGGGTTGGGGGGGAAGGGCAGGGCAGGGGGGGCGCGGCACGCGCTACGCTATGCCGGGAGGTGGGTAACGGGTCAAAAGCGGAGTAGAGTCCGCGGAAGGAGGTAGAACAAGATCTTGCGGCCAGGCTGCCTGCCACACCGCGCGCATTGCCGGCCCTCGACCCGGCCACCCCGCCCCCACCTCCCCCCACTCCCCACCCATTCCCTTCCCGCCCTTGTCCTCCCTTCCCGCCCTCCCTTCCCCCAAAACACCCCCCCCCACACACACACACACGCCCCCACATCCCCATCCCCACCCTCACCCCCCCAAACCCACCCGGCAGCGCCGTACTGAGGCTGGCCCCCGCCTCCACCAGCGCCGCCACCGCCTCCAGCCCACACGTCGCCGCCGCGTAGTGCAGCGGAGTCATCCCCGCCCAGCTGCGAGCCTCCAGCTCCGGACCGTGACCCAGCAGCAGACGCAGCATGGGCGACGCAGCCGCGGCGAGTGCGGCCACGGAGGCGTGGGCATCGCCACCGGGAGTCGCAGTCGCCGGTGCTGCCGCGGCGGTGTTGGCCGCCGGCGCCGTGCAGGGCAGGTGGCGGACGAAGGGCGTCTGGAGCCGGGTTGCGCGCTGCTCCTGCTCCCTGAGGAATACGATCTCGTCGTCCGCGCTGAACCAGGGCGGGCCCAGCAGCGTCTGGTTTCTGCGGTGCGGCGGCGGTGGCGGCGGCGGATGGACGGAAGGGGCGCGAAAGGGGGTTGGGGGGAGGTGAGGGTGGGTTGAGTGGGTGAGGGCGCGGGATGTGGAGTGCGATGCCATGTCGGTACTGGCTGCAGCAGCCAGCAACCCAGGGAAGCGGCCCCTCTCCCCTCCCAAGGAAGTACAATCGAGAGAAAGGAGGGGGTAAAAACAATACCGCAGCGTAAAAACGATGCCACAGCGGAGACGAAGACGGCGTCAGCGAACGGACTCGGAACCGCGTGCGGAGGGGGGAGGCCAGGTCGGTGAACGGACCCGGCAAGGGCAAGCGGCGAGAGCGGGGCAGGAAGGCGCCCAAGGCCCTGCGCCAAGCCCCTTTTCTTCCTCCGCCCCTGCCCAGCTCGCCACCCCCCGCGTCTGTCTCCCCCCCTGCCTCCCGCCGGTGCAGCGACGCGCGCATCTGCCGTACAGCTCTAAACCCACCCTCACCGCTACCATCCTTCTCACCCCACGCTTCCGTCTTTAATTCCCTTCAGCCCCCCCAACCCCCACCCATCCCCCTGACTCCCCCCCACCCCCACAGCCCCGCCCCTCCTCCCCCCACGTACTTCATGTCCACCACATCCACTTTGCACACCCCCGGAAACAACAGGTCGCCGTTGTCCAGGTACGTCCCCGGTGGCACTCCCAGGCCCCGGTCCAGCTTCGTACGGAGCGCTGCGTCCCCCACAGTCGAGTAGCCGGGAGCCACGCGACGGCGCTTGGGGTCGACCTTTTTGCCGTCATCACCGGCGGGGGGCGGCTCGCCGGCGCCGTACTTCCCCGGCGGTGGCTTGGGTATGCGGAGAAGCTTGAGGAGGTGGGTGCCGCTGCTGCTCCACATGCAGGGCTGCGCGCCGGGGGGTGATTAGAACGGCCCGGGGCGAGGGGGGTGAGGGGGAGGAGAGGGCGGGGTAAAAAGAAGATACCGCAGCGGAGGGACGGAGACGGCGTTAGCGGGGGGGCGGGGAGGAGAGGGTAGGGCGGATGGCGTGTGTGTATGTGTATGTGCGGTGATACCGGTACATGGAGCAAGCGACACGCGTACCAAACACGCCTACAGCCGCACCTCCTAGTGACCCCCCCACCCACCCCCAGTCCCCAGGGCGCTACCGCAGCTTAGGGTTTCGTCTTCATTACTAGTGTACTACCGCCCACCCTCACCCCCACCCTCAAACCCCACCCCCACCCTCATGCAGCACAGGTGCAGCGGCGTGAGTTCCCATCCGCTGATGCGGCCATCCAGGGGCAGCCCCCGCTCCAGCAGCCACCCGACGGTGCGCAGGTGGCCCAGCGCGGTGGCGGAGTGCAGCACGGTGCCGTGCGGCCAGACCCGTGGGTCGGCGATGTGCCAGGCGCACAGCGAGTCGGCGCCACGCAGTTCGGCGGGCAGCCAGTCCTCGATGAACACGGGGACGGCCTCTTTTAACTGGCCGCCCACGGACACCTGGGGGCCGGGTGAAGTGGGGGTGGGGTGGGGTGGATAAGGTTGGGTTGGGTCGGGTTGGGGTAAAGTGGGGGTTGGGGTGGGGTGGGGTAAAGTGGCGCTAGAGTCAGACAGTCCGGATGAGCGGATGGAGCGCTGAAGGACGTACTAGAACAGCGGGATGTAAGCGAGGCTCATGTCGCATCACAACAGCTGCGCGGTGGTGGTGTAGGGGGTGGACGGCCCCCACGGCGAGGATGACCAAGGGGTAAGAAAGGAGATACCGCAGCGAAGGAGCGGAGACGGCGTGCCCCCGAGGGCGGTGAGGGTAGCGGCAAGCCGGCAATGAGTGGTGAGTGCTGCGCGGGTTCAAGGCCGGTGGCGTGCTAGGCGGGAGTGCCAGAGGGAGGGAGGAGGATACGGTAGGAGCTTGCGCAGTACCGTCTGACGTTGCTCTACCACTTCAGGTCTTTCAGGGTTTGAAGACCCTAGCTTACTCGCTGCCGGGCCCCCCCGTGTCCGCACGGCTTCGGGGTTTTCCCGGTCTCTTCAGTCTTCCCCCTCCTCTGCCCCCCGCCCGGTCGCAATTCCTCGACACCGCTTCGGGCCGCACGGGCACTTGCCAATGAGGTGCCGAGGTTCGTTGACCCCTGGGCCACCCGACACGGTTTTATGATTCCATTGCCGCTCCCCCTTCCCTTCCCTCCCCGGCCCCCTGCATGCCTGCTTCTGCAGCGCGTCCAAGTCCGCAGCGTCCGCCGCCGCCGCCGCCCGCTCCGTCAGCGCCGCAGCGATTCCTCCGCCCCCCGCCGTCCCGCCCCGCCGCCTCCTCTGTCCGTTCTCCAGCTTGTGCAGCAGCGTCCGCAGCTCCGCCGCCGGCAGCTCCGTAGCGGCCGCCAGCGGCACGGCGCCGCCCGTCAGCAGGCCCTGTCTGACCCGTGGGTCGGTGCGCAGCAGGTCGCACAGCGCGTGCACCGACGCCCAGTAGCGGCCCGCGTGGGTGGCTGCGTAGGCGGGGTGGCTGCGGGGCAGGATGCTGCACGGCACAGCGCAGCGAAGCGGAGGTGCGGAGAGGGAGCGGAAGGGGAAGCGGGTGAGAAGACAGATTTACCGCAGCGGAGGGACGGAGGCGGCGTCAGCGAGCGGGAGCGAAGAAGACGGGTGTAAGTAAAGGCGGCGGCGGAGAAGGAAGAGACAGGACGACAGGCAAGCAAGCAGTCAGAAGCACACGAACCCCAAGGAATGAGACGGGGGGGCGACGAGGTGCAAGAGAGGGCGGGCAGGGAGGGCGGGGAACGGGGTGCATGGGGCGCGGAACGGCAACGTGTGCGAGTATGAACAAGGAGGACAAGGGAGGGAAAGGCAGAGGAGCATAAGGGAAGTAAAGCAAGAAGAACGACAAAGACGGCATGAAGGACGGAAATGGGAAGGGGGAAGTTATCCACGTATGGGAGGGGGGCGAAATGCAGGAGGGGCCGGGGGGGGGCGGACCGTGAGGGGCCGGCTCCCCACCCCACCCCACCACATCGGCCCAGCGCACAGGCCGCCACGCATGAGGGGCACCAGAGTGGCGGAATGGTGACAGAATCGGGCGGTGAGGCAAGGGGAGGGCCACCAAGCGCGAGGGGAAGGGGATGAGTGTAATGTTCCAAAGAGGCTGACAGGCTGACAGACGCAGCAGAACAGTACTCAACTCGTCACACGGAGCGAGGATGAGGAGGGGGAGGGGGAGGCAAAGCGCGATTGCCCCGGCCACGACTCGCCTCACGCGCCAGGTTGCCGCATCGGAACCCGCACCCACCGCACCCACAGCGCAAAGAGAGCCAAGAGCCCGCACCACATCCGCTTCGCGCCGTTCGCCGTAACCATGCACACACGCACGCATATGCACGCACCGCACCACCAGCAGGTACACGGAGACCCGCGTCCGCCACATACAAACACACATATATTTACACACACGGACACACAAATTCACACATACAAATTCACACGCGCACACGCCTCACGCACCTGACGCGCCGCACTCGTCCGTACAGCCGCGCCTCGAGGCGCATGGCGGTCAGCAGCATGGCGGTCGAGACGCTGCCGGGTGGCGCCGGAGACACCGCCTCCACTCCGCGGCCCAGCAGCCCCGCAACCAGCAGCCGCCGAGCCCGGCTGCGGGCCGCCAGCGCCGCCGGCGTGGGAACCACCACGCGCGAGTCCGGGGCCGGCCGCTGGCGGCTGTAGACTTGGGCATGTTTGTCGGGCACCACGTTTGTGTCCCGATAGGAGCTTCGGGCGCGGTCGCCCCCGGCGAGCATTCCCCAGGCGCTGCCGGTCCTGCGGGAGTGGGTCCACGGGGAGGTAGGTTGGGGGAGGGGGACATGTGGAGAAGGCAGGGGAGTGTGAGGGGATCAAGGGAGTTGGGAGTTGGAATCCGGGGAGCAGAGGAGCCAAGACCCCGTGGAGCTGGGGACAAGAGGGAGGGTGGGAGGTGGAGTTGTTCAAGATTTATGCCAAGTTAGTGCGGGAGGGAGGGAAGGGGGGAGGGAGGGAGGGAGAGGAGGGAGAGGAGGGAGGGAAAGCGAGGTGGACTGGGTGGAGGGGTTAACCACCAGCCCAGGGCCCGCTGCCGCTGTGGGCGCTGGCACACTAAACGAATCCCTTCTTGCAGCACTTCGGCACCCGGCTCGGCCCATCCAACCCGATCTCATACGATCTGGATCCTGATCCTGATCCTGATCCAATCCTGGTGGGGCACCTCCAGCGGTCGCCTCGCCCCAGGGGCCTACCGGCAGGCCCCCCTGCCCGACCTCGCCCCACACAGCACCTGCAGCTCCACACGCCACACCCGGCCAGGCAGCCCGGGGCCCGGGCTCCCACCAGCCGCGCACCCTCCGGCGGCGGCATCAAACCCCTCCCAAACCCCACCCGGCTTCCATTCAGTACCACCAGCAGCTCCGCATTTCCCCCTCTACCTTACATCCCATCCCCCATGGACTACCGCCCCGGCTCTTTTCCCCCCCCCCAATGGTCCCGCCCAAGCTTCCCTTCACTCGCGGTCCAGTACCCCCTCCTCCGCCTCTTCAACCCGACTGCCGCCGCCACTCACATTGCGGCCAGCAACGTCGCCCCCCGCAGCATCTCCCGGTCCTCCAGCGCCTGGCAAGCCACCGCTTCCGAAGCGAAGGGGTCCGGCTCGCCGTCGCCGGCGCCTGCTGCGTTAGACGCCGCCGCCGACCCGTGGGTCGCTCCCACAGCGCCGCCGCCGCCGCCCTCAAGCAGCAGCCTCCATTGTCTGCTGGACAGCGACACGACGCAGTGTGGGTGGATCTTGGGGTACAGCTCCTGCTTGTGGCTCCAGGTGGGGTTGTCCAGGCGGTTGCTTTCGTACGGCCAGCCCAGCTGCAGGCAGGTGTGCTGGATGTCCACCTCCTCGTCAGGAGACAGACTCCGGGGGCTGCAAGGGGGAAGGGGCGGTGTGACGGGCCCAAGGGTTCCGGGGCGGGCGGCGGGCGAGGGGGTAAAAAGAAAAAATCGCAGCGGAGAAGGAGACGGCGGGCGAGGGGGAAAGCCAAAACTCTGCAATATGTAGCAAAGCGCAGCGGAGGAACGGAGGGGCAGGAGGCAGTAAGCAGAGACGGGCCTACGCCTTCTCCTCAAAGGGGGCGCTTTTGCCCTTTCCAGAGTAGTTTCTCCCACTAATGGTGGTGCTACTCGTACCCTCACACACACGCACGAGCTCCCCTCCCCGGAGTAGCTCCCCCCCGACCATGCCCCAATAAACACACACACATACACGCACATACACACCGCGATGCCGCGCACTCCTGCCGTAAAACGGAACCCCGGGCTCCCCGACAACAAGCGCGCACCCACCCCTTCATGAGCAGAAACTCCGCCCCAGTGCCGCCGCGGAGCTCCTTCCCGGCCGCGTCGCCCTCCTCCCCTTTCTCCGCCTCCTTGCCGCCCGCCGCGCCACCCTGCGCCCCGCCCGCGGCGCCTCCCGCCGCCGCCGCCGCAACTTGTGACGGCGGCGGCGGCGGGGGCGGTGGCGGCTCCTCCGCCAGCGGCCCCAGCAGCCCCAGGTCGTACAGCAGCCGTACCATGGAAATATCCACCGGCAGCTCCACCACCTCACTGCCCTGCACGAACACCTGCCACCAGGCCTCCGACGCCAGCGCCAGGAAGGCCGCCTCGTTGGCGGCCCGCACCGCCCGCACCGCCTCCGCGTCCACAAGCGGCAACTTCGGGTTGCCTCTCGACAGGCGGTAGCCGCCAATGATGATGCTGCGGACATCGGTGGGTTTCGCGTCTGCAGCATCCTTCTTGACCACAATGTCGTAGTCGTCGTCGTCCCAGCGCTCCCTGCCAATCTCGTCCTCGGCCGGCGGCGACGCCGCGTACATGATGCGCAGAGTCGGCACCTCCCTTTCACGGATTTTGTTGCGGCGCATTTGGTTCCGTGCAGAGTACGGCAACCAGGACAGCCCCTCGACCAGCTCCATTGAGGTCGTCAGCACCAGCGGCGCCTTGCGCCGCGGCGGCGGAGCCGCGGCGGCGGCGGCGGCGCCGCCGCCGCCGACTGTCCCCTCCGCCAGCTCTCGCACCATGGCGGCGACCTGCTGCTCTGGCAGCTTGAAGGTCGCGTCGGTCAGGTCCAGAACTTGCAGCGCCGGCAGAGCGGCGGCGAGGCCGGCTGGCAGCGGCGAGACGAGGGTGGCGTTCTGCAGGGTGATCAGCGCCAGGCGGGGCAGGGCCGCCAGCGCGGGCAGGTCCCAGGCCGCCGGATCCACGTGCGGGGAGGAGCTGAGGTCTAGGTAGGTCAGGGAGCGGGCGAGCGCGGGCAGCCACAGGGGTGGGAACGGGGCTGCGGCGGGCGGGGGCTGCGGCTGTTGCGGGGGCGAGGGGGTGTCGCTGTCGGAGGATGGCGGGGTTGCGGCTGCGGCGTCGGCGGCGGGTGGGTGGCAGGTGATGGCGGCGACGGCGTAGGGGCCGTCCGGGAGTTTTGAGGACCAGCCGTCGCCAAACTTGGGGGTCCAGCTGGGCGCAGCGCCCGGCGGCGCGGCCTCGTAGGTCTGGGCCAGGGCCTTTAGGAGCGCCTTTAGGCGGCGGGATGCCGAGGCGGCAGCGGAGGAGGAGGCGCTTTTGGCCGGCGTGTCCTTCCCCTGCCCCTGGGGCTCCAGGTACTTGCGCACCAGCTCCCCGTCCAGGCCTGGGAGATTATAGGCGGTGAACTTGAGCGCCAGGTCCCCCGGCGGCGGCGCGTCATCCTCGCTGCTGCTGCGCGCGTCCGAGGTGCGCGGCGAGTCCAGGAGCAGCACGGCGGCCTTGCGGACGCTGCCGGGCCCGTGCTGCGTTGAGTCATCGTCCGTGTCCATTCGCTGGGGTGCAACTCAGCCAGTTTTAGGGAGACTAAGAAGCTTGGCCGCTCAGGGGTGCCGCGGCGCAATGCACTGACCGCACATGTTGGCAGTCAGCCAAGCAGGGTCGGGAACCATTAGAGCCATTCAAAAATTCATAGTGCACCTAGTTTGGTCTGTTTGATGCCAGAAGCATGAACGAAAAACCAGGACAAAGCACAGCGCACTCAATGTCTGGTCCTGGGTTTGTCTGGTATTCTGTCTACGCAGCAGTAAAAGATGGTGGTCACCTCTTCTCCCGTATACAGGCACTGTTTGGATCGAGGCGTCAAACTTCTCGGAGACCGGGTTTCCGTACAATGGAGCAGTTTGAAGCCAAGTTGGTGATTTCTGCACAGGTAAAAGTTTAAATTACCAACGCATTGAATGCATTCCTCAATCGTTAAATGCCCAAATAACTCTGCAACTCGGATGAACAGCGGCGCCTTCGGATTGGGACAGACCCCTCTTTGTACGGAGTCCTCGTTACACCCCCTTCGATGTTGATCTCAGGGTCTAAAAACTGGTCTGCCGTTTGTTACCTTAGGTTGACGGTGTATGGTTTGTTTTGTCTCATAGGCTCCTGCAGACCCCTCAGGGGCTCACGCTGGCCGCTTACTGCATTCCGCAGCTACTATAACACGATCGGCAGGACTACATTAATGGCTTTCTAAAACAGGCAGCGGGACGGAAGTTAAGAGCGAAGGCAATGCCCTAGTTTAACCCAACAGCCCCACGGGACTGTCGTACAATCATGCCCAATCATGCAAAACTTGTACAGGAGTTTTTAGGGTAACCTTTAATGATGTTTGTGTAAGTGCGTTGCAAAGTGTAGCAGATTGTGTTGCTTTTCACCAGCCTTAATTGCCAAACGCTGGCTGCGCTTTTCAATACCTCGCGACAGCATGCTACTGACTCAGCGACAGCGCCAGGTGCCTGGCGCTGGGCAGCGACAGGCACCTGGCGCTGTCGTTGCCCAGCGCCAGGCGCCTAGATTAAGTGTGCGTCCACTGAACTCAGTGCGCAAAAGGGCTGTTTGTAAGGCGCTTGAAATCACAGGTGGGGCTGAGCAACGCTCCACGCGCGCTGGGTACGCCGCAGATACCATTTGGAGTTGCCCCTTTCGCTATATTGCGCCGGTCTAAAAGCTCCGAAACATCCGTCGCGGCCCAGGGGGCAGCGAGAGGGTGTTGCGCGATGCATGGTAGAGCGGTGCGCACACGGGCTCACCCGTCCAGATGCCATGAACGCCGCGGCGCCTCCCCCAGCCGCTCCGCTCCGGCACCGCTTTGCTGCCAAATGCTAGGGCGGGTCCCAGGACGTCCCCAGAAAGCAACACAAGACAGGCTCCTATATCTCGGTTCATCCTGCTGGGCTGGGGCGCTCCCCTAGGACAGCACGACCCTGGGTTTGGGTTGGGGCCGTGCAGCGCGCACCCGGATCCGCTCTTGCGCCCAAGCTCTGAGCGGCCATCCCCTGCAGAGCAGAATCTGCCCCAGTGGCAGTGCCAGCCGCGACCCCCAGCCCCGGCATATACGTGGATAACCCTGTTCCCCCCCCCCCCCGCGCCGGCGAGGCCCTCCCCCCGCTGTGCCCCTCCTTCCTTCCCCAAGCCCCAGACCCAGTCCCAACCCCGGGCCCCGGCTCCCCCCCCCAGGCGAGGCGTATGAGGACATTGTGGACCAACTTGCTCGACGGGCCCTGGATACACACCGGCACCGGCACCAACACATCAGCGGGGCCGGCAGCGCCATAGATAGCAGCACCAGCAGCACCAGCAGCAGCAGCAGCAGCGACAGCGACTCTGGGACCCGTCCCAGCTGCCTCCCCGGCTGCCGCTCCGCTGCCGGCTGTCGGGTGGTTGTGGGCATTGCGGGCGCCCCGGGCAGCGGCAAGACCACTCTGGCGGCGGCGGTGGCGGCCCGCATCAACCAGCTGGCGGGGCAGGAGGGGCGGGAGGGGCAGCAGGGGCGAGAGGGTAAGGCTCCGTTCGCTGCGGTGGTTCCCATGGACGGCTTCCACTACTACCGCAGGGAGCTGGACGAAATGCCGGACCCGCAGGTGAGCAGGGAGGGAGGGAGAGGGGTGGAGGGGAGTGGAGGGAGGAGTAGGACAGGTCCAGAGGCCGGGGGGCTGGGGCGCGGCTGAGGGGAAGGGTGGGGGGGGCGGGATGGGCGTGTGGGGAGGGTGGGGTTATCAACTTTACATCAGGGGCCGAGTGTGCGGGAAAGGAGGTGGGGTTGCGGCCGGGTTCGGTATGGGGGGGGGTGATGCATTCGGAGGCGGGTGGGTGGATGGGATGGATGGATGGGTGGAAGGGTGGGTGAGTTGATACAAGGGAGAAGGGGGAGCAGAGCCGGGGAACTGGATCCGTGGGAGGGGGGAAGGGGGGGTCTGTATGAGCGGGTGGGTGCAGTGACGTGAGGGGCTCGAATGTTCTGTGGTCCGGGTGGGCGGGGGAGAGGCGGCGAGGGCCCACACGGATGCGGCGCATCTACACGGAGGCTGACCCGCGGGTCGGTCGGTAAGATGGGCCCGCAGCGGCTGCACCTAAAGTGCGATCGAATGGACCCTGCCCTGCCCTGCTCGGCCCCCCGCAGGAGGCCCATGCGCGCCGTGGTGCCCCCTGGACCTTTGACGGCGTCAAGTTCGTGGAGGCGGTGCGCCGGGTGCGGGCGGCGGGAGGAGCAGCAGCAGCAGCAGCGGGATCAGAAGAAGTCGGGCCCTCGGCGGGGTGTGCGGATGTGCGGCTGCCGTCCTTCGACCACGGGTTGGGTGACCCGGTGGAGGGGGACATAGTGGTGGCGGCACACACGGCGGTGGTGCTGGTGGAAGGTGGGGAAGGGGCGGGGTGGGTGGGAAGGAGGGGGTTGAAAAGTGAATTGCAAGGTGGGGTGGGGGGTTGTTCGCGAGTGCGGTATCGCACCGGCTGTGTCCTCGTCCTCGTGTGGGTGGCTGATCAGGTTTGGGTATGGGTAGCTAGGCACGCACTCCCCAACCGTGTAACACATAACGCATGCATATACACACACACGGCTTTGGTCCCGTCCTACCCTGGACCATCTCGAGGTTCGCAGCGACTGATGTTGGGGGCGCAGGGGCTCCAGGGGGGGGGTCCAGGGGGGGTCCAGAGCTCTGCGGTAGAGCCACCCCGCCCTCATGTTGCTGACTCTGCTATGGGAGCTCTGGGTGCAGTCCCCCGCCCCTGTCGCTTTCGCTGTCGCTGCCCCCGCCCCCGTCCCCCCTTGTGTTCGGGGACCCGGCTGCTGCCGATGTCCGTGTTGGCCCATGGGTCGTTGGGTGTGACCCCCTCGGCCTGCCGAGCCGCCCCGCGGCGGGGCCTCCCCACACGACCCCGGGAACCTGTGTGCGATCCGCCGCCCCCACCCCCACCCCACCCCGGCCCCTCCCTGGCCCCGCCCCTCACCTTGTTCCCACTGGTGCCCCCGCCCCTCTTTAGGCAACTACCTGTTGCTTGATCAGGAGCCCTGGCGCCAGCTGCGGGAGCTGTTCGACGAGAGCTGGTTCGTGAGCTGCCCCCGGGATGTCATCACACAGAGACTGTTCGAGCGACAAACGGGAATCGGACTGACGCCAGAGGTGGGTGCCGGGGTCGGGGTGGGGGTGGGTGTCGGGGTCGGGGTCGGGTGGGTCCTGCAGCGGGCAGCCGCAGGGGGGGGGCAGGAAGAGGGGCAGTCCGTCCGTCCTGGTTACAAGGTACAAGTTTCGCGTAAGAGGGGGGGAGCGTCCGTAAAAGAGGGTGGAGGGAAGGGGGCACGGATGGTCCTGGTCCTGGTCCTGGTGCACGTGGTGGTGTTGATGTCAGTGTTGTAGTGGCTGGCGGGATGCGGTGGGGTGGGTGGGTGGGTGGGTGGGTGGGTGGATACGGGCTTCGGGTTTGTGTGTCGAGGTCTGGCCGAGGCGCTGCTGGTTGGTGGTTGGTGGTTGGTGAGTGCGGACAGCTGAGTGTCCACACACCGAGTGGCTCACGGACCGACTGAGAGGGAGGGAGGGAGGGACCGACCCATGGTTCCGCCCGTCGTGTCGTGCGCGAGCAGCACTCGCACGCAGCGCGACCCGGCACCTTTCTAAGCACACGCAGCCGCCCAGCCGCCCAGCAGCCGCCAACCCGCCAACGTTTGTGTCCGGAAGGGACGGCTGTACGCCTGTACGGCTGTACGCCTGTACGGCTGTACGGCTGTACGCCTATACGGCTGTACGCGAGTGTCCTTGGCCCAACCCAGGGGACTCCCCTCGTCCGCCTGTCACACGTGTCCCTCCCCCTTCCCCGGCCCCGGTCTATACGTGGATAACCCCCCTCCCCCTCCCCCCCCGCAGGTATCCCGCCAGCGTATCGCCACCAATGATTTGCCCAATGCGCAGCTGGTGGCGGAGTGTGGTGGTGCGGGGGCGGCAGATGTGGTGGTGCCGGGATGGGTGGCGCCCAGGGAGGGAGGGAGGTAGGGGAGGAGGGCGCAAGTGAGGTGTGGCGTGTGAGAGTGAGAGCGAGGGTGAGAGTGAGGGAGGCGCCAGCCGGGCGGAGGGGGGCAACAGGATAAGTAGCAGCAGCATAACCAGGGGCAGGGGCAGCAGCATCGGCAGGGGCAGGGACAGGGGCAGGAGTGGAGCAGGGGCACGGCTGCTCGGACGGACGAACAGGGGGTCGTCAACGTACTCCCAGGCGAGCTCTGCACGGCAGACGGCACGGCAGCACAGGGCATGGCGGCGACACAGCAGCAGCAGTTGGCAACTAACGGCATCTGGACCGGGCCTTTAACCCCCAAACCTCAAACTGCAACTTCATTTATTATTCGGTAGCCGAGACTGCATGTTTGCGTGATGCCTGGCCGTGTACTTGCTTCCGCTTCCGCTTCCGAAGCTCTGACCCGATTCCAACCGAGGTTGGACCACCGTGCTTTGCATGCGCGCGCACAGCGAGTGAGCGAGCGAGTGAAAGCGTGCGGCGGGCACATGGCCACATGCACATCTCGTGCTGGCGGCGGAGGCGGTGGTGCTGGTGGTGGCGGTGCTTGCGGTGGTGGTGGTGGTGCTGGGTGTGTGGTGGTTACAGGCTCCAGGCGCGGGCCTTGGTGCACTGCGCCACACACTGCCGGGTGTGTGGTTGGTGAGTTCACGGGCTCCGGTCTATGCGTGGCCTATACGGCGGTCCGCTGGGCGGCTCTACCCTCCGATGTGGGTGTGAGCCGCAGTCAACTGTATCCCATGAGACCCGCAGCCAGGTCTGGGTGGGTCACGTGCGGCAGGGTGAGCACCGGGGATATATCCGCTGGGTGGGTGGGTCCACTGTGAGTCAATGCATCATCATCATCATCATCCCATATTTCACCAATTCTCAATTTCTCATACAGGCACAACGGCACTGATGACAAGGCGCAGAGGCCGCAACAGAGCAACAGTTCCCCACGGACGACACGGACGTAATCGCGAAGGACACTTTCCTGAAATGAATCGCTCGAGTTCCTCAAGAGCCTGCTGCAGGGGTGGCGGATGAATCCGATCACGCGCCAGAACAGGCAACATAACATACACGGCAAATGGACAGCGCACATCAGCACCAACCGGCAACCAATACAACCAACTTCATGTCAACCGCCAACAGCCTAGCGGAGAGGTTGATCCACTGGTTGGTTGCGGCGCAATCACACAAAGCACTGCCCCCCCCACTGCACTGCATTGCTAGGCTTTTCCAAAATAAATACCGTTCAGGGATCTCGCTCGACCGCTCGACTATTAGGGGGGTTAGTGCACAGCCCCCCCCTAATAGTTCACACACGCACCCACTTCACTCCTTCGCCGCAACCCAGCACCAGTCACACCGCTGTCCCCCAGCCGCCACACCCCACCCCCCAGCAGCGGCGCCCAGTCGTCCCCCGCCCCCGCCTCCGCCTCCACCTCAACGCCCCCCACCGCCACAACCTCCAGCTCCTGCCTCTCCTGACCTCCCACCCCACCGGCAACCTCCAATAACACCGCCGATGCATTTCCTCTCCAGGCCTCGTCGTCGCCGACCCCGCTCCCGCCCCTGGGGTGCCCCTCCTCATCCTCCGCGTCCACCTTCTCCGCCGCCGTGCTGCTGTAGCCGCCACAGCCCCCGCCAGGGCCGTCATGCAGCCCCCCCCTCCCCCTACCCCTCCTCCTCATCGCCCGCAGCGCCGCCGCCACGGTGCGCCCCGAGTTGACCTCCAGCTGCGCCAGTGACTCGGGCTGTGCCGACCCGCGGGTCTCCGGCAGAAACACGCACAGCGAAGCGGCGCCCAGCGTCACCGCACCCATCAACCAGAAGGGCAGCTGCTGTACGCCTACAAAGTACGGCAGCCGTACGGTGCATGATTGGGGTTCGGATTGGGGTGAGGAGCTCCCCTCATCATTGGGATGTTGGTGGTTTCGGAAACGGGTGGACCAGTTTCGTCTTTCTTAGGTTTCGGAGAGTGTGAGGGCGGAGGCCCGGTCTGGCCGGATTGCGAACTGAGCCTCAAGCAAGGGGACGGGGCGCAGTCGTCTGGGGACGGCGGCGCATATCCCTCCTTGATCCCACCCGCGCGGGCGCATGCAGATCCGACGCAACGCGACCACGCAAGCTCCCACCCGGAAATGGCTATTGCCCCCCTGCTGGCCCCCACCCCTGCCCTTCCCTTTCCTTACCCGACCCGACCCGACCCGACCCGACCCGACCCGAGCTCGCGAGCTGTCTTGCTGGCAGAGTCCGTCTTCCCCGGCCGGCCCGTCTCGTCCAGAGTCCCTCCCCGCCAGTCTTAGGGAAACGCTGCCAGTATTGCATTCGCCTCCATCGCAGCCTGGCAGCCACCCCGGAATATTCCTGCTTCCACTCCGCCCCGTCCCTACCTCCGTTCCCCTCTGCCGGCATCAGCCTCCGCCACCCCTCACCCCGCACGCGCGCGCACTGCCCGCCAGCCCGCCAGACCTTCCCTCCCTGCGCCGCGCTGCGCTGCACGGCGCCCACTCGCCCACTCACTCACGACTCACCGGTTGCATCTCCCAGCAGGAACACGAAGGGCGCCACCACGCCTCCCACCCGGGCTCCCTGGAATATGGCCCCACTGAGCAGTGAGCGCACCGAGGTGGGGAACACCTCAGCGCAGTAAACCACCAGAACCGACCAGGCGCCCGAGCACCCGAACTTGCCCAACATGGCCAACACCACCTCAACACCAGGGGGGGGGCGGGGGGGAACGGGCGCGAGGGGGGCAGGGAGTAGGGGGCCGGGGGCGCGTGTGTGTGAGTGCTATGTGTGTAGGGGAATGGAAAGGCCGGGAGAGGAGCAGAGGGGCAAGGAGGGAGCCAGGGAGGGAGGTGAGGTGTAGCTCAAGGGTGATGGCCACGCCGCGGGTGGGGGCCGGACCAAAGTCCCTTTTCCCCCGCATTCATCCCTTCATACGTCCTTACACACATACATACACACATACACACACACACACACGTGCCATCCTACCCTAAACGCCATCCCCCGCAACATGTCCCCCGACATCGCCGCCGTCCCATCGCTGCGATGTCCTCTCTTTGAACCCCCCACTGACACCCCTCTCCCCACAAACACAGTATCGATTCTTAGGAAACACGGAGAGAGCAGTACCTGCGCCGCGGGTGCCCCCTCCGCCAGTCCGCACGCGACGCAGGCCAGCCCGCTGACCGCCATCCCGCCCAGCACCAGCGCGCAGCGACCCAGCCGGTCGATCAGCAGCCCCACCACCACAGACGAGGGCGCCTCCGCGACAGAGATCAGGAAGAAGCTGACGTACAGGCTGCCGGGAATGTACGACAGCGCAAAGCCGACGCCATAGTACGACAGGACGAGCGTGCACATGGCCAGCGACACGATGCCGGCGTAGCGGCGCACCAACGGATGCCGTACAGCCTCGCGGAGGCTCGGCGGCGGCTGTTGTAGCTGCTGCTGCTGCTGTTGGGCAGCGTTGCACCCACCATCGCCCTCACCGCCCTCGGAAGCCTTCGGTGCGGCGGTGCCGCCGCTGGGCCAGCCGGCTGCTGTGACGTTGCCGCTGCCGCTGTCGCTGTCGCTGCCCCTGCCGCAGCCGGTGGCGCAGCCGGTGGCGCCGGCGCCCTGCTTCCCGCTCACCACCACCACCGCACCCACGTCCCACGTCCCGACACGCCCCTCCCCCTCCTCCTCCTCCTCCTCCCCCTCCGCCCCACTTCCCGGCGCAGCGCCCACCCGGCTCCAGCTCTGGATGACGTCCCTCTCCGTGCCCTTGCCCTTGCCCTTGTCCGCCGCGCCCGGTCCCTTCACCGCACCGCCCCGGACCTCCTTTCCTGCCGCCTCCCCCTGCCCCTCCGCCTTCGCATCTCCCCCGGCCCCCTTGCCCCCCTTCCCCTCCGCCTCCTCCAAGGCGGACAGCAGCAGCGGCTCCAGGGGCACCTCCCCCTCCCCCTCCTCCTGCCCCCTCCGCCGGTGGTTCATGCGCGCGATTCGCGCCAGCACCCCCGCCGCCTGGCGCCTCCGCCCCGCCGCCGCCAGCCATCGAGGGGACTCGGGCACCAGCGGCGCGGTGGCGAGGAATGCGGCCAGGAGGGCACCACACAGCAACGTCAAGGTGCGCCAGTCGGGGACCAGAGCCGCCAACAGAGACAACAGACACTCTTTCCGTCAGGGGGGACAGGGCAGGGGAGGGCGGGAGAGCGGAGGGGGCGGAGGAGGGGAGGGGCATTTGGTGCGACGAGCATCACCCACGTATGTCCCAGACAGCGAGGGTGTGATGGTGTATTCATTCGTGCGACCTGATGGCGGCAGACACGAGCTCGGGGGACAGCTAGGCGGCTGCAACACGCCGCTGCAACACTCCGCTGCTGTTCTTCTTTCTTAGGGTACCCTGCTCAGGGAATTGCCGCCCTCGGGGGATGAGGGAGGAGAAGCTGCGGGGCCGCAGGCAAACCCGCCGTGGCCCCAATCCCAGTCAGTCAGGAAAGTGCGGTTGCGGTGCTGGTCCACCCCCACCCCATCCCATAGCTCCACCGCCCCCGGCTCCTCAGGGAGAGCGATGACCCTTCCCCCTTGCCCCTTCTCCTCCCTGTGGCCCCTCTCCCCGTGCCGGCCCCATCCACCACAGGCGCCACATTCACCACATGCGGTACACACACACCACCTACATCACCTACATACAATACGGTACATACATCACCTACATCACCTACGGTACATACGGTACATACACACACACCCCAGGTGGCGCCCCCCCGGTGCACCTCCGGCGATGAAGAAGGACTGCGTGAGGATGCCCACACGGCCCCGGTGATCTGGACCCACCATCTCGGTCACCAGCACAACCTGGGGATTGCGCATCAAGGTGGTGGGTAGGGGTGGGGCGAGGGGGAGCACGGGGCGGGCAGCGGGCATGGGCGGGTTGGGATCTCCGGGAAGGGCAGCTGTGTGGGCCTTACGTCCACCACTTGCAGTGCAAGAGGGGAAGACGAGTGTCGGGAGTGGATTTCGCGAGGCGGACAGGTCGGACTGGGGAGGAGGTCAAGAGCTCAGGGTCCGGCTGCCACAGACCTCCGCCGCCGCAGCATCAACAACCCGCAAACCCAAAACCGTCCCCAACGAGCATCGCGAGAAGCCCTGAGCCCTTCCAACAATCCGCCAATACGACACGGTGCCGTACTGTACGGCCACTGGACTCACATCCGCAATCCCCATGCCCTGGAGTGCGGCGGCGCCGATCACGCGGCTCAGCGCGTGCAGCCAAAAGGTGGGCGCGAGCGCCTCGCCCAAGGTCGCCACGGCTCCCAGTGCAGCACAGCCGTACATACTGGCGCGGCGGCCGAAGCGGTCCGACAGCGCTCCGAAACCCGTGCCGCCGGCCGCCAGCCCCACAAAGTACACACTGTTGAGCAGGTTGACCAGCCACTCGCGGCCGCAGGTGAGATCATAGTACGACAACATCGACGTGGCGGCGCTCGTCCAACGCGTCGCATTGGCGGGGAGGGCGCAGAAGGCGGCACGCTGTTGGGCCGGGGTCGCCAGGGGAGGGAGCGCCGGCGGCGGCGCCGGCAGCGCAAGGTCGCTCTTGTTATTGTTGTTGTTGCTGCCGGACGCGGTGCCGTCGCCGGAGCTGTAGTGGCCTGCGGTGACGGCGGTGCTTTCGACAGAAGTGGCAGCGGTAGAGGCGGAGGCGGAGGAGCCGGTGATGCTGGCGTGGATGGCGGCGCATGTGGCCGCGGTGGTGGGGAGGAGGTCCACCTCCGCAGCACCCAGCGGATTGTGAGACCGGGCGGTGTCGCCGGCGGGGAGGCACTCCCAGACGCCCGCCGCGATGGGGTCCTGGGCTGTGAAAACCTGCGCTGGCGGCAAGGACGACAAACGTTGCGTTTTTTGCGTGGAGGAGGTTAAACACTGCGTGCTGGTAGGTTTGGCGTTGCCCCCGTTGTCATCGTCTGCCGCGCGCGGGGGCCTTCAAAACCCAGGAGACGAATTCGACAGTCGATATGACACGGTGACGCTGCAATTTTCATATTGTCGGCATTAGAGTTACAGGCTTGGCAAGCTTTTTGGAGCCCGAAAAAGTGCGGTTTTAGGATTGGCGTAAACCAGATAACGGCGGCTCACCATGAGCATCAGCACCGCCGCCATGGCAATGTGAGACAGCGAAGCGATGAGCAAGATTTTCAGCTGACCACGCCCGAAGGACCCGACGTGTCGCTCGAGCACGTCGTCGAATGAAGTTGACGGCCCCGCCATTTTCCGCAGTCGTCGCAAACTGCTACAAAGAAGAGCTGTCCGCAATCGCGTAGCTCACAGCTACACAGTTTTCAATTCCTTCATTGGCCTTGTTGCGTTTCTTAGGCAAGGCGCCAGTTTAGGTGCAAGGAAGGACAAGGATTACATTGAACGCAAAGGCGTGATACTTTGCAAAATGCACCAGTGTTTGAGCGCATGAAGGGGTGCATATTGCGCTCTTCATGAACTTTGTACACGTCGTACACAACCGCCAAAAACGTTTCCGTCTTTGAAGATCAGCAAGTTGCCCCGCGCCCATCGCCCATAGGAACGACGGGCCGCACGGCCGCGAATGACTGAATGAGTTATTCACTCCGTCAAAACGCCAATGCTGAAACAGGGACTATCGTCCCGGTTTTGCCAGGTTTGCCCCTACCTGGCCATGGCCGAGGAACACCCTGTCCCACCACCAGGGCAATTGTAAGGAGCCTTAAGAAGGCGCATGGTGGTCGGGGAGGGGGGGGGGTAAGAAATATAATTTCAGACCCCATGCTGAAAATGTTCGCGGACCCCCCCCAAGACCACCCACCCACCCCTGCCGTACCGTACGACGCTGTACGGTTGTCGCATAATGGCACAAATAAACCCGTTTTGCGCAAACCGCCATCGCAGCTGGCGATAACCTGTCATTTTGGTCATTAAAATTTACTAACGTACGCGAATGCAAGCCAAGAGTGCCGACCGGAAGCTGTCATGTCCTTGTTTGTCCATGTCCCAACAAACTACCAAACCGTCTTATCACAAAGTCAGCTGCACGAAAATAATTTCTCAACGTGTCAACTGCATTTCACTTTGAAAGATTTCAGGAAAGCGAGCTCGGGAAGAACTTGGCGGCATTGCTCTGAGCCTTCCCATCTGCGCGCTCTTGCTTGCACGATGTGCTAGCGTAGTATCTCTCCCAAGTTGCATCGTTCATGTTCTCCGGAAGGAGGGCTCCGCACCCACGGAGGCATGGCACCTTCAGATGCGACATCCTAGCCACGCTCCTTTAAGCACCACGACCCGCAACCAAAGTATCCGCGTCCTTACGGGGCTTTCACTTTATTGAGGAAGATGTAGGTTTGTCGTTATCGTCCATAGCCGTCACTCGACATGACCAATCACCAAGTACCGACTAAACCCAGCACGCTATAGTGCCTCTGATATGTGGAAATGATAGATATTACATTAAGACCTTGCTCTATGGAGTTGGTTTTACATTCTGGGCACTGTAGAAAAAGTTGCATTAGGGTATGGAAGAAAGTCTCCGAGACCCCTACCCACCCTCCCACCCCCCTGCCGTACAACCACCTTTGGCAGGCCATAACTTTTTATACCGAGGTCCAAATTCAATTCTGAAAGCATATTTGGACTCCTTATGCAAAAAGCTTTTGATTTTGAGCATGGGGTGTTTTTTTGTCTTTCCTACCCCCCCCCCTGTGGTGGTGGTAATTAATAATAATAATAATAATAATAATAATAATAATAATAATAATAATAATAATAATAATAATAATAATAATAATAATAATAATAATAATAATAATAATAATAATAATAATAATAATAACAATAATGCATCTCTGCCGCGTCACGGAAGAGCCGCTTTACTGGACGCTTGATGAAGAGACACGGGCTCACAGTGCAGGGTGGCTGCTGGTTGGAGCATGACCGCTTTGCCGGAAAAGGAATTAGGCGTTTCACCGCCTGATGGCACCTGTAGGCGATAACGAATGTCAGGGCTGCGCCGTGGGAACCTCGCGGAGCGCAGCCACTAGTCGAGATGCTGCTGTCGCCGGCCGCCATAGCTGTCATGCTGCGCCTGCATGTGCTTCTAGGGAAGACAGCCGGTTGCTGCAGGCGCTGTGTTTGCACACGCTGTGTTGCGCGTTGCATGGTGATGTGCACCACTGCGGAATCGTGTCTTCCGTTGCCCACCTGTCCTTTTGGGGCTTTTGCAGCACTGACGGCCGCTTTTCCACGACTGCATTTCGACACTACTTGCCTCCATACATCAATGCAGATCATGTTTCCATTCTTTCGGATCGTGCCATGAAATGTGTAGCAGTTCACTTCGGGGGCAGATCTAGTGGGGATCTGCACCGCGTATCGGGTCGGATTACATGCAGCACTTCGAGCAGCGTTTCACAATACAGCGATGGTCGGGTATCTTGCATTGATGGGTGCCGAGGTCGCGCAGTGCGCGGATCCTCAGCCTTACAAAAACTAAGCCCTGCCGGACACCATAAAGGGCCGACCACGGAAGGCCCTTGCGAAGTGCAAGACAAAGACCAACCATGCAACCGAGGCCATCAGGACCACCTCGAGAAGCGGGCCAGGTAAGTATGCACTCTACAGATACAATCGCAAAATGCCACCCAGACCCAAAGGGCAAACACCTACCGCGGATGCGATGGTGGGTTAAGAAATGTCGTCGAAATGGTTCGCAGCCCCCCTGGGTCATACAAACGTAGAAATTAGCAAGGCTACGCTAATAATACTGCCGTGACAGAATTTCACTCATTCCCCAAACCGTATTTCGGCGTTTGGCCGATGTCCCTTCACGACACACTGAGTATGAGTATGGTGACAGACCAACCGTTTCTGTTGGCTGGAGAGTTGGGAACTAGCAAACCAAAAGCAACGATTATGTCCACCCTACATATCCTTTGCCCACATTCGTGTAGCTGCCTGTTGCTGGCCTGTACATCATCTTGAAGCTCCTACTAAGGTTAGCGGTTGGTAAATAAATTTAACGCCAGGCCATATTCTTCCTTTGAACGGGTGGGCTGTATAGGCTTGCTAGAATACGTCGCCATTTGGTGTACAGGAAACCACGTAAAGTGAAACGCCCTGGTGAAGTGAGCAGCGCACAGGCTACTGTATCACGCTAAGGTTCCGACGCAACACAGCTTAAAAATCTGATGCCAGTAAATGTTAAACGAGATCACTTCCGTGACTGAAGGCATGCCCAGTGGCGCTGACGACACGCCGCGCATCCTCGCGCTGCCCGAGGACGTGCTTATACGCATCGTCCGATTCCTGGGCCCGCAAGACGTCGTAATATTTGGGTCTGTCTGCAAGCGTTTCCTTGGCACGGCGACCGAGGACCGCCTGGTGTGGGCGCCCATCTGCCGCGCGATCGTCGGTTCCAACGCTTGCACGTCGCCCGCAGCCTGGGGCGCCCCGTCCTTTCAACGTCTCTACTCCCGTCTGCTGCGGCTCTATGGCGGGCTCCTTGCCGGGCCATGGCTCAGCCGGGCCGAGCCGCTCGGCTCGTTGCTGCTGGCCTTCCCATCCCCGCCCCACATCGTCGGCGGCATCGTGGTCTCCCTGCGCCTGGCGGAGCTGGGCGTCACCGTAGTACCAGTGTTTAGGGTGTCGTACGATTCCGCTACCGACGGCACCATTGCCAGCTGCTTGCGCGGCGGCAACACCTTCGGCGCGCTGCTGCGGCGGCTGCGTCAGGAGCAGCTGCTGTTCATGGTTGGCGGAAACGAGGGAGAGGAGGCGGTGGGGGATGTTCCGGAGCCGAAGCCAGTCCACCCAGCGGAACTTCAGCTCGCCTACGAGGTGGAGGAGGAGGTGGGGGGCGGTGACATCCAGGACAATGGCGCGGGCCGGGGGGCCGGGGTGCCGGAGGCGGCAGCTGCGGATGCAGTGCAACCGGACGAGCAAGGCAGCGCTGGCGCTGGTGTCGGCGCGGGAATCGAGGTGCTGGACGCCGCCGCCGGCGGCTTCGGCGGCACTCCCGCGTCGAGTGGTGCCGCGCCGGCGGGCGAGTCGGCCCCGCGGCAGCACCCCGGCGGCAGAGGCGTGGGCAGTAGCGAGGGGGGCACGTGGAGCGCGGGAGGGAGCGGCGCGCGGCGCCGGCCGGCGTACTGCTGTGGCCCTGGAGGGCCCCAGCTGGCGCACTTCTCCTTCAGCTGCAGGTGAGGGCACTCTGCAGGCTTCTAAGGGACCCCGGGGGCGGCACACATGCGAACGCACGCTGTTTGGCCCTGCTCGTGCAGGGTAAAGGAAAATGTGGAGTTGGGGCTCCTGTTAAGTATAGGCCCAGTAAGTGTTGGTTGAAGGTTACAGCGCAGTCCTCCCGTGTAGTGTAGTGTAGTGCAGTAGTCAACAGTGCAGCAGCCACTGCCCCCTCACGCGCACTGCCAGCCTCACGTCCCCCGCCCCCTTCCCCGGCTCCCCGCCCCTCTCTTACTTTCCCCCGCCCCGCCCCGCCCTGCCGTGCCCGCCTGGCTGGCTTGCTCTCCAGTGCGGGCTGCCGGCACCAGGAGGTGGAGGCGGTTTGCCGCTGGGCCCCGGCGGCAACGGTGACGCGGAGTGTGGTGCAGGAGCAGGACGCAGGTTCGGGGGGAGGGAAGCCGTGGGGGTTTGAGTGCCGTGTGTGTGCCGTGTGGGTGCCGTGGGGCTGCCGTGTGGAGGGCTGGTGATGAGGATTCTGGACACGCAACGGTGCTGGTCCGCAGCTGGTGGTCATTGGTCGTACCGCTCGGTTTTTGTGTTGGACATGCAGCCTTTTCTTCGTCCTCGTCCAACCAACCAATTAACCAACCAATCAACCAACCTATCGTTCACCGGTCTGCCCTCCACCCACCTGCCCGCTGCGGCAACCCCGCGACACCGGCGTCGCTGGACTGTCAACCGCACGGGGCTGCAGGCATCACTGACTCCGGCAGCAGCGGAGGCAGCAGCGGCAGCGGCGGAGGCAGCACCGGCGGCGGTAGCGGTGGCGGCGGTGGTGGTGGCGGCGGTGACGAGGTGATCGACCTGGACGTGTTGGCGGCCCACTCGTTGGAGGACCGGGGGAACCGGGTCGCAATGGCGCTGCGCTGCCTGGCGGTACGGAACCTGACGGGGCCGGTGTCGTACAGGTACGGACAAGCGCGCGAGTCGGGTGGGGAGGAAGACGAGGCTGCAGGCGACGAGGTCCGCGGTCCGGGCTACAAGTGACCAGGGGGGGCGGGGCGGGATGGCCAGCAGTACGGCACATTTGCGCAACGGCTTGGTCCTGTTCCCCCGAGCCACGCACCCGTCCACCTTGTCCACCCCGCTCGCTCGCACGGCAACGTGTGTGCTCGCTGCTGCGGTCTCGACTCGGGCTGTCCGGTCACGTTACCTCAGCGCACCCGCCTGTCGATCGCTCATCCAGTCTCATCGTCGACATACCGGTACCCGCTTTGTCCACCCATCCGCCCACCCGCCCGTGTGATGACACGCAGCCGCCTGAGGCCTCCGGAGCAGCGGCCGGACTGGGGCGGTTGCACCCCGCCACTGGCAGGCCCTGCCACCATCGCCGCCGTCGCCGCCGTCGCCGTTGCCTCCGCTGCCGCTGCTCCCGCTGGCCCGGGCCTCGTTCGGCCGCATGCGGTGGCCGCGCCAGTGGGGGCGGTCGGGGTGCCGCGGGGCGTCCCAACCGGCGCAGCGCATCCGCTGGTATGCGTGTGGCGGGGGACATACGGGGCGCACGGCATCGAGTTCCTGCAGGTGCAGCCGGCGGGTCCAAATGTGCTGGTGGCCCGAAAGCTGACAGGTGCGTGGTTGCTGGCCTGACATGAGGCAATTGACGTAACTGACGTGACGTGACATTGCTGGCCCCAGTGACGCCACGTGCGGTTTATGGTCTCACACGTGTGTGGATGTATGCGTGTGCGTGTGTGTTTTGTACGTCCAATGCCGTACCCCTGGGAGCTGCGTGCGCGGCACCGCTCACCCCGCCCTGGCCACCTGCTCCGTCCTCCTCCCTCGCCCCGCCCTGCCCCGCCCCGCTCCGCCTCGAACCCCCCGCCCCGCCCTGCCCCGCCCCTGCCCCGCCCCGAACCCCCCGCCCCGCCCCGCCCCTGCCCCGCCCACCAGGTGACGACAATGTGCCCGCCGGTGAGATCTCCTTCCGCATCTTCCTGGACCGCCCCGGAGCCCACGCAACCCAGCGGGACAAGCCCTTCCGCCTGCCGCCAGACTACGCCTCCCGCGCGGACGTGGCGGGACTGGGCGGCCTACCGGGAGCCCCAGCCGGGGGCGCCGTTGCCGCCGGCGGCGCTGGCGGCAGCGGGGCGGCAGCTGTCTGGGTGCTGGATGCGTTTGCGGCTGAGGGCCGGGTGGCGGGCAGCGGCTTTGACGACCCGCAGTGGATCAGCGCGGAGGCGGTGGTGCTGGGGCGCCACACGTTCGGTGTGCTGTGGCACGACATCCGGAGCTTTTCGGTGTTCCGGCGGGTGCAGCTGCCGAGGGGCTACCCGGTCTAGGGCTCTAGAGCGCCGGGGCGCTAGAGGGCGCGCTGCTTGGCCTCGCCATTCATGCGGGAGGACGAAAGCGCGAGGGCGAGTCGCAAGTGGGGAGGGCTTGTGGCGGGGTGGGGAGGGTTTTGTTGAGGAAGCTGTGTGAAGGTAGCTGCAGCAGAGCTGCAAGGGAGGCCGGTGCCGCTGCAGCGCGAGCCTTGGGCGGCGCAGTCCCGTCGTTGTCGTACCGGACCGTGTCGTGGTACAGTGGGCGCGTATCATTGCCAGCTGATGTTTTAAGAACACCATGCATGATGTTGGCGCTGTGCCCTGTCTTGATGCTAGACAGCGGAGCTGCCAAGCGGCCCACCTAGCTGCACCTCGGTTGTCTACTGCGTGTATCAACACGCAGGCTGCGAGCAGGCATGCAGGCTGCGTGTTTTGGAGCTGGGAAAAAAATCGTCTGTTGAAACCCGTCCAGGCTGACCAGCTGTTATGTGCAACCGAAATTACGGGTGTAATAACTTTCAATGAAACGGTTACTCATCGAAACGCTGTCACCAAGAGGTGTACGGACGTATCCCTCATATCACTCCGGGTAGTCCGATAAGGTGGACATTGGTCGGCAAGTGCCAGCAAACCGATTACCTTCGGGTTATATCTATTCCGTTTTCGCCTACGTGAAATATCACTTTACGATACACCAGCATTTCCGGAGGAAACCACGGGGCAGCGTGAGCTGTAGCGCCGCCTGCGGTGTGGCAGCCCTCCTATCGGTTGTAAGCCCTGCACGCCCCTGCTGCACTAGGCAGAGAGGGAAGGGGCCGACCAAATGTGGGTCGGCGTGAAAGGACTGTCTCGATGTTGGTTGTCGATGCCGGTGTTGTGGGTGCTGCAAATGTTGTTGCCACTCAACACTCTGTTTGTTGGCAAGGTCAGGCCGCATTTGGCAAGGTGAGGTCACAGCTAGGGCGAGCCCGTGAAGAGCACACGCCGCGTCACCGTCTGTGTTAACAGGTTCCAGGCCGCGCTGGCTGGTGGCCTTGGTGTTGGTCTGCACGCAGTACGGCCGTATTTTGGCGTTTGGCCGATGTTCCTTCGCGACACAGTATGGTGACAGACCAACCGTTTCGGTTGGCTGGAAAGTTGGGATCCAGCAAACCAAAAGCAACGATTAGGTCCACCTTAAATATCCTTTGCTTCACGGCATTTGTGCAGCTAGTTAATCGCTGGTTTGTCCATCCTCCTGTAGCTACTACTAAGGTTAGCAGTTGGTTACAAATAAATTTGACGCCACGCCATATTTACCCTTTGGACGACTGGGCCATACCTGGGAGGCTGTATAGCCATGCTAGAATACGTTGCCATTTGGTGTGCATGAAATCATGTAAAGTGAAACGGCCAGGTGAAATGAGCTGCGCACAGGCTACTGTATCTCCCTAAGGTTCTGATGCAACAATGCTTAAAAACAGCTGAGTCCACAGAATGTTAGACGAGATCAATTCCGTAATTGAAGACATGCCTCGTGGCGCTGACGACACGCCGCGCATCCTCGCGCTGCCCGAGGACGTGCTTATACGCATCGTCCGATTCCTGGGCCCGCAAGACGTCGTAATATTGGGGTCCGTCTGCAAGCGTTTCGTTGGCCCGGCGACCGAGGACCGCCTGGTGTGGGCGCCCATCTGCCGCGCCGTCGTCGGTTCCAACGCTTCCACGTCGCCCGCAGCCTGGGGTGCCCCGTCCTTCCAACGCCTCTACTCGCGCCTGCTGCGGCTCTATGGCGGGCTCCTTGCCGGGCCATGGCTCAGCCGGGCCGAGCCGCTCGGCTCGTTGCTGCTGGCCTTCCCATCCCCGCCCCACATCGTCGGCGGCATCGTAGTCTCTCTGCGCCTGGCGGAGCAGGGCGTCACTGTAGTTCCGGTATTTAGGGTGTCGTACGATTCTGCCACCGACGGCGCGATTGCCAGCTGTCTGCGCGGCGGCAACACCTTCGGCGCGCTGCTGCGGCGGCTGCTGTTCATGGCTGGCGGAAACGAGGGAGAGGAGGCGGTGAGGGATCTTCCGGAGCGAGTCCACCCAGCAGAACTTCAGCTCACCTACGAGGTGGAGGAGGAGGTGGGGGGCGGTGACATCCAGGACAATGGCGCGGGCCGGGGGGCCGGGGGCCAGGGGGCGGCAGCTGCGGATGCAGTGCAGCCGGACGAGCGAGGCGGCGCTGGCGCTGTTGTCGGCGCCGGAATCGAGAGGGCGGACGCCGCCGCCGGAGGAGGTGCGGCCGCCGGCGGCTTCGGCGGCACTCCCGCGTCGAGTGGTGCCGCGCCGGTGGGCGAGTCGGCCCCGCGGCAGCACCCCGGCGGCAGCGGCGCGGGCAGTAGCGAGGGCACCACGTGGAGCGCGGGAGGGAGCGGCACGCGGCGCCGGCCGGCGTACTGCTGTGGTCCCGGAGGGCCCCAGCTGGCGCACTTCTCCTTCAGCTGCAGGTGAGGGCACTCTGCAGGCGTAAGGGACCCCGGGGGCAGCGCATATACGAACGCATGCTGTTTGGCCCTGCTCGTGCAGGGTAAAGGAAAATGTGGAGTTGGGGTTCCCGTTGAGTGTAGGCCCGGTAATGGTGGTTGAAGGCTACAGTGCAGTCCTCCCGTGAAGTGTAGTTGACAACAGTGCAGCAGCCACTGCCCCCTCACGCGCACTGCCAGCCTCACGCCCCCCGTCCCCTTCCCCGGCTCCCCGCCCCTCTCTGACCTTCCCTCGCCCCGCCCCGCCCTGCCGTGCCCGCCTGGCTGGCTTGCTCTCCAGTGCGGGCTGCCGGCACCAGGAGGTGGAGGCGGTGTGCCGCTGGGCCCCGGCGGCAACGGTGACGCGGAGTGTGGTGCAGGAGCAGGACGCAGGTCCGGGGGGAGGGAAGCCGTATTGGGGCCGTGTGGGGGCCGGGGCTGGTGATGAGGATTCTGGACACGCAATGGTGCTGGTCCGCGGCTGGTGGTCACTGGGAGTGCCGCTCGGTTTTGTGTGGGACCTGCAGCCTTGTCCTCGTCCTCGTCCTCGTAGGCAGCATGTGCAGTTTCTCCGTTCCCGGAATCCCGGGAAATGGGGATCGAACATTCGGCGTAGGGGACAGGGACGGCTCGGCCAGCTGTCTGCCCGACCAATCAACCAACCTATCAACCAACCTATCGTTCACCGGCCTGCCCGCCACCCACCTGCCCGCTGCTGCAACCCCGCGACACCTGCGTCGCTGGACTGTCGACCGCACGGGGCGGGACCGCGGCTGCAGGCAGCACTGACTCCGGCAGCGGCGGAGGCAGCACCGGCGGCGGTAGCGGTGGCGGCGGTGGTGGTGGCGGCGGTGACGAGGTGATCGACCTGGACGTGTTGGCGGCCCACTCGTTGGAGGACCGGGGGAACCGGGTCGCAATGGCGCTGCGCTGCCTGGCGGTACGGAACCTGACGGGGCCGGTGTCGTACAGGTACGGACAAGCGCGCGAGTCGGGTGGGGAGGAAGACGAGGCTGCAGGCGACGAGGTCCGCGGTCCGGGCTACAAGTGACCAGGGGGGGCGGGGCGGGATGGCCAGCAGTACGGCACATTTGCGCAACGGCTTGGTCCTGTTCCCCCGAGCCACGCACCCGTCCACCTTGTCCACCCCGCTCGCTCGCACGGCAACGTGTGTGCTCGCTGCTGCGGTCTCGACTCGGGCTGTCCGGTCACGTTACCTCAGCGCACCCGCCTGTCGATCGCTCATCCAGTCTCATCGTCGACATACCGGTACCCGCTTTGTCCACCCATCCGCCCACCCGCCCGTGTGATGACACGCAGCCGCCTGAGGCCTCCGGAGCAGCGGCCGGACTGGGGCGGTTGCACCCCGCCACTGGCAGGCCCTGCCACCATCGCCGCCGTCGCCGCCGTCGCCGTTGCCTCCGCTGCCGCTGCTCCCGCTGGCCCGGGCCTCGTTCGGCCGCATGCGGTGGCCGCGCCAGTGGGGGCGGTCGGGGTGCCGCGGGGCGTCCCAACCGGCGCAGCGCATCCGCTGGTATGCGTGTGGCGGGGGACATACGGGGCGCACGGCATCGAGTTCCTGCAGGTGCAGCCGGCGGGTCCAAATGTGCTGGTGGCCCGAAAGCTGACAGGTGCGTGGTTGCTGGCCTGACATGAGGCAATTGACGTAACTGACGTGACGTGACATTGCTGGCCCCAGTGACGCCACGTGCGGTTTATGGTCTCACACGTGTGTGGATGTATGCGTGTGCGTGTGTGTTTTGTACGTCCAATGCCGTACCCCTGGGAGCTGCGTGCGCGGCACCGCTCACCCCGCCCTGGCCACCTGCTCCGTCCTCCTCCCTCGCCCCGCCCTGCCCCGCCCCGCTCTGCCTCGAACCCCCCGCCCCGCCCTGCCCCGCCCCTGCCCCGCCCCGAACCCCCCGCCCCGCCCCGCCCCTGCCCCGCCCACCAGGTGACGACAATGTGCCCGCCGGTGAGATCTCCTTCCGCATCTTCCTGGACCGCCCCGGAGCCCACGCAACCCAGCGGGACAAGCCCTTCCGCCTGCCGCCAGACTACGCCTCCCGCGCGGACGTGGCGGGACTGGGCGGCCTACCGGGAGCCCCAGCCGGGGGCGCCGTTGCCGCCGGCGGCGCTGGCGGCAGCGGGGCGGCAGCTGTCTGGGTGCTGGATGCGTTTGCGGCTGAGGGCCGGGTGGCGGGCAGCGGCTTTGACGACCCGCAGTGGATCAGCGCGGAGGCGGTGGTGCTGGGGCGCCACACGTTCGGTGTGCTGTGGCACGACATCCGGAGCTTTTCGGTGTTCCGGCGGGTGCAGCTGCCGAGGGGCTACCCGGTCTAGGGCTCTAGAGCGCCGGGGCGCTAGAGGGCGCGCTGCTTGGCCTCGCCATTCATGCGGGAGGACGAAAGCGCGAGGGCGAGTCGCAAGTGGGGAGGGCTTGTGGCGGGGTGGGGAGGGTTTTGTTGAGGAAGCTGTGTGAAGGTAGCTGCAGCAGAGCTGCAAGGGAGGCCGGTGCCGCTGCAGCGCGAGCCTTGGGCGGCGCAGTCCCGTCGTTGTCGTACCGGACCGTGTCGTGGTACAGTGGGCGCGTATCATTGCCAGCTGATGTTTTAAGAACACCATGCATGATGTTGGCGCTGTGCCCTGTCTTGATGCTAGACAGCGGAGCTGCCAAGCGGCCCACCTAGCTGCACCTCGGTTGTCTACTGCGTGTATCAACACGCAGGCTGCGAGCAGGCATGCAGGCTGCGTGTTTTGGAGCTGGGAAAAAATCGTCTGTTGAAACCCGTCCAGGTTGACCAGCGTTTTCGGAGGAAATCGCGGGGTTGCGTGAGTTGTAGCGCCGCAATCGGGGTGCGTGGCCTTGGTGTGGTTCTCCCTCGGCTTTCTCTGTTGTAATAATAAAGCGCACCCCTCCTCCCGTCTTCCCGCATGCCGCAAATCTCGGTCAGAATGTTAAGAAGCCGGCACGCAGTGCTGTTATGGACAAAAATAGACGGGGTTCATTGTCCAAGACCCCGCAGACCGCTGAGGGGCTGATTGGCAGCAGGGTCACGGTTCTTCTTCCGGATCTATCACCGCTCTCTGTCGATGCTTGCCTCCATCACGCGCGATGGTGGCTCGCCAGCACCGGCTCAAGCACCGCCTCAAGCCTGCTTCCTGCCTGGCCAGCCCGCGGACCGCATTCGAGGTCGGACTCAGGCGGCCCCCAGAAGCCCGGGACGCAGCACCCGGGGGGCAATCACCTGAGGGCATGCTGCGTGCTGAACCCGACATGCGTGCCCGGTATTTTGGCGCCGTCGAGACAGTCGGGGCTGCAGCCAAGGATGGTCCCTAGGATGGTCGCGGTAACCTTGGTTGCTTGCATCTGAACAACAGTTCATGGCTTGATCATCGCGCGTGCAGCACCTGACTGTTGCTGGTTAGTAATTGTCGTACGCTCGCGGAAGGTCGTTTCTGGATCGGAGTTTGTACTCTCGTAGTATTGGATGTTAAGGCCAGCGTTTTGTTATCCGCGAAGGTTGTTTGGAACACTGCGTGTACAATTAAGAGATTAAAAAATACGCCCTGCAGGCGAGGCTCGGCCCAAGCGGGGATCCTGCTGCCATTTAATATAGAAGTACAAGACGCAGCAGTTGCGTTGTTCTTTGCGGCAGTCACTGGTCCTTGTCAGTTCAACGTTGCCGGCTTCAGTCATGACCACTTCTTAGCTTTCCTGGTCACACGAAAGCTGATGCTGTAGTTTGTACCTGGAGAAAATGGGTGGAGGAAATGACCGAGAGCCTTCAGTCGGCTCGGCTCGGGATTCAGTGGAAGGCGATGGACTTCCCACGGGTCGCGGTCGCGTGCTGGACCGGAAGGACTGTACTCCGGAAGGCTTCAGGTGGTTGAGCCTACACAAATTACAGGTCCGTCTGAATTGGGCTAGGCGTCGATTGGACTTTTCTGGGTACGTACGAGGGCGGGCTTACCGAGGGAGGATGGTAAGGGGGTTTCATGCAGTCGGGGCATGCTACTGCCGGTCGAAGGTTGCGTGCAAATACAACTTTGGGCTTAGGCTCGAGGCCGCCGGGGGAGGATTCTCATAAGCAGCAGGAGGGGATGATCAGGTAGGATTAGCATCACACATGCATGCATGCCGCACATGCACGTGCTGCTGGCCCATCGGCCCCATTGACCTGACGTGTCCCATCCCAAGACCGCCACACCTTGTTCCGCTCCTCATATGTCCTCGCCCCGTCCCGCCCCGCCCCGCCCCGCTCCATGGGTGTATGCGCAACGTGCACACCGGACTTGACGGCTTGCACATGTCAACCGGATGCCCTGGTCCGTCATTAGTACGAGGACCACCTCGGAAGGTGCGTCAGTTCGATTGCTTTGTCCTCTGCGGGCAGCTTCCCGTCTGTAGGATTTGCCCCTTGTGTTGATACCGTGTTGGCTGAAGGTGTAAGCGCGGTTTACACACATGCTGCTAGGTAACATGTGCTATGACCGAATCAAATTACAGCATGCGTGGCCGGTGGTTGGTGGGGGGCGGACGGTGGTCGGTGGGGCGCGGACGGTGGCGGGCGGACGGTGGCGAGTGGACGGTGGCGAGTGGCGGACCGGTTCTCGTCTATTGCGGGCGGGCAGGCCGGAAGCGGGTAATACAGTGGCTCCCTTCCGAAGTAAAACCCACCAAGGGAGCAGGTCAGGGGGGTGCCGTGGGAGCTAAAAACGGTACCGCTGTTTGGCGCGCCCCGCCGCCCACTCGAGGCGCACGCGCGCGCGCCCGCACACCCGCTGGCAGCGGGGCCGGCCCCAAATTGAAGCGGACAGCGAGGGCCTGCAGCCTGCCTGCCTGCCTGCCTTCTGCCGTCATCCGTGTCAGGCCCGACCCTGCGCTCGAGCATCCAGCTGCAGCCTTCAGAAAGCAGAAACCAGTCACTTGAGCATGGAAGGATGTTTACTCATTTGTTTTTCGTTTGGGACGGAGCTTCGGGGGAGGGGGGCGACGACACCCATTGCGGGTGATACCCACAGCCAGGGTATGACCCCGGCTACGTGCTACGTGCCTGTCTCTCTGCCTGTGTGAGGTCGGCAAAACATTCGCCCCCCCAGACCAGCTGTCCCCGAATTCCGCCCGGAGCTGACCTCCTAACCCTTGGCGTTTCCCGTGGGGGTGCCCCGGTCAGGGTTAGGGGGCGGGTGGGTGCAGCGGCAGGGAATGAAGGAGGGGCCATACACATGCATGACCGTGTCCTCATGCAACCCCACGCACGACCATTCGACCGTATCGCGCCCAGCGAGGTTCTCATCACCCCCACCGCCTCTTCCGCCGCCGCGAGCTCACATGATCAAGAGGCAGGCTAGGCCCGTGCGACTTGCAATCGCAAGCAGATAGATTTCTCCGCAGCGTATCCCGCCAATGCTCGTCCCTCCCGGGACAGCGGCATGAATGGGCAGGAAAGCGGCATATATACATATAAATACATAAATTAGTATCGAGCACCCAGCGGCGCCGTAGCCTGCGCCGGCTTGCTTGTCCCATCCGGTGCACAATGACTGCTGGCGACGTTCGTCGTGTGGCCCCCACGTGTGGCGCATTCACAGGTGCTACGGCTGGGAGGCAGTGACCCGCCAGACCCGACCATCAGCGACGACGGGCGAGGAAGAAAGCGCAGGCGGCGTCGCGGTTTTTGCAAAGGTGCGGTTCCTGGCATCTGCCGTATGCGTTGGAAGCCTCCGTCGTGGCGGCCTCGAATGAATGAATGGAAAGTGGGTTTAACGGTATTAGCTGGACTGGGCTGGGTGCATGCTTGCTGCGTGCGTCATGCTGGCATGCGTGCGTGCGGCGGACAGACACTGTCGGCAACATCCAGTCGCTTCACTGCTGTTAGTGTTGCGAATTTGTCTTCAACGCCGCGGTTGCAACCTATGATCTATGAATCGGCTTAGAGGCTCTCGTTGCTTCACTCCTGTCGCATCGAAACATTGCGTGTATGTGTATGTGTGGCGGCGGTGGTGGTGGTGGTTTGGGTGGGGAATGTGAGTAACGTGGCGGCCACCAAGGCAGTAGAAACAATGATAGGATGTGGGGGCGTGCGCCCAGTCTGCAAGTGATGCGATCTAACCGGCGTTTGTTGTGTATCTTCAGAAGTTGCAAACTCGATCATTCCTTGCCGCAGATCGTCTCACGGTCCTGGCCAACGCGGGTTCCAGTTGTGGTGCAATTCCGGCCGCCTCTGGAGTGCCTCGTCATTGAGGTGGGTGGCCGGGTGGGTGGGTGGGCGGGTGGGTGGGCGGGCGGGTGGCCGGGTGGGTGGGCGGGTGGGCGGGTGGGTGGGCGGGTGGCCGGGTGGGTGGGTGGCCACACGTGTACTGAAGCGCAGGTGGGTGCAGACAGGCGCGCGCGTGCGATACCGGTACGTGCACTGCGTGTGTTGCACGCAAAATGCCGACGACGGGGGATCCCCCTTACGCATGGATGGAGGGATGCCGGAGGAGGGTGCGTGCCAGCCAAAGGTGCACATCTCCCACGTGCGCGCCTCCATCCAAGCCGCCGTCCAGACGGAGCCCCCCCTGATGCGAGCCCCCCTGATTTGCTTGTGTTTCCCGACCTACCCCTGGTTTGCCCGGCTGCACATCTCCCATTTGCCGCGGTGCTTGTGTACAGCTGCCGGCGGGGCTGGTGGAGCCGGGTCAGAGCGCGGAGGAGACTGCGCTCCGGGAGCTGCGGGAGGAGACGGGTGAGTTGGGAGTTGGTTTGGTTTGTCCTGTGAGCCGTGCCATGCCATGCCGTGCTGCTGGCAGGGAGGGCGATGCGGAAGTAAGATTGCCTCTTAAAACACAAAGTGAACCGGGGGCTGGCGGGGTCGTTCCGTCGTTCCATCCGACATCTGTTCTGTTGCCTACCTGCGCAGCTTCCGCTCCATCTATCCAGTCACGCACAGGTACCGGTATATTCCGTACAGGTATCCGTATCTATATTTTTCGTGCACTTTACAGCCTGCTCGTGGCAGCAAGTACCCGTAGCCTCATTCGTTGCGCTGGGAAGCAAGCGTGCACTCCTCCCGAGTCCCGACGACCCCCGGGTCTTTCTTCTCCACAGAGTCGCACGGATACGCAACCAACGACACATACACCGCACACCGGCGACCCTGCGCGACCACCTGCGCATGTCCGTTGATTTATGCGCGTGGGCGCAACTTATGCAGGCTTCACAGGACATCGAGTGACCGGCGTCTCGCTGCCACTCGCGGAGAGCCCGGGCATTACCGACAGCTGCTGCCAGGTGCGCAACGAACGAACGAACTAAGACCGCACCCCCGCCAAGCAGCGCAGTGTAAAGTGGTCCATTGCGGGTGGGGCCCATGGGTCAGAGGTGCCCCTTGGCTGCCGCTAAGACGGAGCAGCCAGAACGGAAAGAGTCGGATCGCTTCAGGCTGGCTGAGCCAAATCTCAATGGTGGCAATCACGGTGGCGCGTGAAGGGTGGGCCACCGCCCGTCTAGCTGGCTGGCCGGAGGTAGTAAAGTTGCATTACCGGACCTGCGCCCTGCACTCATGCAAACGCTTTCCGACAAAATCTTTACGCCTCGAAGCCTTGCGCAGTCTCTTGCCCTACGTACCTGCCTGGCGAACAGTTTTTCTCGATTGTTCCCTGAGAGCTCTAACGGCACGCATGAATTATGGCTTCGGTGCCTGGTGCGCGGCGCCACTTCCGGGCCGACGACCAATCCAACCCCGGCCACGTTCCCGCCAAGCCGCCAAGCTCCACCCGCTGCTCCCACCACACCACATGCAGCTTGCGCTGGTCGAGGTGGATGGCGACGCTTCGGAGAACGCGGCAGCGCGGCCCAGTCCCGAAGCCGGGGAGCTGCTGCGGTGCGAGCTGCTGCCGTACGACTCCCTGTTGGAGAGTCTGCTGCAGCTGCGGGACCGCCAATGCGCCGCCGCTAATCCTGAGAGTGCTTCACCATCCTCATCACCATCACCATCATCATCGTCATCGCCAGGTCATCAGGGGAGGCGGCAGGGCGGCCTGAACAACTGCGTCATCGACTCGCGGCTCTACGCACTGGCCCTGGGACTGCAGCTCGGCTGCAGGGCGGCCGACGGTAGAGGGGAGGACACGGCGGCCGCTGGCGAGCCGCTTCGGGCCGCAGACGCATCGGTGGAGTCGCGCGAGGGCTGCGGTGCGCTCGCCGATGAAGCTGACGGCGATGTCAAGCGCAACAGTGCGGGGCTGCAACAGGCGGGTGGCGGGCACAGTCCGCCCATTCAGTGTCGTGGCAGTTCCAGTGGCGGGACCACTGCTGGCTCGTGCTCCGTGTTACCCGGTGACCTGCAGCAGCAGCAGCCGCATGGTCCAGCAGACCCCGCGGGCGGCAGCGGCCCGGCGTGGACAGCAAGCGCTTTCACTAGCCGGGACGGCTCACCACCCGGCGGCGCTGCGGGGAGCGGCGGCCGGGAGGTGGTGGGCTCCTGCCATCACCATGAGCCCCTCCCGTCTTCGGCGAGCCTGGGTGGCCTGAGTGGTGAGGTCAGCGTGCGGCAACACGTCCAGTCTCCTGGCGGCTGCAGTGGCGGTCCGCTTGACTGGCGGAAGGCCTTCCTGGAGCAGCTTTCGGGCCTGAGTGAGGGCGAGATCCAGGCCATTCTGTCGGATCGGGATCCCGATGACCCGGACGTGCCGGCATGCGGGGGTCCGGCCGCCCAGGGACCGGGCGGAGTCGCTGTGGATGCGGCACAGCCACGGGCAGACACGGGTGCGGCGCCCGGAGGCGGCTCTAATTGTGATGGTTCCGCCCCGAGTCCGGAGTCTGCAGCAGCCGGCGGCCAGCAGGTGGCGGCAGGTGATGGAGAGAGGGCGAGGCGTCACGATGACAGCCGGCGTCAAGGTCGGGGCCGCCGCCGCGGCCGGCGGCAACGGCGTGAGCCCCTGCGCGGAGAGGGACCCGCACAAGGCGACGAAGGAGACGAAGCGGCAGCACCGCCCGTGTTTGCGCCCAAGAGGCCCGGCCGCAGCACTGTCGGCGGTGGAGGGCGGAAGGGCTTCGCGGGCAGCAATGCCGGGCCGCCGCCCCGAAGGTGGGGCAAGCAGAAAAAGGTGTACGGGCTGGTCGCCGCCACGAGCGCTGCCCGTAGGTTGCTGAACGTCCGCGGCTGGGTGTATTGGGCGGCGTCGGACCCCGTGGCGCTGGCGTGCAGTGCGCTTGTGTGCAGCGTCACGCTGTCAGCCGGCGGGCTGGCGTTAAGGGCCTGGTGGCGAGGGAGTAGTACATGACCAGTGTGTTGGGAGGCAATCAAGGTTCTTTGCGTGGGTGGCGTCGCCGCTGATTTTATGAGGAAAGCCCCCTCATTAGGGGCGAGACAGCTTGTTGTGAAGTGTTGCGCGGCAGATGAGCGTTGTTTGCTTTATGCCATGCATGTAATGCACTCGCTGCCAGTCGCAGCTGCAAATGAAGTAACATGACGCCGGTGGAGGGAAACCCTGGCGCTTCGGCGGTAAGGGGCCGTAGGGGCCCATGCATCGCGGGATATTATAGAGTGGCCCCACGCGCGTGGTCCTGTACTACGGGGCCGCCGGTTGCGGGCTCAGCAGCAGGGCTGCAGGGGTGCCGCCGCTGCAGGGGTGCCGCCGACTCGTAGGGAAAGCCGCCAAGCTGGGGCGGCAGCGGTGGAGGCGCCGCTGACTTGAAGGGAACCAACCGCCGAAACGGGCTTCTTCTGAATTATTTTAGGGAGGCTCGGCCCCCAAAAATAGAAGTTTGGATATGAGAACCCTGTAAGTTTGCGAGGCGTCGGCCGTAGTTTTCTAGAAACGTTTTAAATTTGCGGGTCGTGAGCCGTTCGTAACGTTTGTGAGCTCACACTTTTTAGTCAGCAATGTCAACCAAACAGCAACTTTCTTTTATAAAGGAAGGACAATATCCGCGTCATTATGGCTTGAATTCTGAACGTGTGCGCTCCTTGATTCGCCCCCTTGACGGGTGACGGTTGTGGGTGACACATGTTACCAGCCATTTTCGGCTCGTACACATGTAATGCCTCATGCCTCCTGCGACGACATCGCCTAAATCTCGGGCGAGTTCAAAAGGGCCCCATGCCGCACCTTGCCACATGGCAACGGTCACATGACAAACTCTCCCAAAGCTTCCCTACCTTTTATATCCTTCGCTGCTACGTGTGAAGTCTAATAGCGGCATCCTAACTTGTTTGCCAAGGGAGTGATTAATGCTCATGACCGGTGTTGACAGTGCTTGGGACAATCGCAAGCACCCAGGTTATGCAGGTTATTATGCCGCGGCCTCCGGGCACATAGTTTTTACGACCATCGCCGTGCGACGTTACATCCAGCGGACTGTCTGTTCGACGCCACTGCAACGGGGGCGGCGCGCCTTCTACCGTATTGACGCAATCTTTGTACCGACGTGGTTATTTTGCAAGGCCAAAAAAGTATTAAATTGTGAATATTAAAATGCTTTTTTGCGAGGCGCCGGTAGGAGTTTATTTCTAAACTTTTGAGTTTTGCGAAAAACAAATATACAGAGGAGCTGGATAATTTGCGAGCTCGTGAGCCGTACGGCTATATACAAATTTGTGAACTCGCATCTTATCGTCAGCGTTGTCAACGCAAAGGCATTGCATTCTATTGAAGAAAATGAACAAAGTACCGTACCGTATCAGTAAGTCACATTGATCATCAGTATCGGTTGTCAACTTGTCATTCAGCTCGCGGGCTCACGGCTAGCTAGGCGGACCCCTACCTGCCACCGCCTATCTAAGCGTATGCTGCGACTGCCCGCCTGTGCTTGGTTAGAGCTGCAAAACAGCCGTTTGAAATTTTTTATATTTGCGAGAAGATCTTGCGAGATGCCTTGGGAGTTGTTTCTTGTCAAAACTTTATTAGTTATTTGCGAGGGACCCTTTCGAATTGTTTTTACACTTTACTACGAAGTCCCAAACAGATTATTATTTATTTGCAAAAAAAGATTGCTTCAATAGGGTATTTAAAGCCTTTATTCGGTGCTGGTATCGTACAGCAAGCGAAATTTCGCTCGAGGACGCGCCGATCAGCGCGACATACAGCACCATCGTAGCAGTTGATTCTCCACAGCCTGAGCCTGAACCGGGAGCGGGCTGCGGTACAGCGGCCCACGCACTTCACCGGTCTGACCACAGGCGTGCAGAACGTACGGTTGACTGTATGTGGAGTCGTGGGTGAAGCGAGGCTTAAAGTCGGCCGCTTTGCCGCTAGCTAGTGAGATCGCTGCTTCTCGTATGTAGCGGAAGCATGGCGGCGTCCCAAGGGTGCGGGAGCCGTGTGCCAGCAGTACTCCGTGCAGTGGGGCAGCTGCTGCGGCCAGAGGCCACCTACCAGCCACATGTGCACGCACGGACAGGGTGCGGCCCAGTCATCCCTCTCGACCGCGCGCCTCAGTTGCAATTGGGGTCGGATCCCATCCATAAGAATTGGGGATCCCAAAAGGATTGGGGTCGGATTGTGCGGGGTCGGATTGGGGCCGCGGAGGGATCAGCTTGGTCGCCTGCATGTGCGTGTGACTGGTGATGACGGACGGGTGACCCCAGGAAATTCAGTGCGTGATGCGTTGCGTGGTGTTCGTGGGTAGGTGCAGACGGCGGCCAATCACGTTATCGGCAGTTGCAAGATGCACGAATGCATGTCAGCCACGGCGGATCAGATGGCGCGTCCGAGACACACAGCATGCATCTACGAACGGCTGCAGCTTCACGCCAAGCAAGTTGCTTGCTTGTTGGCGTCCACGCATTCATTCAGTTTGCAGCAGTTCATAGGTACCGTAGGTGACGCAAGAGGTGCTCCGTCCGTCCTGGACTAGACTTTTGCCACAACGAAGGTTGGAGCTGTATGTCCGTCTGCAGCCTGCTCGCTGCGCAGCCTTCGTGCACTGCAGTTCGTTGCGTCCGGCAGGCACCTTCAAGGCGTTACAACTAGGCAACGCGGCGGCATTCCTGTGCCAATCAGCAACCGCCGTCAGTTACACATGCATGGCTACGAACCGTTAATGTCGTACAGAGCAGAATGTACGGTGCTAGGCAAGGACGAGGCAGCCGAGACCTGCATATAAGGCAGTGCTTTTCACTTGAAGAATACAGTGTGGGATCGAAGCGGCAGCTTCGTCGAGCCTGGCAAGGCAAGCAACCGACTAACGACCCGGCTGCTGGCTACCGCGCGGGCCATCGCATTCGCTCTCCCACGAGCCATCGGATATCAATAGTCTGTCACTTTTGTTTTTATAAATATAGTACAGTAAATATCAAGTCCAGTCCCAAACCCGGCGGCAGTGCTCCATCCGCCAACATACAGCCAATGAGCCTCGGCGGTCGCCTGTGGCGGCCTTCTGCGGCCGTAGCGCTGCGGCGGTTGCCCTTCTTGGGAGCTGCGTTGCTGCTGCTGTTGTTTGTTGGCTTCTCGACGCCTCAGCATGCAGCCGCTGCCCGTATTGTCGCCGACGCGCAGATCGAAGGCGCTGATGATTCCACTTCGAGCTTCGATTCGGTAGGTCAGATTGTATTGATGGCGCACATACCGGTATATATACTCATGAACAATAATCCGCAGTCGCACGACACGCACGCTCCCTTGCTTGCGGGTGTTTTCATCAGTATCCTGTCCGCTTCTGCTGCTATGTTGCTGATGCGATTTCTGCGTGTTATCTGCGTTTGTGAGTGCGCCCCGCCGACACTTGTTTATGCAACGGTTGTGCATGATCAGACGTAATCAAGGACAGCTTTAAGCAGGGCCTCGCGCTCCAGGACTTTTCCTGGCTTTCTGTTCTCGTCTTTGCCGCCGACCCTCGCTCGCTCGTTATCGCAGTCGTGCATCATGACTGCTAGCCTGATTTACGGTTGGCCTCCCCTACCTATATCGTTGCATGCCCCACACTTCATTTGCAGTTCCTCGATGACAATGAACTGCACTTCGGAGGAGGAAGGAGGTTGCTGCAGGAAATGACGGCCACCCCGCCCTCGACCCCGCCCTCGACCCCGCCTTCCACCCCGCCCTCGACCCCGCCCTCCACCCCGTCACCGCCGCCACCGCCGCCACCGCCATCACCCCCAATGCCCCCTTCACCGAGACCCTCGCCACCACCACCCCCTCCCCCCAAGCCCTCCCCTCCACCACCCTCTCCGCCCAAGCCCCCTCCTCCACCTCCATCTCCACCTCTCCCGCCCAAGCCCTCGCCGCCCCCGCCACCGTCTCCTAAGCCTCCTTCGCCACCGCCCTCACCTTCACCACCTCCATCTCCACCCTCTCCACCCCCATCCCCTCCGGCGCCACCTCCCAGCCCCCCTCCGCCGCCTCCACCTCCGCCAGCGGCCACTTTCAGAGACATTGGCATTCGCGCCCCCGTCATAGCCATCGGAATGGCGGCTGTGCCCGGGACCCGCAAGTACCTGTTCACTCACCGGGCATTGAACTCCACACACGCCTTGACCTTGGGCACCGTTGACCTTGACAATAATGAAGTAAGTGATTAGATCGTTCTGCTTGCAAGGCAAGCTTACTTTTTCATGCATTGCGATACGCCACCGAACGAAAGTAGTGATGCCTTTCTCCCATCCGTGCATGGAGCGCTTTGGGGGCCAAATGCAAAACAACGCAAACAAGTACTCTAGCTGGCTTCTCCGTGCATTCATCGATGTGACTCCCATCACAGTCATTAATTCGCGTATGTATGTACGCACGCACGTGTCGCATCGCTCGGCCCCTCGCTCACGCACCGCCGCAGACCACCCTCATCGATTCCATCCACGAGCACTTTTGCGCTGGTCAGCTGGTGCTGGGTGACGGCCGGCCCGTCCTGGTGGGAGGCTACAACGCCAACTTGGTGCTTGGAGACGGCCGGAGAATCGTTACGGTAAGCCAAGTGTTAGTGGAGCGAGCGAGGTGCTTGATTGACGAATAACTGGACAGCGGCTGGCTGTGTTGCATTCGTCCCACTCTTGCGTGGTTAGTTTATTTGAGGGTCAGGCGCGGGGCTGGAAAAGGCGTCTACGCACGTACAAAGCCGCCACCGTAAATGATGAAGCAACTAACTCGACATGAATTGTAGTGGCTCATTCGTTGAGCGAAGGTAGAGACGTACGCACACGAAGGCGGCTAAAACCATCCAGTCCGCCACCCCAAAGTGATTTTGAACTACGGTAAGCTCGAAATTGATGACACCATGCGGCCGTGCGTGTGCTTATTAATGCCCCACGCACGTATATACCTCCCAGGTATACGACAACGCCACCAACACAGTGTCCAAGCTTGTGACCATGAGGTTGCAGAGGTGCGTGCGTGTCTCCTTACCTTCGTTCAAAAGGGGGGCGGGCATTATTGGCGCATGCATTGACCACCAACTGTCTTAGGCGGGTTGTCAGTTGAGATGTCCGGAACACTTCTGGTCGACGGCGATATCGCTGCATGCAGCATCCTTGCCTCGCCCTCGGGAAATAAACGGCGGGTATTGTTGGATAGTGCGCGTCTCCTTCTTTCACTTCTTCGATTTATCCGCGTGGTTTTGCGGTCAGCTGTGTATGTGTCACCCTTAATAGCAGGTGGGGAATGAAATGCGACCTGTGGCTATGATATTATAACCCGGGTTTGGATCGGCTACTCTAACGAACCGGCCTGCTGCGTGCTGCCCTCGCTCGCTTCCTCTCTTCACAGGTGGTACCCCACCCCAACTCGCCTTGATAACGGATCGGTAGGTTTGTCACGTATATATGTATGGTTCGTAGGTAAAAGGCGCATGACTCGACAAACGAATAATAGTTGTGCTACAACGACCTATGCTATCCGTAAATGGTGGCCCGCAGACGCCCTACCCGGACCAGTTAATGGAATAATATAAGTTATGATATGATGGCGCACACCGTAACGCATAATATCGTATGTAAATGTATGGCTCCTCACTGCTGCAGGTGCTGGTTGTGGGCGGAACGGCGGAGCTTGACAGGGGCCCTCAGCTTCCGTACGCCGAGCACTTCAATCCTGACGATCCGGACGCCGGCACAGTCATCGTTGAGATGCCGCTCAGGTTCAAGCAAAACGCAGGAAATAACTGGTACGTCATCCGGCGCTTCATGGATGGGGGTGGCCGTAACATACGGTGGAAGCGATTGATTGTTCCATACATGCGTTTGGTGCACGTGCATGCGTGTGCGTGTAGGTGGAGTGGCCGAACGCGTTGGACAAGGGAGATACGATATATATATCAATGTCCACGAATAATGGCTATATATTCACAGCAGCAGATCGATTACCTCGACTTGAGTAAAGAGATCTTTGTGTGCCGCATAGGATGATTTATCGTAGGTACACTGTCGTGCTTTTAGGTGTAATGTCGCTCTGACAGCATGCAGAAAACATGGCGAAGTGTATGTAATGAACGCGCGTGACCCCCCCTCCCCCCCGTGCTGCACTGCACGCAGGTTCCCGTTCGTCAATCAACTGCCCCGAGGTAAGCAGTCCTATCGATCGATCGGAGGACGGAGTGGTTTATGTTGCGCAACAAGCAGCACGTGGGACGATAGTGCAAACCACAGCTACGTCAGCAGCCTGCTGTGTGTATGGTAGTTGTTTGCATTGGGTGCATGCGCGCGCTCCCGGCTTTAGTCTTACTTACCTTCTCCTGCACCCGCCCCCGCCATGATGCAGTCTCACATGCGCGCCTATACGTCTATTATTCTGCGTGACCGCACGCACGCCACATGAACCACGCATTCAGTGTAAACTACCCCTATATATGTGAAGGGCAGCGAAGCGCTTCTGTCCTTCGTTGTTTTGCACTGAACGAACCACTGCCCATACATACGTACATACATAAACCTGTCTATCTGTCTACCTGCAGGCGAGGTGCTCTGGTGGGGCAACCGTGCCGGCAGCATCACCACCACCAACTGGACGCTCGTGAGGAACCTGCCACCTATGCCGGCAGAATATCCGTAAGTTCATTAGAATGATATGACTCCCCAATCTCACTGCTGGTGTTGCATGCATGCCAGTCATCCGCCGCATCCACACCCCTATCTACGTACGTCAGTGCAGCAGGCACATGCAATCAAATTGCCGTCATCGTCTATGTGAAAGGACGTATTGTTGCTCACATGCTCACATTCACCGTATTTACCGTGACACATAAACAGGCATTCGGCGACTGATCACCTGCCGATGATTGAATTCATGCACGGTTCCCCCGGCCCCCATCCCCCCCCGCAGGTTCCACACCATGTACAAGTACACATCCGCCATTGTGCTGCACGCGCTGCAGCCAGATGCAAACGGGGCGTACAACAACTTCACACTGCACATCTTCGGAGGAGCGGTACGTACTAAAAACCTCAATTCGTCGTTTCATCACAGTGTGAATTGGTACCATGGAGTCCTGCCTCCTGTTGTGTATGTGTATACCCATGTATGTGTCTATAGGGTTTCATGGGTCTATAGGGTCCGTAAATTAGATAACTCTCAGCCTGCTGTGCGTTCGTCAACCCAGTTCGCCAACCCTCCTGCGTGTATGTTCTCGTTCCACACTTCATGCCAGCTCCCATAGCCTGTTTCAATGGACGAGTGAATCGCTTGCAGCGTGCTTTTCTTTAGCTAATAACATTCCGGTTTGTAGGTGGATGTCGCACGCCTCACCGCTGCATTGATTGCCCCCTGCACGCAGCCCCTCAGCCTGTCCGCTGTCATGCCCGCCAGCAACTACACCGCCCGACTCGATTTCTGGTACTGTGGCGATGACCTCAAATCCATATGCGACGGAGGGTGAGTAGTGCTGCCGCGGAGAACAGCGCGCGGGTGCCATGACGATTGTGGTTCAGAGACACACCAGAACACCCTAGCTACCGCGCGCCGCTTGTCCCACCCACCCTGGCACATACCAGCGTTGTTTGGGCTGGCTTCATGCATGGCCAGGCTTGAATCTTTCAAGACTGCGTGCACATACATTTCTTTGATGCAAGCTTTCGCACTGTGCAGGTGGATCATCGAGTTTATGGGAGGTCGGCGCGTAATGGGAGACGCATCAGGTGCGTGGGCCGTTGATACCACACATTTGTTCCAATCTGGAAATATTAAGCTACCTGGTGATGAGAAAACGTAATGGATACGGTCGTACGAGGGCGGGTGGCGGCGGGTTCTGCGTAACAACCACGGTTGTTGATGCGTACACCACTAAATTAATTCTGCCATGGGATTCGTTCATTGATGCTGATGTATCCTTGCGTGTTGGTGTCGTCTGCTGATAATAATCACACCTTAATTACTCTGTTTGCAGTACTGCCCAACGGCCGGATCATGTACCATGGAGGTGCACAGGTACGTACCATACGTATAAAGGCAAACTATCTGCAGCGTGCTGCAGAATGTAGCTGCTGCTGGCAGGGTAGCGGCGTAGTATCTCGTGGCATGCATTTTATAAAGAGTCGAACCTGGCAAAATTATCTTCGGATTTCCCCAAAACATTCTCCCAGCCACCCTGGTGTACGTAACATACACATACGGTTTGCACAGCGGCTCGTGACTAGACGGCCTCACGGCTGGCTATCGATGAACGGACCTTTCTTAAAGCATGAATGCGCGTGTCCGTGGTTGGAAGGGTGGTACACAAAGAGTGCAAATTACGAGCATATCAGCGTAATTATAAACCCCGGACTGGCCAAATAATACCGCGCATACGGTGGGTGCCGAGGCGCACTAAGTGTAGTGTGCGTGTGTTTTGATTGGAGGCGCGGCGTGTGGCCCGCGTGACGAAATACGAACGGATGTCTGACCCATGATGATTAAGCAGCTTTTTAATAACAACTTAAGTCGCGTATGTCATTCATGTCATGTCATGTCGCGCGACAGACCGGCAGAGCGGGCCTCAAGACTGGACTGAACAACTACCTGGCGGAGAGGCCGGCGGCCAACAGCATCATGTACGACCCGGAGGCACCCGCGGGTTCGCGCTTCACTCTGACCGCTCACATCGGTAAGGCAACAAACCATTTGTGAGTGTGGGACGCGACCGCCTTCATGTTATTCGCGCTGATTAACTGGTCCGGCATCCACTGTCTGATCAGCAGTAGTAGCTTGCTTGCTACCTGAAAATGCCGTCGTATACATACATTGGATCGCTCGCTCGCATTGATTCAGCAGCCGTGTACGTATGTGCTGCTTGCCATGCATGAGCTCATCGAAATAGGCGCGCTGCGGTAAATGCCATATTACCCGCCAGACCTGTCCTATCTTCAATAAACCGCTCCGTCCGTTATTATTGGTGCCTACGTACGTATATAATTCCGCACTGTGCTGTTTGCTTGCCTGCTGTGCTGCGTCCAGGCTATGCCAAAATGTACCATTCTTCCGCATGCCTGGATCTGAGCGGTGACATCTTCGTGGCCGGATGCGACATGTGCGGCCCACGCATGATTGTGAGTACACAATTTAGTCAAGGCCGCTGTGAGCTGCGGTGGACCGAAGATCGATGCCAGCAATGCTGCTAATGTTTATAATACCGTATCACCACGAATAATCGACATCCTACCTGCGATTATGTTGACGTGTGGGGTTGCGTATATCGACGACTTTACGAAGCTGCTGGTCGCCCATATCCTAATAATCTCGCCTTCAAGTCGTGGGCCACCCTAACTGTACCCACAGCCTAAATGGTACGAGTGCCCACTCAGGTACCGTTCCCTAAAACAATCCGTACGTATATTGCTCATTAACCAACGCATCCATTCAAACATGCATTTACGGTCCCACAGATAAGGGGTTCAGGGTTCACAGTCAGTCCTGATGGTGACAAGGATTACCGGATGCAGCTCGGCACGCCAGCTGAAATCGGCCCAGGCATCGTTCGACCGACGGTCAGCAACTGCCCAAGTATCATCACACGTGGATCGTAAGTTCGTACACACACGGGGATGCATACCAATCGAAGGGGGGGGCTCAGTGTGGTGCATATGCGTGCGTGGATGGAATGAACTGCCCTTCGTTGTATCTGCTGGGGCCGAGCGAGTGTCCGCTGGCTTGGCAGAGACGCATCGAGAGCAGCTGGTCCATAGACGAGTTGATGTACGATGCTTTGCCTTCGACCATCCCTCACGCAGCAGCGTGCATACGTGAAAGCTGGGCAGGGTTAGTTTGATAAAGTCGTGCTCGCTGATGTGAATGCACGATTTGATTGTGCCAGGCGCTATGACGTTGATATACCGACATACGTTCTAAACGCTAACGTTGCAACTGATGACGATCTGCTTGCTGGCCTGTCGCCACGGCGGCGGCGGTTGGTAGATACGAAGGGCACGAACTGTTAGAATGCAGTATCCAGAACTCCTTTTATTTTGAATCACACTCTGACACAGTGCCCCAAGATATACGGTCTACATCGTACCTCTCCCTCGCTACGTGTTGCAGGAACTTCACTGTGTCATATTCGTACGGTGGTGGTCGCAAAATTACCGGAGCTTCCATCGCTGCACCTTGTGCCGTGACCCACTCCCTCAACTTCAGCCAACGCGTCATCTTCCTGGTAATTAATGATGTCGCGATGAAAGTAGCTTGCGGGTGCCTCAGGCTGTTGAACATACTTGCTGCCGGGTGTGCCTGGTGTCTGAATGCTGTGCCCTGCTGGTATCCCGTCCGTCTGCTGTCGATCAACTATCTGCATACATACTGGCTTCTCCGGTCCAGGATTTTTTTTATAAATATTTGCTTGATTACATCTTCAACTGTGTTCACTATTTATTGCCGTTATCACTACTCACTAGGAGCCATATGTGGATACGCATGGCATGCAACCCCGCCCTGTATCATATATGCATCACCCCTGGTCATCAGCTGTGTCCCGGCTTCAGCGGCCTGAATCATGCTTCCTGACCACAAACAAATCTTCCTAAAATGCTCTATAACCCACTTAGGGTTTTAGGGTTTTAGGGTTTGTGGACGTTCTTGTGCCCGCCAACCTCTGCTCTGCCCGCCCACCCACCTCTGCTCTGCCCGCCCACCCACCTCTGCTCTGCCCGCCCCCCGCCCGCAGCCCATTGTCTCCGATGCCGGCACATCTCTCACCCTGAGAGCCCCTCCCAAGGACCAGCCCGCAGTAGCCCCCTTCGGCTACTACATGCTCTTCCTGCTAGGGGAGCATTCTTCAACCGGAAGGACCTACAGTGAGGGCTGCTGGATGAAGCTGGAGGAGGCAGCGTGAGACGGCCGGGTGCAGCTGCACTGCTGTGCACAGCCGCTCGACTCGATGCGAAGCTTTCTCCGTTAATGAGGGCACGCACACATAGCTTGCGCCCCGTATGTTATTATAACGGCGCATGGGCTCACCCGGCGTTATGTTGTTATGCATGGGTGTGTGTGTTGACGTAGACTGCGTATTGGTACGCCGCCGCTTCATCCCAGTGCCGAGGTACACGCATGCGCGCGGCTGCCAGGCAGGGGTACGTTTGTTAGTTTGAGTGGTTTTAGCAACTTGCGACGGGCAAGCAGCAAGCAAACCCTAAGCAAAGACGCAGCGAGATCGATCATGCCTTTTGTTTCGGCGGGGTGATGCCTAGCTAGCAAGAGACAGGGTGGGCATATCCCTGTGTATGTGAACGTGGGAGATGCGATGTTGGTAGGTAGGTAAAAGATACGTTGAAGCATACATTTAATATGAGCATTCGCTTGCTCGGTTGCTGACGAATTGTCATGGACGGATAATGTGTTTTTTTCATTGCATTCGTGTGTGTTAAAGCTTGGGATACCCGTTGCTTGTGCTAGCCTGCTAAATTAATTATTGTCCTGAGTATTGATAGAGAGTGTTGTTCATGATGACACGGTTGTAGCACTACATACTGCCTGCAGGGCTATCTCCCAAACATACCCCAGTTGACTAAATGGGGTCTGCGTAATAAACATGTATGTTAGCTTAGTGATACTAAAGGTTTGATGTAGCCGCCTGTAACAAGTCATTGGCCTCATCTATCCATGCTGGTGGCCTAAATACGCACGTACTTCGGCGGCTGGCGGGTAATGCCGTTGGTGCAACCGAAAGCCGGCGTTGTCTACGCGGGGAAGGGCCCTCGATCGGCCAAAAGCTGCTGCCAATCAACTGTCTGCGCCCCTGCGTCCGGCCTCGCCTTGCGCATTGGACTGCTGCGCCAGAGAGAAGACTAATTACTGTTGTTTACGTAACGATGTGCGTAGGCCCTTGTAAAGCGTCGTGTGACATACGTACGTATGTATGTACTGCAAATTTGAATCACAGACGCAGTCACTAAATAAATAAAATTAGGCTGCACCTACCCCCACGCAGTGAAAACAAGTGTCAGGGTAAACCGGCGTCGTTCAGCAGATATTTAGCACAATTGATAGTACGAGGCACGCGCGCCTGCAAGCAACGTCCGCGTCGATATGTCCAGCTTGGATACGTGCGTCCGGCTTGATAAGCAAGTACGTGCATAATACAGCGACGTTACTAATCCAAGATCGATGCGCCCGAGACAACTTCGTTAACAAGGCAGGCGTTACATACGTAGTTGTGCGCCTCATGATCGAACGATCTCACGTTTTTGGGCGGGGCCCCAGCGCGAAGCGCCCAGGGGGGCCCCGCCCTGTAGGATTGCCCACGTCCGTGGGTTCTGGGTTCTGGGTTCTGGGTTCTGGGTTCTGGGTTCTGGGTTCTGGGTTCTGGGTTCTGGGATCTGGGATGGAAGTAATTGGACAAGTGCAGACTTTCGGCCAACGGAAAGGCTGCATAAGTAAAAGATTACATTCTTTATTGCACGGTAAATTTATTATTGGAACCCAACATCGCATGAGTACAAACCAGTTTGGCAGTCTCCATGGACCGAGGCCGAGGTCAAACCATCACCTCTCGGCCTATAATTAATTCCAGAAGAGTCATCGTTCCTTAAGGTGGAATTCTGACATGACGGCGTGAAATGAATCTTCGTTTCGGAAACAAACTATGTTTGCATTGCAAACACTCTTCCCGCGACCACACCACAGCAGCTCTGCTTGCCGGTCCGATCGTCTTGACGCATATTGCTATTACAAAGGCATACCATGAGGGGCAAACTGCTGGTTGTTGGACGCCAAGCCGCCGATGCACGCACGATGCAGCCCTATGCAGCGGTCTTCTGCGGGCCGCCCAACAAGTCCAGTCGGCAACCTAGGGGATGGACTTCTACATTCCCTGTCCTGATGTTATAGCAGTCAAGCCTCCTCTACGGCGAATACCTCAGTAGCGAAGCCTGTGCACTCTCGTCGGCAACTGCACGTCGTCGCTACCCTCGCAAACAGTTCCGCTGTCCTTCTATTGGCAAGTCAGCCTGCGTGATGTGTAAATGATACACTCCATGTCTACTGTCAAGTAACTTCAGCCAATGCGCTGGCCGGAAGAGTTGCACAGTGCCGAGACGGCGCGCGATGCTAAACATGGGTCGGATTGCTGAAGCCGAAGGCATTTCAGATATAAAGCTCTGGCTGCCTATCAGCAGGAATGTCGATGCGACACTCTCACAGTTGACGCCCTCGCCGCTCGCTTTGGAAATGCCGTATTTCGGTCGATGCGCACATGCGCTCATGCACCCGACGGGATGACGCGCTTCGCGCGGCGCCGGCAGGCCTTGATAACGACTCGGCTAGCAGGCATTTCGGGAAAAATCTCTGGCTGTCTATCAGCAGGAATGTCGACACTCTCACATTTCACGCCCTCGCCGCCCTAGCACTCAACTTAACCCGTACGGATTTAGTGGGGCCCCGCCCTTTTTCCGGCTTCAAGGAAGCCGACACCAACCCCTTGTTTTATGAAAGTCCCCGTTGGCAGGCGGACGTGAGATCATTCGTTCGATCGAAAGCGAGTGAGATCACTCGATTCGGGCGGACGCATTTCGGATTAGTAATCACCCTGCTTACGTATCGAATTGAGAATGTGCCTATAGATACGTACATGCTGAGTCGTGTCACCAAACGAAATATGCTTATTGCAACATTTTATAGAGACAATAATCGATCAAGGTCGCACCTTATGATGACTGTCAAGACTGCGATGCGGCGGCGGGCTTATTAGATCCGTCGAATCGTAGGTTACTACATAGTTGCTGTCGGGAACGGTCGGGCAAACAAACACACATACACATGCACATGCACATACGCGCGTTCCGACGGTGAAATCTGACCTACTCGACTACAACGACACATTCTACCCTAGACCGCCGACCAAGCGGAAAGCGAGCTAGTCGGAAAGCGAGCTAGTCGGAAAGCGAGCTAGCGAATCGGGGGCCCGAATGAGCGATCGAGAGAGGTCGACCAGGCATATCGATGAACGACTCGAGCAAATTCGTTTGTTTGAGGTATCTGTCCGGCGGCTCTGCTGCTATGCATCCCGTGACTATCTTTCGCGAAACAAAGAGGACGTCTTGTAATTATTGGTTAGTGTGGGCCACCAATGTTTTAAGTAATTCATAAATAGTCTGGGTCCATTAAACCAGTTTCGAAAAATGATTGGCGGTTCCCTTAAATAATTACCAGGCTACCGGATATTCCCCCCAGCGCCCTACGTAAAGTACTATTAGTAATTCCCCGCGCAACATAAAAAAACTTGTTAGAGAGGCACGATCAGAGAATGGGTTTGCGAGGCCAAAGCCCTCTCGTGCCAGCTTCTGGTGCACCCCGTCGCCCCTGGCGTGAACGTGAGATGGATGTGCTGCCAAGGGTATTCCGGTAGGGGGGTTCAGCAGCTGCCCTCCACACCTCAGCACTCCTTGAGGGTGGCAAGGACGATTGCTGTCACCGCTGCGCTTAGGCGTTCGGGCGAATGCGTCGCCAGGAGCGCCCGGAGCTGCCCCAGCTGTCGTCGGTCACGGCTTCGCACGTGTGTTCCACAGCGCAGCATGCCGCCTTAGCACGAACGGCTTATGGGAACTCTAAAACATTACATCACTTCTCAGGTTTCTCTTAAACGTTTCTGCTCGCGCCAAAATGCCCCGGAAAACTTTAGTGGTCTGAAAACAATTCTCAAAATATGTTGATCCTCTTAAAAATTATAATATCAAAACATTAGTGGCCCTACGGTATATATGAATCCTTGCGTTGCTCTCTGTCCAGCGCCAATTTTTATTTATTATATATACGTACGTGCGTTACGTTCCTAGATCGCTCGCTCAGGGGCCACCCGGCCAGAGGCGAGCCGTCGAGGCGGTTCGTTGAGGGAGTACGTACGTTGGTAGGTTATTAACGGTGCGGCGTCGTCTGCACACGCAATATCTCCATCTATGCAGTGGTAGGCGATTTCGTATGCATGGATGCGTGTGCGTGGGAGTGACCGACCAGCCAGCCAGTTGCGCGCAAGTCAGGCACGTATGTATCGGATAGTCCCGTAATAAGCATGTCCGCCGAGGCAGCAGTCGCAAAAGCTAGCCTGCAGCTTCAGTGCAGTTTCCTGTCCCCAAGCTAACATGGACACATGGCATGAAATTGCTGTAAGGAGATAGAAAAATTCTGCAGCCTGTGGAGCCTCTCTGCACGGCAGTTGCCTGCCGGGAGCCCAGCAAGCGGTACATACTAAGCAGTGCATTCGTAAACTCCCGTAACCAGCAGCAACTGCTGCTGTCAGGTACGAACAACTGCTTATTACGAGCCACCAGTTTTGGAGAAACGTGCGTACGGGCCTAGGTACGAGGCTGGCGCGAACTGCATAAAAGTCGGTGTGAACACTTGTATTTTCACCATTCCATTCAACCTCTTCGGGTGTAATCGTGCTTATCCTTTGGTCCACCAAGTAAGCAATTTCCGCGAATCAGCAATAACGATACCTATCTCACAAGTCCTTCTCTTGCCACTCCACCTGAGAGGATAGCACAGTTTACCACAGTTTACATTTCATCCCCGCGCTCGGTGTTGCTCCATCTATCCCCAACATACAGCAGCCAAGCCAATGAGTCTCGGCGGTCGCCTATTGCGACCTTGTGCCGCTGCAGCGCCTCGGACGACGCTCCCTCTTCTGGGTGCTGTGTTGTTGCTGCTGTTGCTGGTTGGCTCCTCGACGCTCCAGCGTGCAACCGCTGCCCGGAGTATCGCCGACGTTAAGGACGACGACGTTGTTGCCTTTTCGAGCTTCGATTCGGTAGGTCTGAGAAATAATGCATAGTATGTAATTAAAGAATCCGCAGTATTCGCTTCTGCGTGCTGCTGTGTCACTGCTACATACCGCCGTCTCACAGTGTGTGCCTGGACACTTTTTTACATGTATGTGCATGTTCACAAATTTCCTAGCTAGAGCCGATGTTATCTGGGCCAGCCCTATGCCGGCTACCATAAAGAGCCTTTTCAGGTGTTTGGTTCCTTCCATACTTAGCTTCCAGCCGTGCGTTTCGAACCTCTGTTGTCCTGCAATGACGATAATTACGCTTCATGTATGATTGGCCTCCCTACCTTGCGCTGTTCTTGATTGCCCTACACTTCGCAGGCCCGCAATGACAACGAACCTCGCTCCGGAGGAGGAGGAACACGGCTACTTCAGCAAGTGACGGCCGTCAAGCCGCCATCGCCATCACCCCGACTGCCCCCATCCAGGCCCTCGCCCCCACCACCCTCATCCCCCAAACCCTCGCCGCCAGCGCCCCCTCCACCCAAGCCCTCGCCTCCAACACCCTCTCGACCGACGCCCCCGTCCCCACCTCTCCCGCCCAAGCCCTCGCCGCCCCTGCCCCCGTCACCTAAGCCACCTTCGCCACCGCCCTCACCTTCACCGCCTCCATCTCCACCCTCTCCACCCCCGGCACCCCCGTCCCCACCGGCACCTCCCAGGCCCCCTCCGCCGCCAGCGGCTACTTTCAGAGATATTGGCATCCGCGCCCCCGTCATAGCCATCGGAATGGCGTCCGTGCCAGGCACCCGCAAGTACCTGTTCACTCACCGGGCCTTGAACTCCACACACGCCTTGACCTTGGGCACCGTTGACCTTGACAATAATGAAGTAAGTGATAGCGTGTACTTACAGGTAGTTCTTGCGTCCGTTCTGCTGGCAAGCCATTATTATTGGCGCATAACTTGATTTGAGCTGATCATATTAATGAACCTGGCAGTACGAAACCAAAATTTAAACTTGAACTACGTACCGTAAGGGCAAAAAAAGAAGGAACGCGAACACGCTTTAAAGCCTGCTGGCCTGTTTATCTATCCGCCGTTCCTCGATTGCAGCTGCCCATGATGACGGATGTATACGTATAATTGCGTGTGAACAAAGTCATCAATTTGCGAATGTACGCACATGTCGCATCTATCGCTCGATCGGCCCCTCACGCACCACCGCCACAGACCACCCTCATCGATTCCATCCACGAGCACTTCTGCGCTGGTCAGCTGGTGCTGGGTGACGGCCGACCCGTCCTGGTGGGAGGCTACAACGCCAACTTGGTGCTTGGAGACGGCCGGAGAATCGTTACGGTAAGTAAGCTGCTGGAGATGAATTGGAATAATGCTTCGTCTCATCCTTGTGTTCAGCCAGTGTTGGACCAGACGCGGGTCGCAGTCGACATCGATTTTAGGTGGTAAACTACGTACAAGGTCTCTGTTGTCATCTGACGTCATCAACATTATATTCCCTCAAAGAGCCGGAGACTAAGCGCCGATGAGCCGGGCGTGCGTGTGTTTGATAATGCCCCACCTCCCAGGCATACGACAACGCCACCAACACCGTGTCCAAGCTTTTGACCATGAGGTTGCAGAGGTGCGCGCTTGGGGCGGGCTACGGTACAGCTAGCTGCCTATCGTCATGTTTGCTGTTCGTTTGATTAAATCACCTGCTGGAACATTGGGCACCGGGACAGACGGATCTTAGACGGATCATCCTGAAATATGATGAGGCGCGTTATGGTCTAAGCAATTTTGTTCGCGGGCACGCGTGCTGGTGTTCGGAGCATGGCATAAGATAGATAGACAGTCCGACAACATCGACAGATAGAACCACGCAGCAGCAAGCCTGACGATTCAGGCTACGCTTGCATATAAAGGTGTCACGGCTCGCTCCTCGGCGACGGCTTGCCGATTGAGTACATGTATGTATGGGCCCCTCTTCACAGGTGGTACCCCACCCCAACTCGCCTTGATAACGGATCGGTACGTTGGTTGGTCCGGTTGCCGAAATGCGGGATGGATGCAGCAGGCGAGGAAGGGCTCATCATTGAATTCGTTTGGACAAATGTAAACCCCCTAGCTGCATTCGTTACTCACATAGATGAATTCGTTTTCTCATTTCCTGTGAGGAAGAATTTGATGGCCCGCCGGCAGTCCAGGGGGTTACATGTTTTCTACTACGTGCAGGGAGAACGAAGGAAGTTCAACCCTGCGTTGCCCCGCAATGCCCAGCATGCAGCCCCACAGACGACACACCCGGACCCATAATATTGTACAAAATGATGGCTCACCACGTTACACATAATGTCGTACGTATGTATATGTGTGGCTCCTCCTCACTGCTGCAGGTGCTGGTTGTGGGCGGAACTGCGGAGCTTGACAGGGGCCCTCAGCTTCCGTACGCTGAGCACTTCAATCCTGACGATCCGGACGCCGGCACCGTCATCGTTGAGATGCCGCTCAGGTTCAAGCAAAACGCAGGCAATAACTGGTACGTCGTCCGGCGCTTTACTAATAGGGAGTATTATTGACGGGATGCAAGCGTGATTGATGAGTGGATGGATGGGGTGCCCTTATTTCCAACGGACTGGCCGTAAGTCTAAAAACTGGCGGGTAATTTATAAATTAAGCACTTGCTGAGCAAATCGCGTTGTACCATAGGTGGCTGATTCTCTATCTAGCTACTTCTCTACGTTAGTTCCCTTACCTTCATTCAGTGCATGTATGAGCTTCTTGCGAGGAACGAGCTGGGAGCTTGATGTAACGGCTGTATATATGTACATACGTATGCATGATTTGATTTAAAACAATACGCTGATTTACGTTCTTTGTTGGTGATGGCGCGTAAGTACGCATATCGCCGCGTGAACTGTGCTGCATTGCACGCAGGTTCCCGTTCATCAATCAACTGCCTCGAGGTAAGCAGTCCTATCTACCGGTCGGAGGACGGAGTGGTTCGTTTATTTCGCACAGCGGAAGCGGAACGTGGAGCGATAGTGCAAACCACAGCTACGCCAGCAGTAGCCTGCTGTGTGAAGTTGGGTGCATGCGCGCGCTCCCTGTTTTAGTTTTCCTTACCTTCTCCTGCACCCGTTCCCGCCCTGAAGCAGTCTCCCATGCGCGCCTATACGTAAATTTCTGCGTGACCGCACGCACGCCACATGAACCACGCATTCAGTGTAAATTAACCCTGCACGTATCTGAAGGGCCGCGAAGCGCTTCTGTCCTTCGTTGTTTTGCACTGGAACCGCCGGCTGCCCGTACATACACAAACCCGTCTATCTGTCTACCTGCAGGCGAGGTGCTCTGGTGGGGCAATCGTGCCGGCAGCATCACCACCACCAACTGGACACTCGTGAGGAACCTACCACCGCTGCCGGCAGAATATCCGTAAGTTCATTACCGGTAGAATGATATGACCCCCATAAAGATAAGCCACTGGAGGTTATGCCCTAGTGCGTTTAAGCAATTAATGCAAATAATTCCTTATTTAATTCCAACGATTGTGAGTACTCAAATACATAATCGCAAATAAACATTAGGGGCAGTACATAAGGCGGTCTGTATGCGCCACTACTGGAAAACAGGATACACGCAGAAATGTCGTTGTACTTGCTCACCCGCCGACGGTTACACAAAATACGTCACCCGACTGGTAACCCCACCATTATTGCATGCATGGTCCTTCCCCCCCTCCCCCCCCCCCCAGGTTCCACACCATGTACAAATACACATCCGCCATTGTGCTGCACGCGCTTCAGCCGGATGCAAACGGGGCGTACAACAACTTCACATTGCACATCTTCGGAGGAGCGGTACGTACTAATTAATGAACATAGATATCCACCGCAATTATCAGCACAGGATGGAGTCCTAGTTCGTTGATTGGTGTCTTTGTCTGCCATTAGATTCTTAGTTTGGATATCAGTTAAATACTGTAGAGTATCCCCTCGTAATCACCCTCTTAACCCCTCGTTCGCTCGTTGGCCACCCTTTGTTCTATCTGTTCGTTGTGCATACATGTACTTGCTGCACTGGACGAGCCATTTGCAGGGTGCTACATGTTACTGATCTAGTATTTCTGGCGTACGAGTTTTTTTGACGCACGCTTCATCACTGCATCGATTGCCCCCCGCCTGCAGCCCGTCAGCCTCGCCGCTGTCACGCCCGCCAGCAACTACACCGCCCGACTCGATTTCTGGTACTGCGGTGATGACCTCAAATCCATATGCGACGGAGGGTGAGTACTGCGGATAAAATAGCTTGTACCAACCCAGATAAAGGAAGTTCTTCGTAAAACAGATCGATGAACACCATCCGTAAAAGATAGCATTCAACTGAATTACCTCATTGCATACGTACGTGGGCATCAATCTTTCGGATCTGGCTCTGTGCCGGATCAGGGGCTTTGACGCTTAAAGACGTACATGCGTTTAATGCAAGCTTATATTCTGTGCACGCAGGTGGATTATCGAGTTCATGGGGGCGCGGCGGGTGATGGGAGATGCATCAGGTGTGTTGCGCGCGCGTGCGTGCGTGTCCATCCCCGCCGCCACTAGCTAGACGTACGGAATTATGCATCGAGTGGCGCTCCGCCCTACTAAATTAATTTTACGATGGGATGATTGATGTTTTGCACTATGTTGATGTCGTCTACTAATTATTACACCTTTTCTGTATTTGCAGTACTGCCCAACGGCCGGATCATGTACCATGGAGGTGCACAGGTACGTACGTAGTAGAGGGCAAACTATGAGGGCAAACTATGAGGGCAAATATGAGGGCAAACTATCGATATATACTAGAGCGTGCTGCAGAATGTAGCTGGGCAGCAGAGGTACAACCCGTATATATCTTGCGTTTACCGATTCTACCCCGCCGCATGTCGTGTAATAACACATACAGCTTGCATCGCGGCTCGTGACTGGCTGGATGGCTTCACGACTGGGTATCGATGAAAGGACCTTATCAAAGCATGTATGCGCGTGCGTGTCTTAATAACGAAGCTTGGGCACCATCAAAGAGTATAAATTACGAGCATATCAGCGAAATAATAACCCCGGACCGGCCATGCATACATACCGCGCATACGGGTGCCGAGGCGCACTAAGTGCAGTTTGTGTGTTTTGGAGGCGCGGCGTGTGGCCATGCATGCGTGGTCACCCCTGCTCACGCACGCACACACACTCCTGCTCACGCACGCACACAATGCTATACGCAACTGATCGACAGCTTGTTATCACGCTGTCATGTCATTTCACGCGACAGACCGGCAGAGCGGGCCTCAAGACTGGACTGAACAACTACCTGGCGGAGAGGCCGGCGGCCAACAGCATCATGTACGACCCGGAGGCACCCGCGGGTTCGCGCTTCACTCTGACCGCTCACATCGGTAAGGCAACAAACCCTTTGTGAGTGTGGGACGCGACCGCCTTCTTGTTTTGTTCTATCGCGCTTGTGTGACGAAGACTGAATAATTCGGCTTGGTGTTTGGGATTCGCAACGGTGCATTGTGCACTTCATCAATGCAAGGTCTAAATAATTTGCACTCCGTTCATTTCACCAGATGCGGTGAAATACCGGTATCGGAAATGTTTGATTCACTGGTCCGGCGTCCACTGCTTGCTACCTGACAATGCAGTCGTATGTATACATACATTCGATCGCTCGCTCGCATTGATCCAGAAGCTATGTATGTGCTGCGTGCTTCCATGAGCTCACCGAAATAGGCGCACTAGATAAATCCCGAATTCCCCGCCGCCAGACCTGTCCTATCTACAACTAACCGTTCCGTCCGTTATTAGCGGCGCCTACCATACGTAGCTTATTTAATTCCGCACTGAGCTGTTTGATTGCTTGCCTGCTGTGCTGCGTCCAGGCTATGCCAAAATGTACCATTCCGCCGCATGCCTGGATCTGAGCGGTGACATCTTCGTGGCCGGATGCGACATGTGCGGCCCACGCATGATTGTGAGTACAAAATTGAATCAGGGCCGCTGTGAGCTGCGGTGGGGCGGATGAAGGACCGAAGGTCGATGCTAGCAATGCTGTTAATGTTTATAATACCGTATCGCCACGAATAATCGACATCCTACCTGCGATTATGTTGACGTGTGGGGTTGCATATATCGACGACTTTACGAAGCTGCTGGTCGCCCATATCCTAATAATCTCGCCTTCAAGTCGTGGGCCACCCTAACTGTACCCACAGCCTAAATGGTACGAGTGCCCACTCAGGTACCGTTCCCTAAAACAATCCGTACGTACATTGCTCTTTTACCAACGCATCCATTCAAACATGCATTTACTGTCCCACAGATAAGGGGTTCAGGATTCACAGTCAGTCCTGATGGTGACAAGGACTATCGGATGCAGCTCGGCACGCCAGCTGAAATCGGCCCAGGCATCGTTCGACCGACGGTCAGCAACTGCCCAAGTATCATCACACGTGGATCGTAAGTTCGTACAGGGGGATGCATACCAATCGAAGGGGGTGGGGCTCAGTATGGTGCACCGTGGATGGGGATACCCTTATGAAACCACCCCGCTTCGTTCCCTTATTTAGTACAGTATGTACCCTTCAAGCAGGCCAATGCTCATGTACATAATACGTACATAACGAATGAAACCGATTTTTGGTCTGGGGCAAGCACGCCCCATCCTTACTGGCATGGCAATTGCGCACCGAGCGTGAAAAAAAATAAACGAGCGGTCAGTGCAGTTTATTGTAGGGTGAGCAAGGTTCCCTGCCTGCCTACCGTCGTGCCGTGTGATAGATGTGAGCCGATATGTTCCGACGGTGTTAGCCATTGAGCTTCTGACATCCTTTGTGTGTATCACCAATATGTGCACCGTATGTGAAGTTCTGTAATCTGTTTACATACATCGTACCTCTCCCTCGCTACGTGTTGCAGGAACTTCACTGTGTCATATTCGTATGGTGGTGGCCGCAAAATTACCGGAGCTTCCATCGCTGCACCCTGTGCCGTCACCCACTCCCTCAATTTCAGCCAACGCGTCATCTTCCTGGTAAATGATGTCGCGATGAAAGTAGATTTCGGGTGCCTCAGGCTGTCAATTGAAGATACTTGCGTGCGTGGTGCGTGCGTGGTATCTGGTCTGCCCTGGTATTCCGCCCGTACAGCGTGTGCATTTAACTATCTGCGTATATGCATACTGGCATCAATTCTTTTATCAATAATTACACCTCTACTACTGTAATATCCAGCTGCAATTCCTATACTGGCCGTAATATTGGCTACTTTGAGCCAGCAGCAGCGGCGGACATGTGATCTATAATCATGTGTCTCATCATCTAGAATCACTGCTGGATGGGCCGCTGTATCCTAGCTTAAGCGGCCTGGTAAATCATGCGACCTGACCACAGCGATTTTTTTCCTACTAAATGCTCCAAAACTCGCCTTTGATATTTCGTGTGCCCGCCCACCTCCGCCCCCCGCCCGCAGCCCATTGTCTCCGATGCCGGCACATCTCTCACCCTGAGAGCCCCTCCCAAGGACCAGCCCGCAGTAGCCCCCTTCGGCTACTACATGCTCTTCCTGCTAGGGGAGCATTCTTCAACCGGAAGGACCTACAGTGAGGGCTGCTGGATGAAGCTGAAGGAGGCAGCGTGAGACGGCCGGGTGCAGCTGCACTGCTGTGCACAGCCGCTCGACTCGATGCGAAGCTTTCTCCGTTAATGAGGGCACGCACACATAGCTTGCGCCCCGTATGTTATTATAACGGCGCATGGGCTCACCCGGCGTTATGTTGTTATGCATGGGTGTGTGTGTTGACGTAGACTGCGTATTGGTACGCCGCCGCTTCATCCTGGTGCCGAGGTACACGCATGCGTGCGGCTGCCAGGCAGGGTGGCTATCTTATTTTTACGAGTATCTGCGACTGGAGATACGCCTGGCTTAGAAGTGCTGAAAGTATCTGTCTATGGGGAGAATTTCCCAGCTGGAACCCCGCCCGACGTATCTACAGAGATACGCGGTCGCCTAAATTGACGTTTTTATCTACCCGAGAGATACTCATATCTCTCGGGCTCCAGCAACCGTTACACCCATGGTGGTTGTTCGTTGACCATTGACTCGGCCGTCATGAATAAGTTCTGTTCACGTGCATAGTCTCATGCGTAATGCCACGCGTCACAAAACAGTCCAAGGCTTCCAGGTTCAAACGTGAAACACCCCCCTTCTCACTACCGCAACCGAAACACTCAGTCCTCCCTCACGCGCCTGCTGGGCCGCGGGCCGTGGCAGCTGCGCTCCGCGTAGCGCTTCTTGCTGAACCACTGCTGCATCGCAAACGGGAGGATGCGCTCATCGAACTCCTTGTAGGGTGGGTCGCCCTCTGACTGGTGCTTGATCCGGATCTCCGGACCGCACAACCTCACGCGCATCAGCTTATCCAGGGTGCTGAGGTCGAGCTGGGTGCGCTCCCACGACTTGATGTCGTTCATTGCGCTGAAACCCCGCTCCACCTCAGCACTGGCTGGCTGCATAACCAGCATGATCTGGATTAGCTTCCAAACCGACGGCGCGAGCCTCTGCAGCCACACCCCCTCGAGCATGTAAAACTCCCGTGCAAGCAACGGCCCCTTGCCCACTGCTTCCGCCTTCGCCCTCTTCGCCGAACGGACCAGCTTGTGAACTGCATGCAGCTTCCACTCCTCATGGATGTTGCTCCCCACGCGCTTTGCATACCACTTCCCCAGCGCCTTCACCTCCGCCGATCCGAACGCCTCAGCCGTGACTTCTTTCACGGCCGCCAACACCTCCGGACTGAAGATCCGGAACTTTGCGGCAAGGCTCAGATCCCGCTCGGGGAAGCGCTCCCTAATCAAGCCAATCAAATCGGTGCACAGCTTGCTGATGTACTTCCTCTTACGGAAAACCTCGGCCCCAAACGTGGCCCAGGAAACGGCCTCCCCAGCACCCAACTCTAGGTCATGCCCGTGCCACCGCCCACCCGACTCCTTCAGCGACGCGAAAAGCTCGTTGATCGCCTCACTGAACGTCGGCGGCACGTTGCTCTTGTTGCCGTCCTTGTGATACGTGAACTTGATCTCGAGGGCCCCCAACTCAGAATCCAGCCACGACTCCACGTCCACAAGCGCCAACTGGCTTGACTGGAAGCAGCAGCTGAGCTTAGCGGTGACATCCAGAATCTCATCCAGGATGTACGTGAGAATGAGGCTGTTGGCGTTTCTGTTGGAACATGTGGCGCGATGGGGGTAGAAACACGCCGGGTGGGAACCAACTTCAGTTTAATCTGAGGGACGGGGTAGCTAAGCAAGTTTAGCGCATGCACCATCAATGACAGCGTTCAAGAAACGTTATGCTCCCAAACTTGACGACTACCTTCGGCGTCCAACCCCAATAACAAACGACAAGCCGCCAGACGTGTGCACTTACTTCAGCCAGCCACAAATGGTCTCTGCGGTGGTGCCGGTCTCCCGCTCGAAGTACTCCAGCAGGACGGGGTACAGCTCCTTGAGCCGCCGGATGCAGCGTGAACGGGACAGCCACCGCACTCTGCGAAACGAATGCCCCGGTCAATACCAAAACCGACGCTGCCGACGTTCGCTGAAGCAGCAGACAATCCCCATGGGCCGACAACTTACGCGTGCGGCTTCAGGAGCTTGTACTCCTTGGCCCCGAGCAGCTCCTGAAGGGAGCGCAGGTCCTCCCTGCGCAGCGGGGAGACCTTGAAGTAGCCGTAGATCTTGGAGATCATCGTGTCCAGCAGCAGCAGGTCATCGTCACCCTTGAACAGGTCCGCACAAGAAAGCGCGAGCTTGTGGGCGGCACAGTGGAAGGACAGGAGGTCGGGGCACTCCTTCTTCAGGAGCGCCGCGACACCCTTGTGCTCGCCGACCATGACGCTGGCCCCGTCGCTGGTGAAGCCGATAACCTTGGAAATGTCGATGCCGTCCTCCTGGATAGGGCAGCGTTGGCAAGGGAACCATGATAAAATATAGGCTACTGTGGATGAAACCCAGACTCCTAGGAATTGTTGCCAGAGGAGGCTCGGCAGCGCAGTAAATAGGTGGCCGATAAATCATCATTTAACGGCGCAGGCGTAGGTAAAGGCCATGTGCGCCCGCAACCACGGCCACACACACGCATTTACCCACCCCCACAGTTCCAGGCGCCTAACCGGGCGGGGAAACAGTACGCACCTCCAGGGCCCCCTTTACGAGGTCAAAGAGCGCCGCCGCATTGGCACTGCCCTTGATCTCCAACAGCTTCCGGTAACGGTTCTGGGTCTCACCCACCTCGTCCAGGTACGAAACGTACAAGGCGAGGTGGTGCTTGATGGTCCGGTCAGTAGACTCGTCAATGGTGATGGCGAAGAAGTCAGAGTTCTTGATGGCCGTGAGCTCCTGCTCGTTGATCACCTAGGGTTCCGTGACACGGAACAGATCCACTTGTCAGAGCCGATTGTGCACCAGGTTTACCTAACGGACTGGCAAACAGGATAGCGCCATGCCTTGGTAGGTGACCCTGAATGCATTTAGAAAACCCGTCATACCTCCGAAAGGCAGTCCAGCATCTCCATGCCCGCGGGCCGAGACTGGTACGGGCCCGCGACCTTGATGTGCGATGCGTTGCAGGCGGCCAGCAAGGCCGCAAGCTCCACATAGCTCCTCAGCGACTGCGGGGCGAGACCGGCCGGGGTGGGCAGGGAGGGCCTGCATGTTAATTGGCTCCCTAAGCAGAGAGTTAGGGGGGCGTTGCTTAAGCAGGTGATGGTCCTGTCGCGCGAGGTCAACCAGCATTAGATACCCCGGCATGAAGGGGCTGAGAGATCGACCCGAGCCGGTAAGACGTACCTGGTACGGGAGGGCGAGGACGACGGTGAGATGGGCTTGTTGCGGGAGGGCGAGGACGACGGTGGGTTGGGCTTGTCGCGGGAGGGCGAAGACGACAGTGGGGTGGGCTTGTTGTCGGAGGGCGGGGACGAAGGCGCTGCAGCCGGCGGCGTGGCCTCGTTGGGTGAAGCCTTGGGAGCCCAGGGCGAGGGTGAAGGCACGGGGACCGCAGGGGTAGTATTGTTGTTCGAGGGTGTAGCGGCGGGCTTGGCGGTCTTGGGCGACGCAGTCGACGGCACGGTCCGCGGTGCAGCGGCATCCAAACGCTTCATGATGTTGTGGTTGATGCCGTTAAGGTTCGTAGCCGCCTTGCACACCTATGGGAAGGTCAGAAATGTCAAGTTTAACTGTTGAGCTAGGCGGAAAGGGAGCGCTGAAGAAACAGGACGACTTGGCGGCAAAGGTTTTGGGAACCTCCTTAGGCCTCGCTGAGACTCACCGGCATAGTCTCCGGGCTCGAATCGATCTCAATGACCTCGACAGGGCCCCGCGGCCTCCGCGGCGAGCGGGCCGTGTAGGATGCGGGCAGAGACAGCTTGGGCATAAACGCGCTGAGCGAGCTCTGCTTCTTTCCCTGAACCTTTTTTGCGATGATTGGTGAGTTAGCGGCCATGTTGTCAGCGGCCTTGGCCTTAGCCAGGTAGCTAGACGAGCCATTAGCGTTAGGGCGGTTAGCCATTGGAAGAAACCACGAAACGAAGAAGGAAGGAATGAAGATTGCCGAGTTTGTAAGGTAAAATTTGATTTGCAGAGGGCGAAAATTAAAGGCAAATGGCGTTTATAAACGAGCGGTCGGTGTACGAACGTCACAGCTTTAGGCTTTTCGCGGGCTAGCGTCGACCTCGGGTGCGGGCACATCGGGCTATATGGAAACCGTTTGACAACCTTTTGGAATGCCTGATAATGTCCTCCTTCACCTGGTTTCTGTGCTGCCGGCAAAAACCGTGGGTTTGTCCGTGTCGTACCATCACCAACTCCTGATGCCCGACCCCCGATCCCGACCCGCCATGCTGACTCGCCATGATGCTTACAGTACACATGGCTGCATGAATAGCCGGCACCCCATCGGAGGGCGAATGACAAAGCAACGATGGCGCTGGGAAGGGACACCGTATGGTGTGCACCCTTTCCCTGGCCTGCGTCACCGAACCCTACCTTTTCCCTTTCCAACTGCCGTTAAACTTGCGCATCAGTCGCCGGCCCCGCCCTGTGCAACCTTCCCTTACGTGCGAGGCAGGTAACACGCATACGCCCCTTGCGACGAGGAGGCTCTGCACTCAACTTCGTTCCCCGTCCTGCGTCCTCCTGGAACGTGGCTACCTGGGCACATTAGCAGAGGGGCATCCTTGAATCCTTCCCTCCCTGGCTCCCCTTGATTTGGCGCCCATTCGCACGCTAATGCCGTTGCGCCTCGTTGGTTATGGAACATTGGCACAAGCCAAGGTGGCCTCATGGCCGATGGCCATGCTCTGTGCGTGCCCTTGGCCCTCTCAGTAGCAAGGACCGTTCGGTCACTGTCACACTCCCTGATCATGGCGTACGGGCGGTTGGGTGCACGAGCCACGCTGCGTGTCGCTCACTTCCCGTACCGGGGTCTTTTATGTGTACATCTAGCGTGACCCGTATCGAGCACTGGAGCATGCTTCATTTGGCCATCGGTTACAAAGCGGAATCTGTGTGTTCTCGACCGCTCCAATACCCCAACATCAAACGCAACTACCATCTTCTCCGTAATCCTCCACCAGCCACATCTGAAGTGCATCCTTCATGATTTAGTTGGCAGAACCCTCGGCCTCGTCCACAACAGGGACGCCAGGCGAACCAACGCCGCCGCTGCTAGCCCCTGTGTTGGCCTCAGCTTCAGCACCCATCCCCAACAACAACACGCCCAAGCAACACTACGCCAGCGGCCGCGGGTATGGACACTGATATGAGGCACCGGCACCGACGCGGCCAACCAACACCTGAGCCAACCTAGCGCTGCACTGAGCGCCAGCCGAAGCCTGCTAAACCGAAGCCTGCTAAACCGAAGCCTGCTAAACCCAGGCTCCCAGGTCCCAGCTCCTCGCTGTTCCGGCCGTCGATTTCCACTGTAGTCGGCGCCCAGGACCACGACAGGTGTCTGCGCCAGGACGGCATGCGGTGCAGGAACGTCGGGAGGGGGGCAGAGCCTAAGACGTGACAAGCGAAACGGAGCGGCCGACCTCCCACAGGGTTGGAACTTAACCCGTTGCTAGGCCGCCACCAAAGAAGGCGAGCGGGCAGACAGGCTGGCAGCGATTAACTGACAATCAGCAGCCAAGGCAGGCATAAGCACTTAGGCAGGCAGGCAGCGAGGCAGACATCAGGGGGAGATGGGGGCTCCAGGTCATTGCTTCCTTACCCTTGCATGTTGCATCCCCAATCTTGCCCAAATGCCCGACGGCAGCACCGTGCAGCACGATATCCGGCAGCACCGTGCAGCACCGTGCCGTCACACACATCACACCCCTCCATGTCCATCCATCAAACAGCCTTTTGTGCTGTCCATTTACCGCAGCGCGATCCCGTACGTGCCCCGTTCCGCCGTGCGGGTCGCCAGCTGCGTGTGCTCTCCGCGTCCAGCTGTAACCTCTAAGGGTGAAGGGAAGGGGCGGGAAAGAGTGAAGGCGGGAGGTTGGGGAGTTAGATGGCAGCAGCAAAAGGTGAGGCCTGCCATTGCGGTGTGTTGCTCGTCGTTTGTAAGTGAGGGTGAAGAGGGAGGTGCTGTTCCGGCAGTCATGAGTGCAAGCGTGAACGGCCGTGAGCAGGAGGCACAGTGATGGAAGCCCGCACGACGTGCTGGAGTATGGCAACAAAAGCATTCGTCCTGTAGCAGGGGTGCCGGCCGACTAAGCACCTTCCCTGAGACCGCAGAAAGCCAGAGTCAAGACGACCCAGACACGCACGCACAGGCGACTGCGCGAGACAGACGACCACCCGCCCGCCCATCCACCCACCCACGAAGAAGCTCCGGCCTCCTGGCCGCTGGGGCCAGCCGCCAGCGGCGCCCGCGGTCACGCTGGCATCCCCGGCGCCACTGCGTCCGCTCAAGCGTGTGCCCTCCTCCTGCAGTTCATTCGTGTTTTGTGCCCGCCTCCGCCTGCACCCATCTAACGGGCATGACATTTCCACCCAGTGCGGCTAAGCCCTCACCGTGTCTGGGCCCTGTATCGCCCATTCGCCCTGGACACTGGAGCATGTACCGCCGTAGTCGTAGCAGGAAGCCTAATAATTACTCAGTAGTGGCATGGCGGGGTGGGCACTGGGCAGCGAGTGTTGAGAGGACAGTCAGCTTTCTGGTGACCCACGATACACACACACACACATGCACACAATGTGACTCTACCACCAAACGCACGGCGCGTCCTTTTTCAGCATGGTTGGCTGCTGGCTGTCACATGTGTCCCAATGCACATGCCGTTCCCTAGGCGTGCGCCACCGGGGTGCACAAGTGGCCCTTGGGTACGCACCCGGGTGTGCACCACCGGCGACCGGCCACCGAAGAAGCTGACAGCAGCCACTGTGAAGTCAGTTGTGTTGTCAACGCAGGATTTTGCCTAAACGACGAAATGCCGCCGCGAAGAGAGCAGCAGAAAGTGCGTTTCGTGACACCATTGAAAACGCACTAGCCAAGAGCCTGAGAGCTACTCCACAGCAACCTATATACAGGCGCAAGCTTCTGCCATGCATACGGGGACAGGGCGAGACGAGGAAGTAGTCGATATTGTGATGTGCGCCTTCTATGTCTTGCCTATCTGTCTGTTTGCGGTCGAAATGTGAGGCATTGCTGCATTACAGTGCATGGCTTTAAAGATGAATTTGGGGAGCGAGAGTTGTTTTTTTGGAGCTGTACATGGATGTACGGGATGGAAAGCTCTTGCGCGTGGCACACAACCCTGTCCGCAAAGAATCTTTGCATTTCCAACACATAATTCGCGAACATGACCTGGGATGCTTTATGAAACTCCCTGACCACTACGGATCTCGAACTGGAGATATGAGATTTCGGACCGAAATACCGTGACTGGATATCTTCTGCGGAAAGAAATGATGCCCTTTCCATGGGGCCAAAACTTCATATTGCTCCTCAATTTCGAAGGCAAAAGTATCTTCAAATTTCCAAAATTTTCGGCCGAATATATATCCATATCTTAAGATAGCCACCCTGCTGCCAGGCAGGGGTACGTTTGTTAGTTTGAGTGGTTTTGGCAACTTGCGACGGGCAAGCAGCAAGCAAACCCTAAGCAAAGACGCAGCGGGATCGATCATGCCTTTTGTTTCGGCGAGGTGATGCCTAGCTAGCAAGAGACAGGGTGGGCATATCCCTGCGTATGTGAACGTGGGAGATGCGATGTTGGTAGGTAGGTGAAAGACACGTTGAAGCATACATTTAATATGAGCATTCGCTTGCTCGGTTGCTGATGAATTGTCATGGACGGATAATGTGTTTTTTCATTGCATTCGTGTGTGTTTCGTGGGATACCCGTTGCTTGTGCTAGCCTGCTAAATTAATTATTGTCCTGAGTATTGATAGAGAGTGTTGTTCATGATGACACGGTTGTAGCACTACATACTGCCTGCAGGACTATCTCCCAAACATACCACAGTTGACTAAATGGGGTCTGCGTGATAAACATGTATGTTAGCTTAGTGATAAACTAAAGGTTTGATGTAGCCGCCTGTAACAAGTCATTGGCCTCATCTATCCATGCTGGTGGCCTAAATACGCACGTACTTCGGCGGCTGGCGGGTAATGCCGTTGGTGCAACCGAAAGCCGGCGTTGTCTACGCGGGGAAGGGCCCTCGATCGGCCAAAGGCTGCTGCCAATCAACTGTTTGCGCCCCTGCGTCCGGCCTCGTCTTGCGCATTGGATTGCTGCGCCAGAGAGAAGACTAATTACTGTTGTTTACGTAACGATGTGCGTAGGCCCTTGTAAAACGTCGTGTGACATACGTACGTATGTACTGCAAGTTTGATTCACAGACACAGTCACTAAATAAATAAAATTAGGCTGCACCTTCCCCCACGCGGTGAAAACAAGTGTCAGGGTAAACCAGCGTCACTGAGAAACCGGCGTCATTCAGCAGATATTTAGCACAATTGATAGTACGAGGCACGCGCGCCTGCAGCAACGTCCGCGTCGAAATGTCCAGCTTGGATACGTGCGTCCGGCTTGATAAGCAAGTACGTGCATAATACAGCGACGTTACTAATCCAAGATCGATGCGCCCGACACAACTTCGTTAACAAGGTAGGCGTTACATACGTAGTTGTGCGCCTCATGATTGAACGATCTCACGTTTTCATGAGAAATCATCGTTCGTTACACACAAAGGGTACCTGCAAGCAATGAAAGCCGTCTGTCGAGAGCAAGCGTGGGTGATACGAATGCGCGGTTGGACGCAACAGGTCGCGAATGACGGTTGAATGTGGAACGGACTAACCTAACGCCCCGCGAACCTGTATGTGCGGCAGACAACGCTGAAGTGTGTGAACTAGCCCGCTCCTGTATGAGCAAGACGTAGATGTTGGTGTAAAAGTCACTCACGTTTGGTATGAACCGCGGCTCGCTGAGCCATTAGTTGCGCAGCACCATCGAAGGCCCGAGCGCTATGGCCGCGAAACGGAGAGAAACAAGATAAATACGTAATGACGGCTATAACTGACTTAGGGCAAGCGCGATCGTGCGGACGCAAAGCAATTGGCGGTTATTAATAACACGCCTCGGCGGTGTTATGTGTCCCATGGGTCAATGGGTGCCGAGACATCCAAATGTTGGTTTGAGGTATGATATAATGCTGCAAACCACCAGCAGCATACGTTGGGATGATCGCGACGGCGCGATATGCCCGATGGAATTAGGAAAAGAAGCAGCTGGTGGCAGACGCAAGGGAATTACGTTGGCAGTCTAATGACGCAATAGGTCGTACAGGCGTGGACAGTTGAGGTACGAGGGCGAGGTACATAGGTACAATGACGCGAGAATGACGTCATCGGGCCCATACCGATACGGCACAATGACGCAGAAATGACGTCATCGGGCCCTAGGATGGCGTGTTGGGCCTTATGTGCCATGAGTATATAAGGCGGTGGTCCGTAGCCATTCGGTATCTTTTGGCAGATATACAACAACATTGGCAGTTATACAACAACAGACAGACAGACAACAACCTTGGCACATTCAGACCCAAGGGTCCTTGGATCTCATACCTTGAAACTCTTAAGGTCAATTCTCTCTCTCTCTCTCTGAGCCTCGGTATTGCTTTATATCACTTGCACAAACACCTCTACTGTCAGCTGTCTTCGGTCATCGTCCAAGATCCCTCTTTCCCTTCAAACCTCCCTGGTTCAGCAAGACTCTTCGTCTACCAACGCTGTGCACCAGACTACATTACCTAAAGCTTGGGCCCAGGGCCTCTAGACATTACGCTGCTTCCGCATCTTGATATAGCTTCCGCATCTCGATATAGCTTCCGCATCTCGATATCGTTAGACACCAGAGGATCAACTAAAGGGTCAGGAGCACAGTGTACATCGTCGTCATACGGCACTGTGTGCGGCTGAGCATCTCTGTCAAACGTTCCTACAGACGCTCAGGGCCTATCTTAGCCCGCGTATCACTCGCGAAATTTTTTGGGTGTACGCGCTAGGTGGCCCGACGCGCGCGGGTGGTATCGAGACTAGGTTCGGAGTGCCAGCCGCGGCCCTCATTTGATGTTTAGGCGTCATTCGACTCGCTGTTAGCAGAACTATGGGACAATCTCATCGCTTTGATATCCCGTGTGTGCCTCTGTTTGAAGATGATGTCGAGGCATTTGCATGGATCAGGGGACTGGAACACGCTGCGCGTATGTACGGCTGGGACGAGGATGAGCTACTGGACATCGCAGTCGATCACCTCGACGGCGAGGCAGAGTACTGGTTCGAGAGCATGGGAGGCTACCCGTCTTCATGGGCTCAGTTCCGGGACGCTTTCCTGGAGCGTTTCGATCCAGATTATGCAGATCCGCCATCCCGAACGGGTAGTGAATACAGTGACCCCGATTCAGACTGTGATGACCCCGCTTGCGGTTATATTGAGGATATTCCCGCGTCGCAAGCGGATGTTGACATGCTGAGCGATTGGGTGAAACGGCTAACCGCGGTGGTAGAAAGTGACATGCAGGAGGTATCACCGTATCCTGCACCAGCACATGTTGACCTTGTGCCGTACATTTACTTTGAGTTGGACAGAGCCGCGCTGTGCCGCCAACGGCCTTTTCAGCCTTGCATGGTGGCGAAACCCTGCACCCCTGCAACATCCGATTCGGCGAGCACCATTGGTTCGAGCATTGGTTCGAGCATTGGTTCGAGCATTGGTTCGAGCATTGGTTCGAGCACCATTGGTTTGAGCATTGGTTCGAGCATTGGTTCGAGCACCAAACAACACAGAGTCGTGCACAATGTTATTACACTAGCCTCCTTATTTCGCCTCAACTAAGCGCATCCTGGCCGACCTTCTCGGCCGCGGCAAACGCGACAATTTCTCGATCGTAAAACAAAATGCTGAGATAGGATAAGCCATCATGGCTGAAAACGGACGGGCGCGGACCTCCGCGCCCCAACAGCGTTCAAATGGACGGGAGGCAGCTCCAGCAAATCGCTCACAGCGGCCCCAGGCCGAGAGGAAATATATTGACAGCGAGGAATTGAAGGGAAGGCTTCCGGCGGGCGCCCAGCTCTTCCTCGAGCAGGACGTCGTCACGTTCGAAGTCAATTGGCCGCCCGGCTCCGACCCCGCGGACATTCACGCCCAGCTGTTTGGGCCGCTGGGCAAGGCCCTCACGGGCACGTTACGCGTTCTGGTACCGCCCGAGGAGGCTGGGACCGCGCTTGGGCCGCGCATCAGCAGGTGCCCCCAACGCAAACTCCCCAGCGGCACCACTATGCAAGAAATCAGCGTGATGCTCAGGAAAGGCGGGCTGGCACAGCTCGCCACCTCGCCAGCAGTCAGGCGGGGACGCCTCCAGCTGGGATCAGTCCGACTCCTGCCCAGCGACCCGGCAGTGGAGGTGCAGCTGCCCATTTCAAATCTGCACAAGGTGGAGCGCTCCGTGTGGGAGATCAAGGGCATTCCCGTCAGCCTAGAGCCTGGCGCCATCCCCGAGTTCCTGGCCATGGCCTATTCAACCCCGCGGCGCACCTGGGACAAGACGGAATTCCAGGAGCCGGCGGCCAACGTGATGGCGGATACCTGGCGATTCAAGCTGGCGCGGGGTACCCCCGGCCTACCGCGTGAAACGCAGTATGACTTCGGCCGATCGGGCGTGGTGGCCCAGTCCGGCACGTTGGAGGCGTACCGGCTGACGCCAAAAGATCAGGAGGGGCCGTTCATCATGCCCTGTAAACCGCCGCCACGGAAGGAACTGGCGCGGCAGATGCAGCAGCTGCACCAGTGGCGACAGCAGCATCAAGCCCCCCAGCCCGCAGCCGCCCCAGCCCAGCCAGGCCCCTCGGGCAGGATGCCGCCACCGTACGCAGCGACCGTACAACGAACCAGATGGGGCCCGGAACCCGAGGTGGGAGCAGGAATGCAGCACATGGGTACGGGCACCACGCCCGGCATGACCCCATTCATCCCACCCCCGCCCGCGCCTCCGGCATCAGCCAACATCACCGCCACCACAGCCGGGGCCAGCACATGGGCCGCAGTGGCGGCCGCGGCCCCCAGGCTCCCCACCCCCATGGGGGCAAACCAGGCAGCTGCTGCAGCCAGGGCCCCACCGGTCACCGTGACCAGGAGTGGTACAACGACCGACCCCCAGCAGGCCGCGCCGCCACAGCAGGCCCCACCGCCGCCGCGGGCGCCGCCGCCACCACCAGCCCCACAGCTGCAGGCCCAGTCACCGGCGCAGGCCCAGCTGCAACAGATGCCGACCCCTCCGCCGCCGCAGGCCCAGCCACGGATACGGGACCCACCACCGCCACCGACTCTACAGCCGCAGCTGCCCTCGGCTCCACAACCGGACCCCACGGCGGCGGCAGCCCAACAAGGAGTGGAGGCACAAGCCGACTCCATGGCGGCGAGACAGGACGCCGACACCCGCATGGAGGCGGCCAACACGTCAACAGCAGCGGTAGCAGCAGTGCCGCAGGAGCGAGGACCATCGGCCGCAGCAGCAGCTACAGCCCCCGCCTTCTGGTTCACGGCAGGCCGTACGGGGGCAGGCAGCGGGCGAAAGCCTACCGGGGGCAAAGCCAGGCAGCAGCCACGGCAGGGACGCACACAGCCCGACCAGGGCCCGGCAGGCCCCGAGGCCCCAAAGCGGAAGCGGCGACGGCTCGAGCACCTGCCCGAAGCGGAGCGAGCCGAGCGGAACAGGGCGCAAACACAGAAGGCCCTGGAGACCCGCAGGAGGAACACGGAGGAGCGGAAGGCCCAGAAAGCAGCAGAGGAGGCCACGGCACAGTTAACCGCAATGCTGGCGACCGGCAGCCAGGCCCAGCTGTCGGACGGATCGCAGATCCCCAGCCTGCAGCTGCAGATGACGGCTGGAGACCCGCCCGCCATCGAACCCCACACCCAGCAGGAAGTTGCCCAACGAGGTCGGCAGCAGCTGAGCGCCCACGGGCCAGCATCAGGGCAGGAGGACGAGGAGGAGGAAGAACCCACCCCCACCGCCATGGAGGCGGCCCACCCCAACTAGATGCCAATCAGGGGGACGGGAAGAAACCAGCAGCGGAACGCTGTGCACGGCCACCCACTCCGGATCGCCACGCACAACATGCATGGGCTGCTGGCGTCGCATGGGAACCGTCTGCAGGCAGCAGTACGGCAGTGGGCAGAGCTGCGTCTGGATGTGGTGTGCCTACAGGAGACCCACCATACCAACATCCAGCACCAGTGCCTCTTTGAGCGGGACCTACGCCATGCAGCGATGCAGGCGCACACCCAAGGTTGGCGCGTAGCGGCGTACTCGTGGTCTGGCTCGACCCACACGGCGGGGGTCCTCACCCTCGTTCGGCAAGGGCTCGCGGCAGCCCTGGAGCCGCCACCGGCCGCAACCCTCCCAGCATGCGCGCGGGGCCGGTTCACCGAGTGTGTGCTCCGTTGGGGGGGCCACCGCCTGCATATCTGCAACATCTACCTTCCCACGGGCTCCACCGCAGTGGCAGCGGATACACGACGCCTTTTGTTCAGCAACATTCTCGCTGCCACAGCGACGCGTGTTGCAGCCGCAGACAACGACACCACCCTCATCTGGGCGGGCGACTTTAACTTCGTGGAGGACCCGGAGCTGGACTCGTCAGCGGGCCCAGGGGGCCGTCGAGGGGACGGGCCGATAGCGGACATGAGACGGCAGGCGGGCCCCATCATGGTTGACACCCACCGACACCTCCACCCCCCAGCGCCGCGACTTCACCCACCTGTACCGCGCGCCCATCCCGGGGGGCTCCCGCCTCGACCGCATCTACATCAACCAACCCATGCTGCCGTACATATGCCACACCGCCATCACCTTCCACACACTGTCAGACCACAGGATCGCGGTGCTGCACCTGCTGCCACGCCGGAGTGAGGAGCGGGGCCCAGGCATCCGGCGCACCCGCCTGGCCTTCACGGGGCACGAGGACCTCGCAGCCAGCATGGACGCCTGGATCCGCAGCCAGTGCGCGGAGGCGCCCTCTGCCGAGAACAATCCGGCAGGCCTGATCGCGTGGTGGCCGGGCTTCAAATGCCGCCTCGCCAGCCTGGCCCACCGGCTCAACAAAGCAGCACAGCAACGCAGGCAGCGGCCCGGCACCCGTGCCCGGGAGGCACTCACAGCGGTTCAGCTGGCCCAGCAGGCAGTTGATGCAGCGCCCACAGCACCCCAGCCGCTGCAGCAATTAGCGGAGGCACAGGCGGCCTTAGCCAGGGCACACCAAGAGGACGGCCGCAAGGCAGCGAAAGAAACACGCGCCCATTGGCTCCGGGCGGGTGAGCGGGCCGGCCCCGCCCTGACAGCATTCCTGCAAGCCCAGACGGCCGAGCAACAGCCCGCCCCAGTCGCGCTCCAAGCACGCACCGGTCGCCTGGTCACCAATCCAGCACAACTGCCGCAGGTCGTAGCGGATTTCTGGGCCGAGATCTGCCGGACACCCACTTTCGTCAGCCCCGATGCTCGACAGGCGGTGCTAGCACAGCTGTCTGCGGCCAACATCAGGCTCCCCACTGAGGCGGATGAGCAGCTGGGCTCCAAAACCATCACAGCAGCAGAGCTGCGAGTCGCGCTGGTCAAGAGCCAGCCCGGCAAGGCACCAGGATGGGACGGCATCCCAGCCGACCTGTACCGCAAGTTCTGGTCCGCCATTGGCCCCACCATGGCCGGCCTATTCACGGCCATTGGCATGACGGGGCAGGTGCCGGCCGGTTTCCTTGAGGGCGTTATCACGGTGCTCTACAAGAAGGGCGACCCCAAACAGCCCGGTAACTACCGCCCCATCACGCTGCTGTGCTCAGACTACCGTCTGCTCGCCAAGGTGCTGGCCAACCGCCTGGGCCCAGCCCTGGGAAGCGTCATCTCCCCCGAACAATCGGCCTTCCTCCCCAAACGACTCATCGGGGCCAGCGTGATGTTCCTGCGCCACCTATCCCACCTCCTCCGCAAGCAGAACCGCCGGGGCCTCCTGGCGTTCCTGGACTTCGCGAAGGCATACGACACGGTGGACCGTGGCTTCCTGCTGGCCGCAATGGAGACGATGGGGGCGGGCCCGCAGCTGTGCAGCTGGGTACAGCTGCTACTCAGCAACACGCAGGCACGAGCCATGGTCAACGGCTTCAAATCGAGGCTGGTCGTGATGGAGGCAGGTGTGCGGCAGGGGTGCCCCCTTGCGCCCCTGCTGTACCTCTTTGTCGCTCAGGCCCTGCTATGCTGGCTACAGAGCCGAGACGTGGGAGTCAGACTACTACCCAGTGCTCCAGACCGCATCACAGCCTGCCAGTTCGCGGACGACACCGAAGTGGCGCTCGAGAGCGAGGAGTCCGTGCCATCCTTCCTGGAGGCCATGGAGACCTTTGCCCGGGCATCAGGCCAACGCCTCAATCTGGATAAAGTAGAGCTTCTGAGGGTGGGCGCCGAGAACCCGCAGCAGCAACCACAACCGGCGGGCAGGCAACAGCCGCAGCCACCGCAGCAGCAACACCAGCCGCAGCAGGAAACCATTGGCGGGCTCAAAGTGGTCACCACCGCCACAGCCCTGAACTTGCCGGTGGACAACCGGCCCAGCCCCCCGCAGCCCGACTGGCCCAAGATGCTGGCGGGGGCCTACAAGCGGATGCAGCGGCTCTCCCGCTTCCCGCTGTCGGCCTTTGGCCGGGCCACCGCTGCGTCAGCCTACGGCCTGCAAACGGTCACCTGGCACATGGAGCACGGCGGGCCGCCCCCGGACAGCACGCTGAACCACATCGGGCGGCTGACGGCCCGCCTAGTCGACCGGCGACAGGGCCCAGAGGACCGGGGCCAGCGCCTCACCGGCATACCCAGCAGTCTCCTGGCCGGCCACCCATCGGCCGGGGGCTTTGGCCTGCTACCGCTCTCCCAACACATTCGCGCGCGCCACGCGGTCTGGGCCGTACGCTTCATGGCGCAGGCTATGCCGACGGCAGGAGATGGGGAAGGGGGTGTGGGAGCTGAGGCGGCCGCGGAGGCAGGCGGGGATGGCGGGGGGGCAGTGGCAGCCGGCAGTGAGGCCAGGGTCCTACACCCTTGGATCCGCACACTGTCCGCCTACCTGGAGCTCGTCCACCCCGCTTTCCAGCCGTGGGCCCTGACAACTGCCCGGGCCACGGGGCCCTGGCTCGGCGGCAGCGACCTGCCCGCCGACATCAGCCGAATCGTGGGGGCCCTGGGGCACCTGCCACCGCCGGAGGACATTGGCAGATCTCCGCTGGTGCCCGGCGACTGGTGCTGGGGGGCCGCGCTGTGGGGCAACCCGCTGCTGCCCAACGCCGCCAACGACGCAAACGTCGTGGCCGTCAGCCGTCGACCGGGCCTGGAAGCATACCATGCGGGGCTAACGTCATGCAGGAAACTGCGCACGGTAGGAGACCTGGTACGGGTATGGGTGACACTGGACGGCAGCCAAGCCACCACCCTCCAAGGAGCGGCCTGGCATGAGTGGGCCCGGGAGCACCTCGACCCAGCCGCGACCCCAGCCCAGCTGCAGGACAAGGAAACGGCCCGTGCAGCTCTGGGGGCCTTGCATAACGATATCAGCCCGGCCTGGCTGGAGGCAGCGGGTGTGGTGGAGACCAGGCTACAGCAGCAGCGGCAGCAGGCGGAGGCGGAAGGACTCCAGCAGCAACAGCAACCGCCGGCACCGCCACCGCCAGTTTGCGCGCAGGTGATGGCCATGATCGTCGGGCGACTGGGGTGGCGCCTTCCCGGGGGAACGGACGCAGTGCCGCTCCGCCGCCTGACGGTCAGCCAGGCGACACAACTACAGGACGGGCCGGCCAGCGAGCGGCGAGTGGCTTTGGTCACCAAGTTTGTGCGGGAGGCCCTGAGCACGCCGGAGAACCAGGCGCCTCCCCACCTCGCCGCCGAGCTCAGCCGTTTCCGGGCAACCCAGGCACGCCTGTGGTCCGGAGTGCGCTGGGAGAACGACAACAAGGAGACTATGTGGCGCCTAGCGGTGGACGGCGTACCCCTGCCTGGCAACACACACCTGGTCCGGGTGCCCATTGAGGCGTGCGGGTGCGGGGCCTATGGGGAGGCCGATGCCGGCCAACCCTGCTCCCCGCGACTGCACCACTTCTGGGAATGCCCGGTCGCGAGGGCCGTTCGGGAGCAGATCGACCGGCACCTGCCACCCCCCCAAGCAGCAGCGGGGGCCACCACCACCCGGCAGCAACTCTGGCTCGCCCAAGCGCCACCTGGGTGTGAGCAGGCCCCCTGGGACGTGATCGCCCTAGCGGCGCTGTCCGCCATGGAAGTCGGAAGGTGCTGCCTTCGAGCAGCAACCCGAAGGCAGGGGCGGGATGGGGCCGCAGCAGCGACGGGGCAGCAGCAGCAACAGCAGCAGCAACAGGTGCAGCCCCAGCCAGAGCAGCCCCAGCGACAGGGACCGCGCCAGCGGGCCATCACCGACTTCTTCGCCCGGGAGGGAGGGGCAACACAGCAGGAGGGACCCGCGCTGAACGCCCCCGCGGGTGAATCACCGACGCAGGAAGCAGGGGCCGGAGAGGTGGCGGCGGGGGAAGCGGCGGCGGCAGCAGTAGGGGCAGCAGCGGCAGCAGCGCGGGGTGCAGCCGAAGCCTCGCCGCTGGAACGGGCGCGCGCCCGCGCGGTGACGGACTTCTGGGCGCGCTTGCGCTCGTTCGCGGCGCTGGAGACCCCCCGGCACGGCTGGGACAGAGTGGGGCCGCAGCACCCCATCCTAGCGGTCGTTGAGGAGCGAATGCGGTGCGCAGCCCCGGTGGAGATCACGGCCTAAGCAGCTGTGCTAGTGACGGGGCAGGGGCGTTGGTTGGAGGGGAGGAGGGAGCGGGCGGTGGGGGGGAGGAGGGTGGGGGGGATTGGAGGGCTGGGGGGGGAGCCTGGAGAGGGCGAGTGGAGCGAGGAGAGCAGGAAGGGCGGTGGGCAAGAGGAGGGCTGGGCGTGCGGGCAAGGGTTTCCTGGCCGAGGGTCTCGTGGGCTAGCAGGGAGGGGAAGGAGCAGGCCTGTGTGCTTTGTCTGGTGTGAGTGTGGGTGTGTACCCTCTTCCCGGGAGACGGGGCCCGTCGAGGAGTAAGGGGCGGTTTTGTGCTGTCTGGCGGCTGAGGAGTGCGGCGCGGGAGGCCTGCAGTTTTGGCGCTTTAGGGAGAGGGAGAGGTGGAGAGGGAGGGGTTGCAGAGGGAGGGTAGGTGGTGCTGGGCTCCGCAGGCGGCCAGGGACGGAGGGGCAGGTTTTCTCTGCGTGGTAGGCGAGGGCAGGCAGCGCCTATGAGCCGTGCCCCGTAGGGGGTTTTCCAGGGGGGCGCCGCGCCGGCTTGTCATCCCCCCCGCGGCCGTGGGTGTTTGTTTTGCCCCGCGCTGGGCAGTGTCGGGGAACCTGTAGCCCCCAGGAGGAGGCCGCCTGGCGGGCCAACGTGCGGTTGGGTGCTTTAGTGAGCGGTTCCTGCAGCAGCACCTTGGTTGTCGTGTTCGTTGTGGCAGTTGGGCTCCTTGCTGTGCTGGCTTTCGTGGGAGCCCTTGGTGAGGGGACTCAGCCCCTCGTTCTCGTGAGGGACCTTGTCTGGGGGCCTAGGTGGGCTTTCCCTTGCCTCGTTTTTTTTCTGGGCTGCGGTGGTGCCGCCCCGTTGTCGTGGGCCCCTGCCCCAGGGGTAGAGGGCGTTCAGAGGCACTCTTTGCGTAGAGCTCTAGAGCCCCGTGAGCGCGCGAGGAGGCTGGCCAGGTGGGGGGTGGTAGCTAGTCTTGGTAGGCGTTTTTGGTTGAGGTGTGTGACGCCTCTCGCGTGGCTCCCGCTAAGCGCGGCCCGCAGTCGTCTGCGCCGCTGAGTTGGTTGGCCAGGGGCCGTGGTGGGTGCCCCTGGCTGACGCGATTGAGGGAGTGAGGCGCGCGCGGCGGAACAGACGGACGTAGCCGCGCGCCCGCCCCTGCGCTGTGTCTCGGCCCGGTCAGGGCCCCCGGTGCTCGTCCTGTCTCAGGGCGAGTCGCCCACAGTGTAACACCCGTTAACCATTGGGGATGCTAGCCTGGAGTATGGCCCAGACTACCCTGTGCCCGATCCCAGCAGCTACTGCAACGGAGGTGGCCGTGTTGTTGAGCCTCGCTACTGTGGCCGTGATGGCTATGCAGCAGAGTACGATGAGAATTGCTCTGACGCCGCGCCTAGTGACTGCGACGACGGTGGTTATGCCGCATCTGGTAGCCGCTACGACTACTGTGGCCGTGACGGCTATGCAATGGAGTACGATGAGGACGGCTCTGACGCCGCGCCTAATGAATACGACTACGACGGTGGTTATGCCGCGTCTGATAGCCGCAACGACGGCCGAGATACCACGCTTGCTGGTTACTACAGCGATGGTGCTGATGACCCTGCACCTGACTGCCTTGATCATGGCCTTGATATTGAGCCAAACCGCTATGACTATGATTCTGACAGTAATGAGGACATGTACAGTAGTGCCCCAGAATCGACGGACACAGACTTCCCAGATAAGCTCAACCTCCTCCTCGTGCGCCGCTTCACGTTTTGTGGTGCCACGAGCGGCAACGCCGCGAACACCAGTGTCAACACTCTCGGTTCGGACTCTGTTTCTAAGGAGTCTTGCTCGCCGTCGAAGCCAATCAACGCTGCTGGAGCCTGCAGCCAACAGACAGCCTACCAGCCGCCCTCTGAGCTGCGGCCTGAACCACTTGGGATACTGCCTTTTTCTGTCAACGAGGAGCTTTCTTCCCCGGACATGCCGCTTACAGCAGGGTACTCGGACCAGCCTGGAACATTTCAGCCTGATCAGCCTGGTTCTGTTGTGCTTTCCGCTGCCACGGACGATAACTTTGGCTTCCTCTCTCCCGCCAGTGATGGGTCCATAGGCTCGTACGGCCATGCGTACGGCACTACGGAGGCGCCGGTTGCCTTGAGCCCGAATAAGACCCCGTACGGTGCAGCGACTCCCTTAGCAAGTGGCCCTGAGGACGCCGTGTACGGCTCTCCGCCGGCCCCATGCAACGATCCCGACCCAGTCACTCTGGCCGATGAGGTGCCCCCGAACAGTGTGGGCCCCATCGTTAGTCTTGTCACAGACACTCAGAACGTCCGCATCAAGCAGTCGGAGGCAGCCGAGCCTGACGTTTCATCCGACTCTGCAGAGAAGTACACAGCTCCCAGGCAGCCAACAAGCAGTCTTCCCGAGGAGATGGGCTTAGTCGTGCCCAACAGCAGTCACGTGGGTACTCACGACGCCTTCAGCCAACACGAGAGTTCCTTGGGAACCCCAGATGCACTGCTTCACCGGACATCCCGGCCGTCAACTGCGCGTCTTTGGGCATCCCTGCAGCTGCGGGTACAGCCCATTTGGGCGACTTCCAAGGTCCACAGCGCACATTTCCCCCCTCCGGAGCGCACTTTCTGCTCCAACGGAGCCCGCTACCCGTACTTTAAGCCACAACCGCCCACGGAGGCGCCACTGCATGGCCTGTTTCTGGGCATGCTGCTGAGCCTGCTCGGCCTCCACGCCACCATGAAGGAAACCCGAGGCTGCGCCCGGTGCCTTTCAGATCCAGGGACGGAGTTGGATCGCGCAAAACAGGAGCTGCTCAAGGTGTTTCCAACGCAGTTCTATGTCAAGGAGACTGTGTGATTTGTCTTATTCCGTCCGTTATCAGGATGTTGCCACGAAGTAACGCTGTTTTCAGCGCATCTAAAGGTTCACAAACCCCTGGTTTGAAGTGGGAAGTACAGAACTGACCGGGGTCGGTCAGAATTTTAGGGAGGGCACGCGACAGCTGTCGAGAGCAAGCGTGGGTGATACGAATGCGCGGTTGGACGCAACAGGTCGCGAATGACGGTTGAATGTGGAACGGACTAACCCCGCGAACCTGTATGTGCGGCAGACAACGCTGAAGTGTGTGAACTAGCCCGCTCCTGTATGAGCAAGACGTAGATGTTGGTGTAAAAGTCACTCACGTTTGGTATGAACCGCGGCTCGCTGAGCCATTAGTTGCGTAGCACCATCGAAGGCCCGAGCGCTATGGCCGCGAAACGGAGAGAAACAAGATAAATACGTAATGACGGCTATAACTGACTTAGGGCAAGCGCGATCGTGCGGACGCAAAGCAATTGGCGGTTATTAACAACACGCCTCGGCGGTGTTATGTGTCCCATGGGTCAATGGGTGCCGAGACATCCAAATGTTGGTTTGAGGTATGATATAATGCTGCAAACCACCAGCAGCATACGTTGGGATGATCGCGACGGCGCGATATGCCCGATGGAATTAGGAAAAGAAGCAGCTGGTGGCAGACGCAAGGGAATTACGTTGGCAGTCTAATGACGCAATAGGTCGTACAGGCGTGGACAGTTGAGGTACGAGGGCGAGGTACATAGGTACAATGACGCGAGAATGACGTCATCGGGCCCATACCGATACGGCACAATGACGCAGAAATGACGTCATCGGGCCCTAGGATGGCGTGTTGGGCCTTATGTGCCATGAGTATATAAGGCGGTGGTCCGTAGCCATTCGGTATCTTTTGGCAGATATACAACAACATTGGCAGTTATACAACAACAGACAGACAGACAACAACCTTGGCACATTCAGACCCAAGGGTCCTTGGATCTCATACCTTGTAACTCTTAAGGTCAATTCTCTCTCTCTCTCTCTCTGAGCCTCGGTATTGCTTTATATCACTTGCACAAACACCTCTACTGTCAGCTGTCTTCGGTCATCGTCCAAGATCCCTCTTTCCCTTCAAACCTCCCTGGTTCAGCAAGACTCTTCGTCTACCAACGCTGTGCACCAGACTACATTACCTAAAGCTTGGGCCCAGGGCCTCTAGACATTACGCTGCTTCCGCATCTTGATATAGCTTCCGCATCTCGATATAGCTTCCGCATCTCGATATCGTTAGACACCAGAGGATCAACTAAAGGGTCAGGAGCACAGTGTACATCGTCGTCATACGGCACTGTGTGCGGCTGAGCATCTCTGTCAAACGTTCCTACAGACGCTCAGGGCCTATCTTAGCCCGCGTATCACTCGCGAAATTTTTTGGGTGTACGCGCTAGGTGGCCCGACGCGCGCGGGCGCGACACGTCCTTATTCGGTAGGTAGGCCGGGTGAGGGCCGGCTACCGCGAAAGCTATCGCTAAGGCCTTAATGCCCACAGCCTCGCAGCAACCACCCTATGTAGCTACAAAACCCGAAAATCACTCCTCCACGCCTTCGCGGACACCTTAACTGGCACCATGTGCCGTACCAACGCCCTTATGAGGGCACAACTCCTCTGAGTTCACAGAAAACCTTGGTTTTCTAGCGTTGCACTCAGAAAACCTTCAGTTTTTTTTATGAAAGTCCCCCTTGGCATGCGGGACGTGAGATCATTCGTTCGATCGAAAGCGAATGAGATCACTCGATTCGGGCGGGCGCATTTCGGATTAGTAATCACCCTGCTTACGTATCGAATTGATAATGTGCCTATAGATACGAACATGCTGAGTCGTGTCACCAAACGAAACATGCTTATTACAACAGTAAATATAGACAATCGATCGAAGTCGCACCTTAAGATGACTGTCAAGACTGCGATGCGGCGGCGGGCTTATTAGATCCGTCGAATCGTAGGTAACTATCTACATAGTTGCTGTCGGGCACGGTCAGGCTCGTCACTGTCAATTGTAAGAATTTTACTGGCTCTTGCCCCATGCGCGGCGGTGCTTCACTTTGGGAACGGCCAGGCCTTATGGCAATGCAGCTGCGTGTACGTATATTGATTGGACGGTGTTACTCTACATTCGTTCCTCTACATACAACTAACAGATAGAAGACGAGAAACATGTGTTGTGCCCTGACATGCTTTCAGCAGGGATATCCGTCCGCGCGGAGGAAGCGTTCCCCCGGTTTGGTGGCATGGAAGAAGCGATTACTAGATTAGCCGTCTAGTCTGCGCTGGCCAGGATGCTGGAATGAACGCACTTGGGAATGAACACCGCAACGTTATGGCCCCTTTTGATTGGTCGCTAGTTTCATCTTCTCCTGCGCCTGCTGTGGCACTTGACTACAGTGCTTTTAGGGGTTTCGGTTTCCTTGCTTGATTGGGCCCATAGCTCGTATGTATGGGATTGTTTTTAGGTTATGTATGGGGCACGCATCCCATGCCCCACGCACCCGCCGCCCATGTAACAAACACACATACACATGCACATGCACATACGCGCGTTCCGACGGTGAAATCTGACCTACTCGACTACAACGACACATTCTACCCTAGACCGCCGACCAAGCCAATCATTGAGTAAGGAAAGCGAGCTAGTCGGAAAGCGAGCTAGTCGGAAAGCGAGCTAGTCGGAAAGCGAGCTAGTCGGAAAGCGAGCTAGTCGGAAAGCGAGCTAGTCGGAAAGCGAGCTAGTCGGAAAGCGAGCTAGTCGGAAAGCGAGCTAGTCGGAAAGCGAGCTAGCGAATCGGGGGCCCGAATGAGCGATCGAGAGAGGTCAACCAGGCATATCGATGAACGATTCGAGCAAATTCGTTTGTTTGAGGTATCTGTCCGGAGGCTCTGCTGCTATGCATCCCGTGACGACTATCTTTCGCGAAACAAAGAGGACGTCTTGTAATTATTGCTCATTAGTGTGGATGGTTGATTGTTCATATGAATCCTTGCGTTGCTCTCTGTCCAGCGCCATTTTTTTATTTATTATCTATACGTACGTGCGTTACGTTCCTAGATCGCTCGCTCAGGAGCCACCCGGCCAGAGGCGAGCCGGCGAGGCGGTTCGTTGAGGGAGTACGTACGTTGGTAGGTTATTAACGATGCGGCGTCGTCTGCACAACATCTCCATCTGTGCAGTGGTAGGCGATTTCGTATGCATGGATGCGTGTGCGTGGGAGTTACCGACCAGCCAGCCAGTTGCGCGCAAGTCAGGCACGTATGTATCGGATAGTCCCGTAAGAAGCATGTCCGCCGAGGCAGCAGTCGCAAAAGCCTGCAGCTTCAGTGCAGTTTCCTGTCCCCAAGCTAACATGGACACATGGCATGGAATTGCTATAAGGAGATAGAAAAATTCTGCAGCCTGTGGAGCCTCTCTGCACGGCAGTTGCCTGCCGGGAGCCCAGCAAGCGGTACATACTAAGCAGTGCATTCGTAAACTCCCGTAACCAGCAGCAACTGCTGCTGTCAGGTACGAACAACTGCTTATTACGAGCCACCAGTTTTGGAGAAACGTGCGTACGGGCCTAGGTACGAGGCTGGCGAGAACTGCATAAAAGTCGGTGTGAACACTTGTATTTTCACCATTCAACCTCTTCGGGTGTAATCGTACTTATTCTTTGGTCCACCAAGTAAGCAATTTCCGCGAATCGGCAATAACGATACCTATCTCACAAGCCCTTCTGTTGCCACTCCAGCAGAGAGGATAGCACAGTTTACCACAGTTTAAATTTCATCCCCGCGCTCGGTGTTGCTCCATCTATCCCCAACATACAGCAGACACGCCAATGAGTCTCGGCGGTCGCCTATTGCGACCTTGTGCCGCTGCAGCGCCTCGGATGACGCTCCCTTTTCTGGGCGCTGTGTTGTTGCTGCTGCTGCTGGTGGGCTCCTCAACACCCCAGCGTGCAACCGCTGCCCGGAGTATCGCCGACGTTAAGGACGACGACGTTGTTGCCTATTCGAGCTTCGATTCGGTAGGTATGAGAAATAATGCATAGTATGTAATAATAAAGAATCCGCAGTATTCGCTTCTGCGTGCTGCTGTGTCACTGCTACATACCGCCGTCTCACAGTGTGTGCCTGGACACTTTTTTACATGTATGTGCATGTTCACCAATTTCCTATCTAGCTAGAGCCGGTGTTATTTGGGCCAGCCCTATGCCGGCTACCATACAGAGCCTTTTCAGGTGTTTGGTTCCTTCCATACTTAGCTTCCAGCCGTTTCGAACCTCTGTTGTCCTGCAATGACGATACTTACGCTTCATCATGTATGATTGGCCTCCCTACCTTGCGCTGTTCTTGTTTGCCCTACACTTCGCAGGTCCGCAATGACAACGAACCTCGCTCCGGAGGAAGAGGAACACGGCTACTTCAGCAAGTGACGGCCGTCAAGCCGCCATCGCCATCACCCCGACTGCCCCCATCCAGGCCCTCGCCCCCACCACCCTCATCCCCCAAACCCTCTCCGCCAGCGCCCCCTCCGCCCAAGCCGCCTTCGCCTCCACCACCCTCGCGACCGACGCCCCCGTCCCCACCTCTCCCGCCCAAGCCCTCGCCGCCCCTGCCCCCGTCACCTAAGCCACCTTCGCCACCGCCCTCACCTTCACCGCCTCCATCTCCACCCTCTCCACCCCCGGCACCCCCGTCCCCACCGGCACCTCCCAGGCCCCCTCCGCCGCCAGCGGCTACTTTCAGAGATATTGGCATTCGCGCCCCCGTCATAGCCATCGGAATGGCGTCCGTGCCAGGCACCCGCAAGTACCTGTTCACTCACCGGGCATTAAACTCCACACACGCCTTGACCTTGGGCACCGTTGACCTTGACAATAATGAAGTAAGTGATAGCGTGTACTTACAGGTAGTTCGTGCGTCCGTTCTGCCGGCAAGCCATTATTGACGCATAACTTATTTGAGCTGATCATATTAATGAACCTGGCAGTACGAAACCAGAATTTAAACTTAACTTACGTACCGTAAGGGCAAAAAAAGAAGGAACGCGAACACGCTTTAAAGCCTGCTGGCCTGCTTCTCCGCCGTTCCTCGATTGCAGCTGCCAACGATGACGGATGATAAGTATAATTATGTTGTGACTCTCATCACAGTCAGTCATGCAAATTAAGTCATCAATTTGCGTATGTATGCACATGTCGCATCGCTCGGCCGGCCCCTCACGCACCGCCGCAGACCACCCTCATCGATTCCATCCACGAGCACTTCTGCGCTGGTCAGCTGGTGCTGGGTGACGGCCGACCCGTCCTGGTGGGAGGATACAACGCCAACGCGGTCCTTGGCGACGGCCGGAGAATCGTCACGGTAAGCTGCTCGGGCTGGTGATGAATGGGAATGCTTCGTCTCATCCTTGTTTTCAGCGTGTGGTAGACCAGACGTGGGTCGCAGTCGACATCGATTTTAGCACGGTAAACTACATACGCGTACGCGGTCGTTGTTGTCATCTGACGTGCCGCCCCAAAAGCATTATAGCCCCTCAAAGAGCACGGAGCACTAAGCGCCGATGAGCCGGGCGTGCGTGTGCTTATTACTGCCCCACGCACGTATGTACCTCCCAGGTATACGACAACGCCACCAACACGGTGTCCAAGCTTGTGACCATGAGGTTGCAGAGGTTCGTGCGCACTTGGGGCGGGCCCTACAGCTAGCTGCCTATCGTCATGTTTGCTTTTTGATTAAATCGCCTGCTGGAACATTGGGCACCGGCGGGGTAGACGGATCTTAGACGGACGGATCATCCTGAAATATGATGAGGCGCGTTATTATGGACTAAGAAATTTTGTTCGCGGGCACGCGTGCTGGTGCTCTTGTTCGGAGCATAAGATAGACAGTCCGACATCGACAGAATCACGCAGCAAGCCTGGTAAATCAGGCTACCGACGCTTGCATATAGGCTCGCTCCTCGGCGCGCGACGGCTTGCCGATTGAGTGCATGTATGGGTCCCTCTTCGCAGGTGGTACCCCACCCCGACTCGCCTTGACAACGGATCGGTACGTTGGTTGGTTGCCGAAATGCGGGATGGATGCAGCAGGCGAGGAAGGGCTCATCATTGAATTCGTTTGAACAAATGTAACCTACCCTGCGTTGCCCCGCAATGCCCTGCAGCCCCACAGATGACACACCCGGACCCAAAAATATTGTACAAAATTATGGCTCACCACGTTACACTATATCGTATGTATGTGTGGCTCCTCATCACTGCAGGTTCTGGTTGTGGGCGGAACGGCGGAGCTTGACAGGGGCCCTCAGCTTCCGTACGCTGAGCACTTTAATCCTGACGATCCGGACGCCGGCACAGTCATCGTTGAGATGCCGCTCAGGTTCAAGCAGAACGCAGGCAATAACTGGTACGTCGTCCGGCACTTTACTAATAGGGGGTTTTATTAACGGGATGCAAACGTGAGTGATGAGTGGATGGATGGGGTGCTCTATCTACCAACGGACTGGCCGTAAGTCTTGACTAAACTATATATATAATATAATATAATATAATATAATATAATATAATATAATATAATATAATATAATATAATATAATATAATATAATATAATATAATATAATATAATATAATATAAAGCACTTGCTCAGCAAATCGCGTTGTACGATAGGTGGCTGATTCTCTATCTAGCTACTCTTCTACGTTCCGTTACCTTCATTCACTGCATGAGCTTGTTGCGAGGAACGAGCTGGGAGCTTCATTTAACGGCTGTATATATGTATGTACATACGTATGCATGATTTGTTTTGAATTTATACGCTGATTTACGTTCTTTGTTGGTGACGCAAGTAAGTACGCAAATCGCGCGTGAACTGTGCGTGATGCACTGCACGCAGGTTCCCGTTCATCAATCAACTGCCTCGAGGTAAGCAATCCTATCGATCGGAGGATGGAGTGGCTTATTTCGCACAACAGAACGTGGAGCGATAGTGCAAACCACAGCTACGTCAGCAGTCTGCTGTATGTGTGTAGTTGGGTGCATGCGCGCGCTCCCGGCTTTAGTTTTACTTATCTTCTCCTGCACCCGTCCCCGCCCTGATGCAGTCTCACATGCGCGCCTATACGTCTATTATTCTGCGTGACCGCACGCACGCCACATGAACCACGCATTAAGTGCAAACTACCCCTATGTGTAAGGGGCAGCGAAGCGCTTCTGTCCTTCGTTGTTTTGCACCGAACCGCGCGCTGCCCATACATAAACCTGTCTACGTACGTACCTGCAGGCGAGGTGCTCTGGTGGGGCAACCGTGCCGGCAGCATCACCACCACCAACTGGACGCTCGTGAGGAACCTGCCACCTATGCCGGCAGAATATCCGTGAGTTCATTAGAATGATATGACCCCCATAAAGATAAGCTACTGGAGGTTATGCCCTAGTGCGTTCGAGCAATTAATGCAAATAATTTCTTATTTAATTCCAGCGAGTACCCAAATACATAATCGCAAAAAACCTTAGGGGCAGTACATAAGGCGGTCCCTGGCGGTCTGTATGCGCCACTACTGGAAAACAGGATACATGCAGAAATGTCGTTGTACTTGCTCACCCGCCGACGGTTACACAAAATACGTCACCCGACTGATAACCCCACCATTATTGAATGCACGGTCCCGCCCCCCCTCCCCCCCCCCCCAGGTTCCACACCATGTACAAATACACATCTGCCATTGTGCTGCACGCGCTGCAGCCGGATGCAAACGGGGCGTACAACAACTTCACACTGCATATCTTCGGAGGAGCGGTACGTACAAATTAATGAATAAAGATAGATAGCCACCGCAATTATCAGAACAGGATGGAGTCCTAGTTCGTTGATTGGTGTCTTTGTCTGCCATTAGATTCTTAGTTTGGATATCAGTTAAATACTGTAGAGTATCCCCTCGTAATCACCCTCTGAACCCCTCGCTCGCTCGTTGGCCACCCTTTGTTCTACCTGTTCGTTGTGCACACATGTACTTGCTGCACTGGACGAGCCATTTGCACGGTGCTACATCTTACTGATCTAGTATTTCTGGCGTACGAGTTTTTTTGACGCACGCTTCATCACTGCATCGATTGCCCCCCGCCTGCAGCCCGTCAGCCTCGCCGCTGTCACGCCCGCCAGCAACTAACTACACCGCCCGCCTCGATTTCTGGTACTGCGGTGATGACCTCAAATCCATATGCGACGGAGGGTGAGTGCTGCGGATAAAATAGCTTGCACCAACCCATATATATATATATATATAAAGGAAGTTCTACGTGAAACAGATCAATGAACGCCATCCGTAAAAGATAGCATTCCAACTGAACTACCTCTTGCATACGTACGTGGGCATCAATCTTTCGGATCTGGCTCTGTGCCGGATCAGGGGCTTTTACGCTTAAAGACTGTACGTGCGTTTAATGCAAGCTTATATTCTGTGCACGCAGGTGGATTATCGAGTTCATGGGGGCGCGGCGGGTGATGGGAGATGCATCAGGTGTGTTGCGCGCGCGTGCGTGCGTGTCCATCCCGCCACTAGTTAGACGGAATACCGCATCGAGTGCTTGACATCCGCCCTACTGAATGAACTTTACGATGAGATTGATTGATGTTTTGTTCCATGTTGGTGTCGTACGTCTACTAATTATTACACCTTTTCTATGTTTGCAGTACTGCCCAACGGCCGGATCATGTACCATGGAGGTGCACAGGTACGCACGTACGCACGCACGCACGCAAACTATCGATATATACTAGAGCGTGCTGCAGAATGTAGCTGGATAGCAGCGGTACAACCCGTATACGTTGACTTCTCTAGCAGCGACGAAGGAGTGGCAGAGAAGTCTGGTTCTAACGACGATCGTTGTTAACGGTTAAGTTGGTTGCCGTACGGTGTACGGCTTGCAGCCAGAGGCTGCGCCTCTTGTGGGGCAGCTGCCGTCTGGAGACGGCATCTGCCGTTGTTGTTTCATCTTTTGTGTTAGCCCTTCTGCCAGGGCTAGTACTACCACTTGTTGCAACAACCCAATATTCTTTTTTGTCGTTTTTCAGTTCACAATGAGCGCGGATCAGTCGCAAGCTACGAATGAGAAGATTCAGAAGTTAATGGATGAATTGAAAGAAACGAAGGAGGAGGTACAGAAGGCTAGGGCGCAAATGGCGCGCCAACAGCTGGACCTGAAGAGCGTGTTCTCGAAACCAGCTGGTTAAACTAACAAGATCTTGCTAAGGAAGTTCGATGAGAACTTGGCCACGCACGAGAAGCTGCGGATGGTGGAGAGCGCCTTGGAGGATTTGGCGCCAAAGACGGCTGCTGGCGAGATCGACTGGGACAGCACTGAACCGGTCGTCAAGCAGGGCAGCATTGCTATGGCGGAGCTGATGCGACAGTCCCAGTTGGTGCACAGTTCCATCGTCGCGGGAGCTAAGGTGGACCAGAGCGAGCAGCTGGCGGTCATGGAGACCTATTACGAGTGGATGCAGCATAACATCGAAACGCCGCATCAGGACTACCTTACCGGCAAGAAGCGTTTGACGGATGTGCAGAACAAGGAGTACAGGGCTGCGGTGCAAGGCGTCAAGGACCGCAACAAGGAGAAGGAGAAGGAGTCGACCAAGAAAGGCGCGCAGCAGCAGTGGCAGCAGAACAGTGGGCAGAAAAGGCAGTACGGCAAGCAGGGTTTCGGTGGATACGGCGCGCAGCCGCAACCACAGCAGCAGCCGGCTGCCTGGCAGCAGCAGCAGCAGCAGTACCCGCAGGCTCAGAGGCCGCGGCGTTAATGGCCGGTGGTCGCGACGGATTGAACAATTTCGCTGCGACCCGCTGGAGGGTATTATGCGCGCCCCGTTGTTGGCCGCATTTACTTTGAGCTGAGCCCCGTTGTGGCCGCTCTAGAGCTGAGCCCCGTTGTGGCCGCTCTTGTTGAAAGAAGACGACGCGTGACAGACGCAGTTAAGAATTCATGCGAGCCCCGTCGATGGCCGCACGCGCGGAAGCCGAACAGCTGGATCTTATTAAGCGGACCCGTTGTTGGCCGCGTTGTCGAGCTGAGCCCCGTTGTGGCCGCTCTTGAGCTGAGCCCCGTTGTGGCCGCTCTTATCGGAGGACGATTATGCGTGACAGACGCAGTTTGAATTCACGCGAGTCCCGTCGCTGGCCGCGTACGTAGAAATCAGATCAGCTGGGATAGTTTAAGCGATCCCCGTTGTTGGCCGTTTTGTCGAGCTGAGCCCCGTTGTGGCTACTCTTGAGCCGCGCCCGTGTGGCCGCTCTTGCCAGACAGCAATGTGCGTAGTTGGCGCAGTGAAGCTATGCGAGCCCCGTTGTTGGCCGCTAATGCGAGTTGAGATTCTTGGGGCGACCCGTGGTGGTTTCGTCTGCTAAATAATGACCCAAATGGGCGTGCGAACCGTTAACCTCTTTTTGGTTGGGTATTGGATCATGAGCGTAGCAGGGCATTTGGTAACTGCAAGCGGGAAGGTGCCCTTATTGACATCGTTCTTGCCGATGGACCTTGGTCTTTTTGGTTGCAAACACCTGACGGTGTGGATATGTAAGCACTCGTTACACGACCCGTTCATCTGACATAGCTGATGGGCCAAGTTACATTGTCGTACGGGCTCACGGCAGCGAAGTTTTGTCTTATACGCTTTGTCTTCGTCGTCGCTCTGCAAGTCAGTCATTTACTTCTGGGATCAGCGGATAATAGAATAATCATTTGAAACACCGGGGCCGTGTTCAATTTCCGAATTTTCTCTGGCATCACAATTTACAATGTCCAACAACGATCCAGCTAATTCTATTAGGTCTCTTGTGCGTCCAGCACAGCGTTCGCTGTTTACCTCTAGGGCGGCGGCCCCGAGCAGATCATCTTTGGCGAATAGGGTGGCCAGACAGTCCGCAGGAGGACTGTCGCTTGTCCAGAAGGCCACAAATACTAGCCATAAACGCCCAGCTGAGGGCGTCGCACGTGAGGACGCGACCAAACGCCAGCAGGCACCATCATCGGTGCCGCCACCAGTCGAGCCGCAACCGATCACCAACGCGGGCCATATCCGCGCTGAGGCCGGACAACAGGACCCGGAAGGCGAGACCGCGGGCGCTCCGGCTAAAGGTGCATCGGCTTCCGCGGAGGCCGTGGGATCTCAGCCTGGCGCGAGCCAAATCCTGCCCCGAAGGCAAGCGGAGAACGACCGGAAGCCTGCGCTGTCAGGTGTGGTTGCAGACTTGCCGGAGGACTCTTGGGAGTTTGAGGGCGGTGGCGCGGATGCAAAAGTGAAACCTGCCAAACCGGTACCGCAGATGCGACACCGGCTGAGGAATAACTTGTGGTTCTGGCGGTCGTTTTGCCGCTCCTCTCTGGTCCTAAGCTGGATCGCGGTGGGATACTGTCTGATATGGAACGCAGATTGCCCAAAAGCAGGCCCAGACCCGGTCAGGCTACCCAACCACGGCTCGGCATTGCAGAACCAAGGGTTCGTGAAAGATGCGGTTGCTGAGCTCGTGGCTACGGGTGCGGCGCTGGCCTTGCCAGACGGTTCGGTCCCGCACTGCGTCATGCCTCTAGGCGTAGTACCGAAGGCAGGCACTGACAAGTTTCGTTTGATTTATGATGCGCGCTATTTGAATAAGCTGGTTGTGACGCCGAGCTTCAAATATGAGACCCTCGCGGGTTTGGGCACGGTCCTCCAGCCGGGGGACTACTTGTTCACGGTGGACCTAAAATCTGGCTACCACCATCTGGACATTCATCCGGATTTTTGGCGTTATCTAGGTTTCATGTGGGAAGGGAAATACTATGTTTTCACGCAACTCCCTTTCGGTTTGGCACCCGCGTGCTGGGCGTTTACGAAGCTCACACGGGAACTGCAGACCTTATGGCGGTCGGAAGGGCATCGCACGTCGGGTTATATCGACGATAGTATCCACGCCCACCAGGACCCAGCTGTGCTCGAGGCATGGAAGGTCAAGGTGCTTGGGGACTTCGAGAGAGCAGGTTTCATAGTCAGCGAGAAGAAGTGTGACCTCGTACTGTCACAGCAGAAGAAGTATTTGGGTGCTTTGGTGGACACCTCGAAGGGGTGCTTACTGGTGCCGGCCGAGAAGCAGATGGCACTCTTGCAAAACATTCAATTGGCTCTAGACCAACAGCCGGACGGGTGCAAGGTTCGGCAAGTCGCGTCCATTGTGGGACACCTCATGTCCATGTCATATTCCTTTGGTGAGCTCTCGACGCTCATGACACGCCGCCTGACGGCGTGGCAGGGCAATGTGCTCCGCGCGGGGTTCACGTTGGAGGACCGGATTCCCTTGGATAGCGCGAGTATTGAAGAGCTTAATTTCTGGCGTACGGCTGTGCAACGGTACGATGGCCGGAAGCCACTTTGGCCCCCGTCGAATCTACACACGATTAAGATTTTCTCCGATGCTGCGGGGCGTTCGCGTTACTCTTTTGGTGGTTGGGGCGGTTGGGCCAAGATTGAAGGGCAGCTGGTGAAAGCAGCAGGGCGCTGGGATTTCGACACGGCACCCAGATCATCCACTTACCTCGAGATGCGTGGTGTTTGGAAAGTATTGCGGAGCCTGAACACGCGTGGGCAGTTGACGGAGCAACGGGTGATGGTGAACACCGACAACTATGGGACTTTTTGCATACTTACGAAGGCGGGCTCCGTGGTACCAGACATACACGATGTGTGTATGAGCCTTTTCTGGTACGCGATCGAGCATAAGATCACCCTGGTCGCGAATTGGATTCCTCGGGAACAGAATGTGCTGGCGGATGCGTTGAGCAAGGCAGACATTTCGTCGGACTGGATGCTGCACCCGGAGGTTTTCGGCTACGTTGAATGGCTGTGGGGACCTTTTGAGGTGGACCTGTTTGCCTCGGAAACCAACCACCTGGTGCCCACTGTTGTAAGCTTTAGAAATGTCCAACTGCATGGGGGCAGTTAGAACTGCCGATTAGAGAAATGCAGAGTGCTTAAGAGCACGAGGTGAGCGGTTGTAGCGTACGGCGGTCACAGCGACCCGAACCGCAGCCAGTAGCTCCAGAGTAACTCCAATCGGAACAGACAGAACAGCTGCCAAGGACCAGTTGTCCTCAACTGTACACAGCAGATACAGTTCCCGTCTGCAACACAGCGTTACAGACCCAGCAGATAACCGATTACGAACCCAGTCAGACGGGACGTATTCAGTTGACAGTTAATGACAGAGAGGTAACAGACAGATGTATAGGAATTCAGCAGAATATTCCTAAGTCCAGAACACGCCAGATGCGTGATACAACAACTATCCCCCTTCAGGCGGCAGCGTCCCTGCTGCACGCTTAGCTTGGAGGCGCACAGCCTCAAGCTCAGGCTTCAGATCAGGGGTAAAGTGTTTCGCAGGTTCCCAGCTGTTGTGCTCAGACGAGTAGCCAGCCCATTTGACCAGCCATTCGTGCACATTGCGAAACGATTTCCCAGAACGGACGCGGCGGCAGCGATAATCCAGCACGCGCTCAACGGACCAGAGGGGTTTCGTTTCAGACAGCCAGGCGACAGGTTCAGGTTCAGGATCCACAATCGACACAGGTTCCGCGTCGGCTGCCCGTGACCGGTACGGTCGCAGAAGGGACACGTGGAACGTCGGGTGGACGCGCATATCAGACGGCAGGCGAAGCTCAGCAGCATTCTGACCAACCATGCGCACGACAGGAAACGGACCAACCCACCGCGGCAGCAGCTTACGAGGACCCTTCGCCAGCTTGCGAAGGTTCTTCGTGCTGAGCATCACCAGCTGTTCAGGCGCGAAGGACACGTCCTTCTTGTTGCGGTTGTAGTATTCAGCAGTCCGTTGTTGCGCCGCTTCCATGCTCGCTTTCGCTTCTGTCAGCCGGGTCACAAAGGACTGGGCGAAATGCTTAGCGGCAGGGACGTTCACGTCAAGTTCGCGCCAGATGGGTAACGCAGGGTGGAAACCGTAATTCAGAAAGAAGGGGCTCCGTCCCGTGCTACGATTCACAGCATTGTTCAGTGCGAACTCAGCGGCAGACAGATGGGTATCCCAGGTAGTAGGCTCTTGGCCCGCATAGTTACGCAGCATATCTCCCAGGGTGCGGTTCGTCCGCTCAGTTTGCCCGTCAGTTTGGGGATGATAGGCCGTGGACATGCGCAACTTGACACCCAGCAGAGCAGACAGCGCGCCCCAAAACTTACTCGTGAACCTAGTGTCACGGTCGGATACAATATCCTTGGGAACGCCATGCAAGCGCACTACGTTATCGAAAAACAGGCGTGCGGCATGTTCAGCAGTACAGGCAGTGGTCGTGGGAGCCAGGTGCGCCATCTTAGTCAGTCGGTCAACAAAAACCGCGATAGCGTCGTATCCCCCTTCAGTTTTGGGGAGCGAGACCACAAAGTCCAAAGAGACACTGTCCCAGGGGTTGGCCGGAATCGGCAACGCTTGCAGCTGCCCAGGGGTCTTACCGGACTGTGGTTTGTTACGCTGGCACAGATCGCACGACAGCACGTAGTCCTCCGCATCACGGGCCAGCCGAGGCCACCAGAAGGTACGGGAGACCAACTCGCACAGGCGAGTACCGCCAGGATGCCCAGCAAGAGCCCCGTCGTGGTAATGCCGCAGGATGGTACGCCGCAGGTCGGCGTTATTGGGCACCACGATCTGTCTAACGCCGTGACGGGAGCGGACCCACAGGCCGTTGGACAGGGTCAGATCAGCGACGTTACGGGGGGTCAGGAAGTAGGGATCAGCAGCAGTGGCATCCTTCAGGCGCGTAGCGAGGGCAGGGATCGTAAGAGGCTCAGGGTCCGGCGCAGGCGCAGGCACAGGCGCGGCGGGCGCAGGCGCGGCGGGCGCGGCAGGCGCGGGCGCGGCGGACGGGTTGAAAGCCACCTGCCGAGCTTGACTACGCGTGACAACAGACAGAATGGCGGCGTGCAGAGAAGGGTGGCGACTGAGAGCGTCGGCAACGTTAAGTGAGCCGGACAGATACTCCCAAGTATAGTCGAAACGCGACATATACTCAAGCCAGCGCGCCTGGCGCCGGTTCAGGGTCGGCACACCTTGCAGAAACGTAAGGGGCTTATGGTCAGTCTTAAGAGTGAAATGGCGGCCTTCAAGGTAACAGCGCCACTCTTTCAGAGCGTGCAAAACAGCAAGCAGTTCCTGTTCCCCGGTGGTGTAGCGGGTCTCAGCGCCGGACAGCTTCTTGCTGGTGAAAGCGACAGGACGACCCTCTTGCAGCAGAACAGCGCCAGTGCCGTACAGGGAAGCGTCAGTGATAACTTCGACACGGTACGTCAGGGACGGGTCAGGGAACCGCAGCATGACATCGTCAGCAACAGCACGCTTAAGCTCATCAAAAGCCTTCTGACATTCAGGAGTCCAGGCGTCAGCAGATGAGAAAGCACCCTTACGAGTCAGGTTGGTCAGCGGCGCAGCAGTGATGGAGTAACGCGAAATGAACTTGCGAAAGTAGTTGGTCAGTCCCAAAAATTTACGCAGTTCCTGCAAGTTCGCGGGAGCGGGCCAGTTGCGGACCGCAGCAGACTTGCGCGGGTCCATGCGGATACCGTCAGCAGAAACGATATGCCCCAGATACTCCACCTGAGGTTGTACCCAGTGGCACTTGGACTTCTTCGCGTACAGCTGCTCGCGCCGAAGAACCTCAAAGACAGAACGAAGGTGCTGCAAGTGCTCCTCGCGGGTGCGGGAGTAGATCAGAATGTCGTCCAAGTAGCACACAACGAACTTATCCAGAAAAGGCCTGAAAATACGGTTCATAACAGCTTGAAACGTAGCAGGTGCGTTAACCAGGCCAAAGCTCAGTACGGTGTATTCGTAATGACCGAAGGGCGTACGGAAAGCAGTTTTCGCAATATCAGAATCAGCAATGCGAATTTGATTGTAGCCCTGTTGCAGATCAATAGAACTGAAGTATGCAGCGCCGCGCAGCTTATCCAGCAGGTCATCAACGCGCGGCAGCGGATACTTGTTCTTAACAGTAACAGCATTCAGTCCCCGATAGTCAATGCACATGCGGAGACCACCATCCTTTTTGCTCACAAACAGGATAGGCGCAGAGTAGGGCGAGGTGCTAGGGCGAATCATACCCTTAGCCAGCAGATCAGTCACTTGCCGTTTAGCCTCGTCCAACTCCAGCGGGCTCAGCCGGTACATAGGACGCGAGACAGGTTGCGCGCCAGGTTCCAGCGGGATGGTGTGGTCGACAGGACGCATGGGCGGCAGACCAGGGATATCACGGAAGAGATCTGCGTACTCTTCCAACAGAGCAGCGACTGCAGGGTCTTGTTCAGTAGAAGGGTTAACTGCGGCGTTGAGGCGCAGTTTGGGCTGAACAAGCACAGCATGGGCACCTTTGCGAAGCAAACGCGCAGCGGCCTTGCGCCCTATAGGCTCAGGGTCGGCACGCTGACAAAGCGCAGCAACAGCAAAATTCACAGAAGGTGCAGCGGCGGCAGTAGGCGCAGGCGAGTCAAGCAGCGGTACTTTGTACTGCCGCACCCCGTGCCGCAGGAACAGGGCACGCTTGCCGTAATCCAGCAAGGCAGCGTGTTGCGACATGGTACCCGAACCCAGAATGAACGGTGCCGCATCAGTAAGTTCAGCAAGTACGTAGGGTTTCAGCGTGACGTGCAGCGAGCCGAGCGCGACGCGTAACGACACCTCCCCTAGAATGCGGTTGCGCCCTCCGTCAGCAAGGGTGACATGCGACCAAGTGCTGTCCCGCAACGGCAATCCCAGTTGGCGTACCACAGATTCAGAGACGAAATCATGACTCGCGCCGGAATCGACCAGAGCCTTGAGAGGCAAACCAGCCGAAGTCAGTTGAACCAGCGGGAGATGATCGCCTGAAATGGAAGAGAGGACTGGAAGGGAAAGAGAAGACAGGAAAGGGATGCTGGCGATCGCCGGAGCTGCAGACGGCGCGTCATACCAGACGTCGACAGAGTACGGCAGCGGCGGTAGAAGTACGGGAGAACCGCTGAGGTCAAGCCCGTTGAACAGCTGACTACCAAGACCGAACCGATGAACCTTACGAAGTCCAGGGAGAAGGTCAGCTGCTTTACGCTCAAGGTACGAAGGCAACAAAATGCAAGCAGCTGTATCAGGGCGCTGACGCTTGCAAGCACGGTAGTGGGCTAGCTGAAGCTGTAACGCACGCAGTGAAGAGGGGACAAACAGAACAGTATGACCACCCAGTTGGGCCGAAGACAGCGAACGATTGCACGGCGCGAACAGATTACACAGCGCGCGCGCCTCTCCAAAGCCGGCACGCACAGTGCGCGCGTCAAAAGAGATGCAACGTCCCAGCAGTCCTTCCAGCTCAGCCAACACAGCAGGCGTCACAGCGCGCGCGGCACGGAAACGACAGAGTTCCGGCGCGGCGGCAGCAGCAGCAAACCCAGGGGGTATCCCCTCAGAACCAGCCTGGGCAGCCCGTCAGTTCCCCTTGCCCCGGTTGTTCCCGCGCTTGCCCTTGGCCTTGCCGTCCCCGCTACCCCCCGCAGCAGCAGCAGCAGCGTCGTTCTCCGCCTTGCGGCGCAGCCAGGCCGGGTTAGAGCAGGCAGAGACGCCGTGGGTCTTCGCGCCGCAAGCCAGGCAGCGGTTGTTCTCCTTGCGCCAGAGGTATATGGACATCTGACAGCCAAACTTGGTCATGACGCCAGACGGCGCCGGCGGCGGCGGGTCGTTGTCGGCAGCAGCGGCAGCGAGGGAAGCGCGCCGAGAAGCGGGCTTCTTGCGGCGGACCTCCTGGAAGTCCGGGGAGGCAGGGTGCGCCGCGGCAGCAGTCGGCGACCCAACAGCGGACGACGGCCCAGCAGCACCGCCGACGCGCCGACGCTTGGCAGTGGCGTCCTCCTCCTCGACCTCCTGAACAGAAAGGAAGTTAAACCGGGCAGCAGGCGAGCGGGCTTGTTTAGCAGCTTCAAGTTGACGCTCTTTGCGGAGCGCGTAAGCAGCCATGTCGTAGTAAGAGCCGAAGGTCTTCTTCGCACAGTACTCATACAGGACATCAGACAGGCCATGGTGAAACCAGAATCTGCGCTCGCCGTCAGCAAATTCAGGAATGGCAGTGATAAGGGCCTCAAAACGCGCTTGGTACGAAGCAACGGCCTCGGCAGTACGCATGCGATAACGACCAGTGGACAGTTTCTGCCGAGCCTCTTGCTCGCGAGACTGAACTTGCGGAGCAAAACGAGCAAGCAATGCAGCAAGCAAAGCGTCAGAGGTATAGCCACTGGTCTGCGCTAAAGTCCACTCATCGTGATAGCAGCCAAACCGTCAAGGGCTGAACCAAGAAACAGACAACGAACCTCATCAATATGACCACCTTTTACCAAAGGGAAGAACTTCTTGACGTCCCGGACAAAGACGCGAGTAGCATCGGCGGCGGCCCGGACGTTAAGCTTGCCTTCAATCGGGATATTCAGCTTAGGTGGAGGCACATTAAGTTTAAGTACCTCGTCAGTGTCGGTAGCCATGGGCGCGACGCCAGCAGCGGCGTCAGCCCGGGTTGCAGCAGCAGCAGCAGAGTGAACGCGAGTCGCAGCAGCAGCGTTCTCGCGGACAGCAGCGTTGTTCACGTGGGTCTCAGCAGCGACGTGGGCCCCAGCAGCAGCAGCGGTGGTGGCCACGATGCGACCTGAAAGACGGCGCCGAGGGCGAAGGTTCAGCACATGGTCAGGTAAGTATTGCCTCAGGTTAAAAGGATCCTCAAGGTCGGAATCGACGCCCTCAGCAGCGCGGCCAGCAGCAGGCGGGTCAGTAACAGCAGTTGGGTCAGAACGCGCAGCATCGGTAGGAACAGCAGGGTCCCTAGCAAGCGCATTCAGTGCAGCCGCAGCAGCAGCGGCAGCATCCTCAGCAGCAGCATCAGCTCCTTCTTCATTCTCATGCTGAGGTGAAGCAGGAACATATGGGTTGCCGTCGGCGTCAAGCAGGACACCGGACATGACGGGCAACGACAGTCAGTAACCGCGCACCCAAGCAAGTAGCCGCTCGAGCGACCACGGCCTCGTCAGGGCAGAAGTCCAGCAGGGCCTCTGGGTCGAGTGGTGCGGTCTGAACCTCCTGGTCGACAGAGGTCTTAGACGGCCCAGCAGCGCCGCCAGCGACAGTGGGTTGCTCTGCAACAGCTAAGGGAAGTTAGACTAAAGAAAGCCCGGCAGGGCCAGTTAGAAGACTGGGAATTTACAAACCTCCAGCAGCCGCAGCAACCAGCTCGTCAATGTTCATATCGGCTGGAACATCACCGAAGTGGAGGTCGTCCTCCATGGTAACAGCTAGCAGCGAAAATGGCCAGATAACTGCGTCTCGATACCAACTTGTTGTAAGCTTTAGAAATGTCCAACTGCATGGGGGCAGTTAGAACTGCCGATTAGAGAAATGCAGAGTGCTTAAGAGCACGAGGTGAGCGGTTGTAGCGTACGGCGGTCACAGCGACCCGAACCGCAGCCAGTAGCTCCAGAGTAACTCCAATCGGAACAGACAGAACAGCTGCCAAGGACCAGTTGTCCTCAACTGTACACAGCAGATACAGTTCCCGTCTGCAACACAGCGTTACAGACCCAGCAGATAACCGATTACGAACCCAGTCAGACGGGACGTATTCAGTTGACAGTTAATGACAGAGAGGTAACAGACAGATGTATAGGAATTCAGCAGAATATTCCTAAGTCCAGAACACGCCAGATGCGTGATACAACAACTATCCCCCTTCAGGCGGCAGCGTCCCTGCTGCACGCTTAGCTTGGAGGCGCACAGCCTCAAGCTCAGGCTTCAGATCAGGGGTAAAGTGTTTCGCAGGTTCCCAGCTGTTGTGCTCAGACGAGTAGCCAGCCCATTTGACCAGCCATTCGTGCACATTGCGAAACGATTTCCCAGAACGGACGCGGCGGCAGCGATAATCCAGCACGCGCTCAACGGACCAGAGGGGTTTCGTTTCAGACAGCCAGGCGACAGGTTCAGGTTCAGGATCCACAATCGACACAGGTTCCGCGTCGGCTGCCCGTGACCGGTACGGTCGCAGAAGGGACACGTGGAACGTCGGGTGGACGCGCATATCAGACGGCAGGCGAAGCTCAGCAGCATTCTGACCAACCATGCGCACGACAGGAAACGGACCAACCCACCGCGGCAGCAGCTTACGAGGACCCTTCGCCAGCTTGCGAAGGTTCTTCGTGCTGAGCATCACCAGCTGTTCAGGCGCGAAGGACACGTCCTTCTTGTTGCGGTTGTAGTATTCAGCAGTCCGTTGTTGCGCCGCTTCCATGCTCGCTTTCGCTTCTGTCAGCCGGGTCACAAAGGACTGGGCGAAATGCTTAGCGGCAGGGACGTTCACGTCAAGTTCGCGCCAGATGGGTAACGCAGGGTGGAAACCGTAATTCAGAAAGAAGGGGCTCCGTCCCGTGCTACGATTCACAGCATTGTTCAGTGCGAACTCAGCGGCAGACAGATGGGTATCCCAGGTAGTAGGCTCTTGGCCCGCATAGTTACGCAGCATATCTCCCAGGGTGCGGTTCGTCCGCTCAGTTTGCCCGTCAGTTTGGGGATGATAGGCCGTGGACATGCGCAACTTGACACCCAGCAGAGCAGACAGCGCGCCCCAAAACTTACTCGTGAACCTAGTGTCACGGTCGGATACAATATCCTTGGGAACGCCATGCAAGCGCACTACGTTATCGAAAAACAGGCGTGCGGCATGTTCAGCAGTACAGGCAGTGGTCGTGGGAGCCAGGTGCGCCATCTTAGTCAGTCGGTCAACAAAAACCGCGATAGCGTCGTATCCCCCTTCAGTTTTGGGGAGCGAGACCACAAAGTCCAAAGAGACACTGTCCCAGGGGTTGGCCGGAATCGGCAACGCTTGCAGCTGCCCAGGGGTCTTACCGGACTGTGGTTTGTTACGCTGGCACAGATCGCACGACAGCACGTAGTCCTCCGCATCACGGGCCAGCCGAGGCCACCAGAAGGTACGGGAGACCAACTCGCACAGGCGAGTACCGCCAGGATGCCCAGCAAGAGCCCCGTCGTGGTAATGCCGCAGGATGGTACGCCGCAGGTCGGCGTTATTGGGCACCACGATCTGTCTAACGCCGTGACGGGAGCGGACCCACAGGCCGTTGGACAGGGTCAGATCAGCGACGTTACGGGGGGTCAGGAAGTAGGGATCAGCAGCAGTGGCATCCTTCAGGCGCGTAGCGAGGGCAGGGATCGTAAGAGGCTCAGGGTCCGGCGCAGGCGCAGGCACAGGCGCGGCGGGCGCAGGCGCGGCGGGCGCGGCAGGCGCGGGCGCGGCGGACGGGTTGAAAGCCACCTGCCGAGCTTGACTACGCGTGACAACAGACAGAATGGCGGCGTGCAGAGAAGGGTGGCGACTGAGAGCGTCGGCAACGTTAAGTGAGCCGGACAGATACTCCCAAGTATAGTCGAAACGCGACATATACTCAAGCCAGCGCGCCTGGCGCCGGTTCAGGGTCGGCACACCTTGCAGAAACGTAAGGGGCTTATGGTCAGTCTTAAGAGTGAAATGGCGGCCTTCAAGGTAACAGCGCCACTCTTTCAGAGCGTGCAAAACAGCAAGCAGTTCCTGTTCCCCGGTGGTGTAGCGGGTCTCAGCGCCGGACAGCTTCTTGCTGGTGAAAGCGACAGGACGACCCTCTTGCAGCAGAACAGCGCCAGTGCCGTACAGGGAAGCGTCAGTGATAACTTCGACACGGTACGTCAGGGACGGGTCAGGGAACCGCAGCATGACATCGTCAGCAACAGCACGCTTAAGCTCATCAAAAGCCTTCTGACATTCAGGAGTCCAGGCGTCAGCAGATGAGAAAGCACCCTTACGAGTCAGGTTGGTCAGCGGCGCAGCAGTGATGGAGTAACGCGAAATGAACTTGCGAAAGTAGTTGGTCAGTCCCAAAAATTTACGCAGTTCCTGCAAGTTCGCGGGAGCGGGCCAGTTGCGGACCGCAGCAGACTTGCGCGGGTCCATGCGGATACCGTCAGCAGAAACGATATGCCCCAGATACTCCACCTGAGGTTGTACCCAGTGGCACTTGGACTTCTTCGCGTACAGCTGCTCGCGCCGAAGAACCTCAAAGACAGAACGAAGGTGCTGCAAGTGCTCCTCGCGGGTGCGGGAGTAGATCAGAATGTCGTCCAAGTAGCACACAACGAACTTATCCAGAAAAGGCCTGAAAATACGGTTCATAACAGCTTGAAACGTAGCAGGTGCGTTAACCAGGCCAAAGCTCAGTACGGTGTATTCGTAATGACCGAAGGGCGTACGGAAAGCAGTTTTCGCAATATCAGAATCAGCAATGCGAATTTGATTGTAGCCCTGTTGCAGATCAATAGAACTGAAGTATGCAGCGCCGCGCAGCTTATCCAGCAGGTCATCAACGCGCGGCAGCGGATACTTGTTCTTAACAGTAACAGCATTCAGTCCCCGATAGTCAATGCACATGCGGAGACCACCATCCTTTTTGCTCACAAACAGGATAGGCGCAGAGTAGGGCGAGGTGCTAGGGCGAATCATACCCTTAGCCAGCAGATCAGTCACTTGCCGTTTAGCCTCGTCCAACTCCAGCGGGCTCAGCCGGTACATAGGACGCGAGACAGGTTGCGCGCCAGGTTCCAGCGGGATGGTGTGGTCGACAGGACGCATGGGCGGCAGACCAGGGATATCACGGAAGAGATCTGCGTACTCTTCCAACAGAGCAGCGACTGCAGGGTCTTGTTCAGTAGAAGGGTTAACTGCGGCGTTGAGGCGCAGTTTGGGCTGAACAAGCACAGCATGGGCACCTTTGCGAAGCAAACGCGCAGCGGCCTTGCGCCCTATAGGCTCAGGGTCGGCACGCTGACAAAGCGCAGCAACAGCAAAATTCACAGAAGGTGCAGCGGCGGCAGTAGGCGCAGGCGAGTCAAGCAGCGGTACTTTGTACTGCCGCACCCCGTGCCGCAGGAACAGGGCACGCTTGCCGTAATCCAGCAAGGCAGCGTGTTGCGACATGGTACCCGAACCCAGAATGAACGGTGCCGCATCAGTAAGTTCAGCAAGTACGTAGGGTTTCAGCGTGACGTGCAGCGAGCCGAGCGCGACGCGTAACGACACCTCCCCTAGAATGCGGTTGCGCCCTCCGTCAGCAAGGGTGACATGCGACCAAGTGCTGTCCCGCAACGGCAATCCCAGTTGGCGTACCACAGATTCAGAGACGAAATCATGACTCGCGCCGGAATCGACCAGAGCCTTGAGAGGCAAACCAGCCGAAGTCAGTTGAACCAGCGGGAGATGATCGCCTGAAATGGAAGAGAGGACTGGAAGGGAAAGAGAAGACAGGAAAGGGATGCTGGCGATCGCCGGAGCTGCAGACGGCGCGTCATACCAGACGTCGACAGAGTACGGCAGCGGCGGTAGAAGTACGGGAGAACCGCTGAGGTCAAGCCCGTTGAACAGCTGACTACCAAGACCGAACCGATGAACCTTACGAAGTCCAGGGAGAAGGTCAGCTGCTTTACGCTCAAGGTACGAAGGCAACAAAATGCAAGCAGCTGTATCAGGGCGCTGACGCTTGCAAGCACGGTAGTGGGCTAGCTGAAGCTGTAACGCACGCAGTGAAGAGGGGACAAACAGAACAGTATGACCACCCAGTTGGGCCGAAGACAGCGAACGATTGCACGGCGCGAACAGATTACACAGCGCGCGCGCCTCTCCAAAGCCGGCACGCACAGTGCGCGCGTCAAAAGAGATGCAACGTCCCAGCAGTCCTTCCAGCTCAGCCAACACAGCAGGCGTCACAGCGCGCGCGGCACGGAAACGACAGAGTTCCGGCGCGGCGGCAGCAGCAGCAAACCCAGGGGGTATCCCCTCAGAACCAGCCTGGGCAGCCCGTCAGTTCCCCTTGCCCCGGTTGTTCCCGCGCTTGCCCTTGGCCTTGCCGTCCCCGCTACCCCCCGCAGCAGCAGCAGCAGCGTCGTTCTCCGCCTTGCGGCGCAGCCAGGCCGGGTTAGAGCAGGCAGAGACGCCGTGGGTCTTCGCGCCGCAAGCCAGGCAGCGGTTGTTCTCCTTGCGCCAGAGGTATATGGACATCTGACAGCCAAACTTGGTCATGACGCCAGACGGCGCCGGCGGCGGCGGGTCGTTGTCGGCAGCAGCGGCAGCGAGGGAAGCGCGCCGAGAAGCGGGCTTCTTGCGGCGGACCTCCTGGAAGTCCGGGGAGGCAGGGTGCGCCGCGGCAGCAGTCGGCGACCCAACAGCGGACGACGGCCCAGCAGCACCGCCGACGCGCCGACGCTTGGCAGTGGCGTCCTCCTCCTCGACCTCCTGAACAGAAAGGAAGTTAAACCGGGCAGCAGGCGAGCGGGCTTGTTTAGCAGCTTCAAGTTGACGCTCTTTGCGGAGCGCGTAAGCAGCCATGTCGTAGTAAGAGCCGAAGGTCTTCTTCGCACAGTACTCATACAGGACATCAGACAGGCCATGGTGAAACCAGAATCTGCGCTCGCCGTCAGCAAATTCAGGAATGGCAGTGATAAGGGCCTCAAAACGCGCTTGGTACGAAGCAACGGCCTCGGCAGTACGCATGCGATAACGACCAGTGGACAGTTTCTGCCGAGCCTCTTGCTCGCGAGACTGAACTTGCGGAGCAAAACGAGCAAGCAATGCAGCAAGCAAAGCGTCAGAGGTATAGCCACTGGTCTGCGCTAAAGTCCACTCATCGTGATAGCAGCCAAACCGTCAAGGGCTGAACCAAGAAACAGACAACGAACCTCATCAATATGACCACCTTTTACCAAAGGGAAGAACTTCTTGACGTCCCGGACAAAGACGCGAGTAGCATCGGCGGCGGCCCGGACGTTAAGCTTGCCTTCAATCGGGATATTCAGCTTAGGTGGAGGCACATTAAGTTTAAGTACCTCGTCAGTGTCGGTAGCCATGGGCGCGACGCCAGCAGCGGCGTCAGCCCGGGTTGCAGCAGCAGCAGCAGAGTGAACGCGAGTCGCAGCAGCAGCGTTCTCGCGGACAGCAGCGTTGTTCACGTGGGTCTCAGCAGCGACGTGGGCCCCAGCAGCAGCAGCGGTGGTGGCCACGATGCGACCTGAAAGACGGCGCCGAGGGCGAAGGTTCAGCACATGGTCAGGTAAGTATTGCCTCAGGTTAAAAGGATCCTCAAGGTCGGAATCGACGCCCTCAGCAGCGCGGCCAGCAGCAGGCGGGTCAGTAACAGCAGTTGGGTCAGAACGCGCAGCATCGGTAGGAACAGCAGGGTCCCTAGCAAGCGCATTCAGTGCAGCCGCAGCAGCAGCGGCAGCATCCTCAGCAGCAGCATCAGCTCCTTCTTCATTCTCATGCTGAGGTGAAGCAGGAACATATGGGTTGCCGTCGGCGTCAAGCAGGACACCGGACATGACGGGCAACGACAGTCAGTAACCGCGCACCCAAGCAAGTAGCCGCTCGAGCGACCACGGCCTCGTCAGGGCAGAAGTCCAGCAGGGCCTCTGGGTCGAGTGGTGCGGTCTGAACCTCCTGGTCGACAGAGGTCTTAGACGGCCCAGCAGCGCCGCCAGCGACAGTGGGTTGCTCTGCAACAGCTAAGGGAAGTTAGACTAAAGAAAGCCCGGCAGGGCCAGTTAGAAGACTGGGAATTTACAAACCTCCAGCAGCCGCAGCAACCAGCTCGTCAATGTTCATATCGGCTGGAACATCACCGAAGTGGAGGTCGTCCTCCATGGTAACAGCTAGCAGCGAAAATGGCCAGATAACTGCGTCTCGATACCAACTTGTTGTAAGCTTTAGAAATGTCCAACTGCATGGGGGCAGTTAGAACTGCCGATTAGAGAAATGCAGAGTGCTTAAGAGCACGAGGTGAGCGGTTGTAGCGTACGGCGGTCACAGCGACCCGAACCGCAGCCAGTAGCTCCAGAGTAACTCCAATCGGAACAGACAGAACAGCTGCCAAGGACCAGTTGTCCTCAACTGTACACAGCAGATACAGTTCCCGTCTGCAACACAGCGTTACAGACCCAGCAGATAACCGATTACGAACCCAGTCAGACGGGACGTATTCAGTTGACAGTTAATGACAGAGAGGTAACAGACAGATGTATAGGAATTCAGCAGAATATTCCTAAGTCCAGAACACGCCAGATGCGTGATACAACACCCACCTACTTCAGTCATTACTACACTCCAACCTGTGCGGGTGTGAACGCCTTCTCGCGGGTGTGGCCTCGCACCTCCTGGTGCAATCCACCGTTTGGCCTCATAGGGCGGGTGCTCGAACACGCAGCAAGGTGCCGGACCCGCATGGCTCTAATCGTTCCTTTTTGGCCCGGCGCTGCCTGGTGGCACAAATTGGTGGAGAACGCCTGCGTTTTTCAGTCGTTTGTGTGGGACTGCGTGGTCTTACCGGCGCGCAAGGATCTGTTCCTGAGTGGCGCTTACGGGAACACACTATCCCGGGAACGCCCCAACTGGGGCACTCTAGCCCTGCTGGTGGATTTTGAGTCTGAGTGCGACAGGGCCATTCTAATCCCCGATTTGTAACCGCACGTCGCGCTAATGCCTCAGATACGCTGGTCCGCAACAGCATCCTCAGCAAGCTAGGGGAGGGGGCCGCCAACCCGCGCATCGTGGGCCTCGCGGAGCGCCTGGCCACGGGCGCACGAACCAGTCGAGCGATCAGCACCTGGGACGTGTACGACCCCATAATAGGCAAGTGGGTGACTTTCTGCGCGGAGATCGGTGAGGACCCGGTCGCCGCCTCGGGGGTGGCAGCTAGCCTTTTCCTCCAAGAGAGAATGGAGGATGCTGGCCAACGCGGCATTGGACCCCAAGCCGTAACGAAAGCCAGCGCAGCTATTACAGCTTTACACTCGATCGCGGGCGCCACGTCGCCCAGCAGCGACCCGCTGTGCAGCGTCGTCCGGGAAGTCGCGAAACGCAGTCTGACCGCACAACCGTTAACCAGGGACCCCGTATCCGCCGACGACATCAAGCGCATTGTCGACACACACCTGGCGACGGATACCCCGCTGCAAACGCGCATGTACGCGACGTTTGCGGTGCTCTGCTTCAAAGGCCTGTTCCGGTACAGCGACTTGGCGCGCATCATGGTCCACGAGCGACTGATGGAGTTCTCGGACGGCAAGGTGGTTATCCACCTCTACGCCGGAAAAACGGACCAGTACGGTGACGGGAAGTCCGTGACGATTTTCGAGGAGGCGGCCGGCAGCCCGTACTGTGCCGTGCGACTGCTCAAGCGGCTGCTGGCGGAGGGGCAGTACAAGACCCGCCCCGACATCCGGACGTGGGTGGACGCGGCCGGCACTCGGCATACGGAGGAGGTTGAGGACGTTGGACCGCTGATGCGGGCGGTGAAGAACGTGCAGGGCCGGCACGTGCTGGCGCAGACCTCGGTCCCGCTGCCCAACGTGATTCCGGCAGTGTCGTACACGACGTACCGGAAACAGCTGCTGGAGCTGTGCACGGCGGCGGGCATAACCAAGAAAGTGGGGACACACAGCTTCCGGAGCGGCGGGGCCTCGGCTGCTGTGAATGGCGGGGCAGACCCGCGCCTGCCTGGTACAAGAGCACGGCCGCTGGAAGAGTGCGGCAGTTTTCGCGGAGTGCTATGTGCACGATTCCGACGAGCGCAAGCGCGCGGCGCAGGCGTGCATGGGCCTGGGCGACACGGACTAGTGTACCGGTGAACCCTCATCTTCGAAGTCTGCCGGAGTGAGCGGAGAGAGACAACCGGCCACTAGTCCAAAGTCAAAATCGAGATGGCCCTTGCAGGTTCCGTTTTCTGCAGGTTAGGTTTTTGGAGCCCGACGGACGAGTTGTTGGAGCAGTATCTCGTTGTAGTGTAACAGTGAGGATAGAAACGTTGACTTCTCTAGCAGCGACGAAGGAGTGGCAGAGAAGTCTGGTTCTAACGACGATCGTTGTTAACGGTTAAGTTGGTTGCCGTACGGTGTACGGCTTGCAGCCAGAGGCTGCGCCTCTTGTGGGGCAGCTGCCGTCTGGAGACGGCATCTGCCGTTGTTGTTTCATCTTTTGTGTTAGCCCTTCTGCCAGGGCTAGTACTCCCGCCTCCCGCCCGTCGCCAGGCCCTCGCAGGTGCCGCGCGCGTGGGGGGGGGGGGCGTTGTATGGGTTTTCGTGTCGTTGCAACGCGTGGTGCCGTTTGCCTGGCGTATCTGCCGGAGTGAGCGGAGAGAGACAACCGGCCACTAGTCCAAAGTCAAAATCGAGATGGCCCTTGCAGGTTCCGTTTTCTGCAGGTTAGGTTGTTGGAGCCCGACGGACGAGTTGTTGGAGCAGTATCTCGTTGTAGTGTAACAGTGAGGAGTTAGAACTTGCGTTTACCGAGTCTACCCCGCCGCATGTCATGTAATAACACATACAGCTTGCATCGCGGCTCGTGACTGGATGGCTTTACGACTGGGTATCGATGAAAGGACCTTATCTTAAGCATGTATGCGCGTGCGTGTCGGTAGACAACCACGAAGCTTGGGTACCATCAAAGAGTCTAAATTACGAGCATACCAGCGTAATAATAAAACCCGGACCGGCCATATATACCGCGCATACGGGTGCCGAGGCGCACTAAGTGCAGTTTGTGTGTTTTGGAGGCGCGGCGTGTGGCCATGCGTGGTCACCCCTGCTCACGCACGCACACAATGCCATACGCAACTGATCGACAGCTTTTCACGTATGTCATGTCATTTCACGCGACAGACCGGCAGAGCGGGCCTCAAGACTGGACTGAACAACTACCTGGCGGAGAGGCCGGCGGCCAACAGCATCATGTACGACCCGGAGGCACCAGCGGGTTCACGCTTCACTCTGACCGCTCACATCGGTAAGGCCGACATACATTTGTGAATGTGGGACGCGACCGCCTTCATGTTTTGATCTATCGCGCTTGTGTGACGAGGGCTGGATTATTCGGCATGGTGTTTGGGGTTCGCAACGGTGCATTGTGCACTCACATTTGCACTCCGTTCATTTCACCAATTGCGGATTTGTATTATCGGAAATGTTTGATTTACTGGTCCGGCATCCACTGTCTGATCAGCAGCTACCTGAAAATGCAATCGTATACATACAATCGATCACTCGCTCGCATTGATCCATCCAGCAGCTATGTATGTGCTGCGTGCTTCCATGAGCTCACCGAAATAGGCGCGCTGCGGTATATGCCAAATTACCCGCAGGCGCGCTGCGGTAAATTCCGAATTACCCGCCGCCAGACCTGTCCTATCTACAACTAACCGCTCCGTCCGTCATTATCGGTGCTTACGTACGTCGCTTATTTAATTCCTATTGTGCTGTTTGTTTGCTTGGTGTGCTGCGTCCAGGCTATGCCAAAATGTACCATTCCGCCGCATGCCTGGATCTGAGCGGTGACATCTTCGTGGCCGGATGCGACATGTGCGGCCCACGCATGATTGTGAGTACCATACAAAATTTAGTCAAGGCCGTCGATTGTGAGGGAGCGAATGTGTATAATAATAAGGCCAGGGACCGAAGATCGATGCCACCTGTGTTTATACGGTAATAATACCGTATCGCCACGAATAATACGGGTTGAAATGATATATGTTGAAATGTAGGGTTGCGTTAAGACGGCTTTACGAAGCTGGCCGCCCATATCTCACTCGTCAAGCAAGTCGTGAGCCACCCGTACCCACAGCCACTTATATATGTGCCCACTCAGGTACCGTTCCCTATAACAATCAGTACGTACACTGCTCATTAACCAACCCATCCATTCAAACATGCATTTACGGTCCCACATACAGATACGGGGTTCAGGGTTCACTGTCAGTCCTGATGGTGACAAGGACTATCGGATGCAGCTCGGCACGCCAGCTGAGATCGGCCCAGGCATCGTTCGCCCGACGGTCAGCAACTGCCCAAGTATCATCACACGTGGATCGTAAGTTCGTACACACACGGGGATGCATACCGACGGAATGCGGGGGGGCTCAGTATGGTGCATCGTGGATGGGGGTACCCATATGAAACCACCCCGCTTCGTTCCCTTATTTAGTACAGTACCCTTCAAGCAGGCCAATGCATACGCACATACGAATGAAACCGATTTTTTGTCTGGGGCAAGCACATCCCTCCTTACTGGCATGGCAATTGCGCACCGAGCGTGAAATAAAATAAACGAGCGGACAGTGCGTGCAGTGCATTGCAGGGTGGGCAAGGTTCCCTGCCCCTGACGTATCCCCTAGGAAGTGCCTGAGAGTTAGGGCACTGAATTGGTGACCGAGAGGTCACCAGTACGATCCCGGCCTTCGCAGAGGGCTAGGTGACCGATGGGGGCCCTGGTGTGGGAACGAACAGCAGGTGACCGCATGGCTCTTTAGCCATGTCCCTGTCCCCTGCACTGGTAGAACTCATCACGGTTGAATGTTCAACGATGATGTGTCTGGCATGTCTGGGAAGAATGCGTGCGGGTACCCAGATGTGATCCGAGTGAGACGGAGTCCAGACACTGAGTGGGTGGGAGAAGCAACCCATCTTAGTCAAAAAGGCGGTCACCGCGGTAATGGGCTGTACCCGCCGATGAGGCATCAGTCTGTTCCCTTAACCCACGCAAGGGCTTACGGTCCAGCGTAATACTTTCTACTTTCTTTCTACGCGTGTGATAGATGTGGGCCGATATGTTCCGACGGCGTTAGCCATTGAGCTTCAGCGAGTCAGCGTGTTCTGAAAAGCTATCTTGACTATGTCCTTCTTTGTATATATCACCAATGTGTGCACCGTATGTGAAATTCTGAAATCTGTCGACATACATACATCGTAACTCTCCCTCTCTACGTGTTGCAGGAACTTCACTGTGTCGTACTCGTACGGTGGTGGCCGCAAAATTACCGGAGCTTCCATCGCTGCACCCTGTGCCGTGACCCATTCCCTCAATTTCAGCCAACGCGTCATCTTCCTGGTAATTAATGATGTCGCGATGAAAGTAGCGTGCGGGTGCCTCTGGCTTTTAAGTGTACATACTTGCTGCCCTGCGTGCGTGGTATCTGGTCTGCCCTGGTATCGCGCCCGTCTGCATGCAATTAACAATCTGCGTACATACTGGCATCGATTCCCCCACCAATAATTGCCGTAATAATCACATTCTTTGAGCCAGCAGCAGCGGCGGACATGTGATAATCATGTGCCTCATCATCTATCACTGCTGGATGATCAGCTGTATCCTAGCTTCAGCGGCCTGATGAATCATGCGACCTGCCCACAACGATTTAAATGCTCCAAACTTGCCTTTGACATTTCGTGTGCCCACCCACCTCTGCTCTGCCCGCCCACCCACCTCTGCTCTGCCCGCCCCCCGCCCGCAGCCCATTGTCTCCGATGCCGGCACATCTCTCACCCTGAGAGCCCCTCCCAAGGACCAGCCCGCAGTAGCCCCCTTCGTCTACTACATGCTCTTCCTGCTAGGGGAGCATTCTTCAACCGGAAGGACCTACAGTGAGGGCTGCTGGATGAAGCTGGAGGAGGCAGCGTGATGATTTATAAGGCCGGGCGCAGCCAGCTGCACTGCTTTGTGTAGCTGTGCATGCGGTTTCCTCGCTCGCTGGAAGGAATCAACTTATCTCCGTCGGCGAGTGTTCGGCGAGTCTAAAGGCACAAGCCGCATGCTGGATGCATGGGGGCATGTGGGCGGGGTTGGGAAGGCTCTTAAATGTGCATTATCCTGGCTGCGGCGAAGAGGCGCTCCCCGTCCAGCAGGGCATGCCTCCAATGTCTCCATTCTGTTCGTAGCTAGATGCCAGGGCCGGCGGCGTGGTGCTTTAGTTTGATGGATGGTTGTTAATTGCGTAGGTCATGATGAGACAACGGGGAAGCAGAAGAGGGGACGGAATATACTATTGCTTGGGGGAATTACACATCCGATCATGTAGGGCATGTCCCTGTGTATGGAAGTCAAGCGACGTGGTAGATGTGATGGTAAACGGATTTTGTGAGGGGTTGGGGGGTTTGAAGATACGTCTCTCCACAATTACGTAAGCATACACCTCAGAGTTACGTAGTTCATTGTCGCTCATTGACTGTCCGGAATCACCGTCTGCGCTTGCTTTGCTTACCTGGAAATGATGCTTTGGGCCTTATTGTACTTATCAGATAAATAGGATGTAACTGGTGTGTGGATCGACATTGTTACTGGCCCTGTTCGTGTAAATTGAAGGTAATTAACAACCACCAGCGCAACAATTAATATTCCCGCCGGGCGGGGAGGCTTACTTCTGCGTCCAAGGGCTGCGTGCTGCAGCAGCGCAGCCAGACGCCGTTGAGTGCTTGCTTATCGCTGCGTCCACCAATCCATACCTGCTAGCTTGCGTTATCAGAAGTTTTGATTGGCCACGTTCCACTCTGGGAAAAAGTTTCCTTCGTAAATGACACCGGCTTCGTATTTCAGTCCCGAGGGGTCGAACGAAGGATCCTAGGGCTTCGTATAGGGCCATGTCCGGGCACGCCCAAAGTTACGAAGTTCGATCAGTGAAACCCGAACGAAGGTGGCACCAAAAACGCAACTTACAAAATAACTTGAGAACATACTTATAACACGATTATAATCCCTTGGTACATTACCTGGACCTGTCTGCAAACAGTGCGCCATCGGACGTCCTTCATATTTCGGGTAGCCCGTTTACGAGGCAACTTGAACTTTCGTTCGACCTCACATGTCTTGCCACAGCTATGTTGTTATAATGATTTGTTTTTATGATTGTGTTTGTTTTACAATATGTACACATGTCAGCATGGTCCAAAGTGTCCATTCGTTAAACTTGTTAGCCATCCATAAACGCAGCAGCGGCAATACGAAGCCTTGGCGATACGAAACCTTGTTGAGACGTCGCCCTTGACTTGATGTCCAAATACCTTATCATTTCTCATTTAGAAACTGTAACCACGCCATAGTTTTACTAAGACGTCCTCATCCTCGTGGCCCTGCACCTGCAGCAGTCATCGACCTCGTTCGTTGATGGGCGGCGGCAGTGTGGCAGTTGTAGCGTGAATACTTAGGCATATGTCGATGCCGCGGTATTGCTATGACTGCGGGGACGCGGGCGCGGGCGCGGCCGCGGGCCGCGGGGAGGCCGCGCGGCCGCGGCCACCTTCTCGGCCGCGGGGAGGCCGCGCGGCCGCGGCCACCTTCTCGGCCGCGGGGAGGCCGCGCGGCCGCGGCCACCTTCTCGGCCGCGGGGATGCCGCGCGGCCGCGGCCACCTTCTCTCCTTTGCACGGCGCCAACAGACGGCCCCAAAACAACGAACTCCGCCAGTTCTTGAATGTCCAAGAACATCCAAGAACCGCCAGTTATTGAATGCTTTTGGCCCGGTCTTTTGGTGGTGTCCTGGTCTGGCGGCGTCCTGGCAGGGGCAGGCATGTGGCGTTTAGCAGCTGGGTGGGTTGACGGGCAGGGCGCGCAGGACGGGTGCCTGGATCCGCCCATCGCAAACCGGGTAGCGGCAGTCTGTTGCCCCAGGTGCGTGAGCATTGTTGTCCAGCACTGTCGTGCCCCTAGCGCCCAACAGTTCCCCCCTTTCCCTTCCGACCGCTGACGGCGGGGCTTCACTGTCGTACAAATGGCTGGACGCCGGGGTCTGGGTTGGGTTGGGTCGGGTGGGTCTTAGATACAGAAACCGGGGTGGTAGCAAGTACGAGATGCACCACCACTGGGATGGCACGACGAAGGTGCGGCAAGCTGCCGTGTTGGCAGTAGTTATGGCAATGGCAACTGAGCCCACTGAGCTGGGTGTTGTCATGCTGCACCCAAATTGCGACACTTGTCTCAGTTGCGCTCGCTCCGGAGCTGTCTAACAGCGCTGTCGCGCCCGCGCGCGTCGGGCCACCTAGCGCGTACACCCAAAAATTTTCGCGAGTGATACGCGGGCTAAGATAGGCCCTGAGCGTCTGTAGGAACGTTTGACAGAGTCGCTCAGCCGCACACAGTGCCGTATGACGACGATGTACACTGTGCTTTGTTCCCTTTAGCTGGTCCTTTGGCGTTTAACTATATCGAGATGCGGAAGCTATATCGAGATGCGGAAGCTAAATCGAGATGCGGAAGACGTATCGAGATGCGGAAGACGTATCGAGATGCGGAAGCAGCGTAATGTCTAGAGGCCTTGGGGCCCAAGCTTTAGGTAGTGTAGTCTGGTGCACAGCGTTAGTAAACGAAGAGTCTTGACGAACCGGGGAGGTTCGGAGGGAAAGAGGGGATCTTGGACGATGACCGAAGACAGCTGACAGTTAAGGTGTTTGTGCGAGTGATATGAAACGACGCCGAGACTCGGGAAAGAGAATTGACCTTAAGGGTTACAAGGTATGGGATCCGAGGACCCTTGGGTCTGAATGTGTCAAGGTTGTTGTATGCCTGTCTGTTGTTGTATAACTGCCAAAAGATACCGAATGGCTACGGACCACCGCCTTATATACTCATGGCACATAAGGCCCAACCCGCCATCATAGGGCCCGATGACGTCATTCTCGCGTCATTGTACCTATGTACCTCACCATCGTACCTCATCAACTGTCCACACCTGTACGACCTATTGCCACTCTGGGAAAAAGGGGGGGTCAAAACTTCGTATTTTTGGCCTCCCGACTTCGTATTTGGGCTTCGTATTATCTGGGCCTGACTTCGTATCCACTTCGTATATTTCACAGGATACGAAGTGGATACGAAGTCACAACGAAGTCTATTATTGTCACTCGAACACGAAGTTCGTATCTGGCTGTATGGAAAAAGGTCCCCAATTAGGAAGTTTGTATTTCTGCTTCGAACGAAGCTTTGTTAAGAAGCGTGTCCTGGGTGTTTCCCATATACGAAGTGTGTCACAGATGGGGGTGGTAAGAACCACCGTTCAGTTGAGTGGATGCACCAGTTGCACTGGGGATCCTTTATTACAATGGGCCAAGCCTTACCTGGCCGCAAAGCTCCCTGCCTGGCAACCTGGGGCACAAGGAAAACGAAAACGCTGCTGTAAGGCGAGGCCCTGGCCACATCTGGAGGCGAGACCCTGCAAGCCCAACATCATGAACATGATATTCAGCATCACACAAAGGAAAGCTAGTGCGGCAGTCAACGTTTACTTACTGGGTGGTGTCAGCCCATCCTTGGTAGCCCAGCACGGCTAAAGGTGCCACAGCATAGTGAAATGCATTCCTGCAAGTTCAAACAGATGCAGCACACAAAAAGCTTCAGGTTTGTAGCATTGGAGGGAGAGATGAGCAACCTCAAGTCTAGGAGCTCCAGTTCGATACATGACTATAAAAAAGTACAGCAGCATACCTTCATTAGACTGCCAACGTAATTCCCTTGCGTCTGCCACCAGCTGCTTCTTTTCCCTAATTCCATCGTGCATATCGCATCGTCGCGATCACCCTAACATATGCCGCTGGTGGTTCGCAGCATCATAGCATACATTAACTAACATTTGGATGTCTCGGTACCCATTGACCCACGGGACACATGACACCGAGGCGTATTATTAATAACCGTCAATGGCTTGGCGTCCGCACGATCGCGCTTGCCCAGAGTCAGTTATAGCCGTCATTTATCTTGTTTCCCTCCGTTTCGCGGCTATAGTGCTCGGGCACTCGATAGTGCTGCGCGACTAATGGCTCAGCGAGCCGCAGTCTGTGCTACAAACGATTGACTTCAACACGAGTATTTACGTCTTGCTCATGCGGGAGCAAGCTGGTTCCACACACTTCAGCGTTGCCTTCCGCGCCTACAGACTCGCGGGGCGTTAGGTTAGAACGTTTCTCATTCAACCGTCATTCGCGACCTGTTGCGTCTAACCGCGCATTCGCATCACCCACGTTTGCTCTCGACAGCTGTCGCGAGCTCCCCCTTAGAACTGGCCGACCCTGGCCAGATCTTGGGCATTCCCTTGATCCGTTCAACTCCCATACCAATCTATCCATAACCCTCTCCTACAATACATGTTAATTAATTAATTAATTTTACGCGGAGACAGACTCTCGCGTGTGTTAAGGGGACCGGGCCTAGGGAGTACTTTCTTCTCCGTTCGGCGCGATCACCAGGGTGAATCATACCTGACGGGCGGACTAATTGATCTGGGACATTTTCTCGAGCGCCATTCTACCTTGGCACATTCAGACCCAAGGGTCCTTGGATCTCATACCTTGTAACCCTTACGGTCAATTCTCTCTCTCTGAGCCTCGGTATTGCTTTATATCACTTGCACAAACACCTATACTGTCAGCTGTCTTCGGTCATCGTCCAAGATCCCTCTTTCCCTTCGAACCTCCCTGGTTCAGCAAGACTCTTCGTCTACAAACGCTGTGCGCCAGACTACATTACCCAAAGCTTGGGCCCAGGGCCTCTAGACATTACGCTGCTTCCGCATCTCGATATAGCTTCCGCATCTCGACATAGCTTCCGCATCTCGATATAGCTTCCGCATCTCGATATAGCTTCCGCATCTCGATATAGTTAGACACCAGAGGATCAGCTAAAGGGTCAGGAGCACAGTGTACATCGTCGTCATACGGCACTGTGTGCGGCTGAGCATCTCTGTCAAACGTTCCTACAGTCGCTTAGGGCCTATCTTAGCCCGCGTATCACTCGCGAAAAGTTTTGGGTGTACGCGCTAGGTGGCCCGACGCGCGCGGGTGGTATCGAGACTAGGTTCGGAGTGCCAGCCGCGACCCTTATTTGATGTTTATGCGTCATTCGACTCGCTGTCAGCAGAACTATGGGACGATCTCATCGCTTTGGTATTCCGTCTGTGCCTCTGTTTGAAGATGATGTCGATGCATTGGCATGGATCAGAGGACTGGAACATGCTGCGCGTATGTACGGCTGGGACGAGGATGAGCTACTGGACATCGCAGTCGATCACCTCGACGGCGAGGCGGAGTACTGGTTCGAGAGCATGGGAGGCTACCCGTCTTCATGGGCTCAGTTCCGGGACGCTTTCCTGGAGCGTTTCGATCCAGATTATGCAGATCCGCCATCCCGAACGGGTAGTGAATAAAGTGACCCCGATTCAGACTGTGACCCCGCTTGCGGTTATATTGAGGATATTCCCGCGTCGCAAGCGGGTGTTGACATGCTGAGCGATTGGGTGAAACGGCTAACCGCGGTGGTAGAAAGTGACATGCAGGAGGTATCACCGTATCCTGCACCAGCACATGTTGACCTTGTGCCGTACATTTACTTTGAGTTGGACAGAGCCGCGCTGTGCCGCCAACGGCCTTTTCAGCCTTGCATGGTGGCGAAACCCTGCACCCCTGCAACATCCGATTCGGCGAGCACCATTGGGGATGCTAGCCTGGAGTATGGCCCAGACTACCCTGTGCCCGATCCCAGCAGCTACTGCAACGGAGGTGGCCGTGTTGTTGAGCCTCGCTACTGTGGCCGTGATGGCTATGCAGCAGAGTACGATGAGAATTGCTCTGACGCCGCGCCTAGTGACTGCGACGACGGTGGTTATGCCGCATCTGGTAGCCGCTACGACTACTGTGGCCGTGACGGCTATGCAATGGAGTACGATGAGGACGGCTCTGACGCCGCGCCTAATGAATACGACTACGACGGTGATTATGCCGCGTCTGATAGCCGCAACGACGGCCGAGATACCACGCTTGCTGGTTACTACAGCGATGGTGCTGATGACCCTGCACCTGACTGCCTTGATCATGGCCTTGATATTGAGCCAAACCGCTATGACTATGATTCTGACAGTAATGAGGACATGTACAGTAGTGCCCCAGAATCGACGGACACAGACTTCCCAGATAAGCTCAACCTCCTCCTCGTGCGCCGCTTCACGTTTTGTGGTGCCACGAGCGGCAACGCCGCGAACACCAGTGTCAACACTCTCGGTTCGGACTCTGTTTCTAAGGAGTCTTGCTCGCAGTCGAAGCCAATCAACGCTGCTGGAGCCTGCAGCCAACAGACAGCCTACCAGCCGCCCTCTGAGCTGCGGCCTGAACCACTTGGGATGCTGCCTTTTTCTGCCAACGAGGAGCTTTCTTCCCCGGACATGCCGCTTACGGCAGGGTACTCGGACCAGCCTGGAACCTTTCAGCCTGACCAGCCTGGTTCTGTTGTGCTTTCCGCTGCCACGGACGATAAATTTGGCTTCCTCTCTCCCGCCAGTGATGGGTCCATAGGCTCGTACGACCATGTGTACGGCACTACGGAGGCGCCGGTTGCCTTGAGCCCGGATAAGACCCCGTACGGTGCAGCGACTCCCTTCGCAAGTGGCCCAGAGGACGCCGTGTACGGATCTCTGCCGGCCCCGTGCAACGATCCCAACCCAGTCACTCTGGCCGATGAGGTGCCCCCGAAAAGTGTGGGCCCCATCGTTAGCCGTGTCACAGACACTCAGAACGTCCGCATCAAGCAGTCGGAGGCAGCCGAGCCTGACGTTTCATCTGACTCTGCAGAGGAGTACACAGCTCCCAACAAGCAGTCTTCCCGAGGAGATGGGCTTAGTCGTGCCCAACAGCAGTCACGTGGGTGCTCGCGATGCCTTCAGCCAACACGAGAGTTCCTTGGGAACCCCAGATGCACTGCTTCACCGGACATCCCGGCCGTCAACTGCGCGTCTTTGGGCATCCCTGCAGCTGCGGGTACAGCCCATTTGGGCGACTTCCAAGGTCCACAGCGCACATGTCCCCCCTCCGGAGCGCACTTTCTGCTCCAACGGAGCCCGCTACCCGTACTTTAAGCCACAACCGCCCACGGAGGAGCCACTGCATGGCCTGTTTCTGGGCATGCTGCTGAGCTTGCTCGGCCTCCACGCCACCATGAAGGAAACCCGAGGCTGCGCCCGGTGCCTTTCAGATCCAGGGACGGAGTCGAAACTCGCAAACCAGGAGCTGCTTAAGGTGTTTCCAACGCAATTCTACGTCAAGGAGGCTGTGTGAGGGGTCTGACTTGTCTTATTCCGTCCATTTTTAGGGTGTTGCCGCGAGGTATCGCTGTTTACAACGCCTCCAAGGGTCCACAGACCCCCGTTTTTAAGTGGGAAGTACAGAGCTGACCGGGGTCGGTCAGAATTTTAGGGAGGGCACGCGACAGCTGTCGAGAGCAAGCGCGGGTGATACGAATGCGCGGTTGGACGCAACAGGTCGCGAATGACGGTTGAATGTGGAACGGACTAACCTAACGCCCCGCGAACCTGTATGTGCGGCAGACAACGCTGAAGTGTGTGAACTAGCCCGCTCCTGTATGAGCAAGACGTAGATGTTGGTGTAAAAGTCACTCACGTTTGGTATGAACCGCGGCTCGCTGAGCCATTAGTTGCGCAGCACCATCGAAGGCCCGAGCGCTATGGCCGCGAAACGGAGAGAAACAAGATAAATACGTAATGACGGCTATAACTGACTTAGGGCAAGCGCGATCGTGCGGACGCAAAGCAATTGGCGGTTATTAATAACACGCCTCGGCGGTGTTATGTGTCCCATGGGTCAATGGGTGCCGAGACATCCAAATGTTGGTTTAATGTATGCTATGATGCTGCGAACCACCAGCGGCATATGTTAGGGCGATCGCGACGATGCGATATGCCCGATGGAATTAGGGAAAAGAAGCAGCTGGTGGCAGACGCAAGGGAATTACGTTGGCAGTCTAATGACGCAATAGGTCGTACAGGCGTGGACAGTTGAGGTACGATGGCGAGGTACATAAGTACAATGACGCGAGAATGACGTCATCGGGCCCATACCGATACGGCACAATGACGCAGAAATGACGTCATTCTCGCGTCATTGTACCTATGTACCTCGCCATCGTACCTCAACTGTCCACGCCTGTACGACCTATTGCGTCATTAGACTGCCAACGTAATTCCCTTGTCTGCCACCAGCTGCTTCTTTTCCCTAATTCCATCGGGCATATCGCATCGTCGCGATCGCCCTAACATATGCCGCTGGTGGTTCGCAGTATCATAGCATACATTAAACCAACATTTGGATGTCTCGGCACCCATTGACCCATGGGACACATAACACCGCCGAGGCGTGTTATTAATAACCGCCAATTGCTTTGCGTCCGCACGATCGCGCTTGCCCTAAGTCAGTTATAGCCGTCATTACGTATTTATCTTGTTTCTCTCCGTTTCGCGGCCATAGCGCTCGGGCCTTCGATGGTGCTGCGCAACTAATGGCTCAGCGAGCCGCGGTTCATACCAAACGTGAGTGACTTTTTGTTAAGAATGGAGCAGACGTTTACTCAGGCATTCGAACGGTTGTTACAAAGAAATCTCTCTCACTGAGACCACCAGAACACCACAGAACCAGGCGACCCTAAGATCGCCGTACAGGCCTCCGAAACCTCGGCGTAGCAAGGCTGAACAAACCACTTCTCAACACTCCCACGTGGTCAGACCTTGCGAACGCCCATCGCCTCCCGGTGCTTCCGGAAGCTCTCGAACGGCAGCGGCTTCGTCAAGCAATCCGCCACCATCTCCGACGTGCGGCAGTCGATCATGGTGATCGCTCCGCTAGCCACAAACTCCCGGACCGAGTGGTAGCGCACCGCGATGTGCTTAGACCGCTCGGTAATCACCGGATTCTTCACAACCTTAATCGCGCACTGGCTGTCGCACTTCATCTGCGTGGGGTTCGACGTGTACCCCAGGTCGGACAAAAGCTGTCGCAACCACAGCGCCTCCTTGGCCGCCTCCGACGCAGCCACATACTCCGCTTCCATCGTGGAAACCGCGACCGTGCGCTGGAACTTGCTCGCCCAGCTCACCGCGGCCCCGTGCAGCAAAAACACCACACCCGAGGTAGAGCGGCGGGTATCCACGCAACCCGCGTGGTCCGCATCGCTGTAGCCCAACAGGCCCTCATCCACACGATCGCCACCGAAAGCAAGGCCGTATTCAGCCGTACCCGCCAGATACCTAACCACCTCTTTCCCTGCCTTCCAGTGCTCCTTCCCCGGAGCCGACATGTGCCGCGTCAGCACTCCCACGGCTTGGGAGATATCTGGCCGCGTGCACCCAGCGATGTACAGCAAGCTCCCCACGAGCGCGCTGTACGGGTACAACTCCGCATCCAAACGCTCCTCAACACCGGCCTTGACCAAGTGCGTGCCAGGACTCATGGGCACCGACTTCGGCCGCGCGCTCGACATGCCGTAATCGGCAACCACCTCCTCAATCATCCGCCGCTGGGACACAGTGAGGGTGCGCGACTCGCGGTCCCGCTGAATGGCCAGACCCAAGAACAGGTCGGCCTCCCCCATATCACGGCTGTCGAAAGCCCTCAAAATCTCCTCCTTCACCTCCTGCACCTGCGCCCCGTCGTATGCCGCAATCAGCAGGTCGTCGACGTACACAAGCACGTACACCGGCACACCGTCAACATCCCGCACGTAGAGGCTGGGATCCGCCATCGAAGGAACAAACCCCATGCTCACAAGCTGATCGTGCAGCTTTTTGTGCCAGGTGCGAGGTGCCTGGCGAAGCCCGTACAGGGACTTGTGCAAACGACACACCACAGACGGCCCACCCGACTCGAAACCGGGGGGCTGCTCCACGTAGATCTCCTCCTCCAGATCACCATTCAGAAATGCGGTCTTGACATCCAGCTGATGCAGCTCCATGTCACCCGCGGCCACCATGGCCAAGAAAGCCCGCAGCGTAGCATGCCGGCTGACGGGCGCGAACACCTCCTTGTAATCCACGCCCTCACGCTGCATGAAACCTTTAACCACAAGACGGGCCTTGAACCTCTCAAGCACTCCGTGCTTATCCTGCTTCACCGAGAAAACCCACTTCACACCGAGCGCCCGCGCAGCCGCCGGCTTAGGCACCAGGGACCACGTGCGCTTCTCCAGCAACGACGCAATCTCCTCCTCCATCGCAGCGCGCCAAGACTGGGCCTGCGACGACGTCATGGCCTCCGCATACGTGGACGGGATCTTCACACCCAGACCATCCGCTCCCACGGCACCCGCGTACCGCTCAGGGGGAACGCCCGCACGCGCACGCTTCGCCTTCCGCTGCGAAATGGGCAGGTCCGCATCGTCCGCGGCCTGTCCCAAACCAGGCTCAACTCCATCAGCATCAGCAGGGGCGCCGCCTGGCTCGCCACCCACCGGACCATCACTTCCAGACTCACTGACAGGGGGATCGGGGTTGGATATCATCTCATCCTCCTCCTCCGACACCGACTCCCAGTCTGAGTCGTCATCTGAATCGACCAGCCCCGGCATGTCCATCTCAAGCTCCCCGAACACGACATCTTTGCTCGCCATGACACGGTGCTTCGACGGAACCCAAATGCGCCATGCCCCAGGCTCGTAGCCGACCATCATGCCCGTGACCGCAACCGGATCCAGCTTCGAACGCTGGACCCGTGGGATCATGACATATGCAGTGCACCCAAACTCGCGCATGTGAGACACATCCGGTTTCTCGCCGGTAAACCGCTCCCACGGTGTGAGGGTGCTGCCGGCCGTCGCGGACATGTTCCGCTGATGCGATGCCGTCTTGACAGCCTCCCCCCACAACGACTGAGGGCAGTCCTCAACGGCTGCCATCATGACGCGCGCACGATCAAGCAAAGTGCGATTGAGACGCTCGGCGGCGCCGTTTTGCTCCGGAGAGTACGGTGCAGACGTGCCATGCAGTGCCCCCATGCTTCGAAACACTCCACGCATGTACTCGTTGGGCGGGGCCCCAGCGCGAAGCGCCCAGGGGGGCCCCGCCCTGTAGCCGTAGCGCCTCTAGCGTAGCTAGAGAAGCGGAGGCCTTACCCCACTGAAATGGTGTCCGTAGTCCGGTGTAATGTCTTTTTTTGGGCTTTTCGCTTTTCGTTTCGGCATTTCTCATCGCAAATTACATTCTTCAGCCATTTTTTCGTTTGTGCTAGTTTCCGCTGATCGCGGCCGAAGTTGCATCGACGTTTCCGCGCGTACAAATCATCGCAATCGCTGTCAAAATTAATATAATGGAATTGTGACATGTCGGCGCGGTGTGGATAATATTGCTATCGTCAAGTAGAATTGCTCGGCTCCGAAACCCCGACGCGTAAATTACTTTTACGTCGCGGAATGTGCTGCTCGCATATAAATAGATAGGCTTGTCAAAGTTAGTCGCCTTGCCATTTGCGAGGAAAATGCGATCGTGCACTCGCGTTACTTAGGATGCTGCATAGCAAAACGTAGCGTAGCGTTGCATAGCGTTGCGTAGCGGATCGTAACGAGGCATAGCGGAGCGTATCGTGGAGCACAGCGTCGCGTCGCGTAGTGGCGATGACGGCGCCATGTGAATCGTATTGCTATCGTGAAGTAGAATTGCTCGGCTCCGAAACCCCGACGCGTAAAGTGCGTGAATGTTTTTCGCTCGCGCGCTCGCTCTACCGGTTTGATCGTAGCGTAGCGTTGCATAGCGTTGTGTAGCGGATTGTAACGAAGCATAGCGGAGCGTATCGCGGAGCGTCGCGTAGTCGGCAATTTAAGTCATGCGCGCCTGCGCAGCGCTCCGCTACGTCCTGCTGCGGTTTGCTGCGCTGTTCGCACGCTAATTCGCACGCTCATTCGCTCGCTCGTTCGCACGCTCGTTCGCTCGCTCGCTCGGTTTGATCGCTAAAATGCAAGTTGACGAATAAAGTCGCGCACTCGTCATCGCCGTCGTCGCCGCTCCGCTGTGTTGCGCTGTGCTAGGCTATGCTGCGCTCCGCTGCACTCGGCTACACTCCGCTCCGCTACGCTCGGCTAGCGTCGCGAAGCATAGTGCAGCACAACGTGCACGATCGCATTTTCGGAGTATATGTAGCGGACCGTAGCCTCCGTAGCGTTTCGTAGCGGAACGTAGACAAGCATAGTGAATCGTAGTGTAGCGTAGCATAGCGTAGCGTACTGTAGCGTAGCGTAACGTAGCATAGCGTAGACTAGGATAGTATACTGTCCCGTGTAGCATCGCGGCACGGGGCCGGTGTCGCATCGCGTCGCGTCGTAATGGAGTATAGCGGAGCGTAGCGTGGAGCACAGCGGAGCGTAGCATAGCGTCACGTCACGTCACGTAACGAAGTGTAGCATCACGTCGCGCACCATAGTATCGCGCAGCGTGCACGATCGCATTTCGACGTGCAAAATTGAAGACGCGTGCGCGCCTTCTCGCGTCGCGTCGCGTCGCGTCGCGTAGCATAGCGTAGTGTTGCATAGTATACCGTAACGTGAACGCGACTGTAATCGTGCACATTGAAATTGCGACTTGCGATTTGCGAGGAAAATGCGATCATACACGTGTGCTACTTAGGGCGTTGCATAACATAGCGTAGCGTAGCGTAGCGTAGCGTAGCGTAGCGTAGCGTAGCGTAGCGTAGCGTAGCGTAGCGTAGCATAGCGTTGCATAGCGTTGCATAGCGTTGCATAGCGTTGTGTATCATTGTGCAGCGTTGTGTAGTGGAACGTAACGGAGCATAGCGGAGCGTCGCGTAGCATCGCGTCGCGTCGCGTCGCGTCGTGTCGCGTCGCGTCGCGTCGCGTCGCGTCCGCATACGCAAGGGGCGCTACGGCAGCCCGCGGCCCACAGGGCGCGCGCTTGTAGCCGTAGCGCCTCTAGCGTAGCTAGAGAAGCGGAGGCCTTACCCCACTTCAATGTCCGTCCGTCCGTCCGTAGGGCTGTAATTTGGATTTTCCGGAATTTCGCTTTTTCTTTCGGCATTTCTGATAGCATAATGCATCCTGTATTTCTGATATACGTGCGTTCATGTGTTCATTCAAGTTGAAGTTTGAAATAGTAACAGCTGATCGCGGCCGAAGTCGCATGAACGACTCCGCGCGTAGAAATCATCGCAATCGCAGTGAAGATATTTATAATGGAATTGTGACATGGCGGCGCGATGTGAATCGTAATGCTATCGTGCAGTAGAATGGCTCGGCTCCGAAACCCCGACGCGTAAAGTGCGTAAATTTTTTTTGCGTCGCGGGATGTGCTGCTCGCATATAGATATATCATAGAAATCATTTATGTGTGATATCATAGCGTTAGGCTTGTCAAGGTTAGTCGCCTTGCGATTTGCGAGGAAAATGCGATCGTGCACTCGCGCTACTTAGGATGCTGCATAGCATAGCATAGCGTAGCGTAGCGTAGCGTAGCGTAGCGTTGCGTAGCGGATCGTAACGAAGCATAGCGGAGCGTATCGCGGAGCATAGCGTCGCGTCGTGTAGTCGGCGAATAAAGTCGTGCGCGCCTGCGCAGTGCTCCGCTACGTTCTGCTGCGCTTCGCTACGCTGTCGCTCGCTCGCTCGCTCGCTCGCTCGCTCGGTTTCATCGCTTTAACGCAAGTCGGCGATTAAAGCCGCGCACGCTCCGCTGCGCTCGGTTCAAAGTTAGTCGCCGCAAATGGGTTTCGGAGCCGCTCCACTATGCTCCGAGTGACAGCGTAACGAAGCGCAACAGAACGTAGCGGAGCACTGCGCAAGCGCGCGCGCCAACAGCACATTCCGCGACGCAAAAACAATTTCCGCACGCGTCGGGGTTTCGGAGCCGAGCAATTCTACTTCACGATAGCAATACAATTCACATCGCGCCGCGTCATGTTGCGTCGCGTCGCATCGTGTCGCGTTGCGTCGCGTCGTGTCACGTCACGTCGCGTCGCGTCGCGTCGCGTCGTGTAGTGCAGCACAGCATGCACGAACGCATTGCAATGCTACACAATGCAACACGATGTCGCGTCGTCGCGTCATGTAGCCTAGCGTAACGTAGCGTAGCATAGCGTAGCATAACGTTGCGTAGCGGATCGTAATGGAGCGTAGCGGAGCGTAGCATGGAGCATCGCGGAGCGTAGCATAGCATCACATCGCGTCACGTAACGTAGTGTAGCGTCGCGTCGCGTTGCGTCGCCTCGCATCGCGTCATGTAGCCTAGCGTAGCGTAGTGTAGCATAGCGTTGCGTAGCGAATCGTAATGGAGCATAGCGGACCGTAGCGTGGAGCATAGCGTCGCGTCGCGTCGCGTCCGCATCCGCATCCGCAACGGGCGCTACGGCAGCCCGCGGCCCAAAGGGCGCGCGCTTGTAGGATTGCCCATGTCCGTGCGTGGGACGTGCGTGGGATGTGGGATGGAAGTAATTGGACAAGTGTAGACTTTCGGCCAACGGAAAGTCTGCATAAGTAAAAGATTACATGCTTTATTGCACGGTAAATTTATTATTGGAACCCAACATCGAACGAGTACAAACCAGTTTGGCAGTCTCCATGCACCGAGGCCGAGGTCAAACCAACACCTCTCGGCCTAGAATTAATTCCAGAAAATGCATCGTTCCTTACAGTGGAATTCTGACATGACGGCGTGAAATGAATCTTCGTTTCGGCAAGCAACCAACTATGTTTGCATTGCGAACATTCTTCCCGCGAGCCGCGACCACACCACAGCAGCTCTGCTTGCCGGTACGACCGACTTGACGCACATTTCTATTACAAAGGTTGCAAGGAGCAAACCATGAGGGGCAAACTGCTGGTTGTTGGACGCCAAGCCGCAAATGCATGCACGCATGATGCAGTCGGCAACCTAGGGGACTTCCACAGTCCCGGTCCTAATGTTAAAGTTGTCAAGCCTGCTCTACGATACGGCAAATACCTCGGTAGCGAAGCCTGTGCACTCTCGCCGGCAAGTGCATGTCGTCGCGGCCCTCGCAAACTAACAGTTCCGCTGTCCTTCTATTGGCAAGCCAGCCTGCGTGATATGTGAATGATACGCTCCATGTCTACTGTCAAATAACTTCAGCCAATGCGCTTGCCGGAAGTAGAGTTACACAGTGCCGAGATAGATAGAGCGCGATGCTATACGTGGGGCGCATTGCTGAAGCCGCAGGCATTTCGTGAATAAAGCTCGGGCTGTCTATGAGCAGTAATATCGACACTCTCACACTTGACGCCCTCGCCGCTCGCTTTGGAAATGATGCCGTATTTCGGTCGATGCGCTCATGCACCCGGCGGGATGACGCGCTTCGCGCGGCGCCGGCAGGCCTTGCTAACGACTCGGCTAGCAGGCATTTCGGTAATAAAGCTCTGGCTGTCTATCAGCAGGAATGTCGACACTCTCACACTTCACGCCCTCGCCGCCCTAGCACTCAACTTAACCCGTACGGATTGAACGGGGCCCCGCCCTTTTTCCGGCTTCAAGGAAGCCGACACCAACCCCTTGTTCACGTACTCCGTGCCCCGGTCAGTCCGGACGCTGAGCAACTTGCAGCCCGTCCGGGTCTCCCACGACTTCAGAACCTCCTCGACCAACTCCCCAACCTTGTCCTTCGAAGGGAGAAGGCGCACTTCGGAGTACTTGCTGTAATCATCGTAGAACGTAGCAAAGTACCGCGCGTCGCCATCCACAGCCTTGACCGGCATCGGACCGCACAGATCCATGTGCACCAACTGCAGTGGCTTCGTGCTCACATGCCCCGACGACACGTGCGGCTGCTGGCTCTGCTTCCCCAACGCACAGGGTTCGCAGACCATGCCCTTCGCGGCGTCAACGTCCGCCACGGTATAGCCCAACCCCTTCACCATCGAGTGCTGGGCCATCGCGCGCATGGTGCTGAGGTCCGGGTGCCCCAGCATCCGGTGCGCCGTAGACACCCGCGTGCGCGCTTGAGACAAACCGCGGCAACTGGAAAGCCGCGGAAACATCACTCGCCTTAACGCGGCTGCCTTTTCCTCTCGTTCAGCCCGGCGTTTCTCCAACTTGGCGCGCAGCCGGGCCCGATCACTATCATCCTCCTCTGCCTTCTCCCGCGCGCGCTCTGCAGCCATCTCACGGACAACTTTCTTGCAGACCTCCTCCACAAACCACCGCGGGGGACTGCGCTGCCCCTCGCGGTTGCGCTGCGCCTCATCGATCTTGCCCAGCATAGCCTGGCGCTCCCGCTGCAGGGAGGACCCGGGCCCCGCTCCCGCAGAACCGCCCCGCCCCGCGGTAGGGGAGGCCTCAGGCCCAGCGCTCGGAACACTGCCAGGGCCCGGGCTCGGGGGAGCCCGCGGCTCCGCCGGCGGCTGCGTTGCCGCCGGGACCTCCTCCGCCAAAGCTGGGTACACCGTGATCAGCTGCCTCGAACGCACGTAATACATGCCTTGCCGGTAGTGGAGCTTTAGCGCGGGGGCCCCCTGGATCTCGATATACGACCCGTCCCCACAAAGAACGGTCGAAACACAGCCGAAATCCCTCTTCAAGGCCTTCTCCGACAGCAGGTTCAGCTCGAACCCCGGCACCAGGTACGCGCTCACCGTAACATCATCCCCAAAACCGTCCGCGCCCAACGTGACACGCCCCTTCAGCTTAGCCGCAACCGCAGACGAAAAAGGCGATTTGAACTCCACCTCCTTCGCCACCGGAATAATGTCGACGAGGGCGCCGATGTCGCCCGTGACGTGCTCCTCCGCTCCGGTGTCGAACAGCCACTCGTCCTGCGCCGTGTGCACCGGCGCCACCATGTTGGCGGCCACCAAGTGCCGTCGCTGGCCAGGCGCCTGCCCCTGCCGCTGCTGAGGCGGCTGGGGCTGCGCGGCCTGCGCTGCCTGCGCCTGGGGCGCCTGCTGCGCCCGCGACCGCTCCTGCTCGTCCCGCTCCTTCTTGCGGCAGTTCCTCTCGATGTGCCCACGCTTGTTGCAGTAGCGGCAGTCCAGGTTCTTGTGCGGGTTGTACTTGCCGCCACCGCTGCCGCTGCCGCCGCCGTGGCCGCCGCCGTTGCCGCGGCCACTGCCGAAACCGCTGCCGTTGCCGCGTCCGCCCGCGTTGCCAGTTGCAACAGCATTGGCGGACGCCTGCTTGGCGCTCTCGGCACAGCGCAGTGACTCGTTGATCATGCGCCGCTCCAGGTCGTCCACCGTCTCGACGCCGACCTCGGTCACGATCGTCTTGAAAACGCTGTAGGACGAGTCGGGCAGTCCGTTGAGCACGGTGGTGACGTTCTGCGCCTCGGTGTAGTGCATGCCAGCGGCCCGCATCCGGATGCACAGATTCTTGAAACGGGTGGCGTACGTAAGCAACGTCTCGTCGAAGCCCATGACGAATGACGTATACTCCTTCAAGAGAATAGCCTGGGCCGCCTGGGACCGCTGCGCATACTTGTTGTGCAGCGCATCATACAAAGCCTTCGCCGTTCTGTAAATCTCGAGGCTGGGCCGCTCATCCCCCTTGACGTGCATCATGACTATGGAATACGCAGATTGCTTCTTCTCCGGTGGAAGGGCTTCACGCGCAGCCACATCATCCTCGATGGCGGCTAAGACTCCCTTGTAGCCCAGCATTACTTTCACCGAGGACTCCGCAAAACACCAAGTCTCTGCGGAATACATTACCGAAGGTCCAATTTACCCCGTCATCCTAACCTATTGTGGCCGAGCCTGCCTCCCGCAGCTGGCTAAGGTGTAGGGAACAACCTCACGCGCGTCTAAGCGCGGGGCTCATAACCTGTTAAGAATGGAGCAGACGTTTACTCAGGCATTCGAACGGTTGTTACAAAGAAATCTCTCTCACTGAGACCACCAGAACACCACAGAGCCAGGCGACCCTAAGATCGCCGTACAGGCCTCCGAAACCTCGGCGTAGCAAGGCTGAACAAACCACTTCTCAACACTTTTACACCAACATCTACGTCTTGCTCATACAGGAGCGGGCTAGTTCACACACTTCAGCGTTGTCTGCCGCACATACAGGTTCGCGGGGCGTTAGGTTAGTCCGTTCCACATTCAACCGTCATTCGCGACCTGTTGCGTCCAACCGCGCATTCGTATCACCCGCGCTTGCTCTCGACAGCGCTAAGAGAGAAAGAGACGCGGTCTGCGCCGATGCGCGCGTGGTCGCGTCAATCAATCGCCACACGGCACGAGGGAGCGTTCGACCTGCACAGCATGACTGGCCACCGTACATGACTGGGTTTATGACTGGGTGCATGACTGGGTTTCTGACCGAAAGGACATTTAATCTTTGGAAAAGGGGCGGGGAGTCTAGAATATGGGTTGGCCATTATCCATATGGGGTGGCCATTCTCTGCTGAATAAATAACCGCACTTTTTGGCTGTGTAACGTCTGGGAGATACCCGGCAATGTCAACTAGTGCCTTTGCCATACGTTACAAATGGTATCGAGACTCGGACCCTAGAAACCTGCTCTAGGCGGGGAACCACTGCGAAAGCTATGGTCGTGGGTTCGATCCTGACAGACGTCAGCAAAGGTCCTCGCTCTAAATCTGAGGCTTGAGGCAGGCGTGGTGGCCCTGACCTGACGCAATGTCGTCTCTAGACGGTTGCTGCGGATGATTGGTGGTGAGTGAGGGGCTAAAACCGGTCCCGGGACGGTCCCTCCAAAGGGGGGGGAGTGTAACGTCTGGGAGATACCCGGAAATGTCAACTAGTGCCTTTGCCATACGTTACAGGCTGGAGCGAGGATGACGGCTGCGCCACGTGCGTGCACGGTAACTGTCCAGCAGGGTCGAACGCTCACTCTTGATTGTATGTAGTATGACTGCGTGTTACGCATACGACTCAGTCGTTAAGACGCTCCCGAAGGATGAACGGAAAGCCCTAGCTACCATTCGGCTCCCTCGATCGGACGATGCCGCCGCCGCACCCGCGCTCGCTCGCTCTTTACTTCCTCTACCGGCAAACAAGCGACGGCGCGTGAAACCGCACCAACACGCGTCCTCGACTAAGCGACGAGGGAGCCGAAACAGTGATGGGCCATAATAAAAAAACCGGGCCAAGGCGAAGAAACCCCTCGAAGACGGTATCTGCTCATGTGCATGTGGCGCTTATCAATAATAACGGGCCTCACAACTGCGCAATATGCGTTCCCTGTTATCCATCCCAAACGCCCCTTTGGAACTGTATGTGCGTGTCAGGGTGCGGAATGAACAGCGTGCCTCACCTACGCCGGCTACACTGGCAAGCAAGCCCAGGTTGGTCTACGCTACCAGCAGCACGTCGAAATAAATCCGCCCAGTCACCGCAAAGGCGGCGGCCCGCATGTCCCTACGTAACTACGTTTGTCTCTCCCATTCTCGCTCTCGAATGACCAGGATTGCGGCTAATAACAAGGTAAAGTAACGAATCAAAGCTAGCTCTCCGCTTCTATTTATCTATATACAAGCGCGGATGAACCTAACTACCTATCGCGAGTGGCACGTACGTGGCCGCACCGACTCGCATCGGCCGCCCCCTGCAGAAGTTGTCAAATGCGCGCGAGCCGCTCGTGCCAGGGTTCTACGAGGCGGCGAAAAAGCAGTTGTCGTCGGTAGAGTCGGTGTTCCTGTCGGTTACGGGTGCGCCTCTGGATCTTGCAATTCCGGCGGCGCTGAAGGTGGCCCAGAGCTTCGTGGTAGCGCGGGTTCCGATGTCGTATGTCTCGGGTGCGGATGAGGTTCGCATGCGCTGGTTGAAGTCGTTGCAGAGGCAGGATAGGTTGTTGATGTTTAGGTGCCCGTTCGAGGCCGGTCAGGAGCTGTTCATGTGGCTGGTGGTTTTCGCGTCGCCCGCCATTCGGCGGTTGGTGGTTAAGCAGAGCGGTTTCGTGGAGGACTGTTGCGAATAGGTGTCTCTCCGGTCAGTCCCTAGCTCTCCAGTTTGGTAGTTAGTTGCGAGGGCCTTGTGAGTCCTTTGTGAGGCCCTTGTTAGGGGCCCTGTAGGGCCCTTGTACGGAGGCGTATCTGCATCTCCTATATGAGGGATGCAAGCCTCTTTGGTTCTCTCTCTCAAGATGATGTAACACATTAAGGTGTCTTGCTGCGCACAGACTCGTTTCCGTAACAGGTTATGAGCCCCGCTTAGCGCGGCGGAGAGCGATTACCGTTTTTCACCACACGAGATAAAATGGGTGGACGGGATGGGATAGAGTATATCTCTAAGGACAATTACCAACTTGTCAAAGCTCAGGTCTATGGCGAGTTGCAGCGGAAGGGCCTGGCCGATGCCGTCGTCTTGCGGTATATGGACGACGGCGCTTTGGCAGCGGTCGATCACAACGTCGACATGAAGGCTCAAGGGCATATCAAGAGGTTCATCAAGCCCGAGGACAAGCACTTGTTCGACAACTGCGAGTCGGCCCCAGACTTGTGGACCTCTGTCCTGGCCAGGTACTGCGTCGTCGACCGTAGCTTCCGCCTGAGCAAGCAGCGGGAGCTCCTCAACTTCAAGTGGGACTTCAAGGACGAGGACATCTCGCGCTACGTGAGCCGGTTCCGCCGTCTGAGGCTCGAGTACCGGGCGTGCGGCGACGACATCCCCGAGGAGATGGCTGTGGGCATCCTCTTCAACGGTCTGAGCTCTGGCTACCAGACGGCCAAGCTCATTGGGCTGAACAACGAGGAGATTGACACCGTTGACAAGGTCGAGCACTTCCTCACGACGGTGGAGGCCGACATGGAGTCGCGCCCGCGTGAGATGGCGTTGACGGCGGCGGTGGGGAAGGAGGGGGGCCGGGACATGCGCAAGTGCTGGCACTGCGGGATGACGGGGCACATTGAGCGCAACTGCCGCCGCAAGAAGGCGGAGTTGGCGGCTCAGGAGGGCGAGGGGGCGAACGGGGGTGCGCAGGTGCAGCAGCAGCAGCCCGCGCAGCAGCAGCCCGCGCAGCAGCGCCGCCACCTTGTCGCTGCCAACAACGTGCGCATGGCTCCCGTAGAGGAGCAGCCCGTGCAGCGGCCGCGCCGCCAGCTGATTGCCTAAGGGGATAAGACCCTAGGAGTGGTGCTTGAGGGTTTCCGGGTTCCGTGGGAGTTTCCAGGACCTAGGTTTGCCTGTCGTACTTGAGTGGCAGGCGGTTTTGCGGCTCCGTGGGAGATTGGAGCGACGCTCGTGTTTGTGGACCAGGGCAGGGGTCTCTGGCTAACGTTTTCCGGTCAGCAGGGGTCTGACTGAGTGCTTCCCGGGGGCCACCGAGAACTTGGTCGTGTTTTGGCATTCCTAGCTAGTTTGCCGTTTTCCGTAGAGCCAGCGAAGTACGTGGCCGCGCTTCTGTACTTTTGTGGACCAGCTGTGTGTCTGGCCGCGTTTCCGTACTTCTGAGGAGCCAGCTTAGGGCTCAGCCGTGTTTGCGATGTTTGTGCAGTCCGAGTGTGATTGCCTGCTATCCGAGTTGGGCCAGCGATGAACTAGGCCGCGCATTTGCTTAGATCTGTACTGCAGGACTAACGCTGATTTGAGCTGTCTGCCTGCTTGTGCTTGACACCTTTGGTCAGGCGCCGCGAGTGTGCCGACTGCCGTGCAAGCTGTCGTATTTCCGTTTGCTTGTCTTTTGTTGTGTTTGGCAGTGGTTTAGACACCACGTGTGTGCTGACTGCTCTGTGAGCTGTCGTACACTTGCTTTGCCGTGACTCTGCGTGTTAGCTTCGGTTAGTACGCCTGATCTCCCTTGACGTATGGAACAGATCAGCGCGTTGCGTTTGCGTGCGTGCGATTTGTGCTTTGCTCGCTAGTACTCGCGTGCGAAACCCCTTGCCTGAGTTTGCTTGCCTGTAGTTGGGTGCTCCGTAGCAACCCTGTTTTGCTTTGCTTAGTTGTGTGAAAGCGTGGGAGCTTGCGCTGTCGTGACTTCCCGTTTGTGCTTGCTTCCTGCTAGAGGTTGCTTGAGTTTCTTTTCTGCGGTTTGCTGTTTGTGTGAAGCCGAGTGGAAGTAGTGACTGCCCGCGTGGGAGTGTTGCGAATAGGTGTCTCTCCGGTCAGTCCCTAGCTCTCCAGTTTGGTAGTTAGTTGCGAGGGCCTTGTGAGTCCTTTGTGAGGCCCTTGTTAGGGGCCCTGTAGGGCCCTTGTACGGAGGCGTATCTGCATCTCCTATATGAGGGATGCAAGCCTCTTTGGTTCTCTCTCTCAAGATGATGTAACACATTAAGGTGTCTTGCTGCGCACAGACTCGTTTCCGTAACAAGGACATCGCATAAGCGGTGCCGTCGTTCTCAAATAATTCAGCGTTTTTCGTCCATTGTAGTCCTACCCGCTGGGGGGGGAACTGGTCACTAGGCACATGTTTGGTCTTTTGTGCAGCCAGCTGTTCCGACAGCTGACAGAGCGTTTGGGTGTCATCGACGAATTGCCGTCAAACGGTTAATTAACGGCAAGAACTGTTTTTGTCTGTTTGCTTATTAGAAGAACTTGATTTCGGTGCAGTCGTACTTGCATGACTGCTCGCCAGTCTGACTGGTGTGATCGCCCGTTCGCGGTCACTTGGTTACGGATCTTTGCGAGTTGTGTGTCGCACGCGCCGCTAGTGGGCGCGTTATGGCGTAAATGTTGTGATCTATGTGTTGTTAGTTAGTAAGACGTATCGCATCGCTGTGTGAGCGTTGGTGGTAGGAACACCGGGGCCCGTGTCCGGCGTTCCGTAATCCGGGGCCTTACGCTTATCCGAGGATTCCGTGATGAACTGTTGTGCGTATTTAAGGCTGAAAGCGAGCCTGTCTGGTTGCTTTTCGGCTCTGAACACTTGTAAAGTTCTGAGCTAGGCAACAGGCCCCGTGCAGTCCCCTGGAGGTTGACAGCACGAGTACTTCTCTTGATAGTGTCGCACGGCGATCATCTTCATCCTCTAACCGGTAGCTCAAGGAGGTAGGGAATACGTCGGTCCCTATTCCCCTTGTTGTCGTGTCCGGTGCGGCTTGGTCAGTGTCGCTGCTGCAGGATCAAGTAGGCGGGCGTACGTGGTGTACCTTCGCCGAGCTTGTCCCCTTGTTCGCAGCGCCTCTGCCATCCTGCCGCCCATCACAGCCGACAAGGGGTTGGTGTCGGCTTCCTTGAAGCCGGAAAAAGGGCGGGGCCCCGTTCAATCCGTACGGGTGGAGTTGAAGGGCTAGGGCGGCGAGGGCGTGAAGTGTGAGAGTGTCAACATTCCTGCTGATAGACAGCCAGAGCTTTCAGCAATCCGCCACATGTTTAGCATCGCGCGCCGTCTCGGCACTGTGCAACTCTTCCGGCCAGCGCATTGGCTGAAGTTACTTGACAGTAGACATGCAGTGTATCATTCACACATCACGCAGGCTGACTTGCCAATAGAAGGACAGCGGAACTGTTTGAGAGGGTCGCGATGATGACGTGCAGTTGCCGACGAGAGTGCACAGTCTTCGCTACCGAGGTATTCGTCGTAGAGGAGGCTTGAAAACATTAGGACAGGGAATGTAGAAGTCCCCTAGGTTGCCGACTGGACTTGTTGGGCGGCCCGCAGATGAATCGTGCGTGCATCGGCGGCTTGGCGTCCAACAACCAGCATTTTGCCCCTCATGGTTTGCACCTTGCAACCTTTGTAATAGCAATATGCGTCAAGACGATCGGACCGGCTAGCAGAGCTGCTGTGGTGTGGTCGCGGGAAGAATGTTTGCAATGCAAACATAGTTTGTTTCCGAAACGAAGATTCATTTCACGCCGTCATGTCAGAATTCCACCTTAAGGAACGATGACTCTTCTGGAATTAATTATAGGCCGAGAGGTGATGGTTTGACCTCGGCCTCGGTCCATGGAGACTGCCAAACTGGTTTGTACTCATGCGATGTTGGGTTCCAATAATAAATTTACCGTGCAATAAAGAATGTAATCTTTTACTTATGCAGCCTTTCCGTTGGCCGAAAGTCTGCACTTGTCCAATTACTTCCATCCCAGAACCCAGACACGGACATGGGCAATCCTACAGGGCGGGGCCCCCCTGGGCGCTTCGCGCTGGGGCCCCGCCCAAAAAGCCTTTAGAGCTTTTCATTTTCTGCAAGTAAGTGTAGAACACTGGGAGTTCCGGGACGCGGACGCGCGTACTCGGCATCTTGTTTTGCCCGGTAGCCCGCTTGTCTTGTCGGTACCGAGGCCTTGTTGCAGGAGCTGTCGAATCACATGACTGCACACGAACGAACCATGTGCCTACCCCGGACTATGGGAAAATGCGCTGCATCCAGTAAAGCTGTTTCACATGCACCAAATATACATAAATGGCGCAACGGCAATGCGGCACACTCGCGACGAGGCGTCACCGTAACGTAGATAGGATCATCGACCGGCTGCTGGCGAAGTCGGGTCCACGCAGAACGGCTGACCACATAATGCTCAGTATTGCACCAATGGTGCAATTACGAGGACGATGGAAGTATCTCGGCCAGGCAAGGGAAAAGAGTGACGATGAAAGACCTTACATGTCTCTTCCGCTAGGCCAGGTCCTTAACCTAACGAAAGGGGCCTACTAGTTGCTCACAGGCGACTGCCTGAGAGCAAATCGAGACAAGGCAACAAGCCAAAGACTCGACTAAAATACGCGAAACAACTGTACGACATCCTACTCCCGAGATCTTCACGTAAGCTATACTACGTTACGAACTCGAAAGCGAACAACCAAGACTGACGTAGAACCAACAAACTACGCAAATCCGCAATAACAGGAAATACGGACGGTAAACTGCCGGTGACGGTAAACTGATCCGACATCCTGTAGCTCATCCATCGATGTACTTATATACCAGCACATATTATTTCGCTCAGAGTCGCCTTCTACGCCCGCAATACCCTTCTCATAACCCGTCTCCGTCTCTTTAAATCGGGACCAGTCGGGACTATATATGCTATTGGTCCGTTCACGTAACACCGTCGCCCTACATACAAGGTAGGGCTGGTGCGGCCAATAACGTACGGCGGCCGACAAACAGCGCAGCCTCCGCCGCTTGCCGGATCGACCCAACCCCGCCAGACTTAGGGGCGGTGATGTCGCGACAGCGGCTAATCGAACTTGCGTGATCAAGAGCCAGTTGATTTCCATCCGAGGTGGGTCCGCACCGTTACGATCACCGCCCGCCGCGCCCGCCACCGCACATCTATATATGTGTATATTCAGCAAAACGCGACCAAGCTTAGTGAGGGCGAAAATAAACAAAGCCGTCCTTACTATTCTCGCCGTTTCGATTCAGCTGCGCCGGCCACAAGAAAGCACGATTCACGCGATTCGCCCACTACCGTAAACTACCCTAGGCGAAGACCGACGTCACACCTACCCCGACCCACCTGCCTTGCATGTCGTGCTGCGTGCTGCCCACGCACGTCAATCTTACACCTTAAAAAGTGGGTCATCAATTCTACTCGGTCGATTGATCTACCCTGCCGCTATCTACACGCACTTCGTACAGCGCCACTAGCAGTGCAGTGCAAAGGCGGGGGAAAGCACGCTGCGCCCCTCCTCGAGGGCGGCGGTGAGCGCGCTGCGCCGCCGCGCACCGCCGCCCACCATAACGCGCTGCTCGATGATGATGTATGAGCCCGTGGAAGCGGCGGCTGCGGCGGTGGTGGCGGCGGCGACGGCGGCGGCGGTCACCCGGGACGTGCCGACGTCCGCGGCCGCAGCGGCGGCAGACTTGAAGCCCACGACCCGCTCCCGCGGCTGCACCCGCCGCAGCAGCGCCGACATCTGCCGGTTGAGTTGCTGGCGGTGGTGCTGCTCGCGCATCGGAAAATTTTCGTACATCTCCTGACGTACGACAAAGGGGCAGCCCTCGTCAAGCGGGACCTCGGTGTACGGCGTGTTGAGCTGAACGAGCAACTTGTCGACATCCGCCTGTGGGACGGCCCAGCTGGGGCGTTGCAGTGGTTCAGCTTTCCCTGATGTTGTTACCCCCGATGATGATGTCAGTGATGATGTTGGTGGCAGGAAATCGTCGTCCGTTGGACGAGCGCTTTTGGGTGGCGATGAGGCGTGGGACGGTTGGCAGGTGGTTGAGGGGGATGAGGCCGCCACGAAGCATCGAGAGAGGGCAGTGGCGAGGAGGGGGCTGCTGGCAATCGAGGTGTTGTTGCGGCTGGCAATGCCGGCGCTGCTGCTGTAAGGGAGTGAGCTGCCGCGCGACAACGATGATGACGGAGAGCAGTCCAGGGACCCCGAAATCGCAGTGCCACAGTCTGCAGCGAGAGGGCCAAGAGGGCAAATGAGGAGGGACGGAAGTAGTTGGGTCAGGATCAGTTAGGGTCAAGAGCAAATGGCTTTGTGTACGTCACAGCGCAGCAGCAGGGATCTGGCGAATGGACGAGTTGGGACTGACCACCTATCTAGCGTCAAAGTAGGTCTACAAGCCACGCAGTTGGCCCGACTGGCTCTACCCTTTCGTGGGTCTGGAGCCCACTGTAGCAACCACGTCAGGCACAGAGATAGGAAGCAGTCCAGACAGCGCGACAACCAAAACACCCGCCCGCCGGGGGATGGAGCACAGCAGACACTAAGACCCCGGCGGGCGGGGGGCCCTCGATGAAGGGACATCCCCAATTCTAACCCACCAACGGCAACGAAGTTTGGCAGCAAAGTGCCGGTCCATCTAGACACTCAGAATGCGAAGACACGGAAGACACACAGAAGATAGACCCGATGACGACTCACCCGAAGGCAGGTGCTGCCTGCTGCTGACGACAACAGCCGCCTCACACTCGGCGCTACGGCGGCTCTTGGCGGAGGCGGCCTCGCGCATCATCCTGACGCAGGCATCTGCAGAAAACAATTTATGTACGGGTCAGAGTCATGCCGATAAGGGTAAACCTGGTCAGGACGTGACAAGCGAGAGCGAGCAAACTTCTCTGGCGTCAGCAGCAGCGCAGGTGCTAAGAGACCGAAGGGCCGAATAGTCCCCGCACTAGCAACTTAACCCTAAGCTGCTTTTAAATATATATACGCACAGTCCATACGCCATCGGTTACTCACCGGCAGACTGCGGGGTTGCGGCGTCCCAAGAACGAAGCGAGATGCAGGAAGATGCGACGTAGGCCATCTCTTGCAAATCCTTGCAAAGAAAATTGCTCGCCAATTCACTAATTCGAGGATGTCCTGGTGCGTCACAGCTACAAGAGCGATGGCAAAGCGCAAGGTTGAGTGAACAGCAGCTGCCACAATGTACGATGGCTGCGATATATAAAAATAACAAGTAATATCAAAAGTAAAGGCTGTGCCGCAATAATGCGAATGCTGTGACGTGAGTTTTTGTTTTCGGTTTAGTCAGACCCTGTCAGACCTCGGCCGGTGAGTGCGGTGAGTGGCGAGTCGCTAGGAATTCAAGCGTTTATAGTATTTCCAAGTAGATAATGGCTATGTGCTGGCTCGGTACTAGAAAATGAAGTTAGAGGGGTCAGGGGGGCTTAAAACCTCGCGTCGTATTGATTGTACTACACTTACGAGACGGCGGGCGCCTGAACGGTGAGCGAAAACTGGCTTTGGGAATGTCCAATCCGATATGACTGGCTTTGGGAACTGGCTTTAGGAATGTCGCTCCACTCCGGCAGGGGTCTTGGTGCCAGCCAAGGCCATGTACCATTGATTGCCCTGCCTTTTCCTGTAACATGTACTCTCCAATCGCAATCGCATCTTCCAGCCATGAAGACTTCGGCACAGGAACTCGAGGGGGCGATGACGACGTCGATGCAGCGCAAGGCATCGGCACGGGATGGCTGTCAACACAAAGCATACAAGCAGAGGCATCAGTGGCGGCGGCGACGCGAACAGCAGCCGCAGCACAAGCACTGGCAGCAGTCTCCGGGGACGCGCTGCTGGCCAGCCATGCAACCCGCACCATGTGGCGCGGCCCCCGTACTCTCAGCCTGGGACGCGGCCTTGGTCGGATGTGCCTCTGGACGAGCTCCGCTCCCGGCGGAACTGAGATCAGGTGCGTGGGTCCCGGTGGGGCTGGCGATCACCGGTAACTCCGAGTCCGGAGCTCTGCCATTGCTGCCCATTGCTGCCCGAGCGTGTGGCTTTCCTTACAACCGGTGATCGCGACCGCGACCTATCGAACCGTGTATGACATCCGGATATGGCCCAAGCAAGGGGGCACGGCATCGACATGCGCGGGGGACGGTGTGTGGGCACCAGGCCCCAACGGTCTATCTAGACCCCGGGCGGTAAGGCTTGTAGTAAGGCCCCCATGCCCCGCACGTGCCACTGCCCGCAGGCGGCGCTTCCCGGGTCCCGCTAATCGGCTTGACCCTCTAATTGCCCTGAACCCCCGACCCATTTTCAAATTTGAACATTGGCCGGCCGTGGCCTTGGCTCTCAGTCACCGAGCGGTACAAGCCGTAACATGCGACCCACAGAACACGTTAACCAAACGAAAGTACCACAAAGAAAACTGAACGATTTCGTCCAAGAACCCGTCTTTTCGTAAATAGAAGCCTACACCTCTCCACAACGGTGCGGCGCACCGCTACCGACTTTTCCACGTACAGCTGCACCGCCTCCGACTTCCACCGGCCGTGTTCCTTGATGACTCCGGCATTGGCATTGGCCGCCGCGGTTGCACCACCCCTCCGCAAGCTGTGCGCAGAAAGGGGCCGACCACTAGGCCGGCCACCGCCAGCTGCATCTCCCCGATCAGCAGGCGGAGTCGGTCGGTGAAGCCGGCCCGCTCTCACGCCATCTGGCGCGCCCCGCGCACCTCCGTGCACCCGAACAGCGGCGCCTCCGACCCCCGCACCCCGACAACACCCACTCGTAGGTCGTGGCCGAGCTCACCGCCACAGCACTGCCAGCCAGAGACACCCGCCGGTCTGCGATGCCATTGGCCTCAGCACTTATTGCGAACCGCCGGACGCCCACTGCCCGGAGCACGCAAACTGAGCACCGAAACCAGCCGCTGGGATACGCCCCGGGCCCATACGGAGGCACCGGCGGTGAGCTGCCGCCGGTCATCAGCTCTCACAGTGCACGTCCGTAGCCTGGCAGCCCACGCGCAGATCCTGTCCGCCCTCGCCGTCGCAGCTGCTGGGCGAGGCAGGCCACTGCTCAGTTCAAGCGAAGCACCAGGAGGTCATAGGCAGCAGGGTCCGCCTCAGCCCCCCAGGGCCAGAGGCAATGCGACCAATGACGGCGCCGCCGCCTCCGAGCTGGGGCGAGGTACTGCCGTCGGCGGCACGGGACCAACGAGATCTCCGGTCGGGCCGCAGCGATGCACCTGGGTCTGCGCCAGGGAGGACGTCCCCGCCGCCGAAATGGCGTTCCCCGCTCACCACCACTCGCCATCACCCGCCACCGCTCGCCATCACTCGCTTGACACGCATCGCTCTCCCCCGCTCACCACCGCTCTCCCCCGCTCACCACCGCTCTCCCCCGCTCACCACCGCTCTCCCCCGCTCACCACCGCTCTCCCCCGCTCACCACCGCTCACCACCGCTCTCTCCCGCTCACCACCGCTCTCCCCCGCTCACCACCGCTCACCACCGCTCACCACCGCTCACCACCGCTCACCACCGCTCACCACCGCTCACCACCGCTCACCACACGCTTGCCACGCATCGCTCTCCACCGCTCTCTACTTCTTTCCACACGCCCTGCTCTTTACCGCTAGCCGCTAGCAAGCTTCCCAAGAGGGCCCAACGCTGGAGGGGCACCGCGATGACGGTCGGTGCATGGCGGTCAGGAAGTCTTCACCTGTGACCCGGCGCTGCCCACCATGATGGGTGGCGAGGTTGGGCCCCACCCACAATGGCCGCTATGGCGTCAGCCTGAGAGGTGGTCGTGAAGGCGTGGCCACAGCCGCCGTGGCAGTCCGAGGGATCCTTCGAGGAGGCTGGCAGCGGCGCCTGCTGCCACACATGACGGCTCCGATGCCAACAGGCCCTCCGCAAATGCCCTCGAAATAGCACGGGACTGCGTCGGCCGGAATCGGCGACGCGAAGCTGCAGGGAGACGGGCCCGTCCAAGGCCACGCACGGTGGCCACCACGGGAGGCGCTGCGCTGGGCTCCCGTGCAAAGGCTGCGCGGATGACAGCGGATGACAGCACCGCCATCCCTGCTTTGCTGCGGCTGGATGAGCGATACGACCATTCGCTCCTCGCGCGCCGCCGTTTGCCGCCGCACCGCCGAGCAACCCACGCCAGCGCCTCAAGCCGCACCGCTGCTCCACCGCATCACCCTCCAGCTTCGCAATCTGTTGCAGCTCACGACCAGATCAATGACCGCCGCCGCCGCCGCCGCCGCCGCGCCGCCACCAGTCTTGGCATCGCTGCCGCCAGGCGCTCCCGAAGACCCGTAAGGCTCGCCGGCATCTTGCTCACGTCGAGGGAAGATGGGTGGTGCGCCAGAAGGGGACAGGTCACGGCACCGCCGCTGCTGCGCTTGTCAGCGGCCCCGACAGCTCCCCCATGGTCCAGCCGCCTTTCACGGTACGACAGGTACTGCTCCAGCCGCGCCAACAGCGACGTCTATCGGCACAAGCGCCGTCATTGCACCGCCGCCGACTCCGCCAGCGGCGTCCATCGGCACAAGCGCCGTCAGCTGAGGTCTTATGACGGGTTGTTATGACGACGACTCTGACGACGACGCAGATAGAGACCCGCCGCCGCCTCCGCCGCCGACGCCGCTGCCGCCGCCGTCGACGCCGCCTACGCCACCACCGCCTCCTCCGCCGCCGCCGTCGCCGCCGCCGCCGCCACTGCCGCCCCCTCCGACGCCCCCGTCGCCGCCTCCGCCGCCGCCCCCTCCGACGCCCCCGCCCCCTCCGACGCCCTCGCCGCCGCCGTCCCCGCCGCCGCCGTTCCCGCCGCCGCCGCCGCCGAGCAACCCACGCCAGCGCCTCTCCACCGCTCTTCACCGCTCTACACCACTCACCACCATTCGCCATCGCTCTCCACCGCTCTACACCGCTCACCACCACTCGCCATCGCTCTCCACCACTCACCACCACTCGCCATCGCTCTCCACCACTCACCACCACTCGCCATCGCTCTCCACCGCTCTACACCGCTCACCACCGCTCGCCACCAGGGTGGCTATCTTAAGATATGAATATATATTCGGGGGAAATTTTGGAAATCTGAAGATACTTCTGCCGTGCTAAAAGCTGAAGGTTTAGATAATCCGGCCTCACAGGGGGGCATGATATCTCCCGGGGCCGTGTTTAGCCGGGGAAATCCCCTCCTGGACAGATCCTGACAGATACTCTCAGTACTTCGGAGCCAGGAGTATCTCCGGCCGTAGATACTCAGCAAAATAAGATAGCCACCCTGCTCGCCACCGCTCTCCATCATTCACCACCACGCGCCATCGCTCTCCACCGCTCTCCACCACTCACCACCACTCGCCATCGCTCTCCACCGCTCTCCACCGCTCTTCACCACTCACCACCACGCGCCATTGCTCTCCACCGCTCTCCACCGCTCTACACGACTCGCTACCATTCGCCATCGCTCTCCACCGCTTCCCACCGCTCACCACCACTCGCCCTCGCTCCCCACCGCTCTCCACCGCTCTCCATCGCTCACCATCACGCACCATCACTCGCCACCACTCGCCATCACTCGCCATCACTCGCCTGCCACGCATCGCTCGCCACCGCTCTCCACACGCCCTGCTCTCTACCGCTAGCCGCGTGATATGATTTCGTCCCGTCTTGGCTATATCCTCTGATGTCTTGCCAGCTGGATGCACCCGCGAGTCTAGCCAACTGAAGCGCCGCGTACGTAGGACTGATGTGTTCCCACGCCACCTCCGCCGCCGCTGCCGTCGCCGCCTTCGCCGCTACCTCCGCGGCCTCCGTCTCCGCCGCCGCCTCCGCCGCCGCCTCCACCGCCGCCACCTTCGCTGCCGGCGGCGGCGGCAGCGGAGGCGGAGGCGGCGGCGGCGAAGGCTGCGTCGACGGCAGCGGCGGCGGAAGGGCGGTCGCGGCAGCGGGGGAGGAAGCGAGGGCAACAGCGGCGAAAGCGGCGGCGACGGCAGAGGCGGCGGAGACGGAGGAGGCGGCGTCGGAGGCAGCGGCGTCGGCGTCGGCGTCGGTGGCAGCGGCGGCGGAGGGGAAGGGGCGGCGGAGACGTAAGGGGGGGAAAGCGGCGGCAGCGGCGGCGGCGGCGGCGGCGGAGGCGGCAGCTGCGGCGGCGGCATCGGCGGAGGCGGAGGCGGCAGCTGCGGCGGCGGCATCGGCGGAGGCGGAGGCGGCGGAGGGGGCGTAGGCGGCGGAGGCGGCAGCGGCGGCGGTGGTGGTGGCGGCGGCGGGGGCGGAGGCCGAGGCGGAGACGGCGGTGTCAGCGGCGGCGACGGCGGCGGCGGCGGGTCTAAACTTGCACGTCGTGGGGTGTTCAAACGCACAGCAGCGGGCGCTGGCACAGCCGCAGCCCCCACCAACCATCAGCGGTCATCAGCGGCGGCCTGGGCGCTCTGGTGCTATTGCGGGCGGCTTGGCTGGTACGCCGCCTCCGCCTCCGCCGCCGCCTCCGCCGCCGTCGCCTCCGCCGTCGCCGCCGCCGTCGCCGCCGCCGTCGCCATCGCCGCCGCTGCCGCCGCCGACCCCGCCGCCTCTGCCGCCGCACCGCCGAGCAACCCACGCCAGCGCCTCAAGCCGCACCGCCGCTCCACCGCATTACCCTCCAGCTTCGCAATCTGTCTGCACGCGCGCGGCTGCGGCCACCACCCTCGGAACAGCGACGTGACGAACGAAAAAAGCGCCTGGCTCCTGGGACACCAGGCCGGACAGCTGCGACGCGGGAGACGTACGTAGATGCCAATGGCACCGTTTTTCGTTGGCCTGCAGTGGCAGGGGGCCGCCAATTGAAGGTCCCGTGCGCCAACCAGGATGGGGGCCCACATCTGCAGCGCCGCCATCCCGGCGCCAGGTCTGCTCCGGCCACTGAGGCCGCTGAGGTGTGGGAAGGTCTCCAGCGGGAACTTCCTCCGTGTGGGCTGTCGTCAGGGACGGCAGGTGCAGATTCAGCACGCAACCGGTGGGGCGTTGGGCGCGTTGGCCGTTGGGCGCGGGTGAGGCGGGTCGATCGGAGGTCCTAGTTGACGGATTTCCGCCAGCCGCAGTTGTCAGGCGCAGTTTAATAAAGCGCTGCTTTTGCATGGAAAAGGCCCAGTGCTGAGCTGTTGACCTCCGTCGTCGTCGTGCTTAGTCATGCAACGTAATTTCTTGGCGCCTGAGGCTGGCCATACATCCCAGCCTTGAGCACGAAGATGGCCTGAAAATGTGCACAGTTAGAGGGTATCGATGATGTGATACGTATGCCGGGGGGCAACCAACGCCTCCCAGTCCGCGACGGAAGAGCCACTCTCGGCGGTTCGCTCGGACACGTGTAAGCCTAGAGGTCCTGAGCCAGAGATAGTGCTAATTATCTCACTAAAATGGCTTCAATGTGTAACGGCTAAACTGCAGGAGGAAGCTACGTCCATGTCGGGTGCGGCTGTCATCGTCGGTCCGTCACCCCGGCCGCTTAAACTACGTGAGCTGATTGAGGAAAGATTTGGATCCCCAAACCATTATGTTATAAATAATCGCCGGAAGTCTGTCCATCTCTACGTACATGTTCTTTTTCTGTGACAGCTATAAAGCTATCTGACACGTCCTCGAGCCCGGCATGCACTCACCATACAAGCTTTGGCAGTCCAAGTTATCAAATCTCAAGCCGAGCAGGCAACTGACAAAAGCGAGAGGCCCTGACAAAAGTTGGCTGTTGAATGGATGCTGCAAGCTGCGAGCATGCCCAGCACTGAAAGATTGTGACAAATCGCCATTCCATAACTAGAAGCATGTGACAGCGACAATTGAAGGTGTGCCCTGGGGTGGATGCAAGTTGCCCGTTGCGGAAATGTTGAGACGGTAAGAGACCCCTTTCGCGCTGCACGTATGCTGCCAAAACAGCTTTTCCGGTAGTCCTAGGGCATAATTCAGCCCATCGAAGCCCTAAATTGCAAGCTTCATGACGAATTCTGAGCGAAGCAGCAAAGTACCGGTACCATGGCTAGCAGAGCAGGTCCTACACCGGAATGCCCACAGTATGTCTAAATGATCCCTTAAAGGTCATGAGTACCGTATATGTTGTGTCCGGTTTGTAAAGCACCGCGGATTGCAGGGAGCAGAGAGCTGCCCATCAAGCGGCATCGCCGTCCCTGTTCCCGAGGCTTTGCCCCAACAGCTACAGCAGGGTCAAGGGAAGTGAGTAAAAATATCCCTGTGAATAATGCCTAACTCAACTTGCCTTTGCCCATCGTGCTGTCATGCAGCAGCTACCGCAACTGACAGCGGCTGGGAAAGCTGTGGGAGCAACCTTAAACAACCCCCAAGCTTGCAGACTTGCATGCATCCCTTCTGAACTGCAGTTGTCTCCAATATCTTCCCCCTTGAATTCGGTCCCAGGTAGCGCTACCCAGCCGGAACCCGTCGGCCGTACATCAGTGTTTCTGGTGTTATATCGTGCCCTGAAGTACGATATTGCCGTTCCGTCGTCTCTGGTGCAGTGCACAGCTAGCTGACCCCTTGGCTCTACCCGTCCCGCTGTAACAACCACAACAATGAACTCTACAACGCTTTGGATGGGTCAACTCGGACGCCTGAGCCGAATCGACGCTGCTGGCGAAAAACTTAAACTGCGTGCAGCGGACAGGTCGGCCGCCCCGACCGGATGGCGCCTCGCTTCGGGCCCCTCCTCCAGGCGGCAATGGCGCAATGCCTCTGCACCGAGGCAGTTAGAGACAGACACTCAATGATGGTGTCGTGTCATGGGTATACAGGCAGCCACCACACACACGCCTGTCTTGTCGCTTATCGCCCCCCCCACCCTCAAACTCAAAGGCGCCAGTCACTGATGAGGCGGGATGGCTGCGTGGCATGGGCGGTGCCCAACCCGCTGGAGCCCTCCGTGCGCTCTAAGCGTAGGTGCCCCCCACCCAACAACATCAAACCCTCCTCTCAGCAGCATTCTCCGAAAGTAGGACTGCCAGAACCACTTCCAAATGGACTGGACCCCCATTCCAGCTGGAATGACAGGCAGGCAAAAGTCCTCTTGCCGGTTCACAATAATATACATGTGGTGGACGGACCGGGCTCTGGCTTCCCAGCAGCAGTCCGGAATCCGCCCCGCACCACTCCCGCCACAAGCCTGCCAATGCACGACGAAGCACCTATACTGCACTGCTCCCGTACGTTCCCGTATATTCACTAGTGACGAGAGAACCGGGACTTCGGACGGGTTCGTCGGGGATTGACAGACAAGCATTATGCCCGCCAGCCGCTGCCAAACGAGCAAGTGCGTAACGAACCACGAGGCGTTCGTGGATGCACTTTCCTAATGTAACGTGTCATGCGTCCATGTGTACGACATATGATGTACGAGACAAATGCCACCGTGTGCCCCAGCTCGATACTAATGGCGCCTCAGGATGACGCAAACCTTTTGCAGCCTGGCGGTTGCCGGGGGAGCCCCAAATGATTTGTGCCTCTTTTTGCCAACCGACATGAGTACGGCATTTCTTCGCGACAAGCCGACGCCATCGTCACCACCGCAGATACCGGTACCCCAGCATCAACCCGCAGTGTTGTCATCGCCCTTTGTCAAGTGTAATTCGGATGTGCTAAACGACGGAAAAATCAAGCCCAAGTCCGCTGACAGTGTTTGCGAAGACGCTTCCCCCCCCCACCCCCTCGTCCCGGCACCACACCTCCAGACTTGGCCCCCCTCCCAGTCCAACGAAGCGGCAGAGGCTCCGTCATGCACTGGCCTTGCGATTGCTGTGGACGGAATCATATCCGGCGGCCCCGATGAGCCTCTTGAAGCCTGCCGGTTGCCGATACCCGACCCGCGCAACGTCCCCCCGAAACCCCGCCGCATCCCTCCCACTCCACTCCCCTCGCCTACTCTTCCTGCAGGCTCGCGCTGCCGGAAACGACGCGCTCCCCTGGACGCATCACCTCCGCCGCCGGCCACTGATGCCCCGTTCACTCTGTCGACGACGGCGCCGACGGATCCGACGACGCCGCTGCGGGTCCCGTCACCATCGCCGCCCGGTTGGCCACACCTCCGGGCACGTCCGGAACCACGGGTCGGTACGTCACCCGCCCGACGGCATCCGTGGTGTAGTAGTCGGTGGCTGGGTGCGGCAGATGCCGCCCCACGCCGGAGACTGAGAAGCTGCTAGTGACGCTGTTGCTGCTGCTGGAGTCCGAGTCTGAGCCCGAGGCGGAGGCCCCCACGGCGCGGCGCTCGGCGGCCAGGCGGTGGCAAGCGGCCCGGTACTGGGACACAAAGGTCGTGAAGTCCCGGATCTATGAGCGCAGAGACGAGCGGCGTGGGGCCACACGCGGATAAAGGCATGAGGATTAAGGATGGGTCGGTTCACGCATGGGGGCAATGATAGACAATGTGGGCGTTCAGCCGCGTCTTGGCGGCACGGGTGGCGCCTGGCTGGCCTTCCGCTCGGTCGCTTGGCATGGGCATGGCCCCCTCAACGAGCCGACCCAGGTATCCCCCCACCTCCCCCGCCCGGCGAGGCTTCCCGAGGCTTTCTGTGTAGCGGTCCACGGGTCGCCGCTGGACGAAAGTTCCGCCACCCGCCAACCGCCGGAAGAGACGAGCACATTTGGCAGCCCGTGCCCCTCCCCGGCCAGGCCCGGCCCGACCTGAACCCCAGCCCGATATACGGAGGCGGAGCCGAGGTCCTGCGAGCCCCCGTCTCCCGTCCCCCATTCCCCGCCCAATCACCGCCCGCACCCGCTCGCCCTCCAACCCGCCGTACCATGTTGCTGATGTGCTCGCCGTGCGCCATGTCCCCGTCCACGTCCACATCCGCATCGCAGTCCACCACCAGTGCGGGCAGTTGGTGCAGGTAGCCGGCGGGGGGAACGCCACACACCTGCCGGAGCGGGAGAGGGGGCGAGGGAGAAGGGAGAGGGAAATCGTAACGAACGCGCGCGGCGGCCGCGGGGAATTCAGCCTGGAACGAGGGCGACGATGTAGGCGAAGAGGGCAAGCGGGATAATGGTTCGTGAGCTCTGGAGCAGGGACACGGAGACCGCCAACGCCCCGACCTGAAAGTGACTTGCAGATCAGGGTCAGGCCGGTCGCGCACGGCAGGCGGGGCAGTACCGGCAGACCGCAATTAACCGCAGCCAACCCCGTCCCGTCCAGTCCAGTCCACAGCAAGAGTGGGGGATCGCCCCGTCATCTCCATCGTTGCCGTCGCCGCTAGCGCACCTTTGTCGCGTCGATAATGTAGAGCTGGTCCGCCAAGCTGTCCGGAATCTCCAGTCCCGCAAGCGCCACGGGGGGAGCCTCCGCCAACGGCCGCAGCGCCGACAGCGGTGGCAGCCGCTGCCGCTCCCGCTGTCCGTGTGGGTCAACCGCCGGCGAGGACGACGAGGTGGAGGTCTCCGCCGCGGAGCGCCGCCGCGCCTCCAATGCCGCCGCTGCCTGCGTCTCCTGCTGCGTCTTGCATTGCTGCTGCTGCTGCAGGCGCTGCTGCAGCTCTGTTGCGAGGGTACCTGCCTGCAGGAGCCAGTCCTCGTGGTTGTTGTGGAGGCACTGTCGGGGGGCGGGGGCGGGGGCGGTTGGAGAGGCGGGGCGTGGGTTAAGAGTTCGATGCGTCGTGGGGCGCGGAGGTGGGTTAGGCTGGGTGTGAAGCCGTCGACACGTGGGGTGGGAGCGGATGCGCGTGCGGGAAGGAGCACATGCGCATGACGCAAGGGCGTGCGAGTAAAAAGCCCTGCCGGGGCGGCAGGCTGGGGCTTCGGGCATGCGAGTGACTTTTGGTGGTAGGGGTTGGACACGGGTGACATGGCAGCCAGCCCGCGCTTGGGCCGGTGCCGGGGCGACACGATAACCCAGCAAGCCATCATCAGACGGGATAGATATGTTTCTGGAGAGGAGGTCGGCCTTGCTGAATCGAAGAGCAGCTCCTGACTCCTGAGCCCACAGGTCCCCGCTGGGCTGACCGCTTGTGAACGTGGTAGCCGATGGCGCAGCCCCCCCTCCCAAGCTGCCGACCAGCACAGCCAACCCACCTGCAGATACTGCAGCGGAATGCCTCCCTCCTCGCTGCGGGCCCGCTTCTTTAGTCGAGCCATGCAGGTCTCTGGAGAGGCCCTCAGGTAGATGAGGCCGTTGGGGACCAGCGTGGGGAGCGAGGCCAGCAGCGGGCTGGGAGCGGAGGGGGGGAGCGGGAAATGGAGGGTTACACCACGGGCAGGGAGAGAGGGAGGCAGGGAGGGGGTCACACAGGTGAGCAGGAAAACGAGGACGGTGAGGCCCGGACAATCGCGGGGCGCGGGACACGAGTGAGCCAGGGCGAAGATCCTTCAGGGCAGCAGTCCCTGCCCTCGCCGGTGTTCTCTGGTTCAGTGGTTGTTTGGCGGTTGGTTGACATGGTTGGGAACACCCGGGTTCCTCCCTTCCTCCCTTGGTGGGTCACCTCTTGTCCCCACGCTCGCCCCTTCCGCTCGCCCGTCCCGCATCCCTTTCGCCCGCCCAAGCTCGTCCATGCTCACACACTCACCCGAACCACGCGTCGTACATAGCCAGCTCATGGTCCTCCAGGTCGCGCGAGGCGTGTACGGCACGTACGAACACCATCCGGTCGGAGAACACGGAGCGCTCCAGGATGCGCGCCTTGGTGGTGCTGCCGTACGTCTCGCGCTCCTGCGATGCGGCGGGATACATAACCACACGCACCACCAGGCGTTGCCTCACATTGCGTGCTTCGGCGGGCGCCTGGCGTCCCCGGTAAACTCCCCACCCATGCTCCCCACCCTTCTTCGCCTTTCTCCCCCTCTCCTCCCTCATCCTCATACTCTTGGCCCCTGGGGAGTCGCACATGTGCGCCCCACCCCCATGCTCTAATCACCAGCCTTGCGCCCGTGCGTCCTACACTCGCGGCATGACATGGCCTCCTCCTTACGGACCACTCTCCTTGATATCCCAGGAGATTCTTACGACGCGCATTGTCCCCTGGAACACACGCATTCCGCAGCCCGCGCGCCGTACCCACCTGCAGCACGCGCGTGAGGAACACGAAGTTCTGGAAGGTGTACGCCATGCGCTTGGGGTCCTTGTAAAACAGGTCCAGCAGGTTGACCGGGGAGCCGCCCACCGACTGCCACTGCTCGATGGGCTCCTTGACGAACTGAAGAGGGGTGCGGGGTTTGGCGTTTTGAGGTGCGGGGTTTAAGCGTGTAGGAGCTCGGAGGTGGTCTAAGGGCGGGGTTAAGAAAGGACGTCGTCGTGTAAGAGGCGGTCGTCAGCGCGTAAGCCTGCATGAGAGCATGACACGTTCGGAGGTGTCCGAGGAGAAAGCAGCAACCGACCAACCGATCAGCCACTGTTCACCTCGCCGGTGCCTTTCACACATGGTCCTGGAATCAACCCCCGCCCCCCCCGCCCATCGATCGCTGCCGGCCCGGGCCGCCCCACCGCCTCTCACCCTCCCAGCCAGTATACCCTTTGATCGATACGTCGTCCCCTCCACTTGACCCGTTTGGCAGCCCCAACTTCCCCGATCCGCCCGCCCTTTCCACTCACGCTGAAGCCGCTGTCCGTCAGCAGGTGGCGGTTGAGGATTGACAGAAAGGTGCTCTTGCCGGCGCTGATGTTGCCCTCCAGGCTCAGAGTAACCTGCGAGGGGAGGCAGCAGGGGACTATGCGAGTGGGTGGCCGATGGGTGCGTACACGGCACCGCATGCGGCACTTCCTGGCGCGGATTTGAAAGGCCAAGGAACACGCCGGTTACAACCGCAAACAACCAGGCAGGCGCTTCCACGTACACCCCGGCGGGACTGTCCTGAAATCCAGTACATTGATTTGCCGCAGGTGCAATAGCAAGGGATGGGCAGGGGCCTGGCCTCCCTTTTGCACCTCGCGGCCCGGCACCGCCCCACTCGCCCTGCCCAGCTTGCGTGCCGATCCCTGGCTTTCTCCCACCAATCAAACGGCAGCCTTTGCGGTATCCCTTGCCAAGGAGACCTCGACCATCTCCATCTCCATGCGTGCTTGCCTAACCGCCCGCCGCCCCACCCGGCTGCCAGTCGCGCGACCCAGATCGCCGCTGCTCGTTCGGGCTGCAGCGACGGCGGTGTTGTCGCAGGTATGACCGCAAGGCGCAGGGGCAGGGCTCTGTAGCGCAGCGGCCCTCGCCATGGACGCCGCACAGCCGCCGCAAGCCACCCACCGCACCCCGCGCGGCTGCTTCCGCCTCAACGGAAACGCTCGGCTTTCCCCGTAGTCCCCTGAACCCGACCCGCATCCCGATGCCAGGCGCCGACGTCGACCAACATCCCCAACCCGCCTCCCGAACCCATTCGGGGCCACATTCCACCTGTGGGGCCTTAAACGCCGTCCGCAAACGACGTCCCCACCTGCTCGCAGGTCATGCCCAACGGCACGGGCGTCGCCGCTGCCGCTGCAAACGCCGCTGGTGACTGCGGCTCGTCCGCCTCCGCCTGCCGCTCAGCTGCCATCCTGAAGAAGGCCTCCATGGCAGTCAGCTGCTTCTCATCCCGCACCTGGATCTTTTCCTGCAGGCGGAAACCCATAACACGGTCAAGGGCGGCCGGTTGGGCGTGCGAGTAATCAAGCAGGCGGGCTTGTGAGAGGGGGGGTTGTGGGACAGGTGGAGGAGAGGCGCCAGGGTGAGGCGAGTAGGGGTCGCGGCATGCGGGTGCGCATTCTGCGTGCTTTACTTGTATTTAAACTATGTCCCGGCGATGCTGGCGACTCTCCTCAAGGAGGTGCAGTTGAAGTGACTGAACGGGAAATGCGGGGAATTCGGATGCCAGCGCTGGCAGGAACCAAACCCCGTCAAAGCTAACGGTACCCAACCGACCGTTGACTTGCCTGCAGAAAGCGGCGGAAGTTCACCTTCTCCTTCTCGTAGGCCCGCCGAAAGTCGCTCAGCGTGTAGATATCATGCCGCTCGAGCTGTTCGATGTGCAGGTGCGCGGCTGGGACCATGACAATGTCGTCCTCATGGGTGGGCAGTGGCGCGCTGCCCTCCTTTCCAGCGCTGGTCCTCTTTGATCGAACAGCAGCGGCTGGCGACGAGCTGGCGTCGCTCTTTTGTGCTGCGAGCAACACGCTTCGATGCTGGCGGCGCTCGGAAGCAAATAAGGTTGTGCCCAAAGGCTGCAGTGGTACCGCTGAATACTTTATCGCTGGTAACAAAGTGGGTGCAACCTGAGGTCTGCTTTGCGACAGGGTAGTGCCGCAGCCCTGAAAGCTGCGCATCAAGGCCTGCATGTTGCTGCTATAGCTCGGAGCCCAACGTAAATTAATATTAGCAGACTCACAACGATGGAACCCGGAAAGTAAACAACGCGTCGCAAGGGTCGTTGCTCCAAAGGAACCCAACGGCATGAAGCCGAAAGGTACCAACGATGGAAAAAGCTAACCTCATAAAGAGATTTCTGTCTTTCCGAAGCAACTGTGCAAGCATAGCCGACTGGGGTTTCGAGCCGTACGAAACCGCCGCTCCCTCTTTTTGTCTTTTACAACGTCCGAAGTTTATGAAAGACATCCAACGCACTGCTTGTTCAATTCCTGCTTGACGATAAACTTCATGGAGATGAACTCTCCTCCTTTGTTCAACAAATGCTGCGCAACCGTCAGACCGCGTCGCTCGGCGACATGCGCGGGCACGAAAGTCCCGGGGACGCTAAAACCCTGCTGGAGCCGCGGCATAGCTATGTGCGCCATGTCCAGACTCCTGTTAGTCCAAACCACCACGAACCTCAGCCCAAACGTGCCGCATGTGCGCCTACCCGTCCTGGCCTGCCAGACATCACAGGCCCCAATCAATCGACGCGCCAAGCCCCGACGTCTACTCCTCGCTGCCGCCGTCTCCCTCGTCTCCCTCCTCCCCTTTGAACAGCCCTTCCATCGAGCTCCGCGGCAGCGGGTTCTGCGCCTTGTGCTCCGTGCGCCGGTCGCGCTGCGCCACCTTGCTGCCGTACTTGCTGGCCGCCTTGCGCTTCAGCGCCGCCCGCACGGCGTTGGGCGAGGTGTAGTCCGGGTTGTCGTACAGCGTAGCGCCGCCAAAGCTGCCGTTGAAGATCTGCGTCGCCACGTCGAGCCGCGATGAATCGGGTGTGTGTGTGTGGAAGTCTTTTGGTTGGGAGGTTGGCTGGTCATTTTATGGTTAACTTCTGTGCGGGGGTTTCATGCAATATAGGCCCTACACGACCCCCACCCAAAGCAGGCATAGCGCCCGCTGGGGAGGCAGCTCGCCCACGCTAGGGACCCACACCCCGCCTGAGACCGGAACTGCAGTGCCGTCTTCCCGCACCATGCATTCCGCGGCAGCGGCCGCCTGCCAACCGAGGACCCACTCCGGCCACCTCAATACCTCCTCCACCTCCTCCCCATTGCGCATTCCCTCTTCCTACTAACGCCGCTTTCCGTCCCCTGTCCTCACGCCGCCCTCACCTTGATGGGGTTGAGGCAAAACCGCGGCCCCACCTCCACCAGCGAGGCGTTGTCCGGGTCCACCCGCTTCTTGTCGGGGGGGACCACCAGCTGTGGATGGTTGGACAGCGGAAGAAAGGCGGGCAAGTGTTACCAAGAGAAGGTTGGACAGCGGAAGAAAAGCGGAAAAGTTGTTACTTACCAAGAGAAGGTACACTCTGGCCCACAGTAAGATGACCCATTCACAGCCACATGCTGTGTTGCCATCCTCGCCATCATGACGAGCCCGCCCTTCTTACTTCTTCCTTCCCTGCCCCCAAATCTTCAACGTCGATCGCCACGAGCCCATTTGCGACACTATTTTTGGCCATCCGCGCCGTACCGCGGTCCCTCCCAGCATACATACCCATCCCCCCCCCCCCGCACCCACCTGGTAGTTGCGCACCCACACGCGGCCGTCCGCCAGCGTGAACGAGAGGACGTGGTCGAAGAAGGGCTTGGCCTTATGGTGGCGCTTGGGCGTTGCGAACACCTGGAGTGGAGCGGGCGGCAGCAGGGCGGGTAGGGCAGGTGGCAACACGCGGGTGACGTGGGCTGGTGGGCGGACGCACCGGGCTGACAGGCGCAGACAGCAGACGCGGTGGATGTCCCAAATGCAGCTGTGTCGCGGTGGCGGTCGCAACGCATGTGAATCCATCAGAATCCAGCTGGATCCGGCCCACCCCTGACCCCTCGCTGGGCCAGACGCGCTCTCTCTGCGCTGCGCCGCTCTGTTCCAGGTCCCGCTTTGCAATCCTCTGCCTTTAGCGGTGCGCTCCGACGCGCCCCCGCCCCCATACGCACGCACCTGTGTGAGCATCTCCTTGAGCAGCTGCGTGTGGGGCTGGGAGTCAAAGGCCGCATCGAACGACAGCACGGGCCGGGAGCCCTTGAGGTGGTTGCCCGACAGCTTCACCTGCAGGGCCAGGGGAGGAGGGAGCGGCAGGGAAGGGTGAGGCGGGGAGGTAGGCACTAGGAGTCCCCTACAGCGATACTCGCCAGAGGTGCTTCGCCGCCCCGCAGTGCGTTTTTCTTTTCTGGCGAGAACCCTCTCGCGGCGCACTTCTTGAACCCCTTACGAACGAGACCAACCTCCGTTGCGCCCATGCCAAACCACGCAGCCCGGCCTTGCACAACGGCCGCCGCAGTCTCGCGCGCCTTGTCCCCTTAACGTTTCATCCCTCGTTTCGTCGCCTCGTGTACAACAACGCGTGTTCATGTCCTTCTTTCATTTGTCGCCCACTCTCGCCCCGAGGACCTAGCCCCGAGGCGGGCCACTTAACTAAGCCCAGCCCCACTTCCACCCTGACGTGCAGTGCAGTGCAGCCCGTGCCGACCGCGCAGCCACCAGCCACCTCCGGATGTCGATGCAAATGCTTCCCCCCCACACGTCGGGTTCAGCCTCGTCGAAGTTCGGTAGGTCGCGAGCATGCTCCCCACCTCTGCTACGATGGTCCTCAACACCCAGCCCGGCCCCATACCCTGACCGTACACCAAGCCCCATACCCTGACCGTACCTCCGCCAGGGCGTGCATGCACCATGCGGCCGCAGACCCCCTCTGCCCCCGACGCGGATGGCAGCACCCCAGACCCGCGCCCCATCCTTGAAGCCCATCCTTCCCCTTTTGATCTAACATGGACAAGAAACCCTTCTCCACCCACCTCCGCCATGGTGTGCACATTGGCCACGTGGAACTTGACGGAGGGGCCGTCCGGGGACTTGGCCAGCCACAGGTACAGGTCCTGCTTCTTGCGCACCTGGGGGCGTTGGACAGGGGGAGGGAAGAGTGGGACTTGGTGAGGGTGGATTCGACAGGATAAATGTCTGATTGACATGCTGTTAAGAAAGCTGGCCGTGCTGCAGGCTGGCAGGCGGAATATGCTGTACCCGCCCCCAGCTCGAAGTCCAGCAGCACGCTGGCTTACCTCCTACCCCTCCTCCCGTACACATTCACATGGACACAAAACACACACACACACACTTTTCCCTCTCATCCCTTCCACCCCCCATCCCGTGCCAGCCTATCCGATTGCTTATTCGGGCTGTCCTCCCGCGCCTCTCTTTCTCTCGGTAAACATTGCTGGGTCCATCCGCAGACATCGCCTCCGTTGCACCGCTGCAGTATCGTCTTCATTCCCGCTCCCTCCCCTCCCCTCCCCTCCCTCCCTCCCTCCCACCCACCTCGAAGAACAGCACGCTGGTGCAGTTCTTGAGGTCGGCCACCTCGTTGACCACCCGCCGGTCGCTCTTGGTGTCCAGTTTGGACTCCTTCTTGGAGTGGGGCAGCAGAGAGAGCACGTCCTCCATCAGGTGCCGATAACGGAACGTAACACCGCGGGTGGACAGAACAAGGACCTGGGGGCACAGAGGGAAAGGGGGGCTGGTAGGGTCGGCGCTTCGGGGCCCGTGCTGCAGGGCGGTGCGGGCTCTTCAGGCTTCATGGGAGGGCGTGGGTGAATGGGGATGGGCAAGAAGGGGAATATGTATGTGTTTGGGGGGGGGGAGATGGGAAGGGGGAAAGGGAAAACAGGTGGAGGAACCAAACCGAGCCATGTCGTTTGCAAAATTACTTGTTGTCGGCAACACCTGCCAAGCCGTGATGTGTTCGCCACCCCGCGCCAACCCGCGTACTCGTTCCACTACAGCCGCCGTTGGCGTGCCACAGCTGCCCACACCACCGCGGTGGCTAGCGGCAGCCGCAATATCTCCCCCGCCCCAAAGCCGAAACCCCACGCAACCGCACATACCGCAGGAGGGCCCGTCCACCCGCCCCGCCGCACCTTCTCCTTGTTCTTAAAGGCCCCGGAGGTTCCCGGCGCCGCTGCAGCGGCCGCCGCGGCTCCCTCGTCTACGGGCTTAGCGGGTCCGGTAATCGCCGTGGAGAAGGCGCCACGGACGGGGGCGGGCTTGGCGGCCGCGGGGGCATTCGCTGCCGCGTCCGCCGCCGCCTTCACCGCCCCTGCACCGCCTCTTTTCCCTGCGGGAGCGGCCGCCGATCAGCGGGCAGGGTGGGATGCGGGTGAAGCTGGGGGTCATTCGTAAATATTGTGAGCTGGCTAGCAGCGGAGCTCAGGCATGGGAGATTGTGGTAGGCCAGCAGTGGCGGTGTGTGTGGCGGCACGCCGCCGTTGCGACAGGGCATACCGTAACGACTTAAAACCATCGACTTGGAAAAGTTGCCTGCAGCTTTGAAGATGCATGCACTTCTGCGTGCATGGGCCTCGCAGCTTCCCGACCGGGGAGGCGCTCGTCCGGGGCTTGGGGCTGCTGCCCAAGATTAACTCCCGGCAGCGTGCAGCGGATGCCCGTTGGCGACGGGGTTTGGGGTATCCGGCAACGCTTTCCCGTCGACGGACCGGTTGTAACGACACAATTGAAGTAGGCCGTGGGCCGTGGGAATGACGTATGTCTATGGTTTTTTGTTTGGGCGGGCGCCTCTGCTGCCGCAGGACGAATGTCGCTGGGATGCCAAGGCTGCGTTCTGGTCGTAACCGGTTGTCAGGTAACACGGTATCGAACCGATGGCATCAATACTATTCGTTCGGACAATTGCTGTGCAGGATTGCGGGTCTGAAGGCCTGCGACCGGCGGCGCGACTTTCCGTCGACGCACGGCGGCGTGAATATGGCACATACGGCCTGCAGCGGTGTCCCACCTTGCTTCTTGAATTGTTGTTTTGCTTGTTTTTTGGGCCGGGCATCGCCGTCAGCCGCTTCCTCCCTCTGCTTCCGCTTCACTGTGCCGCCTCCAATCGCCATTGGAGCAAGCTAGCTAATAAACGTGCCTTATAGCGTTAGTTGCAAGTATAAAGTAAGTCGCTAGTGTTCCCAAATACTTATGCGAACGCAATTCCAAGTGGCTTCTTCACAGAGGTAGCTGCCAGAAAATGTGCGATAGGGTAATACATTACTATGCAGATTGCATTAGACCGTTCCGAGATAAGCAGCTAACAGATTTCATATGAGGCGGTTGGCCGAGACAACCGCCGTGCAAACCGATCGAGTTACTAATCAGCCTTCAAGCGCCTCGTTTTCATGTACTTGTAAATGGCTGGGTAACCTGCTGTCATTGTTATTATTTGGTTCTCGCCGTGATCGCCGGTCTTAGTCTACAAAACTTTCGTTACAGCTGTTGCTTTCTGGTTACAAGACGCTGACACATATCGTCTCACGAACCAATTACTTGATGCGATGACGGCTTGGTCCACTTGCCATCGGCGAGGCCGGCTAAGCGCCGCGACAGGCACACCTCGACCCTTTAGTGCTGGCCGCCTGCACCCTTACACAAAGCTTCGAACGCATGAACAATGTCGCCAATGTCGCGCGGCGCCCTACCCGGCCGGCGAAGGTCTCGCGACCACGCACGCAAGTGCTCCAATACAACCCGCCGAGGAAGGCCCCGTTGCAGCGCGACGCACGGCGCTCCTATCCTTGGCGTCAGCTGTTCTTGTTGGAGCTGGTAACTTGTCGGAAGCTGGGCGCGCGGAGGCAGCCCTTGCCGGCGTGGCGTGCCCAGGTGGGCGTGGCTGTCTCTTGGGGCGAAGCCCTTTGCAAGGGTATCATGTGGAGTGGCTAGGAGGCGAAGGCGCGTGAAAGTGCGTAGTCTGGCAGTTCAGCCAGGGAAGGCCCTCGGGGCCAACCGCACGGCTGTGTTGTTATTGGGCTGGTATCAAGCGAGGGCAGCCATCACGCCCCCGCCCACCAGGATCGCAGGCTGAGGAGCAGCAGGAGCAGCAGCAGGCTGGCGGAGGAGGGTTTCACAAATCAATCAGTGCCGGGCGAGCGCACGCGCCGCGCCTCCCGAGGGCCGACCACAACCCGTAGTTTGCAAGCGTGGGACCACGTCCCACCGCAAGTCCGTGGCCGCTACTGTCCGCCGGGCACGACACATGTCGGCTGGCCAATGGCCGCCGGCACCTCCTCCCCCCCCGCCGCCACCCGCAGTTCCAGCAGCATCCTCACCTGTGGAAATGCGCGTCGCCCACCCCGCATTCGCTGCCACCGCCGCATTCCCTCTCCGCCGCAAATTCATTCTTACAAGGAAATGGGTCCCGCCCGCCCGCCACCCACCCACCCACCCGCTAGGTCTCAACGGCTACGCGCTGCAGCAGTGCCTGCGGGAGGCGCGGAAGGCACGGGAGGCGGCAGAGGCGGCGGCCGATACCGCGGCGGGGGCGTCCGGCAACGGTGGTGGCGGCGCGGATGCCGTACGCGAGGAACGCCTGCGATACAGGCAGTACGAGCAGCCGGGGACGCTGGTGACGCTTCCTAACGGTAAGTCATTTGGGATCTGCAGTGCCTGGGCGTGATGGGTCGGTGCAATGCTGGATCAGTGACTCGGCAAGGACATGGCCCGGCAGCTTTGGCGAAGTGGGTGCAACACAATGCGTAACAAGTTTCAAGTTCTGCATAAGAGCGGGGGCGTCCATAAAGGGCCATGGACGGTTGGTTGCTAGTAGAGGCACAGTGCCGGGCGGTGCTTCATCACCCTCCCTTGACCGCGTAGCCTTTGCTGGGCGATTGACTGCCCGTGTCTGAACGCGACGAAAGCCCACGCGCCAGTGCCGCGTTTGAGACGGTTTGATTGGATTCAGAAACGCAACTTGGGCTGAACCCAGGTGCCCAGATGCCCAGGAAGCTCTTAGACTTCACACCTTTAAGTGACTTGGCAAGTGTTGCATCGGTGCTTTGATGTCCGTGATCCTTGGCGAATGAAACCAGGCCGGAACGAACCCATGATCGAGAAGAGACACAATTCCGAAGGGCCCTATCGCCCGCCCCCTTCGCAAGGATACGTATTACTGCTACGTCCCATATCCAGGACACATCGCATCTTCCGCGCCCGGTTTTAACCTGGCCCCCGCGCCGCTGCGTCTGCCCTCTGCCGCACCGCACCATACCGTACGACTGTCCGTTAACCAGGCCTGCAGTACAGAGAGCTGCTGGAGGGCGCGGGCCCCGAAGCGACCCGCGGTTCAATATGCGAGATCACGTACATCGTATACCGCCTGTCCTCGGGCGCATACTACAAGTACAGCAGCGGTGGCACGCCCGTATTCCTGTTCTCGCTGGGGTATGGGCAGGAGGGCAAGGACGACGTCGGGCAGACGTACCGCTTCAGGTGCGCTAGGTTGGCGCGGCGCGGCGCGGCGTGGAGCGGTGCAGGAGGGGCGGTGTGGAGATGGGCGGTTCAAGGGCGGCGTTGCTGTGCGAAAAGGGGCAAAGCGCGGAGGGGAGCCGCGGCGGCGGGCTGCAGTAAGGGTTACCTGTCCCGCGGCGCACCGGTAGGTGGATTGCGGTGTCCAGTTCTGGCCGGCTTTTCCTATCGGAGCGGGATGACTCTTTTATTTTGAGAACCCCCCAATTAGGTGTGGAATTCGTGTACTGGCTGGATGCCCGATTGGGTGGGCTGGGGGCTCTGTAGGGTTAGACTCCTGGTCTGCTGCGGCCCGCGCGAGCCTCCACCCGCCAATCGTCCGCCCTCCACCCCTAATCGCCCGCTGCTCGCCTGTTCGCCTCGCCGCCCTCCTTCCGCGCCACCTCAACCTCGCACGCAGGCTGGGCGACCCGGGGAGCCTGCCGGCCGCCGTGACTCCGGCGCTTGTGGGCATGCGGCAGGGCGGCAGGCGGCGGGTGCTGGTGCCCCCGCAACTGGGTTGGGTGGACGACAAGGTAAGGCAGTACGGCAAAGAGCAGGGATGGAATGGTGGGTGAAGGGTGCAATGTTGCCGGAACGGCAAGAGCCGCCGTTGTAAAAGCCATTGATCAGCATGCATGTATTTGGGGGGGTAAATATGAAACCGCTGCGATAGAACGTAGACGATGGTGGAGAACGGACCCAGCAGTACTTACCATACCATATACAATACACAATAATACTTGGTATCTGACAAATGTCGGAAGGGCTGCGGAGTGCGACCGCGTTGTCGCCGGACCAACCCAGACGGACAAGTACCCGCGAAAGTACAGCAACGGCACGAGCGCCCAGACAGCAGCACGACCCGGCAAATGGAAGACTCAGATGGGCTCAACAGACGAAATGGATTGCGCGAGAGTGATGAAAGGGCGTACGCTACTGCAATGTCGAAGAGTGGGACGGAAGGGGAGCGCGAGCTAGCAAGCAAGCAAGCAAGGCAAGAACATGAACCCTAACGATGGTGTCCTTTCCGGTACGGCAATACCGCGCATACGCTCATCGCAGGTCGGTCCCCGCCCCGACACGTTTGGTGGACAGCGGCGGCTGGTGGGCCACAGGGACGAGCCGCTGCTCTTCGAGGCCGAGCTCGTACGAGTACGGCAGTTGCAGCCGCCGGCGGGCGCTACGGCGGCGGGCGGGGGGCAGGAGGAGGCCGCGCAGCCGCAGCAGGGGCTCGGTCGGGGGGCGTTGTTCCGGTTGCCCGCGCCGCCGACGTACTACGGCTCGGGCAGCAATAGCTGAGCGGGAGCGTTCACGAGAGTGGAAAGGGATGGCAATGCTTTACGAAGTCGGCCGCATGTGGAATGTGGAAGCTAGCTAGTTATTTGGCGTGCAGCCAGCGGCCCTTTCGGAGCCACTGCGTCAATCGGCGATTCGATGCTCGTGCATGCGGTACACACGCTGAGCGCCTCTGGTTAAAGCGCGGTCGGACTCGGAGCCCTTGGCCGCGGGTTATATGATTCGTGTTACATACAGCGGACCCAAAAGGATCACTGGTGCACACCGCACCTGACACGCACTGCTGCGGCCGAACCCCAAACTGCTGGAGGCGGGCCCGCAGAGTTTAATTTAAATTTTTTCGCTTGAGGGATATGTGACGTATCGGGTTGGACGAACGGACGGCTGCCGGCCACTGGCGATACTGCTGGCACAGGCGGGGGCGCAGCAGGGGCTGGGCGGTGACGATGCCGCACACATGGCGATGTTTGGCGGAGATGCATGAGCGCATCTGGGCCCACCGCAACTCAATTGTCCCCTTTGGCCGCTAGTATATCCTTCTCCTGCCTGGGCGGCTTCCTACTGTCGTGCTTTTAGGCGTTTTTGTTCCCTTGGGCACTCGACTCGTATGGGTTTTTGTTAATGAGAGGTGCACGCACCCCCAACCATGTAACAAACAAACACACACGTGGCGACGTGGCACCCTTACCCGTGGAAGAGGGCGTGACTTGGCCCACCGCAGGGCATTTGCCGCGCCTGTTGTGCAGCTCCCGAGTCCCGGCTATTATGTATCGAGTTTTATTGTATTTGTTGTTACAGTGGGCTTCAGGCCCCCGCAAGTTTGTGATGGGGATAGCAAAGTGCGTGAACGCTGCGCACGGACCGCATTCGCTGATGAGTTGCATGCCCTATCTTGTTGTGGCTATTTTATCTGCTATGCTCTGCGGCGGGAAATAACCTTCTGGCCAGGTCGACTGCGCCCAGCGAGGAGCGGCTGGCAAGAAAGGGCATCGACGGACCAGGCCCTGGGCAGGACGGGCTGGGCCCCGGGCGGGAGTATACGTATTATAATTATAGATATATTCACGACCCAAAAAGGCTAAGGACGCTGGATTGCACGACCGAGTTAAGGTTGCGCATTCCACTGTGCACATCTCGGTCAACGTCCCCACAAGCAATGCCTTTGCGTAGTCAAAATCACGCATCGATTCTACAAGCTGGTTACGTTATTTTTATATCCTGGACGTGCCCAGGACGCTCTTTTCGCTGGACGGGCGGTGATAGATGCGCCCACGGCCGACGGCCCCTACGTAACAGAGACTGCGTTTTTACATAAATTTGTGTAGAGCTATAAATATATAATACATATTGCTTTTGTAAATTTACTGAGGATAAAAGTGGCACTGTCAAAGACTATGCCCGTCTTCAACGAACGCTCGTTAACGGATCCAAAACGTTCGTTAGGGAATCCAAACGACCGAGAAGTGCACAAGGATTCAATAAATAGAGCCCATCCAAATTTCATTTTATTAAATCTACCCATATGCAAGGGAGTATTCGTCAAACCTAAGAACGGTGTGCGCTCTCGGGGAGCCTTTCTAGTCCCGCCCTCTCCTCGACACGCCCTGTCCCCACAACTTGCAAGAAGGTAAAGATCCTTCACGATTAAAACTTACACAGACATCGCTGCTGCAGATATGTCGCGTTGCCTGACGAAGAGCTGCTGGCAAACACCGGCATCATCAACAACCAAGAGTTCCCGCGACGACCATGCCCTTTGCAGGCATTGACTTCTCAAGATGTATCCAAGGATATCTATGCTGTCTGTGCTGTTGTTGGCAATCGTAACCAGCGTTCCGTGCTTTGCGAGCTATGTCCAGCGCTGCAATTCTCATCAGCTGTGCCTGGATGGTAAGCCGTTCTACTTCCAGGGCGCCAACGCATACTGGTGAGTTTTGACTGGCTTATACGTCTGCTTCAAAGGCTCTGCTTTGTGCTGCAAAATCGATGACGGTTACGTCACATACGCGACATCCATGCTTGACAGGCTTATCGACTTCGTCCAGAAGGATCGCGGCATCGTCGACCGCTTCTTCGACAGTGCAAATGTAAGTTCACATAGAAATATAGCACATCAGGCAGTAAACCGCTTTATATCGCCTTTCTATGCTTGACATGTTCCGGCTGATCGATCACGCGCAGCAATTCGGGCTCAAGGTCATCCGGCTCTGGGCATTCAACCACGCCATGCCTTACGCCTGGGGCAAGTATGACGAAACCCAATTCCAGGGCTTGGACTACATCGTCGACTCAGCTGGCAGGTGAGGTGGTTGTGCTTTCCACACGCCAGCTAGCACATGGCAATTCAACGGTGGTACCCCATTTATCTCGCTATCTGCATGCCCTGCGGCTCCAACGCTCGTGGCGCGTGGCTACAACACGCGCCCCACTTGATTGCACTCACGTACAGGCACAACATCAAGCTGATCCTGGCTCTGGGCAACACCTGGACGGCCTACCGCAGCCCGCAAGACTTCATGAGCATTGCCGGGGTCAACCCAGGTTGGTGCGCGGCTGCGCGCGCTTTTCAGACCCAAACTGAACCTGAGTTCGTTCACGCCATCAGAAATAGAAAGAAGGATAGACCCAGCGCCTGTGTGACAAATAACTTCCCTGCTGCCTAGTCGTGTGGCCTGACGGTCAACACATGTAACTTGTACGTGCCACTGCGCAGTCCATGATGAAATCAACGCACGAGTTACCGTTCGCCCTTTGCCCCTGTCCCGCGCCCCTTGCCTATCGCAGCTGGCAAGACCCTACTGGACTTCTACAACTCGAGCCAGGTGCTGCACCTTTACCGCGATCACATTTCTACCATTGTCTGGCGCACCAACACCTTCAATGGCCGCCGCTATCGCGATGACGACGCAATCATGATGTGGGACGCCATGAACGAGCCGCGCTGCCCCGGCTGCATGAGCGCGGCTGAACAGGCCTCGCAACAAGGTTTCCTAGGCGCCGTGGCCCAGCACGTGCGCGACAACGCTCCAAAACAGCTTGTTGCGCTAGGCACGGAGGGCTACCTCCTCAACTCATACGAGAGCTACAATCCAGGTTAGGGGCTCAGTGCCAAATGTTTTTTGATGATTAGATTAGTCGGACCGGTTCTAGGACCTGGGCCAAAGGCAGCGAGGAGCCACAGCGGGGGAAGTTCTTGGGACGTGCGCCTGCCGTTTCCCGCCGATAGCTATCAATATGCTCTGCAGAATGCGAAAGAGCAAAATAAACCCAAATCGATTACTGATTGTTTTGGTCGTGCGACAGCCATTCGACATACATTTTGTCTCCTGCATGCATGCGAAGCCGCGTCCGCCGCCGCCTTATTCCGCAGGTGCTGGCGCCAGGTGCGAGGGCGAGGACTGGGCTACCTTGAGCAAGTTCGACTCCATTGATGCGACGGTAGTGCACGTATACGAGCGGCAGGTGCGATAGCACCTTGTATGATACCTCGAAACGCTCTGGATACGGTAGCGTGCGTACGTGCATGCTGCGCGCCGGCGCCGGGTCAATTCTCGCCGCGTCTAATCGACGCCGAAATGCTCCTGATCTTCTGTGCGTGTTTGGGCTTGCCGGCGCAGATGGAGTCCGTCCCGCCCAAGTGGAACAAGTGCGACTTCGACTGCTTCTGCAACTACATGATCCAGTACCTGAGCATCCATCAGCGCATCACCGCCGATGTGGGCAAGCCGCTCATCATGGAGGAGTACGGCCTCATCCTGCCGTAAGTGTTGCATGTGACCTGGGTCGCATAGCCCGATTGGATGTCTTATTCCCTTCGTTTCACCCACGCACTGTCATGCTGAGCAACGAAGGTCTTTACTTCATTCGGGGCGTAGGCCTCGCTCGCTTTACGGGTTGGTCCGCCCGCTTATTTCTATTGCCCGCACCTGGCTTTGCACTGCGTGCGGGCAAAAAAAAAACTGCGTGCGTGCATGTGCACTATGTCGTCAGCCTTGTGCCCTTCTCGCGTCATGCGTGTCCACTGCAAGCTTTTTGTCTGATGCGTGCCTGGCTGTGTCCCAATTAACCCCCGCCTACCGCGTCCACGCTTGCGTTGTAGGCAATACACGATCGAACAGCGCGTTATCCTGTTCCAGCTGGTGGCTGACAACCTGGAGTGGATGAAGAAGACTAATGGCCCGATGATGGGTGTCATGTTCTGGAACGCGGCCATTGGAAACGTGTGGGACGATGGGTGAGTTGCGCCCTCTGGGCTTGCATGGTTGCGCATTTTTGCTGCTATCAGTGTGCAAATCCTTTAGCCGGCGGTTCAGTTGCCTAGGTAACCATAGGCGGTATGCATGGCCATTTGGGGGACTTGTCCGGCTGGTACTGACAGTGGAAACAGAAGGGTCGTGGCTGGCTTGCGGGATCGCGATGTGGGCTGACCTGCTGTCTTGCCGCTTTCATCCATCTAGGTCACATCCATAGTTCCATACACCAAATCACCTTGATCATCGATGTGCGTCATGCTGCTGGCCGCTGGGCCTGCTGCTGATCGTCTTAATCTATCGTCAAAGCTAGCTGCTGCCGCTTTCCCTGCGCCACATCCGCGCCCGCCTGGCCCTCGGAACCCTTCGCCCGCCTCAGCTACAACGTCTACCTTGACGCGCCCATCTACAAGCCCAAGCCCTCGCCCCCCGTGGCAACCGCCGCGCCCAAGCCCACGAGTGCACCCGGCGGCGGCTCCACCCCTAGCCCCACATCAGCGCCCTCAACCGCCCAACCCGAGCCGGAGCGCGCCGCTATCGTTGCGAACACTGAGACGCTGACCGACTTCCTGCGAGGACCGCAGCGCGCCGCCTGTGCTGAGGATGCTGCTGCCTGGTGGTTGCCAGTGTGGACGGCGGGCTGGGCGCAGACTGTGGACATGGACGCCCTCCGCAAGCGCTGTCAGGACTCGACGGTGCTCCAAGTTCTGCTTAGCGCCAAGGATTTCGTGTACGCATCGTAGTGGATTGGCTAGCTTGCTGTGTGGCAAATAAATAATACGTATTTACGTGCATGGTACAGCGTCAAAACGACGCCGTGGATAGATTTGCTGCGTGGTGCGCGGAAGTGCGTGGGCGTTATTACCACAACTTTGCAGGTGTCCGTTTCCCTTCCGTGCTACGCAGGATTGCGTCGATTTGTGATTTTTTGGCATTGTATTTCGCTTAGGTTTTGGCTTCGTGATCATTCGTTAGCTACCTGCGTGACCGACCGCGATCCTACCCCTGCGTGCACCCTGTGTCCCTTCTACATACATCCACGCGTCATGGACCTGTAGTTACAAACTCTTAAGCTGCTAGTAGCAGGTTGGGTGTTTAGGGCACCTCAGCAAGATATTTTGTATGGCAAGGTTGAGATGTCAGAATCGTGTCGTCTCTTTGGGGGTACCGGTCGGTACTGCCCACACATGCGATGCGGGTCTTGAACGCGCATGCCGGTCGGGACTACCGGACAACTGTGACAATTATACGTGACCGTCCAACGCGGTGGTCACCACATGCTTGTAACATCCCGGCACTTCTGACAAGTCTCGTGCCACGGGCGAAGTCCATTCGCCACACCAGACCACGGGGTAAACCGTACTTCAGCCCCACGTCTTGCAACACACGCAAAACCAGAGCACGGCAATGTTGCCCTGCAAGTCCTAGATCCCCACACTGCTGACAGACGCACGGCGGATTGCAATTGATGTATAACACTGCCTATTGCAACGTACCGCGATGGGTTAGTTGCACATTATCAAGGAAATACGCTACTCCTCCATCCAGACGTAATTGGAGCCCCGGGGTGGCGCGGTGTCCACCATACACGTGTGCCTGTCATCCACCGCAGCCCCTGTAAAAACACACTCCAGACACACATCTCACTCATTCGTGTACTGTGGTCTATGTAACGTGGTGGCCGTAGCAACGAATAGCGGTGTTGGACGATCCGTAGCGCTACCAAGCTACGCGCCCTAGCTGCCGCACCTAGCTAGCTGCCGTACCACCATCGAGTCCCGTTCGCTCACCGCGTGCGCGGGTTAGCATAGGCCATGCTAACCGCCCACACGGGTCAGCGACGCGTAAGGCATGCGCCTGGCACTGCACGATGAGGCCCAAGCCCAAACTGCGCCAAGGGAGAGGCCCACCTGCACCAGGGACTGTACGGCGCCCGAGAATGTCCTAACTTGGGGGCACCGGCTGGAGATAGGCTGAGGCTGCTATCATTGGGCACAGAAACGGGACGTGGCTCAGCCAGTCGCGCGCTCTAGATTGATTGCTTCGCTAGCTACCTGCCCAGTCAGCCTCCCTCGCCACAAGCATGCCAGCCAGCCCAGCTACCTGTAGCAGTTACGGTTCAAGCGCGAAATTTGCGTAATTCTCAGCCTTACGCTTTCTTGTCAGCCAACTACAAGGTCACTCCGAAACCAGGCAACCACACAGGTCACGACCAACCGCCGATCCTTCTTCTTCTATGGAAGTCTAGGCCCATAACAAGTTAATTTCTTCTAGGAGTATCGCGAATGCAGCGTTTGATTTTGACTGGAACGCACATGGTTGAAGCACAACACTTCCAACGACCGTCATGGCACACTAGGTTATTTTTTGTTCCTTGGGCGATCCATATTATTCATCTATTGTAGACAACTACGTTTATAAAGCTAGGTAGAGTTGCTGGCTTGACGAAAAATGTTGCCGGTGATCATAGCCGCGGTGCTGCTGCTGGCTGTCGTTGGCGGAATTGCATTCCTGACCATTAAGACGACGATGACCGCAAAAAAGGATGAGGACGAAGCCGTCCAGCAGCAGCGGCCTCAGGCAAGTCCCATGAAATGACCGTGGTACTTTGCAGAGAGTCAGGAAAGATAGCTCAGTTTCAAATGTCGTGCACGAGCAGGCTGCTGCAGTTGTGCGGCAAGCGCCGCCTGCGGGCGGTCGGCAGGCCGCCTTGGACAGGATGCGTGCCGGCATGCGCCAGCGGCTGGCCGCAAGGCAAGTCGAAGAGGCGGGTGGACAAGCCGCACTGGAAGGAGACGAGGGTTCGGATGACGGGTCGGCAGATGGAAGCGGCTCCGAGGACGGGGTGAGTGCCGCTTCCGTTGGTGCCGTCATGTGAAGGTCCCCCCACCCCCGATGTCTTCGCCGACGTTTGCGTCCGTCGCTATCTCCCGCACTCCTAGCCGCCTATTGAGCACAAACCTACCCTGGCCATCCCCATCTCAATGCCTGTTCTGCCAATCCGCTTCTTCACGTCCTCACTTCGTCTTTCCCCGTCCTGTCCTCCCGTCGCCTAGCGGAAGACTTGCAAGTCTGAACGCCCAGAACACCCCCAGGGCCGGACTGGCACACAACCCTTCTCCTCCGTCACCGCCGCCGCCTCTGCGGCCGCCTTCTGTCTTTGATTCCGGTCCTGGCTCGTACACCAATTATTGTCGCCGCTGCCGTCGCCGCTGCGCCTGCAGGGGGACAATGTGCCGGCAGATCGGCGAGCTGCCCGGCGGGCCGCCCGGCGAGAGGCCGCGCGCGCTCAGCGGGACGCGCAGGAGGCCCGGCAGAACAAGCGCAGCGCGTATGAGGAGCGGAGGGCGAAGCGGGAGGCGGAGCGGGAGGCGCAGGAGGCAGCGCAGGTGGGCTCGCCGGGGCTCGTGGAACGCACCGTGATAGGGGGCGCAGGTGACCGGGGCTCATGTAATAGGACAGGACCCACATTGTGAATTTGGACAATGGAGGGGATTGTTTGGAGGACACAACAGGGGGTGGTGGGCGAAGGTCGGCTTGCTGGGACCTGTGGACGGCAACAATGGTGCACTGATGCACGGACATCGGCAATCAACCTCAACGCAGCATCTTCTGAAAGCGTTGAGCGGGACAGGGGGCGCCAACGCTCAGCAGCTAGCTGAGCTTTGCCATTATTAACCGATGCATTCGCGGTTGGGGGTCGGTTGGGGGGCGCGATGCAGCTAGCCAGCACGGGAGGCAAGAGTGCCTGGGATCACGTGCTGCTCAGGACACCAGGCCCGGGACAGTGGGAGGGGAAGCCGCCCGGTATAGGAACCGGGGGGCTGAAAGCGCGAGCTCGCGGCCAGAAGGCTATCGGCAATTGCAGATCCTTTGAAGGACGCGTAGCACATGACATTTGGCGGCTAACGACGATAACAGAGTCATGTCGTGCACCAGGCCAAGGCCAAAGCTGCTGCCGATACCGCGCTGGACCCGGCATTTCGGAGTCGGCGTATCGCCCGCCAGAAATCTTTTAGCATGCATGGGGTGGGGTCCGGTTGCGCACCTGCCACGCCACGCGGCCTGTGGGCTTGGAGCAGCAACGCGTCGGATGCCTTCATCACCGTGCTCCCCTTACGGTTGCTTTGTCGCTGCACTGTTTCTTGCTTTCCCATCCATTTCACGCCTCCACTGCCCACATGAGGAGGAAATGCAACGGGCGGCAGAGGAGCGAGCGCGGAGGGAGGAGGAGGATGCGGCCAAGTGGATGGGACAAATCGTGCTGGAGGAGCAGGGCGAGGGTGCGTCTGTGGTGTGGGTGTGCGCATGCGCACTTGTGTAAGGCACCGTAGGATTGTGCGGTGTGTAAAAGGGCAGGGTGACGTTGCTTGCGCTGTGCCGTCTGCGTGTGCATGCGTTACCGTAACGTTTGACAATGTCGCTTTGTGTGGTAGCCCGTCCCTCATCTACGGGTCTGTACCCTGCATTGGATTGGATCGGAAAGCACCGCCGCCACTCGAGGGGGGCTAAGGGCGTGTTGTCGCTCCGAAGACTGGAAGGAGGCAGAGCGCGGACCCTCTTTTGTGTTTTAGGGGTTAGGCACCTACAACCCTAACTCCCGGAGCCAGTAACTAACCCATTACATGGGCGGGAGGCCGACCCCTGCGCGTCGTCACCGCCCAGGACTGACCCCTTGGCCCATAATCTATTTTCGTCCCGAGTGGCCCATCTCAACCCACCACAGCATTGGCTCACTCCCACGCACCATATCGCTAACCCTTCTGCTTCCATATCCACCTGGCGCTATCAACGCACTCGACCCTGCCTTGCGTCCGAGCCACGAGTCCGCGCGCGTGCGACGCACGCTCGCGCCCCGCTAGCCGGAACCTATGGTACCACCGCGCTGTGCCACACACCAAATCATATCTCGCGCATCTCGTATCGCAGACGGTGACGAGTCCGGTGCCGCCGCTGAGGTGCTGCAATCTCAGTTCGTGGAGTACATCCGCAGCCGCAAGACGGTGCCTCTGGAGGCGCTGGCGCTGGAGTTCGGGATGCGGACTGCGGACGTGATCGACCGTATCCGGGCGCTGGAGGCGGCGGGGCGGCTTACTGGCGTCATGGACGAGCGCGGCAAGGTGCGGGGCTGTGCGGTGCCCAGGGGGCCAGGGCGTAGGGCGCACGGGGGGGGAGGAGCAACAAGGACCTGTCTGAGTAGGGGAGCGCAGCGGGTGAGCGGGATGGGGGGTTGGGTTTGTTAAGGAAATGCTTGGGGTGGGCAGCGGTAAGAGTCTATGGGCTATTGGGTTGGTCAACGGGTGGCCATACGGGTTCCCACAACGGGTGGCCAACTGGCCATTCGGGTTCGGGAACTGGTATTACCGGTACCATGACGGAAAACAGCGCCATCAACGAAGTTCCGGGACGGCGACGGGTTGCTGTTGTCGACGCGGGGCCCCCGGTCTTGGGAGGGGCGCGTTTTTGCTAAATGGGTGAGGAGCCCACCCACGGTGAAGGTGTGAAAGTTTGGAACACGGGGCAGGTCAGGACGTCGGGTGTGCCGTTTTTGTGGCATGTATAGTTGTATTGCGCTGTGCGATGTGAGAGGCCATACCGGGCAGGTCAAGTTCATGCTCCAACCTCCGTTCCTCCTTTCTCGCCCCCTCCGGCCGGGCCCCCCTCAGTACATTTACATCAGCCTGGACGAGATGAACGCCGTGGCGTCGTACATCCGGTCCCGCGGCCGCATTGCCATAGGCGAGCTAGCCGCGCGCTCCTCCGCCCTCATCGACCTGGAGAGCAAGGCAGACGCGGCGGCGGCGGGATCGGGCGCCGGTGGGGCGGGTGGAGGCCTGGACTTTGACCAGCTGCTGGCAGCGGCTTGAGTTGAGTTAAGGCATGCCTGAAAGCCTCCTTCGATTTGTGTTGTTGTTGGGAGCCGTCATCGCTGCCGTGTATGCTCCAGCTCGTCGCGTTCGTGTGTGCTTTTGCTGCTGCCAGTGGCACCAGGACATGCGGTACGGGGTGATGAAGCGCGGATTTAGTGTAACAGTAACGGTAACGGTTCGGCGTGTCGTTTCATTTTAGCAGAAATGGCCTGACAGGCGCTCGGCCCTCAAGGTGTGGCTGGTGCCATGCGGCTGTCTGGGGGGCTTTCGGGCCTTTGAAGACCGCACATCTTGAGTTTGCATCTCTCTGGGCAGCGGCAGTCACGTTCAGGATAGAGAAGGTTGGCATCCTTGCGTGTCAGCTCTTTTGGTCAGAGCCTGCTCCTGGGCACTCGGGACGTCGATGTCCGGGACGCTTCATGCAGGCTTCTCTGGTTGGTTTCTGTGTAGGGTTTTACACCGAAGCCGCAGGACGTCGAACCGTCGGTCTCTTCACTGCACCCGAGCAGCTGCCTCACCTGAGCACCCGCCCGGACAGAATGGGCAGCGCTGTGGTGATCAGTACGCTGCTCAGTGGGTTTGGAATACCGCTGGTTCAAGGTGGGCCTTTGGCGGGCGCTGCTGTATGGCACCGTTGGCAGCTGGGTTTCGCACTGTAACCCGCACGGTACGCGTGCTGTCACGCAGCAAGCACGTCGGCGAGCAAGTGGCAGTGTGGCACCCCCACGGGCGTTACCTGTGGCATTGTTTGCCGTCGCAGTGAACGAGATGAACCTCTGGATGGGCCCACAACAGGGGGACTGAGACAACTCCCGACCGGGGCTAGCCGTCTACCACCCCACTAACCGCAGGGCACCCTGCCAGGGGAAGCTCGAAGACACAACCGCTGACGGCCGGCTCAATAATTCGGCGGCCACGCCCGCCACGGGCAACGAAACACTGTTCTCGCCGCTAGCGCGACCAGGCACTGTTGCCGTCCTCTATTCCTTTGCGAGATACGTCAAACCTATCGTACTACCTCTGGGGCCCAATGCCGCAGCTCCAATCTGGATCAGGGAAGGGCCCGTTATAATGAGTCGAACGGCCACTTGGCACACATCCTTCCACTCTCTTCACATTATCCAGCTGCTACATGCGCTTTGTCCGCTCCACACACCCACAACAAGACCCGGTCATCTTTCCTACCCCAATCGCTACCCGCCAAACAGCGGGCCGCCATCGGACAGCTAAAAGCATTGCAGCGCCCGCACGAGTGCTGTTTTTGCACTGGTCCGCCTCCGGGGACCACACCCTCCCCTGCGGACCCTCCACACTACATGAGTACCGTATGCGACTCGGTCGGCCACATGCATACTTGCTTGCACAGCAGAGATGCACATTCAGGCTACGAAAACCGGCATTGCCGCGAACACGCGGCCCCGGCTAACAAATCACTAGGCATGCACAATCCGTTCACAACAGGCAGGCCGACCCTCACACGCCAATTAGCGCTCTGCCCCTGCCTGAGCACTTTCCCAACCTCCATGCGCGTGTCCCGCACGCTCCTGGAGGGCCTTTTCAACCAAATCAGTCGGCGCATACCCTCTCTCCTCTCCTCTCCTCTCCCGGCTGCCCGGGGGGGCCGGCTCCACTCACACGTTCCGCTCGGGAGCGCACAATGCTGCTCAGCCCAGCCCGCCCACAGCCAGTGCTGGGCGCGCGGGCACGACTTCGCGCCGCGTCGCTCGCCGCGTTCGGACGGGTTTCGCCCCGCCGCGCCGCGGCACGGCACCCGGGGACAGGGAAGCTTCAAGTACGCTCTCACGTCTCGTCCACCTTCGGCTCTCTGCGCGCCCTCTTTCCTCCGAGTGACCTCATCCTGTACGTCCCAACCTGACCAAAAGCAACCACTCACTCACCCATTCCCTCGCATTCCTCCAGCCACTGAAGGGGGCACGGCGCCCACCATCTCCGGCGTCCGAGATAAGTCCTCACAAGCCCGCGCACCCCAGCACCCTCGTCAATGCCCACGCCGCCGCCCCCAATGGCGCCCAGGCTCTCGCCGCCGCCCCCAACTGCCCTGACTTTCCAAGAAGACGCACGCGTTGCAGCAGCGTCAGCAGCAACCGACACACCCGTAAAATCCCTAACCCCTTCCCCTCAACCGCAGGACCCACCCCACTTTGTCTGCCCCGCTACTGGAGCCCGCTCGCTCCCTTCCCATCATCACCCGCTGCCGCTGCCGCTGCTGCCCCCAGCGTTGCCAGTCGCCAGCCGCCGGTGGCCCTTTCCATCGCCCGGCCCCCCTCCGAAGTTCTGCTTCGCCGCCCGAATGAAAGCCAACGAGTCGCCGCCCCGCTGCCCGCCCCCGCCGCCGGCCGCCGCGCCACCGCCGGCGGCGGTGTCGATGTTGTCCAGCCATTTAGGCAGGAAGCCGCTGCCACCAGAGACGGCCGGGTCACCAGGGGATCCCGCCGCCGCCGTCACCGCCGCCGCCGCGTCCTTTTCAGCCCCAGCAACCCCCGCAGGCTTCGTCTCCTTCACCTGACCCGTCTTGACCTTCTGCGCCGCCAGGGCCGCCAACCGGTCCGCATCCGCCGCTATCTTGCTCCCTGCGTCCGCGCCGGAGCCCGCTACCCCGCCGCCGCCGGCCTGCGCCGTCGTGTTCTTGGTTGGCATTGTCGCGGCTGCCGCTAGCACGGCCGCCGCCGCATTCGCCGCCGCCAGCGCCGTCACCGCCGCCGCTGCCGCTGTTCCAGCGGAGACTGCGCCTTCGCCGCCGCCGTTACCGCCACTGCCGCCGCCGTCATCGAGGTCGTCATCGTCGACGACATCGCTGACCCGCCACGAGCCAGCGGCCCCCCGCACACGACCCCCCCGGCGGCGGCCGCCTCCGCCTCCGCCCACCGCCGACCCGGCGTCCAGCGCGGTGGTGGCTGCGGGGCCCACCGCCCAGGTGGCCGATACCCTGAACGGCGTGTAGTCACGGCTGCGGGCCACTGCAGCGCCGCCGGGGGCGCCGGCGGCGGCCGCGGCCGCGGCTCCGCCACCGCCACCCGCGGCAGTGGCTGTGGCAGCTCCGCCGCCGCCGCCGTCCAGGTCAAATAGCAGGTCCAAGCTGTCAACGCCGCCGCCGCCGCTGGCGGCCGCCGCCCCACTGCGCGGTCCCCAGTAGTTGGGGATGTGCAGCAGGAAGCAGCACTGCCCCGACGCCACCCTCGACGTGCCGTACATCGGCACGCCGTCGTGCACGTAGAAGCCCACCACCCGCCCCGACGGCAGCGCCAGCACCTTCCCGCGCTCCGGCGGCATCGCCTCGCGGTGCAGCCTGTCGTACGCCAAGATGGGGTGGCGCGACAGCGACCGCGCCGGCAGCACCCACCACGCCACCTCGCGGTTGGGTTCCAGCCGAGTGGAGGCGACGTCGCTGCGCTGGATTCGGTGCAGGGTGGCCCGTGGGTCGGTATTGTTCAGGCAGGCGTATATGCTCGGCCAGCCGTGTCCGTACGCCGAGTACAGGTACTCGTCCATGTCGCCCAGGAGGAGCATCACTTGTGGGCCGCAGGAGGAGGTGCCCAGCAGCGCGTGGCTGGCCACCAGGGCCTGTGGCGATTGGGGGGTTGTGGCGTGTGTGGGTTTGTGAGGTTGGCCGTGTAACGGTGGGGCGGTGGGGCGGTGGGCCGCCAAAGGGGCAGGGGAGGGGAGCAGGGGTGGGAGCTGCTGTGGCGGGGCCGCCGCAGAGGGGGACTGGTGCGGACTGTGGACTGGACGCTGCTGTCTACCCCCTGGTGGGGTGGGGGTGGGGGCGGGGGTGGGGTGGGGAGGGTGGCAGCGAAGGCAAATTGCCCGGAGGACATCAACACAGCACGCAGAACGCCATCGGGGCTGGCTGGGGGGTACAGTGTACGGCATGAGCTGCGCACTTGCCTGGTCGTACTTGTGCGACATGGGCGGCGCCCTCTCCGGCATGTCCCAGGTCACCAGCATCAGCCGGCCCCGGGACATAAGGCCCGCGATGCGTGGCACTCGCTCCAGCCCCGCCCGTGTCATCCGGTCCACGTACACCAGCACACCGGCTGCAAGGCACCGACCAGACCCGACCCGCAGCCAACAACAGTTCGGGTGTTTTTTTAAATATTCGTTTGTTGCGCCGTTGGGCAGTCAGAAGGGCGTCAGAGGGCAACAGGGCGAGCAGAGGAAGTGGTGGTGGTGGTGTGTGTGAAAGGGGCGCCGAAGCAGGGGTAGAGGGTGGGGCCGGGGTTGGGGAGGGATCGGGCCTTCGGACTCCGGCCGGGCGAGCCGCCCTTGCCCCGCCCGCCCGCTCCGCTCCCACCCCTCTCCGCCCCACCCTCGGCTACCACCCGCCGGAAGCTCGGCTCCTGCAGTGCGGCAGTCCGGTCCGGCCCCTCCTTCATTGCACCCGCCCCCAACTCAGTCCGTGTACCTCTTCCAACGACTACGAATCCCCTCCGGCCCCGCTCCGCTCCCGCCACTCCATTTTCCTCCCTGGACCCTGCTCCCCCTCAGCCCCCCCCCCCCACTCGCTCCCTCTCTGCCCCCCTCACTCACCCCCTCCTATTCCAACCTGGTACACCGCGTAATTGAACAGCCGGTTGGCCACCAGGCGGCTGTGATACTCCCAGTGAGTGCCGTTGACACCGATGCCCCGGGGAGGGAACACCACAGACCACAGCGCGGGGGGGCTGCCCTCCGCCGCCGCCGCCTCCGAAACCAGTCGCCGGCAGAGGCGCTGGGAGGTCGTCGGCAGGCAGAAGCTGGCGCGGTGGCCGGGGAAGGACTCCTCAAACAGCTGCGGGGGAGGCGGGCGGGGGCGGGGGGAGGTCGATGTGGCTGGTGGTGATTGGGGCTCGGGAGGGGGTCCGGGGGGACCGACGGATACCCGATGAAGTCGGCCTTCGCGTGCATGCTGCTTTGTAGCGATTGCCAGCCGTCAACATTTTAGCATGGCGCAACGGCCGGGCCTCCTCACACTTTACACGACCCAGCCGTGCGAATCCTCCTGGCCCTGCCAGCTGTGAACAGCAGGCACCGGCCGACGGCCGATGGCCGCAGGTCGCCGCCTGCGAGATGCGGACGAAGCTCGGACCGGCCTTGCGCCCCTAGATGTCCCAGCCCCCAGCCCCCAGCCCCCAGCCGCACGGACAGCGACGTGTCGCCCGCAGCTTCTGGTCCCGGAACTGCGAGGTACAGATGCCCCAGATCAAACCGCGAACAGGTGCGTGTCCCTGACAGGGGGAATAGTTGCGCATGTCGCAAGGATCCCAACACGACAGCCAACCAAGGCGAGAATGTGCGCCCATGGGGATTTTCACAAGTTCGTGGCCGTGTGACCGACACACGCCCGATCATTGCCCGGTTGGTCACCACTCGGGTTGGGTCGCGGACGAATGGAGCGCCTTATTGGGGGATGGAGGGGCGGCCTCATGAAAGGCATGTGTTCATTGCGCGTGCAATGCGGCGTGGTTGGATTCATGGAGATGAGGGTTACGACCTGAGTAGTGTGTGGATCACCGCCGGGGAACGGAGTGGTATGAGGTGATACGCACACGGGCGATAGGGCGGGCGTGGCCGCGGCTCACCGCCCGCCTGCCCGCCGCCACCGCGTCGGACCCGCCGACTGCCGGTGCAGGCCTTGCCTGCGACCGCACCTTAAAGCAGCGCCCCGAGAGCTTGAGTTCAAGCGGGAAAGTAAAGTGAAAGGGGCGGAGCGACGACCTGACTCGCGGGTCCTTGACGACCTCTGTGACGGGCTGCGAGTTCACGACCCATCCGCGGGGCGTCTCCAGGCGCAGCCGCGGCTGCCAGACGTTCGGATCGACGCCCATAAGCATGTGCCCGTCCTGGCTCCGATTGGGCGCGTCCAAGTCCTCCGCCCAGGCGAAGCCGTGCACCTCGGAGCGCTCAGGCATCGAGCTGTTGCCGCTAACGTTGACGCGCTTGAGCCAGACATTTAGGAGTAAAACATTCTCCTTCAGCAGCACGGGCGCCTTGGCATACAGCTGAATTTGTACCACGCCCAGGTCTTCCCGATGATGGACTTGGGGTGCATCGCGAGTCTCCTGAGACCAGCCACTGATGACGCATAAAATTAAAGTAAAAACTAAGGCGCAGGTCCGAAACGGTCGGTGCATTGCAGGCGTCTAAGTGTTGGGCATCACAGCGGTTAGACTTCGCACAGTTCATTGGCGAAGACTAAATATTGTACAATTATGAAGGATGAGCGTAATATGCTTGACTAGTACAAACCAGGCGGAAGGTAGGGAGAAGGAAAACTGTACGAATTGAGGGTGCCCAGCTCGTCAGCTGAAGTACGTACGGCGCCCGTCACCAGTCGGCAATCTGGAGGACGTATACATGCCCCGTCCTGACATTAGCGTTGGTAAACGTCTCTATGCGAGTACGCGGAGCGGAACCTTGCACTCTCGTCGGCATGTGCACGTCGCGACCCTCGCAACATCGATGTGCTTCTATGCAACTTAGCCTGCTCTGCGTACGGTCATATTCATGTCTATCGACGATACACAGCCCTCGTGTAGTACAGCACGTATGTCAGGGGCTCTGCCGTATTACGAAGCAGCATGCACCATGAGGCCTGAATGCACGCAACTTTCTCGCTGCTTGCTTGGCGAGTCCAAAGCTGTGTCTGAGGACAGTGCTCCCCACTGAGCTTAGCAGCACACGTTTACAACACACATCACACATACACACGTGCGCGCATTCGGCGGAGCCGTGGCCGCTCCCGTCCGTCTCGAACAACACGGCGGACATCAACGCGGACGCGGCCACAGCAGTCGGGGGGAGGGCGGTGGTCGCGGCAGGGGTCGCAGCCGTGGCCGGGGTTCGGCCGCAGGCGCCGGGCGGGGAGTGGGGATGGTGGAGGACGACGCGGGTGGGGACGCAGCTGGCGGAGAGGGCGCCGGGGGAGGGGGACGCGGAGCCACTGCGGCGGCGGAAGGCCCCTTCCTAGGTGGAGGGCGCCGGCGTGCCCGCGAGAACGATCTGGCGCCTTCCGTTTGACAGGTGCGACGGCGCTCCGCCGCTGGCGGAGACGGCAGAGGGCGGTGGGCGCACGCAGATGGAATGTGGCGCGTGCAAGTAGATACGGTAGACGACAGGACCCTTCATTTACCGGTAGTCTCTTCCGACTCGCATGCCTACCTTACGCTCCCTTGTCCCTAGTCCTCAACTCCACCCGTACGGATATAATGGGGCCCCGCCCTTATTTCCGGCTTCAAGGAAGCCGACAGCCCGACCCTTGCCCGATACCCCTTGTTTCCTTCCTGCCTATCGCTTGGACCTCCTTGCTTGTTTGGGCCTGCACTCTTGTTACATCATCGTCACAACCAACAACGGTACCTAATCGCACCATCATCATGCACCACCTGCGTCAACAAGGGCAAGCAGGCGGCCCTGGCGGTGGTGTTCGGGGCCCACCCGACATGTCCTGAAGGTCCTGCACGGCCCTGTCCAGGAAACGAGCAGGCAGTCGGCCTTATTCCGGGTGCCTACGCTCCCACCGAGTACTGGCGCACCAGGGCGCACCCACATCACCAGATCAGCCCCATCCAAACCCCAGTCGACCATCGACGGTGTAGCACTGCATCCGCCGGCGGGGATGTGCTGGCTGCATCCGGCCTCGCTCCTGGACGGTGCATCTGGTGCCGGCTGACCTCCGCGCACAGCACAACCCGGAGACCGCCGCTCATCGTGGCAGGACATCACCGGACATCCGCCTGTCCCTAGCCCGTCACCCGCCCGTAGTACAGTTCTGTCATGATGGAGAAGGGGGGAGAGGGGCCGCCGCCCAATCGCTCCACCCATCACACGTGCAAGGGGGAACGCGCACCACGTTTCCGCGGCAGGTCAGCGGCGATCCTGCGTTTCGCTGCAGCCAGCCACAGCCGTAAATGGGTGGACCTCCTGCGGAGAGCGGTGGCAGCCCCCGATCCTCAGCCCACTACCGCGGCTTACCGAGGGCCCCGCCGCTGCGGCCCTCGCTGCCTCCGTCACAACCACAAGCTAACATGAACGACCTGCCCCCCTTCCTGCAGCCGCCTCCCTCGTGCCGCTAGCCCGCCCACTGTGACAGGCAGACGTCACCACAAGCTGTCGTGGCCGCTGAAGGACCGCTTATGGCGCAACGGCCGGTGGCGGCGGCGGCCAGTGCAGGGCGACTGCAGCCGGCACCTCTTCCTTCCGATTTTGACTCCATGGCGGCCGCCTCGCCTCCATAATACCGGTACACGACCTCACGATCACAGCCCTAACCAGTGCCAGCAGCACAAGTCGCGCCTTGTCACAATTCCGACAGTCTAAAAACTCCAAGAACCGGCCGCAGCGGCCGAAGCGTTTTATGCAGGGCGTCCAAGACCTATCGACCCAAACAAAACGCGGGCAGAGACCGCCTCTCCTGGCGCACTCCTGCGCGTCCCTTTCTACACTTCGCAGCATAGAGCTACCCATCCACATTCGTTTTCTGTTGCTAATACTGTACGGCTTTGCAGCACTACCGGTATGTCGACCGCCGCTCGACTCGACAACCTTCGCGGCACCGCAACACACACTGGCCCTCGGGACGGCGCTGCTGCGCAACGCGGCGCGGCCCCCGCCACGTGCTCATCGCGCCGCCGTACGCCCAGGCGCCGCCAAGACGCGAACTGCGAGCTACGGGGTACGGCTGGCGAGGTCATGATAAGGCCGGGGATCGGCACGCTGGGGCTTGGTCCACACGCGCGGCTACCAGCGGCCACCCACTCGGACGCAGTCGGCCACGGAGGCACGCATGCACACCGCAGATGCCTGCCCGCAGCGGTATCACCGCCGTACGACCGGTAAAGTCGCACGCGTCTCAGCTGATGGTCACGTGTCCAGACCCAAGCTGCACGCGAGGACCTCACAGACCTCGCGCGTGGACGGCCGCATACGCGCACTACTTGCGCTCAGCTCGATGCGTGCTTCACACGCGCGCGTGCCTCCTAGATGACGCGCCACAGTCAGGTCTTAGGTCGGGTCAGGTCGGGTCAGGTCAGGTTGCATGCCGCACGCTGCGCGGGTTGTACCAACAGCACAGCACAGCCCAGGCCCAGTCTAGACCCCCGGCAGGTTGCGCGACAGACAGGGACCCACGTGAGCCGCAGGCGATGCAGCGCATGTCCAATGCAGGTCGGGTCCAGTTGCCGAGCCACACGGAGGCCGATAGGGCCACACAATACAACCACTACCGACCCAGATCTCCAATCCCGAGATCCTCCAAGCCCCAGCCCCATCTCGGATCCCCCACATCCTCAGATCATGTCCTGAGCCAGGTACGCCTCCAGCTCCGCCTCCTCGTCGTTTCGGTCGTCCGCCTGCACCACCTTTTTCCGCTGCGGCGGCGCGCTCCGGAACATGAGTGGCTTGCCCGTCTTCTTAAACACGGGCGCCGCCGCGCGCTCCAGCGCTCGCGCCATGCGGGCCTCGTGCTCCCGGTGCTGCGCCGACAGCTTCTCGTCGCGAGCGACCTGGCGACACAGTAATCGGGTGATCATGTTGGCAGGTACCGAACAGGGGCGGGGTACGTTTTAAGAAATGAAATGGGCCGATCAAATCAGCAGTGGCGTTATTGGACAAACACTCGAGAGCAGAAGGAACTGGACAAGGACTACCTAGCCCAGCTTTGCGGCTCCATCCTGCATCAGCATCAGCAACCGCAGCCACCACCACCTTTGACCAGTTGGGTTGCTGCTGCTTGCCTCTCCTCTCATACCCATCTCCAGTACGGTAGCAACACACATGTAACAATGAATGGGCATACAGTGGGCCCACAGATGCCTGGCCAGCGATGCCAACCTCTTCACATCCGATGCCTCTCCACTTCACTCAATCGCTCGCCGCCAGCCGCCGCCAGCCGCCGCCCGGCGGCTCAGCCACCCGCCTCCCTGTTACCGCCCCGCCGCGCACGGCCCTTTCCCATCCCCTACCCCAACCCCACCCCACCCACCCCACCTTTCGCCGCTCCTTCTCCCTGGACTTCTCCGCCCCGTCCACGTACTCCGCGGGCATTCCCTCCACCACCGTCAGATACTCCTCCAGCTTCATCTCAATGTTGGTCAGCATCTGGGGGGGGGAGGCGGGGTCGAGGGAGGGCGTCATGGGGGAAGGGCGTCCGCGACGGATGGGGGTCGGCCAGCGTAAGAGGACGGGGAGCGGGACGGGCTCGGGGATGAGAGCGACTTCATGCGGCCTCATGCCAAAAGCGTTGCAACTTTGCCCGCACACACACGTTGCCCCACGATACCGTCGCCGAACCGATCTTCCGAATCATGATTGCACCTCACACACACACACACCTACACACACCTGAACTCCCTCGCCCGAGGCCCCAGCAGCCGATTCTCCGCCCCCTGATCGCCCCACCCTCTATGCTCGTCAGCCGTCATCCACCAGTACACTGTCCCAAGCCGCCGAGCCATCCATTGCACTCTCCAAGCCCACCCACACACTCCAGTCGCCCGCCCCAACCCTGCTCCCAAGCGAGCCCCACACCGCAGCCCCCGACCCTGATCACGCCCATCCCCGCCATACCCCCAGACCAGCCCCAGCCCGAAGCCCCACCTGCAGTGTGCTGATGGACGCATCCGCATCGAAGCCGCACCGCACGTACACCTCCCGGACCTTGTCACCCAACTGCTTCAGGTTCACGGGCTGCCCGCCAGCGCCCGCACCGCCGCTGCCGCCACCGCCGCCGCCCGGCTGCCCCGACGCGCCGCCGCTGCCGCCTCCGCCGGCGCCACCCGTGTTGCCCATCGACAGCGTGAACGCGCCCTCGTTCTCCAGCGTGCGGTCCTTCAGGCGGCGGGCCTTCTCGCGGGCAGCCACGATGGCGGCCTGCAGCGAGGAGACCTGCGGGAGAGGCGCGAGGGAACGCGGGGGAGCGCGGGAAAGGAAGACGGTCGGCGGCGACGGATGACCAGCGACCGGGTTGCCGAGCCTGTTCGCCGGGGGGGCCGTGCCCCCCGACAGCCCGTCCGCGCAACCGCCGAGGCCCCGCGGGACGCACCCGCCCGTTCTTCTGCCAGGCCTGCACACCCCGCCCGGCCCCCCGCCCCTTCCCACCTGGCCCTGCAGCGCCAGAGCCTCCGCATCCATTCGCGCCCTCGTGTCCCTCAGCTTCTGACGCAGCTCCTCCAGAGCCTCCTCGGTCTCCTGCGGGGTAGGATGGGAGATCGGAGGCGGACGGGGCAGAGGAGGGCGCGGGGCGGTGGGGGTGGGACCCAATGAGGTGGGTAAAAAGAAAATACTGCAGCGGAGAAGGAGACGGAGTTTGCGAACGGACCCAGAACCCATCAATACTTACCGAACATACATGTTACCTTACCGAGCTGAAAAAGCGCAGCGACCGCGTCGCCGCCAGACCAACCCAGACGGACGAGTACGCGCGACAGCACGTGGTTGGGTGGGGTGGGATGTGAGGACAAGCCGTGCTGAATGGCCAGCGCGGCAGGGCAGCGGCAGCGGCAGCGGCAGCGGCTCGGAAACGACGCGATGCGGCCCAATCGCGCAAGGCACGACGACGCACGCGCGTGGGCGCGCTGCGGTCCGACTCCTTCCCTTCCAGTGCATCGCGGCTGCACTGGCGCCGACTGCACATCTCACAAGTCCCACACCCACATCAACCCTACGATCAAAGCCCCCAAAGCAACTGAGCCGAAGCGCATCCAAGCCGCCGGACCCCACCCCACCTGCGCGTTCTGAATGTAGAACAGATTCGACTCCTCCAGCTGCTTGTACACCGACAGCAGCTGGGCGGGCTCCTGGGGGAATGAAGGGGGGAAGGGGGGGCCAAAGAGGGATGGGGGACAAGGCGATGCGGAAATGTTTGATAGTCAGGACTAGGCGACATGGGAAGGGGGAAGTCGGGTCAGGGCCCGCGCCAGCGATAGGCTGTGGGCCCGCTAGGCTGCTGGCGCCCAAGCACCGGCGTGTGCGGCTGGTTCTGGAGAGTCGGCGCGCGCGCCAGGGACACCACCAGGGGCGCCCCGCCCTGTTCCAACGCCCCGGCCTGCCTGCCTGGCTGGCTGGCTGGCTGGCAAAGAGTCCGGGCGCCATCAACGTAGGTCGGCCTCAAATGCGCGCCCCCTCTCGCCCGATGACCCGCCCGCGCGGGACGCGCCCCTGCAGGCAGCACCTCTGTCTCCGTTCGCCGCCCCGCCTGCCTCCGGAGCGCGGGACCTGATGCTTGCCCTCACACGCGCCCTCACACGCGCCCTCACACGCTGCCCGGCCCTCCCGCTGACCTGGAAGTACATTTCCTCGTCGTCGGGGTCCATCTGAAAGTCCAGGTTGGGCGGGGGCGGCTCGCGCTCCTTCATAATCTCCTGCGGATGGACGACGCAGGTACGGCAGTGCGGCAGGCGTGGCGCGGTACGGCGTAAGGCAAGGCTTGACAGCTCACTCAGATGGTAGGTCTGTGCGTACGTGCCTCCGGCGACATCGCCGTGGACGTGAAACTGCCGGCATACACGCTTTCACGCTTTGCGGCCGCCTCTGCCACTTTTCCAGCCGTGAGCGCCGTACAGCTCCGCTCCGCTGCGCCTGACCCTCATCCGACCGACTTTAACCCACCCAGCAACCCGAAAGCGTGTGGGCTGATCCCCCCTTCGACCCCGCACCCGCAACTAGCCAAGCCCCGTCGAACCCGGCGCACCGCTACCCGGGACCCGCGCAGGCTTGGCACCCGTCATGACCGCCCGAACACCACCCATTACCCGGCCCTCCTCTCCGAGCGCAAGACGACTACTCTGCCGTATGCCTGGCCCCGCTCTATACGCCCGTAAGCAGATAGGGCACGGGCGCCGTGTCATGTCATAGTCATTCGTCGCCGAGCTGCACCCGGGGACACCTGGCAGGTGGGTGCCGTGGCGCACGGTTACAGCTTGCGCGCCCGGCATGCATGCAGCCACAGCCAGGTGCCGTAAGACTCCGTGGTCGTCCGGGCAAGGCGAGTACCGTGCAAACCCGTCGACACGCAACAGGAGGGCCGCAACCACACTGTCCCCTTTTCCCTGCCAGGGTCGACCGCCGGCCCCCTTCCAACCCCAGCCGCCGCTGCTGTCGCTTCCACCCTCGCCGCGGCCACTGCGGCCACTGCGGCCACGACTGCAGCTGCACGTGCTCCGCAGCGCCGTTACCTGAATTGGTCCGCCCCCTGACAGCGGGAAGGAGCACCAACCCGCAGCCACTCTCGGTCCGGGTGCGGGTGCAGGACTGCAGGTGCGACTGTGCCCTCCTCCCCCTCCCCCTCCCCCCCGGGGTGTGCCGATGCCTCTGCTCCCCCCCCCCCGCCAGGCGCTGCGCGGGTCCCACCGGAGCGCTCGTACTGCTGCCGTACTGCTGCCGTACTGCTGCAGCTCCGCTCCCACCCACCCTGGAGGCGCCCGCAGCGCCGCCGGAGCCGCTTCCCGCCCGCCGGCATAGTTGCCTTGCAGCCCTCCCAACCGGTGGATGCACAAACACCTGTGGGCCCAAGAATCTACCCACGATGGACCCATAATACTTACTTCACCGCCCCTGTCCCCACCGCCGCAATCCCGTTTCCCCAACGGATCCGTGCCCGTACCTCCCAGCGGGGCATCGTAGCTCACCCCCACCTGCGGTCCCATACTCGCAGCCCTTGCCCGCGTCACAGCGCCCGGGTCCTTGCCCTTGCTGTGTCGACCTGGACATCGGTTCCGCCGCGCCCCCCTTGGTGCGGCCCCGCGCGCCCCCCCAACCCCCGAGGGCCCTCAACCAACGCACCCCACCGCTCCATTGAAGCCCCACCACAACCCCTGCCGCCTCGATGCCCCTGCTGCTGCTGCTGCTGCTGCTGCTCTCGCAGCGGTCCTGCTCCGGCGGTTGATGCCGCCATCGCTGCACGGTCGGAGCTGCTGCCGTTTGTCAGCTCGTCCTTTCCCTCACCTTCAGGAACGCCAGGCTGTCCTTGATGGCCCTCTCCGCCCGCTCCGCCTGCTGCTGCGTGCGCGCATTGGCGTAGTCGGACTCGGCCTGCAGCTTGGCGGCCAGGCCCGCCTCCCGCCGCTGCCGCAGAGCATCGCACTGCGCCTGCCACTCCGCCACAAGGGCATCTTTCCGTCGCTGGTGAGGGTGAGGGTGAGGGTGAGGGTGAGGGTGAGGGTGAGGGTGAGGGTGAGGGTGAGGGTGCGTTTCCGACAAGGCACATGGGCCCCGTTGGGAGCATGGCGGGGAGAACCAAGATAAGAGCCGCGGACAGCTTAGACACAAGGCCACACGTTACGGTTTGGGAGTGGGCAACAAGGCCTCGTGCAGTGGCGCAGTGTGCTGGTAAACACACCGTGCTGCCTGTCCCGGAGTGCCCCCGGCGTAACCCTACAGCCCCCTCCGTCACCCTCCCTCCCGCAATTTCCCACCTGCAGCTTGGCCGCCTGCTGCTCAAACCATTCGGGCGGCGTGATACTGTCCAAAAAGTCCTTGTACCGCCGGCAGTCCTCCAACTGCTCCTCGTACTTGTTAAGCTCCGACCGCAAGGCCGCCGTGGCCGTGTTCAGGCGCTTAATTTCCAGCACTTTGTCCTGCTTGGCTTTTGCCTCCGTCTCCGCACGCTTAATCGCCTCCTGTACCTTCTCGTCGTTCTCCTTTAGAAATGCGTCGAAGCGGAGCGCGTCCTCCTCGAGCATCTGCTCCGACTTCTTTAGGGCTTCTTCGCGCTGTCGAGCACGCTCCTCAAGTTTCTTAATTTCGGCACGCTTGGTGTCGAGGCTCATCTGAAGCAAGAAGATTTCGCGCTTCTTGGCGATGAAGTCCGACATGTTTTCCTTCTCCTTCCGACGGTCCAGTGTGCCGATGCTTGACGTCGCCAAAGTACTGGAAGGCTTCGGCCCCTTTGGCGGCCGCAACTCGCGCAATAACGCTCGTGCGTCTGGCGTCGCTGTCGCTTGCATTTGGGCCGCGAACGTCGTCTTGTCCGCGACTCCCGTGGTCTGCGCTGCAACCTTCTGCTGCTCCTTGCGCGACCTCTCCTCCTCGCGGAACCTGAAAATCTCCTCATCGGCAGGGATGTTGAAGGGATTGTTCGCCGTTATCGCAGCCTCAGACACGCTGCGCGGCATCTGGCTGCCGCCTTGGAGTGATGACTCTTCGTAGAGCGGCATGGCTCCACGCGTCCAATCCAACGTCAACGCGGCGCGACAGCTCTCAGCATGTCACCGCTTGTGTGCGCAGGCAGCTCGAATAGCTTTTCGTCAAGACAACTAATAAGGTTTACCTAACTATGTGGTTCCTGTGTTGGGTCTGTGCAGAACTGTGTTGTAATGTTAATGAACAAATTGGTCACCGCTGCGGAACCCAATACTATCTTTATGTTATTTAGAGCAGCAGAGTTTACTAGGAATACTACACACTGCAAACTTCATAAATTGTTGTTTAAGGAGAAAGTCGCCCGGGGGCCCAGTAGTTGAAAATACAGGAGTTGGTTCAACGCTTTTAATGTGCAGAGGGCTCGTGCATAACTGCATATCGTCGGCTTCCACCCGCCTTGAGAGCCCGCTCTAAGTTTTCCGTTCCTGTCGTACTCCTGCACCAGAGCCACTTGGCACAGATTGCTCCCTGTCCCGCTTAGTACGATTTCCTGTGCAAATAATAGCTATTGGTTTATGGACAATAAAATTAGAGATTCGTTAGTCCAAGTGGGGTCAGCACGCCGGCATGCCACATGCTTGCGGCGGGAGCCCATGGTGTGTCTTTCTTCAAGTGACCGACCGTGCGTAACCTAGAGCCAGCGGACCAGCGGCGGTCTAAATGGCGGAGCCTGGAGGAGCACTGCAGCGGAAGCGACAAAGTCCAGGGAAAGCACAGCCAGCACGAGTCATCCTGAAAGGGACGAGCGAGCACAGAAAACCGCAATCATGGGATTCGCTACGATTCTCCGTCGCCAGCTCCCCCACTACTGGCGACAGGCACCGGCCACCCACAGACAGGCGTACCAAAAGACTTGACAGCAAATCTTGGGCTGCAATTGGAAGTGCCCTCCGCCCCCCAGACGCCCCAAGGAAACACGCCGCAACCCATCCAACAGATCAACGAAACGCAGGGAGACGCGAATCGTCCATCCCTGGCGCCTTGAGCTGTGGACAGACCAGCTCGTCAGAAGCCACCCACAAAAACAGGCTGCACCTCGGAAGCCGACTGGCTACGGTTCATTCATACCGCGCTCCTGTCTCAAAACTGTTTCCCGGTCCCCGGATCGGCCGTGTTAATGGTAGCTTGAAGCCCAAGGCCGTTCGCGTTATTGCGCCGACCAAGGGGTTCTAGCCTCTGGAAGGTCTATCTGTTGTTTCGAGAATTAAGGCGAGAAGTAGCAGTACGCATTCTGACAAAGGCTTACTCCTCGGATTGTGCACTTCATGCCACCCGTGTGTGCTTCATCGCACCCAGGGCAGAGCGGCGACCGGCATTGGATGTCGAAACGGGTGCCGTACAGCGGGAATTCGTTAGCCGCTGCTGAATGGATGCGGGTTTGTTGCTGCTCGCTGGCTGGGGACTATTCAGCATTACATGCACGTACGTCGTTTGCTCAATGCAGTTGACATAATTTAAATGCTGACTCATTATGGCGCCCAGTGCAGCCGGTCAACCGTCCAATTGTTTGTGGTGTTCATACTGGCACTATCGATCGCTGATAATGTTGACGGGGTTACGTCTGCTGCGGAAACCAAGCTTGCTTCAACTAACCTTGGGGTCAGAGTCCTTCGCCCTGTTTATGCCGTCGTCCCAGTCACTAGGGATGGCTCGAGTAACGTTACGGTAGTAATGACTGTCTGGCTGAAGCGGGTCGGCGCAACCAAGGGCCCATACGACATGCCCCATCAAGCACAGGTAAGCTTCCATTCGCCGCGAAGCATTACACCCAACGCTGCAAGTAACTGCATTGAAAAATCGTCGCTCATGAGTGTTGTCCAAGCGTGACCCAGTGTTTGCGGCACCGGTATCATGCCGCCAGGATGCCGTACGGATGGCTGTGTGGGTGGACAACCCGACCAACCTCTTTCAGCGCACAAACGGCCACCTTCTCCTGCCCTCTGAACACGCGCAATGGTCTCCGACACTCAGCCTGGAGACGGCGCATCCCGGGCCGGTGCTGCCGGCGGCGCTGGAGCCCGGGCCCAAGCAGTACAGTCGCCTTCGGAGCGCGGGACAGCGACCGTACTCGTATCGGGTGGATCTACCCGATGGTGTCGGAGAGTGCTTTAAGGTGATTACAAAAATACCGAGGTAAACGGTCGGGAGGTGGTTTGGCACGTTGGCGTTGGCTGGTTGAGGTGCGTGCAAGATGTTCACCTACACATGCGTGGCCGGCACTGGGTGAGCCGTCCGTCTGCTGCTTCCGTACGTAAAACGCCAAGTACCTGCGCCCCTGGGTTTGCTGCAGCTTTCCCATCTTTACATTTTTCTCCACCGCCGACCACCGTCAATCTGCTCCATAATCCTCGACGCTATGCACACACACCCAGTAGCGCAGTACACCCCATATGCCAGCCACGCCCAGCAGCCACCTTCGTTGCTGCCCATCCAATGAACAACCTGCGTGCCATGCCTCATGCGGGACATCATCGTTCGATGTACCGTATGTCCGCCTGCACGTACGGCCCGGCAGCGCAGTTGGTTGAGGCCAGCTACCCGATGCACAAGCACACCATCTGCCTCCCGCCGGCGGCCCGGGAGACCCTCTGCTCCGACCTGGCGCCGCCCGACGTGTACACGCCCACCAAGCCCGCGCTGTACACCGTCATAGGGCCCCTGAGGCACCCGCAGTCCAGCCGCGAGTGGCGGCACCACTACACGCAGGTGAGTGGCTAGCCAGCTGGCTGGCTGTCGAGGCGGGGGGGTGTGCATCCGTGCGTGCGTGGGACTTACGGTACGTTCTGAGGTGCATTTCCCGCGCTTCCTAGACATCGTATGGCCGTCCATATGCGGCCATGTATGTATGCATGGTACATCCAGCGGTCCATCTGTACCACGAGGCACGCACCCAACGCACCCAGCGCTCGGAGGCGAGCACCGACACACACACCCCAGCCATAAACACGTATGGTTGTTCGGCATTCCGGCCCACCGGTTCACGTTCGGTATTCTGGCCCGGCCCAATGTGATGCAGTACGTGGTCGCCAATGCCCCGTGCCGTGTGTAATGCGGCGGTACTCTGCGGGTGCACATTTACTTTCCTCCGTCGCCCGTTCGCCGCCCCCTCATCAGATGGCAGGGCGGCTGGTCAACTACCTGTCGTACCATGTGGCGGTTGGTGCCTCAGGGACGCTGCTGTACGCGGATGAGCTGATGCGGGGGCAGCTGGGGCGGGTGCAGCCACAGCTGGTGGAGCTGGGGGGCAGGGGGCAGCTCAGGTGGGGACATGGAGGCGCATGATCAGGGGGGTGGTGGTGGCGGTGGTGGTGGCGGTGGTGGTGGCGGTGGTGGTGGTGGTGGTGGTGCAGAGTCCTGGGGGGCGGATCATCACGGAGAGATGCACTGACCTGACCTGACCTGACCTGATCAGATCAATGGCATCCCTCCCCCGCGGGTCCTTTCTAGTCTGAAGGCATGAACCAACAAGTGGGTGGGTAGGTGGGTGCGCGCGTCGAACAGGCGTGTGTGTGCGCGTGACGTTTGGCGACCTGGCCGCTGTTGATCGGAAGGTACCGTAGTGGGTTGGCCAGGTGGGTGCTGTGTGGGTCGGCGAGATTAACTCATTGCAATCTCATTGTTCCGTGTGTGGCCCTCTGCTGCGTCCAGGCTGGTTGAGTGGGACATGCCGGAGAGATCGCACCACAACACGGATGGCGCCGGGCGGCCGCTGGGGTGGGTGGGGCGGCAGCAGGGGCGGGGGCGGGGGCGGGGGGGCGCTCGATGAAGCAGTGGAGGGGGGGCGCACAGGCTCAGGCTGCTGGCCCCTTGCCACACACGCAGCCGCCGCGTCCTTTTGCTGCTTATGATGCATGGTAGGGGTGAGTGGGTTGAGGTCGGTTACGTTTTCATAACAACCCGTAACGGACACGGCCAGGAAAGCTAGGTGTTGCCTTGCCGTACCGTATATGTACGTACGGGCTGCCCGCTTGCAACACCACACATGGAGTGTGCACGCAACCAACATACCCAGCGCGCACGAGGCAGGGAGCCGCAGCCCCGCCCCGCCGGCAGAAACACAGAAACGCAGCAAGCGTCCCTTCCCCATCCGCCTGGCCTCTGGCCCCTGCGCAGTCCCTCCCTCCCTTCCATGCCGTCCTGAGCTGGCCACCTGCCTGCCTGCCCGCGCTGCCGCCCGCCCCTTGCCGTGCATGCATATCAACTCATCCGAAATTCCTTCATCACCTTACCTCTCCCCCTTCCGGCCCTCCGCTGACCGACCCATCTACCCATCCACCCATCCACCCATCCATCCATCCACCCACCCACCCATCCATCCATCCACTCACCCACCCATCCATCCATCCACTCACCCACCCATCCAACCATCCATCCATCCAACCATCCATCCATCCCCCCTCAGCTACAACTACGACCAGGCCCTGGTGGCCAGCCACGTGCTGCTGGGCACCTCCTCCTGCGGCACCCACCTGCTGCTCATCATCACTGACCTGGACGAGTACGTCTACTTCCCCCGCCCGGGGGTCAAGTGGCCGGAGCCCTGGGGCCGCTGCATGGCCGCAGGAGCCGGCTCCGGCAGCGCCAACCCCATCGCGGCCCACCGCCTGTATCGCTACGAGACAGTCACCTCCGAGCTCGCCCCCGAGGACGAAGCGGCGCTGTGGGTCCAACCGGGGGCCCTGGCCACCCGGGTTGTCTTCCACGGCGCCAACAACAACAACAGCAGCAGCAGCACCGGCAGCAGCACAAGTACCAACAACATCAGCAGCAGCGACAATACTAATAGTAGTAGTGGCGGCGCAATGGGCGGGGTTGGAAGTGGCGGTGTGGTTGGCTACGAGATAACGGATGCCGCCGCCGCCGCCGCTGGCGCGGCGGTGCCGCACCCGCTAGCGCGGTACGACCTGGTGTACGGCAAGCCGCTGCCGTGGTACATGCCCAAGCAGGCCTCCCTGCCGGCCTCTTGGGTGGTGCTGTCCTGGGTACACGAGGGCGTGCCGCTGCGGGGGCGGGTGCAGCAGGTGCACCACCGCTGCATGGCGCTGCTGCACTTGCCCAACGCCTTCCGCGTGCGCCGCAGCGCGGGGCAGAAGCGGCCGCTGGAGACGACCGTGAGGCCCTTCCGCCACTGGATGTTTCTGGACCCGGACACGGCCGCCGCCAACGCGTCGCTCTGGAGGCTGTCCTAGGGGCGGCGGCGAGCGGAGGGAGGGGGGGCTGCACGGGGCGGCTGGCGGGGCGGGGTGGCCTCGTGGAGGGAGGAGCTGTCGGTGCAGGTGGATGGATGGAGCTGCCAGAACCGCCGTAACGGAACGGAACGTAACGGAGAGGGCTGGGTAGGTAGCGGTACGGTAGAGAGGGTGTTGAGCGGCGCGTGTGGGGGTGTCGGTGTGTGTGTGGGGGGGGGAGGCGCATAACGAGCGGCAAGCAGACCCTGACACGGATGGATGGATGGATGGATGGACCCTAGCTTCCCGAGAGCCCGAGACCTGACCCGCACGACGGATGTAACCGTCAAAGATGACCAACGGTCGTGGACCCATGCATGTACGATATGCTCCATCTACCTTCACCTTCCCCCACACCTCACCCGGCAGCTGCGCATAAGCTGCTGCCGCTGCTCATAAACAACCCATAATCAGAGAACGCTCCCTGGCCTTTGGACCCCTCCTTCCGTAGCGTGTGCACCCGAAGTACGAGTAGGCGTGCGCGTGTATTCCGAGCTAGCAAGCGGTGCAAACGCCGCTTGCAAAGACTTGATGGCTGTTCGACCCTTTTGCCGCACGGCCGAGTACGATGCAGCCTCAGCAACCAGCTCCTCACGATGCCCCCATGACAAGCCCCTGCCGCGCGACAGCCCGCTGCGCCCGCTGAGCTGAGCACAGCTCGCCTTGTCCGAAAATCACTCTACGACAGGAGCGGGGAGCGTACCGACCGGGTACACGACGGACCGACCAAAACAACACGCACAACTGGCGGAGGACGCGTCTTTGTTGGGGATCTGCGTTGCACAATCAGCGAAACCAACAACCACATTTGCTCACACCATCAACCGATCACCTCCGTCACCGCCATTACTACCGCCGCCACCGCCGGTCAAGTCACAAGGTCAGTGTCGGATGAGGATTTCTGCTCTACAAAATGCATTACTCCCTAACCTGGCTATTGCCTGATCACGAAACAGCCGTGGGGCTGACCCGCAAAGGCCGTGTCCAGACCGCGGGCCATCTCGCCCATCAGCCGCAACGTCGACAGCACGGTGGCGCCCACGGACAGCCGCGAGCCGCGCGCTCACCACGCACGTCACCCAGCCCCAGAGGCGACCATGAACATTTCCGGAAAGGAGGTGTTCTCCCCAGGGAGGGAGGGAGGGAGGGACAAGGCAGAGACTCTGTGTGCCCGCGTGGTACGTACGTGAGCCGATACAGCCATGTGTATCCCATAGGAATGCCACCACCGCATTTCTCTCTCAACCGCCTCGTACCAATCCGCAATACGCCACTTCGCATTAACGGCTTGAAAGAAGTTTTCAGGGGACGTGACCTCGCATACGTCAGGCATCGTCCGCAGATAAGGCTGTTGTCAAGGAGTGCAGGGGTGGTACAGCACGCCAGCGGGACGATGTGTGGGCCGCTCGCGGCCCTGGCCCCCCCCGCCCCGGAAATGCCGACAGGATGCTGGCAGTTTGCAGACCCAGGTCGCGTCCATCACCGCGCAGGCGCCCATCCACCATCAGTCATCAGTCGCAACTGTCCCGAGGAGCTCACCTGCCCCCGTAGCTCCCCTCGTAACGCACAGCCCCGTAACCCGAAACAGGTGTGCTTGTGCACACCCTTGCAATCCCCCTTCCCTTCCCTCACCTCCCCGACCCCGTCCGGCCCTACCGGTATTGGCCGGCAAGCCGACCCCCACCGCCCGCGCACCTAGCGTTGGGCGGATCCCCGTAATTCCCCAGATGACGGGGAGAGCGGTTTGGGCGAAGTGCACGATAATGCCATACATGCGTCTAGCTAGGGGCCACGCGGGGCCTTCCAATCACGCTGCGAACTTACCTGGAGACCTACCGTTTGGTGCCGTTCACCACTCGTCGTGTGTGCGGTCGTCAAACACATGCGTGGGCGAAGAAGGAGAAGGCAGGTCAAGGTTAGCCGACGCGAAAAGCAGAAGCGACACCCCTGCCTAAGCCACGAGCGAGGGTCAGGGCGCGCTCTACCTACATGCACATGAACTGCAGGTGCACGTACCATCTACACCTCGTAACATGCCTCTCTCCAAACCATCACTCTCCACCGCTCTTCACTCCGCACCATCGCTCGCTCTCACTCACTCGCCGCGCACCGCTTCCTGCCTCTCTCCATCACTCTCCACCGCTCTTCCCTTAAGCCACGAGCGAGGGTCAGGGCGCGCTCTACCTTCATGCACTAGCAAGCAAGAGACGTGTGCGTTTGCGCACCTGAATCTTGTTGGGGTCTTGGAATGCAGAACTGCAAGCGCCCTGTAAACGGCATCGGCAGGGGCAATGGGAGAGGGGACGAAACCTGATCAGATGACGGGGAGAGCGGTATGGGCGAAGTGCACGATAATGCCGTAGCTAGGGGCCACGCGGGGCCTTTTAATCACGCTGCGAACTTACCTGGAGACCTACCGTTTGGTTCCGTTCACCGCTCGTCGTGTGTGCGGTCGTCAAACCCATGCGTGGGCGAAGAAGGAGAAGGCAGGTCAAGGTTAGCCGACGCGAACTAAAAGCAGAAGCGACGCCCCTGCCTAAGCCACGAGCGAGCGAGGGTCAGGGCGCGCTCTACCTACATGCACTGGCAAGCAAGAGACGTGTGCGTTTGCGCACCTGAATCTTGTTGGGGTCTTGGAATGCAGAACTGCAAGCGCCCTGTAAACGACATCGGCAGGGGCAATGGGAGAGGGGACGAAACCTGATCAGATGACGGGGAGAGCGGTATGGGCGAAGTGCACGATAATGCCGTACATGCATCTAGCTAGGGGCCACGCGGGGCCTTTTAATCACGCTGCGAACTTACCTGGAGACCTACCGTTTGGTGCCGTTCACCGCTCGTCGTGTGTGCGGTCGTCAAACCCATGCGTGGGCGAACAAGGAGAAGGCAGGTCAAGGTTAGCCGACGCGAACTAAAAGCAGAAGCGACGCCCCTGCCTAAGCCACGAGCGAGGGTCAGGGCGCGCTCTACCTACATGCACTGGCAAGCAAGAGACGTGTGTGTTTGCGCACCTGAATCTTGTTGGGGTCTTGGAATGCAGAACTGCAAGCGCCCTGTAAACGGCATCGGCAGGGGCAATGGGAGAGGGGACGAAAGCCGATCACATGACGGGGAGAGCGGTATGGGCGAAGTGCACGATAATGCCGTAGCTAGGGGCCACGCGGGGCCTTCTAATCACGCTGCGAACTTACCTGGAGACCTACCGTATGGTTCCGTTCACCGCTCGTCGTGTGTGCGGTCGTCAAACACATGCGTGGGCGAAGAAGGAGAAGGCAGGTCAAGGTTAGCCGACGCGAAAAGCGGAAGCGACGCCCCTGCCTAAGCCACGAGCGAGGGTCAGGGCGCGCTCTACCTACATGCACATGAAATTAAGAACTGCAGGTGCGCGTACCCTCTACACCTCGTAACAAACTTCGCTCTCTCCATCACTCTCCACCGCTCTTCACTCCGCACCATCGCTCGTTCTCACTCACTCGCCGCGCACCGCGTCCTGCCTCTCTCCATCACTCTCCACCGCTCTTCACTCCGCACCATCGCTCGCTCTCACTCACTCGCCACGCTCCGCTTCCTGCCTCTCTGCATCACTCTCCACCGCTCTTCACTCCGCACCATCGCTCGCTCTCACCCACTCGCCGCGCTCCGCTTCCTGCCTCTCTCCATCACTCTTCACCGCTCTTCACTCCGCACCATCGCTCGCTCTCACTCACTCGCCACGCTCCGCTTCCTTCCTCTCTCCATCACTCTCCACCGCTCTTCACTCCGCACCATCGCTCGCTCTCACTCACTCGCCGCGCACCGCTTCCTGCCTCTCTCCATCACTCTCCACCGCTCTTCACTCCGCACCATCGCTCGCTCTCACCCACTCGCCACGCTCCGCTTCCTGCCTCTCTCCATCACTCTCCACCGCTCTTCACTCCGTACCATCGCTCGCTCTCACCCACTCGCCGCGCACCGCTTCCTGCCTCTCTCCATCACTCTCTACCGCTCTTCACTCCGCACCATCGCTCGCTCTCACTCACTCGCCGCGCACCGCTTCCTGCCTCTCTCCATCACTCTCCACCGCTCTTCACTCCGCACCATCGCTCGCTCTCACTCACTCGCCACGCTCCGCTTCCTGCCTCTCTCCATCACTCTCCACCGCTCTTCACTCCGCACCATCGCTCGCTCTCACTCACTCGCCACGCTCCGCTTCCTGCCTCTCTCCAAACCATCACTCTCCACCGCTCTTCACTCCGCACCATCGCTCGCTCTCACTCACTCGCCGCGCACCGCTTCCTGCCTCTCTCCATCACTCTCCACCGCTCTTCACTCCGCACCATCGCTCGCTCTCACCCACTCGCCACGCTCCGCTTCCTGCCTCTCTCCATCACTCTCAACCGCTCTTCACTCCGCACCATCGCTCGCTCTCACTCACTCGCCACGCACCGCTTCCTGCCTCTCTCCATCACTCTCCACCGCTCTTCACTCCGCACCATCGCTAGCTCTCACTCACTCGCCACACACCGCTTCCTGCCTCTCTCCATCACTCTCCACCGCTCTTCACTCCGCACCATCGCTCGCTCTCACCCACTCGCCACGCTCCGCTTCCTGCCTCTCTCCATCACTCTCCACCGCTCTTCACTCCGTACCATCGCTCGCTCTCACCCACTCGCCGCGCACCGCTTCCTGCCTCTCTCCATCACTCTCCACCGCTCTTCACTCCGCACCATCGCTCGCTCTCACTCACTCGCCGCGCACCGCTTCCTGCCTCTCTCCATCACTCTCCACCGCTCTTCACTCCGCACCATCGCTCGCTCTCACTCACTCGCCACGCTCCGCTTCCTGCCTCTCTCCATCACTCTCCACCGCTCTTCACTCCGCACCATCGCTCGCTCTCACTCACTCGCCACGCTCCGCTTCCTGCCTCTCTCCAAACCATCACTCTCCACCGCTCTTCACTCCGCACCATCGCTCGCTCTCACTCACTCGCCGCGCACCGCTTCCTGCCTCTCTCCATCACTCTCCACCGCTCTTCACTCCGCACCATCGCTCGCTCTCACCCACTCGCCACGCTCCGCTTCCTGCCTCTCTCCATCACTCTCAACCGCTCTTCACTCCGCACCATCGCTAGCTCTCACTCACTCGCCACACACCGCTTCCTGCCTCTCTCCAAACCATCACTCTCCACCGCTCTTCACTCCGCACCATCGCTCGCTCTCACCCACTCGCCGCGCACCGCTTTTTGCCTCTCTCCATCACTCTCCACCGCTCTTCACTCCGCACCATCGCTCGCTCTCACTCACTCGCCGCGCACCGCTTCCTGCCTCTCTCCAAACCATCACTCTCCACCGCTCTTCACTCCGCACCATCGCTCGCTCTCACTCACTCGCCGCGCACCGCTTCCTGCCTCTCTCCATCACTCTCCACCGCTCTTCACTCCGCACCATCGCTCGCTCTCACTCACTCGCCGCGCACCGCTTCCTGCCTCTCTCCAAACCATCACTCTCCACCGCTCTTCACTCCGCACCATCGCTCGCTCTCACTCACTCGCCGCGCACCGCTTCCTGCCTCTCTCCATCACTCTCCACCGCTTTTCACTCCGCACCAACGCTCGCTCTCACTCACTCGCCGCACACCGCTTCCTGCCTCTCTTCATCACTCTCCACCGCTCTTCACTCCGCACCATCGCTCGCTCTCACCCACTCGCCGCGCACCGCTTCCTGCCTCTCTCCATCACTCTCCACCGCTCTTCACTCCGCACCATCGCTCGCTCTCACTCACTCGCCACGCTCCGCTTCCTGCCTCTCTCCATCACTCTCCACCGCTCTTCACTCCGCACCAACGCTCGCTCTCACTCACTCGCCGCACACCGCTTCCTGCCTCTCTTCATCACTCTCCACCGCTCTTCACTCCGCACCATCGCTAGCTCTCACTCACTCGCCACACACCGCTTCCTGCCTCTCTCCAAACCATCACTCTCCACCGCTCTTCACTCCGCACCATCGCTCGCTCTCACCCACTCGCCGCGCACCGCTTTTTGCCTCTCTCCATCACTCTCCACCGCTCTTCACTCCGCACCATCGCTCGCTCTCACTCACTCGCCGCGCACCGCTTCCTGCCTCTCTCCAAACCATCACTCTCCACCGCTCTTCACTCCGCACCATCGCTCGCTCTCACTCACTCGCCGCGCACCGCTTCCTGCCTCTCTCCATCACTCTCCACCGCTTTTCACTCCGCACCAACGCTCGCTCTCACTCACTCGCCGCACACCGCTTCCTGCCTCTCTTCATCACTCTCCACCGCTCTTCACTCCGCACCATCGCTCGCTCTCACCCACTCGCCGCGCACCGCTTCCTGCCTCTCTCCATCACTCTCCACCGCTCTTCACTCCGCACCATCGCTCGCTCTCACTCACTCGCCACGCTCCGCTTCCTGCCTCTCTCCATCACTCTCCACCGCTCTTCACTCCGCACCAACGCTCGCTCTCACTCACTCACCGCACACCGCTTCCTGCCTCTCTTCATCACTCTCCACCGCTCTTCACTCCGCACCATCGTTCGCTCTCACTCACTCGCCGCACACCGCTTCCTGCCTCTCTTCACCGCTCATCACTCCGCACCATCGCTCGCTCTCACCCACTCGCCGCGCACCGCTTCCTGCCTCTCTTCATCACTCTTCACCGCTCATCACTCCGCACCATCGCTCGCTCTCACCCACTCGCCACGCACCGCTTCCTGCCTCTCTCCATCACTCTCCACCGCTCTTCACTCCGCACCATCGCTCGCTCTCACTCACTCGCCGCGCACCGCTTTCAGCCTCTCTCCATCACTCTCCACCGCTCTTCACTCCGCACCAACGCTCGCTCTCACTCACTCGCCGCACACCGCTTCCTGCCTCTCTCCATCACTCTCCACCGCTCTTCACTCCGCACCATCGCTCGCTCTCACTCACTCGCCGCGCACCGCTTCCTGCCTCTCTCCATCACTCTCCACCGCTCTTCACTCCACACCATCGCTCGCTCTCACCCACTCGCCGCGCACCGCTTCCTGCCTCTCTTCATCACTCTCCACCGCTCTTCACTCCGCACCATCGCTCGCTCTCACCCACTCGCCGCGCACCGCTTCCTGCCTCTCTCCATCACTCTCCACCGCTCTTCACTCCGCACCATCGCTCGCTCTCACTCACTCGCCGCGCACCGCTTCCTGCCTCTCTCCATCACTCTCCACCGCTCTTCACTCCGCACCATCGCTCGCTCTCACTCACTCGCCGCGCACCGCTTCCTGCCTCTCTCCAAACCATCACTCTCCACCGCTCTTCACTCCGCACCATCGCTCGCTCTCACTCACTCGCCGCGCACCGCTTCCTGCCTCTCTCCATCACTCTCCACCGCTCTTCACTCCGCACCAACGCTCGCTCTCACTCACTCGCCGCACACCGCTTCCTGCCTCTCTTCATCACTCTCCACCGCTCTTCACTCCGCACCATCGCTCGCTCTCACTCACTCGCCACGCACCGCTTCCTGCCTCTCTCCATCACTCTCCACCGCTCTTCACTCCGCACCATCGCTAGCTCTCACTCACTCGCCACACACCGCTTCCTGCCTCTCTCCATCACTCTCCACCGCTCTTCACTCCGCACCATCGCTCGCTCTCACCCACTCGCCACGCTCCGCTTCCTGCCTCTCTCCATCACTCTCCACCGCTCTTCACTCCGTACCATCGCTCGCTCTCACCCACTCGCCGCGCACCGCTTCCTTCCTCTCTCCATCACTCTCCACCGCTCTTCACTCCGCACCATCGCTCGCTCTCACTCACTCGCCGCGCACCGCTTCCTGCCTCTCTCCATCACTCTCCACCGCTCTTCACTCCGCACCATCGCTCGCTCTCACTCACTCGCCACGCTCCGCTTCCTGCCTCTCTCCATCACTCTCCACCGCTCTTCACTCCGCACCATCGCTCGCTCTCACTCACTCGCCACGCTCCGCTTCCTGCCTCTCTCCAAACCATCACTCTCCACCGCTCTTCACTCCGCACCATCGCTCGCTCTCACTCACTCGCCGCGCACCGCTTCCTGCCTCTCTCCATCACTCTCCACCGCTCTTCACTCCGCACCATCGCTCGCTCTCACCCACTCGCCACGCTCCGCTTCCTGCCTCTCTCCATCACTCTCAACCGCTCTTCACTCCGCACCATCGCTAGCTCTCACTCACTCGCCACACACCGCTTCCTGCCTCTCTCCAAACCATCACTCTCCACCGCTCTTCACTCCGCACCATCGCTCGCTCTCACCCACTCGCCGCGCACCGCTTTTTGCCTCTCTCCATCACTCTCCACCGCTCTTCACTCCGCACCATCGCTCGCTCTCACTCACTCGCCGCGCACCGCTTCCTGCCTCTCTCCAAACCATCACTCTCCACCGCTCTTCACTCCGCACCATCGCTCGCTCTCACTCACTCGCCGCGCACCGCTTCCTGCCTCTCTCCATCACTCTCCACCGCTCTTCACTCCGCACCATCGCTCGCTCTCACTCACTCGCCGCGCACCGCTTCCTGCCTCTCTCCAAACCATCACTCTCCACCGCTCTTCACTCCGCACCATCGCTCGCTCTCACTCACTCGCCGCGCACCGCTTCCTGCCTCTCTCCATCACTCTCCACCGCTCTTCACTCCGCACCAACGCTCGCTCTCACTCACTCGCCGCACACCGCTTCCTGCCTCTCTTCATCACTCTCCACCGCTCTTCACTCCGCACCATCGCTCGCTCTCACCCACTCGCCGCGCACCGCTTCCTGCCTCTCTCCATCACTCTCCACCGCTCTTCACTCCGCACCATCGCTCGCTCTCACTCACTCGCCACGCTCCGCTTCCTGCCTCTCTCCATCACTCTCCACCGCTCTTCACTCCGCACCAACGCTCGCTCTCACTCACTCGCCGCACACCGCTTCCTGCCTCTCTTCATCACTCTCCACCGCTCTTCACTCCGCACCATCGTTCGCTCTCACTCACTCGCCGCACACCGCTTCCTGCCTCTCTTCACCGCTCATCACTCCGCACCATCGCTCGCTCTCACCCACTCGCCGCGCACCGCTTCCTGCCTCTCTTCATCACTCTTCACCGCTCATCACTCCGCACCATCGCTCGCTCTCACCCACTCGCCACGCACCGCTTCCTGCCTCTCTCCATCACTCTCCACCGCTCTTCACTCCGCACCATCGCTCGCTCTCACTCACTCGCCGCGCACCGCTTTCAGCCTCTCTCCATCACTCTCCACCGCTCTTCACTCCGCACCATCGCTCGCTCTCACTCACTCGCCGCACACCGCTTCCTGCCTCTCTCCATCACTCTCCACCGCTCTTCACTCCGCACCATCGCTCGCTCTCACCCACTCGCCGCGCACCGCTTCCTGCCTCTCTTCATCACTCTCCACCGCTCTTCACTCCGCACCATCGCTCGCTCTCACCCACTCGCCGCGCACCGCTTCCTGCCTCTCTTCATCACTCTCCACCGCTCTTCACTCCGCACCATCGCTCGCTCTCACTCACTCGCCGCGCACCGCTTCCTGCCTCTCTCCATCACTCTCCACCGCTCTTCACTCAGCACCAACGCTCGCTCTCACTCACTCGCCGCACACCGCTTCCTGCCTCTCTTCATCACTCTCCACCGCTCTTCACTCCGCACCATCGCTCGCTCTCACTCACTCGCCGCGCACCGCTTCCTGCCTCTCTCCATCACTCTCCACCGCTCTTCACTCCGCACCATCGCTCGCTCTCACTCACTCGCCGCGCACCGCTTCCTGCCTCTCTTCATCACTCTCCACCGCTCTTCACTCCGCACCATCGTTCGCTCTCACTCACTCGCCGCACACCGCTTCCTGCCTCTCTCCATCACTCTCCACCGCTCTTCACTCCGCACCATCGCTCGCTCTCACCCACTCGCCGCGCACCGCTTCCTGCCTCTCTTCATCACTCTCCACCGTTCTTCACTCCGCACCATCGCTCGCTCTCACCCACTCGCCGCGCACCGCTTCCTGCCTCTCTCCATCACTCTCCACGCACCGCTCTTCACTCCGCACCAACGCTCGCTCTCACTCACTCGCCGCACACCGCTTCCTGCCTCTCTTCATGACTCTCCACCGCTCTTCACTCCGCACCATCGCTCGCTCTCACTCACTCGCCGCGCACCGCTTCCTGCCTCTCTCCATCACTCTCCACCGCTCTTCACTCCGCACCATCGCTCGCTCTCACTCACTCGCCACGCACCGCTTCCTGCCTCTCTCCATCACTCTCCACCGCTCTTCACTCCGCACCATTGCTCGCTCTCACTCACTCGCCGCACACCGCTTCCTGCCTCTCTCCATCACTCTCCACCGCTCTTCACTCCGCACCATCGCTCGCTCTCACCCACTCGCCGCGCACCGCTTCCTGCCTCTCTTCATCACTCTCCACCGTTCTTCACTCCGCACCATCGCTCGCTCTCACCCACTCGCCGCGCACCGCTTCCTGCCTCTCTCCATCACTCTCCACGCACCGCTCTTCACTCCGCACCAACGCTCGCTCTCACTCACTCGCCGCACACCGCTTCCTGCCTCTCTTCATCACTCTCCACCGCTCTTCACTCCGCACCATCGCTCGCTCTCACCCACTCGCCGCGCACCGCTTCCTGCCTCTCTCCATCACTCTCCACCGCTCTTCACTCCGCACCATCGTTCGCTCTCACTCACTCGCCACGCGCCGCTTCCTGCCTCGCTCCATCACTCTCCACCGCTCTTCACTTCGCACCATCGCTCGCTCTCACTCACTCGCCACGCACCGCTTCCTGCCTCTCTCCATCACTCTCCACCGCTCTTCACTCCGCACCATTGCTCGCTCTCACTCACTCGCCGCACACCGCTTCCTGCCTCTCTCCATCACTCTCCACTGCTCTTCACTCCGCACCATCGCTCGCTCTCACTCACTCGCCACGCACCGCTTCCTGCCTCTCTCCATCACTCTCCACCGCTCTTCACTCCGCACCATTGCTCGCTCTCACTCACTCGCCGCACACCGCTTCCTGCCTCTCTCCATCACTCTCCACTGCTCTTCGCTCCGCACCATCGCTCGCTCTCACTCACTCGCCACGCACCGCTTCCTGCCTCTCTCCATCACTCTCCACCGCTCTTCACTTAAGCCACGAGCGAGGGTCAGGGCGCGCTCTACCTACATGCACTAGCAAGCAAGAGACGTGTGTGTTTTCGCACCTGAATCTTGTTGGGGTCTTGAAATGCAGAACTGCAAGCGCCCTGTAAACGGCATCGGCAGGGGCAATGGGAGAGGGGACGAAAGCCGATCAGATGACGGGGAGAGCGGAATGGGCGAAGTGCACGATAATGCCGTACATGCGTCTAGCTAGGGGCCACGCGGGGCCTTTTAATCACGCTGCGAACTTACCTGGAGACCTACCGTTTGGTGCCGTTCACCACTCGTCGTGTGTGCGGTCGTCAAACACATGCGTGGGCGAAGAAGGAGAAGGCAGGTCAAGGTTAGCCGACGCGAAAAGCAGAAGCGACGCCCCTGCCTAAGCCACGAGCGAGCGAGGGTCAGGGCGCGCTCTACCTACATGCACTGGCAAGCAAGAGACGTGTGCGTTTGCGCACCTGAATCTTGTTGGGGTCTTGGAATGCAGAACTGCAAGCGCCCTGTAAACGGCATCGGCAGGGGCAATGGGAGAGGGGACGAAACCTGATCAGATGACGGGGAGAGCGGTATGGGCGAAGTGCACGATAATGCCGTACATGCATCTAGCTAGGGGCCACGCGGGGCCTTCCAATCACGCTGCGAACTTACCTGGAAACCTACCGTTTGGTTCCGTTCACCACTCGGCGTGTGTGCGGTCGTCAAACACATGCGTGGGCGAAGAAGGAGAAGGCAGGTCAAGGTTAGCCGACGCGAACTAAAAGCAGAAGCGACACCCCTGCCTAAGCCACGAGCGAGGGTCAGGGCGCGCTCTACCTTCATGCACTAGCAAGCAAGAGACGTGTGCGTTTGCGCACCTGAATCTTGTTGGGGTCTTGGAATGCAGAACTGCAAGCGCCCTGTAAACGGCATCGGCAGGGGCAATGGGAGAGGGGACGAAACCTGATCAGATGACGGGGAGAGCGGTTTGGGCGAAGTGCACGATAATGCCGTACATGCGTCTAGCTAGGGGCCACGCGGGGCCTTCCAATCACGCTGCGAACTTACCTGGAATCCTACCGTTTGGTGCCGTTCACCACTCGTCGTGTGTGCGGTCGTCAAACACATGCGTGGGCGAAGAAGGAGAAGGCAGGTCAAGGTTAGCCAACGCGAACTAAAAGCAGAAGCGACACCCCTGCCTAAGCCACGAGCGAGCGAGGGTTAGGGCGCGCTCTACCTACATGCACTGGCAAGCAAGAGACGTGTGCGTTTGCGCACCTGAATCTTGTTGGGGTCTTGGAATGCAGAACTGCAAGCGCCCTGTAAACGGCATCGGCAGGGGCAATGGGAGAGGGGACGAAACCTGATCAGATGACGGGGAGAGCGGTTTGGGCGAAGTGCACGATAATGCCATACATGCGTCTAGCTAGGGGCCACGCGGGGCCTTCTAATCACGCTGCGAACTTACCTGGAGACCTACCGTTTGGTGCCGTTCACCACTCGTCGTGTGTGCGGTCGTCATACACATGCGTGGGCGAAGAAGGAGAAGGCAGGTCAAGGTTAGCCGACGCGAAAAGCAGAAGCGACGCCCCTGCCTAAGCCACGAGCGAGCGAGGGTTAGGGCGCGCTCTACCTACATGCACTGGCAAGCAAGAGACGTGTGCGTTTGCGCACCTGAATCTTGTTGGGTCTTGGAATGCAGAACTGCAAGCGCCCTGTAAACGGCATCGGCAGGGGCAATGGGAGAGGGGACGAAACCTGATCAGATGACGGGGAGAGCGGTTTGGGCGAAGTGCACGATAATGCCATACATGCGTCTAGCTAGGGGCCACGCGGGGCCTTCTAATCACGCTGTGAACTTACCTGGAGACCTACCGTTTGGTGCCGTTCACCACTCGTCGTGTGTGCGGTCGTCATACACATGCGTGGGCGAAGAAGGAGAAGGCAGGTCAAGGTTAGCCGACGCGAACTAAAAGCAGAAGCGACACCCCTGCCTAAGCCACGAGCGAGGGTCAGGGCGCGCGCTACCTTCATGCACTAGCAAGCAAGAGACGTGTGCGTTTGCGCACCTGAATCTTGTTGGGGTCTTGGAATGCAGAACTGCAAGCGCCCTGTAAACGGCATCGGCAGGGGCAATGGGAGAGGGGACGAAACCTGATCAGATGACGGGGAGAGCGGTATGGGCGAAGTGCACGATAATGCCGTACATGAGTCTAGCTAGGGGCCACGCGGGGCCTTCCAATCACGCTGCGAACTTACCTGGAGACCTACCGTTTGGTGCCGTTCACCACTCGTCGTGTGTGCGGTCGTCAAACACATGCGTGGGCGAAGAAGGAGAAGGCAGGTCAAGGTTAGCCGACGCGAACTAAAAGCAGAAGCGACACCCCTGCCTAAGCCACGAGCGAGAGTCAGGGCGCGCTCTACCTACATGCACATGAAATTTAGAACTGCAGCTGCACGTACCCTCTACACCTCGTAACAAACTTCGCTCTCTCCATCACTCTCCACCGCTCTTCACTCCGCACCATCGCTCGCTCTCACTCACTCGCCACGCACCGCTTCCTGCCTCTCTCCATCACTCTCCACCGCTCTTCACTCCGCACCATCGCTCGCTCTCACTCAATCGCCACGCACCGCTTCCTGCCTCTCTCCATCACTCTCCACCGCTCTTCACTCCGCACCAACGCTCGCTCTAACTCACTCGCCGCACACCGCTTCCTGCCTCTCTTCATCACTCTCCACCGCTCTTCACTCCGCACCATCGCTCGCTCTCACTCACTCGCCGCGCACCGCTTCCTGCCTCTCTCCATCACTCTCCACCGCTCTTCACTCCGCACCATCGCTCGCTCTCACACACTCGCCACGCACCGTTTCCTGCCTCTTTCCAAACCATCACTCTCCACCGCTCTTCACTCCGCACCATCGCTCGCTCTCAATCACTCGCCGCGCACCGCTTCCTGCCTCTCTCCATCACTCTCCACCGCTCTTCACTCCGCACCATCGCTCGCTCTCACTCACTCGCCGCGCACCGCTTCCTGCCTCTCTCCATCACTCTCCACCGCTCTTCACTCCGCACCATCGCTCGCTCTCACTCAATCGCCACGCACCGCTTCCTGCCTCTCTCCATCACTCTCCACCGCTCTTCACTCCGCACCAACGCTCGCTCTAACTCACTCGCCGCACACCGCTTCCTGCCTCTCTTCATCACTCTCCACCGCTCTTCACTCCGCACCATCGCTCGCTCTCACTCACTCGCCGCGCACCGCGTCCTGCCTCTCTCCATCACTCTCCACCGCTCTTCACTCCGCACCATCGCTCGCTCTCACCCACTCGCCGCGCACCGCTTCCTGCCTCTCTTCATCACTCTCCACCGCTCTTCACTCCGCACCATCGCTCGCTCTCACCCACTCGCCGCGCACCGCTTCCTGCCTCTCTCCATCACTCTCCACCGCTCTTCACTCCGCACCAACGCTCGCTCTCACTCACTCGCCGCACACCGCTTCCTGCCTCTCTCCATCACTCTCCACCGCTCTTCACTCCGCACCATCGCTCGCTCTCACTCACTCGCCGCGCACCGCTTCCTGCCTCTCTCCATCACTCTCCACCGCTCTTCACTCCACACCATCGCTCGCTCTCACCCACTCGCCGCGCACCGCTTCCTGCCTCTCTTCATCACTCTCCACCGCTCTTCACTCCGCACCATCGCTCGCTCTCACCCACTCGCCGCGCACCGCTTCCTGCCTCTCTCCATCACTCTCCACCGCTCTTCACTCCGCACCAACGCTCGCTCTAACTCACTCGCCGCACACCGCTTCCTGCCTCTCTTCATCACTCTCCACCGCTCTTCACTCCGCACCATCGCTCGCTCTCACTCACTCGCCGCGCACCGCTTCCTGCCTCTCTCCATCACGCGACGCTCCCCCCACCATGATAGCCGCTACGGCGTCAGCCTGGGGGCGGGTGGCCATGACAACGTCGCCACAGCTGCGCCGAGCAGTCCGAGGGACCCTTCGGCCGCGGCGCCTGCTGCCACACATGACGGCTCCGATGCCGACAGACCCTCCGCAGAGGCCCTCGAAGAAGCACGGGACTGCGTCGGCCGGGGTCGGCGACGCGACACGACGCTGCAGGGAGACGGGCCCGTCCAAGGCCACGCACGGCGGCCACCACGGGAGGCGCTGCGCTGGGCTCCCGTGCAAAGGCTGCGCGGGTGACAGCGGATGACAGCACCGCCATCCCTGCTTTGCTGCGGCTGGATGAGCGACATGTCTATTCGCTCCTCGCCGTCTGCGCGTCCAGAGTCACGCACCGCCCTTGCGTGCTCCCGGAGCCCAAGCCGCGGCACGACAGCGCCGCCGCGGCATCGTCCTCGTCTGCATTGGCTGCGCTGTAGCTGGATTGATCGCAGACCAGCGGGAGAGCCGAGTCAGCGGTGATGCGGCGGCCTGGGATGTGGACACGGCGAGCGCTGGCGGTGACCTGGTTGCACAGATTCGCGTTGGTCGGCAGCACCAACTCCGCGCAGTCGTACGTAGATGTCAATGGCACCAAGTTTCGTTGGCCTGCAGCGGCAGGGGGCCGCCGATTGAAGGTCCCGTGCGCCAACCAGGATGGGGGCCCAACATCTGCGCCAGGGCTGCTCCGGCAACTGAAGCCACTGAGGTGTGGGAAGGCATCCAGCGGTAATTTCCTCCGCCGGGTGTCGTCAGCGACGCAGGTGTGGTTTGGGCACGCAGCCGGTGGGGCGTTGGGCGCGTTGGCCGTTGGGCGCGGGTGAGGCGGGTCGATCTGAAGTCCTGGTTGACGGATTACTGCCAGCCGCAGTTGCCAGGCGAACATTAATGTGGTGGAGGGCTCTGCAATTGCTTGCATGAAAAAGCGCCAGGCAGAGGACGCGGCCTGGCGCTGAGCTGTTGACCTCCGTCGCCCTCGTGTGCTTAGTAATGCGTGGTTCCTTGGCGCCTGGGGCTGGCCATAAATCCTTGCCTTGATGAAAAAGATGACCTGCAAATGTGCACAGTTAGAGGGTATCGATGATGTGATACGTATGCCGGGGCGCAACCAACGCCTCCCAGTACCCGTACGCGTCGGAAGAGCCACTCGGCGGTTCGCTCGGACGAGCGTAAGCCTAGAGTTCATGAGCACAGCTAACGCTAAGCATCTTACTGAAAGGGCTTTAATGCGTAAGGGCTAAACTGCAGGAAGAAGCTATCTCCATGTCGCGTGCGGCTGTCATCGTCGGTTCGTCACCCCAGCCGCACAAAATACGTAAGCTGCTCGAATAAAATAAATTTGATTCCCGATCCTAATGTTGTCAAATAGTCGCCAAAAGTCCGTTAATCTCTACACTTTTTCTGCGACAGCTATAAAGCTATGTGACGCGTTCTCGAGCCCGGCATGCACTCACCGAACAAGATTTGACTGTCCAAGGTGTCAATTCTAAAGCCGAGCAGGGCGCGGTCGACGAAGAGAGGCCCTGAGAAAGTTGGCTGATGAATGGATGCTGCAAGCTGCGAGCAGGTCCAGCACTAAAAGATACTGCCAAATCGCCATCCCACGACTAGGAGCATGTGATAGCGACGCCTGAAGATGTGCCGTGGGGTGGATGCAAGTTGCCCGTTGCGGAAATGTTGAGACGTTAGGAAACCCCTTGCGCGCTGCACGCGTAATGCCAAAATAGATTTCCGGTCATCCAAAGTCGTATTATAGTCGACAGAATCCGGAAATTGCAAGCCGCGTGACGAATGCTGAGCGGAGCAGCAAAGTACCATGGCTAGCAGAGCTGCAAGTCCTTCACCGGAGTGTCCACCGTATGTCTAAATGTAATCTATTAAAGTTAATGACTACCGTATATGTTGTGGCCGGTTTGTAAAGAACCGCGGATTGCAGAGAGCAAGGAGCTGCTCATCAAGCGGCATCGCCGTACCTGTTCCCGAGGCTTTGCCGCAACAGCTAAAGCGGGTGCGAGGAAATGTTTTAAAATATACCTATGAACAACTCAATTTGTCTTCATCCATCGTGCTGTCATGCAGCAGCTAACTGACAGTGTCTGAGAAAGCTGTGGGAACAACCCTGAACAACCTCCAAGCTTGCAGACTTGTATACACTTGTTTCTGAACTGCAGCTCGTCCCCAGTATCTTGCCCCGGAATCCGTTCCCAGGCAGCGCTACCCAGCCGGAACTCGTCGGCCGTACATCAGTGTTACAGCGCTTTGGGTCCACTCGGGTCGGACTTCTGAACCCCAATAATGCGCGCCTTCAACGCCGGAAGAGCCTGACACCATACCCGGGCCAGTCCCCTTACCCCTCACGCTGGTCAATCTCCCCTAACCCCCTGGCCCCTGCCACAGCTGGACCGTTGCTGGGCCTTGGGCATAGCAGCCAAAACGCCACCATGCCACGGCTAAGCGGCAGTGGACGGAGCCCGCTCTAAGTATCCGTATACAGCTTGCATGTTAGTGGAACTCTGCGCACTAACGTCTGAGGTTCGGATTGCCAGAGGATGAGGTCGGACTGCCCGGAACGTCAGGTGAATAATCAGCTAGACCAACGGTCACAACCGTCTTCCGGTATATCTGCTCTTAACAAGTTCAACTATCGGCAGAGAGGCGTCCATTGGATTTCACTGTATATCACATGACATGCTCCTGTTTGCCTCAGCGAGCAAAACCTCGCGCACAGGCTTTGGTCGCTCCACTCCGATAGGGGCCGTGGTGCCAGCCAACGCCAACCAACGCCATGTATCATTTCCCTTTTACAAAAATAGAGACATCCCAATAGCAATGGAATCAACCAGCCATAAACCATGCGACGCAGGCACTCGAGGAGGCGATGACGATGGCGATGCAGCGCAAGGCATTGGCACGGGACGGCTGCAATCGCAAAGCACAAAAACAGAGGCATCAGTGGCGGCGGCGACGCGAACAGCAGCCGCAGCACAAGCACTGGCAGCAGTCCCCGGGAACGCACCTGCTGGCCAGCCAAGCTACCAGTATCCGCACCATGTGGCACGGCCCCCGGACTCTCGGCCTGGGACGCGACCTTGGTCGGTTGTGCCGCTGGAGCAGCTCCGCTCCCGGCTGGCGGAACTGGGATCAGGTGGGTCCCGGTGGGGCTGGAGACCACCCGTAACACTCAGGGGAACCCGAGTCCGGAGCTCGGCCACTGCTGGCCCCTTGCTGCCCGAGCGTGTGGCTTTCTGTACAGCCGGTGACCGCTACTGGGCGCTTGAGATGGAGGGATTCTGCCTATCGAACTGCACATGAGACCCGGATATGGCCCAAGCAAGGGGGCATGGCGTCGACATGCGCGGGCAACGGTGTGTGTGAGCCAGGCCCCAACGGTCCCGGGCGGTCAGGCGTACTGCGCTGCTGCTGTGGCGACGGCAGCCCCAACCCGCGGTACCCCGGACGGGGCCACATCGGCGCGCCCCTTCCCTTCCCTTCCCTTCCCTTCCCCCTTCCCCCGCCGCCGCCGTTTCACACACGGTTGCTTACCCCTCCCGTCAATGCTGCCACGGGGCTCCGCGGCCCGCGCCGCCCCTCCCTTCCCTTCCCTTCCCGCGCAACCCTCACCGTGCTCCCCTCACCGCACGTCCGCACCCGACCGGATCCCGCCCGCCCGCAGTATCACACCCCGCGGAACTTGCTCCTGGCTCTGGTCGGGGAGACCGGCGAGCTGAGTGAGCTGTTCCAGTGGCGGCCGGAGGCGGAGGCGGGTCCGGGCCTGCCCGGCTTCTCGGCGGGGGAGAGGCTGGCGGTGGAGGAGGAGCTGGCAGACGTGCTGCTGTACCTGGTGGGGCTGGGGCCGCCGGGGGTCGGACGGGTTCGTTCTGGCTTTGCATCGTTCTGACGATAATTCATTCATATCGTTATGTTCAATACATACAGTTGGGTGTGTTGGGCCGAAAAAGAGAAGACACCGCATGAGCTGGGGGAATGGAGAGGTGAACGAGCATGGGGAAGGGTTGAGATCCTCACACATCAACCCGCGGCTCGCCGCCTCCCCCTCCCTGTCCTCTTCCTGCCGGCAGGTGCGGCTAGCAGAACGGTGTGACGTGGACCTGGGAGCGGCGGCGCTGGCCAAGATGCGCAAGAACGCGGCAAAGTACCCGGTGGAGAGGTGCCACGGATCGTCGGCAAAGTACACCGCATACGATGGCAGGGAGGGGGAGCAGCAGGGGAAGGAGCAGGCGCAGCAGCAGCAGCAGCAACGGGAGGAGCAGCCGCAGGAGCAGCGGTCATGAGAGGAGCGACGGCGTCACAGCAGTAAGTGTAGCCGCCGCGCAGACCTTAAAAGGAGGCCCGGCCAGGGAACAGGGAACAGGGGAGGGCGAGGAAGTGGATGGGAGCTTCGACAGGGCCGGGAGCTAGGGCCCTGCACCGGCAGGCTGGGGGTCGCGGGCCGAGCAACGTTTGCCAGCCAGCCGAGATTGGGGGGCGGCGGTTGTGTATGTGTACGCAGCGGCTCGATCATGTGGAGGGCATCCATCCAGCGAAATGGTCATCCAGCTGACATCCGGTATGAAACGCTGTCGCAGACCTGAAAGGCCGCCAGCACACGTGCTAACGATGTCGAGGCGTGCGGTGAGGCGAAGGGATGACACGTGGTCGAAGCTCTCGCTATGTCCCTTTCCTGCTGTGTGTGTGTGGTCCGAGGTTTCAAGGCTCCTTTCCATTTTCAAGGCTGCGCAATTCTTGCATCCAGCCGACTTACGTGCATGCATCGTCTATTGACAACGACGGACGGTATCGGCTATCGCTCGGCAGCCCTCCAAAGCCGACCAGGGCGCGGTTCTCCTTCGGAACCCCCTGCAGCCAACCAGTGTGTGTGTACCGGTATGGTGTGGTGCCGTTAAGATATCATATTTGTCGTGTGGCGGGCACTAAGGAGCCGCAGCGTATTGGGGAAATCTCTGACTCCCTGACTGATTACTGTCATCGTGGCACTACGCAAGGTGACGTGCCGTACTCGGTAGTTTGCGGATTGCACCGCTACGGGGCGCTTGCACTGGCGATTGACCCAAATGACGGACTGTCCGGGCGCCTGGCGCGGGAAGCAATGGGGTCAGGTCTCGTAGTGATGGATTTCCGTTGAGAGCAACGGAATACGGCGGGCTGGAGAAGGCCTGATGGGGGAGGAGGGCGGGTGTCCTCTGCAGCGACTGGAGCCGAGCATGACCGCGAAAGTCAACGCTGTCCCGCAAACCCACTTCAAGGTTTAATAAACAGGAAAGGTTCGTCATCTGGACCATCTGTAATGATAACATTGTGCCCTTCTGGGCGGCCGAATTTCAAAAATACCAAGTTGCCGTGCTGGTGCTCAGGTTCTGTGTCCTTGGATTTTACGGTTAATACGAGCAACTGACGGCCCGCCTAACCACCGCATGAGAGCAATGAATGATACTTGATTGTCATCAGAAGCCCTATTTGAAATGTGATAAAGCAAGCGTGTTTTTAAAGCTCGGTGTCGGCGTGTGACCGGATTTCTGGGCTTAACAGTGATTTTCCATTTCCGGCGTGCAGCGTGCATGAAAGCGCATATATTCACCACAACCATGGAAACGCGACTTCTCGACAGTATTGATGTGAACTAGGTGCCATTTGCCTCAAAAGGAGTCGGTCCTCTTGCATTAACCTCAGTTGGCGGTAAAGCTTCACTTGTCCAAATGACAGAAGGAGGAAATGTCAGCGGGCCGACCCCAAGGCTGCGGATCAAGGGCAGGTGGCAGAGCGTTGTCCGCTTTTTCTCCATTTCGGTGAGCGGTGTTGGCTCCGCCTGGCAGCAGTTATGCCCGCTGCATCCAATGTTTATTATAAACCGAGCTTCAGCACAACCTTGCTTTACGTGAGCACCAAGGATGCGCTTGCGCTCCCCGCCAACGCCAGCTCCGTCAGTTTCCCCTCCCGTCAGACACTGCCCCATCATACATTCCATATCTCGCCTCCGGACGCAGCAATCCCAGCTTCCCCTGGACAGCTTCCCTTTCTCGTATGTCAGCCACTCAGCTTACTGTCTGTTTAAGACTGTCAATGTTCGCCCCACCTTGACCCCCCCTCCAGGTCGCCTTCATGGTGCTATGGATCCTGGTCACCTCCCAATTGGGTCACTACAGCAAACTATTCGGCCCACAGGTGAGGCAGGGCAGGCGGGGGGGCAGAGGCGCCGCGCCCCGCACTGCACAGCATGGCACCGCAAAGCACGGCACCGCCCCGGTCCTGACTCATTACCTCTCTCGCGCCTCACCTGCCATACTCCCGAATCCTCCTCCCTCAGCTTGCCCATTCGCACTCTTCCGCCTTAACTCCCCCCCTCCTCCTTCCCCCTACCCACCACCATTACCGCTTGTTACTCTCAACACCTCCTCCCTCCCCTCTCCTTCCCCTCCCCCCCCTCCCTCCCCTTCCTCTCCCCTCCCCTCCCCCCCAGATCCTCCTGCAGCTCAATCTGGCCTTCTACCTGCCCTCCATCCCCGTGCTGCTGCTCAGCGGCTCCCTGGAGCGATGGCTGGACTCACAACTGGGGCCCATAGGCTCCCTGGCACTGAGACTCAACGGCGGACTGGCGGGATGCGCCGCAACAGCCGCACTCTTCCCGGCGCTGCCCGGACTCACACCCGGGGACGGGCCGCTGTGGCCGCTGCTGGCGGCGGTGGGCGTGCTGGGCGGGCTGAGCGCCGTGGCGTTCAGCACGTCGTACCAGCTCGTACAGTTCTTCAGGTACGGGTGTGTGGGTTCTGGGGGGTGTGAAGGTTCTGGGGTGTGTGTAGGTTTTGGGGGATTGGGATTGTACAGGGGCTGAGAGCGGTCCGCGTGGTATGGGTTAGGGAGGACAGGGATGGGCTGATTCCGGCAGTGTTCTGTGTGCGCGTGTGTGTGTGTGTGTGTGTGTGTGTGGAGGTAATGCGTTATGTGGGGAATCGGGGGATGGTCGGCATCCAGCCGAAGGGTGCGACGCGGTGCTGTCATGCGCCGTACAGGTGCGCTGTGATGCGCTGTAACTGGCGAACGGTACCATTTCGCCCATAGGAAGGTTGGGGTAGCTACCCACATGGACACAGGCATGCGAAACTGCAACCCCTATGGCGCTCCGCTCCTCCCCACCCGCATCCCCTCCCTCCCTCTTGTTGGGCCGCCGCCGCCATTGCCCGACTCTCACCGCAGCTTGGTACCCATGATCCCACCACCTCCGTCCCTATGCCATCTCCGTTCCTTCGCTGCGGTATCTTTTTTCTTTCTACCCCTGCTCATACCTTGTTCCTGGCTCCTCCCTCCCCTGACCCCTCCCCTCCCCCACATGCACCCTCTCTGCTCCCTCCTCCGCTACCTGATCAGCCGCTTCCGCTTCCGCATCCGCTCCCTCCCCCTCCACCCCATATCACTCCCTGACTCCCCCTCCCCCTACGTCCCTCCGCTGCAGTATCGGTTTTATTATCCCGCTCCCTCCCCCGCTCCCCCTCCCCCGCAGGGCTGCCGACACCATCAGTCTCGGGGTGGGGTGTGTGGGTGCGGGGCCGCTGGTGCTGCTGGTGCAGTTGGCGCTGGGGGTGGGGCCCACGCCGGCAAAGTGAGGAGGGGGCGGGCGGGAGGGAGGCAGGGGGGGAGGGCTGGGGGGAGGGTGGGCTGGGAAATTTTGGGGGGAAGGTTGGGAAGGGAGACCGCAACGAGGCAGCCTAGGCGACTGGGGGGTTGGTAGGGCGGCCGCGTGAATGGATTAGAAGACGCGACCGAATGTGTGCTAGAGGAGGGGGGGCGGGAAAGGGCGCGAAGGGGCTGTGGCGCGCGATGGGCTGAGGTTAGTCCAGGTCGGGATACGCTTGCGGCAGAGGTGGCGTGGTGCTATAGGTGCCATAGGTGCCATAGGTGCGGGGTACGCAGACCCGGGCCGTGGGTACCGTCCCGTGTGCTTTCAGACACTGTCCGCCCATGTGCCGTGTCGCGCAAGCCGCTGCTGCTGCTGCTGACGATACCCTGCCCCCTGGCCTCCTTGTTTGCTTTGTTGCGTTGTATTGTATTTCGCGTCGGTCTGCATCAAAGCAGCTCTTATCTGGCATCAGACATGTACCGGCGCTAGAATCATGCTGGCCACTCCCCACCTCTCCTGCCCCTTTGCACCACATCTCACCACCTCACCTCGCCACATGCCATGCCATGCCATGGGCTCACCACCACCTCCACCCCGGCCCCCATCCACTCCGCCCTCCACCACCCACCCTCCACCCTTCCCCCCCCCCGCATCCCAGATGGCAGTGGATCGCCATGTACGAGATCTCCGCCGGATTCATCGCTGCCGGCCTCGCATCCTCCTCCTCCCTCTGCGGCCAGTACTGGAACAGACTCAACGAGGCAGCGTCGCGCGGCGCCGCCGCCACCACCGCCGCGGACGCCTCCAATACCGCTGGCGGCGGCGGCGGCGCGGAACACCGGGTGCCGCTGCTCGCGGCCGCGGACGGCGACGCCGCAGCGGCGGCGGCGCCCGATGCTGAGGCCGCATGGCCGGGGCTTGAGCCGGCGGCTGCCGGCGTCACGAGCCCGTTGTCGTCGCCGTCACCGTACGGCAGGGCTTACGTGGTTCGTCCGCTGAGTCCCGGTGGCGGCGGGAGGGTGCAGCTGGGGGGGAGGGCGAGGCCGGGGGAGCTGCGGCGGCGGCCCACGACGGCGCCGGACCCCTTCAACGTCTTCAGCTTGTTGACGACGGGTGAGGGCGCGGGACTGCGGGTGAGGGGTCAGGGAGTGATAAGCTCCTTTATATAAAGATGAGTCACTGCGGGGGAGGGGGGGGGTGCTGCGGCAGGGGCAAGGCAGGGGCAGGGGCTGGGTACGCGGCCGTTTCAGGCTTTGATACTGACACTTGGGCGCTGTTCTGATCTGTCCTGATCTGATCTGATTAGTATCGATCGGTGGATTGTATTGTATTGTGACGCTCCTTGCCCCCCCCCCGCCTCCGCCTCGTCCTGCTTCCATCCCCACCCCGACCCGCCCTCCCCGGGGTGAAGAGCTCGACGGCGGCTTCGACTGGGGCGACGACGATGACGACGACTCGGCGCCACCGGTGCTGCTGCGCCGCTCTGCATCGGCGGGGGTGGAGGGCAGCCGGCATTCGGCGGCGGCGGCGGCGGCGCGGCGGAAGGCGCTGGCGGCCGTGGGGCTGGACAGGTGGGGGGCTGAACCGGTAAGGGGAGGAGGGGCGATTTGAACTGGGTTGAGATTATGAAGGAGAAAAATCGCGGCGAAGGGGCGAGAAAGCAATGGTGGTGGCAGTGGTGGGGGTAAGGGGGTTCTGGCGGCGAGAACGAGCGTTGTTGCCTTCCCTTCCCTGCGAATGCGCCGCTCCGTGTTCGTTCGGTCCAGGGTCCAGGGAGGGCAGCGGCGGTGTCTCATGTGCGTGGGTCACGGAGACCGGCTCGGTTGCAATACTTTCCCTGCCCTGCTCTACCCTGCCCTTCCCTGCCCCGCACCCTCCTTCGGTTTGCTCCCGCCTCCCTCCGAAACCAAACCCTGCTGCCCACGCACTGCCCAGGTCCTCCCACGGCCGCATCGGAGGGGGCGCGGGGTCAGGCACCGCCTCCGCCACCCTCTACTCCCAATACGTGGTTGCGCTGCCCAATGTCAAACCCACAACGCCGCCAACCTCGCCCGCGCCCGCGCCGCTGCCGGTGGCGGCGGCGACAACGAGCCCGGTGGCTCCGCCGCCGCCGCTACAACCTCCTCTTGGCGGCGGCGGAGGCGGCTTATTTTCTACGCCACCGCCGCTTACAGGTATGGTGTCGGCCCCGGCCAAGATGGTACGACATGGCGCCAGCGGCGGCCGGAACGCTGCGGCGGACGCCGCCGCCACTGGCGGCGGCGGCGCCGCCGCCGCGCCCCTCCTCGGTGGCATTCTGGAGTTCGGTGTCCCGGATGAAGAGCCCGCCGTACCGACCCCCCACGGTGGCGCCTCCGCCGCCTCCGCCGCCTCACAGCCGCCGCACCACGAACACAACAAGTCGTACGGCACCGCCGCCAGCTCCTTCGCGACGTCGTCGGCTTCGGAGCTGCTTGCCCAGGCGCTGCAGGTTCCGGAGCCCGAGCGCGCCGAGCCCTCGTCGCTGGCGGCAGCGGCAGCGGCGGGGCCAGGCGGTGTCTTGTCCGCCTCCGCCAGCGAGGGCCCCCTGCCGGGATTGGAGAGCTTGGAGGAGGAGGCGGTGGTGACGGTTGGGGTGGAGGGCAAGGGGGAGGCGGTGACGGAGGAGGCGCTGGTGCCGATGCCGATGACGATGCGTCAGGAGGTGACGGAAGTGCTCAAAGGTAAGGCCGCCGCTGGGTGGGTGGGTGGGTGGGTGGGCGCGCGGAGTGGAGCGGAGCGAAGCGGGGTCATCCGTAGCGCTCAGCTCTTTGTCCCGCAGCTCCTCAACCGACAGGTCGCTTACCACCCACGCCCGCTTAGGGTTTTTACCCTAACTCTCCCTCTCCCTTTCTGCCTACGTCCCCGCGCGAAACCTCCCGCTCTCTCATCGCTCACTGGCGGCACTGGTTGCAAAGTTGCACAGCTGCACAGCGGCCTGCGTGTGTTGAGCCGCGTCGCGCCCCCTGCCATGCCATGACCCCATCTGACAGCAATGCATACGACACTTACCGGTATGTTTGGCTTCCTGGGCCTAACCCCCCCTGGGCCTAACCCTAGCCTCAATTCCATCCCTCCTCCCCCTTTCTCCTCCCCTCCCCCTCCTCCCCTCCCCTCCCCCTCCTCCCCTTCCCCTCCCTCCTCCCCTCTCCCCCCTCCTCCCCCGCCAGGCTCCTGGCAGGTCATGTTGGGGTTCACGGTGGATGTGACGCTGCTGTACATCGTGTTCCCCTTCTTCACCTACGTGCACACCTCGGGATGGCTGGGGGACAGCCTGCCGCAGGTGGGCGGGGGGAGGGGAGTGGGGGAGGGGGAGAGGGCGAAGGCGAGGGAGAGACATGGGGCACATGGGGGACATGGGGGAGAAGGGGCCTTGTATGCTTCCTTGCGGGAAGCGAAGCGAAGCGATGACCCCGTGTGAGAGGGAGATGGTCAGGACAATCTGCACAGCGAGTAGAGTGGACAACATGGGCAACGGCAGCGGTCAGGGGCAGCGGTTTTCCGTACCTGTGCCTTTGACTGCACGAGAGCGCAACCCCACATGGGAGGCGCCCGCCCCCCAAAGAGCAGTTGGGTCTCCAGGAGAGAGAAGGGAGGAGGGCAGGGCGCGGTGCCTGCGATAAGGTGCAACGGCGTCTTAATCGATGGATGCCGGGGAGGGGAGGGGAGGGAGAAAGGGAGGGGAGGGGAGGGAGAAAGGGAGGGGTGGCGCCCTCCCGCGCCCTCCCGCGCGCCCAGCTCTCAGCTCTCAGCGTGCCTCATATCTCCACTCCCTCCCCTCCCTTTCGGTATCCTTTTTTACCCTCCCTTTCCCCTTCACCCTTTTTGCCCTCCCCCCTCCCTCCCTCCCCTGCAGGTCCTGTTCTACGCCCGCCTCTTCACCGACCTGGTGGGCCGACTGCTGCCCCGCCGCCGGTCTCTGCAGCTGCGCTCCGGAACCGCCATCCTGTCCCTGGCCGCCGTATCCACCGCCGCCGCCGCGCTGTTCTTCGCCTACATCCTGGCCCCGGCCCGCCTGGTGGGCAGGGCCCCGGGGCTGCTGAGGAACGACGGAGTGCCGCTGGGGCTGGTGGTGTTCCTGTGGATCACAGGTAAACGAGGGGTTGAGGGTGAGGGCTTAGTGGGGGTGTGGGGGTGGGGGTAAGGAAGAGCAGTAAGGGGGCGAGTGGGTGGGTGAGGGGTGGGGGGTTGGGGGGGGTGGGGGTTTGAGGGTGTGGAGAAGAGCAGTATGGGGATGGGTGATGGCAGTATAACGGGGGGGTGAGGGGGTGGGTGGGTTAGATGAATGGTCCGACCCGGAAGGCGGACTCACATGCTGACAGATGAAGGCGAAGGGTGGTGTGTGTGATGGTGGTTGTGGGGTGTGTTTTCGGTGAAGGACGCGCTTTCGGTGAAACCGTGTAGCCGCAATTGGTAGCGACTACCGTATTGGGGGCCTACCGTAGTGTCGAGTGTGTGCGTGATTGTGAGCGAGTGGATCGCGGGGAAGGGGTTTGAGTGGGGCGCGGGGAAATACATGTACATAAACGGGTGATGTGGGCGCTTGCGGGGTGCGGTGCGGTCGTTGGTGTCGTACTTCCGGTGTGGATGAGCGTCAGCGCTCCCCTCTTTCCCCGAAACCCACGCACCCCCTCCCCACCCACCCCTCTTTGGACTGTCATACTCCCTCCCTCCCTCCTCTCTCCCTCCCTCTAATTCAATACCGTTCACGGGCTCCGGCCTATACGTGGATAACCCCCATTTCCCTCTGCGGCCTATCCGTGGGTCCCCCCCCCGCCCCAGGCGGCTACACCAACACCCTGTCCAACATGCTCGCCCCCTCGCTGGTGGCCCCCCACCTGGCGGGCCGAGCCTCCGCCCTCATGGCGCTGCTCTTCAATGTGGCGCACATCGGCGGACTGGTCATCGCAGCGACACTGGCGGCGGTGCTGTTCGGGGACGTGGTGGGATGACTGAGGACCTGAGAGGGCGCAGGACTGAGGGGCACTTGAGGAGAGGAGAGGAAAGCCCACTGGGATGTGGGGGCAGGGACGGGGGAGGGCCGGGTGGCTGGTGGGCTGGGCAAGGGAAGGGAGGGCAGGGGCATCTTTGCGGGAGCGCGATTGGTTGGGCGGATGAAATGAGACGGAAGCACACTGGGAGGTGGGGAGGGTGAGAGGTTGGGTATGGGAGGGGGCCCCTGTCGGCTTGGTGAATGTTTGTGGCGGAAGCGAGGGGTGGAAGCGAGGGGCGGGGAGGGGGAGGGGTGTTTTACACTGGCTTGCAGACCCTCGCAAGGGTAGGGCCAGCGGGCCAATTGGCCGTGTACGGCAGCGGAGGCGACCGGGACAGAGGAAAGCGCACCCAGACCAAACAGCATGAGGCACTCAGACAAGAACGAGCGAACCCGGGAGGGGGAATCAGAAACCCGGGAGCAACCATGCACGGGGACGTGGAGGGAAGGAACGGGTCGAGTTGTGCGTCGGGAGGTTGGAGTGCGGCTATGTGATCGTCGTACTGATGATGGCAGTAAGAGTGGTGGCCCCCGGCACGCCATGCTGGGTCGGGTACCTCTGTGGAGTGCAGGGGGGGCAGATGCCGTACATGCACCGGGTTGCAGGCACGATATGCAGGTAGGTAGGTAGGTAGGTACGCGCACCCTTCCGTCCGTCCGTCCGTTCTGCTGAGTACCGAAGGGGGCCGTTGTGCGTTGCAGCTCCGACCGGCCCCCTCCGGTACAAACAAGGGATGACACGCCCACGCAGCGGCTGCGCTGTACCGGTATGTGGGTCTGTGCGCTGCGGTCGTTTGCGCTCAGCCGAGCTGGCGGGGCTGGACTGGGCAGTGCTGGCAGAGCAGAGCAGAGCGCTTGTGAGCTGCTGATGTGGGGCTCCCCGCGCCGTTCCTTCGCAGGACACGGTGAGGGGGGCGGGGGCTGTAAGGGGCCGTAAGAGGCCGTGGAGGACAGTCCAGAGCAGTACCGCTATGTAGCAGGACCACCGGCATCCATGCACGCGGACCAGGCCCACGTTGGCATTGCAGCTGCCAGTGCCGGCCCCCTCCCCCCACCTTGGCTGGGTTGGGTTGGGTTGGGTTGGGTGGCCTTGGCCTCCGCGCTCCACGCACTCCACGTGCTCCTTTGGGTCACAGCAGGAGCATCAGCGCTGGCTCAGCAGGGGAGGGGGCCCGGCGTCCGCTAGCCAGCGGGGCAAAGCGGGGAAGAAACCATTCGGCGTACGGCGAGGATTGGTACGCGGGATGGAGCAAGGCGGATTGGCGGGTAGTTCGGGTGGGCAGCAAGGCGGGTTGGCGGCGCCGGGTGGATGGATGGAGGCGCTCGCCCCAGCCCCCGAAGCCCGAACCCACCCCGACAGCAACGGTAGCAGTGCCCGAGATCGTGCACCCCCCTCCCCCACCCCCCCAACGTCAACAAAAAACAGAGCGCCCAAGTACGGGTTCCCTTTTAAAGGGTTCCGACCCCTGGGAGGTCCGCACTTTCCCTCCGCCCCAGATACACCAAAGACCAAAGCCAACGACAGAAAACAGTATGCACCGCCATCTCATTACCCAGGCGACCTCGCTCCCGAATCCTTGGGAAGTGAGGATCCAGTTCGGCGGCTGCATGGCGAGGGGCGAGGGGAAGGGCGCGGCATATTGCACTTCCCGCACCTCCGAAACCAGGTTCAGCTACGTACCTTGCTGAGCGCGCTCGGGGTTGCTGTCGCGTAGGCCGCTGCCCCCTGCCCACAGCGCCTGGGCGCTCACTCGTGCGGCTCGTAATGCGCTGCTGCACGTACCGCTATTTATCCGCCTGGGTTGGTCCGGCGGCGACGCGGTCGCAGTCCATAAGGTTTTGGTAAGGTTACAGACGTCTATTCGATGAGGATTGCTGGAGCCGTTAGTTCGCCAGGCTAGGCGTCGCCTCCGGGGTACATGGCTGCAGTTCTTCCCACCCCGGTCTCCCACCCCGGCCCGCGTCAGTGTGTGTGCACCTGCGGCCCGCGGTTGCCTGGATAGGGAGCCTGAGTCCGTGACATATCAGCCAAGGGGGTCCGGGTGTGGGTCAGCCGCCTGTTGCAGGGGAAGCCGGATGGCGTGGACGTGTTCCGCCGCCGCGGAGAAGGTTGTCAGCAGGAAGTGAGGGAGTTAGGGTGGGGGGGTCGGTGCGGCCCTCCGCGGCCCTGTATCGTGAGAGAGGCATGGAGTAGTGGTTTCGGGTTGCCATGTGCTGGGCCTCTTTGTAACTTGGCTGCGCCGTGAGAGAGAGGTGTCGGGAGGTGAAGGTCGGAACCAAGTGAAGGGCACGCGCCCCGTCTCCTTCGGCATCGATTTTTAAGCACCTATCGAGCTAGTGATTTTTTACAAGTATTCAGGCGATTTTCCTTGCTGTTACAAAACTGTAGCTCTTCCTTCCTCCGGAACCGTACGGCGGTTTTGTCCACCCCCTTTCCACTTTGAAAGTATGGCCTCCCCTTGCCGGCAGACCCATCATACTATCACATACAAATGTCATCAAGCAGTACCTTTTGAGCACGTTTATGGCGAATTTGCTAAGTTTCATTACCTCCACGGCGACGCACTACAGCATCTTCCAAGCCGCCGAGAAAGTCATTCACCTTTGATCATTTGGCAGCGCCTGTTGCGCCTTTTGGACATCAGGTCTGATATTGATAACGCTTTCTCATCTTTTGCTGGCCTGGCTGCTTGGCAAACTCGTTTTGTCCTGCGGTGTGATTTTTAATGCAACAGGGCGTGCCATACCTAGGCAAGCTTTGTTGATGTTAGCTATTTTTGGCTTACTGAAATATAAGCTGCATGCGCGGGGTGCGCTTGCCTTCACCTCACAGGGGTTGCGACAGAATGGTCTCGACCCCGAAGTCCAAGGAACAGCAGTCGGGCACCGACGCCAGGCTACGGGCAAAGCGACCAAACAATTTCTATGCAGCGCTGAACACGTGGTGGCGCGACCAACATGAAAAGACCGGGGAGCGCCCAAAGGTCGACGAAGTCCGCCAGTAAGTCATGTATATGAAAACGCATGCTTAAATAGATAAGGCGGTGATGTGCGTGCCTGGCACTCGGCGTGTTTCACAGGTGGTATGCGGACAACGCGGTCACGGCCTGGCCAATCCCGGAGCTCCGCCCCTCCTTGGAGGAGGTTGAGAAGACAGCAAAAGGATTGCGTACCAAGGATAAAGTCAAAGTGTACTTTCGGGCTTACCGGAAGGCTTGCAAGGTGCGACCAGCTGGGATTCCGACCCTCAGGCAGGGATATGAGTTCAATACGCGATGCCACTTGTTTGCGTCCACTGGGTTCTTGGTATTTCGTGTGGAGCGGCATGATGCCACCTTATTAGTAAGGGCAACCGCTTTCGACTGCCTCGGGTCTTAAGAGACAGTTGCATCGTTCTGTAAGGCAATTACCCCATGTACTGTCCTGATCCTTTAGCATTCACCCAACGTGCTTCGCAGGAGAAGAGGGCCACAGGTGAAACGCGACATCGCGGTCAGCGAGCAGCGCGCTCGGACCTTGACGGCGCTCAAGCCAACGGCGACGCCGCTATGGAAGAGGACGTCAGCCCGGTGGTCAGCAGGCCCCTGGGCGCCGGCCCCTCGGTTGGCGCCCCCGTGGCAGCAGCGCCACGGGTGGAGATCAACAGGCCCCTGATCGCGGCGCTGCATCGCGTCATGGCAATTATGAACTCTGCTTCCAGGAGCGCCGCGCAGCAGCAGTGCTCTCCTGCCCCGGCGTCGCCTGCGCAGCTCCCTAACATGCCGCTTGATGCCAACGCCGCCGCCACTGTCCTGCGCCTGAGCAGCCTTCTCCGAGGACCCAACGCAGCGCCTGCGCCCGTGCACATCACGAGCGAGGCGGCTGCCGCCCCCGCCGCCTCGCCTGTACCGGTGCATATCACGAGCCCGGTGGCCGCCTCTACCGCTGCCGCGCCTGCGCCGCTGCGCGTCACGAGCGCGGTGGCGGCCTCTGCCGCTGCCGCCCCCACCGCCCTGCCAGCGTCGCTGCATGTCACGAGCGCGGCGGCAGCGGCGGCACAGCGGTGCGGCTACGGGCACGGCCGCAGCGCACGACCGGCGAGCTTGTACGACAGCGACAGCGGCAGCGACAGTGAAGAGCTCACAGACCGCGAGGACCGAGACCGCATGTGCGCCGACCGCGGCGTCGCCACTGCGTCGGGCTCGCCTTCACCGGAGTGCGAGCCGTTGGGGGCCCAGCAGCAACAGTGGGAGCAGCAGGAGCAAGAGGAGCAACACCACGGCCACTACCACCGACACCATTCGCACTACCAGCAGCACCGCCAGGCGCCGTTTTCCCCACTTCCATTGCCCGTGGCGGCGTACTGGTACGCGTACACGTACTGGTATGCGGTGGGCTGGTGCACTCGCCGAAACATCACCGGGAGCTTTAATGTAGGGCCTCTTGATTGGCTTCCTTGATTAGGCGCCGTCTGCCGAGAACGCGGTGCCAGATCCCCGATGGCCAGCGTGTGTGCTGCAGGGCATGCCGTACTCGTGCGGGCAGCCGGCGGCGGACGCCGAACGCACGGCGGCTGCCTACCTAGAAAGGGCGCAGATGCACTGATGTTCGTGTGGCCGCTAGCGAGAAGGTCGCGCCGTCGTACTAGGTGTGCGTGGCGCCGGCCTCATTGCTGGTCTGTCCAGGCCCTTGCGACCGATCGCGGTGGATGGCGAACGGAAGGGCGGCCTTCTCAAGCTTGCGCGGTTTAGGATCCTGCTGGGCGGCGAGGAATGACCGGACTGAACTTTGCGTCACTGCACTAGGTACTACATGGCTGACACCTGCCGTCCTTCCCAGACACCTACGTGAACCCCTATGCAGCTCGATCTCACATGACGTATTCTCACTTAGACCGCCACTGCGCGTGATGGATAGTAACTCGGGCTTGTGTTTTTTTGTGCGCGTTTGTTTTGGGGAGTGGGGAACCGCACAGATGCAGGGCCGCGGTTGCCCGCTGGGGGCGCGAGCTGGTTGAGCTGGTTGTGATACCTTGTTGGCACGACAGTGCTGCATGTTCCGATGAGGCAAGATGACCTCATCAAATAGGTACTACTAAATGGGTATGCATTCCTGACGCCTCTCCCTCCGCTGCGAACTTGCGGATGGAACAGTTGATCCAATTGGGTGTAGACGCGCACCGTCTCTGCATCCCATAACTCGTGGAGCGGCCCGAGAGGCAGTGTGTTGTTGTTCATCCGAGGTACCCACCTCGTCACAATCCGATTGGTCCCATTCCACACCATGTTTTGTGGGAGGTCCGGGCCCCGCCGTTACGTTGGGCCCCCCGCGGGCCCACGTGGCTTGTCATGGGTCTTCGGATGTTTTGTCCCGGGTTCGTTCGTTCTTACCGGTGTGGTCCGTGGCGTTTTGAGTCGGTGGAATTATTTTTCTGCGCTCCCCCCAGCGGTTGAATTGATTGCGGTTCTCGGCCTGTCCTCTCTGAGGCGCACACCGGCCGGGTGGGGCGGTGGGCTCACCACAACTTCACCACTGCTTTCAGAGTGGGTCACACGCGCGCCAGAGTGACGGCTGCCAGGAAGCTGCAGATATGCGGGTTGGGCATTGTGAGTTGGTTATGTATTCGTGGGCGGGATGTTTGCGTGTACTGGACTCTCGATGGCGGTTAGCTCGGGAGGAAAGGCGCACATGAAAGGCGCAATGGAAGGGGGATGTCCTGTTACGTACAGAATTCTATACGTAACAGGCGACAGGCAAGAGTGGGCGCCCGCTCCTTCCGTTACCGTTACCTCCTGCACAGCCGGCTGTCCATGATAGCCGCAAAGTTGGAAAATGGCGGGTGTGCATGGGCGCGGCGGGCCAGTCGCTGTTGGGACGCTTGGTGTTTGGGCCAGTGAAAGGCGAAGAAGAATTGCGGGCGGGCCGTGATGGCGGGCTGGAATGGGGCTGTTTGTTTGGGCGTGTGCGGTCCATAGCAGTACGGCAAATCTGTGTCAGGTCGGGTGCTTCCAGCCCGCCGTCCGTCCATGCACGGTGGTCGGTCGACCCTCTCTGCACACCGCGCGACCGTGCTGCGAAGCAGGGGAGACGGTGGAGGCTCCGAGAGAGATTCGAGTGTCAATCGCTGCGGCTTGGGCGCGTCACGTACAATGTCCGTCGTTTCGCGTTCAGTGAGGGTGGTTTATGGCTGTGTGGACCAAGATGGGTTATTGTTACGGGTGGTACGGAGGTGATACGGTACTGTACGATATGTACGGCGGTGGGGGATGCACGGTACCACGTAATGTTCCGACTTTGGTACCATGTACCAGTTGCTGTATTGTAGCTGCACTAGCTTTCGGTGATGGTCTATATAAGTTGCGAGGCCTCAAGGAGGATTCCTGTAGAAAAGACAGGTCGTGCCACTGCCAGTGGAAAGTCGAAACCTGGCTTGGAAGTGGATTAGGTCCTGTCAAAGAGTATGGAGAGTTTACTGCCTTTCCCCTTGTGTCAGCACTAAGTGAGCAAGGCTTATGATCCGGTATCAGAAGAGCCAGCGCAGCAAGCTGGGGATTACGGGAGCTGGGGGGGATTACGGGGCTACGGAACAGCAGGCGGTGCGGGAGAAGCTTGCGCAGCCGTCCCCAGCCCCACACCCTACGCTAGCGGAATTATTCGCATTGGCGGCGGGGGCCGATTGAGACCTGAACCAGCCACAGCATCACCGTCGATTGAGATCCCTAATGACGAGGTCACCGCCAGACCTTTGGGGCCGTGATCCGTCCGTCCTTGCATCCTTTCCGCAGACATGAGCCGTCAACCTCCCATGTACCCGCTGGTTCGCCGCCCTGATCCTGCCTCTGCGTTACTTTGTAGCCTCACCGCTGTCCCGCGGACCGCTTTTCCAGGCCATATTGCTTTGTGGGGGTTACGTGGCGGAAAGCAGACGTTCGAGCAGCGGCGGTGGGAGAACGACCCTGGACATGCGACCTTGCGGCTAATGGCCATGGTCTCGTTTTAATTTTGCTAGGAGACATGCTTGTAAGCTTCCTCGGAAGAAGATCTGTTACGAGGTCCTGCACTTTTCATTGCGCGGAACGGGTATGCCTGCAGCTACGTCCCATAACACCCTGGGCGTGCCGGACAAGGGGTATGGGCAGCTTTTGCGGAAGCAAGCCCGCATGGGCAACATTCGAACATCCCATAGAATCAACAACATGATTGTATGCGTGAAAGCGCAATGACGCCGGCAACGGTTGGCTCCTCCGGAACCGTACGGCGGTTTTGATTCTCTCCCTTTTCCCTGAGAAGGTATGCCCTCCGCTTCAAATACAACCTATCAGTTGTATTATTTAGTATGTATTACCATTGAGGATATGTGGAATCGGCCAACCTTTCATCGCGTCACGGTGACTCACTACAGCCCTTGGCAAGCCGCCGTAAAGATCATTCAGCTTGGGATTGATGTTGTATCTGGGGAGTTTTGAGCTGAAGGTGTGTAACTCATCATTTGCGTTGGCTGCAACGCGGGCTCGTCTTTTCCCCGTTACCATGTCCTTCAACGCTACGGGGCTTGATATCTCCGGCTGTACTGGTTATTTTCGAACCATTTTGCTTGGTACCGTGCAGTAAAATTGTGAACCAGCTCCAGGGACAGGGCGAGCAACAATCAATCGGCCAAAATGGTTCCGACCCCGAAGAAGTCTGAGGACCAGCTGCAGGGCGCTGACGTCAAGCTGCGTGTCAAGAGGCCCAACAATTTCTGGGCGCCCTTGAACAAGTGGTGGCGTGCCGAGCATGACAGAATAGGCAAGCGTCCCCAAGTCCTCGCAATCCGGCAGTAAGTGACGGGTGCCAAAATGCAAGCTTGCATAAATGGATTGAGCTCGATAAGTTACGATGAATATGCCCCTCTTACGTTTGCAGGTGGTATGCGGACAACGCGCAGACCGTCTGGCCGGAGGAGCAACGCCCCACTTTGAAGGAGGTCGAAGATGCTGCAAAAGGATTGCGCACTTTACAAACCGTCCAGTCCTACTTTCGGTCTTACCGTAAAGGCTGCAAGGTATGAAAGTCCGGCTTTGTTCCGGTGACGGGAAGTTTGTCATCCTCCGCGGGGGCGCAATCCGTAAAGCTTTGGGTCGAAGGTACGTTGCGGCTTCATTCCACCGGTGGACGCTATATCGAGCACCTTACTAAAGCAACCGCCGGCGGTCTCGAGCTCTTGGGTCTTGAGCTCGTAATCCCTTGACATTGGGGCGGCCAGCCACTTGATGTTGCAAATCTGTTTGTCACCATGCATTATAAAGTGCACTGGTTTGTAAGCATCTACCCCGACACATTCCGCAGGAGAAGATGGCCACGGCCGAGAAAGTACAGCCTCGGCAGCAAGCAGCGCGCTCAGGCCTTGAGGGCGCCCAAGCCAACGCGGGCGTGGCCATGGCGGCGGACGAAGACCCCTCTCCTGGCGCCTCACCCGCAGAGCAACGGATCAGCTGGCCCCTCAGCGCCGGCCCTGCGCTTGGCGCCTCCACGGCTGTACCACGGGCGGTAGAGGTCAAGGGGCCCCTGGGCGCGGGCCCGGCGCTTGGAGCCTCCGTGACAGAGGCGCCACGGGCAGTGGTGGTCAGCAGGCCCCTGGGCGCCGGCCCCTCGGTTGGCGCTCCCGGGGCAGCAGCGCCACGGGTGGAGATCAACAGGCCCCTGATTGAGGCGCTGCGTAGCGTCATGGCTCTCGTAAATTCTACTTCCGGGAGCGCCGCGCAGCAGCAGTGCTCTCCTGCCCCGGCATCGCCTGCGCAGCTCCCTAACATGCCGCTTGATGCCAACGCCGCCGCCACAGTCCTGCGCCTGAGCAGCCTTCTCCGTGTTGCCGGCCACCAGGGGCCCACTGCCAACGCAGCGCCCGCACCCACGAGCGCGGCAGCAGCCACCCCCGCCGCCGCACCTGCGCCGCTGAACGCTATGAGCCCGGCGGCCGCCTCTTCTGCCCCCGCCGCTGCGCCTGCGCCGCTGCACGTCTTAAGAGTGTTGGCAGCCGCCCTCGCCGCCGCGCCTGCCTCCGTGCAAGTAACGAGCCTGGCAGCCACTTCAGCAACGAGCCTGGCAGCCACTTCAGCAGCCCCCGTCGCCGTGCCTGCGCCTGCGCCGCTGCACGGCACGAGCCCGGCGGCCGCCCCTACCTCCCCCGCCGCCGCGCCTGCCCTCGTGCAAGTAACGAGCCTGGCAGCCGCTTCTACCGCCACCGTCGCCGCGCCTGCGCCTGCTCCGCTGCACGGCACGAGCCCGGCGAGCGCCCCTACCTCCCCCGCCGCCACGCCTGCCCTCGTGCAAGTAACGAGCCTGGCAGCCACTTCTACCGCCACCGTCGCCGCGCCTGCGCCTGCGCCGCTGCACGGCACGAGCCCGGCGAGCGCCCCTACCTCCCCCGCCGCCGCGCCTGCCCTCGTGCAAGTAACGAGCCTGGCAGCCACTTCTGCAGCCCCCGCTACCGCTGCCGTGCCTGCGCCGCTGCGCGTCACGAGCGCGGTGGCGGCCTCTGCCGCTGCCGCCCCCGCCGCCCTGCCTGCGCCGCTGCATGTCACGAGCGCGGCGGCAGCGGCGGCCCAGCGGTGCGGCTACGGGCACGGCCGCAGCGCACGGCCGGCGAGCTTGTACGACAGCGACAGCGGCAGCGACAGTGAAGAGCTCCCAGACCGCGAGGATCGAGACCGCATGTGCGCCGACCGCGGCGTCGGCACTGCGTCGGGCTCGCCTTCGCCGGAGTGCGAGCCGCTGGGGGCCCAGCAGCAACAGTGGGAGCAGCAGGAGCAGGAGGAGCAACACCACGGCCACTACCGCCGACACCATTCACACTACCAGCAGCACCGCTTGGCGCCGTTTTCCCCACTTCCATTGCCCTCGGCGGCGTACTGGTACGCGTACACGTACTGGTATGCGGTGGGCTGGTGCACTCGCCGAAACATCACCGGGAGCTTTAATGCAGGGCCGCTTGATTGGCTTCCTTGATTAGGCGCCGTCTGCTGGGAGCGCGGTGCCAGATCCCCGGTAGCCAGCGTGTGAGCTGCAAGGCATGTCGCACTCGGACAGGCAGCCGGCGGCAGATGCACTGATGTAGCAGCCGACTGCTACAGCCGGACCTTCTTACTTGTTGGGATATGGTGCGGGGACGTCCGGGGAAAGTTGGGGGGCATAGTATGGCATGTTCGTGTCGCCGCCGAGAAATGGATGCGATTGGGCGCGTTTGTGGGTGAAAGGGTCACGTCGTCGTTCATCATCATCATCATCATCATCATCATCATCATCATCATCATCATCATCATCGGGATTTAGGAACGAACCGCAGCTTGGTAACAGGGGCGACGTTGGCGGAACGGACCCAGCAGTACATTAGTATTAGGTAGGGTAGCTAGGGGTGGCGCCACTCCGGACTGTTTGCTGCTCTAAATCAGAGAGGACCCCGAACAGTTCGGGAGACTGATCGGGTGTGACGGATGACGGATGACGGATGGGCGGCCACCTCGAGCTCTCATGCGCGGCTCATCAGCCTGCTGCTGCTGCTGCTGCTGCTGCTGCTGCTGCTGCTGGGCGGCAGGGAATAACTAAGCGGCACTCATCGCCACTTGGCGCCACTCCTTGCTGGAGACTGCATCGATAGCGGACAGCCTGACACCTACCCCTGGGGACCCCTGCATGGGGACACGGGTACACGTGCGTGGAATTATATGCCGCGTGATGTTACATGACGACTAGGCACCTCCGTCGTTCATACCTTTGTGTACGTAATGGTTTGAAGTGTCTTGTGTTGTGATGTACGCTATAAAGTGCGGTACGTCGTGTAAGGCCCAGCCTTACACAGCCGGCCCGAAAGTGCGTGTTAAGCCTGAAGCGTGGACGCTGGCATGATGTGTTCTGACGTAATACGCCAATCTGCGCGAAAGGTAGCAACTTTGTGCACGTTTCTCTTGTACGTACAGTGTGCGGGAGGCTGCAGAGGCAGCAGCGTCGCGGCTGGTCTCTGGAGTTGTGCGCGGGTTGCGCTGGTTTCGGAACCCTTTCTGAACAACGGGCACGGCAGTGCTCCGAGTCCGAACGTATTCCCACCATTTGTGAAGCTATATGACCACTCGGACTCCCAATATTTGGATAAGTACTATCTAGTATTAGTATTGAATTCCTGCATTGCTGCCTCGTAATCCTCCGTTGCGAGTCTGCACGAGTCTGCGGATGGATCTGCTGCCTCTCGATTCGGACCGCCTCTATCCTCCTTCATCCACGCCGTATGATTTTCATCCACGCCGTATCTGTTGGGTCGCTGTGTCGCTGTTTCGCCTGTTTCGGGGTGGAAGTTCGGGGGCCCGCCACCGTTCGGTTCGGTGGGCATGCGGCTTGTCGCGGTCTCAGGGTTGCTTTCCCCTGGTTTGCTCGTTCCTCCCAAGGCGGTGTACTTCGCGTCGGTAGGTTAAGCCGGCGGAGCAGTTCAATCTTGCACTGATTACTGCATCCAGTGTAGTGTGACGTGTTTGCCGTGCGTGTGCTTGCCGAGCAGGGACGGACGGCTTGAAGTGATTCATCATGAGCCCTCCAGGGGCGGTCGAGACTTCGAGTTCCCTTGCAGGGATAGATCGGGCTGTATGTCTTTTGTGCGCGCATGGCGGCTTATTTGGCGGTAGGCGATTGCATGCCTGCCAGGAAGGGCTGACGTTAGCGAGTCAAGAGGGCAGTCACCGCCCGCTGATGAGTCTCCACTTGTAAAGTCGTAATCCGTCGGGTCCGTTGGGCCCTCCATTGAATGAAAGTGAAAGGCGTCGTCATCAGCACGGGCCGTCGTTGGCAGAGAATGCATTTCATATACGGTATGATGAGACGTTTTAAGCCATTGTGCAAGCGAGTCTGCTGTTTGATTGCATACGTTACGTTATACCGGACGGCAACACAACGCACGGCAGCACCGCACGGCAACGGCACGGCGCGGCAACACCGCACTGCACGGCAACACAACCGCAACACAACACAACGCACCGCACGCACCGCACCGCACGCACGCACCGCATGCAACCGCACGGCAACGCAAAAAAAGTTTGACGGTGTGGCGCTTAGTTGGCAGTGCTGCGGTGTTCCATTCCATCTTGACCACCTTGCCTTACGTTCTCTCCATCCATCTACCGGTACTCCATTGGACTTTTCTTCTCTGCCCCGCCTTTATTTGAGTCTGCAGTGGTATATGAATTCGTCATGAAAATATTGTCACATAAGAAGGTGTGTTACCAGCCACGAAAGAACGACAGCAGCCGCGTCGAAAATACCGTATGCTCGGCCAGTTGATTGCGGAGGCACGCACGGGAGCTCGGGAGGGCACGGGTATCGGGAGCAGAGATGGAGTGACGGGTTTCCCTGATTCCAGGCCTTCCCCACAACCACATCGGAAGTAACCCAACTTGACAACGATCGTCTTTCTTTTTCACGCACGTATTCAAGCGTCTCGCTCCCCATACGCTAGCTTAAAGCCGAGCCCCATCGAAACATGCAGCCGATCCCGCAAACTGCACCGCTTTACTGACCCCCAACGTCCCAAGGGGCCCTTCGCGGGTCGCTCGCAAACCGCCACGGACGGACGCCACGGACAGTGTCACTCCGCTGCGCAGCGATGCAAGGCAGCGCACCCTTGCGCTTGTCTGTGGTGGTGGTCGTGCAGCTGCTGTCGAAGGTGCTGTCGATGCTGCCGGCGGTGGTGGCCTCCTCGTCCTCCTGTGGATTCGCTCTGTTGCTTGTATGTCGAGGCTGCGGGCGCTGCTGTGTGTATGTTGCATGAAGCTGCGCTCAAGGCCAACAGAGCTGCTGGTTAACTAGATGCGTAGATAGCCCATTCATTAATGTGGTGGCACATCAGGGAATGGTAATACGTACTTGCTCACTTGTGCGGCGCACTTGAGTGCAAGCAGAGCGGATGGATAGATGGATACATATCGCTGTATGGGCAAATCAGGCAAATCGGGCCAATCGGCACGCAGAGAATTTATTATTTACACGTAGCTGCACGGCAGTGCATGAAGCGGGCTTAGCGCGTGCATCAAACACTGCTTCCACACACTGCTAGATAGGCTGCTGCCCGCGCCCATCTCGGCAGAAATGGGGACAGCACCGCACCGCACGGTAGCTAGATAGATCGGTTCCGGCGGCGTGCGTGCACCGTCGCGCCGTATTTCCCTCCGTCCATCCGGGGGAATACGGAGGAGGTCTGGTCCGATGGAAACGAGGAAACGTGGTCGCTTCGGCCGATGGGTGCGCGTCGGTGGATGGATGAATGGAATAAAAATAGGTGTCGGATATATGGGTGCGTGGATGGATGGAGACGTAATGGATGGGGTGGATGCCTCGTACATCAAAAACACACGGTAAGACGACCACGAAAATAATGGAGGTGGGGTCCACTGGTCCACTGGAATGGGCGGGGCTGCATACGCGTCCACATGCATGCAGCACCCAGAAACGGCAAAGGCACACACAGTAAGGCACGCACGTTAGCAGCTAGGACAGTCCGGATCAGCGCGCGTGGCCGCCCAGCCACAGATCTATTCCAGCACCAGCAACGGATGTAACCACATCAAATTATACGAACGGCCATACGTACGACATACATACACACATATTTGGTTGGACAGCTGTTATTGTTATACGGGGGCGGTTAACGAAACTATCTAACTACATGCAGCTATGTCGTACGTACCAACTGGTACCCGCCGCACACATAAACACATGTACATACATGCAACAAACGTCCCATATCTATCCCGCGCACGTCGTTATCAGATGATGTTGGTATGTTCTGGAATGAACATACCGGGTCACAAAGACAAACAGACCCATGGGTCACGAGCCGAAACAAAGCCACGCACGGGCTTTGGACGAGCTTTTGCGAAACAGTACACATCGAGGGTCAATCCAAAGAACAACGAGCCAAAGTCACACATGTCACATAACAGCAGCACAGATAAGAGGAATCACTAGGGATGGAAATCGTAATAGGTCCATAATCACGCATCGTCCTAAACAGGCATCGTCCTAATCAGGCATCGTCCTAAACAGGCGCGCGCACGCCATCGCAAACGGTCACTGAAAGCAAAAGAAGGTCAATTTCTGTCTGTCGGTGAAAAGCGCCGTAATAATGCTAAGTAGGCGCGGATGCGCATGTGCCGACAAGACCGTCTCGACAAAAATCACCGTGCTCTGCCTGCCCTGAGCAGGGATTACGACCAGATCCGCTTCATCCGTACATACACCGCGTGCCGCTCGCCCCGCCCACCCGAGCTCTGCCAACATGAGTGCCCCCCTCAGCGCTCCGAGGCGAGCGAGGGGTTACAAACGGGACCGAACTCAACATCCATGTCTGTCTGTCCGTCTGTCTGTCTGTCACCACTCGCTAGATGGGTGGGGGGCCACGCGCATGCCGCGCGCCCCCTTGCTCCCTTCCTGCCGCAGACTCCTGCTCCACCTCTCCGCACGCCCTCCTGCCTCAAGCCGCCTGCTGCCTCCCGCTGCACAGCACTGCACTAACTAAATCGCGCGGTTATCTTATTGGCGAGTCCATCCTAAACCCGCTGCTGCTGCTGCTGCACGTACAATTATAAACATCAACTATTTTTCTATCGTAAATAAATACACTTTGGGGTCTGCCAAAACTGACAGTCGCAGACACCATCCTTGACAACGAACTAATGAAACCAAAGCGCCCCCCGGGCCCCCTCGCTCGCTCTGCAAGGTCTAGACAGTCTGGACACCCACACCGGCGGACAAACCCCTCCCTCAGAGCCCAAGCAGACGCTGCTGCGCCCCCTCCCAGTACGAATCGCCCACCGCTTCCTGGGCGGCAGACAGCAGCCCATCCCTGAACCCGTCCACCTCCACCTCCACCCACTCGGGCACCACCTGCGGCTGCTGCTGCGGTCCCTCCACCGACAAAGGCGCAGGGGCGAAGGAAAAGTCGGCATCGATGTTCGACAGCAACCGGTCCATGAACTCCTGGGCCTCCTCCTCCGTGACCTCCAGAGCAGCGGCGGCGGCGGCGGGGGCGGTGGCGGGGGCGGCGGCGGGGACAGCGGCTGCGGCTGCCATGTGTGGCGCGGGCAGTGCAGTGTACGGCAGGCACGCCGCTGACGACGACGTCGGCGCTGGCGTCAAGGCGGGACCGAAGAGGCCGCTGCTGTGCGCCGGCGCCGGGTACGACGATTCGGCCGGGCACGATGGCGCGGCGACGGACTGACGGATGCCGTACAGCGGCTGCGACTGGCGGTGCGGCGCCAATGTCCGTGTCGGTGTCACGGGTCCTAAGCCGCTGCTGCTGTTGCTGCCGTGCACCGGCTCGGGGCATGGACACCCGGGCTGGCACCAGGAGGCGGCGGCTGCGAACCCGGGGTAGCCCATGTATATCGACTGCGGCGGCGGCACAGCGTGTACAACGGAGCCGCGCGCAATGCCGGACTGATAGACGGCGGGGCGCCCGGAGTGGGCCGGGTGGAACGGCAGGGCCATGTCGACGGCTGCGGGTCCGCACCAGGTGGCCTCCGCGGTAGCCGGCGGATACCAGTGCACCTCCGCTTGCCGCCGCACCAGCCGCGTAGTCGGCGGTGGGAAGGGAATGGGCTGCGGGTGGGGGTAGGGGTGCTGCTGTCGTTGTTTCTGCTGCTGCTGCTGCTGCTGGTAGCGCACGGGGTGGTGGAGGTTTGGGAGGTGGTGGAGGTGGAGGTCCGCCTGAGAAAGCTCGTGGCGGTTGGGGGAAGGTGTGCGCGGCACGGCGGGCACGGGAGCGGCGGTGAAGGGGGCGTCGGTGGGCGCGTGGGGGCTGCAGTCGCGGGGGATGGTGCCGCCGGCGATGTTGACTGTGGACGGCGTGTAGGCGGACGCCACGGTCGATGCTGGCCAGCAGGCGGGCCCGTGCTGCGGAGCGGGGCGTGCCGGAGTGACGTTGGCGGCAGTCGTTGCGGGCTGCAGCGTCGCGGCCACCGGGGGGCTGACGGTCTGCAGCGCCTGCGGCACCGCTTGCGGCACCGAAGGGCTCTGGTCCGTATCCATGGAAGCGCCATCATTGTCGTCTTGGATATCGTCGCCGACGTCGGCGCGGGCGACCTCCCTCTCCTGCGCACCGCGTGATTTAATCGATAGGAGTTAGAACCCGTCGAAAAGCCTCGCGCTCTCGATGATGCAATAAGGAAACCCAGAACGCAGCGTAGGTTGGCTTTCTCTCATGACTGAAAGCATCAAGAGCTCAGTAACATAAGAAGCGCTCTAAATGACCATCGGCGGTTGGATTTAGTAAGGCGCTCGCGCTCAACACGTCCGCAAAAGGGGACAAGTACACTTCAGAGGCCTTAGACGCAGACTGTTATAGATTGGCCCCGGCCCGAGGACAACCACTATCCGTGAGCATTCTTCGCACAGGCTATGGTTGGACCCTCGCACCTTGCATCCAATCCGGTAAGCCCGAGAGTAGGCCTTGGCATTTTCCAAAGTACGCAATCCTTTTGCCGCGACCTCGACCTCCTTCAAGGAAGGGCGCTGCTTCTCCGACCAGACTGTGTGCGCGTTCTCCTCATACCACCTGTAAACATGACGGGAAGAGTAAGACTCGTATGCAATCTAATATAAATGAATAACTTCGGCTCGCGTCTTAGCGCCCGTCACTTACTGTCGGACTGCGGCCACCCCGGGACGCTTGCCGAGCGTCTCATGCTCCTTACGCCACCACTCGGTCAATGATGAGTAGAAATTTTTGGGCTTCTTAACCCGCAGATTTGCGGTAGCGCCCTGCTGCGTGTTCTTGGACTCCTTCTTGGCCGGAGCCATTCTGACCGATTTGTAGTTGCAAGCCTGCACGATGAAACGAGAAGGCCATTGAATGCATAGCACTAGCACCATACATCACATTTAAGGTAATGTATCAAAACTGGCAGTCCTCATCATCACTGCATTTCGAGTCGCGGACAACACAAGTCCACCATACAGCCATGCATCTGAAAAACTGAAACCTCTCATATGCACACCTTATGCTTGTAAACGCTGCCACACGCCCTCGAAGCCGGCTTGGCAGCGCTGAAGTGAATTGCCGTGGGGTGGTGAGAGGTTAACAGAAACAAAGTAAAGTTGACTTGAAGGTATGGTAAAATCAAAGGATGATTGATGAGTCTGTGGCCAAGCGAGACAGCTTTCCTTAAGAAGGGGTGACAAAACCATCGTACACGCAGTTGCGAAAACAGCAATCAACATTTTTTTCAGCTTATCCGAGATACCATTCCAGATGTTACCTCACAGTCCATGAATAAGGAGGAGGCGCAGTGAATTGCACCATATTGCGGCACGGGCGCACAGCCGACCGCTGGTAGACATGTGGACAGTGTGAAATGGTTCTGGACTCCACGGCCGGCGGTAACGAAAACTCAGGCAAATGCCTCGCCACTCCCTGAATCCTCATTGTAGAAAGACACCTTCCCGGTAAGTAAATGCTGTACACGGAAACCGGGGTGCCTTGTCACTCGAAACCGGGTTGGTTTTGCCACTGCCGGGTCACATTTTTCCCACCTCGTGCCATTCACCACCCCACCAGCCGCTCGGCGCGCCATATCGCCCGAACTCCCTAATCATGTCCAAGGACCCGCACATGACCGGCGCGACCGCCTCTGATGTGCCTTCAGGTCGGTTTCCACCCCCGTCCTCCCCCCAAAACCCTCATGAAGTCCACCACGAGTCCACCACGAGACAACCCCAACCTGATCAAAACCCCAACAGAACCCGCAGAGAGCCGCCCAACACCTCCTCAGCCCCGAATCCCGATGCGCTGTCTCCCCACGGACCAGGCGGCAGACGGACCAATCGGCCGCAACCCATGCCGCGCCTCCCACTCCGGCCCCCCCCCCAGTCCCCCCCCAGTCCCCCGCAGTCCCGCTCTCGGCCTCGGCCTCCCGCTCTCGAGCAGGTTCCGGTGACCCGCATGCCGCGACCCTCTGAGTAACCAACCCAATGGCGAAACCCGCGCGTACATCATCATCATCATCATCATCATCATTATGGCGGCACACCGACACACCGACACACCGACACACCAGCACCAAGAGCCACATGAGCGCCATCGCGTGCTTCATCTCCCCCTGACCCGACCCGACCCGACCGTGGCGCGATGCGGCGGTGCGTTGCGGCGATGCGCCGGGGCTCAGGCCTCGGTCGCAGTCTCGACCTGCGCGTGGGCGACATGGGTCGAGGCGGGGATAAGGAAAGAGAGGCCGCAGCGAAGAGAGACCCTTGCGTGAGGCGGCGGCGGCGTAGGGAGAGGTCGTGAGGTTGTCTGTGTGTGTGCTGGGTGGTGGGGAGTAAGAAAGAAGATACCGCAGCGGAGGGACGGAGACGGCGTTAGCGAGCGGACCCGGAACGCGGGCCTGGCGGCGCGTTCGTGGCGGCTCGTCCGCGGCTGGCTGCCCGACGCCACCCCACCCCCACCCTCAACCCCACCCCCACCCACGCCCACGCCCAAAACGCCACGACCCCAACCCACCCCAACCCATAACGCCAAACCCAAACCAAAACCCAATAACCACCCCCCAACCCCACCCATAGCCACACCCGCACCCACCCGTGCCGTCTCCAGAGTGTCCGGCAGCCGCCCTCCGGACCCATCACCCGTCCAGGGGCCGAACAGCCGCATGCGGGGCCGAGCCCGCGCAGCTGCTGCTGACGGAGCCACCGCCGCCACCGCCACCGCCGCCGCGCCCTCCCACCGACCCGCGGGTCGCCCATCACCCTCAACCCGGTGTCGCACGGAGCCGCCCCTGCCCCTGCCCCTGCTGCCGCTGCTGCTGCCGCTGCTGGTCGCCCCTGCCAGCAGCTCCTCTAGCCGGTAGTACCGGCGTGCTTGAGGCGTCAGCACGTGCACCTGCACACGACCTGAGGGGGGCGGTGTTGAGGGGAAGGAGTGAGGGAGTGAGGGAGTGAGGGAGGCGAGGGTGGTCGGGGAGAATAAAGAAAGGATAGTCCGAATGTGACCGCCTTATATACGTATGCGAATGCGACCAATTCAACGGGAAGAAAGAATGAGAGTGGCGAACGGTGGGGGAGCGTTGTCTGGTGGCAATTGAGTGCGGACCGACGAAAGGGGGGGCGTCGGGGTCCGAGATGGGACAAGGGCGGGGGTGGGCGCGCGCGCGGGCGGGCGGGCGGGCGGGCGGGCGGGCGCCCCCCCCCTAGCCAGCGAGGTGAGCTGAACTGTACCCGATGGCGCCAAGGCTAGGGTCCTGAAAGGGAAGGATCTGCGACGAAGTTTCTCAGAGCCACCGATCCTGTCCCGACCCGCGCTCAGCGCACGGCCGACCGGTGCCGCAGCGCCCGTGGGAGTGTTTCCACGCACGCAAGCTTTTGATTACTCGAGCGGATATGGCCCTCCTGTCCCCTCCTGTCCCTTCCTGAACCCTCCTGACCGCGCCCCCGTATGTTTGGTTCCGTTCGCTCGGGTCCGTCGCGCCTGTCGCATGGGCTGTCGTTCTTCCTTCTCATTCATCCCCCGGCCAAGGGCCAACCAATAAACCCGTGTGCACACACAGCTACACCCACGCGCAAACGACCACTGCACGCACACACGCAACGCACGCACACGCACCCGCCTCCAGCGACAGCCAGTCGGCGCCGTTGAATCCCGACACGGAGGGAGCGCCGCGCAGGGAGGCGTCCAGCGCCGCCCAGCCGGCCGCAGATCCGGATCCAGATCCAGATCCAGATCCGGGTTCGGATCCGGAAGCCAGCTCCTCCAGCCGCTCCCGGACCTTGAGCGGGAAGGCGGGCGAGGGCCCCGAAGGGAGGGCGGTCATGGAAGGCGCAGAAGGCGGGAGAGCGGGAGAGGCTTCATAGCACTCCCGAGGGGCCGAGCGCAAACGAGTCGATTGGGTTACGTGGGTGAGCGCTGTCAGGGGCGGATGTCCGGGTCCACGACGGAGGCCAACAGGGCAGCAGGGGCAGCAACAGCGGCATGCCCCGCGGTGGGTGGCAGCCCGCCGGGGGGGGAGGGCAAGGGCGACGCGCAATCATGCGGAGAAGGGGGACGCGTGCGGGTGCGAGTGCGGGTGCGGGTGGTCGCAGTGCCGTACCGTGCTGTACGGGTACTCCCCTCGTCGCCTGGCCCCGCCTGGATTCGCGAAGCCTAAACCTCCACCCCTTCCCCCTTCCGGCCTATCCGTAGATAGCACGCACATACACACCTCGGGGGGAAATCACCACCGAGCCGGTGACATGGCTACGGTTCTCCTTTCTAGCGTTGCACCCCCCGCCTCACCTGGTATCGGACTGCTTCCGCGCAGGCGTACGCGTGGCGCTGCGACAGCGCCGTCGCGATCACCATAAAAGACGCTGCGGATCCGGATCCGGATCCAGATGGGGTTCCAAGATCCCCCGAATCCGCCTCAGCATCAGGATCAGAGCAGAGCAGCACCACGTCCTGTGCCCGCGCCTTGACCAGCCAGGTGGCGATCTGGTAGTTGGTGGTTGGTTCAGTTAGGAACGGTTGGCGACGGTGGGAGTTAGTTGCAGTAAGCGTTACATGAAGGAGAGCCGTGAGCGCAGGGGAAGGGCAAGCCGCGCGATGGTTGGGTTTTGGTAGGTTGACGAATGGAAGGCGTCGGGCCCGAGGAAATAGCGCTCTGGGCTACGACGACTTTTTCACGTTTCACGCGCTGCGTTACACAAAAACCCAAAACCCTCAAAACCGAAACCCGAAAACCAAAACCCATAAACCAAAACTTTAAAACCCGTAAAACCCCTTACTGTAACGCACGCATGCACGCAATGCAAGCACGCACACACATCCAATACTGCAAACACGCGTGCGCGCCCCCTGCCCCCTCTTCCCCTCCTGCCCCCCCCCCCACCTCCTCGGGCTGCGCCGCCGCCGCCATCAGCTCCTGCCGCCGCCGCGCCGCCGCCAGCACTTGCCGCCGCCGCGGGTCTCCCAACGCCGCCCGCTCCTCGTCCCACCGCCCTCCCGCCCCCACCTCCGCCTCCGCCTCCTCCCGCTCCCCCCTCCGAATCCACTGTACAGTCCGCCTGCGATCCCCGGCTCCCTCACGGGCCGCCGCCGCCGGGGCCCGAGTCGTTCCATCCGGGACATGCAGCCCGGAGCCCACACCCGCCTCCGCCTCCGCCGCCTCCGCCTCCGTCGGCACCGTCGACGAAGCGCCACCGACTGCTGCGCTGGTATCGTCGCCGCTTTCTGCCGTACTCATCATTTGCAGCAGTCGTACAGCCAGCTGCTCGCGGCTCTGGCCCGCCGTGTCCAGGTCGCCAGCGTTGAAGCTCTGGGGGTTTGGGTTTGGGGTGGGTGGGGTGAAGGGGGTGAAAGGGCTGTTGGTGTTTGGGGGGAAGGTAGGAGGCGCTATTGGGGTCGCGGTGGTCCTCCACACGCGGCGCAGTCCTCCACCGCGGCACGCACACACCATAGGACACAAATGAGCTGCTGCGCGCCACCTCCGCCCCAACCTCCGCCCCCTCTCTTCCGCCTCCCCGCTGTCCACGCTACCGTATCAAGCCGCACGTACCCCCGGACTTCTTTCCCCCGCAAGACCCGGTCCAAACCGGCCCCAGACGCGGTGCGTCAAGCCACCCTCCCCTAGCTCGCGCAGCCCCATCCCAGACGCGTCACAACTCGACCTTGGTGATCTATGTGACGGGGCGGAGGACGGCACCGTCCCAAGTCCGTGTCCGAGTCCGAATCGGGGACGGTGAGGGTCCGCGTGTAGCCCTACCCTCCCGGATCGGCTCGCCGACAGGCACCCGCCCCGCCCCGTTTCGCCGCCCGACAGGGCCCCTCCCGGCTGCCGCTTACTCCCATTCCTACTGCGGGCCCCTGGCAGAGCCCCCGGCGCCGCGCTGTGCTGTGCTATGCTATGCTGAGCTGTCCATGCGCTGTCCAGACTCCAGTCCCTACCCGTACCCACATCTCCTACCCAACGCATACACACACACGCGTAGGTCAGGGTCACCTCGTGACCTGCCCTGCGCTTCTCCTTCATTGCCTACCAGAGCACCTCCCGCCCGCCCGGACCGGAGGTTAGGGAGAAGCATGCGGACCAGACCCAGACGCACCGCCATCCACGGTCTTGCGGGGTTCTCGGTCGCCAACATCCCCTCCGCTGCGGTATCGTCTTCATGCACCCCCTCCCTCCCTCCGGGCTTGCCTACTTGGACTGTCACGCTGACATACCGGTACTCTTACACACACCCCATCCCACAACCCAAAACCCACCCCACCCCACCACCCCCTCCCACGCGGTGTCGTACCTCCATCAGTCTCATCAGCTCCGCCCGACTGAGCAGCAGCAGACTGGTCAGACAGGTGGGGTCCTTGCGGCCGCCACCGTAGCCAGCTCGACCCAGGCTGCGACGAACAGCCGCAACAACCTAACAACGTTACAACAATAACAACAGCACACATACACACATAAGAGTTGATACCGGGGCGGGCGGGCGGGCGGGCGGGCGGGCAGAGGGTGTTGGGGTGTCAACAAGGTGCCGTCAGACCTTTCGGGGTGTTGGTGGGGAGGATGGCCGGTGTCAACGAAGCAGGCAGGCAGGAAAGAAAGCAGTTGGCGAATAGGCGCCACGCCAGGCCCCGCCCTTTCTTTCTGGCGCGCGGTGAATCCCTCGCCTACCTCCGATGGTCGCGGCGGCCCCGTCGATGGCGGCGGCGAGTCAAAGAGCGATTCACCGTCGCCGCCGCCGCTGCCGCTGGCTGCAATGCCGTACGATGGCACATACGATGTCGCTACATTGCCGACGTGGCTGCGCCCGTACGACGCCGACGCGTCCGAGGGGCCGCCGCCCTGTCCCGCCGCCGCCGACGCCAGCAGTTCCGTCGTCGACAGGAACTGGTCTGACTCGCGGTGCCGTGCGGCGGCAGCGAGATCCACTTGTTGCTGCTGCTGCTGCTGCTGCTGTAGTTGTGGCTGCGCCTCTTTGGGACCTGGTCCCTGGGGTCCAAGCTGTCCGCTGCCCCCGCTCAGCGCTTCCAGAGGCATGGCCGCCGCGGCTACGCCGCCTCCGCCTCCGCCGTCGCCCCCGCCGGTCCCGACACCGGCGGGTTCTGCAGTGGAAGGCCCGCCGTCAGTTGCGCCAGCCCCACCAACCGCCACAGTGGCCGCTTCCGTCGTGGCGGCCGTCGCCGCCGCCTGCTGCAGCCGCCTCCGCAGCTCATCATCGAACAGCGCATCCGCCTCGCGCTCCGCCGCCGCCCGCAACGCCGCCTCCGCCGCCGCCTCCGCGTCGGCATCCGCATCCGCATCCGCTGCCGCGGCAGCATCTGCCGCAGCGCTGGACACCCGCGCCGCATGCTCATCCGCCGTCGCCGCCGCCGCCTCCCCCGTCGTCGTTGCGGGTGTCCCTGACCCCGCAGCTCCTTCCCCGGCAGCGGCACCGGCGGCGCCCGTGTCTGCCGCGGTAGCTGCGGCTCCGAAACCCGTATGACGCATCCAATTGGAGTGACGCAGCGAGGCGGGACGGTCCCAGCCTCGTCCGGGCGCTGCGGCAACAGCGCCGCCGCCGCCGGACTGGGCCGCCGCTGCCGCCGCTGCCTCCGGCACGTGCAGCCAGGAGTGCAGCGCCGCCGCCAGCTGCTGGGGGTGCTCCCCGGGTGGGGTGGGCAGGCGGGCCTGGCGGCAGGCCTCCATCAGGTCCGAGACCTGCAGAGGGGCAACCAGACCAGGGCAGCGTGCAAACGGCCAGAACGTAGCGAGCTGATCACGAGCGCGCTTGTGGGTGGTGCAGTGGGTGGTGCGGCCACTTCCGAAGGGCCACAGCGTGGCGGGCAAGCGACATCGAGAGTGCGGGGTTAGGCCAGGAGCATGATCGAAGCTGGGCTGAGAAACGTAATTCGGGTTGCAGCTTGCAGGATGGGTTTGTGCGAACCCGGAGCCCCGCCCTCTCTCCCCGTCCGCCCTCGCCCTCACCGACAGCCGCTGCAGCGACCCTAGATCTAAAGGCCGCCCCTTCCGTCGGCCCAGGAGCACAGCGAGACGCTCCTTGATGGAGTCCCTGCAATCGCCAGTGCATTTTCGTTACATCAGCTAGCTCCAGCACCTGGGACCACCAGCAAGCGCTGTCGCTATACTGTCTTCGTGTGCCCACCGAAGCGCTTCTTGAAGATGCTGCGCCGCAGCATGATGCTGCCCGAACACGACCTCAATGCCAATGTCCTCGCGAAGGACGGAAGTGGGCCGAGTGCCTGAAGACAGTGCCGCATAAGTGTTCCATGATGACCTTACTGCTGCATCTAGCGTGTTGGCTAGCCGGCTGCGCGATAACATTGCCTCTTATTAAGCCTTGATTATTACACGAAAGACTGCAGCGTGCGAAAGGTATAACTACGCTGCAAGCAACTTTTGCATACAATGCGTGTAAGGGTGGGGTGTAACGTTTCTTGTCGCGATTACCGTTGCTGGTTGGCGGATGACTGATGCAACCCCATTCTGTCTCCACGTTGCCATACCGGTAACGCGTAGCGTTGGGGAAGGGAAATGACCAAAGTCAGCATGACAGTACCTTGCTCTTCTCCGCGGGCGGATGTTTACACAGTATCCTACTCAAGACACTTCCCAGAGCAGTTCGATCACAGCCTCACAGGTACCACTGCAAGTCCGCTTTCGTCCTACAACCTCTGGCAAAGTAGAAGGTCCGTGCTGAGATTCCAGCGTGCCATTGGCATCCGAAAACACCCAAAATCCAAGGAAGGGGGCCAAGAATGACGACGACGTGACATACCACCCCTTAACCCCGCATCCCAGCAGTACTTCACGCCAAGCCGCCCCAATTGGTCTTTCAACGCATTCGTTCCCTCAACGCCACTTCATTCTCCGCCGCTCCGCGCGCTGCTGGCTCCGTTCTAGCCGCTTGCGGGTAGCCTCGTCCAGGACCGGCTGCTCGCGGCTCTGCGCCCAATACGGCTGCAGTACATTTTTGTACAACAGATACAGAGCAAAGCCCGGTACGACGAGAAGCGTGTACCAAAAGTACGCCGACAGGCATGAGGCGACCTGCACGAAGATGCTGGAGACACGCAAGGGGCAAGAGAAGGCGGCCGGAGAAGGGCAGGGCTTAGCAGGGGACGTGCGCATTTGCCGAGTGGGTAAGTGGCTCGTCTCGGAGCTGGACGGAGCTGGTGTCAACCCCCCCTTCAGCATCATGGTTGCATGTGCCCCGTGCCCACCGACCAATCCTGAAGCGATATCGGTGCCGTAAGCCGCATGCTTAGGCGGCGCAACGGTGATAGGTTCACTGGGTACCCAGCGAGGCAAAGCCATGAAACCAAACGCCCCCTCTCCCTCTCCGTTCTGTCCCACACGACCACGGAGGCATATAATTGCGAGTGTGCACCCCACACCTGATATACAGCAGATCATGCCAATAGGCACACATGCCGCCCATGCTGAGGTCTGCCCCGCCATAGACAACCTCGCCCTTGTCGCTGAACTCCGGCTCCGCAAACTTGGAGATGGCGCTGAAGCTGAAAGCCTCAAGGAAGAATGTTGCAACGAATCCAATTATATGCCACCACGACTCGTAGCCTCTCCGAAGGATTAACCGCACCACCAGGTAGAACGCTAAGCCGATCGCTATAGCCAACCGCAGCGTCTGCAGCTTCTTGCGATTTTCCTCCAAGCGCTTTTTTGCACCTTGGTTAGCCATTCCTCCTGATGTCCTGATGCGTAGATCGCTGCGTGATCAGCGTTTGTCGAGACCGGCCCGGTCTACAGCCTCGGGCAAAAGACGCTTTTGTACTTAGCTCTAGGCTTCCTAATTTTCCATTACCAGTCACCCAGCTGCCGTTCTCTTTCTGCAGGCGCAAAGCTGCTACGAGAACAATTCACGTGTCTCTGCAAGTGCAAATATAGTTGAACTCTTTAATCCGAAGCTTGAGAGGATGTTGTCAATCAACCCAGCCACCATATTACATAGCCCAAAGCGGTCAAGCGTGTCGACATTTCGCATGTTGACCGGCTCCAGGTGGCCTCCGAAACCGACATGGACGAGCATTTCTTGCTTTCTGTTCCTTGCATGATGAAAGCATTTCACACGCCATACGAGAATTATTCCTCTTTACGGCTGAAGTCCCAAACTTTATCGCGTGCAGCTTTGGGAGGCGGCGCAGGCCTTGGTGGCATCCCTTTCCCGTGTGGTCACCGCCAGCACAGTAAACAATGGGTCAACTCAAGAGGCGGCGTCCGCAGCACCTGCTGCGTCCTGACGAGGTAGGGCATCTGCGCGATTTCGCGTGCTCCGGGACGCCAAACCCGACCCAGGGTACCGCGGGCCTGGCTTGAAGGCCCAGTCCTGCCTGCCAGCATCGCTTCGCGGCAGCAACACTCAATTCACCTTTCTCGGTGTCCTCGGCGCTGGCCCAGTACCTGCTTAGCAGTCCTTCACGACGCGTCTGCTCCCACGCAGATGCTGGCCACCTTGGCCTCCCTGCGCCTGCATGCGCTGCTGCAGCACGGTGGCCTGTGGCTGGCGGTCACACCCGAAACGTCAGAGCTCCTCAACCAGTGCTGCACCGGTCAGGTGAGGTGCTCCCTTTTTTGCGGGGGCCGGGGCTCTAGGGTGGAGTGGCGTGGAGTGGAGTGGCGTGGGGTGGTGACTCGCGTGGCGGTGGAACGGGGTGGAGCGCTGCACCCGTCGCGTGATGTGCATATGTTCGCCATCAGCTAGGCATCAGATAGGATTCAATCAGGGTGACTTAAATTCCCTTCACTGTCCAGAGGGGCCCAGCGGCTTCGGCAGGGTACCGCGCGCGTACATGGCGACCCACGGGGCACCAAATGCTGGCCCTTGCGCCGTGTGCTGTGGTCCGGAGCCGCCAGGCGGCCACTTCTTGTGGCTCCCCTTACGGTGTGCCCGCCGGTGGACGGGTGTGTCGTCGCGTGCTTCCGGGCTGCGTCGGGAGGCTACGGTGTGCTCTCACGGCAACGGCCTGCAACGGCATGAGTGTGTGTGTCAGGCGCGCCTTTGACCGGCCAACGATTGCGTTCTCGCCATCAGCTCCCCAACTCGCGGCAATGGCCCCGCCGCGTTCCGTCGTCGCGCCCTCGGCGTCGTCCCGCGCAGATGGACGGTGGGCCCGGCACGGCGGAGGAGGTGGCGGCGGTGCTGATTCCGCTGGTGGGCGAGGAGCAGCTGCTGCAGGTGCGGGGCCCGGGCACCAGCGGGAGCCGCGACGGCGCCGCAGGCGGAGCCGGAGCTGACGGCGCTGCCCCGGTGGCTGGCGCAGGGGCCGCGACAGCGGCAGCACAGCCCGCGCCTCTGACGCCGTCAGGCGCCCCGCAGCCGCAGGCGCAGACGACGCAGCAGCAGCAGCAGGCAGCAGCAGGCTTGTCAGGTGCCGGTGACGCCGAGGCCGATGAGTCCCGAGCCATGGAGGTGGACGCAGGCCCGCAGCAGCAGCCGGCGCCGTCCACTGCCGACGCGGACCCACGGGACGGTCGATCCCGCGAGCCGGGGAAAGCGGACGGTGGCGGAGCGGCGGCGGCGGCGGCGGATGCCTCGGGGTCGGATACAGCAGCTGGCGTACCCGATCCCGCGTCCACTGCAGCTGGAAAGGTGGACGACGCAGTACCAGCAACGGCGCCGGACGGCGATGCAGCAGCAGCGCCGGCGGCGGTGGCGTCGGCGGCCGCGGGAGGGCGGGGCAGCGGCCCGTGGGTAGGGCGGGGGCGCGGCGGCCGCCGCGGCGGCTTGCAGGTGGCGCCTTACAGCCCCGCCGCCGAGGGCTGCAGGCTGGTGGCGGTGCGGCTGACGCTGGAGGAGGCTTTCTTCCTTCACTACGTGCTGCGATGTCTCGAGGTACGGCAGTTGTGTCGTACAGCCGTACAACGAACAGGCGTGGACGAGATGCAGTACGACCCCACGGTGGTGGCTTAAGCCGTCCCCCCCTTGGGGCCCCGAGTGTGTGTATCTGTCGTTTTGGGGTTGGGTTTTAGGGTTACGCGCGGGTGATCCTCGTCACGTGATTACGGCGGCGTCTTTCACACCACCCATACGTCGGTTTGGGGTAGTTGGATGTATGTGTGATATGTTGGGATGGTGATGTTTGTGGTTTTCGTGACGGGCAATGGAGGCCGCTGAGGGCGCCGCGATTGCGGGGCCTGCCGCCAGCAGTGGCGGCTGCAACTGCGGCGGCGGTGGCGGTGGGGCTGCCGGGCGGCCCTGACGCCGGCGGCGGCGGCAGCGGCAGCGGCAGTGGCTGCCAGGCGGCTGCCCTCAACCCACATGTCAAGTCGCTGTGGGGGTCACCTAGGCAATGGCTCAGGGGTTTGGGCTCCGCGGGCGCGATTTCCTCCGACCTTTGCTGTCTGCGACCGCGCGGCTGCAGATGCCCCTGCAGCAGCCGTTCCGTCCGCCAGCATCCCATACTGGTGGCCTAAAGCTCCAGTGCGTTTCATCAGCGTTCGCTCCGTTCGCCCGGGCTCCAACAGGTGATCGCCTCGCTTTTCGCTTTCCAAAGGCCTCACCAGGACACCGTGCCTGCCCAAATTATACTTAACTCATGAGCATCTCTCGTCGGAAGTCCCCTCCCGTCGGTTGCGAATCGAGGTCCCCCCGCCCCTCGTGCCCATTGCCAGCCTGTCAGCTTACCTAGCTCGAGAGTGTTTGTCGACCGCGTGACCTGACTACCGATATGGTGCGTTGAGCCCCCTCCCCCCCTTGCCCGCCTCCCCTGCACGGTTTCGGGGCTACCAACCAACAGGTGTACGAGCTGCAGCCCGGGTCGCCCATCCCCGCGTCCGCCGAGCACGTACGACAACTGGATACCGAGGTACGGCAATTTCCGCGTGGTCCGCCTTCGCAGCGCATTGGCTGCTTCCCGCGCACAAAGTCCCAGTTGGTTGGTTGGTAAGGAAAAAGACACCGTAGCGAAGGAACGGAGACGGCGTTAGCGAACGGACCCTGAGCCCAGCAACGCCCAGTCGGTAGCCCAGCAACACCCAGTCGGTAGGTTGCCGCGTGGACGGCCACATGGAGCCTCCGAAACCATGGTAGGCGGCTCCTTCGGCCTTGTGCCAGACGGCTACGTCAGCCCTTACCTTGCCGGCCACTGCGGTGCAGCCTCATTGGGGTTCGGCGGGGGAGGAAAATGATACCGCAGCGGAGACGAGAACGGCGTTAGCGAACGGACCCTGAACCCAGTAATACTTACCGAACATACCTGTAACCTTACCGAGCTGAAAAGACGCTGCGACCGCGTCGCCGCCAGACCAACCCAGACGGACGATTACGCGCGACAGCACAAGAACGGCACGAACGCCCGGACAAAACAACCCGACAAATTGTAGACTCACCTGCGCTCAATGGAGGAAGCGAAGCGGGAAGATACGAAGGAAAAAAGGGGCGTGAGTAATGGCAATTGGCAACGGCATTGGCAGCGAAGGAAGGAGCGAGCAGGCAGGCAAGCAAGGCAAGACACACAGAAACCCACGAACGAGCTGGGGCGGCGACGCGGTGCAAGAGAGGGCAAGAAGGGGCAGCTGGGCGGGGGAAGGCACCATCGACGGCTAGCGGGCGCGCGCACGCTGACACCCACCCCCCCAACACCCCCGTGTCCCATCACCGCGTCAGGGCCTGTGGAGCGCCTGCTCCGCGATCCGCAGCAACTTCGTCACATCGTACGCCGCGTACCATCACCTAAAGGCCAAGGTAGGTGACAGATTTGTGGCGGGCGGCTGGCCAGTCAGGTGGGAGAGGGAGGGGGTGACGGGGGGCGAGGCGCCGCAGCCTCCCACGTGCATGCGGCCCTGCCCATGTCCAGCCGCAGCCGTCTCGGTTGAACTCACCTCGCTGTTCTCTGGCAGACGGGACTTACTAATTGCCTGTCTTCTTGCGCAATTGTTTACCGAATAATTGGCAAGTTCCCCGGAGACGTCGGCGCTGCTTCCCCCTTCAAATTCGCCTCCCATTGGAGGACCTACCGCGGCTCGTGCAGCTGCCATTCTCTCTCCCCCTTCCATAGTTCCAACAGCAGACGAGCAATGTACCCCCCCTTTCCAAGGCATCCGGCGCAGCCCACCGTAGCCCACTAAGGCCGCCCTCAAGCAACCCGGCTGTGTTCCCCGCCGCCATTTCCTTCGGCGTCGGCGTGCCTGCCCTTGCACTTGCTTGTGCGTTGCCACCAAGATCCGACCCTGTTCCCAATCCGGATACGGATTCCATTTTTTAATCCAGGGCTGGATCCCGCGCTCCGGGCTGCTGTACGGCGTGGATTACGTGGTGTACCAGCTGCACCCCGTGGGCGCGCACAGCGACTTTGGCGTACTGGTGGTTCCGCTGGGTCCGGACGGATCGCGCGGCAGTGGCGGGCCCCACGAGCCGCCGCTGGGCTGGCTGGACCTGCAGATCACCAACCGCCTCATCAATCAGGTCGGTGTGATTGGGCTGGTTTCGGGGCTGCTGTGCTGCCATACCGTGGTCAGGGGCATAAACCCTATGCCATAGGCCAAACCCTCTGCCGCGGCTGGGGGAGGGCAAAGAAAAGGCCAACCCTGGGAGCGTGCACAAAACATGGAAAAGGGATGACAGACGCGCTGGAATCGTGAAGGTGGCGCCGGCATAGCTCTGTACTGGGGTTTGAGGACTGAAACGGGCGACCCCATTCGATGCACGTCGCTCGCTCGCTAGCGGGTCTCCTGCCCCTCTCGCTCTGGGGGAAATTCGCGATTGTGGTTTCGAACACCAAGCCGAGCCGTCTGGTAATCGTTACTGCCGGTAAACGTGTGCATATTGGAGCACGTGCGGCCGGGTGGTGGAGGTGGACATTTGGAGGTCTGCCGCGGTGGCCGCGAGCGGTAGCCACGGGCGTGATAGCGCGCGCACCGTAAAGGGGCACGGGCGCGGCAGGTCTGGCGTGGTCCCGGGCACCTGCACCTGGCGTCGGTGAGGGGTAACAAAGACGACACCACAACGGAGTGCTGTAGGTGACCGCAGGGGCACGTGCGTGGGAGCTTGTGCTTGCGGTTGTGTGCTTGTGCGGGGCGTTTGCAGGACCTGGGCGTGCATGGGTTACACGGGTGCAAGCCGCAGGCGTTATTGGGGTGCGTTGGAGTTACGGGATGTGTTGGCGTTACGGGGTGCGTTGGCGTTACGGGGTGCGTTGGCGTTACGGGATGTGTTGGCGTTACGGGGTGCGTTGGCGTTACGGGGTGCGTTGGCGTTACGGGATGTGTTGGCGTTACGGGATGTGTTGGCGTTACGGGATGCGTTGGCGTACGGGGGGGTGCACTGGTGTGGACCGGCATGACGCGAAGGGGGCCAGGATTATATTCCGCTTTCAACCGCACACGCAACAGGGCGCAGCGGGCAATTGTGCGCGCATACGAGGGCGGCGTGCACACGGCTGCTGCCGCCTGCCGGGTTTCCCGGGTTGGCGCCCCCGCCAGGACAAAGAAGAGACTTTGATTGCCCGTGAGGGCGGCGCCGGTGCTTGCGCCTGTTTTCTCCATATTTACCCAACCTGCCTGCACCGCACCGCGTCGGTTGGCAGCTCCATTCTTGTGAATCCCGAGGGGACCTGCAGCCATGCACTGGCTCAGGTCATGGCCCCGCGGGTGGCCACCAGCAAAGAGATTACCCGTTTACCCGGCCCCGTCTTCGCTGCCACTGCCCGCGTGGAACTGGCCGTACAGGTCGTGAAGAAGCTCGTCCTGCTGTACTTGTACGAGCGGCCGGGGCCCGACCACACCACGCCGCGCTGCCTGGACAACTTCGCGGTGAGGAGGATCCGGACGAGTGGGGCGGAATGTGGGGGGTTTAGGGTTTAGGAAGGAGAACCGGCGAGCCATGGGAGCAGGGGGTTTTCGTTCAGTGGCTTGCAAGCAGGGTCTCCGTTTGGGACTTGGAATTGCATCGAATCGTCGATGGCGAAACAAATTTGGAACCACGCAGCGATAATGTGCGCTTGGCGCTCAAAGAAGCTATCATGCACAAGTACTATTGCATGAGTAAGTGGTACGTATGCATGACAAAAGCGGCGGTTCGCAGCCCGGGGCACGAAGGGGGCCTGCCTGACACGCCGTAGCACCGACACAACGTCGTCCTGAATCCGGCCGTGCTGTGCTGTGCTGTGCTGTGCCTCGCCTCGCCGTGCGATACAGGTGGAGGAACGAATCGTTCGGCGCTGGGTGCCTGACGCCACCCGGGACTGAACCGACGCTCCGTCGCTCGGTGGGCTGCCGGGTATTCGGCCGGGGTGTGCTGGCGGGTCTGCCAGGAGCCGTTGACGCTTTGGGGGGGGGCCAATACATTTGCTCAGACGTTTGCTCTTCGCAGGGGATGGTTCCGAGGGGATCTCGTCTTGTGCAGGGCCTTTTGCGCCGGATTCGGAGCTGGTTCCGGGTAGGCGCGTGTCTATTGTTTACAACAGTTGCGGGGGGTGAGTGAGGGTGAGTGGTACCTCGACGCAACCGGCGAGGATGTGGAGTTACAGCTAGCGGCTGGCGCTTTGCGCGGTGGCGACGTTCTCGGTGTGTGCTGACATGGCTGCCTTGTAGCGACGGTCGAAGCTCAGGACCGTGGGCCTGGAACAGGGTTCACGATGGGGACTTGCCGAAAGATGCAGGGAAGCGGGGGGCACGTCGTAGGAGGTGGATGGTAAGCCTCTAACGCCCCGCATACCCGTCTCCGGCTTCAGACAAGTGCCGCATGCGTTTGTTTTGTGAGGCCAAGGAAAATTTGACGATGCCATGGCACTTCCGGTCTTTTTTGAATTTCGGCGGCCCTCGACATGGAACGACACCAGACAAGGTGCATTTACGTCGTCCTGTCTTCTTGCGCTCTCTCGCCTGGTGATATTCATGGTGCCTTTTCACCCTCATCGGGTATTTTCGTCATCCTGACATCGAAACTTTCCCTGGCACAGCAACAACGGGCGTACGTCTTGCACGTCTGAAACTGTAGAGGCAAGTACCGGTACGCATTTCCCATGGCTTGGCCATGACTATTCATTAAAAGAGTTAAAGCTCCCTTACTGGTTATGTAGAGGGAAAGCACACGAAAATGAAAACGGGGTCGAGACTCCACTAAGCTCTCTCACGACAGATCGGTACCCGGGTATGTACAGCTCTTGCGGTAGTAGCAGCAGTAGTCTGGCCTGGAAAGTGTGTGGAATAGACTCTTCCTGAGTCCAACCCGGCTAGAGGGGAGCACACTTCGCAGTGGCCTGAAGGCCGTACACCCGTACATGGTGTCCAAACCAAAATGACAACTCTTCATCTTTTGCTTTTCGACGGCGTGGCTTATACTCATGTAACAGATATTCTGCATTTGTAAGCGGACACGTTCTTATTTGGTTTGATTCGTCACGGATAGTTTGCGTTCTTGAAACTCAAGCTAATGCAGAACTTCGCTTGATAGGGGCTTAGGGCCTCAAGCTTCCAATTATAGTAATTTTTTACATCTATTAGGACGCGGGCTGCTACAATGAGGGTCAAGAGGACACAAGCTGCGCCATCTCAGCAGCCGAACAAACGGCACAAGACCTGTCCACAGGAAGAGGGAGCTCCTTCTTCCGAGGTCGACATGCTGCAGATGCTCCCACAGGAGATGCTGCACCTCGTCATCGGAAATCTGACTCCGCGCGAGTGTCAGCCTTTGCGCCTGACGTGCAAGGCACTCCGTGATGTTGTCAACGCACAGGTTGCGGATACCCTTACCGTGACGAACGACATGGCGCAGTATCTTGTGCTGGAGCAAGTGAAACACAGTCGCTCAGGGGCACACAACCTGAGCAACGGCTGGGTGGCCCGCCTGCTGGCGAAGTTTCCAAAGATAAAAAACCTGGACGTCAAGTGCAGCCAGAACGTGCTCACCCTGTTTTCGCGACATATGGTTCGGGACTGCCTCGGCAGCGTGCCCCCCGGCAGTGTTCCTCTCGCGCGCATTTTCGACCTCGCGGACCACGTCAAAACCAACAGTCGACGGCATTCAGCGGTGCTCATTTGCGAGCTTATTAAATTCAAAGTGGCGCAGAGTCTGACGTCCAAGCCGCCTGGTTACGAGGCTATGCGGCAAGACATCAAGCAGTACGGGCGCGCAGATCAGGTTAGTGGAGTTTTCGGGGAGATGCGGCAGACGCCTGGCCAAGGTGGGGTTGCGGTAGTGCCCGGGAGTTCTGTCGCATCGCACCTTGCGGACCTTGCTTGCATTTACGCCGGCTGTGGGCATTATGAGATGTCGTTTCTGTCTTCAACGGTGTTGTGCTATCCTGGTGCTCTCTTTTTAGCACGTCTCTTGACGCTTCGGACGTTCTGCATGTCGACATGTGTCGGCCTAGTTCCGCTCGCGATAAAGCAGCGTATGGATAAGCCATGCCATATTTGTTGCACGTATGCAGTAACTTATCAAACTTATCACTCCGCTGCGCGTATTGGCTGCTTCAAATCCGCCCCGTCTCCCCGCCCCGTCGTTGCTCGCCCTCCGGTGGTGCGCGACAGCTGCTGACGGAGCACCGCATCGAGCTTCAGGCCCGGGTCATTGAGCTGGTGGAGAAGGTTCTAACGCTGAAGGGGCACGTTGACGCTCGCGCGCACGAACACTACAAGTACGCACGCGACACGCTGGACGACTCGCTGTTGCAGCTGGTGTCGTGCCTGCAGCCGCGGCACAGCAAGTACGCGTACCAACTGCTGGCAAAAGCAGCGGATCCGGCCAAGGCTGCGCGCGGCTGGAGGTGCGTGCACGGCATGCCCGCCTTCCGTACAGCGGAAGCGTCGAGTGGTCCATGGGCAGCTGGTTGGCTGCAGAGCGTGGCCAATTGGAGCTCTGCGGCCTTCGGGCTCTGTTCTCATCGGGTTGTGTTACTTTCGATGCGTTAATCTGCGACATGGTAGCTGCAAACATACCGGCAATCTGTCTTTAATTTTTCGGAACGCGGGGCGTGCTTTTGTTTGGCTGTGTCCAAACCACAGCTCAACACGCAAATGTGTACTGGAAACTGTACAGGTTCTCAGCGATGTTAGCTGCCGGACGCTTTGACTGACTAACGAAAGCATTCCAATTCCACGATGGCATACGATCCCCTGTTGCGAGCAAGTAGCGTCAAGCGCCTGCCCTTTACACTACTCTGCTGCCTGGACAGGTGGCTCTTCTACTTCCTGGCGCGCCAAAAGCAGGCGGAAGCCGCGATCGAGGCGTACAAGGTGGTTGACAAGCAGGCGCTTGCGCAGCTGAGCCCCACGTGCCTCAGCGAGCTCTTCCGGAGCCTCATCGACAACGAGATCACCACACAGGTGCGCCTTCAGTGCGCTTGAGGGGCGCCTGCGGTGCAGGGGTGCCCCGGCGCTCCCGACATGCCCACTGTATGAACACCGTCAACGAGGGGCAAAAGCACATCATATCATTCCATGTGCTTGCTTGTCTCGGTCTTCATGAAATGAGCGTGCCCCTGCCTAGTGATAGACGACGCATTCCCGCTGCTCTGTGCTCGCCTTTCGTTGTGCAGCCCGAGCCCAAGCTGCGCGCCATCACCAGCGACAGCGGCTCCTGGACCAAGTTCCTGTACCGCGGCAACTTCACGCTGACGTCGACTCAGTCCAGGGAAGGCGCGCTGGAGAAGGTAGCGGCGGACCTCATTGGCAAAGACTACCTGGACACGGCGGTAAACGTGATGAACAGGTGAAGAGGCAGGGCGGCTGATTTTTGGGCCTGCGCGATGCCACGATGTGGGTCGGAGTCCATGTGGCTTGATATGGGATTGCAACGTTTTACGGCATTGTTGCATAATGCGCGATATGCGCGCCACACTGCTTGGGCGAATTCCGCGGCTGTTGCTGTTAACGCCCCTTGCTATGTGCATACACCACCGTAACAGGTTCGAGACGGAGAGCACGGCGATGGAGATCTGGACGCAGCTGCTGGGGGCGCTGGGCATCGTGCCTGGAGGCGAAATGCCTCTCGTGACCCGCGACCTGCACCGCGTGGTTTCGGACCAGGTGCGACGGGTTGGCAGCTCGGCCCCCAGCCCTAGCGGTTGCGGGTGGTCCTACCGCTTGAGACTGATGCCCTGGTTGACTCGAAAGGGCACCCTCGGAACTGCTTTCTTCAAGGCCCTCCATGGCCCACAGACACGGCCTTTTAGCCTCTAGCAACCCATGTAGGCCACACAAGCTAAGCGTTGAAAAGTGCCTGACAATCTGAAACATGCCTGGACCGCGCTCATCTAGACTTCGTATACGAATTCTTTGATGCGCAGGTACATAAGGCCTCTTTGCTGGCTATGCAAGCGCAGCCCGCGCGCCGCGTCGCGTGCCACATCCCGCTGGTGGAGGTGCTGGTGGCGGAGGGGCACTTGGAGGACGCTTACAACCTGGTGGCAAGCGTAAGTTGGGAACCGACTCGCGCTCGTGAATCCGTGTGGTGCGAGACAAAAACTTCGCTTCGGGCGGAATCCCTCTCCATTCCATACACCATTACCGTAGTGTTGGAAACTCGCCGCCACGGACATACATTCGTATGATTGCGCAAACGCTCAAACAGCAATTTCTGCGCCTCTATTCAATCTGTCCGGGTAGCGCAAATATGTCCCGAGTTGAGACACTATAATCTTGGTTGTCGTTTCGTCCCGCTGCCTCGCAGTACCCGGAGCAGGGTGCGCTGGACAAGCACCTGCTGCGCGCGCTCAACGTCTTTTCCCTGGCGGACTGCCCGCCGGCGCAGCTCAGCAGCGCCACGTGCACCCTGCTGCTGGACGTGCTGCAGCACCGCCTGCGCGATGTGGCGGCGCGCTCCGAGCTGACCACCATTTTGGTGGCGGCGTATGCCGCCCGGAAGGACCTGGACATGGCTGTCCGGCTGGCGAGCGGGCTGGACGCCGCGGCCGCGGCCGCCATGGAGGCCGATGCGGGGGCAGCTGGGGGGCCTGCGGTGGAGCCGGTGCCTGCTGCCGCGGCGCAGGGCGCAGCTGGCCTAGGCGCCGGGGGGGTGGCTGGTGTCGATGGCGGTGCGTTGGCTGGTGCCGACGGGGACGGCGCAGGGCCGGGGGCTGTGGCAGGGCAAGCGGGACAGCGCCTTGCGGAGATGTGGCGCGGCGTGGCGGTCGCTGCGATACGCCAGGGCGATGCCGGCGTGCTGCTGACTGCATTGCCCCGGGTCAACACGTCTTGGCTGCTGGGCGCCATGGACGAGGACCTCGGGTCGGACGCCGCCGCCTCAACTAGCCACGCGGGGCCCTCGTCGTCGCGGCCGTGGTTGGCTGAGGCCGGGCCGGGGTCCGGCCCTATGGCAGCTGTAGGAGGAGCAGACGCTGTGGCAGACGGAGCTGGCGATGCGGTCGGCTCCGCTACGGCTGCTGGCAACAGCAACAGCGGGGGAATGGGCGCCTCATCCGGACCGTCCACCGTCTGGCAGAGCATCTGCGGGGTGCTGCTGCGGTCGGGGCGTCGCGCCGACCTCGAATCGGCATTGCTGCAGCTCCTTGGGGAGCGACGGAGATTCCTCGGGGGGCACACGGACCAGCGGGCGCTTTTGGAATCCACGGCGCGGGCCATGATTTTGAACGGCTGCCCAGCGGAAGCCTTGGCGCTTGCGCGGCGGCTTGGCGGCGGCTACCTATCACAGCCTGAGGACGGCTGCGGGGCTTCAGGATCCGGCCCAAGCGCCGTGCCTTGGCCTTCGACGGTTCCAGCGGACGTGGAGGGCGCGGCGGCCACCTCCGCGGGCGTGCGGCCCTGCTGGTCCATGCTGAACGTGATTCTGGAGGGCTATATGAGCACCGGCCAGCTGCAGCTGGTGCTGCAGGAGCTCTTTGCGGCGGGTTCGGCGCAGTCGAAGGCGGCAGCCACATCATCGGGTGGTGTCGGCGGCGCTGCTGTAGCGACAGGGAACATCGCTGCAGGCCTCGTGGTTCCGCTGGCTGCGGGCCGCCTCCGCCAGTCCCTGCTCGCGGACGTCCTGGCGTCGCTGACGGAGGCGGGCCGGCTGAACGAGGCAGTGCACTTGCTACGCGTGTTGCGGGGCGGAGAAAGCGACGGCCCGTTGCTGCCGACGCAGACAGTGCCCCTGCCCACCACTGTGCAGCGTGCGGGTTCGGGAACAGGTCGTGTGACGCGGTCTAACCGCGCCGCGGCGGCCGCAGCCAAACGCAACCGCGGCAACAGTGCATCCGCGACGGCCGCAGACCAGGGCATGGATGGCGCGGCAGGAGCTGCGACGGCGGCCGTTGCAGCCGCAGCGGTGGAGCCGGTGGCCCTGGCGGACTCCCAGCCGGAGGCGGGGGCAGCACCGCCGGGTGTCGGCACGAGCAATCATGGCGGCAGCCTCGGCGAGGCTAACCAATGTCCTCAGCCGCAGTACAGCCGGCTTCTCCTGGAGGGCAGCGGCGATGAAGAAGCGGGACAGGCAGCAGGTGCTGGTCTAGCCGCAAGTGCTGTTACAGCTGCCCGCGCATCTGCGAGCACACTGCCGGGCCCTTGCACCCGCGCCGCGTCCCTGGAGGCGGCACTGGCTGGCCTTGTCAAAGCCCTCCTGAAGCGTGCAAGCGGCAGCGGCAGCAGCGTGGCCGGCGGTTCGGGGGCTGCTAGTGGCTCGTCTGACGATGGAAGCGGAATGGATGGGGGCGGGGGCGGAAGCGGAGGCATGGCGTCGTCGGGAGGCGACCTGCTGGGCGACTGGCTGGAGGTTTGCAAGGCTTGGCCCCTGGGACCCAACCGCGACTCCCAGCTTGACTCGCTGGCAAGACGGGCCATGGACAAGGGCCGAGACCTGGAGGTGGCCCTGCAGGCGGGCTGGCTGCTCGGGGAAACGTCGCAGCAGGTGGGCACTCGCTTTCACTTGGCCTTATCTGAGGGTTTGAGCTCGGCTATGTCGATAGCCGAGCTAACGCGCTGTTGCCCGGCGCGTGAAATCCCATGTTGGGCTTGTCGGGCAGCATTGAAAGCGCCTCGTCTGCTGCCACAGCTAGGGCACTGGACCATTGTCCAACTTCCCAATATTATACGCGGGCGATGTGATTGTTAGCCCGCTTTTGCTTAGCGCCTTCCGCATTCCCTGCCCTCTCGCTTATGCGCGGCTGCGACCACTCTTGTGGGTGCAGGAGCAGCGCTTCGCCTACACTCACCGCGACCTCGCACAGAAGTGCATGGGCCAGGGCATGCTCGAGGCAGCGCAGGCGTGCCTGCTCCGCGTGCACCCGCACAACCGGGATTCGGTGGACGCGACGGCACGTGAGCTGATGCGCTGGTTGGCGCGGGCGGGCGAGAAGCCGGCGGCCATTCAGTAAGTTGTCCTGTTCTCTGAAGGGTCAGCGAAAGCTCCGGTACTTCCACCAGTATTTGCTGCCTCTCATGTCGGGCTAGTACTGCAAGGGGCCTGCTTCGTAACTGTTGCAGCTCAAGCAGGCGATGCTGTAAATTGCAGTTAACCAAAGCTTTACACTCAGCTTCAGCTGCCAATAACGCGTGCCACGTGTCTGTCTGCCACATTATGCGTGTACAGGCTGGCGACGATTTGGGCGGCCACGGATGAGCAGCGGGCAGAAATGACCAAGTCGATACATGCAATACGGGCCACGGCTAGCAGGGGCGCAGCCGGCGGGGCTGCGGGCAGCCGGGCTGGATCCAGCAGCAGAGGCAGCTCGAGAGACTGCCCGCGCGAATGAGCCAGCTGGACCAGCCCCGACCAGTTTGCATGGGGCAACAGCCAGCAGGGGTTGAGATACTGTGCGCCATTTCCGGCAACCTGAATTTTTCCTTTCCGACCTTTTATGCAGCAGCTTATGCCGAGCAGCTGCAGGCAGCATCAACGCACATGGATATAACATTGAGGATCTCTCGCAGGCGGAGCGGCAGGGTGTTTACCAAGGCACATAGAAATGCCTGGACTTCCAAGAATGATTGTTGACCGATTTTCGTGCTGAACGGGGGCAGCCCGGCGCCTTACGCAAGTGCTTGAGGTTGAAGAGTGCCCTTCGAGGTTGGCGTTGAATGCAAGTCAGGAGGCTAGCGGGCGGCGGGGCCAACCTGTCCTCAGCACGAACCCAAATGGACATATAACAAGTTGGTTGCGGGGGTTCGGTGTTCTATCTACACACGGCGGGCCGTCGTCGTCGGCAGCCGCCATACGCCGTACACGACAGTTTGCTGTAGTGGACCGTTTCGGGCTCCTGCACGTTGTGTAGGCGGCTTCACATAGGCTGGCACGGTCGTCAGCCGTCCGCATCTAACTGAGACTGCAGTGAGGTTTGCGGCTGAGATGGTGCGCTTGTGCGCAGATGGGTGTGTTATCGGCTTGCGGGATGACCAGAGGAGGGTGGAGCTGGGATCATCTCTGCAAGGACGTCGTTTCTGGGATGTAGTGCAGGGGTTACGGGGTTTTTGGATTCGGAAGGAGTTGTGCCGGGTTTGTCTGTGACTGCAGACAGCTGCAGTGCTTCCTTCCCAATCTCAATGCGTGGAATGCCGCCAGTTGGAGTAGTGTTGCTTGCAGGGAAGCATCTGTCAAGGTGGTGAGGGGCGTGCCAAGGTGGTGGGGGGCGGAATTGTTTAGTTCTTGCGCCGTAGGGCTGCTTCCCTGATCTGCGCTGCTGGCTCGTCGCTTTGAGCCCTAGTATGGACTTCTGGTCGGAAAAGAATTGTGGGGTCATCGTAGTCGCCACGCCGAACTAAAGCACCTGGAAAGGGTTGCAGTCGCGCCGTTTTGACAAGTGCATTTCCAACGCAACGGAGAGCTCAGCCCGTTTGATGAAGCCCTCTGCTGGACTGCCATGTCTCCTGAGATAAGTGGCGGTTCAAATCTTTTATAGAGTTGTGGCGATTTGTGACGCGAAGTAAGCGGAAGCTGCGTCCCGTCCGAGAGTTGCCGCGTTTTGTTCGGTGAGTAAGTCGCACTTGCCGAACGCAACACGGACTGTTGCACGGTAAAGTATTACGCCGCCTGATGGCGCTGTGTTTTGCTGTCATTCCCTTTCTCAGTGCTGCTGCGCCTTGTAAGCGGATTTGTGCTGGTACAACATACCGCCGTACCCGGAGCGCCAGGGCAGGCAGGTTTCGTTGTGCGATGTGGTCCCAGCTGGATTGTGGGTGCTGGTCGAGTCTCTGGCTCGCTGCTGCCACTGTGCACGTGCACACTGACAGCAGCGCCCCTCGCATACACGAGTCGTCATTGCGAAGTCGTAGCGAGGAGGTCCTCAATTCCGCGCGACAGAGCGATGCCTAGGCGGCCGTCCGTGAATTCGAGGGCGCTCTCGGCCTGTCGCATGGTGCTGTATGCGCTGTATGGATCAGCACTCCACCTCTGGTCGTATTGGGTGTGTGATGTATGAATTCCAGCCGCCTGACTGTCTTCTTCATGTCGCGTCCTGCGCCGGCGCGCCATTAGGGCTGTACGTCGGTTCGAGATTTGTAGCCTTTTATCGCATTTACGACACGCATAACAGGTCCAACCGACGGTTGGGACTCGTCACTCTTCGAGGGGACTGAACCTGGTGGGCACGTCCCTGATCGCCGACCTGCGCCTGTTCGATGACCCAAGCCAAACAACGCACTCCGTACGCCAGACAGGCTTCCTCCGGACGCCGCGCGGATGCTGTGGTGTACTTTAGGAAACCCCGTTGGCCTGCAATAATTAGAAATATCATGTTTTCATGTTTCACCCTCCGCTCATCCCTTATCATAATCGCCCGTCTTCTGCATTGAATGGTTTCGGAGTCGTTTAGGGAAATGTCTCTGCCATACCGCTTCTCCACACTCTCGCCCGGCCGCGCGGCAAGTCGGGGGCCAGCGGCCGACGATTCTGCTGGATTGAATCGGGTCGGGCATTAGCGTTCGATCCCTCGATATGAGAACAGCGCCGCCAGACTTGCTGTGCCATGCCGCCGAAGGGCGGGAAGGCATGTCGGAAGTCCTTAACAGATGCCAATCCGCCTGAAGGCAGCGCGCTGTGGGGGATTGACCCGAACGTCTCCCTGTTCGTGGAAGATCGCTCGCTCGCTTCAGGCATTCCGCAATTCCATGCCAGAGGTCGGCAAGGGCTACGTGTCCTGAGGGTCGTACCGCGGTACCCACAGCCGAAGTTCGGCCATTGGCCGCGGCTGCGGGTACCGAAATGATAGAGATTCGACCGGAGTACAAACTGGCTGCTGCCCTTCCAGCGGCCCGGACGGCCGCTCGCTGGCCCATTAAGCATGCCTTGATTCCTCGGGGACCAAAACTGTGCTTTTCGGGCTGTTTTGGCATTTCAAAAGGTTTCCGAGGGCCGCGGCTCCCGGACGGCCGGACCCCCGCATGGCGTATGAGTGGTCAAATCCATATCGTGGTGCACGCACGCGGGGGAAACTGCATGGCCCAATGGCAGGCGCCACGGAACGCTATTTGGGTAGATTGATAAATATCGGCAGACCCGCAGCTGAAATTCGGCGTTTGTCAACCTCACTTCCGGGACTTGCGGGCTACCGGCGTACCGGGCATTCAGACTTGCAACGGCAGCAACGGCCAACCGAAACCGTTAGGAGTGCGGCCCGTACGCCCGTTTTTCCGCCCAACAGACCGTGTGACCTGCTGTAATGCTTGCTACCTAATTGGTACTCATTACTGAATTGTAGTTGCCGCGAAAATTACCAACAACTTTGCTTGCGTAGTGAATTTTGTGCGGCTACAGTAGAACTGCAACGAGTTTGCAGGCAAGATTCGCCTCCACACAAAGCGTGCACTGCTGGAAACAGCAAGAAATTTGTCCCAGCACGCACCAAATGTTCGCTGTTTTCCCGCCTGCAAGTGCGCCGGGTCTCGAATCCTTGCTGTGCGCTCGCTGCGAAGCATGGCAACAACAGCACCAGCAACTTCAAGCCCAGCGGCAGCCCAATCGGCCTCGGGGATTGTCATCCACCAGGCAAGACAAGACAAGTCGAAGCTCGAACGCTCCTTAGCACCGAAACCAGAGTCGGCCCTGTTACGACGCGCCGTCACACATTGCGTTCCTTCAGGCTCCCCGGCACAAGCTCCCAAACCCACGCCAAGCCCCAACTGTGACCCTCATCCTCATTCTCTGCCTCTTTCCCAACTCTTTCCCACCTCCTTCCCACCTCGCCACCCAACCACAGTACCCACTCACCGTGCGGGGACAGCTGGTTCGCCGCTACAAACGCTTTCTGGCGGATGTGCTGATGCAGCCACCGCCAACCCTGCGCGACGGCGTGGATGGCGCCGACGGTGGCGCCGACAGCGACGGCGATGCGTCTTTGGAGGCCGGACGCGAGCTAAGTGGCGGCGGGGGTGCAGCAGGCACACCGGATGAGGCGGTGGACGCTCTGGGAGGTGCTGACGCATCGGGGGCTGACGGCGGTGCCATGACCGCCACCGGCGCCATCACGTGCCACTGTCCTAACACGGGGCCCATGGTGGGCTTGCTGGACTGGTACGGCACGGCAGCGCTCGTTCGGGCAGCGTTCCGTTGGGACGGCGCCGGCGCCGGCGCGGAAACCCCAGCCCGCAGCCGCCGCCGCCGAGCGCGCGCCCGTGTGTGTGTGCGCGCGGTTGAGGAAGGAAGGGGATTGGCGGCGAGGCGGGGCGGGGCTGCGGAGATGCGCTGCGGTTCGGTTGCGGCAGGGGAGCCCGCGCGGTCAACTACCTAAAACAACCCTAAAACCCTAAAACCTAAAACCCTTCCGGGAGTTGCGCAGCTTCGTTTGGAGAGACGAGACGATGTCTTTCCCGAGACGATGCGCCGCGAGTGCGGCTCGATGGGATGGATGAATGACTATTGGCTATTGGAACCCCCTGCTCCCTCTGTTGCAGTCCTCGATAGCGCTGAAGCAGGTCCCGGGCCCCGAGTCATGGCCTTGACAAGCTGGACGCCGCCCCGTTTTGCGCCCCTTCCGCCCCTTCCGCCCCCGGCCCCGCCCCTTCCGCCCCCGGTCACAGGTCCCTGGCCCCCGTGGTGTGCAGCGTGTCCCAGGCGCCCGGCCGCAAGTACAAACACACCCTGGAGATGATTCAGGTGGTTGGCCGTTGCTTGGGTGGTTGACCGTTGGGTGGTTGGCCGATGTCATTGGGTGGTTGGCCGATGACCCGATGTTATTGGGACCGCACCACCATGCGCACCTTTTGTGCAAGCGCGTTCAGCGCAGTGCCCCCGCGCACACACGGGCGCGCACAGTCGTTTTTCGGAAACCCAACCCCCCGTTTCCCCCCCCTCCCAAACGCCTCCCACCTCGACCCGGTTCCCGGCCCGTTCCCGCCCCTGCCATGTCCCACCGCCACCCCGCTGTGCCGCCACCCCGCTACCCCTATCAACGCAAACACGGTTCCGCTCTCGGCTCGCTTCCTCGCCCTCGGCCCTCGCTTCCTCGCCCTGTTGCGCCCCCGCTCGGCGCTCCCTCCCCGCGTCCTTTCCGCGCGAACCCACCAACTCATCACCCAACGAATGGCACAGGGTACGGGCCCCGCCACGAACGCGGTCCCCAGCCACTCATTAGTCATTACGCTCTCTCCCAATTTCGGGTTGCAACACGCGCGACCGCCTTTCGGGGGGTGGTGGTGGTGGTGGTGGTGGTGGTGGTGGTGGTGGTGGTGGTGGTGGTGGTGGTGGTGGTGGTGGTGGTGGTGGTGGTGGTGGTGGCGGGTTCTGGAGCCAGGTGTATCCACTCCTTACCGAAGTGGCTAACCGTGTCGACGGGCGGGCCTCATACCCGGACCAGCTCCGGCTACGACACGTAACTCGTACGACTCGACTCCCATGCTAACGCAGCGCCCAATGCGGCAATGCCGGCGAGCGGCCCAATCCCTCCCTCCCAGGCCGCCATTATCCTGGCCATCCAACATCATTTGTGGTCCATTCGGGAACTGTTGTACATATCGGGTGTTAGGGTTTGAGGGTTTAGGGTGGATGGTTGCGCCGGCCAGGGCCTTCCTTCACGCAGCTGGCTATGGAGGCAAGTCCGAACGCTTCGCTTCGCCAGCATCGGCAACCGCCAACCGCCAACGCACGCCGTACCGTTTCCCTGCTCTCGCCCCCCCTTTGGCCGCATGCACACGCAGTCCAGCCCCGGTGGCGCCTGGGTGGGCGTCCACAGCGCCCTGGCCAACCGCCTGGTGGGGGCCCTCCTGGAGCGCCGACTGCTGGTGCCGTACCTGGGGGAATGGCGGGAGGTGCAGCGGGAAGTGCCGTACGGCTCACGTGGCTCCAGGTACGGCAGCGGCGGCTCCATGCGGCGGCGCTGAGATGGTGGGAATCGATTACCCGGTCCGTGAGGCGCCGCACTGCTGGGTATCCTTGCTTAGGGTTCGGTGGAGCGCGGCTGGGTTCGGTGATCCGGCATCCCGGTGTCAGGGCTGCGGACCTGCGGTCCGGGATGTGCAAGCCGGCGCGGCGCCGACAGGCGGCGCCGCCGCAATGCTTTGCATTGACGCGGTTTTGCTGCCCCTTTTGGAAGAGGAGTTGAGGTCCATCGTTGGTCACCACCGGGCGGCCGCGCGCGGTAAATCTTAAACGCTGTTTACGGTGTTTACACGTGTGCATCTGCGCGGGGGCGGGGCGGGGTGGGGCAGCAGGAGCGACAACGCAGGCTCCGGAACCCTCTCCGGGATAATGAAGGTTGGGTGGTGGGCGTTTGGATGCTGCGCAAACCGTCCAGCCGCGGCTCGCCGCATTTTTGCACCCGCACCCCGCACGTACCTCGCCCTCCTCAAGCAGGGTCGACTTTGTGCTGACACGACCCACGGGTCGGCGCGTGTTCGTGGAGGTCAAGAGCGTCACCCTCGCCGAGCCGTACGGCCCCGTGGCCACCGCCGCCGCCACCACAGCCGCAGCGCCGGCGGCGGCGACGGAGGCGCCACCGCGAATCGCGCTATTCCCTGACACGGTACGACACGGTACGACAGAACGACACGCCCGCCATCGAAGGTTGCTGAGGCCCTTATCTGCGTGCAACCGAGCACCTGCGCTCTTTCGTCGTTTCGTTTGTCGAACCGACGATGACGACCAAAGCGGGACCTCGGGCCAGCTAGGGTTATATGTTTGGTGCCCACATGTTTTGCTTTGTTATCACGGCGGTTTGCGGTTACGACCCTGCCGTGCTGTGCTGTGCTGCGCCGTGCTGTGCTGTGCGCTGCAGGTCAGTGAGCGGGCTCAGCGGCACGTGGAGGATCTGATGGAAGCAGTACAGCAGGGCCATGAGGTACGGCTGTACGGCAGTACGACTAAAAAACAGGTTTCGAGAGGGAGGGCGGGATGGGACCACGGGCTGGAGGACGGGCAGGCGGGGGTTAGAAGGAGGCGGGGTGAGCACGGGAAAAAGAGGGCGGCGCCCCCGCTTACGGGTGCCCTCCAGTCCGGTCTCTCCATGGCTCACGTCCTCGGCTCGCTGTGGCCGGGAACATGAGCGGCCCCGAGAGCCGTGAGCCGGCCACGTCCGCCCACACGCCCTGCCTCTCTGCCTCCCTTCTGCCTCCCTTCTGGTCCCCTTTCTGGCCCCTTCTGGCACCTTTCTCCAACCCCCCCCCCCCCCCCCCAAAAAAAAGAAACCCCGCAAGCCACAACACCAACACAACACAACACACGTCCCCCTTCCCCCCCGCCAGGCCGCCTGCGTGTTTGTGATTCAGCGCAACGACTGCGCCGTCTTCGGGCCGTGCGTCGCCAAGGATCCAAAGTACGCCAAGCTGGTACGGCAGGTGGGTACGGCAACTGTGATGCCGCGGCTGCCGTTGCTGTTGCTGCTGCGCTGCTGCCGCTTCGATTGCTGCTGCTGCTCCTGCTGATGATGCCGTGACGATGATGAAGTCGGGCATTTCGGCGCGATAAGAAAGAAAGAAAGAGGGTAGCTTGGATTGCGGTGGGTCCGGTCCGGTCCCAGCCCCCCTGCGTTGGTGCCGCCTGCGGCTATCGCCTCAGCGCCGCCCCGAGCGTGTGCCTGGTTTCGGAGGCAGGATGCCCCCCACTCCCCATTCCCCGCCCCGCCCCCCGTTCATCGGGCCCTCCTTCCCTCCCTCGTTCAAGTCTTCAACGCTCCAGTCAGACCTTCCGCCCATCCCTCCGCCCGCAGCGTCTTGTGGCAATCACACCACACCACACCACACCATACCACAACACAACACAACACAACACAACACACCGCAGGTCGAGCCGCGCCGCCTTGCCGCCCCTCAATGGCCCTCACTGAGCATGCGGGGGGGGGGGGAGGGGGCGTGGGTCAGCGAGGCAGCGAGGTCCGAAGCGGTGTCGACCTGGTTGCCTTCCCAGGGCGGCCTTATCCTTCTTCTCGACTCCGCCTCCGTTCAATTCACCAATTTCCTGATCCTCGAGCTCCGATTGATCCGTATCCATTCCGTATCGGTTCCGTATCCATTCCGTATCGGTTCCGTATCGGCCACATGCGTGTGTGTTTGCGATTGAGGCGACCCCCGCGGCCAGTCGTCGCATACGTCACCGGTGCGGTCTCTTGATGTTTTGAAATCGCCGCCACCCCTCACGCGCACGGTGCCGTGCCTGCCTCGCCGCGGCAATCACACCACATCACGCCTTGCCCCCCCTCTCTCCGCAGGCGGCGGCCGCGGGTGTGCAGATGCTGGCGCTCCGGATGTCCCTGCAGCCTGCCGCCGCCACCGCCGCCACCGTCACCGCCGCCGCGGACCCGCACTCGGCGCCGGCGGCAGTGGCGGTCGCCGCCCGGCCGCCCACATCGGCCGCCGCATCGGCAGCCGTGACAACAACCTCAGCGACAGCGACAACGAGAGCATCAGCGACGATCGAGAGAGGCGATGTGGACAAGATTGTCGGGGCGGCGCGCGGGCGGGCGAAGATGCGTGCGCCTGCGGCGACGCGGCGACGCGCACGTGCCGTACAGGACGAGCTCAACGACGGCAACGATGACGATGACGGCGGCGGCGGCGGTGCCAGCGGCGCGGCGGCAAGCATCGCCTACCTGGGGCTGGCGGAGCTGGACCTGGAGTACGGCAACTGTACGGATGTCGATGTGGCGGGCGCCGCGGCGACGGCGGCGACGACGAGGAAGGGCGGCGGGCGCGGCAAGCGAGCGGGCGGCCCCGCCGCGGCAGGTCGCGGCGCCCGGAAGAAACTGAAGTCGGAGGAGTAGGAGGGCGGCGGGCGCGGCGGCGGTGGGAGTGCGGAGGTTGGCATCGAGGGGGGAGATGGCGGTGGACGAGCCGGGTGCTGGTGGTGGTGGGGTGCTGGTGGTGGAGATCGCGGCGGGAATCACGGGGGCCGAGGCAGTGGAGGGAGCGACCCGCTGGGTCGCTGAAGGCGTGGGCGGGGATGACGGGCAGAGGGGCGGAGGGGAGGGGGCAGGGGGGACCGTCGGTGATAGGATATGTGTTGGCCGGGACCCTGAGTTTTGGCGAGACGGAGGGATGGGTGGAGGATGTGGGCGGAGGGTAGGGATACATATCACGAGTGCAAGCAGCGAGGGGGCCATTCATGCGTGGTGCGGTTGTAAATTATCCTTGGGTCAAACGACATGAGGCCGCTTTGTAACCCGAGCTCTGTGTGGTGTGATGTAACGAGCTTTGAGCTCGTAAGGCCCAGACGAGCCCGAGCTCTGGACTATGCCGGAAGCGGTTTGGGTTGTACGGCAGTATTTGTCGGGGCGTCGGGAACTCGGCTTCCGGATTACTGTGGAGAAGTGAACTGTGAAGCCAAATTTATTAAAAAGGGCCACGTTCTTACGAAACTTAAACTCACGTACACAAGGCTGATCGGCGCGGGCGGGCACCAACGCGCCAACGTTTGACGTCTAAGGCGCATGACACGACAATTTGCTTGCCTCCGTCATCTCACCCTATGCTAGAATCCTAATTTTCTTTTTGTTTGACATCCCTTGGATGTGCACGAAAGTCGAAAGTCCACGTCAACACGGATAGTTCCCCATAGCGTTACGTCCAATTTTAAGGGGTTAACAACACCCATTCGAGGAAGTATGAGCTCACCTGGCCTTGCGATGGCCTTGAAGAGCCCCGGGAGGTTCCGGGTGAGCAGTTGCCGTGCTCAACGCTGCGCGTTGAACTTTGCAGATTTCGCAGCATCCTTGTTTTTTCGTTTGAACTGTATTTGTCTACCCTCGCATGTTTCCGTCCTTGGAGCCCGCCCGCTTCGGCTGACGCTCCATTCTTGTCCCGTTCCTACTCTCACTCTCAAAGCAGCCGAGTAATGCGCCGCTGTCGAGCCATGCACAACGGCGGCTGGGAGCGACGCACGGCAGGCGCGGTTCCCTCGGCGCGGGCCCTGCCATTGTGGCACAGGCGTCCTCTGGCCGCACCGGTGCGGTGAACTCGCCGCAGCGCAGCTTCTCCGTCATGCAGAGCGCCATGAAAATTCCCGGCCTAGCCTCCGCCCTTCACCTTATCGGCGTGAACGGGCCCGGCAGCAGCGCCGCGAGCGGCGAAAGCACGGTTGCGGCAGCCGGGTCGGGGGCCAGGAACGGCCTGCCGGCGCCGGAAGATTCCACCACACCCTCGACGACCCAAAACAGCGAGCCGCTGGGCCAAGCAACGGACGGAGGCAGCGCCGTACCCGAAGGCGGCGGCGCCGCTGCCGCCGCTGCCCCCGAGCCGCCGCGTGCCGCCGCCGCCCCGCCTGCGGCCGCCGAGGCGGCGGCTGACGCCGCCGACGCGGCCGCAGCCGCAGCGGAAGTCGTGTACGAGCTAGCTGCTGTAGCAGCCTCCAGCAACGGTAACGGCTACGTGCCCGCGCCGCAGCAGCCGCCGCAGCAGCCTCGCGCGGCGCAGGCCGCCGCCGCCGCCACCGCCGCCAGCGGCGGTGCGCGGCAGTTCAAGGGGTACGCCAACGGCGTTTCGCACCTTCGCGGTGGTGGCGGCGGCGGCGGTGGAAGCACCGACCCAGATGATCCGCCGCTGAGTGTCATGGATCCTGGATCCTGGGCCGGGAACAACATTGCGCCGTACACGGTGGTGAGGAAGGGCGGGTTGTCCTTGTGGGAGGAGCGGGGCGGGGCGGAGCGGGGCTTGGGAGTTCGCTGATGCCGCGGATGCCGATTGGGATGCAGCGGCGAATTTCGGGATTCAGGGGGCGCTGCGAAGACTTCCGGCATGCGAAGCTCGCTCTAGGGCTTAATACGTTGCGTCGCCAGTGAGTGGCATCGACGTTTTGCGGGAGAGGCATAATTACACATATTTTGGGGGCTGCAGGGCGGGCTCCTGCCTGCGGCCATTCCCGGAGTTGGGTCCACCGCGCAGTGTGCACGATGTCTCACCTGACCTGATACCTGACCTGACCTGACCTGACCTGACCTGATACCTGACCTGACCTGACCTGCAATTGACATCCCAACCCATCCCATCGCCCTCCCGGCGCACAGTCTTGTTACTACCTGTCCCGCGTGTTGTGCCTGCATCCCCGTCCACCTGCCCATCTGCCCCGCCTACACCTGCCCCAACCCCAACCCTAACCCCAACCCTAACCCATCGCAACCCGCCGCTCCTCTCCCCCCCCGGTCGACTCGTCTCTTGTCCCCCTCCTCCACCTCCCCTGTTCCCCCAGGGCGGCTCCTCCCTGCCCAGCCTGGCGGTTCAGATCCGGGAGATCGCCTCCACACTGCGCCACATCAACTCACTGCGCCTCGATTACCTGGACAAGATATCGCAGCAGGTGAGCCGGTAGGGGGGGGGGAAGGGAGGGGGCGGGCTGGGAGGGGGAGTGATGGAGTGAGTAGAATGCAGCGATGGGGCGCGGGTGGCGGCGGCGAAGGGGACCCAGCAGTACTCGCCACGCGTCTCTGAGCGGGCTGGCGGGCCGGGAAGGGAGGAGGGCAAGGGAGCGGGCGAGTCCCAGGGGACGGCAGGCGGGGGGGGGGGGGTTGGGAGGTAAAAAATGATACCGCAGCGGAGACGGAGACGGCGTTAGCGAACGGACCCCGAACCCAGTTATACTTACCGAACATACCTGTAACCTTACCGAGCTGAAAAGACGCTGCGACCGCGTCGCCGCCGGGTTGGGAGGGAGGGAGCGCGGGAGTGGGGGTTGTTCATTGCATCATTGGCTTATCGCTCGAGCAACGTTTTGGCTGGTGGAAGTCGCACTCCCCGCATCATCAGTGTCTCCTGCCCCCACAATGCCTCCCCGCTCTCTCCGTCTCTCCCCGACGTCCCCCGATGTGTCCCGGCACCCTCCCTCCTCCCTCCCTCCGCTGTGTGGTGCTCAGGAGCTGGAGCTAGCTGCCAAGGACCAGGTGCTGCGCAGCAAGGAGGAGCGGATACAGTCGCTGGGTGGGTCGGATGCAGGAGCGGCCGAGGAAGGAAGGAGGGAGGAGGGGAGGGAACGAGGGAGGGCAAGCGGCTTGGTAGGAAAAGGGAGTCTGACGGGGCGGGGAGGGAGCGGGCGCCCGGGCCTCAAAGATGAAGCGCGCGGCTGGAGGACGGGGGTGGTGTCGGAGGGGCGGGGGCCAGGGCGCCGATGGACGAGGCTGCATGTTGAGCCGACGTTGCGTCGCTGCGTCGGGGTCAGGTAGGGGCGCGCAGTCGTCCCGCCCTTGTCCCTGCGCGGTGACGCAACGCCCGCCGATTGGACGGGCTGCCGAGCGCATTTGGCATCCGGGCCGCCGCGCCTGTCCCGACGCAACGGCGGGGCATCAACAGGGGGCTCAACAATCTCATACAGAGGCCTAAAACCCTAAGACCAAGCGGAGGAACGGGCAGGGCGGCTGCGCGAGGCGCGGGCGCCGGGTGGTGGCAGGGGTCTAGGGTTTTAGGGTCGGCCATTGGGTGTCCCGGCGGAGGCACCATCATCGACCCAGCCACACGGAGGCGGAGGATGGACGTCTTTGAAACTCGGCCGACCGCGTGGCTGGGTCGGTGATGGCGGCATTGACCCGTGGCGGCGGTGTTAGCCGGCACAGTCGGTTGCGGGCAGCGCTTGCCAGGGCCTGACCGACCCGTGGGTCGCCCCTGCGTCCCCGGTGACCCAACCCCCACCACGGGCTTCATGGTAATTGATGGTTGCCTTACGTAGTGCCTGGTAGCTGCAACCAGTACCAACTTCGTATTGTCACTGTTACACAACCCCTCCCCCCCTTGCCACGGATTGGGTCTCGACTAGACACAAGCGTCGTGCTTCCCTGATCTTCCCTCCCTCCCGCGCTCTCCCGCGCTCCCTCCGTTCGCCTCTCCCGCTGCGGTTTGTACCTTTTCCCCTCCGTCCCTCCCTCCTCCGTCTTCTGCATCCTCCCTCCTCCTTGCCTTGCCGCTGTAGAGCAAGAGGCGGCGGAGCTGCGTCGGTCCATGGCGATGCTGCACACCGCCAAGGCCGCAGCGGAGGTACGTGCGTGGGTGCGTGCTTGCTTGCTTGCTTGCTTGCGTGGCAGCATCGCAGCAGCATCGCGCGTGCGGGCTCAGTCCGCTCCGCTCGGCGGCAATGAAGTTGTTCGGTGCAACAGGTTTTTGTTTGCTTGTTTGAGAATTTTTTGGCAATTGTGTGCTGGGGCTTGCTGGTGCGTCCCCTGGGTCAGGGCTGGGCGGGGCTGTGACTGCCCTGCCCCCGGCGACCCATGACTGCCCCCATGACTCCCCAACCTCGTAATAAACCGCAGATTGAGGTCCAGCGACTGCGAACCGAAGCGGCAGCCGCAGCAGCTGCGGCGCCGGCCCCCGCCCTGAGTGCGGCCGCAGCGCCGCCGCTGCCGCCACCCTTGCCGCCGACGCCCACGCCGACGACGGAGACAGCGCCGGCGCCAGCAGCGGCCGCGGCGCCGGCGGTGCTCACGCCGCCGGCCGCGGCGCCGGCGGCGCCGCCGCCGCCGCATCCGCTGACCACCCCGCCCGCGGCCATGGCCGCCAGCGCCCCGGCGACCGTCGCCGCGCACCCGCCGGCGCCGGCGCCGCCTCCAGCACCGACGCCGGCGTCGCCCCCGGCGGCTCCGCCGCCTCCGCCGCCGCGGATTCCTGAGATCATGTTGTTTTACCGCAGCAGCTGGCCTGAGGCTTTCCTGCACGTAAATGTGGAGGGGCGGGGCTGGACGGCGGTGCCGGGGCTCAGGATGGAGCACGCGGGTTCAAAGGAGTACTCGCTGCGTGTGCAGGTGCGTGGGGGAGGGAGGGGGGGAACAGGGTACTAAAGAAGAAACCGCAGCGAGGGTTTGCAGGGCGGGGGTGGGTTGGCTCTCCTACCGCATCTACGCGCGGGGCAGCTCTTCCTGTTCGCCTTCTACTGGTTGCATGGGTTGGTTCCATCGGTTCCCTAGCTTGCTGTTAAACAGGGACCCAGCCGATCCCAGCCCCCCTAGCCCCCTTCCCGCAGCGCACCGCTCTGTCCCCCCCTGCCTGGCCAATCTCGGCCCACTCGCCCGCCCCGGCCCTCTTCATTGCGCCCTCTCGTCACAATGCCCTTCCCTGCCCCTCCCTCCCTCCCTCCCTCCCTCCCAGGGCCGCTCCATTGAGTTCGTGCTGACCAACGGGCAGGGCGAGTGGGACAGCCCCGGCGGCGGCCCGGGTCGCAACTACCGCATCGATACCCCGGGGGAGTACCGACTGCACTACGGGGCGCTGACCCAGGTCAAGCCCTGGCAGCCGTGAGACAACAAAGGGAGGCGTCGGTCCGGGGAAGGAGAAGGGGACGGGGACGAGGGGGGGCTGGGATTGGGTGGAAGGAGGGGCCAGAGCTGGGGAGGACCATGTGCCGCAGCTGCGGCGCTGCGGGGGCCGATGGGCGGGCGGCCGCGGCAGGCAGGTGCGCGGAGCCCATCGGACGGAAGGCGGGTCGGCGGGTTACATATCAGGGTTCTTTGCGGCAGGGAGGGAGGCGGTCCAGCGGAAGCGCCGCGGCAGCAGCAGAAGCTGCAGCGGTTGCGGGCAGCGGTTGCGGATCGTTTGGCGCAGCAGCAGGCGCGGAAGGGAGCCAAGTGGTGGTGGCGGAGGCGGCAGCAGCGGCAGCGAGCAAGGGGCGCTCCCTGGCCGCAAGGACGCACTGATGATCACGGGTCGTTGTTTGGCCGGGAAGGTGGGCGTGTGTATTGCCCGGCCCTTGCGCCGTGAGCCTGCCTCGTTGCCCAGCCAGCCTGTCTATTTGTCTGTATGTCTCTGTGTCGGCCCGTCCATCCGTACTATCCGTTCACATCTGCACACCGGAGGACGCGCTGACGCCCATTTCCTGTTGTGCGCTGCACGTTTGGTCTTCTCATCCGCTTGCGTTACGTAGCATGTAGCATATACGGTAGCGAATTACGTTGGTTGGACTCGGTTAGTTGGTGACGTTGGTTGGTTGGTTGGATCCCGCACACAAATGCATGGACGAGGAGAAAGAGATTTCTTCCCGGCAAGGCGAGGCGAGGCGAGGCGAGCGCGGGGGTACCTCAGCTGCGCAGTTCCGAGTCCGCGAGAAGGGGAGGAGGGGGGAAAGGAGGGTGCGGCCTCGCAGCGCCGCCGCCGCCACTTTTGCGGCCTGCGATGTGACATGATGATGATGATGATGGTGGTGGTGGCGGTGAGCGGTGGCGGCGGCTGCGGCACGGAGCGCCTTCCCATGTGCTGCGTCTCGCCCCTATGTCCGGTCCACCGCTGCGGTATTGTTATCACGTCGTTGTCACCTCTATGTGGTGTATGGGGCCAGGGCGGCGCGCCGGGGCTGGGCGACGGCGAATGGGCGATGCTTCATTATGCGCTCTGGGGGGGCGCGCTTATTTGCGCAAGGCTTTGTACCCTGTAGGGCAACTGAGGGCAAGGGGGGGGGGCGCCCGGCCTTTGGCCTGTTCGTTGCTGTCTGTGGCTGGGACCTGGAGAACCCACGCGACATGCGCACAGTGAGGAATGTTTGTCGTCGTTTATATAAAACGTGCTTGCTGTGCGATGGCGCGTGTTGTACATTCTTTGCGGCCCGCGCCCATTAGCGGGCCATCCTGGGAGATGATTGATTGACGAATGCCTGTTTTGTTTGCTTGGCCGCTGTGCAACGCGGTGTTCCGGGTGCGTACTGCCTGTCAGCGTTGATAGGTAGGTTGGTTGGTTTGCTGGCCGTCGTCGGCAGCAGGCGGGGCTTTGGAGGAGCAGGCGCAGCACGCATTGGTGTTTGGCTGCTGTTTCAGGGTCTTGCAGTTGGTTTTGAATGTTACTTGTTAGTTGTACTTTGTTGCCTCATGTGGAGGTATGGTGTCTACTAGAGTGAACGTGTAGAGGGACAGAGCATGCATGCCCGGGAATAGCCCAGGAGCCGCCCGGCGGAGGATTGGCGCGCGGAGCCGCGAGAGGGGTGTCTCCTTTGGGCCGCACGCATACAGCAAATTCTTTTGCAGCGCTTACTATATGTCGGAACGAAGCCGCGCTAACGTGTGGCATCAGAAGGAGCGGCCCTGGAACAGTCACCCTTAGTCACCATAGGACCAAGGCGCGGTGAAGCGTGAAGGCTTGCGGCAGTGTAACCACGGCACCTCGCTAAGCAAGGATTAGTGCATGCAAGGCCGCCATCCCTAAGTACAAGCCCATAACCGATGACAAGATGTCCCGGACTTTCGCGACTTAAGGCTTCTCATCGGACGCCACGCGCAAGACATTAGGAAACCATATTGCTACAGATCAGGAGTGTAAAGTTGTCATCTCCTGGGAATTGATGGGAGCACTCTCCAATTAGGCGCGGTCGTTGCTTGCGTTACGGTCCGTCGTACAAAGTGCTCCTTGCTCTCAGCCGATCAAAGACCCGCGCTATACAAAGGCGAAAATAATAATATTTGATAGCGCTGCACCACTGCCACTCGCGTGAGTGCGCCGGAACGGACTTCGCTTTGCCGCGCAGCTGATCTCTCCGACACACCTCGAGTCACCATGGCGTTCGAGCTGCCGCCTCTGGGCTATGACTATGCCAGCCTCGAGCCGCATGTGGACGCCATGACCATGAACATCCACCACACCAAGCACCACCAGGCCTACATCAACAACCTGAACGGCGCTCTGGACAAGTTCCCTGAGCTGAAGGACCTGGGCATCGTTGACATCAACAAGGCTGTTGGCACTGATAAGCTCCCCGCCGAGGTTGCTACCGTTATCCGCAACAACGGTGGAGGTCACTACAACCACACCTTCTTCTGGAAGGTAGACTGGGCCTTTGATGTTTTATTCTCCATAGCCTAAAGGCATTGGAGGCATGGAGGCAATAGGATATAGTGCGGACATGAAGGTGGTGACTGTCGGCATGAAGTCTCGAAACACCCTAAAAGCTACTACCGGGCGCCTGCCGGAAATTGCAAGTTGTCGTTTGATGTGCATCAAGATGCACTTGGACAGTCACAGACGTTCTTGTGCTCCTGTTAGTGGGTGGAAAGAAAATGCTTTCGGGCGGTTGGTCCGAGGCTCGGAAGCACTCTTCCGTTTCCCCACGTGCGCACGTCGTCTGGCATGCCACTGCAATGAATGTGGTGCACATGCCCCTTGTTCTTCTCATCACCGACCACGAGGCGTGTATTCCCTTCCCCTTGTCCAAACCGAGTGACCGGATGAGCTTTGCGTCGGTTTCCCCCAGTACCTCCAGCCTTCATTGGTTTTGGCGGGCCAGGCTAGCTAGCATATGCCCCCAGCAGTGAAGCTCTCCCCCTAAGCACGCTCCGATTGGCCTATGAGGCCGCTTCTGCACTCTACAAGCACGAGTCCTCGCAGGCCCGCCTCAGTCGATTGCAGGGGCGCCGCCCGGCACCTCCCGGGTCTCCCCACAACCCCGGGGCGCCCCAGCGTTCTTGCATGGGGCTGTCTCCCCACACCCCTTCCCACAGAGCCCCACGCGGGGCGTTACGCGCCAAAGCCAAACACGATTACGGCTTTTCCTTACCAACACCGAGCACTGAGGCCTGCCTGTCTCCTGGCCGCCGCTGCCGGCTGCCCCCCCTCTCGCTTCGTGTTTCGTTCCTGCAAATAATTCACTCTTCAAACCCCCCTCGCCGTCGCTCCTCTCTCTCGCAGGTGATGACCAACCCGTCCAACACCAACGGCCCCTCGGGCGCCGTCAAGGAGGCCATCGAGACCGCCTTCGGCTCCGTGGACGAGATGAAGACCAAGTTCAATGCCGCCGCGGCGGGCCGCTTCGGCAGCGGCTGGGCGTGGCTGGGCGTCAAGGCGGACGGCTCCCTGGCCATCAGCTCCACCCCCAACCAGGTGAGGTGACCCGTGGGTCTGTGGTTGATGACTGGTGGTCATGTGCCTGCCTGTGTGGCCCCACAACACTGCTGCGGCTGCGGCTGCGCCACTTGGGTCCCTAAGTATCCCCCTCCTCGCGGAGGGAAGCCTCACGGCCTCCTGGCACACCCCTCCGCCCGCAGTCGGCCTCGCTACGCCTCGCTCGCTCGGGTGACTGTGTGTCTGTCTGCCTGTCCCGTCATCCGCTTCGCCTCGCGCTGTAACGCTTCACAGCCAGCGTTTCAGTTCCTCGCCAACCCTCCCAACCCGCATCCCAACTCGCATCCCAAGAACCCGCGATCCCACCCCACGGCTTCTCTCCGACCCCCCAAGGCTTCTTTTGCCCGATTGGACCGTCCGACTCTACCCCGCTCCTCCCCCCTTCCGGCACTCAACACACACCCCCTTCGTTCGACGCCCCTTCTCTGTCCTGCCCCAACCCCCCCAGGACAACCCGCTCATGTCGAGCCTGCCCGACACCGCCGCCATGACCCCCATCCTGGGCCTGGACGTGTGGGAGCACGCCTACTACCTCAAGTACCAGAACCGCCGCCCCGAGTACATCGCTGCCTGGTGGAACGTGAGTGCGGCTGCCTTTTTACTGTTTTTCAGGACGTGTTCATTTTCTTTAGGAAGTGAACACGTCCCGGATGGCAGGGCGGCTGGGTTCCTATGAGCAACACAGCTGTACTCGTGCTTCGTGGCCTCTGCTCCCACAGTTCCCCTGCCGACCCGTCGATGTGCGGCTCACCATCGTTCACGGTTTGGGTCGTCCAGCTCTGCCCTACATTCCGCGTCAATCCCCTTGTTACTCGTCCCGCTTGAGGCCTCATTCCTCATCCCTCATTCCTCGTCCCTCGTCTTCCAGGTGGTCAACTGGGAGCAGGTGACCGCCAACTTCGAGGCCGCCAAGGCCGGCAGCGTGCCCTTGTGAAGGTCAGCCCTCTAGCCCGCCCCCAGCCAGCTGGAGGTACACGCGCGTACCGGCACACAGACACACACGCGCACACCCTGTGATGCTGCTGCTGTCGCGCCTCTGCGCACACTATTTTCTTCACGCGCGTGTCGCCTCCACCGCATGGAGATGCACGGTGTGTTTTCTTGCATGGCACGGCGCAGCGCAGCACAGCGCAGCACGGCTTGGCAGGTGGAGGATCGCGTCAGGCGTGAATTGAGAAGACGGACAGAGGTGCAATCCTCCGCTGGCGGGCGGGGCGGGGGATGTTGCCTGAGGGCCGCAGGATGTGTATTCCGCGGGATGTAAGGACGGACAGTGCTGTCTGGGTGTGTGCGTGGCAGGTGGCGGGCTCTCCCGCAGAAGAGAGATGAGACAACGGGAGGAAGGGTCATGTGCGTGCAGACCTCCCGCAGTGGTCAACGACGAAGATAGTCGCGGCTTCTTCTTTGCGGTTGGCCGCCTGTTGGTTGCTGGTGCTCGTTCGTGCTCAGCTCAGATCTCATCATGCTCAGCTCTGGGCTGCACCATGCCCCAGGTGCTGCGATTGTTGTGTCGGTAGTTGTTGATCTGGTTGATTCGAAGCCGTTGTGGCTGTGCTGTAAACCTTGCTTGGTATTCTGCTTTTGGGTCCATGTTGGAGGGTCCTGAGGACGCAGGATGCTGGAGTGTGTGCAGGGTTGCTTGGGGACTCACGGACCCGTGGGTCGGCTGTACGCCCTTGCCGTGACGTGCGAGGGCTGCCGCGGGTTGCGTGTCCGCAACGCCGAGGTCGGTTGTCGTTCCTGCGGTTGTTTCTATCCGTTTCTTCTTCAGTTGTAATGATGGGTGCCTGCAAGAGGCCGACTCACATGCATCTTTCCGGATTATGAACAAGCAGGACTTTGCTGGTCGTAAGCTGTCTCAGATCGCTCGTTACAGAGTTAGCCAATCTACCATTCCAGCGATATGGCAAAGGAGTGTGTTCGTTCTTAGAACAACTCCAACAGCTGAGTCCTCCGCTCACCCTGAACTACTGCAGTACAAATCCTGTACTGAACGTCCGACGACAGCACGGTACGAAAGAACACGCATACGAATGTAACTGAGTTACACTTGCGACTTGCCCGCATTGGGAGGTTAGTTATATATCCATCCCACAAAATTGACTTGGCCTGCTGGCTTCTGGCCTGATGATATTAGTCTCGTTGATGGGCGCTGAACGGCGCGCGACTCGAAAGGGGCAGTCCCCGGGTGACGTAGTTCGCAGACAGCGAGACCCCGGATTGAGTAAAGCAAATATGGCTGAGTGCAAGGTAGAAGGCCAAGACGTTTACAGTTCATGATTGCGAAGGCGGTGGTCAAAGTGGACTGGGGAGTGCAGGCTATTCCTTTGCTCGGTATTACGGTCCACAGCAGCAACTGGCCAGCGACTGCTGTTGGTTCGACAACTCCGCTGCTCGCCGACGCGCGAGCAACGGCCCAAAGCTGGAGAAGCGGCCCGATTGCAAGAATCCCACCCTGAAGCCCACGGACCCGCATCTGCATCTGCGGGAGCGCCCGCCACCTGCCACGCACACACCCAGACAGCATATCTGTCCTTACATCCCGCACCGGCGGCTACCGCGACGGCGGCGAGTGGCTGGGCGGCTCAGTCGACAGCGGCGTTGGGCTTGGCGGGTCCGTCGACGGCGGCGAGGGGCTGGGCGGTTTCGTCGACGGCGGCGAGTGGCTGGGCTGCGCAGGCGACGGCGGCGTGGGGCTGGGCAGCTCCCGCGACGGCCGCGAGAGTCTGGGCGCCGGAAACGCGCAGCTGACCCCGGGCCAATTTTCGTTGCGCTAATTCCTAGCGTTCCAAACAGCCTATAAACTCGATAGTTAGGTCTTCCAGAGGGCTTGCCGTGATGAAGAGAAGAGAATTGAACTTGCAGCTATTTTTGCATCATGAATTAGCAAAGAGGAAATCATATTACAGCAATAGCGGTGGTCTCGGCGGAGGCTGGGGGGCTGCGGGGCCGGGGCTGGCGGCGACGGCCGTCAGCCTGCCCCGCAACAGCAGCAGCGGTGGTCTCGGCGGAGGCTGGGGGGCTGCGGGGCCGGGGCTGGCGGCGACGGCCGTCGGCCTGCCCCGCAACAGCAGCAGCGGTGGTCTCGGCGGAGGCTGGGGGGCTGCGGGGCCGGGGCTGGCGGCGACGGCCGTCGGCCTGCCCCGCAACAGCAGCAGCGGTGGTCTCGGCGGAGGCTGGGGGGCTGCGGGGCCGGGGCTGGCGGCGACGGCCGTCGGCCTGCCCCGCAACAGCAGCAGCGGTGGTCTCGGCGGAGGCTGGGGGGCTGCGGGGCCGGGGCTGGCGGCGACGGCCGTCGGCCTGCCCCGCAACAGCAGCAGCGGTGGTCTCGGCGGAGGCTGGGGGGCTGCGGGGCCGGGGCTGGCGGTGACGGCCGTCGGCCTGCCCGGCAACAGCAGCAGCGGTGGTCACGGTGGGACGGGGCAGCGGGCGGCGGGGCCGGGGGTGGCGGCTGGCGGCCCGCCCGGCAGCAGCAGCAGCGGTGGTCGCGGTGGGACGGGGCAGCGGGCGGCGGGGCCGGGGGTGGCGGCTGGCGGCCCGCCCGGCAGCAGCAGCAGCGGTGGTCGCGGCGGGGGCCGGAGGGCTGCGGGGCCGGGGGTGGCGTTCGCTCGTCTCACCCGACGGGGCTGTCAACTGAAAAGGGTATGGTTTGTCCTGTCTCAGAACAAGGTTGCGCCCCGCTTCCCTTTGAATTCCGCCTACAGGACGCTGCACCCCTTCCTTCATACCAATCACCACGTCTCGTGGCCGGCAAGGTAGTCATCAACACCCACAACAGTCGCACAGCTCGCCTCGTGTCCTTCTCTCCTCGCGGCACTCGCGCCTACGTGAGGTATACCAATCGCGATCAGCCGGTAGTCCTGACCAATCTCCGCACGTGCCCCTACGGCGGCGTCGATCTGCACTCGCCGCCCATCCCCAACGGGATCCGGCAGGCAGTGGTGGTCAGGGGCGGTACGCACTCCTGCAGCGTCGGCATCTTGCAAGCCGGGTATCTAGGGGGACAGCGGGCGAATGTACGCTTTGTGGACAAGGAGGGGGCTGTGGCTGCGGAGGTGACATCCGGGACGCAGCCGAGGAGGAAGAGGCCTACTCCAAGAAGGTGCTGTCGAAGGCTCAGAAGATCGAGGCCCTCTCCGAGGCGAACGTCAAGAGTGTGATAAGCGCTGCGGGGCTCAGGCTGGGTGTGCAAGACCTGGCCGTTGTCGCATCCGAGCAGCTCCTACAGCAGCACTCCGTCGATACGCAGAGCAAGAAGGTGGCGCATGACACTGCTGTTCAGAAGCTCTCAGCGCTACGCCAGCGCAAGGCGGCTTTCGTCATCGCCACTGGCGGCTTCCTTTCCGGCGACCCTGTCGTGGACGCCCTTTTTGGTGCCCCGGCGGCAGGGGCGCCGCCTCCTGCGGCCGCCAGCGCTTACGCCGCCGCGCCGCCGCCCTTTGGCGCCGGCGCGCCTGAGCACGACCCGTACCAGTTTTATGACGATATGGACGAGGACCCCGCTGCTGTGGCTGGTATGCCGGGCCCGGCGCCGACCAACGGTGACGACGACCCGGTGACGCGGTGGACCCGGTGGATGGAGTGGGAGTGAGGAGCAGCCATGTCGCGATTGGGTGTACTGGGACCAGACGCAGGACGTGGAGGCCACTGTCGCATGCGGTTTTTGCTACGTTCGGCGGGGCTGTTGGCGTGTGAGAGCTACGTACGTATAGGCGATGGTACTCTGTTTCCTCTGGTCGTTTCTGTCCCGAGCGCGACGCAACTGCGGCTATGGCGAGGCTACAGATGCGTACGGGTGCTGTTGACGTGGAGGCCGGAGCGCCGTCGCGCCACTATCGCATGCGGTTTTTGCTACGTTGGAGAGCCGCCATGAGCGGATGGTCTCAGTTGACTTGTGTAAGTGAGAGTTGAGATACACACTATGGCTTGCCCCCTTCGTCAATCCGCCTAGCCATCTTGTACCCAATGACCCAACGACGCGACGAGACGGACCCGCAGCGATACACTGATGACCCCCTCTAGACCCTGCTCCTCAGGTCCTCATGCCCTCCCACCCTGCTGCAGCTCAATCACACAGAAGGCAGGCAGACCAACCTAACCCATTAACCCGGCACACACGAGACCGTGCTGTGGACCCAGCGGTCCCCCTTCCGGTATGCCCGGACCGAGTACCGTAATGGTGCAGCCGCTGAACAAGAGCAATATCCTATCGTGCACCAGGCCGCATGGCAACCGCCCTCGCCCCACTCACCCGCCAAGCACCGCATCCCAGGCGCCGATGGGCCGGCACAGCAGAGCCGCCGCAGGCCCCCAGGCCTCGTGCACCTCCTGTCCCTCGCCCTCCGCCTGAGGCTAGCTGTCGAGCAAAGCGACTCGGCGTCCACATCCAGCGCCAGCAGGAGCCCAGCCCCAGCGCCGAACCCGTGCCGGCGGCGGCGCTGGCACAGCCTGCCGCTGCTGAGGCGGCACGACCGCTGTGACTGACGAGATAAATGCGGCCCACGGTTCCGCAGCCCACCGCCCAGCGCGCCAGCAGCAAGGCCAGCGAGGCCGCTGGTGCCGCCTGTCAACCGCACGCGCGAGCGCGACAGGACCGACCCATGGGTCGGCCCCACCGGCGCGGCGGCGGGCGGCGTGGCGGCCACGACATTGCCCATGCGACCGAGTCGTGGTGCAGCCGCTGATCAAGCGCGCTTTCCATGCGGCCACCAGGCCACATGGCAAGAGAAGGTTTAGAGGGTAGAGAGGGCAGAGAGGGCAGAATGGTCAGAGGACAGAGAGGGCAGTGAGGGCTAAGAGGACTGACAGTACAGAGAGTGCAGGTCTCGCAGAGATGTCAGCGAGGTCAGAGAGGGCAGAGAATGAAGAGAGGGCAGAGAGTGTAGGGAGTGCATGGAGGGCAGAGGGTAAAGAGAGGGCTGCGACGGCTGCGACGGCTGCAAAGGCTGCAAAGGCTGCGATGGCTGCAAAGGCTGCATAGGCTGCGAAGGCTGCGAAGGCTGTGAAGGCTGCGACGGCTGCGACGGCTGCGGCGGCTGCGGCGGCTGCGAAGGCTGCGAAGGCTGCGAAGGCTGCGAAGGCTGCGAAGGCTGCGAAGGCTGAGGGGGCGCAATCTGAAATCCAACCAAGGGGGCAAGGCAAATGTGTGGGGAAGGGTCACGAGGCAAAGTGGTTCCGTCCCCCAGCAACCAATAAACCGAGTGCCCAGCCCCAGCCTTCCCCAACCACACCTGTGACGCTGAATGCCGTGGCGGTCATAGCATGGTCCTGCAGCGCCAGGGCCTCCGTGGGGCTGATGCCGAAGGCTTTCGCATCGAACTGGTCCGCCCAGCCCCCCAGGAAGCTGCCGAAGTGGACGGGCAGGACCATCACGAATTAACTGGAGCCGGGGACTGTGGCGGGGCCGGCGTGGATGCCCGACGGCGTCGCCGCCGATATCACCGACGTCAGGTCGATGGTGGCGGCGGCGGCTGTGACGAACAGCGACAGCGCTGGCAAGCGCCTCCGTCAGGTGCAGCTTTGGCGCCCGCCGCTGCAGCACTGGCAGGCTGCTGCTGGCGGCGAGCCGGCGGCTCAGGCGCAGTGGAGGATGCCCATGACGCCAGCGCCGAGCCCGTGCTTCGATGCTGGCCTTGGTGCTGGTGTCAACGACGGCTTCCTCCGCCGCCGCCGGAAGCCCGCTAGCGTGTTTGGTCTTGCTGCTCTGTGACGGCGTTGGGGAGAGCTTCATGGGCGGCGCGGGAGGTGTAGTGGCTTCTGCGGGGCGGAGCAACGGTCATAAGGGCAGGCGACAGCGCGGGCGGGTGCAGAAGGCGGGTAAGGACACCAAATGGCGGCTGTATGTGGTACAAGGGCGGGGACCGGAGTGAGGAGGGGCGTGCAGAGGAGCGGATGCACCAACCGGGAGCACGTCACATCAATTGTGGTCAGCGGCAAAAGCAAAATAAGAAACAGCCGCGGCCGTTAACAACTGGGTCCTGAGGACCGGACACGGTCTCGCCGCGTTTTCGGTGGCATGACCGTGGGTCACACAGTCCGGAGCCCAGGCTTCGAACTGAACATGCAGACCCCACTGGAAGTTGGCATACCGGGTTGCGCAAGCCCCCGCTCCGAAACTAGTACGAATTCAGGTCGTCGCATTGCCGTGCTTACCTGGCGGCGAGGGGTAGTGTTGCGCGCATCCCAGCAGGCAGGCTGCTGGCGGCGAGCCGGCGGCTCAGGCGGCGTGGAGGATGCCCATGAAGCCAGCGGCAGGCTATAGGCGGTGTGGCTATAGATATGAGTGTCCGGCACAGTCACCGGCAGAGAGTTGCAAGGATGATCGACGACAGGAGGAAGGGGCATGGCGAGGAGGGGAGGAAGGGCCCCAGGGAGGTTAGGCAAGGCAACAGGGAGGTTCACAGAGGCTCACGACGACGCGACGATTCGGACCCGCAGCGATACACTGATGACCCCCTCTAGACCCTGCTCCTCAGGTCCTCATGCCCTCCCACCCTGCTGCAGCTCAATCACACAGAAGGCAGGCAGACCAACCTAACCCATTAACCCGGCACACACGAGACCGTGCTGTGGACCCAGCGGTCCCCCTTCCGGTATGCCCGGACCGATTACCGTAATGGTGCAGCCGCTGAACAAGAGCAATATCCTATCGTGCACCAGGCCGCATGGCAACCGCCCTCGCCCCACTCACCCGCCAAGCACCGCATCCCAGGCGCCGATGGGCCGGCACAGCAGAGCCGCCGCAGGCCCCCAGGCCTCGTGCACCTCCTGTCCCTCGCCCTCCGCCTGAGGCTAGCTGTCGAGCAAAGCGACTCGGCGTCCACATCCAGCGCCAGCAGGAGCCCAGCCCCAGCGCCGAACCCGTGCCGGCGGCGGCGCTGGCACAGCCTGCCGCTGCTGAGGCGGCACGACCGCTGTGACTGACGAGATAAATGCGGCCCACGGTTCCGCAGCCCACCGCCCAGCGCGCCAGCAGCAAGGCCAGCGAGGCCGCTGGTGCCGCCTGTCAACCGCACGCGCGAGCGCGACAGGACCGACCCATGGGTCGGCCCCACCGGCGCGGCGGCGGGCGGCGTGGCGGCCACGACATTGCCCATGCGACCGAGTCGTGGTGCAGCCGCTGATCAAGCGCGCTTTCCATGCGGCCACCAGGCCACATGGCAAGAGAAGGTTTAGAGGGTAGAGAGGGCAGAGAGGGCAGAATGGTCAGAGGACAGAGAGGGCAGTGAGGGCTAAGAGGACTGACAGTACAGAGAGTGCAGGTCTCGCAGAGATGTCAGCGAGGTCAGAGAGGGCAGAGAATGAAGAGAGGGCAGAGAGTGTAGGGAGTGCATGGAGGGCAGAGGGTAAAGAGAGGGCTGCGACGGCTGCGACGGCTGCAAAGGCTGCAAAGGCTGCGATGGCTGCAAAGGCTGCATAGGCTGCGAAGGCTGCGAAGGCTGTGAAGGCTGCGACGGCTGCGACGGCTGCGGCGGCTGCGAAGGCTGCGAAGGCTGCGAAGGCTGCGAAGGCTGCGAAGGCTGCGAAGGCTGCGAAGGCTGAGGGGGCGCAATCTGAAATCCAACCAAGGGGGCAAGGCAAATGTGTGGGGAAGGGTCACGAGGCAAAGTGGTTCCGTCCCCCAGCAACCAATAAACCGAGTGCCCAGCCCCAGCCTTCCCCAACCACACCTGTGACGCTGAATGCCGTGGCGGTCATAGCATGGTCCTGCAGCGCCAGGGCCTCCGTGGGGCTGATGCCGAAGGCTTTCGCATCGAACTGGTCCGCCCAGCCCCCCAGGAAGCTGCCGAAGTGGACGGGCAGGACCATCACGAATTAACTGGAGCCGGGGACTGTGGCGGGGCCGGCGTGGATGCCCGACGGCGTCGCCGCCGATATCACCGACGTCAGGTCGATGGTGGCGGCGGCGGCTGTGACGAACAGCGACAGCGCTGGCAAGCGCCTCCGTCAGGTGCAGCTTTGGCGCCCGCCGCTGCAGCACTGGCAGGCTGCTGCTGGCGGCGAGCCGGCGGCTCAGGCGCAGTGGAGGATGCCCATGACGCCAGCGCCGAGCCCGTGCTTCGATGCTGGCCTTGGTGCTGGTGTCAACGACGGCTTCCTCCGCCGCCGCCGGAAGCCCGCTAGCGTGTTTGGTCTTGCTGCTCTGTGACGGCGTTGGGGAGAGCTTCATGGGCGGCGCGGGAGGTGTAGTGGCTTCTGCGGGGCGGAGCAACGGTCATAAGGGCAGGCGACAGCGCGGGCGGGTGCAGAAGGCGGGTAAGGACACCAAATGGCGGCTGTATGTGGTACAAGGGCGGGGACCGGAGTGAGGAGGGGCGTGCAGAGGAGCGGATGCACCAACCGGGAGCACGTCACATCAATTGTGGTCAGCGGCAAAAGCAAAATAAGAAACAGCCGCGGCCGTTAACAACTGGGTCCTGAGGACCGGACACGGTCTCGCCGCGTTTTCGGTGGCATGACCGTGGGTCACACAGTCCGGAGCCCAGGCTTCGAACTGAACATGCAGACCCCACTGGAAGTTGGCATACCGGGTTGCGCAAGCCCCCGCTCCGAAACTAGTACGAATTCAGGTCGTCGCATTGCCGTGCTTACCTGGCGGCGAGGGGTAGTGTTGCGCGCATCCCAGCAGGCAGGCTGCTGGCGGCGAGCCGGCGGCTCAGGCGGCGTGGAGGATGCCCATGAAGCCAGCGGCAGGCTATAGGCGGTGTGGCTATAGATATGAGTGTCCGGCACAGTCACCGGCAGAGAGTTGCAAGGATGATCGACGACAGGAGGAAGGGGCATGGCGAGGAGGGGAGGAAGGGCCCCAGGGAGGTTAGGCAAGGCAACAGGGAGGTTCACAGAGGCTCACGACGACGCGACGATTCGGACCCGCAGCGATACACTGATGACCCCCTCTAGACCCTGCTCCTCAGGTCCTCATGCCCTCCCACCCTGCTGCAGCTCAATCACACAGAAGGCAGGCAGACCAACCTAACCCATTAACCCGGCACACACGAGACCGTGCTGTGGACCCAGCGGTCCCCCTTCCGGTATGCCCGGACCGAGTACCGTAATGGTGCAGCCGCTGAACAAGAGCAATATCCTAGCGTGCACCAGGCCGCATGGCAACCGCCCTCGCCCCACTCACCCGCCAAGCACCGCATCCCAGGCGCCGATGGGCCGGCACAGCAGAGCCGCCGCAGGCCCCCAGGCCTCGTGCACCTCCTGTCCCTCGCCCTCCGCCTGAGGCTAGCTGTCGAGCAAAGCGACTCGGCGTCCACATCCAGCGCCAGCAGGAGCCCAGCCCCAGCGCCGAACCCGTGCCGGCGGCGGCGCTGGCACAGCCTGCCGCTGCTGAGGCGGCACGACCGCTGTGACTGACGAGATAAATGCGGCCCACGGTTCCGCAGCCCACCGCCCAGCGCGCCAGCAGCAAGGCCAGCGAGGCCGCTGGTGCCGCCTGTCAACCGCACGCGCGAGCGCGACAGGACCGACCCATGGGTCGGCCCCACCGGCGCGGCGGCGGGCGGCGTGGCGGCCACGACATTGCCCATGCGACCGAGTCGTGGTGCAGCCGCTGATCAAGCGCGCTTTCCATGCGGCCACCAGGCCACATGGCAAGAGAAGGTTTAGAGGGTAGAGAGGGCAGAGAGGGCAGAATGGTCAGAGGACAGAGAGGGCAGTGAGGGCTAAGAGGACTGACAGTACAGAGAGTGCAGGTCTCGCAGAGATGTCAGCGAGGTCAGAGAGGGCAGAGAATGAAGAGAGGGCAGAGAGTGTAGGGAGTGCATGGAGGGCAGAGGGTAAAGAGAGGGCTGCGACGGCTGCGACGGCTGCAAAGGCTGCAAAGGCTGCGATGGCTGCAAAGGCTGCATAGGCTGCGAAGGCTGCGAAGGCTGTGAAGGCTGCGACGGCTGCGACGGCTGCGGCGGCTGCGAAGGCTGCGAAGGCTGCGAAGGCTGCGAAGGCTGCGAAGGCTGCGAAGGCTGCGAAGGCTGAGGGGGCGCAATCTGAAATCCAACCAAGGGGGCAAGGCAAATGTGTGGGGAAGGGTCACGAGGCAAAGTGGTTCCGTCCCCCAGCAACCAATAAACCGAGTGCCCAGCCCCAGCCTTCCCCAACCACACCTGTGACGCTGAATGCCGTGGCGGTCATAGCATGGTCCTGCAGCGCCAGGGCCTCCGTGGGGCTGATGCCGAAGGCTTTCGCATCGAACTGGTCCGCCCAGCCCCCCAGGAAGCTGCCGAAGTGGACGGGCAGGACCATCACGAATTAACTGGAGCCGGGGACTGTGGCGGGGCCGGCGTGGATGCCCGACGGCGTCGCCGCCGATATCACCGACGTCAGGTCGATGGTGGCGGCGGCGGCTGTGACGAACAGCGACAGCGCTGGCAAGCGCCTCCGTCAGGTGCAGCTTTGGCGCCCGCCGCTGCAGCACTGGCAGGCTGCTGCTGGCGGCGAGCCGGCGGCTCAGGCGCAGTGGAGGATGCCCATGACGCCAGCGCCGAGCCCGTGCTTCGATGCTGGCCTTGGTGCTGGTGTCAACGACGGCTTCCTCCGCCGCCGCCGGAAGCCCGCTAGCGTGTTTGGTCTTGCTGCTCTGTGACGGCGTTGGGGAGAGCTTCATGGGCGGCGCGGGAGGTGTAGTGGCTTCTGCGGGGCGGAGCAACGGTCATAAGGGCAGGCGACAGCGCGGGCGGGTGCAGAAGGCGGGTAAGGACACCAAATGGCGGCTGTATGTGGTACAAGGGCGGGGACCGGAGTGAGGAGGGGCGTGCAGAGGAGCGGATGCACCAACCGGGAGCACGTCACATCAATTGTGGTCAGCGGCAAAAGCAAAATAAGAAACAGCCGCGGCCGTTAACAACTGGGTCCTGAGGACCGGACACGGTCTCGCCGCGTTTTCGGTGGCATGACCGTGGGTCACACAGTCCGGAGCCCAGGCTTCGAACTGAACATGCAGACCCCACTGGAAGTTGGCATACCGGGTTGCGCAAGCCCCCGCTCCGAAACTAGTACGAATTCAGGTCGTCGCATTGCCGTGCTTACCTGGCGGCGAGGGGTAGTGTTGCGCGCATCCCAGCAGGCAGGCTGCTGGCGGCGAGCCGGCGGCTCAGGCGGCGTGGAGGATGCCCATGAAGCCAGCGGCAGGCTATAGGCGGTGTGGCTATAGATATGAGTGTCCGGCACAGTCACCGGCAGAGAGTTGCAAGGATGATCGACGACAGGAGGAAGGGGCATGGCGAGAAGGGGAGGAAGGGCCCCAGGGAGGTTAGGCAAGGCAACAGGGAGGTTCACAGAGGCTCACGACGACGCGACGATTCGGACCCGCAGCGATACACTGATGACCCCCTCTAGACCCTGCTCCTCAGGTCCTCATGCCCTCCCACCCTGCTGCAGCTCAATCACACAGAAGGCAGGCAGACCAACCTAACCCATTAACCCGGCACACACGAGACCGTGCTGTGGACCCAGCGGTCCCCCTTCCGGTATGCCCGGACCGAGTACCGTAATGGTGCAGCCGCTGAACAAGAGCAATATCCTAGCGTGCACCAGGCCGCATGGCAACCGCCCTCGCCCCACTCACCCGCCAAGCACCGCATCCCAGGCGCCGATGGGCCGGCACAGCAGAGCCGCCGCAGGCCCCCAGGCCTCGTGCACCTCCTGTCCCTCGCCCTCCGCCTGAGGCTAGCTGTCGAGCAAAGCGACTCGGCGTCCACATCCAGCGCCAGCAGGAGCCCAGCCCCAGCGCCGAACCCGTGCCGGCGGCGGCGCTGGCACAGCCTGCCGCTGCTGAGGCGGCACGACCGCTGTGACTGACGAGATAAATGCGGCCCACGGTTCCGCAGCCCACCGCCCAGCGCGCCAGCAGCAAGGCCAGCGAGGCCGCTGGTGCCGCCTGTCAACCGCACGCGCGAGCGCGACAGGACCGACCCATGGGTCGGCCCCACCGGCGCGGCGGCGGGCGGCGTGGCGGCCACGACATTGCCCATGCGACCGAGTCGTGGTGCAGCCGCTGATCAAGCGCGCTTTCCATGCGGCCACCAGGCCACATGGCAAGAGAAGGTTTAGAGGGTAGAGAGGGCAGAGAGGGCAGAATGGTCAGAGGACAGAGAGGGCAGTGAGGGCTAAGAGGACTGACAGTACAGAGAGTGCAGGTCTCGCAGAGATGTCAGCGAGGTCAGAGAGGGCAGAGAATGAAGAGAGGGCAGAGAGTGTAGGGAGTGCATGGAGGGCAGAGGGTAAAGAGAGGGCTGCGACGGCTGCGACGGCTGCAAAGGCTGCAAAGGCTGCGATGGCTGCAAAGGCTGCATAGGCTGCGAAGGCTGCGAAGGCTGTGAAGGCTGCGACGGCTGCGACGGCTGCGGCGGCTGCGAAGGCTGCGAAGGCTGCGAAGGCTGCGAAGGCTGCGAAGGCTGCGAAGGCTGCGAAGGCTGAGGGGGCGCAATCTGAAATCCAACCAAGGGGGCAAGGCAAATGTGTGGGGAAGGGTCACGAGGCAAAGTGGTTCCGTCCCCCAGCAACCAATAAACCGAGTGCCCAGCCCCAGCCTTCCCCAACCACACCTGTGACGCTGAATGCCGTGGCGGTCATAGCATGGTCCTGCAGCGCCAGGGCCTCCGTGGGGCTGATGCCGAAGGCTTTCGCATCGAACTGGTCCGCCCAGCCCCCCAGGAAGCTGCCGAAGTGGACGGGCAGGACCATCACGAATTAACTGGAGCCGGGGACTGTGGCGGGGCCGGCGTGGATGCCCGACGGCGTCGCCGCCGATATCACCGACGTCAGGTCGATGGTGGCGGCGGCGGCTGTGACGAACAGCGACAGCGCTGGCAAGCGCCTCCGTCAGGTGCAGCTTTGGCGCCCGCCGCTGCAGCACTGGCAGGCTGCTGCTGGCGGCGAGCCGGCGGCTCAGGCGCAGTGGAGGATGCCCATGACGCCAGCGCCGAGCCCGTGCTTCGATGCTGGCCTTGGTGCTGGTGTCAACGACGGCTTCCTCCGCCGCCGCCGGAAGCCCGCTAGCGTGTTTGGTCTTGCTGCTCTGTGACGGCGTTGGGGAGAGCTTCATGGGCGGCGCGGGAGGTGTAGTGGCTTCTGCGGGGCGGAGCAACGGTCATAAGGGCAGGCGACAGCGCGGGCGGGTGCAGAAGGCGGGTAAGGACACCAAATGGCGGCTGTATGTGGTACAAGGGCGGGGACCGGAGTGAGGAGGGGCGTGCAGAGGAGCGGATGCACCAACCGGGAGCACGTCACATCAATTGTGGTCAGCGGCAAAAGCAAAATAAGAAACAGCCGCGGCCGTTAACAACTGGGTCCTGAGGACCGGACACGGTCTCGCCGCGTTTTCGGTGGCATGACCGTGGGTCACACAGTCCGGAGCCCAGGCTTCGAACTGAACATGCAGACCCCACTGGAAGTTGGCATACCGGGTTGCGCAAGCCCCCGCTCCGAAACTAGTACGAATTCAGGTCGTCGCATTGCCGTGCTTACCTGGCGGCGAGGGGTAGTGTTGCGCGCATCCCAGCAGGCAGGCTGCTGGCGGCGAGCCGGCGGCTCAGGCGGCGTGGAGGATGCCCATGAAGCCAGCGGCAGGCTATAGGCGGTGTGGCTATAGATATGAGTGTCCGGCACAGTCACCGGCAGAGAGTTGCAAGGATGATCGACGACAGGAGGAAGGGGCATGGCGAGGAGGGGAGGAAGGGCCCCAGGGAGGTTAGGCAAGGCAACAGGGAGGTTCACAGAGGCTCACGACGACGCGACGATTCGGACCCGCAGCGATACACTGATGACCCCCTCTAGACCCTGCTCCTCAGGTCCTCATGCCCTCCCACCCTGCTGCAGCTCAATCACACAGAAGGCAGGCAGACCAACCTAACCCATTAACCCGGCACACACGAGACCGTGCTGTGGACCCAGCGGTCCCCCTTCCGGTATGCCCGGACCGAGTACCGTAATGGTGCAGCCGCTGAACAAGAGCAATATCCTAGCGTGCACCAGGCCGCATGGCAACCGCCCTCGCCCCACTCACCCGCCAAGCACCGCATCCCAGGCGCCGATGGGCCGGCACAGCAGAGCCGCCGCAGGCCCCCAGGCCTCGTGCACCTCCTGTCCCTCGCCCTCCGCCTGAGGCTAGCTGTCGAGCAAAGCGACTCGGCGTCCACATCCAGCGCCAGCAGGAGCCCAGCCCCAGCGCCGAACCCGTGCCGGCGGCGGCGCTGGCACAGCCTGCCGCTGCTGAGGCGGCACGACCGCTGTGACTGACGAGATAAATGCGGCCCACGGTTCCGCAGCCCACCGCCCAGCGCGCCAGCAGCAAGGCCAGCGAGGCCGCTGGTGCCGCCTGTCAACCGCACGCGCGAGCGCGACAGGACCGACCCATGGGTCGGCCCCACCGGCGCGGCGGCGGGCGGCGTGGCGGCCACGACATTGCCCATGCGACCGAGTCGTGGTGCAGCCGCTGATCAAGCGCGCTTTCCATGCGGCCACCAGGCCACATGGCAAGAGAAGGTTTAGAGGGTAGAGAGGGCAGAGAGGGCAGAATGGTCAGAGGACAGAGAGGGCAGTGAGGGCTAAGAGGACTGACAGTACAGAGAGTGCAGGTCTCGCAGAGATGTCAGCGAGGTCAGAGAGGGCAGAGAATGAAGAGAGGGCAGAGAGTGTAGGGAGTGCATGGAGGGCAGAGGGTAAAGAGAGGGCTGCGACGGCTGCGACGGCTGCAAAGGCTGCAAAGGCTGCGATGGCTGCAAAGGCTGCATAGGCTGCGAAGGCTGCGAAGGCTGTGAAGGCTGCGACGGCTGCGACGGCTGCGGCGGCTGCGAAGGCTGCGAAGGCTGCGAAGGCTGCGAAGGCTGCGAAGGCTGCGAAGGCTGCGAAGGCTGAGGGGGCGCAATCTGAAATCCAACCAAGGGGGCAAGGCAAATGTGTGGGGAAGGGTCACGAGGCAAAGTGGTTCCGTCCCCCAGCAACCAATAAACCGAGTGCCCAGCCCCAGCCTTCCCCAACCACACCTGTGACGCTGAATGCCGTGGCGGTCATAGCATGGTCCTGCAGCGCCAGGGCCTCCGTGGGGCTGATGCCGAAGGCTTTCGCATCGAACTGGTCCGCCCAGCCCCCCAGGAAGCTGCCGAAGTGGACGGGCAGGACCATCACGAATTAACTGGAGCCGGGGACTGTGGCGGGGCCGGCGTGGATGCCCGACGGCGTCGCCGCCGATATCACCGACGTCAGGTCGATGGTGGCGGCGGCGGCTGTGACGAACAGCGACAGCGCTGGCAAGCGCCTCCGTCAGGTGCAGCTTTGGCGCCCGCCGCTGCAGCACTGGCAGGCTGCTGCTGGCGGCGAGCCGGCGGCTCAGGCGCAGTGGAGGATGCCCATGACGCCAGCGCCGAGCCCGTGCTTCGATGCTGGCCTTGGTGCTGGTGTCAACGACGGCTTCCTCCGCCGCCGCCGGAAGCCCGCTAGCGTGTTTGGTCTTGCTGCTCTGTGACGGCGTTGGGGAGAGCTTCATGGGCGGCGCGGGAGGTGTAGTGGCTTCTGCGGGGCGGAGCAACGGTCATAAGGGCAGGCGACAGCGCGGGCGGGTGCAGAAGGCGGGTAAGGACACCAAATGGCGGCTGTATGTGGTACAAGGGCGGGGACCGGAGTGAGGAGGGGCGTGCAGAGGAGCGGATGCACCAACCGGGAGCACGTCACATCAATTGTGGTCAGCGGCAAAAGCAAAATAAGAAACAGCCGCGGCCGTTAACAACTGGGTCCTGAGGACCGGACACGGTCTCGCCGCGTTTTCGGTGGCATGACCGTGGGTCACACAGTCCGGAGCCCAGGCTTCGAACTGAACATGCAGACCCCACTGGAAGTTGGCATACCGGGTTGCGCAAGCCCCCGCTCCGAAACTAGTACGAATTCAGGTCGTCGCATTGCCGTGCTTACCTGGCGGCGAGGGGTAGTGTTGCGCGCATCCCAGCAGGCAGGCTGCTGGCGGCGAGCCGGCGGCTCAGGCGGCGTGGAGGATGCCCATGAAGCCAGCGGCAGGCTATAGGCGGTGTGGCTATAGATATGAGTGTCCGGCACAGTCACCGGCAGAGAGTTGCAAGGATGATCGACGACAGGAGGAAGGGGCATGGCGAGGAGGGGAGGAAGGGCCCCAGGGAGGTTAGGCAAGGCAACAGGGAGGTTCACAGAGGCTCACGACGACGCGACGATTCGGACCCGCAGCGATACACTGATGACCCCCTCTAGACCCTGCTCCTCAGGTCCTCATGCCCTCCCACCCTGCTGCAGCTCAATCACACAGAAGGCAGGCAGACCAACCTAACCCATTAACCCGGCACACACGAGACCGTGCTGTGGACCCAGCGGTCCCCCTTCCGGTATGCCCGGACCGAGTACCGTAATGGTGCAGCCGCTGAACAAGAGCAATATCCTAGCGTGCACCAGGCCGCATGGCAACCGCCCTCGCCCCACTCACCCGCCAAGCACCGCATCCCAGGCGCCGATGGGCCGGCACAGCAGAGCCGCCGCAGGCCCCCAGGCCTCGTGCACCTCCTGTCCCTCGCCCTCCGCCTGAGGCTAGCTGTCGAGCAAAGCGACTCGGCGTCCACATCCAGCGCCAGCAGGAGCCCAGCCCCAGCGCCGAACCCGTGCCGGCGGCGGCGCTGGCACAGCCTGCCGCTGCTGAGGCGGCACGACCGCTGTGACTGACGAGATAAATGCGGCCCACGGTTCCGCAGCCCACCGCCCAGCGCGCCAGCAGCAAGGCCAGCGAGGCCGCTGGTGCCGCCTGTCAACCGCACGCGCGAGCGCGACAGGACCGACCCATGGGTCGGCCCCACCGGCGCGGCGGCGGGCGGCGTGGCGGCCACGACATTGCCCATGCGACCGAGTCGTGGTGCAGCCGCTGATCAAGCGCGCTTTCCATGCGGCCACCAGGCCACATGGCAAGAGAAGGTTTAGAGGGTAGAGAGGGCAGAGAGGGCAGAATGGTCAGAGGACAGAGAGGGCAGTGAGGGCTAAGAGGACTGACAGTACAGAGAGTGCAGGTCTCGCAGAGATGTCAGCGAGGTCAGAGAGGGCAGAGAATGAAGAGAGGGCAGAGAGTGTAGGGAGTGCATGGAGGGCAGAGGGTAAAGAGAGGGCTGCGACGGCTGCGACGGCTGCAAAGGCTGCAAAGGCTGCGATGGCTGCAAAGGCTGCATAGGCTGCGAAGGCTGCGAAGGCTGTGAAGGCTGCGACGGCTGCGACGGCTGCGGCGGCTGCGAAGGCTGCGAAGGCTGCGAAGGCTGCGAAGGCTGCGAAGGCTGCGAAGGCTGCGAAGGCTGAGGGGGCGCAATCTGAAATCCAACCAAGGGGGCAAGGCAAATGTGTGGGGAAGGGTCACGAGGCAAAGTGGTTCCGTCCCCCAGCAACCAATAAACCGAGTGCCCAGCCCCAGCCTTCCCCAACCACACCTGTGACGCTGAATGCCGTGGCGGTCATAGCATGGTCCTGCAGCGCCAGGGCCTCCGTGGGGCTGATGCCGAAGGCTTTCGCATCGAACTGGTCCGCCCAGCCCCCCAGGAAGCTGCCGAAGTGGACGGGCAGGACCATCACGAATTAACTGGAGCCGGGGACTGTGGCGGGGCCGGCGTGGATGCCCGACGGCGTCGCCGCCGATATCACCGACGTCAGGTCGATGGTGGCGGCGGCGGCTGTGACGAACAGCGACAGCGCTGGCAAGCGCCTCCGTCAGGTGCAGCTTTGGCACTGCTTCGTGCCTGAGGGCTTGCGTTTGCGCGGGGGGGGGGGTGCGACTTGGAGCCCACCGCCCGGGCTTGGCACTGCTTCGTGCCTGAGGGCTTGCGTTTGCGGGGGGGGGTGCGACTCGGAGCCCACCGCCCGGGCTTGGCACTGCTTCGTGCCTGATGGGTTGCGTTTGCGCGTGGAGGGGTAGAGACTTGGAGCCCACCGCCCGGGCTTGGCACTGCTTCGTGCCTGAGGGCTTGCGTTTGCGCGTGGAGAGGAAAACTTGGAGCCCACCGCCCGGGCTTGGCACTTCTTCGTGCCTGATGGGTTGCGTTTGCGCCGGGGGGAGGTGCGACTCGGAGCCCACCGCCCGGGCTTGGCACTGCTTCGTGCCTGAGGGCTTGCGTTTGCGCGAGGAGGGGTGCGACTCGGAGCCCACCGCCCGGGCTTGGCACTGCTTCGTGCCTGAGGGCTTGCGTTTGCGCGTGGACGGGTAGAGACTTGGAGCCCACCGCCCGGGCTTGGCACTGCTTCGTGCCTGAGGGCTTGCGTTTGCGCCGGGGGGAGGTGCGACTCGGAGCCCATCGCCCCGGCTTGGCACTGCTTCGTGCCTGATGGGTTGCGTTTGCGCCGGGGGGGTGCGACTCGGAGCCCACCGCCCGGGCTTGGCACTGCTTCGTGCCTGATGGGTTGCGTTTGCGCCAGGAGCGGTAGAGACTCGGAGCCCACCGCCCGGGCTTGGCACTGCTTTGTGCCTGATGGGTTGCGTTTGCGCCGGGGGGAGGTGCGACTCGGAGCCCACCGCCCGGGCTTGGCACTTCTTCGTGCCTGATGGGTTGCGTTTGCGCCGGGGGGGGTGCGACTCGGAGCCCACCGCCCGGGCTTGGCACTGCTTCGTGCCTGAGGGCTTGCGTTTGCGCGGGGGGGGGTGCGACTCGGAGCCCACCGCCCGGGCTTGGCACTGCTTCGTGCCTGAGGGCTTGCGTTTGCGCGTGGACGGGTAGAGACTTGGAGCCCACCGCCCGGGCTTGGCACTGCTTCGTGCCTGAGGGCTTGCGTTTGCGCCGGGGGGAGGTGCGACTCGGAGCCCATCGCCCCGGCTTGGCACTGCTTCGTGCCTGATGGGTTGCGTTTGCGCCGGGGGGGTGCGACTCGGAGCCCACCGCCCGGGCTTGGCACTGCTTCGTGCCTGATGGGTTGCGTTTGCGCCAGGAGCGGTAGAGACTCGGAGCCCACCGCCCGGGCTTGGCACTGCTTTGTGCCTGATGGGTTGCGTTTGCGCCGGGGGGAGGTGCGACTCGGAGCCCACCGCCCGGGCTTGGCACTTCTTCGTGCCTGATGGGTTGCGTTTGCGCCGGGGGGGGTGCGACTCGGAGCCCACCGCCCGGGCTTGGCACTGCTTCGTGCCTGAGGGCTTGCGTTTGCGCGGGGGGGGGTGCGACTCGGAGCCCACCGCCCGGGCTTGGCACTGCTTCGTGCCTGAGGGCTTGCGTTTGCGCGTGGACGGGTAGAGACTTGGAGCCCACCGCCCGGGCTTGGCACTGCTTCGTGCCTGAGGGCTTGCGTTTGCGCCGGGGGGAGGTGCGACTCGGAGCCCATCGCCCCGGCTTGGCACTGCTTCGTGCCTGATGGGTTGCGTTTGCGCCGGGGGGGTGCGACTCGGAGCCCACCGCCCGGGCTTGGCACTGCTTCGTGCCTGATGGGTTGCGTTTGCGCCAGGAGCGGTAGAGACTCGGAGCCCACCGCCCGGGCTTGGCACTGCTTTGTGCCTGATGGGTTGCGTTTGCGCCGGGGGGAGGTGCGACTCGGAGCCCACCGCCCGGGCTTGGCACTTCTTCGTGCCTGATGGGTTGCGTTTGCGCCGGGGGGGGTGCGACTCGGAGCCCACCGCCCGGGCTTGGCACTGCTTCGTGCCTGAGGGCTTGCGTTTGCGCGGGGGGGGGTGCGACTCGGAGCCCACCGCCCGGGCTTGGCACTGCTTCGTGCCTGAGGGCTTGCGTTTGCGCCGGGGGGAGGTGCGACTCGGAGCCCACCGCCCGGGCTTGGCACTGCTTCGTGCCTGATGGGTTGCGTTTGCGCGTGGAGGGGTAGAGACTTGGAGCCCACCGCCCGGGCTTGGCACGGCTTCGTGCCTGAGGGCTTGCGTTTGCGCGTGGAGGGGTAGAGACTTGGAGCCCACCGCCCGGGCTTGGCACTGCTTCGTGCCTGATGGGTTGCGTTTGCGCCGGGGGGAGGTGCGACTCGGAGCCCACCGCCCGGGGTTGGCACTTCTTCGTGCCTGAGGGCTTGCGTTTGCGCCGGGGGGGTGCGACTCGGAGCCCACCGCCCGGGCTTGGCACTTCTTCGTGCCTGAGGGCTTGCGTTTGCGCCGGGGGGGTGCGACTCGGAGCCCACCGCCCCGGCTTGGCACTGCTTCGTGCCTGATGGGTTGCGTTTACGCGAGGAGGGGTAGAGACTCGGAGCCCACCGCCCCGGCTTGACACTGCTTCGTGCCTGATGGGTTGCGTTTGCGCCGGGGGGGGGGGGGGGTTGCGGCTCGGAGCCCACCGCCCGGGCTTGGCACTGCTTCGTGCCTGATGTGCCGTTTGCGCGAGGAGGGGTAGAGACCACTGCCGCCGCCAACCCCGCCGCCGCCACCACCGCCGCCGCCTCCACCGCCCCCGCTGCCGCCTCCCCCGCCGCCGCAACCACCGCCGCCACCACTGCCCCCGCCGCCGCCAACCCCGCCCCCGCCGCCGCCGCCGCCACCACCGCCGCCGCCGCCGCCTCCACCGCCTCCGCCGCTGCCTCCACCGCCGCCGCCGCCGCCTCCACCGCCTCCGCCGCTGCCTCCACCGCCGCCGCCACCACCGCCACCGCCGCCCCCACCAACGCCGCCGCCACCACCGCCACCGCCGCCACCACCAACGCCGCCGCCGCCGCCTCCCCCGCCGCCGCCGCCACCACCACCGCCGCCGCCGCCGCCGCCTCCACCGCCGCCGCCACCACCGCCGCCGCTGCTGCCGCCACCACCGCCCCGCCGCCGCCTCCTCCACGGCCGTCGTCACCTCCGCCAGCACCGGCGCCGCCGCCATCACCGCCACCACCGCCCCCGCCGCCCTCGCCGACACCGCCGCTGCCACCGCCGCCGCCACCACTACCCCCGCCGCCGCTAACCACGCCCCCGCCGCCGCCGCCGCCACCGCCACCGCCGCCGCCGCCGCCGCCTCCACCGCCCCCGCCGCTGCCTCCACTGCCGCCGCCACCATCACCGCCACCACCGCCCCCGCCGCCCTCGCCGCCACCGCCGCTGCCACCGCCGCCGCCACCACAGCCCCCGCCGCCGCCCCCGCCGCCGCCACCGCCGCCGCCGCCCCCGCCGCCGCCACCTCCGCCGCCACCACTGCCCCCGCCGCCGCTAACCACGCCCCCGCCGCCGCCGCCGCCCCCGCCGCCGCCGCCGCCGCCTCCACCGCCCCCGCCGCTGCCTCCACCGCCGCCGCCACCATCGCCGCCGCCGCCACCACCAACGCCACCGCCGCCGCCTCCCCCGCCGCCGCCGCCACCACCAATGCCGCCGCCGCCGCCGCCGCCCCCGCCGCCGCCCCCGCCGCCCCCGCCGCCGCTGCCACCAACCCCGCCACGGCCGTCGCCACCTCCGCCAGCACCGGCGCCGCCGCCATCACCGCCACCACCGCCCCCGCCGCCCAACCCCTCGCCGCCGTCGACGGAGCCGCCCAGCCCCTCGCCGCCGTCGTTGGAGCCGCCCAGCCCATCGCCGCCGTCTCTGGAGCCGCCAAGCCCCACGCCGCCGTCGACGGAGCCGCCGCCGCCACTGCCGCCGCCACCCCCGCCCCCGCCGCTGCCACCACCGCCGCCGCCTCCGCCGCCCCCGCTGCCGCCTCCCCCGCCGCCGCCGCCTCCTCCAACGCCACCACCGCCCCCGCCGCCGCCAACTCCGCCCCCGCCGCCGCCGCCGCCGCCACCACAGCCGCCGCCACCGCCGCTGCCACCGCCCCCGCCATGGCCGTCGCCACCTCCGCAAGCACCGCCGCCGCCGCCATCACCGCCACCATCGCCGCCGCCGCCCCCGCCGCCCTCGCCGCCACCGCCGCTGCCACCGCCGCCGCCACCACCACCGTCCCAGCCGCCGCCCCCGCCACCACCGCCCCCACTGCTTCCGCCGGCCCTGCTGCCGCCGCCCCCGCCGCCGCCCCCGCCGCCGCCCCCGCCGCCGCCACCGCCGCCTCCACCTCCGCCACCACCACTTCCGCCGCCACCCCCGCTTACCCCGCCGATCCCGCCGCCGCCACCGGCCCGGCCGCTACCACCACCGCCGCCGCCGCCCCAGCCGCCACCACCGCCGCCGCCGCCCATACCGCCACCACCGCCGCCGTCGACGGAGCCGCCCAACCCCTCGCCGCCGTCGACGGACCCGCCGCCGCCACTGCCGCCGCCACCCCCGCCCCCGCCGCCGTCACCACCGCCGCCGCCTCCGCCGCCCCCGCAGCCGCCTCCCCCGCCGCCGCCACCACCGTCGCCACCACCGCCCCCGCCGCCGCCACCCCCGCCCCCGCCGCCGCCGCCGCCGCCACCACCGCCGCCGCCGTCGCCTCCACCGCCGCCTCCGCCGCTTCCTCCGCCGCTGCTTCCACCGCCGCCGCCACCACCGCCGCCTCCTCCACCGCCGCCGCCGCCACCACCGCCGCCGCCGCCGTTACCACCCCCCCCCCCCCCCCCGCCCCCCCCCCCCCCCCCACCGCCCCCGCCACCCCCGCCCCCACTGCTACCACCCCCCCCGCCGCCGCCCCCGCCGCCACCACCGCCGCCGCCGCCCCCGCCGCCACCACCGCCGCCGCTGGAGCCGCCCAGCCCCTCGCCGCCGTCGACGGAGCCGCCCAGCCCCTCGCCGCCGTCGCTGGAGCCGCCCAGCCCCTCGCCGCCGTCGACGGAGCCGCCCAGCCCCTCGCCGCCGTCGCTGGAGCCGCCCAGCCCCTCGCCGCCGTCGCCGCCGTCGCCGGAGCCGCCCAGCCCCTCGCCGCCGTCGCCGCCGTCGCGGGAGCCGCCCAGCCCCTTGCCGCCGTCGCTGGAGCCGCCCAGCCCCTCGCCGCCGTCGCCGGCACAGCCCAGCTCCTCGCCACCCTCGCCGGCGCAGCTCTTCCCTGCGTCGCCATGGCCACGGTTTCAGGCTCGCTGCGCCGACCAACGGCCGGAAGGCGGCTTGGGTAAGTTGGATAATAAACACTGCGGTGGTGAAGGCGGGCAGAGAATGCTGGTATTCAGGCACAACACCGCGGTCAAGGTCATTGTAGCCGCCTTATTTGAGCCGTTCATTGAGGAGTTAGGTTCCGCAGAGATGTAGAGCCGGTGTTGCCGTCCGGAAGCGATGACACTCATTGCCCTTCTTTTCTCCTGCTCCTCCTGCCCCGCCATTCCCCCGTAGGTTCAGAAGGCCGCATTCAAAGTGGTGGCCCGGTATGGCACTGCAGCGACGGAAATAGCAGCCGCAGGCGCGGCAGCCGTTGCCACAGACGCAGCGCAGCAAGGCCGACTGGCGACCCGAAGCCCGCGCACGCGGACAGCAGCACAGCCCGCCCCGGCCTCAGATCCCGCTCCTCAGCCCCACCTGGTCTGCGAGCAGCAGTGGGAGCAGGACCTGCAGGAGCAGAAGCCCATGTTAGCAGTTACCGCCAGGAGCCAACCGCCCGGCCTTGGCACCGCTTCGTGCCTGAGGGCTTGCGTTTGCGCGAGGAGGGGTAGCGACTTTGAGCCCACCGCCCGGGCTTGGCATCGCTTCGTGCCTGAGGGCTTGCGTTTGCGCGAGGAGGGTTAGAGACTCGGAGCCCACCGCCATGGCTTGGCACTTCTTCGTGCCTGATGGGTTGCTTTTGCGCGAGGAGGGGTAGAGACTCGGAGCACACCGCCCGGGCTTGGCACTGCTTCGTGCCTGAGGGCTTGCATTTTTGCGCCGGGGGGAGGTGCGACTCGGAGCCCACCGCCCGGGCTTGGCACTGCTTCGTGCCTGATGGGTTGCGTTTGCGCCGGGGGGAGGTGCGACTCGGAGCCCACCGCCCGGGCTTGGCACTGCTTCGTGCCTGATGGGTTGCGTTTGCGCCAGGAGGGGTAGAGACTCGGAGCCCACCGCCCGGGCTTGGCACTGCTTCGTGCCTGAGGGCTTGCGTTTGCGCGAGGAGGGATAGAGACTCGGAGCCCACCGCCCGGGCTTGGCACTGCTTCATGCCTGAGGGCTTGCGTTTGCGCGAGGAGGGGTAGAGACTCGGAGCACACCGCCCGGGCTTGGCACTGCTTCGTGCCTGAGGGCTTGCATTGTTGCGCCGGGGGGAGGTGCGACTCGGAGCCCACCGCCCGGGCTTGGCACTGCTTCGTGCCTGATGGGTTGCGTTTGCGCCGGGGGGAGGTGCGACTCGGAGCCCACCGTCCGGGCTTGGCACTGCTTCATGCCTGAGGGCTTGCATTTTTGCGCCGAGAGGGGTAGAGACTCGGAGCCCACCGCCCGGGCTTGGCACCCCTTCGTGCCTGAGGGCTTGCATTTTTGCGCGAGGAGGGGTAGAGGCTCGGAGCCCACCGCCCGGGCTTGGCACCGCTTCGTGCCTGATGGGTTGCATTCGCGCGAGGAGGGATAGAGACTCGGAGCCCACCGCCCGGGCTTGGCACCGCTTCGTGCCTGATGGGTTGCGTTTGCGCCGGGGGGGTGCGACTCGGAGCCCACCGCCTGGGCTTGGCACTGCTTCGTGCCTGATGGGTTGCGTTTGCGCTGGGGGGAGTTGCGACTCGGAGCCCACCGCCCGGGCTTGGCACTGCTTCGTGCCTGATGGGTTGCGTTTGCGCGAGGAGGGATAGAGACTCGGAGCCCACCGCCCGGGCTTGGCACCGCTTCGTGCCTGATGGGTTGCGTTTGCGCCGGGGGGGTGCGACTCGGAGCCCACCGCCCGGGCTTGGCACTGCTTCGTGCCTGATGGGTTGCGTTTGCGCGAGGAGGGATAGAGACTCGGAGCCCACCGCCCGGGCTTGGCACTGCTTCGTGCCTGAGGGGTTGCGTTTACGCGAGGAGGGGTAGAGACTCGGAGCCCACCGCCCGGGCTTGGCACCGCTTCGTGCCTGAGGGCTTGCGTTTGCGCGTGGAGTGGTAGAGACTCGGAGCCCACCGCCCGGACTTGGCATTGCTTCGTGCCTGAGGGCTTATATTTTTGCGCCGAGAGGGGTAGAGACTCGGAGCCTTGGGTAGAGACTCGGAGACTTGGCACTGCTTCGTGCCTGATGGGTTGCGTTTGCGCCGGGGGGAGGTGCGACTCGGAGCCCACCGCCCGGGCTTGGCACTGCTTCGTGCCTGATGGGTTGCGTTTGCGCCAGGAGGGGTAGAGACTCGGAGCCCACCGCCCGGGCTTGGCACTGCTTCGTGCCGCCGCCCAGCCCCTCGCCGCCGGCACCGGAGCCGCACGGCCACTCGCCGCCGTCGCGGGAGCCGCCGAGCCCCTCGCCGCCTTCGCGAGAGTCGCCCAGCCCCTCGCCGCCGTCGCCGGACCCGCCCAGCCTCTCGCCGCCGCCGCTTGACCCGCCCTGCAACTCGTCGCCGCCGACGGAGCCGTCCAGCCCCTGTCCGCCGTCGTCGGAGCTGCCAAGCCCGTCGCCGCCGTCGCCGGAGATTCCAAGCCCCTCGCCGCCGTCGACAGAGCCGCCCAGCAGCCCCTCGCCGCCGTCGACGGAGCATGAGGCCGAAGGGAAGCGGGTGCGCCATGGCCACGGTTTCAGGCTCGCTGCGCCGACCAACGGTTGGAAGGCGGCTGGGGTAAGTTGGGATTGTAAACTTTGCGGCGGGGAAGGCGGAAAGAGAAAGCTGGTATTCAGGCTCAACACGCATTAAAGGTCATTGTAGCCGCCTTATTTGAGCCGTTCATTGAGGAGTTAGGTTCCGCAGAGATGTAGAGCCGGTGTTGCCGTCCGGAAGCGATGACACTCATTGCCCTTCTTTTCTCCTGCTCCTCCTGCCCCGCCATTCCCCCGTAGGTTCAGAAGGCCGCATTCAAAGTGGTGGCCCGGTATGGCACTGCAGCGACGGAAATAGCAGCCGCAGGCGCGGCAGCCGTTGCCACAGCCGCAGCGCAGCAAGGCCGACTGGCGACCCGAAGCTCGCGCACGCGGGCAGCAGCAGCCCCGCCCCGGTTTCAGATCCCGCTCCTCAGCCCCACCTGGTCTGCGAGCGGAAGCGGGAGCAGGACCTGCAGGAGCAGGAGCCCATGTTAGCAGTTCCCGCCAGGAGCCCACCGCCCGGGCTTGGCACTGCTTCGTGCCTGATGGATTGCGTTTGCGCGAGGAGGAGTAGAGACTCGGAGCCCACCGCCCGGGCTTGGCACTGCTTCGAGGCCCGGCAGCGGGCAGCAGTCCGCTTGTTGGTTGACGGGACAGCCCAGCAGAGCCAACAATCCCAACATGTTCAGCGGCGGGCTGTGCTGGATGCTCAGGAGCGAGTCGCAGCCCGGTTGTTGGAGGCAAGGAGTGCGTGGGAGGGCCGGCCGGCCTAGCACGAACAGCTGAACGCCCGGAAGCCACAGCTGTGACAGCGATCGGCGCAACAGCATGAGCAGCGGCCGCGACCGGCCGCGGGCGCGTCGTGCGTGGGGACGGGATGCGCGCGACAGTAAAGGGAAGAATGCCGGCTTGCCAAGAATGCCGGCTTGCCAATGCCAAGAATGCCGGCTTGCCAAGAATGCCGGCTTGCCAAGCGCTATACGTTGATGTCTTCGGCACTTCCTCAAAGGAGCACTGTCAGTGCGTACCTGGGGCAGCTCGCGTTAGTACAAGACAGTGTTGCAGCAACCGTCAACGGGTCGCGGTCTGAACTGGAATGGCTCCTGGGGCAGGGCGGCCCACCTTGGGCTACAACGTTGAGGAGTAATAACACGCGTCTGCAGGCTGTGCACAGTGCCCGGGAGCGGACCGCAGCCCGGTTGTTGGGGGCAAGGAATGTGTGGGAGGAGCCGGCTGGCCAGGCACGAACAGCTGAACGCCCGGAAGAAGCAGCTGTGACAGCGACCGGCGCAGCAGCATCAGCAGCGGCTGCGACAGGTGCGGGGGTGCGGGGAATGGGCCTGGAGCGGAAGACTTGCATGGATGGTAGGAAAGATAGATGGCATCATGCTGGCAGCAAAGGCAGCATCGTTGTGCGGACCGAAAACCGAGGCTCACTCTTTGTTCGCAGGTACCAAGAGAGAGCGTGGCTAGAAAGGGTAAGGTAGTGTGGTACGGTTCGCGACGAAAACAACACCTTGGGCGTGCGTGTCGTCCACTTCGCCGCGCCGGCGGAACTGTGAAACTGCCGTGTGGACCGACAGCCCCGCGGAACTGGGTTGTGCACGCGGTGCCGCATTACCGTCCGGACTGGTTTTAACCTAGGCATTTACAGGTTCTCGTGAGAGGTCCAGCCAGTTGGTTGACCACGTGCACCGAAAGTGCTTCCGGCGTTAGCTGTAGTATGCTGATTGTGTTGATAATAATCATTGCGTGGGATAGAGCGAGGTTCGTCATATCTGGACCCCGTGCGAGACGGAACCTGCAATCCACACTGACTGTCGCCCGTCTTTCTATCAACCCACGCGTTCCACAACTCTACGGCGCGACCAAAATTCCGGGATCGCGAGGGATCGCCGCAGGCTCTTCTTGTGTATATATGCATCCGTATCATTCGTAAGAAAAGATATGCTTTGTTACGGATATCTTTTGTTACGGATGTATGCATGCATATGTATGTACAGACAGCTCACTGTTACAGCGGTTTCTACTACTCCAGTGGACGTACTTTTCCACTACATCAGTAGACACAAACTCCGCAGCGCTTGTTCTTTTATTATACAATACGTTATTACAGTACACATAATTAGTTTATGATGCTGGATTCTTAGCCAGCCCTTGGCTCGTAATGTTCCCGGATGTGCCAGTACCTACCTGCACTGCTTTACCCTCGTGGCCGTAATACTTCTTGTGTTCATCTATAGTTCTTAAGGATTGAAGCTTAAATGCCCCGAGCCGGCCGGCGGCTTCTTGGCGGGGCAGCTCGTCGGCATCCGCTCTCACCACCTCGGCAACATGTCCAGAGATGGAGTAGACCATGGTTTTGACAGCAGGAAGTTTACTTCCGTGTCGGATCGTAGCAAGCTTGGCCGCAAGCGGGTCCAAGTGCAGTTAAATGATGACAGCCCTAACAAGAAGCCACGGCTTACTGAGACTCGACCATTAGATCATTTCTTCAAGCTTCGTCAAAGGAGGGCAAATGAGTCAAGCTCCGAAGACAGCGAGACGGCCGACCCTGACCCCGGCCCTGGGCCACGCTCGGGCCCCCACGCCGACACGAATCCCCCGCCTTCCCCAACCCCACCGCCCCCCAGCCCGCCTGACGACGGATTCGACAGCCCACTCGGAGCAAGCATAACTCAGACCACAGCCCGCAGCAGAGCCGATACTAATGCCCGTCAGCAAGCAGCGCGGGCGGGTGGGGGTCAGGGGTACTCCATCCAATGCCCAGGGGGGTTTGGGGGACAGACACACAGAGATAGGCAGACAGAGAGAGACAGACAGAGAAAACACGAGGCCAAAGCCGCGATGGGGAGAAGGCGTAAGGGGGGGCAATCTGAGACTTGGGGTTGGGAGCGTTTGTTGTAAACGGAGCCCACAAAGCGCCCACAGCGTCAACCCCAGCCTCCTGCTGCCCCCCCCCGTCCACATCTCCCTACCTGTGCCGTACTGTCGGGGTAGCGGGTTGCGACTCGCATCCCTGTTTGCCCCAAAACAGGGCATGTGCGTGGGTTCGCACAGATTTCCACTAGGTTAGTAGAAACGAATGTGGTTTCTACTACTGTAGTAGCCGCACGCGGCAGAGCGGTTCATTAACGTTGCATGTCAGGGGCTGCCGTACAGTGGACCTGCCTGGTAGTGTTTGCACCCAACCTGTGCCGTACTGTCGGGGTGGAGGGTCGCGACGCGTATCACGCATGTGCCCCAAAGCCTGGTTTCCACAGGGCATGTGCGTGGGTTCGCACAGATTTCCACTAGGTTAGTAGAAACGAATGTGGTTTCTACTACTGTAGTAGCCGCGCGCGGCAGCGCGGCTCATTAACGTTGCATGTCAGGGGCTGCCGTACAGTGGGCCTGCCTGGTAGTGTTTGCACCCAACCTGTGCCGTACTGTCGGGGTGGCGGGTCGCGACGCGCATCCCTGTTTGCCCCACGACCTGGTTGCTGCACTGGGCCGGCAGCCAGCCCTCAGGACCCACGGGCCACCCACCCCACACATGCAAAAGTCGGAATCTTGCAGCAACAACATAGCCCCCACCGTTTTCGGATATGACGAATCAAGTGGTGAAGTCCGTTTTTCAATCCGAGGTACACTGGTCTCCGGCACTGGGCCGGCGGCCGCCTCCCAAGCCTTCTGCCCTCAGGACCCACGGGCCACCCACCCGACACATGCAAAAGTCGGAATCTTGCAGCAACAACATAGCCCCCACCGTTTTCTGATATGACGAATCAAGTGGTGAAGTCCGTTTTTCAATCCGAGGTACACTAGTCTCCGGCACTGGGCCGGCGGCCGCCTCCCTGTTGTGTAATGAAAATAGCTAAGATAGTCCACTGCTGTGGTGGCAGTGAAAACCGCCGATTGAGAGATATGATTAGCCTTAAGTATCCACGAGTCTCGTGGAGCGTGTGCAGATCACGCTTGTAGTACATCCGTAGTAGAATCTCCATAGGAGAGTATACTCTCAACCGGACTCAGACCGAGAAGTGAAGTGCAGCCCAGAGTGAGTATCGGACAGACTCCCGATACGGCTCAGCACTACCAGAGACCAGATGTCTCGACCGCCGTCAGAGTACGTCGGCCCCAAGGATACGCCCAGACAGCATAACCTTTACAGATATATGCATACAGATATTATGCATATTCAGATTATTATTCGCATGCACAGATGCATCACTCAGACCTGCCGACAGTTATTAGCAGTTAGTTAAGACAGTTACTTATTCGAATGCAGACAGTTATTAACAGCGCAGCGTATCAGAATACGTGACACAACACTCCCAAGCCTTCTGCCCTCAGGACCCACGGGCCACCCACCCGACACATGCAAAAGTCGGAATCTTGCAGCAACAACATAGCCCCCACCGTTTTTTGATATGACGAATCTAGTGGTGAAGTCCGTTTGTGAGGTCCACTGTACGGCAGACCCTGATATGCAACGTTAATGAGCCGCGCTGCCGCGTGCTGCTACTACAGTAGTAGAAACCGCAACCGTTTCTACTAAGCTAGTGGAAATCAGTGCGCAAACCCGCCACCCCGACAGTACGGCACTGGGTGGTGGTGTCAACACTCCCAGGCAGATCCAGGCAGCCCCTGATATGCAACGTTAACGAGCCACGCTGCCGCGCGCGGCTACTACAGTAGTAGAAACCGCAACCGTTTCTACTAAGCTAGTGGAAATCAGTGCGCACCACGCACCTGCCCTGCGGAAACCATGCTGAGGGGCAAACAGGGATGCGAGTCGCGACCCGCCACCCCGACAGTACGGCACTGGGTGGTGGTGTCAACACTCCCAGGCAGATCCAGGCAGCCCCTGATATGCAACGTTAATGAGCCGCGCTGCCGCGCGCGGCTACTGCAGTAGTAGAAACCGCAACCGTTTCTACTAAGCTAGTGGAAATCAGTGCGCACCACGCACCTGCCCTGCGGAAACCATGCTGACGGGCAAACAGGGATGCGAGTCGCGACCCGCCACCCCGACAGTACGGCACTGGGTGGTGGTGTCAACACTCCCAGGCAGATCCAGGCAGCCCCTGATATGCAACGTTAACGAGCCACGCTGCCGCGCGCGGCTACTGCAGTAGTACAAACCGCAACCGTTTCTACTAAGCTAGTGGAAGTCAGTGCGGACCACGCACATGCCCTGCGGAAACCAGGCTCAGGGGCGAACAGGGATGCGAGTCGCGACCCGCCACCCCGACAGCACGGCACTGGGTGGTGGTGTCAACACTCCCAGGCAGGTCCACTGTACGCCAGCCCCTGACAGCTTCACACCGAAATCCAGCCTATCTTCTCTCTCCTAACATGCTGAGTGGAATTGAATAGCGGAGCTGAGAGGCAGTCATCCCCGCGACAATTCCTATTGAGACGTTTTAGCTCTTTGAGTTTCTTGTCTGTGAGGACTACCTTGTCAGCTCTAAGAAGTAATGCCAAAGTAGAGTGAGGAGCTTGACGCCTAGGCAAACTATCCGCCGCCCTGACCACTGGCATCCCGGCGGGATGTCGCAACGCTCCTCGAATTTCATAAAAAAATAGTGTCAGTCACTTAAATGCATTACTATTAAAGATATTAAGCAATTTGTTTTACAAATGTCAAAAGTCGTCTACTACTCCAGTGGAAAAGTACGTCCACTGGCTTAGTAGAAACTGCTGTACGCCTAAGACAGTACAGGTATACATCCGTAACAAAACATAGCTAACCGTAATAACAAAACATAGCTAACCGTAATAACAAAACATCCGTAACAAAACGTCCGTAACAAATCAAATATATACATTCTGTATACATCTGTAACAATAGAAGCCTCTGATCTGAAGCATTAAATACCCATGTTCGCGAACAAGTCACTCGGACGATCTGAATACATGATGATGATGATGATGATGATGATGATGACCATGGGACAGAAGAATATGCCTCCAGATAGCAAGACGCCTAGACACCAGGACACGCTTATATGTTCAGTTCAACAGCCTGTAATAGTCACGCGCGAGTTTGGCAGTTTGGGAAGAATCCCGCACGCCGATAAGATGTACGACAGTACGACTGTTATACTCGCCAAGTCGTAAATCGGGCCACATTGGCGAGAATGATAGCGACTTTTGGCGACGTGGTATTTTGGCGAATTGCGACAAAGTCGCACTGCACCCTGCCGACCAGTGTCGACGCTTCAAAGAGGTAAGAGGCTGTTGGCGAACGGCTGTGCTTGAAATCACAACTTGAGCGCGGGCGCTGCTGCAAGCTGCGGCACTCAGGCTGCTGGGACGGATGGGAAGGGAAACGGGCGGGGCTCGTCACCAGCTGTGCGCATCATTGGCCAGCAGTCGCCGCGCCAGTCGCCGGTACGTATTTATCTGCCATCTACATGCATAATTAATTTCGGTCTTTGGAAACCACGCACTGCAGGGGGAGAAAGCGCTGCGTCCGGACTTGCTAACGAATGGCAAGTCCAGCGACGGCGATGTTGAACGACTCGCGTCAGCAGCGCTGCGCCCGGCGCTTGCTGATGTGCATCATCATCTGTTGCATTCAAGCTCTACTGCGCACAGCGCAAGGCGCTGGATTTGTGTGCATGGTGGCAGACGATGCGGACATCAAGGTACGTAACTCAATCGACTGGACAGACCTCGCTCATACACGCACGCACCGGCATACGTACTAGCTCTACAGCGCCATCAATCCTCCCAGCTTTTTTTTAAATTTACTCTCGATCTTTGTAAATAAAGCAAATATCTCGGAGGTGCGGCGGTCAGCTGCCTCGGCGGAGGACGACCGACCATAGAATTGGCGACATGCTTCCTTGTCGATCGAGCATTCTCAGCAAATAAAACGAAGACAATTCTTGATTCTCGGCCGCAGCCACCTCTTTAGGATGCGGAATTTACAAGGGGGACCGGTTTTCACACCGGTCGCTAGCCGTACAGGCTAGACATCCTGTTCATCCTACCCCAGGGGCACCCGCAAAGGGGTGCCAAACGCAAAGCCACCAGGGCCCACCAGCACCAAGCCCGCACGACGCACGAAGCGTGAATGAGTCAGAGACAAGGAGCGCCGACCATGCTCCTGGAAAACCTCTTTAGGATGCGGGGTGGGGGAAAACCTCTTTAGCCCGTCAGTTGGGACGGGTGAAGGGTACGGCAGCGCCCACATTCATTTGACGCCTGGGATGGTTGCTGATGGGTAACGGCGCGTGCGCGGTGCTTGAAGTTTTTTGGTGAACGAATTGCGTGCAGCAAAGCACAGAATGGGGCTGGAATGGGCATGAACCGAAAGCGATTTGTCTCATTGGACGGCGAAGGATGACGCCATGAGTGTCCTTGGCCGGCGAAGGCTGATAGTGCATTGTCCGGCAACGGTACGGCAATGCGCACAAGCATTCCATTTGACGCCTGGGATGGTTTCTGATGGGTAACGGTGATGCTGTTGTGTTGTTTGATTCTATGTGAATTGATTGCGTGGAGCGATGCACACAATGGGGTTGGAATGTGCGTGCACCGAATGCGCTGGGTGGCTTTGGATGGCGAAGAATGACGCCATTGCTGTCCTTGGACGGCGAAGGGTGATAGTGCTTTGTCCGGCAATCGTACGGCAACACGCACCTTCATTTGAAGCCTGGAATGCTTTCGTTGCTGATGGGTAACGGTGCTCCTTATGTGTTGTATGTTATGTGATAACACCCTGGAGCCCACTGACGGGCTCCAGGGTCTAAGTTAGTGTATGTATCGTATTAGCTTTGATACGCTTTCACACCGTTCGTGACATCCCGTTCGTGACATCCCGCCGTTCGTGACATCCCGTTCGTGACATCCCGTTCGTGACATCCCGTGAAATGAATAAACGTTTCATCCTTACACTTTCCAAGCTACTTGACGCGCACTGTACCAGCGCACGTCTCCAGCACTAGACTTGCTTGCCGTCATGTGTCTCGATCGGGGAATGGTCTATCAAGTCTTCACACACGTGACGTCACACCCCCGCATCGAACCCACCCTTCATAGTTATAGTAATTAGTCCTGAGACCAATAGGGGTGTTTCTATGGCTTAGGGTTCCGGGCGTATCGTATCGTACATAGAATGCGCGTAGAATCCGTACAGGGGCCGTTTCCATCGACCTCCTGAAACCATAGTGGAACCAATACAATTTTGCACCTATTGCTTGAAGCAACCTTATGTTATTGTATCTTAAATTTAGGACAGTCCGTTAGAGCTATCGGCACCTCGAACCCACGCCGATATAAGGATGGCTCCCACAAACGAAGGTCATTGCCCTGCTTATGGTGATGAACCGATACAGACTCCAGATGTTCGCCATCTTGACCCAGAAGTCCGAGATTGACATTCTGATGCGGCGCATTCAACGAAAAGGAACCCCAGTTGTTCATGGTCTAGTGATGGCTTGCAACCCCCTGCTTGCAAACGCGCCCTCGCATAAGAGGCTAATATGCTATGGCTTGATAACTTCTAGTATACAGCAAGACATCTATGAATGCCTCTGAGGATTGCTCATTTCCATGCTAAGAAGCCGCTCCTTATGAACAATTAGCCTAGGGAAAAGCCCGCTTTTGAGTACGTCGATGGCCAAGGAAGCGGGAAAGTTGCACTAATAAGCTCGCTCCACTAGCTCCACTAGCTCCATCCTACGACTTCCTACTTTGCTACGGGCGGCCAAAGTCGGGCATTTTCGGTTCTGTAGGGTCAATTTGCGCTAATTTGCGCCGCGGGGAAATTCGGCGCGGGGAAATTCGGCGCGGGTAAATTTTGCTAAGGAACATTTTCCTACGCTACGGTGGGACGAGCATCCCCGTAGGTCCCCGTAGATTGTGGTTTCGGGCCCATAGAAACACCCCTAATGAATGGTTAATAAGCACCGGAGAAGTTGTGCGTGATCCCGGAATGTTATGACCAGTACATGCACCAGTACATGCACATGTATGTGGCCCGGTAATAATAACGGGGCCCTACGGGGCGGTACAGCCACATAGTCAGCAGCACTGAAGCACGCTGATAACAGGATAAAAGTAAGAGAAAGACACACGCGGAATTATATATGTGAGCCGCAAGCGAGGGGCGGCGAAGCGAAACGCACGGGGTCATACAATGCCAAGCGCCGTCAGGCCGCCAGCTGCGTAACATATTTGTATGTCGGTTCAAAGACTAACTGTATCGTATTGGGCGCACCTACCCGTACTCTTATATACGTTGAATGCAGAAGGAAGGCGTATTTGGCAGCAACGCGTACAGTGGGACGGTAGTTGCTTTACGTACTGTTATATATTGGGCTCCTATTCTGAGCCATTATGGAGCCATGACACTTTAAAGACACCTTTACGACGCAAATGGTCACTTTCAATGACGTTGTTGCTATGGACTCCAGCCGTGCGGGGTGCCAGCAGCATGGGGCTGGGCCGGCCGTTCTGCAAGCGTTCAGCAAGAAACCGTGACAACGCCGTGACGGCGCGCCCCTCGTCGCGCCTTGCCCCTTTGATGCGGCAATTCCATCATCCATCATTTACTCGCCGCGTAAAAGGCTTCTAAACAGGTGCTGCCATAGAATGCCGGTTTCCACCAGCCCGGGTTCCCGTCACCAGTAAACACTCTGTCATGACGGATTACTGAATTCGTTCGATTTGCGGGACAGGCGCGCTGGTCTGAGGTCGAAGGCGAGGTTACGGTGTAATGTCGCATGGGTCTGTGGGTCGCTAGTGCGTATCATATTTGAGATGTGGTTGGTTTGGAAGATGTGTTTTATGGTTGGTTTATTTCCATTGCGTTGATCTCCTGGCAGTCTGGTGGTTTGCTTACCTGTGGTTGGTTTCTGGTACGGCAGTCATGATCTGTTGGTTCTTAAGGGTCATTTCGACGCTGTCCTAGCGTCTCGTGTCACGATTGACTGCTCGACGCTTAGTCGTAGCCTGATTCGCGACAGTGAGTATCATGTGAGGAATTAGGATCATTGGGCGAATGTAGCCCAGGCCTCCCGTGGAACGATGAGACCCGGAAGTCGCGTACCGAGGACCACTACTCGTTTGTAACGGAACCCTGACATATTTCGTAGTCAGACTACTGGCCGGTCTATGAATTGGGCTACGGAGCAGCGAGTTCGTCAGCCTGATGGTGCTACCTGATGGCGTTCCTTCGGCGGCTTTCCGTTATTCCAGCTTTGGTGCTGCAGGCGGAATATTCCTATCTGCTGCCATTGCTTCACTTTCCTCCTTCTCTTTCTACCTTCACACCACAACCTTCAAAGTTCTGGTATCCAGAGTGTGTGAAACCCAGCGAGTACGGTAATCGGGCGTGACAACTCCATCAAGATCAACATGCCCGCTAAAAGTCAGTACCAGTATTATTTTAGTGTCGAAAGCATCCGAATGGTAATCCACAAAACATATAATTGTATATAATCGATACAACTTGACAATTACTCCGGTATCTGGCCCGCTTTGTCTCTGGGTCCTGTAGCTGAGCGGCCTTAATGACAAGTGGGTTGCCTCGCTCGCAATAAATGAGCCTTGAGGAGCCCAAAGAAGAATACACGGAACAATACCGCCTTAGGATTCAGTGTAACGGGGATTATTTCTTCGCCGAACCCTGCACGGCGGCAAATTTTATGGATGGGGGGCATAGCGTGAATGATGGGGGAAGGGGGGTCTGGACCCCCTCTCCGTTACCATTCATACGGCAAATTTGAGGCACCGACTCCCTCCATATTGAACACTCAAAATCGTAAAACAAATATCTAAAATTCCTAAAAATGTTGGGCAAAAAGATATTAATATCCTAGCCTGACCACAACCCAACGGCACTACCCAATTCCGGGATCGCCGCAGGCCCTTCTTGTAATAAATAACCAAACAGCATTAGTAATTAGTAATTGGTAATTAGTAATCTGTACTTGTAATCCCAGCAGCGGTTGGCAATCGCCGAGGTAACGTTTCGCAACCAACCATTGCATGCATGATTGATGAAGTGTCAAATCGTTATACGCTCTGCCGTACACAAACATCACCCTACATTACGGGCGAAAGAACTAAGTTCCAACCCCTGGAATATTTTCCTTGCATGCCTGATGTGTAATCCGCCTACATACAGGGAACTTGCCAAGGCCCATCCTGCGGAGGGCTCTACCCGAGTCTGATCCGGTCAGCTCTGGAGTCGGCCCCTAGTGACGCAAACGGCATTCTGGCCATCGGCTTCTTTCTTGGCGATAGTGTAAGCTCATGCGCGTGCGTGCAAAACAATGTACTACTTAGACAATAATTTGACATTTACTAGTTGACAATTATGGCTGATGAATCAATCCAAGACAACTCGTTGACGGAGCTGGGCCTGTTCACCGCTGTCAACGCTCTGACGGCGCATGCATGTATGTCGGCACCCTACCGTACCGGGGACCCGGTCCATCCGTCAGGCGCTTATTCTTGCCAACTTTCATTATTACTCGCTTAATTATGTACTTACTTGTACTGGGTGCGTTATACGTATTTACCAATACAGCTTGTTTGGATATAATTATTGACAGAGCAGCGTGCCGTACATAGCTTCAACTTAATGGGTGCATCTAGGGCGGGTGGCCTCCACCTCGACGAGCAAAGGATGTTCATATCGACATATGCATGTTTGGCTCTTGATCGCAAATGCCGAGCGAGCATGATCTCATCCCAGTGAACGCGCATTTGTACCCAAGCACGTCATGTCGTCCATCCGCCTGCTTGCCATTGCTGGCCACGCTATGCATTTTTTGTTTTGAGAGCAGGCCGCCCGCAAGTCCCTGGAGGGCTGGGTCAGCGCTGCGGGCTACTCGGCCTCGATCATATCATCACCTATGTCAACGAGCCCGCCTTGGTGCCGACCTACAACCTAAGCGCATACAAGCTGCTCTACCTGCCCGCTGGCACGCCGGGCCAGGTGGAAGCCAGTTGGTTGTACGCACATGGGGGCCTAACAACCCGCCTGTACGATGCCGTAATTACAATTCGGGACAACATTAAACAATTTGTGAACGACCGAGGTGCGAGCATGTGTTGGTGCGTATCGGTTGTTAATGTATGTAAGCGCATGCGTTCAGTTTGCCTCGGCTATATATGCGTGGCAACGTGCGTGTGGGTGACGGATAAGGGTTTATATGTGCAGATGTGCAACTGTACAGCTTGTCGATCAGTTCAGATGTATCGAGCGAGATTCCGTACAACTTTGCCATGGCGCGGGCTGTGTGCACATGGGCATGCATGTATAGGAGCTGTGAGATGTAACGCCCGCCTGTTTGTTGGTGTTGCACGGATGGCATGGATGGTTTTGTGCTTCTTTATTTGTTACTTGTTCGATCGACCGCTTCGACATAACAGCAGCATTCGCGCAAATTATCAAGACATCCCCCGCATTCCGATCCACTTCCCCTACCAAACGAACCCCGGTTTAAGTCGGGTATTAGACCAGGTTAGGCACGGTTAGCAAGACTTAGCTGTATGGCGCTTCTGCAAGCAGCCACCTTTAACTCCGGCCAAGCAGAGTTAAACACGACTTAAACTGTCGTTTTTCGAGTTAAGGGCGACTTAAGAGGCATTTAGGCTGATTTAGCTAGGAGCGTCCAGATAGGGCTGGATTAGAATTAGCCGGAGTTTGGCCGAGTTGGCTGCAATTACCCTAGTTTAGCTATGCTTAGGGTTAGCAGCAGAACACGGACTTAAACACTGTATTTATCCTTACTTACAGCTGGAAGAGTTTAACCAACGACTTAGTCGTTCTGAAGGCCGGATGAGTTAAACACAAAACTTACACACTAATGTGGCTGGAAGAATTACGCTGAGGATTTACCCAATCTTATACCCAGTGGGTGGCATGCTTAACCAATAGAGGAATCAGGTTCGCGACCTTTACACGACGTCCGGGCTTTGTAAGCACCGTTTTTGAGTAGTCCTACTAAAGGCACTAGACGTGACTCCTCCATCTAAGACGCATCGCAATTTATTGCAAACACGGGGTACAGGGCAGGAAATAGACATGCAACAGCAGGCACCTATGAAGCACCGCCTTGCACGGATCCCTCTGCATCACCAATTCGTCCATGGCACCAGGAGCGCGCTGTTGTGGCACATAACCCACACGAAATCAAATGGTCTAAGGTCACCACCGACGGTTGCCTACCGACGGGCACCACCGGAGCCAAAAACACGACCCATTTCATCAAGAGGGCTAGGAGGGCCGCATGCAGCCTAGCGCCACTGTATGGTGGCTGACAGGTATGGTAGCAGGTGACGACACACACTGCCTTGCCCACTACTCAACAATGTGGGGCCAACACTCAACTAGATAGTGCACTCATCTCCCCATGAAGCAACACCCCGACGATACCGACAAACAGATAGCAATCCAAGTCAGACCATGGCACTCCGCCGCTCCCTCTGAGTACCAATACAACATGCCTGCAATATCCTACCCTGCAGTGAGGCTGGCATACATACGTACAGGTGCGAAGCACCTTTGATCCGCCTACTGATGCTTAGCAAAGCAAGCCCGCATGAGGCTTCATGCCAGCGAAGCATAACAACTGAGTACTTCCAACCCTCTGCCACCCCCCTCCCCCCGCACCCCTGCCGCCGTGTCCCCACCCCCGCTGCAGGCAACAATCCTTTACTCCGCTGGCTGCCCCCCCGCCATGTCCAGGGCCCCCTTGACAGCTCGCCGAGCGTTGATGAGTGAGGCCTCTTGCAGCCCCCACTTGAGCTTTGCGAAGTCGATGGCGTTTCTGCCATCCATCACCGCCAGCAGGCCGACCACCGGCCACTCAACCTGTGATTGTAAAAAAGCAGTGCAGTGTGATGTTTCAATAGTCACCACTCGTTGACTTACACGCACGTGTATGATAGGTGTGCACGCACTGGTCCCCTTACCTCAGCAAACATGACCGGGCACTTCATAGTCCCGTCAAAGTCGGGCACTGGCACGGGCAGGTGGATGACACCCGGCCAGTTCTTGGTGGCCGTTGTCGACACGACCAGGACCTTCACCTTGCTACCAGGCTCCGCCTCGGCGTCCTGCACATACATGAATGAATGCCCGCTTCAGAAGATGATACATACGAACTGCAGTCAGCACACAACATCTACACTTTCGGATCACTCACCAGTGGACCCAGAAGCAAGCCCACTGCCAAGGGCAGTGGCTTGCCCTTTGCACCGGCCTTGGCGCCCATCAAAGAATGATATCAGCGATCTTGGTACTCGCGATCTGGGTACATCGCGATGCACTTGGCCTCTAAGCAGCGGCCTGTGCAGACAGCAGGCCCACCAGGGCGGGTTCACAACTAACGGAGTGGCTCCATATGGTAGTCAGGGGTGAGGCGGGCGCCCCGAGCGGTGCTTAGCAGGTAGTTCTTGCGGGTTCTCCCTCCCCAAAATGCAGTTTGTGGTGCAAGGGGAGTCAAGCCTCATTTCTGCGGAAGACCTTTGACGAGGAGTGGTAGCTCTAGAGTCTTGCTGTACAGGTGGCTTGGTACGGCAGTTGTGCATTAGTGTCCGTAGAGCTCCGAGTTGGTGTTTGATGTCTCGTCTTCCCCGATGTCTAGCGGTTTACCTATTTTCGTTGCGGTCTTTTTCTAATTAGCATTCAGTCGGCTTCGTTGTTGGTTTCTTAAGCTAGTCCGCGGATTCCTTGCCCGTCCACCCTCCCCTGGTTCTCGTTGCGCTCGCACCTTGGCTGCACGGGTGCTCGCGTGTCTGTGTGTGTGCCGTGTCTGTCTGTCCTTGGGTTCGTGCGCCTTTGGGTTTAGGCCGGTCCAACGGCGGGGGAGGTTATCCCTCTTGACTCTGGTTCACTTTTGCCACACCCATCGCTAACCTGGGCACCGTTTTTTTGCTCGATCGACGGAATCGGAGTGCATGTGTCTGTTGGTGTTTTGCCGTCCGGTTCCGTTGCGGTCGGTTGTTGCTGTTCTGTGTTGGGGCCGTTTGTTCGTGGGCCGCGGTGCGGTGTGTTCTCCTCCTGCTTCGGGGTGTGTGCTATACCGCAGGCTAGTCGGGGCAGTAGGCAGCTGGGCAGAGTGCTGGCACTGAGAGCAGCAAGCGGCGTCACTGTTGGGCGTGCGTCGGCCGGCAGGAGAGTTTCAGCGGCGGTTTTCTCACCATCTTTCACCGTCCCAAGCGGGGGAACGACAGTGGTTGGGATGCGTGCCCAGGGTTTGTAAGCGGCACCAATTTGTAAGGGCTACATGCGGCCACCGATGCAAGGGCATACTCGTGTAACTGTACGGTCGAGTCCTGTCGAGCGTCCGTCTATGTGCCCCACATAAGCAATCGAATCGGCAGCTCGGCACGGAACATATCCTGTCCTCATGGACGGACGCACCTTGTAAGTACGTCAAAGTGACTGTAAGATTGGATACATCCCGCTAAGTGGTGCTAACCCAACATTTCGGACTTACACAGCTAAAGGTGGGGGCTAATACCTCGCTAACTCAAAGTCGGTTATAAGTTGTGCCTTATCCGCACATGCCGTGATAATCCTGCTTAGGCTAAGACGGCCACAACCTTAGCCAGACTTAAACCGGGGTTCGTTTGGTAGGGTTCAGTGCTTCGTTATTTGCTGCGTGTTCGCAGGGGGTTCCCTTATTTCCATGAGACCGTGTTTGACGCCTCATCAAAGATACACCTGTCTGCCGACGCCGCTGACCCTGGTGCCGCACCAGTATCAGGCGGTGACCGCCACGAAGGAACTGGGGATTCACTGCCCCACATGCAATGACAGGTAGGCATGCCGTGTACCGGTATACGAACATTGGGGGCCCCTATATATACGCACGTGTACGTTCTCACAGCTGGCAAAGCTAGGAATGAAGATGTCCGACGAAACAGGGTCGTCAGGGCACCAGGACAGGCTCCATGCCGGATGAAAAGGGGGAGGAATTCTGCTTTGCCTCGAGTGCAGGAGGGTGGAGTTGCTCACACGGCGCCGTTTAGCGCTGAAAATAAAGCGCCGAAGCGCGGTCAGGCGCCACACGGCGCGGTCTGGCGCTCTGTGCCGTCGTCCAAGCTAGGCAAGCGGGCGCCCTCGGGAGCGTCCTCACCAACCGAATCACCGTCACGCACTAAGGCCGCGGGATGGGAAACAATATCCGCACGGGCTCTACGCCCATTCAAATAAAGCGCCAAACAAAAACGAACCAACAAACTTCACCCGCGGACGGTGTGTCAGCGACGCTTAACGAAAGCACCGACAGCAGCAGGCGCAAGGTCGCCTGGTTTTCCTAGGGCGACCCCTGCCGACGCTTCACACGCAGCAAAACAAGGCGGGTTCGCTGTTACGCCATTGAGTAAGCTGTGCGGCACTGAGAGCCTATCATCGCCCGCTTGCCGTACGCTTCCTGGCACATGTGCCTAGCTCCCGACAGCAACCTGGGCCGAGCTCCGAGGGCCTATGGCGCTTGTAACCTCGACAGGGCGGGCGGGTGGGAAGCGAGTAACGGCTACCATACATTATCTTATTAGAAGCTCTAGTCGCTTCGCTCCTGCCGCGTCTAAGCGACCAATCTTTCCATCTCATTAATGCACACCATGCATTTCTGCCAAGAGCAACGCTCTGACCCGCATATGATCAGGGAAGCCTCTCTGCTGCATACATTTTTCACGTAATACAAACGCACACGCTGTGAACTCTTTCACCCACCTTGTCGATGTTTGACGCGCGCGGATGTATGGCTGCAGCAACCTCAACGGCAACAGCAGTACATCGTTTTCCGGGTACTTCACGGGTCCCATCGGCTGGGGCGGGCTACGTGTAATGGCGCACAGGACAGGCCGGTGCCCCGTGCCGTCCGGTCCAAAGCAGGACTGTGAGGCCACAGGTCCCCCTTCTCCCCCTCCTCCCTCTCCTCCCCCTTCTCCCCCTCCTCCCTCTCCTCCCCCTTCTCCCCCACCTCCCTCTCCTCCCCCTTCTCCCCCTCCTCCCTCTCCTCCCCCTTCTCCCCCTCCTCCCTCTCCTCCCCCTTCTCCCCCACCTCCCTCTCCTCCCCCTTCTCCCCCTCCTCCCTCTCCTCCCCCTTCTCCCCCTCCTCCCTCTCCTCCCCCTTCTCCCCCTCCTCCCTCTCCTCCCCCTTCTCCCTCTCCTCCCCCTTCTCCCCCTCCTCCCCCACCGCCTCCCCCATCTACCCCATCTACCCCATCGTCCCCACCTCCCGCATCGTCTCGCTTCCTCCAGGAGCCTCCACGGTCAACATCTGTCAATGAAAGCCTCCAATTCCGGCCCCCTCCAGCATCGTCGAATTCACGCTTTGTGTCGCCCCCTGCACCACCAAACACAGAAGTGGATTACCACTTCTTGATTGCATCAATTGAATTCAAGGTGCGAGCTATCAAAGGAATGAAGGGTGGCTCTGCTAGCTGAACACATGTCCTAGCTACATATATACATGACATTTTCCAGGAGTTGACATTAGTGCTGCTATCTTCTGTTTGAGGTCTTGTACCGGATGGAATTATTTGCCAGAGCATCCTTGGCAAGGGGTTGGTGTCGGCTTCCTTAAAGCCGGAAAAAGGGCGGGGCCCTGTTAAATCCGTATGGGAGGAGTTGAGTGCTAGGGAGTTGGGTCGAACTGCTGGATGCCCACTGGTTAAGTGAGAGCACCTATGGGGCTCTGACAACGTGATTTCGGGCAGTTTCACCACGAGAGGTTCGAGATGCAATCGAACCGATTCAGCTGGTGGGGCTTCGAGCCTGGCCGGCGAGTGGCCCCCATGAACAAAGTGATGACCGTCTGCCACGTTGAGATGTAGCCGAAAGGCGGTGCGGAATGTACGTCCGGCTGAACAGGTTGGCTCCTGTCTACTCAATACCGGTATTCCCACCCCGCAACCTAGGGACTTGGGAGCATTAGGTAGGCGTGCAAGTCGGGAAGAAACTAAGTTCAGGGTCCTGTCGACTGTCTAAGTACCTAAAGGGGGGCAACAGCTCTTCAGCAGCTCTTGACACCGGATCTCGACAGCCATGACTTGGACCCGTCCCTGGTGGAACCCGTACGGTCCGGCCTTACCAACCCCAACCCCACCGTGTGGCATCATCATCAGGTTTTCATCAGTTCAAAGCCGTCGTGAAGTCCCGCGTCGCGAAGTTATGACGTAATGGAACTATAGTGCACAGCGTGTATCAACTTATATTTAGGGCTTGCCGACTGGACTTGTTAAGCCGCCCTTAGTGGACTGAATTGCCGAGTCTGACGTCATATTTAGCTTATAATTAGCTCCGAACGAAGCTGCCGGGGCTGCGGCCCGAGCTTTTGGGGCCTCTAAATAGAGGAGAATGCGAATGGTGTAAGAACCACGACAGCGGCATATAGCCATACGGAAAAAAGACTTGGCCGGCAAGGGCCAAGGATTGGACCGCCGGGTATTTGGCGTCCGCAGGCATACATTTGCTGCCCGCGATACATAGGCGCCCCTTCCACGTGGTTATGACACTCCTCAAGTAAAGTCGCACCACCGGAGTTAAGAGCAGCATCGCGGCCTTGTGTCGAAAGACCAGTGTGTCGAAAGACCAGGGGGAAAGGGCTCCCAAACTCCCGCGGTACGGTCTTCCAAAAACACTGGCTAACCTCACCCTCTGCAAACAAAACACGTACATATCAAAATTTGGATGGGCTGAAAATCACCTGCGGCTGAGGCACAGCTTCGCTCGCATGAAATGCCGGCCGCGTTACATGACCTCTTATTAAAAAACAACTCTCGCTGATGCCGGCCCCTCCGACACCAAAGTGCAGCTAAAGCGCGCTCCCACCGTCATTCAAGAAGGAAGGCTGTCGCCGTTTGGCTTGCTGGAGGGCCGCGCTAATTTTCAGAGGCGCAGCGTTGCGCAAATGAACCGCGCGTTTGTGCGTGGCCGTGATCTATCGGTCCTGCCTTGCAGGGTCTTAATCCTAATGTGACCTGTCCTGGTGGGGTCCTAATCGATCTCCTGCCGGCTACACGTATGGCTCCTAATCCGGTCAAGGGCAAGACTTCGGCTAATCCTGGTTAATTGCCTCGACTTCGGCCTAATCCTTTCACATAGAATAATATAATTTAATCAAACCCCGCGGTCCGGGGTCGGTCCGGGGTTCTCATCCTAATTTCTGCCTGCTGACGACCGGTACCGGGCGACAATGTCTAATCATATCATTGCAACCCTCCATTCCAAAATAATAACCTCCGTTTTTGGGCGAGGCCCCAGCGCGAAGCGCCCATACATGTACAAATACAATGTACAATTGCATTCATTGAGCAGCTCCAGCTGACGCTATCCATGACACAAAGCCGTCCCTACTTCGCGGGTGAAGTCACCAACCGCGATGTCACCAACCTGCCTAACAGTGCATTAACTCCATCATGACAACCCGCCCTGCATACAATGCCCGCCCAACATCACATTCTTAACAAGACCTGCGCGACACCACACGGACTGCAAAGTACAAGACATCGCCATTGCGGGCTCGCGAAGCAACAAACTTACAACCGGACGCCCGACAAACCAAAAACATCTTTCAGTATGCCCAAAAAACGAGCCCTACCCAACACATATCCTTTCCCAACACATATCCTTCCGTACATGCCCATGGACTATCCTTATGCCCTCACTTATTAAGAGGCCCCGCCCTGTAGGATTGCCCATGTCCGTGCGTGGGATGTCTGATGTGTGAAGTAAAAGGGCAAGTGTAAGATCTCAGCCAACGGAAACGCTGCATATGTAACATATTACATTCTTTATTGCATGGTATTATTATTATTATTATTATTATTATTATTATTATTATTATTATTATTATTATTATTATTATTATTATTATTATTATTATTATTATTATTATTATTATTATTATTATTATTATTATTATTATTATTATTATTATTATTATTATTATTATTATTATTATTATTATTATTATTATTATTATTATTATTATTATTATTATTATTATTATTATTATTATTATTATTATTATTATTATTATTATTATTATTATTATTATTATTATTATTATTATTATTATTATTATTATTATTATTATTATTATTATTATTACATGGTCAATCCTACAGGGCGGGGCCCCCCGCCCTGGGCGCTTCACTCTGGGGCCCCGCTCAACACATTTCCTTGGCAGACAAAAACGCCTTCACAATGTCATCAAACTCATATGCGCAAAATAGTTTGCCCTTGCTTTGAACATGAAAGCATTTCATACAGTCGCACTCGAGTTTAATTCAAGCTCCCTGTACCAGCCAACCTATGCACAAGATCACCATCAGACAGTAGCCCACGATTGCAAGAAAGCTAGATCGCGCTCCGGAGCTAGCCTATAATACAGATGCGGGTCTCTACATGTTCAATTAAACATTAGGCCCACAGAGTCGTGCGATTGCACTATGTAGCTGTTATCCAGCTCCTCTGTATGCAATTGCACTGTTTGAGTGGGTGAGTAGTGTATGTATTGTTTAACCTTCCTTTCAGCTTCATTAATGCATGTACCCGATTATTGTCTTTGCTGATTGGATGCACGCGCAGTTGGATTCCGTGTTTGCCGCTTGCGGAACGGCAAGCGTGGAAAGCGACCTTACAGGCACGCTGGCAAGGATGCTGGGGCTGCCCGACCGTAACGTCACAATGGACTGCACCCGTCAGCAGGACAGCGCCATCACCAGCCAGCAGAGCACTACCGAGGTATGCATGTGCAGAGTGAGGCCTGTCACCCGCAGACCAGCAGCATTAGGCTGGGTATAGACAAAGATACAGAGTTCGCCTAGCTAGCCAACTATAAAGTGGCCTGCCAACTAGTAATAATGAGCGACAGTCTGTCGCACCGTTCGTTCTACATCATTAGATCGAAGCCCACCAACACGCACGTTTCTCTGGTAAACGCTGCTTGCTTGCAGGAATGCTCAGGAGAAGCAAACAAACATCACATTACCTTCAAGGTAAGGCCGCCACTGTGTGGAAGCAGCGGCGTGCGAGCGAGGCATGCCGGCTTGAAACGGAGCCTACGTTTTACGTCATGCCAGGGAACTTACTATGCCGGGAATCAGCACCAGAAGCTCTGCTCCCGTAGTTTATTTGCAGTAGATTCATGATGAGCGAAATGTACCTTGGTACAACTCGCAGCCTGTTGCCATCATCGCGCCCCTACCTGCAGGTGGATCCCGTAAAAGATCTAGTGGCTTTGAGATCGGAGGTGTACAACGTGGTTGTGAACCTGGATCGGGCCTGCCCGCTTGGGCCCGTCGACGGATCATGGGCCGTCATGGGAAGCCAGGTGATGATGATGCATTTGGTGCACGCATTTGGTGCACGCATGCATTTGGTGTCGGTCACAGCCTGTCCATCCATCCTGTCCATTTGGTGTCGGTCACAGCCTGTCCATCCATCCTGTCCATCCATCCATCCTAATGTTGGTGAACTTGTGTGTGTATATATGTTATGTGTGTGTTACGCGGTTGGGGTGCGTGCCCCGCTCATGAACAAAAAAAACCATACGAGCCGAGGGCCCAAGGCAGGGAACTCGAACACCTAATAATAAAGCACGACAGTATGGTAAAAAGCCGCACATGCAGGCGGAGAGGACCACTCGGGAAAAGGCCCAGTCATAAAGCGTCATCTCGGTCATAAACCCAGTCATAAACCCAGTCATTAACCCAGTCATAACGGGGGCGCCAGTCATATTCCCAGTCATAACCCCAGTCATAACGTGCTCCCCTGGTCATGGAAAGCGGTCAGGAAGAGCACCCGGTATGACTGGGGCCAGTCATATAGAGCACAGTCATATTTTTTATGACTGCATTTATGAATGAATATATGACTGGAAACGAGTCATAACGAACCACCGTGGGACTGGGATATGACTGGGAAGCCACTTTATGACTAATTTCCAGTCATACCGTGCAGTCATTCGCTCCACTCAGTCATTTTCGGCATTCATGTTCTGCTAGCGCGTCTGCGCTCCATGACCCGCAGCTGCACACTATGACTCGGCGCAGTCATTCCCCGCCTGCGCCCCATGACCCGCAGCTGCACACTATGACTCGGCGCAGTCATTCCCCGCCTGCGCCCCATGACCCGCAGCTGCACACTATGACTCGGCGCAGTCATTCCCCGCCTGCGCCCCATGACCCGCAGCTGCACACTATGACTCGGCGCAGTCATTCCCCGCCTGCGCCCCATGACCCGCAGCTGCACACTATGACTCGGCGCAGTCATTCCCCGCCTGCGCTCCATGACCCGCAGCTGCACACTATGACTCGGCGCAGTCATTCCCCGCCTGCGCCCCATGACCCGCAGCTGCACACTATGACTCGGCGCAGTCATTCCCCGCCTGCGCCCCATGACCCGCAGCTGCACACTATGACTCGGCGCAGTCATTCCCCGCCTGCGCCCCATGACCCGCAGCTGCACACTATGACTCGGCGCAGTCATTCCCCGCCTGCGCCCCATGACCCGCAGCTGCACCCATGAATAGGGTTGAGTTGGTGACGATCCGCTCCATTCATATTACAAACTGCCCAAGTGTACGACCGGCTGCCTCCGAAACCGTAGGACTCTGAGTGTACTTGAAGCATCCAAAACAAGCACACATATGACAAGAACATGCAAATCATTCATCGAGGTGAAAAACAGAATAGTGCCAGTCAGACATGACAACCCGCCTCCTCTTCCCATTGAAAACACGGCGGGATGGAGGGCAAGTCCCCACTCCCCCGGAGGGCTGGCTCCTGGCTCGCCGCCCACGGCCCCGAGAGTGGAGAGCTGATCCTGGTCCATGAGCTCGGCCGTATGTCCACCACCCCCGCCCGCGCGCCTCCGAAGCTGTACAAATATCAAGAACAGTAAATCGTCACTCCTCTACAGCCACAGTATCAACCTCTGAAATGTGGACATCTCCGTCAGGTAGATAACCCCATCACCTTCGCTGACTTGTCAACTAAAACTACAGAGGCTCCCACGAGACGCCCTCAGCGCTGCCTCTGCTTGGGCTTCTTGCCATCGGATGCCCCTAGCTGTGCAGCAGCCTGCTGCCCACGTTTGCGAGCCCCTGCCTTGAGACTGGCGACGGTTCCACCGTCGGCCCCCGTCCCACCGTACGCCCCGGACCCATTACCGGCCTGCTGGCCGCCGCTGATACAATGAGAGCTGTGTCGTCACTCGCTAGGCTCCAACTTTTCATCAAGAAACTTCGTTGCATAACAACATCCTAAGAATTAATGTTAAATTATAATTGAAACGGCGATAAGGTTACAAGCTGCAAGTTCTTATGTTGCAAATTCACCTAAACTATGGGCGGTTCACTTGCAGAAGTTGGCGTATGGTTGGTTTCCGGTTGTACTACTGCACGGTGTTAATGTAGTTCAAGACGACCGCTCTGGGCCTCTCAAATGACTGGTAGCACATATAATAAATGGAAGGACATATTATGACCGGCCGGCTGTTCAGGTATGACTGGTACATAATGACCGTGTAAGCTTGCTTGCACGAACTTAACGCTATTTTAATAGTGTTATATTGGACTCACGTCCTGGCGGAGGAACGAGCCAATAAAGTACCTGTTACCTTTCCGTTAGCAGTTGTACTGCGGAATGGTACGCATCTGGAGTACGCATTAAGGCGTCGCTCTACGTGGAGACGACAGAGAATTACTCTTCAATGTTCTTACACGGTATCTGTTGATACCACCTACTGTGATATGTATCTTATCTATAACACGCTATTCGGTAAACAATCTACGCTTCCGCATAATAAGAACCGAACTCTAATCCGATCCTCGGTGAGTTACCTTAGAAAGATCCTGGGAAGACTAGTAGAGTCTTACAAGTGGTATCGAGTTCTAACTAAGGACTCATAGTAGTAGGATCGGCTGCGCTCTCGGCGGCGCCCCGAGCGGAAGCTTCGCTTCCCGCTTCGGCGGCAAGTGGCCCTGCCACTTGTAGCTACGCTTCCTTTGGAAGCTTGCTACCCGAGTAGCTGCGCCTTGGGCTGCGCTCTTCGCGAGCTGCGCCCCGGCTGCGCTCCTTGTGAGCTGCGCCTGTGCTCTTCGTGAGCCGCGCCTGGTGCCTGCTACGAAGCCTCGGCTTCTACGCATTTACGGCTGCCTTTATAACGGCGCATTTTGCGACGTTGGCTGATAAGCTTTGCTTCCTCGCCGCCGCATCAGCGACTCGTAAAGCACTTCTAGCGACGGTCGCTTTTATCGCGCCATATAGCTAACATAAAAGCTATAGAGTATTGTTATCTGTCTGATTTTGCGATCTTGCTTCGACCTTCCGCGTCGTCTAGACCGCGGCCATCATGGCTTAAATCAGCACAAACCTCAAAAAACTCTGGCGCCAGATCATTCAACAAACTGCCGTTCTTAATGATGTGGCCCCTCCACAGACGAAGGGCCTCACGGCTGCACAGCTGCGCGACGCGGCGACGGCCGTCGGCATCGACTCACTTCCCGGCACTGCAGAGGAAGCGCAGGAGCGCGTCGACGCTCTGGAGACTTCCTTGTCGGCTAAGCAAATGGAGTCCAACACGCCTCCCATAACGCAGCAGCAGGTTGAGCAGTTGCTGCAACAGCAAAACCTAATGCAGCAAAAGCTTGCTCAGCTGCAGGAGGAGCATAACAACACGAAGTCGGAACTCCACATCGTGAGGCAGCAAGCCGCGGATGCTGCGGCTGCCGCAATCGCGGTCGTAGCGCAAGCGCAAGCCGGCGCCAAGCGGGCGGCCACCGAGGACGCCGGCTCCAGCTCCGATGAGGACGACGCGGAAATGGAAGACGGCCAGGTGCAGAAGGAGGAGCTGCCGGCTTTTGGCGTGCAGCACGCGGCTCGGCGCGAGTCGCCCACCGTCCGCTTCACGAAGACGCCGGAGGGCCAGCAGCAGCCGACTCAGCGCACCTTCGCTGATGTGCTGGCGGGTGCGGCCGGTCTCGCCGGAATGGCGGGTACCTCAGCGGCCGACCGGGAGCAGCCCCTGAAGGAGCACCTTCACGCGTGGGCGCACCAGCCTTTTGTACAGAAGTACGTCTGCTGCTTCGAGGCGCCGGGCCTCACCAACTCGGCGGCCATGTTCATAAACCACGAGCTGGCCAAGGGGAGTCATCCCCTCCTGACGACACCCGAGCTGAAGCGCCTGTACGAGGGCATTGCTGAGTGGAAGCTCAGCCGACCGACGCCAGACTTCCTGGCGCCCATCCTCAACCAGGCCGGGGTAAGCAACCCGGGACCACTGCGACCTAGTGTGGGAGGAGTCGAACACACCCAGGGCCAGGGTTCCCTTGCAGCGGGGCAGGAGGGCGTGGTGCCACATCCACACACGGACTTGGTGCCACCGCCACCTCCTATCCCAACACCCACGGCAGGGACGGCCGCGCCATCGGGCCCCACACGTGAGGACCGCATTCCATTCAAGCATTTCACGGGGGTCATGGACAAACACATCACGTGTGTGCGGACCTGGTTCGATGTCCTGGTGACGTACTTGGTGATGCGCGGTGTCAACCCGGTGACACACTTCATCTTCCACCTAGCGGGTGACGTGCAGCAGTGGTGCATGGTGTACATGCGCGACTGGCAAGCAAAGGGGCGCAACCCCACTGTCGAAGAGTTGCGCACCGATTTCCTCATTCAGTGGGATCACCCGTACCGTGACACACCGGAAGACGCACGCAAGCGCCTGCATAACGGAGAAGTTAAGCAGACCAGCACCATCCAGGCATATGTCGCTTCGTACCGCCTCGTGATGCAACACGTGGGCGAAATGAGCATGTATGACCGCATTTCCTGGTTCAAAATGGGCCTGCAACCCGCGCTCAGGAAAAAAGTGGATTTCCAGCCAGTGTCTGGTGCACCTTGGACTGATGTCGAGGCCCTCATCAAGTACACTCTGGGGGTGGCACTCGCGGAAAGCAAGTACACCACCACCAAATCCGCTGACCTGAACGCTGCCCACTCTGATCCGCCCCGCTTGTCCGTGAAGGGTGGCATCCACAAGAACAACGGTGGCGGCGGTGGTGGCAACAACCGGCCATCCCAGGGCAAGGGCGGCAACAAGCGCGGCAACCACGGCGGAAAGCCCAAGAAGCGTGACGCGCACGGCGGCCGCAAGAAGGGGGACGCCGCCCAGCTGCAGGCGGAGTTGCAGGCCGTTTTCCAGAAGTACCAGTCCAAATAGGTGGTTGGCGCGTGGGCTGAGGGTGCGGCTGCAATGCCGCAAGAGCCTAACCTTTTCGCATGTCATAGCGGCCATGGGTGGACAGCTGAGGCAATTCATGGTGTCCTTGTTTCGGCACTTGCCTCTGGACCTGCCTCGGAGATTCCGGACGATTCCAACGTAGCAGCGGCAGAAATGCCTGCTGCTGGTGTGTCAGGCCCAGCCATCACGGCTGTCCAGCGGAATGGTGTTAGTGTGACTGAGAAGGCTGCCAGGTCGTCGTCGTTTTTAGTGAACGCACCTGATCGCATGGTGGCTCCGTCCATTTTCACCAGACTGCAGACCTTGCTGGGTGTCGTATTTTCGTACGACGCCGCATGTAATCCCCACGGCACGAATGCTCTGTGCTCACGCTTTGCCACACCAGAAACGTTTTACTTAGGGTCGCTGGTGAAGCCCTCTGGTGCTGTGTAGCACCCCAAAACGTGCGTTCCTATCAGCAGCACTACGAACGTTGCAAGCGCCAGGACCCACAGCACACGTGTGCACTGTTCGTGGTCCCCAAGTTCCCACACTTGACGCGCTACTTTCAACAGCTTCGCTACAAGCTCGTTAAAGAACTGCCAGCTGGTACTCAGTTGCTAGTATCAGCAAACGGCAAAGGTGGTGTTGGGCGCCTTCCTATGCCCCCAACCCCTTACCCCGTACAGCTGTGGTACGATTCTCCAGCAACCGTGGCGTCACTTCAGTCCTTCGACGGCAGTGACACTACGCACTCCATGACGTTCGACTGCCTCGCTTCCTCGAAGCCGGCGACCGTACTAGTGGATAGCGGCGCCAACACGAAAGGCACCGCTGACGGGTTTGTTCCCAAGGCGTTCATTTCCGCTCTAGGGATCACAGCACAACCGTCCAACACAACCTCCGTTCGCCTCGCCGACGGGAAGCCACATCCGCTTCTCGGGGAAGTCAACATTCCCATCAAAATCGGCGCCTTCAGGGACTCAGTTCGCCTGTTGGTCATGAAGGATGGTATCGGCCCCGCCGGTATCATTCTAACTCCTCACTGTTACACTACAACGAGATACTGCTCCAACAACTCGTCCGTCGGGCTCCAACAACCTAACCTGCAGAAAACGGAACCTGCAAGGGCCATCTCGATTTTGACTTTGGACTAGTGGCCGGTTGTCTCTCTCCGCTCACTCCGGCAGATACGCCAGGCAAACGGCACCACGCGTTGCAACGACACGAAAACCCATACAACGCCCCCCCCCCACGCGCGCGGCACCTGCGAGGGCCTGGCGACGGGCGGGAGGCGGGAGTACTAGCCCTGGCAGAAGGGCTAACACAAAAGATGAAACAACAACGGCAGATGCCGTCTCCAGACGGCAGCTGCCCCACAAGAGGTGCAGCCTCTGGCTGCAAGCCGTACACCGTACGGCAACCAACTTAACCGTTAACAACGATCGTCGTTAGAACCAGACTTCTCTGCCACTCCTTCGTCGCTGCTAGAGAAGTCAACGCTTCTCGGCACGGATTGGTTGAAACGTCGCAAGGCTCGCATGTGTTGGAACACGGATACCCTCACCTTGGTCAAAGGCAGCAGGTCAATCGTGTTGCGGCCTAAATACGCACAGGGGCTCTCGGAGCCGGCACGACTCATGAATTGGGTCACCGCCACCCTGTTTGCAGCGACGTCGGTCGACCTTCTGACTGCGAAACAAGCAGCCAAGTCGATCCGCAAGGGCGCGGACGCGTTCTTGATGCTCGTACGGCCTGAAACCGACGAGTACCCCGACGCTGGCGGGACAGCACAACCAACACCTGAGGTGGCAACGACTGCAGTCGGCGGGTCCGTTTCAGGACCACAGCCACCCGACCTGGTGCCCGATCACCAGCTGCAAGCACTCCTTTCGAAATACAAGGACGTCTTTGCAGAAATTACAGGCATTCGCGAGCAGGACGAGGGTGTCGAGCACACCATTCCTCTTGTTCCCGGCGCGAATCCTCCAGCAAAACGCGCATATCGCCTGTCACCAGACGAAAGGGCCGAGTGCAAACGGCAAATTGCCGACTTGCTGCAGAAGGGTTTCATCGAGCCTTCTAACTCTCCTTTCGGCGCGCCAGTAATTTTTGTCCGTAAACGAGACCCCGACTCTCCAACCGGATTCAAATTGCGCATGGTACTCGATTACCGTGAGCTCAACAAAATTACTGTTAAACGGCGTTATCCAATGCCGAATATCCAGGAACTGTTCGATCAGCTTTCCGGCGCGCGCATCTTCAGCTCCATTGATCTCCAGTCTGGGTATCACCAACTGCGGATCACTAAAGAGGACATTCCTAAAACGTCCTTCATCACACCCGAAGGGCAATTCGCCTTCAAGGTGTTGTGCTTTGGTTTAACCAACGCACCGGCCACTTTCCAAGCTACGATGAACGCAATGTTTCGCGAACATCTCGGAAAGTTCGTCCTCGTTTATTTGGACGACTTGCTTGTGTTTTCCAAAACACCTGAGGAACATGTAGTACATCTCCAAACCGTACTTACTATCCTCCAAAAGCAAGGGTTCAAGGCTAAGCTTACTAAGTGCGCCTTCAACAAGCCTGAGTTGAAGTTTCTTGGCCACATTGTGGGCAGAGACGGCCTTAAAGATGATGAAAGTAAAATCCAAGTCATTCGTGACTGGCCGACGCCCACCAACCTGAAGCAGCTTCGCAGCTTCTTAGGTCTCGCCAACTACTTTCGGCGATTCGTTCAGGGATATTCCTCCCTGGTGGCCCCGCTTACAGCTATCACGAGCGAAAAACGCGCCTGGCATTGGTGTGACGATTGCCAAATAGCGTTTGATGGCGTCAAGCGTGCACTGATCAATGCGCCAGTTTTGGCCCTGCCTGACCTGAACAAACCCTTCGAAGTTTGGTCAGATGCTTCCATTTACGGAACGGGAGCCGTCTTATTGCAAGACAACAGAGCAATTGCATACCTTTCTCACCGGTTCACGCCGGCAGAGCGCAATTACACAACCACCGACCAGGAGGCCTTGGGTGTCATTCACGCGTTACAAGAGTGGCGTTGCTATCTCGAGGGCGCGCCTGATGTGACAGTCGTGACTGACCACCAGCCCTTGACTTACCTGGACTCACTGAAGGCTAACGGCTTGCTCTCACGCCGTCAAGCTCGGTGGATCTCGTTCCTACAGGACCAGAAAATACATTGGTCCTACAAGCCAGGCAGGATCAACGTGGCCGACCCTCTTAGCCGTATTTATGAAGGGGCACCGGAGATGTCCACAGCGGACATGTCTCAACCCCTGGGTCAGCCTATGGTCGCATTACTCTCTCGGTCTGCAATCAGTACTGATATCCGTAAGCGAATCAGCGCTGGTTACCGGTACGACTCATGGTTCCGGAACAAGACCAACGTAAAACGGTTGCAAAAAGTCAATGGACTGTACTACAGGGGTGACCAGGTGGTGGTCCCCAACGTTGACGCGTTACGCCGCCTGCTTATAGCTGAGCATCACGACGGTGCTGCCAGCGGGCATCGAGGGCCTGAACGCACTCAGGAGGCGCTTAAACGGGCGTACTGGTGGCCGCGTCTGGACGCAGACGTATCACAGTACGTAAACCGTTGCCCGCAGTGCCAGCGTAACAAAGCCTCCACCATGAAGCCGTGTGGGCTGCTGCAACCTTTACCAGTACCCAAACGGGTATGGGGAAGTGTCACACTGGACTTGATCACCCAGCTCCCCACCACAACCTCTGGTTACGACGCAATTGTTGTGTTTGTGGATCGGCTGAGCAAAATGACCCACTTTGCTCCCACACACACCACGGTTGACGCAGAGGGTGTGGCCCACCTCTATATACAGAACGTCTTCCGCCATCACGGGTTACCAGACGATATCGTCTCAGACAGAGGTTCCAAATTCGCGGGAAAATTCTGGGCTGAGATTCAACGTCTGCTCGGTACGAAGGTACGACTCAGTACCGCTTACCACCCGCTAACTGACGGCCAAACGGAACGCATGAACCGTTTGTTAGAGGAAACCCTTCGACACTATGTGAATCCCAAACAAGACGATTGGGACCAACATTTACCGTTGATCGAGTTCGCAATCAACAACTCGATGAACAAGTCGATTGGCACGGCGCCCTTTAAACTATGGACGCCGCACACGCCACGGGAGCCCGGAAACATCTCTGTTCTCGGCTCCAAGGTTCCTCAGGCGGCATCCTTTGCTAAGGATATGTCAGAAAGGCTTCAGAGAGCTCGTGCCGCCCTTCAAAAGGCCCAGGACAGGCAAAAGAACGCCGCTGACAAATCCCGGCAGGATGCAACCTTCGCCGTGGGTGACTCCGTTCTGTTAAGCACAAAGAACATTGCGCTCAAAGGTCCCGGAGCGAAGAAGCTTTACCCCAAGTTCATAGGCCCTTTCACGGTCGAGGCAACCGTGGGAAAGGTCGCCTATCGGTTAACGCTTCCTCCAGGGTACAAAATACATCCGGTGTTTCACGTATCCTTACTGAAACCCTACCGAAGTTCAGGCGTATACCAACCACCACCACCGCAATTCATCGACGATGGTGGCAACGCCTACTGGACAGTGCAAGCTATTATCGACCACCGTGATCGGAAAGTTGGCAACCACACGGTTCGCGACTTCCTGGTCAAGTGGGAGGGTTACGGCCCCGAGCACAACTCGTGGGAACCCGAGAAATCCCTCCGGGAGGACTCCCTCGTGGAGGAACTCGTCGACCAGTACTTGGACGCCCTCGCGGTCAAACCACCGCAACAAATCCGGCGCTCCAAGCGCACACGCAAACAGATCATGCGCTGATTTGCGGCTCCCTAACGCAACCCCGGTACGTGCAACCTTCCATGTGTCTCATGGATGAGGTCCGAAATTCAGCGGTCCACCGCCTAAAGTAAGCCTATCGTTGCCGTACTCGTACGCACAATCTTTCACGTGTCTCGTGAATGAGGATGGAAATTAAGCAACCGCCTAAAGTACACCTATCATTGTCGTACGTGCCTCAACAGCAGCCTGTCACGTGTCTCGTGACAGAGGACCGAAATTAAGCGGTTAACACCGCCTAAAGTACGCCTGGTGCTGCTTGCGACCGTTCGCGGGACATGTCCCTATGCGAAAAACAAGCACATGCCTGGACCACGGGAAAAGACCACGCGAAATACCTGGCATACGTGACTGTGCACGGACCACGGGAAACGGCAAGTGGACCCTTGTGAAACCCACCCTTGCCAAAATGAGCGAGTTCTATCTGGCTTGATCGCTCAAGCACACACGTAATGCCAAGGCATGTTGCTTAATATTGGTTACCTGCGAGATTATGACGTTCCACTTTCACAAGTGGCACGCTGCTCCCGGGGACGGTTCGCTTCAAAGGGGGGGGAGTGTAAGCTTGCTTGCACGAACTTAACGCTATTTTAATAGTGTTATATTGGTCTCACGTCCTGGCGGAGGAACGAGCCAATAAAGTACCTGTTACCTTTCCGTTACCTTTCCGTACCTGTTTCCTTTGGTGCCGCAAAGCTGCGTCGGCATCGGCAAAAGACGCAGCGTGCGTCTCCCACGCCTTTACAACTTGGCTAAACACAAAAGGGCGACTCCCCTTCCTACGAGCGGGGCCCCAACACCAAACCAGCCCGGCACACCAGGACTGCACCGACTGCACCCAGTACCCCAGGGGCGTCCAAGCCCCGACCAAAGCTGACCGTCCGTGGCCGACGCTCAAACGAAGAAAGAAACGCTACCACCACTGCCGCCCAAAAGGGGAGAACGGGATAGGGGGGTGAGACACCCGCGGGGCGCAGCCTCCCCGGACCCTCACGACTGACCGACGCGCGCGCCCGACCCGACGCCGTCGCGCCTGCCAGAGGGCCCCCGGCTTCCCGCGGAGACGTCTAAGAGCGCCCTCCCGCGGCCTCCCCCACGAGGCCCGAGAGACTCGGCACCCCCCTTTTGGGTTCAAGGGTGGGCGGGTGGGAAAACAGACGAGAGCTGCTGTCTGGGCCCCAGCCAACAACGCGGAAAGAGACAAGCAGTTGCACGTAGCCAACCAAGCTAGACAGGCGAAAAGAAACTCAAAACAAACAAGACCGACGACAACCAGAACCGCGGGCAACCACCGGTGGCAAACGGGCCACCGTACACGTACGGCCCTCCGCCTTCCCAACTTTTTGCGCCCCAAAACTAATTTTGAGACGTTGGAAGTCTCAAAATTATGCTTTGGTGCCGCAAAGCTGCGTCGGCATCGGCAAAAGACGCAGCGTGCGTCTCCCACGCCTTTACAACTTGGCTAAACACAAAAGGGCGACTCCCCTTCCTACGAGCGGGGCCCCAACACCAAACCAGCCCGGCACACCAGGACTGCACCGACTGCACCCAGTACCCCAGGGGCGTCCAAGCCCCGACCAAAGCTGACCGTCCGCGGCCGACGCTCAAACGAAGAAAGAAACGCTACCACCACTGCCGCCCAAAAGGGGAGAACGGGATAGGGGGGTGAGACACCCGCGGGGCGCAGCCTCCCCGGACCCTCACGACTGACCGACGCGCGCGCCCGACCCGACGCCGTCGCGCCTGCCAGAGGGCCCCCGGCTTCCCGCGGAGACGTCTAAGAGTGCCCTCCCGCGGCCTCCCCCACGAGGCCCGAGAGACTCGGCACCCCCCAACCCAGTCCCCAGCTCTGCCGAACCACTACATCGCCTCGACCACCTGGACATGCGCCCTCACTGCGGACTACAAGTCACCAAACACCGAGCGGGACCACCAGCGACCGTGCTGCTGGATAACCTCAACACGAAACCCCTGCAATGGCGGCCACCGGACGCTCGCACCGCGGCCCGTAGCCCCACGGCCGGCACAGCCAACACCAACAACGTGGACGCGCCGATAACCGATAACCGAAAACCGATAACACGCCACCAACAGACACATGCGCCACCTCTGATTCCCTCTTGCGGAAAACCCCGGTGCCCAGGCTAGCGATGGGGGAGGGAAAAGGGAACCAGAGTCAAGGCAAAACCTCCCCCGCGCTGAGACCGGCCTAATTACCTAAGGCGCATGAACCCAGGGACAGACACACACGACGTACATCCACACACGCGTGCGTGCATACGCCGCCGCGCAAGCATAACCAAGAAAGCAGCCATGAAGCCTCGACCGCTGGATGCTGTGACGATAACTGCGCCGTTGGTACCGAGGGAAATCCCCCCCACCAAGTCGAGATTTACCAGTGGCGCCACGGCGGACACCGTTCCGGTTGCAGGTCGTAGCGCTCTCTCGGTGATGCCGGCTGCCAGGAATTGGTGCCGCCCCATGGCCTGCCGGTGCACAAGTGGCGAGCTGGTCGCTGACTGGGTCGCGTGTGGAGCTCCAAACCGCCTCGGTGCGAGTCGCACCCATAGCGCTGCCACGCGGCCGCATTGAGCTGTGCCCCAGCCCTTCCGGACCATGGACTCGGGTGCGGCTGCATCAGAACTGCCAGCACCAAATGGCCGGGGCATCACCCGCAGCAGGGTGGCGCCATCAGCGCTTGGGCCAGCGCTTTCAGCGCGGGGGGGGCAGGGGGAGGGAGGGAGGGGGCAGGGGGAGGGAGGGAGGGGCAGGGGGAGGGAGGGAGGGGCAGGGGGAGGGAGGGAGGGGGCAGCGCCTTCCGCGCGGGGGGGGGGGGGGGCAGGGAGGGGCAGGGGGAGGGAGGGAGGGGGCAGGGGGAGGGGGGGAGGGGGCAGCGCCTTCCGTGCGGGGGGGGGGGGGCAGGGAGGGGGCAGGGGGAGGGAGGGAGGGGCAGGGGGAGGGAGGGAGGGGCAGGGGGAGGGAGGGAGGGGGCAGTGCCTTCCGCGCGGGGGGGGGGGGGGCAGGGAGGGGGCAGGGGGAGGGAGGGAGGGGGCAGCGCCTTCCGCGCGGGGGGGGGGGGGCAGGGAGGGGGCAGGGGGAGGGAGGGAGGGGGCAGCGCCTTCCGTGCGGGGGGGGGGCAGGGAGGGGCAGGGGGAGGGAGGGAGGGGGCAGGGGGAGGGGGGGAGGGGGCAGCGCCTTCCGCGCGGGGGGGGGGGCAGGGAGGGGGCAGGGGGAGGGAGGGAGGGGGCAGCGCCTTCCGTGCGGGGGGGGGGGCAGGGAGGGGCAGGGGGAGGGAGGGAGGGGGCAGGGGCAGGGAGGGGGCAGGGGGAGGGAGGGAGGGGGGCAGGGGGAGGGGGGGAGGGGGCAGCGCCTTCCGCGCGGGGGGGGGGGGGCAGGGAGGGGGCAGGGGGAGGGAGGGAGGGGGCAGCGCCGTCCGCGCGGGGGGGGGGGGCAGGGAGGGGGCAGGGGGGAGGGAGGGAGGGGGCAGGGGGAGGGAGGGAGGGGGCAGGGGGAGGGAGGGAGGGGGCAGCGCCTTCCGCGCGGGGGGGCAGGGAGGGGGCAGGGGGAGGGTGGGAGGGGGCAGCGCCTTCCGCGCGGGGGGGGGAGGGGGGGGGGCAGCGCCTTCCGCGCGGGGGGGGGGAGGGGGGGCAGCGCCTTCCGCGCGGGGGGGGGGGGGGTGAGGGGGGGGCAGCGCCTTCCGCGCGGGGGGGGGGGAGGGGGGCAGCGCATTCCGCGCGACAGGGAGGGAGGGGGGGGCAGCGCATTCCGCGCAGGCAGGGAGGGAGGGAGGGGCAGCGCATTCCGCGCGACAGGGAGGGAGGCGGGAGCGCGTATCGCGCTCTTTCCAGGGCCGCCCGTCAGGAAATAGACGAGCGTGCAGGCGAGCAGACGCCCACAGACGAAGGTAACGGTTCAAGGCTTACCATCAGCAAAACTTACATTATTTTCCGATGTGGCGTCGAGCTCGGCGCGAGCACCTGGGCTCCAATTGCAGGGTGCTGACCGGATTCCGCCATGGTTAGAACTCCGCATAGCTGCTGACCGGATTCCGCCATGGTTAGAACTCCGCATAGCTGCTGACCGGATTCCGCCATGGTTAGAACTCCGCATAGCTGCTGACCGGATTCCGCCATGGTTAGAACTCCGCATAGCTGCTGACCGGATTCCGCCATGGTTAGAACTCCGCATGGCTGCAGAGCAATCTAAAGCTTGCCCGTCGCTGCCAAATTGCCAATCGTTGCCAGCAGTCGCCGATGGCTTCAACCAGGCGGTGTCCGCTGCGGGGTCTGTTTCGTTGGAGCTCGTCACCATGTACAGAGGCGGATTCCGCCATAGTTAGAAACCCCGCGTTGCTGCAGAGCAAACTAAAGCTTGCACGCCGCTGCCAATTTGTCAACGATGCCAGCAGTCGCCGTTGGCTTCAACCAGGCGGTGTCTGCTGCGGGGTCTGCATCGTTGAAGCTCGGCACCATATACATGGACTTAAGTTCTTACAAAAGAAAACAGACGAGAGCTGCTGTCTGGGCCCCAGCCAACAACGCGGAAAGAGACAAGCAGTTGCACGTAGCCAACCAAGCTAGACAGGCGAAAAGAAACTCAAAACAAACAAGACCGACGACAACCAGAACCGCGGGCAACCACCGGTGGCAAACGGGCCACCGTACACGTACGGCCCTCCGCCTTCCCAACTTTTTGCGCCCCAAAACTAATTTTGAGACGTTGGAAGTCTCAAAATTATGCGTTAGCAGTTGTACTGCGGAATGGTACGCATCTGGAGTACGCATTAAGGCGTCGCTCTACGTGGAGACGACAGAGAATTACTCTTCAATGTTCTTACACGGTATCTGTTGATACCACCTACTGTGATATGTATCTTATCTATAACACGCTATTCGGTAAACAATCTACGCTTCCGCATAATAAGAACCGAACTCTAACCCGATCCTCGGTGAGTTACCTTAGAAAGATCCTGGGAAGACTAGTAGAGTCTTACAGACCGATAACCCAGGCATGACTGGCTGGTTATGACTGGCCGGACTGGACTGGGCAGTCATAATGTACAAAATGTACGTTATGACTGCAAGCCGGCTGTTATGACTGTGATGTCACATATGACTGGACGTATGACTGGTCATACTGGGTCAACAGGCCATATGACTGGGATTATGACCGGGTGGTCACTATATGAATGGATTTATGACTGACCCTTTCCCCGAGTGGACACTAGCGGCCTGTCTAAGGGGGCAATTGAGTTGCGGTAAGCTCAAATGCGCTCCACTCGGGAAAAGGCCCAGTCATGAAGCGTCTTCTCGGTCACAAACCCAGTCATACACCGAGTCATAAACCCAGTCATCATAAAGGGGGCGCCAGTCATATTCCAAGTCATAAACCCAGTCATAACGTGCTCCCCTGGTCATGCATGGAAAGCAGTCAAGAAGAGCACCCGATATGGCGGGGGCCAGTCATATATTTAAATGACTGCATGTATGACTGGAAACGAGTCATAAAGAACCGCCGTGGGACTGGGATATGACTGGGAAGCCACTTTATGACTGATTTTCGGCGCAGTCAAGCAATTCCCCGCCTGTGCCCCATGACCCGCAGCTGCACCCATGAATAGTTTGGCAATGATCCGCTCCATTCATATTACAAACACCTCAAGTGTACGACCGCCTGTCTCCGAAACCGTAGGGCTCTGAGTGTACTAGAAGCATCCAAAAATAAGCACACATGTGACAAGAACGTGCACATCATTCATCGAGGCGAAAAACGTGAACAGGAGCAACCAGCCATAACAACCCGTTGCCTCGTCCCATTGAAAACACGTCGGGAGGGGGGGGAAATCCCCCCTCCCCCGCCGGATGGAGGGCTATATATCTATCCCCTTTCCGCCCACGGCCCCGTGATGCGTAGTGCTTGCGTGGTGCTTGTACTTCGCAATCTGAATCCCCGGCTATTTCCCGGAGTCCGAAGGGTTAACCCCTGGTGCCATACCTAAACGCACGTGTTCTCACCCAGTCATCAAACGCTCCCTAAACGCAGTCACAATCGTCCCTTCGGGGATTGGCTTATTATGTTGTATCTCACCAAAGAATGAAAGCCCATTGGTGAATGTCAGGGAAGGCCCCGTATTCATCCATGAGATACGTACTACAGCCTACTCAACAACCAATCGATGCGAGTAACGGTTTCCAAGGACGTCCTGCATCAGCCCACACACAGTAGGTCATCACTCAGCCGTCCAGCCAGCCACGGACAGGGGCAACCCGCCCTACGTAAGGGACGGGGCCCCCCCAGGGTGCTTCGCGCTGGGGCCCTGCCCAAAAATGAAATCTCAAACATTTCCGGGCGGGCCCGAATCGGTGTGAAGAACGCCGAGCCTACCATCCCCGAGCGTGCACCTTTATCTTTGGGCCTTAACTTTGGGGTTTGCCGCCTCCAACTTCCCATCTTATCAAGCCGTTGCTTACGCACTTGAACTTGTGCGTGTAGTCGTTAGTAACCCGTGCTCAGCAGAGCTTGGCAGCGTAAGCAGCAGCAGAGCTCCATCCATGCTTGCTTGCGTGTGTCTTGCTTGCGTGCATGTTAGCTTTATTATTTGACAAACAACCGCTCATACATGCGCCTGAATATTGACTTCCCCCCACAGTTTCGGAACTCCACTACTCGTTCGACCGTCGTCATGGCTGGAAGCAACATCGCCCCCGCGGGGACCAACGTGGATAGTCCGGTGGAACGCAGCGGTGCGGCCGCGGTCGCCTCCAGCACCAGCAGCAGAGGTGGATGAGCGATCAGACTGCCCATCATAATCGGTGCAGCAGTCGGCGGCTGCCTGCTGCTGCTCGTCCTGCTGGCGCTCGCTGCCGTACTGTACCGCAAAACCAAGGTATACCTTTACTCATGGGTTCGAGCACAATTGCTTTTGTATGCTTTCGACAACCTTTAAGATGTGTGGCTATGTGTTGTTATGGATGTCGGGCTCGGCTGATAGATGCACACACCCCACACACCTTCTCCTGTCACTATTGAACATGCATTTTTGATGCATGCTGCCAACGTTTAAACCTCTGCGCTCCATCCCGAACACATGCACTCCGTCCTACCTTATATGTACGGCAGCGACGGCGGCAGGCCAGCAGCCCCGGGAGCGGGTCGACTCGTTCGTCATCACTGAGACCAGCTGGGGAGTCCGATGGCAGCAGCAGGCGCCCACCTGACCCGAACAGCGCCCTCTTACGGCAGGCAACGCAGGATATTAATGAAGCAGCGAGCACAGGCCCTGGCGTCGCTGCTGTCACCGCGTTCACCCAAGCAGCAGCTGGCAGTGGGCTTGGCTGTGAAGGGGTTGATGCTGGTGACAGCAGCAGTCGCAGTAGCCGCCGCAGCCGCAGCAGGCCACCTTCCGGAGGGCCCCGAGTTGATGGCCGCGCGCTTGCTACTCAGGAGGAAGGGCTCTTGCTCATGTCCGGCGGGGGCAACAACTCCACCCGCCTTGCCGCCGAAGCGGCGGTTGGAGGAGTCACAGCTGCTTCTGCTTCTGCACCTGAGACGGCGGTGGGCAGCACAGCAGTAATGGGCGACAGTACAGTGCAGTGCATGATAGAAGTGGTGCCCGCGAACGTTCATGGCAGCGACATGGTCATCGATGACATGACTTTGAACCATCCAGCGGCCGCTGATCCCTGCGCCCCTGACACTGTGGGTAGCATTCCTCACCCACAACCGCCGCCATTGCCGCTGTCAGCTGCGGATACACACGGTGTGAATGCGCCCGTGGCTGATGCCGTTCCTGACACTGATGAACAAATGAGCTCGTCGTCGCAGCCAAGCTGTTTGGTGAGGACCGGATCTCCTCCGCCCGCTGGTACTGCCTCAATCAATGGCGGCAGGTGCAGCACGCCAGTCTTAGCAAAACCAGCTGCAGACATGGCAGCCGAGGCGGCGGCTGCCGCCGCCGTCATCACACCCGTGTTTCACCCGGGTCTCGCACAGCGGGCTTCCCTGGAGGGCCCCGTGCCGCCCGCTGTTGTGGATGCGGCTGCGGATGATACAGACTGCACGCCCCATTGTGGGCTGCTTCTGGAGGTGAGTGGATGGGCTGGGAATGAAGGGGGGGTGTTTGCTGTGGCAGCACATGCATCAGCATAGGATGCAAACTCTCCCCAACTTATGTACGCAATCAAGCAACCTGCTGCGTGTATAGCATGACGACATGCTCAAAGCAACACACCGGTAAGCCTTATCCTTTGAGCCCCAAGAACCAAACCACTCGTTCCCAAGCCAAACATCAATTTGATTGAAACTTTGCATCTGCCAGAGCGAGGTCCAACCCCCTTTGCGCCCGCCGTCCGTCCCAACATACCCCTACCTCTCTGCACGTAAACTGCACGCAGGCAGCAGCCCCGCCTCTCATCCCCAGCCGCGGCAGTTTCACCTCATTACGTGTGCGTGGTACCACCACCACAAGGACGGACACGGGGAGCCCCCGGCCGAATGTGGTGCCCACTTTCGGGGTGTCCAACTAAGCAACGAAGCCCGCGGCCCATGTGTGCATGGTAGATAGATAGGTGTGCATGGCAGCAGCTGCGTGGGTAGGGGCATGCATGCACGGGTCGCCTGACCCCCTGGGTGCGTCGCACGGCTATACGGCGCAATGTAAGGTATTGCTAACATACTTGTCCGTCTACAACCTCGTCTGTGTAGTAGCTAATACAACTGTGTCCGCGTCTGTGATTCTGTTGGTTTGAGACGGAGGGGTCCGCACCCGAAGATGGACTGACTCGCTCGGAGGTGGGACTTTAATATTCTGGGTTGACGTGCCAGCCAGCTGCGGTTCCACATACATGAGGGTAAAGCTCCATTGGCCTCCGGGCTACAACGATAGTGTCGAGTTCCCTTACTGCGTCGTCTGGGAGGTCGTGGCAGCATGCTGGGGCTTCCTAGTTGTCCGTGCCCTGAGGTAGATGGAGGGCGTAGGTCCTCTCAAATGGTTTCCTCAGCAGGCAGCGGGAGAGGCCTGGGATTGGGGCAACCCAATACCCGACCCCTCCTGCTCCCAAAACACACGCCTCGGCTCCGTCGGGCGTATTGTTATTATTGGCTTCCGCAAATCCGAGGCTGATGGCTTCCTGCGTTGTGTGACAGACCCTCTATGCATGCGGCTTCCGTGAGAAGCTTGGCCAGATCCGTATCGTGCTGGTTTGTGTACGTATGTACATATGTACGTATGTACGTATTATGTTTTTTTTTATGTTACAGTGGGGGGGGCTTCTGGGCCCATTCCAGGGTGAGGGCACCGCCCTCCTATTTTTTTATCAGCCACGAGTTTGATCGCTTTGATCGCTTTGATCGCTTTGAGCACGTATGTACGTATGTACGTACATATTGTGGGATGGCTGCTGGATGGGGTCCGGGGCGGGTCCCATGTATCCTGGCGTTTGCGCTTCGTAGAGGGGGATGTTAGGGATAGGGAGTATATCAGGTCACATTTTGAATCGCTTCTCATACGTGATTTCATTCCGGGAGCAGCCATTTTGATTGGCAGTTGTCGTGTCCCGGCCACAAAGTTGGATCGGGTGTCTGCGGGGCCGGCGTCGTCTATACATAACATTGTAGCAACTAACCTCGCTCGGGGACCCCGTGCCAGCGTCGTCGGTACTGGTAATGGCTTGGACCGCCTGATACGTAGTGTCGCTGTATGTACGTACAGAGCTAGCGAGTGCAACCATCGAGGGTGTACGTACACCCCGGGGTCGAGGGGAAGGAGCAGGCCTGTGTGCTTTGTCTGGTGCGAGTGGGTGTGTTTACCCTCTTTCCGGGAGACGGGGCCCGTCGAGGAGTGAGGGGCGGTTTTGTGCTGCCTGGCAGCTGAGGGAGGCTTGTAGCTTCGGCGCTTTGGGGAGAGGGTGAGGTGGAGAGGGAGTGGTTGCAGAGGGAGGGTAGGTGGTGCTGGGCTCCGCAGGCGGCCAGGGACGGAGGGGCAGGTTTCTCTGCGTGGTAGGCGAGGGCAGGCAGCGCCTGTGAGCCATGCCCAGTAGTGGGTTTTCGAGGGGGGGGCAGCGCCGGCTTGTCATCCCCCCCGCGGCAGTGGGTGTTTGTTTTGCCCCGCGCTGGGCAGTCTCGGGGAACCTGTAGCCCCCAGGAGGAAACCGCCTTGCGGGCCAACGTGCGGGTGTGTGCCTTAGCGAGCGTTTCCTGTTGCAGCGCCTTGGCTTTCGTGTTGTGGCAGGTTGGCTCCTTGCTGTGCTGGCTTTTGCGGGAGCCCTTGGTGAGGGGACTCAGCCCCTCGTTCTCGTGAGGGACCTTGTCTGGAGGCCTAGGTGGGCATTCCCTTGCCTCGTGGTTTTGGGCTGCGGTGGTGCCGCCCCGTTGTCGTGGGCCCCTGCCCCAGGGGTAGAGGGCGGTCGGAGGCGCTCTTTGCGTAGAGCTCTAGAGCCTCGTGAGCGCGTGAGGAGGCTGGCCAGGCGGGGGGTGCGTGAGAGCTGGTCTTGGTAGGGGTGTCGTTTGAGGCGTGTGACGTCTCTCGCGTGGCTCTCGCTTAGAGCGGCCCGCAGTCGTCTGCGCCGCTGAGTTGGTTGGCCAGGGGCCGTGGAGGGTGCCCCTGGCTGGCGCGAGTGAGGGAGTGAGGCGCATGCGGCGGGACAGACAGACGGACGTAGCCGCGCGCCCGCCCCTGCGCTGTGTCTCGGCCCGGTCAGAGCCCCAGGTGCTCGTCCTGCCTCAGGGCGAGTCGCCCACAGTGGAACACCCGTTAACCTATAGAGCTAGCGAGTGCAACCTCCGAGGGTGTACGTACACCCCGGGGTCGAGATAGTTGCACAAAGGACAACGTCCCCACGCACTACACAGAACAGCCAGGTGCCAAGCAACCGTTTCTCAACCGGCTCACAAGCTCGGCGTTCCATAACTTGCCATACAGGTAATCAAGGTATTGTTTGTCTTTTGAGTGCTGGCGGTCATGTCTAGGTCGGGCATGGTGCTGGAGACGTATTTAATATAATAACATGTTTCCTTTCAGGCGGCGGACCACGAATTTTATGCCAGGTCGTTGGCATAATGCCCAACATTTATTTTTCTCAGGCCCAGCAATTTTTTGGCGGGGCTCCAGCGCGAAGCGCCCAGGGGGGAATCCCCCCGTAGGATTGCCCATGTCAGTGTGTGTGTGTGTAAAGTGCAAACGAATTTGACAGTCTTCATTGACCGGGGTCAAGGTCACATGCATCGCCTCTAGGCCTACATGTGAAGGAATTAATCAATTGATAATTTAATTTATTGATTTTTAAAATTAATATTCCTAATTATGTTCTTATTAATTTCTTAAAATTTTAACGCTAATTATTTTTTAATACATTGAATAAAAAGTACCCATCAATAATATGAAGAAATGTAAATATTAACACCCTAAACCCTGAAACCCTAAAACAACCCCACACACTAAAACCCTAAAACGCCTCTTGGCCTACATGTGATTCCAAAAGGTGCAGCGTTTCTCATATAATGGAATTCTGACATCGAGGCGTTACGTGAATGAGACACCCAGCTTGGTTGAGGCTGCGCCTATGGGGCTCCGTCTGACAACGTGGTTCGGGCAGTTTCACCGCGAGAGGTTCAGGTGCAATCGAACCCATTAAGCTGGCGGGACTTCGTTCGACCCTGCCCGGCGAGGGGTCCCCCGTTCCCGTGGACAAAGCGGTGACCGTCTGTCACATGGAGATATAGCCGAAGGGCGGCGCGGAATGTACGTCCGCCCGGCTGATTACGTAGCTAGGTTGGCTCCCGCCTGTCCATTCAATACCGACGGATATATGTTCCCACGCACCCCGCATCCTAGGGACTTGTAAGTGTTGGGTAGGCGGGCGTGCGAGTCGGAAGAGACTAAGTTGATGGTCCTGTCGTACATCTACTTGCCCGGGAGACCAAAATGGGGGCAACAGCCCTTCAGCAGCTCTTGACAGCGGATCTCGACAGATCTCGACAGCCATGGCTTGGATCCGCGCGTCCCTGGAGGAACCCGTACGGTCCGGCCTTCCCATTTCCGGCCCCACCGCGTACGTGCCATCATCTCGTTTACTTTATTTAGATATCTTACGGAGAAAAGTCTTTCCCAGAGTGGATGTTCAAAGCCGCCGCGAAGTCACACGCGTCGCGAATTTATGACGTAATGTCACTAAACTGCACAGCGAACGTCCACTATTTATATCGCGTGAGGCTTGCCGACAGGACTTGTTGGGCGGCGGCCCGCAGAAGACCGCATCGTTCCGTTCGTGCATTTGCGGCTTGGCGTCCAACTACCAGTTTGCCCCTCATAGATTGTCCCGTGCGACCCTTGTTATTCTTTGTGATAACATAGGCGGTCGGCGGGACCGGCTAGCAGAGCTGTGGTGTTCGCTATATGGAAGGCCTAGTGATAACGTAAACGATGTGGCCCGTGGCAGCTAAGCAGCACGACGCGCGGGTCATGCTCCTTTAATCCCATCATCCAAATCTCCGGCCGTCGAGCAAGCAAACTCGTAGGCAGGCAGTGCGCAGGAACCTTACACGCACATAAATAGCAAGAACCTCAAAAACATGCCCCTTCGGCTCCCTGGTTCAGTCGTTTCTTCCCATGCGCCCCTCCATCCTCCTCCACCGCCTCCTATCCCTCCTCCATCCCTACGCAACCAACCTCCATCCCTTCCTTGCTACCTCCCAGGATGCATATCCCCTCAACGCTGTGTGTGAACATCTCAGGCGTCATCACACGCCCGCTCCAGGTCGCTCCTCGGCAGCAGCGCCTGCTTCCCCCGCATGCCCACCAGAGCCTCCACCTCCCCCCGCCGCCTCCACACCAGCGACCTCAGCTCCTTCCGCAGCACCTCACCGCTGTAGCTGGCCTCCCCGTTGAACAGCTGCACCGAAACCAACGGCGCAGCGCCAACCAGAGACGGTCGCCTGCCGCCCGCCGGAACGATTGCACCGGCAACGGCTGCAGCCGCCATCGCCGGCGGCGGATCGCTGCCGGCGGCGGTTCCGCTTCCCAGCAGGCTGATGGACAGCAGCGACGGCCCGTGGCGACCGTGCGTGAAGGCGTCTCGCGCGTAGCAAAGGCTGACCAGCAGCGGTGCCGGTGCCGGTGCCAGTGCCGCGGCGGTGGTGCTGCTGGGGCCGTTGCTGCTTGCGGGGGTCGCCCACGCCAGTGCCTGCAACTGGTCGGCTTCACGCTCCGAAATCAGAACCGTCTCCCCACTGGGAAAAAGAAGCATCGCATCGACGGGCCGGAGGTACTCGTTCAGGGCGCTCGAGGAGCCCCGCGGCGGCGGTGTGGCCAGCAGGAAGTTGGTGGTGCACAGCACTTCACGCGACCAGGGGATGGCACCAAGGCCGCTGCTGGGCTGCAGAAAGCGTGGGACTACCTCGGCGAGACGAACCAGCAGAGCGCCCGCGGCGTAGAGCGGTGCAGTCGACACCGCACCCAGCACGGCGCCGTACTCCCAGTCCTGCTCTGCCGCCGGCGACACGCGCGCCACCTGCCGCTCCACCTCCTGCTCCTCTTCCTCTTCCTCCTCCAACTCCCGCTCGCACTCCTCGTCGTCCGCCGCCGTGCCGGCGGTGACCATGTAGCCCCTGCCGTACAGTGCAGCCCGGTCTTCGATTCGCGACATAAGGCCGTCCATGTCGGGGTCCAGGCCGCCGCCGCCGCCGCCGCCTTGTTCAGAGCAGCGCTGCCGCCGATGCCGCGCCTTGGCGGCCACAACCTCCGCCATTGGTTTCGCAGCCTTTCTGCCGCCGTACAGGTCGCCCAGCTCCAGAACCTCGTCATGGAGCGCCCGTGCCGGCGCGTCTTTTGTGGCGGCGAAGTGCAGGCCGTGGTTCGACCACTGCACCACTCCGCGCAGCGTCGCCTGCACCGTGTTGTACATCACCCAGCGCAGCACGTGCAGCGCCGCCGTCGGCGGCTGATGTTGTGGCGGTGGCTCCGCCCGCGGGTGCCGCTGCTGATGTGACGTCGCGCGGCCTTTGGGTTTTCTTATCAGATGCAGCGGCGGTACCTTCGTGGCGTCAGCGGCGGGCGCATGCTCCGGCAGCAGGCCGCTGAGCTGTCGGATCTTGGCGGTGATATCGACGGCGGCGGCGAAGCGCAGCCGCTGGCCGCGGCCCAGCTGCCGCACCCGCCCGGCGGCCTGCATCAGCTTGTCCTTGCACACTCCCGGTCCCAGAGTCAGCAGCCCCACAGCGTCGGGCCGCAGCTGCAGGTCGGCGCCGCGGCAGCGCGCGTCGTCGAAGATGACCAGCGTCTCGCGCTCGGCAACGGGGGAGGCGTGGCGGGGCACCCTACCAAACGAACCCCGGTTTAAGTCGGGTATTAGACCAGGTTAGGCACGGTTAGCATGACTTAGCTGTATGGCGCTTCTGCAAGCAGCCACCTTTAACTCCGGCCAAGCAGAGTTAAACACGACTTAAACTGTCGTTTTTCGAGTTAAGGGCGACTTAAGAGGCATTTAGGCTGATTTAGCTAGGAGCGTCCAGATAGGGCTGGATTAGAATTAGCCGGAGTTTGGCCGAGTTGGCTGCAATTACCCTAGTTTAGCTATGCTTAGGGTTAGCAGCAGAACACGGACTTAAACACTGTATTTATCCTTACTTACAGCTGGAAGAGTTTAACCAACGACTTAGTCGTTCTGAAGGCCGGATGAGTTAAACACAAAACTTACACACTAATGTGGCTGGAAGAATTACGCTGAGGATTTACCCAATCTTATACCCAGTGGGTGGCATGCTTAACCAATAGAGGAATCAGGTTCGCGACCTTTACACGACGTCCGGGCTTTGTAAGCACCGTTTTTGAGTAGTCCTACTAAAGGCACTAGACGTGACTCCTCCATCTAAGACGCATCGCAAGTTATTGCAAACACGGGGTACAGGGCAGGAAATAGACATGCAACAGCAGGCACCTATGAAGCACCGCCTTGCACGGATCCCTCTGCATCACCAATTCGTCCATGGCACCAGGAGCGCGCTGTTGTGGCACATAACCCACACGAAATCAAATGGTCTAAGGTCACCACCGACGGTTGCCTACCGACGGGCACCACCGGAGCCAAAAACACGACCCATTTCATCAAGAGGGCTAGGAGGGCCGCATGCAGCCTAGCGCCACTGTATGGTGGCTGACAGGTATGGTAGCAGGTGACGACACACACTGCCTTGCCCACTACTCAACAATGTGGGGCCAACACTCAACTAGATAGTGCACTCATCTCCCCATGAAGCAACACCCCGACGATACCGACAAACAGATAGCAATCCAAGTCAGACCATGGCACTCCGCCGCTCCCTCTGAGTACCAATACACCATGCCTGCAATATCCTACCCTGCAGTGAGGCTGGCATACATACGTACAGGTGCGAAGCACCTTTGATCCGCCTACTGATGCTTAGCAAAGCAAGCCCGCATGAGGCTTCATGCCAGCGAAGCATAACAACTGAGTACTTCCAACCCTCTGCCACCCCCCTCCCCCCGCACCCCTGCCGCCGTGTCCCCACCCCCGCTGCAGGCAACAATCCTTTACTCCGCTGGCTGCCCCCCCGCCATGTCCAGGGCCCCCTTGACAGCTCGCCGAGCGTTGATGAGTGAGGCCTCTTGCAGCCCCCACTTGAGCTTTGCGAAGTCGATGGCGTTTCTGCCATCCATCACCGCCAGCAGGCCGACCACCGGCAGTGCAGTGTGATGTTTCAATAGTCACCACTCGTTGACTTACACGCACGTGTATGATAGGTGTGCACGCACTGGTCCCCTTACCTCAGCAAACATGACCGGGCACTTCATAGTCCCGTCAAAGTCGGGCACTGGCACGGGCAGGTGGATGACACCCGGCCAGTTCTTGGTGGCCGTTGTCGACACGACCAGGACCTTCACCTTGCTACCAGGCTCCGCCTCGGCGTCCTGCACATACATGAATGAATGCCCGCTTCAGAAGATGATACATACGAACTGCAGTCAGCACACAACATCTACACTTTCGGATCACTCACCAGTGGACCCAGAAGCAAGCCCACTGCCAAGGGCAGTGGCTTGCCCTTTGCACCGGCCTTGGCGCCCATCAAAGAATGATATCAGCGATCTTGGTACTCGCGATCTGGGTACATCGCGATGCACTTGGCCTCTAAGCAGCGGCCTGTGCAGACAGCAGGCCCACCAGGGCGGGTTCACAACTAACGGAGTGGCTCCATATGGTAGTCAGGGGTGAGGCGGGCGCCCCGAGCGGTGCTTAGCAGGTAGTTCTTGCGGGTTCTCCCTCCCCAAAATGCAGTTTGTGGTGCAAGGGGAGTCAAGCCTCATTTCTGCGGAAGACCTTTGACGAGGAGTGGTAGCTCTAGAGTCTTGCTGTACAGGTGGCTTGGTACGGCAGTTGTGCATTAGTGTCCGTAGAGCTCCGAGTTGGTGTTTGATGTCTCGTCTTCCCCGATGTCTAGCGGTTTACCTATTTTCGTTGCGGTCTTTTTCTAATTAGCATTCAGTCGGCTTCGTTGTTGGTTTCTTAAGCTAGTCCGCGGATTCCTTGCCCGTCCACCCTCCCCTGGTTCTCGTTGCGCTCGCACCTTGGCTGCACGGGTGCTCGCGTGTCTGTGTGTGTGCCGTGTCTGTCTGTCCTTGGGTTCGTGCGCCTTTGGGTTTAGGCCGGTCCAACGGCGGGGGAGGTTATCCCTCTTGACTCTGGTTCACTTTTGCCACACCCATCGCTAACCTGGGCACCGTTTTTTTGCTCGATCGACGGAATCGGAGTGCATGTGTCTGTTGGTGTTTTGCCGTCCGGTTCCGTTGCGGTCGGTTGTTGCTGTTCTGTGTTGGGGCCGTTTGTTCGTGGGCCGCGGTGCGGTGTGTTCTCCTCCTGCTTCGGGGTGTGTGCTATACCGCAGGCTAGTCGGGGCAGTAGGCAGCTGGGCAGAGTGCTGGCACTGAGAGCAGCAAGCGGCGTCACTGTTGGGCGTGCGTCGGCCGGCAGGAGAGTTTCAGCGGCGGTTTTCTCACCATCTTACACCGTCCCAAGCGGGGGAACGACAGTGGTTGGGATGCGTGCCCAGGGTTTGTAAGCGGCACCAATTTGTAAGGGCTACATGCGGCCACCGATGCAAGGGCATACTCGTGTAACTGTACGGTCGAGTCCTGTCGAGCGTCCGTCTATGTGCCCCACATAAGCAATCGAATCGGCAGCTCGGCACGGAACATATCCTGTCCTCATGGACGGACGCACCTTGTAAGTACGTCAAAGTGACTGTAAGATTGGATACATCCCGCTAAGTGGTGCTAACCCAACATTTCGGACTTACACAGCTAAAGGTGGGGGCTAATACCTCGCTAACTCAAAGTCGGTTATAAGTTGTGCCTTATCCGCACATGCCGTGATAATCCTGCTTAGGCTAAGACGGCCACAACCTTAGCCAGACTTAAACCGGGGTTCGTTTGGTAGGGGCAGGCGGCGGTTTCGAAGGTCGGCCACCACCCAGCCGCGCGCATCCTCTCCCTCGTCGTAAAAGGTGACGCCCTGGTAGCGGTCGCGGTCCAGGCGCCCGAGGAGGTACTCGGCGGCCTCACTGCAAGTAAGGGAGAGAGGACGAGCGCGTGCGTGCGTGTGCGCGAGCGAGAACACAGGTGTGGGTTTAGATACATATATTTGTATTATATACTATATACAAATATATACTTATATTGTTGTTACATGTTACATGTTACACACACGAATGGCTCTCGATATACCTAGTGGCCTCACACTTTACGAATGAAGCCCAACTAAGCATTACGTAGTCAGAAATAAATTACAGGACAGGGCGAAGCAGCTAAAAATGAAAAGAGGGCCACAAGCAAGCGGTCCAAAAGAGGCAATGTTGTCAGGCCTGGTCAGGCGATGCATCTCAGGTGTTGTCAGGCCTACGGCCGTAGTCAGGTGCATCTCATGGCGATAGATCGACGGGACGCATCGCTCGGGCAACGCCATGCACGCCGCCGTGCGTCCGTACATACCGGTTGCTTGCGCCCGCCAGCAGCGCTCCACAGTCGAGCAGTGCGTCCACCCCCTCCGCCAGGGCCGTATCGCACAGCACCTGCCACAGCGGCTGCTCGGCTGCATTGCCGGCAAGGGCGCCGCCACCACCGCCGCCAGACCCAACACCAGCCGCAACGACACCAGCGATGTCGGCCTGCGGCGTGCGTGCGTGCAGGGTTAGCAATGCGAACGGCGCGTCAGTGCTAAGCTATTGCCGATACTATTATCACCGATACTTTGACTGATAAACATTAAAACCAGGCGCTCAGCTAGCAGGACAGTCCCTATTCGAAGGGGTCAGCTGCTAGCAACGGAGGGCTAATTCCGGGCGGAAGGGCGGGCGGCGGGCAGCAGCAGTGCCGCCGATCGAGCTAGCGACGGCCAACGCCATCGTTCTACGTCTGTTATTACCAAAATGCTGTACGCGTCAGGCCCGCTGACGCGTGCACCGCTCTTCCCAGCGAGACGTCGCCGTCCGGCCGGACGTCTAGGGGCGTCATACATCGCATCAGCACAATGATTGTACGGCACGTTCAGCATGTACTACACTAAATAAAATCGGACGGGAAGGGCCTCCCTGGTGAGGTAAAATGAAGAGAACGAAAACATAAACTAGAATAATTGGTAGTTTCTACATACCGATCTACAGTTTCCCCGGTTCGTCGTTTTCATCTTAGTCGTGCGTCCAGTCTGATTGCCCACCCAGCCACCTGGTAATGTTGCGGCATCTGCGGCTCATCATGTCGTGGTTGGAACTGCCTCAGCGTGGTGTATCCCAGCGTGTTGTTGAGGATGACGGACAGCATCTTGCCATTGGTGGCCCGCAGCGAGGATTCCTCCGGATGCGCCTGGTGCACTTGCAGCGGCAGCAGCCGATGGTTGTCGTTGGTGCCCGAAAATCCAACCACCAACTCCACGCCCGCCGCCCTGCCGCTCGCCGCCTGCCCACCGCCGCTGCCACCACTGGTACCGTTGGCCCGCTGCTGCTGCTGCTGCTGCCGCTGGCCCCCACCCGCCCGGCCGCCGGTGTTGAGGACGATGTGGTCGCTGGCGGCGCGGCTGGTGTCGCTCTTGCTGTTGTTGTCTGCCAGGTTCCAGGCACTCACCCCCAGGCGCTGCGGGAACTGGCGGCCCTCGGTGGGGAAGACGCAGTGGATGAGCCAGAAGTCGACGAGGGCCATGTTGTGGCGCATGTGGGTGTGCATCAGCTCCATCTGCGGGCGGTTGCTGACGTCCACCTTGGACACGCAGTCGAAGGAGGCCAGGTCCACTGAATGCACATACACACACATACAGCAGCGGGACGGAAAATGCGGACGCAGCAGGAGAGCAACCGATGGCGGGTGAACTGGCAGCAGCTTAATAGATACATGTGCCGGTGTAGGGGTATGGGCTTGCTTGGCAGGTTGACGACATCACACAGTGACCGCGGCCAAAGAGGACACTTGTCGCACATGTGCATGCGCACGTACGACACTTTTGCTTGACACGCAGCAGGCCGCAAGACATCGACGAAGAAGGTAAAGCTGTAAGCAGCATCGGCAGATAATAATCCTACGGATTAAGACCCAAAACTCAGTCATGTATCGATCCACACACGCAACGGCTAGCTGGGCCCATGCGTTAGGAACTGAACACTCAGCTCAGCTCACCCGCGGGGATATCTTGGCGCCCCAGCCGCAACCAGCCCTGATAGTAGTCGCGCTGAGCGTTGGGTCCCATTCGCAGCAGCGTGGTAAGCGCCGCCAGGAACTCGTCGTGCGAGAGGCCGTCGTAGTAGTACGACAGATTAGTGAGCAGCAGGGCCACGTCGGGCTGCGCGAACTCGCTGCGCTCGGAGGGCGTGTGGGCGGCGCGGTACGGCACCGCCATGCGCTTGCGGGACCCGGTGTGCCTGCATGTGGGGGTGCGGGGTGTGCGATAGATCGGGGGGCGAGCAAGGACAGAAGGCAAGCAAGGGGGCAACCCAGCATGGACGAGGGGCTTGAGTTTATGCGTGTAGGTGGATGGATGATGGCCTGCACGGGACAGAATCTATCTATCCCAGTGATTTGATTTGAGGGTTTCGTAATACTACTTGAGTTGGGGTTACTGTGCGTGCTGCCACGACGAGTAATGGATGGGAGGGGTTATGACAGACTGTACTCAGTTACTGACCAAAGACGATGGGTAAATAAGCAGGGGCATACATATTTAAGTTGAATGAACGAAGCGGTATCTTTAGCGGTAGATGCCATGATGAACGTATGGCTCCCCAAGGGACATCCTCCCCACGCCGCCCGCCCGCCGCACCCACGCACCTGTTGACTCCGTAGTCCACCAGGTGACGTTTCTGCAGGCAGTGCTGCAGCAGGTTACATCCCAGCAGCCCCCGCAGCGCCAGCACCACCGCCAGCTGGTCGTCTGACAGCTGTTGAGGGGCACTGCCCACCGCATCGGGGCCCAGAAGCACCGCCGCCGACTCGCTCGCGTCGGTGACACAGCGCAGGATGCGCTCCTGTGCGTGGTTGCCACACCCGCAAGATAGCACTTGCTACATGCCGCGTGGCCGTGCCTTACTTGTGCCAAGGATGAGCTATGTATGGACGGATCTGTCGCCACGCTAGGCCTCAAGACCGCAAAGAACCCCGAACATACCGACATCGATAATCTGCATGTTCCGTTCATATGTACATGTGCATACATACGCCGGGCGCTAGTTTCCAAGCTAGCTATACCTGGAGCGGATGGTTTCGAAGCCAGCGCAGTTCGTACGGCGGCTCCTCCATTAGCGCCTCCGCCAGCCGCCGGTGCAGCTCCGGCAGGGCCTGCGTGAGTGCTTCCCCAGGCAGCAGCCGCAGTCCGCAGAAGCCCCCGGGGGAGCGCTGCGGGGGCGGCTCCAGAACGGCGGCCCCCGGGGGCAGCAGCCGCAGTGACGGCGGCGGCGGGCCACTGTCGCCATTTGCGGCGGCGGTGGCAGCGCCGTGTGCGGGCACCGCCGCCACGGCGAGGCGCGACACCACGTGCAGGAGATCCTGCATGGCGGCTGTCCGCTCTTGCAGCCCGGGGAGGGCTGTGGGGTCTCCGCACGCGTACACCAGCTGCAGCCTGCGGAAGCCGTCCAAGCAAGTTGGCGTGTACGTATGTGGTAAAGTGGTGAGTTATGGTGTGTGGCTGGGTGATGTATGTGGTGTGCATTGCAGGGGTGTATTTTTTGCGGGCTGAGATAGATGCCGTTGAGGGTACGTACGATCTGGGGCACAGTCAACATTAAACGCACGAAACTGAATGGTGAGTCGTTGCATCGGGTGCAGAGAAATGGATGTGTGTGGCCACCTCGCGATACGTAGCTGCCTGGTCTATCTATCTGGTCGGTAGGGGTAGGTCAGCAGGGGCTTTGTTCGCTCATTTACTGTTAAGTCGACGGGCAGCGTACGTGAACACGTATCTGGCGGGTGTAGCACATGAATGCAGGACCGATTGCGTACAGCACCTATCCCTTGTTCGGCGTGCCTATGATTTCTTTATAGACGGATACGAACCTGTGATGCAGCAACTCGTCGCTCTCGTCCATCAGGTCCAGGTACGGCAGCGCCGCTAAGCGGTCCAATGCCGTAACTTCGGCCTCACGTGCGTGGCCCTTTGCCCAGAGCTCTTGGCGCTTGAGCAGCAGCGACAGGCGGTGCTCCGGAGCAGTCAGCAGCAGCCCGCCCTCCTGCATGGAGTGTGTGGACGGTACGCGGCAAGTAAAGGGTGTGCATTATATTACGAAGGCCAATTGGCGAGAGGTCGCATGATTATTATAAAGATTGGCTCAACTGACATACGACGAACGTGTATGGCAGGTCTACTCCGTGTGCAAGCAAGGCTTACTGCGTACCAGGTCTCCAGCCAGCACATCATCAGCCTCACTCTGTGTCAGCGGTCAACAGCTAGTTATTAGAACTCTGCTGTATTGTCCTAATTTCGCGCGCAGTCGTCGTACATAATTGTGAGTCACTCCTGTCTGCTCTGATTCCCCAATCCCCAATCCGCAATCCCAGCCAATAATAATGAGGAGCAGTACGGCAGGTGCAAAGGTGCACCGACCAGCAACAGACCATGCATGCGCTATATCGTACATGCACTATCCATGCGTCTATCGGTCCTTCTGTCCGCTCCGTCATACATCGATTCGTCTGCCTGCCCATCACAATCGCTGTCCGTATGTGTGCCTAGGCCAATTTATGTCCACGTGCACACCTACCTGCTTGCAATGCAGCAGGCTGGCCCGCATGGCCCTGGCCCCCGCCGTCGTCAGTTGCACGTCCCGGTGGAAGGGCATTACGAACAGCTTGCGGCCCAGCACCCCGGCACACAGGTGCTGGTGCAGGTGGCCGTAAGCCTCCTCAAGCAATGTGGACAGGAAGTTCAGCCGAACCTACGAGAACGCATGATTGTGTGAATGTGAGTGTATGGAAGGGAGGGCGGGGTTTGTCGGCAGGCAGGGGGATCAAGGGAGGCAAGCCAGCCCCTGCGTCAACAGGATGACCTGCGGCGGCGTTTGGCTCGTGGTCCCTGAGGCCTCGCTCGTTCGCTACCCTGGGGCTCGCTCGTTCCTGCCTACGGCTCGTGTGCAGCATGGCTGGCCTGCTGGTTGCGCTTATCGTGGCCGGCCCTTGTCGTATCTTCTAATTGCGTTGCACAGCAGCCAGCTAGCTCGCTGACTTTACCGTTTACCCTCGCCCAATCCTTCGACCCTACACACCCTAAAACCCTCGATCCCCCTAAAACGGTAGGGGACAACGTACATATTACTGCTGCTGCTACCAGCAGTGCTGGCCTGAGCACGACATGACTAGAGTTGACGGCTGCGCTGTCACGCACCCAAACCCACCCACGCACCCACCACTCGGCTGCCATCCGCCCAGTGCAGCACCAGCATGGGCAATATGACGCGCGTCTTGCCCTCGCCCATATTGAGCTGCGCGATGGCCCCCGGATGGCTAATTAGGTGGCGCGCAACCGCCAGCTGCGCCGGCCGTATCTGCAGCTGCCCCTCTGCCTCAAACACCAGCCACTGCGGGTGCTGCGCCGGATCCCAGATGCGCCTGACGAGCAGCTCCTGAGGTTTATGTGCACGCCGATGGGCACGATATGTGTACACCGCCGTGGGCAGCACTGGCCGCGGGCGCATTGGGGCCACAGCACCGCCAGACTTCTATCGTTGTGGGAAAAGGTCTATGCCGCTTGGCATGGGGACTATGCGGTCGACTCACCTGCACGAAGTTTATGTGGTAGGCCGGGCCCGCAGTCGCCAGCCGGCCCAACCTCGCCAGCCGGTCTTCCAGCACGCACAGCTGCAGCCACACCAGCACCCCCGAGTGCAGCGCCGCCATCGACTGGTGCGACAGGAAGGGGTTGAACTGCGCCAGTACCGCCTCGCGCCGCCAGGCTGCAGCCATCAGGTCGAGTGGCCCGGGTGTCGGGGCCACGCCCGCGCAGCGCAGCAGGCGGAAGCAGCTGCCCCGAGGCCCCACGTCGGCGGGGACGGAGGTGAGGCGGTGCATCAGGTACGACTCTGCGGCTGCACGGCGCTGCTGCACGGCGGCCTGCGACAGGTTCAGGCCGCCCGGGTAGTTAGTAGGGGCATGGTACATGTTACATTCCAGTAGCCGGGTGAGCCTTGTATAATATGTCACCAAACACGGTACACACACAAACACGCACACACACCCCATATGCATATACATACGGACCTGATGAACGGAAGCCCCGCCCGCAGGTATGCAATCCCTGCGTGCACCATCACCTACCGTCAGTGTGGCGATCTCCTTCAAAGCCCCCGGCACCAGCCTACTCGACTCGAGCTCCGGCTCCAAGTGGTGCGCCTCCCAGCTGTCCCTCAGCTCCCCGTGCATCTCCAACTCCAACGGCGTGGGGCCGCCACCGCCATCGGCGTCGCCGCCCACACCCGCACCGGCGCCCATGTCCTGATGAGGCTGCAACGGGTACGGTGGAGCGGCCTTCCGGGCTGGTGGCGCTTTCAGCAATCGGCTCAGCCGCTCCTCCACCTTTGCCACGTAGCCGGCTTCGACCGGGAGGGCCTCGTCCTGTCGAATCTCAATAGCCTTGAACTGCCCCAGCCGCAGCCACGCCGGGACCTCCCGAGCGGCTCGGCGTGTGCCCAGGGTACGCATCTCCTCGCCGGGCGTCAGCAGCAAGCGTGGGTTGGCGGGCCAGCCTCCGCCGCCTCCAACATCGCCGCCATAACCCTGCGACTTCAGTATCTGCTGGTAGCCAATCGCGGCGTCGGGGTCCAGGGCCGCCGGCCCTGCTGACTGCGGCGGCGGCGGCGTCTTCGCCTCCGACACTGACCGGGCTGCAGCCTCATGCAGGTGCCTCAGCTCGGATGCGCTGAGCTCCAGCTCGTGGACGAGCAGCCTGAGGCCGGGGACCAGGTGGCCCCCCAGGCTACCCACGTTGCGCAGCTGGGCCAGCTCTTGGGCGCCAAGCGGTCGGTTGGTCCAGCACTGCCGCAGCAGCTGCATCGCCATCTGGCCGCCCGTGCTGCGACTGCCGGGCTCGGGCAGGAGGGTGCCGGTGGCGGCGTATAGGGCGGCTAGCTGCAGTCGGGCGGGGATGGAGGCGGCGCGCAGGTGACCGAAACGGCCGTGGACCCCGTAGCAGTGCACCTGAAGGGGCGGTGGGGCCGATAGATGTGGACGGGGGGGAGTGAGGGCGGACAAAGGGTGACCTGGGAGGGACACGCACGCGGAAGGGATTAGGATCACATCATGCGACCAGGTCGACCCTCCAGATAGTTCGACCCTCAAAAAACGTCAAGCCGCAACATGCCAGCGCTCCCTTCAATACATGCAGCGCCACACACAGCCGCTTCAATACGGAGCAAACCGCTTCCAGCGCAACGTCTACCGGTACACCTACACTCACCTTGAGGTGCGCGTGGGCATCACTGCTGACCTCTACTCGCACAGAAGCACCGCCGCCGGTCGCTCCGCCGCTGCCGCCACCGCCACCACTGCTGCTGCCACGATCCATGACTACCTCGCCCGCCGGCACCAGCACCAACACGTCCTCCCGCCGCGCGCCCACCACCGCCCCCGTGCCCGGCACCCGCTCCAGAACCAAACATTGCCGGAACTCCGGCAGCGTGTACTGTACGGCATCGAACGACACCGGCGGCGCGCCGGCGGCGGCATCTCCATAGACCAGCAGCTGCCTGCGGTGGAGTCGGTAGCCCGTGTAGTCGCGGGAAAGGACCTGGCCACAGCCGCCGCCACCACCACCACCACCGCTACCGTCCGTGGGCCGCACTTCGAACTCCAGACCGAAGCGAGGCAACTCCAGCAGAAGCAGGGGTCCATTCGTGTTCGCCGCAGCCGGCCCATGGGTCGCCGTCACCATGCCGTCACTGACATAGGCGTGTATGAAGTCCGGGTGTTCGATCTTCGCCAGCAGCTTGTCCTTGACGGTCGATCCGCTCAGCAGCACGAGGCGGTCGGGCAGGTCCGCCCGGTGAGCCTCAGAGAGCAGCTGTGACCAGCGCTGCGGCCGCAGGTGCGGCGGCACGCGCCGGCAGTCGAACTCACAGCTCCGCACGGCAGTAGTGGTGGCGTTGGCGGCGGCAGCCGGAACCGACGACGACGATGCTGAGCAGCGGATTACGTAATGCACGTCGTGCTGCTGGAAGTCGCGTGGACGCAGCACCAGCACCCCGCGCTCCCTGCATGCAAGCGAGCGCGGATGCAAGCGGCGTGATGTACGGCGGAAAGGAAGGGTGGAGGCTACACTGACGGGGCCAGTCCAGGACCATGCACGGTAATTCGCAAGAGGCCATCGCTGTGAGCAAAAAAACATGATTCAGTGTAAAAAGCTGTGTCATGGGGTCTCGCAGCATCAGACCTCGCCAGTTGCTTCATCCTTGAAACCAAACCAGGAGGGTCAGGGGCCCCCACATACATACACAGCCACCGTATGCACATCAAAGACAGGTAGACACTTCTGACACTGCACGCTTAACAAGCCTGCTCTCAATCCCAAAAGAATAACCTTAGCTACCGCACCTGCAGAGCCAGTGGCTATACAGCAGCCGCAGCGACAGGGGCAGCTCAGCACCCCACAGGCCGCAGCTGCTATCCGGCCCGACATCCAGCAGCTCCAGCCGCGTACCGTCCCGTGGGTCGTTCTCCACAATCGCCAGCCGCTGTCCGTCGGCGCTGACCTCGAAATCGTACATGCGGCCCTCCACGGGCCGCAGCGAACGCATAACACCGTCCGTGGCCAGCGCGACGTCGAAGTTCCAGTCGCCGAAAGTACGGCGGTACAGCGGATGAGCGGTGACTTCCTTTGGCAGCCTGCCAGGAGGCCAGCCGTCGAACAGCACAGTACCATCTAGGATGTTGATTGAGAAGAGCTGCTGGTCACCGGCGACAGCCTCGAAGCTGCCGGTGTCACCCAGCCGCCGCCAAGTCAGTCCGTCCGGAGTGCGCTGCTGAAGCACCCGCGCCACCGCCTGCGTCAGGATGTGCGGCACCCGGCCCACCGCCTCCATCAGCGCACCGCTCGCTGCGGCCATCACACCGTGAGCCCGCACCAGCAGGGGCGCTAGCTGCGACTGCAGCTCAGGTCTCTGCAGGAACACGCGGCCGTGGTTGACCTGCACCATCAGCGTCACCAACTCCTGCGCCGCCGCCTCCGTAAGCATCATGGAACCCGCCGCCGCCGTCGCCGCCGACGCCGTCGTCGTAACGGGCGGTGCCGCCGCCACAACCGCCCAGCACATGAGGGCCATGCAGCGCCAGCGGCACTGTTTGGCCAACAGCCCGCCCGACGTGGCGTAGTCGCCGCTGCTGACGGCCGCCACCTGCGGCTCCAGCTCGTCGGCCACGCGGCGTGTCATGGCGGCGAAGCGCCGGGCAATGTCGCCACAGGGCGGGTGCCAGGCTGGCCACCTCCCCCAGAAGCAGCACCGCCTCGTGCTCGCGCGGCGTGGTGTCCAACTCCTCTGCCAGCGCCGCCAGTTCGCCGTGCAGCACCTCAAGCACATCGCCCTCGGCCAGCCAGCCGGTGCGCCACAGCAGCTGCGGGGACGTGTTCGAGGCCGCGCCCTGGCTTCCGCCGTCTGTCATGCTGCCGAGTTGGTACAGCAGCTGCCGTACGAGAGTATGTACGGCGGGGTGGGCGAGTGGCAGGGTACGGTCGTGCAGGGCGGCGGCGAGGCGGCGGAGCTGGCCCAACGGGTAGGAGCGCAGCCGAGTGAAGTCCAGAAAGGCGGGCTTGGACAGCCAGCTGGGCTTCGTGTCTGCAAGGCAAGGCCAGGGACGTCATTGAGAAATCCTGCGTGTCAAAACAGGCAACTACCGGCAACTAACAGTGGGGCAAACAACCAACGTTATGGCGGGGCAAAGGACTGACGGCTCCGCTGATGACCTAATAAGCAGCAGGGGACACATGTGCGTGCGTGACGTTCATGTATGTGCTGCACCAGATGGCTTGGATGGATCTATCCAGGTGAATTCGATAGATACGACATAACACCACATACACGCGCGCCTGTAGAAGTTGGCAAGCAATGGCCTGAAACCCTGACACCCCACCTAGCTTGAACCTACGTACAAGGCCGTGCGTGCGGACAAGGCACACGGCACATGGCACCATCGCACGCATCGTGATACTGCCGCCGGCATGGACAAATGCGCCGTGTTCCGGGGCTTCCGTATACAGCAGAAAACATGTCCGCTTTGGTGATCACGGAGTGCCTGCAGACCCAGATGCTGCTTCCCGACCATACTCACCCTGCTGCGCGATGCCGATATTGCCCCTCTCCGCCGGTGTTGCAGCAGGGGAGGCGCGCACGTGCATGGCCCACTGCAGCGACTCGCAGCCCGGAGGCAGCCGCTCCGTAAAGTACAGCTCCACCAAGCTCGGCTCCAGCGCCGCAAACGGGTTGAAGAAAGGCGCCGGAAAGCCCTGGCCCTGGTCCGCGGCAGCGCCGGAGCCGCCCCAGGCCATGCGAAGATCCAACGAGTCCGGGAACCAGACACCGTCCGATGGAGTACGGCAGTGGTCAACGTGCTTGGGCCCTATGTTGGAAGCCGAAGGCACCGCTGCGTCAGACCAGAGCATGACCCGCCCGTCGGCGCCGCCCAGCGGCTGCCTCAGAGTAGAAATGTAGACGCGGTCCTGCCTCTGGTTGTTGTAGTGTTGTACGATGGATGTACAGTGCTGTACGCAAATGGCCTTTTTGACGTCGGTGCTGCAGGGCCGCGGCAGCAGCATCTGCTGTGCTAGGAAGCTCGCTCGGGAGAGGTGTCGCAGCAGGGGCGGCATGTGGAGGAAAAACAGCCACCGCAGGGCTAGATTCCTGCAGGCGGGCAGGGGCTGGATGACGGGCGCCGGCGCAGCCTCCGCCTCCTTCAGGTTTGCCTTGGTTCTGCGCTGCTGCTGCTTGTTATGCGCAATCGCCGCTTCAACCTCCTGGATGCGGCGTCCTGCGGAGCTGATGTTCTGATTGATCCTGCGCCGCTGTTCCCTTCTCCCCACGGAACAGGCGGAATCGCTGTCACCGTCGCTGTCGTTGCCGATCTCCCTCAGCTCCTCCTTCGCCGCTTCCAGCTCTTGCTTGTGCTTGCAAAGCGTTTCCTGCTGCTGCGCGGCTGCCTTCTGCAGTTCCGCCAGCTCAGTCCGCAGTTTGGCCGCCAGGGCCTGCTTGCGCTGCACCTCCCTCCAGTGCGCATCCACCCGCACCTGCGCGTCCGTTTGCTCCTGCTGCCAGATGCCCTGCAGCCGCGGGCACGCCGACGCAAACTCCTGCGCGAAGTCCAGGGTGGCGGCGCCGCCGTCACGCAGAGAGAAGAGCTCCCTCCCGCTGCCGCCGCGCCGCTTGCAGCGCTGCAGGTACGCCGCGACCGCGAGCGCGGCATCCACTGCCAGCCGGTCGGACAGCACCAGGTGGCGCAGATCGGTGTGGTCGGAGAAGGCGCCGAAGCTCTCCAGCTGCGGGTGCTGCAGGCGCGCGGCGGTGTGCATCAGACAGTAGCCCACCCACACCGCCAGCACCTCCCGGCTCATTTGCTCGACCCGCATCTGGGCGGCAGCGGCGGGGCTGGCCAGGAAGCGCTGCACCGCCGCCCGGTACGCGTCCAGTACCTGCTCCAACGCCGCCACCTCGTCTGCACTGAGCGCGTTTACTGGATGGTCGAAACCCAGGCCCCCGTCCCCTCCCACGCCACTGCCGCTGCTGCCGCCGTTTCCGCTGCCGCTGCCGCTGCTGCCCATCGTGGCCCGGTAGAACAGCTCCCGCTCCACACTGCGCAGCGCCAACAGCGCACCCACGTCGCTGTCGGGTTTGCTCCAGGCAGGTTGCGACATGGCCGCCAGCACCTGCCGGAAGCTACTGGACCCCGGCGGCAGCAGCGGCACCGAGCCTAGGTTACGGCTCGCGCGCTGCCGTGCCGCCGCCAGACCCTGCTCCTCCGCTTCGCGACCGCGCGTGAAGGCCGGCGGCAGCACACCGCACGGCGGCCGGCAGCTTCCCTGAAAGTCGGGCGAATCGGCTGGCGGCAGCTCCAGTGCTCGGGCGGCGGTCAGGGCTCGCTCGCCGGCTGCGGCGCGGAGGTGCTGCTCGGCCTGGCGGCAGGCGGCCTCGAAAGCGGATATGTCGTACCCGTCAGCGGCCAGCGTCGCCGCCTTAGTGGCGGCGGCGGCCAGCATCTGCATCGCTGACGTCAGCGCGAGGGGCGTGGCAGTCTCAGCGCGGATGAGGCGCAGCTGGCGGTGCAGCAGCCAGAGGTCCAAATGGGCCAGAGCTTGGCGGAACAGGAGGGAAGGCGATGGGGGCGCTGCCGCCGGGACGCCGCCGCTCAGCGGCGGCGTGATCGTGGCGGTGGTGGTGGTGCCGTCGCAGGCTCCAAAGTGCTCTAGCAACACCTGCACGCGGGCACATGAGGGTATGCATACATGACCATCACCGGCACCGTGCGTTGATCTATGGTGTACATCGAAACTTTTCACTTGCTCGTTTACAGCAGCAACTGAACAGGGTCCTTGCATGCACGTTACCCCGCCCAATCATATTTACGTGCCCGCGTTATCTTGCAGGTCATCAACCAATGTTCTGCCCGCGAGTATCTTTTGTCTTACTACCATCCCGCCTGGCAAGCACGCCGGACACGGTATGCAGGGGCTCTGGACCACCGTTAGCTTATATGCCATGCTTTACACCGGGCGAGTATACAGGCGCGTACATACGTCATCACCCAGCGAGGGGCGCAATCTGCTGGCACAGCGTCATGCCACGAGTGAGACCGAAACAGCTTAGAACGCTCACCTGCAGGACCGCCTTGACCAGTGGCCAGCACGTGTCTGGCTTGGTGTCTGCACCGCTGTGTGCACCGACATCCGCAAATCCGCCGCGCCCACACGTCGGCCGCTGGCCCGCCGCCACACCGCCTGCCACCTCGGCCAGGGCTCCGCACACCGCCGCGTGGATGAAATCGGGCGTGTGGCGGAAGGCTTGCTGCGTATGGTTCTGACGGCTGCGTCGCTGCGCCTCCTCCTCGCGGCGCCGTACGGCAGCCGCCAAGTTGTCGTACAGGTCGGCAGGGATGGAGCCGCAGAAGTGGGTGGTGTGGCCGCCACACTGCGCGGCGCGCTGCGAGCCGCTGGGTGTGCTGTGCGTAAAAGGATTGATCGGGGAGGCGCGGGATCATCGCAGTCTTGATGCTGGTTTAGGTGCGTGGTGGACTTCGGGTTAAGGGCCGCAGAGTCACGTTGAAGTCGCGTTGGTGCGTGTAGATGCCGCGACAAGCTTATGAGTCCCAGCGCTGTGTCGGATACATGGCGCAGGTCATTGCCAGGGAATGTTCTCGACACAGGAGGCGTTGGTGGGTTGATGGAAACCCCATCCTAGCACTTACCCGGGAGGCGTTCCCCTGTTTAAGTCCCTGTAATATCCACATTAATTTCCAGGTCCGCCTACCGTCAAAATGTCTATTGAAGGACCACGGCATCCCTAGGCCAGTCCGGCGCGTGCGGTGTATGCACCGAGTCCGCACCGAATCCGCACGGCAAGCACGCGGTAATGCAGTGCACCAAGCGCAACAACACGTACACACATCTCGGGGACGCAGCTGCCACACTCACGAGATCGCGTCCGCTTCACTTGCGCTACATCTACGCTGCTGGTACATATGCACGTACACACCTGTGGATGCAGAATGCCCAGCCGTCAAGAGCCACCAGGTGCAGCGCCAGCTCACCCGGCCGAGACCTGGGGTCATCGCCGTCGTCCACCTCCGCATCACCGCCACCACCAGCAAGAGCGGGAGTGTTGGAACTCGGGGCACCGTTAGGGATGCCCATGCCAACCGGCGCCAGACATGATCCTGGTGTTAGCCCCAGCAGTGCGCAGCCGTAGTCGGGGAGCCAGGTGAGCCGCGAGCGGCGGCCGCGCAGGGCGGTGTGCAGCAAGGCGGCGCCGTCGGGGGTGAGAGCAGTCCACGTGCTGCGTATGCCGGCGGCGCCCCCAGGCTGTCAAATGGAACGCAACGGAGCGGCGGAGCGGACGGCCGTGTCGGCACGGTTAGCGGAACTTATTTCGGTGACGCACGTGACCGCCAACCGCATCAAAAGCGCGACCGACGCCAACATGCAGCGAACATTATGAAAGGGAACGACATGACCATTCTCGCTACCAACATGCGTGACGGAGCAATCAAGTGCGCCCTTGCTTCCTTCTTACGTACCCCGGCTGCATTCAGCCGCCCTATCTAGTCATTGGACACCACGTCCGACTCAACGACGCACCGATCACACACGCAACCCGCACACAACAACCCGCTCGCGGTACGCGCACCCGTAACGCCTGCTTTTCGAAGCGCTCCAGCAGCCCACATAAGGCCTCGATGTGGCTCAGAGACTGCTGGCTGCTGGCCGGCGCATGCGTGAAGTTGTAGAGGCTGTGCAGCAGCTCCTCGGGCTCACACCAGTGCGGACCGCTGCTGCCGTTCGGCGGGTCATCATCACCGGCGGACAGCGACACCATGCTCCGCAAGGGATCGAGGGGCTGCGGATGATGCGGTTTGATTACGATGCAAACTATTGACGTGAAGCCGCCGCGCGTAGCAGACTGTTTGATTGGATGGTCTTCCCAGCCAGGCGGGCGCTGAAGGGTAGGTGTCAAAATGGTAGTCCAATCCGCTTTATCATTACCGGTGGCACGCAAGCGTTACAATGCTCCTGTAGTACCATTGGATAATGAGACTCACGGGTGCTCACGGGGCGAAACCCGACGATCCGAGGCTGTCGAGCTGTCCACATTTAGTTCGTTGGTATAACTTCCTTCCATTAACGAACGACGGCTGCGATCAACTAAATGCGTCTCGAACGGCTCGCTCGGCTCAGGATTTGAACAATACCTGCGTTGCGCCTTGCAAAATGGCCTAATGCATATGCATGCCCGAGCAAATGTATTTCCGCCGGCACCGTACGTGTCCGTACTGAGAATTGCAGCAGACAGCAGATAGATAGCCTTTAGACGAGCGTCTTTAGATGAACGCACAGACAGATCGTGTCTACATCATCTAGCTATAGACGACCCATCGTCCCATCCTATGGACGACCTACAGACGACTTACAGATAATCGTCTTAGATCGTCTATCTAGGATCGTTTCTATCGTTTCTATCATTTCGTTTCTATCATTTCGTTTCATATCGTTTCTATCGTTTCTATCATCGCTAGCAAACTCGGCTGTAGACGATTTTATGGCGGGGTCCCAGCGCGAAGCGCCCTGGGGTCCCCCACCCCGCCCCTAGGTTTGCCCCTGTCCGTGGTTGGCTGGCTGGCTGGCGGGCTGACTGGTCCTGACTGGTTGATTGGCTGCCTGCCTACCTGGCTGGGTGACGGCCAATCGTCTTCTCTCAGTACGCTGTTGGTCAAGATTAATAGCCCTTGACAAACTCTGTTACAATTTAAAACCAATAGGTCAGGTAACAATGTCCCTGGAGGCCGTAATGTGGAGGTCAATGCATCAATAAATAAAGCAGTTCGGAACAGTTCTATGAGAGCTGATATGGTTCGATGTCTTGCCATGCATCATATGCATGAATCCGTTTCCGTGTGTCAGAGGCGTTGGGAACCGCCATTCTTAACAACATGCTTTGCGTTGCTAACGACCGACAACCGCTGTGCTCGCGCGGTCTATTTTACATGACCTAAACAAGCCAGGGTACCTAAACAAGCCGGCTGCAATACTCGAAGCACGGTGGTGACCGTGATTACGGCATGGACCGTGCTCAGGCGCGCGCGCCACATCCGCCCCCATCCCCCAGACCCCCTTCCCCCCGCTGGTGGAGGGCGGGGGGCTGTCGCCCCCCATCCCCCCACACACCTCTTCCCCCCGGGCCGTCCGCATAGCAGTGTCGCCCTGTGTCGCAACGTTGACTGCGTTTGTAAAGGAGCAGCCGTGGGGACGGTATTGCTTCATCCCTGTGGATGGCTCTGCTATTGCCGCTTAAGAATACCATTGTTGCATTATTAGCAGATCATGTTGTCAAGCAACTCGCGAACACTTCGTGGACACTATCATTGCAGTTGGGGAGTATCGGAACGGCAACATCGACGGGATCCTTTCGTCTCCAATATTCACCAATATAGAGCGCAAATTTATTGTTTCGATGCCTTGCCATTCACATTTCGCATTTGGTGCACATGCTTATGCCGGTCGCCCAACAACCAGCTCCGCAGTTTGCGGCCGTCCGTACGCATGGGCCCCAATACAGCAGTAAAAGGCAATCATAGGCTGTACCAGGAATGTACACACGCAACGCGCAATTGCTTTGGGCGTGCGCACTGCAAACTTACGATTGCCGTGAAGGAGGCGTTACAGGATGATGAACGGATTGCACCAAAACAAAAGCCGGGAAACGCAGAGCTGGGCTACATATTGGCCCAACAGATGGAATATGCGTATTTGTTTGGACTTCGTCTTCTCAAACAACACACATTCAAATTCCCATTTACATTTACCGGTTAGGACGTGGTGAAATCGCGTGGATGTGTCGAATCGTTATACGTCCAGTCGTCCAATACTGATTTCCCCCATTACGGGCTCTGTAGTCTGCTTTTTCCAACTTTGAGCATTGTGCGGTCTTGGTGCTGGTGGGCCTTGGAGGCTTGGCTTTCGGCACCCCTCCGTGGGTGCCCCTGGGGTAGGATGAACAGTCCGTCTAGCATGTACGGCTAGCAACCGAACTGAGCATCGGTTCCCCTTGAGCCCTTGTGATCCTTGCATAATAAATAGGTGAAAACCCATGAACGCACCCGCAAAAGCGCCGTGGAGCTCGGCGCGCCGTTCGAATCGCCGCTGACGCCCGACCATCCCGAATGGAGCCTGCACGTGCCGGCCACTCAAGTCGACAAGAAGGACCAGGATACACCAGACAACTGGGTCCGCCGCGATCCGCGCATCCTGCGCCTCACCGGCCGGCACCCGCTCAACTGCGAGCCGCCGATGGACGTGCTCATGCAGTACGGCTTCATCACGCCGCCCGCCGTACACTTTGTACGGAACCACGGCGCCGCGCCGCGCATCCCCTGGGCGGAGCACAGCATCGAGATCAACGGCCTCGTCGACAAGCCGCTGGTCTTGACGATGGACGAGATCCTGGCGCTGCCATCCGTCACCTTCCCCGTAACGCTCGTCTGTTCGGGCAACCGGCGCAAGGAGGAGAATATGCTCAAAAAGTCGGTCGGCTTCAACTGGGGCCCCTGTGCTATCAGTACGACGTACTGGACGGGCGTACGGCTGCGGGACGTGCTGCTTCTGGCGGGGATCAAGGTACGGCACAACGGCAGGGCACGGTACGGCTGTACAGGGTGATAATGTATGTATGGGTCATCACTGCACGTGGGCTGTCGACTGCGGCCTGTGGAGCCTGCACGGGGGCCCACTTTCCTTTTCGTAAGAACAGTACGAACCATACGAACCAATCGAACCGACGCGTCTTCCCGTGACCCCGAGCATCCTACCCTCTTTTCTTCTGCCTCCATCCGCACTTCCGCAGACACCGGAGGAGGGCGCCAACTTTGTGTGCTTTCGAGGACCCAAGGACGAGCTGCCGCACGGCTCGGACGGCTCGTACGGCACCTCCCTGACGTACGCCAAGGCCATGGACCCCTCCTCGGACGTCATTCTCGCCTACAAGCAAAACCACAGGTGCGTGTTTGCGTGGGTGGTGTTGGGAGGTGCCAGGAGGAATAAACGTCTGGGCTCTCGACTCGGGATGGGCGGGCGTGAGCTGGTGTGCTGGATAGGGTATTCGTCGGGAGTTTGGAGCAGGCCTTGGACCTGGACCTGCTGGCCCCGGACCTGCACTGCATTGCGCTGCGTTGCACGTCCTTCCCTCCTAGGTTCAAACCGAACCGAATTCTCTGGACGCCCAACCCTACAACCCTAAACCCTAAACCCCCTAACACCTCCAAACCCAACCGCAGGTGGCTCACCCCCGACCACGGCTTCCCGGTGCGCATCATCATCCCTGGGTTCACCGGCGGCCGCATGGTCAAGTGGCTGAGTGAGATCACCGCCACGGAGATCGAGTCGCGGAACATTACCACTTTATGGACAACCGTGTGCTGCCCTCGCACGTGGACGAGGCGCTGGCGAAGGAGGAGGGTGAGTTGTTGGGGGGGCCTGCGGGGGCCTGCGGGGCCTGCGGGAGAGGGAAGGGGAGCTGGAGGAGCAGGGGTATCAGGCGGGGGAGGAGGAGAGGTGCTGTGCGTGTGGTTGCGGTCCGGCGGCGCCATCCCGAGCCTCGCTTTCGTTTGCATTTGCAGGCTTTTGGCTCCCCGCCCTGTCCCTGTATCGGTTCCTGGTGCTTTGCTGCGGCTCGCATGTCTTGCCCAGCCTGGCGCTGGCGCGGGCCCTGGTGACGCAATGCCGATCCTCGCTTCTGGCTGTCAAGCTGTCAAGCTTCTGACTCCCCGCTCTGTCCCTCGCCCTGGCCCTTGCCCCCCGACCTCGTCCCACAGGCTGGTACTTCAAGCCCGAGTCCCTCGTCAACGACCTCAACATCAACTCGGCTGTTGCGCGTCCCTGGCACGACGAGGTGATCCGCCTGGACGCCAACAAGCCCTACACCATGCGGGGCTACGCCTACGCGGGCGGCGGCCGAAAGATCATTCGCTGCGAGGTGTCACTGGATGACGGCAAGACGTGGCGCCTGGGAGACATCCAGCGCTTCGAGAAGCCCAATGCATACGGTGAGAGAGGGGGAGAGAGAGCGAGAGAGAGCGAGAGAGGGGGAGAGGGAGAGAGAGAGAGAGAGGGAGGGAGGGAGGGAGAGCGAGAGAGAGGGAGAGAGCGAGAGAGAGAGAGAGGGAGGGGGAGAGAGAGAGGGCGTCACCCCCGAATGCAGTGTGTATTAACAGTGTGTGCAGAAGGGCGGACGTTGTTGCGGCATGCATGTTACGACACTGCAGTTTGCGTGCACAGCGCCAGTGCGGGACCAGAAACCAGAAACCAGAAAGCCGGGCAAGATCTGCACAGTCCATCCTCGCGCCAAAAAAACATTTTAGATGAAACAGCACGTCGCCTGCACCCCCCGAAAGCCAGCGGCGCCAGCCGCCCTGCCGCCCTTGACTATCGGTATCCCGGACGCCTAGGTTTCATTCTCTTGCCGTATTTCGTTCGACGCTGTCGTACCTCCGCTGGCGCCCTCCGCTGCCGCGCCTGCCGCGACGCAGGCAAGTACTGGTGCTGGGTACACTGGACGCTCGACGTGATGACCTTTGACTTTCTGAACGCCAAAGAGGTGTTGCTCCGCGCCTGGGACGAGACAATGAACACGCAGCCAGCAGTCATCACGTGGAACCTCATGGGCATGATGAACAACTGCTACTTCAGGTACGGCGAAGGGTACGACAGACGTGATTACGGAGTACGACACAAAAGGGCAGAAAGGTGTACGGCAATGACGAGCTAGGGCGCTATGATAGGGGGCTTTGCAATTGCGCTGATGCGACGAACGAAGGAGAAGAAAGAGGAAGCCTGACGCGCGAAGATTCAGAGCGAGCGGGGTTGATCAGTTGTCAAGGCAGAGGGCAAGGTTGGGCGAGCCGACGCGAGCCAACGGTGTATATTGTACAAACGCAGCGCGTCGGAAGCCCATTCGAAGAATCGAACCGGGCAGACTAATCGCGCGTGCACGCATACCGGTACGCCGTGGCGGAGGAAAGAAAGCGGCAGCGGCGTGCCTGGTACCTTGGCCCCTAACCATCGCCTGACTCCCTTGTCCCGGCTCTCCTTGCCTCGCACACACACACACACGGCCGCGCAGGATCAAGATCCTTCCGCAGATCGATTCCGACGGCGTCATGGGCCTCCGCTTCCAACACCCGGCGCCCGTTGAGCTGGGCGATAAGGGTAACATGGGCTGGAGGGAGGAGGACAACCTGGTCAAGCAGGCGCTGGCGGCGGTGAAGGAGGGCGGCCGCGCCGCTGCCGCCGCCGCGCCGGCGGCGGCGCCGGTGGCGGCGGCGGCGGCGGCCAATGGCAACAGCGCGGCTCCGCAGCAGTACACGATGGAGGAGGTGGCGCAGCACAACACCGAGGAGAGCTGCTGGTTCGTGCACGAGGGCAAGGTGCGTTGGTGTTGGTGGAGGGTGGAGGGTGAAGGGGGAGGGGGAGGGGGAGGGAGTCTGTTGCGGTTCGGGTTGCCCTGGAGTGGGTGAGGAAGAAGAGGCCGCCGCTGTTGCCTCTGTCGGGGCCAACACCGTTGATGAAAACGGGTGGAGTTACATTCCCGCTTTCCCTTTGATGGCTTCTGTAATGCCCGTTTCGTGTCCGACTGTGATGTGTGAACGTTGCATACCCTCGGAAGTCACACATACGGACGGGAACCGCGCTGCCGTACCTTCAGGTGTACGACGCCACGCCGTACCTGGAGGAGCACCCCGGCGGCGCCGAGTCCATCCTCATTATTACTGCCGGCGCCGACGCCACCGACGAGTTCAACTCGATTCACTCCTCAAAGGCCAAGAAGATGCTGGCGCAGTACTACATCGGAGACCTGGTGGCTTCGAAGCCGGCAGCCGCGCAGGAGCCGCAGCCCGTCGCGAACACCTCGGTGGGTACGGCAGGGTACGGCACAAGCCGGTCCATGTGCGTGCGTGGTTATGCTGTGGTTGCGTTCTTGCGTAGCTTCCAACTATCTTTCACGTCTGCACTGACGACCCAAACGAGCACCAGGGGCACCAGGGGCCCTAGGGCGGCATCAGGCAACCGGCAGCCGGAGATGAGCGCTCATTGGCGCCCTTTGTTCGTATGGCTCCGGCTCCTGTAATCTTATCCTCACTGAACCCCACTGCGCTCCGCTTCGCTCCCGCCCGTGCCCCTCTCTTTCCCACCAGGCCCCGGCTCCGGCAGCAGCGGAAGCGGACCCGCTGGTGGTCCTCAACCCGCGCCAGAAGATCCGACTGCCGCTGGTGGAGCGCATCGAACTGAACCGCAACACGCGCATCTTCCGCTTTGGGCTGCCCAGCCCCGAGCACCGCATCGGTCTGCCGGTGGGCAAGCACGTGTTCACCTACGCGACGATCAACGGCGAGAATGTGATGCGCGCCTACACGCCCATCAGCGGCGACGAGGAGCTGGGCCGGCTGGACATGCTCATCAAGGTACGTTGGCAGTTGGTGGTTGATGGTTGGTGGTTGATGGTTGGGAAGCGGTGCGCTGGGACGTGAATATCGCGCGGTGCGGATGGAGCCAGGTGGTTGGGGTGGCTGTGTGTGGTTGTGTGTGTGGGGGTGGGGGGGTGGGGGGGGGGGGGGGGGGCCGTCGCTGCCATCGCAAACGCCTCTCGCCACCGTCGGTTCCGACCCGGCCGCCCGCTTTCAAGTCCATTACCAACGTCTCCTGCCGCCGCCGCCGCCGCCTCCCTCGCCACGTGGTCTCAGGTCTACTTCGCCGACGAGCACCCCGCCTTCCCGGACGGCGGCAAGATGTCGCAGCACTTCGAGTCGCTCAAGATTGGCAACACCGTGGAGTTCAAGGGCCCGCTCGGCCACTTTGTGTACGACGGCCGCGGGTCGTACACCCTCAACGGCAAGCTGAAGAAGCACGCGACGCACATGTCTTTCATCGCTGGCGGCACCGGCATCACGCCTTGCTATGCGGTCATCAATGCGGCGCTCCGCGACCCGGAGGACACCACGAAGCTCAGCCTCGTGTTTGCCAACAGCACCGAGGCGGATATTCTGTTGCGGGACGAGCTGGACGAGCTAGCGAACAACCACCCCGACCGGTTCCACCTCTGGTGAGTGGAAGGAGGGGGGAGGTGAGGACATCTATCTTCTTCGTCGCAACAGCTGAGTTCTGATTGGTTTCTGGTTCGAGATATTAGAGGAAAGGAAAAGAGGGTGGACGCGACCCACGGGACGGTGTGCGTCGATGTGTGTGTGTGTGTGTGTGTGTGTGTGTGTGTGCGGAAATACGGTAAATCGTGCGTCGGTGCGTTGAAATCTTCCTAGGAGGAGGCAAAGCGGACCATTGCTACGCGAGACGTGGGAAGCTGCTGGCAGGCTTGTGGGCGGGCGGGCGGGCGGGTAGACGGCCTGGGCCGCACCTCACCCCTCCACGCGAGCCTCCAACAACAGTCTGGCACCCCCCCAAACCAGGCCCTTGCCCTGCGCCTTAGCAACTACCTAATTAGTAATTATCACAACCTCCATCCGCCAACCTCCCCCGCGCTCCCCCCTGTGGCAGGTACACCGTGTCCGAGCCCAACAACAGCGCGCAGTGGAAGTTCTCGACGGGCCGCGTGACCGAGGAGATGTTCCGACAGCACCTGTTCGGCAGCTCCGGGCCCGAGTGCCTGGCGCTCATGTGCGGCCCTCACCCCATGTTGGAGTACTGCTGCATCCCCTTCCTGGAGGCGATGGGATACAGCAAGGAGCAAATGATCCAGTTTTAAAAGTTAGCCCCTGGAGCCCGTAATGTTGGTGTCACTGCATCAATGAACCAGTTAGTTATCGTACTATGAGTACATCATATCTTCATATGCATGAATATGTTTCCTTGTGTCAGAGCCGTTGGGCCATGCTGGGGGAGAGGGGCTGCCGTCCCCCTCCCCCAGACCCCCTTATCCCCGCTGGTGGGGGGCGGTGGGCTGTCGCCCCCCATCCCCCCACACCCCCCTTCCCCCCGGGCCGTCCGCATAGCAGTGTCGCAACGTTCATGACGTATTTGAAGGAGCAGCCCTAGTGGCGAAGTTGAACTCGGTGCTGCGCTCGCACGCGCCGTCCCTGTCATGGAATTTGTACCAACGTTTTTGTACTGGAGGAAGACGTTGCCGCCGGACGACGCTGCTAAGCCAGCCAGCATTTCAGCTTGAACCTGCAATCATGTATTTTATAAGGAAATTCTGCAGTACTCTTTATGCTGAACCTTTCCTCGTCATCAGCTATTGCCCTTCTGTAATCCACTATATTACATCCGTACGGCTTGCGCGCTTCGTCACTAGTATGACTAAGAACGACGCCCGCTCCAGGGTGGACAGGAATTCCGGTTCTTCCTTCTTTTCATGCCCGTAAGGCCGCCGCCCATTTCGTCGGCCACAGTTCCCGAGCCCTCTTATGATACCACATACAAATAACGTCAATCCGGCGAACTTGGCGCACCTCGAAAGTCTCCTGTCGGATGTTGGTCTTCCCTATTCGTCTCAGATGTCGACCATTATCAACATCAGTAAGATCACTCTCTTTAAGTACTGTGTGGGTGTTGCACAGTGATCGGAACGGCAAAACCGACGGGATCCTTTGTCTCCAATATCGACTTTTAATAAGATCACTCACTTCAAATAGTGTGCCGGCATGTAGCCGGCAAACGGAGATCCGAAATATGTAACGTCAAGCCATTTGAATTTCGCATCAGTTACGCTTCCTCACGCCAGTTCTTATTGCGGGTATGCGTCGAATCGTTATACGCGATGCCGTACAGTAGTAATGATGTCCTACATTAAGGGCGAAAGATGTTTGACTGAGTCCATAGTCCGAGGCCGCAATCGCTCCAACGCATCCAGAACTCATATTCATTCCAACTTATAGTGTAACTTCATATATAAAATTGTACATTACGGCGTCTCTTCGTTTCGATAACCAACTTTATTTGCATCCTGGCATCCAACCCGCCGCCATCCATACCACAGTTCTGCTAGCCGGTCCGACCTACCGCCCTACGGATATGATTATCATAAAGAGCAACTAAAGTTGCAAGGGCAAACTATGAGGGGCAAACAGGTTGTTGGACGCGGCGTCCAAGCCGCACATGCACACATGCATGATGCGGTCTTCTGCGGGCCGCCCAACGAGCAGGTCCAGTCGAAATGTTAGACGTACGGCGTATACACGCCCGGTCCTAACTTAAAATTCAGCAAGCGTCTTTATGCGGGTAACCATAGCGGAGCCTTGCACTCTTGTCGGCATGTATGTGCGTGCATGCACGTCGCGACCTGTCGCGACCCTCGCAAATAATTCCGCTATGCTTCTTATGCAACTCAGCCTGCTCTATGTACGGTTATATCAATAGCTTAGTTCCGAAGGAGCGTAGCGAACGTAGGAACTGAGCAAGGTTTGGTACGACATAGTACGGCTGACTGAAGCTATATGGTTCGCATTCTCTCCTGTTCAGGCATTCTGCCTTTCACAGTAGAGAGCACTCACTTCGCTGTGAGTGACCACTTTCCCTCCCTTTCTGCCCGAGCCTTCCTGGCTCGTGCCCCACCCGTGGTCACTGCTCGTCCCCCTCAGTGCTGGCGGCGGCGTCGCGGCGGCGGCCGTGCCGGCTGGCTCTGGCGTGATGATGGGGTTCTCGTAGTGCGCGCACGGAGAGGCGGGGAAAGTCTGCGGGGGGAGAGGGGTCGGTCGGAGAGACGGCCGTGCTCGCGGACCGGGATCAGCCCTCCGCTCACGGGGCCGTAGGCGGCAAGGGGCCAGCCCTCCGCCAGGTGGGGTGTGTGTCCGGCCGATCTGGCCGCCAGCAAGTTTTCATCGGCCGGGGCGGCGGTGGGGTTTTTTGGCTTGTGGCCCCTGTTTCCTTTTTTCCCCGCTGCGCTTGCCCCGGTCGGTTCTTTCGCGTTGGGAATCATGGGGTCTTGTGGCTTCGCTTGCTGGGCGCTCTGCTTGGGCGCGGGGTCGGGTTGTGCTCGGGTGCTGTCTGGACTGCGGCGTGTTGCCGCGTTTTTCGCTCGCTTGCGCGCCGCTGCGCGCTGTTTCGTTGCTGACTGTTGCGTGTGCCGCGTGCTTCCGGCGCTGGCTTTCGGACTGCCCTGCGGGGCTCTTGCCTGTCCTGGCGGCGCGCTTGGCGCGCGTCGCTCGCTGTTCTCTTGCGAGTCTCTGTGCTCTCTGCAGTGTAAATGGTCCGTCGTCAGGCCACTCTTCGTGCCCTGCTTGTTGCATCAGCAGCTTTTTGCATCAGCAGCTTTAGCGGAAGTCAGCCGATAGAGTACCAAACCATGTTTATTGCCAACACACGACCAATACGTCAACATTTCGCTCGCGACGCGCGACTCGCTCCGTGACGGCTTTTAACGTCTGTGTAAACCTGATGATGATGGCCCGGGGGCGTTCGAAATACATTTAGTTCATCGCAATCTTCGTTCGTTTATTTGTGGCAGGGATGGAGTTACGCAAACTGAATGTTGACAGCTCGACAGCCTCGGATCGTCGCGTCTCGCCCCATGGCACTCGTACGGTACGGCAGGATCATTGTAACGCTTGCCACCGGAAACAACATGGCAAATTAGTATGCGGTCCTGACACCCCTCGACGGTGGCCTGGCTGGAAAGACCAAACAATCGGCTGGTTACGAAGGCAGCATCGCGGCAATAGTTTGCATCGTATTAAATCCGCATCATCCGCAGCCCCTCGATCGCTTCCCTGCTGCGCTGTAGCCCTTGGTCACGTCGTGTGTGATCGCTGACCCCTGTGCTGTCCTCCAACGGTCACGCACCTTATTACTTGCGGAGCATGGTGTCGCTGTCCGCCGGTGATGATGACCCGCCGAACGGCAGCAGCGGTCCGCACTGGTGTGAGCCCGAGGAGCTGCTGCACAGCCTCTACAACTTCACGCATGCGCCCGCCAGCAGCCAGCAGTCTCTGAGCCACATCGAGGCCTTATGTGGGCTGCTGGAGCGCTTTGAAAAGCAGGCGTTACGGGTGCGCGTATTGCTTTCGGCAGATTGTTGTGTGCGGGTTGCGTGTGTGATCTATCGGTGCGTCGTTGAGTCGGACGTGGTGTCCATCCAATGACTAGGGCGGCTGAATGCACCCGGGGTACGCAAGGAGATAAGGGCGCATTTGCACTGTCATGTATGTTTGTAGCGACAGGGAATGGTCATGCCGTACCCATTCATTATGGTCGCTGCACGTTGGCGTCGGTCGCGCTTTTGATGCGGTTGGCGGTCAGGCGCGTCACCGAAATAAGTTCCGCTCAGCGTGCTGACACGACCCTCTGCCCCCCGCTCCATTCCGTTAGACCTATCAGACTGGCGACGCCGCCGGCGTACGCAGCACGTGGACCGCCCTCACCCCCGACGGCGCCGCCTTGCTGCACACCGCCTTCACCGCCCTGCGCGGCCGCCGCTCGCGGCTCACCTGGCTCCCCGACTACGGCTGCGCACTGCTGGGGCTAACACCAGCAGGATCATGTCTGGCGCCGGTTGGCATGGGCATCGGTAACGGTGCCCCGACTTCCGCAACTCCCGCTCTTGCTGGTGGTGGCGGTGATGCGGAGGTGGACGACGGCGATGACCCCAGGTCTCGGCCGGGTGAGCTGGCGCTGCACCTGGTGGCTCTTGACGGCTGGGCATTCTACATCCACAGGTGTGTACGTGCATATGTACCAGCAGCGTAGATGTAGCGCAAGTGAAGCGGACGCGATCTCGTGAGTGTGTGTGGCAGCTGCGTCCCCGAGATGTGTGTACGTGTTGTTGCGGTTGGTGCACTGCATTACCACGCACGTGCTTGTTGTGCGGACTCGCTGCGGACTCGGTGCACGCGCGCGGCTGACTGGCTCGGGGAGCGTGAGGTCGTGGTGCTTCACTGGACAGGTTGACGGTAGGCGGACCTGTGTTCATGCTAAGGAAATGGAACAGCGGAATGCCGCCGGGGGGTATAATAAGCGATAGCGCTGGCATGGTGGTGCGTGGCTGTGCAGGTCAGAAGTCACCGCGCGGTAGGTGTATGATGCTGCGTGCTTGCTTTCGGAGAAACCCATCACCCCGTGTGCCATCAACCCACTAACGTCTCCGGCGGTGTCGAGGCCTTACCCTGGCAATGACCTGCACCCGACACACAGCTGGGGGCTGACCAGCTCGCCCCGGCATTTACACGCATCTCATCAACGCAACTTTGCCGGCATGACTCCGCGGCCCTAAACCCTGCGCCCATGCCACCACCTAACCCAACATCATGGCTGACCCCGTGCCTCCATCCCCGATCAATCCTTTCACGCGCAGCACACCCAGCGGCTCACAGCGCGGCGCGCAGTGTGGCGGCCACACCACCCACTTCTGCGGCTCCATCTCTGCCGAGCTGTACGATAACTTGGTGGCTGCCGTACGGCGCCGCGAGGAGGAGGCGCTGCGACGTACACAGCAAGCCTTCCGCCACACGGCCGACTTCATCTACGCGGCGGTGTGCGGAGCCCTGGCCGAGGTGGCAGGCGGTGTGGCGGTGGTGCAGCAGGCGACGTGCGGGCGCGGCGGATTTACGGATGTCGGTCCACATAGCGGTGCAGACACCAAGCCCGACACGTGCTGGCCACTGGTCAAGGCGGTCCTGCAGGTGAGCGTTCTCAGCTGTTTGGGTTTGGATCTCACTCGTGGCATGGCGGATGGCGCTGTACCAGCAGATTGCGCCCCTCGGTGATGACTGTACGTGCTTGTAAACCCGCCCAGTGTGAAGCACGGCTAATAAAGGCGGTCCAGAGCCCCTGCATACCGTTACCTACACCACTGAAAGGTGTAAGCCTGCCACGAGCACTTGCTTGCCAGGCGGGGTGGTAGCAAGCAACGAGGTTAATTGCCTGCAAGATACCGCGGACAAGCAGTACTGACAGTTCATTTTGAACCTGGTCGGGGCCGCGTTCACGATACAAGTCTGTTGATGCCGTGTACGATTTGGTTCCTGCATGCCCGTTGTAAACCTGCTTGGCACCTCCCCGTTTTACACCATAGATCAACGCACGGTGCCGGTGATGGTCATGTATGCATACCCTCATGTGCCCACGTGCAGGTGCTGCTAGAGCACTTTGGAGCCTGCGACGGCACCACCACCACCGCCACGATCACGCCGCCGCTGAGCGGCGGCGTCCCGGCGGCAGCGCCCCCATCGCCTTCCCTCCTGTTCCGCCAAGCTCTGGCCCATTTGGACCTCTGGCTGCTGCACCGCCAGCTGCGCCTCATCCGCGCTGAGACTGCCACGCCCCTCGCGCTGACGTCAGCGATGCAGATGCTGGCCGCCGCCGCCACTAAGGCGGCGACGCTGGCCGCTGACGGGTACGACATGTCCGCTTTCGAGGCCGCCTGCCGCCAGGCCGAGCAGCACCTCCGCGCCGCAGCCGGCGAGCGAGCCCTGATCGCCGCCCGAGCACTGGAGCTGCCGCCAGCCGATTCGCCCGACTTTCAGGGAAGCTGCCGGCCGCCGTGCGGTGTGCTGCCGCCGGCCTTCACGCCCGGTCGCGAAGCGGAGGAGCAGGGTCTGGCGGCGGCACGACAGCGCGCGAGCCGTAACCTAGGCTCGGTGCCGCTGCTGCCGCCAGGATCCAGTAGCTTCCGGCAGGTGCTGGCGGCCTTGTCGCAACCTGCCTGGAGCAAACCCGACAGCGACGTGGGTGCGCTGTTGGCGCTGCGCAGTGTGGAGCGGGAGCTGTTCTACCGGGCCACGATGGGCAGCAGCGGCAGCGGCAGCGGAAACGGCGGCAGCAGCGGCAGTGGCGTGGGAGGGGACGGGGGCCTGGGTTTCGACCATCCCGTAAACGCGCTCAGTGCAGACGAGGTGGCGGCGTTGGAGCAGGTACTGGACGCGTACCGGGTGGCGGTGCAGCGCTTCCTGGCCAGCCCCGCCGCTGCCGCCCAGATGCGGGTCGAGCAAATGAGCCGGGAGGTGATGGCGGTGTGGGTGGGCTACTGTCTGATGCACACCGCCGCGCGTCTGCAGCACCCGCAGCTGGAGAGCTTCGGCGCCTTCTCCGACCACACCGATCTGCGCCACCTGGTGCTGTCCGACCGGCTGGCAGTGGATGCCGCACTCGCGGTTGCGGCGTACCTGCAGCGCTGCAAGCGGCGCGGCGGCAGCGGGAGGGAGCTCTTCTCTCTGCGTGACGGCGGCGCCGCCACCCTGGACTTCGCGCAGGAGTTTGCGTCGGCGTGCCCGCGGCTGCAGGGCATCTGGCAGCAGGAGCACGCGGACGCGCAGGCGCGGGTGGATGCGCACTGGAGGAAGGTGCGGAGCAAGCAGACCCTGTTGGCCAAGCTGCGGAATGTGCTGCTGGCGGCGCTGCAGAAGGCAGCCGCGCAGCTGCAGGAGAAGCTCCGCAAGCACAAGCAGGAGGTGAACGCGGCGGAAGCGGAGCCAAGGGAGATCGACGGTGGCGGCCTTTTCGCCTGGTTCAGAGGAGGGCGGCGGCACATAATCGATAGCAACATCAGCTCCGCAAAGCGCCGTGTCCAGGAGGTTGAAGCGGCGATCGCGGATAACAAGGAGCGGCAGCGCAGCATCGAGGCCAAAATAATGCAGTCGGAGGCTGCGCCGCCCCCCGTCATCCAGCCCCTGCCCGCTAGCAGGAAACTCGCCCTGCGGTGGCTGTTTTTCCTCCACATGCCGCCCCTGCTGCGACACCTCTCCCGAGTGAGCTTCCTTGCACAGCAGATGCTGCTGCCGCGGCCCTGCGGCACCGCCGTCATAAACGCCATTCGCGTACGTCATCTTACATCCATCGTACAACACTACAACAACCAGAGGCAGGACCGCGCCTACATTTCTACTCTGAGGCAGCCGCTGGGCGGCACCGACGGGCGGGTCATGCTCTGGTCTGACGCAGCGGTGCCTTCGGCTTCCAACATAGGGCCCAAGCACGTTGACTACTTCCGTACACCATCGGACGGTGTCTGGTACCCGGACTCGTTGGATCTTCGCATGGCCTGGGGCGGCTCCGGTGCTGCCGCGGACCAGGGCCAGGGCTTTCCGGCGCCTTTCTTCAACGCGTTTGCGGCGCTGGAGCCGAGCTTGGTGGAGCTGTACTTTACGGAGCGGCTGCCTCCGGGCTGCGAGTCGCTGCAGTGGGCCATGCACGTGCGCGCCTCCTCTGCTGCAACACCGGCGGAGAGGGGCAATATCGGCATCGCGCAGCAGGGTAAGTATGGTCGGGAAGCAGCGTCTGGGTCTGCAGCAGGCACTCCGTGAACAATACAGCGAACATGTTTTCTGCTGCACAATGCGCATTTATACATGCCTTCATACATGCCTTCATGCTGGCCTTCGCAGAGGGCTGGGTGACCGATGGGGGCCCTGGTGTGGGAACGAACAGCAGGTGATCGCATGGCTCTTTAGCCATGTCCCTGTCCCCTGCACTGGTAGAACTCATCACGGTTGAATGTTCAAGAATTATGTGTCTGGCATATCTGGGAATAATGCGTGCGGGTACCCAGATGTGATCTGAGTGAGACGGAGCCCAGACACGGAGTGGGTGGGAGAAGCAACCCATCTTAGTCACAAAGGCGGTCACCGCGGTACCCGCCGAGGAGGCATCAGTCTGATCCCTTCACACACGCTAGGGCTTACGGTCCAGCGTAAACTTTACTTTTCCTTTTCTTACATGCCGATGGCAGTAGTGCGACGCTGTCATCTGCTATGTATTGTCCGCGCTGCCTTGTAGGGTTGGAGGTAGTTGGGGTGGCTGGAAGGGTCGGTTGCAGGTTTGCCGAGCCAGTGCTTGCAATCTTCTGCAGATATGCATGCGTGAATGTGGTGTGATGCCCTACTATCGAATTCATCTGGATAGATCCATCCAAGCCATCTGGTGCAGCACATATATACACGAACGTCACGCACGCATATGTATGCCCTGCTGCCTAGGTCATCAGAGGAGTCGTCATGCCGTTGTCCCGCCATGCCGTTGTTTACCCCAGCATTATTTGGTTGCCTGTTTTGACACGAAGAATTTCTCAATGACGTCCCTGGCCTTGCCTTGCAGACACGAAGCCCAGCTGGCTGTCCAAACCCGCCTTTCTGGACTTCACTCGGCTGCGCTCCTACCCGTTGGGCCAACTCCGCCGCCTCGCCGCCGCCCTGCACGACCGTACCCTGCCTCTCGCCCACCCCGCCGTGCATAGTCTCGTACGGCAGCTGCTGTACCATCTCGGCAACCTGACAGACGGCGGAGTCCAGGGCGCGGACTCGACCACGCCCCCGCAGCTGCTGTGGCGCACCGGCTGGCTGGCCGAGGGCGATGTGCTTGAGGCGCTGCACGGCGAACTGGCGGCGCTGGCAGAGGAGTTGGAGACAACGCCGCGCGAGCACGAGGCGGTGCTGTTGCTGGGTGAGGTGGCCAGCTACCTGTCCGCCTGGCACCCGCCATGTGGCGACATTGCCCGGCGCTTCGCCGCCATGACACGCCGCGTGGCCGACGAGCTGGAGCCGCAGGTGGCGGCCGTCAGCAGCGGCGACTACGCCACGTCGGGCGGGCTGTTGGCCAAACAGTGCCGCTGGCGCTGCATGGCTCTCATGTGCTGGGCGGGTGTGGCGGCGGTACCGCAGGTTACAACGACGGCGTCGGCGGCGACGGCGGCGGCGGGTTCCGTGCTGCTTACGGAGGCGGCGGCGCAGGAGTTGGTGACGCTTATGGTGCAGGTTAACCACGGCCGCGTGTTCCTGCAGAGACCTGAGCTGCAGTCGCAGCTAGCGCCGCTGCTGGTGCGGGCGCACGGTGTGTTGGCCGCAGCGAGCGGTGCGCTGATGGAGGCGGTGGGCCGGGCGCCGCACATCCTGACACAGGCGGTGGCGCGGGTGCTTCAGCAGCGCACTCCGGACGGGCTGAATTGGCGGCGGCTGGCTGACACCGGCAGCTTTGAAGCGGTCGACGGTGACCAGCGGCTCTTCTCAATCAACATCCTAGATGGGACCGTGCTGTTCGACGGCTGGCCGCCGGGCAGGCTGCCAAAGGATTTCACCGCTCATCCGCTGTACCGCCGTACCTTTGGCGACTGGAACTTCGACGTTGCGCTGGCGTCGGATGGCGTCATGCGTTCGTTGCGGCCCGTGGGGGGCCGCATGTACGATTTTGAGGTCAGCGCCGATGGACAGCGGCTGGCGATTGTGGAGAGCGACCCACGGGACGGTACGCGGCTGGAGCTGCTGGATGTCGGGCCAGATGGCAGCTGCGGCCTGTGGGGCGCTGAGCTGCCCCTGTTGCTTCGGCTGCTCTATAGCCACTGGCTCTGCAGGTGCGGTAGCTAAGGTTATTCTTTTGGGATTGAGAGCAGGCTTGTGACGCGTGCCTTGTCAGAGGTGCCAGATGTATCCATCAAAGCGAGGCCTTTAAAAGGGCGAATTTGTCAATTACCCTGGTTATGGCCTGACGCCGTCCGTGTAGCCTCCGCCCTTTCTTTCCGTACATCACGCCGCTTGCATCCGCTCTCGTGAGCATGCAGGGAGCGCGGGGTGCTGGTGCTGCGTCCACGCGACTTCCAGCAGCACGACGTGCATTACGTAATCCGCTGCTCAGCAGCATCGTCGTCGTCGGTTCCGGCTGCCGCCGCCAACGCCACCACTGCCGTACGGAGGTTTGAGTACGACTGCCGGCGCGTGCCGCCGCATCTGCGGCCGCAGCGCTGGTCACAGCTGCTCTCTGAGGCTCACCGGGCGGACCTGCCCGACCGCCTCGTGCTGCTGAGCGGATCGACCGTCAAGAACAAGCTCCTGGCGAAGCTCGAACACCCGGACTTCATACACGCCTACGTCAGTGACGGCATGGTCGCGGCGACCCATGGGCCGGCTGCGGCGGAGACGAATGGACCCCTGCTTCTGCTGGAGTTGCCTCGCTTCGGTCTGGAGTTCGAACTGCGGCCCACGGACGGTAGCGGTAGCGGTGGCGGCTGTGGCCAGGTCCTATCTCGCGACTACGCGGGCTACCGCCTCCACCGCAGGCAGCTGCTGGTCCACGGAGATGCCGACGCCGGCGCGCCGGTGTCGTTCGATGCCGTACAGTACACGCTTCCGGAGTTCCGGCAATGTTTGGTTCTGGAGCGGGTGCCGGGCACGGGGGCGGTGGTGGGCGCGCGGCGGGAGGACGTGTTGGTGCTGCTGCCGGCGGGAGGGGTGGTCATCGATCGTGGCAGCAGCAGTGGTGGCGGTGGCGGCAGCGGCGGGGCGACCGGCGGCGGCGCCTCTGTGCGAATAGAGGTCAGCAGTGATGCCCACGCGCACGTCAAGGTGAGAATTCCGCTGGCAGCGCTTTGCGCTGTTTTGAAGCGGCTGTATTGAAGCGGCTCGCTGGCATGTTGTGGCTTAACGCGTCTGTCGGCCTATCTGGTCATCCTGTCGACCTATCTGCTCCAATGGTATCCTCCTAGACAATCCCGTACGCGTGCGTGTCCCTCCCAGGTCCTTTGTCCGCCTCACTCCCCGCCGTCCGCATCTATTGGCCCCACCGTCCCTTCAGGTGCACTGCTACGAGGTCCACGGCCGTTTCGGTCACCTGCGCGCCGCCTCCATCCCCGCCCGACTGCAGCTAGCCGCCCTGTACGCAGCCACCGGCACCCTCCTGCCCGAGCCCGGCAGTCGCAGCACGGGCGGCCAGATGGCGATGCAGCTGCTGCGGCAGTGCTGGACCAACCGACCGCTTGGCGCCCAAGAGCTGGCCCAGCTGCGCAACGTGGGTAGCCTGGGGGGCCACCTGGTACCCGGCCTCAGGCTGCTCGTCCACGAGCTGGAGCTCAGCGCATCCGAGCTGAGGCACCTGCATGAGGCTACCACCCGGTCAGCGTCGGAGGCGAAGACGCCGGCGCCGCCGCAGTCAGCAGGGCCGGCGGCCCTTGACCCCGACGCCGCGATTGGCTATCAGCAGATGCTGAAGTCGCAGGGTTGTGGCGGTGGTGGCGGCGATGTCGGTGGTGGCGGAAGCTGGCCTGCCAACCCGCGCTTGCTGCTGACGCCCGGTGAGGAGATGCGTACCCTGGGCACACGCCGAGCCGCTCGGGAGGTCCCGGCATGGCTGCGGCTGGGGCAGTTCAAGGCTATTGAGATTCGAGAGGACGAGGCCTTCCCGGTCGAAGCCGGCTATGTGGCGAAGGTGGAGGAGCGGCTGAGCCGATTGCTGGAAGCGCCACCAGCCCGGAAGGCCGCTCCACCGTACCCGTTGCAGCCTCATCAGGACATGGGCGCCGGTGCGGGTGTTGTCGGCGACGCTGATGGCGGTGGCGGCGCCGGTGCAGGTGTGGGCGGCGACACTGATGGCGGTGGCGGCCCCACGCCATTGGAGTTGGAGATGCACGGGGAGCTGAGGGACAGCTGGGAGGCGCACCACTTGGAGCCGGAGCTCGAGTCGAGTAGGCTGGTGCCGGGGGCTTTGGAGGAGATCGCCACACTGACGGTAGGTGAGGGTGCATGGATCGCATCCCGGCTGGCGGGGCTTCCATTCATCAGGTCCGTATGTGTGTGTATGTGTGTGGGTTGGTTGTGTGTGTACTGTGTTTGGTGACACGATATATACGAGTCGCCCGGCTACTGGAATGTAACATGTACCATGCCCCTGCTAACTACCCGGGCGGCCTGAACCTGTCGCAGGCCGCCGTGCAGCAGCGCCGTGCAGCCGCAGAGTCGTACCTGATGCACCGCCTCACCTCCGTCCCCGCCGACGTGGGGCCTCGGGGCAGCAGCTTCCGCCTGCTTCGTTGCGCGGGCGTGGCCCCGACACCCGGGCCACTCGACCTGATGGCTGCAGCCTGGCGGCGCGAGGCGGTACTGGCGCAGTTCAACCCCTTCCTGTCGCACCAGTCGATGGCGGCGCTGCACTCGGGGGTGCTGGTGTGGCTGCAGCTGTGTGTGCTGGAAGACCGGCTGGCGAGGTTGGGCCGGCTGGCGACTGCGGGCCCGGCCTACCACATAAACTTCGTGCAGGTGAGTCGGCAACAGTGTAGTCCCCATGCCAAGCGGCATGGACTTTTTCACACGCACAACGGCAGAAGCCTGGGCCCGTGGGCCGTGCTGTGGCCCCAATTATGCACCCGCTCGGCCAATCCTGTCCACGGACACACACGCACACACACATATCGTGCCCATCGGTGTGCATATAAACCTCAGGAGCTGCTCGTCAGGCGCGTCTGGGATCCGGCGCAGCACCCGCAGTGGCTGGTGTTTGAGGCAGAGGGGCAGCTGCAGATACGGCCGGCGCAGCTGGCGGTTGCGACCTGCGGCGGCATTTGGCTCGTGGTCCATGAGGCCTTGCTCGTTCGCTACCCTGGGGCTCGCTCGTTCCTGCCTACGGCTCGTGTGCTGCATGGCTGGCTTGGTTGCGCTTATCGTGGCCGGCCCTTGTCGTACCCTCTAATTGCGTTGCACAGCCGGCTAGCTCTCTGGCTTGACCGTTTACCCTCGCCCCAATCATTTAAACCCTGAACACCCTAAAATTATCAAGCCCCCTAATAAAACGTACGTATTACTGCTGCTGCTACCAGCAGTGCTTGCCTGAGCACGACACTACAGTTGATGGCTGCGGTGTCACCCACGCACCCAAACCCACCCACGCACCCACCACTCGGCTGCCGTCCGCCCAGTGCAGCACCCATCCTGTTGACGCTTGCCTCCCTTGATCCCACTGCCTGCCGACAAACCCCGCTCTCCCTTCCATACACTCACATTCACACAATCATGCGTTCTCGTAGGTTCGGCTGAACTTCCTGTCTACATTGCTTGAGGAGGCTTACGGCCACCTGCACCAGCACCTGTGTGCCGGGGTGCTGGGCCGCAAGCTGTTCGTGATGCCCTTCCACCGGGACGTGCAACTGACGACGGCGGGAGCCAGGGCCATGCGGGCCAGCCTGCTGCATTGCAAGCAGGTGTGTGGACATTGGCCTAGATAATAATAATAATAATAATAATAATAATAATAATAATAATAATAATAATAATAATAATAATAATAATAATAATAATAATAATAATAATAATAATAATAATAATAATAATAATAATAATAATAATAATAATAATAATAATAATAATAATAATAATAATAATAATAATAATAATAATAATAATAATAATAATAATAATAATAATAATAATAATTATTATTATTATTATTATTATTATAATTATAAAGTACCGTCAAAACAAAGCTGTTAATAAGGGCTACCTCGGAAAGACGTTAAACCTTTTGAAAATGTTCGTCCCCGGCGCTTCAGTAATTTATTTCGAAATGGGAGATGGAAAGGGCAATCGGTTCAAGCATTGCCGTCGCACATGTAGGTTGCTGTGCGCGATCCATTCGTGGCTTGATTGGAGGGCGGGGTTACGTACAGTACTGATGAGGCCAGAGGTGGCGCATGAATGACTACGGCGGGGTGTAAACTAATAGGTAGCTGAGATCAATACTGTCTTAATTGAGGATTCAGAGCAGACAGGAGTTGGCTCGCAATTATGTACGACTGCACGCAAAATTAGGAAAATATAGAGCTTTAACTAGCTGTTAACGGCTGCCACGGACTGAGGCTGGTTTGCTGGCTGGGGGCCTGGAACGCAATCAGCCTTGCACACGGGCATACACGTTTGATGTTAGTTGAGCCAATCTTTATAATCATGCGACCTCTCGCCAATTGGCCTTCGTAATGCACAGCCTTTACTTGCCGCGTATCATCCACACTCCATGCAGGAGGGCGGGTTGCTGCTGACTGCTCCGGAGCACCGCCTGTCGCTGCTGCTCAAGCGCCAAGAGCTCTGGGCGAAGGGCCACGCACGTGAGGCCGAAGTTACGGCATTGGACCGCTTAGCGGCGCTGCCGTACCTGGACCTGATGGACGAGAGAGACGAGTTGCTGCATCACAGGTAGGCACGCCGAATGCAATATACCGTACAAGGGGCATATGCTGCCATCGGTTCCTTTTGTGTTTGTACAGTCGCCAGTCACGTGTATGTTCGCATCTACTGCCCGTCGATTTTAACAGTAAATAATGAGCGAACAAAGACCCTGCTGACCTACCCCACCGACCAGACAGGCAGCTACGTATCGCGAGGTGGCCACACACATCCATTTCATTCTCTGCACCCGATGCAACGACTCGCCATTCAGTTTTGTGCGTGTATGTTTATTGTGCCCTAGCAGCCAGATCATGCCCTCATCACCTTCATTTCTCTCAGCCCGCAAACACATACGTCCACGCCGCCAACTTGGACGTCCGCAGGCTTCAGTTGGTGTACGCGTGCGGAGACCCCACAGCCCTCCCCGGGCTGCAAGAGCGGACAGCCGCCATGCAGGCCCTCCTGCACGTGGTCTCGCGCCTCGCCGTGGCGGCGGTGCCCGAACACGGCGCAGCCGCCGCCGCCGCAAAGGGCGACAGTGGCCCGCCGCCGCCGTCACTGCGGCTGTTGCCCCCGGGGGCCGCAGTGCTGGAGCCGCCCCCGCAGCGCTCCCCCGGGGGCTTCTGCGGACTGCGGCTGCTGCCTGGGGACACACTCACGCAGGCCCTGCAGGGGCTGCACCGGCGGCTGGCGGAGGCGCTAATGGATGAGCCGCCGTACGAACTGCGCTGGCTTCGAAACCATCCGCTCCAGGTATAGCTAGCTATTATCTGGAAACTTAGCGCCCGGCGTATGCACGTCCATCCCTTGTACACGCACATGACCGGAACAGGCAGTTTATATACATATCTGTCACTACTTAAGAGGGGGTCTTCGATTGATTGGGTTAGTTGCGGCTTGCGGTTGGTAGCGTGTCGTGCATGCGTCTATCCGGAGCCACTCACGGCTGTTCGTACAGTTGAATCGTGAATCGGGGCCTTTCTGTCGCTAACGAACCAATCGGGGCCCTTCTGTCGCTAACTATCATAGGTAGCAATCATGGTGATTTCCCAGAAGCTTTGCGCCTCCACTTGGCACGGTAGACATGGCGCCACCACTCCCGTCTGAAATAGATATCCGGCACAAGGCAGGCACGGCCGCGCCGCATGCAGCAAGTGCTCTCGAACTTGCGGTTGTGGCAACCACATACAGGAACGCATCCTGCGCTGTGTCACCGACGCGAGCGAGTCGGCGGCGGTGCTGCTGGGCCCCGAGGCGGTGGGCAGTGCCCCCCAACAGCTGTCAGACGACCAGCTGGCGGTGGTGCTGGCGCTGCGGGGGCTGCTGGGATGTAACCTGCTGCAGCACTGCCTGCAGAAACGCCACCTGGTGGACTACGGAGTCAACAGGTGGGTGCGTGGGAGCTGAGTGCGGGCATGGCATCTACCGCATCATTCATTCTTGATGTCCTCATGCCCCTGCCTTGCCATCGTCCGTTGTAATTAACGGAGTACATATATACAGTCTGTCGTAACCCCTCCATTACTGGTCTTGGAAGCACGCACAAAACCCCAACTTCGTACTAGAAACCCCAAAAACAAATCACTGGGATACGGTAGATGGATCCTGTCCTCTGCAGGCCATACATCCATCCATCTACATAAAGTGAAGTAAGCCCCGATTGACCCGCTCGTCCATGATGGGTTGCCCGCCCCTTCTTCCCTATTCCCCCGGTCTATCGCACACGCACCCCCACACCCCCACATGCAGGCACACCGGATCCCGCAAACGCATGGCGGTGCCGTACCGCGCCGCTCACATGCCCTCCGAGCGCAGCGAGTTTGCGCAGCCCGACGTGGCCCTGCTGTTGACTAATTTGTCATACTACTACGACGGCCTCTCTCACGACGAGTTCCTGGCGGCGCTTACCACGCTGCTGCGAATGGGACCCAACGCGCAGCGCGACTACTACCAGGGCTGGTTGCGGCTGGGGCGCCACGACATCCCCGCGGGTGAGCTGAGCGAGGTGTTCCGTTCCTTGCGCATGGACCCAGCTAGTCGGTGTGCGTGTGAATCGATACACGATTGAGTATTGGGGCTTAATCGGTAGGGTTATATGCCGATGTTGCTTACAGCTCTACATTCTCCTGCAAAGTGTTGGTACGTGCGTATGCACATGTGCGACAATTGTCCCCTTCTGTCGCCAATGTCCCCATCTCCGAGAGGGGCACGCATCCCCAACCATGTAACACACATGCACACACATGTGCAGATGTGCTGCGGGAATGCGTGTTCACCTGACGAACCCCAGCGGGCCAGCCATGCTGTACCGCTCTTGCTTCGCGCGTTCTGTTGGTGCGCTGCCCGACGCTGCCCGATGCACGCGCGGTCACTCATGTCGTCAACCTACCAAGCAAACCTATAACCCTACGCACGTATACCGTCACATGCATATCTTAAGCTGCTGCCTTTCTTTCTTTCTAAGCTGCTGCCAGTTGGTTCATTCGCCATCAGTTGCTCTCCTGCGTCCGTCCGCCTTTTCCGCCCCGCTGCTGCAGCATGGCATGTATGTGCATTCAGCGGACCTGGCCTCCTTCGACTGCGTGTCCAAGGTGGACGTCAGCAACCGCCCGCAGATGGAGCTGATGCACACACATATGCGCCACAACATGGCCCTCGTCGACTTCTGGCTCACCCACTGCGTCTTTCCCACCGAGGGCCGCCAGTTCCCGCAGCGCCTGGGGGTGAGTGCCTGGAACCTGGCCGACAACAACAGCAAGAGCTACACCAGCCGCGCCGCCAGCGACCACATCGTCCTCAACACCGCCGGCGGGGCGGGCGAGGGCCAGCAGCAGCAGCAGCAGGTCATCGGCGCCAGTGGCAGCGGCGGTGGGCAGGCGGCGAGCGGCAGGGCGGCGGGCGTGGAATTGGTGGTTGGATTTTCGGGCACCAACGACAACCATCGGCTGCTGCCGCTGCAAGTGCACCAGGCGCATCCGGAGGAATCCTCGCTGCGGGCCACCAACGGCAAGATGCTGTCCGTCATCCTCAACAACACACTGGGATACACCACGCTGAGGCAGTTCCAACCCCGGCCGGACGAGCCACAGAAGCCGCAGCCGCAGCAGGTTTGTGGGTGGACATCAGACTGGCTACGATCTAAACATTGAATCGGGGATACTGTAGGAAATAACACTATCGATGTATGGCGTTGGCCGTCGACGGCACTGCTGCTGCCCGCCCCCCAGTTTAGCCCTCCGTTGCTGACCCCTTCAAATAGGGATTGTCCTGATGAGCGCCTGATTTTAATGTTTATCGGTCAAAGTGATTAGCAGCTTCGCACTGCCGTACTGCCGTGCCGTACGCATTGCCGACCCTGCACGCAGCAGGTCGACATCGCGGGTGTCGTCGCGGCTGGTGTTGGGTCTGGCGGCGGTGGTGGCGGCGCCCTTGGCGGCAATGCAGCTGAGCAGCAGCCGCTGTGGCAGGTGCTGTGCGATACGGCCCTGGCGGAGGGGGTGGACGCACTGCTCGACTGTGGAGCGCTGCTGGCGGGCGCAAGCAACCGGTAGGTATGGGCGCACGGCGGCGTGTATGGCGTTGCCCGCGCGATGCGTCCCGTCGATCTATCGCCATGAGATGCATGCATGGCCTGACCAGGCCTGACAACACCTGAGATGCATGGCCTGACCAGGCCTGACAACATTGCCTCTTTTGGACGGCTTGCTTGTGGCCCTCTTTTGATTGTTTAGCTGCATCGCCCTGTCCTGTAATTTATTTCTTGAGTACGTAATGCTTGGTTGGGCTTTATGCTCGCAAAGTGTGAGGCCATTAGGTATGTCGAGAGCCATTCGTGCGTGCACAACATGTAACATGTAACAACAATATATGTATATATATTATATAATATATATTACAAATATATGTATCTACATCCACACCTGTGTTCTCGCTCGCGCACACGCACGCACGCGCTCGTCCTCTCTCCCTTACTTGCAGTGAGGCCGCCGAGTACCTCCTCGGGCGCCTGGACCGCGATCGCTACCAGGGCGTCACCTTTTACGACGAAGGCGAGGATGCGCGCGGCTGGGTGGTGGCCGACCTTCGAAACCGCCGCCTGCCCCGCCACGCCTCCCCCGTTGCCGAGCGCGAGACGCTGGTCATCTTCGACGACGCGCGCTGCCGCGGCGCCGACCTGCAGCTGCGGCCCGACGCTGTGGGGCTGCTGACGCTGGGACCAGGAGTGTGCAAGGACAAGCTGATGCAGGCCGCCGGGCGGCTGCGGCAGCTGGGGCGCGGCCAGCGGCTGCACTTCGCCGCCGCCGTCGACATCACCGCCAAGATCCGACAGCATGCGCCCGCCGCTGACTCCACGAAGGTACCACTGCATCTGATAAGAAAACCCAACGGCCGCGCGACGTCACATCAGCAGCGGCACGCGCGGGAGGGGCCGCCGCCACAACATCAGCCGCCGACGGCCGCGCTGCACGTGCTGCGCTGGGTGATGTACAACACGGTGCAGGCGACGCTGCGCGGAGTGGTGCAGTGGTCGAACCACGGCCTGCACTTCGCCGCCACAAAAGACGCGCCGGCACGGGCGCTCCACGACGAGGTTCTGGAGCTGGGCGACCTGTACGGCGGCGGAAAGGCTGCGAAGCCAATTGCGCAGGTTGTGGCCGCCAAGGCGCGGCATCGGCGGCAGCGCTGCTCTGAACAAGGCGGCGGCGGCGGCGGCCTGGACCCCGACATGGACGGCCTTATGTCGCGAATCGAAGACCGGGCTGCACTGTACGGCAGGGGGTGCATGGTCGCCGCCGGCACGGCGGCGGACGACGAGGAGTGCGAGCGGGAGTTGGAGGAGGAAGAGGAGGAGGATCAGGAGGTGGAGCGGCAGGTGGCGCGCGTGTCGCCGGCGGCAGAGCAGGACTGGGAGTACGGCGCCGTGCTGGGGGCGGTGTCGACGGCGCGGCTCGACGCCGCGGGCGCGCTGCTGGTCCGTCTCGCCGAGGTAGTCCCACGCTTTCTGCAGCCCAGCAGCGGCCTGGGTGCCATCCCCTGGTCGCGTGAAGTGCTGTGCACCACCAACTTCCTGCTGGCCACACCGCCGCCGCGGGGCTCCTCGAGCGCCCTGAACGAGTACCTTCGGCCCGTCGATGCGATGCTTCTTTTTCCCAGTGGGGAGACGGTTCTGATTTCGGAGCGTGAAGCCGACCAGTTGCAGGCACTGGCGTGGGCGAACCGCCCCGCAAGCAGCAACGGCGCCAGCAGCAGCACCAGCGCCACCGCGGCCGCGGCGGCACCGGCACCGGCACCGCTGCTGGTCAGCCTTAGCTACGCGCGCGATTCCTTCACGCACGGCCGCCACGGGCCGCCGCCGCTGGCCATCAGCCTGCTGGGAAGCGGAACTGCCGCTGGCAGCGAACCGCCGCCGGCGATGGCGGCTGCAGCCGGTGCTGGTGCAATCGTGCCGGCGGGCGGCAGGCGACCGTCTCTGGTTGGCGCTGCGGCGTTGGTTTCGGTGCAGCTGTTCAACGGGGAGGCCAGCTACAGCGGTGAGGTGCTGCGGAAGGAGCTGAGGTCGGTGGTGTGGAGGCGGCGGGGGGAGGTGGAGACTCTGGTGGGCATGCGGGGGAAGCAGGCGCTGCTGCCGAGGAGCGACCTGGAGCGGGCGTGTGATGACGCCTGAGGAGACGTACCCATACACACAGCGTTGAGGGGAGCTGCATTATGGAGGGCGGGAGGAAAGGGGGGACGTTGGGTGCGTAGATAGGGTTGGAGGAGGAGGCGGTGGCGAAGGACGGAGGGATGCATGGGAATGAACGACTGGGTCAGCAAGCCACCCGAAGGGCCACGTTGGAGGAGCATGCGAATGTGTTTTGTTTGAGCTGCTTGCTTTGTAGGGTGCTTTGTAAGTTTCCTGCACACTTCCTGCCTGCGAGTTTGGTTGCCTGACGGTCGGAGAGTTGGGCTCACACACGCGCCGTTTTGGACGATCGGCCGAAGGCCCGTTCGTCCGGCCGGACGATCAACTCGTCCACCAGCCAAACGAAAGAAATGGACCGGCGGGAAGTATCCTGTTCATTCGTCTGGCCGGACGAGTATGGTAAGCAAGACCTGTGCTGGAGCGGATCCGGGCTAGGGCCCGTGCCTTCGCCGAGGCGGGCCGGGGCCTGTGGCCTGCAGTTTGCTGCAGCAGCATCTGCCGTATGGTACCCAGGCACTCGAAGCCGAGTAGGTGTACACCACCCCGATAGGGGACATACGGAGCGCGAGCAAAGCAGCGCAGCATCATCGAAGACCCATGTCTCCCGCCAACAAAGACACAAGAACTAACGAATGACATCACAATCCGCCCCCAAAAGGCAACGCAGAAAAAGGGAAATATAAAATCTTACTGTTTCCCGGGCATAATAATGTACAGAAGGCAGATACCCGGCGGCGCGCGCATGGCGGCGCCTCGCACAACTGCAACCCAAAACCTGGTTCAGGGCGCTATTCGTAAGCCTTGGACGAGCATACCGAGTGCGAGCACGCACTCGGCGAGATTTGCGCTGTTCGTCACCACCTAACGAACTAAGCGGTGGGAACCTGCCTTCCCATGTGTCGACCAACAAACAGCGTCGTCTGCCGCTTTATCTCCCGCCCCTAGGCTGCTTTTTATCTACCTCTCGTCGGCGCGCAGTGCATTGCAGCTATGCTACGCTAGAGCTCCCCAACTATTACTTGCAAAACTGGAAGCTGTTGGTCTTGAATTACTGTACCGGCGCGCACGTACCCAACGCGCGAGCCCTGCCCCAATCAACCTGCCACCTGTGTCTCTTCCCGCACGTGTGCCCTCCCAACTCCTAACTTCCCAGACCTCCCAACTTCGGAAACGATTCCCCCATTCATTTTCCCCTCCGGGCCCTCCATCCATCAAATCCGCAACCCGCCCTCGAGCCCGGAACCGCCCGGTGATATTTTGATATGTGGCCGGGTCCTGGTGTCTTCATCCGTGGCCGGGCCCATTGCCATCATCACTATGAGTACGGCAGTCGTACTCGTAACCGTTGCCGTCGCTATTGCCAGCCATATGTGCCTCAGTCAGTCACGAAGGGGTGAGGAGCACCTTTAGTCATCCACAACGGTCACAACTGCCGCCGCATAGCTGACGCTCGAGTGCGATTGTGCCGTACATTTACTGGACTGGTCGTACTTTGTGAAGCGGATCTTGTGCCGCAGGTTGCTGTGCTGCAGCATCTGCGGCACCGAAGCGAAGCGGGGTGATGGGTGGGGGGTTTGGGTTGGTCACGGGGAGGTGACAACGACATTAATGACAACGACACCAATGCCGACGACGGCAATGACGACGACGCGGAGGGGAAGGGCAGCGGCGGGCCAGGGGCGGGCAGGCGGGCGGGCTTGAGTAGTGCGATTCTAAAGAAAAAGCAGTCAGGCTGTGGCCTATGTGGTGGAAGAACGTAATGGAAGACGGTCCAACTGGGGTTGGAGGCACCCTGATGTCCCTGTGGGCGGCTGGGCGGTTGCTACGGAGCCTTCGGCGCCGAGAGCGTGAGCCTCAGGATGGATGGCTGCTGCGGGCCGTGTGGCGGCGGCGGCGGTGGCGGCGGCATCGGCCGGCGTCCCCTAGCTTTGTCGACTCCTGCTCCAGCCCCCCCTGTCATCCTATCCCGGCCCCCCCACCCTTGGTCGTCGACCCCTTCCTTCACTGGGCCATACATCCTCCCCTTCACCGTTCCTCGTTCACGGGCTCCGGCCTATCTGTGGATACCCTCCTCGCCCCCCCCCCTCACGTACGTTGAGGAAGACGCCGATGGGGTGGCGGCCGCAGATGGTGTTCCGGTACTGTTCGAGGTAGGAGGCGAAGTCGGCGGGATTGCCCTGAGGCCGTGGGAGGGGGCCGGGGCGGGACGGGGTTGGGCAGCAGGGGAGAGGGATGAGGGTTGGGAGGGGCAAGGGGGGGATATGGGATTTGGGAACGCGATGGGACGGAGGCAGAGGGGCGCAGCGATGGCTTCCCCCCAGAACAGAAAGGGACGACGTGCTTGGGGCGGATGGCTTTGTCACACATACACACGCAAACACACACAGACCGATACACACAGGTGCGCAACTCCCCACGCCCTCCACCCCATCTCCCCGGGGGGGTTGGCGCATGGGCTGACTCACCCCCTCGATGGCGCTCATGCCCAGGTGGTCCAGCCACGTGATGGACTCCCAGATGTGACCCTGTACGGCACGGCGATTGGGGGTCGGTTAAGTCGGTTGAGTTCGGTTGGATCAGTTGCATGGGGCAACCACGGTGCAGCAGCGCGGCACCGGCGGCAGCGCGGCACTGCCAGGGTAGGTGTCCCTCCAGGGGTGGCGCCGGGAAGCGGCGATAGCTGGCGCGACGCCCCCAAAACCCTAAAACCCACCTTCTCCCGGTTGTAGTAGGTATAGCTAAACCTGGAGCCCCAGTGGCAGAAGTCGCTGGAAACCACAAACAGGTTGGTTGGGTCGTCCAGGTACGGCCCCAACAGCTTGCCGTACTGGGCCTCGCTGCGGTTGGGTTTGGTCCACCGGGGAGGGCACAAGAAGTTAGTCGCAGCGAAGGGACGGATGGACAGGGCGTTGGCGAGCGGACCCAGAACCCGTGGCGGGCGCCCCGTGGGGAAAATCGGCCACACGCCAGCACCAGATAAAGGGGGAGAGGGTGGGAGGGAAGTGGCGCTCGTTCTCGTCACATAACAGCGATTTGCAGAGCGATCTGCAGTACGGCGGCGGGCGGCGCAGAAGCGGATCGCGCGATGACGCCGGGGGACTTGGCCCGGAGGCTGCTCGCGGCCGCGGCCGCGGCCAGGGCCACTCGCGACGCCGCCGCCGCCGCCGCTGCTATTATGGTCGGCATTCAAATACGGTAGAGTCGGCCCGTCGGTCACCAGTCGGTCAGCCGTTACATGAGATGACATGAGATGACATGAGATGACATGACATGACATGACATGACATGAAACCATCCTCGACTGCATCCCGGCCCAACCCGGACCGAGCCGGGCAGCCAGCGAAACCCAGCCCAGCTCGACCCAGATCACCCCAGATCTCGTCTCGTCTCGTCCTGCCCGATTGGCCTCACATTACACTTTTGATAGATCTGACCTTGGCGTCGTACAGTACGGCATGCCGGCATCTCTCACCCTTGCCCGCCCCCACAGCCCGTACGTCTTCACTCACTCGGTTGCCCCCGCAACTCCGCCCCCCCCCACCCTCCCCTTTCTGTGCTACCGGCAATCTCCTACTACAGTGCCCGCCCTTTGCCTTCCCCTTAACCTACAAAACCCACTCGCCGTCCTGCACTCCCTCCCCCCACCACGCCGTCTCCCACTGACGCCGTCTCCGTCCCTTCGCTGCGGTCTCTTTTTTTACCTCCCACCTCCCTCGCTCACTCTCTCGTCCTCATCCCCCCTCCACTCACCCCTCGGTGCTCAGCGCCCCCACCATGATGGGAACCAATTTAAACGGCTGTCCCCGCATTGTGTGTACGATGTACGGCGTATGAAGCTCCAGGCTGTGCTCGTCCTGTACGCCGGGGCGGGAGGTATGCAGGGCCCCCAAGAGATGGTGGCGCAGATGCGGTGGGGGGGTGGGGGATGGGGGTGGGGGATCTCTTCCTGATAAACCCCACACTCTGCGTGCGAGCGAGGGCAATCCCTGTTGGCCGCACAACTCTTCTGGCCTGCCCAGTACCTGCGATTCGCATCCCCTCCTTCACATTCACACCAAAAAAGTTCAACCGAAAGCCTTCGAGGGCCGAAGGCTTGATTTATCACAGACCCACGGGTCATCATTCGCCCACCAGCCCGCCCGACCGCCCTTCCCCCACCTCGTCCACATCCTGGCTCATCATCTCGAACCGCCCCGTGGCCTTGAGCTGCTCGTACACCTCCTGGTCGATCTCCATGGAGCCTGCGTGCCGACAGACCCATGGGTCAGTCGACGCCATTTCGCGTCGATGAAACGGGGCGAGGCGAGCGCGACACGACGGCGACGGACGCGGCGGAAGAATTCGCCGCCTCCGTCGGGGGGGAGGGGGGACCCGCCGGGCCGGACCGGGTCGAGATGAAGGGGCCGGCTATGCTGGCAACGCAGAGCAGTTTAGTCCGCATGGGCCACAACCCTCCGTCGCATCGCTTCGGTGCGATGCGACGGAGGGTTGTGATAAGCCACGCACAGGGAGAGACGACGGACCCATGGGTCACCCGGGTAGCCAGGCGGCCACCCCTCGCGACGCGAGGCCCTATATGCGATGGCGGTGGCGCTGACGATGGCGGAAGCCGACCGCCCACCGCCCTCGCTGATCTTCCAGCCCCCAAAGCGATGCCGTACCTAGAGGCGTGCCGTACTCGGTCTGGGACGAGAGCATGCACTTGCGCGTGAAGACGTGGTGGGAGGGCCCCAGCAGGAACACCCGCTTGCTGACACCGGCAGGAATCACCCGCAGTTCAGGAGAAAAGGAAGGAAGGGAGGGAGGGAGGGAGGGAGGGAGGGAGCCGGGCCGGGCCGGTAGGCGGCGGTGGCGGTGGCAGTGTCAAAGCAAAGGCGAGGGCGGAACACGGAGGTGGAGGGCTTTGGTCAGGTGTGGGCGGGCAGCGGGCGACTAGTAGAGGACTTGGCCCCGGGTAGCGGCGCCTCGCCGTTGCTTGGGAGGTGGCTGGGCGGGGCGGGGCGGGGCGGGTTCGCGCCAGGACCCCCGATCCTTCCGGTCATGCTGCCCGTGGGCGTAGACAGCTGCGGGATTGGGACGCTTCCACGCAACCCCGCACCCGACCAACGCCGGCCCCGGTCCTCGTCACCGTCTCCATTTCTGCGGTTGGCTAGGCGGGCGCATTGGCCCACTTGCCACTTCCCAACGGTAGTTAGTAAGGCAGTTATCTGTGTGTGTGCGGTTGGGGTGTGACGCCGACCCGGTGGAGGCGCTTGGGTTCACCCGCGCGGGAGCTGCGGCAGGAACAGCGGCGGCGGGCGGCCGGCTTTGGACCGACTTACAAGTTGCTGGCGTCGATGTGTTTGTACGCGTATGCCATCACGTGCCCGCAGTACGAGTAGCCGGCGTGCCTGTAGGAATTAGGGTGCGCAAACAACCACATCGTCACACAGAAACACATACGGTTGCGGGAGGGCAGGGGAAGGGAGGGGCCAGGGGCAGCACACGACGCCGAGTTGGTGCTCGGGCGCCTGTATCGATGCCCCATCCCTGGAAGGTTAGGAGGGGTGATCGTGTGCGGGCGTGCGTTATGCCCATGCGAAGTTGAATTTAAAGCGCCAAGGTGGACCCAGGTCGACATCGCCACGACAGCATTGCGTCACGTACGGGCCGATAATGGCGCGAGCGGACACGCCAGGCTCCCGCTGAACCTCGGCTTTCCAGTTGTCGATCTGGGCATTGAGCACGCTCGCTGCGGCGCGGGAGTGCGGGGCAGCATTGTAAGTTGCGGGATGCGCGCCCGTAAACAGCGACTACGCAGGCTAAGCGGAAACTACGGTGGCGCGCACCATCATCTTGGTACCAGGAGCTCGCATGCGAAGGCCGCCGAATCTTTGGCATCCTGCCCCGAAAGATACTGGGAAACGGAATGCAGTGCGCCAGTGTCCGGCAAGGTCTCAGGTCAAGAAAGCGAACGCCAACGGCAAATGTTCTATGCAAATATTGTCATGTTGATCTCTTAAGGCGTAACGCTATCCTTGGGCCCAATTAGGGCTTTTCGAGGCCCATTGGCTTCTCCGTACAGCTTCCACCCGCATTGTTGCTTCGCGTTATAGGACGTGCATTATTGTATGTTTCTTAAATTTAATTTGGAAATGTTGTCCTCTCTAGCATTATAATCGTAAAGTTGCGATATTCCGATAGGAAGCCTTGCTTTCCGTTCAAGCAAATTGAGTGCGATTAACTATGCGATTAATATTTAGTTTTTTCATGTTTTGCCGACTTGCCATCATTGGTATTGGTCTTGGCTCTGGGGCGCTCGGCATGCAACCGTGCCTGCGGTTAGCAGTTGGAAGCAGCGTACCACCCGCCCAGATAGGACATTGCACAGCTGCTCAGTGCTCACTGCACGTCTGCACGCGAAAAGCAAAGTAATGTACCCAGCTGCGTTCCACCTTCTAGGGGACGACAATTCCTAGAAGGACTTCGCTAGGCGATGCTGCGTTCTTGCTGGGGACAAGGTAGGGGGGTTGGGGCCAGGGACTGCCGAGATGGTGCGGCCAGTGGGTCCTTGGCCCCCGTCCTTCGACATGAGCGGGCGGCTCTATGCGCAACTTGACAGCTGCTCGATAGGCTTAGGCCCGATAGGCTCGATACGACGCAGAGGCGGCGGTGAGGGTCAACAGACCGCGGTGATGCCCACGGCCAGCCATGAACAAGCGGCGGCGGCTGTGCCGTACTGTGTTTACGACGCCGTATGCCCCCGTATCCTCGATCCATGCTGACGAAGCTCTGCACATGCGGGCTGCCGCCCTGCTCGGAAAAAGGAAGTAAACTCTCACAACACCTGCCCTCTCTCGGAAACAATACCGACCGGTATGCACTGCCGCCGCGGGCCGCATCCTCGTTCCTGGGACTTCTTGGACCCCTTAACAGCAGGCGGTGTCGAGACCATCAAGCATCAACCACACGTGCAACAGCAGGCAGCGCACTTCCAGCCAACCGACTGCCAGCGGAGCAACTTCCAACAGCTCCTGCACCAACTTTGTGAACAGGGCAACTTTGTGAACAGGGCAACGTTGAGAGCACTGCGTGCAGGGCAAGCACGTCAGGGCGGCCAACCCCGGCAGACAGCCCGCCGACCTCCCCCCTCTCCTCCTCTCCCCTCTCTCTCCATCTCTCGCTCGCTCTCCTCCATGCACTGCGCAAGGATGCAAGACAGGCGGCAGACAGGGAGGACGGCGCCCAACAGCCTCCGGAGCGCCCTTGCGAACGAACAACACCACCTCTCCGTCTCCGCTGCGGTACTGTATCTTCTTTTCACCCCCACCGCCACACATACCGGTACACTCCGGAATGCTTCACAAGCACCACCGCGGGCCCCTCCTCAACCCCGCGCGTCTCGCAGCGCCTGTTTCGGGGCCTCTACCCGTCAGCCATCATGGTTTATTTGGTATGATGCCGCGCGGAGCGCACCCCCGCCCCCTATGCGTGGATAAGCCCCATGCGCCCTCCCCCCCTTGGCTCGCTTGACCATACTCCTGCTGGCCTGCTCCTCACGCACCCATATCACCCGGCCATACATCCTCCCGGTTGCTCCCCACACATTCAGGATCAGAAACAGGACCAGAATCACGACGCCTGCACAAAACACAAAAACCGCGAGATGTGCTCAACCGGCAGTATGTGTACGGCAACACGTACGGATCGCAGCCCAGCGCACGCGCTGAGCGCACGCGACCACGCGCCCGTGCGCAGATGTACGCATGCACACACACACACACACACACACGCACACACGCACACACACGCACACACACGCACGCAAGTGAAAGTACATGTTTGAATGTCACAGACGCGCAACCCCGCAGCCCACGCGCTTTGGACGCCAACTCAACGCGAGTCGGAATTTCCAAAATGTCGAAATGTACGACAAAGTACGACAGCAGTACAACAGGGTTTTCTTTGTAGGACCGGGGCTCCTCCGCGGAGTCGTCTCCTTACGGCGTGCATCCATCCGCGGCGCCCGGCCCCCCCTGGAGCCCAGACTCCACCCGCCGGCGGGCGCCACATCCCTCGGGTGCCTTGACTCCGCCTCCATTCCCATGGGAAGACCACTGTCCCCCATCCATCCATACACATACACACACATGCAGCCTTCATGGCCAGCCAGGCAGCCAGCCAGCCAGCCAGGCAGTCGGGGGCGGTGTCCACTCTCCCAGATGGCGCCTGCCTCGGAAGGAGCATCCATCAACCTCACGGGCCACCTCCGGGCCATCCAGCGATCCCATAAAATGCGCAAACAGGTGTCGGGATGATTCGATCGCGTAATAAATGGCTGGTATTGCGCCCCCGCAGCATCAACGTATGCGTGCATCGCATTAAGTCGTCTGGATCCGCCCCGAGCTTCCGGATCCAGATCCAGATCCAGGTCTCTCGGCCGTGATCCGTCCAGCGGTCAAACAACGGGTTTGGGGCCGCCACATGTGTCTCGCCCATATGTCGCCGCAAGCTGCGACAGCAGCAGCTAGCAAGGTACTGGACTGGTGCCTGGTAGCCGTACACGAATACGTGCACACACGCCGTACACCAGTTGCTCGGAGTCGTACAAAACGCATATGCCACAGAAACATATCATGGATTCCAGGCGGGCGCGGTGTGCCGGCGGTGTAACTAATGCCGTGCATCGCCGGGCCACATGCAAGCCTGGTATACGTACATACAACCGTGCATGCGCCCGCACACCCACACACAGTAATCGATGTGGCAACGACACGACACGCACCCATATAACTCGATACGCCGAACGGCTTCTTGTCCCCGCAAGTTTTCCCCAACATCACCCGCCCCGCATGACCAGTATTGCTGGGTTCCGGGTCCGTTCGCTACCGCCGCGTCTGCGTCTCCGCTGCGGTATCTTCTTTTTGCCCCGCATGACTCCCTCCCCTTCACGCCACGCCACGCCGCGCCGCGTCGTGGGGTCCACACAGCTGCAAGCGTGCGCCGGCATTCGCATCCATCCCCCGCCTTCCCCCGCCATCTCCACTTCGCCGTGCTTCGTATGTATCGGATTTATGTGTACACCCACCCCCGTTCGCTAACGCCGTCTCCTTCTCCGCTGCGAAATTTTCTTTATACCCACCCCCTTACTTCGCCTCCGCACAGTACGACATTCGCCCCCTGCAAACCCCCTGGCATGAATAGCTGTCAGAAACGTCCGTGAACGGTCTTCCAAGTCACACCCACGCACCCACCCACCCACCCACCACAGCCAAGTATGGGTTGCTGCGCCGACCCCCAGCCTGATTCCTCGTCCATACGCCTAGGGCCACACCCTGCCCTCGCAAGTGCCGTACACGCGATCAATAGCGGCCGCACAGCACAGCTCAGCACAGCACGGCACAGCACCGCGCTTGGCCGCGCGGACCGGCGCGGAAACCCACACAACTGCAAACCGGGGGTGGGGGGCGGTCAACCATCTGCGACTCAGCACAACCAATCAAAAACATACGACGGAAGCGAAGCACGCAACGGAGGACCAGATCCCTTATTGCGACAATCACGCTCTCGCGCGTGGCGCGCAACGTTTGAAGGCTATTTTCGATTTTGGATTTTCACGATCAACCCACATGACATGCAAGAAAAGCAGCGGTCAAGCAAATGAGATCGGCGTGTGCCGGGTCGGGTCGATGAAGGTGAAGATGAAGATGAAGATGAAGGTACCGCCCGGAGCCAAGCGATGGATGAGCGCCGCAGCGGCGCCCCTGGAGCCTTGTCTCCCCCCAATAAAATTCTCCACCTACCAGCCTCAGCAACCCAGCCCGCAGAATATCGTGCGGGCGTGAGCGCCGCAGCGCGGCGGGGTCGGGGGCCGCGTAGCCGCGCCCCTCCCCCCCCGCCGCCCACCAACCAACCAACCAACCAACATGCGGGCGGGCGCGCGTGTGGCGCTGCCCGGAGCTCGTCAACTCGTGTCCATGACTTGGGACGCCGAGTAGTACGGCAGTTCCTTACGAGCGCGTGCAAAATGCAAACCAAACCACACGGGGGCGGCGGGGGCGTCCTTTGCCCCCCCCCCCCAGTGCCGTCACACCCCGATTACTTCGCTGCATGCGGGTCTCCTTCTTTTGCATACACGCACCCAACAAACACACACACCTCAGAGCAAAGCAGACCTGCAGACTCGCGCACGCGTCCGTGCGGCTCCCGAAGGGCGTACCATAAAGCCCATTAAACCCACAAACCATATGTTCCGTTTCCAGCCCGCTTGCTTGCAAGGAGGCGAGCGCCGTGCACCAGAGATTCCTTCTCAAAGCGGTCCTGCTAATGTTTTTCCATATGGCAGTCGCCTTCACTGCGCGTGTGCGCGCAATGTGCATGTGTGCATGCCGGCGCGGCGGAGTGCCCCACCATTGCAGCCGTAGCGGCTCAAACCCAAACAGATAACAAAGTTCGACCAACTACCCAACCAACTGCCCAACCACCTGCAAATCAAAAACACCCCAGAAAGTTTTACCTGGTTCCTAGTCCAGGTAACGCGACGGGGAATGCGCCCGAACAGTACGGAGCGAGCATGCAGTACGACAGATAAATAGTTCGTACTCTTTGTCGCGCGTCCCGTGCAGGGGCGGGCCCCGCGCGCCCGCCCTCGACAACATCGCTTGGCTTTTTCAACCACACAAAATAAATGCACAATCATCGCTACTGCTATAGGGTGCGCCCCGAGGCGGCACCTGTGGTGGGCCGGGAGGGCGGACCGGGCTGGAGGGGTCCCAGCGGGCGGGGACGGAAGGGGCGAGGGCTGGATGGGATTTGCGGCCGCCCCAGCGCCCCAGCCAGCCTCCGCGGCTCCCTGCGCGGAAGCCGCAACCACACCGGGTGCGTGCGGCCGAGGCGGGGTTTGGTCCGCACACCCCTTTCAAAGCCGCATCGGAGGCTTGAACCCACCACACATTAGGGGCGTCCTTAAACTGATCAGCCGCCGCGGATGCCACACACCCGGCCCTTCCCACATCTCCCACCCCTCGTGTGCTTCCAAGTAGCGCATCCATGTATGCCGGGGGCTTCCCGGCGCGCTCCGAAACACCTGACACCGTCCCCCAACCGCGACAATGACAGCACTTCATAAGCTACAACGACCCATGGGTCATCAATCGCATCCGTGAAAGGATCGCTTCCTACCGCCGCTGCCACCGCTGGCACTACCCGAGATAGCCTTCTTTACTGCGCCCAGCAGCCTCGTCAGCACGCCCTTCATCCGTACAGCCGTACCACCCCTCTCGCCCACTACGTCCGCCACCGCCGCCGAACGGCCCTCGTACTTGCTGGAGATCACCCGCCTGCCGCCAAACAGCCGCCTGAGGCCTGCGGGTCCAGGTCTGCCGCCGCCACCGCCGCTGCTGGCGCAGCCGTCGTACATCTCATCTGCGACCGTTGCAACAGCGCCCGCCACCGAGGCGGGCCGCCGCCGCAACGTCGAGGACGCCGAGGCGAGTACCGACAGCGGCGGCGGCGGCGGCCGCTGCACCGCCGCCGCCGAGTCGCCGCAGGACACGCCTTCCGACCCCTCCGGCGCCTGGAACCCGAGAATCGGCGAGACAGGCACCTCCGTTACGCTGCTAGCCAGCCAACCGCTATTGGTATGGTTGGAAGCGACGGCGAACAGGCGGCTCCGACTGGGGATTGCGGCGGCGGCGCCGCCGCCGCCGCCGCCGCTGCCGCCACCGGCGGTGAAGGACGTCGCCGCATATGCAGCCGCACGAGCCGGCGCGACCTTCGCGCTGACGCTGACGCCGCTCGCGGGCCGGATCGCCGACGGCGAGGCGCCGGACGCTGAGGGCACCGAGGCGAATGCCTGCGCTAACGCCCCCGAGGTCACCAGGGCGCCGCTGCCGCCGCGGGAGAAGGCTCCGGCGGCGGCGGCGGCGGCGCCGCCGCCGGAGATCATCATGGGCCCCAGATCGTGCGACTCGAGCGGCTTGTCGGCCGTGCCCGCCCTTCGCAAGAACGCTACCAGTCCGGCAACCTCCGCCGGCCGGTGATGGGAGCCGTGGCTCCCATCGTCCTTGTACCCCATCCACGCCTGCGCCACCGACCCACTGCCGCAGCTGCGGCCGGCCACCTGCGTCACCGCCGGCACCGCCGCCGCGGCGGCGCCGGCGGAAGATCTGGCGTCTGTGTACGACATATTGGTTCCGGAGCCCCGGGGGGCGCTGCGCCGGGCGGCCGCCAGGCCCGGCGGCAGCTGCAGCGACAGGAGCTGACCCGTCGGGAAGTGGGAGCGGCCGCCGCGGCTCACCTCGCCGCGGCTTACCTGCTGCTGTCTCCGCACGCCTTCGGCTGACGCCGCTCCCGCCACCGCCGCCGCAGCAGCAGCCGGCGTCTGCACATCGGCTGACATGCCCAGAAGCTGTGGCAGTGAGTCCCGACTCTGCCCTGGTCCGTGCAGGGACCGCGTTTGCACCTGGCCAACGCTCTGAAACGGCCGGCCCGGCGGACGCCGGGGCGACGGCGCCGCCGCCGCCGCGGCGGCGGCAGAGGCGGCCTGTACGACCGGCGCGTGCGCGTGCGCGTGCGCGCCCTCCTCCAACACCACCAAATAATCGTCGGTGAACAGCGTCTCTGCCGCCGCGGACGCGGCAGCGGCGGCGGTGGAGGAGCAGTCAGCAGCTGCACTGTCGGACAAGAGCCGCATCGATGTCACTGCCGCCGGCGCCACAGCGGTGGCGGCGCCGCCGCCGAGGTGCCTGCTCGCGGCCCGCGACCGCGGCAGGTCCTCGGGCAGGTACGACAGGCCCTGTACAGATGTACGGACGAGGCTGTCCAGGATGCCGTCGTGGCCCGGCTCTAGCGCGTGGGTGGTGGTGAGCAGATAACTGGCGACGGAGGAGTCGAGAGCTGTGCCGGCGGTGGCGGTGTTGCCGGGGAGCGTGTCGTACATACCACCGGCGGCGGAGGTGGTGACGGTGGTGTCCACGGCGCCGTCGCGGGCGGCACAGCAGGGGTTCGGCGCCGGCGGGCCGGCGCGCCGGCGGGCGGCGTAGTCCGGCGGCGCGCCGGCCAGGGGCTCAAACGGGGACGTGTCGCATTGCGCAAGTGCGCCCGAGGTGGGGAAGGATGTCGGCATTGGCGCAAAGCCGGCCGCCGCGGAAGCGGCCGTCGGTGCCATGCGGTCAGAGCAGGGCAGCTGCAGGGCACCGCGAGCTTCGGGAAGCGGCACCGGGATCGGCGGCGGCGGCGGCGGCGGCGCCAGTACGGCATAGCTGACGTCGGCCCGCGAAACGGTCACGGGGCTAATAGGCTGAGCGATGCCCCCAGGTACATCCCACGGGGCTAGGTAATCTTTCTGGGCTGCAGCTCTCAGTACGGCATCCGTGGCTTTGCCGCTGGAACCTACCAGCGGGATGTTACGAGCGCTGACACCACCGCCGCCATCACTACCGCCGCCGCCGCCGCCGCCGCTGGGGGCCAGGGCATCCACAGCGTCGCCGCGCCGCCGGCGGTCGTCTTGCCGCGGCAGAGTGAGGGGCAATGGTAGCGGCGGCGACGGCGTTGTCGGCTTTGGCGGGGACACAGCTGCTGCCCCTGCCCCTGACACGGCTTGTGCTGGAGCATCCGCACCCGCACCGGCGCCAGCGGTGACGGCAGCAGCAGCAGCGTCGGCCGCATGGGGCGCTGCCTGTGGGGCAGCACAGATGCCCTCAGCGCCGCCAGCGTAGGGACCCCGGGTGTGTGAGGCTGGCGGCTCAGATGGAACGCCAGCAGGGGCGTATGCCGGCGGTGTCGCCTCCGATGGTGCCGCCGCCGCCTCCTCCTTCGTCTCCACCGCCGCCTCCCGTCTGGCCGCGAAGCGCTCCGGAACCAAGGTTTCCACTGTTCGAAGGGCGCGGAGCGCCCTCTGCGCGTAGTCATCTACTTGCACCTCGCCTGCCGCTCTGGTCCGCTCCTCTTGCAGCTGCTGCTGCTGCTGCTGCTGCTGTTGCAACCGATGGCCTCCCGCCTTCATTGCCGCGGTCGCGATCTCAATTGCCGTGGCTGATGTCATCCACATCTGCCGCTTCTCTCCGTCCCTACACAGGTCGGCAGGTGACATGGGCACCAGCGAGCTATTGGAACCCCTCTCCTCCTCCTCCTCCTCCTCCTCCTTGCCAGCCTCCGTCCCCGCAACGCCCTCCGGCAACCGGGCCCTTTGGCCCTTCCTAGCCGTGCGGGCCTCTCCCTCCTTGTCACCCGCATCGGGGCGGGCTTCGAACCCAAAGCCGACCAAATTGGGGGCGCTCTGGCGCGGCAACCCACCCCGCCCCTGCCGGTTTGCAGGCGGCGCGTCGGGCAGAGTCGCGGGCGGCGAAGGCGCGAAAGGGCACGAAATCGCGCTGGTCTCCATCGGCAGAGCAACTCGCAGCCCCTCCTTTGCAGCCTGCTGCCGTAGATGCTGTTGTGTCAGGTACTGTTTGAGTCCGTGTCGCTGCAACTGCTGCTGCTGGTGCTGCTGCCACTGCTCAAGCTGCTGCTGTTGCGGCCGTTTCTGCTGCTGGTGCTGCTGCAGGGGTGCAGGCACCTTCCACCAATCCTGCAGCGGCGGCTCTGAGCCGTACATTTGCTCCAGAGGCGTCCCCGCCAGCAGCTTGGGCACACCCCAAAAGTACGGCGATTGCAGCAGCTCGGCGGCCGTGGAGCGGCGTCGCAAGTCCAGCTGCAGGCATGACTCGAGCAGTTGAAACAGACCCGGATCGCAGCCCTCCAGCCGCTCTTGCAGGGAGCGGCCCCGAGCTGGCGCCCGCACACGCGCCAGACGGGGATCAGACGCCAGGCGGGCCGCCTGGGGGCCGGGCAGGGGCCCGAAGCAGCGCATGATGCGCCACAGCTGCTCGCCCGTGGACTTGCCTGCGGGGATGATAGTGGAGGGCGAGGCGCGGCGCGGCGCGGCGGGGCGGGGCAAGCAGAAAGAGTGGGGATTTGCGGATACAGGAAGCGGCAGGGGATCGATCCCTGCTTTTCAGAGCTGTCCAGCTGATGAACGCATGACGCTTGAGATGCAGGCAGAGACCAGGCCTCAAGGACGGGTCCTCTCTTATCCACTCTCGGTAAGAGGCGGAACGCAGAAGCCAGCCGGCCATGCAGCCGATGTAACATTAAGTCCTGATAAGTCCTGAATCCAGCCAGCCGGCCGGCCAGCTCACACGTGCCAGCTTACCCGGGAACAGCGGCTGCCCCGAGGCCAGCTCCGCAAGGGTGCAGCCCAGGGACCAAATGTCGCTGGAGGGGCCGTAGGGGTCGCCCACAAGCACCTCTGGGGGTTGGATGGCACAAGTAGCATACATACGGGACGGGCGGCTGAAAAGGAGCCAGGAAAAGGAGAAGCCCAGGCCCGCAACTTGGCAACACCGAACATGGCTTTGGGGCAACACCGGGCCGCATATGTGCTCATGTGAGAGCTGTGTGACATCGCTGGGATCCCGGCAAGCATGGGGATGCATCCTGCAGATGATTACTACGGGGTCTGGGCCTGTGTAAGCAGCAAAGGCTTATCCCGCGGATGCTCAGGAGCCAGGCTTACAGCCTGCTCGGACGTCCGGGCACCTCGCGCTCACTGCACACCAACCACGGCGAACGGAAGCCGTGCCGACGGCAGCGCGTCACCCTCTCAGCAACGTTTGCATCCTTCGTGCTTCCCGTGCCTGTCCCCGTCCATGCATCCTTTTCTGACGCACGCATGTCACGCACGCACGCACGCACGCACCTGGCGCCCGGTACCACCGTGTCACCACATAGCTCGACAACTGCTCCGCATCCCGGGGACCGCAGTGGGTGGCGCGAGCAAAGCCAAAGTCGCACAGCTTCACCTCGCCGTCCTGAGACAGCAAGATGTTGGCCGGCTTGATGTCCCGATGGACAACCTACACATCATGCATTGATGGGGCGAATGGCTAACAGGGTGTGGTGTTTGAAAGGTGAGGCGGAAAGTGCGGAGCGGTTTCGGAGCCGACGGGCCCCGGAAACGTACATCAGGTCGGGAAGGGCCAACAGGCCGTCCAAGAACGTCGGAGCTCGGATGTCATGTAGGCGGTGAAGGCCAGCACACCAACCCCAGACAACGCGTGTCAACTAACATCCGTTTCTGCCAACCGCTTTCCATCAATTGCGGCAGGCCTGACCGCCTACCCACCTTTCTCTTGTGCAGGTACACGAGCGCCTGCAGCAGTTGCCACACCAGCAGCTTTAGGCGGGGGCCGGGCAGGCCGTCCGAGTGCTCGTCCAACTCCTGGAAGGCGCTGTGACCAACGTACGGAAACACCTGTCCGAGCGAATCGGGCCGGCGGCGGCGGGCGCAAGTGTGGCGGTGTCAGCGGCGGCAGCAGACACGCGAGCATGGCCCCCAACAGCAAGCACGTCAAACAGCAGCAGCAGCCGCGGCACTAGCAGCGGACGCAGAAGACAACGAAGACGAGGAAGACGGTCAGTGGCACTGGTGGGTTGGCAGCATTTAACAACGCGGCCCTTGGACCTGGAGACTTTGTAGAGGGCGGATTGCAACAGCAGGTAGGCCCCCTTGGGCCCGGGCCCCGGTGGACGGCCGGTTGCCCCGAGACGACCCCCGGCGATACAGACCCACGGACCCAGGAATCCAGGGGCCCACGGACCAGTATCCGTCGCTCGCCAAGCAGGGCAAGGCGACCCAGCAAGCAGGGGAGTCACATGCATGGCAGCAAGTGGAGAAACACGACCAAACCGACATAACGGCAACTTGGGTTAGGGCACGCAGTCGCCGCCAGTCGCCTGCTAACTACCACTCACCAAGTACCAGCTACCCAACCTCCCACCCACCATGTACACGCGGCCCGACTTGGACTTGAACGCCTCGATTAGGGATATGATGGCGGGATGCTTGAGCGATTGGAGCACACGGACCTCTCGAACCGCCATGCGCATGATCTGAAGCCAACAGCAGCGTCAGCGGCACCATCAGCAGCAGTGGCACCAGTCGCATCAGTCGAGTCAGGGCAGCTAGAGGGAAGGGCGTTGATACCATCCACGGCGACCGAGAGGAAGGTGGAATGGCGCGCTTATGGAGGTACCGCGGCCCCTAAGTGAAGTAACACCCGCCTCCTGCTGTAACCTGCCCTGTCGTACGCACCTCCGGTTCGACGTGCGCCTGTTTTAAGCCCTTGATAGCAACCAACCGCCCGGTGGCGCGCTCAACGCACTTCCAAACAAAGCCATAGGCGCCTGAGGACGTATGACGTGTAGAGCGAAGCGGAAACATCATTGGCATTGCTAGTGGGTGTTTTGCACTGGGGGCGGACACCTTCCTGTCCGCTTACGACTTTTGACCCATCTCCCAGGACCATTGAATCCATGAGGCCAGGATAAACCGCTGTCGCCGCCTGGGCCTGAGACCCAACGACCCAACCATAGCATCCCCGGGGGTTTGGAGGCCCCATGCCTGAACCACGGACCTTCGCCAAGGGTCGCTAAGTACTCATATTCCTGAAACAAGGACGAAATTCACAGCGGGGATGGCTTGTAAGGGCGTAATGGAAAGTTCCGATTCGCGATTTCCCAGCTCAGTGGCTAAGTGCGACGACGCACGGTTGTCGTATAATGTCGTCAAGGCAGCCTGGGCCCTGTCAAACCAGGAACTCAGCAGCACCAATCCCCAAAGGATTAAAAGCGGGGTTGTTCTGATGCGCCGTACCTCCATTTAAAGGTTTCTCCTCGCCAGATTCGCGGTGCAAAGTACCGATATCGCCAGGAACGAGCTCGCGGGCCTCTGGAAAGTTAATATCGGTCTTTCCTTAATATCCCGAAGGAGAATCTCCGTTTACATGCATCACAATGTCATTTAGATTCTGTCGAACAGGAGTACAGCAGCTTCGTTCTCACTTCAGGGCGACTGTCTGTAATGGAAGCGCAAAATGGCTTTATGTAGTGGGGCTGAAGGAATGCGGCACCTGGCGACCTGCGTGTGTCCGTGCATTAACAACGAACCAGCTCTTGCAAGTCAGGGAGAGATGATAAATACGGCACGCGACGTGAAAAACATTTATGGCGACTGACGGTTGATATTATGGCATATCCGAAATTCAGAAACTGTGGAAAGGGGTTCTGGAGCGCATGCCGGCCAGCATTTCAGCGGAGTTCCCCTAGGAGATACATAGCCCGAGAGCGCATAATGCGCATAGGCCGCGCGCTCTTTGCAGCACATGTGCTGTTGAAGCGGAGCCGCAGCCGCGAAGCGGCGTCGGGGGCGACGCCCCCTGGCGTTGGGTAGGATGGAGGCCCCACCAGGCTCCACCTACCTGGCTCCACGTTCGTTCTAAAGCGGTCGGTACCAACCAACAGCTTTCGTACGTATCGGAGCTAAACAAACATTGTAAAAAGCTCCTGGCCGCATATAAGGCGCGCGCTCACAAGTCACGGTCATTCATTCTTCGGGATTTCGCTATACAGCGGTACAACTAACCATATTTCGTGTTTCTCTATGCATGCGACAAAGGGTAAATAAATGAACTGTTTTATATTTATTTCAAGGGGTTTTTGGGCGGGGCCCCAGCGCGAAGCGCCCAGGGGGGCCCCGCCCTGTAGGATTGCCCATGTCCGTGCGTGTGTGGGACGTGCGTGGGACGTGGGATCTGGGATGGAAGTAATTGGACAAGTGCAGACTTTCGGCCAACGGAAAGGCTGCAGAAGTAAAAGATTACATTCTTTATTGCACGGTAAATTTATTATTGGAATCCAACATCGCATGAGTACAAACCAGTTTGGCAGTCTCCATGGACCGAGGCCGAGGTCAAACCAACACCTCTCGGCCTATAATTAATTCCAGAAGATTCATCGTTCCTTAGCGTGAAATTCTGACATGACGGCGTGAAATGAATCTTCGTTTCGGAAACAAACTATGTGTGCATTGCGAACATTCTTCCCGCAAGCCGCGACCACACCACAGCTGCTCTGCTTGCCGGTCCGATCGTCTTGACGCATATTACTATTACAGAGGTTGCAAGGAGCAAACCATGAGGGGCAAACTGCTGGTTGTTGGACGCCAAGCCGCCAATGCACGCACGATGCAGCGGTCTTCTGCGGGCCGCCCAACAAGTCCAGTCGGCAACCTAGGGGATGGACTTCTACGTTCCCTGTCCTAATGTTAAAGCAGTCAAGCCTCCTCTACGGCGAATACCTCAGTAACGAAGCCTGTGCACTCTCGTCGGCAACTGCACGTCGTCGCAACCCTCGCAAACAGTTCCGCTGTCCTTCTATTGGCAAGTCAGCCTGCGTGATGTGTAAATGATACACTCCATACACTCCATGTCTACTGTCATGTAACTTCAGCCAATGCGCTGGCCGGAAGAGTTGCACAGGCGCGCGATGCTAAACATGGGTCGGATTGCTGAAGCCGCAGGCATTTCAGATATAAAGCTCTGGCTGCCTATCAGCAGGAATGTCGACACTCTCACAGTTGATGCCCTCGCCGCTCGCTTTGGAAATGCCGTATTTCGGTCGATGCGCACATGCGCTCATGCACCCGACGGGATGACGCGCTTCGCGCGGCGCCGGCAGGCCTTGCTAACGACTCGGCTAGCAGGCATTTCGGGAAAAAGCTCTGGCTGTCTATCAGCAGGAATGTCGACACTCTCACACTTCACGCCCTCGCTGCCCTAGCACTCACGCAACTTAACCCGTACGGATTTAGTGGGGCCCCGCCCTTTTTTTCCGGCTTCAAGGAAGCCGACACCAACCCCTTGTCTACTTCATGCCGGGAAATGGGCGGAGCCGGCTTCATCGGTACTGCCGCGCGCGTGTCATCGATCACGAAGTACCATACACGCCACTCTGCGCTGCACATTTCAGTCCGAGTCCGATTGCGTGGAAGTGATGATCTGCTAACTATATATGGAGATGCTACAACTGTAAGTACGCATGTCAGCGTCCCGCCGCCGATGCAGCGGCTGCGGGCTGAGCACCGCCTGTTGATGTTGCATACATCTTATTTGGCGTGTCCATGCGCATTATTGTCATGCGCTTTGGGAATGATATCTCCCGGGTGGGAGCCGTACGATGGTACGGCAGGGTACGGCCGATGGCGCAGCAGCACGCAGCAGCCATGCAAGTAAGAAGGTCGCGAACGCGCAATGTGCTGCTTTTGCTCCTTTCACGGACTTGTGTTGTGTTTGGGGATTTTGCAGCGTGGAAAGATGAGCGGAGCCCATAAGTAGGGCAAGGACTCTGTAACAAGGAAGTCCTAAGTCCACTAAGGTGGCACTAAAAAGCACCGGCGAAGGTTGGACGCACGCGCCGCCTTAAAAGCGCGGTCCAGAGATACGGTACGGATACGTACGATAAAGTGCCCGGACAAGGCCTTACGGAAAGCCATACGGAAACGTAAGGGAATTACATGGAACGATAGATAAGTAACCGCCTCAAGCCAAGGGCTTGCGCGTTACATCATTCCCCCCCTAATTGACTGACGTCCCGACAGTCGCCCGACCATGCCGCCATGCGTGAGCATGTGAAAGCAGAGACGAAGGCACCCTGCTGGCGATGGACAGAGCCGAGAGAAAAGCAGAGAAGCGTGCAGGCTTCCTAGTGGTTCGGCCGAAACGAGTGGTGGCTGTACGAACTTCCGACTGGGCCGTCGAAGGTTCCACAGACACCGCATCCACGTCGGATGGGGACGATAAAGGAGCGGCAGGCTGACGAGCTGCCCAATACGAACGAAGCAGGTCCGCGCAATTGGCCAGATTCGACTCGGGCTCCCACGAGTCATATTCCGGACCTTGACCTTTCCAGCGCAAAAGGAAGTAACGAGTGCGGTGACGCTTGTGCTTCACTTCCTTGTGATCGAGAATCGACTCGACCTCGAACTCAATTTCCCCGTCCACAATTTCGGGTTGCGGAGGCGGCGGAACCCGATCACTCGCGTGATACGGTCGAAGAAGGGAAACGTGAAACACGTCGTGCATACGCGTTCCCACAGGTAAGTCCAAACGATACGCAACGAACGTCATTGACCACGCCCTTGATCACGTACGGACCGATAAAACGAGGAAGCAGCTGCGCTCGCGCTCACGCTCGTCTTCACGCAACAGAATTTGATGATAACCTTGCGTAAGGTCGAGGGACGAAAAGACAGATGCACCTCGAAGCCTATCAAGAAAATCATCAATGCGAGGCAACGGATAGCGGTTCTTCACCGTAATGCGATTGAGCTGACGATAGTCAACGCACATACGGAGCGTACCGTCTTTCTTCTTCGCAAACAGCACAGGCGCACCGAAAGGCGAAGAAGACGGCTCGATGAACCCTTGCGACAACAACTGCGTGATCTGGCGCTGCATCTCGTCGCGTTCCGCTTGCGAATAGCGAAACATGCGCTGAGCAGGCGGACGAGCGCCCGGCTCAAGCGGCACGACGGGAGGCAACCTAACCGACGATCGGGCGGAAGCTCAGCAGGCAGTTGGTCCGGAAACATGCACTCCTTGTCAAGCAACAGAGCGCGCATACGCAAATCAGCTAGCGAGTCACCCGGAACCGCGGCATACACCTTTTGGGCGAACGGCGACAGCTCGGGCGACGGAGCCGTAGTCTCAGGTTGCGGCTCAACCGTAGAGACCAAACAGAGATGAAACTCATCCCCTTCGCGCGCGGCCTGCATCAAACCATAATGCGCGGGCTCGGCGGGCGCAGGAACGGTTTCGAAAGGGTTAGACTTGAGCACGGGTTGACCGGGGTGACGCGTCAAACGGGCAGTGCAAGCATACGGCGTCAGCACAGCACCAACGGAAGAAACCCACGGATCACCGAGCACAAGGTCGTATCCCGGAGCGAGGTCAAGCACGGCGCAGCGCAGCTTCACTTTGTACCCCTGCAAACGCACGGGCACGTCCGCAAAACCCACGCTAGACGCAGTGCGCCCATCCCCCAACGTAACAGTCAGGGAAGGCTGGTCAGTCGGGATCGCCAGTCCTACACGGCGCGCGAAGCCCGCACTAAGCAGCGCAGACGCTTGGCTACCTGTGTCGATGAGGATGGAGGCGGCCGACTGACAGGCCTTACCGCGATACTGCATTGCCAAACCCTTGGAGACAGAGAAGGGAATCGGGTTCTCAGTGGAGTCACCTGCAGCAGGAGGATCAAGCAAACCAGAACTCGACAGGGCAAGGCAAGCCGGAAACGCGCTTCTTCCCTCGGGCCGAAGCGACACTGAAGAGGTGGTACCCTGCATGGTACTCATGGAGCTTTACCATGCCGGACAGCTGCGTACGGTAACGGTCAGCTGCCCACTTGGGTAACAGAAAACCACCGGAGGTCGATGAAGGCGCAACGCTCTTGCACTGCAAGTAATGCGACAGATACTCATGTGCGCGTGCAGGAGGCGGATGCACCCAAACGTGATGACCGGCACAGCTGGCTGACAGAAAGCTGTGAGCGGACGAACTGAATTTAGGGCACAAAGCTGGACCACTGGAAGGAGCAAACGCATCCCACGTAAAGTGGCGACCAGTCCAACGCTGTAGTTGCTCAAACTCGGAGGTGCGGACGGAACGCAATGCTGGCGGAGGCGCGGACACGATCGGAATACTGGAAGTCGTCTTAGCGTTACACGAGCGACGAGAGCCCGACGGAGCCAATACGGACAACACCGCGTCCCGACACATAGCCTCAACCAACGGATTCGCCTGCTTACACGGAGCAAACGTACCCGCACCGAACGAAGCCGTGCCGAACGAAGTCGGCGAAACGGAAGGCAACGGAGCAGCAACAGTCGGAATTGCACACAATGCGCACGAGTGCGTCACCGATGCGCAGTCACAACCAGTCAACGAATGCGAGGCACACTCAACCGAACCATCCAGGTCAGCGTCAAGTTCGCAGTCAGTCAACGGATGCGAGCGCAACGGATGCGATATGCACTCATGCACTGTCATTGCGGCAGCAAGAGGTTCAGGGCAAGCTAGCACAGGTGGCGCCGGAACGGACGCGCCAACAACAGGTGTGCCGGACTGCTCGCTCAGCTCAGCCCCCCCTCACGCGGACTTGCGGTAGTAGAAGAACTTCCCGGCGTCGAACAACTCCTGGCGCTTCGCGCAGCCCCACACCTGGTGGTCCTTGCGGCCGCACAGCAGGCACTTCTGGGCCTTGAAGAGCTCCTGCTTCTTGGCCGCGCTCAACCCCGCGATCCACATCCCGAACTTGCCCTCCTGGCCCGCCGGCGGCGCGAGGCACTTGTCCTTGAACTCGGACTTTGCCTCGAACTTGGCCTTCTTGGCGGGCGCCGCGGCGGCGGAACCCGAGGCCTCGCCGTCGCGCGCGCGCACCTTGTTGCCCTTGTCCGCCGGCCAGACGAACTCGGCGCGACGCGCGTAGAGCACGTCGCGGAACGCCTCCCACTTAGTCCAGTGCTCTCCTTATACTCCATCCTGATCGCGGCCGCGAGCGTGGGCGGCAGAAGCTCGATGGCGCAGTACACGAAGGCCTGGTCGGAAAGCTGGTCGATCACCATGTGCATCAAGTCCTCGACGTGCTGAATTAGCAGGTCGGCGGTCGGGAAGTCACCAGGCTTGGTCTTGCGCATCTTCTGCAAGAGGATCGCCATCGGCACCACCGGCACCTCACCGCACTTGGCCATAAACCATTCACGCAGCCAGGCCAGGCTGACAATGCGTCCACCGTTGCGGACGAGCTCCGAATGGAGGCGCAGGCGGATGGCCAACGGCTCCACCACCGCCAAAAAGGCGGCGGCGAACTCGGGCGAGTCCACCGTGATGTTGTAGCGAAGGACGGAGAACGTCGTTCACCGCGATATCGAGCAAGCTCAACAAGTGATCCATGGTAATGTTGTGCTTGGTCATAAACTGAGGCGTGAACACCGGAAGGTTGTTGAACTTCACATCCTTCTTCTTGTTATCCGTCACCGAAACAGAAAGCTGCGCGGTACGGTTGGTAACGTCGTCGACCGCGGCAGCAGATCCGGTGGTGATGCGCAGGCGAACCTCAGGCTCAGCCGAACTGAAGCGCCCGCGACATCCGATGCACTCATTCTTGTTGCGGAAGTGCGGAACGAACGCAGGTCTCGATACCAATGTAACAAGGAAGTCCTAAGTCCACTAAGGTGGCACTAAAAAGCACCGGCGAAGGTTGGACGCGCCGCCTTAGAGGCGCGGTCCAGAGATACGGTACGGATACGTACGATAAAGTGCCCGGACAAGGCCTTACGGAAAGCCATACGGAAACGTAAGGGAATTACATGGAACGATAGATAAGTAACCGCCTCAAGCCAAGGGCTTGCGCGTTACAACTCAGTTTCAGTCATGCTCGTGAATGCCACGTTCTTGTTTGGGCGGGGTCTATGCCATTTTTGTGCGTTCGGAAAGCTATCTACCCAGACACGCGCGGATTTACTTAGTGTGGATTGATGAAGCAAATAGGGAGAGCTGTTCTCATTGGATCAGGGATCCTAGCTAGCCCCTCTTGTAGCTTTCCATCCCTAGGCCACCAGTAGCAGGCAGACTAGCTAGCTAGGCGAGCGAGGCCAGGCGAGGCCGCATCGCAGTGGATTTCTGAATCAAACCTTGAAATTATCAATGCAATGCACGTCCACAACGAGGAACGTGGTACGTAACTCCTTCGTAATTCATCATGCGAGCGAGAAAGCTAGCTCACAGAGCGATGGCAAAGGTACCAATCCTTATTAGTCAGCACCAAGCAAGGCAGGGAAAGTCGGTATAAGAGATACAACAAGGTTGTATCGGCTTCCTTGAAGCCGGAAAAAGGGCGGGGCCCCACTAAATCCCTACGGGCCTTGGCGGACCAGGGACTCAGTCAACTGATTCCTTCCGTATCCCTATTATTTTGTAAATTTTATAACTAAACTTTTCCATGACTATTATATTGCTTTACAGCGTATCGAGCGGTTGGAGTAAGGTCGTCACTCAGCAGGCAGCCAGCCAGCCAGCCAGCCAGCCAGCCAGGCAGCCACGGACAGGGGCCAGCAGGGCGCCCCAAAAGGACCCCAAACAAGCTGTGCCGGCTCCCTCTACTAAAACGCCCACTCAATTAAACGAAAGCGTGGCGGTGTTGGTCTGGAGAGCCACCTGGGTCGGCGACCGACAAATAAACAAGCGGCGTCGGCTTCCTTCACTGTTGTACATACATACATTCATTAAAGGCATGGTCACGGGGCGCGGTTCCTGACCCTGTGGGAGATGGAGGGGGGCGGGTTTGGAGGGCGGGTAGGTAATAACGTAATAAAACGCCCATCCAGCAGCAAATGTCGTCCGTGCGGCGGCTAACCAACCGACCTGTACAGATTTAGAGGGGCCTCATAAGGAAGCTGACACAGGCTGTGTGTCGGCGTGGCCTTGGTAATTGAACAGCGAGGCATCGCAGACGGAAATGACAAGTATTACAATTATCATTGTGCACGGCTCCATTGCTTGCCTGCGTGCTGGGATCAGACGTACGACCATGCATCTATTACTAGCGGAGGTTACATACAACCAACCGACCGTCTCCACGTACATACACGCACGCATATTTAGACGATGGACTTTTTACTGTCGTCAAATTATGGCATAGGCAATTGCTACACGATTTGTATGCACGAGCGACGGTTACTTTATACACGATCCTAAGACCAGAAAAGATGGGCAAGCAATGGACGGTACGCGGACGAGCGATCGTTTACGCGACTCCATCCATCCGTCGTCATCAATGCATAGGCCGGCGCCGTCCATCCTGCTGTTGGCAACGCTCATAATAAAACCCACAAATAAACTGTTAATAATCTGATGATAAACAAACATACATGAAGCAAGCAAGTGTCTTCGTATTCCGAAACGAACACCACAATTCCGGCAACCTGATGATGACCCCCGCCCGTTGACACCCTCAATACCCTCCTTCCGGTCCCCTCTTATCTCCATCGGCTTCCCGACTGTGCCTGCTGCGTAGGATAGATGAACTCCTGTCCTAATCATAGGCCATCCATCCCAGCCGCGCACGCAGCCCCACGCAGATAATCCGACGAGACCGTTCTCCCACGCATGCACGCACGCACGCAGCGGCGGTCGAGGGCAGCAAGGAAACGCGGTCCCGGCGACGCGAGCTGCTGGTGGCAGCCAGTGGACCGTATACGTACATACATACAACGCAGCCTAACCACACACCTTACTCCACTGTCATCACCGCAACTAATGCCAACATCTATCGGCCCCCCGTCACGCACTGCCCTGCACTGCCCATCCATTGCCATGCACCATGACCACATGCACCATGACCGACCACCGAATCGACGATTCGGTGTGCGTGTCTTTCTAGCTACGTGATTCCTAGCTAAAGCACGGATCCTACTCGGGTGATGACTGTCTACTTACGTCCTGTGCGTGATATTTCGAACGAAATGCTATGTATGCATGGCAGGCGCGCCGCACTGTACAACGAACAGTATACGTACAACGAAGGAAACCTGTGGTCCATTCGTTCAGGTTGGTTTATGTTCATCCATTTCTGCGTACTACGTTCCTGCGTCATTGATAGCCGTACACGCACGCCCGTCCGTCTCACCGTCTGCTCGTCGCATCCCGTCGTACAACAATGCAAGTAACGACTACTGCCTGCCTCCGAATGGAATGAGATAACGCAACGATTGAAACAACGGGGATCTATCTACTTCAAATAGATGATCGCCCATGCAGAATTACACGAAATCGAAACACACCTGAACGAAATCGATTTCCTGCCAGTCTAGCTACCTTCCTTCCTTACTTGCAAACCAAACGTTACCATGTGCATAAACCGCAGTAGACGGTGGCCCTCGAGAAGTCCGTCCATCTCCGCACGTTCCAAGTAAGGGCAGCAAAGGCCACCGCCGCTTGCACATGTTTCTAAGCGTGACAGTGTCCTAGCAGCGCGCATTTCAACGAACCCCGTGCACACTTGAACATACGGCCGTTGCGGCCGTTGCTTGGGTCCCTTTGGGCGCGTCGAAAGGCCCCCGTTCGGCCCCTCAACATTCCTTCGATTGTAAGCGCTAACGAGCGTCCATTTACAGATTTGGCCCCTGTGACCCGCCCCGCCTGCGGCCCGCATACATGCCATAGCATTGGATGCGCGTGCAAGCGTTGCGCGGGCGGGCAAGGCCGGCGGAATGAACCAGTTCGATGGCTGGCTGGGCGCGCGGGCGGGCAGGTCAACGTACCCCATCTGCATCCGTGCCGCCACCGGCGGGCGGGCCCTTTACTCAGTTGTACGCCCCTTCGCTTTCGACTTGACGCTACCAAATGCACGCTTGACAGCTTGTAGCACTCTTGCGAGAACGTACCGCCGGCTCTGGGTGTTGTTTCCTCCGCAAGGCGCATCCCACACTACCACCGCAGTCTGGAATCCCCCCCTGCACATTGCTGCCGCAGCCTGCCTGGCATCCGATCGTGCAAGAGATCCTGGACTGCCAAGTCCGGCACCATCACAGAAGGTGTTGTTGGCGACGGCCGGCACAGCTGACAGCACATGAACCTGTGGCCCCGTGCGTCGCCGCGGCCCTGACGATGGCGTGAAGGCCGCAGCAGGCCTTGATGGTAGCGGCAGTGTCGGCGACGCCGCTGCTACCGTCGGCGGCTCACTGCTGCAGCGGGGCGAGGCGGCATCAGCAGCCCGGCTGAGCTGCTGTATTGGAGTTGATCCTGGCACGCTCCTGCTGCCGGATGGCCTAAACAAGGGAACTATGCTCGAAAACAGGCCGCCGAGTTTGGGTGGTCCCGCCGCCGCAACAGCCGCCGCTGTCGCAGTTGCTGCAGGTCCGGATCTGCAGCAGCAGGTCACGCATACTCGACCGGCCGACGAAGGCGGTCCGCTGGCAGTGGTAATGGCAGGTGGCGCGCGTGTTGGTGCTGCACCACTCCCATCATCACCGGCCGGCAACACCCGGGCGCCACCGGCGCCGCCGCTGCGCGGCCTTTGGTGGCTGGGTGGCCTTCTTGAAGCCCCGCTACTGCCGCCGGAGGCGATAGAGGACGCGCCCAACACAAAGGGGGCCGGAACCGCTCGGCCATCCACGAGTGTGAATGCGGCAGCAGCAGCAGCAGAAGCAGAAGCAGCAGCAGGTGTCGCCTTTGCACAGTCCGCTGCACCGGCGGCGGGCTGCTGGCGCCCAGAATTTAATGCTGCTGGCTGTGCGGCGGGCGGCCCCATCGCCGCCGTGGAGATCTCTGGCATCCCCTCCACTGTGACCCATGCCTCTACAGCAGCCCCTCCGTTGAAGGGACCTCCCAAGCCAGATCTGGAGGCGCCTAATGATACCCAATTTAATCCCCTGCTGCTTCTGCTGTTGCTACTGCTGCGGTTGCTGCTTCTGCTGCTGCGGTTGCTGTCGCTGATGCTTGAAGTTGTGGCTCGGCGGTTATCGGGCGCCATGAGGGTTGAATGGGGCCCGCACCCAAGCCTCTGCTGCTCCAGGGGCACTTGTCGAGCGTCCGGCTGTATCAGGCCCACGTCATAGTCCGAGAGACCCAGCTCTGTGCTGCCAATGCTGCTGGGTGGTCTCGCAGCAACAGTGGAGCTATACGAAACCTCGCGGGAGATGCGACTACTCAAGATACAGCTGCCTGCTGGACCATCGGTTCGTTGGTCTGTGTAGAGGAGGTGGGGGTACGTCGTCGTCGCACAGACGGTGTTGGCGCGGCCGTCGTCATCAGCGGCGGCGAAGGAGTTTGTGCCAGCAGCCGCAAGGCGTGCTGCTTGGTCTTGAGCCGCGTCGGTGCCGCATTCATGGAACGCAATCGAGTTGCACGTCGTCAGGGCCTCGGACCTCTCAGCAGGCGTTCGCTGGTGCATCAGACTGCTGCTGACGAGTGCTGTCGCCGACGGACGTACAGGTGGTGGATCGGCGCAGTGCTCGGCGGAGGAGGGAGGGCCCAGAACAGTGCAGCTGCCCATGCACGGCTCAGCCGTCTGCTGGGGCTGCCGGCGGCACGGCGGATGTCCGTAGATGCCCGACCAACCCGCAGCATCAGGGCCAAATCCTGATGGCGCACCGCAATACACACCCAGGGGAATCTTGCCATTGTTGCTCTGCACTGGTGCGGCAACATCCATTTGCGCCGTCGATACGGCAGTAATGGCGCTTCCTGAGCCGCCAGCTCTTGGATGGGCGGTAGAGTTTCGGCTCGCTGGAGGTGCACCGCCGCCGCTGGCGAATCGCGCGCCCACACAATCGTCGCTTTGACTGTACCATGGCAGCTGCTGCAGCACCGTTGGCATTGGCAGCGGCGCAGCACATATGGACTGTTTCGTTGGGTAGACACCGATGATGGCGGAGGCGGCAGCAGCAGGGGCGGTGGCGATGAAGCCGGCAGCAGCAGTGGCGGTATTATGGAAGACGGCGGCCGTGGACACATCCCCGGCAGACGGCAGGTGTGGCGCAGCCCCAGCTTTGATGTCTACGGAAGCAGCTCGACATCCCTCCATCGGATGCGTTTGCTGGTGCACATCCGGCAGACCGGTCCCATCGGCTGCAGCAGGCTGACGTACACCCAGCCTCGCCGCCTCCTGCTGGTGTGATCCCGCCGCTGCTTCTGCTGTCCTTCGTGCCTCGACAGATCGCCTTACGATGAGAAGGGAGTCCACCGTCAGCGATGCGCGGAGCACGCCCCGCACGCTCGTCACGGCCCCAGGGGTCGGGTACTGCTGCTCCAGCAGCGACTGCTGTGGCTGGCCTTGCGTAGGTGGCTGCAATGCGCAGCAGCGAGTTTCCTCCGCCCCGCCGCTGCACCACCGCTGCGGCTGCCTTGACGCTGCCTTGCCGTCGAGGTACTGCGGCCACATGGGTTCCAGTGAGCTGCTGTGACTGCACTCCTCCAATTGCACCTTCGCCGCGCCATCTGAGGTGAACAGCCTTGGACGCAGCCATGCCGCACCACGGTGCGGTCCCCCACCGCCGGCGGCGAGCTGCTGCATGGGGGCAACACCAAGCGCTGCTGAGGCAGCAGCGGCAGACGTCCCGGCGGACCTAATCGCCGTTTCAGGCATGTTGTGATGCGTCTGCTCCCGCCCCTGCTGCTGCTGTCGCTGCTGTTGGATCTTTTGCTCCTGCTGCCACAGCAACCCACTGTATATTTTCTCCAGAGGCGTTCCCGCCAGCAGCTTGGGTACATCCCCAAAGTACGGCGATTGCAGCAGCTCGGCGGCCGTGGAGCGGCGTCTTGGGTCCAGCTGCAGGCAGGACTCAAGAAGTTGAAACAGACCCGGATCGCAGCCCTCCAGCCGCTCGTGCAGGGAGCGGCCCCGAGCCGGTGGCGGAACATTATTGGCCATGTGGGGATTCGTGGGCTGTCGGCCCGCCTCGTCGGGCAGAGGGCCAAAGCAGCGCATGATGCGCCACAGCTGCTCGCCCGTGGATTTGCCTGCGGGGGTTAGGTAGGGTCCATCGTCGTTAGGTGGGACGCACGAGAAGGGCAAGGGCGATTCGCTCGAAAGGAAGCGGCAGCCGTTGGGGTCTGACATTCCGGCCGCACAATGACACGCAGATCAGGAACTGCGTGGCCTATCTAGGTTGGGCACGCTTTCTCTGTCCTGCTGCCGCCATGACTGGCTGTCCCATTCTCTCCACGCAGTTACCAAAAGCGCCATTCAACGCAAAAGGCGGGACAGCTGCCCCAATATATATACGAACGCATATTGCTTGGCTACCAACTTAGCCGGTGGCGTACCCGGGAACAGCGGCTGCCCCGAGGCCAGCTCCGCAAGGGTGCAGCCCAGGGACCAAATGTCGCTGGAGGGGCCGTAGGGGTCGCCCACAAGCACCTCTGGGGGTTGGATGGCACAAAATAGTACGCATGGGGAGCGAGGACGGGCGGCTTACGGAGACAGGAAAGGAGCTGCGTCCAGCAGGGCGGAGGAAAGGAAGAGCTTCTAGCAGGCACAACGGCACACACAGAGAAAACGGGGTTTGGATCGCATGAAGTGTATTGCGGCATTCCTGACGCAGTCCGAGGACCGGAATGCATGGCTGCATGGCTTGATCGGAAGGTCGGCGGCCAGCGGACCGCCGCATTGCAGCAAGTATGTAGGCAGCTGTCTTCGCTCCTTCCGCGCCTTCTACCCACGCACCCAGCTCTATTACACGACCGCGGCCATATGCCCTCGCAAACCCTGTGCCCCTCTCCATTTTTTCCCGTGCCTGTCCCTGTCCATGCATCCTTTTCTGACGCACGCACGCACGCACGCACCTGGCGCCCGGTACCACCGTGTCACCACATAGCTCGACAGCTGCTCCGCATCCCGGGGCCCGCAGTGGGTGGCGCGAGCAAAGCCAAAGTCGCACAGCTTCACCTCGCCCTCCTGAGACAGCAAGATGTTGGCCGGCTTGATGTCCCGATGGACAACCTACATACACGTGCATCATCGTGCATTATTGAAGGCAGGGATGAATTGCTATTAGAGTGAGGTGGATGGGAAGTGAACTTTCGTCACCAAGGGAGATGAATCTGGAGAGGCTGTCAGTATTGATGCATGTGTATGGTGCGTGTGGGATTGGGAGGTCCGAGGCCCGACGGTGGCGCACGGCGGGAAAGACTGCCCCCTGGACAGCACGCATGTATGTAACCATGCGTGATGAACCCGCCCATTCAAGAGTGCGTGTACAGCACTATCCGGAGGGCGGTGGGATTATTGCTAGCACCATCAGTGTCACAACAGCGGCCTTCGTATGTTGCCACACAAATGTGGCGGCGTTCGTATGTATATATCGATGTGGAAGACGGACGCACGGGAGCCATGTATATATATGGACAATGAAGGCGCGGCGGCGCTGGGGGACGTCCGCATCGATTATATTATGCCCAACCCACTCAGCAGAACCACTCGACCATACATGCCATGTAACCAGACCCCGTTGCCCTTCAATTACACTGTTCGTTACATGACACCTGTCCAGCAGGCAGGCCGTTACATGCGTGCATAATATGTATGGCGCTACGCATGGCACGCACGCATGCATACAGCAGGCAGCAGGAGGTGCTTGGAAGCCCGCGCGCTGACATCCGCGTGCACCGACGGACGGACCCACCAACCTTTCGCCTGTGCATATAGACCAGTGCCTGCACCATCTGCCACACCAGCATCGTCAGCCTGGGCTCCGGGATTCCTTTCGGGTAGTGTTCACGAAGCTCATGGAAGACGCTACGGCCCACGTACGGGAACACCTGCCAACGCAGCAGCGGTAGGTGGGATGGGAATGATGAATAGCCGCACTGGTAGGTGGACCCCGCGTAAAAGCAGCAGGACAACAAGCAAACAGCTAGCCACAGCCATGCAATAGTCAGGTACATACGTTGTCCTGGCGATAACAGAGGGCTCCAGACGACTCCGGAAGAGTAGGTAGGGCCAATCAATTAACGGGCCAGCTGGCCGGGCTCTGCACCGGAGACGACCAGGGCCAAGCAAAAGGAATAACGCCCAGACCACGCACACATACACCACAACAAATTTACCCGGCGGGCAGGAACTAACGAGGGGGCCCCGGGGAATAAGGCATAAGGCCCCCCGATCTACCCGCGACCTACCCGCAGGCCCCATGTACGTGCGCATACGTACCATATAAACGCGGCCCGACTTTGACTGGAATGCGTCCATCAAGGGTATGATGGCGGGATGCTGGAGAGCCTGCAAGACGCGAATCTCCCGGATCACCACACGCATGATCTGCACCAGATAGGCGGATGCAGCGGGGTACATCCACGCACGGATATAGGGGCAGAGAGTGAGGGTAGGTGTATGGACGTCTGGGGGAGGCAGGTAGAGCTTGCATTGCATTATTGTTTGGGAAAATGCGAAGCAGCAAGGCAGGGGGAGATCAGAGAGGGCGGGGCCGATGTGACCGTCCGGTCGATCGGATTGGTCGTTACTAGCCGCAGAGGCAAGCAAGCTAGGGCCGCATAAGCCAGACATGCCGCCTGGCTGGACGGACGGACGAACATACGAATACATATCATAATAAAATCGACGGTAAGTCCTCCGTCCGTTTCTTTTATTACTTTGTATGCCTGTTGTAAGCGGGAACGCGTGACGCAGGCAGGCGGCGAACTAACAAGCCGCGGACGGGCGGGCCCGAGCGACCTGTATGTACAGCTCGCTCCAGAGCCTGCTGACATCAAAGCTTTGATCAGTTGTTAACAGCTGCCGGACATTTTGTATGACTTCGCTCGTACATACTTACGTACCTTCGGATCCACGTGCGCCTGTTTGAAGCCCTTGACCGCCACCAGCTTCCCCGAGGCTCGCTCTGTGCACTTCCAAACGAAGCCGTAGGCGCCTGGGGATGCACACGCAGGGCATTGTTGCATCGATTGCGAAAGTACCAGCAGCAGCAGCAGCAAGCAATAGGCGGAGCATGCAGCGACCCCGCGCACCCTCCAAGCAAAGCCGCCATCCTGAATCGGGAGGCTGTTAACAATTAATAACCGGCAATACGTACGCAAACGTAAGGCCTCCGAATGCGTGCACTGCCTTGGGTGCTACTGTGCCGTCGGTGCCCCCATACATGTCTTACATCTAGGTATGTACAAGGCATCTATATATCTAAGGCATAGAAGTTCGAAAAGACGGCGGAGACTAACCCATCTAGCTTACCTTCCCCCAACGTTTCGAGGTACTCATATTCCTGCACGCAGCGGACGGCAGGCGGCACAGACAGACACCCACGCCGATATGTGCGATCAATATAGAGCGTGCGTGACAATTAAGTGACGTGTGAACCGGAGATTGATCGAATCAAGGCGTGCACCTCGTGCACATACAGTTTCCTTGTCCTTTGCTAGTACGCCGCCGGCTGCCATGTGTTGCATGCGTACTTCACACCATGTGTACGATGTTACTTGTCAACGTAATAAGGCGGACAATCTGCACGCATTATTCATGCACGTAAGATTTGAGAAACGCACCTCCATTTAAAGCGGCTGTTGTATGGCCGACGAACTGCCACCAGCAGCGCGGCCGCCTGTTATGCCTCTGACGTGTGACAGCCGGCATAAGCAGGCTCCGGCGCCCCCGCTCGCTAGCTGAGATTACAGCGCTACTCTACCTCCGTTAGGTTCGGTAACCGTGACCCCTCAACTCAATCCCCTGACCTGATGTTGTGTTACTTTTTCCGATTCATTCGTACCGGACACTAGGATCGCCCCCGTTTCCTAGGGTGATGATGCGGGAAGCAGCTGACGCCTGCTGCTGCATTATTCCGTCAGCCATCCGCCGCGAGCGCGACAGCCGTGCGTGCGTGGTGTAACAGGCCCCTGGTCATAACCTGCATTCGTTGGGCACGTGCGCCAGCCGCTTTGACAGCAATGAACACCTTTCTGTGGCCGTCACGGAATCGTTGTTGATGCAACGAGAAACCCCGCCCAACGAACTGGCCATGCATGTGAAAGGAGTGACACAAGACCACGAAACAAGTTGTGTACGTACTCCACACAGATACTACTTGTAATGTTCGGGACATTATCCAAGAGCTGCACCGACCTGCTTAGATGTTGAGTTCCAGTGGGGATACGGTGCCGACGGTGTTACGGGCGCTGCTTGGAAGCTGCAGAGGTAGGAAGCAACATTTGCCGCACCCGCCGCATACCTATTTGACTCTTCAAGATATGTAGAGTTAGTATTATACTTGTTTAAGTGTGTCGCCATTTGGTCTGCTTCTAGTGGAGCAGCAGATGAAACCGTCGTAACACACGTGAACTTAACAGACTTTAACGCGAAGGCTCCATTGTAAGGTTATCAAACTAGCAACAGCTTACGTCTGTAAGTGACAGTGCGCTTAAAGGTCTTGGCGACAAAACTCTGCATTTCCGTCAGGTTCGTTCAGGGTTCGTTCCGTCCGCCGTGCGTGCGAAGGGTTACGGACGAGAAGGTTGCCTGCCTGCTTGCTGCATGCAGGCCGCTGAGGTTACCGGTACAGGACACGTTAGAAGCTCAAACACAAGAGTCTGACGACTGCCTGGTTATTCGTTCATTAGGGTTCATTCCATTCCCAGTAGTTACACAACTCCCTTTAGGAGCGATGTAGACGGTAACAATAACATTTAACAATTGATAATATTTTAGAATTTAAACATAATATTATGTTTCTTATATATAGCGTACCGACAGTACGTGGAAAACAAGGCCTCATATCCCCCCTACATCCAGGGCAGGAGATTCAGAAGCTGGCGAGGGCAGGCCGCTACGGTAGTCAGCAGCAAGGCAGAATCACGGAAGCTTCACGGGACGAACGGAGTGAGGACCGGGTAAACACCATGCCCACAGCAGCAGGGTATCGTCGCGCATAAATAAAACCGGCCGAGTCGATCAAGAATAAAAAGATATATCATTATGTCAGGAGGTGTGCGATTAAAGAAAATGAAACCAAGCGGCCACCGCGGCTACTGAAGCCGTGACCGGGGCCGCCGCTGGATGGCAAACTAAGCAGGCGGGGGCCGATCAAGAGCGCACGGAGGCGGTATCAGCGGGCAGGGCGACAGTGAGGGTGAGGAGGATGCATGACGACCGCCTGGGATAGCGACGGAGCGGGGTGCGTGGGAAAGGGAGAAGGGGGTAGCAGTGGGGAGTCGGCGGTTGTGCGACTTCGAAACCCTTATCCTTCCAGCCAGGCAGCATGCAGGGGCGCGCGAATTTAGTACGAAGATGATCACAAAATAATCAAGGGCTGCCGGCGCAAGGATTGGTCGTAGGTACGATTTATTTCAGCCCCACCAATAACGACCCTCGGCCAAGAATTGATAGCAGGTCCAAAACCGATTGCTGCAAGTCGAGTCAGCAGGCGACACGTCATCGATCAGCCGCCTGGCACGAGCCAGATAGAACGAATTACAAGAATTCTTACGGGTGGGACCGTACGACGGTAGCCGGCCTGTGTTCTCGCTGCTTCTACAATGTTGGTATGGCGAGAAACGGTTCGGTCTAGAGCCTGTGTAAATTACACGACCGCATCAACACGTAACGTTAAAATTGCCATTTGTAGAATTAACGCCACGTCGACCCTTCCAACAGCGAAACCGTTATGGGTAAACCGCTAACGGAAGGGTTGTAACCACATCTGTTTGCCTCTGGACTCTTGACGTATTTTTTGGACGATGTCTGTCACCATGACATACTCGTTCTCAACCCCCACCGCGGTGGTGGGGGAGGACTGGGACCGGGGAAACCCGTCACCCCACCTCCTCTGCTCCCTTAACCCACGCCTCGGCCTCCGGTCGGGCGTACTATTATTATTATTATTATTTTGTCACCATGACATCACACCGAATGAAGATGCGTGGCGATGTCTGTCTGCTGGGACGGAGCGCATGCAATGTGACTATCGAAGTATGTACGTATACTAAAATAATCTGTGTGCGCGCGCATCAGTCTGTGCTCCGAGCGAGCGACGTCCCTCCAAGCATTAGCCTCTAGCTAGCTCGCGCTCAGGTTCCACTCCCTTGCCTTCTCCTATCGTATTTAAATTCTGGTAGTCCTGCACACAGTACAAAGGCAGCGCCGCCAGAGCAGGTGGGAAAGGTGGAGCTTGCAACGAACACCGCAATTGATGTAGACGGCGGGCTGTCGTACACGCGTTCTGGCTGGCTACTGAAGGTAGGTGGGGCCGCGAGCGAAGCGGTCTTTCCGCGCATACTCCGCCGCCATACAGATGAGCCTAAGCAAGTATTCAAAGTTGAAAATAGTCAAGAGGTGGGAAAATGATTTATCTTTATCGGGTTGCGGCTCACCTTTATTTACTGGGCGCTCGTACGTCCAGGGGCTCAGCACAACCAGGTAGGCACGTGTTCCAACAGGGGAGCCCGGAGCGAGTGACCTGCTGCTGCTTTATTTCAACAGCGTGCCTGACCTTGGTTGACGTGCTTGTCCAAACGGGCTGCTTGTACAGTCAGACCGTTACCACGTCTTGGAGCCTTGCGATACAGGAGGCGTGTATGTAACGTATGTGCCCGTGACGGGTCATTTATCGGCCTGCTGGTTGAGTGAGAGACGTGCTGGTGTGTGTGAGGGGACAGACAGGCAGGGGGGCGGGAACCGACACTCAACAGGACACGTAATGTTGCAGGTTATATTGCACGGACAAAGTAAGGCCGACTTCGAGACATGCCCCGGTTGGGATATGCGGCACGGCGGCAGCTGCCTACGTGTCGCACCCTGCGTTGGGAAAAACCCGTTCGTTCAGCGCTGCACGCCTGCCGTCCGTGACATACCTTTGGACAGGGGCTGGATAGATGGCTTACGCTGTCCGGCTAGTTTCAGCATGTATTATGTAATCATCGGACTATCGAACACCATTGCAGCATGTTGCAGCAGCTCGCTCAGACAGTGCGTGATCGATGGTTATGGACGGATCGTTTAAGAGGTCAATAAAGCAATAATGCGTGGTGACGCAGGAACACACTTATTGCGCCGATGAACTTTGGTAAATCCATACGCAATTTTCTGATTATTTCGCAACGGGGAACTGCTTGTGTTTTGGAGAATCCCTCTCGCGCAGTCACGCTCCTTTGTCAACAAATCATAAAGTTAGACTCTTCGTTAAGTGTCTAGCCCTTCGTAAGTCGTAACGAAGGGGGCCATACGAAACCGTTTTGCATTCGTTCCGCCCGCTAGGTACGAACTTCGACACGCCAGCCAGAGAAGAACTCGGCTCCAAAACCATCTTACAAAGTATTGTATATTTAACTTGAAATAATCGCTATTCAAACCTAAGCAAGTTTAAGGTCGTCCAGCAACGACGACATATCCTAGATAGGTCAGCCATTCTTCGTTACTCATGGTTAGTTCTGTTATTTAGTCGTCAAAGCAGGAGACGAAGCCCCCGAGAGCGAAGAATTGCAGCTGTCTCAAAAATATGTTTGGTGATCAAATTTGTTTTGCCGTGTCATTATGAAATTGGATTTCCTAATGACACAGCTGGTATAAGCAAGGGTCGGTTCCTTTTCATGCCCGAGATAGGAATCAACGAAGAGCTTCCTGTAGATAGATCTTCGTTTAACTCTCTCTTCGTTTGAAACTGTTGAAAACGAATATGACATGACATTATCCGCGGCTCTCGCACCGATACGCAATTTGCTATGTTTGTTGCGTTTTGGCATACCGTAGATCCTAGTGCGTGACTACTGACAACTATTTAGCTGGGTAGCTAGGGCTGAATGTGACGAAGACGGTTTACATGGCCTTACGAGCCAGCCATGCATGCATTGGCCCTCATGAGCGAGCATGCGAGCGAGCGAAGCGAATGAAGCATCAGGGCCTCTCGTAACGAAAGTAATGGCCGGTGGCGGCTGAGGGTACAGTGGTCGGATTCCCGGAAGTACGTGGTGTCACGGGATGCCTGGTACTAGCTTATAAAATAAATTGATTTTCAGATGTAATCCCTGTCTTCTTGTACGTAACGGGTAGCTCGTGGCGTCCAACGGATATATGCGGTTTCCCCTATCGGAATCCCGCGACCTACCGGCCATCCATCCATAGGATTCCGCTGACCGGCCATAGCTAGGAGTACCCTCACCCGAATTCACATTGACCGCTATGAGTACGTATGTATCCAGTTCTCAATGTACCGGAAATAGATACGCAGGTGCGTTGCGGGGCTATCGCGATCTTTGCGGCTACAGTCCATTGAGCACCGGGGCTGCATGCGCTGTGCTGGTGGGCGGAGGGGGAGGTTACGTACGTAGGGCTGTGCGGGCGGGCGGGCTGCTGGATGGGCGGTGCAGGTGGGCAGGCTCCTGGCGCGGTGCGTGTATGGCTGCAGGAGGGAACGTTGCTTGGGGGCTGCAGGGAGAACGTCGAGGTGGCGTGGGGTTAAAACGCTGCGCGCCGGCAACGACGCGGGTCACGTGCGTCCAGCCTGACAAACAGTAATGCCGTACAGCAGGCCGATTGACGCCGCAGCCTCACTATGCCACGTCGTTGCAAAGCGCAAAACCTAACCCCCGATCCATGCACGTATATATACGCCTCAGCTGCTTGTTACAGCTCACCCCGACCAACGTGGCATAAACCTCTATAACACATTGGCGGGACACTTGCAGACAACGTTTGACACGGTCGGTGAGCATGCGCACACGTCCCGCGCCTGTTCCTCACATACGTACACTTCGTCCTTCGCCAACCAAACCACACCGTACGTCCCGCGCGCGCGTGTGCATGTTGTTATAGCGGTAGGTGCTCTGAAGAGGCCACAACCAAGGATACAGAAACGAAGATGGACAAGGGGTTGGTGTCGGCTTCCTTGAAGCCGGAAAAAGGGCGGGGCCCCACTAAATCCGTACGGGTGAAGTTGAGTGCTAGGGCGGCGAGGGCGTGAAGTGTGAGAGTGTCGACATTCCTGCTGATAGACAGCCAGAGCTTTTTCCCGAAATGCCTGCTAGCCGAGTCGTTAGCAAGGCCTGCCGGCGCCGCGCGAAGCGCGTCATCCCGTCGGGTGCATGAGCGCATGTGCGCATCGACCGAAATACGGCATTTCCAAAGCGAGCGGCGAGGGCGTCAACTGTGAGAGTGTCGACATTCCTGCTGATAGGCAGCCAGAGCTTAATATCTGGAATGCCTGCGGCTTCAGCAATCCGACCCATGTTCGCGCGCCGTCTCGGCACTGTGCAACTCTTCCGGCCAGCGCATTGGCTGAAGTTACTTGACAGTAGACATGGAGTGTATCATTTACACATCACGCAGGCTGACTTGCCAATAGAAGGACAGCGGAACTGTTTGCGAGGGTTGCGACGACGTGCAGTTGCCGACGAGAGTGCACAGGCTTCGCTACTGAGGTATTCGCCATAGAGGAGGCTTGACTGCTTTAACATTAGGACAGGGAATGTAGAAGTCCATCCCCTAGGTTGCCGACTGGACTTGTTGGGCGGCCCGCAGAAGACCGCTGAATCATGCGTGCATTGGCGGCTTGGCGTCCAACAACCAACAGTTTGCCCCTCATGGTTTGCTCCTTGCAACCTTTGTAATAGCAATATGCGTCAAGACGATCGGACCGGCTAGCAGAGCTGCTGTGGTGTGGTCGCGGGAAGAATGTTCGCAATGCAAACATAGTTGGTTACTTGCCGAAACGAAGATTCATTTCACGCCGTCATGTCATAATTCCACTTTAAGGAACGATGAATCTTCTGGAATTAATTATAGGCCGAGAGGTGTTGGTTTGACCTCGGCCTCGGTCCATGGAGACTGCCAAACTGGCTTTTACTCATACGAGGTTGGGTTCCTATAATAAATTTACCGTGCAATAAAGAATGTAATCTTTTACTTATGCAGCCTTTCCGACGGCCGAAAGTCTGCACTTGCCCTTTTACATCAGACATTAGACAGTGCGGGCACGGACATGGGCAATCCTACAAGCGCGCGCCCTGTGGGCCGCGGGCTGCCGTAGCGCCCCTTGCGGATGCGGACGCGACGCGACACGACGCGGCGTAACGCGACACGACGCGACGCGACGCGATGCAACGCGACGCTCCGCTATGCTCCGTTACGTTCCACTACACAACGCTGCGCAATGATACACAAAGCTATGCAACGCTATGCAACGCTATGCATCGCTATGCAACGCTATGCATCGCTATGCATCGCTATGCAACGCTACGCTACGCTACGCTACGCTACGCTACGCTACACTAGGCTACGCTACGCTACGCTACGCTACGCTACGCTACGCTACGCTACGCTACACTACGCTACACTACGCTACACTATGTTATGCAATGCCCTAAGTAGCACACGTGTATGATCGCATTTTCCTCGCAAATCGCAAGTCGCAATTTCAACGTGCACGATTACAGTCGCGTTCACGTTACGGTATACTATGCAACACTACGCTATGCGACGCTATGCGACGCGACGCGATGCGACGCGACGCGACGTGTCTTCAATCTTGCATGCGTCTTCAATCTTGCACGCGTCTTCAATCTTGCACGTCGAAATGCGATCGTGCACGTTGCGCGATACTATGGTACGCGACGTGACGCTACACTTTGTTACGTGACGTGACGTGACGCTATGCTACGCTCCGCTGTGCTCCACGCTATGCTCCGCTATACTCCATTACGACGCGACGCGATGCGACACCGGCCCCGTGCGTGCCGCGATGCTACACGGGACAGTATACTATCCTAGTCTACGCTATGCTACGTTACACTACGCTACAGTACGCTACGCTATGCTACGCTACACTACGATTCACTATGCTTGTCTATGTTCCGCTACGAAACGCTACGGAGGCTACGGTCCGCTACATATACTCCGAAAATGCGATCGTGCACGTTGTGCTGCACTATGCTTCGCGACGCTAGCCGAGCGCAGCGGAGCGGAGTGTAGCCGAGTGCAGCGGAGCGCAGCATAGCCTAGCACAGCGCAACACAGCGGAGCGGCGACGACGGTGATGACGAGTGCGCGACTTTATTCGTCAACTTGCATTTTAGCGATCAAACCGAGCGAGCGAGCGAACGAGCGTGCGAACGAGCGAGCAAGCGAATGAGCGTGCGAATGAGCGTGTGAACAGCGCAGCAAACCGCAGCAGGACGTAGCGGAGTGCTGCGCAGGCGCGCATGACTTAAATTGCCGACTACGCGACGCTCCGCGATACGCTCCGCTATGCTTCGTTACAATCCGCTACACAACGCTATGCAACGCAACGCTACGCTCCGCTATGCTATGCAGCATCCTAAGTAACGTGCGTGCACGATCGCATTTTCCTCGCAAATGGCAAGGCGACTAACTTTGACAAGTCTAACGCTATGATATCGCAAATAAATGATATGTATGATATATCTATATGCGAGCAGCACATTCCGCGACGCAAAAACAATTTTCGCACTTTACGCGTCGGGGTTTCGGAGCCGAGCAATTCTACTTCACGATAGCAATACGATTCACATCGCGCCGCCATGTCACAATTCCACTATATAAATTTTGGCAGCGATTGCGGTGATTTCCACGCGCGGAGACGATGATGCGACTTCGGCCGCGATCAGCTGTTACTATTTGAAACTTCAACTTGAATGAACACATGAACGCACGCATATCAGAAATACAGGATGCAATATGCTATCCGAAATGCCGAAACGAAAAGCGAAATTCCGGAAAATCCAAATTACAGCCCTACGGACGGACGGACATTTGAGTGGGGTAAGGCCTCCGCTTCTCTAGCTACGCTAGAGGCGCTACGGCTACAGGGCGGGGCCCCCCTGGGCGCTTCGCGCTGGGGCCCCGCCCAAAAACACACAGCTCGTTTCAGCTCCATCTAATGCATCACGGAACCTCATCGAGCGAGCCAGCAGCAGCTCGAGCGAGCGAGGGTTTCCAGGTCAAGTACGTCCAAACACGTGCTGCAAGCTAAGCAACGACCATGCGTCTACCTGATTTCGAGAGGCTACACAATGCGGCACCCATGTAGAACATGCGGAGGACGAAAGATCAATCCGCCGCAGGGTCTTTTATTTCTAGACGCGCTCAAGCAAGACACACATGCATGCAGAAGCAAGGCAGCGTCGTTCGGCCGCCAGTTGTAGATTTGCAACACCCCCCGCAAGAATCGCCGACATTCCAATGATTTGTCTTCTTCCTTTGAAGCATTCCGCCCTTACTTCGAAGCATTACTCTGCCCTGCCGCCCTCTATGGGCCCTCAAAACGATGCATGACTGCGTATGCGTGCCTTCGGTGTCCCTCTGGCGCTAAGCTGCTAAAGGATATAGCGGCACATCCACGATGCACGCAAGGACGGGAAAGTAGAGCGACCGAGCAGCGTACAGCCGCCCACGCTTTTTACTCGCCCATGCAGATAGACATTTAAGCAATAGATATACGGGCAGGAGTCACGCATACAGTACGCATGCAGCTTGCGAGACGTGCACGTGAATGCGGTGGAAACAAACGGTCAACTGATGCCCCGTCGGCAGCGACTAAGAAACGCCCCGGATAGACGTGCACCGACCGCGCCGCGCCGCTGCAACGTCGCGTCGTAGCCTATGTCGGGCCCTCATCAGGCTGGACACACACATACACACGCACGTACTGGGGGGGGGTAAAAAAACGAACACACGTGCACCGACTGGGGGGGGGAGTGGTTCTTTTCCGTTTCAACAACAGCAATATAACCATCATGGCTGGATGCGTGGAGTCACAGCCAAATAGCCTTATAATAGCGGGTATGCTGCCAGGAATGATGCAATCCGTAGTCTTCATAAGAGCTGAGGACGGATACACAGGCATGTACGCAGGCATGTCATCAGCTATCTAGTACCGCCGGCCAACCAGGAAGTACGTAAGGGGTGCCCATTTGGCACCTACCTCTTCCCCCTCGTAAGCCAGTGATGGTGACTGGCGACGCACGCGCGTCCGTCGTAGGGAAACGAAGGCGCGAAACACACTGATATAAGATCGCGGTCGTCATCGGTCAGATTGCTTTTTCGCATTCGCAGGCTGCCGCTGGCGCCGGCATGGCGGAGAGGAGGACAGCCGCCCCCGTGCGCAATCAAGCGCAAGGCTATGCATGTTCCTTTCCTGGTTCAGTGCTGGCTCCACCACTCCTTGACCGACAGTGCCAGCCAGAAGAGGCCCCGGTAGATGGCAATCATGGCGCACTGGATGCCCACGTCCACCCACTTGTTCAGACCGTTGATCGTCCAGTACGACAGAATCTGGTGCGTTGGTGTTGTTCGAGGCAGGATGGATGATGGGGCGGCGGACGGTGCGCGAGGTAGGGTATAGCCACGGGGGGCGGGCGGGCGGGCGGGTGGGGTTGAGTCAAAAGGGGCGGGGGACGAGAAATAACATTCCAAATAGGCAGGGGAGGGAGATGAGTCCGTCAAGTGTAACTCATCAGCAACCGAGCAGTCTGACAGTCAGTGATTCAGCCAGCCAGCGGCTCAACTGCCCCAAGGTTGATTGGGGCGTCAAGCGCATGCACGTGCGTGCGCGCCCGGGCCGCTGCCAGATACGTACCGCGCCCCCCTGCCGCCCAACCAGCCGCTCCAACACACACACATAGACGCACCTCTGATCCGGTCATGGTACACACGTTTGTCTCGTTGTAGGCGGGCCCGCAGCCGCCCGCCTGGTTGTAGCAGGGGCACAGCCAGCCGCTTGTGCGGTCGAACTCATTGTGCATGAACCCCGCGAAGGCGTAGCTGCGGAGGAGAGAAGAGGAGAGGGGAGGGGAGCCGAAGGGAGCGAGTGAGGCAGCAGGGAAGGCGATGGGTAAGAGTGGCGGTTTGTGCATGTCGAGTGTAGTCGAGGAAGCGTACAAGGATAGAAGGCGGATCGAATGGGTATAGGAACCAATCAGCAGCAGCAGCGGAACCAATCAGCAGCAGCCATCTCCCAACCGGTTTCGGTTAGGTCGCCGGTCATCCCGCTTCGCGTGCTTTGTAAACTCGCAACTAACGCTTACCCCCACCCACTCACCCACCCACCCACACATTCGCCCTTACCTGTGGTAGCTCATGTAGTGCAGCGGGTACCTCCACACGGGGGCGGGCAGCTCCCCCACGGGCTGGAAGAAACCGCACACCAACATGAACATGCCCATGATGCCCGCACCGCCTGGGTGGAGGGGGGCACGTGCGTGGGAAGGGCGGTGTCGCGGGGCCGCGGCAAGACACGGGTAGCTAGAGGGCATGAGAGGGCGCGGGGTGTAACAATTAGCAAGCAGAGTGGACAATGCCCATCTCCTACATACGTCCCACACAGACATCCCGGCTGCGTTGCCGAATTCAGGAGGACACCGGCGGGACAAGACCGACACGGAGACAACAGCGGGCAGCGACGGTGGTACGGTAAACGGAGGGGGTCCCACATCGACCGCCATAAGCTAACGTCAAGCAGATAGAGTTAGCTGGCCAGCGCTCAGGCAGCGCAGCACAACACAACATAGCAGCCCCCACCCCTTCACGCCGGGAATGCGGTCGGGAACGCACAGCACAGCAGCCCTCCCAGCCATTCAGCAGTAGCAGCCCCCCACATACATATACAACACGGACAGACAGATAGACGGACATTCACACACATACATTCACAACACACGACCAACACACGCCAGTCCCTGCCCTTACCCGCAATTCCCATGAGGTAGTGCGGCACCACCGCCGCAATCGCCATCATGAGCGACTCCACCACCGTCAGGCTGACGTACAGGTTCACGAAGAAGAACACGAACCGGTCACCGTTGTCATTCAGGCCTTTGGGGGTAGCACGGTAAGGAGGAGGCGGGTTGTTAGTTGGGTTGTTGGGGGCCAGGCGATTGTTGGTTATTTGCACGTGTGTGGGTGGGTGGGGGGGAGTGATGAAACGTTTGTGAGAAAGCGAAAGTGAATGCACTTAGTTAACATCCTCAGATGTTTACGCACTGGCTATTGCTTATTTAGGACTACGTTCCTTCTGGTGTGCCCGTTCAGCTGCTTGGCTGTTTCATTGTTTCGGGCACTTAACATGTAAGTGCCACGTTCGAGCCTTCCCGAGTGCATAGAAGTCCTAATACTTGCCGACACGCAAAGCCGATGGTACGATAGTTATGAACGTTATGGTACAAGCTTGAAATACCTACTAAAGGGCAACTCTGCCATGGACTTGGAAGTCAAACTAGCCAAGCAGCAGGGCCACTTCAGGAAGACAGCACCCAGCCCCCCAAAGCATAGCAGTACCCCGCCCGCCACTGCCCCGCCCCCCCCCCCCCCAAGCAGGGCAGGCAGCTATTGGACATGCCGGGGCACCGTCTACGTGTCAAACCTTCAGGTACGTAGCTGCGGTTGGCGGTTCGAGACCGAGAGTGACAAGGTGCGGGGAAGTCCTACCCCGGCGGCGCGACCGGAGCAAGCTCTTCCCCACCTGTCCACATACACATGATTCATTCACATTACTCAAGTGCAAGCGCATGACTTCACCTTGCACGCAAGAACCTTGCGAAACGCTTTTTTTCGGGCAATGACCCGTAGGACCAGGGTAGGACCCCAAATTTATGCAAGCCAGGTGCATGCGCACAAGGAAAGGATCGTAGGGATTGCAATGTGTAGAGGACAGTGCCAGATATGGCCATCTGGCAGAATGGCCGAGTGGTCTAAGGCGTCGTGTTTAGGAACTTGTTCCATGAACTCCGCGATCCGAAAGGGCGCAGGTTCGAACCCTGCTTCTGTCATCACAACGGAGCTTTTGCCGATACAAGCGCTCGTATTTGCCCGCCATGCACGTCCCAGCACCATGCCGTACCACGGATGCACCGTCCGTTACTCATTACCCGACTTGAAATCTCCCGCGGATATGGATTCTTGTGCTCCGTATCCCCCCCCCCCGGGTTCGCTCGTTCTTGTCTGGGTAGCTCGTGCTGTCTGGTCTGGTTGGGGTTAGTTTGCCTTGCCCTGGTCGCTTCCGCTACATACAGTGCATGGCTAGTGCATGGCTGGAGTCTGGATTCCACTGTAACAACCAAAACAACACCATTAATACACCTGATCCATACATACGGACGCCCCCGGTCTAAGGCGGAACTAAAACGTGGGACTAAAACCGTGCAGTGCGGCACGTAATCGGCCGGCTCTAAAAACGCTCGCACACACAGCACGGCGGCGCGAAAGGTGCGGCGCTGGACAGTGCATAAGAGGGGGTCCTCATGGCCCGACCCGCCCAGAGCGAGGCCCAGCTGCCCTGTCCCACTCACCCACAAGCCAGTACACGATGGCGGAGGAGATGATGGCGATTCCGAATATGAAGGGCGCGGAAGCCAGCGTGTTCGCAAGCGCGAATGTGCCGACGCTGTAGTAGCCGTTGAGCCGCTCGCGGATGAACACCTGCAAGCAGTGCAGTTGCGGTTTGCAGTTGGGCCAGGTGGAGATGTATGGCTGCGCTGCGGGCGATATGAAGGCGGCCCCGCATCACGATTCACGACGGGCCCCGCGGCGGCGACCCGCTTGCGCTTGGCACGTACCGATCGAGGCCTTTGGGAGCACGCAAAAGAGCAGAGGATCCGCAGCCGTCCGTCTACTCGTCGATCGACTCATGGGCATGTCCCACCCGACTCACCGCCATGTCCTCCACGAACGCCGGGAATCCTGCGATGCTCATGAAGGTGAGGAAGGCCACCACGAAGAACATCATAGAGGCGCGGCTGTAGGTGCCCACCCAGTCATGGCCCAGCTTGAGGTAGATGGTGCCGATGCAGATGCACAGCATCACGTACTGATGATGAGACACGCATGCACCGAAACAATAAGCAAGGGGGCAAGGTGCGTATGAGTAGTGGTAAGTGTATGTGCATGCGTCTTTTGTTCCCGTTGGCCACATGTGTATATGTACTGTGTGTGTGGGGTGTGTGTGTGTGTGTGTGTGTGTGTTGGGGGGAGGGAGGATGGCGCGTAGGGGGGGGAGAATGGGGAAGAGGGAGGACGGTGACGGGAGAAACAGTAAATGTGGTAAAAGGATCCGCGGTGAGGTGGACCTGTATGTAAGGTCATCCTCGGCAGGAGCGCAGGACTCCTGCGTCCCCACCTTCCCATCCCCCATCCGTGCACCCACGCGCGCGCCCGCACACACATACACGCACAGGCGCATGAACACATACGCGCGCACACACACACGTGAACACGGCACACGGTACACGTACGTACACATACACATGCCCAGCCAGCAGGTACTGTATATGCACACGCGCGACTCTGCATACATACATACCATGCCCAGCCTCAGCCAGAACACGGCGATGTTCCTCCAGTTGTTGATCAGCATGCGGCGGCTGAGCACCAGCGTCTGATACACCGGGCTGGCGCCGCACCCCGTGCAGCTGTACTCTTCGCCCTGGCGGCTCAGCTGCGGTGATGGTGATGGCGATGGTGGGAGGGGGGTGAGTTACGGTAGGTAGGAGGGGAACGGGTATTAAGGGCATGGCATTGGGAAGTGGGAATGAGGGCGAACGGGGAGAACATGTAAGGAGGGAGGGGAGGGGGGGTTAGGGCGTCCTGGCGCGGGGCTGGTCGTTCTCACGGATGAGTCAGTCGGGTTGGGGAGGTGGGGAGGTGGACGTCCCATCCAGCCGAAAGACTCTCCCTTCGTACTAGTACTACGTGCATTTCGTGCGCCCCCCCACCACCACCCATACGCGTCTTCATTTCTCTGTCGTGGATGTCTCGGTTCCCCCCATCCAGCGCCACACACCGCGCTCCGCACACGCACCGTTTCCCGTTCTCGGGCGGAGAACAAGGGCGCCTTAGGCACCCTTCATTCTCGGCGCAGTCCGATCCCCACCCCGACGATTCCCGACCCCGCTGTGCCAGTTCGCCTCGGATACTTTCCTATGAGAACCCCACACCCCACACCCCTATAAGAACCCCACACCCAACACCCCTATAAGATCCCCATATCCAACACCCAACACCCCAGAGCAGCCCACCTCCACAAGCGCCGCCTCCACCGCCGGTTTGAGATTGGCGCCGTACGCGGACGTTAGCTTCTGGAAATTGCTCTCGGTGTCTAGGCCCTGGTCGCCCTGGGGGGTTATCCGCGAACAGGCCGAGGCCCGGAGAGGGGGAGAGAATGAGGGCGTCTGGGGTCTGGGGTGAGAGTGCTGGGCTGGGTGGGGGAAAGGTATGACGGTCATTACCGTTTACGGGCTCGCTCCGGCCTATACGTGGATAACAGGCCCCCAGCCCAGCTCGCTAACGCCGTCTCCGTCGTCCCTCCGCTGCGGTATCTGTTATTCTTTACCCCCCCCCCCGATAGGCCTCCCCACTTCCCCACACCACCACGACCACCACCACCACCTGGCCTCACCTTGAAGTCCCTGTTGATGACGTGCAGGAAGTGGTCCGTGGGGTTGCGCAGCGGCGGACAGGGCAGCCCCGCCCCCTCGAACAGCGACAGAGCACCCGAGGCGACTCCGAAGTACACCACCTCGCCGGAGGACAGCAGGCACAGCTTGTCGAACAGCTCGTACACCTTCGTGGGAGGCGGGTAGGGGAGGCGGGTAAGGCAGGTGGGGCAGGTAGGTCAGGGCAGGTGGGGCAGGTAGGGCAGGGCAGGTAGGGCAGCTAGGGCAGACAGGGCAGAGGTGGCAGGTAGGTCAGGTAAGGTAGGTGTTAGGAGGGGGGGCGTTGTTCGCAGCCGCTTACGGTCGTTTGGTCTTTTGTCGCTTGCTCCGGGTTGCTTCGGGTTTGTGGTTCTGGTTCGATATATTGCACGAGAATGGCTCTCGCGTATCAACTCTCTCACAGAAAAACGCACACCCGACACACACACACACGCATACGCTCCATCCCGCCGGTTGAATCAGCCCAACCCCACACGCCTCCTCCTCCGAGGTGAGGTCTAGCCCCCCCTAAGTGGCCCCATGCATCCAACCCCTGTCCGCAAAAGCGCCTCCCCCCTTTCCAAAAGCGCGCTTCCTTCCGCCCTCACATCCCATCGACGCTGCGCCCCTCCCTCCATACCCCCACCCCCACCCGGCCCCCTTTACACCCTGCCCCCCACCCCACCTCAGATGAGGGCTGGTGGATGACGGTGATGACGGTGCGGTTGTGCTCCGCCAACGAGCGGATGAGCGCCATCACGTGGAAGGCGGAGGCGGCGTCCAGACCTGGCGGGAAGGGGTTAGGGATAGAGGGGTGATGAGGGATAGGGGGGTGAGGGTTATTAGTGGGGCTAGGGGGGAGGCATTCGGGGAGGCAGCCGGCTTTGCAAGGAAAGGAGAGACGGGGGATCATGAATGTCTGCACAGGTTCTGTAAGTGAATGAAATAGAACCACATGGTTGGGAGAAACAGAGGGGAAGGAGTGATGTCATGGGAATCTGGAGGTCCACGGCAGCCTCGTCGTATAGCCGTACAACCTTACCTGATGTCGGCTCGTCCAGGAACAGCAGTCCCGGGTGGGTGATCAACTCGCAGCCTACGAGTGGGGGCAGGGGTACAGGGGCCGTGTGGGTCAGAATGGGCCGGAGGATTGTCCCCGTGATGGGGTGGGGGCGGAGGGGTGGGGGCGGGGTGGAGCGGGGGCGGGGCAACGCACTTAGCCGCAACCCACTCGGTAAGCTTCCCCAGCGGCCATAACCCCTAGGCGCCAAACCCCTCCCTCCTGAGCATCGAAGCAGCTCCCGAGCCAACACAGCCACCATCACCTCCCTTCCCTTCTGCGCATGGTTCCCCGCCAGTGCACTGTCTCTTCTCGGCGCGCGCCCCAGACCCCGGTATCCCCTTTCCCCGGGGGCCGAACTCCGCCTCGCAACCCACCGATCGACACGCGCCGCTTCTGACCGCCGCTGATGCCCTGTGGCCCGAGGCAGTGGATGCGCGTAACGCGTAATGGGTTGGAGGATGGAGACTTGAGCAAAATGGGAAACATACAACAGGCAACACCGTACTGCTCACAATTATTCGCAAGCTTAATTATTTGCGAGGCCAAAATATGTTATATCATCGTATGAAATCCCTATTAGTTTGCGACAGTTTGAGACGCGTCGGGCGGAGTTTTTACGAGGTCGTGAGCCGTTCATAAAAGCTTGCGAGCGCGCCCCCCATTTGTCCCTCGGCATGCTCGGTAAGAGTTGCAAAGAGGCCAAAGTATTTATTGAGTTTGCAATAAAATTTTGCAACGATCGTTGGGAGTTCTTTTTGACATGAAATTCGCGAGGGACCCTTTCGCGTTTTGTGACACTTGGCGAGGTCCCAAACAATTTGATTATTTATTCACAAATGAGTGTGAGCACTACGGTAACTGCAGTACGGCGCCCGCGGAAAGGCACATCTGGGTGGCTCTCGCGCTGTTTAGGCTCTGGCCTGTTTAGGCTCCCCTCGTCCCGTGTCGTTTCCGCTGCCGTGCACGCCGCAACGCCGGCCCACTGGCTGCTTCCTCCTAGGTGCGGGCTTCTGGCGGTCTGAGGCCAGTAGTGCTGTATAGCTGTAACCTCTGGGTCGGTTCAACCCCCATGCCAGCCCAGGCCCCCATGCCAACCCCCTTCTCCATCACAGCCCCCCGAGCACCGCTGGCGGCGTACAACAGTACGGCACCTTGATGAAGGGGGTGCCGATCTTGGTGTGCTGCGCCTCCTCCAGCCCCAGCTCCTGAATGACTCCGTCCACACGAGCCAGCTGCGGGACACGGATGGCGCATGTGTGTAGGGGTTGGGGGTGGTTGAGAGGGGTTATCCACGGAGGGGGGTATTCACGGGTAGGTTGGAGCCGGCAGGGGGTCCGGGAGGGGGTTGGGAGAGATTATAGTTGGGAGCCGGGAGCCGGGTGATGGGCCGCGGAGAGGGGGACAGGAGCAAATGCCAGGGGGGGAGGGCGGGGGAGGGTGCGAGAGGGGAACTGAATCGCGGCCGGGCACACACACCAGCATCAGCACCCACCTTGTCCTCGTGCATCATGTTACGAGGCAGGCGCAGCAGGGCCGCGTACATCAGCGTCTCCCGTACAGTCAGCGTGCCCACCAGGACCTGCGGCACGGAATTGTCGTACCACATGACGCAGCTCAGTGTCCCATGAGCCGCTGGCGGACACTCGGTCCGAAGGGCCGGGAGGGCGGCATGCAGGCCAAGCGCTGCCGTCGTTCCTCACGTGGGTCGGGTCGGGTCATTCCTCACCCTGCTTCCCTTCCGTCCCCCGTCTTCGGAAACGAAGATGGGGTGTCGTACAGGCGCACGTGGCAAAGGATACGGGCTGGCGGAAGGGTGGCCGAAACGCAAGGCATGGGTGGAACAATGCGAGAAACGAAGGGGAGGTTTGGAGCGTGTGTGTGTGTGTGTGGACATGGGGAGGGGTTTGAGTTGACCGCCACACTCGAGCCGCCAGTGCCTCCAAGGTGTTGAGCCCGGAATGGAGCTTGGCACCCTCAACCCCGCTCTTTCTGGTAGTGTTTAGGTGTAGTGGTAAGGTTACTGGAATGTCAGTGAAGTACTGCTATGTCCTGGGTTCCGATTGCTCGCGTCGCCTCCGTCTGTCCGCTGCGGTACTCGGCAACACCACGGCGAATGCAAGGTATAAGCTCAGACGGACGAGGGCATCGCTCGGTCGGTGACGGGGCCAGACCCTACCGGCCCCTGCCACTGCCGGGTTGGACCCAACCTACCCACAGCTTCTGGTAGGCGCTTTCGCGTGTCAAACACATTCGTTTCCTCGCCCGGATTGTGATCGGAATCGCGCCTGCGCGTTTCCTGTCAAGGCAACCCCGGCCTCACCTCGTCCTGGGTCACGTAGGCAGACAGGCCGTACGTCAGGCGGCTGTTGAAGCCGTTGAGAAGCACCTGGAAGGCATCGGGAGGAGAGAGAACAGAGGCGACAACGAAGAGGAGGGTGTGTGTCCTGCGGCGTGCGCTGTGCAATGTGCCGGGCCGTGACAACGCAAACGCCACAAGCAACGGGATGTGCGCTCCTGGGCGGGCAGGGGCGGGTGCTGCGAATGTGGGTAGGGGTGGGGACAGGCTTATTATCTTCCTTAACGGGAGTATCTACGGGCCCTTACGGGCTCAGATAGTCATCGCTCAAATGTTGGGGTTGGGTATGTCGAGCTACCTTGCCGTTGGGTGTGCACGTTGCTTTGTTGCGGTTTGAAGCGTGGGCCCTGCATTTGAGTTGGCGCGAGAATATCACTTTTTATGTTCTAGAGCTGAGCCGAATGCAGTTAACTGTCACGTCATCCCGGGTTCACGGGCCTTACGTTTCCGCTCCGTTCGACGGACGCTGGCAGGCGGCCAGCAAGCCCGTCCAACAGGGTGGTCTTGCCGCTACCGGATGGGCCCATAATGGCGAGCATGTCCTTGGGCTGAACTGAAAGGGTTGCGTGAGAACCGGCGTTCATTTAGTATGAAGGACTTGCAGTATGTTATCTCCAAAAGTCATTTCACAACAGCGACATAAATTCCACGTAACCTTCATTTAGTAAATAAGACGCCAAAACGCGAAGATGAACACAGCTGCAGGGACGCACTTCCGGCGCCTGTCGGGAGCGCATCGAGCAACCTACCGTAGCCGCTGACATCTTTGAGGATGTGTCGTGTGCCGCCCCGGACATCTTTGGTTGTCTGCATTCAAAGAAATGCCATAGTGCTTGGCCCGCGGGGAAAGGGCGCCGATCGGGCAACCCATGCAACTTACCACGTTCAGGTTCTCCCATGTCAGCGTTGCGTGCTGTGCACTTGCAAATTTGCTCGGTTGGACCACGTTCATCACACAAGCCGGCTCCTCCTGAAGGCAGCGGTCAACGGCGGCGTTGTCCTCTGGTCAGACGCACTTTTTTGAGCAACAGCTCCGATGGCGACGGAATGAAATGAATATGCCATCTACCTTTCCAGGCATGTTGCAGAACCTTGGGCTTGCGGGTAGCGTCAGATTTGGATATGGACTGACCAAGCATGCATGAAGGCTGGGGGTTAGTGTTCATACAATGGATTAGTGTTCCTTGCAAAGCATTATGCCCAGGAATGTGGTCATCGACCGAAATTAGATTATATGTATGCTTTACGTGGTGCAGTGGATGGCCGTGCGTCCGTGCCCGCTTCGCTCGTCATTGCCGACCAAGGTGACCCTGCCGTAGAATGGGGTAATTCGTGCAGGGGGGAATTTGCGCAAATTCGCACAACTTCACACGAATTCAATATATTCAATTCTGTTCCATTGCCAATATACTTACGTTCTACTTAAATCATTTTCAATGTTGTAAATAGCTCCTAAAATTTCAGCAACTTTAGGCGCCGCTCGCACACAAAGTTCCGTCTTGACAGCCCTCAGAATTTGCCACTAACATTATTTGTTATAGGCAGCATGATCGCATTGAGCGAGGTTTCCGGCTATAGCGCGAAATCTGAACTCCTGACAGACATGTCAAAATGCCTTGTTTCTAAGGGTTCCCTAGCGTCATTCTGTGAAACAACAACTTATTCTCAGCCAAGAATCAAAGAGTTTGAGCGCTAGATCAACAGTGGGGTTCGGCGCCTCCACACGCAGGAGCGCCTGCACGCAGACCCGGAGCGCCTGCACAGCCCCCTCGCCGTTGCAACCCTTCCGCGCTGCAGCAGCTGTCCGGCCCCCTCCCCGATCTCCTGCACTGCCGGGGCGGCGCACCGTCCGCAGGAGACGGTGCCGCGCTGCAGCAGCTGTTCGGCCCCCTCTGCGCTGCAGCTGCTGCTCTCCTGCCCTGCCGGGGCGGCGCACCGTCCGCAGGAGACGGTGCCGCGCTGCAGCAGCTGTTCGGCCCCCTCTGCGCTGCAGCTGCTGCTCTCCTGCCCTGCTGGGGCGGCGCACCGTCCGCAGGAGACGGTGCCGCGCTGCAGCAGCTGTCCGGCCCCCTCTGCGCTGCAGCTGCTGCTCTCCTGCCCTGCTGGGGCGGCGCACCGTCCGCAGGAGACGGTGCCGCGCTGCAGCAGCTGTCCGGCCCCCTCTGCGCTGCGGCTGCTGTCCTCCTCTGCTCTCCTGCACTGCCGGGGCGCCGCGCTGCTGCTCCACAGACCCTAAAACCCTGCACTGCTGCTCCCGTGCCCGTTTTCCCCGAGCCCCCTGTTCCCCGAGCCCCCTATGCCCCGAGCCCCCTGTGCCCCGAAGGCATACGCCTCCGAGGGCGTACGCCTCCACATCTACGCCTCGTGTTTGTGTTTTGTAATTTGGACAGCAATGAACGAACTCGAAGTTGTGGTTTGACTGGGGTACAAATTCGGCAAGTCCTTACAATGAAATCCCACAGAACACCAGCAACATCATCTAGGGGATTTGTTGCAGTCTCACTTGTAGACAGTACGTGCGCGGGTATGGGTGTGGGCGCGTTATCCGCCCTTGCCGAAGGGGGGGGCGGTGGGTGGGTGTCAACCTTCGTACTCGCCGGTTTCACTGCCGGGCGTTAACCGGGCCCGCCAGTAAATTCGCCTTGATTCCTTCTTTCTGATTGTATACCCTGCTTGTAAGGAAGTTCAGGCTGGTAACAAAATATCCTTCCAACGCGATCTTGCCCCGACTTTGCACAAATTTGCAAGGCTTTTTACGCCGTAGGTTCCAAAAATTTCGCGGCCTTCGGCCGCGCAGTTTACCCATTCCCCATTCTAGGTAATTAACGGTCTTTGGATCACCCCATAATTTGCGCAATTTGCCGCACGGGAACGGGGTGTTACACTGTGGGCGACTCGTCCTGAGGCAGGACGAGCACCGGGGGCCCTGACCGGGCCGAGACACAGCGCAGGGGCGGGCGCGCGGCTACGTCGCGCGGCTACGTCCGCCTCGCCCCTCACTCGCGCCAGCCAGGGGCACCCTCCACGGCCCCTGGCCAACCAACTCAGCGGCGCAGACGACTGCGGGCCGCGCTTAGCGAGAGCCACGCGAGTCACACTCAACAAAGCCCCTACCAAGACCAGCTCTCACCTTCACCTGGCCAGCCTCCTCACGCGCTCACGAGGCTCTAGAGCTCTACACAAAGAGAGCCTCCGAACCCCTCTACCCCTGGGACAGAATTCTATTTGTTTGCGTCTACCGTGCCGCTTCGCGGTTAGCTGCACCGAAAATATCGGGGTCGGCATGACATCAGACAATACATTAACTCCCCATGACGTCAAACACATTGTGCAAGGAAAGTCGACAAGGTTTTGTCTTGTCGGACATCTTGTCGACCTTGGACAATCGAAAGGTTAAATCCAAGTACATCTGCACCGCAAGGATATGACATTGTCACGAATTTTAATTGTTTTTGGCGAGGCTGCATATTTTGGCTATGATATTGCTCAGTGTCAAACGATGCCAAATATCCAAGACAGATCCAAGATGTTCGATCGGGCAACCCACATTGTAGATAGAGAAGGCATTTGAAACGCAAAGTTGACTGTTGTGTTATGAACATGTTACCGAGGATTTTGGGTCGCTCGTCCAAATGTGAAAAAAAACGGCGACGGCGACGGGCGTCACGCGACCGTTGGCACGTGGCATCGGGCCCTTTTGAACTCGCACGAGGTTTAGGCGACGGCCGTCCCGGTCGCAGCCTAGACCGCCCCAAGCTGCGTCGCGTCGATCAGAGCTTCATTCTAGGATAGTTTCATACTTAAAGCGATGGCCACCTCACCTGGGTACGCTCTCCGAGACGCGGATGCTGGACCATCGCCAGCCGTTCTTACCAACCAAACCCAACTAAAGTGAACCGCGACGGTCCAGTACTTGTATATGATGTTACCATGAACTTTACCTATTTAGGTCGTCGGGCAAGCTCGGGCAGGTACCCTTTCGGCCACGGCTCCGGTAGAGCGGTACCACAGCGCGCGCGCGGCCATACCCCGTGCTTCCCCGCTCCTCATCCAGCCACGCGCACACACTGCCACCCGGCCCCGCCAAACGCCACCACCAACTATGCGATCTTTAAGTGATGACCACATTTCCCCCTGTATACGGATAACAAAATGCACGCTGACACGCTTTGTCGCCCTGGAACCAGAGCGGCCGGTGGTAACGTCCAGGTATCCGGCACAGCCTGGCTGATCACAGGCGTCGAGACGGGTAAACGACTTGGACTGAGCACGCGGCCATGCCCACATCAGTGGCGCTCCACCTCCGACATAGAGTGGGTCGCCTCGGCCTGTGAATGGGCCAGGGGCAGGTCCAAGTAGGTCGCCAGCTCGCACTTTGGATGCTCTGGAGGTACAATATATGTCAAATTAAGTGACGTTCATGTCCGCCCGATGTGGGTCATGCTGGCGGTGGCAGGGAGACCACGCGGCGGTAATGGCGAAATGTCCGCAGTGCTGGCGCATTCGTAAATGATAGGTGAACGACCGGCTGACCAGGCAGAGTTGCTTCTTATGGTATAAGCTGCATGGAACATGCCTTGCGCACGGCTTAGATAGAGCTAAGCGCTCGTTCCGGACGACGGGCCATGGACGCCATTGCGGTCCTCTGGGGAATGTCCCCATCATGTGATTTCGACACGCCCTACCGCCCATGCTGAGGACTTATGACCAACATAAAGAGATTGGGGCGGTCCCACTCACAAGTGTGCTCCTGCTCGCTCTGGGCCTAAGCGACAGCCATGCTTACCCCGCAGGTCCAGAGCAACACGAAAAGGAGTCCTCTGAAGCTCCACTTGCTGTCCATTCTTTGCAAACCTCAAAAGGCCAATTTTCAATGGCCAGAAATGTGCATGCATGAATATACTAGTCTTACAAATGTTTGCATTTAGCGATTTCTACGTACGATGAAATAGCAACAAATAAAGTGGTAAAGGAATAGGTCGTTTGTTAAAAAGGTTGGCAAGATACTGTCCTTGGCCGAAAGGTGTTCCGACAGGGACAAATGGACAAAGTGTTTAGGAGCTTTCCATGATGCTACCTATAATATGGTGTCATATGAGCAAGGTTCGCTGCCCGAAGACAAGAATTGCGCTGGCCGACTGCATGGGACCTGTCGTACGCCCGAGTGGCCCAGCTCTCCGCTCTGGTTTAGGCGAAGCCTGACGGACGACATGTTTAACTTACACGCATATCACTCCAAGTAAGTTTCATCACACGGATATGGGGAACGCACCTAAGCGCATTGTGACTCTCGCCGAGGCAGTGAGAATCGTCGAACATTGTCCAGAAGTCCACCTCCTGATAGGTTACGGCTCCAGAATCCATTACGATAATATCGACACCGTTGTTGCGGATCTGAGGCCACTGCTGGACGGTGTCCAAGCCCGGTCCGGCGACAAGGTGCGTGCCAGTTCCAAGCGCCGCGCAACCCCAAACGGCATTCTGTTTTCATGTGCTTTTATGTCGTGCCCCAACCCACGCAAAACCCCCGCCCCAACAAGCCCTACTCGGCCCGGCCCAGCGGCAAGCCCCCACCAGCCCCGGAACCAACCCCCCGTGCCCAACACGCGCTTCTGCCTGTTCACTCCACAAACTGCACCACCCCAGCCATCACATCCACATGCATCAACCGTGCACCATGCTACGATGTGCAGCCATGGATGCTGATCTACGGAGGCGACAAGGTGAACGAGGGGGTACCCGATGTGGGGCTGCTGGTGCAGCGCCTGGCGACCGCCTACAACTGCGTCGTGATGGCGCCGTGCGTCAGTGCAGAGCCCGACCCAGTGCCTCAGCCCTTCCTCAACTACTATTACGTGTAAGTCTCGGGGCTGGCCGGCCCGCTGGGGGCGTTCCTGAGTGGCAGGGCGACAGGCGGCTCCGATGTGGAGGGCGCTGGATCGAGGTGTTGGCAGAGATTGTTGGGGCCTGGTGGGGCAGTTGTGCTGCTGTCGGTGCAAACCGGGCTTTCCGGAGGCAGGAGACAAGGCCCGTCAGTTAGTCGGTTGCACCCCTGCTGCCACCGCATTGCCCACCTCAGAATGGAGCCGGAGTACGAGGGGGACCTGCCGCCAAGGTCCGCGGAGCCGCTGCCTCCGGTGCCGCCGCAGCAGCAGCCGCCGCCACAGCAGCAGGAGCAGAAGCAGGCCCGGGAGGATGAGCAGGCGGAACAACAGCAGCAACACTCCCAGCGTGCCCATGCTAGTGCGGTGGGTGGCGAAACTGGGGCAGGGGACGGCGTCGGCGTCGGCGGCAACGGTGACGGCGGCGACTGGGAAGGCGGCGACGGCAGCGACGCAGGCGACGTGGCCGGCGGCTCTGTGCGGGGCGGCCCAACAGCGCTTGGCAAGCGAAGCTTCCAGAATGCAGCCTTGGATGGCGAAAGCGGCGGCAGCGACGGCGATGCCGGTGACAATCGGGAAACACTGCGCCAGCGATTGTTGGAGGACGCGACACGACAACTTCAGCAGCCGCAGCCTGCGCCGCAGGAGCAGGAACTCGGACCGCTCTCGGAGCGGGCCGGCGACCTTCCGAATGAGGGTTTGGGCGAGCGACCGCCGCCGCCGAGGAATGGCGGCGGCAGCGCCGCCGGCGCTGATGCCGACGTCGGCGTGGACGCTGCCCAGCCCGCCAGTGGCGACTCCGCGGATCTGCCGCCTCCACCCCCCCTGCCTGTTTCCGCGGAAGCGGAAGCGGCCGAGCCACTGTTGCGTCCGCCTGCTGCGGCTGCGGCCCCGGAGGAGGCACGTGCAGCGGGACAGCTGGCCCCAATGCGGCCTGCGGCCCTTGGTGCAGCAGGAGCAGCCGTGGGGGGCCGCGGGGCGCAGCTGTGGGGCGGCATTATCGGCGGGCAGCCGGTGGGGCCCAGTCGCTTCCTGCTGCATGATGAGCTGCTCGGGTGCGTGTCTGGGTGGGCGGGTGGGTGGGTGGATCGGGGTGAAGGGAGCGAAGGGGAGTGGCTGGGTGGGTGGGTGGGTGGGTGGGCATCCGGGCCAGAGGCAAGCGAGCTAGGAAGGCGAGCGGGAGGGGCGGGCGACCGAGCAGGCCTTATGGCCCCCCCTTGGAACCCTAAAACCCGTACATTACGAAGAGAGAGCAACACCGAACTGACGAATTTAGGCATCGAACAGACGTCACACGAGGGAAGGTATAGCAGGGGCGAGGCAGCCAGTCTTACGAAGCAGATTAAGAGCAAGGAAACGCCAACGAGGCGGCATGCGAGGGGCGGTTGCAGTAACAGGGGGGAAACACTTGAGCGGTCCTGGCGTAAAGCCGAGCGACCTGGCCAAGGAACAATGAACAGATTGCACAGGGGGGATAAAAAGAAGATACCGCAGCGGAGACGGAGACGGCGTTAGCGAACGGACCCGGAGCCCGGGAGGGGCCGTACTAGTTCCCGTTGCACGACCTGCCCCTCCTTCCTTCCGTCCTTCCTTGCGTAAACCATCCACAAGGCCAGCTGACCGTCCGATCCGCGGACGTCTGCGCCGCCACGCGCCGCGCATAGACACAGGCGTGCTTCGCACCCCTCGCTCCGGGTTACCGCATGTCCGGGTTACGCCGGCCGCCCTTCTGGGTTGGGCAACTGGGGCCGTACCCCTTGCCCCTTCCTCTCCTCGGCCCGCCACGTTCGCACTCTCCCTGCCCTACCTGCGCGCCCCCTGCCCCCTCCCGGCTGGTGCAGCTCCGACGACGGGCGGCGGCCGCGGCGGCTCACCAGCGTCATTGCGGCTGGGGGAGGGCCGATCGCATTGCAGGTGTGTTTCTGTGTGTGTGTGTGTGGATGGGGTGGGTGTGGGTGTCGCAGGCGTTTCCGGAAGGTGAGGCGTGGATATGCTGGGGGCTATTGTGCAGTTGCGGTCTTGCGGACCGTCTAAGTCGTAAGCACAGCGGAGGACGGAGCCCCAACGGGTCGGATGCGATCGGATGGGGGACGGTGCCACTCTGCTGCGCCGCGTGGAGGCCGTCCTGACGTGTGTCCCACCGTGCGGTTAGTTGTGCGGGGGTACATGCGCGTGCGTGTGCGTCGTTATCTGTGCGTGTGGATGAACAGTGTGATATTTGCTGCGGGGAATGGACTTTGGGGACATCGCGCCAAGGGCCGCCTGGGAATGGAGGCCTGGAACGGCCGGGCTGCCTTTGGACATTGCAGCCCTCCTGCTGCTACTGCTGCTGCTGCTGCTCCCTTGAGTCCGCCGCGGCGCCTAGCTTCACCTCCTGCCACTGCCCCTGTTGCGGTACTTTGCTGCGGTCCGCCATTATTTCACCTCCTGCTGGCCCCTGCCCCGCCTTGCCCCTCAGGAGCTCCAGTACGCCGCTGGACGGGGAGTGCCCTGGACCTACGTCCGCTGCAGGTACGGCGTACGGGTACGGCGGGATGTGAAGGGTGTACGACAAGCCACTCGTCGGAGGCGATCCGGCGGGTCCGGCGGCGGCGGCCGCGGCCTGCCCGCCTTTCAGGTGCCCCCGGCGGTGGCCATGGTGGTGGGGGGGTGAGGGTCACCATGAAGCATGCACCATGCGCCACCCAGGGCTAAGGAAAACGATACCGCAGCGGAGGGACGTCCGAGGGCTGCACCCTACTCGCACGATTTTGTAGCGTGAAGGCTTCACAGACCTTGCCAGAATCCTGCGAAAGATGATGTAAATATGAATATCTGGATGCAATGAAAAGGAACACGATATTATTCATAGAACTGTCGCGAACAGAACGTTCCCGACGCGCTCCAGAACCATCATCTGTACGAAGCCGCCGACCCATGGAGCTTTCCAAATACTGAAATTTCCTTGGCTCATAGAAGGGTGGTTAGTTCTATTCATATAAAGAAACACGACCTGAGCACGGTACTTGTACCGTGGCCGGGGCAGTGCCGGCCACGGAAAAAGGTCTCGTGCCCAGGTCCCTTGCTGTGTGAGGCCCCGTGATGTGGCGAAGGACTGAACATGCGTCCGGACGTGCGGGCAAGCGGGAATGTGAATGCGTGCGTGCGGGGCGGAGGGCGGAAGGGAGGTAGCGGGCACATTGTGGCTCCCTGAGGGATGGGCGGGGGGGGGGCACGGTGGCGAGAGCACTCCGGGCGGCTCGCTCCGAGACCATCCGTACGGCAGTCCACGGATGCCGCCTGGTCGCCTGCTAATTCCCGGCCCCGCACTGACGCCCGACCTTACCCGTGCCCTTTGCCCCTTCATGGCTTCGGTCCCCACCGCCCGTGCGTGGCGGCAACGCGTGCGGCCCGTGTATGGCTGGCAGGGGTCGATATCCGCCTCCCGGAATCTGCGAGTTCGGGCCGGTCGATGAGTGGGTGCGGGAGCAGGGGCGGCAGCAGCAATAACAGCAACGGCAGTAGCAGCAGCGGTGGCAGCCGGCAGGGGCCGGGTCTCCCGCAGTGAGGGAAAGGGACGGGGGTTGGTTGGCGGGGCTGGCATACCGCATTACGTCGCACCGCACCATGGTTCGCCACGTCCGGCCACGTCGCGGCACACCGGTCATCTTGGCTGTCGGGCGATGTACGTTGCTGGACCCATGGGGGGTTGCAGTGCGCATGTTGTGTACGTTTGCTGGGTGCGGGGATGCTGTGGGCAGGGCGCACTGTGGGGTGGCTGTGGGGCGGCTATCCAGTGCTCAGATGGCGGAGACTGCGAATGAAGGGCACGTGCACCGCTGCCCGTCCCCCCCCAGTCGCCATACATGGAACCAATATGCTGGCCAAGCGCCGAACGAAACCCGCGAAGTTGGGCCGCTTGGATGGATTGATGGATGAGTGGATGGGCGGACGGCTGCAAAGCGCGGGTGTGATTGTCAATAACACATGCACAATCAGAAGCGCATACGATGCGTACGGCACGCACAACACCAAGGGCGGGCCCCGTCATATCGATGAAAGGATGCGTGAGCCTAGCCCAGCCAACCCCGGCTGGGTGCGTGAGAGAAGCCCGGCTGGGTGCGTGAGAGAAGCCCGGCTGGGTGCGTGAGAGAAGCCCGGCTGGGTGCGTGAGAGAAGCCCGGCTGGGTGCGTGAGAGAAGCTCGGCTGACCGACCGGACGTCCCCCGCGTCCCCCTGTCGGTTTACCGCGGCCGCACGACAGCTGCATCTGTGCGACTGATTCCAGCAGCGCGGCTCCCACGGACGCTTCGTGCTCGCTGATAATCGCTGCGACCCCGAGGGTGGTGGCATTGTAAATCGGATGTGTGCCGCCGGCTGCTGGCCTGCTGGTTGATGTCACCGCCTCGGGCCACAAGGGGCTGCAGGCGCACTGCCGTCGTCCGCGGCGAGAACGAGCTGATCAATAAACCGTTTCAACCGGGGACCTTTTGGCGAATCGTGAGACCCTGGGCCCCCGGCTCGTATGGGTAGTCGTATGGGTATTGGGTCACGCACCCCCCCCCCGAATTACTGTATGCAACATTCACACGCAGAGTGGACCCTGAAGGATCACCGGGGTAAAATACTGAGACCGTCGTTGGGCTCTGCGGTCCGCGCCCTTTACCCGGTACGGTACTGCAGCGCCTGCGTGGCGGTCCGAGGCCCGCAGGCACGGCAGTTGGCGCGACCAGAACAGAATATTTCTCGGTGATCACGAGTGCCGTACAGGCAGCCCGATCGTTCGACGACTGCGCAGGAGCATAGATCTGGGAGTGAGGCCTCCCGCCAAGCGCCTGCTGCTGTCCTCCCAGATCACCGCATCCGCCCGAGCCACCCTGGAGCCTTCCATCGGTGCATCTCTGATCCTGCCCATCTTCTGGGCGGAGGAGGCCTCCGAGATCTCTGCCGTACAGGCTGCCACCTTCCGCGGCGGCGTCTATCGCGCGCACCCCGTCGCGGCGGCCCTGCGCGCCGTGTCGTACACCGCGGCGGAGGCGCTGGCAGCGCTGGCTGGGATGGCGGCGCTGGTAGGTGGCGGCGCGACCGCGGCGGCGGACGGTCCGGGTGGCGGCTCCGTCACATCACGACTACGATGACGTGACGCTTCCGGAAGTGCAAACGGCGGCGGCGCCGCCGCCGCCTCTGCCACGGACAGTCTCTGGGGCGCCGGTGGCAGCGCCGCCGTCAGGGGCGCCGGTGGCAGCGCCGCCGGCTCCATCTCCCGCGCCGGCGCCAGTGGCAGCGGCCTCCGCGGCTGCGTTCAAGCCCGGGGCGGCGCCGGCGCCTCCCGCCAGATCGCCAAACCCCGCGCCGCCGGAGACAGCGGCGGCGCCGGCGCCGTCGGCACTCGCGATAAATGGTGGCGGTGTTAATGCCGGCGCTGGGTTCGGCGCTGGGTTGCTGGCTCCCTTCCTGGCGATGCCTGACACTGCGGATGAACGCACACTGCAGCTGTTGGACGAGGGGGTTGGTTACCGGGACGACGTGGCAGCGTGTGTAGGCTGACTTGGGGTGCTGGTTCTGGTGCCGGTGCTGGTGCTGCTTCCGAACGGGGTCGGAAACTTTGAGGATATGTCCTCGTTTCAGTCAAGGGGAGGTCGCGCCCATGAAGCCGGGGGCAGCATGACACCGGCGGGGGCGCTGCCGTAGGGAGGTGCTGGGGGACGATGCCGGGTGGGTCTGGGGAGGGGAGCAAGGGGTTTGTCGCCATTTGGGAGGTCGGGGCTGGCCTCTGCGCGCGCGACTGTGATGGGAATCCGAGACGGCACAACGCCGCCGGTCGCCGACGTCTTCTGGCCTGTCCGAAACCGCGCCCGGGATGGTGCCCCAGCTCGGTCCCCGCAGGATGTGATACCCCGGGAGGAAATCTTCAACGCGTGTCTGAGACGGCTGAGACAAATTCAATAAGGACGGGCGCGAAGGGCGCTGTGCGTGGACCGCTATGGGCGACCTGGTGCCGGTACAGTAGTCGGGTCACTTTCATTGTCCGGCATGCATCGGTTAGCAGTCCTGACCTGCACGTCAGCATCACTATGTAACGAAGACGGCGGAACAGCACGGAGCGAAGCTGCGGTGCGTCCCCTGCCGATGCCCGCTGCCCCCGCTGCTGCCGCCCGCCCGGTTGTCAAATCCGATCAATTCCGGCGTGGTGGCCACGCGTTTTTATACGCTAACATCTGAAGGGCTCAACATATGTCGACGTGCCTGATTTTAATAACCGTAAACTGAAAATTTATAATCAGACAACTTGGAAGGAGCCCAGTGGAGGCTTGGGAGGAGGGACCGCCGGTCGCGGTGCACGACCCACCATTGCAGGCCGGCTCGGCGGCTGTCCGTAGCGCATGGGTGGGGTTTTTGCGTTCTTGCCTAATTCAAGCATACTTACCTGGCCCGCTTCTCGAGGTGGTCCCGATGGCCTCGGTTGCATGGTTGGTCTTTGCCTTGCACTTCGCAAGGGCCTTCCGTGGTCGGCCCTTTATGGTGTCCGGCAGGGCTTAATTTTTGTAAGGCTGAGGATCCGCGCATTGCGCGACCTCGGCACCCAAACTGAACTATATACGGTGGTTGCAAATCATACTAAATACGTAAATCTAGTGGTATAAATAACATAATAATGATTGAATATCGGGGCCCCACTAAAATGATAGAATATCGGGGCCCCACTAGGCCCCACTCACAAATGGTTCGTGTGCTGCCCTGTTACCTGCATTACCATACCCTGCGGACCCTGCCTACTGTACTTATGCGGGTTGCCTTCACACGCCGTTGCTACTGCACCTGCCCCTGCCAATCCCCGAGCTGCAGCGGAGGCCAGCGGCCAGGTCTGGGCGCATGACCTGCATGCGCCCGGCACCCGGTGCCCTGCATCGATGCGGTGCACCTATGCACCCCTGCACCTTCCCACTTCGTGCCCACCTTGCCGCTCAGTCCGTTAGCGGCGGGCGGGCGTGAATCCGTCAAGGGTATCATCGTGATCAGCCCCGCCCAGCGTCCATTGTCGCTGACAGAGGCCGTCAGTCAACACACGGTCGCAGCAGAGTGGGCAACGCTCCACGCCATCATTCGTGCAGTCGGCCTTCATCCGGCCACAGCCGGCCTTCATCAGTGTTTGTACCGTATGTTATTTCTGGGCTGTCGTTCCTGTGGGCTAACGGGGCCCGTTTTGGCCCGTTTTTCTCCCTTTGCCTTTTCATCCCGCCTCCCTGTGCTTCCGAGACGCGAGACCTGGCGCTCGCTTGTCGCCCGAGATGGCCACCCCGTTGACCGGACCGTACGATGCAACAGCAGCCGCCCGTGGTACGGTGGACGAGCCTTCCTGGCGCCCGGTCCCCGCGAAACCCACATGCGCGTATCCAAACGGCAGCAACAAGCCTATGACGGGGCGCTGACGTCTTGATGGTGGACTGCTTCATTCGCCGGCGGTACGGCGGCGCCGACGGGGCGAACGGGGCCAATGGGGCGCGTGCTGGCGGCAATGGCAACGGTGCGCGAGCGGAAGGGCAGAGACGGACGGGGCGAGTGTCGTGAGGGCGTATCCAGCACAGCTTCGTTGGGTCCAGGGAAGGTGCCTCACGCCGTGCTGACGCGTGTGGTGAGACCTGAGTGCTGGAAGCGCATTCTTCCTGCCTCTTCCTGTCTCTTGGGGATTTGCTGCGAGGACTGAGACGACGACGATCAAGGCGCGCGAGCGCGCGCGGAGGATGCGAGGCAGCGCCCGGCTGCGCATAGCGGTTGATCGGAACGACCCAAAACGCGACATTTGCTTTCACAACACGTAAAAGTAGGCGGATGTGGCTGAGACAGGCAGGCGAGGACGTCAAGTTTGCTTCAACAAGTGTCTGTTTGTTTGTTATGTTCTGTCTGCACTGTTCGACAACGCCGACGGTGTCGGCGCGTTGGTGGGCGGCTGCACCAGTTGGCGCGCAGATTCTGAATGGCCACTCGCCCAATCAAACACGTCTTTCCTTGCAGGGTTGCCAAATCTTCCGAATTAGCTGATCGTTGGGAATGGTGCTGCTTTACGGCCGAATTGGGGACGCCTTGCAGGACATTGTACGAGGTGCAAGCAAGGCGTGGTACGTCACTGAGATGACTCGGTGCCCCGCACCGCGCATTCTTCACCGCGAACGGGCCCTAAGCCTGCACATAAATCACGTTTTTGCCAGCGATTTCCGCGAACAGTTTACCAGTACACCTGACGGCCACGAGGCCTGGACCTGCCTGAAAAGTTAACCGCATCTAGAAACTGGCCGAGAAGGCAAAGACCTAGATTCCGGCCGGCAGCGGAACGCATTCTCAATGAGCAGAAAAGGGTCATCAGATAAGAAACATAAGGTTGTTTGCAGCTAAGGCGGCTTACATTTTCGGTGTCTCGCGTTGCCACCGGAAGTTGTCTTTCGGGTGACGCGCTGAACAGAGACCCAGATCCTTCGCGCGGCTCGATGTCGCATTCTCACGGTGAACACGAAGTCTCAGCCGAGCACCAGCAGCGCCCCGGCGAGGGCGAGGAGAATAAGGATGACTTTTGGCAGCTGCACGCGGCGTCTGCAGACGCGCGGCCCTTTCCGCAGGAGGCATTCCCGCCCCTCGGACAACCAGATGCAGAGAGGCAGAACACGAATGGTAGGTGTTACGGCTACAGCACCCAGTCGCAGCATTTATTTGACGCCGGGGTTTCGCCGCAAGCCGCCGGTCGCGGTCGCGCGCGAAATTCGCGGAACACTGACCCGTGGGTCGTCCCTCACCCGTGGTTCGCCCACTCGCTGCAGGGCCGCCACTCGTCAACGCGGGCCGCTTCCCGGCACTGCGGCCGCCTGCTGGCGCGACTCCGTACGGCAATCACGACATCGCGATGACCGGTACGGACGCCTATTGCATGATTCCGACGCCCTGTAACGGCATACTGCCGCCGCCCTCGGCCGCCGTGGCCGACGCGGCGGCGGCGGCGGTGCCGTCAGAACCGCCGCGGATGACGACGACGGCGCCAGCGCAGTATCCGCCGGCCATTACGGGCTTTCATGCAGGAATGATGCCGTACGAGATGTCGCAATCCTTCCTGCAAAACGGCTACACGTCGGCGGCGAGCCAGGGGTTTGCCGGCGGCGTCGGCACGCCGAGCTCGACGTCGCTGGCGGCGGTACCGGCGGCGGCGGGCGCGCCCTGGTGCTCCCCAGCTGGAGCGCCGCCGACACCCGCGCAGCATCTCAAGCCGGCAGGCGCCTTGCCGTCGCCGTTTCTTTCTCCGCCGCCGCTGCCGACCCTTCAGCCGCCGCCGCCACCACCACACCTACCATACGCGCCGCAGACGCTGCTGGATTTCTCAGCCGGCGCAGCTGTAAAGGACGTCGGCATTCCCGTAGAAGGCGATGATTTGTACGCCGGTCTGTATGACCACGGTGTTTTGGGTGGCGGCGGCGGTGGCGGTGGCGGCGACGCCGCGGCTGGCGCGGCTGGCGGCGCCGGAGGCGGCGGCGGCATGGACGTGGCGGCGGCAGCGGCGGCGGCGCACCGGGATGCCTTTGCCTACCTAACCGCGCAGCACATGCAGCTTCTGGCGGCCATGGCGCCCGGTCCCAGCGATGACGACATGCAGCCCCTGCCGCCGCCAGAGCTGCCGCCGCCGCCGCCGCCGCCGGCTTCGGCGGCGCCGCCGCTGCCGCCATCGCTGCTGCACCAGGCGCCCCCACCCGCTCCAGCGCTGTACCACCACAGCCCCGGCGTAGACCTTTTCAACAACCAACTGCAATACCCAGATAATGATGCGCAAGCACATCCGGAGCAGCAGATCCAAATCCAGATGCAGCAGATCCAGGAATTCCAGCAGGAGCAGCAGCTGAAGCCTCCGGAGCAGCAGCAGCAGCAGCAGCCCCCAGCGGACACTGGCTACATGGTGGCGCCGCGTCCCACCTTCGCCACCGGCTCCTTCGCGGAACCCACGCCTCGGCCGACCCACATCCCCTCGGGCCCGCCCCTCGCTCTGGTGACGGGGACCGCCGGCGGCGGCGGCGGCGGCGGCGGCGGCCTGCCGGAGCGCTCCATAAGCTTCAGCGGATATCTGGGCGTGCATTCGCAGCTCGATGTGCCGCTGCCGCCGCCGCCGCCGGCGTCGGCGCCGCCGCTGCTGCTGTCGGCGGTGCGCCCCGATAGCGTGGGTCAGGGCCTGTCGCATATGGCGATGGTGCCGGCTGCGGCGGCCGCAGGCAGTGGCCTGGTTGACGGCGGCGGCGGCGGCGGTGGCGGCGAGGCGCTGACGCTGCAGCCGCTTGGACCGTACGGCATCGCGCCGGAGCCGTACTCCGAGGCCATTACGCCGAGGCTCATATCCAGCCACGCGTCGCCCTTTGCGCTGTTCTCGCCGCCGAGGAATGTCGTACAGTCTTCACAGAATGCCGTACAGTTCCAGTCACCGCTGCCGCCGCCGCACCCCTTCGTGCCGATGTGTCTGCCGCACACATCGTCGCAGCAGCAGCTGCTGCTGCAGCCTCAGCAACAGGAGCCTCAGCCAGAGCTGCTACAGCCGCAGCCGCCATGCCCGCTTATCCTGCCGGGGCAGCACCAGCATCAGCAGGGATTTGGGTCGCAGATAGAGGCCCTGCCGGACCCCGTGGAGACCCAGGCGGCGGCGGCGGCGCCGCCGTCGATAACGGCGGCGGATCTCACCTCGGCGCCAATGGATTTGGACATCCCCGGCAGCAGCGGCGGCGGCGGCGCCGCCGGCGGCAGCGGCGGCGGTCGGGACGCACTGGTATGCGGTGGTGTTGTGGACGTGCCGCCGCAGCTGGTGATTGGGCCGGTGGATGAATTCGGCCACGCGCCGGTGCCAACGGCAGCGCCTGCATCGCCCGCGGCTGCGGGAGGTGCAGGAGGTGGAGCGGGCGGCAGGTCGGCGGGCAGCCCCCGGCCCGCGGGCACGCCGCAGGCGGCGATGGCCTTCCTACGGCAGGTACGGCAGCGCGTGTACGGCAGCGTGTCTTGGTCCGGCGTTGCGTCGCGCGTGATCAGGGTTCTGTCGGTGCTTCAGCGGCTGCGACGCGCGTCGGCCTTTTCTCCTTTCTTTTTAACCTTGCTTGTGACGCACTCGTAATCTCGTTTGCGCCTCTCTCCCCCGCGCCGCCCACGGGGCTGGTTCCCACGGCCCTCGTTCCTGCAAGGTGATGAACGACGGCGGCGACATCGGCGGCCATGACGAGCGCCTGCGCGACGTGCTGCATTCGATGGACTCCACACCGTTGGCGGTTGGCGGCGCTACGGCAGCGCCGTACGGCATGGGCGACGGCGGAGGCGCCTTGCGGACCGGCGGCGGAGGCGACGGCGGCGGCGGCGGCGGCGGCGCTGCGGGCGAGGACGACGGCGACTCTCACCAGGAGGCGGAGGCGCATGCGGACGACGCCGACAGCGGCCCCGCTGCCGGTAAGCGTGGGCGCGAGGACCATGTCGGTTTGTGTAGGTGTAGATGTCATCGGCGTGTGTGAAATCCGTCGGGAAATTCGCGATAATGCTTTTCCCGACGCTGCGAAACTGCGAATCAGATGGAGAGCCGCTGCGCCCCGGGATGGATGTGTAATCTGGGCTTAGAAACTGTACAACCTGTGAGTCGGCTGGTCCCCGAGGGTCGTACCCTCCTCCCGGAGGCGAGTTTGGGTTGAGCGAGCTGGATTGTTGGTTGGCGCAACAGAAAGAGGCATCAGTGCATCGCAGCACAGTAGGACAGTGACTGGTATTCCCCTTGCGCGTCCACCGGGGCCCGCAGGGCGCATAAACGGCGGGGGGAACGGCGCGCAAGCGGCAGCGGCGGCGGCGGCGCCGCCGCCGCCGCCCACGTCACTTGGCTACGGCACTCATGTCGGGCCAGGGCAAGGCCCACTGCCGCTGGCAGAGCGTCCGGGGCCGAGCGCTGAGGGTCTAGGCGAGGAGCGCGGGGTAATCCGATCCGATGGATTGGCCAACGGCCGCGGCGGCGGCGTTGCCGCCGCCGCTGGCGTGGCGGGTGCGACGGAGCGGCAGGGCAGCAGCACGGCGGCGGCGGATCGCTGGCTCGATGCCGCCGCCGCGGCCGCCGCCACCGCCGCCGCCACCCCGCCCGCGGAGGCGGGCGCGCTGCGCAGTACGGCAGCTGTGCTCAAGTCCGCAGAGCCGGGGCGGAACGAGAAAGATAGCGGCGGCGGCGGCGGCAGCGCGGACACCGCCCTCATGGCGCAGCAGGAGCAGGGTCCTGGGGGCGGCGGAGCCGAAGATAAGAAGCACGAGGCCCGGACATGGGCGCAATCGTCACCGCAGGAAGCCGAATGGAAGCAGCAGCATCAACAGCAACTGCTGCAGGACCATACGACGGCCTTGCAGGCGTGGGACGAGCGCGATCTGGCGGCAGCGGCGCCGCCGGCGCTGGCCGAGCTGAATGGGTCAGCACCGCCGGCCGCGATTGCGGTGGCGGCGAGGGCGGTGGCGGCAGTTAAGGAGGAGGCGGGACCGCGACCCGCGCCGGGCCCTGTCATTAAGGAGGAAACGCACGACAGCGGCGGCGGCGGTGGCAGCGACAGCGATGACGAACACGAACATGTTTACGGCATGAGACAGCCCGGCGGCGGCGGCGACGATGGCGGCGGGTTCGCAGACCGTCGTGTCCTACAACCGTCACGGCGGGCCCGCGGCGGCGCCGCCGACGCGGCGGCGCCACCCGGCGGCGGCGGTCGCCGCGGCGGCAGTGGCGGCGCCGCCGCCGCCGCCGGCGCTTCGCCGGTCATCGTGGATGGTTTCCACCCCGACTGGCTCGTCGTACTGACAACCGACAACCGTTTTTTCCAGCCCTGCCCCACCTGCAACCCGCAGCACCCCGGCAGCCGCGATGCGCTGATGACGTACTTGGACGTAACGGAGCCGTACAGCCCGGGGGTGTGCAGCTACTGCAGGCCCGCAAGGCTCAAGGCGGGGCATCGGTGAGGAGCGCGGCCGGGGCGGGGCTGGGGCGGGGCGGGGCGGGGCCGGTGCGGGGCGGAGGGGGCGGCAAGGCGCGGCGGAGCGGGGCCGGGGCCGGGGCCGGGGCGGGGCTGGGCGAGGCTGGGGCGGGCGGCAGGGCGGGGCGGGGCGGGCGGCAGGGCGGGGCGGGGCGGGGCGGGACGGAGCGGGGCGGAGCGGGGGCGGGGCGGGGCGGGGCGGGCGGCAGGGCGGGGCGGGGCGGGGCGGGGCGGGGCGGGGCGGGACGGAGCGGGGCGGAGCGGGGGCGGGGCGGGGCGGGGCGGGCGGCAGGGCGGGGCGGAGCGGAACGCAGCAAGTCGCCCTCGGATCATCCAGGAGGGCGACCAGCGGGGGTCCGCGCGATGGGTTTCAAGAAGGAGGCGAACCGGCTCATGTAACGTTGAGAAAGAGCGCCTGCGTGCGCCTGCGTGCGGTGCAACCCATGTCCCGCAACCCACCTCCCGCTTCGCGTCCCAGGCTCTCCGTTCCCAACCGTTCACGTCCCTGTCTCGTCCTCCTGCCCTCTCTCCGCTTCTGCTCAGGTTGCTGCAGGTTCGGCGCAGCACCTACCACGAGGTCGTACAGGTACGATATGTACGGAGATGGTCGTACAGGCGGCCCCCTTCAGGTGACGACCTCACGCTGGTCGCCAAAACGCGCGCGTTCGCGTGTGCTCGCGCACGGGCCCCGAACCCCGGGTATTGTTCTTTTGGCCAGTGATTGGAGAGCCACCCTAGCTAGGCAACGCGCGCTGCTTAGCAAACACCCGGCGATGCGCCCTCCACCCTATGCCCTCTCCTCACCGTCTTCCATTGCGCTGCACTGCACCCCACCCTACCGCACCCCTCTCCTTCCCCTCTGCCTCCCTCTGCCTCCCTCCCTCTGCCTCCCTCCCCCTCCCTCTGCCTCCCTCTCCTTCCCCTCCCCCTCCCTCTCCTTCCCCTCCCTCTCCCTCCCCCTCCCTCTGCCTCCCTCTGCCTCCCTCCCCCTCCCCCTCCCTCCCCCTCCCTCTGCCTCCCTCTGCCTCCCCCTCCCTCTCCGCCCCCTCCCTCCCCCTCCCTCTGCACAGGTGGCTGATGTGGCGCCTCTGTTGGATCTGGAGGGGGTCCAGCTCTACACCATAAACCACGCCAGGGTGAGGGGGTGGGTGGGCGAGTGGGCGGGGGAGCCAGCACTGGGGAACGAGTACCGTACCGTACCGTATCGTACAGTGCCGTACCGTATCGGTACTTCATCCAGGCCGCGCCGCCGCAGCTGCTGTTTCTGCTGCTCCCGCGCCTGGGTTCCGGAGGTGCTCGCTCGCTCGCCGCGCCGCGCGTGAACACATACATCACATACCTTCTGTAGTTTGTAGTTTGTGCGCAGAAAGAAACACCTCAATCCGAAATTCGCCCCCGTCCCCGTCCCCGTCCCCGCCCATCCCTGAAGCGACTGTGTAAGTCGCTACAGAAAGCGACTGTGCATGCAATCTCGTTTTTTTGCATTTGTTTGGCTTAATCCTATTCGGCCGTTTAACACTGCCTGCTGCCTGCCGCCGCTGCCGCCCCTGCCCGCCGCTGCTGCCGCTTTCTGTCTCGTTCTGCCCTTTCCTTCCCTGCCCATTCCTTCCCTTCCCTGCCATGCCCTCCCCTCCCCCGCCCTCCCCTGTCCCCTCCCCTCCCTTCTGCCTCCCTCCCGCTCCCGCTCCCGCTCCTCAGGTTGTGTTCCTACGCAGCCGGCCCCAGGCCCGCCCCCCCAAGGGCGCCGCAATGCCCTCCCGCTGCGAACTGGACGGGCGGCAGCTGATGGACGCAGCGGCCCGGTACTGCTCACTCAGGCGAGAGGGGGGAGGAGGAGGAGGAAGAGGAAGGGCGGGGGAGGGGGCGGGGGCGCGAGGGTGGAGGCTGGAGGCGGGAGGAGGAGGCGGGGTGGAAGGGCGTGAGCAGAAGGGAAGGGCGGGGGGCGGGGCGGGTCGGGGGGCAACAAAGAAGGTACCGCAAGGTGGGATGTTGGAGGGTGTTGGATGTTGGTGGGGCGTTGGTAAGGGTGTCGGAGTGGAGTCTTAGCGTCCCCGTGTGTGATAGGTAGCGAGGGAGACCGTGCGTGTTCATGGCTGCATGGCTGCGTGCGTGTGTGTATGTGAGTGTGCGCGTGCGTGAGATAATCGCGGCACGGGGGTTGTGCCGTCGCAACGAGGTGCGACGGCCCAACGAGGTGCGACGGAGCATTAGCGACGGGTGACGTGCGGTGCGGTGCGGTGCGGTTTGGGTTTTAACCCGCTCGGAGGAATTCCCCCCCCCTGCTACCTACTGCCACACCTCGGTGGCAACTTGGTGGTATCGCCCTTCCGCCCTATCCGTCAAAAAACCAACAATCTTATCCGTACCCGCACTGTCCCGCCGCCGCCGCCACAGGTGCAAGATGGAGGCCGAGCCCGAAAGCAGTCTCCTGGACGTGCAGAGCCCCGCCGCCGCGGCCGTCATGGCGCACATTGCCGCCGGCGGCGATGGAGGCGCCGCCGCCGCCGCCGCCGCCGCTGCTGCCGGCCGCGCCAGCCCGGGTCCGCCCCCTTCCGCCGCCGATGCGGCACGCGCCTCGACGTCCGGTCTGCCCATCTCGGCCCACGCGAGGGGCGGCCTGGCGCGGGCCGGCGGCGTCGCTGGCACCGGCGCGGCGCAGCTCTGGGGTCCGTCGACGCCGCCACGAGCAGCACCGGACGTCGATGTGGGCGACGCTGGCGGCGGAGGCGGCGGCGGAGGCGACGAAGCGGCGGCGGCGGCGGCGCAGGCGCCGCCGGTGGTTGAGGAAAGCCGAGGAAAGCGGCGCCGTACTGAGGCCAGGGTCAGCGCCGCCGCTGCCGCCGCCGGCGAGCTGGGGCCCAAACGCTTCGGTGGTAGCGGTGGCGGCGGCGGCGAAAGGGCTTCCGTAATCAGCCTTGCTAGGCACCGTACGGCAGGTCCTAGCTCCGCCGTACACCGGGCCGAGCAGCGCCGCCGTCGGGAGGAGCAGCTGCAGCTACTGCAGGGCCCGCCGCCCATGCCGCCGTACGACGACATGGAGATGGCGGAGGCGGCGGCGGCGACGGCGGCGCCGTCGGGGGCGCTGCCGCTGCCGTCACGGCAGCAGCAGCAGCAGCAATTCCTGCAGCGGCAGTTGCAGCAGCAACTGATGGAGCTTCGATGGCTTCTGCCGCCGCAGGGCGGCGAAGCGCGCGCGTTGCCGAGTGACACCGGCGCCGCCGCCGCGTCGCCAATGGAGGTCGACGCGGCGGCGGCAGCGGCTGGCGGCGATGTGGCCTTGCCGACAACCGCAGCAGGAGCGGCGGCGGGCGGTGCTGCAAGCAGCAGCGGCGCAAGGGGCGGGTACGGCAGCGACGGCGTCAACGGCCCGCGGCGGCGGCGGCGGGCGGCCGCAGAGCCGGCTGATACCGGGGCGGAGGGGTACGACGACGGCGGCGCCGCCGGCGGGCTGTTGCTTCTGGGAAAAGCGGCCGCCAGTCCGCGCAGCGGGACGCAGCTCCCCCAGTCCATATTAACGCGGCGCCAGCCGACGCTGCCGCCAGGCACCGCCGCCGACGGTGGCGAAGCGGCGGTGGCGGCGGCGGGTCTGCCGGCAGCGCCGTCCCCCAGCAAGTCCCCCGGTCGCCATGCGCGCTTCGGCCCCGCGCCCGCCTCGGCGCTTGGAGGCGTCAGTCTGCTCACGGAGGCACCGGCGCCGCCGCTGGAGCAGCGGCGGCCGTCGCCGTCGATGGCTGCGGCGGCTGCGCTGCCGCTGCCACAACAGCCGCCATCGCCGTCGCAGCGAGGTGACGGTGGCGGCAGTCAGCTGAGTGCCCAGCCCGCGGCTGGCGGCGCCGCTGCGTCGACAACGATGGCGAACGGTGGGGAGGAGGAGGGTGAGGCGGCGGAATGGGCGCCGCTTCCGTCCAGCAGTTATGTGGGCGGCGCCGGCGTCAGCGGCGCGCAGGGTGTGCTGGCGGCGGGTCGGCAGGACAGCATCACTGGCGGCGGCGGCGGTGGCGGCGGCTGCGGCGGCTACGTGACGCCAGAGCAGGTGCGTTGATGCCACCCGATGGGGGGCGGGAGAAGCTTCGGTTATAAATTGAATTTGGTTCAGCTACGGTTATCCAGCTACGGTTATGAGTCTAAACATTTGCTCGCCGCCGATGTTACCGCGGCTCCGAACTCTACATACGTGGCAGTAGGCTCCGAATCCGTACTGCCACTTTAAGCTATTTGCGTAAATTTCTGAAGTGCTGTCGTCGTTGGTATCAGGAATGCGATTATGATTGTATAAAATTTGGGTTCTGCTCGTTTTAACGGTCAACTGTCAACGTATCGCAGCGATAGAACGCGGAAATGCACGTTACGACTTCCAAATGACCATGAGCTAACAATGAGGGTATCAGCTGACAAAAGATGGCAACTGTCTACGTCTTGTGATGCCCGCAGCAGGTGGCGGCAGCAATGGTGGCGGCAGCAGCAGCGGCGGCGTCACCGCACCGGGCGCAGATCAGCCGCGGCGGCGGCGGCGGCGCCGCCAAGCCCTCAAGCAGCGGCAGCCTCGGCAGCTTCGGCGGCGGCGGCGGCGGTTATAACCTGATGACTAATCTGCCGCCTCTGCCCGGCCTCGAGCCCGATCCCTTGTCCGGATGGAGTGCCCTCATGCGACCCCAGCTGCCGCTGCCGCTGCTGCCGTCACCCCAGAAGCAACAAACCCAGGCGGTGCCGGCGCCGGCGCCGGCGCCGCTACCGCTACCGTACGGCGACGCTGGCAGCGGTGGCGGCGGCGCCGGCAGCGGGGAGGCCCCGGCGGTGGCGGCGTCGGCGCCGCGTCGGAGCAGCAGCAGGGGAGGCGCGCCGCCGCCGCGCAGCCCGGGAGGCGGCAGCGCGTCTGCCGCCGCTCGCACGGCGGCGGCGGCTGCAGCGGCTTCTCGCAGCAGTGCCCACAGCCTTGACAGCGGGGACACTCGGTCCACCGGAAGCCACCACCAGCAGCAGCAGTTGCAGCACCTGCAGCAGCTGCACCACCACCACAAACGCAAGGGCGCGCCACATCGCAGTGCACTGGAGTAGTGACGGGAGGAACAGGAGTGACGGGAGTGACGGGGTTGACGGGAGTGACGGGAGTGAAGGGAGTGACGGGGGTGACGGGAGTGACGGGAGTGAAGGGAGCGACGGGGGGAACGGGAGTGACGGGAGTGACGGGAGTGACGGGAGTGATGACGGGAGTGCGTGACGGGAGTGACGGTGGTGGCGGCTGTGTGTCTATCTTCTAATAAGGCACTCCTTGCGATGTTCCAAGGGATTCGATTGAAGAGATTCAATACAGGGCCGGTCGTACATACGTTGGTTAGGCAAGCCCACGCAGGCAGGGAAATGAACTAGGCAGGTGAAGAGGCAGTGAAGGGGCAAACGGGTCGACGTCGGCGGGGCGATATGCGATGGGGCGACGGGGGTACGGCCCTTTCGGGAGTGAGCGAGGGGATAAACGTGCACGCACGTACCCTCCCACCTACACATGAACAACAGAGGTTGGCAGATTGATCGGGGGATAGTTGCTCAGCGCAAGGCATCCCTGATCGCTACAGGGACCCACCGAATCACGGCTCGCCCGTATGATGGTGTATGTGTGGCTGCAGACAACGCATGAGGCCGACGGGGATCAATCGCTCAGTGCCCCAAACCGTAGTATCTCGATCGGCGGGAGGGCGGTAGCGGCCAATCGGAAGTTTCCGTGGCGATAGATGGTATGAGCGAATGGAGGCGAAGCGCGCCGCCGAATGCTCGGGGCTGGCCGGGGGGGCTGGGACGTACGACGCGGTGGCGGAGGCAGCGACGGGCATCAGTGCCTTCGGTGGCATGAGCAGGAGGACGGGAGCACCCTGCTTGCTGCTGATGATTGATGAGCGCATCCGGCGGGCGCAGGACCAGGCCATTCTGCGACCGGACCAGGGGCAAATTAGGGCCGAATCAGCGCCGGATCAGAGCCGGATCAGGGCCGGATTAGCCGACGGGGATGGGCGCATATACGGGGCCGGCACCTAGATAGGGGAGCGAGGACTGAGGCTTCTGAGGTACCACGGGCTCGCTAAACCTACCAGTCATGTGCTACCAGTCAAGAGGCGTTCTATCTGCGCTACGCTGCTGGCCGTGTCTGGTCTGGTCGTGGGGCGTTCATTGCTGCTGCGTCGTACTGTAGGCCCGGCGGTTAGCTAGGTCGCTCCCTAAGGCTACTGTACAAACCGCTGCTGTACAATCTGGTCGTGTGCGTGGGACCTCCGGTCGTGTGCGTGGGACCTCCGGTCGTGTGCGTGGGACCTCCGAGGCGGGGTACGGGGGTTGCCTCCCGCCTAGCCTACAGGCAGGCCTCCATTTGGTAGATGGCAGGAGCGAATTAATTGTTCTCGCCCCCCTCGGCGGTACCGTTGGCGGCGGGTGGTTTGTTGGGTTGGGTTGGATGGAAGGAGGGAACGACGACGTTGCGGCAAACGGCCTGGACGGATAATAATGTACATGCGCACCGCTAAGCCCCTCTAGCTGGACTGGTGTAAGCAGCAGAGCGGTTAGCGCGCGGGCCTGCGTGCACACTACGGACGGATACTTCTGTGCGCCCGCCCGCGCGCACGAGGCAGCAGGGAGACCGTGCCGGCAGTCCAGCTTTCCACCATCACCTCACCCTTATTAAAAATGCACTGAAGCTCTTCGCGGGTATATTTCTTATATGAATATATGAATATGTTTGGCCTATGAACGAACGAATGCGGGAAGTAAAGCCCAGTAGCAATACTCTCAGTAGCTGCTGCACCAGGATCCACCCACTCTATCTGCGACGCAACCGCCGCAGGTGCAACGTTGAACCTGGCTGCTGCACCTTGGCCTTGACACAGTCCTTCTTATAACACGTGGTACCAATGACTGCGGTGTACAAAAAAATGTGTATCGATCGGACAACTCATCATGCTTGAGACGCTTTTGTTAGCGGTTACCTGACACTCGCTCGCGCACAGGCCCGCCCGCCGCCGTACGGTGTTGACGTCGATGATTATCATCATCATCTTCATCATCATCCATTATTGACGCAAACGGCCCTCAATAGCTTGCCTTAATTACCAATACGCTCGTTCCCCTGATACCTGACCAAGAACATTCCAGTGAGTTTCACCACTTCACCAACAGCAGCGAATCAGCCGCCGTTTCCTGCCCCATCCAGCAAGAAACCGCTCGCTCCATTCAAGCCGCCGTGATAGATTAGTGAAGGTTGCTTGGATTGATGCATCGTCCTGCAGCGCTCCGCCTCCATCTCACCCTAGCTACCCGTCTCGTCAGGTGCGATAACGAACCGCACATTCACTTTGCCTTGTGGCGGCCAGCCAGAATCGCATCTACCGGTTCGTCCCCCGTCTTGAATTGTATATATCCATGCCATGCGAAACCGCCCCAACTAGAAGGGCCACCCCGTGGTTCGTCATGGAATGCGTTATTAACACCTCGAGCTGCTGTATGTTACAACAACACCCGCCTCGCTCGAGCTGTGAAATCGATGTGGTGGTGGTAGTGGTCATAATTACGTCGCCCCTGCCAAATGCCCCGCCATAACACAGTCTGCAAGGAGATTAGGGTCGAGATGCCGATGATGGGGACAACGAGCCGGGTGGTGGCACACTTTTTATGTGCAGTCACGCGGCGGCGACGGCGGCCGCGGCGGGGATTGAGGCCGTGTAACTGGACGCAAGGGGTAAGTTTCAGGCTTGGCCCGCGCGGGCTGCGGGGGCGGTTGTGCGAAGCAGTGCGTGAAGGGTCGAGGAAAGCTGCATGTATCTGTATATATACGGATGGCCACGCACGCGCAGCGGTGTCAGGTGAGGAATGCATGCACCGGTGCGTGATCCTTTTGGGTCCACTGTATATATAACGGTTCGCTCGGACCTGTGCGTATATATGGCTGGTATATATGCCGGGGGCGTCGCGGGCGCTGTTTCGCTGCGTGCCTCATCATGATGGCGTGTTGACCACGTCCTCCCATCGCATACATGAGGTGCTGCAAGTAGTCTTGCAATAACAGTGGTTGTTGGAAACATTATGGTTTATGCCCGGGAAGTCGCCACTGCTGGGAAATGGCATGCATGCTGTACCTAGATAGGTGCAAGGTGTTTTCGATGTAAAATGGGCTTCAAACTCTTCCAGTATGCATTTATCTCGTGCATATGGTTTTGGCCTGTTTGGGGAGGGCGCTGCGACCACCCCGCCCTCGGCTCGCGGCTCGGCCGTGACCCAGCCACCTAAACCGTGAGGTCAACCATTCCCGAAGAACCACATGCAGGCAAGTCCATTTGTGTCGTCGGAAGTAGGCCAATTAAACCCCAACAAAGCCAAGGGGGGCGCTTGCCAATCAAATAAGTTCGAGACCCAGCAGGACAAAGAGATACCGGTATGCCACGGCTTCAATCAAGGAGCGAGGCAGCAGGGGCTCACTATTCACTTTATGCATGTGCATTTTCGGAGTGCCGATCGAGAACCCACAATAACCCGCGCCGGCCGGATAGCCAAGGCTCCGTTATGCCACAAATTAAGAGACGAATGCTTGCTTGAAAACGTGCCATTGGTGTTCATGCATGGATGTGAGGTTCGGGTGCGCAGATGCCTCCGAAAATGCATGCAGTAGACCTCCGAAAATGGTTTTAGGGCGGGGTGATTGCGGGGAAACCCTCCAGCAACCACATTATTTCTGTGTCATACGGGCATTTAATCTATAAAATGTATCATGTAAAATCGAACACGGGGGGATTCCGGGCCGCGAAAGGGATTTCAGGCGCAGGGACATGCATGCATGCATGCATATGGAACGAAAGCTGTGGAAAGGCTCATGATGAACAGACCGCGCGGCATGCATGGGGCACGCACAGAAACTGAGGAAACCGTGGAACGTGTCACTTCTGTATGTTCCCTGCTGGAGGAACAGCAGCCCTAGCTAGAAATCAACTTTGCCAGCCCTACCATGGGACGATGGTAAGGCAACGCGCGGCTCGGAGTCCTCAATATATACGTAGGCCAATAGTGAATGCAATGCATCGGGCCACATTCATTCATGGATTGCAAGTCGTCATGTTACCTTATATATATAGCTCGGCTGCGGAAAAGGACAGGCGGGCCTGCTAGATTGTTCGGTGCGCCCCACTTGGGTTGCACTCTTATCTCACTGCTGGCGGTGCACACATCCCCCGCCGCATGGCGCAACCTGGTGACACTTGGTGGACCACATCGCCCCACCTCCTTCCCGTCGACCAAGAGCGGTGCGTGCCTGCGATGGTTTCTGTAAAAACGTGAAGGGGCGGTGGGGTTTTGCCTACTCCGGAATTGCGTGTACGGCGGTTTTGCCTGCCCTGTCATGACTGGAATAAAATGGGCCAAACTCTAATAATAAGACTTACTTCACTGACGTATAGTAAAGCAATAATTAAAGTCAAACTGGCATCGATTCTATCACATATTGCTTCATCACACGCAGTGAATCAGGTGACCTAGGTGACTCACTGGTTTCACTCGTTCCAGCATTCTCCAAGCCGCCAAGGCCAGCCGGCTTAGAGCGTTTGCACCATCTTTTACCTTGTTATATCATCTGGTAAGATGAAGGCACTGTACTGAAGTTTTGCACCTGTCTGCCAGCTTGGCGGACTTGATTGTCAAACTTATGCTGGCCCCAAAGCCGACGGGGCTTAGCCGCCCTTCGCCCGCCGGTTGCCGATATCAGCTTGCTTTGCTGAGTGGAAGCTTTACATCAGTAACCTTTCCTTGTCTTCACAACCCCCAGGGCTAATAAATGACCCCGACCCCGAAGCCGTCAAAAGGCCAGCAGCAGGGCACCGACTTCAGGCTGCGCGTGAGGAGGCCCAACAACTTCTATGCCTCCTTTAATACCTGGTGGCGTGAGCTGAAGGAAAAACTTGGCAGGCGCCCGAATATCATCGAAATCCGGCAGTAAGTGACGCAGGACAATTCAGTGCGCAAGATAATGGGTATAGACAAGTGCTCATGCATACATATGCGCGGCGTTTTTCACAGGTGGTACGCGGACAATGCGAAAAACGAATGGCCAGACGAGGAACGCCGACCGTCCGTGGAAGAGGTCGAGGCAATTGCAAAAGGGTTGCGCTCTAAAAAGGATGTCCAGGCATACTTCCAGGCTCACCGCCAGGTATGTCCAACGTGTGCCGGGACTTGGGGCGGCGGGTGAATTCCTCCGCCTTCCTCAAGGAACTGTATGTCGTCTCCCGGAGGCAACTCCGTGCATGACGTTCTAGTATAAAGGCATTTTGCAACCAGGCTTGTCGGTGGCCTAGGTGCTATACGGACAACGAACCGCGCGCTGACTCAATGATTGCTTTGCTGCATGACGCGGTCGCTACACCTATCGGTGCAATAGCGTCGTTTCGCAAGTCTCATCATTATCGCCCGAGCCAAGATTAATTTCGTGATCATGTTCCAACCACGCACGCTTTTGCATTCATTAAACCACCCGCCGCGCCGATGTCACGCACTCGCAGAAGAAGAAGGCCGAACGCCAGGCTTGCGAGATGGACAAGAGCGGCAAGCCAGCCGCCATGGAGACGGACTCCGACCCTTTCAGCGGAGCATCCAAAGCAGCGGTATTGCCACCGGCGAGGGAGAGCATCAGGCCCCTGCTGGTGGCCGCGGCGCCGCAGCCCGCAGCAGCTGGCGCCAGCATCACCTACGCCTCGGTACTCCCCGTGCTGCAGCAAATGCCCACTTCCCCGGTATCGCTCGGGCTCTCCAACCACACGGAGATCATCGCCAACGTCGCCGGTGGCACCATCGCCTGCAAGAGCAGCCCCCATGGGCTCACCGCCGCATCTGCTGCCGCTCCCGCGCCGCCCACCCGGCCGCGAACGCCCTCACCTGACCGCCATGAGCCGGTCGGACCCCGGGAGCCGCTCTCCCAGCCGCGGGAGCTGCAGGCGCAACTCCAGCTCCACCACCTCCACCATCCTGACTACCGGCAGCCCCACCACCTCCAGCCCATTTTCCCATCGCCGACGACGCGGCTGGTGCGGCAAGCGGAGGTGAAGTGGAACTCGGCGACCACGGTGGCGTGGTGCGGACCTGCGGCCGGCAGCAGCAACACGGCCCTGCCGCCGTACAACCCTGTCTACATTTCGCGCCCCGCCGCTAACCGCCAGCACGGATTTGTTGGACACCCCACCGAACCGCCGCCGCCCCAGCCAGTGTACTACATGCTTCAACCCGTACGCGTGGCCGCATTCTCGTCCCAGTCGCGGCCTCAGTACCCGGAGCCGGTGCACGACAGTGGCAGCTTTGAACCAGTTACACCAGCGCGTGCGCGACCTTCGGCGTCGTACAAGCCGTACATGGCGCCTCCCGCGTCGTACATGGCGCCTCCCGCGCCGTACATGGCGCCGCCCGCGGCAGGGCATTTCCTGGATCTGCCCTGCCGGTCGGAGCTGGCGGTGTCCCGCAGTGCTGCCGCCGCTGCCGTGCCGTTGGTGGTGACGGAGACGCAGTGCGGGTCGCAGCTGAGGCCGCCGGAGTGGGTGGTGGCGGTGGAGGACGGGGGGTTCTTGGATGCGTTGCTATCGGCCGACCAAGACGACGCGGACGACTCATGCGATAGTAGTAGCTAGTAGCTCAGAGCATCGAGACAAAGCCATCCCAGCATGAGTCGTCCGCGTCGTCTTGGTCTGAGCTACTAGCTACTACTAGTAGAGTGGGGGCGAACGTGTTATCTAGGGTAGATATCGCTGTAACAGTTGACTGCTGCGGCGGCGGCACATGCAGAACCGTTGATATTATCAATAACGAAGTAGTTGTGATATAGCTAATTGCGCGGCAATGGGTAACGGACGACCTGCCCATCGCCTCGCCATGCACGGGCATTGCAGTGCGGTGCTGCCCCACCGGGGGCGGGTACGTAGGGCGCGCACTTGATTATGTTTTCATAGCTTGACACGTAAGCTAGCTCGATGGGTGGCCTGGGATAGGAATGTGTATGTGCGGCTGGGCAGGCAGAGATAGATCTGCGTCAAAAAGGGTGCGAACGAAGCGAGGGCCGCACGACATGAGCGCGACCATCCTTTAGCATGAATAGATAGATGAGGCCGCACTGCGTCGGCCGCCTTGGATTTATTTGTTTGCGGGTTTTGTTTGCGGGTTTTGTTTGCGGTTTTGTTGGCAGCGGGACGAACTTGCGGGCGGGTCTGTTGGCGGGCGGCGGCTGACTGATGTGGCTCATCATCAGGTTGGGCTGCCCGCCGCCGGCAGTACAATCAACGCAGGACGACTTGCTTGATTGATCAAGTAGTTGCGCTCGAGTACGCATATGCGTGTGTTTGTATCGCTTTTGCTGTTTATTTAGCTGTAGTGATGGGCTGGTTGGTCATCACACGACCACTACGTATGTGCGGCATGTACGCACCGCGTGCAAGGTTAGGGATAGATAGCGCACGCTTGGGTAACTGGACTGGGGCGTTTTCCTCTTAACATGTTCCGCGTTGGTGGTTCCTCCCGCGTGTGCGGCTGCTGTGTTATGACGTTGGCTTGCCGTTTGTTGGACTGATCCTCGATGTGCTTATTACAAAGAAGGCCCCACGGCCCGGCCGGAGCCACGCTTTCTAGGACAGCATTTTATTTTCGGGTCGTGTCGTCCCTTTATTGTCGGGTCACTTTGACGTACGTATGTACATGTTCTTGGATAATACATGAAATTAGGTAATTTGAGCGGCTCGCTCGTGCGTGCTAATGCGCAACTGCACACGGACGTAGCAATGAGGCGAGCTGGTGTGGAGCACGCACGCCCGCATGACGTTCTCATCATCCCCAAAGTTATATTTCTGCTGGTAGCTAGGCATTATTTATAAGGACCGCTTTCGTAAATGACTCTTATTAATAGGCGCCGTAGAAGATGCCGGACATTGAGATCCCGGATCCAATAAGCGCTGCGTGGCCTTTGTACTGCTGATCGATCGTAACTTTAGGAGGGGCGGCTTCATTCCGACGGTAGCTGTCGTGCGGACACGTGCGTTGACTGTCTTACCGCACGATCTATCGTTACACGCATGCGCTGAATGGGCACGATACTCGGCCTTATGTGCGGGGCGTTCGCTTGTTTGTTCGGGTATGGGTAGTTTCACGACAGGCTGAGGACGCGTGTATATGCAGCTGTCCCTTTGCTTTGCGAGAACGTACATCCTATACCGTATGGATGGTTACGGTCTATGACCTGCTGGTACGCACGACAGTGCTGCATGCTTGTCTCACTGTTTCCCGCCGGCGATTTGACAAAGCGGCGTAGCTAGTTCCGCATTTACGAATTAGTTGATCCCCCCCCCCCCCGCATACATACTCGTCCGACGGATACTCGCTGCGTCTATACATCCATCCATCCATCCATCCATCCAAGGCATACATCCATCCGTATCCGACACATATATATCCGCATCGACACTGACCGGGCGAATGCACGTTTTCACTTTTTCATCAAGACCCAAACTATGACTGCCGTACTGCCCTCGGTTCTGTGTTGGGCGGGGGCCCGCTGGGCTGCGCCGGCGCCGCGCGCGCCCCCTGCTGCTGGTAGGCGGGTTCGCCTCGGGTCGCTTAGGTGGTGGGCGGCGCCGGCGCGGCGGTGCTCTCTGCCTTAATAGCAGGTCCCCGCCTCGCCGTCTGTCGGCTCTGCTGCTCCGCTCTGCTGTGTAAGGCCTTCGGCAATCGCGGTTCTGTCTCTTGCCCGGCGGCTCGCTCTTCCCCTCAGCCCGGCAGCCTGGCTGTCTTTGCTAGGAGCGAGCGACTAGGGCACGAAGCCGCATGTCGAACTGCACGTAAGTGAGCTCTTACGTTCCGATCGACCGAGTGAAGCGTGGCTGGCTGCCCATTTTATCCATGCGCAATAACCCTGCCGCCTAGGTATGGAGACCGTGCACGAAAGACCCATCGCATGTATAGTCGCCTGTTTTCAGGTCACACTACCTCTGCCTGCTGGAGATTCCCATCCTGGATTGCAGATCATCCTCTGCAGATACATACCTGGTCAAAAATCTGCAATCCAGGATGGGAATCTCCAGCAGGCAGAGGTAGTGTGACCTGAAAACAGGCGACTATACATGCGATGGGTCTTTCGTGCACGGTCTCCATACCTAGGCGGCAGGGTTATTGCGCATGGATAAAATGGGCAGCCAGCCACGCTTCACTCGGTCGATCGGAATGTAAGAGCTCACTTACGTGCAGTTCGACATGCGGCTTCGTGCCCTAGTCGCTCGCTCCTAGCAAAGACAGCCAGGCTGCCGGGCTGAGGGGAAGAGCGAGCCGCCGGGCAAGAGACGGAACCGCGATTGCCGAAGGCCTTACACAGCAGAGCGGAGCAGCACAGCCGACAGACGGCGAGGCGGGGACCTGCTATTAAGGCAGAGAGCACCGCCGCGCCGGCGCCGCCCACCACCTAAGCGACCCGAGGCGAACCCGCCTACCAGCAGCAGGGGGCGCGCGCGGCGCCGGCGCAGCCCAGCGGGCCCCCGCCCAACACAGAACCGAGCGAAGCAACACCAACCCACGGGGCGGAGCCAGAGCCCGACACCAACACCAGAACCAGCCAAAACGGGGCGCGTAACCCCACGAAACAACCTGCCAGCGGGCAAAACGGACCTGCCGAAAGCCAAACCTCGCGGGACAACCGGACAACTCCAAGCGGCCGCACCTGCCCAGGGGAGAGCGGGGCGTACACGACACCAGGCACTAGCGTGCTAGGCCGACGCAAACGACCACGACCGAGGACAGCCTCTCTCGACGCCCACAGCCTCTCCCTCGGAAAAACAAACTCCTAAACCTCCGGCAGAACGCGAACAGACTTGGACGGAGGAGTACACGAATGGAACACGATGGGAACGTGGCCGCGGAGGTTCATGGCTCCGGCATGGTGGCAGGGACACGCGCCGCCGAGCCAGCCGGCCTGGGGATGGGTGGGTGGGGATTAGTATGCGACAGAAGAATACCTTCTGTCGGCAAAACTGCTCACGACTATGAAGACAGGATGTCTGAACTGTTAGAATGTGATCTAGGACAACACGACTGTTACACGTGGTCAGGTAGCGTTGCGCTCCGCTACTGACTGCCCTTGCACTCAGGCGTTCATGTGTCCGTTAGTGATGCCGGGCACAGGCACACTACATGGATATAAGGCTGGCACAGCCTTCCCTGCCGTACGGCTATCAGCTGTCACCTGATGACAGCCGGCCTATCAACACGGCTTGACGAGCGGTCTCCTAAAGACCTTGGGGCGGCACGATACCCCAATTCTCCAACACGCCCCCTCGAGCCGCACAAGGGCTGAGGTTCGGCTAAGAGCAATAATGCTCCGGGAGAGTTGCCCGAATCGCCCCATTGGGCATTGGTCTGCCTTGCACTCGGCAAACTGACTCAGTCTCGAAGACAGCAAACTCGGACGTTTCCTAGCGCCCCCTCAAGCTGAAAGACTACTCACAACCAAAGACTACTCCAGAATCCTATCCTGCCACAAACTCGCCACCGTTGCACTTCTTAGCCAGGCAACCTGCTCGATTCCTCAGACTGGCGGCTAAATCGCTCCCAAACGCAAACCCCTCCCAAAGCGCTAGCTGCCCCCCTTACACGACTCCCAGTGCGGTACGGCAGCGCACAAACTTGCTCTCTCCAAGCGCCTTGGTGAGGATGTCCGCCACCATGTCGTCAGTGGTGCAGTAGCTGAGCTTCACCTCTCCGCGCGCAACCCGCTCACGCACGATGTGGTGATGCACGTCGATGTGCTTGGAACGCACCGACGTGATGGGATTGTTGCCCAGGCTGAGCGCGCCCTGCGAGTCCAGCTGGATGCTGACCGCGTTGTGCGGCAGACCGAGGTCCGCCGCGAGCTTGCGCAGCCACAGTGCCTCCCGCACGGCTGCTGCTGCAGCTTGGTACTCAGCTTCCACGGACGACGCGGCCACAGTGCGCTGCAGCTGGCTACTCCAGCTCACCGCTGCGCCACCGAGCATGAACGCGTAGCCCGAGGTAGAACGGCGCGTGGCCGGGTCGCCGGCCCAGTCCGCGTCACTGAACCCGTTGAAGCTGATTGCGGCGCGGCTGCGGCTGTACCGCAGTCCCATGCTGCGCGTGCCGGTAAGGTAGCGCAGCACGCCCAGCGCGTGGGTCATATGTGCCTTGGTGGGCGTCGCCAGATGCCGCGCGAGCATGCTCAGCGTGTAGGCGATGTCCGGGCGGGTGTTGGTCGCCAGGTAGTTGAGCTCGCCGACAAGAGCACGGTAGCTGCTGGCGTCCATCTCCGCCGGTTGGGCGGTGCTACCCGGCAGCAGGCGCGTGCCAGGGGACATGGGGATGGCCCGCGGCTTGGCGTCAGTCATACCGTGGCGTTGCAGCAGCTGCTCAACGTAGTGCTGTTGGGTGAGCGTAATGACGCCCGCACGGCGATCCTGAGCGATCTCCATACCCAGGTAGTGACGAGCCTCGCCCAAGTCCCGCACCTCGAAGCAGCTCGCGATGGCGGCCTTGGCCGCCGCGACCGCCTGCTCCGTTGCCGCCACCACCAGCAGGTCGTCCACGTGCACCAGCACGTAGACGGGCCCGTCCGGCTCGCGCTTGACGAAGAGCGCTGGGTCGGACGTGGACGGCTCAAACCCCAGTTTTCCGAGCTCCGCAGCCAGCTTGGCGTACCAGCAGCGTGGGGCCTGCTTGAGTCCGTAGATGGACTTGCGCAGCTTGCAGGCCACAGACGCATCGCCAGTGCTGTAGCCGGGAGGCTGCTGCATCCACAGCTCCTCCTCCAGCTCGCCATTGAGAAAGGCGGTTTTGACGTCCATCTGGTGAACGTGCAGCTGCTTGTGGGCCGCAACCGCCAAAAGCGTGCGAAGGGAAGCTGCGCGGGTTGTCGGTGCAAACAGCTCGCCATAGTCGACGCCTGCGCGCTAATTGTAGCCCTTAACCACCAGGCGCGCCTTGAAGCGCTCAATGCTGCCGTTGGGCGCGTGCTTGATCTTATAGACCCAGCGATTGTCGAGTAGGCGGGTACCCGGGGGTGGCTCCTTCAGCTCCCAGGTGCCGTTGGTCAGCTGCGCGGCAATCTCCTCGTCCATCGCCCGCCACCACTCATCCGCATGGGGCCCGTTGGTGGCTTCCGCCAGGCTGCGAGGTTCGGCGATTTGCCCGGTTGCGGACGCGGTGCCCTGCTGCGGTGGATTTCCTGCCTGTCCGCCGCCGCCGCCGCTGCTGCTGGTGCCGTGGTCCGCAACTGTGCCTAGGGGTGGAGTCAGTGGCTGATGCTGACTCCTGGTAGCGGGCCGATGGGGCACCGGGCCGGAGCCTCCGGAGGCGCCGGATGGAACGCTGTGACTGTCGGCGCTCTCCGAGCTGCTGCGGCTGTAGGCGGCCCCGAACGGTGTGCCCGCCTGGCGCGAGGCAGGCCCTCGGATGTCATCGTCCGTGGTGATGTCACGGCAAACGATGATTTTGCCATCAACGAGGATGCGATGCGCGGCTGTGCCGCGCTCGGGTCCGAGGTAGGTTCCGGCCGCTGCCCGCGGGCTGAGTTTCTGCAGCTGTGAGGCGGGCAGGTGCGCGTACGCCAGGCAGCCGAAGGGATGAAGGTGCGCGACTTCAGGGGTCTCGCCGTGGAAAGATTCCCACGGCGTGACGTCGCGGCCCGCCGTTGGCGTAACGTTGCGCAGGCAGCTGGCGTAGCTGACCGCCTCTGGCCAGAAGCTGTCCGGCAGCGCAGCGTCATACAGCAGAGCACGGACGCTGGTCATCAGCGTGCGATTGAGCCGCTCGGCCGTACCGTTCTGCTGTGGGGTGTACGGCGCGGAGTAGGTGTGGGCTGTTCCGCGCTGCTGCAGCCAGCTCTTCAGCTGCTCAGCGATATACTCTCCGCCGCTGTCGCTGTGGAGCGACCTGATCCGCGCGTTGGTTGGGTGGCGCGCCTCCATTTGCGCGATCATGCTTTGCAGCGCTGCGCCGACCAGGGCCTTGTTGGCGGGCGTGCGGACGGCTGTGAGCCCTGTGGCGCCGTCCTGCAGCGTCAGGATGTAGCGGGCCCCTCCGCGGCCCACGACAGGCATAGGGCCGCAGAGGTCCGTGTGAACGACCTCCAGGGCGTCACGCGGACGATTCCCGTGGCTGGGAAAGGGCGCCGCTGCTGCTTTGGCCATGACGCACGCCTCGCAGACTGTGTCGGACGCCGACCGCAGCGCTGACAGTGGTACACCGACCCCGTGGACCAGATTGCCTTTGACCAGCCGCTCGATAGCTGGCCAGTTAAGGTGGCCAAGCGTGCGGTGCAGGCGGTGCGCCGCCGCAACCTGAGCGGCGCTGGGTCCACTGGGCGCAGCTGCGCGGTCGCAGGCATCGGCGGCATTGCTGCCACCAGAGCCAGTACCGGCGGTGCCGCCGCCATTTTCGGCGGCGGGGCTGCCACAGCCAGCTGGGCTGCCGACCGGGCTGCTGCCATCGCCGCCGTTTTCGGCGGCGGAGCTACTGCCACTGCTGCTGCTGGCACCGTGAGAGCGCCTGACTGGGGCGCTCGCCTGTGGGCCTGTTGCCGGCAGCAGCTGTACGTCCAGTGCGAAGTGGCCGTCGTGGCTGCTGCCCGTGATAGTGAGATGACGGTGTGCAACCGTCACTGTGCGTCTTTGCGCGCTGTCTACACTAAACGTGACGGTGCAGTTGCCGGCAAGCAGCAGGTCCACTGACAGCAGTGTAAGCTCCGTGGTTGGCACGTACAGCACGTTTCGCACAAACACGCGTTGACCGCTGCGAGTGCGGAGGTGTAGTACCCCCTTGCCCTCAGCCACCGCTGGTCGGCTATCCCCCCACCTGACCTCGCTGCGACCGGGCACATAGTCGTGCAGCAGGTCCTTGTTGCCGGTAAGGTGGCAGAAGGAGCCAGAGTCCAGCAGCAGGCTTGGCTGGTGGGCCGGCGGCGCTGTTGCGCTGCCGCCGCCGCTTTCGGGCGACGCCGCATCATGGCGGGCGTGATCGGCGGCGTGGTTGCCGGCGATGCTGCTGCCGCCGGTCTGACCGGCGACGCTGCTACCGCCGGGCCCTGAGCGGTGCACGGCGAGGACGGTGGCGCGAACCTGGCGCGAGCTACCGCCCCCGCCATCATCGCGACCGGTATCAGGGCCTTTGCCACCGCCGCGGCCGCCGCCACCGCGGCCTCCGCCGCCGCCGCGGCCACCGCCACCGCGGCTACCGCCGCCGCTGCCGCCGCTGCCGCCGCGGCCGCCGCCGACGCGCTTACCGCCGCCGCCGCCGCCGCCACCGCTACCACCTTTTTGGCTGTCGGCGCGCGGTGCGGTGCGTACGTTGCTGCGGTAGACGCCCACGCTTTCATCGGCCTGTCTGATGGGGCAGTCCCTCGCGAAGTGCCCGGCCGTGAAGCAGTACCGGCACGAGAGGGCGTCAGCGCCAGAAGAGCCGCTGCCGCTTGCGGCGGCGCGTTGCCCTACGGCGCCGACCAGGCCCGAAGACGTGGCCTTGATCTGGAGCATCTCCTCCTTCTCCCGCAGTAGACGCTTCAGAGCCGCTAGGGAGCGGTCCGCCAAATGGCCGGCGATCTCCACAGTGTTGTCGTACGCCGGCGGAAGGCCAGTGAGGATGGCAACGCGCATTTCGGCCTCATCCCATTGGCCGCCGGCGGCGACGATGTCGTTTCGCAGCGTTCGCGCACGCTGGAAATAAGCAGGCATAGGCTCGTCATCGCCCTTGACCAGTTGCTTCTGCCGTCCCAGCATCACCCGCTTGGACTCCGAGGCTGCTCGGTACTGCTGCCGCAGTAGGGTAACTGCAGCTGCAGTAGTCTGGCAGCCGTTGAGCATCTGCTTCACAGCAGACTCGCAGGCCATGCGTAGGAAGCCCAGCGCCTGTAGATCTTGCTCCAACGCGGTCGCGGCGTCGCGACCCGCGGGCGCCGGGTTGTTCAAGTACACGGCCAGCTTTTCCGTCGAAATGAGGTCGCGGAGGTCATCTAACCATTCGACGAAATTTGATCCGTCCGCCCGCAGGACGGTCTTGCAGCCTTTGCCCATGGCAGCTGCTACCTAGCGAGCGAAAGTGCTCAAGCTAGAGATGCACACCGGGTTGGTTACCCGGGGCTCATAACCTGTTAGAATGTGATCTAGGACAACACGACTGTTACACGTGGTCAGGTAGCGTTGCGCTCCGCTACTGACTGCCCTCGCACTCAGGCGTTCATGTGACCGTTAGTGATGCCGGGCACAGGCACACTACATGGATATAAGGCTGGCACAGCCTTCCCTGCCGTACGGCTATCAGCTGTCACCTGATGACAGCCGGCCTATCAACACGGCTTGACGGGCGGTCTCCTAAAGACCTTGGGGCGGCACGATACCCCAATTCTCCAACATGAACGAGTGCGCAAAAGAGCTACAAATGCAAGTCGCTCGCGACTTGCCGTACAGGAAACCTTATGTCGAACCGAGCTTAGAGGCTCCGGTCGCTACGCTCTTTATTAACATAAAGCTTCGCTCCGTCACATCTAAGCTACAACCCGATGGCAGGATGGAGTGCACTGGAAATGATGATGAGCATGCGCCAGTGCACGATGTACACGATGCCCCGCAAATCCTCAACGACATACACGCAGCTGTTGAGCCCGCTGTCCGGGGCTGCCACACATACATACCGCTCTGAAGCCATTTATTTGCGACGATACTAATTTGCCAGGCTCAAATGAAAATAAAACTCTTTTATTCTGCGAGGCGCCGGTCGGAGTTTATTTGGAAACATTTATTATTTGCGAGCTAGCTCCATCCTGCTGAGCCTGGCTGAGCCGTTTACAAAGGTTTGCAAAATCGTCAGCAACGTCATTGAAGCAGCAACGTATCTTATGAATTGTGACTACTGATCTAGTAGGAAAGATCGGCCCCTGAACCATTTCGCATAGTACAGATAGATGCCCTCCGCCGGACACCACACTGTGGGGCACACGATCGAGTGTGGAGCACAGAAACGTAACGGTCAAAGACGGGCGCGCCTGCATGCGGCAACTGTTGAAATGGAAACTGCAACCTAACCGTGGCTACTCGATCAGCAGCGGCTTGCTGCCGGGGTTTGATATCTCGATGCTCTGCTGAAGGTTGTGGGCTTTGGAATGGGTGCTCGAGTAAGAGGGACGTCGAGTCCGTCGTCAGGAGGGCAGGAGTGCGGTGGGGTTGAAAAAGGCGGGGGGCTCGTGTCTGCATCGGGGCTTGAGCGTGGGCCATGGTCGGGTTCGGGGTGTCGTCGGTGGTGGGGTCATTTGCCCTGCTGTGCCGCCGAAGCTTGGCGAGTTGTTCGCTCGGTCGAGACTCAGAAAGCCGTGGCTGCTTGCGAGGACCCGTTTGCGGATTCATCAGCTCCGTCATCGGATTCCGCTTGAACCCGTTTGCGCCCTTGCTTACTATGCTACGAGCCGATTACTATTGAGCATCCGGAACATTTAAAGATAACAGTTATATTGTATTTTTGTTAGACGCGCTTTGAAAATTCCGGCTTCTACTGAAGTAGCTAATGATAAGTGCTAGCTACCCGGACCCCGGACTACTTACTGCTGGAGCCTGCTGGAGCATGGCTGGAGTAACTAGTAGCCCCGGCTGTAAGAGTGAGCGGAATGTGTGCCTCTTATTATATGTAAACTCAGTAATTAATATTCTGTAAATAAATTAATAATAACTGTAATTACTCGTGTGCCTCTTATTATCCGTAAGGCTGTGTTCACGCCCAGACGCTGCCTCCTCCAGTGAGGCGTGGAAAGCCGACTTTGGATTGGTGCGAAACCGGGTCGAATCCAAATCCGGGTCTGGGGGGGCCGATTGGGCCAGTTTCATCTGGAATCGCTTGGATTGGACTGGAAACAAATTATTTCAAATTATTTCAAATACTAATAATAATAATAATAATAATAATAATAATAATAATAATAATAATAATAATAATAATAATAATAATAATAATAATAATAATAATAATAATAATAATAATAATAATAATAATAATAATAATAATAATAATAATAATAATAATAATAATAATAATAATAATAATAATAATAATAATAATAATAATAATAATAATAATAATAATAATAATAATAATAATAATAATAATAATAATAATAATAATAATAATAATAATAATAATAATAATAATAATAACAAAAGGTGAGCCGCCCCCAGTGTTCACTGCATTCCGGCTTAGAAGGTTTAGGGTGTGGTCTTTCTGATATTAGCCCACCAAAAGATAGGATCGGTGTCGACGTAGGATTTCGGTGCCTGTGCTTGTCCGAAATACATGGATGTGAGGGCAAGGGATACCTTACGAAATAAAACGCACACCAAGAGCGTCTTTCAAAAGGTCGTTCGTGGAAGGCGGCATAATAAGCGATCGCAACTGTGCTTCAGCGGCAGGCGATATTCGGAGCATACTAAGAATAATAAGCCTCCATTTCGTGTGAAAAGGTTCGGCGCCTATAATATGAAGACAACCATTCCGAGAAGTTTAGGAGCCCAGGTAGTCTGAAAGGACACCAGTGACCTTACACTACGTGGCCATGCATGGCACCGCTGCTGCTTCTAACATATCCATGTGTACTAGTGTCACCTCATAGTGTCCCATATTTATCCATGACAACAGAGACACGCCATCCAGCGGACGCCCAAAAGTTGCCAGTCATTTCGTTAGCCTGGCCGGCCAAGTCTGTGTCCCGTTATGGCTATATGCCGCTGTCGTGGCTCTTCAACTGTCCGCATTCATCTCTATTTAAAGGGTCTAAAAGCCTGGGCCGCAGCCTTGGCAGCTTCGGAGCTAATTGAGCTAAATATGACGTCAGACTCGGTTTTCACGTCCACTAAGGGCGGCTTAATAATAATAATAATAATAATAATAATAATAATAATAATAATAATAATAATAATAATAATAATAATAATAATAATAATAATAATAATAATAATAATAATAATAATAATAATAATAATAATAATAATAATAATAATAATAATAATAATAATAATAATAATAATAATAATAATAATAATAATAATAATAATAATAATAATAATAATAATAATAATAATAATAATAATAATAATAATAATAATAATAATAATAATAATAATAATAATAATAATAATAAGCCCGACAGAGCCGAGGCGTGGGTTATGGGAGCAGGAGGGGTGGGGTGTCGGGTTGCCCCGATCCCATGCCTCTCCCGCTACCGCGGTGAGATCGGGAGCCCGCCGTTGCGGCGGGTTAGGGCGGGTCGGCGCTGGTTGTGCTCTGTTGGCGGGGGTCTCGCTCCAGTTGCCACCTGGCAGCGACAATTGTGTTCAACGCTCGGACAGCGTGGTCGTGGAGGTCGCTGCAGCATTTTTTGGCCACTTCGTTGCTCGTTCCCAGTGAGGTCAGCAGTTGTCGCAGGTCTTTGCGGATGGTGCCGGCGAAGCCCAGGCTAAGGCCGGCGCTAAGCCCAGGCCGGCGCTAAGCCGGCGCTAAGCCCAGGCTAAGGCAGGCTAAGGCGAAGGCCGGCGAAGCCCAGGCTCCTGTTTCGTGTAACATACTTTCCATCCGTCCGGAAGGCCTTCAGAAGGCGCGGAAGGCCCTCGGGGGCCCCCGAAGCCGTTCTGAGGGCCCATGAGGCCTTCAAAGGGCCCGGAATACCGTCGGAGGGACCGGAAGGCAATTGGGCCCAGAATACCGTCGGAGGGAGCGGAAGGCAATTGGGGAGCCCGGATGGCTTTCTGTGGGCTGGAAGCCTTTGGAAGTCCTGAAAGGCGATATGTCGGTTAGATGGTGGATTGCTAGGTCGCCGACGAAGGAATCCGGAGGTCGTCGGTTCGAAACCCGGTGGACCATTTATCTCTTTAACCGGAGAACGCCGGTTCAATCCTGCGCGACACTCTTATTGCGGGAGGTAGGGGGATCGATGCCCTCCGACTCCAGAACTGCATTGAACGATTTGCTCGCTATGTCCTGTCGAGGAGAATAGCAGCGACCTCGGTGACAGCTGACCAAATTTGAAGAGTTAGTCGCGACTTCCCGGCCGCGGTAAGCTGCAATTCAACCATGCAAATGCTTGGATTGCTCGTGCTAACCGTGTTCATCTTGGGCGCCTATGGCCGCACCGTGACCGAAGCGGGGACAATGGATGGGCTTAAGGTTCGGCGAAAGGCCGGCCTGCTCAAGGATCCAGAGTCCCAAGGGCTGAGGTCGGCGGATAAAAATGCGGTTTCAGATCTGGTTAGCCTTTTGAAAGAGCCGAACGAACAGGGACGCGAATTTCTCCTGGTCAATGTCGACAACGGACCACCGACCGCTGCAACGTTGATGCATACTCAGCTAAGTGTTGAAATAAACCGACTCTACGTCCCCGGAGCTACACCAATGCGTGTCGACGCAGCAGACACCTTGGAAGCCACTCATGCCTGTAAGCAGGCAACCATAACCCAGCTAAATGAGCCCCACAATGCGCAAATCTCCCTATCGATTACCAACTACCACAGCGAAGCATACGTAGGCAGCGATATGGCTTGGCATAGTAATTCAACTCGGCGATGCGTAAGGCAAACCAGGCCCAGCCCACGAGTGACCCCGACAGCAACCACTGACTTGCGATATGACAGCAAGAATTGCCACCTTTCAGCCAGCAACCATAAAGTAGGCGCCCAGGACACCAACCCAATTGACCCTGGAGGGCCTCTGCCTCGACAAGACACCCCAGACAATGACATAGGACAGCACGCATACGATACCTCGAACACTTCCCTCGTATTGAAACGGCCTCCGCCACCATCTAGCGGCGACACCACTCAGGGCGCGAAGGAACACTATGCTACGGACGCACTCACAGAGATGGTTATCAAGTCCAAAAACGTAATTACCAATGGCAAACTAGACCAAAGATACGAGAGCTGTAAGGAGCCAACCGGCAGCAAGCTGACGAAGGGCCACATGCCGCCACATCGCCCGGAATGGAGCGCATTAATGCCAGGGAACGCACGATGCATATCCTACCTAAGTAGAATGGCATATAAATCAGCAAATAACAGCCATGAAAGCAGCAATACGTGGATGAGGACATTCGACACGCGTACGGGAGAAAGAGCCGGGCATATGGCAACCATAGAGATGCCGACGAGCCTGTCTTTACATACCGGCTATCCCCCCCATCTTAGTTCGAATCAGCCATGCACCGCTCATATGCAGCCGCCACAGTTCATAAGCAGACCTCTGCTGTTCGCCACAAACGGCGTTGATCTCCACACGGCGCGAGCCGACTCTCTCCCACTGCACCACAAGGCACTCGAAGGCCCGCCCCCTAGAGACGGACTAGAAGGACACGACAACCTGGCAGGCGTGAGTATCAGCCTGAGGGCCAGCAATCAGGGCAGTCACAGTGCCACGACGACCGGCAGCACCCCTCGGGGGGCCGGCCCTGGGACATGGTGGGATCCCGCACAAACCGACCGAGGTGCGTGCGCCGCGAGCGACGCACAGATCTATGGTAACCGCGAGCCCACCTCACACAGCGTGAGAGGCCGGGAGCGACGGAACCCGAACGCGGTAGTCAGGACCAGCCTCTGGCTGCTGCGCCAGGCAGGCATGACCCTGCTCCACTGGATTCAGTTTGTAACGATGGCATACGTACAGTTTCATATCCTGTTATATCGTTACATGGTACTGGCGCCCCTGGCCGTCGCCCTTGCCATGTATTGTGCACGCATTGCCGCTCTGAGCGCCATACACCTCGTACACATACTTAAGGCGGCGGTCCGACAAACCTTGCAACCCAACAGAACGCGGCGGGTACACACCGAATGGACTCGAGCCGCCCATACAATACTACTCATGCCCCTCGCATTCACCCCAAGCGCCCTAAACCTCGCCCTACAACCCCTGAACGACGTCGTCCACTATCTGCTCTCTGCATTCCTCCTGATCTGGGCGGGACGCCTGATCCTTGTAACACTAGTTCTACCCCGAGGTGCCGCCCTGCTCCGCACCGTACGACATGCCGTACACACCATACACGTCGGCACCCGCCAAGTATGGAGCGCACCCGGACCCCTTGCACATCAGCTGGCATTCTTCGCCATTCTCACCCTGATCTGCTGGCAACAGATCACAGGGGACATCATTGCACTATACCTCGCAGCCGGCATCCTCACCATCTCACGAGATATGCAGGCCACACCACCATTAGCACGCCGCGTGCACGGCCACGTCTGTGCCTGTGTTCTCGCCGGTTTGCTCACACACGTCCCAAGCACGAGTCAAGGCGCGGTTGCGCCTCTCGCAACGGCGCTCGCTCTGCTGGTCTTGGACATCCCGAAAGCGACCCGCCTCAGCCGACCACAACATGAGCCCCAATACGGAGGGCCCGACGAGGGCACGACACGACACGCTGCAACACCTGCCCACACGACCGGCACAAACAACGCGCCGCGACGCCCCGAGGACGTCCCCTGGCCGCCACCGGAACACCCGCCCGAACAGGCAACCCCCACCTACCACGAAAAGCAACGAGCGCAGATGTGCATGATTCACGCCATTAACAACCTGCTCGGGGGCCCGTACATCGACCCAACCCACGTACTAAGCTACTGTCGTACCATGACAACACACATGCAGCAGCAAGGCCTCCATGCGGCGGCCGCCATCTGGAAGCACGCGCACAACCCCATCACGGGCCACTTCTCCACCATAGTGCTGAACCACTACCTACGCCACAACGTACGGATCCGCGACGCCAGCAGCAACACACCCCACGACACACACATCGCATCAGTGAGCACCGAGCTTCCGATCCGCAAAGGGGACCAGCTCGACACCCTCTGGGCACAACTCCCCCCCCACGCCCAAAGCTGGGGTTTCATAGTGCATCTCGAAGGCCATGCTGTCGCAGTCCGAAGGCAACACACGCATTGGTTCATTATTGACTCGCAATCGCCGCGCCCGACACAGCTGACAACCAATTGGCCCCTCGCCCACGGCACTATCTACTGCCTCCAACACCGGCACAACAGCACCCCATGTCAAACACATGTCGACCTCCGGAATGTCACGCCACCTGAGCAATGGACCGCAACCCTGGCGATCAACACACAGAACGGACCCGCCGCCACCATCACGGACACGACGGAACCGCACCAGACTAGCCACGACACACGCACACCACCGGAACCCACCCCCACCGAAGCGCTCCCCTCGCCCTCCCACGAGGGGAGAGCGACTGCAGAGCACGGGGCACCCCGGTACACCGCCGCTAGCCCAAACCCCACCCCGATGGAGGTAGATGACGCGGGCTCCCCCGGAACCAAAGTACACATGCAACCGACGGACCCCGGAAGCCCCGAGGGCCCCCCGGCACATACCCCTGCCGACCCCAGCCCCATGGACACTGACGACGCAGAGCTGGATGCGGAAATCCCGCAGCCTCCGCCGGATGCCCACGACGCCGCGGGCGCCCCGCGGCCCGCGCAGCAAGACGTCCCTAGGCCCCGTAGAGCAACCGCGAATGCTCCTGAAGCGCGCCACGCCGACACGGGACGGGCCACCAGGCGCGCCCCCACTCCAGAGGCCGCGGCACCTGCACGCACCAGCAGAAAGCGGACCAGAAGGCAAGTAGGGCCCGCGCCCGCAACCCACACCATCACATATCACCTGCTCCGCATGCAAGGCCTCCCCATTCGGCAGGGCCATAACCGCACGGCCGCCGACGCACCGGACGGAGCCGAGACAACTGAGACATCGCAACACAACCCACCGAACCCGGCCCCCGACCCGGTACGGCTGGCGGCGCACGGCACGACGCGCCCCATTCCGGAACGGGATGCAGCACGTCCACGCCCACGCAAGCGCCCAGCGGAAAGCTCCCCCCCTCCGCAGTCCCGCCCTAAACCAAAAACAGGACCTCAGCAACAACACATGACGAAATACGCCCACCCCAAAAAGCCAAAGACGGACACCCCCGCCGCACCTGCCAAGGCGCCAGCGCAGACCGCCAGCGAGCCACCCCCCGCCGCACCCGGAGCACCGCCGATAGGCTATCTCAAACTCGTTACGATGAACACGCGAGGCCTGCAAGGGCACCGCGAGGGTATTTTGCGCCTAGTCGACGACCACAAGCCAGATGTGCTGGTGCTCACCGAAACCAAGCTAAGCGCCCACCATCGGCGCGCTATTGCAAGCATGAAGCACAGCATGCAGCCCTATCAGACCTACCTGAGCAACCGCCCGCATGTCGCCGACCGCGCCAATCGGGAAGCAGGCGTCCTGATCGGAGTGGCGGAGCGCTTCAGTAGACAGGGCAGCGCCACCGCAGAACCTATACCCACTGAACTGGAAGGGTACATAGGGCATGTGCGTATAGCCCCCCCGGCCAGCTCCGCCCTCCACATCATAGGGGTGTACTGCCCATCCGACTCCACCGCACGGCAGAGAATATACGAATATGGGCGAGCGGCCTCGGCGCACGCCAAAGCGAAGGGTGAACACCTGGTCATGGCGGGCGACTGGAACGCCGTGCTCAAAGCGAGTGACCGGTCGACAGGCATCTGCAACTCGGACGACAGGGCACACAGATGCTTCTCGACGGACAACAACCTACAACCAGTAGACACCAGGCGACGAGAATACACCTACACGCAGACGCAACTCGGACTCGACACCCACCTGAGCCGCATCGACGACGTCCTCCTTGCTCCCCAAACCACCGCCGCTGTGGCCAAGGAGGGCAATGCATACGAACAAGTGTACGATTGTGGAGGCAACTTCGACCACCGACCGCTGTGTACCCTCCTTCCCCTAGCGGGACTCCGCCTCTTCCCTGCCCCCGCTGCCCAGCCCCCCACAGACCTGAACCCCAGCTCATGGAGCCGCATCCAGCTGCCCATCCTCAAAGAAAGCAAAGGCAAAGCACGCATGGAAATGGAGGCGACACTCACGGGCGCAATTACCCACCTGCTGGACGCTCTCCGCCCCGCGCACGAGACCATAACAGCCGCCTCCACCCAAATGGAGCGCGCCGCGGGCAAGGACCAGGCGCGGATGATCCTTGGCCACCTGCGCAATCACGAGGCCGTGCAAGCCACGAATGTCACTTCCCTAAGCCAAGAGCTTGGGACGCTCATGCTGCAATGCCTCGGCATCCTCGAAAGTCACTGCCAACAAAAACCCCCCCGCTCAGGGAGACTGCACGCGCGCCGGGGCATTGGCAGGCGCCTCACCCGTTTACATGATGAACACAAAGCACTGAAACGCGACCTCACGCAAGCACTGCACCCGCCGGGGGCCCCCCCCAACCCGACGAAAGCGACCCAACAACCCCCATCACGGCACCCCCAGGAGGCAACGCCGGTCCCGAAAGCCACAGATCAGACCCCCGACCCACCTGAAACTGGTACCACCCGCCAAACACAAGGCCAGGGGGACCCATGGGACAACCTTGAAACCCGCGACCTGCGCACCGCGATCCGGAGCAAGGGGGACGAAATCAGGAAGGTGGTTAATGAGACGCGCAAACTGCACATGCGCAGAGCAAGCAGGCGGCTCCAACGCCTTCTCACAAAGAAGCCAAAGCAGGCGCACAGGCAAATCCTGGAGCCTGACGATCAACCGCGAGGTATCGCGGCTATACGCCACCCCGAGGACGGGCACCTGTGCACGGATTCCGAAGGCATTCTCGACGCGCTACACACACACTTCGCCCTCCTAGCCAAGCCAGTCTCCGGTCCCCGCACAGGCAAATACCTCCCAGGCGAGGCCCCACGCAATTACCCCTGGGAAGCGGCTGGGGCCCCTGACCCACTCAGACAAGGCCTTGCACGCTGGGACGGCGCACCCCCGTCCCTCCTCCCCGGAATCCTCGACCCATGCAACTTTCGCACCTGCCTAGGCCACCTCGCCCGCAACAAAGCCCCCGGGCCGGACGGCCTGCCCAATGAACTCCTCCAAACCCTTCCAGACGACCTCCAGACCGCAATACACCACCTGATCACCGTAATGTGGGTCAAAGCCGAAATCCCCCCCCACTGGACACAATCCGACACGGTCCTCATCCCCAAGAAAGGAGACCCACTTCTTATTAAGAACAAACGCCCGATCGCCCTGGCCAACACCCTCTACAAGCTGTACACCAGCCACATCACGCTAAACATCGTAACTTACAGCGAGCAAGCACACATCTTTACCGAGGCCCAGGAAGGGTACCTCCGGCAGCGCAACACAGAACGGCAAATCCAGAACGTGCTGCACGCTATCGAGGACGCGGGCCTTACCGGGCGCGACCTGTTCCTCCTTTATATTGATTTCACATCCGCGTTCAACACCATCGATCATGATAAACTGCTTATGATCATGTACGACCTGGGCTACCCAGATGACCTCATCGAGGTGGTTGCGAACCTGTACTCGCACGCCGCGACACGCATACGAACCGAGCACGGATGCACTGCGAACATTGCGATTGAGCGCGGAACGATCCAGGGAGACACGCTGTCACCCGTCCTGTTCATTATCTACATGGAACCCCTCCTACGATGGCTGCACAGCGGCGGCAGGGGGTACCGATATGGCTGCCTCCGGGCGGAAGAAAACGATCGCCATCACTTCAGCTCGGGGGCATTCGCTGACGACCTAGTTATCCTTACGAACGCGGTATCGGATCTGCGGCTCCAATGCTCAAAAATTGAACGGTATGCGAGGTGGGGGGCCCTCAAGGTCAACGTGAGCAAGTGCCAGATACAAGGCATTCTCCATGGCCGCGCGCGCTCGGACAAGGATCTGAGCAGAGGCCCCGGCACACAAAAATACCAGACCGCCCTGGAACGCCTTCTGAAAAACCAAATTCGAATAGACGACACGCCTATCCCGTACGCACCCCCCACGCAGCCGTACAAGTATCTGGGAGTACATATTACCCCCACGCTAGACTGGGCAGAACAAGTGGCCTATGTGCGCGCCGAAGTCGACAGACGAGGACGGGGCATTCAGAGCTCCCTCGCGACCCCCGACCAACGCATCAACATGATCAGAACCCTCATACACCCCTTCGTGGCGTACAGCCTGCCCACCATGGCGTACACCCCACAAGACATTGCCAGTTTCGATGCGCAAATCGCGGGCATAGCCAAACGCAGCTACGGACTCAAGATGGGCTTCCCCACCCGCGCCATTCTCAACCCGACCGCGCGGCTCGGCCTGGGGGTTGGCACCGTACGCACCTTATACGCCGTCCGGGCGGCAAAGACCCTCGTCCTCTCCCTCAATGATGACGGCCGTCTCGGAGCGGTGACCAGAGCTCTCCTCCACCTGCAAAGTCGATACATGGGCACCGTACCGGCACATGAACTCAAACGGGAATGCAAATTCTACACCACACTGAAACAGCTCGCTCTCGTGAGGGAGGCGGGGATTGAACTCACGGACAAAGGGACAGCATACGAGACGACAATGAGCAGCCTCGCCCACCTGATCGGATCTCTCAACCCAGCGGCCGAACCCAAGGCGCTTGCGCTCCTCTTCCGATGCGTACAACCTCTGCTTGAGCTGGGTCTCGACCTCAGGGCCCTGAGGGATCAGAACACGGGCACGCACATCATCACCACCGATCAGCTGCAACTAATCGGAGGCCGGAACGTGGGATCGCGCCATAGGATAGCCCTGAACCAGCTCAGTCTCGCCATGAATGCTGACCCCAGCGTGCGGGCTCGGGCACCCAGATACCGCGGATCCACATCTCTACCCCCCGAGCTGCGGCTCATTCCAGACAACCCCGGCCTGACCGGCCTAACCGACGAAGCGGCTGGACCCAAACCCATACCGTACGGACGCATAACAAAGTACCTCGCCCCGAAGCCCCGTGACCCGGCCGAAGCCATGCAAACCGCACACGCCGACACAGCCCCCACACCCCCAGGCGTGATAACCGCCAACGAGGCGACCCAACCGACGCCGCCCGGGGGAGCGACGGCAGATCCCACCACACGACGCTCGAAGCATAGATGTCACGCCCGGCAACACCAGCCACGGCGGCTAACCGACCGTGACCGCCTCAAAGCATACCTTTTGCGTCAAAACCTCAAGCCGGTAACGGGCATCGTGGACACCGACGCCATCGGCTGGAACCCCCGACACACCCCACTCACCATCCAACATTGCGAAGTGCTCCTACGCCACCCGCACCACAAGGGCCTGTTAACCAGGGTCGGCTCCGCCGAACGGCTCCTCCAGATGCTGCTGGGCGAGGAACCATGGCCTGCGGAGGTCCCGGCGCGGTATGGAATCAGTATCACGCAATTCCTCTTCGGAGACCAGGAAAGGGTGGCGTGCATCAACGCAGAAATACGTAAACGGGTCGCCGTCGACAAACCGACCCCAAAGAAGCAGCGCACAATCCACCCACCGAGCCAAGGCACCCACCGCACCTACTACCTGGTCGACTGGGAACGGCAGTAACCAAAGGAGCCCTCACCCTCTACGCTGCCAACGGATACCACCCCCAGGCGGTACACCCCCATGCGCCTCCCAACGGCACACCACCGCAGGTGGGCCTAGTCGAAGTGGACTGGGCGCCCACTGAAGACGAGGGCACGCGTCTGGCCCAACAAGATAACTGGATCGAACTGCTCAATGCATTCCGGGATCGACGCGCTCAGGAAGCCGGACATGACCCGGGGCGCGCGGCGGAGACACGCGACAAGCACCTGACGGATAGGCAACAACAAGGTCGATGGGAAACCGAATGCCTAAACACGACCCGAGGGCAGCGCCTCCTCAGACAGTTTGTCGAAATCAACATCCAACCGGGCAACCCGGACAAGGACATCTACCCAACAGGGCGTTACACTATCCAGATCGGCAAACACAACGGCCCCCTCTGCGGAACACCCTGGGAGGGTGACGGGGACATACCTGAAGGACTGCAGACCATCGGACTGGCCCTCGTCTACGGCCCCCAAGGCAACTGTGTAGGCCAAATCTCCGTCTGTCGTCTCCGCAGCCTGTGGTACAGGTACCAAGACGCGCAGCAGAACCGCCCGGAAGACCATGCCCGACTCGCCGCCAGGGGCGGCTTTGCGGAAGACGTCGCACGCCTCCTCCTGCGGTACCGGAACGGCGGGGGCACCAAACTGCAACCCGTCAAAGCGGCAAACGAGCGCCGGCTGCCCGAAGCACTTATGAAGCGCCTCACGACCGCGCTCGGCGCCACAACCGAACGCTTTGCATCCCCCCTCAATGTAGCCGACTGCGTAGATACATACTATTCACGCTTTTCAGAGGACCAGCTCTTTGGGGCGAACCACGATGCATATACGCAGCCATTCACAGGCCTCTCCATCGCCCACCCCGAGCCTACGCCGGAGGAGGGGCATCACGCCCTAAGATGGGCCTTGGGATGGGCCGAGACAGTACGGTCTGAGAGCACACCCACCGCCACCCTCCTCCTGCTGCCCACGGCTCGAACGGCGCCATATACCCGTTACCTCACCCACCCGCTGGTCACTATGATCGGCAGAATCGACGCGTTCACGGGCACAGCCAGCCTGTACAGTGAAACCCTTGAAGATACCCCCCAACCCTACCCGATGGGCCTCACTCTTCTCTTAGTCAGCAACGCAACTGGTCGAACCCACGCCGAACGCCTCCGTCGGACTCTTGGCATGCCGGCTGCAACCGCCGCCCCCATGGAGCCCTCCCACCCCTGGAACCCGCCCCAGTGGGTGCGGACACGGGTGCGCAGTATGAGCGACCGGCCACCCGCCGCGGCGGTACTCTCCCGTCCGTGCGACAACCTCACCTCTGCTGAGCGACAGGCCGTCTTCCGGACATTCCACGCCAAGCAGTCGCTGCGATACAACTCCCAGAACGCAATCTACACGGACGGATCTGTTCAAAAGGTAAAGGATGGCGACGAGGAACGACAAATACTGGGAGCCGCGGCCGTCGACGCACTCACCAATAAGACGCTCCACATCGATGTAAATGCTGGACATCATGGCTGCCAAACCATCACGAGGTGTGAACTAAGTGCCATCCACCAAGCACTCTACATGCGCAGAGGCACGCCTGAGGACAACACCCACTTATCCATCTGGACGGACTCAGCCGCAGCCCTTTACCTAATAAAAAAGATGATCAATAACCCACAGAAACTCCGGCTCAGCAAACATAAGGCCCTGCTTGAGCAGATAGTCACTACTCTTAAAAAGAGAGCAGCATGCAATTTAACAACTTCCCTACTTAAAGTAAAAGCCCACACTGGCGTGAAATACAACGAAGAAGCAGATAAAGCAGCCGTACGGGCCGCGCGAGGCCTTGCAAAGCTCGACCCCGACGCACTGAGCACAACCGAAACATCTGACAATAACCCACGTAACCAATACTGGTGGCTACGGAAGATACATGGGCCTGAGAAGAATGCTGGGCACTTTGCCAACGACCTCAACCGGGGCATCGAAGCCCTAGTGCGTCCGGAAACGCACTCGGGCTACACAAATGAGACAGATTACATGAAGTTTGTTGCCAATACCATACCCGACCTGGACATCAACGCCAGCGCACGCACCCTACAGCGCAAGATAGGCCGACACAAGCACGCCAAACGGTGCTTCGACTACCTGTACGGCCAACTATGGAACGCCAAGCTCGCGAACCGCTTCAGGAAATCATTGGCCCCGGGAGGCCCAGTTGCGTCAGGAAGCTGCCCCCTGTGCCACAACCCCGACTCCGGGGGGCATATCCTGGGTGGCTGCCGCCACCCACGGATGCGCGCCCTATACATTCTTCGGCACAATCAGGCGGTTCAAACCATCACCAGTACGCTCGCTCGGGGAATCAACGGGGGCTGCTACACGGTCATGGACGCCTGCCCCGCAGACGACCGGCCGGACTATGTAGCAGGCACAAGACTACCGCACTGGCTGCTCCCAAACACCCCGGAGGAAGAACGGCTCAAAATGCGCCCCGATCTACTCCTCATCCCTAGCATCCCTCTCAATGAGGCACAAGAGGCCGAATACATGGGACCTCCGGACCCCAGTCAGCACACCGTGCACATCATAGAAATAGGATACACAGCAGATACCAACCACAATCAGAAACAACACGACAAAGCCCACCAACACACCGAGCTAGCCAAGCTCCTCACGAAGGAGGGATGGAAAGTCTGCTACACAGCACAGGAGGCCATCAGCCTAGGCTTCGCCGGTACCATCCGAAAAGACTTACGCCCCCTTCTCCGCACCCTAGGGGCGGGCAGCGAAGCGGCCAAAACATGCTGCAACGAACTCCACGATCACGCTGTCCGGGCGCTCAACAAGATTGTGATCACCCGGCGGCAAATGGAACGCGCCCCGCACGAGACGCCACAGCAGACGGGCACATAACCAACACACACTCGTTCTCAACCCCCACCGCGGTGGCGGGGGAGGACTGGGACCGGGGAAACCCGTCACCCCACCTCCTCTGCTCCCTTAACCCACGCCTCGGCCTCCGGTCGGGCGTATTATTATTATTATTATTATTCCTGAAAGGCGATCAGAAGGCCCGGAAGGCCATTGAGATCCCAAGAACGCCTTTGGAGGGTCCGGAAGGTGTTCAGAAGGCCCGGAAGGCCCTCGGGGGCCCGGAATCCGTTCTGTGGGCCCATGAGGCCTTCAAAGGGCCCGGAATACCGTCGGAGGGACCGGAAGGCAATTGGGCCCAGAATACCGTCGGGGGGACCGGAAGGTGATTGGGGGGCCCGATGGCTTTCTGTGGGGTGGAAGCCTTTGGAAGTCCTGGAAGGCGATCAGAGGGCCCGGAAGGCCGTTGAGAGCCCCAGAACGCCTTTGGAGGGTCCGGAAGGCCTTCAGAAGGCATGGAAGGCCATCGGCACCATCCAGCTGGCCCTTGGAGACGCCCAGAAGCCCGGCACGCTAGCTACTCAGCAGAATTGGCAGCATCAGTGGAGCCGCCAGACAACATGTGTCCCATGTCCCGAGTCCGGGTTCCTCCGGAATTAAAAACAAATTGGGGGGCTCGGAAGCCGTTCTGAGGGCCCATGAGGCCTTCAAAGGGCCCGGAATACCGTCAGAGGGACCGGAAGGCAGCTGGGCCCGGAATACCGTCGGAGGGACCGGAAGGCAATTGGGGAGCCCGAATGGCTTTCTGTGGGGTGGAAGCCTTTGGAAGTCCTGGAAGGCGATCAGAGGGCCCGGAAGGCCGTTGAGAGCCCCAGAACGCCTTTGGAGGGTCCGGAAGGCCTTCAGAAGGCATGGAAGGCCATCGGCACCCTCCAGCTGGCCCTTGGAGACGCCCAGAAGCCCGGCACGCTAGCTACTCAGCAGAAGTTTTTTTTTATTTTTCTGCGAGGGACGTTACAAGGACTGGGAAAGCGAAGCCCAACGGGCAAGCCGAGCAAGACCGGCAAGCCACAACAACCTGGCAAGAAGCCCAAGAAACCACCGCAAGGAGCCGAGGAGAGAGAAAAAGCCAAGCAACGCCTAAACTCGCAGACAGGACAGGGACAGGGACGGGGGCAGCAAGAGGCCAGGAGCCACTGCTGCACGGGCGGCACACACGGCCACCCCTTCCTCCAAGACACCGAGGAGGGAACCGAAACCAACACCAGGGCCCAACACCAGGGCCAAACCCCAGGGCCCAACACCAGGGCCAACACCACGGCCCAACACCAGGGCCAACCCCACAGCCCAACACCAGGGCCAATACCACGGCCCAACACCAGGGCCAATCCCACAGCCCAACACCAGGGCCCAACACCAGGGCCCAAAACCAGAGCCAACACCACGGCCCAACACCAGGGCAAAAACCACGGCCCAACACCCGGGCCAGCACCACTGACCAACAACAGGGCCCGTTACCGAGGACAAACCCCAGGGCCGGGCAAAGGCCCCAACAGCGACCACAGCGACAACACAACCACAACCTGCACAACCTCAACAGCCAAGGGGCGAACCCTACACCCAGGGCGACAGCAACAGGAACGGCAAACAAAGCCGGGCAACCGCCACAGCGAACCAGGGCGGACAAGCCCCCCCCGCCGGGGAGCACCAGAGGAAACAGGAAAACCACAGCACGCCCGAAGAGAACCCCGCACCACCTAAACCGCCTCCCAGAGCCACAAAAGCCGCAGGGACGGCGCTACACGAAGCGCACCAGAGACAAACAACAAACGACCCCACCCTGGGGGCGTCCCCGCAAGACAGCAGGCCCCAAGACACGCCTCCCTCCCAAGACACCCCGCACCGCAGGAACCACACTCCCGCGGCACCCCGGCTCCCAAGAACCCCCACGGGCGCAGCAGGGGCTTTCGGCCCGGGTGTCCCGGGTTCAAGTCCCATCAAGGACATTTGGAACTTACCTGCGCCCCACAGAAGGAGGTAATGGTTCATTGGCCGGCCACAGGGAAACCTTGCAATTCCCCCCGGGATCCCGGGATCGAAACCGGTCAGTGACCACTACCCGGGGTGTGATGAGAAAGGAGGGTGCCCACACCTGTCCTTGTCCTGTCCGGAGGTTTACATGACTCATCATACGATCATCAGCACCGTCCAGCTGGCCCGTGGAGTCGCCCAGAAGCCTGGCACGCTAGCTACTCAGCAGAAGTGGCAGCATCAGTGGAGCCGCCAGACAACATGTGTGTCCCATGTCCCGAGTCCGGGTTCCTCCGGAATTCAAAAAAAAAAGTACCGCCTGGCTGGAAGCCAGGGCACAAGCGTGCCGGCGACAAGACTCCCGCAGACCCCACCCTGGGGGGGTTCCCTCCAGACAGCGACCTCCGAACCGCACCTGCCTCCCACGGCAGCCTGCACCGCACCAACCCTGCACCGAAGCCCCCCCGCCCCTCCCCAGTCCCCCCCCGAAACCCTCCCCAGTCCCCCCCGCGCCGCGCGCACCCCACTCCCAAGACCCCCCGTCCCCCAAAAACCCCCTCCAGGCCGCAGGGACAGCACCGCCGGGTCGGAGACCAGGGCACGAGAGCGCCTGCGACAAAACACCCACAGACCCCACACAGGGGGCGACCCCTCAAGACAGCAGCCCCCGAACCGCACCTGCCTCCCGCGGCAGCCTGCACCACACCAACCCTGCTACGAAGCTCCCCCGACCCCCAAGACCCCCTCAGGCCCCACCCACAGCAAGCCCCGCACCGCACCCCCCTCCCTAGGCAACCCGCACCGCCCGCTCCCCACCCTCGAGCTCCCTCGCACCCAAGAACCTCAGACACCGAGACCCCCGGCTCTCAACACCCCGCTCACGACGGCCCCGGCTGCCCTGTCAGCTGAGCTGCTGCCTGGCTGGGCTGGGCGCTGATGGCTGACCCGGTCGGGGAGACCTGCTGTGCTGCCTGGGCGCCCCCGGCGGGTGCCTGTGGTGCTGGGACCGGGGCCACCCGGGACAGATGAACCTGCAGACGCGGGCTGCTGCCAGCCACCCGCTGTACGGAGCAGAGGACGCCTTCATGCGCCCAGGAGGCTTCGAAGGCATCCAACCGGCCGGGCTTCAGCTGCGCTGTGATGTGGCCCCGGGGCAGCCCCGCCAGAGTGTCCTCGGAGAGCGCCGCCATGCTGAAATGTGCCCTCATGAGACACTGCAGCTCCCCAATGACGCAGCCCACCACCGTGGCCGACGGATGGTCATCAGGCTCCGCCCTGTGGTAGTGGCCCCAGACCGCCCACAGCCAAGTGGCTCGAAGGGCTGCCCACAGCAGCTGCAGCCCAGGGCTGGCGGGGTAGGCCGGCCACCCTCCCGGCCAGTCCCCCAGTAGCACAGCCGGCTGGCTACGGCCCGGAGACTGCCGCGGCCCCGGAGACTGCCGCCCACAGCTCTGCCAGCCAAACCCGAGCTGCGGTGTAAGCCCCGCACTCCAAGAAGACGTGGGTCAGGCTGGCGACATGCAGGCTGCCGTCCACCGAGCAGCTAGGAGCAGGGCAGTGGGCACGCTGCGGCTGACCTTTGGAGGCCAGGTACACCCCGCACGGGAGCCGTCCATGGTGCAGCCGCCAGGCTAGCGCCTTGGCCCGGTTGCTTGCGGGGCAGTCCCACAGCCGCTGCCAGGCCCGCCGGCGGTCGAGGGGAGACACGCCAGCCGGGCCATCAGCTGCCTGGTCTGCCTCCGGGGCCGGCCCGGCGGATGCCGACGGTCCGGCGGCGGCACCGGGGTCCTGCTGGTGCGGTGCCACATTTTTTTTTCTGCGAGGGACGTTACAAGGACTGGGAAAGCGAAGCCCAACGGGCAAGCCGAGCAAGACCGGCAAGCCACAACAACCTGGCAAGAAGCCCAAGAAACCACCGCAAGGAGCCGAGGAGAGAGAAAAAGCCAAGCAACGCCTAACCTCGCAGACAGGACAGGGACAGGGACGGGGGCAGCAAGAGGCCAGGAGCCACTGCTGCACGGGCGGCACACACGGCCGCCCCTTCCTCCAAGACACCGAGGAGGGAAACGAAACCAACACCAGGGCCCAACACCAGGGCCAAACCCCAGGGCCCAACACCAGGGCCAACACCGCGGCCCAACACCAGGGCCAACCCCACAGCCCAACACCAGGGCCCAACACCAGGGCCCAAAACCAGAGCCAACACCACGGCCCAACACCAGGGCAAAAACCACGGCCCAACACCCGGGCCAGCACCACTGACCAACAACAGGGCCCGTCACCGAGGACAAACCCCTGGGCCGGGCAAAGGCCCCAACAGCGACCACAGCGACAACACAACCACAACCTGCACAACCTCAACAACCAAGGGGCGAACCCTACACCCAGGGCGACAGCAACAGGAACGGCAAACAAAACCGGGCAACCGCCACAGCGAACCAGGGCGGACAAGCCCCTCCCCGCCGGGTAGCACCAGAGGAAACAGGAAAGCCACAGCACGCCTGAAGAGAACCCCGCACCACCTAAACCGCCTCCCAGAGCCACAAAAGCCGCAGGGACGGCGCCACACGAAGCGCACCAGAGACAAACAACAACCGACCCCACCCGGGGGACGTCCCCGCAAGACAGCAGGCCCCAAGACACGCCTCCCTCCCAAGACACCCCACACCGCAGGAACCGCGCTCCCGCGGCCCCCCGGCTCCCAAGAACGGGCGCAGCAGGGGCAGCACCGCCTGGCTGGAAGCCAGGGCACAAGCGCGCCGGCGACAAGGCTCCCGCAGACCCCACCCTGGGGGCGTCCCCTCCAGACAGCGACCCCCGAACCGCACCTGCCTCCCACGGCAGCCTGCACCACACCAACCCTGCACCGAAGCCCCCCCACCCCTCCCCAGACCCCCTCCGACCCCCTCCGGAGGAACCCGGACTCGGGACATGGGACACACATGTTGTCTGGCGGCTCCACGGATGCTGCCACTTCTGCTGAGTAGCTAGCGTGCCAGGCTTCTGGGCGACTCCACGGGCCAGCTGGACGGTGCTGATGACTGTATGATGAGTCTTGTAAACCTCCGGACAGGACAAGGACAGGGATGGGCACCCTCCTTTCTCATCACACCCCGGGTAATGGTCACTGACCGGTTTCGATCCCGGGATCCCGGGGGGAATTGCAAGGTTTCCCTGTGGCCGGCCAATGAACCATTACCTCCTTCTGTGGGGCGCAGGTAAGGTCCAATAGTCCTTGATGGGACTTGAATTCGGGTCACCCGGGCCGAAAGCAGTGCCTTAACTTTCGGTGTAGAACTTACCCCTCGGGGCTCGGATGCCGTTTTGAGGGCCCATGAGGCCTTCAAAGGGTCCGGAATACCGTCAGAGGGACCGGAAGGCACCTGGGCTTCGCTTTCCCCGTCCTTGTTAAAAAACAAAATTGCATCCCTTGCTAAAAAACAAAATTGGGACCGGAATACCGTCGGAGGGACCGAAGGCAATCGGGGAGCCCGGATGGCTTTCTGTGGGCTGGAAGCCTTTGGAAGTCTTGGAAGGCGATCAGAGGGCCCGGAAGGCCGTTGAGAGCCCCAGAACACCTTTGGAGGGTCCGGAAGACCTTCAGAAGGCGCGGAAGGCCCTCGGGGGGCCCCGAAGCCGTTCTGAGGGCCCATGAGGCCTTCAAAGGGCCCGGAATACCGTCGGAGGGACCGGAAGGCAATTGGGCCCGGAATACCGTCGGGGGGACCGGAAGGCGATTGGGGAGCCCGGATGGCTTTCTGTGGGCTGGAAGCCTTTGGAAGTCCTGGAAGGCGATCAGAGGGCCCGGAAGGCCGTTGAGAGCCCCAGAACGCCTTTGGAGGGTCCGGAAGGCCTTCAGAAGGCGCGGAAGGCCCTCGGGGGGCCCGTAAGCCGTTCTGAGGGCCCATGAGGCCTTCAAAGGGTCTGGAATACCATCAGAGGGACCGGAAGGCAATTGGGCTTCGCTTTCCCCGTCCTTGTAACGTCCCTTGCTAAAAAACAAAATTGGGATCGGAATACCGTCGGAGGGACCGGAAGGCAATTGGGGAGCCTGAATGGCTTTCTGTGGGGTGGAAGCCTTTGGAAGTCCTGGAAGGCAATCAGAGGGCCCGGAAGGCCGTTGAGAGCCCCAGAACACCTTTGGAGGGTCCGGAAGGCCTTCAGAAGGCGCGGAAGGCCCTCGGGGGGCCCGTAAGCCGTTCTGAGGGCCCATGAGGCCTTCAAAGGGTCTGGAATACCATCAGAGGGACCGGAAGGCAATTGGGCTTCGCTTTCCCCGTCCTTGTAACGTCCCTTGCTAAAAAACAAAATTGGGATCGGAATACCGTCGGAGGGACCGGAAGGCAATTGGGGAGCCTGAATGGCTTTCTGTGGGGTGGAAGCCTTTGGAAGTCCTGAAAGGCGATCAGAAGGCCCGGAAGGCCATTGAGAGCCCCAGAACGCCTTTGGAGGGTCAAGAAGGCCTTCAGAAGGCATGGAAGGCCCTCGGGGGCCCGTAAGCCGTTCTGAGGGCCCATGAGGCCTTCAAAGGGTCTGGAATACCATCAGAGGGACCGGAAGGCAATTGGGCTTCGCTTTCCCCGTCCTTGTAACGTCCCTTGCTAAAAAACAAAATTGTGACCGGAATACCGTCGGAGGGACCGGAAGGCGATTGGGGAGCCCGAATGGCTTTCTGTGGGGTGGAAGCCTTTGGAAGTCCTGGAAGGCGATCAGATGGCCCGGAAGGCCGTTGAGAGCCCCAGAACGCCTTTGGAGGGTCCGGAAGGCCTTCAGAAGGCGCGGAAGGCCCTCGGGGGGCCCGTAAGCCGTTCTGAGGGCCCGTGAGGCCTTCAAAGGGCCCGGAATACCGTCGGAGGGACCGGAAGGCAATTGGGCCCGGAATACCGTCGGAGGGACCGGAAGGCAATTGGGGAGCCCGAATGGCTTTCTGTGGGGTGGAAGCCTTTGGAAGTCTTGGAAGGCGATCAGAGGGCCCGGAAGGCCGTTGAGAGCCCCAGAACGCCTTTGGAGGGTCCGGAAGGCCTTCAGAAGGCACGGAAGGCCCTCGGGGGGCCCGTAAGCCGTTCTGAGGGCCCGTGAGGTCTTCAAAGGGCCCGGAATACCGTTGGAGGGACTGGAAGGCAATTGGGCCCGGAATACCGTCGGGGGGACTGGAAGGCGATTGGGGAGCCCGGATGGCTTTCTGTGGGCTGGAAGCCTTTGGAAGTCCTGGAAGGCGATCAGAGGGCTCGGAAGGCCATTGAGAGCCCCAGAACGCCTTTGGAGGGTCCGGAAGGCCTTCAGAAGGCGCGGAAGGCCCTCGGGGGGCCCGTAAGCCGTTCTGAGGGCCCGTGAGGCCTTCAAAGGGCCCGGAATACCGTCGGAGGGACCGGAAGGCAATTGGGCCCGGAATATCGGAGGGACCGGAAGGCAATTGGGGAGCCCGAATGGCTTTCTGTGGGGTGGAAGCCTTTGGAAGTCTTGGAAGGCGATCAGAGGGCCCGGAAGGCCGTTGAGAGCCCCAGAACGCCTTTGGAGGGTCCGGAAGGCCTTCAGAAGGCGCGGAAGGCCCTCCGGGGCCCCGTAAGCCGTTCTGAGGGCCCGTGAGGCCTTCAAAGGGCCCGGAATACCGTCGGAGGGACCGGAAGGCAATTGGGCCCGGAATACCGTCGGAGGGACCGGAAGGCAATTGGGGAGCCCGAATGGCTTTCTGTGGGGTGGAAGCCTTTGGAAGTCCTGGAAGGCGATCAGAGGGCCCGGAAGGCCGTTGAGAGCCACAGAACACCTTTGGAGGGTCCGGAAGGCCTTCAGAAGGCATGGAAGGCCATCGGCACCATGCAGCTGGCCCTTGGAGACGCCCAGAAGCCCGGCACGCTAGCTACTCAGCAGAATCGGCAGCATCAGTGGAGCCGCCAGACAACATGTGTCCCATGTCCCGAGTCCGGGTTCCTTCGGAATTAATTAAATTGGGGGGCTCGGAAGCCGTTCTGAGGGCCCATGAGGCCTTCAAAGGGCCCGGAATACCGTCGGAGGGACCGGAAGGCAATTGGGCCCGGAATACCGTCAGAGGGACCGGAAGGCAGCTGGGCTTCGCTTTCCCCGTCCTTGTAACATCCCTTGCTAAAAAACAAAATTGGGACCGGAATACCGTCGGAGGGACCGGAAGGCAATCGGGGAGCCCGGATGGCTTTCTGTGGGCTGGAAGCCTTTGGAAGTCTTTTTTTCAGAGGGCCGGAAGGCCGTTGAGAGCCCCAGAACACCTTTGGAGGGTCCGGAAGGCCTTCAGAAGGCGCGGAAGGCCCTCGGGGGGCCCCGAAGCCGTTCTGAGGGCCCACGAGGCCTTCAAAGGGCCCGGAATACCGTCGGAGGGACCGGAAGGCAATTGGGCCCGGAATACCGTCGGGGGGACCGGAAGGCGATTGGGGAGCCCGGATGGCTTTCTGTGGGCTGGAAGCCTTTGGAAGTCCTGGAAGGCGATCAGAGGGCCCGGAAGGCCGTTGAGAGCCCCAGAACGCCTTTGGAGGGTCCGGAACGCCTTCAGAAGGCGCGGAAGGCCCTCGGGGGGCCCGTAAGCCGTTCTGAGGGCCCATGAGGCCTTCAAAGGGTCTGGAACACCGTCAGAGGGACCGGAAGGCAATTGGGCTTCGCTTTCCCCGTCCTTGTAACGTCCCTTGCTAAAAAACAAAATTGGGATCGGAATACCGTCGGAGGGACCGGAAGGCAATTGGGGAGCCTGAATGGCTTTCTGTGGGGAGGAAGCCTTTGGAAGTCCTGAAAGGCGATCAGAAGGCCCGGAAGGCCATTGAGAGCCCCAGAACGCCTTTGGAGGGTCCGGAAGGCCTTCAGAAGGTGCGGAAGGCCCTCGGGGGGCCCCGAAGCCGTTCTGAGGGCCCATGAGGCCTTCAAAGGGCCCGGAATACCGTCGGAGGGACCGGAAGGCAATTGGGCCCGGAATACCGTCGGGGGGACCGGAAGGCGATTGGGGAGCCCGGATGGCTTTCTGTGGGCTGGAAGCCCTTGGAAGTCCTGGAAGGCGATCAGAGGGCCCGGAAGGCCGTTGAGAGCCCCAGAACGCCTTTGGAGGGTCCGGAAGGCCTTCAGAAGGCATCGAAGGCCATCGGCACCATCCAGCTGGCCCTTGGAGACGCCCAGAAGCCCGGCACGCTAGCTACTCAGCAGAATTGGCAGCATCAGTGGAGCCGCCAGACAACATGTGTCCCATGTCCCGAGTCCGGGTTCCTCCGGAATTAATTAAATTGGGGGGCTCGGAAGCCGTTCTGAGGGCCCATGAGGCCTTCAAAGGGTCCGGAATAGCGTCAGAGGGACCGGAAGGCAGCTGGGCTTCGCTTTCCCCGTCCTTGAAACATCCCTTGCTAAAAAACAAAATTGGGACCGGAATACCGTCGGAGGGACCGGAAGGCAATCGGGGAGCCCGGATGGCTTTCTGTGGGCTGGAAGCCCTTGGAAGTCCTGGAAGGCGATCAGAGGGCCCGGAAGGCCGTTGAGAGCCCCAGAACGCCTTTGGAGGGTCCGGAAGGCCTTCAGAAGGCATCGAAGGCCATCGGCACCATCCAGCTGGCCCTTGGAGACGCCCAGAAGCCCGGCACGCTAGCTACTCAGCAGAATTGGCAGCATCAGTGGAGCCGCCAGACAACATGTGTCCCATGTCCCGAGTCCGGGTTCCTCCGGAATTAATTAAATTGGGGGGCTCGGAAGCCGTTCTGAGGGCCCATGAGGCCTTCAAAGGGTCCGGAATACCGTCAGAGGGACCGGAAGGCAGCTGGGCTTCGCTTTCCCCGTCCTTGTAACATCCCTTGCTAAAAAACAAAATTGGGACCGGAATACCGTCGGGGGGACCGGAAGGCGATTGGGGAGCCCGGATGGCTTTCTGTGGGCTGGAAGCCTTTGGAAGTCCTGGAAGGCGATCAGAGGGCTCGGAAGGCCATTGAGAGCCCCAGAACGCCTTTGGAGGGTCCGGAAGGCCTTCAGAAGGCGCGGAAGGCCCTCGGGGGGCCCCGAAGCCGTTCTGAGGGCCCATGAGGCCTTCAAAGGGCCCGGAATACCGTCGGAGGGACCGGAAGGCAATTGGGCCCGGAATACCGTCGGGGGGACCGGAAGGTGATTGGGGAGCCCGGATGGCTTTCTGTGGGCTGGAAGCCTTTGGAAGTCCTGGAAGGCGATCAGAGGGCCCGGAAGGCCGTTGAGAGCCCCAGAACGCCTTTGGAGGGTCAAGAAGGCCTTCAGAAGGCATGGAAGGCCCTCGGGGGGCCCGTAAGCCGTTCTGAGGGCCCATGAGGCCTTCAAAGGGTCTGGAATACCATCAGAGGGACCGGAAGGCAATTGGGCTTCGCTTTCCCCGTCCTTGTAACGTCCCTTGCTAAAAAACAAAATTGGGATCGGAATACCGTCGGAGGGACCGGAAGGCAATTGGGGAGCCTGAATGGCTTTCTGTGGGGTGGAAGCCTTTGGAAGTCCTGAAAGGCGATCAGAAGGCCCGGAAGGCCATTGAGAGCCCCAGAACGCCTTTGGAGGGTCCGGAAGGCCTTCAGAAGGCGCGGAAGGCCCTCGGGGGGCCCGTAAGCCGTTCTGAGGGCCCATGAGGCCTTCAAAGGGCCCGGAATACCGTCGGAGGGACCGGAAGGCAATTGGGCCCGGAATACCGTCGGAGGGACCGGAAGGCAATTGGGGAGCCCGAATGGCTTTCTGTGGGGTGGAAGCCTTTGGAAGTCCTGGAAGGCGATCAGAGGGCCCGGAAGGCCGTTGAGAGCCCCAGAACGCCTTTGGAGGGTCCGGAAGGCCTTCAGAAGGCGCGGAAGGCCCTCGGGGGGCCCGTAAGCCGTTCTGAGGGCCCATGAGGCCTTCAAAGGGTCTGGAACACCGTCAGAGGGACCGGAAGGCAATTGGGCTTCGCTTTCCCCGTCCTTGTAACGTCCCTTGCTAAAAAAACAAAATTGGGATCGGAATACCGTCGGAGGGACCGGAAGGCAATTGGGGAGCCTGAATGGCTTTCTGTGGGGAGGAAGCCTTTGGAAGTCCTGAAAGCAGGGTGGCTATCTTATTTTGCCGAGTATCTACGGCCGGAGATACTCCTGGCTCAGAAGCGCTGAGAGTATCTGTCAGGATCTGTCTAGGAGGGGATTTTCCCGGCTAAACACGGCCCCTGGAGATATCATGCCCACCTGTGAGGCCGGATTATCTAAACCTTCAGCTTTTTGCACGGCAAAAGTATCTTCAGATTTCCAAAATTTTCCCCCGAATATATATTCATATCTTAAGATAGCCACCCTGCCTGAAAGGCGATCAGAAGGCCCGGAAGGCCATTGAAAGCCCCGGAAGGACATTTGGAACTTACCTGCACCCCACTGAAGCAGGCAATGGTTCATTGGCTGGCAACAGGGAAACCTTGCAATTCCCCCCGGGATCCCGGGATCGAAACCAGTCAGTGACCATTACCCGGGGTGTGATGAGAAAGGAGGGTGCCCACCCCTGTCCCTGTCCCGTCCGGAGGTTTACAAGACTCATCATACCGTCATCAGCACCATCCAGCTGGCCCTTGGAGACGCCCAGAAGCCTGGCACGCTAGCTACTCAGCAGAAGTGGCAGCATCAGTGGAGCCGCCAGACAACATGTGTGTCCCATGTCCCGAGTCGGGGTTCCTCCGGAATTAAAAAAAAAAAAAAAGCCCCAGAACGCCTTTGGAGGGTCCGGAAGGCCTTCAGAAGGTGCGGAAGGCCCTCGGGGGGCCCCGAAGCCGTTCTGAGGGCCCATGAGGCCTTCAAAGGGCCCGGAATACCGTCGGAGGGACCGGAAGGCAATTGGGCCCGGAATACCGTCGGGGGGACCGGAAGGCGATTGGGGAGCCCGGATGGCTTTCTGTGGGCTGGAAGCCTTTGGAAGTCCTGGAAGGCGATCAGAGGGCTCGGAAGGCGGTTGTGAGCGCCAGAACGCCTTTGGAGGGTCCGGAAGGCCTTCAGAAGGCGCGGAAGGCCCTCGGGGGGCCCCGAAGTTGTTCTGAGGGCCCATGAGGCCTTCAAAGGGCCCGGAATACCGTCGGAGGGACCGGAAGGCAATTGGGCCCGGAATACCGTCGGAGGGACCGGAAGGCAATTGGGGAGCCCGAATGGCTTTCTGTGGGGTGGAAGCCTTTGGAAGTCCTGGAAGGCGATCAGAAGGCCCGGAAGGCCATTGAGAGCCCCAGAACGCCTTTGGAGGGTCCGGAAGGCCTTCAGAAGGCGCGGAAGGCCCTCGGGGGGCCCGTAAGCCGTTCTGAAGGCCCGTGAGGCCTTCAAAGGGCCCGGAATACCGTCGGAGGGACCGGAAGGCAATTGGGCCCGGAATACCGTCGGAGGGACCGGAAGGCAATTGGGGAGCCCGAATGGCCTTCTGTGGGGTGGAAGCCTTTGGAAGTCTTGGAAGGCGATCAGAGGGCCGGGAAGGCCGTTGAGAGCCCCAGAACGCCTTTGGAGGGTCCGGAAGGCCTTCAGAAGGCGCGGAAGGCCCTCGGGGGGCCCCGAAGCCGTTCTGAGGGCCCATGAGGCCTTCAAAGGGCCCGGAATACCGTCGGAGGGACCGGAAGGCAATTGGGCCCGGAATACCGTCGGAGGGACCGGAAGGCAATCGGGGAGCCCGAATGGCTTTCTGTGGGGTGGAAGCCTTTGGAAGTCCTGGAAGGCGATCAGAGGGCCCGGAAGGCCGTTGAGAGCCCCAGAACGCCTTTGGAGGGTCCGGAAGGCCTTCAGAAGGCGCGGAAGGCCCTCGGGGGGCCCGTAAGCCGTTCTGAGGGCCCATGAGGCCTTCAAAGGGTCTGGAACACCGTCAGAGGGACCGGAAGGCAATTGGGCTTCGCTTTCCCCGTCCTTGTAACGTCCCTTGCTAAAAAAACAAAATTGGGATCGGAATACCGTCGGAGGGACCGGAAGGCAATTGGGGAGCCTGAATGGCTTTCTGTGGGGAGGAAGCCTTTGGAAGTCCTGAAAGCAGGGTGGCTATCTTATTTTGCCGAGTATCTACGGCCGGAGATACTCCTGGCTCAGAAGCGCTGAGAGTATCTGTCAGGATCTGTCTAGGAGGGGATTTTCCCGGCTAAACACGGCCCCTGGAGATATCATGCCCACCTGTGAGGCCGGATTATCTAAACCTTCAGCTTTTTGCACGGCAAAAGTATCTTCAGATTTCCAAAATTTTCCCCCGAATATATATTCATATCTTAAGATAGCCACCCTGCCTGAAAGGCGATCAGAAGGCCCGGAAGGCCATTGAAAGCCCCGGAAGGACATTTGGAACTTACCTGCACCCCACTGAAGCAGGCAATGGTTCATTGGCTGGCAACAGGGAAACCTTGCAATTCCCCCCGGGATCCCGGGATCGAAACCAGTCAGTGACCATTACCCGGGGTGTGATGAGAAAGGAGGGTGCCCACCCCTGTCCCTGTCCCGTCCGGAGGTTTACAAGACTCATCATACCGTCATCAGCACCATCCAGCTGGCCCTTGGAGACGCCCAGAAGCCTGGCACGCTAGCTACTCAGCAGAAGTGGCAGCATCAGTGGAGCCGCCAGACAACATGTGTGTCCCATGTCCCGAGTCGGGGTTCCTCCGGAATTAAAAAAAAAAAAAGCCCCAGAACGCCTTTGGAGGGTCCGGAAGGCCTTCAGAAGGTGCGGAAGGCCCTCGGGGGGCCCCGAAGCCGTTCTGAGGGCCCATGAGGCCTTCAAAGGGCCCGGAATACCGTCGGAGGGACCGGAAGGCAATTGGGCCCGGAATACCGTCGGGGGGACCGGAAGGCGATTGGGGAGCCCGGATGGCTTTCTGTGGGCTGGAAGCCTTTGGAAGTCCTGGAAGGCGATCAGAGGGCTCGGAAGGCGGTTGTGAGCGCCAGAACGCCTTTGGAGGGTCCGGAAGGCCTTCAGAAGGCGCGGAAGGCCCTCGGGGGGCCCCGAAGCTGTTCTGAGGGCCCATGAGGCCTTCAAAGGGCCCGGAATACCGTCGGAGGGACCGGAAGGCAATTGGGCCCGGAATACCGTCGGAGGGACCGGAAGGCAATTGGGGAGCCCGAATGGCTTTCTGTGGGGTGGAAGCCTTTGGAAGTCCTGGAAGGCGATCAGAAGGCCCGGAAGGCCATTGAGAGCCCCAGAACGCCTTTGGAGGGTCCGGAAGGCCTTCAGAAGGCGCGGAAGGCCCTCGGGGGGCCCGTAAGCCGTTCTGAAGGCCCGTGAGGCCTTCAAAGGGCCCGAAATACCGTCGGAGGGACCGGAAGGCAATTGGGCCCGGAATACCGTCGGAGGGACCGGAAGGCAATTGGGGAGCCCGAATGGCCTTCTGTGGGGTGGAAGCCTTTGGAAGTCTTGGAAGGCGATCAGAGGGCCGGGAAGGCCGTTGAGAGCCCCAGAACGCCTTTGGAGGGTCCGGAAGGCCTTCAGAAGGCGCGGAAGGCCCTCGGGGGGCCCCGAAGCCGTTCTGAGGGCCCATGAGGCCTTCAAAGGGCCCGGAATACCGTCGGAGGGACCGGAAGGCAATTGGGCCCGGAATACCGTCGGAGGGACCGGAAGGCAATCGGGGAGCCCGAATGGCTTTCTGTGGGGTGGAAGCCTTTGGAAGTCCTGGAAGGCGATCAGAGGGCCGGGAAGGCCGTTGAGAGCCCCAGAACGCCTTTGGAGGGTCCGGAAGGCCTTCAGAAGGCGCGGAAGGCCCTCGGGGGGCCCCGAAGCCGTTCTGAGGGCCCATGAGGCCTTCAAAGGGTCTGGAATACCGTCGGAGGGACCGGAAGGCAATTGGGCCCGGAATACCGTCGGAGGGACCGGAAGGCAATCGGGGAGCCCGAATGGCTTTCTGTGGGGTGGAAGCCTTTGGAAGTCCTGGAAGGCGATCAGAGGGCCCGGAAGGCCGTTGAGAGCCCCAGAACGCCTTTGGAGGGTCCGGAAGGCCTTCAGAAGGCGCGGAAGGCCCTCGGGGGGCCCGTAAGCCGTTCTGAGGGCCCATGAGGCCTTCAAAGGGTCTGGAACACCGTCAGAGGGACCGGAAGGCAATTGGGCCCGGAAATACCGTCGGAGGACCGGAAGCAATTGGGGAGCCCGAATGGCTTTCTGTGGGGTGGAAGCCTTTGGAAGTCTGGAAGGCGATCAGAGGGCCGGAAGCCGTTGAGAGCCCCAGAAACGCCTTGGAGGGTCCTGGAAGGCCTTCAGAAGGCGCGGAAGGCCCTCGGGGGGCCCGAAGCCGTTCTGAGGGCCCATGAGGCCTTCAAAGGGCCCGGAATACCGTCGGAGGGACGGAAGGCAATTGGGCCCGGAATACCGTCGGAGGGACCGGAAGGCAATTGGGGAGCCCGAATGGCTTTCTGTGGGCTGCAAGCCTTTGGAAGTCTTGGAAGGCGATCAGAGGGCCCGGAAGGCCGCTGAGAGCCTCAGAACGCCTTTGGAGGGTCCTGAAGGCCTTCAGAAGGCGTGTAAGGCCCTCGGGGGGCCCGTAAGCCGTTCTGAGGGCCCGTGAGGTCTTCAAAGGGCCCGGAATACCGTCGGAGGGACCGGAAGGCAATTGGGCCCGTCCGGAGGTCAAGTCATACCGTCATCAGGACCGGAAGGCCATTGGGGAGCCCGAAGCCTGGCACGCTAGCTACTCTGGAAGTGGCAGCATCAGTGGAGCCGCCAGACACATGTGTGTCCCATGTCCCGAGTCGGGGTTCCTCGGAATTAAAGAAAAGAAAAAAGCCCCAGAACGCCTTTGGAGGGTCCGGAAGGCCTTCAGAAGGCGCGGAAGGCCCTCGGGGGGCCCCGAAGCCGTTCTGAGGGCCCATGAGGCCTTCAAAGGGCCCGGAATACCGTCGGAGGGACCGGAAGGCAATTGGGCCCGGAATACCGTCGGAGGGACCGGAAGGCAATTGGGGAGCCCGAATGGCTTTCTGTGGGGTGGAAGCCTTTGGAAGTCCTGGAAGGCGATCAGAGGGCTCGGAAGGCGGTTGTGAGCGCCAGAACGCCTTTGGAGGGTCCGGAAGGCCTTCAGAAGGCGCGGAAGGCCCTCGGGGGGCCCCGAAGCTGTTCTGAGGGCCCATGAGGCCTTCAAAGGGCCCGGAATACCGTCGGAGGGACCGGAAGGCAATTGGTCCCGGAATACCGTCGGAGGGACCGGAAGGCAATTGGGGAGCCCGAATGGCTTTCTGTGGGGTGGAAGCCTTTGGAAGTCCTGGAAGGCGATCAGAAGGCCCGGAAGGCCATTGAGAGCCCCAGAACGCCTTTGGAGGGTCCGGAAGGCCTTCAGAAGGCGCGGAAGGCCCTCGGGGGGCCCGTAAGCCGTTCTGAAGGCCCGTGAGGCCTTCAAAGGGCCCGGAATACCGTCGGAGGGACCGGAAGGCAATTGGGCCCGGAATACCGTCGGAGGGACCGGAAGGCAATTGGGGAGCCCGAATGGCCTTCTGTGGGGTGGAAGCCTTTGGAAGTCTTGGAAGGCGATCAGAGGGTCGGGAAGGCCGTTGAGAGCCCCAGAACGCCTTTGGAGGGTCCGGAAGGCCTTCAGAAGGCGCGGAAGGCCCTCGGGGGGCCCCGAAGCCGTTCTGAGGGCCCATGAGGCCTTCAAAGGGCCCGGAATACCGTCGGAGGGACCGGAAGGCAATTGGGCCCGGAATACCGTCGGAGGGACCGGAAGGCAATTGGGGAGCCCGAATGGCTTTCTGTGGGGTGGAAGCCTTTGGAAGTCTTGGAAGGCGATCAGAGGGCCCGGAAGGCCGTTGAGAGCCCCAGAACGCCTTTGGAGGGTCCGGAAGGCCTTCAGAAGGCGCGGAAGGCCCTCGGGGGGCCCGTAAGCCGTTCTGAAGGCCCGTGAGGCCTTCAAAGGGCCCGGAATACCGTCGGAGGGACCGGAAGGCAATTGGGCCCGGAATACCGTCGGAGGGACCGGAAGGCAATTGGGGAGCCCGAATGGCCTTCTGTGGGGTGGAAGCCTTTGGAAGTCTTGGAAGGCGATCAGAGGGCCCGGAAGGCCGTTGAGAGCCCCAGAACGCCTTTGGAGGGTCCGGAAGGCCTTCAGAAGGCATGGAAGGCCATCGGCACCATCCAGCTGGCCCTTGGAGACGCCCAGAAGCCTGGCACGCTAGCTACTCAGCAGAATTGGCAGCATCAGTGGAGCCGCCAGACAACATGTGTCCCATGTCCCGAGTCCGGGTTCCTCCGGAATTAATTAAATTGCAGGGCTCGGAAGCCGTTCTGAGGGCCCATGAGGCCTTCAAAGGGTCCGGAATACCGTCAGAGGGACCGGAAGGCAGCTGGGCTTCGCTTTCCCCGTCCTTGTAACATCCCTTGCTAAAAACAAAATTGGGACCGGAATACCGTCGGGGGGACCGGAAGGCGATTGGGGAGCCCGGATGGCTTTCTGTGGGCTGGAAGCCTTTGGAAGTCCTGGAAGGCGATCAGAGGGCCCGGAAGGCCGTTGAGAGCCCCAGAACGCCTTTGGAGGGTCCGGAAGGCCTTCAGAAGGCACGGAAGGCCCTCGGGGGGCCCCGAAGCCGTTCTGAGGGCCCATGAGGCCTTCAAAGGGCCCGGAATACCGTCGGAGGGACCGGAAGGCAATTGGGCCCGGAATACCGTCGGAGGGACCGGAAGGCAATTGGGGAGCCCGAATGGCTTTCTGTGGGGTGGAAGCCTTTGGAAGTCCTGGAAGGCGATCAGAGGGCCCGGAAGGCCGTTGAGAGCCCCAGAACGCCTTTGGAGGGTCCGGAAGGCCTTCAGAAGGCGCGGAAGGCCCTCGGGGGGCCCGTAAGCCGTTCTGAGGGCCCATGAGGCCTTCAAAGGGTCTGGAACACCGTCAGAGGGACCGGAAGGCAATTGGGCTTCGCTTTCCCCGTCCTTGTAACGTCCCTTGCTAAAAAACAAAATTGGGATCGGAATACCGTCGGAGGGACCGGAAGGCAATTGGGGAGCCTGAATGGCTTTCTGTGGGGTGGAAGCCTTTGGAAGTCTTGGAAGGCGATCAGAGGGCCCGGAAGGCCGTTGAGAGCCCCAGAACGCCTTTGGAGGGTCCGGAAGGCCTTCAGAAGGCGCGGAAGGCCCTCGGGGGGCCCCGAAGCCGTTCTGAGGGCCCATGAGGCCTTCAAAGGGCCCGGAATACCGTCGGAGGGACCGGAAGGCAATTGGGCCCGGAATACCGTCGGAGGGACCGGAAGGCAATTGGGGAGCCCGAATGGCTTTCTGTGGGGTGGAAGCCTTTGGAAGTCCTGGAAGGCGATCAGAGGGCCCGGAAGGCCGTTGAGAGCCCCAGAACGCCTTTGGAGGGTCCGGAAGGCCTTCAGAAGGCGCGGAAGGCCCTCGGGGGGCCCCGAAGCCGTTCTGAGGGCCCATGAGGCCTTCAAAGGGCCCGGAATACCGTCGGAGGGACCGGAAGGCAATTGGGCCCGGAATACCGTCGGAGGGACCGGAAGGCAATTGGGGAGCCCGAATGGCTTTCTGTGGGGTGGAAGCCTTTGGAAGTCCTGGAAGGCGATCAGAGGGCCCGGAAGGCCGTTGAGAGCCCCAGAACGCCTTTGGAGGGTCCGGAAGGCCTTCAGAAGGCGTGGAAGGCCCTCGGGGGGTCCGTAAGCCGTTCTGAGGGCCCGTGAGGTCTTCAAAGGGCCCGGAATACCGTCGGAGGGACTGGAAGGCAATTGGGCCCGGAATACCGTCGGAGGGACCGGAAGGCAATTGGGGAGCCCGAATGGCTTTCTGTGGGGTGGAAGCCTTTGGAAGTCTTGGAAGGCGATCAGAGGGCCCGGAAGGCCGTTGAGAGCCCCAGAACGCCTTTGGAGGGTCCGGAAGGCCTTCAGAAGGCATGGAAGGCCATCGGCACCATCCAGCTGGCCCTTGGAGACACCCAGAAGCCTGGCACGCTAGCTACTCAGCAGAATTGGCAGCATCAGTGGAGCCGCCAGACAACATGTGTCCCATGTCCCGAGTCCGGGTTCCTCCGGAATTAATTAAATTGGGGGGCTCGGAAGCCGTTCTGAGGGCCCATGAGGCCTTCAAAGGGTCCGGAATACCGTCAGAGGGACCGGAAGGCAGCTGGGCTCCGCTTTCCCCGTCCTTGTAACATCCCTTGCTAAAAAACAAAATTGGGACCGGAATACCGTCGGAGGGCCCGGAAGGCAATCGGGGAGCCCGGATGGCTTTCTGTGGGCTGGAAGCCTTTGGAAGTCTTGGAAGGCGATCAGAAGGCCCGGAAGGCCATTGAAAGCCCCAGAACGCCTTTGGAGGGTCCGGAAGGCCTTCAGAAGGCGCGGAAGGCCCTCGGGGGGCCCGTAAGCCGTTCTGAGGGCCCATGAGGCCTTCAAAGGGCCCGGAATACCGTCGGAGGGACCGGAAGGCAATTGGGCCCGGAATACCGTCGGGGGGACCGGAAGGTGATTGGGGAGCCCGGATGGCTTTCTGTGGGCTGGCAGCCTTTGGAAGTCCTGGAAGGCGATCAGAGGGCTCGGAAGGCCGTTGAGAGCGCCAGAACGCCTTTGGAGGGTCCGGAAGGCCTTCAGAAGGCGCGGAAGGCCCTCGGGGGGCCCCGAAGCCGTTCTGAGGGCCCATGAGGCCTTCAAAGGGCCCGGAATACCGTCGGAGGGACCGGAAGGCAATTGGGCCCGGAATACCGTCGGAGGGACCGGAAGGCAATTGGGGAGCCCGAATGGCCTTCTGTGGGGTGGAAGCCTTTGGAAGTCTTGGAAGGCGATCAGAGGGCCCGGAAGGCCGTTGAGAGCCCCAGAACGCCTTTGGAGGGTCCGGAAGGCCTTCAGAAGGCGCGGAAGGCCCTCGGGGGGCCCCGAAGCCGTTCTGAGGGCCCATGAGGCCTTCAAAGGGCCCGGAATACCGTCGGAGGGACCGGAAGGCAATTGGGCCCGGAATACCGTCGGAGGGACCGGAAGGCAATTGGGGAGCCCGAATGGCCTTCTGTGGGGTGGAAGCCTTTGGAAGTCTTGGAAGGCGATCAGAGGGCCCGGAAGGCCGTTGAGAGCCCCAGAACGCCTTTGGAGGGTCCGGAAGGCCTTCAGAAGGCATGGAAGGCCATCGGCACCATCCAGCTGGCCCTTGGAGACGCCCAGAAGCCTGGCACGCTAGCTACTCAGCAGAATTGGCAGCATCAGTGGAGCCGCCAGACAACATGTGTCCCATGTCCCGAGTCCGGGTTCCTCCGGAATTAATTAAATTGCAGGGCTCGGAAGCCGTTCTGAGGGCCCATGAGGCCTTCAAAGGGTCCGGAATACCGTCAGAGGGACCGGAAGGCAGCTGGGCTTCGCTTTCCCCGTCCTTGTAACATCCCTTGCTAAAAACAAAATTGGGACCGGAATACCGTCGGGGGGACCGGAAGGCGATTGGGGAGCCCGGATGGCTTTCTGTGGGCTGGAAGCCTTTGGAAGTCCTGGAAGGCGATCAGAGGGCCCGGAAGGCCGTTGAGAGCCCCAGAACGCCTTTGGAGGGTCCGGAAGGCCTTCAGAAGGCACGGAAGGCCCTCGGGGGGCCCCGAAGCCGTTCTGAGGGCCCATGAGGCCTTCAAAGGGCCCGGAATACCGTCGGAGGGACCAGAAGGCAATTGGGCCCGGAATACCGTCGGAGGGACCGGAAGGCAATTGGGGAGCCCGAATGGCTTTCTGTGGGGTGGAAGCCTTTGGAAGTCCTGGAAGGCGATCAGAGGGCCCGGAAGGCCGTTGAGAGCCCCAGAACGCCTTTGGAGGGTCCGGAAGGCCTTCAGAAGGCGCGGAAGGCCCTCGGGGGGCCCGTAAGCCGTTCTGAGGGCCCATGAGGCCTTCAAAGGGTCTGGAACACCGTCAGAGGGACCGGAAGGCAATTGGGCTTCGCTTTCCCCGTCCTTGTAACGTCCCTTGCTAAAAAACAAAATTGGGATCGGAATACCGTCGGAGGGACCGGAAGGCAATTGGGGAGCCTGAATGGCTTTCTGTGGGGTGGAAGCCTTTGGAAGTCTTGGAAGGCGATCAGAGGGCCCGGAAGGCCGTTGAGAGCCCCAGAACGCCTTTGGAGGGTCCGGAAGGCCTTCAGAAGGCGCGGAAGGCCCTCGGGGGGCCCCGAAGCCGTTCTGAGGGCCCATGAGGCCTTCAAAGGGCCCGGAATACCGTCGGAGGGACCGGAAGGCAATTGGGCCCGGAATACCGTCGGAGGGACCGGAAGGCAATTGGGGAGCCCGAATGGCTTTCTGTGGGGTGGAAGCCTTTGGAAGTCCTGGAAGGCGATCAGAGGGCCCGGAAGGCCGTTGAGAGCCCCAGAACGCCTTTGGAGGGTCCGGAAGGCCTTCAGAAGGCGCGGAAGGCCCTCGGGGGGCCCCGAAGCCGTTCTGAGGGCCCATGAGGCCTTCAAAGGGCCCGGAATACCGTCGGAGGGACCGGAAGGCAATTGGGCCCGGAATACCGTCGGAGGGACCGGAAGGCAATTGGGGAGCCCGAATGGCTTTCTGTGGGGTGGAAGCCTTTGGAAGTCTTGGAAGGCGATCAGAGGGCCCGGAAGGCCGTTGAGAGCCCCAGAACGCCTTTGGAGGGTCCGGAAGGCCTTCAGAAGGCGCGGAAGGCCCTCGGGGGGCCCGTAAGCCGTTCTGAGGGCCCGTGAGGTCTTCAAAGGGCCCGGAATACCGTCGGAGGGACTGGAAGGCAATTGGGCCCGGAATACCGTCGGAGGGACCGGAAGGCAATTGGGGAGCCCGAATGGCTTTCTGTGGGGTGGAAGCCTTTGGAAGTCTTGGAAGGCGATCAGAGGGCCCGGAAGGCCGTTGAGAGCCCCAGAACGCCTTTGGAGGGTCCGGAAGGCCTTCAGAAGGCATGGAAGGCCATCGGCACCATCCAGCTGGCCCTTGGAGACACCCAGAAGCCTGGCACGCTAGCTACTCAGCAGAATTGGCAGCATCAGTGGAGCCGCCAGACAACATGTGTCCCATGTCCCGAGTCCGGGTTCCTCCGGAATTAATTAAATTGGGGGGCTCGGAAGCCGTTCTGAGGGCCCATGAGGCCTTCAAAGGGTCCGGAATACCGTCAGAGGGACCGGAAGGCAGCTGGGCTCCGCTTTCCCCGTCCTTGTAACATCCCTTGCTAAAAAACAAAATTGGGACCGGAATACCGTCGGAGGGCCCGGAAGGCAATCGGGGAGCCCGGATGGCTTTCTGTGGGCTGGAAGCCTTTGGAAGTCTTGGAAGGCGATCAGAAGGCCCGGAAGGCCATTGAAAGCCCCAGAACGCCTTTGGAGGGTCCGGAAGGCCTTCAGAAGGCGCGGAAGGCCCTCGGGGGGCCCGTAAGCCGTTCTGAGGGCCCATGAGGCCTTCAAAGGGCCCGGAATACCGTCGGAGGGACCGGAAGGCAATTGGGCCCGGAATACCGTCGGGGGGACCGGAAGGTGATTGGGGAGCCCGGATGGCTTTCTGTGGGCTGGCAGCCTTTGGAAGTCCTGGAAGGCGATCAGAGGGCTCGGAAGGCCGTTGAGAGCGCCAGAACGCCTTTGGAGGGTCCGGAAGGCCTTCAGAAGGCGCGGAAGGCCCTCGGGGGGCCCCGAAGCCGTTCTGAGGGCCCATGAGGCCTTCAAAGGGCCCGGAATACCGTCGGAGGGACCGGAAGGCAATTGGGCCCGGAATACCGTCGGAGGGACCGGAAGGCAATTGGGGAGCCCGAATGGCCTTCTGTGGGGTGGAAGCCTTTGGAAGTCTTGGAAGGCGATCAGAGGGCCCGGAAGGCCGTTGAGAGCCCCAGAACGCCTTTGGAGGGTCCGGAAGGCCTTCAGAAGGCGCGGAAGGCCCTCGGGGGGCCCCGAAGCCGTTCTGAGGGCCCATGAGGCCTTCAAAGGGCCCGGAATACCGTCGGAGGGACCGGAAGGCAATTGGGCCCGGAATACCGTCGGAGGGACCGGAAGGCAATTGGGGAGCCCGAATGGCTTTCTGTGGGGTGGAAGCCTTTGGAAGTCCTGGAAGGCGATCAGAGGGCCCGGAAGGCCGTTGAGAGCCCCAGAACGCCTTTGGAGGGTCCGGAAGGCCTTCAGAAGGCGCGGAAGGCCCTCGGGGGGCCCCGAAGCCGTTCTGAGGGCCCATGAGGCCTTCAAAGGGCCCGGAATACCGTCGGAGGGACCGGAAGGCAATTGGGCCCGGAATACCGTCGGAGGGACCGGAAGGCAATTGGGGAGCCCGAATGGCTTTCTGTGGGGTGGAAGCCTTTGGAAGTCCCTGGTGTTGGGCCCTGGTGTTGGTTTCAGTTCCCTCCTCGGTGTCTTGGAGGTAGGGGTGGCCGTGTGTGCCGCCCGTGCAGCAGTGGCTCCTGGCCCCTTGCTGCCCCCGTCCCTGTCCCTGTCCTGTCTGCGAGTTTAGGCGTTGCTTGGCTTTTTCTCTCTCCTTGGCTCCTTGCGGTGGTTTTTTGGGCTTCTTGCCAGGCTGTTGCGGCTTGCCGGTCTTGCTCGGCTTGCCCGTTGGGCTTCGCTTTCCCAGTCCTTGTAACGTCCCTCGCAGAAAAAAAAAAAAAGTCCTGGAAGGCGATCAGAGGGCCCGGAAGGCCGTTGAGAGCCCCAGAACGCCTTTGGAGGGTCCGGAAGGCCTTCAGAAGGCGTGGAAGGCCCTCGGGGGGTCCGTAATCCGTTCTGAGGGCCCGTGAGGTCTTCAAAGGGCCCGGAATACCGTCGGAGGGACTGGAAGGCAATTGGGCCCGGAATACCGTCGGAGGGACCGGAAGGCAATTGGGGAGCCCGAATGGCTTTCTGTGGGGTGGAAGCCTTTGGAAGTCCTGGACGGCGATCAGAGGGCCCGGAAGGCCGTTGAGAGCGCCAGAACGCCTTTGGAGGGTCCGGAAGGCCTTCAGAAGGCGTAGAAGGCCCTCGGGGGGCCCGTAAGCCGTTCTGAGGGCCCGTGAGGCCTTCAAAGGGCCCGGAATACCGTCGGAGGGACCGGAAGGCAATTGGGCCCGGAATACCGTCGGAGGGACCGGAAGGCAATTGGGGAGCCCGAATGGCCTTCTGTGGGGTGGAAGCCTTTGGAAGTCTTGGAAGGCGATCAGAGGGCCCGGAAGGCCGTTGAGAGCCCCAGAACGCCTTTGGAGGGTCCGGAAGGCCTTCAGAAGGCGCGGAAGGCCCTCGGGGGGCCCCGAAGCCGTTCTGAGGGCCCATGAGGCCTTCAAAGGGCCCGGAATACCGTCGGAGGGACCGGAAGGCAATTGGGCCCGGAATACCGTCGGAGGGACCGGAAGGCAATTGGGGAGCCCGAATGGCTTTCTGTGGGGTGGAAGCCTTTGGAAGTCCTGGAAGGCGATCAGAGGGCCCGGAAGGCCGTTGAGAGCCCCAGAACGCCTTTGGAGGGTCCGGAAGGCCTTCAGAAGGCACGGAAGGCCCTCGGGGGGCCCCGAAGCCGTTCTGAGGGCCCATGAGGCCTTCAAAGGGCCCGGAATACCGTCGGAGGGACCAGAAGGCAATTGGGCCCGGAATACCGTCGGAGGGACCGGAAGGCAATTGGGGAGCCCGAATGGCTTTCTGTGGGGTGGAAGCCTTTGGAAGTCCTGGAAGGCGATCAGAGGGCCCGGAAGGCCGTTGAGAGCCCCAGAACGCCTTTGGAGGGTCCTGAAGGCCTTCAGAAGGCGTGGAAGGCCCTCGGGGGGTCCGTAAGCCGTTCTGAGGGCCCGTGAGGTCTTCAAAGGGCCCGGAATACCGTCGGAGGGACTGGAAGGCAATTGGGCCCGGAATACCGTCGGAGGGACCGGAAGTCAATTGGGGAGCCCGAATGGCTTTCTGTGGGGTGGAAGCCTTTGGAAGTCCTGGAAGGCGATCAGAGGGCCCGGAAGGCCGTTGAGAGCCCCAGAACGCCTTGGAGGGTCTGGAAGGCCTTCAGAAGGTGCGGAAGGCCCTCGGGGGGCCCGTAAGCCGTTCTGAGGGCCCGTGAGGTCTTCAAAGGGCCCGGAATACCGTCGGAGGGACCGGAAGGCAATTGGGCCCGGAATACCGTCGGAGGGACCGGAAGGCAATTGGGGAGCCCGAATGGCTTTCTGTGGGGTGGAAGCCTTTGGAAGTCTTGGAAGGCGTTCCAAAGGCTTCCACCCCACAGAAAGCCATTCGGGCTCCCCAATTGACTTCCGGTCCCTCCGACGGTATTCCGGGCCCAATTGCCTTCCAGTCCCTCCGACGGTATTCCGGGCCTTTGAAGACCTCACGGGCCCTCAGAACGGCTTACGGACCCCCCCGAGGGGCCTTCACGACCTTCTGAAGGCCTTCAGGACCCTCCAAAGGCGTTCTGGGGCTCTCAACGGCCTTCCGGGCCCTCTGATCGCCTTCCAAGACTTCCAAAGGCTTCCACCCCACCCAAAGCCATTCGGGCTCCCCAATTGCCTTCCGGTCCCCCCGATGGTATTCCGGGCCCAATTGCCTTCAGGTCCCTCCGACGGTATTCCGGGCCCTTTGAAGGCCTCATGGGCCCTCAGAACGGCTTCGGGGCCCCCCGAGGGCCTTCCGTGCCTTCTGAAGGCCTTCCGGACCCTCCAAAGGCGTTCTGGGGCTCTCAATGGCCTTCCGGGCCTTCTGATCGCCTTTCAGGACTTCCAAAGGGATTCCACCCCACAGAAAGCCATCCGGGCTCCCCAATCGCCTTCCGGTCCCCCCGACGGTATTCCGGGCCCAATTGCCTTCCAGTCCCTCCAACGGTATTCCGGGCCCTTTGAAGACCTCACGGGCCCTCAGAAAGGCTTAGGGGCCCCCCGAGGGCCTTCCGTGCCTTCTGAAGGCCTTCCGGACCCTCCAAAGGCGTTCTGGGGCTCTCAACGGCCTTCCGGGCCCTCTGATCGCCTTCCAGGACTTCCAAAGGCTTCCACCCCACAGAAAGCCATTCGGGCTCCCCAATTGCCTTCCAATCCCTCCGACGGTATTCCGGGCCCAATTGCCTTCCGTCCCTCCGACGGTATTCCGGGCCCTTTGAAGGCCTCACGGGCCCTCAGAACGGATTACGGACCCCCCGAGGCCTTCTACGCCTTCCAGAAGGCCTCCGGACCCTCCAAAGGCGTTCTGGGGCTCTCAACGGCCTTCCGGGCCCTCTGATCGCCGTCCAGGGACTTCCAAGGCTTCCACCCCACAGAAAGCCATTCGGGCTCCCAATTGCCTTCCGGTCCCTCCGACGGTATTCCGGGCCCAATTGCCTTCCAGTCCCTCCGACGGTATTCCGGGCCCTTTGAAGCCCTCACGGGCCCTCAGAACGGATTACGGACCCCCGAGGGCCTTCCACGCCTTCTGAAGGCCTTCCGGACCCTCCAAGGCGTTCTGGGGCTCTCAAACGGCCTTCCGGGCCCCTCTGAATCGCCTTCCAGGACTTTTTTTTTTTTTCTGCGAGGGACGTTACAAGGACTGGGAAAGCGAAGCCCAACGGGCAAGCCGAGCAAGACCGGCAAGCCGCAACAGCCTGGCAAGAAGCCCAAAAAACCACCGCAAGGAGCCAAGGAGAGAGAAAAAGCCAAGCAACGCCTAAACTCGCAGACAGGACAGGGACAGGGACGGGGGCAGCAAGGGGCCAGGAGACACTGCTTCACGGGCGGCACACACGGCCACCCCTACATCCAAGACACCGAGGAGGGAACTGAAACCAACACCAGGGCCAACACCAGGGACTTCCAAAGGCTTCCACCCCACAGAAAGCCATTCGGGCTCCCCAATTGCCTTCCGGTCCCTCCGACGGTATTCCGGGCCCAATTGCCTTCCGGTCCCTCCGACGGTATTCCGGGCCCTTTGAAGGCCTCATGGGCCCTCAGAACGGCTTCGGGGCCCCCCGAGGGCCTTCCGCGCCTTCTGAAGGCCTTCCGGACCCTCCAAAGGCGTTCTGGGGCTCTCAACGGCCCTTCCGGGCCCTCTGATCGCCTTCCAGGACCTTCCAAAGGCTTCCACCCCACAGAAAGCCATTCGGGCTCCCCACTTGCCCTTCCGGCTCCCTCCGACGGTATTCCGGGCCCAATTGCCTTCCGTCCCTCCGACGGATATTCCGGGCCCTTTGAAGGCCTCATGGGCCCTCAGAACGGCTTCGGGGCCCCCCGAGGGCCTTCCGCGCCTTCTGAAGGCCTTCCGGACCCTCCAAAGGCGTTCTGGGGCTCTCAACGGCCTTCCGGGCCCTCTGATCGCCTTCCAAGACTTCCAAAGGCTTCCACCCCACAGAAGGCCATGCGGGCTCCCCAATCGCCTTCCGGTCCCACCGACGGTATTCCGGGCCCAATTGCCTTCCCGGTCCCTCCGACGGTATTCCGGGCCCTTTGAAGGCCTCATGGGCCCTCAGAACGGCTTCGGGGCCCCCCGAGGGCCTTCCGCGCCTTCTGAAGGCACTTCCGGACCCTCCAAAGGCGTTCTGGCGCTCTCAACGGCCTTCCGAGCCCTCTGATCGCTTCCAGACTTCCAAAGGCTGCCAGCCCACAGAAAGCCATCCGGGCTCCCCAATCACCTTCCGGTCCCCCCGACGGTATTCCGGGCCCAATTGCCTTCCGGTCCCTCCGACGGTATTCCGGGCCCTTTGAAGCCTCATGGGCCTCAGAACGGCTTACGGGCCCCCCGAGGGCCTTCCGCGCCTTCTGAAGGCCTTCCGGACCCTCCAAAGGCGTTCTGGGGCTTTCAATGGCCTTCCGGGCCTTCTGATCGCCTTCCAAGACTTCCAAAGGCTTCCAAGCCCACAGAAAGCCATCGGGCTCCCCGATTGCCTTCCGGGCCCTCCGACGGTATTCCGGTCCCAATTTTGTTTTTAGCAAGGGATGTTACAAAGGACGGGGAAAGCGAGCCCAGCTGCCTTCCGGTCCCCTCTGACGTATTCCGGACCCCTTTGAAAGGCCTCATGGGCCCTCAGAACGGCTTCCGAGCCCCCCAATTTAATAATTCCGGAGGAACCCGGACTCGGGACATGGGACACATGTTGTCTTGCGGCTCCTCTGATGGCTGCCAATTCTGCCTGAGTAGCTAGCGTGCCAGGGCTTCTGGGTGTCTCCAAGGGCCAGCTGGATGGTGCCGATGGCCCTTCCCATGCCTTCTGAGGCCTTCCGGACCCTCCAAAGCGGTTCTGGGGCTCTCTACGGCCTTCCGGGCCCTCTGATCGCCTTCCAGACTTCCAAAGGCTTCCACCCCACAGAAAGCCATTCGGGCTCCCCAATTGCCTTCCGGTCCCCTCCGACGGTATTCCGGGCCCAATTGCCTTCCAGTCCCTCCGACGGTATTCCGGGCCCCTTTGAAGACCTCACTGGCCCTCAGAACGGCTTACGGGCCCCCCGAGGGCCTTCCGCGCCTTCTGAAGGCCTTCGGACCCTCCAAAGGCGTTCTGGGGCTCTCACGGCCTTCCGGGCCCTCTGATCGCCTACCAAGACTTCCAAAGGCTTCCACCCCACAGAAAGCCATTCGGGCTCCCCAATTGCCTTCCGGTCCCTCCGACGGTATTCGGGCCCAATTGCCTTCCGGTCCTCCGACGGTATTCCGGGCCTTTGAAGGCCTCATGGGCCCTCAGAACGGCTTCGGGGCCCCCCGGGGCCTTCCGCGCCTTCTGAAGGCCCTTCCGGACCCCCAAAAGGCGTTCTGGGGCTCTCAACGGCCTTCCGGGCCCTCTGATCGCCTTCCAGGACTTCCAAAGGCTTCCACCCCACAGTAAGCCATTCGGGCTCCCCAATGCCTTCCGGTCCCTCCGACGGTATTCCGGGCCCAATTGCCTTCCGGTCCTCCGACGGTATTCCGGGCCCTTTGAAGGCCTCATGGGCCCTCAGAACGGCTTACGGGCCCCCGAGGGCCTTCCGCGCCTTCTGAAGGCCTTCCGGACCCTCCAAAGGCGTTCTGGGGCTCTCAACGGCCTTCCGGGCCCTCTGATCGCCTTCCAAGACTTCCAAAGGCTTCCACCCCACAGAAAGCCATTCAGGCTCCCCAATTGCCTTCCGGTCCCTCCGACGGTATTCCGATCCCAATTTTGTTTTTTAGCAAGGGACGTTACAAGGACGGGGAAGAAAGCGAAGCCAATTGCCTTCCGGTCCCTCTGACGGTGTTCCAGACCCTTTGAAGGCCTCATGTGCCTCAGAAACGGCTTACGGGCCCCCGAGGGCCTTCCGCGCCTTCTGAAGGCCTTCCGGACCTCCAAAGGCGTTCTGGGCTCTCAACGGCCTTCCGGGCCCTCTGATCGGCCTTCCAGGACTTCCAAAGGCTTCCACCCCACAGAAAGCCATTCGGGCTCCCCAATTGCCTTCCGGTCCCTCCAACGGTATTCCGGGCCCAATTGCCTTCTAGGTCCCTCGACGGTAATTCCGGGCCCTTTTGAAGGCCTCATGGGCCTCAACGGCTTCGGGGCCCCCCGAGGGCCTTCCGTGCCTTCTGCAGGCCTTCCGGTCCCTCCAAAGGCGTTCTGGGCTCTCAACGGCCTTCCGGGCCCTCTGATCGCCTTCCAGGACTTCCAAAGGCTTCCAGCCCACAGAAAGCCATCCGGGCTCCCCAATCGCCTTCGGTCCCCCCGACGGTATTCCGGTCCCAATTTTGTTTTTAGCAAGGGATGTACAAGGACGGGGAAAGCGAAGCCCAGCTGCCTTCCGTCCCTCTGACGGTATTCCGGACCTTTGAAGGCTCATGGGCCCTCAGAACGGCTTCCGAGCCCTGCAATTTAATTAATTCCGGAGGAACCCGGACTCGGGACATGGGAACATGTTGTCTGGCGGCTCCACTGATGCTGCCCAATTCTGCTGAGTAGCTAGCGTGCCAGGCTCTGGGCGTCTCCAAGGGCCAGCTGGATGGTGCAGATGGCCTTCCATGCCTTCTGAAGGCCTTCCGGACCCTCCAATGGCGTTCTGGGGCTCTCCACGGCCATTCCGGGCCCTCTGATCGCCTTCCAAGACTTCCAAAGGCTTCCACCCCACAGAAGGCCATTCGGGCTCCCCAATTGCCTTCCGGTCCCTCCGACGGTATTCGGGCCCAATTGCCTTCGGTCCCTCCGACGGTATTCCGGGCCCTTTGAAGGCCTCATGGGGCCCTCAGAACGGCTTCCGGGGCCCCCCGAGGGCCTTCCGCGCTTCTGAAGGCCTTCCGGACCCTCCAAAGGCGTTCTGGGGCTCTCAACGGCCTTCCGGGCCCTCTGATCGCCTTCCAAGACTTCCAAAGGCTTCCACCCCACAGAAGGCCATTTCGGGCTCCCCAATTGCCTTCCGGTCCCTCCGACGGTATTCCGGGCCCAATTGCCTTCCGGTCCCTCCGCCGGTATTCCGGGCCCTTTGAAGGCCTCATGGGCCCTCAGAACGGCTTCGGGGCCCCCCGAGGGCCTTCCGCGCCTTCTGAAGGCCTTCCGGACCCTCCAAAGGCGTTCTGGCGCTCTCAACGGCCTTCCGAGCCCCTCTGATCGCCTTCCAGGACTTCCAAAGGCTGCCAGCCCACAGAAAGCCATCCGGGCTCCCCAATCACCTTCCGGTCCCCCCGACGGTATTCCGGGCCCCATTGCCTTCCGGTCCCCTCGACGGTATTCCGGGCCCTTTGAAGGCCTCATGGGGCCCTCAGAACGGCTTACGGGCCCCCGAGGGCCTTCGCGCCTTCTGAAGGCCTTCCGGACCCTCAAAGGCGTTCTGGGGCTTTCAATGGCCTTCCGGGCTTCTGATCGCCTTCCAAGACTTCCAAAGGCATCCAGCCCACAGAAAGCCATCCGGGCTCCCCGATTGCCTTCCGGGCCTCCGACGGTATCCTGGTCCCAATTTTGTTTTTTAGCAAGGGATGTTACAAGGACGGGGAAAGCGGAGCCCAGCTGCTTCCGGACCCTCTGGACGGTATTTCCGGACCCTTTGAAGGCCTCTGGGCCTCAGAACGGCTTCCGAGCCCCCCAATTTAATTAATTCCGAGGAACCGGACTCGGGACATGGGACCATGTTGTCTGGCGGCTCCACTGATGCTGCCAATTCTGCTGAGTAGCTAGCGTGCCAGGCTTCTGGGTGTCTCCAAGGGCCAGCTGGATGGTGCCGATGGCCTTCCATGCCTTCTGAAGGCCTCTTCCGGACCCTCCAAAGGCGTTCTGGGGCTCTCAACGGCCTTCCGGGCCCTCTGATCGCCTTCCAGGACTTCCAAAGGCTTCCACCCCACAGAAAGCCATTCGGGCTACCCCAAGTTGCCTTTCCCGGTCCCCTCCTACGGTATCCGGGCCCAATTGCCTTCCGGTCCCTCCACGGTAATTATTCCGGGCCCTTTGAAGGCCTCATGGGCCCTCAGAACGGCTTCGGGCCCCCCGAGGGCCTCCACGCCTTCTGAAGGCCTTCCGGACCCTCCAAAGGCGTGTCTGGGGCTCTCAATGCGCCTTCCGGCCTCTCTGATCGCCTTCAGGACTTCCAAAGGCTTCCACCCCACAGAAAGCCCATTCGGGCTCCCCAATTGCCTTCCGGTCCCTCCGACGGTAATTCCGGGCCCAATTGCCTTCCGGTCCCCTCCGACGGATATTCCGGGCCCTTTGCCGGCCTCATGGGCCCTCAGAACGGCTTCGGGCCCCGAGGGCCTTCCGGCCTTCTGAAGGCCCTCCGGACCCTCAAAAGGCGTTCTGGGGCTCTCAACGGCCTTCCTGGGCCCTCTGATCGCCTTCCAGGACTTCCAAAGGCTTCACCCCACAGAAAGCCATTCGGGCTCCCCAATTGCCTTCGGTCCCTCCGACGGTATTCCTGGCCAATTGCCTTCCGGTCCCTCCGACGGTATTCCGGGCCCTTTGAAGGCCTCATGGGCCCTCAGAACGGCTTCGACGGGCCCCCCGTGGGCCTTCTGCGCCTTCTGCAGGCCTTCCGGCCCTATCCGAAGCGATTTGGGGCTCTCCACGGCCCTTCCGCGGCCCTCTGATTCGCCTTCCAAGACTTCCATAGGCTTCCACCCCACAGCAAGGCCATTCGGGCTCCCCAATCGCCTTGCCGGGTCCTCGACGGTTCTTCCGATCCCAATTTGTTTTTTAGAATGGGACGTTACAAGGACGGGGAAAGCGAAGCCCAATTGCCTTCGGTCCTCTGACGGTCTGTTCCAGCCCCTTTGCAGGCTCACGGGGCCTCAGCACGGCGTTCCGGGCTCCCCGAGGGCCTTCCGCGCCTTCTAGAAGGCTCATCCGGACCCTCCAAAGGCGTTTGGGGGCCTCTCCAACGGCCTTACGGGCGCCTTACTTATGATTTCGCCTCCAGGACTTCCAACGGCTTTCCACCCCAAGAACGCCATTTCGGGCTCCATTGCCTTCGGTCCTCCGACGGTATTCCGGGCCCACTTGCCTTCCGGGTCCTCCGGCCGGTATTCCGGGCCCTTTGAAGGCCCTCACGGGCCGCAGAACGGCTCGGGGCCCCCCGAGGGCCTTCCGTGCCTTTGAAGGCCTCCGGACCTCACACAGGCCGTTCTGGGGCTTCAACGCCTACCGGGGCCCTCTGATCGCCTACAGGACTTCCAAAAAGGCTTCAGCCCACCGAAAGCCATCCGGGCTCCCAATCGCCTTCCGGTCCCCGACGGTATTCCGGTCCCAATTTAGTATATAGAAGGCTGTTACAAGGACGGGGACGCCCTAAGCCCGTGCCTTCGTACCCTCTGCCGGTATTCCGGACCCTTTGAAGGCGCTCATTTGCCCTCAGTAGCTTCCGAGCCAGCAATTTAATTAATTCCGGAGGAACCAGGGCCTCGGGGACAGGGGACCACATATGTTGGCGGCTCACTGATGCTGCCAATTATGCTGAGTATCTAGCTTGCCAGGCTTTCTCTGGGCGTGCCTCAAGGGCCAGTGGATGGTGCGAGGCCTTCCATGACTTCTGAAGGCCTTCCGCGGAAACCTCCAAAGGTTTTCTGGGGCTCCTCAAGCCTTCGGGCCCTTGAAGCATCCAGACTTCCAAAGGCTTCCAACCCAAAGAAGGCCTTTCGGGTCCCCAAAAGCCTTCGGTCCCTCCGGACGGTATTCCGGCCACAATTGCCTTCGGTCCCTCCGACGTATTGGGCCTTTTGAGGCCTCACGGGCCCTTCCGACGGCTCTTACGGGCCACCGAGGGCCTTCGCGCCTTCTGAAGGCCTTCCGGACCTCCAAAGGAGGGTTGGGGCTCTCAAGGCTTCGGGCCCCTCTGATCGCCTTCCAGGACTTCAAAGGCTTCCACCCACCAGAAAGCATTCGGGCTCCCCAATTGCCTACCGGTCCCTCCGACGGTTTAAAATTTTTTCCCCGCGGCCCACTTGCCTTCGTGTCCTCGACGGTATTCGGGCCTTTGCAAGGCTCATGGGCCCTCAGCACGGCCTTCGGGTGGCCCCCGAGGGCCTTCGCGCCTTTGAACGGCCTTCCGGACCTCCAAAGGCGTTCTGAGGGCTCTCCAACGGCCTTCCGGGCCTCTGATCGCCTTCCAAGACTTCCAAAGGCTTCCACCCCACAGAAAGCCATTGGGGCTCCCCCATTGCCTTCCGGTCCCTCACGACGGTATTCCGGGCTCCATTGCCTTACTGGACCGCTCGACGGGTATTCTGGGGCCTGTTGAGGCCTCAGGGCTCAGAACGGCTACGGGCCCCCGAGGGCCATTACCGCGCTTCTGAAGGCCTTCCGGACCTCCAAAGGCGTTCGGGGCTCTCAATGGCCTTCCGGGCCTTGATCGCCTTCAAGGACTTCAAAGGCTTCCCAACCCACCGAAAGCCATTGGGCTCCCAATTGCCTTCGGTCCTCCGACGGTATTCGGGCCCATTGCTTCGGTCCCTCGACGGTTATTCCGGGCCCTTTGAAGGCCTCATGAGGCCCTCCGAACGGCTTCGGGGCCCCCGACGGGCCTTCCGCGCCTTCTGACGGCTTCGGACCCTCCAAGCCGTTCTGGCGGCTCACACGGCTTCGCGCCTTGATGCCTTCCAGGCCTCTCCAAAGGCTTCCAAGCCAGAGAAAGCCATCTCGGCGCATCCCCAATCGCTTCCGGTCCCCCCGACGGTATCTTCGGGCCAATTGCCTTCCGGTCCCTCCGACGGTATTACCGGGCCTTTGAAGGCCTCTGGGCCTCAGACGGCCTTCGGGGCCCCCGAGGGCCTTCCGCGCCTTCTGAAGGCCGTCCGGACCCTCAAGGCCGGTTCTGGGGCTTTCGGCTTCGGGCCTTGTTGTTCCTAGATTTCCGGAGGCTTCACCCCACTCGGGACATGTACGGTTCACGCATGATAGTCTCGCGAGTCCACAATGTTGTTCTGCCAAGGGTTACAGCTGGGTAAGCGAGCGTGCCAAGGCTTTCTGGGCGTCTCCAGGGCCAGCTGTGATGGCTATGGGTTGATGACGGTTAGGGCCCCCGAGGGCTTCGGTTGTGAACTCGGTTCGGGACCGCGACAGGGGTGGGGTTCCATGCCTTCGGGCTTGTGCTTCCAGGACTTCACAAAGCTCGCCACCACGGTAAGCCATTCGGGTCACATGACTTCCGGTCTCGAAGGTCTTCGGGCATTGCTGGGGGGCCTCGCACGGTATTTTTTACGGGCCCTGTTGCCGGCTCATGGGCTCGAACCGTTCGCTGGGCGGGATCCGTGCGGCTGCAGCGTCGGTCTCCAAAGCGGCTTCTGGGGCTCTCACAGGCCTTCCGGGCCTTCTGATCGCCTTCCAGGACTTAAGGCTGCATCACGCCAGCCATCGGTCAATGCCCCCCCCCCTTCGGTCCCGACGGTATTCCGTCCAATTTAGTTATTCGCGGCGGAAGTTCAAGGCTGGGAAAGCTGAAGCTAGCTGTTGCCGGTGCAAAAAGCTGACGGTATTGGTACCCTTGAATCGGCCTCTAGGTGGCCTAGATAGGTACTCCGAGCGGCCGTGTTCTAAAGCGGAGGAAAATCCCCGCTAGACATGGGATCCTGGAACATGCTGTCTCGCGGTGCATTAGAGAATTTCGTGAGTAGCTCGGCGTGAGGTATGGCTCCCGGGCAGAATGGCTCGCGCGCCTGCTCCTTCAGGATCTCCAACGGATTGCCTCCCCCACAGGGTGCCATTCAGGCTCCCCACGTGCCTTCCGGGCCCTCCGATCGGTCTTCGACCCAGATTCTCGGTTCCCTAGACGGCATTCGGGTCCGTTTACAAAGGCTTCGGGTGACGGTATGCGGAGCCCAATTGCCTTCGGTCCCTTGGACGGTGTTCGGGCCCTTTTGAAGGCCTCATGGGCCCTCCGCCCGGCCTTCGGGGCCCCGAGGGCCCTTCCGCGCCTTCTGAAGGCCTGTCGGACCCTCCCAATAGGCGGTTTGGGGTCTCAACGGCCTTCCGGGCCTCTGATCGCCTTCCAGGCCTTCCAAAAGGCTTCCAGCCCAACAGAAAGCCATCCGGGCTCCCCCAATCGTTGCCTTCCCGGTCCCTCCGACGGTAATTCAGGGGTCCAAAGGCCTTCGGTCCCTCCGACGTTATTCCAGCCCTTGTAAGCCTCACCGGCCCTCTGAACGGTCTTCGGGGCCCACCCGAGGGCCTTTCCGCGGCCTCTGAACGCCTTCCGGACCCTTCCAAAGGCGTTCTGGGGCTCTCAAAACGGCCCTTCCCGGCCCTTTGATGCGCCTTCCAAGGGCCTTCCAAAGGCATCCTCCCCCACAGAACGCCATTCCGGGCTCCCCAGATTGCCTTCCGGTTCCCTCCGACGGTATTCCGGGCCAATTGCCATCAGGTCCTCCGGCGGTTTTTCGGGCCCTTTGAAGGCCTCACGGGGCCCTCTGAACGGTCCTTCGCGGGCCCCCTGTGGCCTCCCGCGGCCTTCTGAACGGCCTTTCCGGACCTCCAAAGGCGTTCAGGGGCTCTCAACGGCCTTCCCGGCCCTTCTGATCGCTTCCAGGACTTCCAAAGGCTTCCACCCCACAGAAAGCCATTCGGGCTCCCAATTGCTTCCGGTCCCTCCGCCGGTATTGGGCCATTGACCTTCCGGTCCCTCCGCCGGTATTTCCGGCCCTTTGAAAGGCCTCACGGGCCCTCAGAACGGCTTACGGGCCCCCGTGGGCCTTCCGCGCCTTCTGAAGGCCTTCCGGACCTCCAAAGGCGTTCTGGGGCTCTCAACTGGCCTTCCGGGCCCTATGATCGCCTTCCAGGACTTCAAAGGCTTCCACCCACAGAAAGCATTCGGGTCCCCACTTGCCTTTCGGTCCTCCGACGGATTGGCAATTGCTTCAGGTCCCTCCGACGGTATTCCGGGCCTTTAGAAGGCCTCATGGGCCTCGAACGGCTTCGGGGCCCCCGAGGGCTTCCGCCGCCTTCTGAAGGCTTTCCGGACCCTCCAAGGCGTTCTGGGGCTTCAACGGCCTTCCGGGCTTGATGCCTTCCAGGACTTCCAAAGGTTCCAGCCCACAGAAAGCCTTCCGGGTCCCCAATTCGCCTTCCGGTCCCCCAGACGGTTTCCGGCAATTGCCTTCCGGTCCCTCGACGGGTATTCCGGGCCCTTTGAAGGCCTCACGGGGCCTCTGTAACGGCTCTCGGTGGCCCCCCGAGTGGCCTTCCCGGGCCTTACTGAAGCGCCTTCCGGAACCCTTCCAAAAGGCGTTCTGGGGCTTTTTTTTTTTTTTAAATCGGAGGAACGCCCGGACACGGGACATGGACACACATGTTGTCTGCGGCTCACTGCATGCTGCCATTAAAGCTGACCCGAGTAGCTAGCGTGCCAGTCTTCTGGGCGTCTCCAAGGGCGCTGGTGGTGCTGATGACGGGTATGATGAGTTCTTGTAAACCTCCGGACGGGACTAGGGACAGGGGTGTGGCACTCCTTTATCATCACCACCCGAGGGTAATGGTCACTGACTGGTTTCGATCCCGGGATCCGGGGGGAAATTGCAAGGTTTCCCTGTTGCCAGCAAAGAAACATTGCCTGCTTTCAGTGGGGTGCAGGAAAGTTCAAATGTCCTTGGGCTTTCCACTGGCTTCGGGCTTAGCTCGCCTTTTCAGCAGGGTGGCTATTCTTACGATATGAATATCTATTCGGTCGGGGTAAAATTTTGGAAATGTGAAGATATTTTGCCGTGCAAAAAAGATGAAGGTTTAGATATCCGGCCTCACAGGTGGGCATGATATTCCAGGGGCGTGTTTAGCCGGGAAAATCCCCACTAGACAGATCAGCCAGATACACTCAGCGCTTTGGAGCCAGGAGTATCTGGCCGTAGATATCGGCACAATAAGCTAGCCACCTGATTTCAGGACTTACAAAGGCTTCTCCCAGAAAGCCATTCAGGCTCCCAATTGCCTTCGGTCATCCGACGGTATTCGATCCCAATTTTGTTTTTTTTCGCAAGGGACGATACAAGGACGGGGAAGAAAGCGAAGCCAATTGCTTCCGATCCCTCTGTCGGTGTTCCAGACCCTTTGAAGGCCTCATGGGGCCATAGAACGGTTAGGGCCCCCCGAGGGCCTTCCGCGCTTATGCAGGCTTCGGACCCTCCAAAGGCGTTGGGGCTATCATCGGCCTTCCGGGCCCTATGATCGCTTTCAGGATTCCCAAGGCTTCACCCCAGAAGCATTCGGGCTCCCGATTGCCTTCGGTCCCTCCGACGGTATGCCGGGCCCAATTGCCTTCCGCGTCCTCCGACGGTATTCGGGCCCTTAGAAGGCCTATTGGGCCATCAGAAACCGGCTTCGGGGCCACCGAGGGCCCTTCCGCGCCTTCTGAGGCCTTCGGACCCTCCAAAGGCGTTTGGGGCTCTCAAAACGGCTTACGGCCTCAGATCGCCTTCCAAGACTTCAAAGGCCTTCCACCCCACAGAAGGCCATTCGGGCTCCCCAATGCTTCGGTCCTCTCGACGGTATTACGGGCCCATTGCTTCCCGGGTCCTCGACGGTTTTTCCGGGCCATTTGAAAGCCTCACGGAGCTTCGAACGGGCTTACGGGCCCCCCGAGGCCTTCCGCGCCTTGAAGGCCTTCCGTACCCTCCAAAGGCGTTCTGGGGCTTTCAATGGTTCCGCGGGCCCTTCTGATCGGCTTCAGGAATCTTCCAAAGGCTTCCACCACAGAAAGCCATTCGGTGCTCCAATTGCCTTCGGTCCTCCGACGGTAATCCGGGCCCAATGCCTTCCGGTCCCTTCCGACGGTATTCGAGGGCCCTTGAAGGCCTCTGGGCCCTCAGAACAACTTCGGGAGGCCCCCCGAGGACCTTCCGGCCTTCTGAAGGCCTTCCGACCCTCCAAAGGCGTTCTGAGCTCACACCGCCTTCCGAGCCTCTGATCGCCTTCCAGGACTTCCAACGGCTTCAGCCCACAGGCACAAGCATCGGGCTCAATCGCCTTCGGTCCGACGGTATTCGGGCCCAATTGCCTTCCGGTCCCTCCGACGGTTATTCCGGGCCTTTTGAAGGGCTCTATGGGCCTCCAAAAGCCGGCTTCGGGGCCCCGGGGCCTTCCGCACCTTTGAAGGCCTACCGGACCCTAAAGGCGTTCTGGGGCTTTTTATTTTTTTTTAATTCCGGCGGAACCGACTGGGGACTGGGACACACATGTTGTCAGGCTGCTCCACTGATGTGCACTTTGTCTGAGTAGCTCGCGTAGCCAGGCTTTGGGTGTCTCCACGGGCCCGCTGGATTGTGCTGATGTACGGTATATGAAGTCATGTCAACCTCCGGACGGAAGGGGGACAGGGGTGGGCAACCTCCTTTCTAATCACACCCGGGTAATGGTCAGTGAATGGTATCGATCCGGGATACCGGGGGGGAATTGCAAGGTTTCCCTGTTGCCCAGCCCAATGACATTGCTGCTTCAGGTGGGGTGCAGGTAAGTTCCACTTGTCCTTCGGGGCTTTCAATGGCCTTCGGGCCTTAGATCGCCTTTCCGGCAGGGAGGCTATTTAGATATGAAACTTATTCGGGTGAGAAAATTTTGGAAATCTGAAGATATTTTGCCCGTGAATACAGCTGAGGTTTAGTTTAGAATAATCCGGCCTCACGGAGGGCATGTATACTCAGGGGGCGTGTTTAGCCGGGGAAAATCCCCTTGACAGAATGACTGATACTCTCAGCGCTTCTGAGCAGGAGGTATCTCCGGCCGTAGATACTCGGCAAATAAGATAGCACCCAGCTTTTAGGACTTCCAAAGGTACTCCCCACAGAAAGCACATTCAGGCTCCCCAATTGCCTCCGGTCCCTCCGACGGTATTCCTGATCCAATTTTGTTTTTTTAGCAAGGGACGTTACAAGGACGGGGAAGCAAGCCAAATTGCCTTCGGTCCCTCTGACGGTGTTCCAGACCTTTGACGGCTCATGGGCCCTCAGAACGGCTTTTATCTGGCCCCGCGAAGGGCCTTCCGCGCCTTCTGAAGGCCTTCCGGTCCCTCCAAAGGCGTTTCTGGGGCTCTCAAGGCCTCCGGGCCCTCTGATCTCCTTCAGGACTTCCCAAGGCTTTCACCCCACAGAAACGCCATTGGGGGCTCCCAAAATTGCATTCGGTCCTCGACGGTAGTATACGGGCCCAATTGGTCTTCCGGTCCCTCGACGGTATTACGGGCCCTTTGAAGGCTCAAGGGCTCAGAAGGCTTACGGGCCCCCGAGGGCTTCGCGCCTTTTAAGGCATTCCGGACGTCAAAGGCGTTCTGGGGCTCTCAATGGCCTGCCGGCCTTCTGATCGCCTTTCAGGACTTCCAAAGGCTTCCACCCCACAGAAAGCATTCAGGCTCCCAAATGCCTTCGGTTCCTCGACGGTATACCGATCCATTTCTTGTTTTTTAGCCAGGACGTACAGGAAGGAGGAACGCGAAGACCATGCTTCCGGTTCCCCTTAGATGGAATTCCAGACCCTTTGAAGGCCTCAATGGGCCCTCAGACACGGCTTACGGGCCCCCCGAGGGCCTTCCCTGCCTTCTGAAGGCCTTCTTCTTGACCTCCAAGGACGTTCTGGGGCTCTTCACGGCCTTCCGGGCCTCTGATCGCTTCCATGACTTCCAAAGGTTCCAGCCCACAGAAAGCCATCCGGGCTTCCCCATCCCCTTCGGTCCCCCGACGGTATTCCGGGCCCAATTGCCTTCCGGTCCCTCCCGACGGTTACCTCCGGGCCCTTTGAAGGCCTCATGAGGCACCTCAGAAACGGGCTTCGGGGCCCCCCGAGGGCCTTCCGCGCCCTTCTGAAGGCCTTCCGGCCCCTCCAAAAGGCGTTCTGGGGCTCTCAATGGCCTTCCGAGCCTTGAACGCCTTCCAGGACTTCAAAGGCTTCCAGCCCACAGAAAGCCATCCGGGCTCCCCAAACGCCTTCGGTCCCCCCACTGGTATTCCGGTCCCAATTTTGTTTTTAGCAGGGCTGTTACAAGTACGGGGGAAATCCGAAGCAAGCATCCTTCCGGTCCCTCTGACTAGGTATTCCGGACTTGAAGGGCCTCATGGGCCTTCAGAACGGCTTCCGAGGTCCCCAAAATTTAATTAATTCGGAGGGAACCCGGACTGGGACATGGGACCCATGTTGTCTGGCGGCTCAATGGATGGCCAAATTCTGTGAGTAGCTCGCGTGCCGGGTTTGGCGTCTCAAGGGCCAGCTGGATGGTGCGATGGCCTTCGAAGCTCTTTGAGGCCTTCCGGACCTCCAAAGGGCGTTCTGGGGCTCTCAACGGCCTTCAGGGGGCCTATGATCGCTTCCAGGGCTTTCAAGGGCTTCAGCCCACAGAAAGCCATCGGTCTCCGATTGCCTTCGGTCCTCCGAGGTATTCCGGGGTCCATTTTGTTTATTTAGCAAGGTCAGTTTCAAGGACGGGGGAAAGCGAACGCCCGCAGCCTTCCGGACCTTGACTCTAATCCGGACCTTGAACGGCTCATGGGCCCTCAGAACGGCATCGAGCCCCAATTTAATTAATTCGGAGGACCCGGATCGGGACATGGGACACGTGTTGTCTGGCGGCTTCCACTGATGCTGCTAATAAGCTGTAGCTAGCGTTTGCCGGGGCTTCTGGGCGTCTCCAAGGAGAGCTTGATGGTGCCGATGGCCTTCGATGCCTTTGAAGGCCCTTCCGACCCCTCCAAGGCGTTCTGGTTAGCAGGGCTTCAACGGCCTTTCCGGGCCTCTCTGAATCGCCTTCCAGACTTCCCAGGGCTTCCAGGCCCAAAGAAAGCCATCCGGGCTCCCAATCGCCTTACGTGTCCCCCGACGGTATTCCGGGCCCAATTGCTTCCGGTCCTCCGACGGTATTGGGCCATTAGAAGGCCTCATGGGCCCTCAGAACGGCTTCGGAGGGCCCCCGAGGGCCTTCCGCACTCTGAAGGCCTTCCGGACCTCAAAGGCGTTTCTGGGGCTCTACAATGGCTTCGGGCCTTCTGCTCGCCTTTCGGGACTTCCCAAAGGCTTCTCCCCACAGACGCCTTCAGGCTCCCACTTGCCTTCGGTCTCGGGAATTCCGATCCAATTTTGTTTTTTAGAAGGGCGTTAAAGTACGGGGAACAAGCGAAGCCCAATTGCCTTTCCGGTCCTATGACGTGTTCAGGACCTTTGAAGGCATCATGGGCCCTCAGAACGGGCTATTACGGCCCCCCGAGGGCCTTCCGCGCCTTCTGAAGGCGTTCCCGGACCCTCCAAAGGCGTTCTGGGGCTCCAACGGCTTCCGGGCCTCTGATGCCTCAGGACTTCAAAGGCTTCCAGGCCAAGAAAGCCATCGGGACTCCCAATCGCCTTCCGGTCCCCGACGGTTTCGGGCCAATTGCCTACCGGTCCTCGACTGTATTCGGGCCCTTTGAAGGCGAGGGCCTCAGACGGCTTCGGGGCCCCGAGGGTCTTCCGAGCCTTCTGCAGGCTTCCGGACCCTCCAAAGGTGTTCTGGGGCTCTCAACGGCCTTCGGCCCTCTGAAAAAAAGACTTCCAAAGGCTTCCAGCCCACAGAAAGCCATTCGGGCACCCCGATTGTTCCTGGTCCCTCCGACCGTATTCGGTCCTCCCAATATGTTTTTTTACGCCAAGGGGGGATGTTACAAGGACGGGGGAAAGCGAAGCCAGCTTCCTTCCGAGTCCTCTGGACGGTTATTCCGGGCCAAATTGCTTCCTGACCTCCGCCTGTATTCCGGGCCCTTTGAGGCTCATGAGGCCTCAGACCGGCTTCCGAGCCCCCCAACCAATTTCATTATTGAAGGAACCGGACTCGGGACATGGGACACATGTTGTGCTGGCGGCTCCACTGATGCTGCCGATTCTGCTGAGTAGCTATGAGTGCCGGGCTTCTGGGGTCTCAAGGGACCAGCTGGCATGGTGCGATGGCCTTCCATGGCCTTCTGAAGGCCTTCCGGCCCCTCCAAAGGTGTTCAGTGGCTCTCAACCGGCCTTCCGGGTCCTTGGATCGCTTCCAGGACTCCAAAGGCTTCACCCACAGGAAAGCATTCGGGGCTCCCCCAATTGCATTCCGGGTCCCTCGACGGTTATTCCCTGGTCCAATTGCCTTCCGGTCCCTCCGACGGTTATACCGGGCCCTTTTGAGGGCTCACGGGCCCTAGAAGGCTCCTTCTTACGGGGCCCCCGGTGGGCCTTCGGCTTCTGAAGGCCTTTCCGGACTTCCAAAGGGCGTTTGGGGCTCTCAACGGCCTTCCGGGCCCTGATCGCATTCCAAGACTACAAAGGCTTCCACCCAAGAAAGCCATTCGGGCTCCCCATTGCTTCCGGTCCCTCCGAATTCCGGGCCCAATTGCTTCGGTCCTCCGACGGTTTATCCGGGCCCTTTTGAAGGCCTCACGGGCCTCAGACGGCTTACGGGCCCCCGAGGGCCTTCCGCGC